>JAVQMG010000115.1:2322500-8107500 GCA_032878915.1 Castanopsis chinensis | reverse complement strand
AGGAGAACAGAAGGTGTTCTCATCTAAATCTCTCATTCTATCACTGCTTAGTTGTTAGGAATCTAGCCAAGATAGAACTAATTCTTTCCTAGATCCTCTATTGTACCACTCTCTTAGCTTACCTAACATCAAAAGTTTTAAGTATTGCTACAATCGAAAAAATATGTAGTTCATCAAAATAGTAGTGAGAAGTTACCTAAATTATAACTAATAATAACATGCCACATATAATTTGTTGTAAACACCCCAAAGTTTGGTATAAAAAAAAAAAAATTCATTTTCAGTTAGTTTCATATCAACATCAAAAGCCATACACAATTAAACATATCCAAAAGTTTTATTATCAATGAGATTAAAAGTTGCCTGTGTCAATGCTCTACAAATTTATGAATCGTCTATCTTGATAATTTTATTGCTCAATAAAAAATAATCAAGCGTCAATTATTCTTATGACATAGGTAAAAATGATATTATTATTATCAATCACCTTAATATGGTTTTGAGATATCATTCCTCAATTAAAACTTCGACAGACAAATAGATATTATAATGAGACTATTAATATTGTCAAAGTTTTCACTCACACAAGCATATCGTTCAAGGTTCATCAACGGCCCAACCTCCAAACTCATTTCTCTTAAATTTCTAATTTTCTACAACAATATATAAATAGAAAATCTCATGTTCCATAAATACAAATTCAAGAAAAATGATGGAGTGAGTTTAAAGAGTTGTCTCAGCCTCCAAAGAAGTCATATACATGTAATAAAAATTGGACAAAGTTTGGCCACAAATTTGATTGTAGCCCATGACTACAACTTCTATTAAAAAACTTAACATAATTACATATTTTGAAAATCTAGCAGTCTGATTACATGTTCTTTATATTCTTAATGAGACTATTAATATTGTCAAAGTTTTCACTCGCACAAGCATATCGTTCAAGGTTCATCATCTGTCCAACCTCCAAACTCAGTTCTCTTAAATTTCTAATTTTCTACAGCAATATATAAATAGAAAATCTCATGTTCCATAAATCCAAATTCAAGAAAAATGGAGTGGGTTTAAAGAATTGTCTCAACCTTCAAAGAAGTCATATACATGTAATAAAAATTAGACAAAGTTTGGCTACAAATTTTATTGTAGCCCATGACTACAACTTCCACTAAAAAACTTAACATGACTATATATTTTGAAAATCTAGCAGTCTGATTACATGTTATTTATATTCTTAATATGCATGTCAAATTTCATGTTAATTGGATGTTATTTACTATTTGATTTATAAACTTATTTTTTATGTATAATTTTATACTTCAAAAACTTAAAATTTAAACATTTGAATAATTATGTAGCTATTGATCTTTGATCTTTTGAAATTTTTGCAAGTATAGAAAATATAAGAAGAAATTGTAATAATGCAATAAAAAGATATTGGGTGGAGTTGTAGCCAAACTTTATCTATAGCAATTTTCTTTACATTTTTCCATCAAACTAATGTAGCATCTAATTGTATTGTACTAAGTTAATATATAAACACAGCATTATCAACAATATCCTCGTGTAATTCAATCCCTATCTGGATTGTGTATATTTCAAAAGCATTTAAAAAATAATAATTTATGCTAGCACTTAGTCGACAAAGACTCGCCTTTTTTTTTTGATAATAGTTGGATCTAAATTTATGATGATTCAAAAAAGGATATTGATGCAGTTTGGATTGTATTTCTAAACACAATTATCCAAAAGAATTTTTTTTTTAAAAGGAAAGAAGAGAGAGAAGAAAACTCGATCATGTTGAATTAGTTGATAATTTTCTCCTTCAATTAGATTTTCCTGTGATGTCAAGGGAAGTAAATGGAGAGAGATCAAGCAAGGCAAATGCATTTAATGGCGGACTTGAGGGAATGTTCATTGGAAGACGTGTGATAAAGAGACAAATGGTTATATATGCGCTTCTGTGTATATCATGGACGGGTTGCTTGAGAGATGAAAAGGTAGATTAGTCTGCATCCTGTTTGGATTGAGGGCGGAAGGAGAGAGATTAGAGAGGAATAGAATAGAGTTGGCTAAAAATAGGTTAATTTTACTCTATTATACCTCACTCTCCCTCAATTCAAATGGACATTAATGGCCTGTTTGGAAGTTTAAAAAAGAAGGGAGAGTAGAATAGGAGTCCAAATCTTCTGTCTCACTTTTCCTGCTCCACTCTATACTCCACCAATAAAAACTTGCCACGTATTCACCTAATTAATTAAATACTACTATTAATTAATAATAGTAGCATTAATAAGTCAATAATGATAGTATTTAATTAGTTAGGTGAACACGTGGCAAGTTTTTATTGGTGGAGTATAGAGTGGAGCAGGAAAAGTGGGACAGAAAATTTGGATTTGTAGAATAAAGGAAGGGAGAGTAATTCAATTACCTTGTTTGAAAGTTTTTTAAGAAAGAAGGAGGAGGGGTTTCAACTACCTCTAACCCCTCATTTTTAATTCCTCCAAATTGGAGAGATTTGGAAGGAGAGTAGAGTAGATAAATTATTAACCAAATGAATTCTCCAATTTACCCTTTCTAAATTAACAAAATTACAAACTAAAAAATTAACATAGATCCTTCTTTTCTTTTCTTTTCCTTAATATTTTCCTCTGTAACTACTAATTAAAAAATTATTTTCCTCAGTAACCAAACAGATGATCAATTATTTGACTTTGATAACTCTTCAAAGCATATTCTCAGGAATCAAACATAGCACCAGGTCATTGTTTATTATTTTTAATTGATCAACATGCTGCTTCATGATTGAAGATATAAACAAAACAAAATTGATCAATTTTCAGAATCCAAGAATAGGAAACAAAACAATCCAATCGAACAGAGTAAAATTCACAAATCTAGTACACCTATCCCCCTTTTGGTTGTTGAGAAAACATATAAAGCCAAGAAAAAAAAATCTCATCCATTTGAAGTTGACGGAAATGCATATCACCTACTTTGAACAAAAACAAACCAATCAGATCACCAACTCTTTTTTTTTTTTTTGAGATAAAAGATAGGTATTGTATTAATAATATCAAACAGTATACAAGCTAAGGATACCCTATTTTAACGTATATAGAACAAGGTAAGGGAAAAACAATGATTACAAGGACAATATGCTTATCTGATGCTCATCAGATCACCTACTTTGAACAGAGTAAGAATTACATATAGAGTACAATTATATCATCGTTTGGCTGCTGAGAAAACAGAGGTAGTAAAAAATAAATGAAATCTTATGGAAATCAAAGCGGAGCTTCATTATGCACATGCACACACACCTTGTTGTGACTAATCTAATAAAATAATAATTTTAATGTCTCTATTCAAACTTGTGCATTTCCAATAAGGAGGTTTCCATTCTTGACATCTAGAGCCTTGTAATGTTATTGAATGAGAGACTTCTGACGCAGAGTTTATTGTTTTTGGAGCTTTAATATCCTAAAATTTTCGTAGAGTTCTATGCCCTTCATGGTGGTGATGAGAAAGGATTTTGTCTAAGTCCATTATGAAGAGTTTTACAGATATTTGTTACTGGTCAGTAAAGAAACTATTGGTATCTGTACGCAAGTTAAAGAGCACTCATAACAATAAAAAACATTTCTTATGGGATGGCATTTTCTTGGCATCCAAATAGCGAAAGAACAGATAAAAAAAAGAAAAAGATTTTGCTTTATTAATTAGATAAAAAAAGATTTTCAAATAGGAGTATATTTATCTATTTAAATCATTTCCTCTCATTTCCATCATAATTTTTAAAATATCCAAATAAGAGGAAGGACTAATTACTCCTTTCCCCCTTATTAATTTTAAAAACATCCAAATAAGATGGAGGATAACCATTCCCTTCTACTCTCCTCCCTCTCTAAACTTCCAAACGGTCATAAATTTTTAAAAAATACTATACAATTCCTCAAATCACTAAATTTTCATTAATTGGATAATGAAAATTATATTAACTTGATGAGAAATAAATGGAATTCCAAACATAACAGAATGGTAGAAACAAAATCCTTTTTTTTTTTTTTTTAAAAAATGCATTAATTAATTTATCTTAGTGTTGAATATAAAATTACACAAAATTTAATGAAATTAATATTAAACATATCACGATAAGGAATTTAGGGGATAATGCAAAATGTCTGTTTTTTACTTTTCCACAAGATTATTAAGATTAAGATCCTACTTGAGATTGGTGAGAGGGTTTGGGGATCGGATCATAGTATTGGCATGAAAATCATAAAATCTTAATTTCTTATTAAAAAAATATACTTAAAAAAAAATACTTATTGTACGGATTGAGAGTACCAGCTCGTTACCGATCTGGTGACCAATTCACTAGGTGTTCTCGGTTTATTTCCATACTAAGCCGAGCCCAGTTAAGCCTAGCCAAACATTTGGACGGTATTAGCCTCCCCCCCCCCCCCCCCCACCAAAACACATGTGAACATGGAATAATGCCTTGAGGAAATCTACTTGCCAAGTATTAAACGACATCTAGTGCAAGTTCTAAGGGAGTCATATCAACGATACGCAGAAGGTCCCGTTTGGTTAGAAATATACCACAAAAGGGCCCACTGAAATGAGGCTATAAATAAGAGAAGACAGGCATGAATTAGGGGTTGAAAAAAATTGGGAGGAGTGAGACATGAGTGGAGTAAGGGATAAGAGAGTTTGGGCCTTGAGCAACATCCTAAACTCCATCTATAGCGAACAAGGCCATCATTTGGGCCTCCCATTATGGGATAATCCCAACCTAGCATACAAGTAAATTGGGGGCCTAAGTCCAAAAAGCTCAATTCAATTGGTTTTAGCTACCACACTTATAATTATAATGCGGAATATATATTAAATAAATATTGAACAAAAGTAGTTTTTGACACAAATTGTTAATAAAATGGAAAGTACCAAATCACAAATACATAAACAAATGTTCAAAGTTCAAAATTTACAACTCACAAATACCAAGTTTTAAGTTCTATTACCACAAACATACATAATGTCTCACATAAATAACTAAAAAAAAGAAAAAGAAAATAATAACAATACCTAATATCTCACATAAACAACATAAAGCAAATAACAATTCCATTAAACAATTACTAAAATAGTATGATTCATCAAATAATCTTTCTAATGTTGAGAAATTGTAATCAGTGCGTGTTTGTTTAGAAATTATAATTAGCTAGTGTATATGTCAGACAACTAACTACTAAGAGCATTCTTATCAAGCATTTTAAAAAATTTAGCATTTATCATCTCAAAACATACTTTTATAACATATAACACATTACTTTACAATACAACCTATATCAAAACTTCTATTTTTTTTACCATTTTATTTAAATATTGTTTCTTTATTACTTTTCAATAATTTTTTATTTTTTCTCTCTCCTCTGTCTCTCTCTTTCTCACAGTATCACCGATGCCAAACTAGCAACAGTCATCACAAAACCCACCACCCACAACCACCACATCCACTCACCACCACCAACCACAGCAGAAAAAAAAAAAAAAAAAAATCCCTCCACCAGTGAGGGAGAATTGGAACCCACAACCACTGTTGTCAGAACTGGACCGGACCGGGAGGTCGGACCGTGAAAACCGGGAACCGGAATGAAAACCGGTTTTTTAAGCCTAAAGAACCGTATTTTTAGTTAATTCCGTAAACCCCTAAAACCGGGGTTGGACCGCTCGAACCGGTCAAGAACCGTGCGGTCCAACCCCTTAGCAATTTTTTTTTTTTTTTTAATAAAAACAACTTAATACAATTTTATCCATCTCTTACAAGAAATAAAAAAAATTATAATTAAAATCCTTCAAAGATATTCAACATTACTTCAAAAATTAATAATAAATTTTAATGTTTTCATGATTATTATTTTATTTTATTAACTTTCTTATTTAAATATTAAATATATGCTTGAAAATCATTAAATTTCCCTCACATATATAAATATATTAGTCAATTTTACTAGTTTTATAAATTTAATATCTATATTTAGGCTTTAATTAATTATTAAATTAATTATGGCATCATCACGGTTCGACCCCGGTTTAACCTCGGTTCGACCTCAAAAACCTTGAACCTTTCTCTTTTACGGTTCAATGAACGGTCCGGGTTTCAAAACCTTGCCCACAACTTGCAAATCGAAACATGAGAGAGAGATAATCATAGATCTGAACTGGTGAGGGCGGATTGGAGGCAGCGGCTACTTGGCGACGTTGCGGCCAAAGAGTAGAGATCGAGTGATTGCGAGTAGAGAGATCGACAATGTTGTAGACGAAGAGTAGAGAGATTGAGTGATTGAGAGCAGAGAGATTGGTGACGAGCAGAGACCGGCGACAAGCGGAGATCGGCGATGTGTAGAGACTAGTGACGTGCAAAGATCGGCGATGAGCAAAAATTGGCGACGAGCAAAAATCGGTGACGAGCACGACAAACCATGAACCACAGAGAGAGAAGAAAGATCAAAGATTAGAGAGAGCAGATAAATGGTGAAACAGGAAGAAACGAAATGAGAAGAAATGGTGAAGACAGAGAAGAAAAGAAAGTGGGCCCCATTGAATAAAAAAAATAATATAAAGTTTTACCAATGGTGAACAGTGCGGTCTCAAATATGAGATGACACTTTTCATCAATTGCAAAAATTATACAATTTGAAAGGTATGATGGAGCAAGCTTTTGGGTTAAAAATGATAAAAAAAAAAAAAAAAGATTTTTAACATTTGAAAGGTTTGATAAGAATGCTCTAAGCACTGGAATTACCAAAAAAAAAAAGGCCCTCACTATCAACGTCAATGGTTTTTCTTACAGAGGCGTTACCATTCTCACACTTGCTCTTTACTCTTTAATCTCTTCTTTTATCATCTGCCTTATGTGATTTTGTTGATTAGGTTAAGCAATTAAGGTGATGTGAGATTTAGGTTTTTTTTTTTTTTTTGGCATTTTTAATCTATTTTTATCAATTTGGGCTAGGGTTGTTAGGCTTATCTGTCTATTACGTTTTTATTTTTTATATAATCAGTTTTGTGTCTTTGTGCTCCATTTGGAGGCCCAAAACTACCCCCCAAAAAAAAAAAGATTTTTCTTTCATAGCACAAGATCTTTAGTAACCCTATAAGATTGGGATCCTATAAAATCTTAAGATCCAAATTCAAATCCCCGTATAGATCTCACCTCACTAAAAATCATAGTGAGATCCCGAATGTTCTAAAGATGTAGGATTTTAGGAGATTCGGATTGGGATATTGATAACCAATTCGTTAACATGTTTTGAAACTGTGTGTATATAGAGCATTGAAAAAAGGTGTATATAGAGCAAATAATTGATATTTTTAATAAATCATGATGATCAACATAAAAAAAAAAAAAAACTATCGAATTCTCATTAGTTGGATATTAAAATATAGATTAATTTTTTATGACAAATAAACTGAATTCTAAAAAGATAGGTCAATATGACACTAGAAACCAATCCAAATTTTTTGTTGAAAAAAAGCATCAATTAGTTTATACTTGTTTCTCAAAAAAAAAAAAAAAAGTTTATACTTTATAGTGATGACTGTTGACCTTGGGGATCTAAAAGCCCACTTGGTTTTGAAGTAAATAAAGGGAAATAAGTTAATTCATTACTAAAATTTGTCATAAGCATGACACAAAATTTAATGATATTAATATTATACATATTACAATTAGGAAATAGTGTTAAAAATCCGTTTCTTCCTTTTCGTCAATATGTTTTAAGCGTATATAGAGTGAGTAATTAACAGTATTAATTAATACATTTAATGCCTGATGATAAACTTGACAAAAAAAGGATAATTATTATCCCTGAAATATTATAAATGCGTACTCTCTTCTCCCAAAATTCAATAAGTTTCTTAAAAAAAAAGAAAAAAGTATCAACTCATTTGTAATCAGCTTTTTATAATCTTGGTTTATAATCGTATCTTTTGATGTTCTAGCCCTCTATTCTTCCCAGTAAATGTCTGCCTAAAATTCGTTATCGGTATAAAAATCAATAAGACATTGTTTGGGCCAAATTATAAATGCACGATGACATTGTTTGGGATGCCATGTACATCAATTATTTTAATTATAACAATCATTACATCCATTCATCCATTAATATTTTAATTCTTCAATTATTTAAAATTCCTGCTTCTAATTAGGAATGCTACATTCAGATTCAAATTCTCCATAAATGCAAATCATTTTAATTAACACAAAAGGTCAAATCAATGGAGCACTAAACTATAACTATACACGTACGTCTACGAACAAGGGGCTTCTTCCTATAAATTCTCATCACCCAGTCACTGTCAGGTGCACTACACACACAAATAGCTAATACATACAACTACGGCTTCTTTTCCCACATCCCAATTTCTTTCTTTGCCTTTGCTTCCCTTCTCTTTTTGTTCCTACTCATGTTTTTGAGTCATGCTTCTATTGAGCAACCATCATCATCACATTCTAATATCCTGCCTATTTCGGAGCCAATAAAACCTTTAGTTGGAGCATCTCATTCTAATATCCTACCCGTTTCGGAGCCAGTTAGGCCTCCAGGTGGGGCATCACATTTTGATGTCCTGCCCGTTTCGGAACCAGTCAAGCCTTCAGGTGGAGCATCACATTCTGATATATTGCCCGTTTCAGAGCCAGTCAAGCCTCCAGCTCCAGGTGGAGCATCACATTCTGACGTCCTCCCAGTTTCGGAGCCAATCAAGCCTTCATATAGAGGCTCACATTCTGATATCCTCCTAGTTTCGGAGCCAGTCAAGCCTTCAAGTAGAGCATCATCACTTCTTGGAAGTTGAAGGTTTAACACAAAAGGTAAGTGGTGTATGAGGTGCTCTTTGGATTTTGCCAAACTCAGTTAACAAAACTGAGTTTTGTTAACTTATTACCCAAAAACCGTGGGCCCCACATGTATAAAGTCTGTTTGGCTGATTTTCTCGGATGTTAACTCAATTAACAAAAACCCAGTTTTTTGGATTGAGAGAGTTAACAAATTCGGAAACTCCCGTGAGCTGTTTCAAGTGATGAGTTATGTTATCTCAGTGGCACGCCCGTAATTTTGGACTAGAGTTGGGTCCCATAGCAATGTATTGTTACATCACTGCAGACCACTTACATCAATGCACAACAACTGGAAGCTCCCAACGGCATTTTTCCTTTACTTTCCCAACTACCAGCTTCACTCCTTCCATCTCACTTTCCCTTTTCCTTCTCCCAAACCCACAGCACGCCAACAACTGAAGCAGAGCTCTGTTCTCTCCGCCGATCAACACCTTCAGCCCGAGATTTACACAGCTCCGTTCACCAATTGTGAACTTTCTGGTGAGACCTAAATGCAGCCCCGCCATCTGTTGGGTTTTATTTCGACATTTTATGTTTTTTCCATGTTCCTCCATTTTTTCTGATGAGTGTTGTCATTCCTATTGTTTATAATTCAGTAACATTTCTTGTAACTCTTACTCTTCTCATTGCTCATCCAATATATATATAAGTATAAAACTGTTATTTTTTGCTGTGCTTTTTAGGCTCTTAATTATTTTTTGGTGCTTTACTGCAGCAATTAGTAGTTAAGGCAGTTTCCCTTGCCATTGCATGTGATGGTGCTAGCGGTGGTGTTGTTCGTACTGTAATTGTAAGATTTGTGCTAAGCATTTTCAAGTAGATTTTTTTTTTTCACCATTCACATGCTCACAAATTGGCTGAAACCCCATGGTCTTTGAATTTCTTGCAGATAAATTCTGAGGGAGTGACAAGAAACTTCTACCCCGGTGATAAACTTCCATTGTGGCATGAGGAATTGGAGCAACATAACTCACTGTTGGACATACTGAACTCAACAAGTCCTGAGCCAATGAACACTTGAAGTGGAGAATAATAATGTTGATAGGCCTCTAGCCTCACTTTAGTTATTTATGTTTAGCCTGCTGCATTTGTTTTCCATACAAGAACGAGATTTTAATCATTTTATATTTGAGAATGGTTCATGTACCATATCTTGCTGGATATATTTCTTATTCAATCTAAATGGGTTTTAGTTATTTGTTATTGCCTGGTGTCATCATAATCTCTTCTTTGGGCCAATTAGAGGTCTCCAGAAATAGATATATATGCTACTCATCAAGGGTGACGTTTTTGAGTCATATATTCTTGCTCATTGGTCAATGCTTAGATTTCAGATTTTAATACTTATATTTTAGTAAGGTGATAAGCAAGTTTTGGATAGAAGATTTTTTTTTTTTTTTTAAATCCCTTTGATAAACCAAAGAAGAAGAAGAAAAAAAAAAAAAAAAACCAACGAGAGAATCCAGTTGACTTTGTTTAGACATGAAGGGTCTGTTGATTGTGAAAAATTCATGTTAAATTTTGATTGATACCATTATTTGAAGAAAAGTAATAATATGGATACTTGTTATCAACATCTCTTCTTAAGAATATGTTTTTTGCTTTTTAATAGGATGGTTTAAAAAGAGGGGAAAAACCATGGGCCCCACATGTATAAGGTATGTTTGGTTGATTTTCTCGGATGTTAACTTAATTAACAAAACCTAGTTTTTTGGATTGAGAGTTAACAAATTTGGAAACTCCTGTGGGTTGTTTTCAAGTGATGAGTTATGTTAACTCAGTGGCACGCCCGTAATTTTGGACAAGAGTTGGGTTCTATAGCAGTGTATTGTTACATTACTACAGACCACTTACATCAATGCACAGCAACTGGAAGCTCCCAACAACACTTTTCCTTTACTTTCCCAACTACCAGCTTCACTCCTTCCATCTCACTTTCCCTCTTCCTTCTCCCAAACCCACAGCATGCCAACTGAAGTAGAGCTCCGTTCTCTCCGCCGATCAACACCTTCAGCCCGAGATTTACACAGTTCCATTCATCGATTGTGAACTTTCTAGTGAGACCCAAATGCAGCCCCGCCATTTGTTGGGTTTTATTTCGATATTTTATGTTTTTTCCATGTTCCTTCATTTCCATGTTCCTCCATTTTTTGTGATGAGTGTTGCCATTCCTATTGTTTATGATTCAGTAGCATTGCGTTAGCTGAGCCATGCCTCATTCCTAGACAAAAGTAGTTTTTGTTTTTTTTCTACTTCCCTTGGCACTCCTATCCGGATAAGGGCTCGGTTTCTCTCTTACCAACCCCTATAGCATGTACGTAGTGATTCCAACTCGTATTTGCCTCTTTTAGGTGGTATATCATCCTAGCAGGACATTTTCTCCAAAAGAGCTTAAGTGGACCCAAAATAGGCTCCCCCCTTCTTCCTACTGCCAAACCACACCCTCTCTTACCTCAGACCTATGGCCCACCTCCCCTGTATTGTCTGGGTACAGGTAAGTGGTTCCTGAGACTTGGGCGTTCTCCATTTCCATATGAGTCCATTGCTTTTCTGGCGTTCATGCACTTGCCATTGCCTATGGATTTGTTTGCCTTTGCTGCATGTGCTGGCGCTTGTTTAACTTTTGTGGCGTGGATGAGTTCTTGGATCTTCATTCTTTGCATCTTGTTTCTTATTTGGGTTGAGCATTGCTTAGGTGTGGGCTTTCTCTTCTTTAATTCGGCTCTTATCTCATATCACTTATAGTTCGTGGGCTAGCTGGTGCTCTTGTTATGCCACTGCATTGTTCCTGCTATGATGTTGTTTACCCTTGTTTACTGTACCACTTTTGGGCTTGCAGATTGAAGTGCCTGCCATGCTAGTTTCATGTGTTATTCCTTCCTTTAGTTTACATTGCCTAGTATTCTTGCTGGGTCAGTTCATATAACATCTTGAGCTACCCCAGTCCATTTTATTCCTTTGAGCATCCTCGGCCTGTTCCATTCTTTGGGGCATTCTTGGCCAATTTCATTTTTCCTACTCCTTACATTCCTATGGGACTTTGCTAAATATTTTAGGCTTCCCCAGCCTAATTATCACATCTTTTACCTTCGGGTTGATTGGCCTTTTGAACCAATCTCATTTACTAATTCATTTCTTTGGGTTCTTCCGGCCCCTTTTTTGCTTTCTTTTTATTTCTTATGATTCTCATGGGCTTACTACTTCATTATTTGAGGTTCCCTTGGGTCCCTTTGCTTTCATTGGGGTCATTTTACTATTTTGTAGACCTGTGGACTATAATTTCTACCATTCTGATCCAATAGTCTTTACTTTGCTATTTTCTTTCTCCATCTCTTTCATATTATTGGGCTTCTTCTACCATCAGACCCTTCTACCAAAAAATGGGCAACATTATGTATATTAAGTGATGCCTAATATTATAAAGTAATTAGTTAAGTGTCATATGTCTAGTAATAAGATGAGTTTAAAATAGGCAATATTCAGCTGTGATTCATGGTTCATGTTCAACATAAAAAGGTATGTCCAACAACGGTCTATGTCCAAATAATATATGTCAAATAGTTTATATCCAGCCGTGGTCCATGTCCAAATAATATATGTTCAGTGGTGATTTATGTCCGAATAATATATATCCAGCGTGGTTTATGTCCAAATGATATATGTCCAGCGGTGGTTTATGTCTAAATAATATATGTTCGGTGGTGAGATAGATTCAATTTATCATTATATATATTCTTCAATGAAGCATTAGTGAATCCATGCTTATTAAAATAGTTAGATAATATTAAAGTAGTTTGCATCCAGCAATGCAACAGTGATGAGTTAACATATACTTAATAATGTAATCTTGAAGATAGGGAAATATTGACTTATCTTTATGTTTCTGATTCCAGCTGTATAGCATCACTTTATTCTTCATATGATTTATGACTCCAGCCGCATAACATTGGTGAGCTAATAACATTCCAGCGGCATAATAATATGAGTACAATAGTACAATGATAATGAATTAAAATATACTCAATCGTATAATTTTAGAGATAAAAATATAATGACTTAACTTCATAATTTGTGTCTCTAACCGTATAATATCAGTGAACTCATAATATTTAAGCAGCATCATAAAATGAGTCCAACGATATAATATGATATTATGAGTCCTTTCATAGTGACTTCATAATTGAAAGGGAAAAAGGGGTGCAACTATAGGGAGAGAGAATATATCCAGTCGTGTGCATAAGTTGATTAAGTTTATCCTCTTTATCATGCACTTAAATGATTTTTCCATGTAATACTCTTTTAGTTTTTAGTCAAATATGAGTGTTATTGTCTTCCATAAGAAGGACTTTTAGTATTAGAAATTTATATATTTCATGAAAATGACTTTAATATGAAATCATTGTGGCTTCTAGGAGAAGGACTTGTAGTCTTTAATGTTCATATGCCTTCCATGAGAAAGGGCTTTTATAATATGTTCTTAGAAGAGTATTTGATGTCTTTTAAGGTGTACAGAGATGAAAATAAATATATATGTTTTGTGAGAAATGATGTTTGTAATATGTATGGGGAGTATATGTAGACAATTTGTTAAATATGGATCTTATATATATATACTTTGTGAAACATGGAGTTTAAAGATATATGAGAGTATGTATAGGTATTTTGTGAGGAATTTGTTTGTAGAATATAGGAAAGTATGAGAGATATTGAGGTTAAATATAGTAAAAACATGAGATTATAGTTGCTACTGCAGTGGTTTTTTGTGTTATGTCATGGATTATGTTGCCTTCAAAATAGAGAGATTTTGTGAGAAAGATTGAGAAGGAGATAAAGATGTGTTTATAGGTAACAAAATGATGAATTTTTAGAATATTGAGGATGAGATAGTAAGTATATGATGGGTAATAGTGTTGTGTAATAGGTGTGTTGTAATGGTGTTATATAAGAAGAGAGATTTTGTAAGAGAAATGGAGAACGATATGGAGATGTGTTTATAGGCAGCCAAATGATAAAATTTCAGAATAAGAGAGTGAGAGAGAGATGGATAGCAGGTGTGTTAGTATGTGGCTTGATCCCCTTTATATAGAGCTAAGTATGTAATTAGATTAGAATTAGTTAAAGGAAAATTTAGCAGATAATGAAAAGTTTTTGACAAAGTAAGTAATTTCATTAGTGGGTTTTTGGTTTTTAGCCAAAAGAAAAAAGTTTGAAACTTTAAGGTTGTTGCTGCAGCTGTACAACAGCTGACACAATAGTTTAGCAGTAGCTGCTGCAGCTAATAGCTTTACAGCAGTAGCTGTCCTAACACAGCTGGATGCTGTCAGCTGTGTGAGATCTTCAGCTGAAGAAAATATTTGAATTTATTAAATGCATGGGTTTGGCTAAAAATTGTAAGATAACTTTTATGGAATCTTCCTATTTCTGGTACTATAGTTGAAGGTTAAGGATCTTAGCTTAAAATTATAGGATTTCTTTTATAGGTTATTTGCTTCTTTGGGTATGGTAGCAAGTTGCTGGAAATGGGCATTAAAGGGTTTATGATGTCACTTTGAACATGTGTCAATGGCCTAAGCTGCTGTTGGAGCTATTGCAGTTGCTGCAAGAGCTATTGCAGCTTCTACGAGAGCTGTTGCTGTTTCTATCGAAGCTATTGTAGCTTCTGCTAGAGCTATTATAGTTTCTGCTGGTACTTTTTGGATAAGTTTTTCCTTTTGAAAAATTATATGTTTAGTTTTATTACAATACAATTTTAGTAAGTAATAGACTCATTGGTTGATATTTGATGAAGTTTTAGAAATGTAATTATGGTCTCTTTGTATTGTGACCAAATCTTGGAGAGCAGGGAGAACATTTAATGTTGGATGAGATATTAAATAGATTTCTTATATTTAGAGATAGCCAATAAGGTTTAGGTATATGTTTGGGATTGATGAAAATAATAATATAATTTATATGAAATAATATAATTAGATTATATGATGAATATTAAGTTTTAGGGAGCAATGTGGAGTTTTATCATTTTAAGTTTTATATGATATAAGAGGCTTACCAAATGTTGCCTATTGCACACTGACTCGTCAGAGTTCAGGGAATTGGGGAAGACACGTTAAGCAACATGTTTCCTTTATCAACTTTGAACCGCTGGAGTTTTATTGAACATACTTTTTGACCCTCCAAACCACGACTCCCAAACTTCCTCCGATGAGACTTATGAGTTTGGATCATGAGCCGAAAATGAGATGTTGTGCCATGAGCTTGAACTATGGCTTTGATGGGATAATATCACCATGAGTTTTAGACATGGGCTTTGGCGTCATTTTGTGAACATGGGCTCTTTTAGGCTTTAAAAGAGGTTTTTCTAAAATTCATAATTTTTTGATGTGGTGCAAGTTGCCAATGAAATGAATTTCATGTGGTGTGAAAAATTTGTCATCTACAAAGCCTTAAATCATAGTTGTGCTACTAGTATCTTACTAAACCATTACATCTTTGAAGGGCTACATTTTGTGGCATTCTAACAATGTGATAGTTTTGTAGTTTCGTAGTTTCAGTCAAGTCAACTTACCAAGAAGGATTATCATAAGAATCCTGTGGTAGTTATATAGTTGTTACAAATCGTAAGGAATGTTGGCAGGGGGCTAGAAATGTTAGGTGCCTTTGTTTCAAGCAATGTGGGATTATACGAAGGATTAAATATGCTCTTCTAAGGCCCTAGAATTATATATGGATTTTTTATAATTGAGAGCATGAGAATTCAAACCTTAGGTGATTTCATTATAAAAATCAAGAGGTGTCAATAGAGTTATAATGTTTTTATTGTAAAATTTTATACGTATTACTTTTGGGATTTATTGCCTTTATCAAATTTTATTTTTTGTTACTTTAAGTTTTTATAATTATTGTGGGATAAAAATGTGATAAATTGATTTTTTTATTTACTATAAAAGTGTTGTATGTTAAACAAAATGGAGAAAATTTGACATTTGGATTCCTATATGGAACCATGGAAGTTCAATTAAGTAATCAAAATTAATAGGAGATGTGAAATTAGTTTTTTTTTTCCCTACGAAGTGAAAGTTGATGGTATTTGACTATTTATGTTTGTAAAGGAAAAGTTTAAACAATATTTACATTTTTATTGAACACTTTTCCTTTCCTTTCTTTTTTCTTTTTTCTTTTTCATTATTATAATTTCTTCAATCCCATTAAGCTAGTTGTCAATAATATATCTAAAGAGTAATAATTAAAAAAGTATTTGCGTATTGTACAGGTTAATTATAGGCTAGTGCATTGCAAAATTTTGTAGGAAGGATCAAGGATGATGGTTTGTTCTTAGCCTTCCCACCAATTTCTAATCCCAAACAGAAAAAATAAACCATTGAAGAAAAAATATTACCGAACAAACTAAAGTAAATAAAGAATAATTGATTGAATTTAGCTAAAGGGTAGCAAGGGGATTCGAAGGAGTGATGAAACAATTGTAGAACTGAAAGAAGTGATGTAAGAGCACTACCATCAGGTGTGCCAAATGCCAAATTGGCACACCAAACACTAAAAACCAATCCTCATCAGGTATTCCAAATCTAAAAAATTTTTGGTATACCGCTACAGTACCTTCTCAAATATGAGACGGTACGGACATCAATACCAAAAAAAATTTCGCTTATTTTATTTACTTTTCTCTCTCCTCCCAACACATATCTCTCTCTGTCTGCAACACATCTCTCTCTCTCTCTCTCTCTCTCTCTCTCTCTCTCTCTCTCTCTCTCCGCCTGGTTCTCTCATCGCCCTCTCTATTCCTCTTTTACGCCGATCTCACCACACCACGCCGCCGAGCTTCGTACCGTCCACCACGTCATCGGATCTCTCTCAATCGGCCTACAGTGGTGGGTTTTACTTTTGAGTTTATTTGATTTGGGATAGATTTTG
This sequence comes from Castanopsis chinensis, assembly GCA_032878915.1. Lineage (NCBI taxonomy): Eukaryota > Viridiplantae > Streptophyta > Magnoliopsida > Fagales > Fagaceae > Castanopsis > Castanopsis chinensis. Next base: position 8,090,666 of record JAVQMG010000115.1, on the reverse strand, counting down.
GGTTAGTTGCGGAAGTGGCACTGTGGTTGTGGTGGTGATTATTTGGTTTGGGGTTATTTTGGGTTGTTGTGGATTTTTTTTTTTTTTTTTTGTTGTGGTTTTTTTAAAAAATTAGTGTTGGTGGATGTGGATTTGTGCCAGTGGTGGTTGTTGGTGTTGTTGCGGCAGTGGTGATTGTGGGTTTGTTTGATTTCGGATGGGTTTTGAGGTTTGTGAATGTGGTAGGTTGTTGTGGATTTTTTTTTTTTTTTAAAGGTGGCATTGGTGGATTTGGGTTTGTGTCGGTGGTGGCGGTTGGTGTTGTTGCAACAGTGGTTGTTGGTGGCCATTGTTGCGGCAATGGTGGTTGTGTCATTCTTGTTGTTGTTGTTGATGAAGATGACGGGGAGGAGTTAATATATTATTTTAATGTGTAGTAAATATTATTTTAATGTATAAAATTGAAGAGTACGTAAAACATGTGATGAATGAGATATTGTAAAATGATGTGGTAAAATAATAAAGTAGGTTTTTGGTGTGTCAAAATGACATTTTTTATAGGAGAGTTGATGGGAATGCTCTTGTGATTGAGTAATACTAATAATTAACCCTTTTTTTTAGAAGTACTAATAACTAACCTGAAGGCAGAGATATAAATATCCTATATGTACAAAAAATATTTTGGCGCGTGGCATTATTTGCGCATATAATATTTCATTGTATTATACTTTGAAAAAGTAACTATGGGGTCAAAAACACTTGGAACAGGAATGGCCGTCCTAGGGCTCTAATCATCACAATAGGGTAATCCACAACGGAAAGACTAAACAAGAATAATCAAGAATCAGAATGAGCAATATTAGATTTAAGAATATGAATACACTTCTGCCAGGGTTATAAACAAGCTTATATAAGAGAAAAAAATCTTAAGGCTTAAACATTTTCTCTTTCAAATTTTTTGGTCCTCATTCAGTGTGGAGGAAGAAGTTATTTATACCCTCTGATAATCCTCCCTCTCAATGCATTACTAGGCTGGATGTCAGTAGATCATTGTCCCATCGAGTGTCTTGTCTCTCTATTTTATGATGAAAATGGACTTTTGACCTTTGGGGTGTCAAACACTGTTTAGGCTGGTCATTCAGCATTAAATGTGATATGCATTAGGTAAGAACACCTAATTAATACGAAGGTAACTATTGCTTGGATTGCATGCTACTTTTCCTGGCTTCTTGGTTTGTCTTTTGGGTGGTTCCTTCTTCCTTAACTATTTTTTTTAGTCTAGAATCCTCGAGTTAGACTGTTCTACGGCACAGTAAGCCTCGTTTTCTCTTCTTGGGAATAAAGGATTCGGCCTCATTGGTCTTTTCCCTCATTTCTATTATGGATATCTTCCATGGGACGTAAGCCGGGTCTGGTATCTCGGGCCATCATTTTGGTCCAACATCTTTGGCTTATTTAACTTCTCGGAGGTCATCCCCCAATAGTAACATAGGAAACCTTAGCCATAGATTGTCATTATTAAGTAGCAACTACTAAGGCTGTATTTGTTTTGGCTGTAAAGGAAATTAAGAAAATATTTTATACCTTTGAGTGTGTTTGGATACACATGAAAATACGGTCAAACTGAAAATAAATTTCAGTTGACCATAAAATAGAGTCCCTAACTTTGTAAAACCAACTACATAGTTATTTTACCTTCAATGAATTTCCAGCCTCACTCAGAACTCAACAACCCGAAGAGAGAGAGCACCAGAGGAATCGAACCGCCGTGCAAGCTTTGGTCGCCATGCAAGCTTCGCCCACCATCCGTCGTCCGCCACGCAAGCTTCGTCCACCGTCCCTCTTCTCTTCCTCCCTCATTCTCTCTCTTTCCCTCTAACCAACCAAGGCCAACTCTTTAACTGCATGTCACTGATCTACAACCCACCACCCACCTCTGCCGTTGCTATCACCTCTAGATTGAACCACAGATCTCATCGCCTAAAGCCCCAAGCTCGATACCATTTCTCACAATCTTGCCACTGCTGTTACCCATTTCTTTCTCTCAAGCCATCTCTCTCCACCTTTCTCATGTCTGGTGTTCCGTCTGAGGAAGGGCCAATTTTTTTTTTTTTTTTGTTTCTTTGTGTTTATATATTGAGATTTTCTAGAATAATATTTATTTGGATTTTGGGAAAATGTGAGAAATTTGATAAAAATGTGTTTTCTAGAATATTTTCAAGAATACAACCAATTACTAAAAAAAAATTTTCCAAAGCATTTTTGGAATGCAACCAAATACTAGAAAATATTTCCAAACACAGCCTAAGTTGAAAAAAAAAAAAATTTTTGAGAAAAAGGTAAGAGAAAAAAAAAAAAAAAAAAAAAAAAAAAAAACCTAATAAGTAGAAAACAGTTAGAACTATTTTGACCTTGGGATAAAGCAGGAAAAAACTTTGCTAAAAAGTACTTAAAATATTCAAAATCGAACGTGGGATTACAATGCTAGAGACACGATACTACCGAGAATTGGAACCTTAGAGGTCCTACACCATTCGAATTCATGCCGCTTAAGACAAAAACAAATTGACAAAAAAATAAGAAAGTCCTAGCTTTGACTCTATCCTATCTTATATATTTCCTATATTTTTTGTTTTTTGAAAGCGTGGTACTCCGTCAACAACCTAATATGCTTTACATTAGCAACTTACGAAATATGGTCCACGTCTCTGTCTGCCAAAAATTATTTTATTGGTGGCTGACAAGACTTCGATGTAGTCATATACGCCAGATGGCAAATTGACAGAGAGTAGCTTCAAAGCAACAATGAGCCAACTGGCTCTAACCCAACTACCTAAACCGCCAACTCATCACACCAATTACCATTGCCAGCGTGGTGGTATCGTTATCGTGTGTCGGAGAAAAAGAACAATGTTTACCATTATTTACACACTTTTTGTCACAAGTCTATATACAGTTGTAAACTTTATAAATATACTATTTTTTTCGTTACTCATAATTTATCACACGTTTCATTGTGATAAAAATTATGAACTTTGTTATAAATGTTAAAATCATAAAAAAAAGTATAATTTTCATGCAGTAAATCGTGAATGATTTAAGTATGAACATACCGCATTTTATCTACCACACACAACAAAGATTATGTAATTTTATGTGTTTAGCATTATTGCGTGTTGTATTGTCGATGTTGTATTGCTGTGAGTGTCCACGCGTATACGCGTAAAATCAGCATCACATTTTATTTCATGCTCCCACTTTCGTTCCCAATTCCCACATCAAAAGCGGGGTCTACGTCTACGGCCAAACGTGTTATCCGACTATTTACGGCAAAAAAAAAAAAAAAACCTTAGAGAAAACGTGTTGTGACTTGTGATAGCGTTAACCAAGGTCGATATTTTTGTATCACCCATGCCCCCACGGCCCCACTTGATTTTTTCACCAAATGACTATAATACCCTCCCTCTTTGAAATCTCTATCTTGTCTTTATTTTCCTTAGGTCTATTTCAATATGCCTTCTCCAAAAAAAAAAAAAAAAAAGGCCTATTTCAATATGTGCATTAATATTACTTGGATTATGACCATATATATTATATGTATCATGTATGTGATAGGCTGATAGCAGTCTTTACTATTTTTTGAGGGCATGATATATATGGATTTGCGTGTTACTGTAATGTTGTTACACTGACTCTGTTCTCTAACCAAAGAATTAAGGAATAGATTAAGAAATTGCTTGTGAAACTTGACTGTGCAATGTAGTCGTTTTCTATGCAAATGTTAAAACATTTTGGACTGTTGGGAATTGCAAGCTGTGATTGTCATGTGTTTTGGTGCATTATTATTTCTTGTTTGGAAGTTAAACCTTTTCTTTTACTTTTTTTTTTTTTTTAAGTTGCTAAAACCAGTTGATAGAGGTGTCTTCTCTTCACATTAAATAGGAGAAAAGCCAACTATGGTGGGTTTCTAAAGCCCTACTAAAAACTTTAAACAGAGGAAAGAAACGCACTAGGGCTACAAGCTAAAGTTTTTAGGAAAGAAACACATTAAATAGGAGATTAGAGAAAACCCTTAGAAACTTGGATTTTGGATTTAATTGAGGGAGTTTGGATATTAAATATATATATGTGTGTGTGTGTGTATATATTAATAGGTGTGGGTCCTTTTTTTGGACAATACCCAAGCCCAAGCAGAAACAAGGATCCTGGGCCCTTTACTTGTTGTTTGGTGGATTGAGTTTGGTTCATCGCAGCTAAATGGGGCTGATTACAAACCAAGTTGTGCGCAAGTCACATGAAGCTCCTCAAGGCAAAAATGCAATTCCTCCTAAGCAATAAAATACCATTATAAGTGTTTTGGTGTCATAAAATGACCATTTACTCTTACGAAACAAGTAAAATAATTATTCATAATATTCACAATGAGAAAGAGATTGAAATAGAATATTTAAGACTCATCTTTTATTGTGTAAACATTTAAAAGAGTTCATTCACTTGGTACCCTAGACATACGATCGTGGTACCCCAGACGTATTAGGTCTATAATCCCAGAATGCTGATTCTCTGAACTATACGATCTTTCTCCATGCTTATTATGCAATGGAGTTTTGTCTTTTCCCTTTACCTCTATAGGTCCTGCATAAAAACACACTATACAATACACATATCTAGGGGTGTGCGAAAGCTTACCGTCACCGAAAAAACCGACCGGCGCCGATCATCCCACACCGCAGTTGCCACCGATCGACGGAGCCGATGTCGGCGATTGAAGCGCGAATGGCTTTCCATTTGGTACGACGTTGTTTCATCGAGTTTGTATATCAATTTTTTTAAATAATAAATAAAAATAAAAACAATGTCGTATTTTGCTAGGTTTCCATATTTTCCCTCTATATAAATTCTTTCTTTCTGAGTCAAAGGTCCCTTAACTCTTTCTCTTGCTCTGGCCTCTTGCCTCTGCAGTAGCCAGTGCCCAGCAAGTGCTCACTGAGGCAAACCATGGGTAACAGTAAGCCACTAACCTCCTATGTTTTCACTTTTCAATGAACTCTTCTCTCACCCTACGGCAAACCATCTGTTTAAGTTGGTTTATAGGTCCATGGCCATGGGTGCCACTGCCAGTCATTTTTTATGGTAGATCATTCTCATAACACTGTCGGAACTGTGTAATGTGTACACATGCATAAATGCTCTATTTTTTTTTTTTAATGTTTTTTAGTTAATGAGGGTAGAGTTACCAACTTACTATAGTAGATTATTCTCATCTGCTTTGGCAAGGCCGCAAGGGTATAGTAGATCATTAAGTTAATGATGAGTTCAGGCACTAACATTCCTTCCTTAAACCTTTTATTTATAGGAGAAAGTGCAATAGAATAACCCTTTTTATTCCAAGAGTATCCGGTTAGCCCCCCAAAAAAATAATAAAATAAAAAATGCTATACTCTTGTATGTCTTACTGTCTTTAATAAATTAATATCTCTTAAGTTATAACTAACTTACTTTAATATGTATTAAGCAACTTACTTTAGTCCCACTTACTTTAATATGTCTTTACTAATTTACTTTAATATGTCTTAACTATGTCATTAGTCTTACTTTAGTCCCACTTACTTTAATATGTCGTTACTAATTTACTTTAATATGTCTTAACTATGTCATTAGTCATTTGTTAATGTTTCAAATCAAACCGATCAAACCGATTAAACCGAGCCGAACAAACCGCACCGTAATAGGTCAAAAAACCGACCCTAATCGGTATGCATTGGTTTTAATGATTACAAAACTGATCCCTATCAGTTCGGTAACAAATTTAGAAAAAAACTGAGCAGACCGAACCGCGCACACTCCTACACATATCTTCAAATAATTGTTAGTTTCTTAGATTAGAATATACATTTTAATACATATACATATATGTAAATGAATTTCATGAGAATGAGTCAACCACGAGGATCCTGGCCCCAATTCTCACAGACTTAGTACTTTTGCACAAGACTTATGGGATTTGGAACTCAAGTCCAAGTGACTTTACTTAGACATTGTCTTCTAAGATAGTTAGGTGGGGAGGATTTTGTGAGAGAGAGTGATATCTGATGTGTGCATGTTTTGGCATATGTTTCTTTAAAGGCTAAGTGATATTTTGAATGATCTCAAGAATATGGGACAAATTCCTCCACCTTGGCTCTCTTATTTTGTTTCTTTCTTTCTCTTCCTTTTTCCCTCCATCTGAATCCCTCTCCCCCCTCCCCCCTCTTTTCTACTATGCCTTGATGCTCCTTTTATAGTAGACATGGTCTAGTACCCCGAACGAGGACGTTCCTGGTCTGCTAGGTAAAACCATGTCCTCTGGAACCTGAAAAAGTGTATTGGGCAAAGGTTTAGATTAATTAGGCAATTATAACTCAAAAAGGGCACTTGACTTTAGTTACAAATGGAAGATTCCTTCTTGGAAAGTCAAAGAAGTGGGTGGACTGCTTAATATACTAGATGACAACTTTAGTTGAAAATAACAATTGAGAGGAAATTGTGAGGGGGTGTCATGCACATGGGAGAACTGAGTTTTCCATTGGTTTATGCATTCCAAGCAAATATATGAACCAAAAAAAACTTTTGAGATCCTCCTTTCGCCAAAAATCATTCCCTTATTGACCAAACCATTTATCCCTTACTATTCACTCAGGATCCCACAGGCTTCGACCATGGGTTACAAAGATAAAACTTCTTTTTGCTGGATTTTTAATGGTTTTTTTGCTGGAAATCTGAACATACACCTTGGTTTTCCCATATGTCAGCCAATGTTCTCTTCTCAAGGCTTCAAAAGGACACATCAAGGTCCTAAAGCCTTGATGCTCTTCTCGCTGCATATCCTCTGATCGAGATCCTTGCTGCATGTCCTCTGGCATAATCGAGGTCCTCTTCTTTTTTATTTATTATTATTATTATTATTATTATTATTATTATTATTATTATTATTTCTTTTCTTTTTTTTCCTTCTTTTTGGGATTTGGGGCCTTCATGATCTTTCTTAACTTCATGAATTGGGCTTTCTTTTGTTAAGACTCATGGTCTTTTCTCACTTTTCATGGAATGAGCTTTCTTGTAAAATTTTGGTCCTCAACATTAGGTGAAACTTAGAGAAAATTCAATTAGATTCTACAATTGAAGTCCAATTTTGCACCATGTATCATAAATTATTTATTTTTAAAGAGTTTTATTCCTTAACATTGGAGTCAAATGTGAGACCACATCATAAATATCTATCCAAGTGAGTTATTGCGTACAAAAACCAAAGAGTTTAGAATTAATAAACATAAAAAGTTAAAAATAAAAAATGAACAATTTACATTTTCTACTTAATAATATTCTTACAAAACTTTTTAAAGAGTTAAAAAAAAAAAAAACATATAAGAATGACTATCAGTAATATTTAAATTATATAAGAATATTTAAATTATATAAGTAAGAATTATACTATATATCTTAATGTATATCTTTTAAGTATATTCATGCATATGTTTGAGGTTACAAGTTAGTTTTATATAAAGATAAAAGCAAGGCTTGGTTTTCACTTTATGATTGAACCTAAAACTTTTTATTTATTGGTTGGGTTATTGTTTTGGGTAGTATGAAAAGAGTGTAGGTGCAAAACACAATGATAATGGAAAATAACACAAAGAGAAATTGAATAATACTTCTGAATTTTTATTAATTTAAAAAGAGAAAGTACACAACACTATTTGAGGTTACAAGTTAGTTTTATATAAAGATAAAAGCAAGGCTTGGTTTTCACTTTATGATTGAACCTAAAACTTTTTATTTATTGGTTGGGTTATTGTTTTGGGTAGTATGAAAAGAGTGTAGGTGCAAAACACAATGATAATGGAAAATAACACAAAGAGAAATTGAATAATACTTCTGAATTTTTATTAATTTAAAAAGAGAAAGTACACAACACTATTTGGACTGAGGCACGACACTCGCTCTCTATAAGGAGATTCAAGCCCTTGGTTGAATAAACTTTGTAACCGGTGCAGACTGTCTCTGACTTGTCTCTCCCAGCTTGCGCACGTATCTGGCCCAATATTTGAAACAATTCATATTAGCCATTAATCACCACAATTAAAAAGAACAAAATAGTCTCTCTCCTTTTCAATATGGGATTAAACATTTTCACTAACTCCTCATCTTCCATATTCACTCCACATCTTTACATTTATGTCATAACATTTATTCATTTTAATTGTTTAATATTAAAATGCTCCAACAAAGAGTTACACAACTAAGATATTGAATAAATGAATTATCATGATTTGGGGCTAATTCATGTGTATTTTTATTTTTAATTTATATGTTTAAAGTTTGACAATGATAATGAATTGTTGTCGAGAGTTTTGTAGTTTAATTGACAATTCTCAAATGAAATGCTTGGAGATGTAGGACTTAGGAATTCGAGGGTTAAAAAAATAATGTTGTATTCTTTATGATGTAAAAAAAGAGGCCGAATTCTTATTTTATCTAACACTTTTTCTAAAAAAGATAAATATTAATAATAAATCACATTTTTAGCACAATTCGACCATTACATAATATATAGACTTTATCATATAGATTTTGAAGGAGGAGAAGCATGCCGTTGGATATCGAAAGGGTTAAAAAAATAATGTTGTATTCTTTATGATGTTAAAAAAGAGGCCGAATTCTTATTTTATCTAACACTTTTTCTAAAAAAGATAAATATTAATTAATAAATCACAATTTTAGCACAATTCGACCATTACATAATACATGTAGACTTTATCATATAGATTTTGAAGGAGGAGAAGCATGCCCTTGGATATCGAAGAGGGCGTGGGAAATTGCTAGCATGAGTTCCTAGCCACTCTATGTTAAAGCGTGCAATACATTAAAAAGCACAAAAGCTATCAAAAGTACGATATTTTGGTGAAAAAGATTTTTTTTTGGTTAAAGAAAAAGATATTTGTAACATGTGAAATGTGACTCTTGTAAACTTAAATATCAGCTTGTCTCAATGTGATGCCATATTTGAGCTATATTTCTATTTAAATAATGAAATGAATTGACTCGTCATTGTTAGTGTATAGCTTAGACTAGATTAGCCCATTGGGCTTAGCCCAGTATACTATACTTGTAGTTTACTCATATTACTTGTATTGCACACATACCTAGCATATATAAGGCTCTCTATTGTATATTATTACATACATCAAATACACAGATTATTCAGTCTTTTCTCTCTCACTTTATCTCTTTAACATGGTATCAGAGCCATTCCTCTGACTTTCTGGTTCCTGTGGACATCTCCGGCGTTCTTCCGCTGCCCTCGCCTTCATCCAGTAGCCTCTGTCAGAGGCGAGTCACCGCCGTCACGCCCACAGTTCCTACACCTCTCGGAACTCACTGTTCTGTTCATTCTACTGTCAAAACAAAGACATAAAGTGACAGAACAGCCAAACCCGAGCAAAACCTAACCAAGAACAGCCAGAAAGGAGCTTCCACGCGCCCGCACGCGCCGCCATAAGTTTCTGGGTGTCGAACACGCGCTGCACGCGCCACCACGCGCCACCCTTGTCCCTGCACGCGCTGCACGCGCCGGTTCCACGCGCCACACTCTCGACACGCGCTCCACGCGCCAGGCCTTCACCGTCTGCCACGTCAGCCCTAGTGACGTCACTGCCACGTCAGCCCTAGTGACGTCATCTTGCCACGTCAGCTGCCACGTCAGCCCGGATCCGTTGACCGTTGACCGTTGACTTTGACTGTTGACCGTTGACTTTGACCGAAGTCAAAAATTTGCAACCGGACCTGTCTTGCTCAGTTTTTCGCGTAGATTCCGATTTTGGGCTCCGTTTTTGCATTTGAGGTTTCTAAATCTCATTTTTTGGGCATTTTTCCTCATTATGGCTCAACAAAATGATCGAGATATCATACGTCCTATCACTATTATGCTGGATGGTCCCACTAGCTATCATGCTTGGTCTGAGAATATGACTGTCTTCCTGAAGGGTCGTAAACTGTGGAGATATGTGACTGGTTCAATTCCTAAGCCAGTACCAAACCCTAAGTCCAAAGCCACAGCTGCTGAAGATGATTATGAAGAACGCCTAGAGGAATGGGAGAGTATTCAGAGTAAGATCCTGTCTTGGTTTATCAATACCTCTGTTCCCTCCATTCATAATCTTCTTCCTCGTCTTGAGACTGCTGAGGTCGCTTGGAAATTTTTGGCTGATCGCTATAATTGTACTAATGATTCAAGCTTGGAGTTCCACATTGAATCAAAACTTTATCAGATGCGCCAAGAGACAGGTCAGTCTATTTCTGATTATTACTCTCAGACTTCTACTATGTGGGAACAACTTTCTGCTGCAGATCCTCCACTAGTGTGTTCCAAGGACATTGAGCTCTTTGTCAAATATCGGGATCGCCGTCAATTCATGCACTTCATGATGGGTTTACGTGAGGACTTTGAGCCTACTAGGACTTTGAGCCGACCTCCTACTCCTTCTCTTGATGCTGCAGTCAAGGAGCTCATTTCTGAGGAGAACCGTTGACCTACTCATCACATGTCATCATCTGATCATGTACTGGCTACACCATCTCCACAGCCTCCCATTGCTGCATTCACTGCTCCTCCACGGATACACTCTGGGCGTCCCACCTCTCAGTCTTCCAAAGGTACTCGCTGTGAGTTTTGTCGTGCTAAAGGCCATGATATCTCAGTTTGTCGCAAACTGTAGAAATTTATGCAAGAGCAGAGTAAAGCTTCTCTTCCTCGGGCAGCTGCTGTATGTCCTTCAGATCCATCAGTTCCTACAGGTCCATCTTCAGTTTCCTCACTTACTACGGCTGATATTGAGGCAGTTGTTCAACAGGTTTTATCCCGTACTTCTACTGCCCTTTCTGTCACCACAGGTAAACAATCTTGGTTTTTTGATACTGCATGTTGTAACCATATGACTCCTGATGAATCCCAATTTTTTGATAAGGCACCCTTAGCACACCCTATCACTATTTACACTGCTGATGGAACTCCTATGCCTGTTAGTCATAAAGGAGCAATCTCTTCTCCTAGTTTATCCCTTAGTGACACCTTTCATATCCCAAAGCTATCCCTCAATTTGCTTTCTGTTGGTCAACTTTGTGAATTAGGTGTAGATCTTCTCTTTACTAATCATGGTGTGGATGTGCAGGATCCCCGGACGGGTCAAGTACTTGGGACAGGGCGTAAGGTTGGTCGCATGTTTGAGGTTCATGACTTGAAGATTCCTTCACAAGTTGTTTCTGCCGCTGCTACCATTACCACCCCCTCACCTGATCTTTGGCATGCTCGTCTTGGTCATCCATCCTTATCTCGTCTTCAATTGTTAGCTTCTCAAGGTCATTTAGGTTCAGTTCAGTTTCAAAAATTTGATTGTACTTCCTGTCATTTTGGCAAACAAGCTAAATTACCCTTTAATAATAGTGACTCTTTTTCTTCTGCACCTTTTGATCTTATACATTCTGATATTTGGGGTCCTGCACCGGTTCCTACTGAGGGGGGATCTAGATATTTTGTCATATTTGTAGATGATTTCTCTCGATATACTTGGATTTATCTGCTTCATCATAGGTCTGAACTTGTGTCTATTTATCAAACATTTCATAAAATGGTTGAAACACAGTTTAATCGCACTGTCAAAGTCTTTTGATCAGATAATGCCCAAGAATATAATGATAAATCTTTCCTATCCTTTCTAAACAGTAATGGTACCCTTCCTCAGCGGTCTTGTCCTTACACCTCTCAACAAAATGGTCGTGCAGAACGAAAACATCGTCACATTCTTGATGTTGTCCGCACCCTCCTCATTTCTGCCTCTCTTCCTGAGCGCTTTTGGGGTGAGGCAGCACTCACTGCTGTGTACACCATTAATCGTATTCCTTCACCCACTACACATAACAAATCACCATTCGAGCTTCTCTATGGTAAAATTCCTGACTACTCATCTCTTCGGGTTTTTGGTTGTGCTTGCTTTGTCTCTCTTCCTCCTCATGAACGAACAAAGATTCAACCTCGTGCTCGTCTCTGTTGTTTCCTTGGTTATGGTGTCTCTCAAAAGGGGTTTCGCTGCTATGATCCCATTTCTCATCGGCTTCGTGTCTCCCGTAATGTTGAGTTTTGGGAACATCGTCCTTTCACGAGTCTTCAGCAGTTTCCTGCATCCTCTTCCTCTGAGTCTCCCATTTTTACCGATCTTTTCCTCCCTCTCTATCCTGAACTTGTGGAGGATTCTTCTACATCGGCTGCCTCTCCAGACGACTCCTCTCCGGCTCTGTCCTCGGCACATGACCTGCCTGTTTTGGATCCTGTGGCACCACCTTCTCCTGAGTTACCTGTTAGTCCTAAACTTCATCGTTCCACCAGGGTAAGCATTCCTCCCCCTTATCTTACTGATTATCACTGCTCTTTTGCTCTTGCCACCCTCTATGAACCTCACACCTATCGTGAGGCCCATACTGGCCCTCTTTGGCAGCAAGCTATGACTGAAGAACTAGATGCCCTTCATAAGAATCACACTTGGGATATGGTTGATTTGCCTCCTGGTCAGTCTGTAGTAGGTTGTAGGTGGGTTTACAAGATCAAGACCAAAGCTGATGGATCTGTTGAACGATACAAAGCTCGCCTTGTTGCCAAGGGCTTTACTCAGGAGTATGGCATTGACTATGAGGAAACATTTGCTCCTGTTGCTCGCCTTACATCTGTCAGATGTCTCATTGCTGTGGCTGCTGTTCGCCATTGGCCTCTTTATCAAATGGATGTGAAGAATGCTTTCCTTAATGGAGATCTCCAAGAAGAAGTGTACATGCAGCCACCCCCTGGCTATCCACACTCAGGCAGTCAAGTTTGTCGCCTTCGTCGTGCTCTTTATGGCCTCAAGCAGGCTCCTCGAGCTTGGTTTGAAAAGTTTAGCTCAGTTGTTGCTCAACAGGGTTTCACTTCGAGTCCTCATGACACTGCTCTTTTTGTCCGACGATCCCCTGCTGGTATCACTCTTATTCTTCTTTATGTTGATGATATGATTATTACTGGAGATGATTCTGCAGGTATCCGCTCTCTTCAGCACTTCCTCAGTCAGCATTTTGAGATGAAAGATCTGGGCACTCTCAGTTATTTTCTTGGGCTTGAGGTTAACTCATCCTCTGATGGATACTATCTTTCCCAAGCTAAATATGCTTCTGATCTTCTCTCCAAAGCTGGTATCACCGACAACAAGACTGTTTCCACTCCCTTGGAATACAATGCAAAGCTCACACCCTTAGATGGTGAACCTATATCTGATGCTACACGCTATCGTCAGTTGGTTGGTAGTTTGATCTATCTCACTGTTACTCGCCCTGATATCTCACATGCCGTGGGTATGGTTAGTAAGTTCATGGATGCTCCTCGTTCTGTTCACTATGCTGCAGTTCTTCGGATTCTTCGATATGTCAAGGGCACACTTTATCATGGTCTCCACTACTCCTCTCGGTCTTCTCTCGAGCTTCATGCTTACTCAGATGCAGACTGGGCAGGTGATCCGACTGATCGATGCTCTATTACAGGTTTCTGTTTCCTGTTAGGTACTTCCCTTATATCATGGCGTAGCAAGAAGCAGGATGTGGTTTCTCGTTCCAGTACTGAGGCTGAGTATCGTGCCCTTGCCGACACCACCTGCGAGCTTGTCTGGCTCCGCTGGCTCTTGGCTGACATGGATGCTCCCCAGCCCACTGCCACTCCTCTTTATTGTGACAACCGTAGTGCCATTTACATTGCTCATAATGATGTCTTCCATGAACGCACTAAGCACATTGAGATTGACTGCCACATCACTCGCCAGCATCTCAAGAAAGGCAATCTCAAGTTATTCTCTATCTCCTCTGCTGACCAGCCTGCTGATATTCTCTATCTCCAGTTGGCTTCCTCCTTGCCACCTCGAGTTTGAGGGGGGATGTTAGTGTATAGCTTAGACTAGATTAGCCCATTGGGCTTAGCCCAGTATACTATACTTGTAGTTTACTCATATTACTTGTATTGCACATATACCTAGCCTATATAAGGCTCTCTATTGTATATTATTACATACATCAAATACACAGATTATTCAGTCTTTTCTCTCTCACTTTATCTCTTTAACAGTCATAATGAAATTAGACAAAAGATCAAAACATTAATGTAGAGGGATAACTTACAAATTATTTCTTCAGTTTAACTGTTTTAGACTTCTAGTTCATTTCTCATTTTTGGTGCACAACAAGAGGGGAGGAAAAGAAAAGAAAAAGTAAAATGAGAACCTAATTTTGGGTACGTTTATATAAACTATTGAAAAACTGTATTTTGAATTCAAAATGAATGTTTGTAAAAAGGCTATAAAAAGTTATGGTTTTAAAACAGAATTTAGAGTTTTAAAAATGCTATTTTAATCTCCTAAAATGCCAAATCATACAAACTATTTTCCAATTTCTAAATTATTTTGACTAAAAAATTCATTTGTTCCTACCCTTTTTCACTATTTTCTTTTAAATGGATTCTCACTTCCAACTTATTAATGCAATAGAGCACTTCCACCTCAGTAAATCCGAAAACATCTTGTATTTAAAATTGGATTTTGCAACCAAAACCAAGTCAATTTGGATTGTACAGGGGCATGGGGTTGATTGTATGTTTGAAACAGAAGGCCCTTCAAAATAAAGGGCATGCAAAAGATAAAATCTGTAAGAATCGTTAAAGTTAACGTTCTTTTTCCTCTCTCTTTTTTGGCTGAATTAACGTTCTTTTTCCTCTTTGGTTGACTTCTGATTCAATGCATTACTTTAATTTGAATGTAGCTATCTCATCCTTTCTATAGACAGAGTGACAAAGGTAAAACTACTATTTCATTTTTGTTTTTGTTTTTTGGTAAAATTGTAAATGACAATTTGACAAGTGATAATTATTATGCACGTGAAAGAGTTTTAGACTTGTTTTTACTTTGGTGGGAGCTTGGGTTTAAACTTCAAATGCGTTTAATACTTATAGCTTTTCAACATGTATAATGATCAAACCCAATTAGAGATTGGAATATGTAAATGATCTAACCTAACTAGACTAACTAGACCTCCAATGTGATCAATTGTCCTTTATTTCTCTTTTTTCTTTTTTATAATTTAATAATTGAGAGAGGAAGACTGAACCTAAATACATTAAAAACACTAATTTATAGGAGTGACAGTATAAACTATAAGACATTTGACATCAATTGCGCTTTATTAAGAATACATTATAATAAACAATTTGACATTGTCAACTAATCAGTTCTTAGTCAATTTTATTGTATAAAAAAATTTCACTAATTTTATTGGATGGGTTTTATGACTCTTATCTCCATTATTTATTTATTTATATATTATAACATTATTCTCAAGTACTAGCCTGAATTATTTTATAACTATGACAGAGAAAAATAGTAATTTCTTTCCTTATCTTTGCCATAATAAAGTTACTCTACCGTTAAACACAACAATTGACTTGTAAATTCTAATTAATTTAATTAGTAAAATTTATTAATTGTTGTTGCATTAATTTCACGCCGCACTTTTTTCTCACGTTCAAGGCTACATGAGACATTTCAGAAAAGCACACGTATGTTTCGAATCAGTAACTTTATCAAAACCCCTTACTACTACTAATATATCTCTATCACCGCCTATATACAGACATAAAAAACGAGCAAAGCAATCAAACAGCCAAGAAAGCAAGCCCCGCGGAATCAGACACAGAAAGAGTCGGAGAGGGCAAAAAGAGTCACAGTGCAAAACAACAACAGTTAAATCTGAAAAACTTCTCTTTTTTTTTTTGAGAAAAAATTAATTCACAAACAAAGTCCTCCTTTTCTTTGCATATATATATATATATATAAACCTCCTTTTTCTGAATTCTTCATTCTATTTACTAGTCCCTTGACTCCCTTAAAAGGCAGTACTTCTCAATCTCTCTCTCTCTCTCTCTCTCTCTCCATACTATAAATAAACAACCTCTGTGTCTCTGAGAAGACTGAGACTTTCGAACTCCCGTATTATTGTATATCAACTCACACACCTACATTAAAAAAAAAAAAAAAAAAACAGAGAGATTTGTTTTGTTGTGAGATTGAAACAAAAGAATGGCTAGCTCTGACATTGAGCGAGGAGGAGCAAAAAACGGAAGGTACAACCGGGAAAATTTCGATGTTGAAACCTCGGACAATGAATGGACTTCATGGTTGATTCCTATGTTTGTGGTGGCCAATGTTGCTGTCTTCGTTTTGGTCATGTACATCAACAACTGCCCCAAAGACAATCCCAATTTGAACGAGGCTTGCGTGGCCAAGTTTCTTGGCAGGCTTTCTTTCCAGCCTCTCCATGATAACCCTCTCTTTGGTCCCTCCTCTGCTACGTGAGTTTTCTCTGCTTTGCCCCCCAAGGTCTCGGTTTTTATTTGTTTTCTCTCTCTGCTTTTTTGTTTGCCTTTTGAAGTGAGTTGGATTTTATTTTTTTTGGTTGGGGTTCTTTTTCATTGATTAGGATTGTTGGGCTTGTGGGTTTTTTTTTTTTTTTTGTCGAGATATTGTGGTTTTCTTTGAGGGTTATTAGTTAGGGATTTTTGGGAGTTAGTAGTTGATTATGCAGAAATTTCTTGTTTTTGACTTGGCTTGTGTTTATTTTTGGATCGTGAATCGTTCTGCTTGAGGTTAGACATGTGGAATTATAAATTTGGTGGATGAGATTTAATCTGTGTGGTTGAATTTTGAATTCATTATCAATTATCAATGTCTGCTTTCTCTCTTGTGATCTGGTTTTAGTGATTGGGCTTCTGAAGAATTATTTGCATTAGGGAGGTTGGTTTCTGGTTGTTTCCATTCTCTTAGGTGGTGAAAATTCTATTGATGGATCAGCTAGTTTGTGTTGGGCCAATTATTCTTAGCTCTTTGACAGCCCCAAATCATGGTTAAATGGGATTATAGGTTGAGTTATCTGTGATTTCATCAAAGAGAATTGAACAATTTAGCTATATGTATCACTGTTCAAACACTAGAAAATTCCTCAATTTTTTTTCTTGGAATCCAGAATATTCCTCTAATGATTAATGAAGGTCTAGTATATGCTTTTTTGCTTGTGGTAATTAGAGGGAGTGATCTTTTGGTGAAGCATGAGAGATTTCTGGATTTGTTAGCAGCTAATATTTCTTTTTCCTGGTTTGCTTTTGTAACTTTAATTGGTGCTTCCATATTATCTATAAGTTAATTTGGGAAGAGACTGGAGCTTTAGGTTTCCAGATACATGAAAGTGATCCTTGTTCGACATTTTTTCAACATGGTTTGTGGGTCAAAATTTTTATCTTCAGCAGATTTGAGTTGGTTTAATTAATGGATGTGACATCCCATCTTAAAATAAAATGAGCCATTAACTGTGGATACTTTGTTATCGTTCTAGTTTCGTCTAGAGTCTTTAATGATATGTCATCCATATATTTGATTTATAATATCTGCTAGTCTTTTTGGTTTCTTGTTCTTGTGGACGACCTTTTTTGATCAAATGAGTCATCATTCACTGTGATAAGAATCATAATACAAAAGTGGGTTCAAGCAGGAATCAGTTATTGTCTGGTCTAATTTGTGCTAAAAGATGTGGTGGGAAACAAGTCTTTATTAGGTACTTTGAGAGGGAAAAAAAGAAAATAAGAAAAAACCCCCTCGTCACAAATGCTCCCATATGTTCAAAAGTCTTTTCTTTTTCTTTTCTTTTTTTTAAATTTATTTTTATTAAAGTAAAATTCTATTTTGTCTAATTATCTTAACTGTTGTTAACTCATTTTCCATTATATTTGTAGTTGTAGATGGTTAAATTTTAAAAGTATAACCTCTCCACTATCCCAATTTTTTCCCCCACTTTACCTAATTTAAGGATTTTTATTTATACTTTTACCTTGACAATTATAACTTGTTCTTTAAATTTTGTCCTTTTGGATTTAATTTCTTAATAAGGACATTTTTGACAAATCAAATAATGAGACTAACACACGCTACTCTTTTAATAATAGTATAGATTAATTAAAAGCAAGACATAGATATGGGAACACTTCTTTTAAGTAAGACATCATTTATACTTATAATTATCATTACTGTTTTTCTCTTGGCAAATCAAGTAAAATCATGCTGTTATTTGGAGCCATACGTCATGATCATATTAATACACATTTATGCAGTATGCTGTTATTGGTTGGATCTGAATTGCTTGAGCTTGGAAGTACAATTCATCTCATTCCTCTCTCAATTTGGTGATTACATATAAAAAAAAAAATGTAGTTATGGTGATATCTTAATTTATATTATATACTCCAACTGTGCAGATTGGAAAAATTAGGAGCTTTGGACTGGCAAAAGGTAGTGTACCAACATCAAGGATGGAGACTTGTCAGTTGTATCTGGTTGCATGCTGGTGTTATTCACCTGCTTGCAAACATGTTGAGCTTGGTCTTCATTGGGATCCGCCTAGAACAGCAATTTGGTTTTGGTATGCCATGCTTTCCACTGTGGCTTGAATTTAAATGTGTACCTACATCAAACTAGTGCAATTTTGAAAAAGAGGTTAATCTATAAATTCATTATTAGGTTCATTAAAATGGGCTTCTTTCAAGATTAAAGAGTTTGGATTATCCAAATGTTTTTATGTGGTTATAAAAGCTGTCATTGTGTTCACTGTAAAGCTGAAATCATTCATCTATTTGTATTGGTCATTAATAGGATATCAAAAGATTAATATATTTATGCTTGGATCTTCCTTTACTGAATGAGTATCTTTTATCAATGACAATATAAATTCTGTGCATCCAAATGCTGTTAAAAAAAAAAAAAATGTATTCCCATGGATGATTATCATATGCAGTCATCTACAGACCATGAACCTTAGTTCACCCCTTTATGAAGCTCTTGTTGATGCACTTTATTGGTTTTTAAATTCTATTCTGATTTTCAAGCATTCTAACATAAATTTTGGCTATTTTCTTGCAGTGCGAGTTGGGATACTCTATCTGTTATCAGGATTTGGTGGGAGCATATTATCTTGCCTCTTCATTCAAAAAAGTATCTCTGTTGGTGCCTCTGGTGCTTTGTTTGGCCTTCTTGGTGCAATGTTATCAGAGCTTTTAACCAATTGGACCATTTATAGCAATAAGGTTTGTTGCTTGCTCTTGGTTGTTCTTGTTGTCACTGTTGTTATTATTATCAGTCCGTACCTAGCATTAGGATTGATTGCCTCATGTCTTTCATAGTTACATCTAATAATGAGGCGTACACCACTGAACAATAATATTTGCAAGTGCAAAGTTTATGATGTTTATACAATATTTTTCAGTTGTAGTGGGGATGAATAGCCTCCTTATTCGTGATAGTGAGTCAATGAGACCTGGGCAGAGACTGTGGACTGAGAGAAAATTTTGGGGAAAGAATTTTAAAATGAATTCAGTAGTTGGAGAGGCTTTACTGTTTGAATGATTCTTTTTCATTATATATTGCATGTCCTATTCATTATGGAAATTTTTTTTGGATTTCTAACCTTTGCCTCTTCTTTTTTCTCCTGTAGGCTGCAGCACTGTTCACCCTTATAATTATTGTTGTCATTAACTTGGCGGTTGGAATTCTTCCTCATGTCGATAACTTTGCCCATATTGGAGGATTCTTGACAGGACTTCTCCTTGGCTTTGTTTTGCTAATTCGACCTCAGATTGGGTGGATGGAAAGCCAGTATCTTCCAGCTGGTTCTCGTGTCCATTCTAAGTACAAGTCTTACCAATATGTTCTCTGGGTAGTTTCCGTGGTGTTACTGATTGCTGGGTAAGTTTATCACACCAGTTTCTAATTTAGCATATGGGATTAACAGGGCATGGGATTTGTCCATTTCGCCTTTTGTTTTGTTTCCTGGGTCTTCATTGGGGTATAGTAATTTGGATGAAATAACCTTAAAGGAATGGGGCAAATATCTGACCTTAAAAAAATTAAGGGACTATTGGAAAATAAGTAGTCATTCCTGGGCTCCTAGGAATGATTATACCCAACACTTGGATGGTGTCCTGAAAGACAATGTACTCAAATGTTCTTCAGAACACAAGAGAGTATGTTATTTCTACAAAATCCCCTTAGGTCTCTCCAGCATCCTTAGCCACATGAATATTGACTTGTCTTAATGGAGTGAAATCTAAGTCATATATGAGTCTTTTACCTTTTTTTTTTCTTTTGCCCCTCTTGGATTGTTTGAATTTGGAGTTTTATGGTAAAAAAACAACACACATGATGCAATTCTATGAGAAAACTAATTCATACTATCTTTGAAAATTGCAGATTTACTGTGGGATTGGTGATGCTGTTTAGGGGAGAGAATGGAAACGATCACTGCAGCTGGTGCCATTATCTTAGCTGTGTGCCTACCTCGAAATGGCACTGTGATAACTAATGGACTTTTGTCACCTATCTTAACTTTCCATACCTGTCATATTCTGGTTCTTTTTCTTCCTCCAATTATTATTTTTTAGTTCTTTTTTTCGTCGGGATGTTTTCACTCATGTACATGAATATACATAGATTTCTTTGGACATGAAGAAAGTAGTGTTACCTAGTACAGGGAAGTCTTTCTATTATTATACACAAACGATTGGGTTTTGTATTTTATATTTGTTCTTATGTCAATATGTTCTCTCTCTCTCTCTCTCTCTCTCCAAAAATCCCCCCTTGTGTCTAAGGATTTATTTGTTTTATTGGAGAAGGTTTTTCCCTGGAAATATTTATAATTAAAATTGGCTGATTTTTGTAAAATTTTCGTGTGATTTGCATGAATTTGTCCAGAAATAGTTCAGAAAAGAAATATATATTTTTTGAAAGTCAGAAAATAAATATCTTTAAACAAATGGGAATAAGATAAGAGAGTTTCCATAAAACAAACACAACTTTTGAAGAAAGAATTGACTATCAGCACTGTTGTTTGTGTATTTTATTGGGGATACGGCTAGTATTAGGTCCAATACACTGGTGCAATGGACCAGAGATTTAACCCACCCTTTTATTAGGCCCTTTGTTCTATTCTGATGGGACAAAAAATCCCACCACTCCAAATGATTCAAGGGAGCTGCACATGAATGTGACTTATTTTATATGACACAACATGTTTGACCTCTTCTTGCAGTTCTTACTATTGTTCATTTTCCTCTTTGCTCTACTGAGAGGTGCTATTGTTTATGATCTTAACCATTGCGTGTAAGGAATCTTAAACAATCAGAAAGTAAATGTTATTTTTATTTTAAAAGCAAGCTATGTATTCATAAACTGTCTGAGTCGAAGGCTTCCGGAAGCGTAGGGCACTACGCATGTTTGTTTGACCTCTTCTTTTACGCTAGTTCTATTATATTTCTAGTTTCCATGATGAAAAGCAACACATAATTGATGATTAATAGTATTAGAATCACGTAGCGTGGATGAAAACTTTTCGAGAGAGAGAGAGAGAGAAAGAGAGGGAGGGGGAAGGGGGGCGGGAGGATGAGAAAAACTAATGAACATCAGAATTTGAACCATTTGAGCTATGGAGGAGCATGGTGAGTGGTGCACAAAAGTAAGAGCTACATTGTTGTGTTACTGTGCACCATTTTGGTACTATTCCAGGAGCAGGGTATGTGTATGGTCCAACTTAGATACAAGAATGGGTTTGATTGATCCAATACTAGTACCATGGCATCCTTAGGTTGCCATAGGTTGTGTTTGGTTTAAAGATAACTCAAAACTCAATTTTCATCACTCGCTTCTAAACTCAATTCTCATCACTTATCAAATTCAAGAGAATAAATGTTCAAAGGACTGAGAGGAGCAAGACCAAAAAAAAAAAAAAATGAAATGTAAAGGAAATGAAAAAGGGTGTGAGAGTTGTTGAGAGAGTGTGTTGTGATTTGACTTGATTGAGACAAGTCATGACCGCAAATCCTACACAATTGCAAAAATTTATAAGAATGCCACAATATCTCAATTTTCATAACTTAAAAACTCCTAAAACTTGTTTTCAATTTCATTTACTCCTAACTCAATTTTTTGAATTTTAGAATATGGAAATTGAAAACAAAAACTGAACCAAATAAACTTTCTTGAGGTGGGGCTCACCAATTTTGAGCATTGGGTGATGAAAACTGAGTTTTGAGTTAAAGTTTTGGCTAAACCAAACACCCTCTTAATATCTAATACCATTGGTGGGCCTGTTGGACTACTTGAGAGGAAGAACCCATTCACCTTTACCTTTCAAAAGGAGCCCAAATATACAAAGCTTGGAATTGGTGAAACTGTGGGTCCGTGTTTAAGAAGAAGAGCCCAGTTAAAAAAAAAAAAAAAAAAGAGCCCAATCTTTTACTCTTCTTCAAAAGGGATCCAATACAAAAGCTGGGAATGGCACAAAAGCAGAAGTTGGATTTAAAATGAGAATAGCTTG
The DNA here is from genome assembly GCA_032878915.1 of Castanopsis chinensis. Classification (NCBI taxonomy): domain Eukaryota; kingdom Viridiplantae; phylum Streptophyta; class Magnoliopsida; order Fagales; family Fagaceae; genus Castanopsis; species Castanopsis chinensis. The sequence goes on along the minus strand of JAVQMG010000115.1, from coordinate 8,068,181 downwards.
GTGTCGCCCAGACTCGAACCGGAGACCTTGAGTGCGTTAGACTGACGTGATAACCAACTACACCACGACACCTTGATTTGTCATCGGTTTTGCAACATTTAAATCTATTGGTTTATTTATCCCTCTTCAACAAAAAAAAAAACCGCATAAAACCAACGTACATTTTTTACTTTTTCTTTAGGGTCCGTTTGGATGCAGCTGAAATTGAAAACTGAAAACTGAAAAATATTGTAGCAAAATAATTTTTTAATGTGTAAAAAACAATGTTCACGCATAAAATCACTGTTCATTGGCCTAAAATCACTGTTCATGGCCAATGAACAGTGACCACGCGCGTCCCACTTAAGTGAAAAAAAAAAAAAGAAAGAAAGTGAAGGGGCTGAAACGCAAACGTGGGCGTTTTAGCCCCTCCCAAACGCCCTCTTAGTAGCATTAAAATGATACTACAAGTGGGGGAGATGATCTTTTGTGTGTGTGTGTGTGTGAAAACCCACACTATGAGGTTATGGGAGACTAATTTTGTGTGAAGTTTGCTCTATTAGTGCGGGAGTATTTGACTTTGCATTGACTTTGCAGGGGAGAGGAGTTTAAAGGAGAATGGAAGGATTTAACCATGTTTAATCACAACAATCTAAAACATTTCCACTCATATTTTAAATGATAGTTGTAGATGCTCATTTTTTTTATAAGCCCAACATGAGGAAAAGTCCAAAGACATGGGCAGAAGAGAGTGGGATGGAAATACCATTAAGCCCAAGCGGCAGAAATAATGGATCATGGGTCCATAAAGCAAACAAATGGATTCTAAAGAAGTAAATGGGCCTACAAAGGCCCAGAAGAAAGAAATAGCAAACCCATGGGCAGTATGGATATAAAAAAGTAAGAATGGGTCATGGCTGTCACAGCAGGCCCAAAAAAATGTAAATAAAGAAAGCAGGGGAATGGAAAATCCATAAGCCCCAAGGATGAAATGAGAAGCACTTGGGCTAGGGAAGCCTAAGGAGTTAGTAAAAGCCCATGGGAAGTATAGAATTGAAAAGGGTCAAGGATGCTCCAAGAGAGTAAACGGGCCCAAAAGGCCCAAAGGAAAGTAGGTAGGGCGAGAGAGCCCACAAGTAGTAAAGGGCCCAATGAGTTTATTGGGCCTTCAGGGAAAGAATGAACAAGAAAGCCCAAAGAAGCCCAACGGCCCTGGGTCAAGTAAACCTCACAGCAGGCATAACTTAATGGTGTGGCAGGAAACAAGTAACAAGGGTTGAGAATAAAAGCATGAAACAAACCATAATCGGGCAAGACCCAGCCCCTAAAAGAAGCAAGCCATAAATGAGAAGTCAAGAAAAGCAGCCCACGCCATAAGAAGTCAAAGACGAACGTCAGACTGGGTAGATTGACCTTCAGACCGCGATAGACACATGAGCAGCGGGCAGAATTTAGATGAGTATGGAGGCAAGGCACGCGCAAGGCCTACACACCACCAGCTTGTACCCAGCCAATACAGGAAGTGGTGAGATCATGGGTCAGAGGTAAGAGGGCATAGTCTAGCGGTGAAGAGGGGGAAAAACCCATTTTTGTGTTTCCTGCTCAAACTATTTTGGAGGCAATGTCCTGATGGGATGGCATACCACCCAAAAGAGGCAAAACTGAGTTGGAACCACTAAGTGCTTGCCATAAGACACGGAGAGAATGAGAGTATTTACACCGTGACAGGTAGGAATGCCACGACGAACAAACAAATAAAAGAGCCTTCTTTGTTTGGTGAAGTGGAATGGCACGGCCAGCATAGGTAAATGGCGCTGGCTAGCTGGCTGACCAGTCAGTAATGGTCTGAAAAAGACACCCACACCAGACAAAAACGGTTAAGGGGTAGAATGGTAAAAGGTAAGTATGGCTGACACTATATAAGGAGCCTTTGCTGTGCACGGCAAAGGAGGACGGCAACCTCTGGGATATAATCGCTAGAATCACAGAGACTGTAAGAGTAAGAAAGCAGAGAAGAAAAGAGAGAAAGAATTATAGAAAATAGAAATGAAAGTAAAAAACGAAAAGAAAAAAAGGAAAGAATTAAGGAATTAGAGAAAAGGGTAAAAGAAAACAAAGAGAACAGAGTGGCAGGCATGCACCAAATGGGTCTATCTCTCTCTCACTCTCCAATCCATGCTCTCTAGTAACAGAGAAGTACCTCATTGAACACAAGTCATTCAGGCTCGCCCCTTCAAAGCAGTTAGTTTCTCTTTCAGAGAGGTTAATCGCGTTGAAGAGGTGATTCCCCTCCTTGACTTAGACTTGGCAACCCATCGTAATCCGGCAGACTAACATTTATCTCTCTTAATAAGCTTATTGTTCATTCAATACCTATTCTCTTATTGTTGTTTTTTCATAAAACAGGCATTCCTCATCAAAGTCCATTATTCACTTTTGAAAATCATAAAGGGATTTATTATTATTATTTTTATTGTATCTGCCTATTGTGGTTGATGAAACAATTCTGTCTGCCATGGGTGCGTGATCAAAGCCTGGTTAACAAAGGTATTGTTTGCGCACAAGCCGGACCAACGAGTATTGGTCTTGGACCAGTCCCAACTCCCTGATCCAGAAATCTTTGAGCCTAGTGTAGCAGCAGGCGGCCCGGCCCAATATTTGCAAAAAAGGCCCACATAATAGTTTCTTTTATGTTAGAGCTTTGTTAAAGACACGGGAAAAAGCACATAAAGTTTCACTCTTTTTACCACTTAGGTTGTGTTTGGTTCAATGTAAATCGAATTTCAAGTGTAAAATGAATGTAGGGGAACGCGAATTCCCGTAAGGAAAATAAAATCCAGGTGTTTGGTTCTGCAATGAAAAATAGTCTGAAAAACGATTTTCGATGTTTGGTAACATTCTAAAAATGCTATTTTCCTACAAATTTTTCATATTTTTTCAGCCGTTTTTTCAGCATTCAAACAAATTTTATTAGAAAAAATTTCAAAATATACACTTAACACGACCAAAAATCAAAATAAAAACATTGAGCAAGAGGAAGAAAGAGTGAGATCGGAGGGAGAAAGAGTGATAGATTGAGGGAAAGAGAGATAGATCGGGAAGGAGAGAGATCAAAGTTCTGTGGAGGACGACGGCGGCTAGATCAAGTGGGTTTGGGAGTGGAGTGGAGTAGGCTGGTGGTCGATCTTGGGTTGGTCGAGGACGAGATCGGTTTTGGGTAGATTGGTCTTGGGTGGTCTCAGTGGTGCTATAGGCGGCGCGATCTCGGTGGTGCTTCAGGCAGCGCGATCTCGCCGGTGCTGGGGTGCGACGAGATCGGTGCGATTTGAGGTTGGGGCCGGTGCTGGGTGTGATGAGATCGGTGCTTCTGGTGCAATCTCCTTGCTATTTCTCTCTCTTTCTATTTTCCTGAGATGGAAATCATTTGAAGGTAAAATAAAACCTGAAATGGTTTTACGGGTGAGGCAGGGTATTTTACAGTCAACGCGAAAAATGAATTCTGTTGGACCCAATTTTTAGCAGCTACCAAACACAAAGGCTGGTGTAAGATGATTTCCTGAAATCATTTGAAGGCAAAACAAACGCAGCCTTAGTTCATTTGGGTGTTCCGCGACAATACAAATAGTAAAAGGCATTCCGTGATTATTTTTGTCTCTCCTCTCTAGACTTTCTTTTATATTAAGTGTAAGAGGGGTCAAATCCATTTACAAATCTCATGGAAGGGATAGAAAGTCATCAAACCATCAAGTCATCAACATAGTCACAACAATATCAATAATGAAATTATGTACATAATAAAAATGATTTCCAAAATTGGGTGACATATTCTATGGAATAAATAATAATATACGTTAAACTCAAAGTGGAGACAAATACTCCATGCAGCCTATATGTGACTGATTTAAATACCACACATTTACATGAAAAGCTTTAGTTGTATAAAATAATTTCTAAAAACAAAAGCAAGGTAAAGCCAAGAAGATGTACCATAAGTAGTCATTGAGATCCAGGCAATTGTAAGCAAGGGGGAATATTTTGGTTGTGTATAAAATCATTTCTACTCACGTGAGATGAAGCCAAGTGCATGTAAATAATAAATGGTGGTGCAGATTGAGAAGTTGAGTTGAACTCTTTGACCAAGATCCATTAAGGACATGGGCTCCCCTATCCTAAAAGTGGCCTATTTGTAAATGTAGAGAGATTGACCATAAGGGACCGTAGTCTAACCGGCACTGATCAGGTCAGAAGAGCCCTATATGTCCACACTCCGCAGACCCACTTAGACCACCGACAATGTCTATCTCAGAGTCCACATTATAGAATTTTCCTTGTTATCTGGCCTTTCATGTGGGCTATATCCTCACCTACCATATCACATAAATTGTACAACTCGATCACAAGTCATAACAACAATAGCCGTCTTGATTGACTTTCTTCAATTTATTCCTTCAGTTTATTTATTCTTTCACCACAATGCCTTTTCATTTGTGTTGTACTTCCTATTTTTTTGGCCGTGTAATTTGAACAATCCTGCACGAACTTTAACAGAGAGAGTACACGCTTTTGGAAAACTACTTTAGATCTTTTGTCAGCACACTCTAATAGTCCAATGGTCGGCTTGGGAAAACAAAGTACAATCACAATAAAAACAAAATAATGATCCTTATAAAATATACACATAAGGAGCTTAAGTGGAAGAGGACATGATTAGGCCCACAAGATTTTATCACTACTTTGAAAAGTAATCATTTTCCTAAGAATTACTCAGCTTGTTAAAGTCACATGCACTAAGATACTCATTAGTTATCTTAGTATTCAGTGAGATGAAAATTAACCTAAACACATGAAGTAGTTCATATCTTGTAGATTAGACTTGATACCTAGTTTAAAATTAACCTAAAAACATAATTAGGCACCTATGATAGACGAAAAATGTAAAACAGTATAAACACATTAGTATCTATAACCCACTGGCATCCCAAGCTTGTCCAAGCGACCAGATCCCGGGTAGGCTTTATTCGCAAAGTTTGCATGCAAGTTAGAGATTCTTTGTGCACTTGATCTTGATTCACCAAATCCATGAACAGAATACCTCTTTGTCGAACTAGTCCTCTCATAATGTGGCCTTTGTTTAGGAGCACTGAGAGATCTCACCTTGGCCCTTGAAGATTCAGTGTAAGACATGTAGCTAGGGTGGTCTGAATAACCACTTAAGAAGCTTCTTGAGCCATCACTCTTTGTGGGAGTGAAGGGACTACTTTTTGATACTCCACCTCTCGATGATGCAGAGTAGAATTGTGGGCTATTATCAGCAGTGCAGAAAGGACTGTCAACTTCATGAGAGAATTTCAATGGCGTTAAAGATTGGACTTCACAAGAAGATGGACTTGGAACTGTTTGATGGGCAGTTGAGTCCTTTGAAGTGGTAAAGCTATGACTACATTGATCAGAAGTGAGAACATGATGAGAAGAGTGGAGGACATTTTTGCGTTTAGTTGTGAAGTGGGGTTTTCCACTATCGATTTCAAGGATCTTATCACTCTTTTCATCATCTGTAGTGCCCGCCTTTGTTGAACACCCATCCTTCCGACTGTCAGACCTATTCCAACTTAAGCGTGCTTCATCTTGATTGCCAATGAGCCTTCTGTTTGATTTTGAGCCATTTCTCTGCATTTGTAGTGATGGAACATAAGCCAACAGGATAAATTTAATGGTGTTTGGAATTGAGTAAAATAAATCAAAAGGAGGGATACCGTGAGCATTGGAGATTGATCTGATCTGGTGCTCTTGCATCTGATGGCATGCTCGAATTTTTCAGGCGTTGCTGGACCCTGTATATAGAATACATCACTCATGAACAATTGGTGCAAATACAAATATAAGATACTACAGGGGAGAGCAGTAACAAGAGATTCTGGTCACAATTTTTTTTTTCAATACTGAAAGATTATCAGGAAATACCGAGAATGACTAGACAACTAAAAAAATTGCTCCTTCAAATGAATTTCAAAAAGAGGCAAAAACCACCTGACTTTAGTTAGGAAATACTAAAAAAGAAAGTTTAAATTTCCAAAGTGTTATTTCATTAGAAAACCAGTCCAAGCATACTATCTGTAAAAACACCTTGAAATTGTTCCCCTTTAAAGAAATACATTTAAAGTAACTTCTGCAGGTTGCTCTCAGTCATTCTTTTATAATTCTAAAAACTGAATTCACTAAAGTAACATATTGATATTGATACACCCAATGAAAAAATGTAAAAAATAAAGAAAAGTTGCTTGGAGCAAAAAGAACAAGTCTGTTCCCTAAAGTGTGAAACCTATCAAGGAATTTCACAAAAGAGGCTGCGAAAAATTTGTAAATTGGAGGGAAACTTGAATTTTTCTTACAGTGTGTTGGAAGTGAGACTTGCTACTCGACTGTGAAGACTCTGAAATCTGGGCCCGTCCTGCACGTGCTCGCGCCTGTGCTCGCAACAATGCTTGCATCCTCTGTAACCACTCTGCTGTTCGCTTCCTTTCAATGTGTCCTCTTACCAATGCCTGAAGCTTCACTAATCCTTTCAATGCCCTTAATGCCTTTCTAGCCTTAAAAACACCCCCAAAAAAAAATTTACTTGACAAACATTGAACCACATGATCATGCACCAATCAAGTACACGACCTTTTTGCTTCAAAAATGTCAGGACAGCTTAAATTGGCAAACCCGTATTGTTCAATTAAGACCACAAAGTTATTACACTCATGTGACAGCTGAGATATAGTGTGAGGACCACACTGTTTCATTTACTGAAGACATTCAAATTGAAAGGCAATCTTCCAAATTAAGGCGCCAAGTAAAAATCTACGACTAGCTTTTGTGCAAAACCATGAATATTTTTAAACGTAACAAGCGCCTAAAGGAAACCATATTAAAAGACAGAGTCTCAAAACCAAAAGTCTGACATGACATGAAGAAGACAAAGACATCTCACTAGCCTCACCATAAAGGGTCAAACAAAAGTTAATAAATTCTGCGACCATGATAATACAAACATTTAAAACCCAACTAACCCAACTTTACTTGGAAAAGGTCATAACAAGTCTCCTAAGAAACAATTATTGTATGGCTTAAGAAAACACATTCTAAAACAAAAAACCTTTTGCTGGTAGGGACAATTATTGGTCCTACCAACTACTGTCATACAAGGATACAACACCCACAATGCCAAAGTTTAATGGAAAGAGTTGAACTATTGGTCATCGAACCCTTAAATTTAAATATTAAAAAAAAAAAAAATGCATTCCCACTCCAACTGCTACTCATTTTTTTACACAATTTGTCATAGCTTGTAGTTGTAGGAGTGGTATATTGTGAACAATTTAATATCATTACTTAGCACCTTAGCAAGATGTATGAAAAATTGTGCGCATAGACTTATTAGCTAATTAAAAAAAGACTAAGTGCACATACCCCTGCATAATTTATTTGAGCTACAAGTGGGGGGAAAGAAAAAATCAAAGCACAAATTCACATTCCAATTTGTTTCTTATCTTTCAAGCAATTAAAATCTAGGAAAATAATGTCAATTGTGTCGGTGAGCACTAAAATCTAGCACATACTACATATTAATCACAATTCAACATGATGTTTCACACTATAAAGTATAAATCCAAAGTTTGCAACCAAATTAACCAAGCTACAAATATGGAAACAGAAATTTCTTGAAATTGGCAAAGTGGTCCCCTCCAATCAAAGCACTTAAATAACGGTATGTCAGATTTATTTAGTTCCAAAATATTACCAGCAAAAACAAAAATTCCATGTTAAAACCCAAATTTAAAACCATAACCACCATCAGTCTCATTCTCACCCACATTTATTATCAACCTGATAATATATATATATATATAGTAAATAAATTTAGGCACCAACACACATTAAGCGAAAAGTACAGGGACTTAATTCTAAAATGTAGTATTGAGCGAAACGACAGGAGAGAACAGCTGGGCATTGAAGCAATAGGAATGGAAGAATTGATTATTATGGGAATGAATAACATTGGGGTTCACAAAGACGGGGAAGAAAACGACACCGTTTTGGAATTGACACATTACCCTCCCCACTCCCAACCCAAGGGGTTAAAATCATAATTAGTGATTTTGATATGACGAAGACATTTTTCATTTGGTTCGGTCTGGCTCTCAGATCCAAAGGAAAATACACGCAACAGTTACGACTTACGAAGTCTGATCTGATGAGGCAGTATAAACGAAACGACGTCGCAGGAATCATTGGTTTCCTTTTGTGGAAACTCAAGTCTTTACGACTTACAGTTGCACTTGCAGGAAGAAGGAACTAGTGAAAAACGTAACGAGAAGTCAAGTACTGTAATCAAACCAAGATTTTGCAAAATACTATTTCCAATTAACAGGACGTTTCGTATTCAGTTAGAAACGCCCCTTTCATTTTCATATTTCATATTTCACAGAGAGAGAGAGAGAGAGAGAGAGAGGGTGAGCGAGCGACACGTGTCAAGCGCTCAAGCATAACTGTAAATCAAGAGTGATAATCCCGTAATTACGTCGAGATTAACGGCCAATTAAATGAAACTAAACACTCAACAGAAAGATTCACAACTCTGAAGACAAAAGACCAGCGTACGGAACTACTACTTATAATAACTCTTTTCTTTTTAATAATTTTTTTTAAAAAAAATTATCCCTTATTTGATGAAAAATTTGTAATTATTTAAAAGAAAAATATTGGATTTTAGGAAAATGCGAATTTGGATTGAAATATTGTAGAAAACAAGAAGAATGGAATAATGGGATGAGAGAGAGAGAGTTGAGAGTTGAGAGTACTAACCAAGCTGCCTCGAAAAGCGGCTTGAATCTTGAGTGCAGCCCACTCTTCACGGACGCCTCCGCTAACGTAAGCCACGGCGGTGTTGGTGGCGCACCTGCCACTGCTGGTGAGTCTGACCACCGCGGCCGCCGCGTGGGCCGCAGCAACCGCCGCCTCTGCCGCCGCGGCCGTAGCAGCAGCCACGGCGATGGCGTGCTTGTTGGCATCCTCCTCGTGCTCTGAAGCTGAAGCTGACACCTTTCCGTACGAGGTTGCTTCTGCTTTTGTTGTTGTTTGGTCGTTGTTGTGTTTGGTTTGGTGGTGGCGGTGGTCCTTTTCTCTGTATGACTTAACGAAGCTCCATCTTCGTTTTTCCTTGGGAGGTTTGGGAGTTTGGGTGTGTGAGTCTGTCTTTTTGTTGAGGCCAAGGAGGCCGCGAAACCACTTCGAGGCTTTGCCCATTTTGGTCACTGGCCACGGTGAGCAAGGCCAGGGCCAAGTGGGTTTGGGCTATCCCTTTGGTTTTGGGGTCGCATTTGCTCTGAGAGAGAAAGAGAGAGAGGATTTGGAAATGTTGTTTGTTTATAAATACGGAAATTACAGCTTACAGGAACGCGTTACAAATCGCGAGGGAGAAAGTTAATATGGATTAAATATATACTATTATATTTCATGCTAGCTACCTATTCCACTCTCATGCTTGTGCGTGACTATTACACACACAAAGTTAATGCTTTTATTTTTTAACTGCAACTTGGACTGGGTATTGCCAACTCAAACCGAACAGCCCATGTCCAACTCCTCTCTCTGTTTCTCTCTAGAATTTACATTTGAGTCAAGAGCTTGTGGCTCAACACTTCTTGCTCTTTCCAACCAAAATATTCATAATTTAAATCCTCTTTCTATCAATTTTTTTATATATAAAAAAAATCACAATTGAACTTTTTTTTTTTTGTTAGTAAGTTACATTTACTCTTTTTGGATCTAGATAATGTATGTTGGGCATATATTAACAAATTCGTTTTTGAAAAAATTTTATTTAAAATTGAAAAAGTTGTCAAAACTTTTTCAAAAAATAGCATATTATTATTTACCCCACATTAGTAAAATATTTTTTGAAATATTCAAAAGAAATTAAACTCCGTTATTTATCTTAAATTAATTGCTTTACTCATTTACCAAGCTGACCCAAAAAATATTAAATTAAAGTTTGTTGTTGTTATGTTTACTCATCTACCATAATGTATAGTTTTGATTAAAATAGATCAATCTTACTCTTACCTAACATGTTTCAACTATATATATTTTAAGGTAATTTTTTTGTTTTATTTCTGTCCATTATTTTTTATTCTTTTTTTAATCCAATCATTTTATCATTCAATTCTTTTTTCTTTTTTTTTGGTGATAAACATCATTCAATTCTATTGATATTGTACAATAGTACCTTTTTCGTTAATATATATATATAAACTAGTTGAAGGCCCGCGTGTTGCACGGTTTAATTTTAAAACTTGTAGAATATATATATATATATATATATATATAATTATTGATGATGCGAAGAAAATCAGTAGGCTGGATGCTTCGGATTAGAGAGGGCTAACGGTTGCCTTGATAGCCTGAATAAGAAAAGAAAGTAATCAAAGGTGACCAGGGTCGCCGGCTAATAACCCTCCGACAAAGTCAGTTTTCTCCTAATTATTTTTAAGTTCCAACTTTTTAGGAATTATTTCACGTACTTTTTCTTGGTCTGAACCAGCGTTTATATAGTGTCTTAAGAGCGGTTATTGGATTTGTAACCTCCCATTGATTTGAGGGGGTTTGTGTTCGAATATAACTTCCTCAACTGCTTAGGAGTTACCCTCTTTGTGCGCGACGGTCACTGGGGGTTACACGTATGATACGGAGACATTTTACACTTTCATAAATTTTTCAAGTGCCCACGTGTCGTCCATAATTTCTCGTCCTGAGGCCTTCGAGGCAGCTTACCTCGACTTCAGCACATCAAGACAGCTTACCTCGTCTTGAACACATCAAGGCAGCTTACCTCGTCTTGAGCACATCAAGGCAGCTTACCTCGTCTTTAGCATATCAAGGCAGCCTACCACGTCTTAAGCACATTGCTCGTCCTGGACGATCTTCATGGACAAAATTGGAGTTGTGTTTTATCACACCCCATCAGTTGCCCCCTTGTCCATGGGTCGTCTAACACTCACATCTACTAACGCCAATATTTGGACAAGCGTCCTTATGTCAGCAGTTGCACGTGCCACTTGTCATAATCTAACTGGAGACCAATCATGTCAGCTCATTTTTCGAGGGACGTGCCATTTGTCGTTTTTTGGCTGGTCGCGTCGCTTCGTGTACTAGGGTCAATGCCTATAAATAGTAGAATTCCTCCACTACCCTCCTCATTTTCTCAAATTTTCTTCTTCGACCTCCCTCGTCTTAGCGCCTCGTCTAGAAGTTTCTTGCGTCAATAGTCTTCTCTCGTCTAGTTCCAGGTATTTTCTTCAATCTTCGTCTTCAAGTTTTAAGTTTCTTCCTTAAAAATGTCTGAGGTAGTCCTTTCCTCGTTTAGCGATAGTACTGTCAAAGCCATAGACGAGTACCAAGACCCAAGTAGTTTTAGTGGTTCCAGTGATAGTTCTAGGAGTAGCTATAACAGTAGTGATGGGAATACCACAGACGAGTATACGTCTAGTGTCCTTGGGGTTCCATTAGAGGTATTTAGGGAACAGCATAGGACGAGGGTCAAATCTGGTTCTAGGGCTGGTACAAGTGCTCCCTCGTCTTATGCTTAAGACAAGGAGGAAGAGGTAGTTTACACTTGTGCTGTAGGGGTTGGTTCTAAGACGGACGAAAAGAAGTTGGATCTTTTTAAGACGAGGTACCAAATCCTTGATAGTTTAAACCCTAGGTTACCCGTTCGTGACGAGTGGTGTTGTCAACCTTGTTTTGGTGTTGGCATTTACGAGGCTTACCTCCTAAGGGGTTTGAGGTTGCCCCTCAATGCCTTCGCCAGGGAGTTACTTTCCATATTAGGTTTAGGAATATGTCAATTTAACCCCAATGCATGGAGGTTGATAGTAGCCATGCAAATTTTGTGGAGGGAGGTCTTTGAGGGGAACTGTCCTCTTACCGTGGACGAGTTCCTCTTCTGTTATAAACCCTCCAAAATTAACTAGTCCCTTGGTTTTTACCAATTTACAGCTAGAGGGAAGGATTGTAGATTGATAAAGTCCTTAGTCACGTCAGACAGAAACTGGAAGACGGAATTTTTCTTCGTCTCTGGTTTCTGGGCTGGTCGTCCTAGTGACATTGATAAGGATCTATTCCCTCCCTATACAGGAGAGATAGGGAACCTTCATCCTGAAGCTATATGTTTGTCATTGTATTTGTTACATTCGTCTTTAATTATAGTCGTCTAACATGCTTTTTGTTTCATTTTGTTTTGAAGGTGTTAGACGACCCCATTTGGATAGGTTCCATTTGGAACGAGTCCAAAAAGCTCGTCTTTACAGCGATAGGACTTTTCACTTTCTGGTAACTTTACGGCGTCTTGCCACTTGGGGTTTAGGTCCTAACCCTTCGGACGAGGCTATTGCACACGAAGTTACTATTAGAAGACGTAAGTTTTGTCTTCTCTTCTTCTTTTTCTTTTTATTTTTTTATTTTTTCTTTTATTTTACTGACGTCTTTACTTGCAGGGATGGTGACGATGAAGCAAAATAAGGGCAAGGACGCGGTGGATGAGGAAACTGGGGCTAGAGCTAAGTCCCATCCTCATCCAGCTTCTGGACACAAAAGGAAGAGCCTTTCTTTAGACGTAGACTTGGGAAACCTCCCAAGTAGACGCAAGGACAAGAAGGCTAAGCTCTGGTCGTCCAAGCCTCAAGACGTTCAAGCTAAGGATCAACCTAGCTCTCTTCTTGTCCCTTCTAGCCATCCTGTTCAAATCTTGGATGTTGATCTAGAACTTCCTCCTCCACTCATCCCGTCTAGAGTTGAAGCTCCTACCTCGTCTCAACCTTCCCACCATGTCCCTCACAATCTCCTTGAGAATGAGGACCTAGCTTGGGAGAAGTTTGAGAAGGTGGTGACAGACGAGGACGTGATGGCATGCTACAACATGTCGTTGAAGGATTTTGGAGCACTCTGGTGTTCATGACCTTTTCAAGGTATGTAAGTTTATATGTTTGTTTCGTCTTGTTATTAGCTTATGTATGTATTATAACAAAGTTTTGATTTATGCAGGCAATGTCTAAGTTCATCGCGGCGTCTAGGCAGGCAACTGAACTAGACAAGACGAGGATATTGCTGGAGAAGACGGTCAAGAAAGGGAAAGACGAGTCCAAGAGGTGGGCAGAGGTGGCAGCCAAGGCTAAGGACGATGCGGAGAAGTTGCGAAATCGCGTCGTTGAGCTGGAGATTGAAGTCCATGAGAAGGACGATTGTCTTGCTTTCCTTCAAAAAAGGAATGACGAGTTAGACGCCCTTTTGGAGAAAGCTAAAGGAGACGTCGTTGCAGAGTTCAAGCCGTCCAAAGAATTTACTAATTCAATGGACGCCAAATACGCAGCTGGCTTCGAGGATTTTAGGATGGACGCCATGGACAAATTCTCCGAGGTGGACTTCAGTTCTATCAAGCTGAACCTTGGTGGGGCGTCTACAAGCTCTCTCGTCCAAACTAGCTCTGAAGATATCAATGTGGAGGACGACGCTACCACCTTGACCCCTCAAGACGAGCCCAATGCCAATACCCCATCAGTTTAAAATGTCTGCTTTGATGTAATTTGCTTTGTTTCTTTTTCTTTTCTTTTTATTGAAATGTATTAGAATACAATCATCTCATCTAAAATGTTAAAGACGAGTTTATTAACAATTGCCTTAAGGGTTAATTTAAGGGTTTTTGGACGATGGTCGTCTACCCTTTTTCTCTATTTCAATGAATGTCTATTTTTATTCATTATTTGTTTTTGTATGGATGTGCTTGCCTTCTGTCATTGTGACTGAAGCTTGTATATTTCTTAAGTATTAAAGGGTCGTCCTTATACTTTTCTTATGGACGATGTTATTTTTTTTTATCCGTTTTTTTATAGACGAAGTGAGAATAGCCTTCAGACATTTCCTTTGTCCATAGACTTGGCCCACGTGCCTCGTCTATAGGATTGGCTTATTTGCCTCGTCCATAAGCTTGTCTCTCGCCTCGTCCATAAGCTTGGCTTTCGCCTCGTCCATAAGCTTGGCTTTTTGCCCTTTTGTCAATGACGTTTTCTAGTGTTTGACTCGTCCTAGAGCATCTGTGTGTCTTGGCTAGATGCTCGTCCATGGACTTGTGCTTCACTATAATTTTTTGTGCCTTAGCTTAATTTACACTTGGTCCTCGTTTTGAGGAAAACTTGTGAACGTTACATCCCTACGTCCAAGAATTTTTCTTTCGTCTTAAGGTTTTGCCCTCCTTGTGGGTATTATCATGGAAGTTTGATTTTATACATAAAACACATTGAAAATTCAAACTATATCATTATATAAGCATTGTTCACGAACATGGCACCTGCTTAAAAGCTAATGCCTTATGAAAGTACATAAGAAAATACTTAAAATACATAACCTCGTCTTTCACAAACTTGTCCGTAGAGGGTGCAAGAGTTTAAGAACTAGTGCACCTTTATTCTTAGTACACACCATAGCAGCAGTAAGAACACTAGTGGATATTAAATATAGTAGTAGAGTCGTCTATAATTGTAACCTCGTCCTTGATAAACTTCGTTCAAGCCCATTACTGATAGTACCTTCTCAGGTGCTCCACATTCCAAGGATGCTTCAGCTTTCATCCGTCCAAAGCTTCCAAGTAATATGACTCCTGTCTCTTGCAGTTGACTACCCTGTATGATCCTTCCCAATTGGGTCCCAATTTTTCATGAGCTGGGTTCCTAGTTGCCAAGGATACTCTTTTGAGAACGAGGTCCCCTACGCTGAAGCGCCTGGGTTTCACCATTGCATCATGCTATCTGGCCATAAGATTCTTGTATCTTGCTGTTCTTTGCTCCGCATCCATCCTTACCTCATCAATGAGATCGAGGTCAAGACAGAGTAATTCTTCGTTTTCTTTCGCCTGATACCTCATCACTCAATGGTTAGCCATATGAACTTCTGCCGGTATGACCGCTTCGCTTCCATAGGCTAATTTAAAGGGGGTTTCTCCTGTCGGGGTTCTCACAGTTGTCCTGTAGGCCCAAAGAACGCCTGGTAACTTGTCTGGCCATATTCCCTTTGCCCTCTCGAGCCAAGTTTTGATGATTTTCAACAAAGATCGTTTTGCTACCTCTGCTTGTCCATTTACTTGTGGGTGAGGAGTAGTGATTTTTGATTCCGAAGTCTTACAAAAGTCCCTGAATGGTGCGTTGTCGAACTGTCGTCCATTGTCCGATACCAGTACCCTCGGTACTCCGAACCTACACAGAATATTCTTCCAAACAAAATTCTTAACGTTTTACTGTGTAATCTTTGCAAGGGGTTCAACCTCCACCCACTTTGTAAAATAGTCAATCTCTACTACCAAAAACTTCATTTGTTTGGTTCCTTGGGGGAAAGGACCTAGGATATCTAGTCCCCATTGCGCGAAGGGACATGAGGCCATCATCGGGGTCTGGTACTCCGACGGCTGCCTAGGGATGTTGCTGTAACGTTGACATTGGTCGCACACCTTGACATAAGCCTTAGCATCTGCCTGAACTATGGGCCAGTAGTAACCGACACAAATGATCTTATGGACGAGTGATCTTGCTCCTGAGTGATTCCCATATGCTCCTTCATGAACTTCCCTCAAAACATAATTAGTTTCGTCCGGAGCTAGGCACTTTAGGTAGGGCTGAGATAAGCCTTGCTTATAAAGCACTTCATTTATAAGGACATACTTTGCAGCCCTGACCCTCTGTTTCCTAACTTCATTCTTATCTTCCGGAAGCTTCCTATCCTTCAGATAGATTACAATTAGACTCATCCAATTTTCTTCCCCTCCAATTTACTGTATTTCTGGGAGGTCTATGCTCGATATGTATTGGACTTTGCCATACTCGTCCATAACTCCACCTACCGATGCTGCTCTCGCCAAAGCATCTGCTTCCATGTTTTCCTCCCTCGGGAGTTGAACAAAACTCACTTCTGAAAATTTTTGCACAAGCCTTCTCACTTTGCTGAGGTATCTCTTCATTCGATCTTCCTTGGCATCGCACATTCCATTCACTTGGTTGATGACTAGCTATGAATCTCCTCTGACTATCACTGACTCCGCTCCCAGGGACTTAGCCAATTCCAGCCCTTTGAGTAGTGCTTCATATTCAGCTTCATTGTTGGTAGTTTGGTACTGTAGACGGGCTGTATACTCCAACTTATCACCTTCTAGGGACTCAAGTATGACTAAAATCCCTCCTACATACATTGTAGATGACCCATCCACACTGATAACCCACTTTCTTGTTCCTTCGTCCTTGGCCAGCTCGTCTTGACTTGGTGTGAACTCAGCAATGAAGTCTGCCAGCGCTTGCGCCTTTATTGCATTCCTTGGCTGGTACCTGACATCAAATTCGCTAAGCTCCACTGCCCACTGGACTAGCCATCCTACGGCTTCCAATTTATTCATTGCTTTCTTTAGGGGGTGATCCGTTAGGATAATGATGACATGAGCTTGAAAGTAGTGCCTCAACTTTCTGGAAGCCGTGACCAAGGTGAACGCTAAGTTCTCCATCATCGGGTACTGTCCCTCCGCTCCTCTAAGTGCTTGGCTGGTATAGTATACCGGTTTCTACACTCGTTCTTCTTCCCTGACCAGCGCGAAACTTATGGCATGTGGGGACACCGCTAAATACAAATATAGCTCTTCACCAGGTACGGATGGACTTAGCAACGGTGCATTTGTGAGGTAAGTCTTCAAATCGTGGAAGGCACTTTGACACTCGTCCATCCATTCAAACGCCTTCCTGAGGACTTTAAAGAACGGTAAAAACTTGTCAGTAGCTTTCGAAACAAACCTGTTGAGGGCGGCAACTCGCCCTGTAAGAGACTGGACTTCTTTAATATTTTTCGGCGGTTCCATATTGAGTATTGCTTGGATCTTATCTGGATTTGCCTCAATACCTCTATGTAAAACCATAAACCCCAAGAACTTCCCTAATGAAACTCCGAAGGCACACTTGCTTGGATTAAGTTTCATGTTGTACCGTCGAAGTGTGTCAAAGGTCTCTTGAAGGTCGTCCAGATGTTTTCCCTCGTCCAAACTCTTCACCAGCATATCATCAACGTAGTCCTCTACATTTCTTCCAATTTGAGGACGAAACATTTGGTTCACCAGCCGCTGGTAAGTCGCCCCCGCGTTCTTCAAACCAAAAGGCATTACCTTGTAGCAAAACAATCCTTGGCTGGTGATGAATGAAGTCTTCTCTTGGTCTGCCTCGTCCATCCTTATTTGGTTGTAGCCTGAGAAGGCGTCCATGAAGCTCAGCAACCTGTGACTAGCCATCGAGTCTACCAGCTAGTCAATGCGTGGCAGCGGATAACTGCCATTTGGGCAAGCTTTGTTTAAGTCAGTAAAGTCCACACACATTCGCCACTTGCCATTGGCCTTCTTTACCATGACTACATTCGCCAACCAGTCCGGGTAGTAGACTTCCCTAATGAACTCCGCCGTAATCAACTTCTGTACTTTTTCTTTGATGGTGCTGTCTCGCTCAGGGGCAAATATCATCCTCTTCTGACGCACGGGTTTGGAGAAGGGACATACATTCAAACGGTGGGTAATGACACTTCGATCAATACCCGGCATATCTTCATAACTCCACGCAAAGACATTAAGGCTTTTCTTCAAAAACTGGACCAGTGCATTCTTCGCCTCTTCTTCCATGCTCGCCCCTATTCTAGTGAACTTCTCAGTTCTACTATCGTCTAAGGGAACCTTTTCTAACACCTCAACAGGCTCCGCTGTGATTCTTCCTTCGTCTATACTCATTGTTTGTACATGCTCGTCCATCGCCAACATAGCTAGGTAGCACTCTCTAGCAGCTAACTGATCTCCTTGCACTTGACCTACACCATGTTCAGTTGGGAACTTGACGGATAAATGGTAGGTAGAGGTTATCGCCTTCCAGTTATTCAAAGTAAGCCTTCCAATAATAGCATTATATGATGATGAACAATCAACCACGAGGAAGTTTACCTCTTTGGTTATCTGCTGCGGGTATGTTCTAATCACTATTGGCAGTGTGACGGTGCCCACCGATTGTACTTCCGTTCCCCTAAATCCTACTAAGGGCGAACTCACTGGACAAAGCTGATCTCACCCTGGCCTCATCTGTTGGAAAGCGGGGTAATACAGAATGTCCGCCGAGCTTCCATTGTCTACTAACACCCTTCTGGTGGTATAGTCGGCGATAAGTAAGGTGATGACAATCGCGTCATCGTGGGGGTGATGAATTCTTCCAGCATCCTCGTCTGTGAATGTGATGGCTTGCTCGTCAACTTCCCTCGTCCTGGGAGATCGTCCTGACAGCTAGACGCTTTAAACCACCTTTAGGTATGTCTGCCTCGATTTGGATGACTGCGGTGCTGAGGTTCTTCCTATAATAACCCTTATTTCTCCTAGTAGGTGTCGTGAGGACTCTTCCACCTTGGCCTTCAATTTCTCGTCCTTGTGGTCTCGTCCAAGGAAATTCCTCAACTTTTCCTGCCTGATGAGGTTCTCTACCTGCTGCTTCAAATCAAAACACTCGTCCGTGTCGTGCCCATGGTCCCTGTGAAAGCGGCAATACTTGTTCCTGTTGCGCTTGTTAGGATCTCCCTTCATTTTCTCCGGCCACTTCAAAGACGAATCATCCATGATTTGCATAAGGACCTGCTCTAGCGGGTTATTCAGGGGAGTGTACTGCTGACTTCTTGATGACGAACTTGCCTTTTTACCATCTCTATCCCTTTTCTCATCTACTCGGGCCTTCTTGGGACGAGGACCTTGGTCTGGATGTCGTGGATGACCTGCTTCCGAGCGTTCTGACCTTTTCCTCTTCTTGGCTATTATTACGTCCTCAGCGTTCATGAAGTTCTGGGCTGAATGGACGAGTTCAGCCGTAGTCTGAGGCTCCTGCTCGTACAGTTTATGAATAAACAAGTCAGAATTGACTCCATTATGAAAAGCGGCCAACAGGAACTTATCGTCCATTTCGTCCACCATCAAGGCCTCCCTGTTGAAACGGGTGATGAAGGACCGTAAACTCTCATTCTCCCCTTGCTCAATGGTTAACAAACTGGAAGAGGAACGCTTATGGCGTTGTCCTCCGATGAAGTTATTAACAAACATCTTACTCAACTCCTCGAACGACCCGATAGAATTTGGAGGTATCTTGCTGAACCATACCCTCACTGGTCCCTTAAGTGTGGTAGGAAATGCTCTGCACATAATCTCGTCTGGGACTCCTTGAAGGTGCATGGTAGTCTTAAAAGTAGCAATGTGATCACATGGATCACGATTTCCATCGTATAAATCCAGGGAAGGCATTTTGAACTTAGGGGGTAAAGGATGGCTGTTGATGGAAGCCGTGAATGGGGAGTCCGTTCGGTGAACCAAATCTTCCACGGGGTTCGCCCGCCTCATATTCTGCTTCATTTCCTCCATGGCTTTTCTCATCTGGTCCATTTCTCTCTCCAAATGTGGCACCTTCTAGAAGTAGTACCTCTTGTTTGATCCTCGAACTCAACATTTTCTTCTCTACCCTCTTGACCCTGGGGTTGTCCCTGTGTATGCCCTTTATGGTGTTGCCTCCTTAAGTTGATCTCCCAGTTCAACTCCTGGTTTTGGCGGGTCAGTTCCGCCATAGCAGCAGCCATGGACTGCATTTGTTGAATGGAAGGCGGTTGCATGACGGGTGCTGACTGACGATCACGGTAGAGATGACTAGAGGCATCCCTACTCTCCTGGTGGCCTGGGCTGGTAGCCCTTGATCTTGTCCGAACCATTCAGTCTTTTGTCTGGAAAAACAAATGATTGAACGAAAAGAAAACGAAAATTATTTTCTTCAAAGTATTCCCACAGACGGTGACAACTGATGATGCGAAGAAAATCAGTATGCTGGATGCTTCGGATTAGAGAGGGCTAACTGTTGCCTTGATAGCCTGAACAAGAAAAGAAAGTAATCAAAGGTGACCGGGGTCGCCGGCCAATAACCCTCCGATGACAAAGTCAATTTTCTCCCAATTATTTTTAAGTTCCAACTTTTTAGGAATTATTTCACGTACCTTTTCTTGGTCTGAACCAGCGTTTATATAGTGTCTTAAAAGCAGTTATTGGATTTGTAACCTCCCTTTGATTTGAGGGGGTTTGTGTTCGAATGTAACTTCCTCAACTGCTTAGGAGTTACCCTCTTTGTGCGCAACGGTCACTGGGGGTTACACGTATGATGCGGAGACATTTTACACTTTCATAAATTTTTCAAGTGCCCACGTGTCGCCCATAATTTGTCCTCCTAAGGCCTTCGAGGCAGCTTACCTCGACTTGAGCACATCAAAACAGCTTACCTCGTCTTGAGCACATCAAGGCAGCTTACCTCGACTTGAGCACATCAAGACAGCTTACCTCGACTTGAGCACATCAAGACAGCTTACCTCGACTTGAGCACATCAAGACAGCTTACCTCGTCTTGAGCATATCAAGGCAGCTTACCTCGTCTTGAGCACATCAAGGCAGCTTACCTCGTCTTGAGCACATCAAGGCAGCTTACCTCGTCTTGAGCATATCAAGGCAGCCTACCTCGTCTTAAGCACATTGCCTGTCCTGGACGATCTTCATGGACAAAATTGGAGTTGTGTTTTATCACACCCCATCAGTTATTATAACCAAATAAGTAATTATTATAATGAAAGGAATAAATTGCATTGGTATAACAACCATCAAATATAAAATGATAGCACCTTAATACAAAATTATCTTCTAACATGCCAATTGTGCTATAATATCATTTGTAGTTACATGTATCAAACTATTCGCATATGAATTTTATATCTAATGAATCTACAATATAAGTGATTTGCAGTATTGTTAACAATAATATTAATGATTAAAATCTTTAGACAAAGTAACATATTTTTGGCCACTTTTTAAAGATAGAACTATTCAAGGAATAAAGCCTTGTTCTAATTAAAAAAAAATTGCAAAGTTCTACACCTAGATTACAAACCTTTCTTAGGATGCTTGAAATCTTTTTCGACAAACCTGAAAAAAAAAAAAAAAAAAAAAAAAAAAATTCAAGAAGAAAATTAAACAGAGTTAAAAAAACAAAGTGCCATATAGATTGCAAAATTGTACGTAAATTTAATAGTCTATGATTGGAATTTACTACGACAACTTAGATATATATCAGACAGCAAAATAATTAAATTGGATCAAACCATTAACATATGAATTAGATCAAACATAAGGAAATTACCCCCTCAAAAAAAGACAAACATAAGGAAATTAGCTTAAACAAAAGGCAACAAATACATAAAATGTATTTAATTGATTATAATAAAAAAATTAGAGTAAAAAATACATAATATTAATTTACCTACAATCTTACATGAAGCAGATGTGAAGTAGTTCTTTATTTTTTTTTTTAAAGAGATAAACTACTTAATGATAAAAATGAATTAGAGTCCTGGTAGTATATTATTTATTTTTAGTTCTTTAAAAATCTAAAAATTTAATAAATTTTTTGTAATTTGGTGAAGCCATGTGACGTAACTACGGTGTATAAGCCCAGCTTTTATTATATACTAGTATGTAACCCATGCTACCGCACGGGAATTGATATAATTTAATAAAACAATGGAAAAAATATATTGCATTTTATTATTTAAGTGATACTATTGGTTTTGTTTTGTTTTTTTTTTTTATTATTATTAATCATGAGTTTAGTCATATATATATATATATATATATTCAAGGTTGATTCATAGACGGTACGTATAGCTATAATTAAGTTGCTTTATCATAAAACAATTTTTAACAAAATATTTTAATCACGTAAATGTGAATCTCATAACATGCATCTCATAACAATATATAATAATAGAATAACGTGAATCTCATTTAAAAAAATTTAATCAATTAAAAGTCACTAAAATTATAAGCATAAAATATAAAGACAAACAAATATGATAAGTGCTAATTGTATATATGATCTGCAATATAGCTTGAGTTCATGTCTTCACCAATCGTATATAAGTCTGAGTTTTGATAAGTAAAGATCTAAGAAGATTGTGGTTCAATCTTGAGAAGATTATCATATTTAATAATTAAAAAAAAAAACTATACATCAAAAGTCTACCTTTGCAGTAAACACTATATATCTCTTTAACACTCCAAAGAAAAAAAAAAAAAAAAAAGAGCCCATCATCAATCCTATAAACCAAAAATTCTTGAGAGAAAGAGATTGAGAACATAGGACGAAAATAAATAGATCTAATGAAAATAAAGAGTGAGAGCTAGATTATAAACTCCATAAAACTTGCGAATAAAAAAATAATAATAATAAAAGAAAATCATATCTAATTAACAATTACCTTGCATATGAAGCCTGCCTTTGTAAAGGAGATATATAATTGATCTGCAAAACAGAGGGAGAGAAAGAGAGATTAGATTGAATTTTGCAGAGATGGAACGAAACCAAAAACAAAAAAAATCTTGATAAAACAGATTTAGTAGAGAAGTAGAAATTGAATTTTGCAGAAAGAGAGAGAGAAAGAGAGAGGGGGTTCGGATGAATATGAGTTGTGGAGGCGTGTTTTTTTTTTTGAGAAAAAATACATGAAATCAAAAAATTACAATAGAAATCTATAGAAAACCTCTTCTTATATAGGAGAGTTGTATTGGAGATGGGGAGATGAACCTTGGAACATGCAGATTTGGGGAGATGAACCTTGAAACACGCAGGTGTGATGAACCTTGAAATATGCAGATGTGGGGAGATGAATCTTGAAACATGCAGGTGTGATGAACCTTGAAATACGCAGGTGTGAAAAAAAAAAAGAATACATCGAAATTACAATTAATCCACTTAAATTTAGACAAATGGAACCACATGAATCTTGACACATGGCACAAAATTAGAATTCTAATTTAGAATTGCAGTTGGAGATTCTCTCTACTTCACCTATTATATATATATATAGATAATATAATATGATTGTAATTCAAATCACTCCTTTTAACTATCAATTTATAAATATACCATCTTTTATTTAAAAAATTGTACATTTTGGTTAATCTTGACTACATGCCACTTAACCAAAAAATTTTAAAATTTAACTATCTTGACATTTATGCAATGTACTGCATATATAAATTAAAAAGTAATAATAAAAAATTAGTTCCGGAATTGAATCACCTCATTCACACTTATCAGCGGGAAAATAAAAAATTGATGAATAAAAAATTATTATTATATTAGTCAAAGTATCAGCACAACAAGTGAAATGCAACTACATGCATATGTCACATTGAAACGCCAAATGAAAAGTAGAACAGTATACAAGTCAAAGTAACTGCATTTTTTTTTTCAAGGATGAGTAGTCAAATTAGCAGCACAAGTGAGACGCATGGTAAATATGAAATGAGTAATTTCAAGATCACACTTTTTATTGAATTATTTTCCTTAATTATCTTAGGTAATAGATTATGACTACTTTTTGTCATTTTTACATTGATTTATAATTTTTTCTCGACTCCACATAGTTAGTCACATTAACATTGTGACAAAATTGAAGCACAAAATTGTATAATCCTAAATTTTTTTTCTTGTGAAATGAATGGACTCCACAGTCAAACTTTTACAAAGTAGAACCCAACAAATCACTACAGATTGTTGGATATAACAAAAATCTCACATTTTTAACACTGCCTTTATTTTTAAGTTGCAGCGCGTCCTTTATAATCTTATTTAAGTTTATTTTACTTTGATCTATAATGAGTTGAAACCTTAACTTCTTATGAAAATATATATTATGAAATTTTGTTGTCTACAAAAGAACTCAATAGCTTTTTATCATTTATCAATATTTGGGATTTCTTGTACTTCAATAATATAGTCTTCTTACCACCACGCACCCTTGTTGCGGTGGTTATTCCACAATTACAAGTGCTTGTGGGATATGGGAAGCAAGGGCCGAGATTTAAGTCTTCAGAAGAAAGCTTTACATACATATACACTTAGATTAGGTTAGAGTATAAATTCTATATTGTATCAAAAATAAAAAATAAAAAAATAATATAGTCTTCTTCAAAAGAATTTGATGTTCAACTTCCTTTTCCCCGTTTTTTCGTTAATAATTCAATAAATGTAATGGAGATGGGGGATTAGAACCTTACAATTTTTTGTTGAAAACACTATGAAGTACTAATCAAACTACAAGGGTCTTAATTCCTTTCCTCATTTATAATCATTGAAATATCAAGAAAACAAAAGGGGAGTTAAAAGTGCAATATCATTTCATATTGCAATTATTTGATCCACAACCATGAGGCTAGTTGTCTGTGCTAGGTTATAGCAATTTGTGGTGGTTTTTTTTTTTTTTTTTTTCCCTCAAATACACCACAATATTATTACACAAAAGAAATCGGAAACTAATCATGTCTTCCTCTCCCTCATATATCAACACACTTGAAATATTTGAAAATAAATGATTCTGACAATCCTGTCTTCCTCTCCCTCATACATCAACACACTTGAAATATTTGAAAATAAGTGATTCTGACAATAGTTTTATAGATCAATTGGCATTTATTAATTGGTATTTCCAACAAAAACATCAGAAGTATAAATCTCCCCCATTGTACTATCAAATTTATCAAATAAAAAAAAAGAACGATTCTTTCATGACTACACAATAGAGTCCAAGGGTGATCAAATGGACTAAAAAATTACAAAATCCAATTACATAATATGTTTGCCAACACTCACATGCAAATGCAATCAAACAACTTTAGTATTAATATTTAATATAAAAGACCCGGCTGTCAAGGCTCAAGAGGCTTGTAGCTTAATTAAAATTTTCTATGATTTCCAATAAAGTCTAGGGTTCAAATCCCAAATAACCAAATATATATATATATATATATATATTTGAGAAGATAATACCCAAATTATGTTAATTGCTTTATATGTAAGACATGTAATATTTAAAAATCACATAAAGGCTAACAAAGGAAAATAAATAAATAAATAAATTCAATTAAAGAGAATCTTTCCTCCCCTTTTATTTTCTCATGCAAAACATAGTTTTTTTTTTTTTTAAAAAAGGCCAAACCAAATAAATACATACTCAATTGTCATAAATTACCTGGTTACCCCCAGATATTTACCTAGCAAATCTGATCAGATGCTGAAACTGTCATAGTACTCTTCCAAAGCAGGGACACGATCAACTGGTCCTACCCCAAGAACATGAACTTCCATACTATCATAGAGGAACACCACTTTGATCAAGCACTGATCATATTTCAGATCTCGCATAAAGTAAAAATCTTGATGATAATGACAGCTCCCGATCCAACCAGTTGTTTAAACCCTGTAGTCTGTAGATATGTTTTTTTTTTTGTTTTTTTTTTATTTTTTATGAGAGATTAAAGGGTCCCATTAGAAATATCATCAAACAAGAAAACGAAGCAGAAAGCAAAGCAGTGAGTTGTTCTAGGATTGTTTTTAAAAAATACTGTGGCGATAGATCTTTCATCTTTGCAAGAGTTTATCAATCCCAAGAAATATCATCAAACTAGAAAATGAATCAGAAAGTAGTGAATTGGTCCCCCCCTTTTACCCTTATTTCAATTTCGTTTTAAAATGATCACAAAACTTTTGCATACAATAAAAACGTCTTTTACGTATTATATTTAATTTTTTTTTGAAAGTATCATTTTTGTCCTCATTCATTTCACACTAATCCGGAACACCCTTCCCAAGATGTGTATCCAAAGGCGTAGTTATAAATATCGGCCAAGTTCGGTTAGTTGGATCTCAGTGAACTGCTATTTAAGTAATTTTGGTCGTTTTATGCAATTAAATATGTAGAAATTTATTGCAACGCATGCATAGGATTGTAAATAAACTAAGCTCTTCATAAATAGTTTGAACTAAGCTTGATAAAAAAATTGTTTATGTTTATTTATTTATAAATAGGCCAAGTTTGAGTTTGGAATTGTATAAGAATAATAAAAAATATCCATTAAATCATTTATATAAAATTATCTATTTATTTTGATTTGGTGAATAAGGAATTATATAAGAGTAATAAGAATATAAATTTTTTTGATGAAAATAAGAATATAAAAATAATGCATAATCATATACATAAATGTAGTGTTTTTTATTTTCTTTTTAATTTAGGTGGACATTATTTAAAATTTCACAAACACCATGGTTCACCATCAAAGCCGCACGCAGGACTAGCTGCACTATTGCCCTTTCAAACCAAACCAACATTCTATCGAATCCAAATCTTCTGTCTCACTTTTTCTGCTCCACTGTATATTTCACTAATAAAATCTTGTCATGTATTCACCTAATTAATTAAATACTATCATTATTGACTTATTAATGCTACCGTTATTAATTAACAGTAGTATTTAATTAATTAGGTGAACACATGGCAAGTTTTTATTGGTGGAATATACAGTGGAGCAAGAAAAATGAGGCAGAAGATTTAAACTTCATTCTATCACCCTCAAATTTCCAAATCATTCACTTTAATTTAATAAGGAAAAAATTTGAGAAAAAAAAAATCCGTTCCAATATTCCACGCAAAATCCAATATTCTAATTAATTTATTTTTCCCCTCCTCACTTGTTACAAGAAAAAAAAAAATCAATTATTTCCCCCCGATAAAAAAGAAGAAAACCATGCTACATAACTACACATAAGTGATGTTTATTTTTAGTTAGGGTAAATGGTGTCTTTTATATGCTATTATGTGTCAATTGACTCAATTTGCTTTAGTAAAATTCAAACGGTTTGATACATGTGTTTAGTAAACCAGGTTAATGTGAATGGGTATAAGAGGTGAATTAAAATGTTTTTGAAAGATCAAGCTTTCAATTGATAAAATTAGAAAGTTGGGGTTTAATTAACATAAGGATAAATCTTAATTTTTTTTAATTTCCCAAAAAAAAAAAAAAAAAAAAAAACAAAACAAGTACCGCACAATTAGGAGATTTATTATCCAGGCAATAGTAAGTGATAATTTATTTATTGTTTTGCTAAATAAGTGATAACGTGAAATTCTTAATGAAATAGACAAGTTTATTTCAATCACATGATTGACAATCACACTTTGCAAGAGGTGCTTGCGAGTATGATCACTTCGAACTATCAGCTTACTCTGAATGGGAATTGGGGTAAAAGAACCTTTTATCTTTTTTTATGAAGAACCTACTTTTTATCTGCATGGGGATATTTTAAGAGAAATTTCCATTTCCTCCTAATAACATCCGCAGCAATGGAGTTAAAAATTTAGCTTTTTAACTCTATAAAAAATTATTTTATCTATTTTACCTACTTACTTTACAAAACATGCTGCAGCAATGAATTTATTTTAACTTTTAACACAATAAAATAATATATCCCCTACAATAAACATCCATTACAACCACATACACAACCACATACGCCGCCACACCACCACCACCACAACAAAGAAAAAAAATCAACCAAACCCACACCCACACCCACCACCACGAAACCCATTCGAGCCACCCAACGACCCACTCACGAACCACATTGACCCACCATAGCACACCAACCACACCACAACCCACCGACGCCGATCTACCCACCACAGCCCAGCAACGCCGAACTACCCACCACAGCCAGCGACTATTCAACCACACCATGACGACGTTGACGATGAGTCGGGCCAGCGACAGTAAACAAAGTGAACTTGAGAGACCAAAGTTGAGAGAGCGAGCTTGAGAGAGACGAGCGAGAGTGAACGAGAGCGAGAGAGAGAGAGAGAGGCACGGTTTGATCAAAGAATGAAAAAAAAAAAAAAGAACCAAATGTATTATTTTAATAGACGGCTGAATAAAAAATTATTTTTTTTAGCTCTCATAAAATAGCTATATAGCTATTTACCTCCATTGCTGCAAATGCTCTAACAATGATATCTTATATGCAACTTTTATTCTTACGATCAACTGAAAAAAAAAAAAAAATTGCTCATATTTTAAAAGGATAAAGTAAGATATCATGAGTAATACTAAAACTATATAATGTTTCATTTAAATATATTTATTTTAAATAAATTTTCAAATAATTTTAGAAAAGAAAACGTAAAGTTCAATATGTTATTATAAACTTGATAAATTTGGACACGAACCTATTAACATGACCTGTAATAAAAAGGGTCAACCCATACTTGACTCATTGAAATGTCAAGTTGAGCTGAATTAACCTATACCCAATCAAACCCATTCCCTTTTTTAAAGAAGGGATTAATTTTTTTTTCTTTTTTGCTTTTTCATATTTGAAAGTAATATGCAAAGTTGAATGTTCTATTTTGGTGGAAATATATTTAAGGGTCCGTCTGAAATCTACTTATTTTGCTAAAAGTACTATAAATAAAGGTAAAAGTTAGCTGAAATAGTTCAGTGAAACCCATGAATAATACCAAAAAGTGCAGTGGGACTCATAAATAATAGCAAAAATAAGCTGAATAGTAAAATAAATTGGGAATAATAATATTTG
This sequence comes from Castanopsis chinensis, assembly GCA_032878915.1. Lineage (NCBI taxonomy): Eukaryota > Viridiplantae > Streptophyta > Magnoliopsida > Fagales > Fagaceae > Castanopsis > Castanopsis chinensis. The sequence continues at coordinate 8,039,616 of JAVQMG010000115.1, read as the reverse complement.
ACAAACGGACACTAGAACTGATTTTTTTTTTTTTTTGCCCACAATGTTTAGTATTTTATAGTGATAATATGTTATACCTAATAAAAAAAGTACGGTTCACGACATTAAGTATATTTTTTTTTCCGTTTATTTATGATGTTGAGATTATTAGTGAACTATGGATTATGTAAATAAAGCTAAATTTTTATGTATTACTTAAATTTTATTTTTGAGAATTTTATCATTTATTCTTTTATTTGTATTGAAAGGAAGACACAAACAATTTGATCATATTATTAATATCATGCATGTAAAAAAATTTGAGTCAACACATATTTCAATTATCCCGATCTACTTACAACCTGTTTAGGCCGATATACTTCTAACCCGAACCAAATTTGAGGTGTAATTCATTTGAAAAAAACTTGCCGTATTTGCAAAATGGTAAGTCTAAGGTCCGTTTTGTAAAAAATTTCTAGTAATATTGCTATTATTTTGTAAAAATATGTAAAATACATATAATATTATTTAGATACTAAAAATGGCTGTTTAAATAATTATACGAAAGATTTCTAATTTTTTACAATTTACGTTTTATTTTATTTTATTTTGTTTTATAAATAGGCTTGAAGGTTAGGGATGGCAGGTTTGGCAAACCCCACGTGGTGGAAGGAAGTGTTGAGTTTGAGGCATTGTATTACTTTAGACTTTAGTAGAGATTTTCACGGGTGTCAAACTTCTTTGGGAACGTAAACACACCCAGGTGCGGCACTGAAAAAGATTATATATATATATATATATATATATATTTATATATAAAAGCAACCAAAGCTCTCCCTCCCTCCCTGTGCAGACCCCTGAGCAGTGAGGTCGTATCTAGTATCTCCCAGAAAATCTTTTGATGAGAGACTGAACTCTCATACAGATTCTTTAACCACGAGGCAACAAGGACTGAGTTTATAGACTCTTTGATTCCAATGATCTGAACCTAACCCCCTACCCGATGCTTTGCATGTAGCCTAATAATGTTTAGTCAACTCACAACAAATACAACTTTGTTTTCTGTAGGAAAATCAGAAATCTTTGGTCCTGTTTAGGTACAAAGGTGTGTCACTACTGACTAGTTGAAAATTGAATGACATACATGGTCAAATTTTGGGAAAAAGAAAATATGTCGGTGTCGTGTTTTGGACTCTACAGACAGACGACAGAGAGAACAAACCCGTATTCATCATGGACCTTTTTTTTCACCCTGAAAAAGCTATATACACTTTACAAAAAGTTAATAATAAATAGCATACATTAATTAAAATACATATTTTTAATTTTCAAATAATATTATATTTTTTTTTCATTTACAAGTATTTTTAAGTACCAAACAAGTTCAAAGTTTTGAAAAATGTTAACAAGTATCAAGGGTTACTTATTAAGATTTTTCTTAATGGGTTATGTTAATAAAATGACAAAAAATTATTAAAAAGATTGCCAAAAAAGATATAAAAAAAAATTTGCAAAAAAATTATAAAAAATGATAAAAAGCTGCAGAAATTTTTTTACAAAAAAAGTGCAAAAAGCTACACAACCCTAAAGTATTTTCACCAACTTCCCAAAAAAAAAAAAAAATCACTGTTAAGGTTGTAATTTTACCATTTTTCATAGTTTTTTTAATAATTAATTTCTTATGTGATTAATAATAATAATTAAAACATCAAATTGATTTATTACTAAAATTATTTTTATTATTATTGTGAGGGCACGATTTGCTCCCAAACCTAATAGTGTGAAGGGAACATACCCAAAAAGTCTAATACAATGAAATTTGTAGAGAGTGGGTTTGAAATCTAAGTTTTAGGGTTGTTGGATAACAAAAATGATGGGCTAGATTACCACATCACATACAATGAAATATTATGTAACAGAATTTCTCCTCGAACACAAGCCGAGGGCAATTTGTATTGTATATTTCCTTCTTTCACAGATAGATTACAAGTGTGGGGGTGTATACAATGTTTTTTCTACTTTTTCTTCGATCTCCTTCCTGAATGTCTTTCTCTTCTTTTTATATCCTTCTCTCTTTTCTCTCCATCCTCCACCTAGAGATCAGATCACCGATATTTGTCCCATCCATCCCCTCTTGAAATCTTCAAACAATAGCTGTGAGGCTGATCACCACTATTTAAATGTCACTTCCTCATTAATGCAGCCAGAGAGGTAGGTACAGAATCTTTAATGCGGTGGTAACAGCTTTCTTTAAGATATTTCTTATTCATTCTTCCTTCCTGTGCCCTTGTGGAACACATCTTTATCCGTAATACCTTCTAGAATACCATTCTTAACTCCATGGCGTACCATCTCACCTTCACTGCACTTAGTCAAGGAGTTGCCCTTTCTTGGACTATTTTCATCAGCCCCTTTTACAACAGTTTGCTCGTGGGCTTTTATGTTCGACATCGTTACCACCACTAACCCTCCTCGGACAAGTAAATACTCTCGGATCAGGCCCAAGCCCATGAACATGCCTTGAACCTCTAGCCCTCACAATTATAAAAATGTATTAGTTTTATTTTTATTAATATTAAATAGCACAAATGATCTCAATATAGTTATAAAAAAGTATAAAAATAAATATATCCTAAGATTATACGTAGACTTGTTCTTTGTTTAAGGGTTTGTTTGGATATCACTTATTTTGCTGAAAATTGAAAACTGAAAAGACTGTAGCAAAATAATTTTTAATGTGTGAATAGTATTGTGGGACTCAGTTTTAAAATTTTTTCCTGAATAAAGTACTTGTGGGTCCTGTGAACAGTGCACGAGACCCACTGGAAAAGTATAATCTCAAGTGAAACACTCTTCTCCAAAAAAAAAAAAAGAAGCCAAAACGCAGACGCTAGCCTTTATCAGTTGTATCCAAATGGGTACTAAGTTTCATCATATTGTTTCTGTAAGGTCGAAGTTTGTATCTAAGCCCAACAAGAGGAAGGATATAGGCCCAAAGAACCAAATACAATAAATTTTTAGAGAGTGAGTCTAAAACTTTGTTTTTAATGAGCTTAAACGATCACAACAATAGCCCAAGATTACAAAATGGTAGGGATGGGTTGTGCCTGCACCAATATGCACCTAATGTATTTAGAATCTTAGGTAGTGTCGACGCTCTCAATGAGCAGATGGGTTTGAGACTCACATGGCACGACGTCGTCCATATGTATGAGCGTCACTCACTTGCTAACTCGGGGCATTACCTCAAGTCTGGATCTAGCGTTGTTAGGCTTGTATCGTGTCTTCCCAAATCCAACAAGGGCATGAAGGATGACTACCTAATCGCCTCTGAAGAGTGACACGACAGTCTTCACTACCCAGTCGAGGAGGGAACACTAGGTGTGACTCCATAGGATTAGGCCTCTTGGCAAGGGGTTTAGTTTTTTTTTTTTTTTTTTTATTTATCATTCATATTTTTGTTGTATATTAGTTTCTTTTTAGTCGTGGATTTTTTTGTTTTGGTTTTGTCTGATCATGATTTGCTCATCGGACGTTTTTGCAGACAAACAACACACAACACCCCACTTAAACCTAACCAACGTCAAAGACCTCAACATAGTTTTTAGGTCCGAGGTGTTTGTGAGTATAAACGGGCAGCCGAGGGCAGTCCATCTCAACTTGGGCTTTGAACCAATATCGACCACCTTCCAAGACATAGGTAACGCAATCACAGCGGGTGACTATAGGCGTCGAAGAATAGACGTCTCTAAAGCAAGATTCCTTGCCTCACAAGACCTGCCCGACGAGCCTCCTCTCCTCCTCTCGCACGCCCAATAGCAGCAATTCCCCCTCCTGCACATCCCGAAGTAGCAGCTTTCAGGGAGGAATCTGCCTCCTCACACTTGTTTCTCGAGAAAGAAATAGACCAATTCCAACTCAAGAAAAAAGAAGAAAAGTGGATCAATCCAATCGACCTCTCAGACTTCGAGAGTGAACCCGACAGATCAACAGCCAATTTTCCTCCTTCGATAATTGCCAAGGTAGATAGTGAAGCCGAGGAAGAATCGATGGCTTTGAATCTGAGGAAGGGTTTAAAGGCTTTAATGGCTGTTAGGCAGACAATGTCGTCATCCAAAGAGGCCCCAAAAACCTAACTTCCACCCACCCTTCCACCTAACCTTCCCCCTCCCATAACCACAACTGGAACTGGCCTGCTCCTCATGAATAACTTGAAGAAGAAAAGGAAGGAGCAAGAACTGGAGGAGGGAGAAATGGTCCCTCCAAAGGGGGCAACAGAAAGTGGCCAAAGTCAAACGAGTTACTCCTATAGACAATAGGGAGGAGAAAACTACTCCCGAGGTGCACCAACAACGCATTTGGGCTCTTCAGGTTGGAGGTAGAGGGGGCTGCCATCCCATTGAATGCCTCCATTAGAGAATTTCAGGGATGGCATTCAGCCTACATCGCTGAAGCTCTGGTGTAGCCTCTCTTCCTACCAAAGGACATGGACGCTTTGAAGAGTATGAGACAGCCAGACCTCTTCATGTCGTTAAAGAGGGACCTTGCTATGGTAAGCCTCACTATCATATTAGTTAGATAAACGCTAAGGCACTTCTCAGCGCTATTTTTTTGTGTGGAAGCTTTACTATTCTTTTGCAGGCTACTTAGGAAGTCTTTATTGCTGAGGAATGGATTAAGGGCGCTAAGGAGACCGACACCGAGATCCAAGCCCACACTGAGACCATCAAGGCCCTGAGGACCTTGCAGGAAGAGAAAAAGGAGTTGGCTGACAAATTGGTTGTCGAGGAGAGAGCGCGGAAGAGCGCTGAATCTGGTATAGAGAGTACTCAGAGGTAGGCTTAAGATCAATGCAAACAACTCTATCTTAAAGAGATAGATCTAGCCATTCAGCAGAAGATGGTTTTGGACATTAAGGCTAAGCTGGAGAAAGCCAATGCCGTCACTCGGGCTACTAAGGAAGCTGCTGAGACCTTACGGAAAGCTTCATACAACCAAAGAGTTGAAGAAACAGAGGTTCGATTTGCTGAAGAGCTAGCCGAGGTATGCAGGGATTACTGCAAAGAGACTTGGGAAAAAGCCCTCGACCTTGTAAGGGTCCCTGCTTCCTCGAAGTGGCTAGAAGTGTATATTACTATCCGATATCCGTGAAGTCCCAACTGCCTCTACGCTTCCCTCTGCCACTGTCCCATAATCTTCTGAGCGATTCGCGGCTACCCAAAATCTTCTTCCTCCTCCCCCTAAGGCCTCCAAAGGATTTAACCAAGTTGGAGACCAAAGCCAAAAGGATGGGATGGAGAAGGATAAGGGCAAGGGCAAAGGCAAGGAGGTCAAACCTCCCTTAGAGACCAAAGAAGCTGCCAAGGCCAAGGATGCAGCAGTCAAGGTGAAGGAGGTGGAGGCCAAATCCAAGGAGTTTGAGTCCAAGAGCAAAGATCTTGTTACCTCTCAGCCAGTTACAAAAGAAGATCCTCCTCCCCTAGCCAAAAGCTAACTCCTAGGGTTTTGTTTGTCTTACATTGTTATTAGCATTTCTTTTCCTTTTCTTTTTGGTATAATCATACTCTTGTAAATAAATTGCCTTTTTATGAGGCTCAGATTAATGAGATTGACAAGTTTTTCCCTCCTTATTTATGATGTTTATATCTTTCATTTATATAGTTTTTGTTTTCCTTAATGCTTGATTAGCAAAACAATAAGACATGCCTGACTTTGTTGTCTGCATGGATGACAATACCTTTTCAATCAAACATCATAACTTATTAAATCCATAACATTGCTAAGTCAACAACATTAACATTAGTAAATCACATTTGTACCTTCAAAATCCATACATCTCAATAGACATTTATTCACATTACTCTTAATAAGCTGACCGACCTTAAGGAAATAAGCTGACATGTCTGATATACTTGCAAACGCTTTAAATGTCGCTCATGAACTAAGCTCAAAGTATTAATTTACCCAAAGTAAATGGTTCAAGGAACCAGACGTCACTAAGATTCTATTTGATTCCTAGTAAAATAATGGAAGATATCAATTTTCCTAAGATATGTGATTCGAGGAGCCAGACATAGCCAAAGTTCTGTTTGATTTTTAAAGAAATAATGGAAGATATCAATTTTTTCAAGGTATGTGGTCCGAGAAGCCAGGCATAACCAAGGATCTGTTTGATTCGTAGAGAAATAATGGAAGATACCAATTTTCTTAAGATATGTGGTCCGAGGAGTTAGGCATAGCCAATGTTCTATTTGATTCTTAGAGAAATAATAAATGTAACGCATAAAGTAATAGGCTATATAGAACTAGAAAATATTTCATTAATAATAATATCTTCGCAGGTTATTTACGTTCCAGAGACGTTGTAGGACCTTGTCATCCAGATCTTCAAGATAATAAGCCCCTATTCCAGACATTGAGGTGATGCGATATGGCACTTCCCAGTTTGACCCTAGTTTTCCCCAAGCTGGATTTTTTGCTGTGCCCAAAACTTTCCTTAACACCAAATCCTCTGGCACCAGTGGTCTTAACTTCACGTTCGAGTTATAACCCTGTTTAAGTTTGTGCTGATAATATGCTAGCTGAACCATAGCATTTTACCTCCGTTCTTTAACCAAATCTAGATTCTTCTCTAATAATCTGTTATTATTACTTGGACTAAAAGAGCTCGACCTCAGCGTTAGGAAACACGCCTCTAGAGAAATTACTGCTTCATCCCCATAAGTCATTGAAAAATGAGTCTCTCCTATGGATCTACGGGTGTAGTTTTGTAGGTCCAAAGGACATGTGGCAACTCTTCTACCCGTCTTCCCTTAGCATCATCCAACCTCTTCTTAAGTCCATTAACAATTACCTTATTAATAGTTTCGGCCTGTCCATTTCCTCGCAGATAAGCTGGAGTGGAATATCTGTTTGTAATACCCAGATCGCAGCAATATCTTTTAAAGGCCTTACTATCAAACTGAACACCATTATCCAAGATAAGGGTATGAGGAATTCCAAACCGAATAATAATATTTTTCCAGAAAAATCTTCTTACGTTCAAATCCTTGATATTTGATAGTGGTTTGGCTTGAACCCATTTAGTAAAGTAATCCGTGCCAACTAGCAGAAATCTCTGATTTCCTGCTGCCTTGGGGAAGGGTCCTACAATATCCAAGCCCCATTGAGCGAAAGGTCAAAGACTAGAGAGAGGATTGAGAACTCCTTTTGATTGATGAATATTGGGAGCAAATCTCTGACATTGGTCACACTTTTTTACATACTATGGTGCTTCCTTCTACATATTAGGCCACCAATATCCTTGAGTAAGGGCTCTATAAGACAAGGATCTCCCCCTTATGACTTCCACAAATCTCCTCATACAATTCTTTTAGAAACAGCTCTGTTACTTCAAGGTGCATACATAGCAAATATGGTCTAGAAAAAGAGCGCTTGTATAACTTTTGATCCTCAGCTAGCCAAAACCGAGGAGCATTCCTACGTACTTTGTCAGCTTCAGATTTTTCCTCACGTAAGATATTCTCTTTAAGATACAGCACCACGGGGTTCATACAGCTAGGTTCCAATTTGATTTGATAAACACAGACTACGTCTACATTTATCTTAGTAGGCGTACACAAATCTTCCACTAAAATAACCTGAGGTAAACGCTGTGCCGAGGACGTTGCCAAGATGGCTAAAGAGTCGGCATGAGTGTTCCTGTTTCTAAAGATTTGCACTAAAGTGAAAGATTCAAAATTTGATTGCAAACGTCTAACCTGACTTAAATATTTCTACATTCTCGAGTCTCTAGCTTCTAGCTCTCCTTTCACTTAGCCTACAACTAACCTTGAGTCCGAGAACATCTCCACGTTCTTCCCTCCCATTTTCTGAACCATGGTCATCCTTATTAGCAGAGGTTCATACTTGGCTTCATTATTCATGGCCAAAAAACTCATTCTCGAGGACTTTTCAATGACGATCTTATTTGGAGATATTATAACCAGCCCCACTCCAGATCCTTTTTGATTTGCTGCACCATTCACGTACACCTTCCACGATAGAGATTCCTTCAGAAAGATCATGCCAACTGATGTTTCATCTATATTCGATCTCTTTGTATGTTCTTCTAATGAGGGCTCACCAACCTCAGCCACCAAGTTAGCAAGAACCTGACCTTTCACAGAGGCGCGTGGCACGTGGCATGTATTTTATATCAAAAGCCTCCAGAATTATTCCCCACTTAGCAATCCTTCTCGTATAATCATCGCTCCGAAGTAGATATCTGAGCGGGAATTGGGTTAGGACCACAACTGTGTGAGGCTGCAAGTAATGAGGAAGCTTTTGCATGGCATGCACTACTGCCAAAATGGCTTTTTCCAGCGGTAAGTAGTGGATCTCAACTTCGTGCAATGACTTACTTACATAATAGACCAACCTCTAAACACCGTTGTCAACTCTTATTAGTACCAAGCTAATAGCATGGGAAACTACAGCGATATAAGCAAACAATACCTCATCTACCTCAAGCCTAGACATAATAGGTGGCCAAGAAAGACATACTTTGAGTTATTGAAAAGCCAAAGCACACTCCTTAGTCCATTCAAATCCTTTCCATTATTCAGCAATTGGAAGAAAGGCCTACATCTGTCTACGGGCCTTGAAATAAACCGATTTAAAGCAGCCATCATTCCTGTCAATCTCTGAACTTCCTTAGGATTACGAGGTGACTACAAACTGTTAATTGCCTTAACTTGATCAGGATTAACTTCGATTCCACGATGTGTAACCATGAAACCCAAAAATTTATCAGATCCCACGCCAAAAGAGCATTTAGGCACAACTTATACTTCCTTAGTATCTCGAAGACATTTTCAAGATTCCCAACATGCTCAGACGCCATCTTACTTTTTACCACCATGTCATCCACATAAACTTCAATGCTCTTCCCAACTGTGATTCGAACATCTTGGTCATCATCCTTTGGTAAGTAGCCCTTACATTTTTCAAACCGAAAGACATTACCTTATAATGATAATTTCCTGTAGGAGTGACGAAGTCTATTTTCTCTTTATCGTCCAAAGCTAAAGGTATTTGGTGATAATCTTGAAAAGCATCTAGAAAACTCATTCGAGGATGCCTAGTTGTGGCATCCACAAATTGATCAATGTGAGGCATGGGGAAAGGATCTTTGGGACACGCTTTATTCAAATCAGTTAAGTCTACACATACCCGCCATTTGCCATTTTTTTTTCTTAACCACCAACGTATTGGCCAACCAATCAGGATAAAACACCTATTTGACAGCTCCTTCTTGCTTGAGCTTAATTATTTCTTCTTTGACAGCTTCAGAATGATCCTTAGATGATCGTCGAGGTGGTTGCTTCCTTGGTACCACAACGGGGTTGACATTCAAATGATGACAAATGAAGTTCGAATCCACCCCAAGGCCTCATAAGCATTCCAAGCAAAAATATCCATGTTTCCCTTAAGGAATTTCACCAATTCCTCTTTCTCTTGAGGGGGCAGCTGTGCGCCTACCTTAAAATTCTTTTCTTTATCATCACCTATAGAAACTCGCTCTAAAGCTTCACATATGACTTCCATTGATAGACTCCCTAATAATGCCGGCTCCTTTAATTGCTACAAATCATGATCATCTGATGCCGAGGACCCACCTCCAAATTGATGTCTAATTGCAACAACCATACACTGCTTCTTTGTAGACTGGCTTCCGATCAGGTCTTCAACCCAGTCCCTGGATGGATATTTCACCTTCAAATGCAAAATGGAAGGGACAACCCCTATGGTATGAAGCTAAGGTCTCACCACAATGGCTGTGTATGGAGAATAGGCATCCACCGCTATGAAGCTAACCTCTACAACTTCTGATCCTGTTTGTACTGGCAACTTGACTTGCCCCATTGGTATAACCATCTTCCCATCGAAACCTACTAGAGGTGAATCATAACTAGTCAAATCTTCTGGTTTTAATCCTAACCCTCTATATAGGTCGAGATACATAATTTTTGCCATACTACCCTGATCCACCATCACATACCTCACATCATGCCCCCTTATCCTAAGTGTGACAACCAAAGCATCATCATATGGCTATATAGTTCCAAACTTATCCTTCTCTGAGAAACTCAATGCCAGTTACAGTGTAACCTTAGCCCTCTTCGACTCATGATTAGAGTTCTCAGATAGTGGGCGAGCCACAGTCATTACTTGGGAGGGACACAAATCCGTCCTTCCAAGAGTCGCAAATATGACATTAATGGTGCCTCATAGAGGCCTTGAAAAGGTGTTCCCTTGAGTACTTGAGCCTGTATGACCGACTTGCCCATTGGGCCTATATAGAAACTATTGCAACCTTCCATCTTTAACCAATTGCTCCAAATGATACCACAAATTTTTACAATTCTTGGTGGTATGCCCTTGCTCCTAGTAATACTGACAATGAAGGTTCTGGTTACATTTTGTGGGGTCTTCACTCATCTTGTTAGGCCATTTGAAGTATGGCTCATTCTTAATCTTCTCTAAATTCTGATGAACTGGCTCTCGGAACACCGTGTTGACGGCTTGTGGCACAATACCAACCGCAGTCTGCTTGGTGAAATCTCACCGAGGACGATTATCATTATATTTGTCTGACCTGAAGTCCCTCCTATCCTAAGAGAACACCTTTGCCTTTCCTTTACCAAACTGCTGGTCCTCCTCAACTCGCTGATACTTATCAATTTGGTCTATGAGCTGGCGCACAACACTAACTGGTTTCCCATTTAAGGACTTCCTCAAACCATGCTCGGCTGGTTAGCTGACCTTGAAAGTTCTAATGGCAACATCATCAAAATCCCCATAAATCTCATTGAACAGCTCCCAATATCTATTAGTGTACGTTTTTAAAGCTTCACCTTTTCGCATGGTCATAGACAACAAAGAGTCCAAAGGCCGAAGGACTCTACTACATGTAATGAAACGAGACCCAAACGCCCGAGTGAATTCCTTAAAGAAATTAATAGACCCTGATTCTAGGCCATCAAACCACCTCATCGCGACGGGCCCCAAGCTAGATGGGAAGACCTTGCACATCAAAGCCTCATTTTTGGAATGCACAGCCATTCTCTGGTTGAAATGGCTCACGTGCTCCACAGGGTCAGTTCGACCATTATACATGGTGAACGTTGGCTGAGTGCAACACCGAGGAAGCTTTCCCCCTTCAATCTTACGTGTAAATAGTGATTTAGAAATTTGATTCAGCGCCCAACTCATAGCGTCAGTTCCCAGACCCCTACTAGATGACTTCCTATTCCTGCGATTATAGGGATTACTCTCTTCATGCGAGTAAGACTCACTAGGGGGAGTTCTTGATCTGGGCTTATAGCTGCCTTCTTCATTCTCACCAGAAGAAGAGTTAGAAATTGAAGAAGCTCGTCGTTGTCATTTGTGACGTAACTGTCTCCTCAAACGATCAATTTCCAACTGCATGACTCGGGCATTCTCCTTATGAGAGACTCTGCTTCCACCTTGTGACTAACTCCTGCTAGTGTGGGTGGTATGTACACTTCCCTCCTATTCTCCACCTCGTTCAAGATTGAGAAAGTCATCTTGATGCTGGGACCCCCTAGACTCTACCTGGTGTGGACCTGAATTTGCCATAACCAGACCTCAGATTCACTAAAAACCAAAGTTTCCACAAACGGCGCCAATTGTAAGGTTGCAGCTTGTACCTAAACCCAACAAAAGGAAGGGTATAGGCCCAAAGAGTCCAATACAATAAATTTTTAGAGAGTGGGTCTAAAAATTTGTTTCTAATAAGTTTAAACGATCACAACAATGGCCCAAGATTACAAGATGGTAAGGATGGGTTAGTTCTCATAGAGAAAATTATCCTCGGACCAAAGCTAAGGGGTGGATTCTTATATTTCTTATCTCTTAAAGATTGAGTACAGATGATTAGCCTACAGTGTTTTCTCTTCCTTTTTCTCGATCCCCCTCTTCTCTGGGGTCTTTTTCCTTCTTATACTTCATCCCCCACTTCATACTTGCTCTCCACGTGTAGATCTAGACTGCTAACATATATACTTGTTCCATCAGCACCTTCCTGAAGTCTTTAGGTAATAGCTGTGAGGTTGAGAATCACTGTTCAAATATCGCTTCCTCATTAATACGGCTAGAGACTTAGGTACAGAGTATTAAATGCAGTGGTAGTAGCTTTCTTTGAGATATTTCCCAACCGCCCTTGCTCTTTGTGCCCTTATGAAACATATCTTCATCCCCGAAGCCTTCCAAAATATCATTCTAGTTAACATAACGTACCACCTGATCCTTACTGCACTTAGCCGAGGAGGTACTCTTCCTCGGATTATTTACATTCACTTCATCCGCCACATTTGCTTTTGGGTCTGTAAGTTTGATATCATTATTACCATCAATCCTTCCTTGGACAAGTAAGTGTCATCGGACCAAGCCCATGGCCCAAAAACGTATTTTGGGCCTTTTATCCCCACAATTTCTATGCATTTACATGTACTATTAATTAGTCATTAATTTATTTTATTTTATATTAAAAAAAACTAGTATCATTGTCTTTGACTAGATTAAGAACTTCTTTATAGATTTTACTTATTTATATAAACTCTTCTTAACTAGATTTAAATTTCTTATTAAAAATACTCCCTTCGTGGTTTTAATTTCATTGTTATATAAATTTTGTGCATTTTAATCCTCTAAGTTATATATTTTTCAGTGTTTACTCAATTTTCTAAAATATTCTTTAACACATAGTTAACATTAGTCCTTAAAAAATAAAAATGTGAACCAAAAAAAAAGGTTGATCAAATAAGAAAAGATAATAAAAATTCTTTAAAATGAGGTCACATATTGATGATCTACTGAAATCGTCAGTGAGTTGTAGGCTTCCAAATCGCTCTAATGGGTACCTATGGATTAAGAACAAATGGACCAAATAGAAGACATCGGTTTGGTACTGACCAAGAACTCTTTGAAGGTTAAGTTAGTGAATGAGAAATCTCTATGAACTCTATAGTGAGAGAGCTAAGGATTTTCAGTGTACTTGAGGAAAGAGGAGGTTTGGTATATAGTGACAAGTAGTGAATCGAGATCCCTTAGAAGTAGGAATCTTTCCTTGTGGAGGGTATTTGGTGTTAGGGTTTTCGTGATTTCAAGATACCTTTCCATATGAGAAAGACAAGTGAATGTGATAAGATCTGGGTACGTGATGTGCAAGATATTTCCATATATAAGCATGCGTGGAGACCACGCATGGCTATGTAGGACCCTTCAGCTTTACGATCCCTTTGGTCTTATGGCCCACCATCGCTCCAATTTCTCCTTTCCATATGTGGGCGCGATCCGTCGGCTTTGGTGGCGCCATGTTTTGAAGGTGTTGTTGGTTGATTAAGATCCTCCATCATTTTTTGTGAAGCCGACAACCCTGTAGAGGTCGTCCGTCTCCCTTGCCTTCTGCCTTTTAGCTCGCTTTATCATACTAAAATATCCTCATCACATATCATTTCCATAAAAAGTTTCTCTCTCTCTCTTGGAGTGTAACCACTTCCACTACAAGTGGGTTTTTTTTTTTTTTTGGTTATGTATGATTCAATTTTTTTCATATTCTTAGTTAGTTATCTTTTTTCTTTTTTGCGATTTTCCTCACACCTTATTGCAATTTGCAAGCTTCACTTTTTTTGTTAATATTGTTCTTAGAGGAAAACACAAAGAGAACCTGAGATAGGCTCTAGAGTTTGAGCACACTCATAGTCATAGCACGTGCGAGGAGCTTAAGCTTAGTATTCTATTATTAAAATTTGTAATTTATTTACATGTATAATCTTCCACAAAACCATTGTGATTATGAACGAGGAAGTCGGACATATAATGAGGCCAGATTGGGTGGAGGATTCGTTGTTTGGACTCGATTTGGTGCGTTGTTTGGTGTGAATTGAATGGGTGTACTATCTTTCGCCCATAGACAACAGGTCAAAATTATCTGCTATGGCTACTACTAGGTTAATAAATCAATATTTGGTTAAATGAATGTGCCAAGCTAGTCTTCCAGAAAGAAACACACGAGGGAAATGCCATTCATATTGAAGAATTTTTTACCAAACCTTGTAGAAACATTACAGATAAAAACTGGTTAGTGTTGTAAAAGGACGGTTTTGTTAGTTATGAAATAAAACCAGTTGATTCGCATTGATTGTTACTATTCTTCAATGTATATTTGTTTTTAATGGATCTGTGCTTTATTTATGGTAGATCAGATGTTGGAATGGAAAGTTTAGGTGTGAAGTACAAAGGACTTGAAGGTATAAATCTATCATCTTAAATTGAGTCTAGCTAGATTTATAGATTAAATACTTTGTACTCCACACCTAGCTTACATTTTGCTTTAAATATTAACATCAAGTTAACTTTACAGGTAATACCAAATCACGCTTATAACAAGTTATGTGGATTGATAAGGTTGTTCTGCCAAAGCCTTTGTATTCCCTACACATCCGGAGCTCTAATATGGACTAGATTTTGAGCTCTAAAATGGATTCAATGCTGGATAAAGCATTCACAGTAAAGCATCTAAAAAATTTAGCTTTTAGCTATTCAAAACACTACTTTTTATGTTTTAACAATTCACTTTATGATACACTCTGCAGCAAAGGTTTTATAGTAACATTCAACACATTAAAATAATACTCTATAAACAACACAATAACATAATATGTTTAACACAATAAACAACAACCACAATCATCAATACATTAAAATATTATTTTTTGTTTTGAGTTTTGAGCTGTAGTGGGTTGCTATCTGAAGCTAAAACTCAAATACTTTTCTCTTTAGCTTCTTTGCTATAGAAGTTGTTTTAAGGGAAATGGTTGCTAAATTGACATTACTGCTAATGCTACAAAAACTATATACACAATGCTCAGTTGCTCACCACCTGAACGCCCACAATGTTCATTGTCATAGAATATGAGAGAGTTTTTACCTTTGATAATATCTTCCATACACAAAAATGACCATTCTTGAGCCTCATATAGGAATGGGTGGAGAGTCGGCCGGAGGCAGGGGGCCTCCCCCAAGCTCTCTTTTATTAGTGTAATCACCCAAAATCTCTTGAATTAGTATAAATATAAGATTGGTTAAACTATGAAAATTATGGTCAGGGACGGAACCAGGATTCGAACATGAGGGGGGCCAAAGCTTAAAACAAATATTTTTTATGAAAATGAAAACTAACATCTATTTCATATGTAACAAAATACAACATATAAAATAAGTTTCTTAAACATTTGATATTATAAAAATGTCAACAAAGTCTAACATATAAAATAAGTGTTTTTTAAACATTTCATCACATTTATCAAAATGGAACTTAATACTACTTTAAAGGAGATCCAAAAAAATATATATATATTTAAGGACAAATCTTAATTTTTCAAATTACATATGTATACTAGTTTTTCTTTTTTATTTTTTAATTGGGGGGGCTATAAGGACCAAAATTTAAAATTTCAACACATATATTATATATACACTAGCTTTTTTTTTTTAAGGGGGGGTGGGGGTCCGTCCCTGATTATGGTTTCTTACAAGTTATAACAATTAAAACTTTTTTTTCTCATATCACAACATTTATTAACTTTAAATTATATTTGTGTGGGGTGGAAATCTGAGGCCCAAAAGATGATTGGGCTTGGATCAAGGCCCACTACAGTTAATTTGTAGAAATGGGTTTTTAGACCAACACTTGGACTCCTAAAAAGTAGGTTTTGATTAAAGAGAAAGAAAATGCAATTTTAATTAAGTTTAAACTAATGTCATAAAGGTAATATGTTTGATTTATTTTCCTTGGAATGGCTGAGGAACCTTTTACACTCGATAGATTACAAAGATAAGTATTTTCTCTCTCTCTCTCTCTCTCTCTCTCTCTCTCTCTCTCTCTCTCTCTCTCTCTCTCTCTCTCTCTCTCTGATGTTAAGAATTCGATCCCAATTCATTGGGGATCATTCCTCTTTTATAGTGTTCTTGTTTTGATTCTGACCCTACACATGGAGGGCTGCTGATCACTTCATAAGATACCTGTCTCATTTTTCCTTTTATGGCCTTGTTGAGCTAGTTACAAGTTGTTTGGACACTTTTCAGGTTTTAATTAGCCATTAATGTAGCTGGCATGGTTGGTATAAAGCATTCAATGCAAAGGTGATAGATGCTTCTTTGTGGAAGTTTCCTCCCATCCTTATTAAAATTGGTTTCCATGGGACTCTTCAGATTGTATACCCCTCCCCTACGTAATCCCCATCTTGTTTTCCTTATGATGTCCTCGTCCAAGAGCTTTTCTTGAATTGATCGTTCTTCGGCCCTAGGCCTTTCTGATAATTTGTTTAGGCACGCTTGAGTTAAGTGGGTCGAGAATCGGGCCTGCAAACTCCTCGAACCAGGCCCAGTGGAACTCGTATTTCTGGCCTCCCACAATATTCATCTTTCTCATGGCATTTAAACTCAAAGCAATCAGATAAATTTAAAATAATTTTTTTAAAAATATTATTTGTCTTATTTTCCCACTACACTATATTCGTATTGTCTCAATCCCCTCACTAATCTTTTGCCTTTTAATATATTGACTCTTTCACAGTTTCAAACTTTGAGTTTTTGCTATAAGCTTAAATTTTAAATCGTTAGAAAAAAAATGAGTTAAATTTTACATATTTTTTAAAGAACAATCAAGGGAGTGAAAGCAATATACAACTTGTAGGTATATTGCTACACTTTTGACACTTTTGCATTTATTTATTTTTCCACTTTACCATTTGGACTGCCTTTTTGTTAGCTTTTAGCTTTTATCTTTTCTTATATTTTTAAAGTATAAGCATACTTTAGCAAAAAAAAAAAAAATCAGCAAACAACTAAATAAGCTAATGCCAAACACACACTTTATATACTTAGATTAATAGTTTGAACTTATTTTGGGATTAATTTTTTCTTACAATCTTACCTCCTTGAACTGAAATCCTGTCTCGGCCATTCCAAATAGGGAACCAACAAGTCGTCAGTCACAACATTTAAGCCATACATTCATGCCTTAAAGACAAGACCATCACTGCAGAAAATTACCAGGAAGTGTAGCAGCTGAAGAGCTATTTCCATCCGGGTTGGATTAGGTCTAGTCATGCCCTTGTGGCAGGGGCGGCCCAACAAATTTTGAGGCCTAAGGCGATATATTTAAATGAGGCATTTTTTATATTACTTAAATAATGTTTAACTAATTTTTAATATCATAATTTTTTTTATAACAAAAATCTATTTTTTTTATCTTGTAATATGCTTTTTTTTTTTTGTTGAAGAAATGATAAAGCTATAAAAAATTTACATACGATGTAACAATGAATGTGATTAGTAACACTACAAGAAGATAATAAATAAGTATTTGAATGAATGATGTTAGAGACATTATAAATTTAATTTTACACCATGAGGCTTATAAAGATGTATCATCAATCACAAAAAGTAATTTAAAAATGTATTTAATAGGTTGTTGACGTCTACAAATCATATTAATTGTCACGTCAATTTGTAAAGGTTTTGAAGTAAAATTTATAGTATTTCTAGTATTTTTCTATCTGAATTATTTTTTCTAATTAATGACACATATTTGTAAGCCCTATATATTTAAAGTTGTATTATCTTTAGCATTATTCAATTCTTTGGAACTTCTTAAAAGTAGAAGAAAAATATAAAACTATTTTTTTCTTATATCTTAAAAAAAAATATATTTTTTAAAAAATTTTATTTCAATTTTTGCTTTAAAATTTGGGGCCTTTCTCTAATAGGGGGCCCTAGGCGATTGCCTAAATGGCGTAGGCCTAGGGCCGGCCATGCCTTGTGGACACCTGGCCCAAATGCTAACATCTCCCACTTCCTCATTGTGGACATGACATAGTTATGCTTCCCTCATATCAATATTTAACTCATTGTTTATGCTGACAGATAGATTGTGCGACATTCAAATTAATAATCTTCTATTGCCCTAATGTTAATTTGCCTAGGTCTAGTTGGTTTCCCAGTCGTGCCGCTTTAGAACACTTCACTCGTGGCCATAAATAACGTGCTAGAGTTGCAGGCACTAGAACATTTATCTTGTAACATAATCGTAAGTCACATAGAGCATAGTCTGGGTCTTAATAATGACCAATAGGATTCACACTGTGAGGAAACAGGGATTCAATCACTCACTTCCGTAATTGGTCGTAACACACATGCAGTATGAATCACATGCTACGGTGAAGTTTTATTTTCTAAGTGTGTATATCTATTCTCTCTATATCATTGTATAGATCTAAGTCTAGTCGCTACATTATTTATAACCAGTATATGAGGTATTTTGATGACCTCAAATAAAATTGGAATACACAAAGGAACCATTATATAAGTAATTGAGGATTCAACAGTGATAATAGTTTAGGTAAAAAAAAGAAGGAAAGATAGAAATCAACACCTTGCTAAAAGTGAAACCTCAAAACGTTTGCAACTATAACTTTCAAAACAGTGTCTGTTCATATCAGTGTGAAGATTCTTTACTTCGATCTAGAGTTGGATTACAACAATAACTTGCAAGTCATTACAGTAATTCCTTCTACAAACTTGCTCTAAAACGTAACACTCGTCCTGTCCCTTTCTTTCCACACCTTAAAAAGATCCTCTTGAAAAAGAAAGTACAAATTTCCTATGTGATTATTATTATTTATTTTTATGTGAATTTGTAAGATTTTTAGAGCACCTAACTAATTCCCCGAGTGTGTGCAGTCTTCCTTTCTATACATAACAAATAATTCTAAGGAGTAATCTCTTGGGGGTTTGCCTTAAGATCTTGGTTAGGAGATACTAATCCAAGACCTCACGGATCACATGAGTATTGAAAACCACTCAACCAATCCCTTGGGATTATCTTCTATATGTTATTCAGTTTACCTGTGTGAGCTCCTCTAAACTTTTAGATTACCTTAACAACTGACAGGCTACTATATATTTAATCTAAACAACATTGCAATTCTAAGGTTCTGAACTCCTCCGGGTTGGCACTGCTGCCACAGCTCTTTGGAGTAGGCCCATCATTCTCTGGATTATGTCTTCAAATGAAGGACGCTGTTCTGGATCACTGCTTGTTTTTAAGTAAATTAAGGTTTAGCTCAACTTGTAGGTTCAATATAAATATATAATACACAGAAAAAGAAATTACCTTTGCCAACAGTCTTTGATGATGGTTGCCACCTGGGGATCAAGGTCTTCTGGCAGGTCTAATCTTCTATTCATGAATCCCACAACTCCAACAACCTATCAAAATGGAAGACAATGGTCATAGAGGAGCTTCAACGGCTACATAACTTGAATGTGTGTGTTTGAGAGAGAGAGAGACCTGTAAAGCATTTAGGTTGTTCCATGGAATGGATTCTGTCATTAATTCCCACAGGATGACACCAAAACTGAACACATCAGATCTGCTTAGCAAGAAGGAGTTTCATTACTTCAGCATTTTTATAAGATTATCAATTTACCACTCAGAATTTTAAAGCTCAGTTTCTGTAAATTACTTTTCATTTGAAGGTTCATTCCTTAGGACTTCAGGGGCCATCCACTGAGGCTGCATTTAGTAAATAAAAAATTAAAACAAACAAACAGTGGATGATTTTCAATGATAAAAGTTAGTTATGCATATGGATTCAAAGTTAAAAAGAGATTTTACATTAGAAAATAATAGAAAAGAAAAGAGAGAATACAAATCATTACTGTTCCTCTCCCAGATTTTGCTGTTATAAAGGTTGAGTCCTTTAACCTCGACAGGCCGAAGTCTCCAACCTGACAAATTGAATGCCTTGTATAAGCAACTGCTATATGCTCAATGTGCTTGAATTATTTAAAGCAATTAACCAGCACATATTACCTTGACAGTCCAGTTTTTATCAACAAGAAGGTTAGAAGATTTTAGGTCTCTATGTACTATTGGCGGATTTCTGTGATGCAAATAATTCATACCTCTAGCCTGCAATAACATAATACGTTATGATGGCTCAAACTCAAGTTCAAAATGTTGATACACATGCCATGTGCGCATACATAGACAGAGAGAGAGAGAGTGAGAGAGAGAGAACATACGACATCAAGGGCCATCCTCAGACGCCGTCTAATGTCTAATGCCTGATTGTTCTTGTGAAGTGTTTTGAAAAGGCTTCCTCTGACCATGCAAAACAAAATCTACTTAAAACACTGGAACATATATTTAGCATTAAAAGAGAGAAATGTAGGAGACTATGCAGAATCGCAGATAGTTGGGCTGATTGAATTGAACCCCAGTATGTACACATCACCCAGCATGAAGTATCCCAATTAATAAAAATATCACATGCTTGCAAGGCCAATCCATGGGACTTCTAGAAAAATACTCTAAACAAGAAATTTTGAATGACAAAGACATAGGCATGTACTCTCAGCCTTACCAATGAACTTTATTTAGCATGAAAGATGGAAAAATTCAATTCAACATAACAATCAAATACTACATTGCTAGGTGGACTGCATTAACTTAAGATATCATTAGTTTAACCACTCCTTAGAAACACTTCCATGTCTATTACCTGGGTAGGAACTCTGTGACAATTGAAAGTCGCTCCTGCGTATATGCTGCCCCCATAAACAGCAGTACATTTGGATGTCTTAGTCTCTTCATTATATCAATCTGAAAAACATGCAAATGAGATCCTGGGATAAGGTTCTTCCTTTTGCCACCAAGATTTACAACTACAAGCAATTGGCTGAGAGTTTAGAGATACCTCTTTTTTGAAGTCAAGTAAAGTTCCCTCACTATATTCATTCCCAAAGTAAACCTTAATGGCAACATCCTGTTATGAACACACAAAATTTTTTAATGTCAAGATATTGATTGAATAATCTTGTTTGGAACAGTAAATAGAGTAATTTGAGAATTTTAAATTTACCGATCCATTCCAAAGTCCATGATAAACAACAGCATAGAAACCTGTCAGGCAAGAACAGATACATATATTCACATCAAATGTCCAGCAACATTTCTTGTGTACATTCTTAAATTTCCATTTCCCAACTTTGTGCCTAAATCTTCTCATAAAATGCAAAGGGCAGCATAATATAGTTATAAATTCATAGAATAATAAACTAAAAATGAAAGGAGGCCCAACCTATTTTTGGGGAAAAAAATCTTCTCACAATTAGTTGTAATAAAATCATTTACTTCCATTATTCTAGTGATTGAAAATGAGTCGAGTATTAATATATCAACTGTCATTGTTATTTAATTTTATCAGTGTGCCTTTCACCTGAGACAGCCAGAGTAGTTGACAGTTCCAAATTTAGTCTGGAATTCACCATGGGCCAACATCATAACACGATGAATTAATTTCAATTTGCAATTATAGAATGCAATTTAGATTTAGATAAAAATGAAGAATCTCAAGTATACCTTGGCCAATCTCTTCCCCAAAGTGAAGGTCCTGCCAGCAAATCTCACAATCTACTATAGAGTTTGACTCATTATCCCCTTTGCTTGATGAACTCCCATTGCTGCCAATGCTCTCCCCTGAATTTGGGAAATTTTTATCACCTGGCTGTCTTTGCATTTCATGTTCTATTTCCAAGGCTTTCAAGTTTGATACTTCTGTTTCCAACTCCTTCACTTTGAATTGGTGGCCTAATCTTGGCAATGGGTCTTCAGGTCTGGATAAACCAAAACACTCACAGCACTCCCTTGAAGAGGCTACAACAGAACTCCTCTCAAAGTCACTTTGTTCTCTCCTAGTTACAAAGGAAGAATTTTTTCTATGGGAGCTCTCTCCCTTATCCTCTGTATCAAGGGTGCAATGGTGTGAAGAGGATGCCTTTGGATCTCTAAAAGAATTAGGATTGTCTGTCACTTTGCTTTCCGAAGAATCAATTGCACCATTTTCTTGGATACTTCCATCATCTTCTTTACCACAGTTGCTATTTCCCTTAATGTGCTGCAGCTTTGCCAAGACCTTGGTTGCCTACAATCATCCAACCAGTCAATATAGAATAAATGTTGACAAAAGCAGAGGATATACATACTGACATGAAGGAATACAGATGCTCAGGTGATATCATTTTGAAAAAAAGCTGATTTTGACCCCAAACAACTATGCAGTGGATTTACCAAACATGTTATGATTGATTCCAAAGAGATGAGCATGTACAGCTATTTCAACCTTTATTATATTTTACCAAATCAAAAGCAATAAAGATGTATAGTGATATACAAATATGGTAACAAGGTAGAAAACCAATGAAGAACTTTTTCAAAGGAAAAACCACCCTGGGATCCAATCTCATAGAAAATTTAGAAATGAAATTGTGACAATAATCTACTTACAAAATCTTTGTAAAGCTAGACTCTCTATTGTAACCTCAGCAAACACCCCACTTGCCTCCCACCATAATGGCCCTAAAATTTCTGGAATCCCTCTGCGCAAAGTTCCTCCACAGACAAACCTCATCTGTGACAACCTGGGACTCTGATTATCAACAATAGTAACCCACTGTCAAAGATCTAACTCCGTGGGTTCAAGGAATCAAAGCTTTAGGCTTAAGGAGAAATTATCAAAGATAAAATTTAAAAATCTCATAAGAAGAATCACTTCAGGGAGAGGAATTTAAAACATTTTACACTCAAGAAGGTTTTCTCTCAACGTAATATTGATTTGGTAGCCTCTCTTCTCTCACTTTGTGCAACATGGGTTGGTTTTATATAGGGAATCACTAGGTTAAGTCAAAAGATCTTCAAAGTTGGTTTACTCTTTGTTGCAACTTCACTTGAGCTAGTGTCTAGTGAGGATTGAGTGAACTCTCAGGGATAACATAATTGTGCCAAATTCAAATGGTCATATCTCACTCATTTTAAATCCAACGAAGGTTAATTTGTGTTCGTTTTGAAGCCTTGAATGCCTACTTTCCAACGAAACAAGTTTTACTCAAGAATTCATTACTGTGTAAAGATATGAGCAAAAGATCAACAACTCATCATCTTTGATACAATCCAAATTTGATATGCTTTGGTACTAGGATTTGACAACACATCTATAACCGCTAACACATTTAGTAGGTCATGACATGACTGAAAGCCCCAATGGTTTTAGTAACTAATGAAAAAGAAGGGAAAAAAAAAAAAAAAAAATCAACTCTAAGAAGTGTACACAACACTGCAGTGTACCATGTAACAGAGGTTTGGAACAAATGGCATGTAGAGGGAGATATGCTAACTTAAAAATAGAGAGTATCAAAGCATTACTCCAATCAAGCAATAGTGTTTCATGGGAGGATGGCTTTTGAGATAGCAAGGAGAGTGTAAAATTAATCCGCACTTTGGTCCATTTCTAGAGCCGATTTATTTAATTTTAAATTGGTAAGTTACACATGCATTCAGTGGGTCTTAAGCTTACAATTTCAACCTATGCCCACACTTAATTATGAGATGAGAAAGTGCCAATTAAACCAAGGCTTGTTGGCCATTTCCGAAACCAATTCCAACCAGTGACTTGAGAAAATTATTACCAGCTCATTATACCCAATTTTGGACTCATGATTGTATTGGATGAATACAAATCCAGAGTCCCATACTTGAAAGAGTGATAGGTAGTGAAAGTATTTTTCAAGAGTCAAAGGTAAGAAACATAATACAATATATATTATCCAAAAATACAGACATAAAATTGATTGAAGTCATTAAAAAAGGGATTTACCAGTGTACTAATTTTGTCAAATTTAGCATCTTCACTATTTGTTGCAGTATCCTCCCTGTCCATGGGTGCATCACATGCATTTGATTTATCATCTCCATGTCTCCGTGATAAAAATTTTGAGGCCTGATTGGTCCAGCAGTTCAATTTTTAGAACACACTTTCAGAAACTAGAATTTAATTTGATTACTATGAAAACAATTATAATTACTAAAATAAGAAGAGGAAAGAGGAAGAAAGGAATTGTTAAAATTGTAACTCATAAGCACCAGATTGGAAACAGAAGATGCAATCTGTGGCACTGGTGCAATTGGTGGACGCTGGTGCCACTGAATCCTTTTCAAGTTTAATCCCTGTGGTCTAGGTTGGCCATTGACATGATCCTGATGTGATCTCAGGTTGACTGAACCTATACTATTAAATATGGCTGCATCACTTGAAACAGTGATAAAACTAGCAAGCTCACCATCCTCATATAATGGGCTTTTTGTCACTATCGCCATAAATATTTCACCTGACCTCTTCTTAAAGGGAAATTGACCTGACCAGGATTGCCCACTGCTCAATCTGTCCATGATTTTCTTAAGAGGTGCATAATAATCTTCAGCAATAAGAAGTTCAGCAACTTGTTTTCCAAGGACTTCATAGTCCTTCCACCCATAGAGACTTTCAGCAGAATAATTCCTAAAATATAAATTTCCCTTTGAGATAACAGCAATATTTGATATTACTAACACGCACAAGAAGTTTTTATGAAAAAATCTATTTCTTTCCTAATCTTAAGTGGATCCTCTTCATTTCTATGAGAAACACATAGCTAAGGATGAGATGGAATATGCATATTAGCAGATCCAGAGCATGCAGAAAAGATCTTAACAAATTCAAGAGATTGAGGCCTCTTTTATTATTCAAAAAATGCAGCTTTAAAAATAGTCTAGAAAGAAATGATATGATCTTCTTGTGATACAATGTATCACTATCATTAAGCATATCTTATAACATTGTAAGGAAGGAAGGGAACAAGTTATTCTGTCCTCCTTTTATATATGATGTGGCATTCCTTTTCCAAGTGTCTCAAACCATAAAAGCTTCAGTATTAGAATTTGGGGCTAGTAGAAGCACAATCAAACGAATAAGAAATATAAATATGCACACAGCCTATGTCCTAGGCAATGCCAAACAAAATCTAATGTCAACGATATGAATTACAATCTCTCAATCAAAGATCAAAAACTAAACTCATAGACTCTTACATCCAACCCTCATAAGCCTCACAAACATAAACGTAAACATCTCTCACAAACCTCAAGCATGAACCCACAAACCCAAAGCCCTAGTACATCCAATATCTCTCTCTATTACACACCACAATATACAAACACTCAAACTACTCTTTAAAGAACCTACTCCATGTTCTTTTAAGTGTCTTCTCCTTTACTTATGTAGGAGGACCCTTGGACCAAAGTGCACATATAGCATTGCTTTAAGAAGTACATATTTAACTATAGAGCTTTTGTGATATAGAGCTTCAATTGATAAAATCTTCAATGTTTTGAGTGTTTGGCAAATTACAGCGAATAGTACTTTAAAATTTTGGATTTATAAAGCATGAACAATATATTGTAGAGCTTTTTCCTTAAAACTCCAAATTTCAGTTTTAATGAACCCCTTAAAGCTCATTAGCAAAATTGCCATAAATTGGAAATTTATGCTAAAAGAGTTTTAAGACTCTTAAAGAACTTTCCCATTAGTGCTTTAGCGGGCATTATTACACACACTCCAAGCCATCAAACCCATCACAAGACCATCTATATATGAGACTTCAAAACCTATTCCTTGGTGGACTAAGAATACCTTACTTAGTGAATTAGGATAGGAAAACCAGATTTCTTGCTTAAGAAGGAATAAACTTTCATCCCAAACCAAGAAGATCTAATCCAAGTCAAAATAGGAATTTTAAGCAAATTCTAAGAGATCTCCACTTTGATTCAAATTCCATCAACTAATCTTTATTATTTTTGCAGTAGCTCCACCTTAATCCAATTAATATTTCCTCAACTAAGTTGATTTTTTTTTTTCCTCATCTAATGATAACCTTGTGTGTGACTATATCGTACCAATTACAAACTTGTATAAATGAATAACATTCACTTGAACTACGCTAAGATCAACCTTGAGCTCTAATACTAGTTCCTTGAAATTTGGGGCTAGCAAAAATACATTCACACGAACAAGAAATAAAAACATTCACACAAGACAATAATATTTAATGTGGTTCGGTCAACTCCATGCTTCCATGATTACATTCATGGGCAACACCAATCAAAATCCACTATCAACAATAGGGATTACAATTGCTCTCAATTAAACCTCACAAGCCAAACTCATAGACTCTTATGAACAACACTCACAAGTCTCACTAATACAAGCATAAACAAATACTCTCACAAAGACAAACTAACTCTCTCTCTCTCTCTCACACACACACACACACACACACTCAATCCCAAAGCCCTCAATTTTGAAATTGAAGGCCACATTGTAATTACACTATAATTAAAGAGGAAGTGCGATTGACTCAGATTTTTTACAAATTAGTTAACATATATAAATTTGTGGGTAAGATTGGTCAGTGGAGGTTGGAATAAAATATGTTAAAATATAAAATAATAAACAAGATTATTATTGAATCTCTGTATTGTTTTTTTTTTTATAAGTAATAAAGATTTATATTTAAAAACACTACCTTATGCAGAAAAACATAAGGCAGAGAGAAAATTACAAAGAGAAAAGAAACACAAGAGAGGAAAAGAGAAGGAAAAGAAACTAATTATAAAGAAGAGAGCTAAGGAACATGGGGAAAGAATCATTAGAGGTGAGTCCCCAAGCCCTAGACCAGTCAAACAGAGAGCCACTGAAAGAAGCCAATAACCGGTCATCCGAACTTTCCATGTCCACGAACGTCCTCCTAATTCGCTCCCTCCAAAGACACCACATTAAGCACAACGGAGCTAGATTCCAAATACTAGACGAGTACTTTCCAAGCCAATTTCGCCAGCCAAAAAGCATATCCGCAACTGATCTGGCAAGATCCAAGAAATCCCAAACATTCTAAAGACCAAACTCTACAACCGATAAGCCTTACCACAATGAAGTAGCAAATTATCCACCGTCTCCCCATTACAACAGCACATAATGAATCAGTCAACAAAATCCATCCCTCTACACCTCAAATTGTCACATGTAAGGATCTTATCCCATACAGTAGTTCACACAAAGAAGGAGGCACGCCGAGAAACCTTAACCTTCCAGACTCCTTTCCAATGAAAAATTATGGGTAACGAACTTCGTAACTTATTATAGAACGATTGGACATCAAAAACCCCATTCTTAGTTAACTTCCATCGCAAACGATCTCCATTCTCATTGGGAGCTAAATTTGAAGCCAAAGTACAGAGAAATTCGTCCACTCCACCCATTTCCCAATCATATGGTCTCCGAATAAACCGAACACCCTACCTTCTCCGTTCCTCTATCCCCAACTGATGAAGAGAAGAGGCCACCAATGCCTCTTTATTGGAGGCAATCCCATACACACTCGGAAAAATCAAATGAAGTGGAGAATCCCCACACCATTGATCAGTCCAAAGCTTAACTCTATCTCCCACCCCTACCCCAAACCAAATATTTTTGCTAAACTCCTCCCAACCCATACGTATACTTCTCCACAAACCGCACCCATGAACCCCCCTATCTAGCTTGGAGGTCCATCCCTCCCATTTTATCCCAAACTTTAGAGCTACAACCCTTCTCCAAAGCCTTGTCTTATGAGACAAGGATATTAGAGATTAGAGAATGACAAGACATTAGGCATGGACGATTGAATTATCTTATGAATCTTATCATTGTGATGAAGACCTTGAACCTTTTGTTGACCTATGAGATAAGCATATATTAAGATGTACAACAAGAGGTCTAGCATGATAGGCATGACCAGATGAGGCTCAAGCTATTTAAACTTGCCTTGAGACTTAAGCCTGGTTAGACTTTGAACTATGTTCTATATATTGTTGATGGAGTTCCTTCAATTTGTCTCTACTACGCACAATAATTTGACTGTTGAGAAAGATAGCTGAAAAGGAAACCCGGTCAACAGTTAGCATGAGTTTATCATCCATCCTCATTGATCTGCTTCCAACAGAGAAATATATTTATAGAAGCATATACACTAGTAGGCAAACAAGGATTAAAGGGCTCCATTAATTAAAAGTAAAAACATTGGAACCATTGCACCATTGATTGATGCACGTCTGTTGGTGCTCAATAAATCAAACTTGTCAATGCTAGCTAGGCTAACCAATTAAGCAGTCCCCTATCATTGTATATGTTAATATGTTATTAATCGTAACGTAGATCGATATGGTATTTTCATTCCAATGAGCAAGTAAGGATATGTTAACTGAAGAACCGAAATTTCCCATTTCTTTTTTGTTAGGCAAGATTTGAAACTAAGATCTAATTGCAGACCTTACTTTGCCTCAACAAAATTCTTGAATTTGAAAAATGGAACAGCTCCGGATTAATTCTCAATCTGTATCGTCCACATCATGAAAGAATATGACACACACTAGCTACCCTTCACATCTTGCATTAAATTCCTATCCCAACTATTTTTTTTTTTTTTTTGCTAACTAATTCCTATCCAACTCTTATTTTTATAATGAGAAAACCAGAAAATTGTAGTCCTAAAAATGAAGATATGCCTGTGTGAACTTTTGTCAAACATCTTTACATTTTGATAGAAAGATTTAATATCTCCCACCAAAGTACACCACCATCCTATTCAAACGTCTACTTCTTGTATATTAATTACTTCGTTGACCTGTAATACTTCAACTTCCATCTTATCCAATTTAACATAAAGCTCACTTTTTTCCGTGACCTTATACCTTCACATTAATTAAAGCACATCAAACATTCTATTCCTACATAACTGTTCCATCGAAACCACAACAGCACACTCACAACCAAACATGGTCAACAAATGACAAACTTTCATGAAATCTCTTTGCATACAAAAACTCATAGATACATATATATACATACATACCAGTATATGATCTCCCCAGAAGAAGCTGTGCACACGTGAACAGCATGACCCATATGCTCCAACACACTTCTGTACGGACCCCCAGCCCCAAAGAACCCAGGGAAGCAACCCCACCTCGAATCTGAGTATGAGCCCACCCTATCATCATCCACCTCCTTGTTCTTTATTATCTTATTATTTTCTTGAACCAGCTCATCAAACTGCTCTCTCAGCCTCTCGTGACTCGCCTCCAAACTCTGGAACCGATCCACCAGAGCTTGGTGCAGAGCAGTTTCTGATTTATCTCCGGCCATGGAGGTCCCCTAAGCCTCGCCGGAGAAAGCTTGTGCAATGCGCATAGTTGTGGTGGTGGTGGTGGTCTACTATATTAGTTTACTACTTCAAGCTGGGTGGTGGTAGTGCTGGCACTGGCAGCCATGGCTTTTGTTTTTGTATATATTAGTATTATATTTTTGTGTATATATTTATTATTCTTATTTTATTTTGTTTTTAAAATATTATTATATGCTTGGTACTTAAGTTGCGCCACGTGTCACTGGCTGATCAGGGGAAGCTATCAGGTACGGACAGGTGTTGAGTTAACGGAACACGATGGCGAATGGGGACATAGGATTCTGCGGCATTCAGCTTTTCCAACGTTTTGCTGTTTGAGGAGGGTTCGCTATTGGTCGTTCGTTGACGGAACTGAATGGCTTTTTTGTCTTGATTTATTCCGAATTTGCCCCTTCCGCCATTGGCTTAAAAAAAAAAAAAAAAAAGAGCAAGTGGGATGGGTTAGGTTGCTTTACACGACTCATCCTACAATATGATATTCAATTATTTTTTACAACTTGCAGATGTGCTGACGTGGTGCTTGGTCAAAATCAAAACCAAGGAAAATGATTTATTGTGGAGGATATATTTCCCACCAATTGATTTATTAGTTTTTTTTTTTTTTTAATTTATTAGCTTTACGTACAATTTTTTTATAATATTTTAAGGTTGTGTTTCACATTAACATCAAATGTCAGTTTTTTTTTTTTTTTTTTATTCTTGAATCTTATGATACTTTTTGTTGTTATTTATTGGTCTTAATGTATTATTTTAATTACTTTTTAATTGTATTTACAATACTTTAAACAAATTTTTTTTTTTAATTTCAACTAAATAAATAAGCTCTTTACCAACTAAAAAAAACTAAATAATTCTTATAATATTATTAGGAAAACTGTACTTTCACTAGTATTTGCCAAAAAGAGAAATAATATTATATTTGATATTTGCCTTTATCTATTGGAAGCCAAATGGGTGTCCACAAAGGAAAAGTAGATATGACAATGGGAATGATTGAATTTATTTGAATGTATCATCTAACCAGTTGTTAAACATTTCCGTAGCGCGTTAAGGATACAAAAAGATTCAAACATCTTACCAATAATTCTTAAAAGTTTCAAACCTTGATCATGATCCATCAATTACTTTGTAATTTCAAAATTAATAAGAAAAAGTCTTGCTGTTTTTTTTTAAAATAAATAATAATAATAATAATAATAATAACAAAGAAAGAACGAAAGAAATAGTCATGCGTGTTACTTATTGATTTTTAGTTCATTTTTCTTTTAGTCCAAGCCTCCAAGGGTGTATGCAATTTGTCTCACCTTAATGGTGTATTTCCTAACTCTCTAATCCCCATCATTTCTCAGTTTCTCACCAATGACTGAATGACCTATTACCATCACTTATAGTTTCCCACTTGTTCTTGCCAACTTCGTAAATTAAAAACAAGAAAAAGAAAAAAGGGTCAAGCTAAAGAAGTAGGTAAAAAGAAAATTAAATTAATAAGCATAGTTTAAAAGAGCAAGTGGCATTTGTGCTATGTAACTTATTCTTCATAGTTCGCTTGTTATTTGTTTTAACTAACATAGTTTGCCTTTTTGTGGGGGTCAAAAGCACTAAATTTGGGCCGAGACCTCTACTAGTACCATAATCATCACAACTAATTCATAAAACATGAGAGATTGAGAGCAATCCACAATGAGAGAACTAAACAAGTAAAATTTAAGTCTAAATGGATATTATATTGATTATTAGTATTGATGGGGTGTGATAAAATACAACTCCAATTTTGTCCATGGAGATCGCCCAGGACGAGCAAGGTGCTTAAGACGAGGTAAGCTGCCTTGATGTGCTTAAGACGAAGGAAGCTACCTTGATGTGCTCAAGACGAGGTAAGCTGTCTTGATGTGCTTAAGATGAGGTAAGCTACCTTGATGTGTTCAAGACGAGGTAAGCTGCCTTGAAGGCCTCAGGACGAGGAATTATGGACGACATGTGGGCACTTGGAAAATTTATGAATGTGTAAAACGTCTCCGTATCATACATGTAACCCCTAGTGACCGTTGTGCACAAAGAGGGTAACTCCTAAGTAGTTGAGGAAGTTATATTCGAACACAAACCTCCTCAAATCAAGGGGAGGTTACAAATCCAATAATCGCTCTTAAAACACTATATAAACGCTGGTTCAGACCAAGAAAAGGTACGTGAAATAATTCCTAAAAAGTTGGAACTCAAAAATAATTGAGAGAAAACTGACTTTGTCATTGGAGGGTCATTGGCCGGCAACCCCGGTCACCTTTGATAATTTTTCTTTCTTTTTCAGGCTATCAAGGCAACCGTTAGCCCTCTCTAATCCAAAGCATCCAGCCTACTGATTTTCTTCGCATCATCAGTTGGCGCCATCTGTGAGAATCAACTTAGAAAATAATTTTCGTTTCCTTTTCATTCGTTCGATCGTTCGTTGTTTCTAAACAAAAGGCTGAATGGTTCGGACAAGATCAAGGGCTACCAGCCCAGGGCACTAGGAGAGTAGGGATGCTTCTAGTAATCCCCACCACGACCGTCAGTCAGCGCCTGTTGCACAGCCGCCTTTTGTTCAACATATGTAGTCCATGGCTGCTGCTATGGCGGAATTGACCCGCCAAAATCATGAGTTGAATAGGGAGATCAACTTAAGAAGGCCACGAGATGAAGTGCATGCAGAAGGACGAGCCTAAAGTCAGGGCAGAGGAGAGAATGTTGAGTCCAAAGGTCAGTCTAGGGGTACTACTTCAAGAAGAGTGCCACAGTTGGAGAGGGAAATGGACTTGATGAGAAAAGCTATGGATGAAATGAAGGAAAACATGAGGTGGGCGAACCTTGTAGAAGACTTGGTTCACCGAACGGACTCCCCTTTCACGGCTTCCATCAACAGTCATCCCTTACCTCCTAAGTTTAAAATGCCTTCCTTGGATTCATACAATGGAAATCGTGATCCGTGTGATCACATTGCTACTTTTAAGACAACCATGCACCTGCAGGGAGTTCCAGACGAGATAATATGCAGAGCGTTCCCCACAACTTTGAAGGGGCCAGCGAGGGTGTGGTTCAGCAAAATACCTCCAAATTCTGTCGGGTCTTTCGATGAGTTGAGTAAGATGTTTGTTAATAACTTCATCGGAGGACAACGCCACAAGCGTTCCTCTTCCAGTTTGTTAACCATTGAGCAAGGGGAGAATCAGAGTTTACAGTCCTTCATCACCCGTTTCAACAGGGAGGCCTTGATGGTGGACGAAATGGATGACAAGTTGCTGTTGGCCGCTTTCCATAATGGAGTCAATTCTGACCTGTTTATTCATAAACTGTACGAGCAGAAGCCTCAGACTATGGCTGAACTTGTCCATTCAGCCCAGAACTTCATGAACGCTGAGGACGCAATAATAGCTAAGAAGAGGAAAAGGTTAGAACGCTCGGAAGCAGGTCATCAACGACATCCAGATCAAGGTCCTTGTCCCAAGAAGGCCCGAGTAGATGAGAAAAAGGATAGAGATGGTAAAAAGGCAGGTTTATCATCAAGAAGTCAATAGTACACTCCCTTGAATACTCCGCTAGAGTAGGTCCTTATGCAAATCAAGGATGATCTGTCCTTGAAGTTGCCGAAGAAAATGAAGGGAGATCCTAACAAGCACAACAAGAACAAGTATTGCCGCTTTCACAGGGACTATGGGCACGACACGGACGAGTGTTTTGATTTGAAGCAGCAGGTAGAGAACCTCATTAGGCTGGGAAAGTTGAGGAATTTCCTTGGACGAGACCACAAGGACGAGAAGTTAAAGGCCAAGGTGGAAGAGTCCTCACGACCCCCGCTAGGAGAAATAAGAGTTATTATAAGAGGAACCTTAGCAGCGCAGTCACCCAAATCGAGAAAGACATACCTGAAGGTGGTTCAAAACGTCTAGCTGTCAGGACAATCTCCCAGGACAAGAGAAGCTGACGAGCAAGCCATCACGTTCACGGACGAGGATGCTGGAAGAATTCATCACCCCCACGATGATGCAATTGTCATTACCCTACTCATCATCGATTATACGACCAGAAAGGTGTTAGTAGACAATGGAAGCTCGGCAGACATTCTGTATTACCCCGCTTTCCAACAAATAAGGCTAGGGCGAGATCAACTTTGTCTAGTGAGTTCGCCCTTGGTAAGATTTGGGGGAATGAAAGTACAATCGGTGGGCACCGTCACACTGCCAGTAGTGATTGGAACATACCCACAGCAGATAACCAAAGAGGTAAACTTCCTCGTAGTTGATTGTTCATCATCATATAACACTATTATTAGAAGGCCTACTTTGAATAGCTGGAAGGCGGTAACCTCTACCTACCATTTGTCCGTCAAGTTCCCAACTGAACATGGCGTGGGTCAAGTGCAAAGAGATCAGTTAGCTGCTAGAGAGTGCTACCTAGCTATGTTGGCGATGGACGAGCATGTACAGACAATGAGTATAGACAAAGAAAGAATCACAGCGGAGCCTGTTAAGGTGTTAGAGCATGTTCCCTTAGACGATAGTAGAACCGAGAAGTTCACTAGAATAGGGGCGAGCATGGAAGAAGAGGCGAAGAATGCACTGGTCTAGTTTTTGAAGAAAAGCCTTGATGTCTTTGCATGGAGTCATGAAGATATGCCGGGTATTGATCCAAGTGTCATTACCCACCGTTTGAATGTATGTCCCTTCTACAAACCCGTGCATCAGAAGAAGAGGGTATTTGCTCCTGAGCGAGACAACGCCAGCAAAGAAAAAGTCCAGAAGTTAATCACGGCGGAGTTCATCAAAGAAGTCTATTATCCAGACTAGTTGGCAAATGTAGTCATGGTGAAAAAGGCCAATGGCTAGTGGCGAATGTGTGTGGATTTTACCGACTTAAACAAGGCTTGTCCCAAGGACAGTTATCCATTGCCATGCATTGACCAACTTGTAGACTCAACGGCAGGTCACAGGCTGTTGAGCTTCATGGATGCCTTCTCAGGCTACAACCAAATAAGGATGGACGAGGCAGACCAAGAGAAGACTTCATTCGTCACCAGCCAAGAGACCTTCTGGACGACCTTCAAGAGACCTTTGACACACTTCGACGGTACAACATGAAACTTAATCCAAGCAAGTGTGCCCTCGGAGTTTCATCAGGAAAGTTCTTGGGGTTCATGGTTTCACATAGAGGCATTGAGGCAAATCCAGATAAGATCCAAGCAATACTCAACATGGAACCGCAGAAAAACATCAAAGAAGTCCAGTCCCTTACAAGATGAGTTGCCGCCCTCAACAAGTTTGTTTCGAAAGCTACTGACAAGTGTTTACCGTTCTTTAAAGTCCTCCAGAAGGCGTTTGAATGGACGGACGAGTGTCAAAGGGCCTTCTAAGATTTGAAGACTTACCTCACAAAGGCACCGTTACTAAGTCCATCCGTACCTGGTGAAGAGCTGTATTTGTATTTGGTGGTGTCCCCACATGCCATAAGTTCCGCGCTGGTCAGGGAAGAAGAACGAGTGCAGAAACCCGTATACTATACCAACCCGGCACTTAAAGGAGCCGAAAGACGGTACCCAATGATGGAGAACTTAGCTTTTGCCTTGGTCACGGCTTCAAGGAAGCTGAGGCACTACTTTCAAGCTCATGTCATCATTGTCTTAACAGATCATCCCCTAAAGAAACCAATGAAAAAATTGGAAGCTGCAGGACGACTAGTCCAATGGGCAGTGGAGCTTAGCGAATTTGATGTCAGGTACCAGCCAAGGAATGCAGTAAAGGTGCAGGCGCTGGCGGACTTCATTGCGGAGTTCACACCAAGCCAAGACGAGCTGGGCAAGGACGAAGGAACAAGAAGGTGGGTTATCAATGTGGATGGGTCATCTACAATGTACGCAGGAGGGATTGGAGTCATACTTGAGTCCCCAGAAGGTGATAAGTTGGAGTATGCAGCCCGTCTACAGTACTAAACTACCAACAATGAAGCTGAATATGAAGCATTACTCAAAGGGCTAGAATTGGCTAAGTCCTTGGGAGCGGAGTCAGTAATAGTCAAAGAAGATTCTCAGCTAGTCATCAACCAGGTGAATGGAATGTGCGATGCCAAGGAGGATCGAATGAAGAGATACCTCAGCAAAGTGAGGAGGCTTGTGCAAAAATTTTCAGAAGTGAGTTTTGTTCAACTCTCGAGGGAGGAAAACATAGAAGCAAATGCGTTGGCGAGAGCAGCATTGACAGGTGGAGTTATGGACGAGTATGGCAAAGTCCAATACATGCCGAGCATAGACCTCTCGGAAATACAACAAATTGAAGGGGAAGAAAATTGGATGAGTCCAATTGTAATCTATCTAAAGGATGGGAAGCTTCCGAAAGACAAGAACGAAGCTAGGAAATTGAGGGTTAGGGCTGCAAAGTATGTCCTTATAAATGAAGTGCTTTACAAGTAAGGCTTATCTCAGCCCTACCTAAGGTGCCTAGCTCCGGACGAAGCTAATTATGTTTTGAGGGAGGTTTATGAAGGAGCATGTGGGAATCACTCAGGGGCAAGATCACTCGTCCATAAGATCACTCGTGCCGGCTACTATTGGCCCACGGTTCAGGCAGATGTTAAGGCTTATGTCAAGGTGTGCGACTAATGTCAGTGCTACAGCAAACGTCCCTAGGCAGCCGTCGGAGTATCAGACCCCGATGATCGCCCCATGGCCCTTTGCGCAATGGAGACTGGATATCCTAGGTCCTTTCCCCCCAGGAACCAGATAAATGAAGTTTTTGGTAGTGGGGATTGACTATTTTACAAAGTGGGTGGAGGCTGAACCCCTTGCAAAGATTACACAGCAAAACGTTAAGAATTTTGTTTGGAAGAATATTCTATGTAGGTTCGGAGTACCGAAGGTGCTGGTATCGGACAATGGATGACAGTTGACAACGCACCATTCAGGGACTTTTGTGAGCACTTTGGAATCAAAAATCACTACTCCTCACCCTCCCACCCGCAAGCAAATGGACAAGCAGAGGTAGCAAACCGATCTTTGATGAAAATCATCAAAACTCGACTCGAGAGGGCAAAGGGAATATGGCCAGACGAGTTACTAGGCGTTCTTTGGGCCTACAGGACGACTGTGAGAACCCCGACAGGAGAAACCCCCTTTAAATTAGCCTATGGAAGCGAAGCGGTCATACCGGCAGAAGTTCATATGGCTAACTATCGAGTGATGAAGTATTAAGAGAAAGAAAACGAAGAATTACTCTGTCTTGACCTCGATCTCATTGACGAGGTAAAGATGGATGGATGCGGAGCAAAGGACAGCAAGATACAAGAATCTTATGGCCAGGCAGCATGATGCCATGGTGAAACCTAGGCGCTTCAGCGTAGGGTACCTCGTTCTCAAAAGAGTATCCTTAGCAACTAGGAACCCAGCTCATGGAAAATTGGGACCCAATTGGGAAGGACCATACAGGGTAGTCAACTACAAGAGGCAGGGGTCATATTACTTGGAAGCTCTGGACGGACGAAAACTGGAGCATCCTTAGAATGTGGAGCACCTGAGAAGGTACTATCAGTAATGGGCTTGGACGAGGTTACAATTATGGATGACTTTACTACTATGTTTAATATCTACTAGTGTTCTTACTACTGCCCTTACTACTGCTATGGTGTGTACTAAGAATAAAGGTGCACTAGTTCTTAAATTTTTGCACCGTCTACGGACAAGTTTGTGAAAGATGAGGTTATGTATTTTAAATATTTTCCTAAGTACTTTCATAAGGCATTAGCTTCTAAGCAGGTGCCATGTTTGCGAACAATGCTTATATAATGATATAGTTTGGATTTTCAATGTATTTTATGCATAAAATCAAACTTCCATGGTAAAACCCAGGAGGAGGGCAAAATCTTAAGACGAATGAAAAATCCTTGGACGCAAGGATGTAACGTTCATAAGTTTTTCTCAAAACGAAGATAGTGTAAAATAAGCTAAGGCACAAAAAATTATATAATGAAGCACAAGTCCATGGACGAGCATCTAGCCAAGACACAGGTGCTCTAGGACGAGTCAAACACTAGAAAACGCCCTTGACAAAAGGCAAAAAGCCAAGCTTATGGACGAGGCGAGAGCCAAGCTTATGGACGAGGCAAACAAGCCAAGCCTATAGACGAGGCAAGTGGGCCAAGCCTATGGACGAAGGAAACATCTGACAAGGCTATCATCACTTCATCTATAGAAAAACATGTGGATGAAAAAATAACATCGTTCATAAGAAAAGTATAAGGACGACCCTTTAATAGTTAAGAAATATGCAAGTTTCAATCACAATGAGAGGGCAAGCACGTCCATACAAAAACAAATAATGAATAAAAATAAACATTCATTGAAATAGAGAAAAAGGGTAGACGACCATCGTCCAAAAACCCTTACATAAATTAAGCCTTAAGGCAATTGTTAATGAACTTGTTATAACATTTTAGAAATGTATATAAAAAAAAAAAAAAACACAACAAAACAACAAACAAAGCAAATTACATTGAAGCAAAGATATCTTAAACAGGTGGGTTGTTGGCATTAGGCTCGTCTTGAGTGGGCAGGGTGGTAGCATCGTCCTCCACATTTACATCTTCTGAGCTGGTCTGGACGAGGGAGCTTGAAGAAGCCCCACCAAGGTTCAGCTTAATAGAACTGAAGTCTACCTCGGGAAATTTGTCCATGGCGTCCATCCTAAAATCCTCGAAGCCAGCTGCATAGTTGGCGTCCATTGAATTAGTGAATTCTTTGGACGCCTTGAACTCTGCAACGGCGTCTCCCCTAGCTTTCTCCAGAAGGGCATCAAGCTCGTCATTCCTCTTTTGAAGGAAGGCAAGACGAGCATCCTTCTCATGGACTTCAGTCTCCAGCTCAACAACGCAGTTTTGCAAGTTCTTCGCATCGTCCTTGGCCTTGGCTGCTACCTCCGCCCACCTCATGGACTCGTCCCTTCCTTTTTGGACCGTCTTCTCCAACAACACCCTCGTCTTGTCTAGTTCAATCGCTTGCCTAGACGAGGAGATGAACTTCGACATTGCCTGCATAGATTAAAGTTTCGTTACAATGCACGCATAAGTTAATAGCAAGACGAGACAAACATAAAACCTACAAACCTTGAAAAGATCGTGAACACCAGAACGCCCAAAATCCTTCAACGACATGTTATAGCACGCCGTCACGTCTTCGTCTGTCACAACCTTCTCAAACTTCTCCCAAGCCAAGTCCTCGTCCTCAAGAAGATTGTGAGGAACTTGGTAAGAAGGTTGAGACAAGGTTGGGACTTCTACTCTAGACGGGATGGGTGGAGAAGGAAGTTCTGGATCAACATCCAAGATTTGAACTGGATGGCTGGGAGGGACGAGGAGAAAGCCAGGTTGATCCTTGGCTTGAGAGTCTTGTGGCTTGGACGACCTGTGCCTAGCCTTCTTATCCTTGCGCCTACTTGGGAGGTTTCCCAAATCCACGCCTAAAGAAAGGCTCTTCCTTTTGTCGCTAGAAGCTGGACGAGGAAGAGACCTCACTCCTTGCCCAGTTCTCTCATCCATCGTGTCCTTGCCCTTATTTTGCTTCATCGTCGCCATTCTTGTGAATGAAGACGTCAGTAAAAAAAAAAAAAAAAAAAAAAAAAAAAAAAGAAAAAAGAGAGAAGACAAAACTTACGTCTTCTAACAGTAACTTCGTGGGCAATAGCCTCGTCTAAAGGGTCAGGACCTAAACCCCAAGTGGCAAGACGCCGTAAAGTAACCAAAAAGTGAAAAGTCCTGTCACTGTAAAGACGAGCTTTTTGGACTCGTTCCAAATGGAACTTATCCAAATGGGGTCGTCTAACACCTTCAAAACAAAAAGAAACGAAAAACACGTTAGACAACCATAATCAAAGACGAGTGTAACAAATACAATGACAAACACATACCTTCAAGACGAAGGTTCCCTATCTCTCCTGTATAGGGAGGGAATTGATCCTTGTCAATGTCACTAGGACGTCCAGCCCAGAAACCAGAGACGAAGAAAAACTCCGTCTTTCAGTTTCTGTCTGACGTGACTAAGGACTTAATCAATCTAAAATCTTTCTTTCTAACTGTAAATTGATAAAAACCAAGGGACTGGTTAATTTCGGAGGGTTTATAATAGAAAAGGAACTCGTCCACGATAAGAGGACGGTTCCCCTCAAAACCTCCCTCCACAAAATTTGCATGGCTACTATCAACCTTCATGCATTGGGGTTAAATTGACATATACCTAAATCTAATCTGGAAAGCAACTCCCTGGCGAAGGCATTGAGGGGCAACCTCAAACCCCCTAGGAGGTAAGCCTCGTAAATGCTAACACCAAAACAGGGTTGACAACACCACTCGTCACGAATAGGTAGCCTAGGGTTTAAACTATCAGGGATTTGGTACCTAGTCTTGAGAAGATCCAACTTCCTCTCGTCCGTCTTAGAACCAACCCCTACAGCACAAGTGTAAACTACCTCCTCCTCCTCGTCTTGAGCAGAAAATGAGGGAGCACTTGCACCAGCCCTAGAACCAGATTTGACCCTTGTCCTATGCTGTTCCTGAAATACCTCTAACGGAACTCCAGGGACACCAGTCGTATACTCGTCTGTGGTATTCCCATCACTACTGCTATAGCTACTCCTAGAACTATCACTGGAACCACTAAAACTACTTAGGTCTTGGTACTCGTCTATGGCTTTGACAGTACTATCGCTAGACGAGGAAAGGACTACCTCAGACATTTTTAAGGAAGAAACTTAAAACCTGAGGACGAAGATTGAAGAAAATACTTGGAACTAGACGAGAGAAGACTATTGACACAAGAAACTTCTAGATGAGGCGCTAAGACGAGGGAGGTCGAGGAAGAAAATTTGAGAAAATGAGGAGGGTAGCGGAGGAATTCTACTATTTATAGGCATTGACCCCAGTACACGAAAAGACGCAACCAACCAAAAAGCGACAAATGGCACGTCCCTCGAAAAACGAGCTGACATGATTGGTCTCCAGTTAGATCATGACAAGTGGCACCTACAACAGCTGACAAAAGGACGCCTGTCCAAATAATGGCGTTAGTGGATGTGAGTCCTAGACGACTCATGGACAAGGGGGCAACTGATGGGGTGTGATAAAATACAACTCCAATTTTCTCCATGGAGATCGTCCAGGACGAGCAAGGTGCTTAAGACGAGGTAAGCTGCCTTGATGTGCTTAAGACGAGATAAGCTGCCTTGATGTGCTCAAGACGAGGTAAGTTGTCTTGATGTGCTTAAGATGAGGTAAGCTGCCTTGATGTGTTCAAGACGAGGTAAGTTGCCTTGAAGGCCTTAGGACGAGGAATTATGGACGACACATGGGCACTTGAAAAATTTATGAATGTGTAAAACG
The DNA here is from genome assembly GCA_032878915.1 of Castanopsis chinensis. Classification (NCBI taxonomy): domain Eukaryota; kingdom Viridiplantae; phylum Streptophyta; class Magnoliopsida; order Fagales; family Fagaceae; genus Castanopsis; species Castanopsis chinensis. The sequence goes on along the minus strand of JAVQMG010000115.1, from coordinate 7,999,026 downwards.
TCTCCGTATCATATGTGTAACCCCTAGTGACCGTTGCGCACAAAGAGGGTAACTCCTAAGCAGTTGAGGAAGTTATATTCGAACACAAACCTCCTTAAATCAAGGGGAGGTTACAAATCCAATAACCGCTCTTAAGACACTATATAAATGCTGGTTCAGACCAAGAAAAGATACGTGAAATAATTCCTAAAAAGTTGGAATTCAAAAATAATTGAGAGAAAACTGACTTTGTCATCGGAGGGTCATTGGCCGGCAACCCCGGTCACCTTTGATAATTTTTCTTTCTTTTTCAGGCTATCAAGGCAACCGTTAGCCCTCTCTAATGCGAAGCATCCAGCCTATTGATTTTCTTCGCATCATCAAGTATGATTATCTCTTGTCAAGGTTATAAGCAACCAAAGTCAAGCACAAACACTCTCTAGATATTCCTACACCTTCTCTCCTCAATTTTCCTATCCCACACGAGTGTCTATTTGTCGAAAAATTATTTTTGCTAACTTATTTTACTATTCAGTCTATTTTTGTTACTATTCATGGGTTCTACTGTACTTTTTAGTACTATTCATGAGTCTCACTATACAATTTCAGCTAATTTTTACATTTATCTACAATTTCAGCTAATTTTTACATTTATCTACAGTATTTTCATTAAAATGTTTTCAGTTTCAATAAAATAAATGAATTTCAAACGGATCATAAGTATGAGAGAATGTTTATTTATACACCTATTCCACCCCTTAATAGTGGGCTGTCATGAGGGGAATAAAAAAATACATGGCCCATCAAGTGTCTTCTATCCCATTTTGATTATGGAAATAGACTTTTAGGGTATGAAAATAGACTTTTAGGGTGTAAAAAATTGTTCGGGTTGGTCATTTAGCTTTAAATGCGGCATGGGCTTCGTGGGAATACCTAATAAATGTAGAGGTGATAATTGCTTAGGTTACAAGCCACCTCATATGGTTCCTCGGTTGGATTTATGGATTCGATCTTCTCCTTGGCCGTTTCACCAATCATTCATCCTCAACCGAGATTGTTCACGGTGCGTTGAACTTCATCGGCTCTCCTCGATGAATGGAAGGGGGCTACTTCCCAATTAGGCCTTCATTTCCCCTTTCTAGCTTGGGCCTTCTTTCTTTGGGATACGTTTTGGGCCTAGTACCTCGGACCACGTTGTTTTCTTATTGGGCCTAGGATATGTGACTTGTGAAGCATACTAGAGAGATCGCACCCTACACTTTTCATATGATCTCTGTGTCATAATTATTTTTCTTGGTTTATTTTGTGTAAATGACAAGTACTTAAAAACAAAATGACAATTATACTTTGAAAAATGTGAGACTTAAAAAATGAGTCATTCTTTTTTAATATAAAAATAAGTTGAGTCAAATATGTTCTTACCATGTAAGGAAATAAGGGTGAGTAGAAATCATAGATTCAACAAAATTACATTATGCGAGTTGGTGAGAAAACCTTTGACACATTTTAACACATTTTCCCATGGAATTAATAGAGGATACAATATTGAGATTATGAAGAGATTTTATGATTCAATTTACACTAAATTCTATGATTTTTTTTTTTTTTTTGGGAAAGCGCTGATGTAGATGAAATTATTAACCAAACCTATTACTCCATAGCAAAATCACCATAAAAATATTAAATTCTCAATAATTCTATTTGAAAAGCCAATGTAAAAATACGAAATACGAATGAAAATAAGTCAAAATTTCGGATTAATAAAATAGTCTGTTGACCAAGATATCATAGGAAACTTTGAATTGCGTAGACTTAAGAATCAATATAGTATTTAACTTATATTTTTGAGCAATTTGTTATTTTAGTTATTTAGTTATTTTTTTGGTTCATTCATTCATTATTATTCTTTTGCATGTGAAAAATATTGATCAACGTTTAACTGGATTAACTTTTTTTTCTTTGGAGAATAAACAATAGAATTTTATTCAACAAATGCGTAAATACACTTTTAGTCCCTACATTTCGACGTTTTTCCATTTTAGTCTCTACATTTTAATTTTACCACTTTTAGTCCTTAATTCAATTAACGCGTTCTATTTTGGTCATTTCCGTCAGTAAACCGACAGAAATAGCTAAGGTGGAAGCCGGAGAAATTAAAATATTATAAAAAAATGCCACATCACCCATAACACATCAACATATAAATTAAAAAAATTAATTTATTAATTTTAACTAAATAATAAAAATAAAAACAGAATTAAAAACTAAAATTCACATTAATTAAAATTGTTCTTCATGTTCTTCAAATTGTTTTTCATTTTACAACTTGTTCCTTATATTCTTCCCAAATCAAACTTAGCAACGAAGAATTCAAACCCATCACAAGAACACAAACCCAGCAACCCAAGAACTCAAACCCAGATCACTAGGACATAAATGAAAACAAGAAGAAAAAAATCCAAATTCAACACCTCAAAGGTCATCAAACCTAGCACCATCAGATCTACCACAAATCAAGATCATCGAATTCTTCATGTTCTTCCCCAAATTCTAACACAACCAACATCAAATTCTCAGCAAATCAAACCCATAAACCTAGTTAACAAACCAACCCAGATTAAACCTAGATCAAGAAACCAATCATAACAAACCTAAGAAAAAAAGGAAGAATCTCATAAAACAAAACGAAAGTCGCAATTGAAAAATGCATCAATCTATGATTTATCTAAGATAAGCGGGAATCTTGATACGAATGAAAAGCATTCTTATGACATAGGCAATGATGACGGAGAAGATGCCGGCGGCGGCGTAGGAGACCTTGATGTTCTTGGCGCGGTTGCAGTTGAGACCCAGATCCAAGAGCACGATCCCCAACCCACCCAAGATGAACATGAACTCGGACGAGAGTCCCTCGATGATGTACTAGCCGTTCACTTGCCCCTGCAAGAACACTAGGGGCAGTACGGATCTTGTGGCCGGGTCTTGGATGGAGCCGATGCCGGGGGGTTCGAAGATGACGCCGTAGATGAAGTTGGAGACGACGAGCTCTGACCCGCTTCTGATCTTGGAACGCCTCCACCTCCAGTTCTCTCACATCAACCCAACGCCTTCTCTAGTCCTCTCCACTCTCAATCTCTCCCCCAAAGCCAGCCATACAGTCCTCGGCTTCCACCAATGGCTTCTCTTGAACCCTAACTTCACTCACTTCGACAAAACGGTGTCGTTCTTCGTCGACTACTTCAGCCGCTGCAAGGACTTTAAGGCCATCAACAAGCTCATTTCCTCTTCTCATCTCTTGCTGTCGCTTGTCACTAATTTGGATTTGATTTTTTTTTTTTTTTCAATTTTTGGGTTTGGGTATTTGATTTTTTGGGTTTGGGTATTTTTTGGGTTTGATTTCTTCCATTTTCAGCTTCTTTTTCTTCGATTTGATTCTACTTTACATTTCTTTATTTGGATTAGATCTGTGTGTATCATTATTTGAGTTTGAATTTGAGATAAGAGAATAGAGTTTGAGTTTAAGATGATTTTTTAAATTCTGTTTTAATTGAATTTTAGTTTTTTATTCTGTTTTTTATTTTTAATATTTAGTTAAAATTTATAAATTAATTTTTTAAATTTATATGCTGATGTGTCATGGGTGATGTGGCATTTTTTATAATATTTTAATTCCTTCGGCTGCCACCTCAGCTATTTTTGTCGGTTGACTGACAGAAATGACCAAAATGGAACGCGTTAATTGAATTAAGAACTAAAAATAGTAAAATTAAAATGTAGGGATTAAAATGAAAAAAAAACGTTAAAATGTAGAGACTAAAAGTGTATTTACACTTTCAAAAAAAGGAACAAGTCTATACAATAGTAAGGCAACATCTTAAACCAAACATGTGAAGATTGGATTATATCGGCTACAGACTCACAAAGCATTCTCTTCCTCTAAAAAATAGAGAGATATTACGTCCACAATATTTTTACAACAAATTATAGGTAGTTAGTTGTTATTAGTTCAAATTTGAATCCAATACTAAAATTACTTTTTTGCCCTAACAATAACAATCAATAACAACTTACCACTTAAAATTTATTATAAAAATATTATAAAAATATTGTAAACATGTTATTTCTCTAAAACAAAATAACATAGTGACAAAAGGAAAAGGAAAGAAAAATCCAAAAAACAAAACCGTTACATGCAGTTTCAAAATCAAAACCGCCAAAACCGGCCCCTATATTTTCGTTTCGTGTCCCTCACACTCACACTCGTACACACATTTTCAGTTTCACGAAATTTTCAAAGCAGAGAAAGAATCACCGAGAGAGTGAGTTTCTCATCTCACTAAGAATTGAAGAAAATGAATACAAAGACGACGATCTTGTTTCTCTTATTCGTTCTCGCTTCTCATGGCGTTGCCGGAGTCCAGATCCTCTCTAAATCTAAGCTCCAGAAGTGCGAGAAGAGTTCCGAATCCGGTGATCTCAACTGCACCAAGAAGATCGTCTTGAACATGGCGGTTCCCAGTGGCTCCGTACTTCTTCTTTCTCTAATGTTACATTTCTCTTTCTGTTCTCTCTTTTATTTCAATTTTTTTTTTTATGAAAAAAAAAAAATTTAAGAGAAATCGTTTACAGGTCTTGATAATGGAATTTTTTTTTAATAAAAAAAAAAAATTTGTTGTTATAATTTGTAAAATTCTTGGTTTCAATTTCAAAACTAAGTAAATTTTGGTTTATTTATTTATTTTTTAAAGTATATATGATGTTGTTGTAATTGGTAATACTTAGTGCTATTTTCATGACTATAAAGAATTTTAAGAAAATTACATTTAGTTACAAAAATTTTGTTACAGGCTTACTGTAGATGAATGTGGCAAAGGTGTTTGTGAAAATAACGCAAAAAAAAAAAGAAAAGAAAAAAGTAAAAAAAAAAAAAGGACAGTGTTAGTCATGTTGATTACTTGTCAAGTTAATCCGAGAAAAGTGATAAATTTGTTGTGAAAGTGAAGTGAGGGGCAGCCAGTTTAGATTTAAATTTTTTAGTGCAAGCTATTTTGTATAGTGTTGCTCGAATTTTTACCTTTAAATGTCACATAATTTGTAATGATTATACAGCGTGGGGGAGAGGCCTCGATTGTGGCGGAAATAGTGGAGGTGGAGGATAACTCATCCAGCAACATGCAAACACTGCGAATACCACCTGTGCTTACGGTCAACAAATCTGCTGCATATGCCATGTATCAGCTTACATATATACGAGTATGGAACTACCTTCTTAAATTGTTTTTTAACCATTACTCTACTAACCCAGATTCCCTTTTAATAAGTGTGGCTCAACATGTAAGATTTTTAATTGGGAGGTGGAGTGGATACATGGTTCAAATTAAAGACCACCCACTTTGATTTCATGTTAAAATACGGTTTGTTTCAAAAGTTTAAGCTGTTTGGAAATAATGAATTTAATAATTGAACCATTATTTTAACATGTTTGTTGTGCTAGAGATTAGAGAACATACTTACTTATTTGATAACAAATCTTCTGCAAAAGCTGTTGCCATTAGTCAGAAAAGAAGTCTGATAGGATGATAGATGGTTTTATTAAGTAAACCCTCTACTTATTACATCACCTGATGTTTTGTTAAGTCAATTGCTATAACATTGGCAAACTCTACATTTTTCCAGGATGTTCCTTATAAACCTGAAGAGTTATATGTTAAGACACGTAAATGTCAGCCAGATGCAGATGCCAAAGTTGTGCAGATATGTGAAAGGCGAGCAAATTTGTTTTTTTCCCTGACATTTCATTTATATACGATTTCACAATGTTTGGTTTGTAATTGTTGTGTAAATTGTTTTGGGTGGAGTAGCGATTTTGCTATACCAGTGTTTGCACTTCTGTTTTAGATTTTAGATTTCACCAGTTTATCTGCATTTACTGGTTGTAAACATGCAAAATTTTGAAGAGAATTGATAATATTCGGGTGAAAGCATAAATTTATGTGGTCGTGGAAGTAGGAAAAAAAAAAGGACAACTTTTGTATCAATAATATTTGATTCACTTTAGTTAACTAACTTCTAAATTTGTGGTAATTATATTTATATGATCTTGCATACAACAACTTTGCTTGTAGTTATAGACCACCTTGCATTGTACAATTTGGTTTAGAAATGTTTCTTCGGATTAGATAATGATAATATCCTGCCCTGTCTATGGGGATCATAAGTCTAAAAGGTATTTCAAACTTCCATATTCAGTCTTTGGATTATTGCTTCATTTTCATGCTTTTATGTTCGTGGATGTTCTCACACTAAATTATAGCTGCCTGAGGTATATGCTTCAGCAGTCTGTGAGTTGTGTTGACCATCTGGTAAAGTATGCTACTTATTAGTTAGTGAATAGGGAGGATTTTTGGACTTGGGTGTAAAGTTATAAGAATATAGTCTACATATTTGATAAATGCTTTGATGATTCTATATCCTTAAGATCTGCTTTAATCTCTCTGTCTCTGTCTCTCAATAAATATAGATTTTATTACTATTTACTAAAGGCGCTCTATATAAACTACAATATCAATTTTAATGTAGTCTAAGGCTATTTTGGTGTGTGATTCTGAAATATCGTACCATGGAATGTGGAACAATGTGATTGAATGCAATAGAAACAAAGACCCAGAGAGTAGTTACTCTTAATGGTCAAAGTGAACAAGGTATGTCAAGCTTAAAATAGCACTAACACGCTTACTCCTTTGTAGGCCTGCCCAATTGTGTGCCTTACACGCAGTATAAGCAACTAACATAGTTGGGGTGACCCAGATTTGATACACATAAACAATCATGCCTCTAGTACCCTGTGGTGTTGATGAGAGAGAGAGAGAGAGAGAGAGAGAGAGATTGTGATAGCTCAACCCTGAAGTGGTTGGCTTATAGGTTATATATATTGTTACTAATTATTAGAAAGTCTTATCAAATTAATTATTTGAAAGTATAAGATTGCCTTTTCTTACATTTTTTATTGGTAACACCCACAACCTCACTCTCTACCTGTTATTATGAAAGGAGGAAGTACCATTTGAGACAGCTCATTGGCACCTTTCCATACATATAATACTTTAACAATGTACAAGAAGCATTAAATTCTGGAATAGTTAGTGTAGGCTATAGTTATTTTTTAATGTCTTGTTTTCATTGAGGGCTTTCTTTTAACTATATAGTGTTTGTGCTGAAAAGGTTCAACTAATATACTTTTTGGTGAAGTAGGCTATATGAAATTCTACCAGTAGCTTCACTACACTGAGAGTGGTTTAGTTCTCCTGGATTTAAATGAAGTCACTTATCATACAAAGAAGAGTTATGTGGGTGAATTCAGCTGACTGGATTTTTTATGTGTTTTGTAGGTTACGAGATGATAAAGGTCACATTATTGAGCATACCCAGGTGCATTTCTACTGTCTTGGATCTAATTTGCTTTTGGACATGTCATTTTTTCTTTTAAGTGCCAATAATACTTAGGATACATTTTTTCTCGATAAGTACAGTAGTGGTTTATATTATGATCTACTTACCGAACCTGAACTTGAGATTTTTATAAAGTTATGCCTGGATTAACAGTTGCCATATCTTATGCAGTTTGAACGTAATATGGATTCTTCAAAATTACCATACCATCACACTTATACTAAAAAAAAAAAAAACAAATTCCATACCATCATGGCCTCAACGCTCTCTCTGTATTTGATTGTATATTCTCTAATGAATTTGAATTATTTCAATATCTGCATGTGTCATGTTGATGCCTGGAGTTAGATGCAGTATTTATATGTGTCAGCTTAACTTTAAGTTGAAGGCTTGTCCTTGCTTTGATGATTAAGATTTTGATATTTATATAATAGAACTGCTTAAGTTAACTTTGCAATTGTGATCTTCATTTTTATAAATTTCAATTATTTTAGTTACATCTGTTTTTGTTCTTTCAGTAGTGATACTTCTGTCACTCTTTATCTACTGTCCCTTTATTGCACTTGAATATCTCACACTAGCGAAAATTGTGGAAGGCATTTAGACACATTGATACTCAGCTATGCTTCTTTATTTTTACCTTTCACAGATGTTTTTAACCAGTGTTCTTTATTCCTTACTCCTTTTCATATCCTTTCTGCCTAGCCAATTTGTTGTCCTTGTGGGCCTCAGCGGAGGGTGCCTTCATCATGTGGAAACTTTTGTAAGCGCTTTTATATGGTTCATTACTCTTCAACTTTTTATGCAGGATGCCTCTTACAACATTGTGATTGATTATATAATTATTTTTTAATCAGTTGACAAGTTGATGAAAGGAAAGGCCAACACTGCACATTGTCTCCGATTTCCAGGTGATTGGTATGGCCATTAGTTACCTTTTCTTATCTTGATAGTGTTTTTCTTGGTAGTTAGATGTCAAGATATTCAACTATTTGTGTTTCTTGAGTACATGTGAATCGAATGTTTACAGCAACACATTAATGCCGTGTTATGTCAATTTATGTATATCAATGAATCAGCATTTAGTTGTACACGCTTGTATTAGTTGTTTATTTTGGTTGTTTAATGAGTGCTCTGTTGTTTCATAATGTTATTAACAACTTCTACTTTTTGAGGTTTCATAAAATAGTTTGTAGGTTTTGAAATATTGGTAAGTTCTACAGTAAGTAGCCATATATGAATATTTTGGGGAAGAAGCTAATTGAGATCATAACAGCTCTGGTATGTATCCAATCCTTTTATTATTAACATTGTTTACTCCTGGATGATGGGTGGAGAGTTCAGAGTTCAGAGTATTTAAATTTTGCAATCTATTTTACATTATGCCACGAATAATATTTTCTTTGATCTATTTAGGTTCCATGTTTTTGGTGTTGGACAGCGATCATTGGGATTCAGTGTCCAAATTCAAGTCAAGACTGGATCTAAGATTTCGGTAATTTTTTTATTTTGTTTGGGGGTCAATATCCTTGTACTTTATCCACACTAGTTGAATGCAAATGCACTGCTTGCTTGGTAAAACCAAGCTTTGATATATAGTTAAGTCTAATGGAGAGAGATAATGGAATACATATGGAAGTTCAATGATTCATTATTGAATGGCAAAGCAACTTTTTTTCTTTTCTTTTAAAATATGTGTTATTGATGACATGCAGGATATTTTAATTTCTGGGGGAATATATTGATAAATGGACGTTTATTAATTAATGATTGCTTGGTGAATATCAAAACAATTTCAGTTCTTCCGTTAAATATAAGGAAGATATTCTAATTGGCTTTTTCAGCTCATCTTCTGCTGCAATATTTCAAATCACGGTACTGAATTTTTTTCCCCTTGGCTGGGCAGCATAGCTGTCCCTGAACTAACAATATGCAAGTTGTTAATTCTTTGTTCAGAATTAATGGGAGAGGTGCTTGAATAGTGAAGCAGCAGGACGGAGTGGAAGGGGAGAGGAGAAAGAACATAATTCAGATATGGATTAAAGATTGGATGATAGAAAAGAAAATTATTCTGAACCATATAAAATATCTCAAGGAAGCTTTAATTAAAAAAATGTCTAATAAACTAAAAATTTGAAGTATCCTCTTGGTCCAAAGCCCGATATTTCTTGATGACTCTTTAAAAAAGGTAGCTGAAATAAGCTAGGTGCACTAAAATATATTCTTTTAAAATTCAATTATGGTTTTGGCCTATGGAGAGCCTGAGAGGGAATGCTTTGTTCAGCTGTATGCTGGCACTCCATCACACCAGCTTTCACTTTGTTTGCTATGTCTAATCTTTCTGATGCTGTGTTCATATTCTTGCTGGATTGAACATGGTATCATTCTGTAGATTGAACCCTGCATGATGAATTTAAGAAGTAATTGCGAAAAACCATACTAATTGTAGAGTTGTGTAATTTTCAATCTCTGTAATGTTTTGTATTGAAAAAAAAAAATAAAAACCTTGTTATTATTTGAACTGAAGAGTTTTTGGTTGTTTCTTTGCTATCAGGAAGTGGTCGTGGGTCCTGAAAATAGAACAGCAACATCTAATGATAATTTCTTAAGGGTTAATCTTATTGGTGATTTTGCTGGATACACAAATATACCAACATTTGAGGACTTCTACCTTGTAATACCCAGGCAGGTATGCTTGCTTCACAGGCATATATTTGATAAATATCCATTCACTTTAATTGATGGAAGCAGAAACCTGGCTGAAAACTTCTCATTAATCTATCTGTTTTGCATTTTTTTTTTTTTTTTTGGGGGCTTCTGCATTATACATAATTGTTAAAATTAACCTTTTTTTTTGTTTTTTTGGCTTCTGCACTATACATAATCGGTGGGTCTTGAACCCACAACTAAGAACTCACCCTCCATCCCATTTGTATGGGAGGGGGAAAGGCATTTGAGCGAGAGCTTATTGGTCTTTTTATTCATATATATCATTTGTATTGGGGTTTGTATTTTTGTACACATTTTGAACTTACAGCTACAGTAGAGATGCACTTGGAAAGTCAGCATGTCCGTCTCTTAGATCATTCCATATTAATTTATTGTCTCATTGATTTTTAAATTGAGTGAGTATTTTATAAATGGTTTTTTAGTTTTCTATTGCTGAGAGTTTTTTCTTTCTTTGTGGAAGGGTGGCCCAGGTCAACCACAGAATTTGGGAGGGAATTTTTCTCTGTGGATGCTGCTTGAGAGAGTTAGATTTACCTTGGATGGGCTTGAATGTAACAAAATTGGTGTTAGTTTTGAGGCCTTTAATGGGCAACCAAACTTCTGTGCTTCACCATTTTGGAGTTGCTTGCATAATCAGCTGTGGAATTTCAGGGAGGTTTGTGAAATTGAAAACTTGGCACTTTATTTTGTCTTATGTTCTCATGTTGGCCATTTTTCTTTTTTCTTTCCTTGATTTCTAATCTCCATTCAGTTTACAGAATTTACCTAACATGAATTATTTATTATTGATGGTTAATGCTTTTTATTTTTTATTATTATTATTATTATTATTATTATTTTTTGCATCTTGAATAATATTATATATGAAGGATTTGGTCTTTATATATATGTAAACATGGACACTAGCTTTAGTAAATATTAATAAAGCCCAAGAAAAATGCTAGCCAAATTTGTGATGTACCCTAAAAGGACTAGTCTAATCACAGTTGAGACTCTTTTAGTTGTTAATAAAACCCAGATCAACCCAGTATATGCCCGAGGTGAGACTCAACATGTGCACCCCACAACATACACGCAATCAATATCCAATTAATTTGGGGCATCACACATTCATTTTCTCGTTTTATGTGTCATATTCTCTTCCCATTTTTAGAAAGAAAAACTTCAGAGGATTGTGATTTTTTTACTTTTTGAATCAAAAGTCAGCATTTAGTATAGTTACAGTTGTTTTGAATTAAGAATAAGCTTTCTTATTTCTGACAGGCTGACAAGAATCGAATTACTAGGAATCAGTTGCCACTATACGGTGTGGAAGGAAAGTTTGAAAGGATAAACCAGCACCCAGTTATGTTCTAGCCATTCATGAATTATATTCCTAAGGATGCCTGTTATTCTTTCTATTTATCATTGATTTGAATGCAGAATGCAGGGAGTCATTCGTTCTCCATAGGAGTCACTGAAGTTCTTAATACAAATCTTTTGCTAGAACTAAGTGCTGATGACATAGAATATGTTTACCAAAGGTTAATATCATTTTCTAACATCAATATCTGCTACAAGTGGCTTGTCATAGAAGTTCGTTTCAAGTATTGATCCAGAGATGAATTACACAAGATGATAACTGCTATTCATTATTACAGATGATATTTATTTAACTATAAAAAACTAAATAATATTTATATACATTTAATCTTGTCAGATGTCTAATTGGTGCAACGTCTTAGTGGCTGACTATTTACTGAATTACAGTTTGGATTATATTTCGAAGAAGTGGTTTGTAACTTTTCAATTAAATTGGAACCTAAGGATGTCATTTTTAATGACTTTGATCCTTTTAAATTTTGATTACAAGTAATATATGATATACTTCTGATGCAAATAAAACCACTTTTATTAAATTTTGTTATTATGCACATGGCTAAGTTACCCATCTAATAAGGGGAAAAGAGAAAGAAGCATATACATGAGAATGATGTTTATGGAAGATATCACTGATTTGATGAATATGTTTTAACTTTGTTAAGAACAGATTTGAGTTGAACATGGGAAGTCTGGCTTCTTTCACTTCAAAATGCATTTTTCAGATCAGCTCCTTGAGTCACCAGAAAAAGGGTGAAAAGTCCACTACTTAGCATCATGACTTATGATGTTGAAATTGGGGTATTTTGTATTAATCCAAAGTGGCATACCTAAATGACTATTAGAGCCCGTTTGGATTAAGGGGAGAGGAAGGGGGAGTGGAGGGAAGTAGAGTAGAGTCGGCTGAAAATAGATTAATTTTGGGCCAATTATACTTTACTCCCCTTCTCTCCCCCTCAATCCAAACAAACCATTAGAGTTTTCAGATTTCTAGGTTTTAAATACAAGATTTAGAAACTCCAGAAGCATTAATATTGAATATGATGGAAGAAAACTTCTTGAATTTAGTTATTTATCCATAAAAAAAAAAAAAATCTTGAATTTAGCTTTGAGCTAATTATAGACATCTTTGACTTTAAAGACTTTTTGGTTGTTACACAATTGTTTGCCTGTGTTTGTATAGCTTTTTGGTTTCAGCAGTTATAAAAAATACAACATCTTTTTCAAATGATGCCAAATGATATTTTTCCCCCTTTCAGTTTGATATCTCTGCATAACTTCATTCTTTGAGTCTTCTCTAGTGTCATGTCATATTTTTGTAGGAGCCCTGGAAAAATCTTGAGCGTTATCATACCAACATTTGAAGCCCTTACTCAATTTGGAGTTGCTACAATCACAACTAAAAATACTGGTGAACTGGAAGCATCATATAGCTTAACGGTATTTCTATTGAACTTTTCCAAACTTCAGTTGTCATAATACTGAAATGTTTTCAAACAATAGGAATGTAGCTTTTGGTTAGCTGGGGAAATGGCGAATTACATAATTGTTATAAAATGGCGAATTACTTTTAGATATGCATGTGAAGTTTTAAATGCCCCTTTTCATACATTGAGAATACATAGTTGTTATAAATCTATACTGCAATCTTTTTACTTAAAAAAATTTTGTTTATAAGATGCTTGTTCATATGGGTGCTGGTTTACTTCTGTAGTGATTATCATTTATTGGAAGTCTAGAACCATGTGACCCATATTTGTGGGGCACTAGATTGATGTTAACTGGAATTTTATTTTCCTGATCAATTGTATATGTTCAATATGGAAAATAGTTGCATAATTTTCTTAATTTTTTTTTTTTTTTTTTGTCATTTAGGTTCAATTATGAAACTGGAAATGAACTGATTTTGCTTAGTTTTCCCTGCTTTTCAGTTACATGTGGTTTTGACTACTGCAAGAAGAAGAAAATTGATTTTTTTTTTTTTTTTTTTTTTTAATACTGATAACTGTTGTCTCTATTTTCTGTGCTTTTGAGGAGGGAAATAGGAAAACCTCATACCGTGCTTATATGTGATAGAATGATTCATACAAGACAAATACGACTTAGCTACCATATAGATTTCTCATTGAGTAGTGTAGAAATTTGTGATGTGAGGGAGAAAAGAAAAGAGAGAAGACACGAGAATTTATATGGTTCAACATTGTGGCCTACATTCATGGGACAAGCCCTTAGGGCTACATTTTTTTCTGTACTTTTCTTGATAATATATATGACAATGGAATCCATATTTATAATGGGATTACATACAAAAGTTAAAGAGAATTTGAAGTTGACTGTCTCAATCCCACAATTTACTCTAGCAATCAATCCCATAATTTTCTCTTGAAATCAATGTCTTGATTTGGTCTTCAATGACATGGAAGGTGAATTATACTTTCAAACAAGTAGCAATATATTAAGGCATTGCTTGATAAAATTATATCAAATTGAATGAAAACATGGATGCCTTGAGAATAAATTTGAAATTTGAAATTTGTAATTATGGACTTGATGAATGCTCCCTTCTTGCAGTTTGATTGCTCGAGAGATGTCATCCTCATGGAGGTACTATTTTTCTATTTTTAAATGGATATTTCATCAATGTGTTTAGTTATTCACTAGCATCAGACGGTTGCAGGAACAATTCTTTATTATGAAGCCAAAAGAAATTATGAATCGATCATTTAAACTCTACCCAACTACCGATCAAGCTGCCAAATATGTATGCGCTGGTATGATCAATGATACAAAAATGTAGAATCATGGTTTCTTTTTTGTTGAGGGTAGGGGTAGGGGGACAGAAGAGAGAGATTGGTAAGGTGGCTGAATGTACTAAATCTTGATCAATGCAGCAATATTGAAGGACTCTAATTTTAATGAAGCTGATAGAGCTGAGTGCCAGTTTACTACTACAGCTACTGTTCTTGATAACGGATCACAGGTTTGGTGATAGTTTTGAGATTATGATTTATCCAGTACAGCCTCATTTCCTTCAGCTCAGAAATTTATGCAAACAAGTGTCTTGTGAAGGGGCTTTGGTAATGATCAAAGTGTGAGTGGAGAGAAAATATTGTTTGCAGCTAGAGGATATAGGAATTACTACTTGTCTTTGAATTAAGCCTTTATGTTTCTGAAACACGATTTCTTTATCGACAGATAATAGATAATTTATTAGCTTTAAGCTATATGCCATTTCTATGTAGTAAATAAAGCTTGAGGAATTATGAATGATTTTATGGTAGTAAAGTTGTTCAGCATAGCAAGGATGTTCTAGGATGTTGACAATTCAGGAAAGACTCTTCTGATATTCGGAATTTAGCCCCTAATAAAGGATATCCTAAATTGTCAACATCTGGAATGTCCTTTTATGCTAAACAACTTTAGCGCTGTAAACTCTTTCATAATTTTCAAGCTATGTTTACTGTATAAAAACTGCTCATAGCTTAACAATTCAGTTCCTTATCCAAAAACACTATTTGGATATTGTCACCAATGCTAATTAAGGAATCATTGATGAACATATAGGGAAATTGTAGCATGAAAAATATATCCAATTCTTGATTTAGGAGAAGACTATACCTATAAATCGGGTTGTAACCAATGCTAATTTAACTCTCAAAATTTAGTCTAAAATATAATTTGTTCTCTATAGAATTTTAAGAAGGCATTTTTTATTTGAAAAATCAATTATGTAATGAAATATTGCAAGGAATTACCATGTATTCTCATTAAATTTAGTGACATTGAGAGACATATCATTAATTTGTTGCAGAGTACTCCTTTTCAACCACCAGAGAGCGGTATAAATGGTTTCTTTGATTCTATAGAAAGCATTTGGAACAAAATATGGAGAGGTTTGTTAGATTTCATCACTGGAAAAACTTGCAGGTACTTGCTCTGGAAGGAAAATAGATTTAAATATCTCACAATTCTAGTCTATTTGCAAATGTTTGCTCATTTTTTAAGCTATTTTTCTATATTGGTATGAATATGAAGGATTGTTTTTGTTGGGATTTTCTATCACTTGTAAATTTCTTTCTCTGGTGATATATGTGATAAAACACATGGTTGTAGGCTTGTAGCCAAAAAAGAAACTCCATTGGTTAAACAAAGACTTTTTTTATTTTGTTTTGTTTTATAATATATTTCTACCTATCAAATTGAGTTTGAGTTGAAAGAAGCTAAATATAGATTGGTAACTGAGTTGGATTCTATTAATGCATTTCTCTTTTCTTTCTATATTCCTATACATAAATGAGTTTAAAGTGATTCAGATGTAAGGATTTGGAATCATATCTTTCGACATATCTAAAAAATTTCAGGGATTGAAAGAGTTTTATGGAAGTTGAAATTTCTATTTACTTGGGGTATACTTATTCAAGAGTCTATATTCCACTAAAGAACACATGACCTACATATATAAGGGATAAGATCTCCTCCCATCGAAAAGCCGTAATACTTTACATCCCAAAATTTTTCAATTTTCATGCTTTTTTGTATTCTCTAATTGTAGTTTATCAACAAAGGATAAATGGCTTAGTCATAGCTAAATTTTAAAAGAAGTGAGTCTAGAAAACTCAAATTACTTTAGCTTTCCAGGCCTTGTTAGTTCTACAATTTTAAAATTTTATATTGCTCTAACATGATATGAAACTAAAGTTGAAAATTCTATGATTAATAATTAATTAGATTGTTTGCTAATCTTACCAATATAGAGACCCAATAGAATATCAATATACAATAATGATATTGAGTGTTTGATAAGTACATGCATTTAGACAGAGCCAACATGTAGGGGTAGGAAATTTATTATTATTATTATTATTATTATTATTATTATTATTAAATGTGGCTTATTATAATTGTTGCAAAAAAAAAAAATCGAGTTGTATGAAAATTCGCCATTTCTAATGGGACCATAAAATATGTGTTTGCTTAGAGGATATCATTGCGTTTATAACTTTTCTATTGGTAATGTGCTTGTAACTTTTATTACACTGAATCTTAGTCTTATTGACATATATAGTTGCACTTTCTTTTTAAATTTGGAATCGTTAATTCTAGAAGCACCAAGCGAGGCTTCCTTTGTGACAATACAATTGGTGATCCAAATTGTGACTAGTGGGGGCTATCTCCCCCCTGAAGTTTTTAAGATTTTGAGGTTCTTTCCAAAAAATAAATGTGGAATGCTTTCACCTAATTATGGCTTTATATGTATAACACATATTTAAGTATTATATTTAGTCTGTTTACCTACTGATATTCCATGTCTTTTTGGCGAGCAGAAGAAAATGCTCTGGATTTTTTGACTTCAGGTGCCACATACAGTATATATGTATGAGTTGGATAGTGATGTTTGGTTTACTTTTGGCAATTTTTCCAACAGGTAAAACCTTTTTTTTTTCAATTAATCTGAGAACTACACATTGAGAATTTTGGAAAAAGCAGGGAATACATAATACCTTATACTTTTGAGTTGCAGTGCTTGTGCTTCTATGGCTTTTACATCAAAAAGGACTCTTTGATCCTTTTTATGATTGGTGGGAAGATCATTTTGGGGATGATAATCAGAGTATCAGGCAAAGAAATGATTTTGATCACCACCACATTCATGTCAATAGACATCATGAGCAGCCGAGGCACCACAAGCATGGTGCCCACCATAAACGAAGAAGCAATTACAATGAACGAAGACATAACCATTCTGGCAGAGACACTGATTATAATTACTATGTTGATCATGTTCACAAGGAAAAGCACAAGCATAGGCGTAGTAAGCATTTAGGTAGTCTTCAGCTAGTTAATGACAATATTGGGCATCACAGACGGAGAAAGGAAAGAGAGACTATGAAAGGGCAGTCCAAAGCAAGCAGATATATTTAGGAGAAACAAGATGAATTTTACAAACATAGATGTGGACTGCTGAATAACACACTCTTTTGTCTGCATGCTAAGCAGAGAGAATTTTGGAGCTTAAATTGATATTATATGTAATGGTATTTTGTCAAGTAATGCAAATTTCCAAGAAACTACATTATAGTCTTTTGACTCTTTTCCTGTTTATCTTTCTTCATTTTCTTTTGGGGAAGGCGTGGGGGTGGAGTGAAAGAATGCAATCCTTTTTGACAATCTTTGATGTAATTTTGCAATTTGGATTTTCAGATATTTTTGAAGGATGACAATGAAACATTTACACTAATTCTTACAAGTAAATAATTTTTTGATAAATTTGTTATATATTGGATCTTATAGATACATGATGAGATAAAACACAAAAATTTGTATGTGCTGCTGGGCAAAAGTAGAGCATGATCATTGCTTGTGGAGAGAATATCATAATTTTCTCCCTCTTGTGCACTCAAAATGTCTTGTTGACTAAAATATCCTGTGCAGCTTGAGACCAGTGATCTTGCTGGGTGTGAAGACAAGTTGGAACCTCTGGTATAGTGTTTCTAGCAACACAAATGGCTAGCTCAGTGATTGCTCTGTTTTGTTTATGTGGAGTTATATGTTGTTTGTTGTTCCCTTGTATCTTTCTTCATGAGATGAACGTGAAAACCATTTGGAAATTGTAAACCAGGAGTTCGGACAATATTTCCTCCTTTGATTGTTTGCAACCTGGAAGTTCAAATGTTAAATAGGTTACTCTCTCTTTCTCTCTCTCTCTCTCTCTCTCACACACAGATTTTGGGACAGTTACCTGTACTTTGTTACCAGACAATGGAGAAACACAGCCATTTGCGCCTTAGTAAATTCTGTTCCAACACAAAATCTTATGCCACCGCCAAAAGCCATGAAATGTTTGGTTGCACCGTTTAATTCCACTCCCTGTATGCCAGCGTTATTGATACAATCAAGATATAAGAAATTCAAGCATGTTATCTATAGTAGCATAAAGGTAGAAGTAAACTACTTTGGAAGTTCTCAAACATATGACTCACCTCCCATCTCGATGGATCAAAAGCAAGGGGATCTTTGTATTTTACAGGGTTCAAGTGTACAGCTGGGGGACAGACCATAACCCCCCAACTTGCTGGAATGGTATATCCTGCATCAATATTTGTATTATTTGTCATATTACGCTTAACTTTCTTTGCATTAATTACTGTTATAAGAAGCTGACTAGTCCTGTACAGTGTAAATGTATGCATACCTTTAAACTGTATATCTCTGAGTGCTTTGCGGAAGATCCCGGGAACAATATTTGCCAGTCTAACTGTTTCATTGATGAACTGCAAATTGAACTTGTCAAATATTGTATTGTAGAGATAGAAAGAGGAATGATCTCTTATATTCTATTAAGGCAAAAACTGAAAGGGCTTAATCCACCTGAAATGTAAATGTCATTGATTTGTATTCTTTCCATGTAAGTCCAGAATCAGCATTTTCCCTTTCGTTAAGAATTGCGTCATGCTCTTCCTGACAGAGGGTAGAAACGTTTAGAGTATGTTGTTGGTTGGTAACAATAAAGGTTGTGAAGGAATACAATGGTCTTGAATTAAATATAGAAATTCTTTACCGTTAATTGCTTCAACACTAAAGGATGGTCTGAAAGAAACTTAATTGCTAAAGTTATAGCGAGGGAAGTCGTTTCAAAGCTGGCAAACAGTAGCACAAACATCAAATCCAGAGCTATTGCCTCTGTGAGTATCGTTCCATCCTTTCGAAGTTCTTCAAGGACATAATCAAAAAAATCACTTTGCTGCTTCCTAGGCATTGCTCGTCTTTCCTGTAGCATGGTTTTCAGCATCCTCATTGCCCTTTTCCTTCCCTGAGAAAACTTGAATAGTAAAGGCCAAGAAACATAGACAGGGTTGTGTAGAAAGTCATATTTAGTTAAAAGGCTTATTCAGCTTCTGTGGTCAGATGAAACCAATTCAGTCCATGACTGAAATATCAACCATTTACTGGGTTGTGTGAAATATTAAAGATTCAGTCAATTAAGGGAAAATTTGTTCCTTGGTTTGCTTGATTAGCTACATTCCCCAATGGTCAAAATTTGAGAACAAAAGAAAGAAATGCATGATATTTATGCCACAAACTAGAATAATCGGTTTTGGTTCATCTACCTGTAAACATTTGTGATAAGCTGTCCCGGGAATGTCCAGAGGAAAGGAGATTAATCCCTGTATGAATGCCACGAAGTTCGTCCTTAGATTCTCCGAGGACTTATCAGGTTCATAACTGATCAGTTTCTTTGCAGTCAGATCGAAAATCATCTGTAAAGACCAAATTATTATTAGACTTCTGAACAAGAAACTCTCTGTTGTTTCTTTAATGAAAAGAGGAATGGCTAGCCTGGATTTACACTTGCAGTTGCATCTTTTAATTCAATGGTGTCTTGACACGACCATTGGTGTAATGTTCTATTTGCTGCTTGTTCAACTTCAGGGAGCATCTTCTTAAGGCTCTCAGGACCAAAGAGATTTAGCACCATGTTCTTGAGGTACTTGTACAAGAAACCATGTAAGGAACCCACGTTCTGTCTCCCAAAAATCTCTGTGAATGTATCTGGGTACCAGCTCTGGAACAGTACTCCTTCTTGTTGGAATATAAAGTAATTGAGATCCGGGTCCGTTGAGATTACAACTGGTCGTCCCACTAAATTGGTCTTGAATATTGGTCCGTACCTGTAAAGTGAAATGTGTTATAACAAGAAGAATGCAATACTCTTGATCAAAAAGAATTGGTGAATTTATTAGATAGTTTACCTATCCATTCTTTTTTTTATGAAAGGAGGAATATCAGAAGAAGTGTTGGGAGTGAAGAACTGCAGGGTCTCACCAAGGAGTGGCAATCCCATTGAACCCGGTGGGAGTTTTCCTTTGCATCTGGGATTTCTCCAGCGGTAAACAAAATGTGTGATGCTTATGATTACTAAAGCTCCAATGCACAAGCCCCACATCCTGCCTATAGTCACTAATTGAATCTCACAGAAGATCTTGAGTTGAAGAATTATGTATATAATGCTGTGATGTGCTTTAGACCTTTGACACAAAAGGAAATGGGACAGGGTAAGATTACTGGATGTTAGAAGAGTTTGAGGTGGGAAACGTGGGAAGAATAGACAGGGTGGAGCAGAAAGTGCTGGCATGTATCTTAGCAACCAGAAGACCTTAAATAGGCAGGCAGAAATTTACAAATAGTTACGAAAAATAATAGTATATAAAGTTGCACTAGCTGTTTAGATAGAATAGAATACATTAGACTAACTTGTCTTTACAACCCCTTAGCCTTTGTCAACGGCAGCAATAAAACTTTGTACTATGACTCTACATTGAAGGTTACAGGATGCTTCCTCTATGTGTGGGAGTGTGTGTGGATCATCTGTTCGGTTATGGTTAAAAGTTCATCAAAAGCTAAACCAAAGGAGCACGAGGCAGAATTATGGCCATTTTTTAAGGAGATTTTGCAAGAACAATGAGCTTGTATCTAGATTTGAGAAGTTTAAAGGATCTTTCTGACAAAACAAAGTATGGAAACCAATCTTCAATTGACCATTAAAAACTTTAAAAAGTGTATAATTTAATGATTTTCACCTACTTAGGAAATCTTCCCAATATCCTTGCTGAATTCTATAGTATCTATGTGATGAAATACCATGAAAGATGCCACACTTATTCTTCCTTGTGCTTCATTCTTCTCTTTTTATTTATGTTTCAGAATCATATCTCTTGCTAGATCTCCTTCAGCTGTAGGTAACAATTATCTCGTATAATCATATTCTCGATGTCAGACTCTCAATCTTAATGCATACAGCACAAGTGATTTAGTTTCTAAGGTTTTCTAGAAAATGCATGCAAGCACTGCCACATGCTTATTTTGTTCTTATTCTTGGAGAAAATAATTTCACACGAGTAGGTAAGCTAAGCTAGTTGATAAGGTAACCCATTTCAACACATAGAGCACCGCCCCCATTGAGCCACGGACTCACTCAACTTCCATGCAACAAGTACCATAGAGCCAAATGTAGGTAGGTCACTCATTACCGTGAATAATGACCTCCATTATGTGCAATTGCCGACTAGATTATATAGCTGGTACAAATTTTCACCTCATATTGGAGAAAATTTCACGTGAAAGAATGGTTAGAGAGCTGGAAATTATGAACATGGGAATCCTAAAAATTTGTCTGACCAGTGACGTGTTCTGTGATTCCTTTAACATCTTGTCTGCAAGATTAAAATTTGGGAGTAGATTAATTAACATCTCTTTTTTTTAGGTTACCAAAGCTGTAAAGTTAATGCCCTTTCTAGCTTGTATACACCGTGTTATTATTAAGTATTTGAATGCTCTTTTTCTCGGACTAGCTCATTTCTCTATAAAAATGCTAAAGTTACTACTAGACTTACTATAAAGAGCATACAAATTGACATGACAATCACTTATACGATAAAATAGATAGATAGATATTAGAATTATTCTTTTAGTGACGAATAATACGCTAGATAGAAATAGAATTATTCTTTTGTAAAGTTTATATATATATATATATATATATTATATAGTAAAATATGTAAGTATGTCTTAACATCAATCTTTTATAACTTTATATATCGGTGATAAGTTTAACATGTAAGGTTCCCTTTAAGTTTAAACCTTTAATGCAGAAAGTTCGAAAGGTTGAATGGGGGTTGTTTGAGAATTGAGAGGATGACAAAGATTGCTTAACTGCTTGGCAGAGGCTTGGAAAGGTCTCCAATTTGAGGTTTGCACTGTAGCGACAGCTCAATTAGCTTTTTTATATATATAGGAATTATGAACATAGACTATATATTTTATAAAATCAATACGGTACAGAAGTTGTCCTTAATAAGGTAAGGGTTTTCCATTTTTCAAAAGGGTTTTATCTCATGTCTGCAGCCTGCAGGTGGGCTTGCTGGAATATGAGGGTCCTACTCCTACCTGTCTTAGTTATAAATTGGCTCAAATCTTCTTCTTTTTTAAGAATAATTAAATTTGGCTCAAATCTAATGGTCCACATCAGAGAGATCATATATATATATATATATATCAATTCCATCTTATCTTAGTCATATGATCAGACGGCTTAAGATTGTTGATGAAGTTGACTTACAAAATCTTCCAAAGTGAGCTTTGGTTGCTTGTAGTACGTACTTGCAATGTGCCACACGTGTTTTGGTATAGAGAATCAGATACCATCTTAATTAGTCATTAAACTGTTGCTTTTATCTTATCAAAAATTATATTTACTTTTTCCTAAGTACTATTACAAGGCTTAATTGCGTAAAGTGTGAAGTACAATTCTCTTATTTCTTTTCATTCTCTGATCCAACACTTGGCAATAATAGTAGTTTGATAAAAAATTTTAAAAAAAAGTATAGACTAAATTAATGTCGATAGATATTATTGTTATTAATAATAGTAATATTATAACTTTAATGCAAAGAGAGTTTTTAGCTACCCAAGAATGAGAGAGAGAATTGAGGAGAAAGTTGTTCTTCTTGTCTGTACCGTGCGCATGGGGATTGGGTACATTTGGTTGAGTTGTCTAATAAACTCTTCAAAGTCTAAACCAAAACTATTATTAGCCAAAAGACTACGTCGTCTTTAACCGCTAATTTATCATTAACGTTAACTGTTCCTAATCCCAGTCACCTCGTGTTCCATGCCATAACGTAGTTAGAGGGTGTTTGGTATACTATTTTGAGAAGGGAAATGTTAACAAATGTGATTAGGGCATTGGTTAATAATCTATTTAAAGAAAGTTTTTATGAAAAAATAAAATAAAGTAATTAATGTTTTGACAGCTTTTTTCATTTCTAATAAAAGTGGTATTAAAACTTTCCTAAAATGGATTGTTAACTAATGCCCTAAGGGCATTCGTTAGCATGACCCTATTGAGAAATGCTAATGCCTTAGTTCATTGGTTAATAATCTGTTTAAAAAAAATTATTAAAAAAAAAGCAATTAATATTTTGATAGTTTTTTTTTTTTTTTCATAAAAGTTGTGTCAAAACTTTCTTAAAATGGATGGTTAATTAATATTCTAAAGGCACTCGTGAGCATGATCCTATAGTTTTTTATAGGTTTATTTTGTCTAAAATATATATATATATAAGGTCCGTTTGGATAAAACTTATTATTGAAAACTGAAAACACTATAGCAAAATAATTTTTAAATGTGTGAATAATGTTGTGGGACCCATTTTTAATTTTTTTTTTCTGAATAAAGTGCTTGTGAGTCCTATGAACAATGCTAAATAGCAACTTTGTCTCCCGCACAGTGTAATCACGTGCATGAACAGCTCTGATTACTGTCCATAAGCGCTAAAAAAAAAAAAAAGGAGAAAAAGTGCAAACGTGGATGCAGAGACGCTGGATCCAAACAGTCACTTAGGGCCTGATTAACACGTGTTCTTTGAACATTTATTAATAAATTAGTTTAAAAAAATTTTGATACCATTTTCATTAGAAATATAAAAAGTTAATGTGAAATTTAATATTCCACATTAGCCACGGCATTTGACTAGGAAATCTAATTGTGGTTCTAACCAAATAAGCCCAGCCAAATGAGCTAGTACGTCTGTCTACAAATTTGTAAGAAACATTGCCCACAAATATAGGTCTGTATCAGTATGAATAAATTGTGTTAAAGTTCGAGTATGCATGATGCCTACACAAGAGTAAAAATGAAATAGAAAATTTTAATTTATTAAAAATATTTTCAGTTTATAACAACAATTGAATATAAACTTTAACTAAATAAATGACTTGCTAAATTTTTACATCCATTCATTTCAAAGCTGGTTAATGGATATAGTAATCAAAGTGCTTACAAGTTATTAAACAGTCAATACAAGTGCAAGAGACTTGACTTGCATTTTCAATTTCATGCTCAAAGGCACGTAGTATTTATTGATTTTGTGAAATCAGTGTAACCATATAGTTGAAATAATTTATGTAACCTGAAAGTGGCGAAAAAAAAAAAGTAAAAAATTCTCATCTAAATATTAGTTTAAAGTGTAAATTGCTCATATTTTACCGATCATCTCAAATTTTATCACACAAATCTACGTGAAGACCATCAATATATATGATATATATATATATATATCTATATATATTATATTATGTATTTTAACTGAAAAATGTTTAAATTGTTACAAATTTTATTATAAAAACTTGCAAATTGATATGAAAATAATATGATTTGTGTCACTTAATTAAACAACATAATTAATTAATTTTTGAAATTTGAATGATTTTTCTTTGATTTGTAATATGTCATTTTATAAGCTTTATGTAATAAATTTTTAGTTTCCCTAACATCACTTATTTTAAATCTATCAAGCTCTCCTTGCAAAAGACATAGTTAATTGAGAACTAATCCTAGTGGTGCATGTTGTAACTCATGCCAAGGCCAGCCCGGCCGTGAGTGACTCATCCACATGTGAACACTTGCCATATATCAATTGTCCTGTGAGCTAAGCTACATGTAAATGGCTATAAAATATATACAATAAGCTGTTTAAACTTTAAAGTAAACTAATTAAGAAAGATTTTAGCTAGTTTGTGTTGGGATTTTAAGTAGCGAGAATGACAATATAGTTTAAGAGAAAAGAAACTTGATTTTGGGTTATATGTGCATTTAGATTAGCTTTTTGCTATATAAACTTATTTATTTGTTGAAAGTTAGAAACATATATTTATATTTAGAAAATTGAGGTTTTAAAATCTGTATATAAACAAAGAAACTGACTATTAAAAAAAAAAAACTCTCCAAACGCATGATTTGAACAAATATTTATGTTCTTCAACTACAATAGGTGCAAAACTATTTGGTGTGTGATTGCAGTGCAGGAAAACTTTTTAGAGGAAGTGAAGCTAACATGTACATGCAACCAGGTTTCTTTGGTAGGAAAGAAAGTGAAGAACTTTAAGGCTGATGATTAGGTGAATATTATACACTATAAAAGTGATTAAGACTTGAATCCATTACTAAGACACTCCCATATACGGTTTAAATCCAAGAACAGTATTATAATAATGACACTATTATACTCGCTAATTGTCATGTTGCCTTTCCAAATTTAGAAGTTTATATATATAGGTTTCTTAAGTATCTTGGGTCACCTTCAGGTAGTCAATAACTATTTTATGTTTTTTTTTCTTTTCTTTTCTTATTTAGATATTACACAGAGCAACAGTTCGTTTTCTTGTATTAATTGACTGAGTGAGAGGGTTGACCTTTAGTTGCAATGCAAGCAAGTCCATCAAAGTTTATATTAATCTCTCTCTCTCTCTCTCTCTCTCTCTAAAGGTTGTAATACTCATATTGGTGGTTAGTCGAGGTCGCACGTTCACGTTTGATTAGCCGCTCAATTTGTAACACCTAGATGATTAACATTTAATAAACAGGTTATAGAACCAACTAAAACTCATTCTATGATTATAGAAACGCAAAGTGCAGGATTTTTTTTTTTCTTCTTATTAAGAAGCGGGAATAACGAAGTTGACAAAGCCTGCTTGGGTTTATTAGTGAAGTTAGCTAGTAATCAAATAAAAATTCATATGACCCCAAGTTATTTGAGTTATGACATAATGCAATTATGCATGCTTTGTCAGAGGTGTTGACCTGGCAAACAAGTTGTGTTAATTGGGTTCATGTCAAAACAGGTTATCATAAATGTGTTGCAAGCAGGTTTGGTAGATTGAATTATGAGTCTCTCTGTATTTTTCACATGCAAAAAAAGATAAATATATGAAAAAAATACTAATTAAATAATAATACATAAATTTGTAAGTTCACAAAATTCAAAGTTTACTAGTAATATCATCACCATAAAAATGAAGTAATTTGCCATTAAATGCCCAAAAAAGACCCAGGGTTGATTTTTTTTTTTTTTTTAATTATTACATTAAAAAATTCCATAAAATTGTGCGTGTGTGTATAGGGTAAAAAAAAAAAAAAAAAAAAAACAATAAGATAAGTTTGTTCACTTGTAGCAAATGAGATTGACAATGGCAAGAATATTATGAGGTTTTTTGCAGAAATTTTGAGCTTTAGACCAATGTTTAGAGCCTTTTATCACACCAAAGAATGTAAAGATATTGTTTCAATCTAAGCTACTTTGATGCTCTCAAAATTTATATTGTAAACTTAATTTCTCTTAATCTTGTTGTCCCATGGTCAAATTAAAAAGAAGACTTTACTTTTTAGTGGATGTTATTTGATAATTGATTCAATGTAATCATTACCTTTGGATGGTTGATGTCATGTTACCTTTACATAGTTTAACATTTGAATTGATTTACTAGTCTATATGGTATGATTTAAAAAAACCAAAAAAAAAAAGTTTAGAAAATAGATTGAGTCATCAGTCTATATATATATGTTTTTACTTCAAGTAAAAAATCTTAAATTCAAGTTGGGTATTTTCCTTTGGGTTTGAATCAAGTTATCGGGCCCGAGTCCAATTTTGCTAGATCTAGAGATGGTGCTGTGGAGAAGCATTAGTGGAATATAAGCTAGCCACACTGATTATGGGAATGTATAATAAATTAATAATGCCTCTTCTTTCTTTATTTTTCTTTTTTTCTCTCAAGAACAATCCCTATTTTCAAAGAAATAAAATCACTTCTTTATACTCACATTTTCATTTTATGTTTATTATTTCAAACAAAAAATTTTAGATTTGGAAATTTAGATGTGTACATCTCAACTAGTGTTATAAACATCTCAGTTTTTTTTTTATTTTTATTTTTTTATATAAAAGTGTTGAAATACTCTATTTTATTAAAGCTTTATTCATTTATTTCCTGCTTTTTTCCTCTCTTCATTAAGACCCCTAGTTATTGTGGATTTATATAATTTTATTTTTTAATTCTTTGAGTAAAGGGTTTATATAATATATTCAAATTCAAACATTTAGCCAACATTTAATCTTTCATCATGCTTTTCCTCTCGACCCCAACTTTGACTTTAGAATTTAGGGGTAGAGAGAAGAGAGACTTGGACTAGAGAAATGTCAATGAAGGCTACATGCATACATACAGACGCGTTAGTCAATTAAAATAATCTTATTAAACAGAATAATCTTTAAGTGTTGTTAGGTTAGCATTTGAAACCAATAAGCATTGATTTAGGTAATCCTATTCATGTAGTTATTACACGTACATCTCATCCAAGAATTGAGGAAGACAATGAAACCATTTTCTGGCTTTTCTCTTCACTAAAATCCAAACAGTACCTTACTTCACTTTCATTTGACTGCTGGTATTACAATTATATAATATAATATATAAAATAATTGTTTGAACTTTGAATAAAGAAACAAAACTATTGAGAAAAGCAAGCTGTAAATGTGGTCATCCATGACCTGGGATAGTCATTAACTCTTGGGCCTCGGAAACATGACCCACCTGGAAGCTTATGTATATAGTATATACAAGGACAAAGCCTACCTTGTTAAGCAACCAAGTCCGAATCAGATTCATGTATGCAAATGCAATCATGCGCAAGTATTGTTCTTTCGGTCGCAGTGTAGGGCACATGAACCTAATAACCTAATGTAAGAATACCGATTCCTTATGTTAAAAGGGTCAAATATTAATTGGGACACAACCATTTTTGACCATCAAAGTTGTAACATTTTATTTTTCAAGAGAGTTGTGAGTCATGTCATGACAGTCAATCCATCTTAAATATAGAACTAGGGCTCGCTCATATATATGATTATTTTCTCTATAAATTGTCAAAAAATATATGCATGTCAAAGAAATATTGCTCGACGCCACGTAAGTATGTATAGGCTTGACTTCAATGCAATGTTATGTTAGTCGCAACTTGCAATTGCAGTGACATGGGAAGGGTTAGTAACATGACATTGAGAGTTAGGAAAACAAGTTGGAGGTTTTTTTTTTTTTTTTTTTGAAAAATAAGGGAACAAGACAGGGTGTGATGCTTCTTTAGGCTTGTTGGTTGCTAAGCATGCTAGCCAGAGTGATCATAACAACTACAAAAGTAAATTGCCAAGTTAATGAGTGGACTTGGACCCAGGCCTCTTGTTACGACGGCTTTTCGTCTGACTCACCAACAAATGTCAACTACTGAATAATGGAAAGCAACAAAAGTCCCCTAATGTATAATGGAAAGCTAGCCTGCCGTGATGTCAACACTGAATCAGAACCCTCTTTTGATGACTCAGTTTTATTTTGTTCTAATTATTTGATAGTTGGGATACGAGAGGAATTCAAATCTTAGATGTCTTTCTTAGAAACACTGAAAATAGTTTAGCTACAATGCTCTCGTCGGTAATGACTAAATTAATTATAATTTGTCTGAAAACTGGCATCTTATGGTATGGACATTTACGTTTGATATATCATACATTGGTCCTATTTTGAGAGGAGAAGAGTCCAACAACCACAAAGTCAGAGCGCCGAGATTGGGCTTTCTGATATCTCTAAGTTTATTAACTACAAGATTTTTCTCTTTTTCCTTTCTTTTTGTTTCTTCTTTGATCGAGCAGCACCTCCTATTTGTCAATAGTTAAACAAAGTAGCCCACCAACTGACGCTATTGGACCTTAATAGGATTAAGATTATCATAACCGAACCCCACCTGACAGAGCTAATGTGGCTTCCCATGAATCCCATATATCCTCCCCATCTCTGTCCGCTCTAAACATTTCTCTATACATAAAAGGCGCGAATGCGCTGGTGCTGTAGTAACAGTGCTCTTTTGGTTTGTTTAATTGGCACCGTAGCTATAGTATTTAAAGTTTTTTTTTTTTTTTTTTTCCTTTTTTAATAATCGATTTGTGTTTTTTTTTCTTTTAAATATTTATATGAGCTGGCATATATTGTCATACCGACAGAATAAATTTCACAATATTTTCATAATTATTGAAGTGTTAATTTTTTACATGTCAAAATAAAATAATAAAATATGAGACTGTGACCAATAGGGGTGTTCGCGGTGCAGTGTGGTGCGGTTTTGGGCCATTTTTAGCACCGCACTTTGCGGTGCGGTTTAGCTAAAACCATAACTGCACCGCACCTTATTTTTGCGGTCATATGTGCGGTGCGGTGCGGTGCGGTGCGGTTTAAAGTTTAGCCAAAACCATAACCGCACCGCACCTCATTTTTGCGGTCACATATGCGGTGCGGTGTATAAGATGCAGTTTGAATGATTTGAAATTGATATATTTTTCAAAATTTGGGCTTTTTCTACTCAGCCCAAAACTAATTTTTTTCTTTTGTTTTAGTCCAATTTTTAAACTATTAAGCTAGTTTTTCTTTATTTTGGGTTGGCTTTCCTAATCAACACTTATTAGGATTATCAAACTTTTTTTTAACTAGGGTTATTAAACTATTAATAATATATTTAATATTAAAAATAATTAAAAAAAATTAATATATAGAGACGGTGCGGTGCGGTGCAGTTTGTGCGGTTTTCTTATTATAAAACCGCAAACCGCACCGCACCATGCGGTGTGGTGCGGTGCGGTGTAAAATTACTTGCGGTGCGGTGCGGTTATGTCATTTTGCGGGCGGTTTTGGTGCGATTTTTGCGGTTTGTGCGGTTTATGCGGTTTGATGAACACCCCTAGTGACCAACCACAACTGAAATTAAATATTTTCAAAAAATGTTATAACACTTGCTGTTATCACAATATTTTCACAATTGTTGAGATCTCAATTTCTTATAGATCAAATAAAAAAATGCTAAGTCCACAACATTTTATCATTAATTTCACAGCAAATCATAGGTAAGCTACTATTGATTAATAAAAAAGTAACATCAGTTGTGGGTTCATTTTAAAATCAGTAACAATTTACCATTTAAAATTTGTTATGAAAATATTATGGAGATAACATTTCTATAAAATAAATAATAATATATTAGACCAAAACTTACCACGAAAATAAAGGTATTGTGAAAATATTATGAAATTTTGTTGTGTTTTTAAACTTCTTTTTTGGTTTAGTCAAATTTGGTGAGCATAAATTCATTGTTTCACACACAAATTTATCCTCTTGGTTTTTTGTTTTTTGTTTTTTTTTTTAATGCATAGTTTAAAGTGCTTGTCCCAATTAAAATCCAATAAAAATTTACCGCCTAGGATTTATTGTAAAAATATTGTGAATGTGGCATTACTCTAAAATAAAATTATAAAATATCATATCAGGACCCACCATAGCTAAAATAAAGGTATTGAGAAAATATCGCGACATTTATTATGCTCCTGACTTCTTCTTTTTTTAGCCGATTTGTTGAGTCAAAATTCATAATTTTACGTACAGTTTTCTTGAGCTGACTTTTTTTTAAACACATTTTTTTAAGTAAAAAACACAGTTTCACCAACAAAAAAGAATTATGGAAAAAAGTACTTTCCCCCTTTATGTTTGAGGTAGTTTCATCCCCTAACAATAAAGTTGAATAATTTCCACCTTTATATTTTGTAGACAAGTATATAGTCCCTGGCTCCCTACTGTTACTCTCTTAGTTAAACCCTAATAAAATCTTATGATTCCTAAAATATTTTATTGCACAATATCTAAAATGCCTCACTAAATTTTAATGTCCCAAAAATTTTCTTTGTATATTTTGAGTTTAATGTGTTAGTCATACTTAAAAAGTAAAAATAGTGATGTATTGTATTGTATTTCTTACCTAAAGAACACTAATATATTAGTGGTTTAAATATTCTAGATTTATAATTTTATCTAATAGAAAATTCAATGACATATATCTTTTGTTCGTTTTTTTTTTTCTTTCCTAAAAATGTGTTCATTAAAATTAAGTAAGTTAAGCATTGTAGTTAGGCTCATAAAATAAAATGATAAAGAATGAAGTATAAATAACCAAAATATTCATTGCAAATGGTTGTAAGTATTTAAATTGATGAAGAGTTTCAATTGTAGCATATGTCATTATTTAGTGCAAAAATTTAAATATTATGACAATGTTTTATAAAAAAATTAGTTGTTTATTGTTGGAAAATGACGACATTTGTTATCACTCTTAATTAGTTGAATTTTTTTGTGAATACTATCTTTAGTAAATAGGTTCTAAGAAACGAAAAAGTATTTTGTATCAAATGATACCACGTCATCCGTATCAAAATCCAATAAACGAGAGACATGCGTGTAAAAAAACTACTTACTAACATATGTTTTTCAATTATTAGTGGGTTAGTTATTTTTTACTGACATGTCTCACACTTAATTGATTTTGATACCGCTACCATAGTATCATTTGATATCAAATACCTTCTCCTAATAAATTATCATATTAAATAGATAGTTATATATTAAATAACTATTCTAAATTTAAATGCATGGTTTGATACTACTTCGAAAAGCAATCCTATCTTAAATTTTCTTGCTCAAGGGGCAGCATGTGCCTTGCACGTGCAACCCTTACTAGTCTATATATAAAAAGCATCAATGGGTAGTAAACAATGTCGTTGGTTTATTCAATAGGTGAGCTGTCCTTTTCTTTCAAGTACCCTAGTTTTGTTTGATTCTTGTTTTTGTTTTTGTTTTTTTTTTATGGATTTTTATATGTTTACTTTGTAGGCTTATGATGTAGACATACAAAAATTGGTAAATATTATACATATTTGCAAAAAAAAAAAATAATATATTATAAAAATTTTGCAAATATGACAATATGTACACAATTTGCCAATGTATAAATAAAGATATTGTGAAATGTTGTGACATATGTGTCAATTCTTTAGAGGTTAAAATTTATATATATATATAAAAAAAAAAAAAAAGTGAATGGGAAAAGTTATAGTAGTTTCGCTACGATAGTTTTGGTTTGTTTAATTTTCACTATTTTATTGGCTTTTTTATTTTATTTTATTTGAATGCATAAAGCTGCAGTAGATTTGTTACATTATATTTTGTTTTTCTAATTTGTATTGTTTCACATTATAATAAGAGTCAATAGGCTCATGAATAGTGTCTTTAGTTTATTCAATCGGTGAGCTGTCCTTTTTCTTTTCTTTTTTCCCCTTCAAGTACCCTAGTTTAGTTTGAGCTTTGTTTTTGTTTTTTTTGTTTTTTTTTATTATTTTTTTTAAGGATCTTTATATGTTTACTTTGTAAGCTTAAATTGTAGATATACAAAAAGTAACAAATATTATACACATTTGCAAAAAAAAAAAAGTAAATATTATATAAATTTTGCAAATGTGTACAAAATTTGCCAATTTTATATGTCTACAATATAAATTTACATTGTAAGTACAATGAATACATAGAGATATTGTGAAAATGTTGTGACACATATGTCAATTCTTTATGGGGTCAAAATCTATATATAAAAAAGAGTGAATGAGAAAAAGTACAATAGCTTCGCTACAGTGGTTTTAGTTTGTTCAATTTTCACTGTTTCACTGGCCTTTTTTTTTTTTTTTTTTTTTTTTTTTTTTTGTGAATGTGTAAAGCCGCAGTAGATTTGCTACGTTATTTTTTGTTTTTCCAATTTGCACTGTTTCACATTATAATAAAATATTAACATAACAAACTGATACAATACTTTTACAATTGTTGAGGTATCGTATTAATTCCTTACAGGCTGAAATAAAATAATAAAATATCATACTGGAACCAACTACAACTAAAAATAAAGATATTATGAAAAAGAAGTGCTACATTCACAATTTTTTTCACAACACTTTCATAACAAATCATATGTGGCAAATTGTTATTAGTTCAAATATAAAGTTACCAATGAAACTACTTTTTTTTCCACCAATAACAACATGTAATAACCTAATACTTATGACATGTTGTGAAAATGTCATGGACATAACATATTTTTTTATGAAAATGTTAAGACATCTTGTTATCGTCACAATATTTTCAAAACTACCAAGCTGTCAATTCTTTATGAGTTAAAATAAAATATAACAAAATTGTAAATGTATTACGAAAATGTTGTGTCATTCTGTTGTGTTTTTAGAAAAAAAAATTTGTGGGTGTAGTCAGCTGTTTATTGTTTTATTGTTGGAAGATGATATTCGTTATTATTCTTAGAAGTTTCTAGTGATATATTGCCTTTAACAAATAGGTACTAAAAACTATTATAATAAAATAGATATTTATATGTTAAATAACTACCCAACTTTGTGGTTGATCAAAATTCTTGTACGAATGAGATTAATTTTTTATGATATAATTATTAAAATTAATGTTACTTTTGATTAATTTAAATCTATATGTATTTTAAAAATCAAATGATTTAAATATTTGTTTTGTGATACAAATAAAATCTAGACCTTAATCACTACTCTCTTTTCATGGCAAGTACTACTGCCCTAAGTAGTCTATATATAAAAAGCACCAACGTGCAAATAGTGCCACTTTGGTTTGTTCAATTGGTACTGTAGCTACAGTATCTACAGTGTTTTTCCCCCCCTTTTTTTTCTTTTTAGTCATCTGTTCCGTTTGAGTTTTTTCTTTTTCTTTTTTGCCTTTTAAATATTTAAATGAGCTGACATATATATTGTTATACACAAAATTTCACAATATTTTTATATATAAAAAGCTCCAATATGCAAACAGTGACACTTTGGTTTGTTCAATTGGCACTGTAGCTACAGTGCTTTTTTTTTTTCCTTTTTAGTCATCCGTTCCGTTTGTGCTTTTTTTCTTTTATATATTTATATGAGCTGGCATATATATTGTTATACTGACACACCAAGTTTCACAATTATTGAGGTGTCAATTTCTCATAGATCTAAATAATAAAATATAAGATTGTGACCAACTACAACTGAAAATAAATATTTTGTGAACATATTGTAACACTTGTTGGGTGAATGTGTAAAAACTACAGTACTTTTTAGTTTGTTCAATATGTACCATTCATCTTTTTTCTTTTTCCCTTTTTTCAGTATCAATTTATGCTCTTTAATATATATATATATATATATATATATATATATATATATATTGTTTTACTGACACAACAAATTTCACAATATTTTCACAATTCTTGAGGTGTCAACTTCTTATGGGTCGAAAGAATATAATAAAATATGAGTTATGACCAACTACAACTAAAAATAAATATTTTGTGAAAGTTGTAACACTCGTTATTATCACAATATTTACACAATTGTTGATATCTCAGTTTTTTATAAATCAAATAAAAAAAATGTTAGTCCACAATATTTTCACATTGATTTCATAACAAATCATAGGTAAGTCACTATTGATGGATAAAAAAATGATGTCAGTCGTAGGTCCATTTTAAAATCAGTAACAACTTGCCAACTATCATTTATTATGAAACTTACTGTGGCTGAAAATAAAGGTATTGTGAAAACATTGTGACAATTTGTTGTGTTTTTTTATTTCTTTTTTGGTTTAGTCAAATTTGGTAAGTAAAAATTCACTGGTTCATTCACAATTTTCTTTTGTTGGTTTTTTGTTTGTTGTTTTTCTTTTTAATGCATAGTTTAAAGTGGTTGTCCCAATTACCACTTAGAATTTGTTGTGAAAATGTTGTGGATGTAGCATTACTCTAAAATAAAATTATAATATATCATACTAAGACCTACCATAGTTAAAATAAAGGTATTGAAAAAATATCATGACATTTATTGTGTTCCTAACTTTTTTTTTTTTTTTTATAGCCAATTTGTTGAGCCAAAATTCTTAATTTTCTGAACAGTTTTCTTAGGCTAACATTTTTTTAACATATTGTTTAAAGTAAAAAAACACATAATTTTACCAACAAAAAAGAATTATGGAAAAAAGTATTTTCCTATGTTTGGGGTAGTTTCATCCCCTCCAATTTTAAAGTTAAATAATTTTCTCCTTTATATTTTGTAGATACGTATATAGTCCTTAATGTTACTCTCTTAGATAAACCCTAACAAAATCTTATGATTTCTAGAATATTTCATTGTGCAATAACTAAAATGCCTCATTTTATTTTAATGTCTCAAAAATTTTCTTCATGTATTTTGAATTTTATGTGATAGTCATACTTAGAAAGCAAAATGGTAATGTATGATATTATATTTATTACCTAGACAACACTAATTTATTAGTAATTTAAATATTCTAGATTTATAATTTTGTCTAATAGAAACTTCAATGACATATGTCTTTTGTTTTTTTTTTTTTTTTCTTTCTTTCTTTCTTAAAAATGTGTTCATTAAAAGTGACGTAAGCTAAGTATCGTAACTAGGCTCATAAAATAAAATGATAAAGAAAGAAATATGAATAATAAAATATTCATTGCAAATGGTTGTAGGTTTTTTTTTTTTTTTTTTTTTTGAGTAATGGGTAAGTGAATTTTTATTAACTCAAATCACGTTGGAATACATCATCCAAGTCTGCAGGTAGCTCTTCTACCCAAACATTAGTATCTGCAGTTAGAACTGCTCTTTTGGCTAAAGCATGGACCAAGGAATTGCCCTCCCTACGAATATGTTTAAACTGGCTTCTAAATAAGAAAGACCTAAAACAGTGAATCTCCTCAATAATGTGACCAAACAAAGTATTGCATGCTTCAGAAGAATTTATAGCTGTGATAACCCGTAAACCATCACCCTCAAAAATAACATCAAAAAGGCAGAGCTCCAATGCTAACTTCACCGCACGACTCGCTGCTAAGGCTTCTGCATGCTCGATAGACTGGGGCAATGGGATCTTCTGACTTAGAGCTCCGATCACTTCACCCGAACCATCTCTGAACACCACTCCTACCCCGGCAAAATTGCTTTCCTCAAACATAGCTGCATCAAAATTTGCTTTATATACACCCACTGGAGGCGGTGACCATCTAACCCGAGAATTCTGTGGCATTGGGCTTGGGCCTGGTTTGTGTGTGTCAAAGAACTCCACCACTAGCTCCTTTGCCCTGTTCTAATTTGATGAAGAGTTTTAATTGTAGTATATATCATCATTTATTACGAAAATTTAAATACTGTGACAATGTTTTATCAAAAGATTCAAAACTTAGTTGTTAATTATTGGAAGATGACAACATTTGTTATCATTCTTAGTAAATTTTTCTTTTCTTTTTTTTTGTGAGTAGCTACTATCTTTAGTAAATAGGTTTTAAGAAATGAAAAAGTATTTTATATCAAATGATACCATGTCGTCCATATCAACTAAGTCTGCTTTTCTCTTCCACGATGTTCTCTCTGGAGACCGTGGTAAGTAGAATCTAGTTATCTTCTTCGGAGTGGTATCTTCTTCCCTCTGCTAACAACGTTAACAGTAGGGCTTTGTGGGGGTTTTTTTTCTGGGAATCTAGGAAACACTCTTCTTCTCTCTCTCTCTCTCTCTCTACTAATCTCTTACTGTTGTCTCTGACATGGAAGACATCCTAAGCGAATAGAAAAAACTGTCTCTGACTGCTAAAGAAGAGACTAAACTCAGCTTGACAAAATCAAAAAATTTAAAGAACAAAGAGTTTGTATTAGCAGCAAAGTTCCTGACAAAGCGTGCCATTAACGTGGAAGCTGTTGGACGAACCTTCAAACCCCTGTGGAGGGCTCGCAACGAGTTCAAAATCAGGGAGGCGGGAGACCACATCCTGCTCTTTATACTTGAATTAGAATCTGACGCTGAAAGAGTTCTAGTGCAACAGCCATGGTCCTTTGATAAACACTTAGTCCTATTTCAACGTTATGATTACAAAACTCAAGCCAAGAACTTGCGCTTTACAAAGGCCAAATTTTGGGTACAAATACATGGTCTACCGATGAGATTACTGGATCCCGAGACAGCCATAGAACTGGGCGAATCCCTTGGAGAAGTATTAGAAACGAAAAAAATAAAAGAGTTAGTGGGGAATGACTTTGTCCGTGTAAGGGTGGAAGTGGATATCTCAAAGCCCCTGTGTCGAGGCCGCAAGATTGATATAGGAGAAGATGATAAACAATTGGTGTCTTTCAAATACGAAAAATTACCCAACTTCTGCTATTGGTGCAGTTTAGTATCGCATGATGAGAAAGAATGTGAAAAATGGCTTACGGATAGAGGCTCTAGATCTGAGGAAATTCAGGGGTATGGTGCATGGCTCAGAGCGACACCGTTCAACCCAGGGAAAGCTGCTTTTATGACAGTTCCAGGCATGGGTGATGGCCTTGGAGGTCCGAGAGAAGACATTGCTCAACCAGCCAAACCTGGTAAGAAGTTGCCGACAGAAACACAAAGAAATGGTCAGCCTCAGTCCACCAACGAGCCACAATCAAGCGCTGACTTTCGAAATTTTCCAAGTATGGAAACAGAGGAAAATTTGGATGTTACTGAGCAGGTTTCACGCAAGAATCTACCTCATAATCCGCAGGTAATAACTCACGCTCCTGTTATAACTCTCTCAGTCCATCAAAAAGATTTTGAGTCCCACACTGAAGAGATTGACACGGCCCTTAAAAAATTTGAATCCCATGATTATAGCATATCAAACATGATAGCTGGAATTTCAATACATGCGGCCAATGATGGAGAAAAGTTAGGGATTACAACGGACAGGTTGGAAAATGATGGAACTCAAAATGTGGCCCACGTGGATAACCAGACTTTAAGCATGTTACCCGACACTATTGAGCTCAGGAAATGGAAGAACTGGCACGTAATATTTCTAAGATAGACACAGACATACAACCCCCTATAGCAGCAAAACGGGGAAGGGAGGACGATGATGAAATCCAACTCATGTTACCTAGCAAAAAATACCAGGTTTCAAGAGTGGATGGGCAGGACACTTCAATGGCGGAGGCTGTTCAACAGCCCCGCCAGTCGCCGTGAGTATCATTGTATGGAACTGCCGTGGGCTTGGGAACCTGCGGACAGGGAAGGAGCTTGAGATGATGATTCGAGCTAAAGATCCCTCCGTCGTGTTTTTAGCCGAAACATGGGCGGATGAAGCTAGGCTACAGGAGATCAAACGTAAGTTAGAATTTGACAATCTATTTTTTGTAGAAAGAAATAATAGAGGGGGCGGTCTAGCTCTGTATTGGAAGAATTCAATTGATGTACATGTTGATACCTTTTCAAAGAACCATATAGATTTCATTATCAATAAGGGAAAGGAGGATGCATGGCGCTTCACAGGCTTCTATGGAGAGCCAGTTACCCATAAACGATATGAATCATGGAATAAACTCCGCCAACTTCAGAAAAAATTTAATCTCCCTTGGCTATGTGCCGAGGATTTTAATGAAATTATTGGGAGTTCAGAGAAACTTGGGGGTAGCAACAAAAGTCAAGTACAAATGCAGTTATTCAGGGATGTGGTGGATGAATGTGGTTTTATTGATCTTGGTTTTTCAGGCAATTGGTTTACTTGGCAGAAGCACTTCTCTACAGGTCACTCAATATGGGAGCAGCTTGATAGAGCTTTTGCAACTAATGATTGGCTTTTGAGATTTGCAGGTACAAAAATTCATCACCTATCAGCAGATTCTTCTGACTGTAGCCCACTATGGATCAACACAGTGGGACTTGATTTTCACAATGCACCGAAACTTTTCAGATTTGAAGAAATGTGGCTGTCAGACCGGGGATGTTCTGATATTGTCGAGGCGATCTGGGATGCTAGAGGAAGTGATGATCCAACCTTTAGAACGGTGCACAAAATCGAAAAATGTGGGAAGGAGTTGGTAAAATGGAATAGAGACCACTTCGGCAATGTCCAAGCACAGTTGAAGCAGAGAAGAAAAGAATTGGTACAAGCTGAGAAGGAAGCCATGCGGACTGGTCAAAATTTTCGGCTGATGGAGTTGAAAAAAGAAATTGCAAGCCTGGTAGATAAAGAGCAAAGGATGTGGTTTCAAAGGTCCAAAGTCTTATGGGCTTCACAGGGAGATCGAAATTCCAAGTTCTTCCACAGTAGGGCCACTCAACGTAAAAGAAAAAATACAATCCAAAAGCTTCGGGCTTCTACTGGTCAGTGGAGTACATGCAAAGATGAAGTGGCTGATATCCTAGTGTCCTATTATCAGGAGCTGTTTACATCGTCAATGGAAACACAGTGGGAGGAAGCAACCAATTCAATCCAAAAAGTAATAAGTGCTGACATGAACCACCAACTTTCACTTGACTTCACAGCTTTGGAGGTGCAAAAGGCAGTCAATGAAATGGCCCCACTAAAAGCCCCTAGACCTAATGGCATGCCACCACTGTTCTACCAGCACTTTTGGAGTACTCTTGGTAATGATGTTTCACAAACTGTACTGCACTCTCTAAATTCTGCAACTCTCCCTGAAAATCTTAATCATACTTTTATTTCCCTAATCCCAAAAAATAAATCCCCTGAGTATGCTTCAGATTTTAGACTCATAAGTCTTTGCAATGCGCTTTATAAAATTTTCTCCAAAGTCCTGGCAAATAGACTTAAAAAAATTTTACCAAATATTATTACTGAAAATCAGAGTGCCTTTACAAAAAGTAAGCTTATTTCTGATAATATTTTGGTTATTTTTGAGTCTCTTCATAGTATGCAGAAACATGGTGGTAAGGAGAATTACATGGCCATTAAATTAGACATGAGCAAAGCCTATGATAGGGTGGAGTGGCCCTACCTTGAGTCTGTCATGAGAAGATTGGGCTTCACTGAAAAATGGATTAATCTATTGATGTTGTGTGTCAGAACAGTCACCTATTCTATACTTGTGAATGGAGAACCTAAAGGGATGATCAAACCGTCCAGAGGTATCCGTCAAGGGGACCCATTATCACCATTCCTATTCTTGTTGTGCACTGAAGGTTTACATGGCCTCATTAATAAGGCAGCAACATAAGGAGAAATCAAGGGTTATTCTCTTTGTAGAAATAGCCCTAGACTAACCCATCTTCTTTTTGCAGATGATAGCTTGCTGTTTTGCAGGGCCACAATCCAGGAATGCCAACAGATTATGAACATCCTTGACACATATGGCAAATGCTCTGGTCAACAAATCAACAAAAACAAAACCACCATTTTCTTCAGGAAATCTACCCCTGATGAAATCAAGAACCACATCAAAATCACACTGGAGGTACCCAAGATCGTGCAATATGAGAAGTATTTGGGACTACCATCATTAATAGGAAGACACAAGAAGGCCAGCTTTAATTTCATAAAGGAGAGGGTGTGGAAAAAACTTCAGGGATGGAAGGAGAAACTTTTGTCACAGGCAGGGAGAGAAATTCTTATTAAGGCAGTGGTCCAAGCTATACCAACTTACACAATGAGCTGCTTCAAGCTCCCATTGGGACTTTGTGCAGACATTGAGAGTCTCACTAGGAGGTTTTGGTGGGGGCAAAAAGGAGATAGAAGAAAAGTTCATTGGGTGAAGTGGGACACTCTTTGTACACCCAAATCCGAGGGGGGCATGGGTTTCAAGGACCTAGCAAATTTCAATGATGCACTCTTGGCAAAGCAAGCTTGGAGATTATTACACAATAAAAACTCCTTATTCTATAGAGTCTTCAAAGCGAGGTTCTTTCCCCATTGTTCCATTTTGGAAGCCACATACTCCAACACCGGTTCCTATGCATGGAGGAGTATACTAAAAGGACGAGAATTATTGCTTAAGGGTGTACGTTGGAAGGTTGGGTGTGGAGAGAAGATAAGTGTGTGGAATGATGCATGGCTGCCCTCCCTAACTCAGCCTCAGATCAGCTCACAAGTTGTACAAGGCTTTGAAGATATGAAGGTATCGGACCTCATTGACCCATACACGCATAAGTGGGATAGAAATCTTTTGCAAGGACTATTTATACCACAGGAGGCAGAGCTTATCGCAAGTATTCCCCTCTGTTTGACAAGGTGGAGGACGAAGTGGTCTGGCTGTTTACTCCTTCAGGCTGTTACACAGTAAAGTCAGGTTCAAAGCTCCTAGCCACAGAACGTTGTAGAGGCCAACAAACAAGCCATACTCCCAACAATAATGGTTTGTGGAAAATGATTTGGGGCCTCTCTGTCCCAAGCAAAGTGTGCAATTTCCTTTGGAGGGCTTGTCAGAATGCCATTCCTACCAAAAACAACCTACGAAGGAGACACATACTAAATGAAGATACATGTGAATTATGCAAGATGGAGGTGGAAGACACATACCATGTGTTATGGGGATGTAATAAGCTTGCACAGATATGGGATTCTATTCCTTCCCTCGACTTCAGGCAAGTTAAAACATTCCCATCAATCCGAGAAGTGCTCACTTTCACACATGAGGAGCAGAAGAACATAGAGTTAACGGCAATGGTTATGTGGACCATTTGGCACCGTCGAAACCAGATACGGACCTCATCCAAAGATTTCCCACTGTCGCAAGTACTCCATGTCACTTCAGAAGCTCTAGCCACATTCCGCCAAGCTATTTTTGATGCCCCAAAACAGATCCATCACAGCCACCAAGCCCCGATCAGGTGGTCTCCTCCTCCATTAGGAAGGATCAAGGTGAATTTTGACGGTGCGCTATTCAGAGATATAGGGAAAGCAGGTATAGGAGTAATTATCTGGGACAGTAATGGACAAGCAATAGCATCATTGTCTGAATAAGCTAGCCTTCCTTTTTCCCCAGACATTGCAGAAGCAATGGTTGCAGCTAGAGCATTGTCCTTCGCACAAGACCTCGGGTACACTTCATTCATCTTGGAAGGTGATGCAGCAAACATAATAACCACCCTGAGTTCAGTTGAGCTGTCCCTAGCCATCTATGGTCACATTCTCAGTTCAGCAAAGGCCATGTCAAGGGCAGATAATTGTGTTTCTTTCTCCCATGTTCGACGTTTTGGCAACAGTGTAGCACATAACCTAACTAAACATGCTAGACATGTTAGAGGTTTCACGCTATGGACGAAGGATGTTCCTACACACTTGATTTCTGTAATTCATGCCGACCACGGCTAATTTTCTTTAATAAAGTTTGATATCTTCTTTCTCAAAAAAAAAAAAAAAAAAAAATATCATCCATATTAAAATTTAATAAACGAGAGACATGTATACAAAAATAACTATCCACTAACATATGTCTTTCAATTATTAGTGGGTTAGTTATTTTTTACTATTATATTTCACACTTATTAGATTTTGATATCCCCGACATAGTATTATTTGATACCTAATACTTTCTTCTAAGAAATTATCATACTAAATAGATAGTCATATATTAAATAACTATTCTAAATTTAAATAAATTGTTTGAAACTATTTAAAAAAAAATTATATCTTAAATTTTCTCACTCAAGGAGCAGCGGTGCCTTGCACAATCAACCCTTACTAGTGTTCATCAACAAGTGTTACAACCACATCCAAACAAGGACTTCCAAAGACTAAACACCCCGTACCTTTTTGGAATATTAAATAAAATAAAATAAAGGATAAAAATATTTTTTTTATTAAAAAAAAAAAAAAAAAACTAGCATTCTTTCTGGTCAATTGTCATCTCCACACAGAAACACAACTTTTCATGAATTGCTAGTGCTCAAGAAGGGCCTAATTTGAACAAGAATCCAATGACACCACCATCAATAAGGCTAGGAATATTGATGGCCCATCAACTATCTACTTCTTTCGTAAATAAAACAAAGTATCATTTTACGGTGGAAGAAAAAATATATATGGAGTATGGTTAATCAGACTACAAAAATCTTACACATCCAAAATCTGATTTAAAAGTAATTCAAAAGAATGTCTATACTGCCCGATCCATCAGAAGAGTGCTTTGCAATTGCATCTTTGTGAGTATAAAACAAGGAAGGCCATTGCAGCCATACCACTGCAATTTTTGTGGCTCTAGAACCCTAAGCACCAATACCAAGTGATCAGAAATACGCATGCAGTGGCAAGAAGTGCTTAAGTTTTACCATCCAGCACCTTTGTTGCAGATAGCTTTCTCAGCTTCCTGTCATGATTGAGCATGGCACTTACACTCTCGACCACCAGAATAATCTGCAGACAACCCCAGAACATTCATTATTAGAGAAGAATGAACCAAAGTATTTTATGGATAACTCTTGAGAATCGGCATTAATTTATTCAAATTTCATATCCTAAGCAGGTTTTAATATATTCAACAGGAGTGGCACATTTTACTTGAGCTGTACCCAAATGCTTAAAAATAAATAAATAAATAAATTTGTAGGCAAATGCTTTAGTTCTTTCTTTCGATCAACAATCCTCAAATTTTAAAATTGAAGCAGATATGAGAGTAAAGTAAGGTTTACGTGCACCATCCATCAATTTACATTTTGTATTGACCTTTATTGTTCCTACAACTAATCTAGGCGTCGGTAAGTTTGACGTATATTTGAAAGTCTTGAGGGGGAAAGAAGGATTTGTACACCCATAATGAATTGGGACAGAGTAATCATCCACTTTGATGCTCAGCCCTTTAGCGTCTCCATTCCATGATTAAGAGATTATTTCATTAGCTATCTTCTGTTTGGAGTCAGATAGCAACAGAACAGCTTAGGTTTCTTGAAAAATTCAAGGCAAAAGCAGTCAAGAACTTTGACACGTAGAACTCGTAACAACACTAACTTGATAATTTTGCAAAAGGCCCTTTGACCAAATGGATCTTCTAAACTCCCCACATAAGTAAGGGATGGAAAGTGAGTTTATGGGTTCAATCCCATGTAGGTGCCTGATATTTGAATTCTGAAGATTAAATCAACATAATTTCAACTTATTTGAAATTAATTCTGCTAAGGACAGATTTTCCTCCAAGCAGGTGGATGCTCACTTC
Source organism: Castanopsis chinensis (assembly GCA_032878915.1). Lineage (NCBI taxonomy): Eukaryota > Viridiplantae > Streptophyta > Magnoliopsida > Fagales > Fagaceae > Castanopsis > Castanopsis chinensis. Next base: position 7,954,789 of record JAVQMG010000115.1, on the reverse strand, counting down.
ATTGCCACATAGAGACTGTTTGTTTCGGGTGAAAAGGAAATTTGGAAAATATTTTACACCCTTGAGTGTGTTTGGGTGCACATGAAAATACAGTCAAATTGAAAATATATTTCAGTTGACCATAAATTAAGGCTCTTGGACCCGGAAATTGTTTTATACATTGATTTTACCTTCAACCAATTTCCACTCTCCTCGCTGACTCACACCAAACCAAATGAACTAGGAAGAGTGCTACCCATGGTCAAGCCTGTGTCCACCGCCAGTCAAGCTTGTGCCCACCTGCCTCCTCTCGCTGATCTGCCTTCTCTCTCTTCCCTCCAACCAACCAAGGCCGGATTGGACACTGCATGTCACCGATCCAGTTCCTTCACTCAAGAACCACACCCTCTCTTCCACTCTCACTCACAGCACTCTCGATCTGGATTTGTCTCACCCTCACTCCGCAGCAAACCCCAGGCAACACCACTCCACAGTGGACTTCTCTCTCTCATCTCACTTTTTCTCTCTAACCCGAACCAAATCCCCACTTATTTTTGTGTCTGATTTTCATTTTGTTTGATCTCTGATTTTGTTGTTGTTGTGGTGGTGTGGGTGGTGGTGTTTTGGTGGTTTTTGTGTGGTGTGGGTGGTGGTGTTTTGGTGGGTTTTGTGTGGGTGGTGGTCGAGATATTGTGTGGGTGGTGATGGGTTTTGTGAGGATGGTGGTGGGTATTGTATGGGAGGTGGTGGATTTTCTGTGGTGGTGGTGGCAATGGAGCGGTGGTGGCGGTTTTTTCACTCTTCCTGATCTGGATTTTGTGTGGGTGGCGATGGGTTGTGCTTGTCCTTGGTGGTGGTGCCTGGCTTGGGCTTAAATTTTCTGAAAATAGATTTTTTACATCCAAGACCAAACACAAGAAATATTTTTCAATGTAATTTCCACAACACAGTCAAACAGTAGAAAATGTTTTCCTTTACTTGAAATATTTTCAACTGAAAATATTTTACACTTGGAAAACATTTTACATATTGTCAAACACAGCCTTAGTGGATTGGGATAACTCCCCTCCAAACTGGTTTGGTGGAATATTGTCTTAATATGGACTTCAATAATTTAATTTGAAGATTCAGCTAAAAGCCTAAAACTCACTATAACATAGATAAACAATTAAATGGTTAAAAGTCAGCTGGAAAGTTTCAAAACTTCTAGACATGATCTTGCTAGAAGACTAATGGCTCAAAGCTTGGTTGCCAAGAGCTTTGTAGCTCAACTGACACTTCCTAGTGTTTCTAACAGAGACATCTAGAGTTCATGTCCCCCCACCTCCATTGTGATTATTGAATTATAAAAAATAAAAAACTAATTGCTCAAAGCTTGGTTGATATATAGAATCACAATGTTGATGACTGACTTCCTCTCAAGGCTCAACTCCGCTATAAATTACCATTATGAAATAAAACAAATGTCAGTTTTTTTCCTACATGACAACTGCAACTCCATTTTGATTTTAATAAGTAAAGCTGCGATTCTGACTTATCTTATACTTTCCTACAGATACTATCAGGTTTACATCAAGGAAAAAATATAATTCACTACAAATAAACAAACCTGCAAGCAAGCATAAGCCATTGCAGTTGCAAAGTAGAAGTTCGCATTGCCAGTGCCCTGCAAATTCAATTAAACAAGTCACCATCTAAAAGAAAAATATTTATACATTTGAACATTGAGATCAGCTTCAAAGAGCCATACCCTCCAGATCCATAGGTTGTGCATCACAGGGCTAAGGAGAGAAACCCCGATGTAACCACAGAACAGGAAGAAAGAGAATTTCATATCTGCATGTCAAGGAGTGTAGAAAGTTAAAGATACCAAACCATGTGTAAATAGGTCAGTAACAAAAGAGAACCTGCTAACTTGCCTGCAAGTTCATTAACAAACAACCCCAACAATCCCAAGTACAGAGCTGAATCTCCAACCTAATCAAAATTTGAACATAAAAGGGGCAAGGGAAGAGCCATTCAGATTCCTAACATAATTTAGAAAAAGCAGGAAAAAAACAATTACATATCTATTGAGTCACCTCATTTTTTGTTAAGTGTCCTGAAAGAACAAAGTTTCCCATATCTATGGGTCAAATTGCACACAAAAAAATATTTAATCCTGGTAAATAATTCAAATAAGTAAGAACTCACAGAAGGATAAGACTTAAGCATCGAGGAGATCACAATGTACACAAAAGCTAGAAAGAATGGGCGGTGTTTCAGCCGTATAGCTAATGGCAGTATCATAAATAGAATATTCCCATGGAAAACTATCAGAAAGAAATTTCTGAAAAAGTCAAAAACTTCTGCAAAGAAATACCTGCAGTAGAACATCAGAGAAAAGAATTTATAAGTCCGAATACTTAAAGAAAGGATCAAATTAGACCACATTAAATTAGAGATATTTTCAGGCTCACCATAAGACACCCATATTAGGAGATAGATCTTGCACGGTGAGCATGAACCCATACGTCCTGAAAAAACCAGCAATGCGTATAAGGAAAACTAAGACAGATTACTACACCTTAAAGTGAAAATCTTTATGGTACATCTTCTATCCCAAGCAATTTAACAGAAGCCAAAAGATTATGGTACACAAATCGTCTATAGCACGATTTTAACGCAACAGACAATAGATGAACAAGACTCCTAGTGCATGATTTTATTTTTCTATGCAGCAGTTCTTGCCTCAATATTCTATGATCTTCACTAAGTTTTTTGTTTTTTTTTTTTTTTGATAAGTAACATAAAAATATTATTAATAATAGAAAAAGTGCCAAGCCGAGTACACTGGGGATGTATTATGGGGGCACAAATCAGGAACCAAAAGTACAACGATCAAGAAAAATAGGAAAAGAAGAACAAGAAAAATGAGAAAAGACCACACTTCATTCAAAGAGGGCGTGCAGGAAAAAAGATTTAATCTCTAGCAAAGAACGTTCACAGCCCTCAAAGCTTCTAGCATTCCTTTCACGCCAAATGCACCAGATCAAGCAATGAGGCACTAATCTCCAAACATCTATGTTACGATGTCGAGCAAACTTTCCGTTCCAAGCCTCAAACAACTCAAGAACAATATGAGGCATATAAACCAGAAATTAGAACCACTTGTTCTCATTTACACCAGAAATTTCTCAAGATAACATCATCAGCAAGGCATCTCTGAGATATCTTAAGCAGCAAATTTAAGTGCTTGATTCATTATTAAACTCAGATTTGCCAGCTACCATAGCAATGCACCTGCTATTCCATTCTTGACCCAGAAAAGAAGTCACATCCTCAAGTGACATCTACATAATCTACTATGCATCATTAAAAACACAGTAAAATAAATTGCACATACTGCTCTGTACTTAGCTACTTGCTGCGAAAACAAGGCAGTATGATTATATGACAATGAAAAGCACCTATAAAGATTATTATGCCATTCAACATATACCTTTTAAACAACTCCCAGAGACCACCATACTGCTTAACAGATACACCACATAGAACTAACACATAGACCGACCACAAAGAAGTCCAGAATAAGAAATGTATCACTGGTCTCCATGAGAAAACATATGGGAGTTCAGGTTGATCAACTGCTCCCTCTTGCTGACATCTATCATTTGAGGGAGTATCTCCAACTTCAAAATATTTTCTTTGCAGGAACAATTTCCTGGGAAGAGTATCTGGACCATATCCTAATAAAAGAATCATCTGGAACAAAACTGAATGATAAAGAACCAATTTGCATGTATTGGAAATTTAAAGAACATGTTCTTAAGTCTTTTAAAGGCTTTACTGTTTCCATCAAACACTATAAGGCAAAGAAAGGGATACCGGAATAATCAGAATCACAGGATACAGGGACAGATGTGTCGCCATGACCCATCCAAAAGCTGCCAAAGGAGCTATTCCTGGTCCATCAGATAAACAACATTTAAAAGCAAGCAAAAAGTTTCCAAAGAAAGATGCCTCAAAGACATCTCCATCCATCTAGAAGTGATGAACCAATTGTTCACTACATCCTCAGTAGGGATTACAATACCAGAGGAAATTGAAAATTCGATGTAGTCATAAGAGAGTTCAATCCAGTGATAATTGTGTGTATGATTCCACCATTGTAAACATTCAGTATGAACTACTAGGAATTAGAGACACTTCTTCATCTTTTATTATTATTGGTATGTTAGGCTCTTGAACCAACAACCTTTTCCTCCACCCCATTATTGTGAGGAGGAAGTGCCACTGCCATTTGGGCTAGAGCTCAGTAGCACAGTAAGACACACCTTTTGTAATAAGAAAATAATATTTTCTATAACTTCATGTCACAGAAACAGTACCTAGGCGGCAGCCTCTTGCATAGGAAATGCCTATCAATTCAATACCTACATGATTTTGAGTGAATTAAAGACATCTCCAGCCAGGCAAATTTTCAATTGCTACTTGAGCTAATTTTAGTCAGCATAAATGATTTTAGTGCAAAATGCAAAAAATGCAGGCAAATATCAAAAGAAGCATAAAAAAATTGTTAAGCAAAGACCAAACTCAAAATGTTTTGAGTTCAACACAAGTCTTAAATCAAAATAAATCAGCTACAACTAGAAAATACAAACATGAAAAACATAAAACATTAGGATCATCACCACAAGAAGAGATTTGGTTTTTCTCTTTTTTAATTCCTTTTTTGTCTGTTTGTTTGCGGTTCCCTTTGAGGTCACTATTATGATCATTTGAGGAAATATATTTCACTTCTCATGAACAAACTTGAAAGCAAAAATTACTACACACAAAATGAGGAACTTAAGTACAATACAACTATTGTTAGCATCTTACGTCTGCATGCTCCGTAAAGGGACAAAATGATGGCCAGGTTCTCAACTGGGGATGTGGACAAACCGACACATGCAACTATTGTGAAAGGATTCCATAAGTAGACAAGAGCAGCAATATCTCCAGAAGGAAGGATATCTGAAAACAACATGAATACTGCAGTTCATCAGCCTGTGAAAAACGAGAAGGGGGCAATTTGAATTAATATAGTTGCTTATATAGATGGCATTAAAAATAAATAAATAAAGTTTCTTAGAAGGTTCCAATTTTCTTTCTTTTTCTCTATCCTCCCAGCAATTTAAAAGAGATTGCAAGCGGATGGGGACTATGTAACATAAACAGTGCATTGTGATGAAATTTTACCATACTCTACTCAAAAGACTTCACTAGCACATATCTTCCTATACCATTTCATCTGAACACGACTCAAATCATATACGCAACAGCCCTGGACGTAATTTTCCTCTTTGACATATCTAAGCCAACACTACTGTTGAAACTTAATTATGAGTTAATAGGGTAACCATTATATCTATCAAATGCACAAATATTTTTGATCTTGCATCTCAATTCTCAACATCAACAATTCAGTTACTAAATCTATCAAATGTGCCAATTTGTTTTTGCTGCCCTACAGTTTGTACGTTAAATAGCTTGATTCAATTGTCTATTCTTCTCTAGTGTGCTTCTCATATCAATATTCTTTATCTAAAATAATTTTTGGAAAACCCGTTAACTATTATAATTACCTGACTTTTCCGATAATTTAACAAGGTCTAGAAATTTCAAACTCTGACTATATGCAATCTGAAGATTCCGACCAGTAGCACGAATGAACATGGCACTCGCAACATCTGCAATCACAAAAACCAAACTGTATCCAAAGGAGTGTTGATATTAACTGCGTCATCTATGTTAAATATAGGCTAAATAAGGAACAAAGAAAAGGGGGTAACATCCAAGATGCTTGGAATAGTACGTGCAACAAACAAGTCAGATAGAAGTCAATGCTTGCTGCCCACATTTCAATCACAACTGCAAAGCCACAAGTTGGTAATTGGCAATCATAATAGAATTACCATATTGCTCCACTTTAATTGACAGGCAACACAGTCCAATTTAATTAGGATGGATTAGCGCCAAGTTTACATCCTTGGGTGTTGGTTAACATATTTGAAAGCAAATACGAAACACAAAAACACCACTAAGCAAAACCAAGTGCACCAAAACCCTGAAAATCTGTGTGCACGCACGCGCGTCTGTGTATGCAAGCACTCAAAAATGTAACACATAATGTATTCATTTCAAATGAGTGACAATTATGACTAAATTTCAGATAATTAAAATTTAAAACAAATAACGCGAGATATAAAGATGATAAAGATAATAAAATAAATACAGGAACCAAACAGCAAACAAAAAAAGAGAGAGAGACACATGTTAGTTACCTGCACAAAATATGATCAGGTTGCCCTTCAATTCTGCACCATCCAATAAAATAGTTTAAAAAAAAGTATGCATTAAATTAATAATGAAAAAAAGAAAAAGAAAAAAGAGATGAATTAGTTAAAGCTAAAGAATGGTGTAAGCAAGGGCAATGTGGGAACCTTTTGGCAGTGAGTGGGCCAAGAAGTGATAGTAGCAATGGAGAACCATGGTACATAGATCCTGTCAACAACAAAAATTCTCAAATCAAACAATCAAAATAAACCAAAGAGAAAAAAGAAGAAGTAAAAAATAGAGGACCTGCGTAGGGAGACATTGATGACTGCTTCAACCAGTAACCCTCGGCCACTGCAAAACAAAAATTAATAAAATTAAAGATCTAAGACTGGAATTAACAGTGAAAGAGGGAGAGAGAGAGAGAGAGAGTACAGCGGCGAAGGCTAGTGAGCGGAGTGGAGATTTCGGGGCGAGAAGCGAGATTGAGGTTATTGGAAAAGTATATGAGTATTAGTCTCAATGCTACTGACCCTATCAACCAATTCCAATACCATGACTCCTTCTTCTTGCTTTGCTCTTTGGCTTCCATTTCCTTTTGCCTTTCTCTTCTCGGACCCTGACCTCACTACCGGCGACGGCGAGGGAGCAAGTCCCAACTCCTAACTTCTACTTTTTCAGTTTTAACTTCAAAGGGCAAAGGGATCTATCTGTATGAAACGGTGTCGTAGACCAATAGTTTTTCTATTTTTATTTTTTGAAAAAAAGTTATCAAACTCTCTCTCTCTCTCTCTCTCTTTTCTCTCTTTTTCTTTTTTATAAATTTTTTTATTTCTCTCAAAAAAAGTGCTATCAAAATTTTCATAAAGGAGTTTATTACCAATTTTTTTTTTTTAATGATACTAAGAAAGTTGTAGATTGCATAACAAGATTGTTCTCATTTCATTAATTTCCAAAATCTAATAATGTAGAGACTTTCGTTAGATGATATGATTGAAATGAAACGGCGTTCTAAACAATACTGCTATTTTTTATAAAATAAAATAATAATAAATTATTTAAGTAATACGTTACTATATTAAGATAGTTGTAGGTTGCATATAAAATAAAATGATAAAAATTTATTTTTAAGCAATACATTATTATACTAACACTTTGTTTGTTTCATTATTAACATTTTTTGAAAAATTGTTCATTTTCTAAATAGTATTTTCTAGAAAACTATTTTATTTTCTAGTATTTGGTAACGACTTTAAAAATGAGCTTAAGAATATTTTCTGATATTTGGTATGCAATTTTTTTTTTTTTTATATTTCTTGTATAATTTAAAACATGTGTATTATGCAAACCAACTAATGTAATCAATATAAATAAATAAATAAATAAATAACCAAGAATAAATTTGGTTTTTGTAATAAAATTTTGACAATAGATACAATCAAAATTAGTTGTCAAGTTTTCATGATCTCTACTACTCATCTTGCTCCTATATATAGATGGTAACATGTACACACACATACATATATATGAACCGTACATACATATAAAGCCGACTCTATACTAGAAGCAAATGTTGGGGCTTTTTAGAGCCCTAAGTAGAAAAAGGGCCCCCAAACTTTAATCAATAGTGTTTTTTTTTTCATTATAATAGTATTAATTAAGGCCAAATATTATTCAATAAATAAAATAATATTTTTTATCAAACGAAAAACAAGAAAAAAAAATGGTACATCCATAACATTTTTCACAATACTTTTACAATAAATTCTAAATGATAGGTTGTTACAAGCTATTATTTATGACAAAAAATTAATTTCAATGATGAATTTAAATTAGAATCATTAACAACTTAACACCTAGTAGTAGTTGTTAAAATATTATGAATGTAGTATTTCTCAAATAAGAAAAAGAAGCAATACACAAAAAAATTCATAACATTTTTCACAAGTTGAATTGGCAAACTTTTACTAGGTCTTAGTGGCAAACTTTTATCAATTCTTATCTAATTCTATCACTAACATCATTTTTTAACTTAGCACTGTTAATTTGCCACATTAACAGGTGTGAAAAGTTTTGTCAAACTTTTTGTGTATAGACTTTGTAAAAAAAGAAATCTATATAGTTCATGTTATTTAGTAGTAATTTTTGCATCCAAAACAAAATAATAAAATTTAAGTAATATTTAATTTAATTTTTTTAAATCATATTTAAATATATAAAATGCCTTAATTTTAGTTTTCATCTAAAGCCCCCATATACATTAAGCCGCCCCTGCATACATAGCGCATAAAAAGCAATAGGTCTCATCCTTATATGGGTATCTACATAATGTACAATGAATCTGAATAATATATCATCGCTCCACATAATGTATCTGCCAACAATGCAATTCTCCTAAACAATTATCATTCATTATATAATAATATTATTAATTTACCATAAAGATTATCCCATGTAAAGCAATTTAAAGCAATGTAGGCACTGTGTTTAAAGTTTTTATCCTTTACTTCATTCATTCTTTCTACTCTTTTTTTTTTTTTTTTTTTTTGCACTTTTTTGTGCAAAAGAAGTAACTTCCGCTTGGAATCCATCAAACTGAAAATTTCTTAAAGAAAAAAAAATAAAGCTTGAAATTCAAAGCAAATAATATATGATTGGAGAAAAGAAAAAAGGAGAGAAAAAGTGAGAGAACTTACTGTGGGAGAGAGAATACGCCAAAAAGTTATGTTTCTCACGTTTACAGAAGAATATAATATTTATAAGAGATGCAATGAGTGAAAGAAAAATTATTAGGTACTCTTGGATTACCATAAATGTGTACTCCCCCCTCTCACATGAATTGTGGGTCCTACCATGAATTTAATCAGTGAGACTCACCATTCATGTGAGAGAAGGGAGTATACATTTATGATACTCCGGGAGTACACAATAATTTTCCTGAGTGAAAGGGAGATTGTTTTATAAAAAAGTTTTTGGAAAACAACCTATAGAAAATAAGCCATATTTTTATTAGGGTTTTCTGTTGACTAAAGATTGTTTTCTTTTGATTGACTTTTTTTATGCTACTAAACGCTAGAAAATGTGAAAAACTATATTTACAGAAGGTTATCCATCGAAACAAATAGAGCGTAAGAGATATTGTAGTTGCATAATTACAAGGGATACATCAAAATCATATCATGTCCAGTGCAAAAAGGCACTAGGTACAAGTGTCACCCAATTACAAGATTGTTCTCATTTCATTAATTTCCTAAATTTAATAATGTAGAGAGTGTTATTAAATGAAATGATAGTGCACACCTTTAAGTTTGTAAAATTTAATGTGAATCATACAATGAATCTAGAAATGGGAACTATTCTCTCTTGCTCTTCTTTTTTTTTTTTTCCATGGAATGCCCCCCCCCCCCCCCCAACCAAAAAAAATTAACATACAAGTACTCAAGGAGGCTATAAGATGAAGGTTCTATTAGAGTATAGGTAGAGGTTATGAACTCAAACTGGGTCCTTCCAAATTTCCTTTTTTATTTTTTTAATTTTTTTTATAAGACATGATGATGTAGAGAAAATCAGTAGGCTGAATGCTTCAGGCTTCAACGGGCTAGTGATTGCTTGGAAGGCCTGCAAAGAAAAAGACATAAGATCAAAGGAGATCAAGGTGAACTAGCCAAGAACCCTCCAATGCTTAAGTTAGTTTTTTTTAGGACTCAAGAATTCCAACTTTTTAAAAATAGTGAAAATTTATTTTCATTTGATGTGGTTGAATCCTTATATAGTAAGCTTTGGAGTGGTTACTTGTTTAGTAATTTTTCCAATATTTGTGGAAGTTAAAAGGTTCAAATTTAACTTCCACAAACTGTTATAAAAGTTAGAATGTTCAATCTTATCTTCCATAACTGTCATTGGGTGTTTAACACTTAGTAGGAAGTTATAGTGATAAACAAGGATTTTGCTCATGTTTCAAAATAGTAGCATGTGGTTTGAATTACAAGCTCTTGTAGATGGATCCATTTCTGAAAATTTCCTAAGTGTTGAGGGGTTGTCCAAGCACTTTCCTGATAGAAGACCCTTATGTCCATGGACGAACTTTTTCCTGATGGACGGCCCTTATGTCCATGGACAAATTGGAGATGGTTCGATATTTAGTTCCCCATCAAGATGAAATACACACACAACACACAATAAACACACTTATCTGAATTTAACATTATCAATATTAATTTTTAAATTTTTGTTAACTCTTATAAAAAAAAAGATTGTAAGGATAAAATTATGGTCTAAGCTACTAGTAATTTTTTTTAATGAAATCTAAGCTAATAGTATTGTCTTATAACTAATAAATCCAAGCATATTTGTATTTCTAGATCCTTAACAGGTAAAAACCTTTTCTATAGGTATCTTAAGTTGGATTGAATTTTGATTTTAAAATTAACTTTCTTAAAAATATCAACTCAAGTGATCAAGTTTGACAAATATCATTTTCAAAATTATTATTTGTTATTTTCCTTTTTTTTTGGGGTCATCTAAATGGTCTAAGACCCTCTTAAAAATAAAACAAACTCTATTTAAAGCCTTTTCAACTAACATTTTCTTAGCAAAATATTTTCTCCTTTTCAACTGAAAATTTCTTAGCAATATATTTTCTCCAACCTATGTGGACAAGTGAACTTAGTAATTATTTCAAATTGAGACTTACTAGGGCTGTTAGTGAACCAATCTATCTATAAGCAACTTGAACTCGATTCAGGAAAAGACCTTATGTTCATTTGTTTAGCAAACAAACCAATTTCAAATATAATAATATGTTAGTGAACATGCAAGCTTGATTTAATTGTATACTTGTCTAAAAGTATATTTATAATTTTACATAAACTTAAGAATGAATTGTGTAATATTGTAAATAAGTTTAAATAATATCAAATTAGTATTTATAGTTTATGGATAATATAGATTTCATTTGTTGTAAAATTCATATTTGTGAAGGGGTAAGAAATTTAGTCATTATTATATTATATATGGAAAAAAAAAAAGAATAAAGAAGTTTGTTTGACAAGAAAATGAACCAAGTTTGAATATCTAATTTTATTTGATGAAAAACTTTAGCATTAAATAAAATTAAATGAACATACTTGAACTTTTATTATGCAACTCAACAAGTTTCCAATCCTATTTACCAACAAAAATTACCACGAAAATGATTGAATGGAATTCCATTTTTCTGTGCTTATTTCCTCAATGTTGTCAACAAGATTGAAAATAGACATGATAACCAAAAGAGATGAATAATTTAAACAAGATATTTTCATTTTGGGGGAAATGATTCTATTCCCATGCATCTATTGTGCGAAATTTTAATTGGCAATAAAACACACTACTAATTATAAACCAAACTCACATGATTTTGTATAGAGACGGAACATTAAAACCCAAATCATTGGCAGTAAAAATAGAAAATGAGGAGGGGCTTGTTTTGGACATGGCATAAATACCAAACTTTGTTCTTGAATTGACGAGGTGGTGGGTTGGTAGCCATGTGTTAACCACTTCCTCACGTTGGGAAATCTGAGAAAAGAATAAAAGGTATCCAAGGTTGAGTCAATCACTCAATCCTATCAAAGGTGTTTGGTCAAATTTCTTGGGACTATAGAATTTAAGAATTGCACAATTTTAGATAAATCATACACGAAAGTTGCTATACACTATTATTATTATTTTGGTAAAAGGGGGATTTTTTTTTTTTTGAGAATCATAAAAGGGGGATTTTATTACTTATATAGGAGTAATAATAAGAGAGTCCATACAATTTGATAAGCTCATAAAAGTTTTTGCTACTATGAAAGTGATCATCTTTATTTTGCAATAATTTTTTTTTAAAAAAATGCTTTAATAATTCATGAATACCTTTTTTTTAGGGTGCATAAAAATATATAAGCATAATTCACAATCTCAACCCAATCCAACTTGACCTTTGTAGGTTGAGTTGGGTTGGTTTCTACACATGTAATAGATTGGATTAAGAATATATCAGCTTGATCTACTCCAATCCATGCACACCCCTCTATAAAAGGATACAATATTTAGTGTCATCGTTATGAATCCAATCCACTCATATTTTTCCATAGTTAATAGTTAATACCCGGCTCACGTGGAGGTAGATCCCACATTTCTCGTGACACAAAATACCACCTCTATTGTGACACATATATCGACACGGTATATGAAAATCAGAATTACACGTATACCAGTGACATAAAATCCTTTTATTTTATTTTCTTTTCCGTAGAAGATTGTAGAAGGTGAGACCACCTCACAAGTTACAACTAGAAGCACCCAAGCACTTTCAGTCGTTCACGCTTCACCTTAGCATATATCTAGAACAAGTATTTACTATTTTTCACCACTCCCTACTACCAAATAGTATTAATATTAACAATTTCCCTTTAAAAAAAAAGAAATATTAACAATTTTATTTTATTTTTATAAACTTACACAGTACACACGTATATAAAGTTCCTTCCCCTAAAGTACAAGCATTTCCTTTCTTTCTTCTCCAAGAAACCGAAAGAAAATTCCTCACCGAAACAGTAAAAATTCTGAGTTCCGAGAAAGTCCTACCTTTAATGGCGACGCCTAATCAGGAAGCAATCGATACCTTCATAAACATCACAGGCGCGACGGAAGCCATCGCTGTTCAAAAACTCGAGGTGGTTTTTTATTTTTTTGTTCCCTATGATTTTGTAAATTGTTTTACCGATGAATTTTTTGGGATTAATTTTGTCAGATATATCGAAATTTATTTTTCTTAAGCTTGGAAAATTTGATTCCCAATTTGACGTATATAAGTGTTTGAAAATTTTCGTTAATGTTGAGCCCAGACTTTGATTAGGGTTTCTGTCTCCATTTCGTGGCAATTTAGTTTGGTAATTTGTTTATATTTGACATTTTTGCGTGTGTATGGTTTATTGGGTTGGGATTTTAGTTTGTTTGGTATTATTGTTGATGATAATTGACTTGAGGTATTTTGGTCAATTTTAGAGAGTGGAGCCAGAAAAATATTTGATTGGCTTTTAGTATTGGGCTGTCCTTGATGAATTTCGTTTTAATGGTGATTTATGCATTTGAGTGTTATTAAAGAAATGGGCTTACGAAAATTTTGTATGGTGGAAGATAAATGAATTAAGGTTTCCTCTGATGGTGTTGGATTTAAATTTGTATTTTGTATGACTTGTTATATTGATATACTCAATAAAATTATGAAGCATAAGTGGTGTTGTACCCAGTGCACGAAGCTCCCACTTTTGTGGGGCTCTGGGTTCTGGGAGAGGTGTTTCACAAACAACCTTACCCCCAAGTGCTTGACCAACATAATTACAAAGCAACTCAATTAGTGTATGCTGTACTTGAATAATTGTAAATACTTGAAAGTAAGAAACGAAACTTACTCCTACAGCCAGTGACGGCTCCAAGAATTTTTCTCAGGTGTTCCTTAAGAAGCATAAATTACACAATCTAATAAAAGAGATTGATCTTTGGCTTTTTATCTGGGGTCTATTGGGCATTTGGGCTTGCTATGTTATATTTTTTTTTTTGGGCTTCTTTTCTGCTTGGAAGCCCCAATATATTGTTAAGTAGAACAAATTATGGAGCAAAGTTTAATTTTATTGGCATAAAAAAAAATGAGGGTGTTCCCAAAAACTTTTTGAAGGATAGACAAATATAAAATTTTAAATTATTATATATAAAAAAAAAAAATTTCAGGTCAGGGTGGTCCTGTGACCACCCTGGCCTTCAAGTGCCACCACCCCTGCCCACAGCCTGGAATGAGATTTTTAATATAAACCCAGTATCACAACAAATGGAGTAATGAGCTCATTCTATCTACTTGTCCTTGGGACACTCATAGTGGGTTTCATTTATGCTTTATACAACCTAGTTTTTGACTAACTCTAATTGTTTAGCAATTAAGTTCTTAATTTTTACACGTATGCAATATCTGTTATCTTGCTTACAAATAGGAGCATGGCGGCAATCTCAACGAAGCCGTGAATGCACATTTTACTGAAGGAGATAGAAACACTCCAGCAAAGTAAGTAATTTTATTTCCTGTTATTTATCATTTCAAAAAGTATCTTTCTTTTTTGTTAGAAGACAATAAGTATCAAATTTGGTTCTTCAATAATTACACACTGCATTTTGCAATGGTTCATACTTCCTACCTTAGCGTTGATGTCAAAATTCATTCTTTCATGTACAGTATGCACGGAACCTCAGTTACTGCTCCTCAAGATGACTTAATGGATGTCGATGAAATTGAACCACAGGGACCTCATTTACCACTTCGTTCTGCACCTATAAACACAAATTCATTTTCTCATCTTCATCCACACTTCCGTAGAAATTTTTTCGATATTGGTTCTGATTTTCCAAACCGTGCACCCTTTGTGACGCATCCGAGAGAGGTTAGGGAGATTCCCATCGAGGTGAAAGATAACAATCAGCCTTCTGGTCACTCTGGACCTGCTCCTACCATTGAGGATGTCACTGGAACTGTGCATGCACATGGTCCAGATACTCGTGGGACTGTTATAATTGATGATGAAGACAATGAGGATGTTTCAGCTGCCTCAACTGCACAGCGGGGTGAACGAAAGGATGATATTCTAGGTGATGGTTCTCATGACAGAAATATTGGGCCAAGTGCTCCTGAATATGAGACTTTGCCTGACTATAGTAATGACATAGAAGAAGAGATGGTTCGAGCTGCCATTGAGGCTTCAAGACGAGAGGTTGAGGGTGCACACAATGTATGTGACGCTAACCTTCACTGCCCCCAAGCATGGCCTCCATGTTCTCTGTCGGTACTAAACTCATACCTATGTTGACGCAGGACTTAGCTGACCCAGTTCCAACACAAAGCCAATCTCACATGGAGGATGCTGAACTTGCACATGTTGTTTCATTGTCCCTGAAGGTGTGTTCTTTTAAACTGTGTCTGTCTTTGAATTCGAAATGGAATCTTGGTCCCCTTTAACATAGAATGATTTCAGACAGCACAGCAAGAGAAAGCATTGCGTGAGCAAGGAGAAATTCCTGTAGCTTCAAATGTGGGGCCTTCTAAGCCAGCTGAGGTTGAGCTAGGAGAATTTGCTGCATCAAATGGGAGGTATCTGTCCTTTGTTGCTGCTCAGTAGTTGTTCACACACTTTGTTTCTTACTTTATTATAGGCCTTTGTCAGGCTTTCACCCCTTTGCCTATAGGTGGCATTGAAACAATCATTCATTATGTTCCATCAAGAGTGAAAAGTCATTCTTTTAAAGCTTAACTTAAAATTGGCTTTACGTGGTACACTGATTCCGGTTCTAGTTAATTTGGTATTGATGTTGGGTAACCATAGAAAAGGAAAGGATGAAAGAGGGATGAAAGCATCCATTGTCTCATAGGGCAATATATGGTTTCTTGCCCTGACAATGTGTATGGATTCTCTCTCTACCAGCCACAATGGTGGCGAACCATTCCTTAATTCATGATATTTGATTTATACTGTTGGGAGGAGGAATATGATGCGGGTATTGTGATCAATCTAGGTTGGAGCCTGGAAGCTCATCCATCCAAGAGGATGCTGAAGATGTGGAGGACCAACCTCTTGTCAGGCATAGGTCCCGGCGTGTGTCTTTTGGCTCTGACGATGTTGAAGTAATTGAGGCTAGCCCACCATCAAGTCCTGGACGACATGATGTGGGTAATCATCCACAGCACAATAGAAATGCCTTCCCTTCTGATGAGGTATCTTAATTCTTAATATAACATTGGTTTTACTATTAAACCTCAATAAGAATTCCGGCTTTCAGTTTATCATTCATGGTTACTCAAATGTTTTGCTACAACTAGTTTTTGACCCTTTTTTTCCCCCAAAATTGAAGTGGGGAGGGATTTCTTCTGAGGAGCATGATGAAGCAGTCATGCTGGAGGCTGCCATGTTTGGTGGAATTCCTGAAGGGACTGGATATCATTTTGGATATGGACCTCATCAATTTATGCACGCCGAGAGTCACTATCCCCATCGGATACCTCGTCCTCCTTCACCCTCTCTGGCTGCTCAGCGCTTGATACGGGAACAACAGGTTTTACTTTGGGGCTCTGACTATAAATAAAGGTTTGAAATTTGCGCCACCAAAAGCAATGCGATTTAACTTATATTGGTTCTATGTTTGTCTGATGCGTGCAGGATGATGAATATCTTGCAGCTTTGCAAGCTGACAGAGAAAAAGAATTGAAGGCCAGGGAGGAAGCTGAAGCTCGTCGTTTAGAAGAGGAAGCAGCTAGACAAGCTGCTTGTGAAGAAGAAAGACGAAGAGAGGAAGAATCTCGCAGGAAATTGGAGGAGGAGCAGGTAATGTTATTTATCTTTTGTTAGAGTTTTGTAATACAACTTGATTTTGGTTCTGTATGTAATTTAGGTAGAGTACATCCATTTCGTTTGTGTCATATATTGGAATAAGCAATATCTGGTATATTTGGTGAACTTAGCTAGAAATGTGACCATCTTTCTTTTTTTTGGTAGACGTTTCTATTAATGATACTTGACTGTGGTTACATTGATTTTTGTTTTGTAGGTCAACTGAGATTTGAATTATACTTTATTAAGAGTAACATGATTTTGTCTTTGAAATTAATAATATATTTATAATTTTTGTTCTCCTTTCATATAGGAAGTGACTGCAGAAGCAAAAGCTTTCAATAAGATAGGAAGTTCTCTGTTTAAGTTATGGTTTGGGAGGTTATCCTTGGTGATAAATGTTTTGTGAATTTAGTTTCAATTATGTTAGATAGCAGGAATGTGTTTAGTTTGTCAATACCCCTTTTTTTCTTTCAGATGGTTTAAGGTTGTTATTCATTATGTTGTGCTTACAATTATCGGATTTTAATGGAATATATGCATCCCCTGCTTGTTTGTTCATCAGTACATCCCAGTTTTTTTAAGAAACAAATTACACCTGACTGTTGGTTTATGCTATTTTCTGGACAGTAAACAATATGAAGTGAATACTTATTTATAAAAAAAAAAAAAGACTTTGAAGTGAATATTGCTTTCCAAGTTGTTTATTGCTGCAGTGCGTATGATTCTTATTGTCAGGAGTTGGAGAGACAGTTAGCTGCAAAAGAAGCTTCTCTGCCTCAGGAACCAGCATCGGATGATGAAAGTGCTATTACGCTTCTGGTACGGATGCCAGATGGTACCCGCCGTGGACGCCGATTTCTCAAGTCTGACAAGCTACAGGTAAATTCTGTGACGGTGTGATTGTTTTGCTCCATTACTTATCTCTTTGCTGAACATGCACCGTTGTTTGCTTTGCAGTTTCTTTTTGATTTCATAGATGTTGGTAGAGGGGTCAAACCTGGCACTTACAGACTGGTAAGTACACCCCATACTATACTATATGCCTTTTGAGTTCTGGGAGTGAACCCTATGCTTTCTAATTACTGCAGTTTATGCTGGATACATGGTTACTTTCTCGTAGTGCAAAATAATGTTCACTTCTCGTTTATGTGTGCTGAAATCTTGGAAAATGAATTAAAGATGCTTTTATATGAATTGTCACTTATTGTGTGTTATAATGTCATTGGTGGTACAGGTGAGGCCATACCCTAGGCGTGCTTTTAGTGATGGGGAGAGTGCTTTGACGCTAAATGAACTTGGGCTGACCAGCAAACAAGAAGCCTTGTTTTTGGAGTTGATTTAGCAAACAAACTCCAAAATTATAGAAACTAGTCACTTGAATATTTTGTTCTATTAAAATATGAAGTCATACAAGAAGTATGGGATTTCATTTTGGTTGTGGTGTTTGGGTGAAATACATGAAATTTGAGGAGATGAACATAATTATTCCTTAACAGAATGAGCAGAAGAACAATCATTGTCAGTATTTGTCTTCAAAATTGCAGCAGTGGTATGTTCAGTTTTTGCGACATACCTATGGCTGAGAAGGTAACTTGCTTAATTGTTTGTGAGCTTTGATGTTACCATGTATGGATGATTAAAAAAGAAATAACTAATTTAGTTAAATTTTGGAAAAATTACAGTTGTACGTCTGGATAGAGACTTGTGACTAAGAAAATGATTTGGGTTAACCCAGTGGAGTTTGCCGAGTTGTTGGGCACACGGTTTCAAAGTGTCTATCTTGAGTTTGACTAAGAACTCTCTAGTTCAAGTTTGGGCATTAGCGTTTTGAAAAAAATTTCATGAGCCAGCAATTTATTTCGTTATGAGTCTACTCGTCGCAAACAGTGATTAGTCTCTAGTTGAAAGCTATGAAGAAATATGATAAGAAACCAAAAAAAAAAAAAAAATTGGGTTTATTAGCCCAACAATCTAGTATTGGGTGGGGCTGTTTTAAAATTGTGTTCCGGCGGGGGGGGGGGGGGGGAGGACATATATACTAAGAATATGATTTGGGTTTATTAGCCCAACAAGCTCTTGGTGGGACCGGGACGATGATGCTTATTGCTGGATGTGAGCCCAACATCTAGTACATAGACAGACACAGTACCGATGCATGGTGTCCCATTTTTATATAATTCCTTGGGACCTTTTGGTTTTTACTACTTCACGCCCATTGAAGTAGTGTGTGAGTGTGTATATATATATATATAGTTTTTAATTTTTCCTTTCCCTAAAAGTCTTAAAAGGTTGAGTGAGAGCTAAATGTAAAAATGGATTGCATTCGGCTTTGGCCTTGTCGTCTCGTCAAAAGGTAATTTGTCATTTTTATTTATTTTCAGTCCTTGTATAACCGTTCGTTATAAATCTTTGCCAAGTGACAACCCATAATGGCAAATTCTTCAAGCTCATGTGGGTCCGAGCTCAACGGATTACCACTCAACACCTATTATTCTTGCATGCTCATCAAATAGGACGATCACTTTCGTCAAAGAACGTTAGCTAGTAGTAGTCTATGAGACTATGACCCTTAGTCCTTCGTAGGGCTTAGGCTTTGCTCATGTAATGGAATTCCACAATATTGTTTGAGGCCACTGCAAAATGCAAATGCATGTCTCATTTAACTACAATTGGATGACCATTTGCATCAAAAAAAAAAAAAATGGATGACCATTTCTTCTGAGCAATTACTGTGTCTGTTTTCTTTTTCGGTACTAGAGCAATTAATATTTTTATTTTCTCTTCTTTTTTTTCATAGTTATAATAATGTGACAAAGAGAGAAACTGGAAATTTTTGTTAAAACAATCAAAATGTGTTCGGTGACTTTTTTTATTTTTATTTTTTTGAGATAAAAGCTAGATGAGTTGAATAATAAGTGTTTAAGATGTATCTTTGTCTTTTATGAGTTGTGTTAACGGACACAACAAGGTACCCATTAATAACAATTTTTTTGGCAATAATAACAGTATTTTTTTTGACAATTTTTAACAATTTTTTAAAATCTTTTTTAACAATTTTTTATCTTTATTTTTTTTATTTTAAATGAGATTTATAATGAAAAATCTAAACAAGAACCGTACTTATTAACATTTCCCATCTTTCATGTAGGTTAACTGCTTTATTTGCCTTGAGAGGCGGGGTGTTAGTCATGAGAATACTTGCCCGTTATGTCACGAAGGAGCTGAAAGCATCTTGCATGCCCTTAGGTATCTTTGAATTGAAGAGTGCTTATAGGATTGCCATGGGGGCTGACTGTTCAGATCCTTTCACAGCTCAGTGGATTTGGAAAGTGAACACTCTTCCAAGGATTAGAACTTTTCTTTGGAAATGCGCCCATAATAGTATTGGAGTTAAGGTTTGCCTTGAGAGGCGGGGTGTTAGTCATGAGAATACTTGCCCGTTATGTCACGAAGGAGCTGAAAGCATCTTGCATGCCCTTAGGGACTGCCCGCTGGTTAGGTGTTTGTGGAATCAGCTTGGGGTTCTTCCTACTAACCATAATTTTTGGAGGAGCAACCTTCAAGGTTGGCTGGTGTTAAATAGTAAATGTTCTCATAATTTAGATGCTTCTCATCCGCCTTGGAATGTTGTTTTCCCTTTTGCTGTGTGGAATGTTTGGAAGAGTAGAAACAATTTGGTTTTCAATGGTAAAAGCAGAAATCCGAAGCTTGCTTTGGTGATTGTTAATCAAGCCTTTGAATTCTTTCATTGTCTTTCCTCTCCAAGGTTGCTGACCCGTAATGTCATGATGGGCATTAGATGGGAGAAGCCGACCCAAGGATGGTGGAAACTTAATACAGATGGCTCTTGTTGTGGCACTACCGGCTTGGCTGGGTGTGGAGGGGTGGTTAGGGATGATGAAGGCAGATGGGTTGTTGGTTTTAGTAAGAGTATTGGTATGACTAACAGCTTTGCTGCTGAGCTTTGGGGATTAAGGGAGGGTCTCCTGTTATGCAGCAACCTCAACATTCCGTCTCTAGAAATTGAGCTTGATGCTAAGTCTATTGTGGATGCCTTGGGAAATCCTTTGTATGATAATAACATCATATCTCCCTTATTGGATGATTGTAGGCTCTTGATTTCTCGCTTTCCTCAGGTTTGTATTAAGCATTGCTACCGTCAAGCGAACAAATGTGCGGATAGTCTTGCTAGAATGAGTTTTTGTCTTGATACTGGTTTTTCTACTTTTGATAGTCCGCCTAGGGACCTTTTTGATGTTGTTGAGGATGACCTCAATGGGAGGGTTTTTAATAGGGTCTGTACTGAGAGTGTTGGTTTTTCTTAGTTGTTAATGTATCCTTTGTTCACCAAAAAAAAAAAAAAAAAAAACTGCTTTATTTGTACCACTACTTAACATCAAACTGACACATATCAGAGCCAGACTTCGTGTGTCACGTGTGGGCCAATTAACGTGTGTATTTATTTATTTATTTTCTATGGTATGAAACTCAATTATTACAATAGTATAGATAGTATCAATCCCCTGCCGAAAGTGACGCCGCACAATATAGATGCTTAAAGCGAAGTACAAAACTCAATTACAACAACAATTACAAAAACAATAAAAAATATTTTGACAAAAATAAAAAGAAAAACTGGACCAAAGCTAATTTTGTCAAAACCCACTTTCATAAAAGTTAGGTAAAATCTTTAATGGTGGTTTGTTATCGACCACGTGTCAGCTTAGCTTATCTTTAGCCATGAAAATCCCCCCGAAAGATTTAAAAAGTAATAGTAATAAACAAAAAGCCAAACGATGATGTAAACCCAACGGTCAAGTTGGGGGAACAAGCACGTGTGGGCCACGTGACTGACACCAAAGACAGTAAGATCCCCCAAAAACACCAACAAGTCTTGAACCCAAAAGAGGAATAAAATTCCAAAAACCCTTACTGTCCGTACACACTAAACACACCTCTCTCTCTCTCTCTCTCTCTCTCCTCCTCCAACGGTCATATTTCACCGACAACCCTCCAACGGTCACATAGACTCTCACTCTTCACCGTGTGATCTCTCTATCCAACGGCCACAAAACGAAGTTTCCTCCAACATCCTTTTCACGCAACCATCATTTTTTTCTTTCCTTTTGTCCATCAATGCTGGTAAAATCAAATCAGTAGTCATTTACAAACACAGAAAGAAAAGCAAACGATAGAGACGGCCATGGCAGCGGTAGTGCTACTAGTAGTTATTGCTGTATAGTGGTAGAGTAAGTGTTTAGGATATAGTAGAAGAAGGGTGGGTGTCAGTATATAAAAGCACAAGTGTCTTATTGGTTATGGTTTTTTTGGGTACTGAGTGCTGCTGAGAGGTCTGTATTTGTGCTGTTAATAACTTCTTCTTCTCCATGCATGTTTAAAGGGTCTTTTCAGAGCTTGGAATTCTGGGTTTTGGTTCTTATTCAGTTCTAGCTATGGTATACCTCATGGTTTTTTCAAATGCTGAACTGGGTCTCATAATTTCTCAGGATTTCATCCATGAGCAAGTATGTTTCTATATTTCCCTTCATATTGTGAGTTCCTTTGAGAAGAAAAATCAAAGCTTTTCCCAATGAGTTTTTTCTGAACATTTTGGAATCCGATGATCATTTTCTGGTAGGTCTTTAAATTAGTTTATCAATTCTTTCATTCTTTTGGGGGTGGGGTATTTGCATATTCTATACTTGTGTTATTCATTGCATACTCTCACATATATATATTTTATATAGGAACACTCGAATTTGTGAAAGCTTTTGTTTTTCATCGGATTCCTATTGTTTTTATTTCTTAAAAATTCACACACTCACATGTAGTCTGTCTCTCTGAATTTCTCTTTTCAAAATATACACTCAAGAGTTTCATATAAATCCATAGAATTCGTACAGGAAAAAAAAAACCCAATTATTTCATTCTTCAAAAAACAAATTTATAGAAACAAAGAGAGATAGTGAGAGAGAAATAGAAAGCAAACATATATAGGGTGAGTGAATTTGAAGTTAACAAAACAAAGAAAAAAAATAGAGGAAGTTTATAGAGAGGATGTTGGCTGGGTGTTCTAGTTCCACATTGCTGTCACCGAGGCATAGATTGAGGAGTGAAGCACCTGCACAGTTCCAAGCTTGCCATTTCCAGCTGCCTTCAATGAGCACACAGAGATTGGACTTACCATGTACTTTCTCTCGCAAAGACACTTCACGCTCGCAGCCCATTAGGCCGGTTGGGCTCTCGGTTGAGAAGCCGATTGAATCCAAGACCAGCACTTGTTCTCTTAAGCAGAACATCCGGCTTCCTCCTTTGGCTACAAGTGCTCAAACAACCAATGCTCAGACTGCATTTATTGAAGCTGCCAAGAGAGAGATTAAAGATGAGTTTTGGGGGGAGAAAGGAAAGAGCTTGAAGAAGAAGAGGTTTGCAGAGCAAGGATCAGTTGACGAGTCATGCATTAGCAGGGCCAAGAGGAAAAGGGGTAGCAGTGATAATGGGAAAAGCAATGACATTCTTGAAGGTGGAGGTGATAGTTTGAGTTTAGGTCAATTGGGTGCTGGGAACTTTTGGTTTCAACCAAGTTTTGAGGTGTCGCGAAATTTCACAGGCCTTATTAACCCCCCTCAAGTTCCTTTTACTCTGTCATGTTCAGGGGATGAAGAGAGGGTTTGTTATGTGCCTGGTGAAGTGATTCAACAGCCTTTGTCCAACAATCCTTGGGTGAACTCAGTTGTGACTGAGATTACAGTCACAGACCTTGGTGAGAAGGATGGTGAGACAAGCCATGGGCCAGTGAAGGAAGCCTCAGGTTCGAGTACTTCATCAGAGAGCCAAAGCTTGGGCCTTAGGTTACATGAGAATATCTCAGAACAGGAAGTGGGAAATGGGTCTAATAGGAATCCTTATTCATATGAGGTCAATGAAGCGGAGGCTAGGGAGGAGGACAACAACAACCAAGTGGAGCACCAGGGGTTTGAGCTTGTCAGCTTACTTATAGCTTGTGTTGAAGCAATTGGAGTAAGGAATACTGCAGCTATTCACCATTTTATAGCTAAATTGGGTGAGCTTGCTTCGCCGAAAGGAAGCCCTATAAGCCGTTTGTCTACTTATTATACCGAAGCTTTAGCAATACGAGTCACAAGGCTCTGGCCTCAATTTTTCCATATTAATGCACCTCGGGAGCTTGATCGGGTGGATGATGAATCTGGAACTGCATTAAGGCTTTTAAACCAGGTGAGCCCAATTCCAAAGTTTCTTCATTTCACTTCAAATGAGATATTGTTGAGGGCTTTTGAAGGGAAAGACAGGGTTCACATTATAGATTTCGACATTAAGCAAGGGCTTCAGTGGCCTAGTTTGTTCCAGAGCTTAGCTTCTAGGACTAATCCTCCAAGCCATGTTAGAATCACGGGTATTGGTGAGTCCAAACAAGAGCTAAATGAAACAGGAGATAGGCTCGCTGGATTTGCTGAGGCATTGAACCTGCCTTTTGAGTTTCATCCGGTAGTGGACAGGTTGGAAGATGTGAGGCTGTGGATGCTTCATGTGAAGGAGCAAGAGAGTGTGGCTGTGAATTGTATTTTCCAAATGCACAAGACGCTTTATGATGGAACTGGAGGAGCGCTTAGGGACTTTTTGGGACTGATTCGAAGCACAAACCCCACGATAGTCCTTATGGCAGAGCAAGAAGCTGAACACAATGACCCCAGGTTGGAAACAAGAGTTTCCAATTCACTGAAATACTACTCTGCCATATTTGACTCTATTGGTTCTAGCCTTCCCTTGGACAGCTCGGTGAGGCTAAAGATAGAGGAGATATTTGGGCGTGAAATTAGGAACATTGTTGCTTGTGAAGGAAGGGACAGGTTTGAGAGGCATGAGAGGTTTGAGAAGTGGAGGAAGTTGATAGAGCAAGGAGGATTTCGATGCTTGGGAATTACTGAGAGGGAAATGCTTCAGAGCCAAATGCTGTTGAAGATGTACACTTGTGAGAACTTTAGTGTTAAGAAGCAAGGGCAAGATGGAGTGGCACTTACTTTAGGTTGGCTAGATCAGCCTCTTTACACAGTCTCGGCATGGGCGCCCATTGATGTTGCAGGCAGTTCATCCTCTTATTCCCATCCAACTTGATTGCTGCAGGTTTTCTTTTCTTCATACATTCCATTACATTTCATTCCGTTCTTGCATACAGAAAGGGAGGGATACAGAATTCTTTGTAGGTAGGAAACCTGTCATCATTCTTTCATTCTTTTGTTGCAGATAAGATTGTCAGTCCATAGTGTCAGAATTATTTGTATGAATACTGTAGGTTGATACTGATTTCAGTTGTTGCAGGTCAGATTCCTAGATTTCAGACACTAGTATTTGGAGTCAATTTGTGTTTATTCTTTAATTCTTTATGTAAGCTGAAATTCTTTGTTAGTCATTTTTCACTCTATTGTCTTTGTTGGAGGGTTACTCATCCATGTAGTCAGAAACTGGATTTGTTATATATGATATGATTTCATTGATTTGTATTTAGTTATAACTTATTCTTCAATCCTTCATTCCCGTAAAAAGAAAAAGAAGAGTAGTTTATGAATTCTAAATAATGGCTATGGTTCTCACAAGAAATATTGTAGAAGTGAAAATGTGATACAAAAATTATTTACATAATAGCTGTGATGGGAATTATTTTGGCAGTATATTAGCATTGTTTGCAGTGCGGCTTCAGACCTGTTCTTTAAAACCAGAAACTAATTTTTAACTTTAAAGCACTGGAAATAAAATAAACCAGCTTTATAAAGATACAGCCAAATAACAACTTAGTAACATATGAGTATATGACCCAAATCACATAGACTACACGTTTATTTACACATGATGAGGAAACTGGAATGATAGTTTTCTTTTACTTTCTAACTTTTGGAATGAGGTATAAAGGCTGTTCTTTCTTCAAAGTTACACCAAATTTCTCGCTCATGTCTAGCTTCTCAGGATCATATCCATGAGGAAGAGACCAATCAAAGAAGTGAATTAATGAAGCAAGAGCTAAGGGTACTACCTTCGCAGCCATTGGTAGACCAGGGCAGATTCTCCTTCCTGCACTGAAGGGTAAAAATTCAAAATCGTTCCCTTTGAAATCCAGTGCTGAGTTGAGGAAGCGCTCTGGTTTGAACACTAAAGGGTCTTCCCAGTACAGGGGATCCCGTCCAATTGCCCAAACATTCACTAGAACTTGAGAATCCTTTGGAATAGTGTAGCTTGTCACTTGGTATGATTCAATAGCACGGTGAGGTAGTAGCAGTGGGGCAGGAGGGTGCAGCCTAAGCGTTTCTTTAATAGATGCCTGTAGATAGTTTAGCTGAGGAAGGTGGAATTCCTTTACCACATCTTGTTTGATTTCTCTTGCAAGTTCTTCTCGAACTTTTTTCATGGATTCTAGATTCTTTATTAGTTCTGCCATTGCCCATACAATTGTTGAACTACTAGTTTCTGTACCAGCAGAGAAGAGCTCCTGCATACATGATAAAAATGCTATCTCAAGAACAAGTATGCTTATAAATTGGTCTGTCAATTGCCTAATTATGATCTTGACCATATAAAGTAAAATGCCTAATTATGATATTGACCATATAAAGTCCCTAAATTATGTGCACTGTAACAAACAAATTGGAGAGGATGTTAAAATAGAGACCAAAATCAAGGACTCAATGTGTCCTGATACTTAGAAGTGAGAGAAGGTATCTCATGCACCTTGCTTATGCATCCCCTCCCTCTGAGCCAAATACTATTTTCTATGAGCTCAGCTTGTCTAACTTGAATGAAGTTTGTAAACTTGAGCCCAAGAAATGCTCTTCTAGCTCTTGAGCTTGTTCATCTCCTAATTTCACACACACACACACACACACACACACACACACACACACATAGAGAGAGAGAGAGAGAGAGAGAGAGATCAAACCAGAAGCAATTGATTGATTTGCTTGTCTGTAAAATTATTGTCAATCATAACATCCAAGAAGTCTTGTTTTTGCAAAACAACACTTCCTTTTCTTTCTCTTCTTTCTTTGATGATATCTGCCCATGCAAAACTGATACTCCCAATTAAGTCCAGGGTCTTCTTTTTCTGACCTTGAAGATCAAATCTACCTAAAATTGGAAAAAAATCGGATACATCTGAGGCAGAGATCACCTCCATGAGTTTCCTTATGAGTCCCTTCAACCCTCCACCCACACTATCATCCTTCAAGCTGATAAAATCTCTAGATAAAAGAACATTGCTTAACATGTTAAACACAGTAGCAAATATCACTTCTCCAATATTGACCACCTTACCTTCCATTGTGCCTAATAGTTCCACCATGTCCATCGCCTTTTTCTCTTGTAAAGATGCTTGAGACTCCAAGGCTTTGCCTGAGAACAGTTCAGCTCGGCAGAGAGTACGTAAAAACTTCCATCGACCACTGCACTCAAGAGACCATCCAAGTGATAGATTGTTGAGTTCTGACCTCATGTATGAGAACACATTGGGAACATGGCGGCCAGATGAGACTCTATCATGTGTCTTGAGAATTTCCTTGGCAACAACAGGTGATGATCCCACTACCATGAGTGTAGTTCCAAGCCTCAATGAGATGAGTGGACCATAGTTTAGTGCAAGTTGGGTTAGAGTGACATGAGGCTTCTTTCCCAGTTGGAGAATGTTGCCAATGATTGGCCATGGATATGGACCTGGTGGAACTAGTGGGGGCTTGAGTGGTGAAGATAAAATTTTGAAATGCCTGAGGATGAAAAAGAGGAGAGGCAGGAGAAGAAGTATAGGAATTAAAACAAGCATTTCTTCTGAGCCACTTATCTGAGCCATGTTTTCCATGAACCAGAGCTAGTTTTTGCAATTAAAAAAGTTGGTTCCGATACTGATGGGGCGGGAAGGGGGGAGTCAATATGTGTGATATTTCTCTCAACTACTGCATGATAAAATATATAAAAAAAAAAAATTGACCCGGTGGTCTAGATGTTGATGTCAATCCAAAAAATGCAAGTTGATTGACTAACAATAGTAGAAGTTTTGTGTGGAAATGTGGATATTATTTCAATTTCTCAGTTTAACACTGTAGCACCATTTTTATTATTCAGGTCCACATATCTGAAATTTTTATTCTTTTTTCTTAAAGTTGTGAAATTTTTATTCAGCCTAGTACGACTTGGTCTTAACGGGTTTTCCCTTGGAACATAAACTTTGTCAAATCAAACCAAACCAAACCAGAAAAAATTCGACCAGCACCAATGGAGTTGGAAATTTTCACATAATGGCATAAGAGAAGCCATAACCCGGAACTGGGCTTCCTTTGAATATAAACATATTCATCCAGACGATCCAGCCCACAACATGCATGTTGCTGTAGAGACTTGTTTCTGTTTATGCATATATTTAGGTTCCTAACTTAGGTTCTTCAATTCAATTTAACCATGTGGCTGTGGCTATATCGATCAATAAAATGTATTGTTAAATTTAGTTGTTATTGAAACAAGATAACACTTCTAAAAAAAAATAAAATAAAATAAAGTGTTTTAGTTAGTACAATCATATGATTGGATTAGTGGCGGTGCCGCATTGCTTTTGGGGATTCAAATGAATCCCTTGACTTTTGACCCAAAAAATGTTGTATATAATTTTATTTTTTGTAAATTTTTGTTTTGACCCATTAAAATAAAATTTTAAACCTCCTAATAGAAGCCCAACAACGAACCAATTCAACCCTAACCTTTATCTTGGCATTTTTAGACCCAAAAAAAAAAAAAAAAAAAAAACCAACAACAAACCAATTTGATTTAAAATCTAGAAGGAAAAAAAAAAGGTCCACCAACAAAAATTAGTAATTTATTTATCTTAAATCTTTAAAAAAAGAAAATTAAGTGGGTAATAAAGTGTAAATACTAAAAGACAATTAAGTGTGAGGTAGTAGAAGTAGGTGTGGGACAGTGGGGAGTGATGACATTTTTTTTTTTTGATTGTATTGTTTTATTGAATTCTTAATAGAGTAATGCAAAAAACACAACAAAAATTCTTCTTAAATGAATTACAAAGACCAATAAGCTGCCAAAATTTAGTTGAATTATTAAATAAAAGAATTGAAAAGAGTAAAAACAATAACTAATAAATAATAAATTAAAGTATTCTAAGAAATAAAATATCTTCATTATAATAAGAAAAAATATGTCCAATGAATTTATAGTTTCTCATTTATTCTCTTACTAAATTTTTGATAAGGAAAGCAATGTATCACAAGATTTATTTCCTACCTAAGATTTATCTTCTAACAAAATTTTTGTTAACTTGAAAAATCTTCCTTTGGATTATAAATTACAAGAAAATATCTAATCTTATCTTCTTATTGATTAAAATGAAATAAGAAAATATTATCTATATAGAAGTTCTTGTCAACTTCTTCAACACAAATTTAAATGACCCCCCTGAAAATTATTCCTGGAACCATCACATGGTTGGATTAAATTGCAAAATCTAAAATATAATATCTAAGGAATTATATTTAAAGTTTGTCATTATGATAAACTAGCTTGTAATCTCATGCATGTGCATGGATACACTTAAAGATATACATTAAGATGCATAATATAATTCCTATATATATATATATAAAATTTAAATGCTATTGATAGTCATTTTGTAAGGATATTATTAGGTATAAAATGTAACTTGTCCATAATTTTTTTAATTATTGTGAAGTACTTTTTATTTATTTATTATGATTCATTTATTCTAAACTTTTTAGTTTTTGTACTTAATAACTCACTTGAATGAATATTTATAATGTTATCCCATATTTAATTCTAAAATTAAGAAATAAAATTTTCTAAGAATAAATAATTTAGGACATATGGCGCAAAATTGGAACTCTAATTTGCAATTTTAATTTGAGTTTCTCTTAGTTTCACCTATTATTATATATATATATATATATATATATATATATAGATGCCCCAAACTTGATAAAGTGTTTTACAAAAATTCTCATATGCTATGTGTTAATATAATTTATTCTCATATGCTATGTCTTAAACTTTGAATCTTTGATTATTTTATAAGGAATAAAAACAGGATGTAGCATAATATGATTGGTGGAATATAAAGCGAGACACTTATTTTGTGATGAAGAATTTTAGGAATGTAAAAAAATGTAAGCATTATCCAATCACAATAAAAACTAAAAGCTCTAGAGTTTGAAGTTATTATAAATCTATTCATCCAATTTGAAGAAGAGTAGATCAAATTTTATTAACTCATGACATCATCAATGTTCGTACAAAAATTATCTAGAGCAATTTTGCAATCTATTTAAATTAATTAATGATGTAATAAAATCTAATATACTTGTCATAATGAATAGATGAATGTGACAAAGTCAGGGCAACTGGCAATAAGTGGAATAAACGAGAACGAGATTATTGTTTGTGCTACAAACCCATCACCGGAATCCATTGCTTCTAAGATAATGGATCAACTTCCATTTTCACTTCTCTGCAAATCACATTCATTGGTTCAACATTTTAAACAGTCTCCGCATGGGCACCCATTGATGTTGTAGACTTGAGCCAAAATAGGCTTTTACCCCTTTCTCACAAATTTTTCAGCAAAATGTTTCATGTTTGAAACTAATTAGGGAAATGTCCCTGTTTTGAAACTCGATTTTTTAAAAATCGAGTTTCAAATGTAAAACTTGATTTTTGGAATATCGAGTTATATATAGTGAATGTGAACTTAGAATTTTTTTTTGGTACTCGAGTTCCATGAACTCGAGTACCATGTAAAGTACTCGAGTTCTATTTGAATTTTTTTAAGGAACTTGAGTACCAAAATTTTTTAATTTAATTTAATTTTTTTTTTCAGTTTGCTATAACTCGATTGTCTAAAAATTGAGTTTTAAATTGAAAATCAATTTTTACAAAATCGAGTTTCAAAACATGGGCATTTCCCTAATTAGTTTCAAATATGAGGCATTTTGCTGAAAAGTTTTGGCGAAAGGGGCAAATGCCCATTTTCTCCTGTAGACTTGTAGTCAGTTCATCCTCTTATTCCCAGTGAACTTGATTGCTGCAGCTTTTCTTCATACATCCCGTTCTTGATTTTAGTTGTTGTAGCTTAGATTTGCATTTGGTAAGTGATTTCTAATTACATTGTTTAAGTGTTGTGGAAATACGTGTGGATGAAAACGTGTTGTAGAAATACGTGTTATAATGTTTAATAAACGAAAACCGTGTTGGAGTCAATTTGTGTTTATTCTTTAATTTTTTTATGTAAGCTGAAATTTTTTTGTTAGTCATTTTCCATTCTATTGTCTTTATTGGACTTGGAGGGTTACTTATGAACCATGTACGTAGTCTGAAACTGGGTTGTTATATATGATATGATATGATTTCATTGATTTGTGTTTAGTTATAACTTATTATTTTTCAATCCACCATCTTAATAGGTGAATATTTTCTTTTTAATTATCAAAAAATAAAAATAAAATAAAAAACTCAATGGCTATGTGCTATCTGGGTTTGAGTCAGGTTGATGTTACATGAGTTTCAAGATTGTTTGCAGTTTAGTTTTTGAATTCTACCTAATGGCAATGGTTCTCAGAAGGCCTCTTAAAATGAGTATTTTAGATAGACAAGAGGGGGAGTAAAAGGAAAATTGTATTAGTGAAAATGTGATGCAATAATCATTCACATTATACAGTCAATCCAATAGCATAATAGGTGCTGATACGAATTATTTTAGCAGTTTATTAGCATTGTTTGCAGCGCATAAGGATCTCGTGAGGTT
This sequence comes from Castanopsis chinensis, assembly GCA_032878915.1. Lineage (NCBI taxonomy): Eukaryota > Viridiplantae > Streptophyta > Magnoliopsida > Fagales > Fagaceae > Castanopsis > Castanopsis chinensis. The sequence continues at coordinate 7,923,295 of JAVQMG010000115.1, read as the reverse complement.
TAGGGCAGTAAACGAGCCGAATTTTGTCGAGTAATGCATGTTCAAGCTTGACTCGAGCTCGAAACAAGTTTAAAAATAATGTTTGAACTTAAGTTCGTGGGAAAGCCAAAAATCTTGAGCTTGGATTGATTAATTAGACAAGCCAAGCTCAAGCTTAATATCAAACTCAAACTTAAGTTCAAGTCAAGATTTTGAGCTTGAGATCTAAAAAAACTACATTATTAAATGTTTAAATCTCTAAAATTAAGAGAAAAAATAATAGCATACTCATTTTATTATGTATCTAGTCCTACTTATGATTAGCCATTATTCGAATTAAAATTTTACATAATTAAATTCATTCATTTATCATTCCTTGATTATAGCTTCAGAAATTGTTCAAAATACAATTTTTATATTCACGTTAGATGGTGATGAACTAGAAAAATACTTGTTTGTAATTATTATAAATGAGAAAATACTAACATGTTTTATAACTTTATTTTAGATGATTGATAATTAGGGAAGGATCATATGTGACCCACTTAATTAATTAATTAATTTTTAAATGTAACTATAGTCTAAAATGGTTTTTGGTCAATTTTGAGGGAAAGAAAAAATGTTTGGTTTACCTTCAGTACTTTTGTAATTGGAAGTTTCCTTTTGTTTTAAATACACAATAGTAAGGAGTAGTGAGTTTTAATCTCCAAATTTTATTTAGTTAATGGGTGATGTGGGAGTTTTTTATTAAAAAAACAAAAGATTCCAGTTAAAAAAGTTTTGGAGGTAGGCCAAACCTAAATTAAGGTAGTGGATATTGGTCCCATATTGGTCATGTCATTATTAAGATATGTATAATAAGTATATTTAGTTAACACATATAAACTTATAAATAAGCTTTTGCTTGAATTGTTATGTATCAAGCTTAATAACTCCCAAACTTGTTCGTGAATAAATTTTTTTGCTTGGACTCGGCTTGTTTATTAAACGATTCTAAAACTAAGGCTTAAGTTTGGCTTATTTATAAACAAACAAACATGAACAAGCTTTTTATCGAGCCGAGCCCGAGTTGTTTATAATTGACTTAATTCATTTACAGCCCTATACGAGGAAGTGTGTTAAGGCAATCTCATTGAAAACAAAAATTAATTTTCAACTTTTAAAGAACTTGAAACAAAATAAACCAGCTTTTTAAAGATACAGTCAAATGATAACTTAGTAACATATGACCCAAGTCACATAGATTACATGTTTATTACCAGAAAAAGTTGAAGAGTACACATGGTGAGGAAACTGGAATCACAGTTTTCTTTACTTTCTAACTTTAAGAATGAGGTATAAAGGTTGTTCTTTTTGCAAAGTTACACCAAATTTCTCACTCATGTCTAGCTTCTTAGGATCATATCCATGAGGAAGAGACCAATCAAAGTTGTGAATTAATGAAGCAAGAACTAAGGGTACTACTTTTGCAGCCATTGGTAGACCAGGGCAGATTCTCCTTCCTGCACTAAAGGGTAAAAATTCAAAATCGTTCCCTTTGAAATCCAGAGCTGAGTTGAGGAAGCGTTCTGGTTTGAACACTAAAGGGTCTTCCCAGTACATGGGGTCCCGCCCAATTGCCCAAACATTCACTAGAACTTGAGAATCCTTTGGAATAGTGTAGCTTGTCACTTGGTATGACTCAACAGCACGATGAGGTAGTAGTAGTGGTGCCGGAGGGTGCAACCTAAGGGTTTCTTTAACAGATGCCTGTAGATAGTTTAGCTGATGCAGGTGGAATTCCTTTACCAAATCTTGTTTGATTTCTCTCGCAAGTTCTTCTTGAACTTTTTTCCTGGATTCTGGATTCTTAATTAGTTCTGCCATTGCCCATTCAATTGTTGAACTACTAGTGTCTGTACCAGCAGAAAAGAGCTCCTGCCAATACATGGTAAAATTAAGTGCTATCTCAAGAACACATATGTATGCATATCAATTGGTTTGTCAAAGCAAATAAAGAAGCAAAGCTAGTGAATAACATAGTAGAGACTCAAGAAAGAGACCAAGTAAAATGCCTAGTTAATTATGATATTGACCATAAATAATCCTTAAATTATGTGCACCGTAACAAATAATGGGTTATTATTAGATACTCCGAAAGTATATTTTTTCTTTCTAATGGGTCTCACCCACCATGGTGCCCACCTCCATACCAGAGAGAGAGAGAGAGAGAGAGAGAGAGAGAGAGAGAGAGAGAGAGAGAGAGAGAGAGAGAGAGAGAGAGAGAGAGAGAGAGAGAGAGAGGAAATATCCCCCAAACTACCTAATAAATTTCCACAAACAAATTAGAAAAGGCAAGAGGTAGGTTGAGAAAGAGACCAAAATCAAGGAATCAATGTGTCCTGATACTTGGAAGTAAGCATTTTACTATTTTGCCCCCTCTGACACTAATGAATTCACTTCCATAATAGAATGATGGTGATTTGTGGGTTCGACGTAAAGCTATATTTTTTCATATAAAAAAAAATTAAGTGTTTGTGTTGACTTGAATTTCACAATTTTTGCCACAATTTACTAAAGTAGGACTAGTAAATGGTGGAAATAAAATGGTGGGTTCACGTGGGTCCATGATTCCACCACTTACTAGTTATCACGTGTCAAAGATGTAATAAAGTTGTGAAACTAGTTGTACTACTAGACTTACTCTACATACAAACACTAATTTTAAGCACGCAACTTTTTTCGCAAACAAGTTTCACAATAGTTGATTGTGAACCGTGAACACAACTAAATAATTATCAATTGGTTTGTCAATGCAAATAAAGAAGCAAAGCTAGTGAATAACCTAGCAGAGACTCAAGAAAGAGAACAAGTAAAATGCCTAGTTAATTATGATATTGACCATAAATAATCTTTAAATTATGTGCACGGTAACAAATAACGGATTATTATTAGATACTTCAAAAGTATTTTTTTTTTTTTTTTATCTCATATAGGAATGAGTCTCACTCACCATTGTGCCCACCTACATACGAGAAAGAAAGGAAATATCCCCCAAACTACCTAATAAATTTCCACAAACAAATTAGAAAAGGCAAAAGGTAGGTTAAGAAAGAGACCAAAATCAAGGACTCAATGTGTCCTGATACTTGGAAGCACGGGCGGCCGGTGAGTATTAGAAACATTTTACTATTTTGCCCCCTCTGATAGTAATGAATTCACTTCTATAAAATAAAGCAACTTAGACCATGTTTAGTACACAAATTAAAAAAAAAAAAAAAGTTTTTAAACAATGTATTTTCACATTTTTTCACTCACACATATTTTCACATATATTTTTAAACAATAAAACATATATTTTTAAGTGTATGTAACAAATACCCCTTAACAACCACCTTTGGTCTTTTCCTAAACAAATGATGGTGATATGTGAGTCCCACGTAAAGCTATATTTTCTTCATATAAAAAAAAAAAAAAATGTAAGTGTTTGTGTTGACTTGACTCTCTTTCGCGAGAAGGTATTACATGCAGTAGATGCATGTTTCCTCTCTCTCACAAGGGGAATTATGGATTACAAAATATGAGATGCTTCACCAAGCAGTCAAGCCAGTGCAATCCAACAATCCTTTCTTTTTCAAGATTTCAGACCAGAACTTGTAAAAATACTTATTTTCACGGGGGAAAATGTATGAGTAAAATTCTGGTTCAAGCCCCACATTGCACTTTCTCTAACAGAATTTCCAGACAAGCTCATGAATACTAAACAGATACAGCAAAAGACCATAAAAGTCTTCAATTGGTGTAGAAAGTCTTCAGTTGGTAGAACCAGAATTTTACTCATACATTTTCCCCCGTGAAAATAAGTATTTTTACAAGTTCTGGTCTTCAGTTGGTAGAACAAAGTCTTTGGATGGAAGAATTTTGTTTTGCATGGAAAGTCTTCTGAGGCTTTGGTATATATATACTTAAGAAAGGGAGGATAGAGAAAGGGAGAGAAAGGGACAGAGATAAACAAAAAGATAAGGACAAAGACATGTAAAGAGACGGAGGTGTAAGAAGATTATGGAATAAAAGATTAAAACTGGTTTATGGCATATATTGCTAAGATTGTATAAAATATAACATCTACGTAAGGAATGGAACACAACACAAGATACAATAAACTAAGGGATATTATTAGATTCAACAACTTTTTTACATCAGGCATAAGAGAGACTGGATATTACAATGGGTTTTCTTTCTCACTCTTTCTCTCTTTTCACTCCTTGCTTTTCTGAGGGGACGAAGAGCCTTTTTATAGGCAATATATTACAGCAATATCTTACAATCTGAAGATAAGAAAGTTGTACAGTAAATAGTAGGGGCCAACATAAGTCGTGACAAATGTACAAAAGTGTGGGGGACGCTCAAAATAATTTGACCAATCTTTTCTTCATTCAGAGATGCTACTGTCCAGCAGTTATTGGTTGTCTGCGGGGGGAGAAACAACTGGCAAGTTGGATAATCAGGGGTGACAAGTGTCACAAGGGGGATATGTGGACTGGGACAAAACCTGCAGTTGTGTTGAAAATTGAGAAGTGCTGGACGTCCAAGTGTGGAGATTGCATGCAAAAGACCATAAAAGTCTTCAATTGGTGTAGAAAGTCTTCAGTTGGTAGAACAAAGTCTTTGGATGGAAGAATTTTGTTTTGCATGGAAAGTCTTCTGAGGCTTTGGTATATATATACTTATATTTATATAGATATATATATATATATATATTATTATATTATTATTATTATTATTATTATTATTATTATTTTTTTTTTTTTTTTTTACAATAAACTTTTACAATACATTAGTCATCCCATCCATCTCTTCCTTGAAACCATTCTTCATCAAGATCATCAAAATCAGGATGTCCATCATGGTTATGGTAGTAAGGGTCGTCATGTCCCATCAAAGGATTTGGCATTGCCCAATGATCTTCATGTGGCCATTGTTGTCTGCATATATCTGGGTCTGTAGGCACTGTTTCAGGGAGAATTCCTTGATTAAGAGATTCAGCCATCGTGAGGGAATAGTGACAAGATTGCCAAGATATGTCCATGTGTTTATGAAGGGTACCATCAGCATTAGTTACCCAATGCATGTCTGCAGGGTGAAGAATTCCTTGTGCTCGAACATCATTTTTGGAATTGAGCTTAGCAACTAGACAAGCAGAAGTGAGTTTTTCTCCAAAGTGTGGGTGCTCTATTTTGGGATATTTGGACCAATCACCATCATGAGCATCGTTTTTCAAGATTTCAGACCAGAACTTGTAAAAATACTTATTTTCACGGGGGAAAATGTATGAGTAAAATTCTGGTTCAAAATGAAGACACAAGTAGTACTCATTGAGTAAGTACCACATGTAGAGATAATGAGCAACTGTCCAATTAGTTATCCAAAAGGCAAAAGGGGTTTTCCATGGTTCATCTATGTTTGGGAAAATGGCAAGGAAATGACTCTGTTGTTCTTTGAGGTAATCATGGAGGGTTCTAATGATTCTTTTGGATCTGGCTTGAAGGGTCAGGTTCTTTATTTGTTCTTTGATTTCTGGAGGAAGGGTTTCTATCATTTTGAGAATATCATCAGGAGTTGAAGTGGAGCTTGAGGATGAGGATGGATCTGTGACTGGATATACACATAAAGGAGGAGGAATGATGGTTGTGGCAAGAACTGGGGGTTTTCTAGAAAGATAATCAGTGATAAGATTGTCTTTACCTTTGATGTGTTTGACTTGGAAAGACCATTGTGAAAACCAATTTGACCATCGGAGTAGCTGGGGGTGTGGGAGCATTTTTCTTTTGAACTGGAGCATTTTTGGGAATGAGGACATGTCCATTTCTACTAGAAAATTATGCCCGAGGAGGTGGAACTGGAACTTTTCAATGCCATGCTTGACTGCCAAAATTTTTGAAAGTGGAATGATAATGGAGTTCTGAGGGCTTGAATGTACCACTTTTATATCCACAAATGTTTCTTTTGCCATTGGCTTCTTCAAAGAGAGCTGCTGCCCAATATTCATCACTTGCATCTGTCTGCAAAATTCTTTTGCCTGGTCCTGGAATCTGTAAGGGAGGAAGTGTTTCTGCTAACTTTTTCAACTGCTGAACTGCTTCTGTATGAACGGGATTCCAATCTGGGGGAGATTTCTTCAACAATTGAGCTAAACAATTCCTGTATCTGGAGATTTTTGGAATGAAATCTGACATGTAATTCACAATTCCAAGAAGCTGCTGTATCTGTTTAGTATTCATGAGCTTGTCTGGAAATTCTGTTAGAGAAAGTGCAATGTGGGGCTGCAAAGTGTATTTTCCATCTGAAATATTTACTCCCAAGAAGTCTATAGAGGAGACTCCTATGATCATCTTTTTTTCTGAAAGCATTATCCCTTGAGTTTTTACTAAATTATAAAATTCAGTAAGCAATTTTTCATGGGATTCTGCATCCTTTGAGAATAAAAGGATATCATCAACATAGATCAAGGCATTTGTCAACAGTGGCTGGAAAAGAGTTACCATTGCTTTCTGGAATTCAGAAGGAGCATTTTTGAGACCAAAAGGCATAACAGTCCATTGATAATGGTGGTCTGGAATGCAAAAAGCTGTCTTGTACCTTTCTTCTGGGTGGATTCCTAATTGCCAAAATCCTGCTTTGAGATCGAACTTTGAAAATATCTTAGCATGTGAAAGATGCTGGAAAAGAGCACTTTTGTTTGGCAAAGGGAACTTATCATCAGCAAGGAAATGGTTAAGATCTTGGTAGTTGATTACCAATCTGAGTTTTCCACGAACTTGTTCAGCATGCTTATTTACATAGAAAGCTTCACATGCCCATGGAGAGGTTGTAGGTTCAATGAGGCCTTCTGAAAGAAGAGTGGATAATTCTTGTTTGGCTAAGTTCAAGTGATCTGGGTTCATTCCTCTGTGACTGGCTTTTGTGGGATTGACATCTTCATTCTTTTTGAAAGGTAAGGTTATGAAGAAGGATGGATTTTTCCACAATGGGTTTGGATTTTTGAGGAGGAATTCTGAGTGGGTGGTTGCACAACAATCTTTTATAATCTGGAGTCTGAGAGAATCAAATGGGTCTATTGTGAATAAATGAGGTACCTGAGTCCATGTGAGAAGATGTTGTTTGTGCAAAAGTCCTTTTGAGGACCATCTGAGACTAGGTATTTGGTGGAGGAGATCAAATCCTATAAGGAGGTCTCTGCCTGTGAGAGGGGAGCCAAGGACTTGGTGTTTTATGGTCAGTGTTGGGAAGATTCTAATGAGAATAGGCTTGCTTTTCAAGGTGATTGTAAATGTTTCTCCATTGGCTGCTTTGAACATTTGGTTATGGGGTAGCCAGAATTGGTGAGGTAGTATTTTGGGATGGAGAATTGTAGCTGCTGCACCTGTGTCAAACAAGGTTATTACTGGAATAGGTCTGGAATAGGTGTCAGGGAGGATATGCACTTGGGCTATGGGTGTAGGGTTGGTTAGGGGGGCTATGAGAGGCTGAGATGTGTAGATGGTTTGGATTTCTGGGTCTGAGTCTTCTGAACTTGAATCATCTTCTGAGGAATAGGCCATAACTGCTAAGGCTTGGGGAGAGTACTCATCATCTAGTGAAAAGAGTGATTCAACATCTGAGAATGGAGTGTCATCTGCATGAATCTGGGCTTGTTCAAGAAGCTTTACTGCTTTTTCTTTCTTTGGACAATTTTTTGCAAAGTGACCTGGTTTTCTGCATACAAAACAGACCTTTGAAGTTTTTCCTTTGAACTGCTTTCTTCTGAGGAATTTCCATTTCTTTTTTCTGAAGGATCTCTTCTTTTGACTTGCATAATGCCTTTTCTTCCAGGGATATTTCTTGAAATGATCTCTTTTCTTTGTGGAACAAGTGCAACTTTTGTCATAGCATATTATCTGTAAATCTTTTCTTTTGCAATTGTCTTTGAGCTTGCTATGGACCTTGTCAATTTCTGAGAGAAACTTTCTCTGGTTGCAAAGCTTTTCAAGAGCAATGAGCACATGCTGGTAGATTTCTCCTAAAGAGGCTTGCTGTAGAGTTATTTTTTGAAGATTCATCATTCGAAGAGTTTCATCTCCTAATGGTTCTGGAAAGGAGTTCAGAAAGGTGTGCTTTGAATTAACATCATCCATACCATTGAAGGAGTAGTACCGGCTTGACATTCTGTCAAAGTGTTTCTCCAAATCTTTTCTTTCAAAAGAGCAACATTTCATCAGCAAGTATTCTTCTCGTGCAACTTCTGTATAATGAGCCACAGAGCCAAGAAATTCACTATGAATGATTGTGAAAAAATCTTCGAAAGTGGGAGACTGGGCTGCTTGTCTTTGTCTGTATTCTCCAAGGTTGAGCCACCATTGTCTTAATCTTCCTGTGAGTCTTGCAACAAATTTAGCAATAATTTGTGCAACAGTGTTGTTTGGGGCTTGGAGTTCAGCTGTGCACCATGAATACATGTTAAAAATTTCATCATGCCATTTTGAAGGAGGGATATTGTCAATGGTGAATAGGTGTTTTGAATCTGTGGTGGATGAGTAGGTTAATCTTGCTTGGAAGTCAGGAATTATGGGAGGTGGAGGAAATATTGGTGGAGGTGGAGGTGGATCATGGTGAAGGACATCATCATCTTCTTCTACTTTTGGATCTGTCATAAATACTTCATCTAGACCAAGATCAGATAAGTCTAAATCTGTGTCTGCAATGACTGGGAGCACAAAAGGAGTTTGTGGGTCTTGAAGTGTAAGGGATTTGAGGAAAGATGATATTGGGTTTGGGGGGTCAGGGTTTGTAGACAACATGTTCATATCTGGAGGTCGTGAGGAAGCACCTACAATTGGGTCTGGAGGATGGTATAATGGTTCTTTGTCTTTTTTCATGAAAGAGGGTGGATTTTGTGGTTTGGTTTGGGGTTGTAGTTGGAGTGGTGGAGAATATGTTGTACTTGGAAGTATTCCGCTTGGTCGAAACGGGTTATGGTCAGGATGTGCCATGGTTAATGGTTGGAGGTTTTGGTAAGGAGAAATTGGGGAGAAGGGTGAGGCTGGGGGTATGGGTAAGTCTTTATACAATGATTGGCGGGGTTGGTATGGCATGTAGACTTGCATTGGAAGAGCTTGGATTACTTCTTTTCTTGGATTTTCCATAGACTGAAGTTATGCTAGCAGCTGTTTTCTTTCTTTTTCTTTCTGTCCGATGAGTGGAAATGAGACAGAGAAATCTTTTACTGTGGAGGCTATGGTTGCCAATTCTTGCTCAACTGACTGTATTTTCTTCTTTAAATCTTCGATAAGAGAGTTTGAGGACGAGAAGGTGTTAGCAACTGTTTCTGTCATTTTTTGTTGATTATCAAGAATCTTTGAAAGGACCTGGTTTTGTGCCACAGCATTTTCTGCTTGCCAATTTAAAGCTGCTTCGGCTGAGGAAACTTGCTTCCTGGTTCCATCTGGGTTGGTTCCAACAGGATTTTTGATTTTCCACACATGTTTGGTGTTGGCTTGAGGGTGGTCAAAATTCTCAAGAGGAGGGAAATTTTGTGAGTAGGAGGGTGAAGCATGGTCAAACATATAGCAAGGTAGGGGTTTTTGGACATGAGTTTGACTAATAGGTTTGGGTTGACATTTTGATATTTGGGGGAGGACTTTCTGGTAGTATGGAATCAAAGGAGGGGTCAGAGGAGGTTCATGGTTCTGACTTGGATTTTGTTTACATGGAGAGGGGGAGGATGGATTTTGTTTTTTGGTTCGGGGGTAAAGGACATAATAATCAAACCTTCCCGAAGGTTCTCCGAGGAGGTCAACTTCTGGATCTCCTGCTTCATATCTTTCTTTAAGAATCTGCTGGGAGGACTTTTTCTTCTTTTTTGAATCACTTTTTTCAAAAACTTCTTCTTCTCGACAATCATCACAATCACAAACATCCCACCATATATGACCAGAGGATGATTTTCCTTCATAGCAAGGCTGTCCGTCTTCTCTGAATGCTTTGATTTGAAGACCTTCTAGACCTTCATATGACACCGGATGGATCATAGCAATCTGAGTAGGAAAGACTGTGACTTCCTTCTTTTCTTGTGTATTGGTGAGGAATCTGACTTCAACATCACCGTTTTCTTTTTTGACAAAGAAAGGATTGTTGGATTGCACTGGCTTGACTGCTTGGTGAAGCATCTCATATTTTGTAATCCATGATTCTGGAAAGAGAGAGGTCATTTGGTTTCTGTCTAACTGCCTTGGAACAAATGTACACATAGGTGTCACACCTGGATCAACTTGGATTAGCAAGGCTTCGTTGGATTGGGCCATCTCCGGAACTGCTACATCAAAAGCATGGTTTTGAAGTCTGTAGGCTAACTGGTAGTGGAGTGTGGCTGCAAAAGTATCTTGCACCTGAGAGGCTCCTGTAATTTGGACTTGCACCTTAAGAGCATCACAAAGGTGAGGGTCTTTGAGAGACATGTTGAAATTGGGAAAAAGAGTAACAAAAACTGTTCCCGCATTTAAGGTAGTCTGGACTGTACCAATGACTGCATTATGATACTCCAAGAACCTAGAATCAAGAAGTGAAATTCTAGAGGCTACAGGGAGTCCTTTTCTGCCATGAAAAGTTAGTGCCAATCTGACTGCACCAAAATGGAGATGTGTGTATCCTTGTTTTTGCCATGGAATGACAAATTCTCTTGGAAGGGCTAAGGTGATAAAATTTTCATTTTCAGTGGCTGGAATATTATACTGGTCAAACTTAGAGGCTTGGACATATTCTTTAACAGTAGAAGGATGAGAAGGACCTAAGAACTTTTTTATGGATTTTTTGAAGGAATTTTGAGGTTTATCAAACACAGTATAGGGATTTACAATAGGGAAATCAGTAATAGGGATTTTACTATCTTCAGGTATATGAGAAATTTCATACAAGTAGTCTAATTTATTTGCAGTAGATGTACGAAGAGGAGGGTCAACAATAGGTATTGTGGTATCAAGAACTGTGGGGTCCACCCCCTTGTGAGAGAGAGGAAACATGCATCTGCTGCATGTGGAAGTTTTTCCTCTTTCGCAGAAGTATTAGCAGGGCCCACAATATAATTATAAAAAAACTACTCTATTTTTGTATACAAGAGTAAGTCTTCTATTACATCAAATTTTACGATTTTTACCACAGTTTAATTACGTAGTGATTTGTAAATGGTGAAAATAAAATAATAAATTCATGTGAATTCATGATTTCACCACTTACTAGCTATCACATATTAAAGTTACAGTAAAATTATGAAATTAGTTGTAATACTAGACTTACTTCGTGTACCAACACTAATTTTATGCACGCAACTTTTTTCCCAAACAAGTTTCACAGTAGATGATTGTGAACAGTGAACACTACTAACGCTCATAAATTTATTATTTTTTCTCAATTACTCGTAGTCAACTATTCCAACAACTGTGTATTTTTTTCTGAAAAAAGTTAGATCTATAGCATTATTGAGCACTTAAAGTCTACAAATTTTAGACTGTCCGTGAACGTTTCTTTCTCATCTCTTGAAGTTTTTGTATAAACTCAAAATTTAGGTACTTAAAATAAGAGTGGAAGAAGAGTAGAATTCTACATATTTCTTTTTAAAAGCATTCAAGAAAGTGAGATATGTATACAACTTTACATGTATATTGCTATATTCTTTAACATTTTCATATTGATTTATTTTTTTTCATTACATTTTGAGAATTCAAATTACATATTTAAACTTTATGTACTTAAATTATGCTCTTAATTTGATTGTTATTAAGTATAAATTGATTATATTTGATTTCTTCATTTTGATGATATGAAATATGTGTTATGGACACAATCACATAAACACATAGTTTATATATATATAAAGAGAGAGAGAGAGAGATCAAACCAGGAGCAATTGATTGATTTGCTTGTCTGTAAAATTATTGTCAATCATAACATCCAAGAAGTCTTGTTCTTGCAAAACAGTACTTCCTTTTCTTTCTCTTCTTTCTTTGATGATATCTGCCCATGTAAAGCTGATCCTCCCAATCAAATCCAGGGTCTTCTTTGTTTGGCCTTGAAGATCAAATCCATCTAAAATTGGAAAAAAATCGGATACATTTGGGGCAGAACACACCTCCATCAGTTTCCTTACGAGTTCCTTCAACCCTCCACCCACACTTTCATCCCTCAAGCTGATAAAATCACTTGATAAAAGAACATTACTTAACATGTTAAACACAGTAGCAAATATCACTTCTCCAATATTGACCACCTTACCTTCCATTGTGCCTAATAGTTCCACCATTTCCATCACCTTTTTCTCTTGTAAACATGCTTGAGACTCCAAGGCTTTGCCTGAGAACAGTTCCGCTCGGCAAAGAGTACGTAAAAACTTCCATCGACCACTGCACTCAAGAGACCATCCAAGTGATAAATTGTCGAGTTCTGACCTCATGTATGAGAACACAATAGGAACATGGCGGCCGGATAAGACTCTATCATGTGTCTTGAGAATTTCCTTGGCAACAACAGGTGATGATCCCACTACCATGAGTTTAGTTCCAAGCCTCAATGAGATGAGTGGACCATAGCTTTTTGCAAGTTGGGTTAGAGTGACATGGGGCTTGTTTCCCAGTTGGAGAATGTTGCCTATGATTGGCCATGGATATGGACCTGGTGGAACTAGTGGGGACTTGAATGGTGAAGATAAAATTTTGAAATGCCTGAGGATGAGAAAAAGGAGAGGTAGAAGAAGTATAGGAATCAAAACAAGGGTTCCTTCTGTGCCACTTGTTTGAGCCATGATTTTCATAAACCAGGGCTGGTTTTCGCAATCAAAAAAGTGGTTTGTGAGTTAGCTAATAACTGATGAGGCAGGAATGGGCGTTCAAATGTTCAACTCCTCTCAACCATTCCATAATAAAAAATAAAAAAAAAATTTACCACCTGGTCAGATGTAGATGTTGATGTTGATGTCTATCCCGAAATGCATATTAATTGACTTTCTAGTTAAGCCGCCCCTTCCACCAATTAGGCCATTGTTTAAGGCTTCCAGGAAAGGGGGCCCTAAAATTTTGAAAAAAAATTAGTAGAAAAAAAAAAATTTAGTTTAAGAAGAAACTTTAAAAAATTTGATACATCTTTGTGACCAAAGAATAAGAAATTTGGAATATTCTTGTAAATATTAGTAACCCAAAAAATTCTTTGGTCTAAAAAAAAATCAATTATCTCAAAAATATCATCTTTAACCTCTAGACAAATCAAAATTCAACATATAAAATGTAAATCCGGTTTAAAAAACTACCCACAAAACAACTTCAAATCAAAACCAATAAAATATTTCAAATCCCTAAAATTTACTCGTATCTTTTCTCTCACTCACTTTTGCTTTCCGCCTCTCTCTCTCACAGCTCTTGCTCTCTGCCTCTCATTTTTACTCTCCACTAGTTCTACTCGTAAATTATTTTGTTGGTGGCTCATGCTTCCTCCGATTTGAGGAGTGATCCGTTTGAACTTTGTGCTTATGATAGTTTGCAAAAATACTGTTTTAAACTTAAACCTTTTTCTTAAACTTGATGATTATTATGATATTGATGGTTTAGATTTATTTTCAGAATTAAAAGTTTTCAAAGAAATTTTACAAATAAAAGAATATACTCAAATTGACATACTAAATTATATAAAAAGGTTAGATTCATTTCCAAATACATGTATTGCTTATAGAATTTTACTAACAATACCTGTTACAGTTGCTTTTGTAGAAAGAAGTTTTTCAAAATTTAAATTAATTAAATCATATCTAAGATCGACAATATCCAAGAAAGATTAAGTGGATTAGCTATATTATCGATTTAATGAGATAGTAGAAGAACTTGAATACAAAATTTTAATTAGTCAATTTGCATCTCAAAGAGCAAGAAAATAAGATTTAAAATGAAATATATTATAATGTTAAAATATTAAATAAATTTTAATTTAATTAATACATAAATATGTAAAGACCCCATTTTAGTTCTCACGCCCCAAAATGTCTAGGCCGGCCCTATCAATAGTGGAAGAGACGTGGATATTATTTCAATTTCTCAGTTTTATACAGCGGCTCCATTTTCTACATTATAATGTAAAAGGATGAATTTGGAGTGATGATCATGAAGGAAAAATATATGGTTTGACGAAAGAACGTGTATTGGCTGAAAATACAAATAAAGTAAAAGATTTGCTGAAAGATGGACAAATAAGTTTTGGCAAAAAAAAAGAAAAAGAAGTGAATCAGATAATAAATAAAGATGAAATTAAAGATGACAAATGTGAATCAGATTGGACTTAAAGTATAGCCCTCTGGCTGAAGTTTTGTAAAATCCTAGAAAACATAATGCTTTTTTTTTTTCCTTCTAGAAAACATAATACATTTTAAATTCAATTATTATATAATACTAGTCAGAAATTTGTAAAACGGAAAACTTTGCCTAAAAGTATTTTGCTCTCAAGCTTTTCATAAAAAATATAATTAAATAATATTAGTCTCAAACAGAAACAATAAATATTACAGGAAAAATTTTTAAAATGAATGGTATGCATCTAACTAAAATTTTTTATAATCCTCTCTAGTTTCTACCATATGAGATACCAAAATTATATTTGCATCATAGATTATGGATCCATTTGGATATCGCTTATTTTATTAAAAACTGAAAATACTGTAGCAAAATAATTTTTAAATATATGAATAGTATCGTGGGACTTATTTTTAATGAAAAAGTTACTAAAAAAAAGGTTTGTGGATCTTGTGATTAGTGCACGAGACCCACTGGTATGACACATTTCAATGCAAACTTTGCTGGTCAAAGAGGTAATGGGTCCTGTGCATAGTGCACAGGACCCACTCACAGACAACAATCACGTGAAAACACTGTTCTCAATAAAAAATAAAAAATAAAAGGAAAACACAAACATTGAACACAGACTCTATTCAAACGCATCCTATATGCCAAATATTTGTAGCTACAATCCTATAAATTGTTTATATTTTCAGAAGAGACAAATGTTGTCAAAATCTATGATCATAGTATCTCAATTGTTTGTCAATATTTGAACTTAGGATCATCTTTATACTTATGATGGATCTAGTACCATTGCATCACAAACAACTCAAAATTTAATATGAATATAGTTGAATGTCATATGACTATTGGTGACTATGCTATATTGCATATCATTTGACATTTTCTTTAATATAGCAAGAGAAGCACTCGTTATCTTACACTACAAAAAAAGAGTCTATTTGCGAGTATAAAATACCCTCACAAAAATTCAAATATCGTCGCAAAAGGTTATTAGCGAGGGCATATGGCCCTCGAAGGCCGTCGTATTTGCTCTTGTTGCTAAAAGAGATTTTGCGACCATACCTTCGCAAATAAATAATTTACGAGAGCAATCTACCGTCGTTACTGAACAAATTTGCCCTCACAAATATATTACCAAATGACGAGAAAACTCGACGACTTATTTTTAGCGAGGGAAAAAAATTGTCGTTAACAACTATTTGTGAAGACCTTTATACTCTCACAATTAGTTATTTGCGAATTCCAAATTGACGACATACTTTTTAGTGACAAATAATGACATCGCTATAATTTATTTGTGAAGGCTTTTAACCCCTCACAACTTATTTTTAGCAAGAGAAAACAGTCATCGTTAATAATTATTTGTGAAGACATTTATACTCTCGCAATTAGTTATTTGCAATTTCAAATTAACGATGAGACAAATAATAATTTCGCTAAAATTTATTTGCAAAGGATTTTAACCCTGTCGCAATTAGTTCGGAATAATAGTAATGACATTAAACTATCACTTCAAACATTTTTGTCAGAGGCTAAAGGGTGTCGCTATTCTATTAATTGCAAGGAACTCTATCATCAATATAAAGTTATTTATGACCAAATTTTTATGTCATCAATAGTAATATTTTATATCATTTTTGTTTAACTATCATGTTACAATAGTACAATAATTACTAAAAATTGATACAATAGTCCAATAATTACTAAAAATTGATCAATCGAAAGATAAAAATTCATATAAGTTCAAACTTTAAAATATAAAATATACAAAAAAAATCCTAAAATTAAACCTTGTTTTAAACTTAAACAACTAGAATTATGAGTTCTGACAAGATCTATATTAATCTTCCTTTGAGTCACCCTTCAAGTTGTTTTCAACCTCTATGTTATTGTTTGAGTTGTCCTCTTCATCGCTGCTAGTACCATCCTAAAAAATTTAAAAAAAAAAAAAAAGCATTAAACATGACTTAAAATGAAACAATTAAAGTAAATTTGTATTTGTATCAATGCTTCAATAAATAAGTACATATATACCATATCAAATCAAATCATATAATAATATATCATAAACAACAATAAACTCCTTATGGTCTCGAATAAGCTAAAACCAAGAAAAGTTGTATTGCAACTTACCTTTTCAATAAAGGGGTTCTAAGACTGGTTAAAAAGTCAAGTTTGCTATTCACTGCTTTGTTTTTAAAATAGTGTGCAGCATCCCTACAAATTGCCTATGGAGGCATAAAGTGCACACATGAGCAGTTACCAGTTCCAATATTCCTAAACCGCTCAGGGTAACTTTTTTTTTAATTTAACAATAACAATAACTTAATTTGATTACTTAAACCACTATCAAAATTACATATAAATTAAAATAATATACCAATTGTGAAAAACGTAAATCACAAAACACATGATATACAAAATTAAATACAAAACCTATATATAGCTGTCACAACATTAGATAGTGTCTTAGTCCTATTATCATTTATCAAAACTAAATATAAAATAATATAATATTGTAATAGATGCAAGCTCAAAACCACAACAAACCAATAGAAAGTTGTAGAAGATCCAAGAGGCAAAAGCATAAGTTTGAAATTGTACCATAGTAGTTGAATCTATGTTAGATTGTTGTGGTATGCCCATCGACTGCAACTTTTGTGCAAACTTCTCCTCAAGCTTCTCCACAACTTTTGCAAGTTTGGAATCGATTTCCTCTCTAAGATGTGCCTCCAAATCTTCTTTTTCTTTTGTATAAGGGCATTCATGTCTATTAAGAATCAAAATTTAAACATCTTTACCATCATGAAATAAAATTTGTATGCCTCATAGTAGGCGTTCTTTATTCAAATAGAAGGAATTTCAAAGGCTTGCATTTATTTTGACAGATTCAAGCACTTTAAGCCCATATATCAGTATGGTAATAATTAAAACTTTAAAATGTAATTTAACCAAAATCAAAAATAAAAACCACAAAATTAACTCAAAGTGAAACAAAGGTGAGAGGGGTTGTTGTGCTTTCAATTTCACTACATAGCAGGTTAGCCATCTTGTAAAAATGGTTTGGTCCATGAAACATTATCCAATTGATTTGAAATTTTAAGGGAACATGGCCCTATATGCATACAAGGTACCACAAAAAATTCAGTCCAAAATGATTTTTCTAAAATTTATTAAAAATCACTTACTGCAGCTGACTCAAGTCTGTCCATGATAGATTTAGGATCCCAAAAGAAAATTGCTATAATTTTAATACTCGCCCAAATGCTTTGAAACTTTATTCACATTAAAACCACGTATTAAAGCATATTAAAAACAAGGAATGAAACCCTTAATCTCATATAAACAATGACCACAACAACAAATTAAGAAACCAAAACTCATAACTCATAGAGACAATTTATCAAACACTTAGTAAGCAAAAGGCACATGCTCACATCACTTGCACAAATTTATAGTTAACACTACACTCACACCCACATATGCCAAAGATCAAACTATTTGTGATAACAATTCCAAACAGACATACAATTAAAGATAATGTAAAAAAGCAAAACGGTGGAAAGGAAAATAAGACCTATGAAGCATCAATTCTAACTCAATACTTTTGTCTTTAAGAAAAATAAGGTGAACTATGTGATTTGAGGCCTATATTGACTGAAAATTTTATACATTTTGAATTTTAGAATGATGTTTAGATGATTATAGAGTGTAGTCTCAAAATTGGGTTAGCTGTGCAACGTAATTAAGTGTTAAGCAAAATGCAAAAGCAAAAAGAAAGCTATATGATTAACTCTGTCTTAGTGGCTATGGGGGTTAAATAGTTTTATTGAAGTAGGCCAACCTAATTAGTTTGTAAAGCAAACTAATTACCATAAAGTCATTAAACTTTGGCCTGAAAATTTTTACTAAAGGTAGGAGCTGTCCCTTTTTTTCGCCTCCAACTTTTAGTTCTGCTAAAACGTGCATTTTGTGGCTTTTTGGGTTAAAATATTGCGCATCAAAATTACAAGCTTTAAAACTCAGAGTTATATATAAATATCGGATTTGATAAGTTTTATTAACTACTTTTCTATGACACTACTTCCAAATACACCCTAGTATAATACTACACATTTTATCAATCTCATCATTGCAGTCAATTGACGAATTAATAGTAGCACCAAAGAGTAAATAAAGGCTTCATAATCAACATAAATCTATGAAGTCAATATACATAAATATATAGCAACAAGCTTACCCGTAATCTATATTTGTACGCAAAATATGCTCCACCGCCAGCCATAGCCATCTCAAACCCCAATTCCTCTTGCTCCTCTTTTCCACGCTCATTGAGAACTAACATCAAACTCTTTCACTGTAAAACCAACAAGACCCAATCGAAATCTAGCATCAACAAAATAAGATACCCAACACACTATAACTTTAAAATCAAACAATCTTAGAAATTTCAGAATGCTTTTCAATCTTGACAATAATGAACAGAGAGAGAGAGTAAAACAGCCAAATGGAAAAAAACAAAAAAACAAAAAAAATAGAAAACAAAAGGGGAGAGAGAGAGGGAGATGGGTTACTTGTTCAGATTTGTGGTGGATAGCGTAGTAGGTGGGAGTCGATTCAAAGAGAGTGGAGGGTGATGACAGCGGTGGTGGCAGTGGGCGGCAAAGGGTGGCTGTGGCAGTGGGTGGCTGTGTAGTGGATGGCAGTGGCTGATGGGTCCGATGGAGAGATCAAAGATCAGTGAGGGGAGAAAGAGAGAAGAGGGGTGAGGGGAGAAAGAGAGGGTATTGTGAGAGGGAGAGAGCTCATGAAATCCCTAAAGGGAAAAAAATTTGGGGAAATTTGTAAGAGGGAAAGAGTGGGAGGGAAAAGATTTTGGGGGGAAAGATGGAGAAAATTTTGAGTAGCACACTTTAAATCCATTACGTTGGGTAGAGCTCTTTTTTTATTTTTACTATATATCTCATGACTTATTGTGATAGAAACTATATTTATTTGTGGCATTCGTGTGTCACAATAGGCCATATATTATGAGAGACTTACATTGCTTACGTTTAAACACAATAGTGTGACAACTATTATGCTTTGTCACAATAAGCTTTTTTATTTTACTAATAAATTTTATTGGTGTAGATATAATAATTTGTGAATTGACAAAATTGCTCATACTAATAAAATTGACTTTATTCATGAGAATAACCAAAATACCCCTAAACCTTAAAAATGACTAAAATATCCTTAAACCTACAAAATGATCAAAATACTATTGAAACCTCTAAAATGACCAAAATGCTCCTAAAATCTCCAAGTTTGAATGAACAATAATAATATTAATAAAAACTCTAGGAACACAATTTTATAGCTTCTTGTCATAATTGTGACATGGCAGAATGTGATTAGTAAGAAATAAAAGGTATATCCCATGTGTAAGTAATGGTTAACTATTCATAGTCTACCACGTTAGAGTTGTGGTAAAAAAAATTGTGAAATAATGTGTGGTCCTAAACTACTCATATGACTATGATAAGATAATTTTATGTGGAACAAAATTATATATATATATATATATATATATTATAATTTTTTTAGAAATCTCTAAACACCCAGAGGGTAAGCCGAAATTGACCGATACCGAAATATTTCATTCCATTAGACAAACCAAAATGGGGTTCAAAACGGAATTGAGAAATATATAAAGATAATGTAATCTAACAGTAAATTTGTCAAAATTCACATCAAATTAAGAAATATAGGATTGGGTTCAAGTTATAACTAACGTAATTCTAAAAAATGTTACATCACCCAATAATTTATTATTAAATTCATATTTTGAAAATAAAACTTTTGGATTACATGTTCTATATAGTCTTAACATGCATACTAATTTTCATGTCAATCAGATGTAATTTACCATTTGATCTATAAACTCATCTTTTATGCATTATTTTAAACTACTAAACCTTGAATCTAGACAAATGATTGATGACATGACTATTGATCTTTAATCACCTTGAAATTTTGTAAGTATGAAAAATATACAAAGATAATGCAATTTAACGGTAAATTTGTCAAAATTCACAATGAATTAAGAAATATAGGATTGGGTTCAAGTTACACCTGACGTAATTCTAAAAAATGTTATACCACCCAATAACTTATTATTGAATTTATATTTTGAAAATCCAACCGTTGAATTATATGTTCTATATGTTCTTAACATGCATGCCAATTTTCATGCCAATCAGATGTACTTTACCATTTAATCTATAAACTCATCTTTTATGCATTATTTTAAACTACAAAAACTTGAATTTAAACAATTGATTGATGACATGACAATTAATATTTTATCACCTTAAAATTTTTATAAGCATAAAAAATATATGAAGATAATGTAATCTAACAGTAGATTTGTTAAAATTTACATCAAATTAAGAAATATAGAGTTGGGTTCAAGTTACACGTGTTGTAACTCTAAAAAATGTTACATCCCCCAATAACTTATTATTGAATTCATATTTTAAAATCCAACCATTGGATTCCATGTTCTATATGTTCTTAACATGCATGCCACCTTTCATGCCATTCGGATGTAATTTACCATTTGATCTATGAACTCATCTTTTATGAATTATTTTAATGGGAAGAAATTGTTATTCAATTTTGAGAGAGAGAGAGAGAGAGAGAGTACAAAAGACTGAAATTCTTGAATTTTAGGCTACCATTTTAAAGTTGAGAGTGCTTTCATTTTTTTGTGGGTACAATTGTTTAGAAAATAAGGACAGACATTTCTTATATAAGATGTATATAATAGGTTTTTTTTTTTTTGGACTGTAAACAAAAGATTCATCTAAAAAATACAAAGTTCTATATAATAGGTTTTTCTTATATGCGTTTCTTTTTATTTTTCTTTGAATTTTAGAATAACTTTTATCTCCAAAAAAAATTAATATTTTAATGATTTTTTGCGAAGGTCAATTGTGGCCCTCGCAAATAATTTAGTACTAGTAAGGGAATATTTTTAACCCACACAAAAAATAAACTTTTTGCAAGGGATTTTTATTGTCCCTCGGAAATAATTTGGTGGGAACATTTCCCTCCAAAATTTTTGACATTTTAATGATTATTTGTAAAGGTCAATCTTAGCCCTCACAAATAATTTAGTATTAGTGACGGTTTTTTTTTACCGTCACAAATAATACACTTTTTGCGAGAAATTTTTAATTGTCCCTCGCAAATAATATGGAGGGAAAATTTCCCTCCAAAATATTAGTATTTGTGATGGCTATAACACATAATTGCGACAGCTTTTTTTGTTGGTCACAAATATTTCACATTTTATCAAATATTTGCGAGGGCTTATATTTTCCGTCACAAATAAGATTTTTTGAGAGGGCTTTTTGGGTTCGTCAAAAATTCTTGGTCGCTAATAGGCATTTTTTTTGTAGTGTTAGAAGATAATACTTCTAATGTGTAAAGTATAATCGAAATGGACTGAATGAACTAAAGTGGACCGCTTGAACGAAATTAGACTGAATGAACCAAAGTGGACTGAACTGAATGGAAATGGACCAAAATGCTATGTTGATGTGGCTCAATAAGAGTATGGCGACAATAAATGCTACACTTCAATTTTTAAATATTATATAGATGTTAAACTTAAAGAGAACACAAGGGATTTTGATTTCTCTTATTTATTTTTCCTAAAAGCCTTTTGGGATACAAGTCTAGAGCTGGTTGATTATTTTATTGTTTTTTTGGCAGGATGGCCATGAGTTTGAATACCTGGATTTAAGTTGAACAGAGAGATTAACAGGTAGTAAGACGGAGGATGGAGAATCATTACAACAGAATCTTAAGATGCCTCAAGTGTAAAGGAATTAAGCAATTTATACAGGTAAGGAAAGCCAATTCTAATGCTTAGCAAATCAATTTCAGATTAATAAGGATGTAAGTTGTGACTAAAGTAATATCATTTTTAGATGACTCACAGTCACTCATTAATTAATAGCGCCATTTTTATTATTCAGGTCAACATATCAGAAATTTTAATTCATTGTTTTCGCTTAAAGATGTGAAATTTTTATTCAGCCTAGTAGGCCTTGGTCTTAACGGGTTTTCCAATTGGAATATAACCTTTGTTAAACCAAACCTAAACATATTAGCCCAGCATCAATGGACTTGGAAATTTGGGCCTCAAAATTTTCACATTATGGCATAATAGAAGCCTTAACCCGGAACTGAGCTTCCTTTGAATATTAACATATTCATCCAGACGATCCAGCCCATCCTAAAGCGTGCATGCATAACATGCATGCTGCTGTAGAGACATATTTCTGTTTATACATATATTTAGGTGCCCTAACTTAGGTTATCCAATTCAATTTAACCATGTGGTTGTATTGATCGATAAAACATACAATTGAATAATTCAATTGTTTTCTCGAAAAAAAAAAAAAAATTTAATTGTTTTTTAAAAAGATGACACTTTTTCCCTTTTAGTATTCAAGTCAATACAATCATGTGGTTGAATTCAATTGAGAAATCTAAAATAAAACATCTAAAAAACTATACCTAAATTAATTTACCCTTGTGATAAATGTCCCAGCCTTGATAAAATGATAAATAAATAAAAATTTCATGGGCCCTGTGTTAATTTCATTACTAACTACTAAGGCAATGAGCATTAGTTAAGAATATTTTAGACAAAGAATCAAACTCCTTATCCCATTTTTTGTTCCACCAAAGTATGCCATGAATTTGATTTTTTTTTTCTTATTTTAAATTCTCGTTACTTTATTTGGAACAACAGCAAGACGTAGTAGAATGTGATTAAGGGAATATAAAATGAAACATTTATTGTGGGATAGAAAATTTTAATTCTTTAATTTATGGGGCAACATTTGTACTTAAACCAAACTCATACATCCCTTAACCATATCGTTGGAGCCAAATTTAGGAATGTAAAAAATTTAGCTATTCAATCACAATAAAAAGTAAAAGCCCAAGTTCATAATCCTCTAGAATCTGAAGTTATCAGAAACCTATTCATCCAATATGAAAATGTGTGGATCAAATCGTATTAGCTCATGACATCGTATAATATTTATACAAAAATTATCTGGAAATGATATAATAAAATCTAAGTCAAATTGAATAGATATTTTTGAAAGCAAAGTGACACTTCTACAACATTTTTATAAGAAATCTTAAGTGATAATTAAGCTCATAAGAGGTAATGGTTCTATCATATGGTTCTAATAGTGAGCCATATAATAATCAATAATATTTTGATAACTCAGAATTTATGAAATTTGTGTAATTTGATTATTGAGTATATGGACCTATATATTAGTGACAGGTTGAAATCTTATAACATAGGTTGAAACTAAAAGCCACAAATTCTGGAGTACTTTCATTGTATGGTTTTAAAAAGTGTATATATATATATATATATATATAAAATTTTAACCAATAGAATAGTTGAAAATATTTCAAAACTATTCCTTCATCTATAAATGACTAGAACGAAGTTATAGAAAAACTAGGGTTAATTTCTATCAGAGAGCATTATTTCTCATCTCCATTGATTTCTTTTTGTTCTAGACCTTCTTCAATGAGAAATTAATTAATGAATAAATTTCTTTTTGTTTAATATTTTGGATTGTTAATGTAATAAATCCTTAATGAAGGGGAAAAAAAAAGGAGTAAATTTCATGGTAAGTATTCGTTACACCACCAATGTTTAGAAAACAAAGTACAACTTTTGGCATACCTAACCTAAGCTATGATCAATTTGCCACTAATGTCCCTATCACTGTATCACATCCTTAGGTCGAAGAAAATCTAAATTCCATTGTCTCTTCTTTCGCATCACTCTCATAGACTAAGACGACTATATTGTTGTATTTTCATCAAAAAAAGACTATAGTTGTCAATGTCATCTTGAATTGCTTGCTTAAGTAAAGAAAGTCCTGGAAGATTTTTTTTTTTTTTTTGTATATAAGGAGATTTTTGTATGGTTCTAGAACAAGATGATAGCTAGGTTTAAAATGAAATACAAATATCCCATCATCTTTTATGAGTGATTTGGTTCAATCAAATTTTGATACATCCTACAATTTCCATCCACTAAAAAAATGTTTCACTGAGGATCGATTTTTTCATCTCGCTTTCAAAATTTGTTTGAGAATGAATGAATGACCTGTAATCCATATATAATGTTGCATCAATTACCAAAAGCGAAGTGAGTGCCAGCTTTGCCAGGGGAAATTATTTTTTGGACTAAGTGGGATCATTAGAATAAACAAATATTAAATTAAATTAAACAAGAATTAATACATCTCCACTTATTAAAAAAGAACACTGCTTAACACTTGTTTAACCACACCTTTTCACTTTTTGGTTTCGATTTCTAGTGCACTTTTATTTGTTAACTATTTTATATCACAATAGAAGGATATAACCTAATAAATAGCTAATATATTCATGTCACACTAATATATATCATGATCGTCTTACCTGTATGCTGTATATTAAATAGCTATTTATAAAAATGAAATGATTATGAAATTCATGTAATTTTTTATTGGTAGTAGATTGAATTCTTGTTTTTGAGCAAATAGCTTGAGCGAAGGCCAATTATGTGATTAAGGTGTGCATTTTGGGAATTGTTGAGAAAAGCTTAGCTTTTATTTATTTATTTATTTATTGTAAATAATCAGGCCCTTATTTTTTTTTTAATAATTTTTTTAAAGTTTTTATATCATATTTAACATAAAATTACCAAAAATTATATATATTTATATTATTAATACTATGTAAATAAGTTACAAAAAATAACAAGTAATTCTCAAATGAATAATAACAAACAACAATGTTATTAAAAAAATAAAAAATAGTACTTGACAGGACTGACTTTTTTGTCATTGCCATCACATCTTTTGTTCTTCTATTTTCTTTCATCAACTTTACGGAAAGAAACTTCTCCATTCTATCAGACTACTTCCACCAATTCAATATTGCATACCTTGCCATGATTAAGAAGTTTCATGATATCATTATCAAGCGTAAGCGCCATATATAGAATCAGGCTTACCAACTAACAGTCACTAAAATCTGCTAGTCAAAACTAGCAAGGCTAACATTATCAAACAATCAATGTAATATCACCAATTATGTGAATTTGAAGGCAATCATGCTTGTGAGTTGTGTTCTACAAGAGTGTATTAGGTCAATTTGGCCAAATGTATACTGAATTGTATGGACTGGATTCTGTAAGTAGTGAATGTTGCATAATGAGCAGCATGTACAAAGAGCATTTATTAGGTTGATTTGTATATTCGTGTCATGCTAATATATATCATGATCGTCTTACCTGTATGTTGTATATTAAATAGCTATTTATAGGAATGAAATGATTACGAAATCCATGTAATTTTTTATTAGTAGTAGATTGAATTCTTGTTTTTGAGCAAATAGCTTGAGCGAAGGCCAATTATGTGACTAAGGTGTGCATTTTGGGAATTGTTGAAAAAAGCTTAGTTTTTATTTATTTATTGTAAATAATCAGGCTTTTATTTTTTTTTAAATAATTTTTTTAAAGATTTTATAACATATTTAACATAAAAATTACCAAAAATTATATATATTTATATTATAAATAATATGTAAATTAGTTACAAAAAATAACAAGTATTTCTCAAACGAATAACAACAAACAACAGTGTTATTAAAAAAATCAAAAGTAGTACTTGACAGGACTGACTTTTTTGTCATTGCCATCTCGTCTTGTGTTCTTCTATTTTCTTTCATCAACTTCACGGAAAGAAACTTCTCCGTTCTATCAGACTACTTCCACCAATTCAATATTGCATACCTTACCATGAATAAGAACTTTCATGATATCTTTATCAAGCGTAAGCGCCATATATAGAATCAGGCTTACCAACTAACAGTCACTAAAATCTGCTAGTCAAAACTAGCAAGGCTAACATTATCAAACAATCAGTGTAATATCACCAAATATGTGAATTTGAAGGCAATCATGCCTGTGAGTTGTGTTCTACAAGAGTGTATTAGGTCAATTTGGCCAAATGTATACTGAATAGTATGGACTGAATTCTGTAAGTAGTGAATGCTGCATAATGAGCAGCATGTACAAAGAGCATTTATTAGGTTGATTTGGGTTATATAGACAATTACAGGAATTTCAATTGCATTGAGATATAGTGTAGTTGTAGCTAATACAAAACCTTTTCCCATTTGGGTAAATGAAGATTCTGGCTGGCTTTTTTTTTTTTTTTTCATCATCTCCACTCTTGATCCAAAGAGCATCAATATCCGGCATGTTAAAACTTCAAATATGCTAAAATTTAGCATCAAACCCCATATATTTTGCATTGCCCACACTTCTAATTCTAAAAATTTTAGGTACTGTAGCAAGAAGATATTCTTTTTTAAAAAAATTTATTGGGTTTTGGGTTTTTATTTGGGTATTGGTTTATATTATTTTATTGTGTAGATATATTATTTTAATGTGTTGTATGGTAAAATAAAAGTAGAGATGTTGAATGTATTGTAAAATAGTACGGTATAATAGATAAAGTAACTTTAAGATAGTAAAATGTGATATTTTTTAGAAAATGGATGCTAATGCTTAACCAAAAATCATATGCTGTAGTGCATTCTGTGCATCAGAAGGAAGTTGATTCTATATGAGGAACTTGCAAGAACTCCTTTTGGTAGTCTGTTCTAAGATCAGACCCTTACAGCTCAAATGCTGATGGAAAGGGACTTTGGACTCCAAGTTTGTCATGCTTGAAGCTTCCATAGCCAATGCCACACTGATAATACTATTGGCCTAATCCAAAATTTGGTTGAGAAAGACATTGATCCAGAAGTTGAACAAGCTTTTCAAGAGTGCAACCCTGATTATAGAATTGCTATCAGATTTAGATTTCAAAAACCATTAAAAATCTTGATTTAAATTTTGCTAAGGCTGCTAGGGAAGATAGAATAATTATTCAAAATTTCAATAGGAATATTCCTTCTCACATAATAATGATCCACCGTGAAAAATTCATAGTAAGACCAATCATTCATGCTAGCCTCATCACATGCGCAAAGCGCATGTGATGAGGGTTTTTTTTTATTTTTAGCAGTTCTATTTTGTAGAAAAAAGATTGTGTTTTTTTTTATTTTATATATATAATTTTTATTTTGAAAATCGAATTTTTAAGCGGATAAAGTAATTTGAAAATTAACAGGAAAGTTGTCTTATTTTTTAGGCAATGTTTTAGTGGAAGTTAGAGTTGCATTTTTACCAAATTGTTCTTTAATTTTGTCTCTACTTAAACATAGGGTTATATGAGCAATTTTGAACTAAAAAATGTAGAATCCAAATAGGGAAAATCTCTTAAATAATAGTATAAATAAGATGGGAGAGAGCATTGCTTATGAAATAATTAAAAAGTTTCTAAAAAAAAGAAGAAATAATTATAAATATTTGGGGAGATGCGACACATTTTATTGCGGATATGTAATATTGAATTGTAGAAGACGATTTAAATATATTATGCGCAACATATACGATTGGAACAAAGTTATAGCTAAACTATAGGAATCTAGTATATAGTATTATTTCTCATCTGTTTTTTTTTTTTTTTTTTACTTGATCTTCTTAATTTTTTTTTAAATAATTCAAAATTGTCAAGAAATTTGAAATTTGATTCTTCTCTAAAAGAGATCAACGAGTCTCACTATTTATATGAGAGAATGAAATATTGGCAATGAAATAATGAATTATCTTTCAAAGAGATAACACATTATATATTGCTAATATGTAATATCTGATTGTGAAAGATGATTTAAATATATTCCCTAACATACACACACGCATATATATATATATATATATACATATCTCGGAACTAAGTTCTAAATAAACTAGAGGATTTTTAGTACATAGTAATTCATTTTCTGTTTTTGATCTTTGTTTGTTTGTATTTTATTGTTTTTTAATAAATAATTTAATTGTTACAACAAATGAAAAGAGGAGAATTTAAACTTGAGTTTTCTTCATATAAAATAGACTCAAAAATATTTTTGAGCTACAGTATCCTCGTTGAGATTACTACAGAGCATCTTTTTAATTAAGAAGTTCTTGAAATAGGTGTGGATTTTTCATTTTGAAAAGTTTATTGATTATATGTGTATATATATATATATATATATATTTATTGTGGTGGGTCATCAAGGATTTATTGCATAATGTTTGGCATATGAAGGTCAACTTGCCGTGCATGGCATACCTACCTCTTAATTTGCCGCTAATGTCCCTATTAATCATCAAATCCTTGATAAATTGCATCAGCCAAATTGGTATTTCTCTTGTCTTCTTTCGGATCACCCTCATGGTTGTCATCCTCAAGAACGTAAGGACCTAGCTATGCTTGCTATAGTCCGGTACCTTTATAAGATGGAGACTCTTGTTAATTATTTTTTTAAGCAACATGATCTTTGATTAAGATGAAAATATCACCTTTATCAATTGTTTAGGCAAAATAATACGTTTAATATTTTTTCTCATCTAGTGAAGATGCATTTCAGTGAAGAGAGGGCCTTCCATCTCTTTCTGAATTTATTTTAAGAATAATGTAGATAATGTTGCATCAGTTACCAAAAGCAAAAAGGCAGTGCCTAATTTTTTTTTTTTTTTTTTTTTATTTTCACAAAATTTTTAATAAGGTTGTTGAAAATGGATTTCTTAATAACAGTAGTCATATGCAAGATTATTATAAGATGAATTTCACCTGCCTTGTAATCCTTATTACCAGCAGTATTCTTGTGTGGTAGAACTTATTAAAGAGCTGGCATCGGGCTAATGGTGATTGGTGAGTATGTCATATTTTTCACCCGCACCAAACAAAACAAAAAAACCAAAAAAGTCCCATCAATGGAGTATAAGAAGTAATGAATTATAAGAGAAGAAGTGCTAAAAAAAAAAAAATCTCTAATATGAGGTCAAAAGACTACATAAAAAAAAAAAAATTTAAAACATAAAGTAACAGCATTAAACATAAGAATATAAGACTGTAAACAAAGTATTAAAATGTTAAATTTGTTTATTTAATTTTTTTTTTGAACATGAGCCAAGCTCAAGTTCATCACCAAACAAAATGGATCATTTTTTTGTCGAGCAAGCTTGAGCTTGTTCACGAGCTATTTGATTACATTATTTTTTTTCTTAAATATTGTGAAATTAGGACTAAAATGTTTTACCTTTTCACAATTTCATGAATTTTTATTACAATTAGATTATATATATCATCAATAAGTTACAAATAATAATTTAGTATCGTATAAACTTATTGACAAACTTATACAAAATAATTTCAAATTTATATATATATATATATATATATTAAGCAAGTGTGTGTGTATATATTTGAGTTAAAGATCGAACTCTTATGTTCACAAACATATTTTTACGCTTGAACTTGGCTTGTTTAATAATCGATTCTAAACTTAAGACTTGAACTTGACTAAAAAAAAAAACGAATATAAGCAAACAAGGTGCACTCGAGTTGTTTATAAATAGTTCATTTACAGCACGCTCTCAATTTAATCACTTCTTTAACACTAGTTTTACAATTTTTTTTTCATGCAATTTTTATTGTAATTTTATTTATTAAAAATCATCAAACGGGAAACTTATAAAAAAAGAAGAAGTAAATTTAGCCAAATAAGGAGAATAAGATTTGTGTTAAAACTAATATAATGTGATGGTCTTGAGGCATATGTTGTAATTATTAATTAGTGATCAATATATATTTTTATTATAAGAAAGTAATATTTTGCCCTCTCCTACTTGCATGTAGTTTTGGTGTTGGTGTGTAAGTGTATTCTCTTATCTCATCCTCCTTCCCCTATATATATATATGTGTGCGCGCTTGTTTCTCAAAAAAAAAAAAAAAAATTACATGTATCTGATTTGGATTCCGTTTTGGAGCAAATAGCTTGAAGAAATGTAATGTAGCGTTTATAAGAGTGCTTTCCATATAAGTGAATGGTGGAGGTGATTCTTTTCATTGCCTTCACGTCTCTCCCTTTTTCCACAATATCTTATGCTTTGTCACTAAAATGATGTTCCAAATTAATTGTATATGCACCAAAGTGGGCTTCTTGCACATAATAACAATTTACAACTATTACCAGAGACAAACAATTTTAATGAACCATTTGGTGGGTTATGTGCTTGTGTTTCTCTTGTGCACGTAAGTAATTTTGTTTCCCAACCACCGTTTGCAAATTAAGAAGCTTTAATTTTAGGCCTCAACTTTAAAAATATAATATATATTTGGATCAAAAGTAGACACATATTTAATGGGAGTTTGGGACAATGACTCAACAATTGGATCTTTTTCCATGAATTAAAAAATTTAAAATTGTTATTTTATTAGTTGTGCAACAAGCTGGACCAAATGTAAATCGAAGATGCCACCTACCCCCTATATATCTAGAATGTGCTTAGGGAGGTGCAACCAAATTTTCATTGCCATATATAATGCCATTTTAAGAATACGACGATTGCACAGTATACGATGAAATGGACTCAACTTCCCCTATTTTACTAGTCAAAGTGTCAAACTTCTCATGTTTTGTTCATTGGCTTTGAATTTGAGCCCTTTGTCTATGTATAGTGAAGCAAGTTGTTCGTTTCAACCAAAACCTAATTGAAATACCTAAGTTAGTATTGGTTTTATTTGAAACTGAGGAATCAGTCATGAATTTTACAAACAGGGCGGCTTAATCAAGATCGACCCTAATTGGGCTGTTATTTACTTACTTATTTAAAATTTGACTAAAATTTCAAATTTCTATTATACTATTTTTCAAAGCATTTTGACTCTTTCATAAAATTTATTAAAAATTCTAATGATAGAGGGAAAAAATACGTATTGCCAATATTTAAGGGAGACATGCTCAATTTTGAAGTTTACAGAAACATTATAACTGCACTATAGATTTTTTTTTTTTTTTTTTTAAGAAACCAACTGCACTATAGTTAGATATGAGAAAAAGTGCAATTAACTCAAATGAAAAACCCACTTGGCAAATTTTTAAACATGTAATTACCTCTACAAGAGCCTTTAATCAGAGACCATACGTTCTTATTGAAATTAGTTTTTACACTATCAAATGAAAGTGTCTTCGTCATATGATAACTATAGAATTTGCTTGTGAATCACTTCCAAACTGATGTAAGTTGTCCTATGTTAGCCAATCCAGTTGTAACTTGAAAGGATATAACTAGCATCCTCTTATGTGAAAACATAATATGGACACATGTTCACCACTTTCTGCTTTTGAATGCGCGTGGAGATACCAAGTAAGTCCACATGGTATGTTCAAAACAACCAATTGCAAAAGTGTCACAAACTATGTAACTTGTCTTACTATTATTATTTAGAGGCCAATGAAGATTTGTCAAGTGTCACAAAATTGAACTAATAAAGAATAGTTAATGGGGCCAATTATAGTTGCCAAAATCCCAATCTTAATTCTACGATCCTACAATTTTATGATCCCACATGCCCAAAACGATCTGAATCTTTCAAGGATCTTTGCGATTGTTCAGGATCGGTAAGATTGTACGATTCCGACGACCTTGGTGTTTTGTAATTTTCTTTAACTTGACAGAAGGCTCAATTGGACCTAAATGTAAAACAAAATCCCAATAGACTAAGTTTTTCCACTTTAATGTAGAGAGAGTTTCAGTTAAATCTAAATAAAAAATAACACAATATAGTGATGCTTACAAAATTGAGGTTTTTGGCCTCTTTAAATGATGCTTACAAATGGATATAGTGATATATGGTAATTATATCAATGAATGTATAATTTATGTGATTATTTAACATACTAATATGTTTTTTTTTTCAAATAATGTAGGATCTTTCGATCTACGATTTGATCATACAATTCACGATTCCACCTCCCTCCCACAATCGTACATAAGAACCCGATTTTGACAACTTTGGGGCCAATTATAAGTTGACATGTCAATATATTCATCTGATATGATACAAGAAATTAAATTAAATATTGTCACATGTTGCTTAAAATTTAAATGCTTTAACGAATCAAATAATGTCATGTGCCTAGATTATGGCAAATGTCGTCAATCAAGATTAACCATGTATTATTAAACTTCCTTAATACTCCTATAAATAGAGGCGCTTATTAGTCTCATGGAATCAAGCTCCAAAACCTCTAAGAACATTAAGAACTCAAAGTATTGAAGTTTTATTGAATTCAAGCCCTAAAACCACGAAGAACTTTCATACCCAAATCTTCAAATTTGAAGTAAATTCAAAGAGTGTTTATTCATATTATTCTTTCAAATCTTGAAGTTCTACTAAAATAAAATTTCAACACCTCAAAAATTTCAAGAATCCTAATCATCAAAGCTTGTATTCAAGTTCTACAGTATTAAGGCTTCGTTTGGAAGTTCACAAGGGAATGGAATGGAATGAAATGGAATGGAAAGAAATGGAAAGAAATGATTATAAGGGAATGGAAAGGAAAGGAATGGAATAGAATATATTTAAGCAAGGGAAATGAATGAAATGGAATGGAATTAAGTAACCATGACTGAATGTTTTTAAAGAAATGAATGGAAAGGAATGAAAATGAATAAAATGTAAGTAATCTTGTTTAGAAGTAACAGAAAGGGAATGGAACGAATCATTTTATGACAATATTACTATTAGACCTCTATTTTAAAATAGGAGTAATTACACATAACCCACCTGTGGTTTAAGCGAAAATCACTTTGTCTACCTGTGGTTTGAAAAGTATCATTTAACTCACCTGTGGTATGTTTCGTTTGTTTTCTATAACTCACCTCTGTTAAAATCAGGGGTAATAGGTATTTTTGCTCAAATTTTATGTCTCTCTCCTCCCAAAACAAAAAATAGAGCAAAATTGCAAGAGAAACAAGATCAAAAAGTGGTATTTGTCTCTTTCTCTATTCACACAAATTTTGAACATGAAGAACATACAAAAAAAAAATAAAAAGCCTAAGCCCCATTACCTCCCTCAACCCTTTGGCTAACTCCTCACCCTCCTTAGGCTCCTTACAAGATCCATCCCCCCAACCCAAAACCCAATCCCCAGACTTAGACCTTGAAAGTTGCCAAAAGATTGCATAATTCCAACTAAAATTTAAGGCACTAGGGCGGTCCACAAGATCCAAAAGCTTGTTTTGCAAATTCTCATCACTCCCCATAGCCATTAACAAATTCTCATTTAAAACTGAGCTTGATATCAAGTAATCATAAGCCCGAGTACCCAGAACCGTTGCAACCATGGTCTTATCCTCACCATTCCACACCCCACCACCCAAACCCACCTCCATCTTCATCTCTAAAACCCACCAATAATAACTCTTAAAAATCTTAATATTTTCAATACCCATATCAAATCTCAGTCCCAAAAAACCCTTGGCACTGTTAAAAAACCATGTTTCTTTAGCACCAGCCTCAAATCTCGACTAAAACCCACATAGTTTTCTTAAGCCATAACTACAAATTCAGATCTCACAACCTCTATATCTAAGTAATATAAAAGCAAACCCAAAAAATATATATATATATATATATATATATATATTGAAAGATAATACACACCGATTTTGGCTACCGAAATGGGATTTTGATGATGATGCTGCAGTTGCGACTGTTGGATAAGATAGCAAGGTGACAAATAATCTCAGGTAACAGTATAAACAAACATTCCCAGAAAAATGAAAGATGTTCAATTGGGGAAATATATTAATTTTCTTGGAAAACAAACAAAGAAACAAGCTATAGACAGTTCAAAAACAATAGCGAAAGCAAAAGTCTTCTCTTGCTCTCTTCTTTCTAGCAAAGGGTTGAGGAAGGCTATAGGGCTTAGACTTTTTATTTTTTGGGTATGTTATTCATGTTCTTTCATGTTCAAAATTTGTGTGAATGGAGAGAGAGACAAATACCACTTTTTGATTTTGTTTCTCTTACATTTTTGCTCTATTTTTTTTTTTTTTTGGTTTTAGGAGAAGAGAGACATAAAATTTGAGCAAAAATACATATTTACTCCTGATTTTAACAGAAGTGGGTTACAGAAAACAAACAGAACATACCACAGGTAGATTAAGTGATACTTTTCAAACCACGAGTAGGCAAAGTTGATGATGCGAAGAAAATCAGTAGGCTGGATGCTTTGGATTAGAAAGGACTACCAGTTGTCTTGATGGCCTGAAAAAGAAAGAATAGTGATCAAAGGTGACCGGGGTTGCCGGCCAATAACTCTCCGATGACAAAGTCAGTTTTCTCTCTATTATTTTTGAGTTCCAACTTCTTAGGAATCATAGAACGTACCTTTGTCTTGTCTAAATTAGTGTTTATATAGTGTCCTGAAGACAGTTACCACACTCATAACTTCCCATAGTTTTGAGGAGGTATGAGGGTTCAAAGATAACTTCCATAACCGCTTAGGAGTTACGTTTTTCTTATGTAACGGTCACTGGAGGTTATGCGTGTAATAAGGAGTCGTAGTGTACACTTAGGAATTTTTTCCAAGTGCCAAAGTCTCATCCATGGGTCCCCCTGTCGAGTGTACTTCCCTCCCTAGGAAGGTCTTTTAATTATGGACGACCTTATCCCAAGACGAGGGTTGGGGATGACTAATGAGAAGAAGTTTTGGAACTCCTAACCGTACGAAACTTGTCCAAGCATTCTCCTGCAAGGACGAGTTTTGTATGGACGAGCTTCTCAACATTCGCTCTTGATGGTTTTGTCCTGGACAACCTCCATGGACGATGCTAGACTTCATGCTTTAATCGCACCCTATCAAAAGTGATTTTCGCCTAAACCACAGATGAGTTATGTGTAACTACTCCTTTAAAATAAAATGTTGAATATATATGAGTATTTTGGGAGTTTTAGTAAAAAATTCATTAAAACTAATTTCATTCCCTCCCATTTCTCCCAAGATCGGGAGAATGAAAATTTGAGGTTTTAAGAGCATCCACAGCCCAAAATCTCATCCTATTTTATTTTACCATCCTAAAAAGCCACTTTATCAATTTATACAATACCATTTTACAATCCTCCAACATTCCAACTTTTATTTTACAATACAATGCATTAAAATAATATAAATTATACAGTAAAAAAATATAAAATTATCTCCCTCTTTCCTTTACCCCTAATTTCGGTCACTTTTCCTCACTACCTCTCTCTCCCTCTCAGCCACACCGCCACCAACAACAGGCACCATCGCACCAAAACCCATTATTTAACCACTAACAACCTAGCCAAGATTTTTCTCAAAATAAAAGAAAAAAAAAAAAAAAAAAACCCAACCAAGAACAAAGCAACAAATCCACCAAATCACCCCAAAATAATCACTGCCACTTCTATCAACCCAAACATAAACACTGCTTAGTGGGTCTGACCATGGGTGGCCCTAGTGATGGTGTTCATGTGCATGGGTTTTGGGTTTAAAGAAAACAGGTTCTTTGAAAATGGGTTTTGGGTTTGAAGATCTGGCCATGAAGGCTGTGGAGCTCGAAGCTTTGGCCATTGAGTTTCTACTCAATGAGTTAGGCGACATCAGAAGAGAGAGGGGAGAGTTGGGTTTGGGTTTAGAGGGAGGGATCACCATGATGAAGCTGAGAAAATTAATGACTGCTTGCCGATCTCTAACCCACCAGCGCCGATCTTACTGATCTAGAAACCCACCACGCCGATCTCCAACTCAACCGCACCACCATGCCGATTAGAGAGACGAAGAGGATGATGACTGTTTGTGATGCGTTTCCATTGGGTTGTTAAGAATTTAGCGTAGAGTGAAGGTAATGAAATAATGAGGGAAAAGGAAGAGAGAGCAAGAAGAAGAGAGAGCAGAAAGAAAGAGAGAAAAGGAAGAGAGAGAGAAGAATCAAAGATAATATAATAATATTTTTTAATTATACAATCTTGCTACAGTACCTCTTAGAAATAAGATGGTACTGTAGCAGCATTGTAAATTTTTTTCCAATTGGCACATTTAGCAAGTCTGGATGGAGCAACATTTGAAGGCTATAATGGTAAAATATATAAATATATATAATATACCATTTGGGCTACAGATGCTCTAAGGAAATGATAAGAAATAAATGTTTCTTTCTACCCATTCAAATCTCTTCTACTTAAACTCTTAAATAAGGAAATAAAATTTTCATTTCTTCCAATAAAACTCTCAAACAAGAGAATGAAAGAATATTCTAAAATTATTATTATTTTTTTCTTTCCTTTCAATTCCATAATATTCTCTCAAACGAGGGTTAAAGAACTTCGACCTATCAACTTTTGAATATAAAGAACACTTGGAGAGCGTGAAAAATGCAAAGAATGAAGAGTCTCGTAATTTCCTTGTAAAGTCCTTCCAACCTATTTCCAATAAAAAGGAGAATATACAGGCTGTGCGAAGCTACAATAGTATGTATATACTATTGATTGGATGTCTCGTAAATGCGTATCCCATCAGCTGCGAGGCTATGCATCATATGTCTATAAAATAATTCTTGGAGCTAGCCAGTCCTTAATTATTTATTTATTAGGTTTTAAATTAATAGATAAAGAAACAATGTGTTAGTATTTCTAATTACTAAAATCTCTTCTTCATTTATTAAAATGAATACAATAAAAAAATTCGTGTTCCCATTTGCAACCTTTTTTTGGCTGAATTGGCAACAAATTATCATTCTATGTATTATTTAACTTATTATGCACTTTCTGCCCTATACTAATACTATCTCCTTTCCTCTCCGCGTGCGTCTTCCCGTTCCCTTATCTACAATATTTGGAAGGTCACAAAGCTGACTTTGTGCCACGTGTTCCAAGATGGAGATAACCAGTTTAAGTGGTGTGGTTACTGATAAGGGTTATCCTAAATGACATAAAGCTGACGAGCCTGGGGCTGACGACCCCATGGCTGACGACCTCAACTCTTGAGCTACCTGAAGCTGACGACCTTTGACGTATGGAGACCTAAGACTGACGGCCTCCACCAATAATCCTATTGAATAGCGTAGCTGACGGGAGAAGGCTGACGAGGTCGGTTTCAGCTCCATTTGCAATCTTACTTGACTGACACGCATACATAAACAATTCTTGAACAATACGTCTAAGTAAGGAGACCCCTACAAGGACAAGGATTCTAGGAGATACGTGGGATCCAAGTATCACTATCCTAAAAGGAAAAGGACTCCTCGGTCAAGGCATGGATTTCGGCCCAACGCTACTATAAATACCCCAAGACCCTCTCGAAACAAGGTACGCACAAATAACTCAACTCTAGCACTCTAGTGTTGTAAAGTAAAGATTTCTAACTTAACCTTCGGAGGGTATTTGGCCGGTACCACGCCGGTGCCCTTTCAAAGGTCTTCACTCTCTTTGTTGTGCAGGTACGTCATCGGGAGCACGTGAGGACCGTGTGACTAACTGACGATTTTCGAGCATCATCAGTTGGCGCCGTCTGTGGGAAACGAGGGTGGTAACGCCACACTATCGCTTCCCGGACAAAAGTTGCATGGTACTCACCCGCTCAATGGCTACCACCAACAACATTCAGGAGAACGAACCGCGCGCAACCGTTCTGGAAAAGCAAGTCCAAACGCTCGCAGCAGCCGTCGAGCGCCTGACCAAAGAGAATAACGACTTGGAGGAGCAGCTACGTCAGAGAAACACGCGTCCCAGAATACAAGAGGAAAATCAGGAGGAGACAAGCGCTGAGAGAAGGGATCCCGAAGCGCCTGAAGGCAGCAACGCCCCGAGCAGGCCGGAGAGGCGGGATACCAACCTGACTACCCCTTCTGAAGCCATACCCCCTCACATCGCAGCCGAGATGCAGGAGATGCGTGAACGAATAGACGTAATGATGAACGCCCTCAAAGGACGAGTGTCTAACGATCTCGACGACTTGGTACAGCGGACCGATTCACCTTTCACGGCACGTGTTACGTCGTGCCCTTCCCCAAAGTTTCGTATGCCGCAGGTGGAAAGCTACGACGGAAACAAGGACCCCCTGGACCACTTAGAGTCCTTCAAAACTATAATGCACCTTCAAGGAGTGCCCGACGAGATTATGTGCAGGGCTTTCCCAACCACCTTGAAAGGGTCCGCAAGGGTCTGGTATAGCAGGTTGACGCCCAACTCAATAGGCACCTTTAAAGAGCTAGGCGCCCAGTTCGTATCGCACTTTATCGGAGGCCACCGGTACAAAAAATCCACGGCATGCTTGATGAGCATCAGGCAGAGGGAAGACGAGACTCTAAGGTCCTACATAACGCGATTCAACAAAGAAGCTCTCTCGATAGATGAGGCGGACGACAAGATACAAGTAGCAGCCTTCACCAACGGGCTGCGAAAAGGGAAGTTCCTCTTCTCCCTATACAAGAACGATCCAAAGACCATGTCCGAAGTACTTTACAGGGCAACGAAATACATGAACGCGGAAGACGCGCTGATGATTGCAAGGGAAGACAAGCCTAAGAAGAGGGAAAGGCAAGAAGATACTCGAACGGATAGGGGGCAAAAGAAAGCCAGGACTGAAGAGCGACGGGATGACCGCCGCTCCAAGCCACTCCCAGGGAGATTCACGAGCTTCACACCATTGACCGCCCCTATCGATCAGGTTCTAATGCAAATCAAGGACGAGGGGACTCTGACTTTTCCCGGCAAATTGAAGGGAGATCCCAACAAAAGGCCAAGGGACAAATATTGCCGCTTCCATCGAGACCATGGACATGACACGGCTGATTGCTACGACCTAAAGCAACAGATAGAAGCTTTAATCAGGCAAGGAAAGCTGCAGAGGTTCGTTAGCAAAGAACGAGCAGAACCACCGCAAGGCCCGGCCCCAAGACGGGAAAACGAACGCCCCAGACAGCCCTTAGGCGACATCCGGATGATTGTAGGAGGGACGACGACCGCTGGATCGTCGAAGAAAGCTCGAAAGACGTATCTCAGAATGGTGCAGAACATCCAGCTGACGGGGACCGCACCTCAGATGCCACGGGCTAATAACCCCCTCATCGGATTCTCGGAAGAAGACGCGCGACGCCTCCATCACCCCCATGACGACGCACTCGTCGTCACCATACGAGCAGGAGACTTCAACATGCATCGAGTTCTTGTCGACAATGGGAGCTCGGCGGACATCCTCTACTACCCTGCGTTCCAACAGATGGAAATTGATAAAGAACGACTGACTCCGGCTAACGCCCCACTAGTCGGCTTCGGAGGAACAAAGGTATTTCCCCTCGGTGTTATCACCCTCGCGGTAACTATTGGAGACTACCCGCAACAGGTCACCAAGAATGTAGCATTCCTCGTGGTCGACTGCTCATCAGCCTACAACGCCATCATAGGACGTCCCACGCTTAACTCATGGAAGGCTGTAACTTCAACCTACCACTTGATGATAAAATTCCCAACGGACTATGGAGTGGGAGAACTCAGAGGGGACCAGGTGGCCGCACGCGAATGTTACGTAGCGATGATGGAGATGGACGACCACCAGCAAACCATGAGCATAGAACAGCAGGCATCAGCGGAGCCCACAGAAAAACTAGAAGACATGCTTCTCGACGACTCTCAGCCAGGGCGGACAACCAAGATCGGTACTCTTACCGACTCGACGATACGACAGGAACTTGCGGTCTTCCTCAAAGAAAACCGAGACGTGTTCGCATGGAGTCACGAAGATATGCCGGGCATTAACCCGTCAGTCATAGTACACAAATTAAACGTGTCACCGTCTTTTCCGCCGATTCGACAAAAGAAGAGAGCCTTCGCCCCGGAGAGAGATCGGGCAGTAGCGGAGGAGGTCCGCAAATTGCGGGAGGCGGGCTTCATTCAGGAGGTTTACTATCCCGAGTGGTTAGCGAACGTCGTCATGGTGAAAAAGAGTAGCGGAAAGTGGAGGATGTGCGTAGATTTTACCGATCTAAACAAGGCGTGCCCCAAGGACAGCTATCCTCTGCCAAGGGTCGACCTGCTGGTGGATTCTACGGCCCAACACCAACTATTAAGCTTCATGGACGCGTTCTCGGGATACAACCAGATCCTAATGGACGAAGCTGACCGAGAAAAAACTTCGTTCGTAACAAGTCAAGGCCTTTTTTGCTACAAGGTCATGCCGTTCGGCTTGAAAAATGCAGGCGCAACATACCAGAGGCTTATGAACAAGATGTTCGCGGAGCAGATCGGGAGAAATGTCCAGGTGTATGTCGACGACATGCTGGTAAAGAGTCGAAGAAAGGAGGATCATTTGAAAGACCTGAAGGAAACCTTCGATACCCTTCGCTCCTACAACATGAAGCTAAACCCCGCCAAGTGTGCCTTCGGAGTAACGGCCGGAAAATTCCTGGGATACATGGTGTCCCAACGGGGTATCGAAGCCAACCCAGACAAAATCCGAGCCATAATGGAGATGACACCTCCCAAAAACGTGAAGGAAGTACAAAGCCTTAACGGCAA
Source organism: Castanopsis chinensis (assembly GCA_032878915.1). Lineage (NCBI taxonomy): Eukaryota > Viridiplantae > Streptophyta > Magnoliopsida > Fagales > Fagaceae > Castanopsis > Castanopsis chinensis. The sequence goes on along the minus strand of JAVQMG010000115.1, from coordinate 7,882,398 downwards.
GATCGCCGCACTTAGCAGATTCGTATCCAGGGCGACGGATAGATGCCTCCCGTTCTTCCGCACACTAAAGAAGTCCTTCGAATGGACGGACGAATGCCAACAAGCATTTGAAGACCTCAAGACCTACCTATCGTCGCCACCACTATTAACCCCCTCCCAACCAGGCGAAGAACTATTCCTCTATTTGGCCGTTTCTCCAGCCGCCGTCAGCGCAGCCCTAGTGAGGGAAGACAACAAGGTACAAAGGCCGGTATACTACGCCAGCCGGGCACTCCACGGGGCAGAAGGAAGATACTCGCCACTGGAAAAGCTGGCCTTCGCTCTAGTTACGGCAGCGCGCAAGCTAAAGCCATACTTCCAAGCTCATACGGTGGTCGTACTAACTGACAAGCCCATACGACGAGCGATGAGTAGCCCTGATGCCGCGGGACGTATGGCCTTATGGGCAGTAGAATTGAGCGAGTTTGACATAAAATATCGCCCCCGCACTGCCATCAAAGGGCAAGTACTCGCCGACTTTATTGCGGAGTTCGCGTATCAAGAAGATCAGAGGGCAGGGAGTTCCCAATGGAACGTTTTCACTGACGGTTCGTCAAACAAAAAGCTGGCGGAGCAGGAGTCGTACTTCGTTCTCCCGAAGGTGACGAGGTCGAATGCATGATTCGACTTGATTTCCCTACGACCAACAACGAAGCGGAGTATGAAGCCCTCATAGCAGGTTTAGATCTGACAAAAGCCGTAGGAGTCGTAGGTGCGGTGGTCCATTGTGACTCTCAGGTAATCACCAGTCAGATCAACGGTGACTACGAATGTAAGGGAGAAAGAATGAAGATGTACTTGGAACAAGCAAAGAGAAAGGTGGACGAGCTCCAGGCAAAAGTTGTTAAAATTCCAAGAGGGGACAACGAGCAGGCCGACCGCCTTGCAAAAGCTGCATCCGCAGAGCATGTGATCATCCCCGGTAAGGCTCTATCTTTTACTCAAATCGCACCACTGATAGATGTCCTCAGCATGCAGGAGGTAAGATCCGAAAACGATTGGACCAACCCTCTGGTCGCCTATTTGAAAGAAGGCATCCTACCTGAAGAAAAGGAAGCCGCGAGGAAGCTGAAGGTCCGTGCAGCGAGATTCATCTTAATAAGGGACGTCTTATACAAGAGGAGTTTCTCCCGGCCGTACTTAAGGTGTCTAGGACCTGAAGAAGCGGATTACGTTATGAGAGAGGTACATGAAGGAATCTGCGGCAACCATTCAGGATCACGGTCGCTGGTCCACAAACTGATCCGGGCCGGGTACTATTGGCCGACAATGCTGAAAGACACCCAGACATATGTCAAGACATGCGACAAGTGCCAACGGTTCAGTAACTTCATCAAGCGGCCAGCTGAAGAACTAAACCCGATCACTGCTCCGTGGCCGTTCGCCCAGTGGGGGTTGGATATCATGGGCCCATTCCCAACGGCAGCAAGACAACTAAAGTTCCTAATAGTCGGAATCGACTACTTCACCAAATGGGTGGAAGCAGAAGCCTTAGCCACTATCACCGAGAAGAACGTGCGAAGTTTTGTCTGGAAGAACATTATTTGCAGGTTTGGAATTCCAAGAGTCCTGATCTCGGACAATGGCAAACAGTTCGACAATAACGCCTTCCGGGATTTTTGCTCACAATTAGGAATCAAAAATCATTACTCTTCCCCTGCTCATCCCCAAGCCAATGGACAAGTTGAAGTCACGAACCGATCCTTGCTTCGGATAATCAAAACTCGGCTCGAGGGGGCAAAAGGCATATGGCCGGAGGAACTACCCAGCGTACTATGGGCATACAGAACAACCGTCAGGACCCCCACAGGAGAACTCCGTTCCGGCTAACATACGGCACTGAAGCAGTTATACCAGCCGAGGTCGGACTCACGAGCTACAGAGTGGACAACCACGACGAAGGAAGGAATGACGAAGCCATGCGTCTAGAACTTGACCTAGCTGACGAAGTTAGAGCGACGGCTGAACAAAGGCTCGCGCGATACCAGAACCTCATGGCTAAACACTACAACTCCCGAGTCAAGCACAGGGACTTCGAAGTTGGAGACCTCGTCCTAAGGAAAGTAATGGGCACCACCAAAGACCCTACGCAAGGAAAACTCGGCCCAAACTGGGAAGGGCCCTATAGAATAACATCGTGGCTAAGGAAGGGCACCTACCACCTGGGGACCCTGGACGGACTACAACTACGCCATCCATGGAACGCCGAGCACCTCAGAAAGTACTACCAGTAGAGAAACAACGGACGCTACTCCTCATTTCCAATCTATTTCTGTCAGTCATTTATTTTAAATCATTTGTTTTAGTTTACTTTTAAAACATTCACCAAAGGGCTAAAGTTTGTCCTTTCTGGGAACAATTTTCTACGTATGTATGCATTCATCACAATAAGAGGAGTTTATTCAGAAGTAACTGATGTATTTGTTAAGCAGACGGAACTACTAAGTCCACGCAGTGGACGACCTTAAATCCACAAAGTGGACAGAACTGCCAAGTCCACAAAGTGGACGGAACTACTAAGTCCACGCAGTGGACGACCTTAGTCCCACAAAAGTGGACGAAGCTACCAAGTCCACGAAATGGACGATCCATAAATCACAAAGTGGACGACCTTAGTCCACAAACATGAACGACCCTAAAAAGTGGACGCCCCAAAGTCCACGAAGGTGACGGCCTTAAATACATCAAAAGGCAAAATTAGTTCGACGGACGATCTCAAAGTCCACGAAGTAGACGGCAATCTAAAAGTCCTCGAAGTGGACGATCTCGCCCACACAATAGACGGAGCTAAAATGCCCGCAGAACTAACATAAGTAACGAACTTATACATTGACGATAAAAAATGGGCGTCCCACCCACGAAATAGGCAAAGTCAGCATCAAGTCCGCGAAATAGACGACCTTAAAGTCAGCATCAGGTCCACAAAATGGACAAAGCTGACGACCCCACAAAGAAAAGGTATAAAAAGCAAGCAGCCTCGTCAGAACAAAATACAGAAAAGACATTAAAGAATTTAGATCGACGGCACGAAAGCAACAAAATGAAAATAACACTTTGGAAGCAATAAACGTTAAGATTGTCTTTACAAAAGCTCAAAACAACGAGCGTCAAATATTAAAGTTCATTACAAAACAAAAACAAAGTGTTTACAATAGAAGGGTCTACGAAGCAGACGGGGCAGTCGACGAAGGCAGGACGACAGCCGGAGTTGAAGGATCCTCAGCATTAGACTTCTCCGCTTCAAGACCTGCTGACGGGTCCAAAGTGACGGACCTCTCCAAGGCCGGTTGGGCGAGGACAAAGCTGCCGTCCCTCGAATCTACCATAGGCTCGGTAGCCTCGTCATCCTCCTCGAGAATGGATTCACCTGCCGGGGTTGACGGTATAGGCTCATCCATGCTTATCCCCGACAAGTCCAAGTCAGGATGGGCACGCTTCATTTGCTTTAAGCAATCCTCGAAACCTTCAGAGTAGTAGACGGCACAGGAGTCAATGAATTGTTGGGAATCTTTGAATTCCGCCACGGCGTCACTCCTGGCCGTCTCCACCTGACCCATCAGCCCTTGAAGTTCTTTCTCCGCCGTCAGCTTTGCATCGTCGGCCAGGCCCCGTTGACGGGTTTCCTCCGCCAGTTCATCCGTCAGTCTCTTCACCTCTTTGGCTAGGGTGATGTTGGCGTCCCTATACTGCTGCTGAGCGTCTGCCGACGTCTTGAGGCGCTTGTGCAGACGAGAGACCACCCCCTCCTTCGCAGCACATCGGTCCCGTAGGGCCTTCATTCGAATCATGGCCTATGGGGCACAAAAAGGTCGTCAGTCACAGAAATGCCGTCAATACTCTACAACGTCTACAAAAAATAATAATAAAAACAAAAATACGGCGAAGGCAGTCATACCCTTGCAAGGTCGAACAGCCCCGACGACCCTATCTCGTCCGTCGGGTGGTCGTCACACAGCTCCATCTCCTCTTCCTTTAGGATGGACTCCGCTACCTCCACGGCATAGTCCTTGTGGGTGAGGAGGCGACGGGAAGAATCAGGAGTAACGACCCCTGAGGCCGTCATCAGGCCTTTGCCAGACCCGTAAGAAACTCTTGGAGGCGACGGCCTCTTGGTGGTCTTGTCCCCCGAGGAAGAAACCACTTTCTTCCCGGACCGGTCGTCAGCCCCGTCAGCCTTTCTCTTGACGCCCTTCTTCCCGACGGGCTTAGGAGCTGTTGACGGCGTCGCTTCACCTCTGGCCCTCTCCTCCTCCTGCTTCTTCTTAGCCGCGGCGGCGCGGATTCTTTGCTTTGCCGTCTCCATTTCTGGTAAAGATAAAAAGTGAATAGAAACAACAAAAAGGTAAGGAAAGTGACGGAGGTAACTACGAGATACTCACGTCGACGGGATAATTCGTTTAGTCTACGAGCCTCGTCTGACGGTTCGGGACCACCGCAATATAGGTGCAAAGTGTCTAGGGTAATTAGGTCCCGACACCTCCTTTCGTCCAGAGGAATTGACGTCACTCGGCGGATGAACTCCTCTTGCTCCGCGGTTATACGTGGACGGACGTTGGCTGAAAGAAAAATAGACGGAGTTAGAAACCAGTTAGGTGAAAAGCAAAGAGAGGCCGACGGGATAAACCTGAATCCCTAACGTGCGCCCAAGTGTTATCGAAAAAACCATAAGGCATGGACTCCCACTCTTCTTCACGACACACCCAGTTCGTCCCTTTAACGAAAAAGTACCTTCCTTTCCAATTTCTATTGGAGTCAGGCATGTCGGACACCAATTTTAACTCTTTCGACCTTAGGGAGAAATGATAAAACCCCTTGGACGAGGAAATATGTTGTGGACGGTAGCACCAAAAGAATTCATCTAAAGTTAGCTGACGGTGCCCGCCGCTGAGACGACCCCACAAAATTTCCGCGCCGATAAAAGTCCTCCACGCATTGGGGGCAATCTGGCTGACACGGAGATCCCCAAAAAGTTAGTTAACTGACGGTACAAGCCCGTCAGTGGTAATCTGAAGCCCGCTGCAAACATGGCGTCATACATGCCCACGTCGGCTGTTCGACCTGAATAACACCGTTCACCATCCAAAGGGAGACGGATTGGGACGTCGTCTGGGATCTGGTAGCGGGCTCGTAAAGTGTTAAAAACATTTTCTGACATCGTCGGCAGAAAACTATTGACGGACCATTCAAGGGGAAGGATGAAGGGGCGGTCATCACCTGGAGCTCCAGAGGTGCTCTCTAAAGTCTCCTCGTCACCTTCATCCTCACTCTCGTCGCCACTTCCCTCTTTCTCACTACCACCCCCGTCCTCACTTTCTCTACCATTTCTATCCACTTCGTCAGAAGAATGGGCCGATGTGTCCCTCTCTGACGACCAGGACAAGCCCTCCTCGGGCTGAAGACCTGACGGAAAGACTTCGTCATAACCCGCTCCTTCGCGGACTGACGACTGCTCACTCGACATCTGACTACCTACAAACGATGGTTGTTGTTCTAAGAACCTAGGCCAACGGCTTCGCTAAAGTTACAGGGTGGAAAAATAAAAAGAATTGAAAGAAAAAACTTACAAGTAAAAATGTCGTCTGGCGTAAGTTGACGGTTCAAGGAAGACGAAGCTAGCAAACAGACGGACGGGAATCTTGCGCTTGACGCTTTGGCTCTCAAAAGAATACAAGTGCTGGAAAGTTTGAAATGAGGAAAGTAGGACATATATATAGGAAACAAGGGGCACGAAGACGAAGCGACACGCTCGTCGCAGAACGAGGCGAATCAAGCTAAGCCACGTGTCCTCGCATTTAATGAAAGCCGCGCGAGGTTTTAGGTATATACTCCATAGCTCGTCAGGATAAGATGACGAGGCTATGGAGTAGGGGCAGCTGATAAGGGTTATCCTAAATGACATAAAGCTGACGAGCCTGGGGCTGACGACCCCATGGCTGACGACCTCAACTCTTGAGCTACCTGAAGCTGACGACCTTTGACGTATGGAGACCTAAGACTGACGGCCTCCACCAATAATCCTATTGAATAGCGTAGCTGACGGGAGAAGGCTGACGAGGTCGGTTTCAGCTCCATTTGCAATCTTACTTGACTGACACGCATACATAAACAATTCTTGAACAATACGTCTAAGTAAGGAGACCCCTACAAGGACAAGGATTCTAGGAGATACGTGGGATCCAAGTATCACTATCCTAAAAGGAAAAGGACTCCTCGGTCAAGGCATGGATTTCGGCCCAACGCTACTATAAATACCCCAAGACCCTCTCGAAACAAGGTACGCACAAATAACTCAACTCTAGCACTCTAGTGTTGTAAAGTAAAGATTTCTAACTTAACCTTCGGAGGGTATTTGGCCGGTACCACGCCGGTGCCCTTTCAAAGGTCTTCACTCTCTTTGTTGTGCAGGTACGTCATCGGGAGCACGTGAGGACCGTGTGACTAACTGACGATTTTCGAGCATCATCAGTTACCATATCCAGGTGCTGACTCATACCCACCTCGAGGTGGCTGAACTTTTTGCTGATTGTACACATTTCTATTGGTTTTCTCATTAATTTTGAATTCAAAAGTGAAGACCCAAGCCTCTTGTTTATATGAATGGCACAAAGATTTGTCTAATCTAAATATGATGCCAACAGTAATGTGTCCATAATATACAATTAATATATAACTTAAAATGGTTACTAATTGATGTAATTGATTTTCCTCGGGAGTTCTAGAATTATGCCCTTATTTTTTAAAAAAATTTAGCAATATGTTCCTGTTTTGAAACTATTTAGGGCCATGTTCCTGTTTTGAAACTTGATTTTAATAAAATCGAGTTTCAAAGTAAAACTCAATTGGTTTAAAATCAAGTTATGCCAAATAAAACTTAAAAAAAAAAAAAAATTGTGAAACTCGAGTTCATGGAGCTTGAATTCCATTCAAAGAACTCGAGTTACATTAACTCGAGTTCCATTTTTTTTTTTTTTTTTAAGTTTCATTGCCCCATACTCGATTTTCTACAAATTGAATTTTACATTGAAACTTGATTTTGAGAAAATCGAATTTCAAAACAAAGACATAGATCTATATAGTTTCAAAACATGGACATATTGCTAAATTTTTTAAAAAATAATGGCAAAATGCTAGAATCCACGATTTTCCTTATTAAAAATAGGTCAATCATCCAAGTTGTTGCATAGCTTGTTAGCTGTTTATTTAAATGGATATCGGCACCAAGTTGATGCAAAAAGATGACGATCAAGTAAAGAATAATGAGTATCAAGAAAGGAAATTAAAGTAATAATAATAAATGTATAAAGTTGGGACAGATAAACTTAATTGGTAAAATCTTTTGTGATCGAATAAGATATTTGAAATTCAAATTCTGCCTACACTAGAGACCAAATAATGTCTTAACTTGAGAATAAGAGTAATTATCATAGAATAAATGTTACATGTTTAATTAAATTCTATCATATTAAAAAAAAAAAATAGTTGGGATAGACTTAACTCAAGCAACATCAAGAATGTCAATTAAAAGAAAGTGTCGAGCATCTTATGAGGGCCTTTGATTATTTTGACAATGTGAAAAAGGAAGACTACTTAAAATTCCTGCGGAGAGGCCACTAAATCAAGTGATGTCATTACACGTGTCAATATTAAGAGATTAGGACGGCATACACAATTTTCTTTTAATTTATATTGAGCAATATTAGAAATATAATTTTTTTTTTCAAACTTGTCAAGATGGCCGTTCTTATTGAAATAATATCATTCCTTTCATATTGACCTATCAATAACACCATTTTTATAAATTTTATCTCGCTAAACGTACTGTGTCAACCTCCTATTTTACATAATTTTTAAGTTTAATCAATTAAAACCTAGGAAGCTAGACTTTTTTTCAACATTTGGAAACCCTTGTAGTGGTTTTCCACTTCTTCACCAATTTCTTGTGTTATATGTTTCATTGTTTATTACTTTATATTTGATGTGCATATGTTCATGGTGATTAGCTGGTAAAAACCTGAATTATATAATTGATTAATTTAACAAGCTTAGTAATTCTATTGTAAAATCAATAAAACGGGTCTAAAGTTACTTTTCAATTAGTATTTTATTAATTTTATCTTTGGTATACTTGCATATTTATATTTGAATTGAATACTAGCTGTCTTTTTTATTTATATAGATTTATGTATACTTTGAGATATATGTGTGTAAAAAAACATATATAAAATAAAAATTACTACATAAGTCAAATAGGATACTCAAATACTTTTTCGTATCTTGAGTTAAAATAAAAAAAAGCTTATATTATATTCTATTAAGTAAAAAAGTAAAAGAAAAGACGACTAAATAGTAATTACAATTATATAATAATTAAAGGGCTAATAAATAAGAAAGAAAATTTCAAGTTATCAACCCTCTTTATATATATAAAATTATGTTACATCTGGTGTAATTCTAAGTAATGTTACACCACTTAATATTTTTTAATTGAATGCGAATTTTGACAAATCCACTATTAAATTATATTATCTTCGTATATTCTCCATACTTGCAAAATTTCAAAGTAATCAAAGATTAATAGCCATTTCATCAATGAATTGTTTAAATTTAAGTTTTGTAGTTAAAAATAATGTATAAAAGATGAGTTTATGGATCGAATAGTAAATAATATTCAACTGACATAAAAAATGGCATGAATGTTAAGAACATATAGAACATGTAACTCAACGGTGAGATTTTTAAAATATGAATTATATAACAAGTTATTGGGTGATATAATATTGCTTAGAGTTATACCAGGTATAACTTAAACTTAATATTATATATATATATATATATATATATATAACATTATAGAGTTATGTGTATAATTGATACTTAGGCATCCCATATTATACTAAAGTTGTTTTTAAATGTTGGGAAATTTAGGCCATAGTCAAATTAATCAATTACCCGAGTTAATTAATTATCAAATTATGCAATGGTCCAATTCAATTTATGATGGGCTCAATCATATCATAAAACCTAAATGCAGCATAAAATCAATTTTAACACAGGCAATATGGTTATGATGGGAAAATCTTGGCAAGAAAAATACAAGTGGTTTGTAGCTTATCTCCAACTAAAGAATTTACTATAGTAGAATGGAAGTTTACAATACAGAATATCATAATTCTTAGTATTGCTACTTACATTAGAACTAAATTACGGGACCACATGCAGCTCTAATTCAATTAGACTCTTCTATCTTATGAATCTCTTTGATGCATGTACACCCAATTTGTGTCTAACTCACCACAAAAAAAGTTTGATTGAAGTAGTCTTGGTGCAAGGTTTTCTATGGAACACTTGCTGATCTTGAATGACTAGAGATGATGCTTGGTACAAAACCTTTAGCGCATAGCCATCGCAACACGATCTTCACTTCGCAAAGTGTTCTCTTCATCTTTATGATGACCTAATATGACTTTAAATGATGTTCTGGAATATTAATGCATGGATCCCTATATCTTTTGGTTATCTTGGGCCACAATTCGAGAAAACAAAAAACTCAATGATCGATCAGTTGCAGTCAAGTTTTAACAATCTCGATAATTTGACCTATATCTAGGCTTGCAATAGAAGCAACAAAACTTCTTTATTCTGAGTAGTTTCTTAAGTTGTTTCTTTGTTTCTTCGATGCAAAACTTCAAGCACTATCTAGACACCACTACAACTCAATTACAATCAAATTAGGTTTTGAATACAAATTTGCCAACACTCAATACAATTGACTTTAACATTAAATATAGTGAAAAATTAAAGGATTTTAAATTTTAATTTTCAAGAAGTTTGGGGGCCATGCTAAAATGTTGGTCCTCCCCTAAACTAGTTTTAGTGAACTAGCTCTATGGCACTTGATCTTACGGTAGTTAGTACTCCCATCCCCTAAATGATTGTCATTGAGCCGCAGACTTTGTATTATTGAATAAGCATTAGGGTCAATATATCAAAGTGGTCACAAATCACGCTAACATGCAAAAAATAAAAAATAAATCTCCAGTCATTTAAATTTGTAACTCATTCCACTCATTACATAAAATATCATATGTTTCTCTCTCTCTCTCTCTCTCTTACTTTTTACTCTCATTTCAGCATTCATAAGGTCCATTTGGTACATGTGTTTAAAAACTAAAAATTATTGTTCGAAAATATTTATAGAAATACGTGTGGGTTAAAAAGTGTATAAAAATGCGTAAAATATTGTTTAAAATTTGTTGTAAGCTATTATTAATTCTAATTTGGGCTCAATACTTACATAACTTTTCATCTACTAATAACAACTTGTCCTACAAAATTGTTGTAAAAATGTTATGGATAGAACATTATCCCAAAAAAAAAAAAAAAATTGCCCTCCAAACATAAACTTTAACTCCTTAAAAAAATAAGAGGCTTAAATAATAAACAATAACAAAAATAACCCAAACAAAAAAAGGCTAGGCCAAACAACAACAAATGAAAAAAATCATTCAATAAAAAGCCTATTCAAAAAAAAAAATTTCTCCAGTTATTTAAATTTGTAACTCATTCAACTCATTACATAAAATATCATATGTTTCTCTCTCTCTCTCTCTCTCTCTCTCTCTCTTACTTTTCTACTCTCATTTCAGCATTCATTAGTTTCAATTTTATCTCTTACAATTATTTTTTTTCCCTTTGTCTCTTCATTAGTAAAAAGAAATTGTTGTACTTCATGAATTGCGTGTATTTTTTTTTTGTGACAATATATTTAACTTATTTCTGTATTAGATTTTGTATAATTCAAATTTCTTAATGATTATTTTAGAAAATATCTTAGAGCTACCACTATTCCTTCATACAATAATGATGGCATTATGCTAAATAGATGTATTCGGCTAGCACCATTGTAGATATAATTTTACACTTTGTTTTAGTTAATGGCATGTTTGTTTTCATTTTTTTCAAGTCTTACCTCAAGTGAGAATTTTAGATTATTTTTTAAGGTTTACTCTACTTTTTTAGTTCATTAAAATCTAGATACCGACACTATAATTTAGGACTAAAGACCTAGTTGTTAGAGCATTCTTATCAAACCTTTCAAATGCTAAAAATCTTATTTTTTTAGCATTTGAAAGGTTTAAGCCCCTCCATCAAACATTTTATATTGCAAAATTTTTGCAATTGATGAATAGTGCCATCTCATTTTTGAAATGGCACTATTCACCAATTGCAAAACTTTAAATTATTTTTTATTCAATGGGACCCACAAAGGAGAAAGAGGAAAAATAAAAAAATTAGTGAAAAATAATAAAGAAACAATATTTAAATGAAATTGTAAAAAAAATAGAAGTTTTGATATAGGTTGGATTGGAAAGTAGTATTGTATATGTTATAAATATAGGTTTTGAGAGAGTATATGCTAAACTTTTTACAATGTTTGATAAGAATGCTCTTATAAACTAATAATAATTCCAAAACACTGTTGAAATTCCAATTAAATTGATGCCAACCAAATTTGCACACATTTACTCTCATTTGTCTCTCACATTCCAAACAGTCTTATTATTGGCTTTCATGTAAGGATTTTCTTAGGTCAACAAACAATCCAACTATCTTTTCAGAGTAGGTGGGTATTGGCTTTTATTGTCGTACTCTACCCCTAGTAATTGATTGCATCATTTTGGCAGGCGGCAGCCCTACAAGGGAACTCACGTTTTAAAAAATTGAGCTAATAACCATTAGAGTCATTACTCTTGCTTTGGTCTCCATGTTGGGTATATTGTACAAGGGAAAACGTTGCTACGCACACATTTACATACACATGAAAGGTCAATTGAAACTAATTTTAGTTGTTTTTTTTTTTATGTGTGTATAATAGAGTATTGTAATTAACAAGAACAACTTATAAAATATTAATTCTTTTGATATGTCATCAAAAAATACAGCAAATAAATAAACTCACAAATTAAATGAATACATAATGATAAACTTGAAATTGATCAAAGCTAGTGGTTGAGTGGTTGACAATGACATTGTGTCTTCAAAATAGATGTCGCCTCTCATAGAATGAAATCTTATTTAATACTGTATGGATTAGGCCCAACCCACAAATATCCACACTCATGCCTAAGCTAATCCACCCTGATTTGATTTGGTGCAGGCAAAATGGCGACATATATGCACGTGTGTGTGGTATGCCCATTCCAGAAGTTGTTCATGGGAAGGAGGGAACATAGACAACAAATGGAAAAGTCGAGGAAAATGGTGTGATGACAGAGGGAACAGAGGCGTTGGAGTCTACAAATTTCAGTCGATGCGGTTTTTACATTCGTAATGATTACCAACATTCGGCAACACATTTCACTCACTAAACCACACCATGCTTGATGATAAAAGATACATGAAGCAGTCAGAATGGAGTGAAATGGATAGTGGGATCAAAGAAATAATGTCTCTTCGATCAACTATACACCCCTATTCGATGTCTGAGAGATTATAAATTCATAATGTGAAATATATTTTTACACCACTTAAATCTTTAAGATAAACATTTATTTACACTATTATAAAATACCTTGTTTTTTTACATGAGGAAGTGGTATTTTAGCTTTTGGTCATATTATTCCACTCCCTACCCATAAGAGATAAGATAACTTAGAAATCTAATGAATCAGTGGTATGGTGAATTGAACCTAGAACCTTTAGATTTTATGTCACACCTAGATCTATAAGTTCACCACCTAAACCCTTATCATAAAATACCAATAGGATGAGTATTGTCATCAATAAAATCATTACCATATTTTATCCAACAAAATGGTCAAATTTTGGGATAATGTTGGAAGCAGTTTTATTAAATGAGTAGTGCTACGAATACTACATATTTTTCCTACATTGAACTTATACGTTAGTGTATTAGAGCATCCACAGCAATGGAGCTAAAAATTTAGCTTTTTAGCTCCACAAAAAGTTACTTTATCTATTTTACCTACTCACTTTATAAAACATGCTGCAGCAGTGGATTTATTTTAGCTTTCAATACAATAAAATAATATAAACATCACAATAAAATAATATATCTATTACAATAAAATAATATATCCACTACAATAAAATAATATATCCATTACAATAAACAACAATCACAACCACTCGCAACCGCTACCACCGCCACTACCGCCACCACTACCGACTCTTCCACCGCCGCCGCCATCGCCTCTTCCAAATCTATGCATATCTCCTTCTTCTTTTTTTATTATTTTTTTTTATATTTTTATATTTTTAAGTTTCAAACGTAAATAACCACCATTCAAATCCTCCCTCTCCTATTATAATTATAAAATTTATATAAAAATAGGTCTTTCCAATCTTTCTCGTAAAAAAAAAAAAAACCAATCTGATCACGCTATTTCATTATGCATTTTTGGACTAACCCCCAAACATAAAAAAAAAAAAAAAAGGTTTTAACCCCAAAAAAAGCAAAATAATACAAATACAAAAATATACGTGGCACTGGGAGCTATAACAAAAAAATCCACAGATCAGTCCCAGAGAGAGGAGAGAGAGAGAGGGAGAGAGAGAGAGAGAGAGAGAAGAAGAAGAAGAAGAAGAAGAAGAAGATGTCGTCGACGTTGCTGGAGGTGACTCGGTCGGCTCACGAGGAGGTGGAGCGTTTGGAGAGGCTGATAGTGAAGGACCTTCAGAACGAGCCCACTTCCAACGAGGACCGCCTCTTTTAGAGCCACCGCGTTCGCAACATGATCGACACCATTATCTCCACCACCGATAAACTCGTATTTTCTTTCTCAATTCTCTTTCTATATCCTTATCTCTGTTCAATACTCTCTTTGCTTGCTATGAATCGAATGTGAAATTTTGAATCAAATAGTTGCTCTAGCTATATCGTATCGTGCTTAGCTAAAGTCGGTTAGCGTTTTTGGAAGCAAATCTGTGTTCAATTTTGTGAAGTGTTTCGGTGCTGAAACAAGAATTAAGCTTAGTTTGCTCTGTTTTCAGGTTGAGATTTATGAAGATAAGGATAATGCTAGGAAAGACGAGATTATTTCAATCAGCGGATATTATTTTAATCGTGCGTTGAATAAAAAATTATTTTTTTTTTTTAGCTTTGAGCTACAGTGCTCATGTTTCTATACATGAGCACTGTAGCAATTAAGCTAAAAATTTTAGCTATACCTCCACTGCTACAAGAGGATTTTTTGTATTTTGGTGGAGCTAAAATAGCTATATAGCTATTTAGCTCCACTGCTGCAAGTGCTCTTACCAATCATAAAGAGGTAATTCAAATATCTAGTTATAAGTGGTTAAATCTATGAATCACATTCCCTATTACATCATTTTATAATTTTTATGTAATAAAACTTGTAATATCTTAAGAATTTTTCTTTATTTACATCAGAGTTGTAAAGCAACAAAGGTGAATTACCTAGCCATGTAACTAAAGCATATGTTGGTGGTAAGGATATGTTTAGAATACCGATAACTAAGAATAGCCGAGCCATGTTGCTAAAGAATCTGTTAGTAGTTAGGATATATTTTAGATTACAAATAAAAAATGAGAGATTGGAGAAAAGATAGTAGAGGAGTGGGAGTAATTTTAGTATTACATAAAAAAATCATAACTTTGCAACAACTATTCTTCATGCCGTCACTTTTACATAAATTTACAATTTTTTTTTTCCACTACTTACAGCCAGCCATGTGGACAAATGTAATAAAAGTTGTGGTTATTTTTGTGATTCTAGACTTTTTGAGGGGAGAATGCTTGAATTCTAATTTCTTTGAAGCTAAATTATTTTCTATATATAGATAATAATCATCTCATACATTAGATATATGTAATTATGTATTTTCACTTTTACATCTGGGATCCCACACAACTCCCTCCCAAATCTTGATAATTTCCTAATCCGGTTTTATTTATTGGCCTTTATCCTATTATCTTGCTAATAGTTTTCCTTAAAAAACAAGTAGATAAAAGAAAAATAAATAAACCAACCCAAAAAAAAAAAAATCTCTCTTTTCTATACTACTATTTAAGGGGCTTTTTCTATTTGGATTTCTCATTTTTTTTTTTTAATTCAAAAATACTCTTCAGTCCTATGTTTAAGTCGAAACAAAATTAAAGGACAATCTAGTAAAAATGCAACTTTAACTCCTACTAAAATATTACCTAAAAAATAGGACCACTCTCTTTTTAATTTTTAAATTAATTTATTCACTTATAAATTAAATTCTTAAAATAAAAATTATATATATAATAATTAAATACAATTTTTTTTTATAAAATATGATTACTAAAAATAAAGGTCTCATCACACGTGCAAAACGCGTGCGACGATACTAGCATCTATTCAAGAATCAAAAGGGGTTATTATCAACCCCATTAAAAAGAAAAAAAACCGTAGTGGAAAATAAATATCATTAAATATCTAAACCTAACAAAAATCAGAAGTACAAAACAGATGCATCCAAAAAAAAAAAAAAAAGTACAAAACAAAACGGTATCCACCAGATCTACTTATATCCCAAAACCGGCGTCTATATATACTACGCAAGAGTTAAGCTAAGCTAATCTATGTACTGGCATGCATGTATGTTATCATGTTATGGATTATTACAATATAAATTAAATTAGAAAAGTGAAAAACCACCGGTCCACTCGTGCGCGCGCACACACACACACCTCATCCTCTGCTTTCCGTCCATATCAATCTCTGCTGTCCTCCCCTCTGTTTCTCGAGAAACTAACAAAACAAAAAACACAACATAACATAACCTCTCCTTTCTTATTTATTTGTTTCAACAACCATTTCTCTTCTCTTTATTAGTGAAAACTCAATCTTTTGGAATATCCTATCATCATCCTAGGCTCTCTCTCTCTCTCTCTCTGGGGCTCTGGCTCTGTTTCATGGGTGCGGATTTCTCTGCTTTGTTCTTTGGCCAAGAAGGCTCTAATGCTTGTTCTAATGGGTCTAATTTATCTTTGCAAACAAAACCCAATTTGGGTGATTTACCAGAGGACTGCGTGGCTCTGATTCTGGGTTACTTTGACCCCCCAGGGATTTGCAAATTGGCGAGTATGAATCGAGCTTTTCGTGGCGCTTCCTGGGCTGATTTTGTGTGGGAATCGAAGTTGCCCTCGAATTATGAAGTTCTTCTTCGGAAAGTGTTCGATGATGTGCCTGAAAATTTGGGTAAGCGACAGATTTATGAAAGACTTTGTCGAGCTAATAGTTTCGATGGGGGTACTAAGGTATTTCTCTCTCTATCTCTCTGTGTGTGTGTTTGTTTTCTGCTTGGGTGCTGAGAAAGTGTGTGAAAACTAAAAGTTTCGAGTTTTTAGATATGGTTTTTGATTGGTTGTGATGGGGTTTTCGTTTATTAGGAAATAAATACGGCCCTGTGATTAGATTTGAAAATTTGTTTTGGGGTTTACTAGTTTTACACTTATACTCTGTTTCGGTTTTGAGAATATGAGGGAAAGAAAATTGAGTGGGGAATAAAATTATTTGGTTTTGTTATGACAAAGTTTTGTTACCTCCCTGATATGGTTCTCTGGCTTTTTTCCTGTTTGGATTATTCATATTATATGATTTTCTTGATATGGATCTGTTTCTGATGGATTTGTTGAAAAATTGGCTTTATGCAGAGAGTTTGGCTGCATAAAAGAACGGGTGGTGTTTGTTTGTCCATTGCTTCAAAAGGGTTAGCGATCACCGGGATAGATGATCGAAGATATTGGAATCATATCCCAACTGAAGAATCTAGGTGAGATTCGTTCAATTTTTTAACCCTCTTTTTTTAGCTTTTATGTATTGAAGATTTTCAATGGAAATGGGAGAAATTTTGTATTTTTCTTGTCATGTATGTTTTAGATGGACGATCGGAACTCCAGCCGACCGTGGAATTCCCTTGCTGGAATTTGTCCGAGTAGGTTTTTTTTTTTTTTTTTTTTGGTTATGTTTTCTATCAATTATGATTGAAATTTTAAAATTTATTGTTAGATGCTATCATAATTGCAAGTGGTTTCATAAATCATAATAACTTTATTAGTGAGTTTTCTTAAATAATAAATACGGGTCATTTGAAGGATGTGGTCATTTTGAAGGATGTCCAATACCATTGATTTGTTTGGAAGATCTTAATGTTTAAGGCAGTTCTTGTTGGTAATAAAATGACCATCATATTATTGAACTTGAAGTTATACTGTCTTTGAGTTGGACTAACACATTTGATCCTTTAAAAACTAATTGCAATGAGAAGAATCATGACAAGCCTGAAAATCCTCCCTTCAAACTTTCCATTTTTCCTTTTCTTTCATTGTTGCTGGGCTGATCCAAAAGTAGGCATTTGTAGTCTTTCAATTGCTATTAAAAGTGTGAGGAAAATTATTAAAATATAACAAGATGCTAACTTTTTTTTTTTGCTTGACTTTGTGATTCATTAGATTGATTAGAAAAGCTTTGAGAAATTAAAAACTTTTGTTGGTTTTTGAAGTGGTGCTTCAGTTTTGTCAACAGTGGAGAACTGCAAAGCTTTTTATCTGTTCTGGTGCTCTTTTTGCAACTGTGTTTGCTAGAATATGCTGCCTTATTTCTTGGACAAATTTTCTGCCAATCAATTACATTACATAGCGATTTAGATGACCACCCATATCTATTAAATTCTATTTTTCATTAAATCATCTACACAAGGCACATGTTTACTAAATATGTCATGATTAAATACATGTGAATAGCTGTTTTTTATCATTTCTTTTCCTACTTAGTGTAATGGAGTACTGGAATTGACTTGGTTCCTGTTTCTTGCTTGTAGATTCTGCACAGTTGCATACCTTCAACAGATTTGGTGGTTTGAAGTTGATGGGGAGGTGGACTTCCCACTTCCAACAGGGTCATATAGCGTATTCTTCAAGCTGCAGCTTGGACGGGCATCCAAGAGATTTGGTCGGCGAATTTGTAATTCAGAGCATGTTCATGGATGGGACATTAAGCCAGTGCAGTTTCAGCTATGGACTTCAGATGGTCAGTATGCTGCATCAAAGTGCTTTTTGAAAGAAACTGGAAACTGGAATTACTACCATGTTGGGACCTTTGTTGTTGATAGCTCTAATGCATCAACCAAAATTAAATTTTCTATGACCCAGATTGATTGTACGCATACTAAAGGAGGTCTCTGTTTAGACTCTGTAGTTATATACCCGAGTGAATTTAGAGAGAGGTTAATGCATTTTTGACTAGCAGTTGACCTCGCTAGATAGGAATTTCTGTATTATAAAGAGTTAGGAAAAGAGTGTGCTACTAATACTGAATGGTTTTTTTTTTTTTTTTCTAAGCCTAGAATTTGTATGCAAATGGGGCAATGTGTATATTGGTACCTCCCACTTGTTTAATGGAATTGTCAATTAAATCTTTTGAACGTTTTTTCTAGTACGTAGTTCTGATTAGTCTTGAACTCTCCACACCCTTCAACGCTTTAGAAGAAAGAAGAGATGTTATTTGAGTTAAAGCTCATCTATGTTGATATGAGTGATCTAACCTTTAATTTTTTGGCTGCATTATTCTTTGGCCTTGAGCAGCATTTTAGTGCTCCCTGTAGTTGCTAGTTTTACAGTTGTATTGCAAACGTGAAATTCTAGGGTCCTAGGCCCCTACTCAGGAACAGATACCAAAATTTTATTTAAGGCCGAGAATATAACAAATGCTCAAAAGAAGGAATGTTACTTCCACTTGCTTTTATTCTTCTGAACATGGTATTTTAGTCTGAATAGTTTACTGAAGGCCTTGCTCTACTTGCCCAATGCCCGTGCATGAAATGGAGTTGTCCGGTTTTGTCTGTTCAAGTAACGGTACCATCTACTAAAATCTTTTATTACATATTTAAGTCCAAAGATTATAGTATAATTTAAAGCTCATGAATACGATTCCAAAAGATATATGGTATGATGTCATTTATATCATCAAAGCTATTTAAGATCGTGAGGGTATGAAATTACACGGGTAAACATTGATCATGACCAAGGTGCAGACTGCAGACCTTACCTACTCATGGTACTGAAAAGTCTCTAAGAGTAGCCTATAAGTGATCTTCACTTCATGTGATATTATCAAAAGGGCCCATAAAAACTGCTTCAGGACTCCCTGTACTTGCTAAGTTACTTCCCAACATTCTGTCACCACCACTGCTGCTACTGAACTTTCCTTTTTCATGACAATCAGGAATAATGTTCAGAATTGCTTCACGGCAGAAGATGCTTCTCTGGGACCTCTGGTTCTCTCTTCTTGTTGAAGTTGTTGCCATGAAATTCACTATTAAGATAGCTCCTAGCTGCTGATCCTCCCTACTACGCAATGCATTTCCTGGGGCAGCCACAGTTGCTGTACAGTTCCCAGAACTCAACTGTTTTGAAAAATATCGATCACTCTGCTTCTTGTTGGCAAGTCAACAACTGTACTTCGGTTGATCTAGCAGTTGACTCTGTCCACAATATTCCCATTCGCTTTTTGTCTTTTGTTGACCATCTCCTGCTTTGTGTTTTGGATGGTATGATCCTGTATGTATATTCCAGCTCTCCAAGAAATAAATAGAAACACTGAGATTGCTTGACAAGCCATCAATTGGTGAGTTTTGAATTAGTCCTGAACTGAGGTTTTAGGGCCTTTTTACAGTTTAACAAGGTGCACCGTGGTTAGACACATTTGAAGAACTCTCTTGCCTCACCCTGTTTACTCTGAGGCCAAGGAGTTCTATCTCAGAAATTGTTGCAATTACCTGGCAGTACTGATGCTGCCTGTTCTGAGCTAGTCGAATGTCCTCAGTTAATCATCTTTAGACTATCATTCACATTACTTCTGGGAAGCGGGAGCAGTAGAAGTAGCCTTCAACTTATCTTTTTCAGTTGGCTGGCATTGAGCACACCTTATACCCACCTTTCTTTTAATTTTTTTTCCAGAGATTAGTTGTGGTGGTTTCTCGGGAATAATTCTTTGAGCTCTCTGCAATTGATTATTGATATTATATCAATAGAAAAGAAGGCCAATGGGGAGAAGAACTCAAGAAACAATCTAAAAGGGTGTGTACCTTTTTCTTTTTTTCTTTTTAGTAATGATCCATAATTCATGGGGAGAGGGGACAGTATTGCATGCTATCACAGCAGCATGTGAGAACTACTTACCCATTGGCCTGATGTCATTATCCCGGAAGAAAGTCATTTAAGTCTTTCATACTATTGACAACCTCAGCAATCTGTTAAAAAATTATAATAGGAATATATTATGAACCTATCAGAATAATGGAAATAATTTTCACACTTAACCAAATGAGTTGTTGAGACATGAGATATACCTGCAAACATCATGTGTATCTTCTGGAAAATCCTGTGTCCTCAACCAGCTTTAACTCCAAAGTTCTTGCAAGCTGACACCCCGATGCCAGGAACCTACAGTAAGATAAGTGATCAAGAACAAGATGTACTCATGATTAATTGCATTTAGCTCCTAATTAGTGGAGGGGGAAGGGGTAATAAAGAAGAGAGAGGAGGGGGTGGATGACAACTAATTTTCCATGGCCTTGTTCTCTCAAAGCTCAAATTTCTAGCATAACTTGGGCAGAATATATAATTTGAACTTACAACTATTCAATTAACATTATAAATTTCTAAAGGTCAACAATGCGGATCATACACAGATATCATGACTGTCAAACTGAATTTCAAAAGGTCACCAGGTTCAATTATAAAGAGAACAAACTGAATAACAAGTTTGTCAAGGGTTATCCCTTGCCCGCTGCAGTATCTAGAAACATACAGATGCATTATTTTACAGAATAAAATTAGGATTCTTATTGTCTCATGAAAGCCTTTTTTGTAATACAATTCTCACAATTGTTGATCTCCGTAACTTATCCATCAACTTCTTATATAACAAAGAGGACACTAAAACAAAATTAGTCCCTCAACTAAAGGCACAAAGAATGACATACAAAACTGGTAAGGCTGGTCATAATGCATAAAATTTCTCCAACATTAATTTCTCACTTGTTACAATTTGTTTGTAAATCATCTGGTGAGACCAACAGTTCCGCTACCATTATTGTTGTTTTGATACTTCTGTGCAGAATGAATCAACTGATTGATCTGAAACCAGGGCATGTATTAAGAATTAAGTTCCAGCATGATCATTAGACCCAAAGTTACTGATAAGAAGAATAAGTAATGGATCATATGACATATTTGAAGGTCGAGAGGGATAACATAGAACCACACAGGAAAATAAAGTGCACAAGAATAACTGAGACGCAACAAATGTTTGGGCAAAAGTTCTTCATGACGCTGCAAACAAGATTCCCATGGTATTTGGGGGGACCAAAAAAAAAAGAGGCTATACAAACAGCACCATCCTATATATCATTTTGCATTGAACAAGTGCAACATGAAGAATACAAATCATAAACCACTGACTTCACATGAAGTGGCCTTTGACTCACCTTCAAATCATGAGCGTAAATAATATGCAGTTGATTTTCATGAACATGCAGTTGCTCATAGACACTCTTGAATTGTTTTTCCCTATTCCAACATCATCAACCCAGAAGACAATCTACACTCAAGTGGAAAATTGAAAAAAAATAGTTCATCAATCACGCTATCAAATGTAATTTTATTAAGCCTAGGAAGTATTTCAAAAATGCCTCTGCCTAGAAAATAAGATAGATATATGCTATCAACTAATCAGGGAAGGGAAACTTTAAGTGATCTAATAATTCTAGTTTGCTTGTGAAACCCCCTCCTTGATTTACAACTACCCCTAATTACCTAACAGCCCTTTAATACGGCACATTTTAAATCAGTTACACACATGGCCTACTGCTAATCTGTTACAAGACTCATGCACACTTGCATTCTCATCCTTAGCTTCTCCAAACAGCTTACTACAGCCACCACCAGACTTGGTAGATAGGGCAGGCAGCAGCTCTCAAGTGTTAAGTCTCCTAACCTAATGCTTGTGGCATATCAGCAGCAGTTATCAGCTCAGCTGGATACACAATGCCAGGCATTTCAGCACCAGTACAGCAGGCATCAGCACAGCAGGTTACACAATACAGTATCCAAAACAATACTGGCCATGATAATAACATTAACATAATTAGCACCTCCATTGAGCAGCAGCACAGCACACATAATGCACCATGATACCAGGGCAGGTTCCTAACACACACTGCCACAGGAACAAGTTGACAACGAAAGCATACGAAGGATGGAATAGACACCAAACAGTGACAAAAAAATAAAGTTGAAGAGAAAGCCAAAATCTAAGAACTACCCATCAATTTAAATAAAAAAATAGTATCCAAAAACAAGAAATATATGACATTGAAAATAGGATCTGGAATGACAAAACCATGAGCGGGAATTCAAAGCTTTCATTTAAAAGAATTCATATTCCTAAACCTCGATATCATGGCACACATTTACTTACCAACTTTGAAAAATGATACATATATCCACACAAGGTATAGCAATAATCTTCATTAACAAAATTTTAAAAAACACTAAACCAACCAGAATTTTTGTAAAAAAAAAAGAAAGAAAGAAGGGGGGGGGGGGGGGGAGGGGAGAAGACGGATTGGATCGAAAGGCGATGCCCATGCCTCTTCTTAGTTGATAGGATTCCCATCATTTGCACCTCCAACAAAGGAGACAAGGGCGAGGCACCAAACATGTTCTATCCTCAACCTCCATCCATTATTGGTAATCTCAATCCGCTTTCCCTATTTTACTAGTACACTGCGCGCTACAACTAGCAGCCCCATTACTGGTAAGAGAAAACGCTAGCATGCAAGGGCTGAAAAGCCAGCAACTTGTTAGGAGTAGGTTTTGGGGGGCCAGAAGGAAAATTCATTTTAACCCATCCCAAAGCCCCAAATGCTCCATTAAATAGACCACTTAGCATGGGTACAATCATCAACAATAGTTAAAAAGTATTTAAAAGCATCAACATGGCAGTAGAGAAAGAACCCCAAATATCATAATGGATCAATACAAAAAGAATAGCTGAAACATGAATTGCATTAGGAGAAGGTAACCTTTTCTGTTTGCTGAAGGACAAAATGTACAATGAGAATTCTCATTATTGGAATCATGAGCAAGTGGTAGAAGATGGTGTAATGTCCTATTCTAGGAAAAGAAGGGTGTCCTAACCTACAATGCCAAAGACTAAGGATGAGTTGTTGACAGCAAACACAGCAGGCGTTTGTGCAGTGACAATTGATGATGCAGTGGGGTAAGTAAAGTTTAGTTTCTGCAGAATGTATAGACCATCTCTCTCTCTTTACGCAGACCAATCATCATCCACGACGAAAGGTCCTGTATGAAACAAAAATTAGATAAGAAAATGATGCAACAACTCAGATTGTGGGTAAGCTTAGTGACTGAGATCAAGTTGAACGTAAGGGTTGGAACACAAGATATCAGACCAATCTTGAAGAAAAGACAGATTGTTTGATGTCAAAATTGAGAGGCAATAAGGAGTACCTGAAAATTTTTGGAAAGATAGAGACTGAGAATGTTGGGAATTGACTCTTTCTGCTTAGTGGGCTGGAGTTGACACATCAACCTTGGCCAGAAAAAAAAAAAGTCAACAATTGTCGGCTTAATCTCTAACAAACTGAACTGAACCTCTAAAAGCTTCCTAACTGCTTTAACTGACTGAAACTAAATTACTCTCAATTCTATTAATAATTTTCGAGTACAATTCTGCTATCCTATTGGCATTGGTGGTCTGCGACATGTCGCAGACAATGCTTTAATATTTGAAGCATGAAGGGTGTTTTGTCTTTTCGGCTTGGGTCATATAACATTATATTTCCTTCACGACTTGCAGTAATTTCAGTTACATGATCTCGCACGATTTTTAGTATAACTGGATGATAGCTGTGCGACATGCCGTTAACAAGCAAACAAGATAAAAACGACAGGTCGACTCTTCACTGCAATCAATTGCATTCTTGACGTCCTTCCTTCTCAAACTTTCCTAAAAATCAAATAAAAAACCTTATGCCATTATATCAGGCTCCACTGATTGGAATTTATATATATATATATATATATATATATATTTTTTTTTTTTTTCTCAGCATCCAAATAACCATTTTTCTGTTTGCTGGTGGAGGATGTTAAAATTTATTCTAGTCATTTTCAAAGAGTATTGTATTCTCATGTAAAGAGAAACGGCAATAGTGTAACACATAATCTGGCGAAACATGCTATAAGCATACCAAATTTTCAAGTTTGGATGGAAGATGTACTTTCTCATATTATTTCAATTTTACATTCGGATACATTCGGATGTAACTAGTTTTCATTAATAAAAGTTTCTAAGTTCATTCTCCAAAAAAAAAAAAAACCGTTTTTATAGTCAAAACAATTAAAACCCAAACGAAAAATGCTGTATTTTTCCACTGCCCGGGAAAAATATTTATTCAAAGCTACGTCAATGAAAGTATTAAAGAGGTCAAAATATGAACCCCAAAAAATAAAGAGAAGAAAGGCAATAAAATTTTATTTAAGAAAAGAAAAAAAAAATGCTAAACCATGAGAAGTTGAATGAGGTGAGAGTTTGTATAGAACCGCCATGGCTGTGCCTGTGAAGGTTGTCATGTGTTTTGTTATGTTTCTGTTTAACTTTATTGTATGTCCTATTGATGATGGTGTTTTTAAGATAAAAGTTTAGTTAAAAAATTAGCTGTAACCTTAAACTATAACCTTACTTAATAAAATAAATATTACTACATATTTTAAAAATCTAACTGTTAACACACATGTCAAATTTTGTGTTAATTGCATATTATTTACTAAATAATCTATAAGATGAAGATGTAATCCAATGGTGAATTTCTCAAAATTCATCTCCAATAACAAGATATTAAGTGAAGTTATAATCTAAAAGTACAATTAAATTTATAGCTAAACTTTGCCCATATTTTTATACTTGCTATTTAAGCTTTAGGGATTACATTAAGCCTAAATTACATCCTCAACAAGATTAAAGACCAAATTCAAAAAGAGAATGAGTAAAGAATAACTCAAATTTGAAATATGGAAAAATGAAAATTCTGAAATAAAATTTATTATGCTTCTTTGATCAATCTAAATTGTGAGAAGAACAAAATAAATAAGATCATAGAAATACAAAAATGTCCAAATTGCAAAGCAAAAGGAAATTTAAACCGCATAGACAAAAATATGGAATCATAAGTGGCAGTACAACTCCCAAAAGGAGTATCAGATGACAAAAACATTCTCAACCCAACTACCCCTGCAAGGTGGAGATGTTTGCCACCTTAAACAAGATGGAAGGATCTATATACATATGTATCTCTAAAGCACCATTAATTTTGTTGCTCACTGTTGTTGGACCTGCGATATGGCATGTATCTATGGTCCTTCGCAGCATTCTTCTTTCTCCTTTTCTCAATAAAGGAGTCAAGCTTGCCAGAAGCCTGGGCAAATATAAAAAAATTCATTAGTAAACTAAACCAGTTGTAGTTTACAGAACAAATTTTCCATATCATCATAACAAGAAGTGAAAAAAGAACCTTGAGATCTTCAAATTTTCCAATAAGCTTTTGCTTTCGGATTGCACCTGCAAATAACAGACCCAAGTCAAGTTAAATAGACCACTGGTAGGCTAGGCTATTCCTTTTGGTGCACACCATTAGCACAGCATCTTAGAAGTGTTAACATAGAAACAAAGGCAATGCAAATACAAGCGTATGGTAATGCACCTTGGAAATACCTAAGCACAACCACATAATTTCTCTCCGCATACTACATGAATAATTGCCTCAAAAAACATAACTTATTCATTTGGCACAGCTTACTACCATCACCAATCCCCAAGCACACACACACTTTTCCAAAACCAGACAAATTGTTGCAACAATAAATATCTCAACCACCACATCTCTAGCATTACCATGACCATCGGTGCAATGCCCCACACTAACAATAACAGACCAGCATGAGCACCAACACTACTCAACCATGCTCACCATGCATTTTCATGGAACTTTGTATTTCTTAGCAATATATAAGAGAAGAGTTCAGATTAACCAGTCTGAGCACTTTGATTCACAAGCTTTAAGATGTCTATCAGATCTCTAGCACTTTAATTCTGGGTTTTTCAGATGTCTATCAGACCTGTTTTAGCATAGCTTAGACCAAGAGATCATCACTTTAAAAAGATTGTAAATAATTTGCTTCTCCTCCATATGGGACATTAGTGCAGGACACCAAAAGAAAAAGGAAGAAACAAAGCAAAAAACACAACAGCAACAGCAACAACAAAACAAACGTTCACAGGTTCTGTAGTGGTACTGCAGCCTAGTTTATTTGGTTATTTAATTTTTTTTTTTTTTTTTATAAGTAGTTATTTAATGGTATTTGGGCCTTCTTTATTTATTTTTTATGAACAGATAGGATTAGTCTAAATTAGGGGTTATGATTAATAATTTATAGAGTTTTAGGGTTTTGTCCTTATAGATGGAAGATTATGAGATTCATGTAACATCTTGACTTTTATTATCAATTAAAAAAAAAGTTAGCTTTTGGCTTAAAAGTTCTCTTAAGAACCCAAGAAGAGGTTTTTCCTCTGTTACCTTGTAAGAAACTAATGCTTCAATGTACAATTAAAGTGAATCATGGTCCCATTGCACTCCTGACTGCATTAGATATACTTTCAAGAAGCATAGACAAATGCTCACACACACACACACACACACACACACACACACGTATTTACATAGAGAGAGGAGGAGATTGAGGAGGATGACTGTACTTTTTGAGAGATAAAATGGTTGTTTCCCTTTCTTTGCTGCTTCTCTTTCTTTCTTCTTGTGCTCAGCCAGAATTGCGGAGTCAGTATGCTGACTGGATTCGGACTTTAATTGCTTATCCTGAAAAGACAGATAAAGCAATTTTTTTAAATGCACTAATATTTTTAGAGAGAACAAAATTTAAACGAATTACATATTTCTGAAATGAAACCATAATCAGTGGTGCATTTTTATTCCAAAATGGCCAGCACTTACAATCCAAGAGATGTCTTTCTTTAATTCACCAACGATATCTGGATCATTTGATTTTGCTAATTGCTTCCGCAATTTCTGTTATATCCAAAATAATGTTCAGAAAAAAGAAATTAACAACCAAGGATAAGAAACTGAAAACAAAAATCACATAATTCTTAAATTCAAAAGCTTACCTCTCTTTCAGCAGGAAGATTACCTCTCTTTCAGCACATGATCAACAGTAAGAAAACATTAGTATATGCGCTAACAACTGTATGGGACAAATAAAAATTACAGGAATATATAATAAACATGGCAAGATAAATGACAGGCCAATTGCCTTTAGTTTAAAGGGTTCAAAGGGCACTCCACCACCCATAAAAATGGGGTGGTGGGCAAGGTCATTGAATCAAGTATTATTGAGTGAGTTACTTACCTAAAAAATGGTGAGAAAAATAACTAGAATTAGAGTTACATTTCTTTCCAAAAGGGTTAGGCACCTACCATCCAAGTGATGCTGTGTTCAAATCTGTTGGCGGCAATTGGATCCTTGGATTTGGATAATTTCTTCTCTTCGTCCTGTTATACCGAAAATAAAGTTTCACGGAAGAGTAATTAACAAGGAGATTTAAAAGAAAGTAGTACATACTTCATAAATAAATAAATAAATAAACAAAAGATTTACCTTTATTTCATCAGGAAGATATTTCTTGAACAGAAAATTATATTTGCTCCTAAACCTGTAAGATCCAATTTATATTATGTATACAACAAAAGTTCTTGCAATAGAAGCGTTAAAGAAACAGCTGGAAAATGTAGATTTCCGTCTTAGTCAGAAAAGCTATAGCTTGGAAGAAGACAACCAACATGCAAATGATCTACAATATTTTATTTACCGGTAATTACACAAACAACCAAGGGGCTTGAATACATGAACTCCACCTTGCTCTTGCAAGGGGAGAAGGTAACCTTTGAATAAGAGCCCACTGTCATGATCTACAATAAAAATTGGCAAGTACTGAAAACCTCACATCAGTAATTTTTTACTAGAACCTCATCAATGAACTGCCCGCCACCAGGGAGAGAGGGGGGAGAGGGAAAATAAAATATCATGAAGCACTGGAACAAAACATGAACACAAAGCCACACACACACACACATAGAGACAGAGAAAAGGGGGAGGCTTACTGCTTATCATCAAATGTACCACATAAAGATTCAAAACGGGGGTCGCGTACAACCTGAAATAATGAAATATCAATGTCATCTGGCATACCCATCAATAGTAATGAGCTTATATAATAACATGCGACTAAGATTACTAAAAGATTTATTTATGTATTTATAGTTCAATAGTTGGGGGAGGGGGGATTTGAACCATGAACATCTTTGTTGGAAAGACCACGAGGTGCTAGTTGAGCTACAAGGCTCTTGGTAAGATGTTTACTCTAAAGGGAGTATACTACCCTTTTTAGAAACACACAAGATTAAAATATGTATCATTATGAACATGCTAAAAATTTGAGCATCAGACTCCAGGAATTAAAAATAAATAAATAAATAAATAAAAAATTAAGGAACAACGCAATCTAGTTATTTAGGAATGTACAACCTTGAATAAGCATAGATCAATGGAAGACATGCATGCCTTGTTGCTGCTGGCTGAAACTTACCATTGACACAAAGATATTCTACCAAGGATGACAACTACAGTCCTTAAAAGCATTTGATTCCGTTTAATTAGAAATCCATGTACCCAATTTGTCATTTAAAACCTAAGATACACAAACACGGGTATGGGTACAATATGGCAACACAAGCAATTTTAGAAAAATTGTAACATGACACGGTAGATAGGACACCATTACGACACGGGTACAGGACCCCAAATCAAGCGTCCATGAATCCAAGTTTAAAACACATTCAATTGAAGCCCTATTTGCTTGTCAGAATTCACAGGTGAATGTATAAAGCCTCTAATTCAAGCACAGAAAGTGCCTGCATTCTACCCTTTTTTCCTTCCAAAAAGCATTGGCAGCCAGACAAATCACAGAGCACTTAATAGAAAAATATCCAATTTAATTATAAAGCAAAAAAAATCTCAATAATTCAGTTTCAACTCAAAAACATAAACATAAAACTGAACACTGCCTCAACAATATTATCAATAAAACAACACAAATATTTCACAAAAAAACAACATTAACTTCATCAAGCTCACCTTCTTAGGAATTTGAACCACCTCTCTAAGCCTTCCAACCGGCTTCTTGCAACTAGCCTCCATTGGCCTTTTACACAATTCCAACAATAAGCCCACTACTTCCACACACACTACTTAAAAAAAAAAAATAAATAACAAATTTCACCAAGCCACAAGCAAAAATATCATATACCTATTCTTATTCGCCCGCCGGGATTTCTTTTCTTGAATTGGCATTTTATACGCCGAATGCGACCCATCTGAACGCGCCTTTTGCAATTGTTCGAATGTCACATCCGCCAACTCCCGCTCTATCTCTTGCTCCTCCTATTATTCAAAGCACCATAAATTGAAAAGAATATATATATATATATATATATATCCAAAAATTGAACTTGAAAATTAAAACTTTTTGTGTGGGTTACTCACATCTTCCGAAGATGACAATTCATGCTCATCGCTATCCTCCTATAATTCCAAAAAAAAAAAACACACACACAATCTTTCTCAATATTCAAAGCTCTATAAATGAAAATTTTTGTTTTTTGTTTTTTTTTTTTTTTTACAATCATCGAACCTGAAACATTTTAAATTGGAAATTGAAAAAGAAAAAAGAAAAAGCGCAGGTGTTTAGGGTTTCTCACATGTTCAGAAGTGGACGATTCATGTTCATCGCTGTCCTCGAACTTGGTTTTGGTTGCAATGGCAACCGGGTAATCGGGTTTCTTCAATTTGAGCATTTAGAATCAATCAGGTTCTCCCTTCTCGTTTGCCCTACAAATTGAAATAGACTAATTTTCGTTACTGTATAAAATGAGTGAAATAAAAATTGAATAAATATTAAGCCATTCAAATCACGAAAATAAGCCATTGAACTCAGAGAGAGAGAGAGAGAGTACGTGTAAGAGTGTCGCCGGTGCCGCGTTTCTCCTTGGCGTTTTTTTTTTGTGCCTGTAGAGTAATGGAGGCCAGTGAATATAAAAGGTTTAGGGTTTATCGATTAGCATAAACGGTGTCGTTTTCATTGCAGAAATAATCTGGGCTTATCGTGGTGTGTACTGTGTAGATAAGCAAGAGAGGGAGTCTAAATCTTCTATCACAGACTTCTTGCTCCACTAAATACTCCACAAATAAAAATATATCACATATTAATCTAATCTATATATATATATATAATATATGAAGTAGAGAGAAACTTAAATTGTAATTTTAAATTAAAATTCTAATTTTGTGTTATGTGTTAAGATTCATATGACGACTGCACCAATTTAAATATAGAACTCATGATTATTGTAGTAAACGCTAGGTTCACCTCCCCTTCTAGAATTCTGCGTTTTACATTTAAATGTTGTGCCTTTTTTTTTTTTTGGCTGAATAAAACCTTTTGCTCTTCTTTAAATATCAGACACGCTCATTTACAGGGTCACCTCCCCTTCTACAATAATCAAACGCAAATTAGAAATACAAATCCCCTCTTTTTCAATGAATGCTATGAAATTTGAAAGGCATCTTTCAAGATCAATGATGAATGTTTTTTCTGCTGTGACTATTCTTATTTAATATTTTCTGGTTATTAGTTTTTTTTATTTCTAGTATTTTTTTTATTGCTACACGGAGAAAGGAGAAAGAGAGACCGAGAGAAAAGAGAGACAGAGAAATAAAGAGGCAGAGAACGGAGAAGGAGAGAGAGAGATCGAGAGATCAAAAACTGCAGTTTGCAATCAAGAACGAAAAGATGTCTCTCACTTCTTGTTAGATTTCTTCATCTAATTGTCCGCTAATTTCTTTCCCTGGAATAAGAAGAAGTAAGGAAGATGAAGCGTTGAGAACGAAGAGGAGTCTACGACCACGTGAAGTACAAGATGGAGAACTTGCCTTGCATAATGGAAAATCAATATCTTAAATAAAGGACTTGGAGTGGAACTTAGAGAGAAAGGTATCAAAGGTAAATGAGAAAAACTATTTGTAAATTTACAAACGCACACATAATATAAATATACATTATACTAACAACTTTGCAACTGAAACAAGTATAGGATACATGTCCAAGTAGAAAGTAAAACCGATTCAACAACATTCATTTCGTTTGACAAAGCAACTGAGAAATTTGTATCTAAGATTGTAAAAGAAATTACAGAGATAGAAGCAAAGGTAATTTCAATTAGAAATATCAATTCTATTTCCGTAGCTGTTCCTCTTACATACATTATCCCCAATCTGTCCTTGCACTTGAAAACAATGCTAATCAATTTTATTTCTTTAGCAAAGCACCTGCACTTTATTAGCATCATTATCTGAATAATTAACCACCCACCCCCTTCCATATTTTACTATTACATTAAGTGAAATAGACCAACCTTCAAAAACAATTTTGTTCTTCAAAAAACACCCAGAATCTCATGCAAAGTGTTAATCATGATGTATGTATGTAGACTTTGCTAAATTTATGAGCTCTTAGGTTTTCTTCTTTTCCTATTACTAACCAATCATATTGACAGTTTATGCCTGATGTGTTAGTGTACAATATTGTTGATTAAAATCATAATGGTTGTTGAGGTTGTACTACTCTTTGTATTTCTATGATAGGTAACGTGGAAGTAACAACCATATAGTTTATCTCTACTATATACAATATTAGGGGTGTGCAAGCCATCACCGGAGCTGACGAAACCGACCAGCACCGATCATCCCGCACCGCTACTGGCACCGACCGACAAAGCCGATGCCGGCGATCGGAACGCGAAAGGAGCTCCGACGCCGGTGCGGTGAGGACATCGGAGACACAAAGCGCACACCGATGAGCGCCGAACCGAACCGATACAAGGCGTGGAGAAGAAAAAATGAAAAATAGTTCTAGTGTTTCAGAATTTCAGTTCAGAACGGCGTCGTTTAGGACCAGCTAGGTTCATTTTAAATTTGCTTACTAACGTCGTCGTATTGAATAATTAAAAACAAAAAAAAAAACACACACACAAAACGCACCGTTTTATGTAGGGTTTTAGCACTGGGTGGGTACTGGGTAGCACTATAAATTCCCTCTTAAACTCTGATATGCCTTAACTCTCTCTCTCGGTCTCGCCAGTCGCCACTGTCGCTAGTCGCCTCCAGCAGCAGCATCTCACGGCGGGCCGCGGCAAAACACGGTAAGCTTGTTGATGTTGTTTGAATGTGCAAAGGTTTTAACTTTAGAAAGCTTCCAAAAGAGAGAAACCTGCGGACCTGCGGTTGCTCATTTCTCTGCAACAAAACCAAAACACAAACACAAACACATACTGATACAGAGAATGAGACAGACTCTGTGGCTTTCTTTCTTTTTTTTTGCTGAATAACTCTGTGGCTTTCAAGTAAAAGCCTGTGTAGCACCAATATAATAATGTAGTGTCTTGGCTGGACACCAATAAATTATTGGTGTCTAGGCAAGACACAACATTATTATAAACCCATTTGGCAATAATGTTGTGTCTTGGCCGGACACTAGACAGTGGGGAATATTATAAACCCATTTTCTGTGCATTTATTAAGTTAGTTTAGTTAGTTAATTTATTATACTGTGCATTTATTATACCGGTCATTTAATTTATTCAGTTAATTTATTTAGTTGGTTAATTTGTAGTTAATTTACACAGTGCATTCATTTAGTTAGTTAATTTATTATACTGTGCATTTATTTAGTTAGTTAATTTATTATACTGTGCATTTATTATACCATTCATTTAATTTATTCAGTTAATTTATTTAGTTAGTTAATTTATACCGTGCATTTATTTAGTTAGTTAATTTAGTTATTGTTAGTTTAGTTGGTTTTTAATTTATACCTTTTTTTTTTCAGCATTTTAATTTTTGGGGGAGACGAGATTGAGAGAGTTCACGCTTTCAATCATTCGTCAAGAGGTAATCACTAAACACTCAACGCTCATTATATTCAACATTATAATTTTAAATTTTTAGTACTTTTATTTTATTTTTATGCAAATATAAATATTAAATAAAAGCTAATTCTCTAGTTCTAAATTGTTGTTAATATTAGTGACATGAATTGTTGAGTAATGATTGTTAGTCTATTATTGTTGATATTGTATTTGCTGGAAAAATTATAATTGATATTGTTGTGGAAACTTTTTTTTTTTGTTGGTTGGAAATTGTTTTATTAGATGGATGTCGATGCTCCACCTGGATTTGGTGCACTTGAGGACCCTAACCCACCTCCTCTTAGTGGTGCTAATCCTAACCCACCTGAACCTGTAGCAGCAGCAGCACCAATTGGACTTGGTGCATCACTTCCCCCACTATCACCTAAACAAGGTGGTAAGGATCCGTCGATAGTATGGCAACACTTCATTAAGTTGGCTGGTTTTGATCCCAAAAATCCTAGGTCTCAATGCAAGTATTGTAAAAATCAATATAAATGTCATGGTAAGAAAAATGGTACTTCGGGCATGTTGCAACACATGAAGGTGTGTAAGAAGTGACATTTTCCCTATGATGATAAGTAAAAAAATTTGTCTTTCCAAGCCAAGAGAGAAGGGAAAGTGGTTCAAATGTGTTAGTGGTTGCAAACTATAGTGAAGAGATGATAAGGTTGGCATTGGCAAGGATGATCATTATTGATGAATTGCCTTTTAAATTTGTGGAGCGTCAAGGCTTTCAAGAATTTATGGAAATAGTTGAGCCTAGGTTTCCTATTCCCCATCGCACTACCATTGCAAGGGCTTGTATGAAGATTTATTCTAGTGAGGTGGATATTTTGAGAGGGGCTTTTGTTGGGCAACGAGTTTGTGTGACAACGGATACTTGGACATCCATACAAAACTTGAACTACATGGTAGTCACCGCACACTTCATTGATGGGGATTGGACTTACCAAAAGAAAATCTTGAACTTTTGCCCTATAGCTAATCACAAAGGAGATACCATAGGTAGAGCGGTTGAGTCATGTTTGTTGAAGTGGGGTATAGACCGGTTGTTTACAATCACCGCGGACAATGCTAGTTCTAATGATGTGGCAATTGATTATGTGAAGAAGAAAACAAAAGAAAGAAATAGTAGCATATTGGGTGGTGAGTTTATGCATATGCGTTGTTGTGCACATATCTAAAATTTGATAGTGCAAAGTGGGTTGAAGTCTATTCATGAATCAATTGCCAAAGTTAGGAATGCGGTGCGATATGTGAGAGCCTCTCCCGCAAGGTTTGAGAAGTTTCAAGAATGTGTTGAAAATGATAAAATTAAAGCCAAATGTTTGTTGTCTCTTGATGTACCAACAAGGTGGAATTCCACTTATCTCATGTTAGATTGTGCTTTGAAATTTGTGAGAGCATTTGATAGGTTGGAAGAGGAGGATAGGCATTACAAACTTTATTTTTGTGAATCGGATGGGAATGGAAAAAAGCCCATTGGTTCTCCTAACTATCTTGATTGGGAAAATGTCAAGACCTTTGTGAAATTTCTTGGCATATTTTATGAGGCAACACTTAGATTTTCTGGGTCCTTATTTGTCACTTCTAATACATACTTCCATGAGCTAATTAGTATTGAAGATCAATTGCAACAGTTGTGTAGTGTTGATGGGGATCCACTTTTGAAGAGTATGGCGGTAGAGATGAAAAAAAAATATGATAAGTATTGGGGAAGTATGGATAATATCAATTTGATGCTTTTTGTTGCTGTTGTTCTTGACCCAAGGTATAGATTGAAGTATGTAAAGTTTTGGTTTAGGGAGTGGTATGGAAAGGACAAGGGGGATGAGATGAGCTCTAAGGTTCGGGATGCATTGAAGAGGTTGTATGTGGAGAGAGTGGGTCAAAATGGAGCTTCGAGTTCTAGTGGTAGTGGTGCTTCATTGTCTAGGGACTCCATTCCAAGTGTTGGCAATGCTTCATTGTCTGATCGAATTAAAAGTTATAATAATAGGTTTAAGCAACACTTGGCGGACGAGGACAGTGTGGAAAGCAAATCTGAGTTGGATAGGTATTTGTTGGAATCTTCTGAGGACCCTGATGTGGAAGATTTTGACATTTTGATGTGGTGGAAAATGAATTCTTCTAGATATCGAATCCTTTCCCAAATTGCGCGTGATGTGTTGGCTATTCCTGTCTCTACAGTTGCATCCGAGTCTGCTTTTAGTACCGGATGGCGTGTTTTGGATTCGTTCCGTAGTTCGCTATCTCCTAATACTGTTGAAGCCCTTATTTGTACCCAAAATTGGTTGAAGGATGCAAAGAAAAAAAGACCAATAAAGCTTCGGGAGTGCATGGATAATGTGGAGGATATGGATGGTTTTGAGATTGACACAGGTAAATATATGTTCATTTTGTTTGTTGTATATATCAATTGTTTATTTATTTGCTCAATGCTTAAGAATCATTTTATTTTGAATGGGATTGTAGAAATTGCATCGGTTTGCCCAATGCCTATGGAGGAGGATCCAAGCACCGTTGTGTTGGATGATGATGAGTGATGTGCTACTCTTTGCTTGGAATTAGTTAGTAGTTAGTTTATGTAAGTATACTTGCTATTATCATTCGTTTGTATTAATTATAAATATTCTATTGTTCATAAACGTTTTATTATTATTAACACGTGTTTATTTTGTTTTGTTTAGTATATTGTAGGAGTTCTAGAATGATCAATGATGCATAATGCACAGACTTACGGGACAAAGGACTTACAAGAATTAGCATTCTTTTGCCTATATGCTAATTATATCTGTACATGTTATTGGTAGTGGACTTTTCACTAATGGTAGTTATTTAAGTATTCATGGGTGGGATTATTATTGGGGATACAAGCAATTAGCATTCTTTTGCCTAAATGCTAATTTAATTTGTATATCTTTCTTTTGGCATTTGTGGACAGTGACAAATGGTTTTGTAATACGTTATTAAGTGGAAACATTAACACTTATTGTTATTGTTATTGACACTGACACACACAGTGACACTAATGATATTATATGCTACATGACAGTATTTTGAGAGTTGAACTCTTATTGAGGCAATTTCAAAATATTTTTGCATGGTGAATGAAATGAAAAAATTTGGATCATTATGTGAACATAATTTTTGCACAGGTTTTGGAATATGCGTTTGTGTGACAGGTTGGCACATGTTTGGCTTTGTGTGACTAAGTTGTCACAGGTTTCATGAATTATTTGGCACATGTTTTTTGAACAGGTTGATATATTGATATTGGGCTTGAAAAGTAAAAACTTAATTTTTTTATTATTAAAAAATATATATATTTTTTTTATATTTCAAACCGACCAAACCGACTAAACCACACCGCAAAAACCGCACCGCTATAGTTCAGAAAACCGACTTTAGGCGGTGTGCATCGGTTCTAATTATGGAAAAACCGACCTCCATCGGTTCGGTAATAAATTTGGAAAAAAACCGCCCCTACCGAACCGCGCACACCCCAATATGTTCTACCAAAAAAAAAAAAAAAAAGATTGGTGGGGAGATATTTATAAGAAAGGGGCTCTGCCTTGGCAAATAACAGTTGTGATGGAAGATATCTTAGACTTCCTGGCTTAGTGTAGACATTTATATTTTGTACATAGAAATTTGTTGGCAAAAGAAAAGTCTTAGATGCATTTTTTTGGGACAATAACTGCAGTGCTTAGTAGTTTTTCTATCTTCCAGATTTATAGAAAGCTTACAGAAATGTTCAAAGTGCTTAAAAAGGTTTGTAATACCGTATGCATTATATTTGGATCAATGATGATTTAAATGCCAGTCAAGTTTTTTGGTTGGCATGTATAACATGCATTATAAAATGCATATAAGTTTAGACTTCAATATGAATTTTTTTTTTTATTTTGTTAGTTATTATGGTTTAGTAGGAGTTGTGAAATTGAATTAACCATCTATTGAATGGATAGATTGAAGAGAATATGTGTCTAAAATTAATGAGATTGAGAAAATTTATGTCCTGAGGTAGCTTAAACAAAACATAGATTATGATCAAACTTTGTGGTTTATATGCATTTATGATTTTTTTTTTTTTTTAGTTCCTTATCAAGCTTCTAAGATATATTTACTTGGTGCAGTATATAAATGTTAGAGGCACATTGGAATTCAAAAGAAAAAAAAAAGTTAGCTAATGCTAAATCAGCATCTTCAAATGCACCTGGTTGGATTGTTTTAGATTAGATATTTGAGTTAGATTTGGTTTTAATTATAGTATTGGGTTTAAAATAAATTTTGTTATGAGTATTTGAATTAGATCTGGATTAAATCAGTTTTTGGTATCTACCTCTGGTATATGTAATTAGATTTATAAATGGAGATATGTGTTGGGTTTTTAGTACTTGGTAAAATTGTAATACCGTATGCAATCATCTTTTCTCTTTTATAAACTACTAATCTCTTAGGTGATAAATATCATGGGTATTTTGATTGGATTGGTTTTGTTTTAGGTATTTGGGTTAGATTTATTTATTTTAAATAATTTGAATTTTTTTGTAATTAAGGTACGTATTTAGGTTAGAAGCAATTTTGCTGTGGGTATTCATGTAAGATTTGGTTTTGATTTGTAATATATAATTGCTAAACTTCTATTCAATCATAAGTTAATCCTTGACTTGGAAGGGGAGAATGCTGCACATGGAAGCCTTTCAAAATTGGATATGGAATTTGAGCATATTGGTTTGATGGGCATATTTCATTTTCTTTGCAAGTATTGATTTTTAAGCTTTTCAATTTGTGAGTCTTTACATTTTCAATTAGTTAACAGATTTTTTTTTCCCATTTTCCTTTGGGGCTTCTTGAATGCTAAAAAAAAATGTTAGAAAGACAGAGAATTACCAATTTTTATTTGCAAGATTTGGGGCTGTGCAAGCTTGAAAATAATATAATTTAGCTTGATTTAAAAAAAAATATATATATATATATATATATATTTTTTTGTTTGTTTAGCTTTTGAGAAAATTAACTACTATGAAAGAAAATATTATGTTGATCCTCACAACAATTCTCTATTTGTAGCTTATAAACTTGCTGAAGATGGAAAATGAGAAGATGATAGCATGCTTATTCAAATGCTTCGCAAACGAAACAATGCTACTAAACAAAATGCATCAAAGAAGAAGAAAAATTGAAGAAGGAAAAATAGTAACTACAGAATTCAATTTAATTTTCAGTTTTTGTTTTCCCTCCTACCTGTTCTACTATTTTTAAAGAGGGATTGAAATTGTGGAACTTTGAAATCTAAAAGTGTAATGTTCTTTATACAAAGTTGATTATTTCATAGATTTTAGTCAATATTTCACCCTATTTGCATAATTACCAGGGTTAGCTACTTTAAACTATTATTTTAATGGTAGACATTGTAGAAAATGTATTTTGTTGTTGTAATTTTATGGTTGCTGGTGGGTGAATTTTCAATAATAAAACAATGAATGTAATTGCTATTAAGTTGACAGGTTTTTAGTGGTACCATCTTAATATCTTTTAGTTAATTTTTTATTTATAGCTTGTGAAATTTCTATTGCTATGACAGCCTTGCAACTGTTCTTTGATGATAACTTCATATTATCCAACCAACTGATGCGAATGCTCTTAGGGTGTGTCTGTGTTGATCATCCTTATGTTTGGTTTATTGTTTTACAATGAAGCTGCAATTAAATAATGTGCCAAGAAAAATGCATATTTTAAAACTTGAAAAAAACAAAGTCACCATCAATTATTGTTCTTATTATCACAATTTGTTTGTCACTGATGAATAATTATTTGAGGATTTACAGACAGTTCAGCCTACCTTAACTAACATACATAAATGGTTACAAATTAAAGAATGACAATATATACTTCCTTTTCAAAAAAAAAAATTCCTTACATCTTTCACTTTTCCCCTTTTATGTACCAACTTTGGGTCTATACTTTTGGGTAAGAGAAGTTATGGGGCAATGCAAGATGGACTCAAGGGACTCCTTGGGCTAACACTTAATTAAGATGACCAATACAAGTCATATCCCATGAGGAAGTACTCCAATGGTATTAATATAGCATGGGGTTGCTCCTCTGTCACCATTGACCCACATGCCTGAACCTGTATGTCCATATATTCACAACAGCTTAATGTATATAGTTTTAGGTATTGGACACTATGTGCTTAAATATACTAGGTTATTAAAGTTTGAATATATGTAGTAGAAGTATGATAATTTTATGTCACCAAAGGGTAAGACCTTTCTTTTATTCTACACTTTTATTTAGTTGTTTTTCTTAAATTTGTTTAATTATTATACAAAGACGTGAATATGAAATTGAAATTCAATTCATTTGTATTGATATTATTCTTGAATTACAAAGTTTGAGATTGTTGATTTTACATTGCAATCCTTCATTGCGTTGGTAAAATTACCATCAAAGTTTGGGAGTTTGACTTCCCATAGTATTGTGGTTTCCCTATTTGGTTTTTTAATGATATTTTAGTTCGTGTTTGTGATTAATATGAGTCTAGATTCTACAATGGGTCATGACCCATTGCCATAACCTATCCAGGCATCAACACTAGCAACAATGACATTGACACCAAGGTATTCCAAAGTCTTTGTCCTAAACTTGGCTATGTTTTTGAAATAATTTTGCAATTACTTTGGCCCTTAACATCTACTTCTCTATATGGTTATCCTTATGGTTATGGAGAATTTGTGGTTATGTGCAAGAGATGCTCGATCGACCTTGAAATGTTTAAGTTGGTGAATAGGTTTTTTTTTAAAGTTTGACAAACAAAAAAAAATATATTAATGCCCCTTTATATATTTTAAATAATAAAATGCAATATTCTCTTTTTCTTTTTTCATTGTAGCATCACTTAATAAAATGTAATATTTTCTTTTTTTATTCATTGTTTTAACTAATGCTATCCTCTGTATGATAAACCAAATAAAAAAAAAGGTCCAATAGAATCACTTAAATAATAAAATGCAATATATATTTTTAATGTTTTATCTAATTCTATCCTATTTGTGATAAACCCAAAAAGACAAAAAAGAAATTGACCAATAGTATCACTACAATTAACCATTCTGCATGGGTTACATACTAGTCTATATATATATATATATATATATATAATAGGTGAAGCAGAGAAAAACTCAAATTGCAATTCTAAATTAGAATTCGAATTTTGTACCATGTGTCAAGATTCATGTGGGGATCACACCAATTTAAATATAAACTCATGATTATTGTAGTAAACACTAGGTTCACCTCCCCTTCTAAAATTCTGCATTTTACATTTAAATGTTGTGCCTTTTTTTTTGGCTAAATAAAACCTTCTGCTCTTCTTTAAATATCAGACACGCTTATTTACAGGTTCACCTCCCCTTCTACAATAATCAAACGCAAATTAGAAGTTAATTCGGACAAAATTATAGCCCTGCAAAATTTAAGATCACCTCAAAGTCTTATAGAGGTTCAACGACTTACAGGGATGATCGTATCTCTCAATCAATTCATCTCCAAGTCTGCGGATAGATGTCGCCCCTTTTTCTAGTTGTTGAAGAAATGGAAAGGCTTTTAGTGGACTGATGAATAC
Organism: Castanopsis chinensis; assembly: GCA_032878915.1. Taxonomy (NCBI): domain Eukaryota; kingdom Viridiplantae; phylum Streptophyta; class Magnoliopsida; order Fagales; family Fagaceae; genus Castanopsis; species Castanopsis chinensis. The sequence goes on along the minus strand of JAVQMG010000115.1, from coordinate 7,841,531 downwards.
CAACAAGCGTTTGAGGACCTGAAATTGTACTTGTCACGGGCTCCCATTTTGTCAAGGCCAGTTCTTGGAGAAATGTTGTATATGTATCTAGCTGTGATTGATCATGCGATAAGTGTTATTCTACTAAAGGTGGATCTAGGAATTCAAAAACCAATCTTTAATGTTAGTGAGACTCTTGTGGAAGCAGAGATGCGATATCTCCCCTAGGCAAAAGCCGCGCTAGTAGTAATTCATGCTGTGCGGAGGTTACCCCACTATTTTCAAACTCATACTGTAATTGTGCTAATCGAGCACCCTTTGCAAGCATTGCTTAGAAGGTTAGATTTTACAAGGAGGATAGCCAAGTGGGGGACATCCTTAGGAGCTTGTAATATACAATATAAACCCCGAATCGTTATTAAGAGGCAAGTCTTAGCAGATTTCAATGCATAATTCACACCTAAACAACCCGAAGTCTTAAGGATAGGTAAAGACAAGACAATGGAACCTTGGGAAAACGAATGGTAGGTGTATATTGATGGGGCATCGAATTGCTGAAGAATAGGGGTTGGGATCATACTTGTTTCTCCAGAAGGAATTAGAGTTGAGAAATCAGTCAGACTAGGTCTCATCGCATCCAACAATGAGGTTGAGTATGAAGCTCTCCTTGCGGGGATTAGAATGTCGAAACAAATTGGGGCAGATAGGGTACAATTATATTGTGATTCGCAGTTGGTGGTTAGTCAAGTCGCGGGCAAATTTGAGGCTAAAGATCAGAGAATGATAAGCTACCTGAAGGAGGTCGGAGTAATGAAGTGTCAATTCAAGCAATTAGAGATATCACATATCTCTAGGGGAGGCAATAGTCATGCTGATTCTCTAGCCACTCTAGCTTCTACAGTGATTGATCCACTTCCAAGGATTGTGTCTATTGAACTGTTACCTTTTTCTAGTCTAACTCCCCCTAGTAATGTCGTAGTCCTAAGCATATATCTGTCCGTTAGTTGGATAGATCCCATAGTGGCCTATCTCTGGAAAGGTAGTTTGCCCGAGGATAAGAAAGAATCCGACCGAATTAGGTGTAGGTCTTCACGGTACTGGGTCTTCGAAGATGGGAAGTTATATAAAAGGTCGTATTTGGGACCTTATCTACTGTGTACACCCCGAGGCAGTTGAGGTACTTTTAGAAGAGTTACATGAAGGAATATGTGGAAGTCATACGAGAGGTCGATCGTTAGCACACCGAGTCCTTACCTAGGGATATTGGTGGCCAAGCATGCAAAAACAAGCGCTGGAATTTTCTAAAAAGTGTGACCAGTGCTAGAGATTCACTCCTAACATCCATCAGCTCCGGGGAATTCTCAATCCCATATCCAACCCATGGCCTTTTGTGTAGTAGGGGTTGGATATAGTGGGACCTTTTCCTAGGGCCATGGGTTATAGGAAATGGCTCTTGGTGGGAATAGACTATTTAACTAATTGGGTAGAAGCACAGCCCTTCGCAAACACCCAAGATATAGATGTTAAAAATTTTGTATGAAAGAACATTGTGACGCAGTTTGGTGTGCTGAAAGTTCTCATATCAAATAATGGTTTGCAATTTGATAGCAAGACGTTTTGGAGGTACTGCTCAGAGTTAGGGATTACTAATAGGTATTTAACTCCATCTTATCCCCAAGGCAATGGTTAAGCTGAAGCAACAAATAAGTCTATTGTGAATGGCTTAAGAAGGAGACTTGACAATTCGAAAGGACGGTGGAAGGAAGAGCTCCCGAGCGTATTATGGGCATATCGAACTACTCCACGACGCTTAACTGGAGAAACACCTTTCTCAATGACATATAATGTAGAAGCCATGATACCCGTAGAGACAGGGTGGCCGACCTCTCATACCGAGGTGTTTTAAGTCGAAAAGAATGACCAATTGCTCTACAAGCATCTGGACTTGATAGAAGAAAACCGTGACAACACTTCAGTAAAGTTGGCAAACTATCAGTAGAAGATTACCCGAGGATATAATAGGGGTGCCAAAAGTAGAGAGTTGATTATAAGAGACTTGGTATTGAAAAAGGTTATGGGGAATACCCGAGATCCTGCTATGGGAAAGCTTGGTCCAACTTGGGAGGGTCCCTATAGGGTAACATCTATTACTGGAATCGGTGCTTATCGGTTGGAGGATCTGGATGAAAGGCCCGTGGCAAGGCCATGGAATGCATTTAATTTAAAGAAGTACTACTTTTGAGTATTATGTAAGAGATACGTACTGTTTATCTTTTGTGGTGTTTTAGTTTTGTAAATAGCAGAAAACCCCATGAAGGCTAAGACAGAAATGCCCAAAATGACAAAGGGAAACAAACCTGAGGTACTAGACCTTGTCTTTGCTTCAGGTAAGTTTTAAATTGAGTTTCTTGCTTTAGTCTGACTCTAGGGTCATTATCAGGGAACAAAATTAAAATTTCTCTTAAATAAAGCCCAAGGCACTAGACCTTGTCTTTGCTTCAGATAAGTTTTAAATTGAGTTTCTTGCCTTAGCCTAACTCTAGGGTCATTATTGGGGATCAAAATTAAAACTTCACATAAATAAACCCTACTAGACCTTGTCTTTGCTTCGGGTAAGTTTTAAACTGAGTTTCTTACTTTAATCTGACTCCAGGGTCACTATCAGGGAACAAAATAAAAATTTCGCATAAATAAGACCTGAGGCACTAGACCCTGTCTTTGCTTTGGGTAAATTTTAAACTAAGTTGCTTGTCTTAGTCTAACTCCAGGGTCATTATAAGGAAACAAAATCAGAATTTCATAAAGATAAAATCTGTGGTAGTAAGCCCTATTTTTACTTCAGGAAGAAGCTGAGTTTCTTACCTCAATCTGAGTACAAAGCTATTAGGAGGAAAACAAGGGTGGAATTTCAAAAGAGCTTTATTGAAGAGCAAATCTGCAATCTGAGGAAATATGGGAGAAAATTTTCATAGTGAATGATCTACGCCAACACCTCTGTAAGAAACAAGTTCAGCTTTTACTTATCTTAAATATTTCTAAGATATAATAGTTAGGTTGTTAAATTAAACCTGAAGAACAAATGATGCAACTTATGTAGGATAAGTTATGGATAAAAACAAAATTGTTAAACATCTAAAATAGTTAAGAAAGCATGAATAGGAAGTATAGAGTAAATAAAAAACAAACTTGGAGATATACTTAGTAGATAGAAGTCCAAGGTACTTAACAAAAAAAATATATAATACAAAGTTGTGGCCCCCAAAAACTGGGCAAGATAGACAAGTGCTAAAAAAAAAAAATCCAAAAGAAAAAGCCTAAGCACAAGGTGGCTTCTCGGTGGTAGACACAGCTGCTGGGTTGATCACATCTCTTCCTGATCCCGCAGTAGGACTAACCCCTTTAGCTTCGCGGACGGGAGATTCATTATTGATGTTCTTCTAGATCTTGGGGTTAGGAATGATGATGAGTTCTTCAAGCATTAGGATGCTGCTTTCTTGCCTAAAGGAAGAAGAAGGTTCCACTTGTATCTTATTAAGCGCAGCAAACCACCCATTGGAGAAGTAGACTTGAAGGTTTTGCTATACTTCAGGCTTCATAGAGGAAATGCAGTCGAGCTGGCCTTAGTCATAGGACTCTTGAATTCTAGCCTCATTAATTGCCACATAACCTTTCAGCTCAGCCTCTTTTTCTGCAAGAGTTTTCTTCACTTCCTCAAGCTCTTTTTCTAAAGCTTCCTTCCTTTCGATAATGGCCTTGATGTTCTCCTCGGCCTCAACTTTAAGCTTCTCGGATTCAGAAACTTTATTCATCACATCAAAAATCTTCTTTAAAAGATCGTCATTGTCAGTATACAGCTCTTCAGCCTTAACCTTAACAGCTAGAAACCTCTCCTCAATGACCGCTAAGTATTGATAGTACTGCCAAAAGTTGTAAAGAAAAGATTGAGTGAATTTTCAAAATTCATTAAAGGAAAATAAGAAAGGCAATAAGATTGTTGACTACCATGATGGCTTCCCTTTTCATGTTTAGTAATAGGGTATCGTCATCCTACTTTTCCCAATGCTTCATGTCCTCGGGAAGTAAAAGAGCCTTCCTTACACATTCAGCAACCTTAAAGGCCATCCCTCTAGGGCCTTATTCTGTCTATAGCAGGAAGAGCCTCCCCGTCTACCATAAATGCCTTTATATAGGCTGGTGCACCCATGACATTAACATGAGTGTCACCCAAGTCTAAAGGGGAGCTCTTTGAGTCAGGAATTGCTAAGGGCTGCTCAGAATTTAACCCCCTTGGTTGCTTACGCCTAGCCCTAGTCTCACGGGTCGGGGCATTGGTTACCGCGGTAATTGGTGAAACTGGAGGAGGGGTAGAGACGGTTGTAGTAGGAGGAGGTGTTTGGCCTTGAGGCTTAACAGGCACAGCTAAAACCTGAGCAAGGGTAACTCGACTTCTTTGAAGTGTCATCTCGGTGAAGGGGTCGTCCAAAAGGATAGCCGCTGGAATGGTGAGTTCTTCATAGGGTGGAGAAGGGTCGTTGGTTGTGTCGCGGTTTGTTTTCTTCTTCCTTTGTCTCTGAAGGCAGTCAGATGGAATGGGGACTGCAAGGGTAACTCCTAGATCCTCAGGGGTAAAAGGAGGAGGAGATTTGCTGCAGTAACGCCCTTCTTCTTGGCAAGCACGTTCTGAGGGAGATAGTATATACCCTTACAGCGAACATTGATGTATGGAAGCAGTGGATGCTTTATTGTGATAGCCTTCCTCGTGGCTTGAAAGCTATGATACACAGGGGAGTACCTAAGGATCAAATAAGTTGTGCGAAGTTGATAGTCAAGATGAGGATAGATTAGAGATCTTAACAATCTATTCAAATCCGTGGAGTTGATTAGCTGTCTTTTCTTCTTGAATGCGTGGTCCTCTGGAAAAGAAATAAATAAAGGTTAGTCACATTGAATGTCAACAATAGCTCGGGAACAGAATAAATTAGAAAACAGTGAGTTAGTAAAGAAAAAATGAGTCTTACAAAATCTACCCACATGCTTTACCCGTCTTAGTGGGGCAATGGATCCCGTTAGGGTACCAGTTCCCCGAGACAATCAAATAGTCTCCCTTTGTTTCTCTGTCGAAATCCAGAAGACCAAAGATGAGCGTCATTTCCCTGTGCCGGATCTTAAAGTAATACCTTGAGGTTTTACTATCTTGAAAACTATACACATAGTTGATATCGTGCTCGGTAAGGTTCAATCCAAGCCTTTTGTTAAGGGTGTCTACACTACTAATGATCCTAAAGATGTTAGGGGTACATTAGTCGGGGCAGACCTTAAAATGGCGAAGAAAGGTAGTAAGGAGGTCACTCATAAGGATCCTAACTCCTTCTTCTACTATAGCAATGAGTGGAATCACCATTTTATCCTCCCCTCTTGAGAGTATTGCTTGGCTTTTGGGCAATAACTCACCTCTACATCATCAGGGAAGTTATACTTCCTCCTAAACTCGGCTAATCTCTCAGGGGTATTAACCATCGATTTGAACTTCCCAATAGTAGGCAAAGCAAGAATTAAAAAGAAAGAGATGGCAAAGATTAAATCTAAAGAGTGAAGGAGTAGACAGACTTACAAGATGATAGAAAGGTAGATAAAAGGAAGGTTGTTGAAAGTCGCCTGAAGGTCGTCAGAAAAGAAAGTAGTGAAGAGAAGAGAAGAGAGACAATTTGTAGTGTTTGAGGAAAGAAAAATGTGAAAGGAAAAATGGGGGAGAGGAAGGGACAGAAGAGACCCTTCCTTTCCCGCCATTTTTTCGTTTTCTAAAAGGCCTATCTCATCGTCCATTCAAAGACACGCACAGAAGATCGTGGGGCAAGAATCTCAGGCGTGTCCACGGCATCTAATACCTGACGCTGCCACTATTATCAATGCCAATTAAAGAATGCCACGATTTCCTTGAACCATGATCCTCACGTCAGTAATGATGACCTGAAGATCGTGGGGGACTATTGTGGGGAGTGAAACAGTCTCTACTCGGACCTAGGGTCCAAAAAGTTATTGGGCCACGAGAAAGTAGTTGGGCCTGGCCATTGTGATGAAGGGAATGCTTAAAGAGTGATAATCCGTAAAGGAGGTGAAAGCTGGATCATTGTAAGTGTTTAAGACAAGGTTGAGTACCACGGTTAGCCCATTCCTGCGGGAAAGAGAAATTGTTAGCCTATCGGAGTCATGAAGCAAGGATGATCAATGTGTGACCTCTGGAAGATACTAATAACCATGAGACAATTATGAAAGGTGCAAGAAGGAGGAAGATCTTTACCTCCGCATTAATGAGGGGGTTCTTACCTAACTTCTGTCACATTAATGGCACATGAGACAGCCTGAATAGTACACGTAACCCCCTGGCTGTCAAAATCCCAAGATAAGAAGGTGAGGAAGCCGATAAAGTAAGAAAAAAATATATCCCTGATACTCTGGGTAGAAGCAGAACAATTGTTAGGGTAAGAACAGGGATTGAAGCTATAAAAGGGAAAAGAGCCGAAAGGAAAGGGGGAGGAAAAAAACGGAAAAGGGAGATCAATCTAAGAAAAAGAAGAGAGAAAAAAGAGAGCAACATTCTGTGTAACAGCATGGGAATAAAAGTAAAAAGCTTCTCATGGTCATTTGAGTATTTGTAATAGGAAAGATAGTATTTTAATGGTCAAAGAGATCCATTGTTTGTGTTTCCCATTGCAGAGTGTTTGTTCACACTATTTAATTATATTTTTATTGTTTGGATAGTTAGTAAAGCAATTGGAAAACTATTCGTCTGGGACTAACTTCAATGTCCCTACAATAGTTATAATTATTATTACTATTAATTATTTACTTGTGATGTCATGGCCTAATCATCGGTCTGACCTTGGTCGAACCAAAAAACAATTCCCCATTTCAGTACTTTGTCCATTTCAATTTTTAGAACCATATTAAACAACTACTTAAATTGCTTTTTACTCATTCAACTGATATGGTTTTTGGTTTTACTGCTTGAACCCTAGTTCATGGTTATATATTATATATTTATTTATTTTTCTCACCTTGAATTTTGGTTTTTGGTTTTTTGATTTTTTCGGTTAATGAGTAATGACACTTCATCCCTTCCTCTCCACTATTTACATAACAAATAATTATAAAAAATAATAAATCTGGATAGACATAGGAGTAACAATTCATGCAGAAACAGTAAAACTTAACATCTAGAATTTGTTACGAAAATATTGTAGATGTAGCACTTAAAAAAAAAAAAGAGCAATATACAAAAAATTTCAAAACATTTTTTAACAACGCTCTAGTTGTCAAACTTTTACTAATTCTTATTTAGATCCACCACTAACATCATTTTTGTACTTATCACTATCAATTTGCCACATCAATAGGTGTTTTGTCAAATTTTTTTGTCTATAGACTTCCTAAAACAAAAATTCTATGTGGTTCAAGTTAATTAGTAATTTTGCATCTAAACACAACAGAATAGAGTTTAAGTAATATTTTAATTTTTTTTAGAAAGTCATATTTAATAAAATGCGTCAATTCAATGTTTGCCTTAGGCCCTTAAATGCATCAAGCCTCTCTTGAATTTGTGTAAGTGGATCACGTTCATGTCATGTTGAAGTAAGGGTATTTGAATACATAGTTCAACTCTAACTCAACTTATTTAATTATCATGTCAAAAATCTTTAAGGACCTCAATCCTAACACAACCTATTTATTAAACAAGTTGACTACATAACCCATTTAATAGGAAAAAAAAAAAAGTAAATGGAGAGTTTTTTTCCCCATTGTTTAGGTAAAAGGTTAGGGACTTTAGAGGTTAATGAAGAATTTGTCAATATAACCAATAAAATTCTTTTAATTACTCCATTGTATTTAGAATCCAAATTTAAGTTAGATAAAAATGACATTTATTTATATTAATCGGATCATTTTGGGTTATTTGCGAGTTAATTTGACTCTGCATTGACTCATTTATTTATTTTTTTTGAGGGGGAAAACACATCACTTAATTTTATTAAGAATAGCCCAACAAATCGGCTTGGAATACAGAAAAAAGCTGTGATGGAACATCCTCCATCCACACTAAAAAATCTGGTATGCCTATTGCATATCTAGCCAGACGATGTGCTAAATTGTTGCCTTCCCTCTTTGTATGAGAGTAAAGCAGCTCATCAAATTGTTGAGAAAAAAACCTTGCATCCTCCAATAGTAGTCCGTATGGCGACAACACCTTCTCAACCTCCCTTAAACCTGAAATAACTTCCATGGAGTCTCCCTCTAGCACAGCCCTCTTCACACCCACTTCTGATGCGAAATTTAGAGCCCACGCCTCAGCCAAGGCTTCGATATCAGAACAGCCTAGCAACTGGTGCACCACCTTCGAACACGAAGCAATTACTTGACCTCTGCTATCTCTAATGACTACACCCAACCCAGATTTCTTCTCCTTTGCGAAAGTTGCCCCATCGAAATTAATTTTAAAATAATTCGATGGGGGAGGCTTCCACCTACATCTCGTTGGTTGAGTATGATTTGGTATTGAAACTTGACTGACCAGACTTGGTTGGATTTCAGCTAACCAAGTTTTGGAGAGATGAGCAATCAAATGAATGGCATCTGCTGGTTGATTAAGTCGAGCACGGTTTCGCTGATTCCATATGGACCATACCGTAATTGTAAATAATTCCAGCTGCTGAGAATGTTTGATTATCCAAGATAAGAGTTCCTTAAAACTTACGAACTGCACATTCTCATGGAAACTCCACAACTCCGGTTCTGCCCACACCACGTCCAGCTCAGAGCACGACCATAACGCATGTAGGGAATCTTCTGTGGCAGCTCGACATCTCACGCATAAATCATCCTCTGTTATTTTACGCCGAAACAGAGCACATTTTGTTGGCATGGCTTCTCGGCAAGCCCTCCACAGCATTGTTTTCACCTTCTGTGGTACACTCATGGACCAGATATGCTTCCAGACTTGTGTATCTCCATTAGTCACCGATGCATCAGATCTGTCCAACATCTCTTCCTCCATTTTTAAATATTTATATCCTGACTTACAGCTGTACATTCCATTGCTTGAGTATGGCCAAAACAAAGCATCTTCTGCAACAGCTTGGCTTAGAGGGATTTCCTTAATTATTTCCGCCTCTTCCTCATTAAATAGTCCATCCACCATCTCTACGTTCCATTGTCTAGTGTGTTGGTCAATAAGGATATCAACAGTAGCTTCTTCATAATCTGCTATTGGGCATACGGGAAGAATAGGAGGATGTTTCCTTGGCAGCCAGTGGTCCTACCAAATTCTAATTTTTTTCCTGTTGCCGACCCTCCACCTCACTCCCCTTTGAATAACATCTCTCCCAATAAGTATACTCCTCCATGCATAAGAACCCATTCTTGAATCCTTAGCCTCCATGATCGTTGTGTTTGGAAAAAAGCGTGCCTTAAAAACCTTGTAGAAGAGAGTGTTGTGGTCATGCAAGAGTTGCCAAGCTTGCTTTGCTAAAAGTGAGTCATTGAACAAAGCAAGATCCCTAAAACCCATACCACCCACTGCTTTAGATTTTGTCAACTCATCCCATTTCACCCAATGGATTTTCCTCCAGTCACCTCGTTGTCCCCACCAAAACTTCTTTATCATAGCTTCAATCTCATTGCAAAGGCTCAATGGAATTTTGAAACATCCCATAGTGTATGTTGGAATGGCTTGGATGACTGATTTTATCAACACTTCCCTGCCTGCTTGTGATAGTAACTTTCCTTCCCAGCCTTGGATTTTCCTCCACACCCTCTCTTTGATATAGTTGAAACTTGCTTTCTTTCCTTTTCCAACAAATGAAGGTAGGCCCAAGTATTTCTCGTATTGCATAATTTCTGGAACTCCCCAAGCTTCTTTAATATTATTCTTCATTGCAGCATCTGTTGTTTTGCTAAAGAAAAGAGCTGTTTTATTTTTGTTTATTTTTTGTCCCGAGGCCTCCTCATAATCATTCAGAATGTCCAACACCTTCTCACACTCATCCATGGTAGCCCTGCAAAAGAGAAGACAATCATCTGCAAAAAGCAAATGTGTTAGTTTTGGGCCCCTCCTACATAAGGAGAACCCATGAATATCTCCATCCCTCTCCACTTTTTTGATCATACCATTCAGTCCTTCAGTGCAAAGTAAAAAAAAGAAATGGAGATAATGGATCTCCTTGCCTTATGCCCCTTGTTGGATGAATTAAACCACTAGGTTCTCCATTTACCAAAACTGAGTAGGTAACTGTTTTTACACATTCTATAATAAGATTAATCCATCCTTCATTAAAACCCATCTTCCTCATGACTCCTTCAAGAAAAAGCCATTCTACCCGGTCATAGGCCTTACTCATATCTAGTTTTATGGCCATATAGCCATGGCTACCAGAATTAAATTTTTGTAGGCAATGTAAAGTCTCAAAAGCCACCATAATGTTATCAGAAATTAATCTGTCCTTAGTAAAAGCAGATTGGTGTTCAGTAATGATGAGAGGTAGTATTTTCTTCAAACGGTTGGCTAAAACTTTGGAAAAAATTTTATACAACACGTTGCAAAGGCTTATGGGGCGGTATTGGTGAACATACTTGGGTGAATTAATTTTTGGGATCAGTGTAATAAAAGTATGGTTTAGGGGAGTAGGTAGAGTACCTAAATTTAACCACATCAAAATGGAGGAGGTAACATCATGGTTTACCGTCCCCCAAAAGTGTTGGTAGAAAAGTGGGGGCATTCCATCTGGTCCAGGAGCTTTTAGAGGAGCCATTTGTTGCAAAGCCAGTTTAACTTCACTTACTTCAAAAGCACGGCTTAATGGGGAGTTCATCTCTTCCGTAATCACAGTTGGTATACACTCCAATACCCTTGAAGACTCATTAAGTCCCGATGAAGAAAAAAGAGTGTTGAAGTACCTTACAAAAACTGACGCTATCTCCTCCGGGTGTACTCTCCAAATACCAGCTTCATCTCTAGCTCCCTCGATCAAGTTTTTCCTATACCTCTTCGTGGCACAACTATGAAAATATTTTGTATTTTTATCCCTTTGTCTCGACCAAAGTAATCTCGACCTCTGAGCCCACATAGTTGCCTCCCTATCCCTCAATACTTCAATATCCTTCTTCAATTGCCTAACCCGAGCATTGTTTCCACTTAGCACAGCCTCACCTTCAGCCTCTAGGAGTAATTTCCTCAATTTTTCCAACTCCCTACGCACATTCCCAAATACATTTCTATCCCACCAACTCAAGTCCCTACCACACTTCTCCACCCTTTGTAAAATTCCCACCCTAGACTCTGTGACACTAGAACTATTCCACACTGATTCAACAATTTCATTACAACCCGGATTTGAAAGCCACATCTCCTCAAACCGAAAAAACTTCTGTCTATTGCGTGGTTCCAAACTTGAAAAAATGATGTGTAGGGGGACATGATCTGATGAGTCACACCTTAAGTGATGAACCTTCGTGCCTGAGAATTTTAGGAACTAATTATTTATGGCTAATCCTCTATCTAGTCTCTCCCAAATAGAGCTTCCATTCTCAAAGTGTCTAGCCCATGTGAATTTAGGACCCACATATCCCAAATCCATAAACCCACATTCATCAATGACTTCTCTAAAAAGTTGCATTTGATTGTGAGGCCTAATACCACCGCCCACCTTCTCATCTTGCCTAATGATCTCATTAAAATCCCTAACGCACAACCACAGAGTGTTGGATTAAGAATTGAGGTGCCTAAGTTGGTCCCATGCTTCAGTTCTTCTAGCTATCTTTGGTTCACCATAAAAACCTGTCAAACGCCATTCATCATCTGAATCTTTATTGATGACTGCATGAATATAATTCTTTGAAGACCCAGCAACTGTCAAGTTAATTGAAGACTTCCAAAATAAAGCCAAACCACCACCTCTACCCTCCCTTGGAATTACCCAACGATGAACATGCTCAATACTTCTTTGTACAACTTCTAGCCTTGCGTCATCTGTAAGTGTCTCGGCCAAAAACACTATAGAGGGATCTTTTGCCCATGTGATTTCCACAAGCTCTCTTCTTGTACGTAGGTTCCCAAGCCCACGACAGTTCCATGCTAAGCAACTCATGGCGCCTGGCGGGGCTGATCATCAGTCTCCACCAATCTGAATAAAACTCCATCGTCATTCTGAGAAGCCTGAAATCTCTTGGAAGGCAATTCTGAGAAATCATGTGAGCTATGGGGTTGTCTTTTTCTTCCTATGGTAAATTGCATTAGTGGAATTCCGGTCGTTGTTGGTGGCCTGCTTCTACGCGTCCATGATGGAAGAACATGTCCTTGCACAACATTGTTGGAAGCCCCATCAGGCACGTGAGAGGGAGGGACTTCATTTAACTGACCTGGACTTGTTTCACTTGGAGTATCACGTGCCTTAGAGACCCCAAATGTATCTGGACTCATTCCTGGCACTTCTGACTTTTGGTTCGCTTTATTCACCTTCTTTAAGTCTGATTCATTCCCATTTGTACAGCTGGACTTCCCATTTAAGTTGGAAATTAAATGCACCGAAGATGCCATGCTAGCATGATCAATGGGATTAATTCCATGTTTGCCGTTTCTTATTGAATGATTGACAGCTTCATGCAAGTAACGCTCATCACCATTTGATTGGCTCTCTTATTCACCTTCTTTAAATCTGATTCATTCCCATTTGCACAGCTGGACTTCCCAATTAAGTTGGAAATTAAATGCATCGAAGATGCCATGCTTGCATGATCAATGGGATTAATTCCATGCTTGTCGTTTCTTATTGAAAGATTGACAGCTTCATGCAAGTAACGTTCACCACCATTTGGTTCTTTCTCCGGGCATTCTTGAACGTTGGAAACAATGCCATTATGGCCGTTACCCATTGAGTGCTTGACTACTCCTTGCATGTAACGGTCAGCACCGATTGGTGCCTGTTCCGATTCAGAATTCTCGTCGGACTGGATTGGGTGCTCTTCCTCCATTGGTTTCGATGCCTCTCTGACCTTCTTGTTCATCTTCCTCGTGGAATAATAACCTGGCACCACAATAGTATTCTTTTTGGAGACCATGAAGGGGGCAGCACGTAGACTGGAACCAAACTCCTTTTGATCATTTTTTAGAGTCCCTTCACTATCAATCCAAATCTCACAGTCCCTATCATCGTGAGTGAGTCGACCACACCAATAACATAAGTTTGGCAAACGTTCATACTTGAAAGAGATCCACACTTGCTTATCGTCTTTCAAAGAGATAAGTCTACCTCTGCATAATGGCATTGTGATATCAACTATGACCTTTACGCGAATGAAGTTACCATCGTCGTACACCTTTGGATCAGACTGTTTGATCACTTTACCAACTACTTCGCAAATTTTTTCCGCTACCTCAATGGTCATATACCTTATTGGAAGGCCATGGACTTGCACCCAAAAGGTAGTCCGATCATACTTGAGTGGTCTATCGTTGTCATAGCGCTGCAAAACAACCAAGTGCTTATCAAAACTCCAAGGCTCACTACCCATGATTCGATCTACATCCTCCTTTTCTTCAAAAGAAAACAAAATCTTGTGATCACCGATATTTTGAATTTTGAAACCCCTTCTTGCCCTCCATAAAGGTGTAAAAGTTCTAGCAATTACTTCAGTATTTAGAGCTCTTTTAGTAAGAAAATTTGCTGTAATGGAGAAAGTTTTAATACCCTCCTCCGGCGTAAGGCAGCATCCTGGCCCTTCTCTCTCAGAGAGGGAAAGGCGAGTCCAGGATTGTGCAAGATCCTCCATAGAATACTGTTTCCCACACCCTTGAAAAAACACCTCACAAGCCGAGGAATCCACTTGGAATTCCAAGGAACCTAGCAATACCTTCAAAAGAAAGTAACAATCAATTCCACAGTGCAAGAGAGTATAGACTGAGCTCTCAAGCAACAGAGAAACCTCAATTAACTTACTAACTTCGAATTCCTTGTTCTGTTTTACTTATCCTTCTATTTTAATTTGAGTGTTTGAAGGTTTTAGTCGTGAAGCAATGCTCTGCCTAGCTAATGGATGAGCCCCAATTCAAGAGGCTAATGGATGCTCTGCTTAGCAATGTTTGAAGGTTTGACTCATTTATTAATCGTGTTAAAGTGCATTAACCCATTTTTACACGAACTCATTTGCTTTAAATACTAACCCATAAGTAATTGTTTCATATTAGCAGATCGTGTCACACATTATCACCCCTAAATAGATGAACTATGTTTGAAATTTATGTTAACCGTGAAGGATTAAAATGAAAAATTATAAAATTAAACTAAAAACAAAAATAAAAAGGGACTAAAAAAATATATTTAGAAACGATTGAATATCAACTTTGCACTAAAATCTATTAAAAATGGCACATCTGCCTTGTTAATTGTTGTCTTACTTTTGATATCAAATTTTCCAACTCAGACTCTGTTTGAGAATAACTTTAGTTAAAACTGAAAATTTTTTATTAAAAGTTTTATAAGTAAAGTTATATGGGAGCTAAAATAATACCACGAAACTCATGAATAATATCAAAAGGTACAATAAGACTTATGGATAGTAAGAAAAAAAAACTAAATAGTAAAAAATAATTGGCTTTTTAAGTCAATAACAAACTTACACTTTGTGTGCATTTGGCTCTAGTTTAAAAAATCAGCTTATTTTTCTATTTAGTTTATTTTTGTTACTATTTATAGTCTATTTTATTTTTTGATACTATTTATAAGTCTTACTATATTATTTCAGTTAATTTTTATTTTTATTTATAATATTTTTAATAAAAAAAATTTTAATTTTAATAAGATAAACAGATCTTAAACATACCCGCCTCTTGCAAAGGACAACCCTTCATTTTTTTTATTCTCATAAACCCACAATTTTTGCATGGATGTGCTGATGGGATTTTAGGTGGGTGGGGAGGTCTGAATTCTGATGTGACAAGCATTCAATTGAACAATAAGTCAATAAGCACAACAGCTAATTCGGCTGCACGTGTACTGGGAACGGGCATTAAAGAATCTGGTTTGTTTTTATTCCCCCACTAGCTAATTCGACAATTCTCATGGGCTTGTAAATGCTTTCACTAAAGATCTCATTGTCTAAAGTCTTCATATTCAGGACCAAAAAAAAAAAAAAAAAGTGAAATTAATTAATGTTACTGATATAAAGTAAAAAAGAGGGCATATTCCAAAAACTATCCCACGTACAAACATCATTTAATATGTTTAGAAAAATTTTGCTTCATCATCCATTTTTTACAACTATTTAACTATTATTGGCTGCGCAAGTCCCTTTCGTATATAATAGTCATAATACTGTTTTTGTGAGACATGTGCAATCAAAATAAGTTGTTGGGAGGATGTGGGAGACTGAGTCTGAATTTAAATACCGTTTATTTTATTAAAAATTAAAAATTTATTATTAAAAAATTATAATAAAATATTTTTTATTGTTCAAATTTACTGTTTACCTGTAATTTGCACTTGGCTGGTTCATGACCAGTACTATAGACCAGCCAAAAAACACAGTTTAGGAAAATATAAACGCAAAAAGTCTTACCCAAACAGAGCTTTAGAGGAGCATGGAACTTTTAAATGGTATTAAGTGTTGTTTGTGCTTAGTAGTACATGGTATTAGTCCAACTATTAAGAGTGATTATTGTATCTCACCTTGAAAAATATTTGCCCTTTTGTCAAAAAGGTATGTATTTCATTCTTTTGTTTTGTTTTGTTTTGTTTTTGTTTTTGTTGTTCTATGAACAATAATGTATTTCATTCATCTCAAAGGCTAGCTAGTATCATGGATGGAGCTACATATGGACTTGGGGGCAATGCCCCCCCCCCCCCCCCCCCCCAAAATTTGTTTTTAAAAAATATTAGTATATTAATAAGTACTAATTTTAGCAATTTTGATCAATAAAATTAATTTTTGTCCCCTTAAGAATGTCATCTGTTCTTTTAAGAGTAATGTTATAGTTACAAATTTTTTTACAACATTTTTACAAATCATTAAAGTAGTAAATTCTTATTGGTTTGCAAACTTGCTTAACTTTTTATTTACCAATAACCACTCATCATATTACCAATTTGTAAAAATTTTGTAGTTTTAGCATTTTCCATCTTTCAAAGGCCATAAAAAATTAATAGATTAAATCTAAAACAAAATATACAAGCCCCAAAAAATTAGCTTAACAACAAGATAAAAAAATTTTATTTTGTTTATTTTGTTTTTTTTTTGTACAAAATAAAAATTTTACTCTAGTCTAATATAAGTCTATATGTGTGTGAAAATCCATCACGGAGACTTGAACCCTAGCCTTTACCCCCACATATCTTATAAGCACTTATACTTGTGGAGTGATCATTATACCAAGACTAATACCAATGCTACTTTATTAAGTGTCAATCAAACGTATAAATATGATCACGAATGAAGTTTACATTTTAACTTGTTGGAATTAGCTAACTTTATGATGCTTAGTGAGAAGTGTTCAAGAGTTATTCTAGGACCTTAGCTAATTCCATACTTATTTTCACAACTATCATAGGTGACTAATTGTGATTGGTTATTTGTCACTTTTACATAAAATCACTTTTCTACCACTCACAATCATCCATATTGAATTGTTGTAAAAATAAGGGTGGAATTGGTCGTGTTCCAAGAATTTTTCAATGTTCAAAGCAAAGCACACCTTTTCCTCCCGATTTATTTATTTAGTAGTAGTTATTACACATACATTAATGCAATAATATTTATCCTTATAAGTACATTCCAAAAAAGAAATTAATGTGATGAGCGGTTATTAGTAAGAGAAAAGTAATGATAGTGATCGATTCATGTAAGAACTAGTAAAAAAGTTGGTATAGTAACATTTATAAAAATATTATAAAATAATTTGTGATTATAGTAGTGCTTGTACAAGATTTATTGTTTGCGACTGATCGTGGTGAAAAATGGTTAATTTTATGTTTTTAATCTCATTTTTACTGAATAAGAAACAAATTTATTATTTACTTTAAGGTCACGAGCTCTATTAGGGTATTTTATAATAAATTATTTTAAGAAAATTTTAACACTGCTTTCATAGAGAATATAAAAAACTACTATAAAAAGAAAAAAAATTATTTTTACTTTTCATAAAATTTTTTTATAAAATATTTCCTAAATTGGACTTACGCATCTGTTAACAATTTACATTTTTAAATAAGTCCAAAACATTTTATCTTGTTATCCTCTCCAAATGGTCGGAAAAGTTATCAAACGGATGCCGAACTCCCGAAAAGATAGTAGCCGTCTCAAAATCACCGTACGCTGAGTTGTTTTCTCCCCGCAAAGATAGGGTTAGAGTTACACGTTTCCAATGACGGGGCGAGTACGGTCACGGTATAACTATTATTAATATTATTATAATCTCTCTTTGATTCTGTTGGTGTTGGGAGCAAAAAGAAACTCTCGGATTCGGCAGAGGCAGAGGGACAAGACAATTTCGACAATTTCCAAGTATCGTCCCAACTCACAAATCCAAAATCGAACGTACGATTATCGAACGGTCACGGCTATTGCCGGACCCACCAATCCGAACGTGTAAGGGCATTTCAGTAAATTCACAGAACTGAATCGAATTATTTATAACTTAGAACTTTTTTTCCACTTTAGAATATATATATAATAATTAAGTTTCCCTTCAGTTCACGCCTCGGTTCATAATAACGTTGCTCCCTCTTTTTGTTTACATATCCCCAGAAAATTACAAGGACACCACAGATTTGTTCCAGCGAGTCCGGGAAACTCAACTCACTGAGTCAGATTTCTGACCGAGTCAACGCTAATTAGCTATGGAGCGGCACCTGGATTCCATGGCGGGAGCGATCGGTGTGTCGGTCCCGGTGCTTAGGTTCCTCCTATGCTTCGTGACCACCATACCCGTGAGCTTCCTCTGGCGATTCGTTCCGGGTCGACTCGGCAAGCACCTCTACTCGGCCGTGTCAGGCTTTCTTCTATCCTCTCTTTCATTTGGGTTCTCTTCCAATCTTCATTTTTTGGTCCCCATGTTGTTGGGTTACGCTTCGATGGTGCTATTTCGCTCGCGATGTGGGATTCTCACGTTCTTCTTGGGATTTGGCTATCTTATTGGCTGGTATTTTTTCTTACTCTTTCTCAGTTTTGCTTTAATTCGAAGAAAGACGATTGGTTTCTTTGATTTGTAAGTTTGATATTATGTGAATGCGTGAGAATTTCAATGTGCACTGTTACACAAAAAGCGATTTTATTTATTTATTTTTTCCCTTTTCCCACGGTGATTGAAAGCGTCGAATTGGACATTATTTCGTCATTGGTGAAAGCAATAGAAACTGCGGTTACAACGACTTTTTTTTTTTTTTTTTTTTTAAAGATTGGTATATTATGACGTGTTTATTGCCTTTTAATGCCAAGTTTTAATATGAAAATTTGGATGCTTGATTGATTTTCAATTTGAATTATGTATTAGTTGGATTTGTACTTTGCAAGGTTTTAATGGCCTGGTTGGAAAACCTTTCAATGGTAAGTAAAGGGTTTGAGCTTATTGGATTGACCTTGGTATGCGGTGTAGTAGAACTTGAGAAAGTTTGCATTTGAATTATTTTTCCCTATAGTGTTTTGGTTTAGTGTTGTTGTTTCTGCCTTTCTCCAACCTTTTAAATGTTGATGCAATTGCTAAAAAACTGATGAAGAACAAAGGTAATTTATTTATTTTTTTTATGAAAAAAAAAAAAAAAAAGGGAATAAGAGGGGGCGACTAGAGTGGCTTCCCTACAAAGGTAATTGTAAAATTTGCCAAATAGGGTCTTCATCATATTTCAACGTAGAAGAGGGCAAATAAATTTTCCTATCCTCAGTTTATCTAATGTTGTTTTGTCTAGCCCGAAGAAAGACTAAAAATGTGAACATATTCTTACATGTTTTGGTGCAAGCAAAGGCAATATTCCTTTAATATAGAGTGTAGCTGAGAGGTGTCTCAAGTGCAAAAAGACTGTCTAGAGATTACTAGAATGTAACCAAATTTCATTGTAAGCGTTTCACATTTTTTGCCTAAGTTGTTGAATTAGTCGAGTCACCTTGCCAATCATGGAGGCCATGACAGGCAGATCATCTGATAAAAAAAAAAATGAAAATAGCTAACTTCTTGTGAAAAATAAAATAAAAAATAAAAAATCTAGCCCAAACTGAAGTATTCTCTGCTTTATGAATCTGATAATTTGCATTCTATGTGACCTACACAAGTGTCTTGCTTCTTTTTTTTTTTGGGATGCATGAACAAAAAGTTCATACCTAGTGGCTAGTGCACAGGGTTCTCACTTCTGCAGGGGTTTGAGAGAAGTGATAGTAAACAGCTTTACCCCAATTTGGGAAAAATGATTCCTGAACTTGTTAGATGCATGAACACATTTAAATTTTTTTATTTTTTATATTCATTTTGGAAAATGGGGCTATTGATTCCATGTAACCTGCTGCAATTTTTTTTCCCCAGAGATTTTAAATAAAAATATTGGTATGTTTGTTTGTTTGTTTTTTTTTTTTTTTTGGTCTTAATTGATTTTAAAACTTCAACTGATTTCTGAAGAACATTTGAAAATGTCTTTTCTGTGCATTTTATTTGGAATTCAATTTTTTTAAAGATATGCCTTTTTATCTTGGATTCTTGACTGTTTGTATACATGTGTAGCCATGTCTATTACATGAGTGGTGATGCATGGAAGGAAGGAGGTATTGATGCCACAGGTAAGCACATTTTCAGCCTTTGTACCTAACTCACATTTTGTCATATAGAGGTGAAATGATAATAACTACTCTTTACACTTGGATTAATTATCTTTTAAAGATTTCCTGTTGATAAATTTGATAGATAAGGGCTTGTTCCTTTATATGGCACCTGATTTGCACTGATTGCCATCTTTTTATTTTCTGATTTTTCCTGGGTTCTGACGAGTGTCAATTTCTTCCAATGAAAACTAGGAGTTATCTGATTAGTGACTGATAACTTCATTAAAGTTTTTGGTGGTTATCAACCTCCTCTTGATTTTTGAAGCTCATAACTGTCTATGGTGATCATGTTCAATGCCCCCCCGCCCCCCCTTTTTCTTTTTTCAGTTAATTGTGTATTTCCTTCTAATATCTAGGAGCCCTGATGGTGTTAACACTGAAAGTCGTTTCCTGTGCAATAAATTACAATGATGGGCTATTAAAAGAGGAAGGATTGAGTGAGACACAGAAGAAAAATCGGTTGATTAAGTTGCCCTCATTGATTGAGTACTTTGGTTACTGCCTCTGCTGTGGTAGTCACTTTGCTGGCCCAGTTTATGAAATGAAGGATTATCTTGACTGGACTGAAGGAAAGGGGGTAGATCTATTGTGTTCTCAATTTGTGCTTCTGTATTCCTTGTTTAATAGAGAATAAGTGCTCTTAGCTTTTGTAGTCTCTCATTTTTTCCACTTTTTTCTTTTCTTTTTGAATCTTTTGCAGATTTGGAGCCATTCAGAGAATGGACCCTCACCATCACCATACGGGGCAATGGTTCGAGCCCTTCTTCAAGCTGTTTTTTGCATGGCCTTGTATCTGTACCTGGTACCTCAGCATCCTTTGTCCCGGTTTACCGATCCCATATACCAAGGATGGGGATTCTGGAGACGGTTGAGTTACCAGTTCATGGCTGGCTTTACAGCACGCTGGAAATATTATTTCATCTGGTCAATTTCAGAAGCCTCTATTATTATTTCTGGCCTGGGTTTTACTGGATGGACAGAATCTTCTCCACCAAAGCCACGCTGGGACCGTGCCAAAAATGTTGACATTCTAGGAGTCGAGTTCGCAAAGAGTGCAGTTGAATTGCCACTTGTATGGAATATCCAAGTTAGCACCTGGTTGCGTCGTTGTAAGCTTCTCTATTATCTGAGTGTTCCATTCCTTTATATCCTAGGTTTTGCTTGGTTATCTGAAAGGAAATATATACTTTTTGATTACCCATAAACTTTGATTTTGCATTGGAAAACTAAAATCAAGAAGTCCATGTTAGGCTGTATGAATCATGAATCTCCCCCCCCCCCCCCCAAAAAAAAAAAATCTCTCTCAAAAATGAATCAGAAACTAACTTTTGAAAAAAAGAAATGAATCAGAAAAGAGTTTAATTGATAATTTGATTTACCTGGTAAAAGTAAACTGTAAACTAAACTGTAATCCATATCATTCTTTTTTAAAATTTAATTTTGTAACAATTGGATCCTGTGGGCTGAAAATATTATTACCTGTTATAATGGTCACATTGTATTCTTTACCCTTTGAAATTGCTATAGGAAATTATAAGTCAAAATATCTCTTTAAAAAAGAACAAAGTTAGTTCACAAGTTTGCTATTTAGATGTCTTTTGTGCCATCTGATCCTAGAACAACAGGTTACTGAATGCTAAAGTGGTGGACTTTGATTTTCTAAAATTGGTCTTAGTACTTTATGGATATTAGATATAAGTATGTAGAAAATCAAAGCAAAACATGAATGTTTAAAGTGAATAGCTAATATCTTGTGCTGCTGTAGATGTTTATGAGAGACTTGTTCCGAAGGGCAAGAAGGCTGGTTTCTTTCAGTTGCTGGCTACACAGACTGTCAGTGCTGTTTGGCATGTAAGTATAAGTTCAGCCTTATTATATTCTGATTCTCCTGCATATTTTGTTATCCCCTGCTATTACTTGTGCCATTTATTTTTAGTTAATTCAATCTCCTAGCCAATGTATCTCATTCTTACTCTTCACTATCTGTGCCAATTTTTTTAGGTTTTTTAACAAATCAATGTCCTTGGTTTTTGATACACCTGGTGTTCTTTCTGATGGTGATTACAGAGCCTTTTCACCTTATCAAGTTTTATATACTGCAGTTTCTTTCATATTATTAGGTTCATGGTGCAATTTCTGCCATCTTTCAGTTCCAGTTTCATATCACCAAATTCTTCTTTGATTGAAGCATCCATTAATCTTAAATGTTGCCGTAACCATATGATTATAAATAACTGAATCTTTAAAGCAGAAAGTACACTATTATATTCATGAATCATCATTCATGGTGCCATTTTTTTATGAGTTCTTGTAATTTTAACCTGGTCTTTTATCCTTATCCCACACAATTTTTCCTAAATATTGTGACTTGCTTATTAGGCATTTTATGTTTTCCTCTACCGAATCAATATAATCACTCTTTATCTCAGAGATGGTATAAGCAGTGACTAGTGTTCATACTTTGCTTCATTAAGAACAAGAACAGGGTTTTTTTTTTTTGTTCGTGTTTCTCTATGAAGTTTTCCCTTTCATCTTGGGTTTATTAGTGGAAGTGTGAACCTTTTTTTGTCTTCAATTTCAACTTCAACACAAATTTACATCTGCCTTATGCTTCTTGTCGCTTCAAATTACAGGGATTATATCCTGGATACATCATCTTCTTTGTTCAGTCAGCATTGATGATTGCTGGTTCAAGAGGTATTGGTTAGACCTCTCTCGCACCCCCCCCCCCCTCCCCCCTCCCCCCCACTTAATTCGCAGTGTGTTTTGTTCAGAAATTTGAACTAATTCTTTGTTTGCCTTTACTATTTTATTTCTGTCCGAACAGTCATTTACAGATGGCAGCAAGCTATTCCTCCAACTATGGGTCTGTTTAAGAAGATACTTGTGTTTTTGAACTTTGCTTACACACTTTTGGTTTTGAACTACTCCTGTGTTGGTTTCATGGTTAGTCCTTTTCTCACATACACAGTCACTTAACTAATTTTTCTAGGATCCAGAACATGTTGCTTTCAAGTTTCTTATGCTTATTTTACAAAAAAGAAGAATTTTCTTATGTTTATGTGTTTGTATTGGACAGGTACTAAGCCTGCATGAAACAATTGCCTCGTATGGGAGCGTATATTATATTGGAACCATCGTTCCCATAGTATTGATCCTCCTAGGTTACATAATTAGACCTGCAAAGCCTGTCAGATCCAAAGCTCGGAAAGAACAGTAAGGTAGACAACACATTTTCTTCTCTTTGGAGTGGTCTGATGAGATCAGGAGAGTGGAAGAAAACTGCTTTCCATGGTTTCTCCTCCACCTTGTCAATTGATGATCATCTGTAACATTTGTTTTCAGCTTTGAATATAATGTTAAATCAATTCATAAACTTTTCATCTTTTCAGTTCACTACTTTTGACCGTGTTCCACATTTGAATATAATGCTTTACCTTTTGCTTTAAATTGTTTAAATTAGAAACACACTTTTGGCCATTTTGGTTATTAGAAACATATAGTTTGACCCAAAGGGGAAAAAAAGTACTAATAAATTTTAAGCATAACGGTTCCAAGTACAAAGAGTCGAATGATCATGTCATTCTCTTTGCACTGAGCCATTGACATGCTAAAAGGCAGTCTAAACAGAAATTGGGAAAAAAAAAAAAAAATTTTTTTAGGGACACTTCAATTATCCCTTCATGATTCGATTCCATTACTTCATCCATCAATATATAAAAAGATAATGATTAATTTTTCTTTTCTTTTCTTTTCATCTTTTGACTGCTTTTGATTTTTTATTTTTCCATAAAATAAAATGTGCGAATGGATTTTTTTTTTTTTTTTTAAATGGAAATCATTCAGGGCTGACTCAGAAATTTACAAAAAGAATCTCAGGCTCCCATTACAGTTAAAAAAAAAAAAAAAAAAAAAAAAGCCCTCCGAAATTGTTTTTTTTTTGGGCAAATTACAGGCTCTTTAAGTTGTGTACCTTTTGTGGTTTGAAATTTGACATTTTACCATTTTGACATGATGAAAGTGTTCCAATGGATAGTTTTTGATCTTATTTAATCTTGTATTTTTATGTTTATTGTGTTTTTGGAGAAGAAAAAAGTAGAGCAAAATTACATATTTAGCTCTGTTTTTAATAAAGGTGGGTTATAGAAATCCCTTAGGTAGGTAAAGTGTCAAATTTCAAACCACAGGTAGGCAACTTAAATTTTGAGTAAACCACAGGTGGGTAAATTGTAATTTACCCTTTTTTTTTTAAATCCCTATAAATAGAAAAGAGACAAATATTGAGACAACCTTCCATCGCTTCACGCAATGCCCCTTTGTACAATTGGTTTGGCTCTCCTCCTCTATGGCCTATCCACCTAACAGAATTCACATATCCAATACAATAAACTGTGCATAAATTTATTTATTTATTAAAAAAAAAAAAACTGGATTAAGCTATGCGAAATCCATGTATGTACCCACCTAAACCTCTCTTTTGAAGGGCCCCCTTAAAGTATTTACTATTTGCAATTGTTACATGTGACCAAATTTGGTTCCATAGAAACAAGAAGCTAGCACTTGCTTGCATAAGATTTTTCTCTTTGCACAAGCAAAGCTTTAGGACCTCACAATCCACCAAAACACAAAAACCAGCCTATAGCTCTTGGTCCCCTCGTCACCCTAGCTGGTTAAAGTTTAATTTTGATGTTGCAATTAGACCAGACAAATTCCTTCCTCGCTAGTTATCATCTGGGTAAATCTGTCTATGAATGCACTAGTAATATTATTTGGTAGCTTCATTCCTGGTTGTCTCCTCCTAAGTATAATTTGTGGGTTTGGAACAACATTATCTTTGAAGGTGATGCTCTCAATCATGAGGGAGTCTATCTAGAAACTCTGTATTAGTCACTCTGCACTAGGTCATCTCCTCCATCATCACAATTATATAAACCAGATGTCCAGTTCCTTTCGTTGTTGTAACTTCTTGCTGTATGGGTCCCTTTTTGTAATGCTTTTGGGGCCCTTCCCATCTCCAATCTTCCTCTCCACATTTTGAAGGTAAAGATGGTAAATGGCGTGGACCCCAGACCTCTTTACAATTAAATTTTTAGGGTAAAATATTATTTTGGTTCTTAAATTTTAATAAAAATTTATTTTCATTTCTAAATTTTAAGACATTTATTTTCTCATCCTTAAACTATTGAAAAGTTTTTTTTTTTGTCCATAAACTATTGAGAATATTTTATTTTTGTCCTTAAGCTTAAAAGATCTTTAAAAAAAAAAAAAAATCCCTAAGCAATTGAAAAAATTTCTTTTCTCATCCTTATTTTTGTCTTTAAATTATTGAAAAAGCTATTTACAAAGTTAAAGAATGAAAAAAGAAAATGTTAAAGTTTAGGAATAAAAAACAAATTTTTGGTAAAGTTTAGAAACTGAAATAGTATTTTACCAAAAATTTTAATTTAGAAAAAAAAAATTTATAGAATATAATTTATCCTTTGGAAAATTGATAATAATGTAGTATATTATGTGGATAACTGATTTACAATTTTTTTTTGAGAATCTGTATTTTTATAAAAATTAAAATATTAAGTTATTAGTGAAATTGAGTATTAATGATCATTTGACCATTCATAATATATATATACATATATTTGGTAAAATAGGTAAGGCTTTCAATTATATTAGATACATATGCTCAAAAATTGATAAAAACCCTACTTCAAATTGACTGTGTCATGAAGATTAAGTTGATAACTATTCTTAATTGTAAAACTAAATTTATTTAATAAAACTTAAACACAAAAGAAAAGTTATTATTAATTTTACACCTCAAAAACAAGAAAAATGGTTTTAAAAAAATTATAAGTATCATTAATTAATATTTAAATATAAAAAAATCCCACTTAAATTTATTCCCATATAGCTTAAAATATATGGAGTTGGCCCTTAAATCAATAGCTAGACTTACTACATGAATAGCACTACAAAACACTCTGCTTATAGTGGCGTTCATAAAAAATGCCACTATAAGTACCCTATAGTAGTGTTCATAAAAAATGCCACTATAGGTGATCTATAGCTATGTTTTGAAGAGTCTGTAATGGCGTTTTAAAACACTAGGTCCAGCAAAAAAAAGAAAAAAAAAAAAGAACTATAGTAGCATCTAAACCTTTTTTGCTCCAGATTGACAAAATGGTCAACACATTGCGAGCCCACAAACTCCTCTCTATCTTGTACGGGGTTAGCTATAACTTGGATAAGAAAGATTGCAGATGCTTTCCACAAATGATGCCAATTGTAGGAACTCAAAATATAAAGGCCCAAGCCCACTTAGAATAGTGATACTTGGATCTTCAAACCAAGCCCAAATAATGAATTTTTAATAGAGCGGGATTCTAAGCCAAGTGCAACACTAAGATCGTTCCAAGTCTATAGCTAACAGAGCCTAAGTGAGAAATATGAGTAAATGGACCAATGATTCAATGAAACGCTTCCTCGGGCAAGTCCAAGGAAAGATCTTATATTGATAAGTTGGGATGATATTCCTTTATAGGTTATTTCTTTATCCTCACATTTGTATTCATTTTCTTGAAAATATGTCCAGCCCTTTTTTCTAGAGAGCTCCCTTCCTCATATAGCCCATTTCTTTACATCGTAGTCCTCCATCTGTACGTTTTAGGGGATCTTTTAGGATACTTATCCTATCAGGACCCTTGTGGAGGTGGTAGAGAGAGTTGTGAGCTATGAAGTTGCTGTTTAGGGGCAATGTCCTCATTAATACAGCTGGTTAGGTTGGTGCAAAGTATTGAATGCGAAGGTGGGAGGTGTCTTCTTTAGGAAACTTCCTCCCTCTACTCTTGCAGGTCTTGTACCTTCCCTTTGCCATTCATTCCCTTATCCTTTAGCTTTTCAGGGATATCAGTCATCCTTTGGCTCTTTTGCTCTCCTTGGGTAGGTGTAGTTCTTAGAGTTTGCCTAACTTTCCTTGCTTAGATTGGGCGAATTCATCCTCGGATTGGGTTCCTCGGTCCTTGCCTCCCCCTCCCCCCTACAACTATATAATAAAAGTTGGACTTAGAAGTCATGGCTGAGCCAAGTAGCTATTCTAGCTAATTAGTAAATTAATTTTATATTAATTGTTAGAATATATTTCCTCAAATTATGGGATAATATTTAACAATTGTTTAATTCAGGTAAACAATTTATCATTTAAATTTCAATAAATTTAAATTTTCAAACTAAAAGTCTATTATAAAAAATTCTAAACTTAAATTTCAAACAAAAACCCAAGTTTTCTTTCTTAAAAAAAAACCATGTTTTGACTTCTACTCTAATTAAAAGTCTATTAACAATATTTTAAGAACAACCGATTAGTAAATTAATTTTATATTAGTTGTTATGATATATTTCCTCAAATTAAAGGATAATATTTAACAACTGTTTAATTTATATAAAACTTTTAAACTTCAACAAATTTAAATTCTATTCAGACTAAAAGTCTATTATTAAAATTTTTTAAACTTAAATATTTCAACAAATATAAATTCTATTTAAACTAAAGGTCTATTATAAAAAATTCTAAACTTAAATCCTCGACAACAACTCATGTTTTCTTTCTAAAAAAAAAACCACATTTCAACTTCTACTCCAACTAAAGTCTATTATCAACATTTTAAGAACATCTAATCATATACTTACTATATAATAAAAGTTGGACTTAGATGCCGTGGTTGCGCCAAGTGGCTACTCTCATCAATTAGTAAATTAATTTTATATTATTTGTTAAGATATATTTCCTCAAATTAAGGGACAATATTTAATAACTATTTAATTTAGGTAAAATTTTATCATTTAAATTTTAACAAATTTGAATTCTATTCAAACTAAAAGTTTATTATTAAAAAATTCTAAACTTAAATTGCAAACAACCACCCTCATTTTCTTTCATAAAAAAAATAAACCCAACATTTTGACTTCTACTCCAACTAAAAGTCTATTATCAATATTTTAAGAACAACTAATTAGTAAATTAATTCTATATATTATTTGTTATGCTAGATTTCCTCAAATTAAGGAATAATAATTAACAATTTTTTAATTTAGATAAAATTTTATCATTTAAACTTTAACAAATTTAAATTCTATTTAAACTAAAGACCTATTATCAAAAATTTCTAAACTTAAAAATTTCAACAAATTTAAATTCTATTCAAATTAAAAGTCTATTATAAAAAATTATTAACTTAAATCCTAGATAACAACCCACGTTTTCTTTCTTAGGAATAAAAAAACTACCTTTTGACTTTTATTCTAATTAGAAGTCTATTATTTCCATGCATCGCGCAAGAATAACACTAGTTTATAGTGCATTCCATCAAAACCAATGATATTTCTTTATGGCATGCTTGGATAGTTTTTGACGTTGAATATTTAAATTCAAAAAATTACAATCACCTTCCCTTAAGCTTATGGTTTGTGAAAAAGGAAAGATGGTAGAAAACTATGGAAGGAAAATAAGGATTGTGGAAGTTGTACAGCGTTTGATTGGAAAAAAATGGTAGGTGCAAGTGTTTTTCACCTAAACCCACCAAGAGTCATCCTTCCTAAAATGGGAATGAAAATGCATGTGTGATTTAAAAAAGGTATTATCCCTATTACTCTATGATTTCAAACTATAATATGAGTAAAATAGTAATCTAATTTTTATCATTCCATTTTTCTAGCCATTCTTCCGAACATTCATGCCAAAAAATTAAAAATTTTTCTACTCTCTCATACTTTAATCATTCCAATCAAATAGAGCTGTAGCGTATAAAAAATGATGGTGACCTTTAACATTACAAAAGCAACAATGCTCTCACTAAAATTTATGGAATAATTACAGGTAAACCCATCTGTGGTATGACCCGATTTCACTTTGCCAACTTGTAGTTCAATCATTTACACTTTGCCCACCTGAGGTTAGTCCCGTTAGCTTTCCGTAACCCACCTCTTCATTTGCCATTAGAAAAACACCATTTTATTAAAAATTAGAACATGACATAGATAAAAAACACGAACCAATTAAACTTTTTCTCACGAGCCTTAGAAACACAAAAACCCTATTCTACATCTAATATTGAAACTCCAAAAGGGCAATTCGTTGAACTCTTTATCTCTTTGCCTCACAATTTATTTTTCCTCTCTCTCTAAAGACTTAGATTAGGCCTTCATGGCCAAAAGTCCCAAGTTCTCACCGCCCATCTCAACCACTAGCCACCACCATTGACGAGAATCAAATTGCATACACCATGGACGAATCAAAAGTTCGAAGCTGCGAGCGATTGTTACTTAATCAAACGGATCTAGAAGCTTCTATAAAGAATTGAAGATCTCCTTGTGTTAATGGACCTAGATGATTCTCTTAGACTCAAGAACCAACTCAACGTCAACTCGTTGAACAAAATGGTATCAATTTGTTTCTCCATTAAAGACCCAGTTTCAATTTCACTAAGGTTGTCCTCTGATTTTGGGTTGTTACTGTTTGGGTCATTGTAATTGCTGTAGTTTTCTATTAAAAAATTGTGTAGTGTAATTTTCGGTTGTAATTGCTAATTTTTTGGGTTGTTGCGAGCATGAAATGTTTGTTGCCTTTGTGATGTTTGATAAAGTTTCTCATCCCCCTTTCCCTATATATATGTGTGTGTGTGTGTATGTGTTTCTCAAAAAAAAAAAAAAAAGTTTCTCAATTAACAAAAGGTTCAAAACAAAATTCATTTTATACATATAAGCCACAAACTCAACTTTTGGACCCAATAGATCAATGCTCAAAGTGTGATTCAAAACCCAGGATGGAATGACAAACCTGAGATTTTCTTTGTTTCATTTCTCCGTGTATGAGAAAGAGTAGAACTATGAAGAGATGTAGACTAATGAAACTGGGTGGGAACTTTCCTATACTACGCAGTATTTTGAATGATGATCTTGGAGAGAAAAATGGTTGAGAGTTTTTCTTGAGAGGTGTTTGAAAAATGGTTCTCTCTCAGAGTAGTACAAGGTCGGCCCTGACGATGAGGATGACGATGATAAAGTAGTCGGCACCGCAGAAGAAGTGGGAGTGGTTTGAATGGTGTTGGAGTCATTTCAAGGCCTCTTGCTTCTGTTCTTTGCTTTGAAAATACACCAAGTTCTTCCGCATCTCTTGCAAGATCATGAATAGCTCTTCTGGGACGTGAGGGCTCTTGCTTTGTCTTTAAAAATATCTTATTAAAGTGCAATATCTTTTTAAACCCTAGCTTTTTTATTCTTGTTATATTTGTTTTTGCCTAAAAATGTGTTTTTCTAACGGCAAATGGAGAGGTGGGTTACGGAAGGCTAACGGGATTAACCTCAGATGGGCAAAGTGTAAATGATTGAACCATGAGTAGGCAAAGTAAAAACAGATCATACCATAGGTAGGTTTATTGAATTTATTCCAAAATTTATAATAAATTTAACAAAAACAATAAAATATCTATCCTATCCTTGAGTTGATTAAAAACTTTTAATCTTTAGATAAATTGGGTGAATGAGACAACTCAAGGCAAAAAAAATAATAAAGATTTAAACATATTTGTCCCTTTTATTATAAACCTCAAAGAAGGGATTGTCATTTTGGAAAAAATCACAGTCATGTTCTTAAATCAAAAGAAAGTTGATATAATTTTCGCTTCACAATTTATTTTATTATATTTTTTATTTAAAAATTTATTATATTATCTAATTGGATATGTGTTATAGGATAGTACCGGTTGTATATATAGGTATATATAAGGATAGGTTGTAATGATGGTGTTTGAGTTTGGAGAATATAGTTTCTTAAAGTGAAAATTCAAGTTCTGGAATTTTATAAGTGAAAATTTGAAAACTTGAATATCCTGGAATTTTCTGGTGAATGTTTAGAAACGTTGAAGAGGTTTCAATCTTTGTTGACTATTTTATGAAAATAATAACTAATTCTCTATACGTGTCCTTTCATGAGATATAACCCTATGGGTATAAATAGAAGCTTATGTTCACTTGAAAAAATAACTAACTCTCCATACGGACCTTTTCGTGAAACATAATCTCATTGGTATAAATAGAGACTTCTGTTCACTTGTAAAAAAAAAACCCAATCCAACATCTTAGTTGTTTTATGGGGACAAATTTGTGATAACTCTTTAGTAACAAAAGTGTGGGGGGCAAATATTGTCTAAAGAAAACAATATAGTACCTCCATGTAATCTGTTTTCTGTTTGCTTTTGTGTTAATGTTTTTCTTCCATTATTACTTTGTGTAATATTCCAACAGTACCTACTTAAGTTATATAGCGAGTGTTTGAAATCCGTAAATATTTTTTCGTTTGGTAGAACGTTGTGTTAAATTGTTAATCAAGGTAAGATTTTGCGTGTATAATTTTTCTTCTCTTCATGTCAGGACATCACAATCTCCAAAATTTTAAATGATATCAAAGGGGCTGTAGTTTAGCAAAAAATGAAGAATGACCTCAATAAAGACTCTAGCAGTCAAATTAATTAAGAGACCAATCCGGCCTATATAATACGTGTGAAATCACATTAATGTGTTTGATTTTGATAAATCATGTGCTAATTATTAATTACGGCCAGCATTTCCTGAGAATTTATTGGCTTCGCACGTCAATGTATCCATAAATGATTGCGTGGAATATTACATTATGATTATATGCTGCCAAATTGGTATAATGGTATCTATTTTCAGAGACAATGAGGGATTTGTCTAATACTTTCTGTGTTAATTTTACTCATCCATGTGATGGGATTTGAACGCACAATCTCACGTTCATTTTCCAATATTTGAGGGGGCTGAAACTTTTTTTTTTTTTCTTGAGAGAGAGTTTCAACCTATGGCGTTCGCTTCTGATGATAGTTCTCTTTATCATCAAATCAAGATACCAATCAGGTTTTGGTATAGGAGAGAATTGAACCCCAGATCTCTTATTCAAGCATCAGAGACTTTACCAGTTAAGCTAACTAGAATCCACGAGGGGGTTGAAAGTTGAAAGTGTCACTCAAAGCTCATTAACAAAGATTAAGTCTAATATTATTACTAGATGCAATGGACAAGAAATTTATTATTTCCAAAAAAATTCATTAATTTTGTAAGAAATTAAAGAATACTTCAACACTAAAAGTTCAACTAGACATATTACTGGCTGTGGCTAAGGTATAATTCTTGCTAGTGCACGTGGAATCAGTGTATTTGTTACCTAATTGGAATCGATTTTAAAAAATGATATTGATATTTCATATCTGTTCAACATTACGTTGGGATATATATTTTATTAATTTATATATAGAGATGATAATAATTGATTCATCTCCTTCATTATTTAGTTAATTTAGTTTTTTTTTTTTTGGTAAACCAGGATCTTTGATAGGCTTAGGCCTTGCTCTGTTCCTAGACTTGACCATG
The DNA here is from genome assembly GCA_032878915.1 of Castanopsis chinensis. NCBI lineage: Eukaryota > Viridiplantae > Streptophyta > Magnoliopsida > Fagales > Fagaceae > Castanopsis > Castanopsis chinensis. The sequence goes on along the minus strand of JAVQMG010000115.1, from coordinate 7,809,269 downwards.
ACCATGAGTATTATATAAGAAACAACCAATAGTTATACGTAAATGGTAAATTGAATAAAAGGACGAAAGGGGTATTATTTTGAAGGAAATAAAAAATTATTTAACAACAACTTTCCAAAATTTTTAATTTAAATTTATATAAACAAAATGACAGCAATCTCCCTTAGACCCGACCATTAGGCAACCAGGCAGGTGCCAACTGGCCATAGATTTTTCTAGGCAGAGCTGTCCTCTTTCAACATAAGTTAAACTTTCCAGTTGGAGAAAATGATAGCCCACTAGATTTTCTTCTCTCTCTCTCTCTCTCTCTCTCTTCTTCTTCTTCTATTTTTTATTTTATTTTGTTCTTTCCGGTGTGTTTTGGTCCATTCCTTTCTGGATTGACATCTAATGCATATATATATATATATATATATATATAAAATCATAAAAGGAACCTTATTGGTGTCTTAATAAAAACTAAACAGTTATAATTGTGAAGCGAAAGTCATAGATTAAAATTCTATAGTCTTTCTTACTAGGGAAAAAAAAAATTCTATTATCTACATAAAAAAAAAAAAAAAAATGTCTAGCAAGGTTTAGGTACAGTTCTTAGGAATTAAGGAATTATTCTTTAAGCTCATCTCTTAATATTCTGTCATGTGGTTTTTTTCTCATAAATGAAAGTGTATTTTTTAAGTTAAGTAATTACATGACAATATTTTAAGAGAAGGATATAAGAAAACACTTAAGTTATTATATATGAGTTTTGTCTAAAAAATATTATGTTTGGGATAGAGTTATTAATATCAGAGTGCAAATATGTAGCAAATTACGTAATGAAATTGAAAAGTTTGTCGTGTTTGAAATTTTTATGACAATAGTTATTATATAAACTCATTTTTTTTTTTTTTTTTTTGATAGGAGGATAAAGCTTTATAAATGACTATTATTAGTATTATTATTATATTATTACTCATGTATCACCTTTGTTTAGACAGGTTGGAAATTGATTTTTCTTGCTGCCGTCTTTTTTTTCACCAACTAAACTAAAATATTTACAAAGAATTTAACATTTCATGTAAAACTATTTCCTTCTCTTCCTATGTGGTTTTGTTTTATTTCCATGTAAGAAGCCAAATATTTATTCTAGTGTCTCCCCTCTTCCCTTAACTATATATTTTCCATATTATCTTTCTTTCTTTGTATACACATTACACACATATTCTTGTATTTCACTAGCTTTCCTCGCTGGCCATTCATTTTCTTTCCTTTCCTTTTTCATTTTCCTTTCTCTTCTTTATGCTTCATTGAGATCTCAATCCTTTCTCTCTCTCTTTTAGTTTTGAAAACAGTTACTTGAAAACTGTGAAGTTACAATGACATAAACAAAAGTTTATATTTTCTTGTGATAGTACTTTAGCCTAGTATTTTTAGTCTTAAGGATTTTCCAAACCATGTTCTTCTAGTTCTATCTCAGTGGTTCACAACTGGGTTCCATTGCATATCACACAAAAGAGAACTTTGAGAGGCCTAAAGATTCTTTCTTCACTTTGTGGATTGCCTCTAGTCCAAGGGAAGAATTTGACAGACCTCAAAGACTCAAACTTTTTGTGGTATTTACCGTTCATCCAGATTCTCATTTTCTTGAGCCATTTGGAATCAGAACCAAGAATATATATAGATGAAGCCAATGAAGTCAAAGAATATTAACAGCATGTTTTCCAACTCTGTCGGTGGTGGAGGCAATCAGAATCTTGAGGAATGGGAAATTAGGCCAGGAGGAATGTTGGTGCAGAAGCGTGATATGAATCAAGGCACTGTTTCAATTCCCACAATTAAAGTTAGAGTGAAGTATGGCTCTTTGTGCCATGAAATTCAAATAAGTTCCCAAGCAAGCTTTGGTAATTAGAATTCTTGATTTTGAATAAGAATTTGAATTTTTAATTTTTGTTTAGTTTTAAAGTATTATAGAGGAACTGGATTTGCTAATGGCAAATGATCTTTTGGGTTGCAGGGGATTTGAAGAAAATGTTGGCAGAACGTACTGGCTTGCACCCTCTTGATCAGAAGCTGATATACAAGAACAAGGAGAGAGTATCCAAAGCATATCTTGATGCAGCAAGAGTAAAAGATGGATCCAAAATCGAGCTTCTTGAGGACATTGTAAGTAGAGAAAGAAGGTGCGTTGAGATGCTAAAAAATTCGAAGGTTGAAAAGGCCTCAAAATCCTTGGCAGAAATCAGTTTGGAAGTGGACAAAATTGCAGGACAGGTAAATTTTACATCAGAACGACATAGAAAGGATTCATAAAGGAAATGGGTAAATTTTTTTTGACATTTTTTTTACTGCAATTTGGTAGGTCACTGCTTTGGAAGCCAAAGTTTCTAGAGGTGGGAAAGTCACAAAAATGGATGTGGAGAGTTTGACTGAAATGTTGATGACAAAGTTAGTTAAGTTGGATGAAATTGTTAGTGTTGAGGGAGATTTAAAATTGCAGAGAAAGGCGCAGGTATATTGGATTTGTTATTACTCCTTAAGCTTTAGTGTTACACATTGTTTTAATTCTTATTCCTTACTAAGCCAATGAGGTCATTAACTTTGGCATGGTTCTTAAAGGTGAGGAGAGTTCAGAAGCACATTGAAACTCTCGATAAAATGAAGATGCATTATTCAAAGCCTGGCGGCAGTGGAGGTAATATCCCATGGCAGCAACAACAAGCAAATTCATCCAAGCAAATGTCTGTACCAATGCAAAAGCATCATGTGCAAATGAGGCAGATGGAGTCTAGAGGGCAAATGCAAGGGCTGCAGCAGCAGCAACCTCTGCGGCATTCTGAGTCATTTGTGGTAACAACTCAATGGGAAACTTTTGAGTAATGCATACAACTTTAATATGGGGGCCAAGCATATTTTGGAATTCTTTCAAGAAGGCCATCCTAAATTCATATAGCCAATGATGCCAATTTTACAAGTCTTGGGTTTTTTTTTTTTTTGGCTTCAGATTTTAAATCTCTTAATCTCTGAAGTATAATGCAGATCTGCATCATTTAGTAATTTTTTTTCCTTTGGGTAACAATGTGTATATGGTATATGATTAATAGGAAAAATAATAAGAGGGAAAAGGAGCTGTGCTGTTCAAGGGTTTATTTATGTGTACTTGAAATGGTTACTTCAGATATCACTTTGTAAAACATAATTTGGGCATCATGGAATTCCATTGGAAGAAATTTGTTGCAACAGCTGTTACTGTTGTTATGTGTATATGTGGCTTGGGACCAGAAGGCCAATCATAGCTTTAATTTTATTCAGAAGTAATTAATGTAGCAGTTGTTTTTTGTTAATATATGGCCTTGGAATTCCTTCCGGCTTGGGACCATTTGTCCTATCAATTAAACCTCTTTATAATATACATAACTTCTTGTAGATTCTTCAGTAGTTGTTAATGCAGAAGTTAATTCTTTTAAATTTCGTTTCTCAAAAAAAAAAAAAAAAATTAAATTTCATATCTTTTTTAAATTATTATTATTATTTTTTTAATTATTGTTCCTTTTAGTTTCATTTCTTGTTTCTTGTGAGGCTGTTACAAGAAATAATTAAACAAGTACGAAGATACTATTCTTACTAACCATAACATGATGACAGGCAGGTTTGACTTTAGAGGAGATGGTGTGGTATGAGTGGGGTAGCTTAATAATATGAAACCCAACTTGTTCTACAAAAATAATTATCAATTGCAAATAAACAAGGGTGATTAGTGATTACCCTTTAACACGGTACACCCTCTTGTATTTTATGTACACCCTCTTGTATTTTATGGTACGAACGAAAGGATGGTTTGTTTTACAATATGGTTTTATTATTTGGCAATGTGATGCAACCCCTGAGAAGGAATACAAATCTTCAAAGAGTTGACCTTTGGTGGAGGAGTATGAGTGTATGACTCTCACAGGAGCTTTGCGACCTTCCATGAAGATGTGATGCTTTTTTAAAAATGGGAATGATGTGGGATCATTGAGAACATTCCATTCCTCCTTCAAACAATCCCTCTATATATGACGTGAGGGAAAAAAAAAAAAAAAGGTTCACAACAAAGAATTTTTGTGTATGAAGTATTCCCGAATTTTGTTTATGAACAGTATATTAGGGATGGTTTTCAATTTGGCACTCATAGAGAATATCCTGCTACTGGCAATGTAAACATGTAATGTGTCTAATTTTAAATAAAACTCTTCTTTGCATATTAAAACAAAAAAAAAAAAAAAAACCCACTTATATGGGCATCTCCAAGACTACAAATATAATTTGGTGTAATAAGTGGGGTCTTAAAATATTGAGAAAGTTTAGGGCACAACAAAATCTCACAAGATTCTTCTTTTGTGCTGTGATGAGTCCCGATATTATATATTTTTAATTTTATTTCAATTTATTTTAAGCTATGGTGGGCTTGCTAATAATTCAAATTGTTGTGAAAATTTTATGAAATTTTATTGTGCTTGTAGAAAAGCTCTAATATATTTTACAAAAAAGTGTACGACTATCAATGTGACAACTTTTTAATGGTAAACAATAAAGTGGTGCTTGTGATAGGTCTTATATGAGAATTAATCAAACTTGCCAACTCAATAACTATAAAGTTTGTTGTGAAAAATGTTGTGTGTATTATGTCACTCAATATTTAAAAATTGTGACTTCCTGTTGTAATTTTAGTTGTTTTTTGGGTTGTGTATAAAATAGTTTATGTGTTATAAACACAACCATTTGTAAAAATCTAAGACTATTTAGTCTTAATAAAATGTAGCTTGGTTAATTCATTGCATCGCCCCTTATTCTTGTCAGCTAATGATGGATTTATTTGTATATAAATTACACTCTAAAGGTAAAGAAAAATATATGATGGGGTCATTGAAGAGAGAAAAAAAAGTGTCAATGTTATGGTGTTGCTATAATTATCCATAACAACGGAAGGAAAAATGCTAAATATATTTGTGCTAGATCATAAATAAAAGGACTAATTTGGTTATAATTGAGATTCTTGTAATTGTTTATAAATCTCAAATCTCAAATTAACCTAGTATATACCTGATATGGAACTCAATACACACCCACACAGTATACACTCAACTAATTCATTATCAACTTGAAAGATCACAATACCACATTCCAAAAAAAAAAAAAAAATATATATATATATATATATTGTATGGACATGGTCTTCGGGCCTAGCCCAATCAATAGGCTTGCCATAGAGACCCATCCCTCAAGTTCGGTAACTAAGAACCCGATATGATAATGGTCTACACATTGAGATAGCCCAGAGGTCGGCAGCGTATCGGGAATGAGCGTTGCTCGGTAAAGTAGTGTCTTAGGGGAGATCACCTACTGAGAACCAATTGGCAACGAGAACAAGTTCCAACACAGTCACATTCGTCTTAGAAGGTGGGCCCCATTTGACCAGGAATATTTCCCAAAGGAGTCCCATCAATGTAGAAAGTGACATTGGTGATCATGGCCTACCCACTAAGGAAAGTCTATAAATAGGGATTGGAAAGGTGAGATAGAGGGTGGAAAAGAAAAATGGGGGGGAGGGGGGCAAGAGAGATGCACTAGAAAAAACACAAAAGAACCACCAGAGAGGAGGGTTGCTGGGCTTGGTTTAAAGCTCCTTTAGCTGGGCCATTAGGTTAGACAAGAGAGGACTGCCCATTGTAGGAGATGTGTAACCCATAAACTTACAAGTAAATTTAGGGCTTGACCACAAAGTCTGCCAGGTGATTTTGGGTCGGGGCCACACACAGAGAGAGAGATATATATATATATATATATATATATTATGATTGTTCATGTAAGCAAAACCAACCATAGACATGTAAGCAAGTTTGTTAATAATTTCTTGTTTAGAAAAACCATCAATATTCCATTCATATATTTTATCAGCAGAAATAGAGAATTATGTTTGGAAGGGTCTTTCTTCAAACTGCATATCAGGAGGAGTAGGTTTCGGATACCAGTTTTTTGTAAAAGACATGGAATTGGGTTTACCAATAAATCTTTTAATCTCTGGTTGTAAATTATCAAAAACATTTTCATAAGAAACAGGAGATGATGAGTCAGAATTTGTGTTTTCTTCAAAAATAGGTTCTTTCTCATTTCTTGAAATAGCACAAGTAGCACTTTTAGATGCAGAAGCCTGCTCGGTTTTAACTTTGAGATCAGCAAGCATTTTCTCCACTTTGTCAAGAGTTGTACTCTGAGAAGCAACCTTTTCAAGAGTTTTACTCTGAGAAGTTTTGAAATTAATTTTTTCACTTTGACTGTTCAAATCAATCAAAGGAATCTCAGGTTTTGGAACAACAGTTTTTTCAACAATTTTTTCTTCAATACGGTCAAGCTGTTGTCCAATAATATGCAAAGATTCATTAGTAAAATTGTTTTGTTCAATAGTAACAGGGGTTTTATCATCAGTAATTTTAAAAGGGGAAGCTTTTACCTCAACATTTTCTTTAGCACTTTGGCAGGTGATCAAAACAGTTTCAAGAGGAGGATGACTAGACCGTATAACGGTTTTGTCAGTTTTAACAAAATTAGATTTTCTAATAACATTTAAATAATTAGTATGAACATCATTTTTTGAAACATAACAGTTTTCAAGATAATCAAAAAACAAAATATGTTTTCTTTCTTCAACCATTTTTTCTTTCTATTTTCTTTTGACTTTGTCTTTTTCTGACTGAGCAAAAGTATCTTGGTAATATTTCCGTTTAGGACGGTTTTTTAGCAACATAAACTCATTGTATAGAAAAACCATATCATATTCAAAAGGTTTGAGTTTGGTAAGAACTCGTAGTTGATTATGCAATATAGGGGTTTCAATAGGTGGAAAATCAGATCCAGAAGGAGCATCAGATTTTGCATCTTCTTCTTCTTCATTAATATCTTTGTCAACATCAGAAGGAAATTTACTTTTGGTTAAATAAAAATTATTGCTAACTTGAGAGTTGTTGCTTGCAACTCCTTTTAGTTTTAAATCTTGTTTTCGAAAATTATTTTTCAAAAACTCATCAATTTCATGATCTCTTTTTGCGAGACTTTCAGATCCAGCAAAGGAATGTCTTCCTTCGTTGATTCTTAAAGGCTTGTTTGGAAATAAACATTTATCATCATCAAAACGTATTTTAACAGTACCATCATCAAATTGTTGAATATGAGTAAGATCAAGTTCATCAAAAATAGGTTTAATAAGTTTAGCAGGAGGTGTTTCTTTTTCCACGGTCCATTCTTTAGGAAGATTAACATCTTCCCATTGAATGGGAATAACTTTTGTAAACCTTATCATGTTTACTTTTTCCTTTTTGCCTGGAAGGGGCAATAGGAGGTAAACCATACTGTTCACAGAAATTACTCATTTCATAGTTAGCTTTCTTTTTGTTTTTTAATTGTTGTTTTAACAATTTTTCATCATTACACATGTTAATACCAAGTTTTTTAATAGTATTGAAAATATCACCATAGGTTAAATTATCATAATTAATAGAATCATCTTTACCAATTAATTCTTGTTTTACCTTATGAGCAAAGATAGGAGGCAATCCATCAATAAACCTCTCTTTCCAATAAGGTGTCTTGGAGTCATTTCTAAGCATGACCCTGGAAATAAAAACATCTTGGTACCATCTATAATCAGACATAGTAGGGCATCTCAAATTATTCAGAAAATCAGAAATGCGGGATGAAATATTAGACAGAGTACCAACAAAATGTTTAAGAATAGTATAGACCAAGGTATTGACACCACTGCTTGGCTGGTTTTACCGCCTTACTTTCAATTACGTTTACTTTAAATTATTAATATCAGTTGTGCTTCCGCCATCTGCGCCTTGGTCCTTCCCCTTTTATGCTCTTATTTACCGTATTTATTATCGCCTGCTTGGCTCTCAATTAACTCCTTGTTCAAAAGATAGAGATCCTGTTGGTAATACCATGTTAATTCAATGTTCTACCCCAGATGCCAGGATTTGGGTTCCCAAGATGATTCAGTAAACGTAATTGAAAGTAAGGCGGTAGAACCAACCAAGCAGTTATATCAAAATAATTCAAAGTATTTAAAACAAAAGTGTTTATTGAAAGTAATTCAAAACACTTACAGTAGTAGCAGTAATTACAGGATTACAGTGATCAACAGGGATAGTAGTACAAGGCTTGGAGGCTAGTCATTAATCTAGTTACAAGCTTTGTGGGAAGTAGTGAGAAGTAGTGAGGATTTCTTGAGTGTTTAGGAGGTTCTAAAGAAAGTCCTAAAGAAAGCTCAAAGAAAACTTCTGAAAAAACTTCTGAGTTTAACAATAAGAGACAACCCCTCTTAAATAGAAAAATAAAGCAGTGAATAGTGAAAAGTGAATAGTGACTTTTTTACTATTCATATTAGGACCCATGAGGATTATCAAAAGTAGCAAAAGCATCAGGAGCGCCTTTTCAAGAGCCGAAAGTCACTTGGCGTGTAGTGCCAAAAGCAGTTAATAAGGGAATGATCACCAGGTAAATCAATAGTGAAAGCAGAGTGATTGGCCTTTTGAGCTGGCTAGGCAAACAGCTAATCGTCAATTTGCTCCTAGATCAGGAGTATCTTCTTCATTAAAATTTTCATCACGGCTGAAACATTCTATGGGAAATGACTGGGGATAAGGGAAACATGGGCTTGCTGTAATAGAGCCTTCTTCTTCTGAGCTCTTGTTACCAGCAGCTTCTTCTATAATTTTTCTTTCGAGGAGAAAACAGAGAGCTTCCTTGCTTAAGTCATCAAAAGGAGAACTCTTTTTAATGAATTTGATGGAGAAAGTAGAGGGTGAATCATTTCCCTGGTCCTGAGGCGCAGGTGAGAGGTTCCTAGGACAAGGTCTGGAAATATTTTCAATAATATGTTGAACATAACCAAATTTATCCCACCATTTAACATACCAACATCGAGAAAGAACATCATCAATTTTCTCATATTGCCATTTTAGGATCCAAGGAATTCTAAATTGTTTAACAAAATGGAGGAGAGTAGGAAACTTGGCATTATGAGCATCAGTCTTGAATGTGTTTTCAAAATACTTATAGGCAGTCAACAATGATTCAGGGAATATATTAGTAACGGGACCAAACTGAGTCCACCATCGGTTGAACTAGAGAGGTAGTTTGGAATTCATATCAAATTCTTTATCAAAGTTAACAAACCATGAATGAATCATCGTATCATTCTGGTGGAGCATGAATCTGGACCAGACAGTAATATAATCATAATAGGAGTATGGTACGGAGTATCCTGGTAGCCTCCTTGAAAAAGCAGGGTTGGGACCCCATTCTTCTTCAGAGATAAATTTTTATAGGTAAACGCCATGGTAAATAATTTTGGATTTATCAGTGTGATCATAAAAAGTTTTGATCAAAACAACTTCTTCCTGTCGTAAGATGTCAGAATAATATTCCAATTTCTTATCACTATGTTCTGGAATCCAATGAAACCTTGGAGGGAAGTAAGATCTGCCAATTTGGAGAGGGTTCTTAATTGCAGATCTGTTTGGTTCAATACAAAACAGGTTTTGGAAATATTGTTTTTTAACATATTGAGCAGCATTGGCTTTCCTAGGGTAAATAGTTTTGACAGGTTGGTTAACATTGGTCAAAGCATAGGGATCATAAGCAGAAGCCAAAACGGATGATTAATTTGGCTTAGGGATTGTTCCTAAGGGGGTAAAACGGTTAACAATTTCAGTAGGAGAGACTGGCTCCTTTTTGACTAAATGTTTTTGTGGTTCAATAGGGTTTTTGTCTTTGGATCTTCTACTTGCCATTGGAATACTGCAAGAATTCATGAGTAAGGAAATTAGGGATACTATTTTGAGATCCTTTAATATATTCAATAGCAAAATCAAAAACACTTAAAATAGCTTGCCCTCTGGCAAAAATGAGCTTTGAAGCAATGTTTTTAACATCTTTTTCAATAACATATTTGGCACTTTTAGAATTAATTCTTAATAAAAACTTTTGATTTAATAAATCACTTTGAAATTTTGAAATACATAATACTATGGACAAAATTTCTTTCTTTATAGTACTATAATTTAATTGTGCAGCATTCCAAACTCCTGAATAGAAACGAACAATTTGTTCTGGAAAGTCTGGTGAAACTCTTTGTTTCAGAATACCTCCATAGTCAATATCAGAGGCATCAGTTTCAACAACCTTAAAAGCATTAACTGTAGGGATACCAAGACAAGGCAATGTTTTAACATGAGATTTGATTTGTTTAACAAGTGAAGTATGGACGTTAGTCCAAGGAGGAGGGCTACTCTGCAACCGATTAAAAAGTAGTTTGCATTGTTTCCTCAGATCTTTGTAGAAGTTAGCAACATAGTTTAGAGAACCTAAAAATCTTTGAAGTTGAGTTTTGTCAATAATTTCATCAGGGAATTTATCAGCAAATTGAATAGCCCAATCAATAGGACGGATTTGCCCTTCAGAGATATCATAACCAAGGAACCTCACTTTGGTTTGAAATAGTTTGATTTTCTTTGCAGAAACGACAAGACCATTTCTTTTTATAGTATCTAGAAATGAGTACAAATGTTTCCAGTGTTCATCAATAGAATTGGAGAAGACCAAAACATCATCAATGTAGACTATAGTAAAGTGACTGAAAGAGTTGAATATATCATTCATGATTTTCTGGAATTCACTAGGGGCATTTTTGAGACCAAAAGGCATAATATTCCACTCGTAGTGACCAAAAGGAGTGGTGAAGGCAGTCTTATATCTATCTGATTCACTAATCTGAACTTGCCAAAATCCAGATTTCATGTCAAATTTTGAGAAGACAACGGCCTCACTTAACGTATGAACTAAATCATTCTTATTGGGGATAGGATACCTAATCCACTCTTAAGACTTTATTCAAAGGTTTGTAATTGATCACTAAGCGAGGGGTCCCTCTCTCTAACTCAGTATTTTTCTGTACATAAAAAGCAGCACAAGACTAGGGAAACTTGCTGTTCCTAATCAGTTTTTTCTTAAGCAAATCCCTTATTTCATTTTTGCAGAATTCAATAGTTTCAGCATTCATCTGAATAGGGCGAGCTTTAGTGGGAATATTTTTCTCACTAAAATCTCAAACAAAAGGTAGATCAACAATATGTTTCTTTCTATGCCAAAAAGCATTAGGAATATCAGAACAAACATCATTCATTAGGATTTTCTGAAAATTATCAATTTTTGAATGTAATAATTTATCAGAAAGGTGTTCAACAATTTTCTTGTACTTAATTTCTTGTTTAAGAAAATTAAGATGTTTGACTTTAGCATGGATAAGATTAAAGACATTAGTATTATCAGATTTTGAACAAAATTTGAACTTAACTTTTTGTCCAAAAGGATCAGTAGTAATTCCATCATGTTCAACAAGGAAGGGATACAAAGAAGCAATGAAAGGCAATTCAAGTATCACTTTATCAGTCATGTTTTTAACAACAGAATGTATTTTGAAACAAACATCATTATGGCAAACATGAGCATTGTTTAATTCATACTTGATTTTCATTTGTGTGCCATTAGCAGATACCAATCTTTCAGTAGATTTTTCAAAATATTTAGAAGGAATCAAGCCTTCTTGAATACAATTGACATCAGCACCTAAATCAATCATAGCAATAGTATCAAAAGCATAATCATGTGAAACAATAATTCTGACTTTAGTAAACCATTTTGGAGGCATTATATGTTTAACAAGAGCAAGTTGATTATCATTCCAAGTAATCAAATTGTTAGAAACATTACCAGAAGGAGGAGTTTGTTGAGTAGATTCTTCTCCATCTTGGTGCTCATTAAGATCATTATTGGACAAGTTTTTATCCAAATTTTTGTCAATTTTAAGAATCAATAATTCTTATTTAAGATTAACATTATCGTTTTTTATAATTTTGACATCATTTTTTAACTAAATTATTTCCTGTTTAACTGCATTAATTTCTTTCTGAAGATCATTAATAGTTATTTTTTTTTTATCTATTTTTATTAAATCTTTCCAAAGTTTCTTCAAAGCTTATTGTTGCTCTGAGTTTTTTAACAGTTTTATCTCTTGTTAAGTTTTGTTTGAACTTATCAAGGAGATCTTTTTGTAAAACAGGGTTTTCAATTTTACTTATTGTAGTTAATAGCAAATTATCTTGTTCTTCTTCTTTAGTTAACATATTAATAGATTTCATAGCATTACAGCAAGAGCCTTTACATCCAAGTTTAATATTAGGTGTATCAGAAGTATCACTGAAAGAGTGATAAGAAGAATCAGATGAGGAGGAGAAATCCTCTTCAAAAGAATCAGTTGAAGCAGCAGATTCAAGAATCTGAAACAGTTCATTTTGATCATCATCATTAATGTTTAACATTTTTAATTTATTTTTCAGTTTACCAGGCTTTTAGGTACAATCTTTACTGAAATGGCCAAATTTGCCACAGTTAAAGCACTTACCTTTTCCTGATCTTTGTTTATCATGTTTTCGGAAAGCAGGCTTTTTTTTAGCATAGTAATCATTGGGTTTAACAAAATTATATATCATCCATATCATAACTAGATGTTAATATGTTCAAAGTCAAAGCTTTAACAATATTAGGATTATCTAAAGCAATAGCAAGATCTGGGTAACAATCAAAGTAAACAGGACCATCATATAAAGAAGCAGTAATCATACCAAGAATACTATCATTAAATTGTCTAAACCTAGCATCACGTAAACACATAAGCACAGAAGCATTAATTCCTTTTCTTGTTAAGGGTTTAACAGCAACTTGAACAAGTCCAATATGTAAATATTTAACTTTTTTAGTCATGAAACTATTAATATCTTTTCTAGAAAATAAACAGCATTTTTCATGAAATTTAGAGATGGAAAAAATTTGTTCATCACTCATCAGTTCTAACTCTATATTCAGAGAAAACAGTATTTTCAGACAAACCAATTTCATAAACAGATTTAGTAGAAACTTTAGGAATATTCCATTTACGAAAATCAGGGTACTCACACTTCTCTACAGTGTGGTCTTCTTCATTCACAATATCAGGAGGACAATCAGTCCTGGAACTAACAGAGGAGTTGGATCTCCACATCCCTTCTATAACTATCCTAGTTATGACATTCAATTATCATGTTTTTCTCACAATCGTTGCATTTCGTAACACATACCGCAATCAACCCTTTTCCTCTCATACCCTCACGCTCTTCTCGTTTCACGGGCTTTACTGTTCGGACTTGGGAATTCACTTTACGACTATGGTGGCGCCAAAAACGGCAAGATCGACACAACAACGAAGTATCACAAAGTCAGACAGACACAGAAAGAATAGGGAAACACAACAACACTATTAGCGGCCAAGGAAAGAATGGCTCTGATACCATAAAGGGGGAAGGACCAAGGTGCAGATGGCGGAAGCACAACTGATAGTAATAATCTCCCTATCTCACAAACATGTTATTACAAGGAGGAATCCTTCAAGGTGGCCACAAGATGCTATAAGAGGTTTCGAACCCAAAATCTCATATTTATTGTGAGGTCTCAGGAACAACTAACCCAACCTCTTGGGGTTCTTAGAGTAAATATTTTAGTCATGTTAGTTGTGTTGTTAGATTTTAATGAGCAAGAGTTTTCTATACAATGATTATGTACTTGTTATGCCAACCATTTTTAAATAAAATTAGACTTGAAGTGGCACATGGAAAATTTTTAGTTGTTATTTTTCTTATCTTTGTTTTGTTGGCTTTATTCCATATCAATTTACTTTTAATCTCTTCAAGTGTATACCTATATTTAGATGAAGTTTATTGTATTGGGTTTAGAATTCAAGTTGGTGAAAATTTTCTCAAGAAAAGAGCTCTAGCGCCTGGATCAATCTTCCAAAGGACATGTAAGCTGCACATGAGGATTTGAAATTTTGTAATGCCAAATGCTTGGCAATTGGCTCGTGAGTAGGCTAACCCGCCAGCAAATTGCTATACACTCTAACAACTCATTTCGTTTATGACTCTTGCCTCTACTTCACCTACACTATATATATCCTGACTATCCACAAAATTTCAATGGGAGTTTCTAAGAGAAAACCCTAAAAACACTATTTGAGAGTTAATGATTGTCATCCATCAATTCACTACATATTTCTCTTAATTTTCTCTACTCTCTTCCCTCTCCAAATTTCCATACCCATGAGAGGAACTTATGCCAAACACAATCCACACACAATCGGAGTATAAAGTGTTAATTTGGAGCAATTGGGAAGCATTAGATTCATACCAATCTTTGGTGGTGCAGTTGGACTTAATTGCAAGATCTGAAAAGCTAGCGAAGAGAAGACTCCATGAAGTTTGTTGGTAATTGAAGATCGGAGGGCTCAAGTATTTTGGGTAGCTTAGGCTTGGAGGGTTTTTGTGTATTCACGTACTCCAACTGATTTGCTAGTAGGTTATTTCTGTTTGTCGGGTTGCAGAGAGGTTTTCCCGAAGGGTTCTCCGGTTTTTCTTTTTGATAACACTTCTATTGTTATCTTGTATTTGCACCCTTTTGTCCTTTACTTCTCTTGTTGAATTGCCCATGTCAATTATGTTTATCCATGCTGTAGTTGATAGCTTCAGTTGATTATTTTGCTAATCATGTAAATTTTACATTAATTGAGTTTGGTTTAACATTAATTAAGCCGTAATTAAAATTTAGGGGTCTAAATTAGCATTTAGTAATTAGACTAGTGCACTTTCACTATGGAACCAACTTAGAACTTTTTTAAGGACTATGCGAACAACCCTTATAAAGCTTATATTTATACATATACCTTCTGTTTGTATGCTTATGAACATCATGTTGTTCACTTCATTTGTATCAAGAACCTGCCTTTTCAGATTGCGTGAAATTATTTTTGTTGCCATGTGCTTTCTGTTACAAACAAATATTGATCATCAGATCTTACCTTTTTCTAGCTACAAGAAGTACAAAATGATGTGCTTGACTAAAAGATGCTCAAGTCTCTCTCTCTGATGACTTAAAAAAGAAACTCAAGGTTCTCAAGCTTGTCAGTTGCTTCCCAGCGATTAGCTTTGGAGTAAAGAAACCAAACTGGGGGCCATTGTTTATTCTGTCTGTCTTCGATTTTGCTTTGCCAATCCATTGCTTCCGGGAAAGTTCCCTAAGGATGGGAAGCGGGTATGGAATAACCCTTGCCAACAATGATTTATATCATAAAGGGAAGTGAATTCTGTTATCCCCCACCATGTTTGGTATTATGTCTGTGTCTTCAAACGTGTCCCTGCTTCTTAGTCAAAAACCTTTTCATTTACATTTAGTTTGAGATAATCTTTGGAATTTGCAGAAGCTAGCTAGGAGAAGATGCAGGCAATTAAATAAACCCGCTAATTTGTGGTCTTAACTTCCCTTTGCTCTCGAGATAGGTAGAATGTTAAAGCCTAACAAAGTTGGTAACTTTCTCCACTTTCCAGCACCTATCATAATTTGTGGTATGATTTCATGAGAATTTGATTGGTGGGGCAGGCATATACAAACACACGTGCAGCAGTAGCAGATCATACCAACCTGCTGAAGGGAATAGAAGTTCCCAAATTGTTTTACTGATGTTTTACCCTTCAATATAATAGGCATTTTAGGTTGTGTTTTGTGTATTTCTCAGCAATTGGTTCCTGAAGTTACGTTGATTGCATAGTTTGTGGAAGCAAACATATCCATGTATGCAGATAACATCCTTCTACATCTCATGGTGCACAACTGTTAGCCACAGCATGATTCATTCAATCACATGCTTTTTTTTTATTAGAAAAATGTATAAGTGGGAACATATGGAACTAATAAAATGGACTTTACAGGCACACCAGCCTACCGACATGAAATTTGAGTAGTTACAATAAGCAACACACATCATATGGGACCAATTAGCCAAAAAGGCAGAAGCCATTATCAGGCTTATGAAATATAAAGACAAAACACAATGCATGCATATAATTAATGAGCTTGGACTAACATGATATCCAACACGAATTTGTTCATGAATACTCATCAATTTATTGGCAAACACATGGTAGTGGTTAAGACGACCAAATCTCATGGAAACCAAGCAATTCCAGCTAGTTTTTGTTGCATTTCGAATTAAGCACAGATTTTTTTCTTGAAGAGGACAGATTTTGGAAGAGGGCTCAATAGCACCATTATTGGCAAAATGACTTGAATGACCAATTTTTGGCGAAACGACTAGAGCTTCATTTTTTTTTTTTTTGAGAAAGCTAGAGCTTCATTTTTTTTTTTTTGTGTGCACTTTTCTTTGAGCATTATTATGGATTGATATTTCTATCATCTTGATTGGGCCGGACTATGACTCAGGGAAAATGGGTTGGACTTGCGTCTTGAACCTGAGAAGAAAACTTTGATGGATTTGCACATAGCTCAACTTTTTAAATTTTGTTGGGCCAACTTGGCACTATATTGTTTTTTTTTTGAGTTAAAACAAAAAAAGGATTGTTGATAAATTTTGGATATTCAAACAGGATTGTTTGAACATACTTTTCAAACTTATTTCCCTTTAAGAAAGCGAACAGAAAAAATGCCAATCTTAGGAAATCATCTTTACTCATTTGTTTTTTCTTCAGCCAAAAAAAAGGCGGTGGTGGTTAGAACGTAGAATTGGTGGTTACTCGTTTCATTCTTAGCTTTTGGGCCCTCTGACAATGGCCCCTTGTTCAATCCATGGACAACACAATGAGTGATGACCTCCTCCCAATTTCTCAAGTCATATCGATAGTGAAAGGCTATATTTGAAACTGAATGTGCTGTACTAAACAACACGATAGCTACCAAAAAGAAACTGTTCATAATGATGCGCCTAACCAAAAATTTAGGTTGAAAAAAAAAAAAAATTTTTGGAAATGAAAAGCTCTTTTTCTTTTTCTTTTTTTCATTTTTATTAAAAAATAGATTTGATATTATTTGAAATCTATGGAATTAGGCTTCATGGAACATGATACCATTCTCTACCATCATACCAAGAAACTAATTAATTTTTTTTTTTTTCTCATTTTTTTAGACAGCCTTATTTAATGATAAGAGATTTTAATTCATTTTATCTTTTAAGTTAACTTGAACTCACAGATAATAGATAAGAACATGCTACCAATTGGAGCTTTTCCAATTTACACATTAATATTACATGTTTCAATCAACAAGTGATAATTCGAATTTTCTATTGACTCTAAAGAGAATTGGAGAGTCATAATTTTGAAACTCAATCATGATTCATCATCATATTCATTTTGTACGACTTGAAAATTTTTTTTTTGACAATTAAGAGAATTGAACATAATGTTGTTGTTTATTGAAAAGCATATAAGCTCTTATTCAAAATGTCTGTGCCTTCATTGAAAAAAAGCAAGTCGCATGTGATTTTTCTAGAATATTTAATTTTGATAAACTCAACATGCATGCACTTAATTTGTTACCAATTTATTTTTCGGCACGTGAATGATGGCTGTATTGCCCAGTCTAAGAAATTGTCGCCAGCAGAATTTCATGACTTTGCTGGATTTGAAATGGGAACTGGATTTATTTTAAACCCTTACTCAAAACTCCTGTTTACACTGAGGATGTAAATTATCTCCGTTGTTTATGCAAGTCTCATGATGTGTATTGAAAACGAAGCAACTTTCTTGGGCATGCACAATTATACTTGGTCCTTATAATTACGTAAATAAATTCGAAGAATTTGAGAAAAAGAAAAACAAGATTTTTTGACTTTTGAGGACAAAATTGAGATATGCCCGGCCATTTTGACGAAAAGTTTCAGTAAAATGCCCAATTTTTTAAATTACTTAGGGATATGCCTCTGTTTGGAAAATTTCAGTGTAAAACTCGAGTTCCACAAACTTTTTTTTATTTAAGTTTAATTTGCCTATAACTCAATTTTTTAAAAATCGAGTTTCAAAACAAGGACATATCGCTAGATAGTTTCAGAAATAAGGCATTTTACTGTCACTTTTCGCCGAAATGAGTATATCCCTATTTTGGCCTGACTTTTATTTATTTATTTTTTACTGTGAAAATAGATGACTTTTAATCTTTGAAATGGTCATGATTGGTAAAATAATTCTGTGTTACCTTTTGTCACTACACACGGGAAAGGTCTTAACATTATTTTTACTTTTTAATGGTTTTGGTCGAATCAAATTTTATATATACAAAATACAAATACATTGATATGAATATATATGAGGCCAATTAACAATCAAAGTGTACGTGGATCAACCATTGCTACTCATAAAATGGCAAGTATTATGGAGCTTTAAAGATCTTAGGGAGCTTTAGAGATACTGAATCTTGATGCGCTGGCTCATGGACAAAAAATACTTAAATTGATTGAAAAGTAATCTTCAATATACGATGATTCTAGAATCTGTACAAATTTTATTATATTATTCTTACAAATTGATATTTAATAACCTTTTGGTGTTGATGATTTTTATTAGAGAGTTTCAATTTATTGTGTCCGTTCATAATTTAGTTATTTTATCATTAGACCAAACTATCAATCGGTTTTTTGTGTAGACGGAGGCTGAATTTTAAATCTTTTATTCAATTATCAGAGACTTTACCAATTAATAACTTGATGTAAGAAAGTAAATTTACCCATAAAGCTTGGTAGCAGAGTTTTTGTAATATAAGGGTTTTAACTGAAAATCTCTTTTCTTCTGCAACCAAAAAAAAAAAAACTGAAAATCTCTTTAACTTTCTAGTATTTGGTAAATTACAGTAGATAGAGTTTCAAAATAATTCTGAATATACAAAGCATGTGCAATGAATCATATACTCTATACACTATTCTATTTAAGAATTTTTTTTTTAATTTTTTTTTTTATATACAAGATAGAATTTCTACTTTAGTTTAATCTAAGTGTATATATGTGTGACCTTTCCTCCTAGAATCTTGAACCTTGGCTCTTGCTCCTTACACCTCACAAACACTTATATTTGTGAAGTGATTACTGCACCAAGGATGCGTAGTAGTATTCTATTCAAGAATCTTAACTATGAATGTATTCTATCAATTTTAATTTAAATAAAACGGATTTGAAATGGAGAACATCATGTTACCGATCAAGTTATTAACAGATGACAAAACATGTATGTAACTAATAAATATATTTAATATGTAGTTAATATGAACCAATCATATTTAGTTATTTGGTAAACATTTTATAGTTTAGAACTAGTCATGAATATAAAACGAAGAAAGAAGAAGATTTAAAAGTACAAATGCAAAAAATCGGTTGTATCAGTCATCAGGCTAGCAGCAACGGAAAGTCAGAGGTGCGTGGGTTTCTTCATTTTGTATATGACACTATTGCCACGTAGGTAACCTTCATGACTTCTTCCTCAAATTTCAATTTTTTGATATAGAATGAAAAGATTTTTATTAATTTAAAAAAAAAATTTAATATATAGTATTCACTTTATAATGATTACTTTTTATTATCAAGCCAAAATACCAATTGATTTGAACTTCAAATTTTTTATTCGACGATATATATATATGAGACTATACTAGTTGAGCTAACCAGATACCTCACTCATATCTCTTTATTAGGATTGGTTTGGATAGCGTTGAATGCGGACGCGTTCAGCGCTTTTCTCCTTTTTTATTTTTTTCTTTGTTTCTGCTGCAGGGGACAAAACACCTGTGCGCGCTTTGTGCGCGTACTGTGTACGCACTTTTCAGCAACTTTTTATTAAAAATAGGTTTCGCAGCACTATTTACATATTTAAAAATTATTTTGTTACAATATTTTTAATTTTTAGTTTTCAGCTATATCCAAACAGACCCTTAATATGGTTAACATGAGCTGATCAGTTGACTTAATTTGGAGAATATTAGTTACCATGAACATGATAATGGTGCCACGTACAACTTCCACGGGTGATATGGGGGCGGCTGAAATTGCCTCATGTCTGACCAAAATTAAGGGCAACATGCATGCGTGAGCAGATCACATGACTTTTGATCTTATTGCAGGATAAGTATATTTTTGATCGTGTTAGTTGGATAAGCATGAGAGCATCTTAGTCTATATTTATCATAGAAAATTATGAGCATCTTAGTTATAAGTTTATTCATTCATCTGACAAAAATGGTGCTAAGGGGCCATGCTAGCTTTGTCTTGTCATTCATGGCTAAGGACAAAACAAGCCAAAGCAATTTAGAAGACATCATTAATCATGTGTACCATTACCATACCATACCTTCTCAGCACTACAACTGTCACATGTATTATTTGAGCATTCTAAATGTCATTTCCTTTGGGTTTTTCTTTTTTGGCCTCTTTTTATTTTTTGTTTACCAACCATTGTGAGTTTGGATTAGGGTTTTTTCAACTCTTTTTTTTTAATACTGTTATTGAATCCTACAGTTCCTAATTATAATTATATTTTTATTAAATTTTAACAAATAAACTTTCTGTAAAGAACTAATACAAACGTACTCTAATAAATCAAAAAAATTGGGTACATCCCCTCCCAAAAAAAATCATACCATCTTTGATCCCATACAATTTCCATTTATCTAATACTAAGAAACTCACTCACACTAATCAATGCATGCAGGAAAACCGTACATTTTTCATTAACCATGTGTAACTTTTTTATTTGAGTAGGAAAAAAAATCAAGAAGTATAGTGATAATTGATAAATGGTTATCTTTGATTGGAGTGTAATGGTCGAGAAAGTGGAAATAGAGGGTAGCCGGCAGCGACTTCTGTTATGTTATGTCAAAAAATTCAGATAATTAAAAGAACCAAACAATTTCCGGCGGCATTCACTAGCCGGCGTACATGCATGCCTCCAACTCAAACCCATAGTTTTCAGCTAACTGAAAAATAGTACTAAATAAAATTCTACACAACCTTAGCAATATACAATATTAGGTCAATTCAGATGAAGGGTTCGCACCAAAATTTAAATAAATAAACCCAATGAATAAAACAAGTAGTCAAATTTTGGAATAATCATTCAGCCAAAAAAATAAACTCTTTCGGAATCTAAAGGGGTGTGCTGTTTCGAAGGTTTCTTTTCAACGCTAGCTATAGGCAAACTTATCAAATTATATATAGGCTAATAATAATGTATTTCAAAGCCATTAAGAAAAACAAAAGTATTTCCCAAATCGGAATTTTCTATTCATTTACCACGTGCCCATGCCCCCCCTATAATCCTTCATAAAATATAAAAACGATAACCAAAAAAAAAAAAAAAAGAGAAAATAATAATATGGAATTGATTGAATATATATATGATTTTGCAAGTTGAGCTTAATGGTGGCTTAGATGACTTTAAAACTCCACAGGTATCTAGTACGTTAGTTTGTTGACGATCCCATTTAGAGATGCCATATTCTGGTATTCATAATGACATTAATTTCTAAACTGCACTCCCATGCTTTAGTTGCTTAGACATATAGGATAGTAGTGGACTATACGAGGATCATAATGAGACCAGAGAATGTACATTTCTAATTGAACTCTAGCTTATAAAATCTACAAATGTTTGATTCCATTCACATGTATGTATTCAACATTACAACCTCGACAATTTCACATTTTATTTCCTTTTCAGATGGGATATGCTTGTCAATGTCAATTATTATCAAATCCGTTGAATCTAATTATGTATCATATAACATAAAAATATACTTAAATGGAAGTAGTCCAATCTGATCCAAAGGAGAAGGTAAATCGGGGCAAGACTTGATTTTAAAGAGTTGAAGATTCATTGTCTTCAAAAATTTTCTTTAAGTGGGCAATACGTGTTTGAAATGGATGAGGATGTTTGGGGTGTGTAAAGGTAACTCCTCTATAAAATACTTAAAAATTAAATTCTATTCATTTATTTTAAAACAAGTAAATTATATTTTACCAAATTGTAAATTATTTAAATAGCTATCAAAATGATAATAGTTGACATTTGTTTAAATGTTGATGAAACATGACAACATTAAACCCACTCATTTTAAAATGAATAGATTCAAAAATTTTAGAATGAATTTACTCCAAGAACTTCAAAGAATTAAGAAGTTCCCTCCATTTCATAATCTAAATTTAATTTTTGCATATATATGATATCATTCTCATATTCATGTCTGTATTTTTTTTTTTTTTTTTTGCTTACAAATAGTGAGAGAGGGGGATCCAAATCCAAGTTCTTTCTATTGAAAAAAATTGGATAATGCCCCGAGTTACAAAGTTGTTAGCCATGTCTAGTTTATATGCGTGGATCTTGTATACAAATGGGAGGAGTGTTGACAAGTTAATTAGTTGGGTGGGTTGTTTGCTGGATTTGTTATTTTTTTTAAATGGTTACATACAATGTCTCTCTCACATGCATGAATGTGAACCTTACAAGTGTGAGACTCATCCCTGTACGAGAGGGACTTTGTATGTATTTGTAACATAAAGATATTACTCCCGCTTACCAGGAATTTTATTACTCAACTTACACCTTCAGATGCTTTCAATTATGACAAAATAATAAAGAAAAAAAATAATAAAGTACTCCGTAATATAAAGATATGATACTCCATCTTCTCATATAATTGATGAATTATTATAAATTTAAATAATGAGGTTTATTTTATGGAATAATAAGGTATAGTTATATAAAAAGAGCTAGTAATAAATGTATCACATCCTTGTACTTTTGAAATATAAATAATTTTTTATTTTTTATAAACGAAATATAATTAATTAATTGTAACAATACTAACAAAGGTTGATAGGTCCAATATAGATAAGAGTCAAGCAGACCGAAATGGAGGCCCATTTCCTTAACAACATGAAGAGCAAATCCAACTCGCATTATAGCGTCTGGGTCCACTCTCGACTTTTTATTGTTGTTTATACTTAATTAATTCATTATTAGTATTTTTTTTTTTAAAATTAGGAATCGTGTTGGAATCAAAATGTGGATAATCTATTTTACCTTTTCTTTTTATGAAGGATAATCTATTTTACTATTGACTTATTGGGAAACAAGTGAAATGCCGCAAAAAGCATCTATATATTATTATTCAAAATCGAAACAATTAGGTCGTGCACAAAGTGAATTGTTACATATTTCCTTTAATTTTTTTTTAATCATTGTACTTTGGTGGAATTGGTCCTTCCATTCAGTTTATAAAACTAATGTAAAATTTAGTGATCATCGATATATTATGTGGCAACGATTTATTGAAATTTAATTCACTGCAATTTTATAATTGATAATGGATGAAATAATCAACTTTATAAAAAAAAAAAAAAACTATAATTTAAGAATTAAAACGAGCTAGTGATCCATGGAATGCACAAGAAATTTTAATTAAAATATGATTTTTCTTTAATAAAGATGATTTTCTCTATCTTTTATTTTGTATATAAATATTAAATTTGATATTACTATAGTTATTAATTGACATTTATTATAATTGTATTTGTATATGAAATACTATTAAATATGAAATTTTATCATTATGATAAATATTAATGAGTATTTATTAATATTGTGTTTTATATGGAACTATTAAGTATATAATTATAATTATTTAGGTATTTAATTATTATGGTTGTCTTTGTATTATGCAACTATTTATTCTATTATTATTTTCAAAGGACATGATATATTAATAGTCTAATTGAGTGTTTAAATATAGAATAAAATTTAATTAATATATATATATATATATATACACACACATATAAAATTGTGAGGCCTTAAAAGCTTATATGGCAAAATATCATGAGGTTAGGCAAAATCAAGTTATATTCTATTTTATATATATTACTAGTTGGTAACTCATTTAATGCACAAAAAAAGTAACTTAATATGATTCTTTTTTATTTTATTTTATTTATTATTTTATCTATATATGAAATTTGATAATTATAATAGTTATTACATTATTAATAAGTATTTATTATGATTGTGTTTGTTTATGGAAACATATATTTTAATATTGGGCATTTATTAGGATAGTGTTTGTATATGAAAACACATATTTTAATATTAATCAATAAATGATAATATTTGTATGTAGAAACTATATATTCCTTTTTTTTTTTTTTTTTTAAGAGAGATTCAAACCTATGGCGTGCACTCTTGATGATAGTTCTTTATCATCAGACCAAAATACCAATCAGTTTTTGGTGTAGGCGGGGATTGAATCTCAGATCTCTTATACAACCATCAGAGACTTTACCTATTGAGCTAACTGGAACATACATAGAAACTATATATTCAAACATTTAAAGAAAATATAATATGCCAAGTTTTTAGTGGAGCGTTCAAATATGGAATAGAGTTTAAATTCAATTAAAAATATATGTAAGAATTATGATCTGTAAAATTGTGATACCTTTAAATTTTATGTGGTAAAATATTATAAAATCTATAATAAAAAAAATCAAATATCTTCAGTTTTTATAATTTTTTTTGAGTAAAATATATGTTATAATTATAGAATTTTTTTGAGAAGAAAATTATAATTATAGATAGATAATAAAACATACAATTTTAGGGATAAAAATGATAATTTATCCAAACTTTCAATTGTGGCTCAAGCCTTAGGCATAAGGCCACCATTAAAAAAGTTATATTCCCCTTTATAAAAAAGGTACCCATCATACAAATAGACCCAAAATTGTAGAGGACGTTAAGAAGTTACATAGTTAATTTTATAAAGCTTATAAACTGATGTCTCACTAATAATATATAAAAAAATATCAAACAGTCATTTTTATTAAAAAAACTGGCTTTATTTTATTTTCCCATAAAAACTTTCCTCAAATGGATTGTTAACCAATGCCCTAAGGGCAAACCCACCGATCCAATCATTGTTACATTAATTTGTATGATTTAATATTACCTTTAGCATTTTCTAAAATTGTATGATTATAAGTGGTTTAAAAAATAAAAAAGGATTGTGCATTATTTTTTTCAACTCTAAAAAGGTTTCCAAAATATTAAACCAATAGAAAATCGTAAACTATTTGTGGCAAAAAATGTTGGACAAAGTTTAGCTACAAAATTATTGTATTTTCATTCTCAAAAAAAAAAAAAAAATTGTATTTTAAGGTTACAACCTCACATCTTCTTCTTATACTCTCCGTTCTGGTAAAATTTTTGGAAAATTAAAGATCAATAGCTATGTTATTAATAAAATGTTTAACTTGCAAGTTTTTGCAGTTTAAAATTATGCATAAAAATATAAGCTTATAGATTATATAATAAATAATGTCTGATTAACACAAAATTTGACATGTATATTAAAAGTATAAAAAACATGCAACTCAACGGTTAGATTTTCAATATATATAGTAATGTTTATATGATTGAGTAAGGTTGTAACCTTAGGCTATAACCAATTTTGTAGCAAAACTTTGTCCAAAAATGTTTTAAGGTTTTAATTTTTGTAAACCAATATGCTACATGGTAGATTTTTAACATTAGCCACCTATTCTCCCACATAGCTACAGCCTACACATCAAACAATCTCTATCTATATTTTAACACCAAAATCAAAATTGAAAATTAAATTATAAATTTACTTAAGCATACGTTACCTTATCCAAGATAAAGTAAAACTCCAATAATTTTTTTCTTAAAAAAAATCCTATCTAAATGAATAATAAATTTTCATTTCATTTTGTTAATTTTATGCTTGAATCAAGATATTTGAATTTTTTGCATGAAATTAACTTTAGTTTGGTTAGTATTAATTCATTAAATCATTTGTTTAATTCGTCAAATTAACAATTTAACATTGGATAAGTTAGTATCAAATAAATTTATGTGATTAATATTTAAATATTTTTGGCCTATTTAAATTTATCATTATATCGAGCCAGCCTGCAAACTTTAAGAGTATAACTTGGATTTTTTTTTTTTTTTTTATCTGAGAAGAAGTGTAACCTGGATTTACAGAGAGAGAAAAGAAGAAGCATTTGGCTAGTATACTTCGATTTTAATGTATAAGAATGGAATGAATACAAGCCTGACCATAGGAATACAATGTGACAATAAATTAATTCAAAATTTCGCATGTACAACTAGAGAGAGAAATGCTA
Source organism: Castanopsis chinensis (assembly GCA_032878915.1). Lineage (NCBI taxonomy): Eukaryota > Viridiplantae > Streptophyta > Magnoliopsida > Fagales > Fagaceae > Castanopsis > Castanopsis chinensis. The sequence continues at coordinate 7,783,131 of JAVQMG010000115.1, read as the reverse complement.
CTACAATAATTTGTGAGTTCCTAATTAGCCGCGCAAGGGTCATGTGTTGTGACCATGTTGTTTGTCTGGTGTCGAACCGATTGGGAACGTCAAGCCCAAAGAGCTAAGGAGCTTACTGAAACTACAACCACCATAGATGATGATTACCAAGAAGCTGATACTTGGTAATCATCATCTATGGTGGTAGTAGTTTCAGTAAGCTCCTTAGCTCTTTGGGCTTGACGTTCCCAATCGGTTCGACACCAGACAAACAACATGGTCACAACACATAAGAGAAAATCAAACCGGTGAATTATGACTCTCTACGTTATGATCCAAAGAACTGAAACAAGAATCCTGTGTTTTATCCTTTAATCTATCAGCTTCTTGGTAATCATCATCTATGGTGGAAGTAGTTTCAGTAAGCTCCTTAGCTCTTTGGGCTTGACGTTCCCAATCGGTTCGACACAAGACAAACAACATGGTCACAACACATGAGCCTTGCGCGGCTAAAAGGCCTAGCCAAAGTCCTTTGAAATCAAAACCTGCGAAAAAACTCAACCACACTGCAACTGGCATTCCCACAAGGTAAAAACAGCTCAAGTTTATGTTAGCACCCAATTTAGGCCGAGCTGTTCCTCTCAAAACACCACAACCAGTTGTTTGTGGACAGTTACCGAGCTCGCAAAGTCCAATAATGGGCAAAACCATAGATGTCAAAGCAATAATCTCGGTGTCCTGTGTGAACATACTTGCCCATATCTTCCTAACCGTTACGGCAAAAATCAATGCTGAAAATCCCAACGTGATGCTGAAAGAAAGGCCTACAATCGCAGCTAGTCTTGCCTTCTTTGGATTGTTGGCACCAAGTTCATTTCCAACCCTTGTTGACACACCAAAGCTTAAAGAAGATGGGAAAATGTAGATCAAAGCCGTGGTTTGAATCAGAACTCCCATGGAAGCAACGGTTGCTTCAGGATTGAGTAATAACCCACAAAGTAAAATCATGATTTCATACCACCACCATTCTAAGCAAACTGAAATGCAGCTTGGAATGGCTAAATTCAATAGAGATTTCCAACCTTTGAAACACTCTGTTGAAATTCCAACCCAAGTTTTCTCGTACACCTTGGAGATGATAATATATACGATTAATGATCCTACCAGATTGAAGTTGGTCCAAACACCACTTAAAGCAACGCCTTTAATTCCAAGTTTGAGTACAAAAACAAGAAAGTAGTTGATGGGAATGTGAAGAAGAATAGAAAGAGTTGCACAGAATGTTAGAGGCAGAGTTATGGATTGTGATCGGAGATATATTCGTATAGGGTGTAAAAGAGATTGTGAAAGGAGGTCCGGAAGAGAATAGAGAATGTAAGATTGAGCTTGGGTTGCTATATCATCTTTCTGACCACAAAAGGTCAAAATTTTCTTCATGTTGAACCATGAAAAAGAAATGGGAATTGAAGTAAATAGAAGCAGAATCACTGTTCTTTGCATGGTAAGGCCAAGAAGTTTGAATCTTTTGGCTCCAAAGGCTTGACCACAGATGGGTTCCATCCCCATGGCAAGGCCAGAGAGAACAGAATAACCAGTGATGTTAGCAAAACCAATAGCGAGAGAACCTCCGGCTAAAGCAAGCTCACCAAGCTGACCGAGGAAGAGCATGGAGATCATGGAGCGCAAGTAGAGTAATAGACCTGTTAATACCATTGGAAAAGCTATCCTGGCTATGCAGTTGGCTTCCGAGACAGCAAGAGAGAGATGGGTTTTCTGGGGCTCTTGTTGATTTTGATGTTCATGTTCAGGTACATGTGTTGGGGTTTTGGGGATCAAAGGGGTGCGCTTGTCGGGCACTTGGGGTTTGGTTGAGGGAATTTGGATTGGTTGGTCCGAATTGCTTCCACTTCCACAGGAAGTTGGAGATGAAGGTAACCGGCACATGGATTTGGACTTTTTTTAAAGACACGCAGGTATAGGGTGTCTGGGGATGTGAAAGAAAGAGAGAAAAAAAAAAGTGGGATTTACTTGGGGTGAGAGAGTTAGTAGAATGTTGTACTGTCTAAAATGGCCTTAAATAGCAAGGAATTGTTGGATTGTGAATCTGTGATACTTGTTCAACTTCGAAGTTGGTAGTGGATTGTTCTGAAGCCTTCAAGCGTCCTTTTATGACCGACTTTTGTCACTGTTTGGCCTGCAAGAGCAAGACAGCGAATGCTTAACCAATAAACACGGGCAGAAAAAAAAAAGAGGCAAAGGAAGAACACGGAATGCGTTGAAACTTTTGTGGGTGTTGAAACTTCTTTTAATGTGACAATATAGGCTTCACAGAACTCTCGTATTGATGTTGATATTTATGTTTGATGGTAAGTTTTTTAACCTCATATTCTGCAATTAAATTGTGGGCACATATTTATTTATGCCAAGCACTATTATCCTTAAATTTTATTTTTATTTATTTATTGCTCTGTCGAAAAGCGTTTTTGGGGTTGGTTTTTTGTGTCAACGGATTTGGAATAAAGGACGGGGGCGGTTTTAATCTAGACCCATTTTAAATTTGATAATGAGAGCTTGACTTGATGCTTTTTTTTTTTTTTCTAGGTAAATGCGGGGGGCTTGAACCCCTGAGCAACATGTCAATATAACACCTAGGTACCAACTTGCCTGAATGGGGGCGGTGGTAGAGCTTGACTTGATGCTTGTCTACAAGGAGCTAGTGCACAATTATAATTTATTATTCCATGTCAGTTTGAAATTTGAGAATTTCTAAGGAAGATTACCCTTGTTTTGATCAATAAGATAAATAGTTATTTAAAAAAAACAATGAAAAATCTATCATTTGACATATTTACCAAAATATCCACATTGTTATTTTCATACTATTGTTATTATTCTTCACATTGCACCACCATAGTTGTTATTGGGTCTAAATCTTCTGTCTCATTTTTCCTATATTACTTTATGTTCCACAAATAAAAACTTGTCGCGTGTTAGTATATTTAATTAAATTAGTAACTTTTTGCATTTCTTTATTTCAGTTACTCGAAATAAATATTAAAAAGACAAAAAATAAAAATAACATCCAAGACCCTACAATCTTCACCAGCAGAACAACAGATCCCCATTGCTACCGCCACCGATTCACCACCACCAATCCTCACTGGCGGAACTAACAAGAGGTCTTTGGTGTCATCAACGCAGTTATCCTCTGCTAGCAGACCACACAACCAGCTCATTGTCTTCTTCGAATTTGTAACCCATATCCACTGGCTCCTTGTCTTCTTCAAATTGCATACAAGTTTAAGTAAGTCAAAAGACCAAAAACCCACTAATGTTTACATAAGATCTCCACCAGAAAAATGACCAACCAACATTTTAGCCCACCCAACAAACCATAAAGAGCCAAACTTCCAGAAAGACCCATTTCACTTTTTGGCCTAAATTTGCAGATCTAGATAATAAAAAAAATGGGAGCTGAAAGCTTAAGAGCCTTGGAGATCAGACAAAAGAATAGGAATCCAAATGAATGTTGGTGGTGGTGGTGGATGGCCGGCGTTGATGTCGCCGGCGTTCTTTTGTTAGTGCCGCCGGCGAACTTTGGTGGTGGAGGATCGACAGTGAGGTCTTTTGGGTTTTTTGTTTTTTCTTAATATTTATTTTGAGCAACTGAAATAAGAAATGCAAAAGTGTAAAATTTAATTAAATAAGTAGCCATGTGTCAAGTTTTAATTTGTGGAGCATAGAGTGGTATAAGGAAAATGAGACAGAAGATTTGGACTCGTTGTTGTCACTATTACCATCACCATTGTTATCGCTTTTTATCGTTGTTGTCACTGTCATTATTACCACCATTATCACTACTTATTATATCACTCGTCACGATCATTGTTAGCAGAATACACTCTAATTTCTTAATTTTTAAATATATTCATGTAACATTTAAAATTAAAATTGATAGGATTAAAAATTTGTATCAAACTAAATTCCATCATTAATTATAAAAGTTTCAAAAAATTTCAAATTATTCATTTAAACACAACCTTAAATGACCCTAATTTACATTGGTTGGACAGAGGAATGTTAAATTTTGATGTTTAGTATATCGGGAACGAAAAATTATTAAATATTTCGAGAGTATTATAAATGCGTACTTCCCCTTTTCACATGAATTATAGGTTCTATCATAATTCTTATAAGAAATGGAGAGTACGCATTTATGGTATTTTAGGAATATCCAATATTTACCGGGAAAATTTAAGAAGATTAAGTGAAACTTTTTTGTTTTTTGTTTTTTTTTAAGCGTAACTGATTAAACGAAGGGGAGGATTAAATAAGACTTATTTATAGAAAAACATCCCACACTAGGCCTTTACTTTTCGTTAAATCGCTTTTTGTTCATTTAATTTATGCGCGGGGGTCCACGCGTTTGTGACCTCTATTCTCATTCTTTTAGCAATGTTATAAAAATTCAAAACTTTTTGGAAATTAATTAAATGATAATAAGTTTAGAAATATATATATATATATATATATTTTTTTTTACTGTACTACTTTTTTCCGAACAGTTGATGATATGACTCTAAGTGTGTGTTTAGATACTACTTATTTTGTTGAAAACCAAAAATTAAAAACAATAAAAATATAATTTCTGCAACACTGTTCACTCTTTTAAAACTGTAGCTTTGCCTACTTGCATTGTTCATGTCTCGTGACCAGTGCAAGATGCGCTGGTCAAGGAAAAAATAAAAAAGAACTTCAACGCAAATGTGAATAGGGAACGTGCAATCCAAATGGAGCTTAAAATGACCGAGAGTGTAAAGACAAAGCATAAATGTAAAAATAAGTAGGTGCTATTGTTTAAGTAAGAATTGTTTGGGACCATAATTCAACTCTTTACTAACATTCTAAAAATAGATTCACAAAACTTAATCGATATTTATATTATAAAAATTTTAGTGTCTTTCTTCTTACCAATTGATTTTGAAGTAGAGCGACACAATAACCATTGACAAAAGTGATGCTCTTCCTCACATTTTGTGAAAAAATGGTAAATATTGTCCCTACTCCATGGCATTGATCTTAGTTAAACAAGAAAAGGACAAAAGAGAACGGCATTCTTGCTGCCTTGGTCGACTTACATATTGTACTTTTTGTATTGACCATTTTTGTTTTTGTTTTTGGTGGGAGGCTGTTTTATTGACTGCATAAACATTGGAGTGGATTACATTTAAAATGTTATCGGTATGAGAGGGTAAGGCTACGCCCTAATGTTTGTCTTTGGTGTTGGTCGGCTGTGGTTTCCATGATGGTGCGGCTGAAACTTTAAAAACAAAAAGCCTATTCATTGGGCGGTGGCAAAGGTGTACGTGCACCTGCCCTAGCTTGTTAGCATTCTTCGTATACGAGTCTTCTTTGTCCAAACGCTTGTCTTCGCCTTCAACTCTATCTCCATCTTCTTCTCTCAATATGACAAAGTGCACAGACATAACAAAAATTCAAACAAGAATTAATGTCCTAAGAAGAAAGTTAACATGTAGAACAAGAAACTAATCGCCAATTAAACAGTAATATGGAGCTAGTTGCATGCACTTAAGGAGCACGCCTGTTTCAATGTGTCCACTAGTGCACTCATGAGGTTGGGATAATATCTATGGCTTTTCGATTCTCCTGTTTGAAGACTTAAACTTAATAAATATACCATTGTTCAGGTAATCAAGCCATTCTGGTTGCCCCTTTTTATAATTTTTTCCAATTTTTTTTTTTAAATTTTAAAATGTTTAAGAAAGAAAAAAATTTAGGATCACAACTTTTTTGTGATCACAATTTAATGTGATAGTTTATGAATAGTGGAAGAAAAATAGTAGTTATGTAAAAATAATAAACAACCACTCACAATATGAAACATCAGAATTATGAAAAAATGTTGATAAAAAAAAAAAAAAGAGCTTGTTCTTAAAGTTACTATTAAGAAAGAGTGATTTTAAGTAGGAGTATTCGCGGTGCGGTGCAGAGCACTTCAAAGTTTAGCCAAAACCATAGCCGTACCGCACCGCACCTCACCTCATTTTTGTGATTATATGTGCTTTGCGATGTATAAAATGTGATTAGAAATTGGTATATTTTTCAAAATTTGGGTTTTTCTTGCCAAACCAAAAACTGATTTTTCCATTTGTTTTGAGCAAAATTTTAAACTTCTGAGCTAATTTTTCTTTATTTTGAATTGGCTTTCCTAATCAACACTTGCTTGGGTTATTAAATTTTTTTTTTTTTTGTTGAAAACTAGGGTTATTAAACTATTAATAATATATTTAATATTAAAAAAATAAATATATTAATATATAAAGAGGGTGTGGTGTGGTGCAGTGCAGTTTGTGTGGTTTTTTTATTATAAAACCGCAAACTGTATTGCATCATGCGGTATGGTGCACTGTTATTTGTAGTGCGGTACAGTTATATTATTTTACGAGAAGTTTTAGTGCGGTTTGGTGAACACCTTTAGTTCTAAGATTACAACTCTTTTCACATAACTTTAACTTTAAGTGGATATATTATTTTATTTATATTATTTTATTGGGTTGAAAATTGAAATAAAACTACTGATATTACGAGCTTTGTATAATTAATATGAAAAATAAATAATTAAAGTTTTGACAGAGCCAAATAATTAAAATTATGGCTCCACTTGTGTGGATACTCTTTCACATAAATTTATAATTCTTTTCTCCTCCAAACATTCTCTGACGTCATAATTGGGGCAAGAAAACACACAGGCCACAACCTTGTGGTCCTTGTCTACTTGAAATTAATTGTTAGTACTTTATGATATGGCCTCTGGGCTAACAGGTAAACAGAGCCCAGCTTCTTTCGTTTGCAGTACTAGTCAAATTATATGGTTGCACCATGTGAGAGTGAATTCCTAGCATGCACTGCGAATTCTTAGCATGCACTGCGCTTTACTAAATGGCTATTTTAAGGTGTTAGAGTGAGGTTTGTAGTATCCCGATCACAGTAGTTTTGGCACAATCAACATCTTCTAATAAGGTGTCTTTATTAAATCACGCTTTAGAAGTAAGTCACATGTGATTGCCCTACCTTTTCTTTATTCATAAAAAAAATGGACTATTACTGTTTCTTTTGTACTTTGTGTTAGAGGGTAAGAATAAGAAGATCAATGATTTGGGTACCACACCACCTTTTCTTGTCTGAGTCAATTTTTCGGCAGACTTTTTTTCCCCCAAAGTATAATTTCATACGTGGAATATTCTTTTTCCTTTAAAAAGTTCCTCACGTGAAAGAAGAGTTCCACATGTGTAAATTATTAACTATTTACACACTAGTAGTTCTCCTATCGTGGCAGCTAAAGCGTATAGCGTGAGAATCACGTGCTTTCTTTTATTAGTACACATCAATCAAAGATCAAAATCCTTTGACAATTAAGCATATTTGGAGGTAGTTGTGTTAAAATTTAACCTTGCAAAGCCAATTAAGCAATGAGAGCTTGACACGAACCAAGTGGTCTGTGGCTTTTGTGTCAAAATTGTCATTTTGTGTCAAAATTGTCATCAATATGAAGTGTTAGTCCTTAACTCCTTAATTCAAGCAAACAATAAGGTGTTTTTGGATATAATTAAAAATTAAAAATATTATAGTAAAATAATTTTTAAATATGTAAATAGTATTGTATATCTTATTTTTAATAAAAAAGTGGTTGAAATAGTTCATGAATTGTGTGTTATTGTACATGAACAGTACTGCACAGTGATACACGGTACCTATTGTCCCCTGTTGGAACCCGTGTGTAGAAAAAAAAAAAAAAAAAAAAAAAAAGACTAAAACGTAGAAACCAAATTATAGACGCAAAACTCACTATCCAAATCCATCCTAAGTCTAGTCCTTTAGCAATTGTCATAATCTCCGTGATTAAAGGCAAAAAATGAAAGACCAAGTCCTCTAGTAGATCAAGATACATGGATCCCTTTATATTGTTGACTCCAAAAACTCTTCAACTATTAAGACCTGTCAAGTAGCTCTAGTATGAACGTGTGAAGAAAAATCTTGGAATAGTAGTGCAAGAGTCATTGTCATTTTAAATGAAAGGATAAATATGTGCCATGTATAACTAAATAGCGATTGATCAGTCAAAACCGCTTCTAGAACATGCACTATGCCAACATGCATGTTGACATGGAGTTCATAGTCGGCATCAATTTTTACTTTTTGATGGTTAATTTTTCAAAAGAAGAATCGGTCAGACTTTATCGAAAGCAAAAATTCATGATAGCGTAAGGAAGTGTATTCTAATTAACTTAATTAATACTTTTTTTTTTATATTGTGAAATGAAAATTTTGTGTTCGAACTTGGAATCTCACTTACTTAAATAAAAAACAGCTTGATGATAAAGAAAAAAAAAATACATAGTTTAAGCACTTTTATAAGTGAGACAATATATTTTCTTTCATTAATTAATTTTCATATTCTAAGAAAAGATAATTGAACTAAACTAAAACTCTGCAATCGTTTGAGAGGTTTCCATCCAATTTAAAGGCTCCCAAAAACTAATTTTGGATAAAGTATCATATTTAAGACTCTTTCTATAAAAAAAAAGTGTGATATTAAGACTCGAAGTTGACTAGAAAGCCTTTTTGTCTGTGTTTTCTTTGTGAAAATTCGAGTGAGTATGAAGGGTTTTAACCTTGGCAGGAGTTTATATTTGTTAAAATTTTTGTTATAGAATTTTAGTTGAAATATAATTTTCAAGCTTTTGAAACATATATCTAATAGAATTTTACTTAAACTAAACTATTGTACTACTTGATAGGATAATTACACGTTGAAGAGAAATAATAAATATATAAGATATAAAACCTAAAATAAAAAGAATCTAAAATAAAAAGAAAAAGAAAATAGTGGTGACATGGAAAATTGTGGAAGCTCCAAAGACTTGGGAAAATTGTGGAAGCTCCAAAGACTTGGGTTTTATATATAAAAATATATATAGATTAAAGAAATAAAATCTTAAAATTTTGAAAATTACATGAAAATATTTTTTTAAAATAATAAATTATAATTAACCTCCATGTTTGATGGTGTATCAGAAAATACATCATTAAAATTAATTTTAATGAAAAATAGTAATAAAGAGTTTGTGTCGGCAATTGGTATCAACCGTTGGTAAATATGGAGACATTTGTTTGAAACATATAGATGTCAATTATGCCAATGTGAATGATAATTTTTTTCTAGAAACGGTAATGTTTACTCTAAATTATGTCAACCTCAAAGTCTAGTGAACAGTTGTTGTATAGTGAAAAAGTTTGCTGAAGAGAGAAAAAGGTATCCTCAAACGTAGCATGACCGTTTTTAGTTTTTATTAGATCAAAACGTATTGCTAAGAAACTGTTGATTATTCTTCGATCAATTTGTAGAAGAAAGATTTTGTTTAAGTTTAGGAGCAGATTTTCAACCGTTTAATGTAATGACCTTAATTCCTTATGAGGTACGCACAGATGGCAATGTTTTCTCTGTGAAGAAATTTGTAAGCTTTGATTTTGACATATTTAGAGCCATTTAAGGATGGCTTTCCTATTGCAAGATTGTTTGGGGAAAAGCTTATAAAAGGACGGCATAAAAGCCTCATCCTTTGACTAAACGTAAGTAACCTTTCTCTAATATTATAATGTCATTTCCTTCAACCTGACATATTACATATATTTGGGTATTGAACTCACATTTTGGGTATATTTCTAAATTTGGACATCCTTTCGATTAATGTCAGTAATCATAATGTCAATATATAAAAGTCAATCCACAAGAATTGACCATATATAATCTCAATCCACGATTTTTTTTCTTAAATCACGGATCAGTTTTTATTTGTTTCCAGTTTGATAAAGATTTTTGGTTTTGAAAAATTGGTCCAAAATTGAACCAGGTGGGCTGACATATTCTCATTCTTGGGCCTTATTTTATTTTGTATTTTGTGGAAATTGTTGGGCCTTATTTGATCCAGGTACATAAGGCTTTTACTTTTTTTGTACCCATATTCCCAAGTCTTTTAAAGGTTAGGGTGCTAGAATTTAGTAATTTACAGCCGCACACGTGTACATATAGCTGATATAAGCAAAGAAGCGACACTGGAGCAGGAGATATAAGCTTTTGGGTGTGAGCTCTTCTTAGTCCTTCCTCCTACTATGGCCATTAAAACCTATTGAAGCTAGCGATTCAAAAGTGTTTGGGTGGTTTCATTCAACAAGTTATTTAGAAGATTTCATTGGGGTGAAGTTTGGGTTTGTAAAACTCCTAAAAAGGTAATCTCATATTTCTCTAAGTTGGTTGTGTAAGTTTAAATTTTAAGATAAAACTTGTGTAGAAGACTGTTATAAATTGAATAATTGATGTTTATAATTGTTCGAATATTCACATGTGAATAATATGGTTAGTTAAGTAGTAAAGTCCCACAATAAATACAAATAACAAGAATGAATGATCAATGTAATATAATTATGCCCAAACTCACTAGTTCTAACTTTTTGTGTCAAATGATGTTCTTATATGGCACATTAACCATTCAATTGGGGTCTTCAATGTGTTACCTCCCCTAACAAGTGGAATATGAGCTGATGGGTCAACTAAGCAAGTCTTAGTTAATCATGTAGAATGAGGAAAGGTCCTATGTCAATTTCAAACATGTTTAAGGAAAGCTTTTACTAGTTATTGTTGGTGATTGCTGTGAAATGTAAAAATAACCCACTTACGCAAGATTAAAGATGAGAAAGAAAAATAGACAAGAATTTACGTAATTCGGCAATTACCTACATCCATCAACAGTGACAAAAAAAATTCTACTATAAAACAAGACAATTACCATAATAGCATACAGGCACTCTCACAAGACCCAAACCCTAAATACACCCTTAGCTCTCTCACACAAATAATAGATCACCCTATTGTATTTGCACTAGTCTTGTAGCATTACAATTTCTCACTACAACACAATTGACAAAGTAGTAAAACATTCAATATATATATATATATATATATATATATACATGTAAGGGCTGGCTAGTTCAATTTCTAAACCACGTGGGACTTGGTTTACTAGTCTTTGTTGTTGACAACAAGCAAGCAACACATGGTTAAGCAATACTGACCAAATAAAGCCACCGACTCAACACTGACTCTCATAATTGTGTAAGAAAGACTCCCATGTTTCCTCCACCCTTAGTTGAGTAAAGGGCACTTTGTTGATGATGGTAAGGCATGATACTTGGATTTGTTAAGAAAAATGCTTCCATTCATAAGGTGGGACTAGCCAAAGTGTAACCACAAGTTACTTGGTCGAAGGCCTGATATAACTTTTTAAGTCAACCCATCAACTTAAACTTTTGGATTAGATTGTGTCTCTATGTGTAGTAACCCTTTAATTAGAATCTCTCCAAAATGTTATCTTTGCAACAATAATAGATTATTTGGAGCTTGACTAGTGAATGTACGCCTAATATCGAACCACGTAAATTGTATGTATACATTGCATACGCCTTATTTTTTTTTTTCGGTCATTGACAACTTGTCTCTTAGATTTCTTATTGAATATCAAAACTAATTTTAAATTTGATAATTTCACATGCATGTTCTTACCAAGATACTGTAGTTTTATCTTTTATTCAACTTGTAGCAAAACTGTTATTCAATTATGTTTTATCTTTAATTCAACTTGTATCAAAACTGTTATTCAATTATTATTTCTCCTCGGAGCCTTGACTGGCTAGGTGTCCAGAATTCCTAAGGAGTATGTCTTTTGTCATCTAGTACAAGTGTCGTCTACATTATTTGGCATGGTCAAATAATCTAGCAAAACTATGGGGAAAAAACATCTCTCTTAATATAATGGTGGAAGAAAGTGAAGACTCGGTGGTGAAGGAACGAATGGTACATAAAACAGCGCATTCTAGATACACTAATGAGTAATGACAAACAAATCCTTCAATCCAAATGCCTTAAAGAGCACGAAGTAGAAATTATAGCGGTCATCCAAGGGAGAATGAGTACTAGGCTCTTTCAATAAGAATTTACAACCTTTAACTACACAGTTGCAAATCTATAAAGTTTCAATTTTTCTTAATCACCTACAGTCTTGCATCTTAGAGACATTGTCTCCTTTCTTTTATTAAGACTAAAGAGAACCAGAGTTTATATTATAACTATTAAGTTATTAATTATTGGATAAAATTTAGGTACAGTACTTTAAATGTTATTCCTTAAGTTTTCTTTTTAAGATTCAGTTATGTAGTTATTTAATTAAAAAATACACTTTCATCGCATAAAAAAAAATTCACATGACAGAATTTTAGAAAAAGAACTTAAGAAATAACATTTAAGTATTGTACTTACATATTGCCCTTAATTATTAATAATAATTAAAAAAAACCATGTTTGTTTTATATAAAATATGATATAATTTGAAACCCAAAGTACTCTCGGACCATTAGCCTCCACCTTGGCCCAAACATTGAGACAATTCCTCAAATATTCCTTTAGATTCGAGAAGGACCAAACTGAAGTGGCCTTCTGTTTCACAGGGCCCACAGGGACTGTATAGAAGAGACGATTTCAGAGTGCCCATAAGTCGACCTAAAAAAGTTTCTAGGAGGCCCAATTTGAAGAGGCCTTCTTTTTCTCAAGCAGAGAGGGCAATGTAGAAGAAATTTATTGAATCAAAGAAGATAAAATTCATTCCACTAAGATTGAAAATTTTTAGAATCTCTCCAAGCCAATATTTTATAAGCAATGGGCTTATGATTGACATATGGGCTTATAAAATTAGTCGCCATGGACCATAAGTAAAAAACAATAATAAATATCAAATAAATATAAAATATATAAAAAATAATAATAAATGTCCATGCACAAAACCACTAACAAATTTATCAACACAAATGTCTGTAAAAAAACAAGAACAATATGGAAAGAAAAAAGAAATTCATTGTCCAAACCAAATTTACCTACAGAATAATTAAAGCAACCTAATTGTCAATAATAAAAAACAAGAAATATTAAACAATTATGCAAAATTTATTCCTAGCTAAACATTTCCTCCAATGCGATTTTCTTCTTGGGGAGGGACATACTTGCCCCAAATAGGGTGATTTCGCCACACAATAGACATTTCTTCAATTGGAACACCTTTAGTCTCCGGCAAGTACTTGAAAATAAAGAAGCTCATTATCAACACCCAGAAAGCAAAGAAGATGAACAGGCCAAACTTCAAATGGCACAACATTAGGGTAAAGACTTGTGCAACGCCAAAGGTGAAAATCATATTGACTGAGACATTGATAGCCTGAGCAGCCGAACGAACTTCAAGTGGGAAAATTTCACTAGGTACCAACCATCCTAGAGGTCCCCATGACCATGCAAAGCCAGCAACGTATACACAAATGAAGAATACCAATCCATACGCATACCATGTTGGCAATTCACCAGGGTTCCCACTTATACCAAATCTAGCAGCAATTGCAATTGTAATAATCACCTATGCATACACATCACATAAATACATAACACAAATTTAGCAGCAATTGCAATTTTAATAATCACCTATGCATTCACATCATATAAATACTGAATCCAAACATATGGTTGCATTGATAATGTAATATCATATCATATAGTAAATATAACGAAATATAATAAATACATTCTCAATTAAATCCAAACATGTGGTTGCATTGACGAATGTAATATCATATACAAAATATCAAAGAAGCATTAGACACAGAACTTGGCGATGCACCCATCTCTTAATCCAATCCTAGTAAATAGAACAAAATGTAAATATAGTATGTTCTCAATTAAATAATCCAAACATATAGTTGCATCAATATAGTACAATTCCCTAAGTTTTACTCAATTAAATAATCCAAACATATAGTTGCATTGATCAATGTAGTACAATTCCCAATTCAATGTCTGCATCTAAGTTTTACCCAATTGCATATGCACGATTCATCAAAAAAAAAAAATTGTATATGCACGAAAGCTTAGAAATTGACCTAATTAAAAGAGAGCATTGGCTGTATGGTATACCTGACAAATGAACATTTGAGCACCACCCTCTAGGAAAAGTGTCCTCCTTCCCCACTTATCAACACTAAAAATTGAAACAAGGGTTGCGAGAGCATTAACAGTACCAGTGATCACAGCAGACATAAGCGAAGCACTACTTCCGAAACCGATTGTTTTGAACAAAACAGGAGCATAAAATGTGATCACATTCATGCCAGTGAGCTGTTGGAACATAGGAATGCAAATGGCCATGGTGAGTTGAGGCCTATACTTGCGTTCCAAAATAGTAGCCCAAGGGTGTTTGATTAATTTCGAGGCTTCACTAGCAGCAACTAGATCATTGAATTCCGCATCCACATTAGGAATGCCACGGATCTTTAAAAGTTGCTCTTTGGCTTCCTTATGATGGTCACGTTCAATCAAAGAGTTTGGTGTTTCAGGAAGAAAAAATGAGCCAATAATGATTATTATTGCAGGGATCATGGCACCCCCTAAGCTCAATCGCCATCCCCAACCACCCTTAATCTCAGCAAAGAAATAGTTCAGAAGATTGGCAACGAGCATACCAATTGTAATTGCCAATTGGAACATCATGTTGAGGCCACCTCGAAATCTGTATGGGGCCATCTCAGAGACATAGATTGGCACAGACTGTTAAAAACAATTACAAATCACACAATATATTCATTAACATTGGATTATGTACACAAAAAGGATTAAACAAAAAAACAAAAATCATTCACATGGATTACATACCCAAAAAAATATAAATAATAATAAGAAACAGATGTGGATTTAACAAATCTGATTTTTATATCAGTGATTTCTTTTAGTTCTTAATATTAAAAAATGACAATGCACTTATAGATGCAAATCTAAATAACTACACACCAAACAAACTGGTTTGTATGATGATTATTAGAGATAAAGATCATGGTTATTTTATTCTTACCTGATTGGCACATCCAATTCCAAAACCAAGAAACAAACGACCAACAATAAGCATCCAGACCCTTTGAGCAAAGCCATTGATAAGTGCACCAACACAAAACAGTACTCCACCCGAAAGCATAGTAGTACGCCTACCAAAAATTCGAGTCACTGTTGCTGCAAAAAGCGATGCTACCAAAGCAGCAAGATATAGTGATGAAGTAAACAAAGTCAATATCTGGCTATCAAACTTGCAGTATTGATTATCAGAAGGTTTGATGGATGACTCCTTTGCGTAAACAGAGGGAAAGAACTCTTTCAAGAAGGAATCCATTGATGTAACTCCACCTGTACATAACATTACCAAAAACTATATTAATAACTCAACCATATAGTATGTATATATTATAAAAATAAAAATACCATAAACAGTAGAACAGGGTTGCTCTTCTAGGATGTTACCTGAAATTCCAAGATCATAGCCAAAAATTAAACCACCAGTAGCAGCAATTATGCATGTTATTAAGACGTTGGCAGTGAGTTTCCCTGGATAATCTTTTCCACCAGGAGTAAGGATATCTCCCCCAGCCATTTTTTTTTTTCTTCTTAATGATACGTAGAATAGAAGAGACGAGAGGAGAGGAGTGAGCAAATAATTATTCAATTGAGAAGTGAAATTTATAATAGTAGTGTCCTCTGATTCTCTACTCCTACAATATCTCTACTTAGATTCAAATTAACAAATTAACATTATCCTATGAGAGAATCACGTAAATATCAAAACAGATAATTATATTTGATTTTTGATACTACTATCTCTTATTTATCCATGTCTGCTTGCTAGTATTTGTTATATATTTGAATTCAAATTCTTTAACCGATCCAATTTTTTTTTTTTACATAAAAAAACAAAGTTATTCATACTTATCGCAACTCATCCAATTATCACAATCCTTATCGGCTTATCCCAATCCATGCAATTATCACAAAAATTGTATAGTATAAAGAAAATTTTAAAACCCATCATCTCACGACTGACTCAAACTGAAAAAAAAAAAAAATAATAATAATAATAATGAAAACAGCTTTTGTGACAGAAACAATAGAGCACAAGAAGAAGCCTCTTGGGAAAATAATAACAGCCTTTTGGGAGAAATATAATTACGACTTAAAGGTTTTTTATTTTATTTTATTTTATTTTTAATTTAGTAGTGTTAGGACTTGGGAGGTAAGAGTAACATTCGGAATTTCTTGGTTAAAACTTAGGTTATTGTTTCACGTTATCTTATCATGAAAATGTAATTAGTTCAATAAAAAAATTTGTCTTGGCTTTCCTGCTCCTCCTCTAAAGAAGCCCCATATAGAGAAAGGCATTAGGATTGTGGAATTTTGGGGTGCTGCGTCAACTCACAAGGTGCAACATTCGGCAATTCATTTATGAGAAATGATATGTCTAGTGCTTTACTGGTTGTTATTGTTAGGGCAAAAAAGTTCTTAGTGTTAGATTTAAATTTGTCCAGTAACAACACATAATTTGTTGTGAAAATGTTATAAATTTTGTGGAACAATTTATTTATAGGCTTGACGTTTTAACTGTTCAAAATTGTCCACACACATAATAGTTGACATTTTAACAAAATATAATTAATGGGGATAGATAAGTCATATTTATGAATCAAGTCATGATAAGTGTTTCTCAAAAAAAAAACAAATCATGTTAAAGGGTGTCCTTAGGGTAATTGTTAAATAAATAAACTGTCAAAATATTAATTGTTTTATTTATTTTCTCATAAAATTTTTCCTAAAATAGTTCACTTAAAATTGCTCCTAGGCCCCATCAAAAAAAAAAAATTGCTCCTAGGCATCCGTTGTAACGACCCAAGTAAAAGCGCTAGCCACATCTGCGCAATACCTCAAAAGGACTAGTCATAATTGAGGCTCCTTGTAGTTGTTAATAAAGTCCAAATCTACCCGGTAAATATCGGATGTGGGACTCATTACACACCCACACACATCACACAATCAATCAAATTGGGGCATCACAATCTCCTCCACTTAAATTCCTAACGTCCTCGTTAGGGCTCACTTTGTGGGGTAGTGTCTCTGAGCCCACACGGGATTACCGGGCCAGCTCTGATACCATATGTAACAACCCAAGGAAAAGCGCTAGCCACATCTGCGTAATACCTCAAAAGGACTAGTGATAATTGAGGCTCCTTGTAGTTGTTAATAAAGTCCAGATCTACCCGCTAAATACCCGATGTGGGACTCATTACACACCTACACACATCACACAATCAATCAAATTGGGGCATCACAATAAACTTTTGCCTTATTAATTTTCAAAATCTTTGATTTTAAATAAACTTATTATCTCCCACTACACAAATTTAAATTGAACGTTCATCCGTTTGTATGGCATTTGTGATAGTGGTTTCTTAGGGTTCTTGGTTTAAATCTATTTTGAAACGAATTGGAATTAATTTATATGCTAGCAAATATAGATATATATTTTTATGTGAGGTCTCTCTTAATAATATTTTTTTTTTCCATGTATTTGTAAGTGTTTTATGTTGTGCTTATTAGGATTTTTTTTTTTTGAATGGCTGGTTATTAGGAAGTTTGTTTCCCTTTTTTTTTTTTTTTTTTCTTCTTTTATGGGTATCTTTTATGTCTTGAGCAGATGTTTTAGTTTTTGCATGGAGTTGGATTTAATTTTTAATTCTTAGGTCTATGATGGTTGTATAAGAGATCTGAGATTCAATCTCCACCTACGCTAAAAACTAATTGGTGTCTTGGTCTGATGATAAATAGCTATAATCAAGAGCGGACTCTATAGGTTGAAACTCTCTAAAAAAAAAAAAAAAAAAAACAAAGGTTTATGTTTTGTGTGAATTGCAGTTTGTAGGGATATAAATGATTTTTTTTATTTTTTATTGTAATGATTGGTTGGGTTAGAGAAGAGATGGATGTATATTTATTTTATTTGCGGCTCTAGAATTTAAGTACCCAGACGCAATACAACCAAATTTAGTACATGAGGAGTTATTTTGGTACAACGGAATAAGAATTACAATATTAAACACTACGGATTTCTGGCCTTTAATATCCAAAGTTTTTTTATTTGTTGAAACATAGATTTCATTGTTACAACGTATTTCAATTTTTGTATTAATGTTTCTAGAGATTTTAAGTCCATATTAGATTTTGTGTTAAGTATTACATTCTTTTAAAATTACTTTAAAATACAAAAGAGTGGAAGTGAAAACTCAAGAAAGTGAATTATCTTGCATTAATGAATTCCACTTTAATTTTATACCAAGTATTTCAATGGATTTCAAATTTACAACAAATTTCAATTTCTGGATCAATTGCTTTTATAGATTTTAGAGTGTTAAAATATATTTCAATTTTTGTATCAAATGTTTTAAGAGACTTCAAATCCATTTTAGATTTCGTTTAAAATATCTTTTTTTTTTTTTGGAGAAAGTTTAAAGTATCATTTATATATTAAATTCATTAAAAATAGTTCTAGTCCATTAAAGAATAAATTTTAAAGAAAATCTTAGAATGGTTCAAAATGTATATTATGTTTAATATATATTAGATTTGCATAATTGGATTTCTTTTATTTGACGATAAATGTAAAAAAGTTAGTAAAGAGTCACTGAATTAAGAAGTTTTTTAAATAACCTTATCTTTTAGTTAAATCAGCATTTCTGAAAAAAGACAAATAGAGAATTAAAAACATTAAACTAAAATTTAATCAAAATTATCAACCATCTTCTCCTATCACAATCTCTCAACCTTTAAAAACTATGTCCAATTTATATATATATATATATATATATATAAGTCCAAATTCTTAGCACACATCACTTCCAAAGTTTTAGACTAATAACTGCAAAAAAATTTTGTTTGATGTTCTAACTACAAAAATTTAAATGATAAAAACTTATAATTTAGCTATACATTGTATAGAATAGAGAGTAAAGAATTTTTTTTAAAAAAATGAAGGGTGAAGAATTTGCTGCCCAATTAATGTGTTGCCAAATTTATCCTTGCTAAATGGTTAGACAAGTTTTAAAAACATAAATTAAGAAGGATAAACTAGTAAATTACTGGATCATGTCCAGTTTGAAAAAAAAAAAAAAGGACATGACCACCAAAGACAATCACTCAATTGAGTCGATTCAAAGTTCAAACAAAAATTGATATCCCTTATCAAAATAGGTTTATTACCTTAAAAAAAAATTAAAATTAATATATATTTAACTACCCTCATTACCGTGGCTCCTTTTTTTTTTTTGGGTCAGTGTCATAAGTATTTTTTTTAATTACTCACACATAAAAATATTGTAGTATGTTGCATGTATGCATACATTTATTATGAATTTCATCAATCATAAAAATAAAAATAAAAATAAATAAAAACATACTTTTTTTTTTAGATAAATAAAAACATACTTTGGATACCCTTTCATACGATTAAAGCATATAAAATACTTCTTAGCTCAACAGATATCAAATTGGGTTCAAGTCGCTCCAAGCCTCCAACTCGACTATTGAATTGTAAAAAATAAACATATTAGTCAATTATTTATATAATTCTTCATATGAAATATTGGAGGAAATTAAAATCCTATCCGCTTAAATTATCAAAAATAAAAATATTGAAGTTTTCTGGTATAATTCTTTCCATTAAGTATAGAGATAGCTGCCCAACCATTTTGTGAAATTGATAATGGTGGTCCCCTTTAAATTCGTCTTCTAAATCTCTACTTAGATCATCAATAGCAAATTACCATCATCCTATATGATAGAATTAAGTAAAAATTTTAAGTAGATTATTATATATATCCAATTGAATAAATATGTGATCAAGTAAAAATGTAAACAGATAATTACCATCATCCAATATGATAGAATTAAGTAAAAATTTAAGTAGATTATTATATATATCCAATTGAATAAATATATGATCAAGTAAAAACGTAAACAGATAATTATATATATCCAATTTATCCATACATCTTCACTATTTCTCTCTTCATTATGTTAAGCGTATGTCTGTCTCCTTGTTAAGTACTTTTATGTCATCTTTTTTTTTTTTTTTTTTGCAATTACTCTCTCCCAATCTTTACACTTTCTTTACTTCTGTCAGTTTTTTCTCCCTTAATAAACCTCAATAACTTTCCTCATCCCATTTTACAAAATGTTCAAACAAAAATATTAATGCCAAGAGCTACAAATAACATCCGACAACTACAACAAGACCAGGTTTCTTGGTTAGGGAGGCTATGGATATAATTCTTTTTTAACTTGTATGTTTTAGAAAAGTTTACGCAATTTAATCATTGTGGCTACCCTAAGTTAGAGTGGTTTAGCTATTTCCGATTTATTGGAGTTGTTTTATTTTGTTGTAAGCCAGTGTGGCTGATATGAGTTATTGTTTATCTATTTAGATTTAGAGTACTTTTTAGTTTTTAGTTGTTACCTAATCTACAAATTTTCCAATCGAAAAATAAGGACAATCATGCTCGTTTGGATAA
Source organism: Castanopsis chinensis (assembly GCA_032878915.1). Classification (NCBI taxonomy): domain Eukaryota; kingdom Viridiplantae; phylum Streptophyta; class Magnoliopsida; order Fagales; family Fagaceae; genus Castanopsis; species Castanopsis chinensis. Next base: position 7,762,605 of record JAVQMG010000115.1, on the reverse strand, counting down.
AGGAACTTAATAAAAAAAAGAGTTAATTAGTAATGATTAAAATTGAATAGGGATAGAGGTTTATCGAAAAATAAGGACAAGCATGTTCGTTTGGATATGATTAAAATTGAATAGGGATAGAGGTTGAGGAAAGTGCAGAAATAAGAAATAACTGCAGAGCAAAAGTGATGAAGACGGTATACCATATCTTTATCATAGGTATAGATTATAACTAGTCGCTAACCTGTAACCCGTGCAATGCAAGGAAAAATTATTAACTCTAAAAAAAATCTAACAATGAGTAAATAGAAATTCTGGAAAAAATAATAATTAATTGAAATTAATTGAAACAAATAATTAATCAACTAAAAATATAGCTTTTAATAAAAAAAACAAAAAATCACATGAACCTAAATAAAAAACATTTGAGATGAAGAATTAAGATCAACCTACTTAGATGCAAATACCAAAAACCCAAGACTTAAAACTTTAAAAGTTATAAAATCCCCAAATTCTTCTTCATAACTAAACCAAATTTAACAAATTTATATATAACATACCAAATAAAAATTTATCGTTCCTTAGGTTGGAAGACATAGGTTGCATCTATGATTTTTCTCCAAAAAACAGAGATGTTTTATCTGTCATATACAATATATAAAAAAAATAATTAGTAGAAATTTCAACCCAAAAACCAAACCCACTATTAGTTTTTTTTTTTTTTTTTGAGTCCTATCATAATTTTTGTTTTTATATAGATTATCAACATTTGAGTTTGAATTTAAATTAGACTTGTTAGAGAAATAGAGTTTCACTCTTTGTTAAGTTTTTATTAAACAAAAATAATCTTTTTTTTTTTAAATGATAATGATGAGTTTGAGTTTAAGTTAGACTTATTACAGAGATAGAGTTTCACTCCTAGTTAAGTTTGAACTAAAAAAATAATTTTATTTATATATTGTGCTGACATGAAAAATTGTGAGAGTTTTAGTTATTTATATATATATATATATATATATATAAGAAAATAAGAAAGGAAACAAATATACATACGCACACCAAGAGAGAGAGAGAGAGAGAGAGAGAGAGAGAGAATCATAGATCAGAAAAGAAGAAAGAATCATAGATCAAAAAAGAAGAAAGGAAAGAGATACACATACATACACACACACACCGAGAGAGAGAGGGGGAGAGAGAAAGAGAAATATATGAGATTTTTTTTTTCTTTTTTTTTGGGTTTTGGGTTTGGAAGAGAAGGGTCATGGGTGGTTTGAAAGAGAAGTTGTTTGCAGTGTAGAAAAAGAAGGAAGAAGGAAAAAAAGAAAAAGAAATGTTAGTTTTAACGCCGATTGTTTGGGTTGTTAAATTGGACAGATGTCAAAATTTTAAATAGGGAACCTTAGGTACTGTACCTAAAAAATTGTACCTAAGTTTTGTCCTTTCATACAATATACATTTTAAAACTTTATAAGATTTTCTTTAAAATTTATTCTTTAATGGACTTGAACTATTTTTAATGATTTTTATTTTAAAAAAAAAAGTAAATGACATTTGAAACAATATCTAAAATGGACATGAAGTCTCTTAAAACATTTGATCCAAAAATTGAAATATGTTGTAACACTATAAAACCTATTGAAACAATTTATCAAAAAAATTGAAATTTATTGTAATTTTAAAATTCACTGAAATACTTGGTACAAAAATTAAAGTGGAACTTCATCACTGCAAGAGATTTCACTTTCTTGAGTTTCCACCTAATCATTACAATAAAATCAAACCGTTTAGATCCCCATAAACCACAATTCACATGCAAATATAGACCAACGTCAAAAGTCACTCTTCTTTACAACCTTAAGAATCAAAAATTAAATCCAACTCTAGGCATAAGCAAAAACATTTGCTTAAGTAATAACCACCCGTTGCTAAAGGCCTTGTAGCTAAATTGTCACCTCCTCATGTACAAAGTGCTTGGGGGTCTAAGGGGAAAGGGTTCAAGCTACGTAGTTAGCAGTATGTTGTAATTATCTTTTTAAAAAAAGTAATAATCACCCGTTCAAAACAAAATCCTGATAACCAGAACATAAAACACACATAAATGCAGCAAGAAAAAAAATATTACATATCCAAAAGTGGCGACAAATATAGGAAGCAAGATGGGAAAGGTTGAAGATGTGGAGCATAGACGGCGTAAGGATGAACAAAATTTTTTCTTGAGAGTTAGGGTAGCCCTTCCTATTTCCAAACCACTGCAGAGAGGTCGTTTCCTGTTGGGGTCGGATGACAAGCGTCACTAGGTCATGTATAAATATGAAAGAATGCTGATTTTTTGTCATTATTGTGGAGACTTGGCACACGATCTCCGTCATTGCTCGGCTCACTTTGCGGCGTCGAAAAAGGAAAATCCTATTAGTTATCAATACGGAGACTGGTTGAAAGCGGACAGTGGACGAAGTAAATCACCACCACGTCGGATTAAGGATAGTCTGTCGAGAGCCGATTTAATGGATAACACTGAAGTGTCAGGCAAGAAGAGCAGTGAGTTTCACTCGACGGTGATGGCAAAGACCAGCGTACCAACACACATGGTAAGTCCAAATTCCCATAATGGAAGCCACGGGTTTGAGGGGATTGTTCCGGAGATTCAGGAAAATATCTCGGACATTATTGCATACCAAGTTTCAAACCGAGATACACCTGTACCGAGATTACCGCTATCTGGAGCCTGTCATTCAAATTTGAACAATGATTCATTAAGTGCGCCAATAATTCTCAACTCAGGAGTGGGCCACACGGAGTCAAAGCCCAATAGGCCAAGGAGCACATGGACCAGGCTAACTAGAATGGATGTTGGGCCATCAGTCACGGAAATTCACTTAAGTAAGTCCACGATGGGTAAGAAAGGAGCGGAAGAAGTTCAAACAGAGGTTTGTAACAAAGATACTATCCCTATTTCACATAAACGCTTTAAGGTGGATGGAGAAGCTGGTAAGCCTGATCATATATTGGCAGGGGTGGAGGACCACCCTTGCCGTGAGCAATGAAAATACTGAGTTGGAACTACCAAGGGCTTGGGAACCCTTGGACAGTTTGCAGTCTTCACAAAATAGTGAAATAACAAGCTCCCGAAATCTATTTTCTCATGGAAACTCAACTCGATATCGAAGGTATCAAGCAATGGTGTTAAGAGATTCCCCTCAAGAATCAGTTTGTTGTCAAAAACCAGGCTTAGGAGGTGGACTTGCTATGCTTTGGAAGGAAGATGTGAATTTGGATGTCTTTTCGGAAAGTCAAATATCTGCACCGAGAGTGATGCATTCAGATGGTTATTAACTAGATTTTATGGTTGGCCAAAATCTAAAGATCACTTCAAGTCATGGGCCCTTCTTTCTCATATATGTTCCTTCGTTAATGGTTCGTGGATGGTTATTGGGGACTTCAATGAGCTATTGAGTTTGACAGAAAAGTTAAGTTGCAGACCAGCCCCACCTAGACAGATTAAAGCATTCTCTGAAGCACTGGAACTATGCCATCTTGTTGATTTAGGCTTTATTGGATACCCATACACATGGGACAACAGGAGACCCAGGGCTGCCAACACAAAGGAACACTTGGATAGGGCAGTAGCTAATGAGGCATGGAAGTTGAAATTTCCTGAAACCACTGTCACGCACATCATATCGCATGCTTTGGACCATTTACCTTTGATTCTTCAGAACCATGCAACTCCAAGACAGAAGGACAGGGGCAAACATGGCTTCAAATTTGAATAGGCATGGTTGTTGTGGGAGGATTGCACTAAAGTGGTTCAAGACGCATGGGAAAATAGTGGTGGGGGTGAGACGGCTTTAGAGTAGGTAAGCTTGAAAATCAAAGGATGCAGCTTGGATCTGGGAGCTTAGGCGGCTTCTAAAACTCATCCGGGAACAAAAGAGATAAAAGCTCTTCAAAAGAGGATAGAATGGTTGACTAGTGCTCCACCAACAGTACAGAACAGGAGTGATTTTATTCAAGCAAGCAAGGGGTTGGATGAATGGTTGAGGAAACAGGAAGTGTATTGGGCTCAGAGGTCTTGGGTGAATTGGATTAAACATGGTGATAAAAACACGAGCTTCTTTCACACAAAAGCATCTCAGAGAAGACAAAGGAATTTTATCAAGGGGTTATTGGACCCACAAGGAAGTTGGCATGAGGACATAGATGAAGTGGCAGGAGTGGTTGTGAATTATTTTATTAAAATGTTTTCCATAGGTTCATGTAATAGGATTGAGGAGTGCTTAAAAGCAGTACAACTAAAGGTAACAAATGACATGCAGCAATTACTGTCTAGTGAATTCAGTGCAAATGAAATTAAAACAGCTTTGTTCCAAATGGGACCTACAAAGGCTCTTGGACCAGATGGTATGAATGCTATTTTATATCAAAAGTTTTGGCATATTATTGGTAATAATGTTGCATCTACTGTTCTTGAATTTCTTAATACTAGATACATGCCTTTTGATCTCAACCACACTCATATTGTTCTTATTCCAAAAATATAGAATCCTGTTAAGGTCTCTGATTTTAGACCTATTAGCCTTTGTAATGTTATTTATAAAATTATTGCAAAGGTGTTAGCTAACAGGTTGAAACAAGTCTTGCCTTCGATCATTGCTCCAACCTAAAGTCCCTTTTGTGCCAGAAAGGTTAATTACAGATAATGTGCTAGTGGCATATGAAGCTCTCCATACGATGCATGGCCGTAAAAAAGGCAAAACTAGAACCCTTGCTATGAAGCTTGATATCAGTAAAGCCTATGACAGAGTAAAATGAGACTTCTTAAAAAGGATCATGCTCAAGTTGGGCTTCCTAGTGTTTGGGTGGATAGGGTAATGAGCTGTGTCACCTCACCCTCCTTTTCAATCCTAATTAATGGAAAGACACATGGTATGATTCATGCAACTAGAGGAATCTGTCGGGGAGACCCACTATCACCTTACTTATTTTTTTTATGTGCAGAAGGTTTTACTTCCCTTTTGTCGAAAGCTGAATTAGATGAGCATTTCATGGTGTATCCATTATTAGGGGAGCCCCCCGTATTTCTCATCTCCTATTTGCAGATGATTCCCTCTTATTTTTTCAAGCAATCGAAAGGAAGACAGAGGTTATGTTGGAGATTTTGGAGCTATATGCAGAAGCACCGGGTCAATGCATAAACATGGATAAGTCTTGAGTCTATTTCAGTAGTAACACTTCCACTCAGCATAAAGATATGATCAAAGCACTTTTGGGGGTAAATGAAGTGGACAGGTTTGAATCATACTTAGGTCTACCGACTTTAGTAGGGAGGAAGAAGTACCATACCTTTTCATTTCTAAAAGATAGAGTCTGGAAAAAGCTACAAGGGTGGAAAGGGAAAACCTTACCACGAGATGGAAAGAAAATTCTGATCAAAGCAATGGTTCAATCCATACCAACTAATACTATGAATGTCTTTCAATTGCCAGTCAAGTTGTGTGAAGAACTTCAAGCTCTGCGTTCTTGGTTTTGGTAGGGGCAAATTGGAAATGAGAGGAAGATCCATTGGTTGAGTTGGGAGAAATTAACTAGACCAAAACTTGAAGGAGGGATAGGGTTTAAAGATTTGCGATAATTTAATCTAGCTATGCTTGCAAAACAAGGTTGGAGGTTGATGCAAGATCAAGAGTCCTTACTTTTTAAGTGTCTTAAAGCAAGGTATTTTCCTCGATGCCACTTCTTGGAAGCCACGGACTCACCCACTAGCTCTCTCACATGAAAGAGTATTTTGGCAGCCAAACAGATACTTCAACGGGGTTCTTGCTGGAGAGTAGGCAATGGAGCTTCAATCCGGGTCTTAAGGGATGCGTGGATTCCAAACCACCCTACCAAGAAGGTGCTACACCCAACTTCCAATGTAGATGATGAATTGCTGGTTGCTGAGCTTATAGACACGGACACAAGGTGGTGGGGCAGAGAATTGATCGTGCAGAATTTTAATAGAGTGGATGCAGAAGCCATATTGCGTGTACCCCTTAGTAGAAGATATATCTCTGATACTCTGTTCTGGACTCCTAACAAATCCAGGGAATACACGGTGAGATCAGGTTATCAGGTGGCACAGCAATTGCATAAGGAGGCGGAGTGGGTTGAAAGTTCACATGGGGTTGTTGGAGGTGTTGTTTGGAAATCTCTGTGGAAGTTGAAAGTGCCAAACAAAATCAAAGTGTTTGGCTGGCGGGAGTGTCATAATATTCTGCCTACCCGAGTGAATCTAGCTCAGAGAAGGATTACCAACGATAACAAATGTGAAATGTACAAAACGGAAGCTGAAACGGAAATCCATGCCTTGTGGAGCTGCGGAGTGGCTCGAGATGTGTGGGCAGGTTGCTCGGCACGACTGCAGAAGTGTGCAGGGGACCAAGCTGATCTGCTTCAGTTAATGGAGGTTTTATGCGACCGGTTGAGTATGGATGAGCTTGAACAGTTCCTAGTTCAAGCCTGGTTCATCTGGAATCAACGAAACGCAATGCTACATGGGAAACAGATGCAAGCACCTGAGGTGCTGATCAAACGCGCGAGCCCAAGATTTCACCAATGAATTTAGACGTGCCAGCAATCAGCTTGAAGCGCCCACAATGGTCTCTAACCCGATGAGATGGAGACCACCTTCTTTAGCTCGATTTAAGCTTAACTTTGATGCTTCAGTTTTCAAGGATACGGGAAACACTGGGATTGGAGCCATTATTCGCAATGACAGTGGGGAAGTCATGGCGGCTTTATTGACAAAAGGCCCTCTAGTGGCGTGCAGCGAAGAGGTAGAGGTCTTAGCGTGTTGACGTGCAGTGGAGTTCGCAGTGGAGTGTGGTTTTACAGAATTAGTGATTGAAGGTGACAACCACTCTGTTTATGTCTGATCTGAGTTTGAAGGGAGGCTTGTCATCTCGGTTGGGACACATTATCCAGGACGTGGTTTGCATGATAAATGGACTCCGTTGGTTGCAGGTGTTATTTGTAAAAAGGAGTGCTAATACTGTGCCCATGCTTTAGCTAGATATGCCAAAGATATCATAGATGAAGTTGTATGGATTGAAGATTCCCCTCCCCCAGCTGTGGTGGCATTGTACTTTGATTCAAGTTCCATCTAATGAATTTTGAGGGCGAATCCCTCTTCAAAAAAAAAAAAAAAAAATTAATTCCAATTCATTTCAAAATTGAATTAAACCAAGAAACCCAAGAAACCACCATCATAAAGCAACAAAAGCCATACAAACGCAAATAGACTTCGATAAGTGTGAGATTCATATTCAGCTAATGATGAACAGTCAATTTGAATTTGTGTAATAGGAGAGAAGTTTATCTTCTATTTTTTTTTTTTTTTGGAGGAAAAATTTTATCTAACCTAAAATCAAAAGATTTTGAAAATTATTAAATATTATTTATTTGTCCACATTAATTACAGTTTTTTAAGTTTTTAATTGTTATGCGTGTAAGGGCAATTTGAGACAGTAAAAAAGTCAAGCCCAAGCAGGAGAATCCTTCTATGTTCATTTTCATATGTGCACCCAAACTTTCCCATATTATGTAATGGATAATGGTGAATTCATTTTAATTAAAAAAATGTGTAACTCTTGTGGAGTTAAACTAAATATAACTTTTTTTTAGAATACTAAGTAATTTTAACATACACACACGGGAAGAGAGAAGAAGATTTTTTAAATAAACTTATAGTGGTGTACATCCAAAAGGACCTAATTCCTAATTCTTGGATACACAACACAGGTTTTAAACCTCTTTAACTCATACTCATTTTCCAATGTGGGATTAATCCACTGTTTTACACCAAATATAACTTAAATTCATAAGTTTAACTAAAACTCATTTCATATATATATATGAGATGGGAAACTTCAAAAGATAGTTACACCTTTTTTATAGTTATTAACTTTTATAAGGTCTAAGGAGGATAAGAAAAACACTATTTTTCATAGTTGAATTACTTTATTTGACAATAAATGTTACAAAGTTTGTAAAAAGTCAACCGAATCAAGATGGGCAAGATTTAGGTACAATACTTAAGTACTGTTCTTTAGGTTCTTATCTTAAAATTTTGCCATGTGGATTTTTTCTCATAGATGGAAGTTTATTTTTTTTTAGTTAAGTAACTACATAGCTAAATCCTAAAAGAGGAACTTAAAAAACAGCGCCTAAGGTACAATACCTAAGTTTTATCCTTTTGAGATTGTCTTAGCTTTTAGTTAAATTGGCTTTTCTAAAAAAATACAAACATAGAATATAAACACTAAATGAAAATTTAGTCAAAACTATCTACCATCTTCCTCTGTCATAATCTCTCAACCTTTAAAAACTATGTCCAATTGTAAAAACAAATAAATAAATAATAATAATAATAACAATAATAATAATAATAATAATTATAAGTCAAACTTCTTAGCACACAACACTACAAAAAATTTTAGACTAACTACAAAATTTTTTGTTTGGTGTTCTAACTATAAAATTTTAAATGATACAAACTTATCATTTAGCTTAGCTATACATGATATATAGAATAAAGATTTAAAAAAAAAATGGAGCGTGAAGGATTTAGAGTCCAATTTAATGTGTTGCAAACTAATTACACAAGTTTCATTGCTAAATAGTTACGCAAGTTTTAAAAACATAAAATAAGGAGGGCAAACTAGCAAATTACTGGGTCACGTCTGGTACGAAAAATTCAAACATCACCACCAAAGACAATCACTCAATAAAGTCAATTCATAGTTTAAACAAAAATTGATCTCCTTATCAAAATGGGTTTATTATCTTTAAAAATATTAATATATTGATTTATATTTAACTAGCCTCATAACCTTGGCTTTTTTTTTTTTGGGATTATATCCTAATTTTTTTTTTAATAATTCACATAAAAATATTGTTGTATGTTGCATGCACACATACATTTCCTCAAAACAAAAAGCATATCACTTGTCACTTTTGTGTGTCTTCCTACATAATAATAATAATAATAATACTAGTAGTAGTAGTAGTAGATTAAAGAATTTATTGGGTGTTTTTTTAATAATTAGATAGTTAAAATGGGAGGGAGCTTTAGAAATGCCTATCAATTGAGTTACGGGGCGCTCTTGACAGAAGTTATTAATTATTGATTGTTAAGAATTTTAGACCATATAAGGGAAAAAAATAAATTTTTTTTTTTTACAAGTTACTCTTGTAACCCACGTGGATCTTGATCCCAGTGTACATTCTTGATGGCCTAAATATTGGGTTTGTTTATTATTTATTATTAATTCGATGGTTGTGGTGGAGAGATTTAAATCATGGATGTTTTCTTAGAAATTATTTATTTATAACTTCTTTAAAAATAAAATTCTAAAAGCTTCAATATGATAATTATTTCAAATTATTTTCTATGGTTTATTATAAGCAAATCATGTATTGTCCATTAAAGTTATTTATTCATTAAAGTTATTTATTTTCTATGGCACTTTTAGTCTCTATATTTTGACTCTTTTTCATTTTAGTCCATACATTTTATTTTTATTACTTTTAGTCCTTAAACCAATTAACGCGGGACATTTAAGTCCTTGAAGCACCATTCCGTCACCAAACTAACGGGAAAACTGACGGATTAATAAAATAATAATAAAATTTCTAACCTTCTTATTTTTTTTAAAAGAAAAGAAAAGATTTTCAATTAATTTTGTTTCTCTTTTTTTTTTTTTTTTTTGGGAAGAACATGTGTTCATTTGGTTAAAAACGCAGTTCTGAATGAGCTCCTTTAGCACCGTCGTACCCTCTGGGTAGTTCAACAAAACCTCACGGATCCGCAGAGTCAAGTCTACCTTCTGACCAAAGTCTTCTAGGTCCACAAACATTGTTGACGGCGACGACTCCATTTCCAAATCAAATCAAATCAGATTTGTTATTCGTGAAGGAGAGCTACCTGTTTGGGTTTTGTTTTTTTTTTGGAATTGAATTGGTCGCCGGAGGGTGATTGAAGCTATTTGCTTTCCTTTGTCTATGTCACTTTGTAAGGTTTTGCAGTTTGTAGTTGTATGGGCCAAGGCCAACAAACGAAAATGGTTCTTTTTCTTTTTCTTTTTTCTTTTTTCTTTTTTTTTTTTTTTTTTTTTTTTTTTTTTTTTCAGTTCAACCGCTGGTCGGTGGACTTGCTTTTAGTGGGTCGCAGGTGGATCTGGCGATCAAGATTGTACAGTTTTTGGTTGATGGATTTTGGGTCTCAGTTGTTTGATCTGGTGGCTTAATGGACGGCGTGGGTGGGGTTGTTTTTCATGGGTCTTAATCTTTCTTTTTAGTGGTAGATTTCAATTGTTTCTATTCTTTTGCTTGGGTTTGATCTTCATGTTCTTTGATTCGGTGGTGGTGATTTGGGGGTTTTTTTTTTCAGTGGGTTTTTTTTTTTTTTTTTTTTTTTGTGTTTGTTTGCCAAGAAAATGTATGGGTTTGAAGGCTAAGGTTTGCTTTACTGGGGATATGGGTTTGGTTAGGATCTGGGTTTAGGGTTTGTTTTTTGCTAGAGATTGATTATAGGGAAGAACACAAAGAACATGAACATGTTCTTCCCAAAAAAAGAGAAACAAAATTAATTGAAAATCTTTTCTTTTCTTTTTTAAAAAATAAGAAAGTTAGAAATTTTATTATTATTTTATTAATCCGTCAATTTTCCCGTTAGTTTGTTGACGGAATGGTGCTTCAAGGACTTAAATGTCCCGCGTTAATTGATTTAGAGACTAAAAGTGGTAAAAATAGAATGTACGGACTAAAATTGAAAAAAAAAATCAAAATGTAGGGACTAAAAGTGCATTTATGTCAACAAAAAAATAAAACAATTCTAATATGTTTTATGGAAACAAAAAATAGTTCCAAATATTATATAAAAATTAAAGTGGATTTAATCCTTAAAAGTGAATACAGCCTAAATATCAAAATAAAAAAAAATAAAGGAGACCTTTTTAATTCTATTTTAATTAGTAAAAGATAAGTAATTTTTTTAAGAAATAATTATAATATGCTATTAATCATGCAGCTTGAATCCTTTCCCCCAAGCACTTCATTCATGTTGAGGTGTCAATTCAGTTACAAAGTCTTTAGCTAAGTAAATCTAGAGTATAGTTATCACTTAAAAGAATTATAACTATTTCATGCCAGGTAAAAATGATGTCTAACTTTTTAAAAGGAAATTCTTTACATTCTTCAAATTAAAGTGACGCTTGATTTAATGAGAAAGTTATCAGTAACCCTAAAAGATTAACTCCAATCTAAGGACTAGTTAGAGTATGAAGTAGTAAGCAATTGACAATAAAGGAGACCTTGATAAATCTATTTTAATTAGTAAAAGATAAGTAATTTTTTTAAGAATAAATTATAATATGGTTCTAATTCCACAACTTGAATCATTTCCCCCTAGACCCACGAGTACTTTGTGTATGTCGAGATGTCAATTTAGTTACAAGGTCTTTAGCCAAATAAATCTAGAGTATAGTTATCACTTAAAAGAATTATAACTTTCCAAGCCAGTTAAAAATGATGTCTAACATTCTAAAAAGAAATTCATTATATTCCTTAAATTAAAGTGAGGTTTGATTTAATGAGAAAGTTATCAGCAACCCTAAAATATTAACTCCAATCAGAGGACTAGTTAGAGTATGAAGTAGTAACTACTAACACTAGCTAGGAAGGAGAAATATCGTTAGTTTTATAGAGTTCTATTTTTATAGAATTTCAAGTTATGATGTCCACTTTATAATAATTGCTAAACTAATTTGTTTTTTTGTATTGTAAGGACCAAAGGTCTAAAGTGTATCCTTGGGCCTTGGGCCTGATCCAAGCGTATCTGCTTGTCCGAGATGGGTTTGGCAGTAATGACGTTGTTAGGTTTAGAAACTCACAAGCCGAATGGTGTGAGGGAGGCTGGTGAAGGTGGTCCGAGGAGGGGTGTCTTCTCGGCTCAACTAAATGTAGGTTGTACGGTCTGCCATAATTACTATAAGAGTATACAAGAAGGTCTTATAGACAAAGATATGTATCGCAAGGCTATAGAAAGGGAGAACAAATGGGAAATATCTCAGAAAAAACTGCTACCACTGCATTAAAGACTCTACACCTACCTCTCTGGCCGCATTAATAAGGAAATGACATCTAAACAGTAATGGCCAGCCTTACAGCTATTGTTTGAAGACTTCAAGAGGACGGTGGATGGGACAAGGATCCGCATTAGTGATCTAGTCCATACGTGGACGAGGGAGATAAGAAGAAGGGGATTATAAAAGAAATAGGGGGACATTCAAGGAAAGGGGAGAAAAAACCAGAGAAAAATCGGAGAGAAGATCACTGTACACATCTCTTTCAAGTGTAGTCTAGTTTAGAACAAAGATCAGTAAGACAAATCGTCCTCGGCATACGTCCGAGGAGAATTTCTGTTAAATATACAACCTATTGTATGTGTATTAGGGAACTGACCCACCAATTGTGTTATCCAATATCCATAGAACCTAGGTTTTAGACCCACCCTCTATAAATTTCATTGTATTGGGTTTTTTGGGCCTACTCCCTTGACACTTTGGGATTTGGGTGCAAATTGTATCCTTACAGTGTAGACAGGGTACAAACCCCAAATCTCTTTATTAACGATAAGAGACTATACTAGTGAAGTTAATTGAATCCCATGATTAAATTTAAATTCTATACTATATATTTGAAATATCCACTAGGATCTTATCACATCATATATTTTGAAATGATAGAACATATATCTTCATATACAAACACAAACACAATCATAATACCTAATAATGCTAGAATATATAATTTCATATACAAATACAATTATAATAAATACATATTAAGAAATATAATAATCATTGAATTTCATATATAGACAAAAATAAATAAATTAAAGTGAGAAATTAAAGATTATATTGTGCTAAAATTTTTTTTGTATTGCATAAGTTACCGACTAGTTAGCATAAATATTTGGCCATTTCAAAGCACTTCCTTACATTAAATGTTTTATATTAATTTCTATCTCAAAATTCTAATATTCTCAGTAGCCAATAATCTTTCTTTTTAACTTCTTTCTTCTTCTTTTTTTAAATTGATAGTCACTATATAATTACGAGGAGAAAGATTTGAATTGATACAAACATGTTTTTGTTTTACTTCGACAAGAGTTGGTAATTTAGGAAATTTAGTCCAAATTTTCATATTCCTAAACCAAATCCATAGCTTTTTGGAATGTCAATGGAGGCAATTGACCCCCACTGCACTAAATGTGCCACAAAAAACTTTACAACTTATGTTACAACTCTCCACATGGTGAGTTGTGACTAAAGTTATGAAGTTTTTTGTAGCGCTAGCATTTCTTGGCTCCACCCCAACAACACAACAAGAAATTCATGATTGTTGATAATAAAAATTAATAAATAAATAAAACATCTGCAAAAATATGGATGGTTGCCTGCATAATATTAGAAATGCTACTTTTTCATGAAATAAACTCGGTATATGATTCTTCATTTTCCAAAATTGACAGCTCTCTTTTTTCGTTATAATGGAGAAAAATAAATTTAAACCCTAGATATTTCTAGTTTCAAAATTACATTCATTGATTTATAGCTACACAAAATTTCTTTTAAATTTCCAATTAAAAAAAAAGAACCCCACCTCGTCATTAAGATGCATATTGAAGTAATCAGCAGTCTTGATCCACCAACTAATTTGGAGGTAGCTTTTGTAAGATGTACATATCTGTTTAGGAACAGTTTCTTTAGTTTTTTCTAAAAATATTTTGTTGAAAAAATATGCTAAAGCATACTTATACCTTAAAAAAATAAGAAAAAAATAGAAAAAAGTGAAGTTTTAAAAAGTTGTAAAATGTCTATTGAAAACATTTTATTTAACTTTTTCTGAAAGTATGTTAAAGTATACTAATACTTTGAAAAAAAATTTTAAAAAAAATGATAAAACGTCAAAACAAGTGAGATTTTAAAAAGTTGTACATAAAAACTAAAAGTTTAAAATTAATGCCAAACACATCCAAAAGATAAAAGCTAAAAGATATAATTGATGCCCAAACACACTGTAGTCCATAAAAACAAAATCTTGAGCTTTATTCCTGAACCAGTTTTTTTTTTTTTTTTTTAAATTCTCTCTCAATTATGATTTAATATGCCAGTCCAAGAAAAGTTTGTCGATAAAGGCAAAAGGTTCACGAAAACATTTGTCCATCTTCTTCACGTTGCAAAAACAAATGTACAAAGCTGCAATTGAAAAGTCGAAGACAATTGTATTACAGATTCTATGAATTATATAAGTGACACTTTTAATTTAGATAGCAAGAACCAAGTGCAACCCAGAGAGGGGTCCAGGTGGGTATGAGTGGCATAAGAGCACCTTGTTGGCATAATATTGTCCTAGGAAATTAAAATCAGCCTACATGCATAGCAATATACATATGTCAGCCACTTACTATAGCCAAAAAACAAGGTTTGACCACAACAACCATATCTGAAGAAACATCTTTTTTTGCTTTGTCTGGAATTCCTTTCCCCTAAATGCACATAAATAGGGCCCCAAGGGAGATTCAGATACAAACGAAAGTGCAAATGTTGGAGCTTCAAAACATGTGGTCTCTACAGCATTTAACACTGTTTTATCTGATCACTATTCTTTTAGCACTAACAAAAATATTATCAATATCTACTTGGTGGATTTGATTGGTCCACAAGCTAATTATATACTAGGCAGAATATATCATTTTTCCTAAAATTAGTTTTTTTTTTTTTTTCCCTTGGATGAGAAAAGGTAGGTAATTGGACTAATTATCAAAAAGAAGTATGTACATCAGGCATCAGTCATATCAGATTCTTTTATTGATTAGCTCGATATGGAATTATTATTTGATGGGTAGCTTGAATGGTAAGGCTTCCAAATTTCGTATTTCTTCTTCTGCCCGTGGCAATCAATTTTGTAAATAGGGGATTCATCTGCCATCAACCACATTTTGTTTTCCCTTTTTGAGTACATAATTGTTGGTTCTGAAAACTTTTGTTGTCTAATTAAATGGCTAATGAAAAGGGGATAAACAAAACAAATTAATCAAGATTCTAATTGGAGCTATACATGGCTATAGAGGAACTTAGCCACATAAGTATTTGGGTCTCACCAAAATTAACAAACTCCTTAAAATATGTCTTTTTCTGGTAACATAATGTTCAATTTGGGTTTACCCACAACATCACACGGTTTATCAGCTCCCAGAATTTGCAATTTTCTCCAAATCCATTTAACCAGTCCACATTAATTTCCCAATAGCACTTAGCTCCCAGTCCAACTCACAAAAAGAAAACTACTTGCAATGAAAATCAAGCATCAACAATAAATAAAATAAAATAAGGAAACGAGTGGAGTTGAGGCTGATGGCACTAAGAGAGGGTAGAAAACAGCTAATTGCTAGGCTGTGCCGAATGCGTGTGCCTCACTCACTATCATGCATCAACACAAACTCCATACACAAAAACAAAACCCCGGCCCATTCATCTTGTAGTATTATTTTTCAACTTTTTCGTCTCAAATAAAAACCCTAGCTACTACTAATAGAAATAGAACCCACTTGATGCCACCAATTTTTGAGTCACTCTCTCCGCGAGATCCCCACGGTTTAAACCTTGTTATAACACATACTCACTCGATCACAAACAACCATCATTATTTATCTTTCCCTGAAATCCCTAACTCTCTCTCTCTCTCTCTCACACACACACACACACAATATCTTCACCCTCAATGTTGACATTGTCCTATTATTCTTCACACCCCTTTATATACCTATAAATATGTATATAATATGGCTGACCACCCTAACAATATTCCAACTAATATTCACCAATTAGACCAACCCCATCAGCAGCCAGCAGCACTGCCACCCCTTGACCCTTCTTCCCAGCTTCCACCCCAATTAGTCCAAGTCCAACATTCCTTCCCATTTCACACGTGCGATAGCCCATCTCCCACGTGTGATTCCCCATCCTCCAATCACTACCAGCCACTTCAATCTCCAAAACCCACCACCACCATGGCCTCATCAAGCTCATCATCATCACCAACCTCTGGAAAACACCCAATGTACCGCGGAATCCGGTGCCGGAGTGGCAAGTGGGTCTCGGAAATCCGGGAGCCACGTAAGACCACACGTATATGGCTCGGCACGTTCCCTATCCCGGAGATGGCGGCTGCCGCCTATGACGTGGCGGCTCTGGCCCTGAAAGGCAGTGATGCAGTGCTTAACTTCCCTGGATCAGTTGCAACATACCCAGTTCCAGCCTCTACATCGTCCCTTGATATTCGTAACGCTGCCACAACTGCTGCGGCCTTAAAGAAGGCGGAACTAAGCAGCGAAAGCCAGTTACAACTCCAGCAGTTGCAGAACGATAGTAGCACAATGAATGCTGGTTGGACATCATCATCAGGAACAGAGTTCTTAGATGAGGAGGCAATATTTGATATGCCAAGTCTTCTGGTCGACATGGCAGAAGGAATGCTGGTATCACCGCCCAGAATAAACTCACCACATGACTCGCCGGCAAATTCAGATGGAGGAGAAAGTTTGTGGGGCTATTTTTGAAAAAGCTAGTTTCACAATCAGGAATTAGATATCCAAGAAAATGGATAATGTGAAAGGGAAAAAAATGAAATAGAAGATAAAGATACAAATAGAATATATAACGTGCTAGCATGTTGTTATTTGTTAATGTTACGTGTATGCTTTTTTATGCATTACGTGATTTGTGATCCAAATAATACTAGTTATGTAATAAGAATAGATTGATGGAAGTTGGAAAATATGATCACCCGTTTACATGTAATCAGTGGGGTGATTTTCCAACAGGTTAAGAGGTTTTTTGATGAAGGTAAGGCAGTGACTTTTGAGTTTGCTTGCTGCTTTTCTGCTTAATGAGTGCATGTACTATAGTGTTTTTGCTAGCTAGAACAAGTTCATATAACAAATATTTATATTTTGGCGCCTTTGTGAGATTATGTTCTCAACTGTTCTCTTATTGGATGTCAGTGTTTGTGTCTGTGTATATCAGTGCCTACCATGTGTCTTTTTTTTTCTTTTTCTTTTTTTTAATAAAAAGGTGAGGGTGACAATCTTAATTAGATGTGAGACTGGTAGCTTCTCTATTGAAAAATCCTAACGATAGAAACCTTAGACTATATGGGGGCTTCAAATTTCAAGCCCTGCCTCAATTGGAATAGTCACGAAACTTGGTAAAAGGTTTTTTTGGGAGGGGGAGACCTATTTCGACTTGAACCCAAATTCTTAGCTTGAAAAGACTTTTGGATTTTGTATCCATGTCAAACACAAATTCTGTGTGAAAAACTAATGAGCAAAAAGTAAACGAAATTCTGCAACATACTTTGCATTAATGATATCTGTCACAAGGTCGCGCAGAAAATTTTTCATTTTACGAATATTGAGATTATTAATATTATCATGAGTCAAAACTTAATTAGTGGGTCCCGTTAAATGTCAATATCTTCTTGATGAAAGCTTGAAAGTTAAGAATTTGGATTTGAATCATGAGAATAGCAAATGTCGTTATGATTAAAACTGCTCCACTGTTCAATTGTCGGGGTGTAATAATGTGACCATGAGCATCTCTCTTTCTCATTTCTACATTTTATTTCCATGTTTATACTAAGTACATGGCGTAATCAGGCTTTACTGAGTGCATTTAGAACAGCTTTTTCCTACAGTTGCAGTATCTGTGATATATCGTACAAAGTTACAACCTAAAGAGCAGACCTTACTCTCAACTCTTTATCGCAATACCTATCTATATTAGGAATATCATGGTGAGAGATTGAGGTTCTCCTTATATTCATGTTTTTAGATTTCTTTCATTTTGTTAGGGAGATAGATGTTATCCAGTCAACAGAGTCCAAAATATCCCCCACAACCAAATTCAAAAGCCAAATATAAGATAGAGATATCTACACCAAATTCTATTTGTTGTTAAAATCTGAGAGACCTTTTTGATAGAGATATTAGATTACTTCTATGTAATATAGCTCTTCGATTAGCTCCTCCTAAATCCTCTTAGCAATCATCATTCAAACACCATTCCTACAGTTCTTCAAACACTGCAAACTCTACAATTTCTTACGCAGAACAACAAGCACAATTCCCTTAAAGGATCACGTGAAAGATTTGTGTATTGGACCAAGAAGATGAGTATAACAAATATTTTATCCATATTCTTGAAAGAAATCCATTAGATCACTTGAAAGAGGTTGTGCATGCACATATATTCTTAAATTTAACTTAATTCTTAATATAGTCAACTCTATGAAATGCATATTTTTGATGATATGAGTTAATTAACATGTTCATGAATTATAACAATATGATCATGCATGTAGGATTATATTTTTGAAATTTTGGGTCAAGCGGAATGGGTCATGTACTTTTTCTTGTATATGTGCAGGTGTCTGTGAACAACCAAGAGTATATTATTGATAAATTACAAATTTTCTCACAAACTTAAGTTGTGTGGAGAAAAGATTCAAATTTAGAACCATTCGTACCATTATAAAATTAGCAATTGTTACAAAACAATAAATATTAGAAAATAACGAATGTAATCTTTTAACTACTATTTTAACCATTGCTTGGGGTAAGTTGATGAATGACAACTGCAAGAAATTTTATCAATTTTACATAATTAAAGCCTTAAACCATCATTAAACCCCAAATCTTGATTTTTATGATCTAAAAGCGAGTTTATCTCACACAGACATAAGTTAAAAAAAGCAATGAGTTCTGAAAATTCTTCAACATTTTGAGCCTATATAAACACATCCAACTTGGCCTACATGACTTTTTCTCCTCTTTTAAGGAGACAAACATCTCCGGCCATATCTTGTAGGACCAGATAGTATGTGCCCCGCACTCACCTTACAATTGGAAGCAACTTTCATGTGTTTGACAAAGCGAAAATAAACGCATCATCTAACCAAAATGGCCAAATTGCAAAACCCAACAAGAGAAAACTAAGGTATGCTCCTTTCCATTCAAAGCAAAGGACAGAAGTAATACCTAGCAGAAATACATGCATAATTAATGGCTATATGCACTGGCGGCTCCATGTAGAGCGCAGGGTGGTCACAGGTAGGGATGGTAATTTTTGCCCGACCTACCGATACCCGACCCTAATGGGCTGGATTTTACCCGGCCTAATAGAAAATGAGGTCGGGTTTGGGTTTTAAAAAAATCCAAAGCGGGTCCAGTCAAGCCCGAGTTTTTCCCAAAACCCGGACCCAACCCGACCCGGTTATATATATATAGTTATAAACCCTAAAATTTCTATTCCTCATTTCATTTCAACTCACACCTCACACGCCGCCTCTAACCTCTCATCTCTTCAGCTCACTATCTCACCCACTCTCAATCTCATTGCTAGCCCAATTGCCCAACCTCTCACTGTTGTCCCAAGCTGTCTCAACTCTCTCTCTCACACGGCCACAAGCCCACAAGCAGTCAAGCATAGGCATAGCTCTCTACTCTCTCAACTCCATTTCATCCTCATCGTCACCGATCTCACACTGTCACACAGCCTTCTGCCCTCTCAACTTCCTCGCCCATGGCCTTACTGCCTCGCTCCACCTCGTTCTCCATTTTTTTTCTTTTTTTCAGGGTTCAGTTCGTCTCAATCATGTGAGTTTGTGTTTGTGTTTAAGATTTCTGTATTTGTGATTTTGAAAGGGAAAATTATAGATCTGAAATTTGTGTCTGCGATTTCTGTGTTTATGTTTGTGATTGTGTTTGGATTTATGTTTGTGTTTGTGATTTCAGGCCGAAAATTCATAAATTGAAATTTGTGTTTCTATCTTTCTGATTTTGGGTTGGGCTAGGCATGAGGTGATGGGGCCCGTGGGGGCTCGACGGGGCGGGTTTGGGGTGGCAAAAAACCTGTTTATTAAACAAGCCGGGTTCGGATTACAGTAGTGGGATCGCGGGTTGGGTTCGAGTATAGAAAAACCCACCCGAACCTGACCTGTTGCCATTCCTAGTCATAAGACCACCCTGAACTTGAAAAAAAAAATGAATTATTTTATGTAAATTTTAAAAAATTTATGATTTTTTATCCTTAAAAAATATTTGGGACCACCCTAAATTTTGTTAGGCTCAACATTATTATACTTTGGACAAAATTTAGCAACAAACTTGGTTGTAGATTAAGACTACAACTTCACTCAATCTTTTTTTATTGGATGTGAATTTTGGTAAATCCATCATTGGATTACATTTTTTTCTTAAATCCTCTATACTTTAAAATTTTCTAAAAGATCAAATATCAATAGCTATGTCATCACTCAAATATTTAAATTTCAAATTTTTGTTGTCTAAAATTATACATAAAAAAAATAAAACTAAATAGTAAATAACTTCTGATTGTAACGTAATGGAAATTGTAACTAAATTTCATAAAGAATATACAATTTAACATTTAAATTTTCAAAATATGTAACTATGTTAATTTGTCTAGTGAGAGTTGTAGCAAAAGCCCAAGAAAATTGTTATGAAACTAAAATTTTGAAAAAGATATAATTTGTAATATTGATAATGAAACTATCATGCAAAAATTTCAAAATAAGAAAATTCATAAAGGAAATTGTAAGACTTATGTCTTTGTGTATGTGTTTTTTTTTTTTTTTAAAGTCAATATATGAAATTTTATTTTTATTAAATTTTGTATAATTTAAATTTCTTAATGACCACCCTAAAAAATATTTATGGAACTGTCACTAGCTATATGAGGCCATGAGGGTCTCCTAGTAGAGACCCTTAAAATTAAGTTAGTTTTCATTTTAAAACCTCAGTCAAAGTAGACTAGTAGAGGACTACAAACGAGGAGAAATAATACAATCTGTGGTTTGTGTTAGAACCATTTGTAAAGCAATTTCTTTTAATTTTTTTTAGCCCATAGGAAGCGAATTGATTAGACCATGACTTTTATGTTCTCTTACTGCTTGTAAATCTCAAGATCTTAATTTACCATTATCTCAAAAGACTAGTCTTCTTCTTCACCTTTTTTAAGGCTCGAACTCTAGCTAGAGATTTTACACCCCTTTTTTATGACCTAGAGAATTTAGTAGTAGTCATTCACTCATTTAGTATATTCATGAATAACTAGAGTAACATGTTTTGAGAATGACTTTTCCAAGAACGTACTATCTATAGTAGAAAAGGAAATAATCATGCACCAAGAATGGTGATCTTGTCAATCTGAAAACAACTCCATCACCAACCATCAGTGACTCTAATTCAAATGAAAGGGGGGCCATGGCACCCTTGGATTTTCAAAATCCTCCCTTCCTAAGTAATTTTTTAAAAATAAAGTAATATAGAAATTTTGACTAATGCCCCCCTAATTTTTTTTTTTTTTAAATGTAATAGATTCATGTAAATTAATACAACAACATCTTTTTGCCTTTTATTACTCGTATACCATATTAAACTAAAATGTTTTTGAATCTTTCATAAAAAATTTTTAAAAAAAAGTTTTTGAATCTAAAACTTCTACAATGTATATATTTCTAAAAATGGATAATTTTATATAAATAATTAATGATTCATTTTTTACTTTATTTTCATACGTCATTTATTAAACAAGAGCATCTTCAACATATAGTCCATAAAAAGAATGTAAAAGTAGATATCTTTAATAGAAATCCTATCTATTTTCCAAAATGAATACCTCTTTTTTTTTTTTTTTCTTTTTTTACATTTTGAAAATTAAAGATATGGACACAATTTTTTATATAGAAGAAATGGCATCTATGGATAAAGTTTATTATTTAAATTAATTAAAATTTATTTAATTTTTGTATGTTTCATAATTTTTATAACTATTAGTATAATCTAACAGTGTAATGTATACTTTATTTAACAAAATATATTAATCTAAAATATTTAAATATAATTTAAAAGATAGTTCATAGTTTAAGAACTAATTATATGGAAAAAGCTGTTTTGATTAACAGAAAAAATTGCTTAATGTAAATGCTTTTGTTACATATAATAAAAGAACCTACCTTAAATCATATTATAGACATATTTTATGTATATGTGTGTATATATGTATATATTGATTAATCAGTTATTTAAATTATATATGTGAGGGCTAAAGGATTAGGGCTTGTTCATGGGCTTGGGCCTGACCCAAAGGTATTTACTTGTCCGAGAAGGGTTAATGGTAGTAACAGCATCAGACTTAAAGGCCCACGAGCAAACTGTGGCGAGAGAAATTGATGGAAATAGTCCGAAGAGAGGTAACTCATCGGCTCAATAAAGTGAAGGTCAAATGGTATACCTTGGGGATAAGAATGATATTCTAGAAGGACCCATAGATAAAAATATATTTCATGAGGGCACAGGGAAGAAGATGGAAAGTGAAATATCTTAGATAAAATTGTTACCACCGCATTGAAGACTCTGCACCAACCTCTCTAGCCGCATTAATGAGGAAATGACATTTGAACAGTGGTGACCAGTTTTACAGCTATTGTTGGAAGACTTCAAGAGGACGGTGAATTGAACAAGTATTTGCATTAATGATTTGATCCATGCGTGGATGATGGAGATAAGAAGGAGAAGAATATTAAAGAAAGAGGAGGGCATTCAAGAGAAGGGATCGGAGAAGAAAATGAGAGAAAGCACTAGATACTCCAGGATCCTTAACTGTAACCTTTTGGAAAAGAAGAAAAGTTAATACAAATTGCTCTCAGCTTACGTCCGAGAAGTGATTCTAATATAAGTGTAGTTCATTACATGTGATTTAACAATCTAGCTCATCATCTTCGTTATCCAACACCTATAGAACCTAAATTTCAAACTCATTCTTTACAAATTTCATTGTATTGGGCTCTTTAGGCTCGACCCCTTCACACTGTTGAGTTTGAGTGTAAATTGTGACCATACAATATATATTAAAATATAAAACCATTCATCCATCAGTAAAGGACTATGACTTTAAAATTTTAATAATCAACCATTATCTTAGAAATTCAAGAAGATTTTTTTTGTTTTCTGTCAAAACAAAACCATAATAATAATAATAATAATAATAATAATAATAATAATAATAATAATAATTGCACTTACAATTTAAAATGAAAATGGGCATCCCTCTAAACTAGGTAGTGACACGTACGCACACATCTTCCAAGTGCCAAGAACATGTCGATTATAGCTTTAAAAAGCATTTAGTGAAGATTCCCGATTGGCTAGTGGGTCTTTGATGCATTTTTAAAAGACCAAAATAAAGCGTGGGTGCAAGTCGGCCATCGATGAAATCTGAGAGAAATGGGGGCCTTCAACTTCAAGGGTTTGAAAAAAGGTGTTGTTAGTCTTGTTGGCTACCTTTTGTGAGTAAAATCAAAAAAAGTATGAGTATATTTGTGGGCCTACTTTTTGTGCCAAGGAAAAACAAATAAAGCCGAAATCGTTCTCTAACTTTGAATCAACTCAAAAAAAGAAGAAGAGAGTTTTCAGGTTTGACTATGGTACGACAAGCATGGCCGACATAGCCTACTATGCTTTCCTTCCATCTTCACTTTCACCGGTTGGTGATGCGTCTCTCTCTCTCTCACAAGTCTCAATTGTCTAATATGTTTGATTGAATTATCACCCATGATATGAAGCTGACGTTTTTAATTTGTTTTTTGTTTTCTTTTTGCAAAAACAAAAACACAAACAAAAAAAGAAGATAGAAATTGATGGTATTAATTGAAATTATTTAGCCGACTTGACTAAAAGATCATATCTTCTTCATGTCATCCAATTCGCAATCTTGGGTTTTCCCCCACAAGGTGCACGTTGAAATTTTAATATTCATTTCTTTTCCCATTGGTTATATGACTATAACTATTATATGCCAATGAAATATCAACAAGATGTGCTTGCCTAGCAATGGTTTTGGAGTTTAAAAAATTAATTAATGTTCTTCTTTTACTATCATCTTTTATGCTTCAATTCAGATGATTGATATATTTAATATTAAAAAAAAAAACAAATCAGGATTATTTTATATATAGTAGGAGATATTCCAATTTAGGTAAGTGTGGAACTCAGCCACTGATTAACAATAAGAAAATATTTCTTTAGAGATAAAAACAACTTAAAGGAGTAATTAAAAAAAACGTAAAAAAAAGGTAGCTAGGTACGTACAGTTAACTTGGATGGTTTGGTTCTAAGATCATTTGTGAAGAAGAGGGAACAAGAATCCGATGAGCTGGGTTGACACAATAATGTATCTCTTTTGGCGAAACCTCTCTATGTACCTTTCTAAAAATAATAATAATAATAATTCTCTCTCTCTCTCTCTCTCTCTCTCGTGGGCCCCCCTGGGCCTGGGCTAGCTATATGGGTTACTCGGGAATTAGTGGTCCACCAAATATGTCTCCCTAATTATCTTGGTTTGTTAGATATGATGATTCTATCCCCTATTAGCTCCTCTTCTTTTAAGGGTCTAATCATTGCCGATCATTCATTTGAGTTCGTTGTCTGTGACATCTTGAGTACATAACTGCAATTGTATATGCTTATCATGATTGTAATTTTTTTTATTCCGTTCGTAAAACGTTTAAAAAATTCTTTGGAGAGCAGGTTATAATTCAATGTTTTGGAAATCATATATAGACGCTGTTGAAGAAAACTTTTCCTCTAGACTTACGAAATTTGAGGTATAAATGTCACAAAAAGTAGTCTAAAACAATGCTGTCCTGTTAAAAATCGTATTTTCATTTTCAGGTATGCATAGGATTGATCGATGAATTAGATGCATCAACTTAGTTTCGCTTGCCGAGTTGTAATCCTAATCCACTTGCACTAACACATATAAGGAAGAATTCACTTACACGTACACTACGGAGTCATTTGCAATGCATATATTAGTGGCATGAATGTTTCATTGCATTAAAAATTACGTTAGTTGTGTTAAATTAAGAAATTGAGAAGTGTTTTGCAAAAAATAAAAATAAAAATAAAAATTGAGAAACGCGTGGAGATCCAAAAAAGAGGGATCGAAGGAATGAACCTCTCATGTTAATCAATTTGACAATATATTATTCTAATTGTGATAAACAACCATTATATTAATTATGATTATCCATATGAAAATGGTGTTAGTGATAAGTACAGTAGTAATAGCAATGATAGTAATGGTAGTGATACCAATAATAATAGTAAAAATAATAGTAATTGTGGTGATTACAATAACAATAATAACGATCAGATTGAGGACGATGATAGGTTGATAGTAATTGATGGGGTGTGATAAAATACAACTGCTAATTTGTCCATGGAAATCGTCCAGGACGAGCAATGTGCTCTAGACGAGGTAAGTTGTCTTGGCTTCCTCAAGACGAGGTAAGCTGTCTTGGCTTCCTTAAGACGAGGTACGCTGCCTTGAAGATCTTAGGACGAGGTAAGCTGTCTTGAAGACCTTAGGACGAGGAAGTATGGACGACACATGGACACTTGGAAATTTTAAAGTGTAAAATGTCTCCGTATTATACGAGTAACCTCCAGTGACCGTTGTGCACAAAAAGGGTAACTCCTAAACAGTTGGAAGTTATATTCAAATACAAACCTCCTCAATTCAAGGGGAGGTTACAAATCCGATAACCGCTCTTAAGACACTATATAAACGGTGGTTCAGACCGGGAAAAGGTACGTGAAAATCATTCCTAAAAAGTTGGAATTCGAAAATAATTGAGAGAAAAACTGACTTTGTCATCCAAGGGTTATTGGCTGGCGACCCCGGTCACCTCTGATCACTTCTCTTTCTTTTTCAGGCTATCAAGATCAAGCGTTAGCCCTCTCTAATCCGAAACATCCAGCCTACTGATAAGTTCCGCATCATCAGTTGGCGCCGTCTGTGGGAACTTAGAAAATAATCTTTGTTTTCTTTTCGTTCTTTCGATCATTCTTTGTTCCTAGACAAAAGGCTGAATGGTTCGGACAAGATCAAGGGCTACCAGCCCAGGCCACCAGGAGAGTAGGGATGCTTCTAGTAATCCCTACCGTGATCGCCAGTCAGCGCCTGCCGCGCAGCCGCCATCCCTTCAACAAGTGCAGTCCATGGCTGCTGCTATGGCGGAACTGACCCGCCAAAATCAAGAGTTGAACCGGGAGATCAACATAAGGAGGCAGCACCGCGAAGGACATACAGAAGGACGACCCCAGGGTCAGGAAGGTAGAGGAGAAAATGTTGAGTCCGAGGATCAGACAAGGGGTACTACTTCTAGAAGGGTGCCACATTTGGAGAGAGAAATGGACCAGATGAGAAAAGCCATGGAAGAAATGAAGAAGAATATAAGGCGGGCAAATCCCGTGGAAGATTTGATTCATAGAACGGACTCCCCATTCACGGCTTCCATTAACAGTCACCCCCTACCCCCTAAATTCAAAATGCCTTCCTTGGATTCATACGATGGAAATTGCGATCCGTGTGACCATATTGCTACTTTTAAAACTACCATGCACCTTCAAGGAGTTCCAGACGAGATTATATGCAGAGCGTTTCCTACCACACTTAAAGGACCAGCGAGGGTGTGGTTCAGCAAAATACATCCAAATTCTGTTGGGTATTTCGAGGAGTTAAGTAAGATGTTTGTTAATAACTTCATCGGAGGACAACGCCACAAGCGTTCCTCTTCCAGTTTGTTAACCATTGAGCAAGGGGAGAATGAGAGTTTACGGTCCTTCATCACCCATTTCAACAGGGAGGCCTTGACGGTAGACGAAATGAACGATAAGTTGCTGTTGGCCGCTTTCCATAATGGAGTTAATTCTGACTTGTTTATTCATAAACTGTATGAGCAGGAGCCTCAGACTATGGCTAAACTCGTCCATTCAGCCCAGAACTTCATGAACGCTGAGGACGCAATAATAGCCAAGAAAAGGAAACGGACAGAACGCACGGAAGCTAGCCATCCACGACATCTAGACCAAGGTCCTCATCCCAAGAAGGCCCGAGTAGATGAGAAAAAGGATAGAGATGGTAAAAAGGCAGCAGGTACGTCATCGAGGAGTCAGCAGTACACTCCCCTAAATACCCCACTGGAGCAGGTCCTTATGCAAATCAAGGATGATCCATCCTTGAAGTGGCCGGAGAAAATGAAGGGAGATCCTAACAAGCGCAACAAGAACAAGTATTGCCGCTTTCACAGGGACCACGGGACACGAACGAGTGTTTTGACTTGAAGCAGTAGGTAGAGAATCTCATCAGGCAGGGAAAGTTGAGGAATTTCCTTGGACGAGACCACAAGGACGAGAAGTTAAAGGCCAAGATGGAAGAATCCTCACGACCCCCACTAGGAGAAATAAGGGTTATTATAGGAGGAACCTCAGCAGCGCAGTCATCCAAGTCGAGGAAGACATACCTTAAGGTGGTTCAAAGCGTCCAGCTGTCAGGACGATCTCCCAGGACGAGGGAAGCTGACGAGCAAGCCATCACGTTCACGGACGAGGATGCTGGAAGAATTCACCACCCCCACGATGACGCGATTGTCATCACCTTACTTATTGCCGACTATACGACCAGAAGGGTGTTGGTAGACAATGGCAGCTCGGCAGACATTCTGTATTACCCTGCCTTCCAACAAATGAGGTTAGGACGAGATCAGCTTCGTCTAGTGAGTTCGCCCTTGGTAGGATTTGGGGGAATGAAAGTACAACAGGTGGGCACCATCACGATGCCCGTAGTGATTGGAGCGTACCCACAGCAGATAGCCAAAGAGGTAAACTTCCTCGTAGTCGATTGTTCATCATCATATAATGCTATTATTGGAAGGCCTACTTTGAATAGCTGGAAGGCGGTAACCTCTATCTACCATTTGTCCGTCAAATTCCTAACTGAACATGGCGTGGGTCAGGTACAAGGAGATCAGTTAGCTGCTAGAGAATGTTACCTAGCTATGTTAGCTATGGATGAGCATTTACAGACGATGAGTATAGACGAGGGAAGAATCACAGCGGAGCCTGTTGAAGTGTTAGAAGATGTCCCCTTAGACGATAGTAGAACTGAGAAGTTTACTAGAATAGGGGCTAGCATGGAAGAAGGGGCGAAGAATGCACTGGTCCAGTTTTTGAAGAAAAGCCTTGATGTCTTCGCATGGAGTCATGAGGACATGCCTGGTATTGATCCGAGTGTTATTACTCATCGTCTAAATGTATGTCCCTCCTCCAAACCCGTGCGTCAGAAGAAAAGGGTATTCGCTCCTGAGCGAGACAACGCCATCAAAGAAGAAATACAAAAGTTGATTACGGCGGGGTTCATTAGGGAAGTTTACTACCCAGACTGGTTGGCGAATGTAGTCATGGTAAAGAAGGCCAATGGCAAGTGGCGAATGTGTGTAGACTTCACTGACTTAAACAAGGCTTGCCCGAAAGACAGTTATCCGTTGCCGCGCATTGACCAACTGGTAGACTCGACGGCTGGTCACAGGTTGCTAAGCTTCATGGACGCCTTCTCAAGCTACAACCAAATAAGGATGGACGAAGCAGACCAAGAGAAGACTTCGTTCATCACCAGCCAGGGGTTGTTTTGCTATAAGGTAATACCTTTTGGCTTGAAGAACGCAGGGGCGACTTATCAGAGGCTGGTGAACCAAATGTTTCATCCTCAAATTGGAAGAAATGTAGAAGTCTACGTTGATGATATGCTGGTAAAAAGTTTGGACGGGGGAAAACATCTGGACGACCTTCAAGAGACCTTTGATACGCTTCGACGGTACAACATGAAACTTAATCCAAGCAAGTGTGCCTTCGGAGTTTCATCGGGAAAGTTCTTGGGGTTCATGGTTTCGCATAGAGGTATTGAGGCAAATCCAAATAAGATTCAAGCAATACTCAACATGGAACTGCCGAAAAACATCAAAGAAGTCCAGTCCCTTACAGGACGAGTCGCCGCCCTCAACATGTTTGTTTCGAAGGCTACTGACAAATGTTTACCGTTCATTAAAATCCTCAGAAAGGCGTTTGAGTGGACAGAAGAGTATCAAAGGGCCTTCCAAGATTTGAAGACTTACCTCACAAAGGCACCGTTACTAAGTCCATCCGTATCCGGTGAAGAGCTATATTTGTATTTGGCGGTATCCTCGCATGCTATAAGTTCCGCACTAGTCAGGGAAGAAGGATGAGTGCAGAAACCGGTATACTATACCAGCCGGGCACTTAGAGGAGCGGAGGGACGGTACCCATTGATGGAGAAGTTAGCCTTTGCCTTGGTCACGGCCTCAAGGAAGCTGAGACACTACTTTCAAGCTCATGTCATCATTGTCTTAACGGATCATCCCCTAAAGAAAGCAATGAGCAAATTGGAAGCTGCGGGACGGCTAGTCCAATGGGCAGTGGAACTCAGTGAATTTGATGTCAGGTACCAGCCAAGGAATGCAGTCAAGGCGCAGGCGCTGGCGGACTTCATTGCGGAGTTCACTCTAAGCCAAGACGATCTGGCCAAGGATAAGCAAACGAGAAGGTGGGTCATAGACGTGGATGGATCATCTACGATGTACGCAGGAGGGATTGGAATCATACTTAAGTCCCCGGAGGGAGATAAATTGGAGTATGCAGCCCGTCTACAGTACCAAACCACCAACAATGAAGCTGAATATGAGGCACTACTCAAAGGGCTGGAATTGGCTAAGTTCTTAGGAGCAGAGTCAGTAATAGTCAGAGGAGATTCTCAGCTAATCATCAACCAAGTAAATAGAATGTGTGATGCCAAGGAAGATCGAATGAAGAGATACCTCAGCAAGGTGAGGAGGCTTGTGCAAAAGTTTTCAGAAGTAAGTTTTGTTCAACTCCCAAGAGAAGAAAATATGGAAGCAGACGCGTTGGCAAGGGCAGCATCGGCAGGTGGAGTTATAGACGAGTATAGTAAAGTCCAATACATGCCGAGCATAGATCTCCCGGAAATACAGCTAGTTGGAGGGGAAGAAAATTGGATGAGTCCAATTGTAATTTATCTGAAGGATGGAAAGCTTCCAGAAGACAAGAACGAAGCTAGGAAACTAAGGGTTAGGGCTGCAAAGTACGTGCTTATAAATGAAGTGTTTTACAAGCGAGGTTTATCTCAGCCCTACTTAAGGTGCCTAGCTTCGGACGAAGCAAATTATGTTTTGAGGGAGGTTCATGAAGGAGCATGTGGTAATCACTCGGGGGCAAGATCACTCGTCCACAAGATCATATGTGCCGGCTACTAGTGGCCCACGGTCCAGGCAGATGCTAAGGCTTATGTCAAGGTGTGCGACCAATGTCAGCGCTACAGCAACGTCCCTAGGCAGCCGTCGGAGTACCAGACCCCGATGATAGCCCCGTGGCCCTTTGCGCAGTGGGGACTGGATATCCTAGGTCCTTTCCCCCCAAGAACCAGACAAATGAAGTTTTTGGTGGTAGAAATTGACTACTTTACTAAGTGGGTGGAGGTTGAACCCCTCGCAAAAATTACGCAGCAAAATGTCAAGAATTTTATTTGGAAGAATATTCTATGTAGGTTCGGAGTACCGAGGGTATTGGTATCGAACAACGGACGACAATTTGACAACACACCGTTCAGGGACTTTTGTGAACATTTCGGAATTAGAAATCATTACTCCTCACCCTCCCACCCACAGGCAAATGGACAAGCAGAAGTAGCAAACCGATCCTTACTGAAGATCATCAAGACTCGGCTTGAGGGGGCAAAGGGGATATGGCCGGACAAGTTACCAAGCGTTCTTTGGGCCTACAGAACCACTGTGAGAACCCCGACAGGAGAAACTCCCTTCAAGTTAGCCTATGGAAGTGAAGCGGTCATACCGGCAGAAGTTCATATGGCCAGCCATCGAGTGATGAAGTATCAGGAGCAAGAAAATGAAGAATTACTCCGTCTTGACCTCGATCTCATTGATGAGGTAAGGATGGATGCGGAGCAAAGGACAGCAAGATACAAGAATCTTATGGCCAGGCAGCATGATTCCATGGTGAAACCCAAGCGCTTCAGCGTAGGGGACCTCGTTCTTAAAAGAGTATCCTTGGCAACTAGGAACCCAGCTCATGGAAAATTGTGACCCAATTGGGAAGGACCATACAGGGTAGTCAACTGCAAGAGGCAGGGGTCGTATTACTTGGAAGCTCTAGACGGACGAAAGCTAGAGCATCCTTGGCATGTGGAGCACCTGCGAAAGTACTATCAGTAAAGGTCTCGGACGAAGCTAATCAAGGACGAGGTTACAATGATGGACGACTCTACTACTATGTTTAATATCTACTTTTGTGTTCTTATTACTGTTATGGTGTGTACTAAGAATAAAGGTGTACTAGTTCTTAAACTTTTGCACTGTCTACGAACAAGTTTGTGAAAAACAAGATTGTGTATTTTAAGTATTTTCCTAAGTACTTTCATGAGGCGCTAGCTTTTAAGCAGGTGCCATGTTTGTGAACAATGCTTATGTAATGATATAGTTTGGATTTTCAATGTATTTTATGCATAAAATCTAACTCCCATGGTCAAACCCACGAGGGGGGCCAAAATCTTAAGACGAATGAAAAATCCCTAGACGCAGGGATGCAACGTTCACAGCCTTTCCTCAAGACGAGGATAAAGTGCAAAGCTAAAGCAAAAAGAAATTATTACAAGTCCATGGACGAGCATCTGAACAAGACACAGGTGCTCTAGGACGAGTCAAACGCCAGAAAACGTCCTTGACAAAGGGCCAACACGGAGCTTATGGACGAGGCAAATGGACCAAACCTATGGACGAAGGAAACGTCTAAAGGCTGTCATCAATTCGTCTATAGAAAAACAAATGAACCAATGACATCGTCCATAAGCAAAATATAAGGACGACCCTTTAATACTTGAGAAATATTCAAATCTCAATCACAACAATCATAAAGGGTAAGCACGTCCATACACAAACAAATAATGAATAAAAATAGACATTTATTGAAATAGAAAAAAAGCGTAGACGACCATCGTCCAAAAACCCTTACATAAATTAAGCCCTAAAGGCAATTGCTAATACACTCGTCTATAACACTATAGACAAGGTAATTGTACTCGAATACATTTCAATAAAAAAGAAAGAAAAAACAACAACGAAGCAAATTACATCAAAGCATAAATATCTTAAACGGATGGTGTGTTGGCGTTAGGCTCGTCTTGAGGCGGCAAAGTGGTAGCATCGTCCTCCACGTTGATATCTTCAGAGCTGGTCTGGACGAGGGAGCTCGTGAACGCCCCACCAAGATTGAGCTTTATAGAGCTGAAGTCCACTTCTGGGAATTTTTCTACGGTGTCTATCCTAAAATCTTCAAAGCCAGCTGCACAGTTGGCGTCCATTGAATCAATAAATTCTTTGGACGCCTTGAACTCAGCAACAGCATCTCCTTTAGCTTTCTCCAGAAGGACGTCAAGCTCTTCATTCCTCTTTTGAAGGAAATCAAGACGAGCGTCCTTCTCAAGGACTTCAGCTTCCAGCTCAGTGACGCGATTCTTCAAGTTTTCCGCCTCGTCCTTGGACTTAGCTGCTACCTCTGCCCACCTCTTGGACTCGTCCCTTCCCTTTTGGACCGTCCTCTCCAACAACACCCTCGTCTTGTCTAGTTCAGTTGCCTGCCTAGACGCGGCGATGAACTTAGACATTGCCTGCATAGATCAAAGCATTGTTAGAATGCATGCATAAGCTAATAGCAAGACGAGACAAACATATAAAACCTGCATACCTTGAAAAGGTCATGGACGCCGGAGCGCTCAAAATCCTTCAACGACATGTTGTAGCATGCCGTCACGTCCTCATCCGTTACAACCTTCTCAAATTTCTCCCAAGCCAAGTCCTCGTCCTCAAGAAGATTGTGAGGAACTTGGTGAGAAGGTTGAGACGAGGATGGGGCTAATCTAGGCGGGAGGGGTGGAGAAGGAAGCTCTGGATCAACGTCCAAAATCTGAACTGGATGGCTAGGAGGGACGAGGAGAGAGCCAAGTTGATCCTTGGCTTGGACGTCTTGAGGCTTGGACGACTTGTGCCTAGCCTTCTTCTCCTTGCGCCTACTTGGGAGGTTTCCCAAGTCTACGCCTAGAGAGAGGCTCTTCCTCTTCTCGCCAGAAGCTGGACGAGGGTTGGATTTCACTCTAGGCCTAGTCTCCTCGTCCATCGCATCCTTGCCTTTATTTTGTTTCATCGTCGCCATTCCTGCAAGTAAAGACGTCAGTAAAAAAACAAAAAAAACAAAAAAAAAAACAAAACAAACAAAAAAAACAAGAAAAAAATGGAAGACGAGGGAAAGGACGACTTACGTCTTCTCACGGTAACTTCGTGGGCAATTGCCCCGTCTGAAGGGTCAGGACCTAGACCCCAGGTGGCAAGACGCCGTAAGGTAACCAAAAAATGGAAGGTCTTGTCGTTGTAAAGACGAGCTTTTTGGACTCGTTCCAAATGGAACCTATCCAAATGGGGTCGTCTAACACCTGTAAAACAAAACAAACAAAAACACGTTAGATGACCATTATTAAAGACGAGTGCAACAAATACAATGAGAAATTCATACCTTCAGGATGAAGGTTCCCTATCTCCCCTGTATAGGGAGGGAATGGATCCTTGGCAGTGTCATTAGGACGGCCAGCCCAGAAACCAAAGACGAAGAAAAACTCCGTCTTCCAGTTTCTGTCTAACGTGACTAATGACTTAATCAATCTACAATCTTTCCCTCTGGCTGTAAATTGATAAAAGCCAAGGGACTGGTTAATTTCGGAGGGTTTATAGTAGTAGAGGAACTCGTCCACGGAAAGAGGACGGTTCCCCTCAAACACCTCTCTCCACAAAACTTGCATAGCTACTATTAGACGCCATGCATTGGGGTTAAGTTGGCATATCCCTATACCTAACCTAGAAAGAAACTCCCTGACGAAGGCATTTAGAGGCAACCTCAAACCCCCTAGGAGGTAGGCCTCGTAAATGCCAACGCCAAAATAGGGTTAACAACACCACTCGTCACGGACCGGTAGCCTAGGGTTCAAACTATCTGGGATTTGGTACCTCGTCTTGAGAAGTTTCAACTTCTTCTAGTCCGTCTTAGATCCAACCCCTACAGCACAAGTATAAACTACCTCCTCCTCCTCGTCTTGAGTAGAGGACGAGGGAGCACTTGTGCCAGCCCTAGAACCAGATTTGACCCTCGTCCTATGCTGTTCCCTAAACACCTCTAAAGGAACCCCCGGGACACCAGACGTATACTCGTCTGTGGTGTTCCCATCACTGCTGCTATTACTACTCTTAGAACTATCACTAGAGCCACTAAAGCTACTTGGGTCTTGGTACTCGTCTATGGCTTTGACAGTGCTATCCCTAGACGAGGAAAGGACCACCTCAGACATTTTTAAGGAAGAAACTTAAAATCTAAGGACGAAGATTAAAGAAAGTACCCGGAACTAGACGAGAGGAGACTAACTGACGCAGGAAACTTCTAGACGAGGCGCTAAGACGAGGGAGATCGAGGAAGAAAATTTGAGAAAATGAGGAGGGTAGTGGAGGAATTCTACTATTTATAGGCATTGACCCCAGTACACGAAGCGACGCGACCAGCCAAAAAGTGACAAATGGCACGTCCCTCGAAAAACGAAATGACATGATTGGTCTCCAGTTAGATCATGACAAGTGACACCTATAACAGCTGAAATAAAGACACCTGTCCAAAGAACGGCGTTAATGGATATGATTCCTAGACGACCCATGGACAAGGGGGCAACTGATGGGGTGTGGTAAAACACAACTGCTAATTTGTCCACGGAGATCGTCCAAGACGAGCAATGTGCTCTAGACGACGTAAGTTGTCTTGGCTTCCTCAAGACGAGGTAAGCTGTCTTGGCTTCCTCAAGACAAGGTACGCTGCCTTGAAGACCTTAGGATGAGGTAAGCTGCCTTGAAGACCTTAGGACGAGGAAGTATGGACGACACGTGGACACTTGGAAAATTTATAATGTAAAATGTCTTCGTATTATACGAGTAACCTCCAGTGACCGTTGTGCACAAAAAGGGTAACTCCTAAACGGTTGGAAGTTATATTAAAATATAAACCTTCTCAATTCAAGGGGAGGTTACAAATCCGATAACCGCTCTTAAGATACTATATAAACGCTAGTTCAGACCGGGAAAAGGTACGTGAAAATCATTTCTAAAAAGTTGGAATTCGAAAATAATTGAGAGAAAAACTGACTTTGTCATCGGAGGGTTATTGGCCGGCGACCTCGGTCACCTCTGATCACTTCTCTTTCTTTTTCAGGCTATCAAGATCAAGCGTTAGCCCTCTCTAATCCGAAACATCCAACCTACTAATAAGTTCCGCATCATCAATAATGAAAGACAAAAGATGAAAGACAAAATTTTTAAGATTATGATTAAAGTAGTGAATTAATATTAGTGCTGACTTCAAGGGAGAAAAACAATGACAAAGGTTCATTGATGGCAGTGGTCATGTTTGGTGTCAAAATCAAAATCAATGCACTTAATTTACCGCTACTTTTAATGGAAAAAATCAATGCACTTAATCCACGGCTTCTTTTATGAAGGAATATTTGGGAATGACATCCCAAAATTCCCCAAAACCTTTTAAAAAGGAAATGATAGTAGTTGACACAAGATGGGTCAAAGGGATAGGACTTATGGGGCCCAAAAATTAAAGCCTTTTATTAAGCATGGGCTGAACTTAGTTAAATCAGTAACAAGCCCAAACTGAGTCTTTGGCCCAAAAGCAGTTCTGAAAAGAACACTTACTCCGCGTGAAGACGTGGGGGCGAAACCTCGTACACAAAGTCAAAAACCAGTCCATTATGCACTGGCTGATGAAAATGACTCCTCGTAAAAGTGGAATTGGACCCGGCTCTTCTCTGGAATACCGTTCTAGTCTAGTCTAAGCCTAACTTCTTTGGCAGTTGGCACACGGAGAAGTCAGCAAATCCAAACCATGCCAGCAATGCATGTTTCTCGAAAGATACCATGTATTAAGTGTTAACTACTGACTAGGAGCACAATTATAATTCATAAACTTCTATTCAACTTTCTTTGACTTAAAATGTCAAACAATTTTACTCAAATCCAAGGGTAAATAGTTAGTGGTCTCGTAAATTTTTTGAAAATCAAAAAACAAAGACAAAACATTTGAATCAACTATGTGTATGTGGAGGACTTCCTTTTAATCTACCAAATAATCCAAACAAGGGTCACTTTTTTTTTTTTTTTTTTTTTGGGAGGGGGAGGGAATACTACAAACACTTAGGCAGTTTAGCAAATTGTTAGAACAAAGAGAGAGAGAGATTCTCAATGCACATCAGTGCCACTCTGCTAATGTTCATTCAAGTCCTACTTGACCCCTCTTCAAGCATTGCTTTTGACATGATCAGTCTCTCGCCTTTATATGGGTCTCTCACCTAACGAAACTGAAAGGGTAAAGGGGGGCTGCCTATGGACCCCCTTAGACTTTAAAAAATTCCTTCATCCCTTTAAATTTTTTATGAAAAAGTAAAAAATTATACATAAAATTTTCCTTATTGACCCCCCTTAAAAATAAAAATAAAAATATATAGAATATGGCTTCAGCCTTCATCACTGCTTGCCACCCTTACTTCTCACCATGAGTCTCATACTGGCCGGATTGATTGACGCCAATCAAGCCGCCTTTTAAAATCCTTAAGGGGATTTTTTTTTTTTTTTTTTTGCCTTAATATGACTTGGATTAGTTTGAATAGTAGCTCACTTTAGAATTGGAACCAAAATGATAGATGCTAAACATGCGTCTTGGTCACTGAGTGGTCTCCTTCTCATGGCTACCGATCAGCGGCGACGCCACTTAGTGTCCAGGGTATTCCTAGAAGCACCCTGGCTTGAAATTTTATATATATATATATATATATATATATATAATAATTTAAAATTTTTTTATTTGTTTACCTTTAAAAAAAAATAGGAACACTCTCAAGCAATATCAAGAACACCCTCAAAATTTTTATGCCAAACAAATTTTGAACTAAAATCTAAAAAAAAAAAAAAAAAATTTGTAACAAAGAATCTGAAAAAAAATAATTTAAATTTTTTTATTTGTTGGTCAATTGGTGTTGGTGAGTTTGTCTTTTAACGTATTGTGATTTGTGAATTTATCTGATTGACTCCTCTTGTGTGAATCTTATCTGTTAAGTGGGGGGTAGATGGGGCCATGAGGCCGTGTGGTGTGGGGTCAGGGGTGGGATATTTGAATTGAGGAAGTAAAAGTCATGCAGAAGCAGGGGGTTGTGCACACATGAAGTGTATGCTAACGCACAGTGGGGTGTGTGCTAGACTCCTAGTAATTAGTAAAAAAAAATGAATGAAACAACTAAACACCAATAATTAATAATTTAATTAACTAATACATTATAAAAGACAAACAAATTAAATTAGGTTAGGCTAAACAACAATTAATAATTTAATAATTAATGAAACAACAATGCAACAAATTATAGTTTATAAAAGACAAAAAAATTTATGAAACAACTAAAGAACAATAATTAATAATTTTATTAATATTTCAAATGAACTTGTAGTTTTTTGTACACGTACCTTTGTTCATTTCTTTTCTTTTTATTATTATTTTTTTTCCTTTTGAGGTTTTTCAGTGTACAGAATGCAAATTTGTTTTGGTTTTAAGAATTTTTTTTTTTTTTTTAAGTACAAACTTCATGCTTGCCAAATCTTGAATTTCGGCCAATATTTACCGAAACACCTAAAATAGACCGAATTGACCCAAAAATTTTTCAAAGTGGAACAGGAACATCTTGGACAAAATTCCTAGAGTCGTCACTGCTATCGATCCCTTGTGTCTTTACAGTGGGGGTGGATTTTTTCTTTGCTAGATACGGCTTTCCCTTGAGTGGATTTAATGTCTTTGAGGTTGTAATGCGATTTTTTTGAGATCACAGGATTTGTTTCCATTTTATAATATTATTATTTCCCCTCATATTTTGGTTCGGTTTTTACTATCATATTTTTCTCTGAGAGTATAGTCTTTCCTGATACATATTTATTGTATTTTCTTGTTTTTCTTGTTATTAATTTTATTTTTACAATAAAAAAATTATGTTGTTTCTCTCCCAAAAAAAAAAAAAAAAAGGCTGATTTAGCTTTTAGTTTTGTTGTTGGTAGTGCAATCCATACAACGAGTATGTGGAATTGTGGATTCAGAGTGAAAGTGAAGATTGAATGAGATCAAAGGAGCAGAGAGAGGGTCCTTGATTTCCTTTGTTCAACTTATCTTCTATGTATATGATAGTCATTAAAAAAAAAAAAAAAATCAATGCACTTCACCACTTCTTTTATGAAGGAATTTTTAGAAATGGCATCTATCATAAAACAAATTTCCTAAAAAGTGAACTTAAAAAAATCCCAAAACTCGAAATTTTTTAAAAAGGAAATGAATAGGGCTGTAAAAGAACCAAGCTGATCATAAACAACTCGAGCTCGGCTCAATCATATTTGTTTGTTTATAAATAAGTCAAGCTTAAGTCTTAATTTTAGACTCGTTTAATAAACAAGCCAAGCCTAAGCAAAAAAAAAAATTTGTTCACGAACAAGCTTGTGAGCTATAAGGCTTGATACGAAATAATTCAAGTATAGACTCATTTATATGTGTTAACTAAATATACTCATTACACATATCTAATGACATGACCAAAATGGGACTACTGCCTATTACCTTAATTTTTTCCTTCCCTCTAAACTAACCAATAACCACTTTAGACTATAGTTACATTTATCAATAAATTAATTAATTAAATGGGCCACATATGATCCTTCCCTATCAATAATCTAATATAAAGTCATGACACATGTTAGTATTTTCTCATTCATAATATTACAAACAAGTATTTTTCTAGTTCTTCAATATCTAATATGAATGTAAAAATTATATTTTGAACATTTGTTGAAACTGTAGGCAAGGAAGGATATATGAATGAATTTAATTATGTAAAATTTTAATTTAAATAATGGCTAATCATAAGTAAAATTAGACACATGATAAAAATGTGTATGCTATTTTTTTTTCTTTTTAGTCTCTTAATTTTAGATATTTAAGCATTATCAAGATAATGTAATTTTCTTAGATCTCAAGCTCAAAAGCTTGATCTAAGTTTTGAGGTTGAGCTTGATATTAAGCTTGAGTTAGCTTGACTAATTATTCAAGACAAAACAAACCAAAATCAGGCTTTATGGCTTCCTCACGACCTTAAGTTCAAACATTATTTTTAGACTTGTCATGAACTCAAACTAAGCATGAACTTTTGACTTTTCTTGACGAGTCAAACTTGAACATATATTACTCGACAAAACTCGGTTGGTTCATGGCAATAGAAATGAGTATAATAGTTATCCTCACGAGATAGAACTTATGAGGCCATTTGAGCCCTTTATTAAGCATGGGCTGAACTTAAGTTATATAACCATCCATCCCAGACTCTAGCCTTAAACAGCCCAGTTATGTGGCCCAAAAGTTGTTCTGAAAAGGGCCACTTTGTCCGCGTGAACCCATGGGAGAAACCTCGTAGGACACCAAGTCACAAACCCTGCACGGGTTGATGAAAACGACGTCATTTAATTAGTTCATCCCAAAAACAAAAAGTGAAATTGGAGTATAGGACCCGGCGGCTGTTAATGTGGAATCAAGAATTCAAATTGAAATTAGAGTTAGAATGGTAGTTCTACACTTGTACCATATATTCTAGTCTCTACACTTGTACCATATATTCTAGTCTAACTTGTCCAGTACTTGGGACACGGAGAAGCAATCTAATCCAAATTCCAAAACCGTTCCACCATGTTCCTTACAAAATGGGAGCACATGCAGTTAATATCTATGAACTACCTACTTTTGACTTTCATTCATTCAAATGTCAACGAATTTGACTCAAATCGAATTGTAAGTAGTTATTAGTCTCTTTAATCTTTGACAGTCCAAAAACAAAGATAAAACACTTGAATCAAGTCCTTTTCATTACCAAGACGAAAATGTGCTCCTATAAATAAATAAATAAATAAATAAATAAAGAGGTGAATACACTACGTCCACTAAATGACAAAAGTTCAAAAGGCTGATATTACCAACATTCAAGCAGCTAGGTGAATTTTTGTCGGAGTTGGGAGAGAGAGAGAGAGATAGGCACCAGCGTACAAGAGCATTTTCTTTAAGAATTGTATAGGAATTTAGCATCTTAAAAAATTATTATATTTATTTTAACATTTTACTTTACCACTTCATTTGATTTTTTTTTTTTTATTCTTTCTTTATGTTTTCTTTATTCTTTCTTTATGTTTTCAGATAACTACCATTCATACCATGTTTGCTGTACTTAGCAACTATCATTAAAATAATCTTTTTTTTTTTTTTACAATCTTACTACAATGAGCTGTTAGAGATAACAACCCACTGTAACTAGATTGCAAAATTAATATGACTTACAATTCTTGATGGAGTATGCTTTTTACAAACTTGATGTTAAAATTTAGCATTTATAGTATTTACAATTCTTAATGAGAATGCTCTAAGAGCATTCCCATCGTGTGCCAAATGTCAAATATTTGGCATTTGGCACACCAAACACCAAAAAACAAGATTCATGGGGTGTTCATATGCTAAAAGTTTTAACATTTTTAGCAAACTTGCTACAGTACAATTGTATTGATAGAACTGTGTTGTAGCATGTTGTATAATTAAATAACAATTGTTTAATTATCTATTAAATAAAAATTGTACTGTAGCATGAGGTGTTTCAAATTACATAACAATTTGTACTGTAAAATTGCTACGGTACAATTTTTTACTACTATGGTACAATAGCTGGGTTTTTTTAATTATTATTTTAATGTAGTGTAATGTTAAAATAGAATATCTAATATATAGCATATTGTAAAATGATGCGCTAAAATTGATAAAGTAAGTTTTGAAGTGGTAAAATAGCATTCGACATAGCACACCCGATGAGAATGCTCTTAGTGTCACTATGTTAACATGCACTCTATTGTACTTGTATATATAGGTGTATACAAAATAAGTTGTAACATACAACGTTTAAAAGTTGAGAAAATATTTAATTGAAGCTGTAGGGGATGGTCTTGAACCTCAACCCAACAAGCCCAAAACAATTTATTTGTTAGAGAATGGATTTTACAAGAAAACATCTTAGCAAATTAAGTATGGACCATAACTAACGGGATTTATGCCAATAAGACTAAAAACAAATTGGAAGATATAACGCTCCTCGATCAAGTCCAAGGATGAGATGTTCTTATAATAACTCAAGTTTATCTGAATACAATGTGTTCTTCTTCTTCTTTTTTCCCTTTATAGATTACATGCCCTATTTTTTACGGGGTCTTTTCCTTATATAGTCCTTCAATCTTCCATCACAACCTTCCACTTGTTGATCTTGTAGGTAATCCCTTAGATGCTTGTCACATCAAAACCTCTTGGAAGTTTTGTGAATAGCTGTAAACTAAGATAGCACTATTTATGTGTCATTTCTTTATAAATGCAACTAATTGGTTTGGTGCAGAGCATTTAATGTGGTGGTGACAGCATTCTCCCCCAAATATTTCTTCCCTCATCGTTGGCTAAGTTATGTTACCTTCCCTGATGCTTATCCTTAGAAGACCGATTACCTTTTGTAGAGCATACCCGGGATGGTTGGGCTTCAACCTTCCACAATGCTTGCCCAATGAGGCTTAGCTCCTCAGGCACTATCACCAACCCGTTATTATCTTCCCTTGTCCTCGGCCCATTGATCCCAAAATGTAACAAATCTTTTGACCATCCTCGAACTTCTATATATCCTCAAGCGCGGCATATGGCTCAACACACTAAATCGGCTTGTTGACCCTCATAGAAGCTTTGTGTGAATCCTCAGAGATTCTACAAAAATCCTTAAGAGAACTATTGAGTAAAAGGTTAGATGGTTTTTTATTAACAAGTCTTGACTCCAAGTTGGTGCCAAATTTCCAATTCAATCTGCTAAAGACTTAAAAAATTGGTTTTTGTAAAAAATATTAATAATAAATGCGCTTCTGAGTGTCTTAAGTGTCTAGTACTCTTTTTGAATATTAAAATCAACTAAAGTGACTCTCCAATGGTGCTTTGTGAAGGGCTATAACCCATTGACAAAGCCAATATTTAAGATCAAGAGGCAAGATTAATTGACAAAATTGAAAGAAAAATTAATCTAAAAAATATTAATCAATATTAATAACAAAATAAATAAACAATTATATGCTAATATAATTGTCATTCACAATATAATATAAATGCAAACTTTAATTTATTTTCATTTATAGAATTCAATTCATACTCATTATTATGATTAGGTTTCTCCACAATCTCGATTAACCACAAGTATATTTTCAATAGCATTAAAACAAAAACAAATAATCATTTCATAGTTAATTACATTAATATTAAGGCTATGTTTGGTTGGGTGTAAAATAATTTCAAGTAAAAATATTTTCGGGAAAGAAAAATATTTTTAGGTGTTTGGTGGCATTTTAAAAAATATTTTGGAAAATATATTCAGATGTTTGGTTGTAATCTTGAAAATATTATAGAAAATATATTTTCTACTTGTTGCTCACATTTTCTCACATTTTCTCAGCTTTCAAACAAATATATAACATCATTTCTCAGAAAAACACAAAAGAAACAAAACCCCAAAAAAAAAATCATAATATATGGGAGAGAAGAAGGAAGAGAGAGAGGCGAGATTGCGATCGCACTCGCGCCGCCTCGCGATCTCTGGATCGCGCCTTGCGATTGCGAGATCGCAAGGCAGCGCGATCACGGCGCGCGATCTAGAGATCGCGATCGCGGCGCGCAATCGAGAAGGGGTGCGATCTCGCCGGCGCCGCCTTCTTTCTACTTTCTCTCTCTCTCTCTTTGCGCGTCTGTGAGCCCAGAAATAGTTTGAAATGAAAATTTTCACTTCAAACCATTTCCGGTCAAACTTCTTAATTTTACGGTCAACGGAAGTGATTTTCCAAAAAACTCTATTTTTTATGCACAACCAAATACATCATTTCATGTAAAACGATTTCCTGAAACCGTTTGAAGCCAAAACAAGCACAGCTTAAGTGATTAATATGAATTTAAACATGCATTTTGATTACTTATAATAATTTGAGAAAATAAATCAATATAAAAGTATTAATAATATAGCAATATATTTGGAAAGTTCAAAGTTGTGCATGTGCCTAAAGCCCTTTATACCTTTAAAAGATGCGTAGAATTCAACTTTTGTTAGGAGTTTTAAGTCTATAGCAAAACCTCGTACGCATAAATCCATTACAGATTATGGTCAGATGCAATAGCTAGGGCTATTCCATCATGCAATTCCTATTTAGTGGTTGTGATAAAAAAAAAAAAAATTAGGAAGATCACTTTTAATATCAGCCATTGGATCAAAGAAGCTTAAATAGAAAAAAAATTAAAACTTAGAAAAGGTAAAAGATGAAAGAGGAGTTTTATGCGAGTGATTTAAAGGATATTACACGGTGCAATAGCCCACCAGATCCCAATTCGTCACAAACCAGTCCATCATGCACTGGCTGATGAAAACGACGTCATATAGTAAAAGTGGAGTTGGACCCGGCTCTTCTCGATCTGGAATACCATTCTAGTCTAACTTCTAGTAGTGCTTTGTCACACGGAGTAGTAAGCAAATCCAAACCATGCCGCATATTTTCCTAGAAAGATATGTGTTAAGTACTAACTAGTAAGCACAATTATAATTTACAAACTTCTATTTAACTTTATTTGACCTAATTGTTAAAGAATTTGACTAAAATATTCTTCAGTTTTTTTAATTTTATAATTTGTCTCAAATCTAATTGTAAATAC
This sequence comes from Castanopsis chinensis, assembly GCA_032878915.1. NCBI lineage: Eukaryota > Viridiplantae > Streptophyta > Magnoliopsida > Fagales > Fagaceae > Castanopsis > Castanopsis chinensis. Next base: position 7,718,630 of record JAVQMG010000115.1, on the reverse strand, counting down.
TTAGTTGTCTCTGTAATCTTTGACTTTGACAGTCCAAAAACAGAGACAAAACATTTGAATCAACGATGTGGCGGACTTCCTTTTCTAAGTTTTTTAATCCACCAAATACAACAATAATCACTTTTTATTGTTGGGGCCATTATTACAAACATTCATGCAGCTCAGCGAAATTTTGGAACCCGAGAGAGAGAGAGAGAGTGTGTCTGTGCTAATGTGCATTCAAGTCTTGTTTAGCCCCTCCTCAAGCATTGCTCTTGACACGACCTTTTACATGCTTTTCAATCCCCTTCCTGAGTGAATCTCTTGCCTGACGAAGTTGAGATGGGAAAGGAGGGCTATGCCCCACCTTAGATTTTAAAAAATTCCTTCTTCCCTTAAAATTTTACTCATGAGTCTCACACTGGCCTAGATTGATTGTGTCTTCTTCGTTGATGACAGTCTAGCCGCCTTTTAAAACCCCTAGAGGAAATTTTCTTGCCTATATATGACTTGGGTTAGATTGAATATGTGCTCCTTCATAACCAAATTGATGGATGCTAAGCATACATCTCAGGCACCAAGTGGTCTCCTTCTCATGGCTACAGAGCCCTTGTGTCTTCACAGTGGGGTGAATTTCTCCTTGCTAAATCTGATTTTCCCTTGAGTGGTCTTGGTGTCTTCGAGGTTGTAATGTTGTTTTTTTGGAGTGCATAAGATTTGTTTCCAATTTATAATATTATTTCCCCTCATATATTGGTTTGGTTTTTACTATCATATTTTTCTCTAAGAGTATTGTCTCTCCCACTCCCAATACATACTCTCTGTATTTTCTTGTTTTTCCTGTAATTAATTTTATTTTTACAATAGAATTATGTTGTTTTTCTCAACAACAAAAAAGAAGCTTGATTCAGTCTTTAGGTTTGTTGTTGCTGGTGCAATCCATGCCCTTTGTAATCTTCTCTTGAAACTAAATCAATTAATTTGGCTAGTTCCACAATTTAGAAAACGGAGAGTGATTCAATTTCTCATTATTATATAACAACTTCACTCTAAATAATATGAAGTTTAATTTATCATTTTAATGTATTCATTATCTGAATAATAAAATACCTAAGATATGTAAACCCTAAACAATGTTATGGTAGTGTACAACCCATTTTCCCAATCATTAAAATTCATAATTTTCAACATTTATTAGTATTAAGGGTAAAATGGTAATTTTAACAAAAATGAAAATTTAATTAATAACCTTTTTTTTTTAGAAACACACCCACACACAAATAAATATGAATTGGTTTTTCTCTACATGTAAGAGTATGCTTTTTATCAAATAAAAATATATATATTTACATATATATATAACCGAAACTTCTGAGCCACTCACAATTTTCGACGCCAACACAATATTTAAATAAAATTATCATTTTATTTAAATAAGATTATTTTTATTTAGTCCAAATTTAACAAGAAGTGAAACTTTATCTCCCTAACAAATTCAACTTAAATTCAAATTCATCATTATCATTTTTTTAAAACAAAATTATTTTTTTTTAATCCAAACTCAAAAAGAAGTGAAACTCTATCTTTCTAATAAGTCTAACTTAAACTCAAATTCAAACGTTGATAATCTATATACAAATAAATATATATATATACACACACACACATAAAACTGAAGCAAAAAACAGAGATAAACGTAAAATAAAAAAATAAAAAATAAAAAAAAAAAAAGCAAGCAATCTAATTCAACTTTCTTCTTTGATTAATAAATTTTATGTTGATTTTTTTTTTTATTTCTATCTTATTCTTTTGTTATGTTTAGAATTGATTTTCTTTTAAGTAATTGGGTTAATCTCCATATTTATATTGACATTGTTTTAGTGGGTTGATTTTTGGGTTAAAATTTCTACTAATTATTTTTTTTTATTGTACATGGCAGATAAAACATCTCTATTTTTTGAAGAAAAATCAAAATTGCAATCTATGTCTTCCAGCCTAGGGAATGATAAAATTTTATTTGGTATGTTGTATATAAATTTGTTGAATTTGGTTTGGTTTTGAAGTAAAATTTAGAGATTCTATAAATTTTGAAGTTTGATCTTGATTCTTCACCTTAAATGCTTTTTATTTAAGTGAATGTGATTTTTTGTTTTCCTATTAAAGCTATGATTTTTGGTTGATTAACTATTTTTTTGGATTAATTTCAATTAATTATTTGTTTGGATTCAACATAAAAGATAACAGAATTAGGTATTATAATTTTGATATTGTTCCATATTTTGAACTGTCTATATTGTTATTACTATGAGAAAGTCATATTGCTACTCAAATCTGAAATTTGGTATGTCTTCCTCATATCATGGTCTTTATTTATATATTTGCAGTTTATATTAGTTTTGAGTGTGTGTATATATATAACTATTGGGAGTTTTTGCTTTATTAATTTAAGAATTGTCAATTACTTTGTAGGTTTCGATAACTATGCACTTCCAATTCAATAACGTTCAATGTTAAACAACACTTCTAAACTATGGAAAAATATAGAAGTTAAATATTTCTTCATTTAAAAAAAAATACTATCTAGCAAAATATCTATTTACTTATTGTTGGATTTTTTTTTTAAGTCAATAGGTTTTCTGTGCATCGCACAAGTTAGCGACTACTCTAGTTTTATAAAACTTAAATATAATTTTTCAGTAAACGATCTTATCATAGACATTACATCCATACCATAAATTTATCCTAATAAGTATCCTTACAAGTATTTATTACATTAATTGAATAATTAATTTTATTAGTTTTCTATACTTCTATACTACTATTTAAGGGATTTCCCCTATTTAGACCGAATTTTTTTATATTCCAAAATACCCTTATTTTCCTAAGTTTAAGTAGAGACAAAATCAAAAGATAACAAAGTAAAAATACATCTTTAACTCCCACTAAAACATTGTCTATAAAATATGATCACTCTCTCCCACTAACCTACTTATTCAAAAGCAAACTTCACTTTTAAACTTTTCACTTTCTTTATTTTTTTAAATAATTAACATAAAATATTTCTCTTTTTTTTTTATAAACCCACGTTAAAAAGTTTTTTTTTTTTAATTTTAGAAACCCAACTTAAAAATTAAAATCCTACATTCATTCCCTTGCCATCCACTTTTTTTTTTTTTTGGAGAAATGCTATATCTACAACATTTTCACAACATTGCCCATAAAATACGATAAATTTAAAAGTTTTTTTTTAGAAGAAAGTATTAAGAGATTTGAATTTCCTCCATAACTCCGCATTTACACTTTTCTCTTTTCTTTTTCTTTTTTTGATGTGATCTTTTTTCTTTTTTGATTGACCGCATTTTTTTTTTCATTATCTTTTTTTTTTTTTAAATCCCACGTCTAACTTCCCCTAAGTTGGTTGTTTTCTTTTTCTTTTTTCACTTCTCTTTTTTTTTTTAATTCCTTTTTGATATTAGGTTCTCTATTTTTTTTTTAATTGAAATTTCCCTTACTCCTACTCCCTAGTATGAGATCTCACGTTTTTTTTTTTCAAATCAATTCTTCTTTATTTAATTTTTTTTTATAACAATTCTTCTTATTTTGAAATTGAAGAGGGGAAAAAAACACCCATTCTATAAAACTATCACTATAACTTTTCATCCATATCCCTTAAATTTAGACACTTCTACTTTCCTGTTGGTTTTAAAATTTCTCACCGTTTCACCACAATTTGGTTGGATCATTTTTCTAAATAAAAACTCTTGCATCCATCACTCTCAAATCTCTCTCCTTTTTCTGCTTATACCATACCTGTCACGTCCCGAACCCGATACTCGATACCTGGATTTGTGACCATGACTAGCATACTAATATTAAGCTTAAACCTGATATTAACAAGAACCAACTAAACTTTTAACAAAAACTTCCCTCTTTCTTTTCATTCTTGTTTCTTTACTTCTTTGTGTAAATTTTCACTTGATATTCAGAGCATCTACACTATACTCAAAGAATAGCATAATCCACCAGTTACTCAGGTTCTAAATTTTACATAATGCATGTCTTAATACTTTAAGGTACACAACTTTCATTAGATCCTAAAATACACAAAACTACAAAGCTAAACATCAAATTGCTAATTTGGGATCTATAATCTTAAAACTAAAACCAGCTCCTTCCAAAACTCGACTAAGGCTTCCTCTGCTCCAAAATAAAACCTATTGACTGAAAGAGTAGAAGGGGTGAACTACCCAGCTTAGTAAGGGTAAGATATATAAGAATTTAATAAGAATGTATGTAAATCAAATCATTTCATTTTACGATTATTCAGATAGAAGAACATCTTTTTATGCATAGTATTTTATACTATTCATAATAATAACTTATACGGTTTTTATAAGAAAATATTGTTCTCCTTTTTCTTAACAGAATAATATTACCAAAACCTTTCAGGTTGAATTTCTTTTATATCATACAAAGTCACTAAATACAATGTTGATTGTTTAAAATCACACACATATATATATAGTCTTATTACAAAATAATCATATTAACTTAAATCAGATAATTGGTAACTCTGTCTTAAACTAAAAACATCTTGACGAATAAGAATACTTTTCGTTATAAACTTCTTCTCATAAAATATTATAACTTTCATAGTCGTAAAACTTAACACTTCATAAAGAATAGATATCTGATGACTTTTTAACATAAAGTAGCACTATCATCAGAAGCTTTATCTTTATAGAACACTAAAACATTTTCATCAGATTCTTTATTTTTAAAACACAACAGAACTTCAAAAACGTTTATCTTTAAATAACAGCTTTCCTTTTCATCATAAACTTCCTTTCATGAGAGCTTTTAACTCTTTATAATGCATTTAAACAATTCATTCTCTCATGATCAATATAATAATATAGCTGTTCATAACATATTATTTAGTCCATATCTGATAAATCTGTACTTATTTAGGAGGCTTCTAGCACCACTGTACTAGGCATCCAGCATTCCTCACAATACCAGGTATTCTCGGGATCACATCATAATACATATCTTCAACCATGGAGGTAGGTTGGCATCCTCCACAAGTTGGTCATTACCAACAAGGGCAGGTACAACAGAGCCAATCCCACTTTAATGGCCAATCTGATAACATTTTCCATGAAAAGCCAGTAATTTAACCTCTACTGACCGAGATCAGATCACTAGAGAACATAACTTGAAAACATTTCATACTTATACATCATACTAAAAATTCTTATTTTGCATAACATTTCATAATTATAGCATTTCCATTCTTTTCTTTGAACATCATGTTCGTGGAATTAGTAAAAGCTTCAATATGCTTAAATCATATACATAGGGTTTCGAAAACTCATGAACATATCTTTGTCTGAAACATGATTATATGTCATATCTCTAATAAAAAACTTTTTTTGCATAATATACTTTAAAATAACATCATGACTTACTAAATACTTATATAACTTATCCCTTACTTGAAAGCAAAGGAACCGAAAGCCTACAGTCGAAAGAGCTTAGACTTGGGTATTGGTAACACCTAAACCAAATATTAAATCTTATTACTATCAATTACTCCTTATCATAAACTTACTCATTCATCTCAAAACATATATCTTAAAATCTAGGAAATCCTAATCCCACCTCAAAGTGATTCCCTAAACATACAATGCACACATCAACAAATGATGTATCAAACTAAGAAAACCAACATTCTCATATTTATATCATACCTCCAAAGGAGCCAACTTCATTTCAAAATGTGCTTGAGATTAAGGCAATAATGCATGCATAAACTTAAACTCTTTTAAACTTAAACTCTTTTAAGCATGGTCATATAACCATATACACTCATATAGTAACATGAAAAAGCAGTAGAATGGTTTAGAACCCTCCTTTAAGTACTATACCTTGAATCAAGTTATACAAAATTTATCTATGATCTAAACATACCAAAAGATAAGCATATTAAATTATAACTCAAAACATTCACCCTAACTTTAGAATTAAATCCTCAAAGTCAAAGTTATCATTTACTGTTTACTGCTTATTTCAGCAGCATAAGTCTTATTTGTAAAATACAAATGGGCTATCTAAACACATCCAATCCTCATGCCAATTTACAGAGCCACTCCCATGGATGTCTAGTAAATATAATATCAATTTCAGAGTCAAAGCATAAAGCTATGATTTATTAAAAATCATAAAAGATAACATGCTCAAATCTGTCCTGACAGAATTTTATACAACTTAGAAATTAAACCATTATTTTTATATTGATCCAATGGCTGTGAGACCACTTCCATTAGAACCATATGTGTCTTATAATTCATAATAACTACTCCTAGTATCCTAATTCACTGTATATGATTTAAAACATAATTTCCCATGTGTAAACACAGAATCTGTCATAGTAGCAGCTTTGCAATATGTTCTTGTAAAATCATAAAATAATTGCAAATAGTCTTATTATCATATGGGGATTTTTATACACTCATTACACATATTAGAAAACACTTACATACAGTCATTTAACCATTTATAGCAAAATTAAATACAACAAAAATCCCAGCAGTAACATCAAAAGTAATCATCCAAAATTTTTCTGACTTCCTTCATCATATACAATCATTAATTAGTGAAAACCCTAATCTACCTTCAACCTCACAATTTCATGATTTCCCAATTTTACAAACCACAAATATCATTACTAAAATTCCTTGAAGATATCATGGATTCTAAGGTGAGAATAGCTGAACCCTTACCAAGTTTATGGTTCTTGAGGGGAAATAGAAATAGAATCACTCTTGCATGAAAGAGTCTCCCCTTCCTAGTTGCTGGACCCAAAAGTATGAGAGGTAGAGCTTGAGAGAGTCTTTGAGTTTTCTAGTGTCTTTGAGAGAGTAAGAAGAAATTAGATGGAGCTTTATTTTCTTTTTGAGGTGTGGACCCGTGGGTTTGAGAAGAGAGACCCAAGAGAGCTTCTAGCTCTTTCCTTAAGAGAAAAGAGAGTAAAGTGCGGTGAGAATTCTGATTCATGTGGACCCATGGGAAATAGAGAAGGAGATAGTTTCTTGGATGTTCTAGTGTCTTGAGAAAAGTCAAAGAAGAATGTGACGAGGCGATGCTGATAAGAATAAAGAAAGAGGAAATCAAAGGAGTAAAGAAAGAAGAGTGGTGCAGCAAAGAAGTTAAGGAAATATCTTAGGTGGGGCACATGTATGCTAAGGGGGAATAGTGAGTTGATGATTCACTTTACCACATTTTTAAAGTTCACTTTCCACCCCCTCACAAACTTATATTCTATAAAGGCCCAAACTATAAAATAACTTTGCATATTAATCCTTACCTTAAACACTTAATTAAACACCAACAACTATATATCTAATAACTTAATCACTTAATCACTTAATATAGTTTTCTACATAGTTATACTTAGTGTGTATATATATATATTCATAATACGATTAGCCATTCAATTACTTATATTCTTTACAATTCTTATTCGATGGCATTATAAAATAATATGTTTATTAAATACTCTTTCATTAATTACAGAAAGAAAGTGGCTTAAAATAATAATTAACCACTCAAACACATAGTTTAACTATAAAGTTGGGTCGAGATATTACAATACCCATTTTTTTTCGCACCCTCACATGCATTCTACAACTTCAATTTGAATCCATGTGAGTTTTTATTTTTCTTTTTTTTTTCTCTATAAAACGTTGGTTGATAATGGGTTCTGTTTTTTTCCCCTTTTATGATTTTTTTTTTTTTTGAACACGTGAATCTTATTTTTGATAATATAGTTGTAAATTTTGGAGGAAAAGGTAGCACAGTGTCTGTGGTGAAGGACTAGCACAAATACAATGAACTTTTATTTTTTTATAATAAGTAGTAAAATTTTCTATTCCATTTTTTTTTTATACACTCTTTTTAAGGAGATTTTTTTTTTCTCTCTCTCTCTCATGTCAAATAAAACTTTGTCTAATTATTTTAATATCTTTTTGCAGCATCATCTGAGCTTATGTAAAGGAAGCAATTGTGGATGTCATTGAATCAATGAAGCTTTATGATGTTGATTCAAATATAGTTTTGTTTTCTTTAGATTGATGAATACTCTTGGACATCAAATCCTTTCATTCCAAAGGCATTACTAGGATTCATAAGGCTATGAGGATCATTGAGAGAGAGAGAGAGAGAGTCCATTCGAAAAGATAGAAGAAATTTATTACCCATTGATAACTTATGTTTGATGTTTGCAATTTGTTACTCTTCTCTTTTATGATTCTTTTACATGTATAATTTTAATCATATATATACTTTCCCCGCTTTTTTAAAAACAAGATCAACGGATCTAAAATTTCCCTCTCTTAAAATTTTAAACCTTCTTCATCTTCCTAACACTTTTGCCTTTTCTTTTAAGAAATATGTGGGTGTTTCACATGAAATGGAGACTCTAGCACTCAAACTAGCTATTGGCTTTCCGGTAGGGAATGGTACTCATTGCTTGATAAACAAAGTGTTTGGTTAGGAATTAATTTGGAATTGTCCTATCTAAGGTTCTAGAAGGTCTATTACAGGTTTTTGTGTCTTTCTAGGTGACTCATTGATCCCTTGGAAGTCTAAGAAGCAGCATACTATCTTTAGATCTACTGCTAAAGTTGAAAATAGATCAATGGCTGTGGCTACATGTGAAGTGAATTGGATTCTCTACTGTCTAAAGGATTTGAATGTAAAACATGACAAAGCTGCTCTATTGTTTAGTGACAGTGAGGCAACAATCCACATAGGGTCTAACCCTGTGTTCCATGAGCGTACAAAGCATATTGAAATAGACTGTCACATTGTAAGAGATAAGGTGCAAGATGGAGTTATAAGATTGATCAATATTAAGAGTCAATCTCAATTGGTAGACTTGCTAACAAAGACCTTGAACTTGAATCAATTTTCAGCCTTAATTGTCAAGATAAGAATCTTGAATATTCATTCCAATGGTGCCCATCTTGAGGGGGAGTATTTGAGATCAAGGTTAAAACAGCAATAGCTAGAAGACTCAACACAGCAGAAGAGTCAGAGCAGGGTTAAACGACTTGTAGTTTTGGTCTTTGTATTGTATATAGCTTAAGCTATGTGCAGTTTACTCAGTGTTGTAAATAGCTTTAGTAATGCACGTGAGTGTGCACGTGTGTGATTCATTTTTCTGTTAAGAAGTTGTTATATCTGTTAGATAGTTAGTTAGTTTTTGATTGTATATAAGGATCAAAGCTATTTATCATTAAGCAAGTTAATGAGAATTTCACTCTTAACAAATCTCATAGATTAACCCCAAATTTCCAACACACTCTAGTTCGTAATGATCTTGTTTCACTACTAGCATAAGCCTACTCTACCCTTTTACAAGAGTATTCAATTTCTCTTATGGATCTCTTGCTGCCCTTAGTCCCAACCACGGGTCTCAATTCTAGATCGGTTGCATCTCCTTTAATGGTGGTCGAGCCATCCTTTAGAGTCCCTAGAGGCAATTTTTGACCCAAACTTAACTTGGATTATTCCAAATTTGATCTTCTTTGGCACCAAAATGATGGGTCTCAAGTACTAAGCAGCAAGCTCCCACTTGTGACTTTTGAGTCACTCAACAAACGCATCAGTAGAAAGTTAATAAAGGAACTGCCAATCTATATGGCACATAACATTAGAGACATGGATTTAATTTTTGAAATGTTAGGGAACAAAATTCAAGGGTATGTTTTGTATTTTAACAACAGATCTTTAATTCTTCACATCCAATAGGAACTAGGAGGAGTGTCAAGCAATGACAATAATTTAGTTTAGAGTAATATACTAATATTACTCCAAATTGGTTACCGTTAGCTCAACTTGAAAGTTCCTTATTGTTGAAAAAGAGATTGAGAGTTCAAAATCCCACCTATATGAAAATAAATCTATTGATGTTTTAACCTAAAGATAAAGAGTAATCATTATAGACTAGATATCATAAGTTAAAGTTCTATCGCATCTATCAGAAAAAATAAATTTTTTTTTGAGGAAGAACATAAACCTTTCATTAAGAAAAATGAGCAATGTCAATCTGGACAACAGAAAGAAAAGGTGGTGAAACATTCTCCATCCACACAACAAAATCCAAAATACATAAAGAATGCCGAGCTAAACTATGAGCAACCTTATTGCCTTCTCTCTTTCCATGAGGGTAATGAAATTGAGTGAAAAATTTTGCATCAAAACATACATCATCAATAACCAAACCATTAAAGGAAAAAAAAAAAAACATATTGTCACTGATCAGAGTTGTCATAAGAACTTGAGAATCTCCTTTAAGAACCACCTGATTGAATTCCAAATCCACCGTAAACTGAAGAGTTGTTGATGCCGCCTTTGCTTCAATTTCCAATGGACTGTTATTGACACCCCATTTTACAACTTGCATTTAACCAATCGGTAGATCTTCAGATTTGTGATACAAAACAAATCTTGATGCTCTAACGATCATAATGGTTTGTCATAGGTTTTGATCAGACCACCCGATCAAAAGTTATCATACAATCAATTTTCAATGATCATGACTCACCTACACGATGGGCTCAATTACATCCTATCTTAAACACTTAATTTTGATTGGTTCCAACAAGAATTAATTTAAAATTAATTTAAAATTAATTAAGTGTGAATTTTGATTGGATTTTTTTTTTTTGTTATGGCATCTTATCTGCTCTTTTGAAAAACAATTTGGAGAGAGAAAGATATGATCCATGAAATAATTTTTAAAAAAATTGCTCAAAAAAAAATTATTATCTTCAGCAGAAACTTGAATCTCATTTTTTGCTTGGAAAACGTTGAAATTTGATTTTCTTTATTGCTGGAAAAGTTGTAGAGAATTAAATTTCCTTTCAAAAAACACCAATCCCGAATCAATTAGAATTTTAAGAATAAAGTTATGGCTAAAATACGAAACAAGTGCAGAAGATAACATAAATTCAGCATCATCTTTAATCTTCTTTCAAAATTTCAAATGAGGATCAACACCCAATCTGATCAAGCTTATCTAATAAGCTTATTCCCTCCCTTAGTTTCAGAAGAAAGTTTTTGAAAAACAAGTTGAATAGGAAAACAGATACGTTCTTTGAAAATTTTCAAAAAACAGAAAAACGCTTAAAAAACGTTACTATTTTCAGTGGCAACTTAAATCGCATTTTAATCCTGGAAAACGTTGAAAATTGGTTTTCTCTATTTATAGAAAAGTTGTAGAGAATTAAATTTCCTTTCAGAAAACACCAATTTTGAATCAATTGGAATTTTGAGCAGAAAGTTAGAGCCAAAATACGAAACAAGTGCAAAGGATAACACAGGTTCAGCATTATCTTCAACTTCCTTTCAAAATTCAAGTGGGGATCAACACCAAATCCGTTTCAACTCATTTAAACAGGTTTATCTCCTCCATTAGTTTCAGAAGAAAGCTAACTTTAAAGCTAAGCCATCCCTTTCCCTATAAATAGAGAAGACCTCTTCTATTTTCTGGACCCCCGAATTCCCTCTGGAGAGCTAGTGAGAAAGCAAAAAAGAAAAGCTGTCGTGCAACCATTGTTCTTATTTTGGTTGTAGTTGAATACTTCCTTGATTTCTCCCTAGCTCTTTAAGTGATCACTTCCCCCTTTTAATTTATGTTCTATGTTGGTAAATAGTTAATTATATTCTTAACTTTCTACACATGCTTGAATAAATGTTTAACGAGTCATTATTTGTTTCTTTTTTTATATGCTTGGATGAACATGCCCATATGTCTCACTGATATTCCTTTTAAATGCTTAGATGGACACTTCTAGGCTAATACACAAATTTTCTCTTGAATGCTTATATGAACACTTCTAGGCTAAAACACAACTTTCTCTTGAATACTTAGATGAACATGTCTAGGTAGTTGTTTTACTTTGTTAAATGTTTGAACAAACATGTCTGAACAAACATGTCTAAGTATTTTGATTTTCTCTAGATGAACATGTCTAAGGGATTTTCCTTTACTTCTTTTCATAATTGCTTGGATGATCATATATAATTAAATGTTTTATTTATCTTTTTTTTTTTTTTCCCCTCTTTGCAATTATGTTGATGACAAATAACATGACAACTTTATTTTTCTTTTTTTTACATGCTTAGATGAACATGTCTAGGCTAGGAATTCTTTGTTGATTTCTTGGATGAACATGCCATTACCTTCATGCTTTCTTTACATTAAAATTGTTATCTAACAAATTTCTTTTTTTGTTTCTCTATATTTTAGATTCCCCTAACATATATTTGCTTACAATTCTTGCAAATTAACATGTTTGTATGACATATTATTTGTATTTGTTTGACATGACATGATGTTGGCCACCTTAACCTAGGAGACCGGTTTTATCGGGTGAGATGGGTGCTTAATCCCTTCCCATCTCGTAAATTAGCCTCCGAACCAAGATCAAGGGTTCTAGACTATGCTATTGCATATGCAATTTTACATTTTTCAGAATGTAACTAGGAAATAAAGCAATGTAATCAATTTTTCTTAGATTGTATTTAGGACAAAAAGCATTGTAAATTTTTGTTACACAATTGATGTAAATTGTCATATATATTTATACAACAGGAGCATATTTTATATATTAAAGGTTTTCTTATTTTTCCATTTAAATTAAATAAGTGGCGACTCCATGTAAAATCCTCGATCTAGGGGGGAGTACATTTTACAGTGAATTCGACATTTTGAGCATCACAATCCCACCCGTTTGCACGGGTTAGGCCCAGTTTGAGAAAAAATTGGTGGGCCGGGGTCACGGTTGCTCACAACTATAAACCTATAACAGTTGCCGAGATAAACATGCTAGCACCGAACCATGGGCATCACGCAACACCACTCCAATCCCAGACTTGTGTTCCTTCGTAAAGATTGCACCATCAAAGTTTATCTTTATCGTACCCAACTGTGGAGGTCACCATTAACCTCATGTCATAGGAGGGAGAGACCAAGGGGCTAGCTAGATTGATAAAAACTTTACAAGTTGACCATTTGCCATGGACACAAGCTGATGGGGATTGTAGCTAGGTTGGTGCAGGCGAACCTGGTTTCATTGGGTCCATACTGACCAAGCTAGAGGTGTCCAAACAAATCCGTAGCCCAACCCACTCAAAGAATCCGTCCGACTCGGCATGAAAACCATCTAACCCGACGCCGGTGATGGTCGACGGTAGGTCTTCGTCCCCAAAACCCAATACCTGCGGGTCAGATGACGGGTTTGACGTAAAAACCAAGATCTCAATCGATCCAACCGTATGTACACCAGAAAATTAGTTTTCTCCTTCGATGGGTGTGTTTTGCCGGTCATTTTGTCAGATTAGTCGAGATCCAGCCTTATCTCTTCAAGATCCACTCTTCGAGTTCCACCGAGATCTCGCTGAGATTCGACGAGATCTTGTCGAGATTTGGCTAGATCTCGGCGATTCGGCCCAATCTCAATCAATTTTGGTTGTTTCCGGTGAAATCTGGTATAGTTTCGAAATTTTCAGCTCCAACCGAAGACCTACCGATATCCGAGGAGGTCCAACCACCCGAACCGATTTCGTTCACCGGTCAGTGGCGAGTCCAGAATTTAGAGACCCGAACTTATCGGGTCGGTTTCAGGTTGGGTATAAACCCGACCCGGATTGACCCGTGGACAGGCCTAGACAAAGCAGTGACTTAAAATAGTTCCAGATGATGTTGTTGTTTTATTAGACAAGATAGCAACTTTTTGAAATTCAAAAAGGTTGTTGATCTTTGGCAAGCCCACAAGTCATCATCACAACAATTTTTTTAACACATCAATTGACAAGTTTTTATTTTTTCTTATTAGGACTTATCACTTTTTTATTTACTATTCTTAACTTGCAAGTTCAACCCTCCCTCAATTATTCATTTATAAAAAATTCAATAAAAAAGATTTATTTTTTTAGTTCAAGGAATCTTAACCAGCGGCTCGCTTGGCACCAAAAAAGAGGGTGGGGGGAAGGCGGAATAAAACATTATAACCTACTATTGAAAGTAAAATCTTAAATAGTGTATTCTTTTCTTTCATCTCCTTCTCCTATATATGTGTGTGTGTGTGTGTGTGTGTGTGTTTCTCAAAAAAAAAAAAAATCTTGGCATGTCGTTGCTTAAAACAAGCAATTTTGAATAAGCTATGGAGAAATGATATGTTCACAACATCTTCATAATATTTTTATAATAAATCCTAAATGGTATGTTATTACTGGTTGTTATTATTAGAGTAAAAAAGTAATCTTAATGTTAGATTAAAATTTAAACTAATAATAATTAATTACTTATAATTTATTATAAAAATATTATGTACGTAACATTCTTTATAACGGATGACGATAATTTCTCTCTTATTTAATTTCTTCGTAACGGATAACGTACATGCTCTCTATGACGAACAAATCAAATGCTAGTTTTTAGTAATGGATGACGATAATTTCTCCCTTATTTAATTTGTTTTTTTTATTAAAGTAATGATGTTTAACTTTAACAAGGCTGAGCTGACAGCTAAGATCGAAAAAGTAAAACGTGCAATTTTGAGTGGGACTGACTAGTCTAAGATCTTGCCACGTCAACAGGTTCGCTACACGGTCTGAACACTTGGTTTACTACATTCAGCAGACTGGAGAGAGTGGACTAAGCGGCGGTTCAGAAAAGGACAATATAGAGGGACAATTTCAGAGGTGTGAAACCAACAACTACTTCGTACTTAAGTATTTTAAAAATCTTTTTTTTTTTTTTTTTTTCTTACTTTGACAAAACTAGTGGACCTAATAGGACTTTTAGGAGTTGGGAACTCCCTGGCAACCTATGAAACTCCGTGTTCGTGTCCAGGTTTCACCCACGTGTACCAGTCTCTACCATACCAAACTATAAAATGAGTCTCACTCACTCCTTTTGCTGCTTCAAAAAAACAAGAACGAACACAAACAACTAGCAAATCACTTTGAAAACAAATCAATCCTTGTAGTCCCTCTCAAATGAATATCTTTAGCCAATGCTCAGACCCTTATCCAGTTGGGTCTGACTGGTTTTCCTTTGATAAAGCAGAGACTTCTTCTTTTTCCGACGATGGAACTGGCACCTCAGCTTCAACTCACAAAGGTGCTCACTACTCCGATGAAGAAGTTATACTAGCTTCGAGGACACCCAAGAAGTGTGCGGGTCGAAGAGTATTCAAGGAGACACGCCACCCAGTTTATCGAGGAGTGA
The DNA here is from genome assembly GCA_032878915.1 of Castanopsis chinensis. Lineage (NCBI taxonomy): Eukaryota > Viridiplantae > Streptophyta > Magnoliopsida > Fagales > Fagaceae > Castanopsis > Castanopsis chinensis. The sequence goes on along the minus strand of JAVQMG010000115.1, from coordinate 7,703,347 downwards.
GGAAGAGGAACAAGAACAAGTGGGTTTGTGAAGTGCGTGAGCCGAAGAAGAAGACTAGGATATGGCTCGGCACGTACCCAACTCCAGAAATGGCAGCACGGGCTCATGATGTGGCTGCTTTGGTCCTCAAGGGAAAGTCTGCGTGTCTCAACTTCGCGGACTCAGCTTGGAAGTTGCGCATGCCTGCTTCAAAGGATGCCATGGACATAAGGAGGGCTGCGGCGGAGGCTGCAGAGGCGTTTCGGCCTAGAGAGTTTGGTGGCCAATGTGGTGGTGGTGATGATGATGATGGTGAGGGAGTGAAGAATTGTGAAGAGGTTTCAGGAAGCTGTGGTGAGAGTGCTGTGGTGGAGAAGAAAGCAAGTGTGCAAGAAAATGTGGTGTATTTGGACGAGGAGGAACTGTATGACATGCCTGGCCTGTTGGTAAATATGGCTGAAGGGCTTTTAATATCTCCACCTCCTTGTGTTGGGTATAGTAATAATATCAACTGGGATGACCTGGAGAGTGATGCCCAGGTGTCATTGTGGAATTTTTGAGTCACAAAGTTTGGAATCTTTGGATAGTTAGTAATTCTAGAATCACATCATTTTTTATAACAATTTTTTTTGTGTTAAAAATGGTGACTAGGTCAGTTTTATATTTAGCTACCACATTTTATTCATCATTCACAATTTGACACATAAAATTAAATTAAATTGTGGCACAAAAGGGTGTCATCCTAAATTTTTTTTCACCTTGTAGTGATTTTCTTTGTTTACATATTGTTTCCATTCAATCGATTAATTGGTACAGAGCTGGAGATATAGGAAATTAAAACCAAGTTGTAATTGACTTGAACAGGGACAGCTGTGAGAGCCCTAATATTCTAGTTAATGTATCAATTTCATTACTAATTGACAGAAAAAAGCTACACTCTTTTTTACTTATTTTCTTGCAAAACATCCTTTATATTAACATTTTGTACTAAAACGATATAAATAATCCATGATAAAGAGCAAGCATTATGGTACAATTCAGTTATGCTAATCCTTCCGTCTTAATGTTAATGTTAGGCATATCCACTATACATGCCCAATCAACAAAGGTTGAGTTTGGTTCAGCTTCTTAAAACTATGTTTTTTTTGAAAGTGTGGTTTTAAAAAGTGCGGTTTGAATTTAGGCGTTTGGTAAAATCTGAGTGTTTGATAAAAACTATTAAAAAGTACTTTTTGAAAAAGCTGAGTGTTTGACTAGCACTTATAAAAATGGTGTTTTGAGTGGTAAATTACCAAAAATGACAATATATTTAAAAAAGCTGAGTGTTTGGCTAGCACTTATAAACGTGGTGGTTTGACTGGTAAATTACCAAAAAAGACAATGTATATATAAAGGAGTTTATTTCATACTTAAATCAACTACTTCGTGATACTCAAATCAATTTTTCTTCATTCATTTCTAAAAACTACATTCATAATATGTTTACAACACTTTCACAAAAATTATTTGTGATAAATTGATACTGATTTTAATTTGAACGAATTATTAAAATTATTTTTTTCTCTTTCTAAAAAAAAATTTTTTTTCTCACCAATATTAGCTAATAATAACCTACCACCTAAAATTTATTATGAAAATATTGTAAAAATATTGTGATAGCATTTCCTTCTTCTTTTTTCCTTTTTTGTTCCCTCTTTATTTCTCCTCCATACATGTACGACATTTCCTTCTTTTTTCCTTTTTTTCCCCTCTTTTTTTCTCCTCCACACATGTACCCTTACTTTGTTTCTTTTTTTCCCGCTTTTCTCTTTTTTTCCCTACCACTTCCTCCAAACTCCAAAACGTTCCATAGAGCTCTTCTTCTTCCTATTTTTTTTTTTTTTTCCTTTCTTCCTTTCTCCATTTTCTCTTAGCACTTCTTCTATAACAAACACGCACTTTTTCACCTTGATCTTCTTTATTCTTTTCTTTTTCTCTAAATTCAATAACTCACAAACTAGATGATTCAGATTGGGAAGATTCACCTAAGGCAATTTCTCTTAATATCACCAAAAATCTTCAATACCTCTCTCTCTTTCTCTCTTCGTAACCCCAAAACCAAATCGGAATTGAAGTCAGATTGATGCAGATTCAGCCATGTCAGAAGATTCAGATTGGGTTGTTGAGAGTGAGATTGGCAGTGGAGGTTCCGGCATATTGTAGCTATTATTTTCTATGTTTATCTTTTCAGTTTTCAGTGTATTTTGTGGTTAGTGAGATAAGGGTAATTTGGGTCATTCCTTGCATTTCCAACGGTAATATTGATCAAAAGCGCTTTTGTGTTTGCAAAAACTCGAGAAACTTGTCCGCACGTTTTGGATGAATTTCTTGCATTTCAAAACGCAGCTTCTTTGAGAAAGCACGTTTTGAAATGATAGGCCAAGAATGTATTGATCCCTTGTGATGAATTAACCAATTAATTAGTCAAGTGAATTAATTAGGTTCAATTATATGCAATGAGCGTGGCAACACAAACAAATCACCAATTAGCTAAATATGCAGCGGAAATTAAATGACACGGTGATTTGGTTACGAATAGGGAAAACCTACACGGCAAAAACCCTACCAAGTAATTTTAAGGTCACCACTCCCAAGAATCCACTATTATCAAAACAAGTAGTTACAAGTAAAAGAATCTCAGTACCTTATGCCAACCTACAGTTAAACCCTTACTCCAATACCCAATTAGACTTGTTCTGTAGTGACAATCTCTCTTTTGTATTGCACGGCTCCCAGTACGTAACTAACCAATAAATGCGTGGATCCTAGTACCCGACTTGATCACCAACTTAAGAAGGATGTTGGCTGCAAAATTCTTCTGTTCTTCAACACTCTAACATCACAAAGTTGCTTGGTCACAAAACCTTACGATGTACAAACACAACAGCTTCTTCAAGAATTAGAGCACACTAAGTTTTCAGTCACACATGTGGAATTATGCTTTTGTGCAATTGTGCTCTTGTGCAATTGTGCTCTTGGCTGTGCAACCTGATACAGCCCTTAAAATAATCTTTATATATGTTTAGAGTTTTGAGAAAAGAAAACTCAAACACATAATCACAAATTTGATGAAAAACAGTCTAAAAAAACTGAGTTTTATAAACCTCGACAGATACCTTAATTGTCGAGCAGCTGTCAAGCCTTGAGCTTAAACAGCTCTTTTAAACCTCGATAGATGCTAGCTGTATTGAGCTTTAATGAATAGCACTTCTTCACTTGTTTCTTGGACAGACTTGCATGGGTTTAACACTTGAATTTGAAACCTTATTTCTTAAAGCATTAAACACATCTTAAATCTACCCAATTATAAGTAAAGTGTGTTTTATCAAAGGATTAACCAATACATAATATGTTGACATGTGTTCCTAACATCCAATCACATATGTCCTAACATGAAACATTACCAAATGCCTAGCTTATTTTTTTGGTTTCAAAAGGTACTTTTTGCCGCGTGAAAGTTGAAACAAATGGGCACAAAGCCACTTACATGACAAAGGTGATGGGACACAACACAAGTGAGGATTAAACTGCACATCTTCAGTAATTGTTGGTGAGAGGTTTCAATGAAGGCGCGGGGAGATACTTGTAAAAAAATCTTTGGCTAAGGACTCCTGGCAATTGCCATAAAGCAATAAGCACTAAAAAAGTGGATGACCCAGCACTACAACAAAATGTATTTTCAGTGACGAATTTTAGTGAGGAAAATATTTTCGTCACTAAAAAGTACCATTTAGTGACGAAATTTATATTTCATCACTATTTATAAAAAAAATAGTAACATTTAGTGACGAAAAATAGGTTTCGTCACTATATGTTAGGTTGAACTAAAGGCGCCAAACAAAAATCTAGGCGCCAAACTAAATTCATCTTTTGTGACGAATTATTTCGTCACTAAAAGTCTAAGTTTTTTGTGACGAAAAAATTCGTCACTAAAGATGCTGGTAATAATACAATTAGTGACGAAATTAATTTCGTCACAGAATGACACAAATAGTGACGAAAATAAATCGTCACTAAAAACAAAATGATAAAAATAGTATCATTATCAGTGACGAAACTAAGTTTCGTCGCTAAAGGTATCTTATAGTGACGAAACATAAGTCGTCACTATAAGTTTTTGTTTAGTTGCACCTGAGAATAACAAAAACCTGAGATAGCTGAGGCGTTGAGGCACTTAATACAAAAACATAACCAGAGCCAAAGCAAACCTAAAGCTGCGCTGTTTCCGTCGCCAAACCAGAGCTTCTAACCGTCGCCGAGCCTCTCGTCGCCAAACTAGCTAACCGTCGCCGATCCTCACCGTCGCCAAACCAGCTAATCGTCGCCGAGCCTCTCGTCGCCGAGCCAGCTAACTGTCGTCGATCCTCACCGTCGCCGAGCCTCTCATCGCCAAACCAGCTAACCGTCGCCGAGCCTCACCGTCGCCGAGCCTCACCGTCGCCGAAGACAGCTCACCGTCACCAAACCGTTGCCGATTCATCGTCGCCAAACCCGTCGCCAAACCCATAGCCAAACCCAGCCTAACCGTCGCCGATTCATCCTCACCGTCACCGATCTGAGCATACCGTCGCCGATCCATCCTCACCGTCACCGATCTGAGCTAACCGTCGCCGATCGGTCTGTCACTTTTTTTCCACATTCCTGTTTTCTTTTCTTTGCGATTCAAGCTTCGGTTTGGTTTTTTTTTTTTTTTGGGATTTCGTTAGGTTTTGATTTTTCTTTAAATGAAATAAATGGTGGGTTTTACAATTTGTGTGAGGGATTTCAATATAATTTACTGTTCTTTGAATCTGCATTACCATATGTATTTTTTTAAATTTTTAATTAGAATTTTTGTTTTATTTTTCAACAAGTTTGGAAAATCATATGCTTAATGTTTGATTTTATTTTTATTTTGTATTTTTAAAATTTGCTATATGTATTGTGTGTGAGTGTGAGCTTCCCTGTCAAGTACTTGGCAACAAAAGAATATGAATACATTTTAGTTACTGAAGTTGAGGTTTATCATGGCAATGGATGCAATAGATTTTCCTTGTTAGTTATTGGTTGGTAATGGATGCAATAGATTGATTCAATGAACATATTGGAAAGTTAATAGTTAATAGTAAAATTTATCTTTTATTTAATTTTAAAACGTTCTTTTTCTTTTTCTTTTTTGAAATTATTGCCACTTGTTTAATATCAGAAGATAATATACAATGCTGTTTTTTTTGTGCATAGTACATGTGGCACGTCTAATTCTTGGCGTAGTTATAGTACAGAGACTTATTGTGCATGTTAAAGACAAAAATAAGTGCACCACAATGCCCTTTTGGTATTGAATTATTGATCGTGCCAGTAACTATATGGACCCTTTCAAAAAGGTTGACAAATGGCAAAGTTTAAATCAGAAAATCATGAAGTATAGTTAAGGACCCTAGCTAATCGCCCCCCAACAAGACCACACTACACGAGCTCATTAATTGACCACTTCTTACCAAGAAAGATCTCTAACCTGTGTGCATAGTACATTTTCTTAGAAATGTACCTTACTGTACTCTACTTCCTCAATTATTCAGTCAAATTCAATTATGTAACTGCGTTCCCTCTGTTAAGGAAAATTAAATTTAGTTATGTGGCTGTATCTAAGTTTTGTTCATTGCACAAAAACCCATATCTTGGTATCTTTTGTCAAATTTTGGGGGATGGGGGTATCTTTTGTCAAATTTTGGTTCTTTCACTTAAGTTTGTGAATTTGATTGGTGAGTGCTACTGTTTGCTCAAAGCAATGATTGTGTTGCTCTAGTTTTGTTACTTTTTTGCTGGTTTTGTTTGTGCCTAAGCTTAAGTATTGAGCTAATTTTGGTTGGGATTTTTTTTTTGGTTGGTTATCCATTTCTTAGTAAACTAAAAGTTTTTTTTTTTTCTTTTTTTTCTTTTGTATGTAGGCTAAAGCCAACTAAAAGTTATCTTTATTTTATCTCCAGCTCTCTCTCTCTTTTGTGGCTGAAGAAATTGTGAGGAACAAGGTAAAGAATACAAGTTAACTTTGGATTTTTTGGTGTGACTACTCTTAATGCATTGTTAGAAATGTTTCATATAACATAATTAATGTTTTTACTTTACAATTTTAATGTGGCATTGTTTTTATATTTGTGCAGATTTTTTATTGGTGGCTATTAGGAGATTTACTTATGGCATTACTTGAAGACATATGAGGACATCTTCCATTATTGTATATGTTGCAAACAATTACATATTGAGTTATTGTATATGTTGCAAACAATTATTGTATGGAAGGAATTTGAATTAGATACTTGTTTTATTTTTTACTTGTGGAATGTATGGATCTTTTTTTATAAATGTGTTGTTGAAATAAATGTATTATTCAAATGTGAGGTTTTAGTAATGTAATAATAGATTACAGGTTAATATCAAAGCTATGAAAAAAATAAAAACAAAAAATAAGTTTTAGTGACGAAATATTTCGTCACTAAATATAGTAAAATTTTGTAAGAAATGGTTTTAGTGACGAAAATTTTCGTCACTGTATGTGCATGGATTTTCTTAAAAATAGTTTTAGTGACGAACTTTTCCGTCACTATATGTACCCAAAAATAGTTTTAGTGAGGAAATTATTCGTCACTAAATATGATTTAATAAACTAAAGTGTTTTTAGTGACGAAATATTTTCGTCACTGAATGGTGTTTTTAGTGAGGAAAACATTTAGTGACGAAAGGTTTTCGTCACTAAAAGTAAAAAAAAAAAAAAAATCAAATCGGACTTTTAGTGACGAAATTTTTCGTCACCAGGACTTTTAGTGACGGGGTTTCAGCAACGAAATGAGTTTCGTCACTAAAAGTCCGATTTTGTCACTAAAGGTTCTTAGTGACGAAAAACTGGACTTTTAGTGACGAATTTTTTCGTCACTGAAAATACATTTTGTTGTAGTGCAGCTTGAATTTTCAGGAATAGTTCATTACCATTAATTATAAATAGCAGAGTACCAATGACGAAATGACACGAAAGGGAAAGACAAAGCAAGAAAAATGAAAAGTGATAACCCCGTATAGGCTATATGGGGGGGAGTTCTTTTGAGATATTCGGAGGATAAGATGTCATCAGTGATACGATCAATGTACTATTTAAATTTCTTGGAAATTAAGCCTAGTCAACATGACAGACAAGCCAAGGCCTCGGAGGATGATTCATTTCACTCAATAGAATTCAGAGCAATTTGATTGTGCCTAGCTAAACCAGTAGGATTCATTCAACATATATAATTGAATGAGACTGTTTACTTAAAAAGTCCTATAATTGAATGAGACTGTAAATAAAATCATAAGGCTGTAAGCCCGTAACTATGTCTGATTTTTACCAAAGTAGTTAAGTTGTCAAGCTTCTTCGTGAATCAATATACATGTTCAAAAATTATTAGGTGTAATTATAGAGTATTACTTGAAGAGCAAGCAATATTTAGTTTTCTTTAAGAGCATATATTCGGACTTCACTATAAAAATAAATAAATTACTTGTTTATATTTATTTAATGGTAAAATTACATTATTAATCTCTGAGCATAATTAGCCCCTTAAGTTTTAAATGAGCAATATCGTTCCTTTAAGTTTTTAAAATAAGTGTTATTAGTTATTTTATTAACTATCGTTAATAATATAATTTACGTTGCTAATAGAATAATGATATAGCAATTTTTTAAATGTTGTGACATATTTTAATGAAAATTTTCAAAAACTATTTTACATGTCAAAACCCTTAATCCCAAAACACTTGACCTAGCCATTCCCCCAATTGATATTGTTGTGGCGTTTGGTACGGGGTAATATTTTAGGATTGCTAGGAATATTTAAAAATTTCCATATTTTGTTATAAATCACGTTAGGGAATCAAATGTCAAGGGTCAAGGGAATCTGGATTCCCCCCTTAAACCCCTCTCAATAAAAACGTGAATTCCCTTTAAAATAGGTGGGAATCCAGATTCCCAAGTTTTAAAGAAATTGTATTTTTTATAAATTGACAATTTTAATCCTTTTTCATTATCATTTAAGCAATTAAGATAAAATATAAAACAAATCATCAATATCGTTTCTCTTATCTTTATCTTTTCCCGCCAAACTAATATAAACAAGATACCTAGACAACTCTATTAATATATTCTTTAACAAAGTTTATCAAGGTTTCATGTGTGGAAAAAAAAAAAGTTGTCAGATTATTTTGTTATGGATTAAACTCTTTTAAAAATTATTATTAAGAATAAAAACATTTGAGAATTTAAAATAGTTACTTTTGTATTGTATTTGTCATTTTGAAATGTTAGATTATAAATTTAATGAATTTGTCATAATTAATAGTTTATATTTGGTTTTTCATTATTTATTTAGAGGAAGATTTTTTTTAAAAGATTTGGTAATTCAATTCATGGGTTCAATCCATGGGTTTAAACCGTATGGGTATTGAGATTCAATCATGGCAAACATATATTGTATATCGTGGAGCGAAGAGTGGATTGCAATGGTTGTTTGCATTGGTTGTATTTGTTTTTGGAATACATAGATACGCATCGGAGTTGGGGGATGTGTGGGTTTTTTTGGATCTAAAATAAAACAAATGTGAAGCGTAAAAATCGTTGATCCTTACGCATTGTAGTGGTTTAATGATTGAGTATATCTCATTTGTGAGCCTTTGCATTAGTATTTGTCCACCGTTTGAGTTTAAAACTAAATTATTGATTAAATTATGGGTCATTAGCAAAGGGTCTTGCACAGTTTCAAATAAAAGAAGGTTATGGTGGGAATACAATTCTAGATCGATGGATTGCAGATGGTGCCATTCCGGTGGATCGGCGCGACTCTTGAGACGGCCATGGAAACCAACAATAGTTTCGCAGGAAACTTTTCTCTCTTGTGCATTTCAGAAACTAACAAGGAAAGGTCAGATGACTCCGATCAAGTATTTTGATATTGGTTTTTGAAATTTATAAATTAAAAAATTTCACATCATTAAACAGAATATGACAGTTCATTATTCCGTTAGCCACATAAGCAATATCACTAACTTCAATTAATAAAGGACTAATACTGCTCATTTTTAAAACTTAAGGGTCACTTGTAATTTGAGGGACTAATTATGCTCAAAGGGTAAACTTTAAGGACCACTAGTATAGTTTTGCCTTATTTAATTAACAAATGAGCTAGACTAAAGCTTAAGTTTAGACTTGCCTATATATAAAACAAGTCAAGTTTAAACAAAATGAATATGCTATATAACATTCATATCCATTATGATCATATAAATATTCATTTTGTAGTAAAATTATATACAATATTAAAAATACAAGGATGTTGAATCTAATTTTATTAGTTCAAAAACAAAAATCATTCTATATAATTTACTCAAGTAGTATATAATTTAGTTATTAATTATTAGTATAGATTTACGAAATGGTAAAAAAATTTATTTGTAGTGTTTGCTATATAAGTATAAGAAAAGAAAAGGCAAGTAAAAAAACATATGAAAAAACTGTTTGGATTGAGAGAGAAATAGTAGATTTGGTCTAAAATTAACTCATTTTTTAGCCAACTCAATCCTACTCTCCTCCACTCTTCCTTCTTCTCCCTTCAATCCAAATAGCTAGCCCTTAGTTTGATGACTAAAATTTACGTAATAATCTAGCTTGGCACATGTTCAAAACTAAATTTAAATGAACAATCCGGAATTTGTAATACTCGATTAGCTAGAGTCAATACTTTTACAGCTCTAACCAATAGCAACGTTTGAATTAAATTTTTCTTTGGGGTATGCAAAATCATATACATTCTCTCTCTCTCTCCAACTTTTTAAAAATGACATATAACAAATGTTGCAACAACCAAAGCTATGGTCGGTGGTCCATTTTTATGGGTAGCAATGCAATGACCCACTACCAGGAGCAATCCAGGATAATACCCAGGGTGGTCCATTTTTATGGCCAGCAACGCCTGTCATTAAATCTGTTTATCACTGAACTTTTAACACACATGCTTTGTAACAGTAGGATGAAATAGCTACTTGATTAAAGGAGTGGATAGAGACCAGTGGCGGAACTTTGACCACAACAGAGGAGGGCCATGCCATGTCCCTCCTAGAAATTAAAAAATATTCACATTGCATATATATTAATAGATCATATTTGAAAGATTTGATCGAATTCATATATGAGTATGACCCTTGTAAATTGTAATGCTGAAAACCTACTCCAAAATTGAAAGTTGTTCCAAAGGACTCAACCACCAAGCACATATCAATTGTTGAATATTTATAGTACTTTTTTTTTTTTCAATTAAAAGTTTATAATTTTCGGATTTGAGTACAGCCATACCTTTTTTTACTGTCATTTTCCAGATTCCCAAAACAAAAAAACCCAACCCACATAAATCCAAGCGACATCTACCATATATATCTAGCAATCTTCCCAACATAAACGGACAAGGGTCCTGATCAGTGAGTTGGTACGATGTACAACTCAACAAAAACTCCTCCTACATCTAGAGGCTAGAAGAAGGAAATAGCATTACAAGATCAGCAATGAACGAAATAAAAGCATTCACAGGTTAGAGAATTATCAATTTCTGGGGTTGGTGGTACTGACTGGTGACTGGTGAGGACTGAGGAGAAGAAAGCAATTAAAAAAAATTACACAAAAGCCACCAGAGAAGAGATCCACCACAGACTCTTAACCATCCATTTGTTTTCTTTGACAGAATTGTACGACAATTGTACACATAGATTGATAAATAATATATCAAAGACATCGAAAGTTCATACATGCATGTTCAACGGAAGAAGCTTGCTACTTAATATTAATCCCAACCTAGTAAAGGAGAGCAACTTTGACTATTAGATTAAACCGCAACATCAAATGGTAAATAAAGAACTACACATACTGGGTACGTACAACCTACAAACATAGCTTAGAGATAACACAAATTAATTAACTGCAATTTAGCATCCTAACAAGGTGCATCTCTAACAATATAATAATAATTATCAGTACGATGGATAGAAGATTAGGTTACTTGAATCATAACGCTGTGACCTAAAATGGTTAATGTTATCCAACGTTGCCCCCAAAAACTCTTCGACTGTATTCATAATTGTTGCCATTGAAATGCGATCCATACCCATTAGATTGATTAACTACACCTGGAGGGGCTGGCACTTGTGCTCCATGCCTCCACCTAAAAAATTGTTAGGTTTGGTGCTCTCTTTTACATAATACACCCATAAGTACTACTAGTATTAATTTGTTTAACCTAAAAAAAATTCGTTTGTTTTTTTAATTCAAATTATAATTTGCTTGACACTTTAGCTATTTGTTCTTAGGTAATCAGAGTTAAAAAATTTTAACTTAGAAATTTAGATGATGTTAGAAGAATATTACACATAATATCCATAAGTACTACTAGTATTTATTTGTTTAACCTAAAAAAACAAAATCGTTTGTTTTTTTTTTTTATTCAAATAATAATGTGTTTGACACTTTAGCTATTTGTTGTTATGTACTTAGGAGTTAAAAGTTTGTAACTTTGAAATTTAGATGATGTTAGAAGAATATTACACATAATTGTGTGTGTGTGTTTCAAGTTTTAAGTGCTTTTAAAAAATTTACAATTTTTTTAATGATAAAATAATTTTGGTTCATGCTTTAACCTTAAAGATGAAATTTTGGTTTCATCCCTAATAAGGATCAAGACAAGTTATTTTTATTTTATTTCTTGGTAAGTATGGTATTCATAGAAAATGATTTTTTTTTTTTTTTTTTTTGAGAAACATAGAAAAAGGAATACCAACAAGAAAACAAAAGAATGAATTAATCCCATCTACATCCTCAAACCTTAGGCAATTTTTTTTAGAGAGTTTTAACCTATAATATCCGCTCTTGATGATAGCTTTTTATCATTAGATCAAGATACTAATCAGTTTTTAGTGTAGACTAGGATTGAATCTCAAATCACTCTTATTCAATAATCAAAGATTTTATCAGTTGAACTAATTATAACCCGTAAGGCAAAAATCTAGTAAGGACAAAATGAGAATCATTTCCTCAAAACAATCCCATGCATTTAGTTATATTATGGGCCACAAAATTAACCTCCCTCTATGTATAATTTAACCAGGAATTTGTGAGTGAATTTAAAATATGCTTAGTTTAGTCAATTATTAACGTGTTGGGTTGATCAATGAGCAAAAGTTGTAGTTGAGTCTTTCTTGCAGGGGAAGAACAACATTTAGCATTTCTCTTATTGCATGTGAATATTGAAAATTTAGAGGCCGTTTGGTAACGTTATTCTAGTAACATTATTTGTATTTTTTTTTAAATGCATATAAATAAAAAAATGTGTAAAAATATATATAATGTTGTTTAAAAATTAAAAAACACGTTATTAAACTACTAGATTGCCTCAACCGTTGTACACGTTGTTTTAACCTTAAAGTCATTGGTATTGTTTCCCTGATCCGTGCTACTTTTTTGTACCAAAAACAGTTCAAAAGCATCACATTGGGCATAAAAAAATCGTACACAATAATAACTCAATAAGGCATATTTGTAACCAGCTAAAGTAGTAGTGTAAGTAGTAGACAACATCGATTGAAAGGGTTGTTGATGCACAGGACGCCAAGTACCCCGTGGTTTTGCAGACCCATGCGACTCGCATTCCTCCATTTTGCTGGACAAACATCAGAGCTTGGGACCTTCAAATTTTGCGTTGTGCTAATTAATGTTGTTCCGCCTTTATAGTTTTTATTTCTGCCATTTGAAAACGCAATCATTTCTCGCTGAGCACGCCTGCAAAGTGATCATGAATACAAAATTATTAGTAATGACTATATAATAAAATGCTGACAAAAATGTACTTTTCGTTCTTATATTTTGGGCCGATTTTTATTTTGGTCTCTAAATTAATTTTGCTACTAATGTAGTCCCTAAAAAAAAAATCAATTCTATTTTAGTCCCTGTCGTCAACCCATTAACGGAAACCTATTACGTGGTAAACGGAGTGCATAGGTAGCATATTAGATGCTTACGTGACTAATAAAATAATATTAAAAATATCACGTTAGCATTCATATCAACATTTTAATAAATAAAAAAAGCCACCTCAAAAAATTAAATAATAAAATAAACTTTTTTAAAAAACCTTAAATCTATTTTTTTTTCTTTTCATTATTAAAATTAGAATTAAAAAAAACCTACTTTGTATAAATTTTTATCTTTCTTTTTCTTCTCCCTTTTCAATTCCCGATCCTCTTTCTCTTTCTCTTTCTCTTTCTCACGGTGCATGTTTGTGATTGTATCTGTCTTTTTCTTCTTCCTTTTTTCAAGCTCTTGATCCCTCACTCTCTCTTAATCTCTGACTTTTTTCCCTCTCTCTTAACCCGACTCTCTCTCCCTCTTTGTTGTTTAATCGGTGATGGTGGTGTGGGTTTGATCGGCAATGGTGGAGTTGGCTTGATCTGGTTTTTATGGGTTTCTGTGGGGCTAGGATTTTCCGGCTTGATCGTCAATGGTTGTGTGAGTTTGATCGAGTTGTTTCGGGTTTCCGTGGGGCTAGGTATTTTCGGCTTGATCGGCGATGTGGTGTGGGTTTGATCGGGTTTTTCTGGGTTTTCGGGGCTGAGTTTGATCGACAATGGTAGTGTGGGTTTGATCGGGTTTTTCTGGGTTTCTGGGGCTGGGTTTGATCGGCAATAATGGTGTGGGTTTGATTAGTTTTTTATGGGTTTCCATGGGGCTGGGTTTTTTCAGCGATGGTGGTGGTGTTTGCTGCTTTGGGAAATAGGTTTGATCGGCAGGGCGGTGTTGTTAATGGCGGATTTGGGTCAAGGATGGTGAGTTTGGTTTTATATTTACAGGTTGTGGGTCTTGGATTTATGAACCTTGTATGGATGAATGTGAAAGAGTATTTGGTTATGGGTTTATGGGTCTATTTCTTAGATTTATGGGTTTGATTTATAGAGGTTTCAATATTAAATGTGTTAGAATTTTCTATGCTGAGATTGATTATGAATGTTGGCCGGTTGGGCTTGTCTTGATTTGGTGAAGAACATGAAATTCATCTTCTTCTTCTTCTTTTTTTGATAAATTGTAGTTCATCTTCTAGGGAAGAAGAAGAAGAACAATGTTCTTCTGAAGAAATAATGAAAAGCAAAAAAAAAAAAAAAGATTAATGTTTTAAAAAATAATTTATTTCATTATTTGTTTTTTAATTTTCTGAGGTGGCTTTTTTTATTCATTAAAATGCTGACATGGATGCTGAAGTTGTATTTTTAATATTATTTTATTAACCACGTTAGCATTTAACATGGCACCTATGCACTCCATCTGCCACATAAGATTTTTCTACTAGTGGGTTAACGATAAGGAACAAAATAAAATTAATTTTCTTTTTTTAGAGACTATATTAATAACAAAATTAATTTAAAAATCAAAATGAAAATTGACCTAAAATATAAAGACCGAAAATATATTTTCGTCTAAAATGCTCATCATATTCAAATTATTTCCTCCATTATTACTGATTTTTTTTTTTATAGTCCATCGATTCTCCGTACACGGAGACTTTACCTAATTATTCGTTTGCTAATGACACAATTAATGCATGGAGGAGCTAGCTATAAAAGTCCATTGCTTAGCTAATTAGGTCTGTATGATTAAAGCCGACCTCAGTACTACTACCTTGGCAGTACCTAGCCCTCGGGCACACTTCATTCTTTTTTTTTTATATAAATAATTTGATAATTATAATAGAAAATAAAATATTTTAATTTTTAATTTTCCGTTAAAAAAAAACTGCAATCGAGCTATATGGCGCTTGACGGGCAAAACTCATATCTATCTGCACATTTATGACAAAATAAGCATTAGTTGTCCATGTTTTTGATAATATAATGATTGGAATTGGAGGAATTTGAACCATTATAAAATGAATGAGAAATAAAAAAATATAAATGTATTTTTTTCCTTCTCAAATTTTTTTTGGGTAATAAAGGAGAATGCATTAAAACTCAAAGCAATATAGAAACAACAGTTATGGGACAGAGATTGTTAACATTTATAAATAGAGACAAGTAAATTCATTGTCAAAGAAAGGTTAGATGTTTTTGGTGGAAGAAATCAATAGAAAAAAGCATCATGGGAGTCAGAAAACATCAAGAGAAGACTGTGTCATAGTGAGGCACATGATCAGTGAGTTATTAGCCCTTAAGGAAATAAGCATGACCTTAGTTTAATACCAAAAATTTGTTTACAAACAAACACGAATTAAAAAATTTGGAATGAATTAAATCTCCTGAACCAGGATTCGAAATCAAACAAACACTAAATTGTATGTTATAATAATAAACCTAATATAGGGTATGTAAATGGTAACTCGTATCATATCATAGAAAGGACATGCACACGTGGCGAAGTGCGTGAAGAGTGGACAGTTTTGCAAACTAATTGTTGTAAATAGGTCAACTACTGGTCTCGCTCTCATAACTCATACCAGTCTAAACTCCCAAAACCCCCCCAACACACATTGCAATAAATTCTACACATAATAGAAAATTTTCAATTTCAAATCACAAAAAAATTAAACATTATAAAATTACCTATCTTAAGATTCAAATTTCACCAACAAGAACTCTCCACGCTTCTTCTTCTTCTAAACCACACTCTCTCTCTATTTCACCCTACGCTCTAAATGCTATCCATTTTATGGTATTGCAGCCGTATTGGTATTTATCTGGTCGAATACGACGGCGTTTTTTATTATGCTCAATAATTTCTGATTTTATTTTTACTATTATCTAGTTTTGAAAGTAACCAATGGCTTCGATTGAATTTGAGGATAATGATGATAAGAAGGTGAGAAAGGCAGTCGTGATTCAACGAAGGCCGTTGATGATGCTGAAAGATTACCTTAGAGACGATCTGAGCTCCTGCTCATCCAACGGTTTCAAATCGTTTCCACGCCGACAATGCTGTAGTAGTACAACCGTCCGATTCCTCCTCGAGCTCGATCTCAAACTCACAGATCATTCCTCAACAAAAATCACCGCCAAGCAACGCCTTTTCCGTCTTCGTAGTCGAAGCCTGAGCTCGAAGTTAACGGCAACGCCACCAGCTTCAACAACTACCATTTCAGCGTTTCAGAGAGCTTCGGAGGCGGTGATTAACGCCGTGAAGAAGCAACTTCCGTTTCACTCCGTTAATTCTCCGTCGTCTATCAAAACCAGGGAAGGCCATTTTCTCTCTCGCAGTCTTTCACGGAAGCTATTCAGAAGAAGCTTCTGGAACTGGAAGAGAGATGATAAAGAAGAAGAGGGAAAACTTAAAGAGAGCGATATGGGACGGTGGAGATTGTTCAGCGAGTTTCTCAACGAAAAAGATGAGCCGTCGGATATCGCTGCTGCTACCACTACAAGCAGTAACAGTTGGGCGGAGAGTGAATTTACTGCAGATATTTGGCGGTCTTCGAGCGGTAATTCAAATTCAGAGAGTGTTTCAACCTCAAACGACGTCGTGGAGGGTAAAAATGATTTACCGGTGAGCAAGACTGAGAGAGTAGGCGTAACAGTCGGTGAGGATTCCATGTTGGGAGCAACCAGTACCTACTCTGGAACTGGAACTAACACAAAGGTCACCTCTCTTTTTTTCCCATTTTTTTAATGCTTTTGCAGTGTGAATTTTATTAATTTCCTTTGTCTGTTGGTTGGTGAGCTTCTCCCATTGCTTGATTTATTTTATTCTTTATCTCTACTCCATATTCAATTTTTTTTTTTATTAAAAAAAAAAAGTGTATACTTACAAATTTGAGGTGGGTGTTAATTTTGGTTTTTGAAGTTTTTATCTAAAGTATTAAGCCTTTTACACATTAATTTTATAATTAAACACACATTTCATTTTTGGATTTTGGTTAAACTTGCCTCAACTCTTACATTAAATTTGTGTTTGGACAATTCAAAATTAAGTAGAGCTTTTAGTAAAACTAAACACATTTGATTTTTGGATTTCGGTTAAACTCGTTTGAACTCTTACATAAAATTTGTGTTTCGACAATTCAAAAGTAAAAGAGCTTTTAGTATAAATAAATCGATTTTCAAAATCATGTCATTCTGGTATTAGATTTTTAAATTATCATAGGGTCCTCTCAAAATTCCCTCTATAGCCTATTAAATGATATCTATGAATTACATCATTTTGTCAATTTGGACTAAATACGTGGAGCTAGTAAATCTACTTCATTTTTGCAATTGGACTTGTCGACCAAATTTATCGTAATACTCATAATGATTAACTTTACGACAATTTGATAACAAAATGTCGGCATAGTTATAATCGTATTTCAAATTAATAACATTTTATGACTATATTATCATATTATGTTTATTAAATTTGTTAATCTTATCTAAGAGAGAATTAAGATGGGGATATGCTCAAAAAAAAAAAAAAATTAAGATGGGTGTGGTGGGAAATAGTTAGGGATGTAATGGGGATTATGAAAAATGTTGGGTTAGCGGGAACGCTGGGAGGAGTGAGAGAAAGAACAGCTGGAGCTGGATGCAAGGAAGTCAATAGCGTACCGGAGGCTATACCGGTTTGGCCACCGGTATGGTATATTTCGGATACCGGTCAATACCGGTGTACCGTTTCGGGTTTACCGCTATTTTATATATTTAATATATATACACACACATCAAATCCAAATTAAGTAAAAAAAATTGGAGAGATCAAAGATTAGGTAAAATAATGAAATTATCTACAAAATACTTTCATTATTGATTATTTTAGAGACAAAAACTTCTACAATTACAACAAAAAAAAAAAAACAACGTTTTGTGTTTCGGTCCGGTACGGCCGGTACGTAGCCAGTATGGCCGGAATTCGCTGATATGGCCGGTACACGACCGGTACGGCTGGTATTTTTTCCGATACAAAATAAGAGTGTACCAGTACCGGTACGGTATCGGCCACACTGGCTGGACGGAGTTAGCGACGCATAACTTTCACGTGTGGGATATATCATGGGATAAGGATATAGTACAACTCGGATTAGTAAAATTAAATACAGACAAGTGTTACGAGGCCTAGATCATTCCACAGCGTTTTAACTCGCAAGACTATTTTCTTTTCATAGTACTCACTTCACCAAATCATTCATTTTCCCCTGTTTAGAACACCGATTTTACTATTTAGTCCTCGTCCCCAATAATTAAAAGGAAACGGTTGTTGGGAACATTGATTGGGTTTTGGTGGGGTAGTTTTGGAAGTTTGTGGACTTTTTTAATAAGCCTGAGTCACGTCTTATTCTGCCTCTGTTGGTGACCAAAAAAAGAGCGGTTTTTTGTTGCTTGGACTATAAAAATGTATTGGTTTTCATGTATCTGCAACGATATATTAATGATCCACTGTTGTATAAGTGTACTGAATTATTATTTGCACCTATATTGCTCTATGATTAATTGGGGGTAGTTCAGATTTTAAGTTTATTAATTTACTTATTATACAACAGATATTAGATTTTTCTTTTTGTCTAGTAGTGGGGTTGACCAGGCCAACTCAACTAGTCTCGGGATTTACTATTCTTAGGCCTTTGTTTATCTTAAATTAGTGTTCTGGAAGAGTTTAATGATATAAAGATTAATTAAATAAGTAAATACTAGAATTCCTGGAGTTGAACGCATATTTAGGATGGATCGCGAAAATTTTCAATTATTCGGGGTAGATACACCATGGTGCTACAATGGGGTGACCATGGTTTAATTTTTTTTTTTTTTTTTTTTTTTAAATCAATCTATAAAACAAGTAGGGTTTTTGTTATTTAAAAGAGAGATCTTAATTCTCAACATCTCTTCTTCATTTTTCTTTTTTTTTTCTTTTTTTTTGGAGAGAAGATAAAGAAAGGGGTGCAACACTGAACTTCTCAAAAAGTCATCTTGATACTATTTTCATCAAAACATGCTTGATTGCGGAGTTCTAATGGAATACGATGGATTAATGTTGGTATGATCATTAGATCTTAAGTTGAATTGATGTTCTTGTCAAAAATTTCTGAATAAATGTTAATTTGCAATAATATCATATAGATTTCAATTAATTTCACTGATAAAATCTTTTATCGTCGTCAAATAAGATATTGAAAATTTGTGTATAAACAATGAAACTTAGTTTACGAATATGATATCAGTGATCAGTCTTCCATGCTTAATGATGTTGCTCTGAAAGTCATGTCAAACAGGCTTGTGAGTTACAGCTGAAAGATTGCTCCTGATTTTGTTTTTATTTTTTGGTATGGAGCTCTGAGAAGTAGCATTTCTTGCGCTAATGGAGGCTATGTGAATTATTTTTAAGAGGTTTTTATTATTATTATTAAATGGACATGATATGGAATTATGGATCATAACAGGAGTGGGCAAATGAGAAGAAGGAACGATTTAGTCCAGTGTCTGTGCTGGATAGTCCATTTGAAGATGATGAAGATTTTGGCTCGCCTTTCGAGAGTAGCCTTGCGTGCATAGAAGGTATCTCTTTCTCTCTCTCATTCTTCATGTGTGTGAGTCAGTGTGACACAAATACAAGTAGACATTTCGAATTTTCAAAAGAAATTGTTCCTTCAAATGGGTTTGATATAATCATCAAATAAGCTAGTAAAATTCTAATTGGTTGAGTTCTTTGCATGCTGTGCTTGCACTTCTTTTTGGAGGGGTGGCACGCTGTCACTTTTATCATTACTAACTCGTACAAAAGGTCAAAAACACATGTGAGTGACACATCCCGAAGGGCATTTGGTTCGGTTCCAGTGTGATTCATGGTCGGTAACATGTCAATTTGAATACATCTATAGTAGGCTTTAACATATATGATATAACAAAGGAAAGGAAAGAAAACGTGTTGACCATGTTCGAATCAAATTCTAAGTTTCTAACTTGTTCGGTTTGCTTTGATGAAAAATATAAATAAAAATTTTTATGTAAATACAGTTTTTTGTGTTTTCTTGTGTTATAGCATTAGAAATAAGGGGTCAAAGAAAAATTGTATTTTAACTTCTCTTATTTAGCTTAGCTTAATTTAGAATTGTTTTTTAAGAAAAAAAAATATTAGTAAAAAACAATTCTATCTCACGTCAATCTAAATAAAGAACGTTAAAAAATAGTTTTCAAACTTATTTTAAGGTTGTTGCCAAATATAGAAAAATGAAATAATTTTTTAGAAAGTAAATTCTAAAAAATTATTTATTTTCTAGAAAATGTTAATATTGAAACAAAATGGGCAGCAGTTTATGTGTTTTTTCGATGCCCTATACGCTATAGCACCATAATCTATATCTATAAAATTAAGCTACTGGAGAGAAGCAAGCCCTTACTAAAATAATAGGATATATATTTATTGACCATATCACTCTTACATGACAGAATTGTGATATTGATATGGATAGGTACAACACAAAAGTTTATGCATAAGATACGGCGGTTTGAGTGTCTGGCTCAACTAGAACCAGTAGATTTAGAAGAACGCATTGCCTTGTGTGAGCTCAACCATGAATCTCCTCAATCGCCCATGCAACCTTGCTCATTACCCACCAAGGACAACAACACGTTCGACAAGAAAGAAGAAAACCAAACAGAAGAATTAAAGGCTCAAGAATTACTTGACCTCATCAGAACAAAGAGCTCACCAAGTGGTTCTAAATTCAAGGTAGACAGGCTATTGTTGGATTTCTTTGAAGAGAAAATTGAAGAGAATAATGTAAATGCAAGCACAACAACACGTTGTAACAATGAAAATCAGCATGAGATATTGAAGGTCATAGAAGATTGGCTTAGCGGGCAGCCACAAGAATTGTTTCTAGGATGGGAGGTACAGGATGGGAGACAAGTCTATGTTAAGGACATGGAAATGGGTGGGATGTGGAGCACATTGGTTAAAGAAGAAAAAGAGGTGGCTTTGGAGGTTGAGGATGAGGTTTGGACTACTTTGCTTAACGACCTATTACTTGACCTCTTTTGATCATAGATAAATGTTTTGGGTTACACTAAAATCTTGGATACAAATTTTTAATTGTTGTACGTACTTCAATTTTTCAACTAAATTTCATATTTTAGTTGTATCGACTAATGCAATACAGTGTTATTTTTCCTCTGGACAATTAAATTCAATCCTTTGATATATTCATCAATACAATTATATGATTGAATTTAATTGAAAAATCTAAGATTAAATTACTCTAATTAAATTCAATCATTTGAATATGTAACTAATTTTTCCTTTGTGCAAATGTTGGAACTACTCTAAGTTCTATTCCTTAGGAGGCAAGCAATTCTTTGGCTAGAATAACTAAAGCCACCATTTAGATTGTAGGAAATATACATAAAATTAAAAAATTTGTGAGATGCAAAATTTAAAAATAAAATGCACTAAAATAAACAATCACACAAGATAATATTTACGTAATTCAGCAATTTGTCTACATCTACGAAATTGCAGTGATTTCACTATTCACAGTATGGGTGTTCATCAAACCACAAAAATCGCACAAAAACCGCCTGCAAAATGGCATAACCACACTGCACCGCAAGTAATAGTGCATCGAACCACATAGTGCAGTGTAGTTTATGGTTTTATAATAAGAAAACCACACAAATTGCACCCTCTTTATATATTAATTTATTTTTTTTTTAATATTAAATATATTATTAATAGTTTAATAACCCTAGTTTTCAAAAAAAAAAAGTTTAATAACCCTAAAAAGTGTTGTTTAAGAAAGCCAGCCCAAAATAAAGTAAAACCAACTCAATAATT
Source organism: Castanopsis chinensis (assembly GCA_032878915.1). NCBI lineage: Eukaryota > Viridiplantae > Streptophyta > Magnoliopsida > Fagales > Fagaceae > Castanopsis > Castanopsis chinensis. Next base: position 7,681,509 of record JAVQMG010000115.1, on the reverse strand, counting down.
TAAAACTTGGTCCAAAACAAATGGAAAAATCAATTTTGGGTTGGCCAGGAAAAACCCAAAATTTGAAAATATACCAACTTCAAACCACATTTTATACATTGCACTGCACATGTAACTGCAAAAATGAGATGCAATGCGGTTATGATTTTAGCTAAATTTTAAACCGCGCCACACCACACATGTGATCGCAAAAATGAAATGCAGTGTGATTATGGTTTTGGCTAAACTGTACGGCAAAGTACGGTACTAAAAATTGCCTTGCAAAGTGCGATGTTAAAAATTTCCTAAAATCGCATTGCACCACACTGCGAACATCTCTAATTCATAGTGAAAAAAATACAAACTGTAGTAATACTGTTTTTTTCCTCTCAAAACAACACCCCCAACCCTAATTTGGAATAACAGTCTTTCTATCATGCACACAAGATTTACAATGAGCTAAAAATTATAGTACTTTTATATCGGGTCAGGTCATAATTCAAATCAAACACAACTATACTCCACATAGCCCAACAGTCACTTGGAAAGTTAGGATTAGTTTATTTGTTTCTATTTTTTTTATTGATTTTCTCAGGGATGGTGAACATATTCAAATTACAAAGGGAACAAGTTGGGATTCTCTATTTTTCTATCTGCTTCCTTTCCCTAGAATGGAATACTTTTAAGGGTAAAATACTATTTTAGTCCCTAAATTTTAATAAAAGTTTATTTTTCGTCCCTAAACTTTAAAAAATTCTTTTTTCATTCTTAAACTTTGTAAAGAGTTTTTTCAAAAGTTTAGAGATAACAATAGAGATGAAAAAAGAACTTTTATTAATAATTTAAGGATGAAAAACAAACATTTAATAAAGTTTGAGAACATAAATAAAATATTATTAATAGTTTAGGGATAAAATATGAACTTTTCAATAATAAAAAAAATAAACTTCTTAAAGTTTAAGAATAAAAAAATAAATTTTGAATAAAATTTAGGGTCCAAAATAATATTTTATCTACTTTTAAATTCCAATGCCATATGCACATTTTCATGACTCAGTTTTCACGAAGTCCAAATTCCAAGCCGTAATGCTAATGCCTCCACAGTTCAGGCACAAGATGTCTAGATGGCACGAAAGAGATTTGTTAACATGACATGTGACCCAAGTCCCCACCATAGCTTGCTGAATAGCCCAGACAAATCTGGCCCACCGGAAAGAAAAAGAAAAAGGAAAAAAGAATGCCTCAGATTTGGAATGTCGGCCTTTTATAAAATGCGTTAGCCTGCTATGACTTGAAGAAAGCAAAGTTCAGGCTCTCTTGTCACAATTGTATCTGTATATGAAACATTTTCAGGCTGGATCATCTCAAATTTCTCTTTGCATAAATTTAATTTTTTGTAATGCCTCGAAGAATCAAATTTTGGATTACCACTAAAAGTGTTCACCAATCCGCACAAACTACAAAAATCGCACCAAAACTGCCCGCAAAATGGCATAACTGCACCGCACCGCAAGTAATAGTGCACCGCACCACACCGCACCGCACCGCACCACACCCCACCGCATGGTGCAGTGTAATTTACAGTTTTATAATAAGAAAACCACACAAACTACACCCTCTCTATATATTAATATTTTTAATTATTTTTAATATTAAATATATTATTAATAGTTTAATAACCCTAATTTTCAAAAATAAAATAGTTTGACAACCCTAGCAAGTGTTGATAAGGAAAGTTAGCTCAAAATAAAGAAAAACTAGCTCAATAGTTTAAAACTTAGACCAAAATAAAGGAAAAAATTAGTTTTGGTTTGGGTAGAAAAAGCCCAAAATTTAAAAAATATACCAATTTCAAATAATTCAAATCGCATCTTATACACCACACTGCATATGTGACCACAAAAATGAGGTGTGATGCATTTAAGGTTTTGGCTAAACTTTAAACCAAACCAAATCGCACCGCACCGCACATGTGACCGCAAAAATAAAGTGCGATGCAGTTATGGTTTTAGCTAAACTGCACCGCAAAGTGTGGTGCTAAAAATGGCCCAAAACTGCACCACACCGTGAACACCCTTAATTACCACTCATTTTTAATTATTTTTTATGAAAAATAGATTAAATTCTATAAAAATTTCAGTGTTAAAAAAAAACATATTATAAAATAGTGCTCAATTGATTTTTTTTTTTTTTTAAATAAGAATAAGTAATACCACACACACATTTAGTAAAAACCTATTCACTACAAAATTAATAAAAAGAAAAAAAAATAGTGAAAGAAAAAGAACAAAAAATGCTATTCAGCTTGTTGCAAGAAATGCCATCCTCAATGTTGACGGCCCTATCCTCCTTGAACTTATTATGTTTAAGTGGTAGGGATATGGAACTTCTAGAGATCTTGAAACTCGTTGTAGTGGGTTTTTTTGTGACTTTGGGCAGGGCTACCTTTTGTTGTACTGGCCGAAGTATTCTAGATAAGAGAGTCGGGACCGACCCAACTACAACTCACTTTGGTTCGGTTTTTGCACAAACTATGTCTCGTTTGCCAAAACTTTAGTCACATACCCGTGGCAAGCGAAATTGCCGCAGAATAAGTTATGGCAAAATGGGTGCAACCAAAAAACAATAATAAGCGAGATACACTTTTGTTAGGCAAACTAAGTAAGCAATTTTTCATTAAAATAAGAGAAAAGAACAAGTTGTAAGTATAATGATATCAGTAAAGTCAGAGACAGATAATGATTAGTTTGCCACATTCAGTTTTGTTACGGGACTATGGCCAAGAAGGGAACCATTTCCTCAATATGGATAACCTCGCAAGAAGATCTTGCCGCAGAAATCACACACTTTGAGAAAACGGACCTAAATGGCTTGTACCCAAACAGATTCTTTTTCTTTAGCAGAGGGTAAGCTTTGAAAGGGAGAGAAGGAAAGAAAACCTATTGGTGCATGCTTGTCACTCTACTCTCTCTCAATCTTCCTTTAACTCTCTATTTCTTTTCCTCTGTTTCACTATTTCAATTTTCCTTTTGTTTTTCTTTCTTTCTTTTGTGTTTTCCTGTGCAATGTGATGGTGATCACTCTTGTGGTGATTGCTACTGTTGCCGACCTCCCACTGTGCACGGCAAAGGCCCTTTATATACTATCTGCCGCAACTGTTTTTACCATTTTGCCCCTTTAACAACTTTTGTTTGGTCTAGATGTCCTTATCGACTACCACTGGTTTGTTAGCTGCTGGCTGTGCCACTCCCTATTACCAGACAAAGAAGAATATTTTGTTTGTTTACTCACCGTGGCATTCTATTCTGCCACGGTAAGGATGTTCTCTCTTCCTATCCCCCATGGCATGCACCTAGTGGTTTCAGCTCATCCTCCCTCTTTTGAGTGATATATCATCCCAGCATGACATTTCCCCCAAAAAAGCTTGAACGGGAACCCCAAAATAGGCTTCCCCTTCTCCCTACGGCCAGAACATACCCTCTCTTACCTCTTACCTCTTACCCATGACCCACCACTCCTATACTAGCTGGGTACAAGCTAGTAATGCCTGGCTCTTGTGCGTGCTTCACTTCCTGTGTATGTCCAAAACTTGTCCGCTACTCATGTGTTTGCTATAATTTGGGGCTCGCCTATGCCCTTTGCCACCTATCCTTGACTTCTTATGGCGTAACCTTTCCTCTAAGCTTTCCTTCTTTATTGGCTTACTTCTTTTCAAGGGCTGGGCCTTACTTGGGTTTTTTCTCCTCTTAGTCCATTCCTTGCTCCACCCATAGTCTTATTGCAATTCCTGCCATACCACTCTGCTATTCTTGCCACAGTATTATTTAACCCGTGGTTGCTGGGCCTGTTTGGGCCTGCCGCTCATCCTTCTTTCAATGACTCTATATGGTCATTCATTCTACTTTTGGGCTTTCTCAGCCTGTTACATTGCTTGTGAGTTTTTTTGTCCCATTTCTTTCTCCTTGGGCATCCTTGGGCCATTTGCTTTCCCTTGGCATTCTTGGCCCATTTCCTAATTCTATATTCTTATGGGCACTTTGCTAACTCTTTTGGGTTTCTTTGGTTCAATTACTTTATCCTTCATCCTTTAGGGTTCATGGGCTTTCTATCCACCCCTTTCTTTCTTATTTCATTACTTCAGGCCTACTGTGGCCCATTCTTGCTTTTCTTCATTACTTAATGTCCATGAGTTTACTACTTCCTCCTTTGAGCTCCTCTAGGCCCATTCGCTTTTCTCAAGACCCATTTATTTATTTTATGGGCCTACGATCCATTATTCCTACTATTGATGGTTCTTTCCTATCAATCCACTAACTCTCCTTTTGCCCATATTGTTGGCTTCTTGCTGCTACTGGGCTTTCAAAAATGAGCATCAACACTAGTCATGTATTGATTTAATACAACAAACATAAGACGAATTTGAAATGATGAATTTTGATGACCAAGAAATGGAAACTAATGTAGTTGAACATTGACAATGACAAAGGAAGCACTTAGAGAGTGCTTGGAGATGGGCCAATAAGGGACTCTCTAATGCTTAAGTTAATACATTTCTTTCATAAGAGAATATTCTTTTGGCTAAAAATTGTTCATACCTCTCATTAGGTGATTGTCCCTCATTTATTCTTGTATAGGAGAGATTTGCTTTGCAAATCTAGGTTGAGGTGTTAAATTTTCAATCTAGGAGCATCTCCCAATTTTTATGAGAAACATCTCATAAAAGCGTACATATGTCTCGTGCATTTCGATGATCAATTGGGGTTTAAGTGCATTTCCATAAAGGGAATTAGTAGACTTTTGTTGTTTGTCTTTCCATTTATGAACTATTTTCTTGTGTGGATGGCCAAATCTCTTTCCATATATGAACTATTTTATCATGTGGATGGCCAAATCTTTTACGCCAAGATACTAGTTTGGCCTAACCAAACTATCATATCATCACTTTCTCTCGAGGTACCACATCATTATCTCATTCATTGTAGACTAATATTATAGCTAGATTGTATTTGTTCTTTACATAAGCTGATGTGGGTATTTTGGGGATTAGTTGGACAAAATTTTGCCCATATGCTATTTTAGCTTGACCAATGCGAGTGCTCTTCCAATGATGAAATTGAAAATTGATCGGATATTTTGCATACTTTGAAAGTATGTTGAGTTTGGGATGACTCTTCTATAAAAAGTTACTTCAAAATAATAGCCAATTTCACGGCTTAAAAAATGGTGATATAAATGCTTTTGTTATACAAATTCACAACTATCAAATTCTGTTTTCTTTTGTATAATTTAATAGTTAAGGGATGGTTTGAATCTTGAATGTCTATATTAGAACTACCATATATAAAGTGTCAACCAGTTGAGTAACAAGACTTTGTCATAACTATTCAATTTTTAGTTTTGAAAATGTAAGTCAATTTTTTGTTTTTCATTTTTAATATGGAATTTGTTAATATTTATAGTGAATGGGTTTTTGTTATACCATGTTTATGTGTAATATTCTTATTCTTCTATTCGTATTGTGGTTAAATTAAACTGATATGTGTAAATAAAGAGTTTCACATATTAAACTTTGAGTTTTGCACTAGATTGAAATCTTGAACAATTGTGGGGAAGGGTGTGGTGGCTAAACTTGTTAGGGACATGTTTATGTAATTGGATAATCTTTTGACAAAACGTACTTTACTTGTAATTTGGTAGATTTAAGATGGGTTTAATACTTTAAGAAAGAAGTGTTTAAGTTAAATATTGAAGTCATGCAAGTCTAACCAAAAAACAAGTGAAAGAAGTATTGTTCATTAAAGCTTGACAGAAGTCTCGACAAAATCCTTTCTATTAAGATTTAATGTTAACGCTCGACACAAGCTCGACGCAAGCTGTATTTGTCGAGAATTATGAAATCAGACTTTTCAGATCTGATTACACGCCTATGCTTATGTATTTGTGTAGGGCTTCTTTTCTCACAACCCTAGACATATATAAGACTTATTTTAAAAACCGTCGCATTGTGCACAGAGTATCAAAAGTGTATGCCAAGAGAACACAAGCATGGTGTGACCTAATGCAAAAAGTGCCTTAGTTCATTATTTTCTCTGTAGAAGCTACTGCGTCGTTACGCCAAAGGTTTTGTGACCTAAGAGCTTCATGATCTTCATTGTTGATGAACTAAAGAAGTTTGCAGCCAACAACCTCTTCAAGTTGGTGAAGTTAGTTACGTACTAGAATTCGTGCATCATTGGTTAGTCACGTACTGAGATTGGTGCATTGAACAGAGAGATTGCCACTATAATACAAGTCCAATTGGGTATTAGGGTAAGGATTCAACTGTAGGTTGGTATTTCGAGATAGGCCATAGGGTTTGATAAGATTCCTTATACTTGTAACTACTTGTGATTAATAATAGTGGATTCTCGGGAGTGGTGACCTTAAATTCACCCAGTGAAGTTTTGCCTCGATGGTTTTCCCCATTCGTAAATCACTTATGTCAAATTTACTTTCCACTGCATTTAGTTATTTGATGATTTGTTTGTATTACCACGCTATTGCATGTAATTTGACTAATTAAATAACTTGGGTAATTAATTAATTTGCAAGGGATCAATTCATTTTAACCTAACAAAAATCAAGGCATTCTAACTAGTTCCTAACTATTGACATCTAATAAAATTTTGGTGAAATTATGTGCCCAAATCATGATTTTTACAAATTCAATATGCTCAACGATATTTATTAAATAATAGAAGTTTGATTTTTACCTAATAATTATCATAAAATTGAAAATATTATCTTAGCATTTCGAAAAAATAATTAAAAGGGTTAAGGCCCTATATCCAGCCCATCACACTTTGTGAATTCGCAAACATGGGTTCAAATACTATAAGTCTTAAAAGTCTCATTATTGTGCCAGTAATTTCACCCCATCCAAAATAGGATTTAAGTGAGTCGAGACAGGGTCGGCCCTAGGCTTAGGCCATTTAGGCAATTGCTTAGGGCCCCCTACTAGAGAAAAGGCCCCCAAATTTTGGGGCAAAAATTAAGATATATATAAATATATATAGAGATGGGTTCAAGTTACACCTGGTGTAACTTCATAAGAGTTATTTTGATCTAATGGTCAATAACATTTATGCCTTGTAATTAATTTCTAAATATTGCATTAATGAGTTACCAAAAACCTCCATTTTATTTTATTCTTTAAAATTAAATGCCTTCTCTCTCCAATTCCAAAGCACTCACGTTCTCTCCCTGTAATCTATCTCCTTCTCCATGGCTTCACCCTTTCCACCACAAGACACATGATATCTCATATACTCATCTCTGATAATAAAGAAAAGAAAGTGAATTAATATTTCACCTAAAATTGTATAAAAAAAAAAAAAAAAAATTCACCTGAAATAATTTGGAAAATCGCGATGGATATAGAAATAGCGGTAGCTTAGTCGTTACTTTGTGCTCTTTGTTTGAAGTATTCTTCAACGTCATTGGTCTTATATGTCCTCTAAAATTAATGCCCACCATTTGAAATTATCAAACTTGGAAAGGGTGAAGCCATGGAGAAGTATTCTTCAACGTCATTGGTCTTTTCTTTACCTGAAATAATTTGGAAAATCACGATGGATATAGAAATAGTGGTAGCTTAGTCATTACTTTGTGCTCTCTGTTTGAAGTATTCTTCAACGTCATTGGTCTTATATGTCCTCTAAAATTAATGCCCACCATTTGAAATTATCAAACTTGGAAAGGGTGAAGCCATGGAGAAGTATTCTTCAACGTCATTGGTCTTTTCTTTATTATCAGAGATGAATATATGAGATATCATGTGTCTTGTGGTGGAAAGGGTGAAGCCATGGAGAAGAAGATAGAGTAGAGAGAGAGAACGTGTGTGCTTTGGAAATGGAGAGAAAAGGCATTTAATTTTAAAGAATAAAATAAAATGGAGGTTTTTGGTAACTCATTAATGCAATATTTAGAATATTAATTACAAGGCATAGAATGTTATTAACCATTAGATCTAATGATAATCTACGGTCAAAAAAAGGTGTAACTCTTGTGAAGTTACACCAGGTGTAACTTGAACCCATCTCATATATATATATATATATATATATATTTAAATTTTTTTTGAGATATAGGAAAAAAAATTAGTTTTACATTTTTCTTCTACTTTTAAGAAGTACAAAAGAATTGAGTAATGCTAGAGATATTACAATTTTAAATAATAGGCTTACAAATATGTGTCACTAATTACAAGAAATAATTTAGATCAGTGAAGTCGATACTGTACCGGTACTGGCTAGTATGTACCGTACAATACATATACCGGTATCAAAATGATAATGTTTCTTACCGGTTTAAATACCAGCCATAACGGTCATGTACCGGCTGATACGCCCCAGTACCGGCCAGTACAAAAAAAAAAAAAAAACTTTTTTTTTTTTTTTTTAGTTTTGTAATTTTTGAATTTTTGTAAGGGCATAATGGTGGGAAATTATTGTGTACTCCCAGAATATCATAAATGCGTACTCCTCCCTCTCACATGAATGGTGGGTTCCACTAATTAAATTCATGGTGGGACCCACTATTCATGTGAGAGGGGGGAGTACGCATTTATGGTACTCCGAGAGTACCTAATAATTTTTCCATAATGGTAACTTATTTACATTAACTTATTAGTTTTATTTGTTTTCTTAGTATGCAATGAACAATTAAGCTTTCTATTTTTTATATTGTGTTTTTTTTTCTTTTAATTGATGCTAAAGTATAAAACTATGAATAATTTGTTCTGAATTGAGATAATGTTTTATGATAAATTTTTATATTTTTTATAATATTAGTGAAATATTATATGCTTATAAACATGGTCCTAGAGATTTTGTATGTGTGTGTGTATATATATAATATATAAAATAGCGGTAAACCCAAAACGGTACACCGGTATTGACCGGTACCCGAAATATATCGTACCGCCGGCTAAACCGGTACAACTTCTGGTACGGTATTGACTTCCTTGATTTAGATAGGAAAATACTATAAATTTTACTTTAAAACATTTATACAAATTGATGTGACAATTAATATGATTTGTAGACGTCAACAGCCTATTAAATGCATTTTTAAATTACTTAGTAATACATCTTTATAAGCATCATATTGTAAAATTTATAATATTCCTAACACATTTATTCAAATACTTTTTTATTATCTTCTTGAAAAGTGTCATTAATCACATTCATTGCTACAACATTTGTACGTTTTTTTAGTAAAATTTGTTATAGTTTTAACATTTCTTATAAAAAAAACATATTACAAGATAAAAAGAATGCATTTTTATTATATAAAAATTATATATTAAAAACTAGTTAAATATTATTTAATTAATAACAAAAATATTCTATTTAGATATATCACTTTAGACTTCAAAGTTTATTAGACAACCCCTAAGTCGATACGCGAGTACAACCACAAAATCCTTTATTTTCTTTTCTTTTCTTTTCCTTTAATTAAAAAAAAAATCTGTTGTGCTTAGAATCACGTCGGCAACGGCGACAGAGATATAAAGCATGAAAAAGTAATACATTATTTTGAAATCTCACTTCATAAATTCTCAATGTGTACCCTCACTTGTCACTAATCATCACTACTTTTGATTCTAAAAAAAAAATCATAATTACTTTTTGGCTTTTTCCTTTTTGCTTCTTTCTCAACAATCACAGATAATTTCTCCCTTCTCCATGCTCTATTTCTTCCTTCCAGTACAAATATAAGCTGGGTTTGGATCCAACTTATTGAGAGCTGCGTCCACATTTTGCTGAATTTTTTTTTTTTTCGGTTCTGTTGGGGGACAGCAGAGGTAGGCGCACACTGTGTGAGTACTGTACATACATTGTGCACGTCTTTTTTTAACAATTTTTTATTAAAAATTGGTCCTACAGTACTATTCACACATTTAAAAATTATTTTGCTACAGTGTTTTCAGTTTTTAGCAATAAACTCTATCCAAACGAACCCATAGTATATACTTAAAAGGACAATGATTCATTAGTCACAGTGAAAGTTTCCTTGGATGTAGAAAAACAGACTTGGAACTAGTTATTGCCAAAGTAAAATATCCCGCTTAGAAAGTAAAATATCCCGTTTAGGCTTAATGTCTAGTGGCATTTGATACGATGAAATTGTGATGTGTTACTATTTGATTGGGTTTAAGTTCAGTACATCTAGTGCATTAAACCAATTCTCTATCACTTGACGAGAATTTTTTTAAAAAATAAAAATTGTGAGGAATCGGTAAGAAACTTGATGAAGATAATTGAATGATATTACACTTTATTTGTTTTGGTCATAATATATTTTTAGAAAATGAATCATTTTTCAAAAAATATTTTTTATGAAAATATTTAATTTTACTATATTTGATAGCAACTTTAAATTAGTCGAAAAATAATATTCTAACTTTCCTTATTAAATTTGTTGTGAGATAGAGTTATTTTCTAAAAAAAATTAATGAAAAATAATCTCTTAAAATAAGTTATATTTTTTTTATAACCAAAATTAACTTTCCTTTAACCTATTTTTTCTGATACTATAAAATACTAAAAAACACAAAAAAAAAAAAAAAAACTATCTTCACGCAAATTTTTCAGTCAAAATAAATAAACTTTTACTGTTTTTTCTAATCTAGGGGTCCCATTTGATCCCCATTGATGAAAAGTTTTCATTGAAAACACGTGGTGCACGAAGAAGCCAATGAGTCCAAATAGATGTGATCTCAAATGCCAAAATCTCACCGCTCGCCGCCCTTATTTATGCGCAGGCTTGCTATTAAATATAGTTAAAAAAAATTTATTAAAGATAAAATAAATTTTAATTAGATTCGTTGGTTAAGTTTAATCAGTTGTCATTTGAGTTCTGTAATTTTGTATTCATTGTCAACATTAATCCTTCTCTTATAAACTTCCCTATTAACCATTAAAAATATAACAAAGTTTTGTTACAAAATTGGTTGTAGTTACAAAATTGATTGTAATTTAAGACTACAACGTTATTCAATATCTTTGATTGGAGGTGAATTTTGACAAATCTACCATTGAATTCCATCGTTTTCTTATAACCTCCATACTTGCCAAATTTATAAAAGATTAAAAATCAAAAGATGTGTCATCAATAAATTATTTAAATTGCAAGTTTTTATAATTTGAAATTATGCATAAAAAAATAGATCATATATATAGTAAATAATATCCGATTAACATAAAATTTGACATATATATTAAGAGAGTAAATAAAATAAAATTTAATGGTTAGATTTTCAAAATATGCAGTAATTTTTATTTTATTTAGTAACGTTGTAGTTTAAGACTACAACCAATTTTATAGCTAAATTTTATCCTTAAAAAAATAGCAAAATTAATAATAAAAATATATTTTAAAATTCTTTTAAATATTATCTAAAATCTAAAATTAAAAAAAGGCAAAAATCTTTCATTCATATTTATTGTCATACTTTTAGTATTTTTATGAAAACAATCATGCCTTCAAGATGACGTTTAACCATGATTGTTAAAATCGCAATCTGAATCATAGGATTGCACTATTTTACGATCTCATCTCACTAAAACGTGTAGGATCGCACTAGGATTGTGAAAATGGTAGGATTGTATGGGATCCTACTGATCCTACCAAAAACATAAATTTCTTGTTTTTTTCATGGGATAAATTTTTTGTTTTGATGATGTTTTAAGGGTTTTTATCTTTTGATGTTGTGATGGTATGACTTTTTATTTTTTATTTTATATTTTATGAAATTATGTTAACCTAAGCAAATGTTTTCTAATTTCTAGTTCACTTGTAATCAAAATTAAGGAATGTTTCATCATTTTTAAATGAAGAATTTGATGCTGGCTTTGCTGCCTTTTAAGCTATAATATTGTTAAATTTTTTTAGTCAATATACTATTTTGTGTTCAAATATTACTAAAATATTTTTTATATATAATTTTATCTGTTATGCTTGTATTTGTATATTGATTGACTGATTTTTTTTAGCATGCTCTTTAATTGTTGCTGAGTGGTATAACTTGAATAGCTAAATGTGAAATCGTATTTTGATATCTTTTACAGTTTTAGTATACAAATATATAATGTCTACATAGATGATGAAATGAATGATGATGATGATTAGGAATTTAGGATAGTGGTTATAAAAACCTTAGAATAGGAATAATTAAATGTTCACTTCACCTTAATATTCATCTTACTTTTAAATTTCATATCGTAGTTAGTTTCCATTTGTTAACTTATTCTGGATTTCAAACTTGGAACTTGAAACTTAGAACTTGGAAAATATTTCCATATGTTTTGATAAATATTTTGGCATTTGGTTGCTAATTAAACATTTATTGAACATTTTAGAAACATTGGGTTAAAACTTAAATATATTTGTTTCATTAGTATAAATTTAGCGATGTATGCATGCATGCAAATTAAATCATATGATGCAAATCTAAGTTTTTTTATGGATGAATTTATAATTTACGTGATTATTCAATATACAAAGCTATTATCAATGTGTTTTTTTCTTTAAATCTAAAAATATGTATAATCTTACAATTCACGATCCGATCCTACGATTTATAATCCCACCTGAGCTCAACGATTTCATGTAGAATCTTGATTTTGACAACCTTGCGTTTAACCATTCCCTTTTCAAGCTCTAGCCAGTATCAACATTGGCGTTGAATTCCAATTTTCTTACTTAAATATATTTTATAGTAACATAAAATTAAATCATGTATTGGGACATGAAATCAAGTGGGTCTTAAATAAAATCGAATGAGAGTTTTTGGTGGGGTCTAGTTAGGATGGAGTAATTTCTAAATACTCCTGAAACACAAAAAATAGTGCTTCCTCATTTCTCCATACTCCATGAGTACTTAAGAAATTTGTGCTTAACGCTCTGTTCGTTTCAATGAACATCCTTGTGTAAAGATATATATTTTTTTTTTTGCTGTTTGATGGCATAAAAAAAATTAATGTAAAAAAAAAATCTTTAGCCAACAGAAAAAGTATGAATTATTTTTATAGATTGTCTTCCACTAAAATTTATTGGAAAACAACTCAATCTTATAGCAATCTAAATAAGGGAAGTTAGGAGATTATTTTTCAACTCATTTAAGGTTACTACCTGACATAGGAAAATGAGATAATTTTGTAGAAAATATTTTTTAAAAAATGACTTATTTCTTAAAAAACATTATCACCAAAACAAGCATAACATTATTAGTAAAGACTCTTATCATTGAAACTACCTCTAAAAAAAATATCAAAACTTTTGGGTTAACTATATTCTTCTTCTTTTTTTCTTTTTTTGTAAAGTAGATAATAAAAATTGGAAATTTGGGTTTCAAACCACATCTATGGAGCACCTTCTAAAAAAATTACATATATGAAGCATTACATATGATAGATACCATTAACTACTTCTTTTAGCACCTCTTCATGCACAAAGTACTTATGGATCTACAGAGAAAAGAGTTCAAAATGCAAAATTAGCATCATATTGTAATTACATCTAAAAAAAACTACATCTTTTTTTCTTTTTTTTTTTTTTTTTTTTTTTGGGCTGTTGACATCAATCTCCACACCCAAATGGTGTTTGTTAGATTATAGAATAGTACAGCGGTCCCTTCTTGCGTGTTTGTTAGATTATAGAATAGCACAGGGGTCCCTTCTTGCGTGTGTGATCTGCTTTATACCATTCTGGCACAAAAGGAAGAGACACATTCTAGGATAATAAAGCAAACAAAGAAAGGAATAAAAAGTCAGTTAAGAATCAAGGAAAAAAAAAAAAAAAAGTGAGTTAAGACAAAGTATCTAAAAAAAAAAAAAAAAAAAAAAAGCAAATAATATTTTAAGAGGGTAAATGTTTGTTAACTTTGTTCCACTCCAAATATGCCACTTGATATTCCCCCACCATAACCTATCATATGATACTTAAAAAGAAAAAGAATATCATAGCGTGTCATATATATATATATATATATATATATATATATATATATGAGTGTGAATTTGGTAAGGATGAGATGTAAATTTCATGTTTTACATTATCTAATAAGTGATTGTTACATTAGCATTTTACTTAAAATTCAATACATCATACCACACCTAATAATATCTTAATAAATTCTCAATTTAATTGAATTTATATATGTGTATTAAAATTTATTAGGTGTGGCTGTACTTATTCTTAAATATGTGATAAAATGATGTAAAAAAAAATAAAAAGATTGAAGCGGTAAAACATGGGTTTGACACCACGTCTCTCTCTCTCTCTCTCTCTCTCTCTCTCTCTCTCTCTCTCTCTCTCTCTCTCTCTCTCTCTATATATATATATATATATTACCTTATAAAGTAACACATGAATTTGATTTTTTTATAAATGTATTATTCTTTGCATGTAATTCTCTTACAAAAGAATAATCGTTTAATTCAATTCTCTTGAAGCATTAATTCAAACACAAAGTCTTTTTATTTTATTTTATTTGAGATAGAATTATATTCTACCTTAATTTAAGTGATACCATATGTTACAGATTCATGGGCAGAACTTGCTCTTGAAAACTGGCTTGTGAGAAGAGGGTGCTCAAGAACTTATAAACACATGGTTAAGCTTACACTTAACCTACTAGGATCATAACAACTTTCTTTTTGTTTTTTAAAACATATCTTCTTAACAAGTTGTCATCAAACCAGTAAGTATCTCTTTTCTTTTCTTTTTTGTATATTATTTTGTGTGTACAATTAACAAGAAAAAAAAACTACTAATTTGATTTTAACTAAAATGTCTTTACTTATAAAGGTTAAGGTTATTGAGATTTTATAATGTTAAAATGTTCATTAGAAATAAACATAATATGGCTTAGAACTTAAGTGAACATCTCACAAATGAACAACAAAATGCCTTACTTGTCCCTTTTTTCTTTTTTCTTTTTTAAAGTCTTACTTCAAGTTATTAAATCAAGCCAAAAAAAAAAATCGATTCTAAAAAAAAAAAAAAAAAGCCTAAAATTGTATTAAGTTGGCCTTGTCCCCCCAGTACCTCAAATCACTAGACTGCAATGAAAAATATAGTAAAAAACACGATTTAGATTTCTAACCTATGTAAACTATAGTGCAACAATGGTTTAGCACATCTTAAAATCAAAATCATTGGTTGGTGAGTCAGAATTACCTAGAAATTTGTCACATTGATCGATGAACATCTCTAGTAGATAATAACTCCTCCCAATAAGAAAATTTGTGCTAGTTTAAGAAACTCATTTTCATTGATTTATTAGACTAAAAAAAAAGAGGTTTGAGTACAACATCAACTATTTTTTTTATTGTATATAAACTAGCAAAAATTGGCTGCTTTTAACTAGAGCCTTTTGTTTATTATATAACCCCTCATTTATTTGTTACGAAGATTTTAGGATAACTCTTCTGTAACTATTTTAGTTATGAATAACTTTTTTATAACGGATGCCCACTTTAAGAGTAAATTTATTAATATGATCATTTTTTAATTAAAAAATACAGGTGTGCACACATATGTGTGTATATATTTATATATATTGTATAATAAATGTTTTAACTTTTAATCCTAAAAAGGGAAATAAACAACAAAGCACAAATACTCGTTGGTACCCACCCTCATAGGAAAAAAGGTTGTGCTTGTCCTGAATCCACAACAATTTAAAACTTGTTGTAGCGAATGGTTTTTCAGTTTCACACCGCACTAATGAACTTTTGGTATATCCCATATTGTCGGTATAAATCATCAACCTCCCTAGTCGCTCAGCACTATCTCTTTATTTAAAGTCTAAAGACCTTCCTGCTTTCAAGTCTCGCCCCGCCCGTATTTGGTATTACCAAAGCGCAGTCTGTCTCACACTCGCTCATTTTTTATAGGTTAAAAGATAGAGTGAGAATCAGAAAAGGTTATAGATCCCACAGAAGATACTTTTCTTCTCCATGTAATAAAACCCACACCCACCATTATTTTTTCTCTTTTAATTTCACAGAAAGAACGCCATGCAAAGCTGATACAGCCAAAGTCTTTCTGTTACAGCTAGCTAGATTCTAGTACCTTCTTTTGACTTTTGCTTATATCAGCGTTTCGATTTTGAATTGGTTTTGTTTTGTTTTTCCCCGGAAACCGATCGGAAAAAAGTCAGGGGTTTGAGAAAAGAAAAATATGAAGAACGAGGAGCAAGCCAGGTCACTCTTTGGGATTTCACTCTCTGATCGGCCTAGATGGCAGCAATTCCTTATTTGCTCTTCGGGGTTCTTCTTTGGTTACCTTGTTAATGGCATTTGTGAGGTTTGTTCATTCCAAGTTGACTTCTTTTTTTTCCTCTGTTCTTTTAGAAGAATTTGATAAAGTTCGCATTTTTATTGATTTTTTGTGCGGATTTGTATTTGTTTGGGGTTTGATTTTGATGGGTATTGCTCGTTTTGGTGATTGGTCGTTTTGCTTGTGGTTATTTAATCTTGCATGCGTTTCATACTTTTGGTGTCCTCTGTTTGGTTGCTTAGAATGTATTGGGAAAAGAGAAGAAAATGGAATCTCAAATTTCAATGTTTCGTGTTGTTTTGGATTTGAAAAAAAAATGACAACTATACATTTGAGGGGGGGTTTACTGATTTATGTTTCCCTGGGTTTAAATTGATGGGAAATTTTGGGAACCAAAAATATGAATTCCCTTCACTTTTTCCACCTCTTCTCTGTAACCAAACAGAGGTGTAAGGCTTTTGCAATTTGCACTGTAGGCTGTAGCTTTCCACATAATTTGTCAAATTCATTGGTTGTACTACAAATTTTGTAAAGGTTTGTCAGTGCTATGTTGTACCAGGCCTTTTGTATTGTTATCTCTCTGTTCTGTTCTCAGGCTGACTGTTTAATTGGTATTTGACTTCCCCCATTAACCTCATTCTTTGAATACCAATTACTTGAAATGAAACCCTTTTCTTGTCTGAGCACTGACATGTATTTTTTGGCTGATCTCAGGAATATGTGTATAATCGGCTTCAATTCAGGTGAAATTTAAGTCTTGTGCATCATTTTAATTTGTTCATTTGCCAATTCTATCAGTGTATTTACTTACTTTCTTGGTTTCCAGCTATGGTTGGTATTTCACCTTTGTGCAAGGATTTGTCTACTTGATACTCATATACTTACAAGGTTTCACCCCCAAGCAAATGGTGAACCCTTGGAAGACGTATGTGAAACTCTCTGCTGTTCTTATGGGTTCTCATGGATTAACAAAGGGGTCCTTGGCCTTTCTTAATTATCCAGCACAGATCATGTTCAAATCAACAAAGGTAAATGATGAAGGAATATGTGTTTGTGGCAATAATACTTTTTGGCTTCTAAATCTGTTGTTGATCAACTTCACTATGTTAGAATTCTGGAAATCTAGATAAATTTATTGAGAATTTTACTGTATTGGATATCATTTGATTGAACCAGAATTTGTACACATTATTCGGAAATGTAGATTATCTAATCAAAGATGCCTTTTCTTTTTCTGACATATGCGTCTGTAATTGTGGGTATTCAGGTCCTGCCTGTCATGGTAATGGGTGCCTTCATTCCTGGCTTGAGAAGGAAATATCCAATTCATGAATACATCTCCGCTTTGCTTCTAGTAGTTGGTCTGATCCTTTTCACCTTAGCAGATGCCCATACATCTCCTAATTTTAGCATTTTTGGTGTTGTGATGATAATGGGTGCTCTAATCATGGATGCCTTTCTGGGAAATTTTCAAGAAGCAATTTTTACCATGAATCCTGATACCACACAGGTGACTCATCATTCCCTTGTTATTATGATTGTGAAGAGGAATCTTTACCAAAACAACAAAAAACTGCTTTTATTCTAATTTAAAAATTGTTTTATTTTTCCACTGACAGACAGAGATGCTATTCTGCTCGACAGTAGTTGGGTTGCCATTTTTAGTTCCACCTATGATTTTAACAGGAGAGCTGTTTAAGGCTTGGAGTTCTTGTTCAGAAGTAAGAACAATGCTTACTTTGTTTTTGATTTTCTCCCTTTCTTATCCTTATACTGTAACTGGGAAATGGAAATGCTTTTGGAGTCAAATCACACATAGCGTGCCCTCAACTTCTACTAAAAAAAAATTTCTTGGAGAAATCAATAATTTAGTAGCTGATTCCACTTTCTTATTTTATTTAATGCTGAATAGAAGCTCACAACTTAGTCATGAAGGCCACTTTAAATTAAGATTAAACATGGTTGGACCTTATATAATAACAATGGTATTACTGAGCTACATGCAACCAACTACGACTGTAGTGGGATTTTTTTTTTTTGGGGGGGGGGGGGGGGGGTGTGTGGTTGTGGTCCATCAAATCAGAGTAAAATACTGTTACCCTGATAGTTGACTTTGGTATTAATTGCTGCCTCCCTTTATTGCTTCTTTACTCTTCATGTTTAGATAATTATCAATCTTTTTTTTTTCTTTTATTATTCTTATAATGTTTTTGTGAATGCATTGCAGCACCCGTATGTATATGGGGTGTTAGTGTTTGAAGCCATGGCCACATTCATTGGGCAAGTGTCAGTTTTATCACTCATTGCCATTTTTGGGGCTGCCACCACTGCCATGGTAAATACATATTTGTTCTCCAAACTGCATTTCCATATATCTATTTTATTTATTCTATTGTTTTATGTTACGATGAAATTCGCTTAAGATTGGTGAGGAATTCCATTGGCTTTTTGATACAGGATAGGAATGAAGCATATCATGTGTGTTTTTTTTTTTCTTTTCTTTTGAATGCGTACATCTGTTTTTATTGTCTTTCCTGTGGTCATCACACTCCCATTTCTAGGTTTCACTAACATTGTTATGTTTGCTTGTTGGATACTTAAAGGTTCAAATACTGTGGAACATTTAAATTTTAGGATCTCATAACAGCGTTTTTCATGGAAATTAACTTTTGGGTTTTTGTTTGATGTCGGTATGCAGATAACAACTGCTAGAAAGGCAGTCACTCTGTTACTGTCATTCTTGATATTTACCAAGCCATTAACTGAACAGCACGGGACGGGGTTGTTGCTCATAGCAATGGGAATAATCCTGAAGATGTTGCCTGAAAACAAACTGCCAGGTGGCAGTGCCGTTGCAAAGCATAGAAAACCATCCATCAAAGCGGACACTAGCCTGCCAGCAAATGGAGGTGTAGTGGAGGAAGAGAGAAGGCCTTTAGTTTGAAGATCAAAGTAGTTGTTCATTGATATAAAAAAAGAAAGTAGTTGTTCATTTTTTAATTATTTTTTATTTTTTGCCATTGTGTTATTTGGGGGTTCCCCAATTCACCTAGGTCATAGAGGTGGACAGGAGCACAAGAGAAAAGAGAGAGGGAGAGGAGAGAGTGAGATGTAGAAAAACTATGGTGAAAATTCAACTAGGGAGGAATGATATATAATTTTAAGCTTTATAGAAAGTGAATTAACAAATGGGAATTTGGTGAATTTTGTTCTTAAATAGCAAGAAGGAAATTTTTTTAAAATAATGACTCATGGCAACATCAAAACAAAGAGAATTGTTACTGTTTCTTGATAAAAAAAACGATCGTGTGAATAGATTGAAGATAGTGAAATTGATGTTTTATAGCTGAGACGAGTAGATTCTTTTTCGACTCTGGATATTTATTTTAAGTTGAGATAATGGACCATCACTATCATCAGTTATTTTCAATCAATTGATAGCGTTAATTGTAGGATGAACTCTTAAGATTTCTTGGCTGTTTCTATATCGTAGTCTTTTAGCTATTTGGTAAAGAAATGGAATCAAGTTGCTGATGCTTTACCCCTCAAAAAAAAAAAAGTTGCTGATGCTTTAGTTTTGCTTGATTCCCTTTCTTAACCACGTCTAAAAGACCATGATAGAGAACCAGCCAAAAAACCCAATAGAGTTCGTCTATCAAATATCCATATGGAACAGATGATGTACTTCATCAGATGATGTACTTCATTTATAAATGAAGTACATTATATATAAATAAATGATGTACTTCATTTATAAATCAATAAAGCTTTGTATATATATATATATATATATTTTTGATAAGGAAAGCTTTGTATCTTTTAATAAAAGAAAAGTGTTGATAGTCAGTCATGAGTATATAACAATTATTGATGACTCTCGTCTACCATTACCCAAAAGTGCATCGTATGCTCTAAGGGTCCGTTCGTTTGGGTGGAAAATAAGGTGAAAAATATTATTCTTCACTGTTTGTTTGAGAAATGAAAATAAGAAGGAGAGCAAACTGGAGAGAAAGTTTTCTCTTCGGGCCCACATTTTTTTTCCTTCCAAATCGGAAGGAAAATCTGGAAAGAAAAGTGTTATAGTAACTATTTTATAAAAATACCCTCTTTTCACCTATTTTTTTTTTCAACATTCTCTTCTCTCTCTCTCTTTTTTTTTTTCCAACGTTCTAAACACCTGAACGTTTTTTTTTTTTTTTTCAACGTGACCTAATCTAATTTTTACATTATAATAATAATAATAATAATTTATATATGATGTGGTAAATTTTATATTATGTAATGAGTATAAATAAATAAATATATTTTTTACATATTATATAACAAGGGTATAATAGTTTTTGGCATCTCAATAAATAGAGCCAAAAAAGAATATAGGCTCCACCGAATTAGCTCCATCTTCATCTTTGGCAACAAAAACACTTAAAGAGGAAAAGAAGAGATGAGAACCATTCTCTCACTAATACGCTAAACTGACCATCTAGCCACCTATATACTACAAAATTAACTTCACTAAAATCACAAATTACCGAAGTGTTAGAGAAAACCAGTAAAAGAATTATAGCTTGAAATAGTAACGAGTTTGATTGACCAGTGAGGAAGAGCCGTAGAGCATTTCTAAGAAAGAATGACGTGAAGAACTTTTTTTTTTTTTTTTTTTTCTAGTGTAATACTTATTTTGTGTATTCAAACCTTCCTAATAATAATATTGTATACCAATTATTAGTTGATCATAGGGAGCATGTTACCTAGACTTTTTTGTACTTTATTTTATTTATATCATAAAATTTAGACCCATCAGGTTAAAGGGTTTAACATGGAGAGAGAAACACTCCTAATACTTCAAGACTCTCCTTACATTACTTGATTAGACTTTTGTTCATGTGATATGCTCACTTTGAAAATAGATTCCTTTACAAAAAAATACTAAAGAAAGAAAAATCTTATTTCTTTGAGCACTTAGGGTCCATTCGGTTTGAAGAGTGGAAATGTGAGAGGATGAGAAATTGTGGGAGAATGGAAAAGTGGAAGGATAAAAAATATTTAATTTTCCATTTTGTGTGTTTGGTTGGAGAGGTGGAAAAGTGGGAGGGTGGAGAACTCTTTTGGTCGGTTGTAGAGAAAAATGGAAGGAAGGAAAATGTAATATTTATATAAATTACAGATGAAGGAAAAACTGCACAAAATTCTCTTTCGGGCTATGGTTTAGTCATAGCAAAACAATTTATGCCTCAGACTACCTTGTGTCTGTAACCAATCCGTTGTTGTCATCATTACTTCTCTAATTGCCAACCCAACCATATGTTAGGAGCTTTACGAGTTGTTGATGATGGCATGAGGAATTAGAGTGCTTGGACAACACCAAGCCAGTCACTTGGCTCAATGTTTTCTTAAGACACCGATGGCTTCTCATGCCTATCTAATGAAGCTCCTAACTGCTCTTTGAGGGAGACAAGCCCGTCTCTCTGTTGGATTCAAAATGATGAGCATAATAAGGGGCAGCATGTGAAGGCACCTTACTCCACATGATACCCCAAGGTCATGGCAGAGGAGGGCCATGGTGGGCAGAGACGAATTTTGATGATAGGCAGTAACAGGTGGTGCTGACGCTATGTGATGGTGCATGACAGTGGTGGCTTGGCTGATGGTTGCTTTATGTGTGAGCTTGGTGGCCTAGGTGCAAGGCAGTGCTGGGCTGTTGTGATGATCATAGGCTATGCGAGGCACTGGGCAGAATGGTTGGTGCTAGCAGAATGCATAAACTTGTGTGAATGAGTTGATGGCAGTTACATGATGTGTTGCATATGGGCATGTTGTGTGCACTGTGATGCTGATGAAAAGGGCTTGGACAGGGACCAAGCTTTCTCATGAGCATAAGCAAAGGCCTCATGATGTGGTGAGTGATAGGTTGACATGTGCAGCAGCAGTTACTAAGTAGTTCCTAACTTGCTAGATGTTCAGACCTATTGAGTAGGGGCTAGAAACGTGGAGAGCAAGTCAAGACAGTATCAGTTGAAGGTGTCCTAAGTCAGTCCACACGCAATAGCAAGTCTTGGACATGGGACAGTTACTTGGCAGTAACTGCCATGACAGTCATTTCTGTGCATTTATCCTAGGCTGTTGGGGCTATCAACAGCAAAATGTGTATTTTGGCTTAGAAAATTTCGTGTGTATTCTTCAAACTTCTTTTGTACTTGATATTGAGTAATAAAGATTGGGATTAGTACCCTGTAAATACTATGTGTGCTGTGTGTATGCGAATTCCCTTGATATTTCTGTTTTAAGTGTTGTTGCAGGGTGTGTGTGTGTGGTGTAGTGGTTGAGACTAAGTCGCAGCAAATTTTAAAGAAAAATTGACCCTATGACACCATAGGAGATTAAGTATTACATTCAAAACATCTAAGAGATGTGCGTTTTTATGGGAAACCACGTAGGGGTTTTGGCATATTGTTTTTTAAAAAAAAGTCCTACTCAAGACAAGTAATTGAAAGAGCATCAATTTTCTCATACTTGTTAGTATATATCATCTATACACATCATTCATTTAATGTTTTAAATGTGGACATCAATAAATAAATTAAAAAAAAATATATATTGTTGTGCATATAGAGTATAAGAACGAGTGTGAAATCAATTTTTCCGATTTTGAAAGCGGTCTGAATCGATGTTGTATCTTTTTTGGGATTTCAAATTGGGTCAAGTATAACATAGGAAACTGTTCCAAACTAAGCAAGGAATGATTCTTGCTTGGGCATAGCGCATAGGCTTATTCTTTTAAAAGTGAAACCTTGGCTCAAAACTTAAAAAGACCCTGTAATCCCTAAAAGACTGGACTCTAGGTTTGAACTGGGCCAGCCCATATTGCTCTCATTTTGGTTTTTGGTAGTGGGCCCAGTAGCAGCATGGGCATCCACATTAAAAAAAAAAAAAAAAACCCAAGTAGCACGTGGCCCATGTGAACATTCCTTTCTCTGCACTAGACCAAAAAAGACCCACCGTGACCGAGTCCTCGCTTCTCAACTGAGCCACCCACCATTGTCGACCCGGATCCAACGGCTCCTATTTTTTCCAAAAAAAAAAAAAAAAAAAAAGGCTCTACCCTTTTAAACAAAACAAATAGGCTGAAACAAAAAGCTGATTTTATTTTTGAAAGGAAAAAAAAAAAAAACCCTAAAAACAATTTTCCGCCCTTGCGCTTTTTTCTTAACAATCATGAAAGGAACGAAACGTTTTGCCGTGTCCGACTCCATTCCCGACACGAACGACACGGCTGTGAGTATCCGTACTTTTTAAACAAAAATATTCTCTATCTTCTTTGTCTGATTTTCGCGTATTCGTTTTGCTCTAAATTAGTTACTTAAGCTTGTGTTTATTAACATGCTTAATTTTTAATTTTTAAGTATTTTGTCTCTGTTGAAAGTAAATTTTTCTATTTTTAATTTTAAAATTGGGGAAGCAGAAATATCTGTGCATTCGGAGCTCAGTAAGATAATTTGGATTAATTTTGAATTTTGGATAGTAAGTACTAAGTACTTGAACAATATAAACATTCAAAATAATTATAATTATTTTTTAATTTGTTATTTATTTGTTAGTTACCGTGCATAGTGTTTCATGTTATGGCTGAAGCTGTGGATTTTATAAAATAAATAAATAAATAAAATTATGTGTTTATTTATTTATAATTATTATTTTTCATTATATGAAGTGTGAGTGTTGAATAATAATTGGGTTTATTATTGGATAAATTTTTGTCAGTAAATTATAGGGGAAAATGTGATATGTTAACCCCAGCTCTCCACTTGGGTTATTTTGAGCAAGAGTGAGGAAGCAAAGGAAAGTGGAGAAAAGTGCAGCGGTGAGCTTTATGTGTTTTGTTTAGAACTGAGTGGGTAGTTGAAAAAGTAGTGGTTCATTCTTGCTTAACTTCAATTTAGATATTTAGATTTTTGGTCTTTTCACTGGGTTGTTAAAAAGTTAAGTGAGGTGGGGTGGGGTGGGGTGGTTTAATCTATATAAGACCTTTTAAATCAAATGCAAGAATTTATCATCGGTTTAACATGCAATTCCACCTCAAGCTGTTGTAACAAACGCTTTGCAATAACGCACGTATTAAGATACTAAGGAAGCTAAATTAAAATGGTTGTTGGAAGAATTTCCATTACAATAAAAATTTCTTTTGAAATGGGTTGTGTTTGGCATTCAGTTATTGGAATCTTTAAATAATTCCCAAAATGGGCACACAATGTCTGTTGGAACTCAAAAAAATTGCTGGTGACTTTGTCTTCTGAAGACATGACAGGATTGTTGGTGGTTTGCTGTGAAAATGTGCGTGTGTTTGTTTTGTTTTTTCTTCTCTCTGTGTGTCTGTGTGTTCCCAGTTCTCTTTTATGAGGTTTTGTCTTGATAACGACTGTGTGGAGGTTTATTATAGTTTATTAATTTCAATGTGATGCAGTTCCGTAATAAAAGAGTAATGGAAGGATCTAGTGCTGATTTTCATAGGGCAGAGCCATCTCAGCAGTTGACGACGACACCTCCATTGGATATGCAACGGGCTAAGTCATCTTGTCAGCATGTGAGAGCTCTCAATACCCAGTTTGCAAGGTCCACCTTTCTTAATATCTGTCTTCTTTTTTCTTCTGCCATTTGACAACTGCATTCACCTTGTAACATGTGGGTATCCCCTTACTGCAGTTGATACCGAGTGATGTGTCTTTTGTTATGAACAGCAGTTAATTTCTGCAACTTTACTCTGCATAATTTTTCAACATCCTCATGATTTAATCTCCTTTATATTATATACAGTTTCTATAATACTTCCACGTTCTATTGTTTTTTGGAATTGTTAGTTATATTTCTTGTTAATATTTGCCTTCATACCTATCAAAAAAATATTTTCCTTCATGTTTTTGTTTTTAATTGTATGTACCCTGCAGAACTTATTCTAATTTTCCCTACTAATATGCCAGTATTTGCTTATTAGAACAGTTGGGTCCAAGCACAATTGAAGAACCACCCTGATGAACTTTGGGAAGATGGTGTCCGGGACTACCTTGCTCATGCTTCAAACATTATGGTAATTCCAATAAAATGTTTTATCTATTCATAGGTTGATATATATTTCTTTGGTGTATGCAGTTCAAAAATTCTGCTTTCTTAATATCTTTGGGTCAGTGTGATAGTTGAAGAAATTCTATATTGCAAAAGCTAATTTGGTGGGTTTATCTACATTTATTCAGAGATGCTGTATGTGTGTGTACTTATGTCATATATGCAGAAATTAATTAGTTTTTCAGATTACTAGTGATTTTGTGGACCAAAGTTTTAAATGGCCCTTATTATTTTCTAACATATCCAACAACACAACAACAACCACTATCATCAACCCACTCTTCTTTTAATCAATAGGAATCACCCCTAATCTATAAAAGAATTTTCTCATTTCAAAGTATATTTTTCCTCATATTTCCTTGTATCCATCTTAACATTCTCATTTCAGCTACATTTTTTAATGAATTTACATACCCACACATGTTATAAGATTTAAAGGTGGACTATTGTCACTTGGGATATGCCTTGTAGAGTGGTAAGACTGAATAATCTATCTATTACACATGGAGCAATTTGGTTTAAAGCCGTGTCCTCAGGCCTGTTCCACAGTAGCTCCTAATTCTTCTCTGCTTTACTTTGAAATGGGAAAATGTCCACATGGATTGATACCCTAAACTTCATCGGGTTCTTCAATTGTAAACCTGACCATAAGCAGTTCAGCTAGAATTAGAATTCTGTCACTATCGTATTACTTATACTTTGCCATGGAAGATAGCTATAAGCAGGCAGCATGGACAAAATTCTCTATTAATTCTAAATAATGTTTTCCCTCTTGGGATTGAGGGTTTGGTGAGTTTTTTTTTTTTTTTGCTGTAATATTTGCTGATTTAAAAGACTTTTCCATTTAACCTCTCTTTCCAGGAGTAGTTCAGTGATGTTGTCAACTGGTTGGCTGTAATATTTGCTGATTTAAAAGATTCCATTTAACCTCTCTTTCCAGGAGAAGTTCAGTGATGTTGTCAACTGGCTTAAAGCAAATGCAGCCAATGGAGGTAGCTCTTCTGCTGCAGAATCTCAAACCAAGGAAAATATAATGTTTAATGAAACCAAGAATAGTGGGATAAAGTTATCTCAAGAGAAAGCTGCTGTGACTCTAGCGGGTACCTCTTCAAGCTTTGGAACACCATGGAGTTCTGGACTTTTATTCAATAACCCATCTACTGGGTTTCCTCCAGCGAGCACGACTACACCATCAGCAACTTCATTTAGCTCTGGAGCATTTTCAAACAGTCAAACCCCTGGATCTATTCCAGGCACAGCCACTGCCTTTGCAAATTCATTTAGCTCTGGAGCACTTTCAAATAGTCAAAGCTCTGGATCTACTCCAGCAAGCACAACCATAACGTTTGCAACTTCATTGAGCTCTGGATTATTTTCAAACAATCAAACCCCTGGATTTATTCCAGCAAGTACAACTGCAAGCTTTCCAAATTTATGGAGCTCTAAAGTATTTTCAAACAATCAAACTCCTATCTCTTTTGGTGGGTATATATTTTTTTTAATGCTTTTGTATTCCTTAATGGAAGGGAAATGCATGTTAATAGCTCTGTGATGTTATTTGTTTTCTATTTATAAAAAAATAAATAGATAAAAAAGCCAAAAGAAAAGAAAAATACCACAGAACGTGAGGAAATTGCATTTTATTGCTCAATTGCAATAAGGCATTTCACTTCTAAGTGTAAACTAAGTTAATGAAATATAGACACCCAGGGAGAATTCTACTAAACCTGTAATATACTATGATTTATTCTGAATCTGAGGCTTCAAGTGGTTGAAAACTTGAGGTTTATCTTCATTGTCTTCCATGAACCAAATTCAGCTCTTTGAGTTAGTACTTCACAATGTTTTTTTTTTTTTTGATAAGTAACAAGTACTTCACAATGTTAATCAAACCCTGTTGAGCAATTTGAAATTTGGTGTCTTGTTTTGTTTTGTTTTTTTTTTTTTTTTTTGGGGGGGGGGGGGGGGGGGTGGGATATAAATGAGTAAATAGGACTCTAAAGGCTCAGGAAATTTTTGACAGCCTTAGTGATCTCTATCAGCTGTTGTTTTAATCAAAGAGTTTTATGTGTGTACTTTGATGAGATTAAAGTGAATTTGACATCCGACTTGCTCTTGGGATTATCTTTTTTTCAGGAATTCAAAATTCAGGCACTGTTAATCAAAGTTCAGTTCCCACAAACTGTGATGCTACTGATGATGCAGATGGCGGTGAGGCAATGGAGTTCTTTTTTTTTTTTTTTTTATACATTTTTTTTCATAAATTTAATCTTAATAATAATTATTATGGTTGAATATGGCACCAATGGGTGTTGTACCTATGACCTCACCTTCCAGCTCTACTACCCATTCTTATGGCGGAAGTCACTAGTTTGAACCTTCTCTCGGGGACAACTCTCACTTATTCTTCTTCTTCTTTTTAATATTTATTTTTATTTAAAGAGTCTATTAGCAATCCTTCAAATTCTTTTTTAGCCATTCGGCATTAGGTATAATGATTAACTCTGATATCTATTTCAGTTTACTTTGTATGATTTCAATTGATGTTTCGTTTGTATACATTACATTATTAAATGGGCTTCTGAGTTGATATGTCAAATTGCTTAGGTGATGGGGGTTTAAAACATTGAACATTTGGCTTACTACTTATGAAATCATAAATATTTATTATTTAATGGCCTTTTGATAATGTGAGTTTCAATAAATGCATTAATTTTAAAAACTTTTAATGGAATTTCAGGCTTTATGTAACTTTAGTGCATGTAGGAACAAGTGCTGATTATGAATGGAAAATAACCAAAATGGGGGAAAATTAAATAAAAGGAAAGATCTTAATTATTGAAACATTTTACTTTACTATCTCTTTGTTTTACCGCTGTGGAATGAGCAATCTTTAATAGTAAATTTATCTTTACTTCCTTAGTCACTTGATAAAAACATTGTGCTCATTCTACAGTAACATGAAAGCAGTTTCTTGTCTTGCTAACTTTGGAGTCTACTAAGTGGATGAACGCTATTGTTTATTCCTTTTACTGTTGCAATTTCGAAAATCCACAAATGAACAATTGAAATCTACTGTGTTGAACTTTTCTCTGTTAGCATGAAAAGAGGATTTTCTTTGTTGGTTTTGGAAATGAAGGTATGAAGTTTCATGCCTCTTTAAACTTGTGTTCTGTTTTTCTTTTTTCTTTTTTTTTTTATTTTTTTATAGGTAATGTAAAAATATTATTAATAATCATAGCCAACCCCAGTACACTGGAAATGTATAAAAGGGACTAAAAATCAAGAACTAAATTTACAAAGATCAAGTAAAACAAGAAGGGGAAAACAAGAAAATAAATATTAGGAATTTAGTTTCATTTCTTAATACTTACCGAGTTTCCTTTCAACTAGAAAGGTATGTTTAATAGGAAATGTTGCTTTTGTATGTTAGATCAGCTCTGTGGCTGAGCATATAGACCACTTAAAGTTTGTCATAGTGTATTTGCTATGCGTGTAGAACTTTTAATTTGGTGGTATGATTTTTGAGAATTTTTTTTTTTCATGGACTTGTTTATCCTTTTTATTGTATACATAATGCATTTTATTTTTCTATTTAAAGAAAATGAGTTGGAGCAGCCTAGCAGCCCATCGGTAAAAAAGTCTGAGGAGAAGGGAATAGTTGTCGTTCATGAAGTCAAGTGCAAGCTTTATGTGAAGGTATTCAGTTGTGATTTCCCCCCCCCCCCCCCCTGATAGGTAAAAACACATGCAACTGCTTGGGTTTGAACCCATGACCTCACCCTCCATCTGTTTCTTACGAGGGAGGCAATGTCAATTGGTCCAAAGACCATTGGCTTCAATCATAAAAATTTATATGATATCATCTTCGGACAGCATCTTTAGATCTAAGTTTGCTTTATTTTGTGCTGTTCACCCATAATTGTATGTTAAGAAAAACAATTTTTTTACTATATTTGTAGTATATTTCGGTGCTACATCTATTTAAGTTTTTATAAGATTGGGATTCACCATTTTCAATCTGTTCAAATGATAATTTGAGGTTGTCATTTTTCTGTTGATATCATCAGTGAGATTTGTTTTAAGTTTTCCTATTTTGGTAATGACACAAGAAGACAGTGCATGGGTGTTACGTATGCAAGCTTGCTTTTGTATGTCAGGATTTACTAGTTGCTCATCTCATCTGTTGACTATTCATGAGGCTAGAAATGTACTAAATTGATTTCATTGCTAATTGATGTTTACACCTCTGTTTGTGTATTATGGTTTTTGGTACAATAAACTAATACAATAGCTGTAACAATTAGATTCATGGCTTTGATGCCTAATCAGATGCACATATTGCACGGTTGAATCAATGGGAGGACTGACTGAGAATTTAAAAATGGGCCATTAAGATGCATCACTAGTGATATTTATCTTGATGGATGATTAGATGGAGAGCTATGTGAGCCCAAAAATGAGACAATAGAAATCTACATGTCTCTCAATGCTTACTTGCCTTCACAAACTTGCTTATATGTCAACACCATGCTACTTTGTTCAGCATATATGTTTATGCGTGAACACAGACGTGTCTATTATGGAATCTGTTTAACACTTTAACTGGTGTAGGAGTAATCTGGCAGCTTGTCCGAAATTTTGTGGGACTAATGTTAATGCAATTGTAATAGCGCCCCCCCCCCCCTTCCTCCTCCCCAAATACTAGCCTGGTGTTGTAGTGGTCCAATCCACATCCTTCCTCATATAGGGCTTCTGACAGAAATGAGTTGGCAATGCTCTTCACATGTATTCCCATATTCAATCTCATGATGGCTCTGACAGAAAAGATAGAAAAGAAAGTTATGGTGATGGGTGTACATCGACGATGTGCAATGATATCTTATTGATTGCAATCTGTTTAATTGTTGATGAGCTGAGATCTTGTTATCTTCCTAGTGCTGACTCAATGTGTAACATGGTGTTTCTTCATTCACATTGTCCAGTCAAGTGATACGGCAGATAAAGATGCATGGAAAGACAAAGGCATGGGGCAACTTTCCATCAAATGCAAAGAGGGTGTCGACAAGGGTACAAAAGAATCCAAACCAACAATAATTGTTAGAAATGATGTACGTTTCCTTGCTTCTTCTAAATATTGAAATTGGCATGACAATTTGATCCAGAAAAGGGTTTTTTAATTTATTTTTTTCTCAATTTTGTTTTTATGCTTTTCCAATTGTTGGATTTGAGAGGTAAGAGAGTGAAATGAGAACATTTATATTTTTTTGCTTTTCCAATTGTTTGGCATTTGACCTAAAGTTTTCACCTTTTTTCTATAATAATCAATTTGACTTATTATATAACAAATAGATTAGCCAAATATGTTCATCAGCTTTACTTCATGCGACACGTGATATAGCATATGAATTACTGTTGGCTTGGATCATGTAAAAGCCATGTATACTAAATGAATTGCCTAAAAAGTGATTTTGAGAAGCATTCTTGCATAATAATTTATTGCAACAAGGAAGTAAAAAAAGTTTCAAATATAAATCTCTACCCATAGTTTTCAGCCCATATCCTCCTGGTGGAATATACATAAGTTCTTTGTTACTCTCTCCATCCCATATTTTTTGTCCACCTTAGAAACTTTTTTAAGGGGACATCATTTAGTGCATTGTATGGCATAAAACATTATCAACTTTCCAGAGTCATTATTAACCTAATTCCAAATCAAGCAAATGAAAATGGGGTATTGATCATTCAAATTTAGTAAAGGGTAAGTTATGAAAGTTTGAATTGTGTCCGTTGACTTTTCAAGGGAAAATATTCTGGGAAATCTGAAAATGGAACAAAAGGACCAATAATATGGGATGAAGTAGTATGATTTAACGATTCTTTTTCTCCTGTATAACTTTATATTATTAATATTACATGCACAACATTATCTTGTTAAATAATTCACCATACGATGTACTTAAAACCATTGCATCTTTTAATTGCTTTTCTGTTTCACTCTCTACTTATCAAAATAAAATGTATCACTCTTTTCAAACATTTACTCCTTACAGGTTGGGAAACTGCTGCTTAATGCTTTGCTATACGCTGGCATCAAGACAAATTTGCAGAAGAATTCCGTTGTTGCAATATTCCATACTTCGGTAAATACATGATGAAACTGCATATTTGCATATTTAATTTACATTGTTTGTTAGTTTATGCAGTTGTCATACATGTAATAATACTAGAAGGCAGCCTTGTAGAGGTCAGGATGGAATATTTTTAGAGGAATTATACATGTTAGTTTTATGACATAATTCTTGTGCCATAAAACTGACTTTTTAAGCAGATCACAGTTTTCCATTCTATTAGACTTCCGTCAGTTTTATTGGACAAAAATGATCACATGAGCCAAATCACATGCACAGCAAGTCAGCAACTTATTCCCACGTAACACCTATTCTCATGTGGTCAGTTTCTGTCCAATAAAAGTGACAGAAGTCTAACAAAAGGGGTCAATTGCGTTATTTTTAAAACCAAGAGTTTAAAAAGTCAATTTTATAGCATAAAGGGTGTGTTTCATAAATGACCCATATCACAAGGCTTTGTATTAAACCCTAATATCTTTGACCCTATGAACAAAATTACAGATATCTTCGTGGATCATGACGTGAATGCATCTTTTGCTATTATTGTTAATGCATATTTTTATCAATTTATTATCTATAACCTAATAACATGTAGAATCGTAGAACACGGTGCTCTGAGATGCCCCTCTGAAGAAATTTCAACTCTAGTTAAAATTGCTCCCGCAACAACCTGCTTTGTGTGAATTTGGTTCGCTATTCTGTTTCTTGTCCCAAAAGAAATTACACACAAAGTTTTGTGGTAGTCAGCATCTGACTTGTAATTCAAGAAGTGTTAATCAATTAGAGGCCTGCTCATCAAAAAAGAAAAAAAGAAAAAGAAAAGAGAGGCTTGAATCTGATGGTTTAGAACCTATCAGTAACATATGATCTGGATGTCTTATACAGCGATTCTTTTCTATGTCAACTATTCTTCCATGAGGCTGTTGTCTTGTAAATTATGTTATGGATTATGAATTGTTTGGTTTCTCTCTATATTTGTAGGGTGATAATGATGGAAGTGATAAAGTTGTTGCACGAACCTTCTTAATTAGGACAAAAACGGAGGAAGATCGAAATAAGCTGGCTACAGCAATGCAAGAATATGCCCCTGCATCTTGAAAATAACTTTTAAGCAATGGCTTAATGTGTTACATGGACCTTCAACAATGTAACTTAGTCCTCAGTGACTTTCATTTTTCCTCATTATCACCTTTTAAATTTTGCAAGGGGTGGCTTTGTTAGCCAGATGTTTTTTTGGGGCTCCAAAACCTAGAGGATTTTTTTTTTTTCTTTTAATGTACGTAGTTAAGAGGCCACTGTACTTGTACGATAAAGAGCGTAATGAAATTGATTATATTTTGCTGCAAAATTGGATTTTGAACCATTTAAGGGGAGCTTGTGTGCCTACTACTAAATTCATCACCGCTACTATTTGGTGTTTTACCCCGTACAGTTTTACTATTTGCACGTGGTCAAAGATTAATCAGCTTCCATATCTTTATGTTACGTGAAAAAGAAGCCAAAAAATCATTGAGAAAAACAAAACAATTCCACGAAAAATCGTTCGGCTTAGTTTCATTCACGTTCAGATTAATAATGTAGCTAATCAAGTTGTAAGCGTTAACAGAAAAATATAGTCGAAACTTCTGACATGGTATTAATATTGATGGAGATTTTTTAAGGGTTTGGTGTGGAAAACACCTTTTGTTTACAAGAAGAAGATATGTCATACATAAGATGCATGCATTCTCTCTCACACACTGCGTGACTCATAGGATCTTGAGACGAAGAATACATATATTTAATGCATAAAATAATTAATACATATTTTATTTATATCGTCCAAGAAAACAATGCAAGTATAGAACTCAATGGTATTAAGGTTCAATCTTGGTCAAAGTCCCAAATCTATATATATATATATATATATATCTATAACTTCAATCTAGATCATTATCTAATCCTACTTAGAGTGTGAACAAAATAATCAAAATTTTATTTGGAGTGTAAACAAAGTAATCATAATCCTACTTGCAGTGTAATTATAGTAGCCATGTGTCATAAGAGATTAAAGTCCAATCTAGGTCAAAGGCCCAAATCCGATATAATTCTAATCCAAATCACTATCTAATCCTACTTGGAAGACAAACAAAATAATCATAATAGGATTCATTTGAATGTGATAATGAAAAAATAGGAAAATAAAAAAGTGAGGGTATAAAATTCGACTAAATTAGTAGATATTGCATCTTATAAAAGTGAACACATTATACTTATTATATTGTATTTATCCACCAACTTAATACATAAGGAAAAAAAAAAGAATAATTGAATTAGTTGTGCAGATTTATCAAGAAAATTCTTAAGTACTTTCGGAATACGAAAAAATAGTGCTTCTTCTTCTCACATTCATAGTAGATCCTACCATAAATTTAATGAGCAAACTCTATTATAAATATGAGAAAAAAAAAGTATTATTTTTTATGCTCTGAAAGCACCTAAAAATTACTCGTTTTCTCCTTATTAGTAAGTAAGAAAAAGAAGAAATAATAGTTAAAAAATGAAGGAAGAAGATAGTGTATTATCATTATGTATAGAGTTAATAATGGCGTCGGGAAAGGAAATCAGTTGAAACATAATTTTCATCCACTGACACACTTTTTCTCTCCCTTTTTTCCCCATTACGTGGATATTGTCTATGTGGGCCCGGTAGAAAGCACCCTAACCTACTTTTTAATCCCCATTCTCCGTCTGAAGATTCTGAACCAAACAAAGAAAATGACCCACTCTTTCCTGTGTTTTCTAATTCTATCCACCCATTTTTCAGCCTAAACAAATAAATCTCTCCTTTTTTTTTCTTTTTTTTTTTAAGAAACAACAAATACAAATAAATCCTTAGACTGCTATAAATCCCTTACAATTTTTTTTTTATAAAAAATAAAATTTTTACTTTAGTCTAATTTAAATATATATATGTGTAAAACTTCCTCCTAAAAACTTGAATCTCCGTCTTTACCCTCCATACTCCATAAGTATTTATACTTGTGGAATGACCATGACACCAAGGATGCTCGGTGGTAATCCCTTTCAAATTTTCAATAGGTTTATTGTAGTTGATAAAACTTAATGGTAAATAATGCGCTTTCCAGTTTCCACTGCAAATATATGTTTTTAGTCAAATCACATTAATTTCAAGTATTTTTTCTCTACTTTTTTTATATTCATTTTCATATCTTTTTCATGCTCTTTATCATGATGTCAAAGTTATGCGTTGCATTCTCTAGCATAGAATATATATGAATATAGATATGTGTATGTGTGTGTGTTATCTTTTTTAATATATATGGTATTGAAGCTAGGCTTCAACGGTCTCCATTGATTCATATCTTTAATCACTAGATTTATGTTCCTTCTCTCATCATCTATACCGGTTATTTTGCAAGCTCATCCTAATATATTCTTTGTGGCAAACAGTGTGAAGGTTCTCTCACTATTTTTGCTAGTCACTTCATATGCTCATCCTAATTCATCCTCTTCTATAGGCAATGTTTTGACAATCTTATATGATAGTTTATGATAAGACAATCTTAATGATTTCAAGAACACACAATAGGCATATGCATCACTCACTTTTCAAATTTCCTTCTAATCAAGCATCCTTAAACTTCTTGTCTAGATATTACAAACAAGTTAATTGGTATCCTTCTCTATCGACTTTTCTTTCTACTCATGCTTCTTTATCATCTTTAGGCAGCCTTTATTGTCTTTCTTTCTGGTCATGAGTTTCTATCATCTTCAAACAAAATTTCCAAAATCATACCTCTAATTAGTAGACATCACAAGTATGATCCGCACTATGATTAGCATTTTATCCTTAATCATTGTGCACACTTTGCCCTTTAGCCTGTCATCCACGTTTCATTTAATTTGGTTCAACTTGATCCAAATGTAATCTAGTTATGCTCTCTTTCAATGCCTAACATTCTTTCCAAACTCAAGTTGCCTTCAAGCTTCCACCTTAAATTTCAGGGGATGTTTAAGATATCAAGGCTCAATCTTGCTTAAAGGTCAAAACATGATTATATAAGTTTAGTTCAGGTTCGTTGTATCTAATCCTACTTGGAGTGCAAACACAATATGCTAATCATATTTGTTGTGCAACTATTTCAATCATGGATTAGTTTAGGATTTAGCTAATTATAAATATCATTCAATGGATTTATTGTAATCCATAGAATTTAAAAATAAAGATGTAGTCATTAAGAATTTTTGGTTATGGAAGTAGGTTTTTAGAGTCAAACCCCATTGATTCTGCGTTATATGTACTTTCTTTATTTTATTTTTCACACTTTTATTAGACATTTTATCATGATGTTAAATATATGTCTTGCATTTTTTAATATAATATCAAAACTATGTTTGATTTTAAAAAAAAAAAATAGTTCATCCAGTTAAAAATGCATGCCCGACACTAGCCTCTGCATACTATTCCACAGTCTTGGTAAAAAAAGGTAATAATATTAGACTTCAGACAAGTGAAGTAAAAGTGTAAAACTCATAAAACGAACTCCAAAAGAATACTCTCAGCCACCCAAAAAAGGAAAAACCCTCTCCAAGAGGTTGTGCACTGAGAGGTCTCCATCACAAATAAGTAAAACCATCATTTATCAACTATCAAACCTGATCTTCTTCATTTAATGGCAAAGGGAAACAATCAAGAAATAAATTGTTGCTAGGGTATGTTGTGTATATAGGTATATATATGGATAGTTTGCAATAATGATGTTTGAGTTTGGAGAATATTGTTTCATAAAATTGTTTAAATGAAAATTCAAGTTCTAGAATTTTCTAAGTGAAAATTCAAAATTCAGCATTTTCGATCGATCGAATCTTTGGGTTGATTGATCGAAATGGTAAGAAAATAATCCTGAGCCTTTGGATGAATTGATCATTATTCAATTCCTGTTCGATCGATCAAAAAGAGCACTCGATCGATTAAAATGAACTTTTGACCAATCGAAAGTCGTAAAACAAGATTTTCTGCAGAATTTTCTGGTAACTGTTTTGAATGTTTAAAAAGGTATCAAGCTTTGTGAACGGTTTTATGAAACATTTTGACTCTCCCTACATATAAATAGAGGCTTATGTTCACTTGAAAAATAACTAACTTCACAAAACAGTAAGTTAGAGAAAAACTCAAAAAATCCTGAAAGAATTACGATATTGTGCCTGGTGATAAATTTGCAATAACTCTTTAGCAATATGTGAGGGCTATTTTTTATTTGTTATCTATTTTTTATTTGTCTTTTGTGTTAATTTTGTTCTTCCATTATTACTTTATGTAATATCCACAATATAGTATCTCAAAATGAGAAAGTGGCAACCTTCCAAATGTTGCAACCCCAACCAATTGTGGGGTCACTGGCTTCATAATTGAAGCTGAATATTAGCTTTCATATGCTACCCAAGTGACAAGATGTTCCCCAAAACTTCCAACCAATTCAATGGCATTTCTGCCAGCTTTCCCATCCAATCCCATTAAATAATTTGATAGTTATAATGTGATGAGAAGATTGGAATCATGAATGTTTTCGTTAAAGACACAAAAAAGTGCCAACTAATTAAGCAACAAAGCTCAGAGCAATGATAATAATAAAATAGTATTACTTGAGATTGAACCCATTTTATTTTGACACATTATGAATTCTGTAGATGAGCTTATATGGGTATCCTTGATTTGGATCTAAGATGTGGATAATAAGAATTTTCGAACCTACCACACTATTAGGCCATCCATCCACCAATTCCTTGTGTTAGTCTTGTTCATTAACTTTTATCATTGATATCTATCATAATTGTAGACCAAGTATGTGTTTTTGAAGTGAAAGATAGAAGATCAAGTATGTTTTTTTTTTTTTTGAGGGAGTTTTAACATCTAGTGTCTGCTCTTGATGATAGCTTTTTATCATTAAACTAAAACACTAATTGATTTTTAGTGTAGACAAGTATTAACTTCATATCTCTTATTCAACCATAAAAAATTTTACCAATTAAGTTCACTGGAACCCACGAAAACCGAGTATGTATTAATTTAAAGAGAAAGGTTAATGTGTTATAAAAAAAAAATTTTAAAAAAAAAAAGAAAAGAAAGAAAGAAAGGTTGTTGTTATATAGTTCGTCAATACCCCTTCCCCCTTCCTTAGGCAAACTTTATTAGAAGCTCAATTTCGCAGTTTTTCAAAAAAAAGCTTCAAGTTGTCAATAGCCTATGGGTCTAGTGGCATTTTATGTGTCTCTTTATAGAGGTTACAAAGTTTCAAACCCCAACATGAACATTGTTTGTAACAGCCTAACAGGGGGAGGTAGTTAAAAGCTTCTAACCTATGAGTTAGGTTGAAAAATATTGTAGAAGTATACAACAAACAAATTAATCTCAAATATTTTGGGTTGGCTAAGGTTGCGTTTGGTTGGGTGTAAAATATTTTATGGGTGTAAAATAATTTCAAGTGAAAATATTTTTGGGAAAGGAAAATATTTTTAAGTGTTTGGTGGCATTTTAAAAAATACTTTGAAAAATATTTTCAGGTATTTGGTTGTGTTCTTGAAAATATTATAGAAAACACATTTTGTACTTATTGCTCATATTTTCTCAGCTTCCAAATGAATATATAAAAATCATTTATCAGAGAACCGCTGAAGAAACAAAACCCCAAAAAAAAATCATCAACTCCGGGAGAGAAGAAGGAAGAGAGAGAGGCAAGATCGCGCGATCGAAGGCGAAGGCTTCGATCGTGCGGTGGAGGCTTCGATTATGCGATCGACGGCGGAGGCCAGATCGTGAGATCGCCGGCAGAGGCCAGATCAAGTGGCGGAGGCGAGATCGCGTGATCGAGGGCGACTAGGTTCGAGATAGTGCGGCGTTGGATCGATCTTTGCTTGATCGGCGGTGAGAGGCACAGCTCGGACGGCGAGATTGCGAGGCGTTGGAGTCAATCTTTGGTTCTTTTTTCCTCTTATTTTTTTTTTTTTTTTTCTGGAAATGGTTTGAAGGTAGGTTTTGGACCGTGGGAAATGGTTTGGAGATGGGTTTTGGACAGTGTGAGGAGTGTGCTCGAGCTCTCTGGTGTGGTTTCCGGAAATTGTTTGAAGGTAAAATAAAACTGTAAATGATTTTACGTCGGAAGGGGCTTATTTTCCGGTCAAACCGTAAATGATTTTCCGTTGACCGAATTATCCGTGGCTGCCAACTCATGTAAACGCGAAAAATGATTTCCTGAAAGGGCTTTTAGTCCAGTGCGCTTAAGCCTATAAGTGGCCAAACCGCCAAAGTCATTCATTGACTTGGGTGGCAATGGTCCCTCTAATTTTTTTTTTTAAAGAATAGACTCATATATATAGGTACTAATTTTAGCAACTTTATTCAATAAAATTATACTTCTCCCCTCCCCCCTTAAATAATATCATTGATCATTATAAGAGAAATGTTCAACTACAAACTTTTTTACAAACTATTGAAATAGAAAATTTTTATTGGTTTGTATATTGGCCTACCACTTACATCACAATTTTACTTACTACTAACCACTCATCACAACAATTTGTTAAAAAGTTTGTAGATCTAGTATTTTCCTCCTTTTAAAGGCTATAAAATATTTATAGATTTAAATTCTAAAACAAAATATACGAGCCTAAAAAATTAGCTTAATAACAAAAATTACCGATGACAAAGCTTAAAAAAAACTAAGACTAATCAACCAATTTTACCAAAAACAAACAACTTGGCCCTTTAAAATTTTTTAAACAAAATATTTTTTTCCTTACTAGCAAAAGACACACTCTACATAAGACACACTCTACACACACATAAAAATAATAATAATAAAAGAGAACCCTTGTTGACTAAGCAGCAAAACCAGAAGTTGAAGACACCGCACATAGCCAGCAACTTAGCCATCCCCCTAACTCCAAGTTTTGGTTTCATCCCTGAGCCCATAGTTGTAGGCTACCTATACAACAAACCTTGTCTACCTATATATAAGGCAGAACCTTTTACTTTACTGCATACAGTTTAATATATAGTTGTTTAGATTTTCATAGACTATAGCCTCAATGGATTAGTCAAAGTCGGCCTTATATATTCTTTTTTTGCTATTCTATTCCACTCGAAATCATACCATTTGTTATCTCATTAATTGACAAGGTTTATTTTACTAACTCTATTATTTTTAGGTAAATTACAACACTCTTTCTTGAGATTTATTATAATGACATTCTCCTCCAAATTTTGTATAAATGATACTCCTCTTGAAGGTATAAATGCTACATTTAAGTCCATGTCCTCTTAAAACGTGATCAAACTAACAAAATAATCAAATTTTAAAAAAGATTCTTACCCAAACTATGGACAAAATGAAAATTTCCCCATTAGGTATGTATAAATTAGTATAAATCTTTTCTGGAAATGAAATTATTATGTTTGTGAAAATTAACTATTACATTTGTACAAACTTCAAAGGAAGGGTGGGGGGGAAGGCGGAATGTCATTTCATAAAATGTGTCAAGCGGAGTCATTTTGTAAAACCTCAAGGCAGTATAGGGTAATTTACCTAATGTTATTTTAGGATTTTCTTTAAGTTTTTTTTTTTCCTCAACCTACATTAACTCAGTATTCCTCACTAATGCATAATGCATTAATCACTTTCCGCTACACATGACTAATCTATCTCAAATAATTCTCCCTCATCTTTTCATCAATAAAGGTCACCCTTATTGTTACACGAATTTCATTATTTCGAATCTTATTTTTCCTTTTATATCCCTAATATTTTTTAACATTCTCATTTAAGTTATACTCCTAATGAATATATAGTCAGTGGATACAATATCAAGAGAGATTGAGAATGCACATATAGTTAGTGGATACAATATTGAGAGAGAGAGAGAGAGAGAGAGAGAGAGAGAGAGAGAGAGAAGAAGAAGAAGAAGGAGAAAGAAGCAAGTTTATAGCTAAGAAGAAGCCCTCTCTCTCTCTCTCTCTCTCTCTCTCTCAAAAAATATTATTAGAGCATTTGGTTTCACTTCCTTTTTCTTTTCCTTTTTAGCTTATTAAACTTATTTGTTTGTATACAATTTTTAAAGACTCTATATTAAATGTATAATGTTCTTTCTTTCTTTCTTTTTTTTTTTTTTTTGGTGAATGGGATGAATTCATTAAAACTAAGAAAACAGAACAGGATCAGGACACAACCTGTTAAAGAACAGACCATTGTTGTCTTGTTCAAAAAGATCAAAAACATCCATAGGCGGACTTTCAAAAGTTCTAAACTCTAAATCTTGATCAGCACCTATCCTAGCAAGAGCATCTGCACATTGATTCGCCTGCCGAAAACTGTGTCTAAACTGCACCTGCTGAAACTTAGTGATAAGCATCCTGCAGTCATCCAAGATGGGAGAAATCACATCATTGACATAACCAGCCCTACAAAAAATATCCACTATGGATTTAGCTTCCAGTTCAACAATAAGAGAGGGAATATTCAAGTTACTGCACACCACTAAACCATCCCTTAACCCCCATAATTTAGCCACAAAGCTATTCGTGATCCCTATATGCCTTGAAAACCCATAAACCCATTCCCCATGACTGTCTTGCACAACACCTCCACATCTAGCTAAGCCCGAACTACCTGCAACACACCCATCAGAATTTAGCTTTATCCAACCCTCTGGTGGTTTCTCCCATCTACACACAACTACCACCCTTGGGACGGGGCACTTTAGAGAGCTGGCACAATACATGAACTCAGTGGAATGATTCTCAATTTCAGACAATAGATTTGGATTCAGTGCCTTTCCAGAAAACATTGCATGATTCCTACTTTTCCATATCATCCAAATTGCAAAAGAGAATAGCATGCTCCATTGATTTTTCCCGTACATGGCCCTGCTACCCCTACTCCCATTCATTTTTAGCCACTCTTGAAGATCGCACCTCCAAAAAGCTTGGTTCGTATATCTAACTCTCATATGCAACGATATAGTCCTAACTCGTAGGCAATCTCGAAGTGCATGCAAGACCGATTCCTTTTCTTCTTGACAAATGGGGCATAAATCACCAGTCCCAACACCCCTCCTAGTCAGGCAGCCCTTCAACCCAATACTATTGTGCACACATTTCCAATTAAAAGTTTTTACTCTAGGTAGCGAATTGATATTCCAGATCCATGCCACAGACAAGGAAGGCATATTGTTAGTATCTACAGCCAATTTGTAAGCACTTTTAACATCAAACGCACCTATAGCACTACCTGCCCAAACTAATCTGTCAGTCCCTCTGCTGGTGATTGACTTCGGAATAGCTAGAATCAAATTCTTAATGCCTGCAGGCATCACAAAAGGGATATGACCCTAATCCCAACCCGAATCGAGCAATACATCCTTAACCTCAAGTTGTTTAACTTCATGAGTCAAAGGACCTT
Organism: Castanopsis chinensis; assembly: GCA_032878915.1. NCBI lineage: Eukaryota > Viridiplantae > Streptophyta > Magnoliopsida > Fagales > Fagaceae > Castanopsis > Castanopsis chinensis. The sequence goes on along the minus strand of JAVQMG010000115.1, from coordinate 7,639,499 downwards.
GAATTCTTTGAAAAAATGGGGCCCCCTTTGATCCAATTCCCATACCAAAAACTCTGATCATTGTCCCTACCAACTAGCCACATACTACCTTTGTTGTATACCTCCCTACCTTTCTTTATAGCAGTCCAGACCTGTGAACCAAGGATATCACAAAACGCTTCCCTATCATCCATATCAACATTGGGAGAAAAGAACACCTTTGAATTGGCTTCACTAACTGTTTGCCCTGACGTCTTGTAAAACTCATCCAGCACATCTCTGATTGCACAACAATTGACATTATCTGCTTTCACAAAAAAAATCCAAATCATCCGCAAACATCAAGTGGGAGACTGAGGGGCCTCTTTGTGAGACTTTGGCCGGTTTCCAAAGGTTAGCATTACATTTATCCTCAATAAGCTGCCCAAGGAAGTCCATGCATAGAATGAAGAAATGAGGAGAAAGAGGGTCCCCTTGCCTTAACCCTTTTGATGGGTATATCGGATCCAACGCTTCCCCATTAGAAACAAGCGAAGTAGAGACCGTTGTCACATAGCTCATAATAGTATCGATCATATTAGTAGGCATATTCACTCTTATAAGCATATCTCGAATGAAACTCCACTCCAATTTATCATACGCCTTCTCAAGATCAATCTTTAAAGCCATGTAACCTACTTTCCCCTTCTTTTTGCTGAGGGAATGGATGACCTCCTGCGCTATTATGGCATTATCAATGCCCTTTCTACCCGAAACAAAAGCCGATTGGTATGGGGAAATGAGCTTATCTAGATACAGTCTCAACCTGGCAACAATAATCTTTGACATAATTTTATACACTGTGTTACACAGGCTGATAGGTCTATAATTGTTGAGTGTTTTCGGACCTTGAGTCTTTGGAATAAGAGCAATATGAGTAGTATTAAGGTACTCTGAAACTCTCCTATCAGCAAAAGCTTTTTTAATTTCACTAATAACTAAGTTACCCACATTAAGCCAGAATCTTTGAAAAAACCCGGTATGCAAACCATCCGGCCCAGGAGCCTTAAAAGCTTTCAGAGACCAGAATGTTGACTTTATTTCCTCCTCCGACACCTCACCACTAATACTACATTTTTCCTCCTCCAATAGCCTAGCTTGCCAAGGAGAAATCCTAGGAGGGAGAAGAGGAACACTAGAGAAAGAAGTAGTATAAATATCACTATACCCATTCTTCACATATTCTTTGACATCCTCTTCCTAATAGATACATTCACCCACTGAATCCTTAATCACCAAAATCTTGTTTCTTTTTCTTCTCACCAAGGTATAAATATGGTAGAAAGTCGTATTTCTATTCCCTTGAATCATCGAATTAACTCTAGATTTTAACACCCATAGCTCCTCTTCCTGATTCAACACAGTATCAAGGTCCCTAAGGAGGTCGTTTTCAAGGTTAAGGAGGAAAATCGATGGTTTCGCCGACATAGCTCTCTGAATGCCATTTAATCTTTCCTCTTTAGTGAATGTCTCAATAGCCTGCGCTAGACCTGAACTCTGTCTCCAAGGCTGAGTAACAATGGTAGGAAAGTTGCAATCAGACAGCCAACAAGATTGAAACTTAAATAATTTCCTCCTGTTCTCATGAAGCCTCGACTACATTTCCATCAGAACAGGACAGTGATTGGAATGGCACCTTGTAAGGTGGACTACTCGAGCCTCAAGGTACATCAGACACCATTGGGAATTTACAAAAAATTTGTCTATCCTCTCCTGAATTTCCCTTATATTAGTCCAAGTAAACCACAGACCCGAAAAGCCTATGTCAATCATGCTACATGCATCTAGACACTCCTTAAACTAAAGAGCTCTATAAACACTCACCCCTCTTCCTCCAAATTTATCACCCCCTATCAGCGGCTCATTAAAGTCGCCCACCGTTACCCACGACATATCATGAAGGTTAGCCATTTTCATAAGATTACTCCATAAAACTTGTCTTTCAGCACACCTGGGGCTAGCATAAATCGTAGTTAATAACCAATTAAGATTTGAGGATCGTACCTTAACAACCACATGGATTTCTTGTTCTGTTTTTGCTAACTGGGTGATCTCCTCTCTATCTTCATTCTACAGCAACCATAGACCACCTGCATAACCAATGGTGTCAGTGTGAATAGCACCATCAAACGGCAAATCATCTGTAATCTCCTTCGCCCTATTTCCCCCAATCTGAGTCTCCATCACTATTAAAACAGCTGGGTCATGATTGCGGACCACATCTCTAACATGACTTCCAAAAGCAGGCTTCAACGCGCCTCTACAATTCCAAGCAATAATATTCATGAAGAGAATATGGTCAAGGGAGGGGCACTCATCAACAGGAAGTAAAGGCTTTTCCTCCACCCTCAAGATCCATCCCAGTAGCTTCAAGCCTTTCTTTGGAGTAACAGTAATTTGTAGTATGGCTTTCCAGAGTAAGCACCAATCCCACTCCCGCCATGGATTGCTCATTCCCTTCCACGCAAGGACCAAGCATAAGAGACCTCCCTCCTTCGCACTTACTTTGGTCACTGAAAAAATCATCCTCCATGCTCTCTGCATCTTGAGATTGGACCAGCCGCAAACCAGGTTTGGATACGCATGGAATTCGATAAGCACTGCCTCCGGCCTCTCCACCACTTTTTCCACTACCTTGGTTGCCCATATTCGACCCTTCACTAGTTGTGTACTGAACCTTAATAGTAGCTCCTTGCTCTGGTCTTCCATTGGTAATGGCATGGTTAGGCAAGGATGTGAAGAGAAATGGTTTGTTGGCGACTTGGTGTGTAGAGGATCCCACACTACTACCCATAGTTTTAAAAAACGGACCGGACCGGCCGGTCCGACCGGGAACCGGTCACAAAACCGGTCCGGTTATGATATAAAACCGAAAATTAATAAAAAACCGTTAAACAGTGAGGACCGGCCGGTTTAACCTTAAAAAACGTAAAACCGGCCGGTCCAACCGGTTCCCGGTCCGCTGCCTATAACCTGTATGATTTGGCGATTTTGCCCCTGGAAATTAACCCTAACCTAAGTCAATCTCTGATGTTCTCTGATCTCTCATCTCTTCACGCCTCCCTCCTCAAGCTCGCATCTGATCTCACAGTCACAGTGCCACACTCCTTGCCTCACTGAGCTCACTCTCTAGTCTCTCCCTCACTGAGCTCAAACGCCCACCTCGAGCCCACCTCGCGCAGCCCCTCGCGCAGCGCCTCGCGCAGCCCCTCGCGCAGCCCCTCGTGCAGCACCTCGCGCATCACCTCGCGCAGCCCCTCGGCCATCGCCTCGCGCAGCCCCTCGCGCAGCACGTCGCGCATCGCCTCGCGCAACACGTCGTGCATCGCCTCGCGCAGCACGCGCATCGCCTCGCGCACCACCTCGCGCAGCACCTCGCGCCCACCTCGCCCACCTCGCCCACCTCGCGCAGCACCTCGCGCCCACTGAAGGTTTCATTTCATTTTTCCCTTTCGTTGTTCATTTCAATTTCTTTCTTTCATTTCGTTTTTCTTTCATTTCATTTTTCTTTTCTTTTTTCACTTAAATTTCTCATTTCCATGCTTCAATTCTCGTTTGCAGGAGACAAATGTTGCAATTTATGTTTGTGACCGTGGACTCTGAATTGCTGAGTTTTTTTTTTCCTCTGTGCTTTGCTCTCTGTTCTCGGCTTCATCAGGTAACAATATTTTCTTATTAGTGCAATTTTCATCAGTACAATTTGCTAAGTCATCAGTGCAGTTTTCTGTTATTGGTTTTTTTTTTTTTTTTCATTTCTCACGGCTCCGGGCTCTCATATTTTTATTTTGATTTTGGCTTCATCTCAGGTTCTCTGCAATTTTGTTTTGTGACTTCCTGGGCAAGTGGTAACTTGGCTAATTCTATCTTTTAATTTTTAGTTTACAATTAGTCAATTATAGAGCAAATTGTGAATTTGATTTACAAAGCATTGTAAAATACACTTTGTGGATTTTGTGCATGATGTGAATTTGATTTACAGAGTTGTCTGTGTGTGTCACTATGTTGTGTTGATGGTTGATGAATTTATTTGTTGCTGCCAGTCTGAATTTGTTGAGTGAAATGGAGTCCGCCTCTGTACCATCTAATGAACGTGCTTCTACAACCGGGTCTAATGCTAATTCTTCATCTGTGAGAGCGAAATGTGATCCTGCATGGGATCATGTAACTGAAGAGTTGAAAGACGAAAAAAGTAGTTATAGATGTATACATTGTGGAAAAAGTTATAAAGGAGGGGGTATCAATAGGATGAAAAGACATCTAGCTGGAATTAAAGGTGATGTGGCTGCATGTATGGGTGTACCTTATGATGTTAGGTTTTTAATGGTTGAGAATTTGAAAGGAATTGCTATATCTAAAGAACAAACAAAAAAGGATCAAGAAGCATCTAATTATTCGCCACTAGAGGAATCACCAGAATTTGAAGATGTCCAAGAAATCACTCCTAGAGGCAGGGGGTTAGGTAGGGGAAATAGAAGTGGTGCTCCTAGTAATTTTTCACCAAGATCCAATCTTGGCAAAAGAAAGATTGGTGACATTGGTAATTATTTTGCTCCTAGAACAACACCGGGAGCTCAACCTTCTATTAAAAGTGTTCTTGCTGGTAAAGAAAAGAAGTTTAGGGTTGATATGGCTGTAGCAAGATGGATGTATGATGCTTGCATTCCAATTAATGCTGTGAATTCTAGTTATTATCAACCTATGCTTAATGCTGTAGCATCTTATGGTCCTGGATATAGAGGTCCAAATTATCATGCCCTTCGAGTGCCTTTGTTGAGAGAAGCAAAAAGAGAAGTCCAATTGATTGTTGATTCTCATCGTTCATATTGGGCTGACACTGGTTGTACAATAATGGCTGATGGGTGGACTGATACTAGGCATAGAACATTGATTAATTTTCTTGTCTATTGTCCTAAAGGAATTGTTTTTATACGTTCTGTTGATGCTTCTGACTTGGTTAAAGATGCTATTAATTTGAGTAACTTGTTTGATGAAATTGTTAATTGGGTTGGTCCTGCAAATATTGTACATTTGGTCACTGACAATGCTGCAAATTATATAGCTGCTGGAAGAATTTTGTGTGGAAAATATAGGAACATTAGTTGGTCACCTTGTGCAGCACATTGCCTAAACCTAATTTTTAAGGAGATTGGGAAGATGGATCATGTAGCTAAACTTGCAAAGCGTGCATCCAAGATCACAGTGTTCATTTATAATCATGTGGCTTTGCAAGCTTGGTTGAGGACTAGAAAAAATTGGACGGAAATTGTGCGTCCAGGGCCAACTAGGTTTGCTACTACTTTCATTGCCTTGGGTAGTCTTAAGGAACATAAGCATGACTTACAAGCATTGGTGACTAGTAAATTTTATGTTGAATCAAGATATGCAAAAGATAAGAAAGCAAAGGCAGTGGTGAAATCATTCTTGATAATCAATTTTGGAATGATTGTCATGTAATTGTGCATATTATGTCACCATTGATTCGTTTATTACGCATTGTTGATTCTGATGAAAAACCAGCTATGGGTTATGTATATGATGGCATGTATAGAGTAATTGATGGAATCAAAAAAATTTTCAAGGACAAGAAGAGATTATGGGAGCCTTATGTTAATATTATCAAGGATCGTTGGGATAATCAATTCTATAGAGATATTCATGCTGCTGCTTATTGGTTGAATCCTGCATTCCAATATGACTCATCTACTCTTAATAAGAGGCTAGAGACACAATCTGCTGTGACAGATGTTATTGAATCAAAAGTTTCAGTTGGCCGATTGAAGTTGGTGGAGGAATTAAGGCTATTTCGAGAGCGTGAACAAACTTTTGGAACCCAACTTGCTCAAGAATCAGCCAAGACATCTCAACCGGGTAAGATATTGTTTACTTTATCTAATAATAAAATGAAAATATGTTTTAAAGATTATAGCTCTTTTTTATATTTTTGGGATAAGTATGTTTATTGATTCATTGTATCTTTGTTTTGTGTTGTATATGGAACTTAGATGAGTGGTGGAAGTTGTTTGGATCTTGTGCTCCAACCTTACAAAAATTTGCAGTTCGGATCCTTAGCCAAACAGCTGCCTCTTCGGGATGTGAGCGGAATTGGAGTGTTTTTGAACAAATACATAGCAAAAGAAGAAATAGATTGGAGCATCAACGACTTAATGATCTTGTGTATGTTCATTATAACTACCGATTGAAAGAACGGTATATATTATATAATATCTTTGTTTCAACATTTTTGTGAGAAAATATAAATGATTTGGTTATCAATTATTCATTATGTTCATTTTATGATATAGAGTCAAAAGGAAGAAGTTCAATTTTGATCCTATTGATTATGCAAGTATCGATAAAACTGAATTTTGGGTAGTGGAAGATGAAGAACCTCCATTTTTGGATCATGAGGAGATAGAGAATGCGTTATATGAAGAGGGAGCCTATCCAATTGAAGAAGGGTCTTCTAGCCATCTACAAAGAGGTTAGCTTCTAACAATTCTTTGCCTAGTTGTATATTTTAATTAGACTATTTATGATTTAGGAGAAATGATTATTAGAACGTTATTTCATTTATTGTTCCTTGGTTTTGGAATTTGTATAGATATGGACAATGAAGTGATTGAAGATGATGATGACGACATCAATTTGGAATCATTTGGTGATGAAGATGATGCTCCTCCTGGATTTAGAGATAAGAATCATCCTATTCCTATTGAAGACGAAGAAGATGAGAATGAGGATGATGATAATGATGCTAGTGGTGGAGCATTTGGTTCACATGATGATATTGATTTTAATTTTCTTCATAACAAATAAGACTTAGGTCTTAAAACTTATTAGTTGTTTGTTTGAAACTTTAAAACTTATTTGCTATTTGGATGTAATGAACTTGTTTGTCATTTGCCATTTGGATGTAAATGTAATGACTAATGAACTTATTTATTTGGTTTTATTAAAAGTTTATTATGTTAAGGTTTTATAACGTTATTATGTTAAATTCTTTAAAAAGATCTTTTAAAGATGTTATATACTTCTTTAAAAAAATTATTAATTATTTATATAATTTAAATAAATAATAATTAAATTATTTATGATGTCATCGGTTCGACCATCGGTCAGACCTCGGTCCGACCTTAAAACCGGTAATTAGCTCATTTGCCGGTTCTTTCACCGTACCGGTTTTTAAAACCATGCTACTACTAGATACATTAAACGTTGCCTTAGACCGAGCAAGCGCTTTTTTTCCCTTAATTGTATCTTGCGGGCTGGGCTTAGTGACCGATTTGGTCTGCTCCAACTTTGTATTCGTCTTCCCAATCTCAGTCAGCTTTGGGCTTAAGCCTGAAAGCCTTAAGCCCCTTAAATCCTTAAACCCTTTTAAATCTATGATGCTACAGGCACCCTGGGCCGTATCCATAACCTTTGATGGTAAAATTTTCCTTTTGGTCTCCCTTAAAGGCCCAGGAGATGGGTCACCCCCTGTAGGCCCTTCACTAGCCCAATGATCTCTCACAAAACTTTGACGCGGGTGCCTTACCTGCTCATTCTCATGATTGAGTGGTCCCATATTAGTCCTTTGATTTCTAGCTCCACTCATCTTACGCGACACCACAATCCACGGGCCATATGTACTATCATGCACACTCTCCTCCACATTTTCAGGCATGATCCAGGTGGACCCCACCCCTCCCTTATCAGCATATGCCCCACGAGAATTGCATGACCAAGTACTGTCCTTCTCTGGCTCCATTCGCGCCGTCTCCTTCGACGTCACATCGTGGCAGATTGAGTATGGACAATTTTGTCACTTATGTCCCGTTCTTCCACAGTCAAAACACAGCTTCTATATGCCTTTATAACACACTGGTTGCTCAAGCTTTCCAATCATAATAGCTATGACTAGAGGCTTTGTTACATCGACTTGTATACACAGCCCAGCAAACCATCCTCTAGCCTCTGCTACAGTATGAGTGTCCACCCTTAAGACATTCCCAATGGCTTTCCCAATCAGATAGAGTGCTTCAGCATTGTAATACTCTATCGGCAACTCATTGAGTCTAATCCAAACTGTAATCGATGAAACATTTGCCAATGTCGGTTTGAAATCGGGCTCCCAAGGTCGTATGGAAAGGAAGTGATCAATAAACCATGGCCCTATCTTCAACACAGCCTCAAAATCTTCTTTGAGCAATAATCGAGTAAGGAAGAACCCATGGCCTAAATCCACACAGTCAAGTCTGCCTGCTGGTTTCCATAATGACAGAAGTCTTGTTTGGAGGAAATTGAATCCTATCGACCTCCTATACACCTTAACTATCAACGCCCTTGTCCAAGGATTCTGGATTTTCTACTTGAACTCTTTCGAGAACTTGACAACAACCAGACCTTCTTTAAGGGCCTCCACTTCGTCATCTGGCTCTGCGTCTTCCTTCATGAGGTCTCCAAAGTTAAAAGCTTGAGTGTAGGCACTAGGATTCTCACCCACTACCTTATCCTTAAAAGAAATGGCTCGACTCCACAGGTCCTGAGGCTGATTTGGAGATGAAGGTCTTGAGTCGTTGCTCTCACTAAAGCCTGCATGATTCACATTCTTAACCGCCTTATTGCTGTAAGCCAGCTCGTCCTATTTTTCATGCGAGAGGGAGAGAGAGAGGAAGAGCTAGTCATAGCGTGAAACTTTCCTATGTATAATGTTCTTTCACCCTTTCAACAAATAAGCTATCCAAATACATAGGACCAAAAATTTGTTAAAAAGCCTGTTTTTATTTATTTATTTTTTTTTATCCCTTTGCAGAAACCCTTATAAAAGGAAATTAATCTAATGAAATGGCCACATAAAACTACCCCTCATATCACTACCTCTCGTATCATGTGGGATCCACCTAGCCATAAGTCTTATATGTTTTGAGGAATGGCCTCATGGAGCCGCTCCAAGAGATACCTCTTATCAAAGGCTTCGCTCATACCTTACGTTGTTAGTTAAATGTCTCTTTCATTATTTTAGAAAATGAATTTTAATCTCAGTATATTAGAATGCACGAAAAAGAAAAAGAAAATTGTAAATGGATGATTGAATGCAACATTTTAACTACAATCACATTCCCCCCAAATATAGAAAAAAATTGTCAAAATAGGATTGTTTTGTCCCAAAATTAAAGTACTTTCTGTCATTCGGCCCTTCATCGTTCATAGAATGAGACCCAAATAATATATGTACGGACATCACCTTTCCCAGGCCCATTTGCTCAGAGGCCCATGAAAATGACAGCCCGTGTAGGGGCCTGACACTAATCAGACTGATGGACTCATTCCAGACCAACCTAATACTCACCAAAAATCCGGAACTCGGGAATGGAATTGTTCGTGGTATGTTCGGCAGTATGAAACCTCGCCACTCCCGATAATCACGTCTCCCGCTTTGGATCGATATTTAGGTGCATGGCATTACCTGGAGACCGCTGGGCATCGAACCTACAAACGGAACTAGTTCCAAGGTCGCTATCATCTTCTCCTCACCACCTAATCTCCAACTACGATTAACGGTAGTGGACCTCCCATCCGTTGCCTAGGGAATGCCTTCGTCGAGCAACAGACCTAACAGTGGAACTAGTTCCAATGCTATTATTATCTTCTTTCTCTCATAATTAAACATCCACTTAGGAGAAACAGCATTGGACCTTCACTTCCACTGACTTGGGGAATGGTCGTGGCAATCCCATAGACTGCGGCTATAAATAGTGGAGAGGGGATCAATGGAAAGAGGCTAGAAAATTCAAGGAAAGAGAGGAGGGAGGAGGAGAATTGGAATACTTGGGCTGCTGAGCATAGAGTCACCAATTGTAGAAAATCCAAAAACCCACAATACAAATAGATTATGAGCCCAAATATCTTTGAGGCCCAGTTGCCGTATTCGTGTGCGCACAATTGGCGCCGTCTGTGGGAATCTCCTATGTAGCAATGGTTCTTTCAAGGCACCCTAGAAGGATGTCAGGGAGTAGATTAGGAAGTTATGCTGAGAGTGGCTCCGGAGGGTCATCGCGGGGGTCAGCGTGGTGATAAAGGAGACAGAAGAGACACGAGGACAGGCGGCACTATGAGGTAGAAGAGTCCGGGCTTGGGGAAGGATCATTCCAGACTCTTCAGGCAGTATCTGACACCTCAGGGTGTAGTAGCCACGAAAGAGGGGACCAAGAGCTTGAATAGAAGGATTGGGAGCTCGAGCATTTGGGCGGGTTGGTGAGGGATTCGAAATTGGAAGTAAAGGGTAAACGTCGAAGAAAGGATCACGGAGGACGAAGTGAGAGGTTTGTTAGTGTAGGGGACCATCGTGCAGTAGGATCCCAACAGTCCGGGTCTCATCAGCACCGCGATCGTTCACGGAAGTATGCGAGCCGCAATTTGACCTCCCCGAATGAAGGATGACCTCAAAATGCGTCTATGGACGCCATGAGCTGGGCATTGCGTCAAGCTACCAGATTTCCGTTTTCAAGGGACATCGAGGGCGCCCCTATGCCTAGCAGATTCATGCGCCCACCATTCAATTCCTATACGGGAAAGACGGACCCGGTGGAACACGTGAGCCACTACATCCAGATGATGTCTTTGCACGCCTATAATGACGCATTGATGTGTAAAGTCTTCCCTTCGAACCTCAATCCTACAGCTTTGAGGTGGTTCAATGGGTTAAAAAAGGGGTTGATCCACAGCTTCTCGAAATTGATATAGGAATTCGATGTACGGTTCATGACTTGCAGCCGGGTTCCTTAGCCTGTGGACGCACTATTATCAATGAAAATGGGAGCTGGAGAGACTCTTCGCAACTACGCTAGCCGATACTGGGAGCTGTATAATGAGATCGACGGAGGTAACGAGAAGATTACGACAAGTACCGTTTGCATGGGATTGCCCGACGAATCTGGATAGTGGGAATCTTTGACGAAGAGGCCCCCCGAGGATATAAGGCAACTGATGAGACGTATCGAAGAGTATAAGCGGTTGGAGGATGACCAGTTACAGAATAAGGGAAAGGCTCCGATCATAAATTACCCTCGGAACAGCGGCTTCCAACCTAGGCCTTAGAAGGATCTGAAGATTCAAGAACTCGGTCCGGGAACAGGGGGAGTGAATGTAGCTTTCAAGGAGCTAGTCCACAAGATTGTCGATCGGATAAAAAATGAACCATACTTCAAGTAACCGAATAGGATGGCGGGCAACCCATCGAGAAGAAACCAAAATCTATACTGCACGTACCACAAGGACAAAGGGCACACAACCGAGCAATGCAGAGTTCTGAAAGACCACCTGGAGCAATTGGTAAATGCCGGGCATCTTAAAAAATTCGTAGTAGCAACAAGGAACCAGGATGCCGGGCAAAATGATCGCACGCGTGGGAATCCCCTCCCAATTCCTTTGCGAATAATAGAGGTCATCCATGCAGTTCCGAGGGAAGTCCCAGCGAAGGAAGTTTTGACTGTGACGTCGACAGAAGGAAGCAAGAGTGAGTGTCCCCCTAAAAAGAAGCTAAGGTGCGCCAGCCAACCCATTGCTTTCGATGATGATGACATGGATGGCACCATCCAGCCGCACGACGATGCCTTGGTAGTCACGGCCCGTATAAGAGGGTTTGTAGTGAAAAGGATAATGATAAATCAAGGGAGTGGGGCAGATGTGATGTACCCCGACTTATACATTGGGCTCGGGCTAAAGAAAGAAGATTTATCGAAGTATGACGCACTGCTAATGGGGTTCGATGGCCATATGGTGGTCCTAGAGGGGCAAATTTCGCTCCCCGTTAGCATGGAAGGAAAGGAGGTGACCGTGACATTTATAGTGGTCGCTTCTTACTCGCCGTACACTGTAATCCTCGGGAGGCCCTAGATTCATGACATGGGGGCTATGCCTTCCACACTACACGTGAAGGTCAAATTCCGCACTGAAGACAAGATAGCGGTAACAAGAGGTAGTCAACATGTAACCAGACAATGTCTGATAGTTGCTACAAACAAAGGGGCCGAGCAAAGAGAGCCCGTTGAAAAGACCGCCTTATAGCAATTACAGCAAACCCAAGTGGAAGTAGGGGTCAGCTATGCCGAGGACGTGTTGAAAGTGAGGATTCTGCAAGACTGTGAAAGGCACTTTCAGATAGGGTCAGGCTTGAAGGACGAAGAGAGGGTGAAACTGTTGCTCTTTCTCGTACAAAATGTGGATGTGTTCGCTTGGAATCCATATGAGGTGCCGAGAGTTGACCCCGAGTTTATAGTTTATAAGCTTAACGTGGATCCTTTATACCCTCTTAGGAAGCAAAAACCGAGGAGGTCGGCGAAAGAACATGTAAAGTCTGTGAGGCAGGAAATGGGAAAGTTGAGAGAAGCGGGGGCTATAAAGGAAACTTTCTTTCCAGTTTGGCTTACAAACACCGTGGTGGTAAGAAAAAAGAACGGCAAGTGAAGGGTCTGCGTTGATTTCATTGATTTAAACCGAGCATGCCCAAAGGACCCATTCCCTATGCCAAGAATCAATCAATTAATAGATGCTACGTACGGGCACCCTAGATTGAGTTTTCTAGATGTTTTCCAAGGGTACCACCAGATTGCATTGTCTGCCGAGGATCAGGAAAATACCGCATTTATAACACCTGATGCCAATTATCATTATACGGTGATGCCATTCGGATTAAAGAACACGGGGGCCACTTATCAATGGATGATGACGAAAATGTTCAGGGATAAAATCGGGCGTACGGTCGAGGTATACATTGCCGACATGGTAATAAAGAGCAAGCAGGAAGGGCAACATGTCAACGACCTTAAAAAAGTGTTTGAAATACTACGGCGACACCGTCTGTGTCTCAATGCCGACAAGTGCACTTTTGGTGTGGGCTCTGGCAAGTTCCTGGGATATTTAGTCACGAAGCGGGGTATCCAGGTCAATCCCAAACAAATAGAAGCCATGAGACATCTCAGACCACCGAGCAATCGGAAAGAGGTCCAGAAATTAACCGGCATGTTGGCTGCTCTCAACCAGTTTATATCTAAGTTCGCTGATCGGTGTCGTCCATTTTACCAGCTTTTAAAGAAGTGGAAGGGGTTCCAATAGGATGAAGAGTGTGATAGAGCTTTTTATGACCTGAAGGAATATCTTGAACGAGCTTCAACATTGACGGCCCCGAAACCCTGGGAGGATCTGTATATGTACCTCTCGGTATCCAAGCATGCAGCCAGCACAGTGCTTTTGAAGGATAATGGCATGCAATTATCGATCTATTACGTAAGCAAGACATTTGTAGACACTGAGACAAGGTATTTACTACTAGAGAAGTTGGTGTTGGCTCTAGTGCATTCCACTCGAAAATTGCCTCATTACTTTCAGGCCCACGCCGTCTATGTTCTGACCGAATACCCATTTCAGTCATTGCTGAGGAGATCTGACTTCACTGGGAGGATAGCTAAATGGGAGACTCGGCTAGGCTCTTTTGACATCAAATACAGACCAAGAAACTCGGTAAAGGGACAAGTACTCGCAGACTTTATTGCCGAATTCTCGCTAAGAGGTACGAATGTTATCTGCCTGGTGGAGGTTAAGTTGTGGAAAGTATTTGTGGATGGCGCATCCAATGCAGCTGGAGCGGGGGCTAGGATTGTGGTCATTACCTCGGAAGGTACAAGATTGGAGCATTCATTCAGACTAAGCTTTGGAGCCTCTAATAATGAGGCCGAGTACGAGGCACTATTGGCCGGGTTGAGAGTTGTCACAAACTTGGGAGTTAGGGAGGTGGAAGTATCCTCAGATTCTCGGCTCGTGATGAACCAAGTACTGGGAAGTTTCAAGGCCAAAGATCCATGGATGGTCGAGTACCTGCAGATGGTGAAACAGGCTTTAGGCCATTTCTCAAGTGTGAAGCTAAAGCAAATTCCCAGATGACAAAACCACCACGTTGACTCCCTAGCTACACTAGCATCCTCAATAGCTAGTGAACTACCATGGCTAGCCAGGGTAGAACTGGTGAAAGAACCGAGCATCAGAGTAAGAACAGAGGTACTACAAATCACTACCACCAAGAGGTGTTGGATGGATTCCAAAATCGAATTTTTAGCAGAGGATCGAGTTCCGGAGGACGAAAGGGAGGCAGCCAGAGTACGACGGAATGCCCCACGGTACTGGCTATTTCCAAGCCGGAAGTTGTATCGGAGGTCTTTCGAGGGACCTTACTTACAATGCTTGCATCCTAGCCTGACAGAAGGACTTCTAGCCGAGCTCCATGAAGGTCTATGTGGCAGTCACGTTGGTGGACGATCATTGGCTCACCGGGCAATGACTCAGGGGTTTTGGTGGCCGCAAATGTAGAGGGACGGCCTTGAATATGCACGGAGATGCGAACAATGTCAAAGGCATGCATCAATGATCCACCAACCTGCCGGGAATCTAAATCCTATCAGCAGCCTATTACCCTACGCTCAGTGGGGGTTGGAAATAGTTGGGCCTTTTCCTCGAGCGACCGGTAACCGAAGATTTGTGTTGGTTGCAGTGGATTATTTCACGAAGTAGGTAGAAGCGGAGGCACTGGCGAACATCCGGGACGTAGACATCAAAAAATTTATATGGAAGAACATTGTAACAAGATTCAGGGCGTCGAGTCATTCGTGTCATATAATGGGCTGCAGTTCGATAGCAAGGCCTTCCGCGAATTTTGCAGCAACCTCGGCATCCGAAACCGATACTCTACCCCGGTATACTCGCAGAGTAATGGCCAAGCCGAAGCCACAAATAAGGCTATCATTAACAGACTAAAGAAAAGGCTGGACAGCGCCAAAGGCAGTTGGGCCAAGGAGCTACTGAGTATCTTTTGGGCGTACCGGACAACCCCGAGGATATCCACGAGAGAAATGCCTTTTTCTCTGGCTTTCGGAACAGAGGTTGTCATTCTAGCCGAGATAAACCTATGCAGTACCCGGGTAGCTGAATTCGCCCCAACCGAGAACGACAAATTGATGCTGTAACAGCTAAACTTGTTGGAAGAGGGTCGCAAAGAAGCGACAATTCGGTTAGCAAAGTACCAGTAGAAGCTCGCCCAAAGGTACAACAAAGGCATAAGGAAAAGGGAGTTTGCCGCAGGGGATTTAGTGCTACAAAAAGTTGTAGGGAACACACGAGACGTTAACGCAGGCAAATTAGCCCCGTCCTGGGAGGGGCCCTACCGGGTAACGGCCATTGTTGGCGCTGGAGCATACTACTTAGAGGATCTAAAGGAGAAACCGTTGTGCCAACCATGGAATGTTTGTAATCTTAAAAAGTTTTACCACTGATCGGTCATGTTCCAGGAGGTGTAATTTTGAGTCAGTACATGTTAATACAACAATGCCTGTTTGCGTTCTTGCGCTAAACTACATTTTTTATTTATTGCCGGTCAATAAGCATGGATAGAATCATGAGGACTTACACTACTATTTTCTAAGGATAGAAATCTGCCCTCGGTTCGATTCCTATCACCGAGCAGGTGGAAACCTTAATCCACTATTTTCTAAGGACAGAAACCTGCCCTCAGTTCGATTTCTATCACTGAGCAGATGAAAACCTTGTACCCCTATTTTCTAAGGATAGAAACCTGCCCTCGGTTCTATTCTTATCACCGAGCAGGTGGAAACCTTGTACCACTATTTTTTAAGGACAGAAACCTGTCCTCGGTTCGATTCCTATCCCCGAGCAGGTAGAAACCTTAATCCACTATTTTCTAAGGATGAAAACCTGCCCTCGATTCGATTCCTATCATCGAGCAGATTGAAACCTTGTACCCCTATTTTCTAAGGACAAAAACCTACCCTCGGTTCGATTCCTATCACTGAGCAGGTGGAAACCTTATATCTCTATTTTCTAAGGACAAAAACCTGCCCTCGCTTCGATTCCTATCACCAAGCAGGTGGAAACCTTAAACCACTATTTTCTAAGGATAGAAGTCGGTCCTCGGTTCGACTCCTATCACCGAGCAGGTGGGAAACTTAAAGCGCTACCTTCTAAGGACTAAGCCTGACTAAGGCCTAATTATGTCCTAAGGTCTAAGCCTGTCTAAGACATAATTGTTTTCTAAGGACCAAGCATGGTCGTATGCAAACTCTACCGTCCCCGAGCAAGCTTGGGTGCATGAAAGATTAATGAGAAGGAAAGAAAAACAAAACACATGCATTTATGTCACAATAGTAGAAATTAAAACCAAACAATATGAATCAAAATCATCGAAGCAGTAGCTTAATTGTCTCATCGCCACATCCCGGTGATCGGGGTTTATTTAACAAAAAAAAAAAAAAAAAGGGGGGGGGGCTTAATTGTCTTCATCTTCATCTTCATCACGTCTTCACGCGCTGGGGTCGGAGGGGAGAATATGGGCAAGAGATTGTTCGGTCACGTCTTTGGCAAATTGAGAGAAGGGGGGGCCAATTTTGTGCACCTTCATCTTCGGTAGGAGCATTGCTTGTGGCTTCCAAGTCCACCATCTCCACATGAGAATTAATCGCCCGCATGAGGTCCCTCAAACTCAGCGTATCCTCATCCTTGGCGCCAGTCCGACTCTACACGGGTTGAGGGTTGGCCGGATAGGGAATCTGCTTAGGATCGCACAACGGGGAACCCTCGGCTACCCCTGCAGCTTCAAGGACGGCCAACCACCCTTCACCAAAACCATGCTACCGAGCTTGATGGATAATGGGTTCCACCGAATTTTTTGCCTCCATGAAACCCGCATTATACCATTTGTCTTTGCAAGCTTCAAGGGCATCCTTCAAGGCGGTGATTTGGTCGGCCTAGGCCAGGTTCAGATTGTTTGCCTTTCGCCAATTTAAGCTCCGTCTCCTCTAGTTTGGTCGCCATGACCCCCAGCTTGTTTTCAGCCACCTGCTGAGCCTTCTCAGCATTAACCGCCTTTCTTTCCAAAGCGTTGGCAGCCTCTCCTCTCTCCTTAGCCAAAGCCTTTGCGGTAGCCCTTAGTTCCATTGCCCGGTCAATAGCCTCGGCCCCCTCCTTCAGCCTCTCGTCTATGACGAAAGTCAGTTGCACCGCCTACAAGTATAGTGACAGCAAGGTGTTAAGGTTAGGCGAATTCCTACATATCATAAGGCATGATAAAGAGTTAAAAACTTTACCGCAATAGTATGCCATTGCAGCCGCCTAGCAAGCGACTCGTTGTCACCATCAGAATAAACATGGACGTCTTCAGGTAGCAGAAGGCCTTGCGCCAAGCTTTGGACTACCCATCCCCCATTGCCCTTGTCCCATTGCCAGACGCTGGCTATCGCCGGTAAAGGTACCCCGCCGAGCAGAAAAGTATGCCGCCAACCGACCTCGAGTTGAGAGGAAGACGCCACGTTGGCCCCAACTTAAGTAGTTGGAGGGATAATGACCCACGTCTCCTGGATCGTCGGCCCACCCCTTGGGTGGGGCGAGGTCTTCGACAATGCGTCATCGGGAACGGGTATGTTCTTCTCGGCAGCCCGTTTTCTCTTTCGAGCTTCGCCAGCGGGCTGAGGGGCTTGAGTCGCACCTATAGGGGATCGAGGTTGGGAGGCTGGGCCGGTCCAGGATATAAACCGGGAAAGGGCCATCTCTCTCCTCTTCACCATTTTTCCCGTTGGGACAGATTGAGCACCTATCGGTTTGGGGGCTTCTTCCTTGGCTACCGGGGCAGCGTTTGCCTGCTATTCAATAGCTTCGTGTCTCCTGCGATTTTGAGACACATGCTCGGCATACTCATCCCTGACCGATGCAATGTCGTCCGCAGTGGTGTAGCCGGGGCCAAGGTCTCGGGCCTCGCCAACTGTGAGAGGGGGAGGAAGGAATTTCTTATGCCGGACGTCTATGTACGACAAAAAAGGGCTGTTAACCAAAAGCGCTTGGCTGAAGTTTTGCCAAGTGGAATACACGGGGTTTATGCCGAGGATAAGGTGAAACGCCCTAAGTTGCCCGTCGTCGTGCACGAAAATATCTGACCTAAGAATGAAATTAAGATCTCGCGTGTGAATAACTCTAGAGTCCGGCAAAAACCTTTTTGATTCTGCAACAAATCCAAAAAGACACCAGTCAGCTAAATACATAAATAAAACATGAATTTAAAGCAAGCGAAGGGTCTTGGTACCGACCAACGTCGTGTGGCGAAAGCGGGCAAAGTAGCTCCCTAGCGAGCCAGTTGCCATGCACCCGGACAAACTCCCCGGTGGAGTTCCTATTAGAATCGGGCAGGCAAGATATGAGCCGGACCCGCATATCCCTAGTCTTTAAATAATAGTCACTAGAAAAATTCCAGCACAGTTTGTACATGAAATTAATATCATGGTGATTTAACTGCAGCTCGAACAATTGATTCAGTTGGCTGATGCAACGAACAACCCTATAAAAGTTGGGGGGAAGCTGGTCGGGGCATAGGCCATAGAACCCTAGGGTGCTTACGATGAGGGGGTCTATGGGAAATCTAACCCCTCCCTCTAATATAGCCATCAACGGAAAAAAGACGGCGTTCTGGCCAACGGCCCTCTCGAGAGCAATGTCGCCCTCATTACAATACGCAATATCAACGTCCCTTGGGATACCAAAGGTTTCTCTAAAACTAGCCAAGGCAGCCCCAGGGGTGAGAAGATGAGAAAAACCCATTCCTAAAGTATGAAACAGGGAGGAATCGAAAAAAGAAGAAGAAAGAGGTAGAGAGAACTTATTTGGGGCTCTAAAAAATGAAGAACTGAAAGAATGTTTTTTCGCGAGTAGAATGCTCGGTAGAGAAGATTTTGAGAGTGTGAGAGTGCAAAAAGTGAAATGAGGACCTGAAAGAGGGTATATATAGGTACAAAGGCATTTAATGAGGCTAGGAACGGAAAAAAAAAACCCTCCCAGCTTTTCTAAGGTAACCTGCCCACACACGTGGGCATGGCTTATGAATCGTCAGACAGTTACCAACCATCTGACGTTTCGCCAGCCGACAGGTTATAATTACGGATGTGACAGCCTGGTACGACGCTACTTTTGAGAAGTCCACGGTAATTACCCTGACTGCGTATGAAAAAGATGACCGGTGGTTTCATCGACGATGACACTCGGCCCTCGTAAACCTTGATTCATTGTCGAGACCTGCGCATGAATCAAGGGGGAGCTATTGTACGGACATCACCTTTCCCAAGCCCATTTGCTCAGAGGCCCATGGAAATGACAGCCCGTATAGGGGCCTGACACTAATCAGACCGATGGACTTATTCCATACTAACCTAATGCTCACCAAAAACCCAGAACTCGAGAATGGAATCGTTCGTGGTATGTCCGACAGTATGAAACCTCGCCACTCCCGATAATCACGTCTCTCGCTTTGGATCGATATTTAGGTGCACTGCATTACCTGGAGACCGTCGGGCATCGAACCTACAAACGGAACTAGTTCCAAGGCCGCTATCATCTTCTCCTCACCACCTAACCTCCAAATGCGATTAACGGTAGTGGAACTCCCATCCGTCGCTTAGGGAATGCCTTTGCCGGGTAACAGACCTAACAGTGGAACCAGTTCCAATGCCATTATCATCTTCTTTCACTCATAATTAAACATCTACTTAGAAGAAACAGCATTAGACCTCCCCTTCCACTGACCTGGGGAATGGTCGTGGCAATCCCATGGATTGCGGCTATAAATAGGGGAGAGGGGATCAATGGAAAGGGACTGGAAAATTTGAGGAAAGAGAGGAGGGAGGAGGAGAATTGGGATACTTGGGCTGCCAAGCATAGAGTCATCCATGGTAGGAAATCCAAAAACCCACAATATAAATAGATTGTGAGCCCAAATATCTTTGAGGCCTAGTTGCCGTATTCGGGTGCGCACAATATACATTTTAAAAGTTTAATTAATCTCATTTAATTGAAGTACAAACTGTGCAATGCGTCATAGAGACAAGTTCATCTTAATAACCAATCAACGAGGTATTTCAAGGGGGGAAAAAGCCATTTCAAATTTCTTGGACAAAAGTAAAACAAAAAAATTAAACCAAGGTAACGACATTTTTTTTTTGGGGTTAAACAAATTAGTTCAAAAAAGGTTATCCAGCCAACCAAATTGAAAATATTTTCTTTTTAACCCTAGCTGATAACGCCATTGGCATGGTGGAAATTGTGGGTTTCAAGGAGCATCCAAACTAAAGTTTGTTGTCTTGGTGAGAGTTTGTACTTGTCTCAAATATCAAGATGTCCCAAACATAATGCATAAGTATTTATTCTTATGATATTGTAAACAACAATAACAAGTAGAATAAATCTGTATAATATATAAATATTAAGAACAATTAAATTTACTTACAGATCATAAGTATAGAATGATAAATGCAAATTTGATCAAGGCTAATGTTTGAAATTATATTCTTAAGTCTATTCTCAAGTAAAAACCATGTAGAGGATCATTACTAGGTGTATAAAGTTTTTCTTCAAACTAGTTTGGGAGAATCCCTTCAAGTTCTCCATATATCTTTATATTGAGTGTGAATTTTGAAAATTTAATTGTTGAATTACATGTTCATACTATATCCTTTATGATTGTAAAATTTTAAGAAAATTAATAATCAATTTTTGTGTTATAAAAAAAATGTTAAAATATCAAGTTTTTGTGATCTAAAATTATGTTTAAAAAATAAATTTATTGATCGAATGGTAAATAACATCTGATTTAAACAAAATTTGATATACATGTTAAGAACATAAGGAACATGAAATTTAACGATTCGGTTTTCAAAAATTCACAAGAAAAAAATATATATGAGAAATTTGAAAAGTTTCTCTCCAAACCAGTTGGAGAGAAACTTTGTTCTTGCCATTGTTCTTTGTCCTGGGTTGTAATCTGGGACGCAACATCTCTCTCTCTCTCTCTCTCTCCTTGAAAAACATCAAAATACTTTTAATTAGTTTATGTTTTTTTTAACTTAATAATTGAAATATATACAAAACATCAAAAAAATAATTCTCAAATAAATGTAATTAGTTTTTTTTAATTTAAAATAATTTCAAAATTACCAAAATTACATCATTTATGGGTCAGCTTAATGCCTCAATATGGACATAACAAAATAGAAGGATTATATCAAACATGGAACAAGCTTATAGGATGGTGATTGATTAAAACCGGGTTGCCTTTAGGCTTTAGTCCTTCTTTTTCTTAATAAATTGTGGTGAGAATAAATTATGGGACCAAAATGAGGGGAAAAAAAAGGGCTATTTGGTTTTTTTTTTTTTTTTTTTAATCATCGCTCGTTACTCTTCACTCAATATTCATCACTCGTCACTTATCACTCATCACTTAAAATGCCCAAAATTTCTAAACCCCACCTGTTTGGCAACTGTTTTCACATCACATCACTCAAATATTTCAACCTTTTTGTAGGTCTCATCCCTGAGCTGATTGTCAGACCTTTTGTTATTTCAACAAAGTGCCTCTCCCCTTCACCCCTTCAACAGATTGCCTCTCCCACCATTCTCTTCCTCTCTTATTAGCTCTTAAAAAAAATCAAAGCTAAACAAATTAAAGCAAAGAGCAAAGCACAAAAAGCAAGCTCTAGCGTCCGTCACATGTAAGGCTGACGCGGCAACGCTCTGCGTCACGTATGACTCCGATATCCACTTGGAGTCCAAATAGTGCCGATCTCCAGCCCTTTTCTCCGCCCCTTTCCTCTCTTTCATTTCTTACTTCTGGGTTTTGTTTGTATTTGGAGAATAAATTTTTAGATTTATTGTGTGGATGAACTGTTAAGATTCAAGATTAGTGCCCTTAAATCCTATTGTATGATGCTATGTATAACTTAATGTTGTGATTAATAAAGTTGGTTTATTATTACCTAAAATAATGGTAACATGAATATCGAGACATTATCATATAGTTCATGAGATGCATAGTATGTGATTTATATGATTTAGTCACAGAAGATATAAATCACAAATTTTTTGTAAACTCAGAATTATAATTCGTAGTCGGTGATGACATTGAGTGTTTCATCTGCGAAAACTATAACATATCAACTAAAATGATTTGTCTTAATCATGGAAGTGGAAACTTCTAGTTGATGTGTTGATATGTTTTAAGAGTTAAGACATATTGAACTGGACCGCTGTGAAATTTATTATTTTCCTAAGTCAAATGAATAATAAATCTCACGACTTCTATTTACATGAACTCTTAATCCTGAGAAGATAATGGACCTGATCATGAAGTGTAGGTTGTTTTGATATATCAGGAGTGAGATCTATAGTCATGATCAAAACTTCAGTATGTTGGGCAGCCACATAAGTGTTGATGGAACATATATTCTCAAGATAGAATTCATAATCTGTTAACAAAGATACAAAATATTCTCTTGAGATAAATTTAATGGGTTTTGTTATTATGAGTGTTAGGCCTAACCACTTTAGTAAGAAATTACTAAAGTATATATTTATGGAATTGGATTTCATAAATATACGATGAATAACATAAAGGATTAAACCGGGTACTTAAGGATTAAAGATGTAGTAATCTTCAAAGTGGCAGTCTATTTTTATGATTTTATATTACTACGAATATTTTATGAAGGGGTTGCATATACAATAAAAGTCTTGGGATATAATTTATAAATAAGGCCTAGAATGTAACTATATTTATATAGTGGTATTAAATATAGTTAATGATAACTTTGGACTTGTCAAGAGTTGACAGAAAAGCCCGAGGCTCATTGAAGCTATTGTCTTATTGGTCCCAATCTAAGCCACACACTTAAGCCCAATTGGAATGGCCTAAAAGGCTAGTCTAATTAGATAATCAGTTAGATATTAAGGGAGAAACATACAGAATTTTAAAAACAACAACACTATTATGAAATGGTGTGTATGTGAGTGTGAGTCACTCTCTTATTCTCCTTTTGGAAACTAATTGAGAGACCACACTTTCTGGGCGTTAGTGAAATTGGAGTGAAGATTAAAAGTGTTCCCGAGTGCTTCTGATCTTTGTTTTGAAATTCACCACACCAAGGTATGCTCTCTTGTTCTTGAGTTTTGAAATTTACATAGTACATGTTATCAATTGCGATGAAGTAGATCTGTTAATTTTTCGTTGCGTATGTTTTGTATGCGATACAAACATGTATTTATCCAACATGAACGTGTTTGTGGGTTTGTGTTTGTTTGTTAGTGTGTATGATCAGTATCATGTATTTATGGTTTGATTTTTTGGGTTTGAGAAATCAGTACTAATGATTTTTTTTTTTTGTTGATAAAGTTACCCTGTGTTTCTGTGAAGAAGAAAAGAAAGAAAAAAGAATGAAGAAGAAAAAAAAATGTCCATTGGAGCAAGTCTATGAAGAAGAAAGAAAGAAATAGAAAGAAGAAGAAAACATGAAATCCAAAAAAGCCATTGAGTTGAGTGAGTCTGTGAAAAAGAAAGGAGAAAAATATAAAATAAAATAAAAGCAAGGACATGACTTCTCTGACCGTGAGTCCCATCAGTGTGTGTTTATTTATCAAAATGTCATCATAACTCTGTTTCCATAACTTGAAAACACCTAAAATGTGTTTTCAGTTTCCATAACTCATCACTCAAAAATCAAAGAATTGAGTAATAGAAACAAAACTTGAAAACAAATCCAAACAGAGTTTTTTTTCCTTGGGTCCCACTATTTTTGAGTTATAGGTGATGGAAACAGAGTTATGGGTGATGGAAACACAAAAATCCAAACAGCCTCTAAGCTATCCAACTGAATTGAATTTTGAGTAAAGTTAGAAGGTGTAAAATGTAATTGTGCCAAGAGAATTCTACAAATTATTTTACATATAGGTAGCGTTTGGGTGAGGCTGAAACGTAGTGCGTCTGCGTTTCAGCCTTTTTTTTTTTTAATCAGCGCCTATTGCACTACTCATGGGACATGAACAGCGCAAATAGGCAAATGAACAGTAATTTCATTTATAAACAGTAACCAAAAATTAATATTTTAATATTTTCAGTTTTCAGCAAAATAAGCGGTATCCAAATGCACCCATAAATGATAATGACCTAACTTAAAAAAAAAAAAAAAATTAAGCATGTAAGTTTGAAACTTTGAAATATTAATTTTTTTTTACAAGAATATGTGATAGTTATTCGTTATAGATATAAAATTACTAGATTCAATTTATAATTGATACATATATCATATATAAGATTAAATATTTATACGGTTAAGGTTAACCAAGGTCCCACAGAGAAAATCTTCCGAATCCACTATTCCACAGATCATTTTCCTCTAAGATAAGATGTGGTTGAAGCTTAAAGGCAAAAATGAATGAGACAAAAAAGAAATTTAAAAAAAAAATATGAGAAGAAAGATATGTGAATGTGATCATCCCTAACAAGAAATTTAATCTTAATTTATAGCGGCCTTGGATTTTTTTTAATATATGTTTATGTAAAAAAATTTAAATCTTATTTTTTGATATATAGTTGTACTTTTGTCAATTTTCAATTTAAAGAAAAAATTATATTACCGGACACTCTTAAGATAATTGTTAATAAATTATATTATGAAAATTTTGACACTATTTTTATAGAATATATAAAAAATGTCAACAACAGTAATTATTTTATCATTTTTTATAAAATATTTTTAAAAATAATTTTTAAGTCAAATATCCCTAAACATTTGATTAACATTTAAAAAAAACTTCCTTAAAAAAAAAAAATTTGGTAAAGGATAACCTAATCCGAATTCCAAATGGCATCATATTTCATTTGCTCTGTTTTTTTGTTTTTGTTATTCTTTCATATTCCCAATTCCCAAGTCCCCGACAAGAGAAGAAGAATCTACTTTATTATTTTTCCAAAAATTTTCATATCTCCTGTCAAATGCCATCACTATCCTCTGATTCTTCACCTTCCAACCCTTTTCAGTTTTTTTTTTTTTTTTCTACTCTATCATTCACCCCCTTTCTCTGAATTCAACACTTTCTTACATATTTCTTCTTATTTATTCGTAAATACCAATAGAATCGAGCTCTATCAAATCCAAAACAAAAAGGGAAATTTGGTAGATGAATTCTATCACATGTTGATGTAGTAAAAGCAAAGTGCACTATACAATGGGTCAATTTCAATCTGACCCAGACATCAGACAGGTCTAGGAAAGCACTACCAATTATTGGAGAGAAGCTAAGCCTAAAAAACTCCCATCTTATTATAGCCTCTAAAATAAAAGGACTAGAAAAAAAGTGTTTAGCAGAGCAAAAACCAAAAAGGACTAGAAAAAAAGTTAACCATGACGACCTTTCATCAAGTGCATGTGTGCCACGTTGACAGCATTCCTCAACTCAAGTTACTCGACCACGTCTTGACGTTTTGTATTTTTACGGTTACTTTTGTATTTTCCCCACATTTACTTCACTTGTGGGTCGTTTCCATAACATCACTGTCTCCCACTCTTAACACATTTATTTTTTTTTTACACTGTTCTTCATTTTCATGTCCAATTATAGTCATATCAATGAAAAAAGTTACTGTTTCGCTGTCTCTCAGGCTTCAAGTGGCAAAAAGTTGTGGTGGGAATATATAGCAGCGAAACACTTTTGTTGTTTTGGTTTCAAATTTTTTTTTTTTTTTTATTTGATAAGAGAAGGCGTTTCACAAAGTTTAGAAAGCAGACTTTATTATTATTATGGTTTTTTTTTTTAATCTATTTGCACTCTCTGAGAAAAATCTTTATATTTCTGATTCTGACCAAAAGGCCGTGAGACCACACGGCTTGCATTTAACTCAATCACTGCCAAGTCACAGCCTTTTGCTAAACCCAATGCCCTTCTTTTTTTACAATTTTATCCTTTGACTGTAGCTTTAACCTCTTGTAATAAGAACATAAACAAGTGCCCTTCAAATTCTAATTAACAACAAAACTACCACTATAACATTTGGGTTGGTCAATATGTGTACTGTAGTGGTCAACTACAGTACTACAACCTTTTGTTGCAACATGCTCCAAATTTGGGTTTAGTCGTATTCAATGCGAAATCTTGGTTGGTGATGTTTCTCATGCATTTATTTAATGAGATAAAGTGTTTTTTTTTTAAAAAAAAATTATAAACGAGATAAAGTGTTGCCTTAATGCCAAACCAACGAAAATTAAGTAAGCCGGTGCCTATTATCATGGTTTTAGTAAGCTAAATTAGGTTGGTTTGTCTTGGATTTTTAGATGGCTACAATATTTTAGTATTGATCTTTGGAATTCGAGTTTTATTATCACAAGTAAACTTGGGAATTTGAGCTAATAATCTACTCCCGATAGCCTCCCTCCCGACCCCCTATGTCCCCTAAAAAGAATTTCAGATAAAAGTAAAATAAAAAGTATACCAAAAGATTTTGTTGGTTTCATAAATAATTATGCTATCACGAGGCATAAAGTTTTAACCAATATATTATATATGATCCTCCCCCCAAAAAAAAAAATCACTTGTAAGTCTAATTTTGAAGTGAATCATGTGACAAACGTCTTTTTTCTCCAACTAGGTTTAAATCCCCTTTCTCAATTAATGAAATTTTAAAATAAATTTATAAATAAATATGTGCATGTAAAAACGAGTTACCTTTCGGGTTGGCTTTTAACCGAAACAACTAATTTGTAGAGGTAGCTGTAAAAGCTAATTCTTTAACAATAGAAAAGGAACTTAGGATAAAAAGATTTGACTACTAGATGTTATGGAAAAATATCTACTACTCCTCTTTAATAAACTTTCTTTGGTCAGTCCGAGAAAGACTAATATATGAGAATAATAACAATACAAATGAAGGTGTTACAAGGCTATTTATAATCATTTCTCTTAACTTGATTCTCAAAAAAAAAAATTCTCTTAACTTAATCTTTTTTAGATTTGCAACACATAAAGAGCTTTTTTCTATTTATAAGATTATTGTAGCCATCTTAACTGTCCATTTGTAGGCTGAATGATTTACCTGGCGGGATACTTGTCTCATCCTCCCCTTTCTCTCCTTTTGAGGTTGAGATATGAATAACAGGCTATCAAAACACTGTTTGAGAGTTCGTTCAACTATAAATGCGGCATGGCTAGTTGGTTTAGTGCATTTTAATGTGGGTTAGATAGCTATTTTCTTAGGAAGTTTTTTCCAACGTTCAATTGGGGATTTCATTGTTCCTTTGTCAAATAGTATCCTATGAGTAACTGACTAGTCTTCAGTTGTCCATCCATGTTCCTAAGTTTGCCTTTCTCCTCTGCTCGGGTTCTCGATACAAACCTTCCTCGAGTTGGTCTTCTCGGAATACCAGAGGATAGTCTACTTTTAGATAGGTATTTTTTCGGGCTAAATCCTTTGCCCTTTGGCCCATGATGATCGGTTTGACCATATTTTTTTTCATCAATATGCAATTGGGCCTCTTTGGGATTATTTAGGCCTAATTCTCTTTGATCTTCACCACCCCCCCTTACAAAATATTTATTGAAGCTAAAAAAGTGGTGTCCCAATCATTGATTAGTATTTTGAATTTTAAAAAGGGTCTGATTAATGTTAGTTGTTAGTTGTTGTTAGCTTATTTCAAAGAAAACCCAAAAAAAAAACAAGGTCTGATTAATGGGTGTTCTTCAGGATATTTGACAAAAATATAAAAAATTGTTGAAAAAATTAATTATCTTTTTTTTCCCATAAAAGTTTCTTTAAATATTTCTTAAATCAACGCCTTAAGGTAACCGTTAGTTTTTCCCTTTTAAAAAATCTATAACAAAAGCCAATTAAATATCGAATAAGACTAACAAAAAATAAATCAAATTTTGTTGTATTAGTTTTCTAATATATAAATCACCACATACCTTTGGTGCGATGGTCATTCCAATACTTATGAGGTGTGAGGGGATAAGGGCCAGAATTCAAGTTTTTAGGAGAGAGTTTCATATACATACACACTTAGATTAGGCTAGAGTAGAATTTTTATATTGTAAAAAAATAAAAAATTCCAATATATAAAATGACAATTTAATTATTTCAAAATTTTATAATAAAGCAATATCCAAGTCTAGCTCAATATATTTGGGGGCTTAAGGCAATAATTTTAAGTGAGACCTTACTATTTAAATATCAATTAAATAAATTTACTTAACACGAATGAGCTAATTTGATGAATACCGTGTGTGTGTGTGTGTGTGTGTGTGTGTGTGTGTGTGTGTGTGTGTGTGTGTGTGTGTGTGTGTGTGTGTGTGTGTGTGTGTGTGTGTGTGTGTGTGTGTGAGAGAGAGAGAGAGAGAGAGAGAGAACCAATACTAACCAAACTAAAATTAAGTATCATGGTTGAAGAATAAAATTTAACAAAAAAATTTTAAAATATTATTATGTCCAAAAAAAAAAAGTTTACTTTATCTTAAATAAAGCAATGCATTGTAATAAATTTTGATTTGGGTGTTAAGAAAGAAATAGAGGTTGTTTGGTGTGTAGTAATGCCAAAGATTATGTGGGTAATGTTGACAATCTATCGTGTAGAATATTGGCTTAAAAAAAATTAAAGCATTAAAAAAAAAAAATTCCCCCAAAAGCCTATGATTTTCAATTGGGTTGAGTGTTTGTTGGTATAATATTTTGGAGGAGCAAAAAATGGTACACAACTTTATGGGAGAAAATGGACTTTTGCTTTTGCCTTTATTTTTTAAAATATTTAGCACAGTGTCCCTGTTTTAAAACTATATAGGGATGTGTTCCAATTTTGAAACTTGATTTTCTCAAAATTGAGTTTTAATGTAAAACTCGATTTTTACTTAAAAAAAAAAAGTTTGTGGAAGAACTCGAGTTCCAATGTAGAACTCGAGTTCGTGGAACTCAATTTTAAGAAAATCGAGTTTCAAAACAGAGACATATCGCTATATAGTTTCAAAACGGGGATATTGTGCTAGATATATATTTTTTTTAAATATGGGCAAAAGCCCATTTTCTCCAAACTTTTTGGTTTAAACCTCTTATTATCGTGCAATCTTGGAAAGTTCTAAAGTCACTACAAACTTTATTACGTAAAGTACACAAATTGATGTGGTAATAAATGCAATTTTGATGTGGCAAATGGCAATGGAAGTAGTTGGTAGGTTTGAACTGCCTAATAAATGAATATTTATTTTTATTTTTATCATTTGTAACAAAAAATTTTTTTAAAAAAAATTAAAGCATGAAAACAAAATTTTCCCCCAAAAAGTTTTTGATTTTCAATTGGGTTGAGTTTTTTTTTGTTTTTTTTGTTGGTATAATATTTTGGAGGTGAGAAAAATGGTACACAATTTTTTTTTAAGCCACTTAGTGTCTGTTTGGGATTCGCTTATTTTGTTGAAACTTAAATTTTTTTGCTGAAAATATTATAGACAAAGGTAAAAGTTAGCTGAAATAGTACGGTGCGACCCATGAATAGTACCAAAAAGTGCAGTAGGACCCATGAATAGTAACAAAAATAAGCTGAATAGTAAATTAAGTTGACAAAAATAATTCATGCCAAATGCACGTTTAGGGTCTGTTTGGGATCCAATTATTTTGCTGAAACTGAAAACTTTTTACTGAAAGTACTGTAGATAAAGGTAAAAGTTAGTTGAAATAGTATAGTGGGACCCATGAATAGTACCAAAAAGTGCAGTGGGCTCATGAATAGTAGCAAAAATAAGCTGAATAGTAAAATAAGTTGGTAAAAATAATTTTTGCCAAACACACACTTATTATCATACAATCTTGGAAAATGCTAAAGTTACTCTAAGACTAACATTATTCTACAATTTTGAGTCCTTTTATAATAAAATTTGTTTTTTTTTTTACATAGTAAGAGCTTTTAAAAATTGGGGCCTTAGGCCTAGGCCTAAGCTGCCCAACCCTTGGGCCACTTGGCAATCCTATTAAAATTTAAATAACCATGTCGCACTAATATTATAATGTACTTTTCTTCATGATAATTTAATTACATGGAAAATTTATAATGTTCAATCACTTAATAAATGAATGTTTGAATTTTTTATGATTGGTAATAAAACTATTTGCACTATCTCTAACATCACTCTACAATTTAGGGAAATTTATATAATAAAATTGACATTTTTTTATTATTGAAAAAAATCTTTTAAAATTTGGGACCTTAGGCCTAGCCCTAAAATTCCTAACAATATCCTTTCAAAATTTAAATGACCATGTCATATAATGTTCTTTTTTCATGATAATTTAATTATATAAAAAATTTATAATGTTCAACTATCTATAAATGAATATTTAAATTTTTTTATAATTGGTAACAAAAAAAAAATTATAATATCTTTAACATTATACTATAATTTTTGACTTTTTATAATAAAATTGATATTTTTTATCAAGCAAATATTTTTAAAAAACTGGGGCTTTTAGGCCTAGGCCTAAGCTGCCTAACCCTTGAGCTGTCCTGACAGTATCTTATCAAAATTTAAATGATCATGTCTTACTAATATTATATTGTTCTCTTCTCTATGATAATTTAATTATATGAAAATTTTATAATGGAACAGTATCCTATCAAACTTGACATGAACCGCTAGTTAAATTGGTAAAGTCTTTGTAGTTGAATAAAAAATTTAAAATTCAATTATTACCTACATTAAAAACTGATTGGTGTCTTAGTCTGATAATAAAGAGTTATTATCAAGAGTTATCATAAAAAACGAACGCCATAAGTTGAAACGCCCTCTAAAAAAACTGACATAACCATATCATATTAATATTGTAATGATTAAAATTTCAATTCATCCCCCTTCCTGTGGGTGTGTGTTTCTCAAAAAAAAAAAAAAAAAAAAAATCAACTTTAACCGTACGGCGGGGCTTCGGCTGTTTGGTGCTTAACGAGTCAATGATTGATAGGTCAATTATATCAAAAGGCATATAATAAAGCACGCAATATAATGTATTAGGTACCATATTTGGAAAAGAAAATAAATTAGCTTTCAAGAGTGCGTGGGGTGGCGTTTGTGTCTCCCCAGGTGAGCCAATATAAAGTTACAAACAAACTCAAAGTCAAAAAGCTCTCAAAAACAGAGTGGAGATAAAAATTAAACAAAAAGAAGAAAAGAAAAGAAGAGTGATAAGTACTACTATTAAAATTTGCCTCTCCCTTTAGTAGCGAAGAAAAAAATAAGAAAAAAAGAAGTAAAAAAAAAAACACTGCGTGCCTTTTTGCACCAAGTTAATTTTAATTTGTTAAGATAATTTCAACTTATAATATATGTTTTTGATAATAACTTTTTATCGTCAAATTAAAATATTAATAAATTTTTTTGTATAGGTAAAAATTGAATCACAAATATCTTATTTAACTATTAAACACTTTACCGATTAAACTAACCAAAATACACATTTTTACACCAACTTAACAACAATAATTTCACAAGTCAGAAGACTCACAACCCCGATTTTAGCTTTCGGACAACACAGGGAGCAAATGACCAACCTGACTGGCTGCAGCAAACAACTCATCAGTCTCAAATCAGCAACAACTTTGAGTAGTACATACCATAACGAGCAAAGACAAGTTAATAATTGTAGCCTTCCGTTACACTTCTTCCCCTAACCAAGTACTTATCCATTTATATTTTTGTCCTCACAAAATGCTCTGGATAAAATTCTTCGATATTAGTATTCAAAAGCTGCACTGTCAAAATTTTGTAAAATCATTCAGATTCAATACTTAAAAATTTAGTCCCCATTTGTTTGGTTGTGAAAATATTTTTTTGAGTTTGGTGCAATTATAAAAAATTTCAAGTACAATCTACCAAAGTCACTGGCTTAGTCATCGGAGTTGGCAATATGGTGGTCCGACATCAATTGCATGACCATTGGCTTTGGTTGTTGGACTACCAGCTTTGGCCATCAAACTGACGACCTAGCCACCAAATAAGAGGAGAGAGCCACCATGTGTGTTACGTTTAGTAAAATGTTTTTACCAAGATTTTATAGTCAATGAAAAATGTTTTTAAGTTTAACAGAATTTTACAATGAAACAAATATGGCAAAATGCTTAAACTACTTTTCATAAAATATTTTACAGTGAAACAAATTGTGAGTTAGCGTGCTAGGTTTTTTTTTTTCCTCCCTTGTGATAATAAGTGGGATGATGGATTTGAACCCAATTTGTCCTATGAATTGTTAGAAATAATTAGATTCTCAAAGAATTCTAAACATCTTAGTCCAGAAAAAAGAAAAAAAAGGCTTTTTGAAGGCTCTTAGTCATGGGTTGAGTTTGCCTCTAGTACTTTTAAAAAAAGAATATCTTTTTGTTTTAATGAGAGATTGCAATATCATTCACTAACCAAATAAAAGGTGGGGATTAAAATCTACCACCACTTGTTATTGTATATTTAAAATAAAAGGACATGTCTAGATAAAAAAGTACTAGAAGTAAGCCACATCCCTTAATTATATCCTCTCACCCATCATTTTTTGCGCAAATAATTATTGGGTTATGCTAACGGGTACTCTTAGGGCAAAAGTTAACAATTTATTTTAAGAAAATTTGACATCACTTTTATGAGAAATATAAAAAAGCTGTCAAAATATTAATTGTTTTTTTTCCCCATAAAAACTTTTTTTAAGTAGATTATTAATCATTGTCCTAAGAGCATCCGTTAGCATTTCCTTAATTATTGGGTTAGTTCACCTATGGACACACTCAAGCCCAAATTCAATTTCACAATATATATATATATATATATATATAGTTGCGATCAAATTACACATGGTGTAACTTTAAGCAATATTACACCACTCAATATTTTTTAATTGAATGCAAATTTTGACAAATCCACTGTTAGATTGTTGCATTATCTTCGTATATTTTTTATGCTTACAAAATTTCAAGGTGGTCGAAGATAAATAGATATGTCATCAATCAATTGTTTAAATTTAAGTTTTTATAGTTTGAAATAATGCAAAAAAGTTGAGTTTATAGATCGAATGATAAATTACATCTAATCGTCGTGAAAATTACATCTGATCATCACAAAGGTTAGATTTTCATTACATGAATTCAATAATAAGTTATTAGGTGGTGTAACATTATTTAGAGTTATATTAGGTGTAACTTGAATTCAACATTTTATATATATATATATATATATATTTAGAAAGTGTCAACTTATGGTTGGATTTCAACTTTTTCGCATGGAACCATTATCATACATATTGAGAAAAAAAAAGGGTGCACAAATCACAAAAGGATACTTAAGAAGCATATAGTAAATTTGAGCGTGTCGCTTGACTTACTCTTGATAGGTAGCTCATTTTAAACAAATCATATAAAAGACTTGTTTGAGGTTTGGTTATTTTGCTGAAACTGAAAATTTTTTATTGAAATAAACTAATAATAAAATAAACTAATAATAAAATAAACTAATTTTTTAATTTAGAATTAACCCCAATACATAATAATTTCTTCTGAATTTTCAGTAAATAAAATGGTTATCGAAAAGGCCACCCTCGTAATAAAAACTAAGTAGAGAAAACAATGCCCATCTACAAGTACCATTGTATAGCTGAGCTGACACAGACAAACCAAAACCAATTTTATCGGTCTTGTGGTCTTGAACTCAATAATTTTGTCTTTGTCTTTTGGTTTCAGTTGAACACAAACCGGCGGCGTTAACGCTCAAAACTTTATATTTAACCCTTCATCTCATTCATACTCTCTCACTCTTTCTCTGAAATTCTTTCTTATCTCACCTTACAGAAACCCGAATATATCGATATCTGTCTCTTTGCGGCTTTGCCCCCAATTTCCGGACTATTTACAACACTGTCCTAGGCTTTACTCACTTTTTGTCTTTGTGCATATCTAAAGTCTCACTCAGACCAAAACCAAAACCCCCCTTCTCATAAAAAAAGCAGAGAGTATTTGGGTTTTGGTTTGGCACACACACTCTCTCTCTCTCTCTCTGTTCTCTATTTTCACAAAAGTGGTCTTGCAGAGCAGAGCAGAGCAAGAGCAAGAGCAAGAGCAGAGAGTCTCCATTAATAAAGAGCACATACTCCGAAAAAAAGGTATGTAAAACTTTTTCCTTTCTTTTTGTGAAGCTTTGTTCTTGAATTGCTAATTTCTTTTAATAGTTTTTCTTTGATTAATGTTGCATGTTTATTTTCTGTTTGGTAAGTATTTAGTATCTTTATTTGATATCTGAATGTGGGGTTGGGTTTTTCTTGTGTGGTGATTGTGGGGATTTTTTTTTCCTCATCATCTTTTGGGATTTGCATGTGATAATGGTTTCTGGGTTTATGAGGGATTGGAAAATTGAAGGGTATTTTTTTTTTTGCAATGTGCATGGGGGTTTTGTGTTCAGTGTGTTGCATGTAATGCTGAGCTTATTCTTGAGGTTTTTGAAGGGTTAAAGAACTGAGCCTTAGACAATGTGAATGGAAAATTTTTGTTTACTGATCAGTTTAATTATTACTGTCGGTAAATTTGTCCTGCAAATGGGTTTCCGGTGTGTGTTACCGGTTGCTGTTGCGGTTATGATTGGTGTTTTTGTTTGATAAGTGAACTTATGAGCTAATCTGTGCTCTGCCTGCTACATGGGTTCATGAATTAATGTGTTTGTTATAGCTAAGTGATTGACGAGTGAAAATGGTAGTTTATGTTTTATGTGGGGAGGGGGGGGGGGACTTGTTTTGTTGCTTGTTGGTGATAATAGCTTGTGTGATGTTGCTTGTATCATAAGTTTGTAGACTTGATTTTACCTACATTTCAGTATTTGAGAAGTAGGGGATAATGTATTTCTTCTTATTTGATCAATCGGCAAGTTACTTATAAAAAGAAAAAAATGATCATTCAGTGAGCATCGTTTATGATGTGTCTTTATTGTTAATAATGGTTTGTGGTTGTCTTACTGTTGAGTAAGTTTCATTACCCTGATTTGTGTGCAAATTCGAATTTATGAGTTTGGTTGAACATGTGTTCAATTTCTAGATTTGGGCATGTCCACAAGTTTGATTGTCCGCCATGGCAGTACTTGTATGTTGTTCTGTTATTATCTTTACGTTTGTTGTAAGATCATATAGGGGATATGACAAAATTAGTAAAGGACATGTAATTTAAGTCAGCTCTGTCCAGCCCCCTTTTGGATCATGACATCAGTACCACTTTCATCACAAAGTGGCTGTATAACATGACATTAAGACACATGCTCATTTCCTTTTTCAAAAAAAAAAAATTAAAAGCTTTAGGAGACGCCTTTCATGCTTGGTTTAATGAAGTGAGTATTCCTGTGTTACTCTTTTTCCTATTGACTTTAGTAGTAATAGATGAGATTCCATTAATTTTGTTTTCTGAAGTGATTTATTGGTCTGTAACTTATTAGCTGATGTGGTTTTAACACATTCACACTTAGAAAGGAATTTTTTTTTCTTGTTTCGTAGTACTTGTTGGTTTTAGGTTGTTGGTGCCGTAACTAATACCATATGTTAGCCCCTTTTTTTTCTCTTCTGTATGTTGATTGCTCAAAAACTGTGTAGTTGGGTTCAATTGATAGCCTAATGGTAATGGCATCATTTGTGGTGTCCCATGTCTGTGGTTTGAATACCACCTCCCCCTCCTGCATATCTACCTATAAAAAATTATTTAATTATATATATATATATATATAGTTGAAATCACTCCTATAGTGTGTGGTATAGTTTATTGAATAAATTCCTTAGCTTATATATATATATATATATATATATATCACAACTAGGAGAAATTAAGGACGGTGGTTCTAGAAGCTATATCGTTTCTATTACCATAATTGAAGAAATTAAACTCGAATTGTTTTCTTTGGATATCCAAAAAACTTGGATATTTGACATCTAGGGCCTAATTAGATGCACTTTTTAAAACCTGCTTTCATTTTTTTTCTTTTGTTTTTTAAAAGAAAACAGTTTGTCTTGGTGTAGGGGTGGCAATTTGTATTCGTGTGTTGGGTTTGTGTCGTGTTGACTCATGAGTATTTCATTATACGGGTCAATATTAACCCTACATGTTTATTAAAGGGGTCAAGATTCTTCAACCCTAATAGGACCCATTTATTAAATGGGTCAATCGTGTTGACTTGTTTATCTAATTTTATCAAAATGAGAAGAAAAAAATTTAGTATTAATCAAATTGAATTATGAAAAAAAAAAAAATTTAATATAAAGTTCAGAACTAACGAGTAATTGCATCACAAATAATTATTCAAAACTAAAGAATATCTCAATATCAATATTATCAATCAAAACATGTCAAAGAAAATAAACTACAACTAATAAGTTTATATACTTAGGATTTGAAGGGTATATTGTCATTTAATTAAATGGGTCAGATAGGTCAAATAGGTTCTATGGATTGGATACTAACGCAACCCGTTTAATAAATGAGTCAGTCATGTTAACCCGAATATGATACTAACCCATTAAGCCTCAACCCATAACCTGCTAATTTCGTATTGGGTTCATCGGTTGTGTCCAATTTTGCTACCCTTATGTCTAGGTGTAGAGCGTTTGGTTGGGCTTTTTTTATTTTCAATTTTTAAAATTACTCAAAAAGCGTTTGGTTGGGTGTTTTGTGCTTTCTATTTTAAAAACTACTTAAAAAACAGTTTGTAGACCAGTTTTTAGGGAATTCTAAAATGATTTTGGGTGTTTTGAAAACTTTTCCCAACACCACAATATTGATTGCTCCTTCAAACCCATCAACCCCATTTCACTCCTTCGTCTTGGAGATTCTAGTGAAGAACAAAAGAAACAATTTCGGTGAAGAACTAGACAAAAGGCGATTTATCACCTCTGATGTCTGTTTGGACTCCACTAAGGTGTGATTCAGTGGTTTAGGTTGGTGGATCATGGGTTTTCTTGATGGGTTTGTTGGTTATGAGTGGCTTTAAATGGTGCAACTTGTGGGCAGTATGGGCTATGGTGGCTTGGAAAGTAATGTTGGTGATCAGTGTTAGCCGTAAATGAAGGGTGGTGGTGGATTTAAGGGGATTCAGCTGATTTGAAGGGGTTACACACATATTTGGATAAGTAATAGAATTTTAGTGTAAATGAAAAGGGCTACTCTATGTTCATGATGGTGAACACAAAGCACCTTGAAAAAGTACAAGTAAATTAATCAGAAAATCTAAGAGAAAGGTGGAAATCAGAAATTGAAGTACAATTAGTAAAACCCCATATCCTAGACCAGTCAAACTATGGAAGGAGCAACAAAGTCTTCAATTGATCAATAGGTCTCTCAATTTCCTCAAAAGTGTGATTGTTTCTTTACTTCCACATTAACCATCACATAAGCCGACACCAAATTCCATACATTCAAAGAATGTTTCCCAAACCAGTTGCACCAACCAAAGAGAAGGGATGCTACCTTGTCCTGCAACACCCAATGAATCCCAAAGATCATAAATAATTTACTCCATAAAGCATGAACCTCAAAATGGATCAAAAGATGATTCATTGTTTCTCCATGGCACTGACATAGACAACACCAATCGACTAGCAATAATTCCCTCTTGTTGAGGTTGTCAATTGTGAGAATCTTACCCCATGCAGCTGACCACAAAAAGAATGACACCCCATAGGGACCTTCGCATGCCAGTTATTCTTCCATAAAAATGAGTGAGTATTAGTTCCACAGATGGCATTATTAAAAGAGCAAACATTGAAATTACCACGCCTGGTCAACTTCTGCAACTTATAATCCCCCACCCCTCTAGGCAATATTGTATAAATATGATCTAAGAATGAGCACACTGCCTACATCTCCCAATCATGAATATCCCAATGAAAACACAAGTTACAACTTCTTAATGTCCCCTGTGATGGGGGGTCTTACACATCAGAGCCTACAGCACCCTTATCCGCTAAGCAATCAAATAGATCAAGGTATATATCCTTTATAGGAAGATGGTCACTCCAATGATTGTACAAAAACCGTATTTGATTGCACTCCCCAAGCACAAAAACCACACATGGGAAAAAATTATCCTAGCCTACTCTAATGCTCTGCCACAACCCACACCCATGCGTACCTCTACTGACCCTTGTACACCATGCCCCTCTATCCTCACCATATTTGGCTACAATGACCTGTCGCCACAAATGAGTGGCTTCATACCAAGACTGCCATAAAATTTTTCTGAGTAATGCTTGATCAAAACTCCTTATCCTTGTAATCTCAAACCACCAAACTCAATGGGAGAGCATACCTTATCCCTTGTCACCAATGGGTAGTTGAATTTATCCTCCGAAGCTCCCCACAAGAAGCTCCTTAGATATTTTTTCGAATCTATTGACCTCAAACTTGGAAATAGTAAATAAAGAAGATGATATGTTGAGGGTTGATAATTTACTCTTTAAAAGAGTAAGTTGGCCTCCCATAGAGAAGTATAACCTCTTCCAGCCAGCTAATTTTCACTCCATCTTCCCTAATATAGGGTTCAATATAGGCTTTGCCTTGTAATGAGCCGCCAATGGCATTTCCAAGTAGGTCATTGGCAAGCTCTCTACTTTGCAGCATAAAATCTCAGTTAATGCATCCAAAATGCCCACCTCTTCTACAGGGACTATTTCAGTCTTGCCCACATTAATTTTCAATCCCGTAATAGCTTCAAAACAAATTAACACCATTCTAATGTACAACAATTGCTCCCTAGATGCATCGCAGAATAAAATTGTGTAATCAGCAAAAAGATGTGAGACGCTCAGCCCTGCAGGTGCTTTCACACATGCTCAAAATTCTCGAATAAAACCTCCCTTCTCAGTTTTCTTGAATATTCTACTCAGTACCTCCATATCCAATGAAAAAGGAGAGGTGATAAGGGGTCTCCTTGCCTTGGGCCATGGGAACTACTGAAGAATTTGGCTGGATACCCATTTACTAAATCTGAAAATTTAACAATAGAGGTACAAGCTTTCGTCCATTGTCTCTATCTCTTCACAAATCCCATCCTCTCCATCAAGTAAAACCAAGATTTCCAATTTGTGTGGTCATTAGCCTTTTCTATGTCAAGCTTGCACAACACACTTGGGATACTACTCTTCACTATACTGTCATTGGCAATTAGAACTGAATTCAGAATCTGCTGGCCTCCTACAAATACATTCTTGGAAGTAGAGACTAATTTATCTAGAACAAGGCTGTTATGTACTTTGGGTGGTAATGGGCTTTTGCGAGTTAGCAGCGGTGGATTTTGTGGTTGGTGGAGTTTGGGGATTTGATGATGATGCAACCTTGTTGGATTTGGTTCTATGAGTGAGGTTTGGTTGTAGCTTATGGGTTTTTGTGTTGCAACTGTTAGTATGGGAGCTGAGCTTTCTTTTAATTATAGACAATCTTTACAGTTTAAAGAGCACTGATTCGTGTCCAAAGAAAAAGAAATGGAGGTATAAGAAGAAAGAGAGGATTCGTAAGCTTGATTGTATAAAATGGCATCTTTCCAGGAAAATGTTGCATAAATTACTATACTTTCCCACCGGTAAAGATTAGAGGTATAAGATTTGGGGGTAATTGAGAATAGTCTGTTTTCATGTTGATGAGTGAGGAGACTAGTTGGTGTGCATTTGACTGGCAGTTCAGGTCTCTTAGGTAGATTCCAATCTTATTATCACTCGTGTTTTGCATCTGGGGATAAGAAGTCAGTTTGTGCTCGGTCTCACCTGAATGTTTCACGCAAAGAATATGATGGTTTTGTTATTTGGTGGTATGAATTGGTGTCAAACAATGGGTTCAAGGATCCTATGATCAGTCCTAAGTGTGTGTGTGTGGTTTTTTTTTTTTTTGTTTGTTTGTTTGTTTGTTTTATCCACCACCAATGGCACTTGCGCTTTTGTTGTTGGTAGCATTGGAGTGGAAGATTGAGGGGAGTGGGGACTTTTCCGGCCATGGCATCCTGCCATCAAGGCTTGCCCATGGCTTCTCCACCAGTCAAAGGGCTTGGTCAAATAGAGAACTTAGCTTAAAAAATATGATTTTTGTTTTTATGGCTTTCTAAAATTTTTTTTGAGATGCATCTTTCTAAAGATTTTTCTTACTTTGAGAACAACTCAAACAATTTTTTGTTTCGACTCAAGAACAGTTTTTTAAAAGTTTTTGAGAACCCTTATAAAAAACTCAAACCAATCAGGCCCTTAATATATTGTTGGTATCTGCTTGCTAGTGTCACCCTTTCACCCTTTTAGTGCCTTTGGTGGAATGGTGAATAATAAACCTATAGGTATCTTAACAGCTAATTTTCCTCCATGTGATACAAGAAAATCTTTGCCCATTATCTTGCCTTTCCTCTTAAAATGTTATATAATTCTTTGGAAGATGTATGGTTGGAATGAAATCGTCGCTCCTTTGAGGACACTGAGAAGATGTTGGAAGAGTTAAAAGTTCTATGCCAGCATAGTCTTTTTGATTGGTCTCAGTGCTGGGGTTTTATGGATTGTTCCTCTCTTCCGGAGTTTATCTTATCTCTAAGAATAGCCTCTTGATTTCAGAAACTGAAGATGTTTACCTATGGAAAAAAATTCTTTGGAAGATTAAAACTAAACTTTGAGATAGATTTTTAGGAGGTATATGTAACTTATTTTTTCAGTTTCTATATCATGGTCACACTAACAGAAGATCTTTGGCGATATGGTTTAACATTTTCTTGCTGAGGGAGACCTAAGCAATGTGATTCCAATAAATGGTGAAGAGGACCTTAATTAGAAAACCGCAAAGGTTCTTATGAACAAAAATTTGGTAATCTTTGCATTTTTTGAAATGGGTTTACATCTTACACATTTGTCTAATTTATTTATTTATTTTTTAATTAATATGTTTGGAAGGTTTACTGTATGTTTACTAACAATTGTGTTTTCTTCTTCCCCCCTACACCTTTTTGGCTGTAAAGTTACTGAAGTAGTGGTATGAGCTTTTGAGAGACGTGAAATTACGCCTATAGTGCTACCTAAAAGAGACTACCAACTATGATAGCAAACATCTTTAGGCAAGCATATCTGACAGGTTTTGGTTGAAAGTTGGCTTTTAGATATTTATAAAAAGATCTCAGAAGTTATTTCATGAATCCTATTGATTTCCAATTGAATTCTTAGCATTTTCTTGAGTCGTCTAAGATTAATTGATCAGTGGTTTAATTTACTAT
This sequence comes from Castanopsis chinensis, assembly GCA_032878915.1. Lineage (NCBI taxonomy): Eukaryota > Viridiplantae > Streptophyta > Magnoliopsida > Fagales > Fagaceae > Castanopsis > Castanopsis chinensis. The sequence continues at coordinate 7,598,375 of JAVQMG010000115.1, read as the reverse complement.
GGGTGTGTACTTGGGCATGCTATGCAAGTAAACATTGTTGGTTAAGGAGAGGCATTGTGGCTATTTCTTGTTATGCCTTCCGTATTTTACTCTTAGCAGGCTTTCTAAACAGATCAAGTTTTATTCAGATTGTTTTGCTACTATCTTAATTTCTGTACATGGTGAATTTTTACAGTTGTTTGATCTTCCTTGTTCTAATGCTTTTGGTTTGCTATAGGTTTCTTTATTTGTTTCCAGACCTAGCCCCATGGAAAATGACTTGTATGAAGAGCAACAAGTCCCATCTGGTCTTCTCACTGGAATAAGTTTTAATATTTCAACTCAGACAGATACAGTAAGCACTTCTTCATGATTAATGCTATGTTGGTTGTTGATTTTCTGAGAACTAGGAAATGTCCATTCGCATTTCTCTTTATTTTTTGGGGTGATCCTTTGGTATACTAATATGTTCATTTTTATTTTTAAAGAATTTACTACTCATACATATAATATAAAGAAAACTTGTTCATTCTTTGTAGTCTGCGGATTGGATGCATCACTCATTCAAGTGAATTGAATGCCTTGCAAATTAGTAGCTGTCGGTACTAAAAAAAATAAAAATGGTGACTTATCTCCATTTTCATATGGTAGTGGGTTGGGTTAATTAATTAACCTGCCCAGCCCCCATTTACCAGGAGAACATTTGGATATAGGATAAATCTGAGGAAGCAAAGATGAGTAAGGTTCAGATTTTAGTGAATTTATTAACTTGATGTCACTTCATATAATTTTGATAGAACACGCAAATGTATGTTTACCTAAGTGTATTTGGTTGGAATGAAATAAATGGACATTTTAGCTTGCTGGAGATTGTGGCCACATTCTTGTTATTAATTTTCTTTTAATATGTAAACTGGAAAAAAAAAAAAAGCTTGCTGGAAATTGGGTCCGCATCAACGTGTGCTTTTGATCACATAGCCCTTTTAATAGTCACATGACCTATTTAATCACTAACAAATGGTCACATGACTTGTTTGTGTGATGTGATTAAAAAGAAAACTTGGATAGTGGTGTAGACACTAGATGCATGCCACCAATTACATGATTGGACAATAGAGGCCCTCTACCCATTGGGCTTGATTTCGATTGGTTTATTAGACCTTATTGATTACGAGTTGAATTATTCTTGTAATTGATTAGAAATTTTTTTCTTGATATGATATGGATCCATAGTTGACTCCAAAATTTTTGGAACTAAGGCTTTGTTGTTGTTGTTGATATGATGCAACTCAGTAAGTTTTACTTAAAGGCTCCAAAACACATTATTGAGTACCTTGATTTTGATGAATAAAATCTTGTGAGAGTTTCCATGGCTTGGTGGTGATTCCATACAATCTCTAGGTGGGGAAGTCAATGTACTTTAGACTTTGATTGAAAGGACGGAAAAGTGGGGGATAGAAAATGTCGGAAGCATTGATGTGATGACAAGTGCCTTCCACCCAAAGTGGTATGTCGTGGGTTTGAGTCCATGAATCAACCTCTCCAAAAGAAATTGGGGGTTAAGGCTGCTTACCCTATCACCCTTATCATACCCTGCATAAGTGGGAACTTTGTGCATTGGGTACAAGTATTTATTGATAAGTATGGGGAAAGAAATGATTTTTGTTTGGCCTCACATGTTTGGTTGGAGGGATAGAGAAGTAGAAGAGTGAAGCATGAAAAAGGAATATAACTTTCATTTGTTTGGTTGGGAGGAATTTTTTTTATTGATAAATAATGAATTTTATTCTATCTAAAAAAGATCACCCAAGTATACAAACGGGAACAATACAATCAATCATGCAAGTTACAATAATCAATCAAATCAGAAACAGAACATGGTAATAAAGAACCCACAATTGACATCCAATCCAATATGGTTTTAAAGAAAGACAGCTTAAGATAAGGAAAATTTCTTTTAGAATCCTCAAAGCTTTGGTCATTCCTCTCTTGCCTAATATACCATAGTCTTCAATCCTTGTTTACTTTTATTTCATATTAAGTGTCATTTATCAATTACTCCTTTGGCTGTTCTTTTCATAATGTGTGTTTCTTGATATGAAAATAATGCTTTTAACAAAGTATTTGTCCTATTAGCACATGGCATTGAATGATTGAAATAAATGATCATTCCTTTGGTTTATCTTTTAGGGGTTAATTATATGATGGTTTTATCAATTACTCCTTTATCAATTATCAATTACTCCTTTCCCCCTCTACTGGCATCCCCTTTCCTTGGAAAGTGGTGTGGCAATCGAAGGTTCCTCCTCGGGTAGCTTTTTTTTCTTGGACTGCGGCTCTAGGCAAGATTCTAACTATAGATAATCCTCGGAAGAGGCACTTTGTCATTCTTGAGTGGTGTTTTATGTGCAAAGGGTGTGGGGAATCTGTTGATCACCTCCTCCTTCACTGTCCCTTCGCTTATGAGATGTGGAGTATGATCTTTTGTTTGTTTGGTATTTGCTGGGTGATGCCGCGAAGGGTAGTGGATTTGTTGGAAAGTTGGTCGGGAAATTTTAGGCGGCATAGGAATTTAGTCATTTGGAGGATTGTGCTGCACTGCTTGATGTGGTGTATTTGGCGGGAACGGAATGCCAGAAGCTTGGAGGATTGTGAACGGTCCACTCTTGAGTTTAAGTCTTTTTTCTTTTTTACTCTTCTTGCTTGGTGTTTGGTTGTTCCTACTTTTTTGTGTATTTCCCTTCCTATGCTGCTTGATTATTGTACTTTGGCTTCTTGATGTTTTTGCCTATTTCGTACATTTCCTATGTACAGGGCTGTTTCTTTCAATATACCTTAATCGTTACTTATCAAAAAAAAAAACTACTAAGAAGTGTTTTTCCAAATCAAATGAAACTTTTTAACATTGTGATACTGTAACAGGAGAAGATGTCTGGTCTAGCAATTAATTCAGTCAGTGAGGTCACTGATCCTATGTTGGGACTTCCAAATCCATCCTGTCAATGCTCGACATGTGGTGCCAAAGATTTAAAACACTGTGAAGGTGTAATCGGCATGTGATGCCAAAATTATGCCACGTAACTCCTTTTCCTTGTACTTTTACTCGAAATTGTACTAAACTATTGCTTTTGTCTTTTCAAGGTCATTTTGGGCATATTAAATTCCCATGCACTATACTCCACCCTTATTTTCTATCGGAAGTTGCAAAGATTTTGAATGAAATTTGTCCAGGATGTAAATCTATCAGGCGAGAACTATGGGTCAAGGTCAGGTACCTCACTCCTTGTGCTGAACAGTAGAACTGTTGTTTTGTTGTCTAAGTAAAAAATAAGTATGCTGTGTATTGCAGCTTACTGCTTGATTCATTTATATGATAGAGCTTTGAATTACATTTGCTATCATGAAGTTTTTTCCCTATTTATTTGTTATTTATCATGAACTCATCTCTCAAATATGCTTGGTTTTTTTTTTAATTATTATTATTATCATTTTTTTGTAAGACTAGTTTTTAATTTTAGTTGCTAAAAATAGCTGTATCAACAAACCTATTGGGAAGCAGAATTGGCTAGGGACCATGTCTCATGAAATGGAGGTTCTAAGTTCAAATCTCCCCCTTCCCCCCTTCCCCTTGGGGGATGTTATATGGTGTATCCGATAAATGATATCCTTTTTCCTCTCCTTAGGGATAAAACTCTTTATTTTATTTTTTATAAATAAAAAGCAGCATCAGCATTGATGTCAACATGAGAGCATCTTGTACAGATCTTTTGGGTTAAAACTGGTTTTGACTTTTTGTAAAAACTGCATCTCCCTTTTCTACGATTGTAATGAAATTGAATCATTTGTCTGATAGGGAATCCCTTTCTTTTTATTATGAAAAAAAGAAAAAGGGTACATATATTAATTAATATTATTTATATTTATATTTTTATTACATTGTCACGCATATATCAATTTAAGAACAATAATGGATAATAAAGTGAATCTAGGAGGTGCCAACTAGTTAAGCTATAAGTCTCTTAGTGACATACATGTAGAGGTATCCCAAAAGTATTGGGTACAAATACATATCAGATATGGATACTTGAGCAAAAATGAAGTATCTGTGCTTCCTAGAGTACTGCTCAATTACGTTAGAAATATCCAAAAGGCCCCTTAACAAATTATGATCTAAAAAATTCAAATGGTTAGGATAATCGTATAGAGTGGAAAAGATTTAGCCTCCATCACTTTCAACCACACAAGCGATTTATGAAGATAATATAGCTCAAATACTATAGCTTATTGAGCATGAGCTCATTAAAAATATTCCAAAATTATACATCATTTTAACTGTATAAAATTCTTTTATTTTATTTTGATCTATTGTGGATGATAAATTTATTTTATACAAGCTATCAATTGCACATACACCACTTTTTTATGGATTGTACTGTGGAATAGATTAATTAGCTGAATTGATGTTTCCTAGTTGTTTGCTTCTTGTTGATGGCGTTTTATGCTTGCCTAATCGTGCATGTAGCAGGGTGGAGATTTGGTGTCTAGCCACAATCGGCTTAAGGGCTGCAAATATTGTGTTGTAAGTTTGTTATGCTCTTATTATCTTCTTTCTTTGGGAAAATTACATATTAAACCCTATAATTTTGGGGGTGTAACAAGTTAAACCCTAAAGTCTGAAAAAGTGGCAACTTAAACTTTATATTTTCAAAAGTAAAAAAACCATGAGATTACAAAAAGTAACAAATTAAACCGTTGGTCCATATTAAATTCCAAACACAATGTTATTCCACTTAAATGGGGGAGATTTAATTTGTTACTTTTTGACAATTCAGGGTTTTATGTGTTACTTTTAAAACTATAGGGTTAAATTTGTTACAACCCTAAATTATTGGGTTTAAAATGTAATTTCCCTCTTTCTTTTTGCACCTCTGTGATTTTAAAATCATGCCTTCTGTAATAAATAGGGACATTCAATAGAATGGTATCCAACAGTGAAATTTAAAGTTTCCTCTAAGGAACTCTTTAGGAGAAGTGCAATTATAGCGGAGGTAAATGAAAAGTTGCTAAAGCAGAAGAAAAGATTAAGGAGTTTGCCTGCTGATTTTTGGGATTTTATTCCAAAAGATGAACAGCAAGAAGAAAGTTGTTTGAAACCAAATAGAAGGGTTCTATCACATGCCCAGGTAACATTGCCTTCCTATATAGATGTCTCAAATGTGCATCCTGTTTAGTCATTGTATTAATGTAAATAAGTATGCTTATTTGTTATTTCAAACTAGCATTTCCTGAATAGCTCTTTTTTGCTTGTCAATTCAATAATTACAATGGGGGAGGGGGTATTTGAATCCTGGATGTCTTTGTTAGAAACACCTAGAGGTGCTAGTTGTGCTACAAGGTTCTTGGCAGCATTTCCTGAATGGTTATATTTGGAAACCATGGTCATTCCTTGACCATTTATCAAACTATGAAACTCTCATATACTTGCATAAACAGACAGATGCACATGAGCACATGTTTCTCTGGATGTGCATGTAACTTCCAGACAATTGTTTGTTCTCTTTTTCTCTTTCCCTGCTTCTCTCTGGACACGAGAGTCTATTATCTCCGGATTTGCTTCTCACCTAAAACAATTCAAGGGAAGGCTGTTTATTTTCCAAGTGATCCTCTGCTTTCTTATGATACATCCATAATCAATCTTGGATCTCCTGCAATTCATAACAAAAGCCCATTCATACAATATTTTTTGCATATCCTTCAATACTCTAGCTCAAATTGCACCTCAAAATTAACTAGTTGTATTTGTAACATACTAATAGAAAAAAGAAAGGTATCTGTTGACGGATGTCTTTAGGGTAATGGTTAATAATTCATTCGAAGAAAGTTTTTATGGGAAAAGAAAAAAAGCAATTAATGTTTTGACAGCTTTTTCTATTTTCCATAAAAGTGGTGTCAAAACTTTCCTAAAATAAATTGTTAACCATTGCCCTAAGGGCACCGTTAGCATGACCCAAAAAGAAAAAAGAAGAAGAAGAAGAATATTAAGAATAAGTTTAACTAATCCCTGTGTCATCCAATTAGTCTGTGCTAGTTTAGGTTATGTCAGTAATAGTATGTCTAAAAATAGTACTCGTGGCCATTGACTTGCAATTTTCTTTAGATTCATCCATATTTACTCATCCCACTCTTTAGAGGTGGAATCTACCCAATGATTTAATATCTTTCTTCCTTTTATTTTTTGATAGGTAAAAATAATATTATTGGAAAGAGACTACGTTCGTGAGAATAATATCTACATATGAATTGACTCTATGAAGGAGTGAATAGAGAACTAATGAAGGATGCTTGTATTTGAGAAGACTTGCACTCCACATCTTCAAAAATATGTCGATTTCATTCACTCCATTTAGTCCACATCAAACATAAAGGGATAAGATTTCAGATATCCGAAGTTGTTCCATGACCTCGCCACCCACATAATAAATCAAGAACGTTTTCCTGTAAAACCCACTGAACCCCAAACATCCTAAAAATAGAGCTCCATAACTTGAAAGCCATGTTACAATGGATCAAGAGGTGATCCACAGTCTCTTTGCTACAATGCCACATACAACACCGACTCACCATTGAAAAGAATATCTTGATGAGATTCTCAGCGCTGTGATTCTTCCTCCGAGCCGCTGTTCACACAAAGAAAGAAACTCTCTGAGGGGCCTTGGGTCTCCATATGGCCTTCCAAGAAAAAGCATAGGGGCTGAGCCTCGCAATTTCTCATAAAATGATTGCATAGTGAACTCCCTATTTCTCTTTAACTTCCATATCATCCTATCATTCCCCTCCCCAAGGGGAGTATGAGAGTCTAACTAATGGAAAAATGAAGTCACCTCATCAATCTCCCAATTGTTAAAATTTCTTATGAATTCCACACGCCAATTGCTACTCCGCCCCTCTACCTGTCTCTCCAATAATGATTCCACAGAAGCATTCTTATCCACGACAATTTCAAATAGTACAGGAAACATCGGTTTTAAAAGCAGATCCCCGCACCAAATGCTATGCCAAAATTGAATTCAACTACCAGAACCCACAACAAACAGAATGCACTGTAAGAAATGATCCCCCTTCATTCTAATGCTCCTCCAGAACCCACGGCCATGAGTGCATCAAACTGGTTTTGATAACCATCCACCCCATTCCTCCCCATTTTTCACAATATCAACCTGTCTCCAAAGTTTTTTTTCCTCCAACCCAAACCTCCATAGCCACTTTCCCAACAAAGATTGATTGAAAGTGATAAGTTTTCAAGTCCCCAACCCTCCATAAGCCAAAGGAGTGCATACCTTATCCCATTCCACCAAGTGGTGCTTGAACTCCTCTCTGAACCACCCCCCAAAAAATTTCACTGCAACATCTCTATTCTATTTGCCACACTAGTGGGAATGGTGAATAAAGATAAATAATAGGTAGGAAAGCTTGAAAGCATGCTCTTTAATAACATCAACCTTCCTCCTTTAGATAAGTACATCCGCTCCCAACCAGATAAATGACGTTCAAATTTCTCCAAAATAGGATTCCAAATTGCCATTGATTTAGAAGAGGCCCCTAATGGCATTCCAAGATAAGTCATAGGCAAAGATCCCACGTTGCAATACAAAGGATCTGCCAGTTCATATATATTCTCCACCTCACCCACCAGCACCATCTCACTTTTTCCCAAATTAACTCGCAACCCAGTCACCGTCTCAAAACAAGTTAGTAACAGTTGAATATACAGTTGCGGCATCACTCAAAAGAATGGTTTCATCAGCAAATAAAAGATGTGAGACAGACAAACCACCTGCAATAGAATTTCCCACCTTAAAACCTCTAATAAGTCTTTCCTCCTCCATCTTCTGTAGCATTCTACTGAGAACTTACATGACAAGGATGAAGAGCAAAGGAGATAAAGGATCCCCTACCTTAGTCCCCTAGAAGAGCCAAAAAAACCAAAGGAAGACCCATTAACCAAACAGAAAATTGGACTCTGGTGATACCTGTATGAATCCACCCTCTCCACTTTTGACAATACAGCATCCACTCCAATAAATAAAGAAGAAGCTCCCAATTAACATGGTCAAGAGCCTTTTCTATATCTAGCTTACAGACAATGCCAGGAATGTGACTTTTGATTTTGCTATCCAAATGCTCATTGGCAATGAGCAATGAACCCAGAATCCGCCTGTCACCTACACATGCATTTTGTGGTGTAGAAATAATTTTATCCAGCACTCCTTCCAATCTCTTTGCCAACACCTTAGCCACAATTTTATGCGCTTCCAATCAAATTGATAGGTCTAAAATCCCTACCATTATTAGCATTATGTTTCTTTGGGATTAATGCTCTATATGGGAATTAAGGGATTTTTTGAACTTATGCTGCAACCACCCTCCAACAGTGCTGGAAAAAAGCCATGGTGATGCCATCTGGACTTGGGGATTTATCCCCTTGAAATTCTTCACCACCTGAGTAATTTCCTCCTTCTCAAAAGTCCTTTCAAGCATGCGACATTCATCCTCCCCAATGCTAGCAAGATTAAGTCCAGAAACCTTTGGATTCCATCCCGCTGTTTCTTGGTACAAGTTCTCGTAAATTGGCACAATCTGATCCCTCACTTACTCATTTTCTTCCTATACCACTCCACCTACCTCCAACACCCTCAGATGGTTATATTTCCTGTGAGAATTAGCCAACTTTTAAAAATATTTAGTATTATTATCCCCCTCTTTCGACGAAGTAGCTCTTGACTTATGTCTCCAAGATATCTCTTCTAAGGAAATAAGTTGATCCAACTCAGATTTTACCTGCTCTCTTTGTTGCCTCTCTTCCTGGGTAAGGCCATGCAAACATTCCTTTTCATCTAACTTCAACACTTCACCCAACAACCTCCTTTTTATAAGCCCCTATATTTCCAAACTCCATTTTATTCCATCCCTTAAGATCCTCTTTAAGGGCTTTCAACTCAGAGTTCCTCTAAAAGAATACATGCTCCAGCGTGTTTGAACTTTCTCCACAAAGCCTTCTGTTTTCAACTGCATATTCTCATATCTTAATGGACTTTTTCCATGTGCCTTGCCCCCAGCTTCAATCAAAATCTATGATAAGAAAGGAGTCATGGTAGAAGCCTCTGTGTCACATTGGGAAACTGTTCCTCCCAATCTCCCGAGATTAGAACCCTATCAATGTGGGACATAGAGGGTGGGTCTCTATGTGAACGGTCCCCCTTCCAATGGTAAGTCCAACAGATTAAGCTCTTCAATTGCTATGTCCCAATCTTTCAGATGGGAATCTAACCACATTAAAATCCCCAAATAAGCACCAAGGTGTGCCCACATTAAAATCCTAAAGAGAGCATGAGATTAGAAGAGTTAATAAGTAATATAGAATAGTTAGTTACTATCCCTAGCATGCTAATCACATTTAACACGTGTTAATGATAAAAACACAAACTAGAATTATTTGTTATGCATGGGGTATAGTAGAACCAATGAGCCGAGGAGATGTGGGCCAATAAAATTTGCTCTATGGATATATAAACAATCTATTGTAATCTCTTTTCTAATCATTGAATGAAATTGCCAAATTATGGATTAGACTTGATTGTCTTTTACTTGGAGGAAGAGACTTCCCTGAAGAGGTTTCAATTGGACCAAAGAACCCTTGAACTCCTAACCCCTTAACCTATCATTTAAAGATTCCACTTGAAGTTCCTTAAGAACACATACCCACTCTTGTGTTACTAACACAAAAGGTGGGGGGGGGGGGGGTGGGTGTGGGGAGGGGAGTTGATAGGAGTTGGTAATTAATGCACATTGCATTAGCTTTTATGACAATCCCATTAAGGATTAGGAAACTAGGCCTAAAATGACATTAGCATATATCACACCTTTGCCACGGCACCTGTACTATCTTTTCAAATCCTTGTTTTTTTTACAGTCCGTGCTTTGTTCAGTTAGTTGATTTTATGTTCAGAACTACTGAACTGTTTGATTTTTTTTGTTCTAGTGGTTGTCACTACTAGGCATACTTATTCTTATGCTAACCTTAATTATGATACTCCCTTTATTATGATGCCTTATTTCTGACTTTCAGGTCCGTTATTTGTTGAATGATGTCGATCTGAAGTTCATCGAAAAATTTGTTTTGAGGACTGATTCACTTTTTCTCAATTGTTTTCCTGTGACACCAAATTGTCATCGAGTGACTGAAATTACTCATGCATTTTCCAATGGACAGCGATTGATCTTTGTAAGAATTCTCTCATCCGCTGCTCTCCTTGTGTTGAAATGGACTCAAATCACATAATCTTGCAAGATTTATGGTTTTCTTATCTCATTTGCTGAGTCTACCTGATTAATTGTTGTAGGATGAACGGACCAGAGCCTACAAGAAACTGGTTGATTTTAGAGGGATAGCTAATGAGTTGGGTTCTCGTGTTCTGGACTGCCTGAAAATTTCAAAGGCAAGCTGCACAGCCTCTATTTCTTCTGGTGTTTGACTTAGTGATTTTATAGATCATTATTTGTCTTTCTTATTTCTATACTTTTGATATGCAGTTATGCTCGGACAAGTCATCAAATAATGATTTGGCTTCTGCCCAACAAAAAAAAATTACAGATCCTTCCACCTCTTTTGGGTTGAGATATGTCAAAGATGTTGTTCTTGGGAAGCGAAGTGATCATTGTTTTCGAATGGTAGTTGTTGGTGATCCGTGTATCAAGCTCAGTGAAATTGGTATACCATGTCATATTGCAGAGAGGTTGCAAATTTCTGAGTGCTTGAATAGGTGGAACTTTGATAAGGTGAGTGATTGGGCTGGACTACATTTCTTTGAGAAGGGAGAAGTTTTTGCTCGCAGAAAAGGTAGTCTGGTTCGTGTGCGTCGAATTACCGAACTTCAAATGGGGGACATAATTTATAGACCTCTGAGTGATGGGGATATTGTGTTGATTAACAGGCCTCCGTCTATACATCTGCACTCCCTTCTAGCATTATCTGTTAAGGTCCTACCGGTAACCTCAGCACTTTCTATAAACCCACTTTGTTGCTCCCCTCTTCGTGGGGATTTTGATGGTGATTGCCTTCACGGCTATGTTCCTCAATCAATTGATGCCAGGGTTGAACTTAGCGAGCTTGTTGCTATAGATAGGCAATTAATTAATGATCAGAATGGTAGGAACCTTCTTTCACTTAGTCAAGATAGTTTAACTGCTGCTCATTTGGTCATGGAGGATGGGGTTCTCCTGAACCTTTTCCAAATGCAGCAGCTGCAAATGTTCTGCCCACATCAACTTCTGTGGCCGGCAATTATGAAAGCTCCCTCGCTGAATAGTTTTGTTTGGACTGGCAAGCAATTATTTAGCATGCTTCTGCCCCCAGGCTTTGATTATGATTTTCCTTCAAATGGTGTTCTGGTTAGTGATGGAGAGCTCTTATCTTCTGAAGGATCTTTTTGGCTACGTGACAACAATAACAACCTTTTTCAGAGTCTTGTCAAACATTATCAGGGTAAAGTACTTGACTTCTTGTTTGCTGCTCAAGAAGTTCTTTGTGAGTGGTTGTCAATGCAGGGCTTGAGCGTTTCACTTTCAGATTTATACCTCACCTCTGATTCATACTCCCGGAAAAACATGATGGATGAAATCTTTTGTGGTTTACAAGAAGCAGAGCATATGTGTAATTTCAAACAATTGATGGTAGATTCATGTTGGGATTTTCTTGTCGAAGTTGGTGAAGAGAAAGATGTTCCTGAAGTGGAACATTTGTGTTATGAGAAGCAAAAATGTGCTGCACTCAGTCAAGCCTCCGTTGATGCTTTCAAGTATGTGTTTCGGGATATTCAAAATTTAGTCTACAAATATGCAAGTAAGGACAACTCGTTGCTGGTTATGTTTAAGGCTGGAAGCAAGGGTAATTTGCTGAAATTGGTTCAGCATAGCATGTGTCTTGGTTTGCAACATTCACTGGTTCCACTATCCTTTAGAATCCCCCACCAGCTCTCATGTGCTGCTTGGAATAAGCAAAGGGCACATGATTCATTCCAGATGGCTGATGATACTCCTGGACGTCCTAAGTACATCCCATATGCTGTAATTGAAAATTCCTTTCTGACAGGCTTGAATCCTTTAGAATGTTTTGTTCATTCAGTCACAAGTCGAGATAGTTCTTTCAGTGACAATGCAGATCTCCCTGGGACTTTGAACCGACGGCTTATGTTCTTAATGCGTGATTTGTACACTGCATATGATGGAACAGTGAGAAATGCATATGGGAATCAACTTATTCAGTTCTCTTATAACATTAATAAGGACACATATATTCCAAATAGCAGCATTCATGATTTTGGTGAGAGTGTTGATGCCTATGATGCGGTAGGTGGTCAGCCTGTTGGTTCATTATCTGCTTCTGCCATTTCAGAAGCTGCATACAGTGCTTTGGATCAACCAATCAGTCTACTTGAAACTTCTCCATTGCTGAATCTGAAGGTGCTCTCTCTCTCTCTCTCTCTTGCAACAGTTAAAATATGGTTTATTCATCATCTTGTTCTGGGGAAATATCTGATGTGACCTGCAATTGTATTGATCAGTCAATTGTTGATGCTGAATATTCAAGAATCACGTTAAATAAATTTTGTGAAGTTACTATTTTTTTTTTTTGGATAAGTAATCATATTTTATTAATTAAAAGATTACTTTATGCTCACGATGATGAGCACATTGTAACCTAAAAGAATTACAAAAGAATTATTCAAAAAATTGAGTGATTCTTTGAAACCTAGAAGGGAATTGCCATTCGTAAGACCCCATTCTTGGGACTAGTCTACCAGAGTTTGAACCAGCAATGATTCCAGCTGGGCCTTTGATCTTTCTGTTTCTTCAAAAGTATGACCATTATGCTCCCACACGAATTCTGTCACCCAAATAATAGATTGGCTACTGTCCTTGGTAACACCCCTTGAATCCCAAAAGCACTAAATATTAGACTCCATAGACCATATGCTACATCAAAATGGATCAACAAATGATCTATTGCCTCACCACCTGTAGCACCGCGTGATTTTAATGATGAATCTACTTTTAAATTTTTTAATAAATATTAACCAAAACGTGCAGTTGACAGAATCTACTTTTATTAATGATTTCCCTCCCCCTTCCTGAATGAAAAGATTCACCTGAAGAGGTCTCTCATATATCATCTATTTGAACTAGATTTTACTATTTACATATTCAAAAGGTCTCAATAGTGTTTCGCTACATACTATATTTAAATGCTTAAATAAGCTATCATTGTGCTTATTTTTTGTTCTAAGTGCCTTAATTTAGTTTTTGCATGTCCTGAATATTTTTTAAAAGATTTGAGTTCTTGTGCATAAGAGTGAGATGGTTCCCATCGGGGAGGTTGTTGATGTGCATGCCCTGGCACATATTTTGGGTTGCAAGGTTGGAACTCTACCTATGTCGTATCTTGGCATGCCATTGGCGGCTTCTCATAAGTCCCCTTCAATTTGGAATCCAATTTTGGAAAAAATTGAGCGAAAGTTAGCCGGGTGGAAGAAACTGTAGTTGTCTAAGGGGGGGTCGATTGATGTTACTCATGAGTACGCTATCTAGTCTTCCTACTTACTTTCTATCGATATTCACCATTCCTATTCATGTGGCGAATAAAATTGAAAAGTTGCAAAGGGATTTTCTTTGGAGTGATAGCAAGATTCATCTGGTTGGTTGGGATAAAGTTTGTGCGCCTATAGCCAATGGTGGCCTGGGGATAAGAAAACTTACTACTTTCAATATGGCCTTATTGGGGAAATGGTTGTGGCAGTTTGGGAAGGAAGAGGATCGGTTATGGAGGAGGGTGGTAGCTTCAAAATATGGGGAAGAATGGGGGGATGGACCTCAAAGCTGGGTAGGGGAGCTCATGGGTGTGGTTTGTGGAGAGGTATTCGCTTGGGATGGGAGGATTTCAGCAAATATTGTCAGTTTGTTGTTGGGTTGGGGAATAGAGTGAGGTTTTGGCAGGATGGGTGGTATGGGGATCATCCTTTTCAATTGGCATTCCCAAGGTTGTATGGTATTGCCATTGATAAGGAGGTTTCTGTAGAAGCTTCTTTGCTAAGTTTTGGGGCGGAGGAGAGAAGAATTTGGGATGTTCGTTTTATTAGAGAGTTTAATAATTGGGAGACGGATGAAGGGCTGCATTTTCTTCGTATTTTGGGAGCCAATACTCCTATGGATGCTGGAGACCGGATGAGATGGAAATTGATGCCTAATGGGGCTTTTGACGTCCAGTCGTATTATAACAAACTAAGGGATTCTCCCTCGACTGTCGTTCCTTGGAAAGCTATATGGAGAACAAAGGCCCCTAGGCAAGTTGCTTTTTTTGTTTGGTGTGTAGCTTGGAATAAGATCCTAATGGGAGATAACTTGAGATTGAGGGGTTTGGATTTTGTGGATTGGTGCATTATATGCTGTCATTGTGGAGAGATGGCAGACCACCTACTTCTTCATTGTGAGATGGCTTCTCGGTAATGGAGTTTTGTCTTTATAACTTTTGGTTTGTCTTGGGTTATACCTAGATCGATCCCAGACTTGCTTTTTGGCTGGTGGAATTGGTTGGGGAAGCATTTGTCTTAGATTTGGAACTAAGTTCCGTTATGCATCCTTTGGTGTATTTGGAAGGAACGGAATCGGAGGACTTTTGAGGATTTGGATAGCTCTAGTGATCAGATGCTTGCTTCTTTTAGTGGAACTCTTTTTGACTGGTCTCGGGCTTGGGGAATCACGACTAGTGATTCTTTCCCTTTTTTTCTCTGCTCCTTTTCTCTTTTGTAATTTTTCTCTTGTTTGGTTTGCCTTTTTGTTGTTTCTCTTTTTTCTTCTTCTTGTTTTTTTTTAAGTTTGCTCTATGTTCTTCATGCATAGAGTAGACTTTCATATATATACCATTCTTACTTATCAAAAAACAAAAAACTCTGTCCTTAAATGTGTGGCAAAAGTAGCATTACACTTGTATTGTATCAACCTTCTTAGTGTCATCTTTAATTATGTAGCTAAATTTGTGTCTGTTGTCTAGCTTAACAAATCTTTAAATCTGACTTGTAGTAGGGTGCGAAATTATGCCTAACCTGAAAGATGGATTATATGGACCTGGTTGCATAAAATCATGTGCTTTCTGTTTTATTTTCATTAATCTCTATGATGGTCGGGTGTTTAGCTGTTGTTGAATGATCTCTTTTGGAGCTCAAAAGTTAAAAAGTGTTATCTATATAAAAGAAAGCACCAAAATTACAAAATTGAAACCTATTATAATTAAGTGGTCCATAGTAAATGGAAAACACATACTTTAATGGAAGAGGCCATCAATATCAAGATATTAATGAAAATAAATCAGAAACCACATGATTTTATACCCTTACAGGGATATTTCCCTGAGTTTCTTACTGTAATGTAAGAAAATCAAATAATGTGCTGTATGCTACAAAATCAGTCATACAAAATCTCACCCTACCAAAGCTGCATACTAGGTTTATTTTCATGTATCATGCATTGCAGTTATCCAAATTCTACATGACTTGGTCACTGGTCAATATAGCCAGGTGATCTAGTAGTGTGTTGTTTCTTTATTCAGTGGAAGTAGGGTGTGACCTGTCTATGGACTTTCAATATCTTGGTTCCTTGTTGGTCTGTATGCATTTTTGGATTAATAAATCCTCAAAATAGCGTGAGATCATGTTTTAGTTGTTTAAATGCTTCTAAAATTGTGTTGATCATCTCCAGTTGCATTGTGGGGGGGTTTCTAGGTTATGGGGTTTTGCTTTTAGATTGTTTGGTGTTACTTGGGTTCTACCCAAGAGGGTTATTGATTTATTGGCAGGTTGTAGAAACTGGTTTGGAAAGCACTCTTCAAATTTGGAATTTGGTACCAAATTGTGCTTTGTGGATTATTTGGAGGGAGTTCAATAATCTCTTATTTTAAGATTTGTTGCTTCCTGGGGACAAGTTACTAGCTTTATTTGCTGGCACTTTCTTTGATTGGTCAAGGGCGTGGGATTTTAATTCTAGGGAATCCATTCCGCATTTTTTTGATGGAGTAGTTTTTTCTTAATATATATTTCTTATCTATCAAAAAAAATATTGTGTTTTGATAATTTTTGTAATTCTTTTGTGATATGGTTTAATTGTACAGAATGTTCTGGAGTGTGGTACGAGAAAACGTAATGCTGACAGGACTTTGTCAGTATTTTTGTCCAATAAACTTGCAAGACGGAGGCATGGTTTTGAGTATGGGGCCTTAGAAGTTAAGAATCATTTGGAGCGGCTAATATTTTCAGATATTGTGTCTACTGTCATGATAATGTTAGTTTCATTTTCTCTCTTATTTGCTTATCTCCTGTTTTATGTTTTGTATTAATAATATTACTTTTTTGTTCTTTTAATATTAATTGATGTGATTCTGTGTATATTAGCTTTTCTCCACAGACTTGTAGCAAGACACATTTCAGTCCATGGGTTTGCCATTTTCATATATGCAAGGTAGTAAATTTGGAAATCCAAATCTTTTCTACTTTTATGCAAGTCCAAGATATGAAGAATAAATATATTTTCTTTCAGGAAATTGTGAAGAGAAGAGGATTAGAAGTGCATACAATTATCTATTCCCTTGACAAGAAGTGTAACTCTTCAAGAAAGGAATTAAAATCGAATTGCGCTGACTTGCAAATAACAAGCAAGTAAGCTGCTTCTTTTGTGTGACTAAAAGATTTAATTATAGTTACCAATGAGGATTTTATATAAGTTATTTATTTATTTTTTCAGCTTAGATTATTTTATCTAGAGTTCCCAACTAATAATTTAGTTCCACATGTTTAATTCCAAACTGCAATAGCCTAAGATTTCGCCATGAGGTGAATTGCTTGAAAAGGAAATAGAATACTCATTCATTTTGCCTTCCACCTTAGCAAAACTTTCAATCATCTGTTGAATTATTTTTAGCATTCTTTTCTTTTTAGCAAAAAATAATAGTAATAAGGAACTTTTTCTGGCTATAAAAAAAAGGTACTTTTTTGTTGTTGATAATAATGTGTTTAACAAGGAACATGCATTCATGTCTAAGTATTAGGTTTTTTTTTATGTGCACTAATCATTAATATTAAAAGGGAATTTATATGATTCTTTTTATTTTTTATTTCTGCTCACAATAAGTTGGGAGGGAGAAAGGATTTAAATTTGGGTGAGACTACGGTCTTGGTAATTAATATGATTATTTTTCTAAGATTTATATTAAAAAAAACTAGCATTCCTGCTCAAGCTTTGTTGCTTTTGCAACAATCGAAACAAAAACCAGAAAAACACAAAAGCAAATTTAATTAATACACGCAATAAAAAATATAGAAAATAATTATGCAGTTAAGTTGGTCAAAATAATTAAATATTTGAGTTCATTCAAACAAAATGTTTGTATACTAAATTATATCTACCATAATAATTTACACTTTCTCTCTTTTTAATAACATGTAATAATTTTAACTTATTTTCGAATATAATACTACCTAATAAATATTATACGTGGACAATATTGTACTCAAGCATTGCACAGGACATCCACTAGTAAAATTATAAATTTGAACAGAATTTATTAGAACAAAATGCTGCATTGCTGTTTCATACTTTTACATGTAAAGCATATGGTAATAACTATGCTGAGAGTAACATTCATGTGGCTCTACTATGGATCCTAGCAGTAAACATCCTTAAAATAACATGCCTAGAGGAAAGCCATTTTGTTAGGTAGCTTTAGATGTCATGCATAAAAAATTTAGTGTTTCGTCATGGAATGTAGCCACAGCACTCACTCTGAATAACTCTCTTTATTAGGTCACTTTAGATGTATCAAAGTGAATATTCAATCCTCTGCCTTTTCAAGATTTCTTTTCCATTTGTACTTCAAAGTTAACTTTATTTATAATAAATACATGTAAATATTTGGAAGTCTATATACCTGTAAATATATACATATGTGTGTGTGGGTGAAGCAGGGTCTCCTAATTGTGGTTTCACCCTATTGTGCCACGTTTCTTTTTTTTTTTTTTTTGAAGGTTTATAGGTTTTAAGAATCGATTAATGTTCTCATTGATTAAGTTAGATTAACACAATCTTGTCATAGAATTTTGACGTGAGTCATGCTAATTTATAGATTTTAAAAATATACAGCTAATAATCATACAAATGATTGTTCTTGGATTGGATCAAATTTTTCTGTTGTAGATAATTACTTAACCATAACCCTAATTTTGAAGAAACAAGAATTGGAAGATGTTGGTTTGATGCATATTTCTTATTGTTAGTTACTATATCCTATTCAAAATCTGAATATTTTTGGGTATTGACTTTTTAACATTTGCTTATTATTTTCATGTACAAACAATTTGTTAAGCACTTAATGTTATTACCTTGAATAAAATTCATTAGTTATTTATTTTTGTTAAGCTTGAATAACATATAGTTAGAAACTAAATACATAAAACTATTAAAAAAAAAAGAAATCTTGTGAAATGCATGAGCTACAAGTTGTTTTGGCACGTACTACAGCTACTGTTTCATGGGTATATTTGGGGCAGTAATTCATTTTGGACTTTGTTGATTAAATGACAGGGACTGTTTCGAGACACAAAAGGAAGGTAATGATACAATTTGCATCACTGTTACAATAGTTGAAAATGACAAGAATTCCTTACAATTGGATACAGTTAGAGGCGTGATCATACCTTTCCTTCTTGGAACAATTATTAAAGGTTGGTAGTGCATATCTTATCTTGCTTCACTGTTCCATTGTTATAGATTAGACACATGCTTGATGTATTTATTGTTTTGTTCATTTGTCATTTTTCTTGATTTGATTTATTAATTCTTATTTCCACACTTTGTAAATGTTCTTTAGGATTCCCAGAGATCAAGAAGGTGGATATTTTATGGAATGATCGGTCTAAAGTATCAAGATGTCATCATGGTTCTTCTGGTGAACTATACTTAAGAGTCATTATGTCAGGAGACTCTGTTAGAACAAATCTCTGGAGTTTACTTAAGAGTTACTGTGTACAAATAATGGATATGGTTGATTGGGCACGTAGTCATCCAGATAATATTCATGATTTCTCTATGGCGTATGGAATAGATGCCGGATGGCAATATTTTCTCAATGTATGTTCTCTCTGATAAGATTTGTTTTTTTTTTTTTTTTTTTTTGGGATTGTTGCAAGGGTGTGGTTTTGCATTTCAATCATGGAAATTGTCACTTATTTTTAACTATTGCTATGCCTTTACGTGTGCAGAGTTTGGAGTCTGCGATATCTGATACTGGCAAGTCTATTCTTCCTCAGCATTTGCTTCTTGTCGCAGATAGTCTATCAGCTACAGGAGAGTTTGTTGCCTTGAATGCAAGAGGCATTGCACAACAAAGAGAACATGCATCTGTCTCATCACCCTTCATGCAAGCATGCTTATCTGTTAGTTCTCCTACATGTTTATTTTGGCATTGTCATGATTATTCATTATAAAGAGAATAAT
Source organism: Castanopsis chinensis (assembly GCA_032878915.1). Classification (NCBI taxonomy): domain Eukaryota; kingdom Viridiplantae; phylum Streptophyta; class Magnoliopsida; order Fagales; family Fagaceae; genus Castanopsis; species Castanopsis chinensis. The sequence continues at coordinate 7,578,803 of JAVQMG010000115.1, read as the reverse complement.
CTATAGCCATCTAATCCATACTTGTTATCTCGTTCTTTTGTGCAGAACCCTGGTGCTTGCTTTATTAAAGCTGCTAAGGCTGGAGCTGTGGATGGTCTTAAAGGAAATCTCGATGCATTGGCATGGGGAAATGTTCCTTCTACGGGGACAGGAGGCCACTTTGATATTATTTATTCTGCAAAGGTAGATATTATGTTGTTCTTTCTGGTGATCAGTCTAATAAATGTTGGAAAATCCTGTCTCCCTATAATGTAAAAACCTTGAAATTTTAAAGATCCCATCCAAATGCAGTATATCAGTGTATGGTTAACATATGAATGTGTGAAGACCCAATTTTATTAATAATAGGTTTATCTTTCCTTTTCTTTGTCATTTTTCTTTCTTGCATTGTTTTTGGGGTGCTAAACAAGTACTTCATGAAGTACATTTGATAGAGTTGTGATGGATCTGGTTGACAAGCTTTTTGAGATGAACTGAACTTCTATACATTTGAACATTGGTTTCTGTCAACACGTATTAAAATCAAGCTGTTTTATTGTTTTTAAATTTCTTTCTGGTTTAATTACTAATCCCTCATGTTTGTCAGTTTTCATGTTCAACGATTTATTTGATTCATATTAATATTTTTTTTCTTTTAGAGAGGAAGGGGGGGGGGGGGTGGCAGATATTTTTTTTCATAGCTCCATCTTTGTTTAATGATCTAATCATTTTAATTCCAATCGTTATATATCAGGGACTTGAGCTTGCAAAGCCTGTAGATGTTTATAACATGCTGGGTAGCCAAATTAGTTCTGATAAGCAGAATGTGAAGATCAAAACACCTTTTGTATGCAATAGTATGTCTGACAAATCTGGTACTCAGTTCATCTACAAGTATGGTGGTCTTGCAACAAAAGGACTCAAAAAGTTGGAAAGCATATCTAAATCCTTAAAAAGTCGTTTGACATCAAACGATATTCAGAATCTTTCCCATTCATTGAAGCTTATATTGCACAAGTAAGTCAAAACATCCATATGATTCTCCTCTCTTTAAGCTTTGTTCATTTCATTGTATTCTGTCATACTACTTTAATTAGCTTCTTATTAATATTTTAGTCATAATTTGTTACTAATATATTACTCATAATTTTCTATTCTTTCCTTCTTCTATGGGATTATAAACAAGAATCAACTGTTTTTTGCTTTTCTTGTTATGGCATCAGGTTGTAAGACTCATACTGAAATGTGATTTTATTTCTTTAAAAAAATGTCTTTATATCAAATAAATGATATTTTAAGATTCAAGTAACTGAAGTTCTTAGGGTGTATTTATTTCCCTCAGCAAAGAGCATTAGTATATAATATCAATATTTATTTGATCTAGAGGGAAGGAGTTCAATTTAAGCAAAAAAAATCCTGAAAATAATACTCCCTCCATCCCCAATTATTGTTCGTCTATATTTCATTTTAGGTGTCCCAGAATGAAGTCCTTTTTGAATAGTCAACAATCCTAACTTGCCGTATAGGTGTTTATTTAATAAGTCAATGCTCTTTCATTTGAGTTGAACTTAATAATGGTAGTTTTGGAAACTAGTACCTTTTTATTTAAAAGGCAATACATTAAATGATATGCTCTTTAACCTCGTGTTTTGATGAATAATTTGGGACATTCACAAAATTTCACAAATGATGGAATTTACATCCCCATCATTTATGAAGTTCCTTGTTTGGCTCTAATTTTTGTAGAAATTTTAAAATGATGGGAATAGTAAATTGGAAGTTTGGACATAAACAGAATTTGTAAAATCCTTAAAATTTATTTTATTGAAACTCATCTTTGCTTAAGGTTGGAGTTTTAAAAAAAAAAAAAAAGGTGACTAAAGGATTGCTAAAGACACCAAATATGAATTAAATACGAGATGAAAAATTTATTCAAATGACATTATTTCTTGATAATATTAACAATATACAAGGTAAAAGCATATTGAAGTCCTAAAAATATCTAAGAGTTTTAACTAAACTAGCCTACAAAAACCTACGAAGTATTCACAAAACCATGTTCCGATGATAATCATTAAATATCTCCAATGCTAAGTATCACGAAATGTCGCCCATTCACCAATAGCTTGAACACATGTAATCCTATCATCTGAATTATTTACTCTTTCTTCTATTGTTGTCCGGCTTAATAACTCCTCATCCACAGAAGCCAAAAATCATAGATCCTGGCCTTCAAAAATAGGGTCATCATGTTGCTAGAGTCCAATGATATTATGAAGTATAAAACATGCATTTATAATTCTAATTTTTGTTTTGATGTTGGATATGCACAATATACTCCACTGTTGTTTTAACATTCCAAATGCCCTCTCAATTACATTCCTTGCAACAGAATGACAAAGATGAAATAGCGCTTTAGAATTTTCTAGGGTGTTTCCAGTCCATTCCTTTTTGGTGGTATCTGGTGCCTTGATAAGGTGCTAAAAAACCTAGACCATCAGTATAGCCTGCATCCACAAGATAGGGTGCATGTTAATCAATTACCACTTGGAACATGAAACTGGTTACTCCTATGTAAAACAACTTGCAAATCTCGTGAGTCAGATGTAGAACCCATTAGTCGAAATACCACCCTTTGTATTTCAATACCTAAGTCAGTCATCAATTGACACAGTTACTGGAATGTGAGTTCCATCAAGTGCTCCAAGAAAATTCTAAACAATGTTAAGAAAACTTAAAAAAATTAAATGAGTAACAATGAGAACTCTAATTAAAATAAAGGCTTAAATGCAAACTGTACCTTCTAAGTTTGGTTGAAATCCATTTAAGTCCTCTAACTAACTTTTGTTTAATTGAGTCCTTTAAGTTTCAAATTTGTTCAATTTAGGCATTCCATCTAATTTCATTAAAAAATTGCCGTCAAGTATACAATTAACTAAATATTAGAAGGGGGTGGCCCTCTTTATCTCGGTTTTTTCTGTATGAAATTGGAGATGGATCAAAGTGCGGTTTTGGCTAGATAGATGGTGTGGATCATCTCCTCTTGCTGACTCCTACCCTGATTTATATAGGATTTGTTGAAACAAAGAGACGAGTGTGGCTGATCTAATGAGGTACTCCAATGGAGTCCTTCATTGGGAGATGCATTTTTGTAGAGACGTTCATAATTGGGAATTGGAAGCTTTTTGGAGCTTCGTTAATACCATTTATAGCACTCCTGTAAGGGGGACTGAGGAGGACAAGAGATGTTGGCTTCCTTGTAAGAGTAAGGGGTTTATGGTTAGTGCGTAGTACCATCTCCTTGTTGGCCACAGTGATTAGTTTTTCCCTTGGAAAAACATTTGGAAGCAGAAGATTCCTTCTAGAGTGGCTTTCTTTGTTTGGACTACTGCCTTGGGGAAATGTCTGACAATTGACAATTTGAGGAACAGAAAGGTTTGCATTTTGAATTGGTGTTATATGTGCAAGTGTAACAGTGAAACCGTTGACCATTTATTCGTTCATTGTCCAGTTGCTTTGGAGTTGTGGGATATAGTTTTTGGTTTATTTGGAGTCTGTTGGGTTATACCAATGTCTGTTGTTGAGCTTTTTGCTTGTTGGCAAGGTCATTTTGGTCGCCATCGCAATGGAGATATATGGATGGTTGTTCCTCATTGTTTGATGTGGTGTATTTGGATGGAAAAAAATAGTAGGTGTTTTGAAGACTATGAGCGTTCTATGCCCGCTCTCAAACTTTTTTTTTTCAAAACTTTATTGGACTGGTTCTCAGTGTGGAGAAACCATCCTTTTGCTTCTTTTTTGGTTTTTCTTGATTTATGTAATTTTTGTATTTGCCATGTACTCCCTTGTATACTTCCTCTCTACTTGGGTGTCTCTCTCTTTTCGTTCAATAAACCTTATTACTTATCAAAAAAAAATTTTTACATAAAAAATATCTATAAAATTAATAAAAATAAGGCTAAAATACAAAATCCACCCTTTAAGTTTCACCAAAATTTATATCAGTCTTCTAATTTTGCTTTTAGTCAAACTCAGTCCTTTTTAAGTTTTAAAATTGTTCAATTTAGTTTTATTTTTATTTTCAGTTTTTTAAATTAAAAAATGCAGAAAACCAAACTAAAAATATAAAAAATATTCAAATTAAGAAATTTCAGAGACACAGTACATGAATTCATCAAACCCAGTACATGAACAGCAAAATTTTTTCCATTGATCACAACCAAAAATTGCATCCAAATACAAAATTTAAATATACAAATTCAAAAAAGATCACAGCAAACACGAACAAAGGGATCCGACATCAACTATCACTACCACATATGATTTACAAATTCGCTACCCACAAACAATGTTTATAAGATTATATATTCAACAAGGAAGCAATGTTTCTGGGTTTTTAGATTTTGGGGTTATTTGATTCTTACAAACAAAATCAGAATAAGAATAGATTTAACTAAAAATCAAACTTGAAAACCCAAATTAGATCAGGGAGAGAGATAATCAAAGGAGACCCAGATTAAATAGTTGAATCCAAAGAGACTCAGATCAGGTTGTTCACCAAATCTGAAATCCTCTGAAACCAACGAAAAAAAGACTAAACACAACAACCCAGCAGTGGGTTGGAAGTCCAGTGAGGATTGATGAGAAAACACAAAGAGAGGGAGAGGACCACTGCCAAGTCACTATAGTGACCGGGTGAGGAGAGGAGAGCGGCTGACATTGGTGGTTGGCCATGAATGAAGCTTCGAAGGAGCTTCTTGGGTCCAGAGAGAGAGAGAGAGAGAGAGAGAGAGAGAGAGAGAGAGAGAGAGAGAGAGAGAGAGAGAGAGAGAGAGAGAGAGAGAGAGGAAGAAGAAGAAGAAGAAGAAGAAGAAGAGAGAGTCTGAGAGATATAGGATTTCTATTTTTAAAATTTTTGTTTCTTCAAAATATAATTTTTATAATTCTTATGAGTTTTTAAACAAAAAAATAATTACAAAAATATAAAACTAACTATGAAGTTGACAAAATCAAACGGAAGGTTGGAAGGAGAGAAATAGTTGGATGGTTGTTCCTCATTGTTTGATGTGGTGTATTTGGAAGGAGAGAAATAATAGGTGTTTTGAAGAAGTTGAGCGTTCCATGCCTGATCTCAAGATTTTGTTTTTCAGAACCTTATTGGACTGGTTCTCCGTGTGGAGATACCATCATTTTTCTTCCATTTTGGATTTGCTTGATGTTTGTAATGTTCGTCTTTGATTTGTTCCCCCTAATGTATACTCCCTGTGTACTTGGGCGTCTTTTTTTTTTTTTTAATTTCAATAAAGCTTTATTACTTATCAAAAAAAAAAAAAAAAAACAAACGGAAGGACTTGATTGAACACTTTTGAAAATTACTGGACTTGATTGAACACTTTTGAAACTTATCAAAAAAATTGTCCGAAAGTAAAGTTAGTGGATTGAAACGAATTTTGGTGAAACTTAGAGAGGGACTTTTGCATTTCAGCCTAAAAATAATTTTCGAAAAGAAAGTAATTTTTTTATTTTATTAGCAGCACATTTTTAATGGAATTAGATTGAAGGCCTGAATTGAATAAATTTGAAATTTAAAGGACTCAATTAAACAGGAGTAAAGTTAGATGTCTGAAATGCATTTCAGCTAAACTTAGAGGTTGCAATTTGCATTTTAGCCTAAAATAAAATATTTAAGATTTTTTTTTTTTTTAGAAGTACCTCAAACTGTTTCCACTTATCTTGGTTGGAACAGCGAAGAAGACATGGATGTTATTTCAAGTAGTCCTTTCTTATTTTCATCATTGCATATTGCATGCAAAATGCAATTAAACTGTTGGCTTATTGTTTCCTTGGAATGATATATGTAAATTTGACCACAAAAACATTGCAACAGCTTCTTCAATAGTGACTTGTTTTAATTGGACCAACCCACTATTCTCATGTAAATTTTTTACATAAATTCATAGATGTACCCTTGCTTAAGTTGCAACTGTTCAATGCAGTCAACCTCACTTCCATCAGACAAATTGTTGGGGTGATAAACACCTTGGAGAGTTTCCTTGAATTATTAATATAACATATAGAGACACACTTTAACTCAAAAGGCTTAAAGCCCTATGGGTATGTTTTCAATTATGTTATATTAACCACTCATTCTTCTTATCATTATTTAATGTGAGACTTCACTAATACGTTTATACCCAACAATCTCCATCTCACGTGTGAGTCTCTGCTTCTTTGTGAGCTATGAACAAGTCCTACTCTCTCCCCATTGTCTAATGGGTTTTTTTCTTCACTAGTGCATCATCCATAGGCCTTCATGTGTTAACCCCGCACGTCTTTTATCCACCATGGGAATCTTGAACCTCACTGTTGTCTAGCACAATTGGCAATAATACTCCTTTGTTGGGCTTTTTTCAAGATTATTTGTGGATTTTATGGGCTTGCTTGGTGCAATATACCGTGGGACCCGCCTTTCTCCATTTGCGAAAGGGCTTCAAGTACGCACACCCTATTCTCGCTCTAACTGCAAAAGAGACCTTGATAACCTTGCCACCTTTGCCCCACACCACCATGGGTTTTGATAATACTTGTTGGGGAGATAAACAGCTTAAAAGCTTCTTTGAATAATTAATATAACATATAGAGACACATTTTAATCCAAAAGGTCTAAGCCCAATAGGTATGTGCTCAATGATGTTATATTAACACTAATTCTTCTCATCATTATTTAATGTAGGACTTCACTCGTGTATACCCAGCACAAACAATTTTAGAAACATTGTCTTTCTTGATCCCAATCATGTATTGGCTCTGTTACCCATAATATATTCATTATATCAAGCTGTAATAACACCCATAATATTTTAGAAACATTGTGATTCTTGATCCCAATCATGTATTATACACCTTCTCTTTAAGCGCATAACTAAATTACTCATCCCATCGGCCATTCTTGTTAAAGCGTTCAAAGTAACAATGATAAGCATTGAATTTCAATGGGTGGGAAAAATTTAATTTTGTTAACTATGCAAGATAAGCTTCACCAAATTGGGTAAGGCACTAAGGCTATTATTAGGCTATCAAGAGTGAAAGCTAGCTGTTTACTGGTCTGTACCCCTAAAATGATAATAGAAAATATTGAGAATCGAAAAATATCAATTAATAATCAGGATACAGACCATTTTATTGTCATCCAACTAAACAAGATAGCTAAGAGGTGCAAAAACAAATACTTCTGTCTTGTTGTAAATCAAGCATAGAAAGAAATTCAAGAATAATCTATAACTGTGGCATTGTTGATATAAAGACACTATTATAGAGTTGCAAAATACGGGCTTCTTTTTGTATTCTGAGAAAGTGAACCCCCTCAAACCACATTAAAGGCACTATAAATCAAATGACTGTATTTAAACTTTCAAGATTAAAACAGATTTAAACGTTTCTTACAAAGACAAAAGATATGCACATTGAGTGAGTGCTACTTCAGGTTTTTTGTGTTACTTTAGGAAAATGCTTGGATGCCATTGCCATCAGGACTGGTCTGTCATTGACTTCAACAAAAAACATGCATTTGGTCAGTGAGGCATTTAGTCAAACAGTTCATGTGCCTCACTCCGCCCAGTTTGGAGCATTGATCAACCCAACAATGCATTTGTTTACCATACAACAACTTTTCATTTGGAATCAGCTATAGAAAACCTCCCATAAGAATCATGAGGGTACTCACCATGGACAACAACAATATAATCATGTGCATTTAATTTCTCTGTATAAATTCAAGTATTTCAATGATGCTGCAGGTCCAGAGACGTCACTCTCTACAAGAATTCTCTCTGTAAATATGACGTATACATATAAAGAAGACAATGAATGTATATAGTGCCATATGAAACACCACACAAGGGATTCAAACTTTGAGAAGTGGTCTTTGTAATCGTTCGAAAAAGTATATATTACTAAAGAATATAATCTATGCTAGGGTACACAGCTATCAATTAATTAACCTACCAACAAGCCCAAAAAAAGGGCAAAGCCAAAGGCTTGGTGTAGCTGTTAATCATTTAAGCTGAATTTAAACATCTGAAATGTTAGAACAAAGGATTTGGTTCAATACAGAATATTACTAACAAGATAACTATAATAAAAAATAATCAATCTAGTTTAAATATGCAGAGCTGGGATGCATGGATGTGGCAAAACGCCCGCCGCACCTGCGTCTGACGCGGCAACGTTGCTGCCTGCGAGTCGGTGCTGCATCTTTTTTTTTTTTTTTTTTCTTGGTGCGATATGTGTCAATTCGAGCCGATGCGGCGCCGAGTCGGCCGATGTGTGCGGAATTGGGTTGATCCGTGCCAATTTGGGCCGAATTGGTCCGTATCGGCGGCAGCCACCGATACCGGTGTTGAACCGGCCGATACAGGCCGAAAAAAAAAAAAAAAAACATAAGGTGCGAAACGCATCGTTTGGCCAAAAAAAAGAAAAAGAAAAAGAGAAAAGAAAAGGTGTAAAACGCACCCTTTGGACAAAAACAACAAAACCCTCAGTCTGCAGCTCTCACAGTTCTCACTTCTCATCTTCACTCCAGCTCTCTCTCACTCTCTGGTCTCTCATCTCTGTGCTCCACTCCACACTGTGGCTCTCTGCCTCTGCTCTCCATCTCCCCTCTCTCTGTCTCCCCTATCTCACACAATCTCACTCTCAACTCACTCTCAACTCACTCTCACACTCACACAATCTCACTCACATCCTCACCGACCCGGCGACCCACTCTCAAGTCTCAAGCTCAGGTATCAATTTCAAGCTTTCAATCTTAGTTTTTCATGGCTCTCACATGCTCTGACTATTACTCAATGCGTCTGTGATAGTGTGATCTGATTTTTTAATTTTTTTTAAAATTTTTTATATAAGCTGTAATGTAGTAATGTTGTGACTTGGGTTTGATTTCTTATTTAGTTAATAGTTATTACTCATTGTGATTTGTGATTGTAAACTGTGAACTGTGTTCTGATTTTTTTATTTAATTTTTTATATAAGCTGTCTATGATGTTGTGAATCTTGGGACATGGGGGTTTGATTTTTTATTTAGTTAATAGTTATTAGATATTTGTTAAATTATTTGTAGTTGTTATATATTTGGTATATGTTTATATAATGGGAAAAAGTATGCTTAGTAATATATTACAAATATAAATAAAAATATTTTTAATAATTTTTTAATCGCCCGCACCCTGCCGCACCCGCACTCTACTTTTTCAAAAATTGCCGAGTCCCGCACCCGCACCCGCACCCGCACCCGCACCGGAATCCGGAAACGCTCCTGTGCTTCATAGATGCAGAGCCAATAAAGTTTTGAGTGTATTATGACATCTCCGTTATAAACATGCGGACATATGGATGCAGCCTAAGGCAGTAATCAATTCATACAGTAACTAAATATATAGTTGATAAAGGTTCCCTTGCCAACATGCAAGCGAACGACATTCCACTCTAAATTTAACTGGTTTTGATTACTTTTAAGGCGCTAAGAATATGCTAAACTGCCCAAGAAGTTATCTGTTTGAATTTTGAACAATTATCTCAAAAATTGAAGGCATTATCAGAAACTGTAGCAGCAAGTTCTCTATTTGAATGATAATAGCTTTAGGTGTGAATAGGTTTTCTAGCATGCATGTTAAGGGTCATACCTAATATTAAATTTAAATCTCATTATTTTTAGGGCTTTGTTTTTCAACATTAATATGATACCTTGTTGAATGACTGTCCTCCTAGCTTTAGTGTATTCATATGATTTTTTGAAAAGGGTGGGAGTTCCTGAAGGACTATTCCTTTTTTGGTTGTAGGTATCCCATTGATCACAGGTTAAATGAAAAAGACAAGTCAACTTTGATGATGGCTTTATATTTTCATCCTCGGAGGGATGAAAAGATTGGAATTGGAGCTCAAGACATAAAGGTATATACATTTTTTTTTTTTGATAGGTAATATAAACCTTGAGTTTTGGAAAAATTTCTGTTTCTTTGCCAGCTGGTCCTTAACTAAATGGCATCTCCTCCTTCCATAACCAAGGGGTGGAGAATTAGCCATGGTTTCAATCCTGTGTGAGTGCCTTAACTGTACTTGTAACAGGGAAACAAGAATTCTGTTTTATTTATTTATTTTATTTATATTACAGTTTGAAACATTATGATATTTTGTTGTTTACATGGGTTTTTTAAGATCGTTGCATTTTTTAAATGCCAAATGCCTTACTTCTGGATTAAAATTGGGAGGGGATCATCATTGGTGAAAATATAAGCTTTTTCAACAGTGCTGCATGTTCAAGTTTATACAGTAAACATTGTTCTGTGATGATTGTTTACCTGGAATTGATAACCTTTTGTGCATAGATATTAAAGTTTGAAATCTGAGGTGGATGGGGTGGTTTATGAGGAGGAATCTGAGGTAGCTGCTCATGTGGTACAGTTTTATAAAACTTTGTATCAGGAGCCAGAGGGGTGGAGGCTTTTCGTGGAGGGTTTGGAGTTTGATAGTCTTGGGGCTATGGAGAGGGTTTGGCTTGGAAAGAAGTTTGAGAGAGAGGAGATTTTTCAGGTTGTAAGAGGCTTGGAAGGGGACAAAGCTCCAAGTCCGGATGGTTTTACCATTGCTTTTTATCATCATTGTTGGAGAGTAGTGGAGAAAGACGTTTTAGTTGCCTTTGAAGAGTTTTTTCAGCATTATTAGTTTGAAAATTTTTTTAATGCTACTTTCATTGCTTTAATTCCAAAAAAGAATGACGCCTCCAATATCAGAGATTTCTGGCCTATTTGCTTGGTGGGGAGTGCGTATAAAATCTTGGCTAAGGTTTTGGCAAATTGTTTGAGAGTGGCCTTAGATCAGTTGATCTCTGAGTCTCAAAATAGTTTTGTAGGCGAGAGACAAATCCTTGATACGGTTCTTATTGCAAATGAATGTGTTGAGAGTCGAGTGAAGAGTAGGGTTTTGGGGGTCACCTGTAAGCTAGATATTGAGAAAGCTTACAATTATGTGAATTGGGAGGCTCTCCTGGATTTGTTGAAGAGAATGGACTATTGGGAGAAGTGTAAGTGGATCTGCACTTGTATATCCACAGTTTAGTTCTTTGTTTTGATCAATCGGTCTCCAACTGATTTTTTTGGAAGTTCTGGGGGATTGAGACAAGGGGATATGTTATCTCCTATATTATATTTTTTTTTTATTATGATGGAGGTTTTCAGTAGAATGTTGAAAAGAGTGAAGGGTGCTGGCTTACTCTGTGGTTTTAAAGCTGATGGTAGGAGGGGTGGTGGGAAATGTGTTTCGCATCTCTTGTTTACAGATGATACTATTCTGTTTTGCAATGTAGATGTGGAACAAATCCTTCATGTTTGGCTGTTGTTACTTTGTTTTCAGACTGTGACAGGTTTGAAGGTCAATGTGTAGAAGAGTGAAGTAGTTTCAATAGGGGAGGTAAATGATGTGCATGCCTTGGCTAAGATATTGGGCTGCAGGGTTGGAAGTTTGCCTATGTCTTATCTTGGCATGCCATTGGGGGCCTCTCATAAATCACATTGAGTTTGGAATCCTATTCTAGAAAAAAATTGAGCGAAAGTTGGCCGGGTGGAAAAAACTGTATTTGTCTAAGGGGGTAGATTGACGCTGCTCAAGTTACGTTATCTAGTCTTCCTAAGACTACTTATTTTCTAGCATTGTTCACCAGTCCTACTCATGTGGCTAATAGAATTGAAAAGTTGCAAAGGGACTTTCTGTGGGATGGGATAATAGCAAGACTCATTTGGTAAGATGGGATAAAGTTTGTGCGCCTATGGCCAATGATGGTTTAGGTATAAAGAGGAGGGTGATAGCTTCAAAGTTTGGGGAAGAGTAGGGTAATAGACTTCTAAGATGGGTAGGGGAGTTCATGGGTGTGGTCTATGGAGAGGTATTCAAATGGGTTGGGAGGATTTTAGCAAAAATACTCTGTTGTTGGGATGGGGAATAGGGTGGTGTGGGGATCAACCTCTCAAATAGACTTTCTCAAGGCTGTATGGTATTGCTACTGCTATTGACAGGGAGGCCTCTAAAGAATCTTTGTTGTAGAATCATCGTTGACGAGGCTGGGGGTGGAGGAGAGAAGAAGTTAGAATGTTCGTTTCATTTATGACTTTAATGATTGGGAGACAGATGAAGGGGTGAAATTTCTTTGTATATTGGGAGTTAATATTCCTTTAATGGATGTGGAGACCGGATGAGCTGGAAGTTGAAGCCTAATGAGTATTTTGACATCCGGTTTTTTTTATAACAAATGGCGAGATTTCCCCTCTGTTTTCTTTCTTTGGAAAGGTATTTGGAGAGTTAAGGTTCCTTGGCATGTTTCCTTTCTCGTTTTGTCCATAGCTTGGAATAAGATCCTCATGGGTGATAACTTGAGACTGAGTGGTTTTGATTTTGTGGACTGGTGCATTATGTGTCGTCGTTGTGGGGGGCACTGGATCACTTACTACTTCATTATGAGATGACTCATCGGTTTTGGAGTTTTGGAGTTTTGTTTTTATATCTTTTGGATTTTTGTGGGTCATACCTAGAATGATTCTAGATGGTTGGTAGAATGGGTTGGGGAAGCATTCGTCTAATGTTTGGAGTTTAGTTCCGTTGTGCTTACTATGGTGTCTTTGGAAGGAGCAGAATCAGCAGACTTTTGAGGGCTTGGACTTGGATAGTTCCGGAGATCAGATGCTTGCTTCTTTTAGTGGAACTCTATTTGGTTGATCTTGGGCATGGGGACTCATGACTAGTGCTTCTCTCTCTTCTTTTCTTAGCTCTCTTTTCTTTTGTAATTGATTTGCTGCCTGGTTTTCTTCTGTTTCTTTTCTCTTTTTTCCTTTTCTTGTAAATTTTGGTTTGCTTTGTGCTTTTCATGCATAGAGCATCCTTTTGAATATATTTCATTCTTACCCCAAAAAAAAAAAAAAATGTATATATTAAAGTTTGAAATCATTACTTGGAACTTAGATAATATAGAAATCATTAGCTAAAACATTTTTCATATGGATTGCTTATTAAACAAATAATAATAATAATAATAATAATAATAATAATAATCCCTTTTGTTGTTGGTGAAAATTTTCTGAAAACATTTTTGTACTCTATGCCTAAGTTTCCGTTACATTTGCAATAATAAGATGGATTAGTGGAAATGAGAATCAATAGCCAACCCCAAATAATTTGGTACTAAGATTTTGTTGTAGAAGTGGAATTGAGAGTATGAAATGAGATAAGGTTTGAAATGAAATGAGGAAATTTGTTTAATGATAAGGGTGGTGCCTTTTAATGAAAAGATGCGGGAGAGTTACTTGGGATGGTTTGGTCATGTTTAGAGGTGAACAATTAAGGCACAGTGAGAAAGATAGAGTTTATTCAAGTTGAGAGAACGAAAGAAAGGTAGAAAAATAACATCAATAGTAGTAAAAATGACATGTCAAGTAAGGAAGTAACAAGAGTATGACTCTAGATATAGAATAGAATTGTGGAAAAGAATACATGTTGCCGATCCTGATTAGTCAGTTGAGTATCCATAGTCAACCCAAAATATTGGGATAAAGGCTTGGTTGTGATATAAATGATGTCAATGAGGGCTTCTCTTGGTTTACAAATTCAATTATTTGGAGTTTGATCAGTTGTAACGGGAGACCATTTTAATGGAAAATAATACTAGGAAACCAAGGAGATTTCTTTACCTAATTCTTCCTTGTTTAGAGAAGTTCATTTCTATCACAATGAGAATGATTCTTTTGTATGTTTGAAGTGAATTGTAGAACCCAAAGTAGTGTTTCTACAATTTATTTGTTTATTTGTGCCTAAAATACTTGCTAATTAAACTGTCACTATTTTTTGTGCGCTGAATTTCTATATTCATATAATTTTGTATGTTGAATCTTTTCCTTGGGACAGTTTCATAATGGTTCTTTCCCCCATCTTTAACAGGTTGGTTGCCACCCTAAATATCAGAATACGCGCTGCTTTGAAGTGGTAAGAATGGATGGGACAACAGAAGATTTTTCTTACCACAAGTGTGTCATTGGTGCCCTCGAGATCATTGATCCTCTAAGGGCAAAAAGTTATGAATCAAAATGGGGGCGAAAAGCTACGAATCAAAATGGAGCATTTGCAGTAGACTCCCTAGAATAGGGTAAGGGAACAAAGTAGGGAAGGAAACCCAAAAAACACCCCACATCAGCTTACCTATCTCTTCCCTTTTGTTTTCTGTATCTGAGTAACACTGATAAAGAAAAGTGGGTGTTCTGAAAAGTGAGAAAAATAATAAAAAAATGAATGTAGAAATAATATTTAAAATGAAATAGGGTTTAGAAAAGGAAATCTGATGTGGGTGAAAAGGAAAAGTGGGTAGCTAAAATAGGAAAAGTAGGTTCTTATCCTAAAATAGGGAGAAAATTTTAGGTAAACTGATGTCAGTGCTCAACATAGAACTGTCAAGCCAACCATATGCCTCTACATATTTCGAACTCCCAAGCATGTAAAGTGACTGACATTGGATTTGAGAACGATGTTTTAATGTTTAAGGTCTTCACATCAGACCATTAAACGTGCAGTCATGTCAACTTGCCTTTGGAATGATCCTGATTTCCTGAAGCCCGCTTTCTATCCTAGGTAATTGCAAGCAACTTTGGGTATTGGAGCTACCTACTAACTAGTGTAAATCAAATTTGCTCCTCTAACAATGACGGGTGGATCATCTCAAAATAATAGTTTTGGAGCTTTCATACCTTTTCAAAGCTGTATATTCCCTCCCCCTTCAAAAAAAAAAAAAAAAGAATGCAGATATTGTGCACAAGAAGAGTACTAGTAGAGCAGTTAAGTGCTTTGCTTTTTGTAGTGAGCAATAATTCCTTTCGTTTTTAATTTTTTCTTTTAACTACAATTGCAGTCCCTTACTCATGCTTCTTTTTGCTTCTTCCACTATAACTTGTTTGCCTTACATCACGTCAGGCTAAAAAGCTCTAGTCGAAGCAGCAACGAGAAGCTTTGTAAAGGCCAATTTCAATTTCATGTTGTATCTATGATACATATGTACAATGCAAACATTCATATGAACAGCTATTCTCATAAAATAGTTTTGGCATTTCAGCCTATATGTTGAACTGGTTAGTTTGCTATATCTCATTTACAATGCCAATGATGTATTGGAAGTCACGGCTTTAGATTTATCCCATTTCCAATGCCAATGTGTATATGATTCACTGGAATTTTCAGATATAGTCAATCCTCTGATGATTGGTGCATGTGGAAAGCGTCTTGATGACACTTCTAATCGTGTTTGTTTCTGTCAATAGAAATTCCTCCTGATATTTTATTTGATGTCTCTAACCTGTTGTTCATCAAGTGGGTTGTCACATTATTATGCTTTGGTGGCATAACTTGTCTGATAGTTTGATAAATTCAGTGATTAATGATGCTAGAAATAAGTCTGGATGATTTAAAATAATAATTAAGATGTTCATAAAAAAAAAAAAAAAGATTAAATCGAAGTCATTTTAAGAACAGCATACCATCCAGATTGCATCCACTTAAAACACACACTGACACACACACACACACACACACAAAACACAAACCAACGCTAGCATGTGGTTGTGTGAGTTTTTCATTTTATAGTAATGCTAAAGATGACTCATAATCAATACATTCATATGCATATCCATACATAGTTTCAGGTGTTACATGGTCTGGAAATAAACACTCCAAGAAAAGTACTTTTTGAGTACAACTCATCTTGTTGAGCTTGGACACCGCTCCTTTACTATGCCTCAATTACTTGTGCATACATTTATACTCGTACAAAGACTAGTGCACATTCTCTAATTGATCTCATAATTGTCTGGGTAATTAGAGTAATGTAATTATTGACAAGGCTAGACTTGTCAAAACATAAATTTTTATTTTATTTTTAATTTTAAAATAAGATCTTGATTCCTGGAAAAAAAAAATTGGGAACAGTAGGAATAGTACTCGTATTCACATAAGTAGCCTATTCTTACTGTGGAACCAACCTTATGTGAGTATGGAGATATTGCTCCCATTTCAGTTTACATGAGGTAATTTCTTCTAGTCTAAGTGCAAGTTAATCTCTTTTTAAGTTTCGAGTAGTTATGATTTTGGTAGTTGATGTTTGAAAGTGCTGATTTTAATGTTTAATATCATTTTCGTCGTCGTCCTTCTGTTTGTTTTGTGAATGGCGTGGCCATTATGTCACTTGGACTCGAAACAATGAAATCGGAGTACACCTTTCATCTTTGAAGGTTTACTTCACAAGCTTTCTTCCCTTTGTTGACTGACAGTAAAAAGTAAAAACCAACATAAACTGGAAAGGACTAGCATAGGAATAGGATTGAACACCCCGTTTCCTCCTTGTTGGAACGTTATAGTATGGGTGATGTAGTCAGTTAAGAATTGAAGGGGCACATGCAATACTAATGACGATGACAAAAGCGAGTGGTTAATATAATATAATTGGATGAATTCACAAGCTTAAACTTTTGGATAAAATGGTATCTTTATATGTTATATTAGCTTCTTAATTAGAGTCTCTCTCTCAACAAGTGGTATCAAAGCCACAAGTGAGTGCTTATCAAAAAAATAAAAAAAAGCCACAAGTGAGTGAATTTGTGCATGAGAAAACTTTTATATTAAACTAGCTTGTAACCTTATGTATATGCATGAATACACTTAAAGATATACAATAAGATGTATAATATAATTCATATATGTATAATTTAAATACTATTGATAGTCATTTTTATATTTTGTTAACTCTTTAAAATTTTTTGTGAGGATATTAGTATGTATAAAATGTAAATTGTCCAGGCTTTTAAAAAAAAAAAAAAATTATTGTGAAGCACTTTTTTTTTTTTTTTTTTTAGGATTCATTTATTTTAGTCTCTTTGGTTTTTATACTTAATAACTCACTTGGATGAATATTTATAATGTAGTCTCACATTTGATTCTAAAATTAAGAAATAAATTTTTTTAATAATTATTATTAATTTAGGACACATGGTGCAAAAGTAGAATTTTAATTTGAATTTCTTTATATTTTAGCTATTATCTATACTACTATATAATGGGCTTCTCCTGTTTGGACCGAATTTTTTTGTCTAAAATACTCATATTTTTCTAAGTTTAGGTAGAGACAAAACTAAAGGACAACAAAGTAAAAATACATTTTTAACTCCCACTAAAACAATATTGTGTACAAAATAGGATTACTCTCCTACTAATCCACTTATTCAGAAATAAACTTCATGTTTAAACTTTTCTCTTTCTTTATTTTTTCAATTGGCCGAATATTTTTTAATCCACATTAAAAAGTTTTTTTTTTTATAATTTTAGAAACCCACGTTAAAAAGTTACTATATTTTTGGGTAAAATTTAATAATTTACATCAATTATAATTTGAAATTATTACATTTTTAAATCACAAAAAAAATCTAGAAGTGCGATGAGTATTATGCATTTATACCAAATATTAAAATTATAATTGATGCAAATTATTAAATTTTACCTAAAAAAATAGAAGAGCTTCTGATCACGCGCGTGAGTGCGTGCTTAGAGGCTAGTTATATAAATATATATAGAATATATAGATGGGCACTTGACATCACCGTTTCTTTTTTACATCCTCACATCTGTTTTTATTTTTTATTTTTTTTTTGAATCAGACAAATAGAGTAATAATAACTAGCCTCATCACACGTGCTTCACACGTACGATGAGCCTTTTTTTTTTAGTGGTCTTATTTTGTAGCAAAAAAAAAAAGGTGTTTTTATTTTATACATATAATTTTTATAATTTAAAAATCAATCGGAGAGTGGTCTTATTTTTTAGGGAACGTTTTAGTGGGAGTTAAAGTTGCATTTTTATCAAATTGTCCTTTAATTTTGTCTCTACTTAAACATAGGAGTGTAGGAGCATTTTTGAACAAAAAAATGAAAAATCCAAATAGGAGAAGCTCCTTAAATAATAGTATAGATAATAATAACGAGCAAGTGGTTAATATAATATAGTTGGACTTAAATATATTAGCTTAAACTTTGGTGTAAAGTAGTTTTTCTATATTTTATAATAAACTTTGGGGTAAAGTAGTTTTTCCATATTTTATATTGACCATGAGGGTAATGTGGAAGCCATTGAGGAAGAAAAGAAGGAGAGAGATAACATGGCGGGGGGGGGGGGGGTGGGGGGGAAGGAAAAGAAATTATATTTTCTAACGTAGTTAAAACGATTTATTTATAATATTTTAAAATTGTACCAATGTGAGTTTATTAAGTGACATATAACGGTTACATATGGAAATAGGTAGAACAAGATTTGAAAAACAAATAGCAAACTTGAGAAATTAAAATTAAAAAAAAAATCTATATAAAAACAATCTAAAAATTTGGAGGATGTTTTCATTTTAGCCTCTATTTTATTATCTTGGTAAGGGGTGGTCCAAAATATGTGAAGCACTTGGTCCACGACATACCTGCCTGCCTGCATTTGTTTGTTTATCATAATGCCAAAGAGAATATTTTTGCATATCCTTACCAAAGGTACATTTGTCGGCTGTCTGATCAATGGATCAAACCCATATGGCTCCCTGTCACTTGCCTCCCATCTTATTCTGGGTCTACATTGAAATAATTATTTTAATACTGGAAGTGGAAGATAGATTTGCAGGCTCAATGGAGTTAGGTTTAAGGCCACATGAGGCACCCATTATTTAGTTTATCATTTGAGACCACTTTTTTCCCTAATTGCTTCATTATAATTACCTCTCTCTCTCTCTCTCTCTTAGGGATAAAGTAAAAGGTTTTGTTTAGTGAGCATGCACAACTGCGAATTGAAGAGGAAGTTAATAACAAAAGCAAATAACAAATATTTTTTTACTCATGAATGTTGTGCGGCTCTCCGAAAAGAGCTAATCGATTCCAATGTAAAACTCAACCTTAATCAATGTTTTCAAGCACCGTTGATGGGCACTAAGTAATAAACAATTTATTGTTATTTCCAAAGTTTGTTGTAAGTATAATATTTAAGGAGTCATCCAAAAAAAGAAAAGAAAAGAAAAATATAATGTTTGAGAAGGAAAATGATAATTTATTTCATGCGTGGGAAAAATAGATCATTTATCATAAATATTCTATGTTGGAGATGTTTCAAATCAATATGAGCATTATCACGATAATAGTCTTATAACTCAACTAACATTTTTTTGGTGTTTTCAATAGATACATTCAATGTTCAAATATCTCATTGTAACTATCAAATACGCACACATATGATCATAATCAAGTATGTTCTCAACCAATCTTCCGCCAAAGTAATGCCTAAAATCAAGTTGTTTAAGTTAAATGTAGTGCCTAAAATTTGATTAGAATAATATGAGACACTAAAAAAGTTCATTATATTTGGTGTAGCTTGTTTTGGTGAAATAAAATTAACTTGAGTACATCTAGGGTAACTCTATGTGATGTTATACCATTTTAGGAGTGGAAAAAGGGGGGCTAGGGGAGACATAACAATAGTTGTAAAATGATCCTAAACTCTCGTATGAGGAAAATTATTGTGTACTCCCGGAGTACCATAAATGCGTACTCCTTTCTTTCACATAAATGGTGGGTCTCACTAATTAAATTCATGGTATGACCCACTATTTATGTCAGAAGAGGGAGTACGTATTTATGGTGATTTGGGAGTACCTAATAATTTTCCCTCGTATGAAATGGCACCTTATTAGTAGGATTAGTGTGTAGTGAAATAGTAGTTGCCACTAACTCACAAAAGCTACTCTCATTTCATGTGATGTAGTGCTTGTACCATAGAATCGTGAGAGGAGAGGAATGATAAATTACACGAATCTCACCCTTAAGGCATGGGGAAGCAACAATTATCTCCAAATCTTCGCATAAACGAAAATTTTCTCCTTGAGATTTACTATGAACGTAACAAATACAGTAAAATCCATATTTTATCCTAATTTATGTTCTAACCTTCTTTTCATTAAACAATAGAGTTTCTAATTGCATAACAGAAAAATAGATATTTTATTATATTTGTCGCGTTTATTACAAAATTCGGGAAGTGAATATGCTATTTTTGTAAATCTTATGGCTCTCTGTTATTACATTTATACCGCAAGACATGGTTGTGTAATTTTTTTTTTTTTAAATAAAAAATACGCACAACTAAGTCATGTAGAAATTCAGCTAATTTTTTTATCCAAAGTTTACAAAATTTTGAATCTACAATCTACTCCTATATTTAAAAAAAAAAAAAAAATTATATATCAGATATATTATATTAAAGTATGGAAGCTCAATCAAGAATCAAAATTAGATTTTAATTACACTCCAATTACTTGCCTAATATCCTTTCAATTTGCTCAATAATTCAACATCTAGTATCTTTAAATTTTAAATGCACTTCACTTTATGCCAAGTCACAAGTGTCCTTCTAATTATACTCTAATTATGTCTAAATTATATTTACATGTAAATTCATGCATTTTAACTTAGAAAATATTAAAAGATTCAAATTGAGTTCATTATATTTATGTGTAATATTAAAAATGTACAATTTGTTACTTATGGAGTAGAAATGCTATATGTGTGTGTGAGGATTTTTATTGTTGTTGTTATTGACAATCAATTGTTACAACAATGACAAATTGGAGACTTGAACCCTATTGGTTCTCCTAATTAACGAGAGCAGACTATTCTACTGAGTTACAATCCTGAGCTATAAGGCTTTTAACTTAATTGTACTTGTATATATACAATGGTTGTAAGTTAGTCATATATAATATACTGTATTAAAGTAAAGGAACAATTGAAATTCAAATTTATGAAAATTAATTCTAATTATAGTATAATTTTAATTGCATCAAATATCCAATTTATTAATTTAACTTTAATTTTTGACAATATTCAGCACAAAAGAGGGGTCCAAAATCTAAGTAAACCATCAAATCAATGTTTTTTTTTTGTTTGTTGCTAATATCATTCCAAGTGTTCGTTTGGCTCCAAATTAGAAAACCAACTTATTTTACTATTTAACTATGGGCTCTATCGCACTTTTTGGTACTATTCATAAGTCTCACTACACTATTTCAACTAATTTTTACCTTTATCTACAGTACTTTTAGCCAAAAATTTTTAGTTTTAACAAAATAAAAGAATTCCAAACAATTATCATCCAAAAAATATCACTATTTTATTTTATCAAGTTAGTAATCAATGAGTTCATAAAACTTTCAAGACATTTCAAGACATTTCAAGTTTCAAATAATTAGTAATTGCCAGTTGGCATATACGGTTCCAAAACGGCAGCACTTACACTTATAATTCGACAAAATATGATTTCAAACCCACTTTCACGGAATACTTTTTTAACCTAAACTGAGAAAAATTGAAATCCATCAAATATCGAAATATCACCCAAAAATTGTAAAATAAATAATTGTCAAAACTCAAGTTTTAAACGTGATGGAAGGACAAGTTTTGCAGCACAAGCAACTCAAATTTAAGTTCAAGAAAAATCCGCATCTTAACACGGTTAAAAATTAGGTCAAATTAGATTTGATTAATTTTTTATTAGTATGAATATATGTGTGTGTATATATATATACATTTATTACAATTTATTATACTTCTATTCTATATAATAATATGAATTTGTACAACCCGTGTCTTATAAATATAAAATGAAAACAACATTTTATACTCAAAGCCTCTAACACTACCCACTTTTTTACATTATTTGTACTAAGTAAACATATATACAAAATGATATATTGGTAGAGATTTTTTATAGAGTTAGTAATGAATCCGCTTCTTCTCTTTGAAGTATCAAAACAACTGCAGTAGACCCACATTACGTGAACAAGTTGTCAAGCCCTTCTCAATTTGTGGGTCACCATGTTTGCAATTATGAAATCTTTCTGCGGTACTATCTCCAACCTTTTGTTGTTTTTTTCAAACTTTCATGAATAGCAATAGCCACTTCTATCCACAGCACCACTTACGTACAGACATCATGACCAGACGACATATGCAAGTCATGTTCATGCATCCTAAACCGCATATCAAATCCTCAATAAGACACCAGTATTACAGCAGTTAGTTTTTTTTTTTTTTTTTAAATTCCCAATCATAATTCGTAATGTCCTGCATCTGAAATTGAGGTTTATTGGAGTTGGAGTTGCACTTGTTTAAGGCATGCATGGTGCTAGTTTTATTTATAACAATAAGCGGCTATTATTATAATAATTCAGAGGAAAAAAATAGTATCTTTTACTGTTCTACGTAGAGTAGTGGTTCTTACACAAAATGTTTTACATATAGTTTTATATCAGTTTGTGTATAATAAGTTTAATTTTATGAGTGGATTCCAGTTAACTTAACTGAAAAAGTCTCTTGTCATCAAATAAAAGATCTATGTTTGATTCATGCCTATATCAAAAAAACAATTGATACTTTGGTCTAATGATAAAGTGTGATCATTAAGAGTGGATGCTGTAAGTTACTTGAAATTATCTCTAAAAAGAAATTTAACTCTATAGACACATTCAAGACATGAACAGCCTATTTCAATTGGTGACAAGCACAAATTTTTCTGGAATTTTTCCCTTCCTTTCTTATTTATTTAGTTATTTCTTAGTAAACCTATACCCTTATTTTTAAATGGGTCATGCGTAATTGTATGAGTCTGTCTATACAAGTTTTTTTTTTTTTTTTTAGATAGTTACAGTATACTATTAAGTATTAACATTACAATTCGCACATTTTCTTCCTAAATTTCAAACACATGCTTGTTAAGCTACAAACCAGCTGTCTATATAAGCTTTTTGTGCTTTTTTTTTCTTGATTTTTTTTTTTTTTTGAGAAGAAACCTGTCTATATAAGCTGATGCGACGTTATTTAGCTATTAAAAAAAAAAAAAAAACCAAAACATAACAAAACAGATGCTACGCTCTCCATTTTATAATAGATGAAAGTTTGCTGGCATTCCAATAAGACAAAATAACATAATAATTTTCTAAACTTTTCTTAAGTTATTCATATTTTAAATTACTCTATAGAGTCTAAATACTCACGTCAGTTATTGATATTAGACATTTTTTGGAAGATTGTTATGTTGAATATTATAATTTATACTATAATTAACTATCTCTCATCTTTATTACTTATTAGATAGAGACAGTACTATCAAATATAATAAAATATATTAGTGGTAAACTTAAAACGGGATTTATTCATTATTATACCTAAGATGATATGATATGAACTTGACTGGGAGAGGTAGTGGTTCCAGATATTTTCTGATACAGCAAGCTTCAGTTTGACAATTGACATTCACGATTCCATGATATGAACTCCAAGCAACAAGTTGAGCTTCAATTAAAATCTTACCTCAAAGATTGGAAAGAGACCTAGATATGTACGGTACTTTGAACTTTGCCTATTCTGCATAACACACATCTTGAACTTGAGAAAGAAAGAGGTGGTTCGACTTTCATTTCACGGGAACAGGAAGGTTTTAAAACGGAGCAAGGATTACTGTTGTGTGGCCCATAAATGCAAATTGACTGAGTAAAAAACCAAAGTGATGAAGAAGCACTTAGTAAGATATTTTAATTAATTTTTTTTATAATATGAAAGGTTTATTAAGTGAATGGTTACAAATTGCATATTAGCAGTCCTTTCAACCGTGAATTGAAGATTAGAAGAAGCCTAATAAGCTTTAGTTGTTGGAAGGGGTGGGTAGTTAAGTCAAACTATGTGCATTCGGATATAGCCTTTTTTTCCTCCTCTTTTAAGGACAAAATTTAGTATTTGCAAGCTTGCAGTAGAATAAGTTCCCCCAATAAAATTTGAACACATAATTGAATTACTTTTAATTCTCTTTTGGGAAAAATAATACTAATAAAAAAACTTGTTTGTTTATTTGTAGAAATTAGATTATGTGGGTTCCAGTTAGTTCAACGGAGATGATAAAGTTTCTGATAGTTGAATAAGAGATCTGGAGGTAAATCCCTGCCTATATCAAAAACTGATTAGTGTCTTGATATGAAGATAAAAAGTTATCATTAGAAGCAGATACCATAGGTTGAAACTCTCTTAAAAAACAATTAAAGTATAATCGTACAAAGAAAAAACCCGAAGTATATGTTTTAGTTACGACACGTCAACGTTTGACAATTTGGGAAATATCTTTGTCATTGCAATTATTATTACCATTAGATTGCTATTACTAATATTTAGTGTAGTAGTTAACATTTTTGTAAGGTTGAGCACCTCCTTTTTTGGATTGACTTTTTTTTTTTTTAAGAAATAATTACAACATGCTGCTAACTCCGCAGCTTGAACCCTTTCCCCCCTAGACCTGAAGCACTTTGTACATGGGGAGGTGCCAATTCAGCTACAAGGCCTTTGGCTTAGATTGACTTGAATAACCTAACAAATATATATTTAGTAATTGACGGATAGAGATTTCCACTAGCAAGACTCATACATATTGTAGGGACAAGGGATCCAAAGGTATATATATTGGGCCTTGGGTCTAAGACGAGGACGTTGAGTGATTCAAGGACATATAAATAGTATTAAAGATGTAAGACTCAAAGCCCCATAAGTAAGCTACAAATGAGGGGGTTGGGGAAGGTAGGCCGAGGAGGACTATCCCCTTGGCTAAATGAGGTGAAGATCAAAATATGTATTCTATCATCCAGGGTGACATTTCAGGAAGTTCTGTTGATAGAAACATGCATTATGAACGTACAGGAAGGATGGGAACTAAGAAATATCTAAGAAAAAGCTGCTACTATCGCATTGAATACTTTGTAGCTAATTCTCTAGCTATATTAATGAGGGAGTGAAATCTGAACAGTGTTTCTTCAACCTTACAGCTACCCTTAAAGACTTCTGTAGGGTGTTGATGGGACAAGGATCAAGACAAGCAATCTACTATCCACGTGGAGGGTAAATAGAAAAAGGAAGAAATAGTATAAATGAGAAGGGATGCCCTAAGAGAAAGAAAGGAGGAAAAAAGGAAAAAGAGGGAAGTAATTAGAATTGTATTTGTAACCAACTTCAAGAAATATATACAAGAACTGATCTCCTCGGACTGTGCAGAGGATAATTTTTCCTTAGATAAATCAATCCATCTTCATTTTATTGTCATCTGAATCCATTTCATTTGCTGTCTAACTCATTAAAGCCTAGTATTCTAGCTCACTCTCTAAAAATTCATTGTATTGGACTTTTTGGACTTAAGTTCATCCATCTGTTGGGCTAGGGACTCAAATCAGGTCTTTACAATTAGCGTCGTCTGTGGGAAATTCTGGGGTGATAGCGAGTCTAACGTTCAATTATGGTAGGTTCAGGTTCAAACTAGGCGAAATCTATAGGGTCGCAATGTCAAGATCACTTTCGTGATCTTGAACAAAGGAGGGACCGAGAGGTAAGTGTGCACACTACACATACTAGGAGCTAGTCTCGGGGTGGGAGCCATGTCTCTCATGAGGAGAATGCTAGAAACATGCGGCTAGAGATTGACCACTTGCAGAGGAAGTTGCGCTGTGAACGATGAAGAAGAACTCCCTCCAGGACTGATTCTTCCTCCAATGAGGAAAGAGATGGCAATTACAGGCCTAGATCAATGACTCCCCCCTAGTGAGTCTTTCTCCTATGATGAAGACTACCACCATGAGCGCAGAAACAAGGGCTCATCTTCTAAAGGCATGGAAAATGATACGATGAGCAGAGCGTTCAACCAGATTTCCAAGTCACCTTTCACGAGCAGAATTGAGGGAGGGAAACTTCCTCGGTGGTTCACTTACCCTATGTTCACCATATACAATGGTCGAACAGACCTTATGGAATATGTGAGTCACTTCGACCAAAGGATGGCTGTGCACTTTAAGAATAAGGCCTTGATGTGCAAGGTGTTCCCCTCCACTTTAGGGCCCGTGGCCATGAGATGGTTTAATGGCTTAGGAGCAAGTTCCATTGATTCCTTTAAGGAAATTAATCGGGCATTTGGATCTCACTTTATAACGTGCAGTAGGGTTCCTCAACCCTAGGACTTCTTGTTGTCTATGTCCATAAGAGAGGGCGAGACCCTGAAAACGTACTCGGACAGATACTTGGAGATGTTCAATGAGATCGATGTGGAATTTGATGATGTGGCTATAAAGACTTTCAAGGTCGGCCTGCCTGCAGAGCATTATTTGAGAAAGTCTTTGAACAAGAAGTCGGTAAGGAGCATGCGTCGGCTTATGGACTGCATTGACGAATACAAGCGAGTTGAGGAAGACCAACAGCAAGGGAAATGAAAGGCTAAGGTTATCCCTCAGAATAGGAGGGATTTTCGGTTAGACTGATACAATGATAGTAGACCCTGAAGGGATTTTGCTGGGCAATCTGGGGCTATGGCTCCTTTGGTGGTCAACACGTTATTCCGAGAGCTAGTGCATCAAATCCTGGATAAGATTAAGAATGAGCCATACTTCAAATGACCAAATAAGATGGGAGGAGACTCTATGAGGCGCAACCAAAGTCTTCATTGCCTCTACTACCAGGAATGGGGACATACCACCGAGGACTATAGGACTTTGTGGAATCATCTGGAGCAACTGGTTAGAGATGGAAGGTTACAACAATTTTTGTATCGACCCAATGGGCAGGGAGACTAAGGAAGGTTAGGAAACCAGGGGAACACTCCCTCAAGACCCCTTTTGGGCACATTTAATGTCATCTTTGCTGCTCTTGGGAGAACTGGTTCTCACCTTTTCAGGGTGATGTCTATAGCTCAACTACTTGCCGAGGACTCTAATTTCGGGTTGAAAAGGGCTAAGTGGAGGTCTGACTGGCATTGAGTTTTTCAAAAGAAGACAAGATTGGAACTATACAGCCACATGATGATGCTTTAGTAGTCACCTTTAGGATAGGAGGATACGATGTGAAGAAAGTGTTAGTAGATCAGGACAGTGGCATGGAGATTATGTACCCTGACTTGTACAAGGGGTTGAACTTAAAGCCCATGGATTTGATAGTTTATGATTCACCTTTGGTTAGTTTTGATGGGAAAGTGGTCATTCCAAGGGGTTAAATTAGATTGCCCGTGCAAGCAGGTTCAGAAGTGGTAGAGGTGGACTTCATTGTGGTAGATGCATATTCTCCTTACATAACCATTGTGGCCAGACCCTGGCTTCATGCCCTAAGGGATGTTTCTTCAACTTTGCATTTGAAGGTAAAATATCCATCCGGTGATCAGATTGAAGAGTTTTTTGGGAGTTAATCCATGGCTAGGCAGTGTCTGGTGGTTGCAATTATGCACCAGCCTGAAGCTGAGTCCTCGGCCTCTATTGAGGGGGGCTTGTAGCAATTAAGGATTCCGGTCCTATCTATGGATGTAGTATCAGGAGAGGCAAAGTGTGAGATGTTGGAGGAAATCGTTATAGATCGTGATCTGGAGAAGTTTTTTCAGATTGAAGCTCAGTTGCCTCCTAGTGAGAAGGAAGAACTGCTAGCATTTTTAAAGAAGAATATTGATGTGTGGAATGCTTATGTGACCCTTGGGATGGATTCAGATTTCATTTGCCATCATTTAAATGTTAACCCAGTTGCCCTCCCTAGGAAGCAACCACCTTGGTGCTCATCTAAAGAGAATTCTGATGCTGTCAAGGAAGAGGTGAACAAGCTTAAGCAGGCTGAGGCTATTAAGGAAGTTTTCTACCCTAAATGGTTGGCTAATACAATGGTAGTGAAGAAGAAAAATGGGAAGTGTCGGGTATGTGTAGACTTCATAGACTTGAACAAAGCTTGTCTAAAGGACCCCTTCCCCATGCCTCGGATTGATAAGCTAGTGGACACAACTATAAGCCATCCTTGGATGAGCTTTTTGGATGCCTTTCAAGAGTACCACCAGATACCTTTAGTCTTGGATGATCAGGATAAAGCAACTTTTGTTATTTCTACTAGGAATTACCACTACAAGGTAATGCCATTTGGTCTAAAGAATGTAGAATCTACTTATCAGAGGATGATGACCAGGATGTTTGAGCCACAGCTAGGAAAAAACATTAAGTTTTATATAGACGACATGGTGGTCAAGAGTAAGGTGGAGTTTGAGCACGTTAACGACCTCAGGAATATCTTTGAGATCTTGAGGAGACACAAGGTGCGACTTAATGCTTCTAAGTGCTCTTTTGGTGTCGGATCAGGGAAATTATCGGGGCACATGGTTACTCACTGTGGAAATGAAGTCAATCCTGACCAAATTAGGGCAATTAACAATTTACAGCCACCTCGAAATCCCAAAGAGGTCTAGAAGTTGACAGGAATGATTGCTGCTTTAAACTGATTCATCTCTCAGTCAGCAAACTAGTGTAGGCCTTTCTTTCAGTTATTAAATAAGGGAAAGGGATTTGAATGGACTGAGGAGTCCGTTTTGGCCTTCCAGCAGTTGAAAGAATATCTTCCTCGGCCACCCATTATGTCCAGGCCTGAGGTGGATGAGGTTTTGTTTGCTTATATTGCAGTGGCCTCCCATGTAGTGAGCTTGGTTCTTGTACAGGTTGAAAGTGGTGTACAAAGGTCAGTTTACTATGTGAGCAAGTCACTACATGAAGCTGAGGTACGTTATCTGCCACTGGAGAAGGCCATTTTGGCAGTGGTGCATGCTACGTGTAAGCTCCCCTACTACTTCCAATCACTGTTGTTGTCCTAACCTAACTTCTGCTTAGATCTCTACTTCGGAGCATTGATTACACAGGGAGGATTGCCAAGTGGGGTATGATCCTAGGGACTTTTGATATCAAGTACATGCCTCGTACTTCTATAAAGGGCCAAGTCCTAGCCGACTTGGTGGTTGAATTTGCAAAGCCTTCGCTAGAAGAAGATGCCAAAAGGCCAGGCATGGGTGAAAAGTCAGTTGGCCTGGTCTCCGTGCAAGAACCTTTATCCTAGAGAGTGTATTTTGATGGTGTAGCAAACCAAAGAGGATCCGGAGTGGGGCTGGTTCTGATCTCTCCTGAGAAAATCACTATTGAGGAGTTCTTAAGATTGGGCTTCTTGACCACAAACAATGAGGCTGAGTATGAGGCCTAGCTGGTAGGGATGACCATGGTTTAGAAATTGGGAGGAAGAGTAGTGGAGATGTTTTCGAATTCAAGGTTAGTTGTGGGACAGGTTTAGGGAGAGTTAGAGGCCAGGGATGTGAGAATGCAAGAATACTTAAATCAAGTCAAGCACTTATAGTCAGGGTTTGAGTCTTTCAACTTACATTACATTCCTAGAAGCGAGAACACCCATACTGACTCTCTAGCCACTCTGGCTACCTCCTCGACTTATCCTTGTTGAAGATTTGTGTAGACTTACTGAGATGAAGAAAGAGGTGGTCCATATTCATCAGATTAGAGTGGGATCTAGTTGGATGGATTCTATCGTGCTATTCCTTAAGAAGGATATCCTGCCTAAGGGGAAGTCTAAAGTAGACAAAGTGCAAAGAAAGGCTCCTCGATTTTGGCTGTCCGAGGACCAAAAGTTATACAAACGCTTTTTTTTCGAGGCCATATTTACTATGCATACACCCTGAGGCATCAGAGCTGCTTCTAGAGGAGTTGCATAAAGGAATTTGTGGAAGCCACACAGGTGGCAAATCCTTATCTCATAGGGCCTTTACCCAGGGATATTGGTGGCCAAATATACAAAGGGAAGTATAAGAATATGTGAAGAAATGCAATCAATGTCAAAGATTTGCCCTAAACATTCATCAATTAGGGGGAGTCCTTAATCTCTTGAACAGCCCTTGGCCTTTTGCTCAATGAGGCTTGGATATTGTGAGTGGGCTAAAAAAGAGGCTGGATGACGCAAAGGAAAAATGGGTGGAAGAGTTGCCACATGTCCTTTGGACATATCGGACTACACCTCGCAGGTCCACTAGGAGATGCCCTTTTCAATGACTTATGGGGCTGAGGTTGTAATTCCTCTAGAGATAGGATTTCCAACGTTGAGAACAAGCTCTTTTACTCCAACCAGTAATGATGGGCTATTGGAGAAGAGTTTAGATTTAATTGTAGCGCGAAGAGAAAATGCTATGGTTCAGTTGGTGTACTATCAACACAAGCTCAAGCAGGGGTATGACTTAAATGTTAGGCCAAGGCCATTAGCGCCTGGAGACTTGTTATTGAGAAAGGTTTTGGGTACTGCTAAGAACCCAGCTTGGGGAAAGTTAGGATCAAGAAGGGCCATATTGCATCACTTTAGTGGCTAGAATAGGTGCATATTATCTTGAAGATCTAGATGAAAAAGTTATACCACGCCCTTGGAATGTAAAAAACCTAAGAATGTATTAATTTTAATGAAATTTCTTTACCACATTTTGGTTTATTATATTATGCATCAAGCGTTCCATTATTCGTTTGAATATCAGACAGAATATTGGTCATGCCTGGCTCCTCGGACTACATACTTTTGGTAAATTGATATTCTAAGTTATCTTTATAAATATTAAACAGAACATTAGCTATGCTTGGATCCTCGGACCATATGCTTTGAGTAAATTAATGCTTCTTGTTATTTTTTTAAGTGTTAAACAGAATCTTAGCTATGCCTAAATTCTCGAACCATATGCTTTGGGTAAATTAAAACTTCCTGTTATTTTTCTAAGTGTTAAACATAACCTTAACTATGCCTGGATCCTCGAACCACATGCTTTGGGCAAATTAATACTTAATAACATCTTTCTAAGTGTTAAACAGAACCTTAGTTATGCCTGGTCTCTCAGATCGCATGCTTTGGGTAAATTAATACTTAATGACATCTTTCTAAGTGTTAAATAGAATCTCAGTTATGCCTGGTCTCTCGGATCACATGCTTTAGGTAAATTAATACTTCATGACATCTTTCTAAGTATTAAACAGAACCTTAGTTATGTCTGGTCTCTCGGATCACTTACTTTGGGTAAATTAATACTTGATAACATATTTTTTAAGTGTTTAGCAAAACCTTAATTATGCCTGGTCTCTCGGATCACATGCTTTGGGTAAATTAATACTTATTGACATTTTTCTAAGTGTTAAACAGAACCTTAGTTATGCCTGGTCTCTCGGATCACTTGCTTTGGCTAAATTAATACTTGATGACATCTTTCTAAGGGTTAAATAGGGCCTTTATTTTGCCTAGCTCCTCATATCATTCGCCTTAAGTAATTTAATTTTCTTGGTTATATGCCTAAGTACATGGTCATTTTCCTTATTATTTGTACGTGTTTATTTTGTTTGAGTTAGCAACAATGCACTGCTGTCAGCTTCAGTAAAGTCAAGGTAGCAATAATTTACTGCTGTCAACATCATTACCAGTTTTAACTCCCATCAGAGGGAAAAATGATAACTATGCCAACTACAAAATAAATATTACAGAGAAATGAAAGATTCGTAAAGTAAAAAGTGCAGCCCTTTTTATTAAATAAAGGAAAAGTTCATTATATACAATGACAAATTGCCATCACAAAAGAAAAGATACAAAGGAAAAACTACAAAAAGAAGGAAAAATGGTAGCGAAGGAAATAAAATCCTAAGAGCTAGGCTTTGGCTGGAGGAGGAAAGTCTTCTTTCTTGCTCGGCTGAGAGGCAAGATCATCTTTGGCCTTGGGGTCAGCCTCTTTTGATTTGACTGCAGTGTTCTTGGGCTTGGCAGCATCCTTGGACTTTGAGGGGGGCTTGACCTCCCTGCCCTTGCCCTTATCCTTAGCCACCTCAGCCCCTTGGCCTTGATCACCAGCTTGACTGGATCCTTTGGAAGTCTCGGAAGGGGGAGGAATGGCCGGCGCAGTTAGAAGCTGCTTAGAGGATTCTGGAGCAATGGTAGAGGGAGATGGAAGGATAGTTGAGACTTCACGGATGTTGGGAGGGTCGTAAACACTCTTATCCTGCTTCCACTCTGAGGTAGCAAGGACCCCTATAAGGTTGATAGCCTCTTTCCACGCCTCGTTGCAGTAATCCTTGCACACCTCGACCAGCTCCTCAGCTAGCTGGATCTCGGTTTCTTCTACCTGAGGTTATAGGACACTTGCCTTGAGGCCTCTGCAGCTTCCTCGGCTGCTCGAGCAGCGACATTGGCTTTCTCCAAGTCAACTTTAAGGTCCAAAACTAGCTGCTTTTGTGTGGCCAGCTCTATCTCTGTAAGATGGAGCTTTTTACGTTGATCTTTAGCTTGGTCTTGGGCATTCTTTAGGCCAGCCTCAGTGCTTTTCCTCACCCTCTCCTCGGCAGTCAACCTGTCGACCAGTTCTTTGTTCTCCTGCTTCATGGCTCCCAGGGCCTTGATGGTCTCAGCGTGGAGGTTGGTTTCAGCCTTTGCCTCGTTCTGGGTGTCCTTGACCTATTCCTTAGCTACAAAACTTCTTGGATAGCCTGCACAAAAATGGCAGAGGAATCCCATGTAAAAAAGGGGGGGGGGAAAATAGAATGGAAAGAGCGCCTTCGCATTTAGCTTGCAGATATGATAGTGAAACTTACCATGGCAAGATCCCTCTTCAACGACATGAAGAGGTCTGGCTGCCTCATGTGCCTTAGAGCATCCATGTCTTTTGGCAGGAAGAGCAGTTGCTCTAAGGCTTTAGCAACATAAGCGGAGTGCCCTCTCTAGAACCCCTTAATGGAGGAGTTCCATGGGATGACAGCACCATCTAGCTCCAGCCGAGGTGCCCAAACACGTTGTTAGCGCACCTCGGCCACAGTTGGATCCTCCTTATTATCTGCAGAGGAGGCCTGCTTGTCCTTGGTCGTCTTCTGCAGTTTGGCCTCTTTTTGAGGGACCACCTCACCTTTCTTCACTTCTTGGTCCTTCCTTTTCTTCTTCAAGTTAGGAATGGGGAGCAAGCCGCTGTAGTTGTGGGAGGAGGGGTGTGAGGAGGAAGAGTGAGGGGAAGCTAGGATTTAAGGGCCTCCTTGGATGATGACCTTTTATTCCTCCCAGCCATGAGGTCCCTTAAGCCCTTACTTGGATTCAGAGCCATTGCGTCTTTCTTCTCGAAACTACTATCTACCTCAGCGATTATCAACTGGGGGGAGCGAGCTGCTGAGAATTTATCAAGATCACCTTTAGAATTCGAGATCTTGACGGGATCTACTCACGCCTCTTCTTCTTCCTCGAGTTGGAATTGATCTATTTCCTCCTCGAGTGATAGGCGTGAGGAAGCAATTTCTTCCCTTAGAGCCGCTACTTCAGGGAGAGCGTGAGGTGGAGGCAGCTTGATGGGCACGACGTCCTCTCGGGTAAGAAACCCAGGTACAGAAACATCTATCCTTCGGAGCTTAGGATTCCCTGCTCTGATTGCATGGCCCAATTCTTGAAAGATGTCCGATATTGGTTCGAAGCCCAGAATGAGGTGGACCGCTCTCAGCTGCCTGCCCTCACTCACAAACACCTCGGACCTTAAGACTCTGTTGAGGTCTGTGACATTGACCAGATTGAGGCGGGGCATTACGTGTCTTTTGTCTGTAAAAACAGTGGAGGAACAAATTGTGGTCACACCAATAAAACCCATCATCAAAAGAAAATGAAATATTAAAGGGAAGAATAACAAAGCTAAAAGAACTAAATCCCGGGCCAAGGGACCTAACCCCAGGGTACCTTACTTGGCTTTCCCTCTCGAGTTGGGCAACGAAGACCGTTGTGCCATTCCCTAGAGGCGATTAAGTAATCGTCTTTCATGTCCTTGTTGGACTTGGAAAGACACAATATAAGCCTAACAATGTCAGACCTAGACTTGAGGCAATACCCCAAGTCAGCAAGTGAATAGCATTCATACATATGGACGACGTTATGCTAGGTGAGTCTTAGATCCATTTGCTCATTGAGATCATTGACGCTACCTAAAATTCTAAACATGTTGGGTGCGCATTGGTGAGGGCACAACCTGTGGTTGAGCAGATAGTCTCAAGTTACCCTACCTATGGGAAGCGTCATTCCTTCTTCTATGAAAGCGATCATAGGAATAACAACCTCCCCTTCTTTCCTATCAGTAACCACCTGATTTGGGGTACAATATCGCAGGGCAACTCCCTGTGGAATGTGATATTTGGCCCCAAAGCCCTCCATACCGGCGGGAGAATCTAGCAGGTCTTTGAATCTATCCATATGAGCAAACTAAAAGGAAATGAGTTTGAAAAAGGAGTGAAGGTTAGGAGGCCGAGAAGAGTGACAGAGGAGAAAAGAACCTAGGAGCGTGAAAACTTACGAGAATGAGAATAGGTAACACTTTAGGAACTTCTTAAGAGTTGGGAGATTGAGGAATTCTTGAAAGTTGTAGAGTTTGAGAATTCTTAAGGGCTTACAAATTTGTGAAGTAAAGAAAATTAAACCCTCCAGGCGCCGTATATAGGAGGCGGAATTGAGTGGGAGTTATCCCACTCAAAATTCAAGGAGAAATGCCAACCGAAGGATCTACATCTCACTGTAGATTGCGGGAAACAAAGTGCCGCCTGGAGCATTTAATGAGACATCACAGGCTCTGAAGTGTCAGGAATAGTTATAGGACACACGAAGCGATATTCTCACGTATGTAAATCAAAGAAACAAATGGATTTAATTCTCCAGAGTCAAAACCCCATTTTTTCTCCTCGGATAAAAGGGGAAAAACTGTAGTTTTGAGGGGCTATTGTAGGGTAAGGGATCCAAAGGTATATATATTAGGCCTTGGGTACTAACCGAGGTGAAGATCAAAATGTGTATCCTATCATCCAGGGTGACATTCCAGGAAGTTCTATTGATAGGGACATGCATCATGAACGTACAGGAAGGATGGGAACTAAGAAATATCTAAGAGAAAACTGCTACCACTACATTGAATACTCTGTAGCTAACTCTCTAGCCGCATTAATGAAGAAGTGATATCTGAACAGTGTTTTTTCAACCTTACACCTACCCCCAAAGACTTCCGTAGGGTGTTGATGGGACAAGGATCAAGACAAGCAATCTACTATCCATGTGGAGGGTAAAGAGAAAAAGGAAGAAATAGTATAAATGAGAAGGGATGCCCTAAGAGAAAGAGATGAGGAGAAAGGGAAAAAGAGGGAAGCAATTAGAATTGTATTTGTAACCAACTTCAAGAAATATATACAAGAACTGATCTCTTCAGACTGTGCAGAGGATAATTTTTTCTTAGATAAATCAATCCATCTTCATTTTCTTGTCATCTGAATCCATTTCATTTGCTGTCTAACTCATTAAAGTCCAGTTTTCCAGCCTACTCTCTATAAATTCATTGTATTAGGCTTTTTGGGCCTAAGTTCATCCATTCTGTTGGGCTAGGGACTCAAATCAGGCCCTTACACATATCATTAATCAAATTTTAAAGCATCAAATTGTACAAAGAAAAAAAGTGAAGTATATGTTTTAGTTACGACATGTCAATCGTTTGATAATTTGGAAAATATCTTTTTCATTGCAATTATTATTACTATTAGATTGCTATTACTAATATCTAGTGTAGTAGTTAACATTTTTGCAAGGTTGAGCACCTCCTTTTTTGGATTGACATGAATAACCTAACAAATATATATTCGGTAATTGACAGATAGAGATTTCCATCAGCAAGACTCATGCATATCATTAATCAAATTTTAAAGCAACAAATATTCGCCTAATTTTAACCAAATATTCCATACGACACGTGTTGCCCTTTTATATTAAAAAACGTGAATATGTGCATCATTAACAGGCCAGTGTTTTATTGTAATTTAGTTTTGATTCAAATACATGATGCTAAGAGGCAAGAGCTATGTAGCTTAGTGGCATAATCTGCTCTCAATTATCAGGAGGATAAGGGTGCAAAATCCCCCCTCTTATTATTATAATTATCAAATTATAAAATATACACACACTTTTGTTGGTGAGTGAAAATGGTCAAATACTATATTTGGCAGAAATTATTAGTATTCTATTCCTGTTTGCGAAGTAATTAATAATCTACTACTATTTTGAAATTCGAGTTTTTGAAACTTGAGTTTGCTGTATAACTAGCAAACTTGGTGGCTATTTTGTATGGAACTCGAGTTACACGGCAAACTCGAGTTTTAAATTAGTAGTAGATCACTAATTATTTCGTAAATAGTGGTAGAACACTCATAATTTTGCCCAAAGATAGCATTTGGCCATTTTCATCACTTTTGTTCCTTAAAATTTAAGGTTGTTTCTATTTAGGTTCCTAAAGTTTAATATTTTGGTCCACCAAGTTTGATTCATCTTTCAAAATAGTTTTTCCTGTCAATCTATTACTAATCTTAGGGTTTGTTTGTTTGGAGGTGAAATAAGGTGGATGGAAAACTTAGGAGCAAAATAAGAAGGAAAACTTTTTTGGAGTGTGTTTGGTTGGGTAGAGAGGAAGGAAAATAAATGGTGAGGTCCAAATGTGTTTCTCCGTGGCCCACCAAAATGTTTTCTCCTCAAAATGGAGAGAAAACTAGGTGGGGATAAATTTTTTCTTGATTGACAAAAATGCCCATATTTTCTTCAAGTTGTTTTTTTTTTTCCTCTCTCCCTTGGGCAATAACATTGATATTTTTTTTGGGCAATAACATTGCCAACAACGTTGCCCCTTTTTTTGCTTTTTTATTTTTTTCTTGGCAATCACGATGCCAATTGCTATTTTTTTTTCTTGGGCGTTAACTTTGGCTTCTCTTTTTTTTTTTTTTTTTTTTTTTTTTTTTTTTTTTTTTTTGATTTTCTAGGGCTTGGGCGTGATAGGTTTATTTTTTTTATTTTTATATTTTTTACTAGATGTGATTTTTTTTGGGACATGATTTTTATTTTTATAATAAATTTGGGTGATTGCTTTTTTTTTTTTTTTGTGTGGTTTTTGTCACTTTTTTTTTTTAATTGGGCACATTCTTTAACAAGGGTATATGAGTAAATTTATTCAAACTCATTTTTTCCATCCCTCCACTTTTCCACTCCCAACCAAACAAAAAGGAGAGAAAATAAAATGTTGAACAAAGTTTAGCTACAAAATTAGTTGTAGTTTAAGACTACAAACTCACTCAATAAAATAAATATTACAACATATTTTGAAAATCTAACTGTTGAATTGCATGTTTTTTATGCTCTTAATACACATCTTAAATTTTGTGTCAATAGGATATTATTTACTATATGATTTATAAGTTTATATTTTATGCATAATTTTAAATTACAAAAACTTGCAATTTAAAAATTTATTAATGACATAGCTATTGATCTTTAATTTTCTTGAAATTTTGCAAGTATGGAGGATATAAGAAGAAGATGTAATCTAATGGTGGATTTATCAAAATTCGCCTCTAATAAAAAGATATTAAATAAGTTTGTAGCTTAAGGCTATAACTAATTTTGTAACTAAACTTTGTCTTAAAATCTTTTCTATCTTCTCATTTTTCCATCCTCCCACTATTTTCCATCTTCTTACTTTTTCACCTTTCCAACCAAACGGATCCTTAATGTTAAGAGAGAGGAAAAAAAAAAAATTGTTTTGTGGGTTTGATCAATTACAGAGATGGATAGAAGAAGGCCGGAATGAAAAATTTTAAATTTAATGGATGAAAATGAAAACAACCTTAAATTTTAAAGATCAAAATGTGATTTAGTCCTTAGTACTCTATCAATCGCATTGCATTTATACGATGTCCTTCAGTACTCTATCAATCGCATTGCATTTATACGGTTAAAA
The DNA here is from genome assembly GCA_032878915.1 of Castanopsis chinensis. Classification (NCBI taxonomy): domain Eukaryota; kingdom Viridiplantae; phylum Streptophyta; class Magnoliopsida; order Fagales; family Fagaceae; genus Castanopsis; species Castanopsis chinensis. The sequence goes on along the minus strand of JAVQMG010000115.1, from coordinate 7,541,063 downwards.
ACTTAAAATGGTAATCCTAAACAACCTTCTCTTTTTCCCTTTTAAAATGCAAAGAGTCCCATGATTAAACCTTGTTGTGAAATAATTTCTACATATTCAGAAATTTATAGCTTCTTGTCAAGGATTTTCAAGCTTAAAAGATCTATTTGGTTTTGTTTTTGTTCATGGTGGACATCTTAACACAAATTTAATTCTCGTGTGAATAATTATCAAAATTGTACCAAGCATTGAACCGCTAAGGAGTTGGTATGATGGTTCACTAGTTGAACAGTTTGATCATTACTTTAGCCATTGAATTAATAATTAGTTTATTTTTAAAAAAAATGTATATAAATCAATCAAATAATACATTAAAGATGAACTATATAAGAAAATGAATTGTATTCAATTTGTGCATATAAATATGCAACTGTAACAATGATCGAAATTAGTAAAATATTATTGTTTCAAAATTTCATTCAAATATATGTGAAAATGACTAAAAAAATGACATTTGAATTGACCTTTTGACTATTTTATTTAAAGTTTAAAAGCCTATTAATAAAAGTACTAAATCGAAATAGAAAATATGATTATTTTGTAATCAAAATAACTGAACACTAATGATAAGTTGAGGATTAACGCCTAAATGGGTGTGGGGGTGTAAAAGTATCTCCATCCTCTCCGCTTTTTCACCCATATTTGGAGAAAAAAAAAAGTCATTTATTTTACTCACTTGTTTTTCCAATAAAATATCTATTCTTCCTCGATCCCAATTTTATATATATATATATATATATATAGACACACACATACTTTAATTATTCTCTATTTGTTCTTAAGTACATTTTACTGAATATTTTATTCTCTCATAATTGTTTTATCTCAAAAAAAATAGAAACTACTAGAAATAGTATTTACAATTTCCCACTACAAATATGGGGTATTTGGGGCACTTAGCTTTTGGGTCTTGTACTTGAGACAGTTATGATTTATGAGCATCATTCAAAGTTAGTGAAAAATTCTAGGACTACATCATTTTGTACCACAACTCTAATATGACAAGTTGTAAGTAATGAAGAAAAAGTGACAGTTTATGTGAAAGTAATATGTAACTAATTACAATCTACAACATAAGATAATTGTAAGAATGAGTAATATTGTATAGTCCGAGAGCATTGCTCTCTCCTCTCACATGAGGGGTGGGCCTCATGGTGAGTCCCATGTGTGGGGCCCACTTCTCATGTGAGAGGAGGGAGCATTTCTCTTTATGTCAGATTCCCCTAACACATATTTGCTTACAATTCTTGCAAATTAATATGTTAGTATAACATATTGTTTGTATTTATTTGACATGACATTATGTTGGCCACCTTAACCTAGGAAACCGGGTTTTATCGGGCGAGATGGATGCTTAATCCCTTCCCATCTCGTAAATTAGCTTCCGAACCAAGGTCAAGGGTTCTAGATTATGCTATTGTATATGCAATTTCACATTTTTAAGAATGTAACTAGAAATAAAGCAATGTAATTTATTTTTCTTAGATTGTATCTAGGACAAAAAGCATTGTAAATTTTTGTTACACAATTGATGTAAATTGTCATATATATTAATACAACATAAGCATTTTTTATATTGAAAGTTTTCTTATTTTTCCATTTAAATTAAATAAGTGGCGACTCCATGTAAACCCTCGATCTAGGGGGGGAGTACATTTTACAGTGAATTCGACATTTTGAACATCAAATCCCGCTTGTTCATGCGGGTTGGCCCAGTTTGAGAAAAAAATTAGCAGGTCAGGGTTGCGGTCGCTCACACTTTTCTATATGTTTCATAAGGCAGACTTATAAAGGAAAAAAAAAAAGTCTAGTCTTCTTAAAGTCTCTTGTAGCTTGTACACTCCACCATCTAACTTTGAGTAATTTTAAAACCACACCCTTTATCACAGAAATTTATTGGGTAGTCCGAGAGTAAAAAAAATGAAATTTGTTAGATAACAATTTTAATGTAAAAAAAGCATGAAGGTAATGGCATGTTCATCCAAGAAATCAATGTAAACAAAGAATTCCTAGCCTAGTCATGTTCATCTAAACATGTGAAAAAAAATAAAAACAAAGTTGTCATATTATTTGTCATCAACATAATTGCAAAGAGAAAAAATAAAAAATAAAATATTTAAGCATATTTGATCATCCAAGCAATTATGAAAAGAAGTAAAGGAAAATCTCTTAGACATGTTCATCTAGAGAAAATCAAAATATTTAGACATGTTTGTTCAAGCATTTAACAAAGTAAAACAACTACCTAGACATGTTCATCTAAGTATTCAAGAGAAAGTTGTGTTTTAGCCTAGAAGTGTTCATCTAAGCATTCAAGAGAAAATTTGTGTATTAGCTTAAAAGTGTTCATCTAAGCATTTAAAAGGAATATCAACGAGACATATAGGCATGTTCATCCAAGCATATCATGAAAGAAACAAATAATGACTTGTTAAGCATTTATTCAAGCATGTGTGGAAACTTAAGAACATAATTAACTACTTACCAGCATAAAGCATAAATTAAAAAGGGGAAAGTGATCACTTAAAGGGGTAGGGAGAAAGTAAGGAAGTACTCAACTACAGTCAAAGTAAGAATAATGGTTGCACAACAGTTTTTCTTTTCAGCTTTTTCACTAGCTCTCCCGAGGAAATTCGGGGTCCAGAAAATAGAAGAGGTCTTCTCTATTTATAAGGGAAGGGATGGCTTAGCTTTAAAGCTAAGTTATTAGCTTTCTTTTGAAGCTAAGGGAGGAGATAAACCTGTTTAAATGTGCTAGAACGGATTTGGTGTTGATCCCCATTTGAATTTTGAAAGGAAGTTGAAGATGTTGCTGAATTTGTGTTATTTTCTGCACCTATTTTGTATTTTGGCCATAACTTTCTGTTCAAAATTCCAATTGATTCAAAATTTGTTTTTTCTAAAAGGAAATTCAATTCTCTACAACTTTTCCAGAAATAGAGAAAACCAATTTTCAACGTTTACCAGGCTAAAAATGTGATTTAAGTTGCCGTTGAAAATAGTAACGTTTTTTGAGCGTTTTTTTGTTTTTTGAAATTTTTCAAAGAATGTATCCGTTTTCCTATCCAACTTGTTTTTCAAAAGCTTTCTTCTGAAACTAAGGGAGGGAATAAGCCTATTAGATAAGCTTGATCAGATTGGGCGTTGATCCTCATTTTCAATTTTTGAAAGAAAATTGAAAATGATGTTGAATTTGTGTTATCTTCTACACCTATTTCGTATTTTGGCCATAAATTTCTGCTCAAAATTTCAATTGATTCAGAATTGGTGTTTTTTGAAAAATTAAAATCTCTATAACTTTTCCAAAAATAGAGAAAATCAAATTTCAACATTTTTCAGGCCAAAAATGCGATTCAATTTTCTGCTAAAGATAATAATGTTTTTTTGTGCATTTTATTTTTTATTTTTTTATTTTTTCATGGATCATATATTTCTCTCTCCAAATTGTTTTTCGAAAGAGCAGATAAGATGCCATAAAGTAAAATATTTTTTATTAAAAAAATAAAAATAAAAAAATAAAAAGAAATCCAATCAAAATTTACACTTAATTAATTTTAAATTAATTCTTGTTGGAACCAATTAAAATTAAGTGTTTAAGATAGGACATGATTGGGCCCATTGTGTAGGTGAGCCATGATTATTTGAAAATTGTTTGTATGATAACTTTTGATCAGGCGGTCTGAACAAAACCTATGACATACCATTATGATCATTAGAGCATCAAGATTTGTTTTGTATTATAAATCTAAAAATCTACCGGTTGGTTAAATGCAAGTTGTAAAATGGGGTGTCTACAAAAAGATGAAAAAGTAAAAAATAAAAAATTGAAAGAGTAAGATATTTGAGATGTTCTAGAGCATAAAAAAAATTTGAGGAATGAGAATGGAAGAGATCCAGGGGCTTTTTAAAATTTACATTTTTCTATTTATTTTGTCAAAAAAAAAAAATTACATTTTAATACTAAAAATTAAAGAGTTATATTTTTCGGTCATTTTTTTTATATAAGATAGAATTTTTACTTTAGCTTAATCTAAGTGTATATGTGTGTGAAGCTCCCTCCTGGAGACTTGAACCCCAACTCTTGTCCTCCACACCCCACAAGCATTTATACTTATGGAGTGACCACCGCACTAAGGGTCCACATTTTTCGGTCATTTTAACTGATAAAAAATCCTTCTAAAAAAAAAAACTGATAACACATTAAAAGATAAGTCATATTTATAAGAGAATTACAAAGTTGAAAAATAGTTAAGTATTTACTTATTACATATTTTAAAAAAAAATTAAAATTTTATTCGCTATAATTGATTGTTTTATTTTAATTTTATGATTTACTTCAAACATTTATTCGAAGAGTGAATTATTCCTTCCAATAATTTAGTCTCTCTTCTTATTTTTCTTTATCATTTCTCACTTTCCATCTATTCCTTTTATCTTTGAGTTTGGTTACACTCCTAGATAACTTCTTTTTTTTCTTTTTTTCTTTTTCTTTTTTGTCTAGGTTACACTCCTAAGCCTAACATTAGCATCAAATGATACAAACATCTCATCAAATTCATTAGTTTGATCAAGATGGTTGCAATGAGGCCTTTAGCCATGTTTAAAAAACGCGGCTATAGACCCTAGAAACGCAGCTATAGCCTATAGTTGTGTTTTCTATAGTCATGTTTACACGCGCTGCCTATTCTGTGTGAGTATAGGTCCAACAGGTCGATTCAAATGTGTAATTATCCTCAAATGGACGTAATATATTTAAATTTTATTATATTAATAAAAAAAAAGTAAAAAAAAAAAAGTGGTATCTGTAATAACTTCATATAAAAACCAATACTTACTTAACAATCCAATAAATTATGAAATTTATTTGTGAAAACAAAAGACTGTAACACACAGAACAGAAACAGATTACTCTTTTTATTTTTTTAGAATAAACAGGTGAACTTTGGAATCCAAGGCATGTGGCGTATCCGGAATGGACAGCAAATCTTGTTGTTTATGAAGATGAGCAGGGACGGAACCAGGGTTTAAACCTAGGGGGGGCCAAGGTATAAAAAAATTTTCCCATGAAAATCTAAGCTAGCATATATTAAATATTAACAAAAGAGGGCCAAAATAAGGTTTTACCCATTTCTGCAAAATGCCCCTTATCTGAAACTATTTAGGAATATGCTCCTATTTTGAAACAAGATTTTTAGAAAATTGAGTTTCAATGAAAAACTCAATTTGTGTTTTGTGATTTTAGATTTGTGGTTGTTTTGTGTCTTTTTTGTTTAGATTGGATTGTTGCTTAATTTGTTGATAATTTTGGTTTGTTTAAAGGTTATTCTTGTTATTTTTGGGACAATTGGGTTTGTTTAGATTGGAAATGTGATATGTTTTGTGAGTATTTTTGGTTAGGTCCAAAGGTTTTTCTTGCTATTCTTGGGACAACAAGTAAAAGGGTTGGTCAATTTGTAAATTTGGATAGAGGACAGGGGCCAATAATATATATATTTTGGGAAACTTTTCAATTTTCTATGTATATATATACTAAGAAATTAAAAAAAAAAAAAAAATGGGGGAGGGGGGGGGGGGGGGCCATGGCCCCCCTCAGCCCTAACTTAGTTCCGTCACTGAAGATGAGGATGGAGTAAGGTGTCGCATGCTTTGACAACTAAGGGGTGTCTGGGAGAGGAGTTTGAGGTATGTTGTTTGAGTGTTTTTGATATATGTGTGGGTGAAAAAGTGTGTAGAAATATGTGTAATGTTGTTTAAAATGTGAAAATGTGAGTTAGATCTCATCATCTACTACTTTCTTTCTTCTTGTTTTTTGTTTTGTTTTTTCACTAATTGATCACAGCATCTGCTTACAAATACAAGTGGCCAATATTGGACATATTTATGAATTTGGCTCTATCCGATCAAAGTACATCCATAGGTGATAGGTCATACTTAATAAATCTTACATGTGACATTTTAATATTTGCGGATCACATCATATGTAAACATTATACTATGTCAACATAATACTTAAATTTAGCTTCTTTCTTTGACTAAAATATAAATTTGATATTGATATAGAGTGCAGTAAATGAAATTACTTCTCCTTTTTTTTTCCCTTCCTCGAGCATGTTTGAAATAACATTCTTCTTACATAAGAGCATTCACATCAGTATGTGTAAGATTTTTGTCTATTTTACACCAAAAACCTCCTTCTTTTATTTTACACTATCACATTTCTAAAACACCCACATCAGTTAATCTATTTTACACATCTATTCTAATTAAATAATATTATTTTTTATTTTTTTATTATTATTTACTAATACACACCAGTATATTTACTAATACACACCGGTTTATTTTACTCTCAAACCTCTCCCTTTTCAGTATCAAAAAAAAATCTCACCATTCCTCTCCTTCTCTCACTCTCTCCCTCACAGACCCAGCCTGCCGTCGCCGCCGATCTAGCTCGCCGCTGATCGGCCTCCCTCTTTCCTTTGCCCCTCCCTCTCTCCTCCACCACCGACCCTTCGCCTCCCACCCCTAACCGACGAGCACTGATCTAACCGATGAGCACCGATCTCCCACGGATGAGCATCGACGAGCACCGATCTCTCACCCCTAATCGACGAGCACCGATCTCCCACCCCCAACCGACGAGCACCGATCTCCCTAGCTCCGATCAGATCCGAGATGTCCCTAGCTCCGATCAGGCGAGCACCGACCTGTGTTGTTGTTGTTGTTTTTTTTTTTTTTTTTTCTAAGCAAGTGTATCTATTCTCTGTGTTGATTTGTCTGTGTGGATGTGTTTGTGTGTGGGTGTGTTTGTGTGCATCAGAGGGAAAAGAAGAAGATGAGGGAAGACGTTACAGTTTGTTGAGCACGGAGATGAGAGAGAAAAAAACGAGCGAACTGAAAATTGATAAAATAATGTATGAACGAGCTACAGTGCCCGTGTATATTTACACAGGCACTGTAGCTCGTGGATGGTTTTTCATACTTTTACATGTCTTTACACCCACTGATGTGGGAGTTTTTTTGATCAAAATGTGTAAAAATTGTGCTTTTTTCTGTTTTAGATGATTTTAGCTGATCTGATGTGAATGCTCTAAAATAAAATAGGCTTTTGGGAAAATTATCAACAAAATTTGATTATCAAACTCAATTTAATGAAATAAATGTACAAAGTAAACGTCTATAATCATTGTGTTCTAATTTATAACTTAAAGATATTATATTATATAGTATTTTTTAATTAATATATATATATATTTTTCGTTTTAATTGAAGGATATCCCATTTCAAGTTCTAGGTCATTTTACATGTACGAGATTTTTTATGTCTTGATCAAAGAAAAATTATTTGTTAACATGTTGCAGCTAGGTAATAATATGTAGTGTGTTAGAACTATCAGTTTTGGTTTTTATAGTTTATTAATAGGTTAAGTTTCTAATTACACTTTTAAAATTTGGGAGTTTTTGGATTTTACACTCCGAAATTTGAGTATTAGAATTTTACCCCCTGAAGTTCTCTTTTGTTTGTATCAGCACCTGTCCATCCATATTTTTTGTCAAGTGCCATGTAAACTTGTCATGTGTGTTTAGTTCATCCAATAAAATGATACCACGTCATTTTTATTATGCCGTGTCATTTTTAATTATATATTTTTAGGCTATAAAAATGATGTGGCATCATTTTTTGGACAAATTAAACACGCATAACAAGTTTATGTGGCACTTGAGGGGTTGTTGATGCAAGCATAATAGAATTTTAGGGGGTAAAATTCAAATTCTGAAATTTCAAAGTATAGAATATAAACACCCCCAAAGTTTAGGGGTGTAGTTTGCAATTTAGCCTTTATTAATGATATGCTAGTAAGATGCACAATTTAATTAAGAATTGTATATAAACTGTTGCATATTTGTGAATATACATGTAAGTTATAACATGTGAGTGCTTAATTTGAAAGTAGGAATATATATATATATATATATATATATATATATTAAAAGCCAAAACTCAAAGAAAATCCAATTAGATTTTAATTGGATTATAAATTTTGTGCCACATGTCCTATTTAATTTTTGTACCAAGTGAATTATTGAGTGTTAAAATCAAATTAGATTCTAAATTGCATTTCAATTAGAGTCCAATTTTGCACTATAGGTCTATCTTGTTAGGTTCTAAGACCTTAGGGATTAATGTATTAGAACTTCAATGTGTATTGTGTTGGCAAACCATGATCAAAACAAGAGTCTAGGTTTAGGCTTGCTCAAAGTATGTTTTGTTGTAAAGTTGGAATTGAGTGATTGCAGAAATTATTGGTCAAATTCTACAAGGCTCGATCGATTGAAAATTAGATTCGATCAATCGAGAATCGTGCAGATTATTTTTTTTGCAAAATTTCCAACTCAGCCCAAGCCCGTTTGATTGTAGGGTTTTATGTTTTATGTCTCATATAAATAGAAAAACCCTAGCTACATTTTATAGGCTTTTGATATGGTATGTGTTTGAATCTCTTGTGAGATCTAGAAGTGTTTACCTTCATACACACTTAGGGTTATCAAGATTGTGATCGTTGTTAAAAGCTTGGTGATCGTTTCAGTTGCTACACAAAGAACATTCAAGAAGATCAAGATTCACAAGTAGGAGAACTTGTGGTTGCAGTGGATCAAAGAAAGAAGTAGTCCGTGGACTCGAAGCTGTCACGTGGTCGTGGTAGTAAGTTTTCTACTCGAGGTAGCACTAGGATGTTAGTGGTCAAAGTCTTATTGTATAAACTTCAATTCTTTCATAGTGGTCTGTTTTACCTTGAGGATAGCTAGTTAAATCCTCCCTAAGTTTTTTACCGATTTGGTTTTCCTGAGTCATCATATCTTTGTGTTCTTTATATTTCCGCATTATATTTATTTTACACATTGTGGTTTAATCTAGTATTAATTAACAAACTTGTTAATCAACTTGGCTTAATATTAGGTTAATCATACTGTGTTAAGGGGTCTAAATCTTTACAAGTGGTATCAGAGCGGGTTAGCTCTTGTGTTTAAATCCTTTGGTCTAAGAGTTGATCCTTGACCCCTATTGTCATGGATTCTTTGAAGTTCTTATTGCTAAAACTCCATCTTGTCTACTTTTGGTTTGTGTCACTTGTTGCATGTGTTAAGTTTTTACTTGAGTATCTTAGTATAATTATATGTGATAATAATTATGTGTGTTATACTACTTTAACCGCCTTAAAGGCACGTGATTCTTGTCTTTGGTATTTGGATAATGGTTGTTCCAGGCATATGATAGAAAAAAAGCTCTATTCAAGACGCTCATTGAAGGAAAGATCGGGACAACCATGTTTGGAGATGGAAGCAAATCTGTGATCAGAGGCATTGGAACTATGGACATTCCAGGGCTGCCAGTATTTGAAGATGTCTGGTATGTTGGTTGGCTGAAGGCTAACTTACTCAGCATCAGTCAAATTTGTGACAATGGATTGAATGTTCTCTTTACCAAGTGAATGTGAGATACTTGATGGAGGAGGTGACTGCATGTGTATTGGTGTTAGGATAGCTGATAATTGTTATGGTATAACACTAAGTATAAGCAACAAGTGTTTCAATGCAAAGATCAATCAAGTAGACTTATGGCATCAATGATTGGGACATGCTATTCATAAGCAATTAGAAAAGATTTCCAAGTGTGAGGCAGTTATTAGTTTGCCCAAGTTTGAAAAGATAGAAAAGTGCATATGTGGACCATGTCAGATGGGTAAACAAGTGAAGTCCAAGCATTCTTCTGTAACTGAAGTTCAAACCTCAAGACCTCTAGAATTGCTACACATTGATCGTATGGGTCCTGCCAGAGTTTAGAGTTTAGGTGGAAAGAAGTATATTCTAGTTGTTGTGGATGATTTCACTTGATATACTTGGGTTGTGCCTTTGAGAGATAAGGCTGAGGCTCTTGAAAAGATGATACACTTGTGCAAGAAATTGCAAGTTGAAAATGGTACTATGATAGCCAGAATTAGAAGTGATCATGGGAGAGAATTTGAAAATACAAAACTGGCTACTTTCTGCAATGATCAAGGCACACATCAAGAGTTTTCATCACCCAAGACACGACAACAGAATGGAATAGTGGAACAGAAGAATAGGGTTGTTCAAGAAATGGCTCGTGTCATGCTACATAACAAGAAGATGCCCAAGTCCTTACGGGGAGAAATGGTTAACACTGCTTGTCATACACTTAATCAAGTGTATTTCAGACTTGATTCCAAGAAAACTCCTTATGAACTCTGGAGAGGGAAGAAGCCTGTTGTCAAATACTTCAGGATATTGGGCAGTGATTGTTATATTCTACGTGATAGGGAGAACCTAGAAAATTTTGATGCAAAGAGCAACAAGTGATAAGGCTGAAGCTCCTGAAAAGATGATACACTTGTGCAAGAAATTGCAAGTTGAAAAGGGTACTGTGATAGCCAGAATTAGAAGTGATCTTGGGAGAGAATTTGAAAATACAAAACTGGCTACTTTTTGCAATGATCAAGGCACACATCAAGAGTTTTCATCACCCAAGACACTACAACAGAATGGAATAGTGGAGCAGAAGAGTAGGGTTGTTCAAGAAATGGTTCATGTCATGCTACATAACAAGAAGATGCCCAAGTCCTTATGGGGAGAAATGGTTAACACTGCTTGTCATACACTTAATCGAGTGTATTTCAGACCTAATTCCAAGAAAACTCCTTATGAACTCTGGAGAGGGAAGAAGCCTGTTGTCACGTACTTCAGGATATTGGGCAGTGACTGTTATATTCTACGAGATAGGGAGAGCCTAGAAAAGTCTGATGTAAAGAGCAACAAGAGATACTTTCTGGGATACTCTTCCACTAGTAGAGCACATAGAGTGTACAATCTGAGAACTAAAACAGTCATGGAGTTTTCAAACGTGGTGATTAATGATGAACTATGTTCAGAATCTCATTTAGAAGACACTCCTCTGGTTTAAGAAAAGACTAAAGAGGTCAATGATTCTCTTCCTGAAGATTATGTAGGGAAGCATAGTGATGAAGTTCTACAGTTGTTGAATGATGCTATTTTAGAACCATTAGTTTCAGAACCATCCACTCCTGTTCGTGAAATCCAACAAGAATAAAGTGAGTCTAGTTCTTCATCTGAACAAAAAAGTACCTCCACATCACTAGTCAAAGGTCCATCTTTTAGGGTAAAGTTAAATCACCTTGTCACAAATATATTGGGTAGTTTGAATGATAACATGAGATTGAGGTCCAAAGCCTTGAATGTGATTACTCACTCATGCTATCTATCCCAATTTGAACCGAAGAAAGTGGATGAAACACTTCAAGATGCTGATTGGGTTAATTCTATGCATGAAGAACTTCATCAATTTGTTCGGAATGATGTGTAGGAATTAGTTCCTGGACCAAAGGGAGTAAATGTTATTGGAACTAAGTGGATTTTTAAGAACAAGTCAGATGAACATGGTATAGTCATTAGAAATGAATCAAGACTTGTTGCTCAAGGATACACACAAGTGGAAGAGATTGATTTTGATGAGACTTTTGCATCAGTAGCAAGACTAGAATCCATTAGGATACTTTTAGCTATAGCAAGTCACTTGAATTTCAAGTTGTATCAAATGGATGTAAAGAGTGCGTTTTTGAATGGGATGTTACAAGAAGAGGTATATGTTGAACAACCAAAGGGTTTTGTTGATCCTCACAGACCGAATGATGTCTATGAGTTGAAGAGAGCACTTTACGGATTGAAACAAGCTCCTAGGGCGTGGTATGATAGGTTAATTGCCTACCTTATTGAGCATAGATTCAAAAGAGGATTTGCAGATACTACTCTCTTCATACGAAAGGATAAGAATTATTTTGTAGTAGCTCAAATTTATGTTGATGATATTGTTTTTGGTGCTACTAATGATTCTCTTGCTAAATCTTTTGCAGATGAAACGAAGAAGATGTTTGAAATGAGTATGGTTGGTGAACTAACTTATTTCTTGGGATTGCAAGTGAAGCAAATGGATTCTGAAATTTACATCAACCAAGCAAAGTATGCTAGGAATCTAGTCAAGAGATTTGGACTTGAAAAAGCTACACATGCTAGAACACCAGTGGCTGTTAATGTAAATGATCCTTCAGGTGAGTCTGTTGATGTTACATTATATAGAAGCATGATTGGTTATCTTTTGTAATTAATTTCAAGTCATCCTGATATTGCCTTCAGTGTTGGTATATGTTCTAGGTTTCAATCTAATCCTAAGGTTTCACATTTGAATGCTGTTAAAAGAATTATAAAATATGTTAGTGGAACTTGTGATTATAAATTTTTTTATAGCAAAGAGTCAAATTTTTCTCTTGTCGGATACTTAGATTTAGATTGAGCTGGCAATGCTGATGATAGAAAAAGCACTACTGGTGGGTGTTTTTATGTATGAGCCAATCTTGTTGCTTGGATGAGTAAAAAACAAAATTCTGTCTCTCTGTCTACTGCAGAAGCAGAATATATTGCTGCTAGAAGTTGTTCATAGCTTCTTTGGATGAAAAAGCTTGTTGGTGATTGTGGGATATTACAAGACACCATAGTTGTCTATTGTGATAATTCTAATGCTATCGATATCTCTAAGAACCTTGTTTAACCCTCTAAGACTAAGCACATAGAGATTATATATCACTTTATTAGGGACCTGGTTGAAAGAAAGATTGTGAGTCTTGAATATGTCCTTACTAAGCGACAAAATGTTGACATCTTCACCAAACCTCTTTATAGAAGTAAGTTTAAGACATAGAAGTAAGTTTGAGACATTTCGCCAAGTGATTAGTGTGATTATCCTTAGTTCTCATGGTCCTTGTGCATCATCTCTTTATTCCATGTGACCATTTTTCTTTTGTTATTTTGTTTTCCTTTTTGCTTTTAGGAATTGCATTGCATTGCATTCATGCATTTCACGGTAGGTTGATTTTGTTTTTCCAAAAATAAAATAAAAAAAGAAAAAGAAAAGGGAAAAATGTGTTTTGCTTTTATATATCTTGGATTTTGTAATCAAGGTTGGCCATAGTATTTTTACAATAATATATTTGAGTACCTTGTTAAGCCTGGATGAGCTTAATTTTACTGCATTTTGCTAGTTTTGGCTATGTAGTGCATATTGTGTGGGAATTGTTTATAGTTTTTGATCATATGATCTTAATTTTTAAGTCACATGCTTTTGATTGTAAGGACTAAAAAATCCTAAGAGAAAGGCATAAATAACTCTCACCACTGTTTACTAGCCAATTATGAACACCTTAGTGCATATCATAAGATTTTGTGCTCGAGAAAGTGTAGCACATGCACAAAAAGAACATAAGGTGTAGCCTCGAATATAATAAATTCAAATAAAATGAAATTGGCGTGTACAATATCTGGCCCAAATATCAATTTATCAATGAAATAAAATTGTTGTGTACATTATGAGGGAATACAAGAAACTTCTATGATTTCAAGCCTGTTTTCTAGGAGATGTAGGAGTTATATGATGTAACTCTTTAGGTGATAGTCTCTTTCAAATTTATGTGATGAATTGTGTAGAAAATGTGATTGATTACTATCTACTAATCACCTCACATTTATCTCATGCTTTTTCTAGTTGCACACACTACAAAAGTTATTCTTTGCTAAACTTAGTATGTGATATTGTGTGTGAATGTGTTTTGGCCTTCCAAGATTATATGTTCCTTGATGTTAATGCAAAATGTGTTTGATGTTTGAGTTTTGGGGACAAATTGTGTGAAAATCTTGTTTGTGGAAGATCTGGATTAAATTCAAATTTTTTTTGAAAAACTTTTTATCTTATACTCATGCATTTCATTCATGAAATCTTGTGCTTTGAGGAGTTTTTGCATAAAACTACACTGTTTTCTAAAAATGTGAATTTTCCATATTTTTGATCAATCGAACTTGTTTTTTGACTGATCGAAAATGCGATAAAAACTTTGGTTTGAATCTGCCTGGCTCGATTGATGCTCGATCAACTGAATGTGTTTTTCGATCAATTGAGGGTTATTTTTGACCGATCAAAATTAGGCCAGAATGGGTTTTAAAAGAAGCTTTTCTCACGTGTTCTTCACACTTTTCAAACCTTTTCAAAAGCTTTTTCATTGTTCTTTTTTGACCGATCAAATCTAAGCCAATTTTGTCGTTTTCTTCCTAAAATTTCTCAAGTGTTTTTGTCTTCAAGTGCAGGTAAGACCTAAATACCCTTCTTTTTCATTAAAATCACAATTATCATGCATTATTGGAATTTTCGAACAAAAGAGATTAGGGATTTTTTATTTTTCAATTGTTTATAATCATTTTTGTTCAATGGGTTTTTGTTCTTAGATGATATAAACTTGATTCCCATGCATTAATTTGATTAATTTTGTGATTTGGGAAAAATTGGAATTTCTACAGCTTGAAACTTTAAGAAATGGGGGATTTTGTTCAATTAGGCTAAAATTGATGAAATTGACTTGTGCTATTGATTAATTATGTCATTATATGATGTTTCTTTACTAGTATAATGGTTAATTGATCAATTGGGGTTAATTTTTAAACTTGGGTTTTTCAACATCTGGGGTTTTTGGAATAAAACTCTTTGTTCAAGTCAATTGGTAGTTTCTAAAGTATATTTGAACAATGTCAATGCATTAGAGCATGAATCATATGTGCATTCATCACATGCATCATATAAATTGTTATTTATTGAGATTTTTTATGCTCTAACCTTCTCTAATGCAGTCTGCCCTTGTGTTTTCTTTCTTGTTTTTATTTTCCTTTTGTGCCTACTCTCTTAGCACAATGGTTAGGAAAACTCGGGCGAACAAGAAAACCTCCATCCCCTCTACCCATGTCTTTGATAGTGATAAGTTTAGAACTAAGAAAAACCAAGAAATCTATAAGAAGCTAAACATTTTTAGGTCGGTCTGGGATGAGTGTAAGGTCAGACTAGATGAGTTAGATCCGGTGATACGTAGGAATTTTGAGCGTAGGGGCTGGTTACCACTCTTAGAGGTTGAGCATCCTCCTCTGGCTACTTTGATTAGAGAGTTCTATTCGAACCTCTTTGTCCACTCCAATGATTCTAACACTTAATATGTGAGGAATTGGATAAAGGGTGAGGAATATGTCATTATACCCCATGTAGTGGTCTTTGCCCTTGGTGCACCTTTGGTACAACAGCTTGTGTACCTATATACTGAGACCATTCCTCTTGATGACATCATGTCTTTCATCACCAGTACTACCATTAGTTGGGGTACTAATCCTAGTGTCACTTCTCATGAGCTTATTGAGCTCAATTATTTGTTTTTTTTGGATATCTTGTCATTCCCTTTGACTTATCTCTCATCTTCACACCATGCCCATTAAGAGATGTGCATTTTCGTATATCCTAGTTACCGATGCTCCTATGAGTTTTCCTACTCTTGTTATTCGATCTCTTGTTGAGGTTCATAGGAGTAGTGTAAAACTCATGGTCTTTTCTTTCCGATTTTTATTCATAGGATATTTTTACATTTAGGTTTAGAGGATTTTCCCTCATCTGAGCCTGTACATATTATAGCTCCCATAGGTGCCACCTTTCTTAGGCAAAGAGCAGCTCAGTTGAAGCTAGCTTTAAATGCCCTAGAGTCGAGTCTTCTACAGGTGCATCTCGGCCTCCTAGATCTGGCGACCCCACTACTGAGGAGTATGTCGATCCTATTGCCGTCGTTGATCCTCCACCTTCTTCTTCTAGTGATGCTTCTATACGGAGTTTGCTGAATACTATGATGACCGTTTAGGTAGCTCATAGAAAAATTTTGGTAGGTGTGCTTACTAAGCTTCAGGCTTTACGAGCGGATTTGGCGAGTGCTAGACATTCTACTCTACTCCACCTCCACCTTTTGATGATGAGTCCTAATTGCCATTTGGAAATTCGTCACAAAAAGGGGGAGTACATATGCATGTTGATATAGGGAGTTTTGAGTTTTTGTTGACAGGGGGAGTTGTTTTTGTTTTTGGGAGTTTTGAGTTTTTGTTGATAGGGGGAGTTGTTTTTGTTTTGGAGCTAGATTGTATCTAGGTGCTTCTTTGATTTTTTTTTTTTTTTTTGGCTCATGATGTATTTATATTTATGAGTTGTATAAGTTAGGGGGAGATACTTTGTTTTTATATTTCTTTTATTGTTTCTTGTTTCACATATGATACATTGGTTATTGATTTATATTATGAGATTATTCATGGTATATGTCTTTTATTTTATGTGTTATGAAATTAAGAATTTATTTTGGTTTACTTGTATTTTCCACATATGCGTTTATGTGTTTGTTAAGTGTTTCAGGAATATACAAGTTAATTCAGTTGTGACTGCTGTCTACACTGGCAACTGATAGATAGTAGTTAGGTTGAATTGTGTTTAGGGCATTATTTTAAATGGTCTGTTTTGTAACTTTGAGCATTTCATGTTTATGATGCATTTTGTCACGAATTGCCAAAGGGGGAGATTGTTAGGTTCTAAGACCTTAGAGACTAATGTATTAGAACTTCAATGTGTATTGTGTTGGCAAATCAGTATCAAAACATAGAGTTTAGGTTTAGGCTTGCTCAAAGTATATATTTTTGTAAAGTTGGAATCGAGTGATTGCAGAAATTATTGGTCAAATTCTGCAAGGCTCGATCGATCGAAAATTAGATTCGATTGATCGAGAATCGTGCAGATTGTTTTTTCTGCAAAATTTCCAACTCAGCCCAAGCCCATTTGACTGTAGGGTTTTATGTTTTATGTCTCATATAAATTAAAAAAACCCTAGCTACGTTTTATAGGCTTTTGATATGGTGTGTGTTTGAATCTCTTGTGAGATCTAGAAGTGTTTACCTTCATACATACTTAAGGTTATCAAGATCGTGATGGATGTCAAAAGCTTGGTGATCGTTTTAGTTGCTACACAAAGAACATTCAAGAAGATCAAGATTCACAAGTAGGAGAACTTGTGGTTGTAGTGGATCAAAGAAAGAAGTAGTCCATGGACTCGGAGTTGTCACATGGTCGTGGTAGTAAATTTTCTACTTGAAGTAGCAATAGGATGTTAGTGGTCTAAGTCTTATTGTATAAACTTTAATTTTTTCATAGTGGATTAGTTTTACCTTGAGGATAGCTAGATTAAATCCTCCCCAAGTTTTTTATCGGTTTGGTTTTCTAGGTTATCAGATCTTTGTATTCTTTATATTTTTGCATTATATTTGTTTTACACATTGTGGTTTAATCTAGTGTTAATTAACAAACTTGTTAATCAACTTGACTTAATATTAGGTTAATCATACTGTGTTAAGAGGTCTAAATCCTTAAAAATTTATCTAATTTTTTAAAATTTTGTAGCAAGTGAATTATTGGATGCAAAAATCAAAAAGTTTAAATCCAATTAAATTATAAATCATATGTGTGTGTATATATATATATATATATATGACAAAGTTTAGCTACAAAATTGGTTGTAACCTTAGGCTACAACCTTACTCAATATCTTTTTATTGAAGGTGACTTTGACAAATCCATCATTGGATTACATCTTTTTCTTATATCCTCCATGCTTACAAAATTTCTAAAAAATTAAAAATCAATAGCTATGTCATCAATAAATTGTTTAAATTGTAAGTTTTTATAGCTTAAAATTATGCATAATATATAAGCTTATAGATTATATAGTAAATAATATCTGATTGACACAAAATTTGGCATATGTATTAAGAGCATATAGAACATGCAATTCAACAGTTAGATTTTCAAAATATATAGTAATGTTTATTTTACTAAGTAAAGTTGTAGCCTTAGACTACAACCAGTTTTGTAACTAAACTTTGTCTATATATATATATGTGAGTGTGTGTGTGTGTGGTTTAAAAAAAGTGAAAGCTACCATGCATAATTTGAACATTTTCTCAAAAGAATGTATAATTTGAACTGTGTAATTGTAATAATTTTTAATTGTATTCGTGCATATGCATGAGTTACACACTAGCACTAATAATGAAAAAGAATAAACTTAATTTTAATTGTTCACTCAAGTGAGCATCAGGGCTACTCAATGAGAGCATTGATTAGGAAATTATGTTTCAAAAATGGAACTTTAGTGGGAGCTACTCTAGCAAGCTTGAGCGGGATACATGATTAAACATGCAAGTCACCGCACAAGCAAGCTTGAGTAGAGACTCACTCGTAGGCTACTCGAGTAAGACGGTTACATAAGCGTTTTTTGCAATAGTTTGCACAAGATGAGGGAAAAGATATTGTTTCAATCTCTAACAGCTAATAACAACCAAGTCAATTTAAAACACACACACACACACACACACACACACACACACACACACGCATAACACACAAAGACGATATTTTAAAGGCGAAACTACAATGTTGGTCCTTCAAGTTCACTCTATGTGCGCAATTGGTCCCTCAAGTTTGAAGCAAGCACAATTGGTCCCTTAAGTTTTAAAACTGAGTTGTATTAGTTATTTTACTAACTACCATTAGTAGTGTGTAGATGCTCATTTTTTGGAAGCCTAGCAGGAGGAAGAAGCCCAACAACGTGGGTAGAAGAAAGTTGGATAAAAAAACTATTAAGCCCAAGCGGCAAGAATAATGGATCATGGGCCTATAAAGCAAACAAATAGACCTTGAAGAAGTAAATGGAGAGAAATAGCAACCCATGGGCAGTATGAATGTAGAAAAGTGAGAATGGGCCATAGCTATCACAGTAGGCCCAAAGCAATGTAAGTAAAGAAAGTAAGGGTAATGGAGAATCCATAAGCCCCAAGAATGAAGTATAAACTACTTGAACCAAAGAAGCCCATGGAATTAGTAAAAGCCCATGGGAAGCACAGAATTATAAAGGGCCAATGATGCCCCAAGAAAGTAAATGGTCCAAGGATGCCTAAAAGGAAGTGAGCAGGACACGGGAGCCCGTAAGTAATGTAGTAAAAGGCCCGATAAGTTTATTAGGCCATCAAAAAAGGGATGAACAGCAAGACCAAAGAGGCCCAGCAGTCCTGGGTAAAGTAAACATCAAGGCAGGCATGACAGAATGATGTGGCAAGAAGTAATAATAAGGCTAAGAATAGAACTCGGAGAATGGCATGAAAGAGGAAAAGCCCACAATCGGGTAAAGCCCAGCAAGTCATAAAGAATGAGAAATCAATAAAGCAATCCATGCCGTAAGAAGTCAAGAACAAATGGCAAAACAGGCAGACGGACCTTCAGATCGCAGCAAGTGCGTAAGCAGTAGGTAGATTTTGGACGAGCATAGAAGTAAGGCATGTACGAGGCCTAGACACCACCAGCCTGTACCCAGCCAATACCAGAAGTGGTGGGTCATGGGTCAGAGGTAAGAGGGCATGATTTGGCGGTGGGGAGGGGGGAAAACCTATTTTTGTGTTTTCTGCTCAAGCTTTTTTGGAGGCAGTGTCTTGCTGGGATGACATATTGCCCAAAAGAAGCAAAGCTGAGTTGGAACCACTAAGTGCATACCATGAGGGACGAAGAGGAAGAGAGTACTTACACAGTGGCAGGTAAGAATGCCACGGCAAGCAAACAAACAAATAAAATAGTCTTTTTTGTCTGGTGAGGTGAAGTGGCATGGCCAGCACAGGTAAGTGGTGCTGGTTGGGCGACTGACCAATTAGTAATGGTCGGCAAGAATGCCCATACCAGACAAAGACGGTTAAGGGCTAAAATGGTAAAAGCTAGCCGTGGCAGGCATTATATAAGGAACCCCTACTATGCACATGAGGAAGGGGGAAGGAAACAGTATTCAAAACAGAGGGAACCACAACGACTAAGTAAAACAAGAAGAGATAAAAAACGAAAGGGAAGAGAAAGAAAGAACCGGAGAGAAAAAGGAAAAACAAAAAAGGAGAGAATAGCACAGCAGTCATGCACCGAATAGGATGATTTCCCCTTTTCCCTCTCAAACCACGCTCTCTGCTAAAAGTGAGATGCTCATCTGGGCACAAGTCATTTAGGGCCTGTTCCCTCAATGCAGTTAATTTCTTCATCGGAGAGATTATTCGTATTGAGGAAATGGTTCTTTTTTCCTTCCTGACTTAGACCCCGCGACATAACTCTGCACGGCAGATTGATATTTCCTTGTGATTCAATAAGCTCATTATCACCTATTCCGTATTTATTTGTATTGCTCCCTCATAAACATGTGTTTCTTGTAATGACCCACAATTTATTTTGTCTAAGTGGTGAATGAATTTTTGTTATTATCTTTATTGTATCTGCCTGCCATAATTGTCATAACAGCTCTGCCTGCCAGGAGCATGTGATTAAAACCTAAGCTAAACCAGGCATAGTTCGCGCACAAGCTGGACCAAGATGAATTGCAATTGGACCGGTCTCAACTCCCTGATCCAAAATACCTTGGGCCTAGTACGGCAGGAACCAGCCCAGCCCAATACCACGTAACAGGCCCATAACATAGTTTTACTTGCGTGACTAACGGAACAATGACTTGGCATTTTTTTAATGATGTGACATTTTTTTAATTAAAAAAATTACAAAATAAATTTACACGTAAGAAATAATCTCCCCATAAAAAAAATGTAATAAACAATTTGATTCACAACCTAGTTCCTAAAGAGAGAGAGAAGGGGAGAGAGTGAAGAAACCCAAACCTAAACCCTAGCCACATCATTAAAAAAATTACAAATTTTTTTAATTAAAACTTGAACCTGCACATTCTGGTTTTCTGTTAACACAGACGTAATGATTATTCTACAAAAGTTTGGTCTCTGGTCCAGATAGCAAACTTGTTACATTGTTTTTTCAGTGCCAAGTAGGTACCTAAATACAGAATTGTGCTTTACACCAAACTCTAGATCCTTCCGTCAATATATTGCTCTTTTAGATCCTACAATGCTTGTCGAATTGAATCCTCATCTTGGCTGGAGTGATTCAAACATATATAAGTTGTTTAGCAACATGGTAGGCTATTTGGATTGGATAATACTGCAGGTAGTTTACTTCCATTCTCTTCACCTCCTAGACATTGGAAATTTGTTTAAAATGTCAAATTAATTACTGTAGTTTATGATGAGGGGCTATTCCATATACACCAACAAGAAAAATTCATTAGGGAAATCAAATCAAGTAAAAGAAAGACACAAACACTACATGATTTGGATTTCAATAAACATTTTAAAAAAAACTAAACTAGTAAATATGTTTTAAAAGCCACAAGGGTGGGACACTCGCTGAAGGTTGAAGCCTCTGTGAATGTCAACTAATATTTTTCAGAACTTGTATGAAAAATGTGAGTAGCTTTGCAAGCAGATTTTTTATTTTTTATTTTTTATTTTTAAATCTTTAACTTACTTGTAAGGTTTAACAAGTTGGCACCAACATAATACTAAGACCCAATTAGTACCAAACAATTTGTAATTTTTTTAATTAAAAAAATGCCACATCATTAAAAAATATGCCAAATCATTGTTTTGTTAGCCACGTAAGTAATACCACTAACGACAGTTAGTAAAAGGACTAATACTCAGTTTTAAAACTTGAGGAACCAATTGTGCTCGCTTCAAATTAGAGGGACCAATTGCGCACACATGGTGAACTTGAGAGACCAATATTGTAGTTTCACCTATTTTAAAATACTTATATCACAAAAAAGACAATATAAGTGTGTCTTTTTAACCACCGCACACACTTGGTGCGATAGTAACTCCACAAGTATAAGTGTTTGTGGGGTGTGGGGGGGGCAAGGGCCGGGGTTCAAGTCTCCAGGAAGGAGCTTCATACACATATACACTTAGATTAGGCTAGAGTAAAAATTCTATCTTGTATTTTAAAAAAAAAGTGTGCCTTTTTAAAGACAACTCTTCATTGATTATAAATAGAGATCCATATTTAGTTTTTAAAAGTAATTAGTGGTATTTTTTATGCTTTTAGAGTACGTATAGATTTTGCACGACCATAAATAAATTCTTAAGATTCTCCAAGATTGCTACATGTAGAATTTGACCTTAGTTATACCATTGGAGTGATTTGCTTGGAACCCATTAGTAAACTCAATTTAGCAAGGGCAAAATATCATCCGAAGGGAAACAATGAATTTGTGCCTCTAAGCTTACTTCAAAATTTTTATTTTCCATTGATTTTCACTAAAATTTCCAACATAAACTAAAGAAAATGTTTTAATAATAAAATTAACATTAAAAATGAAATATATTTAAAAAATAAATGGAAAAAATTAAGTTACATGGCATATGCACATCTTGTAAGTACAATTTTTTATTATAACAAACCAATTATTGTAATATATTAAAATACTTAAAAATAAATAAGGAAACTTCTGCTAAAAATCTTGAAATTTTTTATAATTAATTTTTAATTTGGAGTATTATTTTAATCTTTTCAAAACTCTGGTGATAGAGTTTCATTATTGTGATGTACTTATAATAAAAGTCACACCATGAAATTCTACAGGACCACTTGTAATATTTAAATTGAGTTATGTAGTGAACACATGACATATACAACCTAAAATTTATTATAAAAAATATGCAAGATTATTAAAATAATATAAAATAAATATTGAAACATATTAAATTTTTGAAATTTCCTAGTAGTAGAATTTTTAAATATTTTGAATTTTCGGTAATAAAATTTCACTTAAATAAATTATGGTAATTATTTAATGAACTTATATTGTGCCACGTGACAAAAGGAGAGGGAAAAAAAATTGGGTGTCCACATGGTACAACCACAAGGTATACAATACAACTTTTATTACGTAATCTATGATATGATGTATTTTGGACAAGATATTGTATAAAAATGTAATTTATTATGAATATTTTGGTGATAATAGTTAAATAATTACTTATTATATCATAATTCTTAAATAGTATATTAGAGACCGTATGTTTTTGCATAGAATGAAATTTTGTAATTAGATAGGTTTTAGTCACAATTTATGCGATTTCTATTACTTTTAATTTATAGAGATTCATTAAAGGTTTGAATTGAAATGATTTAAAACTTTCAAGGTTTTAATTAGAAAATTACTAAAATTTAGAGTGTAAATGGACTAACCAAACTATAAGGGAATTATATAATTTATTAAGTATATATTTCTTAAAGCATTACCCACTTGGCTCAAAAATGAGTGCAATCACTACTCAAGAAAAATGAGTCTGGTCACTCATAACTTTTTAGGAACATATTTTAATATTTTTAAAATAGAGATATAGTATGATTTGAAACTTTATTTATATATTATATATATATATATACACACACACAAGATAGAAATTCTATTATAATTGAATCTAAATATATATATTTGTGAAACTCCCTCTTGGAGATTTAAACCCCGGGCCTTGCCTCCTACTAGGGGAGGTAATTTGTATTTACGTATCGGGTTCGTGTCGTTTCAACTCATAAATATCCGACTATATAGGTCAACACTAATTTGACATATTTATTAAACAGGTCAATATTCCTCAACCCTAACACGACCCATTTATTAAATGGGTTAGTCGTGTTGACTTGTTTATCAGTTTTATCAAAATGAAAAAAACATTATGAAAAAACAAACAAATAAATATTTTTAATACAAAAATTAGAACTAACAAGTAACTGCATCATAAATAATCATTCAAAACTAAAGTATATCCTAATATCACAAATAATCAATCACAATATGTCAAAGAAAATAAATTACAACAACTAATAAGTTTATATACCTAGCGTTTGAATGATATTGGTAAAATGTCATTTAATTAAACGGGTCAAACGGGTTCTATATGTTGAACACTAACCCATCCATTTATTAAACGGGTCAATCATGTCAACCTGAATATGACATGAACCCATTAAACCTCAACCCATAACTTGCTAATTTCGTGTTGTGTCGTGTCGGGTTCGCGGGTCATGTCCAATTTTGCCACTCTTACCTCTCACATTTCACAAATACTTATATATGTAGAGCGACCATCATACCAGCACCAAGAGTGTGTAGTGGTATTCAAACATTTATTATATAGTATATGATATAATATTATTTTAAATGATATGTATAGGGTTAATTACAATTTCAAATCTTATCCATAATTTTGAAAAGTGCCACTTTAATAAATTATATCATTTATACCTAAATCAATTTTTAGGGCTTTCCTTTAGTGTTTTTAAGCCATAGCATAAGCAACTTCTATAATTTTTTAATGGCTTTGACTTACTTCCTGTACTTTTTAATTGGAGATCTCATTTTGTTTTAAATATACAATGGCAAGTAATAGTAGGTTTTAATCTATACATTTTATTTAGTTAGTTGGTGATGTGACAGTTTCTCATTAAAATAAAAAGAGATTTCAGTTAAAAAAATATTAGAAGTAAGCCAAACATTTTTTTAAATATCCCTTTTAGATCTTGTTTTTAAATGCCCATTTTATATATTGGATAACATCTACGTAACAGAACCAACTTCAAGAGAGTAATGATACTATTTAAATTGCAAATGGGCAACATGAAATCAGGTCTAATTGTAAATAAATAAACGGTAATTAACCAATATATAAACTGTAATTAACCCATATTTTGGTTAAAGTGACCATATTGACCTCCAAATTATCATAGTTTTTAACCTATATTTTTATCGAATTACTTTTTAAAAAAAATAAAATATGGATGATTGCTTTTAAAATAATGGTGAATTGGTGATGATAGGTAGGCCATGAAATAGTTATTGAAAAGACAATGTAATCTGGATAATAAATATTCTGGGCTAAAACACCACTGAAGCTTATATATAGAATGGTGATGATAGGTAGGCCATGAAATAGTTATTGAGGGGACAATGGTGGATAATAATTATATTCTGTTGTAACTTTCCACCACTGGGCTTAGCTTATAATAGAACCAAAATGGACATGCAATGACACGGTGAAGAAGACAATATGAAGTACAACATAAAAAATAAAAAATAAAAAAGAAGTACAATTTATTTGAGTTCCACGAAATAAAATGTACAATTAATTTGGTTGAGTTATTTCGTAATCCGAAGATTTGTGAAACAAATGTGTCTACCACCTTATTTTATTTTATTTTTGAGAAACATGCAACCTATATTTTTTTATTGGTTTGTAACTAAATGTCTCCCGAATTTCATGTATTTTACTGTAAATATCGTTATACCTTATTGATTTGTAAATCCAGGTTAACAAATGTAAACACCCAAAAAATGTAAACATCCAACATGAAGAAATATAAAATACATTTGTTACAAGTTGGTTTGGTTTACAACTATAATAGAAAAACTTAGAAAAAAAATTACTATAAAAGAAAATTACTATAAGAGAAGATAAATTATCTCGCTAAACGAATTAGGGAAAATAATCTGAGGAGAAATGCCTCTTCGGCTAAGCAAAGCAGAGGTAAGAAGATTAGTTTGCCCTTAGACGTAACACTTCAAAGGGTTCTCCTATTAAGGATAAACATCAGGGAAACGTAGGACACAAGGAAATACCACCGCATTGAATGCTATTGCAGTGCATGAACAGTGGTAAGCAGCCTATTAAATGTCTCATTAATTGTAGTATGTCTTTGTATTAGAATCTCATTCATTATTTCTTGTGTGTATTTGTTTTTTTTTTTTTTTTTAAAGTTATACATTTTAAAAAACTTATTTAGCTTATTTGGGTAGGGATAATTTTTTAAATTTTACTTTTTTTTTTTTATGTACTACACTATTACTATTCACCTTTTTTTTTTGTTTAATAGGTAGGTAATGGTAAGGGGGAAACAAGGTTTAAAATTTAAACCACAAATATATGAGTCTGATGAAGCCAAATTCTAATATCTGTGAGAGCCAATAGGGATTTCTATCATCATCATCTGAACCATCTTCATAATTGACCAAAAGGCCAGGGAATGGATGATTCGTTTCATACATTCTGAGACTACTCCCAAAGTGTTGTTCCCATATTGATTGCATATAGATATCATCAACATCATTAGAATCAGCAAGATCAGGAATAGTGGTTGTAACAAGTGTTTTGAAATATTTGAACCAAAGATCAAGAGATCTGGTCATAGCCTTGCTTTCAAAAATACAAGATTGTATTTCTGTCGGCAAGTTGGCAATAGCACTTCTTAGCAAAGATTGGGTCTTAAGACTCAATGTAGCATAATCAGTACCCATTATAGTCTTTTTATCCATTGAATGGATTTCCTCTTTGCCAAAGAGTTGACTAGTGAGAGTTTTAATATTTGGGTTATTAGGATGGCTCCTATGAGCCTCATTTTCTGAAACAATGTTAACAAGGTAGCTGGCATAGGCTTCATTTTGGGCAATAAGGTCAGCAAGGTGGCTCGTACAAGCCTCATTTTAAGCAGTAAGGTTAACAAGATGGATCTCAAGTGCTTGAATAGTTTTTTGGAAAAGGGTATGCCAGTTTAAATTGAAAGCAGCTTAGAGGTTGTTAAGAATGAATTTAATGGAGTCTGGTAATTCACTGTAGACTCCGTTATGAAACTGCAGTGTTCTAGACAAAACTTCTTGCAAAGCAATCACCATGTCACCACTGGAATATGTCACCTCTGCCAGGACAAATTCCTGAAGGGACATTGCATTATTGGGTTTTACCCTAGAAGATTTGCCTTCATGCATTACAAAAGGTTGTCCTGCTGGGAGCCTTTTGTCTTGAGGATAGCCCTGTGCAGTTGCTTTCCCCTTGTTCCTCTTCTCTGCCGAAGAAGTCATAATATTCCACCTATTGGTGGTATAGATAATTTTAATCCACCTATTAGTGGAGTTTATACCAGCAATATACGTTTCAGCACACGGCTCTTCTTGCTAAGAAACATTTAAAATATTACGACAAATGCTGATGATAAACATCTTAATATCATGAGCATTACCTGTAAAAATATTTGTGAAGTATTTGAAAGAACCCATTAGTGGTCATTGAAAGAGCACATTAGTATCAAGCAAGGTAACAATATGTTCTTTCTTATGCCAAAAAGCATTGGGAACATCAGAGCAAACATCATCAATCAAAATTTTTTGAAAACTATCAATTTTTTACTGCATCAATTTATCACAACCGGTTATCTTTATTCAAAGCTCTAAGGAAGATAACAATAATAATGTTCAGCCAAATTTTGAAGCATTTCATAATTGACCAAAAGGCCAGGGAATTTCAGAAAATATAGATATCATAATCATTAGAATCAAAGATCGGAATTTTGTAACAAGTTTTTGAAATATTTGAACCAAAGATCAAGAGATCTGGTCATAGCCTTGCTTTCAAAAATACAAGATTGTATTTCTGTCGGCAAGTTGGCAATAGCAAAATTATAGTCTTTTTATCCATTGAATGGATTTCCTCTTTGCCAAAGAGTTGACTAGTGAAATTTGGCTCGTACAAGCCTCATTTTAAGCAGTAAGGTTAACAAGTGCTTGTTTTAAATTGAAAGCAGCTTAGAGGTTGTTAAGAATGAATTTAATGGAGTCTGGTAATTCAGCAAACTGCAGATTCTTGCAAAGCAATCACCATGTCACCACTGGAATATCAATTTCAAATTTTGAAGCAAATTTGAATTTTACTTTCTGTCCAAACGGATCAGTAGTAATTCCATCATGTTCAACAAGAAAAGGATACAAAGTATATATAAATGGAAGCCCAAGAATTACTTTATCAGTCATGTTTTTAACAAGAACAGAGGGAATCTTGTAACAGACATTATCATGACAAACATATGCATCATTCAATTCATATTTAATCTTCATTTGAGTACCATTAGCAGAAACCAATCTTTCAGATGATTTTTCAAAATATCTGGAAGGGATCAATCCTTCCTGGATACAGTTAATATCCACACCAGAATCAATCATAGCAATAACATTGAAATGATAATCATGGGAAACAACAATTTTAACTTTTTTAATCCATTTTGGGGGCAGCATTTTGTTAACAAGATTGAGTTGAGAATCAACAATACCTTTATTTGAAAGAAGAGCCTGTTGACTGGATTCATCTCCATCTTTGTGCTCATCTTGGTCATTATCAAATTGATTTTTATCAAAATTTTTATCAATTTTTAACAGTAACAACTCTTGTTTAAGATTATTGACATCACTTTTAACAGTTTTAACTTCATTTCTTAACTCAATTATCTCTTGTTTTAACAATATTGATTTCATGTTGGAGATCATTAACAGTTAAATCTTTAGATTTCTTTTTATTAAATCTCTCCATGGTTTCTTCAAAGCTTATTGTTGATTTTGGTTTTTTAGCATTTCTTGTTAAGTTTTGCTTAAACTTATGAAGATATTCTTTTTGGAGTTTAGGGTTTTCAATTTTACTTATCAGGGTTATCAACAAATTCTCTTATTCTTCATTTTTGGTTAACACATTAATAGATTTTATAATATTACAACATGAATCTCTACAACCAAGTTTAACATTTGGAGAACTAAAAGTATCACTACTTGAGTGATAAGCAGAATCAGATGAGGAGGAGAAATCCTCTCAAAAGAATCAGTCAAAGCAGTAGAGTCAAGAATCTGAAACCGTTCATTTTGATCATCATCATTAATGTTTAACATGTTCAATTTATTCTTCAATTTACTAGGCTTTTGAGTACAATATTTACTGTAGTGTCCAGGTTTACCATAGTTAAAGCATTTACCTTTTCTTGATTTATCACATTTTTTAGAAACATTTTTCCTTTTAGCATAAAAATCATTGGCTTTAGCAAAGTTGGTTCTGTATTTTTTATATTTTTTTATGGCTATTTTTGTGACTTTTATCATGTTTTTTCCCTTTTCGCCTAGAATGAGCAATAGGGGGTAAACCATATTGTTCATAAAAATTACCCATTTCATATTTAGCTTTTCTTTTATTCTTTAATTGGTATTTTAACAATTTTTCATCATTGCACATATTAATACCAAGTTTTTTAATAGTGCTTAAAATATCACCATATGTTAAATTATCATAATCAATGGAATAATTTTTACCAATTAACTCTTGTTTTACCTTATGAGCAAAGATAGGAGGCAGACCATCAATAAACTTTTCTTTCCAATAAGGCTTGTAGCAATCTTTCCGAAGCATAACTCTGGAAATGAAAATATCTTGGTACCATCTTTAGTCAGATATAGTTGGGCATCTCAAATTGTTTAAATAGTCAAAAATTCGAGATGAAATATTTGATGGAGTGCCAACAAAATGTTTAAGAATAGTACAGATCAAGGTATTAACACCATCAAGAATACCTTTATTAATACTTTCATCAAAAATAGGCAAACCTTCATCATTCTATTTAACAACATGTTTAATAGATTCTCTGGAATCTTTTGTGAGATACGAATCCCACCATCCACGAAGAGTGCCAGAAAAACCAGTAACCAGAAGGTCAACAATTTCAGGATGGTCTAAATTGTGATTATTCATATAAGCAATTCCAACCATAGACATATGACCCATTTTATTAATAATTTCTTGTTCAGACAAACCATCAATATTCCATTCATAAATTTTATCAGCAGAAACAGAAAATTGAGTTTGAAAAGATCTCTCTTCAAACTGCATATCAGGAGGAGTAGGTTTGGAATACCAGTTTTTTGTAAAAGATCTCTCTTCAAACTGCATATTAGGAGAGGTAGGTTTGGAATACCAGTTTTTTGTAAAGGACATAGGATTGGGTTTTCCAACAAATCTTTTAATTTCTGGTAAATCATCATCAAAAATCTTTTTAGCAGAAACAGAAGATAATCAGTCAGAATATGTGTTTTCTTCAAAAACACTTCTTTCTCATTTCTTGAAATAGCTCGAGCAGCATTTATAGAAGTACCCTCGGTTTTAACTTTTAAATCAGCAAGCATTTTCTCAACAATCTCAAGAGTTTTTGACTGAGAAGTTTTAAACTTCAATTTTTCATTCTGACCGGGTAAATCAATCAAAGGTTTCTCAGTCTTTGAAACAATAGTTTTTTCAACAGGTTTTGAAACAGCAAGTTTTTCAACAACCTTTTCTTCAATACGGTCAAGCTGTTGACCAATAACATGCAAAGATTCATTAGTAAAAATTTTTTGTTCAATAATAGCAAAAACAGGGGTTTTATCATCAGCAATTTTGAAAGGAGAAGCTTTCACTTCAGTATATTGGCAAATTATCAAAACAGTTTCAAGAGGTGGATGGCTAGGCCTAACAGTGGTTTTGTCTTCCTTAACAAAATTTGATTTCTTTATCACATTTAGATGTTGTTTTGAAACTTCATCTTATGAAACATAATAATTTTCAAGGAAATCAAAAAACAAAATATGTTTTTTCAATTGATTCATTTTTTCTTTCCATTTCCTCTTAACTCGATATTTTTCTAACTGAGCAATAGTACTTTAGTAATACCTTCTTTTACTTTTGTTTTTTGCAGAAATAAATTCATTATACAAAGCAACTTTATCAATTTCAGAGTCTTCATCAACAAGTTTTAGAACTCTCAATTGACTTTGGTAAGCAGGGGTTTCTATAGGGAGAAAATCAAAAATAGATGGAGCAATAGATCTGGTATCTTCTTCTTCTTCATTAGTAGTTCTGCTATATGGAGAGGAAGGCTCAAGTTTAGTAGAATAATAAGCAGTGCTAACTTGGGAGTTGTTACTTGAAACTAATTTTAGCTTCAAATTAGGATTTTCGAAATTCTTTTGCGAATATTCATCAAGATCTCGATCTCTTTTTGAAACACTTTCAGATCCAGCAACGAAATGTCTTCCTTCATTGATTCTCAAGGGTTTGTTAGCATTAAAACATATTTTAACAATGTCATCAAGATATTGTTGAATATGAGTAAGATCAAGTTCATCAAAAACAGGTTTAACAAGTGGAGATTCTCGTTCCAAAGTCCATTCTTTGGGAAGAGTAACATCTTGCCATTAAATCATTTTGGGAACTTGAATCTTAGCATCAGGAGTAGGACATTGGATTAACATGGTTTTACTAGCAGGATCTCTTCCTCTAGCACGAGAACTCAATTGAGATTCAAGCAATCTATAATAAATTCGGTAAATAAGAGCAAAAGGCTTACTGCCTTCATCCATATCATAACTAGATGTTAATATGTTCAAAGTTAAGGTTTTAACAATATTTGGATCATTCAAAGCAAGAGCAAGATCAGGGTAACAATCAAAATAAATGGGACCATCATACAAAGAAGTAGTAATCATACCAAGAATACTATCATTAAATTTCTTAAATCTAGCATCTCTTAAACACATGAGAACAGAAGCATTAATTCCTTTTCTAGTCAATGGTTTAATAGCAACAGTATAGTGTCACATAACATTGAAATTTAATATAGTATCAACGTTATGTGATACTAGTAACTTGAACCAATTCCTTTTCAGGATAACACACGTTGAATTTTACTTTCTGTCCAAAAGGATCAGTAGTAATTCCATCATATTCAACAAGAAAGGGATACAAAGCATTTATAAATGGAAGTCCAAGAATCACTTTATCAGTCATGTTTTTAACAAGAACAGAGGGAATCTTGAAATAGACATTACCATGGCAAACATGAGCATTATTCAATTCATATCTAATTTTCATTTGAGTACCATTAGCAGAAAACAATCTTTCAGTTGATTTTTCAAAATATTTGGAATGGATCAATCCTTCTCGGATACTGTTCATATCCTAACCAGAATCAATCATAGCAATAAGATTGAAATGATAATCATGGGAAACAACAATTTTAACTTTTGTAAACCATTTTGGAGGCAGCACTTTGTTAACAAGATTAAGTTGAGAATTCGCAAGACCTTTATCAAAAAGAAGAGCCTGTTGAGTGGATTCATCTTTATGCTCATCTTGTTTATTATCAAATTGATTTTTATCAAGAGTTTTATCAATTTTTAACAGTAACAAATCTTGTTTATTGTTATCACTTTTAACAGTTTTAAATTCATTCTTCAACTCAATTATCTCTTGTTTGACAACATTGGTTTCATGTTGGAGATCATTAACAGTTAATTCTTTGGATTTTTTTTTTATTAAATCTTTCCAAAGTTTCTTCATCTTTGGTTAACATATTAACAGATTTCATATCATTACAATAGGAATATTTGCAACCAATTTTATTATTAAGTGAACTAGAAGAATCATCCGTAGAAACAGAAAAATTGGGTAAAAGACACAGGATTGGGTTTTTCAACAAATCTTTTAATTTCTGGTAAATCATCATTAAAAATCTTTTTAGCAGAAATGTTGATATATATATATATATATGTGTGTGTGTGTGTGTGTGTGTGTGTGTGTGTGTGTGTGTGTGTAACCTTAGGGTATAACTTTATTCAATATCATTAACATTACAATATATTTTAAAAATCTCAACCGTTGGATTGCCTGTTCTTATCGCTTTTAATACACTTATTAAATTTTGTGTCAAGTGGATATTATTTATCATATGATCTATAGACTTATATTTTATGCATAATTTTAAACTACAAAAACTTACAATTTAAACAATTTATTGATAACATAGTTATTGATCTTTTAATTTTTTTAAAATTTTGTAAGAATGAGGGATATAAGATGAAAATGTAATCCAATGATGAATTTGTCAAAATTTGTCTCCAATAAAATATATTAAGTGATGTTGTAGTTTTAAGCTACAACAAATTTTGTACTTAAACTCTCTCTCTCTCTCTCTCTCTCTCTCTCTCTCTCTCTCTCACACACACACACATTTATATATATATATATATATAGGTGAAAATGGCCAAATACCATTATTTTTCAAAATTTGTAGCAAAAAAACACTGTTTCGAAAATTATTAGGGATATACCATTTTTCTAGTAGTCGAGTTTAAGAAACTCGAGTTCCTAGAAGTTTTGCCACCGTGGCACTGCTGACTTGGAATTTGTGCAATTAAAAAAAAATTGTGGTACTCGAGCTTGGTAAACTCGAGTCCCATGTAACACAATACTCCAGCATACCAGGCTTGAGTACTTTATAAATAAAATGTTTATGTTTATTTTTTTTGTGAGGTACTCGAGCTTGGTGAGCTCGAGTACCTCATAATAAGGAACTCGAGTTTGGTAAACTCGAGTTCCTTATAAACTTTTTTTTTTTTTGTGCATAATCGAGAAATAAACATAAACATAAACATAAGTAGTTTTTTTTTTTATGTTTTTATTTATTTAAATAGAAGTATTGTAAAATATAGAGATTTTAATTTCAAAATACGAATTTTTAGGCCACTTATACCTTTTGTTCATTCCTTTTGAACACACTCATCAATTTCTTACTTCCCGGAAGCGTTATGGTCAAATTGGTTAAAATATTGGGGTTACAATGAGAAATAGAACATGTAAAAGAAAAATCTCACTCCATTTTTAAGCATGGGCACACAGAAAGAAGTTTAAGCGACATAAATTGTTCACCATTTTAACATAAAACACCTAGTGAAATGGTGTTTTCTACATTCAAAAGTCAAATCTGAATTTTCTTTCATGTTTGAATTCACAATAATCGGATCTATTTTTCTGCATTGATAAAAATCTATTTCTACATTAATAAAATCTGTATTCTGCATTAATTAAAATTGTTCATTGTTTTCTTATAAAAATTGTTCACTCTTTTGTGCATAAATTGTTTTTAGCATTCTGCATAAAATTATTTTTTGTTCAACATTATTTAAAAAATTGTTCGCTCTCTTAATTACATAAATTATTCTCTGTTCACTGCATAAATTGTTCACTGTTTTCTCATAAAACACCTAGTGAAATCGTGTTTTCTAAATTTAAAAATTAAATCTGAATGTTTTTTCATGTTTGAATTTCACAATAATAAAATCTATTTTTCTGCATTGATAAAATCTGTTTTTACATTAATAAAATCTTCTTTCTGTATTAATTAAAATTGTTCATTGTTTTCTCATAAAAATTGTTCACTGTTTTGTGCATAAACTGGTTTTAGCATTCTGCGTAAAATTATTTTCAGTTTAGCATTATTTAAAAAATTGTTCACTCTCTTTTCTGCATAAATTGTTCTCTGTCCACTGCATAAATTCTTCACTGTTTTCTCATAAAACACCTAGTGAAATCGTGTTTTCTAAATTTAAAAGTCAAATCTGAATTTTTTTCATATATGAATTTCACAATAATCGAATCTATTTTTCTGCATTGATAAAATCTGTTTTTCATTAATACAATCTGCTTTCTGTATTAATTAAAACCGCTCATTGTTTTCTCATAAAAGTTATTCACTGTTATGTGCATAAATTGGTTTTAGCATTCTGCATAAAATTATTTTCCGTTTAGCATTATTTAAAAAATTGTTCACTTTCTTTTCTGCATAAATTATTCTCTATTCACTGCATAAATTGTTCACTGTTTTCTCATAAAACACCTAGTGAAATCGTGTTTTCTAAATTTAAAAGCCAAATCTGAATGTTTTTTCATGTTTGAATTTCACAATAATCGAATCTATTTTTTTGCATTGATAAAATCTGTTTTTACATTAATAAAACCGCGCCAATGCTAAAAATAGTTTATGCACAAAAATAGTTTAAAACTATTCACTGTTTTCTCATAAAAATTGTTCATTGTTTTGTGCATAAACTGTTTTTAGCATTAATGCGGTTATTGCACTTAAATGGTTTTTGTGTTTTTTTTTTTTTTTTAAATATGTAACCATATGAATAATTCACAAACTCCATGAAAGAAAAATGAATGATTCGTATAAATCACTTAATGGTAAATGCCTCGAATAAATCCAACGAGTAACTAATAATCCTGTTATACAGACAAAAGTAGTTATTATGCCTTTTTTGGACGAATCATATAGTCCTAAGGTTGTATGTAAACATGCAATGAACAGTGAATAATTTATGCAGAAATAATAGTGAACAATTTTTAAAATAATGTTGAACAGAAAATAATTTTATGCAAAATGCTAAAAATAGTTTATGCAAAAAACAGTGAACAATTTTTATGAGAAAACAGTGAATAGTGAACAATGTCACCAGCCTGTTGTTGTAGCACCAACTGTGGTCGTACGAACCACGTGCGCCAAAAGACGCCACTGTTTCACACATGCTGCTCAACAGCTCGGCACTGTTTCACACACTGTCCAGTCATATCATTCACATTCACATGAATACTTAAGTATATGAATAATTGTACCATACTGCTAGGGACATAGCATTATGTCAATTAAATATGATGCTCTATTCAAGAACACTACAACTACCGGTCACATCTTCAAATCTCACTACGATATTGAGAACATTTAGAGGGTGTTTGGATTGGCATGTTTTGAGTTACATAATTCAAAAATCTTATGACTCATAACTCAAAAATCGTGGGACTCACCAGTTGAGATATTGTTTGGATTGTGTTTCAGTATTTGTTTCCAGTTCTCATATATCAAAATTTTGAGTTTTGAGAATGAGAAATGAGAACACCTGAGAAGGTGTTTTCACTTTTTGGAATATGAGTTCTGTGGCATTTTTCGTAAATAACTGGAAAACGTGTGAGACCCGAAGTCAGTGTCTGGTCACGTCATCCTCAGAGCCGTTGGAAGCTTTTGCTTTGCCAAATGCTCCAGTGAACAAAATGGCCTCTGTTTTCCTCTCTTCTCTTTACTCCTCTGACTTCTCAATTTACACATTCTCCATCTTTTCACCTACTCCTTCTCCATTAACGCCTCTCACCCACCTCTCCATTACTACTCTAGCAGCTTCTCCATTAACGCTTCTCACCCACCTCTCGATTAATAATCTAGCAGCTTCTCCATTAACGCCTCTCACCCACCTCTACCAACATCCAATTATTTCAAAACTTTTGCCTTTTCTTTTATTGCTCAGACCTCTCAGTTGTTCCATATTTTCATAAGCTACTCTTCACCCAGCATAACCCGAGAGGAAAGAAACAAGCACACCTCGACACAACCATCCGATGCCGGTGCCGACGCTGATTTGAGAAAGCAATGAACAGTTTTAATTAATGCAGAAAACAGATTTTATTAATGTAGAAATAGATTTTATCAATGTAGAAAAATAAATTCGATTATTGTGAAATTCAAACATGAAAAAACATTCAGATTTGACTTTTAAATTTAGAAAACACGATTTCACTAGCTGTTTTATGAGAAAACAGTGAATAATTTATACAGTGAATAGAGAATAATTTATGCAAAAAAGAGAGAACAATTTTTTAAATAGTGCTAAACAAAAAATAATTTTATGCAGAATGCTAAAAATAGTTTATGCACAAAACAGTGAACAATTTTTATGAGAAAACAATGAACAGTTTTAATTAATGCAGAAAGCAGATTTTATTAATGTAAAAACATATTTTATCAATGCAGAAAAATAGATTCAATTATTGTGAAATTCAAACATGAAAAAACATTCAGATTTGGCTTTTAAATTTAGAAAACACGATTTCACTAGGTGTTTTATGAGAAAACAGTGAACAATTTATGCAGTGAACAGAGAATAATTTATGCAGAAAAGTGAGTGAACAGTTTTTTGAATAATGCTGAACAAAAAATAATTTTATGCAGTATGCTAAAAACAGTTTATACAAAAAACAACGAACAATTTTTATGAGAAAATAATGAACAATTTTAATTAATGCAGAAAACAAATTTTATTAATGTAGAAATAGATTTTATCAATGCAGAAAAATAGATTCGATTATTGTGAATTCAAACATGAAAAAACATTGAGATTTGACTTTTAAATTTAGAAAACGCAATTTCACTAAGTGTTTTATGTTGAAACAGTGAACAATTTATGTCGCTTAAACTTCTTTCAGTGTGCCCATACCTAAAAATGGAGTAAGATTTTTCTTTTACTTGTTCTAATTTCTCATTGTAACTCCAATAATTTAACCAATTTGACCATAACGCTTCCGAGAAGTAAGAAATTGATGAGTGTGTTAAAATGTTTATGTTTATGTTTATGTTTATGTCTCGATTATGCAAAAAAAAAAAAAAAAGTTTATAAGGAACTCAAGTTTACCAAATTGGAGTTCCATATTACAATGAACTCGAGCTCGATTATGCAAAAAAAAAAAAAAAAGTTTATAAGGAACTCAAGTTTACCAAATTGGAGTTCCATATTACAATGAACTCGAGCTTGGTGAGCTCAAGTACCTCACAAAAAAAAAATAAACATAAACATTTTATTTATAAAGTACTCGAGTCTGGTATGTTCGAGTATTGTATTGCATGGAACTTGAGTTTACCAAACTCGAGTACCACATAATTTTTTTTAATTGCACAAATTCCAGGTCAGCGGTGCCACAGTGGCAAAACTTCTAGGAACTCGAGTTTCATGAACTTGAGTTTCGTAAACTCGAGTACTAAAAAAGTAGTATATCCCTAATAATTTTCAAAACAGTGTTTTTTTACTACAAATTTTGAAAGATAATGATATTTGGCCATTTTCACACACACACACACACACATATATATATATATATATATATTGACAAAAAGCTAAGCCGAATCTAAATAAAGCACTCTCATCGTTCTCGCTCACAGTCACACACGCTCTCATTATGCTCTCATAATAATTGGATCATTATTATAAATAAAGGGCAATAAAGGTCTAAAGGATAATAATTCCTAAGTTGATTTCGACCCCTCATTATTTATCACAGACTTTCCAATCTCTCCTCCCAACCCTACACTAGATCATTATCACTAGAGAAACCAAGGGCCACTCTGTTTTTTTTTTTTGGGGGGGGGCTTATCTTTCATTTTCCCCAAATTGCCCACACTCATTCTCCAAAATTCCAATTCCATCCCAAACAAAACTAGTACTTTAAAAAAGATACAGCTTGCTTTCTTTGTAATTTGTATGGAAAGAGAAAACATAGCAAAGCCAACTCTTAACACCTCTCAAAATCTCAACTCCTTTTTATATTTAAGGTATCCATAGATATATATATATATATAAGACAAATTCAGATATACTCATTCTATCAAACGCAGCACTATTTTCTGCTCTCTCTGAATCCGGAATCTCCATTTCTTATTTCCGAAATTCGCGTCGAGAGTTGCTTCGTAAAACAGTTTCCATTTGGTTTCCAATAAGAATATGCTTCCTCCATTGTTTACGTCTTGCTGCTGCTAGCTTGTTATTGCTATAGCTGTGTTCGTTGATGGTCATCTAAATATAACCAAAAACAAAAGCACACAAACAAACTTTGCGTTTCGTTTCGTTTCGTTTCGTGTGCTCAGACTCGTAGCCTTATAGCGAGATTTCTGAAATTCACTTCGGTAATGCTTTTTCTATGAACGAATTATTATTTATTTTTTTGTTATTTTTGTATTTGTTTTCTTTGAATTCTTGCTCCTTTTGGCAACTTAGAAAAGAAAACGAGATTCGAATTTCGAAATTCCGCCTATCGTACAAGTCTGTTATTACTTATAAAACTAGTTTTCGTTTTTCTTTTTCTCGGCAGCCAAACAGAGCAGGGACGAAAACTTCTCTGCAGTTCAAATTTTCAATTGGAGCATAATATTTAGCTTACTGGTATATTGTACGGAATAATATACACTATATCCATAGCGGTGAAGAAGATTTTAATTTAATTTCATTTTTTTCCTTAATGAGTATAGTTTGTGAATCTGAAATAGCCGGCTATGTGATACTAGAATTTGACTAATTTGGATTTGTTTGATATGGACTTGGTCAAATTCGGTGGTTTTCGCGAGATAATGGTAAACATGTTCACTGAATTAGATTAAGCTGACTGGTCAATATGCTAATTTGATCAGCAATCACAGCTCTAATGATTGATGGCTTATCATAAATTTAGGAATTGGTGGCTTTACATAAACTTTGTGTAAGGCATGATAAGTTTGACTGATACGCCGATAAGCTGTTCAGTAGAATAAGAACAGTACTGAAGTTTGTTTAAATTGATTGTTTGGGAGAAAGGAAATTTAAACACGCTATCCTTTTCAGCTGGATTTAGTTGGACTCATATCATGATTGATGTGGCAATTACATGCCCAATTTATGGATTAATGATAGGTTTTCAGTATTCAAATAATATGGAAAAGTGACGGGTTTTGTATCGAGTTGGGATTAGGAGTCGAGAAGTCTAGGGTTGCAGCTAGCTGAGATTAATTTTCAACGGCTGGATTCTCATGTTTATTCTTTCTTCCAAAGAATAGTTTATAGTTTTTTTTTTTTAAAAGGTCAGATGTAAGTCTTCTTTACTATCTAGGAATTAGGTTTTATGTAAGGTGTTCAATGTTGTTAATTGTGCTTGTCTGGCTCTATAAGAAAGTGGAGTTGTAGTTTTTCAGTCTGTCTGAGATGCTATGTTGCGTGGAATTACGTCCACGTGAGGATTTGGTGTATGTCTGGTTCTTCGACTTGTCTAACCTCCAATTGTTAGAACATATGGGAGTCTGTTAATCTGTAAAATGGACTAGTTATCTTGTTCTATCGCATGAGATAATTGAAATTTCTACATAATACATTTTGCCCAAGATGAATTCTTCACTTTAGGAGCATTTTAAGTTGGGAATTTTAGTAAACCAAGTAGTATTTATACCTTCATTTGTCAGGTATTCCATTTAGGTACATGTCTCAAAGTGAACATGTAGCTGTCTCTGATAGATTTACTTCATTTTAAAGGCTCTATGTAATAGCATACATGTATG
Source organism: Castanopsis chinensis (assembly GCA_032878915.1). Taxonomy (NCBI): domain Eukaryota; kingdom Viridiplantae; phylum Streptophyta; class Magnoliopsida; order Fagales; family Fagaceae; genus Castanopsis; species Castanopsis chinensis. Next base: position 7,501,319 of record JAVQMG010000115.1, on the reverse strand, counting down.
TACTAATCAATTTTACTTCTTTGCAAAATAAAAGATACTGCCTATTATTCATTAGGAAAAAAAAAAAAGGCATGGCTCTGTCATGTGTCTGACAGATTTACTTAATTTTAAGGCTTTCATGTAAAATAGCATACATGTATGTACTAATTGATTCTACTTCTTTTCAATACAAAAGATATTGGCCTATTAGTCATTAGGAAAAAAAGAAGAAGAGATATTGTGCTGTTTAATCTGTGAAATGAGGAGACCACATTTTTCCCTCAAGCACAGAATGTTATTCAACCGTAGCTGTCAGGTTTTGTGTATGACTGTTTGGCACTATATTTTATACCTCTGACATGGTAAAAGGTTTACAACGGCACTGAAGTTGTCATATATTTTGAATCTTTAAATAATTTTATTTCTGAGAGCTGAATCTTAGACTAGCAGAAACGTGGTGGTACTATGAGAAGTTTTATGGCAGCATAATACACAAATTATATCTGTTATCGTTTTCTTTTCTCATTATCCTTTAATGCTGGAACAGCTCCCGGTATCCTTGTACCCAGGAAATGCAAACTTCTGTTGTATATGTTTCTGTGGACTTCTAGTCATCTTCTCACATCAGTATATATAATTTTATTTGTAGTGAAAGATGGTTGCCTTTGGGAAGAAGTTGAAGGAAAGACAAATTCTAGAATGGCAAGGGTATGTTAAAATGCGAATATATATATATATATATATATATATATATAATTTTTTGAATTGCTTAGAATTTAATTCATTCTGATTTCTTCAAGAAAGCTCTCTCTTAAAAATTAGAAAAGAGAAAACATATACAATGAATTTTGGATACATCAGTATGCTATCTACTTATGAATAAGTTGTGGTGATATGATAGTAAATTGTTCATCTTGTCTAATGGCCATTGTAACAAAAATGAGTTGATTTTTTGTCAATCTATTGCAATCATTTTAAAGCTTATAGATTTTTAAGGGAGGCATGTAAATCTGTTGATAGCAAAAAGAGAAAAAGTCATGAATACAACGGTTTCAACCAAGATACTAACCCCAAGGTCATACAGCAGATCTACGTGTCCACAGCATGCCCTCGGCCCTCTCTTACTCCTGACAACTACTTACATACGCCTTCCAATAGAAACCTTATCTCATTACTGATTGATAAACTCTCTATTGTTCTGTTGATCTGTTCCCTCCAGGAGTGGTTTCCTTATTTATCCATTTAACTTCCTATATTATCCTTACATTTGAAATCAGTACCTTTAAAATTTGAATCATCCTTTCTTCAAACAAAAATGCTTCTTCTTGGCCCACCTAAGGGCATTTTTAGAAGATTTTTATGTTTGCATGCCATTTGCAATCACCCTGTCTATTTTGGGATGGAGGGAATATATGAAAGTGGCTGAAACAATTTCTTGATCCTTCCATTACCTCTGAAAGTGGCAGGTGGCAGCAACCTATCCCACAGTATTTAACCAGACCTTGATCTGAACCTGCAAAACACAGCTTTTTGTAGTCCATTGCCTAACTCCATTTGTAAATTGCTGCACAAAAAATCATCCATTCCAAAATTTAGTTGCTCTCCACAAAACACACCAAACCTGCTGAAATGATACCTTCATAATTAAAAGCTTTTAGGGGTTGCAATCTTTCTGTAGAAATAGCTAATAATATTTTGACAAAAAGCCTGTTTGCTAAATATGGTAGCTTGTATGTGACTTCTTTAAAAATTCTTATCAATCTTTTTGTTTGAAGGCAACCAAAACAAAGAAGTTGCACTGACATGACATTACATATTTCTCCAACTTAGTGTAGGCACACATATAAACAATACACTAATACAAAGTTGAGTGTTCCAACCTGTTGCTAAATATTAAATTGGACAACATATTCATTTCCTTGTAATTAGGATCCTGCTGTAGATACTCATAATTATTATTTCTTTCAGATATTACATCAACTATAAACTGATGAAGAAAAAAGTAAAACAATATGCTCAACAAATTGAAGTTGGGACACAAGATCGCCGGCATGTTCTCAAGGATTTCTCAAGAATGTTGGATAATCAGGTATGTTGTGTGCATGTTTTTATCTGTGTCTTGTCTATATCTCTGTCATTCACAATTTGGTTATTGAATCACACATGCGTTGTGTCAAACTGAGTGCACATTGAAGTTTCAACATATCATATATGCTGAAAAAAATTTTATTGGTTCATTAACTCTAGATGAATTCTTGGCTGATGGGTTTGTGGATCATGCATCCACCTTGTCATTATGCTTGTTTAAGCAATCCATTGAGCTGTTGAACATTGATTAGCATGAGCATTTTTTATAGTTAAGTTGTAGTAGGTTTTCTAATAGAATCAACTTCTTAAAATGAACCTCATTACCTTTTTGAAGTGATGTTGGAAGATCTGTCAGTAATTAAGATAAGTGAGGAAAAATGTGATGTTCTGGTAAATAAAATGGAAGTTCTGTCATGCCTCTCAGACATGAAATGAACCGTGTGATGTCCATAAGAAGCTACCCTTACATAGGATCAAACTTGAGAAATGTATCTTTTGATGGCTGTGTTTCACTTTTGTATCTTTCTTACTGTCTTGGTGACAATGCAAGATATGTTCAAACTATGGAAGTGCTGTAAGTTGCACAGGCTCTTGTGCTGATGTATTCCTACATATCTGTACATTTACATGTATAAATTCATGAGTGTGTGTGTCTGTCATTGTATTGCTGGCCTAATACATATTGCCAAGAGCCTTGTAGCTCAATTGGTTGGCACCTCTTGGTATGTGTTCATGACATCCAGGGTTCAAATCCTTCCTCCCCCCTTGAAACTATTGAATTAAAAAAATAAATTGAAGCAGGAACTTCTTGCATGTGCAGCCATCATGGATGTTTTAACTTCTGCTGTTCTTTACTTGAGGTTGACCATGAAATGTTTCTACTTAATTTCTTCTTAATATTTCAGATTGAGAAGATTGTCCTTTTTCTGTTGGAGCAACAAGGGCTACTTGCAAGCAGGCTAGCTAAACTTGATGAACAGCATGATGCCCTTCAGCAACAGCCTGAAATATCCCAAATATGTGAATTACGACAAGCTTATAGAGCAGTGGGACAAGATCTTTTAAAGCTTCTCTTTTTTGTTGAGGTAAATGCTATTGGTCTGCGTAAGATACTGAAGAAGTTTGATAAACGCTTTGGTTATAGATTCACTAATTACTATGTCAAGACTCGTGCAAATCATCCTTACTCCCAGTTGCAGCAAGTGTTTAAGCATGTGGTAATGTGTTGATGTTCTTTTCCTATTTCCTCTTTTTATTTTTTGGCTAACCTTCCTATTTGAATATTTAAACACTTCAAAAATACTTCTAAAAACTAATTTTCCCTGGATGAATGGAACTTACAGGGAATAGGGGCTGTTGTGGGAGCCATATCACGCAATCTTCATGAACTTCAGGGCCGTCAGGGAAGCTACTTATCAATATATGATCAGCCTGCTCTTCCCCTCCAGGTTCTGTTACGATACTCAATGCAACCTGTTCAAGTTTTCATGGTTTTTTTTTTTTTTCTGTCTCAATGTTTTCTTACTCCCTGTTTATATATATTACTGAATGAATTGTAGTTATATATTTTTGGTAGAAAGCAGCCATAAGCTGGTGATTTACAATGGTATTTACTAATTTTCATCTGCAGGATCCTGTCATTGATTCAATAAAAGCAGCTGTGGACAGGTTAACCCACTCAACAAATTTCCTCAACTTTTTGGCACAACATGCACTCATTATGCAAGAAGAGTTCCCTACTCCTGTTGAGGAACAAGTTGATGATCAGAACTACCATTTTATGTCACTTCTTTTGAACTTAGTGAACACATTTCTTTATATGGTCAATACATATATTGTTGTCCCTACAGCAGATGACTACTCCTTGAGCCTTGGAGCTGCAGCAACAGTTTGTGGTATTGTAATTGGGGCAATGGCTGTTGCGCAGGTGTTTTCTTCAGTCTATTTTAGTGCATGGTCAAATAAGACATACTTCAGACCTCTTGTATTTAGCAGTGTAGTTCTTTTTGTGGGAAACATCTTGTACGCATTGGCTTATGATTTTAATTCAATAGCAGTTCTCCTAATTGGACGTCTTTTCTGTGGGTAAGTAGTCTTGCTTTTCCTCTGGACTCATTACTTGGTAGGAATAACTTCAAGCATGTGATATTTGTGCATTTTATTGAGAGACAATGTGGATCTGCACATGCTTTGCATGAGGAGTGCAACATTCTAGTAAGGGAATAGCATTCTTATTTACTTTATTGCAATACGAAAGATCACATTTAATATTATAACTCAGCATAACTGCAAAAAATTAATTTATATACATATGCATGCGTGAATGCGTGCACACACGCACAGAGGAGACATTCAAATATTTTTATCAGTTATTATCAAATTAGATTAGGTCACATATTTGCGCAGGCGTACACACACATGTGCATATATTTCAAGGAGAATTTTAATTGGTGTCAGGTCTTGGAGCCTGCACTGAACTCAGTGCCCAAATTATGGGTTTTAGAAAAAGCATGATGGGGCCTAATTCTTTCAAATTAAGAAGGCAGCATGAAGCTGGTCAGATAGCGAGTGAAAATTCTCATTTCACCAAACTGTTTTGCTATACTCAGGCTCTTATTTGGTATTAAAATACAAGCAATAATATTGGTTTCTGCCCTGTTATTGAGGCCACCATATTATTTTATTGTCCTGTCAGTGAAAAAAAAAAACTAGAAAACCATTTATTGGTTCTAGAATTGACAAGAAACTCATTTTTGTACACTGCAGTACAGCATTAGATCTTAAATTATGATTAGAGGACTCAGATTGAACGGAAAACTAGGAATAGTGTAAGGTGGTAAGATTTATAGATTATGATTAGAGCTTAAATTATGGTTAGATGACTCGTATTTATACCTCATGATATGTGTTGACATAGTCACTCTTCTCAAATTGCAGACTGGGTTCTGCAAGAGCTGTTAACCGGAGGTATATCAGTGATTGTGTACCACAAAAAATCCGCATGCAGGCATCAGCAGGTTTTGTTAGTGCTAGTGCTCTTGGAATGGCTTGTGGTCCTGCTCTAGCTGGTTTGCTTCAAACTAATTTTAAGATCTACAAGCTTACATTCAATCAGGACACTTTGCCTGGCTGGGTTATGGCTGTTGCTTGGCTTGTGTACTTAATTTGGCTGTGGATCTCATTTAAAGAACCTTCTCGTGAAATTGAGGAGAATCATATACCACAGGAATCTAATGCTGGTATGTTGATTTAGATGGTAATGCTTTCTGGTTGATATCTTGCACATGTGATTCTGTCTGTGTTAGATCATTTGGAGGCTGTAAATTGAACTATTGAAGCATTAACACTTTAATGTGAACATAGTTATCTAATATTTACTCTTAAAATTTTTTTGTTATTCTATAAACTTCAAAAATTTAAATTACTAACTGCACCATCAATCTATCATTCATACTGTTGGTTTACATGATCATTTATTACGTGTTAATAAAAAAATATATCTTTTGACAATAATGTTCTCTCTTCAATTTTTTTTAGTTCTGATGGTGGATCTTGAATGACAGTGGTGGTAGAGAATGATGCACTTGAGAATGGACTTAAACAGACATTGCTTATTAGTTCTTCAGAAGACAAGCAACAAGATGAAGATGGTGAGCAAGAATGTGATGAAAGCGAAGAAGCTCCTGAGGACTCTCACCGACCGGCAACTTCAATTCGATCAGCGTATAGACTACTTACACCCTCCGTAAAAGTATGTGATTGACTCAGAATTTTATGATTTTTGTAAAGTTGATAATTATATCTTTGATGTCATCATTGACATCAAAAATTAGTTTAGCATAATGACATAACATGGTTTTGTTGTTCTGTCCTTCATATATATAATGCAAGGAGCACCAAAATTATTTCATTATTTAATTTTTGAATTTTGAACTAGTTTTCTTTTTTAAATTTGAATTTGGAATTTGATCTTTGTTGTGATTTGTACTTTTATGGGATTTAGTTGTGGTATGATTAGAACTTTCCATATTAATGTAATCTTGGCACCTACATTTGATGGTTGTCTAGACCCATGGACCCTCATCACTTGGTTAAGTAAGATGAATCAATTCTTTGTTCAAGTTGATTTATCATATATAAAAAAAGGCTTGGTTTGCCAAGATGAAACTAATAGGTGAGCTAGGGACTATTGGAAGAATATTGAAACCCTTGGCTTTAAGAAGGACAAGCCTCCCATAACCAATTGGGAAGAAGTGAAAGAAAACTCAGAGAGAAATATATTACTTCATCCTATCAGAAAAAGAGAGATATGTCCAAATATTATCATGGTAACTTTTTCGATCAAAAAAACAATCTAAGTTAGTGAGATAAACCCGCTACTGGTTATGTGGCACAATTTGAGAAGATGAGATGAGTGCTCAAACACTTTCTAGTCCTAAGTTCATCCCAGTAACATTGGAAGACATACTGAAGGCCCTCCAAGACACAGTCCAAGAAAGCAATAGGTATAAAAGCCCAACTAGGAAAAATAATGGCCTCCACCCAATAATATTGAGGCACCACAAATGTGTGGTGAAAAAGAAATAAAAAAGCCACAGATGTACAGTTAGTACCACCTAAATCATTTGTAGTAGATCCAATTCAACCTGTTGAAGAATCATGACTTGATAAGGCAAAAATTCAGCAAGAGAGCGAATATTTAGAGGCTTCATATGACATGAAAGTTGAGTTTGATGCCAACAATACTAATCAACCCTCCATGATCGATGAAGTAGAGAAGCTTGATTTGATGTTGCTTCCTATAGAACAAGAGAGGTTTGTATCATTTATTCCACCCATTGATTTTATCATTCCAGAAGCATTTAACATGGTGGAACAAAACGCTTATTTGTTCTTAATGTAGCCAGATGTGCTTCAAGAGTTATTGCAATTATCAAGTACAAAATTTCTTATCCTTGAGCACTTCAAAACCTGAGGTTGAGCTTTTTCCAACCAGGGAAGTATGATGCAAGGAGCACCAAAATTATTTCGGAATTTATTTTTCAGTTTTAAATTAGTTTACTTTTTGAATTCAGTCTCTATTGTGATTTAGGATTTTATGGGGCTTAATTGTAGAGCTATGCTAGTGCCACAACTTGCCCATGTTGCGAGTTGTGAGTGGTAGAGGGGTGTCCCCACAACTCGCCACATGGACGAGTTGTGGCACAAGTTGTGCCACTTTATGTGCCACTAGCATAGCTCTTAATTGTAGCATAATTAGAACTTTCAATATTGATGTAATCCTAGAAGTCCTATTAAAATAGTGGCCTTTGTGATCGTGAAGTAAAATTTGAATTAGAAATTTTTTTTGATAGGTAAATGTTTTCTGGTCTGGTGTTGATGCCAAGCACCCTTAGGTGGTAATGCCTAAGGTTTTCAAGAAATTTCTAGGTGGTGCAGCTTAGGGTTTGTCCTGCTTTATCTACTGTTACCTTTATCTCTTTTCTTCTACCCTGTCCTGCATCATAGCACCTTCACTTCTCTTCCTTTTTTGTTGAAATTGAAAAAATAAAAATAAAAATAAAAAATTTTAAGTTTGACCTGCCAATATATGTGCTTTTTAAATTTTTACTACATTGCTGATACATATTATGTTTAAGGATTTAAGAACTTCTTAATTTGCTTAGTATCAATATTGCAAATTCACTTAGTCATTACAATGAAGCTAGAAGTCCAGATTTTACATTAAATATAATAAGAAGGTGAATAAGTATTTTTCCTTCTATATTAAAACCTGGTCTGATTTTTTCCCCGCTACATTAAAAGGGGATTAACAGACAGTTTAGATGCTTTGCTTAAACAGATAGTTTAGGTATGTTATCCAATCAGATTGCACATTGTGCATCAGAAGTTTTTGTTCCTAATTCAGCTTGTCAAGTGGAACCTCACTATTGACCTGCTGATGATTAAAATATCAAAATCCAGTCCAATTATCTTCTGGTTAATGTCATGTTTTTTATTAGTACAAGCCAATGGACAGACTCTAAAATCATTGAGAACCTTATCTTCTTCTCAATAGCGATTCTCTAACATTAATTTTTGGTTGGAGCTGGGCTTCTACACATTCTCTAATTGAATCTCTATGGTTCATCAGGTTCAGTTGTTGATATATTTCATGCTCAAATACGTAATGGAGATTTTACTCTCAGAATCTAGTGTCATTACCACATACTACTTTCAGTGGTCTACAGGCACGGTGGCAATTTTTCTTGCTTCCCTTGGCCTCACGGTTCTTCCAGTAAACATTGTTGTTGGAAACTACATAAGCAACATGTTTGAAGACAGGTAATTATTAACATCAACTTAATTTTTATATAAAGTTCTTGATATGTTTTTCAGAAACTTCCGATGCATTAATTTTCATTTATCTGATTGCAGGCAAATTTTATTGGCATCTGAAATTATGGTTTGCATAGGCATACTCCTGAGTTTCCATATAATAGTCCCATATTCTGTGCCTCAGTATGTCTGCTCAGGACTCATCTTGTTTGTTTCTGCTGAAGTACTTGAAGGTGAGATATTGTTTGGTTCAATTATTTTGTTATTTGTGATAATGATTAGTATGTGTGAAAGAGTATAATTGCACGTGATGAATATCCAAATTCCAATTGAAATGAAAATTTTAATCGATGCGTTTTAGGACAAGTAGAGGAAGGGGTGGGCCTGGTGGCTCCTCAAGAAGTGGAAAAAAAAAAAAAAAAAAAAAAAAGGCTGGAGTCCCAATTGCGGGGTTTTATTATTTTGGCTTTTTAAGTTTCGATTTTGTCAATTTCATCCTCAAACTTTGTTCTCTCTCCCTCTCTCTCTCATTGAAGCATCCAACCACCACTACTGTAGCTAGGTGACCCACTTTTTTCACCCTAACCTCAAGAAACCATTAGCGCGGTGAGTTGCTTAGTATTCTTGTGTCTGCAATGGTCTGTGGGTATGGAACCCATTCCTATGCCTATGTCAAAACCATGACAGACTCTGTCTCAGGCAGAGCAGCACTGCTGCCTTTGTCTCTAACCCACTCATTTTCTCATTGTTCACAGTGAGGGATATATGGTGGACTCCTCAAAGAAGCCAGCCATTGCTGAGCATCTGTAAATGCTGGCATGTTCCACAATCACTGAATGATGGTGAAGATTGTTGTTAGCTAAAATTGTTTGAATATTTTTTAACATAGCACTAGAATAAAAGGGCACCCACAATGGTCACATCTGGACTCTTTTGGTTTGAAATAAAAGTTCTGCTGGCCCCCTTGGCTAGGAATCGATTTTTTATTTTTTCTTTCTTTTGCCACACAATGATCACATCTGACCTCCTTTTAGTTAGTAATAAAATTTCTTCTGCTGCTGCTGCTGCCCTTTGGCTGGGAAACAATTGGTTTCTTTCTTATGCTAGAGAAAGGCAGCTCACAGGTGGGCAATGATGAATCTCCACGTTGCCTCACTCCCATGTCCAATGTCTTACATCACCAATGCCAGCCTCCTCAACTGCCATCCACTCACTCCCCACCTACTCCAAAACCACTTCAACCGCCCCCTCCACCAGTTGTCTCTATATTTAACATTGTTGCCGACCTTTTAAGTTATGGACATCCAATTTGGTGCCTTTATCTATCTGTAAATGGTATGCTATATTTATCATCTGCCAACCATAAGTTTAGAATACTCAAACCACAAACACCAAATTATATATAACTTAAAAGGTACTAACATAATATGAAAACCATCTTAAATGAATCTGGTTTTTGGCACAATATAAATAGTATCCATTAGCTTTATGATATTCCACTACCTTTCATGAATGAATTCAGGCTAAAATATTTTCAGTTTATACAGATTAATACAAACCTGGACAGGGGATTCTTCAGTTGTGATTCTTTATAGATTAATTTTCTCCATTTTCAAGATAAAAAAGCATCATGTCTTATTGTCTCATGTTTAGTAAATGTATAATTTCTCAGTACCTCAAAATTATAAAAAAAATTTGTACATTTACCAGCTCCAAAACTTGTGGTGCATTCCCAACAACAGTTTGGTATAAACTTTAAAAATCCTGGACTGATTTGTGAACTAAAGTACCAGAATATACTCTATGAATTTTTGAATTTGTTGCCAAGTTCTTAGGATCCTGAAAATAATTTGTTATAACTTTCCTCAATCATTGGTCCAGGTATCAACTTGGCACTCCTCTCTCGGGTCATGTCATCCCGGCTTTCCCGTGGAACCTATAATGGTGGACTACTTTCAACAGAAGCTGGGACAATTGCACGAGTGATTGCAGATGGCACGATAACCTTGGCAGGGTACTTGGGCCAGAGTAGACTCTTGAATATCACCCTACTTCCTTCACTCTTCATATGCATATCCTCAATTGTTGCCACCTGCTTTACCTACAACTCTCTCTATTGATTAGTAAATCTCTATTTCTTCATAATTTTGTATCTCTTGTATCATTATTGTTGTATATTATAAGAAAACAAGCTCATTGATCTCTTCTACAATTTGGACTTTAATAAATGACTAGTCCTCCGATATAGAGGCCCCGAAAGTTGCAAGTCTAGAGAATTCCTGTCTTTGCACGCGATTAAACTGCGAAATTATAAACACCTTTGAGCTGAATTATGGAAAATTATGAGTGTTTCCTTCTAAGTTTAATTACACATTTAATCTTCAACATTTGTCTCATATATTAAAGGTTAGCTACAAAATTGGTTGTAGCTTTATGCTACCATCTTACTCAATATCTTTTATTAGAGATGAATTTGGACAAATCGACTATTGGATTACATTTTCTTTTTATATTCTTCATACTTGCAAAATTTCTAGAAAATTAAAGATCAATAACTATATTATCAATAAATTGTTTAAACTACAAGTTTTTGTAGTTTAAAATTATACATAAAATATAATCTTATAAATTATATGGTAAATAATATCTAATTGATACAAAACTTGACATATGTATTAATAGCGTAAAGAACATATAATTCAACGGTTATATTTTTTAAATATGTAATGATGTTAATGATATTGAGTAAAATTGTAACTATAGGTTACAATTAATTTTGTAAATAAATTTTGTCCTATTTTAAAAATGGTGTTCATCTTTTTTTTTTGAAATGTCTCACTTTCGTCATTATATTTTTAAGTTTGAGTAAAAAAAAGACTCCTACCGTTGACTCTTGGCAACTTTGAGAACCATTTTGACACAATTTCTCATTAAACTGCTATGTTAAATTAAAAAAATATGACAATTTCTCATAATTCAGCCCTGCCTTAGTGCCTTTGGAACTTTTTATGTTAAATGCAAAAAAAGTAAGCTAATTTTCAGTGGTATTTGTAAAGGATAGATTTCTGTTGTTGAATAGAAAAGTTTTGACTAAACAAGATCTTTAGGAGCTCAGATTCAAAGCCTTGCAGAAAAAAGAAAAAAAAAAAGCTTTTAAGATCAAAACCGAGTTTTAAAAGCAATCATCGGTGTCTTGAAAAGTCTCTAAATGATTTTTAAGCCCAAACCTTGAAAGTCAACTTTTTTTTTATTTTTTTTTATGAGAAATACGTGTATTTTATTTATGAGACGGATAAAGCATCCTAAAAAATATAATGTTCAATACATGGTGAAGTTTCCTCAATCCAAGTAATAAAATTATCAATTTCTTTGTACTTTGTGTTCTGATTTCCGTTTGAGACAACAATAAAAAATTTCATGTCTCATTCAAAATCTAAAAATATAAATAAATAAATAATATAAGGATTTTTTTGGAGGAATATAAGTATACGGATTTTGAATTCAAAATTTAAAGGTCCAAAATGAGAGTAAGAAAATATTAGTGAATGTATCTAAACATTGAGAAAGTAATAATTTCAAACTCGATTGGTTTGATATAAACCCTTTATATAGCTCCTCCTCCCCCCGCCCCCGGCGCCGCCTTTTTTTTTTTTAACAAAATACGACTAACTAGAGAAGATCGCAAGAGAAGTAATAATAAATAAATAAATATCTGAACTGCATACTTCCGGGCCAAGAATTGCGCCATTGTCTCTTTTTTTTTCCCCCGATTAAATTAGCGAGCATAATATCCTAGCAAAACTATTTAAAATTTAATTAACAAATAGAAATTATATAGTTGAGTTGTATTTAATTAGAAAATGGTACGTATGGGACTTTTGGATTTGGCATTTAGAGTTTAGGGTAAATGGATTTAGGTATAAAGGTTATATATAATGATTTAGGATTTTGGCTTTTTTGGGGTTTTAAGGTTTAGCTGAAGGAAAAAATAATAGTATTTATTTCATTGGATTGTATGTACTTAAATAATAGTATTTATTTCATTGGATTTGGATATTTTAAAACTTCTTTATATATATATATATATATATATATATGATGTAATTTGAAATATTTGTTATTTGCATTATTGCTCTTTACCATTAAATCAAGATATTAATTGATGGATTTCTATTTTGTGTGGGTAGGATATAAACCCAAGTTCTTAATTCAAGGACTAAAAATTTTATCAATTAAGTTAACTAAAATTTATATAACTATTTTTCCTTTTTTTATTTAGACATTTAGTAGACTTTATTAATTTTACAAGATGCCTTGAATATTTTGGCTCCCCGGCGGGGGGGGGGGGGGAATCTGACAACAGAAATTTTATTGTTTAATAATTTTTCAGATGTAGTCCCCAATTTGGGCATGTATGAGTTACAGTACACAAAAGAAGGTATAGAAGACACCATCCCACATCAATGAGATTATCCACATTGATGAAAAATGTGGCTCGGTTGAAAGGGATGCCAACCAGATGGAAGTTTTCCGAAATGCTCTAAACAATTGTGGGCTCAGGGATTTGGGGTTTGTTGGGCAGTGTTTTACTTGGTTCTACAGCAAATTCGTTGATCAGCGCACTCTAAACTAGCTAGATCGCGTGGTGGCAAATGATAGATGGATTGGCTTTTCCAGCAAGCCAAAGTCCACCACAGGTCAATGTCTTCGTCTGATCACTGTCTCTTAGCTTTGTACCCTATCCCGGTTTAGCGAAGGCGTCGGGAAAAAGTCCAATTTAGATTTGAGTCAATGTGGGCTAGAGATGAGAGATGCCATGATGTGGTGGAGTTGGCCTGGTCATGTGTAAATCCTTCTGGAGGAAGAAGTTCTACCCAGGGGAAGAGTACAAATTGCCAACACCAATTACAGTGGTGGAGCAAAAACGTCTTCGGCAATCTTAATAAGCAAATTAAAGAGAAGCTATCACGTCTACAATGTCTGGAAAATCGTAATTCCCTCCACAAAGATGCCATTAACATCCAAACCCTTCAAAAGGAGATTAATGAACTTCTTAAGCATGAGTCCGCAATGTGGAAACAAAGAGCAAAATCCATTTGGTATCAGAGTGGGGATAGAAATACCAGGTTCTTTCACACTATTGCCTCTCAAAGAAGACAGAAAAATAGAATCATGGGGTTAGAAGACAACAATGGGGTGTGGCAGGGAAGTGATGAAGATATGCAGAGCATTGTTCTCAACTATTTCTCCTCCATTTATCAATTAAATCAACCTTCACAGTTCAGCCTAGTAACCGATGCCATTGAGAGAAGAGTCACAAATGAGATGAACAACTCCCTACTCAAAGAATTCTAGCCTGATAAGGTCTGGCAAGCCCTACACCAAATGCACCCTACCAAATCCCCAGGTCTGGACGGTATGCCCCCACTCTTTTTTCAAAAATATTGTTGCATTGTAGGACAAGATGTAATTGATTGTGTACTTAATATTTTGAACACTAGTGACATGCCCCCAAAACTAAATGACACCCACATTTGTGATGGAATTATACAGCGCAGTGAAAGGAAAAAAAAAATAACGGATCTACTTCATACATAAAAGTTAACATGCGCTATTTAAGTTTCAGAATATAAGAACAAGAAAGTGTACCTTGGACCGGTGAATTTCAAAACTTGAAGATGAGAAGCACTGGGGAATACTTTCAATCTTCACTCCAATTCCACTAACGCCCAAGGTGTGTGGTCTCTCAATCAGTTCCAAAGGGAGAATGTCAAAAAATTGTCTAACACTTTTTACACCACTTCACAAGACTGTTCTCTCAAACTCTCTCTATGAATTTTCTTTCTCTCACTTTTTCATACTTTAAAATTCTGTGTGTTTCTCTCACTTTTTCATACTTTATCTAATTGGGCTGGCCTTTTGGGCCTTTCCAATTAGGCTTAAGGGTGTGGCTTGGAGTGGGATCAAAAGGGACCAATAAGACACTAGCTCCAATGGGCCTTGGGCTTTTTTGTCAACTCTTGACAAGTCCAAAGTTACCATTAACTATATTTAATACCACTATATAAATATAGTTGCACTCTACGCCTTATTAATAAATTATATCCCAAGACTTTATTATACATGCAACCCCTTCATAAAATATTCGTAGTAATACAAAGTCATTAAAATAGACTGCCACTTTGTTTATTACTACATCTTAATTCCTTGAGTACCCGGTTTAATCCTTTAAGTTATTCATCATATATTTATGAAATTCAATTCCATAAATATATACTTTAGTAACTCCTTACTAAAGTGGTTAGGCCCAACTCTCTGAATAACAAACCCATTAAACTTATCTCAAGGGAATATTTTGTATCTCTGTTAAGAGACTATGAATTCCATCTTGAGAATATATGTTCCATCAACACTAAATGTGGCTGCCCAACATACTGAGATTTTGACCGTTACTATAGATCTCACTCTTGATATATCAAAGCAACCTACACTTCATGATCAGGTCCATTATCCTCTCAGGATTAAGAGTTCACGCAAATATAAGTCGTGAGCTTATTATTCAATTGACAGTCACTAGGAGAATAATAAATCTCACACCGGTCCAGTTCAATATATCTTAACTCTTAAAACATATCAACACATCAACTAGAAATCTCCATTTCCATGATCAAGACAAATCATCTTAGTTGATATATTATAGTCTTCACAGATGAAATGCCCAATTTCATCACCGACTACGAACTATAATTCTGAGTTTACAAAGAACTTGTGATTTATATATTCTCTGACTAAATCACATAAATTACATACTATGCATCTCATGGATTATATGATAATGTCTCAATATTCATGTTACCAATATTTTCAAATAATAATAGTAAAACAATTTTATTAATCACAACATTAAGTCATACATAATAAAATACATAGCATCATACAATAGGATTTAAGGACACACATCCCAACAATTTGCCTCATCCCAAAAACAAAAAACCGCCAAAAAGTCACCGAATACCGCCCTATAAGCCTGTGCAATGTAATATACAGAATTCTGGCCAAAGTCTTAGCAAACCGCCTTAAAAAAATCCTTCCTGGGGTTGTTAGCAATTCCCAAAGTGCCTTTGTCCCTGGGAGACTTATCACAGACAATGTACTAGTGGCATTCAAAACAATGCACCACATAAATTAGAAAATGAAAGGGAAAGAAGGCCTAATGGCAATCAAGTTAGACATGAGTAAAGCCTTTGATAGAGTAAAATGGGATTGCTTGGCTAGAATAATGCAGAAATTAGGGTTTCATGATCACTGGATATCTATTATTATGATGTATATAACCTCTATTTCTTATTCTGTGCTATTCAATGGAGAACCAAAAGGCGAAATCATCCCTTCTCGTGGGATTCGCCAAGGGGACCCTTTATCTCCCTTCCTTTTTGTGTTGTGTGCAGAAGGCCTTTCGGAGATGCTCCAAAGGGAAGAGAGGTTGGGAAACATCAAAGGGATTTCCATATGTCGGGGGGCTCCACATCTATCTCATCTCTTTTTTGCGAATGATAGCATAATCTTTTACCGAGCCAACATGGGTGAATGCCGGCGTATTTGGGATGTGCTTCATGACTATGAGGTTGCATTAGGGAAAAAAATTAACAAGGATAAAACTTCCCTCTTCTTTAGAAAAAATACCAAAGATTCTGATCAAGCTGAAATAAAAAATCTTTTTAGCGCTCAAGTTATCAAGCAACATGACAGATACTTAGGCCTTCCATCCTTAGTAGGCTAAGGTAAAAAGAAAGCGTTTAATGAGATTAAAGATCAGCTTAGCCGGAAGATTGTTGGCTGGAAGGGGAAGCTTTTGTCCACCGCTGGCAAAGGAGTCCTCATCAAAGTAGTGGCTCAAGCCACCCCTACCTATATCATGAGTTGCTTCAAGTTACCGGACTCGTTATGCACAGAACTCAACTCTATGACTAGTAGGTTTTGATGGGGTAGAAGTTAGATGCGCGAAAGATTTCATGGGTCTCTTGGGATAAATTGTATAAGCCGAAAGGTGATGGAGGCATGGGGTTTAGAGACCTAAAAGCATTTAACCTCGCTCTCATAGCCAAGCAAGGATTGCGGCCTCTCCAAAACACAAATTCTCTCTTCCACCTTGTTTTCCAAGCT
The DNA here is from genome assembly GCA_032878915.1 of Castanopsis chinensis. Taxonomy (NCBI): domain Eukaryota; kingdom Viridiplantae; phylum Streptophyta; class Magnoliopsida; order Fagales; family Fagaceae; genus Castanopsis; species Castanopsis chinensis. The sequence goes on along the minus strand of JAVQMG010000115.1, from coordinate 7,484,771 downwards.
AAGTATTTTGCTAGCCAGTCTTTCCTGGATGCTCAGATTGGTAAAAGACCATCCTATGCTTGGAGAAGCATTATGGTTGCTAAGAGCGTGGTGGAAGATGGAATTCGTTGGTCTATTGGCAATGGTGAGAGTGTACAGGTTTGGAAGGATAAATGGGTTCCCAAGCTTGATACTTACAAAATCACAACTCCCATAAACCCTCTGTTATATAATGAAAAGGTCTCGGCTTTGATTGATAAGGAGGGGGCTGTTTGGAAAACTGAAATGATCAAATCTGTTTTTCTGCCCCATGATGCTGAATCTATCTGGGCTATTCCCTTAAGCTCTACGTCTCCAGTGGACCAGAGAGTATGGTCTGCTACTGCCAATGGTGCCTTTTCGATCCATAATGCATATCGAATAGGCTATAAACAGCTAACCAAGGTTGAAGTGGAAGAATGTTTGAGCAACACCAGGATGACATCATTATGGAAGTCAGTTTGGTAGCTCCGTTGCCCAAACAAAGTAAAAAACTTCACTTGGTGGGCTTGCAAAGATATTCTTCCCACAAAAATTAAGCTCAAAGATCGTAAAATCCCAATGGAAGTGGAATGTGACATTTGTGGTGAAGTTGAAACAGTTGGACATGTGTTTTAGGGCTGTGAGCTCGCGACAGTGGTGTGGCAAATGGGGAATCTCAAAGCTCTAGGTCTCACTGCCAATTCGCCAAACTTCTTAGATCTGTTCTGGTGTGTTAAAGAAGCAAAACCTAGGCAAGACCTTGAAACTTTCGCAACATTAGCATGGTCCCTTTGGAACAACCGAAACGCTGTTCGACATGAAGAAGTCAGTAGAACTGCTTTGCAAATTTTTAAAGCATCACGAGCTTTCTTAAATGAGTTCCAAAGCTTCTGCAAGCTCCCCCACCCTCCTCAAGCCCACAGCCTTAGCTTATGGAGACTACCTCCTCTTGGTTGGTACAAGGCCAACATTGATGAAGCTGTTTTTAAAGAACTTGGACACTGTGGAATCGGGGTGGTAGTTCGAAATGACAAAGGACAGCATATGGGAGCTCTTAGCAAACTACTCCCATATCCACTTAGGGCTCTTGAGGCCTAATAGGCCATAAATACGTAGACCCCTTGTGATGAATTAAATTGATTAATTAGCCAAGTTATTAATTAATCAAGTTAACATGCAAGTAGCGTGGTAGCACAAATAAATCACCAATAAACTAAAGTATGCAGCGAAAATTAAATTGACACGGTGATTTGTTTACGAATGGGGAAAACCTACACGGCAAAAATCCCACCAGGTGATTTAAGGTCACCACTCCCGAAACTCCACTATTATCACAACAAGCAGTTACAAATAAAGGAATTCCAGTACCTTACCAACCTACAGTTGAACCCATACCCCAATACCTAATTGGACTTGTTCTGTACTGACAGTTTCTCCTTTTGATGCACGGCTCCCAATACGTGACTAACCAATTTGATGCACGGATCTCAGTACGCAGCTTACTTCTTTGCACGAATCCCAGTACGCGAATAACTCCACAGCAACCCTTTGATTGTTGTAGTTGATTTGCAGCAACTTCACATAGAAACACCAATAAGATCTTCAATGTTAGTGCAAGAGACTTTGCTTGGTTACAAAACCCAAAGGCGTACAAGAAACACAGCAAGAACTCTTTCTTCTGTAGGAAGAGGCTAGGGTTTCAAAAAGAAAATCTTATGAAGCTCTCTAGGGTTAGGCTTTCTTTTTCCACCTCCTTTAAATAGGAGCTTAATGGGCTCTCCTATTCCAAATAGGTTTACACAAACCTTGGGCTTTCCAAGTCCAATAAGAATTATACAAACCCATAAAAAATTAGCCTTTTAGAGTAAAAACGTTGTTGGCTATAATCTGACTCCCGTAAGCTCGATCGATCGAGATATCTGTCGAGTTTTAATGAATCTCGACAGATCGAGATTCTGTCGAGGAGGTATCGAGACCTACAGTTTATACTTTTCTTGAGCAGTTCTTGAGTAATCTTCATGTCTTCAATTTAACCACTTGTAATGATCATCTTGAACCTACTTAGATTTACCAAAAAACAAGTAAAGTGTGTTTTTTCAAAGGATATGCCAATTACATAAAAATATGTCCCCAACAATCTCCCCCTTTGGCAATCCATGACAAAACCACAAGAGTATATTGAATGTCCTAAAATACATTCTACTCAAGAATAAATAAGCCTAGTCTAAAAGATTTGAACTTTGGAAGTTGCTACAAGAAGAAGGTTTGGAATCTTGACTTGGCTTTAACTTGTCTTTCCTGAAAGGCACTAAACAAAACACATCAAGGTACTATGTGGAAAACAATGACAAGTTGAATAAACAAGAAACATGTGTATAAATAGAGAAAAGAAACAACACATGTGAGATAAAGAGTGAAACACATACATCATCACATATACCACTTGATAAGCATCATGTATGTAAAAATGGTTACAAAACCAAAAGATACACAACACAAAAATATATCAATATCAATGTGTATCAAACTAACTCTCCCCTTAAGTTAGTTACAACAAAAACTTTCCTCCCTTTAACATGAAGTTCTCCCCCTAAGTCTATTACTCCCCATAAGGAATGACATACAAAACTCAAATTTCTCCCCCTTTTTGACACGATTGACAAAGGGTATAAAAAACCAAAAGATTTGACCGAAGAAAGACAGAAAACAGATATAGAGGGAATGAGGAGAACAAGGAATCATGGACCTACAAGAGAAAGAAAAACAAGATGCTATGGACATAAAAATGAGCCAACCTCGATGGATCGAGAAGGTGTCGAGGATCTATCGAGCAAACAGAAGATATCTCGATCGATCCACCTAGCTATTGAGAGGTGTCAAAATTGCAATAAGATGCAACTAAGATCTTGATAGATAAGCTAGGTATCGAGAGGTGTCGAGATGGCTTAAAAGCAGTTTTTTCAAGAAGAGAAAACACAGATGTGAAAGCAATCAAGCATACAACTCAACCAAAGATCCAAACAACATATTAACCTCTCAAAAACATCTCTCAACAAAAAAATGTCATGCATTTTGATCCAAAACACACACACACACACACACAACAATTCTAACCAATTTTTTTATTTTTAAAAACAAGTTAAGACAGTTTAGTGAGCATACATCAACGCATGTAAACCTTGTGATGGCCAAATCACATTGTACCTGCACATGTATCAAAAGTAGCAAAGAATATTGCATGTTGTGTGTGAAAAACATCCCAAGATTGCATAAGTGTCTCAAAGTTATGACGATTTGAGATATGAGAAAATCATTTTAACTTACACATAATCATAACTATTTGATGGGGTCTATCACCTTCGAGGTACATCCTATAACTTCCACATCTCCTAGAAAACACGCTTACAATCATATTTTTAAAGCATTTTGTTCTTTTGCTTTTATTTCTTTGCATATTTTCTTTTATTAAGCATATCATGCATGGGCATATAAGAGAGAAAATAATTACCCAATTATGTTAAGCCTTTTGACATTGCACTTTTGCAATCATATTTTTAAAGCATTTTGTTCTTTTGCTTTTATTTTTTTGCATATTTTCTTTTATTAAGCATATCATGCATGGGCATATAAGAGAGAAAAGAATTACCCAATTATGTTAAGCCTTTTGACATTGCACTTTTGCTATGTCAAAGCATACAGATGTCATTTCATGATTGGTGAGTAACAGTGGTGAGATGATTATTTATGTATTTCTCTTAGGATTTTCTAGTCCTACCCGTCAAAAATAGTGATACGAGTGTTGAGAACAAGAGATCACTTAATCTTACTCATCACAAACAAAGAGCCACAAAGCTCATTTGCTTAGTTGTGCATAAAGATGCTCATCTAAGCTACAAGAAATACAAAGTTTAGAAACTCTATTTCAATAGCCATTTTAAGGTTCACAAGAGCCAATGTACACAGACACACACTGTTTTTGTATTTTTCAATTTTTTTTTTTGAAAACAAAACAAAATAAAAACTAAACAACCAAACAAAAACAGACAAACAACATTAAAACATGACAGAAAGATGAAAAAGCAGATAAGAAAACAAGCAAAGAAAGTCCTACTTTAGATAGAAAGAATTAAAGCAGAGGACAAACAGAAAAGACAATTAAGTCTTAGGCTCCTTTCTCACCTACACAGAACGAGTCTTTGGCCATGAAGATGAAAAGGTACGTGTCCTAGTATGACTACTAAAGGACATAGAAGAATTAAAATTCTCCTGAAACTGAGTTAAAAAGCTCAAGGTTTTTAACAACTCTCCAAACAAAGGTGTAGGTCCTTGAGAGGAAACCTGTAACTGTTTGGACAATTGCTTATGAGGATACAACTTAAAGCAATTAGGACGAATGTGTCCAGAAACACCACAATGGTGACAAGCATGAGCAGTTTTAGAACTACTCGGCTTTCCAAAAGGAGGTCTAACCTTAGAGGTTGACAAAGACCTCAACTTAGGACAATTTGGCCTAATATGACCAACAATATGACAATGATGACAAGTAGGAACAAATTCATAATTTTTATTCAACTTAGGAGGAGTTTTAGATATAGGTTTAGAAACTTCAGCGTTAACATCAGATTATTTACCTTTGTCTATCCTAGCAAAATTAGCCTTCAACTCTTCATTATTCCTTTTGAATGGGGGAATCTAAAAATCCTTTTCTTTTGAGTTAGGCTCAACAACAAGTTTGGCACTAGTTAATTTTTCAACTTCAGTTTTAAATTCAACTAGTTGCTCTTCCAAACTCTTAATTTTGTCCACCTGAGATGAAATTTGATTTTTAAAATTCTCATTCAAATTAGTGGCTTCATCCAATTTTGCAATCAAATCATCTTTTTCAAGCTTGACCTTTTAAATTTAGCTTTTAATTATGTAGAACACTCAAGAGATTTCATACAAAAATTATAAAGCTTGCAATAGGCATCATTAATATCATCATCATCATTTAACACAAGATCATGCAAATCAAAACAATCAAGGGTTTCCATGACAACAGGGGTCAATGAATCACACATCAAAGATTAAAACCTAATCAGAGTGCGCCTGCTCTGATACCACTTGATAGGCCACAAATACGTAGACTCCTTGTGATAAATTATATTGATTAATTAGCCAAGTTATTAATTAATCAAGTTAACATGCAAGTAACGTGGTAGCACAAACAAATTACAAATAAACTAAAGTATGCAGGGAAAATTAAATTAACACGGTGATTTGTTTACGAATGAGGAAAACCTACACGGCAAAAACCCCACCGGGTGATTTAAGGTCACCACTCCCGAAACTCCACTATTATCACAACAAGCGTTTACAAGTAAAGGAATCCCAGTACCTTACCAACCTACAGCTGAACCCGTACCCCAATACCCAATTGGACTTATTCTGTAGTGACAGTTTTTCCTTTTGATGCATGGCTCCCAGTATGTGACTAACCAATTTGATGCGCAGATCCCAATACGTAGCTTACTTCTTTGCACGATTCCCAGTATGTGATTAATTCTACAACAACCCTTTGATTGTTGTAGTTGATTTGCAGCAGCTTCACATAGAAACACTAATAAGATCTTCATTGTTGGTGCAAGAGACTTTGCTTGGTTACAAAACCCAAAGGCGTACAAGAAACGCAACAAGAACTCTTTCTTCTATAGGAGGAGGCTAGGGTTTCAAAAAGAAAACCTTATGAAACTCTCTAAGGTTAGGTTTTTCTTTTTCCACCTCCTTTAAATAGGAGCTTAATGGGCTCTCCTATTCCAAATAGGTTTACACAAACCTTGGGCTTTCCTAGTCCAATAAGAATTATACAAACCCATAAAAAATTAGCCTTTTAGAGTAAAAACGTTGCTGGCTATAATCTGACTCCCGTAAGCTCGATCGATCGAGACATCTGTCGAGCTTTAATGAATCTCGACAGATCGAGATTCTGTCGAGGAGGTATCGAGACCTGCAGTTTGCACTTTTCTTGAGCAGTTCTTGAGTAATCTTCATGTCTTCAATTTAACCACTTGTAATGATCATCTTGAACCTACTTAGATTTATCCAAATACAAGTAAAGTGCATTTTGTCAAAGGATATGTTAATTACATAAAAATATGTCCCCAACAAGGCCGAAGCCAAAGCAGCTAAGATTGGCATGGCCCTTGCATGGGAGTTAGGCCTTAGAGAGATCATTCTTGAAGGGGACTCACAAACTATAATGGCTGCCATCACTAACCATGATTCGAGTCCAATCCAAGTTCATCATCTAATTGCTGGAATAAAGTCATGAGAACCTAAGTTCAGAGCATGAAAGTCTTCCTTCACTCACAGAGAAGGGAACAAGGCAGCTCACCAATTGGCTAAATATGCCAAGTATAATCAGCACATATTTGACTGTACTATTTGGGTGGAGGATACCCCCTATTATTGCTTCTCAAATCTTAGATGATGTATCCGTTTTGGGTTTTAATCCCGTTTAATGAAAGCTTCTTAGCATCCCTTTTCAAAAAAAAAAAAAAGACACCACCCCCCTCACAGTGTTGATTACAATCAATTTATGAATAAAGTTAGGAAAATCAATTCCTGGGGCCCATGAAGTGATATCCATAGATCCATCAAAAGACAAAATCCTTTCAGTTGGGGCCCAAGGGAGCCCACAACTACAAATTTTGAATGAAGTGGACTCTTACACATGTAACAAGTTTTTTGAAGCCCAGAACATGACAGATGTATTGTATAGCCCATGGTTGGCCATGGCATCTCTTGAATAAATCCCATATCCCATTTCTTCATCCCCTCCATTAAATTAAAATAAAAAATCATACGAAAGTCAATAGCTGGTGATGCAAGTTATGCAACACCACTTAGAAATATATGTGAGAGTCACACGTATTCCCTACATGCATGTGAATATATTCATTGCATAAGATATCATCTTCCCACTCATTAAAATCGTTGCCCCCATCTACCGTGGAAGCTACAATGAAGCTGATAGTGGTAGGAATTTCTCTAGATTAGTACTCTTTGATGTCCTCTCTCCTAAGGTATATAAGAACAACAATAGTGAGATCAAATTGTCACAATCTTTTTCACTACTTTTTTATGTATGTAAGTTTTTATTGAAGCTAGGTGATTAGTAATGATATCTTTTGTGATGTTTCATGTTTGTGGTTCGAATTTCGTTTCTCCTTTTTCTACTTTCTATTTATCTTAAAAAAGAAAAAAAAAAAGTAATTATCATTAGAGTTTCTAGCCAAAACAAAAAACAATTTCACAAGTCTACCACTATCACCACTTTTGTTATGCACCAATTATAACACACCCCATCAATATTTGTGAAAAATTGTATACATCAATTTATTTTTCATTTTTTGATACAAAATAGAATTTCTACTATAACCTAATCTAAATGTATATGTGTGTGAAACTCTCTATTAGAGACTTGAACCCCGGTTTTTTTCTCTCATACCCCACAAGTATTTATACTTGTAAAGTGACCACAAATTCCAAGGATGTGTGGTACATCAATTTATTGAATATGTAGATCACTATATGTAACTGTTCGTAGACTTTTCTAGGCTACAACAGTAGCACAAATAAGCAGAAAATGTTTGAACAAAAAATTATGGTAATTTTTCTAAAACTACGTAACAAAGTAATCAATTCTATTTTATATATATATATATATATATATATATATATAAAACTAACACGCTGAAAGAAAATGTCACCATAACCTATGCTAGAGGCATCTGTCTAGACAATCTTGAAGGAATTTGCTGAAGGAATTCCTAGACAAGGAAGTGTCTTGACATATATTTTGATCTCTTGGACTACTGCTGTGTGATTTGGAGTCCAAGGAAATGGATTTGCACGAAGTCTATCAAAAAGGGGTTTGCACTGTTGTTTGAGATTTTGATAGAAATCAGAAATATAATTGAGAGATCCTAAAAACCTTTAGAGCTGGGTTTTATGTAGGATTTCATCTGGAAACTTGTCCGCAAACTGAATAGCTCTATCTATGGGTTTGATGACTTCATGGTAGATATCAAAACCTAAGAAGCGAACTTTGGTTTGGAAAAGTTTAATCTTTGGAGCATTCGATTAAACTTTGAACTGACGTGCATCTTTGAATTGACGTGCATATTTTTGGAAAAGTTTAATTTTTGAACTGACGTGCATCTTTAAAAACTCAAAAACAAATTGCATTTTAAAACTGAATTTTTAGTTTGTAATTAAAGCTTCCAAAACATAATAACGAGTTAAACTCCAAAGACTATTTAATAGCCGACAAAGGTGGTAAGAAAGAGCTTTCTCAATGTGGTAGAAAAACTAGAAAATTAAATTTAGGAATAAATAAGGGAGGGAGATGGAGGCCGTACTCTCATGCTATTTAATTTTTCTTGTTACTTGGAAAATGCAAGAATTGATGAAAACTTAGTGAGCGTTGGGTAGTTGAGAAGACAATCATATAGGGCCTCAACGTTGGCAATCCCTCTTAATATTAATGACTTTGATGATACCAATTAGGTTTATATATATATATATATATATATATATATACAATATAGATATTATACTATAGTCTAATTTAAGTATATATGTGTGTGAGTCTCTCTCTTAGAGACTTGAACCCGGCCCTTACCTCTCATACTCCGCAAACACTTATACTTGTAAAATGATTATCGCACCAATGTGTGGGGTGGTATGATACCAATTTGGTTGATAACTTGATTAGGAGTCCAAATCTCCTATCTCATTTTTCCTGTTCCACTCTATACATCACCAATAAAAACTTGTCGTATGTTCACCTAATTAATTAAATATTACCATTATTGACTCTTTTTTTAATAATTTAACTACCTAAATTAAATAATAATAAATAAAACCAACAACTCCTTGCCATTACCACCAATCCACCACCAAACTTGGCTAGTGCCGGAGCATCTATCACAAACATCACCGGTCACCACCATTGATGTCATCAGTTACCGCCGACATCCAAGCCAATCCCACCACCCATCTGAATCCCTCCAACCACCATCATTCCACCACCATATAAACTCAACAGATCTGAAATTCATGCAAGCCAAATATGTTGGGTGCAATCATTCAAAGTATAACCCCTTCAAGACTCTAGACCTTCAAAACAAACCAAAAGCTGTGTGTGTGTGTGTGTGTGTGTGTGTGTGTGTGTGTGTGTGTGTGTGTGTGTGTGTGTATAGTTTTGGCATTTTGTTATGGATTCTAAAACATCTTTTGGATTCAAATGAAGAATCATTGATATTGGAGACAAACAACAACGATAGAAAGATCTAAAAGATTTGGATTTGAGAAAGGCAAGTCTTGCTTTAAATGATAGTTATTCTAGATCTATTGGTGTTTTTGGTGGAGTGATGGTGGTTGGTGAGGGGCAGTGACCACTTGGATGTCCGGTGTGGTGTAGATCAGGTGATGGTGGTTTTTGTGACCGGAGAAGCCAAGGGTTGCAACTAACAGTGCCGACATGGGTGGTGGTGGTAGGAGGTGTTTGGGTTTTGTTTTATTTTATTTTATTTAGTAGTTAAAATAAAAATAATAAGTGAATCCTATCAAAAACAAAATAATAGGAGTAACAAATTAATAATGGTAGAATTTAATTAATTAGGTGGACTCCTTGATTAGACATTTTGATAAATAATTGAAGAAAAAGAAGAAGAATACTTGTGGTAAAAAAATTTTTACTAGTGAAAAAATAAATGATGGCATTATAATTAAGATTTTAAGTTGGGTTGGTTTCGGTGGAATTATTTTATTATTTATTTTTAAGATAACTCATTTTTAGAAAAATTTTAAAAAAAATTATCTAGTTTTCATGATCTATTGTGCCTTAGAATATGAGTAAAAAAAAAAACGTTTTTCCTATTATTTGGTCCGCATTAAATCATTAATATTATGATAATTCCAAATAATTATAAAACAACAATTTTCATTCACAAAAACAAGCCCCTAAAGTTGAACATGTTTTTCACTTTTGGGCCATTTGGAAACCTCTAATGGAAAACAAACCTCAAATTTAAAACTTACACAAAAAATTATGTGGTAAACGACTTATTTGAAAAAAAAAAAATCAATATGTGGAGAGAAAATAAAGAGAAGTTGCTAATGAGAGTTTTTTTTTTTTTTTTTTTTTTGTGGTGATCTGTTCAGTATATAACATTCTAGAAAACATTTTAAAAGCCATAAAAAGTAATATGTTTTTATGCTCGTTTGTTTGCACTTTCTTCTGGCAAAAAGCGCTTTTTGAAACCAAAAAAATAATATATGCGTTTAGTAAGGTTTTAAAAGCTGCTTTTTCTAAAAAGCTGCGTTTTGAAATGTAAAGGAAGTCCACTTTAACATAAGAAAGCTCTTCAAAGCCTTTTGCAAAAGCCAATGCGCGTTTCATAAATATTACCATTGGAGGTTATGTTCAATTACCAAATTGTCCAAACATTTTATTGAAAACCCAATTTTACCCTTTGATAAATTAAAGGATAACACCTCTTTGGACCTCACCTCATGCCAGATTCCTCTCATTTCTCTGCTCTGCTACAAAACAAGCTTATCCGTGCTACTACAATCATCTCCATACTGCTGCAAGTAAAAGTCTCTCTTGCCTCATTTGTTGGCGATCTTCTTCTTCTTCTTCTTCTTCTTCTTCTTCTTCTTCTTCTTCTTCTCCTTTGTATATGTAAAAAAAAAAAATTATTTATGTCTATATCTGATATGAGAAAAACATTTTGAAGGTAGGGTTTTTTATCAACAAAACACCACTCAACATTGATCTGCTACCAAAAACCAACAGGTACCACCAGAGATTCTAAAATATTTGTTGAAAAATTTTTAGATCTGTGCATGCTTTATTTGTTCTTGCTAATGATCTATTTATTCTCTTTTGGGTCCTGAAAAAATTTGTAGGTACATGCTTTGTATTTTTTTCCTTTTGTGAAAATATGCTCTGTCTTTACAAGCTTTGTATATTTCCATGTTCAAGTCACGTTTTAATTTATGACAAAAAATCGTCCAACCCCGCTTTCTCTATTCAAGTCACTTTGGATTGAGATCTAATTTTTAAGTTTAAGCATGATTTGGGTCTTCTTTAGAATTGGGTATTTTAGTTTTTGTTTCAGGTTTGACTTTTTAAAACAATTTTGTTGTCTTGTATGTGTTTGATTCATTGTCATGTTTTGTAAAATGCTTGTCCTCTGACAGAAGAGTTTATTATTGAAGCCGTATGTTTGTGTAGAAGCACTAAAAAAAGACATAGCAATAGCAATAGCGTGAGAAAGAGAAAGAGAGAGGTTTGTGAAGAGAAATAGTTCCTATGTTTTTTGAACATTCATTAGAACACATTCTTGTATCCATTCAGAAGTTTTCTTCTTCATGGTTGCTTCCAAGTTCATACTCATTATCATATATATTTCCATTCATAAGTGTAAGAAAACCTGGTAAGATCATGTAGTTTGACAGACTGCCTTAGAGTGGGAGAAGTTAAAGGTAAATTAGAACGTTGATGCACGATTGCTTATGATGAAGAGAAGCCAGTTATTAGAGCCGTGGTACCTCATAATATTGTAATGTTTTCTTTGAGTTCTTGAAATTTTTGTGACTAATAAAGAAATTTCTTTGCTCATGAAGTTGGGATTGGTCAAACTGGAACCAAGTTCAACCAGAACTAGCTTCGTTTCTGTTTGGCTTGTTTACATGCCTTAAATATTGCCTCTAATTTGATTTGTTTGTGCATGTTAGTTACCATTTGTGGCCCAATTCCTTCTTGCCAAAAAAAAAAAAAAAAAATTGGGAACAATTTATGTGACTAATTGTAAGGGGCATACTATATTTTCTAGGAAGGCTTATCTTTGTTGTGCCTTATACCTTTTTTCTTTATTATTTTTGTCTTAGGTGGCTAGGTTCCCCAATAAGAGCTCTTAGGGCATACTTTTGATTATTGTTTCCATTGGAGTGTACTTAAGTGAATGGTTGGATTCTGATCACTTGAGTTTACTAATGATTGTAATATTATCACCCGTTTTTATGAGGACTCTCAGATAATCGGCTCTTTGCAAAGACTGATATTATGTTTTCCATTCACAATACAGTTGTAAAGCAAAATTCTTTCATCAAACTATAGTAAAGCAAAATTCTTTCATCAAACATTGTGTTGAGGCTCATTTGTGAAAAAGCCCACCAATAAGAAGAAGCCCAACAATATGGGAAAAAAGAGAGTTAGCGGATTGATAGGAAGGAACCATTAACGGCAGAAATAATGGATAATAGGCCCATAAAATAAAATAACTAGGTCTTGAAAAAAACAAATGAGCCCAGAGGAGCCCAAAGGAGGAAGTAGTAAACCCATAGACATTATGTAATGAAGAAAAGTAAGAATGGGCCACAGCAGACCCGATGTAATGAAGTAAGAAAGAAAGGGGTTGGTGGAAAGCTCATCAATCCTAAGGATGAAGGATAAAGTAATTGGGCCAAGGAAGCCGAAAAGAGTTAGCTAAGTGCTCATGGCAATACAGAATTAGGAAATGGGCTGAGGATGCCCAAGAAAAACAAATGGGCTAATGATGCCTAAGGAGAAAGAAATGGGACAAAAGAGCCCACAAGTAATGTAACGCATTGGGAAAGCAATGTAACTTGAATAACCATATGGAGTCATCGAAAGAAGGCTGGGCAGCAGGCCCAAAGAGGCCCAGCAAACACGGGTCCAATAACACTGTGGCGAGAATAGCGAGAATGGTGTGGCAGGAATGGCAACAAGATTATGGGCGAAGCAAGGAATGTGAAACCTAAGCAAGGCCCACCCTTTGGAAAGAAACAGACCAATAAAGAATGAAAGACCAGAAGATGGTTCACACCATAAAAGGTCAAGGGTGGGCAGCAAAATGCATAGACGTACCCCAGACTACGGCAAACGCATGAGCAGCAAACAGGTTTTGGACGTACACGAGAAGTGGAGCATGCGCAAGACCCAGGCCCTACTAATCTGTACCTAGCCAATACAGGAGTGGTGGGTTATAGGTCAGAGGTAAGAGAGAGTATGGTCTGGCAGTGGGGAGAAGGGAAAGCCTATTTTGGGGTTCTTGCTCAAGCTCTTTTTGGGGAAATGTCCTGCTGGGATGACATACCACCCAAAAGAGGGAGGATAAGCTGAAACCACTAGTTGCATGTCATGAGGGATAGGAAGGGAGAGCACCCACACCGTGGTAGATGAGAAGGCCCCAGTGAGCAAACAAAACAACCTTCTTTGTCTGGTAATGAAGAGTGGCACAGCCAGCACAGGTAAGTGGCGATGGCTGGGGCGTTGACAAACTAGTGGTGGTCAGCAAGGACACTCAGACCAGACAAAGGTTGTTAAAGGGTAAAATGGTAAAGAAACAGTCATGGCAGGCAGTATATAAAGAGTATTTGCCGTACACAGTAGGGGGAGCAACTGTAGCAATCACCATAAGAGTAATCACCATCACACCGCACAAGAAAGCACTAAAGAAAAGAGAGAAATCGAAAGGGAGAATTGAAATAGTAAAACAAGGGAAAGAAACAGAGAGTTAAAAGAAAAAGAGCAAGAAAGATTAGAACGGCAAGCATGCACCAATGGGTTTTCTCCTTCTCTCCCTCTTAAAGCCTACCCTCTACTAAGAAATACCTTCAGGCACAAGCCATTCAAGTCCGCTCCCTCAAAGTGTGTAATTTTCACAGCAGGATGCTCTTGCGAGGTTAACCACATTGAGGAAATGGTTCCCTCCTTGGCCACAATCCCATAACTAAACCAAATATGACAAACTAGTCATATTCTTCTTTGACTTTACTAATGATTGCTATATTTTCTCCTCCAACCTTTATCATTACACGTACAACTTGTTCTTCTCTTTTATTTTAGCGAAAGACTGTTTATTTAGTTTGCCTAACAATAACGTATCTCGCTTATCATTGTTTTGTTGCATCCATTCTGCCACAACTTTCTTCTGTGGTAGTTTCGCTTGCAGTGGGCATGTGACAATAGGTTCGACAATCAAAGGCATAGTTTGTGCACAAGCCGGACCAAAGTGAGTTGTAGTTGGGCCGGTCCCGACTCTCTTTTTCAGGATACTTAGGCCCAGTATAGCAGGAGGCAGTCCAGCCCAAAATCACAAAAAGGCCCACCATACATTGCAACTGACCTTTTTGGTCCAGTGGGTGTCATCATTGAAACTGACCTTTGTCTCTTCAAAAGAAATTGACCTTTCTATTTTAATGCTTTAGCCTTAAGCCAATTGTTTCACACCAAATCATCAATTTTTTTTGGAATCAATCTCATGCTATGGTGGGTTGGTGCTTCTGGAGTAATTGTGTTAATTATTCAGTGTTTGATTCATTGTCATGGTTTGTAAAATGCTTGTCCTATGTGGCAGAAGAGTTTATTCTTACGAATTCCATTTTTTACATTTTTTTATGGTTGCTTAACTCTACAAATAGGTAAAAACACCACTTCCAACTCCGAAGCAAAAAAAGCAACTGCATGATGGGGAAATCCAAGTTGGACAACTTCTTTTTGTAACCTTTGTGTGGAAGAGATTGAAACTGGGAATAGAACAATCTTTGCTGCCTTAAGTCCTAAAGGTTGGAGCAATTTGGTGATCAAATTTTGTGATGAGACCGGTTTAAACTATGATAAGGAAAAATTAAGAAGTAGGTGGGATATATTAAAAGTAGATTGGAGAGTGTGGGAAAAATTGAAGGGTCTTGACACATATTTAGGTTAGGATGCAATGAAGGGAACGATTGTTGCTAGTGATGATTGGTGAGACATGAAGTTGAAGGTAAGTTGAGTATTTTATTAATATGTAGTTAGTTAGAGATAGTTATGTATATTATTGTAATATGAGTGAAATAACAATTAAATTTTGTAGGAAGTACCCAAAGCTTCAAAATTTTGACATAAAAGTCTACAGAATCTACAACAACTTGTTAGAATGTTTAGAGATGTTGTAGCAACTGGAGCAGAGCTCACGATCTTTAACAAACCCTGAGATGGTGGTTTTTTGTGACTCCATTGCTAATTCTATTTGGAGGATAATAATTAGTAGTTGTCTTTCTTTTTTTCTTTTTTTTTTTAATATCATGTAGTACAATTTTTTACATTTTTATGCAGTACAATTTAAACTTGGATTTTTGGTATGTATTTTATCATCTTTTTACATTTTTATGTAGTACAATTTAAACTTGGATTATTGGTATGTATTTTATCATCTTTTTACATTTTCATTTTGTGCTTCATGATGATGATAATTATTTAGATTTAATTAATATTGATAAGAAATCATTAATGGTAATAACAAATAATTATGACACTAAAAAGAAGTAAACACAAAAATTATTAAAATAATACCAATAATAATAATAATAATAATAATAATAATAATATTATTATTATTATTATTATTATTATTATTAATTAGTTTTTTTTAGTAAGTATATGAAAGCTTCGTTTGGGTAAGCTGCGTTTGCGTTTACGATTTGGTAAGCTACATTTTTTGGTGGGTCCATGGCACTATTCATGGACTAGCCAATTGCAAATTGCGGGTGAATAGTAAATTTGAGTAATAAAATATATTTTGTTACAGTGTTTTCAGCAATAAGTTTCAATTTTCAACAAAATAAACGGTGTCCAAACGCACATGAAGTAGTTGATTTAAGTATAAAATAAACTTCCTTATATATACATTGTCCTTTTTGATAGTTTACCTCTCAAACTGCCACTTTTATAAGTGCTAGTTAAACACTCAACTTTTTCAAAAAATACTTTTCAACATCTTTAATCAAACACTCAATTTTTTCAAAAAGTCTAATTTCATACCACATTTTTGAAAACCCCACTTTTTTAAAAAAATCCAGTTTCAAAAAACTGAACCAAACTTGGCCTTATTCTCTATTGACTTGCACTTTTTGATCTCTCAAACACAATTTTTTTTTATATATATATATAATTTATACTACCTCTGTCCCAGTTTGTTTATCCACTATTCCAAAAATAAAAAGTATTAGTTTATTAATGTTGCTATTATACCTACTTTATTTTCAAAACTATTTGAAAAGAAAACTAACTAATATTTAAAAAATCAATTTAATTAAGGTACCTTTTTAGTTGCCTAATTAAGAATAACTCTTTTTTGAAAAACTGATAAATTTATTTAAGGGTAACTTTGTAAATTTATACATTTTTATAAGGTAAACAAGATAATAAATGATTTTTCCTTCAAAAATGTGACTTTTCAAACAGAATAAACAAATTAAAACGGAGGGAGTATATATTTTTAAGCCAGCTGCCAAGATAATTTTGACCTACAAACAATACACAAAACAAAAGTGACAAAATAGAGGGGCATATCGCTGCAATTAATGCAAGAGCTCTAAGGGTCTGTTCGGTTGGAGGAGTGAAAAAGTGAGAGGATGGAAAATTGTGGGAAGATGGAAAAGTGAAAGGATGGAAAATATTTAGTTTTCCCTCTTGTGTGTCCGGTTGGAGGGGTGGAAAAGTGGGAGGGTGAAAAAGTCTTTTGTTCGGTTGGAGAGAAAAATGGAAGGATGGAAAATGTAATTTATATAAATTGACTATTATACCCTTGTTACATAATATGTAAAAAAATAGATTTATTTGTACTCATTACATAATATAAAATTTATCACATCATATATATAAATCTATATTATTATTTTTATTATTATAATGTAAAAATTAAATTAGGTCATGTTGAAAAAAATAAAAAACTTTGAGGTAATGTTGAAAAAAAAAAAGAAGAATGTAATGTTGAAAAAAAAAAAAAAAAAAAACAACGTTCAGTAACGTTGAAATGAAAAAAAAAATAAAAAAAGGTGGGATGGGGGCTTTTTAGTAAAAGTCTCCATCCTACCACTTTTCTTCCCAAAGTTTTCCTCTCAATTTGGGAGAAAAATATTTGTAGGCTCAGAAGGAAAATTTTCCTTCCGGTTTTCCATCTTTTTTATTTTTTTCTTCAAATAAATAGTAAAAAATATCTATTTTTCTTCCTTAATTTTTCATCTTCTTTATTTTCACTCCAACGGACGGGTCTAAGAGCAATTGCATCAGTTCGTTCATTTTACACATTCATTTTTACACTAAAAACCTACTTTTTCTATTTTACACACCTACTTTTATAAAACACCCACATCAATTCATCTATTTTACACATTTTTTAATTAAATAATCACTTTTTTCACATTTTTTATTATTTTCCTCAACTACCGTATATAATACGCGCTCTCTCTACCCGTTTATTATTTCTGATTCTTGCTCTCTTCCTCTCCATTAACTCTCCTCTCCCTCTCCACTCTCCATTAACTCTCCTCTCTCTGTACACTGATCTCTCTCCCTCTCCATTAACTCTCCTCTCCCTCTCGATCAACACTGCCTCTCCATTAACTCTCCTCTCCGATCCACCATCTCACTCCGATCAACTCTCCTCTCCGATCCACCACGAGCTCCGAGCTTCGATCCACGGCGCCGATCCACCACGAGCTCCGATCCACCACGAGCTCCGAGCTCCGAGCTCGATCCGCCGCTCCGATCCACCATCTCACTCCGAGCTCCGATCCACCATCTCACTCTGATCCAGCACGAGCTCCGATCCGCGGCTCCGAGCTCCGTTCCACCATCTCACTCCGATCCACCACAAGCTCCGATCCGCGGCTCCGAGCTCCGATCCATGGCGCCGATTCACAATCCGCCGCTCCGAGCAACGATCAGCGCCTCCGATCCACAATCCGCCGCTCCGATCAACGATCCGCGGCTCCGATCCACGATCCGCCGCTCCGATCAACGATCCGCGGCTCCGATCCAAGATCCGCCGCTCCGATCACGATCCGCCGCTCTGATCCACAACCCGCGGCTCCGATCACGATCCCCAAGCTCCGATCTGTGTTTGTGTATCTGTGTTTTTTTTTTTTTTTTTTATTAAGTGTATCTCTGGGTTGATTTTTAACTGGGTTGTTGAGCCTGGAAATGAGAGAGAAAAAATGGAGCGAACGGAAAATATATAATAATAGGATAAACGAGCTATAGTAGCCGTGTAAATATACACGGCTACTGTAGCTCGGGGATGGGTTTTCATAGTTTTAGCCATTTTTACACACACTGATGAGGGAGGTTTTTTTGCTCAAAATGTGTAAAATGGACGTTTTTTGTATTATACGTTATTATAGCTGAACTAATGAGAATGCTCTAAGAGTTGAAAATGGCCGAGAGCTTTGATTGGAACACGTAATGAAATTGATTACGTTACCATTTATGTCTCATTAAAGTGACGCTTACCTAATTGTTCAGAAGTGATTGAATTTCATTAAATCTTGTCCCCTCTGTATACGTAAATGTTATCAGATGGGTCACTTTGTTAATCTCTCCAAACAAAACAAATCAGCTATTTAATTCTTTGTTTTATATAATTCATACAGCTCCTAGTCACTAGGTATTAGAATCTTAGCATCTTTCACTATTCTTTTTATTTTTTTTTCCTGTTTAAATGGATCTCATGATTGAAAGGATATATGATATATCTTATATATGTAAGCATATTGATGCATTAGTTGCAAGTTTTCCGAGTTTCCAGATCAAACATCTTTATAATTACCTAATTATTAACTTCACTCTTTAGATACTAATCTACCAACTATTTAGTGTTTTTATGGGCGATGACATGATCTTGACCTTTTATATATATGCCTACCTATTTAGTGCATAGGATCACACTATTTATCGCATCATTTTCACAACTATTTTATATAGTAAGCATGACTATCTATTATATTTACATGGATCCATCATTTACAATCTTAGAGCAATTGCATCAGTCTGTGTAAAATTTTCATCTATTTTACACGAAAAAATCTACTTTTTCTATTTTACATTCTCACTTTTACAATACACCCACATCAGTTCATTTATTTTACACATCTTTTAATTAAATAATCATTTTCTTCTCATTTTTTATTATTTTTCCCCAACCACCCCTATAACACGCGCGCGCTCTCTCTCTCTTTTTCATTTCTGAGTTGTTGCTCTCTCTCTCTCTCCACACCCATCTCTCCCTCTCCATCAACTCTCCCTCTCCATCCCTCTCCATCAACTCTCCGATCCACCCTCTCCATCATCTTTCCCGCTCCGATCACCATCTCAGATCGGCTATCCCTCTCCGATCCACCCTCTCCATCAACTTTCCCTCTCCGATAACCATCTCAGATCAACTCTCCCTCTCCGATCCACTCCCCGCGGCGCCGATCCACTCCCCGCGGCGCCGATCCACTCCTCGCGGTTCCGATCCACTCCCCGCGGCTCCGATTCGCGATCCGCGGCCCCGATCCATCATTCCCGCGGCGCCGATCCACTCCCCGCGGCCCAGATCCACTCCCCGCGGCTCCGATCCACCATCCCCGCAGCCCGATCCACGATCCCGCGACTCCAATCTGTCTGTGTATCACTTTTTTTTTTTTTTAAGTGTATCTTTGTTGTTTGTCCGTGTGGGTGTGTGTATCTCTGTGGGTTTTTTTTTTTTATTTTTTTTTTTGAGCGTCTCTGTTGATTTGTCTGGATGTTGAAGAGGTTGTTGGGCAGGGAGAAGAGAGAGAAAAAAACGAGCGAACGGAAATTAATAAATTATTGTATACACAAGCTACAGTGCCCGTGTAAATTTACACGGGTACTGTAGCAATGTAAAAATTATAGATGATTTTAAACAAGTATACACCCACTGATGTGGGCAGTTTTTGGCTCAAAATGTGTAAAATTAATAATTTTTTATCAGTTTACACCTTTATACATCATTATGCATTCACTGATGTGAATGCTCTTAGGCATCATAGTTGTAGCACAAAATGGTGTGATTCTAATTTTTTTTTTTCATGTTTTATGGTTCCAATGAGTTGATTGTTGTTATCCTTTCACATACATGGAAAATCAAAGCTAAAATGTGTCCGCTGGTGCAAAATGATGAGAGGATGGTATTACCAGACAATTACCATTTTATGAAAGCAAAAACAAGACATCGAAATAATATGAAACGTAAGAGCACTTACAGCAGCGGTGCTATATTGGTATATTGGTATTTTTTAACTTCTCAAACATCAAAAAGTATGCTCCAGCAGTGGAGCTAAATCTATATTTTTTAGCTCCATTACTACAGTGCACATTTATAGATAAATGTGCACTGTTCATGAGAGCTAAACAAAAAAAAATTATTTTATTGTAGTTGGTGTTTTGAATGTTTTTTGGGTAGTAAAATATATTATTTTATTATGATATTTGTATTATTTTATTATGTTGAAAACTAAAATAGATACACTGCTATAATATGTGTGTAGGTAAAATAGATAAAGTAACTTTTAGTGAAGTTAAAAAGATAAATTTTTAACTCCACTGCTGTAGATGTTCTGACAAAGATGTTTAACGACCCGATGGGTAATGACCAAAAATCAAATTCTGGTCGTAATTCTAGGTGCAATTAATAAACAAAGGCCATCTATTTCTCTCTCACGGCAGACATTTGCTGAAACACAGACCTATAAAAACAAATTCAGCCAATAAGCATGACAAGCAAAATTTCATCTCCTAGCTCTCTTTCTTACAAAGTACCAACTTAGTTCACTTGTTTTACTTTCGTCGGCTAAAACTTTGCGAACTAGCATCTAGGTACTTCTGAGAGTCACATTTTCTGCATTTCTTGAATCTTCTCCCTCTTTGTTTATTCAATAATCAACTTATGTGGGCCTGTTGAGCCAGACATCTTTTTACCGTGTGTCTTTTCGCCACCGAGATCGCTGGTCTTTCACATTATATAAGGGAGAAGCTTTTTGGTTTTGATTTGCAGAACAAACAAACAAACTCCACAACAGTATTCAAGTCCTTTCCTGTGGAGCTTAATTGGAAGGTGTGATAAATGGGTACTATTGGGTGGTGGAAATTGTTTGGAGCGGCTTTTGCCGGAATTCTCTTCTTTCATGGCTTCTGTGCCTCTGAAAACGGTACCAATTTTTCTGGTTCTGTACTTCCTTGCAATTAATGGTGTTCTAGTTTTATATATGAATGTTAGAATTTTTTTTTTTTTTTTTTTTTTTGAGGAACTGTGAATGTTAGAATATACTTAGAATATTAGCTTGTATATATATATATAAACCATAGTTTTGTATTGGTCTTCAATGGAAATGTTGGGAAGACAATAAGACAAAGTGATTTGCTTGTCATTAATTGTAATTATAGAGGAAAGTTAATTAATTGGGTCTTTCTGCATGAAATTGGAGTACTAACATGCATGTCTTGGACTTGAGTGTGAGATAATAAATTAGGATGGTGCTAACAAATGTTCTTAAAATAATAGTTAATAATTTATTTTAGAAAAGTTTTGACATCATTCTTATAAAAAATGAAAAAAATAGTTAAACATTAATTTTTTTTTTTTCATAAAAATTTTCTTTAAATAAATTATTAACCAATGTCTTAAAGGCATTCATTAGCACTTCCCAATAAATTAAAGAGCTGTATCTCCTTATATATTTCCCACTAGTACACTGTCTATATACAAAATAATTCTTCTTTTCTTTAAAAAGAAATTCATGGTTTTAACCATGGATTGGATATGTGAGATTATCATTCATGAATGTATTTTGTTTAAATAAATTTGGAGCATGTTTCCTTAACATCACTAAGAGCGTCAGTGAAGAGGCCGTTTAGTATAAATTATAATGTTCTAAAATCTTGATTATTAGTTCAATTTACAAAACCAATGAGTGAAGGAGGCCATTTATTACCAAGGGCCTTCTTTACATGGTGTTTTGGAATGCTGAAATAATCTATAGCCGACAACATGAATATTTTCTTAAAAATTTTGTGATTTTAGCACATTACATAAAAGAAGTCATTTCCCACGTTTCTGATGCGGTAAGAAATTTTTTGGAGTAAGGTATTTCTTGTCTAATAATTTATTGTGAACTAGCATATGACATGTGCTGTGGCAAACATGTCCTGCTAAAGTCTCGGATCGGGTAGTGTTACTAATAAATGTTTTGCATTATCTTCTTCACCCATTTACACAAAAAAGATGCTTATCATCATGGCTGGTGACAGCCTAACGTATTATGGCCCATGTTTTTTTTTTTTTTTCTCTCAATGGTCAATTGGAGAGAGCAACTAACACATGCTATCAAAACAAAGACTAATTAATATATAGAGAGCATCAAATGTTGTCTTTAGGATGAAAATGATCCTGCTATTTCCTTTCATATATTTTATGAATAAGATTGACATTTCTTGTTATTCATTTAAAAAAAGTTTTTATAGAAAAATGAAATAAAGGAATTAATGTTTTGACAGTTTTTTTCATTTTCTATAAAAGTGATATTAAAACTTTCTTAAAATGGATTGTTAACCAATATTTTAAAGGCATTCGTTAGCATGACCCTTTTATGAATAAGATTGATGTTTTCTTGTAATATATAGCTAGAAACATATGTAAAATAATTGAATACTTTGAGAGTACTATAAATACGTACTTCTCTCTTCTTACATGAATTGTAAGTCTCATCATAAATTTAATTAGTGAGATTTACAGTTATGTAAAATGAAAAAATATATATTTATAGTACTCTAAAAGTACCTAATAATTACCTGAAACAAATTTAGTGAAGTGATCTTGATAGTTGATACATTAATTAATTAATTCAAGATTAAAAGCTAGCTCTGGTTAAACGACTTTTTTGCAAATTTAATTATTTCTCTACAAACACCTCAAAAGTCAAAACAAAAGCAACCCAACCCGTCCGCATCCTCATTCATAACTCCTGCTTGCTTTTCTCCCAACTACTTGCACCTATGAAAATGAGTTTTTTTTTTTTTTTGGGCTAAGCAACCTACATGAATGAAAGTTGTCATTATGAATGAAAGCTGTCATTTTCATATCAAAAAAGAAAAATTACGGCTTTTTACCAAAAAAATAAAAAAGGAAAAATTACGGCTTTTCATCATAGTGTACTTGTTTGTTACAGCTTATCATGATAGTGTACTGGTTTAGAATTATTTCTATTTGAAATGGATTAATTTTATAATTGAAATTAAATATTACATTTTTAAATGTGTATTAAATTGTATTATTTATTTAAAATTTAAATGATATGATTTTGTATACTATTAGATTTTTGAACTAAAATCTTAACCATTAGATAAATTTTAACTTTTCATCTAGTTTAACCACCCCCTAAAAAAATTAACAAGAGAAAATGTTTTCACCTTCTGTTTTTTTTTTTTTTTTGGGGGGGGGGCTTGTACAGCTCCAAACTACACTTTCATGCACAATGCAACTTCAGCCCCTGCGATTTCCTATTACGACTACATAATAGTTGGTGGAGGCACTGCTGGCTGCCCCTTAGCAGCCACTCTCTCCCAAAACTACAGTGTTTTGCTGCTCGAACGCGGTGGCTCACCTTATGGCAACCCTAACATTTCCAACTTAGCGGCCTTCGGTGCCGCTCTCTCTGATCTCTCCCCAACCTCGCCCTCTCAACGCTTCATCTCTAAAGATGGTGTCTTCAACGCTCGAGCCCGTGTATTGGGTGGTGGAAGTTGTATAAATGCCGGATTCTACACACGTGCTGCACCCTACTATGTCAGGTATCAAGCATAAATCGAGAAATGTTTAAATAAAATTAAATTCAAGTTACATTCAATATTGCTTTTGTTAATTTTATATCACTTAATAATGTTTAATTGGATATTTACTTTGACAAGCTCAACATTCCAGTTACAGACTCTTCCTATATCAATATGCTCCTCATATATCAAAGTCAATCAAAAATTAGTATCTATCTTATCAAAGACATGATTAAAATCTTCGGGTTTTTTTTTTTTTTTAACAGTTTTAAAAAACATATATATAAAACTTATGAGTTTCTAGATCAACTTGTTGGTAAATAAAATTCAATTGATCGATTGACATGAAATTGAATATGCATTATAAATGTAGAGAGAATTTATAATCCATCGAAAGAGTTCTAACCTATTTAAAAATAGGAGTAATATAAATCATTAAATTTTACACTTCCTATTTACTTAAATGTTGGGAATAAAATAAATTATCAATTTGCAAATAAGAATAATATATGTTTATGTCTACATTTTTTTTTTAGAAGTAGTTTTCATTGAAAATTTAATTTGCACATTAGGGAAGTGGGATGGGATGGGCGACTAGCGAATGAGTCATATGAATGGGTGGAGAGAGTGGTGGCGTTTGAGCCACCGGTAAAGCAGTGGCAATCGGCAGTGCGGGATGGGTTGCTGGAAGCAGGGGTGCTGCCCTTTAATGGCTTCACTTATGATCATATGTACGGGACTAAGGTTGGAGGAACCATTTTTGATCAAGATGGTCTTAGACATACGGCTGCTGACTTGCTACAGTATGCTAACCCTAACGGCCTTACTGTGCTTTTGCATGCCCCTGTGCACAAAATCTTGTTTAGAATTAAAGGTAAAGGTACATGCTTTTTTGTTTTTGTATTCCTTAATTTACTACTTGTTTTTTTTTTTTTAATCTTGATTATTTTCTATATTCTTCTCGTAAACAACAATTAAAATTGTGCGTTTAAAAATTAAAACAGGAAAACCAAGGCCAGTGGCCCATGGAGTGGTATTTAGAGATGCATCAGGGGTCAAGCACAGAGCTTACCTCAAGAGAGGGCCCAAAAATGAGATTGTCATATCATCTGGTGCACTGGGAAGCCCACAACTATTGATGTTAAGTGGGGTAGGCCCTGCAGATCAGCTTAAGGCCCACAACATCAACATTGTGTTGGACCAGCCCTTGGTTGGCCAAGGCATGTCTGATAATCCCATGAATTCCATCTTCATCCCCTCTCCGGCTCCGGTTGAGGTCTCTCTTATTCAAGTTGTCGGCATCACCCAATTCGGAAGCTACATTGAAGCCGCCAGTGGTGCCAACTTTGGTGGTGGCTCTCCAAGAGACTATGGGATGTTTTCTCCTAAGGTAACTCATCTTTTTTTTTAACGTCTGATTCCTAATATACTCATATATATGTTAATGTGTTTCTAGCCCAATGGCACATATCCTCTCTTGTCTTCATTATTGTGGGCCAATAATTATTTGGGCCTGAATAGGTAAGCCCAATTTCCAAATTTGAAATCAATATTTGTTGTGCTATAGATAAGCCTAGATTTATGCAAGAAACTTACTGGGCTTAGATTTTCGCCTATCAAAACTTCTAGTGCAAACCCAGGCCTGTTTCTCCAGAGCCAAGCAGCAGAATCACCCATAGTAACATCTTATCTTCTAGAAATTTATAATCAAACATTAGGTTCCCTATGTGCAGATTGGGCAGCTCTCCACAGTGCCACCAAAAGAAAGGACCCCAGAAGCCCTAGCCAAAGCTGTGGAACTTGAGGCAAATCTTGACGAAGCAGCCTTTAAAGGTGGATTCATTATTGAAAAAATAATGGGTCCACTTTCTACAGGCCACTTGGAGCTCCAAACCCGTAATCCAAACGATAACCCATCTGTTACCTTTAACTACTTCAAAGAGCCCTTAGACTTACAAAGATGTGTCCAAGGCATTAGCACCATAGAGAAAATAATCGAGTCTAAGGCTTTCTCTAAATTTAGATATGACTATCTAACAATACCAGCGCTGCTCAACATGACCGAAAGTTCTCCAATAAATTTGTTGCCTAAACATACCAATGTTTCAATTTCCTTGGAACAATATTGCAAGGACACTGTGTTGACCATTTGGCATTACCATGGAGGGTGCCAAGTTGGGAAAGTTGTTGATCATGATTATAAGGTTCTTGGAGTAGATGCACTTCGGGTTATTGATGGATCCACATTTAATTACTCTCCTGGAACTAATCCTCAAGCCACTGTCATGATGCTTGGAAGGTAATTTACTAGTCATTAGCATCCTCTTAATTTTTAGATATGCTTAATATTATAACGTTTAACAATAATGGGCCTTTTGATTTGATTTGGTGCAGGTACATGGGTGTACGAATATTGAGTGAGAGACTTAATGGAGATACTCAAAATAATTGATCATGATTTGATTTTTTTTTTACTGGGTTTGATCAAAGTGTGCAATTTAGGAGCCCTTATTACTCAGCTAATATCCTAAGGATATGCCAAATTGATTCTTGTCTAGAATTTGAAAGAACACATAAAAGGGTTCACATTATTGAAGATATTTATTATGTTTTCTTTTGCGTCTTTTTGTGGTTCTTTTACAATTAGAATTGAAGATTTGATTCTGCTCTGAAAATCTTTGGAAATCAAAGTGCTGGATTACATGATTAAACAAAAAGTTTTAAATACTTGTACGGAGATGGAGCCATTACATGGAATAATCCGAAAATACTACTAATCTAATGGAGTCATTCCAAAAATCGACTTTGTAGATGATTTAAGAAAGCAATAGTGTGTGCGACCAATTAGGCCCGTTGGGCTTAATACGTGTCTAGGCTCACAATTTATTTGTACGGTGGGCTGTTGTGTTACAATGGGCAATTCTGTGCACAGCAAGCCTAATTCCCCAGCTCCCCTGATTACCTCTCTTCGTTTAGCGCCTCTCCCATTTTTCTGCCTTAGGGAGTTTTGTCTTTTTCCTCTTACCCCCTTTTTCCCGAAGTTGCCAACCCCTGCCTTTGAATATCCTTTTCCTATTTATAAATCAAGTTGGTATGACTGCATAATAGTTTTCCTGGTCAGTGGAAGGAAAGGTCCAGTGTTCTTTCTCCTAAGTGGGTGCTTTTAATGCGAGTGGGGGAATGACAGTGGCCTTGGAACTAAGTCCACCGCAAGGTCTGTTGCTCGGTGGAGATGCTCCCTAGGCAATGGAAGAAGAGGTCCAATGCCGTTGTTCCGGAGTGGGCGTTAGGTGATGGGTGAGTGGAGATAGTGGCATTGGAACTAGCTCCCCAACTTGGTCCATTGCTTGGCGGAGGTGCTCCCTAGGCAATGGAGGAAGAGGTCCAATACCGTTGCTCTGGAGTGGGTGTTAGGTAATGGGTGAGTGGAAATAGTAGCATTGGAACTAGCTCCGTAACTGGGACTATTGTTTGGTGGAGGGGTTTCTTGGGGGATTGCCGGATATTGCCGAGTATAGAAGGTTATACGGGACGTGCAAATGAGTCCGGGCCGAGCACTTACGGACACGTGGCATTGTAATGATGGGCTTTCGTGGATAGATGGTTTCAATAGGGTCGACGCCCGTACAAATAGGTTAGAGAAAACTAAGAAGTATGAGATTCGAAATAATGGAAACCATTTATGACTAGCGAGGAGCAAGAGCTACAATAATGATATATTAGGACAACATGAAAAATAATTTGAAAAAGAATCCATAGAGAAGTGATGGAGGAAATTAGAAGCATCAAAATATAAAAATGAAGGAGAAAAAGAGTAGGCCTAAAAGTAAGATATAGCATATATACTAGTAAGAGCATTCACATCCCAAAATTCTATTATATCCTATCTTACCATCTCAAAAAGCTATTTTATCAATTATAATATACAATTTTACAATACTCTCAGCATCTCAGCATCTTAACTTTTATTTTACAATACAACACATTAAAATAATATTCTACAAAATAAAATAATATATTCCAAAACCTAAATAAAAACAAATATCCAAAACCCAAAAACTCAGTGAGAGATAGAGAGAAATTGATAAAGTAAGTGAAATTTTGAATTGAGCTACAGTACAATTCTACTATCTATAGAATTGTACTATAACACTATTGCAAATTTTTTTTGCAACAACTGGTTTTTACAAGTTCAGATGTGTAGTAGGTTTTGGGCTTTTATGCTAAATTTTCTCTACATATTATATATGTCATTCCCAATGTGAATGCTCTTTGGAATAAAGCGAATACATTTTAACTTACTAGTATTTGTTCAAAATTAAGATGGTGTGTGGTATGATTGTACTTGATGCCATGTAAGGTTTATGATCAATAGTAATGTGTTACCACTGAATATTTCTATATATAATCTTATTCAGATGTTCCTTTTATGGGGAGGGGGGAAGGAATAAATTCCTAGATAGGAATAGCTAATTAAGATCTAAGAGACGGTAATCTTGTTCTCATTGAAAGGTATTGCCCATGCCATGTCCTCCACTTCTTTGTGGACATAGACAAAACCAATCTAGTAAATTTGATCTTGGGTGCGATTTCATCCATAAATCATAAATGAACTAGAAATCAAGAAAAAAAATGCCTTAAAAAGGGAAGAATGCTGGAATAAAAACCAGATATTATGTCCAATTGTAATTGGTAATCCCTTATAATTGGCAAATTCCTACCAAAAGACAGAACACCATAATTTCTTTTCTTTTTCTTTTTTTCTTTTTTTTTTTACCAGAGGGAGCTAGGGAGGTTCTAATCTTGAAAATTGA
The DNA here is from genome assembly GCA_032878915.1 of Castanopsis chinensis. Lineage (NCBI taxonomy): Eukaryota > Viridiplantae > Streptophyta > Magnoliopsida > Fagales > Fagaceae > Castanopsis > Castanopsis chinensis. The sequence goes on along the minus strand of JAVQMG010000115.1, from coordinate 7,456,286 downwards.
TATACTAACAAAGCGCAAACGAAAAATATTTCAGATTACGAATACTTGCACAATAATTAGTGTTTTTTTTAGAAATGCGAGGTGGTTATCATCCACTAGCAAATTCTTACTATAATAACTTAATAAGTAATTTTTAGCTCATAAAATTGAGATACATACATGATGCATGGAAATGATGGAAGAGAGAGGAGCTGGGATTTATTCTGATTGGACCAAATGAAATTGTCGTCCATTTGCAACCGTTGTCTGGTTTTTCAAACACCCAATTGGCATATCATAATAATAATATTTATAATAAATAAAATATCATAAAGCAAATCAGAAATGAGTAGAATATGACATAGGATATACCTCTAGGCCCAGATTTTGCAGCAATTGTCTCCGAAAATGGATTGAGAGAGAGACACATAAAAAAGAAAGCATCGTTTATTATCCATGGCATATAAGAGAGAGAGAGATGAAAGAAACTTTCAGAGGTTGAAATAAAGTTTGAAACTAGAATCCAAAACATTCACAAGGAAGCCTTTTTCAGATAAAAGCAGCCTTGCATAGATGGAATGCGTATAAAGCCAGGCATCAAAGGATATCCATGGCATATGCTACTCCTTCAACCTCTTATCCATTGCTAGTGCCCTTCACGAAGAGCCTATAAATATCTTGAATTGCCCTAGGTACAAACCAGAGATGTTTTTAGCTATATCAAGGCAGTAGACAATTAGGATTTACAAATATATAGTAAGCAAACTAGTTGTGGGGCATCTCTTCTTTGGCACGGGTCATAGATCGATGATATAGACTATGGCCTTATAGGTCCTATCTATTTTACTTTTCTCATGACCCGCCAAAGGAGAGCTGCCCTATAACTGCTTCAGCTTAATGTAATCTCAAGGGCTAAAGATCGTGTTGAATGCAAGAGGTATGCTCACAGAACTTAATGCATGCCATTTGTGCTTTCTTTTTTCTTTTTTAATCTTCTGTGCTAGCTATGGTTCATGCATATTGTGCAAATCAAAATTGTCCAGTGCCATTTTTCCATCCCAATGTTATGTTTATTATGATCATCACAAATTACTGTTTTGGTTTCCTGATCATGCGCGTGACCATGTGAAGAGTGTGGGATTTGGAACAGTATGATGTTCATTTTATTGAAATAAAGAGTCCATTCCACCTGTTTTATAGATCCAACGGTGTACTTAGTCCTACATCATTTAAAATGTTAAGTGATATAACATTAATTAGATGTACCTTTACATTTGTAATAAAATCATAAAATGGATAAATTGTATATAGAAATGATCCATTTTCGTGGGACTTAAAGACCATTTAACTCTAAGACATGTTAGTTTAAATTAAAGAGCTTAGATAAATTCTAGTGTGGTAGATCATACACATACAAAGAGAACTCCGCCCACTAGCCTCTGCCATGAGTTGTAACAGTGTGCATGCATTTGCTAATATTATTAAAAGAAGTTCAAGCTCAACTAAATATTGAGATTGCAATGGTTGTAGTAACTAATTAACAAATTCATGGCCTTAATTACCCAAAAGAAAAAGAAGAATTGAAGAAGAAAAAAAAAAGGGTTATTTACCCTCCCTTATAATGTGAGTGCAAGTGTGCAACCATTTTGATATAAGGTTATGTGAATTTGAATATTGGAGAAAAAGAATTGCCTGAATTGGTAGTCTTTCACGATTTCCATTTTCTTAAAATAAAATTCTCAATGCTGAAATTATCATTGAATCACTCGTTGCATCTTGAAGCAAGGACTCCAGCTCATGCTTCAACAGTTAATTACCTTGAACCAATAGACCTCAAGTTTTAGGCCCTAAATATCATGGAGGAGGCTTATATAGTTATATATGTTGTGTTCAAGGGACGGCCAGACAATTTTCCACTTCAGTACTGTACAAAATCTTGCTTGATTTGGAAGTTTGAACTCCAATAAGCCCCAAATTATGCACCTTATATTCCCATTTCAAGATATGATGAAATGGACAGATCAACAAGTCTTCTGCTAGCTTTTTGCTAAGATAGCTTTAATTTTAGCAGTTTGCATCCATTAGAGCACTCACACAATAGCATCTCAACTACCAAAAAAAAAAAAAGGACCTACAACAAAGTTGGTATAGCTAAAAGTTTTAGTTATATTTTACCTTCGTGCTACAGTGGCCTATGAGACATCGGGGCATATCCTTTGGGGTTGCAACTTTGCAAAGGTAGTCTGGAGCGAAACAAAAATCAAACTACCCTGGCTGCCAGAACCATTGAGCGATTTCATCAATCTGGTATGAGAGGTAATGGAAATTAACTCAAGCATTGATTTAATTCACTACAGAAAACTCTGCATGTTTCTCCCTTTGTATCTAATTGAATATCTAATTGGGCTGGCCTTTTGAACCTTTCCAATTGAGCTTAAGTGTGTGGTTTAGAGTAGGACCAAAAGGGACCAATAAGACACTAGCTCCAATGGACTTTGGGCTTTTCTGTCAACTCTTGACAAGTCCAAAGTTACCATTAACTATATTTAATACCACTATATAAATGTAGTTGCACTTTAGGCCTTATTTATAAATTATGTCCCAAGACTTTATTGTACATGCAAGACCTTCATAAAATATTCGTAATAACACAAAATCATAAATGTAGACTGCCAATTTATAAATTATTACATCTTATCCTTGAGTACCCGATTTAATCCTTTAAAATTATTCATCATATATTTATGAAATTCAATTCCATAAATATATACTTTAGTAACTCCTTACTAAAGTGGTTAAGCTTGACTCTCTGAATAACTGAACTCATTAAACTTATTTTAAGGGAATATTTTATATCTCCGTTAAGAGACTATGAATTCCATCTTGAGAATATATATGTTCCATCAACACTAAATGTGGTTGTCCAACATACTGAGATTTTGATCGTTACTCTAGATCTCATTCCTGATATATCAAAGCAACCTACACCTCATAATCAAGTCCATTATTCTCTCAGGATTAAGAATTCATGCAAATATAAGTCGTGAGTTTATTATTCATTTGATAGTCGTTAGGAGAATAATAAATCTCACACCGGTCCAGTTCAATATATTTTAACTCTTAAAACATACCAACATACCAACTAGAAGTCTCTATTTCCATAATCAAGACAAATCATCTTAGTAGATATGTTATAATCTTTGCAGATGAAATGCCTAATTTCATCACCGACTACAAACTAAATTTTGAGTTTACAAAGAACTTGTGATTTACATCTTCTGTAACTAAATCACATAAATCACATACAATGCATCTCATGGGTTTGGGACTGTGGAGGTGGAGCATTGGGGCTATGCTATGGGTAGACATGGCAAAACAGATCAGAATTTTCTGACTCGACCCAATTGACCTGCAAACGATTAACCCATTTTAATCCGCGACCCGATTGACCCAACCCGACTCTCCCGCTTTGTCACGTCTACCAACATTGAGTAAATTGAGATTGAGGTGTAATTCTCATAAAATATTTATTTATTCTTTTTTACTTAATATGTTATGTACTCCATTATATTTTGTCATTCTTTACTTGCCACCTTCATTTTCTCTTCCTACTTTAAACAAATTAAAGATTATACCAAAATTAGCTTCTAGAAATCTAAAACAAAAGTTGCATCAAATTTGGGTATCAAGTATTTAGTGATAATTGGTAAGTGGTAACAGTATCACCAGTGAGACTCTAATCACAGTTAAGGAATTCATAAACAATTGACAGATTGCATCTATTTTAAAAAAAATTGTTTGAAAAATATGGGTCAACTCGACCCGACTCGTGACCCAACTCGACCTGCGATCAGATTGGCCTGCAACCTGATTGACCCGTTTAAAAATGACCCGTTTTGACTCGCAACCCAATTAACCCGACCCGCCCATTTTGCCATGTCTAGCTATGGGTTTGCTTCAGACGAAAGAGAAGAAAAGAGTCCAAAGAGAAAGAGAACAAGAAATAGAGAAATGAATAAAAAAAAATGAAAGGGAGAGAGAGAAATGAATAAAAGAAATGAATAGTGTTTTGGTAATGTGAAAAATAGAAGTTTTGATATAGAGTGTATCGTAAAATGTGTTGTTAAAATAGATAAAGTAGCTTTTAAATTGCTAAATGCTAAAAATTTTACATTCTTTACTATGAATGCTCAGTAACAAGGGGATCATTGTTTATTATACTTGTACATGCATATCAAACTTAATTGGGTTAAAAATGATTTAGTTTTTAAGTTTAATGTTTTACAGGATAGTTCTTTGTATGTATTTAATTGGTTGCTTGGTTGGGTATAGTCTGATGCAAAATATAACCTTCTGCTTGAGAAGCTAGAAGTAAGGTACCAAATTAGCAAGTAGTTTAGAATATATTTAAATGTAGTCTTTTACTAAAAAATTATTTGCTTATTTGTTGAAAGTTAGTTATTTGCCTGTGAAGATTATATTTTTTTTTTTTTAATTTAATAGTTACAATAGAAATGGGGGATTTGAACTATAAATGCCTCAATTGTAGAGATAAAATAAGTAATATATATTGATAAGTATTTTAGTTTTACAAGATGAGTGAAAGTGAAATAGATTAATTACTATTTTAATTGTACCAATCCATAAGTACGAGAACAGTAACATGTACAAACATTAGTTTTCTTCATCTCAAAATTCAGTTCCATTGTTCAGACTTTTAGATATTTTTGGCTGATTAAGCTCGGACTTTTAGATGATAGTTCTAATGTTCTTGTAACCCCAGGAAAAGTTAAAAAAGAAAAATTATAATTTCCAAATATAATGTTCATCTTCCATAGCTAGCTGCACACTTTTTTGCATGCATGCATGTCCTTCAGAGTAGATTTGAACTAATTGGTAAAGCAGTTGGGCCACTATATATTATATTCCTGCTTTTCATTGTTCTCTTAACATATTCTCTTTCGATAAAAACAGGTCCGCCACACTTGAATGTGTCCGAGTTCAAGCTCGCACAATAGTCAATAGGCACAGCGGAAATGTTGAATATCTTGACAGTAACGGAACACAGGAGAATAGATATTACCAAAATGCGAAATATTTTATTCGACTGGGTTGAGATGGCCGAGTTGGTCTAAGGCGCCAGATTAAGGTTCTGGTCCGAAAGGGCGTGGGTTCAAATCCCACTCTCAACACAATCCTCTGTTTTCTTTTCTTTTTTTTTTTTTTTTAATATATTCCTTCCATCAGTGTACTGTTGTATAGCTTTGTTCCCCACTCCCTCTTGTCTAATGTGAAATACAAACTGTTATTGCAATGTCTGATTATAGTGGTTTTAATCTAGAAGATTAAGCACCTTGAGTGGCCTTAAATATATTCTAAGAAAAAAAACACTTTAACAATTTACTGCTTATAACTTTGATCAATTATCTTTTTAGTTCATTATTAAGTTAATTGATCAATTTTTGTTTTATTCCATAATATTTAAAAATTATCATTTTAGTTTATTAACTTTGACCAATTCTCATTTCAATCCTCTAAGTTTATAAATTTTAATTCTTTTTTCTTTGCATAAATTAATAAAATAATCTCTAAAAAAAATTTAATGTTAAAAAAAAATAAAAGACACCATTTAAGAGAGTTTATGGAAACTTTTGTCTAAAATGTTCACGTTATTAAGTTAATGGACTAAAATGAAAATTTTAAACTTCGTGGACTATAATAATAACCAATCAAAGTTTAAGGAGTAAATTAAAGTGTATTTTTACCTATATTAATTTAACATGAGAATCATAACAATTGGAGCAAAAAAAAAAAAAAAAGGAAATATAACAAGTGCACAACCCCTCATTGTTATTATTATAAGTTTCTAAATGGTGTGAAAGGATAAAAGGTATCGGATCTTTTAAGGAAAAATGTATTTCATGAAATAGTTTCATCAAGAAATCACATTCTCATAACATTCAAGACCCACAAATAGATTAAAACCACTTTTTAATTTTAATATTTATATTCCTTCCTTCAGTGTACTGTTGTATAGCTTTGTTCCCCATTCCCTCTTGTCTAATGTGAAACACAAACTGTCATTGCAATGCCTGATTATAAACTTAGTGGACTATAATAATAACCAATCAAAGTTTAAGGAGAAAATAAAAGTGCATTTTTACCTATATTAATTTAACATGAGAATCATAACAATTGGAGCAAAAAAAAAAAAAAAAGAAATATAACAAGTGCACAGCCCCTCATTGTTATTATTATAAGTTTCTAAATGGTGTGAAAGGATAAAAGGTATCGGATCTTTGAAGGAAAAATGTATTTCATGAAACAGTTTCATTAAGAGATCACATTCTCATAACATTCAAGACCCACAAATAGATTAAAACCACTTTTTTATTTTAATATTTATATTCCTTCCTTCAGTGTACTGTTGTATAGCTTTGTTCCCCACTCCCTCTTGTCTAATGTGAAACACAAACTGTCATTGCAATGCCTGATTATAGTGGTTTTAATCTAGAAGATTAAACACCTTGAGTGGCCTTAAATATATTCTAAGAAAAAATACACTTTACAATTTACTGCTTATAACTTTGATCAATTATCTTTTTAGTTCATTATTAAGTTAATTGATCAATTTTTGTTTTATTCCACAATATTTAAAAAATTATCATTTTAGTTTATTAACTTTGACCAATTCTCATTTCAATCCTCTAAGTTTATATATTTTAATTCTTTTTTGTTTGCATAAATTAATAAAATAATCTCTAAATTTTTTTAAAAAAAGTAAAAAAAAAAAAAACAACAACAACAACAACAACAACAACAACAAAAAAAGAGACACCATTTAAGGGAGTTTATGGAAACTTTTGTCTAAAATGTTCACGTTATTAAGTTAATGGACTAAAATGAAAATTTTAAACTTAGCGGACTATATTAATAACCAATCAAAGTTTAAGGAGTAAATTAAAGTGTATTTTTGCCCCTATTAATTTAACATGAGAATTATAACCAACAAAAAAAAAAAGTAGGGAATATAACAAGTGCACAACCCCTCATTGTTATTATTATAAGTTTCTAAATGGTGTGGAAGGATAAGGTATTGGATCTTTGAAGGGAAAATGTATTTCATGAAATAGTTTCATTAAGAGATCACAATCTCATAACATTCGGGACTCACACATGTTGTGAAAGAGAAAAATCTCATGAAACCATCTAATAAGATACTATTTCATTTGGAAATTATAAATCTAAAAGATATCTCATGCATCAATTATATGTATTTTCTCTCACAAATCTAATAACCGTGCCTATTTAGCTTCTAATTAGATTTAATTATGCAGATGAAAAAAGTTACTCTATTCTAGATTTCCATGGATCAAATTCTAGTGAGGTCCTTTCTACTTTTATTGGATAGTATATTGCCAATTACCACATTTCTCTTGAGATTATGCAACACAAGTGTATTTGACATGAGAATAACAACATCTTATTTACACATTATTTGCTATTGTTTTAAGTTTCTATGTTCTGTGTAATCACCTGTAATGTATTCGATCGGGTCCTTTACCGTGTTACAAGTCTTCCACTCAATGCAGAAAAATAAAAGTAAGAAAAGGAGTCGTGGCTCTAAAGATTAGCATGGAGTAAGCTTATGAGAATAGAAATAGGGGTGGCAAATGGGTTGGTTGTGTTATAAATGGATAGGGTATGGAATTAGTAATTATTTATTTATTCATTTATGACCTGTTTATATATAAACTAATTACTCATTACCAACCCAACCCATTTAATAAGTAACCCACTCATTTAATCCAATATTACCTTTATGCCTCTAAAACTACTTGAATATCCTCTTGACCTCCAAAATTACCAAAATACCCTTAAATACCTAAAATGACCCAAATACCCCTACACTTCCAAAATTACCAATATACCTTTGAACATCTAAAATAATCCACAAAATCTCTCAAATGAACAAAATATAGCCAAAATCTCTCAAATGAGCAAAATATCCATAAAACCACTAAAATTACCAAAATACCCCCAATATCTCTAAAATCACCAAATATGCTCAAAATCACTAAAATGACTAAAATATCCCCAAAATCTCTAAAATGAGCAAAATACCCATGAAACCTCAAAAATGATCAAAAATACCCCCGATAGATCTAAAATCACAAAATATGCTGAAACCTTACTAAAATTACCAAAATATCCCCCAAATCTCTAAAATGAGCAAAATACCTAAAAAAACCTCTAAAATGATCAAAATACCTCCAAAATATCTAAAATGAGAAGAAAAAAAAAAAGCCCCTAAAAGGCTAAAACCTCTAAAATGACCAAAATACCTCCAAAACCTAAAGATGACCAAAATACCCCTCAAAACTTGAAAATGACCAAAGTACACTCAAAACCTTAAAAAAAAAATTTACCAAAATACCCTGTAAACCTAAAAATGACCAAAATACTTCCAAAACCTATAAAGCTACCAAAATACCCCCTAAACAAAAAAAAATGACCAAAATACCTCTGAAATCTAAAAAATGACTAAGGATATTTTTATCATCTTTTAGGTTTTAGGTATATTCCATTAATTTTTAGATTTTGGGGTTATTTCGGTAAATTTTTAGGTTTCAGAGGTATTTTGGTAATTATTAGGTTTTGGGAGGTATTTCGGTAAATTTTTTTAGTTTTAGGGTATTTTGGTCATTTTTTATGTTTCGCAGGTATTTCGATCTTTTTTAGGTTTATGGGGTATTTTGGTAATTTATAGATTCCAAGGGTATTTCAGTCATTTTTTACATTTTGAGGGTATTTTGGTCATTTTTAGGTTTTGGGGGTACATTTTATATGTTTCAGAGGTATTTCGATCATCTTTTAAGTTTAGAGGGTATTCTGGAAATTTTTAGATTTTGAGGGTATTTTGGTCATGTATTTCAGTCATTTTTTAGGTTTAGGAGGGTATCTTAGTAATTTTTAGGTTTCAGGAGTATTTTAGTCATTTTGTAGGTTTTAGAGGTATTTTGGTCATCTTTTAGGATTAAGGCGTAATTTGGTAATTTTTAGGTTTCAGGGGTATTTGGTCAATTTACAGGTTGCAGGAGTATTTCGGTCATTTTTTTAGGTTTAGGGTGTATTTTTGTAATTTTTAGGCTTTGGGGGTATTTTGGTCATTTTTGTAAGTTTCAGGAGTATTTTAGTAATTTTAAGGTTTTGGGGGTATTTTGGTCATTTTATAGGCTTTAGAGGTATTTTGTTCATCTTTTAGGTTTAAGGGGTATTTAAGTAATTTTTTGGTTTCAGGGGGTATTTTGGTCATTTTATAGGTTTTAGGAGTATTTCGGTAATTTTTTTAGGTTTAGGGTGTATTTTTTGTAATTTTTAGGCTTTGGGAGTATTTTGGTCATGTTTTAAGTTTCAGGAGTATTTTAGTAATTTTAAGATTTTGGGGATATTTTGGTCATTTTTTAGGTTTCATGGGGGTTTTGCTTATTTTTTAAGTTTCGGGGGTATTTCAATCATTTTATAGAGATTTAGATTTTTTTTGTTGTTTATTTAAATTTTAAATGGATTTTAGTAGGTATTACTGGGTTTATCCATTAAGACTCATATAATTAAATAACATAATTGTCTTTACCCACTTAACCCAAATATTCAAATGAGTTGAGTTAAGACTTATCCAAATTAGGTGAGTAATGGGTAAGTTCATAAATATGGATAAGAACTGTCACCCCTAAATAGAATATAATAGCCATTGGCAATGGTACTACACAATGAAAGGGTAATTTTTTTTTTTTAATAATTAGATAATTGGAGTGGAGGGATTGGAACCCTAGACATTTCTTTTGAAAACACACATATATTTGCAAAAAAATAACAACATTTTATTTGCTATTTTTTTTTCATTTTCTATGGTTTGTGTTTTTGTTAATTTTAGTAATCAAACTCTAAGTGGTAAAAATGTTGAGAATATAATGGAATTGTTAAATATTGCCGTGAATAAATTTGAGAATAGTGAATGAAAATATAACTGGTTCATTGATGTTATATTTGTATATATAATTTGTGAATTTTTTTTTATACAAAATAGAAATTCTACTCTAACCTAATCTAAGTATATATGTGTGTGAAACTCCCTGTTAGAGACTTGAACCCTAGTCCTATACTCCTATCCCCTACATCCCACAAGTATTTATATTTGTAGAGTGATCATCGCACCAAGAGTGTGCCGTGATATTTGTGAAATTTCAAACATCTAAGAGTGCTTGATTTCATTGAACATGACATTTTGAATAATCACATGGATTGGATAGCATTTTTTTAGAGAAAATTTTAAATTTTTAAATATATTTTTACATTAATATTTTTCATAATTTTTTAATTAAAGAAAAAAAAATCAAAACTATGTCATTTGTAGTCAGTAACGGCACAATTCTAATGGAAAGAAACGAGAGTATTAAATTGAACAAAGTTAAATTTGGATGACTGAATTAAACTGAAATAAGAATATAGAGTTAAATTAAATGTTAAGTAAAGTTAGAGCCATAGAGGGTACAATCTAAAATTCAACTTACAACTTTTGTTATATAGCGAGGGATTCTGTAGATTTGTAAGCTTTTTTATTAGCTCACAATGCTTGCTATTGGGCTTTTGATTGCAAAAGCTTTGGGCTTATTCCCTTTTCTAGTCTTCCTTGCTAGGTCTTTAAACATTCGATTAGACATGGCTCTGGCCCATCATGTGTTTCATTGTCACTAAATCAATTATTTAGGGTAAAAAAAAATCATGTCCCATCAGAAATATAAAGGTTCACGTCCCATCCAAAGATTGCCGTCAAAGCCTATTTATATAGCAGCAATATTGACAATGATCCAACCGTTGTACTATACCGATTTAAGAATTGATAGTCTCATGTTTAACCTTTTCTTTTCTTGCTCAACTGTCAAGTGGGGTGAGGGATACCAAGCTAAAAACAAGACTCCCAGCCTAAATTGGTATTATACATTTATAAATTAGTCATGGTTTCAATTTTATGAGGTTTACCAAAAAAAAAAAAAAATTTATGAGATAAATTTGGGATTAACATTTATAAACATCATACACTTATTCTTTTAACATCCCAACAAATAAAATAATAAAATCTCCTACCAACCTCCTTGAATCCTTGATATAGAAAAAAGATCATAGAAATAGTCCACAACGTTGGTCTTGTCTTGGGTTAAGCTTTGTTGACTTTTACAAGACTTAAAAAGTTAAAACTTAAAAGCCTTAAACAAACCTTTTTAAATAATTAAACAAATCTCATAATAAAATATGTTATTTGTTGTATAGTTGTCAAAAAATTAAAAATTAAATGGGGTTGCCCCTTTTTTAAGTAACCCCTTAAAATGTTTGTAGTTGGATTCTTTTAAGATTTGTTTAGGATCTACTTAGTTTGCTGAAATTAAAATTTTTTTTGCTAAAAGTACTGTAAATAAAGGTAAAAGTTAGCTAAAATAATACAATGGGACCTATGAATAGTACTAAAAAGTACAGTAAGACCTATGAATAGTAGTAAAAATAAGTTGAATAGTAAAATAAGTTGAAAAATAATTTGCCAAAAATAATCTTAGTTTTGCTATTTCTCTGGATTTCTAAAATTCAAAACTTAAGAAGTTAGGCAAAGCTTGTAGCCCCCATTGGACCAAATTTTATAATTTGGCAATGCCAATAATGACAGCCTAGTTTAGCCGGAGATGACAATGGACTGCAAATGTGTTTGTTTTGCATTCAAGCATAGCTTCGACTCCGGTTTCAAAAAATTGAATGGAGTCCGGGATCAATATAAATTGGAACACGCTTATGTTTAATGATAGTTATCTAATCATTTCCTTGATAAAAAAAAATAAGACCAAATTAATTTAGCTGAAAATGCAGCAAAATAATTTAAAAAATAACAAAGTTAGGGTTGTAGATTAAGATCTCAATAAAAAAATTAACAATGATACAAATTTTGAAAATTTAACCGTTGAATTGCAAGTTTTTTATGTTCTTAACACACATGTTAAATTTAGTGTCAAAAAATATGTTATTTACTATTTGATTCATAGACTAATTTTTATGCATAATTTTATATTACAAAACTTGAAATTTAAATATTCCATTGATGACATGACTATTAATTTTTATCTTTTAAAAATTTTACAAGTACGAAAGATATAAGAAGAAAAAATAATCTAATTGTAAATTTGTCAAAATTTACATCTAATAAAAGAATATTAAGTAAAATTGTAGTTTTATGTTACAACTAAATTTGTTGCCAAATTTTATCTATTAAAAAATTTAGGTCAAAATGTTGTCGAGCTAATAATTTTTTTAGTTGAAATGTCTATTTTGAATTTTGGCCGATAATGGCATAAGAAAAATCTTAGAGACGAATTTATAGTATTTTTTGTTTTTAATATCGTGGTTCAATGAATTTAAGTTTTTTTATTTTTTTTATGGAACAATGATTTTTAAGTTGTAGTAGCTAAATCTTTCCCATTCATTATTAATTAATTTAGTGGATTCTCAAAAAAATAAAATTACTAATTTAATACGACACGTTTGTTGCCTTTTTATTTATTTTGTTTTTTTTTTTCTCTGAGTAGCATATTTTTAATGTGCTGCCAGGAGGCCCAGGACACTTGTCAATCTTGTCGCTTTTTTTTTTTTTTTTTTTTGAGAAAGGCAACAAAAAAAAAGTCAATCTTGTCGATGGGCAGGCAGACTTGGACATGTGGATGAATCCGAAGTCCAAACAGTATATGCTTGACCTGGATGGCATCCCGCATAACGCAAATCACCATGTGAAAGTTCAGGACTCAGGAGTCAGGACCTTGTGGATACGTTGTAATGGGCCATTTCCAGGGTAGGTGGGGGGAAATTGAAATAATACTCTACTACTTTAGTTTTTTTTTTTTTTTTTTCCCATCTTCTTACGTTTTTGTTTTTTAGTAAAAGAAAAATGATTTCTCATTTTTTTACCAAATCTTTTTTTTTTTTTTGACAAAAAAATGAAAATTTATAAGTGCTCTCTCAAAATGAAAACATAATGCTCTTTTTTTTTCCTTTAATGTGAGAGAAGAAATTATCGTTCTCTATAATATAAAAGTATCTAAAAATTATTCATAAAATACCTGGAACTAATTGTAAGATGGATTAAACCCATATTTTTATGCTTTTTATTTTACACCTGGACTTTATCATCCTGACAAATTGTACTTGTGCTTGCTTACGGACACTAGATCTATTCAGCAAAAAGTAAAATAAAAATAAAAGACAAACAACAGATCTAGCATCGAAACTTGTTACTTTTATTTTTTATGCTTATCGAATTGATTCCTGATTAAACCATTGCTGTTTTTTTTTTTTTTTGCGATAATCACTTTACAAACATAAATGTTTGTAAGGTGTGAAGAGTAAAGGTTGAGATTTAAGCATCTAAAATAGAATTTCACACACATATACACTTAGATTATGTTAGAGTATAAATTTTATCTTATATAAAAAATAAAAAAATAAAAATCATTACTAATTAACACTTTTCCAATATTGCTTTTATCAAGTACTATTATTATGATTCTCAACAAAAAAAGAGTACTGTTATTATTGTCGGTATAGATTATAGAATCAATGAATATAAGATAAACTGATTTTTATTTGTTATTGTTGCCATGCGTTATGTTCGACACGAATATTAAAATTTATAATTTTTTAGTGGATTTACAATTCTAAAAAATCAGCATGTTGGCTGTTGGCTACTGAAACAAGGAAAAAGAAAATCGCCTCCTCTGCTTTTTCCACAAACTTGGCCACTCGGTTGGAAAGAATTTTGGTCAATTATAATGGAAGCTTTGTTGAGTTTTAATGGTATGGCAATAAAAAATATGATATAGTTTTATTTATTAACTTTATAGGGTGTAAAACCATTACAGTTCCTATCTAAAAAAATAAAAAAAATAAAAACCATTACAGTTAACTTTTTTTAGTTTTATGGTCTTGCTAATAAGTATCTTTAAGGTAATAGTTAACATTTCATTTTAGAAAAGTTGACACAATTTTTGTAAAAAATTAAAAAAAAATTGTCAAAACATTAATTGTTTTTATTTTTTTTTCCCATAAAAACTTTAAATGAATTGTTAAACATTATCCTAAAGACATCAGTTAACATTTCTTAAATTTTATTTATCATTTAAGTGATATTTTTAATTCTGTCATCAATTCATACTAATTTTTTTATTAAATAAATCTCACAATAAAACATCATCAAGGACCACCTACCATGCCCACTATTATTTCCCATAAAATATTAGTAAAATTTAATAATGATGTGCTTTGGATTTGGGTTTGTCTAAACGTTGAAACTTGAAATCTTGCAGCTAATTTCAAGCTGAATTGCAGCACGGATAACTTTGTCATCATGCAAATTCTATTATTTTCGTGCTTCCACCTTAAGGCCTTAATTACCAATCTTATATCTTAAACCTACTGGTAAAATTGCCTATCTAGTCAGATTTTGGAAACCAAAATAATTCAAAGTAGATTATTTATTATCTTAGGTAGTTAGGTGACAGGCCCTATGAGTCATTACTTTCATTGTGGTTATACTAGAGAGAGCACCAGCAAATTATTTCTTTAAACTCTTAAAGTCAACTCAAATTGGGTATGCTTAGCAGAAGATTAATGAAACGAATAAGTCACCCTCGATACAAGCCTCCTTTGTTTACCCTTCAAGCGTCATATCAGTACCATATCACACTCATGCGAAGGCCAAGTTTTCAAGTCTCATATTTGAAGCATAATTATAGAGGTAATACCAGAAGAAACAATTTTTTTTTGTATTAAAAAAAAAAAAAAAAAAAGAGAGAGAGAGAGAGCAATTCATCTTATAAATAAAAGTCAGATGGCCTCAAGTTTTTTCTCATTCGAGTACATAAGATGTGATTTTCATGTTGCCTTCATATGAAATTACAAAATTTGATACTTTTCTCAAGAAAATACCCATTAACTTTTGTTCATTAATTTGGTTAAAAACAGCTGCTTTTATGTAT
The DNA here is from genome assembly GCA_032878915.1 of Castanopsis chinensis. Classification (NCBI taxonomy): domain Eukaryota; kingdom Viridiplantae; phylum Streptophyta; class Magnoliopsida; order Fagales; family Fagaceae; genus Castanopsis; species Castanopsis chinensis. The sequence goes on along the minus strand of JAVQMG010000115.1, from coordinate 7,441,239 downwards.
TGAGAAAAATATGTGGTTCTGTGATACTGGATCTATTGTGATCATAATATGTGTCTATTTTAAAAAATATAACATGATTGCAGCTGATCCAATGAGTGCACTAGACCGAAACAATGACTTTGATAACAGATATTAAATAACAAGAATAAGTACCTCCTACCTCCTACTTCCTACCCCGAGTCTTTAGTTGTCGCAATTATTTTTGACATCCTCTTTATTATTATTTTTTTTGAGCAAATGACATCCTCTTTATGTACCGGGCCACTTCCAATATGTGGATCTTGTAGACTCGTACGCCTATTGGATCCACCTTTCACATAATAAGAGAGGTTCATTCATAGAGTGAATGCAATAGAGACAATTATATACACCTTGACGGTACAAATAATGTACACCAACAATTGAAAAGCGGGAATGGATGGTTCTCTTTATAAATGGGAATAAATAATGTCATTAAATTACAAGAGTTTTGTCGGCATGCATCTATTTTAATTGTGATAAGAAAAAATAAATATATAGATACAAGAAAAGGCCAATAAAAACAGTAGGCAACAACTTGAACAAAATAGAATTGAAAAAAAAAAATCACTTATATGATTAAGATTTAAGAAAAATTAACCATAGAATATTGCGCCTATTAATTAAAAGATGGCAGCAAATATCTTTATAGATTTTCAAAATATGCATCATGCATGCTTGCAAGTTTGGACTCGAGACTCTCCGTGTTTTACCAAGCAAGTCAGCCGCCTTGGATTGGCGTCAAAGTCATTGCTAGCTCTAAGTTCTGAATGAGAAGTCTGAACTGCAAATGTGAAACAATTCCATGAGTCTAAAAATCCTCCCTGCCGAATATTTTTAGTTCTCAGAGGAGGAAGTCAATCTGTCAATATTTTATGATCAACAATGGCATGCCATCATAGGCTTCTATTTAATATATCTTTGCTTGCTTTAATGTTTTCGTGACTTGAACATAGTTGAAAAAGAGGAATATTGAATTTAGTCCTGAAAGCAACGTTGGAAGAGTCACAAAATTGGAGTGTTATAGAGGAAGAAAATTCCAAACTTTGGTATTAGGTAAGTTAAAAGATTACATCGTGAATTTAATCCTTACGAAAACAACATTAATGCAAGAGTAACAGTATTGAAGTGTCACTGTGTTAGTAGAAGAAAAAATTCCCAATTTTTTGGAATTATGTAAGTTATAAGGATACACATATGTAACCTATCTATAATATATATATATATATATATAAACGTTTGGTTTATTGTTGATGTTGACATTATAATATTTTGATATATAAACTTTTGAGACCTCATAATTTTACATGTCATTATCTTATTATATTTTTTTAATTAGTTTTTTTTTTAATATTTAAAATAGACTAGCTAGCCATTAACAAAGGGATTAGCAATTAAAACGGATCTTAAGGAAGAGGATCCAATTTTTTAAATGTTAAATTGCAGAATCAAAAAGATTATAAATTTTAAGGATGTAATTTGTATTTTAATCTTACAACTACCGAAGAAGAAAGATGCAATTTGCCCAAACAAAAAGACCAAACATTACTTTTGCGCCTATAGTTTGTCATGTTTTCACATATGTCCCTTAAATTATAAAAGTAGCAATCAAATATTTAAGTTAAGTAGGATAAATGATTCAATTTGGTCGACACCCTAATTTCGAAATTGTGTCTTGTGATAGGATATACATTTATAATGATAAAAAAATATTTTTCAAAAAATGTCTATGTGACTTAAGAATTAACATGCCAATAATTTTTGTGAAACTGAAAGTTTGATATTGCCCTCACGAGTGCACAATTTGACCCATCTAAATCAGGTGGGAATGAAAATTTTTTTCTTCAGAACTGCATCAGACCCCTTCCTTTTTTCTTTTCTTTTTTTCTTTTTAATTATGTATAGTGTATAGATAAATATTTATCTATACACTATACATAATTAAAAATTTATGTTTGTTTTTTTGTTTTTTTGATGAACGAAAAGGGGGCGTTAGGGTGTTTATTTTTTGTTTTTTGTTTTTTTTTTTTAGAAAGGCGTGTGTTTTATAATGTCATTTATTGTTATACATACTTTGAGGTCGTCCCAAATCTGCCCCTTGCCAGGGATCCGGATCCTCTCCATTTCCCTTTGAAATGGAGAGTGTCCATTTGAGGATCCGGATTTGTTTAAAAATCATCAAGGGTCTAAATGATGCCACCTCAATTAAAATGTAAACTCACACTTAACTATGGTTAAAGACTTAAAAATAGAGAGTGACCAAAGCTACTGGAAAACAAAAAACACCTTTTCAAGAGAACCTGTCCGTGCACAAAACAGAGCCACATCTCTATTAACTCACCGAACAAGCTACTGGAAAACAAAAAAAAAAAATTAGGAGGGGAAACTGAAAACAAAACGTGCACAAAGCAGAGGCTCAAAGAACAACCACATCTCTGTAACCTTATCTCTGTTTTTTGTAGATTGATTCAAAGAAAAGTGTGTGTGTGTGTGTGTGTGTGTGTGTGTGTGTTTGTTATATACCATCGGAGTAATTGTTTTTGTTGTTGTTGTTGTTGTTGTTGTTGTTGTTGGGGAGAGAGTCTCTGTGATCGGGTGGAGGTTTAGGCATGAAAACAAACTTATCCTTGCCGTTGATCAACGAAGGTCTGGAGGTGGACGGCGAGGATCGCTCGAGCTGCTCATCAACCACCCAAACCTGCTGCCGCCGGTCTCTTCCTCCCCATGCTGCCGCCGATCTCTAATCTCTATTCCTTTCTTAATGCCGACGAGATCTCTTCCTATCACCATGCCACCGATTTCTCAACCCATCTTGGTGTGATTTTGTGGTTGATTTTGGGTGGTTGTGGGTTGAGATTTTGTGGGTTGCTGCTGGGTTTTGGGTGGTGCAGTGGTGGCATGGAGGTTGTGGGCTGTGGGTCACATGGGTTGTGGGTTTTGTGGGTCGGTTGATGCTGGGTTGTGGGTTTTGTGGTGGTGGTGGTGTAGAACAGAGAAAGAGAGGTGGCCGGTTGTGGGCTGTGGGGTTTGGTGGGAGTACGGCGGTGTAGATCGGCCCGCCTGGTGTAGCTCGGCCTGGAGAGTGGAGATCGGCCTGCCCAGTGTGGTGGTTCAGTGGATTTGGTGCAATGATCGGTGGGTTAGGTGGTGTTCGGGTCAGATTTAGGTGGTGGGTTTCGGTCCTTGCTGGTTTGGTTGCAGGATCAGTGCTTGCTGGAATTGGGTGATGGTTGTTTGGGTGGGTTTCAGTGATGGTTGTTTGGTGGTGGGTATTGATGGTGGCTGGGTTGGAAGTGGTGGCTAGGTGGTTGAGCTTTTTTTGTTGATGGTGGTCGTGATGGTGGTTGAGAAAGAGAGAGAAAGTTGAACATCGGAAAAGAGAGTGAGAAAGAGTGTTTAACCATAGATAAGCATGATTTGGGTTAAGTAATGACGTGGCACGTTTTTGAGCGTTCATCTATCTTCAAAATGATCCTGTCCGTGAAATGGACACTCTCTATTTCCAAGGGAAATGGAGAGGATCCGGATCCCCTTGCCAGACCTAAGTTCAAGTGGATTACAAGTGTCACAAATTGACATGACATTGACGTGGAATAAAATGATGGCAAAAATAGTTTCCACTGTAGGAATCTTTTTTTTTTTTTTTTGGAGAAATCCACTGTAGGAATCTGAATCTAGTAAATGACTCCGTATTTTATACGGCTCTGATTAATATGTGTTCTTAAGCAATTTTTTTTTAAATATATTTTTAAAAATTAAAAAAAATTGTTAATATTTTTTTAATTTTTGAAAAAATATTTTTAAAAATAATTAATTATTATGTGCCTTTAAGACACGCATTAGTAAAATTCATTTTATATTTATCTAATGAAAAAATGTTAGGAATATATAAAAAGGAAAAAAATAGAAGCAATTATTTTCCAAACTTTTGAAAGTTTAACAACCAAATTGGAAAATAGAAAAAACTTTAAGAATTAAATTCAATTATTTTAAAAAATATTTATTGCTACTTTTTCTTAAAATTATAAAGATTGCTTTAATTAAGGGTGAGTTTGGTTCAGTTTTAAGGAGTTGTACTTTTTGAAAAAGTGGGGTTTCAAAAAGTACGGTATAAAATTGAACTTTTTAAAAAAAGTTAAGTGTTTGGTAAAAGTGATTAAAAAGTGTTTTTTGTAAAAATTAAGTGTTTGGTTAGCACTTATAAAAGTGGCAATTTGAGTTGTAAATTACCAAAAATGACAATTTATATATAAGAAAGTTTTTTTCATACTTAAATCAACTACTTAATAATATTTGCTCAGAAAAAAACTACTTAATAATAATAATAATATCATTATTATTATTATTATTGGTGTTATTTTGATAATGTTTGTGTTTAGTTTTTTTTAGCATCATAATTATTTTTTATTACTATTAATGACTTCTTATCAATATTAATTAAATCTAAAAAATTCTCATCACAAAATGATAACTTAAAAATATAATAAAATACATGCTAATAATTCAAGTTTAAATTGTACTATATAAAAATGTAAAAAGGTGATAAAAATTAGGTTTTTAATAAAATATGTGGGCAATATAGTAATTGACTCACATATCCAATGGTAATATTAATAAAAGTGGCTGTTGCTTTTGCAAAAGCCAGACCCGGCTGTCCACACGTCAAAGCCAACCCCTGTGTCTTTCAAAACGCTGCTTTTCCTTCAACGCACTTTTTCAATACTTTACCAAACGCAATTTTCAAATTTCCAGCTTCAAAACGTGCGTTTTGGCTCCTTAGAGCAATCACACCAGATGGTATAAAGTCTTCTAAAATAAAAATAAGTACAATTTTTACATGTTTTATACAAAAAAATATCCACATTAGTGGGTGTAAAAACATGTATAAATGTGAAAATTCATAAACGAGCTACAGTGCCCGTGTAAATTTACACAGGCACTGTAGCATGTGGATTTAGTTTTTTAATAGTTTTTTTTCTCTCCTCTCTGTACTGACTCTCACCCTTGCTCTCTTTCTCATTTCACTCAGGCACACAACTCTCCCTTTCTCTCATCTCATCAATCTGGCCTGCTCTAGCTTCCACCGATCGCCGAGGAGTAAATCGAGTCCGTTGCCTACAAGATCGAGCAAGCCGAATCGCCGGACGAGTTCGTCGCCTACAACGCGAACGGAGTTCTCCAACAGAGAAACCTGCAGCTTTGTTCTGAGCATCGAGGAGCAGAAATTAGGCCACCACGTTGACGAAGACGAAGATTTAGACGCCGAGGAGCAGCTCTCACATTCTCTCATCTCATCAATCTTTGGATTTTTTTGGTTTTTTTTTTTTCACTAGTTTTCTTTGAGATTCTAGTGTGATTGGAGGCCGAAGGCGTCACCTAGAATCTCGTGGGTTTTGATCCATTTTTGGTTGAGCTTGAGGCCGGCGGCCATCGCGAGGAGGTGGTTTTTTTTTTTTTTTTTCCTGGTTTTTTGTGGGTGTGGGTCGGTGATGATCTTGCCGCCGATTGGGTGGGTGATGATCCTGGTTGGGTGGTGATGATGGTGGCTAGGTGGTGATGATGGTGGTGATGGTGGCTGGGTGGTGATGATGGTGGCTCGAGTGATCGTTGATTGTGACAGAGGGATGATAAAAAATTGTAAAAAAATAAATATTTTATTGAATAAATGTGTAAAATAGATAAACTGATGTGGGTGTATTGTAAAAGTGAGTGTGTAAAATAGAAAAAGTAAGTTTTTTCGTGTAAAATAGATGAACATTTTGAACGAACTGATGTGAATGCTCTTAGAGTGGAACCAAACGCACACTAAACAAGTTGATAGAAACTCTAACGTGGTTAGGTGGTTAAATATCAAGATCTCACTCCCATTAAAAAAAAAAAAATCAAGATCTCACGAGCAAAATATCTAATACTTTAGTTTTGACAAATAAAATCTCATCTGAATACAATGAAAAGACCAGAGAAAATTTTTGCATGTGACAATGTTTAAAATCTTTGGAGCTAAAATTTGAGGTGTTCCTAACATTTTCGTTCTCGTCCTTTTTTCATATATGTCTTTCAGACTTTCACCTGAAATAAACAGTCTTAACAAAGAGAATCAACAACACAATTACATCCCTTCTAACCCGGCTAAATGCTCAGGAATCAAATTTATGATCAAGCTCTGCAGTATTGCTTGCTTGAGCTTGACAGTATAGAAAACTAGAAATAGACCACTCGACATTAGAATTAGATAAGCTAGAATTCAAAGTATCAAAACAAGTTTTAGGGTATCCTCCCCCCAGTGGCGGAGCTAGGAATTTAGGTCAGAGGGGGGCAAGATTAAAAGATAAGATTGAAAGTAAAAAAACAAATCTAAAAAAATATAAATATAAATATTAAGAGTACACAATATACCTGTAAATATTTAAATGTGACTCAATGACTTGAATGCTTTTAAAAACTCTACTTGAATGCTTCTAAAAACTCAATAGAAACTCTAATAGCTTGTTTGGATGGAGGGTGAGTACAGGGAAGTAGAGTAAAGAGAGAGAGAGAGAGAGAGAGAGTTAAATTACCTTATTTAGATATTTTTTAAGGAAGAAAGGGGAGGGATTTGGGGGGGCTTTGAATGAGTTCTAACCCCTCATTTTTACTCTTATTATATTAACAAAATACAAACTATGAAAAAGCTAATTATTCTCCCCTTACTTAATTTTAAAAAAAAAATCTTAAGGATTTTTTTTTCTTTTTTAGGGAGGCGTGCTTTATACTGTATTATATATACACTTTTTCTTTTTCTTTTTTCAAAGTTCTATTAGCATTAGTATTAGTATTCCAATCAACAAAAAAAAAAAAAAAAGTTCTATTAGTATTAGGCTGTCGTGATTCCTATTCTGTATTGACATATAGCATTAGCAGTAGGTTTTTTTTTTTTTTTTTTTAATCATTACTAGGTGGACCAATAGTTTTATATTAAAGTTATAGTAGTTTTAGAGCTCTATTAGTTAAGGCTGTTAACTTCTAAACCATGTAGCTGTAGGTTGTTCCCAATAAATAGAAAAGTTTTTTTGTCTTTTGTGTAGTGGGGCAAGTAAGACATTTCAGTTCAATACATTATCATTATCAGTAAAAAAATTGAAAGTTCAGGGGGGGCAGGTGCCCCCCTCGCCCCCCCTTCCCTCCGCCCCTGCCTCCCCGATAATCATATGTGCAACTACTAATAGTTGCCATCATATGTTTATTCATTTTTTTTTTTTTTGGTGAAAATGTTTATTCATAAATCATAGTCACATATGCTTTATCACGGGTGGAAGTACTATTAAGTTATCAACTACACTCACATATGCAAGCCAATAAAACACAACACTAATAAATTCAGGGTATTCAATTCACAGTATATAAATAAATAAAAAGATTTTATAATATTCTAAGTTCTAACTACTTGACAGTTGACACTTACATGGTTGACCCCACCTACCACTAAATGGGTTTTACGCTTTCAGGCACTCATCAAACGGTGGTGGATCAGTGTACCAAAACCTGGTTTGCTAGCAGCTAGTTGCTACAACTACACTTTTTTTTTTTTTTTGGGTAAAGCTACAACTACACGCTTTAGCCCTATGCAGTATTGACCAATTCTAACAGGGAAAGCAATGAAGCAGTCAAATTTGGTTGTCTTAATTATTTATTTATTTATTTTATAGATGTTTGTCTTAATTCTTAGATCTTAAGAGCTGGTTGATCTCAAAGTTCAAACTCACATTCTTACATTTTAAATAATATTACACATTTTTTCATCTACACATATTTCAAACAATTTTAAAAATCTCGTCTCAAACTACTCTACTAAACACCTTCTAAATCTGTTGCGGTGCAATTATGCCCTCCCACCCAAGAAAAAAAAAAAAAAACACAAATCTTAAATCTTAATAAAACACAATTTGTGTATTGCACAGAAATAAAATAAGGTACGAATATAATGATGTTAGGTGAGATAAATCATGCATAGAAATTCTTATATAATTTGAAAAGTCCCCCGGATCTACGACTGAGATTCCATTAGGTTAGTTCTCCATATAATGATTTTGCTTTTTTATTATGGGTCATGCTAACAAATGCCCTTAAGGCATTAGTTAACAATTCATTCTAGGAAAGTTTTAAACCACTTTTATGAAAGATAAAAAAAGCTGTCAAAACATTAATTGCTTTATTTCATTTTTCCATAAAAATTTTTTTTAAATAAATTGTTAACCAATGCTCTAAGAAAATTCGTTAATATTTTATTTTTATTATTAAAGTAACCTCGGTTTCCTACCTAAAATTAAAGGCCTAAAGCTAAAAGTGTTTTTTTTTTTTTTGGGTAAACTAAAGCTAAAAGTTTGCATCATGCACGTTTGGAGATTATGATACAGCGTTGGTAGTGATATGCGTGCTACCAGATTTACTACCTTCGACAACTACTTATTTACGAAGTAGTTGAAGCTTATCAAATGCATTCACTCCTCAATTGTCTCATATGGACCCACAATTATATCACTACTGCTCACAATTCACCGTGTGAATAAATTATGATACAAATTGTACTTATGTATCTGGCATTACATATAATTTGTCACCTACCACTATATATGATTGTGAGCTCTACTTAGAACATTGCAACACATGTGCCAAATTTTGGGAATTCGGCATACCAAACACTAAAACTAACTCTTGAGATGTGTTAAACACCAATTTTTTTTGGGCATTTTCTATGGTACAGTTCTATCAGTGGCACCATATATCATATGTTATATTTTTTTTGTGTATTTTTTAATCAATTTTTTCTCTTCTCTAGTAAAATATCTTTACTTTTATCTCTCACAGGCTCACAACTACTCATCCTCTCTCTCTCTCTCTCTCTCTCTCTCTCTCTCAACCATTCATCCTCTCATTGTCATATTATTTATCTCACCCCTTGAATATTGACTGAATTCCTCTAATGAAGAAAGAATAAAAAAACTAATTAAAATAATATAGAACAAATATTAAATAAGGCGGTAAAAGAATAGAACATGTGATGTAAAATGTCTTGTAAAATGGTGTGTTAAAATAAAATAAAATAAATTAACTTTTTTATATGTCAAAATGTTTTTATTTTTTCTTGATGCTAATGCTCTTAGCACTAGGTGTGCTAAATACTAAATTTTTAGTTTTTAGCACTCCAAACATCAAAAACACCCTTACATTAGAGCATTCACATCTCGAATCTTCAAACTATTATATTTTACCATCTCAAAACCTACTTTATCATTTATACAATATTATTTTACAATACACCCAGCATCCCAACTTTTATTTCCCTAATCTTTTCATTAAAATAATATATCTATACAATAAAATATTTTTTTTCTTTTTTCCCAATTTACTCCTCCACACGCATATGTACCTTCCCTCAACCTCTAGCACTGCGCCTCCATTGCCCAGTCACCACCACCACGCCTCCACCTTGCCCACCACGTTATCGCTGCCCACTGCCCACTAAAATCCCATCGGAACAAAAACCCATATTAAAATAATAATAATAATAAAAAAAAAAACCAGCATCACAACTGTAAGGTCCAAGAATTCCTAATAGTCCTAGGTCCAAATTACCAATAGCAGAGGCCTATTATGAATCTTGGCCCAAAACAATAAAGTTTTGTAGAGATGGAAACAAACAACAGAGAAACATACTGGCCCCGAGGACTCTTATCACCACTATTTCTTCCAATTCCCCCTCTTTTCCCCCTGTTCTCTTGACTATATCTTTTCTCTCTTTTTTCTTCGTCCCCCCTCTCTTTCATCTCTCCTCCTATTTATATCCTTTGTTCTTCTCATCACCACCCTGCACTTTGGCGCCACCTGTTCTCTTCTTTGTAGAGGATAATGATGGTAAAAATATCTGGAGATCCTCTCCATTGTTCAGGTCGCTTCCTCATTAATACTAAGAGTAAGGCTGTCGCGTCCTTATTTATTGCGGTCAGGAGATCTTATCTTCAGCATTCAATGTTTACGGATATCCGCGGATGCCTACGATGACTGTTCACAGCTCCTCGGGTCTTCGGCCCCCCACCTAAGCGGGATTTTATTTCAATTATTTAATGTTCCTCGGGTCCTCGGGTTCCCACAACAAAAAAAAAAAAAAAAAAAAAAAAAAAAAAACACGGGGAACTAGAACCCAAAACCCAAAAAACGCAAAACCCATAACCCAAATACCAATTCTCCATTCTTCAAAAGATTTAGAATTTCTCTACTTTTCTCAAGTTCACATTCAAAATATCAAAATTCCCTTATTATTGTTCTTCAACCTCAAATCTTAAATGCGCAAAACCAAAATGGCAACACAAGCCACCGATCCCACTCTCAAATCAAACACTTGATCTTATCGTACCCCACAAACTCAAACCCAATCTCCTCCAACCCAAGGTACGATCTCACCACAGCGTGACTTTGCAGGAAAAAAAAAAAAAAAAAAAACACCACTATCGTGACCTTGCCATGTTGAGATCCACCACAAACAAGCCACCACTGCACACCGAGAGAAACAGGGAGTGGGAGATGGAGAGACAGAGTGGGAGTGAGGGAGAGAGGACTGAAGGAGGAGAGAGGACTGAAGGAGGAGAGAAACTGAAAAAAAAAAAATAAAGAAAATAAAGAGAGAGAGAGAGAGAGAGAGAGAGAGAGAGAGAGAGAGAGAGAGGCAAATGGAATAAAAAAACTATTATTTTAATTTTACATTGAGCTACAGTGAAATTCTTACAATAGTTGGTTTTTACAGGTTCGGATGAAGCTTGGTTTTTGTGCGAAAATAGAAAAATTTGCCAACATATGGCATATAGCAATGCTAGTGCAAATGCTCTATAGACCTCTCAGATGCTAAAAAACTTAGCATTTGCCATAATACACTTTTAAATAGAAGTGTAACAAGCACCGAAAGGTGGTTGTTAATGATAATTTATTGTGGGGTTCATTTAATAAAAAAATTGATATAAATTAATGAAATGATTGAAAATAATGCTAAAATAACAAGTGAAACTCAAAAAGTTTATTTTATTGGCTCTACACCCTATAAAATTAGTAAAAATTTTTGATAAAAAGTTAGTTTTATTAACCATAAAGTAGTTTCTTAACGGGCACCATGTTGTGCCCGCCCGTTAACACTACCCTTTTTTTTTTTTTTCTTTTTTTCTTTTTCTCTCTTTTTCCTTTTCTCTCTTGTTTCACATGCCACGTCTCAGAAGTCTCATTTTTGTGGTTGAAACTTTTTTTTGTTTCCTTTTTTCATTGTCCAGTGCTCTATACTTTGTGTTTGAGTTTTTTTATTTTTATTTTTTATCTTCTTTAATAAAAGGTTGATATTATTTTAGGTTATTTTAATGTTGATTTGGTAGAGAAAGAGATATGAGTCATAGACTTATATAGGTGAATTGTAAAATAATAATATCTTAAAATATGAAAAGTAACTTTTTGATGTGTCAAAATAACAGTTTTTAAAATGCTTGATGTTAGCGCTCTTATACTCCTAAAATTAAATACGAAAATGCCAAAAGTATTACAAATTTCTAAGTTTCACATTACTTGGGGAAGCACTTGGTGATGTCCTTATAAGAGGCGACCTCCCCTTAATGTGATGGTGATTTTCCCCACTATCGTGTGTTTTGGAGAAAAATAAATCCTTACAATTTAATGAAGTCAAAGATAACTATATTTATACACTTTTATCACTCATGACTCATCACGAGTCATGGCACAAATTGTATCATTTTTTGTGTCCCTAATATTACTTCGCAAATTATAAGCTTGCTGCATTCTGACCTGACCCCTCGTTGTCGTTTTTTGTTTCCCGGAAGATCTGTCGTTGCCATTCTAACATATGGAAAATTATTGTGTACTTCCGGAATACCATAAATGTGTATTTCCTCCTCTCACATGAATAGTGGATCCTACTAATTAAATTCATGACGAGACCCACCATTCATGTGAGAGGAGTGAGTATGCATTTATGATACTTCGAGGTACCTAAATAATTTTCTCTGACAGATGCGTTTAGTTTTAATGCCCTATCAAAAAAATGAGATCCACAGTTTGTCACCATGGCTGTCAACATTTTTTTTTTTTCTAAGCCTCTTTGCCACCATTTAATATTGGTTTTTTGTTTTGTTTTTTTGGGAATCCATTTAACATTGATATTGTATATTGTCAGATTCTCAAAAAAAAAAAAAAAAAAAAATTGTATATTGTCCTTCTATAGATGGACTGTAGTCATTCGTGAGTCGTGACACCACCAAACTTGAAATTAGTTGATTATTAATATAAATGTTTATTTTTTTTAGAAGAATAAAAATGTTTAAATTTATATCTATATTACATAATTATTTGTGAGAATATTTTGTGGAATTTTGATTAATATGGAAATGATATAGAGTGAAGTTTCGGCTTTAAAATGTATTGTGTATTTTGAATCAAAACAAAAGAGAAAATGTTTTTTTTTTTTTTTTTTACTTAAAAAAAATAATGAGTCACTATTGTGACTAAATTGATCATTGTGAGATATAGCGCATATATGACTAATGCTTTTTTTCTTAAGTTATTACATATAGTATTAGAATCGGCCAACAAGCTTGGTAAACCTGTGTGAGTTCAAAGACGCTTCCCCACAAAGTAGACTTTAATGAGAAAGTTGGAGATTTAAGTGGAGGAGATTGTGATGTCATATATTGATTGGATTTTGACATATACTTGGTTTTTTTTTTTTTTTTTTGATAGGAAATGATAGTAGATTTTGTTAATTAAGAAACAAGTTATACAATGGGGAAGAGAAAGAGGGACATATGACCCCCTATTTCTCATTTGCATCACTAGCATAGGTTAGAGTAGCACGATTACATCGTAAACAAAGAAAGAAAAGAAAAAAGAAACAACAAAAAAAGTTCAAAATCCAAACTACTGCAAGAAAAACAAAACTTCTCTTGAATGCCCAGAAAACCTAAAAAACTGCCAAACACCTTCCTAATATACATGGACATCAAAATGATGAGTTTTTTATTTAAACCATCATAGAAGTGACTTCATGCTCGGCATGGTTGCCCTGCAACCTCCTTCAACCCTATAGTTGACACAACACCTGCTCATTCTCCACAATTCTATGCTTCTTTTCTCCATTAACACCTGTAGCCACCCTATTTAAATTTTTTGTTTGCTTCCTTTTGTGCTAGGTTCCACGTCAACAATTGAAGAATTATTAAGAATTTGAGGTCTTGTGGTAAACCTCTTCCAATTCTTCATTGTTTTCGGGCTTCCAATTGTAGACTTCTCCACAGACTCAACTTTTTTTGGGCTATGCAAAGATTGATTCACACTTTTATCTTGATTACCACTTCTTTCGGGCCGACCCTTACTAATATTCTTGTTTCCATGCACTTTACCACAACCAACCTTAAAACCTATTTCTAATCCCTCAAAACCCAGTGCAGATTTTTGCTCAACTTGTTTCCCCATTAAGCCACGATTGAGGGTGACAGTATCCTCATCCATTACTACCACCTTAATCAAGTCAAAGGAAATCACACTATTATCTGGCATGTAGTCAGTTGGAGTCACTTTTTGAATTTGGAAAATCTAAATCGGTTTGGATGGCACTATCAATCTCCATAATCAACTCCTCAAAAACAGGAACATGATTCTTCACAGTCAAGATTGCATCCTTCTCGACTATAATACCACCATTTGCCAGAACATCGGTTAAGCTACCACCTTCAGGTAGACTACCCGACTGCATTGAAGACCTACGTCTACTTCCACTTCCAATTGTTATAACACCACGCTCGTTTACCTTCCATTGTGAAGAAACCCGATCCCCCTGATCAACTTAAGCTTCATCATTCCACTGCCCCAGGCTACATCTCGCTTTGTTTGCATTACCATGACTTCTATGATACCCCGCCTTCAACCACTCCCCATAAGGAAGACACCCCTGTTTTCGGTCCCTTGGAACAGAGCACTCCTTTACCTCATGACAAATCCGACCACATTGATAGCAAAGCCCAACTAAATGTTCATACTTGAAACCAATACAAACCTTATCTCCTTCAGGACTGGCGACAACTCCTCCTTGACGTCATGGTTTATCCAACGGCAACTCCACCCTTACTCTGATAAAGCAAGCTTGTTTAGACGAAAACGCCTTCGAATCAACTTCCAGTACTTCTCCTAGACCACTGCCAATATTCCTGCCCACCTCTTCTAATAAAAAATCAAAAGGTAAACCCCACACTTGAACCAATATCGGCATTGAAGAGAATCTAACCGAAGTGGCTGTCACACCTCGCTCCCATCTTCGTAACACCAGAGGGTGGTCCTCAAAACTCCACGAACCATTTGCTAGCACCCATTTCAACAGACTCTCCATTGTAAACTTGAATTTAAAAAGATCATCCCCCACATCAACAATACATAAATCCGAGCTCATCCTCCACACAGATCGTAGCAGTCCCTTGGCTGCACGCTGTTTGAAATCTTGTGTTGTGAGAAACCTCCCCAACAAACTGAGGGAACATTCTTCTAGCATCCTTTCCCTCTGTGAAACCCCCAACCTTAATGACTTCTCTCTCATCCTCCGTCAACGTTATACTTTGCAACTTGTCTATAAAATCCGAATCCATAATGTGAATAGGAAAACACTAAATAGACCCCACTGAAACTCTAAAAAAATTGTAGACAGACACTGAGAATTAACTAGTCCTCACCCATAATGTGAGAATAAAAGTCTCTCCTAGAGAGAAAAATACTCACCTAGCGTGAAAACGAAAAATGTTCCACGACAAGTCGACAATTACTAAAATTGATATGGACAAATACTTCGTTGATATGGACTGTATTTACAAACTATAAAGAGTCTTAATTGTAACTAGATCGGTTCTTTTAAGGTATAACATGAATGTGATTAGCGTTTTTTTTTGGGTCATTACACTTAGGGGTGTTCATGGGCCGGGTTGAGTGTGTGGAGGAAAATATTATTAACCAATTCACCAGTGGCGGATTAAGAAAATTCCAATTTGCCGTCAACCCATCATTCTATAAATACGACAGCTTGGTAGAAAATCTTAACAGTTTCAACTCGACGGGTTAAGTGGGTTAGACAGGTTCCCAAATTCAATTGACTAAATGAATTTACTTCAATTAAATTGAATATTTGTTTTCTCTCTCAAATAAACTAAGGAAATAAATAATTGCAATTTTCATTAAAAAATAATTACAGATAGTACATAATTATTTTTAGAATGACAGAAATTTTACTACAATGAAAAAAAAAACTCAAAATCTAAAATTAAAAGTGCATATAGAGCAAGAATAATAACAAGATTTTAGAGAGAACAATTGTAGTTATTTATTTTATCACAATGAAAAAAAAAATCAAAATCTAAAATTAAATGTGCATATAGAGCAAGAATAATAACAACATTTTAGAGAGAACAACTGTAGTTATTTATTTATTTATTGAGCAGAAATGATAGTAGATTTTATTAATCAAAGATCATGTTGTACAATGGGAAAGAGAAAAGATGGGCATTATTCTAGCCAAACAATGATCTTTTCTTCCTCTTTTGCAGCACTAGCCAAAGCTAAGACAACATTGTAGTTTATTAGGGAAGAGAAATGTGAAAATTAAAAAATAAAAAGAAATAAAAAGAGATGAGAGAAATAAAGTGGGTTGGTCTGGTTGTGACGGGTTAGAAATATTTCAATTCCTTATTCAACCCGATCCGTTAAATCATCTATCCAACCTGCTCAACCTAATCTGCATCACTCAATGAACCTACATAAGTTAAGTTGGGTTGGGTAGATTGCTGGCTAGACGACTAGACGTTGTTATACCATTTTTTTTGGCTTGTTGTTTGAATTAGAAGATAATGCACATGATTTCCACCGTTGGGCAATGAGAGATCTTCATCTTCTTGTAGCATCGTTCATTCTTCTTCTCCTTATTATCCTTTTTTCTTTCCTTCTTTCTTTTGTAGATGATGAATGAATTGATCCACCAAAAAATCTACTAAATTTTGGGGTGCCCCTTTTTGTTCCAAGCTGCTTAATCAATTACTTAGGGTTGTAAATGACTAAGCTATTAATGAACAACTCAAGCTCGGTTTGAGAAAAAAAATTTGTTTTGTTAGTTTGTTTATGAAAGAAACCAAGCTTAAGGCCAAATTTATACTTGACTATCAAGCAAGTCAAGCTTAAACATAATAACATGTTTGTGAATAAACTCATGAACATAATACTCGATTTAACTATATATGATATTATGTTTTTATATGTATACTTGTATAAAAATATACTTATATAGACTTAAGATTTGATTGTATTGGTTTGTAAATAAATTCATACGATATCAAATTATTATTTGTAGTTTATCGATAATATAAATAGTCCATTTGTAATTAAATTTGATAGATTTGTGAAGAGGTAACAAATTTTAGCCATTATTTTATTATATATGAGAAAAGAATAAGTTTATCCAGTAGCTTGAGCTTGTTCAACAAGAAAATAAATCAAATTTGAATATGTAATTTTGTTTGATGATGAATAAACTCAACTTGTATTTGAAATACAATTAATTAAATAAGCTTGAACTTTTAATACTTGGTTTGACTTGGCTTGTTTATGGTCATACAATCACTAAACATCTTTTTGTGTCGGTGAGAATTTGGGTATTTTTTTCCCCTTCTTTTTACTTTTTTTTTTCTTGTGTTCATATAGCACTCTCTCTCTCTCTCTCTCTCTCTCTCTCTCTCTCTCATGCTTTAACATCATTAGATTTGGTAAGATGACACATTCTAAACATTTTAAATTAGGAGACATATTACAAGCCATATATTTATTTGAGTAGATCCTAGCCCTGAAATGGACTCTCTGCATTGCACAAAAAAATAATGAAAATCCAAAATTTCCAATTTCCCCATAAGGCTTAAACTCCAAAATCATATGCAACCAAGCATAATTTTTTTTTTTTTGGAAGGAATAAAGAATAAATACTAGCATCTCCAAACGAAAGGCATTAAAGATTCATTAGTCTACCTAGCAATAAAATTATATTCTTATTTATTTCAACAAGCACTTTGGTTAGAATTGAAGACCAAAAAATGCCCTGCTTTACCTGACTCGCCTTGCCCTGCATCATCTTGAAGAGGTGATGAGGCGAGACAAGTTTTGCTCTCCTTCATCTTGAATTTATATATAAAAAATTTATTTAATATATTTAAAAATTCATACATATAATTTAATTTGAAAAAAAAATCCTAGCAATAATTTTTTGACATCTGGAATCTTTTTTTTTTTTTTTTTATAAGAAAAGAAATGAATCTTCAATCAACAGAAAAGGTGCTATTTCCCTTTGTTATTTTATCTTAATCTCATTAATGATCCAACCTACCCCGTTGTCATCCTCGCCTTTAATGAATCTAGTTAAAAAGGAAAAAAAAGGCAATTGTATAATAATAATGATAATAAAATTTTCTATAAATAGAATCCAAACCTACACACCCAACTTAGTGAGAGAATCTAGGTTCTAAACCAATCATGTGCCTCAAAAAAAAAAAAAAAGTTTCTAAACCAATCTCCGCCAGCAACCCTAAACTCATCACCACTAACAACCCTTTACCCATAAACCAAGACCTACCACAGATGAAGCCACCGTTTGTGTGAGAGAGATTTTTAGGAGAGTGATTAAATAAAAAAAAAAAAAAAACTTAGGGTCTATTTGGTAGTAGGATTTTTATATTTATTTTCAAAACGATATGAATTTTTTTTTTCAAAAATTGAAATTGAAACTAGTTTTTAGATAATACTTTTTAAATTATAAGTGTTTGACTTCAACTTTTAAGAACATTTTTCAAAATACTGAAAGTAAAAGATTAATTTTTGGGAGACCATTTTTACTTCTGAGATTTTTTTTTTTAAACTTACGAAAAGTAATGTGTGGATTACTTTTTAATTTTTTTAATAATGATTAGGGAATAGAGTTCATGTATCTTTTATTATTATTATTTTTTGATAATAATAAGCTTCAAATATGAAACATCATAAATTTTTTGTACGATAATGTTAAACTCCTTAATTTAAGAGATAAAAAAGTTTGAACAAATACGTGAGGTTTACTATTTTTTAGTTTACTTACAGCTCTGTCATTAAAAACATTTTTTATATATTGAAAATACCTTCTTAATCAACTTATTTGAATAGTAAAAATAGAAAACAATTTTCTGACAGCTGTATTTAGAGAATATGAGATGCACTCTTTATGGTTTTCAAAAAAATAAATTGTGTTTAATTGCTCAAAATTCAAATGGGTCCTCATAGTGAATGCTATAATGACCATCTAAATTTGAACGACATTGTAGCATTTTGGGAAAAAAATTGAATTAATAATAAAAAGCGAACGTGGAAGCCATTTCTGTGTATTTGGTTCTCTATTTTGTATTTTTGAATAACCGGTGGCTGTTTTTAAAAAAAAAAAAAAAAAAAAAAACCGGTGGCTGCACGCTCTAACACATGACAGCGCAAAGTCAAGTTTCAGAATAGTTGTTATTACTTACTATTATTCAATTTTCTGTCAAAACAAACAACCGATTGTTAGTTTTTGAAAATAAAAGTGTGCTAACTACTAATAGGGAAATCGAGAGCATCCGTTACAAGCAATGATGACAACTGGCTGTCGTTTTAGCTAAACCTACAAACACCCCACCAAAAAAAAAAAAAAACTGGTGGACTCCCAATTTCAAACCCATAATGGCATCTTCTGTAAATAAACGGAACACAGAGGTGAAAAAAGGAGTGTGAGCAGGGAGACTCATATGTTTTGCCACGAAGCTCACGAAGCTTGCATCATACAGAGACTTTTTTTTTGGTTTTTCACTCGTGGGCTCTGAGAGAGAGAGAGAGAGAGAGAGAGAGAGGCCCTATATAAACCGGAGCAGCTACATGTGAGCCTCACCTTCCCATTTTCTCTGCGATTTCGAAGCTCTTCCTTTCTCTCTCCTAAACTCTTCCCTTTTCCTAACGAATCTAGAGAGAGAGAGAAAGAGAAGAGAGAGGCGGATTTGCTGTTCTGATCTTCTTAGTTTTATTGAGAATCAAATCGTTTCAAAGTTTGCTTGTGAAGTGAAAGGCAAAAATGGCAAAGAATGTTGGAATTCTCGCCATGGATATCTACTTCCCTCTTACCTGTATTCAGCAGGTGACTCACTGTCTTTCCTCTCTCACTCTTTCTCTCTAATTTCTGTGTTTGGATGCTGAGAAAATGTCGGCGATTTTCTGATCCTCAAGTTTGGTAAATATCACATAAATTGACCTCAGCTAATCGAATAGTTCAATAATAAGTTCGGCTTTCTTTATTAATTTTTTTTTTCAGGTATTATTATTACTACTTTACTTTCCCGAGAAGAATCAAACAGAATCTTGTTTTCCTCTATGTGAAGCTTTTATTTCAGATATATGCTGACATTTTTGTGTTTATTGCTTTCAAAGTTGGCTCAAGATGTGTGATATTATATATATATATATATATAAGCATGTGAGTTATTATTGTGATTTAACATTAGTGGTCTAAATTTTAATTCTGCTTCCTTTTATGGTGTTCTGATTTCTGAAGTGTGTTTAAATTCATAATAAGGTTTGGTGAGTTGGTCAAAATTGTGTCTTATTTGAATAAAAAAAAAGTTGGTAAAAATTGTGATCTAATTGTGGTGGTCAACCACAGCCACAGCATGCTTAGGAAGATAGTGTTGACTATCAAATCTCAATTCTTTTGAGGATGGCTATTTGTCATGGATTACATGGCTGATATTTTGAACCTGGGATGTCTCTGTTGAAAACCCCAGGAAGCGTTAGGTAAGCTAAAAGCGTCTTTGGCTACATGGCCTATTGTGGGGTGTCATGATTTTGGAACTTTTTGCTAATTGTAGAATGGAAATAGTTATAGTAATGGAAGTTTTTTTTTTTGAAATGGATTTAGAGATTGACTGGTACCCATTAGTAGATAATCTGGAAATCTTTTTCAAGGGGGCTGAAGATTTCAGAAGTGTTGAGTGTTAAGCTATGAATGGATGACCATCACCTCATATGAAATCATTCACAAATTAATGTATTCTAGTCGATATGAGTGCTTTAACATACTGTGGGATATTTCTTTAGTTTTTTTGATCTATTTCTCCTTCTTTGACACACTCTCTCAATGAAACTAATAGCTTGTTAATTCATATTATTACTTAAAAATATTAACACCTTTTGTCATTTTCTTAAAAATATTTTAATCTAAAAATGAGCATAACATGTACTTAAAAATATTCATTTACATATTAATTAATTAAAGTCTCCATGTCATATTTTATTTTATATTTTCAAGAATTTTCCCATCACTCCTTATATTATTGATACATATATCCTGTGAGTATTAATACTTCCTAGCCTATATCTTATTTTTTTTTCTTTCCCTTTTTATAATTTCTAGTTGACTTTCAAAATCAATGATAGAAATGGGGATTGTGAATACAAAGTTTAAAAAATTAATATAAATTTTAATGCAAGATATATATGATTGCAAACTCTGCATATATTAATATTAATTAATAGAGAATTTCTGAAGTAAAATATAACTGAGAAACTCTAATTAACTTAAAATAGAGCTTTAATATAAAAAGGGCTATCTTTGAATTATAAAGAGCTAATAAACAATTAATGGAGATAAGGATGACAAACTACCCAATAACAATGAAGATTTTTTATACATGGCTGTACTGGGTACCATAATTTGAGATGGGATTTAGGCAGGTAGAATTCTGATGTATGGGAAAAAAAATTCATGATTTTTTAATGATTTTTTTTTTCAAGATAAAAGGAATAACCAACAATAAAATAATTAAATGCGCCCTGGGAATAACCAAGAAAGTACTAGGCTACTCGAATAGCATGCTCATTGAAATCAGTAATTAATGGTTCCTAAAACAATATTAATTTTCCTGGTAATAGGGGTGGTCCCATGGTTCTTTTCTGGAATAAGCTATATAGTCCAGTTAGTTTTTTTCAAGTGAACATAATTCTTGCTGGCATTTTATTTACCTGTATGTGTGTTCTTGCAAAAAAACTATTAGAATTGCATCACCTGCTGAATCTATCTTTTCTTTCTATATGGGAAATAGGAAGTATTGGAGGCTCATGATGGTGCAAGTAAAGGGAAATACACAATTGGACTCGGGCAAGATTGCATGGCATTTTGTACTGAGGTGGAAGATGTCATCTCAATGAGGTTGCAATTCTACATTCAACCATCACTGTTTTTCTGCACCTAATGTTACTTTTCATGTTGTCATTGCTTTGAGTCAGAATTAAGTTAAAACATAATTATGATCTAGTGGTGTTCTAGGAAATTTAAAGAACACCATGACAATTGAAAGGGAGCCTCATACAAATATAGGGAAGTTCTTAGTCCAAAACGAAAGCCTACATTGAGAACTGAATCCTGTTAGTTCAATTTCAATTAAGGAATGAAAAGACTATTAAATTGGTGAGGAATCATACCAAGTGGATCTTCTATTGGATTGCAATTGACAACCCTTCAGAGGGGGAAAAAAAAGAAAAAGAAATCGAATGAATTGCAGTATAACATGATGCACTGTCCTTTTCATAAAAAAAAAAAATCATTTATCTAATTACATGTGTGTTAGCCCTGTATTAGTTTATGTTTTATGCTTATCATGGTAGATGCGACCATTAGGAGGGCCCATATTGATTTCTTCTTTTTACATTGACAGTTACTTTGGTATGTCCATGCTTTAAACACTCCATTGAGCTTCAACTTTAAGTTTAATAAGAATAATACTCATTCTGATAGCATCTTCAGGAAGTTTTACATTTGTTGGCTCTTCAATTTTCAGTTTGACAGTGGTTACCTCCCTCCTTGAGAAATATGGGGTTGATCCCAAACAAATTGGTCGTCTGGAAGTAGGCAGTGAGACTGTAATAGACAAGAGCAAGTCCATTAAGACCTTCCTGATGGGAATCTTTGAGGTAGACCTCTGAACCCTTTAAATACAACATGCTCTTATGATTTGAATTAATTGCTTATTTATGGTGATGAAATGTGTGACCATATGTTAGTTCTTTGTAATCTAATCCAAATCGAGTAAATGTAGTGGATATACCTATCAAAAAAAGAAGAGTAAATATAGTGGATACTAAAACCTCAGTTGAGGTAGAACCGTAGAAGCTATACAAGTGATTCATACAATACATATGGGCTCAGAATTATGTTGCATTGGTTCTGGAATTGCTTGTTTGTTTGTAAGTAGTTTGAGCGAAAGCCTGGTTCCAACCCATTTACTAATTGGCTAAGCAAGTGGATTGCAGTAGAATCACACTTACCTTGTTGCAACCCTCTTCAAATTTTTAGAAGCCTAGATTTTACTTGTTGACTCAATACTAGTTTTCATGTAGAGCAACAGGTTAAAATTGCCTCCAGCTAGACTGGTTTCTTTTGTATCTGGTTTGGATTCCAAATCATGATTCTTATCTTCTTCCTTTTTAAGCAATGAAACCTTTTGGGTTTTTCTTTCTATTTAGATCCCTGATATTGCTCTGCTGTGATTGTTCTTATGATAGGATTCATTTATTTAGTATTTCAAATCCTATCAATGCTTATGATTCCTTTCTTCGAAGAATTTAATTGACTGCCCTACTTGGAATGAACAGAAATGTGGAAATACCGACATTGAAGGCGTTGACTCAACTAATGCATGCTATGGAGGAACTGCAGCTTTATTCAACTGTGTCAATTGGGTTGAGAGCAGTTCATGGGATGGACGCTATGGACTTGTTGTATGCACTGACAGTGCGGTATGACAATTTCCTTTGGATATTATATTTTGCCTTTGAGTATGGTCCAGGCCTCCAGGGACAGATTTGCTTTATTTCTCACATGAAATAATTTATGTATTATGAATACACAAAATTGAAGAATTTCTGAATTTGGAGATGTATTCCTGTTTTTTATTTAACTACTTGAAATCAGTCAAATTCACATAAATGATTTTTTTGGGGGGATAAATTAGGACTCATCATTTTATGGAGTCTATCGTACGCCATTTACTGATTGTAGTTTCCTTTACCAGGTCTATGCAGAAGGACCGGCCCGACCTACTGGAGGAGCAGCAGCTATTGCCATCCTAATAGGACCTGATGCTCCTATTTCTTTTGAAAGCAAAGTTAGGGGGTCTCATATGGCTCATGTCTATGATTTTTACAAGCCAAACCTTGCTAGTGAATATCCGGTAATTTTTCCCAAATTCCATTTTACATGGCATTTTTTCACATATACTGTTGCGATTGGCATTATATTTTTCCAATTTGATGATTTTTTAACATTTTGATTTTCTTCATTGAACTGTTTCTTTCGCTTTTGGTTATGAATTTGGCCTGTCATTTGCATGGTATTCAGTCAAGAAAATTCATTATCTGGGGAATCAAGTTGCTCGTGGAATCCTATCAAAAAAAAAAGTTGCATGTGGAATGACTCCCATTGATTAATGTCATTGCAGGTTGTTGATGGCAAGCTTTCTCAAACATGCTATCTCATAGCTCTTGATTCTTGCTACAAACAAATGTGTAACAAGTAAGATTCTATAGAAGTCTTGAAAGCTTTTAATTCTGTTCTAATAGAGTTCTAGAGAAAAAAAAAAAACTATGTTCTAATGCCTGACTGTTTTGCGTTCTGTAGGTATGAGAAACTTGAAGGAAAACAATTTTCTCTTTCTGATGCTGACTATTTTGTTTTTCATTCTCCATATAACAAGGTATATTATGTTGTCAATTATAATTCTGCAGCCAATTTATTTTTTGGAATCATAATTGAAATTCTAAAATGATTAAAGCAATAGCTTATTTATCTAATTCAATTTTTTGCTTTGAACAACTGCAGCTTGTACAAAAAAGTTTTGCTCGTTTGTTGTATGATGACTTCTTGAGAAATGCCAGGTTATTGTTTGTTTTCTTCTTCCCTCTAGGAATTATGACATGTAGTTTTCAGAAGTTTTATCTACACTGTGTATGTACTTGGGGATTAATAATATCTGCTTCTATTTGCAGCTCCATTGATGAGGCTGCCAAAGAAAAGCTGGCACCATTTTCAACCCTATCTGGTGACGAAAGCTACCAGAGCCGGGATCTTGAAAAGGTACTCTAGAACTTTGATATTGATTATTATTAAAAGAATGTTTTCTATTTGCCTACTTCCTTAAGATAATTTTGGATAACATTGTTCTTAAGATTGGACCCTCTTCCTAATGATCATGTTGATCTACAGGTAACCCAGCAACTTGCAAAGTCCCTATATGATGCAAAGGTGCAGCCAACCACTTTGATACCAAAGCAAGTTGGCAACATGTACACCGCATCTCTCTATGCAGCTTTTGCATCCCTTCTTCACAATAAGAATAGTGCATTGGTAATTTTCTAACTGCTTACTTAACTAACAATTTGGTTTCTTCCCTTCAAATGTTCATACTTCATGGTTATTATTAATATTATATTATCTCATGGCTTGCAGGCGGGCAAGCGAGTGATACTGTTCTCATATGGAAGTGGCTCAAGTGCTACAATGTTTTCATTGCAACTCCGTGAAGGTCAACATCCCTTTAGCTTGTCAAACATTGCCAATGTAATGGATGTTGCAAGGAAGTTGAAATCAAGGCATGAGGTATTTCTTGTATTCTTCTTTTCTGATGCTATTAATTTCCAGGTGTCTTTGTTTGATGTTTTTTTATTTGAGATTTATTTTGAAGTGTGCTAAACTTTTGACTCACTTTATTACTTGGCATTAGCCTATGATTAAAAGGCCATACAGTTTAATGCTAAAATTCCATGTCTCTAAACAAGAAATGATTTTGTGCAAAGAACAATTGGTAAATAGTCAGCCCATAACAGGGGAAAAAAAACCTAGGAATAATTCTGTGTATTTTAACGTTGGTGTGGTTTTCATGCAGTTCCCACCAGAAAAATTTGTTGAAACTATGCACCTAATGGAGCATAGGTATGGAGCCAAGGACTTTGTGACAAGCAAGGACATTAGCGTTTTATCTCCAGGCACATACTATCTCACTGAAGTTGACTCCATGTATCGGAGATTCTATGCAAAGAAGGCTGGGGACTGTACAACTGGCACCCCCTGTGAGAATGGTTCTCTTGTTAATGGTCTGTGAGATGAACATAATACAGCATGCAATGCCAGAAGTTGGCTTTTGTGTTCCTAATTCTTAGTTGTTATGTGTTCTTTACTTCTTAGTTGTTAGAGATAAGAAGAATATCGTTCCATAAGTATGTATTCTAAAGAAATTAGTGTGTTGAGTAGTAAGTGTTGTCAGGTTAATTTATTTTTCCTCTTCCTTTTCCCCATTTTCATTGAAGGTTTTCTCAATAATCATTACCTTCATTCAAACCAAAATGCCTTCTCCCTGGATAATGAAAATGTAACAAATGCTGAAGATGATAATTATCTTTTCAGCTTCTCAAATTGGCGTACCTATATGTTCTGCTTGCTTGTGTTGTTGTCACGACTCTTCTCTTTTGAAGAGAAAATGTTGTAAGTGCAATCAATTATAACAGGTTTATGCAAAATAGGGGAAAAGAGAAGTTGTTCTTTTTGTTAAAGCAGGTCTTAACAGTGCAACTCACAATCTGCCAATCTGGTCTACTGGGCTTTCTTTTACAACAAGTTGGGTCCTATTCCCTTTTTTGACGTCCCGGACTTGGTTCGTCTTGCAAATGGCAGAAATGATAAAAGGCCCTTCCCTATTTTGCATCCTTTTTACGTGAAATAAAATAATTATTTAGCCAAGAAAAAAGGGGAGCACAATTACAATGGTACAAAAGTTCAATAATATTTATATTCAAAAGAGTCTTTTATCATATATACCATATAAAAGAAATAAGAAAAAAGCACATAGCATGGAATATGGAGATTTTTCCCTTCCTGCAACACACGAGGACAAGATTCCGACGTCAAACCTAAGTGGACCAACAATAAAGTGTTTACAAGTTAAAAAAAAAAAATAACAAAGGGTTTAGAGTCTTAAAAGTTAAAAAGCTTAATAAGGGTTTCCAAATCCAAACCCTTTATTATCAATTAACAAAGAAACTCGGTAATTTGCCAAATTCCTTAACGCTACTACTAGAATTCATATTCAATGATGGGCGATTCAAAAGGAATTCAATAATGGGTCATGGGTGGGGGCCCAATTGAAGCCACAAAGAGATAAGGATTTAAATCTTGTAAACTACTTGACACCGATTGTTTAAGAATCTACCTTTAGTGTTTTTATGATTCTGTTCTTTTATAAGTGTCTACGTACAATATGAATATATGATGAATGAATTTTATATATATAAAATCTGGCAGAACCAGTTCTGGAAGTGGCCTCCTAAAAGTGAGAGTAATCTACTTTTGTTTGGAGTTGGAGGTATTAGCCAATTATTTTTAGGTAATTTGCTCCTAATATATGTATGATCTAGTTTTCAAACACCAGAAGAAAGGAAAGGTTAAGCTGGAGAAAGCTTGCAGAAGCCAAATTGATCCAAATTCTGCATGAATTATTAGTTTCGGATTTAAATCCAGTTTGTGGTTCAGTGTCATGGTCAAATATCACTCTCTCCAAATATCCCAACACTTGTTTTAGGATTTTAACTTTTAAGCTACTTGGAACTTGAGAAAAAAAAAAAAAAAAAAACTATTTATAAATGAAAAGTTTCTTAAGAATTTCATTGAATAAAATCGGGGCATCACATCACGGTGGATAACGTCCAGTAAAGCAACAGGAGCCTCTCTAACCAAACAGTTTTACATGCTCAAAATTACGCGCCATTTTGGCTAACATATGAACTTTTGGGCTTTACATTTTAAGCCTTTTATTAACTTCTCCGTCTCAATTAATTAATTAAATAGCACAAAAAAAGTATAGGATTTTTTTAACTGTTCATCTTTATCCGGTATTATTATTATTATTATTATTATTATTCCACCAACCTTTAAACATTTCAACATTTTTTTTTTGCTAAATAACATATCTACATAGAGTTGAGTTGATGGTAATGCTATGTTACAACTTACGGGTCTTGAAGACTTGAAGTCTTGCCATTTAGGCTATCTGTCGTACTACTCCTATCTCAAATTGAAGAAATTATATGGTCTTCATGATGGACCACGTCACTTGTATACAATAAAAACCTTATAATTTCTCCCCAAATTATTGGTCTTGTTTAGAAAACCCAGTTTTTAAGGGAGCATCATTTATTGTGTTGTCTCTTAATTAAAAAAAATAGAAGTTTTCAAAACTATCCGTAAACAACGTTTTCAAAAAATTTTATTGTTTAAAGTGCTTGCATTTGGTAGGGGCATAATAGGAAGCTCTATAATTTAATGACTTGGGTATGTTTGGTAGACTGTAGTAGACTTTGTAATGTAATAGTTATTTTTATGATTTAACTATTCAGTAGTTTGATTATGTTTTATTACATAGAATAATCATTTCTTATAAATAGCTGTTATTTGAAATGAAGAATAACTATTCATTTCTAAAAGGGATGTAATAACTATTCCTTAGCATATGTATTAATTTCTAGAGTTAATATATTTTAAATAAACAAGTTTTCCATATGCACATAATTATTATGAAAATAAAAAATTATAAAAAATAACTAATCTCTCTTTCAATTTAAAAAATATTATTTTTTAGGAAATATAATTATTTGAGGAAGATATTTTCTAAAATATATCTTAAATTTGATTTAAAATACTTTCATTCCATTATCTTTAAGTTTCTATTATTATGTTGTTACCAAAAAAATGAATAGTAATAATCATTAGTCATTACATTACAACATTTTGTATTCCTTGTAATATTTATTTCTATTCCTATGTAATTACTGTTACAGTCTACCAAACGCGTTCTTAATTTTAAAAATGGAACAAAATTTTGGGACATCTCAAAATAAAATACAGGACCAATAATTTGGAATGAAGATAGTATGATCTAAAATAACTAAGGTTTATTATTACTTTCCAGACCTTTTTTATTATTTATTTTTTAAGTTAAGGGAGGAGAATTTGAATTCTAGACGTTTTCATCGAAATATTAGTTGAGTTATAAAAAAAAAAAAAAATCTGAATTGCATTGAAGGAATTTAAATTTTACATATTTAGAGCATTCTTATGCTAAATGCTATAAATGCTAAATTTTGACATCAAATTTGTAAAAAGCACCAAAAAGCAAATTACAACAGACATACTAAACTTAAAAAAAATGCTCACGGTAACTCCAATCTAAAAAAAAAAAAATTATTATTTTAATGTTTATGGTGGAAAAAGCAGCTTGTGTAATTGTTTTTTATTATTTTAATGAGTAATTTATATTATTTTAAACGAAATAATAAAAAAAATAGAACTTTTAATGTTACATGTATTATAAAATAAGTTGTTAAAATTAATAAAATGACATTTTGAAATGCTAAATAGTAAATTTTTTAAAAGTTTTGATAAGAACGTTTTATAGGCAGTGTTCTAGCTCGTGCACAGTGTAAGAGCATCATTTTAGTCAAAAGTTTAGTCCACATTTTATTAAAATATATATATATATATATATACATATATATTTTTAAAATTTTGGCTATTCATTTTCCAAATATTTCTACTACTTTCCTATTTTATTAAAATACATTTTTTTAATAAGTTGTTGCTGTTGCTATTATTTTAACTACAGAAGCTTCAAAAGGTTAAATTATTCCTAAGATGATTTCCTAGATAAATTTTGTTGATTTAGCTATCCATCAAATTAAGTGGAGATTCAAACAAGAAATTTAATCAATACCAATGTGAGAGGAAACATCATAGAGAAATTCTTTTTTGAAAGAGTGCCAGTGAAATTTGTAGATGTAAAAGTTTTACAGTCAATTTTTGGTGGTTTAGTTATTTATTTATTTGGGAATTGAAATGAGAAATTTCACCAAAAATAAGTGAGATTGCACAACTTGAGGGTCTTTCACAAACTCATGATTGCTAAACTTTCCCTCGCACATGAAAATCTTCTAATTTACCATGAGCTCCAGCTCATTTACTCCTAATAATTGAGGGAATGTCAGTCAACATGAAGAAATTGGAGTTCATGTGTTTGGTAAGAGAAATCAAATTCATTACTTCCTCATGTCCACAAATTACTAGAGCTAAAAAAAAAACATTAAAGCAAATTAATGTTAAAAAAAAATGCAGGCAGAAAGAAGAAGAAGAAGGAGGAGGAGGAGAAGAATAATAGGAAGGTACTCCTTTTGGTTTAGGGTTAGTGGGTGGACCACCATAGATAGGTGGTGGGAACCAATGAAATCCATTTATTAAGCCAGAAAGACAAACCCTTTTCCAGCCCAATTCTGACACTACACTGTCACCCTATTGGTTGAGACTTGACCCCCAACTTAGCCCACTGATTGGGACCGATCACAACCCCTCTGGGTCATCAAGTAGGTCCCAACACGTGGCAACCCCATTACTTCTCTGATCTGCAAATCTCCACCGTCCTTACATTTCTCCGAAAGATCGTATCATTTCTCGTAAATAAATTATATTATTCAACCAAGTCTTCATAATCCTCCTCCTTTCGTAACTCTTATCATTCATTCATTCGTTCTCGTCGTTCTTCAATTTCATTTCTGTTCTGTTCTGTTATGTTACTACCGTTTCGATAAACACTTACTCACTCCCACTCTCTCTCAAAGGCTTCTGAATTCTCAAAATGGCGTCGTGTCAAGAACACGAGGTTGATCAAGACGACGACGGAGGAGGAGGCACCTCCGATCTCAGCTCCGGCAGTGGGCCCCATCAGGAAAACAACCCTAACACCTACGAAACGCCGGCGTTTCAAGGCTTGCCGTTGAAAGAGGAGGCTTTCGACTCGGACCCACCGTCCGACCCGGACCAAAATCCCCACCCGGCTTCTTCTCAACCACTCGGGGTGGTCCCCATGGCGATGCCGATTCCGGTTTCCACGGCGGCAAGACGTTCTTCCACCAAAGACCGTCACACGAAGGTTGAGGGACGGGGCCGGAGGATCCGAATACCCGCCACGTGCGCCGCCCGGATCTTCCAACTGACCCGAGAACTCGGCCATAAATCCGACGGCGAAACCGTCCGGTGGCTCTTGGAACACGCCGAACACGCCATCATCGATGCAACCGGTACCGGAACAGTCCCCGCCATCGCCGTCTCCGTCGGAGGGACCCTCAAAATCCCAACAACCAGTCGCGACTCCTCCACCGCCACAACAACGACCGCCGCTAAGAAACGTAAGCGACCGTCGAATAGCGAATTCGTGGACGTGGTAAACGACGGCGTCGTTTCGAATCTCTCAACTCTCGCACCAGTTCAACCCGCCACACCAACGGTCCCACCGCAAGGCTTAGTCCCGGTTTGGGCCCTTGGAAATACCGGTATGATGGTCCCCGCCAATGCTTTCTGGATGATCCCACAACCCGGAACCGCCTCCACCTCCAATCCCAACCCGCAAATATGGACCTTTTCACCCCCCGTGACGCCAGTATTCAACGTGTCCACCGCAAGGCCAATTTCGTCATTTATTGCAAATACTAGTAGTCAGAGTCTGAGTCTGAGTCAGAATCAGAATCAGAATAATAACGTGAATGTGAACATGAATATTGCAAGTGGGGTTGAGATTCGAGCTCCGTCTCCTGCGGTTTGTAACAGCACAGTGAGTACAAGTATGGTTGGGGCTAAGGTGGCGAAAAAGTCGTCGTCGACTATGGCGGCGAGTGTGACCAGTAAAGCTCAGATGCTTAGGGATTTTTCGTTGGAGATTTATGATAAGCAAGAGTTACAGTTGATGGGTCGACCTGGGAATCACCAAACTCAAGCTGCTGCTGCTGCTTCTTCTTCTTCTTCTTCAAAGCCATGAAAACAGAGTCAAATTTTTGGGTGCTATTCCTACTGCAACATAGTAATAAAAAAATCAATGAATGAAACAGATTTTTAATGTTTATGATTTACTGTGATTTTCGTCCAGTTTTTACACTTTAGCCAGGAACAACTCCTCTTTTAGCTTTCTTGTTTTATTTTAGGTTAGAGAACATGTACTAACAACCACGTCGTACAAGTTGTACCCTGATTATTGTTCAATGTTTGATATAAAAGTCCACGTATATGGTTTTTCTTGTCTTCACAAACCTTGAATATTTTTTTTTTCCAATCAAAATGATAGTAGTAAAAAAAATTTGTAGCTATAACACTTTTGGAAATTTTTATTGTTAAACATTCATTCTGTAATTTGAACTCGAAATTGGGCTTCTCATGTTAGTGAAAGTTGCATTGTGAAGGGTGGGTAATTTTACAACTTAGTGGGGGTTTCATATTAGAAAAAAAATCATAAATTTACTACTAATTTATCGTAAAAAACTTATAAAGTGTAGGGCCTGTTCGAATTTGAATTTGAATTTTTTTTAGAGAGTTTTTCAATTTATTACATTCATTCATGATATTAACTCTTTATAATAAAATAAAGACATTAATTGGTTTTTAATGTAGGTGAAAATTGAACTTCAAATCTCTTATTCAACTACTAAAGACCTTATCGTTTGAATTTGATTAGTGTATCTTCAACGCAAATAAATAATTATCTGATTTTTTGTCTTTTGTTTTGTTTTATTTATTTTTAATTGTTGGCACACTAGTTTATAAGGTTTAAATAGAGAAATTTATCTTATCCAATTATTAAAAACTTTACCATTTGAATTTTGATTAGCTTGTCTTCAACAATGCAAAAAAATAATTATCTAATTTTTTGTCTTCTGTTTTGTTTTATTTATTTTTAATTGTTGGCACACTAGTTCATAAGGTTTAAAAGGTTTAAATAGTGAGATTTATCTTATCCATGTATATTAGTTTTCTTTTATGGTTTCATCATAGGAAGTATAGTAAGAAGCCCTACTGCGTTTGATTGTTTTTATTTTTATTTTCATATATATATTTTTTTTTAGAGAAGAAGCCCTTCAACTAACATATGATTTGGAGGGAAAAAAGAATGATCATAATGAAACTAATTTAAATGTAATTTTTATGACTTTCAATGGGATGGCCCAAAAAAGTACGATTGTAGGGCCAATGGGCCCAGGAATATGTGTTGGATTGGTCCAAGAACATTTATTAAGTTTAGAGCCCAATCCGAGGATATTGAATGGTCCGAAAACGTAGAAATATCAACCCATAGGGTATTACAGATAGATAAAGAAGCGGTATTTGATCATGATCATCCAAGGAGGTGGTTCGAGGAAGAATATATCCTCGGTTGTGTAAAGCCGAGGTAAGGGAAGGGTTGGTCAACATCCACGAGAAATATTCTAGAAGGTCCTATAGGTAAGGGTAAGTATGGTAGATGTAGAAGATAAGAAGTAGGGCAATAAAAATATCTAAGGTAAAGCTGTTACCACCGTTTCCGCATTGAATGCTCTGCAAACTGTTTCTCTGGTAGCATTAATGAGGAAGTGATGCCTGAGCATCAGAGTTTAGCCTTACAGCTGCCTCAAAAAACTTCAGGGGAGGTGGATGAGATAAATATCTAAAACCAACAATCTAACCTTTATGTAGAAAATGGCATAAAAGGAAGGAGGGACATTCAGAAAAGGGGATCGAAAGCAGAGAAAGAAAACACGGTATACATAACCATCTATAGTTGTAATCTATTTTTGAGAGAAACGATACAATTCATCATCGGCTTATGTCTGAGGATAAATTCTATCATATGAAAAGTTTCCTATATGTAATTTTGGGATCGAGCCCACCATCTTTGTCATCTAAATAGCTCTAAAACCTAGATTTCAAGCTTACTCTTTACAAATTTCATTGTATTGGGCCTATCCCCATCTCATTGTTGGGTTTGGGTACAATTGTGACCTTACGATGATAATGTTTATCCTATTTCATTTCTTGTAATCTCCCTATCTTCCTAAAAATGGGAGTAACATGCATTCCGTATCTATAAAAGACAATAACCCAAATTCTACCATTCCATTATTTATTTTAAAAACTCCAAAAAACACACTTAAAAAAAAGTCCATCGTATTCTTATGAAAACATGGTGTAGGGGTATTTTACTCCTAACAAAATTTAAAGCATGAGGGGCATAATAAATTTAGAGCTTGTTTGATAAAAAATTTCTAGTAATATTGTTTAAGTTTTGTGAAAATATGTATTGGTGAAAAAATGTGTAGAATACGTGTTGTGGTGTTTAAACAACAATGTTTGTTGTTTAAACACCGTTACCAAACAGGGTCTTAGTTGCTCACCAAGTAAGCCTTGTGGCAGCACGAGGGGATTATTGAATTGGTAGAGGAATTCGCAAGCCTGCCACTAGTTTTCTTAAAAAAAAAAAAATTTAAAAACACACTTTTTTTTCTAAAAAAAATTTAAGTACTAATGTACTATACCTTAAATGCAAAATTGACCCTCTAAGTTTCTTCAAATTTCATTTAAATTCTCTAACTTTGCTTTTATTTATTTCAATTCTTTAACTTTCAAATTTATTCAATTAAAGCGTTTTCATCAACTTTTATTATATGTTTTGGTTAATTTTTTAATTTTATAAATTTTTCTTCCAAATATTTAAATTAAAAAAATTCAATTAGTGATTGAAAAATGCTTTCCAAATTCTTATTTTCAAAAGATTTTAACCAAAGTTCACGAAAAGGTCTTATTTTGAATAAATATAAACTATGATTATCCCAAACTATAAGTGAAGTCAAGCACTCACGTAACACGTTGTTAGTGGAGATGGGAAACCGTACTGAAAGGCCTGGCCGTACGCACGTGTGATAAAATGTACGCGTGAGAGTTCGTTGGGGGTTGGGATTGGGGTGGGTCCACCTCCAAATGGTGGGTCAACAAGAACCCCAATGGAAGTTGCGACGATCGGGTAGACTCACCTTCCCTACGCACTTTTATAGGATGTGAGCAACCCACGTCCTCTGTCACTGTCACCCTACAAAACCCTCTCATCTTTTCGAAGAACATTTTTACTTCAAAATTCCATTCCAACGTCCACCATTCACGATTGTTTGCGCTAAAATTCCTAATTATTTTAGTACGAAGTCTTTTTTTTTTTGGAGAAGTTTTAGTATGAAAATATAATTTTTTTTTATTAGTGTAATTCTAGTATAAAAGAAAATAAAAAGTTAATAAATGCCTTAAAGGCATTAGTTTAAGAAATATTTTTTAAAATTTTTTATAAAAAAAGAAAAAATTTAATTTTTTTTGACAATTTTTATACTTTCAATAAAAGTGGTGTTAACATTTTTCTAAAATAGTTTATTAATAATTGTTTTAGGGGTATCAGTTAATAGGAGTTTAAAAAAAAAAAGAAAATTCACAACTTTTTGTCATGGTAGACTGTGACAATTATCACGATAGTTTATGCAAAAATTCCCAATTATTTTGGTATGAAAATCTAATTTTTTTTATTAGTGTAATTTTAGTATAAAAGAGAAGCCACAACTTTTTTCATGGCAAATTGTTATGCCTATTTGTCATTTTAATATGAATCCATTCCTTTTTTTTCCCCACTATTCATAGCATTTCATATGAATAGTCGTGACAAAAGTTGTGGTTCTTTATTTTTATTTTTTATGTAATTCTAAAATTTTTGTTTTACTTAACCACTTTTTAAAACTCCCACAACATATTTTTTTAAAACTCTATATTATTAAAACTTCAATTTTTATTTTATTTTTTAAATTGTTTTTCTTTCTTCACACATTATAATCACATTCATTTTCTTCTTTAATTCAAGAAATTAAAAAAAAATTGAAATGCACAACATTAGTGCTTGTATATATTTTTCAAAAATCTTATAGTAAAAGAGAAATATTATGTTTATAATATTTTTACAACAAATCTTGAGTGATAGGTTATTATTGACGGTTGTGTGTAGATAAAAAAGTAATTTAAGTCGTAGATTCAAATTATAATCAAAAAAAACTTGTGAATTATAATTTATTTTAAAAATTTAGTGAAAACAATGTTGAGATAACACTTCTCACAGCAAAAATTCATTATGCTCAATTGATGAGTGTGTGTGTGATTTTTAGAATTAGTTGAACAAAATTTGGGGCTATGTACTTCTTTACATGATAAGAGCATTTGCAGTAAAACATCTAAAAAATTTAGTTTTTAACAATTCAAAACACTACTTTATCTATTTTAACAACTCACTTTATAATACACCTTATAGCAAATGTTTTATATTAGCATTCAACATATTAAAATAATATAAATAATACAATAAAATAATATATCTAACATAATAACTAATAATTACAACCATTAATATATTAAAATACTTTTTTTTAACACTATATTAAAATATTATTTTTTTGTTTTAAGTTTTGTGTAACAGGGGGCTGCTATCTATTGCCGCCCACTGGAGCTCAAAGTTTCATTTTTTTAACTTTAGCTGCAGCCAAAGTTTTGGAGGATTGGGACTTGTTTGGTAGGTTAGTTTGAATAATATTGTTTGAGTAATTTTATATATATGTAGATAAAAAAATGTGTTAAAATATGTGTAAAATTATTTAAAAGGTAAAAATATCTGTTAAAACTAACCAACCAAACAGATTTTAATCGCTAAAACCTCACAGAGGATGCTCTAATACGAGTAATTAATAAATGATGGGAATGCCATGAATGCACCAGTGAGTTAGAGCGAGTGGCTTGGCAAGAAGGTGGGGTCCATGATCCGTGGAGTGTGGGGGCCACAGTCGAAGCTGTCATGGATGAAAGGTAACGCGTGCACCGAGGGGTTCGTGGGGGGTGGGGTCCAATCTAATCAAATTCAATCCTAATCCAAACCAGTTGGGTTTGTTTGGGGGGCTCGATATTTGTGTGGACCCAGACTTGCACTGCTTGTTTGGTTTTTTAAATGGTGGGTCCACCACCTTGGGTTTTGGTTTTGGACGAATAGCACAAGATATGGGGTTCCACCACACCACATGGTCGTGAACCACATTTTTTGATGGGCCCCTCCTCATACCATCTATGATCTATCATAGAGGCTTAGACGGCTGTTCTTTAATGTGGTCCACCTCTTTTTTCATCTTTTCGGGTCACTGTGGTACACCTCATTCTATCGGGGTATGGGACCATGTTTTCTCTTACTCATACAAAAATCACAGTGCCCTTTTTCAATCCTAATCGTTCATCCTTCTCGTTTTTTTTTTTTTTTTTTTTTTGAATGTTAAGATAAAAAAGGAAAAGACTCAAGGAAGATTAAAAATAATATTCTATTATAAGTAGTAAAAAAAAGAGTCATTTAAG
Source organism: Castanopsis chinensis (assembly GCA_032878915.1). Classification (NCBI taxonomy): domain Eukaryota; kingdom Viridiplantae; phylum Streptophyta; class Magnoliopsida; order Fagales; family Fagaceae; genus Castanopsis; species Castanopsis chinensis. The sequence continues at coordinate 7,404,821 of JAVQMG010000115.1, read as the reverse complement.
AAAGTAATAGAAAGCGCTATTCCGGATAGAATAGAATAACAAAAGAATATATATGTGACTCATTCCTAAATATAGGATTAAGATTTAGTTGTTATTGTTATTTCCTTCATCATTAATGGTGCAACCTTTTTGTAACCGAACCTTTATAATCTTTTATTATTGTACTTATATTTAGGATTTCATTTTCTTGATGTGTCTTGTAAAATATGAATGCTTGAAATATGAGACTGAAGCTAAAGTTTTTTTTTTTTTTTTTTTTAATGTTAATTGAATAGAGGATTTAATAATGATTTTTTTTTTTTAAAAGATGAAAGATCGCTTTCCAATTTTTTGTAATTGGCCCTAGATTGGTTGAGTTTCAATTAATGATTGAACAATTAAGAACATGGATTCAGAAAAAAAAGAAAAAGAAATTGGGTAAAATTGTAATTTTAATTCCTAAAATATGTATAAGACTATAAGAGTTCAATTACGTCCCTAAAATGTCAATTACGTTAATTTACAACAAAAATAAAGCTTTAGTAAGATTGATTTTATCAATTTAATTCTTTAAATTTTGAAAATGATTCAATATTATCCTTATTTCCACTTCCCTTCCCAAAATTAAAGAATTATTGTGAAATTGCTTTATATCATTTAGCTTGTAGTTGTATCCCAAAAAAAAGAAGTCGTTTAGCTTGTCGTTAATATTGATTAATAGTAGTACAAGACTAGAGAGTTCGTAGAGTACAATTTGTATGATTTAAGTAATTAACTTCAACGGAGAATAGGAGTAATATTAAATATTTTCAAAATTTTAGGGACTAAACAAAATAGACATAATCGATTGTTCATAAATGAAATTCAAGTCTTACATATAGTTCATGGATCATAATTACTATTCTATGATCAATTCTTGACCTTTTCATCGCGATGAAACGGTTCTAGATGTTGTTCAATCAACATGAGGCTTAGGTCGTTCACTTTAGTTAAATTTGATAGGTTTTACTATTCAAAAAATTTGTTATTTTATGTAACAATTGCTTGTAACATCTCTCTGACATATAAATGAAGAATGAGTAACTTATCATCACATAAAGAATATAACAATTGTAAGTGATATCACCTCAATTCAAAGTTATAATAAGAAAATATAATTAGGTGTTGTCCTAATAACTATTTATTTATTTTTATATATACACACAGTCCAACATTTAACTAGTGACCGCATGAATCCCTTTAGTTACATACTTTTTGTCTACCTTGAAAAGCAAATAAAATTGTCGCATTTAAATGAAGTCGATAAATTTTGATTGGAGGGCATTAGGTTGATATGGACATGCATATCTTTAGTGTAAATGCCACTTAGTGTTGTTGAACTTTTAACAAGTTGATGTGCTCTTTAGAAAGTTGAAATGGAAACTTGGGATTAAATTTCACTTTCACTCTGGTGGGGAAGGTTATATCTACTATCTAGTATTCAATTGTAAAGCCTAGGCGTTAAACAAATAAAAGACAAGAATGCACCACATTCATTAATTAGGAAAATTTCCAAAGCTTCATCCATGGGTTGGGAACAATCTATACGTTAAAAAAGGCAAATTTGGATAGGGACGGGCTTGCATAAGTATTATTGGGTATACATACAACTTATTGTTGATAAATGGAAGAGAGGGGAAAGTCATTTTGGTCTTTTGTGACTAAAAAAATCGTACGTATTGCACAAGGTGAAATAGGCAGTCTTACCACTAATTTTCAAAGAGACTAACTCTACACTCAAATTCTTAACAAACATGGAGAGCTATGACTTTGAGTAATCTAGTTTTTCTCTCATATTTCACTTTTGTATTTCATAACTCAACTGTATATATATGAGAAGGTAAACTATGATGTGTGATAGTGTCTTTTAGGAACGTAGGCATGTAAATGCCTGAAGAACATCCTTAGTTAATAACCACATGGAATAGTCATTCTTAAGGCAATGAGAAATTCATACATAAACTCCTATTTGTTCTTTAGTTTTTTCGTGAATAAATTTCGTCACTAACGTAACCGACAATGGGTAGAATTTAAAAAAAAAAAAAAAAATCCAAATCAAAATTCTAACCTGTACTTTTTGAATCCAAACATTAATTCTAACCACCAAACAATAAAATAAATAAATTCTAGAGGCTTAAAAGTTAAAAGCATGGTTTTCAAACCTGGACAATTGAAAGAATTAAGAGAGGAAGAGATTTAAGATTTTTAAGGTCGGACCAAGGTTTAGCCGAGGTCGAATCGTGATAGTATTAACATGGTAAACATTAACAAAATTTTACAAAAAATATGTCTGAAAAAAAAAAAAATTAAACATTTGTATAAGGTTGTATAGTAGACACAGTGAAGATAAGCACAATGATTCATCAACCGAAGATAGCATCCTGACCCCCCACATGGATGTCATTGAGTTACAACAGAACAAACTGTAGTAGGGGAAGCAACGCCTTTGGCTAGTGCCAACAGTGTGGGTGCCACTGGAGGAGAAAGGGTATGTAGTCTAGTAAGGACACTGAGCACTACCATGAGAGAGAAATCAACTCCTTTTGGTCAAGTGCTACTAAACACTCCTAATTGGCTAGTACAAGCTTAGACCATTGCCTAGGACACGTGTAACCTCCTTAGCCCTCGCAGTTTCTCTCTCCTCCCTTCTGGTTGTCCTTTGCCAAGGTACAGAGCTGCCTATCATCCCACTACCTTGGCAGACACGGTTTTCTCTCTCATCCAGCTGAAAGGATAGTACAAAAAATAGCTATCCTAGGGTTTGTGGTAGGTGATGAGGTTGGGAGATTCGTCCTTGTACAACCAACATTCTTCGTACTATAAGAGAAGAATGTTGCTAAGCATGGATAGATAAAAAATGTGGGTAGGGAAAGAGGGCAAAAAAAGGGTAGTAGTGAGAAATCATGAAGTTGTGCAAGAACACTGTGTAACATCCCGTTTTTCCTTAGAAATATTACATAATTTCTCAAGGATAAGGACACCAAATCCTTTGTCCCACTGTAGTTTTTCACTCCTAGGGTTTTCCATGTACATGCTTTGTCTCTCTTTGCTCACTTCATCTTGCTGTTTTTTTTTTTTCCCTTTTCTATCTTTGTTATAAAAATGTCATTTTTAACTCATCACAAGAATGACATCCATATGTATAGTTAGGGATTAGATCACAGGCATCTACATTCTTCTTAGACCTAACTTGCACGTACAAAGGTAAATAGAAAATAATAAATCATAAATAAGTGTAAAAAAAATTGTGTTTATTTCAAATTAAAAAAAAGTCTAAAATAAAATCATTTTAACATAAATTTATAAATTGTATATTCACATGTGAAAAGCAAAAATTTTGACCTACTAATAAAATTATCAAATAATAGATTAAGAGGGAGGTAATATGATAAATTGAAAAACTATAATCTAAACTCGAAAAAAAATAAAATATGGAATCCAACATGACACATCATAAGCGCTTAGTATAGTGGTTAGCGTTTAAGTATAGTCTACTTAAAAGGAGGGGATCCCAACATGGAAGCCGCCCTTTAGCCCACTACCTTGGCAGACACGATTTTCTCTCTCATCCAGCAGAAGGATAGTACAAAAAATAGCTATCCTAGGGTTTGTGGTGGGTAATAAGGTTGGGAGATCTGTCCTTGTACAACCAACATTCCTCATACTATAAGAGAAGAATGTTGTTAAGCATGGAGAGATAAAAAATGTGGGTAGGAAAAGAGGGCAGAAAAAGGGTAGTAGTGAGAAATTATGAGGTTGTGCAAGAACATTGTGTAACATCCTGTTTTTCCTAAAAAATATTAAATAATTTCTTTGGGATAAGGACACCAAATCCTTCGTCCCACTGCAGTTTTTCACTCCCAGGGTTTTCCACGTACATGCTTTGTCTCTCTTTGCTAACTTCATCTTGTTTTTTTTTTTTTTTTTTTTTTTTTTTTTTTTTTTATCTTTGTTGTAAAAATGTCATTTTTAATTCATCACAAGAATGACATCCAAATATATAGTTAGGGATAAGATCACAGGCATCTACATTCTTCTTAGACCTAACTTGCATGTAAAAAGGTTAATAGAAAATAATAAATCATAAATAAGTGTAAAAAAATTGTGTTTATTTCAAATTAAAAAAAAAATCTAAAATAAAATCATTTTAACATAAATTTATAAATTGTATATTCACATGTGAAAAGCATAAATCTTGAACTACTAATAAAATTATCAAATAATAATAGATTAAGAGGGAGGTAATATGATAAATTGAAAAACTATAATCTAAACTCAAAAAAAAAAAAAATATGGAATTCAATATGGACACATCATAAGAGCTTAGCATAGTGGTTAGCGTGTAAGTATAGTCTCCTTAAAGGAGAGGATCCTGACATAAGAGTATGAACAGTAAATTTTAGTTAAAAACTCAAATTTTTACTTGGTTCAAGGTTAACTTGGTCGGGCTTATTGGTTTGGTCCAAGTTTGACACCCTTGGTTAAAAGTTCTTATAAGGAAAAAAAAGCTTGAATTCTTATTCAACAATATGCAAATTTGCGTGACATGCACATTAGATATCTGTATAAACATTAATATCTTTTCTAATGGCAAAGAGCAATTATCATGTAATAGACACCATTAAATTCAAATTTTATCTAGTAGTGAGCCAATGGTGAGTGATGGAGAAAATGTAATGAGTTGATTTGAAAGTAAATGTTTAGTTGTTTATTATTCATAATTGAACACTTTATTACTTCGTTTAAAAAAAAAAAAATTTGTATAAACAGTTATGGTAGTAAAAGAGCTATTGAAACATGCACATTGATCATAAAATGCGTTTTCCCATGACATCAAATAATAGGTAATTGGCATCCACATTGTGATTTCAACCATAATGTAAGAAGGAACAATCTTATTAATCTAGTAACCGCTAGCTGGTCCTTACTCTAGCAATATTGCCAAACATAGGCACACCTAAGGTTGATACAACTATACATCCATTTAATTGGGCAGGAATCACCACCGACGGAGCAAGGAATTTTGGGACTAAGGCAATGTTTAAATTGAGGTCTTTTATATATTCAAATTAATTAAATAATATATATTTTTTTACTCAAAATCTATTATTCTAATTTGTTTAGATGCAAAAAATTCTAATTTTTTAAAAATTATTTCTTGTTCATATGTGAGTTGTTCATCTAAATTTTTTATTGATTTTTTTAATTCATTTTTGAGATTTTCACATTTTTTTAATTATTATATTGTGTTCATTACTAGTAGCAAATTACCATGGAGAACTCTTTTGAGACTTAATTAATTTTTCACAAAAATTTTTATATTTTTTTAACAACTAGTGTGTGTCCATATATATAAAGCTACAAAGAACATGCGAATTGGCATGTTATTTAAGAATACTATGAAATTATTATAACATTTTGTTCTGTTTATTTCTTTACAATTTTTTTATTGGCTAATATTTAGGGCCTAATTAATACTCTTGTAGGTATAGAAATATCGCTATTGGTTAAGATTTGGGAGTTTTGCTCCACTTGAGGGTCTTAAGCAATTGCCTAATTGACCTAAAGATAGGGCCAAGAACCACATCTATTTATTTAAAACTACATAACTTTTTATCACAACAACAACAACAATACTAAGGTGCATAACATGTGCTTTTCATAGATCATGGCAAATAATTAATCGGTTCTTTGAAAATGATTCATTTTGATTAAGGAGTAATTGTCTGAAAGCTCTTTTATCAGCATTACATATATGGCTGGCAGAATATTCAGCACCACTTTGATAATGATAATAATCGTGATACAATGTTTGGTAATGACAATCTAGTGTGTTACAATGTTCTAGAGTACTCACAGCAGCAAAAGAAGGGGAAAAAAAAAAGTTCATAGACCAAAAAATTGTAAAATTTGTATGACAAGCTCGTGTGTCTTCGGAGAAACACGATTCACTTCTCTATTTTTTTTTTGAGAAAGTTTCAACCTATGTCGTCCGCTCTTGATGATACTCTTTATCATTAGACCAAGACACCAATTGGTTTTTGGTGTAGGTGAGGATTGGATCCCAGATCTCTTATTCAATCATCAGAGACTTTAGTGACTTCCAGTTAGCTTAACTGGTAAAATCTTTGATGGTTCTATAAGAGATCTGGGGTTCAATCCTTGTTTATACCAAAAACTAATTAGTGTCTTGGTTTGATGATAAAGAGCTATCATTAGGAGCGGATGCCATAGGTTGAAATTTTCTCAAAAAGAAAAAGAAAAAGAAAATCATCAGAGACTTTACCAGTTGAGTTAACTAGAATCCACACGATTCACTTCTCTTTAGTTACCTATCATTCCAACTATAATTGTAAGAACATTTACATCTGGTTTTTAAACAAAATCCCATTTTACCATATTAAAAGCTACTTTATTATTTATACTATGTCATTTTACAACATATCTAATATCCCAAACTCTATTTTTTTCCCAGTTTTTTTTTAATTCTTATTTATTCTTTTTTTTTTTACTATTTCTCTCTCTCTCTCTCTCTTTCTCTCTCTCTCTCTCTCTCTTGTTTTTTCTCTCTATCTCCCTCTACCTTTAGGCATCTGCCACAATAGGCAAAAAAAAATAAACATAGAAACCCAGAAACAACCACGTGGCCACACCAAAAACCACCACACCAGCCACAAATCGAAAGAACCCAGAAGAAAACACACATAACAGCCACAATATCCCACACCAGCCACCATAATCACAATTGCCACTGCCACCACACCACCCACCAACACATTGCCACCCCTACATATCCTAGCACCACCCACTAGACCATCAAACCAAAACCAAAACCACATTAAAAAAAACCCACCAAACCATTAGTTCAAACCAAACTAAAACCCTACATATCCTAGCAAACCCTGCTAAAAGAAATCACCATGGGAGCCATCAATAGAGCCTCCATCGAAGCCACAAAAAGCACCCAAACCCAGAAAGAACCACCATCAAATAACCAAGAGAAACCCACCAATCTTCACACCACAACCCCACTTGACCCACAACTCTAAACCTACTGAAGAGGATGAAAAGATGTAGGTGACGAATCCATTTAAGTGGACGTGACGACATCGGGTTGGCAGGTTAGTAGTCGACAGGTTCGAGGTGGACGGACACATGCTGGACGGATATAAGTGACACGTGGTACTCATCTGTCTTGTTTCAGCTCCATGGATTCCTAAATGGAATTCACTTGTATCTCACAAACAACTTTAAAGAATCCCAAAACGAGAAGAATTCTGACTAGCAATAGATTATGTAAAAAAAGACGATAGGGAGGATCTTCCCTAGAAGGAAATGACTTGATGTGTAAGAAACGGAGGCCGACTCTACTATAAAAACCCATGACCCCTCAAGATACAAGGTACGCATAATTCTCCTAGCTCTGGCACTTTAGGGTTGTAAATAGTTCTAACTTGACCTGCGGAGGGTTTTTGGCCGGCACTACACCGGTGCTCTCTGTTAGGTCTTTTCTTCTTGTCGTGCAGGTGTTGTTTCAAGCTTGTGAGGATTGTGTGACTAACTGGTGATTTTTCGCCTTCATCAGTTGGTGCCGTCTGTGGGAAGGAGTATACTTCAAGGCATATGTATCGCTTCTTAGACAAAAGTTGCGTGGTACTCACTTGTTCGATGGCAACTACTAACAATGTTCAAGGAAGCGAACCGCATACCACGGCCTTGGGGAGGCAAGTTTAAACCCTCGCGGCAGCAATAGAGCGCCTAACCAAACAGAATCATGATTTGGAGGAGCAGTTGCAGCAAAGGAATGCAGACCCTAGTACACAGGAGGAAGACCAAGAAGGAACAAGCGCTGAGATGAGAAACCTGGTGGGACTTAAGGGCAGCAACGCTCCAAGCAGACCAGAACGGCAGGATACAAGTCGTCCGTCTGTCTCTAAAGCCCTCCCACCTCGCATAGTCGTTGAGATACAAGTGATGAGGAAGTAGATGGAGTTTATGATGAATGCCCTTAGAGGACAGGTATCCAGCGATCTCGATGACTTGGTCTAGCGGACCTACTTGCCTTTCACGGCATCTGTCACTTCATTCCCTCTTCCCCCGAAGTTTCGTATGCCACAGGTGGAAAATTATGACAGGTCTAAAGACCCTTTAGACCACTTGGAATCATTCAAAACCTTGATGCATCTTTAAGGGGTCCCGGACGAGATTATGTGCAGGGCCTTCCCTACTATGCTAAAGGGACCTTCGAGGATCTGGTTCAGTAGACTGACGCCCAACTCCATTAGCACTTTGAAGGAGTTAAGCGCTCAATTTGCCTCACACTTCATTGGGGGTCATAGGTATAAGAAGTCTACCACTTCTTGATGAACATTAGGCAGCAAGAAGACGAGATGCTACAATCTTACATAGCACGTTTCAACAAGGAGGCTCTTTCAATTGATGAAGCATACGACAAGATACTCTTTGTAGCATTCACTAATGGGTTGCGGAAGGGTAAGTTCCTGTTTTCCTTATACAAGAATGACCCAAAAACTATGTCGGAGGTACTCTACAGAGCTACAAAGTACATGAACGCGGAGGACACACTGCTGGCCCGGTAAGAGAAGCCCAGAACTAGGGAGAGGCAGGAAGATGTACGTTTGGATAGAGGACGAAAAGTGGCTAGGACTGGAGAACGAAGGGAGGATAGACGATCAAGGCCACCTACGGGGAAGTTCACAAACTTCACCCCGTTGACTGCCCCAATCGATCAAGTGCTGATGTAAATTAAGGACGAAGAGCCCTGAATTTTCTTGGTAAGCTGAAAAGAGACTTGATCAAAAGGTCAAGGGATAAATACTGCCATTTTCATCGTGATCACTGCCACGATATGGCCAATTGCTATGACCTAAAGCAATAGATTGAATCCCTTATCAGGCAAGGAAAGCTTTAAAGGTTCGTCAGTAAGGATAGGACGGACCCACTACAAGACCAAGCACCCCAACAGGGAAAATGAGCGTCCAAGGCCCTCGATAGGAGATATAAGGATGATTATTGGGGGCACAATGACTACAGGATAGTCCAAAAAGGCCCGTAAGACATATCTAAGGATGGTTCAGAGTGTCCAGCTAACGGGTTCTACTCCTAAGATGACAAGGATTGATAACCCAATCATCAAGTTTGTTAGGACATATGTAGTTCAAGTTTGTTAACATATGTCACTATTTTATGTAGTTGACTAATCCTTTGACAAAACGCACTTTACTTGTATTTGGATAGATTTAGGATATGTTTAATACTTCAAAGAACATGTTGTTCAAGTTTAGTATTAAAACCATGATGATTGGACCAAGAAACAAGTGAAGAAAAAGTGTGTACTAAAGCTGGACACCTGGTGGACACCTGGCGGATAGCTGCTGGACACCTGCGGACAGATAGCTATCTATCGAGGTATCTATCGAGATTTAATGAGGCTCGACAGCTGCCCGATCGATCGAGCTATCTATCGAGGTTACGGGAATTCAGTTTTCTAGATCTGATTTTTGGGCCAGGCTTTTGTATTTGTGTAGGGTTTCTTTTCTCACAACCCTAGGCATATATAAGTCATATTTTTGAGGCCGTCACATAAGAGAATACAAGGAGAACACATGCAAAAGGTGACCGAAGCCTAATTCTCTCTGAAAGAAGCTACTGCGTCTTTGTGCCTTAGGGTTTTGTAACCAAGTGCTTCTTAATCTTCATCGTGTGTATGAAGTGAAGAACTTTGCAGCCAACATTCTTCTTCCTCAAGTTGGTGAGTGAGTCACGTACTGGGATTCGTGCAAAGGAGTTAGTCACGTACTGGGATCCGTGCATCAAAGGGTGGCGTTCATATATTGAAGAGTTCAGAGGTTCTGAAGCAGTAGAAGGTTTCTGCTGTGAGTTCATCTACGGGGATTGTAGAGTCTAGTGACAAAGGTTTTGTACTAGATCTGAAACTTCTCTTTACTATAGTGGATTGCTTTTCGGGAAGGTTTCCCCCCAGGTTTTTTTACTGTGAAACTGGTTGGTTTCATTGGTTTTCCTGGGTCATCATATCTTGTCTTATTTATTTTTCCGCTGCACTTAGTTTTGACATGATATTGATATTTGTTGTTTTAACAAGTTTTATGCATAATAAATCTAATTAACAACTTGGGTTTAAAACTTGTTAATTCTATCAACCGGGGTCTAAATTTCCCAACAAGTGGTATCAGAGCGGGTACACTCTGATTGGATTAATTTCCTGAGTGTGATCCTTGACCCCCATTGTCATGGAATTTCTTTGTGAGTTATTAAAAGTCTTGAGCTTTTTAACTCAATTTCAGGAGAATTTTAATTCTTCCATGTCCTTTAGTAGTCATACTAGGACACGTGCCTTTTCATCTTCACGGCCAAAAACTCGTGCTGTGTGGGTGAGAAAGGAGCCTAAGACTTGATTGTCTTTTCTGTTTGTCCTCTGCTTTAATTCTTTCTATTTGTAGTAGGACTCTCTTTGCTTGATTTCTTATCTTCTGTTGAAATCATGCTTTCATGCATCTGCACCTTTCTATCATGCCTTCATGCATATGCATCCTTCTTTCATGCATTTATGTTGTTTGTCTGTTTTTGTTTGGTTGTTTAGTTTTTTTTTTTAAAAAAAAAAAATTGAAAAATTGAAAAAAAATACAAAAACAGTGTGTGTATGTGTACATTAGTTCTTGTGAACCTTAAAATGGCCATTAAAACAGAGTTTTCTAAACTTTGTATCACCTATAGCTTAGATGAGCACTCTTCTGCACAACTAAGCAAGTGAGCTTTGTAGCTCTTTGTTTGTGATGAGTAAGGTTAAGTGATCTCTTCTTCTTAACACTCGTATCACTCTTTTTGACGGGTTGAACTAGAAAATCCTAAGAGAAAGGCATAAATAACCATCTCACCACTGTTACTCGCCAATCATAATATGACATCTGTATGCTTCGGCATAGCAAAAGTGCAATGTCATAAGACACCTGTATGCTTCGGCATAGCAAAAGTGCAGTGTCAAAAGCTTAACATCATTGGGTATTTCTTTTCTTTCTCTTGTATGCCCATGCATGATATGCTTGTTAAAAGAAAATATGCAAAAATATAAAAAGCAAAAAGATTAAAAATGCTTTAAAATATGGTTGCAAGCGTGTTTTCTAGGAGATGTGGGAGTTATAGGATGTACCTCAAAGGTGATAGTCCCCATCGAGCAGTTATGATTGTGTGTGAGTTAAAGTGATTTTCTCATATCTCAAATCGTCATGACATTGAGACACTTATGCAATCTTGCGATGTTTTCACACACAACACGCAATACTCTTTGCTATTCTTGATACATGTGCAGGTACAATGTGATTTGGCCATCACAAGGTTTACATGCGTTAATGTATGCTAACTAAACTGTCTTGACTTATTTTTGAAATATAAAATTGGTTAGACTTGTTTAGTGTGTGTGTGTGTGTTTTGGATCAAAATGCATGACATTTTTCTTGTTGAGAGATGTTTTTGAGAGGTTAATGTGTTGCTTGGATCTTTAGTTGAGTTGCATGCTTGATTGCATTCACATCTGTGTTTTTCTCTTCCTGAAAAACTGTTTTAAAGCCATCTCGACACATCCTCGACACCTCTCGATACCTGGCTTATCTGTCGAGATCTTCAGTTGCATGTTATCGCAATCTCGACACCTCTCGATAGCTAGGTGGATCGATCGAGAAAGTTTCTGTCTCCTCGATACCTTCTCGATAGCTGTTCGATCCATCGAGGTCTGCTCGATAGCTCCTCGATACCTCTCGATCTATCGAGAATCTCTGCATGCATTTTTTTTCACATGTTTTGCATGTTTCTCTTATCTTGTCATCCATAGCATATTGTTTCATCACATTCATGCATTTTTATGGATTCTTTGTGCCCCCTTGATCATCCTTGATCATCTTTATGTTTCTCGGTACCCTCTGTCAATCGTGACAAAAAGGGGGAGAAATTGGAGAATTTGTGGTTTCTTTCTTTAATATTCAACAAGTTAGGGGGAGAAATACATGCCCTTGTAAGGGGGAGTTGTGTTTCATCTTGTTAGGGGGAGTGTTTATCTCCTTGTTCATGTACCTAGGTCTTGTGACCATTTTTACATACAGCATGGTATTTATCAAGTGGTATATATATGATGATGTATGTTTTCTTCACCTATCTTTACATGTGTTGTTTCTTTTCTATCTTTATACACATGTTTCTTTACTTGTATGCAATCTATTATTTCTGTTTCACACAAAGATGCCTTGATGTGTTTTGTTTATAAGTGTTTCAGAAATACAGGTTGTCAAAGTCTTCCATGCCATGAACTCTCTTCTTGCAAAGTTTTTCAAGAGTTTGTGTTAGGGTAGATTTTTATTGTATTCAACAAGTGAGTATGAGTTGAGTGATTTATGACTTATCTCATATGTTCATTTGTTTGTTGTGGTTTTGTCACGGATTGCCAAAGGGGGAGATTGTTAGGACATATGTAGTTCAAGTTTGTTAACATATGTCACTATTTTATGTAGTTGGCTAATCCTTTGACAAAACGCACTTTACTTGTATTTGGATAGATTTAGGATGTGTTTAATACTTCAAAGAACATGTTGTTCAAGTTTAGTATTAAAACCATGATCATTGGACCAAGAAACAAGTGAAAAAAAAGTGTGTACTAAAGCTGGACACCTGGTGGACACCTGGCGGATAGCTGCTGGACACCTGCGGACAGATAGCTATCTATCGAGGTATCTATCGAGATTTAATGAGGCTCGACAGCTGCCCGATCGATCGAGATATCTATCGAGGTTACGGGAATTCAGTTTTCTAGATCTGATTTTTGGGCCAGGCTTTTGTATTTGTGTAGGGTTTCTTTTCTCACAACCCTAGGCATATATAAGTCATATTTTTGAGGCCGTCACATAAGAGAATACAAGGAGAACACATGCAAAAGGTGACCGAAGCCTAATTCTCTCTGAAAGAAGCTACTGCGTCTTTGTGCCTTAGGGTTTTGTAACCAAGTGCTTCTTGATCTTCATCGTGTGTATGAAGTGAAGAACTTTGCAGCCAACATTCTTCTTCCTCAAGTTGGTGAGTGAGTCACGTACTAGGATTCGTGCAAAGGAGTTAGTCACGTACTGGGATCCGTGCATCAAAGGGTGGCGTTCATATATTGAAGAGTTCAGAGGTTCTGAAGCAGTAGAAGGTTTCTGCTGTAAGTTCATCTACGGGGATTGTAGAGTCTAGTGACAAAGGTTTTGTACTAGATCTGAAACTTCTCTTTACTATAGTGGATTGCTTTTCGGGAAGGTTTCCCCCCAGGTTTTTTTACTGTGAAACTGGTTGGTTTCATTGGTTTTCCTAGGTCATCATATCTTGTCTTATTTATTTTTCCACTGCACTTAGTTTTGACATGATATTGATATTTGTTGTTTTAACAAGTTTTATGCATAATAAATCTAATTAACAACTTGGGTTTAAAACTTGTTAATTCTATCAACCGGGGTCTAAATTTCCCAACAAAGTTTTCAGAGGAGGATACACGACATCTTCACTACCCGCATGATGATGCACTTGTCGTCAGTTTGTGGGCAGGCGATTATAATATGCACCGAGTTTTGATTGACAATGGAAGCTCGGCTGTTATCTTTTACTACCCCGTATTCCAGCTGATGGGGATTGGTAAAGAGCGACTGATTCCAACAAACGCTTTACTCGTTGGCTTTGGAGGGACGAGAGTCCACCCCCTTGGGGCCGTCACATTGTTCGTGACAATGGGAGATTACCCCCAGCAGCTCACTAAAGACGTGGCATTCCTTGTAGTTGATTGCTCATCGGCTTACAATACCATCTTAGGACGACTCACTCTCAATTCATAGAAAGCTGTGATGTCGACCTACCATTTGATAGTCAAGTTTCCTACTGAGTATAGAGTAGGAGAGCCACGTTGGAATCAGGTAGCCGCGCGTGAATGCTATGTAGCTATAATGGAGATAGACGACCACCTACAAATGATGAGCATAGAAGAATAGCGAACAGTAGCAGAACCAGTGAAAGAATTAGAAGAAGTACCCCTCGATGATTCTAGGTCCGAGCGGACCACAAAAATAGGTACTTTGGCCAGCCAGACAGTACGACAAGCACTTGCAACATTCCTAACGAAGAATAAGGACGTGTTTGCATGGAGTCATGAAGACATGCCAGGGATTGACTCGTCAGTCATGGTCCACAAGTTAAATGTATCACCCTCATTCTCTCCCCGTTCAACAGAAAAAGCGAGTGTTCGTCCCTGAGCGAGACCGAGCCATAGCAGAGGAAGTACAAAAGTTGCTAGAAGCAAATTTTATATGTGAAGTATACTATCCAGATTGGTTGACAAATGCGGTAATGGTCAAAAAAGAAAATGAAAAATGGAGAATGTGTGTAGACTTCACAAATCTAAATAAGGCCTGCCCTAAGGATAGTTACCCACTTCCGCGTATTGATACCCTAGTAGACTCAACCGCAAGACATGAACTTTTTAGCTTCATGGATGCGTTCTCCGGCTACAACCAGATTAGGTTGGATGAAGTTGATCAAGAGAAAACCTCGTTTGTTACAAGTCAAGGGCTCTTCTGTTACAAAGTAATGCCCTTTGGACTAAAAAATGCAGGCACCACATATCAGAGGTTGATGAACAAGATGTTTGCATACCAGATTGGAAGAAATGTGCAAGTTTACGTAGACGACATGCTGGTGAAAAGCGTTAAGGAATCTGACCACTTGAGCGACCTCTAGGAGACTTTCAACACTCTTCGATCTTACAACATGAAACTGAATCCAAGCAAATGCGTGTTTGGAGTAACTGCAGGAAAGTTTTTGGGATTTATGGTATCCCAAAGGGGTATCGAGGTCAACCCAGAGAAGGTAAAGGCAATAGTGGAGTTGGCCCCCCCCCAAGGACGGTTAAGGAAGTACAAAACTTAAATGGCAAAATAACAGCCCTAAATAGGTTCGTATCAAGGGCGATGGACAAATGTCTCCCTTTCTTTCGCACCCTGAGAAGATCTTTCGAATGGACAGATGAGTGTCAGAAGGCATTTGAAAATTTGAAGGTGTATCTTTCTTCCCTACCGTTGCTTAGTTTGTCAGAGCTGGGGGAAGAGTTATTTTTATGCCTAGCTGTCTCGCTAGCAGCTGTTAGTACGGCTCTTGTTAGAGAAGAAGATAAGGTGCAAAGGCCCATATATTTTGTAAGTCGAGCTTTCGGGGGGGCAGAAGAAAGGTATCCTTAAATAGAAAAGCTAGCTTTTGTGCTAGTGACCGCGGCACGAAAGCTTAAGCCATACTTATAAGCACATACCATAAATGTCTTGACAGATAAGCCCCTGCGACGAGCTATGGGCAACCCGGAAGCCGTAGGACAGATGGCATTGTGGGCGGTTGATGAGTGAGTTTTACATACGGTACCAACCACGAACCGCTATAGAGGGACAGGTGGTAGCTGACTTCATTGTTGAGTTCACTCTCAAGGAAGACCAGGGGGCAGAAGAAATTCCAATGTGGAGCATCTACACAGATGGATCTTCGAATAGACATGCAGGAGGGGCCGATGTGGTACTCCACACCCCAGAAGGAGATAAGATTGAGTGCATGATTCGTCTAGACTTTGCTATAACTAATAACGAGGCAGAATACGAAGCCTTGATAGCAGGACCGGACCTCACAATAGTAGTCGGAGCTAAAAGGGTGGTCATATACTTCGATTCTCGTGACTAGTCAAATTGACAGCAGTTATGAATGCAAGAATGAAAGATTGAAGAGATATCTCATAAAAGCGAAGCATCGAACTAATAGCCTTCAAATGGAATTGGTTCAAATCCTAAGGGAGGAGAACCAAAGTGCTGATTGACTCACAAAAGCCGCATCAGCAGAACCTATGATTGTCCCGGACCAAGCATTATCTTTCGTACGACTCTCATCATTAATAGACAATACTGACATATAGGTGGTAAACGATGAAGGCTGTTAGATGACCCCGATAGTCGCCTACCTGAAGACTGGCAAATTGCCAGATGATAAGGAGGTTGCAAGGAAGTTAAAGGTTAAGGCTGCCTGGTTCATCTTAATTAAGGAAGTCCTATACAAGAGGGGTTTCTCCTGAACCTACCAAAGGTGCCTAGCCCCTTAGGAAGCAGACTATGTCATGAGGGAGGTTTATGAAGGAATCTATAGAAATTACTTGGGATCAAGGTCCTTGGTGTAGAAGCTGCTCCGGGCAGGATATTACTGGCCAACAATACAAAAGGATACTGATGCGTACGTTAGAGCCTGCGACAAGTGCCAGCACTTTGGCAATCTTATAAGGCAACCATCAGAAGAGCTCACCCCTGTAACGGCCCCATGGCCATTCACACAATGAGGATTAGATATCATGGTCTCCTTCCCAACGGCGATAAGCCAACTGAAGTTCATAGTAGTTGGTATTGGCTACTTCACTAAATGGGTGGAGGCAGAGGCTTTGGCTACTATCACGGAGAAAAATATCTGGAGCTTTGTGTGGAGGAACATTATTTGCAGGTATGGTATACTAAGGGTGCTTGTCTCAAACAACAGAAAGCAATTCGACAATAGTTTATTTCAAGATTTCTGCTTTCAGCTAGGGATAAAGAATCACTACTCATCACCCTCCCACCACAAGCCAACGGACAGGTTGAAGTCACGAATCGATCCTTACTTAAAATAATCAAGACTTGGGTCGAGGGGGTAAAGGGCATGTGGCCGGATGAATTACCAAGTGTTCTATGGGCATACATGACAATGGCAAGGAAACCAATAGGGGAGACATCGTTTCGACTGGCATATGGTAGTGAGGTAGTCATCCCAACATAAGTAGGGCTCATAAGCTATCGAGTCGGGAACCACGACGAGAGCAAAAATGATGAAGCCATGCGCTTGCAGCTTAATCTAGTGGGCGAAGTTAGAGCAACGGTAGGGCAGAGATTAGCATGGTACCAGAACCTCATGGCGAAACATTACAACTCTAAGGTCAGACACAGGGACTTCCATGTTGGAGATCTTGTCTTGAGGAAAGTAATCGGTGCTACAAAAGATGCCTCCCGGGGAGCTAGGACCTAACTACGAGGGACCATACAGGATCACCTCATGGTATAGGAAGGGAATGTACTATCTGGAGACATTGGAAGGGCAAAATTTAAATCATCCATGGAACGTAGAGCACCTAAAGAAGTACTACTAGTAGACGATGAGCATAGATAGTACCACACTCCTCATTTCTAGTTTATCTTTTTTAATAGATAGTTGTAGTTTTTATTTTCTACGATACTCTTAGAACCCAAAAGGGAAATTTTCATTTTTATGAACAATATTCTACTCATCCATCATAATAAGAGGAGTTTATTTAGAACATGTTGAATTTTTTCTACTGAAGTCCATAAAGTGGACGGGTTGTCCTATGAAGGATAAAATTTATCTAAGTCCATACAGGTCATCCTATGAAGGATGAAATTTATCTAAGTCCATAATGTGGACGGGTCTTCCTATGAAGGATGAAATTTATCTAAGTTCTTAAAGTGGATGGGTCATCCTATGAAGGATGAAATTTATTTAAGTCCTTAAAGTGGACGGGTCATCCTATGAAGGATGAAATTTATCTAAGTCCATAAAGTGGACGGGTCATCCTATGAAGGATGAAATTTATTTTCGTCCATAAGGGGGACGGGTCATCCTATGAAGGATGAAATTTATCTAAGTCCATAAAGTGGACTGATAATCCTATCCAGGGAGAAATTTATCTAATTCCATAAAGTGGACGAGTCATCCTATGAAGGATGAAATTTATCTAAGTCCTTAAAGTGGACGGGTCATCCTACGTAGGATGAAATTTATCTAAGTCCATAAAGTGGACGGGTCATCCTATGAAGGATGAAATTTATCTTTGTCCATAACGGGAACAGATCATCCTATGAACGATGAAATTTATCAAAATCCACAAAAGGGACAGATCATCCTCTAAAGAATGAAGTATGATCAGTACAACAGGGTGAACGGATCGTCCTTTCAAGGATATAATTCACCAAAACCACATCTAGGACAGATCATCGCATGTAAAAATTGGACAGATAGTTGATTGAAGAATATTTAAATCAACAGATAAATAAAGGAAGAGAAGGGTCCAAACTTGAAAATATATAAAAGATGATGGTTAAAATTTGATGTTCTCCCATAGATTCTAAAAAAAAAGAAATTGCTAGTCTGGGACTACAATGGTATCTTCCTTGCTCTCAGGCTCTGTAGCTAAGGGTTGACAGGCATCCCATTCGACGGATCCTTTAGCGTCTACTTTTTAGGCTTTACTGTTGCTTTGGTCTTCACCAAAAAGATTGTCTGTACACTCAGTGTCAACAGGGTGAGCTGGAGTCTGCCCGTTAGGATCTATGGTAATGTGAGAAAGGTTCAGGTTAGGAAAAGAAGCTTTGACTTGACAGATGCAATCGTCAAAGCCATCAGCAAAAGAGGTACCCAGCTAGCTTAGAAGAAGTGTGTCAGAATCACAGTGCTCTCTAATGGCGTCAGCTTTGGAATGACGGAGGCTATCATCTTTCTTTGTCAAGGCTTCTTTCATCGACTCTACCTGCTTCTCTAACTCATCTCGAACCTGTTCGGATAACTTTAGCTTCTCCTCATGATAGAGTTTTCAGGCCCTTAGCTTTGCCAGTTCTTCTTCCATTGCATTCGATTTTGCACGGATGCGCTCCACTGTCCTTTCTTGAGCAAGGCAACGGTCCATTAACCCCTTAGCCATAAGTACCCTCTACACCAATATCAAAAAATAAGTATGTATTGATCTAAATGTGACGGAGCATGTGGTAAAGGGTACCAACTTGGGTAAGGCTAAACAGGGCCGTCTCCCTCATGGCTTTCGTAGCATGATTACCTAGATCCTCGTAGTCCTCTTCTTTAATTATGGAGGTGATTTGGTTAAGAGCATACTGGGGATCTTCTCGAAGGTGGACGAGAGGTTTCTCCTTGACAGGGTTTGGATTAACCATCAGGCCCTTGCCCTTACCTAGCCCCAACTTGGGGGGCACCTTTACTTCGGATCCTTGACCAATAGGTAACCCGTCACCATTTTTTGCCTCTTGCTATGACGGTTAAGCTTTTTAGACGGTCTCTTTATGGACGGATGGGATGAACCTATCTTGAGTTGGTCACCCCCTTGTTTTTTCTTAGAAGCAGCTTGCTGCTTAATTATGGCCCTTTTCATGGCATCTTCCATTGGAGAAAAGTGGACGGGTTAAGAATGACAGTAGCTTAAAAAAAAAATCAAACAGAAGGTAAGGGACTTACGTTGACGGATTCGGTTATCGCATCGACAGGCGGTATTGGTTGGCTCAGGACCCGTTGCAATACCAATATAAAGTGTCCCAGGTAACAAGCTTGATCCACTTCCTTTCCGACAACTTGGTGGTCTGGAAGATCTTCTCCAAGAAGCCAAACTGTTCGGTAGTAACTGGCGGACGGTCCTGAGCTGGAAAAGGTAACAGCTAGGTTAACTTCAACAAATCATACAGAGATTAAGGCAGACGGACGCATACCAGATGGAGGCATTATGCCCTAAGTCTTATCTATAGGCATATATTCTTGGTTGTCAAGGTGACACATCCAGTTGTCACCTTGAAGGAAAAAATATCAACCCTTCCAGTTTCGGTTGGAGTCCGGGGTCTCGCATACCAACAAAAGCACTAGTCTTTTGGGCACAAAGTTGTACATACCCTTTGATTGGGAAATCTCAGATAGACGGTAACAGGAAAAGAACTCCTCTACTGTTAACCGTCATGCACCGTCAGACATCACGCCATATAAGACTTCAACATCTAAAAAAACCCTTCAGGCGTTTAGTGCAATTTGGGTGACGACCAAACCCAAGTACTGGAGAAGACGACGATGTAAGGCACTTAAAGGGAATTACAGGCCCGCTTTGAGCATCTGCTTATATACACCAACGTTTTCAATACCCTTATAATAGTACTTCTCGGACTTAAAGGGTAGATGGATGGGGATGTTGTCAGGTATCCGATATTTCTGTCTAAGTGTATTAAAGTATAGTTGCTTGATAGAAGAGACGAAGTCATTCACCATCCACAAAGGGAGCATGATGAATTCCTGAACCCATCTGGACTTATGACGGATTGGATGGTAAGGTCTATGCCGTCTAAGTTGTCATTTGAGTCATACTTTAACCTGCCCTCATCCTGCCCTTCATCCTCCACATTGGAAGGAGAGCTGGCCGACAGTTCCCTCTCCTCACTGGAGGTACTCGGGTCGGCTTGACCTGACGGAAACACCTTATCGTAGCTCTCTCCCTCGAGGACAAACGACTGACCACTTGACGCCTCACTAGACATCGGACACCTACAAATGACGAATAAAAGAAACCTAAGACTCTAGACCTATGCTAACGACAGACCAACATATACAATAAAGAAGAAAAATTAAGAGAAAAGAAAACTCACAGCTTGACGGTACGATGAAAGTGACGAAAGAACGAAGATAGCGGTAATATTGACTCGCTGAAGCAACAGATCGATTAGAGTAGACGAATACGCTCTGATCAGCCAAATTTTTTCCAAAATGTAAAAATGAAAAGGATGATGGTATTTATAGATGGAACGGCATGGAAGACAAAGGGACTCCTCGATCCAAGCAAACAGTCAATCAAAGTCCGCCACGTGTCCCTGGTGCATTTATTACTTCATGGTAGCCTGTCAATCAAAACACGATTATCAAGGGTAGAAGCAAACTGCTATTCCATGGGTTCATGTATGAAATGAGGGGGCAACTGAAGAGGATGGAAAGATGTCGGTGACAAATCCATTTAAGTGCACGTGACGACGTCAGGTTGGCAGGTTAGTTGTCGACGGGTCCGAGGTGGACGGACACACGCTGGATGGATATAAGTGACACGTGGTGCTCACCTGTCTTGTTTCAGCTCCAAGGATTCCTAAATGGAATTCACTTGCATCTCACGAACAACTTTAAAGAATCCCAAAACGAGAAGAATTTTGACTAGCAATAGATTTCGTAAAAAACGCTTGATATGGAGGATCTTCCTTAGAAGGAAATGACTTGATGCGCAAGAATCGGAGGCCGACTCTACTATAAAAACCTATGACCCCTCAAGATACAAGGTACGCATAATTCTCCCAGCTTTGACACTCTATGGTTGTGAATAGTTCTAACTTGACCTTTGGAGGGTTTTTGGCCGGCACCACACCAGTGCTCATTGTTAGGTCTTTTCTTCTTGTCATGCAGGTGTTGTTTCAAGCTTGTGAGGACCGTGTGACTAATTGGTGATTTTTTTGACCTTATCACCCACCACTTGACACACGACCCACACAGCCCACCGTTCGAAACCCACGCCACCATGCCACCACCTAACCCATGATACACTAATCCACCGATCCAAACCCATCACCTGACCCATGACCCACACAGCCCACCGATCCAAACCCACCCCACCATGCCGCCACTTGACCCACGATACATCAATCCACTGATCCAAACCCATCATCTGACCCACAACTCCTTGCCCACCACCTGACCCAAAACCCACATAGCCCACCAATCCAAACCCACGCCACCATGATCTCTGATCTCCTCGATCCACATCGATGCAAAATCCAACCTTCACCTCTGATCTCTGCCACGCCGTGACCATGCTGACTGCCATGACGTGACCACTTCGAATCCAACCCAGCTCTGGTGCAAGCTCTAAATGAGAGAGAGAGAGATGTGAGGAGGGAGGAGGGAGGAGCTCTATGAGAGAGAGAGAGAGAGAGAGAGAGAGAGAGAGACAGAAGTGAGAGGAAACAAAAGGTGAAAAACAATAAAATATAATTTTTTTGGTTTAGAATTGTGCTATTGTGCCATTATACATTTAGGATCACATTGTAGCACAATTGCAATTTTTTTTTTTAATTTTTATTTTATTTTTTTTTTTACAATTGCAAGATTTTGGAAGATTGAGTAATGGGTTATTTTTTTGCCTTAGATGCTAAAATATACCAATATATGGCATATAAAAGACCGAATGTGAATGCTCTAATAATAACTACACTTACATGCACCTAATTTTGAACTGAAATCGGGAATTAAAGACAATTTCAAGTAGGAATATTTGTGTAATAATAACTACACTTAGTACCAAATTATGGCAACATGTTTGTGGATAATGTTCATACTAGGTTTGACTACTGAGTATTGACCATATCCGAGGAATATGTGTGTAATAATAACTATTCTGATTTAGCTATTCTATCCTTTTTTTAATATATAAAAAATGTAATTTTTTTTTTTAAATTTTGGAGTTTTGGATATGTTTCATTTAAATATTAAAATTTCAAAATATTTGTTTCCAAAAACATTTCATTTAAACCTTCTTAGAGTTTTGGATAAATTAAATGTAAATCTCAAAATTTGAATTGAATTTCTTTTAAACCAACAAATCATGTGATGTTTAAGGGCCTTAACATTAAAAACGTGGTACAATAATACAAGGGTTAAATGAAACATTTTAAATTTTTTTGAGATTTGAACAAAATATTTTGAAAGTTTTTTTAAAAGAAACATTTCCAAAAACTGTAAGATCTAAAAAGTAATTTATCCTAAAAAATCTCAATTAGCCTAGTGTTTTCTTAAATTTGATTAGATTCACAGTGACGCTTTTTATGCTTTCACCACAAACTATTCAAAATTTTTTTTTGGTTACAACTTTGACATGTCCAATTGTGATTGATTACTAATAATTTATTCATGGATTCACAATTTTTTCTACACCAGTTAGACTCTGTCACATTTCAATTATGACAAAGAAATTGCTAAATAGTTCGTGGTCATAAATTTCTACATAACAAACCAAGTAGGAAAATCAGTTTGTAATTTGCTTAAATACGTTTATTCTTCTCTTTTTGAAGCAATACTTAACTGCAAAAACTCTCCCGCCACTATAAATAGCTGATAGTCCCCTTTAATTAACACGCAGCAAGACAACTAGGAATATTTGTTTTAAAGAGAAAAGAGTAAAAGGAAAACAATGGAGGTTGATCTATCTCCAAAGTTGGCAAAGAAGGTGTACGGAGACAATGGAGGGTCGTACCATGCTTGGTCTCCATCTGAGCTTCCCATGCTTCGTGAAGGGAATATTGGTGCTGCTAAGTTGGCCCTTGAGAAGAATGGTTTTGCTCTTCCTCGTTATTCTGATTCTTCCAAGGTTGCTTATGTACTCCAAGGTTGCTTTTATACGTTTGAGGGTTTTAAGTTTTATTGTTTGATCAATTTTATGTTGCATACTTGCATGTTCTATTGTTGTTATGGTTAGATACATAAATTTATTGATGTACTGAATTAATTTTTTTTAATAAATGGGTTCTTTGTTGGGAATAGAATTTGTAGAATAAAATTTGAATGGAATTTATTTTTTTATTTTTATTTTTTAAGTTTTCTTTATTTTTTCTTAACTGAGCAGGTTTTGATTTGTGGATTTTGTAGGTATCTTTTAGCGCATCATGAGATATTTTGGATTGTGTAAAATGAATCGATTAAACTAAAATTTGGGGTATTTAGTTTAACAGTAGAAAGCCCAAAATTGTTAACGTATTGTGTAAGTTACAACTCACTACCATCATGGGCTTGGTGGACTCAAATCATATCATGGCAATTTTGGTCAGTCTTTTAATGGACGATTGCTTGTTTTTATTTTATTTTATTATGTTTTTCTGTTTTCATTATGCTCTTGATTGCTCCATCTTTTGTCATGATCTGAAATTTTATTCTAAACTTCACCCATCTTTGGGGTGCTTTTACTTGAGATTGGTTTTATAATTTTTAGGCATTTAAATGTTGGTAAGAACAATGACTTTTGGATTAAAAGAGTAGTATTGTGCTGTTGTCCACATGTAGCAGAAGAGTAAGCATTAAACATATTGTCTACAATTTGTTTTACAGAGTAATGAGAGCATGATCCAAATTCTGTCAACCATTCATTGTGTAGTATATGTAATATGTTTAGTCCTCATTGGTTTCCTGCAGGAAATGGTGTAGCTGGAATCGTGGTTCCTGAATCAGAAGAGAAAGTTCTTGCAATTAAGAAGGGTGATGCCATTGCCCTTCCTTTTGGTGCGGTTACATGGTGGTACAACAAAGAGGACACTGAGTTAGTTGTTCTTTTCTTGGGAGACACTTCAAAAGCGCACACAGCTGGTGAGTTTACTGATTTTTTCTTGACGGGTTCCATGGGGTCTTCACTGGGTTCTCTACTGAAGTTGTGAGCCGAGCGTGTGACTTAGATGAGAATGCTGTGAAGGCCTTTGTTGGAAACCAATCAAGCAATGGAATTGTCAAGCTTGATGAAAACTTTGAAATGCCTGAGCCAAAGAAGGAACATCGATTTGGTATGGCATTCAATTGTGAGGAGGCTCCATCAGACGTGGACATTAAGAAAGGTGGAAGGGTTGTGCTATTGAACACTATTGTTCTTCCTATGCTTGGTGAAGCTGGGCTTGGGGGTGACCTTGTTAGGTTGGATGGTAGTGCCATGTGCTCTCCTGGATATTCTTGTGACTCGGCATCGCAGGTGACTTATATTGTTAGGGGTAGTGGCCATGTTCAGGTTGTCGGCGTTGATGGCCGTAGGGTCTTGGAATCAACTCTTAAGGCGGGTAATTTGTTCATCGTGCCAAGGTTTTTTGTTGAATCAAAGATTGCCTCTCCTGAGGGTATGGATTGGTTCACTGTCATCACCAGCCCCAAGTAAGAATTTTTCCACACACTTCTCTTAGGCACATTGTCACATTTGTGTTAAGCTACTACTTGTTTTTAGCCTTTAGACTTCCTGGTTTATATAATTTGCTAGTGTTGGAGACAATCAATTCTGTATAAATATAAAGAACTCAGCAGCAGGTCCGGGTCTAGCTCTAGTACAGGCAAGCTCTAGTACGGTCACCTTAGGCCTTAAGCGAAAGAAAGGCCAAAATTTTAACTAAAAGGGTTATTTTATTTAGTCAAAAAACTCATTTTAGTCCATATATTTTCATACGATTCCCACATTGGTCCCTAACTTTTTTTTTTTCTATTGATTTTAGTCTTTATTCTGGAAAATGCTTCTCGTTTTAGTCCCTGACGTTACATCAGAGATGGAACTTGTTGAGTTGGCAAACGGAAAAAATTGGAAATATTAAAATAATCCCTACTGTGTCCACGTGGCTTTCCACATCAGCCTTTAAATTTAAAAAATTTAATTTATTAATTTTAACTAAATAAAAAAATTAAATGCAGAAATAAAAACCAAAAAAATATCTTCAAGAACAACAGCAACAACAACAAAGCACCAAGAACAACAACAGATTCAAGAACAACAACAAATTTAAAACCAAAAAATTAAATTCAAGAACAACAATAGATTCAAACCCATATTTCAAACCCCCACACCACTAAAACACTCCGAAATCCACCATACCCACAGCTGCATCACACCTAATCAAAACAACCACAGCCAAACCCACACCTAAACCCAGAAATTTGAATCTAAAACTTCCATAAAAACCCAAAAAATTCAAAACCCAGAAGGAGAACAAGAACAAACCCATAAAATTCATATCACTGTCACTACCAAACCTCCATACCTAACCTAACCCCACTACTGAGCCACAAACAACCACTAAGATCCATACCCATCAGTTTTGAGAGACCCACGCAAGACCCAAGATCCATACCCTTTAGTTCTACCTACCCATAAACCCACCAGCTAAACCAACCCAACAACCATCGAAGCCAACCCATCAAATCCAATCGACCCATAGTGAGCCAAAACCACCCCACCCACGACGAGCTACGACCACCCCACACATGGCGACCCACGACGAGCCACGACCACCCCACCCATGGCAACCCACGACAAGCGACGACCACCCTACCCACGGTGACCCACGACGAGCGACGACCACCTCACCCACGGCGACCCACGACGAGCGACAACCACCTTACCCACGATGACCCACGACTACCCATGAGCAGACACCGGACTACGGCGATCTGAATCCCACCCACCCAAAGCCTTCATGTTGATCTATGCCACATCGATCTGAGGCCCAAAAGCCAATATTGAAAGAGAGGAGAAGCTTTCAAGGTGAGAGGAAGAGAGGAGAGAGCATGGGAGAGATAGCGTGGGAGAAGAGAGAAACTCTGAAAGTGAGAGGAAGAGAGAGAGAGGGTGAGATTAAAAATAATTTTCAGGGTTTGTTTATGTTCATGTTCTACTGGGTTTTGAATTTTCTACGTTTTTGAATTTTTTCTATTTTGAATTTTTTTATTTAGTAAAAATTAATAAATTAATTTTTTTTTAATTTAAAGGCTGACGTGGAAAGCCATGTGGACACAGTAGAGATTATTTTAATATTTCTAATTTTTTCCGTTTGCTAGCTCAGCAAATTCTGTATTTGATGTAACGTCAAGGACTAAAACGAGAAGAGTTTTCCAGAATAGGGACTAAAATCGGTGGAAAAAAAAGTTAGAGACCAAAGTAGGAATCACGTGAAAATGTATGGATTAAAATGAGTTTTTCGCTTTTTATTTATTTATTGTAATAGTATTAATTATGCCCAAATACTAGTTAACAAATAAAATAATATTTTTTATCAAATGAAAAACAAGAAAAAGAGAGAGAAAGAAATGTTATATCTACATTTTTATAATAAATCATAAGTAACAGGTTGTTACTGACTGTTTTTGGTGTGCAAAAAGGTAATTTTAGTGGTGGACTCAAATTAGAATTAATAACAAATTAACACCTAGAATTTGTTGTGAAAATATTGTAAATATAACACTTTTAAATAAAGAAAAAAAAAAGAGCAATACACAAAAAATTTTACAATAATTAATTTGTTAAACTTTTACTAGTTCTCATCTAAATTCACTACTAACAGATTTTTATTTTTTATTTTTTTATCACTATAAATCTACCATATCAACTGGTAATGAAAACTTTTATCAAATTTTTTGTGTCGATAGACTTTCTAAATTTTTTTTTATGTAATTCATGTTAATTAGTAATTTTGCATATAAAAATAGAAAAAAAGATGTCTATTCAATTTTTACCATAGGCCTCCAAATACATCAAGTCACCTTCTGCTCAACAGTAGAAGCAATTTGATATTAAATTGTGTATAATTATTGGCAGTGAAGTTTTTATGACTCATATGACTTTGTTTTTTTTGTAGGAGTCCGACATTCACCCAATTAGCTGGAAGGACCTCTGTATGGAAGGCTCTATCTCCTTCGGTGCTCCCGGCTTCATTCGATGTGGATGCCGATACAGAGAAGCTTTTCCGCTCAAAGAGGACTTCTGATGCCATTTTCTTTACTCCACCGAATTGATAAAAAAACTAGCATTGTCTTGCTATTTTCTTTGTCATCTCAATAAAAATGTTTATAGTTAGATTGCATTTTATTATTATATCCTCCATACTTTCTGAATTTCAAAAAGATCAAAAATAAAAAATTATATCATCAATCAAATGTTTAAATTTCAAGTTTTTATAGTTTTAAATTATGCATAAAAAATATGTTTATGAATTGAATAATTATTAACATCCAATTTGAATAAAATTTGACATGCATCTTAAAAATATAAAAAAAAAAAAGCAATTTAATGTTTAGAGTTTTAAAATATATCTTAATTTTTTAATAGAAGTATGAAGGGATTCTCTAGTTTGTCCTTTCATTTCACTCTAGTCACCAAATAATTCGCATATAGCGTTGAGCTACCAAATTTTTTAGTTGCGAATTAAACTTTTTCTATTTGACATGAAATGAATTGATGAATATACTTTTGAGGGTGTGAAAGTCGTCATGTGTGTGATGATTTTATTTATTTATTTATTATTATCATCATCATCATTATTTTGTCTTGAATAAACCAAAAGAGGATCAACCACCATCTCTGATTCTCTATGTTATTGAGCTAAAACAGTCTCAAGTACAAAGGAAGGTGCGGATTTTCCAGATATACTACAACTGAACACTCATGGGCAAAGGAGTTTAGATTCTCTAATGATAACTGAGAAGCACTCCAAAAGGAGAAGGGTCACAAAAGAGACAACAGTTCATCACAAATTACTAGTGACGCTTGGTCAAAGAGGAGAGAAGATCGATGATCAATAACATGCGGGGCATCTCATTCAAGAATAACAAGCCATGAAGTGGTCAATAACAAGCAATGCTATTCGGTTAAGTAATTTTTAAATATGCGTTATGAAGCAAAAAAGCCCGACATTGGACACATCATTACATCTTTTTTCGATTTGTAGCAAAACCATAAAAGGAATCCATTTCAATTATGGATATGCTCTGATGAAGCGCAAATTTGTTAATTACAATGGATGCGTTAAGATAAAGCCAAACCCTCGTCTTTGTGGCTATGGAAATGGTAAGGTTGCTCCATCGGAGTGGTCATCGGTGTGGTGCCTACCACCACGTCTCCGATACCAAAGTCAGTGTATGGAAGCCTTAAAGATAAAGCAATATAGTAGAACAACAATAAGTATTTCTGGGTGTGTTTTTCATACCTCATGTTGTTGTTGGGAGGGCTATATATATACATTCTCGTCGCTCCTAGCCATTGTGACTATTATGGTGATTTAATGCTTCTTTGGGTAACGCCTCATGATCAATGATGTAAGCATTGATGGGCTTCCAACGGTCCATACAATTGTCCCTGTAACCATCCGGGACATTTATTTTGACCGCATTGAATGACTTCTTTTCCTTCATCAGTAATGTGGCTTACATCGTTAGTGGCACCTGGTTAGTTCATCTATCAATGCTACCTCGTTGGTTTGGATAACTTCGTCGGTGGGGAAGTTGAGTTTGTCAATCCCATCAGCTGCCCCTGGATTCTGTGGTCGTCATGACGTGTCAATGACAGTCACAGGATTTGAAAGGTCTACGAACTGTATATGACTCTTGGGATTTCGTTCCGCATTAACTACATAGTGGCGGCACCACATGCGTCGTGGCCACGTGGCTTATTCTGATTAGTGGAGATAATGCTCCAGTTGCATGACTGTTGGGTTTCTCGTTGAATTTCAGTTTTTTGGGCTTTGGTTTTTTAAACTTCTCCTCTCCTCATTTTTCCCTTCTACCTTTTCAAGCTCCCAATTATTTCTCTGAGCGTTCTCTTCTCCGATTTCTTTCTGTGATTCTTCTTTGGGCTGGTGCGTGACAGAGCTTTCTACATCTTCTATTGAGGTATGTCTTTCTTCTCACCTTTTGTTTCTTCTCCCTTATCGGTGTAGACATACATTATAGTGAATTTTTGACTCTCTTTCCCTCTTCTTTTGTGTTTGTTTCTGGGTTTCGAGATTTTAGGATTTGTCTTTTTCCTTGGTTTTTTTAGGTTTTCCATGGTTAGTGGCTCTGAGGTTAGGATATCTTGCCCCTTAAATTTTTTTTTTTTTTTTTTGCTCGTTTAAGGGGGTCTTTAGGAGTTTTCCCATACCTTGAGAATTTCGTTTTTGAGGGTAACAGTTTAAGCATTGCCTTGGCCAATTTATTGCCTTTGCTTCGTCAATCAACTGATTGGTTTGAGAATTTGGTGAGAGAGCAGGAGATAATGTCTAAGGTTAGGTCTAGCGAACTCGAGACTGGGTTACCGTTTAGCGGTGACCCAGTGGAGGGAGATACAACCATCTCTACCCTTCGGGAAGTTAGGGCTTTTCTTGCCCTTAAGGAGGTGTGTGGCCTGGATGCTGATACGTTGGGTAGGTTTAAGGATATGTTCCAATTCTCAGAGCAAGTTAGGGTTCGTTTGCCAATGAGGGGGATCGGGCATGACACTTCCTCCCTGGGGAGGTATGCTTTTACAAATCTGCTTTCGTCTGTGGGTTGAGGTTTCCTGTCCACCCATTCTTCATGGAGCTGTTAGACCGTTTTGGTATTGCTCCTGGGCAACTTATACCCAATTCACGGAGGATAGTGGTCAGCTGTATGGGGATATGGCGGGCCGCTGTGGACGGAGGCATGCTTAAAGTAGACGAGCTCATCTACTTGTATCGCTTGAAAGAGTCATAAGAATACGTGTACTATAAATTGGTGCCTTGGGAGAGGAGGACTAGGATCATCAGGGGTATACCTTTGTCTTTCAGGTATTGGAAGTCTAGGTTTTTCTTTGTGTCCGGAAACGACTTTGAGACTCCCTTCGGCGGGGTTTGGGGTGATCTCCCGAGGATACTTCGATGATGGGGAACCCCAACCTTAGGTGCGTCATTATTTCCTCTTGTTGTTTGAGTTTTTTTTGCTTTTACTTTTATCATCTCTAACTCCTTCGTACCTTGTCTTGCGGTGTCCGAAGCTTAAGAGCAGGTATAAAGAGTGGATGGAGAAGGCAATTGAATACGCAAAGACGATCAAGGATTGAGATGATCTGGTGGACCCAAGGACTCTCTCCTTCTATTGTCTTGGTCCAGAGCCTTTTGCCTTCGTTTTGTGTAACATTAAAATTGAGGGAAAAAAGAGTAAGTGTTTGGTTTGTCAGTATTGGTTTTCTTGTGTGTACCTTTTTTTTTTAACAAGTGTTTTCCTCTTCGTAGAAATGACAACTAAGTTCAACAAGGATATGTATGCAAAGATGAGGTCAAAGAAGGACGAGCCATTGTCCAACATCGGGAAAAGGGTGGTGCGTGTCACAGGAAAGAGTCCTCTGTCACTCCCATTGTCTTTAGCACCGAGACGATGAGGACGGCCTTTCCTGCCACTTTAATCGAAGAGATCCCCACTCCCGTTTCAAAGAAGCAGCGCTTATTTGACAAAGGGAAGGAGAAGGTTGATTCTTGTTCGTCTATTGTTTGGGATGACGAGAAACTGGCGGTGCAAAAGGCACACGGGGTCATCACTATTGAGGACTTGAAGGTCTTTTCTGGCATGCCCTTCAATGAGGTTGCGACTCGCCATGTCCACAAGCTTGTTCAGGTAAAAAGCTCGTGTAACTTGTAGTCTCTTTCTTTTTCCTTTCTCATTGTACTAACGACTTCAATTTTCTTTTTAGGTGTTCGGGGAAAGTCTTTATATTATTGCTGAGTACCTCACTTAGGAGGCCAAGGTGGCATCTCTAGTATCCAGGATGGAGGCTTTGGAGGCAGAGAATTCTACGTTGAAGAAGAAACTCATCGACTCCATGGGCAAGGCCACCACCCTAAAGGATAAAGCCAAGACCTTGAGTGACGACCTCAGAGCTGAGCATCAGTTGACTCTGGAGAAAGACGAACAACTTCGGGGTGCCAAAGAGAGGATGAAAACCATTGCTATTGATGCTATTGAGGCTTTCTAGTAGGCTGGCGAGTTCAACACCGCCCTTTTTAGCTGGTACTTCAAGGGTTTTGAGTTTCTGAGGAGGTATCTTGTCAAGCATCCCACCAGAGTGGACCTGGAGAATTTAGTTTTGGAAGAGGTGGATAAAGAGATGGTGGTTGACGAAGCTGCTCAGTCCTCGGCTCCAGAAGGTGATGTTTCTGAGAGTGCTCCCATCGGAGATGACGCCGCCGCCAATTCTTGAACTTATCACTTACCAAAAAATTCTTTTCTCTTTTTTTTTTTTTTTTTTTTTTGGGTGCCCATTATGTTTTAGGCCTTTTGTAAGCCTATTTTGAGAACAATATCTTCAGCCCAGTGTTCATGGGCCTTTGGTTTGAAAAAAACAATAATAACTGCTCGTTGTTTTTGGGCTTAATTTAAATTGGCAATTGCACACTTAGTTTCTTGTGATTTATATTCCTGTAGTTTCCTTTCTGCGTCAATGCTTTAGCAAAGAATTTTTAATTGTGACCTTTCCTTTTCTTTGTCAACAATTTTGCTCTGTCTGCACGGGTTCTGTTATTTAGTTGATTTCTTGTCTTTTTGTTTTATCAGTAACTTACATCTTTCTACGTGGAATCTTGCCACTTAGCCACCTTTTCTTTTCTTTCCTTTCTGTGCCTTACATCCTCTTAGGGATCTTGACAATTTTCTTGCTTCGTTAGTAACTTACATCCTTCTAGGCGGAATCTTGTTATTCAGCCATTTTTGGGTTTTGCTGTTACTTACAACCTTTTAGGGATCTTGTCAATCTTTTGGTTTCGTCAGTAACTTACATCCGTCTAGGCTGAATCATGTTACTTAGCTATTATTGTGACTTACACCCTTTTTTGGAATCTTGTCACTCTTTTGGCTTTGTTAGTAACTTACATCTCTTTAGGCGGAATCTTGTTACTTAGTCATTTTTGGGCGACTTACACCCTTTTAGGGATCTTGTCACTCTTTTGGCTTCGTCAATAATTTACATCCATTTAAGCGGAATTTTGTTACTTAGCCATTTTTGGGCAACTTTCACATTACAAAATTTGCACTTATTAAAACATTGGCTGAATAACTCTTTTTATTGCTTTCGAGAATGAGTACAATCGTCTGTTACATCTATTGGTGATCTTTCTTCAAATGTTCAATGTTCTATGGTCACCGGAGTCTTTGCCTGTTTAGGGTTTCTAGATGATAACTGCTTTGTTTGGAGTAATGGACGACTTGGTAAGGTCCTTCCTATGTTGGGCTGAGCTTTCCTTGGGCAAAATCTCTGGTTGCTGGAGTGACCTTTCGCAAGATGAGGTCTCCTATGTCAAGTTGTTTGAGTTTCACTCTCTTGTTGTAGCATTCAGCCATCTTAAGTTGGCACTTCTTCAATTTGTCAGAGGTTTTTTCTCTCACTTTGTTTAGACAATCTAGGTTGACTCGTAGTTGGTCGTCATTACTTTTCTCGTGGAACATCTCTCGCCTGATGTTGGATATTCCCACCTCGACCGGGATTTCTGCCTCGGTGCCGTAGGTGAGTTTGAAGGGATTTTTTCTTGTTGGGGTTCTTACTGTGGTCTGGTAAGCCCACAAGACGTTGGGTAGTGTCCGATTCATTCAATTTGGCCTTTATAATCTTGAGTAGTGTCCGACTCGTCATCTCCGTCTGTTCGTTTGCCTGTGGATGTCCTAGGGACGAGAATTGGT
This sequence comes from Castanopsis chinensis, assembly GCA_032878915.1. Lineage (NCBI taxonomy): Eukaryota > Viridiplantae > Streptophyta > Magnoliopsida > Fagales > Fagaceae > Castanopsis > Castanopsis chinensis. Next base: position 7,371,719 of record JAVQMG010000115.1, on the reverse strand, counting down.
TCTTAATCCCTAGGTCTGAACAGAAGTACGTGAAACTTTGGTTGTCGAACTGCCGCCTATTATCTGGTATGATCATTTGTGGAATCCCAAACTTGCAAATTATGTTCTTCCATATGAAATTCTGGATTTTGGTTTCGGTGATGGTTGCTAGTGCCTTTGTTTCGATTCCCCATTGTGCAAAGGGCCAGGTAGAGGATATCGTTGTTAGTCTCTTTGCTAGAAGGCGTTGAATGTTCCCATACCTTTGGCACTTGTCGCACTTCTTGACAAGCTCCCTTGCATCTACCTGCATTGTAGGCTAGAAATATCCTATTCTGATAATTTTACTTACCAGTGATCTGGGTCTGCATGATCTCCGCAAACTCCTTCATGGATCTCTTTTAGAATATATTTGGCTTCTTTTTCATCCACACACACTTTAGGTTAGGCATGGAAAAGCCTTTCTTGTGTAGTGCGTCGTTCAGGATTGTGAACTTGGCTACACTCTTTTTGACCTTCCTAGCCTCCTTGATGTCTTAAGGGAGGTGCCCATCCTATAGAAAGGATATGATCGGTGACATCCAGCTACTTGAGCTTCAGATCGCAAATGTGGAGATTTGTTTGATGCTGGGGTGTTTCTGGACCTCCATTTCTAGGCCTAGGCTGATTGTTCCTTCTTCTGATAATGCTAGTTTCGCAACTTCATCTGCTGCCATGTTCTGGCTTTTGGGGATTTGCATGAATTCTAATTTATCAAACTCTTGGGCTAGATGCTTCGTCAGCTGGAGTTATTTCTGCATTCTTTTCTCCTTTGCTTCGTATTCCTCCTGAATTTGCCCTATTACTAGCTTAGAATCACTTTGGATTAGTAGGTTTTTCGCTCCTAGTGCTTTCCCGAGTCTTAGACCCGTTAGTATTCCTTCGTACTCAGCCTCGTTGTTATGACGACCTCTATTCCCCCCTTCCTCTGGGATGACGAACCATCGGTCTGTATCGTCCACTATTCTATTTCATCGGTGAGATCGTTCTCACCTGAGAGGGTGAACTTGATGATGAAGTCCGCCAAGGCTTGTGCCTTAATGGCTGTCCTGGGATGGTACTCAATGTCGAACTGGTTGGGTTCGATTGCTCACTGGATCATTCTTCCTGCTGCTTTAGGCTTGTTCATGGATTTCTTGATGGGTTAATCCGTCATCACGAGGATAGGGTTCACCTGAAAATATGGTCGCAATTTGGGCGAGGCTACTATTAACGTGAATGCAATCTTTTCAATCCTTGGGTACTTTGCTTCAGCACTTTGGAAAGCTTGACTGACGTAGTAAACTAGGAGCTGCTTCTTGTTCTCTTCTCGAATCAGGGTTGCGCTTACTGCTGAGGTTGATATTGCCAAATACAAATATAAGTTTTTCCCTTCCTTGGATGGACTTAAGAGGGGTGGATTAGTCAGGTAACGTTTGAGTTCCTAAAACGCTGCCTCACATTTGTCAATCCAGGCGAACGCATGCTTCAATGTCTTGCAAAAGGGCAAACATTTGTTCGTCACTTTAGAGACGAACCTATTGAGTGTTGCAATTCTTCCTGTGAGCTTCTGGACTTCTTTGATGATCTTAGGCGATGTCATGTTGAGTATAGCCTACACCTTCCCGGGTTTTCTTCTATCCCTCTTTGGGACACCATGAATCCCAAGAATTTCCCTAAGGCTACACCAAAGGCACACTTGCTGGGATTCCACTTCATTTAGTACTGCCTGAGGGTGGCAAACGTCTCCTTCAGGTCGTCCAGATGGGTAAGTTCTTCTCTACTTTTGACGAGCATGTCATCCACGTATACCTCCATCTTCCTGCCAATTTGCTTGCTGAACATTTTACTCACTAACCTCTGGTAGGTTGCTCTTGCATTCTTCAGTCCGAAGGGCATTACCTTATAGCAACGAAGCCCTTAACTTATGATGAAAGCAGTTTTCTCTTAATCTTTTTTAGCCATTTTTATCTAATTGTATCCTGAAAAAGCATCCATGAACGTCAGTAACTTATGCTCAGCCGTAGAATCCACTAGCTGGTCTATCCTTGGTAGAGGGAAATTATCTTTCGGGCAGGCTTTATTCTGGTCTGTGAAGTCCATGCAAATTCTCCATTTCCCATTCGTTTTCTTCACTTGGACGACATTTGCAAGCGAATCAGGATAGTAAACTTCCTAGATAAAGCCTACTGATAATAGTTTGTTAACCTCGTCTGTAATTGCTTTGTTTCGTTCTGGGGCAAAGACCTGTCGTTTTTGCTGGACGAGCTTTCTTTCTGGGTCCACATTTAGCTTATGCTGGATGACTTTTGGCGATATGCCTAGCATGTCCTCGTGACTTCACACGAAGATGTCCAGGTTTTCTTTAAGAAACTGGATGAGCTTTGCTCTCATTTCTGGACTTAGCGTCATCCCTATTCTTGTCGTCATAGTTGCCTCTCCTTCGACCAGTTCCAATGTCTCCAGTGTTTCTATTTTATCTTCTTCCTTCTCCTCAATCGTCCATGCATGGTTCTCCTTTGCCGCCAACATGGCTTTGTAGCACTCTCTGGCCAGGACTTGATCTACTTTCAACTCACCAACACTATTCTCCGTTGGAAATTTTACCTTTAGACAATAGGTGGATGTGGCTGACTTCTATCGGTTGAGCGTGGGCCTCCCAATAATCACATCGTAAGATGAGGAGCAGTCTACCACTAAGAAGTCTAACTGACGGGTCAACTGCCTCGGGTAGGTCCCCATTGTTACTGTCAATGTCACTATGTCCTTGGGATATACTCTGTCTCCACTAAAACTGACAAGGGGGGAGTTAAATGGATGTAGTCTTCCTGAATCTAGCTTCAGCTGTTGAATAGCGGGAAGGTAGATAATGTCTGTAGAGCTACCATTGTCCACGAGGATCCTCTTGGTATTGAATCCTTCTATTGTGAGCATTATGACTAAGGGATCGTAATGAGGTTGCTTCACTCTCCTTGCATCTTCCTCGTTGAAAGACATGTTTTGGTCTGTTCGTCTTTGCTTAAATGGAGGTATCATGTGGACGCTATTCACCTTCCTCTGATATGCTTTCCTAAGGGATCTGAATGACCCACCTATGAATGGTCCCCCCTTGCGATCGTCTTTATCTGCCCAATCATATTCTGTGGAGGTTGGGACGTGTTATCTTCATCTCTGGGCGAGGACTCGCGCTAGTTTTTGTTACCGTCCCTGAACCTGCTAGACTCCCCTTTCTTCACATACTTTTGTAGTTTTCCTTTCCGTATTAACTCCTCTATTTGCTCTTTTAGGTCCCGAAAATTTCTGTGTAGTGGCCATGGTCCTTGTGAAATCGACAATACTTCTTCTTGTCACGAACGTTAGGGGATGAATGTAATGGTCATGGCCACATGAGGTAGTGCTCATCCTTAATTTGCGTCAAAATTTTGTCAACAGACATAAGTAGAGGGGTGAATTTTACCGTTTGAGAAGTTTTTTCGTCCTTCCGTTTGCCTCCGTCACTGGTCCAATGATCTAGACGTTCCCTCTTTTGTCCCTTAGATCATCCTCCTTCCTTCCATTTTTTCTCTGCTTTTCCTCGTCCATTATAGCCGCTAATGCGTCTTCAGCATTAATGTACTTTTATGCCTTCAGTAGCATCTCTGCCATCGTCTTAAGAGGACTCTTTGCAACTGAAACCATAAATTCTCTAGACTTCTGCCCTGCCTTAAAGGTTGTCAACTGCACTTTGTCGTTAGTGTCATCTACCTCTAGGATTTCTCGAGTGAAGCGTTTCACATACGACCGCAGTGTTTCCTTCTCTTTTGTCTAATAGTGAGTAGATGGTTTGTCAGCCTCTTAGGATGTTAACCTCTGACGAAGTGGCGTAAAAAGGTGCTGCTCAACTACTCGAATGTCGATGGACGAAGTTGGCAACTTAGTGAACCATTCCCTTGCAGCTCCTTTAAGAGTGGTAAGGAAGGAACGATACAGTATTTCGTCAGGAGGCTGCTAGAGGCCTAGTGTCGTCTTGAAGGTGTTGAGGTGGTCCTAAGGGTCTTTTAGTCTGTCGAACAGCTCAAGTTGAGGCAACCAAAATTTCAACGGCACAGGGCATTTTAAGACTGCCGTGGTGAAGGGAGAGTCTGTTGCCCTGACCATTCTATCCAGGTTCCGGTTCGTTTTCTTCTTAATGGCGTTTCTCAGCTCATCCATCTCCTTCCTCATCTCTCGAAGAAGATTTCTGTTCATCTGGAGTAGTAGGCCTCTGGCGGTCACTTCTTCCATGGCTATCTCCCTCGTCCTCCTAGCTGGCTTTGGACCGGTTCTCCTCCTGCTGAAGCCGTAGTCTCATTTCCTGATTCTGCCTGGTGAGATCTTCAACGGTGGCCCAAGAGCTTGGACTTACTGTGTTAAGGCTGTTGAATCCTGGTTGGACTCCATCTGAATATAGAAATTGATAGAAACTACATTTTTGAATCTGAGTACGAAAATGTCGTCCTTATAGACGGCGCCAAACTGATGAAGTGCAAATTCGTCAGTTACAATGGATGCGTTTAGATGAAGCCAAACCCTTGTTTCTGTGGCTATGGAAATGGTAAGGTTGCTCCCTCAGAGCGGTCACCGGTATGGTGCCTGCCACCACGTCTCCGATGCTAAAGTTAATGTATGGAAGCCTTAAAGATAAAGCAAATATAGTAGAGCAACAATAAGTATTTCTGGGTGTATTTTTTGTACCTCATGCTATTGTTGGAAGGGCTGTATATATACATTCTTGTCGTTCCTAGCTGTTGTGACTATTATGGTGATTTAATATTTCTTTAGGCAATGCCTCATGATCAATGATGTGAGCATTGATTGGCTTCCAACGGTCCGTACAGTTGTCCCTGTAACCGTTCGAGCCATTTATTTTGACCGCATTGAATGGCTTCTTTTCCTTCGTCAGTAATGTGGCTTATATCGTCAGTGGCACCTGGTTAGTTCGTTTGTCAATGCTGCCTCGTTGGTTTGGATGACTTCGTTGGTGGGGAAGTTGAGTTATTTAATCCCATCATTCTCCACATTTGCTACATGGAGTGGTCCATGATCACCTTAATCTTCTATATATTTAGGGGAGTAATATTAAAGATTATTAGCAATAGGGGTGGTGTCACATTAAGGTTAGGGTGGTCCCTAACCATAATTTTTTTTTTTTATATGTATAGTAATTTAAATTTTTTTATTTATCTACCATTCAAAAAAAATTTGGGAACACCCTCAATTTTTTTATGCCATTAAAAATTAAAATTTTCTCCATAATTTGTTATACATTCAGTGGATAAATGATTACTTGGTTGTATACATTGAAAGAGATATAGTTTGTAGCATTGATAATGAGACTATCATGCAACAATTTCAAAATATGAAAACTCATAGAAGGCAATCGTAAACTTTATGTATTTGCGAGTTTTTTTTATTGTTGTTGTTGTCAATATATGGATTTCTCTTTTTATTAGATTGTATAATTTATGCTTCTTAAGAAATACTTTGAAAAAAATTCCTAGAGGCACCACTAGCATGCATTTTCAACCACTTTTTTTAAAACCTACCTACTTGTATGTTTAATACAATTTAAGTCAAATAATTTTTTTTTGCTAAATTATATATTAATTTAAATTTTTTCTTGAATTATTTAATATTTCAATTTATTCTTTAAAAAATATAATGTGAACAAAGATGGCAGTGCTTGGTCATGGAGTAAGAGAGAGATCTGATGGTGGCGGTGTGATGAGTGAAGATGACAAAGCTTGATCATGGAGAGAGAGAGAGAGAGAGAGAGAGAGAGAGAGAGAGAGAGAGAGAGGAAGGATTGAGAATGTCTTAGAAGAGTTGGAGAATCGGTTTGAGAAGGAGGTTTTGGGGTTGAAGTTGATGGTGTGAAAAAATGCTTGATAAAATTTTATTTTGATTAATTGTTATTGATCTAAGAATATGAGTTATATTTTGGAAAGAACACAAAGAACATAAGCATGTTCTTCCAAAAAATTAATAATAATGAAAGGAATAAAAAAATATTAATTTAATTATCTTATTTTATTTTAAAAAAATTTAGAAATTCAAAAAAAAAATTTAATTTTTATGTGATTTATTATTTATTTGCTGACTTGGAATTTTTAATATGCTAAATACGATTTTTTCAATTTTTTTAATAGTCATGTAAGCATTTAGTGTGTAAATAGTGTACTTTGTTTGCTACATAAGCAATTTACATTAGTGAGACAACGATAAAGACCAAATTGGAACACATTTTTCATTTTAGGAACTAAAATCGGTAAAATAGAAAAGTAAGGACCAAAATAGAAATGACCCCAAAATATAGGGACAAAAAATGCATTTATGCCTTTTTTTTTTATCCTTCTCACACAAAATTTCCCATGCCTAACTATTTTTTCACTCTTTCCCCCCAATTGTCTTTTCCCTTCACGCAAAAAATTTCCCCAAAATTTTTTTTCCACTTACATTTTTCATTTCCCACACAAAAGTTTCATGGATCGACTGAACCGATATATATATATATATATATATGTATATATATATATATATATATATATATATATTTATGTAACTTTAAGACAAAATTGATCAGTTGCTTAGTGGTATGCTTCTTTTGTTTTGGCTAACTAATCCCAAGTTTGAGCCTTCGCGTGGGTTTTTCGATATTTAATTTTTTAAAACCGTAGTAGCATGATATAAATACCACATTTTATCTTCTCTTCTCTTTTCTTCAGCCACCTCCATCCCCAATTTTCTCTCTAAGTCTCTACCATTCTCACTTCAGCTGCCTCATAATTTTCTTTTCTTTTCTTTTTGTGAGTTATGGACCATGGCCATGCCTCTCTCTTTTCTCTGACTAGAGGCTAGGTCCACATATCTATGTTCTTTCTTCAATTCAAATTGAAAAATCACTACAGAGACTTGGTGGTAGGCTTAAACATTATGAGACATATTGTGGCTCTTGCTATGGTGTAGCAATGGTAAAGTTTTCTGTCTGGGACTAAGAGGGACACACACACACACACACACACACACACACACACACACACACACACACACACACACACACACACACACACACACACACACACACACACACACACACACACACACACACACACACACACACAGAGTATATTTTTTGGGAACATGTTCATACATTTTCTCTGTATACAAACAAAAAGTTGATTTTTTTTTTAAATTTATTTTAGGATGTTTTTGGTTCATTTATTGCTTTCTATTTCCTTTCTCTTTACTCTACATTTTATTGCTTAGAAAATGTGCTCCAAGATTTGTTTAAATTAGTATATAAAGTTCCTTCCTTTTCTATGTATGACTTTTCTTGCATTGACCCAAATGGCCAACATTGGTTTCTATGTTTTTTTGATAAGGGGAAATTGTGTTTTGGATTACTGAGAAAACTAGTGGGAAATTATTTTTTGTTTGTCTTCTACTAACCCAATAAGAATTTTGATTTAAAAAAAAAAAAAAACTTAATTTGTAATTTTGATTTTGAATTTTACTACAATAACGTAGAAGGGGTAAAATATTCAATTTTTTGGGGGGTAATTTGTAATGTTTCCACCTTAGTGCTTAAATTTATACTGGGTTTATTCTTCCAAAGAAAAATTGATTCTAGGTTTAATTAAGAGGCTGGACATGGTTAAGCATGCACCAAAGGTTGTTAATTTTAAGGCTTCTAGGTTATATTTAGAAAATTTTAATTAGTTGATTAATGTAGTCAAGTTAATTTAAACTAGGTGATATTATTTACAAGAATTTGCTATAGTGATAGAGTTTCAAGTCTTGCCAAGGTGGGAAAAAAATCTTATATTTTACTTTTATAACATGATTCGCACATGCTTGATTTTTCTTTGGCTCCTTTTTCTTTTTCCTCTTGCAGCAAATGCTAGCTTTACAGTAGTCACTTTTGTCTGAGCTCAATCAATGGCAATCAACCCAGTAAGTGTGGATGTGTCTTGCTTGATTAGAATTTGGGATTGGTGCCATTAGTTTGCTTGCTATTAGGTTGTAATAAGATCACCTAGTTAGTGTGTTGGTGCAATTACTTGATGAGTTATTAGAATTGTTTCCTAGGTTGTAATTGCTTGCTAGAAATTGAATGAATCAATATACATGGCAACTAGTTTATGCCCCTTGATTATAAGCCTCTAATTGAGTATTTTCTTTTGAATACTTCTTATGAAAGACAAATTTTGGATATATGGCCGTTTTATATTGATCATATTGCCACTACTCTATTTACATCACTATGGACTAATTCAATTTCTCCATGGCTTGTCAAACACACCATTGTTTAAAATACTTGGTGTAAAAGATTCATTATCCCTTATTTTTGATGAATTGTCACTTATTTATCTTAATTATGGATTATAGTGCCAATTTCTCCTTGTCTTGTCAAACATATTATCTGTGAAAGAGAAATACACCAAATGGTTTTTAACTTGAATTCTTCATATAGATTCATTTGCACTATTTTGACCAGCATTTATAAATTCAATTTGTTGACCCTTAATCATTTGCTGCTCGCTTGCAAGGACGGTGAAATGCTCTGCTATCAGTAGCTCGTCATTTGGTATGAATTAAGAGATTTATAACTTAATTGAAACCTCTTATTATTTCCAATAAAAACATATAAAAATTGAGTCTATATGAATTTAAAACGTATTATTTTCAATGGCTTATTTGTTTATGTTACTTTTTCAAAGTTTTACTTTTTAAAATATAATTATACTTCAGTCAACGTTCCATAAAATAATTAATTAAATCATCCATTTAAATGAGGAATTAAAGTTGAAAGTCAGAAATTAAATTACTCATGTTTATTTTTGATTCAATAGTGCCATGTATTTCTATTATTACAACCCACTTTGGATAGGAACAAGATCCTTGCCATTTTTGCTAATTCCACCTTACCTCGGATGTGTGTGTGCATATATTTACACATACTTTTATTTAATACATAATTATATATTATTTAATCTTTTTTTATATTGATCTAATATATAATTTACTTATTGTAAGTATTTTATTATCATCCTCTAAGCATGAGTTTTTTGTTTCTTTTAGTATTCTCTCAACTAACAGTTGCCTTTTGTATTCAAATAACAAAATATCTCTAACTTGCCATGTCCCATCCTGCATAATCTTCCTTGTCTTGAAAAGGAGACGAAAAAGGGACACGACACTCCTGTCCAACCCCATTTCACCGCCATCCCTACATAGGAGTTGTTAGTGCTAACAATTAGTTAAGGTTGTTTTAAGTCAACATTTTGGGAGGCGAACATTTGCTGATCCATTTGAAGTGTATAGGGCATTGAGAATAGTCAATCCAAGTCCCTATATGACATACTTGCAGGTTTGTATCTTATAAGGCTTTTCTAATTATATTTTTTGGTTTAATGCTGGTTGTGTGATGTTACAGATTTGCAACATAACTTTAATAACTAACGTCTCAATTTTTGAATACAAAACCAAAAAAAAAAAAGTAATTTATAAATTTATTTATTTTGTTATTGATGTATAGTTTGTAAATTTAGCCTTTTTTTTTTCGGTAGTAGTTTACTAAGTTGTTCTAAACTTGCTTTTAATCAAATTTTTCTCAATCAGGCTAGAGGGTGTATCCTGGTTACTTCAAGTTCGGAAATTCTTACACGTTCAAAGAAGGTAAATTGTATAAACTAATTTCAAGTCCTTAAACAAAAAAGATTTATTGATGACTCTATGGTGCTGACACTAAAATATATTTGGAACTAAGGGTTAGTTGTTGTAAACCAAAAATAAGTTCATTGGTTAGCCTAATATGATTTTTCTAGCTATAAATTTAAGCTAGTTTATGGATACATGTGAATTTTTGTGCATGATGAATTTATGTCTCTTATTCTCTGAATATCTACAAACAAATGTCTCCATCCTTACAATGTTATGAACATAATAAGATAGAGAGAAGTGAAATGTATGAATATCAAGAATGAAATGATATATTGGATGGAAAGAAAGAAAGAAGATAGACTTTTGAATGAATGAATGAATGAATGGGAAATGTATGTGATTTTCTTCTTTGAATATGGGGATATTCTCTTTTTTTTTTTTTTACTAGGCCCAAAAGCCAAAAATTCTTCTTTGAATGGGAAATTTATGTCTCTCTCTCTCTTTTTTTTTTTTTTTGCTGAGTTATTCTTGTACTTCTCTCTGGTTAGTTTCTTCTCCTTAAAATTATATCTCAATGTTTGGGTGTTTTTTCTTAAAGAATTCATTATGTTCTAATACAATTATTTGAGATTTGGTTGTGTTAAGATTGGACTAGTTGTTTGTATTATTGGTGCATGTCAACTATTAATTAATTGGTTTTTCACAACATATTGGAGTTCGTTATGGTATTATTAGAAGGGGAAAGAAAGGTATGTAAAATATACATTTTGGGCAAAGCAGGTGTAGGATGTTATTTTAACTTGAATTAACTTTGTGCATATTTAAGCTCTCTTTTTCTTGTTGCAGGACCATTGCCTGGTTGATTTGTTGCATGGATGGCAAGATGGAAGAATACCATATAACCAGTGTAATAAGGTGAAGTTTTGGGACTTCCACCCTTCACTGTATCCTTTACATTTTAAGGTTATGACTTTACTATGGAAGATTTGCTCTGATTCTCATAAATAACTATTCTCACATTATTGAGTAATATTGGTTTGTATGCACTTACTGAATGAGCAAAATAAAAAGTCCTAAATCTCTAAGCTTTTCTTGTCATTCTATTCGAATCATTTATATGCACTTATTGAGTAATCTTGGTTTGTATGTAGGACGTTTCTCCGGTCCAACAATCTCTAGCTCTCCAAAAATCATTAGATGCACCCCATCAACCAAGCAGTTTATAAGTTTTATGTTTATGTTCGATGATTTTTTGTGTACAAAGAACTACATTTGAACAACTGCATTTTTTGGAAGTGTTGAAGGATATTTTTAAACACTTTGGAACTTTGATTATGGTATTAGCTTAATTTAAGCGGTAGTTTTATTCAAACGACCACATATTTTTTTTGTCAATCTTATGATGATGGTTATAGATAATGTTATGTATTTGATAATATATTTCTATGTTAATATAATGTTAGTTTGGAGACATTTGTGGTATTGTTAATTAGTTATATTTGTGGTATTGTCTTAGTAGAACTAATATTATTACGGGTTCTTTGTAATAGGACTGTGGTTTTAAAACCCAAGGGAAAAAAAATTTGACCTATAGCGGCGGGCAAAAAGCGCCGCTTTAGGTCTAAAATTATGTTATAATTGAAGCCCTAGAATAGAGTTTATAGCTTGTTGCTAAAGCTTCACACATATAGCGATGGTTGTAACTGCTACTAATAGGTGCATATGTTCTGTTATATATGAAGTCTTATAGCAGTGCTTATCGCCCGCTGCTAAAGGTTGTCACCTACAGCGGCACACATATCCCGTCACTAAAGGTTAATTAACCCGAATTCTAACCTCATATGGTGGTGGTTTTTTGCTAGCCGTAATAAACCAAAACTGTGGCTAAATGGTAGATCTATTGCGGTGCTTTTTGTTACCGTTGCAATAGATCTATAGTGGCACCGCAATAGTGGCAGGAAGAATTGTCACAATATCACCCGTTGCTAAAGGTCAAATGTACCTTTAGCGGTGCTTTTTGGACTTTAGTGGCATTTTTGGCCCGCCGCAATAGTCCATTTTTCTTGTAGTGAAGCAAACATAAAAGGCGAAAAAAATGCAAAGTATGGACTAGCAATTGCATTGTTATGCGAATCGAATGATCAGAGAATACAACTACTATTATCAATTCTAAACCAACCAGATGGAAAACAATTGTTGCAAAACTATTGACAAATCCTTCGACATACAACTTTTGGAATAAACACATTTCGCATCCCAAAAAACCAAACATGCAAGAAAAATGGAGTGGGTCATTTGGATCATGAATGCGCTTATTCCTATGGAAACGAAGAATTACATATAACATGCAAAATGTGCTCAATTGACTTGGAATTGTAGAAATTAGCCTTTGGCAGAAATTATGTTCCCAAAAAAAGGAATAAAATAAAATTTCCTTATCCTATTTATAATACTAATCTTTATCTTCAAAAGAATAGATCTTATTATTATTATTATTATTATTATTATTATTATTATTATTATTATTATTATTATTATTATTATATTTATTTATTTATTTATTTAAAAAGACTTGCAAGGGCTTAATTACAGTCCTCTAAAGTTTTTAACTAGCATGACTTTAGCCTGCAATTTATAAAATCCTATCTATCTATTTTGAAGTGAATTAAATTTTACTAACTTGGGAAGACGGTTGATCAATTCTAGAGTGACTACAAGGCTGGGTATGGCAACTAAGTATGGGCTGCAAAATTGAAATGAATAAATTATAGTTGTATCTTTTGTACTCTGATGACTACTTTTAATAACATTCTGTAATAAACAAATTTGCAAGTACATATGCAAGATATAAATCATTATTTACGCTCATCTGTTACCTTATGTTAAGTACTAAAAATCTTGACTCAAATAGTATGGTGTAAATTAGGATTCCGGTATTTATATTCTGCATCTAATTCCAAGACCAAACCCTCCTACCATCATGAATTCTACAATAAATTGATCATACATATATAATGTAGCTTAAGTAGTAATACATTGAAAAATATTCAAAATAATAACACTATCATAAAAAAAATTTATCACGTGCAATGTGCGAGTCTGCGACTAGTTATATTTAAAAGTTAAAGCATAGTATTTATTGTTGCTATACTTTTGTTGAGCGACATTAGTGGCTATGTCATTACTTTCTTTCTATTAATAAACAAAATAATTTTATTTCCATTCTTTTTCAATTTTTTTTTAATGATTTCACTGTTTTCACTATTTGCACTTCAGCGTCCATATATAACACCCATGAGTCCCTCTGTCCACTGTTTCCAACTTTCCAGGTAAGCTCTTTAATGTGTCAAACTCTCCTTCTCCTCATTTCTTACCTCTTCCTCTCCTCATTGAACCCAACCAATTCGTACCTATTGAGTTGTTACCATCCCTAAAAAATCAAAGAGATGATATATGAACAGCTAGACATCCTCTGTCACTCTTAACCGGAGGAGGAATGGTACCGTTAGACATCCTCTACCGCTCTTAACTAGAAGAGGAATGGTTTTGGATTTAGCTCCTGCAAAAAAGAAAAAAAAGAAAAAAAAAAAAAAAAGCTTATTTCAAAGCATCAAGTATATATTCTTGAGTGGGGATATTGCTCTGTTCCTTAAAACCATATTGTATGTCAAGTGTGTTTTATATATTGGAGTATTATGTGTTTTATTTTGGGATAAATTTTAGTTATAAAATTGATTGTAGCTTAAGGCTACAATTTCCTTTAAAAAAATTAACATTACTATATATTTTGAAAATTTAACCATGAATTGCATGGTCTTTACGATTTTGATACACATGTCAAATTTTATATTAATCGGATATTATTTACTATATGATTAAGCTTATATTTTATGCATAATTTTAAACTACAAAAACTTATAATTTAAACAATTTATTGATGACATGGCTATTGCTATTTAATTTTCAAGAAATCTTTGCGAGCATGGAGGATATAAGAAAAAATGTAATCTAATGGTGGATTTGTCAAAATTCACCTTCAATAAAAAGATATTGAGTTGTAGCCTTAGGCTACAATCAATTTTGTAGCAAAATTTTGTCCATTAATTTATATTTTTTACACTTTTACAATGAATTGTTACCAAGCAAAATGATTTGCTCTCTGCTTTGATGCTAAAGGTAATCCCAATATTTGCAGTTCTACATTTTCACTCACGTGTTTGATAAAATGACTATAAGAAGGATTAAAAAAATAAAATAAAACAAAGATGGTCATGTTCATGTAAAAGAACAAATGTTGAAGAATACTATATTATTTGTAAACTTCATTCATAAATGGCTTTTCAACACTCAAAAAAATTCCTAAGGTGTGTTTCATTGGATTATTGCAATAATGAAGATAGTAGAAAGAATATTTGGGAACACTAATTTGATTTACTATCCTCTTCTCCATTAATATGTTCTAGTAGTTGTCGGGTTTATTTTTATTTTTATTTTTTTTACCACCCAAATTTCAAAATTTGAAATAATAAACAAAGATTTGCATCACATATACATCATATTTAGATGCATCGCACAAAAAATGACAAGACATGTAATATACTTATATTTTGAATAACTTTATTTCATTATCCATATTCAGCTGTACAAAAATTTACAAGAAGATTTGCCTCTTATCATTTTTCTATATATATATATATATATATATATATTATAGTTATTCTTAGTATGTCAATTTAAATCTATTATTTTGTAAAAGCCATATATTTGATGGTTTCTAGGGTATGCCATATACTTGATGGTTGATTTAAATGATTTATTGACAAAATTTCATTTGAATAATTTAATGAGTTATGTTATATATCTTTGGTTATTTTTTTTTTTCTAATAATGGTAGTTTATATTAAGTTAGGTAGTAAGAATTTTATTTTGGCGATGCACAAAATGATCCTTTATGTAATAATTTATATTCCCCTCATAAAAATGTTTGTAAAAACTATAATATAGGCAATATAATTTTTGGGATAATTACCTAATAATATAAATTTTGTAAGTTATACATGATGTCTATCTAACTAATTAAAATCATTTCAATTATAAGTGCGCTTTTTAATTATTTAATGATATAATTTATAAACAAAATTTTGTAATTTGAAAAAATAAATCTAAATACGTCATGTAAAAAAAACATATATAAACAAAATATAATAGATAGTTTAGAAATTGAATTGGAATCTAATACATAGTTAGGGATAACGATTGTGTTTTGACATTCAATATACTCATGTTTTCTGCAACTCTTTAAGTTTGCAATGAAATCATAGTTGGGGGTGTTCACGGTGCAGTGCTGTTTTGGTCTATTTTTAGTACTGCACTTTGCGGTGTGGTTTAACCAAAACTATAACCACACCACACCTAATTTTTGTGGCCACATGCGCAATACAATACTGTGCGGTATGGTTTAGAGTTTAACCAAAACTATAATCGTACTGCACCTTATTTTGCGGTTACCTGTGCGGTAGGGTGTATAAGATGTGGTTTAAAGCTAGTATATTTTTCAAATTTTGAGCTTTTCTTGCCTAGTCAAAAAATGATTTTTTTTCCCTTTATTTTGAGCCAATTTTTAAATTATTGAGCTAATTTTTCTTTATTTCGGGCAAACTTTTCTAAACTATTTAAATATTAAAAAAATAGGGTAAATTACATATATGGTCCTTAAACCTTTACGCTATATTTCAATTTAGTTTCTGACCTTTTAAATGTGTTAATTTAGTCCCTCATCTTTTAGTATTGTGCCAAAATGGTCCTCGTCGTTAAGTGATAGATGAAAAATAGTGACATGGCTAATGGCTAAAATATAAAACAATTGTTTTGCCACTTAGGATGCCATGTGGACTACCACATGACCTAAAATAATACTAAATAAATATATAAAAAACTCAGTCCATTTCTGTACAATTGGGATTCAAATCCCTAAAATCACAAGGAAACACAAACTCGGCAGTTACCACTCAATTGGGTCAATAACTTGATATGCACTCGCGAGTCATAAACAAAATGGAGGTTAATTCCATTTGGCCAAAATTATCTTTACTATCTATGCTCATCCCCCATCATCAATGCTACTGCTGATCTGTAGCATTATCAGAATGGCAGCATAGAGTCTGCCAATGAAAGAAACAAAAGGCAAAAGTAGATTTATAATCTTTCTAATAATTTGCTACGATTGAAATAAACTCTAATTTGTTATCGTTTGCCTTGTGTTTTCTATGTAACCAAACAGATCCTAAAATTTTATTTTATTTACAAAGAAAAGAAATTAATAGAATGGAACATGTTGCTCTAAGAGTGGCTTGCACTCCATGAGTCGTATGATCTTCTTGTGAAGATCGTTGCTCAACATTGTTGGTTATGAATTCACGTCCATCTAGTTCTACTCACTGTTTTCAGAACCGGACCGAACCGGGAGGTCGGACCGTAAAAATCGAGAACCGAGATGAAAATTGGTTTTTTAAGCATAAAAAACCGTATTTTTAGTTAATTCCGTGAACCCCTAAAACCGGAGTTGGACCGCACGAATCGATCAAGAACCGTGCGGTCCAACCCCTTAGCAATTTTTTTTTTTTTAATATAAAAACAACTTAACACAGTTTTATTCTGCTTAATTAAATTATCCATCTCTTACAAGGAAAAAAAAAATTATAATTAAAATCCTTCAAAGATATTCAACTTTACTTCAAAAATTAATCATAAATTTTAATGTTTTCATGGTTATTATTTTATTTATTAACTTTCTTATTTAATTATTAAATATATGCTTGAAAATCATTAAATTTCCCTCACATATATAGATATATTAGTCAATTTTGCTAGTTTTATAAATTTAATATCTATATTTAGGTTTTAATTAATTATTAAATTAATTATGACATCATCATGGTTTGACCTCAGTTCAACCTCAGTCCGACCTCAAAAACCTTGAACCTTTTCCTTTTACGGTTCAATGAACGGTCCGGGTTTCAAAATCTTGATTCTATTGGGAAATTGAACTTGTTTTCTTTTTCTTTTTTTGAAAAAAATAGTCAATCTGGCATCTAAGTGGCATAAAAATCAATTTTTTATTTTAGCTGTTAAGTATGTTAGTATTTTCCATCCACCACATAACAGCAGAGACTATTTTCACATAATATTAAAAGATTAAAGACTAAATTGACACATTTAAAAGGTCATGGACTAAATTGAAATATAGCGTAAAGGTTATGGACCAAATATATAGTTTACCTCAAAAAATAAATATATTAATATATAGACTATAAAGAGGGTGTGGTGTGGTGCAGTTTGTGCAGTTTTCTTGTTATAAAACTGCAAATTGCACTACATTATACGGTGAGGTGCAATTATGCCATTTCACGTGTGATTTTGATGCGGTTTTTGTGGTCTGGTGACCACTTACACTCCTAATCATAGTACATGGGGAGAGGACAACATACACTAACACAGAGTGGCCGTATCTTATTCTGCTTGACACATGCAAGTCTTTGATTCCATTAAAAAAAATAAAATAAATAAAGGTTAAACAAAGCTAAACATTTCCATTACTTGACGGAACCCACAAAGATAAGTGTACCGGATTTCCCAGATGATAATCAGATTATTATTATTATACAGAGAAAGAGAGAAAAAAAAAAAAAAAAAAAGTGATTATCGGACAATTATCTTGACCGACTTGACGGCACGCCTAAATAATTGTACACAGTTTCTGAGCTAGTGAGACTAAAACAATAATATAAACAGTTTATTTATTTGATCATTTTTAAATCGGCAATAATAACCTCTTCATATAATGTTTTTTTAAACATAATTTGGTGACAAAAACAACACAGAAACAACAAAAGAGCGTGACAAATGATGGTAGAAACAGCAAGCGGATATTTCAAGTTTTCATTTCTTGTATAAATACCTTAGAGCTTTATCTCGTAATTAAGGCATCAACTTAACAATGTTACAATTGAACCAAGTTCAATGCCAATGGCCAAGGCAGTGCTACATATTCTTTTGCACACATTATTGCTTGCAGCTCTTCTGATGAGTTGCCATAGCCAGGAAAGGAAGGTACAATGGTTTTCATAGTTTAAATTTAGTCTTTTTAATGTCCAAAGTAATTCAACATGGTTTCTTTATTAAGGAGTTTGTGTTGCATACAGGTTCATATTGTACATGGGAGACAAGCTTCAAGGAGATTTTTCTGCCGCATCATCGCACCATTCCATGCTAGAGAGTGTACTTGGAAGGTGTTACAACTTTTAGCCTGTCACTAGTTATATAATGTCATAGTTTTGCACTAGTTTTCTAGTTAACACCCTATTATTAGTGTTAGGAATTCTAATAGTTCAGAACTATGGCAATTAAAAGCAATGTACAGTTAATGTAATAACGAATAACCATGCTAGGGTCTCTAGAAGCTGATATATGGTAATGCAAAGGCAACTTATATCTATCAAGGTATTATGGTGCATGCTAATGTACGAGCAGTTATTTGAGATGTGTCAACAGGAACCAAATAGTGATCTTGGACATGTTTGGAGAAAATTTTAGATTGAGCTGCGAAGTGTGAGCAATGTGACATTTTTAACTTGTATAATAATCAAGAGACTTCCAGTTTACACTCCCAAGACAGAACTACACTTCAATGTCATCACTTTTATAACTGGAAACCACCTGAAAGGCTTAACTATATTCATATTGTAATATATGTCATTCCAAATATAAATCCCTTCCCATAACAGCTTTAACTTTTGAATTATCT
Source organism: Castanopsis chinensis (assembly GCA_032878915.1). Classification (NCBI taxonomy): domain Eukaryota; kingdom Viridiplantae; phylum Streptophyta; class Magnoliopsida; order Fagales; family Fagaceae; genus Castanopsis; species Castanopsis chinensis. The sequence goes on along the minus strand of JAVQMG010000115.1, from coordinate 7,353,238 downwards.
CAAGCATATTCCTTTTTTTTTTTTTCCCAATTGCAGTGCTTCGACAGCAAAAGAGTCACTAATCTATAGTTATGGGAAGAGTTTTAATGGATTTTCAGCTAAATTAACTGATGAAGAAGTTGAAAAATTCTCAGGTGAGTGTCCAACTAGTGGCAAGGAATGAAATTTTACTACCGTTTGTGTGCTAAAAGCAGTTGCAATGTATTGCAGAAATGGAAGGTGTGATTTCAGTACTTCCAAACCACAGACTAAATCTTCACACTACAAGGTCATGGGACTTCATAGTTTCCCCTCCAAAGGCAAAGTTGGAAGCCTTCAAGAAGGAGATGTCATTATTGGGCTTCTTGACACAGGTTATTATATTAAGCGCACAATTGTCACCATTTTGCTTTGAGTAAGTAACAAAGCAAATGCTCAAATTTGAAGTTTTTCCACATCTGTTGTGTTGCAGGAATCTGGCCAAAAATCTGATAGCTTCAACGATGAAGGGCTTGGCTCTCCACCTGGTAAATGGAAGGGTAAATGCCAAGGAGCCAACTTCACCTGCAACAAGTGAGCTATCCTTTTGCCTTGTACTTGTGTGCATTTCCATGCGTAGAAACACATTACTCATTAGATGAATAAGAACTAATGCGATTGAGAAAATTTCAAAGAAAAAATAAATTGGACACGTACGCTGGTGATTGTATGAAGGCAATGATTATTAGGCAGAGATACTATTGTGGAGTTTGTTGTCTTAATGGAAGATAACCAACAACTAAAAAAGGTTTCAATCCTAATTGACAGAAATAAAGATGAGTCACTACATTTTGAAGATTTTCTATACTAGGGACACAAAATCCTAAGTGATTGCCTTAGAAACTTTTTGGACAGGGGGCACATGTAACTATTACATAACTTGAGGCACAAAATAAAGACATAATAAATTAACATTCATCTTTTAGGCATTCATCTCAGATAGCTACTCACAGAAATTTTAAAATCACAGCAATATCATTGGAGCCCGTTACTACAACAGTGAAGGAGACTATGACATAACAGACGTCAAATCCCCAAGGGATTCCGAGGGTCATGGAACCCATACATCCTCAACAGCTGCAGGGAGGGAGGTAGCTGGAGCCAGCTGGTTTGGGCTAGCTGAAGGAACTGCAAGAGGTGGAGTTCCTGGTGCAAGGATTGCAATGTACAAAGTTTGCTGGTCATCTGGATGTTACTCAGCAGACGTCCTAGTAGCATTTGACGATGCCATAGCAGACGGAGTTGACATTATTTCCGTTTCCATTGGTTTTGACGGGTTTTCACCATACTTTGAAGACCCATTGGCTATTGGGTCTTTCCATGCCATGAAAAATGGCACCTTCACCTCAGCTTCTGCTGGAAACTCAGGACCTTTCCCATTCTCCGTTGCTAATCATGCACCTTGGATATTAACTGTTGCTGCGAGCACCATTGACACAAAATTTGTTGCTCAAGTTGTGCTTGGCAATGGACAAGCCTTTACCCTGAGTTTTTGGTTGAAGTTAATATATTCAAAAGATAGTATTTTCATAGAGTAATCTTTACTAATTCTTTGAATGATCTAATGAAGGGTCTCTCCATTAATAGCTTCAACCTCAATGGAACATCATTTACCTTGATTTGGGTTGGAGATGTGCAAACTACTCTGCTGGTGCTGACCCGGATATGTCAAGAGGTTGTTTTTATGGTGCCCTGAATCCATACATAGTACAAGGAAAGATTTTTTTCTGTGAAGGAGCTGTCGATGGCGCTAGCATCCTATTAGCCAATGGTGTGGGAATCATTATGGCTGACTCATCATTTACTGATTTTGCTTTCAGCTTCCCGTTGCCAGCAACAATAATTAGTGTTGAAGATGGCATTAAAATTTTAAACTACATCAGATCAACAGAGTAAATAAATTGCTATACTACATATCTTTACATAAATCATTGATGGCATAAATTGCTTACTTCTACAATATCCTAATGAAATACTTCAAACCCTTGATAGAGAACCGGTTGCCATGATTCTGGTTGGTGAGACATGGAAGGATGTCATGGCACCTTATGTTGTATCATTTTCATCTAAGGGACCAACCCTATCACCCCAGACATTCTCGAGGTGATATAGAAAATGAGTACTTAGTTTACAAAACTGTTTTCATCTATAATTTTAGTTTCAGTTTTAGAACATGGTTTGATATGTTAAAATTATTTGGATGATATATATGCAGCCTGATCTCACAGGCCCTGGAGTAGATATTCTTGCTGCTTGGTCTCCTGTGTCTCCACCTTCCGGGGGCCCGGACGACACTAGGTGTGTAAAATTCAACATAATTTCTGGGACATCAATGTCTTGCCCTCACACTAGTGGTGCAGCTGCCTATGTTAAGGCTGCCCATCCGAACTGGTCACCTGCTGCCATTAAATCTGCCCTTATGACCACAGGTGAAGTAACAAACTTGACTTCTAGAACGTGATTATGTTCAAGACTATTGCCTTACAGAAAATGTTAAATTCCCCTAATTTTACTACAAAGGTATATAAACTGACATGACAAAACCCAAGAAAATGGCAGAAAGATTAAACATGTGCCTTGCTATGCTGTTTTGTTGGAAGCATTGAGCCTTACAGACAATGAAAGAAATTAGCCACACTGATGAAAAACATTATAAATCATCGTTTACTCTCTCTCAATGACCTAACTTTTGTCATGAATAGCTTATATTGTGGACCCCAGGAAGCATGAAGACCTTGAATTTGCTAATGGATCCGGTCATATCAACCCATTCCAAGCCGTAGACCCTGGGCTCGTCTATGATGCATATGAGGCAGACTACATAAACTTCCTGTGCATGCAAGGCTACAATACCACCACGTTAAGACTCATCACCGGAGGCAACAGCAGCTTTTGCATTACCTCAAAGCCTGGAAGAGCATGGAACCTTAACTATCCCTCATTCTCTGTTGCCGTGGAAGATGGTCAGCAGATTAAGGCCGTATTCACTAGGACAGTCACCAACGTTGGCCCACCAAACTCAACCTACACTCTTAGTACATACATGCCAGCCTCTATTGATGTTAATGTGGTACCATCAGTGTTGTCATTCTCTGCCATTGGAGAGAAAAAATCGTTTTCAGTGCAGGTCTATGGTCCAAAGATAGCACAACAGCCAATCATATCTGGTGCAATCATATGGAAATATGGGCATTATGTGGTGAGAAGCCCACTTGTAGTTTACAATATTCTCCCTGGTACTCAATACGGATACCCTTCCTTCTCAATGTCCCAGAAAAAGCCAGACTCCGTAGGTTCTTCCATGCATCACAAGAATGGGATCGTTAAACACAAATATTAACAAGAAGTCTATCACAATTTTTCTTCCCAACATTTTGACATTGCATGTTATTAACAATAAACAATAAAGTTACTTGGCGAAAGTGTGGCCTATAAATAAGTACTGTGACCAAGTGGCTCTTACTCACTTGGCATCTTCATGGTTGTTGGTGGACTCATTTGAAAATCAGTAAGTACTTTTCAACTCAGCAGTTGTGAAAAAAATTGTGTTTTAACATTACTAGTATTGAGATTTGTATGTGCATTTAAGATGGCATGTCAGATTTGAACCCTTTTTATGAGAAAATATAATTGAAATAATAAAACTAAATGTTGGAAGCACCTCTCTTTGTCTCTCTGCCCTTCTCTGATCCCTTTTACTCGCATTGTTGATCTATAACTATACATGTCCATCTCACACAAAACAGAAAACGTGAAAAACCTAAATATCGTTCTAGCTAGGACTACATAATCTACTATAAATAAAAATTTCAATTTTATTGAAAGCGAATTGTTATTTTTGTTTTGCATATTACAAGCCTATTTAAAGGATCCATAAACCTTATCTTTCAAATGAAAGTATTCTTAAACGTATCCTAAATAATACACTTTTTGATTAAAAAAAAAAAAAACCAAAAAAATATACTTAGAATCAAATTTAATAAAACTGAACCCCTAGAAACATTCTTATTCCCACAATTTTCGCCAAGTGGATTTTTCCCATGTTCGTTGGCAAGCCAATAGACCGGCTCATCTCTTAGCTAAAAATACGCTCTGGGCATCGATGACTTTTCTGTTTGGTTAGAAGAGAGTCCTTGTTTTATTTAACAAGCTCTTTTGAATGATGTATCGTTATTTCATTAGTTTCAATAAAGTTTTGAAGAATTTCAGATATATATATATATATATATATATATATATATATATATATATATCTGGCACATGTTGTCCAAACAGGTGACGCAACAATTTTGACTTCTAGAACATGACTACATCATATCAACAGAGTAAATAAATTTCTAAACTAATTATCTGTAAATCAATCATTGATGGCATAAATTGCTTACTTTCTTCAATATCCTATTAACCTAATGAAATACTTCAAATTCTCCATATAAAACCGATTGCCAATGTTCTGGTTGGTGAGACATGGAAGGATGTCATGGCACCTAATGTTGTATCATTTTTTTCTAGGGGATCCAACCCTATATCGCCCTAGACATTTTCAAGGTGATCTAGAAATTGAATAATTAGTATACAGATTGCTTTCAACGATAATTTTTGTTTTAGAACATGGCTTGATATGTCAAAATAATGTTTGGATGATATATATATATATATATATATATATAGTTTTATAACATAGTGTTGGTAAAGGGAAGAGAAGGGGGAAAGCCATTTTGGTCTCTCGTGACTAAAAAATCTCACATAGTGCACAAAGTGATTAATAGGCTTACCCCTAATTTTCAAAGAGACTAATTCAATACTCAAATTCTCAACAAATCGCTTGGATGGAGAGCAATGACTTTAGTATTCTAGTTTTTCTCTCAAACTTCACTTTTGTATTTAATAACTCCACTATATACTTAAGAAAAAGTAAACTATGATGTGTGATAAGCTAGTTTGTTTTGAATGCACTACATCTCAAGCATCTTTCTTATTTTTCTTATTTATTGTTTTTCATTTTTTTTTTTTTTTTTTTTTTTTTGCAATTCTTATTTTGTTCAACTTTTCATCTACTTTGACCATTGTCTTTTTAGTTCAATCTTTCATCCCTTTAATATATATATATATATATATATATATATATATATTTTGCAATTTTCTTTTGATTTTCTTTAGTTTTTAAATTGTTTTTCCTTTATATCTTTGTAAATTCTACTGTTTCACTTTGTTCAACCTTTCATCTACAACCCTTCCTCTTCCATCTTAATTTTCATATAAATTTCTTCTTACTTCATTTCCACCTCTCTCCCCTATTCCTTCTAAATTATCCACGGCAAAAAGTTCAATACTCTCTCTCTTTCTCCAATTTTGTTTTTGTTTTGGTGGAGTTTTGTTTTTTAATTGTTTCAACCATTTTTTTTCCTACTAATGGTTCTTTTTGTTATTGTTAATTTAATTGTCACATCACCATTTGTTTATTCTTTTGCTAAATTTGTATCGACTTTGATGCATATTTAGGTAGTTTGGTATTCTAATTTCTGATCACAAGTTCTTTTTCTTTGTACCATTGGTTTTATTTGATTTGGGTTAATAATTAATTGTTTTACAACTTAGAATTTGATTTTTAATATAGTTATCAATTTAGATGTTAATTTATGAGACTTTACTAATTCTTGTTTATTTTTTAATCTTTTGGGGGTGGACAAAGTGCTCTTAAAAGTTGTATTAGAAGTACTCTATATTGTCATTTATTAAAAAAAAAGCAAAGCTTAATCAAATGAAAATAATCGGATGGGTGACATATTTTAGCTTTTGCAATTGTATTTTAATTATTATTATTATTATTATTATTATTATTATTATTATTATTATGTTATAACAATGCATATATATATATATGTATATATAGAAATTTAATTCTTAGATTTTGCTGATAATTGTTTATTTGATAATATGTTTTGGAAGAAGAAATTGCAATTTTTGCAAAGAAAATAAAATTAATAGATTATCAACAACAAATTATTTTCTTAATTGGTCCAATTAATCATTGTTAAGTGTTATTAATTTTTTTAGTTAGGTTTTTTGGGTGTTTTGGATTGTTGGGTAGAAAAAATAAGGTTTGAATTTTTTTTTTAAAACTAAAAAATAATTTCCAAATTTTATATTCTTCTTAATGATTCAAAAAATGGCATTAGTAACTTTTATAAAAAATGAATATTTTCATTAACTCACCTTTTGAATTTCTGAGAAAAATTATATTGTTTTTATTTTGGTATGACAAAAGTTATATTTATAATTTATGATTATTCTTTTAATAAATAAAAATATGAAATTTTAAATTGATATTTATGATTTATGATTGTTCCTATATTACATTTATGATTATGAAATACATTACTCTTTATTAAATTAGTCCAAATTGTGAAAAATAAATTTAATGAGACCACTCTAAAAAATCATCACGTGCAACGTGTTGATTCATGGCTAGTAAACACCTAAAAATGAGAAATTATTTTTCCAAAAATATTTTACTTCAAAACAAAGGGATCGATTAGGAATATAGGCATATAAATGACTTATAAATATTGAAGAGCATCCTTAGTTGATATTTACAATGCCTTATAACCACATGGAATAAGTCATTCTTAAGGCAATGACTGAAATTCATACATAAAATTATGAGTTGTCTTTCTTTTTTCGTGAATAAATTTCTTCACTAACTGACAATGGGTAGAATAAAGAAAATCAAAATTCTAACCTGTAATTTTTTAATCCAAACATTTATAATTCTAATCATCAAATAATAAATTAAATAAATTCTAGACGGGCTAAAAGTTCTTTTTCTTTCTTTCTTTCTTTCTTTTTTTTTTTGAGAAACTAGTGGCTTAAAAGTTAAATGTTCATCTATTGATGTTATTTTTGAATATTTTCTCCACTCTACTATTAATTATAAGGAAGAAAAAACACTTGAATTCTTAGTCACCAATATGCAAATTTGGGTGACATGCACATTAGATAAAATATTGGTATCATGTAGTAGACACCATTAATTCAAAATTTATCTATATATTTATCCAGTAGTTAATTAATTGTAATTGGTGAGAAAATATGATGAGTCTATCTGAAATTGAGGGCCCGTTTGGTTTAAAATTTATTATCACTCAATTTTCATCACTCAATTCTCATCACTTAAAATACTTCAATTCCCAAAAGCTCCTGTTTGGCCACTTAACTCATACCAGTTTTCAACTTAAAAAAGGTGTGCTGGGTTTCAAAGAAAAAAAAAAAAAAATCGTTTGTCAAACATTGTGGCTGGGAGGTTGATTTAATTACAAAAATGCCATTGAAAACTGAGTTTTGGAAGCTGAAAACATTTAAAGCGTATTTTCAGTTTCCATAACTCATAACTCAAAAATCAGAGAATTGAGTGATGGAAACAAGGGGGTGAAAACTAAGCCAAACAAAAAATTTTATGCAGGTTCCATGTGTTTTGAAAACTTAGTTATGAGTTTTGGGTCATATCACTCAAAACTCCCCCAAACCAAACAGGCTCTGATTATCTACTGTTAAAAGTTAACCACTTCATCATCATCATCATTATTATTATTATTATTATTATTATTATTATTATTATTAGTTGAGAGGAACCACTTCATTACTTTATAACAAAAATTGTGTTAAAAGTTATGGTACTATAGAAGAACTATAGAAACATACTATATGCATACTAGACTCATTGCATGCGCTTTGCTTGTGCAATAATTCTCTTTTTTATTTATTTGTTTTTTTGGTTTAGTGATGCATTTTTCATAGCTCAATAGGTATTTTTAAATGAAACATCTGGCGTTCTAATCCCCCCTTGTAACTATCAAATTATCAAATAAACAAATAAAGAAGTCATTATTTTGTGTGATTGGTCTATTTTTTATTTTTATTTTTATTTTTTATATGTAAGATTGCATCACAAATTGATGAGTAACAAAGCATAAATGTAATCAGATAAATACTTAAATATCAAATTGGGGTGAATGAAAATTTTTCCATTTAAAGGGCCTATTGACATTTAATCCATCATATTAACCTGTAAAGAAATTAAAAAGTGGGTCAGTTAACATTTATTGATAATTGATTAAAATAATAACTACTCTTGAAACTATTTACCCAAATTATTTCAGTATTTCTATATATTTTTCATGATTATTAAGAACCATGAATGTCATAAAATAAAATAAAATAAAAAGTGAATGAAAAAGAGTGAATATGAAATTATGAAGAAAAAAGGGTAAGCAATGACGTGAGCAATTGAATAAAAGTGATATGATAGGATAAAAAATGAAATGTAAAAAGTGGGGAGAAAATGACCATACCTTTATCAAGTGTGTGTTTGAATCAAATTTTGCTTTGGATTTTTTTCCTACATCAAATTATATATCCGGTGTGCATTTGGGATGAACTGAATTTTTTAGCTTATCTCCACTTTCAGCTTATTTTTGATATTATTCATAGGTTTCACTGCACTTTTTGATATTATTCATGGGTACTACTGTACTATTTTACTTATTTTTTAACCTTTTTTTTTTCTACACTTTCAGCAAAAATTTTTTAGTTTCAACTAAATACGTTGTTTCAAATGGACATCCAATATAAAACAAATTTGTATTCTAGAACCTGAAACTACGAAAAAAAGGGTAAAGGAAGGAGATGAACAATATTCAAAATTAAATGATAGAATGACAATAAAATTAAAAAAAAAAAAAAACCATACCTTAATCCAATGAATGTGAAGGCATACTATCCCATTGTTCCAAAATCTTTTTTTTTTAAGAATCAAATACTATTCCAAAATCAGAATAGTTAAGCACATAACAAAAAAGGGGGGGGGGGGTCAAATATGCTCTTTATATTTTTCTAATAAAAAAAAAATCAAATACTTATGCACTTTCAAAAGGTAAATATGAATGAAAAATTGGACTGATAAGAGACATTTGATGAAGTAAGAAACTATTATCAACCAGCATGAAAAATATAGAAAAACTCATCGAGCGTCAAGATCATAGGCACAAAATGAAGGAATTGGAGATATAGTGCAATGAAGAGGGAAAATATTATGTCCTGGGTGTGGTAGATTTCTTATTTTAAAAGTGATCATATCTTATCCAATTGTGATGATAATAATTTTAAATGCGAAGGTTTTTTTTTTTTTTTTTTTAAATAAAGTTTTAAATGTGATTTTAACTTTTGAATTAGGCATGAGAAAAGAATAGTTGGAGGGATGGAGATTATTGATAATTGTTAAATAGATGAGAAACTGAATTAAAACTCAAATAGATGAGAAGTTCTAAACGGTTTTAATTTTTGAAGTAGATATACCCAAAATTTTAGTTGTGATAAACTTAAAGAGATTTGAATTTTTGTAGTGGAAGAGTAGAAGTTTGTCTAAACTCAAGTATTTTAAAAATCGGTAATATGACTCATAAGTGTATATTGGGCCGTGGGCCTTGGCCGATGACGTTTAGTAGTCTGAGGACAAGAAGACGATAGAGAAGAAGGCGCCACAGACAAACTATGACTGGGAAGGCTTATGAAGGTAGTCTGAGGAGGAATGCCTCCTCGGCTAAGTAAGATAGAGTTCAAAAGGTTCGGACTGCCACTAAGAGCAACCTTTCGAAAGATTCTACTGTTAAGAGTGAACATAAAGGGAGCATAGGACAAAGGAGAGCTAAGAAATATCTAAGGGAAATATGCTTTCACTACATTAAATACTCTACAACTAACCCTTTGGCCACATTAATGTGGAAGTGATACTAAACAGTGGTAGTCAGCCTTACAGCTACTCCCAAAAACTTCAAGAAGGTGCTAGTGGGACAAGAATAAAAGTAAGTAGCTTGCCCTACACGTAGAGGGTGAAAATGAAGAAAAACAGGGTATATAATAAAGGAAGAAATCCCTTGTGAAAGGGGGGTTTGAGATTTAAGAGAAAAAACATTGTAGCAGCAAGAACTAGACTTGTGACCAAATTCAAAAGAAATATATATATATATATATATATATATATATATATATATATAAGAACTAGTCTCATTGGATTGTGTCGAGGACGATTTTCTTTGGGCAAAACCAATTTATTCTTTTTTCTATCATCTGGGCTCACTGTAATTGTTGTCTAATTCATTAAAGCCTAGTTTTCTAGCCCACTTTCTACGAATTCATTGTATTGAGCTCTTCGGGTCTAGATCATTTTCCTTTTGGGCTTAGGCACCAAGCTACGTTCTTATAATTGGCGCCGTCTGTGGGGAACTACTTGAGTTTTAGTGAAGCCAACACACAATCATGGTAGGCTCGGGACCAAACTGAGAGGAATCTGTTGGGTCCTTGAATTAAGATCAATTTCTCAATCTTGAGCGGAGAAGGGACCAAGAGGTTAGTGTGCATACCACACATACCAGTAAAAGCCAGTCTAAGAGTAGGAGCCACGTCTCTCATGAGGCAACTACCAGACGCAGGCAATTAGAAATTAATTGTTTGTGAAGAAAGTTGCGCTATGAGCGACGTAAAGGAACTCCTTCAAGTTTGGACCATTCTTCTAATGGTGATAGTGATAATAGATACTGGCATAGATCAAGGACTTCTTCTAGCTGGTCTTTTTCATGTGATGAAGAGCGTCGTGATAGGTGAGGGAAGAGAAGTCTGTCACATAAAGGCTTGGGCAACGATGCCATGAGTAAGGCTCTGAATCAAATCTCCAAATCACCTTTTACTCGAAGAATTGAGGGAGGAAAGCTTTCTCGGCAGTTTGCTCAGCCAACATTTACCATGTATAATGGTAGGGCAAATCTTGTGGAGCACGTGAGCCATTTCAACCAGAGAATAGCTATTCACTCTAAGAATGAAACTTTAATGTGCAAGGTGTTTCCATCCAGTTTAGGGCTTGTGGCCATAAGGTAGTTTGATGGCTTGAAGGAGGGTTCTATTTACTCCTTTAAGGAGCTTACAAGGACCTTTGGCTCTCAGTTTGTAACTTGTAGTAGGGTTCTTCGGCCTTTGGATTCCCTGTTGTCTATGACTATGCGAGAGGGAGATATGTTGAAGACGTACTCTAACCGATACTGGGAGATGTTTAATGAGATTGATGGGGATTTTGATGATGTAGATATAAGAACATTTAAGGTCGGCCTATTTGTCGAGCACGGTTTGAGGAAATCTTTGACAGGGAAGCTAGTTAGTAATGTGTGTCAACTTATGGACTGCATTGATAAGTATAAACGGGTCGAGGAGGACCAATAGCAGGGGAAGGGAAAGGCTAAGGGGGCCCCCTAAGGTAGGAGGGATTTCAGGTCGGACCGATACAATAATAACCGCCCTTAGAGGGATTTTGATGGGCAATCTGCATCTACTCCGGCTTAGGTGATTAGCACGGTAAAAATCAAGAATGAGCCATACTTTAAATGGCCAAACAAGATGGGAGGAGACCCTACGAGGTGCAACCAAAGCCTTCTTTGCCAATACCACTAGAAGCGAGAGCATACTACGGAGGACTGCAGAACTTTGTGGAATCAGCTGGAGTAGCTGGTCCGAAGTGGTAAGTTAAAGTAATTTTTATATCACCCCAATGGGTAAAGAGGCCAAGTAGGGTTAGGATCTTAGAGAGATGCTTCTTCAAAGCCACCTCTGGGCACAATTAGTGTTATTCTTGCCGCTCCGAGAAGGACTAGCTCCCACCTCTCTAGGGTACTATCCATAGCTCAGCCACTTGCAAAGGACTCCTCCCTTGAGCCAAAGAGGAGTGTGATGGAGGTCCGACCAGCATTGAGTTTTTCTGATGAAGATAAGGTTAGAATCGTGTAGCCACACGACGATGCCCTGATGGTCACTTTAGAATAGGGGGCCATGTACTCTGATTTGTACAAGGGGCTAAAGTTGAAACTTGAGGATTTGGAAAGTAACGATTCACCTTTGGTAGGTTTTGATGGAAAAGTTGTTGTCCTAATGGGTCAAATTAAACTACCAGTCTAGGCAGGTTCAGAGGTGGTCGAGGTGAATTTCATTGTTGTGGATGCTTACACCCCTTATATTGCCATTGTGGCAAGACCCAGGCTTCATGCCATAGGGACCGTTTCTTCCACTCTGCATCTCAAGGTGAAGTACCCATCAAGGGACAGGGTGGAAGAAGTGGTTGGAAGCCAGTCTATGGCTAGGTAGTGCTTGGTGGCTGCAATTAGGCATTAGACTGGGTTGGAGTCCTCGACCTCTACTGGAAAGGGCTTATAGCAATAAAAAATGTTAGTTTTATCTATGGATGAGGCAACAGAAAGGGCAAAGTGTGAGAAGTTAGAAAAAATTGTTATAGATAATGATATGGAAATGTTTTTCCAGGTCGGAGATCAGCTGCCTCCTCGGGAGAAAGAGGAGCTCATAGTGTATCTTAGGAAGAATATTAAAGTGTTTGCATGGAGCGCTTACGAAGCTCCTGGGTGGATCCAAATTTCATTTTCCATCATTTAAATGTTAATCCGACCATCATCTCCAAAAAGCAACCATCTCGATGCTCATCTAAAGAGTATTCTAAGACTGTCAAGGAGGAGGTGATCAAGTTCAAGCAGGCTGGGGCTATTAAGGAGGTGTTCTACCCTAAGTGGTTGGCCAATACGGTGGTAGTGAAGAAGAAAAATGGGAAATGGCGAGCATGTGTAGATTTCACAGATTTGAACAAAACTTGCCCTAAGGACCCCTTTCTCACGCCTCGGATAAATCAGTTGGTGGATGCCATTATAGGCCAATCTCGGATGAGTTTTTTAGATGCCTTCCAAGGGTATTATCAGATACCCTTAGCTTTGGATGATCAAGAGAAAATAGCTTTTGTTACTCCTACTGAAAATTACCACTACAAGGTGATTCCCTTTAGTTTAAAGAACGCAAGATCCACCTATTAGAGGATGATGACCAGGATGTTTGAGCCACAACAAGGAAAAAATATTGAGACTTATATAGATGATATGGTGGTGAAGAGTAAGCTAGAATTCGAGCACGTTAATGACCTCAGAGATATCTTTGGAATATTAAGGAAATACAACCTCCGCCTTAACGCTTCTAAGTGCTCGTTTGGGGTTGGTTCAGGAAAATTTTTGGGATACATGGTCACTCATCATGGAATTGAAGTCAATCCTGACCAGATTAAAGCAATTAATAGTCTATAGACTCCTCAAAAACCCAAAGAAGTCTAGAGATTAACATGAATGACTATCGCCTTGAACTTATTTATCTCTCGGTCAGCAGACAGATGTAGATTAACAACATGCACTATATAAATTTCAGAATTTAAGAACAAAATAGCTTACCTTGGTATGGAGAAATTCAAAATAAAGATTAGAAGCACTTGGGAAAATTTTTAATCTTCACTCCAATTCCACTTTATGCCTAAGATGTGTGGTCTCTCAATCAGTGTCCAAAGAGAAAATGAAAGTGTGTCTCACACTCTTTCTTTTTCTTTACGATTCTTTTCTTAAAATCACATCACAAAATTCTGTATGTTTCTCCTTTTATAACTAACTGATTATCTAATTGGGTCGGCCTATTGGGCCTTTCCAATTGGGCTTTAGTGTGTGCTTGGAATGGGACCAAAAGGGACCAATAAAACACTAGCTCCAATGGGCCTTGGGCTTTTCCGTCAACTCTTGACAAGTCTAAAGTTACCATTAATTATATTTAATACCACTATATGAATATAATTGCACTCTAGGCCTTATTAATAAATTATATCCCAAGACTTTATTATACATACAACCCCTTCATAAAATATTCGTAGAAATACAAAGTCATGAATGTAGACTGCCACTTTATAAATTACTACATCTTATTCTTGAGTACTCGGTTTAATCCTTTAAAGTTATTCATCATATATTTATGAAATCCAATTTCATAAATATATACTTTAGTAATTTCTTACCAAAGTGGTTAGGCCTAATTCTCTGAATAACTGAACCCATTAAATTTATCTCAAGGGAATATTTTATACCTCCATCAAGAGACCATGAATTCCATCTTAAGAATATATGTTCCATCAACACTAAATGTGGCTGCTCAACATACTAAGATTTTGACCATTATTTTAGATCTCACTCCTGATATATCAAAACAACCTACATGTCATGATCAAGTTCATTATTCTCTCAGGATTAAGAGTTCATGCAAATAAAAGTCGTGAGATTTATTATTCATTTGACAGTCGTTAGGAGAATAATAAATCTCACAGCGGTCCAGTTCAATATGTCTTAACTCTTAAAACATATCAACATATCAACTAAAAGTCACTACTTCCATGATCAATACAAATCATCTTAGTTGATACGTTATAGTCTTCGCAGATGAAATGCCCAATTTCATCACCGACTACGAACTATAAATTCTGAGTTTACAAAGAACTTGTGATTTATATCTTCTGTGACTTTTCACATAAATCACATACTATGCATTTCATAGACTATATGATAATGTCCAAATATTCATGTTACCATTATTTTAGATAAGAAATAAACAACTTTATTAAACACAACATTAAGTCATATATAATGTTATACATAGCATCATACAATAGGATTTAAGGGCACATATCCTAACAGTAGACATTTCTTTCAGTTGTTGAATAAGTGAAAAGGGTTTGAATGGACCAAGGAGTGCGTCCTAGCATTTCAGAAATTGAAGGAATACCTTTCTAGGCCACCCATTATGTCCAAGCCTGAGGAGGATGAGGTCCTGTTTGCTTACATTGCTGTTGCTCCCCATGCACTTAGCCTGGTACTGATACGGGTTGATGGCGGGGTGTAGAGGTCAGTTTATTATATGAACGAGTCCTTACATGAAGCGGAGGTTCAGTACCTACCCGTTGGAAAAGCCATATTGGCAGTGGTGCATGCTACGCACAAATTCCCTCATTACTTCCAGGCCCACACGGGGGTGGTGTTGACTCAACTTCCCCTTTAATCTCTACTTCAGAGAGTTGATTACAGAGGAAGGATTGCCAAATGAGGTACAATTTTGGGGGCTTTTGATATTAAGTATATGCCTCACACCTCTATTAAGGGCCAAGTCCTTGCGGATTTGTTGGCCAAGTTTGCTAAACCTTCTTGGGAAGGAGGAGGAAAACAGAATATGGATGGAAAATCAGTTGGAATGATCTTCTTACAAGAACCTCTGTCTTGGTGGGTATATATTGATGGTGTTGTAAATCAAAAAGGATCTGATGTGGGGCTAGTTATGGTATCTTCTGAAGGGATTGTTATTGAGAAGTCCTTGTGGTTGGGCTTTTTCGGCCACAAACAACGAGGTGGAGTATAAAGCTTTGTTGGTGGGGATGACTATGGTTTAGAAAATGGGAGGAAGGGTGCTAGAGGTGTTTTCAGATTCTAGGCTAGTTGTTGGACAAGTAGAGGGAGAGTTGGAAGCTAGGGATCTGAGAATGCAAGATTATTTAAATTAGGTCAGATGTTTACAATTAGGGTTCAAGTCTTTCACCTTACAGCAAATCCCTAGAAGCAGAAATACTCATGCTGACTCTCTTGCCACGCTTGCAACCTCCTTGGCCCAGAGTTTATCTTAGGTCATCCTGGTGGAGGATTTGTGTAAACCTGCCGAGGTAAAGAAAGAGGGGGCACAATTTCATCAAATTAGGGTGATACCTAGTTGAATTGATCCCATTGTTATGTTCTTCAAGGATGACATCTTGCCCAAGGAGAAAGGAAAGGCTGATAAAGTGTGAAGAAAAGCTCCTCGTTTTTGGTTGTCCGAGGACCAAAAATTGTACAAGCAATATTTTTCTGTGCCATATCTATTGTGTGTCGATCTCGAGGTAGTAGAGCCCCTCCTAGAAGAACTACATGAGGGGATTTGTGGAAGTCATACAGGGGGCAGATCACTATCTCACAAGGCCTCCACTCAAGGATATTGGTGGCCAGGTATGCAAAGGGAGCACAAGAATATGTGAGGAAATGTGAACAATGCTAAAGGTTCACCCAAAACATTTATCAGCTTGAGGGCATTCTTAATCCTCTCTTTAGTCTCTGGCCTTTTGCTCAATGTGGCTTGGACATTGTGGGACCTTTCCCTAAAGCAGCAGGAAATAGGAAATGGTTTTTGGTTGGCACTGATTGCTTCACCAATTGGGTTGAAGCTGCGCCATTGGTAGACATCAGAGATGTGGATGCTATAAGATTTGAGTGGAAAAATATTGTCACTCAGTTTGGGATTCCTCACACCCTCATCTCGGACAATGGGCTTTAGTTTGATAGCAAGGTTTTTAGAAGATATTGTTGCGAAATGGGTATTAAGAATAGATATTCAACTCTGGCTTATCCCCAGAGAAATGGGTAGGTTAAAGCTGTGAACAAAGTCATAGTTAATGGGCTCAAAAAGAGGTTGGACGATACCAAGGGCAAATGGGTGGAAGAGCTACCACATGTTTTTTAGACATATTGGACTACCCCTAACAGGTCCACGAGCGAGACTCCTTTCTTTTTGACTTATGGGGCCAAAGCTGTAATTCCTCTAGAGATTAGATTTCCAACGCTAAGGACAAGCTTGTTTGCTCTGGACAACAATGATAGGTTGTTAGAGAAGAGCTTGGATTTGATTGAAGAACAAAGAGAAAATGTCATGTTTCAGTTGGCATATTCTCAGCAAAAGCTTAAACAGGGACACGACTCAAATGTGAAGTTAAGACCATTAGTTCCTGAAGACTTGGTATTGCAGAAGGTTTTGGGTACTACAAAGAACTCAACATAGGGGAAGTTAGGGTCCAATTAGGAAGGGCCATATCGTATCACCTTGGTAACTGGCATAGAAGCATATTTCCTAGAAGATTTAGATGAAAAAGTTGTACCACGCTGTGAGAGACTGTGCCTCCGGCCCGTTTTATATGGGTGTGTTGGGCCAAATTTACGTAAATAGGTGGAGTCGTATTATTGCCTCTCAAAATAGAGGTTCAACTAGTTATATTTTCCCCTTTAGGTTAAGGGTTTTACAATGGAGTTGTCACTAATTTAATTATTGGGGTAAATAAGAAAACAAAAATTGAAAAATTCCTCATTTTATTAATTTTTAATTGAATTTACATTGAACATAGGAAAATTACATGGCTTTGGTCCTAGATACAATCTAAGATAAAGTACATAACTTTGTTTCCTAGTTATAATCTAAAAATTGAAAATTACAACCAATGCTTGATCTAAGTTCAGAGGATATATTACAAGGTAGGAAGGTGTTAGGCACCCACCTTACCCAGTGAAACTGGTCTTCTAGACTATGGTGGTCAACATTCATATCACATCATCCAATATGTTATCAATCAATTTGCATGTTGAATTTAAAGTGTGTGCTTGTGATAAACCCTAATTCAATTTGTTAAGCATTTCATTTGGATTGAAAAATAAATTCTAGTGAATGTGTGTGGATGGTGATATCCTAGATTTAAGAATTTAAAAGAATTATTAAACAAACATCTTTTTCCAAAGTTTTGATGTGGCTTTAAGATTGAAACTTGTGTTATGCATGAAAAAATGATGAACAACTAAGAACATGTGAAGAACATATAAGAACAATTAAGAACATTCAAACATATTCAAAGGAATATAAATTATTATTATCATGCTTTAATCTTAAACTGTTATCATGGCAACAAAAAAAAAAATTAGAGAAAGGAATTATACCTTCATGCAAGATTCATATGGTAGATGAGGAGACTCTAGAGGGAGGTCCTGAGGGTGGAGGAAAAGAAGAATTTGGAGAGGAAGAATGAGTCTCACTTAATACCTTGAGTCTCAAGAAGATCAAGATATGATAAGACTACTTAACTTCCTAGAACTCAAGAGAGGAGATGAGATGGAGTTTTTTTTTTTTTTTTTTTTTTTTTGTGTCTTGAAATAAAGGAGAGGGGGGATTTATATAGTACCAGTGGAGGAAATATGAATGGAAGACCATTAATGAGGGTTGACAAAGAATCATGAACCTAGACCCCATTCTAGCCTTGGAGGAAATCTGGAGTATTAAATGTAGAGATTTGTGGGAGTGAGGAGCAAGCCAAAATTTAGTTTTCCCGTAGCTGTTGTAACAGCCTGTAGAACCAATTTCGAAAAATCATATTTGAATCAATGTTGATCGAAATTGTTTCATTCTTGTGCTCAAATTGAAGCCTCGGATGTCTAATTTCTAGGAAAAGTAACCTCATTCACAGATTCAAAATATTTTGTGAGATATTGATGAGATGGTGAGTAGAGGTCATTTGTTAAAAAATGGTGTCAGCACAATTAACTTTAATAGATCCCAAATTAGCTCCCAATTAACATTAAATTGCTTTAATCACTCCCATTTCAGACTTAATTGATTCCAAATTTACTCTATTTAAAAGATAATTGCAGAAATTACTCATTGAATAATTAATGTTTAACTATCTAATTAATTAGGTATGTGCAACCTTACCATAAAATGTAGTCCTAACCAATCAAATTATGACACATCATTAATCTCAAATTGATTATAATAATAACCAATTGGAATCAATTGTTCATAATCACATATAGTCAGACTCAATTTGTGATAGTGCACCTTGTCCATTAAAACTTGATTTAATGCTAACTTTCAATCTAATGGTCCGATTAGGGCTTATGACCAGTCGATTTAATCATTACAACATCAAGATCATTTTGGTGAAATTGTTGGAATCATACATGATACGCAGCGGAAAAAAAATGTAATGTAAATGCGAACGGATCTACTTCATACATACAAGTTAACATGGGCTATTTAAGTTTCAGAATTAGAGAACAAGAGAGTGTACCTTGGAGCGGTGAATTTCAAAACTTGAAGATGAGAGGCTCTTGGGAATACTTTCAATCTTCACTCCAATTCCACTAACGCCCAAGATGTGTGGTCTCTCAATCAGTTCCAAAGGGAGAATAAAAAGTGTGTCTCACACTCTCTCTTTTTCTCTTTATGAAATCTCTACAAATTCTCTACAGAAAATTCTGTATGTTTCTCTCCCTTTGTATCTAACTGATTATCTAATTGGGCCGGCCTTTTGGGCCTTTCCAATTGGGCTTAAGTATGTGGCTTGGAGTGGGACCAAAAGGGACCAATAAGACACTAGCTCCAATGGGCCTTGGGCTTTTCTGTCAACTCTTGACAAGTCCAAAGTTACCATTAACTATATTTAATACCACTATATAAATATAGTTGCACTCTAGGCCTTATTAATAGATTATATCCCAAGACTTTATTATACATGCAACCCTTCATAAAATATTCATAGTAATACAAAGTCATGAAAGAAGACTGCCACTTTGTATATTACTACATCTTAATTCCTTGAGTACCCGATTTAATCCTTTAAGTTATTCATCATATATTTATGAAATCCCATTCCATAAATATATACTTTAGTAACTCCTTACTAAAGTGGTTAGGCCCAACTCTCTGAATAACAAACACATTAAACTTATCTCAAGGGAATATTTTATATCTCCGTTAAGAGACTATGAATTCCATCTTGAGAATATATGTTCCATCAACACTAAATGTGGCTGCCCAACATACTGAGATTTTGACCTTAACCATAGATCTCACTCCTGATATATCAAAGCAACCTATACTTCATGATCAGGTCCATTATCCTCTCAGGATTAAGAGTTCATGCAAATATAAGTCGTGAGTTTATTATTCTATTGACAGTCTTTAGGAGAATAATAAATCTCACACCGGTCCAGTTCAATATGTCTTAACTCTTAAAACATATCAACATATCAACTAGAAATCTCCATTTCCATGATCAAGACAAATCATCTTAGTTGATATGTTATAGCCTTCGCAGATGAAATGCCCAATTTCATCACCGACTACGAACTATAATTCTGAGTTTACAAAGAACTTGTGATTTATATCTTCTGTGACTAAATCACATAAATCACATACTATTGCATCTCATGGACTATATGATAATGTCCCAATATTCATGTTACCATTATTTTCAAATAATAATACAACTTTATTAACCAAAACATTAAGTCATACATAATGTCTTACATAATAAAATACATAGCATCATACAATAGGATTTAAGGACATATATCCCAACAGAAATGAGATTAAGGATCTAATGACTAGAATCAAGATGCATATTTTCAAGGCAAAATTACCATTTTACCCTCTCAGTGAGGTTAAATGCGGGTTGCAAAATGAGGTGTCAATAGAATGCTCCTCATTGACAAAGCTTGAAGAGCGAATGTCAATGTATGAAAAAGACACCTAACTTTGCAATCAATATTTAACTGTGGTGAATGCAGACAAGAATGCGGACCGTCATGTAGTAGATCAAAATGTGGACTGAATCTCCAAGGAGATTGCCAACATACATCTTGGTGAGAGGATCAGGTCCAAACGTAGTTCACACATGCAGACTTTTTTTTTTTTTTTTTTTTTGGGGAAAAAAGAGTACAAGACATGCTTACCAGTGGTCACGACAAAATGAGGATTTTAGTCGTGATGTTGAATTTTGGAGATGCTTCCCAGAGGTCCGATGGATTTGAAATTTTGGACGTGCTTTCTAGAAGTCCGTGGATTTGAAATTTTCGATGGAATTGAATTTTGGACATGCTTCCTAGAGGTCCAATGGAATGAAGTTTGGACGTGCTTTCTAGAGGTCCAATGGAATGAAGTTTGGACTTGCTTTCCAGAGGTCTGATGGATTGAAGTTTGGACGTGCTTCCTAGAGGTCCGATGGTTGAAGTTTGGACATGCTTCCCAGAGGTCCGATGTAATTGAATTTGGACGTGCTTCCCAGAGGTCTGATGGAATAAAGTTTGGACGTGCTTCCTAGAGGTCCGATGTAGTTGAAGTTTGGACATGATTCCCAGAGGTCTGATGGAATTGAATTTTGGACATGCTTCCCAGAGGTCCGATGGAATTGAATTTTGGACGTGCTTCCCAGAGGTCCATTGAAATTTGGAAGTCATTATTCATGCCGATGTTTGTGGGGCTTTTACCTTAGTACCTGCAAAATAAATATTTTCAATTAGTAAGAGAGTTATTCATTGAAAAGACTTTGGCATACCTGGCGAATGCCTCTAGTTTGGGATTTCTTCCATGCTTCGATGAATGTTGAGGGTGGACAATTGACTTGATGTTGTACCACTAGAGAATATGGAAGAGGATCATAACTTTCTGTTCCTGAAAAAGAATTTAATGAAGATTTTTTTTTTTTGAGACTTTTGAAAATTTGTTTTTTTGAAAGATTTGGAAATCTTGAATTTTTTTGAAAGAATTGAAAATCTTGAATGATGCTTTTTTTGAAAATATTTTCTCTCTCTCTCTCTCTTTTTTTTTTGGAAAGATATGGAATTTTTTTAAAGTTATTATTTTTTGAAAATTTTATCCTTTTTTTTTTTTTTTTTTTTTTTTTTTTTTTTTTTTGATTTGGAGATTTGTTCATTATCAAAAAGTAAAGAAGATGAAGATGAAGATGGAGTAAAAGTGATGAAGATTTATTCATGATGATTTTTTTTTTTTTTTTGAAAAACCTATCCTTTGAATGAGAATAACTTTGGCTAGAAGTTGATGCGGATTGCTGGGTAAATCCTTGCTTAATTCCCAATGCCCCTAGTTTGGGGCATATTCCATGCTTAGATTGAAGTTGAATCCATTTGATGTTATGACCATTAGGGAACATGAAAGAAGATCATGGTTCGCAATCCTTGGTTCCTACAAAATGGCTTTCTTATCCTAGCTTGTTAGAAACCAATTATCGTGAAAACATTTTTGGCCAATGCCCATATTGTGGACATGCTTGGAAAAAGAAAATTAGATTAATGCCTCAAATGAAAACATACTTCCATGCAAGAAGAGCATATTTCCACACAAAATAAATAGGCCAATGCTCTAAGTTTAAACATGTTTAATGCAAACAAATGGGCTTAACCTAACATGCACCCAAACAATTTTATCACATTGTTTTGACTTTGTTCTCCAAGGTTGTTTGGGTGATTAAGACCGGGCCTCTGAAAGGCTGCTTATGTACCTCTCTCATAGAGGATCAGGTTAAGACATAGTTCAAGATAACTGGATTTTGAAAAAAATGATTTTTTTTTTTTTTTGGAAATGAGATTTCTCTTTCTTTCTTTCTTCTCTCTCTCTCTCTCTCTCTCTCTCTCTCTCTCTCTCTCTCTCTTTTAAATTTTTTTTTAATGTACAAGAGGTGATCCTTTGAACAACCATTTTGGCAAATCAAAGTGTTTAAGAATCAAATAAATCTCTTTGATTAAGAAGGATCAAGATCATTAAACTCATGTAATCAAATTTGCTTCATCCTTTTAAACATTGTCAGATTAAGTCTCCAAAGGCAATCAAGAAATGAAATGCGATAATATTTAGGAGTCACATTATGGGGTGCAAACAAGGAGAGTGCTCTAAGTTTGAAAGTTCTTTTGAGCCATTTGGGGATTTGAGAAGTTTTGTCCTTCAACATATTATCCAGTGGGGTTTGACAATTTTAAGTAGTTTTCCTTTTTAATTCAAGAGAAAAATATTATTAGAGTTCAAGATGCACTTATAATTAGTAAGACTTCAAGGAGGTCTTATTCATGGGTTATAATGTAGGCTGGATTTAGGTTTTGAAATGAATGAAATAAAAAGGTTCAGAATTTCCTATGATGTTCCCCCAAGTATGCATTACTCAAAAATCAAGTATTGGAGGAGTTTTCTCATTTCTTTGTTGTCATCTTCTCACTAGTCTTCATTGATCACTTGTATCAACCTTTGCTTTTATGCTCATTCATCTTGAATCATACCTCTGGACTTTTATCTTGTAAAATTTTTCTCTTTTTATGTTGCATCCTCAAGATTCCAACTTGGTAGGATTTTCCAATTTTTCTTTTCTTCTTGTTCTTTTCTTTGGCCCTAACTTTTGCCTAGACCGCCCTTCTGGGTTTTCAGCCTAGTGAGCTTTCTTTTTTTTTTTTTTTTTTTTTTTTTTGTTTTTGTTTTTGTTTTTGTTTTGTCTTGTTTTGTTTTGTTTTTGTCTTTCATCTCTTGATTGAATGAACTTTTGGGGACCTTTTGCCTTCTTTTTCTCAACTTAATGAATTTTGGTCATTTTGATGCACTCTCTAGACTTCTTTCTTCCTTAATGCACTTGCACTTTTTTGCGCTTGATGAATCTTTTCTTTTCTTTTTTTATGAACTCTCTTTTGGATGAACCTTGTATTCCTCTTGGCGTGATGAATTCTAGGCTCTTCAAACTTGATGCACACTAAAATTTCATTTCTCTTTCCTTGATTGTGTGAAACCTCATTTTTCTTTAATGATCTCTTGTCTTTAGCCTAATGAATTCTCCACTTGTCTTTCATGTCTTCTAGGAGAGATTTATCAATTAGCTTCAAAACATGAGATTTAAGTATGCATATCTTGATTTTTCCCACCCTAGGTTTAGATTTTAGTGGGTTCATGCAAAAAAAAAGGCTAAATGTTTGAAGTCCCAAATGGGCTAGTAATGGATAATGAACATTCTAGGTAAGAGGAAATAATTTGGTTTAACCAAAGATGGCCTCCTATCCCTAGTAATGCTTGCTTGTAAGCACAGTGACTTAAGCTCTTTTAATAATTTCATCGTAAAAGAAAAAGTATGAATGCTCTAATGTTGTGAAACAATGATCTTTGAATCAAGTGCATTGATTCTTATGATTTTCTGATGGATGGATTCTTTTTTATTGCCTTTTAAGACCATTTCTTCTTATATTCTAAGTCAAGTAGCAAAAGTCTTTATATGGATCCAATGAAATTAATCATTCCTTGGTACAAGTTGATTGCTCAAGCCTTTAAACATCAAGATTTAGAAAATGTTTTGTCCAAGGGATTCTCATGTACCATTTTGAAAAGGAGACTTCTTCTTCTTTTATTTATTTTTTTTAAATCTTGAAAAAAGGTCTTTTTTATAAAGTCACTAGGAAGTTCAATGGCCCTAGTTCAAAGATTTTTTTTTTTTTTAAATGACTCAAAGACCCAATGCTCCTAGTCCATACACTTTCTTATTTGATTTTTTTTTTTTTGGAAAGATTTAGGAGTCTTGATTTTTTGTTTTGTTTTTTTTATATACATGAAAAAGTACATCAAATGCTACATGGACTTTTAGAATTCAAAGAAACATAGAAATATGGAATAAAAAACAAACTTTAAGCTTAACCATGATGTTGCAAACCAAATGTGGAGTGAGGCAAAGTTGGACCGCTTGCTTCTTCTTGGTCCATTTAGGATGCTTGAGACTTGGTATGCTTGAACCTTGATTATGATCTTTTGGTATTTTCTTGAAATGATTTGGGTTTGCACTTGAAAGGCTTGAACCTTGATTATGATCTTTTGGAAGGCTTGAACCTTACACTTGGAAGCATTGCATCGTGTGAGCTTTTGGCATTTGATGTTGATCATGCGAATACACCTTTGATGGGCTTAAGTGGTGGGCTTAGAATGATTCAAGAAACAATCTTGGGTTTCCATACCAAGTAGAGTTCAATCATAGGCTTTTGGGCTTGAGTTTATTCACAGCATACAAGGTTCAAAAAATTATGATGGGCTCAAGAGTTGGACTTGGGCTCATCATGGTTTAAACAACTGCCAAACACATGCGTAATGCAATGCAATTTACATGGATTGACCTAAAGGTAGGTTCTATGGGTCGTTACAAAATGGGTAGAAGGTAGGTTAAAGGTTCCCAAAAGCTAGGACATCGTACCTCCCAACTTATGACGCCATGAGCGCTGCGTTGGTCCGAATGGTACAGTTTGTCCCTACGAATCACCATGGCATAACTAGATGATCTTTGTCGTGGTGGGTGGTAGGTTCACCTTTGGGTATGTGAGTTTCAGGAAGACCACAATCCACGACTAATACTACCAAGCTTCTGGGCTAGCACATAAATAAAATAAATTTCATTCAAACAAATGATACATGACATGCAATATAATGACATATTATATACAAAAAAAAAAAAAAAAAAAAAAAAAAAAAAAAAACAATGACATGGTTGGCCACCATAACCTAATTGAAGCCTAACCCTCAATATCCCCAATGGAGTCATCAATGTGAGAGACTGCGCCCCCAGCCCATTTTATATGGGTGTGTTGGGCCAAACCCACGTGAATGAGTGGAGTCGTGTTATTGTCTCTCAAAATGGAGATTCAACTAATTATATTTTCCCCTTTAGGTTAAGGGTTTTACAATGGAGTTGCTACTTATTTAATTATTCGGATAAATAAGAAAACCAAAATTAAAAAACTCCTCATTTTATTAATTTTCAATTGAATTTATATTGATCATAGGAAAATTACATGGCTTTTGTCCTAGATATAATCTAAGATAAAGTACATAGCTTTATTTCCTAGTTACAATCTAAAAATTGAAAATTACAAGGATAAACATTGGTCTATTAACCTTTGATCTAAGTTCAGAGGCTATATTACAAGGTGGGAAGGTCTTAACACCTTCCCATCATGCCTGGTGAAACTGGTATTTTAGACTATGGTAGCCAACATTCATATCACATCATTCAATATGTTATCAATTAATTTGCATGTTGAATTTTAAGTGTGTGCTTGTGATAAACTCTAATTCAATTTGTTAAGCATTTCATTTGGATTGAAAAATAAATTCTAGTGAATGTGTGTGGATGGTGATATCCTAGATTTAAGAATTTAAAAGAATTATTAAACAAACATTTTTTTCAAGTTTTTGAAGTGGATTTAAGATTGAAACTTGTGTTTTGCATGAACAAGTGATGAACAACCATAAACATATGAAGAACATATAATAACAACTAAGAACATTCAAACATATTCAAAGGAATTTAAATGATTATTATCATGCTTTAATCTTAAACTGTCATCATGGCAACACAAAAAAAAAAAAAAAAAAAATTAGGGAAAGGGATTATACCTTTATGCAAGATCCATATGGTGGATGAGGAGACTCTTGAGGGAGGTCCTAAGGGTGGAGGAAAAGAAGAGTTAGGAGAGGAAAAGTGAGTCTCAATCAATACCTTAAGTCTCAAGAAGACCAAAATATGACAAGACTACTCAACTTCCTAGAACTTAAGAGAGGAGAAGAAAGGGTTTTTTTTTTTTCCCTTGGAATGAAGGAGATGGAGGGTTTATATAGTAGCGGTGGAGGAAATATGAATGAAAGGCCATTAATGAGGGTTGCCAAAGAATCATGAACTTAGACCTCATTTTAGCCTTGGGGGAAATCTGGAGTATTAAATGTAGAGATTTGTGGGGGTGAGGAGCAAGCCAAAATTCAGTTTTCCCGTAGCTACTGTAACAACCTGTAGAACCAACTACAAAAAATCATATCTAACTCAATTTTGATCGGAACAATTTCATTCTTTTGCTTAAATTGAAGCCCCAGATGTCTAGTTTATGGGAAAATTAACCTCATTCACAGATTCAAAATATTCTGTGAGATATTGATGAGATGGTGAGCAGAGGTCATTTATTAAAAAATGGTTTCAACACAATTAACTTTAATAGATCCCAAATTAACTCCCAATTAACATTAAATGACTCTAATCATTCCCATTTCGGACTTAATTGATTCCAAATTTACTCTAATTAAAAGATAATTGCACAAATTACTTATTGAATAATTAATATTTAACTATCTAATTAATCAGGTGTGTGCAACTTTACCATAAAATGTAGTTCTAACCAATCAAATTAAGACACATCATTAATCTCAAATTGATTATAATTATAACCAATTGGAATCAATTGTTCATAATCACATATAGTCGGAATCAGTTTGTGATAGTGCACATTGGCCATTAAAACTTGATTTATGATAACTTTCAATGTGATGGTCCGATTAAGGCTTATGACTAGTCGATTTGATTGTTACAACATCAAGATCATTTTGGTGAAATGAGGTTAAGGATCTAATGACTAGAATCAAGATGCATATTTCCAAGGCAAAATTACCCTTTTACCCTCCTGGTGAGGTTAAATGCGGGTTGCAAAATGAGGTGTCAACACACGCCCCTGGAATCTAAATAATATGCAAAGGTATTATTATTAATGAAAGACATTTCTACCATATTTTACTTGTGAAATTATTTGTTTCATTGATTACCTGCTTAAGTATTAAATAGAACCTTGATCATGCTTCACTCCTCGAACCACATATCTTGGATAAATTAATACTTCTTATTACGTGACTAAGTATTAAACGGAATCTTGGTCATGCTTAGCTCCTAGGACCACATACCTTGGGAAAATTAATACTTCCTATTATTTGTCTAAGTATTAAACAAAACCTTGATCATGCCTGGCTCCTCAGACCATATATCTTGGGTAAATTAATACTTCTTATTACTTGACTAAGTGTTAAACAGAATCTTGGTCATGTCTGGCTCCTTGGACCACATACCTTGGGTAAATTAATACTTCCTCTTATTTGCTTGAGTATTAAATAGAACCTTGGTCATGCCTGGCTCCTTGGACCATATATCGTGGATAAATTAATACTTCTTATTACTTGACTAAGTCTTAAACAGAACCTTGGTTATGCCTGATTCCTTGGACCACCTACCTTGGGTAAATTAGCACTACCAAGAATTTAATTAAGTGTTAAACAGAACCTTGGTTATATCTGGTTCCTTGGACAACCTGCCTTACGTAAATTAACATCTTTGTGATTATGAGAATAATAAATAGAACCTCGGCTATATCAGGTTCCTTGAACCATGTGCCCTAGATAAAGTAGTAATTGCCTAGCTGGGGTGGTTGACCAAAGTCCTCATTGTGGTGACTTGGTTGAAAGGGGATACTTGAGTATCACTTAAAGCGTTTGTAAGTATATCCATGATCAGCTTATAAATTGATCATTATCTACAATTCCTTGGAAGTACTGCTAACGGAAAGGTTACAAGGAATTTTGGATGGATAAATGCTCTGCTACTCTCTAACCTTAATAAAGGATCTAGTGGCATGTAGGGTCCTTTAAGTTGATTATGCTTAAGGTATTTTTTTGAAGTTAATAGTATATCTTATTGATATTATATATTTGGATAGTTCTGCCTGTTTTGCTATTGATTATATGGGATGTGGCCATTGCATTATCACTTATACAGATAAACTAATAACGTTATACTTTGTTGATATATTGACTAAGGGTGAAAGGTATGCCTTCTAAGTTAAGGTCACTTCTTGTTGAAAAATATAAGTTTAGAAAGCTTCGTTTATTCTGTGATCAATTATGCGAAGTAGGGCAATGATGTTGTCTCGTACACAAATAATCATTAAAGCTGATTATATAGGCATGTGTTAATTTAGATACTATTATCCCTCATTATTATATTAGTCAAGTGTGAAGTAAAGCAGAAACTATGTGAGGACTTGTATAAATATCTCAAGAACAAAATAGAAGCTCGTCACTGTCATTAAGTTGAATCTAAAGAAAAAGGCAGGTTGGTTATAAAGTCAGGAAATAGAAAAAAAAAAAAAAAAAAAAAAAAAAAAAAAAAAAAAAAAAAACTATTTTAGCTTAAGTACAAGCTTGTCTTTTACTAGGGGCTTGGTAGACTGGGCAAGAGCTATTGTTGAGGATGCTGGGCTTTTACCTTTTGAGTCCTCCTTGGTACACATGGGAAGGGTTGCCACGATGATCTCCATGTTGTGGGGAGCCTCCTTCTCCTTGGATGGGTCCTTAGGGACATTTGGAGGCTGAGTGTCATCAGGGGCCACTTCCTTGGCTGTGTCTACTTTCTTTTCAGCAGTTCTAGGCTGCCGTACCTCTTTGGAAGGGCTGTCAGACAAGAGGGGGGCTTTGGCAGGGCTACTCTTGCCTACATCTGCCTCTTTTGAAGTAGTGTTAGCCTTGGAGCCCAGAGGGTTTGAAGCACGGATGGAAGGAGGGTAATACATACTCTCTGCTTTCCTAAGGGTAGATGAGGCCTCCACCCCAGCCTAGTTGAGAGCCTCGTTCCACACTTAAAGGCAGTAGTGTCTACACACCTCCGAGACCTTAGCCTTAGGGCCCCTCAGTCTCTACCTCACCCACCTCGTAGCCATCCTACTCAGCCTTATTCACGCCTTTCTGGGCCTCCTCCAACTTCTTTTTCATTGCTTTTATTTGTTCTTTGGAGGCAGCTAGCTCCTCATCGGCACGACGGAGATGTTTGCACTGAGTTTCTACTTGGTTTTCTGCCCTTTGTAGGGTAGCTTCAATGTTTTTCTTAGCTTTATCAGCTTCGGTGAGTTGAGCAGTTAACTCTTGAATCCTCTTCTCCATCACCTTGAAGGCATCCACAGCAGCTATACGCCTAGATTCCTCATCTTTCATCTGCTTGTGGGTATTGGTCACTACTTCCTCGGCCTTATGTGCAACTTGAACAGCCTGTCAAGGAAGAAAAAGTGCAAATGTTAGAGAGAGCAAATATAGCTCTAAAAAAAAAGGGCCAGTTAGTAGATTTACCAGGGCGAGGTCTTTCTTCATACTGAGGAATACCTCGTGCTTTCTCAATGACCTTAGATCGGCCATATCCCTAAGCAGCAACAAAGCCTACTCCATGGCATTGGCCACGTAGCCAGCCCTCCTTTCTTAGAAGTCCCTAATGGAGGCATTAGCCGGCAAAGGGGCTCTGTCCAGTATTTATGGCAAGGGTCCAGTTTAGAACCCCAACTAGGAAGCCGCTTCTTTTATTCGCATTAGTTTGTGTCATCTTGGCTTGCTTGACCACCTTCTGGGGCTCAGCATCCTTGGTAGGGTGGCTTTTTCCTCTCTCCACCACCTCCTTGCCTTTTTGCTTCCTTTTCCATTTTTGGTTAGCGGAGTCAAGTCGGTGAGCTGGGGTGGATGGAGACGTGAGAGGTTTGTTATGGGCAACTTTTTATGGTGCATTGCCACCTACCTAGGATTCCATTAGGTCCTAGAGACTTGATCTGGTCCTGCGCTGAAGTACCATAGTGTTTGGCACAGTGGGGTCTTCCTGGAAAAGACTTGCTTATGCTGGGGGAAGGTGGCTAAAATCTCCAATGGGAACCTCTGGGGATTGAGGTTGGTTAAAGACCTCTAAGTCGTCCTCAGAATTAAAGACTTCAATGACTCTTTCTTCTTCTTTCTCTTTTATGGCTAGCTGGGAAGGGGTTGCTTTGTCCTCGGACTTGTACAAGGGGAGTGGCTCTACTTTTAGTACACCCTGGGGTCTTGGATTTGGATTAAGAAATATGAGCACAACAACGTTGATCAAGTGTAGGCGATGGTCTCTCACCTTGATTACGCACTTAGGCGACTGGACGTTGGAGGACAAGAGGGTGTAGCCGAGGATAAGATAGGCAGCCCACAACTGTCCACCCGTGTGAATGAATACCTCGGCCTTAAGTACTTTGTTAAGGTCTGACTCATTAACTAGACTGAAGTTTGGAATGGCCGAATATTTATCTGCAAAATCACCAGGCATAACACATACTGTCAAAGAGTAGCATATTTAAGAATAAATTAAACTTGTAAGCACAAATTGCTAAATTAAACACTAGGAGAGTTAGTAGAGATAAAGGGTATTGTTGGAACTATGGACCTTGAACCAAACCACCCCAACTAGTGTCCCTTCTCTGATCGGACAATGAAGCCCATCGTGCCATTCCTTTGAAACGATGAGGAAGTCTTTATTCATGTCCTTATTAGACTTAGGGAGACACGATATGAGCCTGACCGTGGGTTCTCTAGTTTTTTTTAGTAATATCCCTCCCCTGTTAGTTTTTGGCGGTTGTAAACCCAATTAACATCATGATGGGTGAGGTTAACGCCCATCTTCTCGTTGAGGGCATTGACGCTACCTAAGATCCTAATCATATTAGGAGCACACTGGGCAGAGGCTAATCTATGGGCTATTAAGTAATCCCTAGTGACTCTGGCCATGTGGATTCTCATCCTCCCTCTAAAAAGGCAATTATCGGGATTACCACTTCTCCCTCCTTCCTCTGAGTACCAGTCCCCTTGTATACAATATCTAATGGAGACTCATAGTGGAATTCTATATCGAGATTTAAAGCTCTCTATACCCTCAACAGAGTCTATCAAATAAGCGAATCTACCCATAAGTGATAAAGGGTTGAAGGTAAAAAGAAAGTGAAGGGAAATTAGGGGGGCCGAGGAGGAAAGGGTTCTGGGTAAAGAAAAGTAGAAGAAAAGGTAAACAAAAGTATTTAAATGACTTAGGCAAGGGAAAAAACTCTCCTCGGACTGATTCTTGATATTTATGAGTGTAAAAGTGACGTGAACGAGGTCTTCAAACAATATTTGTATTAGAGAGAGAGAGAAGTGGGAGAATTCCCGCCCAAGTTCCAACAAAATCCTTAGCCGTTGGATCTTCATCACATTGTAGAATGTGGGAGACACGGAGCCACAAAAATTTAATGCGGGCGCATCCCGAATGCCGAAGCATCAGGAATGTGTGTTAGGCATTTGAAAAGACGTTTGCGCAGACTAAGGGTGATGTGTGACAAGAAGAGGATAATGATGATAACATCAAAATCCCTTTCTTTTCCAAGGAGCAAAAGAAGGAAATTTTGAGGGGCTATTGTAGGATAAATGTCCCATAAGTGTGTATTGGGTTATGAGCCTTGATTGAGGACGTCTAGTAGTTTGAGGGCAAGAAGATAATAGGGAAGAAGTGCGAATCAAAGCGCCACAGATAAACTATGATTGGGAAGGCTTAGGAAGGTAATCCGAGGAAGAATGCCTCTTGGACTAAGCAAGACAAACGTCAGAAGGTTCGGTCTGCCATTAAGAGCAACCCTTCAGAAGATTCTACTAGTAAGGGTGAATATAAGGGGAGCATAGGACAAAGGAGAGCTAAGAAATATCTAAGAGAAAACTGCTACCATCGTATTGAATACTCTACAGTTAACCTTCTGGTCACATTAATGTGGAAGTGATACTTGAACAATGGTAGTCAGCCTTACAGCTACTCTCAAAGACTTTAAGAAAGTACTGATAATACAAGGATAAAAGCAAGTAGCTTGCCCTACACGTGGAGGGTGAAGATGAAGAAAAACAGGATATATAATAGAGAAAAAAGTCCCTTGTGAAGGAGGGATCTGAGATTTGAGAGAAAAAAAACTGTAGCAATAAGAACTAAACTTGTGACCAAATTCAAAAGAAATATATATATATATATATATATATATATATATATAAATATAAGAACTAGTCTCCTCGGATTGTGCCAATGACGATTTTCTTTAGGTAAAACTAGTTTATCCTTTTTTTTTTCTATCATCTGGGCTCACTGTAATTGCTGTTTAATTCATTAAAACCTAGTTTTCTAGCCTACCCTCTACAAATTCATTGTATTGAGTTCTTCGGGTCTAGATTCTTTTCCTTTTTGCCTTAAGCACCAAGCTGCATCCTTACAATTACAATTTGTTAACTTTTTAACTTTTACATTTGTTTGTAAGGGTAATTTAGTTTGTAAGTAGTATAGATTAGTGGTATAGATTCGTTTGAGATTAAAATTAAAGAAAATAAAAACGTGCTTGATTATTATTTTTGGATAGAACCATTCTTTTTTTTTTCTTTTTTCTTTTTTTTTTGGTTGATAGGAGTTGGATAGAACCATTCTTGATAAGAGTTTTTTTTTTTTTTTTTAAGTAACCAAAGAGTTTTTTGTTTTTTTTTTTTAAGGATAAGTCAGTTCCTCAAAAAAAAAAAAAAAAAAAAAAGGATAATTCAGAGTCTTTGAATTCAAATAGGAAACAAACTTATCAAATAGAGAACAAATGGATTTGAACTCTAATATGTAGTGAGATGAACGTGAATATAGGGTCTTAGATGGTTTGAATAATGTCAAATTAGGCTTTTAACATTTTTGTTGTCTTTTATAGCAAATAAAATTAAACTAAAGGGTATGTTATATTAAAATTTGTATGATAATATTTTGGTAAGTCAAAAATGGAAAATATAATTAAACTAAATGGTATTATTTTAAAATTTGTATGAGGATAATTTGGTACGGCAAAAATTGAAAACGAAATAGGAGAATCCTATAGTAGAGGACGCGGTTTCCAGTTAGTTCAACTAGTAAAGTCTTTGATAGTTGTATAAGAGATTTGAGGTTTAATCTCTGCCTATACAAAAAAACTAATTGGTATCTTGATCTGATGATAAACAACTATTATCAAGAACGGACCTTATAAATTGAAATCTTCTAATAAAAAAAAAGAAAACAAAAAGAGTAGCAGTAGATAATAAAAATAGGTTTTTCTAATTAAATTAGCCTAATGGTTTCCTAATTAAAATTCAAACACGTCTCTACCTACTATTTTGTTTTAGATTTTATAAATAAATTAAAAAAAAAAAGAAAATTTATCTGTAATCCAATAAATGTAAAAATCAGAAGGGATAAAATTTGTTGTTTGTTAGTATTCCACTGGTCAGGTGGTGTTGCTTATGCGTCGATTTCAGAAACTGATTGGACTCACAGTCACAGCCAGGTTTTTCATGCTTTTTCAAATTTTGTAACAATTTGCCTGCGTGGCATGTTGATGTTGTGTGTGATGGAGTCCACCATTCACAACTCGCCGTGCGTGTAAGTCGCGACAAAAATAGTGTGTTTTAGCATTTTTCGCATGAAAATCAGGTGTAGTTTAAATACGTTTACTCCTTTCTTTATCTCAGAATCTTCTCTTTTTGAAGCAATACTTATCTAAAACAATAATAACTCTCCCGCTGGCCGCTACTATATATATCTGATACTCTCTTTTCAGTTTTCACGCACAGCATAGACTGTTGGGTATTCTTTTACTATTATTATTATTACATATTATATTTTGGTTTTAGAGAGAAAAAGAGTGAAAGAAAAACAATGGAGGTTGATCTATCTCCAAAGCTGGCTACGAAGGTGTACGGTGGCAATGGAGGGTCGTATCACGCTTGGTCTCCATCTGAGCTTCCCATGCTTCGTGAAGGGAATATTGGTGCTGCCAAGTTGGCCCTTGAAAAGAATGGTTTTGCTCTTCCTCGTTACTCTGATTCTGCCAAGGTTGCTTATGTACTCCAAGGTATATATATATATATATCTAATCGGTTTCTGTTCTTATAATTTTTTCGCTTGTTTGCATGTCTATGTTTGTGGGTTTTAAGTTTTATTGTCCGATCAATATTATGTTGTATGTTCTATTGCTGTTGTGGTTATATACTTAGGTTTAATAGATTTATTGATGTACTGGTACGCTGTTTTTTTCTTTTTATAATTATTATTCGATGGTTAATTTATTTAATTGATGGGTTCTTTGTTGGGAAAACAATTTGTAAATATAATTTGAATGGAATTTACTTTTTATTTTTTTCTTAATTGGGCTGGTTTTTGATTTGTGGATTTTCTAGGTATCTTTTAGTGCATCGTGTAAAATTTTGGAGTGTGATAAATTAATCCGGTAAACTAAAATTTGGGGTATTTAGTTTCATAGAAGCCCAAAGAAAGTTGTTCTGGTAGTGAGTCTACCATCATGGTCTAGGTGGACTCAAATTATATCATGGCAATTTTGGTCAGTCTTTTGATGGAATGTTGCTTGTTTTTATTTAATTTTATTTATAATATTCTGTTTTTATTATGCTCTTGATTGCTCCATCTTTTGTCATGTTCTGAATTTTTATTCTAAACTTCACCAAATTTTTTAGGTGATTAATTTTTTAATTGAATTAAAGGGAAAACAAACCATCAAAGTAATCTGGTTGTTTGAATTATTATGGAGGAATAAATAAATGTTGGAAAGAACAAAGACTTTTAAATAGGAATGATTTGATGACTTGATCTTTGAAAAATTGAAAAAGAGTAGTCATGTGGTACTCTGCTATTGTCCATACGTAGCAGAAGAGTAAGCAATCATTAATTGATGTAGTTAGTAATTTTGCTGAACATATTGTCTACAAAACCTTTTACAGTGTAATGATAAAGTATGATCCAAACTCTTTCAGCCATTCATTGTGTAGTACTATGCAATATGTTAACTTACACCTCATTGATATATATTTTTTCCCATAGGAAATGGTGTAGCTGGAATTGTGCTTCCTGAATCAGAAGAGAAGGTCTTTGCAATTAAGAAGGGTGATGCCATTGCCCTTCCTTTTGGCGTGGTTACATGGTGGTACAATGAAGAGGACACTGAGTTAATTGTTCTTTTCTTGGGAGATACTTCAAAAGCTCACAAATCTGGTGAGTTTACTGAGTTTTTCCTGACAGGTTCCAATGGGATCTTCACTGGGTTCTCTACTGAGTTTGTGAGCCGAGGATGGGACTTGGATGAGAATGTTGTGAAAACCCTTGTCGGAAAGCAATCAGGCAATGGAATTGTCAAGCTTGATGGGAACTTTAAAATGCCTGAGCCAAAGAAGGAACATCGATTGGGTATGGCATTGAATTGTGAGGAGGCTCCATTAGACGTGGACATTAAGAAAGGTGGAAGGGTTGTGGTCTTGAACACTAATAACCTTCCTTTGGTTGGTGAAGTTGGGCTTGGGGCTGACCTTGTTAGGTTGGATGGAAGTGCCATGTGCTCTCCTGGATTTTCTTGTGACTCGGCATTGCAGGTGACTTATATTGTTAGGGGAAGTGGCCGTGTTCAGGTTGTTGGTGTTGATGGCCGTAGGGTCTTGGAAACAACTCTTAAGGCTGGTAATTTGTTCATTGTGCCAAGGTTTTTTGTTGTTTCAAAGATTGCCTCTCCTGAGGGTATGGAGTGGTTCTCTATCATCACCACCCCCAAGTAAGACTTTTTCCCACAACACATTGTCACATTTGTGTTAAGCTACTGCATTTTTTTAGTCTTTGGGCGTTCTGGTTATTTAATATGCTAGTGTGGGAGACGATTGTTCATAAAGAACTCAGCAGGATAGGCAATTTAATTTTAAACTGTGTATAATTGTTTCTAGTGAAGTTTTTATGACTCACATGACTTTGTTTTTCCTGTAGCAGTCCAATATTCACTCATTTAGCTGGAAGGACTTCTGTTTGGAAGGCTCTATCTCCTTCGGTTCTCCAGGCTTCATTTGATGTGGATGCTGATACAGAGAAGCTTTTCTCCTCAAAGAGGACTTCTGATGCCATTTTCTTCCCTCCACCAAATTGATCAAAAAACTAGCTTAGTCTTGTTGGTTTCTTAGTCACCTCAATAAAAATCTTAGAGTGCTCTAGCCCTGTATGGCCTTCCATCTCTTTTATGTTTGGGTTTTTGGTTGTAGACCTGTTGATATGGTCTTATGATAGATGTTCATTTGGTGTATTGGTGTTAGTAGTAGTTGGTTTGTGGGTTGTCCAAAGTTTTCCAATAGTAATGTCGTATTATATTTCTTTATCTCTTTTCATTTAACTCCAATCACCAAATAATTTGCATATGGTGTTGATCTACCAGATTTTTAATTGGGGATTGAAACTCTATTTCACCTGAAATGATGAAAATCCTTTTGAGAGTGTGAAAGTCCTCATGTGTATGATAATGTTGGCTTTTTTTTTTTTTTTTTTTTTTTTTTTTATAATTTTTTATTTGGGTCCTGAATAAGAAATTTTATTAATAAACCAAAAGGGGATCAACCAACATCTGAGAAGCAGTCCAAAAGGAGATAGTTTGCAAAAGAAACAACGGGTTCAGGTCATCAGAAATTACCAGTGAAGCTTGGTCAAGGAGGAGAGAAGAGGAAGAGAATCAATAATAAACAGGACATCTCCTTCATGAATAAATTAGAAAGTTCTATTTGGTTAAATAATTTTTTAAATATGTATTATTAAGTAAAATAACCCTACAATGGATAGATCATTAGTTTGAAGTATGAAAGGAATACATTTCAATTATGGATATTCTTCACATATGCTACATGAAGTGGTCCACTAATGTTAAAGATATTATTGGTTTGTAGAAAAATTTTTAACTTAAAAAAGAAAAAGAAAAACCTACCTACTTATATGTTTAAAAAAATTTAAGTCAAATAATTTTGGATAATTACTGTTTCCTTTGAACAGGTAATATATTTATACATTAAAAAAAAACTAATAGGCCTCACATCCTTTATATGATTCGTAAAAATTTGTGTTAAACTGAAGTCAATGAAATTTTAATATAAATTTATGTAAGTCATACATACATGATATCTATCTAACCATTAAGAAACATTTTTTTTATAAAAAATTTGTAAGTCCTAGGCTCCATGTCAAGTTTGTGTAATCTGTTCTGCTTCTCCT
Organism: Castanopsis chinensis; assembly: GCA_032878915.1. NCBI lineage: Eukaryota > Viridiplantae > Streptophyta > Magnoliopsida > Fagales > Fagaceae > Castanopsis > Castanopsis chinensis. The sequence goes on along the minus strand of JAVQMG010000115.1, from coordinate 7,315,983 downwards.
GTGGCTGGTTGGTAATCTCCCCCAAAATCTCTTTTACTCCACTCCTCTTGATGCATGGAGTGGCTGAATTCGTTAAGTCTGCAAGACTTGTGCTTTGACATACAATATACTCATGTTTTCTGCAACTCTTTTAAGTTTGCAATAGAATCCTAGCACATGGGTGAGGAAAACATAGGCCAACAGAGAGTGGCCGCATGTTATTCTGCTCGACAAATGCAAGTCTTTGATTCAATTTAAAATATAAAATAAAAATGAATGAGTAGTTTACTGTACTATATATTTTTTTGTTAGACAAAGCTAAACATTTCCAATACTCAAGACAGAATCATCAAAGAGAAGCGTACCGAATTCCCATATGCAGGCGAGGGCCAGCCATTGACTCCAGGACACATGCGTGTAAAAAATAAGACAAAGATGATATTAAATTGTTATTACAAAAAGAAACGGTAGAACTCTAACTAGGAGACTCGGACAATTATCATGACGGCGTGCCTAAATAATTGTACATATTTTTTGAGTTAGTGGCAAAAGAAAATTGGAGTGCAAAGACGACCAAAACAATAATATATCAGCTTATTAATTTGACCAAAACAATAATATATCAGCTTATTAATTTGGTCAATTGAAATTGGCAATAGCAAGCTCTTCGTATATTTTTAAACATATTTTGGTGACAATAATTTGGGGACCATAACAAAACAGAAACAAGTGAAGCTTGACAAATGATGGTAGAAACAGCAAGCGGATATTTCAAGATTTCATTTCTTGTATAAATCCCAAAGAGTTTTATCTCGTAAGGCATCAACTTAACACTTACAGTTGAACAAAGTTCAATACCAATGGCCAAGGCAGTGCTACATATTCCTTTGCACACATTATTGCTTGCAGCTCTTCTGATGAGTTGCCATGGCCAGGAAAGGAAGGTACATTGGTTTTCATAGTTTAAATTTAGTCTTTTTAATGTCCAAAGTAATTCAACATGGTTTCTTTACTAAGGAGTTTGTGTAACGTGCAGTTTACATTGTATACATGGGAGAGAAGCCTCAAGGAGATTTTTCTGTTGCGTCAATGCATCATTCCATGCTAGAGAGAGTGCTTGGAAGGTGTTATAAATTTTAGCCTGTCACTACTTAATGTCATAATTCATCACAAGTCCTCTAGTTAAGTTAACCCCCTATAATTAGTGTTAGGAGTTCGAATAGTTCAAAACTATGTCAGTTAAAAGCTGCAGTTACTGTAATTACTAATAACCATGCTAGAGCCTAGAAGCTGATATGTGGTAATGCAAAGGCAACTAATATCTATCAAGGTATTATGGTGCATGCTAACATTATGTATGGCGAACGATTAGTTACTTTAAGATGTGTCAACAGGAACCAAATGGTGATCTTGGACATGATAGAGATTGACACATAAAAGCAGTGACAGACAATCTAAACAATTGTTTGGAGAAAATTAAATTTCGCTGCGAAGTGTGAGCAATGTGATATTTTTAGATTATATAATAATCAAAAGACTTCTGGTTTACACTCTGATGATGTCCAAAATCCTCAGTAGGCTACACGGTCCGCACGTGTCCTTGATGACGTACCTGCACAACACAAAGGATGAGGACCTAAGAAAGGGTACCGGCGTGATACCGGCCAAAGACCCTCCGAAGGTCAAGTTAGAAACCTTTACTTTCAACACTAGAGTGCTAGAGTTGAGTTATTTGTGCGTACCTTGCTTTGAGAGGGTCTTGGGGTATTTATAGTAGCGTTGGGCCGAAATCCATGCCTTGACCAAGGAGTTCTTTTCCTTTTAGGACAGTGATACTTGGATCCCACGTATCTCCTAGAATCCTTGTCCTTGTAGGAGTCTCCTTACTTAGACGTGTCGTTCAAGAATTGTTTGTGTATGCGTGTTGGTTAAGTAAGGTTGTAGATGGAGCCGAGACTAACCTCGTCAGCCTACTCCCGTCAGCTTGGCTATGCATTAGGATTGTTGGTAGAGGTCGTCAGCCTTAGGTTTCCGTATGTTTTAGGTCGTCAGCCTCAGATAGCTCAAGAGTTGAGGTCGTCAGCATTGGGGTCGTCAGCCCCAGGCTCGTCAGCTTTATGTCATTTAGGATAACCCTTATCAGCTGCCCCCTACTCCATAGCCTCGTCAACCTATCCTGACGAGCTATGGAGTATATTCCTAAAACCTCGCGCGGCTTTCATTAAATGCTATAACACGTGGCTTGGTTTGATTCTCCTCGTTCTGCGACGAGCGTGTCGCTTCGTCTTTCGTGCCCCCTTTTTCCTATACATATCTCCCACTTTCCTCATTTCAAACTTTCCAACATTTGTATTCTTTTGAGAGCCAAAGCGTCAAGTTCACGACTCCCGTCTGTCTGTTTGCTAGCTTCGTCTACCTTGAACCGTCAGCTTTTTGGGACCGTCAACTTACGTCAGACGACATTTTACTTGTAAGTTTTTCTCTTTTTACTTTTATTCTTTTAGGTACTCTCCTTTGGTAGGATCGTCAACCTAGGTTCTTAGAATATACCCATCACTTGTAGGGAGTCAGATGTCGAGTGAGGAATCGTCGATCCGCGAGGGAGTGGGTTACGACGAGGTCTTCCCGTCAGGACAGGAGCCCGCGGAGGGTTTATTCGGTTCGTCAGAGAGGGAAACGTCAACCCACTCTTTCGACGACGAGGAAAGAACAAGTAGAAGTGGTGAGAATGGAAATGGGGAGAGATCTGGTGACAGGGTGGAAGATGACAGTGACGAGACGTCCTTAGAAAGTACTTCGGGTGCTTCTCTTGACGATCGCCCCTTCATTCTTCCATAAGAGTGGTCCGTCAACAAGTTTTCACCAACAATGACAGAGAACGTTTTTGGGAACCTGCGAGTTCGTTACCAAATCCCAGCTGACGTCCCAATTCGTCTTCCCAAGGAGGGTGAGAGATGTTACTCGGGAAGGACCGCAGACGTAGGCATGTATGATGCCATGTTTGCAGCGGGACTAAGGCTACCACTGACAGCCTTACATCGTCAGCTGGCAAATTATTTGGGCATATCCGTCAGTCAGATCGCTCCCAACGCTTGGAGAACGTTCATTGGAGCCGAGATCTTGTGGGGCCGTCTAAGTGGTGGACACCGTCAGCTCACGCTAGACGAGTTTTTCTGGTGTTATAGGCCCCAACATATCTCCTCATCAAAAGGGATATATCACTTTTCTGCGAGGAAGAAGGAGTTGAAATTGGTCTCCGATATGCCCGACTCCAATAGAAAGTGGAAGGGTAGATATTTTTTCGTGGAAGGGACGAACTGGGTTTGCCGTCCAGAGGAGTGGAAGTCAATGCAAAATGGCTTTTTTGACAATACTTGGGCATACGTCCGGGACTCAGGTCGACCCCGTCAATTTCCTTCACTTCGTTAATGTCCAATTTCTAACCCCGTCTCTTTTCTTTTTCAGCAAACATCCGTCCTCGTGTGACGAAGGAGCAGGAGGACTTTATCAGCCGGGTGATGTCCATTCCTTTGGAGGAAAGAAAGTGTAGGGATTTGATTACTCTTGACACTTTGCATTTGTATTGTGGGGGCCCGGAGCCGACGGAAGAAGCTCGACGACTTAACGACCAATCTCGTCGACGTAAGTGTCTCCTAAAGACTCCGTCAACTCTGTCCATTGTTTTCTTTTGATCTTGTTTTTATTTCTTGACAGAAATGGAGTCGGCCAAGCAAATGATACGTGCTGCCGCCGCCAAGAAGAAGGAAGAGGCTAAGGCCAGCGGGGCGACGCCGTCGTCAGCCCCTAAGCCCGTCAAGGTGGGCTCAAAAAGGAGGGTTGACGGGAGAGACGACCGTTCTAGGAAGAGGGCGGAAACTTCCCCAGGGGTTAGGCCTTCCCAGGAGCTGTCGTCACCCAAGGCTTCTTATGGGGCCGGCAAGGGCCTGATGACGGCGTCAGGCGCCGTCACCCCCGATTCTACTCGTCACCTCCTTACTCACAAGGACTATGCCGTGGAGATGGCGGAGTCGATTTTGAAGGAGGAGACGGAGCTGTGCGAGGAGCTGGCGACGGACGAGATAGGGTCGTCGGGGCTGTTCGATCTCGCAAGGGTATGATTGCCTTCGCCGTATTTTTGTAATTTTATTATTATTTTTTGTAGACTTCGTAGAGTATTGATGGCATTCGTGCGACTGACGACTTTTCTGTACCCCATAGGCCATGGTTCGAATGAAGGCCCTACAGGACCGATGTGCCGCGAAGGAGGGGGTGGTTTCTCGCCTGCACAAGCGCCTCAAGACGTCGACAGACGCTCAACAGCAGTACAGGGACGCCAACGTCACCCTGGCCAAAGAGGTGAAGAGACTGACGGATGAACTGGCGAAGGAGACCCGTCAACGGGGCCTGGCTGACGATGCAAAGTTGACGGCGGAGAAAGAACTCCAAAGGCTGATGAGTCAGGTGGAGACGGCCAGGAGTGACGCCGTGGCGGAATTTAAAGATTCCCAACAATTCATTGACTCCTGCGCCGTCTACTACTCTGAGGGTTTCGAGGATTGCTTAGAGCAGATAAAGCGTGCCCATCCTGACTTGGATTTGTCTGGGATAAGCATGGATGAGCCCATACCGTCAACCCCGGCGGGTGAATCCATCCTCGAGGGGGATGACGAGTCTACCGATCCTAAGGCAGACTCGAGAGACGGCAGCTTTGTTCTTGCCCAACCTGCCTTGGAGAGGTCCGTCACCTTGGATCCGTCAGCCGGTCTTGATGCAGCCAAGTCTAATGTTGACCCTTCTACCCCGGTCGTCGTCCTGTCCCCGTCGACTGCTCCTTCTACTTCGTAAATCCTTTTGTTGTAAACAGTTTGTTTTTGTTTTGTAATGAACTTTTATGCTTGACGCCCGTGGTTTTGTGCTTTTTGTAAAGACAATTTTATTTTGTAGTATTTTAACATTCGTTGCTTCCTATGTGTTATTTTTATTTCGTCGTTTTTGCGCCGTTGGTTTAAATTTTGTAATGTTTCTAACGAGGCGGCCTGCCTTGTGAACTTTGTATATCTTCTTTCTTTGTGGGGTCGCCCCCTTCGTCCACCTTATGGATTTAAGGCTGTTTACTTCGTGAACCTTTAGGTCGTCAATTTCGTGGACTTAACGCTGACTTTGCTCTTTGTGGGTTGATCGCCCATTTTGTGAATTTAGAGATTTTCTCCAACGTTGTAGACATAAGTTCGTCACTCATGTTGCCGTTTACTTTGTGGACGAGGTCGTCCACTTCGAGGACTTTTAGATTGCCGTCCACTTCGTGGACTTTAGATTGAGAGCGTTTATTGGGTTATTATTATTATTATTATTTATTTTTTTTTTAATTTGATGGATTTAAGGTCGTCCATTATGGACTTTGTTGTAGGTCCGTCCACTTTGTGGACTTAACGTAGTAATTCTATCCATTGCGCGGATTCAAATAGTCGACCTGCCCCTTGTGGACTTAAGGTCGTCACCTTTGTGGACTTTGGGGTGTCCACTTTTAGGGTCGTCCACTTCGAGGACTTTTTAGATTGTCGTCCACTTTGTGGACTTTAGGTTGAGATCGTCCATTGGACTATTTTTCCCTAATTTTTATGGATTTAAGGTCGTCCACTATGGACTTTGTTGTAGGTCCGTCCACTTTGTGGACTTAATCGTAGTAGTTCTATCCATTGTGCGGATTCGAATAGTCGACCTGTCCTTTATGGACTTAAGGTCGTCACCTTTGTGGACTTTGGGGCGTCCACTTTTAGGGTCGTTCATGTTGTAGACTAAGGTCGTCTACTTGGTGATCTTTGGATCGTCCATTTCGTGGATTTGGTAGCTTCGTCCACTTTTGTGGTTTCTAGCTTGGTCGTCCCATTTGTTGTTCCGTCTACCTAATAGTTGCACAAGTTGTTTACTGAATAAACTCCTCTTATTGTGTTGAAGGCATACATAAAATTGTTCAAAATGAATGAACCCTAGTCCTTTGGACTTTAAATGAACTAAAATAAAAGACTAAAATAAATGACTAAAAGAAGTAGACTGGAGATGAGGAGTAGCGTTCTTTGTTTTCTATTGGTAGTATTTTCTGAGGTGCTCGGCGTTCCAAGGGTGGTGTAGTTTTAGTCCGTCCAGAGTCTCCAAGTGGTAGGTGCCCTTCCTTAGCCATGACGCTATTTTATAGGGTCCTTCCCAGTTTGGGCCGAGCTTCCCTTGTGCAGGGTCCTTGGAGGTGCCCATTACCTTCCTTAAGACGAGGTCTCCAATTTCGAAGTCCCTATGCTTGACTCGGGAATTGTAGTGTTTAGCCATGAGGTTCTGGTATCTCGCGAGCTTTTGTTCAGCTGTCGCTCTAATTTCGTCGATTAGGTCCAGCTCTAAACGCCTGGCCTCGTCGTTCCTTCCTTCGTCGTGGTTGTCCACCCTGTAGCTTGCGAGCCCAATCTCAGCAGGTATAACGGCTTTACTTCCGTATATTAGCCGGAAGGGAGTTTCTCCTGTGGGGGTCCTGACGGTTGTTCTGTATGCCCATAGTACGCTGGGTAGTTCCTCCGGCCATATGCCTTTTGCCCCCTCGAACCGAGTTTTGATTATCCGAAGCAAGGATCAGTTCGTGACTTCAACTTGTCCGTTGGCTTGGGGATGAGCAGGGGAAGAGTAATGGTTTTTTATTCCTAATTGTGAACAGAAGTCTCGGAAGGCATTATTGTCAAACTGTTTACCGTTGTCCGAGATCAGGACTCTTGGAATTCCGAACTTGCAAATGATGTTCTTCCAAACGAAACTTCGTACGTTCTTCTCGGTGATAATGGCCAAGGCTTCAGCTTCCACCCATTTGGTGAAGTAGTCGATTCCGACTATTAGGAACTTTAGCTGCCTTGCTGCCGTCGGGAAGGGGCCCATGATATCCAACCTCCATTGGGCGAACGGCCACAGAGCAGTGATTGGGGTTAGTTCTTCTGCTGGCTGCTTGATGAGGTTACTGAACTGTTGGCACTTGTCGCATGCCTTGACATATGTCTAGGCGTCTTTCTGCATGGTCGGCCAATAGTATCCGGCCCAGACTAATTTGTGGACCAACGATCGCGATCCTGAATGATTGCCACAAATTCCTTCATGTACTTCTCTCATGACATAATCCGCTTCTTCAGGTCCTAGACACCTTAAGTATGGCCGGGAAAAACTCCTTTTGTATAAGACGTCCCTTATTAAGGTGAACCTCGCTGCCTGGACCTTCAGCTTCTTTGTGGCTTCCTTTTCTTCATATAGGATGCCCTCTTTCAAATAGGCGACCAGGGGGGTGGTCCAATCGTTTTCGGATCTTACCTCCTGCACACTGATGATATCTATTAGTGGTGCGAGTTGAGTAAAAGATAGTGCCTTGCCGGGAATGATCACGTGTTCCGCAGATGCAGCTTTTGCAAGGCGGTCGGCTTGTTCGTTGTCCCCTCTTGGAATTTGGACCACTTTTGCCTGGAGCTCGTCGACCTTTTTCTTTGCTCGTTCCAAGTACATCTTCATCCTTTCTCCCTTACATTCGTAGTCCCCGTTTATCTGATTGGTGATTACCTGAGAGTCGCAATGGACTACCGTATCTACGGCTCCTACGGCCTTTGCTAGATCTAAGCCCGCTATGAGGGCTTCATACTCTGCTTCATTGTTGGTCGTAGGGAAATCAAGTCAAATCATGCATTCGATCTCGTCACCCTCTGGAGAACGAAGCACGACTCCTGCTCCACCAGCTTTTTTGTTTGACGACCCGTCGGTGAACACGTTCCATTGGGAACTCTCTGCCCCCTGATCTTCTTGATACGTGAACTCCGCAATAAAGTCAGCGAGTACTTGCCCTTTGATGGCAGTGCGGGGGCGATATTTTATGTCGAACTCGCTCAATTCTATTGCCCATAAGGCCATACGTCCCGCGGCATCAGGGCTACTCATTGCTCGTCGTATGGGCTTGTCAGTCAGTACGACCACCGTGTGGGCTTGGAAGTATGGCTTTAGCTTGCGTGCTGCCGTAACTAGAGCGAAGACCAGTTTTTCTAGTGGCGAGTATCTTCCTTCTGCCCCGTGGAGTGCTCAGCTGGCGTAGTACACCGGTCTTTATACCTTGCTGTCATCCCTTACTAGGGCTACGCTGACGGCGGCTGGAGAAACGGCCAAATAGAGGAATAGTTCTTCGCCTGGCTGGGAGGGTGTTAACAGTGGCAGCGACGATAGGTAGGTTTTGAGGTCTTCAAATGCTTGTTGGCATTCGTCCGTCCATTCGAAGGACTTCTTCAGTGTACGGAAGAAATGGAGGCACCTATCCGTCGCTCTGGACACAAATCTGCTAAGCGCGGCGACCTTGCCGTTAAGGCTCTGTACTTCCTTAACGTTTTTGGGAGGCGTCATCTCCATTATGGCTCGGATTTTATCTGGGTTGGCTTCGATACCTCGTTGGGACACCATGTATCCTAGGAATTTCCCAGCCGTCACTCCGAAGGCACACTTGGCTGGATTTAGCTTCATGTTGTAGGAGCGAAGGGTATCGAAGGTCTCCTTCAGGTCCTTCAAATGATCCTCCTTCCTTCGACTTTTTACTAGCATATCGTCGACATATACCTGGACATTTCTCCCGATCTGTTCTACGAACATCTTGTGCATAAGCCTCTGGTACGTTGCACCTGCATTCTTCAAGCCGAACGGCATGACCTTGTAGCAAAAAAGGCCTTGGATTGTCACGAACGAGGTCTTTTCTCGATCAGCTTCGTCCATTAGGATCTGGTTGTATCCCGAGAACGCATCCATGAAGCTTAATAGCTGGTGTTGGGCCGTAGAATCCACCAGGAGGTCGACCCTCGGTAGAGGATAGCTGTCCTTGGGGCACGCTTTGTTTAGATCGGTAAAATCTACGCACATCCTCCATTTTCCGTTGCTCTTTTTCACCATGACGACGTTCGCTAACCACTTGGGATAGAAAACCTCCTGAATGAAACCCGCCTCTTGTAATTTGCGGACTTCTTCCGCTACTGCTCGATCTCTTTCTGGGGCGAAGACTCTCTTCTTTTGCCGAACTGGCGGAAAAGACGGTGATACGTTCAATTTGTGTACTATGACTGATGGGTGGATGCCCGGCATATCCTCGTGACTCCAAGCGAATACGTCTTGGTTTTTTCTGAGGAAGGCCGCAAGTTCCTGTCGTATCATCGTGTCTGTAAGTGTGCCGATCTTGGTTGTTCGCTCCGGTTGGGAGTCGTCGAGAGATATTTCCTCGAGCTTCTCTATGGGCTCCGTTGCTGTACGTTGCTCTTCTATGTTCATGGACTGGTGGTGGTCCATCTCCATCATTGCTACATAACATTCTCGTGCGGCCACTTGGTCCCCTCTTAGTTCTCCCACTCCATAGTTCGTCGGGAACTTTATCATCAAGTGATAGGTTGAGGTAACAGCCTTCCATGAGTTCAGAGTGGGGCGTCCGATGATGGCATTGTAAGCTGACGGGCAGTCGACCACAAGGAATGCTACACTTTTGGTGACTTGCTGAGGGTAGTCTCCAATGGTTACTGCCAGGGTGATGATGCCAAGGGGAAACACCTTTGTCCCTCCGAAGCCGACGAGCGGGGCGTTGGTCAGAACTAGACGCTCCCTATCAATCCCCATCTGCTGGAACGCAGGATAGTAGAGGATGTCCGCCGAGCTCCCATTGTCGATGAGAACTCGGTGTATGTTGTAGTCTCCTGTTTGTATGGTGACGACGAGCGCGTCATCATGGGGGTGGTGGAGGCGTCGTGCGTCTTCCTCTGAGAATCCAATGACGGGGTTATCAATCCGCGGCGCTTTGGGTACGGACCCTGTCGTCTGGATGTTCTGAACCATTCGGAGATAAGTTTTTCGAGCTTTCTTTGACGACCCAACGGTCGCGGTGCCCCCTACGATCATTTTTATATCGCCCAAGGGCTGTCTTGGTCGTTTATGTTCTTGTCGGGGGGCCTGGTCTTGCGGTGGATCTGTCCGCTCTTTGCTAACAAACCTCTGCAGCCTTCCTTGCCTGATTAGAGCTTCTATCTGCTGTTTTAGGTCATAGCAATCTGCCGTATCGTGTCCATGATCTCGATGGAAGCGGCAATATTTGTCTTTTGGCCTTTTGTTCGGATCGCCCTTCATCTTGCCTGGGAAGGTTAAAGCCCCTTCGTCCTTGATTTGCATTAGGACCTGATCGATAGGTGCGGTCAACGGCGTGAAGTTCGTGAATCTTCCTGGGGGCGGCTTGGGGCGGCGATCGTCCCGTCTTTCTTCGGTTCTGGCCTTCTCTGCCCCCTATCCGTTCGTGCATCTTCCTGCCTTTCCCTCTTCTTGGGCTTGTCTTCCCTTGCGATCAGTGCGTCCTCGGCGTTCATGTACTTCGTTGCCCTGTAAAGCACTTCGAACATTGTTTTTGGATCATTTTTGTACAAGGAGAAGAGGAATTTTCCTTTTCGCAGCCCGTTGGTGAAGGCTGCTACTTGTATTTTGTCGTCCGCTTCATCTATGGAAAGAGCTTCTTTGTTGAACCGCGTTATGTAGGATCTTAGAGTTTCGTCTTCCCTTTGCCTGATGTTCATTAAGCATGCCGTGGACTTCTTGTATCGGTGGCCTCCGATAAAATGTGACACGAACTGAGCACCTAGTTCTTTAAAGGTGCCGATTGAGTTTGGCGTCAACCTACTGTACCAGACTCTGGCGGATCCTTTCAAGGTAGTTGGGAAAGCCCTACACATGATCTCGTCTGGCACTCCCTGAAGGTGCATTATAGTTTTGAAGGACTCTAAGTGGTCTAGGGGGTCCTTACTTCCATCGTAGCTCTCAAGCTGCGGCATACGAAACTTTGGGGGAAGAGGGCATGAAGTGACATGCGCCGTAAAAGGTGAATCAGTCCGCTGTACCAGGTCGTCGAGGTCATTAGACACCCGTCCTTTGAGGGCGTTCATCATTACGTCCATTCGTTCCCGCATCTCCTGCATCTCTGCGGCGATGTGGGATGGTAAAGCTTCAGAAGGGGTGGTCAGATTGGTCCCCCGCCTCTCCGGCCTGCTTGGAGCGTTGCTGCCTTCGGGCGCTTCGGGATCTCTTCTTTCAGCGCTCGTTTCCTCCTGATTTTCCTCCTGCGCTCCAGGGCACGCGTTCTTCTGTCGTAGTTGTTCCTCTAAGTCGTGATTCTGTTTGGTCAGGCGTTCGACAGCTGCCGCGAGCGTTTGGACTTGTCTCTCTAGGATGGTAGCGCGTGGTTCGTCTGCCTGTACGTTGTTGGTGGTAGCCATTGAGCGGGTGAGTACCATGCAACCTTTTGTCCGGGAAGCGATAATGCGACGTCGCTACTCGCTTTCCACAGACGGCGCCAACTGATGATGTCCAAAATCCTCAGTAGGCTACACGGTCCGCACGTGCCCTTGATGACGTACCTGCACAACAGAAAGGATGAGGACCTAAGAAAGGGTACTGGCGTGATACCGGCCAAAGACCCTCCGAAGGTCAAGTTAGAAACCTTTACTTTCAACACTAGAGTGCTAGAGTTGAGTTATTTGTGCGTACCTTGCTTTGAGAGGGTCTTGGGGTATTTATAGTAGCGTTGGGCCGAAATCCATGCCTTGACCAAGGAGTTCTTTTCCTTTTAGGACAGTGATACTTGGATCCCACGTATCTCCTAGAATCCTTGTCCTTGTAGGAGTCTCCTTACTTAGACGTGTCGTTCAAGAATTGTTTGTGTATGCGTGTTGGTTAAGTAAGGTTGTAGATGGAGCCGAGACTAACCTCGTCAGCCTACTCCTGTCAGCTTGGCTATGCATTAGGATTGTTGGTAGAGGTCGTCAGCCTTAGGTTTCCGTATGTTTTAGGTCGTCAGCCTCAGATAGCTCAAGAGTTGAGGTCGTCAGCATTGGGGTCGTCAGCCCTAGGCTCGTCAGCTTTATGTCATTTAGGATAACCCTTATCACACTCCAAAACTGAATCAAACTTCAAGGTCATCACTTTTATAACTGGAAACCACCCAAATGGCTTAACTTGTTCATAGTGTAACATACTTCATTCCTAATATAAATCCCTTCCCATAACAGTTTTATCTTTTGAATTATCTCAAGCATATACCTTTTATTTTATTTTTACCAATTGCAGTACTTCAACCACCAAAGAGTCACTAATCTACAGTTATGGGAAGAGTTTTAATGGTTTTGCAGCGAAATTAACTGATGAAGAAGCTGCAAAATTCTCAGGTGAGTGTCAAACTAGTGGCAAGGAGTGAAATTTTACTACTGTTTGTGTGCTAAAAGCAGTTGAAATGTGTTGCAGAAATGGAAGGTGTAATTTCAGTGCTTCAAAACCAAATACTAGAGCTTCACACTACGAGGTCATGGGACTTCATGGGTTTCCCCTCCAAAGGCAAAGTTGGAAGCCCTCATGAAGGAGATGTCATTATTGGGCTTCTTGACACAGGTTATTATATCAAGCACACAATTGTCATCATCTTGCTTTGCATAAAAACAAAGCAAATGCTAAAATTTGCAGTTATTTTGTATCCGTTGAGTTGCAGGAATCTGGCCAGAATCCAACAGCTTCAATGATGAAGGACTCAGCTCTCCACCTAGTAAATGGAAGGGTTAATGCCAAGGTGCCAACTTCACTTGTAACAAGTGAGCTCTCTTTCTGCCTTGTACTTATGTGAGCATTGCCATGGGTCTAAACACCATTATTATTACTCATTAGATGAATAAGAATTAATGAAATTGAGAAAATTTCAAATAAAAAATAAACCAGCCTTGTTAGTGACTCTGAAGGCATTGACTATTAAGCAGAGATACCATTGTGGAGTTTTTGGTATTAATGGAAAATAACCACCAACTAAAAAAAGGTTGCAATCCTAATTGAAACAAATAAAGACGATTCACTACATTTTGAAGATTTTTCCATACTTGGGACTCAAATCATAAGTGATTGTCTAAGATCCTTTTGGGACAGTGGACACAGGTTACAATTACATAACTTGAGGCACAAGCAGACATAATAAATTACATTAATCTTTTAGGCATTCATCTCAGATAGCTACTCACATAAATTTTAAAATCACAGCAAGATCATTGGAGCCCGTTACTACAACAGTGAAGGCTTCTATGACATAACAGACATCAAATCCCCAAGGGACTCCAAAGGTCATGGAACCCATACATCTTCAACAGCTGCAGGGAGGGAGGTAGCTGGAGCAAGCTACTTTGGGCTTGCTGAAGGAACTGCAAGAGGTGGAGTTCCTGGTGCAAGGATTGTAATGTACAAAGTTTGCTGGACATCTGGATGTTACTCAGCAGACGTCCTAGCAGCATTTGACAATGCAATAGCAGATGGAGTTGACATTATTTCAGTGACCCTTGGTTTCATTGGGTTTAGTCCATACTTCAAAGACCCAATTACTATTGGGTCTTTCCATGCCATGAAAAAAGGCATCTTGACCTCATGTTCTGCTGGAAACTCTGGGCCTTACCCACAAAGCCTCGCCAATCATGCACCTTGGATATTAACTGTTGCTGCGAGCACCATTGACAGAAAATTTGTTGCTCAAGTTGTGCTTGGCAATGGACAAGTTTATACTGTGAGTTTTTTATTGAACTTATTCAATTCAAAAGATGGAATTTCAATAGAGTAATCTTCACTAATACCAAACTAATTCTCTGAATGATCTAATGAAGGGTATTGCCATTAATAGCTTCAACCTCAATGGAACATCACTTCCCTTGATTTGGGGTGGAGATGCCGAAAACTACTCTGCAGGTGCTGACCCGGATATTTCAAAATATTGCTATAATGGTGACCTGAATTCATACAAAGTACAAGGAAAGATTGTTTTCTGTGAAGGAGCCGTTGTTGGCACTAGCATTCTGTTAGCGAATGGTGTGGGAGCCATTATGGCTGACTCATCCATCACTGATGTTGGTTACAGCTTCCCTTTGCCAGCAACAATAATTAGTGTAGAAGATGGTCTCACAATTTTAAACTACATCAGATCAACAGAGTAAATAAATTTCTCTACTGATTATCTTTAATTCAATCATTATGGATTGCTTACTTTCTTCAATATCCTAATGAAATACTTTGAACCCTTGATAGAACTCCGATTGCCACTATTCTGGTTGGTGAGACATGGAAGGATGTCATGGCACCTAATGTTGTATCATTTTCATATAGGGGACCCAACCCTATCGCCCCAGACATTCTCAAGGTGATATAGAAATTGAGTACTTAGTTTACAAAATTGTTTTCTTCTATAATTCTAGTTTTAGTTTTGATTTTAGAACGTGGGTTAACATGCTAAAATTATGTTTGGATGATATATATGCAGCCTGATCTCACAGCCCCTAGAGTAGATATTCTTGCTGCTTGGTCTCCTGTGGCATCACCTTCCGTGGACCCGGACGACACTAGGAGTGTCAAATTCAACATAATTTCTGGGACATCTATGTCTTGCCCTCACACTAGTGGTGCAGCTGCCTCTGTTAAGGCTGCTCATCCGTACTGGTCACCTGCTGCATTAAATCTGCCCTTATGACCACAGGTGAAGTAACAATCTTGACTTCCAGAACATGATTATGTTCAAGACTATTTCCTCATAGATAACATTAATTTTACTATATAAGGTTTATAAACTGACATGAAAAAAACTTATGAAAACAGCAAAAAGATTCAACATTATAGACTATGCATTGAACTTAATAGACTACGAAAGAAATTAACCACACTGATATGGGAAAACATTATAAATTGTCGTTTACTCTCTCAGTTACCTAACTTTTGTCATGAATAGCTTATATTGTGGACCCAAAGAAGCATGAAGACCTTGAATTTGCTTGTGGATCCGGTCACATCAACCCATTGCAAGCAGTAGACCCTGGGCTCGTCTATGATGCATATGAGGCAGACTACATAAACTTCTTGTGCATGCAAGGCTACAATACCACCACGTTAGGACTCATCACCGGAGACAACAGCAGCTTTTGCAATACCTCAAAGCCTGGAAGAGCATGGAACCTTAACTATCCTTCATTCTCTGTAGCCGTGGAAGGTGGCCAGCAGATTAAGGCTGTATTCACTAGGACAGTCACCAATGTTGGCCCACCAAACTCAACCTACACTCTTAGTACATACATACCAGCCTCTATTGATGTTACTGTGGAACCGTCTGTGTTGTCATTCTCTGCCATTGCTGGTCTATGGTCCAAAGATTGCTCAACAGCCAATCATATCTGGTGCAATCATATGGAAATGTGGGCATTATGTGGTGAGAAGCCCCCTTGTAGTATACACAATTCTCCCTGGTACTCTATACCCTTCCTCCTCAATGTCTCAGAAGAAAGCAAATCTCAGAGTTTCTTCCATGTATCACAAGAATGGGATCCTCAAACAAAAATATTGACAATAAGTCTAGGCACCCAAATTTTCACACAATTTTTTTTCTCAACTTTTTGGGGTCACAAATTATTAATAATAGACAATAAAGTTACATGGCCAATTGTTACCCACTAGCCTATAAGTAAGTGATGTGATGAAGCGACTCTTGCTTGCCCGATGCGATCGTGGTTGTGTAAGTGGTGGACTTACGAAATAACAACTTTTCAACGCAACAATTGTGAAACATGTTGGGAAAGAAATTGTGTTTTAACATCATTAGTATTGAGATTTGTATTGTTTTTACAAGTTGAACAAGAATTGAAATAATAAAACTTAATATCAGAGGCATCTTTTAGGGTTTGTTTGGATACCGCTTATTGCTAAAAACTGAAAACATTGTGACAAAATAATTTTTAAACGTGTAAATAGTGCCGTGAAACCCAATTTTAAAGTTGTTTGTTTGTTTGTTTTTTTTTTTTTTTTTTGAGAAAGAGTTTCAACTTATGGCATCCGCTCCTGATGATAACTTTTTATTATCAGACCAAGACATTAATCAATTTTTAGTGTAGGCGGGGATTGAACCTCATATTTCTTATACAATCATCAAAGACTTTACCAGTTGAGTTAACTGGAACTCACAAAATTGTTTCTTTTGAAAAAAAAGTCGTTTATGAGTTCCATGAAAAAAACACTGCTAGGAAGCAAAATGCGCTTCCCAAGCGGAGGCTTAGACTCTATGCCCTTCTCTTGTACCTATCATTTCTCTTGTACCTATCATTGGCATTGTTGATATATATATATCTCACACAAAATGGAAAACATGAAAAGTTTAAATATCATTCTGGCATAACTTTACAATC
Source organism: Castanopsis chinensis (assembly GCA_032878915.1). Classification (NCBI taxonomy): domain Eukaryota; kingdom Viridiplantae; phylum Streptophyta; class Magnoliopsida; order Fagales; family Fagaceae; genus Castanopsis; species Castanopsis chinensis. Next base: position 7,299,748 of record JAVQMG010000115.1, on the reverse strand, counting down.
AACTAAAAGTAAAAAAAAAAATTCAATTTAGTTAAAAGCGAAATGTTGTTTTCCACACAGATTACAAATTACAAGCCAATTTTATTGACATGATCATGTTTGTTGCTACCCAATGTAGATTACTTGTTAGGTTCACCCTCCAATCTTTAAAAAGTAAAGGAATTATTATTATTATTATTGTTGTTGTTGTTGTTGTTGTTGACTTCAGAACCAACTCATGCATTCTAGTAATGCAAAATCATCACTAAAAGAATGTTTGTAATGTAGAAGTCCACCATTGTTGATTGAATGATTGTATATACAGATCATGTGTCAATGTCTTATACGTGGTGTCTTTTACTGCTAATAATTTATTATTTCTTTTAATTTTACATATATAATAATAATAATAATAATAATAATAATAATAATAATAATAATAATAATAATAATAATAATATTGTTGTTATAATATTTAATTTATATTCTATATATATCTAAAACTGAAGTGTAGCATTTATTGTTGCTACGCTCTTATTAAGCTACCTATTTTCCACGTCATTGCCACATCATTATTTTTTTCATATTTATTTTTATACTTTTAATTTTTTTGACATTATTAAATATATAAATACATTGGCTTTACGTATTCATTTAGGCGGTTTTAACTTTACATATCTATCTACTTTAATTTTAATATTATAACTAAGTATTGTCTATACATATTCCTCTTAGACGGTTTTAACTTTACATTTAATTTTGCCCATTTATCTTCTTTTATTTTGTCTTTTCTTATTCTCATCCTCTTGCTATAAATTTGTCAATCTTTCCCATTTTATACATAATTTTATTCCCACACAAAAAGGTTCTCTCTCTCTCTCTCTCTCTCTCTCTCTCTCTCTCTCTCTTTTTTCATTTTTTGTTGGATTTTTTAGAATTTTGTACACCTATTGTCTTATTATTGACTAACTCATTTGTGTTGCTTGATGTGAGATTTTTTTTTTTTTTTTTTATCATTTTATATGCAACACTAAATACTTTTAATGTTGTTGACTAGATTTAGGGAAAAATTATATTATTTAGTCAAGAGATGTTTTGTTAATTTTTTTTATGGTAATGCGGTCGCAGCCATTAAGTGACAAGAACAAGGAGAGTCGTGGTAAACACAAAGAGATAGCAAAGGTCTAGGGTGAAAAGTTTTGCACAAATTTTTGATGTAATGGTAAGAAATGCATTACAAGTGTTACTTTCTTCGTGTATCGCATAAGTTGATTTTATGGTGGCTGAAGCACACTATATGTTGAAAATAATTTTTAACTTTCTTGGTGGAGACTTCATGAACACCTTAGTCAATGCAAATGATAAACAACATCACAATTATGAGAGCAATTGTGTTTATTGTATGAAATCTGCTCATGATGTAGGCGAAATCAAAAAGGGGCACTAGTCGAGCGCACAGTGTATGAAAAAGTATACTGGACCAAAGATGGGGTTGTTGTTACTCCCAAAGTGGAAGAGAACATTGTAAACACTGGTTGAATTGAATTTTTAGTGTATTTTGTGTTTGTATTACTTATGTTGTGTAATATGTTATTTGGTTCTTATGGGAAAATAGGCTAGGATGAGAGAACTTTTGAATGAAGGCGACATGCGACTACAAGGAGAGCTTGGTGATGGAATCCTATGGTCTAAAAATATACATTGTCATGTTTTTCCAAACCTTACAAGTAGTGAGAGTGCTCCTTATTTTTAACTTTGTATTTAGTGCTTGGTACCACTTTCTGTGTTACATGAATCTCAATGAATTTATGAGTATTGTGAGTTTAAGAGTTTTTTGGGTCTCACTATCATGCATCACATATCATGTTTTTTATTCATTCTAATTAAGATATAGGCCAAAATGTAAAATTGACCCTTTAATTTTTACCTTTTTGTCAATTCAGTCCTTTAAGTTTTAGTTTTGTCATTTCAGTTCTCTAAGTTTCAAGTATTATCAATTTAGTCCTCTGTTAGTCTTCCTTTAGGTGCTTCCATTAGTTTTGGATGATTTTATTTATTTATTTAAATTTCTAAATTAAAAAAAATGGTAATTACCAAAAAAAAAAAAAAAAAAAACTAAGGGAATGACATCGTTCCCTAGCCCACTAGAAAAACAAAACAAATCCTCAGCCCGTGACTTGAGAAATTTGAGGAACTGAGATGGAGAGGGAGAAGAGACCTTGTAGACCCACAATCGTGTCATCCCACAACCACACAAACACAGTTGACCCATCTTTGTTGGCCTGTCACCACCTCAATCTGTTACCCATTACACTCCAAAACCACCATACAAACCACCAATCCGCCCCAAATGAGATCAAAACACCACAAAGTTTTTGATCAGGTCAATTGATCAAATACACAACACAAAAAAAGGCCTTTCTTGTTTTATCTGACGTTAGGGTCTAACTAGGTACCATAACAATCTGTATTGTAAGGCAGGAAATAAGTAAAATTCCTAAGCTTTGAATGACGGTGAGCTTATAATTCACTAGACCCATATAGCAAATCAAGACGAAAATCCAATATTCAAAGCTTTGCAGGATGAAAATGCTAGAAATGAATACTCTATTTCACTTATATAGCATAGAAATCAAAATCTAGTACACTTCCAGATCAGTGGCAATATCAAAATTACAAAAATTATTTAAACCATGGTTGAAAGGTATAGCAATCTGTGGTGCTATGGTGTGTGGGTGTTCAAGGCCACCATTCTTGAAGCAGTTGAAGATTTTGTTGGGAAGTAATGAGGCTCTAAAGGAAGAGGGACTGCGAGTAGACCCTAGCTTGACAGTGTTGAGTAGCCAAGTAGACCCTAGCCTAACAGAGCGGAGCGGAGCCACCGTGAATCTCTCTTCTCCCTCTTGGTCTCTCTTCTCCCTCTCCTGGTCTCTCTTCCCCCTCATGGTATCTCTCTCCCCACCCCCCCCCCCCCATCTTTCTTTCTCCCTCAGTTCCTCAAATTTCTCAAGTCAAGGTTGGGGATTTGTTTTGTTTTTCCAATGGGCTGGGGAATGATGTCGTTACCCTTATTTATTTATTTATTTTTTGTAATTAACGTTTTTCATTTTTTTTAATTAAGAGAAGTTAAAAAAAAAAACATCCAAAACATGGTTGTTTTGGTTAGTAGATGGCAGCACTTAAAGGAAGACTAATGGAGGACTGAAGTGACTATATTTAAAACTTAAAGGACTGAAATAACAAAACTGAAACTTAAATGACTGAATTGACAATATGTGAAATTTAGAGGGTCAGTCTTACATTTTGGCCTAAGATATACTAATTTTCATGTACAATTTTGATGATGAAAGGTTGATGGTGAAAGGGTCTACCATGATGTTTGGGTCTCACTGTTCCAGTTGGGGGGTAATGAGTATTGTGAGTTTATGAGTTTTTTGGGTCTCATTGTCATGCATCACATATCATCTTGTTTATGAGTTTTTTAGGTCTCACATATTTGCTAGGGTCTCATTGTCTCGCTAAAAATGAGTACATATTCAAGTACAATTTTGATATGAAGAGAGCACTTGTTTGTGGAGCATTTTGGAGCACTTGTGATGTGTATACTTGCAAAATTGTAGCATTTTGGAGCATTTTGGCAGTGGATCTTTTTTGTAAACTTGCAAAATTGTTGGGAATTTGCGTTATTTTGGCAATTTGGTTCAGAAATATTTGTTTTGGGAACTTGCTAAATTTGTGATGTATATATATCAATGAACCTCAGAATTTTGGCAATGAACTTCAGAATTTTTGTATATAGCTGAATTTTAAGTATATATAGCAATGAATTTGAGTAAGAATTTGTGATTATCTGTTTTGTAGTTGGTTCTGTATTTGGTTTTGTTTTGGGTAGGAATTTGTGATTATTTGTTTTGTAAATTTGGGTAGGAATTTGTGATTTAGCAAGGGAAAAAAAAAAAAAAAAAAAAAACCTATAGCCATGTTTCATAAACACGGCTATAGACAAATTAGGCCTCAGGAGGCTTTAGCTGCGTTTCTAAAACTGTACCTACAGCTGCACGTTATAAGCGTAGCCCAAACAGGGTCTATAGCCACGTTTTTCAACGCAGCCTAAACATTTTCTATAGCCGTGTTTTTAAAAATGCACCTATAGGTCTTTGCCTATAGGTGCGATGAATAGGCTGGGCGTATAAACACAGCTATAAAAAACACAACTATAAACCAAATGGGGCTATAGTTGCGTTTTTAGGTCTATAGCTGCATTTTACAAATGTAGCTATAACCCTCGTTTTTTTGTAGTGAGTTAATGATTAGCCCAATAGATATGGGTCACTTGAACAAGTGCAAGAACCCACGAGTGTGGATCCAACAAAGCAAAGGCAAGGATCCAACACTTAAAAGCCAATTTTCAACATCTCATTCTCTTAGCATAAAAAAAGCATCCTGCCATAGAAGAGGCATCACCCATACAATATAAACATTCCTAAATCCCACACTATACTCATTCCTCATTCCTAAGACTTTGTGAGTCATCCCTTGTTGATAACTGTAATGATTATGGCTGAATATAACTAAGTATTTTTGTTGTTTATCTTGCTGGTTCTTTTGGATTTGTTGTTGTGTACATGTTAATTCAGTAAAACAAAACAGACTCATTTTTTGTGGAGGAACCAAACCTGACTCCCCTTAAAACCTTTTAGGCCTTATAAGCCCAAGATATTTAGAAGGCCTATATCTAGCCATTGGACTTGGTGCTAACAAGTCACCAAAAAAATGACCCACAATGTTTTGAAACTAGTTTTCAGATTATAATTTTTATATTATACATGTTTGGCTCCTACTTTTAAGAACAACTAGTAATTTGTCTGTGCGATGTACAGATAATGTTTTAATGTTTTATGTAAAACATTTTTGGAGAATGTCGTACATATATTATAGCATATTTGTTATAAAAATTTGTTAGCAATTAGTTCATCATAAGAAGCAATAATTATAAATTGCACACACATATCCATTATAATTATTCTGTTCAAGTAATGAGAAATAAAAAAATATCAACTTTGTAGTTATATTGTATAATAAAAGTTGATAAAAGCATGTTAATTCCTTCCATATTATTGATCTTTTTTATGTGATATAGTAAGAGCTTCCTTGCGATTTTTTTTTTTTTTTTTTTTTTGTTTCTTCAATTCTTTGTTTTTTGTGGAATGGCGATGCTTATAAAGCTTAAGCTTGTTAAGGGGTATGTTATCATCTTCTGATTCTTCATTTTCAACGTTTGAAGTTTAGTCCATCCCTTGTTGTTAAATTTTTGAGCTTTCATCACTTTTTCCTTTTGTCATTTGTGTTGATCACAAATGAATTGGCTCTAGAAGATTCTTGACTGGATCATACAAAGTTTGGACTTTCAGATTTGTTGTCGCTAAGATTTTACATAGGTATCTGCATTCATATTAAATTCCAGCATGTTATTTACATCAATCTAAAAGTCAATAATCTAAATGTGATGTGATAGTTTTTTGTAAATGTATTTATATTTTTTTGTTACTTTAGGAATAGTGTAGCAAAAGGATTAATATAGCTTATTGGATTGTGTATATATTTTTTATTCTTTACCATTTGGTCATTTGAAGGTGCATAAAAAATCTTAGTAATTGCGTAATTTTCAAAACCATCCTTTGATTGAATTCATTGAAACGAATTAGAAAAATGTAATTTCTTCCTAAAATTTACTTCAAATCATGAGTTTAATACATCAAGAAATATGTTGTTCAAAGCATAGTAAGTGTTCGTATTGAAAGTCATGAGGATTGGTCCAAGAAACAAGTTGTTAGGACATATGTAGTTGTTCAAGCTTGTGAACATATGTCATTATTTTATGTAGTTGGCTTATCCTTAGACAAAACGCACTTTACTTGTAATTGGGTAGAACTAGGATGGGTTAAACACTTCAAGAAACAGTGGTTCAAGATTAAGTGTTGAAGCCGTCAAAGTCTGTCCAAGATACAAGCAAGGAAGTGCTGGTTTTTAAATCTCAACACCTACCTCGACAGATACATCTATCGAGATTTAAAGAAGCTGTTTTGCCCGAGCCTCGACAGCTGGCTCGACACCTCTCGACACCTCTATCTGTCGAGATTTAAAGAAAACAGAATTCCAAGTCTGTTTCAAGTCCAATCCGTGTGTGTGTCTTTGGGACTTCTTTTCTCCTAACCCTAGACATATAAAAGGATTATTTTAAGGGCCGTCAAAGTGAGCAACAAGCAGAAATCACAAGACACAAGTTGCTTCTTCTCTATTCATGCAAATTGTGATTTGTGAGACAAAGTTCGTGCCCTAGTTCATCTCTGATGATTTGAAGAACTTTGCAGCCAACATTCTTTCTTCCTCAAGTTGGTGAGTGAGTCACGTACTTGGATTCGTGCAAAAGGAGTAAGCCGCGTACTGGGATCCGCGCATCACATTGGTTAGTCACGTACTGGGAGCCGTGCATTGAAAAGGAGAAATTGTCACTACAGAACAAGTCCAATTGGGTATTGGGGTAAGAGTTCAACTGTAGGTTGGTGAGGTACTGGGATTCCTTACTTGTAACTGCTTGTTGTGATAATAGTGGAGTTTCGGGAGTGGTGACCTTAAATCACCCGGTGGGGTTTTTGCCTTAGGGTTTTCCCCATTCGTGAACAAATCACCGTGTTATTTATTTTCCGCTGCATAACTTAGTTTCGGTGATTTGTTTGTGCTGCCACGTTGTATTGCATGTTAATTTGATTAATTAAAAACTAGGCTAATTAATTAATCTAAATTATCACAAGGGGTCAACGCGTTTGTGGCCTGTCACAAGTGAAGAAAAGTCTTTCATTAAGTCTCAACAGATAGCTCAATAGATGTCTGTTATCAAGACTTAATGTGGAGCTTGATAGATAACTTGACAGCAGCTCGATCTATCGAGACTTATGATTTTCAGTTTTCCAAATTTAAAATTCGGCCAAGGTTTTCTATTTATTTAGGGTTTCTTTTCTCATAACCTTAGACATATATAAGGCTTATTTTAAAAGCCTTGATATACAGATACAAAGACCAAGAGCCCATTTGCTGAAACCTTGGTCACATGCCTATGACAGAGGAAATTGTTACAAAAAAGTTATGGCAGGCAATGTAGTATAGCAACGACAAAAGGAATATGTTTATTGTCATCTAGAAAACAGAAAATACTAAATGGTGAGCTTAATAAAGGAAGAAACAATGCAGTAATATAAATGCAACATAAATAAGATGATAACAATAAAGAAAGGATAGCACACTAATAGTTAATCAATATAATAAAGGGAAGAATGGTCAGTCTGTCATGCTGATTTCTCTACGGAGTTAAGTCCAAGAAGGTAACCACTCTTCAATGTGAGCAATCTTACAGGAGGATCCTGCCACGAAAATTACCTACTTTGATAGAATGGGTCTAAATGGCTTATCCTTAAATCTCTTAATCCTTCCTAGAAGGTATGCTTTAAAAGGGAGAGAAAGGAATAGGCTTTTGGTGCATTACCACTATCACATTCTTATTTTGCTCTTTGTTTTTCTCTTTAATTCCTTTCTTTTTTTGTTCTTTCACTCCCTTTCTTACATTCTTTTCTCTCCGTTCTCTCCTGCTTTATGGCTATGTTGTTGTTTCACTGTGCATGGTTGAGACCCCTTTTATACTGCTTGACATGATTGGGTTTTTACTATTTTACCCCTTAACCGCTTTTGCCTTAGTGTGGGTGTCCTTTCTAAACCACCCACTAGTTTGTCAGTTGCACAGCCATCACCACTTACCTGTGCTGGTCGTGCCACAGCCCATTCTAGACAAAGAGTCTTATTTGTTTTTTTACTCACCATGGCATTCCCATCTGGATAAGGGTGAACATTCTCTCTCACTATCCTTCATGGCATGCACTTAGTAATTCCAACTCATATTTCCCTCTTTTGGGTGGTATGTCATCCCAGTAGGACATTTCCCCCAAAAGAGTTTGAGCGGGAATCCTAGGTAGACTTTCCCCTTCTCCCCACTGCCAAACCATACCCTCTCTTACCTCTAACCCATGGCCCACCACTCATGTATTGGCTGGGTACAAGTTGGTGGTGCCTGAGCTTTGTGTGTGCTCGACTTCCATGTGTGTCCATAGTTTGTCTGCTGTTCATGCGTTTGTTATGACCTAAAGGCTTGTTTGCACATTCTGCTGCTTGTTCTTGACCTCTTATGGTGTGAATGAGTCTCTGAGCTTTCATTCTTTATGTCTTACTTCTTTCATAGGTTGGGCCTTGCTTGATTGTGGGCTTTTCTTTTTCTAATCCATCCTTCACTCTTTTTGCAAGTTGGTTAGCACTTCTGCCATGCCATTTTGTTATTCCTATCATGTTATTATTTGACTCGTGCTTGCTGGGCCTGCTATATGCTTTCCTTTTGCTCGATTCTAGTAGCCCAACATCATCATTGGGCTAATACTCATGCTGTTTTGGGCTCCCTTGGCCCATTTCATCGCTTCCAGGCTTCCTTGGCCTATTTCATTCTTTTGGACATCCTCAAACCGTTCCATTTCCTTGGGCATCCTCGGCCCATTCCAATTCTGCATTCCCATGGGCTTTTGCTAAGTCTTTTGGACTTTCCTAGCCAAAATTACCATATCCTTTACCGTTAGGGTTTATGGGCTTTTCTACCAACCCCTTACTTACTTAATTATTTACTTTGGGCCTTTTTGGCCCATTCTTGCTTGCTTTCCATTTCTCATAGTGCCCATGAGTTTACTACTTCTTTTTCTGGGCTCTTTTGGGCCGCTTGTTTTCTTTAAGGCCCTTTTGCTGTTTTTTAGGCCTATGGTCCATTATTCTTACCATTTGGGCTTAATAGTTTTCTTCTCAATTTGTTAACTCCCTTTCTCTCATATTGTTGGGATTCTTCCTATTATTGGGCCTCCTTGCCAAAGTGGGCATCAACATTGAGCCCTCTGAGCATACGAAGTGCTCCTGCAATTCATATGCGAAAAAAAAAAAAATTATTTTTCTCTTCTCTCTGTCTTTTCTTATTCCTTTCTTTTTTTTTCTTTGCGGGCTTTTTTGAATAGTGGGCCCTGCTTCATTTTCTCTCTTACCGTGAACATGTCTCTTCGAATTTCTCAGTTTAGCAGTTATTTTGAAACATAGCTTCTGTTCATTAATACCGTGCCTTATCTTATGGATGACCCATTGCATCCTTTCGTGTTAGTGTTATTAATACTTAAGCAGATTCCTTCCATGTCATTGACACAAAACACCTTTTTACTTTTCTTTTCTTCACCGCGGCTTCTCCCTCAAACATTTTCACCCTTCCACTCCGATCAATCATCCTACCATGTTGTCGGTGAAAAGTGAAGGTTCTTCTTGCCGTAAGGGAAAAGAAATTGCCTTCGATGATCTTGCCACCAAAGCTGTGGGGGAAGACGCTGCTCTCTCTGAATCAGAGCGCTCTGATAAGGAAGAAGGATGTCGGGACCTAGATAGTGAATGCACTCCTCTCATCGATCCTTGGTACGACACCTATGCCCATTTCCCAAAAGTGTTTGGCGAGTACTTGCCTTCGCCCCCGGGTTGTATATGGCTCTCCATTTGCTGTCGCAACACGGAGGTTTCTTAGGCCCCTTTCAATCCCCGATCTCGTCATATGCCAAGGTACTTCACTCCCTATGCCTAGTCTCTTCGAATTTGTGTCGGGTACTTCTTTGGGTTGGAAAGAGTGGGTAGACGACGAGTTGTCCGATAAAGGTTTCATGGTGGCGTTACAGCAGGTCGGTGTGTTGAAGGCCATTGTCTCATCACATTGCTTGTCCAATTATAAGGACTTGTTCAATCTCTGCCATTTGGTCAGTTGGTGGTGCATTACTACTCACACCTTCTTTCTTTCCTACGGTGAGATAACCGTGACCTTGGAAGATGTGGCAAACCACCTACTTTTGCCCATTCTTGGTGATGTTTACCTTGATGCTTTGAAGCTCTCTCCAGAGGAGGAGGCCATGGAGGCTGAGTTAGGTTGGGGCTTTTTCCAAGGCTTCTAATGCGGCATGACGTGTGGCCTTCGTCACATTCTGGCTATGTAAGTTCATCTTTGGCTCTCATCTAAATTATGCTGTAAGGCACCTATATTTTCTATTAGCCATTAAGATACCTGTTGGGGTGAGTTTGCCATTGGCCCCTATGTTTTTGGGTCATTTATATTTGCAGTTGGATATTTTGCAGAGTGATGAGAAGTAGGCAGGTTCCTGCCATAGAGTCACTACTTTTGCCTATAGAACTATCTTGCAACATTTGTTATAGGAGAGCTGTGCTAGGCATTTGGCCAAGTGGAGGTCTGTCCGCTTTGCCAAGGAGAGGTACCATTCATGTCCGAAGGTCATTACTGATTTCTGTGGTTTTTTTGTGTTTGATTTTCCGTTGGCTTTTCGTTGGGTTAGGTTAAAGCCGTTTGGGCATACTACTTTTGAGTTTTTTTGATAAAGGAGTTGGTTTTTGTTGGAAAGCATATAGGAATTTGGGTATTGGTTATACATGTGCTGATTCTGTCATGGGTTCTTTTGTTGATGCTGCTAGGACCACCATGCCGTCGACTAGTTTTGATGAGAGGACTATTACAAACTTAGCAGCCACCAATACTGGGTGGTTGCCTTATCTAGCCAATGAAGGGATTCGGTTTATGCACTATTTTGCTGATAGGGTGGGGAGGCAACTTGGGTTGGATCAAGATATTCCTAATGATTTTTCTACCATCATGGAGTCTGCTACTTCTGTTTAGCCATTCTTGCGACACAACACCTTTGAATTTTGGAGTAGGCATTTTACAACAGTCACTATTCTAGGCTCACTAAGGGAGGGTATTTGCACTATAGCCATGCATAGGTACTGGCAGGCTATGATGATTTTGTTTAAGTAGGAGTTATTGGGCAGCCATGGGTTTTCTCTTATTCCCCCTGATGATCTCTATGTAGTTATTTCTGACAATCCTCAGTTGCTTCTTCCCACCAAGTTTGTGGTGACATATGTTAGGAAGCATAGTCGATCTACTATATTTGAGTACGATGCAAAGGAGAAGGGGTTGTATTGGTATGTTGGTGATTTCCCTGCGGGTTTGGAGAAGAGAGTGAAGGTGACAAAGCTTCCTACACCCGCAAAGAAGAGCTCCGTGTCTCGGTCCACCAAGGCTAAGCCTACTAAGAAAGGTGATGTCTCCTTCGAGACTTGTTTTGATATTATCCCTTTTGAGGGCGGCCTTCCTCCCATAGGTAATATAGTCTTGGAGAGTTCTCCTTCTCTTTCTACTCGTACCAGTTCCAGAAGGCGCCCTACTACAAGCAAATCTAGGTCTACTGCTTCGTAGCCATCCGTTGATGCTCCTCTTTCTAGTAGGACCCGAGGCAGCAAAAGGAAGACATCTCCACCCCTTTCATTTGCCACCACTGAGAGGAGAGTATGTTATCTTTAATTCTACTTCTTCTCTATTTTCTCTTTTAAGGTTTTTTTTGCGGCTAACCCCATATGCATGTTTACTTATTTCTTTTTTTTGTTTTTGTCCCCTCTTTTTTACAGTCTAAGCACAAGGAGGATACTTCTGCCACCCGCCCTATCTTGCTTGACGAGCCCGAGTTAGAGGTATGTCTTTCCCTTTTCCCTTTTGAATGTGTTCCTATTGCCATGTGTCATCATGTGCCCCGTTTCTTTCTCTCCTTTTTCTTTGTGTGTGTGTGTGTGTGTGTGTGTGTATATATATATGCATCACCACGTATCATACGTTCTCTTCTTCTTCCCCCCTTTCTCTTTTATTTTTTTGTGTTCCTTAGGCTGACCCTGAGCTCATCTCCATTTATCACCCCATAATTGAGGAGGTCTTTGTTGCTATAGGCATACCCATGGAGGGTTTCTTTGATGGGGCCGATGTGGTGGCTAAGGCCATGGCCTCTACTTTTGCTGCTGCACAGAAGGCTTCTACCAAGACTCTCATCCCTTCTGCCGAGCATAGGCCTACAGAGGAGGGTGCCTAGACCGAGGGGGTCAGTGAGCTTGCTTCCATTTCTACGGAGACCCCTACTCCTCAGAAGAGGGTTACTCCTATGACTACTTCTTAGATTGAGAGAGCTTCTCCTACCCTTGTTATCTCAACCAGTGATCCTTTTGTGGCTTTATCTCAAGTTGTAAAGGATGGGTCTTCTCTAGTGGTCACTTCTTCATCCGTTCCTATTTTTACCACTTATGGGCTTGATGCGAATTTGTCTTCTGATGAGGGATATGAGGAGGTTCTTGAGGATTCTTGAGGATTTTGCCGCCATCTCTTCTCCTTTTTCTTTGTATATATCTACATAACTTTCTGATGCAATCTTTGATTATTCTGCATGTTCATTCTTCTAACCACAGATATTCCTAAGGAGCCAGAGACTGCAGTTCTTGTTTTTGCCACACTTACAGCACCTGTTTTTGCCGCACTTACACTACCTGTTTTTGCCATACCTTCAGCACCTGTTTCTGCCGCACTTGTTTCTACCGCACCTTCAGCACCTGTTTTTGCCACACCTGCAACCCTCACTTCTATGATCCTAGTATGTTTTCTTTCTTCCATTTCCTTCCTTATCTTTGTTGTGGAGTCATTTCTTCCATTTCATCCATTCCTTATGTCTTTTTCCATGTCTCTTTTCAGGCCCTATTCTTACTGGTGTGGCTACACTCACATAGTTTAAGGTAGGTAGTACCTATACTACAGTCCTCGATCCCGCGAGTGAGGCTGCGACTTTCTTTACCTGCTTTCACCAGCCCGATGTTAACAATCTTGATCTTGTGGCTTATGTTGATTTCCACGACTTCAGGGTTCTTGGGGAGTGTGCTTCTCATTCGAAGGCAGTCTATAGGAGCCGTGGGGATTTCATGCGGGGTTTTCTTCTCGATTGCTCTGCAAAGGAACATTTCTTGAAGTTTTTGGGGAGCATGATAAATGACATCGAGCATAACTTCATTGATACTACCTCTGCCAAGAGGATCTTGGAATGAAGGACTGCAGTTCAGGAGTTGATCATGTTAGGACATATGTGATTCACTTGTTAAGAACATATGTCATTCTTTTATGTAATTGGCTAATCCTTTGACAAAACGCTCTTTGCTTGTATTTGGGTAGATCTAGGATGTTTTTAATACTTCAAGAAACAAGTTTTCAAGATCAAGTGTTAAAACCGTGCAAGTCTGTCCAAGATTCAAGTTGAAGAAGTGCCTGTCATTAAAGCTCGACAACTAGCATCTACCGAGCTTAAGAAGCTATTCCAGCCCCACGGCTCGACAACTGCTCGACAGCTTCTCGACACCTCTATCTGTTGAGGTTTAAGAAAAATGAAATTTCACAACCCTAGACATATAAAAGGATTATTTTAAGGGCCGTATCTGGTTACACACAGTAGAGAGTGCAAGTTGCAAAAGTTATTTGTAACTCGAGACAAAGTTTGCCCTAATTCATCTCTTTTGTGAAGAAGCTACTGTGTTTATGCACCTAGGGTTTTGTAACCAAGCATCTTCTTGTTCTTCATTGTGAGGATGAACTAAAGAACTTTGTTGCCAACATCTTTCTCAAGTTGGTGATTGAAGTCGTGTACTGGGATTTGCTCAATTGGTTAGCCACGTACTGGGAGCCGTACATTAAAATGAGAGATTGTCACTACATAACAAGTCTAATTAGATATTAGGGTAAGGGTTCAACTATAGGTTGGTAGAAGGTACTAGGATTTCTTTACTTGAAACCGCTTGTTTTGATAATAGTGGATTCTCGAGAGTGGTGACCATAAAATCACCTAGTGGGATTTTTGCCTCAAAAGTTTTTCCTATTCGTAAACAAATCACTGTGTTAATTTATTTTCCGTTGCACTTTTAGTTTATTGGTGATTTGTTTGTGTTACCACGCGTTTGCATGTTAAATTGATTAATTAATTAAACTTGACTAATTAATCTATCACAAGGGGTCAATACGTTTGGCCTATCAAGTGGTATCAGAGTTGGCACACTCTGATTAGTTTTTAATCTTTGCCGTGTGATCAAATGACCCCCGTTGTGGAAACTCTTGATTATTTGATTTGCATGATCTTGTGTTGAATAATGATGATGATATTCAAGATGCCTATTGCAAGCTTTATAATTTTGTATGAAACCTCTTGAATGCTCTACAAAATTCAAAGTAAATTTAAAAAGGTTGAGCTTGAAAAAGATGATTTGATTGCAAAATTGGATGAAGCCAATAATTTGAATGAGAATTTTAAAAATCAAATTTCATCTCAGGTAGACAAAAAATTAATAGTTTCGCAGAGCAACTAGTTAAATTTAAAACTGAAGTTGAAAAATTAACTAGTGCCAAACTTGTTTTTGAGCCTAACTCAAAAGAAAAAGATTTTTATATTCCCCCATTTAAAAGGAATAATGAAGAGTTGAAGGCTGTTGGGAATTTAAACCCCGGTTGATAGAATTAACAAGTTTTAAATCCAAGTTGTTAATTACATTTATTATGTATAAAACTTGTTCAAACAAACAAACATCAATATCATGTCAAAACTAAGTGCAGTGAAAAAATAAATAAGACAAGATATGATAACCCAGGAAAACTAATGAAACCAACTAGTTTCACAGTAAAAAAAACTGGGGGGAAACCTTCCCGAAAAGCAATACACTATAGTAAAGAGAAGTTTTAGATTTAGTACAAAACCTTTGCCCTTAGACTCTACCATCCCCGTAGATGAACTCACAGCAGAAACCTTCTACTGCTTCAGAACCTCTGAACTCTTCAATATATGAACGCCACCCTTTGATGCACAGATCCCAATACGTGACTAACTCCTTTGCACGAATCTCAGTACATGACTCACTCACCAACTTGAGGAAGAAGAATGTTGGCTACAAAGTTCTTCACTTCATCAACAATGAAGATCAATAAGCACTTGGTTACAAAATCCTAAGGCGCAAAGACGCAGTAGCTTCTTTATGAGAGAATAAGGCTTTGGTCACATTTTTCATATGTTCTCCTTGTATTCTCTTGTGTGACGGCTTCTAAAATAAGCCTTAAATATGTTTAGAATTGTGAGAAAAGAAACCCTACACAAATACAAAAGCCTGGCCCAAAAATCAGATCTGAAAATTCTCTTTTCCATAACCTCGATAGATACCTCGATAGATAGCAGGTGTCGAGCCTCATTAGGGAACATTTTTTCTTCACTTTTTAGGGAACACTTTTTCTTAGATAGCAGGTGTCGATAGATATCTGTAGGTGTCCAACAGCTATCCGCAGGTGTCCAGCAAGTGTCCAGCTTTAGGGAACACTTTTTCTTCACTTGTTTCTTAGTCTAATCTTCATGACTTTAATACTAGACTTGAACAACATGTTCTTTGAAGTATTAAACACATCCTAGATCTATCCAAATACAAGTAAAGTGCGTTTTGTCAAAGGATTAGCCAACTACATAAAATATGTCTTTAACAATATCCCCCTTTAGCAATCCGTGACAAAACCACAACAAACAAATGAACATATAAGAGAAGTCATAAATCACTCAACTCATATTCACTTGTTGAATATAATAAAATCTACCCTAACACAAACTCTTGAAAAACTTTGCAAGAAGAGAGTTTATGGCAAGTAGACTTTGACAACCTGTATTTCTGAAACACTTATAAACAAAACACATCAAGGCATCTTTGTATGAAGCAGAAATAATAAATTGCGTACAAGTAAAGAAACATGTGTATAAAGATAGAAAAGAAACAACACATGCAGAGATAGGTGAAGAAAACATACATCATCATATATATACCACTTGATAAAAACCATGTTGTATGTAAAAATGGTCACAAGACCTAGGTATATGAACAAGGAGGTAAACACTCCCCCTAACAAGATGAAACACAACTCCCCCTTACAAGGGCATGTATTTCTCCCCCTAACTTGTAGAATCTTAAAGAAAGAAACCACAAATTCTCCAATTTTTCCCCCTTTTTGTCACGATTGACAGAGGGTACGAGAAGCTATAAAGCTTTACTCGAGAAACACAAAGATGATCAAGGATGATCAAGGGGGCACAAGGAATCCATAAAAATGCATGAATGTAATGAAACAAGATGCTATGGATAACAAGATAAGAGAAACATGCAAAACAAGAAAAAAATGCATGCAAGGATATCTCAATCGATCGGGAGGTGTCGAGAAGCTATCGAGACAACCTTGATGGATCGAGAAGATGTTGAGGATCTATCGAGCAGACAGAAACTTCCTCGATCGATCCACCTAGCTATCGAGAGGTGTCGAGATTGCGATAAGATGCAACTGAAGATCTCGACAGATAAGCCAGGTATCGAGAGGTGTCGAGATGGCTTAAAAGCAGTTTTTCAAGAAGAGAAAAACACAGATGTGAATGCAATCAAGCATGCAACTCAACCAAAGATCCAAACAACATATTAACCTCTCAAAAACATCTCTCAACAAGAAAAATGTCATGCATTTTGATCCAGAACACACACACACACACACACACTAAACAAGTCTAACCAGTTTTTATTTTAAAAACAAGTTAAGACAGTTTAGTGAGCATACATCAACGTATGTAAACCTTGTGATGGCCAAATCACATTGTACCTGCACATGTATCAAAAGTAGCAAAGAATATTGCGTGTTATGTGTGAAAACATCGCAAGATTGCATAAGTGTCTCAAAGTTATGACGATTTGAGATATGAGAAAATCACTTTAACTCACACACAATCATAACTGTTTGATGGGGACTATCACATTCGAGTTACATCCTATAACTCTCACATCTCCTAGAACACGCGCTTGCAACCATATTTTAAAGCATTTTTAATCTTTTTGCTTTTATTTCTTTGCATATTTTCTTTTATTAAGCATATCATGCATGGGCATATAAGAGAAAGAAAAGAAATACCCAATTATGTTAAGCTTTTGACATTAAGCTTTTGATATTGCACTTTTGCTATGCCAAAGCATACAGATGTCATTGACATTGCACTTTTGCTATGCCAAAGCATACAAATGTCATATCATGATTGGCAAGTAACAGTGGTGAGATGGTTATGTATGCCTTTCTCTTGGGATTTTCTAGTCCTACCCTTCAAAAAGAGTGATACGAGTGTTAAGTAGAAGAGATCACTTAACCTTACTCATCACAAACAAAGAGCTACAAAGTTCACTTGCTTAGTTGTGCAGAAGAATGCTCATTTAAGCTACAGGTGATAAAAAGTTTAGAAAACTCTATTTCAATGGCCATTTTAAGGTTCACAAGAACCAATGTACACAAACACAATGTTTTTGTATTTTTCAATTTTTCATTTTTTTATTTTGAAAACAAAACAAAATAAAACTAAACAACCAAACAAAAACAGACAAACCTCATGAAAGCATGAAAGAATGATGCATATGCATGAAAGCAAGAAAAGAAATGCAAATACATGAAAGCATAATTTCAAAAGCAGATAAGAAATCAAGCAAAGAGAGTACTACTTTATATAGAAAGAATTAGAGCAGAGGACAAACAGAAAAGACAATTAAGTCTTAGGTTCCTTTCTCACCCACACAACACGAGTCTTTGGCTATGAAGATGAAAAAGCGCGTGTCCTAGTATGTCTACTAAAGGACATAGAAGAATTAAGATTCTCCTGAAATTGAGTTAAAAAGCTTAATACTTTTAATAACTCTCCAAACAAAGGTGTAGGCCCTTGAGAGGAAACCTGTAACCGTTTGGACAATTGCTTATGAGGATACAACTTAAAGCAATTAGGACGAATGTGTCCAGAAACACCACAATGGTGACAAACATGAGATCTAACAAAGGATTTAGAATTAGCCAAAACAGTTTTGGATTTCATACCTTTATTACCTTTCTCAAATTGAGGTACAATGACAGTCCTTAATCCAGAAGCCATGGAAGAGGAGGGGCTGGAGGAGACAACATATCCTAAGCCAATCTTATCAGAACTAGGCTTTTGAGCACTCAAGACCTCATCAGAAGAATCTTCACTATCACTAGCACTCTCCACAGTCACCTTATCGGTTGAGGCAACAAAGGCCATAATGTGACTACATTCATCCACATACTCATTAGAAGAGTCATTCTCAGTGTCACTCCAAGTAGCAACCAACCCTTTATCTTCTGACTTCTTGGCCTTTTCCCTCGTAAGGTAATTTGGGCACTCTATCCTCATATAACCAAAACCCTTGCACTCATGGCATTGGATGAGGGGCTTCTCATTCTTCCCTTTCCTAGAGGATTTAGATTTCCTAGGAGGTTTGCCCTTGTCCTTTTTCCTAAATTGAAGAAGTTTGATAATTTCATCAATTATGAAGGTTAGATCCTCATTATCATCATCATCATCATCTTCATCTTCAAAGTCCTCAATCTCTTCCTTTATACCCTTAAGAGCCAAGTTTTTACTCTTTCCACATTTTTCCATTGAGCCTAATCCCATCTCATAAGTTTGAAGGTTCTCTACAAGCTCAGTCAAAGGAATTTGATCAATGTCCTTTGCTTCTTCAATGGCAGTAATTTTGGCATGAAATCTTTCAGGTAAAGACCTAAGATTTTTTCTAACAATTTTGGATTCTGCTATATGCTCTCCAAGGTTGAAGGCAGAATTCACAATATTCATGAGTTTAGCATAGAACTTATCAAAGGTCTCATCCTCTTCCATCCTTATTTCTTCAAAGCTACTAGTGAGTCTTTGAAGCTTCACAGTCTTCACTGCATTGGTACCTTCATATGTGGTCTCAAGAATGGTCTATGCTTCCTTGGCAACTTTCGTGGATGATATCTTCTTGAATTCCTCATTGGTCACCCCACAAAACAAAGCATTCAAGGCTCTACTGTTGAAATTTGCCATTGTGATTGTTCCATCATCCCAATCCACTGGCGCTTTCTTTGGCTTAATCCAGCCAACTTCAACAGCTTGCCATACCTGTTCACCTAGAGCTTGCAAAAACACTTTCATACGAACTTTTCAGTATGCATAATTAGTTCCATCAAATAAAGGAGGAATCAAAAGAGATTGTTCACAATCCATAACAACGGGGGTCAAGGATCACACTTAGGAAATTAATCCAATCAGAGTGTACCCGCTCTGATACCACTTGTTGGGAATTTAGACCCCGGTTGATAGAATTAACAAGTTTTAAATCCAAGTTGTTAATTATATTTATTATGCGTAAAACTTGTTAAAACAAACAAACATCGATATCATGTCAAAACTAAGTGCAGCGGAAAAATAAATAAGACAAGATATGATGATCCAAGAAAACCAATGAAACCAATCAGTTTCACAGTACAAAAAAACCTGGGGGGGAAACCTTCTTGAAAAGCAATTCACTATAGTAAAGATAAGTTTCAGATCTAGTACAAAACCTTTGTCCTTAGACTCTACAATCCTTGTAGATGAACTCACAGCAAAAACCTTCTACTGCTTCAGAACCTCTGAACTCTTCAATATATGAATGCCACCCTTTGATGCACGAATCCCAATACTTGACTAACTCCTTTGCACGAATCCCAGTACATGACTCACTCACCAACTTGAGGAAGAAGAATGTTAACTGCAAAGTTCTTCACTTCATTAATAATGAAGATCAAGAAGTACTTGGTTACAAAACCCTAAGGTGCAAAGACGCAGTAGCTTCTTTCTGAGAGAATAAGGCTTCGGTCATATTTTTCATATGTTCTTCTTGTATTCTCTTATGTGACGGCCTCTAAAATAAGCCTTATATATGTCTAGGGTTGTGAGAAAAGAAACTCTACACAAATACAAAAGCCTGGCCCAAAAATCAGATATGAAAATTCTGATTTCCATAACCTCGATAGATACCTCGATAGATAGCAGGTGTCGAGCCTTATTAAACCTCGATAGATACCTCGATAGATAGCTATCTGTCGAGCAGCTATCCGCAGGTGTCCAACAGCTATCTGCAGGTGTTCAGCAGGTGTTTGCAGGTGTCTGCAGGTGTCCAGCTTTAGTGAACACTTTTTCTTCACTTGCTTCTTGGTCTAATCTTCATGACTTTAATATTAGACTTGAACAACATGTTCTTTGAAGTATTAAACACATCCTAGATATATCCAAATACAAGTAAAGTGCGTTTTGTCAAAGGATTAGCCAACTACATAAAATATGTCCTTAACAAAGGCTAATATTGCTAGGATAGGCAAAGTTAAACAATTTGATATTAACGCTGAAGTTTCTAAACATATGTCTAAGACTCCTCCTAGGTTGAATAAAAATTCTGAATTTGTCCCCACTTGTCGTCATCGCCATATTGTTGGTCATATTAGGCCAAATTGTCCTAAGTTAAGGTCTCTGTCAACCTCTAAGGTTAGACCTCATTCTAGGAAGCTGAATAACTCTAAAACTACTCATGTTTATCACCATTGTGGTGTATTTGGTCGCACTCGTTCTAATTGTTTCAAGTTGTTTCCTCATAAGCGAGTGTCCAATAGGTCTCATCCTTTGTCTAAAGGCTTTGTACCTATTCTTGGTGAGTTATTAAAAGCTTTGAGCTTTTTAACTCAATTTCAAGGGAATTCTAATTCCTCTATGTCCTTTAGTAGTCATACTAGGACACGTGCATTTTCATCTTCATGGCCAAAGACTGATGCTGTGTGGGTGAGAAAGGAGCCCAAGACTTAATTGCCTTTTCTGTTGTCCTCTGCTTTAATTCTTTCTATCTAAAGTAGGACTCTCTTTACTTGATTTCTTACATGCTTTCATGTATTTGCATCTTCCTTTCATGCTTTCATGTTGTTTGTCTATTTTTGTTTGGTTGTTTAGTTTTTATTTTATTCGTTTTCAAAATAAAATAAAAAATAATTTGAAAAATAAAAAATTACAAAAACAGTGTGTATGTGTACATTGGTTCTTGTGAACCTTAAAATGGTCACGGAAATAGAGTTTTCTAAATTTTGTATCTTTTGTAGCTTAGATGAGCATCTCTATGCACAACTAAGCAAGTGAGCTTTGTGGCTCTTTGTTTGTGATGAGTAAAGTTAAGTGATCTCTTGTACTTAACACTTGTATCACTCTTTTTGATGTAAAAGACTAGAAATCCTAAGAGAAAGGCATAAATAACCATCTCACCATTGTTACCCGTCAATCATGACAATGACATTTACATGCTTCAGCATAGCAAAGTGCAATGTCAAAAAGCTTAACATAAATGGGTATTTCTTTTCTCTCTTTTGTATACTCATGCATGATTTGCTTAATAAAATAAAATATGCAAAGAAAATAAAAGCAAAAAGATCAAAATACTTTAAAACATGATTGCAAGCATGTTTTCTAGAAGATGTGAGAGTTATAGGATGTACCTCAAAGGTGATAGTCTCCATCAAACAGTTATGATTATGTGTGAGTTAAAGTGATTTTCTCATATCTCAAATCGTCATAACATAGGGATACTTATGCAATCTTGCAATGTTTTTCACACACAACACACAATATTCTTTGCTGTTCTTGATACATGTGCAGGAAAAATGTGATTTGGCCATCACAAGGTTTACATGTGTTGATGTATGCTCACTAAATTGTCTTAACTTGTTTTTGAAATATAAAATTGGTTAGATTTGTTTAGTGTGTGTATGTGTGTTTTTGGGATCTAAATGCTTATCATTTTGATTGATGAGAGATGATTTTAAAAGTTCAAAATGTTGTTTGGATCATATCTGTGTTTTTCCTTTCTTGAAAAACTGTTTTTATGTAATCTCGACGCCTCCTCGACACCTAGCTTATTGGTCGAGCTCTTTTGTTGCATCTTATTGCAATCTTGACACCTCTTAATAGCTAGGTGGATCGATCGAGAAATCTCCTATCCCCTCGATACCTCCTCGATCCATCAAGCTTTTGTTGTGGACATCTCTGGACATCTCTCGATAGTTGCATCTGTCGATGCCTTTGTTCTCGACACCTATCTCGATACCTCTGGACAGCTCTATCTGTCGAGATTTATTGAGGTTCTATATATATATGTTTAAATGTGATCAAGACTTCATTCTCTCGATCTCTCTCGATCTATCCGTATCTGTTCACCTCCAAATCACTCTCTCTCACCCCAAACCTCTTTCCCAAGCATCATTCAAGCTTTCTCAAGTTTTTCTTCACTTGGTAAGTTTCTAATCTTTCATTTACATGCATTTCATGTTTTGAAACCTAAGTGTTGGGGTTTTTGAAAATTTTTGGGTTTTTCAAAATTGATGAGTCTTTGATAAAATTTTTGGGATGGATTTTTGCCTAAATGAGTTTTAAATCTCATACATTGCATTCCATGAGCATTATAATTGTATTATCATGCATTTAGATGTGTGCAATTTGATTGTGTATTGGTATGATTGGATTGAGCTGAGCCCATGATGTCTTTTATATTGCATGCCACATGTTCATGCATTTTTCATGCATACGTTCTTTCCTTTCAATATACTAGTTATATTTGAAATGTGTTGGGACTTTTCTGATTATTTCTTTCTTCCCCCTCTCTCTCTAGTTTACGTCAGTGCGTCAATGGCACCAAAATGTAAGTTTGCTCCGTCTTAGAACCCTCTTCGTTCTAGGGCCTTTTCGTCCTCTAATCCTACTCCTTCTTCTATTCGGTTCCGTGATGAGAAAGCCCAAAAGGACTTCTCGGAGAACTTCTCCAAACGAGGTGTTCATTCAAAACGCCGAGTTATTTTGTCGGATTTCATTCATACTGACCTTCCCAATGTCATTCACAGTTGGGAATGGAAGTCACTGTGTGACGTCCCAGTCATTTGTACTGCCGTGTTTATCCAGGAGTTCTACTGTAACATGCATGAAACTGATATTTCAATACCTCTTTTTCATACTCACGTTCGAGGTATACGCATAGTGGTCACATCGGAGTTGGTATCCGATGTGCTCTATGTTCCGAGGGTTGTGCATCCTGACTACCCTGATTGTGAGCTTTTGCAGACTATGTCCAAAGATGAGATGATCTATACCTTCAATGAGTGCCCAGCTGATTGGGGTGATCGTTAGTTTACATCATGACAACCTTTTGCTAAATGTCTTAGATTCTTAAACATGGTGATGACTTTTTTTTTTGGGTATCCTTTCTCTCACTACAACTTTATCACAGAGTTTCGTGTTTGTTTTCTGTTGTCCATTTTTTAGGATCTTTCTATAGATTTTCCTTCATATTTCATTATTTCTATCATAGATGTGTATAGGGATACGGTGACCCATGATAAGCTCATCTTTCCTTCAGCTATCACACGGATTTTATGCCACTTTTCTGTTCCTTTTCACTCATCCGAACACTTATCCGTTACGTTTGCCATTGACTACGCTATCGTTAAATGGAGCGAGGTGCAGTTTCATTCAAGACGGTCTGATTCAGCAGCTCCTCCCACTCCTTCAGCTCTTTCTACCTTCGCTCCTTCTACTTCAGCTAGGGTTGTGACTTTAGATGTGATCATGGCGTAGTTTCAGCGCATGGATGCTCGCCTTGATACACTTTCTATTAAGTTATATTTGGCGAACACCCGTGTTGGCTATATTTCTAGACGACAAGCTAGCCTTTATGGTTTTATGGAGTCTCCCTCTCCTCCTCCCGAGGCATCTGAGACATCTGATGATGGTTCTGGCGATAATGATGATGATGAGGATGGAGATGCTAGCTTTTTTAGTTCTGACAAGATGTCTACTTGATACTCTTACCCTTTGTCACTCGTGACAAAATGAGGGAGTAGTTTTGGATATGAGAGTAGTCATTCTTAGGGGGAGAGTTAGGATATAGGAGATTTTTGAGATTTTTGTTAGGGGGAGTGTTTTATTTTTTTTAGGGATGTAGTAAGGATTAGTTGTATCTTTTTCTTTTCTTTCTTTGTTGGAGATACATTGTTTTTATACTTAGGTCTTGTGACTGTTTTTACATACATGATGCTTATCTTAGATATATATGTGATGATGTATGTTCCATTCACCTATCTCTACATGTGTTGTTTCCTTTCTATCTTTATACACATGATTCTTATATTTTGTATGCAATCTATTATTTCTGCTTCATACAAAGATGCCTTGATATGTTTTGTTTAAAATGTTTAAGAAATATAGATTGTTAAAGTCTACTTGTCATAAACTCTCTTCTTGCAAAGTTTTTCAAGAGTTTGTGTTAGGATAGATTTTATTGTATTCAACAAGTGAGCATGAGTTGAGTGTTTTATGACTTCTCTCATATGTTCGTTTGTTTGTTGTGGTTTTGTCATGGATTGCTAAAGGGGGAGATTGTTAGGACATATTTGGTTCACTTGTTAAGAACATATGTCATTCTTTTATGTAATTGGCTAATCCTTTGATAAAACGCACTTTGCTTGTATTTGGGTAGATCTAGGATGTTCTTAATACTTCAAGAAACAAGATTTCAAGATCAAGTGTTAAAGTCGTGCAAGTCTGTCCAAGATTCAAGCTAAAGAAGTGCTTGTCATTAAAGCTCGACAGCTAGCATCTATTGAGCTTAAGAAGTTGTTCCAGCCTCGCGGATCGATAGCTACTCAACAGCTTCTTAACACCTCTATCTGTCGAGGTTTAAGAAAAACAAAATTTCAGATCTGTTTTGATTCCAATCCGTGGATATGTCTTTGGGCCTTCTTTTCTCGCAACCATAAACATATAAAAGGATTATTTTAAGGGCCGTATCTAGTTACACACAGTAGAGAGCGCAAGTTGCAAAAGCTATTTGTGATCAGAGACAAAGTTTACCCTAGTTCATCTCTTTTGTGAAGAAGCTGCTGTGTTTGTGCACTGTAAGGTTTTGTAACCAAGCATCTTCTTGTTCTTCATTGTGAGGATGAACTGAAGAACTATGCAGCCAACATCTTTCTCAAGTTGGTAATTGAAGTCGCGTACTAGGATCCACACAATTGGTTAGTCACGTACTGGGAGCCGTGCATCAAAAAGAGAGATTGTCACTACGAAACAAGTCTAATTGGGTATTGGTGTAGGGGTTCAACTGTAGGTTGGCAGAACGTACTGGGATTCCTTTACTTGTAACCGCTTGTTTTGATAATAGTGGATTTTTGGGGGTGGTGACCTTAAAATCACTTGGTGGGGTTTTTGCCTCAGAGGTTTTCCCCATTCGTAAACAAATCACCATGTTCATTTATTTTCCACTGCACTTTATTTTATTGGCGATTTGTTGTGCTACCACGCGTTTGTATGTTAAATTAATTAATTAATTAAACTTGACTAATTAATCAAATTAATCCATCACAAGGGGTCAATATGTTTTGGCCTATCAGATCAAAGTGGGCTTTGCAGTGGAGTTCATGCTGGACCATTTGCGAGAGATTGCTCGAGCCTTCTCTATGAAGAAGGTTTAGCGCACTATGGAGGCAATAGACACGTGCATTGAGGCAGTAAAGAAAGAGGTGGTAGACCTAGAGGTACGTCGCGAGCGCTTACTTTTTGGTGCTATTGGCCCTAGTCGCTTTGGAGATCAGACCTCATTTTTGGACTTTGATGAGATCATGTAGTTCCCCCCTTGTTTCCTTTTCCTTATTTCCCTATCTAGCACACTTTTTATTTCCTACAATATTTATTTAGCAAGTCTGACATAACTGCTATAGTTGGGGTTTGTAATCAAGCATAGTATTGTTTTAGCCATTTGCCATTGATGGAGTCCATTAGATCTTTGCCATCCATTTGGGCCAAAAGATAATACCCACTTGTGTGTGCTTTTCTTATCACAAGGGGTCCCTCCCATTTTAGTGAGAATTTAGATGGTCTTGTCAAATCTCGCCTGATGTGGTCTACTACCTTTAGTACAAGTTGCCCTTCTTAAAACACTCGTTCTCTAGTCATCCTGTCATAAGCTTCAGTCCTCCTTAGTGGATGCATTCTTGAGCCTCTTCCCTTTTTTCATCTAGTCCTTCCAGGTCCACCTTTCTGCCACAAAAATTTCCTTCTCCTTTTCTTTCTTCCGTTTTTGCATGACTTTCAAATAAGGAGTCATTACTTCAGTTGGGCTCATCACCTCCGTACTGTAGACTAAAGAGAAGGGTAAAAACCCTATGGCTAACTTTGGTGAATTTAGGTAAGCCCAAAGGGTGTCTGGCAAGTGTGTCGCCCATCCTCCAGCATACTCCTTCTTCATCTTGCTAATAGTATTTATGAGGGTCTTGTTTGTCGCCTCTGTCTACCCATTCCCTTGAGGGTAATAAGGTGATGACCAGTGGTGTTTAATCTAGTAGAACTCTATCATCTTTCTCACCTCACTACTGACTAAGGGCGTATTGTTGTCACTGATGATCCTATGAGGTACTCCGAACCTAACAATTATGTTTTCCTTGATAAAATTTGACACTTCCCCTCCTGTGGTTTTACAGAGCAGTTTCACTTCTGCCCACTTGTTAAAATACTCTGTAACTACTGTTAGGACATATGTGGTTCAAGTGATTTCAAACATATGTCATTATTTTATGTAATTGGCTTATCCTTTGACAAAACGCACTTTACTTATAATTGGGTAGATTTATGATGTGTTTAACGCTTCAAGAAACGGTGTTTCAAGATCAAGTGTTGAAGTCATCAAGTTTGTCCAAGAAACAAGCTGGAAAGTGCAAGTTACTAAATCTCGACACCTAGTTTCGACACATGCATCTATCGAGCTTTAGAAGCTGTTTCAACCCCGAGGCTTGATAGCTTCTCGACATATCCTTGACACCTCTATCTGTCGAGATTTATGGAAAACAGATTCTAAGTTTTGTTTTGATTCCAATCCGTGAATGTGTCTTTAAGACTTCTTTTCTCTTAACCCTAGACATATAAAAGGATTGTTTTAAGGGCCGTTAAAGGGATGCAAGTTGCACAAGCATTGAGTAATTGTTATTTATGCAATTTGTGACCCAAGACAAAGTTCATGGCCTAGTTCATCTCTCTTGTGAAGAAGTTGTTGTGTAATGTGAACCGTAGGGTTTTGTAACCGAGCATCTTCTTGATCTTCATCGTATGGATGAATTGAAGAACTTTGTAGCCAACAACTCTCTCTCTAGTTGGTAAATTGAAGTCGCGTACTGGGATCCACGCAATTGGTTAGTCACGTACTTGGGAGCCATGCATCAAAAGGAGAAACTGTCACTACAGAACAAGTCCAATTGGGTATTGGGGTAAGGGTTCAACTGTAGGTTGGTAAGGTACTGGGATTCCTTGCTTGTAATCTCTTGTTGTGATAATAGTGGAGTTTCGGGAGTGGTGACCCTAAATCACCCAGTGGGGTTTTTTCCGTCAGGTTTTCCCCATTAGTAAACAAATCACTATGTCAATTTTATTTCCGCTGCATACTTTAGTTATTGGTGATTTATTTGTGCTGCCACGTGAATTTGCATGTTAACTTGATTAATTAATAATTCGGCTAATTAATCAATTTAATTCATCACAAGGGGTCAACACATTTGTGGCCTATCAACTATCAGGATCCATATGTACCCACATGATGGTGGATTAACTGGGTCCCACCAAATTAAGCCCCTAAGTGTGGAAGGGCCATGGTGTGGCCATGCTATGCAAGTTCTATGGGTGACTGTGAATTAAGTTGGCTTGTACTTGGCAACTGTGGCACTTCTTCACAAATTCTGTTGTGTCTCTTTTCATGGTGGGCCGGTAATAACCCATCTGTAGCGGTCCTCTGTACAACTTTTTCTTTCCTTAATGCTTCCTGCATTCTCCTACATGTACCTCCTTTATCATTTCCCTTACTTTTTCGGGACCCAAACATCGTAACGGGTCTTTATCATACCCTTTCTTGAAAAGGACTCCGTCGTGCAAAAAGTAGCATGTTTCCAACCTTTTAAGCTTATACCTTTCACTATGTTTTTGCAGTAAGGTGCCCTTTGCCAGGTTTTTGCACAAACAGCTTCAATCCTCGCAACATAGCTTTCCTCCCTGTCTGTTGCAAATTGACAGGCCTCGCATTGGGTCTAGACTTGGTCAGCATCTCTACCCATACTTGGCCAATAGAAACCCACCTTCTAGAGTTTGTGGTAAAGACTAACTTCTCCACAGAACCTGCAGGTTTCATCATGGATTTCCCTCAAATTTTTTTGGGTTTCCTCTTGCCCTACACATCTTGACAGGATTCCTCTCAGCATCCTACCATACAATTCTCCTTTTACCAGAGCATAGTCTTTCAATGCCTTCAATTCTGCCATACCTTCTTCTTTCATCAAGGCTTCCTTTATGGGAATCCTCCAATCCTCTTCGCATCTTTTTTCTTGGAATTTCTCCTTCAGCATATAATAATGGACTCCTTCCATTTACTGACTTCTATCCTGGTGTTGCTTCCTTCAAATGATATTTGTGAGCCAAGTGCTGCCAATGCGTCTACGTACCAATTTTCACTCCTCAGAGTGTGCTCTATCTTCTGGGCCATTGTCTAGTATGGGGCTAAGCTAGGCTCTTTCAAAGAGAAGTTTCCTTTGGTCTGGCAGACTACTAGGTTAGAGTCACCTATCACATTTGAATGTTTGACCCCTATTTCGAGGGCCGTGACTAATCCAGTAAGATAAGCCTCATATTTTGCGGTATTGTTTGAGCAAGGAGATTCCAATTTGAATGAGAGTGCTACGGACTTGTCCCCTTCATGATATAGGACTATTCCCATGCTTCTTGAGCGGGCAATCGAGGATCCGTCAAACTTCATTACTCATTGCTCCTTGATTATTTCTATCATGGTTACCTCCCCTAGAACTTCGTCATCTAGCGAGAATTCCTCCTCTCTTGGGAATTGTGCTAATAAGTTTGCTATGGCTTGGCTTTTCACTACTTTAGGCATTCCCGCCTTCAAATCATACTGTGATAACTGTAACAACCACTAGGATATCCTTCCAGAGAGGATCAGCTGCCACAGTAGAGCCTTGATTGCGTGAGACTTCATTATCAACCATATCTTGTAGGCTAGGAAGTAATGGCATAACCTCTGCGAAACATATACTATTGCCAAGCATGATCTTTCTACTCTAGAATAGTGAGTCTCCATGTCTTTTAGAGCGCGATTGATATAGTAGATTGGTTGCTCAACACCACTTCCATCCTCTTAGGCAATCAATGCGCCTATGGCATAGAGCTGGTGGCTAAGTAGAGCAATAGTGGCCTTTTGTGGATCGGGGCTTGCACTGTAGGAAGGTTCGTCATAATCTATTGTAACCTTCTAAAAGCCGTCTGCTGTGCCTCTCCCCACTCGAAGCTTTGTCCCTTCTTGAGTAACTTGGCGAAGGCCGTAGTGATTGACACCAAACTAGGGATAAATCTTCGAATGTACGAAACTTTCCCTAGGAAACTCTTTAGTTCTTTTATCGTGGCAGCCAACTTTATGGTTGCTATGGCTGTGGTTTTGGCTAGGTCCACATCTATTCCCTTGCTGTGGACCAGGAAACCCAAAAATTATCCAAAAGATAATCTAAAGGCACATTTGAGGGGATTTATTCTTAACTTGAAGGTCTGACACCTTTCAAACATCTTTCTCAATATTCAAACATGATCTTCTTGTCTTTTTTACTTCACAACTATGTCATCCACATAGTCTTCTAGCTCTCGATGCATCATGTCGTGGAATATGGCCATCATGGTGCACTAGTAGGTTGTGTCTACATTTTTCACCCTGAAAGGCATCATAGTATAGTAGAAATTGCCTATGGGTGTCCTGAAAGCAGTTTTCTCTATGTCCTTTAGCACCATTCAGATCTAATTATATCTGTTGAATCCGTCCATAATTGAAAACATGGAGTTTCCTGCTACAAAGTCTATCAACAGGTCCATGTTTGGCAGCGAGAATTCATCTTTTGGGCAAGCTCTATTAAGATTTTTGAAATCTATACAACACCTTTTCTGCCCATTCTTCTTCTTTATTGGCACAATGTTGGACAACCAAAGTGGATGCTGAATGGGTCTAATGAAACCTACGGTTAGTAATGTCTTCACCTTCTTTACTATTTGCTCCTTAATGTCAGTGTGGAACACTCTAATAGGCTGAGCCACTGGCTTAGCCTCGGGATCCACATTTAGTATATGCACCACTAGTCCAGGATCCAACCCAAGCATCTCACTATAATCCCACGCGAAAACATCCTTGAATTCTTTTAGCAATGATATTAATTCGACTTTTCTTCCTCTGATAATTTTGAACTGATTGAGATGGGCCTTGGCTTTTGTGGAGTAGTTACCAAGTCAACTTCCTCCAACGTTTCTTCTACTGTTACCTGTGTATCCTTTTCTGCTGTAATTTCCTCCTCTTCCTCTATATTACTCTCTTTTTCTGAACTTTCTTGAGCCATACAGCACATTATGCTGTAGTCCTTATATGAGGCCTTCTTGCATATCACATGTGGGCCCCATGCACCTTCATAACTTGTAGACAATTTTGACATCAACCCTGACGCATTGTGGTGCATCGTCTGATTCCAGAGCAGGTGCTTCCTTTTGCTTCTTTTTTCTGCATTAATAGCCTTCTTAGTTCGGGCTCTGGGTTGTCTTGAATGTCTTCCCACCTAGGAACAAAAGTGCCTTGTGGTTTTGACACTAAGCTTTCTCAATATAGTGCTCACTCATTGTAGAACATAGTTTCTACTATATGAGCCTCTGCTTGCTCGAAAGGTGATGGGTTCGCCGCTATTCATATCATCCTACCATTCAACCTTCCTTTTACACACTAATGATAAGTGGATAGGACCAGTTGGTGCTTATGCAACCATGGTCTTCCTAATAACACGTGGTATGAGACCTCTATATTCACCATGTGGAAGCAAGCCAAAGAGGATATTGGTCCCACTTTCAACCACAGCTGAATGTGGCCTACGATATATTCACCTCTTCTCCCAAATCCTGTTACTTCCAATGGGCATCCCTGAATCTTTCTTTCTAAAACTCCTGCTACTTGTAAGGTATTCAACAGGATGAGGTTTATGGAAGCCTTCATGTCCACCTAGGCTCTCTTGATGGGTATTTGATTTATAGATGTTGCTAAGTAAAGGGGCCTCCTATGATCCGAGTGCCCCACTTCCATATCTTCATCACTGAAAATGATCTCATTTGCCTCCTGTAAAAGGGCCTTGTCATCCGTGACTTCTACTATCAAGCATTCCACTCTTGCTCCGGAGGCAATACTCACCAAAACCTCCGTAGTTATCCTTCATTCATTTTTTATGAGTCCCAACTAATCAAATAAGTTCTTGAATCTGGAATTTTTTTGCAGGCAGGCCCGACCTTTCCTCCTCGTCTTCCCTTAGATCTATGCAAATGACAATCACTGCTACACCATTCCCCTGGTGGTTTGGGAGTGGGGTTCTTTGAACTTTGTCTAGGTCAACTTTAGAGTCCGTTCTTTGATTATTCGATGCACTAGTCTATAAAGTGCCCAGCATTCTGTGGTAGGATGTTGCACAAAATTGTGCAAGTGACAGAAACGCGGGTCTCTCTACTCTTCTTTGGCGGGCTTTTTGAAAACTTGGTTAGGCTTAAAAACTCCATCTACGATCCATTTGTCTAGGAGCACGTCTAGCTCCTTTGGGGTACATGGTGGCGACAGAGAAGTATCGTACTCCCTCCCGTTAGACTTCCTCTTTCTTTTGCTAGTGGATACTGTTATAGCTTATGGAGTGCTTTTCCTATCAAAACTTGGTCTCATCGATTGAGAGGTCTTTTTAGCTTTCTACAACAACTGTGCGAACTGGGAGATTTCTAGATTCTCCAGAACAACTTTGTACTCCCTAATTATGTTTCCCATACAAATTTCTACTAATGTCTTTTCTTCACAATGGTCATAGCAATTAAATGCTATGTCTCTGAACCTTTTGATGTATTCCATCAAATCTTCGTCACTTCTTTGTTTGGTTGCTTGCAAAGTTGTAAGTGTTACTGTTTCTTCTCTGTGAAAGTATTTAGTATAATATACGTCCACCATGTTATCCCATGTTGGGATTGACCCTGGTTTCAGACCAGTGTACCAGGTGTACGCACGATCACTCAGTGATTTGGAAAATTCTCTAAGACAGGTCCTCTTCTGCCGTGTAAGGGCCAAAAGTATCAATGAACTTGCTCACATGCTTGATGACACTTCCCTTTTTGCCATCGTATTGTGCAAAAACTCGTGGTTCATACCTTTTAGGGTATGGCTTGCTGAGTATTCTTAGTGAGTAAGGAGGTCTTCTTGCGTAAAACCTTTCCTTGGACACTTTGGCTCTTTCTTACTCTAGGAGCATTGCAACTTCGCCCATAGTGATAAAACAATGTCTTGTATTCTGAGCACCTCAGACTGGGGTCTCTTTTTTGTCTGTGGCATGCTCTGGGTCATGCTGGCTTCCTTTTTCCTTCATCTTGTCTGCCTTCATTTGACGGATTTCTTCCATCATCTGCTATTGCGAATGTTGCAATGACTACAACACCTCGAGAAAAACATTGACATTGTCCTCGAGGACCCTTTACTGTTGCTGAGGTTCAACACCTGCCCTATTGACACCTTTCACCTGGTTGGGCTAGTGTTTGTGGGGCATTGTTGGCCTTGACTCTGCCTGTGATGGCACAGTAATCATGTTTCGTGTTGTTTGTGATCTTGGAGGGCATAGCTTGCAAGCGCTTTTGTCTACTTTCCCTGTCTTTTTCCCAACTCCCCAGTGGAGTTGCCAATTTAAATGTGGTGGGCCTTTTTTGCAACTACAAGCTAGGCTACCTCCTACCACGCTATGACCCAATAGTTCTTTGTAGGAGAGTCAGGACAAGCTTGATTGCAACACACCCTAAGCCAGCTTGTGCACAAACAAGAGCCCCTTTGCTGAAACCCTAGTCACATGCCTATGGCAGAGAGAACTGTTAGAAAAAAGTTATGGCAAACAGATGTAGTATAGCAACGACAAAAGGAATATGCAAACAGTCAGCTAGAAAACAGAAAATACTAATTGATGATCTTAATAAAGGAAGAAACAATGCAGTAATATAAATGCAATATAAATAAGATAATAACAATAAAGAAAGGAAAGCACACTAATGCCTACTCAATAAAATAAAGGGAAGAATGGTCAGTCTGTCATGCTTCATTCCCTACAGATTTAAGTCTAGGAAGGGAACCACTCTTCAATATGGGCAATCTCACAGGAGGACCCTGCCACAAAAATTACCCACTTTGAGAGAATTGGCCAAAATGGCTTATCTTCAAATCTCTTAATCCTTTCTAGGGGGTAGGCTTTTAGAGGGAGAGAAGGGAATAGCCTATTGGTGCATGCCCACTATCACACTCTTGTTTTGCTGTCCATTTTTCTCTGTAATTCCTTTCTTTTTCTTTCTAAGTTTTCTGTTCTTTCACTACCTTTCTTTCTTTCTTTTCTCTCTGTTTACTCCTGCTTTGTGGTTATGTTGTTGTTTCACTATGCACGGCTAAGCCCCTTTTATACTGCCTGTCGTGACTAGGTTTTTACTATTTTACCACTTAACTGCTTTTGTCTTGGTATGGGTGTCCTTACCAGACCACCCACTGGTTTGCTAGTTGCACAGCTATCATCACTTACCTGTCTTAGCCATGCCATAGTTTTATTTTTTTTGTTTTCTTATTATGGCATTCCTATCTGGATAATGGTGGGCATTCTCTCTCACTATCCCTCATGGCATGCACCTAGTGATTCCAACTCATCTTTCCCTCTTTTGGGTGGTATGTCATCCCAATAGGACATTTCTCCCAAAAAGAGTTTGAGTGGGAATCCCTAAATAGGCTTTCCCTTTCTTCCCACAGCCAGACCATACCCTTTCTTAGACCTATAGCCCACCACTCCTGTATTGGCTGGGTACAAGTTGGTGGTGCTTAAGCTTTGTGCATGCTCCACTTCCATGTGTGTCCATGACTTGTCTGTTGTTCATGCATATGCCATGACCTGAAGGCTCGTTTGCACATTTTGTTGCTTGTTCTTGACCTCTTATGGTTTGAATGAATCTTTGAGCTTTCATTATTTATGTCTTACTTCTTTCCTAGGTTAGGCTTTACTTGATTGCGGGCTTTTCCTTTTCTAATCCATCCTTCACTCTTTTTGCAAGTCGGCTAGCACTTCTACCGTGCCATTTTGTTATTCCTGCCATGCTATTATATAACCCATGCTTGCTAGGCCCCTTTTGGGCCTACTATATGCTTTCCTTTTGCTCAATTCCAATAGCCTAGTGTCATCATTGAATTGATACTCATGCTATTTTGGGCTCCTTTGACTTGTTTCATCACTTCCAAGCTTCCTTGGCCCATTTCATTCTTTGGGCATCCTCAGCCTATTCCATTTCCTTGGGCATCCTCAGCCCATTCCAATTATTCATTCCCATGGGCTTTTTCTAAGTCTTTTGAACTTCCCTGACCCAAATTACTATATCCTTTACCTTCGGGGTTTATGGGCTTTTCAACCAACCCCTCACTTACTTAATTCTTTACTTTGGGCCTCTTTGGCCCATTCTTACTTGCTTTCCATTTCTCATAGTGTCCATGGGTTTACTACTTCTTTCTTTGGACTCCTTTGGGCTTGCTTGCTTTCTTTTAGGCTCTTTTGCTATTTTTTAGGCCTATGGTCCATTGTTCCTACCATTCGGGCTTAATGGTTTTCTTCTCAATTTACTAACTTCCTTTCTCCCATATTGTTGGGCTTCTTCCTGTTATTGGGCCTTTTTGCCAGAGTGGCCATCAATAAACGCTATAGGGTTTTGTTACCTAGTGCTTCCAAATCTTCATTTTTGATGAAATGAAGAACTTTGCAGCCAACAACATCTGTTCAAGTTACTGGAATTAGTCACGTACTGGGATCTGTGCAAAGGGTTAGTCATAGATTGGAGATTTGTGCATAAAAAAAAAGAAGACTACTACAAGATCAAGTCCAATTGGGTATTGGAGCGAATGTTCAATTGTAGGTTGGAATTTCAGGATAGGCCAGGGTAGTTGGTAAGATTCCTTATACTTGTAACCATTTGATTTTTTATTAGTGAATTCTTAGGAACGGTGACCTTAAAATCACCCGGTGGGGGTTTTTTCCTTGCGAGAGGCTTTCTCCATTTGTCAACAAATCACGTGTCAATTTAATTTCCACTGCATTTAGTTTAATTGGTGATTTGTTGGTGCCTTAACGATTTGCATGCAATTGAACCTAATTAATCAATTTAGGTAATTAAATTAATTAACATGAGTCAAGCTAGCTTAACCCAACAAGTCAAACAATAGATTTAAGTGTAGGGCCCTTTATTTTATGAATTGCAAAACAAAAAAAACTATATTTAAATACTCTTACCAAACAAACCTTATAATCCTTAAGTATAAAATTAAAACAATCGATAGTCTAGAAATGGAGTTGGAATCTAATACATAGTTTAGGCCTTAGGGATAAAAATATTATTTTGACTGACCATTTACTCATGTTTAGTGCATCTCTCTCTCGTAAAGTTTGCAATGAAATCAAATCAAAGGAAAGTGTTCCATATTTCCCATATGTAGGCAAGGAATAGTTATTGATTCCAAGACACATACGTGCAAAAAATAAGACAAAGATGATAAAATATTGTTGGCGAAAAAACCATTTTGGTCCCTACAATTTTAGAGCAGACAACTTAGTCCCTACAATTTTCAAGTCATAGTTTATTTAATCATTACCGTTTGATAACTAACGGAATTTGCTTATGTCACAGATGGAATGTACATGTGGCACGAATTAAATTAAAATATTATCTAGCCATCCTACATTTCTCAAATGACCCTTCCAAGTCAACTTCCAGCCCCTTTTAGTCCTACGTGACCTAAAAGTGACCAATTTATCAACCACCCATCTCCATTCTCCACTGGTCAGACGCGATTAAAATCAATCTTCACAGCCACAGCTCATCTTGCCAAATCCCCACAATTTTTCTTACGCAAGAACCCATCAGAGCACTTAGTAAAACCCCTTTCATTTCTCCTCTAAAATAATAGTTATAAACTTTTTCTTTATCATTATCAAAAAGTTATCTAATTTTAAAAACAAGGAAATAAAACATTAATTTTTACCCTAGCTAGTAGAGGACAGACATAATGAAAATTTCCCAAAAGCTTAATGCTAAGTTTGGAAGTTTTGTGAGAGAAGAGAGTAGAGGGAAGGTGAGTAGTGAAGAGGAAAGAAGAGTAGAGGGGAATGGTTATCCTCCACCTTGTTTGGATGTTTTTAAAATTAAGTAAGAGGGAAGAGAATAATTAGTCTTTCCATTTATAATTTTGTTAATATAATAAGGGCAAATTTGGTAATTTATTTAGTCAAGCATTTATGCTTCACTCGCTTCCAAATCTCTCCAATTGGGGGAATTGAAAATGAGGGGTTAGAAGTAGTTCAAACCCCTTCAAAGCCCTCCAAATATCTCCCCTTCCTTCCTTAAAACCATCAAAATAAGGTAATTTAATTACTCTCCATCCTTTTACTCTACTCCCCCTCATTCTCCCAACATAGAAACATAGTATAATAGGTTTTGGAAGATTACCCTCCACTACCATTGTTGCACTTGCAGCCAAATCCACAGCCTCATTTTCCTCCATAACACGACATTTTTCAAAAGCTAATGATTGATGGAAAAACGATGAAATATTTCAAAGGGCTAGACAAATCAAACTGCGTAATAAGTTCGTTAGAGCGAGTTATGGACATGAAGAGTAATAGAGCTATTTGTCAATGGGGGTTTCGGCCTAGAATCGGCAAGAGATCTTTGTCTGACCAGTGGGGATTGGGTTTGATAAGTTGGCCACATGTGGGTCACGTGGTACTAAAAGAGGCTGAAAGCTAACATGGTACTACCACTTCAGACATGCAAGATGGTTTGTTAATATTTTAATTTAAATCATGGCATGTGCACTTTCCATCTGCCACATAAGCAGATTTTGTTAGTTATCTAATGGTAGAGATTGCATTGACTATAACTTGAAAATAACATGGACTAAATTTGTGATGCCCCAATTTGATTGATTGTGTGATGTGTGTGGTTGTGTAATGAGTCCCACATCGAGCATTTACTAGGTAAATTTGGGCTTTATTAACAACTACAAGGAACCTCAATTGTGACTAGTCCTTTTGAGATGTAGCATAGATGTGACTAGCATTTTTCCTTGGGTCATTACATATGGTATCAGAGCCAGCCCGATAACCTCGTGTGGGCTCAATGACACTACCCCACAAAGTGGGCCCTAAAGAGGACGTTAGAGATTTAAGTGGGGGGGATTGTGATGCCCCAATTTAATTGATTGTGTGATGTATGTAGGTGTGTGATGAGTCCCACATTAGGTATTTATTGGGCAGATCTGGACTTTATTAACAACTACAAGGATCCTCAATTGAGACTAGTCCTTTTGAGATACAGCACAGATGTGGCTAGCGCTTTTCCTTGGATTTTACACATCATCTCTACTTCTTCTTCTTATTCTTCTCAAAAATATTGTGTATCATCTTTAAAAGAAGCCAACAATATTGATCTTATGAGAAAAGTTACATAAAATATCGATAAAAAAATGTTTTATATTACAATATACTTAAGTCTTAATATTTTTAAGTCGTTTTGGCAAAAAGAAAAAAATAATAAAGAAAAGGTTGTCACAAAAGAGGAGTTCATGTAAAGTTTTTTGCAAAATGAAATAAATGTTTTGTAAGGGCACCAAACTTGATAGTTTGCAAATGATGGAACCACTCACAACAATATTTGAATAGTTATATAGTTCTAGCTAAAGCAATCGAGTATACTTTTAGTCTTCAAAAGACACATGTCTATCAGTGGTTAAACGTCCATCTTGGGTAGTTTTAACTTTTCATATAATTTTACCTTTACATATCCATCTATCTTAATTTAGATTTTTTTTTTCAAAAGAAAAATACTTTAATTTAGATATGTATAATAAAAAAAATGAAATAATAATTCATGAATAATCACAAACAAAAAAAAAAATATTATCTATACATATTTATCTTGTGCAATTGTAACTTTACATATAATTTTGCATTTATATATTCATCTACTTTAATTTAGATGTTTATAACTTAATAATGAAATCTATAAACACAATATTTTTTAAAGGCCTTTTTCATGTCCCTGGAATTATTTTTTAAATTTTTTTTTTATATAAAAACTTTGACATACCACTAACCTAACCACTTCATACATTAAAAAAATTTAAGGCTCATCATTACTTCCATTAATATATTTTGGATATCTTAATTGATTGAGACCAAACTAGAGAAAAACCTTTTTTATTTCCTTGAAAATTTAGAAGGAAATTAAAAAAAAAAAAAAACATTTTACATAACACTAACGTTAGCCATCTATGATATCTATTTTTTATTAATAACCATAAAATTTACAACTAGCAAGGTAACATACAAAGTAATAAAGAATAAATGAAGGAAGAAAAAAATAAATGAAATCAAACATTAATTAATAACTATTATTTGGAAAATAAAAGGGTGATCAAGAGTAATAAGAAATAAAATAGAGATGACTATACAAACGTTAAAAACTTTATAGTGCAATAAAATCAACCATTACATTCACTTAATTAAATCAATAATCAACAATTAAATATAATAATACAAAATTTAAACTTAAAACTAATCAAATCTAATTAGGGAAATTATATTTCCCATCATAACTAAAAATGAGATGTTCTTCGGTAATTTAGAGATTATATTAGAAATAAAGTTAGAAAATTTTATAATCTCATTTTTTGACATTTCATTTAATCTTTTATATATATAAAATCACAAATCTTCATACACTATGACTTTAAAAAACCTAATGGATAGTTCTACCTCCTATTTAATGTCTATGTTATGCAAATCATCAACCAATAAATATATGATAATGGTAAAAAATGGTATAGACAAGATTATGAAAAATATGATAAAACTATTTTTTTTTTTAAAAAAAACTCCTTATAAAGTCTAGGGACTAAAATAGTATGTTATCTAAAAAATTATCACGTGCAACGCGCAGATGATCTGCGATTAGTATATATATAAAAGTAGAGACTTCACGTAGGAAAGCATGAGGTCTTGCCATGCAGCACTCTAATATTGCATTAAGCCTCTTTAACTTCTTGTCATTAACTCTTTTTTATTGTTACCCAAAAAATCATGTTATTTTTTTTTCTTACTGTTATCTAAAAGATGGGTTGCTGTTGAAAATTAAACCAAATCAAACAAAACCTTATGAAAAGCCCAAACACATTTATTCCCTTACATATTATGACCTAGGCATGATCCTTTCCCATATGAAGTTGAAACCTAAGACTCTAACCCACTTATAAACTCTCTTTCGCCTCCCCCAAGTGTAGATGAAACTTGAAAGTCAAGATTATAACTCACTTAGAAGCTCTCTTCCTCCATAGACCACACACACACTTTAGCTTCTTTAAAAACAATGGTTTGCAATCCGGATTCAGTGATAACATCTGACAAATCCAACGTTCCTACTCATTTTCAAGTATTAATTCAGTCTTCTTGTGGAATTAATGGTGATATATAGTCAATGAAAATATAAAATCACTAAAAAAAACAAAAGGGAAATGTACAATCTAACCTCAACAGTCTCACTACTCTATTTTTTCTTCTTCTTTGTTAGGACATGTCATTTGATGTTACGAACATATGTCAACATTCTATATATTGGCTAATCGTTTGACAAAACACACTTTACTTGTAATTGGGTAGATCTTAGATGTGTTTAATGTTTCAAGAAACAAGATTTCAAGTTCAAGTGTTAAAGCCATGCAAATCTATCCAAGAATCAAATAAGGAAGTGTTGTTCATTAAATCTCAACAGCTAGCTCGATAGCTAGTATCTATCGAGGTTTAAAAGAGTTGTTTCAGCCTGAGGCTCGACAGCTACTCAATAGCTAGGGTATTTGTTGAGATTTATGAAGTTCAATTTTTCAGAGCTGATTTTCATCCAATCCATGAATGCATGTTTGGGCTTTCTTTTCCCACAATCCAAAACATATATAAGGATTATTTTAAGGGCCGTCTAGGGTTGAGCGAGTATTGAGCAAAGTCTTGTTTATGCAAATTGTGACCGGAGATAATATTTGCCCTAGTTCTTCTTTCTCTTGAAGAAGCTGTTGTGTTTGTACACTGTAGGGTTTTGTGACCAAGCAACTTCATGATCTTCATCGTGTAATGAATAGAAGAACTATGCAGTCAACATCCTTTTCAAGTTGGTGATCAAGTAGCGTACTGGGATCCGCTCATCGATTGGTTAGTCACGTATTGGAAGCCGTGCATTGAAAAGGAGAGATTGTCACTACAAAACAAGTCCAATTGGGTATTGGGGTAAGAGTTCAACTATAGGTTGGTATAAGGTACTGGGATTTCTTTACTTGTAATTGCTTGTTGTGATAATAGTGAATTCTCGGGAGTGGTGATCTTAAAATCATCCAGTGAGGTTTTTGTCGCATAGGTTTTTCCCATTTGTAAACAAATTACCGTTTCAATTTAATTTCCGTTGCATATTTAGTTATTTGGTGATTTGTTTGTGCTGCCACGTATATTGCATGTTAATTTGATTAATTAATTAAACTTTGATAATTAATCAATTAATTCATTACAATGGGTCAATACTGTTGGAATCATACATGATACGCAGCGGAAAAAAAATGTAATGTAAATGCGAACGGATCTACTTCATACATACAAGTTAACATGGGCTATTTAAGTTTCAGAATTAGAGAACAAGAGAGTGTACCTTGGAGCAGTGAATTTCAAAACTTGAAGAACGGAAGCACTTGGGAATACTTTCAATCTTCACTCCAATTCCACTAACGCCCAAGATGTGTGGTCTCTCAATTAGTTCCAAAGGGAGAATGTCCAAAAGTGTCTAACACTTTACACCACTTCACACGAGTGTTCTTTTCAACTCTCTCAATTAAATTCAGAATCTCTACAGAAAATTCTGTATGTTTCTCTCTTTGTATCCAACTGATTATCTAATTGGGCCGGCCTTTTGGGCCTTTCCAATTGGGCTTAAGTGTGTGGCTTGGAGTGGGACCAAAAGGGACCAATAAGACACTAGCTCCAATGGGCCTTGGGCTTTTCTGTCAACTCTTAACAAGTCCAAAGTTACCATTAACTATATTTAATACCACTATATAAATATAGTTGCACTCTAGGCCTTATTAATAAATTATATCCCAAGACTTTATTATACATGCAACCCCTTCATAAAATATTCATAGTAATACAAAGTCATGAAAGAAGACTGCCACTTTGTATATTACTACATCTTAATTCCTTGAGTACCCGGTTTAATCCTTTAAGTTATTCATCATATATTTATGAAATCCAATTCCATAAATATATACTTTAGTAACTCCTTACTAAAGTGGTTAGGCCCAACTCTCTGAATAACAAACACATTAAACTTATCTCAAGGGAATATTTTGTATCTCCGTTAAGAGACTATGAATTCCATCTTGAGAATATATGTTTCATCAACACTAAATGTGGCTGCCCAACATACTGAGATTTTGACCGTTACTATAGATCTCACTCCTGATATATCAAAGCAACCTACACTTCATGATCAGGTCCATTATCCTCTCAGGATTAAGAGTTCATGCAAATATAAGTCGTGAGTTTATTATTCATTTGACAGTCGTTAGGAGAATAATAAATCTCACACCGGTCCAGTTCAATATGTCTTAACTCTTAAAACATATCAACATATCAACTAGAAATCTCCATTTCCATGATCAAGACAAATCATCTTAGTTGATATGTTATAGCCTTCGCAGATGAAATGCCCAATTTCATCACCGACTACGAACTATAATTCTGAGTTTACAAAGAACTTGTGATTTATATCTTCTGTGACTAAATCACATAAATCACATACTATTGCATCTCATGGACTATATGATAATGTCCCAATATTCATGTTACCATTATTTTCAAATAATAATACAACTTTATTAACCAAAACATTAAGTCATACATAATGTCTTACATAATAAAATACATAGCATCATACAATAGGATTTAAGGACATATATCCCAACAATCTCCCACTTGGCCTAAAGACTATTGTGCACTAATCTAACTCCCATCTCCTCCAAATGTGACTCGAAAGTCCTTTGAGGCAAGGCTTTGGTGAAGGGATCCGCTAGATTCTTTGCACCATCAATCTTTGCTACAATTACATC
This sequence comes from Castanopsis chinensis, assembly GCA_032878915.1. Lineage (NCBI taxonomy): Eukaryota > Viridiplantae > Streptophyta > Magnoliopsida > Fagales > Fagaceae > Castanopsis > Castanopsis chinensis. The sequence continues at coordinate 7,257,553 of JAVQMG010000115.1, read as the reverse complement.
TCCGCGAGCAACAATGTCTCGAATGATGTGATACTTTCTCTCTATGTGTTTTCCTTTCTTGTGATTCCTTGGATCCTTGGATTGTGCAACCGCTCCACTATTGTCACAAAACAATGTAATAGGAACTTGCTCAATTCTTATAACACCAAGATCACAAAGGAATTTCTTGAGCCAAACAGCCTTCTTTGCTGCCTCACAAGCGGCAACATATTCGGCTTCCATGGTGGAGTCCGCAATACAAGATTGCTTAACACTCCTCCAACTAATGGCTCCACCTCCCAAGGTGAAAACACAACCTGACGTGGATTTTCTGAAATCTAGATCCGACTGAAAATCTGAATCTGTATAGCCAATGGGAATCAAATCCTCACAACGGTAAACAAGCATATAATTTCTCGTTCTCCGAAGATACTTGAGAATATGCTTTACAGCTTGCCAATGTTTAAGTCCTGGATTTGATTGATATCGGCTGACCATGCCAACTGAATAACATATATCCGGCCTAGTACAAAGCATGGTATACATGAGACTTCCCACTGCAGAAGCATAAGGAACTTGTCTCATCGCTTTTTCTTCCTCTTGAGTCTTAGGCCTTTGGTCATCAGACAGAGAAACTCCATGTCTAAAAGGAAGTAATCCTTTCTTGGAGTTTTGCATGCTAAACCGTTCTAGAACCTTATCTATATATCCAGCTTGTGACAAACCTAACATCCTATTCTTTCGATCTCGCCAAAGCTTGATCCCTAGAATATAGTTAGCTTCGCCCAAGTCCTTCATATCAAATTGGCTTGACAACCAAACTTTAACCGATGACATTACTCCTACATCGTTTCCAATGAGTAGAATGTCATCAACATAAAGCACTAGGAACATTACTACTTTGTCTTGATGTCTCTTGTACACACATGGTTTATCAAGATTTTGCTCAAAACCAAATGATTTGATTGCCTGATCAAATCTGATGTTCCATGACCTAGATGCTTGCTTAAGTCCATAAATGGACCTATTCAACTTGCATACCATATGCACTTGGTTCTTTGCTATGAAACCTTCTGGTTGCAACATATAGATTTCTTCTTCAAGATTGCCATTAAGAAATGCAGTCTTGACATCCATTTGCCAAATCTCATAATCATAATGAGCAGCAATGGATAAGAGAATTCTGATAGATTTAAGCATGGCTACTGGCGAAAAGGTTTCATCATAATCAATGCCTTCTTTTTGTGTATACCCTTTAGCCACTAGCCTTGCTTTAAAGGTTTCAACCTTTCCATCTATCCCTCTCTTCCTCTTGTAAACCCATTTGCAACCAACAGGTTTAATGCCGTTAGGCGCCTCTACAATACTCCAAACTTGATTGGAATACATAGAATCTAATTCAGATTTCATAGCTTGGACCCAATGATGTGCATCTATGTCATTCATTGCCTCCTCATAAGTGTAAGGATCCGATTCAGCCTCTTCTGAGATAGCCTCATAAGTTTCTCCTAAACCTATAAATCTCACAGGAGGCCGAATAACTCTCCCACTACGACGAGGCACTTGTGTACTAGACATTTCATGAGTAGTATCATGTGGTATATCTAATACAACCACTTTTTCCTTAGCTTTATCCAATGGTTATTGATTTACAGACTCATTCATTTCAGCCAATACAACTCTACTTCTAGGAGTAAAGTTATTCATATAGTCATATTCTAAAAATTTAGCATTTGTACTAACAAAAACTTTGTTATCATTTCGACTATAGAATAAATAACTCCTAGTTTCTTTTGGATAACCCACAAGCAAACACACTTCCGATTTTGGTTCCAACTTATCAGGCTTCCCCTTTAGCACATGTGCTGGACAACCCCAAATGTGGAGATACCTCATACTAGGCTTACGCCCACTCCACAATTCCATGGGTGTTTTGGGGACAGATTTTGAAGGAACTAAATTCAAAAGATGTATTGCTGTATCTAAGGCATATCCCCAAAAAGAAATTGGTAAAGTTGAATAACTCATCATGGACCTAACCATTTCCAAAAGAGTCCTATTCCTTCTTTCCGCTACACCATTTTGTTGAGGTGTTCCAGGTGCAGCCAATTGGGATATAATCCCATTTTGAATTAGGTAATCCTTGAAATCCCCAAGAAGGTATTCGCCACCTCGATCAGATCGAATGGCCTTTATGCGTTTGCCTAATTGATTCTCAACTTCAGCCCTAAACTCTTTGAACTTGTCAAAGGCTTCGGACTTCCGTCTCATTAGGTACACATAACCATATCTTGAGTAATCATCCGTAAAAGTGATGAAATACTCATAACCTCCTTTTGCTTGGGTTGACATAGGACCACATACATCTGTATGAACTAATTCAAGCAACTCTTGGGCTCTTCTACCTTTTGCATTAAAAGGTCGTTTGGTCATTTTACCTTCCAAACAAGATTCACAAACTGGAAATTCATCAAAGTCCATGGGCTCTAAGAGTCCATCTTTGATCAGCCTTTGAATTCTGTTTGAATTAATATGACCTAAACGCAAGTGCCAAAGATATGCATCATTTGAAGGAAACTTTCTCTTTAATGATTTTACATGTGAGTTAGTATCTAATTCAGAATTATGTAGTTCATGCTTAATATGAGTTAAAATATAAAGACCATCCACAATATTGCCAGAACAAATAAACATTTTATCCTTCTTTATTACAACATTGTCTTTTAGGATAACACAATATCCTTGTTTACCCAAATAAGTTGCAGAAATTAAATTCCTACGCACATTAGGTACAAACAGACAGTCTTGCAATATTAAAACCCTAGTCTCAAAGCACAAATGAACAACACCAACAGCTACAACCGGAATTTTGCTCCCATCAGCCAAAGTTAGAAACAATTCTCCTTCACTCAACTTTCTGGTCTCCTGAAACCCCTACAAAGAATTGCAGATATGATTAGTACAACCTGAATCCACACACCAGGAATCAGTGGGATTCTGTACCAAACATATTTCAAGTAAAAAAGAAGTTTTCATACCCTTGTTCTTGGCAGCTTTAAACTTTGGACAATTCCTCTTCCAATGTCCTTTCTCACCACAATGGAAACACTTTCCTTTGAGCTTCTTTCCTTTGTCAGCAACACCTAAGACAATTTGCTTACCCTCTTTCTTAGTGAAGTCCTTCTTCTTCTTCTTACCCTTGCCTTTCGGCTTAGGTTGAGAAGTAGAAGCCTCACCAACATTGGCTTCAACACTAGAAGTACCAAGGATGCCTTCCGCCGCCACTAACTCATTCATTAATTCAGACAAAGAATAAACCTTTTTATTCATATTATAATTCAGTCTGAATTCCTTGAATGATTCCGGTAGTGACTGGAGTATCATGTCCACTTGGGACTCCCTATCAATGTCGGCACCTAAAACTTCCAATTTATTCAGATTAGAGATTATTGTAAGACAATGCTCCCTCACTGAACTACCTTCAGCCATCTTGGTATTGTAAATTTGCCTCATGGTTTCTTGCCTTGCTCACCAAACATCTCCTTCAGACTTAGCATAATGTCCGAAGCTAGTTCTACATCCTGCATTTGATGCTGTAGAACATTTGAGATGGACGCTAGGATATAGCACTTGGCCATTTCATTAGATTTCTGCCAACGATCATATCGTTGTTTTTCCTCAAGAGGAGCATCTAATGAAGGAAAGCTAGGACATGGTTTAGTAAGCACATATTTGTGCTCTTCAGCAGTTAAAACAATGTCCAAGTTTCTTTTCCAGTCAACATAGTTGGATCCAGTCAGTTTGTTTTGATTAAGAATAGAAACAAGTGGGCTAAAAGATGCCATGTTCAAATCTGAAAATAATAAACATGAATATTATAAGTAAATTGGACATTATCTATTTAGCATATAAGCATATAATATGGAACCTTAATAAAACCATAAAATAATATATGCAACGACAACCCAATCCCATGTTTAAAATTCCTTGGAAGCAAGTAAATTATAAACACTATGATTGATTGAGAACTATTCTCATTATTAATGCTATCATGATAACTCTTATCAAACACTAATAACATGCCGTTTCTACTTTAGCCTCTAAGTAATAATGACATAGCTCCGAAGGGAGATTAACATTAAACTTAGTCTAGTGTACACCATTGACTGAATTATATGTGAGTCATAAAGTAACTCCACGGAAGCGTGGTCGTTCTTTATTTAAAAAAACACATATTATTCATCATAAAGAAGTTTAACCTGTAGTACCGTGAATCAAACACCCTCCGAAGGGAGTAAGGCATATACGCCAAAGCGAGGTGCTTAATCACACTACAATAAACCGACAATGGAGGCCGTGAGATCCAACCCTTGTATCTCTCTCCCACTAGATATTTTAAAATAAAGGTTTTTACATATAAAACATGCATAATATAATTACACATAGCCTTGATCTTTTATATATGGAAAAATACTTAAAAAGAAATTTTGGATAAACAGTTCTCGATCGATCCTCGACAGATTCTCGATCGATCCAGAAAAGTTCCACGAAGCTCGACAGATCCTCGATCGATCAAGAATCTTTCTGTTTGCTCGATAGATACTCGACAGATTCTCGATCGATCGAGCTTCGCGAATTTTGAATTTTCCAGTATTTTCCAAAAACAGTTTTTCAACGTTTTCAAGTACAAAACTACTATCATACGATCATTATGAACATAAATTGATATCTAAATTGATTATCATTGATGTTATAGCCTTAAAATTCAGTTTAACATACTTAAACTAAAAATTAAACAACATCATAACATCAAAAACAGTTTTCATCAAAAACAATGATTTCAACAACCATGCAGAAAACTATTTTCTAACAACATGAAATCATTATCACTAATTCCAAAACTCAAAAACATGTTAAACAGATATGTAATGAAGACTGCTCTGATACCAATTGTTGGAATCATACATGATACGCAGCGGAAAAAAAAATGTAATGTAAATGCGAACGGATCTACTTCATACATACAAGTTAACATGGGCTATTTAAGTTTCAGAATTAGAGAACAAGAGAGTGTACCTTGGAGCGGTGAATTTCAAAACTTGAAGAACGGAAGCACTTGGGAATACTTTCAATCTTCACTCCAATTCCACTAACGCCCAAGATGTGTGGTCTCTCAATCAGTTCCAAAGGGAGAATGTCCAAAAGTGTCTAACACTTTACACCACTTCACACGAGTGTTCTTTTCAACTCTCTCAATTAAATTCAGAATCTCTACAGAAAATTCTGTATGTTTCTCTCTTTGTATCCAACTGATTATATAATTGGGCCGGCCTTTTGGGCCTTTCCAATTGGGCTTAAGTGTGTGGCTTGGAGTGGGACCAAAAGGGACCAATAAGACACTAGCTCCAATGGGCCTTGGGCTTTTCTGTCAACTCTTAACAAGTCCAAAGTTACCATTAACTATATTTAATACCACTATATAAATATAGTTGCACTCTAGGCCTTATTAATAAATTATATCCCAAGACTTTATTATACATGCAACCCCTTCATAAAATATTCATAGTAATACAAAGTCATGAAAGAAGACTGCCACTTTGTATATTACTACATCTTAATTCCTTGAGTACCCGGTTTAATCCTTTAAGTTATTCATTATATTTATGAAATCCAATTCCATAAATATATACTTTAGTAACTCCTTACTAAAGTGGTTAGGCCCAACTCTCTGAATAACAAACACATTAAACTTATCTCAAGGGAATATTTTGTATCTCCGTTAAGAGACTATGAATTCCATCTTGAGAATATATGTTCCATCAACACTAAATGTGGCTGCCCAACATACTGAGATTTTGACCGTTACTATAGATCTCACTCCTGATATATCAAAGCAACCTACACTTCATGATCAGGTCCATTATCCTCTCAGGATTAAGAGTTCATGCAAATATAAGTCGTGAGTTTATTATTCATTTGACAGTCGTTAGGAGAATAATAAATCTCACACCGGTCCAGTTCAATATGTCTTAACTCTTAAAACATATCAACATATCAACTAGAAATCTCCATTTCCATGATCAAGACAAATCATCTTAGTTGATATGTTATAGCCTTCGCAGATGAAATGCCCAATTTCATCACCGACTACGAACTATAATTCTGAGTTTACAAAGAACTTGTGATTTATATCTTCTGTGACTAAATCACATAAATCACATACTATTGCATCTCATGGACTATATGATAATGTCCCAATATTCATGTTACCATTATTTTCAAATAATAATACAACTTTATTAACCAAAACATTAAGTCATACATAATGTCTTACATAATAAAATACATAGCATCATACAATAGGATTTAAGGACATATATCCCAACAAATACATTCTTGGCCTATCATTCTTCCGAAATTCTCTCTCTCTCTCTCTCTCTCTCTCTCTCTCTCTCTCTCTCTCTCTCTCTCTCTCTCTCTCTTGAGTGGTATATTAGGATTCCCCAAATTGAAGATAATATTCAATCTTACCAATGCGCCACGCATTGTAAGGATTTTCTTTTAAGACAATGAGTATTTCTCTAACCCATCATAACTTATCTTCAATACAATCTTACCATAAAAGGTTAATGAAGTCTTGATCACAAATCTGGCTTATACTTAGTAAATTTACTCTCAAACCTTCTACATATAATACATTAACAATGTCAGGTAGTCCTAGTAAGGAGATAATGTCTTTCCCTTTTATCTGTGATTTGCTCCCATCACCGAAAGTAACATAGTTTTTCTTTGGTTCAAATGTTTTAAAGAGAGAGCAATCTCTAGTAATATGTCTTGAACAACCACTATCAAGATGCCATAAGCAAGTGTCCATCACTTTAAGGGTAGTGTGCATCATGAAACATACTTCACGTTTATTTGCCAAATCAAAAGGTATAGTTTTTTCCCTGTAGTTTTTCTTGGATAATCTTAACCGAGCCCTCATCTTTCTTTTAACATTAGCCATGCGAATGCTATTTTTGAGACAGTCTAGTCTTCTTTGAAGTTTACATTTTTCAATAATCAACCGTTCTGTCACCTGAACTGATCTTAATAATTCATCCAAACACAAATCTTTTTCAACCAGTAAGATTATCAGTTTCACAAAAATGTTAGAATTACATGTCTTAAGAAATTGAGAAATATTAAGGTTAGTATAACAAGAGAGAATAGTATAAAAAGATTTGTTCATGCAATTTGTGTCCATGACAGCAGTCAATAGATCACACAACAAAGATTAAAAACTAATCAAAGTTAGCCCGCTCTGATACCACTAGTTGAGTTATAGGTTGACCCCGGTTAATTAATTCAATTACCCAAGTTGATTAATTGATTAAATTACATGCAAATAGTGGAGGCACAAACAAATCACCAAATAAATTAATATACAACAGAAATTAAATAACACGGTGATTTGTTGACGAATGGGGAAAACCTCTCGCAAGGAAAAAACTCCACCGGGTGATTTTTAGGACACCACTCCTAAGAATCCACTAATCAAGAACAAGCGATTACAAGTATAAGGAATCTTATCACTACTCTAGACTATCCCAAAATACTAAGGGCACATTTGGTAGACTATAACAGTAATTACACAGAAATAGAAATAGATATTACAATGAATACAAAATGCAGTAATGTAATACTTATTTCTATTCATTTGTTTGATGACAACACATTAATAGAACCCTAAAGACAAGAATGAAAGTATTATAAGCCAAACTTAAGATATATTTTAGGAAATATCTAACTCATATAATTATATTTTCTAAAAGATAATATTTTTAAAATTCAAAAGAGAGATTTGTTATTTTTTATGATTTTTTATTTTCATAATTGTTATGTGTATATGTGTTAAGGCTCACTTTTGAAAAGCCCAGAGCAGGAAGAAGCCCAACAATATGGGTAAGAAGAGAGTTAGTGGACTGATAGGAAGGAACCATTAATGGTAGGAACCATTAACGACAGGAATAATAGATCATAGGCCCATAAAATAAATAAATAGGTATTGAGAAAAACAAATTGCCCCAAAGGAGCTCAAAGGAGAAAGTAGCAAATCTATAGGCATTATGTAATGAAGAAAAGCAAAAATGGGCCATAGCAGGCCCGATGCAATGAAGTAAGAAAGAAAGAAGTTGATGGAAAGCCCATGAATCCCAAGGATGAAGGATAAAGTAATTCGGCCAAGAAAGCCCAAAAGAGTTAGCAAGGTGCCTATGGGAATGCAAAATTAAGAAATGAGCCGAGGATGCCCAAGGAAAGCAAATGGGCCAAGGATGCCCAGGGAGAAAGAAATGGGACAAAAGAGCCCACAAGTAATGTAACGGATTGGAAAAGCCCAAAGTAGCATGAATGACCATATGAAGTCATTGAAAGAAGGACCCAGTAGGCCCAAAGGGGGCCAACAAACGCGGGTCCAATAACACTGTGGCAAGAATAGAAAATTGGTGTTAGGACATATGTGATTCAATGTTAAGAACATATGTAACTATTTTATATAATTGACTAATCCTTTGACAAAACGTACTTTACTTGTGATTGGGTAGATCTAGAATGTGTTTAATACTTTAAGGAACAAGAGTTCAAGTTAAAGTGTTAAAGCCATGCAAGTGTGAAAAGTGTTGTTCATTAAAACTCAACAGCTAGTATCTATCGAGGCTTGAAAAGCTGTTCTAGCCCGTGGCTCGATAGCAGCTCGAGAGATAGGGTATCCGTTGAGATTTATGAAACTTAGAATTTCTGGTCTATTTTTCATCCAATCCGTGATTATATGTTTAGGCTTTCTTTTCTCACAACCCTAGACATATAAAAGGATTATTTTAAGGGCCATCAAAGGTTGCACAGCCAAGACACAAGTTGCACAAGTGTTGAATAAAGTTTGTTCAAGCAAATTGTGACCGGAGACCTAGTTTGCCCTAGTTCATCTTTCTTGTGAAGAAGCTGCTATGTTTGTTCACCGTAGGGTTTTGTAACCAAGGAACTTCTCGATCTTCATAGTGTGATGAACTGAAGAAATTTGCAGCCAACATCTTTCTCTAGTTGGCAATTGAAGTCGGGTACTGGGATTTGCACAATTGGTTAGTCACGTACTGGGAGCCGTGATTGAAATGAGAGATTGTCACTATAGAACAAGTCCAATTGGGTATTGGGGTAAAGGTTCAACTATAGGTTGGTATAAGGTATTGGGATTCCTTTACTTGTAACCGCTTGTTTTGATAATAGTGAATTCTCAGGAGTGATGACCTTAAAATCACCCGGTGGAATTTTTGCTTCGGAGGTTTTCTCCATTTGTAAACAAATCACTGTGTTAATTTATTTTCTGCTACATTTTACTTTATTATTGATTTGTTTGTGTTACCACGCATTTTTGTATATTAATTTAATTAATTAATAGACTTGGCTAATTAATCAATTAATTTATCACAAGAGGTCAATATATTCTTGGCCTATCAAGTGGTATCAGAGCAGGCACACTCTGATTAGGGTTTAATTTTTACTATGAGATCCATTCACTTATGTTTGTCATGGATAGAGGACAGTCACTTATTGTACTTCATTTATTTGATGAAACTAATTATGCATACTGGAAAGTACGTATGAGAGCTTTCTTGCAGTCCTTAGATGAGAAGGTGTGGCAAGCTGTGAAGATAGACTGGACTAAGTCAAAGGAAGTGCCGGCTAATTGGGATGATGCAAAGATTAAGGCAGCTAACTTTAATAGCAGAGCATTGAATGCCTTATTCAATGCAATCACAAATGAGGAGTTCGAGAACATCTCCTCCACTGAAACTGCAAAGGAGGCGTGGACCATTCTCCACACAACTTATGAAGGAACCAAGTCTGTCAAAGATTTGAAACTTCAGAGGCTCACTACAAGCTTCAAAGAAATCAAGATGGAGGAGAATGAGTCATTTGATGAGTTTTATGCAAGGCTCAAAAACATAGTTAACTTAGCATTTAGTCTTGAGGAAACCATTTCAGAATCCAAGATTGTGAGACAAGTGCTCAGATCTCTGCCCAAGAGATTTCACTCAAAGATAACTGCTATTGAGGAATCCTATTAAGGAATCGAAGGACATTGACAAAATTCCTCTAACAAAGCTTGTTGGAAATCTGCAGACCTATGAGTTGGGTTTGTCTAGGCTCGGGAAGTCAAGCAAGAGCATTACACTAAAGGCCAAGAGCAGTGACACTGATGAGTCTTCCGACGATGAAGATTCTAAAATGAAGTCCTACATCACCTGGGAGTTCAAAAAGTTCATAAAGAATGCCAATGCAAAGCGCTTCGACGAGGACCATAAGCAATCAAGTTCTTCACAGTGTAAGAGCCAAGACAAAGGGAAGAAGGATGCTAGAAATGGCGGTCAGTTCCTTCAGGGCCTAAGTGTTTCGGGTGTCAAGGATTTGGTCATATGAAACAAGAGTGCCCTACTTATCTCAAGTCTATTGAGAAAAGCAAGGCACTTACTGCTATCTTGAGTGACACCGAACCTGAGGATGATTCTGAAAATGAGGATGATGGAATCTTGAATGCCTTCACTACTAGTGTCCCTACTGATGGAACTATAGAAGATGTGGATGAAGAAGAAAACTTGGTGGAGTCAAAATTTGAGAAGATGGATGAGCAAGATGACATCTACACTGCCTATGCAAAGTTATACAAGGTCTTGGAGAAACATAAGAAGTTGTATAGGTTGGTCACCAAGAAGCTCAATGATGTGGAGCTTGAAAGAGAAGAACTTTCCACAAAGTTTTATGAAGCCAATCAGACTATAGGAGCATTGAGGTTTGAAAACAATTTCTTGGCTGAGAAGACCAAGAAACTTGAGGCAGAACTATTCCAAGTTAGAGCTCAACTAGAAAGGACTTCAAGCGCTAAGCTTGATGAGATGCTCAGTCTTTAGAAATCTGCTTCTGATTGAACTAGTTTAGGGTATGATTTCTCTTCTTCTAATATTACTTCTACTAGTACTACTGTTTTTGTTCCTCCTAGTAATAATGTTGAAATTGAGAACACTAATGTGAAAACTTATTTAGCTAGTGAGAACATAGACAAGGATAAATCTATCTTAGAAGCACCCCCTAAGCAAGATAAGAAAGAAGCTAAAAACCCTAGGGCTAAGAAGGCTAACTCTCAAAAGTCTAAACAGAAGAAGCAACATCTCTGTCTTCACTATGGAGCAACTGGTCATACTCGACCTAATTGCTATAAATGGTTAGACACTCAACAGAGCAATAGCATGACCACATTGGGAAACCAAAATCAGTTTCCATCCTCTCTTGCACCTCTTGGAGATCTTTTTAAAGCCCTCATGTTTCTTTCGAACTTGAACAGTTTCAATTCTTCCCCCTCATCGCCAGTTCAAGGCTTTGCTAAACAGCAAAGTTCTTCCAAGGTATGGAAGGAAAAGGACTCTAAGTGATTCTGTCACTTTCTCTCTCTCTCCGCTTCTTGTTTTCGGTTATGCATCACTTGTGTGCTTTACTTTACTGTTTTAAGTCAGTCTAGTTTTATGCATTGCTTTGTTTTGTTTAACATGTTTTTTTTTGCTTATCTTCAGTTTTGCTTTATTTTTTTTTTTATAAAATAAGAAATTGAAAAATACAAAAACAGTGTGTGTTTGTATACAATGATACTTGTGTACCTTGGATGGCCATTGAAACAAAGTTTTCTAAATTTTATGTCTCTTATAGCATAGATAAGCATCTCTATGCACAACTAAGAAAGTGAGCTTTGTGACTCATGTTTGTGATGAGTAAGATTAATTTATCTCTTGTATTTAACACTCGTATCACTTTTTTGATCGGAAGGACTAAAAAATCCTAAAACAAAAGCATAAGTAACCATCTCACCAATGTTACCCGCCAATTATGAAATGACATCCGTATGCTTCGGCATAGCAAAAGTGTAGTGTCAAAAAGCTTAATATAATTAGGTATTTCTTTTCTGTCTCTTGTATGCCCATGCATGATATGCTTAATAAAAGAAAAATATGCAAAGAAAAATAAAAAGCAAAAAGATCAAAATGCTTCATATATGATTGCATACGTGTATTCTAGAAGATGTGGGAGTTATAGGATGTATCTCAAAAGTGATATTCCCCATCAAATAGTTATGATCATGTGTGAGTTAAATTGATTTACTCATATCTCAAATTGTCATAACAGAGATACACTTATGCAATCTTGTGATGTTTTTCACACACAACACGCAATATTCTTTGCTAATTTTGATACATGTGTAAGTACAATGTGATTTGGCCATCAAAAGTTTTACATGTGTTAATATATGCTCACTAAACTGTCTTAACTCATTTTTGAAATATAAAATTGGTTAGACTTGTTTAGTGTGTGTGTGTGTGTGTGTGTGTGTGTGTGTGTGTGTGTGTGTGTTTTGGGATCTATGTGCTTAAAAAAAAATTTATTGAGAGATGTTTTTAAGAGATCAAAATGTTGTTTGAATCCTTGGTTGAATTGCATGTTTGATTGCATTCATATCTACGTTTTTCTCTTCTTTGAAAAACTATTTTTAAGCAATCTCAATAGCTCCATGACACCTGGCTTATCTTTTGAGATCTTTAGTTGTTTTTTATCTCAATCTCGACACCTCTCTACAGGGAGGTCGATCTATTGAGAATCTTTCTGTCCCCTCGATAGCTCATCGATAGATCCTCGATTCATTGAGATTCTTTCTGCCTTGGACACCTTCTCGATATCTGTGTCTGTCGAGCCCTTTAAAGCTCGACACTTCTTGACACCTCTAAATCTGTCGGGAATGACTGAGTTTTCATATAAAGGGTCTTCGCAATCTCAGAATCACTTTCCTCGATCTCTCTCGACTACTCTCAACTATTTCACCTCCCAAACACATTTTTCTCTCTCTAAACCTCTTCCTCAAGGATTCTTCGACCTTAATCAAGTTTTTCTTCACTTGGTAAGTGTCTAAATCCCTCATATTCATGCATTTCATGATTTTTTAACCTAAGTTTTGGGGTTTGATGAAAAATTTGGGGTTTTTCCAAACTAAAGAGGTTTTTGCCAAATTTTTGGGATGGGTTTTGTAGTTTTGATCTTAAAACTTCATGCATTGCATCTCATTTGCATTTTAACTATATTGTCATGCATTTTAGATGTGTGCTATATATGTTACCTGATTGTGTATTGGTAGGATTGGATTGGGCTAAGCCCATGATGCAATTACATTTACATGTCACATGTTCATGCATTCCCATGCACACATTCTTTCTATTCAATATATTTTAACATATTTGAACTGCTTGGGACTTTTCTAATTATCTCTTTCTCTCTCTCTCTCTCTCTCTCTCTCTCTCTCTCTCTCTCTCTTCTGTTTGTGTTAGTCTACTTCTATGGCATCCAAACATAAATCTGTTTCGTCCCGAAACCCTCTTTGTTCCAGGACATCCACTTCTTCTAATCCTACTCCCTCACACATCCGGTTCTGTGATGAGAACGCCAAATTGGACTTCTTTGAGAACCTTTTCCGACGAGGCATTCATTCCGAACGCCAACTCATTTTGTCGGACTTCTTTGACACTGACCTTCCTATTGTCATCCACAGTAGGGAATGGGAGTCACTGTGTGGTGTCCCGGTCACATGTCTCTCTGTGCTGATCCGGGAGTTCTACTCCAACATGCATGGATTTGATTATTCAGTACCTCTCTTTGTTATTCACGTTCAAGGTACGTGCATTGTGATCACACCGGATATTGTAACTGATGTGCTCTGTGTCCCTACGGTAGAGCATCCTGACTACCTGGTTGTGATCGTCTTAAGACCGTGTCTAAAGACGAGCTTATTTCTGCTTTTTGTGAGCGCCTTTCTGATTGGGGTGAGCATCATTTCACTTATTGTTCAGGCTTTGCTAAAGAGCCTCAATTTCTTAACATGGTAATGACTTTTGTGTTACATCCCTTAACTCACTATAACTCTATTAAAGAGCCCCGCGCTCGGTTTTTGCTTTCCCTTCTTAAGCATCTTAGTATAGATTTCCCCTCTCATTCATTCTTTCTATAATAGATGTGTATAGGGATTCAAGGACCCATAATAAGCTCATCTTCCCTTCGGCTATCAAGAGGACTTTATGCCAATTTTCTGTTCCTTTTCCCACGTTTGATCACTTCCTTGTTATGGGTGCTATAGATGCTGCTACTGTTAAACGGAGCAAGGCAGCTTCGGTCGAGTTGGTCCGAGTCAGCAGCTCCTCCTACTCCTTCAGTTCCATCCATATCCATTCCCTTTTCTTCTACGAGTGGTGTGACTCTCGAGGACATCATGGTGCAGCTTCAGCGTATGGATGCATGCCTCGACACTCTCAATGATGAGCTGTGTTAGGTGAACACCTATGTTGGTCATATTGCAATATGGCAGGCGGTCATGGGTGGCTTCGTTGCTTCTCCTCCACCTACTCTAGATGATTCTAAGGATGTGGATGATGTTAATGATGCTACTGCTTCTGACGATGAGGATGATGGAGATGCTAGCTCATTCAGTGCTGATGAGATGTCTACTTGACACTCATACTCTTTGTCACTTGTGACAAAAAAGGGGAGTGGTTTTAGTTATGAGAGTAGTCATAGTTAGGGGAAAAGTTAGTATAAGAGATTTTTGTTAGGGGGAGTGTTGATATTGAAGGATGTAGCGAGGATACTTGTATCTGTTCTTTTCTTTCTACTTTAGATACATTATCTCTTATACATGGGTCTTGTGACCATTTTGACATACATTGTACTTATAGGCTTTATATGTTGATGCATGTTTTTCACATACCCTTACATGTGTTGTTTCGTTTCTCTCTTTATGCACATGCTTCTTATATATTGTACGCAATCTATTATTTCTATTTCACACTAAGATGCCTTGATGAGTTTTGTTTAAGTGTTTCAGAAATACAAATTGTCAAAGTCTACTTACCATGAACTCTCTTCTTGCAAGATTTTTCAAAGGTTTGTGTTAGGATAGATTTTATTGTACTTAATAGGTGAGTATGAGTTAAGTGATGTATAACTTCTCCCATATATTCATTTGTTTGTTGTGTTTTAGTCATGGATTGCCAAAGGGGGAGATTGTTAGGACATATGTGATTCAAGGTTAGGAACATATGTCACTATTTTATGTAATTGACTAATCCTTTGACAAAACGCACTTTACTTGTAATTGGGTAGATCTAGGATGTGTTTAATATTTCAAGGAAAGAGTTCAAGTTAAAGTGTTAAAGCTATGAAAGTCTTTTCAGTAAAGCTCGACAGCTAGTTTCTATCGAGACTTGAAGAGCTGTTCTAGCCCGTGGCTTCACAGTAGCTCAAGAGATAGGGTATCTGTCGAGATTTATGAAACTTAGAATTTTTGGTCTTTTTTTCATCCATTCCATGATTATATGTTTGGGCTTTCTTTTCTCACAACCCTAGACATATAAAAGGATTATTTTAAGGGCTGTCAAAGGTTGCACAGCCAACACACAAGTTGCACAAGTGTTGAGCAAAGTTTGTTCAAGCAAACTGTGACTAGAGACCTAGTTTACCCTAGTTCATCTTTCTTGTGAAGAAGTTATTGTGTTTGTTCACCGTAGAGTTTTATAACCAAGGAGCTTCTCGATCTTCATCATGTGATGAACTAAAGAACTTTGCAGCCAACATCTTTCTCTAGTTGGTGATTGAAGTCGGGTACTGAGATCCACATAATTGGTTAGTCAAGTACTGGGAGCCGTGCATTGAAAGGAGAGATTGTCACTACAAAACAAGTCTAATTGGATATAGTGGTAAGGGTTCAATTTTAGGTTGGTATAAGGTATTGGGATTCCTTTACTTGTAACTGTTTTTTTTTATAATAGTGGATTATCGTAAGTGGTGACCTTAAAATCACTCGGTGGGATTTTTTATTAGGAGGTTTTCCCCATTCGTAAACAAATCACCACTTTAGTTTATTGGTGATTTGTTTGTGCTACCACGCATTTTTGTATGTTAATTTGATTAATTATGGCTAATTAATCAATTAATTTATCATAAAGTGTGAATACGTTCTTGAACTATCAAATGGTGTGGCAGGAATGGCAACAAGACTATGAGTAGAGCAAGGAATGGACTAAAACGAGAAACCCAAGCAAGGCCCAGCCCTTGAAAAGAAGCAGGCCAATAAGGAATGAAAGACTAGAAGACGGATCACACCATAAGAGGTTAAGGATGGGCGGCAGAACGCACAGACGAGCCCCAGACCACGACAAACGCTTAAGTAGCAGACAGGTTTTTGACGTACATAGGAAGTGGAGCATGCGCAAGACCCAGGCACTAACAGCCTGTACCCAACCAATACAAGAGTGGTGAGTTATGGGTCAGAGGTAAAAGAGGGTATGGTTTGGCAGTGGGGAGAAGGGGAAGCCTATTCTGGGGTTCCCACTCAGGCTCTTTTGGGGAAAAATCTTACTGGGATGACATACCACCTAAAAAAGGATGGATGAGCTAGAATCACTAGGTGCATGCCATGAGAGATAGGAAGAGAGAACACCCACACCGTGGCAGATGAAAAGGCCCCGGTGAGCAAACAAACAAAACAACCTTCTTTGTCTAGAAATAGAGAGTGGCACAGCCAGCACAAGTAAGTGATAGTGGCTAGGGCACTGACAAACCAGTGGTGGTCGACAAGGACACCCAGACCAAACAAAGGTTGTTAAGGGTAAAATGGTAAAAAAATAGTTGTGGCAGGCAGTACATAAAGGGCCTTTGCCGTGCATAGTAAAGGAGGAAAAAAAATGGTTGCAATCACCACAAGAGTAATCACCATTATGTTGCACAAGAAAGCACTAAAGAAAAGAGGGAAAACAAAAAGGAAAAATTGAAATAGTAAAAACAGGGGAAAGAAACAAAGAGTTAGAAAAAGAGCGAGAGAGAGTAGAATGGCAAGTAAGCACCAATAGGTTTTCTCCTTCTCTCCCTCTTAAAGCCTACCTTCTGCTAAAGAATCCTTTTGGGCTCTGCTCCCTCCTGCGAGGTTGCCCACATTGAGGAAATGATTCCTTTCTTGGCCATAGCCCCGTGACTAAACTGAATGTGGCAAGCTAGTTATATTCTTCTTTAACTTCACTGAGTACTGCTATCGTTTCTCCTCTAGGCTTTATTATTATAGTTACAACTTGATTTTTTTTTCTTTTATTTTAACGAAAGATTGCTTACATAGTTTGCCTAATAATAATGTATCTCGCTTATCATTGTTTTTTTGTACCCATTCTGCCACAACTTTCTTCTGCGGCAACTTCGCCTACCATGGGCATGTAACAAAAGTTTCGGCAAATGCACACATAGTTTATGCACAAACCAGACCAAAGTGAGTTGCAATTGGGCTGATCCCAACTCTCTTATTCAGAATAGTTGGGCCCAGCATAGCAGGAAGCAATCCACCCAAAATCATAAAAAGGCCCACCACATTTAAATTGGCAACTCCATTGGGGAGTTGGGAGACAGATCAGGACAAAAGACAAAAGTCCTCATAAACAAGAGTACCATGCCCTCACAAGCAGTGTCTAGGCTGACAACACCTCGCCAATAGCAGCCCAACCAGGCGTAGGGCATCAACAGAATAGGGGGTGAACCCCAACCACAGCCAAGGATACCCACTAACAATGCCAATGCTTCTATTAAGGTGTTACAAGCACTGTAACATTTGCAGCAGCAAATGATGGAGGAAATTCGCCAATTGAAAATAGACAAGACAAAAGAGAAAATGAGCCAACATATCCCAAAACATGTTGCAGACAAAGAGAAGACACCGGTTAGAGGTGCTCCGTAGAATGCAGAATAATGTTTCATCACTATGGCTGAAGTGGCGGCTCTCCTAGAGCAGGAGAGGGCTAGAGCGCCAAAGGAGAGATTATATGCACAAAGACCTTCTTACCCATTGAGGGTGCTTAGTAAACCATATCTTGAGAGGTATAAACCACGAGCTTTTGCACAATATGATGGCAGGAAGGGAAGTGCTATCAAGCACGTAAGTAAGTTTATTGATACTCTTGGCCCTTATGCAGCAGACGAGGATTTATGTGTTCAGGAATTCTTTAAATCACTATGTGACCATGCCTATACCTAGTACATCAGTCTAAAGCCAAGATCAATCTCAACCTAGGATGACATGGTGGACGTATATTTCACTAAATACTTCCATAGAGAAGAAATGGTAAACTTGCGACCTTGCAAGCAACCAAGCAAAGAAGTGGTGAGGATTTAATGGAGTATATCAAAAGGTTCAAAAACATAGCACTTGACTGTTATGATCATTGTGAGGAAAAGACCTTGGTAGAGATGTGAATGACAAACATAATTAAGAAGTACAAGCCGTCTTGGAAAACTTGAAAATCTCCCAGTTTGCACAGTTGTTACAAAGGGCCAGAAAGATTGCTCAATTAGTAAGGCTAAGTTCTAGCAAAAGAAATACCCTACAAGTCATGGCAATGTCCACTAGCGAAAGAAAAAGGAAAGCTGACAGAAGGGAGTGTGATAGCCTTCCACCACTACTATGCACCCCAAAGGAGTTGGATGTGCTCCTAGACAAATGGATAGTAGACAGGGCCTTCAAGCCCAATCAGGTTACCAAAGAGCCCACAGAAGAAGAGCGAAGGGACCCACGCTTCTGCCACCTGCACAACTACGTGCAACACCTTACTGTAGAATGTTGGGCGCTCCGCAGATTGGTACACTGCAGGATCAAGGAAGGAACTTTGAAGCTGTCTTAGCCGGAAGTTCAAAGAAATCCACTCCCAAACCATAAAGGGAAAGGTGTAGCAGTGGTTATGATTTGTACGGATCTAGGGGAGGACGAAGAAAAGAATCCCGCCCTGCCTGCCACAGCGATCACCACCTTACAGAAGAGTTCTAGGTTCAGGAATTTATTCAATCAATTGGAGCTCACAACAAAAGATCGAACGATAGCCACTCAAGTCCTGGTAAGTATTCCCTCTAGGGTAAGAATAGAATGCCTAGCAGCAAAAGCCGTGGGTGACAGGGCTCTTTTGCAGGAATCAAGTGAGATCACTTTCAGTGATAAAGATATAGAAGTGGGGTACTCAGATCACAGGAGGGCCTTTTACTTGGCAGCGTCTATAAACCAAATCTCCATCAAGAGAGCCTTAGCGGATATAGGTGCTTCTGTAAATCTCATCTCACTAAGCGCCTTACAAGCAGCAAGAATTTTACAGAGGAAGATTCAAGGGTCCCCAATGGAGGTGACGAGATTTGGAGGAAGGGGCAAATACACCACAGGCCACATCTAGCTATGGCTGAAGGTGGGTCCTATAGCCTCCATAGCTCAGTTCCACATGGTAAAACAGAGGTCTCGTATCACGTACTTTTAGAGAGACCATGGTTGCATAAGCACTGATTTGTCTTGTCCACCTACCACCAGTGTGTGAAGGGGAGATTGAATGATAGGATGATACACATAACAGCAAATCCATCGCCATTTAAGCAAGCAAAAGCCCATCTAGTAAAAACCATGTTCCATGACCAATGGGCATCATCTGGAGAAAGCTTAGTGTCAAAACTGTGAGGCACCTTCGTTACTAGGTGGGAAGACATCTAGAGTGACCTAGAACCTGATCTAAGGGAGTTACTATCTCAGAAGAAGAAGAGGAAAGAAGCACCCATTACAGAGCCAGACGATACACCACAATGTGTCAAGGTCCGAAGCCTTGATGGCAGGATTATATATAAGCTATGAAGGTATGCGAGGCCCACGTGCGAAATGCATGTGGGCCTAGACAAGAAGGGCAATGCGAAAGCTTGGTATGTTGCATGGCTCAAGAAGGTTCAGGGGAAGAAGTTAATAAAGAAAAAGACAAGCAACTCGTGATAGAAAGAGATGCACAAGTTGTGGCAAAAGATAATTTGGAGGAAATTAACTTGGGATTTGACCCACAGAAACCAAGACCCATCTCAATCAGTTCACGACCGTCAGAAAAGGAGAAATTAGAATTGATACTGTTGTTGAAGGAATTCAAAGATGTCTTCGCATAGGAATATAGTAAAATGCCAAGATTGAACCCTGGGCTGGTGGTGCATACACTAAATGTGGATCTCAAGGCCAGGCTAGTGGCCCAGCCTGCCAGGATATTTCACACCAAGATTGAAGGGCAAATAGTCAAGGAGGTACGGAAATTGCTGGCCACAGGATTCATTATGCCTATTCAACACCTATGCTGGTTGTCCAACATAGTACCAGTGAAAAAGAAGAACGAGAAGATAAGGTGTTGAGTAGATTTCAAAAACCTCAATAGAGTTTGCCCAAAAGACAAATTTCCATTGCCAAACATGGATCTACTGATAGATTCTGTGGCGAAAAACAACATGTTTTCATTCATGGATGGATTCAATGGGTACAATCAAATCAGGATGGCCCCAAAGGATACAGAGAAAACTACTTTCTAAACATCCACAGGCAACTTCTACTACACTGTAATGCCTTTTGGGTTAAAAAATGCAGGTGCAACATATCAACAAAAAACGACGGCTATATGCCACGACATGATGCATCTGGAATTAGAGGACTATGTGGATGACATAATGGTGAAGTCAAAGAAGCGAGAAAAGCATGCTCAAGTTTTGAGAAGGGTATTTGAGAGGAGTAGAACTTTGAAACTAAGAATGAACCCTTTCAAGTGTGCATTTGGGGTATCCTCTAGGAAATTCTTGGGTTTCTTAGTTCATTGCAAAGGAATAGACGTAGACCCGGCCAAAACTACAATCATAGCTACCGTGAAACCTCCAGCCACAGTGAAGAAGTTGAAAAGCTTCTTGGGAAAAGTCTCATACATCTGAGATTCATCCTTAGGTCGGCATCAATTACTTCTGCTTTCACCAAATTGCTCAAGAAGGGGCAGAGCTTTAAGTGGAGAAAGGCACAACAGGTGGCCTTTAAAAGGCTACAGCAGATTATATGAACCTTCCCACAATGCAAGCCCCAATTCGCAAGAAGCCATTGTAGCTCTACCTAGCCATCAACTCATATGCTATAGAAGCATTGATTGCCCAAGAAGATGGAGGTGGCATTGAGAAACCAGTTTACTACATCAGTTGTGCCCTGAAAGACACAGAAACTCGTTATCCAATGGTGGGAAGAGCATGCTTGGCCATAGCGTACGCTTTGCAAAGGCTACGCCACCACTTCTTAGCCTACGAGGTATGGCTAATGACTAAGTCTCATGCAATCAAAACTTTGTTATGGCAGCTGATTCTCTCTGGTAAAATATCCCAGTGGTTGCTATAACTATCGCAATATGACTTGAAAGCAGGAACGCCCAAAGCAGTGAAAAGCCAACCTATAGTTGATTTATTGGTGCAATTCTTGGGAGAAGAAGAATTCTCGCTAGACAATGAGATCCCAAGAGAAGTAGCTATGGCAGAAGAAGTCAGAGAGCAATGGGTGATGAAGTTTTATGGGTCCTCTACCACCCAATCAGAAGGGGTAAGAGTAGTCTTGTATCATGAAGAAGAAAAAGTTGTGGCACTCTCACTTAAATTGGAATTATCTTGTTCAAACAACATGGCAGAATATGAGGCATACCTAACTGGGTTAGCCTCGGCCCTTGAAATGGGGATCAAGCATTTAGAAGTAATGGGAGATTCGAACCTGGTAGTATGCCAGGCCAAAGGAAGCTTCTCATTGTAAGGAACCCAGCTTAGCCTCATACAAAACAATGGCCCAAAAGATGGAGGAAAGTTTTTCAACTTTTGATATAGAGCACACTCTAAGAATTGAGAACCGATATACGGATGCATTGGTCACGTTGAGCTCACAAATAATTTTTGAAGGAAATAACACTAGGATAGAAGTCAGCAAGAGAAAGGATTCTATCATCGAGATATCGAAGGAAAGGTTCCGAGAGGAATAATGTGAAGAAGAATAGAGAATCCCCATAAAGGAGGCTTTCATGAAGGAGGAATATGTAGCAAAATTGAAGGTGTTAAAAGACTACGCCTTGGTAAAGGGAGAGTTGTACCACAGAATGCTAGGTAGGGTTTTTTCTAGATGTTTGGGACGAGTTGAAGCCCAAAGAAAGTTGAAGGAAGTGCATGACAAGACCTGCGGATCCTATGGGGAAGTCAATCTTTACCCCAGATTTAAAAAGGCAAGTTTCTATTGGCCAAGTATGGGTAAGGATGCAGGTCGGGTCCAAACCCAATATGAGACCTACTAGCTTACAGGAAACAGAGAGGAAATTTATGTTGTATTCATCAGCGAAGACTGGAGAAGCCCATTCACATAGTATTTGACAGAAGGTATTCTTCCACGAAAGCACAGTGAAAGATAAAAAAGGTTGGCAACACGTTACTTTCTACACAACGGGGTCCTCTTCAAGAAGGGGTATGATGGGAACCCATTACAATGTTTAGGTCACGAGGAAGCAAGAGATATGATAAAAGAAACGCACGCAGGAAAATGTGGGGAACACTAGGGGAGGAAAAAGTTGTACAGATGCTTGCTACAAATGGGTTATTACTGGCCTACCATGAAGAAGGATATAGCAAAATCCGTAAAAAGATGCCACAACTGACAAGTACAAGCCAACCTGATCTACACTCATCCACAGAACTTACACAGCATGGTTAGCCCATGGCCCTTCCATACTTGGGGGCTTGATTTAGTGGGACCAGTTAACCCACCTTTGCATGGATACATATGGATCCTGGCAGCTACAGAGTACTTCACCAAATGGGCAGAGGTAGTGCCACTTTGTAAAGCCACAGTACGGGCCATAGCAAACTTCATCAAAGAAAACATAATTGTGAGGTTTAGGGTGCCTTATAGGATTACTAGCGATAATGGCACGCCATTTGTCAACATTGATGTGAGGAAGATGCTGGAATTCTACCAAGTTAAACATCATCGTTCATCGCCCTATTACCCACAAGGAAACGGGCAGGCAAAGGCAACAAACAAGACCCTCATAAAAATCATCAGCAAAATGAGCCAAGAATACATAAGAGGATGGGAAATGCACCTTCCAGAACCTCTTTAGGCTTACAGAAATCCACCAAAGTTAACCACAAGATTTTCACCCTTTTCCTTGGTCTATGGGATAGAGGTAATGAGCCCAGCAGAACTGATGACTCCATCTTTAAGAGTCATGCAGATACGGGAGAAAGAAAAAGAAAATTGAGTCTTTATGGCGGAGAGATGTGAAGACCTAGAAGGGTTTAATAAAAAAAGGGAAGAGGCCTAAGAGCGCAGCCGTAGATATAGACAAAGGATAATTGAAGCCTATGGCAAAATGACCAAAGAAAGGGTGTTCGTAGAAGGACAACTTGTGTTGAAGGCAGCGGACCACATCAGGCAAGGTATGGCAGGACCTTCTAAGTTTTCACCAAAATGTAAGTGACCCTTTTTGGTAAGAGAAGCACATGCAAGTGGGTATTACCATTTGGCCCAGATGGACGGCAAAGACCTGATGGATCCCATCAATAGCAAGTGGTTGAAGCGTTATTACGCCTAAAAGAAAAAGTTATGTATTTATCCCTTGTGCTTAAGTTTGTTTCCTTTTCCTTCAAGTGACTATGTCACAAAACGAGATAGTAACATGCTTTTTTAGTAGTATGTAATGAAAAAGTATGAAGTATTATAAAAGCATACCATGTCATAATAATAGTAGCAGAGTAACAAAGTATAGCATCATAGTTACAAACCCAAACTATGGCAGTCATGTCAGACTTACCAAGTAAGTGCTGAAGGAAACATAAAGTGTGCTAAAAAAAAAAGAAAAGAAGAGATAATAAGTAAAATAAAAAGGAAGCTACATGATCAACGAAGCCCAAAAATAAGGGTCTGATCTCCAAAGCGGCTGGACCCCCAAATGCTGGAAAGAAGGTGCTCATGGCAACCCTCCAAGTCTGCCACCTCCTTTCTCAAAGCCTCAATACGAGTGTCAATGGCATCGATAGCAAGCTAAACCTTCTTCATGAAAAAGGCTCAGGCAATCTCATAAAGGTGGTCCAGAATGAACTCCACAGCAAAGCTCACGCTAACAAGCTCCTGTACTATAGCCCTCCGCTGTAGGATCCTCTCAGTAGAAATAGTGTCAACAAAGTTATGCTCGATGTCGTTCATCACGCTCCCCAACAGCTTCAAGAAGTGTTCCCTAGCAGAACGGCCAAGGCGGAATCCTTGCATAAAGTCATTACGACTGTTATAGACCGCCTCCAGATGAGAAGTACAATCCTCAGGTACCCTGAAGTCATAGAAGTCAATATAGGGAGGCCTAGAACCCCAGAAGTCTACAGGATTGAGGTCATTGACCTCAGGCAAGTTGAAACGAGCAAAGAAGGCTGCAGCCTCACTTACTGGATCCAGAACTGTGGCAGAACTGCTGCCCACCTCAAACTAAGAAAGAGCAGTGGGAAGCGGACCTGGTAGGAGATATGAGAAGTGGTATAAGAAATCATGAAGTAAGCAGATTGAATTTTATGATGAAAGAATGAGGGAGAGAAGGGAAGGAAGAAAACTCACCAGCACTTGTATGAATGGGGGCTGTAGGAATGGCAGAAATTGGTGCTATAGTAACGGTAGAAACTAGCACTGTAGGTATAGCAGGAGAAGTGGTAGTAGGCATCACTGTCTCTGCTACAACCCCTGGCTCCTCAAAAGTCTCTATAATTGAAGGAACAAACATGCAAAGCAAAGGGAGACCACATCAGAGGGATATACAGATATATATAAATATAAGGAGAAAAAGGATGGCAAGGATAGAACAAAATAAAAAATAAAGAGGAAAAGGGGAATTTAACGAAATAAGGGAGAAACATACCCATGAACTCAACCTTGTGGTCAACACTCTCCTCTTCTTCAGATTCAGAAATTCTCTTCTTCATGACAGGCTCATCATCAGGATCCTCAAGAACATCTTCAGATCTCTCAAAAAACAAGTCTACGTTAGGCCCACGTGTAGCAAACTTAGAGATGGAAGAAGGGGTAACCACCAAGGAAGAGTCATCCTTCATAGCCTGAGATAGGGCCGCGAAAGGATCACTAGTAGAGATAACGAGAGGTGTAGCAAGAGAGGTAACCTCGGTCTAGGTAGTAGTAGGAAGAACGGCCTTCTCTTAGGAAGTAAGTGTCTCGGCAGGAATAGGAACAGTCTCACTAACCCCATCAGTATGGGTACCCTTATCTATGGATACTAGTATGATAGAGGAGTAAGAGCCTCAGCAGGAACTCCCTGTACAGCAGCAAAAGCGGCAGAACCCATGGCAAGAAATGCCATATCAACCCCATTAAAGAAACCCTCCATGGTTGTGCCCATAGAGGCAGAAATCTCCTTAGCTGTAGGGTGATATACGGAGATAGGCTCGGGCTTGGCCTAGGAAATAAAGAGAAAGGTTAATGACGCAAAATTAAAAATAAAAATAAAAATAAAAGAAAGGAAGGAGACATACCTCAAACTCAGATTCATCAAGTGAAATAAGATGGGTGGCAGACGTATCCTTCTTGTGCTTAATCTACAAAAAAAAAGGGGAGGGGGGGACAAGAAGAAGGAAATAAGCCAACAACTATATGGAGTTAGCCCCAGGAAAAGCCTCATACAAAAATAATGAAGGTAAAGAAAGGTTAGAGATGACATACTCTCCACTCAGTAGTGGTAGGTGCGAGAGGAGGACAGGTCTTCCTTTTACTACCTCGGGTCCTGCTAGAAAGAGGAGCATCAGTAGATGGCCGCGGAACAGCAAGCCTAGACTTGCTTATAGCAGGGCGCTTGCTAGAACTGGTACGAGTAGAGAGAGGAGTAGAGCTCTCTAAAAC
This sequence comes from Castanopsis chinensis, assembly GCA_032878915.1. Lineage (NCBI taxonomy): Eukaryota > Viridiplantae > Streptophyta > Magnoliopsida > Fagales > Fagaceae > Castanopsis > Castanopsis chinensis. The sequence continues at coordinate 7,231,743 of JAVQMG010000115.1, read as the reverse complement.
TATGTTACCAATGTGAGGAAGGTCACTTTCAAAAGGTACGATGTCCGAACAGGTCTTAGAAGAATCATCACCCTTCTTCTTCTTCACAGACTTAGACTTGGCAGGACTCTTCTTCACGGGCACAGAAATGTTGGTTACCTTCACCCTCTTCTCCCAACCTGCGGGATAATCATCGACATGCCAGAGCCAACCTCTCTCTTCCTCAACCCATTCAAATATGGCAGACCGGCTTTACTTCCTGGTATATGCCAATATAGACTTAGAAGGCATGAGTAATTGAGGATTGACAAAAACAACTATACCAAGCCCATCAGGAGGAATAAAAGAAAACCCACAGCTGCCCAACAACTCCTTCTCAAATTAAGTCATCACCGCCTGCCAATATCCATGCATGGCAACAATACAAACACCCTCCTTCTGTGAAACTGGAATAGTAACTGCAATAAAGCGTACTCCAAAATTCAAAGGCTGTGTGCTGCAGGAATGACCAAATAGAAGTAGGGGACTCCATAAGAGAAGAAAGGTAATCAAGAATATCCTAATCCAGCCCAAACTTTCTCCTCACTCTGTTAGCAGGGTAGTGCACAAATCTAACACCCTCATTAGCCAGGTAAGGCAACCACCTCGTATTAGTGGCTGCCAAGTAAGTGAGACCCCTCTCCCTAAAATCAGTCAACGAGGTAGTTGTCCTAGCAATATTAACAAACAAACCCATCACAAAATCAGCACATGTGTAATCCATGCCTAAGTTCCTATATGCTCCCCACGAAAACCCAACTCCTTTATCAAAGAACTTAACAGCAGGATGATCAATCGATTTCAAACCAACCCAATGAAAAGCCAATGAAAAGTCAGACTCAAACCTACCACAAAAATTGAACACAAATGGTACTTCTCATTAGCAAAGTGAGCAGACCTACACTTTGTCAAATGTTTAGCACAGCGCTCATATAACAAATGCTGCAAAATGGTGCTATGGATAGAAGTAGTGACTATATGGCAGGAACCGCCTAATTCTCATCACTCCGCAGGATATCCAACTAAACATACAGATGTCCCAGAAACATGGGTGCTAGTGGTAAACTCACCACAATAGAAATCTTAATGGCTAATCGAAAATACAAAAGCTTTACAACATAGTGGGGATAAGAGCCAAAGATAAACTTACATAGCCAGAACGTGACGAAGGCCACATGGTGAGCAACAATGGAGATCTTAGAAGATGAATCAACCCAATAAGACAATTTCACATTGCCACTCATCTTCTTCCTCAACTCAGCCTTCACGACCTTTTCTTCCGGAGACAGCTCCAAAGCACCGGGGTCAGCGTCACCAAGAATAGGCAAAAGCAACTTATTCGCCACATCTTCCAAAGTCACAGTGATCTCACCGCAGGAATAAAAGAAAGTGTGAGTAGCGGTGCACCACCAACAGACCAAATGGCGGAAATTGAACAAATCTTTGAAGTTAGACAAGCAATAGGACAAGACAATAGCCTTCAACACACCGGCCTACTGTAGCAACTCCATAAAACTCATGTCCCAAAGCCATACTCGATCCAAACTCAAAGAGAATGGGCATAGGACATGAGGTACCTTGGCGGATGGCAAGATTAGGAATCAAGGAAGCCAGCGGAACCCAAGAGATGTCTATGTTGCGATGACAAATGGCAAGCCACACATGGCCCGACAGCAGCGGCATGTATTCGTTGGGAACTTTTAGAAAATAGGCATGAGTATCGTACCAAAGGTCTATAAAAGGAGCACACTCACTATCGGGATCGCGCCGTTCCTCTTCCTCGTCAGAATGGTTCGATTCCAAATAGGCGGCCTCTTCGCCTATCTCTCACATGACAAGATCATCGGAGACAACCTCTTTTCCCTTACGGTGGGAAGAACCTTGGCTTTTTGCTGACGTCATGAGGTATTGGTTGATCGGAGTATATGGTTGATGGTGTTTGAAAAAGAAGAAATGGTGAAGAAAGGGGAAAAGAGAGAATGTTTGTTCTTGAAATGTGAAAGGACGCTTTCTTAAGTACCAACATCATCAAGATTGACACGAAGGGATGCGATGGGTCAGTCATCGGATAAGGAATGGAATTAATGAAGCGGAGGCCATGTTTCAAATTAACTGCTAAACTAGAAAATTCGAAGAGACAACACTATTCATGGTAAGAAAAAAAATATGTATATGTATATACGAGTTGGGGTCCACTATTCCAAAAAGCTCGAGAAGGAAAAGAAGAAGAAAAGACAGGAAGGGCAGGAAAGTCTTTATTCGCATATGAACCACAGGAGCATTTCATATGCTGAGAGGGCTAAATGTTGAGGCTCATTTTTGAAAATCCCAGCAGTAGGAAGAAGCCTAACAATATGGGCTAGAAGAGAGTTAGTGAATTGATAGGAAGAAACCATTAACGGTAGGAATAATAGATCACAAGCCCATAAAATAAATAAATGGGTCTTGAGAAAAGTAAATGGCCCTAGAGGAGTCCAAAGGAGGAAGTAGTAAACCTATGGGCATTTTGTAATGAAGAAAAGTAAGAATGGGCCACAATAGGCCCGATGTAATAAAGTAAGAAAGAAAATGGTTGATGGAAAGCCCATGAACCCCAAGGATGAAGGATAAAATAATTGGGCCAAGGAAGCCCAAAAGAGTTAGCAATGTGCCCATGGGAATACAGAATTAGGAAATGGGCCGAGGATGCCCAAGGAAAGCAAATGGGCCAAGGATGCCCAGGGACAAAGAAATAGGACAAAAGAGCCCACAAGAAATGTAACCGATTGGGAAAACCCAAAGTAGCATGAATGACCATACGAAGTCATTGAAAGAAGGACGGGCAGCAAGCCTAAAGAGGCCCAGCAAACACGGGTCCAATAACACCATGGAAAGAATAGCTGAATTGTGTGGCAGGAATGGCAACAAGACTACGGGTGAAGCAAGGAATGGACTAAAAGGAGAAACTCAAGCAAGGCCCAGCCTTTGAAAAAAAGCAGGCCAATAAGGGATAAAAGACCAAAAGATGAATCACACCATAAGAGGTCAAGGATGGGTGGCAGGACGCACAGATGAGCCCTATGCCACGGCAAACACCTAAGCAACAGACATGTTTTTGACGTACACAAGAAGAGGAGCACGCACAAAACCCAGGCACTACCAGCCTGTACCCAGCCAATACAAGAGTGGTGGGTTATAGGTCAGAGGTAAGAGACAGTATGGTTTGATGGTGGGGAGAAGGGGAAGCCTATTCTAGGGTTCTCGCTTAAGTCACGATGAGCAAACAAACAAAACAACTTTCTTTGTCTAGTAATGGGAAGTGGCAAAGCCAGCACAGATAAGTGGTGGTCGTTGAGGCACTGACAAGCTAGTGGTGGTCGGCAAGGACACCTAGATCAAACAAAGGTTGTTAAGGGGTAAAATGGTAAAAAAAACAGTTTCGACAGGCAATATATAAAGGGCCTTTGCCATGCACAGTAAAAGAGGAAAAAAAACGGTAGCAATGACCGCAAAAGTGATCACCATCACGTTGCACAAGAAAGCACTAAAGGAAAGAGAGAAAACAAAAAGGAAAAATTGAAATAGTAAAATAGGGGAAAGAAACAAAGAGTTAAAGAGAAAGAGAGAGAGAGAGAGAGAGAGAGAGAAAGAGAGTAGAATAGCAAGCATGCACCAATAGGTTTTCTCCTTCTCTCCCTCTTAAAGCCTACCTTCTGCTAAAGAATCCTTTTGGGCACAAGTCATTCAGGTCCACTCCCTCAAAGTGTGTAATTTTCGAGGCAGGATCCTCCTGCGAGGTTACCCACATTGAGGAAATGGTTCTTTCCTTGGCCATAGCCCTGTGACTAAACTAAATGTGGCAAGCTAGTTATATTCTTCTTTGACTTCACTAATTACTACTACTGTTTCTGCTCTAGGCTTTATTATTATACTTCAACTTGATTTTTTTTTTTTAACAAAAGATTGCTTACTTAATTTGCCTAATAATAATGTATCTCGCTTATCATTGTTTTGTTGTACCCATTCTGCCACAACTTTCTTTTGCGGCAACTTCGTCTGCCATGGGCATGTGACAAAAGTTTGCGCAAATGGAGGCATAGTTTGTGCACAAATCAAACCAAAGTGAGTTGCAGTTGAGCCGGTCCTGACTCTCTTATCTAGAATACTTGGGCCCTGCACAGTAGGAGACAATCCAACCCAAAATCACAAAAAGCCCCACCACATTAAAAATTTGTTTATTTAAAAATATATTAATTGTAGAAATTAATACACCTACTAAGGAATAGCTATTACATCCCTTTTAGAGATGAATAGCTATTCATTATTTTAAAGAATTCCTATTCATAAGGAATGATTATTCCTTATAATAAAAATATAATCAAACTACTGAATAACTAAACCATAGGAATTACTATTGCTTTACAGTATCTATTATAGTCTGCCAAATATACCCTAACTTACAGGAGTGACAATTTTTATCCATATCCATGAACTCACCCATTACCCACCTAATTCGGATAAGTCTTAACCCAACCCATTTGAATATTTAGGTTAAATGGGTAAAGACCCATTAGGTTATTTAATTATATGGGTCTTATGGATAAACCCACTAATACCCACTTAAACACACCTAAATTTAAATAAACAAAATAAAATCTAAAAAATTACATTTGTAAGTTTGCTATAACCCACATCAATTTGTATATAATTGTATAAATTTATAAGTTTGCCATAATAATTGTGTAAATCTATACTAACACTATTCATTTTGCATTTAATTCTTTTTTCTTTTTTTATATATATCTCAAAAAAAAAAAAAGAGTAAATGGTAGTTGTTATGTGTGACGAAAGAAAAATAATTTTAAATAAATTAAAATAAGTAATATTTTAATAAAATATAGTATAAAATAGGCAAAAATCCAAAACTGTCCCTCTAACTTTCAGCATTTTTCATTTCAGTCCTCTAACTTTTAGTTTTGTCGTTTCTATCCTTTAACTTTCAATTTTTGTCAATTCGGTATTGTGTTAACCATCTGTTAACTGTCTCCATTAAATGAGCAAAACAACCCCGTTTTGGCACTTTTTTTCTTTTTTCTTTTTTTTTTTAATTTTAAATTTCATAATTAAAAGAAATTAAAAAAAATTGTTATTAAAAATAACATTTAGGGGAATGACGTCGTTCCCCTTACTTGAAATCAAAACACAAATTGTGAAAAGTTTCTCATAGCCCTAAAGTTTCTCACATCAAATTGGTACTTCTTTATGGCAGCTTCAGTTGGAAAAGAAATTAAGGCAAGAAATCCAAGGAAAAGAAAAGTGAACAGAGACTTCTTTATACACACCGAGAGATAGAGCACGAGAGAGAGGCTTCAAAGATCTCAGCTTGTTATCGGAAATGGTTACTTTCAGGTTCCACTAGTACCAAGTTGTTGGGCGTGCTTTGTAACACCCTAAAATCATAGGCAATAAAAGTCTATTTAATTTGAAAATAAAAATCCATAAAAATATTAAATAAAAGAAACCAGCAACCTAAAATCTCATCACAAATGTCAGAGCTCTAATCTACCAAAAATAAAACATCCTTAAAATAATTCTCTAGTACAATGTTTAATTCCATAAAAATAATATTAAAATCTTTCATCCCACAAAATAATTTGTAATTGTTGACTTGCAAGAATCTCTACTCTAATAATCCCTCTAATGTATTCGTAAGGGAAAATAAAAGGGGGTGAGATAACTCAATAAGTGGAATTCACTAAGATTGGGGAGTGGGAACAACCATTCAAAAAAATAATTCTTACAACAAATTCATAACTTGTACCTCATCAATATTTTATCATCAAATATTTTATATAAAAAAAATTATCTTTATATTGTGAGCCATCATAATATATATAGCAATACCATCACATACACAATTTCCTAAACTTTGCTCATAGTCAACGTTTACGCCCCGTTGATAGGGTTGTGTTGTCCCCTTTTTTGGGACTGGAACCTCCTTTTTATCCCCTTTCTTAAGTATGGCTCCTTTGAAACCTAAAGGTGCACTCTCTTACTAAGGAGCTTCCTTTTTGGATCCCCAATAGTATACTTTCTTGCTAAGGAGTTTTCAAATGTGCACTGTCCCCTTTTATGGGACCGTCCCTTACTAAGGACTAGCTGCAGTATGATGGTCCCTTGCTAAGGACTAAATACAATACTGAGCTTTTAATCACGACTTGCCATAGGTTTTCAAAACACATTTGAATATGTTCACAAAAATAATCCATTCATAATTCTCAAAATATAAAGATATATTCACACATACAAGTTTAAGTAAATTTAGGTTATCCCACAAGTTTTTCATAAAACAAATAGTCAATGTGCACATCAAACATTTATAAAATATCAATTTATATATAGAATATCAACATATTTCTTTGATATAGAATAGTTTAATAATCAACACTGTTTTGGGAAAACTCACAAAATTAGTAAACACCACTTACCTCTTAGTTGCAAAAATAAAATGAATTAATCACCCTTGAGTTACAATGAATCGGTAGATTTAGAGCCTAACAACACCAAAAATAGGTCAATCATTACACAAATTTCCCACTAAAATCTATTTCCATACTTAAACAATATAATATTAGACAACATTGATATTTCCAAAATTTTACATTTATTTACGTAACTCTCCAGTTCACTTTCAGCTTTAATCTAATTGTTTTGTTCTACGTATTTTTACTATCCATTAATAGGCATGATTGTACTGCAACTCTATAAAGCTCTAGCATTTCACTATAGGTCTAGCCATCATATATTCTACTATTCCTTAGAAGCCAAATGGTATATAGACCTATCCGATCACTTAACATTTACATCTATTAATCAAAAGTAGAAGCACATATTATAGTTCTGTTAACTCAAAAGTAGAAGCCACATATGGCTATCCATACCTCTTTTATGTAATCAATTTCAAAGCCTATGGTATTGTCATCATCATGGTCGGCTAGAGAAACCAAATTCCCTTCTTTTTTTGTCTTTTAGGTGGGTCCCTAGAGAAGCCAATGAGGCCACCCACTTTCTTGCTAAAAGGAGTTTGATGTACAGTATTCATGAACCCAAAGACAATTATTTACTTGAGACCAAAAGAATAGATGCACAGACGTGGGGACAAATATTAACCGTAGAATAGTTCCAACTCTCTAAATTTTTTCAACTTTCTAAAATTTCAGCAAGACAAACCATACCTCAAATTCAGATGCATAGCCGTAGAGGAGAAAAGAAAAAAAAGCTCAATCGTGTGTTGCGGCTGAAAACAAAAAAGAACTTTCTTATGTACATACACGTGTAACTTAAAAGGTAAAAGGCTAGGGTTATCAAGACCCATATTTTTTTACTTATGCCACCTCACTTGGGCTTCATATCCCATAGCATGTATCTTATTTTTAATGTCTTAGACCCAAGTCAATTTAATCCATTTAATTGTAGACCTCCTTTATAATTTAAGTATAATAATAATATAATTGGTATCAAAATTATGTGATATTACATGCTTTGTCCACTGAATCCGATGAGCACCCTAAGATTTACAGCATGAAACTCTGGGCCACGAATGATGTTCACACCAAGTCCAAGTTCTGGTATTTTTTGAGGAAGTTGAAGAAGTTCAAGAAGAGCAATGGGCAAATGCTTGCTATTAATGAGATCTTTGAGAAGAACCCAACCAAGAAACGTGAACAGTGATAAGACTCTAGCCATTTTCCCAGTCAAAAAAAGCTTCTAGTGTAGTGTTTGTATGGATGAGACACTGAGGTGTAATGATTTGAGGTGTATATATGTATGTATAGAGGTAATGGTTGGCTATTAGTTTGTTAGAGGAGAAGCAGTTGTGGATGATTAGGTAGGAATTGTGAAGGTGTTGTACATCAAAGCTTGTAAGCAAGATTCTAATAGAGATTTCACCAGCCATTGACTGACGTAGAGGCTGAGATTTCTAAACCAAGAAGAAGATTTCAAGATTCGGTCTCTCTCAAACTCGGCCTAAATGTTATATATATATATATATATATATATATATATATATATATATGATAACACTTTTTTTTAATTTCTTTTAATTACGAAAATTAATATAAAAAAAAAAAAGAGCCAAAACGGCGTTGTTTTGCTCATATAATGGAGACAGCTAACAGGGGGTTAACAAAATACCGAATTGACAAAAATTGAAAATTAGAGGACTAAAATGACAAAACTGAAAGTTAGAGGACTAAAATGAAAAAAGTTGAAAGTTAGAAGGTCATTTTTGGATTTTTGCCTATAAAATACTATATAATTTGAAATGGATATTTTAAAAAGTATATAATATTAAAAAAAAAAATATATATATATATATATTTTTTTTTTATGCTAAAATAAACAAAAAAAAAAAAAAAAAAATTTGAACGAGCTTATATAAATGTTGTAAGCAGGAGTAGTGTATAATTTTCCAATTAATCCATTATTTTATGTGTATACGTGGTGCATGTGATGAAGTAGGTTCTGTATTTAGATGGAATTTCATTCCGTTGGAACTTGGAACTCTGTTCTGACATTAGCATAGCATTCAAATCTCTACTAACACAACCAAACATAAAGATAAAGGTTCAACTGTTAGTTACAGTTGAACCTTTACTTCAATCCCTAATTGAACTTTCTCTTGTAGAAAACTACTTCCTTTTCATGGTTCCAAGTACGTGACTAACTCCAAGAAATTGATAGATTGTTGCTGGCTGCAAAGTTCTCCACTTCAAAGCATGTTGAAGATCTGGAAGTACTTGGTTAAAAAACCCAAAGACACATAGACGTAGTAGCTTCTTACAGAGTGTATAAGTTCTCTAATTGAATATTTGTGTCTTTGATGACTTTAAAGTAAGCCTTTTATATGGTCTAGGTTTGTAGAGAGAGAAACCCTAATCATCATGGGTTGAGATTTCTAAAATCGTAAGTCTCAATAGATAGAGCTTATGTCGAGCTTCACCATTAATTCTCGACAAATGTTAGTATCGAGCCTAGTGTCGAGAATTATTGAAACTACTTTTCTTCACTTGTTTCTTCGATTAATCTTCATGTCTTTAATGATATCCCTTAGAATGTAGACTTCACATAGTTCTTGATACATCAAACCCAACTTAGATCTATCCAATTACAAGTAAAGTACATTTTTCAAAGGATAAGCCAATACATAAAAAATATGATCCTAACATAATAGATGGGTTCTTTGTTGGGTATAGAATTTGTAGAATAAAATTTGAATGGAATTTACTTTTTATTTTTTCTTGGTTTGTGATTTGTGGATTTTATAAGTATCTTTTAGTGCATAGTGAGAAATTTTGGATTGTGATAAATTAATCTGTTAAACTAAAATTTGGGGTATTTAGTTTAATAGTAGAAAGCCCAAAGTTTGTGTTGGTAATGTGTTAAAGTTACAACTCACTGCCATCTTGGGCTAGGTGGACTCAAATTATATCTTGGTAATTTTGGTCAGTCTATTGATGGAAGATTGCTTGTTTTTCTTTTATTTTAGGTAAAAATAAAACACCTTACATTTTGGGTTCATAGCTAATTCAATTTTTAAATTTCGGTAGTTGTCAATTTGGTCTATACTATTAACTCACTAATGAAAAATGCCAACGTAGCTAATGAATTACACAATTAACATATTAAAACTTACATGCTAATAAAATAATAATAAAATATTTTAATTTCTTTTTAAAAATGTCACGTCGACCTCATAAAAATCCATGTCTAGATATAAATTAATTTTAAAGAAAAATAGGTATGAATTAAAAAAAAAAAAAATCGACTTAGCAATTTCCTTTTTCTTTCAATTTCTTGGATGCCAAACACATCTAAAACCACCATGGATGTGTTTGCTCAAATCAAACTTTTCTCAACAAGTACCCCACTCACCATTGTTCAGCCAAACTTTTTTCTACTCAAATCTGCAAAATTTTCAAACACTACAAAAAACGGGGTTTATAGCCGCGTTTAAAAAACACAGCTATAGACCCCGAAAACGTGGCTATAGGATATAGCCGCGTTTTTTATAGCCGCGTTTACAAACGCGGCCTATGCTGCGCAGCAACAGCCCCTGCGGGTCTGTAGCCGCGTTTTTATAACCGCGGCTAAAGATCAGGCCTAAAGCCGCGTTTTTAACCACGGCTATAGGCTTGGGTCTATAGCCGCGTTTTTTAAAAACGCGGCTACAAACCCATTTTGAGCTGTGTTTACAACCGCGGCTATAAGTTTTTTTAAAAATAAAAAAAAAATTCTGGATTTTTTTTTTCAAAATAAAAAAAAATTTCTAGATTTTTTTTTTAAACAAAAAAAAAATCTCGGTTTTTGTTTTAAAAAAAAAATTCTCGGTTAAAAAAAAAAAAAATTTTGGGTTTTTTTTCCCCCAAAAATTCAAAATTCAAAATTCAAACAAAAAAAATTCAAAATTAAACACAAACCTAGAAAATTCAAAATCAAACACAATATATTGACAATAGAAATACAACATGCTCCAAAATATAACAATACAAACCCATGAATTTCATCTCATTCAACAAAACCAACCCAAATTTAACAGTAAATCCATTCAAGGAACACAAAAACACAATCTCAGAAACACAAGAACAAGCTCAAGAACACAAACCCATTTAAATATAGGCACAATATCACAACACAAGAGCAAAAATAACATCTAGCAAAAGTATAATACCCATAAAAAGATTTGAAATTTTTTACCTCAAATAATAGAGATGAGTGAGCCTTAGCTTTTCTTATGAAGTTTTCCATTTGCCCTTGCCTGAAAAATGGTGGTGTGGAGTGTGCGTTGAGTTGAAAGAAAAAACAAGAAGGAAAGAAAGAAAAAAAGTAGCAACAGCAAAGAAACAAAGAAAAAAAAAAAAAAAAAAAAAAGAGTTGTGCTAGAGTGAAGAAGGAAGAAAGAAAAAGAAAAAAAAAAAAAAAAGAAAAAGAAAGAAGAGAACAGAAGAACGACCGAAGACCAAAAGAAACCAGGAAACCCAGAAAGAAAAGAAACGCAGAAGAAGAAAGACCAAAGAAAGAAAAGAAAATCTGAGGGGTAGGTGGGAAAGTGGGGTTTTTTTTATATTATTTGGCTGGACCTATAGCCGCGTTTCTAAAAACGTGGCTATAGGCCCCCCTTTATAAAAAAAAATTGTTGGCCAGTACACGCTGTCCATGTAAAAAATATTTTTTGACTAGAACTATGGCCGCGTTTTTAAAAACGCGGCTATAGGCTCTCCTTTATAAATAAATAAAAAAAAAAAAAAAAATTGGGCGGCACACACTGTCCATGTAAAAAGTATTTTTTGGCTGGAACTATGGCCGCGTTTTAATGGGAAACGCGGCCATAGGTTGGGTCTAAAGCCGCGTTTCTTGTAAAAACGTGGCCATCCTTTTAAAAAATATTTTTTGCTGGACTTATGGCCGCGTTTTTAAAAATGCGGCTATAGGCCCTCCTTTATAAAAAAAAAAAAAAAATTGTTGGGCAGTACACGCTGTCCATGTAAAAAGTTTTTTTTGGCTGGAACTATGGCCGCGTTTTTATAGGAAACGCGGCCATAGGTCAGGTATAAAGCCGCGTTTTTCAAAGAAACGCGGCCATCCTTTGAAAAAAATATTTTTTGCTGAACCTATAGCCGCGTTTTTAAAAACGCGGCTATAGGCTCTCCTTTATAAAAAAAAAAAATTGTTGGGCGGTACACGATGTCCATGCAAAAAGTTTTTTTTGGCTGGAACTATGGCCGCGTTTCTATGGCAAACGCAGCCATAGGTCGGGCCTAAAGCCACGTTTCTTCAGGAAAACGCGGCCATCCTTTTAAAAAAATTATTTTTGGCTGGACCTATGGCCGCGTTTTTAAAAACGCGGCTATAGGCCCTCCTTTATAAAAAAAAAATTGTTGGCCTGTGCAAGCCGTCCATGTAAAAAATATTTTTTGGCTGGAACTATGGCCGCGTTTTTATGGGAAACGCGGCCATAGGTCTGGTCTAAAGCCGTGTTTTCTACGAAACGCGGCTATCCTTTTAAAAAACTAATTTTTAGCTGGACCTATGGCCGCGTTTTTAGAAACGCGGCTATAGACCTCACTGAAAAACGCAACTAAAGCCACTACAAACGTGGCTTTAGACCTAACCTATAGCTGCGTTTTTAAAAACGCGGCCATAGGTTGTTCTAAAGCCGTGTTTTCTAGGAACCACAGCCATAGGTTGGGTCTATAGCCGCGTTTCCTAGAAACGCGGCCATAGGTCAGATATAGCTGCGTTTTTTTGTAAACGCAGCTAAAAAAATGCGGCTATAGCTCGCGTTTTTTGTAGTGAAATCTACAATTTTTTCAAATGTCCCAAACTCAAAGAACAAAAGTAATGAACAGCCACCTGATTCTCTCATATGTAATGGCCCGACTACCTTCTCTCAGAGCCAAGTCCAAACCCAGAACCTCGACCTCTGAAATCTACATTCAACAATCAGCCACACCATCACCAAAACCACTAACCGTCTGATCTGTCTTCATCTTCGACCTAATCCAAGCTCAAATAAAAGACCACATGCGTCATTCAGCTATCGTGATCTTAATATTGGTACCAAATCCAATGGTATCCATGAGGAAGCAAGAGTTTATGGAATCAAGCATATCAAGAGTAACTTGAACAAGTTGGCTCGTGTGAAGATCCTAACAATTTACTATCCCAAACCTTTCATCTGGCAAGCTATAGAAGGAGAAATAACTAAGAGTTTATTTATCCGAAGCACCCATCTAATAGTAGTGATTCATCATCGCTTGACTATGGGGTTGTTTCATTTCTTATTTCAGATTTTATGTGAATTAACGGCAGGGACCAAATTAACTGCAAGTTAAAAAATAACAAGGATCAAATAAACTGAAAGTTGAAAATAATAATGACCAAATTAACTTTGACCCTAAAATGTAGGGACCAAAATGGTGTTGTACCATGCAATATGTGTAGTACCATGCAATATGTTAACATACTCATTGATATTTTTTTCTCATAGGCAATGGTGAAGCTAGAATTGTGCTTCCTGAATCAGAAGAGACGGTCCTCGTAATTAAGAAGGGTGATTCTATTGCCCTTCCTTTTGGCGTGGTTGCATGGTGGTACAATGAAGAGGACACTGAGTTAATTGTTCTTTTCTTGGGAGATACTTCAAAAGCTCACAAAGCTAGTGAGTTTACTGATTTTTTCCTGACAGGTTCCAATGGGATCTTCACTAGGTTGTCTACCAAGTTTGAGCCGAGCGTGGGACTTGGATGAGAATGTTGTAAAAACCCTTGTCGGAAAGTTTTGAAGAAGTACCAATCAAGTTTGATGCAAGCTACAAGTTGTTTAATGTTACTGTTGCGCTACATGTAGTTTTATACTTACTGTTATTACCGCTTAGTCATCATGTGCTGATCATGTGATATTTGAGTTAGTTATTAGTGGACTAGTTTGTTAAGTTTGTTAAGTCAGTTATTTAGTTTTCTGAGTAAGTGACTCAATGTATATAAGCTAATCAGGTTTTCAATAATAATCAAGCAAAGCCTTTCATTCATTCTGTTTTCTCTCTTCTAAAATTCAATATGGTATCAGAGCGAGTTGGCTCGGTGTATTCCATTGATTCCTAACTTATCCTCCATTGTTGAGGTTTCTTGAAGCTTTCTTTTCACTCTGCAATTCCTTTTCCTTTCGTTGATTCCTCTTGCAAAGACTATAATTCTTTGCTCACATTTTTTTTTTCTTAAAACTAAGTTCACTGTAAAACCTAGTTCAAGCTTTTCCAATGGCTTCTACAGCTGCCAATACAGATTCCATAGCATCTACTTCTCAAGCCTCTATGCCTGCCTGGGAAAAACCCTCTAGTCCCTATTTTTTGCATAGTGGTAAGCATCCTGGTTTGATTTTGGTTAATCAGCCGCTTACTGAAGAGAACTATGCTACTTGGAGCCGATCTATCATTTATGTTCTTGATTCCAAGAACAAGACAGATTTCGTTGATGGCAACATTAAAGCTCCAGCAAGTTCTTCAGATCCAATCTTCCCTGCTTGGAAGAAATGTAACAAAATGGTTCTCTCTTGGTTGATCAATTCGATGTCCAAGGAAATGATTTCAAGTGTGATTTACTTAAATACTACACAAGAAGTTTGGGCAGACCTCAAGAATCGATTCTCTCAGAGTAATGGCCCTAGGGTTTTTGAGCTTCGAAGAATGGTGAGTACTCTCTCTCAGGATAACCTCTCTGTGAGTAGTTATTTCACAAGGTTCAAGGTAATCTGGGATGAATTGGTCAATTATAAGCCAATTCCCTCATGTTCTTGTGGTATTTACACCTATGGTTCAATGGCTGCTCGGGTTAAGTATCAAGAAAATGAGTGTACTATGAATTTCTTGATGGGGTTTAATGAATCTTTTGTAGCTGTTAGGGGACAGATCTTACTAATGAAGCCTTTGCCTTCACTGAATCAAATCTTCTCTCTCATCACTCAAGAAGAGAAGTACAGATGAGTTGGTTCTAATGGCATTGCAATTGAACCTACTACTCTCTTCTCCAGAGGTTCTAATACCTCATCTAGCAGGGGTAACTATGCCAGCAAGTCTAATGGTAAAACGGAGAGGCCAATTTGCTCACACTGTGGAATACTTGGGCATGTGGTGGACAAATGCTATAAGATTCATGGTTACCCTCCTAGGTATAAGAACAAAGGGGCACTCAGCCAACCAGGTTTCACTAGGTTCCAATCTAGACAATGCAGATAATATGGAGGAGTTGACTATAGTTACACTTACTTCATCTTAGTGTCACCAACTCATGTCCGTATTGCAGGCCCATACCTTAGGATCACAAGGCAATTATGATTCTTCTCTTGGAACTCACCAAGCTGCCACACTTATCAGTCAAATTGCTACTGCCACCAAACCCTTGCCATCTGGTATTTTTCACACTATAGGTACTTTACCTATAGCTAATATTAAGAGTTTAGATGAACTTGAATGCAAAGACTCTTTTACTTCCATGCCTTTTTTCTTGCATTCCTCCATCAACTTAGATCACTTAGTTTTTTCTTCTAATCTTGTCATTCCACCTACCCTTTTACCTAATGAATGGATTATTGACAATGGTGCTACAAACCACATGGTTCATTCCATTTCATATCTTACCAAAATCACTTCTATGGCCCACATCTCTGTAAGTCTTCCTAATGGTGAATTTGTTTTAGTCACTCATGTTGGCCAAGTGCAATTATCATGTGATTTTATTCTTGAAAATGTGTTGTGTGTTCCTTCCTTTTCATTCAATCTTATCTCTATTGAGAAGTTAACACATTATCTGAGGTGTTGCTACATTTTTCTATCTCAATTATGTTTTATATAGGACTTACTCCCGTGGAAGACTATTGGTTTGGGTAGAAAGCATGGTGGCTTGTATATTTTATAGTAAACCAACTCTGCAAAACTTTTTGTCCTCATTCAATTTTCCAATTTCATGCCCATTGTCGTTTCAAATCCTAGTGTTTACTCTCCTTCCACTGTTGCTGCTGATTGTAGTCTTGTTTCATGCAATAGCTCCACTATTTCAAACTCCATTTTGTGGCATAATAGAATGAGTTATTCCTCTTCATCTAGGTTGCACTTGATTAGCTCAATAAATCCTTATGAAACATTCTATGACAAAGAGTTCCCTGTTTGTAATGTTTGTCCTTTAGCCAAACAAAAAAGGCCTTTTCCTAGTGAGAATAAAATTTTTTCTTCCATCTTTGGTCTTGTTCATTGTGATATCTAGGGACCCTTTTTTGTTCCTTCTATTAATGGTTTTAAATACTTCCAAACCATTGTTGATGACTGTAGTAGATGTACTTGTGTATATTTGATGAAATTCAAATCTAATGCTCAAACTATTATTCTGTCTTTTTTTTTCTTTTGTTGAGACTCAATTTCATATCAAAATTAAATCCTTGAGATTAGATAATGGTCCTGAATTTCATATTCCTTAATTTTTCTCTTCCAAGGGTGCCTTACATCAACTGGGTTTTGTAGATACCTCTAAACAAAACTCAGTTGTTGAAAGGAAGCACCAACATATACTGAGTGTTGCTAGAGCCTTTAGGTTTCAGGTCAATCTGCCTTTGAAGTTCTGGGGAGACTATATTCTTACAGAAGTTTGTCTTATTAACAGATTACATAGCCCTCTGTTAAATAACAAAACTCTCTATGAAGTCCTTTTGGGCACTGTCCCTTCTTACTCTCACCTTAAGGTTCTAGGTTGTCTTTGTTTTGCATCTACTCTCTCTAAGAACAAATCTAAATTTGATCCTAGAGATTCTCCTTGTGTCTTTCTTGGCTATCCATATGGTGTCAAGGGATACAAATTGTTCAATCTTGAAACCAAGTTCATTTTTTGTCTAAAGATGTTGTCTTCCATGAACATATTTTTCCCTTTTATTCCATGGATTTTCATCTTAACAATCCTTCTAATTCTCTTCCACTTTTTACTGGTTCCTTATTTCCACCTCCCACTTTCAATATTGTTGTTTCACCACTAGAAGTTTCTGAACCAGTCATTGACACACATACACCTCATATACCTGATTCCACTATCCCTTCTCCACCTGATATACTTGATCAACATGTCAATCTTGACCCTAATCCAGTCACCCTTGACCCTATTTTACTTGACCAACCTGCCCTTGAGCCTATTAATCCTGCTCCACCAGCACCTAGATGTTCCTCTAGACCTCACAAAGCACCTGCTTACCTTTAAGATTTCCACTGTCAGCTTGCCTCAGCCAACCCCCCTGCCCTTACCTACTACTCCTTTCCCTATTGAATCTATTCTTTCTTATGATAGACTCTCTACCCCTCATAGAGCTTTCACTATTGCTCTTTCTGTTTGTGCTGAGCCTAAGTCCTATGCTGAGGCAGCAATAGATCCTAGGTGGCAAGCAAAAATGTCTATTGAGATACATGCACTTGAAATCAACAATACTTGGCAACTTACACCTTTGCCAGCTGGTAAGGTTCCTATAAGCTGTAAATGGGTGTTTAAGGTCAAGAATACAGTTGATGGGAGTGTTGAGAGATTCAAGACTAGACTAGTGGCAAAAGGGTAGACTCAACAAGAGGGTTTGGACTACTATGAAACCTTTAGTCTAGTTGTGAAGTTTGTCACTGTTAGGACTCTACTAGCTGTTGCAGCTGCTCTCAATTGGCATTTGGTTCAATTGGATGTCAATAATGTGTTCCTGCATAGGGACCTTGATGAGGAAGTATATATGCTACCTCCACCTAGTTTTGGTAGCAAGGGGGGAGCCTGGTTTGGTCTGGAAACTGACTAAGTCCTTGTATGGACTGAAGTAGGCCAACAGACAGTGGTTTTCAAAGCTTTCAACCACAATCATCAACCATGGATTCACTCAATCTAAATCTAACTTCTCCATGTTTACAAGAGTTCATAATGATGTAATCATTGTTATCTTAGTGTATGTTGATGACATTTTGGTGGCTAGCAACAACCTTGAAGCTGTTTCAGAGTTCAAGCAGTTTCTTCATGATCAATTTAGACTAAAGGATCTTGGTCCTTTGAAATATTTTCTGGGATTAGAGGTGGCCCGATCCTCCACAGACATAAGTGTTTGTCAAAGAAAGTATGTTCTACAGCTTCTAGCAGAGACTGGACAGTTAGCAGCTAAGCCAATTAAATCTCCTATGGAGCAACATACCAAGCTGTCAAACTATCATGGAGAATTGTTATCAGATCCTTCTCATTATAAGAGGCTTGTTGGGAAGCTGTTATATTTGACATTGACCAGACCAGACCAGACATTGCTTACAGTGTGCATCAACTTAGCCAATTTCTTGCATAGCCTAGACAACCACACCTCCAAGTAGCTAATGGGATTCTTAAGTATCTAAAAGGAACACCTGGACAAGGTCTTTTTTTCTCAACAAATTCAGATTTGTAGTTGAAATGTTACTGTGATGTAGATTGGGCTAGTTGCCCTGATACAAGGAGGTCTATCACTAGATTTTGTGTATTTCTAGGTGAGTCTTTAATCTTATGGGAGTCGAAGAAGCAACATACTGTGTCCAGGTCTTCTGCTGAATCAGAGCATAGGTCTATGGCTACTGTTATCAATGAGTTTGTATGGCTAAATGGTTTGCTCAAGAACTTGTCAACCAGTCATGATCAACTTGCTCTTCTATATTATGATAGTAAAGCTACAATTCACATAGCAACTAACCCTGTCTATCATGAGAGGACTAAACATATAGAGCTTGACTGTCATTTTATGAGGGAAAAGATACAGGATGGTCTAGTCAAAACTTTCCATGTCTTAACCAAGCATCAATTGGCAGACTTGCTTACAAAGCCTCTGGGGCATCAACAATTTAGCAACTTACTTTGCAAGATGGGCATGAGTAACATATATGCTCCATCTTGAGGGGGAGTAGTAAAGAAGTACCAGTCAAGTTTGATGCAAGCTACAAGTCATTTAATGTTACTGTTGTGCTACATGTAGTTTTATACTTACTATTACTACTGCTTAATCATCATGTGCTAATCATGTGATTTTTGAGTTAGTTATTAGTGGACTGGTTTGTTAAGTTTGTGAAGTCAATTAGTTATTTAGTTTTCTGAGTTAGTGACTCAATGTATATAAGCTAATCAGGTTTTCAATAATAATCAAGTAGAGCATTTCATTCATTCTGTTTTCTCTCTTCTAAATTTCAATAGAAAGCAATCAGGCAATGGAATTGTCAAGCTTGAACTTTAAAATGCCTGCACCAAAGAAGGAACATCAATTGGGTATGGTATTGAATTGTGAGGAGGCTCCATTAGACGTGAACAAGGGTTTGCTTGCTCACTCCCAAGTGCAGGAGATCGTAGCAATATATTCTCGGAGTACCAAGGTCGAACCACAAGGAGCAAGGTAAATTCAAAGACAATATATTTAAATGACAATTTAAGTGAAGAAGAAAAATACTTTTGCTTGGTGATTGTTAACAAGAATAATAATAAAAACTTATTCAAATGAATAATGTAAATACTAGGGCATCGGGGCGTTTCCCTATATCGATACGAGATTCTTTGTGATCTAAGAAAATATCTATTTCATAATTGATTGTTCTTGTACAATTAAAAACTTATGATTCGATTGAACTGAGACAATTCAAGAACGCATAATAACCTCGATTAATAATGGGGTTAAAAAAGTTTTTCAGAAAAACCCATTCACTTTAAAATATGATTTCTATTTGAAACTATTAGAAATTCATCTAAAAAATAAGAAAAACATGATTGAACTTATTGAAAGTATGGAAGAACTAATACATCAAAAGAAATCTAATTGAATAATCAAATATGTCGTTGATAAAATCTTAGAAAGAATCATATTGAATATTCATACCATATAGAAGAAACATAACCCCTAGTCTTAGCAAAGAGTTTAGGCTGCCATTCAAGAAAGGAAAATACAAGTGTTCTTTGCCCCCAAAATTCGTTCTCACAACCTCCCCTCCAAAACCCTAATGTCTAAGTCTAAAGAAAATAAAAAATTTTTACTATTTTAATTTCCGTCCAAGTTTACAGCGGTAACTAGTGAGTTAATTTCGGCCTTCAAAATCTGCGAATTTGGAAAAACTCAAAACTAGAAAGTTGTAGATAATTAAGTCATGGTTCCAACTCATTGGCCTTGTGTCAATTGGATTTTTGATGAGTGAGATACACCCAAAATACTGATCAGTGCTCAAATCAGATTTTTCCTTTTCAGATTCTGCCTCTTTGATTTCTTTCCTTATTTGAAGCTTCCAATCATGGTAAACAATCCAAGCACTCCAACTGCTCCTTAGACATTTGAGCATGGTTCTTTAGCTCCACTTTAATTATAGTTTGACCTCCATTCTCTCACAAATTCCTGTAAACTTATCTTTCTCACATGATTTCCTGAAAGTAGAAAATTACACACAATGAATAGCATCTTATTCAAGAAATTATGTAAAGATAAATAATAGGGACTAATGCAAATAATGGTTTAATTATACCAATTAAGCATAGTAATAATGAGATAACGCCGACATAAATATATAACAAGTATACATTTTAAGGCGTTATCACACCCCCCAACTTAAATCTTGCTAGTCCCTAGCAATCCACAAAGCACCCATGTCTACTAAAGGTGAAAAAAAAAAAAAAAAAAAAAAAAAAAAAAAAAAAAAAAAAAAAAAAACTAAAATACAAGCCACTTTCATAGGCTACACGATTGCACTTCCCATGTGCAGCAAGTCTTTGAACCCTTAGGTCACCCTAGTGGACGAGTTTACTCTCGTGAGGGTTTGCAGTGACTCTACCCACAAAAGTTAAAGGTTTCTTGAAAATTCCTGCATCAAATGTTAGTCTGCTTTATCATTATATCATACAAATGAACTTTCAATTTTGAGTTGGGATACTATTCATTATATTAAAAAGTTTTCACTAGCTTCACTTTTGGAATGTGTGTGTGCATAGCCCATCCAATCAAACCAGCTTTTCCAAACATGCATAGACTAAGAATAATCTAGATTAGAGCCTCTACTCCAAAACCTCTCTTAAGTCATCAACACTCTGAAAGAACACACATAGAAGTAATGGTTTCTCTCTTCAAATCACATGTGAACAAAAAGGAAAGAAGAAGTTTTAAAAATATCACATGTGCATACAAAAGCAGCAGCTAAAACAATGGAAAAAAGATCTCTTGGAAAGGATGTCGAGTTCTTGGAAACATGAGGTTAATATCATTCTCATCCCTAGTTTTTATCCCAAACACATACCAGCCATGCACCTTTAGGATCAAGTAGGACTTTAAGCTCAGTGGTAGTATAATCTTATGAAAGGAAACACATACTAAGGATTTATTGATTGATTATGTATGTCTCCTCTTTCTTTTCTTTTTTCTTTTCTTTTTTTTTTTTTCCTTTTTTTCTTTCTTCTTTTTGATTTTTTTTTTTTTTTTTTTGGAAGAAAAGAGAGACAATGGTGGTATCTGAACACATCAATTGCTCAAAAGTTGAACCCCCATGAGAATACCCATAAATAAAAATGTTTTGTGGTATTGTAGAAGTATTTCCCATGGCTCAAATGATGGTGACAATGGTTAATGTAAAGGTAGGCTGAATATTTGTTTAGCTGGTGACAAAAAAATTGGTGGTCTTAGGCTTTCATCTCCTAAAATTTCACATAAACCAGCATGCCTAAGGACAAAAATAAGTAGGATCATGGTATATCTCCCCATAATGTTTCCAGTAGTCAACCAAAAAAATATAGAGATCTTTTACAAATATTGAAGTATATGAAAGAAATTTAAGAGATTAAACAAATATATACTCTCACAAAGAAAAGTAAAGCTCAAGAACTCTTTATATGGGTTGATTTTAGCTTATATCTAGCTTGTTCATGATCCATGCATATCCAACATCCAACCGTCCGCTAACCTGGCTATTGTGCTCAAAAGTTTTCAATTGTGTTCTTCATGAAAAAGTCTTAATATAGCAAATAGTATAACCAACTCAGCATTATTCATTCCATCACATGATATGAAAATAAAGCTTATAACTCTTCTGCATTCAAATTCAAAGTTTTTTTTTTTTTCTTTTCTTTCAGAGAATTGAAAAGTTGCAACAAAAAGAAAGAAAAGAAAAGAAAAAAAATCATGCAAGATGCAACAAAATGTGTAACCTCTCCCCCCAACTAAAATATTACATTGTCCTCAACGTATCAAAGGCAAAATAAATTCAAGTATAAAGAGAAGAAGTTACCTTAAGCATTTAAATTTTTTTTTTTCTTGAAATCTCTTTCACACCTGCAAGTGTTAGTTTACAAAAGAAAAATAATAACAAAATAAACAAAAAACAAAAACAAAAACAAAAGGAAAAAAAAAACATGGTACAATTTCATATGACCCTTTCAGATTTCATGTAGCGTCCCAATAGGCAGGGATCTCAAGTGGCATAGTCTCCTCCTCTGGTATAACTCCCCCTAAGTATGGTTTTAACCTTTGTCCATTTATTTTCGAAATCCTACCATATCTAAGGTCCTCAACTACTACAGCTCCATGGTTAAACACTTCCCTTACAATGAAAAGGCCATCTCACCTAAGTTTTAACTTACCTGGGCCTAAATATGCATATTTAAGACCACCAGGCAGCGACTTAAGCTCCAGCTGTGGTGCCTCTTCACTTGAATGAATGAGCTTTTTTTCATTCTCAAGTAGCTCCTTAAGGCAAGGCTTCCATCCTTCATTAACTGCCATCATCTGTTGTTCTTTCAAAACCTGTGAGGAATCCAACAAAGAAAAATTTTCAGACACATGAATATCACATTCTAAATCATAAGAACCAACAGAATTATTAAGAAAAGTTTCAAGAGGATCAAAAAAACAATTCTTCTTAAACTCTTCTTGAACCACTGCCCCAATAAGGTTCACATAAGCACAATCATCATCCTCATGTGGTTGTTTAGCCACATGAAATATGTTTAGCTCCAAAGTCATGGAACCAAAAGTGAGTTGCATTCTTCCATTCCTGCAATTAATTAAAGCATTAGCTCTGGCAAGAAAAGGTCTACCCAAAATAATAGGGGTTTGAGCACTAAGATGTAAAACAGGTTGGTAATCTAGAACAATAAAATCAACAGGATAATAAAATTGTTCAATTTTCACCAACACATCCTCAACCATCCCCCTCGGCTCCCTTACAGAGTGGTCAGCTAACTGTAAAGTTACTGAAGTAGGTTTTAACTCACTAAGTCCAAGTTTTTGATATACACTAAATGGGATCAAATTAACACTTGCCCCAAGATCTAGCAACGCATGCTTCATGATGTAATCTCCAATAGTACAAGAGAGTGCAGGACAACCTGGATCCTTATACTTTGGTGGGGTCTTATGTTGAATAACTACACTTACCTGTTCTGTTAGGAATGCGATCTTCTTCACATGATGCTTTCTCTTGATGATGCATAGGTCCTTAATTACCTTGGCATATGTAGGCACTTGCTTGATAACATGCAATAATGGCAAATTTATCTTGACTTGATGCAAATGCTCTAATATCTCAGATGTGATGTCCAATTTCCTAGGTAATTTTAAGGCTTGTGGAAATGGTGGAGGGATTGGGCATTGTTCAATGTCATCAAGCCCAAATGACTCAGTTCCAACCTTCTCTTTTTCAACTGGGATCTCCTTAGGTTTGTTAGTTACTAAAGGAGAACTTTTATCAATCTCTTTACCACTCCTTAAAATGGTCACAACTTTTACTTCCTCATGTTTATCCTTAGAGCCAATTTTTAGATTTTGATTGATGGGATTGGGTTGAGTTTGGGAAGGAAGCTTCTCTCTCTCTATCCCACTCAATGAATTTGTAAGCCTAGTTATATGACTCTTGGTCTTTCCTACCTCTTCATCTAGCCTAGTGAGCATGGATTCAAACTTTTGATTTTGCTTACTTTGCTTTTGAATGAAAGTACCAAGTGCATCCTCCAAGGAATTTCTAGATGATGATGATGATGATGATGCATGTGGTGAATTAAAATTCCTTGGAGCAAGGGGATTCAACACATTGTCACTTTTATAACTCAAATACGGATGGTTTCGCATATTTGGGTTATAATTGTTAGAATATGAAGAATTATTTGGCCAATATGAATTAAATGCATGTACTTGTTCTTCTGGCACATTTAAGAATGATGAAAGTGATGCACACTCATTTGTAGCATGGTTTATCTCATGACAGATTTTACACACCTCCATTGAGTCCTCTCTAAAGGTAGCACTAATACTCTTACTTCCTTTCATTTTGAGTGCCTCAATTTCTTTAGTTAACATGCTGATTTTTGCACTCATGTTATCATCTTCCCTCAACTTGAAAACACTTCCACTAGAAGTGGTAGTGTTAGTTCTAGTCCTATTAGTGGAGTCCATAGAGCTAGGTCCAGTCCATGTGTTAGAGTTTTCAGCTATCTCATCAAGATAATCCATTGCATCTTCAGGTTCTTTTTGTAAAAAGTCCCCTCCGCATGAGAGTTGAACAAACTGTCGATCCCTAGGTGTAAGCCCTTCATAAAAATAGCTAACCAAACTCCAATCTTCATACCCATGAGTTAGGCAGAAATTGAAAAGATCTTTGTACCTTTCCCAAGCTTGGTATAAGGTCTCATTTTCTCCTTGGACAAAACTAGCTATCCTTCTTTTGACTTGTTGGACTTTGTGAGGAGGAAAATGTTTCTTAAAAAACTCTTTGGCCATCTCCCCCCAACTACCTATAGACCTAGGTTTCAAGGTGTAAAGCCAACTTCTTGCCTTATCCTTAAGAGAAAAAGGAAAGAAACGCAACTTAGCAGTCTCTATAATATTTTGTGCATAGAAACTACTAATTACCCCTTCAAAAGCTCTAACATGGACATAAGAATTTTCATTTTCTTGTCCCCTAAATTCAGGAAGTATTGCTAATAAACCTTGTTTCGATTCTACATGTGGTGCATTAGGTGGAAACATGATGCATGAAGGAACAGAATTTTGTGTAGGATGCAACAATTCATACATAGTTCTTCTATTCTCCTCATGATTGTTACGTGTTTCATCACCCATGATTGATGAAGAAGGTGAAGGTGATGGTGTGTCAAAAAGATTACCAAAGTAAGTTTCAAAAATTTCTAATCTGCCTCTCTCGTTTCTAACCCAAATGCTCATGCAACAATGAATACACAATCAAATAAAATAAAATAAAAACAAACAGAAAAATAAAAACAAAATAAGGAAAAAAAATGGAACGAAGTTACCAATAGAAGAATTTCCACCAGCTATGCTTTGCTCCAAAAACAAAAAACAAATTGCCTCTGAACACGCAGCAGCTTCCCAGCAACGGCGCCAAAATGGCTTGCTCACTCCCAAGTGCAGGAGATCGTAGCAATATAATTCTCGAAGTACCGAGGTCGAACCACAAGGAGCAGGGTAAATTTAAAGACAATATAATTAAATGACAATTTAAGTGAAGAAGAAAAATACTTTTGCTTGGTGATTGTTAACAAGAATAATAATAAAAACTGATTCAAATGAATAATGTAAATACTAGGGCATCGGGGCGTTTTCCTATATCGATATGAGATTCTTTGTGATCTAAGAAAATATCTATTTCATAATTGATTGTTCTTGTACAATTAAAAACTTATGATTCGGTTGAACTGAGACAATTCAAGAACGCATAATAACCTCGATTAATAATGCGGTTAGAAAAGTTTTTCAGAAAAACCCATTCACTTTAAAATCTGATTTCTATTTGAAACTATTAGAAATTCATCTAAACAATAAGAAAAACATGATTGAACTTATTGAAAGCATGGAAGAACTAATAGATCAAAAGAAATTTAATTGAACAATCAAATATGTCGTTGATAAAATCTTAGAAAAAATCACATTGAATATTCATACCATATAGAAGAAACATAACCCCTAGCCCTAGCAAAGAGTTTAGGTAGCCATTCGAGAAAGGAAAATACAAGTGTTCTTTGCCCCCAAAATTCGTTCTCACAGCCTCCCCTCCAAAACCCTACTGTCTAAGTCTAAAGAAAATAAAAATTTTTACTATTTTAATTTCCGTTCAAGTTTACAGCGGTAACTTGTGAGTTAATTTCGGCCTTCAAAATCTGTGAATTTGGAAAAACTCAAAACTGAAAAGTTGTAGATAATTAAGTCATGGTTCCAACTCATCTGGCCTTGTGTCAATTGGATTTTTAATGAGTGAGATACGCCCAAAATACTGATCAGTGGTCAAATCAGATTTTTCCTTTTCAGATTTTGCCTTTTTGATTTCTTTCCTTATTTGAAGCTTCCAATCATGGTAGACGATCCAAGCACTCCAACTGCTCCTTAGACATTTGAGCATGGTTCTTTAACTCCACTTTAATTATAGTTTGGCCTCCATTCTCTCACAAATTCCTGTAAACTCATCTTTCTCACATGATTTTTTGAAAGTAGAAAATTAAACACAATGAATAGCATCTTATTCAAGAAATTATGTAAAGATAAATAATAGGGACTAATGCAAATAATGGTTTAATTATACCAATTAAGCATAGTAATAAGGAGATAACGCCGACATAAATATATAACAAGTATACATTTTAAGGCGTTATCAGGGTTATGGTCTTGAACAACCTTCCTTTGGTTGGTGAAGTTAGGCTTGGGGCTAACCTTGTTAGGTTGGATGGAAGTGCCATGTGCTCTCTTGGATTTTCTTTTGTCTCGACATTGCTGGTGACTTATATTGTTAGGGGTAGTGGCTGTGTTTAGGTTGTCGATTTTGATAGCCGTAGGGTCTTGGAAACAACTCTTAAGGCAGGTGATTTGTTCATTGTGCCAAGGTTTTTTGTTGTTTCAAAGATTTCCTCTCCTGAGGGTATGGATGTTGGGGATATTATACAAAGTAATAATAAAAGAACAAGGTTAACACAAAAGACAAACAGAAAATAGATAATTTGGAGGCACAATATCATTTTCCTTAGATAATATTTACCCCCCACACTGTTGTTCCTAAATGGTTATTGCAAATTTGTCCCTAGGATACAACCAACATATTGGATTCTACAAATAGCAATTCTGGAGAATGACCATATGATTTTTTGTGTTTCTCTCTAACTTACTATTTTGAGGAATTAGCTATTTTTCAAGTAAACATAAGTCTCTATATATACCCATAGGGTTATATTTCATCAAAGGCATGTATGGAGAGTTAAAATGTTTCATAAAACAGTTCATAAGGCTTGAAACCTCTTCAAACACACTGAACAGTCACTTGAAAATTCTACAGAAAAAATCATGATTTTCGACTTTCGATCAATCGAAAATTACTTTCAATCAATCAAGTGCCCTTTTCGATCAGTTGAACAGGAATCGAGCAACAATCGAGTCATCTAGAAACTCCAGGAATTTTTTTTTACCATTTCGATTGATCGAGCCAAATCTTCGACCGATCGAAAATGCTTAACTTCGAATTTTCACTTAGAAAAATTCAGAACTTGAATTTTCACTTTAACAACTTTATGAAACAATATTTTCCAAACTCAAATATCATCATTACTACAACCTATCCTTGTATATACCTATATAAAAAATGATGGAGTGGTTCTCTATCATCACACCCCCAAGTAAAACTTTTTCCACACTCTTAGGCACATTGTCACATTTGTGTTAAGCTACTGCTTGTTTTTAAGTCTTTGGGCGTTCTGGTTATTTAGTATGCTAGTGTGGGAGACAATTGATTGTTCATAAAGAACTCAGCAGGATAGGCAATTTAATATTAAATTATGTATGATTGTTTCTAGTGAAGTTTTTATGAGTCATATGACTTTGTTTTTTCTGTGGCAGTCCAATATTCACTCATTTAGCTGGAAGGACTTCTGTTTGGAAGGCTCTATCTCCTTCTGTGCTCCAGGCTTCATTAGATGTGGATGCTAGTACAGAGAAGCTTTTCTAGGACACATACGTGTAAAAAATAAGACAAAGAAGGCATGCAGATAATCAATTGTTCATACAAAAGAAATGGTGAAACTCTAACTAGGGAGACTCGGACAATTATCATGACAGCATGCCTAAAAAATTGTACATATTTTTTGAGCTAGTGACAAAAGAAAATTGAAGTGAAAAGACGACCAAAACAATAATATAATTAGCTTAATAATTTGGTCATTTCAAATTGGCAATAGCAAGCTCTTCATATATATAATGTTTTTTAAACATATTTTGGTGACAATAATTTGGGGACATAACAAAACAGAAACAACAAAAGATGTCATTTTTCAGCGAAGCTTGACAAATGATGGTAGAAACAGCTAGCGGATATTTCAAGTTTTCATTCTTGTATAAATACCATAGAGCTTTATCTCGTAAGGCATCAACTAAACACTCTTACAGGTGAACAAAGTTCAATACCAATGGCCAAGGCAATGCTACATATTCTTATGCACACAATATGGCTCGCAGCTCTTCTGATGAGTTGCCATGGCCAGGAAAGGAAGGTACATTGGTTTTCATAGTTTAAATTTAATCTTTTAATGTCCAAAGTAATTCAACATGGTTTCTTTATTAAGGAGTTTGTGTTACGTACAGGTTCACATTGTATACATGGGAGAGAAGCCTCAAGGAGATTTTTCTATCGCATCAACGCGTCATTCCATGCTAGAGAGAATACTTGAAAGGTTTTAAAACTTTTAGCCTGTCACTACTTAATGTCATAATTTATCACAAGTATTCTATTAAGTTAACGCCCTATAATTAGTGTTAGGAGTTATAATAGTTCAAAAGTATGGCAATTAAAAGCTATGCACAGTTACTGTAATAACTAATAACCATTCTAGAGCCTAGAAGCTGATATGTGGTAATGCAAAGGCAAATTATATCTATCAAGGTATTATGGTGCATGATAGCATTATGTAAAGCGAACGAGTATTTATTTTAAGATGTGACAACAGGAACCAAATAGTGATCTTGGACATGGTTGAGATTGACACACAAAAACAGTGACAGACAATCTAAACAATTGTTTGGAGAAAAGTTTAGATTGAGCTGCAAAGTGTGAGCAATGTGACATTTTTAGATTATATAATAATCAATAGACTTCTAGTTTACACTCCAAAACAGAATTACACTTCAAGGTCATCACTTTTATAACTGGAAACCACCCAAAAGGCTTAACTTGTTCATAGTGTGACATGCTTCATTCCTAATATAATTCCTTCCCATAACAGCTTTAACTTTTGAATTATCTCAAGCATATACCTTTTTTTTCAAATTGCAGTACTTCAACCGCCAAAGAGTCACTAATCTACAGTTATGGGAAGAGTTTTAATGGATTTGCAGCAAAATTAAGTGATGAAGAAGCTGCTAATTTCTCGAGTGAGTGTCAAACTAGTGGCAAGGAATGAAATTTTACTACCGTTCGTGTGCTAAAAGCAGTCGAAATGTGTCGCAGAAATGGAAGGTGTAATTTCAGTGCTTCCAAACCAAATATTAGAGCTTCACACTACAAGGTCATGGGACTTCATGGGTTTCCCCTCCAAAGGCAAAGTTGAAAGCCCTCATGAAGGAGATGTCATTATTGGGCTTCTTGACATAGGTTATTATATTAAGCACACAAGTTTCATCATCTTTCTTCGCATAAAAAACAAGCAAATGCTAAAATTTGCAGTTTTTCCGCATCTGTTGTGTTACAGGAATCTGGCCAGAATCCGATAGCTTCAGCTTCAATGATGAAGGACTCAGCTCCCCACCTAGTAGATGGAAGGGTAAATGCCAAGGTGCCAACTTCACCTGTAACAATTTTGCCTCGTACTTATGTGAGCATTCCCATGGGTCTAAACACCATTAGTCATTACTCATAAGATGAATAAGAATTAATGAAATTGAGAAAATTTCAAAGAAAAAAAAAATCGGCCATGTTAGTGACTATCTGAAGGCATTGACTATTAAGCAGAGATACCATTGTGGAGTTTTTGGCAGTAATGGAAAATAACCACCAACTAAAAACAGGTTGCAATCCTAATTGAATCAAATAAAAATGAGTCGGTACATTTTGAAGATTTTTCCATACGTGAGACTCAAATCATAAGTGATTGTCTAATATCCTTTTGGGACAGGGGACACAGGTTACTATTACATAACTTGAGGCACAAACTTAAGACATAATAAATCACACAAATCTTTTAGCCATTCACTCAGATAGCTACTAATAAATTTTAAAATCACAGCAAGATCATTGGAGCCCGTTACTACAACAGTGAAGGCTTCTACGGCATAACAGACATCAAATCCCCAAGGGACTCCGAGGGTCATGGAACCCATACATCTTCAACAGCTGCAGGGAGGGAGGTAGCTGGAGCAAGCTACTTTGGGCTAGCTGAAGGAACTGCAAGAGGTGGAGTTCCTGGTGCAAGGATTGCAATGTACAAAATTTGCTGGTCATCCAGATGTTACTCAGCAGACGTCCTAGCAGCATTTGACGATGTAGTAGCAGATGGAGTTGACATTATTTCAGTGTCCCTTGGTTTCATTGGGTTTCCTCCGTACTTCAGACAACTAATTGCTATTGGGTCTTTCCATGCCATGAGAAAAGGCATCTTGACCTCAGCTTCTGCTGGAAACTCTGGGCCTTACCCACAAAGCCTTGCCAATCACGCACCTTGGATATTAACTGTTACTGCCAGCACCATTGACAGAAAATTAGTTGCTCAAGTTGTGCTTGGCAATGGACAAGTCTATACAGTGAATTTTCAATTGAACTTACTCTATTCAAAAGATAGCATTATAATAGAGTAATCTTCACTAATACCATACTAAATCTTTGAATGATCTAATGAAGGTTATCGCCATTAATAGCTTCAATCTCAATGGAACATCACTTCCCTTGATTTGGGGTGGAGATGCCACAAACTACTCTGCAGGTGCTGACCCGGATATTTCAAAATATTGCAATGATGGTGCCATGAATTCATACAACGTACAAGGATAGATTGTTTTCTGTGAAGGTGTCGTCGATGGCTCTGGCATTCTATTAGCCAATGGTGTGGGAATCATTATGGCTCACTCACCCGTTACTGATGTTGCTCACAGCTTTCCTTTGCCAGCAACAATAATTAGTGTAGAAGATGGCCTCACAATTTTAAACTACATTAGATCAACTGAGTAAATTATTAATGTATATAATGTTGTGGGCTTTAGGCCCAAACTAGTTTACTTGTATAGCACACATTCTTGCACTACACTCTTACTTGTACTGCACTCATATTTACTTGTACTGCACTCATATGCTTCCTATATAAAGGCACTCATGTATATTCTTTCAGTGAGAAATACAATACAGTCATTTAGTATTTCTAACATGGTATCAAAGCCACTGCTCTGACCTTTTCTTAGCAGTCTTGTCTTTATTGGTGTTACTCCATTTTCAACAACGCTTCCGCCGTCACAGCAACTGCCACAGCCTTTTGCAGTTGAACCTCCAACGTCTTCTAGACATTGTCCTTGGGTTCCGAACCTGTCGCCGCCACCGTTGAGGAGTTCCACACAGACCACTGCCTTTTTCGCACCGCCACAAATCTTGCTCCGATCAACTTACGTCAGCATCCAGTCTCTGCTGACGTCATTGCCACGTCATCTGCTGACGTCATCACCGTTGACCATTAACTTTGACCGTTGACCTTTGCTGTCTAGGTGCTCCTTACCCAGTTTTTCGCATAGATTTCATTTTTGCAGTCCAATTTTGCATATTTTGCTTCTAAATGAAGAATAAGGACATTTCTTCTTCCTTTTGCAACAATCGTCGCCGACAATCCAACAAATGTTTTTGCAATTTTTGTAAACGTTTTGGCCATAATATTGAGACTTGCTATCAGCGCAATAAATCAGCTATTTCAAATTCTGCTGCCGTTGTTGCTAACACTGAGAGTGTCCAACCAATGGCTTCCGTCTCTACACAGTCTATATCTTCAGGTCGCACTTTCACCATGTCCACAGATGACCTTAAAAACATCATCGCCAATGTCATTCATATGGTTGGTAATGCATCTTATTCCTCTTCTCTCTCAGCTTTATTTGGTATGTCTCCTTCCTCTTGACTTATGGATTCTACTTGTTACAATCATATGACACCTCACTCGTCCTTATTTTCTAAACTTAAACCTGCACCACACCCTCTTAATATACACATAGCAAATGGTTCCACAATGTCTGGTCATAATATGGGTTCCATTTCGACCTCAAAACTCTCAGTTCCTAGGGTCTTTAATGTTCCTAACCTTTCTTATAATTTGTTTTCTATGGGACAATTAGCTGAGTTGGGTTATCGCATTATATTTGATTATTCTGGGTGTATTGCGCAGGATCTAAGGACGGGACAAGAGCTTGGGACCGGTCCCAGAGTTGGGCGTATGTTTCCCATAGACAACCTTCGTCTTTCACTTGTTGCTCCTATTTCTATTGCCGCAGCTGCTGCAATATCTTCTATTCCTTCCCTTGCACTTTGGCATGCTCGACTTGGTCATGCATCTTCTTCTCGGGTACAACAGTTGGCTTCTAGAGGTTTGTTAGGTTCAGTGTTTACAGAAAATTTTGATTGTGTCTCATGTTAGTTAGGAAAACAACCAGCTTTGCCTTTCAATACTAGTGAATCAATATCCACTGATATCTTTGATCTTATTCATTCTGATGCTTGGGGACCTTCCTTTGTCTCTAGTATTGGTGGCTGTCGATATTTTGTTGTCTTTGTTGATGATTACTCTCGCTATAGCTGGATTTTTAATATGAAACATCGTTCTGAATTATTGCAAGTATATTCTAATTTTGCAAAAATGGTTGAAACTCAATTTTCCAAACGTATCAAAATTTTTCGATCTGATAATGCTCTTAAGTACACTCAATATGCTTTCCAAGCTGTTTTGCATTCCTATGACACTGTTCATCAACTAACTTGTCCAGGTACCTCTCAACAAAATAGTAGAGCCGAACGAAAACTTCGTCATATTCTTGACACTATTCGTGCTCTCCTTCTCTCTGCCAAAGTTCCTGCTCCTTTTTGGGGTGAAGCCGCTCTTCATGCTGTTCATACTATTAATCGCATTCTCAGTCCTATCATCCAAGATCAAACTCCATATGAGCGCCTTTTTGGGTCACCTCCAAACTATCATCACCTTCGCTCCTTCGGTTCTGCTTGTTTCGTTCTTCTTCAACCACATGAGCATAATAAACTTGAGCCTAGATCAAGTCTTTATTGTTTCCTTGGCTATGGCGAATCTCAAAAGGGGTATCGGTGTTATGATCCTATTTCTCATCGTCTTCGTATCTCCCGTAATGTTGTCTTTTGGGAATATTGCCTCTTTGTCGAGCTTTCTCACTTCAGTACTTCTCTATCTTCCTCTTCTGTCTTAGATCTATTTCCAGATGAGGCACATACTCCTTCTGTAGCTGCTCTTGACCCTCTTGTAGCTGCTCCTGATCCTCTTGTAGCTGCTCCTGATTCTACTATAGACTTCTCTGTCCAACCACCAGATATCCTTGATCCCTTTCCTAGTTCCCCCTTTAATGAACAGGTGGAAGATGAACAGGTCGAAGATGAGCTACCTAACCCTGATCCTGGGTCCCCTGCTCCTGCTCCTGCTCCGCCTGAAGATCTTGCACAAGACATTCCAGCTCGTCACTCAACTCGGGTAAGGTCCATTCCTGCACATTTGCTTAACTATCATTGTTATACTGCCCTTGCTACACTGCTCGAGCCTCACACCTATCGTGAGGCTTCCACTGACCCTTTATGACAGATTGCAATGAAAGAAGAACTTGATGCATTATCTAAAAACCATACTTGGGACTTGGTCACTCTCCCCCCTGGGAAATCTGTGGTTAGTTGTAAGTGGATCTACAAGATTAAGACTCGCTTTGATGGGTCCATTGAGCGCTACAAAGCTTGTCTTGTTGCAAAAGGTTTTACACAAGAGTATAGGATTGATTATGAGGAGACCTTCGCTCCAGTTGCTCGTATCTCATCTGTTCGTGCCCTTTTAGCTGTTGCTACTACTAGTAAATAGGACCTTTTCCAAATGGATGTCAAAAATGCATTCCTTAATGAGGATTTAAGTGAAGAAGTTTATATCCAACCTCCTCCTGATCTCTCTGTTGAATCAAACAAGGTTTGTCACCTTCGACGTGCACTTTATGGCCTTAAACAAGCTCCACGAGCTTGGTTTGCCAAATTCAGCTCTACCATTTCTCGCTTGGGTTACATGGCCAGTCACTATGATTCTGCCTTATTTCTTCGTCGCACTGACAAAAGCACTATTTTACTTCTCCTGTATATGGATGATATGATCATAACTGGTGATGACCTCAGTGGCATTCAAGAACTCAAGGATTTTCTCAGTCAACAGTTTGAGATGAAAGATCTTGGACATCTCAGCTACTTCTTGGGTCTTGAAATCACTCATTCTACAGATGGACGTTACATTACTCAAGCCAAGTATGCCTCTGAACTCTTGTCTAGAGCTGGACTCACTGATTGCAAGACTGTTGACACTCTAGTTGAGTTTAATGCGCTTTTAACTCCCTCAGGAGGGAAACCATTGTCTAATCCCTCTCTTTATAGACGCTTAGTTGGCAGCCTAGTTTATCTCACTGTTACTCGTCCAGACATTTCCTATGTTGTTCACTAGGTGAGCCAGTATCTGTCTGCTCCACGATCAACTCACTGTGCTGCTGTTTTGCGCATTCTTCGATACCTAAAGGGCACTCTCTTCTATGGTCTTTTCTACTCTGCTCAGTCTCCTCTTGTTCTCCGTGCATTTTCTAATGCTGATTGGGCAGGAGATCCCACTGATCGTAGGTCCACCACTGGTTATTGCTTTCTTCTTGGTTCTTCTTTGATTTCTTGGCGAAGTAAAAAACAAACTCATGTGGCCCGTTCTAGTACTGAAGCAGAATATCGTGCCCTTGCTGATACCACATCTGAGCTTCTTTGGCTACGATGGCTTCTCAAAGACTTAGGTGTGTCTACATCTTCTGCTACTCCTCTTTATTGTGACAACAAGAGTGCCATTCATATTGCTCACAATGATGTATTCCATGAACGGACTAAACACATCGAGATCGATTGCCATTTTATCCGTTACCATCTTGTCCATGGTGTTCTCAAGCTAATCTCAGTCTCCTCTACAGATCAACTTGTAGATATCTTCACCAAGTCACATCCTAAGGGATGCCTTCGAACTTTGGTTGACAACCTCAAGTTGGTCTCACATCCACCTTGAGTTTGAGAGAGGCTGTTAATGTATATAATGTTGTGGGCTTTAGGCCCAAACTAGTTTACTTGTATAGCACACATTCTTGCACTACACTCTTACTTGTACTGCACTCATATTTACTTGTACTACACTCATATGCCTCCTATATAAAGGCACTCATGTATATTCTTTCAGTGAGAAATACAATACAGTCATTCAGTATTTCTAACATAAATAAATTTCTCTACTAATTATCTTTAAATCAATCATTATGGATTGCTTAATTTCTTCATTATCCTAATGAAATACTTTGAACCCTTGATAGAACTCCGACGGCCACTATTTTGGTTGGTGAGACATGGAAGGATGTCATGGCACCTAATGTTGTATCATTTTCATCTAGGGGACCCAACCCTATCGCCTCAAACATTCTCAAGGTGATATAGAAAATTAGTACATAGTTTACAAAATTGTTTTCATCTATAATATTTGTTTTAGTTTTAGAACATGGCTTAATATGATAATATTATGTTTGGATGATATATATATATATATATATATATGTAAAGTTTTTAGACCCCTTAAAACACAATTGGATTAATCTAGTTAACAAGCCAAGTTATTTCTTAGTCCAAATTCCAGATTTAGGTTAACACAATCATATAATCATATCAATGTAAAGTGCGGAATAAAAAAAACACAAAGATATGATGACCCAGGAAAACTAAACTGGTAAAAAACCTGAGGATGATTTAACCTAACTATCTTCAAAGTAAAACCAAATCCACTATGAAAGAATCGAAGTTTAAATAATAGCGACTTAGACCACTAACATCCTATTGCTACCCACCAGTAGAAAACTTACTGACACGACCACGTGCAAGCTTCGAGACCACGGACTCCTTCTTTCTTGGATTCTCCAGCAAGTACAAGCACTCCCACTTGTGTATCTTTAAGCTCTTATGGCAGCAACTGAATGATTATCAAGCTCTTAAAGAAAGCTCCTTCTTGATAATCCTAAGCTTGTGTGAAGGCAAGCACCTCTTAGATTTCACAAGAGATTCACACAAACAGCAATATGAGCAACCACAAAAACGTGGCTAGGGTTTGCCTTTTATACCTAGAACAAAACATAAAACCTTACACGTCATATAGGCTTAGGGCTGAGTTGGAAATTCTACAGAAAAAATAATTTCCACGACTTTCGATCGGTCGAGTCTAATTCTTGATCGATCGAGCCAGGCAGATTTACACAGTAACTCCTGCATTTAACTCAATTCCAACTTTGCATTAATGACATACTTTGAGCAAGTCTAGAACAAGACTAAACACCTGTTTTGATCATGGTTTGCCAATAATACAAATTAGAGTTCTAATGCATTAGTTCCTAAGTACTTAGAATCTATCAAACTCTCCCTTTGGCAATCTGTGACAAAACACAAAAGCTCAAAGATTACAATGAAAAACCCTTTACAAAAAAATGCCCATTATAACAAAACCAATCCTAACTACTATCCATTAGTTACAAGTGTAGACAACAGCTCAATTGAATCAACTTGTATATTTCTTGAAACACTAAACAAAACGCATAAACGTATGTGTGGAAAATACAAATAAACCAAATAAAAATCTTCATTTCACAAAACACAAAATATAGACATATATTAATGAATAACTCATAAACATAAGTCAATAAACAGTGAAATAAGAAACATATATAATAAATACTGTCTTGTGCGTGTGATTATTTTTCTTTGGCATGTGTTTTCTCTATTTTTTGTTTCCCATAGGTCAAGGAATTCATGGAAATTCCCTACAACTGGTATTAGAGCCAGGTTAGGTTTGAGCGGGAGTAATGGTAGAGGAAGTAGGAAAGGAGTCTGGAATATAAAAGTTCGATGGCACAGACTTCGTGTATTAGACGATGCAGATTGAAGATTATCTCTATGGGAGGTAATTGCATCTGCCTCTTTTACGGACAAAACCTGCAACTGTGAAAGATGAGGAATGGGCTCTTCTTGACAGACAGGTACTAGGAGTTATCAGGTTAACGATGTCTAGGTCTGTTGCACACAATGTTGTGAATGAAAAGACCACTGTAGGTCTGATGAAGGCTTTGTCTGGTATGTATAAAAAGCCGTCAGCAAACAACAATGGCATCTGATGAAGAAACCGTTCAATTTAAAGATGGCAGAGAACGCATTAATAGCACAACATCTGAATGAATTTAACACTATCACAAATCAATTGTCGTCTGTAGAAATTGATTTTGATGATGAGATCCGTGCACTGATCATTTTAGCTTCTTTGCCAAACAATTGGGAGGCAATAAGGATGGCAATAAGTAATTCTACAGGAAAAGAAAAGCTGAAGTACAAAGACATACGGGATTTAATTCTAGTTGAGGAGGTTCGTAGAAGAGATGCAGGTGAAACCTCAAGATCTGGTTCTGTCCTAAACCTTGAGACAAGAGGCAGAGGTAATGATAAAAATTCAAACCAGGGCAGATCAAAATCTAGAAATTCTAACTAGAACAGAAGTAAATCTAGATTAAGCCAACAAGTACAATGCTAGAACTGTGGGAAAACAGGTCACTTTAGAAGGCAATGCAAAAATCCTAAGAAAAAGAATGAAGATGACTCTGCTAATGCTATAATAGAAGAGGTACAGAATGCATTACTTCTTGTAGTAGATAGTCCACTTGATGATTAGGTTATGGACTCAGGAGCTTCGTTTCATACCACTCCACACCGAGAAATCATACAGAATTATATTGCAGGTGATTTTGGTAACGTGTATTTGGCTGATGGTTCAGTCTTGGATGTTGTGGGTATGGGAGACGTCTGGATATTGTTGCCCAATGGGTCTATTTGGTTATTAGAGAAGGTTCAACATATTCCTGACCTAAGGAGGAATCTGATTTCTGTTGGACAACTTGATGATGAAGGGCATGCAATACTATTTGTTTGTGAAACTTGGAATGTTACAAAGGGAGCTAGAGTATTGGCTCATGGAAAGAAGACTAGTATTTTATACATGACCTCAAGTCCAAAAGACAAAATTTCAATTGCTGAAGCAAACACTAACACAACCCTATGGCACTGCAGACTTGGTCATATGAGTGAGAAAGGGATGAAGATGCTGCTGTCAAAAGGGAAACTACAAGAATTGAAGTCTATTGATTTTGACATGTGTGAAAGCTACATCTTAGGAAAGCAGAAAAATGTGAGCTTCTTAAAAACTGGTAGGACACCAAAGACTGAAAAATTGGAGCTAGTATACACTGATTTGTGGGGGCCTTCTCCGATTGCATCCCTTGGAGGTTCAAGGTAATACATCACTTTCATTGATGACTCAAGCAGAAAGGTATGGGTTTATTTTTTGAAAAATAAATCTGATGTATTTGAAACTTTTAAGAAGTGGAAGGCTATGGTTGAGACAGAAACAGATTTGAAAGTAAAATGTTTAAGGTCAGATAATGAAGGAGATTACATAGATGGAGGGTTCAGTGAATATTGTGCTGCACAAGGAATTAGGATGGAGAAGACCATTCCTAGGATACCACAGCAAAATGGTGTGGCTGAGCACATGAACAGAACTCTCAATGAGCGTACTAAGAGTATGAGGTTGCAAGCACTACAACTTACCAAATAAACCAAGGACCATCAGTTCCTACGGAGTTCAGACTTCTTGAGGAGGTTTGGAGCGGTAAAAAGGTAAAGTTTTCACATTTAAAAGCTTTTGGTTGTGTTTCTTATGTTCATGTTGATTCTGATGCTCATAGTAAACTTAATGCAAAGTCTAAAATATGTTTTCTCATTGGCTATAGTAATGAGAAATTTGGCTATAGCTTTTGGGATAAACAAAACAGGAAAATCATCAGAAATAGAAATGTGATATTTAATGAACAGGTTATATATAAGGACAGGTCAATTGTAGTGTCAAATGTTACAGAGATAGATTAAAATAAATCTAAATTTGTCAACTTAGATGAACTAACTAAAAGTACTGTCTAGAAAATGAATGAAGAAGATAAGGAGAATGTAGATTCATAAGTAGATCAGAGTACATCTATAGTTGAAGTCCGCAGATCTTCCAAGACCATCAGACCTCCATAGCATTATTCACCCACTCTATATTATCTCCTGCTAACTAATGGTAGTGAGCCAGAGTGTTATGATGAAGCCTTGCAAGATGAGAATTCAAGCAAGTGGGAGTTAGCCGTGAAAGATGAGATGGATTCCTTGTTGGGGAATTAGACATGGGAACTGACTGAATTGCCAGCAGGAAAGAAAGCTTTGCACATCAAGTGGCTATACTGAATAAAGAATTAGCATGATGGCAGCAAACATTACAAGGCCAGATTAGTTGTTAAAGGGTTCCAGTAGAAGAAAGGCATTGATTACATAGAGATATTTTCTCCAGTTGTGAAAATGTCAACAATTAGACTGGCACTGAAAATAGTGACTACAAAAAATTTACATCTTAAGCAATTAGATGTGAAGATAGCTTTCCTTCATAGTGACTTGGAGGAAGACATTTACATGATTCAGCCAGAAGGGTTCATTGTTCAGGGACAAGAGAATCTAGTCTGCAAACTGAGAAATATCTTGTATGGCCTAAAACAAGCTCCTAGACAGTGGTACAAGAAATTTGACAATTTTATGCATAAAATTGGGTTCAAGAGATGTGAAACTGATCACTATTGCTATGTTAAATTTTTTGACAATTCTTACATCAATTTTTTAACAATTCTTATGCCGGTTTTGCAAGTCAAGAAGATCATGCGAGTGACGCCAGTAAGTGGAGAGATGAGAGAGTGAGAAGGTTTTTTTTTTTTTTCCTTCTTTTTCTTGTTTCGATTCGATATGCATTTACCGGCCGAAATGCGGTATTTTTCTCGATATGGCCAGAACGATCCAGTATGGCCAGTATTTAAACTGGAACGAAACAACCATGTTTCTGTACCGGTGAAGGTATCGAAACGGTAAATATCGGCAGTACCAGCCAGTACGGTATGGAATCAACTTCCTTACATTATACGGTCAGAAGCCCACTTGTAGTATACACAATTCTCCCTGGTACTCTCTACCCTTCCGCCTCAATGTCTCAAAAGAAAGCAAATTTCAAAGGTTCTTCCATGTATCACAAGAATGGGATCCTCAAACAAAAATATTGACAATAAGTCTAGGGTCCTAAATTTTCATACCCTTTTTTTTTTCACAATTGTTTGAGGTCACAAGTTACATTAACAATAAACAATAAAATTACACGGCCAAATTGTGACCCATTAGCGTATAAGTACTGTAACGAAGTGACTCTTGCTCACCCGCCATGATCGTAGTTTTGTAAGTGGTGGACTTATGAAATAACAACTTTTCAATGCAACAATTGTAAAATATGTTGTGAAAAAAATTGTTTTAACATCACTAGTATTGGGATTTGTATGTGCATTTGGGATCGCATGTCAAATTTGTATTGTCTTTACAAGTTGAACTAGAATTGAAATAATAAAACGTAATGTCGGAGGCACCTCTCTTAGTCTCTATGCCCTCTCTTGTCCCTGTCATTGGCATTGTTGATCTATATATCTCTAAATATTTATATCTATCTTACACAAAATGGAAAACATGAAAATTTTAAATATCATTCTAGCATAACTTTACAATCTACTAAAAATAAAGAAAATTTCAATTTTATTAAAAGCGAAATGTTGCTTTTGACACAGATTACAAATAATCTGTAATTATTTTGGCTAAATATAACTAAGTATTATTGTTGTTTTTCTTGGTGGTTCTTTTGGATTTGTTGTTGTGTACATGTTAGTTCAATAAAACAAAACAGTATAAAAACAATTTTTAAAAAATTGAAATTGAAACTAATTTTCATATAATAATTTTTCTATTATATGTGTTTGGCTCCTACTTTTAAGAACAACTAATAAGTTACCCGTGCATTGCACGGATAATTTTGTGATATATTATGTAAGACAATTTTAGATAATGTTGTACATATATTATAAAGGAAAAATAAACTAAATTATAGTAAAGAAACATATACATTTTGAGATATTAAAAATTAGTTTAGTAGTTTCATTGCATATTTGTAGTATTCTTAAGGTAAGATTAGTTTTTTTTTTTTTTTTTGTTAATCATGAAACCAAAAATAAATAGTAAAGAGTAACGGAACCATGAAAATCAATTAATTTGTGTTGTATTCATATATTTTATACCATGACATGAAAGTATGTCCAAATCTCTACCGTCTTCCACTCATCAATAGTGAGACATTAAGACATGGTGTGGGCAGGTGTATATGCATGTATCTTATAGATAATTTAAAATTAAACCATGGCAGAATATGGTTTTACATTGCGCACCAAATATTCTCTCTACATATATACCCAAGACAAAAACTATCCAACAAAATTACCTAAACGTAAATAATATTTAAGCCCCTAATTTAAAAAGAAAAAAGGAAAAAAAAAAATTATTCGTAATGGTTTCAACGTCTTGATAGTGGTAGGAGAGTAATATAACGAAAGTTGTGACCCTTCAAATTCCTTTTTCTCTCTTTTTCAAATGTTTTGTTAGTCTTAGGTCTTTTATTTAGGTAATATATAGTGAAATAGTGTGTTTTATTTAACAATCCACAACATTTTTGTATCTCCCTCCAAGGCCTTATCTGGTTAGTTATTACTATTAATACTTATTTATTTTATTTTCTTTTTTCTTTTTTAAAAATACTAAAATAATGGGTATGCTAAAAGACATAAAGAATAGAGAAATGTGTGGTGTAAGCTTAGGCAATTAATAAGATATTAAGGAGATAACAGTAAAATAAGTTAGTGTTAAATTTTGGGTAACAGTAAAGAAAACTTAATGAAAGAGGTAAAAAAAGACTAAACGTAAAATTAGAGCTTCAGTTGGTAGGACCTAATGCACTTCCGAATAAGGTCTCTACTTTTATTTATAATATATATATATATATTAATTTTCAAAATATTAAAAAAAAAATGTTAGGTAGACCATTTCTATTTTTCATAAAAAAAAATTTACAAAAAATAACCTGGAGAACCTGTAGATAACTTTTTTTTTGTGTGTGTGTGTGGATAATGATAAAAGAATAGAGTTCATGTTATACAGTTCATGTTACTTTCTTTTTTATAATGATAAGTTTCAAATTTGAAATGTGAGAATTCGTTTTATGATAAAGATACACTCCTTAATTTATGATATAGAAGAGTTTTGAAAAATATGTATAAGTTTTAAATTTGAAATGTGAGAATCTTTTTTATGATAAAGATAAACTCATTAATTTATGATATAGAAGAGTTTTGACAAATATATGGGGTCCAGTAATTTCAATTTATTTACAACTATGCTATTAAAAATATTTTTTTAAACATCTTCTTAGCTGCATTCAAAATCCTATTTTGAACAAGAAAAATAAGATACAATTTTCTAAAAATTGTACATATAGAAT
Organism: Castanopsis chinensis; assembly: GCA_032878915.1. NCBI lineage: Eukaryota > Viridiplantae > Streptophyta > Magnoliopsida > Fagales > Fagaceae > Castanopsis > Castanopsis chinensis. The sequence goes on along the minus strand of JAVQMG010000115.1, from coordinate 7,189,438 downwards.
ATCAGTCAAAAAAATATATTCAAATATAGGACCCACCATTTTATGGATTGCAAAACAAAAAAAAAACTATATTTAATTCTCTTACCAAACAAGCTCTTAAAATCTTTAAGCATAAAATTAAAATAATCAATAGTCTAGAAATGGAATCGGAATCTAATACATAGATTAGGGATAAAAATATTGTTTTGACTGATCGTTTAGTGCATCTCCCGTAAAGTTTGCAATGAAATCAAATCAAGGGAAAGTGTTCCGGATTTCCCATATACAGGCGAGGGACAGTCATTGATTCCAGGACACATACATACATGCAAAAAATAAGACAAAGATAATAATATATTGTTATTACAAAAAGAAATAGTGAGAATCGGACAATTTTCTTGATAGCACGCCTAAATAATATTGTACATAATTTTTGAGCTAGCGACAAAATAAATTTGAAGTGATTAGACGACTAAACCAATAATTTAACCAGCTTATTTATTTGTTCACTTTGAAATTGTCAGTAGCATGCTCTTCATACAATGTTTTTTTTTTTAACATAATTTGGTGACAATAATTTTGTGACAATAACAAAACAGAAACAATAAAAGATGCCATTTTTCCAGTGAAGCTTGACAAATCATGGTGCAAACAGTGATTATTTCAAGATTTAATCGCTTGTATAAATAACTTAGACTTTTATCTCGTAAGGCATTAACTTAAGTAGAACAAAGTTCAATACCAATGGCCAAGGCAGTGCTACATATTCTTTTGCACACATTATTGCTTGCAGCTCTTCTGATGAGTTGCCATGGCCAGGAAAGGAAGGTACATTGGTTTTCGAAGTTTAAATTTAGTCTTTTTAATGTCCAAAAGTAATTCAACATGGTTTCTTTATTAAGGAGTTTGTGTTACGTACAGGTTCACATTGTATACATGGGAGAGAAGCCTCAAGGAGATTTTTCTGTCGCAGCAATGCATCATTCCATGCTAGAGAGAGTACTTGGAAGGTGTCATAACTTTTAGCCTGTCACTACTTAATGTCATAATTTATCACAGGTCTTCTAGTTAATTTAACACCCAGAGCCTGTTTATCATTAGCTTCACCTTTTAGTTTTTAGCTTTTAATTTTTACTAGTAGCATATCCATGCAATGTGTAGAAATAGATAATTTTATTTTAGTTAAGGTATAATATATAATTTGTTTTATAAATTTGTAGAAAATAATTTGTTCTCTCAAAAACTTAAACAATTTCTAAAATTATTTTTCATTTATCTTACTCAAAAAATATATCATCATTTTATTATTTGAATTTATTTGATTGATATTATTCATTTTTTAGGCAATCTATATTTTTATAAATTATGTTATCGTGTGTTATATTTTCCTAATTTGTTTTTCTTGTACAACTAAACTGTTTGAGTTTCAAATATATTATTCAAAATTTTCATTCTCTTAAAAAAATATTATTATATTAATAATTTTTCTTATCGTATGAGTAGTTTCGAATTATTGATTGAATTTTGTTTACTAATATAGGTACATGAGATTGGAACTACATATTTCTTAAAAATTCTAAGAGATAATACCATATTATAAATTTAATACTTAAAATAATATGCAAGGAAAAAGTAGACTTTATATCTATAATTGAACACTTAATCTATTGAAATGAAAGAAAATAATCTGTATAAAAACATAAATAGAACATGATTATTATTTTTTTACTACATACACTTTTGTTTATTAATATTTAATTTCTTTAACTGGATCTTCATATCACATTATTATTACTACATTTCTGTTGAACATTCTCATCTGTCACGTCATTGGCCACATCACTATTCTTTTTATTATTTAGTTTGACAATATTAAATATATAAATATATTGGCTTTACAAATTCATCTTAGGCAATTTTAACTTTATATATTCATTTACTTTAATTTTGATGTTATAACTAAATAATAAATCAATGAAAAGTTAAAATTAAGATATTGTCTATACATATTCATCTTGGGGGATTTAATTTTAATAGTTGATAGACACATTCAAATACATAGCCAACATTGTATTTTGATATAAATTCAAAATCTCACTTTCAAAATAACTAAGTATTATGTCCAAAAAATATTCAAACAAAAGCTAAAAAAGGGAGAGAGAAGACTTGTGATGGAAAACTTAAGAATCAAACACACTACCAAATTGTATTAACCCAAAATAGTATTATATACCGAAATACAATGATTCATCAAAAAAGAATAAATTATTTTATATATATATATAGAGAGAGAGAGAGAGAGAGAGAGAGAGAAATCAGCTTTTTTGAGAGAGAAATAGAAAATAAAATGAGAAAAAAAGTATCAAAATAAAATATATATATATATATATAGTCATAAGTCAAACACCAAATTATCCAAGTCATGCTATATAATAGACTAATATTATATTCTTGTAAACTATATTTATATGCAATAGAATAACATTTAACAATCATAGAAAAGAAAGGAAAAAAAATAAGATAATATCTCAAAAACACAAAACCAAATTGCAACCCAAAGTAAAATTCTAAAAAAAAAAAAAAAAAAAAAAAAAAAGTCATAAATACATCAATCTAAAGTAGATGTACAAAAAATAAAAAATTTACACAAAAATAAAACATGAGAGAAAGAGAGTAATAACATTTGTCATGTGAGAAAATATGTATAGAATAAGAGAGAAAATGTCATATTAATAATAGAATGGGGATAAGAATAGTCAAAATAAAAGGAAAAGGAAGAGATAGACGAAGAGTGACATTAAGTTTGAGAGTAGTTGAGAGATGAAAAGGTAAAAGGGAAGTTATGGTTGGAAGTAGTAGAGAGAAGTAAATAATGTGGCCGCTGGTGTGGCTCAACAAGAGCGTAGTAACAATAAATGTTACGCTTCAGTTTTTAGATATACTAGCTGCAAATCCGCGCGTTGCGCGTGATAATTATTTTTATGGTGGTTTTATTAATTTTTCTTTTTGCAATTTAAACTAATCTAATAATGAGTAATGTATTTGTAATTATATTTTTATTGATTATAGGAACAATCTTAAATGTAATATAGGAACAATCCAAAACACCAAAAAAACGTAAACTAAAAAAAATTAATAAAACTTAACAATGATTAATTGAACCAATATTAGGAAAAAATTTTATTTTTGACTATCTATTAAGGTTATTTTCTTTGTAGAAATTATAATTTCGGCCACCCAAAATATATTATCAAATAAACAATTATTAGCAAAATCTAAAAATTAAATTTCTATACATGCATTGTTATAAGATAATAATAATAATTAAAATAAAATTGCAAAAGTTAAAATTTGTCACCTATCCAATTATTTTCGTTTGGCTAACCTTTGCTTTTCTTTAAATGAATGGCATTATAGAGTATTTCTAATACAACTATTAAGAGTACTTTGTCCACCACAAAGGATTGAAAAATAAACAAAAATTAGTAAAGTCTCATAGTTTAACATATAAATTGAGCACTATAAAAAATCATGCTATGTAACAGAATAAATACCAAATTATCCAAATCATGCTATGTAATGGAATAATATTATATTCTTTAGAATGCAATAGGATAACATTTAACAATCAAAGAGAATAAAAAATAAAAACAAAAATAAAAACAACAACAACAACAACAATTTAAAAAACAAAACTAAATCGCATTAACCCAAAATTGAGTTTAAAGAATATAAAAAATTATCAACCTAAAGTAGAGATGTTAGGGAAAAAAAACCCACCAAAAAATTTAGAGAGAGAGAGAGAGAGAGAGAGAGAGAGAGAACCATTTTTTGTGAGAAAAAGCTATGCATAGAATAGAAAAGATAGTGACAAATTTATAGTAATAGGGTGTGAATAAGAAGAGACAAAAATAAAGGAAGATGAAGAGAAAGAGAAATAATGATATTAATGTAGAGGGTAGTGGGGAGATGAAAAGGTAAAGGAGGGAGAAAGATTGAAGAAGTAGTAGAGAGATGAAATGATAAGGAAGAGAGTAAGGTTGGAGAAGTGTAAATATTAAAAATAAATAAATGTTAAAGACAATTATAGAAAAAAAAAAAAAAAAAAAAAAAAAAAAAAAAAAACCTAAAGCTTGAAAGGCTTCAACGTTTTTTTTCCTTTAAGCTGAAAAGACTCACACAAAACCCTAAAACAGAACCGAAAAGGCTTTGGGTTGGGCTTGATAGTGGAACTAAATAAATAAGAGGTGTGTTGGATTAATTATACAGATTTATTATAGGGTGATAGTGGATGTAAATAAATAAGTAGTAGACTGGATTTATTATAAGGTGATAGTGGAAGTAAATAAATAAGTAGTGGGCTGCATTTATAGGACTGAAAATTGTAAAAACCATTTTAAAATTTAGGACAAATTATATATTTTTTTTTAAAATGACGTGATAGTTGATGTGGCACAACGTGAGAGCAGCAGCAGCAGCATTAAACGCTACGCTTCAGCTTTTAGTAATATATAGATATAGATAAAGATATAGATATACAGCTTTTTAAAATCTCACATTTCTCTCGCATTTTCTCACTTTTTCATAATTCAAGTATATTTTAGTATATTTTTAACAAAAAGCTAGATAAATTATTTTCAAACCCACACTTAGTATTACGAGTTCTTTTTTGAGATAGTGTTAGGAGTTCTAATAGTTCAGAATTTAGGTATTTCAAAATCATTTAATCAATTTAAATTTAGGTATTTCAATTTTTTTGAATTTAAATTTATAAATTTCAAAATCATTTAATCAATTTAAAAAATAAAGTTTACAGTTAATATAATATGTTAGCCTCCTATAAATGTCGAAAATCTTCAAAATTTAGATTAGTCAAGTAGCGGGAAAGTATCTAGTAGCTAATAACCATGCTAGAGCCTAGAATGTGACATTTTTAGCTTGTATAATAATCACCGTATTATGGTGAATCCTAGTGTTCTGCAGAGTGAATGAGTAGTTATTTAAAGACGTGCCAACAGGAACCAAATAGTGATCTTGGACATGATTGAGATTGACACACGAAAACAATGACGGACAATCTACAAAATAGTTTGGAGAAAATTTTAGATTGAGAGGCGAAATGTGAGCAATATGACAGTTTTAGCTTGCATGATAATCAAGAGACTTCTAGTAAGTTTACACTCAAAAACAGAATTACACTTCCAAGGCCATCACCTTTATAACTGGAAACTATACCCGAGAGGCTAACTATAGAAGTTCTTCATATTGTAACATGCTTCATTCCTAATATAAATACCTTCCCATAACTGCTTTAACTTTTTAATTATCAAAGTTTTTTTTTCCAATTGCAGTGCTTCAACAGCCAAAGAGTCGCTAATCTATAGTTATGGGAAGAGTTTTAATGGATTTGCAGCTAAATTAACTGATGAAGAAGTTGCAAAATTCTCAGGTGAGTGCAAACTAGAGTCGAGAAATGAATTTTTACTACTGTTTGTGTGCTAAAAGCAGTTGAAATGTGTCGCAGAAATGGAAGGTGTAATTTCAGTGCTTCCAAACCACATGCTAAAGCTTCACACTACAAGGTCATGGGACTTCATGGGATTCCCCTCAATAGGCAAACTTGGAAGCCCTCAAGAAAAAGACATCATTATTGGGCTTCTTGACACAGGTCACCATTTTTCGTTGCATAAAAGACAAAGCAAATGCTCGAATTTGAGTTTTTTCACATCTGTTGTGTTGCAGGAATCTGGCCAGAATCGGTTAGCTTCAATGATGAAGGGCTCAGCTCTCCACCTAGTAAATGGAAGGGTAAATGCCAAGGTGCCAACTTCACCTGTAACAAGTGAGCTCTCTTTCTGCCTGGAACTTATGTGAGCATTGCCATGCGTAAGAATGAATGAGATTGACAAAATTTAAGAGAAAATAAAATGGGTCATGTCAGTGACTGTCAGAAGGAATAGGTTATTAATAAGTAGAGATAAGAGTTTGTTTTATTGATGGCAAATAACCAACACCTAAAAAGGTCAAAATCATGATTAGCACAAATAAAGATGAGTCACTACATTTTGAAGATTTTTCCATACAAGGGACACAAAATCATTAGTGATTGTCTTGCAACTTTTGGGACGGTACACAGGTAACTATTACATAACTTGAGACACAAACTTAAGACAAAACAAATGACATTCATCTTTTAGGCATTCATCTTTGATAGCAACTCACAGAAATTCTAAAATCACAGCAAGATCATTGGAGCCCGTTACTACAACAGTCATCGCAAATATGACATCACAGACATCAAATCCCCAAGAGACTCTGAAGGTCATGGAACGCATACATCCTCAATAGCCGCAGGGAGGGAGGTAGCTGGAGCAAGCTACTTTGGGCTAGCTGAAGGAACTGCAAGAGGTGGAGTTCCTGGTGCAAGGATTGCAATGTACAAAGTTTGCTGGTCATCTGAATGTTACTCAGCAGACATCCTAGCTGCATTTGACGATGCAATAGCAGATGGAGTGGACATTATTTCAGTGTCCCTTGGTTTCAGTGGGTTTCGTCCATACTTCGAAGAACCAGTTGCTATTGGGTCTTTCCATGCCATGAGAAAAGGCATCTTGACCTCATGTTCTGCTGGAAACTCAGGGCCTGTCCCGTTAAGCATCAGCAATCATGCACCTTGGATATTAAGTGTTGCTGCCAGCACCATTGACAGGAAATTTGTTGCTCAAGTTGTGCTTGGCAATGGACAGGCCTACACTGTTGAGTTTTTTATTGAAGTTATTCTATTTAAAATAAAGCATTTCAATATGGTAATCTTCACTAATACCATACTAATTCTTTGAATGATCTAATGAAGGGCCTCTCCATTAATAGCTTCAACCTCAATGGAACATCATTTCCCTTGATTTGGGGTGGAGATGCTGCAAACTACTCTGCAGGTGCCGACCCGGATATTTCAAAAGGTTGCTTTGATGGTGTCCTGAATTCATACAAAGTACAAGGAAAGATTGTTTTCTGTGAAACAGCCGTCGATGGCACTGGCATCCTATTAGCCAATGGTGTGGGAACCATTATGGCTGACTCATCATTTACTGATGTTGCATCCAGCTTCCCGTTGCCAGCAACAGTAATTAGTGTAGAAGATGGCCTCAAAATTTTAAACTACATCAGATCAACAGAGTAAATAAATTGCTATACTAATTATCTTTACATAAATCATTGATGGCATAAATTGCTTACTTTCTACAATATCCTAATGAAATACTTCAAACCCTTGATAGAGAACCGATTGCCACTATTCTGGTTGGTGAGACATGGAAGGATGTCATGGCACCTTATGTTGTATCATTTTCATCTAGGGGACCCAACCCTATCGCCCCAGACATTCTCAAGGTGATATAGAAAATGAGTACTTAGTTTACAAAATTGTTTTCATCTACAATTTTAGTTTCAGTTTTAGAACATGGCTTGATATGTTAAAATTATTTGGATGATATATATGCAGCCTGATCTCACAGCCCCTGGAGTAGATATTCTTGCTGCTTGGTCTCCTGTGTCTCCACCTTCCGGGGGCCAGGACGACACTAGGAGTGTCAAATTCAACATAATTTCTGGGACATCAATGTCGTGCCCTCACACTAGTGGTGCAGCTGCCTATGTTAAGGCCGCCCATCCGAACTGGTCACCTGCTGCCATTAAATCTGCCCTCATGACCACAGGTGAAGTAATAAACTTGAATTCTAGAACATGACTTTGTTCACGTAAATTTGGTTATAGAAAATGTTAAAATTTCCACCAATCTAACTATAAAAGGTTTACAAATTAGCGTGACAAAACCTGAGAAAATGGCAAAATGATGCAACAGGCCTTACTTTCTACTGTTTTGTTGGAAAATTTGAATTCATAGACTATTAAAGCCACTCTGATATGGACACATTATAAAGCATAGTTAACTCTCTCTCACCGGCCTAACTTTTGTCTAGAATAGCTTATATTATGGACCCAAAGAAGCACGATGACCTTGAATTTGCTTATGGATCTGGTCACATCAACCCATTGCAAGCAGTAGACCCTGGGCTTGTCTATGATGCATATGAGGCAGATTACGTAGACTTCCTCTGCATGCAAGGCTACAATACCACCACGTTAAGACTCATCATCGGGGACAACAGCAGCTTTTGCAATACCTCAAAGCCTGGAAGAGCGTGGAACCTTAACTATCCCTCATTCTCTGTTGCCGTGGAAGATGGCCAGCAGATTAAGGCTGTATTCACTAGGACGGCCACCAACGTTGGCCCACCAAACTCAACCTACACTCCTAGTACATACATGCCAGCCTCTATTACTGTTACTGTGGAACCATCTGTGTTATCATTCTCTACCATTGGAGAGAAAAAATCGTTTACTGTGCAGGTCTATGGTCCAAAGATTGCACAGCAGCCAATTATATCTGGTGCGATCACGTGGAAATATGGAAATTATATGGTGAGAAGCCCACTTGTGGTTTACACAATTCTCCCAGGTTCTCAATACGGATACCCTTCCTTCTCAACGTCTCAGGAAAAACCAGACTCCAAAGGTTCTTCCATGTATCACAAGAACGGGATCCTCAAACACAAATATTGACAACAAGTATCACACAAATTTTCTTACAACTTTTTGAGGTTGCAAGTTATTAATAATAAACAATTACTTAGCCAAAGTTTGGGGCTCTTACTCTCCCAACATGATCATGGTTGTCAGTGGTGTACTTAAATGAAAATCAATAACAACTTTTCCGATTTGCACTTGTAAAAAAAAAAAAAAAAGCTTTGCTTTTTAGTATTACTAGCATTGAGGTTTGTACGTGCATTTGAGATGACGTCAAATTTGTACCCTTAATTTTGATTTTTAAACTTCTTAAACATATCCTAAATACTACAACTTAATTTTGATTTTTAAAAAAGCATAGAAATTCACTTCTTTTTTTGATAATCGCATAGAAATTCACTTAGAAGTTAGAATCAAGTTATTAAAAACGAAACTCCTAAAACTACGAAAATTACATAAAAATATATTTAAAAAATTAACGAACATAAAAGTTGCCCCTCAATACCACCAGGCTAATGCATACTACATAGACTTCCTCTGCAAGCAAAGCAAGGCTACAATACCACCAGGCTAAGACTCATCACTAGAGAAAACAGCAGCTTTTGCAACACCTTGAAGCCTGGAAGAGCTTAGGACCTTAGCTATCCCTCGTTCTGCCTAGCCATGGAAGATGACCACCGAATCAAAGTTGTACGCAATAGAACATTCGCTAAAGTTGGCCCACCAAACTCAGCCGACACTCCCAGTATGTACATGCCCACCTCTATTGCTGTCACCATAAAGCCATCTTTCTCGTCGTTCTCTGCCCTTGGAGAGAAAAAATCGTTTACAGTGCAGGTCTATGGCCCAAATATTACACAGCAGCCAAATATATCTGGAACAATCATGTGGAGTGTGGTGAGACGGTTTACACATTTCTCCCTGGTTCTCTACACCCTTCCTTCTCCATCTCTCAGATTTTAAAGATTCGTCCATGTATCACACAAGGATGGAAGATACAAAAGAATGTAATCCTCGGCACATTGAGGTCTTTGTGCATTTGAGACGGCATGTCAATTACTGCTATTGCTGTCTTCTTATTTGAAGGAGACCATAGATGATGAAAACTTTGAGCCAGCCTATGTTTTTTAATATTTTTTCAACGACTTCCAAATATTTAATTTTCTCTGTTCAATCATTATACTTCCACACTAGAACTAGAGGTGGGGAGATTTCTGGAACAATTACAAAGTTCGGAAAAGCATGGAATCAGGAATGGTTTACTACTGATTAACGTGCCTATCTACCTCTCTCAAGGTAGACAGCCCTGGATTTCCAATATAACATTCTCATGCCTTGGGAAGATGAAATCTTTCAAAGACCAGACTGCAGTGGTAAAGAAACCAGTATTTTTAGAATCAATAAGATTTTAACATTATTTATTCTTACCACCAGGCACCAGCAATCTTGTCTATAAGTAACAATATAATCCCATTTAACAACTGAGCTTAGACCCAAATAGAGGAAAAAATTACGAATTCAGAGGCAACTAATTCAAGCAACAGAAATAACAGGATCCTTGGCCCTGGGCAGCTAACTTATGTTGCGTACCCCTGTTACAAACCAAAACATGATACCTTTGTCTTGTCCAATTAAAATCCTATAGTATTTCGATTAATTGATTATTACAACAGGCTACAAAATTAGTGAAGAAAAAAGCAACTACTTACACTAAGAATTAGAAATTGCATGACAGAGATTGAAGATCTAATGCTTAAGCAATCAAGCTCAACCAAAAAGCAGCTGCCATACATCATAAACAAAAACAAGTCACCAATGAAGTATTTAATCAACCACATTCCCTATTAAATTGCAAATGCTAAAAATCAGAAAAATCCCAACTGTCAAATATAAAGCAGTTTTAGCCATACAATACAGAGAAATAAATAAACATTATAAGAATGTAGAACTTGAAATATCACTTCCAATCAATTTATTCATCACCAATTGGATACAAATATGACATTCAAATACAAATAGGGCAATCAAGAGCGTTGTGTGGGAAGAGGGGGAACTCATATGATGGGAGCTCTTATCAAACCCCACAAGAACAAAATAAAAGAAATAGCAGGGAAAGTGAAAAATTCGAACCTAAAAGTATTAAGCTCCAGCAGTCTTCTTATTTGGTTGAAATACATTCTTAATGAGTGATTCCTTGATGGACAAGAGTTCAGGGAATTCCTGCTTCAATTTTGTGGCATCAAGCTCATTGTTGCTTCTTGGGGCAACGATCACCTTAGCTTGCTCCTCAAGAGTAAAGTTCTTCCATGTGAAGTTGGGGTCAATGTATTCCCTGTACATCTCTAGTATCTCATTGTGGCTGACCACTCCAGGGTTCGTGAAGTTCCAGATTCCAGTGAGATTTCTCTTTGCCATTTCAATCGAGATTGGGAGTAGTTCATCTAAGATCGTCATTGAGTTTGGAATGTTAACTACCTTCTCATATCGTGTTATCTTTGTGATGAAGTTGCGAGGGTTGGATAAATCAGATGAGATAGGCATTCTAACACGCAAGGTACAGACATTTTCATAATTCTTGAGCAGATCTTCAACCTTTCAAAATATCAAATAAGGAGCCAGAGTCAGAATACCATACATACAATCTATACATCGGAACAGTCATCAACTATTCATTTTGCTCTATTTTACCACATATGAATGCGAATGCAAGAGGATGTTTGTGTGCATAGTTAAGGTGTATTAAAGTGTAATAGTCACAAAAGATGAACCATCAGCTTCTTATGGGAAGCAACTATTTAATCAAAACCAAAAGCCAAATAGCATCTAAAATTGAGAAGGATTTTGTATGATAATTTTGGATCTAAAAATTCCAACTTTACTAATCAGATAATTGCTGATCCAATTGGCCGATGAGATTTAGGCTCAAAAATGATAGGTTCGATTAAGAACTTTAATTTATTGAACAAGTACAACGCACCATAAAACAAGCAAACGCAACATTTCTTGGTATCATTTCAATATATGCAATCATGCAAAATGCGACATTACAGCTCAATTACATATAGTCAAAAATGTACCATTTTAGAAACATCATGCTTACGTAACTGCTACAAATCCAATCATATCGCTGTGTCAGATCTAGACAGGGAAAAATATCATTTGGGTTACGAATCAAAATGTCAGATCTAACATGTTTAGGAGTTACATCTGCTACAGTGACATTTCATTTCCAGCCAACCACCAAAAAATAATTAAAATTTAAATTAAAAAAAAAAAAAAAAAAAAAGAGTTCAGAGCCAGTACCATGGCCTTGGTCTTGGAATAAAAAGATCCGATGAAATTAGGGGTGTCCTCCTCCTTGTACCCGATACCGGATCCAAGTGGATGATCCGAATCATACTCAAAGATACATCCAGTGGCGTAGTTGATCAAGACAATACCCTTATCCCGGCACACGTCAGCCAAAGTGAGTGTTCCAACAACGTTGGTTCGAATGGTCTCGACCTTGTGGGACTCGCACCAGTCGACGTTGGGGCGGCCCGTGACGCCGGCGGCGTTGAACACGTGGCTTGGCTTGGTGGCCAAGATGTCGGCTTCGAGGGACGAGCGATTCTCGAGGCGACCAGAGCCATAGACGAAGTCGATGCCTTGAGCTTGGCAAAGCTTGCCCAGTAAACCTCCAATCCAACCGGTGCGACCATAGATTAGGAATTTGTACGGCTTGTCGGTTGCTGAATCTCCATTGGCTGGAAAACCCATCTGAGATAAATAGAGAGGATGATATTATGCAAGAAATGTAAGAGATTTGGATCTGGTGGGAGTATATATATATATTTTTGTGAACACACAAAATACTCCTATTTGGGAAGATATATGGGATCTTTGTAGCATAGACTGGTGTATTTTTTTGGGACAGTGATGGTGGGACCTAGGCGTTGCTTTTATTTAATGTAAAGAGTTTGAGGAATTATTAGAATGTGGGGACTTCACTCGTTTTTATTATGGTTTTTTTTTTTTTTTTTTTTTTTTTTTGTTAATGTTGTGAGGAAAAAAATTGTTTTTCGATAAAAAAAAAAAAAAAAAAAAAAAACTTGTCTGAGATTTGGACTAATAAAGGGCAACATAAATCCGGTCTCACACTTTTTGTTTTTTAATTTACTTATGGTAAACAATGAATTTGGTTCTTTTTTTTTTTTCTTTTTATGTTATATCATAATTTGATGTTTAACATTTCAATTTCATATTAATTTAGTTACATTATATTTTAATTTGGTATCCATCATTTAAGGTGCACTTTAATTTAGTCAATATTGTTATTTTTTAAATAAAAATTACTAATTTAAAAATGGTTGACGTGACTAGTTAAAAAAAATAAAAAATAAAAAGAAGAAGCTTCTATAGGTGTGGCAATAACCTGAGATCGATGTTGTCAAGATAAGTTAATGAAGAGAAGTCCACGGAATGGGAAACTTTCAAAAGCGCAAACAAAGATAATAATTTTCACAACAATTGTATTGACATACTTTTACTAATTCTATAAACTCACTATTAACATTGTTTTTTTTAAAATAACTTATTTTTTAGAAAATATTATCATCGAAACAAATAGAGCATTAAAAAGAAAGCTTTCTTTTAATTTTCCTTATTTAGCTTAGCGTAAAATAGAGTTAATTTTCGCTAAAATTTTCTAGAAAGTAACTCTATCTCACACAAAATTAAATAAGAAAACCAACTCTATCTTATGCAAAACTAAATAAGGAAAGTTAAGAGATGATTTTTCAACTTATTTTAAGATCACTACCAAACATAGAAAAATGAGATAACTTTCTAAAATTGCTTTTTGAAAAAGGGATTCATTTTCCAGAAAATAAAGCTTTATTAGTAAAAATTTAAGTTATTAATGAATTTTTCATAAACTAATTGAAATCGATCACTAAGAGCTTTCAAATCAGTGCTTGTATAATAAAAATATAATCACATTTTAGCCAACCAAGTCCAAAATTCACTCACATCAGATCATGTAAAGTTGTGTAAAAATACATGGGTTGCTGTAGTAATTGTGTAAATTTACACTAGCACTATTCATTTTGCATTTTTTTTTTTTTTTGTGTATCTTGAAGATGAAAAAAAAAAAAAGTGGATGATGATTATTATGTGTGAAGAAAGAGTATCAATTAAAAAAATCAAGAAAGATTGATATTGTAGATATAAAGTAAAATAGATAATTTGATGTGGGATGATTTGAAAAGTGAGTATGTTAAATAGAAAAAAGTATATTCTCCTGCTTAAGTAGACAGAAATTTTTGCATGAACTGAGAGCAATTGCATAAGCTTTTAATTATCTATATTATACTACAGTATTATTATTCCCATGCGATGCACAGCTTAATGAAGATCCATACTTAAGCTCAAAAAGTTTAAAATAATTAATACTAAATTATTAACTAAATAGTAATAATAAATTATAAAATAAGTAAATAATTTTAATAAAAAATACTTTAAGTTCTTATTTTTTAGAGTTTGGACTTCATTAGTGTTTATTTATTTCATATTTTAAAATTCTCTTTGTACTTTATGTTAATTTCTTAATATGGACTTCATGAGTTTGATTATTCCTATTTGGGTTATGTTTAATCTATGCTCTAACCAGCACATAAACAATAATAAACAAAATAGTTCCTTAATACTAAATTTCTCCTAGTGATAGTCTAATTGTCAACACACTCACAAATTAAATACAATAACCAAAACCAAAAGTCAAAACATACACAAAAAAGTTCAAAAATTGAGAATATAAAAAATTAAATAAAAACCTACATACGAGAACCAAGAACTTAAATGGGTGTCCATTGTTTTGCTTCTTTATGGTAAAACTTCCTTCTGCATAATATCTTGCACTCAAATTCAGAAGTAAAGAACAATAAGTAAGATGAATTTATTATATTAAAACATAAATGTAAGTTGCATTTTGAAGGAAAAAAAAATACAACAACATGGGGTTTATTGTGTGGGGTTTAATTATAGGGATAATATATTGGTTAAAAGGGATTATATCAAAAAATTATGACTGAATATATATAAGTTCTAAAAATGATAATAGATTTTTAGTTAGAGTAGAATTTTTTTTTTTTTTTTTTTTTTTTTGAGAATCTAAAAATGGGGGTCTTTATGGTCATATTACACCCCCGGGCAGGGAGCTAGTGGCCTCGGGGTAGGTAAGGCGAGGACATCGCAGGCAAACCACCATGTACCCTCTGTGTGGGAGTCACCTCATTTGAGAACACCCCCCCACCAAGTTTACCCACCAACGGAAACCTGCTGGTAGCGGGACTCGAACCTAGGTGTGTTGCACGAAGCGTCCGAACCTTGCCAGCTAAGCCAAGCCCCCGTTGGCAGTTAGAGTAGAATTTAAATTTTAAAACTTAGATGATAAAGCTTTATTTAAATTGAATTATTGTTAAAATCTCATCCCTTAGTCAAAAGCTTTGTAGTTTAATATTCTAATAAAATATTAATTTAATCTCTTAGTCAAAAGCTTTTTAGCTTAATATCCTAATAAAAGATTAATTCAATAAGATGCAACTTGAGGGGAAAAAAAACAAAAATGTGGGTTGTGTGGGATTTAAGTTGATAAATTTTTATAATAAACTTTTAGTTTAAATAGAATTTAAATTTGTTTTAAACTATTATTAAAACTTGCAACTTGAGGAAAAAGAAAAAAAATAAAATAAAAACATGGGTTGTGTGGGATTTAAGTTTATAAATTTTTGATAATTTACTTTTAGTTTGAATATAATTTAAATTCGTTTTAAATTATTTAAAAATCTTACCCCTTAATTAAAACATGGGTTTTTTTTTTTATAGAAAGAAAACGTAGGTTGTTGTACGGGATTTAAGTTTAGAATTTTTTTATAATAAACTATTATTTTGAATAGAATTTAAATTTTAAATTTAAATGATAAAGTTTAACCTAAATTAAACAATTGTTAAATATTATCCCTTAGAGGAAATATATCCTAACATAAATATATAATTAATTTACTAATTAGTGAGAGTGGTCACTTGGTGCAACCACAACTCTGAAACCTAAATTTTATTATATATCCCAATAATTAATAAAAAAAATTAATTTAATAATTAATGAGAGTAGCTGTTTATTAGGAAAAAAATTGTTCCAGAGAGAGCGAGAGAGAGTGTGTCATATAAATTTATCAACTCATATGAATCTATATAACATGTATATCAGTCTAATACAAATACATATGCGTAAATTGCAACTCAAAAATAAAAAACAAAAACGTGGGGTGCAAGAGAGATTCTATGGAAAGACCATTGGTAAGTATACATATGTGTGTGTGTGTGTGGTGTAAGTTTTAAAATTTTAATAATAGATTTTTAGCTAGGGTAGAATTTAAATTTTTGAAATTTAGATGCATGTTGCATGTTAATTTTGTTAAAACACTTATTGTTACTTTATTTAAAAAGAAATTTATAAGAATAAATAATTTGTTATCTCTATCAACTAAAACTTAGATGTATGTTACATGTATTGTTAAAACAATTATTATTACTTTATTTTTAAAAAAAAAAATGATAAGAACAGATAAGCTGTTGTCTCTATCAATTGAAACTTATATGCATGTTGCATGTTTTGTTAAAACACTTATTCTTACTTTATTTAAGGAAATTGATAAAAACAAATAAATTGTTGTTTTCATCAACTGAAATTCAGATGCATATTGCATATTTTGTTAAAACATTTATTGTTGTTTTAACTAAATAAATTGATAAAAATAAATAAGTTGTTTTCTCCATCTAACAAATTTTTTTTATCCAAAATATTGTTATAATTTGGTGAAATCACTTGGCGCAACCACAGTTTCTAAACCCAAATTTTGTTATATAGTATATGATTTTATTAAAAAGCTCGAATTTGGTAAGAATTTGGTTTAAAACTCATGTTTTGCACTATCTAATAAGAAATTGCCACATCAATATTTTACTTAAAACTCAATACATCCTACCATACATAATGACACCACATTATATATTACTTAAAACCTGGAATATAGTGCTTATTGAGATGTTATCACGTGCGATCATATGTATTTATGTTTTAGTAATATGATGACATGGTGTGTCTTTATTGGAGGGTGCAAACCCTTTAGATTACACCAAGTCAGTATAGAATTTAATCTCTTTATTAATATATCAAATTTTATATATTTCATTTAATTGTTTCTCTTTTTTTCATCACAACAATTATCATCGACTCTCTTCCTTTGTTTTGGGATACGTAAAAAAAAAAGAAAAAAAAAAGCTAAATACAAAATAAAAATTGTTAGTGTAAAGGTAGCAATCATATATTTTAACACAGTTATATGTGACTTCATGTTAGTAAATTTTGGTTTTTTTTTTAGATGAAATACTGTAATTTTGTTTAACTAGAAGCCAAATCAACTTGAATTACAAAAAAAAAAAAAAAAAGTGTGGAAGAACATCCTCTATCCACACTAAAAACCTGCTAAAATGTGATTTTTTTTTTTTTATTATGCAAGCACAAGTAAGAGTGCAAACCATAGTATTTTAAAAAATATTGACATGGAGAAGTTTAAATTTTATGTCCAAAGGTATTTGGTCAAATTAGGAATGTGTTGTGTTTGAGATTCTTTTTAGTAGCCGAAAGAAATAATCATGACAAAAAGAAAACAACAAAAATTTAGAAAGTCTTGGTGGGTAATGTCTCTTTTCATTAGGACCACAAGTTCTGTAATGGCTAATATTGTTATAGTGAAAATAAGTACATATAATCACTTGTACGTCAATGGGAAAAAAATTGTGTACATAAATAAGAAGACCAAAGCCAAAATCATAAGAAAAAAGTTGTTTTATTTGTATTTTATTTCCAGTATCACTTTTAGTTGTTGAAAAAATTGTTAATATTTATGAGTAAGGCTTAGCTCAGTGCACTTGACTTGACGTGTCCAAAATTTATAACACATTCTCGTATAGAGTTGGGAAGATAACAAGCATAAACATTTTTTTAAGCAAACAAGCAAAAGCATTTAGGTATGTTTGGGTAGATCCGGATCCTCTCCATTTCTCTTTGAAATGGAGAGTGTCTAGTTCACAGACAGAATCATTTTGAAAATTATCAAGGGCCAAAAACATGCCACGTCAATTAAAATTTAAAACTCAAGGATCCGGATTCAAACCACAGTTAACTCCAATGTTTCTCTCTAACTCTAACCAAACCCAGCTGAATAGTTCAAAGGATTCGGCATCCCCTTCACTACCTCTCTCTTTTTGTGTGCAAAGAAAATAACTAGGAGTTGCTACGGTGCCGCCACTACCACCTGTGCCAAGGCTATAGAAATAACTCACTGTAACACCGAAGTCGGTTGAGGAAGCAGATGCAGCTGGAGGATCTGACGGACGAGGTGACTCAGTTGCAACTCTCAAATTGCGATCTGGTGAAGAAAATCCAGGCCAAGGAACAGAACTACGAGGCGATTGAATCCGCTAACAACATTCTCAGAGTTCAGCATGCGGAACTCACAGATCCCTTCCGATCCTTGAACTTGGTGCTTCAGATGATCAAAGAAATGAGTGGATTCTTCGTAGATATTCTGGAGATTCTTGATTCTATGATGAACCCATGGCAGCTCAACCGTCCGATCCAGCCAATTATGGCTGATATGTTCCTGCCTTGATCAATAATCCAACGGTCTCTGATCTTTCATTGTTAGTAGAAGTCGGTTTTGCGATGATGAATCATTGTAATGGTGTTTAATAATTTGGGGCTATGCTATGTAGAAAAGGCTTGATATGTTAAAATTGTTATGGAAGGTCGTTTGGATTTCTTATTGGGTTTGTATTTTGTAGATGTATGTAGTTTGTTTTATCATTTTAATGGATGTGTTTTTATGTTTTATGTATTAGTCATTATACTCCGGTTATTATGGATTGTTGGGATGTGGATGCGTTTCGAATTTCAATCTCTAAAAGCTTTGTATGTTGTTGTTTCATTAGCATTTTGTTCCCAATTTTTTTTTTTTTATAATTGTTTTTGAATCTAGGAACACCCTAAACTGGATTAGGAAGAAAAGGATGAACAAGATTAATGTCATCTAAACTTTTGTGATTTTGAATCCAATTAGTGATACAGTGATGGTTATCATGTTCTTGGATTTTCCAGTTTGATGGGTTCCTCTCTTTATTATGTTTTAGGAAACACGGACACTTCTGGGGATCTGTTTCTCTGTATCTTAGATTATGTTCATGTCCATGCTCTTCATTTTGAGATTTTGGATTAATTTGCAATATTTTTGGGGTTGGATGATTGTCAGGATTTCTTGTTTCATTAGAGCTATTTTCACTAATTTTGTAGAACCGTAGCCTTGGCGCAGGTGGTAGTGGTGCACTGTGACGGCAGGGCGAAAGAGAAAGTCGAACCTTTGAAAGGGAATCCAGATCCGCAATTCTGAGAGTTGAGTTTCCACTCTTTGATAAAACCATGAGCTCTTCTCTGATTTCAACAATGGTGTCTGATGGGTCGTCCATCTTTGTAGAACAAGAAAGAGAGAGCTGAGAAGGGACTGTAGGGAAAGGTAGCAACTCCTAGTTATTTTCTTTGCACACAAAAAGAGAGAGGTAGTGAAGGGGCTGCTGGATCCCTTGAAATATTCAGCTGGGTTTGGTTAGAGTTAGAGAGAAACCTTGGAGTTAACTGTGGTTTGAATCCAGGTTCTTGAGTTTTAAATTTAATTGACGTGGCACGTTTTGGCCCTTGATATATTCCAAAATAATCCTGTCCATGAACTGGACACTCTATTTCAAAGAGAAATGGAGAGGATTTGGATCCTGTTTGGGTGGGGTAAAAATAGGAAAGATGGAAAATAAAGAGAGAAAAATAAGATGAAAAATGACATTTTTCACTGTTTGATTGAAAGGAGAAGGGGGAGAGAAAAGTGGTGGAGCCCACAAGTTTTCTTTCCTCCCCCTTTAAAATACAATCTCTCTAATTTGGAGAGAAAATTGAAATGAAGAGTGGAAAAAATATTTAGCCAAAACTAATTCCCACCTCTTTTAACGTTTCTGACTTTTTTTTTTTTTTTTTTTTTTTCCTTCTTTTGACTTTTCCTTTGTAACGCTGGTTTTTCTTTTTCTTTTCTTTTCTTTTCTTTCTTTGGTGGTGGGTTCTTTTTCTTTTCCTTCTTTTTTATTCTTAATTTTTATTTTTATTATTTTTTTAAGAAAATACTTTTGGATGATTTCTTATCCTATTATTTGAAATGTCAACTTTCATCTATACACAATTTTTAAAAAAAATATAATGTATTACTTTTTGTTTTATTTAAGAGAGGTATGATAGTAAATTTATACGAACCTTATTTTCAACCAAATCAAAAAGTTTTTCATCCCTCTACTTTTCCACCCTCTCAACCAAATACAAATGAGGAAAACTAAAAACTTTTATATCCTCCCACTTTTCCTTCCCTCCTCTATTTTTTATTCTCTCACTTTTCCATCCTCTTGACCAAACGAACCCATAATCAAACTAAATTGCATAATTTGCTGGATCACTTCAAGATAATCGCTTATTGGGAAGTTTTATTTGTTTTATTTTAATCTTCTGAAAATTGCCTTTTTTTTATATAATAAACAATAGTCAACCTACAATAGAGTAGGAGATATTTAAATTTTAGACATTTTTATTGAAAAAACAAAAAATATATATTAGTTAAGTTACAAGACTTTTAGTATTTATTAGTTCTTATGATTTTTTAGACACATAAATGGCACCAAAATTGAAAAATGCCATGTTAACAAATGCATTTAGGGTTTTTGTTAATAAATTATTTTAAGAAAGTTTTAATACTACTTTTGCAGGAAATATAGAAAGTTGTCCAAAAAAAAAACTCATTACTTTTTTCTTTTCCCATAAAAAGTTTCTAAAAATATCTCCTAAACTAATGCCCTTAGAACATCTGTTAAAATTTCTCAATTAAAAAATAGCAAGCATTTGAGGTAACCAACATTTTATTTATTTTCTTGTATTTAGGATATCTTTGGCACATTTATGCAGTGGCGGCATTATGTACAAGCCAGGGGGTTCAAAGGAACCCCTTGACTTGTTAAAATTATATATGTATATATAAAAAAAAAATTTAACTTTGTTTTGACCCCCTTAAAATAAAAATTTGAACACTCTGACACTAAATTTTATTTAAACCCAACTAAAATAAATTTGAACATGATAATTGACAGGACTGACGAAGCAAGTAATGACGACAAAAACATCACTGACGGATATATCACGAACGACGAAGACGAGGATAAAGCAGCAGGAATATTCAATACCGCCAATAAATGCCCAGGCTGGGTAAGAACAGCTATACAGCCCGTTGGACGAATTAAAGCCCCGCCATAAACCAAAAGGCGTAACTGAAGGCAGCGTTAAAACCACAATAACTGTCACAACGGTTAAGAAGCAAAAGGAACATATATAAACCAACCAAAAACACCGGCCAGAGGTACGATTACATAAAAAAAAACCAGCACTTTCTTTACTTTCAATTCCTTATTGCAGCAATTCTAAAAAGCTAACTTAAGTATCGGAGGTGCTTTGGCAGGCACCACACCGGTGTCCACTCTGACAGATTGCGCCGTCACCCCTCGATCGTCGGAAGACGAAGCACAGGTTTGATTCCGTCTGAGCTTGATTCTTATTGTTACTGACGAACATTTTTGCTTCATCAGTTTGGTGCCGTCTGTGGGGAAGGGCCACCTTTCGGTATTGGTACCTGAAGAGGCAGTACCCACTAATTTTTACAGTCAGATGGAATCCAATCTAGATCCTACCCCCCTGACCCAGCAAATCCAGGCCCTAGCGGCTACTGTGGAAGAACTCACCAGGCAGAATCAAGAGATGAAGATGCAGCTCCAGCAGATTCAACAGGAAGAGAGTCAGTCCAGGGACGGCCCAGAGGGTGAAGGAAATAGTCACAGAAGAGCCAGCACTCTCAGACCGACAACCTTTGAAAAGCAGAATTCAGATGTTATCAAGGAAATGAGGAGAGAGATGGACGAGTTACGGAGAGCTGTCAAGGGGAAAACAGACCGGAGTGTGGATAGAATGATTAGAGCCACATACTCGCCCTTCACAACAGCAGTGCTTGAATGTCCAGTGCCGCCCAAATTTCGTTTACCCCAATTGGAACCGTTCGACGGATTGAGGGATCCTCAAGATCACCTCAACACATTCAAAACCACACTAGGCCTCCAACAACCTCCTGACGAAATATTATGTCGCTCCTTCCCCACGACTCTAAAAGGAGCGGCCAGGGAATGGTTCACTAAGCTGCCGTCATCTTCAGTAGATAATTTTGAGCAACTGAGCGGTGCCTTCTTGAGGCATTTTATCGGGGGACAACGTCCAAAGAGGCCAGCGGATTACCTGCTCACTATCAGGCAAGGAGAGAAGGAGACGTTAAGATCGTATGTAAAACGTTTCACACGAGAAACCCTGGAAGTGGACGAAGCTGACGACAAAGTGCAGCTGACGGCTTTCAAGGCAGGATTAAGATCTCGGGACCTCGTGGCATCACTTGCGAAGAGTCCTCCAAGGACAATGGCAGAGATGCTCTTAAAAGCACAAAAGTACATGAATGCCGAAGACGCGCTCGCAGCCATAAGGGATACAGCAAAGCCGGGGGGCGTTGGAATGAGAGATCACGAGCGAAGAGGACAGAAAAGAGAACGAAGTGATCGTCAATTCAAAGACAGTAACAGGAATGACAAAGGCTCCCAAACGGTAAGATTTACCCCTTTAATTATGCCCGTTGACAAGATTTTGTCGCAGATTAAGGACGAGCACCACTTGAAATGGCCACGGCCATTGCACTCGTCGCCCAACGTTCGCGACAAAACAAGTACTGCCGGTTTCATAAGGATCACGGTCACTACACGGAGGATTGCCGCGATCTCAAAGAGCAAATTGAAGAACTAATAAAGAAGGGCAAGTTGCAGAAGTACGTGAAGAAAGAACAGTACCGTGGACCAAGGAACGGAAACACAAACCTGAAAGAATCATCGTCAATCAATGAAGACCGTCGATCTCATCCAGCACAGAATGTGATAGGCGAGATAGCAACCATTGCAGGAGGACCCTTTTCGGGGGGATCTTTTAGGTCTCTCAGGAAAGCATGCCAAAGGCAAATTAACAGCGTCCATATGATCCCCCCAGTCAAGCAAAGAAGGACAGACGAAGATATGTGCTTCAACGAGGCAGATGCAAGGGGGGTGAAGCAACCACACAATGATCCCTTGGTCATAATGTTAACCCTAGAAGGGTTCAACACCAAAAGGATCCTCGTGGATAACGGCAGCTCTGCTGACATCATCTACCTCCCCGCGTTCCAGCAATTGAAACTAGATCCAAAAAGACTGCGCCCATTTGACTCTCCCCTCGTCAGCTTCAGTGGAGATCGAGTATATCCCAAGGGCATGGTGACGTTGACAGTGACGATCGGGACCTATCCAAAGCAGTTGACCCGTCAGTTAGATTTCTTGGTGGTAGATTGTCCTTCATCCTACAACGCAATCATTGGAAGACCCACACTCAATAAATGGAGGGCGGCAACGTCTACATATTGTTTGAAAGTAAAATTCCTGACAGACAACGGGGTCGGCGAAGTAAGAGGAGACTAAGTTTTAGCTCGGGAATGTTACCAGGCCGTACTAGCTGCACGGGAAAACCACACTTGGGTGATAGAAGAGAAAGAAGGGGAAAAGGAGGAGAATGGCGAATGTAAGGATGAAGCACTGGAAACGGTTGAATTAGCTGTCGGGGAAGTAACTAAAACGACGAAGATAGGAAGAATGCTGAATCCGGAGATGAAGGCCAAGCTCGTTCGATTACTCCGAGAAAACCTGGATATCTTCGCTTGGACTCACGAAGACATGCCAGGCATATCCCCTGAAGTCATCCAGCATGAATTGAGGGTGAACCCAGAGAAAAAGCCCGTCCATCAAAGACGAAGAACCTTCGCTCCGGAACGAGACCAGGCAGTGACGGACGAAGTCAACAAGCTCTTGGCAGCAGGCTTTATTCGAGAAGTACATTATCCGGAATGGCTTGCCAATGTCGTCTTAGTAAAGAAAGCCAACGGAGCATGGAGAATGTCTGTGGACTTCACGGATCTGAACAAGGCATGCCCAAAGGATAGCTTTCCTCTACCAAGGATAGATCAGCTAGTAGATTCAACAGCTGGAAATAAGTTACTGACGTTTATGGACGCCTTCTCCGGGTACAACCAGATAAAGATGGCTGAGGAAGATCAAGAAAAAATTACCTTCGTTACGAGTCAAGGACTCTACTGCTACAAGGTGATGCCCTTCGGGCTGAAGAATGCCGGAGCCACTTATCAGAGGTTGGTGAACAAGATGTTCAAGAATCAAATTGGCAGGAACATGGAAGTGTATGTGGACGACATGCTCGTCAAGAGCAAAGAAGAACTTTCTCATCTCGAAGATTTGGAGGAAACGTTCACCACTCTCAGGCAGTACAAAATGAAATTAAACCCAGGTAAATGCGCATTTGGGGTAGCCTCGGGGAAGTTCTTAGGGTTCATGGTTTCCCAGAGGGGGTAGAAGCTAATCCGGAGAAGGTTCGTGCCATTATCAACATGGAATCGCCAAAGACGATTAAAGAAGTCCAGAAGCTAACAGGAAGGATCGCGGCGCTGAATAGGTTCGTCTCCCGAGCAACGGACAAATGTCACCCTTTCTTCAAAACTTTGAAAAAAGCTTTCGTCTGGACTGACGAGTGTGAGAAGGCGTTTCAAGAGCTTAAACGTTATCTGAGTAATCCACCTCTCTTAAGCCCGGCAAGAGAAGGAGAGCCTTTACAGCTGTACCTGGCGGTATCAGTCACGGCCGTAAGTGCGGCCCTAATTCGTGAAGAGGGTAAGAAGCAGCTGCCAGTTTACTACGTGAGTCAGGCCTTCCAAGGAGCTGAGTATAGATACCCGATGATCGAGAAGATCGTGTTCGCGCTAATAGTGGCCTCACGTAAACTCAGGCAATACTTCCAGGCGAGCCCAATCCTGGTCATGATTGATCAACCTATCAAAAAGTCCATGAACCGACCCGAGGCGGCTGGGAGGATGATCCAGTGGGCCATCGAGCTTAGCCAATTTGACATCGAGTACCATCCCAGGACGGCCATCAAAGCGCAGGTACTAGCAGACTTCGTGGCCAAATTCACCTTTGCAAATGAAGACAGCCAAATTACGAACGAAGGTAGATGGACGATTCAAACTGACGGATCCTCAACTCAAAGGAGGGGTGGTGTAGGGGTCGTCATAACCACCCCTGACGGAGAAGTACTTAAGTACGGTGTCCAGCTACGATTCTCGGCCACCAACAATGAAGCCGAATACGAAGGAATACTGACGGGACTAAGGCTCGGAAAAGCCCTCGGGGCCAAGAACCTACTAGTTCAAAGTGATTCAAAACTGGTAACTGAACAGATAAAAGGAGAATACGAGGCAAAAGAGGACAGGATGCAAAAATACCTCAGGCTGGCGAAACGCCTTATCCAAGAGTTCGATGCAGTCAGGATTGAACAGATCCCTTGAGACCAGAACATCGTAGCAGACGAGATTTCAAAAATATCATCGTCAGACGAGTGGCCGTCAAGGGGCAAGTTTATGATTGAAGTCCAGAAGCATCCCAGTATTGAAGAAGTGTCCGCGTTCCAGATCCAAGGTACGAACAGCTGGATCACGCCTATTATGTCTTTTTTGCAGGACGGATACCTCCCCCAAGACGCAGACGAGGCGAAGAAGGTTAGAAAAAGAGTGGCCAGATTCACGATCTTAAACGACACCTTATACAAAAGGGGCTTTTCCATGCCCTACTTGAAGTGTGTTGACGAAGACGAAGCCAAGTACATCCTGAAGGAAGTTTATGAAGGAGTTTGCGGAAATCATGCTGGCCCGAGATCCCTGGTAAGCAAAATTATTAGAACAGGTTATTTCTAGCCAACCATGCAGGTGGACGCAGTAGACTTCGTCAAGAAATGCGACAAGTGTCAAAGGTTCGGGAACGTCCAACGGCTTCCAGCGGAGAAGATGACGACCGTATCCTCCCCTTGGCCGTTCGCTCAATGGGGAATTGACATCGTCGGCCCACTGCCAGTAGGAAAAGGGCAGATAAAATTCTTATTGGTCGCGATTGATTACTTCACAAAATGGGTGGAAGCAGAGGCAGTGGCAACCATCACCGAAGCACGAATCCAGAGCTTCGTTTGGAGAAATATAGTCTGCAGGTTCGGGATACCAATGACGATCATATCAGATAATGGACGGCAGTTCGATAGCCAAGCCTTCAAGGACTTCTGCTCAAGATTGGGTATCAGAAACAAGTTCTCGTCTCCAGGACACCCGCAGGCCAATGGGCAAACGGAGGTGACGAACCGGACGTTGCTAAAGATCATAAAAACCAAGCTGGATAACGTGAAGGGTGCCTGGCCAGACGAACTCCCAAACGTGTTGTGGGCTTATAGGACCACAGCAAGAACCCCGACGGGGGAAACACCTTTCAGACTCACATATGGCACTGAAGCCGTGATATCGGTCGAAGTGGGAATCAATAGCCTCAGGCGCGAGGCATTCCAGGAAGAAGATAACGACGATCAACTCAGGGTTAACCTTGATTGCTTGGACGAGGTAAGAGACCAAGCCTCCAGCAAGATGACCAGGTACCAGCAGAAGATGGAAGAATACTATAACAAAAGAGTGAAACTTAGACGATTTGAAATAGGTGACCTCGTCTTACGCAAAGTCAGCACGGCCACAAAAGAACCAACACAGGGGAAGCTAGGACCCACATGGGAAGGGCCCTACCGAGTTACTCAATATTCCAGGCAAGGGAGTTATCATCTAGAAGCCATGAATGGGCAGAAACTTCCACGACCTTGGAACGTCGAACATTTGAAGAAGTACCACCAATGAATGTAACCAATGGATATGTTCAGATTTAATAAAGAAATTTCATTATTTACTAATACTTCTGCGTCCACAGGTCTTAATTACTTGGGATTTTTTCCTCCCAATCTCAAAAATTTTCCTAAGTAACAAGATTCCGCCTTGACGGATGTAAGTTACTGACGATTTGAAGAGACATTGAATCTCAAAAATTTTCCTAAGTAACAAGATTCCGCCTTGACGGATGTAAGTTATTGACGATTTGAAGAGACATTGAATCTCAAAAATTTTCCTAAGTAATAAGATTCCGCCTTGACGGATGTAAGTTACTGACGATTTGAAGAGACATTGAATCTCAAAAATTTTCCTAAGTAATAAGATTCCGCCTTGACGGATGTAAGTTACTAACGATTTGAAGAGACATTGAATCTCAAAAATTTTCCTAAGTAACAAAATTCCGCCTTGACGGATGTAAGTTACTGACGATTTAAAGAGACATTGAATCTCAAAAATTTTCCTAAGTAACAGGATTCCGCCTTGACGGATGTAAGTTACTAACGGTTCAAAGAGACTGAGTCTCAAATTTTTCTAAGTAACAAGATCAAAAGGAAAGTGCAAGAAGAAAACATCACTGATAAAGGAAACGTTGAAGATGGCTATGTTACAAAGGTGCAAAAGGAAAACTAGTGCATGCAATTAAAGCCCAAAAACCGAGGGCAAATTCCATTGTTTCCAGACCCACAAACACTGGGCCAAGCCATTCCACAAAAATTGTTCAAAAAAGACAAATTGCTTCAGCAATGGAGCTAAAAAAAAAAAAAAACGAAAACAAAAGATTTTTCTTTTAAGCAACAGGACAATCTGGATCAGCAGAAGGAGCAGCACCATCAGGAGCAGGTTCGTTGGCTGAGGCGTCCTCTGAAGCACCAGGTTGACCAGAAGAAGACTGAGCAACCTCGTCCATAGCCATCTCTTGGTCAATCTCCTCAAAATCAAGATTCTCCAAATCCACCCCTGAAGGGTGCTTGACGAGGAACCTCCTCAGCAACTCGAACCCTTTGAAGTACCAACTAAGCAGGACAGTGTTGTACTCGTCCGTGGTCTGGAACGCCTCAACGGACCGAGCCGCTATGGTCTTCAATTTCTCTTTAGACGCCAGGAGTTGCTCGTCCTTCTCCAAAGTTAATTGACGCTCAACCCTCAGGTCGTCATTCAGAACCTTCATCTGCTCCTTCAACTCGTTGGCTTCCCCCATTGATTGAATCAGGTCCTTCTTAAACCGGAGTTCTCGGCTTCCAGGATCTCCACTCTCGATGCAAGGGAGGCAGCCTTCGCTTCTTGAGCTAAGTACTCCGAGGTAATGTGCAAACTCTCCCCCAACACCTGAAACAAAAATTAAGGCCGTCAGCACGTGAAGCTTCAGAAAGTCTCAAAACCACCTTGCCTTAAGATTTTTACCTGAACAATCTTCTGCACATGACGGCTCGCAATACTGTTGAAAGGCACTCCGGTAAGGACCTTCAAATCACCTGCAGCCACGGCTCCATGCGCCCTCTTCACCGCCAGACTCTCATCGTCCCAGATGGTAGACGAGGAAGAAGTAACCTTATCCTTCGCCGTCTCCAAGCGTGGCCTCTTGGAAACGGGAGTAGGAAGCTCCTCGATCGACGTGGAAGGGGAGACCGTCCTCGTCACCTCCACCCCAGAAGTGACGGGAGTAACTTGAGTCGCGGGCGAAGCGGAAGAATCTTTTACTCGAACTCCCTTTTTCCCCAAGTGTGACAGAGGCTCGTTCTTCTTCGATTTGATCTTGGCGTACAAATCCTTGTTAAATCTCGTAGTCATCTCTGAAAAAAAATATAATGACGATATAAACGAAGACAAAGAAGAACAGTCTCTACTCACGAATCAAATACTTACTTTTCTTTTCTTCGATCTCGATGTTGCGAAGAACAAAGGAGGAAGGCTCTGGCCCCAAACAGTAGAAAGCCAGAGTTCTGGGACACACAAGATCGTCCCAATCCTCGATCGGCTGCGCATACGCAATGGCTTTTCTCACTCTCTCCTTGTATCGACTCTTCAACTTTGGCCGTTTCGTCACTAAAAAAAAAAAAACACAATGATCAACGAAAACGTCGTTAGTAGCAACAGGGAGCAAATAAAAAAAAACTCAACGGACGAAGATAGACATTGACGCACCTAATGACGGGTTTCCCCACTGACGGCGTAACCTCGGGAGATCACCCCAAATCTCACTCGAGGAGGTCTCAAAATCGTCACCGGACACAAAGAAAAATCGGGACTTCCAGTACCTGAAAGATGAAGGCAAGCCCTTGATAATCCTATTTTTTCTCTCCCAAGGCACTAACTCATAGTACCCATATTCTCTAGACGATTTTAGCCGGTACAAATGGACAAGCTCGTCCACTTTGAGCATATCGCCGTCCACGGCCGCCATCCAGATACCCATACAACTCACCACGATCCTCCAGGAATTAGGCATAAGCTGTCCAGGAGCTATGCCGAAGAAATCCAACATCTCCATCAAAAAAGGATGGACGGGAAATCTCAAACCACACAAGAAGGCCGCCTCATAGAAACAAACCTCCCCCGGGAAGAAGCTACATGCCCGGTCATTTACTCCCGGTAAACGAACCCTCACCCGTTCGGGAAACTGAAACCTATCTCTAAACCTCCCTAGGGTTTCAGCGTCGAGACCACACTCCTCCCCAAGGGCGTGAAAAGCCCTAACTTCTCTAAGACTCGAAATGGCCGTATCTCCTCCCACTGGGTCGTCGCTGGACGAAAGCCCAGTATCTAATTCGCTCGACCTAACGTCAGACATAGTTCCTAGCACCCTTTCTTTACCCCTATACCAATCCACGGACTGATGAAGCAAAGACAGCAAGTCAGCCAACACCAATTCTAGACCGTTACCCTCACAAATAAAGCCACCTAGGTGCGGAGAGCTACCTACAAAACCCCCCAAACGAGCAAACAAGAAGGAAATCGAGGGGCAAGCTGTCCTAACCTCAGAGCCACTAACCATCAAAATCTAAAAACAACATGGGCAGAATAAAACCCCCCACAAAAAGGAAAAAGGGGGAAAGGGGAAAGAGGAACAAAAATCAGAAAAGTCACGGAAAGGGGAAACAAAGCCAAAGATTGAGAAAATACAAATACCTCGAAAGCGCAGACTTCGCCGTACCACCACGCAACGTACCGGTCTGAAAATGAAAGATCGCCGGAGAAGAATTTGCAGGGAAAAGTAGAAGAAACGCAGAGCAACAAAAATATTTTTGAAAAAAAAACAAAGAGCAAAGAAAGGGAAGTTAAATAGCACAGAAATTAAAACAGCGGGAAAAACGAAGAGGCAAATGATGGAAACATTAATCACCACCAACCAAAGCACGACACGTGGCCACGATCAGAACAACGCCACCACTGCGCATTTATTGCGGCACGAAACTCCAAGAATCACCCGCCAACTTTTCACCTTCCCTGATCGCCACGACATGTCATGACGACCAAGGAATCCGGGGGCAACTGACGGGACTGACGAAGCAAGTAATGACGACAAAAACATCACTGACGGATATATCACAAACGACGAAGACGAGGATAAAGCAGCAGGAATATTCAATACCGCCAATAAATGCCCAGGCTGGATAAGAACAGCTGTACAGCCCGTTGGACGAATTAAAGCCCCGCCATAAACCAAAAGGCGTAACTAAAGGCAGCGTTAAAACCACAATAACTGTCACAACGGTTAAGAAGCAAAAGGAACATATATAAACCAACCAAAAACACCGGCCAGAGGTACGATTACATAAAAAAAAACCAGCACTTTCTTTACTTTCAATTCCTTATTGCAGCAATTCTAAAAAGCTAACTTAAGCATCGGAGGTGCTTTGGCAGGCACCACACCGGTGTCCACTCTGACAGATTGCGCCGTCACCCCTCGATCGTCGGAAGACGAAGCACGGGTTTGATTCCGTCTGAGCTTGATTCTTATTGTTACTGACGAACATTTTTGCTTCATCAATAATTTTTTTTTTTAGAAAAATATGATTATCTTAATACTACCTTCACAATATTTTCTCAATAAATGTTATATGACAAGTTGTAACTGGTTTTTATTTGGACTCACAGTTAATATCACTTTTTACCTACCATTAATAAATTGTCACCTAGATTTTGTTACAAAATTTTTGTGAAAGTATTGTGTATTTAATTTTATTAAAAAAATGTTTCAAATTTTTTCTCTTTCATTAAAATAGATAAATATTCTCTTTAGAACTTTGGCTTACATTACTGTTGACAACAAAATGAAGTTGTTTTTCCCTGCACTTTTTTTCTTCATAAGCAAAAATTACACTACTGCTACAACCAATAGATCTTCTATCTACATATGTTATTCTTTCCCATTCTCCTTATGTCTCTTTCCCTCTTCTATATTTTCTTAGTTTCTCTCTTTATTTGATCAAATAGTTTGATAAATACCCTATAGATTTCAAAATCCAAGAAGTCTTTTAGTGCATGCTCAAATTCTAAGAGAGCAACCACGTGTATGATTAAAAAGCCATATACTTCAAAAGCAAAAACTTGTACTAGTTCTTTTTTTTTTCTTAGCTTCACATTTACTCCTAGCTCTATTTCTAGGTGTGTTACTGTTCTTCTTTATCATTTTTTATTTATTTAATTGATAATACCTATAAATATAATAAGTTATTATTAATTTGACAAAAATGTTTTGTTAATTATTTAATTATATTTGTTGTCTTACTGATCCTTAAATTATTAATAACTTTTTTAGACTATTGTACAATATAGTTGTATTGTATATTGAATTGTTTTTAGAATACTATTTTAGATTATTGTATATAATATGAAAGTTGTATGTACTGAAGGAAAAATATATATATCATTTTATTTTTTAATGAATCCCCCATGACAATTTTCTAGCTCTGTCATTGTTAACCCCCTAGAAAAAAAATCATGGGGCCGCCATTGCGTTTATGGCATGATTTCAACAACTCTAATGATTACATTAGGAATTAGGATTAATGTATAAACTACTTATTGATTATAATTGTTGTCTCATATTTGTATCTATGAGTCCTTCCTTATACGGAATTGTTCTTATGTAATAGACATAAGTCATATAATTGACTCCATTATGACCAGAATCCTTTATCCTTGCATCATAATTGTCAATTTCCATAATAGGTTTTAAGCAACTTTCTTGAATTTGGTGCTTAAACCTTTGTGGTTGGGAAAATAGAGAAATTATTTACACCAATGGAAGGAGTCCCCCCCCCCCCCTTCCCTCCTCCCATAGGAGATGTGATCCCCAGTGTGCAATAAGGTGAGGTCCACAACTCCAACAAGAGGAAGGAGGACTCCTCTCCTAGAAGAATACATTCTTGGGCAAAGTTGAAACCATAATTTTAAAAACTAGATCGGACCGATTGGTTCAACCGAGAACAGAATAAGGCACTAATTTGGTCTAATAAAAAGTCCCAAAACCAGCCAAAATTTATTAAAATAATGGATAAAACTAAGAACCAGGACCAAAACCGATTCTTTAACCATACCGATTTTTAAAAGCATGGCTGAAACTTCACTTGTTTTGACTTTTATGTTTTAATCTTCCTAAGGATTAACTAGTTGATAAAGTTATTCTAATAAGATAATTTGTGTGCCTTCGCTGATTTGAGTAATGACTTAGGCACTTCTCTTCCCATGATTGTAGTGTGCTTTTCCATATTATTATTGGAGTTAAATAAAATAGTTTTTCACCCTTGTTTTTGTGTTTCATAACTTTTACGTGGCTAAAAGTAGACATATGTCACAATCGTGATGGGTTCAGTACAGCTAAACCTTGAATCTAAACTCTCCCTTTTTCTTTTTTTCTTTTAGAGTGTATTTTGTAATTTGCATGACGAATATAAATTTCAAATCATGAAAAAGTTATATTGAAAAATAGAGCACTCTTTTCTTAGTTAAATTTGGGATTCACACTTATAAATTTCATAACTTGTCATAAAAAAAAAAAAATCATACACTGATTTTGATCCGATCATATCTATTTTTCACTTTTAAAAAAAAAGTTTTGAATATAATTAATGCAAAGCTAATGAGAAGCACTACATCACATGGTTTTTTTTTTTAGCGTAACTGCACTTTTAGGCCCTACATATTGCACGTTTTTCATTTTGGTCCCTGCATTTTATTTTTACTACTTTTAGTCCCTAAACCAATTAACGCATGACATTTAAGTCCTTACCATAAGCCAACTAACAAGAAAAGCTGAAGTGGAAGACGGAACACCCTATTAGCTAACGTGGCATTGATGTGGCACTGATGTGACGATTAAAATATTATTAACAAATATTATTTTGCATTTTTATATGCCACGTCAGTATTTTAATTTTTTTTATAAAAAGCCATGCCAGACAATTTAAACCAAAAAAGAAAATAAATTAAAAAAAAAAAAAACTTAAATCAAACCCAGTTCTTCATTTTACAGCTTGTTTTTCTCGTTCTTCCCAAATCAAACCCAGCATCCAAGAACTCAAACCCATCACAAAAACATCAAATAAAAGAAAAAACAAATTATCATCTCTCACTCTTTCGTTGATGAACCCGAGCTCTCCCATTCATTCCCAACAAGAACAACTATCTCGGTCTCAAGACCTAAACAACATGACCACTCAAAATCAAGATCAACTCTCACGGTCTCAAGACCCAAACAGCATGACCCACAAGACAAACCCCAGCAAAATCCAGCAAGACCCAAACAGAATGACCCACAAAACTCACCCCATAATCAAAACTCCAACAATCCAAGATGAACCAACCTCACTCTTTGAGTCGGCTCGTGTTAATCTCAACTGTGTAGATCTGGCTCAGGCGTTGAGGTTGCATTTTCCAATGAAGAAGAGCGCCACCACTTCGGTGGTGGAGGTGGACTCGTTGGGTTGGTGGAGGAGAGAGAGGCTGATCTCACCAAACCCACTACCATTATCGTTGGTCAAAAAAGAGAGAGGCCAAGATCGAGCTTCATTGTGGCCGAGATGGTGGTTGAGACGGAGGCCCCCTTCCTCTATATCTGCTCCAAACCACCGGCCTCATCTTATTCTCTCTCTTTTTTTTTTGTGTATTTTTTTTTCTGAAGAAAAATTCTAGGTTTATGGGTTTGCTAGAGATTGAATTGGTTACTGAGTTTATGGGTTTATTTCTTCGATTTATTTATGGTTTGTTTTGGTTTCTTAGATTTATTTCTTGTTTTTCTAGATTTGATGGAGTAGATTTGGTTGTTGGACTTGGATTTGGGGTTTGCTGAAGATTGGTTTATTTCATGGATTTAGGAAGAACACAAAGAACAACTTCAGTTCTTACGAAAAAATAATAAAAGTAAAAAAATATATATATATATATATATTTAAGTTTTGTTTTTTAATTTTTTTTCTTTTTTGGTTTAAATTGTATGGCATGGCTTTTTATAAAAAAATTAACATGCTGACGTGACATATAAAAATGTCAAATAATATTTTAAATAATATTTTAATCATCACATTAGTGTCACATCAGCTAATAAGGTGTTTTGTTTGCTACCTAAACTTTTACCATTAGTTGGCTAACGGTAAAGACTTAAATGTTACTTGCTAATTAGTTTAATGACTAAAAGTGAAAAAAAAATGTAAGGACAAAAAGAAAATGTAAAATATAAGAACTAAAAGTATATTTATGTTTTTTTTTTTTTCCTATTTATTGTGCCGGTGGTATATCTATATAAGAAAAGTGATGTCCATGGCTTGTGATCTGCTGGATAGTGAGTTGTTACTTGTTATCGTGCACAGAGGATAGTGAGTTGTTACTTGTTATCGTGCGCCGAGAATCGCGCTTGATGCCACCTGCAGAGTACTGTATATTATACCGTGTTGACTTGGTTACGATTCCTATTGTCCAAAAGAACTGTCTCAGTCGTCAAATGGAGTGCTGATCTATGAGATGTTATCTAAAGTGACATCATATTTGAATATAATATCTATTTTTTTATACCATAATTTGTTAACTATTTAGGAAATTAGTTTTAGTTTTGCTTAATAATTTATCAGTGTTTCGTAATAAAATTAACCAATTTATTTATAGGTCAGATTAGTAAGATGGTTAGGGAAATCACAACACATCACTTTAAAGAGTTGCGGTTAAAATAAAAAAAGGAAAAAAAAAAAAGAAGAAGAAGAAGAAGAAGAAAGAAATGATACAAACAAATAGAAACCTCCAATTTTATTGGCTATAATATAAACATATCATTTGCAAGTAGGTTCACAACTTGTGATTAATTAGTTAACATCCTATGTAGGCTTGTTTACGAGTCGGGCCAGATCAGTTTTGGACCCAGCCGAAATCAGCAAATTTTTGTTGAAATTTGCTATGATTTGGCCAGATCTAGCTAAATCCCACCAGATATGGTTGAGATCTCGCCAAATCTGGCTTGATCTTGCTGGATTTGGCCGAATTTTGTATATAGCTCCAGTTGGGTCGAGTGGCTCGGGTTTTGGAGAAGGAAACCCGCCACTCGACCTGTTGGTGTTAGTTCTTGAAAACAGAGACCCATTGCA
Organism: Castanopsis chinensis; assembly: GCA_032878915.1. NCBI lineage: Eukaryota > Viridiplantae > Streptophyta > Magnoliopsida > Fagales > Fagaceae > Castanopsis > Castanopsis chinensis. Next base: position 7,154,250 of record JAVQMG010000115.1, on the reverse strand, counting down.
AACTGACTAGAGTTTCAGTGCGGGCTAGAATCGGATCGATGTTGGATGGTTTGGCCGGGTTTTCAGGCTCCAATTAGGCCTGGATAGCCTAAATCCTATGTTATATTTGGCATCTAATATTGCTACATTGGTTTGTGATTGTAGGAATTTATTGGACCAACAATAGGCCATTCATCCAAGTCACATATTCAATGAGGCTAATAATTGTGTAGAAAGACTAGCAAAAATGGGAAGAGAGCGAGTGATCAAAGTGGAAGAATATGATAGTTATCCTTCTTTTTTTTACCATTGTTATGTATAAGACTGAATGAATTTGGAGAGAGGGTGCTACTTTTGTATAAACTCTCTTATTTATAAATACTACGCCCCCTTCTCTCTCTCTCTCTCTCTCTCTCTCTCTCTCTCTCTCTCTATATATATATATATATATATATAACCTCTAATTTTCGATTATATCATATGTCACTATTTTTTTATATTAACAATGATCCTACATATGTGGACAATTAATATTGAATGCCAAATGTTTAGGATATAACACTTCTTAGTATTAAAAAAAAAATATACAAATTACACCATTTTAATTTGAACAATTGTCATTTTAAATCTTTGAAATTTTATTTTTGTCATTTTGGCCCATTAAGTTCAACCATGTTTCCATGTTCATCCTTCCGTTAAAAAGGTTGTTGTTAGCCATTGAAGAAATATTTTTTTAATAATTAAAATTTATTAAAATATTTTTAATAAAAAATAAAATCTAAGATTAAAACAATTAAATAAGAAAATTTTCACTAAATGGAAGCTAATTAGAGTACCGAATCATCGACGATTAAAAGCAACCAATCACCACCGCACACCTTTAGTACGATGGTTATTTCACAGGTATAAGTGCTTATGAAGTGTGGGGGGTAAGGGCCGACGTTCAAGTCTCACATTTTCAGAAGAGAATTTCACACACATATATAATTAGATTAGATTAGAGTAAAATTTCTATTTTGTATAAAAAAAAAAAAGAAAAGAAAGCAACCAACCATTGCAAATGAAAAGTTAAACCCGCACAACATTTTTGCAACACCATGTTTCAGATGTTAAGAGAAAATATATATATATATATATATATATATATATATATATATCAAAACTGAATTACAATCTCAAACCCATGTTTCATCTATTATGAAAAAAAAAAATTAGTAAAATAAAAACTGAATAGGATTAATCTCAAACCCAATCAATTATTGCCTAATAAATCCCAAAATTTCAACCATTTTGCCCGTAACAACATATAAATCAAACCACAAATAACCTTGCTCAGTTGGTCACTTAGAGCCCCACTAAACCACCACACCGTGAGCCCCAATGACCACACTTGAAGGCTCAAGCTGTCGGAAAGTATTCTTATTAGAGCAGCGTTGGACCCTATAGTTTGGAGCTCCGATCCTGTACACCTTCACATAACACTTATTTTTATTTATGTGAACTTTTAATGGATCAAAATGACAAAAAGATACTATAATAAAATAACAATTGCCCAAATTTAAAGGGTATATTTTTTAGTTATTTTTTTTTTTTCTAAAAAATATTATCACATGATGTAACTGCTGAATTGTTAAGCCGTACTAAAAAAAAAAGATGAAATTGGAAGGTAGAAGAATTATTCAACTTAGAGAATATTTCTTTTTCAACAACCCTTTCTTTGAAAATTCACAGCCAACACAAAAAGATGCTCCTACATAGGGTCATCTTCTTTACGGTCTATCACGCCCCGAACCCAAATATAAAGATAGATACGTGTCAACCGCCATATGCTTATAAGGTAAATATCTTACAAGTGTGCAAGGTTTTCTTAGCAACTAAAATTTATCTTTAAAAATTATATTAAATAAATAAATAATACCTCAACAATTTCTTTATGAATAGATCTCTAATAATTCAAAAGGATCAAAATTCAAACCTCATATACATAATGCCAATTGACCAAAAGATATAAGACCATTATAAGACCATCTAATTCATATTTTTAACAATCTTATAACTAATGTCACACTATATCCCCGTGATTGAGCATCAGAGTACTAATGAATAATCCCCATTGGTTGAGTATTAGAGTACCAATGAGCAACCCCCATTGATTTGGGTATCAGAGTACCAATGAACAACCCTCATTGGTTGGGTATCAGAGTACCAATGAATAACCCTCATTGGTTGGATATGAGAGTACCAATGAATAACCTCCATTAGTTTGGAGATTAGAGTACCAATGAATAGCCCACATCAATATCAATATATATATATATATATATATATATATATATATAAGTAGAGACCTCATGCGAGAGTGCATAAGGTATTGTCATGTGGCACTCTAATATTGTATTTAGCATTTTTTACCTTTTTTCATTAACTTTTTTTAGTACTACCCAATAGATCATAGTAACTTACTTTTACTATTATATAAATAATAGCATTTTTTACCTTTTTTTATTAAGTATTTTTTACCGTTACCAAATAGATCGTAGTAACTTCTTTTTACTATTATATCAAATATGAGTTGTCTACAAAATGGACTACCTTTTAAAAGTAGACCAAACCTTATTAAAAACTTAAGCCCAATTATTACCTTACATATTATGACCAAAGTTTGACTTTTTCCACGCGTAAATCAAAGCAAAAACTCTACCCTCTTACAAACTTTCTTCTTCCTCCCTCATGTATAGATGATACTTCTAGAAAATCTCATTCTCATGAAATCATGTCTCCATTTTTCCCCAATGATTTCAATTCAATATGTTTTTATCTATTAATAATGTTCTATGCAATTTATACAGACAAATTCTCTGCCATTCACCAGTGCAACAAAAATATATATAAATCTTGAGATTCCTGAGGTTGTTGAAATAATTGACAAGTGTATATTTCTAAAATTAATAATAACAAAAAGTCTAATAAATAGCATATTCTATCTCACAAAATTCCATTAACTTAATATTTTTTTAAAAAAATTTCAATGATAGGAATGGTAAAAAACATGATCCTATACAAGAAATATAAAAAATACATGCAAAACAATTTTCATAGGAGGATTTATCTTTAAATAATATGAAGGCAATAGTAAAGATAAAATGCATTGAATGAATATCTATGAAATAGGTTTGTTAATCATTTCAAATTATACTCATCATTTACGTAAAAAAAAAAAATAATAATACATCATATTATTTACTTTAAAAAAATAATATATATTAATTTCAAAGTTCATTGCAAGATGTGAACTACTAGGGTATTGCAACAATTTCAAAGTAACATTGATACAACAGTGAGTTGGTATTACATTTTGTGCATACTTTGTGAAAGGAATGTCAAACCACAAGCAGGATCATTTTGGTGTGCAAAATGTGAAACAAAAAACAAATATTTTTATCCCAAAGTTAGAGGCACTCACATTAACTACATACTCTCCAAATATTTATAATATATTTATCTCACTATAACTACTATATATATATATATACACACACACACACACAATTTCAAACTACTTTAGATACAAGATTTAAATTGAAATTTTTGATGCAATTGACAAAACAAATTTTGTGATATTTGATCGAGATGCCGAGACAATCCTAAATAAATCTACAAGAGATCTTACTGAAAAATAAAATGAGGTGCAACTTATTTAAATTATTGTAAGACTATTGATATTGGAGAAGGAATCCCACATGATTTGAAAAAAAAAAAAATTAGGAAAAAAAATAGATTTTCCTACTTCATTTGAATAAATTCAATCTAAATGATGGTTTAAAAATTACATAGTTATTAAGATTTTTGATGCACCTTCAAATGAGAAAAAGGTATGGAAGAAAAAAAAAAAATATATATATATATATATATATATATACACACAATCCATTATTCCAAAATTAACAAAAAATAAAAAAAAATAAAAAAATAAAAACATTTACAAAAAGCTATCACATCATTGAAATTTAATATAAATGCAAATACCTTCAAAAAATCTTAGCGAAAAAGTCTAAACTTTGTAAGATCGAATCAAGAATCTCTCGGTGCCAATTCATTAGTGATTAACACAAATGATGCAATAAAAGGGAAAAGTGATGAAAGCTCAAAAATTGAACAAATATGGACGGACTAAACTTCAAACGTTGAAGATGGAGAAACTGATGATGATAACAAACCATACCGCAATAACAAAGCATTGAAGAAAGAAAAAGCGCTTTCATCATGAAGCTTTTTATTACATCATATAATAAAAATCAATAATATAAAATGAATTAATAGGCTTTTATCAACTTTTATTATACAATATTACTCCAAAGTTGTGCTAATTATTACTTATTACTTGAACAAAATAATTATAATAGATATATGTGTGCAATTTATTATTGTTATTTTTTATAATGAACTCATTACTATCAAAGTTTTATAATAAATATGCTATAATATATGTATAATATTTTCCAAAAACAAATTTACATAAAACATTACAATATTATCCGTGTATCGCATGAGTAACTTACTAGTTGGTGTGAATATCAGAATACCAATGAATAACCCACATTAGTTGAGTATCAGAATCAATTCATAATTAGATTGTCCATAATTATATATATATGAAATCATAGTTTCTAACAAAAATATATCTTATTCAAGCATGTATATAAAAATCATATACTCATTATTAAAATATATTTGTAATAATCCTTTACTTAAAATCAGTAATACAATAAAAATAAAAATTCTAATTGTAGGGTCAATGGGCCCAAGATACGTGTTGTGCCAGCCCAAGAGTGCTTGTAAGGTTGTAAACCCAACTCAACAGTACAGTTAGTCCAAGGACATAGGAAGTTTCACTCATGAAATGACGTGAAAAGAGAAAGAAGACACAGCCGGCCAAAACGCTCTAAGGCATGATGTCCAAGGATAGAAATGTCCTCGACCATTGGTGGCCAAGGACGAGGGGAATGATCTGGTAGTTCGAGGGCATCATTACTAAAGACCTTGGGCACGAAGATAAAGGAAGTGAATGTAAAGGATAAGGAAGGTGAACGTAAAATATTTAGGGTAAAGCTGCCACCACCGCATTGAAAGCTCTGCAACTACTTCTCTGGCTGCATTAATGAGGAAACAACGTTTGAGTGTTAGAATTCAGCCTTGCAGTTGCCATCAAGGACTTGGAAAAAAAGGGGTGATGAGACAAGTATCCAAATGGAGCACCTGATCCACACATGGAAAAAAGGTAGGGAGGAAGGCAATATAAAAGGAAAACGGTAGAGAAAGAAAGAAGGGGGAGAACACAGAGCATACACATACCAGAGAGAATTGTAAGAAAAGATCCAGCTATTGTCCTCAGCATCTAAACATAACAAGAACTTTCAGTCATGTAAAGGAAGGAGACATGCATACGTGACCTAGTTTCGAGTTCATGTTACCCAACGTCTACAAACCTTGATTCGAAGCCCATTCTCTATAAATTCATTGTTTTGGGCCCTTTGGGCTGGTTCCCTTGGTGCAACTGAGGTCCAGTTTAACTTATGCCCCTACACTAATAATTATAAACAATTTTCTGTAGTTAAAACTATATTAATATAAGCAAAATAAAACCCAATTAGGATAATATTACTTACCTCAGCTAGCTTACTACAAAAAAAAAACTTCTCTCTAATACTTTCTCTAAAATCCTTAGATATCACCTAAATAATTTACAAGCACCATTTATTCAATAATAAAAAATTTAAGAAAGACTTATAAAAGTACCAGCTAAAACAAAAACCACTAAAAATATATTCAACAATTGTCCATGATTAGAGCAACCACATCAGTTTGTTCAAATTATCTGTCTATTTTACACGAAAAAAACATACTTTTTTTTATTTTACACATTCATTTTTACAAATCACCCACATCAATTTATTTATTCTACACATTTATTCAATAAAATATTCATTTTTTTTTTTACATTTTTTATTGTTTCCTTCCCTCTCCTCCTCTCTGAACCCTCTCACAAACCCAACACAAACCCAGCCACCAGCCACCCAGCCACCACCATCAAACCCACCCAGCCACCACTATCAACCTACAATCATCAACCACACAAAAACCCATCGTCTCGATCGTCGACCACACAAAAATACAAAAACCCATCAAACACAAAAACCCATCTATTTTACTCATCGTCTCGATCTTCAGCGGTGCTATAGTTCGAGATGTCAGCCCCACACAAAAACCCCATGGCATCGAAGGAGGGGTGCGAGAGCTCCACCGGACCCTGTCCGTGGCGCGCGAGAGCTCCGCCAGACCCAGTCCGTGGCACTCGAGATCTCCGCCGAGATCAGCCTGAGATTTTGAAGAAGAAAGAGAAGCTGATCAAGAGAGCTGAGATGAGTGGGAAAGAGAGAGCTGTGATGAATGGGAAAGAGGCAGCTGAGATGAGAGAGTCAGGTGCAGTCGGAGAGAGAAGAAATTATTAAAATAAACTATACACGAGCTACAATGACCGTGTATATATGCACGGTCACTGTAGCATTTTCATATTTTTGCACAATTTTAGACAACTTTACACCTACTAACGTGGGCGTTTTTTTGGCCAAAATGTGTAAAATGAAGAAAATTGTGTATTATAGAAGATTTTCCATAATTTGATGTGGATGCTCTCAAAGATAAGACTATAACTCTTAGTACTATGTTTACCAAAAAAGAAAAAACTCCTAGTACTATGTCACACTACGAAAGACAAGGCACGTGGGCCATCCTTCAAGAGTTCAAGCACTACACTTGAGTTTACAGCTTTTTAATTTGATTTTGGTAGCCGATCCATCTTCAACAAATACACTGTTACTTACACCCTTTCTTCTTTTTTTTTTTTTTTAATTTTATTTTTTACTTGTCAGACCTCAATCCTAATCCTATACTTACTAGACTTTTTTTTTTTTTTTCCCCCCCAAATCCATCAATTCCGGTACAAGTTCTTAAACAAAAATTGTGCAAAAACCTGACCCTTGACCCATTGCGCCTAAATCTGCAACTTCGATTTGCGCTTATCCGTTCGTTATCTACTTATAACAAGCAAGTTAGTAGCCTACCTCGGCTGAATGTTGGGACAAACAGCAATAGCTGTGCTTATCCTTCTAATAAAGAAAAAAACCTCATATTAAACCGATTCACCCACTACTGCTACTACTTGTATAGAAGATCTATTAACACATACAGCTACCTATATAACAAGTTGCCTCTGACTTCTGTCTCACAACTGCAAATAGAACCTGTAGCTTCATGCCCTGACATGAACTGAACTACTACTGGCTTAGCTGCCTAGCTCGCAACAAGTGTATATAAAAAGATTAAATTACCGAGCATAGAAAATTTTTTAAGTATAACGTCCAGTCTACCAAAAATAAATTTAAACTTTTATACGTTTGCATCATTATAACTCTTGAATATTTAACAAGTAAAGCTTAGATTTAACAAGTAAGAGCTTTCTAGGTTTTTACCTCAAATGTGTCGTTAACCCTTCTCTACTTGAGTAATTTGGATAGTCTCTTCTCTCAAAATATCTCTATATACATTGACTTAATAAGCTTATATATATTTAGGGTTTCGACCTTATTTTCTAAAAACTCTCTTATAATTATAAATTATAAAATTGACTCCACAAAATATTTACTTAAATACCATTTCTTTTATTTTTTTAATTATTTTATTATATTATTATTTATTTCTTTATTTTTTTGGGTATTACAGTCTTACTTTAATAATTGAACAAATAGGCTAACAAATGCAAGTTCTAATCCTACCTTATGATACATAAGAATGGACGAACAAATATAGGCAAAAAAAAAAAGTTTACAATTTTAACATGACGTGAGATACTGGAATTTGCCAAACATAGAGCGGAAGCATATATACTCTCTTTCACTGGGAACATAATTGGTCGAATTGTCAGCAATTCTGGGATTAGGTATCATGAAGTGGATCAGATCGTGAGGTTTTCTTGAATGACTGTAAAAGTCCCAGTTACGGTTCCTCCTACGTCTGGGAATGTTGCACAGCCAGGAAGAGGCTTCACCTTGCCTGTTCGATCAACTTCGAGTGGATACTTTAATAGGTGACCCTTCATTTCTGTTACCTCATCAGCTACATATTGTCTCCAGTTGAGCTCGCTCAAGGACTTTACACGCCTCACACATTCGAGGCTCTCTGGTTGCTTGAAACATCCTTCGAGAGCTCCAATGTGCTCCGCCCATAATGATACTCTTTATCCATATATCTGCATCCAGACATAAAAAAAAGAATAGCACTTGCCTTTTGTTTCCTTAAGACAATATTAACATCAAACTTTGCTGGGTGAGTATCAATAATGGAGAGTCCAATAGTTTTTCCTAAACCCAGATTCTTGGAAATATAATGATGTCCACCATTGGTTAGGCAAAATTTTTGACAAAATGAGATTTTTATGCTATTTATTCCTAAATTTTTTGAAGGATCATCTTTTGCCTTTTGTTTTTTTATTTTTGTCAATTTTTTTTTTTTTCCATCTGAAGTTCATATGAAAAAGATATATAAATTTGAAATATATATTTTGAGTTTTCTTCATACAAGAAAAGAAAAGATACCAAAAGTATCATGTGAATTCATATAAAAAAAAAAGAGTTATGACATAGGATAAACACCTGCATTGATTAGTTTTTAATATAAATTGATTCATAAAAAACACCTTGCATCACTATACTATAAACGTTGTATGCTTCATTTTGTAATTGTAGATTGACACTTGCGTGGTTTAATTATTTATGTGGAGAAAATAAATCTCATACTTCTCGACTTAAAAAAAAAAAACATACATTTTTTTAAATTTTATTATCTTAACAATAAATTCATTAGTTATATGAAGATAATATAGTCATTTAAAGAAATGGGGGGGGGGGGGGGGGGGGGGGGGGCTTTCCATTCAAGAATGTGGGTACACCCACATGTTTTGGGGGCCTCCACATTCCCACAAATTTGAGGTTTTGTGGGAATGTGGATGCTGCATCCAGATTTCCTTGAGCTATTTACAACCAAACAGAGAATCCTCTTATGATTAAAAGATGACCCAAACTAAATTCCATGCAAGAGTCTTTCTCAAGCTTTGATCATATTATTCTTCAAAAGACAAACCATAGAGATTTATAAACATTTTTCAAACAGATCAAGCAAACCTATAGCCAGAACCACACTCAGACACATTTGTTTTTTGTTAAGTACTTAGTGCTTTGATAATCACAAACTTAGACAACTAAACCGTAACTAAGGAAAACACTCACATATAACACGCCTACATAATTTGCTAACTGGCTCGTGAAATTTCAATTTTCAAAGCCTCACACAAGAAAAAATTATTCAAGATAATTTTGCAATGAATTACTATTTTATTATGCTGAAGTTATCTTGCTCAACTTTAATGAAACTTAATGGAATTTTTTTCCCCAATACCAGTAGCCTTCTAGTTCAATTAGCATCTTTTACATGTACATTTACAGAGACACATGAGGTAAATGCAAAGAGTTCTGTTTTGTTAAGCTTACCTGTCCATGTGGACCAGAACGTTTGCTTGCCCAGGTATGATAAGGCTGATATGCACCCATTGCAATTTCAGTGTCTCTAGTGCCTTCCATGGACCGCTGATTTATATTTGCGGATCCCAGTATCACATACTCATCATCCACTATCATTCCCTTAGAGTGGACATAAACCATAAAACGCCTACTCTTCTGAGTAAGTACCTACATAACCAACATACAGTACACTTAAGCAAGACTGAAAAAGGTGAAAGAATGATCTAACTGTAAAAGGAAACTTAACATTTCAGAAAGAGAAAACTGAAAACTGTACTCAGGCAGATAAAGGGAAATACTTGAGGAGTCTTTACTGCAGCGGCATTTGTTGCAACTGAACTGTCTTCCGTATCTGGTGCCTCACGATTGCCCAGGCAAAAGAAATTCAAATAGTCTTGTGGCTCATATTTGTTCTCAAGGCCAACCTCCTTTAAAGCATTGTAAATTATTTCATACATCATCTGCATTGTTTTATGCTGCAGAAATCGAAATAAAACCAGGTAAAAATTATGTGGCAAGAAACCCATAAAAAATGCCTTACGGTCTCAAGCATTAGTGTTCACATCTACCTGCCAATAGAGAATCCGCTGAATGGGAGTGCTTGTAGGAACACCTTCTGGCCACATTGGGATAATTATATATGCAGAGAACCTCTGATTCGCTTTTATTTTGTTAACAATTTTGAGGGCAATCTCCATCGGTATTAAATTATTGGCACCTGCAGGGAAAAGTATACTTTATTGCTTATAACTATGAATTCATGATGTTCCCAACCCAACCCAACCCAACCCAACTTGTTATAATTTCTTCTCCAATATCCTCTGAAAAATTGAAAGAGCATACCTTTCCTGCCACATAGACCGTTACCAGAAACGGTTCAAAATAGCATAGAATACTGCAAGTCAGCTTATTGTAGAATATCCAACTATCACATTTAAAAATTCAAATAGTATATCAATATTATTAAATAAGCATGGTTTTTGGCCACCAAGCTAATTGTGTTGAGACCCTGTCCGAGAATTAAATTGGAATACACCAAGACTACACAACAAGAGCATGTATACCTTTAGCTTTTTGCTATATCAAAATTCTCATATCAGAAACACCAGTGCTCTATGACCATGTCCAGTAACGCCTTTTTTTTTCTTCTTTTGCAGGTCACTGGGTTGGATCACATATTTGTGAGAAACACTGAAATCTCTGTCTGTGTTCTTGTTATGTAAATAAAATCAAAATCAAGGCAGTAACTAGATTGCAAAACCAAAAATTGACAGGGCATTTATACTAAAATTCGACTAAGAAAGTACTATATTTTTTCTAATTCAATTTTATGACAACCTACATTACATATTAGTAACATAGATACAAGGACTGAAACATTCAACAAGAAATGGAATCACTTAATACCATTTCCATGCTGTCAAGGAAATTTCAAGAAAGGAAAAAAGTAACGAAGGATGATTTTTATAGTAGTATGTTCTAAAGATACAGAATTATGTCTCACTTCTTTATTCTTAACCTTATTTGTTAGAGTTCCTCACCTAAGTCTTTGTGAGAATCCCAATTGTATGATGACCCAAGGAAGTACTGGTTCTCAATATAAATGAATTTTTGGGCAGCACGGATTGCCTTCACATATGCTGTATGAATGCTCATGTCTATCAGTACATTCTTCCCACATAAAAGATTCTGTTACAACAATGTAAACATATTAGTTCATTACCTTCATTGGGACATAATCAAATGTCTTATTTTAACAAGTGAGTTGAATATCCAAGGATTTTTCTCACCATGCTCATAGCATCTTTTGGGTCCTCTGGAAATCCTTTCACAGAATTGGAATCAATTGAACGAAAAACCTTCAATTGTGGCAAATTTAGTCCCCCCCGAAAAAAAAGAAAAAAAAAAAAAAAAGAAATCATGAATTGAAAAATCCAACTCCAATAGAAGATTGACATCAATTGTACCTGTACATGCCAACCCTCTGGATCCTTCTGAGTTTGGCAAGGAAACTCTGCTATCCCAATGATGTCAGGAATTCTTTCGATCTTAAGTAGAGCATCATCATGTGATGATGCTTTTAGCTTTTCAAGCCCATGAGGTTGTGATGCCTTTCGCCAACGCTCCTCAAAATTGGTAAGGACGTCATATGCAGCTGGACCATCAATACGACAATGCAAATCATGCCACGGTTCTCTTGGACAGCCAACAAGAGGCTCCTATTTTAATTAGAAGCCAAATAAAGGTTAAAATGGGAGGAAAATACCCGCACGAAACTTATCATATTTTCTAAAGTTGATTCCTCATGCTCAGCCTTGTCTATTATATTTCAGGTGTAAGATGAGACAAAATTAATACAATAACTAATAAACCATATGTATGTTATTGCATCCTATTAATGGAATGTACATCAAGCAACTGCTTGGGTGTTTGTCTGTTTTTTTCGACAATAATAATTTTAGTTCTCCTCAGTTACACTAACAAAATCATACATGTATGCATGAGTTTTGCAAATAAAATATTCTTCTTTGCCTGATATATCAGAGGACAAAAAAAGAGGAGAATAATGATATTCCAAAATCTGGATCAACTACACTCATGGAAACTAAAAATTAAATGAATGATTTACTGTGAAGTTGGTGTTACGATAGTCATCTTTGTGGACTGTTTGTAAAGTCCTAAAAAGAGGATGTTTAGGAGTATCATATCGGCCCATGCATAAATCAAGACCTCCAACAAATGCCATGATCTTTCGTTTATAGTGACCTGCATCCGCATCCACAATCACTGTTTTCTGATGATGGGTATAGATTGTTCCAACCTCCTGATAATAAAACATAAGAAAACAAGACATTCAAAGCAAGTACCAATACAGAAAATCTCATTTGAGAAGTACATGCATGTCTGTATAAATAAATAAATACATACATACATACATACATACACGTATGTATAAAACACTCATATAAATAGTAAACGCTATGTTTGTGTGTTTGTATGCATATACATCCAATAAAGAAAATAAAAGTAAAATGAAATCTTCAGAACCACACCACCAAATACACAAAAGACAAAGATTTAGTAGGTTCATCCAATAAAGCAGCATCAGGTAAGATTATGAGACACAATTCTGCAGCTGCTGCATTCAAAGAAACGGCATGTAGTTGGACAATTGATAAGTATATTGCGACTTATCTATATCAAACCTGCTTTTTGACCCAGCTAAGTCCTTTCCCAGCAGATCGGGGGCAGAGTAGAACTTGCACTGAAGAGTGCTTAAAAAAATGGCGAGTCTCCTCATCATTGGTATGCATGATGCCTTCCTACATTTCATAGAAATCAGTGAATACATAATGACAGAGGATATAAAAATAACTACTTGATGCAAGAAAGAGAAAAATGATGCATAATTCTCCTCAAATAAGAAATTTAAATGATAATAAGCTACTTGGGGTCAGCCACTTGAATTGTGTTTTACCTTCCTGCCATAAAGTGGACCATACAAAGGAAGAAAAATTTGAGCAAAAGATAAATAATGGAACGTGTACAAACAAATACAAACTAGATAATTCATTGTCTGATAATTGAAATCTCGACTAAATTCAGAAGGGCTATTGTGAGGAATAAAACAAAATTGTATTTCTATTGTAATTTTACTTCACGAAACAAAAAACCATAATGATAAGGAAATTCACTAACCACTGTAGTATTTGAAGACAAAAAAATAAATAAATAAATAAATAAATAAACCAGCAAAGTATATGATGATATTTGATCCCAAATTGTGCTATATAATGGAATAGTGGTGACATATGCTAGTAAAATTTCTTAGTTCCTTACTGTTTTAAATCCCAAAATGCTCCTAGAGGTAGGATCATCCCATACAAGTAGCAGCACTCTTACACCTTCTTGTGACTTGATTTTGAGAAGATCCCCCAACATGCAATCTGTTGCATAATTACCATCTCGAATCAGTTTAACCTTGTGGTACACCGACCACCCTGCAATGTATATCAAACGACGGGCCTGACTTATTGCTTCAAAGATATCATGCCAACAACTCCTATGCTCATACTGAACATCACCATGAAGCTTCAAACTGGGAAGGCAACCATCATGAACATGGGCATCTTGATATAGTGTCACTTTTCCGCATTTCCTAAGTGGAAAGTAGGTACCAGGGACCCCTTGGGAATCAGGACTTGAATCTACTCCATGATAAATGTTGACTTTATCCACTGGGGTATACTGAATTGATAAACTCAAGATAGCTCCAGCCTTACAGGGCTTCCCACTGGCATTAAGAATTGGGAAGGTTCCCTCAATTTTCATTCCAGAATATAATTGCGCCACTGGAATTCCCACAGCACCCATAATCTGTGAGCCAACAATATCACTGTCTTTGACAACAAAATGCACTTCTGCAGCAAAATGTGCAACAGGAACATTAAAATTCTGCCTCCAAACTGGGTTCTCACTATTACTAATCACAAATGTCCTCCCAATTACAGCACCTGATACTGATACTGTGACATAAGGATCACTTGTTATCTTATCAGACATATGCCCCTCAATTTTGTTGTTAACCTTCACAGGCAATTTGGAAAACATTTCTCCTAACTTTTTATGAAACGAATCCATGTTAGGAAGGTTTTTGGCCTCCTTAACCCAGATATCTAAGTTCCCATGTAACGGCAAAACCTTAAGGGAACTCTTGTTGGTCTCAAATGGCACAGCATGTTGACCCTGACCATGGTTTGAGCCTTCAAATGAGTATGTTTGAGCATATGCAGAATGCTTCTCCATTAAAAAACAAATCTTTCAGTACTTATAAAGCTAGAATTGTATGGGACACTCTTTTATGTGTCAAAATATGCAATCAAGAACTTGAATTAGGCTGATTCAGCAGATTGAAGTTGAACAACAACTACACTGACTAGGAAGAAGTAAACCCAACGACAACAACAGAACTCAAGATCAAAATTTGAAGAATAGCCAATGAATATAGGCACTTAATATTGTCTTGTTCTTCAACATCAAAGGAAGATTTGGCAATGAAATAGACTGGTCAACTAAAAACAGAAAGAAGCTGAGACAGCTATTGGGAACTTGGTATTTGACTTTATAATCAATGCAAAGAAGTGAAGCAAAATAATTGGCCAGGTGGGTATGCTGAAATTGATAAAAAGTGAGAGAAGTGAAAATATCATCTTGGGGTTTAACCTTGATAGGTAATATACAGGGGAGGTTTGACTGGGTAAAGGTAAGTGAGAGACCAAGAAGGAGATGTTGATGGTGGGGTTCAAGCTTGAAAATCTGAAAATGGGTAATGGGAATAATAGTGTTGTGAAAGAGTAATAACTAATAACAAATTCAAAGAGACTGTGGAACAAGTAAAAAGAAGAAAGATAGCCATCGAAGTTAAGCATGATAAAATATTAGCAAGTGGGCAACGGGACCTGTTCAACACCAGATGAGATTATTATATGCAAATGGTGCCACACACTCACACACGCAGCACAAAGAGTAAGAGAGAGAAAGAGAGACCGTTGATTGAAAATGGTTTTATATATGAAATTTGAATTCAAGGGCGTCTAAGCAGAAAGCTTGAATGGACAAAACAGAGAGGAGAAGTTTCGTTTAAGAAATTAGGTTTGCGTTTTCCCTCGTTTTCTCAGTCAAATAATAAAAATAAATGCTTTCTTTCACCTTAGCCGCCCCTAACAAAAAAATATAACATTTTGGGAAAAAAATGTTTTTTTTTTTAAATTAATATTTCAGGACAATTCATTCAAGTAAACCTCAAATAAATAATATTTCAGGATAATTTACGGATAATTATATGCAACGGATAACTCAGCAACACCACTCCAATTCCAACCCCAACTTTCTTTAATTTTGATATTTTTAAACCTCTTAGTTTATAAATAATGGCAATCAAAACATTATATTCTTACTAGCTTATAGCCTATACATAATTATTTTTTATCATGAGGTCAAACACATCAACTAGATTTTGAGATTTTTTCTTTTTCAGGACAAGAGACTTTACTATAGTAATATATAAAAGTACAGTAAATTTAAAGTAGGTCATTTTATATTTTTATGTTTATGTGCAAGACTCTACATGTATATATATTTGACACAAAATCAATATATATATATATATATATATATATTTATAGAAAGTAGGAACCTCAAATGGAATAGTCTAGGATTTTGTCATGTGGATTTATTTATTTAAGCATTTATCTCAACAAAATTTGTATCTATACCAAATTATTATTTTATGGAATATGCTTATGGAATAAATAAATATACTAATTATCTATAGGTGTGCACATTTTTGTAGTTTCACTATCTCTCTCTCTCATGTGGAGAAGAAAACAACCACTTATTGCA
Source organism: Castanopsis chinensis (assembly GCA_032878915.1). Lineage (NCBI taxonomy): Eukaryota > Viridiplantae > Streptophyta > Magnoliopsida > Fagales > Fagaceae > Castanopsis > Castanopsis chinensis. The sequence continues at coordinate 7,138,237 of JAVQMG010000115.1, read as the reverse complement.
TGTATAATGCCATTTACATAAGGACAAAGTTTAGCAACAAAATTGGACAACCTTACTCAATAAAATAAACATTACTACATATTTTGAAAATCTAACTGTTAAATTACATGTTCATTACGCTCTTAATACACATGTCAAATTTTGTGTTAATTGGATATTATTTACTATATGATCTATAAACTATATTTTATGCATAATTTTAAATTTCAAAAACTTGCAATTTAAACAATTTATTGATGACATAGTTATAGACTTTTAATTTTCTAGAAATTTTACAAACATGGAATATATAAGAAAAAGACATAATCCAATAGTAAATTTGTCAAAATTTACTTCCAACAAAAAGATATTGAGTAAGGTTGTAATCTTAGGCTACAATTAATTTTGTAGCTAAAATTTGTTCTTTACATAAAATAGGTGTCAATGAAACTCACCATATAGGTTGCTTCATTAATGGTTGTTAGGGTGTGTTTGTATGGACTATTGTAAATTTGTTTTTTTTGAGTTTAAAATGAGCATTTTAAAAAAGTTATGAAGAGCTGCTGTTGCGAAATGGGGTTTTGGGTTTTTTGGTTTTTATATATGCTCTTTTAGGCTCTTCAAACGCCTAACCAAATAGACCATTAACAAATAATGTCCAAGGGTAGATTGTGATGATTTATAAAGTTTAGAATTTAATATGGTAAAAAAAAAAATATAAAACAAGGTTTAATTTGACACAGTGAGCAAACTCGGGATATTTTACGATTTTTCCCTTACATTTTTGTATTAAAATTTAAACTCTATAATTTAGATACGTTACCCTATAATTTTAAAATTAACAAATTCAATCTTGAAATTTCATAAATGTAACAAACTAAATCTAGAGTCCAACGATATATCTTCCCTTTTTACAGAATCAACTTGAAATGAAAAAGAAAACCCTGAAGTTCCATGAGAGATAAAGGGGAGATTGAACTTGGTACTTGTCTATCGCAATATGATTAATTTGTATTGCTAATGACTTTGACCTGTATAATGCCATAATTGGCTCTTCTTTCATGGCTCTATTATACTATTACTATATTTTCTCAAATAGTAATTTTGTAATGGGTTTTTTTTTTGGAACTCAATTGTATAGTAGAGAGTGGAGATTAAAACATTGGATTTCTTGAAAAGACTAAAATATGCTAACCAATTGAATTACAAAACTCTTGATATATTACAATGAGAATTGAAGCCTATTATTCTATATGTGGGGGTCAAAAACACCCAACAAGAAACACCAAGAAAACTTTAGAAAGTTTAATATTCGGGTAATTGGCCAACACAATCTATTTATTAGAAAAATAAGATGAGAACTCCATAATGTGAAGTTTAAACAACTGATTTTTAGAAGCAAGATTACATTGACATTGTAGTAAATACATTTCAACAGGAAAAGACTTTTGCCCGTAGTATTGGGTTACATGAAAAAGCAGTATCCTCTCTCTCTCTCTCTCTCTCTCTCTCTCTCTCTCTCTCTTGATATTTTTTCGACCCCCTCTTTGTGGCCATGCCCTCCTCTTTTATAAGTGTATTTCCTTCCCTTATACCTCCACCTGGATCTTTTGGAATATTTTCTCCTCCTTTATTGGTTTTCCCTTGTTCTTATCCTGAAACAGGACTTTTGGAGGGGGGAAGGAGGGGGGGGGGGGTGTTTGTATTGTTCAAGTTGTCTTATATTTGTTTAATGCGGAAGAGGTTAGGTAGAGAGCCTCTCATTAATATAGAGGTGATGACTCCTGTGATCCTTATCCTTTCAAGGGGTTTCCTGAGGTGGCATAGGTGAGAGTGTCATCGCATCCAAGAATAGAATAGGTGGTGTTGATCTCCCATTGTACTTCTTTTGCTTGTCGAGTGATCACCCTTCACTTGTGAGCTCGGAGAAGCATTCTAGGGCTGGAAGATATGTTTGGAATTCCACGGGAATAGTTCCGATAGGTTTCCCATGACAAATCATTGAAATGGGCTTAGACCATCTCTTCGAGTATGACCTTTTTAGTATTTGGGCTTCGGTCTAGGATCAAGTTCATCCCCTCCACATTGTGTATATAATATAAGCATTACTTTTCTTTACACGGCCAACTTAACTCCTAGGCAATTAGCTACAACCCGCAAACTTGATGCATATATGAAGATAGAGGAGCTTTGATCTAGCTAGGTGAGTAGGTTTTTTAATTTTGTTTCTTTTACTTGTTTTTATTTTGTGTCTTGCTCAGTTGTTATTTTTTTTTCAAGTAGCCGATTATATGATCATTGAAGTAGGTGTTTTAATTTTGTTCTTTTACTTGTTTTTATTTTGTGTCTTGCTCAGTTGTTATTATTATTATTTTTTTCAATTAGCCAATTAAATGATCACATTTTTGATAATTCAAAACAGAAATTCACCAAACACATACATAAATAATCATAAAGTAAGAAACACAACGATATGATGACAATGTGAAAAACCAACGGGAAATGACTCTAAAGGAAAATTCACTACAAAGGATATTACTACCCAAAAATGGAAATCCACTATATGAATAGAAGTTTTATAATCTAGTTCATACCCATGACCCTAAACGCTACTCGGTAGATTAAGTTACTAACATGACTCCACCCCACCTTTAAAGCTTTTGAACTCCTCTATATGAATCCCTTCTTCACAAACCTCGTTTGTGATCATGTTTAGACCTCTACCAACTCCCTTCTTCAAGATTTGATCTCCACAATAGCAACATTGGGATGAAGGCGCTTTGTTTTCAAACTTTGATCTTACTAATATGAAACAACCAAAAGGAATATGGGTTCACCATAATGGAGGCTACAAATTTCTCTTTGAATAGTTTAGGGTTTCTACCTCTCCAATCACTTTAAAAGTCATGTATATAAGAGTTTGTTGATGGTCATTTTTGCTAAGAAATTCCATAAGCCCAATACAAGCCAACGTTGACCTCTTATTGGGCCTAAGTCATGTATTTTATCTCATTTTATTTTCTTTTGTATGACCCAAGCCATGTGAGGACTAAAGGGAATGTGGTTTGGGGGCATATGTAGGTTTTTTTGGACCATTTTCATAAGCCCAAAATGTGGATCTTGCTAAGTGGGTTAGGGCCAGTTGTAAAACCTAAAGTTTATAAAGGAGGTCACATGCCTACAATTTTCACCCAAATGTAGACTTGTAGCTCTTGCTCTATGTTAATGAAATTTTAGATAATCATTTTAGGTACCCTAGAGCACTTTGATTTATTGGCTGACTTTTGATGCATCTTACCAATTGCCACATAGAGTTGCTTCCCAAGGAGTCAATTGAGCTGGGAACATGCAACCAAATGACCAATCACATTTAGTCAAAGTCTTTCCTTAATTATGACAAAAACGAAGGTAGATCTAAACCTTACCACTAACTATTTTAACACCATAAAGGTCCTTGGCCTCTCTCATTATCCATAGATCAATTCTTAAGGACATCCCAAACCTACTATAAAACCTCTCCATCAAATCTACCACAATCTATTATAAGATTATCCATTGAAACACTACTTTTAGAACAAAACCCCACGTAGCAACTTAGCAGTAGTATTCTGAGGTCTTGAGGTGAAAGTGGAAGCATAGAATAATCTTCTCTCTCTCTCTCCAACTCTATTAAATTCTCATTCTTGCTATATATGTGAAACAATTTCTGATTTAATGTATTATGCATATTTATCCACCCTTTGTTGTCTAGCACTTTTATTTGACTCTTGATTAGCATTTACTTACTGAATATTAGAATTTTGGGCTTGACTCTTCCTACTTTATCACAATTTAAAGAACCTAAGGGAAGCCTGGGGCTTATTTCTCCATGTTTTTTGCCCTTTTCACAAACCTCCCCCCATGTACAGTAGACTTTGTAGGGTTTTAGAACTTAGAGCATCCACAACTAGAAATGCCATCCCATCCTATTTTACCATCCTAAAAAGCTACTTTATCAATTATATCATACCATTTTACAATACATCTAACAACCCATATTTTATTTTTTCAAACAACATATTAAAATAATAGAAATTACACAATAAAATAATATAAAAAAATCTCTCTCTCTCTTCTCTCTTCTCTCTTCATATCTGTTCTCCGTCTCTCTGTTTTTTCCTCTCTCATCCACCCACCACCAACCCAAACCCAGAACAACCACCCACCAATAAACGCCTGCAACTTGAAAAAAGCCTTGATTTTTTTCTTCCCTTCACTGCCAATTCAGCCATACTCACAAAGAAAGAAAGAGCAGAGATAAAATTCAACCACCATCCATATCAAACCCATACCCAATTCAGCCATACCCACCTCTTCCTTTAGACATCGATCATAATAGGAAAAAAAAAAAATAAAAAACACGGATCCTAGATCGCAACCGAGAAGAACCTAGACCTCTTCCTTTAGGCATTGGTCACAAAAGCACACACACACACACACACACACACACACAAAACCTAGATTGCAAGCCAGAGGAACTGGATCACAACTCACTGCGGCTGTCCAACCCAGATTGCAACCCACTCTCAACCCGGATCGCAACCCACTTCGGCGGCTCTTTTTGACCCGGATCAAGTCGAAGCTCTCCAACATCTGTGACGAAATCCTCAAGCTCCTTGACACCAAACTCATCCCCTCTGCTGCCACTAGCGACTCCGGTCTTCTACCTCAAGCATAAGTAGAGAGAGAGAGAGAGAGAGAGAGAGAGAGAGAGAGAGAGAGACGAAATACTAATAGATGCTAAGAAAGAAATTCTGACATAGAGGAGAGAGAAAAATAAAAGAATTAAAATATACTAATTTGTTTTGACATAGCACTATAGTACCATCGTATATTTAAGATGGTACTGTATCACTATGCCAAAAAAATTTAGACTTTTTCATTTTTGGCCTTCTAGCTGTTGAGCACGTTTTGGGCTGAATGCCAAATGTATCTTACATTTGGCATTTCGCAAGCCCATTGCGAATGCTCTTATAACACTGATATAATTAAAATATGTTAGAAAACTTAATTTTTTATCTTCAATCAATCAAGCTGGATAGAAGAGTTGTCAAAAATCCTCGTTCTATTGATCAATCAGTGATTGAAAGTTTGTAGAAACTTTGATTTTGATCAATCGAGAGTCTGGCAAATGGCAAATGAACACCTAGCAGAATGTCTTGTTTAAGCTGCACCTTGACACTTTGATCTTATATATAAGTGAATGACAGTTACAAACACATCAAAGATTACATTGTTATGGAATTTGCCAAACGTAGAACTTAACTACTCTTTTGTCGGTTGATTTGTTTCCTTGCCTTTGCCAAAAATTACAAAAAGTAAGAAAAGAGAAAACCCACTTGAACTTCCTTTAATATTAACAAATGCAATTTCAAATCCTACCTCATGATATATACGAAAAGAATTAACAAATATAGGTTTTTTATTTAAAAAAAAAAAAAAGAATCGTAGTGTACGACTGAATCTTGACATGAGATATTGGCATTAGCCAAACATAGAGTGTCATACTCTTCACTGGGGAACTTATATTGGACTAAATTGACAGCCATTCTGGGATTGGGTATCTTCAACTATATCAGATAGTGAGATTTTCATGAATGTTTGCAAATGTCCTACTCCCAGTTACAGTACCTCCTATGTCTGGGAATGTTACACAGTCAGGAAGTGGCTTCACCTTGCCTTTTCTATCAACTTCGACTGGATATTTTAATAGGTGACCCTTCATCTCCGTTACCTCATCAGCTGCATATTGTCTCCAGTTGAGCTCGCTCAAGAACCTTACCTGCCTCACACATTCGAGGCTCTCCGGTTGCTTGAAACATTCTTCGAGAGCTCCAATGTGCTCTGCCCATAATGACATTCTATATCCATATATCTGCATCCATACACAAGAAGACAGTGGTGCATTACAGAAATCAAAATATGAATGCTGATAGCACTTTGCTTTTTGTGTACTGAAAATGGATCTTAAGACAATATTAATCTTATACTTTGCGAGGTAAGCATCAATAGTGACCAACCAATGTCATGTCTAGCACGTCCAGATTCTTGAAGCGATAATAATATACAAGTTTGATTTGACAATATTTTGAGAATGAGATTTTTATGTTTGACTTATCCCTAGAAAATTTGAAGAATTGCTTTTTGTTTTTTCCCCCTTAAGGCTCCGTTTGGGAGTTCATAAGGGAATGGATTGAAATGGAATAGAATGATCATAATGGAATGAAATGTATTTAAGGAAAATGAATGGAAAAGAATGGAATGGAATGAAATTAAGTAACCTTGATCGGATGTTTTAAAATAAAGGAATGGAAATGAATGAAAATGAATGGAATGTAAGTAATCTTGTTTGGGAGTAATATTGAGAGAATGGAATGAAATCATTTTATAACAATATTACTATTAAACCCTTATTTTAAAATAAAATGTTGAATATATAGAGGTATATTGGGAGTTTTAGTAAAAAATTCATTACATTTAATTCTACTTCCTCCAAAACCTCCAAATTTTGAAGGGAATGAAAATTTGAAGTTTTAAAGGAATAGAGAGGAATGAATGTTTCTCCCACTTAAACTCTCAAACAAGAGAATGAACTTTTCATTGTTTCCATTAAAACTCCCAAACAAGAGAAGAGAAGAATATTCTAAAATTTTTCTTTCTATTCATTTTTATTTCATTCCATTCCCTCCTCCCAAACGAGGCCTAAAGTTATTTTGGATAAAATATCCTTGAAATATATACTGTATATGCACTGATTTTTCTTAAATTAACAATTACAATAACTCAAAAACCTTAAATAAAATGAGGGAGATATATATATATATATATATATATATATATATATTAAGACATAGGATAAACACCTTGTATTAATTAGTTATACATATAAATTGATAAATTGATTCACTTTTCCCAGAAACAAAAAATAAATAAAAAAAATTAAAAAGAAGAAGAAGAAGAAGAAGCCAGGACATAGCATAAAGAATTTCCAACACTGGCTCCAATGTATAAACACCTTTGCAATAATCTGACATGGCTGTGTTTTATTGGAGGTTGTAACAAAGTCTTTTACATCGCATCCGGATGGAATTTAATCTCTTGTAGGAATGCGGATGCTTGTGCGAATTCATATTTCTTTGGAATACAAATTTTCTATACCACTTATAAAAAACCGACATTTAAAATGGATTAAACAACAAAAAAAAAAATCAAACACATAGCATACCATAATCAGTGAAAAATAAAGTGCAACACAAAAAGTAGAATAAATGATTTGTATTCACTTCATTGAAATGTTTACTACAGCCAACCAAAAAATGAACTGGTTTAGGTAACACATGTTGAACACTTGTCACGTATCCACATCTCAACGTGTCTAGAGCACAAGAACAATGGATCCAATCCTTGCCTTCAAAAGAACGTCTAGAAATCCACTTATGATTCCCAAAAATCATAAAACGTTGAAATTTAAAAGCATTTTTCAAAAAAATCATGCAAATTTGTAGCCACGACCACACTCAAAACAATTTTTTTTTTCCTTCCTTTTTTTATTAAGTACTTATGGCTTTGAGACTTCGATAATCACAAACATAGACAACCGAACTGTAATTCAGATAAAAAAGATAAACAATTACTCATAACATGCCATACGCAATTTGCTGTAGTGGCTCATGACATTTCAATGTTCACACAATAAAAAAAAATTAAAAAAAAAAAATCATTCAAGAAGAGTTTGCAATGAATTACTATTTTATCATGCCGACAAAATCTTGCTCAACTTTAATGAAACTTAACGTAATCGTTTTCCTTATACTAGTAGCGCTCTAGTACACATAGCATCTTTTACATGTAAATTTATGCAGAGGGTTCTATTTTGTTAAGCTTACCTGTCCATGTGGACTAGAATCTTTGCTTGCCCAGGTATGATGAGGCTGATATGCACCCATTGCTATTTCAGTGTCTCTGATTCCTTCCATGGACCGTTGATTGATATTTGCAGATCCCAGTATCACATACTCATCATCCACTATCATACCTTTGGAGTGAACATAAACCATAAAACGCCTACTCCTCTGAGCAAGGGCCTACATAACCAACATACAGTACACTTCAGCAAGACTGAAACAGGTGAGCGAATGATCAACTGTAAATGGAAACTTAACATTTTGGAAAGAGAAAAATGAAAACTGTACTCAGGCAGCTAAGGGAAATACTTGAGGTGTCATTACTGCAGTGGAATCTTCTGCATCTAAACTTTCTTCCCTATCTGGTGCCTCACGATTGCCCAGGCAAAAGAAATTCAAATAGTCTTGTGGCTCATACTTGGTCTCAAGTCCAACCTCCTTTAAAGCATTATAAATCATTTCATACATCATTTCCATTGTTTTATGCTGCAGAAACCAAAATAAAGTCAGATGAAAAATATGTGGCAATAAACTCACAAACAATGCTACACTGTCTCAAGCATTAGTGTTTCTTCTAACTGATAGACATCACCAAATGACAACTGCTTCAAACGGGGAAAGAGAATGAAAATATACCTGCCAATAGAGAATCTGCTGCCTGACAATGCTTGCAGCTTCTGGCCACATTGGGATAATGATATATGCAGAGAACCTCTGATTCGCTTTTATTTTGTTAACAATTTTGAGAGCAATTTCAATTGGTATCAAATTGTTAGCACCTGCAGACAAAAGTATGCTTAATTGCTTAAAACCACGAATTCAATGATGTTCCCATCCCAACCAATTTTTTTTAATTTCTTCTCCAATATCCAAGTAAATTGAAAGAACATACATGATTACCAAGCCTTGGAATCTGTGCCTTAGTCCCAGAGATTATATTTATAAAAGAGAGAGAGAGAGATTTCTGTGTGTGTGCCAAGGGTTACTATACAATGAAGCGTCGAAGATCTATTTGGTGTTTCAAGTGGAGCTTTTGTACCAACTACAACAATCAAGCTGTTGCCATGGTGTTACCTGAAGTCCTACTATATGTAGCAGTACCAGGATCAAATATATTCTTGTATTGTGTACTTCCATTTTACTATAGTGGAATCTTCGGTTGGGTTGTTATTTATGATTTGGTTGTGTACTTATTTCACTGAATTGGAACTCAATACATAATTGGTAAATTAATCAAGTTAGTTGATTAAGTTGAAACCAATCAGCCAGAGTCTAAATAACTTTCAAAAGTATAATATTTTTTTTAGTTAAATTTATGACAATTGGATCATCCCGTTCCATATTAGTAATAGATAGACAAGGGCTGAAACATTCAACACAGACATGGAATCACTTTGAATACCATTTCCATGCTTTCAACGAAATTTCATGAAAGGAAGAAAGCAGTAGAGGATGAATTTTCAAGTAAGATGTTCTAAAGGAACAGAATTATGTCTCACTTCTTTGTTCTTAATCTCATATGTCAGAGTTCCTCACCTAAGTTCTTGTGAGAATCCCAATTGTATGATGACCCAAGGAAGTATTGGTTCTCAATATATATGAATTTTTGGGCAGCACGGATGGCCTTCACATATGCAGTATGTATGCTCATGTCAATCAGTACATTCTTACCACATAAAAGGTTCTGTTACAACACCTCAAACATATCAGTTCATAACCTTCACCCGGAACAAAATCAAATGTCTTATTTTAATAAGCAAGCTGAAAATCCAAAGATTTTTCTTACCCTGCTAGTAGCGTATTTTGGGTCCTCAGGAAATCCTTTCACAGAATTGGAATCAATTGAGCGAAAAACCTTCATTTGTGACAAATTTTAGTCAAAAAAAAAAAAAAAAATTGAAGAAGAAGAAATCATGAATTGGAAAATCCAATTCCAATAGAAGATTGACATCCATTTTACCTGTACATGCCAACCCTCTGGATCATTCTGACTTTGGGAAGGAAACTCTGCCTTCCCAATGATGTCAGAAATACTTTCAAGCATAAGTAGAGCATCATCATATGATGATCCAATTAGCTTTCGAAGCCCATGAGGTTTTGATTCCTTCAACCAGCGCTCCTCAAAATTGGTGAGGATGTCATATGCAGCTGGACCATCAATACAACAATGCAAATCATGCCACGGTTGTCTTGGACAGCCAACAGTAGGCTCCTATTTCAGTTAGAACCCAAATAAAGGTTAAAATGGGGGTAAAAAGCCCACATGGTACTCATGCTCAGCCTTGTCTCTTTCTCTTACATCTCAGGAGTAAAATAAGACAAATTTAACACAATAGCTAGGAGAACTTTTATAGGGGTAACCACAAGGGTAGCACACTCAACTGCCACCAAGCTTTATGTAATGTAGATTCTGACTCTCCCAATTCCCTTTTTTTTTTTGGGGAGAGGGGGGTGGGGGGGGGGGGTTGTCTTTTCCCTGGTGCCACTGACTTATCAATTAAACCAAAAACAAATCAATTGGAAGTAGTTTCAGAGAATTCCCCTTTCATTTTGAACATATCCAATTGTAAATCTTTTCAGTTACACTAACCAAGTCATACTTGAATGCATGAGTTTTTTAAATAAAATATTTATCTTTGCTAAATATATCATAGGAAAAAATGAGATTCCAAAATCTGTATTAATAACACTTACAGCAATTAAGAAAATTAAATGAATGATTTACCGTGAAGTTGGTGTTACGATAGTCATCTTTGTGCACTGTTTGTAAAGTCCTAAAAAGATGATGTATTGGAGTATCATATCGGCCCTTGCATAAATCAAGACCTCCAACAAATGCCATGATCTTTCTTTTACAGTGACCTGCATCAGTATCCACAATTACTGTTTTCTGATGATGACTATAGATTATTCCAGCTTCCTGATAATCAAACATAATACTCAAAATCACATTTGAGAAATAAATGTATGCGTGTATGTATAAATAAGTACATATGCATATCTAAACACACTTATACAAAAACCATGTTTGTGTGTTTATATGGCACACATCCATATATATATATATATATACATATAAATCAAAATAGGTGAACAGATATAAAATCTGAAAAGAAAAATAAAGCAAATTGATGTAAAATGAAAATTCAGAACCACACCACTAAATACAAAAAAGATAAAAAGGACTTAATAGGTTCATCCAAGCAGCATCAAGTAAGATTTTGAGACAAAATTCTGCAGCTGCTGCTTTCAAACAAATGGCATGTAGTTATACAATTGATAAATATATGGTTACTCATCTATATCAAACCTTCTTTTTGACCAAGCTACGTCCTTTTCCAGCTGATCGGGGGCAGAGTAGCACTTGCACCGAAGAGTGCTTGAAAAAATGGCGAGTCTCCTCATCATTAGTATGCATGATGCCCTCCTACATTTCATAAAAATCAGTGAATACATAGTGATAGCTGGTATAGAAATAACTACCTAATGCAAGAAATAAACTGATGAGAAAAGAAAGCAAAAAATGATATATTACTGTCCTCAAATCAGAAATTTAAACAATAATATGCTACTTAGGTTCAGCCACTTGAATTGCGTTTTACCTTCCTGCCATAAGTGGACCATACAATTACAGAGAGAAAAACTCAGCAAAAGATAAATAACGTAAGTGTGCAAACACGTGTAAACTAGATAATACATTGTCTGATTTGAAATTTCGAATACATTATTTTGAGGAATTAAACCAAATTGTATTCATATCATGACTACACAAAACAAAAACCTATGTTGATTATGAAATTCACTAACCATTGTAGCATTTGAAGACAAAACATTAAAACCAGCAAAGTATAGAATTAAATTTAATCCCAAATTGTGCTAATACAAAATAAGATAGTGGTGACATAAACTACTAAAATTTCTTTAGTTCCTTACCCTTTTATGTCCCAAAAAGCTCTTAGAAGTAGGATCATCCCATACAAGGAGCAGCACTCTTACACCTTCTTTTGACTTGGTTTTCAGAAGATCCCCCAGCATGCAATCTGTTGCTTTATTAACATCTCGAATCAGTCTAACTGTGTGGTACACTGACCACCCTGCAATGTATATCAAATGACGGGCTCGAGCTATTGCTTCAAAGATATCATTCCAACAACTCCTATGCTCATATTGAACATCACCATCAAGCTTCAAATTGGGAAGGCAACCATCATGAACATGTGCATCTTGATATAGTGTCACTTTTCCACCTTTCCTAAGTGGAAAGTAGGTACCTGGGACCCCTTGGCAATCAGGACCTGAATCTACTCCATGATAAATGTTCATTTTATCCACTGGGGTGTACTGAATTGATAAACTCAAGACAGCTCCAGCCTTACAAGGCTTCCCACTGTCATCAAGGATTGGGAAGGTCCCCTCAACTTTCGTTCCAGAGCATAATTGCTTCACTGGAATTTTCACAGCACCCATAGTTTCTGAGCCAACAACATAACTGTCTTTGACAACAAAATGCACTTCTGCAGCATAATGTGCAACAGGAACATTAAAATGCTGCATCCAAGCAGGGTTCTCATTATTACTAATCACAAAAGTCCTCCCAATTACAGCACCTGATACTGATACTGTGACATATGGATCGCTACTTCTGTTATTATCACACAAATGCCCCTCAATTTTGCTGCGAACCTTCGCCTTCAATTCGGCAAACTTTTCTCTTAATCTGCCATGTAACGTATCCAAGTAAGGAAGGTTTTTGGCCTCCCTGACCCAGATATCTAAGTTCCCATGTAACAGCAAAACCTTAAGGGAAACGTTGTTGGTCTGAAATGGCATGGCTTTTTGACCCTGAACATGGCTTGAGGCTCCAAATGATGATGTTTGAGGATATTCAGGATGAGCCATGAACACTCTTGATGCCTCAAAATATGCAATTAAGAACTCAACTTTGGCTGACTTAGCAGATTGAAGAACAACTACACCAACTAAAAAGTTAACCCAACGACAACAGTAGTCAACACCATAACTTGGAGAATACCCAATAAATATAGGCAATTAATTGTCTTATTGTTCAACACCAAAAGATGAATTGGCACTGAAATAGTTTAGTCAACTGTAAAGAAAGAACTGAAACTTTTTGTTTTTTAATATTGGGCAGAAATTCTACGAAGACCTAATCTAAGGGTCTATACGTGCAAAACTCCCTTCTAAAGATTTGAATATAAACTTTTGCCTCCCACACCTTACACCCCACAATTACTTATTGTAAAATGACTATCGCACCAAGGTATGCGGTGGTAATGCTGAGAAGTGAAGCAAAAGTAATTGGCCAGATGGGTATGCTGAAATTGATGAAATGAGAGGTGCCAGAAGGATAACATATAAAATATAATCTTGGGGTTTAGGGAATATATATGTGTGTGTGTGTGTAATATACAGGGAATTATTTGAATGGGTAAACGGAAGTGGAAGAGCAAGAAGGACCTGATGGGGTTGAAAATCTGAAAATGAGTAAGTTGTTGCGAATGAGTAACAAATTGAAAGTGATTGTTGAACGTACGAGTACAAAGGAGAAAGATGAGACTCAAAGTTATAGTGTTATACATGATTAAATATTAACCTGTGAACTGGGAACTACAATTAAAACCTCAATTAGTAGCACTCAGAGAGAGAGAGAGAGAGAGAGAGACCGTTGAAAATAGTTGATGAGTTGTTTGAATGCAAGGTACCAACTATCAAGGAGACAATGAATAGTTTTCAGAAGGCAACGAATAGCAAGAAGGTTTGCAACTCGAGGCTTATTATATGTTTTATATTATATATTATTTATCTGTTTGGTTTAACATTGACTAATTATCTATCCAATAAGGATTGATAATTGAATTAATTTATTAAAATGATTATTTAAGACATTGTAATAGGAGACTAATAACCCCAAAAAAGAACAGACTTCTCCAAAAACATGCTTGCTTTCTTGATGGTAATGTAATACTTTTTTTTTTGAGATTGGTAATGTAATACTGAAGTGCCTGTTTGTTTCAGCTTTTACGTGCATTTTCAAGCCAAAAAAATAAAAAGTGCGTTTGGAAAGTTTTTAGAAAGCTACGTTTTCATAAAGCCGTGTTTTTATTTGCGAAGGAAAAGCTCAAATCCGGAAAGCAGCCCCTTGCTCCATTGCCAAAAAGTGCTGATGCGCGTTTTAATATTATCGTTGAAAGTTGCACAAATTCCCCAAATTGCCCACTATTTTTTCTTAAAAACCCAATTTTATCCCTTTCTTTATAACTTAATTTTACAACAACACAGAAATATAATCAGAACCAAAAAGAAGAAGAAGAAGATCTGACCCATTTCTACACAATTTTACAAGAACCCAATAATGAAATCAAAACCCAAAAAAAAAAAAAATGATCTGACCCATTTCTACACAATTTTACAAGAACCCAAAAATGAAATTAGAACCCCAAAAAAAAAAAAAAAAAAATTGATCTGACCCATTTCTACCGCATGTTGTTGGCAGTGGGGAAGAGATCAAGCAACGATGGAAAGGAAGACAGGCGACGATGAAGGTAGAGCAAATGAGATCAAGCAACGGTGATGGTAGAGTAAATGATCTGACCCATTTCTTCTTTTTCTTCTTCTTCTTCTTCTTTTGTGCTGCTTCTTTCTCCTCTTCTCTAATTTATTTATTTATTTTTTTTTACTTCTTACATATCTAATCTAAAAAAAAAAACCTTTTGAATTCGGTAGAGTGTAGGAAAGTAAAGGGAACGTGTGGATGAGAAAAAAGTGAATTAAAAAAAAAAAGTTTTTGGGTTTGGGTAAAGCAACGTGGAAAAATATAAAGGGTAGGAACATAGATTATTTTTCATCTTTGTTTTATAACTGTGATGATATAGAGTATGTGGTAGAGAAAAAATTGTAGGTACTAGAACAAATAATTTAAAAGATAAGTGTTAATAAAATTTTATTTTACAAAGATTATTTTTAAATTAGTATTGTGAAAATATTGTGACATTTTATTATATATCTAAACTTTGTAAGTTAGTACTATTTTTCTTTAGAAAAAAAATACTACTATTGATAGAATAGTTTTATAACAATTCTCTTTATATAGATATTGTCCTTTTTAGTAATTTATCATTCAAACTACCACTTTTATAAGTACTAGTTAAATACTCAGCTTTTTCAAAAAATACTTTTTAACAGTTTTTACCAAATACTCAGCTTTTTAAAAAAACATTTTTTCATACTGCACTTTTGAAAAACTCCACTTTTTCAAAAAGTCTAATTTTAAAAAGCTGAAACAAACTCACCCTTAGTCGATGATGCCTTAAAACATCTCATATGAAGCGTGGGGATATGTGAAACTTTTGGTGACCAAAGCTAGTGCTGAAACTATGCTAAGATCGGGAACATGGCCCCCTTGGATTTTTAATTTTGATATATATTATGGATATAGTACATAAAAATTTAAAATTACATTTCAAAATAATTATATTTGACCCCTTCATATATTAAAATTAGTCAACACAACCCAATAAGTACAATGTACATACATCTCGTTCTCATGGCTCTACATTATGCAAAAGTCTTACATGTGCTAGTCAGGTGAGATATTTTCTTCTATGTTATGAAATCAAGTGTCTCTCTGCGGTGTGTATTGTTTTTTACTTTGTATACACTTAAAAAACATATTGATTAATTATTATGCTTTTCTTTTATTCAAATAACTTGTGTTGTTAAGTTGTTTGGCTTTGACTGCTTATTGTTTAGGATTTAAAGTTAAAAGTGTGGGTTTTTTTCCCCCCCTTGGAAATGCTACTTAGTTTTTAGTTCAAAAAATATTTGGAATATAATTAGATGATAAATATAATTTTATTTAATTGGTAAATTAAGGAAACCTAACTACAAAATTTGATCTTTCTTCTAAAGAAAATTGCAAATAATTCAAAGACAGGTTTTTTTTTTTTGCCTTTTCTTTTATTGATTGGCTAAAATTTTATTTAGAATGGTGACACAACTATTATAAATTTTATATTACATAAGCCTTTCAAACTTGTATATATCAATCTTTTTAACAAAGAAATTTATAGATTATACTATTGATAACTTGATGTCTCAGTTTGTAAATATTTTTTTGTAGTAAAATTGGTAACAATTTTAGTATTTTATTTATTTATTTATTGTGCTATTGATGGGTACTAGTCTCACTCAATTTGTTGTTACATTAGTTTATAAGGCTTTAGTAAAATTAGTAACAACCTTAGCATTTTCCTAGTAAACATTTTATTAATACTAAATAAATATTATTTTGCATTAAAAAATTGGTTACTACTTTGCCCCCAAAAGTAAAACCCTCGTGACCAAAGCTATACCTCAAAGTCCAACGTGGAGTGTGGGGTGCTATGTGAAACTTGTGTTGTCCAAAGCTGGAAATTAATATAAAAAAAGCTACTAGATCCATTAACAGTTGGAAGTGCGGGCTGCCAAATTATAGGCCCATGTTAACATCAATTAGCCCATATAAAACTTTCTTTTGTGGGAGCCCATATAACATGAAATTATTCAGGACCAAAGCAAAATTGAAGAACATGAAATATTTATTTTGCAAAAGGCTTAAATTTAGTGGTAGGCAATTGCAAATTTGTTGATGTGTACTAAGATTATTGGAGCACTACTGCTTTTAGGAATTGTTGAAAAAAGTTTAACTTTTTACTTTTTGTCTCAATTTTTTTTTTCAAATAATCTTGCTTAAATTCTTTTTTTTTTTATAAATAAAATTATTTTTTAGTCTCCTGTAACACATTTAATATAAAAGTTGCCAAAAATGATATTTTTTTTATAAACATTATGCAAATAAGTTACTGAAAATAAATAGTTTTAGAAAAAAGATAAAATCAACTATCCTTTGTTGTTGTTTTTGTTTACATAATCCAATACGTTTATACTTGTTTTTATTAACTTAAAAAGCTATGCAAAATATCTAAATTAAAAGTTGGGTTTTACCAACGAGAAAATATTATTATAAGAAAAAAAACACATACACATATGTATAGAGACATATATACATGAGTAACATTATAAAACGAGGACATGCATGGTCGTGGGTAAAACTTAGATACAGTACTTTACGTATCTTTTTGGTCAATGAAGGACATGCATGGTATTCAACAGATCAATGAAGGATTTTGTCTTTTTGGTCTTCTCTTTTCTTTTAGTTTGTTTCATCTTCCTTGATTTTATTGAAACAAGAAACACATAGATATTTTTTAGAGAGAAATTGATGTTTTGAGTGGCAAGCGGTGAGCAACAAAGTTATCTGGGTTGGGGAACGATGCTCTTTGTGTCGAGTTGACATGGTGGATCTTGGCGGCGATTCCCATTGGTTGGGTTGAGTTAGATAGTGGCTAGCTATTGACGTCACTAGCATCAATATTGGGATGTGGGTCTCTCTCATGGGAGGCTTCCTTTTTTGGTTGGGTGGTTTGTCAAAAGCCTTACAAAACAAAGCTTCATTGGCTCTAACATCACTCAAAGCATTAGACCACCTACACCTATGACTTCTAAGTTTCCTTTTTAAATTGAAGCTTTGGCTAGTTGAAAGAAAAAGACCCAGACTACGGGAAGGGGGAAAAGAGAAAAAAAAGAAATTAACACCCAATTTGTTGAATTGTTTCTTTAGATAGATGGTAGCAATTTAAAATGGATACCTAACAAACAGTACGTAAGGTACTATATCCAAATTTTGCCCTTCTTTCCTCTTACATAAATCCAAGGTCACACTCACACCATTAATCTAATTAGTAAAATCTAACATTTGTGCAATTGAGAAGATGGAATATCATACTGTACTCCAAAGTAGTGAATAATTTCCCCTTAAGGGCCCAAAATGCCTTACTTTGAGAAACTTTGGAACAAGTGCATTTTGCCTATGCCAAAAGACGAAGCCTAGCACTGTGATTCCTAAACAACTCAATAGGTCGATTGAGTTGTAGCTTAGGAATGGACTTATGTGCAGTATTCAAGAACTGCACCACCTCTTCCATACAAGGACTCCCATTGTTCTCACTCAAAGTCTAACTCAAATCGATTTCCAAAACTCGAACAACCTATTCGATATTAGCTCGAGGTCTAACCCTCTCATCAACAACCTTTGCCTTCTCTCCTCTTTCATGCATGCTCCATACATACCCTAATAAACCCATCTCAAACTTGCTTCCATCAAAGTCCAAAATCTTTTTCCCAGCAATGGTTTCCAACATGAGCAATCCAAACTTAAACATATCCCTGTTCTTGCTAGCAACTGACTCAACCCAGCTTGACTCTTTCATAAAGAAAACGAATCTGTAATCACCCAAAACAGCTTGCTAATTAGGGTCATGAAAGACATTGCTTGTCTTTAAGTTTCCATGAGCGAGTCCTTTTGAGTGAAGGAAACACACTGCCTTGGCAGTCTCTTTATGAGTTTGAATCTTCGACTCCAATGGGAAAAAACCAAGTCCAAATAGCCATCGATCTAGGGTTCCATTTTGAAAATAACCATACACAATAATAGTCTCATTGTTATCATAACACCAACCATGAATTAAAGCAAAACTTGGATGAGTTATTGGTGCTGATTCACCAATTCTCTTCAAAATTCAACTCAAATCCAAGCGTGAAGATTTCAAAAACTGACTTGAGAACCTTTTTACCACCACATGACACCTATTAGGGAGTGTTCCTTTAAACAACACACCGCTAGAATCACTTTTTTCAATTTATAATTTGCTAAAAAACTGTGTGGCTAGGAAAACCTCAAGAATACTTATCGATGAGTCTTTTTTGATAGTGTGGGCCTTCGCTTCTTATCAAGGGAACTGTGTTTTCCCTCTTCATACTATTGAAATAAAGACAGATCAAAACCATTATACAAAGTACCTATAGGGTCAATGGGCCCAAGAATATGTGTGGGGTTGGCCCAAGAATATTTGTTGGGCTAAAAGCTCAATCCGAGGACACTGAATGGTTCGAGGATGTGAGAAAGTCAACCCACAAAGCAATACTAATAGGTAAAGAGATGATGTCTAATCAAGTATATCCAAGAAGGTGGTCCGAAGAAGAGTATTTCATCGGCTATGTAAAGCCGAGGTAAGAGAAAGGGTTGGTTATCATTCACAGGCAATATTATAGAAGATTCTATAAGTAAGGGTAGATGTGGTATATGTAGAAGATAAGAAAAATGGTGGTGGAATATCTAAGATAAAACTGTTACCACCGCCCCCGCATAGAATGTTCAGCAATTGCTTACCTAGCCGCATTAATGGAGAAGTGATGCCTAAGCATCAGGAGTTTACACTTGCCTCCAACGACTTGAAGGGTGGTGGATGGGATAAGCATCGGGACCAGCAGTCTAAATGTGGAGGAGAAAGAGAAGAAGAAGGATGATATAAAAGGGAGAGGGACATTCAGGAAAAGGGGAGAAAAAGACTGGAGACCTAAAAGTCCAGAACTATAATCTATTTTTGAGAAAGATCAAGAGAAATAATACAAATCATCATCGGCTTACGTCCGAGGACTAATTCTGTCATATAAACTTTTTCTTGTGTGTAACGGTGGAATCAAGCCCACCATCCTTGTAATCTAACATCCCTAGAATCTAGATTTCATGTCCACTCTCTACAAATTTCATTGTATTGGGCTTTTTGAGCCCATTCTCATCTCACTGTTGGGTCTAGGCGTAAATTGTGACCTTACAGTACCATTACAGGAAAAAAAGAAAAAGAAAAAAAAAAAGATCATGAAGCTACTTGTCGGAGCTATATGACCTTTATTTGTATATTTGGAGACTTGATGAGCCAAATTTTTATGGCAAATTTTCGTTGAAGGCGTTGGGATCAAAGCATGATTTGTAGACTAGAATTTCTATGATAAAATGCTATGTATTTAAGCTAAATTTCCTGTGGAAGCTGAGAACCCAATGAACATGTATTCTTTAAGGAAAGGAGAGAGGTTTAGCGGGCAAAGATAACATTACTTGGTTGTGAAGGTTTAGGCTCAACGTCCAATCCAAGATGGACCTCAATCCATCTACGTTGACTATCATAGCTTATCCAAGCTCGATAAGCTATAGTAGTATTGTGAACTGACCTACCAGTAGCAAGGCCATTGCCACCATGAGTAGCCTCGTTGGAAACTGACCTACCAGTGGTGGTGGTAGTGAATTTGAAAGAAAACGTGATTTGGAAAGAAGTTGGGGGTTTTGGTTAATGGGTCAAAAAGGCGAATAGGAGAGGAGTAAAATTGGCTTGGCCTGCTTTGTGTTTAGGATCAATGGTTGGTGATGATGCACCAAGAATTTGAATGAGACCATCTACGACACAGTTGGTTCTTCGTTACGTTTGTTGGAGTTCAATGATAGTGACTTTGGTATGAATGTGTGTGACACAGCTGGTTATGTTGTTGAAGTAAACATAATGTGGTTGAAACTTTCCATGTGGTTTTACACAAATGGTCCATGAGTATTTTTACTTATAGGAGAAATATCATCCTACACTTGTTTACATCAACTATTTTACAACAATATCCTCAATTGATATTAAAATTCACATTTTAAAACATCATGAAAGTGACAATAAAAAAAACTAAATGATCGATGTGTTCTTATGTCATTTTTGAGCTCTAAACCCCAACCCAACTTGCTTTGGCCCCCGGTCTTCCCTTTCTATTTCTCGGAAACATACTCCCACATTAGGGAGTACAATTGATAATTATGAAAGTCTCACAAATTAAAACTCTTTAATTTGTGAATAATTCAAATTCTATAATGTTGATGTTGGGCCCGTGTGGCTTGCATTGCCAAGCCCAAGTCAACACCAGTTGACCGAATTCTTGTTGTATTAGGAGACTAATGGCATGTTTGGAAGTTTAGAGAGGGAGGAGAGTAGAGGGGAGTAGAGGGGAGGAGAGTAGTGGGAAGGAGAGTAGTGGGAAGGAGAGTAGAGGGGAATGGCTATCCTCCACCTTGTTTGGATGTTTTTAAAATTAAGTAAGGGGGAGGGGAGCAATTAGTCTTTTCATTTGGAATTTTATTAATATAATAAGGGTAAATTTGGTAATTCATTTGGTCAAGCATTTTTATTCTCCACTCTCCCTCCAAATCTCTCCAATTTGGGGGAATTAAAAATGAGGGGTTGGAGGGAGTTGAAACCCCTCCAAACCCCTTCAAACTCCTCCTCCTCCTCCCTTAAAAAACTCCCAAACAAGATAATTGAAGTACTCTCCTTCCCTCTACTCTACTTCCCCTCCTTTTTTTAACTCCCAAACAGGCCATAAGATAGCGGACTTAATATATATCTCAATATATATGTTATTAGTTGCGGCAATAGAGAGGATTCCAATAACCTCGTATGAATAACCGGAAAGAAAATAGAGAAAAAAGAGAGGTAGTCAACTTCTATTCTTTTTTGTTTCTTTTGTGAGTGAGTATTAGGGTATAATTGGAATTTGGGTTCTTAAAAGTGTTATTGTGCACTATTATATCTCTCTATTTTTACAGTGAAATTTCTCGTTCGTCGCTGTGGAGGTAGGCAGTTTGCTATTTGCACAACATATAGCTAAACAAAGACAATGAAATCTTCTTGTTATACTTAGTCCACTGTTAATGTATAACTTAAAGGTCTTTAGAGAATATCATTAAGAGTGTTAATGGTATTCACAGCATCAAACAAGTGCATGGACTAGCTAGCTAGGTTGGAGCTCTTCTATCAATTGGAGGGGGTTTATAGGGTATATCACAATAAATATAAATCACAAATTCGGACTAGGCTGGCCTTGACCAGACTTAAATTGGTAATAGCATCCAGCAGCTGTAAAAATTAGCTAGTTGGAGTTCTTCATTTGGAAGAAAATAGTAAAATTCAGTGCAGGTAGTAAAACCACACTGTTTATGCTCCTCTCTTAACTTTATTTACTTTTTCTTTGCATATGCAAAACAAGTAACCTATTGGATCCTTATTTTGCTCAAGAAAACATTCATTATAAACTTGTTGCTTCTTTTTTATCATCTACTTCTTTTTCTTAGGATTGTTGGTGAACAAGATTGGCCCTTGTGTTCCACTTGCTGGCCATCAGTAGCAATCACGATACATATTTGATAATACAGCCAAATGCATCACTCTTTGCACATCTTGATTTTTTGCCCCATCTCTCTCTCAATCTTTTCTTTTTTCGTATCACACAAGAAATGATAGAGCAATTTTAACGTATCTCTTATTTGCTTTTTGGAAGATCTATTATTTTGTATATATAAGAACAAGCAGTGATTGTTGCACACATAATGTGTGCAAACAACTAAAACCATGACATTAAGTCACATTTTCAAGTTTGAAATCATGACTTCGAGTTACAATTTTAGTTGTTGCACACAGTGTATGTACGTACACACTGTGAAACAGAAATTACCCTAAGAACAAAAGACGCACTAGCATTTTTATTTTTTAATTATTCTCACTTTATGGAATTCTTTGGTATGAAAAGAGAGAGATCACTGTTGCTGCTTAAGTATTAGGTTCCATTTTGATTAGTTTATACTAGCCTCTAAGCACGTGCTCACGTGCATGCTCAGAGACTTTTTTTTTTTTTTTTTAAGTTAATAATTTGAAATTATTACATTTTCAATCACAAAAAATAGTTAATAATTTGAATCCATTATAATTTGGGATTACTATATTTTTCAATCACAAAAAAACTTAAGGGTGTGATGAGTAAATTATTTTATCCAAAATGCAGAACACTCATCACACTCCTAGGTATTTTTGTGATTGAAAAATGTAGTAATTTCAAATTATAATGGATGCAAATTATTAATATTTAAAAAAAAATAGAAGAGCAATTTGAAAACCATCATCAAAAGAGTGGTCTTGTTTCGTAGGTAATATTTTAGTGGGAGTTAAAGATGTATCTACTTATATATAAAAAAATGTATATATCTATTTAGTTTAGTTTTTATTTTTATATATATATTTAGTTTTGTTTTTTGATAAACATGGGTTGTTTTTTTAAAGGGAAAAAACAACAGCAATGTGGGATGCTTAACTTATTTTTCTATTAAAAAAAAAAATAAGCGTATAGTTACTTTGAAGAAGTGGGCTAGTAGAAGAGTGTTCCTATTTTGTAGGCAATGTTTTAGTGTAAGTTAAACATGTATTTTTACGAGACTATTCTTTAATTTTTTCTCTACTTAAACCTAGGGGTGTAGGGGTATTTTGGGATAAAAAAAAATGGTCCAAACAAGGGAAGCCCCTTAAACATTGAAAATTTAAACCAAAAAAAAAAAAAAAGGCTCAAGCTCATACTATAATCCCTAGCTACTATTGTGCAATGCTAGTATACAACTAGATACTAATACCTAAGAAGCGTGGATACTTCATTTAAGGGTATTGTACTTATGTCGTATTCATGTACTAGCTGTTTTATGTTATAATTTTTAAAAATTGATCGTGTCGCAATATCATACCGTAGCCATCACTACAAAAAACTAAACCTATTGTGGTGTTTGTGAAACGCCACTATAGGTACTAAAAACACCACTATAGGCCCATTTGGGCTATAGCAGCATTTGCTATAGTGTCGTTTACAAATACAAATGACACTATAGGTCTACCCTATAGTGGCGTTTGTAAACACCACTCTAGACCAATTTTTTTAGTTTTTTGAAAAAGGCTATAGCAGTGTTTTAGAATGCCACTATAGACTCACCCTATAGTGGTGTTTTGAAACTCCACTATAGCCAAAAACCACCCCTTCAATCACAAATCCCATAACAGTAGCACCATCTACAAATTTGAACAAAATTAACTAGCTACAACACCATCTGCAAATCCAAAACTCACAAACATTAACACCACCACAAATAAAACAGGGGAAATAAAATCAAAATGGAGAGGAAGAGAAAAGAATAAATCCAAGTATGAAGTGAAAGAAGAGTGAAAAAAAAGAAAAAAAGAAACAGAAAAGAAGAAACATGGAGGAGTGGAGATAAGGAAAAAAAAAAAAAAAAAGAGGAAGTGTAAAGGTAGGCATGGAGATAAGGGAGACACAAGGGAGTGGGGGTAGGTGGGTTTTTTTTTTAATTTGAGTGGAGATAAATGGGGGTAGGTGGGAAAGTGTGGTGGGGTGGGAAAGTGGGTTTTGAATTCTGAATTTTGCAGGATCTATAGTGGTACTTGCAAAAGCTGCTATAGGCCCAAGACCTATAGTGGCGTTTGCAAACGCTGCTATAGGTCTCTTATTTATTTATTTATTTTTTTTCGTTTAGTTCTGAACTCTTTTTTAACATTTTAAAAAAAAGTTTTTTACTGGACCTATAGTGGAGTTCTATGAATGCCACTAGAGCTCCTTAAAAAAAAAAAGTGCAAATAATAATTTACCCACTTGTGGTTTAGTCGAAATTTAAGTTGTCTACCTGTGGTTTGAAATTTGATATTTTACCCACTCGAGGTTAGCTCAATTAGATTTCTATAACCCACATCTGTTAAAAATAAAGCTAAATATGTAATTTTGCTCCACTTTTGTGTCTCTCTTCTTCAAAAACACAATAAACATAAAAATACAAGATTAAATAAGATAAAAAACTATCCATCGGAATACTTTTATCATATAATTTCAAACCACATAGGCAACTTAAATTTTGGTCAAATCTCAAGTAGGTAAAGTGTCAAATTTTAAACCACATGTAAACAACTTAAATTTCAGCCAAACCACAGATGGATAAGTTGTAATTTTTTCCCAAAAAAAAAAAAAAAAAAAAACAACCAGATTTTAAAAAGTTCCCATATATATATATATATATATATATATATATATATATCTGAGGGACCTATAGTAGCGTTTAACAAACGCCACTATAGCTCATTTAAAAAAGTTAAAAAAAACCTATAGTGGAGTTTGTACATAGCTCATTCAAAAAAAAAAAAATTAAATTAAAAAAGGACCTACACAACTTTAAAAAAATAAATAAATAAAAAACTCAACCGAATTTTAAAAGTTCCCATATATATATATATATATATGAGGACCTATAGCAACGTTTAACAAACGCCACTACAACTCATTAAAAAAAAATTTAAAAATATCTATAGTGGCGTTCTAGCTCTTAAAAAAAGGAATAAAAAGGGCCTATACAAACGCCACTAAAAAAACACTACCATGAAACACATTTTATGGGAAGGCATACAAAGACTTGGATTGAAAGCTAGATTCTACACTGAATTCTACCTTCTTCTTCAACTTACAAGCCTTTTATAGGCTACAGACCTCAAACGATATTACAATCTATCTTACAAATAGTAGACTCAATTATTCTGCCTATACTCATATCGTTGGACATGAATTAAGGATCAAGATCATATCCTTTAGCAAACTCTTGTGAGACACCTTGTAGATTTTAAGCATAAAACTCGAGGGTGCTGGGTTTGTATTCAAAGATTTTTTTTAGTCCTTAGTGCCTTCTAGGATAGCAGTATATCCAAAAATCGTGATCATCTATTCTTGATGAGTGTGCAAGGATTTAGTCATCCATTGGATGGATGGATGATGAAAAATTTCCTCTCTACGGATATTATTTTTTGATTCAAAGCAAAGCAGATTTTTTGCCGGAATACTAGATGAACTTGGAAATGATACTATTTCCAACCACCATTATAAACATCATTATACAAAAGATTGTGCCAAAATCTTTCAAAGTAGGTTTCAGTGTTGCCACAGAGATTGGCATATATTATATATATATATATATATATGCAAGCTACCATGTGAATGTCTTGCCAAACTTTAATTCTAGTATTGAATCTAGTTTGGATAATGATAAGGATAATTTTGTAGACAAGAAAAATGTGTCAAACCCAATGATTCCATTGCGCTTGCTTACAGAGAGGGGCTGCATCTCAGGGCTGACGACCATAAATCGAACGATTCTATACTGACGACCTCAACCTATAAGCTGATGACTTTAGAAACGAGTGAAGCATTAGGCTGACGGGAATAAGCCAAAGTGGTTATTCCCGTCAGAGGTCAGTTAAACTCATGTCCACAGCCTTACTTGACCTCTATGCATGCGTGTGTAAGGAGAGTACTTGCGCTACACGCTTAACCCTAATTAAAAAGACTCCTAAAAGGAAAAAAGCTCTAAAAGATACGCAAAATCCACGAATTACTCTCGTAGAAAGAAAGAACTTCTTAATCAATGCATAAATTTCGGTCCGACAATACTATAAATACCCTAAAACCCTTACAAATTAAGGTATACACAATTCATTTTAGCTCTGACACTCTAGAGTTGCGATTTAGAGATTTCCTCTAACGTGACCGTCAGAGGGTATTTGGCTGGTATCACACCGGTACTCCTCTCAAGGTCTTCAGCTTTTGTGTTGTGCAGGTTCTCCTCGGGAGCGCATGAGGAACGTGTAGCTTATTGACGATTTTTGGCATCATCAGTTGGCGTCGTCTGTGGGAAATGTTTAGTGACTTGTAAAATCGTACTATCGCTAACCGTACAAAGAGTTGCATGGTACTCACCCGCTCGATGGCAACTACCAACAACGTTCAGGGGGACAAACCGCGCATGACAACACTCAAAAGGCAAGTCCAAACCTTGGCCACGGCCGTGGAATGTCTCACCAAACAAAACCAGGATCTAGAAGAACAATTACGCCAGAAGAATGCGAGCACCAACACCAAGGAGGAAGACCAAGAAGGAACTAGTACGGAGAGAAGGAACCAAGAAAGGCCGGAAGGAAGCAACGCTCTAAGCAGGTCGGAACGACAGGACACAAATCAGTCATCTGTTACCAATACCGTCCCACCTCACATAGCCGTTGAGATGCAGATGATGAAGGAGCAGATGGATTGCATGATGAATGCCCTCAAGGGGTGGGTGTCCAGCGACCTTGATGACCTGGTCCAGTGAATTGACTCGCCATTCACAGCTTCCGTTAGTTCATTCCCTTTCCCACAGAAGTTTTGTATGCCATATGTAGAAAGCTACGATGGGTCCAAGGACCCCTTGGATCACTTGGAGTCCTTCAAGACCCTGATGCATCTTTAAGAGGTGCCGGATGCGATCATGTGCAGAGCCTTCCCCACCATGCTAAAGGGACCCACAAGGATATGGTTCAGCAAGCTAACGTCCAACTCCATTGGTACTTTCAAAGAGTTAAGCACCCAATTCACCTCGCACTTCATCGAGGGGCACAGGTATAAGAAATACACAATATGCTTGATGAACATTAAACAGCGGGAAGACGAGACATTGAGGTCTTACATAACTCACTTTAACAAGGAAGCCCTCTCGATTGATGAAGCTGACAATAAGACACTCGTAGCAACGTTCACCAATGGGCTGCAGAAGGGTAAGTTCTTATTTTCCCTATATTAAAATGACCCGAAGACCATGTCGAATGCGCTTTATAGGGCGACCAAGTACATGAATGCAGAAGACGCACTACTGGCCCGAGAAGATAAGTTTAAACAAAGGGAAAGACAAGAAGACACATGACCAGATAAGGGGTGGAAGAAGGCTAGAACTGATGAACGATGGGAGGATCGACACTCCAGACCACCCGCAGGGAGGTTTATGAGCTTCACCCCGCTGACTACCCCAATCTACCAAGTATTGATGCAAATCAAAGATAAAGGAGCCCTGACTTTTCCCCGCAAGATGAAGGGAGATCCCAACAAGAGGCCAAGGGACAAATATTATAGCTTTCATCATGATCATGGCCACAATATGGCTAATTGCTATGACTTGAAGCAACAAATAGAAGCCCTTATTAGACAAGGAAGGCTGCAGAGGTTTGTCAGCAAGGAGAGAACGAACCCATCGCAAGATTAAGCTCCCTGACGAGAGAACGAGCGCCCCTGGCCGCCCGTAGGGGATATAAGAATGATTGTAAGGGACACCGCAACGGCTGGATCATCGAAGAAAGCCTAGAAGAATTACATTAGGATAGTTCAGAACATCCAGCTGACAGGCTCCATACCCAAGATGGCGCGAATTGATAACCCCTTCATTGGATTCTTAGAAGAAGAAGCACGACGTCTTCACCACCCCCATGATGATGCACTCGTCATCACCATACAATCAAGAGACTACAACATGTACTGAGTTCTCGTCGACAACGGCAGCTCGGCAGACATCCTCTACTACCTTGCATTCCAGCAGATAGGGATTAGTAAAGAGCGACTAGCTCCGGCTAACGCCCCACTAGTCGGCTTCAGATGGACAAGGGTATTTCCACTTGGCGTCATCACTTTAGCTATAACCATCGGCGACTGCCCTCAGCAGATCACCAAGGATGTAGCATTCCTCGTAGTCAATTGCTCATCAGCCTACAATGCCATCATAAGATGTCCTACTCTCAACTCGTGGAAGGCTATAACCTCAACGTACCATTTGATGGTAAAGTTCCCCACTAACTATAGAGTAGGAGAATTGAGAGGAGATCAGGTGGCTGCACGCGAATGTTACGTAGCTACGATGGATATGGATGACCACCTCCAGGCCCTGAGCATAAAAGAACATAGAACGACGACGGAGCCTGTTGAAAAACTCAAAAATATACCTCTCGACGATTCTCGACCAGAAAGAACCACCAAGATCAGCATCCTTGCAGACCCGACGATCTGCCGAGCACTCGCAACCTTCCTTAAGGAAAATCGAGATGTATTCACTTGGAGCCATGAAGACATGCCAGGAATTGACCCGTCAGTCATGGTGCACAAGTTGAGGTATCACCTTTTTTTCAGCCCGTTCGCCAAAAGAAAAGAGTGTTCGCCCAAGAGAGAGATCGGGCAGTGGCAAAAGAAGTCTGCAAACTACAAGAGGCAAGATTCATCAGGGAAGTTTACTATCCTGATTGGTTGGCAAATGTCGTGCTGGTCAAGAAGAGTAACAGAAAATGGAGAATGTGTGTCGACTTCATGGACCTAAACCGAGCATGCCCTAAAGATAGCTACCCCCTCCTACGGGTCGACCTTCAGGTAGACTCTACGGCTCAACTCCAGTTGCTAAGTTTTATGGACGCATTTTCGAGATATAACCAAATCTAGATGGACGAAATTAATCAGGAGAAGACTTCATTCATAACAAGCCAAGGCCTTTTTTGTTACAAGGTCATGCCATTCGGATTAAAAAACACGGGGGCGACATATCAGAGGCTTATGAACAAGATGTTCGCATGGAAAATTGGGAGAAATGCCCAGGTGTATGTTAATGACATGTTAGTTAAAAGCTGAAGGGAAGATAACCACTTGGAGGATCTTAGGGAAACCTTCGACACTCTTCGCTCTTACAACATGAAGCTTAACCCGAGCAGGTGTGCTTTCGGAGTGACGGCGAGTAAATTCTTAGGATACATGGCATCCTAAAGAGGTATTGAGGCTAACCCAGATAAGATCTGGGCTATAATAGAAATGACGCCTCCTAATAGCGTAAAAGAAGTACAAAGTCTTAACGGCAAGATCGCCGCACTAAATAGATTTGTATCTAGAGCAACGGATAAATGTTTGCCATTTTTTCGCACGCTGAAGAAGTCTTTCGAATGGACGGCTGAATGCCAGCAGGCATTTAAGGACCTGAAGACTTACCTCTCTTTACCACCGCTATTAAGTCCCTCACAGCCTGGAGAAGAATTGTTCCTCTACCTGGCTGTCTCCCCGGCCTTCATCAGTGCGGCCTTAGTCAGAGAAGATGACAAAGTACAAATACCTGTATACTATGCCAGCCGGGCATTTCATGGTGCAGAAAAAAGGTACCCCCCAATGGAAAAGCTCACCTTCACTCTAGTCACTGTAGCCCGTAAACTCAAGCCGTACTTCCAAGCCCATACAGTGTTCGTCCTGACCCACAAGCCCTTATAGAGAGTGATGAGCAGTCCTAAGGCCGCCAGACGTATGACCTTATGGGCGATAGAGCTGAGTAAATTTAATATACAATATCGCCCACGCACCGCCGTCAAGGGACAAGTGGTCACCGATTTCATGGCGGAGTTCACCAATGCAAAAGGCCAGGGGGCAAAGTACCCCAAATGGAGTGTGTTCACGGATAGATTGTCAAACAGGAAGGCTGGTGGAGCAGGGGTTGTACTTCAATCTCCAGAGGGTGACGAGATCGAATGCATGGTTCGGCTTTATTTCCCTACGACTAACAACGAAGCGGAATATGAAGCCTTGATAGCAGGTTTAGATCTTGACAAAGCCGTAAGGGCCACAAAAGTGGTGATCCATTGCGACTCTTAAGTCGTCACAAATCAAGTAAACGAAAATTACGAATGTAAGGGAGAAAGGATGAAGAAGTACTTGGATCAAGCGAAGAGAAGGGTAAGTGAGCTGCAGGCAAAGGTCGTTCAACTTTCAAGATGAGAGAATGAGCAGCCGACTGCCTAGCTAAGGCCGCATCAGCAAAATCCGACCACCTCCGTCAAGGTACTATCCTTTATTTAGCTCTCACCACTAATAGACATCATCAACGTAGAGGAGGTAGGATCCGAAAGTAATTGTATCACCCCTTTAGCTTCTTACTTGAAAAACAACGTCCTGCTTGAAGGGAAGGAAGTCGCAAGGAAGCTAAAGGTCTAGGCGACACAATTTTTTTTTATAAGGAATGTCTTGTACAAAAGGGGTTTCTCCCAACCATACCTTAGATGCTTAGGACCCAAAGAAGTGGAGTATGTCATGAGAGAAGTACACGAAGGGATCTGCGGCAATCAATCGGGGTCGCAGTCATTGGTGCATAAATTAATTCGAGCTGGATATTACTGGCCGACCATGCAGAAGGACATCCAAACGTATGTCAAAACCTGCGACAAATGGCAAAGGTTCAGCAGCATAATTAGGCAACCACCGGAAGAGCTGACCTCAATAACCGCTCTGTGGCCATTCGCCCAATAGGAGCTAGACATCATGGGTCCATTCCCAATAGCAACGATGCAGCTGAAGTTCCTAATAGTCGGCATCGACTACTTTACCAAATGGGTAGAAGCTGAAGCCTTGGCCACGATCATTGAGAAGAACGTACGGAGCTTTGTTTGGCGGAACATCATTTGCAGATACAGAATTCCAAGGGTTTTGGTTTCGGATAACGGTAAGCAATTCAACAATAACTCCTTCCGAGACTTCTGCTCACAGTTAGGAATCAAGAACAGCTACTCCTCCCCTGCCCATCCCCAAGCCAACGGATAAGTTAAGGTCACAAACCGATCCTTGCTTCTAATAATCAAGACTCAGCTCGAGGGGGTAAAGGGTATATGCCCAAAGGAGCTACCCAACGTACTATGGGCATACAAGACGACAGTCAAGACTCCTACAGGAGAAACTCCATTCCGACTAACATACGGGAGCGAGGCAGTCATCCCAGTCGAAATTGGATTCACGAGCTACAAGGTGGACAATCACAAAGAGGGGAGAAATGACGAGGCCATATGTCTACAGCTTGATCTAGTTGACAAGGTCAGGGCAACAGCTGAACAAAGACTCGTGCGATACCAGGACCTCATGACCAAACATTACAACTCCCGAGTCAAACACCGTGATTTCAAAGTTGGAAACCTCGTCTTGAGGAAAGTGATAGGCGCTACTAGAGATCTCGCGCAAGGAAAGCTCGGCTTAAACTGGGAAGGACCCTACAAAATAACGTCATGGCTAAGGAGGGGCACCTACCATTTAGAGACGCTCAACGGGCAGAAGCTACACCACCCATGGTTTGCTGAACATCTCAAGAAGTACTATCAATAGAAGACAGCATGAAGAACGCTACTCCTCATTCCCAGTCAATTTTCTTTTAGTCATTTATATTAATTTACTTTCATCTACAAAACATTTAAGCCCGAAGGGTTGAAGTTTATTCTTTTTTGGAACAGTTTTTACTTATGCATGCATTCATCATAATAAGAGGAGTTTATTCGAAAACGATTGATGTATTTGTTGTGTAGACGGATCTACTGCCGTGTAGACGACCTTATTATTAAAATTCTACTGCTAAGTCCATAAAGTGGACGAGTCTACTGCTAAATCCACAAAGTGGACGAGTCTATTGCTAAGTCCACAAAGTGGACGAGTCTTCTGCTAAGTCCACAAAGTGGACGAACTTATCACTTGGTCCAGAAAGTAAACGAGTCTACTGCTAAGTCTACAAAGTGGATGAGTCTTTAGCTAAGTCTACAGAGTGGACGAACTTATCACTAAGTCCACAAAGTGGACGAGTCTACTGATAAGTCCACAAAAGTGGACGGACTTACCACTCAATCCGCAAAATGGACGAATCTACCACCAAGTCCACAAAGTGGACATGTCTACCCGTAAGTTCACGAAGTGAACAAATTGAGCACTACTTAAATAAAATGGACAAACTTATCACGAGTCTTTAAACTAGACGAATTTAAAGTCAACTAAGTGGACGAACTTATTAGAATTCAAAAAGTGGACAAGTATTCAACTAAAAGGAAGCTGACGGGATTATTCATAAGCTGATGAATACTCAAAGTGACGGCTAGAAAGGAGTGAAAAAGAAGAGCCTAAGGACAACCTAGGTTGATAGCTTCGTCCTCTTTCACTTAATACCCCAGCATACAAGAGCAAAAGGCAAACACTCACATGCCAAATATAAAGCAACACGTATAATTGAGAAGTGATAGAAAAAAAAACATTAATTCAGAAGTGACGAATGTAAATACTACAAATAATTTTTTTACAAAAGCCCAAGCCAACAGGCGTCAAGCATTAAATTTTGCATACATTTTACAAGAAACGAAAAGGCTTAAATTAACACAGCTGGGGGGTCTTGAGACCTCTCGTCACCCTCAGCAAGAATGCCTGGAGTAGAAGGGTCTTCGGCATTGGGGTCGTCGACGTGAAGGTTGGCTGACGGGATCAAAGTGATGGTCTTCTCAACAGTCGGCTGTGCAAGGACAAAACTATCATCTTTCTAGCCTACCTGAAGCTTATCAAGGCTGTCGCTTTCAGTGTCATCCAAAGGAGTCAACGGTAAAGGCTCGTCCATAGTAATCTTGGATAAATCCAAATCAAGGTAAACAGACTTGACCTGTTTTAGACAGTTCTTAAATCCGTCACCATAATAGACTGTACAAGCATTTATAAAGGATTGTGAGTCCTTAAATTCTACCACGGCGTCGTTTCTAGCAGTTTCCACTTAGCTTAAGTGAGCCTTCAGCTCCTTTTTCGTCGCCAGCTTAGCTTCTTCTTCCAGCACTTGTAGGCGACCCTCTTCTGCCAACCGTTCCTTTAACTCCTTCACCTCCTTGCCAAGGATACGGGAAGCCTCCTTGAACTGCTCTTGCCTGTCTATCAAAGTCTTGATACATGTATGCAAACGGGCAATTACCCCCTCCTTAGTAATGCACCTCTCTTGCAAAGCCTTCATTTGAACCATAGCCTACATGGGACAAAATGACATCAGCTCACCAAAACTCAACTAACTTCAACATAAGGAAAGAAGCATACCTGAACAAGATCTAACAGGCCCGACGCCCCTAGCTCTTCCGTCGACCACTCAGCACAGGGGTCCATCTCTTCACTCTTTAAAATGGACTCTACCACCTCCACGGCGTAATCCCTATGGGTGAGGAGACGACGGTTAATCCCCTGGCTAACGGGGCCAGATGCCATCAGCAACCCTTAGCCAGCCCCATGGGAAGACTTAGGAGGTGACAGCCTCTTAAGGGGTTTATCCCCAGGTGTAATAGCCACTTTCTTCCCAGAACAGACATTTTTCTCGTCAGCCTTTCTCTTGGTTCCCGTCTTCCTGACGGCCTTAGGGGCTGACGAAAGTGTCAACTCCCTCTCAGTTTTCTTCTCCTCCTTCTTCTTGGCGACAGCAGCAGCCCGTATTCTTTGTTTAGCTGCCTCCATTTCTGTAAAAGGTAGAGAGAGAAGATTAGGGAGGAAACGACACAAGGGGATAGACGGAAGAAATTATGAAATTCTCACGTCGATGAGAATAGGCGTTCAACTTGCAAGCTTCTGGCGTCGGCTCCGGACCACCACAATATAAATGTAAGGCGTCAAGTGTGATCAGGTCTTAACACTTCCGATCATCCAACGAGATGGCCGTCACTTGAGAAATGAAATACTCTTGTTCCGCAATAATACGTGGACGAACGTTCGCTGTAAAGGAAAGCAAACGGAGTTAGGAGTCAAACAAATGAGCTAAGTAAAGAAGCGGAAGAGATCAACCTGAGTCCCTAACATATGCCCAAGTATTGTCGAAACCATGAGGCATCAACTCCCACTCCTCCTGACGGCATACCCAGTTCGTCCCCTCTACGAAAAAGTATCTGCCCTTCCACTTCCTATTTGAATTGGGCATATCTGACACCAACTTTAACTCCTTCTTCCTTATTGCAAAGTGATATATCCCCTTGGACGAGGAAATATGTTGGGGATGGTAGCACTAAAAGAACTCATCCAGGGTTAACTAACGGTGTCCACCACTTAGACGACCCCACAGGATCTCGGCAACAATAAATGTCTGCCAAGCATTAGGGGCAATCTGACTGACGAATATTCCCAAAACATTGGCCAGCTGGAGATGAAGTGTCGTCAGTGGCAGTCTCAGTCCTACTGCAAACATAGCATCATACATGCCAACATCCGCAGTTCGTCCTGAATAACATCTCTCGCCCTCCTCGGGGAGACGGATTGGGATGTCGTCCGGTATTTGATAACGGACACATAGATTATTAAAAACATTGATCGACATCGACGGCAAAAATTCATTGACGGTCCAATTCATGGGTAAAATAAAAGGACGGTAGTCCCCGGGGACCCTTGAGGTGCTCTCTAAGGCCTCCTCACCACCGTCATCATCACCCTCGTCACCGGATCTCTCTCCTTCCCCATCCATCCTTTTGCCTCCGCCGCTTATTCTTTCTTCCTCTCTTTCATCATCCTCGTCTTCACCCTCACCCACCTCACCTTCATTACAACTCTCAACTTCCTCGTCAAAAGAGTAGGCTGACGTTTCCCTCTCTGACCACCAGGAGAAGCCCTCCTCGAGCTCACAACCTGATTAAAAGACTTCGTCGTAACCCGCTCCCTCGCAGATCGACGATGTTCACTCGACACTTCTCTAAACATCTTACTACCTACAAGCAACAGATTCATTCTAAGAACCTAAGTCAACGACTTCGCTATGGAAACTAAACTAGAAAGATAAAAATGAAAGGAAGAGCAAAGAAAAGGAGAACTTACCGATAGGCGATTCCTAAGAGAAAGGGACGGTTCTAGAAAGCTAACGGCAGTGAAGATGACGAGGCTAAAATATTGACGGACAGAGGGAGTTTAGAAAGCGACTCTCTCTCTCTCTTGAAATTAGCAAATGTTGGAAAGTTTAAAATGAGAGAAGGGGTAAAGCTAACAATGATTCCGTTGGGCTTGCTTACAGCGAGGGGCTGCATCTCAAAGCTGACGACCCTAAAGCTAACAATTCTATACTGACGACCTCAACCTATAAGCCGACGACTTTAGAAATGAACGAAGCGTTAGGCTGACAGGAATAAGCCGAAGAGGTCAGTTAAACTCCCGTCCGTAGCCTTACTTGACCTCCACGCATGCGTGTGTAAGGAGAGTTCTTGCGCTACATGCTTAACCCTAATTAAAAAGACTTCTAAAAGGAAAAGTGCTCTAAGAGATACACAAAATCCACGAATTACTCGCCCAGAAGGAAAAAACTTCTTGACCAAGGCATAAATTTTGGTTCTACAATACTATAAATACTCCAAAACCCTCACAAATCAAGGTACACACAATTCATCTTAGCTCTGGTACTTTAGAGTTGCGAATATTAGATTTCCTCTAACTTGACTGTCGAAAGGTGTTTGGCCGGTACCACACCGGTACTCCTCTCAAAGTCTTCAGCTTTTGTGTTGTGCAAGTTCTCTTCGAGAGTGCATGAGGAATGTGCGGCTTATTGACGATTTTCGACATCATCAAACAAGTTTGTGTTTTTTTTAGATATCTTGACTCTTTAGTTATAATTAATCCTATATCTTTTCATAGCCTCATTTGTCTTTAGCAACGAAGTTGTGTGTTGTGTGTACAGCAAAGAGAATTTTATTGTAAACTTTTTTTTTTCTATATGCGTGCATTTGGATTGGGCGTTTTGCCCAATCCTTGCGTTCTGCGTTTTGTCTGTGGGTCCCATGAGTATTGTTGACGGACCCACAAAAGTCATCTAAACACAAATTTCAATATAAATTTAGGTCTTACAGTACAATCACACATTTAAAAATTATTTTGTTATAGTATTTTCAACAATAAGTTTTCAGTTTTCAATAAATAAGCGATATCCAAACACACCCTATGTACAGCAAAATTTGAAATTTATGATATTCAGATCTCTTTTTGGTATAGATATATTCAAATTCATATCTTTTATTCGATTACAAAATTTAAAAAAATAACTAAGTTGATGTACTTATCAAAAACCACTAGGCTGAAATTAAAGTGCGCATAACAAATTAAGGGCACATGATAAAATGGAATATATGTTAAGTTATCACCAGTAGTGTTCCTAAGCATATTATTTTTAAATTTTTATAATTTTTCTATGTAAGAATATCAATGCAATAAAACCGGGGTCTATTTCAGTTTGGAACAAAGTTTGGAAAGAAACTCTTCAAACTTCTCATGTATTTCTCTTTTGAGTGTGAATTTTGAAAATCTAACTTTTGAATTTCATGTTCCTCATGTTTTTAACATGCATATCAAATTTCGTTCAAATCGGATATTATTTACTATTTATTAATTAACTTATTTTTTATATATAATTTTAGAATACAAAAATTTGAAATTATAACATTTATTTGATGATATAGCAATTAATCTTTGATTTTTTTGAAATTTTGTAAGAATTAAAGATGTAATAAGAACATGCAATCTAATGGTAAGATTTTCAAAATTCACACTCAATATAAATATATATGATGAGTTTGTAGAGTTTCTTTTCAAATTAAGCTGGAGAGAAATTTTGTTCTACTGTTTGTTCTGTCCTCAGTTACAGTGGACCGCCCGTTAGCAAGGCAGCCCAAAATATGAAAATACCACTCGTTCAGAAATATATAAAATAAAATAAACTTTTTCTGTAAATGGTTATCTAGGTTAGGTATCTCCAATATATTCGTGCTTCCCCAAATTGGGCCTGGCAAGTGGCAACTTTACAAAATCTTGGGTAAAATGGATAAAACAAAAGTTTATCTACAAAAGGTTTCTGATTAGACAAAAGAGAGTTAAGGGCATCTGGTCCTGCAGCCCATACATGGATTAATTAAATCTCATTAGGTACACAAACTCGAATTAAATTTCAATAAGTTCAATTGATAGTAAAATTTTGTAGTCAAATAAGAGATTTAGGACACAAACTTATACCAAAAATCAACCTAAAAAAACCATTTGATGAAGACCTACTTTTATAGGTAGAGTATTGAGAAGACTAATTAAAATAATCCACTTCAGCTAGCGAGAAAGAAAGAATCTATACTGTTTTTAGTTGTGATTTGTGAACTCTGTGTCTATCCGGCGGGCGTGGTATAAAAGAATAAGAGTTTTGTTTCTTTGATCGACAAAAATGGGAGGGACTTTTTGAAGAATGAATGGGATTTGTTTAGTAGGTGATTGTAGGTGTTATCATGGGTTGTGATGTTCAGAGAAGTGATTATTTTATTTTATTTTTTGCTGAGAATTTTATTACTGTCCAGGTTGTGTCTTTTCTTTAAAAGATTGATATCCTTTTTTAATTTGTCAGCATCACAAGATGTCTTTGAACCTAGGAATAGTATCACTAATTTTATTTTATTTTTTCCAGTCTAGTAAAATAATTAGTTTGAAACCCCACTCATCAGTATATAGAACCTTTCTACTGCTAAACAAGCTACTTGTACCACTGAAAGATTGTCTTTTATAAAATCAACAACCTCTTTTGCTTGAACTTAATTGATTGATTAGGCATATAATTGGTTAATTATTTATTTACATGATATAATTTACCATCATAGTTCTGTTGTCTCCGTCCACCTTTTCTCATTGCAAGGAGATCCATAATCCAAGTCAAGGTTTCCAGTGGGTAATAAGCACTGAAGTGTGTGTTTTTATTGAATCGCAAAACCAGATCTCAATGCTATAGGCTTCTTTCTGCACTGGTATCAGTATGTAATACTTTTTCAATAGAGCAAAAGTTTGCAGCAACTTTTTTACAGAAAGATCAGCTTCTTAGCTCACTTAAGTATACGGAAATAGAGGCAACACAAATGTAAAAGACAATTAGAAAAAAAAAAAATAGTACATTTGTCTGTTAAAACCATGAAGTTACAACCTCATATGTAAGTTATTTAAAACTCCATCTATTACATTCCTGTACCTTCTTTTTTTGTTGCTGATTTTGAATTTAACTAACTTTCAAGGTTCCTTCATAGCTTCCACGTACAAAAGTCAGCCAGACTATTTACCTCCCATGGTCAATAACAGCTACATATTGACATAAAGTAAGTTGGTCTTTTTTTTGGGTTCCTGGTTTGGAGAGTATATATAAGTTTTTTGTCTACCTTTTGCGCTTGGACTTTAAAGAGGTAACAGACTGAGAGTTGCTGTGCCAATTGCGCTTCCTTTGGTTGATGAACCAATTGTTAATTTGCTTCAGCTGCAACCCTGTCTCCTCTACCAGTTTTGCCTTGTCATCTTCCTGTATATATCATATACTACATGCTTATTCACAGATTAATTATAACATTAATGTCAAGGTTGTACAATTAATCCAGATTCAGACGTTATGATTTGTTATAGCATTATATATGGCAGTAATAGTATTGTGTCAGAGATAAACTTGCTAAAGTAACATTCTTTTGTAGTTACTGTTCAAAGTCTTTTCACTGTACTTCCAGGTACTTCAATAGAATGTTAATGTGGTTGGTATGCTGCGTATTTGGCACTTTGTGTCCACCATGGCAGTGAGCTTAGAACCAAAAGCAATAATTGATATTTGTTTATAGAGACCATAGGATCTGAAACCAATGTAGTCTGCTTTAAGATTACTGTAATTTATCATTATGTTAAGATATTAATTGATCTCTTATGTAAGTGGGATTTGAGCCTAGATCCCCCATTCGTAAGTACGGAACTCTACAAGTTGAGCTAGTTGAATATTCTCACAAACTAATAATTAACATTTGAATTCTTTGTATCCGCTTAGTGACAAGAGCCAAAAATATTTTTTACTAAGAAATTTTTGTAAGACCTTGATATAATCTATTCTATGCCATTTAACCAAACACCGAGGTTAGGGAGTTTGAACAAATTAATGTTTTTAAATATATATATATATATATATATTTATTTATTTATTTCAAAACACTAATTGGTATTTTACCACCGAGACAAGATACTAATTAGTTTCTTTTTGGGTCTATTCAATCACATTACTACATACACCGTAAGAGATAATATTATATTAATCACTCATTTTTGTTACTATCTGATAGGAGATCTACTCAACACCATAACCACTCGCAAGTGAATTTTCCCATGAGATTATCTCCCATGTGTTATAGTGATCAGGTAGCTATGCTGCTAACATTGTTTGTTCATCTATTGTGTTAGTATTTTGCAGCGTCATGTAAATTATGTAGAATGTAGACACGCGTATAAAGTCCTTCCACTTTGTCTTTGAAATAACCACCCGTTTTAAATATTTAGGGGTTATTGAACAAATCCAAGACATCTTTGTATTTACAAAACAAACGTAATAAAACAGTTTACTAGAAACCAAACAAGCATAAATATGAACATCATGATTGTGCAAAAATTGAAAAGAAGAGAGATTGCTTGCTTACAGTTGGGTAAGGCCACTTTGAGTGTTGCTGCCACCAATTCTTCAACACTGTAGTTGTGTCACCTGGTAATTTCCCTGCCCTTCTTTTTCTTAATATTTCCTCCCTAACATCTTCAATTTTTGACTTGAAGCCCTGAAAAACAGCATAGAAGTATCATAGTCTACCCTCACATGTTCATTAAGTCCAAAGGTGAATTTTAAGACATCATTAATTGGCTTTTCTATAATTGATTCCTCAATTTCAGAAAGCAAAAGTGCTCAAATTGTTACCCATCATAGCAAGAACAGACTTATAATGGCTATCCAAATGCTGCATGCATGTTTTATTAATTTGTTTGTTAAGTGTCCACTTATCCTTATTAGACCTTTGCAACAATGTTTTTAGAATATCACCTGTTTCAGTTCAATCTTCAATTCCTGCCGAACTCTCTCCATGAGTGACCTTTCAGATTCTGTTGGAAGCAGTGGACCAAATCCCATCATGTCATGCCCGTCACCACCAGATTGATCGAGAGAGAAATCCATCTGCAGATCATCCTCATCATCTGACATTGTTGCACCAGTGCCTTCACTCAGGCTTACTCCTGGAATTAATATATTTTACACACTGTTAAGCCATCATTGTGACCAGTGGGGATCCGATCATCCAATATCTTTTTATCCCAAAATTCTATTTTGTTTATGTATCTCTCGCTCTTTTGATCAAGGTATGAAACAACAGTATGGAATACATGAGTAAATTACTAAGAAAAGAAAACCTAGGATTATGTATGCAAACATATTATAATACCCTCTACATTTATCATCCTTTAAGTTTTTTGCTAGTTCAAATGC
This sequence comes from Castanopsis chinensis, assembly GCA_032878915.1. Lineage (NCBI taxonomy): Eukaryota > Viridiplantae > Streptophyta > Magnoliopsida > Fagales > Fagaceae > Castanopsis > Castanopsis chinensis. The sequence goes on along the minus strand of JAVQMG010000115.1, from coordinate 7,097,611 downwards.
CAATTGATTGGAAAAAAAAAAAAAAAAAAGATTATTCCCGTTTAGACACATTTAATATGTACCTAACCTCATCCAAAGTAGAATTTTGTCTCAAAGTCTATGAGAGTAATGAGTTCCTTTATAATTAAGGTTCATGATGGTCAACAACCTTATTTTTCCACCTTCAACCAAATACGGAATAAGTACTAATTTTTTAAATTAGATATTCACATAAATTTAAGAGTGAATGGTTCATTTAAAATATATTCAACCAAATACAGAATAATTACTAATTTTAAATGACATGACACCATGTTCACCTACAAATTAGTAATATTAAATTTTTACCTAGAAATAAATTGGTTAACTAGCCCTCCCCATTCTACAAGGAAATGGAGGCAATTCCATTCCAAATTTCATAAACGCAAGGAAGAGAAACAATTCAATCCCTACTGAGATGAGTATCTCATACAAAGTAACTCCCTGAAATAACTTTACGGAAGCTAAAAGCTCTAGTCATTAGAAAAGAGGGAAAACAATTGTGTAAGAGAGAAAAAAAAAAAATGTATTACTCAGACATCTATAAGCACAACACTGACATACTTACAAAAAAAGGAAACTGTAAAACCTCGACCTTGTAAGAAGCAAGATTATTAAATAATTTCAATCACCTTATCTTCTTGAAATATTTAATATGACGGATCATATTTTCCAAAATTTTGTCTATAGTATCTCTAAATCCTAGAAGCATACAACCATATCCTAAATTTGGCCTTAAATACTTTTATTGGAGCCTGGCCTACCTTCAACCAGTAGATGCATGTATCTTGTAGCAAGACCTTTCCTTGTGAATTCAACAAAACTGGCATCTATGATAATGTTAAAGATCCTATATATGCCGTTTGTTGGGTGTGGACAATTGGTTATAGACTTATATATACTTGTTAGGTTTCGCTACCAACTAGTTTAAACTTTTAGGTTGGATGCTTTAACATGATATTAAAGTCTGATTTTTCTGGTTCTCCCATTTGTCCTTGTTTTGGTTTCGGTTGATTTATTTGTCTTGATTAAAAATTCACACATCGGTTGGATGTATTATTGATAATGGATGTATGTACACTTGCTAAGCCTCCTCACTTATTACGTTAATTTTTTTTTTTTTTAGGTTGAATGTTTTAACATATAGATCATATGTCCTTTAAATGGCTCCTTGTTTTTTTTTTTTTTTTTTTTAGCTTATTTTTTAGTTTTTGTTTATTATATTTAGTTCCATAATTTTTTTTAAAGCCTCAATTTAATAGATATAACTATTTTTTTTTATACAGCTTATTTTTTAAAACAAAATGAAACACCAAAAATAATTTAAACCAAACATATACATGTGGGACCATTTTATTTTAGGATCGATACATGTGGGCAACTAATATGAAGAAACATAACACTAGGAGGCTCCTCTTGAAATAATAAAGTTGCTGACATTTTTGGTCTTGTCATTCAAATCCTGTTATCTGGTAAATTGTATTATTTGCACATAGTAGGATTTGGATGTCAAGCTCGGGATGACCAGAGGTTCAGAGTTCCTCTAAAATAGGGATCCCTTGTAGAGCCTACAAGTCATCAAGATTTGTTTAACACGGACGAACATCAAGCCATTAGAAGTTTATGAACTTTTCACTCATTCTAGCCTCTGGCAATTTAATGTGCTGGTAGCTGGGTCATTTTATCTTTACACTTAAGGTCTCAAGATGAATAGTAAATTAGTAATTCTCGGTCTCAAATATTCTATTGTATATTCCACAAATTACACTATGTCATGTGTTTAAACTTTGATTCCCCCTCCTCCCAAGAAAAAAAATATGTGATAATAAGTTATTATTGGTAAATCATAAATGACATACCCAAAGTGAGAATAAAGATTTTTGTACGTCTCAAGATTACTTAAATATTTATTGTCTGAACACTGCAAACATCATTGGGGTGAAATTACAAAACTAGGTTGGTCCATGACTCTACCTTGTGATTAGGACAATATATTACAATGTTTGAGAAAGATAGCTGTAGGATTACGCACCAATACCTTGCTAATCTTTCAACTTATGATAAGAGTAACATCATTTTCACATAACTCTAACTCTAGCATTATTTTTATTATACACTAATCACAACTTAACACACTCATCAAATGTGTCCTTTGACTTATTGATATGAATAACTTTTTGATGCAAAATATAGAATTAACTTGGTAAGCCACTAGACTCTCAAAAAAAACTTGGTAAGCCACTAGACTCTCCAAAAAAAAAAAAAAAAAAAAAAAACTTGGTAAGCCACTAAAAATAAAGTTCCAAACCAATCAAATAGTTAATAATGAACCAAAACTTTGATAGATTTTTTTTTTTTTAACTCCTATTAGAAATTGTTATCATGATTGGTTAGGACTACCAATCTTTGGTGGCCCAAGAATCAGTAAGGTTTTTTTTTTTTTTTTTTTTGCCAATAAAATGCTCAAGTTTTTAGCTTTCTCAATAAAATAGATAACCATTTCACATTAGAAAGAATAAAGTTGAGGTGATCTAATAATTACCAAAGCTTCAAATCCCCCACTCCCCACTTAAAATAGATATATACACACGTTATTTCAATCAATCAATCAACAAGCATTTTCTAATGTTTTTAACGATGATATCTAGTGTTCAATTGTCTCATCCCCAACTATAGATGTATCAAAAAAAAATTCATTAGAACACCAACCTAGGTGGGGTTTTTGCCAGATTTTTATGAGTTTTTTAAATTTTTCATTAATTTGTAATTTAATTTTGTCTATACATTTCAAATTAATGCTTCCCTAAGACATATATACAGCTGGTCAAACAAAACCATGTGTTCAGTTGAAAATGTTGCTAGCCAAAGAGGAAAAAGGAATTGAAAAAGAGACGAGTTCATGTTGAATTTGATTTTTAGGCATAATTGCTAACGACTATGAAGATATTGGCCTGGCCTTAGTCAATTGAATAGCAAGTGGAGGTCCTATCAAAAGAACAAAAAAAAGTAAGACCAGTTGAGGATGACTTTGAGTACCCGAGGAATAGTTGCATATAGAAGCAGACCAATTTTTTTTTTTTTTTTTAATATAAGATAGAATTTCTACTCTAACATAATCTAAGTGTATATATGTGTGAAATTCCTTCCTAGAAATTTGAACCCCGACCTTTGCCCATCACTTCCCACAAGCATTTATACTTGTGAAGTGGCTACCATATTAAGGATGCGCGGTGTGGAGTGACCACCACACCAGACCAAATTTAACTCCTTAATAATAGGTGAAAGTTGAACCAAACAGTAAAATTTTCTTATAGTCAACGTTCTAAATGCAAACTCCCATATCATACCAACATATGTTTTCTAAATCCAGAAGCATTTTGGACTCAAAATAGTTTCCTTTAAAAAAAAAAAAAATTCCCTAGTCTCGTATGTTTCCCAACCTGAGAGCAGTAGGTGGTAGAATCATTCAGAAAACATTGTATGAAAAGAAAGAACCGTAGGGTAATTTTTCTCCCCAAAAAAATAAAGAGTATTAATGAGGTAAAAATAAATTGGACTCTCGTCATCCCTTAAGGCACTTGTTAATGATATGTTAATAAATATTAAATGATTAGTTATAACTACAAAACACAATTATCAATGATTCTTTGGTTTTTACACACAAATTCAAGGTAATCATGTATACTTTTCTTGAAGTGTGTATTCATTTGAACTTCATTTTTTTGAAAAAAAAAATGGGAAATGCTAACGAATGCCCTTAGGGCATTGGTTAACAATCCATTTAAAGAAAGATTTTATGAAAAAATGAAATATAACAATTAATTTTTTGATAGTTTTTTTCATTTTACATAAAAATGGTGTTAAAACTTTCCTAAAATAAATTGTTAACAAATGCCCTAAGGGCATTCGTTAGCATGACCCAAAAAAAATTACGAAAACATGATTTAGTAGAGTACTAAATGCACTTTAACCTACACACTTAGGACTTTTGTTTAAATATACAAAATAAAAAAACTTGTTTTATATTCAAAAGTTCACTTACAATTGCATTAAGTAGTTAGAATTTGGTTGTACTTATACTTTGTGAATTTCTAAGGCAGTTATTAATCAATATTTTCAGTCATAAATCAAAACAAAATGTTACAACAAATATCAAGATGAATTTATAATGAACTCTTTGATTCTATATATTAAAAAAAAAATTGTACAAAGTTTGTTATGGTATCTAATCATAGATGATTTGTGAGTTTCAAAAGAACATCTAGTTCTATTTTGATAAATATTAAAATATTAATTAGTTTTTGGTGTAAGTGAAAATTAAATCTCATATTTTATTATTGGAAAATAAAATTTTTTATCAATTAAGCTAATTAGAACTTTTTTGATAAGTAATTAAGCTAATTAGAACTTATTAGGTACTTGAATCATAAACATTATATTTGAAACACTGAGATATGCAAAATTAGGAGGGATGCAAAATTAACCATGCCAACTATTCTAGCTAGTTAGCCATGCAATTGTCAACAACCATTCCTTTAAAGCTTGTTTAGTGATCAGATTCGAGCTAAATACACCACCCTTACTTCCTTTATGATCAAGATCAATGATTTCCAAGATCAGTTGTTGAATAGTAATTACTACTATTCAAGTAAGAGATTCTGCCATTCTGCGAGGCAGTAATGCCCTCCTTTTTTTCCTCTTTTTAAAAAAACAATACATCTTTGCTGATAATGAAAACCAAGACAAACTTTAATCAATGTTCAAATATCGATGCCTGGAAATTATGCAGGCATGGCATTAATATCCATTGTACTTTTTTATCAGAAACCATATAACCCAACTAGCCTAAGATTGATCCATCATTCCATGCCCTACAAGGCTTACAACTCCATTTTGCACATTCAATGTCGTTATTGTCCTATTTTCTTCTTTCTTCCTTTGAATATAGTGCCTAAAAACATGTTATCTTAATTACTCGTCTGGTAGCCCATGACACATTCTCTGTGATCATGGATGTCTAATCTTTGATATATAAATAGTGACAAAAACATGTAAGCAAAATGATGACTACCCCTACACTAATAGCCTCTCTAAATCTCAAACACACATACGTACGCACGCACGCACGCACGCACGCAAAGTCTAACAAATGAAAATAGGAAAAACAACAAAATTTCATGCATTAAAAGCTATAATAGTAAGTAATCTTTCTAGAAACCCAAATTAATAGATTCTCCAATCAACCTTATCGGTTGTTGCCTTGTTGTTAGTGGGAGCTAGTGCCTTCACCGAACTATAACTAACCCTTTTCCAACAACATGCTTTAGATAATTTTCAGTGTAGGTCCTACTGCACCCACCTCTTTGCTTAGACACCCAAACTTACAAGAACCTCAAAATACTTTTCTCTTATCTCTCTCTACCTACCGATATCATCAAACAGAAAAACCAAAATATTTTCTTCCTAACCAAACGACATAAAATTAAACAAATTGAAGTGATTCTCTTTGGCAGTATATTGTATCAAAAACAAGCTAAACATGATTATTTGATAACAAATTGAGAGAAACCATAATAATAGTAATTATAAAAAAAAAAAGGGGGTACGGACCTGTAAGGGCCTGTAAGGTATTTTCTATTTCACGGCAAGCCACGACAGCCTCTACGGCATGGACTCTGACATGTTGCTGAAGCTGTTCTTTGAAACTGCACAAAACTAACAAATACTGTGCCTGTAGCAAAAGCAAAACCCACCAATACCCAAAAAAAAAAAAAAAAGAACCATGAAGTTAAACTCAAATAAACCTTAAAACAATCAAATAGTGAATAAAATGAAAATTACAGAAAAGGGTTAGTGTGAATTAAAGTGAAAAACATAGTACCAAGAAGTTGTCAAGCTCTTGACGCTCATGTGGAGGGAGAGAATGGCTATGCTGAGAGGCATAAGAGCGCAACAGATGATGAGACTGAGCTAGCTGCGCGTCGATCAAAGGCAACTGATCAATCGGGGTCGCGACACGGAGACACGACACGTGTGCGTTCAGAAGCTGCTCGTAGAGTGGGTGGGTAGCAATCTCCGCCTTGAGTTGGCGGAGGTGGTCACCGGAAATTGCTACTTCACCACTTAACCCACCGCTACTACCACCACCACCCATCATTCCCAAGTTTGGTTCTTGCATTTGTATAGGTATAGCTATAGCTATAGCTATAGCTAGGGGACTAATAAAAGAGCTGCTTGTGGTGGTAATTATATAAGAATCAAAGTGAAAGAAGAAGGAAAAAAATAAAAAAGATGGGGTTTTGAAAGAAAGAGAGGTGAGGACCACACAGAAGAGACCCTTGTGTTTTGAAAGTGGACTATCGGAGTGGACTATTGTCTGTACTGTTTGAGAGAGAGAGAGTGACGGGCAAGGGGACAGTTTTATCGCTAATGGTGTAAAAGAGAGGAGAGAGAGAGAGAGAGAAAGACAGAGAGAGGGTCTTTATTTATATCGGGATCTGAGAGACTGAGACACAAAACTTTCTGCACCACGTCTGTGAGAGAAACAAAGATTTTTACCTTCACACAGAGAAAGAGAGAGAGGCAAATACATGAAACTTTTTTTTTTTTTTTTTTGAGAAACGGCAAATACATGAAACTGATAAGAGAGAGGGAGAGAGAGAGAGAGAGAGAGAGAGGGGTTTTCGAGTTTATTGCTTCTTGAGAAATGAGTTGTGAGAGGGAGAGAGAGATGGCAATAGAATCATTACTATGAAAGGGGTTGGAAGCGAAGTCAGAAAAAGAAACAAGATAAAGCTGCTTCTGTAGTCTGACAATTTTATTTTATTTATTTTTAAAATTCTTGGGTTTTTTTTTTTTTTTTTTTGGATTTAATTTGGTATAAAATCTATGGCAATTGGCAAGTGGTGCTGAATTCTGATTTAAATGGATGTTAGTTTTGGATTATCAGAAAAGAACAGGATTGGTGGGTATACAGAGAAGCCAATTATATATCAGAAAATAATTAATAATTAAACCAACTTTTTTAGGCTCCGATGTGGGCACTCCACGATACCATAGGTTGGAGCACCCCTTTGTATGATCGATCAGAGGGTAAATATAGACATAGCTTTCCTTAGCAGTCACTGTTTTAAAGTTTGCTGACTTTTAGCTAATGAGCTATGTTCATCCCCATTGCCAATTAAATTGCTGTACTATCGAACCCATTTTCCATAGTAATTAAAGGCCAAAAATATTTAGAGGGATCAGCATCTTTCTTGTTCCAAAAAAAAAAAAAAAAAATAGTAGAAATAGTTTTTTTTCCTGAATAATTTTATGTTGTAAGTACTGTTATGATTCACCCACCCATTCATCGTCATTTTTCATATATATGGCATATTAGAGAGTGTAGTACTGTACTTAAATGATTCACCCATATCAAAAAAAATAAAAAACTGATTCACTGAAAACTGAAATTCTGGCATGGATATTTACTGACTACAAGCCCAAATTTTGGCAGGGCAACCACGAAGTTAATGCATTATGCACCAACTAGGAACAACACCAAATAGAATAATAGTGGAAGGTTTATGTGGGTCTCAAACGTATTTTCCTAAAGATACAACAAATTTAATTACCAAAAAAATTATAAATTGATGTGATATAAAAATATAATTGATACTGGTGATACATTAATTTGTAGGGTTTATGTAATAAAATTTGTAGTATTTCTAATCTTACTTAAAAGTAAAATTATAACTTTAAAAAATTATCATGAGTTTCAACCTATTGCATGTTCATAAATAATAAAACTACTAAATTAATAGAGAAAAACAACCAAAGCATGGACCCAAGTCCAAAAACAAATAATTTAAATAATTCCAACCAAAAATGCAACTTGGCACGAAAGGGAATTTAATTCGACACAGTTTATTTTATATATACAACTCTCTCTATAAAACTCTCCTTGGAGACGAATAGTCACTGTTTTTTTTTTTTTTTTATAAGGACAAAACAGTTATCCGGAAAATCAAATGGGGTGCTCAACTAACAAAGAAAAATAGATAAATAATTAAATAAACCAATAAGTTTATTTAGTTTTGTTGTTAATTGAGAAAGTTGGCTGAGGTTGAGCTGTCACTGTTCCACCTTCTTGGCCGGTGTATTATGCTTTTCAGGTTTCAGCCTCTTTAGGGTTAAGTGAAAACAAGGAAATTAATATATAAAAAGTATAGATTAAGCACTGGTTTGTTATGACACAAATGACACCCCACCAACTATATATATCATACAGGTGGCATGCAAACATATAGCTGGTGGCTTAACCCAGGTTGTTTAACAACAAGAATTGAACATGACTCTCTGTCTGAAGGGATACTCCTAGCCATTAATTTGATCATGTATTTGAAGGGAATTGATTCTATTTCCAAGAATCTGGGGAATATAAATAAAAATAACACGCAAAGAATAATCACACAACAATAAAAATTTACACGATTTATTACTAGGATTATGTTCATTGAGTTGCAACGATTTATACTATATCAGAAAAATGACCAACAATACATCAAACCCTAATTTTGAAATGACAATATATATAACCAAAAAAAGGGTAAAAAATTATCGAACACAAAATCAGGCTCCACGTGAGGTAATAGTATTTTTTGTAAAGTTTTAGACCCTTTAACACAATATGTTTAATCTAATATTAAGCCAAGTTGATTAACAAGTTTGTGTATTAAAAACTAGGTTAAACTAATATGTGTAAAATAAATATAATATGGAAATATAAAAAACACAAATATCTAATAACCCAAGAAAACCAAATTAGGAAAAAACCTAGAAAAAATTTAACCTTTCTATTCTCAAGGTAAAATAGATCCACAAAATAGATCCCTAAGCTAGCTTTCATCTAAGCCGCTTTTTGCTTAAGGAAGGTGGCACCTATGGGAGCAATAATATGGACAGACTTGAATGCAAGAAAGTCCTCTAAACCTAAGTCTATCAAAATCCTATGAATGAAAACCAGAAAGAAAATACCATGAGATTTTGCACTACTCCTATGAACCTCAACTAAAGAGCCAATAAAAAGAAAAAGGAAAACTAATAGAAGCATTAGTGACAAGAGCGTACAAAAATGCACATCTCTCGAGAGGAATAATGTGTAAATGAGAGATAGGCCAAATGGAATGACAAGAAATCCCAAAAAACAGATAATTGAGCTCAGTAAACTCATGAGAGGTGATCTGAGGATTAGTACCCCATTTAATGGTGGTACCAGTGAATAAGGACATAATGTTATCAAGCGAAGGGGTCTCAGAGTAAGGTTACACAGGCTGCCGTACCAAAGGTACACCAAGAGCAAAAGCCACTACCTAGGGTGTAATGACATACTCTTCACCCCTAATCCAACTCCTTATAACCTGAGTGTTGGAATCATTGGAGTAGACATAGAGATTCGAATAGAACTCTCTAATCAAGACAACTGGAGGAGGATGCTCTACATTTAAGAGAGGTAACCAGCCCTTACGGTCAAAGTTCCTATGAATCTCCAGATCTAACTCATCTAGAATCATCTTACACTCTGATACCATTTGTAAATTTTTAGACCCCATAACATAATATGTTTAACCTAATATTAAGCCAAGTTGATTAACAAGTTTGTTAATTAAAAACTAGGTTAAACCAATATGTGTAAAATAAATATAATGCGGAAATATAAAGAACACAAAAATCTGATGACCTAGAAAAACCAAACAGGTAAAAAATCTGGGGAGGATTTAACCTATCTATCATCAAGGTAAAACAGATCAACTATGAAAGAATTGAAGTTTGTATAATAGAACTTAGACCGCTAACATTTTATTGCTACCTCGAGTAGAAAACTTGTTATTTCGAGTAGAAAACTTGCTACCATAACCATGTGACAGCTCCGTGTCCATGAACTACTTTTTTTTTTTTTGATCCACTGTAACTACAAGTTCTTCTACTTGTGACTTTGAGACACTACTCAAAGATTTCAGATTTTCGTTAAGTTCTTTATGCAACAACTGAAGCGATCACCAAGCTCTTAACATCAATCTTGATTTTAATAACCCTAAATGTGTTTGAAGGTAAACACCTCTAGATCTCACAAGAGATTCAATACACAGCACATTAAAAAGCCTCTGAAACGTAAATAGAGTTTTCATTTTTATATGTGAAGTAAAACATAAAACCCTATATATCAAACGGGTTTAGGCTAAGTTGAAAATTCTGCAGAAAATTAATTCTACACGATTTTCAATCGATCGAATCTAATACTCGATCGATCAAGCCTTGCAGAATTTGTCCACTAATTTCTGCAATCACTTGATTCTAATTTTACAATAAAACATACTTTGAGCACGCCTAAACCTAGACTCTATGTTTTGATCATGATTTGCTAACACATTATACATTAAAGTTTTAATACATTAGTCCTTAAGGTCTTAGAACCTAACATTTTCCTATGATGTTTCTCAAGATTAATGCCTAATGTGTTCTACCTTTGCTAGTATATATATTACAGATAATAATATATGAGAGCATTACGAGGGAATATTTGAAGGGATATATATGCTTTAGATGTGCCCTAGCGATTGATGGTGGGCCAATTTCGAGGACTATTTAGAATGTTGGTTGCAAGTTGCAATAGAGAAATAAATTTGTTGGGAATTTGCCCTAGATCGAGTCGACCCAAAGCAAAACCATGAAATGGAAATATTTGTTCTAACTTTTCGATTTACGTGGTAATGTCGTTGGTCGCAAGGACGCACTATACATTGTTTAGTGCCCTTATACCATCAGGAATGTACCCCTTTTCCAATATATTTGTGCAATTATATTTTGTTGAAATTATTTTTTTTTGCATTGTAAACTCACCCACCATTTATATATATATATAAACCTTCTATCTCATTTTTGTATTCTACGTTATACTCTATGAATTATGTTTTTTTTTTTTTTTTTACTTTTTTTAAAAAATAATTAAAGTTTAAAATGAACAAAAGAAAAAAAAAAATCATCCACATGGCATAACACAAAAAGTAAGACAAAAGATTTCAATCCCTATATATACTATTATTCTATTTTTCTTTATTAATGTTAGATCTTTAGATTGTTGGCTAATTCCATGACAATTTTACATTTAGTTTTTGATGAATTGATTTGTATTTCAATACTTAAAATGAGGTGTATTTTATATTGAATTCAAGTGGGTTCGAGCTTAATATGAAAGTGCATGCTAGAGATTTTAGGTTGAGCGAAAATTGGAGTATTTGGCAAACAAATTTGAAAAGTAATTGGATAGCAATTTTTGAAAAGTAACAAGTGAAAATGCCAAAACTTGAGAGAAATTTGTTACATTTTTCTTTGCTGTGCCAGCCATTTGCCCGTCTATTCTCATTTTCCGACTAATTTTGAGGCCAATAAATTCCCAATTGGAGTGTTAGAGAGCCAAGATAAACCCTAGATTAAAAAAATCCTATTTTCTCTCTACCTTCTCCCGATCTACATAGCCACATATCTTAGGGAGGAGATTAATACCACAAATTCACTCACTAAACCTTCAGAGTTTTGAGAGTTATTTGGTGCTTGGGAAATCATTGGAGCACCCTACAGTCAGCCATGGTTACCCGAAGTTGCAATTGACCATTGATTGCGGTAGCTAGATTGAAAAAAAAATGACTCGGCAAAGTTAGTCACTAGCAAAAGTTCGGATGCTTGAGTACATAGATAGCACTAGGCTTGAAGAGTTCTGTGTGCATCTTGAACTATTCATTCTAGTGGAGCATTTTGGTGGTGGTGCCATGAAAGGGTTTTTTCACCCAATTCTCTAGTTTCCTCTTTGATAACACATTCAATATTATCCTTGTGGTATTTTGCTTTTAATTTTACTAGTGTAACCCCATGCATATGCATAGATACAATTAAAAATAATCATAATTATACAGTTCAAAAATTTTTTAGAAGGGGTTAAATTAAATTATACATGGTATAGCTTATATTTTTTTTTAAACTATATATTTCTAAAATATGTAATGGTTTCTCATATTATGTGTGTGTATATATATATATATATAGGATTTAGAAATTGGATTTGGATTCTTCAATTTTTACACTCAATAATTTACTTGCCACAAAATTGAAAATTACATAGGACACGTGGCCCAAAATTGATAATTTAATTAAAATCTAATTGGATTTTCTCTGAGTTTTTGCTACTAATATATATATATATATATATATATATAGTGGGTGTGGTTGTTTACATGCTTTAATATTTGTCTCCATGCAATGTTTATCATTGAAGCTTAATTGAACCAATTAATCATCTAAATTCAGAGTTAGTTGTTAGATTAACTTAAAAGTGATCAAGTTGTAATTTAAGATTTTTGGTCTAAATTTATAATATCAATTAATATATTGTATTTCCAATAGAGACATCCACCATTCAAATCTTACCTTTCTATTATAACAATAGAATTTTCAAAAAATAAAATGCTATAAAGTCACCATTTTATATCCCAATTCATAATATTAACTTTTACTTAAAGTGCGTGCTTATTGTGAAAATGATTTTGTTGAAGTCTCTTGGCATTTCATTTTGAAGTTACTTCTAGTAATGCAATTGAAAATCTTCTCATTTTAACTCAACTATTTGAACCAAAAGAGTGTTTACTTATCTTCTTAGAAATAAAGAATGACCAATAAAATGCAGTATTGTATTCCTATCTAAGACCATTATAAAATGGAATTAACCAAATGTTGTTCCTATTCATAAAAATAATAATAATAACAATAATTGTTGTTTTTCTTAGAAAAATTTATACATCAACACATGTGAGACATGCTAATTATTTAAATTATTGCATGATACGGCACTCTCCCACTTTCAGCTTTTATTATGAGTCTTATATCTATATTCTCCGTCGTGAGATTGCTTGTCACGCACAATTAAAAAGGAAAAAAAAAAAAAAAAATCTTACTTGTCACGCATGGACCAAAATTTGGAAAAGAACAAAAAGGCACTGCTTCACTAAGATGCAAGGGCATTGAAGCCAGAAATATATATATATATATATATATATATATATAATAGTGATGACATAATGACATCCAATGTGACCTTATAATAGAAACTAGAATTTGAGCTTTTCACGGAGAATCACGCTGAGTTTCTCATAGTACAATAAGCATATTAAAGTTCCTTTTTTTGCTAGTTTCCTTAAAAAAAAAAAAAAAAAAAAAAAAAAATCCCTTTTTTACTAGAGAAGTGAATTTTTTTTTTTTTTTTTAAGGGAATTAGGACATGGTAGGGTTTTCCTTACCTCAGAATGCACTGAAGTCAAAAGGTAATACTACAAGGTCAAAAACTTTTCTTCTACCCTTACAAGAACGTAGAGTGGCTTTAGAGACCATCTTGAAGCATGAACCTTATGCTAAGCTATAAGGTCATTGTGGCTCAGCTAGAGCTCGTCAGGCCAAGCAGAATATATAGATTATAGAGTGAGGGTTTAGTTTACATTATTAAGCTTAGGCTTCATATTACTTCATTTTTATTAAGGGATTTGGCTGGTGTTTCAACTTTCAAATTTGGAAATCCGTGTGGACTATGGAGAGATATTTAAGGGTGCTTGCTAGAGAGATATTTTTATTTAAAGGAAGAGTTTCACTTCAACTTACAATGTCCGCTTATGATGATTATTTTTTATCATCGAACTAAAATGTCAATTAAATTTTAATATAAACAAAGACAAAAATCTAGATCTCAATTTTATTCAACCACTAAATACTTTATAAATATTGATCAAACTGAATCCCACTAGTTAAGAAAGATATATAATCAATCAATATAACACATGCCCTAGTATGAAAAGAATAGTTCTTAGCCAAAAAAATAATAATAAATAAATAAATGGGAAAAAGAAAAAGAAAAGGACTACGATTTTTTTTTTTTTTTTTTTAAGTTATTTAAGTGAAAAGGCAAAAGAAGGTACCTTCGCATGGATTTTCCCCCGAAACTTCCTAGGAGCCAAATTACTTTTCTTTACGTTTACGTTTAGGATTAAAGTCAGAACAAAATTTCGCAATTTCAAAACTTGTCATACTTGTACTATCCATCCTCAAAAAAAAAAAAAAAAAAAAAAAAAAAAAAAAAAACCCACACACACACGCACCTGTACTACTATTCCGTGACATAATCAGTTGCAATGGCAAACGCATCAACATTTTTTGCTTCCATAGCTTGATGTTACTTCTATTTTCAACATAAAATAAATGTCAATTTCTTTAAAATGTACCGTAGTATATTCTTGGTGTGTTGGTCACTTTACAAATATAAATGTTTATAGAATGTGGCAGGCAAAAGGCCAAGATTTAAGTTTTCAAGAGCAAATTTCACATCCTTCTCAAAAAAAAGAGCAAATTTCACATCCTTCTCAAAAAAAAGAGCAAATTTCACACACATATACACTTAAATTAAACTAGAGTAGAATTTTTATTTTATATAATAAAAAAATTAAAAACTCCTTTAAAATGCATAAACCTAGCTATAGTTGAAAATTTTTGGAGTTAGAAAAAGGGTAGCAATGAAGCTTATTTTTCTATTCGGCAAAAAAAAAAAATGAAGCTTATTTTTCAACCCTATTGGTATGGCACCAACTAATTATTTGCCTTTTTACAGATTTTAGAATGAAAATTGATTAAAATATATATATATATATATATATGATTATACCAATAAAAGGTAAAGTTTAAAAAATAATACATTAGTAAATAGGCTAATAAATTGAACGAAAAAAATTTATAACAAAGACTTAAGTTACAAGACCCAAAAGTATAGTGAAATTGAAAATGATTAGAAACCTTCAATCTTTGTACTAATCCAAAAGCCATGTGATGTTGTTTCCTTAAGTGTTCCTCCAATTTGAGTTTATGGGTGGCTTAATGGTATAGGCGAGTAAAGGAACTGCCTAAGGCCTCCAAGTGAAATAAGGCCCCCAAATTTTAATCAATAGAACCTCAAAAAAAATACAAAAAAAAAAATGTTATTTTCACGCCGCCCCTAATTGAGAAATTGTGAGCACTCATGATGATTATAAGAATTTCATACACATATTAAGTTCTATTATATACTTCAAAATAAGGTTTTTTTTTTTTTTTTTTTGCACAATTACAATTTATTACCTTCTAAAATTTTGCACATTTTCATTATTATCCCTATAACAACATTTTTTTTTATTCATTTTAGCCCTTCAACTTCCCTTCCATTTTCAATTTTTCCTTTTGTTCATTTTCATCTAGACCTTGTGGTTAAGTACCATAAAATGGCATAGATTTTTTTGCCATTTTAGCCCTTCAACTTCCCTCCCATTTCTTTCTTCTTTTCTTTTCCTTCCTTTATTCTCCTTCACTCTCCCCTCTCCTTTAACCTTTTCTGTCGCCCACTGCCATCTCACAGCCACCAAGCTCCTTATCCCACAAATCTAACTCTCAAACATGAATCCTTACGTTGACAATTCAACAGTACAATATAGCAAAAAAATCAATCAATCTTTGGGGGATAAAGTATGAAAAAAAAATCACCATTTTAAAAAGAAAAATTATAAAAAGATTCAATATTAATCTAACACATAAAAAATAAAACTAGCATCTATGCAAAATTATTTCTTAATATATTTTAACTTAAATATTTATTAAGACATAACTCATCATTTTTTTTTAAACCCCAAAAATCATTTATAATTGATTTTGTAATAAGAAGCTCAGCAGAATATGGTGGGTTGTGGGCCTTGTCTGAGGACACTTAGTGGTCCGAGGACATGTATACAATAGGAAAGGCATAAGAGATAGAACACCACGAACAAATTATAGCTACGAGGGTTATGGAAAATAGTCCGAGAAGGAATGCCTCATTGGCTAAACAAAGCAAAGGTAAGAAGAATTGGTCCGCCCTCGAGGGCAACATTCCAAAAGATTCCACTGATAAGGATAAACATCATGGAAGCATAAAATGAAGGGAAGCTGAGAAATATCTAGAAGAAAGCTGCTACCACTGCATTGAATACTCTGCAACTAATCCTCTAGTCGCATTAATGTGGAAGTGATACCTAAACAGTGGTAAGCAACCTTATAGCTACTTCCAAAGACTTCAAGAATGTGCTGATGGGATAAGAATCAAGGCCAACAACTTGATCTACACATGAATGATGGAGATGAAAGGGAGATGGATATATAATGAAGAAGGAAGCCCCTTACAAAGAAGGTATCTAAAATTAAGTGAAGGAAAAAACCACTATAGTATTAAGAACTGGACTTGTAACCAAATTCAAAAGAAGCATATATATATATATATATATATATATATATATATGATTCAGTCTCCTCGGACTGTGTCGAGTACAATTCATTTTGTGCAAAACAGTTTCATTCTTGTTTTCTTTTCATCTGGGCTCATTACAATTACTTTCTGATTCATTAAACCATGGTGTTTTTTAGCCCACTCTCTACAAATTTATTGTATTGAGCTCTTTAGGCCAAAATCCTTTCCCTTTATGATTGGGAACCAAATCTAGTCCTTACAATGGAATTCTAGAGCTTTAGCAAAACTAACTCTCAATTATGGTAGGCTTAGGTGAGGAATCTATTGGGTACCAGCGTCAAGACGAGCAGGGAAGAGACCAAGAGGTTAGTGTGCATACCACACATACTAGTAGGAGCCAGTCCAGAAATAGAAGCCACTTCTCTCATAAGGCAACTACCAAAAGCATGCAATTGGATATTGATCGTTTGAGAAGAAGGTTGTGCCAAGAGCAGCGCAGAGGAACTCCTTCAAGTTCTAACCATTTTTCTGATGATGATAATGATCACAACTACCAGCACAGGTCAAGGACTCCTCCTAGCGAGTCTTTTTCCTGTGACGAGGAGCATCTAAGGGTCGTCAATGGGCCGGGTTGGGCTGGTCCGACCCATTTTTACTTAGCCTAGAGGCACAATGAGCTGAGCATAATGGGCTATTAACTAGTTAACGAACCGGATCGGGCTGAACCGAAAAAGAAAACCTCAACCCATGACCCTGCCCATGGGCAATACCCATTTTGTCTTTAGCAAGCTGGGCTATCGAGTTGGGCCTATTGGGCTACCTATAGGCTTATGTTAGCATATTATTTTATTATTTTTATAAGGAAAGAATTAATTTTTTATAAGGGAATAATCAGTCTATTTTTTTGAAGGAAAAAAATAAAGAATTTAATACTTAATTACAAATTTTTTTACATTCAAATCTATTTAATTTTTTGTTTTGTTGATGGAAATCTATTTAATTTTTTTTAATTAAGGCTTTAAATATTTTTTTATTTTATCTTTAATAAAAAAAAGTCAAATGGTTAATTCAAATTTGCTAGACTACTGGAAAAATATATATTTAGTAAACTAAGTTTAACACAATTACTTTGAATATCTTAGTGGTTAAAGGGGATCTCTTAAGAAACTCATCTATAATATCTCAAGATCAATCCTTCATACACTTCCTATATATTTTTTGTATGAATTATGAGTTATTGGGCTGGGCAACGGGTTGGGCTACTGGGTTAGCTAACCAGGTACCTATGGGCATAAAAACTAGCCCACGGCCTAACCCATTGGGCTAGTGGGATACCCATAAGCCTCAATAACAATAGGCCAGACCGCTCATTAGCCCTGTGAGTCGTCGAGTTTCTGGGTCGGGTTATGGGCTGTGGGCTATTTGATGACCCTTAGGAGTATCATGATGGGCGGGGGGAGGAGAAGTCCGTCACGTAAAGGCTTGGGCAATGATGCCATGAGTAAGGCTCTAAATTAGATCTCCAAGTCACCTTTTACTAGAAGAATCGAGGGAGGAAGGCTTCCCTAGCGGTTTACTCAACCAACATTTACCATGTACAATGGTAGGATGAACCCTGTAGAGCACATGAGTCATTTCAACAAAATAATGGCTGTTCACTCCAAGAATAAGCCTCTGATGTGCAAGGTGTTTCCATCTAATTTAGGGCCTGTGGCAATGAGGATGTTTGATGGCCTAAAGGAGGGTTATATTAACTCCTTTAAGGAACTCACGAGAGCCTTTGGTTCTCAGTTTGTAACTTGTAGTAGGATTCCTCGGCCTTTGGATTCCCTACTGTCTATGGCAATGCCAAAGGGAGAAACCTTAAAGACATACTCTGATCAATACTGGGAGATATTTAATGAAATTGATGGGAATTTTGATGACGTGGCTATACGAACATTTAAGGTCAGCCTGCCTGCCAAGCATGGTTTGAGGAAATCATTGATAGGGAAGCCAGTTAGTAATGTGCGTTAGCTCATGAACCACATTGATAAATATAAGTGGGTCGAGGAAGACCAACAACTAGGTAAAGGCAAGGCTAAGGTGGTCCCTCAGGGTAGAAGAGACTTCAGGTCGGACAAGTACAACAATAATCATCTTCGATGGGATTTTTCTAGACATTCGAGGGTTGCTGCTGCTGAAGTGGTTAGCATGGTGTTCCGAGAACTAGTATATCAAATATTAGAAAAAATTAAGAATGAACCATATTTTCAATGGCCAAACAAGATGAGGGGAGATCCAACTAGGCGCAAACCAAAGCCTACATTGCCAGTACCACCAGGAGCGAGGGCATACTACAGAGGATTGTAGAACTTTGTGGAATCACTTGAAGCAATTAGTCTGAGGTGGCAAGTTAAAGCAATTTTTATATCACTCCAATGGACAGGGAGGTCAGGCAGGGTTAGGATCTTAGAGAGATGCTCTTTCAAAACTGCCTTTAGGTACAATCAATGTCATTCTTGCCTCCTCGGGAAGGACTGGTTCTCACCCCTCTAGTGTACTGTCCATAACTCAACCACCTGTAAAGGACTCCTCCCCTGAGCCAAAAAGGAGTAGGATGGAAGTCCGACAAGTGCTGAGTTTCTCTGATGAGGACAAAGTTAGTACCTTGCAACCACATGATAATGCATTGGTGGTCACCCTCAGGATAGGGGGTATGATGTGAAGCGAGTATTAGTTGACCAAGGCAGTAGGGCGGAGATTATGTACCATGATTTGTATAAGGGGCTAAAACTAAAATTAGGGGATTTAACTGGTTATGATTCACCCTTGGAAGGTTTTTATGGGAAGGTGGTTATATCAAAAGGTCAAATCAGACTACCAGTACAAGCAGAGTCAGAGGTGGTAGAAGTGAACTTCATTGTGGTGGATGCTTACTCTCATTACACTGCCATCGTGGCAAGACCCTGGCTACATGCTATGGGGGTTGTCTCTTACACTTGAAGGTGAAATATCTATCCGGTGACCAGGTTGAGAAATTAGTGGGGAGCCAGTCTATTGCTAAGCAGTGTTTAGTCTCTACAATTAGGCATCAGGTTGAATGTAAACCCCCAACCTCTGCCAAGCGGGGCTTATAGAAATCAAGGAAGCCAATGTCACTTATAGGTATAGTAGAAGGGGCTAAGTGTGAGGAATTAGAAAAGGTTATCATATGTGATGATAGGGAGAAGTTCTTCCAAGTCGAAGAGCAGCTGCATCCTCAAGAGAAGGAAGAATTAGTGGTATTTCGTAGAGACAATATTGATGTGTTTGCATGGAGTGCTTACAAGGCCCCTAGGGTGAACTCAAGCTTCATTTGCCACCATTTAAATGTCAACCCGATGGCCATCCCCAGAAAGCAACCACCCTGGCGCTCGTCTAAGGAGCATTCTGAGGCTGTCAAGGACGAGGTGATCAAGTTTAAGTAGATTGGGGCTATTAAAGAGGTTTTTTACCCTAATTGGCTAGCCAACATGGTGATGGTGTTGACTCAACTTCCTTTTCAATCCCTACTTCTGAGAGTTGATTACACAAGGAGGATTACTAAATGGGGGACAATTCTGGAGGCCTTCAATATCAAGTATATGCCTCACACCTCTGTTAAGGGCTAAGTCCTTACGAACTTGGTGGTCGAAAATTTGTTGAACCTTCCATAGAAGAAGAAAAAGCAGAACATGGATAAAAATCAGTTAGAGTGATCTTTTCACAAGAACCTCTATCTTGGAGGGTGTATGTTGATGGCGCTACTAATCAAAGAGGATTTGGAATAGAGCTGGTTATGGTATCACTCGAGGGGATCGTTATTGAGAAGTCCTTGAGGTTAGGTTTCTCGGCCACGAATATAGAGGCTAAGTATAAGGCATTGTTAGTAAGAATGACTATGGTTTAGAAGATGGGAGGAAAGGCTTTAGAAGTGTTTTCAAATTCTAGGTTGGTTGTTGGACAGGTTAGGGGTGAATTAGAAGCCAAGGATCCGAGGATGCAAGAGTACTTGAATCAGGTCAGACATTTGTGATTAGGGTTTAAGTCTTTTATCTTACAGCAGATTCAGAGAAGCAGAAATACTCATGCAGACTCTCTTGCCATGCTTGTAACCTCCTTAACTCAAAGTTTACCTTGGGTTATCCTGGTTAAAGATTTGTGCAAACCTACCGAGGTAAAGAAGGACGAGGTTCAGGTTCATTACATTAGGGTGGGACCTAGTTGGATGGATCCTATTGTTATGTTCCTTAATGATGACATCTTGCCTAAGGAGAAATGAGAGGCTGATAAGGTGCAAAGAAAATCTCCTTGTTTTTGATTGTTCGATGACCAAAAATTGTATAAACGCTCTTTCTCTACACCGTACTTGCTCTGTATACATCCCGAGGCAGTAACACCCCTCCTAGAAGAGATGTACAAAGGGATTTATGAGAGTCATACAGGTGGCAAATCTCTATCTCACAGGGCCCTTACCCAAGGGTATTAGTGGTCAAGTATACAAAAGGAAGCACAAGAGTATGTGAAGAAGTGTGACCAGTGTCAAAGATTTGTCCCTAACATTCATCAGCTCGAAGGTGTCCTTAATCCTCTCTCTAGTCCTTGGCCTTTTGGTCAATGGGGCTTAGATATTGTAGGATCTTTTCCCATGGCAGCAGGAAATAGGAAATGGCTTCTAATTGGCACTAATTACTTCAACAAATGGGTTGAAGCTGGGCCCTTGGCAAACATTAGGGATATGGATGCTAAGAGGTTCAAGTGGAAAAATATTGTCACTCGGTTTGGGATTCCCCACACCCTCATCTCGAATAATGAGCTTCAGTTTGATAGCAAGGATTTCAGGGGGTATTGTAACGAAATGGGCATCCTGAACAAATATTCAACTCCGGCTTATCCCCAAGGAAATGGACAGGCCAAGGCTGTGAACAAAGTTATAATAAATGGGCTCAAAAAGAGGTTGAATGATGCCAAGGGCAGATGGGTGAAAGGGTTACCCCATGTCCTTTGGACATATAGAACTACCCCTCGTAGATCCACGAGTGAAATTCTTTTCTCCCCGACTTATGGGGCCAAGGTTGTAATTCCTTTAAAGACTGGATTCCCAATGCTAAGAACAAGTTTGTTTACTCCAAACAGCAATAAAGGATTACTAGAGAAGAGTTTGGATCTAATTAAAAAGCGAAGAGAAAATGTCATGGTCCAATTGGCATATTATCATCAAAAGCTTAAGCAAAGGTACAACTCAAATGTGAAATCAAGACCATTAGCCCTTGGAGATTTGGTATTGGGAAAGGTTTTGGGCACTGCAAAGAACCCATTATTTCTTGTTTTCATTATTTATCTAAGTGTTAAAAAGAACCTTGGTTATATTTGGTTCCTCAGACCACTTACTTTGGGTAAATTAGCAATGCCAAACATTTTTCTAAGTATTAAACCAAACTTTGGTCATGCCTGGCTCCTCAGTCCACTTACCTTGGATAAATTAATACATCCTACCATTTATCTAAGTATTAAACAGAACCTTAGTCATGTCTAGCTCCTCGGACCACTTACTTTGGTTAAATTAATACTTCCTACTATTTATCTAAGTGTTAAACAGAACCTTAGTTATGTCTGGTTCCTCGAACCACCTACCTTGGGTAAATTAGCACTACCAAGCATTTATCTAAGTGTTAAACAGAACCTTGATTATGTCTGGTTCCTCAGACCACTTACATTGGTTAAATTAGCATTGCCAATCATTTTTCAAAGTATTAAATAGAACCTTGGTCATGTCTAGCTCCTCGGACCACTTACCTTAGGTAAATTAATACTTCTTACCATTTATCTAAGTATTCAACAGAACCTTAGTCATGCTTGGATCCTCAGGTCACTTACCTTGGGTAAATTAATACTTCCTACTATTTATCTAAGTGTTAAACAGAACATTGGTTATGTCTAGTTCCTCGGACCACCTACCTTTGGTAAATTAACACTGCCAAGCATTTATCTAAGTGTTAAACAAAACCTTGGTTATGTCTGGTTCCTTGGACCACTTACCTTAGGTAAATTAGCATTGCCAATCATTTTTCTAAGTATTAAACAAAACCTTGGTCATGTCCGGCTCCTCATAACACTTACCTTGGGTAAATTAATACTTCCTACCATTTATCTAAGTGTTAAACAGAACTTTAGTTATGCTTGGTTCCTCAAACCACCTATCTTGGGTAAATTAGCATTGCCATTTTATTAAGTGTTAGACAGAACCTTGGCTATGTCAGGTTCCTTGAACCATTGTTATGAATTTCGTTCCGTTCCGGCCAGAACGGACGGAATTTCTTGTACCGGTATACAATCCAAAACAGGAATACCCTTTGTTCCACCTCAGGTCAAAATCCGGCCAATTTCGGGGCATTTCGGTCATTCCAGTGTGTTTCGGCAAATACTAGCCGAAACTAAAGATTTGGCCAGTATGTGTTTTGGGTTTGCTTCACACTTCACAATTCACAAAGATCGAAGAAGAAGAAGAAGAAGAAGAAGAAGAAGAAGAAGAAGAAGAAGAAGAAGAAGAAGAAGAAGAAGAAGAAGAAGAAGAAGAAGAAAGATAAGATTCACATCAGATTGAAGAAGAAGGAAAAAAAAATTCCAACACATGGACAAAGCCCAAGTGCTACCATTAAAAGTCACTTCTTCAAGCTTGTGTCTCTGCCACTTCCAGAGAGAAAAAGAGGGAGTGTGAGACTTTTATGAGGCTTTGAATAAAAAAGCTTTGGAATGTTTCTAAACTCAAAGCCATTGTTTCTCCTTCATGTTCATCCTTGTTGCTTTGAGTCACCATACTTCTCTGTTGTTGACGTTTACTTTGCTGGAGAACACTTACCTGTTGGACATGTTGAGCTCCAACCTTTGTTTGTGTGAGGAAGAGTTAAGACTTAAGGATGCATTAAAAATAAAAAAAATAAAAAATAAATAAAAAAAGGAAGAAGATAAAAAGCAAAGAAGTTTGTGGAGTAGAAGAAAGGAGATCAGATGAAGAGGAAATGATAAATGGAATAATACGTGTGAGCTAATGGAAATGGTAAGGAAGCTTCTAGGAAATTTCCAACTTAAAAAACTATTCATAAATACTTAGTTTTTTACAACAATGCCACAAGTGAAAAGTTAAAAAAATATTTACATAATTTTTTTTTATCCACTTCACTGAATTTTTTTTAAGGGGAAAGTTTATACACTATTCTTATTGTATTATTTGTAGAAACATTATAAATAAATATTTTTTTAATCCCACTTTATTTAAGATTTTTTTTAAAATAAAATAAAATTCATTACTTTATATAATAGTAGTAGTAATATATAGTTATATATACATATATATATATATATATATATATATTAGGAACTTCGAAACACCCTGAAATGGTATGCCAGAATAAGCCGATACCGAAATATTTCGTTCCACTAGACAAACCGAAACGGGGTCCGAAACGGAATTAATGACATTGCCTTGAACCACATGCCTTAGGTAAGTTAGTAACCAACCTGGCTATTCTGGATAACTACAATCATCATTGTGGTAATCTAAGGAAAAGGGATACTTGAATATTGTTTAAAGCATTTGCAAGTATATCCATGATCAACTCATAAATTAATCATCATCTACAATTCCTTTGAAGTACTGCTTACAAGAGGGTTATACAGAGTTCTGGATGAGTGAGTGCTCCACCACCCTCTAAGACTGATAAAATATCTAGTGGTATGCAGGTTTCTTTAAGTTAATTATGCCTAAGGTGTATCTTTCAAATTGATAGCGTATCTCATTAATATCATGAACTTAGATAGCTTGGACAAACCTATTATTGATTGTTTGGGATGTGGCTATTGCATTATCACTTATACAGACAACTGAATTAAATTATACTTCGTTTGTGTGTTGATTAAAGGTGAATGGAATCCCTTTTTAAATTTAAGTCACTCCTTATTAAAAAATGTAAACTTGGAAAGTAAAACAATGGTGTGATCACTTACATAAATAATTGCTGAAGCTAAATATGTAAACATATTTTAATTCAGATATTGTTATCCTTTATTCTTATGCCAATTAAACATAAAGTAAAGTGTAGGAAATGTCAAAACTTGCATAAAACATGTACAATAAAACTTTAAAACTGTCATTGGATTAAATCTAGCAAAAGACAAAACAATTACAAGAAATAAAAGTTTAAGTTACAAGTTAAAAAACAAAAAAAAAAAAAAAAACTACAAACTAAGCCCAGTAAATTCTAGTCTAAGTCCTAGTTAATCTTCAACAGAGGGTTCACCTTCCTTGTGCCTTTGGTGGGTTTGGGCGCTCCAGCAGTTGTAGAAACTAAACATTTGCCTTTAGGATCTTCCTTGGCAAGAAGAGGGATTGCAGCCAGAACTATCTCCATATCGTGAGGAGCATCTCCACCCTTAGAAGCATCCTTAAGCACAGGTGGGGGTTTGGTAGTTTCAATTTTAGTAACCACCCCCTTTGAAATCCATTTTTCTTTTTCGGCAGCCATGGCCAGTTCCACGTCCTTGGCAGGGCTAGTTGAAGGAGGAGGAGCCTGGGTCTGGATATCCTTGGCCTCATCTACTTTTTTAGGGACAGGATCGGCTTTGGAATCCATGGAAGTGCTCTCCTAAGGGTAGAAGAGGCCTCAACCCCAGCCTAGTCGAGGGTCTCGCCACACTTGGAGGTAGTAAGCCCTACATTCCCTCGTGACCTCAGCCTTAAGGACTTCCTCGGTCTCAGTTACCCCACCTCATAGCCGTCCTGCTTGGCTTGGTCCCTGACCTTCTTGGCCTCTATCAGCTTCTTCTTCAGGCTTAAGATTTGCTCTTTGGCTATGGATAATTGGTCCTCAGTTTGGCAAAGCTACTTACGCTAATTCTCAGCCTGCCTCTTAGCTCCTTCTAGGGCAGCTTCAGCGTTTTTCTTGTCCCAGTCAGCTTCTTTCAGCTTTACAGTCAGCTTCTTAATCTTCTTGTCAGCCGCGTTAAAGGCATCCACGACGGCAATGCGCCGGCTCTCTTCATCCTTCATTTGCTTATGGGAGGTCTTGACTATCTCCTCGACCTATGTGTAGCTTGGACAGCCTACCAGAGAAAAGGGTATAAGGTGTAAGAGAAATGGAATAATAACATAGTTATGTTTAAAAAAAAAAAAAAAAAAAAAAGATAGAGAAATGAAAGAAAGCTTTTCTAGTTGCACTACAACAAAATGTATTTTTAGTGACGAAAATTAGTGAGGAAATATTTTTCGTCACTAAAAATACAGCTTTAGTGACGAAATATGAATTTCGTCACTAATAATGAAAAAAATTTCAACTTTTAGTGACGAAAAATGAATTTCGTCGCTATTGTGATCTGAAAAATGGGCGCCAGTAGAGGGAAATTTTGGCGCAAGTTTAATTAATCTATAGTGACGAAATATTTCGTCACTAAAAATAATAATAGTTTTGCACTTATATATTTTTAGTGACGAAATCACAATTCGTCACTAAAAGTATGATTTAGAGACGAAATTCATTTCGTCACTAAAAATAATAATAGTTTTACACTTTTATATTTTTAGTGACGAAATCACAATTCGTCACTAAAAGTATGATTTAGCGACGAAATATGAATTTCGTCTCTAAAAATCTTAACAAAGGCCGGGTCTTTAGTGACGAAACTGAAATTCGTCACTAAAAACTTTAAAAGCCTAATTTCAATACCCAGCCTACCACAAAACATTTCAATACCCAGTTTCATTTTGGTCAAAAAAAAAAAAAAAACCCCAGAGATCAGCTCCCAAACCGCCTGGGCTCGCCATCGCCGGTCGCGACGCCCAGGCTCGCCATCGCCGGTCGCGACCAGGCGTTGCCATCGCGAGCCCGGCGTCGCGATCACGACGCCGCCGGGGCTCGCGATGGCGAGCCTGGGTGTCGCGATCGCGACGCCGGGCTCGCGATCGCGACCGCGACGCCGGGCTCGCGATCGCGACGCCTGTGCGTCGCCATCGCGACGGCGGGCTCGCGATCGCGACCGCAACGCCAGGCTCGCGATCGCGACGCCTGTGCGTCGCGACCGCGACACCGGGCTTGCGATCGCAACGCCTGTGCGTCGCCATCGCGACGCCGGGATCGCGATCGCGATGCCCAGGCTCGCGATCGCGACGCCTGGCGTCGCGATGGCGAGCCCAGGCGTCGCGATGGCGAGCCGCCATTGCGAGCCTGGGCTCGCCATCGCGACGCCTGGGCTCGCGATGGCGACGCCCGGGCTCGCGATGGCGACGCCTGGGCTCGCCGTTGGCGACTCATCAGGTCGCCGATCATTGGCGACGCTTCATCCGGCGACGCTTCAGTTCGCGACCCTTCGCCTCCCCTTCGTGCTTGCGACCTTTAGACTCCCCTTCACATCGGCGACCCTACGCACCAGCGACGGAGACTGTGAGTTTCTTTGGTCTTTCTCTCTAGCTGGTTTCTCTCTCTTTTGCTTTTTCATTATTGCCATGGCTGGATTTGTTATGATTTTTGTGTTTTCATTCATTTAATAGAAATGGATTTTTCTTTTCTGGTCTCTAATCCTTTTATGTTGTCCAAATTTATCTGCTTGATGTTTGACAAAATGCCTCAGACAGTTGAGTTTGTTAGATGTTGTGCTATATAGTTGACTAATTGAGTTTATGTTAAATTGTCAAGACTAATTGAGTTTATGTTAAATTGTCAAGTCCAACATGGTTTAAAATTTGTATTTGTATTTGTGTAGTACCCTTTGACAGTTTTGTTAGAATTGAGAGAATTGTTTGGTTGTCATTTTGCAAGAGAAAAATAAAAATGGGTATTGGAGTTTATTGACAACTTACACTTGTTTTCTTGATAATGGTTTTTGTTTTGAATTAAAAAAAAGATGAAATAGAAGCAAGCTCCAGTACTACTATGCTATTTGATAGTCTCATATTTGATAGTTAAACTCATTGTGTAATGTGTACCTCTTTGAGATGCTAACATATATTTATATGCTTTTTAAATATCTTAGTTTAAAAAGCATAAAATGAGCAAATAAGAAATTAAAAATTTTAGGCACCATCGGTGAGAAGGAAGTCAGTTAAGGGTCATATTCTTTGATTTGAATTACTACTAATAAGACTATTTTGTTTTTATAGTTATATATTGTTGTTTGTAGTTATAGTAGATTTGAATTTAGTCTTTAGAGAGAGCCAAACCCAACACTTTGTTTTAAGCCTTTTTTTTTTGGGGGGGGGGGGGATGATTTGATGGTTTAATTTGGCGTGTATTTGAGGTTTTGTAGTGTGGCTGATTGGTTTGAGTTCTAGTTTGTTGTGTGATGCCATGGTTTTTTAGCTTAGTTGTTTTGGGGATTTTCGCTAAAATTTTGGTTGTGGAGCTGGATATTGTCTTGTTAGAAGCCTTATTTGGGAAATTGGACTTGGGCTTTGATGTGTATGCTTCTGTGAAGTTTGATTGAGGAAGCTGAATAATCGATTTTTTCATTTCTGAAATGGGGTTGACGGATATGGAAGTTCTTTTGAGCATTTTTTATTGTAGAATGTGTTTTTGATGTGCTATTTATTTGGAAAAAAAATCATGATTTCTGTGATTTGGTATGGAGGGAACATTTTCCCTGAGTGTACATGTGTATTACTTTCACCCAGAATTTTTTCTCTGAGTGTACATGTTTTTATTTATTAAATTGTACCTTTAAATCGCACATTCCCCATTTTGTTAAATTGTAATTAATAGGTGGCTCTTTGCTTTGCTTTGCTTGATCTTGCCTAATTCCAAGTGGGAAATAAGTAATGCAAGTGCAAATGTAATTAATAGGTGGCTCTTTTTATTTATTTTATTTTATTTTTGGTGTTTGAGTGTTAAAGGTTTTTGTATTTATCTTATTACAGAGGTAGATATGCTCACAGCTCATACAAAGGTTTGTTCACTCTTTCTCCTTCTCTCTCTGTGTGTGAAAGTATCTTCAATTCTTTTGGAAATTGTTTGTTATGGGAGTTGATGGTTTGATGGTTTGATGATGGTTTGTTATGAGTATCTTCAATTCTTTATTTTTTTTAATTGTTAATTATTGATCAAAAGATCCTATCTGTTGTTGTGTTCTTGGAATTATTGCTTGCTATATAAGGTTTATCCTAAAGTTATGTACAAGTCCAACTTGTAAATCATGGGTGACATCTTACCTTAGCTTATTTTCTGGTTAAATTTGATTAGATTGTTAATCTTAAAGCTATTTTATTTGTATATGTAAGGATTACACTAAGAGTGCCATGTACTTGTAGATTATCCATTGATATAAAATAATTATGTGGTAAATCTACCATGCCTATGACTTAAACAAATGCAATGGTATGTGAGCTAAAGCTAACTAAAAATTATCTTTCTTTTATCTCCAGCTCTCTTTCTCTTTTGTGGCTGAAGAAATTGTGAGGGACAAGGCGAAGAACACAAGTTAACTTTGGATTTTTTTTGAAAGCTGTAAACTTAGCTTAAGCAAAGTAAGTAAATTCTAGTTAAAAATTTATAAAACTCTATAGTTGTGATGTTGAAAATTGGATTTGTGGTGTGACTACTCTTAATGCATTGTTAAAAATGTTTCATATAACATAATTAATGTTTTTACTTTACGATTTTAATGTAGCATTGTTTTATATTTGTGCAGATTTTTTATTGGTGGCTATTTGGCGATTTACTTTTGGCATTACTTGAAGACATATGAGGACATCTTCCGTTATTGTATATTTTGCAAACTATTACATCTTGAGTTATTGTATATATTGCAAACAATTATTGTATGGAAGGAGTTTGAATTAGATACTTGTTTTATTTTTTACTTGTGGAATGTATGGATCTTTTTTTATAAATGTGTTGTTAAAATAAATGTATTATTCAAATGTGATGATTTAGTAATGTAATAACAGGTTACAGGTTAATATCAAAGTTATGAAAAAAATAAAAACAGAAAATAAGTTTTAGTGACAAAATATTTCGTCACTAAATGTAGCAAAATTTTGTAAGAACTGGTTTTAGTGACGAAAATTTGTCACTATATCTGCATGGATTTTTTTAAAAATAGTTTTAGTGACGAATTTTTTCGTCACTATATGTACTCGAAAATAGTTTTAGTGACGAAATTATTCGTCACTAAATATGATTTAATAAATTAAAGTGTTTTTAGTGACGAAATATTTTCGTCACTGAATGGTGTTTTTAGCGAGGAAAACATTTAGTGACGAAAGGTTTTCGTCACTAAAAGTTTTTTTACAAAAAATAAAATTGGACTTTTAGTGACGAAATTTTTCGTCACCAGGACTTTTAGTGACGGGGTTTCAGCAACGAAATGAGTTTCGTCACTAAAATCCGATTTCGTCACTAAAGGTTCTTAGTGACGAAAAACTGAACTTTTAGTGACGAATTTTTTCGTCACTGAAAGTACATTTTGTTGTAGTGTTGAGATGCTTACCAAGGCAAGATCCCTCTTCAATGTGAGGAATTGCTCATGATTCCTCATCCCCCTGAGGTCAGCCATATCAGTAGGCAGCAGTAGAGCCTGTTCTATAGCATTGGCAACGTATCCAGCCTTCCCCTGCTGGAAGTCTCTTACGGAAGCATTGCTGGGAAAGGGGGCTCCGTCCAACACCAAGGAAGGGGTCCAAGTAGGGACTTCAACCTGGTGGTCGTCCTTCCTCTCAGTGACAGCTCCCTCACTAGAGGACTTGGTTTGAATAACTTTGGCTTATTTGCCCCCTTCTTTATTGCTCGAACTCCTTTGGTTGAGCAATCCTCCTCTCTTCCACCACCTCTTTTTCCCTTTTGATCTGGTTTCCTCTTTTTGTCAGCTGGGTTAGTTTGGGAGACTTGGGTAAAGGGAAGGGTTGGAGGCTTAGATTGGACTGCCTTCTCAACCTGGGACTCCAGCAAGTCATGTAGGCTTGTCCTTGCCCTTTGTTATAATCCCATAGCTTTAGGAATATAAGGATCTTCTGGTATCTGGCTCACTTCTACTAGGCGAAGATGACTAAAGTCCTCGGTAGGGGTTTCTGGGAATTGGTCCTGGTTAAAAGCTTCAAACTTGTCCTCGGACTCAAAGATTTCAACCACTTCTTCCTCCTCCTTGGCAACTGGCAGGGATGTTGTGGCTACCTCCTCAGTAGTGTGTTGGAGTGGCAATTTAACCTGGAGTACGCCTTCTGGAATGGGTCCGGTAATAAGGAAACTCGGAGCAGCAAGGCTTATCAGCTGTAAGGGCAGGTCTTTAGCTTTGATCACTTTTTTCAGCAATTAAAAGCTGGACGACAATAGGTGGTAGTTGTGGATGAGGTGGGCCGCCCTTAATTAGTCGTCACTATTAACAAAGACCTCGACTTTGAGTATCTTGTCTAGGTTCGGCTGATTGACAAGATTCAGGTTGAGAATGGCAGCGCGCTTATTTGCAAAGCCATTTAAAAAATTATTATTAGAAAAATAGTATAACTCAAAGAAAATTTCAACCGCAAACACAGGCAAAAAGAAATAGACACAGAAAATGTCAAAGAGGAAAAAGGGTGTCTCTGGAGTAATAGACCTAGACCTAAGAACTCACCTGGTATCCCATCTCTTGTTGGGCAGTGGAGGCCATCGTGTCACTCCCCTGAGATGATCAAAAAGTCTTTATTCATGCCTTTGTTGGATTCAGGGAAATATGAGATGAGTCTAACCTCAGGAACTCTAGTTTTTAAGTAATATCCTTACCCTTTTAGGAGGTGGAGGTTGTAAATCTAGTTGAAATTATGATGAGTGAGGTTTAATCCCATATTTTCATTGAGGGCATTTACGCTGCCTAAGATGCTAAACATATTAGGGGTGCATTAGGTGGGGGCTAGCCTATAGGCTATTAGATAGTCCCTAGTGACTCTGCCTATAGGGATTCTCATCCGCCTCCCCCCCCCCCCCTCTATGAAGGCAATCATCGGGATGACCACTTCTCCCTCTTGCCTCTGAGCGTGCCAATCCTCTTGTTTACAGTACCTAATGGAAACCTCCAGATGGATTCTATACAGAGCCTTAAAGCTCTCTATACCCTCCGTGGAATCTACTAAGTGGATCTACCAATTTGAAGAGGAGAAAGGAAGGGAATAAGTAGATGAGGTAAAATTGGGTAAGTCGAGGAGAGAAAAGACTCTGAATAAAAGGAAAAACAAGGGAGATTAAAGTGAAGAAAGAAGGAAGAGATAACTAGGAACTACTTACAAGAACGATGAGAAGCTCCTCAGACTGGCTCTTGATGCTTTGAGAGTAAAAAGAGTGAAGTAATTGAGGTTTTTGAATAGTATATATATGAGAGAGAAAAGCAAGCGGGAAAATTCCTACTCGAATTCCCATAAAAATCCCTAACCGTTGGATTCCCATCATATTGTAGAACGTGGGGAACATGGAGCCACAAGAATTTATCACAGACGAGCCCCAGATGCCGAAGCGTCAAGAGTGTGCTTCTAGGTAGTTGAAGGGATATCCACATAGACGGAAATGATGTGAGGAAGGGTCAGAATGGGGATTACGGTGTCAAAATCTCTTTCTCTTCCGAGGAACAAATGAAAGAAATTTTGAGGGGCTATTATAGAGATAAGAGGTCTAGGAGAATATGTTGGCGTGGGCCTTGTCCGAGGACACTTAGTGGTCCGAGGACATGCAGACAATAGGGAAGACGTAAGAGATAGAACACCACGAACAAATTATAACTACGAGGGTTATGGAAAATAGTCCGAGGAGGAATGCCTCCTCGACTAAGAAAAGCAGAGGTAAGAAGGATTGGTCTGTCTTTGAGGTCAACATTCCAAAAGATTCCACTGATAAGGATAAACGTCATGGAAGCATAAAACGAAGGGAAGTTGATAAATATCTAAGAGAAAGCTGTTACCATCGCATTGAATGCTCTGCAACTAATCCTCTAGCCGCATTAATGTGGAGGTGATACCTGAATAGTGGTAAGCAGCCTTACAACTATTTCCAAAGACTTTAGGAATGTGCTGATAGGACAGGGATTAAGGCCAACAACTTGATCTACACGTAGATGATGGAGATGAAAGGGAGAGGGATATATAATGAAGAAGGAAGCACCTTACAGAGGAGGTATCTGAAATTAAGCGTAGGAAAAAACCACTATAGCATTAAGAACTGGACTTGTAACCAAATTCAAAAGAAGCATATATATATATATATATATTTAAGATTTAGTCTCATTGGACTGTGCCGAGGACGATTCATTTCATGCAAAACAGTTTCATTCTTGTTTTCTTTTCATTTGAGCTCACTACAATTACCTTCTGATTCATTAAAGCCTGGTGTTGTTTAGCTCACTCTCTACAAATTTATTGTATTGGGTTCTTTAGGCCTAAATCCTTTTCCTTTAGGATTGGGAACCAAATCTAGTCCTTACAGATTTTATATTAAATTTCACAATAATTCACCTTGACTTAAAGTTAGAGGCTATCCTAAATTCTCTTATACAAACAAAATTATGTTGCCACATCCTATCTAGAATCTAATTTGACACCCAAAAATTTTTAAAATTTAAGCGGAAAAATCTTTGAGAACAGAAGAAAAAAGAGAGGATGAATTATGACTATAACAATATTGGGAAAATATAACTCTAAAAAAATGTAAAAACTGAACAATTTGACATGAATAAAACTTTGAATTCAAATTTATTGAAATTACTAGACATTATGTTTTATTATATATATATATAGAGAGAGAGAGAGAGAGAGAGAGAGAGAATTGTGTCAACAACCAAACATAAATATTAGTCTCTATTTTTTATTTTTCTTCTTATAAATAAACAACAAATTAACAAGAAAAGATAAAGATATTTCCCCAATTTGAAAATTTTAAAGTATTTTGTACTTACAAAAGCAAAATTATCAATAGGATGGATCCAAAAATTTTCCTTTTTATGGAGAGAGAGAGAGAGAGAAAGGCATTGAGGACCTCAAGTTACTAGTGGTTTGTGCATGAGTTGGTAGTAGTTCTTGAGGTGTTTAGAGAGAGACTTTCCCCCTTGTGATATCATGGGTAGTATTGAGGACCTTAAGGGTACTAGTGGTCTGTGCATGAGTTGGCAGTAGTTCTTGAGGTGTTTAAATACGATAGTATCACTTGAGTTCAAATATTTATTAACTAAAAAAGAATTTCCTGGTTTAGAAGGGGCTAAAGCCTAAAGGTGTGTCATGAATTCCAGTTAACTAAACTAGTGAAATCTCTGATAATTGAAAAAGAAATTTGAGGTTCAATCCCCATCTACACCAAAAATTGATTAGTGTTTTGGTCTGATGATTAAGAGTATCATCAAGAGCAGATGCTAGAGGTTGAAACTCTCTCAAAAAAAAAAAAAAAAAAAAAAAAAAAAAAAAAAAAAAAAAAAAAGCCTAAAGGTGTGCCCTAGTTGGAAATTTCCATTTCTTGAATCTCTTTGGACCAACTTAATTTTGAGAGTGAATTAGGTATAAATTTGGAAGATATAACTTCAAAAAAAAAAAATTTTGAGAAACATTTAACTTCAAATTTTAAGTGTGTATATATATATATATATACTAATAAAAAATTTACTCTATACATTAATGACTTTGTCCATGACTGCCTCCTGCTTGGCCACTGATCAATTTGATATCGCTCAACATGACCACTACAAACCACTGTTTTTAGAACCGGACCGGACCGGACCGAGAGGTTGGACCATGAAAACCGAGAATCGGGATGAAAACCGTATTTTTAAGCATAAATAACCGTATTTTTAGTTAATTCCGTGAACCCCTAAAACCGAGGTTGGACCGCAGAAACCGGTCAAGAACCGTGCTGTCCAACCCTTTAGCAATTTTTTTTTTTAATAAAAATAGCTTAACACAATTTCATTCTACTTAATTAAATTATCCATACTTTACAAGGAATTAAAAAAAATTATAGTTAAAATCCTTCAAAGATATTCAACTTTACTTCAAAAATTAATCATAAATTTTAATGTTTCATGGTTATTATTTTATTTTATTAACTTTCTTATTTAATTATTAAATATATGCTTGAAAATCATTAAATTTTCCTCACATATATAGATATATTAGTCAACTTTGCTAGTTTTATAAATTTAATATCTATATTTAGGCTTTAATTAATTATTAAATTAATTATGGCATCATCACAGTTCGACCTCAGTTAAACCTCGATTCGACCTTAAAAACCTTAAACCTCTTCTTTTTACAGTTCAATAAACGGTCCGAGTTTCAAAACCTTACTACAAACACAAGCCCATGCCCTTGCTCAGCACCCATCTAGCCTCTTCACCAAACAATCAATGCAACAACAACAACAACAACAACAACAACAACAAAAAAAAAAAAAAAACACCAATACTAAGGAGGCCAATTCCACATTCTTGGCTCTATGACTCATCTTGGACACGATTGAAGTGGATAATTACTTGGTCAGAGCTTTGTTTTGAAGGGTTCTAGATTTGACAACATCGTTGAGGGACAAGTTGGAGCTTGGTCATGAAAACAGATAGCACTGTATAATATCACTGATATGAAAACATATTCTTATGCCTAGAGTAATACTATAGTTATAAATTATTTTACAATATTTTTACAAAATGTTGATGTGGCCAAATTCTTTTTAGTTTTCATCTAGACTCACCATTAATATCACTTTTTTATTTAGTAATAATCTCTCACCACATTAACAGTTTGTAAAAAAATTTGTAAAATAATTTGTACCGCTACCGCTAGTATTATTCTTATGCCTATCTACTAATGTCAAATTGAACGATATCATTCGCAATAATTAGGGAATAACTTTGATGCTAAAGGAAACAAATTGCACGAGATAATATCTTTGATATTTATAAAGTAATCAATCCCAAAATGCAACATAAATATATAAGGAGATATTCGTTAGAACATGACCAACAATCCTAATTTTGCAGTTTACCAATTTTATCCTTGATAATTGATTCACTGACTTAAGTTCGGAGACACATCCTAACAGATCTCTATGGCTAAAGCCCCATTGTTGCAAGTGTTTATAGAGTCGAATACAGACAGTTAATCAAATTGCATAACCAATCTATAACCTAATGTCTAACCTATGCCACCAAAAAAAAAAAAAAAAATTGAAGTGTTTGTGGTATCAAGAAAAAGCGAAAAGCGCATGCAGAACATGCACAAATATAGGGCTAGCCATCTTTATTGTTGTTCCGTGAATGATGAAACAATTTAGAAATAGTATCTTGGGAGAGCCGACTGGCGAGCCGGATGGCATGCTAAAAAAGCCGATCGAGGGATGGCGTGATTTCGAAGATAATTAAGCACGCAACCTTATTAGGTCGTGGATGGTGGAAGTAGCAGTGGGGTCAACTTCATAGCTGTCGCTTTGTCCTCTTCTTCGCCCCTATTAAGATTGTGACCTTCCTAGCCAAGCTAGTGTGGTCCCTCCCTCAATTTCAAGTTATTTTATTTATATATAATTAAAAATGATAATAATAAAAAAACACTCTGAGACACACACAGAGAGAGAATGTGGTCCCCACTATGAAAAACTTGAAGATGATCCGGTGTTGTCGCTTTCAAGTGGCCCCATGATTCCGACCTTTCTTTTTTTTCTCTTTTTCTTTTTCCTGACCATCTTTTTTCATTGTCTTTGAAGTACACCAAAGTCAATCCATTTGCTAATCACGAGTAAATAGAAAAAACAAGAAGGTTTTATTGTCTAATTTAATTAATGGAAGTTGTTATGGATCATATTTTATATGGGTTAGATTCTACTGTAATTCTAAGTTACGTTTACATTATTTAATATTATTTTTATTAAAATAATATTTCAAAAATTCAACTATTTAGGCCTATTATCTTGTTTTTAATATGCATATTAAGTTCTATGCTATTTATTATTAGATATAAAAACCAATTTCTTATACACATTTTAAATATAAAAATTTGACCTTTAAACATTTGACAAATGATATAGTTATTGATCTCAAATCATCTTGAAATTTTACATATATATAGAGAGTATAAGAAAAAATATATATAATCTAACAGTAGATATGTTAAAATTTACTTTCATAAAAAGATATTGAGTAATATAACAATTGTAGGGATGCAGTTTTGGTACCTAAGCCTAAAGTAGGAAAGGAAATCAGCCCAAACAGCCCAATACAATGAATTTGTAGAAAGCGGATTAGAAAACTAAGTTTTAATGAGTTCAGACAATAATTATAGTGGATTAGGATGACAATAGAATAAAGATGAACTAATTTTATCTAAAGGAAACCATCTTCGGACAAAATCCAAGAAGGTAGATTCTTATATCTACTTATTTTTGGACTGATCACAAGTATTGTTTTTGACTCTCTCCCTTGCCTCCTCCTTTCCCTCAAGGTCCTCCCTCTCTTTTATACTATCTTTCTTCTTTCATCTCTACCCTCCACGTGTAGATCAAATTTTTAGTGTTGATTCTTATCCCATCAGCACATTCCTAAAGTCTTTGGGAGTATCTGTAAGGTTAAAAACTACTGTTCAGATATCGCTTCCTCATTAATGTGGCCAGAGAGTTAGTTACAAAGTATTAAATGCGGTAGTAGCAGTTTTCTCTTAAATATTTCATAACTCTCCCTTATCATGTTCTTTCACGATGCATATCCTTATCAATAGAATCTCCTAGAATGTTGCTTCTAGATGGCAGACTGTACTTTCTGACCTCTGCTTCGATCAGCCGAGGAGTCATCCCTCCTCGGACCATCATAACCAGACCCCTTTCTTTATTCACCAATGCTAACCTCCATAACAATGTTTACCCGTCCTCCGACAACTAAGCATCCTCGGACCGGACCCTTGGCCCAATATACACTATTGGACCTACCATCCCTACAACAATTCTTTGATTTTTTTTTTTTTAATAGAAAGGAACTTGCATTAAAAACTAAGGAATAGAAATACAAAGAGGAACAAAACGATCATAAGACACCCAACAGAGTCTAATTTAAGTAACAAGGACACATCAACTGAGGAGTCTAATAAAACACAAAATCTTGGGAGAGCAAAGCTCCCCTTCTAGCAAGGACATCAACACACTTATTTGCCTCACGATTACAATGTTTTGATAAATCCACTATTATATTGCATCTTCCACTTATATTCCTTCAATAGTCGGAAAAAATTTCAAGAAAATTAAAAGTCAAGTGTTAATATATAGTAAATTACAATCTGCACTCTTGAGGTTTTCGCTAATACCAAGTAAGTCCAAAATATTTCAAAAATAACCAATTTAGCCCCTAAACCATATGCTCTTATAAATGAAATTGTTGTATTTAGCATATAGTTAATTTTGAAATGATTTGGACCTTTCTGGCTTTATTCAAACTTCAACAGTGTTGACTGTAATTTACCTTATCATATATAGTTTTTTTTTTTTAACTAACCTATATATAATGTTTAAATTTAAGTAATTTTTATATTTTAAAATTATAACTAAAAGAAAGGTTTGTGAATTAAATAACAAAATCATCCTATTAATATGAAATTTTCTTAGATGTTATAATGTAACATTAGAAAAATTCACCAATTACAATTTAATCCTAATCAATATCTACAGCATTGGAGATGCATTATATTAAGTTCAAACATATAATTAGAAGTTAATTATTTTTGAAAAAAATAATATAATATATGTTTGATTGATCAAATATAATCACACTTTTAAATTTAATAATATATAGAATCTAATGCAGTCGGGGAAGGAATTGTAGGTAAGGGTTTTGTGGTAAAATAAAATAATAAATAATTAGAGAATGGAAGAACAATAATGGCAAGGCTGTCGGTGGTGATTAGATGTGTGGTGTAAGGATCTTCACCCTTGGGTTTGGTGGGTCCTACAAAGGAACAAAGGTTTGGTTGATTCTTATTCAGGCCTGGCTCAACTTTATTTAGTTTTAGGGCCACAACAATAACAACTACATAATAGAATTTTCACATATACACCTTGCAGGCCCTTTGCAGAATTGGCCTGGTAGATAAAGAAGCCTTTTTTCTTTTTCTTTTTCTTTTTTATGTGACAATTTTTGTTGCCACGAGGTTTTACCACGGACCAACTAGATCCCGACACGTTGCATTCCAGCTGACTTTACCAACTGCGACGGTTATAAGGTGCTGTATAAAGTGAGAATGCAAACTTCACTTAAATAGTACTAGACGGTGAGTGGCGAAAGAATAGTTTTTTTTTTTTTTTTTGGATTATCGGTGAAAGGATATCTTCATACTTCATAATTGTTCGATTTGGGTTGAGCTTAACATTTGAGTTTAAATCCTTATTAGAAACTCAATTTTTTTTCTTTTTTTAGTAATTTTATAATTACAGAGGAAGAGAAGAAAAATTAAATTTTGTAAAATAAAGTTTGTCTCCAAACTAATTTTTAAAAAAAATTTCAAACTTCTTAAATATCTATTTTTTGGATGTAAATTTTAAAAATTTAACCATTGAATTTCATATTTCTTATATTCTTAACAGGCATAACAAATATAATTCAAATCAGATGTTACTTACTATTGTATCAATAAACACTTATTTTTTATATACAATTTTAAATCACAAAAATTTGAAATTTTAAAATTTTTTTATGACATTGCAATTAATATTTGATCTTCTTCAAATTTTGCAAAAATGAATATACAATCCATTGGTTAAATTTTCAAAATTCACATTCAGTCAATATAAATATATATATATATAAGGAATTTAAAGAATGTTTTTCCAAATTAGTTTAAAGAGGAACTTTATTCAATCAAGAATGTCTTATAAACACCAAAAAATGAAATCTAGTTAAACTACAAAGCTCATAATCTTAAAAATATTGCTACTAGGATCATTCTCTGTTTACCTAATGGTGCTACTAGGATCCTAATAGAACTTAAGTTGTAATCCATACAAGGGGTTGTTTACTAATATTTTGAATTTCTTTTTATACAATGTATATTTAAGTATACAAAATACTCTATGATGTGCCTATACTAGCTCAAATATTAGACCGTATCAAATGTTCTGGATAATTCAATTTGTTTTAGCATATTTCAATCTTCAAGGGAAAAAAATAACCTTGTTCTAGTCTTAATAAAACTTGGGTTGAGTAGTAATTATATTTAACTTTAGCCATTTTAGTAATTTTCCCTCTTAAAATTGGACCTAATTAGGTACATTTCAGTATTCAACTAATAATTTCTAGTAATTTGACTCTTTTATTTTCTTTTTCTTTGGAGAATACTTCTAGGATGGTTTTTTTTTTTTTTTTTTGAGATACTTCTAAGATCATTTTATGAAATGATTTGGTTGTTTTTCTTTTTTTGAAATGATTTGGTTGTGATTCATGATTTCTGTCATTTTACAAACCTTTTATAATGAGCAATGAGATGGCATGAATTATAAAGTTCTTATATTAATTACCCCAATTTATCTCGAGAAATGAGAAAGTATAATTTCTCCCAATGCAGGTTTTCCATCCCCCAAAAAAACGGACGGGCACCCCTAATTCAATGCCACCTTTCCCTTGTCCTTAATTTAACAAGTAAAACCCTAAAAACAATTAAAAATAAGGAAAAAAAATTTAAATATGGAAATTCCTCAAAATAAAAAATAAACCCTATGATGTCCTACATTCCCGTCATGATCATTATAATTCATAATTAATAAGTAAAAACTTATAAAATTTATATAAATTTAGAGAAATTTTGTTCTTAACAAAATGTCCAGAATTATTTAAAAAGAAAAAAAAAATGTCCAGAAGCTTTTAGTTCATTCGGTCTTTAACATGCGTATCATGACCAAACGAAAAAAATTATTAAAATAAATATCTAATAGTGATAA
Source organism: Castanopsis chinensis (assembly GCA_032878915.1). Taxonomy (NCBI): domain Eukaryota; kingdom Viridiplantae; phylum Streptophyta; class Magnoliopsida; order Fagales; family Fagaceae; genus Castanopsis; species Castanopsis chinensis. The sequence goes on along the minus strand of JAVQMG010000115.1, from coordinate 7,057,381 downwards.
TAAAAAAGTTAGCAGATTTAAAAAAAAAAAAAAAAAGGAAGTTAGCAGATAGACCTAAAACCTAGATAACACTTTTAAGGTTAAAGCCAAACAACGAATGGTAGGCACAAAGTAATCAAAACTATTGCAACTTTGTACGGGAATGGAAACTTCGGCCCTTGATGTTGAAGTTGCAAGACATGATTGATTTTGAAATTACAAGGCATCTATGGAATAATACTCCAATCCTGTTTCCCTCCATAAATCCTTTTGTCACTGTCTACAGGTTATTGATGAGCCTGTTTTGCCATTGCAAGGTTTAAATCAATGTCACTGACAGACCTGACTGACTATTGGGGCCGTTTTGACATTGCGAACTGCAAAATTTTCTATCATGAAGCCTATATCAATTTCTGGAATAAATTAAATGGACTGTAATCATTTGGAAGCTTTAGTTAGTCATGATGACCGTGGGACCAATTGGTCCCCTCCCTTCTCTTTTGTTTTAATCAGTTTGAGCGAAGTATTGTATTACTCGTATTTTCTTTTAATTTTTAACAAATTCGCTCATTACCAAAAAAATTTGTGGAGGGGGCTAGAAATCAAACTCTGCTCATAGCCTCCCATGTCTCAACAATTAATACCCAACCGCTTTTGTGCGAGACTAAGTTGATACTAAGCATAACCTTTTCCACGTACCCAACACACATTTTCAGTAAATATCACAAGAATGATAATAGAGTTTGCAAAGACAACTAGACAAGCCTGTGGAGGTTGGACACGCGGCCTTAAAGTGGTCCTGCATACCAATGAGATTCCCGGTAACAAAAGTTGTTTGAAAAAAAGCAAATTGTCACAGCATTTTTGCAACAGTTTAAATATCAAATCCTTGTAGATTAAAATAAAATATTAAAGTGAGGCTCATTACAAACTAAAAATAAAAGTATTGCAAAAATGTTGTAACATTTTGTTGTCCCCAGACTTTCTCAAAATGAATCTCTTTTTTTTTCTTTTTTTTTTTGGATGAACTCCCATAATGATCTCGGACAACCAAGGTTATCACAACATTATCTTGAATCTTTTCTATATAGTCAAGAGCAAACCTGTCCTGACTCTTGATCAGACTATTATTTCAAAAAAAAAAAACTAAAACTGCGTGAATTAGGGGTAAAAATTAGAGGAGATTGGAGGGCCTAGCCATGTGGTACTATATACTTCCATTATTCACATGTACGGAAAATACAGTTTGATTAATATCATGGAATACAAAGGAGCGAACACACCATTTACAACAAACTTCCAAACTGCCTGCATGTACAATTCACATCACAGTACACTTGTCTTTTTCTTTTGATTTTGCTTCAGGCCTGGAGGAAGAGGACGAGGATGGGTTTCTACCATTGTTTCTTGGCCCCTGCAAAAAAGCATTTTGTTGAAGAAATCTATATATTTTGCTTACAGCCATGACAGGAAATCAATAGCTCGAGGAAGATGCATAGATTTTTGTATTATTAATCAAATACAACATTATTTTATATTCACAATGTACTTCTTTAAACCTCTTCAAAATTTTATTTCCACTGCATTTATGCAAGACATCAAAATTTATTTCCCGCTGCCTTTATACAAGCGATCAGTGCAAGAATCCAGTGTACATAAATATAAGAAAATTACAACATTTTACATCCTGAAGGTTACAACTGCAAGAATATATGGTTTTTTCACATTTCTTCCCTCAAAATAACGAGTGGTTGTGGTGCACATTATTTGGTTACCCAACTTTCAATCGACAATAGATTGTCCAAATAACTTAAACCAAAATGCTCACTACATTTTACAGATATGCTTGTGTGTTTATCCTTAAGGAAACCCCAGGTTCCCTGACCCACAAAGAAAAGGAAAACATACCTATTATTTGGGTAAAACATAGGTGCAGTACATTGAGTTTTCCAATAAGATTCAAACACCTAGGTGGATTGAATCTAATTATCCTTGGAAACTATTCATGCTATGTTGGTCAATGCAATCAAGTGTTTGAATTTACTAGGGAACATAATGTATTGCACCTAAGGAGTTGTATCTAAGCTTTACCCTAATTAGCAATGAACATTCATTAAAGATAATTTGATTAGTTTCCTATATCACAACAACAATCTCACTTTCACAATGTAAATCAAACTTCAAACAACAGCTTTTCTCTTGTCCTACAAAACTTGGAAGTAATGAAAAATGAACTCAAAACTCCTACTATTATCAGAACCCACCAGCATGATGAGTCCCTGAATCCAACAAGAAATTTGGTATTTGCTACTACATAGTGACGATACTAGAGCTACATACCTAGCCAGTTATTTCCAATCCTCAATAGAAAGAAAACTATACACATACCTAATCAACTAACAACATATGCAATATGCATTGTTAATTACATAATCTATTCGTCAATATAGAGATATAAAACCTATAGCTTACTTATGCTGATGAAATATTAACATATCAAATGCAAAGGAAACAACATGTATTCATGTCCAAAACTAGTGCCATGTATCCATCTCCAATACTAGTTTGGACACCTAAAGAACAACTGACCTTAACTTATCCTGAACTGTGTATGATGCAGAAAATACTTAGCATTTTTTTTGTCAAAAAGCAACAAATAGTTCACATAGTAATTACTCTTATGGTGTTTTACAATGTATAAATCTTCTGCATGCAACATACCATCAAATGTTACCATGTTCCCATGTCTAGATCTTTGGGTTAGCCATGTCCAACACCTCATATCCATTACACAACATGATACTTGTATTTGTGTCATCAAATAGTAGGGGGGAAAAAAACATATTAACCTACGAACAATGCAGTCCTTAGGTTTGGGATCCGCTAAAACAGAGCCCAGACTCTATTTCAGACCGTATGACATGCCCTAAGCTAAGCTAACAAAATCGTTCAACTGGGCAGGTCAAATCAATACAAGGCAGTCTAAATTGCTCCAGCAGCAATTACAACAAAATGGCATAGGAAAAGAACTATACAAGAATGAGTTAATGAGAACCAAGATCTATGTGTGGTTGATAGAGAACGAAAATTTGCAACCATACCTTGTATAGCCCTTGTATTCATTCTTAACATGATACTCACCACTCAAACCCTAGACCACAACTAAACACCAGTCCCAATCTGGAAAATACTAATGCATGTTTAACAGAGGCCAAATTATTCTGATTAAGTCACCTAGGATTCAGATAAAAAGTAATACCAAGCAATTCTATTTCCAAGGGCAAGTACTGTAAACAAGAGGTTAAACAACAATAAATCTTTCTTGGTATCAGAATACAAGAAATTTCAATTAGAAAAATCATACTTACAGAAGTCATCACAGAATCAGGTGTAATGTTTGGATGAAAAGTGTAGCAGGCATTAAACTGATAAGAACAGATGTTCAAAACAAGAAATTTTACCTGAGGACCTACAACCAGCTTTGAATTGCCACTAACGGGTGATGGTTGCTGAACATTCTGACGTTGCGGTTGTTGCTCAAACTCCTGTTGTTGCAGAGCAATTGCCAATTGCAGATCAGAACTGCAACAACAAAATATTACATTTTGGACAAGATTCACTCTAAAGTAATAAAATATTTTAGAAAATTACATGAAATCTTTCAAAAATGGAAAATACAAGACTAAAAACATTAGTGCCCATTTTCGAGGGCAGTTTAAAACTAAACTTTTTAAAAGTAAAGCTCTTTAAAACCCCATTTTTTCAATCTTTTCAGCCCATTTTCAAAAAGTTGAAAACATAAAGGCAAAAATACCATTTTGGACCCTACAATTTGGGGTTATTGTCAATTTGGTCCTTACATTTTGATAGCAGCCAATTTGATTCCTATTATTATCAACTTACAATCAATTTGGTCCCTACCGTCAAATCACTATCAAAAGTTGACTGCAAGTTGAAAATAACAGGGACCAAATTGACTGTTACCAAAATGTAGAGACCTCAAAATGGTATTTTCACCAAAAATAAATTGTACCGAATGGCAAAATGGGTAAGAAATCAACGTATGCACAGTAACAAAGATGACATAATTACTTTAGATCAAAACCCGCTTGTGGTGCACTGCCAATGCTGGCAAGATAATCCTGAAGCAGAAAATTCAATTTAGTATCATGGAAGCAAGTATTGACAACCTCGCATATACTATAGGTATAAAAGAAATACGTACAGCTGTGCTGGCCATAACGTTATGTTCATCCCAGGTGTCATTTGAACGACTTTCAACCTTAAATTCCTTGAAGTTACCTGTCATGAACAATGTATCCCCATTGACCTGAAGTGACAAGCATGGGAGGAATTATAATTAGGGTACCAAACTTCAAAATTGTATATAACAACATAACAATAATTTTTTGGACAGAGAGATGACAACATAGCAATAATATTATGACTATTATAATTTTCAATGTTAAAAGAAACTATTTCGTTATCATTTCATAAAAATCTTCTAAATGAAACAGTATGAGAGAATTTAAAAAAATAAATTTGGAATGAATTTTCGAAAGTTCACTTTTGAGAAGCCATTCTATTACAGCCACTACAGGCACAACCTCCGTGGCAATGCAGAACCACATACTTTTTTTTTCTTTTTTGAATAAATAAGTAGTGTAGCAGAACCACAAATATTTGCTATCTAAATGTTTTGAACACCCCTTTCATTCATCCATGTACATGCATTGACATTATGTGTGTGTGGTCTATCAGGAAGTAATATCCAATTATTAAACCCATTTAAAAAAAAAACTGTAGCTCACGCATTTTATAACCATAAATGACCTATAAAATTCTTTCTTTTTTATAAGTATAAATGACCTATACAACTTTTGATTCTACAAAAAATGTTATATTAAAGAACCAGCATCTTAATCAGGTTTCAGCAAGAAGATCGAGATACCTCGGTTCCTTGTTGGGGGGGGGGAATATGTGACGGGGAAACAGAGGATTTGGGATGTAAAGCTCTGTGAGAAACTTCAATGATTGGGAGATAGAGGTGCTAACCTCTTTCTTCAATCTTCTTTATACTCTTATCCCTCATCAGGAGAGTAGAGATCGATTGAGATGCAGTTTTGAAAGGGAATGCGGATTTTGATGTTCACTCATTTTCTGATGCCTTAAGGTACCCTTGCAATATGCTTTTTCCTTAGAATAGTATTGGATGTGTCAAGGCCCCAAGGTGGGTTTCTTTCATTGTATGGACAGTAGCATGCGGGGAAGATCCTAACTTGTGATAATCTCATTAAGAGATAATACATAGTAGTAGGGTGTTGTATTTATCATTATGTAGGAAAAATTAGGGAATTTGTCTACATATAGTTGTGGTGGGTTTAGGGTTAGGAAAGAAGAAGAATTAGAGAGCGATAGAGCTGTTCAGGGGCTGTGTGAACAGAAACTTTAGAAAAAGAAGATGAAAAGAAAGAGAAGAGAGAAGGAGAAAGATCCAACAAAGGTCAAATTGCCTATATATTAAAACACTCAATTTTATTAATCAACTCATTTTTTTTAATACATTGAGCACGAGATGTATATATATATATATATATCGACTCTTAATTGTACTAGTATACTAGTAGTAATAGGATTCCTACTAGTATTAGGACTAACAGTTCGACTAGTACACCAAACCTAATAATTACTTTACTTGGACCCAAAGGAAATAAACCTAAGATACTTAAGAATACCCTAGAAGATTCTAGACTCAACTAAATTACTAAAATACCCTTTCCTTTGGGTTTCAATTTCATTGGGTACTACTGATAACAATAACTGACCTTTAGATTGGTTGGTGGAATTGGGTAGGCAACCAGTCATTGGACAAATTGAACTTGGTCCCATTATGTTTGATGTGAACTTTGTGGAGAGAACCTAATCGTCGTACATTTGAGGATGTGGAAATTTCAAGTATATAATTAAGAGCTATATGCTAGATCGTTCTTTGATTGGTCTCAGGTGTGTGGTTACTGATATTAACTCCATTCCTAAGTTTTTAAAATCCTTATCATACCTTTGTAATTCTTTAAACTTTTTGTATTCACTTTCATGTATGCAAAGTAGAGCATTGTTCAAGAAAATATTTATTTACTTTTTATTAAAAAAAAAAAAGGGTTTCAGCCACAATTAGAAACAGTGACCCAACCTTGAACAAACAGAACTATAATTAATAATGTGACCTAGTACATTGAGAAATAAGATCAGAGTGTAAGCGGATTACCTCATTTAGTTTTTCCCATACCAAATCAGGCTGATTTATGTAACCTTGGTCTGTAGCTAGAAGATAAAGTTCACCGTCATACTGCAATAAGAGGAGATTCAGGAAACTATATAAGAATTGATGTTCAGGGGCTATGGAACCTAAAGGTTACAAAACTATATATGTATTCTTCAAATTTTCACCATTAATAATTACAGTAAGCATTTAATCAGTAGCAACACCAATGATTAAATCATGAGAAATAAGAACATTTTTAGCTCTTACTAACCTTGAACATAGTGCTGAAATGATTGTTACGGAAGAAAACACAAAGTTCTCTTTCTTTAAGGCCATCTTGTAAGCAGAAAAGGCTGCAAAAGCATTGACAAAAATATAGAGAACTACCCAGTACCCAATATAGCAAAACATATTGATTAATAAAAAAATTAGAAGTTTATAATGAAACCGTGAATCGACATACCCATAAAAGGTCAACTGACTAGCGTTGTTCTTCAAAAAGCTCCTGATCAGCTCACCTAAAGCAATCAAAAACAAAGGGAGAATTTCTTTTAACTAAATTCAAGATTGTATTAGTTGAACACTTAATACAGATAAACAATCTTCTGAAAATACATCAACTTCTTTGATACACTAACCTTGTCGTGGGGTGATTTCATCCTTGGACTTCACATTAAAGGCATCTATGGTGCTTTTGTCTGCTTGTTCTGCAAGAACCACTTCACCTTCATACACAGGTTCTCGGTCCTCAAAAACTGCAGTTCTTGAATCCAGTATACATTCCTCTCCTTCGTACATTGGCTCACTGCCATCAACACTTGAAGTCAAAGCTTCGGCACCATCTACGTGCTGAATTCTCCCACTAGATGAATCTGAATCAGCATATGGTGAAGATAAGCTTGATAATTCTGTTGTACTACACACATCTTGCTTATCTGCTGCAGATTCATGAACATCAGTTGTAAAAGTGGATTCCTTCTGAAGCTCTTCACTCCCTCTAGTAACATCCACATGACTCTCATTGACAGATGCAGTGTCTTTTCCATGAGAAATGGAAGGGGTACTTCCACTTTGGAGCAAGGTATCAACACTGCTTTTTTCAACAATATCATTATGGACACCTGCAGATTCTGCATAAATTGATTGATGAAGGAGATCTCCCACATCAGTCTTCAAATATGAACTAGATGCTTGCCCAGGGGTATTTTTTAAAGATATTGGATTGTGATTGTTTGCAGCATTGCAGTCATCTACTAAAGACGGTTCCGGCTTATGAATATTGTTATATTCAACACCATATTCAACACCATGACACTTCTCTAACCCATTTACAGAATCGACAGGCATAACCTCCTTAAGGCACACCCCTTCATTTGAATTGAGAGACTGAATCCCTCCACTGATATGAGGATCACCCGCTGCAGTTGAATTGTCAGCCACAGACAACTCCAAAGCTCTCAAAAGCTCTGCTTCTTCTTCAAGGTCCCCCTTTCTTCCTTTCTGGTTATCTGAGACTGAACGTGGAGAATCATCAAAAGAGGTAGCCTTTGAAAGACATGGAGAAGGGACTCCTAGAGTTGCAGCTGTTGCGGCAGCAAAATCAATACAATCTTCTTCAGAATTATTCTTATGTACACCTTCCATATTCTGTGTTTCCAGGGCTACAAGCTCCCCCGTGAGAGTATTATAGGACTTTAAACCAATTGCATTAGCAGTTTCATCATCCTGGCAAACAAACAGAAAAAAATAAAAATAAAAATTATTATTAAATCAAATGGTCAAAAAGTACACAATAATTAATCTGTGTTTCAAAAAACTCTGGACATCCAGCAGTGTCAGACCATTAAACACCATTTCCTATTATAGCCTACCAGCAGCATAGAAGCAAATTCCTATCATATAATAAGCTAGCTTCAAAATATACAGATTCTAACTTTCCAGATCAGTATGCTAAATCTACAAATTGCAAGGTGACCACCAAATTTTCTTTTTTGTTAGGTAACTAGAAATCAAGACACCCAGCACTGCTTGACTGTCCATCCTTGTTTAGGTGGGGGAAGAAATCTTTTGGTCCAAAAAATATTGGCCCAACACCAGTAGTTAAAAGGACAGTCACAAGAAGATGAAGCAGCCCCCCGCCAGAGAAATAGTTGGAGAGAGGAAGCAACAGAGCATGACCATATGCAAGGTTATCAAAGTTCCTAACAGAACAAGTGATGAGAAAGCTTCCAAGTCCTTCAAGTCCTACCCAAACCATACTTGAAATTAATCCACACTCCCTGAATTTTAACTAAACTTCACCTTCCCATTCCACCTTTGCAGCTCCACCACAATTGAGATTTCCATTTACCCTTCAGATTCTCTCCAATGGTTATCACTTGTTGCTGACCTAGGATATCATGGTTCACTGTATTGGACTCACCCTTTAAAGGATTCATAATTGGAAACACACAGTGTGGTCTGCACAGTACCAACACCACCCAAGCTTTGCCATGTACACAAACATCAAGGCCTCATAAAAATATAAAACCATACAGGAAGTTTTCTATCCCAACCTTCTACAACTACACCAAAAATTTATTTCCTCATTTTCCCTTACTACCAGGCCAAAATAGTTTGATGCAAATCCAAGCTTACAACTTGAACAACACTGCCAATAAATTGTTGAAGGAAAATGCCTTGGGCTTCATAATCGAAAGGTAGCCATGAGGTACAAGCTTACATGTCTAAAAATCAAAGTATGTACAAACTAACAGTCACAAAATACGATTTAATTATTATAACAATATAATTAAAGCTTTTGCTTATTAGATACTTGAAACTTTTAATTTAAACCAATAAGTTCCGTACAAATATTGAAAGGAAAATGCCAACACAGCACACGCTGCAGGTTTTCTTAAGTTATTTGCAATTCTGATGAGCTATTATATTATTTTAGAACTTCCACACTGAACGCAATGTTGCATCACCACCGACCACCAATATACATGCAAAAGTTGGTACAGAATCGAAGAGGCCGTCATTCTACTTCAATGACTCTACAAAAGATTAAACAGTTTTCTTTTCTCTTATGATCTTAACAAAGAGAGGAATATGATTAATGGAATTCTACCTGATTCAATTTAGAGAATGAATATTCAACACCCAAAAGTTCCCTACTAAATTTTAAGAGTTTCAGATGAAGTTTATTCAAGAAGATGAGCCATAGAAAGGTCACTGGACACATAGAGTTCAAAAGAACTAGCCCAGTCTGCAGATAAAAAACATAAATCCTATACATGGGGACCAAAAAGGTTTGATGAAATAAGAACCAGTATAAATATGAGAAGGAAAACATGAGGGTAAATCACCACTATCAAAATTCTTGACAATAGCAGCACACAATGACTCATGAGAGGCCAGAATGCAAATGTATGATAAGGGCCAAAAAGTAGAAATCCAATGTGTTCAGACACATGGAGTACATGAAACAAACAGTACTACAATACTAAAAGGAAAACTTGAACCAGTCACTAGGTATCTCACATATATAGCAAGTCAGAGGCCAGAAAAGAGAGAACCTGTGGATCAACTATCCAGCCATGATAGAGTGGAATGTCCAGCAGATCAAATATGGCACACTCTGGAGTAAACTCAAAATCATTTATTCTGAAAGTATCATTAAACTTTTAGTCAGAAATACCAAAAGAAACTGACAATAAACAACTGGTATTAGAATAAATAAGTCGAACCTCCTGAATTGTATATTTACATCAATGCCAGTTGCAAGTCGAGGAAGCAGATCAATTGCATCAGAAATGTTCTGTTGTTGATTTTCAATATAACCTTCATCCTTATTCTGCAACACAACAACAAAATGGTTGATTCAAGTTACACCAGCAAATAGTAACTTCATAACTGACCATTTAATAAATAAATTACATTGGCATTACTGTTGGAATCAATTAATCTTTCAGCAACTAGTGAAAGCAATTTCTCCTGCGAGACTTCTGTTGTATCTGGACTCAAATTCAAGTTATTCCTCAGTAGAAGAACATTACCTGTAGCAGCCCAAGAGTAAATGATCAATTTCCCAGTAAATACAAACAAGAAAAGGAATATTCAACCTTTACTGCATAAAGACAAGCAAACGCCCAAACACCATCCCACCCCCCTCACACCCCCCCCCCCCCCCCCCCCCCCAACTTCCTCCGCACCAAATGTAAAAAACAAAGAAGGCAAGATAAAACTGAAACAGGAATGCCCAGAATCAACTTCAAACTATAACAAAACAGTTAATTCACATATTCCATCATTACAGCATATTCATGCACAAATAAAATTAAAAATTAAACAGTATTAGCTGATGTTGGCGGAAATCAATTCTTGATTTCCAGAATATTATTTTGATGGAATTTGTATAATTTACATATTTTAGTTGAACCTTGTTTGGAAAGGACCCCGAGGGGGCAGGGGGGGGGGGGGAGGGAGGAAATTCAACGCTTAAAGTCTCCTGGAAATTTAGATTTACCACCAAAAAAATTAGATCAATTACACTCGCTAAAATAATTGATGAGGGCCAGCTGAATCAACGATATTGATATCTACGATGCCAGATAAAGAAAGACCTAATTTCAAATCCATGTTTTTCCCCATAATTTAACAACAAACAAACAAAGACTTTGGGAAAAGAGATGCGAGTAAGAATGGTGAAAGACACAAAGAAGATGCTAGAATTCAAGTTGTTCTAAAGAATAGTTTTTAATTTATACAAAAAGAAAAATTTCTACTGCAAACCCAAACATCAATCATCAAAATATAACACAATTCTGAATAAAACAACATGGATGATCTTTTATTAACAAAATATAATTGGGTGATAAGATTGCAAAGTAATCAGAGTGGTTTACATTTTTTTATGTCAAAAATACCTTATCATGAAAGAGCTGTAGTAAATAACATAATTATCCAAACAACTAAACAGATGAGCATCATGACAGACAACATCACATGTGGATGATTCTTGGATTTTAGCACAATATTTAGAGGGGAAAAAAAAACCCCCAAGATATTCAAGGATGAAGAAAACTACTAGTACTTTTGGATGAAGAGCAGAAGCAGGAAATCAATAAAAAGTAAAATGCTTATTTTATTTTAATAGGTAAATGTAAAATGCTTATATGTAACTCTATAATTTTCATAATCTGGATTCCAGAAGTAAAAGATACTATAACCTAAGCTCTAGCATAATAAAACTACATTGGCTACCTAATTTAAATAGTTCACTTCCTTGAAAATCAAAAGCCAAGAATATCATTATGCAAAAAATTCAGTTCCTTGGCTAGAAAATTGAACAATCAAGAAACAATGAGGAGTAACATGAGCAAAGTAGAGGCAATGTCAGGTTCCCTAAAAGCACAATTTAACCTAATAACATTTTTCCACTCTGAAAATCAAATCAACTGCAAAATTAAAGGGTGTTGGATGTTACCTTTTCTCAATCGTCAGGCTCCCAAACAAAAATAAAATGAAAGAATTGATTAAGTTATTTCCACCATTTGGTTGTCAACACACTAAAATAGCAAATATATATTTAACATTGTTGAGATGGTAAGTGCCTTCTGCCTAAGCAATATGCTGCAAGTTCGAGTCTAGGAATTAGTCTCTCCAAAAATTGGGGGTAAGGCTGCCTACCAACCACCTCTTCCAGTAAAAGGTCGTACCAAGTTGGTACGACCTTTTACTCGTATTTCACTAACAAGAAATCCAATCAACAATGCACAGAAATACAACAATTTTTTGGTTTCTAAAAAAGAATAAAATAACATCAATAAGACCTAATTTCCTCTATTTTTCTAAGTTTATCTTGTCACACATACAGATTACAATAGTTTCATCTCTAACTATGCCTAATACAGAAACTTGTCAAATCTCTGGTAAATTCACACTCCCTGGAAAAGCAACACAAAACACAAAATTGCACTCTCTTTCCTTTGCTTAATTTTCTCAGCAACAAAATGGAAGAACAAGAAAATCAGGAATCAATAAACGACAAGCAATAAAGTGCGTGTGTGAGAATCAGAAACCATTAATTAAAAATAAAAAAAAAAACCTAATAGCACAAAATATTATAATTGAAATGATCAAATTCCACAAAATCATCGGATTAAGCATCGAATTAATGATTGTCTTACACCGTTTGGTTGCTCAGAAAATCAACAAGAAAATCCTCCATTTCGAACAACGCCTAACTATCCCTAACACAACCATTTCCCTAAATTATACATGTAACCAAAGAAATAAAAATTCTACAGTAATCAAACCTAACATTCTTTACATTCTTTAAAAATGAGAAAAACAGAAACGAAACCCTAACAAGAGAGAGAAAATTTACAGATAGCGAGGAGAGGGCAGGGGCCATTGTCGTTTTGGAGAACGATAGGAGTTGTACGACCTAAGAATTGAATAAGCTTGGTTTTGTGAGCGCACTCCTTCACTTGCTGCTGTGGTTGTGGTTGTGGTTCTTCAGTAGAAGACGACGCCATTTTTGCTGTAGCTAGAGAGAGAGAGAGAGAGAGAGATAAATCACGACGACGACTCTCACACACACAATTTCGCCTCTGGGAAGTAGCAGTTTACGCACTCGATTTTCGTGTCGCGGACAGATGATTTGAGAGAATTGGTCTTAATAAGAGGAAGTGTGTTAGAGAGAGACCCAGAAGATTATATATATAAATATATATATATATATATATATATGTATATATCTCTTTATATAACCTGGCGCAGTGAGAGGAAGTGACTTTTGTTTGTTAAAAACTTAAAATGGTTGCGACGGAAACGCCTATGTCCTTGTGTTTTAATTTTTTTCTCCTCCAGATCTCTCTCTTTTCTTTTTCTTTTTTTTTTTCTTTTAAATCTTCTTTAATTTTTATTTAATGTCATTTTACCAAATAATTAATAACATGATTCTTTATATATTTACCTAATATAAAAAATAATGTATTAGGTAAATACATTAAGAATCGTGATATAAATTATAACTCACTAAATGACCTCCTAAAATGGCATTAATTAAAAATCTTAGAATTCAATGTTGGTAATTCTATTCTGTTCTATTGAAATAATAGAAAAATTACAATTTAGTTACAGAATCGGTTTGAATCACTCTTTTTCTCTATCTGCTCCTCTGTTCGAGTCTATTTTGCCCATTTCAGTCCATTCTACTAAATTCCAGCCTGTTTGGTTTTCAGCTTATACGTAAACAAATTATAGTTTTGTTTTGTTTTGTAAATCATTTTTTTCACATTATTTTACTCACATATCAAATTTTATTAAGATTTTTCATTGAGAAAGCATTTTAGTTTTTCACTTTACTTACATGTGACATTTTTTTTTTAGAGTGTTTTAACCTATAACGTCCACTTTTGATAATGCTCTTTAATTATTAAAAATATGTTTTTCGTTTTCATTCATGCATAATTAAATTTATGACATGTTATGTAATGATGATATTAAGAGTATTTATTTATTAATTTTAAATTAATAGTTTGATATGGTATAAAATCACATGATGAAGACTTAGGTATATTTATTTTGGGGGAAATTACACTTTACCATCCTAACTTTGTATCATATTACATTTTACACCCTAAATTATTTGAACACTCACTTTACACCCTAAACTATCACACTTTGTGCCCCAGTGTTACTTTTGTTGTTATGTTTAACAAAATCCTATCACACATGACAAGCACATGTATTTTGTTTAGGTGGAACAAACTAATAAGATCAAAGGTGAAATTCAGCCAAAAAAAGAAAAGAAAAGAATTCCCCGAAGGTGAACAAGAAACAAATAAACTATTGTTTCTTACTACAAAAAAACCTCTAATTCTTGAGAATCGTTTCCCAAAAAAAAAAAAAAAAACCCACATGTAAAACCCCATCAGGAAAAAGACAATAACTTTTCAACAATTTGGAAAGAACCTAGATGTTCATTTGAGCAATTAAGCTAAAAGAAGACCGATTTTAGAACATGTAAGGAAAGGTAAGGTGGGTATTTTCTATTAGATGATCATGAGCTAGTGTTTGTCTTGTTTGGTATATGTAGTTAGATTTGTGCATTTGAAGTTTGTTTCAAATGAGAGAGAGGGAGAGAGAGAGACTGTGTGAGGTTCTGATTTGGGATGGTGTTACGGTGGTGGAGGGACAGTGCAGAGATAGTGGCGTGGTGGTGGAGCAAAAGCAATTTCTGAATTAGGGAGGGTTTACAAGAATCTGAATTTGGGGAAAGGCTGGCATGCACATGAGATAGGGAGAGAGATGTAGAAAAAAAAATTGGCTTTTGTTTTAATTAATTTTGAAGAAGGGTGTTTCAATCTTTTTAGTTTGTTCCACCTAAACAAAATCCATGTGATTGTCAGGTGTAGTGGGAATTCGTTAAATATAATTACAATAGAAACACCAGAGTGCAAAGTATGATAAGTGTAATAGTTTAGGATTTGAATTGACAACATATGTTGTTTTTTTTACTAAGATGTCTATAATTCAAATCACCCACTTAATGAATTATCAAAATAAAAAATGAAAATTTCTTGAACCAAGAAACCGTGGACATTTTTTCTCCAAAAAAAAAAAAACATCTCTGAGCATTCATTATATTTTCATTTGTTCATGCATTTAGGATTTAGCCTTACTTCCTCGTATAGATTTAGAAATTCAAGATTAAGGGTAAACTATGGACAAATTTTAAGCCAAATCTACTCTACTCTACTCTATTCCCTCCCTTTTCCCCTCAATCCAAACACACCTGTTTACGAGGAAAAAAGTATTATGGAAAACTTTTTTTTTTGCTTCTTTGTATTTTATAGTGCTTGGCATGGCGAAAAAGGCAAGTCAACATAAAACTTCTTTTTTTTTTTATGTGAAACATAAAACTTTTTTTTATGTCAACGAAACATGTTTTTAGGATTGGTCTAAAAAGGATTGTTACACACTTAGTGAAACCACCATAAATAAGGTAACACCACCAAAAATAATAATAATAATAATACTAAAAGAAAAATCTCCCTAGTGATAATTTCTCTCCCTTCACCCTACACAATCCGATTATAGACCTGCATCAGCTAATCGTTGACTTTTTTGTATGACATATTTTCCTCTAGTCTACCAATGCTACTACATATACAAAAAATTGACAATATTCTTTACAATAGTTAAGTTGACAAACTTATATAGGTTCTAATTTAGACATACCATCAACATTACTTTTTTACTTATTATTTACAATTTATTAGATGAATGAACCAAGTGCTTCAAACACCAAGATGATAAAGAATGTTTGGAGGAAAACATAGCACCTCCAAGTTCCAAAAGGGTCCGCTCCTTATTGTGGCGTGCGAGGATGAATTTGCTGCCTACCAAAGCCAACTTATTTCGCAGGAAATTGTTGTCTGAAACTAGCTGCCCAAGTTGCAAGGCAAGCCCAGAAGACACCCTTTATGCTCTTTGGTCTTGCCCTTCTCTGTCTCCGGTATGGCAAGTATAATTTGCTAACCTTATGAGTGCAACTGGGTCAGTTTCAGGTTTCATAGATGTCACTCAGCTTGCTCAACTGGACAGAGTCCACGTCAATCTCTTTGTTATGATGGTGTCACTGATTTAGATGAGAAGAAACAAATCTCGAGTAGGGAAGAAACAAATCCCAGATATGGCCCGTGACTCCCTCCAGGAATTCCAGCAACTCAGACCTATCCACGCTAAGATTCCGATGACAACTAGATTAGTTAGGTGGTGCCCTCCCCCCTTTGGTATGGTAAAGATTAATTTTGATGGTGCTCTCTTTCTAACCAGGAACATCGTTGGTCTTGGCATTATAGTCCATAATGACTGCGGATTGGTTATGGCTGCTTTGTCATAGTAAATTCCACTACCTACCTTAGTGGAGATGGTGGAAGAGCTAGCAGCTTGTCGGGCTCCCTTGTTTGCAAGGGAACTGGGCTTTGAGAGTTTGGTCGTTGAAGGGGATTCAGAAATCATCATCAATGCCATCAATGGTGGTGATTCATGCTCTCATCCGAGTTTGGTCACATTCTGCAAGACATCCACTCACTCGCTTCTACTCTTTAGTTTGTTTCTTTCCAACATGTTAGACGCTCAAGAAATTGCGTAGCCCATAGGCTGGCTAGAAGATCAATTTGTAATTCTTTTCTCATTTGGATGGAGGTTGTTCCTCCATGTTGGGCTTTGTGGAGCCTAGTTGTGTTTGATTTGGTTGACGACCTAACCCGACTCGAAATAATGTTGCGTGATTTTTAATGAGAGATTAGGGTTTCTAGTTGTTGTGTTGTGAGAGTGAAAAGCTATACGGCTGCACTTTGTATTTTTTTTCCTGATAATAGTGAAATCTCTGCAACTCCATGGACGTAGACAAATTGCTGAACCACATAAATACTGTCTTGTGCGTGTGATTTTTTTTTTCTTTGAAGTATGTTTTCTCTATTTTTGTTTCTCACAAGTTTGAGAATTTTGTGTTAATTCCCAACACTTCAAACATTTTTGATGTCTACAAGTATGATCTTAGTCAAATTCCTTAATAAATTTGCCCATCCCCAAGGGGCTGTTTCTCAATAGTAAGTGTCAAACTTTTTTTTATACATAGACTTTTTTTTTTTTTTCAAAGCAACCACTTTTCCATTTAATCTTTTTGAGTGGGTTCCAAATCTAGGGCATATTTTCCTATTTAGAGCTCCCAAATGGCCAAAAGAACATAAAATATTTCTCTTATTTGGGATATATTTTTGTGAATGAATTTTTTTTTCATACTATTCTAAAATAAAAAAAGGAAAAAAATTGTTCATATAATTATTTAGAATTACAAAAAAAATATTAATAATTTTTCATGTGAATTAAATAAGAGTAATGTTAGAGACACAAACTTTTTTATAAAAAAATTTACAAACTGCCCTACAATAATAGTTTTTAAAAATGTTGAAAAATAGTTTGTGATTGTAGCTTTACTCATTAAATAATAGAAAAATGTCTTTGAACTCATTTCCAAGTTTGAAACCAAAATCATTTAAAAAATGTTAAAATATTATTTTGATCTCTAAACTTTATCAAAAGTTTGTTTTATGTCTTTATATCTTTTATAAAAAAAAAATTCATCCCTAAACTATTGAAAATGTTTCATTTTTAGTCCTTAAAATTTGAATATATATATATATATATATATATGTATGTGTGTGTGTGTGTGTGTGTGTGTGTGTGTGTGTGTGTGTATTATCCTTAAACTATTAAAGAAAATTCTTTTTGCATCCCTATTTTTGTCTCTAAACAATTGGAAAAAAAATATTTTCAAAGTTTAGGGATGAAAAAATAACTTTTTAAAAAATTTAGAGAAAAAAGTTTTTTTAGTAAAATTTAAGAATTAAAATAATATTTTATCCAAAAAATTAGTTTCCCATAAATGTTTTCTTAAAAAGGAGTCATTTTTCATATACATTTTCAGTCGAAACAAATTGAGCATTACATAGCTCTACAAACAATGAATGAATATTTGCACACCTATATATTCAATGCAAAATTAAATTAAAATCTAAAGGTAAAATATGAATTTTAGAAAGCTTAGGGACCCTAAACATGCATACTATAGTATCATGTGATTTTTTTTTTATGAGACCTTTTTTACTAATTTAATTACATTTTTAACCCAATAATTTAGGGTTTCAAATTAAACCTCACACTTTCATAAGCTTCAAATTAAAATATATACTTTAAAAAGCATTTCAATTCAAACCAAAACTCAGCATGCATGATGTTGTTAATAGAAAATCTAGAAGAACCGATCCCATTCTTTTTTCATTGGGTCTTGGTAACGATCAAAGGTCTTAAACGACATTGATCTAACAAAATTAACAAAATGACACTATATATTGCTTGGAGTGATTTTTTTTTTTAGAATGTTCAAATATGATAAACACAGTGTTGAAATAATTATACGCTATCATTTTTTAGTTAATAGTGTCATTATAGATGGGTATATAATATAAATTAAAATGTTTTTAAAAATGCGTAATTTATAGTTTGAAACTTTTAATAATGAGAAGTTCAATTTAAAACTACACATAAACTATGGGATTTAAGATGAAATTTATCCTCTCTTTTTTTCCCCTTTTGAAGTAATTTAATAAACTAACTCCCACACTAGTCCTAACTTATATATAATCCTTTTGCTTTACTAGAAACATGAATTTGGTCAACAAAAAAAGTATGACTTATTTTAAGAAATTATTTTCCACTAAATAAAACAACTCTATTTTACAGCAAGATAAATAAACAGAAGTTATGAAATTGTTTTTCAACTTATTTAATGTTGCTACCATTAGAAAATGAGATAATTTTATGAAAAAAACTTTTTGAAAAATGACTCATTTTCTAAAAAATTTTATTGCCAAAACAAACCGAGGCCTAAGTACATTTTCCATTGAGTTTTTTTTTTTTTTTTGCTAGTCAAAAAGTATTAACACGCCCATCGTGCCACTATGAGCTACATATCTTTCTATTTGTTGATAGTGTACAGGCTACATTTTTCGTGAATAAATTTTGAATCGTAAGTAGTGCCCCACTAGTAGTGAATGTAGAGATATTCGTTTTAATAAATTATTATACAAAAAGTACTTTTTGTGAAACACCCAAAACTGAATATATTTTAAAAATAAATGATTCAACTAAAATCTGACAACAAAGTTCAATCACACTTTGCAAAACTGATATAATAGTTCTGTAATCTCCCTGCTTCTATTTTGTCTTCTTAGTTTTGAATGAAAAGCCTCTTTCACCCCAAAAGAAAGAAAAGGCATTAGGTTGATTGGCTCTCTAGCTTGCTGGGAATCAAATAGGACTACAAACCAGGTTAGAAAGAAAAAGGGAAAAGTGAGAGTTTCATATATAGTATAGGTGTTTGGAAAAGGAAAACTACTTTGGGTAAAGTAAGCAAATAGACAATGGTAGAAGGTTTAGCAAGACAAATGGTTGCCAAATCCACACACTTATAACGTTGCTTCCCTTGGAAGATTGGTGCATGTGTTGAGGCCATCTCATTTTGCAATTAGGGATTGATTCATATTTTTTATTGGTAAAATACTAATTTTGGCAAGATTATGTAAAATAACTTCATCATTTCTACACACTTCACCCACACGTCTTTTTAAAAAATATAAACAACGTTACTAGAATAATATTACCAAACAAGTCCTTAATTTCAAACATTTTTAAAACCCCTAACAATCAAAATGACACTTTTAATACATATACCGAATAACTAGATTAAAAAATTTTCAGAGGCGTTTTTACGCATAGTCACGTTTCTTTCGCTGGAGGTGTGACTTTATTAGACCCAGATTTGTTTTGGAGAGTCCAATCCGAAACTTGACATTGGGCAACGGCTTCTAGTGCATTTTAAACCTACGAAATAGATAAAGCTTAAAGTCTTGAATCATGATAATGGTTGAAATAAATGAATAATATATTTAGCATAATAGATTTGATTAAATGGTGAGTTGAACGTTATTATTATGTGTGTTAAGTGATGTCTATTAGAATGATTAATTAATTGTCATATGTCCAATAATGGGATGAGTCCAAAATAGTTTATATCCAACTACGATATAGTTCATATTCAATATAATAAGATACGTCTGGCAATGGTCTATATCCAAATAATATATGTCTAGTGATGGTTTATATCCAAATAATACATATCCAGCCTTGGTTCATGGTTCAAATGATATATGTCCGGTGGTAAGATAGATCAATTTACTAACATATGTATGTTCATTAATGAAATATTAGTGGGATCATGTTTTATTAAATAGTGAAATGATATTAAAGTGCATCCAGCGGTACAATAGTGAGAAGTTAACGTATACTTAATAATATAATTTTGAAGATAGAGAAATATTGACTTATCTTGTATGTTTCTGACTCTAGCCGTATAGCATCACTTTGTTCTTTATATAATTTATGGCTCCAGCGGTATAGCGTTAATGAACTAATAACATTCTAACGGTATAATAACATTAGTTGAGTGGTATAATGATAATGAATAAAATATACCTTTTTTTTTTATGAATTGCATATCCAATATACTTAATAATATAAATTTGAAGATAAAAATATAATGACTTATCTTCATAGTTTGTAGCTCCAGTCGTATAACATCAGTGAACTTAACATTTCAGCGGCATGAGAAAATGAGTCTAGCGGTACAATATGATATTATGAGGCCTTTCGTGGGATCATGTTTTATTAAATAATGAGATGATATTAAAGTGCAACCAGCGGTGCAATAGTGAGGAGTTAACGTATACCTAATAATGTAATTTTGAAGATAGAGAAATATTGACTTATCTTGTATGTTTCCGACTCCAGCCGTATAGCATCACTTTATTTTTTATATAAGTTATGGCTCCAGCCATATAGCGTTAATGAGCTGATAACATCCTAGCGGTATAATAACATTAGTCGAGTTGTATAATGATAATGAATAAAATATACCTTTTTTTTTTTTTTTAATGAACTGCATATTTAATATACTTAATAATATAAATTTGAAGATAAAAATATAATGACTTATCTTCATAGTTTGTAGCTCCAGCCGTATAACATCAGTGGACTTAACATTTCAGCAGCATGAGAAAATGAGTCTAGCAGTATAATATGATATTATGAGTCCTTTCATGGTGACTTCATGATTGAAAGGGAAAAATGAGTGCAATTAGAGGGAGAGAGAACATGTCTAGTCATATGCATAGGTTGGTCAAGTTTGTCATCTTTATCATTCACATAAAAGATTTTTCCTATGTAATACTCTTTTAGTTGTTTTTCAAATATGAGTGATATTGTCTTTCATAAGAAAGGCTTTTAAGACTATAAATTTGTGCCTTTCATACGAAGGGCTTCAGTATTATAATTATATGTCTTCCATAAAAAGAGCTTTTGTAACATGTTCTTAGAAGAGTGCTTGATATCTTTTAAGATTTATAGAGATGGTAAAAAACATATATGTTTTGTGAGATATAGTGTTTGTAATATGTATAGGAATTATATGTAGATATTTTGTTGAATATGGATTTTGTATATAATTACTCTGTGAAATATGGAGTTTAAAGATATATGAGAAGTATGTATGAATATTTTGTGAGGAATGTGTTTGTAAAATATATGGAAGTATAAGATAGATAATATGAAGGTTAAATACTGTAAATATATGTAGATACTTTATTGAATATGGATTTTGTATATAATTACTCTGTGAAACATGGAGTTTAAAGATATATGAGAAGTATGTATGAATATTTTGTGAGGAATGTATTTGTAAAATATATGGAAGTATAAGATAGCTAATATGAAGGTTAAATACAGTAAATACATAAGATTATAGCTGCTACTAGAGTGGTTTTTTGTGTTATGTCATGGATTATGTTGCTTTCTAAGAAGTGAGATTTTGTATGAGAAATAAAGAAGGAGATGAAGATGTGTTTTGGGTAGCAAAATGATGAAGTTTCAGAATATTAAAGTGTGGGAGAGATGGGTAGTAGTGTGTGTAATAGGTGTTATTAAAGAAGAGGGATTAGTGCAAATACGGAAAAATCTTTGACAAAATAAGTGGTTTCATTAGTGAGATTTTATTTTTTAGCCAAAAGAAGAAAGTTTGAGACTTTAAGACTACTGCTACAGCAATACAACATTAGCTATTGGAGCTGATAGGTCTCCAGTAATAGCTGTCTTGACATAGCTGGAGGATGTCAACTGTGTGAAATCTTCTGCTGAAGAAAATATTTTGCATTAAATTCATGGGTTTGGTTAAAAATGGTAAGATAACATTTATGGGGCATTTCTGTTTCTGGTACTACAACTAGAGGCTAAGGATTTTAGCTTAAAATAGTAGGATTTTTTTTATGGGATCCTTACTTCTTTTGGTATAGCAAGTAGTTGCTGGGATTGACCATTAATGGGCAAATGATGTCATTTTAGGACATGTGTCAACTACCTAAGTTGCTGCTGGAGCTGCTGCAGTTGCTGCTGGAGCTGCTGCAGTTGCTGCTAGAGCTGCAATTTTTACTAGAGTTGCTGCAGTTGCTGCTAGAGCTACTGCAGCTTCTGCTAGAACTGTTGCAGTTTTTGTAAGAGTTATTGCAGCTTCTGCTGGAGCTGTTGCAATTTTTACTAGAGTTAAGGCAGTTTCTGTTGGAACTATTGTTGGTATTTTTGGCTAAGTTTCTTTTTTTGAAAAATTATATGTTTAATCCATATATAATTTTGGTAAGTAATAAACTAGTTGGTTGACATAATGACATTTGATGAAGTTTTAGAGATGCAATTATGGTTTGCTTGTGTTTTGACCAAATCTTGGAGTAAGGAGAGCATTTAATGTTAGATATGAGATATTAATATAGATTTAGCAATGTGCTTGATATTGATTTAAATGAAAATAATAATATGATTTATATGAAATAATATAATTACATTTTTAAACTTATATTATATAATAAACATTAATTTTTATGTAAAAAGTATGAGGATTTTTGTCATTTTAGATGTTGTATGATATGAGAGGCTTACTAGATGTTACCTATTGCACACTAGCTCGTCAGAGTTTAGGAAATTAGGGAAGACATGCCAAATAACATGTTTTCTTTTATCAACTTTGAACTACTAGAGTTTTACTGAATATACTTCTTGGCCCTCCAAACTACGCCTCCTAAAATTCCCCCAAAGAGACTCATAAGCTTGGATTATGAGTCAAAAATGAGATGATGTGCCATAAGCTTGAACCATGGGCCTTAATGAGATGATATCGCCATGGGTTTGGACCATGGGTTTTAACGCCTTTTTGTATAAATATGGGCTCTTTTGGGTTTTAAAATAGATTTTTTCCAAAATCCATGATAATATTGATGTGATGCGGGTTGCCAATGATATAAAGCCACGTGATATGAAAATTTTTTCCTCAACAAAAATCAAACCACATTAAGTTTTCATAGACCAAAGACATTCTTGGAATTATGCTTAAATACATGTGATTGAGAATGATTAATTGTAATCAGTTCTAAAAAATGGTTTATGAGGGCTAAAGGTTCAAGGCATGTTCATGGGTTTGGGCTTGATCCAAGGCTATTTACTTGTTTGAGGAGGATTAATGGTAGTAACAATATCAGACTTAAAAGCTCGCGAGCAAACCATTGCGAGAGAAGCTGATGGAAGTAGTCCGAGGAGAAGCAACTCCTTGGATCAATAAAGTGAACATCAGATGGTATGCCTTGGGGATAGGAATGGCATTCTAGAAGGGCCTATGGATAAAAATGTGTTCCACAAGGGCACAGGAAAAAAGACTGAAGGAGAAATATCTTAGAATAAGCTGCTACCACCGTATTGAAGACTCTACACCAACCTCTTTGGCTGCATTAATGAGGAAGTGGCATTTGAATAATGGTGATCAGCCTTACATCTATGGTTTGAAGACTTCATGTGGGGGTGGATGGGACAAGGATCTCGATAAGTGATCTGATCCACACGTGGAAGAAGGAGAAAGGGATGAGGTTGATATAAAAGGAAAAGAAAGGCATTCTGGGAGGAGAAGAAGCACTACATACTCCATCACTCTTAACTGTAACCTTTTGGGGGGAGAGAAGAAAAGATAGTACAAATTGATCTTGGCTTATGTCCAAGGAGAGATTCTAATACAAGAGTAGCTCATTGCATGTGATTTGACAATCTAGCCCATCATTTTTATTATCCAACACTCATAAAACCTAGATTTCAAGCCCACTATCTACAAATTTCATTGCATCGGGCTCTTTGGGCCTATCCCCTTCACACTGTTGAGTTTAGGTTCAAATTGTGACTTTACAATTGGCGCCGTCTGTGGGAATATCTTGTGTTGTCTGTGGGAATATCTTGTGTTTTAGAGTGGGTAGCATTATGGTGGATTCAGGTTCACACCATGCAGAGTCGACGGGGTCTAAAGATTATTTCTTGTATTTGGAACAAGAAAGAGATCGAGAGGGCAATGTGCACACAGGGCACACCGGTGGAGTTGTTCATGAGGAGGAAGCAGAATTCTTCATGAAGAAGATGCTAGAGCCATGCAGCAAAAGATTGAACACTTGAAGAAGAAGTTGCGCCATGAGAGGCGAAGGCAAACTCCCTCTTTTTTTTATTCTTCCTCTAAGGATAGCCAAAGCAGTGGTTACAAGTCTAGGTCAAGAACTCCCTCTAATGAATCTTCATTCTCTAAGGCAGATAATCATCATGGTCATGGCCGTAAGGGCAAGAAGCCTTATTCTAAAGGTTTGGGAAATGATGCTATGGGTAGGGCGTTGCACCAAATTTCCAAGTCACATTTCACACGTAGGATGGAGAAGGGGAAAGCTTCCACGACGATTCACCCAACCCGTATTCACCATTTATAACGGTCGAATGGACCTTGTGGAGCATATGAGTCATTTCAATCAGAGGATGACGATAAATTCTAAGAATGAAACTTTAATGTGCAAAGTCTTCCCTTCTAGTTATGGAACTTATATGGGCATTTGGGTCTCGCTTCATCACCTGCAATAGAGTTCCTCAGCCTTTAGATTCATTATTGTCTATGTCCATGAGAGAGGGGGAAACCCTAAAAACATATTCTGACAGGTATTGGGAGATGTTCAATGAGATCGATGGTGATTGTGACGATGTAGTAATAAGGACTTTCAAGGTTAGCCTCCTTACTGAACAAGACTTGAGGAAGTCTCTGACCAAAAAGCCTGTCAAGAGTGTACATCGACTCATGGATTGGATTGACGAGTACAAAGGGGTAGAGGAAGATCAACAACAAGGTAAGGGATAGGTGAAGGTTATCCTTCAGGAGAGGAGAGATTTCAAGTCGGATAGATACAACAACAATAAGCCTCAGAGAGATTATGCCGGACAACTTAGTTTTACCACTCCTCAAGTGGCCAACACTATATTTTGAGAACCAGTGCATTAAGTGTTGGAGAAAATCCAAAATGAACCATACTTCAAGTGGCCTAACAAGATGTTGAGGGGACCCCATGAGGCGTAATCAGAACCTCCATTGTCACTATCATCGAGAAAAGGGTCACACAACTAACGATTGTAAGGCTTTGTAGAATTATTTGGAACAGTTAGTGAAGGAGGGGAGGTTGAAGCAATTTTTGTATCGTCCTAATGGGCAGAGAGACCATTTAGGTTCTGTGAATCAAGGTAAAAACGCTTCAAGATGGATCAAGGCAGTGGTGTGGATATTATGTACCCCGACTTGTACAAAGGGTTTAAGGATTTGACGGCTTATGATTCACCACTGATAAGCTTTAAAGGGAAGGTTGTTATACAGATGTGTTAGATTAGATTGTCGGTGCAATCAGGTTCTGAGATTGTGGAAGTGGATTTTATTGTGGTGGACACCTATTCTCCCTACACGGCCATTGTTGCAAGACCCTGGCTTCATGCTTTAGGCACGGTTTCTTCAACCCTGCATTTGAAGGTAAAGTTCTTGTCTGGGGATTAAAATGAGGAGGTAGTTGGGAGTCGGTCTATGGCTAGATAGTGCATAGCAGTTACGATTTTACATCAGCCTGAGGGGGGCTCTTTGGCCTCAACTAAGGGGGGCTCATAGCAATCAATGTCTCTAGCCACGCTCGGGGTAGTAACGGTGGAAGAACTAGCTTGTGAAGATATAAAGAAGGTTCTTATAGAGGATGATCCTGAAAAATTCTTTCAGGTAAGAGTTCTGTTGCCACCTCAAGAGAAGGCAAAGTTGGTTATGTTTTTGAAGGAGAATGTGGACTTATTTGAATGGGATGCTTATAAAGCCCACGGGGTTGATCTGAGTTTTATTTGTCATCATCTGAATGTCAATTCATCTATGGTGCCGAAGAAACAACTACCTCGGCTCTCATCTAAAGAGCATTCTGAGGCCGTCAAGGAAGAGGTACTTAAGCTAAAAAATGCTAGTGCTATCAAAGAAGTGTTTTATCCTAAATGATTGGCTCACACGGTGGTAGTGAAGAAGAAGAATTGGAAGTGGAGATTATGTGTGGACTTCACAGCTTTGAACAAGGCTTATCCTAAAGATTCTTTCTCAATGCCTTGTATAAATCAATTGGTGGATGCTACTGTTGGGCATCCTTGATTGAGTTTTTTGGACGCTTTTCAGGGGTATTGCTTTGGAGGATCAGGAGAAGACGGCCTTTGTCACTCCTAC
The DNA here is from genome assembly GCA_032878915.1 of Castanopsis chinensis. Taxonomy (NCBI): domain Eukaryota; kingdom Viridiplantae; phylum Streptophyta; class Magnoliopsida; order Fagales; family Fagaceae; genus Castanopsis; species Castanopsis chinensis. Next base: position 7,030,892 of record JAVQMG010000115.1, on the reverse strand, counting down.
AGGAAATTATCATTATAAAGTAATTTCGTTTGGTTTGAAGAATGCAGGTGCTACCTGTCAAAGGATGATGACCAGAATGTTTGAGTCACAGCTGGAAAAGACCATCGAAGTATATGTGGATGACATGATGGTAAAGAGTAAGGCGGTTTCTAAGCATTTGGAAGATCTAAATGATACCTTCCAAACGCTAAGAGAGTATAAGTTTTGTCTTAATGCTTCAAAGTGTTTTTTTGGTGTGGGATCAGACAAGTTTCTAGATTACATGGTAACTCATCGAGGAATCGAAGTTAACCCTATGCAGGTCAATGTAATTAATAATTTACAGCCACTTTGAAATCCTAAAGAAGTTCAGAGGCTGACAGGGATGACAGCTGCCCTCAACCAATTTATTTCTCAGTCCGTGGATAGGTGCATACCTTTCTTCTAGTTGCTAAATAAGTGTAAGGGATTTGAATGGACCGATGAGTGTGTTTTAGCTTTTCAACAGCTTAAGGAATATCTTTCCCAACCATCTATTATGTCTTGGCCAGAAGTTGATGAAGTTCTGTTTGCATATATTGCTGTGGCTAATCACGCCGTTAGTTTGGTTCTGATATGGGTTGATAATGGTATACAAAGACCAGTGTATTACGTGAGAAAATCTTTGCATATGGTTGAGATGCATTATTTACCATTAGAAAAGGTGATCTTAGCAGTGGTGCATGCTACACGCAAGTTTTCTCATTATTTCCAATCTCATACAGTTGTTGTTTTAACTCAACTCCCTCTTAAATCTATACTTCGAAATGCTGACTACATTGGAAGGATTGCCAAATGGGGTACCATTCTGAGGGCTTTTGATATCAATTATATGCCTCACACCTCCATGAAGGGTCAAGTCCTTGCTGATTTGGTCGCAGAGTTTGTTAAGCCTTCATTAGAAGAGAATGCTAAGAGGCTGGACATGAATGAAAAATCAGTTGGCATGATCTTGTGCAAGGAACTGTTCACATGAGATGTGTATGTTGATGGAGCAGTGAATCAGAGAGGATCTGGCGTGGAGCTAGTCTTGGTGTCCCCAAAGGGAATTACTATTGAGAAATCCTTGAGATTGGGGTTCTTAGGCACCAATAACGAGACAAAATATTAGGCTTTGTTGGTAGGGATGGATATGGTTCAGAAAATGGGTAGAAAAATAGTGCAAATATTCTCAGATTCACAAGTCGTGGTGGGCCAAGTGGAAGGAAAGCTGGAGGCTAGAGATCCGAGAATGCAAGAATATCTAACCCGGGTTAGGTATTGACAATCGAAATTTGAATATTTTACCTTATTGCATGTTCCCAGAAGTATGAATACCCATGCTGATTCCTTAGCCACCCTTGCGACATCCTTGGCACAAAGACCTACCTAGAGTCATCCTCATTGAAGATCTATGTAAATCTACTGGAACAAGTAAGAACACTATTTGAATTCATCAAATTAGGGTGGGACCTAGTTGGATGGATCCTATAGTATCATTTCTTAAAGATGAAGTCTTGCCCGAGGAGAAGTCTGAAGCAGATAAAGTACGCAGAAAAGCGCCTTAATTTTGGCTATTTGAAGGCCAAAAGTTGTACAAACGCTCTTTCTCAGGACCATATTTGCTGTGTATACACTTTGAAGAAATGGAATTACTTTTGGAAGAGTTGCATAAAAGAATTTGTGGAAGCCACATTGAAGGAAGGTCTTTATCTCATAGAGCTATTATACAAGGGTATTGGTGGCCTAATATGCAGAAAGAAGCTCAGGATTATGCAAAGAAGTGTGACTAATGTCAGAGATTTGCTCCTAATATCTATCAACTAGGTGATGTTCTTAACCCTCTGTCTAGTCCTTGGCCATTTGCTCAATGGGGTTTGGACATTGTTGGGTCTTTCCCAAAAGCGGTAGGGAATAGGAAGTGGTTGCTCGTTGGAATAGACTATTTTACTAAATGGATTGAAGCTGAGTCATTGTCCAACATTAGGGATGTGGATGCGAAGAAATTTGTTTGGAAAAACATTATCACCAGGTTCAGAATCCCTCACACTCTTATTTCAGATAACAGCCTGCAATTTGATAGTAAGGCCTTCAGAAGGTATTATTGTGATCTAGGCATCACGAATAGATATTCTACTCCAGTTTATCTGCAAGGGAATGGGCAGGCCAAGGCGATCAATAAAGTTATAATCAATGGGCTCAAGAAAAGGCTAGATGATGCTAAGGGGAGATGGGTGGAAGAACTGTCACATGTTTTGTGGATGTATCGAACTACACATCAAAGATCGATTGGAGAGATACCATTCTCTATGCCTTATGAAGCCGAGGCTGTAATCCCTCTGGAAACTAGATTTTTGACACTGAGAACGAGCTCTTTCATCCCAAGCAGTAAAAACAATTTACTAAAAAAAAGTCTAGACCTAGTTGAGGAACGATGAGAAAATGCCATGGTTCAGCTCGCTTATTATCAGCAAAAGCTTAAGTAAGGATATGATTCCCATGTGAAGTTAAGGCCACTTTCCCCTAGAGATTTGGTGCTAAGGAAGATCTTAGGTACTACCAAGAACCCATTATGAGAAAAGTTGAGCCCTAATTGGGAAGGACCTTATCGAATCACTTCAGTAGCTGGCATAAGGGCGTATTATCTTGCAAATTTAGATGAAAGGGTTGTACCACGTCCCTAGAATGTAAATAACTTATGAAGGTACCATTATTAATGAAATGCACTCCTGCCATCTTATTTCTGTTGACATTGTGTTGTGTTGATTATCATTTTTCTAAGTATCAAACAGAAACTTGGTCATGTTTGGCTCCTCGGATCACATGCCTTGTAGAAATTGATATTTTTAGTTAAGTGTTAAATGAAACTTTAGTTAAATCATGTCCTAGGATTATCTACTTTGGAAAAATTAACACTTCAGTTCATTCTTCTAAGAATCAAGCAGAACCTTAATTGAGCTTGGACCCTCGGACCACATATTTTAGCAAGGTTGGTATTTATCATTACTTGCTTAAGTGTTATATAAATCTTAGCATTAGAGTAGTTTTCCCTATTCTGGGTTCATGCACATTCACATGATTCCATATGTGGGTACCCTGATTAATGATACAAGTGTGTAAGGAGTATTTCCTTCTCATATTATTTATGTTATCAAATTTTGTATAGGGAGTTACCCTATTCAATTGAATGCTACACCATTCATATCACGTATGTGAGTCACATTAAGATAAAGAGTTAAACATCCAAAATAAATAAAATCTGTACGAAATGAAGGATAAAGGATCTTAAACTTGTCATTATAATTGTGTAGATTTACATTAAAGATTAAGATTCCGATAAATCTGCAAAGAAAAATTCCTAGCAAATTAAAGCTGTCCTAGAAATTGGATAGTGGTGAAGAGAAAGGGTCTTAAGTAGTTCATGCCTTGGTCTTCGGCAGAGGGTCTTCTTTAGACTTCAGTCCAGCTTCTTTTAGCTTGTCCTTTGTCTCTTTTGATTTAGCCTCAATCTCTTTAGACTGGGGAGCGACCTCTTTAATGACGAGGGGACCATTTGAAATTTTAGTCTCGAACGGGATCATTTCTTGTTTTCCTTTATCCCTCACCCCTGCTTAAGAATCATCCTGCCTAACCTTCTCGCCCACATCCTTATCAGCTTACTCGTTTTGGATAATGGCTATCTGTGTAAGGGGCTCGGTCTTGGAGGCTGAGACAGTTGGAAGAGAAGGGACGGCTTTAATTGCACGGATATCTGGGGGATACCATACATTTTGGGCCATCCTCCATTCAGAAGTAGCAGGGAGACTTACCATGTTAAGTGCTTCTGCCCACACCTGCTGGCAGTAGTCCCTACACACTTCAGCGAGCTCTTTAGCTAACTTAGTCTCTGTCTCTTCAACCCCTTTGTTGAAAGAAGCCAAAGATGCGGCCTCCATGGTCTCTTTGATAGCCCGAGCCGCTTCCTTAGCCTGAACAAGCTCCTTTTTCAAGTCCAAAGCTTCCTGTTGAGTTGTGGCCAACTCAATCTCTTTGTGATGGAGCAGTTTACACTACTCCTTCGTCTGAGCTTTAGCAGTTTTAAGCCCTGTCTTGGCGCTCTTTCTTCCTTTCCCTTCCTCCACCAACTTGTTAGCCAATTCTTTTTTCTCCTGCTCGGCCATGCCAAGAGCTTTCTTAGCCTCAATCCTAATACCAGCTTCAGCCTTAGTTGCATTCTGAGCATCTGCTACCTACTTCTTAGTCACGAAAACCTTTTGGATGGCTTACGTAAAAGTGATGAACAAGCTCATTATGAAGAGAATAATAGAAAGATAAAAAAAAAAAAAAAAAGGTATATATATATATATATAAAGTAAAAGTAATTAAATGGTGCATACCAAAGCCAAATCCCTTTTTAGCGATAGAAAAAGTTCTGGTTGCCTCATTTTTTCTAAGACAGCATGTCCTTCGGTAATAGAATGGGTTGTTCCAGGACCTCGGCCAAATAGTGAGCATGCCATTTTTGGAACTCCTTTATGGTGGCATGACTGGAAATAGGAGCCCTATCCAACTCCAAAGGAGGTGACCAATGGGACGGAGGTTGGCGAACCTCAGCCACATCGTAACTCTCCCTGCTCTCCACGAAGGAGGCTCTTGTCTGGCCCTTCATTGTCTTCTGCTGTTTTTGTTTTTCCTGATGGGCTAATTCCCCTTCCTCAATCTCGTCCGCCCTTTTTTTCTTTTTTAGGTTGGGGTTGGGAAGAAAGGGACCTAGAGAAGGAGGAGGAGGGGGTGGGAGATTGGCAGGGGGTTGGGATCCCGAAACGCCCTTTACGGTGGCCTGCTTATCTCTCGTAACAAGAAAAGCCCTTAAACTTTTTCCTGGTTGAAGAGACATTTCTTCTTCCTCGGTGTTGCTATCTACATGCAAAACTATGAAGCCTTTTATGCCAGAACCCTTGGCGGATTCGTTTTCTTTGTCCGAGAGGTTAACAATGTGGCCCTCTGTAGGTTTCTTTGCTTCCTCAAGTCGGAATTGGTCTATTTCCTCTTCAAGGTACAAGCGTGAAGACGTGGATCTTCTCGGGCAGCTGCTTTGAGTCGCACAGGTGGAGGGACTGCTGTTATGGGCACCCATGGAGGATGATAGAAGGATTGTCCCACAGATCATATGAAGCGAGGAACCCTGTTTTTGAGACGTCAATTCTCTTACATCTCTGCTCACCCACAACGATTGCGTTATCGATTTTTTGGAAGACAGTTGACAGAGGTTCGTATCCCAGGATAAGATGGGCTGCCCTCACCTGCCCGTCTTCGCTCACAAATACCCCAGATCTTAAAACTCTATTAAGGTTTGCGATGCTGGATAGACTCAAGCGGGGTGATGTGTGTTGTTTGTTTGCAAAGACATTCGAGAAGCCAAACATGGTTAGACCAACAATAGAGATTAAACAAACAAAAAGCAAAGTGCAATGTAAATCTAAATGATAAAATTAGAAGAACTAAACCCCATGCCAGAGGACCTAAAACTCTATGGAATCACACCTGGTGTTCCATCTGTGACTGGGTAATGAGGACGGTTGTACCACTTCCCGGAGGAGATTAATTAGTCGTCCTTCATGCCTTTGTTAGATTTAGGAAGACACGATATAAGTCTAACGATGTTAGACCTAAACTTAAGGTAATACCCCACGCCTTTAAGTTTGTGGCACTCATACATATGGACAACATCGTGCCATGTGAGATTTAAACCCATTTGCTCATTGAGAGCGTCAACACAACCTAAGATTCTAAACATATTAGGTGTACATTAATCAGGGCATAATCTATGATTACACAAGTATTCACTGGTTATGTTCTTCATGGGAAGTGTTATTCTACCTTCTAAAAATGTGATTATGGGAATGACAACTTCTCCCTCTCCCCTGTCGTCAGCTATGGCTTTTGGGGGGGGGGGGAGGCAGTACCTCAAATCTACTTTCTGGGGAATGTGGTATTTGGCTTGAAAACCCTCCATATCGGCGTTAGTATTTATTAAACATTTGAACCTACCCATTTGGTTGAAGTAAAAGGGACGATTTAGAAAGGAAAGGGACTGTAGTTAGTGGCCGAGGACTGTGGCTGAGGAGAAAAAGAATTTAAAAACTTGAAAAACTTACAAGAAAAGGAGTAGACGATTCTTCAAGAATTTCTTGGGAGTTAATATAATGAGGAATTCTTTAGAGCTGGTTGATTTTCAGAGTAATGTAAAAATGGCGATTTCCTAGGCATTTTATATGAGAGATGACGTTTAATGGGAGTTATCCCGCTTAAAAATTCAAGGATAGATCCAGACTGTTAGATGCACATCTCACCGTTGGACGTGGGAGATGCACATCTCACCGTTGGACGTGGGAGACAGTGCGTCACTTGGAGCAATTATTAGGGGTGCTATGGGTTTCGATGCGCCAAAAGAAAATTTTAAAGAAAGGAAATGACATTTTCACGTGTAACCACTTAAGAAGCGTGCGAAAGCTGTAATATTGGGTCAAAATCTTAATTTTCTCCTCGGATGGAGAAGTAAATTGAAAATTTGAGGGGCTATTGTGAGGGCTAAAGGTTCAGGGTATGTTCATGGGCTTGGGCTTGATTTGAGGGTATTTACTTATCCGAGGAGAGTTAATGGTAGTAACAGTATTAGACTTAAAAACTCGCAAGCAAACCATTGCAAGAGAAGTTGATGGAAGTAGTCTGAGGAGAAGCAACTCCTCAGATCAATAAAGTGAATGTCAGATGGTACGTCTTGGGGATAGGAATGACATTCTAGAATGACCCATGGATAAAAATGTGTTCTACGAGGGCACAGGGAGAAAGACTGAAGGAGAAATATCTTAGAGAAAACTGCTACCACCGCATTGAAGACTCTGCACCAACCTCTCTGGCCGCATTAATGAGGAAGTGGCATCTGAAAAATGGTGATCAGCCTTACAGCTATGGTTCGAAGACTTCATGTGGGGGTGGATGGGACAAGGATCTCGATGAGTGATCTGATCCACACGTGGAAGAAGGAGAAAGGGAGGAGGATGATATAAAAGGAAAAGAAAGGAATTCTGGAGGGGGATCAGAGAAAAAAGAAGAAAAAGCACTACATACTCCATCACCCTTAGCTGTAGCCTTTTGGGGGGAGAGAAGAAAAGATAGTACAAATTGATCTTGGCTTCCGTTCGAGGAGAGATTCTAATACAAGAGTAGCTCATTGCATGTGATTTGGCAATCTAGCTCATCATTTTTGTTATCCAACACTCATAGAACTTAGATTTCAAGCCCACTCTCTACAAATTTCATTGTATTGAGCTCTTTGGTCCCATTCCCTTCATACTGTTGAGTTTGAGTTCAAATTGTGACCTTACATAGTTAATTTTAAATCAACTACGTGTCAATATCCCATGGGTTTAAGTTTAAAGACAAGAATGTATAGGAGTGTATGAGATACTTTAATTGTTTTTGAATATTTAATTAATTATTTTTAAAAATAGATAGTTAATTGAAATTTAATGATTTTTCATACGAGTTAATATAACCTAAAAATGTCTTAGAACTCATTTTCAAGGTTGTAAATGAGAATCCACTAATAATATTGGTATTACAAGTTGTCGGGGGCGAAAAAGTTTTCTTTCCGACAAATGAGATTTATATTGGGTCAGGGGCTTAAACCGAAACTCGACGATGGGCTTGATACACAACTCAAAGGCTATTGACGAAGATCCAAATAATCCACCATATTTTTATGCCCAAGGCCTAGATTGAGATTTACAAGAACAACTCTTAAGCAATCCCTACAGCAAACACGTCAGCATGGTTAAAAAGCCTACTGTGAGAAATAACCCAGCAGTAAAGTGTTTCTGCAGAAAATAACCCAGCCGTAAAATATTTTCAGAGAATAAAGGGTAACCCAGCTGTAAATAATCCTACAGAAGAGAGTAACCCAGCTGTAAAGTACTTCTATGGAAAGAGTAACCCAGCTGTAAAGTACTCTTGCAGAAGTGAGTAACCCAGCTATAGAGTATTTTTATGGAAAGAGTAACCTAGCTGTAAAGTACTCTTGCAGAAGAGAGTAACCCAGCTGTAGAGTATTTCTATGCAAAGAGTAACCCAGTTGTAAAGTACTTCTGCAGAAGAGAGTAACCTAGCTGTGAAAATATTTATGCAAGAAATAACCCAATCGTAAAAATTGTTTTGCAGAAAAATAACTCAGCAGCAAAGTTTTTCAAAGATTGAGGGAAACATCCATATTTTAGGACTCATCATCCATTAGTTCTGAAGAAGAATCTTCTAACATGTCAACATGAGGAAAAAATTCTATTGTAACAGTTACATCATAACCATCAATAGTAAAAGAGTAAGTAAATATCATGGGCTCCATGGTAACAAACAATGGCGAAGACTTAGTGTGAGATGAAGGAAGAGAGAGAGATCCCAGCTAGTGCAGCAAGGTCATCATGGTGCCAAAGTATGCTCTTGGGTGTAGTATATGTAATGGGTAAAAAGAGGCATTGGTGGGAGTGTATAGAGGGCTGCTGGAATTTTCTGCTGGGGAGGAGCTGTGTGTTTTTAAATTTGAGGTATGAGAGGTGTTTTTAAGCTAGGAGTGGGGGAATTCAGTTTCCATGTATAAGAATGAAAGTTTTGTGGCATAGAACTTTGCTGGGATTTTTGAGGAGCTGATGCAGAAAGGTTTTTGAGAGTTTTCCTTTGTGAGTGTGTTTCTTGGTGTCTTCCTTGTTCCCCCCTTGAGGCATTAATGGAGGGTCCTATTTATGGTTGAGATTTAGGGAGCAATTAGCAAATAACCTTTGCTAAATCTTCCTCAATCTTCTGAAAATCCTTAGGGATTTATTCTTAGAATGTTAGCTAAGAATGGTAAGTTTATCCTTTTGGAAGACTTGCTGTTTTGGGGTAATATCAGCTGGGATTCTGACCCAACATTAATGGTGATTGGTCTTGGTTGATGGGGGTTAGAGCATGCATTAAGCTAATGACCTTGGATGTGCTGCTTACTAGATTCAGAGCTCCCAAAGGCAGGTTGCATCACCCCAAGCCAGGTGTCAACCTTGGAGCCTTTGCTGGGAACTCTGCTGGGATCCCCTTGGTGCCCTCCAAACCACATTTCCCTAAGTTTCCCCATTAGGGGTTCATGTGCTTGGTCCATGAACCAGAGAATACATATTTTTTAGCATGAAAAATGAGTTGATTTGAACTTGCTTCAAGAGTTTTAATGGCTGGCTTTGCTGTTTGACTGAATCGGTTAGAGAAGAAAGAGGATATGGTTAGCTGAAGTGCTTTAGCTTTGTGTTAAGTCTTTTCAGTTTTATGTCAAGTCTGCTTCAACTTTATGTCACACAATAAATGCTAATATTTCAGCTTGTAGAGGAGAGGTTTGACCTCTGATGGACATGTGTACATTGCTGACTTGATTGGACAAGTTGGAACCTGATGGGAATGGTCTCCAGCTACTGAATTTGTGCTGATTTTTGGCTGGTTGGGTTAAGTGAGCTCAAACTACTGGGACTTGAGTGTGGCCTGGGCTAGCTTCAGCTGGGCTTTATATTTGGGCTGATTTTTCCTACAAAATGAGGAATTTTTCCATAGATAATATTCATGGGCTTTCATAAATTTTGTTGCAAGAGAAGCATTCCTTGAATGATGAATACTAATATTTCCCATGAGTAAGGGATTTGGTATATGTGAAATAATTGTTAAGATGGTATTTAAATTTTGTAAAGATGTGTCAAAATATTATTTGGGGTTTTGCCATGATAATATTGGGTTTCATAAAATAGTTGCCAAATAACATTTGAACTTTTAGGAAATAGTTGAAATGGTTCCCAAATAATATTTGGGTTTTAGGAAATATTGCCAAAGTCATATTAGGCTTTTAGAAAATAGTTCCCAAATTAGTATTTGGGCTTTGTAAAATAGTGCCAATTTAATATTGGGCTTTATGAAAATAGTGCCAAATTAGTTTTGGGCTTTATGAAAATAGTGCCAAATTAGTATTTGGGGTTTAGAAAATAGTTGCCAAATTAATATTGGGCTTTATGAAGGTAGTGCCAAATTAGTATTTGGACTTTAGAAAATAGTTGCCAAATTAGTATTTGGGCTTTATAAAATAGTGTCAATTTAATATTGGGCTTTATGAAAATAGTGCCAAATTAGTTTTGGGTTTTATGAAAATAGTGTCAAATTAGTATTTGGGCTTTAGAAAATAATTGCCAAATTAGTATTTGGGCTTTGTAAAATAGTTGCCAAATTAATATTGGGCTTTATGAAATAGTTGTCAAATTAGTATTTGGGCTTTATGAAATAGTTGCCAAATTAGTATTTGGGCTTTATGAAAATAGTGCCAAATTAGTATTTGGACTTTAGAAAATAGTTGTCAAATTAGTATTTGGGCTTTAGAAAATAGTTGCGAAATTAATATTTGGGCTTTGTAAAATAGTTTAAGATTTTGTTGTAAAGAAAAGTGCCGTGTAGCAACGGGCTTAGAATGGTGCCGTGTAGCAATGGGCTTAGAGAAGGGTTTTGTTGGGCTTTTTGGGGTCTTGCCCATGAGTTGAATGATTTTGGGCTTTTTGTGGAGAAAGTATAATCTTGTGGCCCAACGTTCGTAGCAAGGTGATGGGAATTTTTTGTGAAAACCCAAGTTGGGTAACATGTGGAATATAGTGGGTAACATTTGTGAGAGGGTCCAAAGTAAATTGTGGGGCTTATGTATGTAGAAAATATTTGTGGGAGATATCTATGTGGGCTTCAAAATAATTATTGGGCTTGTGTGGGTACTTTGTGAGTGGGCTAAAGAAGTTAGGGCCCAAAAATTTGTACCTCAACACAAGTATAAAAAAATCATACCAAATCCCAAATACCTACCTACAATGATAGAATCCACTAATCTTAACTCAACTTCAACCTGGTTGGACTTCTTCTTAGCAAACTTCTTTGGTTGCATAGATTTACAATTGATGTGAATGACTTCTCCACAACAATCTGAGTTTGTTGTAGTAGTTTGTGCAAAGGACGGTGAGACATGATGGATGTTGGAAAGTTGGTATGGCAATCTGGCAGCTTCTTGGCTTGGTGGGTTCCAGTGTGTGTTTGTTTTTGCTTTTGTAGCCCCAAAACTTGCTTTTTGAAAAAGCAAACACTATTCCTGTGTTTGGTAAGTTGAAAAAGCTGACTTTGATGGAAACGCGTGTTTCCTATTTCTTCACAGAACGTGCATAAATGTTATGCGTCTCTTCGGTGCATTTTGGAAAAGCTCCTGCGTGTTGATGAATCTTTCCATTGGGTTATTGGTTCAGTTACCAAATTGCCCTCACTTTTACTTAAAATTCTAACTTTGCCCTTCTCTCTTTTCCCTCATATTCTTGCTCCTCTGTTATAGACCAACACCGGTCAAGAAAGTATCAACCAAATACAAACACGGCACCACCCAACTATCACCAGTCTACCACTACAACCCATTTCAACATTTGATAATCCATACACAAAATCAACAAAATCAAACAAAAAATAACTCAAAATCAACACAAAACAACTTAAAATCAACTCAAACCCCATTAGAAAACCCATCCCAAACCCAACTCAAAATCAACCCAAAACAAAATCAACTCAAAATCAAACCCAAAATCCACAGAAAATCAACTCAAAATTAAACCATTAACTGAAAACCCATAACCCAAACCCAAAATCAAAATCAAAATCAAAATCAAATACAAACCCAATGATGGCAGAGACTTAAGGGATCTGAGAATTAAGGAGAGAGATGAGGGATTTCCTTATGTTTCAATCATCTTCATCTTCTTCATCATCATCTTCTCTCTTCCTTGTAGCTTTAAAACTGTCAAAAAAAGAAAAAGAAAAAAAGATGCAGAGACTTTGAGGGATGAGAGAGGGGCGGAGACTGTGTGGAATATTTTGGAGTGTGAATTGGTAGGGAAAAAGACAAAAGAAGGAAAAAAAAGAAAAAAAAGTAAGGGAACGTGTGTGGAGGAAGTGGTAAGGAAAAAGAGGAAGGACGGAAATAAAAAAAAGAAGTAAGGGTACGTGTATGGAGGAGGAGAAAAAAAGAACAAAAAAAAAAGAAATAAATATGGATAAAAAAATAAAATAAAATAAGGAAACATAAAATAAAGAATAAGAAATTAAAATTGAAAAATGCTGTCACAATATTTTCACAATAAATCTTTTTTTTTTGTTGAGAAATACAATAAATCTTAAGTAGTAGGTTATTATTAGTTAATATTTGTGAGACAAAAATAATTTGTTTAGAAAGAGAAAAAGGTAATTGTAATAGTACGTTGAAATTAAAATTAGTATAAATTATCACAATACTTTTCCAATACTTTCACAATAAATCTTAAGTGGTAGGTTATTATTAGCTAATATTGGTGAAAAAAAAAATTTCACAATATTGATTTAAGTATGAAATAAACTCTCCTATATATACACTGTTTTTTTTGGTAATTTACCCCTCAAACTGCCACTTTTATAAGTGCTAATCAAACATTCAGTTTTTTCAAAAAGCATTTTTTAACAGCTTTTACTAAACACTTAGCTTTTTGAAAAAATATTTTTTCATACTGTACTTTTTGAAAACTCCACTTTTTTAAAAAGACCAACTTCAAAAAGCTGAACCAAACTCACTCCTAGCGGCTTCCCAAGGTGGATAGGTCCTACAAGAAGCTTAATTTGGTGTTTTAATTTTCTGAAATAAAGAGTAATTACGTGTATAATGACTTAATCATTTATATGCAATTATTTGTAAAAATATGATGTGATAAGATATTATTGAGTAATTACGTGTATAATGACTTAATCATTTATATGCAATTATTTGTAAAAATATGATGTGATAAGATATTATTGAAGGGTGTAAACATGGATTTTTATACCAAGTTTTTATCACCATAGAAAAGTGAATGAGAAAATGTAGTTTTTTAGGCTCTTTTATTATTGATGTAAACCATCCATGAGGTTCAACTGTGTAAACTCTTATGATTTTCTCTCTTTTTCGTTACATATTACTCTCTCATAAATTTATACAAAGTTGCACTGGTAAAACCGCATGATTTGGTAAGAAATGAATCTAGTCATGAACATTAGCAGCGCCACATTCAATCCCATGGCCAGGAAAAATAATAATAATAATAATAATAATAATAATAATAATAATAATAATAATAATAATAATAATAATTTTTTTGAGTCTTTTGACCACCCCAAGATAAGAATTTGAACATCCTAAAGGAAGCCCAACAACAAACTTATTCAACACCAACTTTTATCTTAACATTTTTAAGTAAAAGGAAAAAAAACCCAACAAAAAAAAAAAAAAAAATTTCTTAATTAAGTAATGCTATGAACAAAAGAAGAAGAAGAAGATTCTTAATATATTACAAAGATCAATAAGAGAATTGTAAAGACTAAAAACTAAAACTAATATATATATATATATATATATATATATATAAAATAGGTAAAGCAGAGAGAAACTCCAATTGCAATTCTAAATTAGAATTCTAATCTATATTGTCTCACGTGTTAATGTAAATATAAAATTGGAGTCTAATTTTCCTTCATATGTTGTAATTCGGATGTGCTTTTTTTTTTCCCACACCCGTGTATTTTCAAGTTCACTTTCCTTTTTCACACCTACGTATTTTCAAGTTCACCTCCCTCTTCCATACCGATTCATACACCTTAATATACAACTCCTCTCTTTTTCAGTCAATGATATGGAATTTCAAAAGAATCTCTCGGTATCAATGATGCATGTATTTGGGTATTTTTGTATCTTATATAAGAAGAGGTTCTTTAAATATTCCGATTATACTTGTCTTTACAATTTTCATAGTCCTGGTTTATGCTCTGCAAAACGAATTCCAACCATTCCTAAGGTTTGATTACTACTTTTTTTCATCTGACTATACTGTTGTTCTTTTTTGTGTAAATTTTTATTGTTTAATTATATAATTTTGTGGTTTTTCTATAATTGATGTTGCATGTTATTTTCTTTCATCTGCCTATATTTTCTTTCCTTTTTGTCAATAATTTTTATTGTTTAATTATAAAATTTTTTTGTTTTCCTATCATTGATATTACATGTTTCTTTTCTTTTGCATAATATGTTATCAGCACAAGTCTTTACCTAATTTCAAAAGAAAGTTGTAATCCCATTATTCTTCAAATATCAAAGGTTATTTGTGTAGTTTTCTCAACTCACTGTAAGTTTTTTTTTTTTTTAAGGAATTAGTACTTATCTTATTTGTTTGTCTTTACGTTTTATGCTCATAATTTTACTGATTTTAATTGATTAAAATTTTTTTTATGAGATTCACATTATTTTATTGTTATATATTGTTATGAGACGCATGTTATGAGATTCACATTTAATTGATTAAAATATTTTGCTAAAAATGGTTTGTGATAAAACAACTTAATCATAGCTATATGTACCGTGTATGAATCAACCTTGAATATATATATCTATGTAGCATTCTTTCATTAGAATTTTATATGATAAAAATATTTGTTAAAAAATTACATAATGCTAAGTTTTATTAAACATGAATAAACTAAATCTTTTAATCATGACTAAACTCATGATTAATAAATAAATAAAAAATAAAACCAATAGTATTACTTAAATAATAAAATGCACTATATTTATTTCCATTGTTTTATTAAATTATATTCATTTCCGTTCGGTAGCATGGGTTACACTCTAATAGTAAATTAGAGTATTCTTATCATGATTACTATAGTTGAATAGTTAAATAAAAGAATTATAAAGAGTAAAGACTAAAACTATTTAATAATAAATTAAAGTATTCCTATTGCGATTGCTACACTAGAAATAAGTTTTTAGGCAATGAAATATATAAAGAATGAATTGTGAAATCGAATAGAAGATAAATGGATGAATGACTGCTTTGTCGTGCACATTGAAAACGATGTAGTTAAAGTATTGATAATGAAACTATCATGCAACAATTTTAAAATATGAATCACGCATCAGAAAAAATAATTGTAAAACTTCATTTTTTGCATTTCTTTTTTGCAATGTCGATATATTCAAGATTTTTTTTTATTATATTTTGTATAATTCAAGCTTTTTAATGATCCCCTAAAAAATTTCCTGGACCCAACCATTAG
The DNA here is from genome assembly GCA_032878915.1 of Castanopsis chinensis. NCBI lineage: Eukaryota > Viridiplantae > Streptophyta > Magnoliopsida > Fagales > Fagaceae > Castanopsis > Castanopsis chinensis. The sequence goes on along the minus strand of JAVQMG010000115.1, from coordinate 7,015,724 downwards.
TGGTAAACAGTTTTGGGCACTCAAAAACTCCAGAAATACTGAGGTGCAATGAGGAACAAACTTGTTCCATGGGCCGCGTTTAGAGGTAACTTTTGTAACAAAAGCAAACAATCTTCAGGTGCTTTGGGATTGTTCAACTCTTTTTTGCATAGAAGTGGACATTTGGTAATTTGGGCCATATACATTTAAGCTGAAAGGCCCTAATGAGGGCTCAAATTGCACATCATCTGGTCATATACAGTCTCTTGGGTAGAACTAGAACCAATCTATGGATTTGCCAAAGTAAAGACTGGTCGATTTGATTGCAGAAAAAAGTAAAACTAATCATAATGCAACTTTTTTCTCGACTTTACTATTAAGAACACTGTTACTTTATACCTTTTGCCTTTAGTTTAGTCTGTAGAGCCCAGATAGCTCGAATCAGATCACAGGATCTGAAGGGTGCATTGAGCCCATGGGGTCCCATGGTAAAGTAACATTTTGGGCTAAGTGGGTGTGAGAAAAAAAGTATGAGGGACCACTGTCTGGTCTCTGAAATTGGGTCACAACTCACAACTCACGAGCCAGTGTACTCTCGGCCCTACTGTGCATGTTAGGCAGCTGGTGGTGCTTCTCCATCAATTGAAATCAAATCTTTATAAATCTTTTTTTTTTTTCATTTTTGGTTGTTTTTCCCAATAAAGAAACTTTAACAAAGACAAAAATTAACCACCCTTGTTTAATGACATTGCATCTCTCTTACATTTGGTTGGGTGGGCAATTGTCAATGATGTTCAAACCCAAATGATGAAGATGGTTTTAACTTTTGGAGCTGGCTATCCTTATCCACTGTGAGAACTGGACTTTTCATAATAAGTGTTTTAAGAATCATAATAAATTTTTCATAATAAGTGTTTTAATATATAATACTAACTAGTAGCTACCCTTTGCATAGCATTGGAAATTTAACAAGAGATATTTATATGTCATATATATAATTAATAATTATTAAAAAAAAATAAAAATTCAAATTAGAGATTAAAAAAAAACTTACCCAATTTAATTAGAATTTTTTATAACATATCAACCATAATTTAATCACAATTTGTTTAGCTTTCTATTTGAGTTCTAAAAACCAAATATGAGTTGCTAACCCATGCAATGCATGGAAAAGATCAACATAAAATTTTTATATATGTAAACATTCATGAGTATTGATAAATAAAAAATCATTTGGTTATAGAAAAGAACTTACTTAATTTGATTATAATTTGTTTCAAGAAGATCAAACATAATTAATCAAAATTCATTTGGTGTTGGATTGTTTGATCCAAAAAGACACTGAGTTCTAATTATAGTTTAATCTATATATTTTAGCACTTTTATAACTTTAAAAATCAAATTATGAAATATATTATATTAATGATAATGTGATAAAACATGAACTTTCAAAAGTTGATGCGGTAATATAATTCTTTTTTTAAGGAAAAAAAAAAGTAGTTATGTGGAAACATTAGAATAATTCGATAAAAAGTCAAAAGATTGTAATCGTATATATTATAGATGTAAATTTATTATTTTATAAGTGTCTTTAAGGTAATACAGATCCTTGATTTTGAAAAAAAAAATACAAATGTACAATTAATTATTGTGTAGTTGAAATGATATGATAGTAAATTTTAGTTAGTTTAATTGATAAAATCTCTTATTGATAACTAATAGATGCATGATTATCGTTCAAAAAAAGAAAGAAAGATGCATGATTAAATTATGTGTACAAAGAAGAAGAAAAACCATTGACTTGATGGTAAAAACTATTATGAAAACCTCCTATATTCAAAGGAACATAAATTTTAATAGACCTTCATTTATCCTTCCTTTTCAAGATTTTTTTCCCTAGAATTCATTGAAACGATAAAATAAGCTAAATCCTATAATAAAGTAAAGTAAATTATCACTAAACTACAATATCATTGATCTTTTCAAAGTATTTAATAAAAAGGAATAAAAGAAAGAAAGTACCGATAAAACTCTGTCCATAATACTTTATGCAAAGTCTGGCATTATATTTATTTCTTTGTCATATATTCTCCAAATTTTGTTCGTCTCAAGGGATATGTAGCTCTGCCATTTAAAGGCTTACAACATCCACTCTCATGTTATTATTTACTGTTTTTGGCATTTGGGAAGAACAGATAGTTCAAAATAAGAAAATTAAATGATAAATTTTTTTTCTTCAAATTGGATTGGAGAAATTTCCTTCAATCTATTCATGGCACTTCAATGACTATCAATGTGTAATTTTTTGATGACTTAAGTTATTTAAAAAAATCATGTAGTTTTTAAATGAATCATGTGATTAACTATACACATGAATATCAATTTGTGTTGTCATTGTATAATATGTGGAAGGAATTTTCCTCCAAATAATTTTGGATGAAAAATATGTCCAGAATTAAATAAGACAAAATCCTTGACATGTTTTCTCATAGATGCATCAACAAATAAAGATTAACTATAAATTATTTGAAAAAAAAAATTAGAGTTTCATACATGCATTCCAATAAATTGGACATAAACATCATTTCCAATAACCCCATGAAAGCAATTGGTTGATTTAGGCTGTGTTTGGTTCAACTGAAAATATTTTACAGCCTTACAGGTGTTTTGATGGATTGAAAAACCCAATCAACTTGAAATCATTTTCTCTTTGATTGTAAAATATGATAAGTTTTGGTGTAAAATGAACTATACTTCTATTTTCCTACATTTCATTTCTAGCCTCAGAACCAAAGAGAGAGAAAGAGAAGAGAGGAGAGCTTGAGCACAAACGAAGTAGCACCAAAGAGCCACCCATGAATTGATCGAACCACCATGACCTAATTGAGCAATCCAGCAATGAACCGATCGGATTATCATGATGGGGTCTACTAACGCCAACCACCCACCCCTAGATCTCTTTGATCTCGTCGTCATTGCCTCTAGATCAAACCACCGTGTCCATGTTGTTTTCTTTATTCATTAACTACGTACCGCCAAAAAACTAAAGTGATCCGCAATTTTTGACTCCATCATAGAAGTGCCTTCATTCTTCAATCAACTTTGCAGGGCAAAGTTGATTTTCACATACATATTTTTTTGGGGATAAAAGAATAGGCAATTCATCGTAGCTTTTCTTGACCTTCCTCATGTGGTTCTCTCTATGATGGAATTATTTTGTCTCCACTCACAATAAGCCTTCTGGCTCAAGGTAAGAAGAAACTCGATTGTCATGATACAATGCTAGGATATGAAACCCATCATTTGCCAATAAGGTTCATAGATTCATCAAGCAAAGTCCAACAATCAACTCTAAAATTGTTCATTCTCAAAAAAAAAAAAAAAAAAAAAAAACTCTAAAATTGTTATTAAAACTTAACCAATCCGTCCAGTTAGATCCGATGAACAGATAACCAAAATTTAATTCATTCAAAATTTTAATTAAACCATTTAAGCATATAATCCGGCCAAATTAAATTAGGTGGGGTAGTTTGTACTTTGTATAGACCTAAGCTTAGAATTTGCTTAAAAACATTTTATAGTGAATAGACCACTATTTTTTGGCTCAACAGTTGAATACTCCCCTAGTTATATATAAACAGTACAGTTAATAATAGACATATTAATTAATTATTATGTTCCCATAAAAGAAAACTAGCAATTATGATTAATAAACTTCATTCTTATTTGTTTTTTCAAATTTAAAAAAAGAAGGGTGTGTATGTTTTGTTTCGCAATTATTTAGGATAGCAGCCCTACTGTCTGTGGTCCTAACGAGAGCTTCAAACTCAAGCTTCGCACCCCGAAAACCAGTGCTACTGTAAAAAACATAAACCTAATCTACTATGATATTATATATATATATATATATATATATATATATTTATATGTGTGTGTATGCCTCTATCTGACACGACTAGCAATAATAACCACAGAAAAAGAAAGGAAAAAAAGAAAAAGAAGAAAGAAAAAGTCCTGAGCTGAAGAACCACAGAAGGACTAGCCACGTGACAGTGTCTAAATAATATCACCCACAGGAGCAGAGGTGGCAAGTCATGATAGGTCCACTTCTTATTTTCATAGTACGGACGACCTCGACTTCTTCAAAAATTAAACTCTCTATCGTACGGACAAACCATTGTTTATTTTAATTTGTTAACAGTTTACACTCGGAAGAGGAAGATTTTGATGGAGTGCCCAACCGGTGCTCCAAATTTCCCTGCTACTTCAATTTGGGGGTTCCTGCCTGTCCGGGTATAACTGGCAACCGACAGGAATGTTTGTTGTCTTCCACTTCACACACCTATTTCTATTTGCCCTTGCCCTCATTTAGTGTCACCGGATTGAGTGGTTGTCAGTCTCTCTTTATCCACGTTGCGTCAAAATACGCAATAGGCACCGAATTTCCATGACTCTAAAAGAGCAAAAAAAATCCATAGTTGGATTGAGGAATAGTCTCATTGGGTTCACACATGTATTTGGCACTTATTCCTGTTTTTCTTCTTTTGGGAGGTGTCTGTTTTTTCCATTATGTTTACCCAAAAAAGAAAGAGATTAGGTTCTAAGACCTACTATATATTCTTCCTTTATTCATTGTCTAGGGTTGTGGTTGGCTTCTTCTACTTCTAGCTAGCTCCTAAAAATGCCAATAACAAAGTAGATAAGCTCATCAAATTAAATCAATCAGTCAATCTTATATACGGTTTCTCTTTTTTCCTGGGCATTTTTTTAGGGTTTCTCAGATTTTCTCAATCTCACTTTCTTGGTTTCTAAGATCTCTCCCATCTTTGCTTCACTAATTTTAGTTTTCTTTTTTGTTGTTGTTGTTTTTTTTTCTTTTCTAGATTTCGTTTACCGGGTTTCTATTTTGGGAAACCGTATCTGGGTCTTGCATAGTAGTTTGCAAGCTTTGATTTTAGATCCACTGTCTATTCTGCTTCGGTTCAGATTTCCATAAAGTTCATCATTTTATTTTCTGGGTTTTTTTCCTGGAAATTCGCTCTTCTTGTTTGGAGAGTTTAGAGTACTGCAAGAAATGGTGAGGGGAAAAACTCAGATGAAGCGCATAGAAAATGCAGCAAGCAGGCAAGTAACCTTTTCAAAGCGAAGAAATGGGCTGCTAAAGAAGGCCTTTGAGCTCTCAGTTCTATGTGATGCTGAAGTTGCACTGATCATATTCTCTCCTAGAGGAAAGCTCTACGAGTTCTCAAGCTCTTGGTACGTTTTAGATTCTTAATTTTACTCATATTAAGAACCATAATTTCTTGTTGTTTTCGTCTTCATCATTTGGTTGAGAAATTCATGGATCTAGAAATTCATCTCGGACGATTGAACCTTCTTAACCTGTCTCTTCTAGAAAACCAAAAAGATTTGTGCTAAAATAATAGTTGGCAAGGAAAGAATAATTGGCGATTTGCTTAAAAAAGTGTTTTTTTTTTTTGGTTGAATTTTAATGATGTACAGAAATAAATAGATGCATAATAGTAATATATAGCAGTAATTGTAGTACTAAAATTTACTGAGGCTAGTACGACACCTATACCATGTAGATAAGTATCATGATTTTCTTTTATAGGAGTATCATGATTATTAATGCGCTTAATTTAATTTAATTATGTCAAAGGAGTCTGATCTCTCCCGTCTTCATTCAATATTAATTGCCTACTGATTTTGTTCATTGTGTTTCCAGTTTTCCTGTTTTGATCTTCCAAACAATATTGGAGATTTTCCATGACTGTTGTTATTTTTCTCCAATATTTCATCTACTTTTTTTTCTTTCTCTTGTTGCTTACAATGTTCATCTCCTTATTTCACGGTACATAGGTGTGATCTTCCAAATAGTCTTGGGGATTTTTGATCTACTATGGTCATTACTGTCCAATATTTTTCAATAGTTATTTCATGGTCATAGGTAGTGTTAGTTTGTTGCTTTTGTGCAAGGAGAGGGTGAGAGAGAGAGAGGTTTCATCTTTAAATCAACAGAAGAAACTAATCTTTCAGATATCTCCATCTATTGCTGCCTGAAAAACAGCGTTTTTACTATTGCTTTTCTGAGAGAGCATGAGCCAATTTACCCTATCACTAAAACGGTTTCGAATTCAGTGATACTAAAAGCATGGAACAGTATAATATTTGTTGTTCTGTCGATTTTGTAGCTAATCTAAAAATTGTTTATAGAAACGATCCCTTGGTTACATCTAAGTCATTGGTGACTGACAAGAAACTTGGAATCTTGTGACTGTTTGAGTGTCTTAGTATCTCAAAAAAAAGGAAAATAAAATGAGTGCCTTCTGACTTCTGAGAAAGACATTGTACTCAATGTTCTTTCCGGTACTATTTATTATGTTTTTGAAAAGTATTGGACCTCTGATCACCAACATCTCCATATACCTATTGGTTTAACTTATCCTTGATATTGGTGTTAAGTGTACTTGTTTGTTTATGACCACTTGCTTTAAGCAATATTGGTAAATAAATAATTTTTTTGTGGAAATATTGGTAAATAAATATATTAATTATATAAGTATATATGGGATCAACTGTAGAAATCCTGCTTAAAATCTAACTCAATCAAGAGTCATATTTTTGTTTAAGGGCATGGTAATTTAACATTTAGCTTATTAACACAACAAAAAATCCAGTTTAATTACTAAATGTTTGCACTGTAAAAAAGCAATATGTTCATAAAATAAGTAAAATGAGAATGTTAAGATGGATGAATAAAAGTACAAGGGTATGACATGAAATGTAAAAAATTAGTTTAAAGGATATAGGTGATTCCTATTAGTGAAAAGACATGGGAGAGTAGTTGCTTGAGATATTTTAATAATGTGCATAGAAGAGAGATTACTACATCAATAAAGAATAAGACATAGGTGGCATCTATATATGATTTTAGTTAGGATAGGGTAACGATGAAGAATACATATGATTGCCTCCATCTCAAAGTTTTTGAGACTAAAGCTACATTGTTGTAGTTTAGTAAAATAGAACTTTTTTGTCATGTGTAATTATAATGATTCTTCTACTTCTTTCAAGCCTTAAATAAGACAGGATATTTAAATTTATTTGAAATTTTGAATGAGCCATAAACTTATGATTCAGACCTCAACCTACTAAATTTTTTGCTTCGTCTTTTATCAAGTTACATGCATTATTTGAGAGAGAAAAGGTGTTTGATTGTCATTTGATGGGAAATAGATAATAATTAGATTTGCTCCTTGACTAGAATCTTTACCAGCAAATAAGCAAGCTAATACACCTCATTTTTACTCGTATAGTCCTACCTAAGGATTGGTTTATTAGCTAATTGAATAAAAAGTATTCTGTTGTTTTTGTTATTTAAATGGTTTTTTAAGTTTTAACTGCTTCGTGCATCTTAATTAGGAAAGTTATATATATGCTACTTCGTGCATAGTAATTGGGAAAGTTATATGCTCCGTTCATGATTGGGACAGTGACCAAGTGCTGATAATTAGAGATGTCACTTCTTACTGAAATGTTAATATGATTTATTGGTTCCATTTTTTCTTATTTTCTTCCCTTCTCTTTTATGATGTCGTTGGAGTCACTCACGGAAAAAGATGTAAACCGGCTGGAGTTTCAGGATGTCACAGTACTGCAACCTAGTTTCTGCTTAGCTGGATTTTAGAAGTTTGGAGCATATATGTGAAGCATGATCTAACAGATTGCACCTCCCTAATCTACATTAAACTTAAGATTTGCATATAGTAAAAATGCATTTGGACCGAGCAAATTGCAAGTCCAGTCCTTCTAATTGAGCATTAAGTTAAGCATTATTAAGTTTGAGAAAAAAGAAAAAAGATAAAAAGATATCAGCAACATAAGCCCTCTTTCGCAAGAAATCTCCTTATAAATATACAATTTGTACTAATAACAAATATACAAATGACTGAAGCTAGGGCACAACTAAAAGCTAATTAGATTATTAAAGTTGAAAAAATGCATTTAGATCCCTAACCGGCTTATCTATCATTTATAGTTATTTATTCAATTATTCATGGTAGTTTACACATGTTCAAGTGCAACATGAAAAACGTAATCACAACAGAGAACAAATATACACGCACATAGAGAAAAGGGTTTGTTTACGGAGTAAAAATCAAAAACTGTAAAAACACTACACAAAGCTCAACTTACCAAATCCATTTTAGAGATTGTTGCAATACAGACTAACTTACTAGACATCCAACACATGTAATAGACACTGTATTCGAGCTCTTTGCTTCTGTTGTGATAGCTGAACCAACCTTTAGTCTTCATAGTGATTTAATACTGCTAGTCTATCACCGACCCCCAAACCAATCTTTTGGTTACTGCATGGCCACTTGAAGATTTTGCAACATCTTCGTGGTTTAAACATTTCATAACAGCACCCTAACAAAATAGATGGTGATCATATGTTTGGTAGTGAAATTTCCTCTCAAGTGTATATCAATTGGAGAGCGTGAAAGAATTGAACACTTGGACAGAGGTTTTCTCTTGAATACTTGTTCTATCTTTCTTTATGGAATATATATTAGGGTTATTTTTTCGTTCTTATAAGGTGTACAAATCAAGGGTTGATCGGCTACAAATGCACTGAGAGGACAAAGTCGGTTGCTTTCCATAAGAGGTTCACTTGATCTAAATCAGGCGAAACTTCTGTCCGATTTTTTTTTTTTAATTGTTTAATTTTGTTTGATCAAAATTCTCTAGACTTGCACAGTGACAAGTTTCATTTGACTTCAACATTAACTGCGCAAATGATTGCATATGACATTGAATTTTTGACATTTTAAGTAGACTTTTGCAAAGATTACAACTATATCTGTGTGAAAATAACCAACACCTAAAATACTTGATAGAAGTTGATGATGCACGGAAAATCAATAGGTTGAATGCTCTGGGGTTCAATGGACTAGTGATTGCTTGGAAAGTTTGAAAAGAAAAAGACATAGGATCAAAGGAGACCGGGTTGAACCGGCCAAGAACCCTCCGATACTTAAATTAATTTTTTCTCTGAGACTCAAGAATTCCTACCTTTTAGGAGTAGTGAAAATTTACTTTTATTTGATGTGGATGAGTCCTTATATAGTGAGCTTTTGGAGTGGTTACTTGTCTAGTAACTTCCTCAATATTTGTGAAAGTTAAAAAGTTTAGACTTAACTTCCACAACTGCAATAGAAGTTAAAATATTCAATCTTATTTTCTACAACTGCTATTGGAAGTCAAGTACTTAATAGCGATGAACAAAGATTTGGTAGCACGTGGTTCGAATTACAAGCTCTTGTAGATAAATCCATTTCTGGAAATTTCCTAAGTGTTGGGGGGTTGTTCAGGCGCTTTCCTGATGGACGACTCTCATGTCCATAGACTACCTTCTTATATCCATGGATGACCTCCTTATTTTGGGCTGACCTTTGGCTCTGGATGACTCTTATGGACGAATTGGAGATGATTCGATTTTTAGCTCCTCATTAGAAGTCATTTGGCTTTAAAATTGAGAAAGGAAAACAATGGCCGTGCATGTATGTTTAAAGAAGTTTTTTGCTTGGGGTGTTCGTTTGTCTGGCATCACTAAAGTTTGTCTTACTTATTTTCTTCTTAATATTTATCTTCTTTTTTGTTTAAATTACTTTTTTTCCCCAGAATGTTTAAATCACTTGCAAATGCCTATTAGGCACTGCAAACACCATGGGAAGAAAGAATCACATTAAAGTGAAAATGAAAGGATGTTCATGGGTTAGGTTGAGGGGTTTTTTCAATCCAACTCACTATGATTAGGTTAAAAAAACCTTAACCTAACCCAACCCATCGCACAGGGGTCTTACCCAACCCACATGAGTCTGGTTGGTCATTTTTTTATTATTAAAAAAAAGCATGAACATTAGGATAACATCAACTTGTAGTATTACAAGTGACCCTACTACCTTCCAAAAATTCCAAGCAAAGCATCATACACAAATTATCAAACCAACATAAATAATCAAACCAAATGACATTTTGATAGTGAGATATCAAATTGTTAATTTTTAGACCACTTAACAAAATTAATATGTTTAACCTAATATTAAGCCAAGTTGTTTAACAAGTTTGTTAATTAAAATTAGGTTAAACAAATATGTGTAAATAAATATAATGCGGAATGTAAAGACCACAAAGATCTGATGACCCAAAAAAACATATCCCGTAAAAAACCTGAGGAGGACAGATTCACTATGAAAGAATTGAAGTTTTTACAATAAGACTTGGACCACTAATATATTATTGCTACCTCATATAGAAAACTTACTACCACGATCACGTGATAGCTCCGAGTCCACAGACTACTTCTTTTCTTAATCTGCTATAACCACAAATTCTTCTACTTGTGACTTTAAGACTTCACTCAAAGGTTTCAGATCTTCTTTAAGCAGCAACTAAAGCGATCATCAAACTCTTGACTCGAATCTTGATCTTGATAACCTTATGTGTGTGTATGAAGGTAAATACCTCTAGATCTTACAAAAAATTTATCACACAACACTCAAAAGACCTCTAAAACGTAGTTAGGGGTTTTCTTTTTATACTTGGAGTAAAACATAAAACCCTACACGACAAATGAGCTTGGGTTGAATTAGAATTTCTGCAGAAAAATAAATCAGCATGTGGTTTGATCGATCAAGCCTAATTTTTGATAGATTGAGCCTTGCAGATTTTGTCCAATAAATTCTGCAATCACTCGATTCCAATTATATAATTAAACACATTTTAAGCAAGCCTAAACTTAGACTCTATGTTTTGATCATGGTTTGCTAACATAATACATATTAAAGTTCTAATACATTAGTCTCTAAGGTCTTAGAACCTAACACAAATAGTTTTATCTCAACACAGTTTTGAAACAAAATAGAATAGTTGCAGTATTACAACTGTTTGTTGCCTCTTGCCATCTTCTGAAAATTCTAAAGAGTAGCATCATCGTACTCAATTCCTAAGTAGAGAGAGATGAAAGTGAGAGACTGAGAGTTAAAATGAGAAAATCATTTAGGGTTTTTTTAATTATTTTTTTATTTTATATTAGGGAGAGTGGTAAAGGAGTAATTACCAAAAACATATAATATATATTTTAAATATAGGTGGGTTAGGCACATTTGTGAATCTCTTGACTCAAACCTAATTCAACCTATAATAAATTTTTTTTTTTGGTAACCCATCAACCCCTAAAAACTGACTCAACAAGTAGGTCAGTTTTGGCGGATGGGCAAGTGGGCTGCACACTCCTAAATGAGATATATTTTATCAAGAATTGCCTCATTAAAGCTGTTCTCCAAGTTTAAACTTTTTATACTAATGACCATGTAGGTTTTATTTAGTTATAAAAAAGTACTTAATCTTCACCATCGCATGAACTTGCTAATCTTCATATTTAAATTTCATATAACTTTAAAACTTGATTAACTCTAAAATTGAATTTGTAAATCTTCAATACCTGATTAAAGTGGCCAGCCAGCATCAGTTCTTACATCTCCATAACATTTTGATAATGGTTGCATACTTGCATTATATTTCATCTACAGACGTCGTGCGTGTAGCCACTGGCCAGTCTGTCATGTATTAAAGCCCTCAAGTCACAACATTGCATTGTTTCACAGGTGTATTATTGTTTTATTGTTTTATTTTAATTTAATCTAAGTATATAGTATGTGAAATTTCTTTCAGAAAATTTAGATATCAATTCTTATTCACTACACTTTTCAAACACTTATACTTATAAATTACCTATTTCACCGAAATGTACGGTAATAACTTGTATTATTATTGAATTCCCTGGCTTGTCATAATTTTCCTGTCACCACTGAACCATTTATTGCCTTGTTGCATCCAACAGTCACAGATTTCCGTCATTATGCAGTGTTCTTGTCAGTTGTCATTCATGCTACCTACCGTAATATTATTGTTCTTGTTTGACATTTCCATATCACTATTGGCTCATAAGCTTCAAGTAACTGTTATACCTGTTTGATGTTTGCACTGAAGAAGATGAAATTTTCAATCACGTGAAATATTTAAAGTAAAAAATGTTCGTTCAGTGAAAAAACAAGGTTGCCTTTGGCTGTTAGTTGCTTTGACCAATGCATTAAGGAATATATGGAGCAGGAACTAATTGGGCGAGTTTATCCCTTAGAACTAGGTTGATCTTATTAAATGTGAATAAGCGAACACCCTAACTTAGGAGGAAATTGGCTGCATATTTCAAGTATCAGAGCATGAAGGCATATTGGTAGATCAAGCAAACTACAATTATTAAAATTTTGAAATTTTAGATTTTAAATTGTTATTATCGCAATTTTAGGTGTTTTTAGTGCTTTCCTAATCAAATTAGAGTCCAAATATTGATAGGTGTCAATTAGGATTTCTTTTTCTTTATTATTATTATTATTATTATTATTATTATTATTATTATTATTATTATTATTATTATTATTATTATTTTTTGTTACCTGGTAATCAAGTTTTATGATGCCTTTATATAGGCCTAGAACCTCTAAAACGAAAATCAATTTTTTGGTTGAATTTTATAAAATATTTAAGGGAAATATTTCTCTTTTTCCCTTACATAGACCTGGCAAACGGGTCAAGTCAATCTTATTCAAGTTGGATCCAGTTGAGTTTGGATAAGAAATGAGGCATGCTAAACAAGTTATCCTATAGCCCTAACCCGGTCTTTTAAGGGTTGAGTTTATCTGGTATGACCTGTATTTTTTTCAAATAAAAAACATATAGAATGAAAAAAAAAATAAACTAAATCATATTGTTTTTGTCTTTCTTTTAATATAAAGAAGAGAAAAAATAAATAAAAGCACTCAAAAATAAAAATTAAATAATACATAAAATCTTTAAATTTACAATGTTTAAGTTAAATAATACTTAAATACTTAAGGTTAATAAGCGAAAGAAAAGAGCTACAAAAAAACCAAAATTTGTTAAAAAATGGGTTGAAATGCCGGTCACCTCGACCCAACTAGGTCTTAAACGGGTTTGAGTTGACCAATTTTCCATGGGTCCAAAAAACATATTCCTATATCCATATTTTTCCTATGAGTTTAAGCAGATTAACAGGTTTAGTTCCAATTTTGCCACGTCTAGCTACTAGCCTAAAGTTCTTATAGAATTAGGTTTGTAGAGGAATTATGTTGATTGCGTGTTTTAGATTCAGTTTCTACATGCCAATACTGCATTAGTAGGTATTAGAGGATAGGTTCCTACTATAACATGAAAAGGAGCATATGGGTGAAGGCATGCTGCCATAGATGACATGAATGTAATGAGCAACTAGAGGCATTCTTTCAACGGATGGAGGAGCTGTTTGATGCAGTGTCAAACCAACTCACTGTCTTGTCAATTTTCAATGGGCTTCAAAACTGCCATACAAAGCCACGTTATATTGGAGATTAGTTCTATATATATTTTGGAGGTCAGTTATTTATGTAAAAGAACCTTACAAGAGGGTTTTGTAGACAAAGTGTTTGATGAGAGTCCAAAGGGTATTCTTATGAATATGAAAACACATACACCTGCTGACTTGAATAACCTTGTATTGTTATATTAAAGTTCCAAAGAAAACAATTTTGGTCAAGGTGGATGATTTCACTTGGAAAGATATGTTTTTTAATTGTTCCTCAACCAGCATAAGATTGAATCTTAAGGATTCTTATTCTTGTGAGAATAAGGAGGAAATATTTGATCATATTTGGAAAAAATTCGTGGAGTGGGATTCAATAGATGAAAGGATGAGATTGAGCCAATTTTTCGAACAAAGTCGTATGAGTAACGCTAACTTATTCTTTGTGGAAGATTGGCTGTAAAACTTTCGGATGGGTTTTCCTTATCTCAAAATGATGCATATTGGTTGATTGAGTGGATGAATTTGTTTTTAATATATCTTGTGTGAGTTTTAGAAATTTAGATTTTAGGTTGTTATTTACTCAATTTGGGCATTTTTAATGATTTCTAGTCAAATTAGGGTAATATATATGTAGCAAGGGATCAATTAGGATATTTTCTAGAATGTTGAACTGGAAAAATTATTAGGTACTCTTGGAGTACTATAAATGTGTACTTCCTTCTCTCACATGAATGATGGGTCCCACTAATTAAATTCATGGTGAGACCCATCATTTATGTGAGAGAAGGGAGTACGCATTTATAGTATTCCAGAAATACACAATAATTTTCTGTCGAGCTGTGAGTTGTACCATTCCACTTTAAAATTAATTGATGATGATGAAGACACGCTTAAATCTTTTATGGTATTCGACATCATATACAGACCTATTTTTAAAGTAGTTGTAGGAAGTCAAATTGTAGTCTCCTAATATTAGAATATTTTTGACTAAGTTAATCAAGTTTATGGTGCTTTTATATAAGCAAAGAAAAATTCAACTTTCTGATTTAATTTTATAAAAGAGGGAGAGAGTGTTTCACTTTTCCCTTGCCTACTAGCCAAAAATTCTTGTAAAATTAAATTGAGTTGCATTGTCCGTGTGTTTTAAATTCAACTTTTACAAGCCTATGCAACGTCAGTTTATGAGACTTCCATTCTGGATCCTTAGAGTCCTAGAATGTTGGAAGGGATAGTTCTAAATAACTAGGAATGGGAGCATGACATTATTAAAACTTCTGTGCGTTATTTTTTTGGGTTAAAATACATTGTTAGTCTTTAAACTCTTGTCTATAAGAATTTTTCATATCTAAACTTTAAAGTGGCCGCTTTTAGTCAAAAAGAAATTTAAAGTGATCATTTTTAATCCCTAAAAATATTTAAAAGGTGTTGATTTTAATCAAATTAAAATGATATTTTTTAGGCTCTATGGAACGTGTTAGTTTTTAGTTGATCACGCTGTCTGAGAAATTATAAGCTGTGTGTTTAGTTTTAAAGACCATTAAGTATATTATGACGGAAAAAATTGATAGAGAGATTGAGTAATTATGATGGACTAAAATGTTAGTTATTTTGAAACTAAAATGTTAAATCACATTTTTGCACCTTAAAAGCTGGGGAAAGTTTTATTTCATTCTTAAACTTTTGATTTTAGGAATTTAACCTTAAATTTTGTAATTTCTTCTAGTATGAACTTCTTATTAATACTTTCTATGACACGAAAAGCTCATCTATCAGTTTGGTAGAATTTGCATTAGGAAAAACGGAAGAACTTTCATACAATTAAGAAATCAAAACATGTAAACAAGATAATAAAGTTTAAGGAGATTTGGTTAACTTGATGACCACTCTCCTGATAATGTCAAGCAAAATCTATTATCAACTATATGGATTACAAAGACTTGATCATCTCTACAACCTATACTTACAATCACTTACAAATTCAAACCAATTCACAAAAACAGATACAAGCAAACCTAAATTTCATTAATTAAAAAAAAAAAATCTCTTAGTTCCAATTCACAAACTTAATACTCACAATCACAAAACCCAATATATATAACAATGCTTTCGTACTAACTTAATAAACAAATTCTCAACTGACACATGGGTGCCATTTGGCCAAAAAAATTATCATTCATTTTTAGCCATTAACCAAAACACTCATTTACATCAGTGCAAACATTTGACACTCAGTCTACACCCATTCTTACACAAGTGTTGTCATTCTAATTTTGGCCACCAACAAAGTTTCCAAGACTGGTGGTTGGTCTTTTGTCAATTCACTTTATCGTCAGATTGTCAATACTCTACAAAATCTGACCCTCATAAAGCTTGATATTGCATTTGTTGTGATCAAATTCTGTCAATTTATGCATTATCTATCTGTTGATCATTGGTGTATTGTCAAGCATATTTAATACAATCTCAAGCATTTTCTATTTATGCATTATCTATCTGTTCACTATGGCCTTCCTATCTTCAAGCATTTTCAAATGTACATTGAACACTAGTGCTTTTACTTTTTTCCTTGCCCATAAGCTTATCTCTTGGTCCTCTTGAGTATAAAGCAGCTGCTGAACTTGTTGCCCAACTATCTTGGATTCAATCACTATCATGTGAACTGGTATCCCACTATCCACTGTGCCTACACTAGATGTGACAATATTGATGCTACTTATCCCATTGTCAATCCTGTTTTCGATGTATAAACTAGAAATGTGAAATGAGATTTTCATTTTTTTCGTAACAAGCTTTCCTCTAGCGAACCTTCACCTTGAGGGGCGTGTTAGATAATATGTAAATAATATCTATTTGAAATGTGTATTTCAAGTTTGTATGTTTGAATTTTTGATTCATTTTATATCTTATCATGTATCTATATCTATAAATACAATATCTCTTTCATTATCATATGCAATGAGAGATTACATTAAAATCATTTCTCTATTATAATTTGGAGAACCAATTTATCCCAATTTAATTAATGGAAGTTTTCACATAGAAATAGAAACAAACAGTAATATTTAGGGTTAAAATTAAAACAAAAGCTTATAAACAAAATAGAAACGCATTCCATAGTTCATGGTACAGAAATGTGGTTCAGTATCTCTCAACAAGTATAATGAACAATTAAACAAAAGTGATGATTAACATGAGACGGATTACAAGCTTGTTAAACATTTGTGATCTTGATACCATTATATACCGGCAAGTCATGCTGCCTATATTAATTTAAAGTTGCAAATATGAGAAATGTATACTAATGAAAGATGTTAAAATGTTGTTTCCATGTTTATCTTCTTGTTGTGAACTGGAGATGCTTCAGTATGAGCAAGACGATAGAACGTTATCAGAAGAGATGCAAGGACCAAGGACTCAACGGAAAATCTGAAGGAACTAATCAGGTTTGCCCTCCATTTGCTTTTAGTATAGGAGATGACAATGAGCTAGCAACACCAGATACAAATCCTTTGCTAATAATATTCTTGTATCTTCGTAATGATGAAAATTTATCTTTTAATTATCGAGAAAGCACATTATTCTCTACTAAATTGCTGGAGTTGTAGCTTTTGTCATCATGAAAATCTGTCATTAATTGTGGCACAAATGCAGCCTCATCCGCCATGACCAAATAACTTTTCTTAAATTTCATTATCCCCTCATATATATGTCTCTTGAAGCCATGCATCATCAGCAAGTTGAAATATATATGGGATGAAGTGTATATTGTTATGATTTATTTGGGAATTAGTCTTATGCTATTGTACAATGAAAGCGTTTTCACAATGTGCTATAACCAAGCTGTTTATAATAGTATATGAATTTCCCCTTTTTATTCCAACGAACATATTTGCTGCAGTTCCATAATCAACCTTGGAACCAACACCTTCATGAGAATTTGAGGGCAGAATGGAAGTATATATGTAAATGATGATGGTTAAGGTTCACCATTCCATGAGAGATAAACTTATATATGATGGTTCTCCAAGGAGTATTAATGTATTATCTTTGTACATAGAAGTGTCAAAGAAAACAGCATAATATGATCATGCTTGTAAACACGTTATACAGTTTTGGTTATTGTTTTAATTTGCATGCAGCATGTGAAGGAAGACACTCAGAGCTTGGAAAAGAAACTCGAGCTTCTTGAAGTATCTAAACGGTTCGAGACCTAGTTCAAAACTCAGCACTAGAAGATTCTTTGTAGTTTCTCTTGTTTATCACTATTACAGTCTGTTTATACTTTGAAGTTTGAATATTATAGAAAACTCTTGGGAGATGGTTTGGAATTATGTCCAATTGATGAGCTACAACAGGTTGAGAACCAGTTGGAGCGAAGCCTAACTAAAATTAGGGCAAGAAAGGTAATTCCAACTTCACAAACATATATATATATATATATATAATTGTTTTTACAAATATTATGAACAGTAACTTCAAACTTGTGGTTAGCACACTTTTCTTTTTCCTTCTTTCTTTCGGAGTAAGCACAGTAGATGTTAACTATGGTCAGGATCAGCATTTGAGAACATTTATACAATATCATTAGTATATAGAGCTAAGTACATTATTGACGCTGTAAACGCACTTGATTTTGCATATGTACGCAGAACCAATTATTTAGGGAGCAAATTGAGCAGTTAAGGGAACAGGTAAAGATGTAACACTACAGTTGGTGGTTTGTATCTCCAAGATATTATTGATTGTGTTTGACATTTTCATTTGGCTTTATCCAGGAGAAATCCCAATTGGAAGAGAATGCAAAGTTACGTGCCAAGGTAATTCATTTCGTTCCAATTTTCCTTTGAACTTCAAGTTATATGGACATCTCTAAACAGTTCTTGCACCAAAATTCTGAGATGGTGCATAGAGATTAAGTAATCTCTTATGTAATTGAAACTTTTAAATTATTTTGTGATATATTAACAAGAACACATTCTAGCCCAGAAGATATATAGTTTGTTTTTGAGTTATGTACGACTTGTAATAAGTGTAGCATCAATATGTGCAGTGTGGCCTGCCACCACTACACCCATCAAGCAAACAGAGAGAAGTGAACAGACGAAGTCTGGACGTGGAAACAGAATTGTTCATAGGACCACCTAAAAGATGAAGTGGGCACTACAGCTATAAAAAAAATAAAGTTATTCTAAAACCTATACAGAGTAAAGGCTTTAATGGTCTTGTTACTGTGTGTTGAAAATACAATAGTGCAGCCAAATAATAAATTGTGTGAGTTCCTGTGCTCTGACAAAAGGAAATTGGGCTATATATCATATATAGTGTTGTTTGTTTGGCCGAAAGTACTCGGACAGAACTCGATAAAACTGTATATGACCAGATGATTTATTGTATCATTTTCCTTTTTGCTTTATATGTAAGTGTTCTTTTAATTTTCTATTTCTTTTGTAAGTGATATTTCTCTTTATGGTATAACCGCCAGGAACTAGTAGTAACTGTTTTAGTAAATGGCCACAGTTTCTGGTTGAGTATACAGGTTTGCATATTTTTGTAATTATTTTTGTTTATGCCATTCTTAATGTAGTAGTTATACTTGTATCAACTAATTGTCTTTTTTTTTTTGGTTAAAGACGATTTCATTAAAAACTAAGAAAATACAAAAGGGACAGGACATAGCCTGCTCAAATAAACTTCATTACAATCATCCTCATAAGCATTAAGAACGACCACATGCGGACTCTCAAAGGAAATAAAATCAATTTCTTGACTGATGCTCATTCTAGCAAGATTGCCTGCACAACGTTTTGCTTCCCGATAGCAGTGCTTAAAGAGAATCCGGCGAAAGCGGGAAATTAGCAACCTGTAGTCATCCAAAACATGGGATATGACATTGTTTACATATTGATCATTACTAATAGCATCCACAATATCCCTTGCATCAAGTTCAACGATGACAGATGATATGTTAAGATTACAACATAACATAAGGCCCTCCCTTAGACCCCACAGTTCAGCAATGAAGCTGTTTGTGGCTCCTATTCGTCTAGTGAAGCCCGAGATCCATTGCCCACATCCATTCCTTGTCACTCCCCCACATCCAGCCACACTCGGATTACCACACGCCAAACCATTCGTTTTGAGTTTCATCCACCCAACAGGAGGCTTTTCCCATCGGATTCTTTGGATAAACTTGTGAATCGGCATTCTAGGAGAGGCTATACAGTGCATGAACTCAGTTACTTGGTTTATTATATCAGAATCTAATTGCGGATTCAGGCTCCTCCTATGAAACACAAAATTATTTCTGCTTTTTCAAATATTCCAAACACCAAAGGGGAAGCTGATCTTCCACGGAAGCCTCATGGATAAACTCGTAGTAGCAGTGGCGACTCCAAAAAATTTTTTTAGGGTGTTCCTCAACAAGCATAAATTACACAATCTAATAAAAAGAAAATTTTATATATTGACAACAATAACAATCAAACAAACATTCAAATACATAAAATTTATAATTGCCTTCTACGAGTTTTCATATTTTGAAATCGTTGCATATTAGTCTCATTATCCATTGTTGTTTCATTAATTATAAAATTATTAATTGTTGTTTAGCCTAACATAATTTAATTTGTTTGTCTTTTATAATGTATTGGTTTATTATACTGCTTTGATTATTGTTGTTTAACCTAATAATAATTTGTTTGTCATTAATTATACTGCTTTAATTTGTTATATTGTTTAACCCCATGATGTGCACGTTACACTAAAGAGCCAATGATGTGCACATTATTTACACATTCCACATGTAGCCCAATAATTAAAGCAGTGTGCAATCCGGCCCCATGTGCCCAGCCCAGCCCACCCCACCCCACCCCACCCCATTCAACAGACAAGTAGGCCTAATGATGCCTAATGGCCCTCTGCCAATCAGAAAATTTTACAAATCACAATCACACATTACTCTAGTCTAAAAGATAATTAATATCAACACCAACACACTACACACACCAACCCAACGAATAAGATAAACTGACAAACACACTACACATGAAAAGCAACACATAGTAAAAAACAAACAAAAAAATTAATAAAGGTGAAGTTCAGTTCGGCCAATGAGAGACACAGTTCAAATTTCAAAAGACTAAAAGAGAGAGTTAGTCTTATTAAAGAATAAAGAGAGAGAGAGAGTTTCATTCATTTTATAATTTTCATTTCATTCAATAGAGAGAGAGAGCGAGAGACTGAGAGAGAGAGTCAGAGAGAAAAAGAGAGAAAAAAATGAAATACCTTGAGAGAGGGAGCATCGGAGCAGCCGAGCAGAGAGGCCGCTGAGGCAGACTCGGTGACAGTAGGGACGTCGCGACGACTGATGAGTGATCTCCGACGGCGATGAGGGCGAGCGACGACGATCTAGACGGGATTCGATTTCCGGCGGTGTTGCTCTTGCTCTGAGGGACTGAGGCATAATGGCGTTGCTGTTTTTAGGTAATAGGTTTGCTTTAGGTTAGGCCTTTAGAAGTTTAGTGATTTCTTTTTCTTTGATAAAGCCTTTAGTGATGGTCTTGATGGATATAGATTTAGAAGTGATTTGCTCTGTTTCCTGTTTGGTTTTTTTTTTTTTGGTGAGAATCCGTGGGTAAGGTTGTTACCTCTGTAATCTATTGGGCTTGCTATGGGCTTGCCGTGGGCTTAGCTCTATTACAATTTTTTTTTTTTTTTCAGATTTTAGTTCAATTTTTTTTTTGGGCTTTTTTTTTTTTTTTTTTTTTGCTTGAAAGTAGAGCAATTGAGCAAATAATTTTATTTTATTTTTTAATTTGAGGGTGTTCCTAGATTTGTGATTAAGGGTGTTCCTAATTAGAGTGTTCCTAATTTATTATATAATTTTTTTTTTGAGGTTTTTTTCAGGTCAGGGTGTTCCTGGGAACACTTGACCTGTATGTAGCGTCGCCCCTGCGTAGTAGCCACCATAGCCGTATGGCTTCCATTCCAACGAAGCCAATCCAGCAGTCCATTATTCCAAAACACCTGATTTGCTTCTGTAATCCCCAGCTTAGACCACACCAGTTTAACCCAAGAACGGTCACGAAGAGCGTGAAGAATTGATTCCGATTCCTCTTGACAGATAGGGCACAGGTCTTCTTCACAGACACCTCTATTCATGAGAAAACTCCTAACCCCAGTACTGTTATGGGCACACATCCAGAGAGAAGTTTTAATTTTAGGGAGGGTAATCACTTTCCAAATCCAACAAGAACTGAACTCTGCACTCTCATCATGCCCCATCGCAATCCTATAGACACTTTTCAAATTAGAAGTACCTTGGGGAGAGTTAGCCTACGCGAGTTTATCCCTTCCCCTGCTTGTCATTGCAATAGGAGTGGCTTGTATCATCATCTTAACATCAGATGGCAGCTTAAATGACAGCCTATTCCATCCCAGCCCGTCTCTTGTAAAAAAATCCTTGACTTCCAATTGATTAACTTCCCGAGGGAGTGGGCCCTGAATAAGACTTCGAAGAGGGCCCTTGCTTAACCAATTGCTGTGCCACAAACTCAATTTACTATCTCTACCAACCATCCATCTACTACCCTTAGTGAAGGTCTCCATCCCCTTTTTCATTGCTGCCCAAATTGAAGAACAAGGTAGTTTACTAGGATTAGCAGCACGCACTCTTCTTCCAGAAAAGTATTTTCTTCTTAACATTTGAGCCCACAAAGCTTCCCCTTCGAAATGAAATCTCCAATTTAGTTTCGCAAGGACTGCAAGATTTCTTCCTTTGGCTGATTGCAACCCAAGGCTCCCTTCCTCCTTTGGTTTGGTAACTTTTTGCCATCCGATCTAATGAATTTTCTTTTCTTCTTCCAATGACCCCCCAAAGAAAGTTTTGGTTGACCCTATTTATCCCATCCAAAATTTTTCCAGGAAAATAGGAGAACTGCATTACATAAGAAGGAATTGCAACCGATGATGCTTGTATGAGAATTGTACGACCAGCCAAAGACAACATACTCGCTTTCCAATCCGAGAGCTTTTGTTTTACTCTATCAAGAATGAAATTGTATGCCTAAGTAGACCTACCAGTGTGCTTCAAAGGAAACCCCAAGTATTTTCCCAGCGAAGGGGTGGATGCAAATCCAAGGATATCAAATAGCGACTCCCTAGTATTTTTGTCAACATTTGGAGAAAAATATACTCTCGACTTAGCTTCACTAAGTGTCTGCCCGGAGATATTACAAAACTCATCAAGCACATCTCTAATCGCTAAGCAGTTAATATAATCCGCTTTAGCAAACATCAAAATATCATCAGCGAAGAGAAGATGAGAGAATGAAGGGCCACTTTGGGAAGCCTTGACTGGCTACTAAAGTTTTGCATGACACTTCTCTTCTATCAACTGGCCAAGATAGTCCATGCACAAAATAAACAATTAAGGGGACAAAGGATCCCCTCGCCTTATCCCCTAGAAGGGTAAATCTAATCAAGAGCCTCTCCGTTGAATAAAATTGAAGTTGAGACCGTGGAAACACAACTCATGATGATGTCTCGAAGATCCATTGGGAGGTTGACTCTAATGAGCATGTCTTTAATGAAACTCCTTTCGATCTTATCGTATGCCTTCTCCAGGTCTATTTTTAAAGCCATATACCTAATTCTTCCCTTCTTTTGGCCTAAAGAGTGAATAATCTCTTGTGCTATAATCACATTATCAGTACCTTTTCTGCCTAGCGCAAACACCGTTTGAAAAGGAGAGATTTAATTTCCCAAATGAGGTCTTAACCTAGCCATAATGATCTTAATTAACACCTTATACATAGTATAACGCAAACTGATAGGCCAATAATTACTCAACGTCTCCGAGCCTTGGATTTTTGGAATTAAGGCAATATGGGTTCTATTTAAGTACTCCCGAACTCTTTTTTCTAGCAAAGATCATCTTTATTTCCTCCATCACTGATTTCCCCACCATGAGCCAAAATTTTTGGAAAAAGCCTGCATGAAGCCCATCCGGGCTTGGGGCTTTGAAGGGTTTAAAGACCACATAGTTGACTTAGTCTACTTTTCTGAAGCCCCCCCCCCCCCCCCCCAACACTAACACTTTTTTTCTCTTCTTCCGAAAGCCTTGGCTGCCACTGGAAATTAGTGTTGAATGAGACTGAGGCATAAGAAAGGGATGTTGTGTATATGTCAGCAAAGCCAGTCCGCATGGACTCTTTCACAACATTCTCCTCACACAACCGATCCCCACTAGCATCTTTGATAGCCATGATTTGATTCCTTTTCCTTATAACCAGTGTGGAGACATGATAGAAGGTGGTGTTTCTATCCCCCTAGATCATCCAATGCACCTGGGATTTTAAAGCCCATAGCTCCTCTTCCTGGGCCAGCATACTATCCAACTCTTTCAATAGCTCATTTTCAAGGTTTAAAAGAAAAGTGGAAGGTTTAACAGAATTAGATCTCTGAATGCCATGAAGTCTAGCCATAATATTCTTTTTCCGTGCACAAATGTTCCCAAAATGAGTTATATTCTAGACCTTAGCTTCCTTTGTAAATTTTTTGAATGCATCAACAAGCTTAGGGACTTGACCCCAAGCTTGAGAGACAACCTAAGGAAAGGTAACATCAGACAACCAACAAGTTTGGAACATAAACGGCCTCTCCCTTCTATTTGTTGCTCTAGGGTTCATCTCCTATAATATGGGGCAGTGGTTCGAGTGACATCTTGTGAGGTGGACCACTTTAGCACCAGGATACATAACACACCAACTGGGATTGACAAAAAATCTGTCAATTATTTCTTGAATCAGAGCCTGAACTTCCCTTCTGTTTGACTAGGTAAATCGAGGACTTGAAAACCTAACATCAATCATGTTACATTTATCAAGACACTCTTTAAACAATAGGGACCCACTAACACTAACAACTCTCCCCCCCAAATATATCGTCCTCCATAAGAGGTTCATTAAAATCCCCTGCTATCACCCAAGGCATGTTATGGAGTTCTGCAACTTTAATGAGATTATTCCATAATATATGTCTTTCAGCACTTTTAGGACTAGCATACACAGCAGTAAATAACCAAATAAGGTTTGAGGGTCATACCTTCACCACAATGTGGATTTCCTACTCTGTGTTGGCTAAGGAAGAAATTTCCACCTTGTCTGACTTCCAAAGAACCCACAATCCACCAGCGTACTAGATAGTATCCGTGTGTACGGCTCCATCAAATGGGAGTTTATCGGTCATCTCCCTTGTTCTCTCCCCTCCGACTCAAGTTTCCATCACCACTAGAATTGCAGGGTCTTGGTTCTGCATCAACTCTCGAACATGCTTTTGAAAGGAGGGCTTCAAAGCACCCCTACAGTTCCACACTATAATATTCATAAAAAATACGTGGGCTGAGGTGGGGCATTCATTAGCAGGAAGCATCAGCTTCGCCTTCTCCCTCAAATTCCATCCGATCCTCTAAATCATCTCCTTTGTCTAGCCTTTCCCAAGTTACATTGTCAGGTTGTGCTAAAGAATCCCCATTTCCATCTCCTATGAAGATACATGAAGCTTGGAGGCCACAATTGGTTGAAACACTTGAATAAGTTTCATAATGGGTTTGCTTCCCGTGATGGCAGTGGATATAGGGGATCCCTCCATCATCTATCTCTCCGATAGACACTCTGTTGGGTTGACATTGCATAGCACTAGGGCTGAGGAAATTTGTGGAATTCGTTCCCACATTAGAATTGCCTCCTCCATCAGCGCCGGCACATCAGCTAAAAATTCCCACCAGGGGTTTTTCGCTTCCTTCAAAGTTGGGTCAGTCAGAGGCATCCAACCTTCCTTTGCACTCACCTCTGTCAATGGGGAAATGAATCTCCATGCTTTCTTCAAGCTGGCGTTGAACCACCCCATGGTATGAGTTAGGTTGGCACGAATCTCAGCTAGAACTATCTTCGGAATCTCCACCACTACACCCTCCAAATTGATAGCCCACCTCTGCGCTGATGGAGGTACCGAATTGAAATTCATAAGTAACTCTTGGGTTTGAATGTCCATCATACATTTTCTGGGGAGTTAAAGCTTAAAAAGATAAATTTTTTGTTTGAAGAGTAATGGAGTCCTTAGCTTGAACATTGCCAATGGCACTCTTAAGTTGCAACTAGGAATCCCTAAGACGGGCAATGGCTTTTTCGCCCTTCATTGAAGTATTTCAAATGGCCTTCACATGGCTTTGGTTCGGATTGGACCAATTTTCCACCTGGCTTGTGTTCTATGGGCTTGTGCTTTGGCTTGAAGGGGGCTGGGCCTATCCCACGGGCTCCTTAGTAATCTTCTGGATGACATTAACAACTTGGGCCCTTTAAATAGTCCTCGAGGGAGATAGCTTCCTTTTTGTCTATCTGGATGGGCCATAGCTTTCTTTAAAATCACATTGGTTCTTACTGTTACTTCGAAGTGCTTGTGCATTGCAACAACCCACAGAGGTCCCACCATTCCTATGAGCTCTTGTCTCCTTCTTCCTACGGGCTACCACCACCTATGGGCCGTACATGTCGTCATGCACGTCTTGAGGACTATCCTTTTGCACAGCCTCCTAAGACCCCTTTTCAGACCCCACATCTGCACTTATCTGCTCCTGATCATGCATAATGCATGGCTGCTCATCCCTTTTGTCTGTTACCTCCACCTCTGTTTCCCTCATCTCATCAACGAGCTTTGACCGATAACATACGGGCAAGCTTCACGCCTATGCCCCAGCCTCCCACACCCAAAACAAAGTTTCTGTATTCCCTCATAAGAGACTAATTGTTCACGTTTTTTAATAAGTATGGCAGTGGCCAACAACTTTTCTACATTGACTAGAATACACAGTTTAGCAAATCTGCCCCTGCTTTTTGAAGTTGTGTAGATGTCCACCCTTAGCACATTACCAATAGAATTACCCATCTGCTGAGGTGCCTCTGCATTGTAATACTCAATTGGAAGTTCATTGAGCCTAACCTAGACTGCAACTGAAGAAATATTTTCCGATAAAGGTCTAAAGTCTGGTTCCTATGGTCTAAGAGACAGGATGTGCTCTCCAATGAACCATGGACCCCTTTTTAGGACATTTTCAAAGTCTTCCTCCAAGGAAAGCCTTGTGAGAAAGAAACCATTCCCCAAATTAACACAGTCCAACCTGCCCGCTAGTTTCCACAAGGCCAGAAGCTTGCTTTGAAGGAAGTTAAAACCCACTGATTTCCCATAAACCTTTACAATGAGAGCTCAAGCCCAAGGACCTCGTATATGTTGCTTGAACTCCTTGGAAAACTTAACAGCAACCAATCACTGTCTAAGGTTCTCAACTTCCTCATTCGACTTAGCATCATCCTCTATTACTGCCCCAAAGTTGAGAGCTTGAGTGTAGGCACCTAGAATCTCACGTACAAGTTTGTCCTTGAAAGACGTACTTTGATTCCATGGACCAACTCCATGGTTTGGGGACGAAGGAGCTGATTCATGCCCATCATCATATTCAGCATGTCGAACATCCTTGACTTTTTTCTTACTCCGAGCTAGCTCTTCTTGTTTTTCTCTTGAGAGTGAGATAGCCTGATCTTCCCTAGAAAGTGAGAGAGCCATCATTGATACTTTTATCAACTAATTGTCATAAACGTATATTATTATCTTTTTGTGTGTGAATTTCTTGAAGGGTAGCTAGAGAGCTTTTTGATGGTTGATGCTTGCATGCTTTAGGAAGTGTTTGTTTGGAGGTGAAACAGAGTGGATGAAAAACTTTGGAGAGAAAATAGGAGGGAAAACTCTTTTGGAGTGTGTTTGGTTTGGTGAGGAGGAAGGAAAATAAATGGTGGGACCCTAAGTATTTTCTTCCCTGGCCCACCAAAATGTTTTTTTTTTTTTTTTTTTTCAAAATGGAGAGAAAATTGAGTGAAAGTGAATTTTTTTCTTGATTGACAAAAATGCTCATTACATGTGCACACACACAGACTTCTTCAAGTTGCCTTTATTTTTTTTTTTCTTCTCAATAAAGTTGCTTTGGCTTATGTTTTTTTGGGCAATGTTGCCTCTTCTTTTTTTTCTTTTTCTTTCTTCTTCTTCTGGGCAGCAACAATGCCTTCCTCTTTTTCTTTTTTTTTTCCTTCTTCTTTTGGCAATAACGTTGCCTTTTCGTTCCTTTTTTTTCCTATTCTTTTTTTTTTCTTTTGATTTTCTGAGGCCTGGGTGTGATAGTTGTTTTTTTATTAACTAGACATGATTTTTTTTTTTTGGGACATGATTTTTATTTTTTCCTCAAAAAAAAAAAAAAAAATCATGTCCCAAAAAATGTAATAAAATACTCTTATTACATTTTCTGTTGATGCTTGCATGCTTTAGTACACTGAATATGATTGAAATACTCTTATTTTTTCCCTTCCAACACTAGGATTGGTTTTTGTTTACATTTGTTTATTTACTATGCAGCATAATTTATCCATCAAATTCAATTATGACAAATTTTAAATTCTAGGTTAATCAATTATGCATAAAGGATACTAGTCACAATATGTGGAAAAATGTAATAAAATTAGGTTCACTTCTTAAGATTGGTTTTTGTTTAGGGCAAGATTTAGGTAAAGTACTTAAGTATTATTCTTTACGTTTCCCTTTTAAGATTTTGCCATGTGAATTTTTTCTCATGTAATGGAAGACTATTTTTAAGTTAAGTAGCCACGTGGCTAAATCTTAAGAAGAGAACCTAAGAAACAATATCTAAAGTACTGTACTTAAGTTTTGTCATTCTATTTATATCAGTTTATTTATTATGTAGCATAATTTATCCATCAAGTTCAATTATGACAACTTTTAAATTTTGGATTAATCAATTATGCATAAATGATATTAGTCGTAATAAGTGAGAAAATGTAATATAATTATTTTATAAGAATATATAAGAAAAACGTAATTAAATAAAAAGATTTAAATTAGATATTTATAATATTTTTTTATATAAATGGAAAAGATGTTATTAAAATGAATTTTTTAAAAATATACCATAACCGGTTGACAAATTTGAACATATCCAAAAATATATATATAAAAAAATGTAAACCCTCATTCCATGGAATACATGTAAGATGTTCCATTAAGTTTAAATTATTCTATAAGTTTAGAATTGTAGTTTTTTTTTTTTTTTTTTTCAAATTTAAGTATAATGCATATATTATTGAAACTTGAATTTTAAGGTAATCTTGTAATTATTTATCATTTTTATTGCTATTTTAGGGCATATATTTCTAATTTCTAATGCCTATTTTGTTTGTATTTTTTAGCTCAAAATTAAAGAGTTTGGCCCAAACAGAATAAAATTTCATTTTTTTTTTCAACCCAAAAAAAAAGAAAAAAAAAAAAAGAATTTTAGAGCCAAAAACTAATAAGGTAATCTAGAAAAAGAATCAAATTAAGACCCAATTAGTTCAAAATAGAATTAAGTGGACCGAATGGACGGAATAAATTGACTGGACTAAAGTGGGCTAGAGTGGACCAAAATAGATTGAAGTGGACTAAATGAATCGAAATGGACCGAATGGACCAAATATTGCTAAAGAAGAACATAGTAATAATAAATGTTAATAAATCCAATAATAAATCAAATAGAACAATCCTTTCATTCTACTTCATTAGGTTGAGGATTGTTTTAAGGTTCTTGAGGAAGATTTTCTTTGGTTCAGTGGTTTCACCGTTTCAGTGGAGAGGGTGAAGAGAGCTAGGGTGAGAGGCAGAAGAGAAAGAGAGAGAAAATAGAAAAGAGAGAAAAAACTTTTTTTTTTTTTATAGAAACAGAGAGAACATATTTAATGAGAAAAAGCCATCACCCACAAAATAAACAAATATTAATTTTTTTTATCACTTTGGAGCTATAATAAACTACCATAAATGATAATTTACTGTAGCTAGTTTGTAAAATTTTATAGCTTTACCACCACTAATGTAGTATACTTCTTAATGTTTTGGGTGCTAACATAACATTTTTAGTTATTTTAATGCCACCAATATGAATACTCTTAGAAAAAGTGATGGGTTTATTTGTTCCTTTCAATGGGCATTTTGCTGCTGCTGAATTTTCTTTGGTGTGAAGGTTTGGTGCAGTGAAGGATTTGGCCTTCAAGGCTTTGGACCTTTGGTTAGCAAAATGACCCTCAGATGAGTCAAAAGAAAGTTACTATATATATTAGCCTTCTCTTCTTGGAATTTCTTGTTTTGAGTTCTAATTTGTATAGAAGAGTAAAGGGCACTTTTTTTTTTTTTTAAAAGTTATCCCTTCAATTTTTTTAAAGAAGTCGTCGTAGGAAGTAACCATATCAATTGTCTGGGCAAAATCCACTAATATATAACTATATAATCTCTAGTATTTTTCAACGGCTAATAGTTATAGATAAATTTAACCTTCATCATTTTATGTTAGGTCAAATTATTTATTTATATATTTTTTGAAGCTTTAGACTTGTCAAAATATAAGAATCAATATTCATAAAAAAAAATATATATTTAAGAATCAATCAACTAAAACACACACACACGCATGCATATATATATATATATATATATATGTAGTGCCAATGGGCTCAAGATATGTAGTGGGCTGGCCCAAAGGCTCACACAAAAAAAGGAAATCCAACCTAGCATCATGAAATTTGATGTTAGGTCAACGTGACGAAGGAAGGTGCCATGCACGAACAGAGCACCACGAAACACGACATCCGAGGACAACCAAGTCCTTTGAACTGCCGCAAGACGAGTGATCTAGCGGTTGTAGGGCATATACTGGAAACCTTGGATACGGAAACTGAGAATATAAGAATGAGGAAGTGATGTCTGAACATTGAAATTCAACCTTACACTCACCGCCAGAGACTTTAGGAAGAAGGAATGATGGGACAAGTATCCAAAAAAGAACACCTGGACTACATGTGGAAAAGAGGAGAAAAGGAGACAGGCCTATAAAAGGCGGAGAAAAAGCACAGGGAAAAGGGGAGAGATTACTTGTAAGGAAATACACAAGATTGTCCTTGACATTGATATATAAAACTAGATTTCATCCATGTATGAAACGTACGCATGTATTCTGTAATTTAATCCAACTCTTGTGTTATCTATCGCTCAGAACCCTAGATTAGAAGCCCACTCTCTATAAATTCATTGTTTAGGACTCATTGGGCTGGTCTGAAAGTGCATAACAATATATATATATATATATATATATATATATATATAAAACTACTTTTTTCTATTTCCATGATTCTTCCATCTCCCTGTCTCTTCGTCTTCGTCTTTTTTATTATTTAAAAGGCATAATAAATGTTATTAAAGTTTAATCCTTATTTTAAGACATTCATTACAAAGTTAAACATTCTTCTCCAAAAAAAGAACAAGTAAAACACAACTATGAGATCTCTTCAGATTTTATGATGACTTTGTTTTATTATAGAATTTCCATAACAAGCATAGCACGTTTTATTTGCCTAGTATATTTTAGTTAGAGGCATATCATTATAAGTGCTAGATGACCCAGTACTTTTGTTTTGTTTTGTTTTGTTTTGTTTTTTGTTTTTGTTTTTAGAACCCAAAACTGAAAACTTGAAAGTAGTTGCCTTGGAGGATTTTTTACATTCGTAAACAGATCAAAATAAAAGACAACCATCCGTTATCTAATGGTAAAAATGTGTAAGACGAGCAGGTTTATTAATTTCGTCGGACGAGGCCATTTGTGCTTGTTGTAGATAAGGGATATGGTCCTCACTCTTTACTCCTTAATGCCTGTTTTCCTTTTTTATAAGATAAATACATAATGTATCTAATTTTGAGAAGGGATAGCACAATAATATCAAAAATAGAAAAATGTGAATACTGTGACAAGGAAAACACAAAAGGAAAGCTATTATGTTTTTTTTTTTTTAATAAAAGAAATTGCATTAAGTCTTTTATTTCTTATTTTTTTGAAGAATTTAATATATAAAACTTATGATTTTTTTATTATAAATAATCAAAGATAAATGCTAGAATGTGACCATCCCTTGCCATTTTTGTGTGCTATTTTTCATGTGATTCAGTGCATTGGAACATTAGAGCATCCATAACAGATGTGCCAACTGCCAAATATTTGGCACATTTGGCACACCAAACACAAAAAACCCCATTTATTGATGTGCTAAATGTGTCAAATTTTTGCAACATGCTACAGTACCCTCACAATTTAGCACGGTACAGACAATCAATGGCAAAATATATATTGTTATTTTATTCTCATTTTCTCTATCCTCATCACAGATATTTCTCTCTCTGTCTTCTCATCTCTGTTTTCTCTATTCGTCTTCCATAGCACGCTGATCGCCAAAGGCCACCACTCGACGCCGCCTATCTCACCAATGACCACCACTCGACGCCGCCGACCATTTGCCTTCTCTATTCTGCTTCGGGTTCTTTTTTTTTTTTTTTTTCCTTTTTTCTTTTTTCCTTTCACGTTTTTTTGTTTGTGGTTTGATGGGTGGGTTGGGCAATGGGTGGGTTCGGATGGGCAGATCGGTGGTGGGTGGTAGGGGTGGCAATTCGTGTTCGTATGTCGGGTTGAAGTGTGAATATTATGTTATATGGGTCAACCCGAACCCGACCTGTTTAGTAAACGGGTCAAAATTTCTCAACCTTAACACGAGCTATTTATTAAACGAGTAACCCGACACGACACGTTTAACCTGTTTAATTATAAAGTCAAGTTAGGATTGACACAAATAACCTATTAATAACCTGTTTGATTATGACCCGAACAACCTGTTTAATTAAACTTAACCTGAATAACCTGCTATCAACTCCCATATATCTAAATTTATAATTCAACCATAAATCAAGTAATAAAAATTCAAATAATAGCAATAGCAAATAATTCTTTCATTCCTTCAAAATAAAATTACTAGTCCAAAAGGTTCCAACCTCCATACTATCAAATTCAATAATATGTCAAAGTTCCATAATAAAAAACCAAGATTATTACATGGCATCCAAGTGCCATATCAAAAACTAAAAGACAAACCAAAATAATTACATGGCAGATCAATATTTCCATGATGGCAAAATCCAAGTCCAACCATCCAAGTGCCACATCAAAAAGAAAAAGACATCATTGATTAAGAAACTGGATTAAAAGAGATTGAGGGTCCCATTGAAGAGGTGTCTTCCATGTGCTCATCCTTATTGATATTCATGTTCATTATATCTTCAGTGAGCTCTTCCAAATGTGATTGTGCAAGTTCTACATAAAAAAATTTCATGAAACATTAAAAACTTATCATTCAGAATAGAAAAAAATTAAGAACATAATAACATTCATCTCAACATAGAATAAGGCTATCAAGAAAACAACCAAGCAACAAACAAAATAAGGTGCTAAATTGCTTTTACTTTCATCAAAATATGGTTAGTACATTCCTTGCACAACATAGAACCAAAAACCACTCATCCAATAACACATATTCCTCCGGAAAATAAAAATGAACCTAAACTCTATTAATTCCCAATGAATTCAGTACACAAAAAACACATGCATTTTCTGCACAGTGGTGTTTTCTGCACAATTTTATTTTTCTGCAGTGTAGTTTTTCTGCAGTGTAGTTTTTCTGCACAATGTTATTTTTCTGCAGTGTTTTTCTGCACATTATTATTTTTCTGCAGTGTTTGTTTTCTGCAGTATTTATTTTTCTGCAAAATAGTATCTAATAGGTTTTCCCCTATTTTGATGTTACATGTTCTGTTTATCATCTAGTATCTAATAAATTTTCTATCTTTTATCTCAAAAAAAAAAAAAAAAAAAAAACAATCAACATGACAGTGATTAACAAAATAAACAAACGGATCTACAATTATTTTATTTGAAGATGACAGTGACTTGAAAAGAAATCATAGAGCAAGACCTAGTTATTTTAAAATCAACAAAAAGAATACAAACAAGTCTACTATTGGTACTAAACAATCAACATGATAATGATTAACTGTTAATTGAAGTCCTCCACTCTCTCCACGTTCATAAAGAGTCCTCAGAAATAAAATCTACAATTACTGATAATGATTAACTGTCAACACAATAAACAAAATCTACAATTACTGAAAATTTCATAAGTAAGAAAACAAAACAAAAATATATAACATGTATACCTTACTAGGGGCATTTGGGGTGATTCTGGTTTTCAAGGACAGAGAGTTTCAAGTTTTTAAAGCTGAATAAAGAAAAAAACTAATTGGTGAAGCTGTGAAGTCGTGAAGCTGAAGAAAAATAATTGGTGAAGCTGTGAGAGGAGAGGAGAGTAAGCAGCCACGGTTTTGAGGGGAAGAGACATTAGAGGGGTGGGCTAGGGATTTGAGGGGAAGAGAGAGTAGAGGGTTGAGAGACATGAGGCGGCTAGGGTTTTGATTTTATAGTGTAGATTGTAGAATCTGTATCTGTAGGATCGGCTAGAGTTTTGCGGAGAAGAAGAAGAGTTTGAGGAGATAAAGGATTGACTGTTGATGAAAATGAAGAGACACAAGGTCCAGAGAGGCATGAGGTCTGGTTTTGAGTAGGAGAATAAACCATAGCTAAGCTTATATACCAAGGTTTTAAGGGTAAAATTGTAAAATTACCTTTATAAGCTAATCGAGTCAAACGGGTTTAATAGGTTGAACACGAACACGACCTGTTTAATAAATGGGTCAACCGTGTCAACCCGAATTTAACCTGAACCTGTTTAGCCTCAACTCATGACCTGTTTATAAACAGGTCAACCGTGTCGAGTTCGCGGGTCGTGTCAGATTTTGCCACCTCTAGTGGGTGGGTTTGGGTTGTGGGTTATGGCGATGGGGGGGTTGAGTTAGTGATGGGCGGGTTGAGATAGTGATGGGCGGATCAGTGGTGGTGGGTGGGTCGGCTAGTAATGGGCGAATCGGTGGTGGTGTCGATCTCTGTTCTGATTTGTTTTTGTTTTTGTTTTTGTTTTTCTGTTTTGGTAGTTGTGATTTGATGGTAGATTTGGTGGCGGTTGTGGTTTTTTTTTTTTTTTTTTTTTTTTTTTTTTTTCTGGTGATTGAGGTCGCAACAATTTTTTTGGTTGTTGTTGTAGTTGCTGTTGTTGGTGTTGTTGATAATGATGATGGGGGAGGAATTTAATATATTATTTTAATGTACAGAATTGAAGAATAAAACATCTGATAAATAGGATGTTGTATAATGATATGGTAAAATAATAAATTAGGCTTTTGGTGTGTCAAAATGACATTTTTTTTGTAACATCTGTTACAGATGCTCTTACAATTACAAACTCCAAATATAGTGTTGCATAAACACAGGTTTATGTCGTTAAAAGCTTTAATGGTGTTTCTAATTTCTCTCAAAATGGTGAATTCATATTCAATCCAGGGACTCCCCCCTTAGGCCTTAGGGGATGAACTTAATTAACTTCCTTTTCTTTTTTTGGTTTCCTCTTAAAAAAACACACACACGTTTTATGTTGAATTATATATGAGAATGGAATTTGGGAGAAACTTTATAAATGTCGTTGATAGATAAGAGGTTGCTCGATCGGTAATATATAAATACAAAACAGAGACTCATGACTGTATGTTAACAAACTATTTGCTATCTAACAAACTTAACTAACTACATTAAGGCCTTGCCTATATTATCATGCTGTCGGTACAAGTTAATTATATACTACAACTCAACATATTAAAAAAAGACTTGTAGCAGCACTAGTGTTATTGATCAAAAACTCCAGGTTGTATAAGCTTGTCCTGTTCTGCTCCATGAGTTTCAACATTTTATGTCAATGTTTGACATTTTCTAGTTTTCAAAAAAAAAAAAAAAAGATTTTTTTTTTGACGAACTACACAAAAAGGGGGTTTATTGACCAAACGCTACGTGATAGCAATGGATAATATTGTGTGTACTATTGAGACTTATGAGGTTATCATCGTGGGCACAACATATTTGTTAAGGACATATTTTATGTAGTTGACTAATACTTTGACAAAACGCACTTTACTTGTATTTAGATAGATTTAGGATGTGTTTAATACTTCAAAAAACATGTTGTTCAAGTCTAGTATTAAAGCCATGAAGATTGGACCAAGAAACAAGTGAAGAAAAGGTGTTTATTAAAGCTGGACAGATAACTAGACACCTGCAGACAGATAGTTAGACACCTGCGGACAGCTTCTCGACAGCTACTCGATATCTCTATCTATCGAGGTTAAATGAAGCTCGACAGCTGCTCGATTGATCAAGTATCTATCGAGGTTACAGGAATTCAGATTTTCAAATCTGATTTTCGGCTCATGTTTATGTATTTGTGTAGGGTTTCTTTTCTCACAACCCTAGACATATATAAGGCTTATTTTAGAGGTCATCACATAAGAGAATACAAGGAGAATATATGTAAAAAGTGACCGAAGCCTTATTCTCTCAAAAAGAAGCCTTATTCTCTCAAAAAGAAGCTATTGCGTCTTTGCGCCTTAGGGTTTTGTAACCAAGTACTTCTTGATCTTCATTGTTGATGAAGTGAAGAATTTTGCAGCCAACATCTTCTTCTCTAGTTGGTGATTGAAGTCGCGTACTGGGATCCGCGCAATTGGTTAGTCACGTATTAGGATTCGTACATCAAAGGGTGGCATTCATATATTAAAGAGTTTAGAGGTTCTGAAACTGTAGAAGGTTTTTACTGTAAGTTCATCTACGAGGATTGTAGAGTCTAGGGACAAATGTTTTGTACTAGATATGAAACTTCTCTTTACTATAGTGAATTGCTTTTCGGGAAGGTTTCCCCCTAGGTTTTTTATTGTGAAACTGGTTGATTTCATTGGTTTTCCTGGGTCATCATATCTTGTTTTATTTACTTTTCCGCTGCACTTAGATTTGATATGATATTGATGTTTGTTTGTTTGTTTTAACAAGTTTTATGCATAATAAATCTAATTAAAAACTTGGGTTTAAAACTTGTTAAATTTATCGACCGGGGTCTAAATTTTCCCAACAAGTGGTATCAGAGCGGGTACACTCTGATTGGATTATTTTCCTGAGTGTGATCCTTGACCCCTGTTGTCATGGAAGCTCTTGATTGTTTTAATTTGCATGATCTTGTGTTGAATGATGATGATGATGATTTTCAAGATGCCTATTGCAAACTTTATAATATTTGTATGAAATATCTCAAGTGTTTTACAAAATTTAAAGCTAATTTTAAAAAGGTCAAACTTGAAAGAGATGATTTGATTGCAAAATTGGATGAAGCAAATAATTTGAATGAGACATTTAAAAATCAAATTTCATCTCAGGTAAAAAAAATTAAGAGGTTGGAAGAGCAACTAGTTGAATTTAAAACTGAAGTTGAAAATTTAACTAGTACAAAACTTGTTGTTGAGTCTAACTCAAAAGAAAAATATTTTTATATTCCTCCATTTAAAAGGAATGATCAAGAGTTGAAGGCTAATATTGTTAGGATAGAAAAAGGTAAACAATTTGATGTTAACGCTGAAATTTCTAAACCTAAATCTAAAACTCTTCCTAGGATGAAAGAAAAATCTGTTTTTGTCCCCACTTGTCATCAATGTCACATTGTTGGTCATATTAGGCCAAATTGTCCTAAGTTGAGGACTCTGTCAACCTCTAAGGTTAGACCTCCTTCTAGGAAGCCGAGTAGATCTGAAACTGCTCATGTTTGTCACCCTTGTGGTGTTTCTGGACACATTTGTCATAATTGTTTTAAGTTGTATCCTCATAAGCAATTGTCCAAACGGTCACAGGTTTCCTCTCAAGGACCTACACCTTTGTTTGGAGAGATATTAAAAGCCTTGAGCTTTTTAACTCAATTTTAGGAGAATTTTAATTCTTCTATGTCCTTTAGTAGTCATACTATGACACGTGTCTTTTCATCTTCACGGCCAAAGACTCGTGCTGTGTGGGTGAGAAAGGAGCCTAAGACTTAATTGTCTTTTCTGTTATCCTCTGCTATAATTCTTTCTATCTAAAAGTAGGACTCTCTTTGCTTGATTTCTTATATGCTTTTGGAATCATGCTTTCAGAATCATGCTTTCGGAATCATGCTTTCATGCATCTGCACCTTTCTATTATGCTCTCATGCATATGCATCTTTCTTTCATGCCTTCATGATTGTTTGTCTGTTTTTATTTGGTTGTTTAGTTTTTGTTTTGTTTTGTTTTCAAAATAAATAAAAAATTAAAAAAAAAATTAAAAAATACAAAAACAGTATGTGTTTGTGTACATTGGTTCTTGTGAACCTTAAAATGGCCATTGAAACAGAGTTTTTTTAAATTTTGTATTTCTTGTAGCTTAGAAGAGCATCCTTATGCACCACTAAGCAAGTGAGTTTTGTGACTCGTGATTTGTAATGAGTAAGGTTAAGTGATCTCTTGTACTTAACACTCGTATCACTCTTTTTGACGGGTAGGACTAGAAAATCCTAAGAGAAAGGCGTAAATAACCATCTCACGACTGTTACTCGCCAATTATAAAATGACATCTATATGCTTCGGCATAGCAAAATTGCAATGTCAAAATGCTTAACATAATTGGGTATTTCTTTTTTCTCTCTTATATGCCCATGCATGATATGCTAAATAAAAGAAAATATGCAAAGAAAATAAAAAGCAAAAAGAGCAAAATGCTTTAAAATATGATTGCAAGCGTGTTTTCTAGGAGATATGAGAGTTATAGGATGTACCTTAAAGATGATAGTCCCCATCAAAGAACATGTTGTTCTAGTCTAGTATTAAAGTCATGAAGATTGGACCAAGAAACAAGTGAAGAAAATGTGTTTATTAAAGCTGGACAGATAGCTGGACACTTGCGGACAGATAGCTGGATACTTGTGGACACTTGCAGAAACCTGTGGACACTTACGGACAGCTTCTCGACAGTTGCTCGATACCTCTATCTATCGAGGTTTAATGAAGCTTGATAGCTGCTCGATCGATCGAGGTATCTATCGAAGTTGTGGGAATTCAGATTTCCAGATCTGATTTTCAGCCCATGTTTATGTATTTGCATAGGGTTTCTTTTCTCACAACCCTAGACATATTTAACGCTTATTTTAGAGGCCGTCATATGAGAGAATACAAGGAGAATACAAGGAGAATACATGCAAAAGGTGACCGAAGCCTTATTCTCTCAAAAAGAAGCTATTGCGTTTTTGAGCCTTAGGGTTTTGTAACCAAGTGCTTCTTGATCTTTATTGTTGATAAAGTGAAGAACTTTGCAGCCATCATCTTCTTCTCTAGTTGGTGATTGAAGTTGTGTACTAGAATCCGCGCATTTGGTTAGTCACGTACTGAGATTTGTGCATCAAAATGTGGCGTTCATATATTAAAGAGTTTAGAGGTTCTGGAGCGGTAGAAGGTTTCTGCTGTAAGTTCATCTACGGGGATTATAGAGTCTAGGGACAAAGATTTTGTACTAAATCTGAAACTTCTCTTTACTATAGTGAATTGTTTTTTGGGAAGGTTTCTCCCTAGGTTTTTTACTGTGAAACTGGTTGGTTTTATTGGTTTTCTTCGGTCATCATATTTTGTCTTATTTACTTTTCCGCTACACTTAGATTTAACATGATATTGATGTTTGTTTGTTTGTTTTAGCAAGTTTTATGTATAATAAATCTAATTAACAACTTGGGTTTAAAACTTGTTAAATCTATCAATCGATGTTTAAATTTTCCCAACAATATTTAATAAAACGCCATTACTCGAACCACTAAACCTATGCTAAGTATCATGGGAAATCAAGCTAGAGTCGTTGAATCTGGCCATTTATAAGTGGATGAGCATTTCGGTTTTGGTAGATTGGTACAGCATTGAGGTAGTTAAATGTCAGTAATCAGTGTAGGCGGTCGTACTAGCTGCCAAAGTTCCAAGTAACGTATTTCTAAATGAATCACTTTCGTTCAGACCAAATTAGGTAGGGATTGGAATTTTGGAATCAAAATTTAACTGGCCCATCAACGTTAAATTAGATTAGCTTGGTAAAATGTTGTATTATTTTTGTATGGTTCACCGTTCAGGTAAGAGCCATGCCTGGTATTAAAAACCGATTTGGAAAAACATTATTATTTTGGTCATTTCGGTTCAGATAAACCAAATGTCTAGAAACGTCTTAGGCTTTGTTCTTATCTTTTTTATTTTTTTCAAAATAATAATAAATCAACCTCACTATTGGTCCAATCCAATTTCTCATATATATATAAAAGTTGCTTGACGGAGAGAAGGTATTTGGTATCAAATGATACTATCGCTCTGTTTGTTTCGATAGAAAACTTTGTGTAAAAATAGTTTTCCGTATTTTTTTATTGTTTAGTAGCATAAAAAAAAAAGAGTCAAAGAAAAATAATCTTTAGCCAACATAAAAAGTATAACTTATTTTTAGAAATTGTTTTTCATTAAATTTTTTTGGAAAACAACTTTATCTCACAGCAAGCTAAATAAAAAAAGTTAGGAGGTTGCTTTTCAACTTATTTAAAGTTACTACCAAACATTAGAAATTGAAATAGTTTTATAGAAAATACTTCTTGAAAAATGACTCATTTTCTAGAAAACAGCATTGCTGAAACAAACAGAGCGTATATCAGCAGAGGAAATTTATTAGGTACTCTCAGAGTATCATAAATGCGTATTCCCTCTTCTCACATGAATGGTAGGTTCCACTATAAATTTAATTAGTGAGACATAGCATTTATGTGAGAGGAGAAAGTATGCATTTATGGTACTCTGAGAGCACATAATTATTTCCCGTTAGCAGTATCAAAGTCCAATTAGTGTGAGACATGTTGGCAAAAAATAACTACTTCACTAATAAATGAAAAACATGTGTTCACTAATAAATGAAAAACATGTGTTAATGGATAGTTTAATTTACACCTCTTATTTGTTGGATTTTAATAGAATGACGTGGTGCCATTGGATGATACGAAATATATATTTTTTTTGCTAGACCAAGACGACTCTTTTCCAAGTTGTGAAGCAACAATTGTATGATACACAAATGACAGAACCATACAAGGGCCATCGTACGGTTGTGAATTACAGGTCTGGGAATTAAATAGTCCCACACGCACCATATCTTTCACAATATTTGCTCACCTGTGAATTGTGATTATCATAATATTCACGATTTCCCTCTTTCATATTTTTTTTTTTTTTTTTCCTGTTTTGGTCCAATATCCCTCCATAGTATGAGAAATTAATTATTCAATCTATGAAAGGAAATGGGTTGCGTTGGGTTAAATTAGGTTGGGATGATTTTATTTGTTTAGGTTAAGAGCGTTGATATAATTCAATTGCCATATTTTGATGTTTCTAATTAAGACATTCATGGTACAATTTTTCCGTTCCCAAACTATCAAATTATTAAAAAAAAAAAAAAAGACAAATAGAAAGTTGATTACTTAGAGAAAGAAATAAACTGAAGTATATCTTTGGTTCTAAAAATTTGGAGTTGTTTTTAGTTTAATTGTTTACATTTTAAAATTTTCATTTTAGCTGTTTATGTTTGATTCTAATTTCATATTGACCTTATAGTCCAGTTCCATTCATAATCTAGCCGTCCATAACACGTTTTTATGCGAATAACAATGAAATTCATGCTTTCTACAATATTTTAGAGTTAGTATTTTATGAAATAATAAATATGAAAGGCGCTTAATGATTAAATTAATAACATAAAATGGATGACATGGTCAATAAGAAATAGAATTAAACATGAAAGGCCAAAATGAAAAATTTAATAGATACATGTAAAAATGAAAACAACCCTAAACTTTAAGGGCCAAAAGTGTAATTCGCTCTTGTTTATTCTCTAAGTAACTCAACTCATTGTTACCTTCTGAAACTACATGATTTGATTTGAGTTAAAATGAAAATTTTCCAAAAAGTTATTATCTAATCAAATAAAGAAATTGTGATTTATGATTGAGGAAGATATTATTATAAGGATAAAGTTTAGTTACAACTCTCACTAAAAAAATTAATACCGTTAACATATTATTTATGTTCATAACATATGCATGTTAAATTCGTGCCAATTTGAAATAATTCACTATTTGATTTATAAAATTATTTTTTATACATAATTTTAAACTATAAAAACTTAAAATTTAATTATTTAATTGATGATATAGTTGTTAATTTTTAACCTTCTCA
This sequence comes from Castanopsis chinensis, assembly GCA_032878915.1. Taxonomy (NCBI): domain Eukaryota; kingdom Viridiplantae; phylum Streptophyta; class Magnoliopsida; order Fagales; family Fagaceae; genus Castanopsis; species Castanopsis chinensis. The sequence continues at coordinate 6,974,119 of JAVQMG010000115.1, read as the reverse complement.
AAATTTTGCAAGCTTCTTTGTCATGATTGAAGCTTAAAACCAAGGAGAAAAACTTACCAAATAGAAAACTTGTATCATCTATTTACCACGAGACACATAAATTAAGCTAATTCAACTTTAGAGTCAAATGGAGTGAGACATTTTTTTTTGAAAATAATTATCATATGTTGCTAATCTCATAACTCGAATCCTATCTTTTTAGATCCTAAGTACTTGAATATGAAAAGATGCCAATTCAACTCCATCGCAAATGGAGTGAAAAATGAATTTGGAAGACCGGTCACACCGCAACAGCAATTGTGGGCAAATTGGCATGCCGACACGCATCTAATGCTATGACTTGACTTCTCCCAGAATCCCTCAAAAGCAAAAGCAAACAAGCAAAGCAAAATCCCACCGCCAAAAGCAAAAAAAAATCCCAAAGCAAAGGCGAAAGGCAACGGCCTTAAGACTTTATCTATATTAGTCTCTTCCTTCTATTAACAGAACCGTTGAGTGTTGAATTACAAGTAAACTATATTTGGGGTACCCGCAAAGGTTGGAGCTACGGGGAGAGGTCTAACCAGGGCTCTCACTCGAAAGAGAGAGATGGTCACTTTGACTGCTGCTCCTGTGCTTCCATCAAAGCTAAAACAATCTTCACTCTTTAAGCAGCAAAGCTCTCTCTTTCTTTATAGAAGATCTAGGCCCAAGCAAAAGAACCTTACTATTGTTCCTGTAACTATTTCTCTGTCTCTCTTTTTTTGAGTTTGGTTTTTTGACCCCTAAAAAAGAAAGGGTTTGTACTTTGGAGCAGTTGTTTTGGTGAAATTTTTATTTTTATTTTTTGGTGCTTGATTGGGTCAGGTAGCGAGGTTGTTTGGGCCAGCGATATTTGAAGCTTCAAAGCTGAAGGTACTGTTTTTAGGAGTGGATGAAAAGAATCATCCAGGGAAGCTTCCAAGGACCTATACGCTTACACATAGTGATGTTACTTCTAAGCTCACTTTGGCTATCTCACAGACAATAAACAACTCTCAGGTAATCCTGATCTGTGATACCCAAATGCCAAAAAGTGATCTTTTAATATTCTAATGGAGTATCAGTGTTAGATTATTATTTTTTTACTTTTATATTATATTGGTCCTTTTGGTTTGTAATTTGATATTATTATTTTATATTTAAGTTAGAAAGAAAAACAGAGAAAGCAGGGGGATGTTGTGGGTTGGATCATACTATTCCTTACTTATTTAGCAAGGAGAAGAGTGGACTACAGACCTCTATTAGGGTGGATCAAGGAGATCATGGAAAGTAGACGTGGATCTATTGCTAAAAATAGAAAAATCTGTCTCTAAATAAACAGAGGATATATAATTTTGGTTAAAATTCATTATAAAGAAAGACACGGGATAGCAGGGGATTATAAAGAGTTTATAGAAAACAGTTTTGTTGACACATGTTCTGTTGTATATCTTTATCATACTTTATGTTTCGGAACCTAAGAGATTGGAGATTGGATATCATTTTCAGTTGCAAGGGTGGTACAATAGATTGCAAAGAGATGAAGTGGTGGCAGAGTGGAAGAAAGTAAAGGGGAAGATGTCTCTTCATGTTCATTGTCATATAAGTGGTGGCCATTTTCTTTTGGATTTGTTTGCTAGGCTTAGATTCTTCATCTTCTACAAAGAACTCCCTGTGGTAAAAACATTTATTTAGACCTTTATATTAATCATGAACTAATTTCCTCTAATTTTGTTGAATCAATCTCTTAAATGGATGATTTGCATGAACAGGTGTTGAAGGCCTTTGTTCACGGAGATGGAAATTTGTTCAACCACCACCCGGAATTGCGGGAGGCTTTGGTTTGGGTTTACTTTCACTCCAACATCCCGGAATTCAACAAAGTCGAATGCTGGGGCCCACTCAAGGAAGCTGCAGCACCTACCAGTGGGGTCCACAAGGAAGAGATTCAGCCAAACCCATCAAGCAATTGGGAATTATTACCAGAGCCATGCGAAGAAGATTGCGAATGTTGCTTTCCACCATTTAGCTTGATCGCACGGTCACAAGAGTTTCCTTGTCCGAGTGAACTTGGTTTTGGGACCCAAACCCAACAGAGCTTTCAGCAAAAAACCCAAGAGAGCTAAAGAGGACGTGTCCGTTTGTGATCCATTAAGTTATACTTTCGAAGTGTGTGAAACTTGTGCTCCAAAGCCTGCAACGTAAATACAAGACTATCTATTACGTGCGTGCATTATCAACAAAAACAACTTGTCTATATCATTCCCTGAAAACCCCATGAAAGATAGGTTGTTGGGGTTTGGATTTACCAGTTTCCTCTTTTTTGGACGTGACTAAGGGTCATGTCAGCATGCTCTAATTCAATTTGTCCCAATTTAATGACTGTATATGTATTATGCACTCTTTCAAAAGTGTTCGTTTATCCAGTTTCTGTATATATTTTATATACCTTACTCCTTCGTTTCTTCAAAATCTTTATTCTTTTCTTAATTTTTTATTTTATTGGTAAGATGGGAGGTTTATTTATTAAAGAAAAAAAAAGCTAATACATATAAGTCAAATTTGTCCAAGAGACACCTTTGAAAGATGTCTAGTCGACTAAAGGGCATTCACGTGGAGTCTCTCTATATAAAAAATCTCATACATATTTACAAAACACGATACGTATTTACAAAACACAAAATATGGACAATCACTAAACGTTCCCAAAAAGCTAGCTTGTGTTCTCTCCTTCTTCAAGAGGCCATCCACTAAAGAGTTTGCTTCACGGTATATGTGGTGTAGATTGACCTCCTATTCCTTGTTGAGGAGCATCTTGCAATTAGAAATTATGAAAAACAATTTCGGAGCCAAGTTCCTAGAAGAAGTTAGACATGTAAGAACAAAAGTGGAATCAACATTAACACTTAAAAATTTGATACCCATGTCCCAAATTAAACCGTGTCTAACAGCCCACAATTCAGCCTTATTATTAGAAGCAATCCCGATGTGACAAAAAAAGTCTACTACCTAATTTCTCAAGTGATCACGGATAACACCCCTCATCCTGCGATATTGGGGCTCCCTAACGAGCTAACATCCATGTTTAGTGATGCAAAAGGAAAAAGATGGGATTGCTATGCAACATATTTCACACATTTAAATGTTTTAATTCGGAGATATGATTCTTCTTTATGCAATTGCAATAGTAACCGTTTGCCAGTACCGAAGACTTTTGGAGGGATTTATAATGCATGAGATGAGGTAATTATTGTGCAGGCCAAAAATATGTAGCTAACGGGCTCGGCCTATTTTTGGGCTCACAATCTATTTGTTTTGTGGGCTTTGGGTTTCCTACAATGGGTGATTCTTCGCTTTGAGACCCAGGTAATCACTTAAGATTTTGCTCCTCTATTTCTCTAAGTCCCTCTCCCTCTTCTTGTGGTAGTCTCTCTCCTCTCTGTGTTTCATTCAGAAACTGTCAACCCCCTTTTCTCATTCTTTCCTCCTATTTATAGCATGAGACAAGTGGAGATGTCATGATTATTCTTGACTATTAGTGGGAATGGGGTTCCAATTCTATCGCTTCAAAGTGGTCCTAGTAGAGGTTCCGTTGAGGATCGTGTTAATGGCATTGGAACTGGTTCTTGCTTCCAAAAGGTTGTTTGGCGGCGATACTCCCCAAGGCAATATTGCACCGCTGGGGCATTATATCCCCAAGAAGTAACATCCTAGGAGAGGGGGTTTGCCAAGCACTGAGTTATGTCTCGTACGCTATCACAAGGCTAAGGTTCAAGACCTAATGGACCCAGGGCTTTTCCCCGTACAATAGCCCCCCTTGATTCGTACCAGATCACCAGGAACGAATCAGGGATAATCTTAGAGGTGTTAATGGTTCCCCAAGAATCCCAAGCATCATCTGTTGAGCAGACAGGATGATTATCCAAGCCTCCTTGAAAATAGCGTTGTGCTAAGCTGTCACATTCGTCAGCAATTATAACCTGACGGTTCGCAAACCGTCTGATATTTCATGAACCGCGCCCACACGTATGGAGGAGGGGTTACCAAAAAGGGTTAGGAGGGGTTTTTCCCGCCTGCTGTCTCATTAAATGCTTTAACCTCTATATATAGCTTCTCTTGACTTCTCATTTTACTTTTTACATCCTCTCTTCTTCGGTTTCCGCTCTGCCTAGGACACTTTTCTTGTGTACACATTCTCCAGCCCAAAACATTGTTCCATAGAGCCCACAGTAAGTCTATCTTTCCTTTTTACTTTACCTTCTCCCTTTAGTTTCCCTTCGATCTTCAAGTTTAGGAATAGGCTACTCTCACCTCCTTTCTTCTGAAGCATCCTTGGCTAGCTTTAGAGCAGCCTATAATGTTCCTGGAGATGTTGATATCGTTTACTATCACGAGGGCGATATCAACCTCCATAGGCGTACCGGCTCAAACACAGGATTTGTCCCCCTAATGGCTATTCTCGAGGGTGGGGTTAGTTTCCCCATGGACCTTCTCATTATAAGCACTCTTAGATTTTACGGCTTGTGTCCTGACCAACTTCCCTTCAATTTTTACCGAGTGGTGAGTTGTGTTAGTAGGTTAAACCAAACATTTGGTCTGCAATTAAACTACCATGACATTAACTTCATGTACAGTCTGTGCGGAAACATTACGACCGATTACTACGTAAAAACTAGGGATATGCAGGTACGACTGATATCATGCCTTCCTGACTCCAACTAAAACTCGGTGGGGGAATTCGTCCGGGTGAGCAGCAATTGGTTTGTCGATAAGCTTCCTTGCCCATTTTCACCGCGTGATGTTGGTCGGTACAGAGAATCTTTGTTTGCTCTAAATTCGAATATTTTACTTAGTTATTTACGTGTACGCTAATCGGTCCATTTGTCGATTTGTTACAGAATCAAAAAGATTTCAACCAAATCTCAGAGTCGTGCATGTGAGAGATCTTGACTTCGTACTTAGGTAAGAAATTTTTGTACACAAGGATGGACAACTCCGAGCATCCCATTTGATACTTGGTGTTAACCCGATGTATACTACCTGGCAATCATTCAGCCAGACATTGTTAGTAGACAGGTCGCTTCTCTCGTATATAGATGTTCAACAGACAAACCTCCTCCCACCTACGTTGACCATTGGTGAAGCTCAGGATCTTGCACCATTGAAGGACGAATCTACCAAATGTGTGTCTTAAAACCGCAAAGTCCATGTAGCTATTGAAGAGTCTGAAGCCCAAGTCCGAGCAACTGTGCCAAAAGCAACCGAAGCCGATCAAGACGCAGAGATGGTTATTCAGAAAAAAATGACAACTGACTGGTTTTTTGTTCGACACTCGTCCCACAGCTCAGCCTCAGCCTCAAGGCCAAGACCGTACCCCTCTTTCTCCCCACGTTGGCTACTGCAAAAAGAGACAGCGTGTTGCCGATCAATCGCCTAAGGATCTAGGTGGTGCTCCTTCGAAGACCCCTCCTCAAGGCGGGATCACGATCTAGGAGCAGGAGGGTGCTTCCCGGCCGACTCCTCAGGTCAGCCAGGTTGGCACTGGCGTAGCCTCTTCATCCTGGCCCGAGGTGGGTTGGCAGCCTACCTTCTAATTCGGCGACAGGATTCTGCCAGCATCTGCCAGCTTAAGGACCTGGGCCTAAGGTCATGGGGGGCGGGTGGCCCAGAGTCTGGTGTATGGCTTTCTGCTGCCCGTGAATGTTTACTTCTTTTCTGAAAGGGACGAGGAGTCCCTGACCAGATAGTTACAATGGCACACTATACCGTAACTCTCTTACCTTTGCATTTATTTTGACGCGTGCGCATTCCATTTGCTTCCATACTAATCACTATTGCAATATCAGATTGCACAACTTACTTACACTCTTGATGAGAGGCTAAAAGAGATTGTCGAAGATGCTGAACGGGAGACGACCCTCAAGGGTGTTGCGGCTGCCACGACAAAGGAGAAGGGCCAAGCTGCTGAGGCTACCAAAAAGAAGGCTTAGTCCTCTAAGAAGGCTCGAGAGGTGGCAAAAAAGAAGTTGGTTGGGTTAGAGGCCAAGCTTGGGAGCGTGGAACTTAAACTGGCGGAGGTAGAAAGCCTAAACTTGGCCAATGCTGACAAAATAGCTGACTTGACGGTGACCCTCGAAGCATGGGAGCGTGGAACTTAAACTGGCGGAGGTAGAAAGCCTAAACTTGGCCAATGCTGACAAAATAGCTGACTTGACGGCGACCCTCGAAGCCTATGAGGACAAGTGGTACAATGAAGGTTTTGCGGATGCTGAGAAATTCGTGGAGCTTGTTGTTAAAGAATCCCAGTCTCACAGGTTTGGAGAGGGGTGGCTAGCAACCCTTCAAGCAATGGGGGTGGTCGAAGATTCTCCACTGAGGAATCCAGAACAAATCCCATACCTGGCCCTTCCCCTCCCCCCCCCCCCCCCCGGGTTCAAAGCCAGGCTGCTGCTGTTGACGAGGAGCATACTCCCAGCATGAGGGAGCTAGTGTGAGCGATTGATACTCACATGGAGATTGTTGATCTCGAAGTTACCAGCAACCTCAATGTTGTAGAAGATGCGCCAGTCCAGCAACCACCTGCCAATCAGCCAACCGAGGATATCCTAAGCCAGCAAGCCAGTGATGTAGTTCGTGTCCCGTCCACCGATCCTATAGTTTGATGCATTTTTAACTTTTATTTTCTGCTTATGTTTTAGTTTCTGCTTTTATTTGTTTGGATTGCCCAGGGTTATCGGGTTGTGGTGACTGAACAATGATTTGATTTTCTTTTCCGTTTACTTTGCTTTTATCAATCATTTAGACATGGTTGAAGAATACTTGGTTCAATTTATGAACGTTTATCGAATTGCTACTAAGTCATTCTTTCTGCCATGCTCAGCTTACTTTTTTTTGGTTTCTGTATGTGTATATGATTCGAATGTCCAGGTAGCCTAATCATTGTTTTTCACAGGGGAATATTATACCCATGCATGCATAGTGATCGTGGTCGGTCTGAAGGGGTTGCCTATTTTTAGAAAGAATTGGCTTCTCGACAATAAGAACCGAATTCGACATACATCGATTTATTTGAGAAAGTTTAGTGTGAGTAAACATCCTTGTCTGTGATTCAGATTGAACCCAAGAAATTGGGTTCAGCAGTCTGACTAATCCAACAGAAACTACGTGCACTCGGTGATCAGAATAGAGTTGGGAACGGGTTGCGGTTAGGTAAAAATCGATCTGTCCGGTGATGAAGATTGAATCGAGGATAGGTTTCCGACCTTTTGTAAATCTAGGGTCAAGGTTTCCACCTGCCCAGAAATGAAGATCGAACCGAGGATAGGTTTTTGTCCTTATGTAGATTTATAGCCTAGGTTTCCACCTGCTCGGTGATGGAGATTGGACCGGGGACAGGTTTCTATCCTTTTGTAAATCTAGGTTCAAGGTTTCCACCTGCCCAGAGATGAAGATCGAACCGGAGACAATTTTCTGTCCTTATGTAGATTTAGAGCCTAGGTTTCTACCTGCCTGGTGATGGAGATCGGAATGGGGATAAGTTTCTATCCTTTTGTAAATCTGGGGTCAAAGTTTCCACCTGCCCGGAGATGAAGATCAAACTGGAGACAGGTTTCTGTCCTTATGTAGATTTAGAGCCTAGGTTTCCACCTGCCCGGTGATGGAGATTGGACTGGGGATAGGTTTCTGTCCTGAGGTAGATTTAGAGCCTAGGTTTCCACTTGCCTGGTGATGGAGATAGGACTGGGGACAGGTTTCCGTCCTTTTGTAAATCTAGGGTCAAGGTTTTCACCTGCCCAGAGATGAAGATCGAACCGAGGACATGTTATTGTCCTTAGAGTAATTAGCAATAGTTTTTTGAATGTTCGTTAGACAGGAAAATGAATTAACTGACGATGGGATTATAGGTATAGACACACCAGCATGGATAAACATCACATTCATATTAATAATATGCACATACAACATTATGCTCAGATTGTGCCCTCGTGTACTGGTGATCAGTGATAAAATTTCTTCAGATTGTGAGCATTCCATGGCCAAGGAAGTGGTCTTTCATCTAAGTCTTCCAAATAGTATGCTTTTGCGCTAGCGATGGCAATTACTCTGTATGGCCCCTCCTAGGTCGGTGCTAACTTTCCTGCATTGACCTCTCAGGTGTTCCCCACTACCCTTCGAAGCACTAAATCTCCAGCGTTAAACTCCCTTGTCCTCACATTTCTGTTGTACCTTCGGGCAAGCTTTTGCTGATATTCTGCCATCGTAGAAAGCTTTGCTATCAAACTGCAATCCATTGTCTGATAGAAGGGACTCTGGTACCCCGAATCTTGTTACTATGTTCCTCCATACAAACTTCTTAACGTCCACATCCTGGATGTTTGCTAGTACCTCCACTTCTGCCCACTTTGTAAAATAATCCACCGCCACCAACACGAACCTTCAGTTGCTCGTTGCCCTGTGGGAAAGGACCAACTAACAGGGCCACGGGCTACTAACAGGATTCAGGTTTTCCACAAGTTGGTGGATCATCGGGGCGTGCTTTTGGCATTGCTTACACTTCCGTGCATACTCGATGGCATCTTTTCGCATTCGTAGCCACCAAAATCCCTAAGTCATCGCTCAGTGGGCCAATGAACGTCCCCCAACATGACTGTCGCACACCCCTCATGTAGCTTGACTAGGAGTTCTTCAATCTTGCTGGGGTGCAAACATTATAGGAATGGCCATTCAAATGACCTTCGGTACAGCTTTCGATCGGCAGACAACAAATATCGAGCAGCGGCCCAGCGCACTATGGCCGCTTCCTTTTCGTCACTCAGTACTCGATCCTTAGCTAAAAATTTGACGATAGGATCCATCCAACACTGTCCGATGGTGGTAATCTGTGAAACTCCTGCCCCTTTGTTAATACTCGGTTCAGCCACCAATTCCACCCTGATTAATTGGGGCACCCCCTCAGCTACAGATGATGCTAATGTGTCCAAGGAGTCGGCATGCCGGTTCTGCCCTCTGGCTACTTGGTCCATTCTCACACTTGAAAAGTGGCCTATAGTCTGCTTTACCAACCGTAAATACTCAATTATTTGGGGATCTTTGGCCTCAAAGCTCCCCCGTACTTAATTAACCACCAATCAGGAATCTTAACATACTTCCACCTCCTTAGCACTCAAGTCAGAGACAACTCTTAATCCGGCCAGTAAGGCTTCATATTTGGCTTTTTTATTAGAAGCCCTTAAGCCCAGCCTAAAAAAGTGCTCCAGCTTTATTCCTTATAGGGTGATAATTATGATTCCAGCCCTAGTTCCAGACGCACTAGATGCACCATCCACGAAAACCTTCCACGGGAGGACTTCTACGTGGCAGACCATCCCCAATCCTCCCCTCGGGGAAAATTCTGCGATAAAATCGGCGAGAACTTGACCCTTCACTGAGCTTTTAGGTCTGTATCTAATGTTAAAAGAGCCTAGCCGAGTCCCCCACTTAGCTATTTTTCCTGTAAAATCAAATCTCCTCAATAATGACTGTAGAGGATATTTAGTCAGCACATAGACGGTGTGAGCCTAGAAATAATGGGGCAAATTTTGTGTTGCGTGCACAAGTGCTAATACCAACTTCTCTAGGGGCAAATACCTCATCTCAGCATTGACCAAAGTTTCGCTGATATAGTATATCGGCAGTTGCACACCTTGATCTTTCAGCTGCATAGTGCTCGCAGCATGCTCGGATACCGAGAGATACATGTATAAATCCTTTCCGAGGTCTGGGGCTGTCAACATTAGTGCTCGCCCTAGGTACTCCTTTAGGTCTTGAAAAGCCTTTTCACATTCCTCATTCCAATGTAATCCCTTCCATTTCCTCAAAAGCTAATAAAATGGACGGCACCGATTAGCAAATTTGGAAATAAACTGGTTAAGGGCAGCTAACATGCTGTTTAGTTCTGAACTTCCTTTGGACTGATCGGTAGTTTGAGACGTCTCACAGCTTCAATCTGATCAGAGTCAATTTCTATTCCCCGGTTAGTGATCAAATACCTCAGGAACTTGCCGGCCCCCACTCCGAAAGCGCATTTATTAACATTGAGGCGCAGCTGGTGCCATCGAAGTATCTCAAACACTTCTTTGAGGTCGTAAATATTCTACGTCTCTCGCTTACTTTTTATCACCATGTCATCAATATACACCTTGACTGTACGCCTACTCTTATCCCTAAACATCCTCTTCATCATTCGTTGATATGTGGCTCCAGCATTCTTTAGTCCAAATGGCATCATGGTATAATGATAGTTGGCATTAAGGGAAATGAATGCCGTCTTCTCTTGATCCTCTGCAGCTAGGGCAATTTGGTGATAACCCTAAAAAGCATCTAGAAAGCTCATCCTTGGGTGCCCATAAGTGGCATCTACTAGTTGATCAATCTTTGGCATGGGAAATGGATTCTTCAGACATGCTTGATTTAAATCAGTAAAGTCAATATAAATCCTCCATTTTCTATTCTTCTTCTTCACTACCACGGTGTTTGCAAGCCACTCAGGAAAGAATGTCTCCTTTATAGCACCGGCTTCCTTTAACCTACTGACCTCTTGTTTGACGGCTTCAACATGCTCCTTAGCTGATCTCCTAGGCCTCTGCTTCTTAGGAGGGTATGGATGGTCCATGTTGAGTTTGTGAACTATAAACTCATGGTTAACCCTGGGCACTTTGTACGGGCTCCAAGCGAATACGTCTACGTTTTGCACAAGAAACAGCAGCATCTCCACCCTCTTTTTGTCCTTCAAACTTGCTTCTACTAGAAAAATCCTTCCACAATCCAGCAATATCCTTACTTTCACTAAGTCCTTGGCACAGCTAGCCCCCATTTCCTCTTGGGGTTCTTGTAATTGCTATAAAGGAGCCTTCTCGGTTAGCTCTTTTTGCTTGATTTCCTAGTTAATTACGGCTACTAAGCACTGTTTGGCCATTTGCTGGTTACCTCGCACTATAGCGATACCTTGCTCGATGTGAAATTTTACTTTTACATGCAGGGTGGACGACACCGCTCCCATTGTGTGAATCCATGGCCTGCCAAGTATTGCCATGTACGGAGAAAACAAAGCGACCACTATAAATGTTACCATCACATCCTTGCTTTTCATATTCACGGGAAGGGAAATCCTGTCTTTCTAGGATCACCATCTGGCAGTCAAACCCCACCAAGGGTGTATCGTACTTGGAAAGATCTTCATTTTTCAGTCCAAGCCCCCTGAACAGGTCGGGATACATCATCTCGGCACCACTCCCTTAATCTATCATCACTCTTTTTACTATGAAACCATTTATTCGAGCTGTAACCAGCAACGCCTCATCATGTGGTTGAATCGTGTCCTTCAGATCATCATCGAAGGCAATGATCTCCTTAGTGTGTTTCAGCTTTTTTTTGGAGGGTTGCTCATTTGTGCAACTTCCCACTAGCACCACAGCTAGCACCCACGTCGTTCCAGACATCAATTTGCCTGTTGATGCAGCATGAATGACTTCTATCACTCCCCATGGAGGGGGAAGAGGACTCCCTCGTGGTCAAGCATCTTGCCCAGCCTTCTGATTCCTAAAATCCACCACGAACTTTTTCAAATATCCCGCCTTCAACAACTACCTCAAATGATCTTTTAATATCTTGCATTACTTGGTGGTGTGCCCCTTATCTTTGTGGTATGTACAATCAAAGTTTCTCGTCGACGGGTCATGCTACATCTTGTTTGGCCATTAGAAGTTTAGCTAATTGGACACCACATTCACTTTCCCTACCTGGTCTTCTGGCTCTTGAATCCTTAAATCCTTCCTGGGTCTCAGCTGAAAACTGCCTTGTTGAGTATTTCTTACAATTGGGGCCTTACCTTTATTTTGGAATTGGTCATTTTCTAACCGCTTATATTTTTCGATATGCCTTATCAGTTGCCTCATATTCTTGGGAGGCCTCCTTGTTAATGACTCTCGAAGCTTGGAATCCTCGGGTAATCCCAGCTGGAAGGTGCTTGCTACGATTTTCTCGCTACCCCTACCAATTTCATTATAAAGCTCCCAGTACCGGCTAGTGTAGTTGTGAAAAGTTTCCCCGGCTCCCATCTTTATTAATAGCAGCGCGTCTACTGGCTGAGGCACTCGACTACAGGTCATGAACCAAATGTTGAACTCCTGGATTAGCTCAGTGAAATTATGAATCAAGCCCTTCCTTAACCCATTGAACCACCTCAATGTAGTAGGCCCAAGACTTGAAGAAAACACCTTACACATTAGTGCATCGTTATGGGTATGCAAAGACATCATCTGGATATAATGGCTTATATGCTTTACTGGGTCCATCTTCCCATTGTAAGAGTTGAATGGTGGCCGTGTAAATCTACTCGGCATAGGGGCTTGCTCAATGTCCCCCGATAATGGCGATTGAGCAGCTAGGCGCAACGCTCGGCTCATAGCGTCCATAGTGGCATTTTGGAGTCATCGCTCTTCTCGGGAAGTTGAACCCATATCTGCATATTCCCGTGAACATGAGCAATCCCGGTGATGATGAGAGCCAGACTGACGAGACCTAGTTCCTTATTGACCTACCACACTGGCAAACCCTTCTTCGTGTTCCTCACGACCTCTTCTATAATGCCTCCCTTTCACCTCCAACTCCAAATCTCTTACCAACCTACGTAATCGTTCGAGTTCCTCGCCTCTCTCGTCGAAACGTCGGCACTCCGAAGCGCTTGACATTGTTCAGTGAGTTTGATACAACCCATCTCCAAGGCCAGACTGCTCTTGTTCCTACTTATGCTCCCTATCTTCACGTCTTTTTTGCCTTCTTTCTTGCTAGGTAGATCCCCGAGAAGACCTCCCAGAGCCATTTTCTATGTAACTCCCTGGCTGACCTCCAGACATTTTCTCTTTCAGGTCTCAATAGAACCATAGCTTCATAGGAGATTCCCACAGACGGCGCCAATTGTGCGGGCCAAAAATATATAGTTAATAGGCTCAGCCTATTTTTGGACTCACAATCTATTTGTTTTGTGGGCTTTGGGTTTCCTACAATGGGTGATCCTTGGCTTTGAGACCCAGGTAATCACTTAAGATTTTGCAAGCCCTTCTATTTCTCTAAGTCCCTCTCCCTCTTCTTGTAGTAGTCTCTCTCTTCTCTCTATGTTTCTTTTTGAAACTGCCAACCCCTTTCCTCATTCTTTCCTCCTATTTATAGCTTGAGACAAGTGGAGATGTCATGATTATTCTTGACTATTAGTGGGAATGGGGGTCCAATTCTATCGCTTCAAAGTGGTCCTAGTGGAGGTTCCGTTGGAGACTGTGGTAATGGCATTAGAACTAGTTCCTACTTCCAAAAGGCCTTTTGGCGACGATTCTCTTAAGGCAATATTGCATCGCTGGGGCCTTATATCGCCAAGAAGCAACATCCTCAGAGAGGGGGTTCGCCGAGCACTGAGGTATGTTTGGACCGAGGCCATCGATTCAATGGGGATTGCGTCGGGTGTTGTAATTCATGATGGGGGCCTATGGCCCAATGGGCCTGGGGTCCTGTCTCGTACGCTATCACAAGGCTGCGATTCAAGGCCTAATGGGCCCAGGGCTTTTCCTCGTACACTTATTATTTGAAACATGTTAGTCCTACCTTTCAAGTTATAGAAGCAATTGCTTAGACCCTGAATGTAAAAAGACCTCATAAATTAACAACATATTTCTATAGCAATTTTAAAATAAAATACGTATCCTATTTATTGGCAATTGCAATGGTTATGGTAACCATTTGTCAGTACCAGGAAAAAAAAAACATTTGTCTGACTATATGGACTTTGAAAGGGACTTATAATCATGGTTTTAAAACTCAAACCGTTTAATGAACCGGGAAAAGGAGATGTTCAAGGTCTTTGATGTCAGACTGAGGTTTAACCGAAATCAAACCATGATGTGTCATTTAATTTTTTTAATATATTTGATACTTAAATTGGTTTATATTTATTAATTTTTTATTCATGATCAACAAGATGTGCGTGGCCTAATGGTTTGCATGCTGGAGATGTTTTTTCACTCGTTGAGAGCAGGTGTCAGCAGCATATTTTCATCAATTTTTACCAAAATAATGACATAGATAAATCGGGTTCTTATAGAACTGGTCCAAGGATTGGTTCTCAGTCGATTCAGTATGGTTTTAAAAACAATGCTTATAATGCATGAGATAATTATTATTCGAGACAAATTGGTCTTATCTTTCAAGTTATTGAGGCAATTGCTTAGTCCTAAATGTAAAAAGACCTCGTAATTTTGATCACAAATTGACAACTCATTTCTATAGCAATTAAAATAAAACATTGTTAAGTTTCAACTTTAATGTTTTCTAAAAAATGAGTCATTTTTTATAAAGTATTTCTTATAAAACTATCTCATTATCTTATATTTGGTAGCAACCTTAAATGAGTTGGAAAATGAACTCTTAGCTTCCCTTAATTAGCTTGTAGTGAGATAGAGTTTTCTCTAAAAAAAAGGCAAAACTATATTGTTGGTCCCTAAAGTTTACTTAATGAACGCTTTTGGTACCTAAAGTTTCAATTGAGCACTCTTAGTCCTTGAAGTTTCAAAAGTGAGAGCACTATTAGTCATTTTACTGACTGCTATTAGTTTTTTTGTCTACGCGGCAAATAGAATAATGAGTTGGCATTTTTAGTGAATATACCCAAATCAAACCCAATCTTCCTCGGATCCAAAACCAAACCCTCCTACGGTGGCTTCTTCCCCATGTGGACCTCCATCAAATTTCCTCCCCTCTAGCTATCAAATAGAAGAAAATCCAAGTTCAAATCTTGACATTTCCTGAGCAATCCATAAAGCAAAGAAACCAATGCGAACAAACTTACCAACAGATAAGAAACATAGAAATGAATCACTCCATTAGAAAAGAGAAGAATGTTTAGTGTATGATTTAAACAGCCCAGACAATGCCATTTAGATTTAGGTTAACAGGTATGCGTACAACCTGAAGGGGGAGGGGTGTCTCTTAATTTGGCCGAAAGTTTGTCAAAGGTCCAGATGGGGGAGGAGCTACCACTAGAGGGTGGAGGGCATGGGTCATGGGTAGACATGGAAAAATGGGTCAGAATTTTCTAACCCACCTCGACTCAACCTGGAAAAAAACTGACTCAAACCCGATTTATTTAACCTAAAGCAAAAATGGGTTGACCTGTGGCTCGACTTGTGTTTTTGCGGGTCAATCTGACCCGGCCAGACCTGCAACCCAACTCGAACCTGAACCATTTAAAAAAAAAAATTTTGGTAAAATAAAAAATAAAATTAAGACAATATTGGTTTAACTGTTTGTTGTGAGTTTTCAGGAAACAATTGAGACATTTACATAACTGTATGTAAATTAATTGAAAGATGAATGATTAAACATTCTGTAATGAGTAAAGATTTTTTTATATCAAATAGCAAAATACATACCAAAATAAATTGATTACAGTACAGTTAAAAATATAAATTTTAAATTGTTGACATGTGTGAGAAATATTTACAAGTATGACAAATAGTGAAGCAAAAGTATCAAATTAACATAAATTATAAATGCTTTGACCTATTTTTTAACAATTTATATTCAAAATAAACGGCTTTTCAAAATAAATTATGATATCTCTTAGAGTGTATGTTACTTAACAATGACATGATATTCATAAAAGAGACTATGTATAAATAAGTAGACAATCAAATTTTAATATAAATCTCAAATTGAAACAAAGTGTCAACCACAATTGGAAATAGATTATAAAATTAATTTTCAAGATTGTAAATTTATTCTATGCTTTTATTCTTTGTCAAATGAATTATCCAATAAGTCATTTGTAATTTTGTTTTATGTTTTTGAATGTTGATATTATGTAGAAATAAAACTCGTATATTTTCTTTTTCTTATCTTTGTGTTATTTTGTTGTAGATAGCAATATTATAATTTGTGTAATTTTAAAATTATTGAATAAGTATTAATAAGTGTAATTCATTCTTGATATAAGTGGTGAATTTAAAGTAATATATTTTATATCATGTAATTTGTTGCATAACTTTCTAAATGACAAATACATGTTGTTTTCTTTTTTTTTTTTTTAAAAAAATCATGTGAAAATACAGGCCAACCCTACCCACAACCCAATTGACCCGAATCCGTTTTCAACCCTCTTAGAATGACACGTTTTTTACTCACAACCCCTTTGACCCACAACCCAATTGACCCGACTCGAACCTAACTGTCCCGTTTTGCCATGTCTAGTCATAGGTGAGTTTGGTTTTTGATTTGGGGAAGACCAAGTTTGATTTGGTTCCATTCATGTGTTTGTCTTTTCAATGTGTCAAATGAAGTTAATATTAAAAATTGTTGCACCTCACTTATAAAATGTCAAGTCATTATTTTGTTAGACATGTAAACAAATAGAATAACAGTAGTCAATAAAAGGATCAATAGCACTTACTTTGTAAACTTTAAGGACTAATAATGCTCAATTGGAACTTTAGGGACCAAAAGCACTCATTATGTAAACTTTAGGGACTAACAATGTAGTTTTGCCTAAAAAATTTAGTAGAAAACAATCTCTAAAATATAAGTTATAATTTTTCTATTAACCAAATATAGTTTTCATTTAACTCAAATCTTTTTTAAGCTATTAAATACTGTAAAATGCGAAAAACTAACTTCACATAAGCTTTTCCATTAAACATACTGATCGTATACATATCCTATCTATTGGTTTTTATATTATTAT
Source organism: Castanopsis chinensis (assembly GCA_032878915.1). NCBI lineage: Eukaryota > Viridiplantae > Streptophyta > Magnoliopsida > Fagales > Fagaceae > Castanopsis > Castanopsis chinensis. Next base: position 6,957,357 of record JAVQMG010000115.1, on the reverse strand, counting down.
ATTTTTCCGAAAAACGGTTAATGTCTATTGCTTTTTTTTTTTTTTTTTTTTTTGAGAAAAATAAGTTAAGAAAAATAAGTCTATTAGGCATCCTATAGGTTTTCAATAGTTTATTTGCTAACAAATATGAGAAAAAAATATGATTTTTGGTAAATTTTATGTTAAAAATTAGTTTATTTCCAAAAAGAAGTTTCTTTTTAATTATTTTTTATTTTTAAATTTTAAACTTAGACAAAAAGAATATATTATATATATATATATATATATATTTTTTTTTTTTTCCCCAAATTGACACATAGTTAGAGAAAGAAACTCATATTATATTTTGCCTTTTCTTTTTCTCTAAAAGTCCGTTTGGTTGGAGAAGTGGAAAAGTGAAAGGATAGAAAATTAGTGGGAGGATGGAAAAGTGGGAGGATAGAAAAGATTTAGGGGGTGTTCAGTTTGTGTTTTCAAACAACAATTCTTAGTTTTTAAACAACATTATACGTATTTCCACGCCTTTTCACCCACACATATTTTCACAAATGTTTTCAAACAACAATTTTCAGTTTTTAAACATGTTTACCAAACGGACCTTTAGTTTTCCCTCGTGTATTTGATTGGATGAGTGGAAAAATGTGATGATGGAAAATACTTTTATTTAGTTGAAAAGAAAAGTGGGAGGATAGAAAATTTAATTTATATAAATTGACTATTATACTCTTGTTACATAATATGTAAGAAATAAATTTATTTGTACTCATTAAATAATATAAAATTTACCACATCATACATATAAATTTATATTATTATAATGTAAAAATTACAATAATGTACATATAAATTTAACTGGGTAAAAGATTTTGTATCCAGGGTATTCCTATAACGCGGGCAACAAATAAGTTAAGTAATTCAACTGGGCAAAACTTATAAATCAAAACTTGCACTAAAAATTTAATTGGGCAATTGGGCAAATCAACTTGCACTGATTTATATAAATCAAAACTTACACTAATAATGTGGGTTCCAACTAGCTCAACTGGTAAAGTTTCTAATGGTTGAATAATAGATTTAGAGTTTGATCCCCGCCCACATCAAAAACTGATTGGTGTTTTGGTCTGATGATAAAGAGTTATCATCAGAAGCGACCCTATAGGTTTAAACTCTCTCTCTTTCAAAAATCAAAAAAAAAAAAACTTGCACTAATAATTTAACTGGGCAAATTAACTTGCTGCACTAATAATTTATCTGGGCATTGGGCAACAAAAACGTGGGCCACAAAAATGTGGTCAACAAATTTACACTCATTAAAAAAACAAAAAAAACTTTGTGCAGGTGAGATGAATAAGGTAAAGATGTAGGTGAGATGAACAGAATGAAGGTATTTGTGTAAAGTACATCATTCAGCATTTTTTCCTCTCAAATTGAGAGGATAAAAAAAGTTGAGCCTAGAGGGAAAATTTTTTTTCTGTCTTTCTTGTTTTCTCTCCTGAACCAAATGGTAAAAAATGTCATTTTTCACCGTATTTTCCTCTCAGTCTTTTCTATCCTCCGGTTTTCATATTTATGTCTCTCTTGTTTTCCTCTCCCTGGCTTTGACTAGTCACCATGAAATTAGTTCGTCAGCAGGTACAAATTAGTCAAATTAGTATGGTAATGGATAGGCAAGTTTATCAATCTGGAAGACATAAATATGATGAAGAATTGAAGTCATTAATAGACAAAACACACTATTGGCTAAAAAACAGAGTTAACAATTTTATTTACAAGTATCATAAAAGCATGTTACACCAATAGAGTTAAAACTAAATATACAGGGGAGCTGTTAAAATAAATGGTTAACATCTCCCTCTATACAAACTAAAACGTGTTGAAGTGGGAAAATATGAAGTCCAAAATCATCAACAACTTGCAAGGTAAGTTATTCCGTCACTTCCACTCACATCTTAGCCTTGTTTGGTCCCAGCAGATTCTCTGACCAGTGTGGGTTAGGCCAAGCAGACCAATTTGAATCTCTTTCAGCTAGATAAATTCATACCCGAGATAAATTATCATATGACAAAGAAGTCATAAGCCAACCCTACGATATATTATCACATGACAAAGCAGTCATAAGCCAACGGCCTGCAATGATCACCGAATTGTAGTTCTTCCAAGAAATGATGCTCCGATCTCGCTGTCCGTGTTCTGTTTTAACAATTACAGGCAGATATGAGTTGCTTTTATCTTCACTAAGAATTGAGTTAAAAAAAAAAAAAAATTACAGGAAAAAAATAGTCATGAAACAATCAGATGCAATAAGAGACATGTATGCGCTTTGTTGACCCTCCCATATGCATATTTAGTTTGTTCACATTAGTCATGGAAGGGAGCACTAGACAAATTCTTGAAAAATTATTGGTGTGCCCCTCTGACAGATGTGAACTAACGCTAAAACATTTCAGGAGGGGATATTGACTGGAAATGCACATCAGTTCTTAAGATGACTAGTATCTATAATAACTGCAGTGAAACTATGTGAAAGAAGACAAAACTTTGGACCTAAACAAGAGCACAAAAACAACTGAGAGTTTTGAATTTCAGATAGTTTACCTGTGATTTAGGGGATGGGAACACATTCCAAAACCGAAGTGTTTCATCTCCAGCTCCTGTGACAATTGTCTGAAACAAGGGTTATTTTGGTTAGGAATGGAATGAGCATAAACAGATGGGACATTGATTTACATAACCGGCCTATTAATAAACAGAAAACTGCAAAGATAATGAAAACAATGGAGGAAAAACTACCTGTCCATCAGGTGAGATGGCAAGATAGAGAACTCGATATGTATGGCCAGTGAGAGTTGCCAACTGCATTAGGAGATGAAAGCAAAACTTAAATATAAAAACAAATAAATTGGAAAAACTGAAAAGATATATTTGTATCATAGTGGGATAAATTTTGTACCTTTGACATGGTAGGATATCTCCAAACTATTATCTGGTTTTGTGAGTACCCATGGGTGCTTACAAGCTCATTGACATTCTTGGACCACACAAGATTGCATACCTGCCATATGTACAGTGGGTATCAGGAAATCTTAGCACACACACTTACACAGAGATATTATTTCAATTCCATAATTAGACCTGTTTCTAGAGACATAGATTGTTACGGGGTTTCCTCATAAATAGTTCCTCACTGACAGGCCCAAATTTTTTTTTTTTTTTTGATAGGTAACAAGTCCAAAATATCTAAATGCAACTATAACAAATAGTTAAATGGATTGTCTACAATGCATGTGCGCACACACATGCACATCTTTTCATTTATGAATAAGAAGAGTGAAACTATGTGGCTAGCTTAGATGCATAATCAACACACGTAATCACATTTAGGTAACAAAAGTGAGAAACCCCTGCCCCCTCATTAATTGCAGTCTCATTATGTTAAAAATTAACTCTGATAGGAAGAAAATACCGAAAAAAAAATAGTGAACCATGTAATAAGGATCTAGCGCTTTAGCTAGTACCCATTTATATATACAGGACAGCTTAGTCTGTTTAGGCCCTCATGTTGTAAGACTAAACTAACAGGAAATCAATATAGTACCAAGAATATTCTTCTTGTAATTAGTGTTTCACATCATTAGATAACAACAATCTCTCAAATACCAGTCTTTAAACTTTAATCCTAAATATCTACTGTTTTGCACTTATTCAACCCACCAAAGGAGCAAATGAATCTTTCAATCTGCTACAATTATAACAAAAATTGGTACTGAATGGATCGATCACATCACAATTTTATAATACCAATATTGCCTATTAGAGACATCATTTGATACTGTCAAAAGAAACCTAGACATGCATTAAAAACTAGTGAATCCTGAAAGGAGACAGCCAATGAGGGACCTTCTTCAGCCATCAGCTTGCAATTATCATCTCATTTCTCAGCATTGTATACAAAAGCATTATTGAAAGAACTAAAATGATTTAAAAGCCACACACAGCATTTTGTGAAAGATTTATACAGTCCTATATTTTAATTTCAAAAACCACTAGACGGAAAAAGAAAAAGAAAACCTCATCCTTCTATTCTTTATTTTTGAGACAGGAAAGAGAAAAGATTAATAAAAGAAAGGTTTTCTATTCCATGTATGCACTAGACCCAATTAAAAGGATGTCAGTATGGAAAAACACAGAATAAATAAATTAATAAATAATGACAAGCTGATTACCTGACTTCCAGTGTCCATGCAGCTCAAGTGTGAATTAGTGGTTGTATTCCAGAAACGAATGCATCGGTCTGCAGTTCCTCCCCCAGATGCAAGAAGTCCATGAAGATGGGGAGACCATGCAATAGCTTTTACAGCTGCTGTATGTTCACAGTACTTCAGCACGGGTTGAGTGGAATGTTGATTCCAAACAAAAAGCTACACATATGTCAGATAAACCATCAGTCAAGAATGCACGAGGAACAAACAAATAACAGGGAAATGCAACTAATGAGACAAGAAAAAGGAGATGTTATCACATACTCTGTTATCATTGCCGCCTGAAGCTAATTCACGATTATCATATGACCACTTTAGTCCACAAACCTAACACAAAGAATTGGCCTTTAGACTGGGAAAACAACTAAATATTGATAAAAAATCAAGGAACCTAAGATAATGATTAGAATCAAAGAAGCAGCAGATATACATATAGCAATATTAATGCATTCAAGAAAATTAAAGAAGCTGCATCGGAAATAGGATAAGATGCTAAGTGAAGTACAAAAAGAATATATATATATATATATATATATATATTAGAAAAAACAAAACAAATCTTTTTGATTGACCAGGAAAATAAACAAGTTGAACAAGAAGTTTATGAATCTAACCTCTGATTTGTGTCCAGAAAGTTTACTAACAAAATCTTCCTGAGCACGTATATCTCGTTGAAAAATAGTCTTGTCACGGCCACCAGAAGACAAAAGAGATGAACTCCAGGCTAAGGCCCCAACGCGTAACCGATGACCCTCCATAGTTCTCAGCCTCTTACAGCGAGAAGCATCCCAAATCTACACAGAAAGTTGCTAAAGGCATCAGCTAAATGTGCATGGAAGCATACCAAAAAATGAGAGAATAACACAAAAAAAGAAAGGAAAATTTTAATTGACCAGTGGCATTATGACGCATTAAGATACATTAAAATGAAGACGATTTATTTAGTTTCATAACTCTCCATTATCACAGAAGATGAGCAGGACTAAGGATCCCCTTGAGAGAGGGTTGTTGCTCATATGATGGCTGTGTGGGTGACCAGTGAATCAATTTATAAAATAGATCAGTCTCATGACTCCCATCTACTCTTACAAGTTGCAGAGTAACTTCTTTTATATATATATATATATTATTGGTAATTAAACATGCACGATGAGTCTTGAACATGCAACCTCACCCTCCACATTGCACTTTCAGAAGAGGAGGAGATGCCATTTGAGCTAGAGCTCAATGGTGTAATTCATTACAAGCTTTTCATTACTGATCTAAGTGAATCCTACACAATCAGCACTTGCATCTTCAATTGTTTTGGGAATTCAGGTTCAGTACCCAAAAAAAAAAAAAAAAATCTACAAGTAATGATTACATTCTTCATCATGCTACCCCCAACCCACCAAAACCCCCGTTTGCACATTGTTGGTAGTCTTTTGTATCTTAAAATGCAGAATACTAATAGAAAGAAACATCTCTGAAATTGAAAACAATATTAACACCAAGTCTAACCTGAACTTTTCCATTGCTAGTTCCAACAGCAAGATGTGTCCCACGCTGAGCCCACCCTACTGAACAGACACTGTCGTCAAGTCCCAAGTCACACAACTTTGTTACCTGCACGTAGCATATGCCAAGATGTATCAAACAATGCCACGGAGGCAAAATCTCAAAAAGCACCAAGAGTTTTTACGATATAAACAAGAATCATAGCAAATTTTAAACGTGTGAAATTGCAGCCCATTTATTTGCCTAAAAAGTAACTGATTCATGATACTGTGCAAATAAAAACAGAACACAATTAAACACACAAAAAAAAAAAAAAAAAAAAAAAAACTGACCTTGCTACTGCAGGCATTCCACAAGTAAACGCAATTGCCCAATCCCACAGCCAACACATTATGAGAAGACCAATCCACAAGATTCAGATAAAAATCATCTTGCAATGCCGGTGCATCTAAAACCTACATTCAATAAAGAACCAACATTTTTAAAAACCCCAGAAACCCAATTTGCAAAATCGAAATCCAAACCAACCCAAATCGCCAAATTCACATAATTTTTACCTTATAAGGCGACCGTGGAACCTTCCGGGGAGCCTTGACCGGGCTATGATTAACCCCCTGAACGGCCTCGTCGAATCCAAAAGGCAAGAGCGAGTGCATGGAGCGGCGCGTCTCGCTCTTGTACCGGAAAATATTACGGCTGGGGGTGGATCTCTTATCGGGCGTCGCCGGAAAAGCAACTCCGCCGGAGGTTTCGGGGCCGAAAAGAGCGGCACGTAGGAGCGTGGCATAGGCACTGGACGTGTCTTCTCGCCCCTCAGCTGTACAGCTCGCTTTCGGCGAAACCAAGTCGAAAAGCGCAAAATTCGACCCGGATCTACTGGGTATGAACCGGTCGGAGTAGATCGTTCTCGACGGACCCGTGTGGTAGCTCGAGTTTAAAAGACGGTCTATGTGTTTCGACGCCGCTTCAGCTGAGAGATTCAGCTGCGACGAAGACGAAGAAGATGGTGGCGATAGGGTTCTCAGAGCTGATTGAGTCGGTGGTGTTTGGAGCGTCGAATCGTCCATATTGAATTTGCTTTCAGCAAAAATTTCTGACCGTTCGGTATTTTCTACTATTTCTCTCTCTCCGAGACACACAGAGAGAGAGAGAGAGAGAGAGAGAGAGATTATGAGGTTTGCTTTAGTTTCTTTTTCGGCGGGTTTCGGTTAAATTTACCGCGAAACCTTGGAAAACGTTATTTTATTTTGCGGGAAAAAGAGAGTGCCGTGGTCTTGTCTTGTTGGTGTAGAATTCCAAGGTTTTTACTAAAACTTAAAAACATCTAGGACTAGCCGAGGTGCTCTGGTTTGGTTTTCGGGCTCCGATTCGGGTCTCAACTAAACCGTAAGATTATCGGATTTGCAAATACAATTTCACGAAGGATTTTGGATTTTTTTGGGAACAATTTTTTTTGACGTTAATGACTTCTATGTTCTTCATCAGATTCAAGGTATAAATACTAAAATAAAAAGTCGGTACTAGGTTAGGTAGTACCGAGTCCGAGTCTGAGTCCGAAACCGACCCAATATAGGATTATTATTGCTTGATTAATAAATTATTATTAGTAATTCTGATTCACTCGTGCTAATGCTTTTTTAATTGAAATTTAATTAATTTTTTTTTTCTAAAACATGCGCAAGATTATTAAATAGGAATGTGATTTTTTTTTTTTTTACTACCATTTGGGTTTTTTCTTTGTTTATTCATTATTATGTATTTGTAATTTTGCAGGCTGATGTTCATTTAAAAAATTGATGGGCAGGATTGGATTGATTAGTATAATTAATACATTAACTAGCTGAATTTAGTAATTTACATGCGTTTTTGTTTTCTTAATGAATTTTCCATGCTTTTGAATGTGCTGATACCCGCCTTAAATTGACCATTATCTCTCATAAGCAACTTTTACACTTGACAATTGATATATAGAGGGAAAATACTACAATTATCTAAAGATAAAGGAAAATAATCCAAAAAATTGAGGAAGTAAAATCTGAAACAATTATGAAGAAATAAATCTTCAGGAAGCCACAAAAATATATATTTTAAATTTTGAGGCTTAAGAAATTATCTTTTTGTATCTCCAAAATATTTATTTTACATTAACTTTAGGTTGGCAAAGTCTTTCTATTTTTGCAAAGGAAGTATGACATGGCAAAAATTCACCATCTTACATGAACTTGCATTGCCCAGTAATTCTTTATGTAGAGTTTTTATACTTTAAAGATGTTGGACAAGGACAAATTTTGCTTGTCATGTCTCTATTTTGAATATGCATATATACATGCATTTATTTAGTACATTATATATTAAATTTACATATTTATATAATTTAATTTTCATATGTATTTCTCTTTTCTTTTTTACATATTTTATTGCCATTGCAAAACATTTGTTTTTTCCTTTCTCTCTGCACTCATGATTATCCATTTCTTTAATCTATCATCTCTATCTCATTAATATCAAAACCACCTTATAGGGATAAAAAAGATATACCTCCAACCACCCTACCCTAACTGGTCTCGTTCTCACTGGTGCAAATGTTCCCTTCCCTAAAGAGAGAGGGTGAGGATCCGACACCCAAATCCAACCCCATCCCATCTCGTTGATATTACTATGCTAAATCCTTCTATAGGATTTTTTAAGAAGTACACATAAAAAGAAAGCCTAAAATGCATAGTATATGCTTTCCCCCCTGTGTTGGGCCTCAGAATACATTGTTTGAGACTTCGTTATGCCTAGCCGAAAAGGGCATATGGTCAAATCCAGCCCAAACTCAAATTTTGAGCCCAAAATATCTGTTAACGTCCAACCTAGTTCATTTAATTTGAACTAAGTGTTTGAGCCTAATAGATGTACGAACTAGGTGGGGTCCGGTCGTCAGGGACTCAGACTTGGCCCAGCTTGGTTGAACTGACAAACTCTCAAACCCAGTATTGATAAAATTACTAGTTATTTTTTGTTTTTTCTAGGTTAATGTTTAATTTACATTCGTTAAAATTACCATTGATTTGAATTGCCATTTAGGTTCCTGAGAAAAAGTTGTATTTTTTATATACTTATTTATTTATAATTCAATAATTAGAGAGGGGAATTTGAATTGCGATATAAACCACAACTCTCCATTACTAGATCTACCATTCCTTTTTTTATTTTTAGGTTGATGAAAATGACAACACTGTCATGAAAAATTCTGGTGCCACAACAAAATGTATAATTTTGATCACAACTTGTATATGTGGTAAGTTGTAGTTGGTAGAGGGGTGTCCTCATATGGACCTACTATCACTCTTTCACCAACCATAACTTGCTATATGAGCAAGTTGTGATTAAAGTTGTGCATTTTGGTGTGGTATAAGAATTACTCCACTGGTCATCCCTGCTGCCACCACCGATCTAAAAAACAAAACTCCAGTTGTCAATCTCCCCATCACATGCCACTTGAAGAATCTCACGTGCTACCGTAAATCCCACGCGCTTCTTCTTTGTCCCATGTGCCTCACACACTAGTTAGAAATCTTGTCATGCGTCGCCACGTGCAATTTAGTCTTTAGTGACATTATTTATGATGTCAACCATGCCATATGTCACACCTTGATCATTGCCAAGTGACCCCTAAGCATGTACATGCCATGTTGGCAAATCCTCTTTTGGACTTGAACTTGTTTGGACCCAAATCTAACAAACTAATACAATTAAATTGTTGACTAGCCATCTAATTATTGACTTTTAATTGTTGTTGATACTAATTTTTGCGACACATTTTTTATAAGCCTGATTCAATTAAGCCCAACTTCATTGTGGGCTCAATTTATGTATTATATTATATTTTATTCTTTTAAGTATGGTCTAAGCCCATGTGACTTATGGGAGAAATTGAGGAAGTGTGGTTTGGAGGGTATAGGTCGGTTCCTTATGGACATTTTGCATGAGCCCAGCCCATATGTGCTACCAAGTGGGCAAGGGACACCGGTAGTACCTCAGGCTCATGAAGGAGGTCTTATATCTAAAATTTTCACCCTAAAACAGTTTTTATGCTTTGGGTGATTGTAGCCCAAAGTTTCTATCCGAACCCTTTTCTTCTTTAAAAATGGTTGGCTCTTATTAGCCAACTTCAGCTACTAGCTCTTATCTAGTTGAGCCTCTCAATGGTCTGAAACAACTGAAAATGAGGAGCCAATGAGGGTTTAGTCAAACATTTCCCTTAATGATGATAAAAATAATCCTTCCTTTTATCCAAATAAAAGTAAACCTGAAACCAAAGCCTCTTCTATTAACCAAAAACCAGTCGCTTAGAGCACCCCAAACTCAATATAAATGCCATAACCAGATTCAAAACAGAGGGGGAGGACATTTTTTACTCTGAGAGCAACACCCCGATCTCAAAACAAGAGTCTCTCTTCAGCTAAAAAACCAACCAACCACGTTCTACTCACATACCTGAAATTTTAGAGTAAGAGCCCATTCAGCTAGTCAACAATTGCATAATTCCAAAGTTTGGGGGTAGAAATATGGCTACAAAAGAACCTTTTCTCTCTTTCTCACAACCTCTCTTAATTTCTTATTCTCGATGACTGTGGGTCGAAGTTTCAGACCTGTTGAATCACATTTTTCCCATAAAGCTGAAACTCGAGAGTAAAATCCCATTGAGCCAGAAAACATTTTCACAATTCTGAATCTTAAGGGTGGAAATATGGGTATAAGGAAACATTTTTTCTCTTTCTCACAACCTCTCTCAATTTCCTCTTCTTGCTGACTGTAGGGTCAAAGTTTCAGACCTGTTATATTTTTATGCTTTTCTACACTTTTGTTATTAGCATTTTGATTCTCTCTTGTCAAAGGATCTCTAGCCTTTTTTTTCATTATACATTTGAAATTTTGGGCTTGATTCTCTACAATAAACACTTCTAAAGAACCCAAGGGAGATTTAGGCCATTCTCGCATTTTCGGCCATTCTCGCATTTTCGGCCCTTCTCGCCAAAACATCCTCGACAATTGTTAAGTGTTGACTTTGACTAGAGTTGACCTTTTCCAATAACCCTATCCTACAATGTTTTTCACATATATATTTTGGGGCCTATTTTCCCATTTAAGGCTCCCAAATCACTCAAATTGGCTCATTTGAGTCTCGTATATGCAAAATTCACAGTTTCATTTATTTCAAATTGTGCTTGATCCATTATCCATTCATTTCGGCCACTTTCAAAGCACCATTCAAGAAATTTTTAAGGTATCTTTACAAGCTTATTCCAAATTCAAGACATGCCATTTAGTAAAAGAGTGTTCTATTTAGTAAAAGAGTCATCTTTTCCTACATTTTGTTTCGTTAATTCTACTAAATTGGGAAGTTCAATACTAAGCTGTTTTGAAGCTATCACATGATCGTAGAATACCCAAATTGTGTTCTTTATAACATTTAAGTATATGCTTATTTTATCAACATAGGTTACCATTTGTATCTGGATATCCCCGCACTATGGGAGGTCGTAAGAAATTTTTCCCACTTACCCAAACAACAAAAGTTCCCTCTGCCTTTCAACTTTTTTAATTTTTTTTTTCCACCCTACCTTTCAACTTAAATGATGGCTAATAACATTACTGCATCTTCAAGCATCTATTCTGTGGTGTATAATTGCCTTTGACACAATAAAGAAAGAAAAGTGAAAGTCTTTGTGTTCAAGCATGAGATACGATTTTGCCTTTGTCTAGAATGTAACAATGCTGCAATAGTACAGCCCACTTCTATTAAGTCTAATGGCATATCGTTTCCATTTGTGGGGTAGATTTGAGGTATAATCCTTCAACTTCAATCTTCACGTAACAAAAATATTAAAAAACAGAAAAGAAAAAAAGTCTTCTTCAATTTTATGCATTTATTTAGTAATTTATTATTATGTTTTGGGTAACTCAGATACAACTCATTTTTACTTACCAAAAACAAAATTTTCTTTCCTTGAATATTGTAGACCTACTTGTAGTCTTGAACGACCAAATATAGGCATTATAGTTACAAAGATTAGGTCATTTTGTAGTTGTACTTTAGTTATGTAATATATTATAAACTTGGTTTAAAACACTATTATTATTTTTGTGTGTATTCTAATAAGTATTACTATTTATTTAAAAAAAAATATAGGCATTATAGTTGAGCTACACAAAATTACAGTGATGCTACACGGAGTTTAGGACGGAAAAGAACCTGCAGACAACAGAGTTTTATTATGCTCTAAATTCCCACATTTTACAGGTGTCTATTCATATCTTACTTTAATATGCATTTGTCCCAATTGCAAAACTTTTGAGCCAGACTTGGTAAGAGTGAATCACATAAACTTATTTGGCCAAACTATTGAATTGAAGAAAAAAGAAAAAAAGAAAAAAAGAAAGAAAGAAAGAAAGAATTACCTACTTTTCTGTATTGTTGTATCCAAAATTACCTTCAATGATCAGAAATTTTGATTTATTCCTACTTCTAGCTCTCAGTGAGAAAATATAAATTCCTTTGATTTGGGACATCCAGCTTGTAATGTGAAATAAAATTTTCGAAACATCATTATTTTTACAAAAAGATTGGAGGAAAAAGAATAATGAATCATCAGGACTGAGAAACGGATTAATTTGTTCCTGATTCCTGTTCCAAGATTTGGAAACTATGCAAATATGGTTGAATTTCCTTTAAATCTCATAACCAATAATTTTTCTTTTTGAGCTAATGTTACAGCAAGAATAATCACAAACAAAAATGAACAATATTCAATGAGGAGGAGGAGGTATATACTCGTGCTCAATTGTAGGCAATGTTCGAGTGAGAGCTGCTGTGGGAGCTCTTACATGTCCAACCATAGATACTTGTAAAGCTTCTTCTTCATAAGCCCTTCTCTCCATCTCTTCCATTCTTGACTTCTTCTTGGCCTTAACAAACATTGCCACCACAAGCAAACTCAAAAGAAAAGCACCCAATGCAGCCCCAAATGAACTTCCAACTGCCACTTTCCACCGGCTAATCTTTTTACTCACTTGCTTTGGGGGTGTCTCAATGACCAATCCAAAATGTCCATGCCTCGTTGCATCACATACATATGGTGATACCTGATTTGCTAGTGAGACTTTGCCATCACTTTCAAAACTAGCACAATATGGCCTAATTCCTTGGAAGTTAGTGAAGTTTGTAGTATTGCTGAAGTCTATTGTGATGGGCTTTACTCCTGCAAGAATTCCAAGCTCAAAAGAGTCGCTAAAATTCACGTTGACACCAGAATTATAAGCTAGAAGACCTAAAATAGGGGACACAAGTTGGTACCCAGATAAATCATAGTTAGCATAGTATATGGAAGACCAATTATATCCCAAGTTTTGTCTAACTACCATGACTCTTTCCACACAGGGATGCACAGTCACACCAACATCCAGATGAAATTCCATAACCCTTGCCCCATACCTTTGAAGACTGCCACATCTGAACCTCGCCATGTTGACCTTGATGCCAGAAAAGTTTGCTGGTAAGTGTACAGTGTGTAACGTTCCAGTCCTGAAACGTTGGTCAAAGGACTTAAACGTGTAGTCTCTAATGTAGAGATCAAGAAGATGAGCTGATTTGATTCCTTGAGCTTGAGCTTTTATTGATGCTAATGATACCCATGAAAGAATTATCAATGTAAAAGAGAAGAGGGAGCCCATGTGAGAAAATGAGCTTTGCTAAGAAGTTGGAAGAATATGTAGTAGTATGGAGTAAGACAATTTTCTGGGGCTGGAAAATTAAAAGTATAGTTTGAAATTTGTGAAAAAATAAATCTAGATTAGATTCTTTTCCTGTAGAAAAGGAAAGTTTAGACTGTTTGGGGAAATTTAAAGAACAGAAAAAGCTTTGGTGGATTAATGAGTAAGGAAGGAAAAAAGAAAGAGAAAAAAAGAAAGTTCTTATATTGTTTCTATCATTGTAAGTGAAGGGAGTGAAAATGTTAGGTGGCTATGAAAGTTTCTGATAAGAAAGATTGCTTGTTGTTTTAGGAGATGTGGGGTTGTGAAGAACCAGCAAAATGAATCTCGTACTGTTGAATAGCAGCATACTTTTTGTTGGTCTGTCTTAATAAAGAAAATTTTTGAGTTGGCAAAGGGGTGAGAGTCATATGGGAAAGGTCGGGAGATATGATTTTGAAGCATGGGCTGATAATGATGGTATTAAAGGGGCATGGCGTGCTTAGGGAAAGAAATGAGAGCATTTTTCACTTAGGGGCTCCCATACTCTAATTGTGCTTGATGACATGTCTGCCACTTGAACTACTTTGTGGTTTCTTGTTGGCTACCATGACATTCTATTCTTCTTCTTCTTCTTCTTTTTTTCTTTTTTTATTTGATATATCATGGGCCCAAATTTCACATGGGAGGTCAAATAAGAAATACAAGAATATGTTTTGAATTTTGGTGCAAATGACTCCCTTTATTCCCTCATTTTGTTTACCATTTATTGTAGGACCTCATGAGAGAGGAATTTATGTGCTTTTTGATGATTTTTATTGTGTGTCATTGGCACCTTATGGAGTGCATTAATTATGTCTTTTTGACTATAAGTACATCACAAGATTAGTATTGGCAAAGATAGAGATGTCCTATTCTTAAGCATATTGGATTTGTTAAGTTTTGGATTTGAGCACTAACAAGATATATATATATATATATATCTATATTTATGTTTGGTGGAACAATGAAATACTTTGTAGTTGAGTTGAGAAACAAAATTGCACAGAAGATTTGTCAATTGGGCCATCTCCATGAATCTTTTGCCGATAGTTAACTAATTTGTGCGGGATAAAGGGGCTACACACATTCAGGAGATTAACCAAGTTAATTGGCATCTTCACTAATCTTTAAAAGTAACAAGCAAAAGTAGTGATATTCTTGACATGAGCATCTACGCTCATAGCAGGTGAAAGTTCACTTTTTTGTGAATAAGGATCACATACAAGACAAAGAAAATCCTCCAAAGTGAACGAACAAAAACGCTTCGGGACTTAAAATAGAAGAAGAAAAAGAAGATAAAAGAGCCATGGTGAACAGCTTGTATATTTTAAATTATCAACGGAAGTTGAGACTGGTCCCATAAGTCAATCCTACTTGCCAATTAGCAGGAGCAACATTCCAAGCAATAATAGTCTCCCTGGTTGTGTAAGAGGTGATCCTAAAAGAAAGAGGTTGGCCTCCAAGAGTTGCAAATGCTTGGTATGAAGCTCCCCAATTATGGGTCATGCTTATCCATCCTGTTTTGCTTCCTTTCACCCACATATTAACAATGTCTCCCCCACCTCCAACGTTCATCACATACACCAACAACCAGTATCCATTTCCTTGAAAAGAGAATCGAAGCCCGCCGGTCCTTATACATGGTACCCTAATACATAAAACAATGATATACTATTAAATAATTGTAGATACTTGTGTAAAGTAGTAGTCATAAACAGAGTGTAAGAAGGTAACTTATCATTTCAGAAGTGAACCGATTTTTCTTTTCTTCATTAATTAGTACTAGTATAATGACTTGATAAAATGACTCGAGAAATCTTATACCTGCGGTACATAACTGGGACAATGCCGGCTTGCCATTGAGCAATTTTCATAAAAGCAGGCTTGGACATGTCAAAGTGGACTCGAGGTGGGTTGCACCACCCACCAGCATTAGAGTCCTCTGACCAATTTGGTGGGCAAAGGTTCGTAGCAGTCACTGTTGTGAATGCTACCCCTCCAAAGCACCACTTTGATTGGTAACACTTTATTTGGTAGCAAGTCCCACAAGCGTAGCCATTGTTGAACAAAGTTGAGCTCAAGGCTGCTGTATCTGTTCCATAACCATTAACAAACAGATTTCCGTACCCACAAGCTCCTCCTGTAAACCCAATACAGAAAAGGGACATCAATTAACATATTATTATGCTTTATTTCTTTTGTGATAAATTCTAATTTTTCTTAATAGATATGATAAAATATTAAATGATTAATTTTTACCATCAAACAAAACACTATTGAGTTTATATTTGTGTAGGCCGGATAAAATCTACTATTTGATTGCAAATTGTTGTAAATTGGACCATACATAAATGTTGACTGGTTCACATTGCTAAGGGAACGTGTAGACCATATAGCCAAAATTATGTCTTTTTCTTTTAGAAGAATTTTTACCCTATGGATAAAATCATTTAACCAATATAAAATTTAAGGGTACTCAAAAATTTTCATACATATTAAGGTGACTTTGGTTCTTCACCTTAATGCATTGAAAAAATAAACCTTGACTCTACTTCTTTTCACGTTTGAGCAAGTAGCAAGAACAAATTTTGCCATCAAATCTTGTAATTAGATCAACAAGCAAAATTATTTTATTTTGAAATTATGTGTCTTTTTTTACCTTCAAGATAAAATGATGACAAAATATAATAATGTAAATTGAGTACCCATGGTTGCAGTGGCAGTATCGTCGCCGTAAAAGGTGGCGTGGGCAAGTTGCCATGGGCTCGGCCAGAAGACTCCGGCAACTTTTTGTTGGCTGATTATTGCCAATATTGATGCCATGAAGAAGAAGCTAAAGCCCCATGATTGAGAGGAAGAAGCCATGGTTCAATGACTCTTGGTTACGAGCTCTTCTGACTATGACAATTTGTAATGCCTATTGACTTGTACATGCTAACTTATTTAGTATCTTAACAACAATTCTAATTATAGACAGTGCATTCATGATCCTCACGAAGATTGAGTCCTTCAATTTAAATAATGGGGAAAAAAATTTATAAAATGTAATCAATTTTGTTTGTTATTTGAAAAGCTTACTTGTTTATTTTTAAAAAACATTATATGAGAGTTTCATTGCACCAATATGTGGTTACCTAGAAAATTCTTGCACAGCCGATTGAAATTATAATGTTTGGAACGTGCAGGCATGTTTATATTCTGTGGTGTTTAAAGTCCTTAATTGATTCTTCTCAAAAAAAAGAAGAAGAAAGTCCTCAATTGATGTCTCTTTTCGTTTGACCTCCCTTTTATAACTAATTAATCTAATCTTCAGTTTGGGTCCAATTGCTTTGCCCTTCCCTTCCTCTCATGAGTCACACAATCAGGGAATAGGAAGAATTTTACCCAAATAAAATCATTTTAATTAATATTGATTTGCTCTTTGATTTGTCCAAAACTCCAAATTTCGAGATCAGTGACACAAAATTATATTTGGTTTACAATTTCAGCAATTAAATTTCAAATATTAGTTTGGCTAGTAGGAGAATTTTTTTTTTCTCTATTCTTTTTTGTGAGAGGAGGATTATGTTTTCTCATGCTAAATTTTCATCTCATTTTACAATGAATCTCACAACCTATTGCTTGAAATCCCAATTTAGAATATTTGTTTAACGTTCCCCTTGTTTGTCTCTAAATAGACAATTGAGAATATATTGAAACAATTATATTATCACCGCACACATTTGGTGTGGTGGTCACTTTACAAGTATAAATGCTTGTGGGGTGTGGGGGGCAAGGGCCGGAGTTTACGTCTATAAGAGAGAGTTTCACACATATATACACCTAGATTAGGCTAAAGTAGAAATTCTATCTTGTATAAAAAAAAACAGTCATATTAAATTGGTTTTTATTTTTTATTTTTTTTGTTTTTCGTATTTAACAATGAGCATACTATATGGTTGAACTTATCTGGAAATGCTATTGACACATGGCAAAGAAAAAAAAAAAAAAGTGAAGATTGGTTTAACCAATGAATTTAAGAAAACACACCAAAAAAGTGTTTTTTTTTTCTTATAAATAACTAAAAGTCAAATCTGAAAATCGTAAACAATAATGGACTCAAAATACGAAAATATTGTGTCCCTATAAATTATGATTTGATCTTGAAATCAATGCCATCGGTGTTGTCTTAATTAAAATTATTTCAATTAACAATAATTTGCTAATTGTTTGGTCCAAATTTCCCGATTACTGACACAAAATAAATTTGGTTTATGATTTCAGCAATTAAATTTATACTATTAAGAACATGATTCTTTGTTTGGGTTTAAATATTTTGCATACTAAAATATCTCCACTTAATTTTTTAAACTCTCTAAGATACCCATATTATTTAGTTAAATAATTTTAAATTTAAAAACACAAAATGGCTAAAAGAGCAATTTAAAATTTTTAAAAAAGTTACTAAGTTTTAGACTTTCAAACTTTTATAAATTTTTATGTAGGAAAAGATCTTAAAAATTAGGACATTATGTTTGTCTCACTTTTTTTTTTTTTTTTGGAGGATGTCTATGTCACTTTTAAACATTAGTATTTCACTAAATTCAAAAAAAAAAAAAAATTATTAGTCTAGTTTCAATATTCGTTTAGATAGCAGGAGAAATTTTTTTTTAAACAATGAGCTAAATGGTTGAATTCATCCAGACATACTTTTGTACATTATGTGAGAGAAAAAAAAATTAAAATTAGTTCGATCAATTAATTTAAAGAAAACACAAACATAGTAGTGTTTTATGCAAGGAAAATGTTAAATCAATGAGCTAATAAATGAGCAAAATGGTTTCATCCAAACATAATTTTGTTTATATGTGAGGGAAAAAAAAATTGGATTGATCAGTTAATTTAAAGAAAACATAAAAATAGTAGTATTTTATGCGAGGAAAATGTTAAAGATGTTATTATGGGACAAAGTTTAGTTATAAAATTAGTTGTAGCCTATGGCTACATCATTCTTTAAAAATAAAATTAACATCAATACATATTTTGAGAATCTAATCATTGAATTGTATGTTCTTTAAGCTCTTAATAAATATGTCAAATTTTATGCCAATAAGATATTATTTACTATATAATCTATAAGCTTATATTTTATGCATAATTTTGAATTACAAAAATTTGCAATTTAAATAATTTATTAATGACATAACCTTTGATCTTTAATTTTCTAGAAATTTTGCAAGTATAAAAGATATAAGAAGAAAATGTAATTTAATGGTTGATTTTTCAAAATTCACCTCCAATAAAAAAATATTGAGTAAAGCTGTAGTTTTATGTTACAATTAATTTTATAACTGAACTTTGCCCTAAGTTTTATAGTAGTATAAAATTTATAAATAGATGTGATAATAAGTGTGCATTTGGCATGGATTATTTTTGTTAACTTATTTTATTATCTAGCTTATTTTTGCTATTATTCATGGGTTTTACTGTACTTTTTATTATTATTCATAGGTCTCACTGTATTATTTCAGCTAAATTTTACCTTCATTTATATTACTTTCAGTAAAAAAATTTCAGTTTCAGCAAAATAAGCAGATTTCAAAAGGATACTAAATATGATTGATGGACTTCAACCATTCTATAATTGAATATTTGCATTGGCATTTTATAATTTGTAATATATCAATTTGTAAGCTTAAAGTAATAAAATTTGCAATTTTTTTAAATTTTTTTTTTTTTAACTAGAAGTCAATTTATTTTTTTTGAGGAACAACTAGAAGTCAAATTAGAAAACATAAACAAGCGTGGACTCAAAAACATAAAACTATTGTGCTTTATTATGCGCCTATAAATTATGATATGATCTTGAAATCACTTCAGATCGGTGACTTGGTGTTGTTAGTGGGTATTAAATATTCAATTTAAGGGTCCAAATATTCTTTATGGTCCCACTCTAAGGTGTTCAAATTAAATGTTGCCACGTATTAAATTTTGTACTTGTTTCAAGGAAGTTAATTTTGTACTGGTTTGGTCAGAGAAATGAAATATTTTGATATCAGTCAATATTAGTGTACAATTTCGGAATTACCGCTATATATATATATATATATATATATATTCTAAAAATTATAATAAGTTACTAAAACAAATATTAATATTTTTTTTTACTCATATCTCTTCTACCTTATCCATATCTTTTTTTTAGCCCTCTTTTATTCTCCTCAACCCACTATTCTCTTTCTCCCTTAATAATTGATATATTAAAAGCTCATAAATAATTTAAGACTAACGGATAGAATTGATAGATTGAAATACGTTTCGACAAAACAAAAAAGAACAGATTTTTAACCTTTAAAAAAATTGAAATGATTTACGTTAATTGATATATATATATATATATATATATATTTTTTTTTTTCAAATGCTTAGAGTTTCCAAGTCATAAATCCACCCAATCAACTATTGGAAGTCCTAACCCATTAGGATTTCATTTTTTTTTTCACCTCCACACATCTTGCTTACAGTTGTAGCCCATTAGTCTTTCATTATAAGTTTTTTTTTTTTTTTTTTCATTCCTTTATTCACCTCCACATGATTTGCTTTGAAGTCTTGTCACTTGCTTCTTGATTGACTTCTTAGTTTCTACTTTCAAGTGAGTGTACCAAAACAAAAAAGAGAGACAAACACACGTTGAGAAATAAATGAAGAAGATGAAGGGGCTGTAGAAACAGAGGCTAGCGAAACAAAGGAAAAGAAGAAGAAATGCATAGCAAAGACAAATACGAAGATGAGGAGGAAAAACCAAGGTAAGAGTGAGGAGGTGGATCCTGAAATTTTGGGGGTTCTCCGAGTTTGTTTGTTTGTTTGTTTTTTTTTTTTTTTTTTTTTTTGTCCAGTATCTATTTTCCGGCCAAAACACGATGCTTATCCCGGTATGTTCGAAACGGCTTTAGTACAGCCGGTATTTAAACCGAAATGAAACAAGAGCATTTCTATACTGGCCTAAGCACCAGTACGGCAAATTTCAGAGGTATCGGCCTGTACGGTATGAAATTAACTTCCTTCTACTTGTGCGTGCAAGTGCAACTCATATTATAGACTTTATCCCTAGTTTGATTTTTTTGTTTTTTTCTCCAGTAATGCATACGGCCATGCCGGTGAGGGAATTGTTGCTAATATTCTTGAACTTAGACAAGTGAATCTTTTTAAACAAATCAAAGCTATGGTTTTTGAGAGTTCAATCTTACTATGATTATTTAGAGCGAGAAATTAGGGAGTAGTCTTTCAAAATGATTGGACACCCAATTTGTTTTAAGCGCAACAAACCTCAATAATTTAGGTTGAGCTACTAAATACACACACATGAGATTGAGACCTAGAGAATCTTCTTGGCTCTCAATTTTTTTGTTTGTTTGTTTTTGTTTTTAAATGGTTAGAAGGGGTAGTGGAACGGTGGAACTCCCTAACCTCCCTAGAGCAATACCTCATTTTTATGAAGCATAAAGGGCATTGGCACTTTGTTAGTGAAAAATGACTTGAACCCAAGACCCAAGTCCCAACTACCCAAGATTTAAGTCCCAGCTACTAGTCCACTCTCAGCGGTGATGAATTCTTGCCTCTTTGCTTTGCTCTTCAGTAACTACATTTAGACTTGACAAAATTGAACCAAGACCCAATAATTCAACCCAAACTTGAAGAAAAACGTGTGATCTAAACTTGAGATTTTTAATTCAAAGTAAAAATGAGGTGACCTGTGACCTAATGACCTAACCCGAACATGCAAACATACAAGGATTTTGGTGTCTTTCATACATTTGTTAGCCATCACATGCTGAGATTATTAAATTTTTGTTCAAAATTGTTGGGTTGTAAACAAGTTAAGTTTTGTCAAGTATTGAATGTGCAAATTCAGCTTGACAACAAATACAAAATATTTAAATTTGGCTTGAGCTTGAATCAAGCCTGCAAACTATGTTTGAGCTTGAGCTTGTTAGAAAATCCAAAAACTTGAGTTTGACTTGGCTTGATTTTAATTTATTAGTCAAGTTGAGCTTGAGCTCAATATCAAGCTCAAACTTAAGCTTTATTTCAAGCTTTTAAGCTCAAGATCCAATACAAGTACATGATCAAATCCATAATAAGCAAATTATCAAGCTCATTTGGTTTGGACATGTGATCCTAACTCCCAATTAATTAAAAACTTAGTAAGAAATGAGTTTATTTTTCAAGATGATCTTAAATTTAATACCAAGCTCATAAACTAGTTTAAGTTTGTCTTGTTTTTAATTGAGACTTATTGTTCATGAGCTTGTTTATGAACTTTTTTTTTTTTGCTTGAGCTTGGCTCATTTATTAAACAAGCTAAAAATTAAGGTTCAAGCTTAGCTCGTTTATAAACAAACAAACATGAACGAGTTTTTTGTCTAGTCAAGTACAAGTTGTTTATGAATGACTTGGTCATTCACAGACCTAATTGTCATACAAGTAACTCAAGCCAAGACAAAAAGGAAAAAAGAAGTAAATTACATTTTATCACTGTGAGTTGCCATCCTTATTGCAATCTCCCAACCAAGCTCTAGTTTAGACGATTGACCCCTTAAAATAATTACAATAAGGGTCTGATTAATAAGTGTTCTTAAATCATTTGTTAATGAATCTTTTAGGAATTTGTTTGTATCACTTTCATGGAAATTATAAAAAACTATAAAAAAAAATAAGTTTTTTTTTTTATTTCTCATAATTTATATATATATATATATATATATATATATATATATAAAACCAATGCCCTTAAGGTATTCATTAACATTTCTATCATATTAATATGCCTTTTAATGTCGAAATTGAACAATAAATTTAACAAGTATGGCAAAAATGATTTACATATCCTTAACACATGGTGACATGTCATTTTATCATTGACACACATATTAACTCCATATGGCATATGCCAATTCAACTAAAAATTCTCAAATTGCTAACTTTTTAAAGGTTTTTTTTTTTTTTTTTTTTTGAGAATCACTTCTTAAGTTTTCTAATTGCATAATAGGAAATAGGAGTAAGGTCATTGTAATTTTAGGCTAGATAGAAATGAGAGTGAACAAATCATAATTAATGGGTTTGAGTTCAAATTATTCGTGTGTTAAGAGTATGTCAATTATTTTTTCTCTTTTATGCTATACTTAACATCTTCTTATTTCTCTAGTAAGGGGCATTTGCAACAATGCTTTTAATTAATGGATCAATAGCCAAAATTGAAAGTTTTGGTTAAGGAATTATAGCGATAATCAACCTTTGAAGCAAAATCTAGCTCACATCTCGAGAATTATTCTTCCTTCGTAAATAATAAAGGATAACTTATTTTGGACCTTATACTCAAATGACCAATTCTCAAGAAAATCAGCCTGTAGAGTTGACAGTATCTTAGATTCATATCGGCAAGCCCCTGTCAAAAGCATAAGGGAGCATGTCAGAATCCATGAACACCTATAAATCTTCTTAGGGAAGATTGCTTGGAACTCTCTTCTACTAAGATTAGTGTTTAACATCATTAACTTCATATTCCAATCGAAGATACAGACTTCCCACTGTCAAAATGCATCGGAGATTATTGAGCATCTATTCATCTTATGCCTCATCATATGAATAGTACAGTCCCATACATAATGACTCATTAGACTACAATCTTTGGCAGGCAAAATCAATATCTCGGTGTTAGATATATTCTTACAGTTCCTTGTTAGCATTTCTCATGTTGTGGGCTAACATAGTCATTATTTTATCTATTTAAAAAAAACATGGATTAGTTAGAGTGTATTTTAGTGAGCAATTTAAACCCAATAGTGGATAATGATCACCACATTTTTAAAATTTTTTAAACAAAATAGAAATTTTACTCTAATCTGCCTTTACTCTCCACACCCTACAAATACTTATACTTATAGAGTGATCATCGCTCCAAGCGTGTGCAGTGATACCACATATGGTTAATATTGGGTGATTTTAGTACACCTTATAATTAATTGTATGGATTTTATTATTGTGTATTTGTTTGGCTATAGGAAGCCTTTAACGGGACAGAATTGCATTCAGTCCATACATAATGGAAAGGTCCCTACTCTCTACTTGCTAAAGTATTGGTTTTGTCCATTAAAAACCAATAAATTTTGATTTTCTCATAAAATCTTAAGAAGCCAAATTTGTTAGTCAATAAGTTCGTTTAGACGGAATCTGATGTGAATGAGTTTGCAATTTGCAAAAGAATAACAATGTTATTTCTCTCGTTCTGGTCACTGGCCCTTATCCCCTATACCCTATAAACACTTATACCTGTAGAGTGACCACCACTTCAAGGGTGTGTAGTGATACCACATATTGTTAATATTGGATTATTTTAGTACACCTTATAATTAATTGTATGGATTTTATTATTGTGTATTTGTTTGGCTATAGGCAACCTCTAATGGGACAGACTTGCATTTAGTCCATGCATAATGGAAACGTCCCTACTCTCTACTTGCTAAAGTATTGGTTTTGCCCATTAAAAACTAATCAATTCTGATTCTCTCATAAAATCTGATGAAGCCAAATTTTTCAGTCAATAAGTTCATCTAGATGGAATCCGACATGAATGAGTCTGCAATTTGCAAAAGAATAACAATGGTGTTTCTCTCCTTCTAGTCACCAGCGTGGTGCTTGCCAATGAGCCTCCGATAATAAAGTCAGGCGTTGAGAGAAAAGAAGTAATAAAAACTGAGAGTGTATTTCACAATGTATGAATGTGTACCTTTGCTTAAGTTCTGAGGTGGTTTATATAGATCTCTGACTTCTTTAGTCGTTGGAGGCCTTTAATGGTGGTCTTAATGGCTCTTGTAATGCCTTTGATGGCTTTATGAGATGATTGATTACCTTGCCAACAGTAATGTATATGCGTGTGTCCATTGGTAACGGCTCATGCATTAAATGCTTGTTTATGGCACTTTAATTGTCCAACATACTTGGATCATCCAAAGGCTTCTCTGGATGAAGGAAATTTCTTGGTTCATCAAAATCCATACAATTAATTATACACATATTGTGTTAGTGTGATAGAGGGTGTGATGGACGAATACGGGGAAAGTTGCAAGTGAATAGGTGTAGTTCACCTTCCTCACACACACACCACCATTCTTCACATGGCAGAAACATGTGACTTCTCTCACTCTCGTGGAGGCCATTGATCAAGTGTGGTCTACTCCTTTATTTTTGTTACAAATATATGTTAGTGATTCTGAATAGTGTTAAAGATCCTTTGCTCGTTTGGTTTTGTGGATCTTGAATCAAGTTATTTTCAACATTTCTAAATGTGATAACTAAAATTTTATGGATTCAATTGAATAAAGTGTGTATTGGGTACCATAATGGGTGTTTACTAAGTCAAATTGGACTATATAAATATTTACACTGAGTTTTAATCATGAGTTGATTAATTCTTTTATCATATATTGCATAAGTGACTAACATCTTTCCTTGGGTCTTGGTATCAAAGCTAACTCAGTAGAGCTATGTGGCTCAGTGGCACTAATGGTTCCTTTGGTTGGGGGATGTAAAAGTATAAGGATAGAAAATAAGGAGGGAACGGAAAAGTGGGAAAATAGAAAAAATTTTAGTTTCTCCCATTTGTGTTTGGGTGGGGGTAGAAAAGTAGAGGGATAAAAAAAATTTTGTTTGGTTTAGAAGAAAAATGGGAGGATAAAAAATAGAGTTTGTATAAATTTACTTATATGCCCTTATTATAAAATGATGTTCAATTAAAAAAAAAGAAAAGAAAAGAAAAAGAAACTACCAACCTAGAAAGAGAGAGGCAATTACCAAAGTTTAATAAAGGCGAAAATGCACTTTTCGTCCCTACATTTTGGGCCGATTCTCATTTTGGTCCCTAAATTGATTTTGCTACTAACGTAGTCCCTAAAAAAAGAAAATCGATTCTATTTTAGTCCCTGTCGTCAACAAATTAACGGAAACCTACTACGTGGCAGACGGAGTGTATATGTGGCATGTTGGATGCTGACGTGGCTAATAAAATAATATTAAAAATACCACGTCAGCATCCATATCAGCATTTTAATAAATAAAAAAAGCCACCTCAGAAAATTAAATAATAAAATAAACTTTTTTAAAAAACCTTAAATCTATTTTTTTTCTTTTCATTATTAAAATTAGAATTAAAAAAAACCTACTTTGTATAAATTTTTATCTTTCTTTTTCTTCTTCCTTTTCAATTCCAGATCCTCTTTCTCTTTCTCTTTCTCACGGTGCATGTTTGTGATTGTATCTTTCTTTTTCTTCTTCCTTTTTTCAAGCTCTTGATCCCTCACTCTCTCTTAATCTCTGAGTTTTTTCTCTCTCTCTCTTAACCCGACTCTCTCTCCCTCTTTGTTGTTTAATCGGTGATGGTGGTGTGGGTTTTATCGGCAATGGTGGAGTTGGCTTGATCTGGTTTTTATGGGTTTCCGTGGGGCTAGGATTTTCCGGCTTGATTGGCGATGGTTGTGTGAGTTTGATCGGGTTGTTTTGGGTTTTCGTGGGGTTGGGTATTTTCGACTTGATCGGCGATGTGGTGTGGGTTTGATCGGGTTTTTCTGGGTTTTCGGGGCTGGGTTTGATCGAAAATGGTAGTGTGGGTTTGATCGGGTTTTTCTGGGTTTCCGGGGCTGGGTTTGATACAATGGTGGTGTGGGTTTGAATGGGGCTGGGTTTTTTCAGCAATGGTGGTGGTGTTTGCTGCTCTGGGAAATGGGTTTGATCGGCGGGGTGGTGCTGTTGATGGTGGATTTGGGTCAAGGATGGTGAGTTTGGTGAAGAACATGAAGTTCATCTTCTCTTCTTTTCTTTTTTTGGGTAAATTGTAATTCATCTTCTAGGGAAGAAGAAGAAGAACCATGCTCTTCCGAAGAAATAATGAAAAGCAAAAAAAAAAAAAAAAAAAAAAAAAGATTAATGTTTTAAAAAATAATTTATTTCATTATTTTTTTTTTCTGAGGTGGCTTTTTTTATTCATTAAAATGCTGACATGGATGCTGACGTAGTATTTTTAATATTATTTTATTAACCATGTCAGCATTTAACCTGCCACCTATGCAACATAGATTTTTCTGCTAGTGGGTTGACGGCAGGGACCAAAATGAAATTGATTTTCTTTTTTTAAGGACTACATTAGTAGCAAAATCAATTTAGGGACCAAAATGAGAATCGGTCCAAAATGTAGGGACCAAAAGTGTATTTTTGCCTTTAATAAAAAAAAAAAAAAGGAAAAATCATGCCCAATTAAAAAGAAAAAAGGAAAAAAAAAAAACAAAAAACAAAAGGAAAAGAAAGAAGAAGCGAGTTAAAAAGAACCAAACACCAAACCGAAAAGGACAAAAAAGAAAAAGAGAAAAACAAAAAGAAGCTATGTATCTAGCCCAAGAGAAAAAAAGAAAAAAAAATGAACAATCAAAATGTGAGAGGTAGTTTAGTCATTTGATTGTGATTACTTTTATCTTCTCCATTCCCCCCCCCCCCCCCCAAAGTTAAAGAGATAATATTTTGGTTGATTGGAGGAAAAAACACTTAGGCTCACCAATTTTTTCTTTTTAAAATTTACCCAACCAACGACCCCAAAAAACATTTTCTCTCCCATTTTCTCCTTTGGATTTTCCATTTTCCCTAAAATCCACCCAAAGCACAATGTGAGATTTGACAAGGATGTCAATAATATAAGTAGGGGATTTGTTGATATCAAGGATTATGTGGATTGTGATTAATTAAAACTCCCACATAGTGTTGGCATAGCTATAAACGAGCCAGGTATTAAAAGTTCAAGCTTATTTATTTTATCTTATTTTTCAAACACAAGCCAAACTCGATCTCATCACCAAACAAGATTTTATGTTTAAGTTTGACTCATTTTCTTGTCAAGTAAGTTCAAGCTTGTTCACTAGTTAATTGATTAATTATATATATATATATTGTGAAACCATGACAAAAATGTTTTACATTTCTACAATTATATGTATCTTTACTATGAATAAATTATTTATATCATAAATAAGTTACAAATAATAATTTAATATCATATGAACCTATTGACAAACTCATACAATCCAATTTTAAATCTATATAAATATATCTTTAGATAAGTATATACATATAAATAAAATATTATATATAGTTAAATTGAGCTATCATGTTCACGATTTTGTTTAAAAACACATCATTATGTTTGAGTATAGCTCATTTAGTAATTGAGCCTAACTTAAGGCTTGAACTTGGTTATTTTCTAAACGAACGAATTTAAACAAGTTCTTTCCCAAGCCAAGCTTAAGCTATTCATAAATAGTCTGGTTCATTTAAACTAGTGGCACTATCAACACTCCCATATACAAATATACTTCAAGTTTCAAATGCAAACAAAAGCCATAGAAATGATAGAGTTTCATTCCTTTGAAGTGAAGATAGCTAGACAATAATAGGTACAGTACAGAAATAAAATCCTTATAATTACCATTGTCTTGGCAAACTAGACAGGTAAAACATGCACTAAGCAAATAATTATAATAAAAAAGAAGAAGAAGAAGAAATAAAACATAATATATATTGGTGTTCCTAAGTTGGCCACTATTGTTAACAGTTCAAAAACCATTGCTTTGTTTCAGAGGCCATGGTGAAGTTCTATATATATCAATGGAAGTTGAGACTGGTCCCATAAGTCAATCCTACTTGCCAATTAGCAGGGGCGACATTCCAAGCTATAATAGTCTCCTTGGTTGTGTAAGAGGTGATCCTAAAAGAAAGAGCTTGGCCTCCAAGAGTTGCAAATGCTTGGTATGAAGCTCCCCAATTATGGGTCATGCTTATCCACCCTGTTTGGCTTCCCTTAACCCACATATTAGCAATGTCTCCTCCACCTCCAACGTTCATCACATACACCAATAACCAGTACCCATTTCCTTGGAAAGAGAATCTAAGGCCATCGGTCCTTCCACATGGTACCCTACAACAAACATGGGAAGCAATGATAAATATTCTCTCTCTCTTTTTATTTTTTGAAAAGTATGTTAAAGTTAAATTGTAAATTACAACATCTAATTTCGACTTGTTTTTCAATTCAGTTTTAATTTTTTTTCTTTTCATTTTAATCCTTTAACTTTAACATGTATTCAATTTAGTCTTTTTATCTAATTCTTTCCAATTTTGCAGTTAATTTTAGTATTATTTACTTTCCAAATGGTGGACTTACAAATTACGAGTATAGAATATATGATGAAATGAAAGGTTTATCTTTAAAAAAAATGAAATTTAAAGGATTGAAAAAAAAAAAAAAGCAAAAAACCTCCAACCACTTAAATTGAAAACATTTTAAAGTTTAATTGTGTATTTATAATTTAATAATCTAATTAAGCATAGTCTCAACTCTCAAGACCACCTCAAAATGAATATTATAATTCCAACTTCCCAAGAGAGTTTTATTTACTCAATAAAAATATTCCTTCCTCTTTTATTTTTTTAACAATCTGCTAAGAAACTCGATTTTGTATTTTTTTTTTTTGGGTAAGATTAGTATAATTATTTTTGAGATTGACGAATTATGATATTTGCGAGCAGTGATAATTATGTGTTACCTGCGGTACATGACTGGGACAATGCCGGCTTGCCATTGAGCAATTTTCATAAAAGCAGGCTTGGACATGTCAAAGTGGACTCGAGGTGGGTTGCACCACCCACCAGCGTTGGAGTCCTGTGACCAATTTGGTGGGCAAAGGTTCGTAGCTGTCACTGTTGTGAATGTTACCCCACTATAGCACCACGGTGATTGAAAGCACTTTATCTGGTAACAAGTCCCACAAGCGTATCCATTGTTGAACAAAGTTGAGCTTAAGGCTGCAGTATCTGTTCCGTAACCATTAGCAAACAGATTTCCATACCCACAAGCTCCCCCTGTGAACCGTAATTACTAATTAGAACATGAACAAACAAAGTTAATTCTTAATTATTGTGATTAAAAAATAGTCATATTACTAAAGTTGTGTGGTGTATCAAAAAACTCGAAAAACTAATGATCACTTTCTTTTTAATAGATATAATAGAATTTCAATTTATATTATACGCTGTATAATGATTACCTTTTATCATCTAGTTAAAATACCAAAATTTTTAACCAAAAAAATTTGAGTGTAAGTTAGATCACCTTGCATTGGTTTTACAACCCGAAAAATGCATTAAAAATTTACATGATAAAACTATTTGTTCACATTTAGGTAAGTAACAAGACTATTTCATTTTTGTGCAAATGGGTCAAGAATATGAATAGCACAACAAATTGAATATATATATATATATATATATATATATATATATTGTGAACAGCATACCCATGGTCTCGGAGGCTGTCTCGTCACCATAAAAGGTTGCATGGGCAAGTTGCCACGGGCTCGGTTGGAAGTTTGCCATTGTTGACTTGCTGCTGATTGCCAATATGGATGCCATTAAGAAGAAGCACAAGCTCCATGATCGAAGGGAAGAAGCCATGATTCAATGAGCAGTCCTGGAAACTTGATTTGTGACCTAGTGCAACAATGCCTATTAATATTGACTACTTGTACGTTTAAACTTATATATAATTTCCAACCCTAAGATTGCCTTAGTGGCCCTCACGAATATAAAGTCTTTCATCTATAAAAGGAATGTTTTAACAAGTAATTTTCTTTTTGTTACAGAAAAATAGTTGATATGGAATCTATCTTATACAATGTATTTTTAAACTCCCAAGCTTGTAGGCTTGTAGCCCAACGTATATATGGTTGTTGAAGGAACATAGTACATTCCATACCACAGCTTAATGGTGTAGCATGTCGTTTTGCCATTATAAAATGTGACCTAAACTTGGGGACGTGCAGGCATGTAGTATTTAATTAAGCTCTTGTCTTTACCTGGAATGATTGATTAAACCAGGTAATGATTTTCCTCTTTTCTTCTTAGAGCATCTGTACATTTTTTTATATTTAATCTACAATTTTGCCTTTTAAATTAATTTTCAGTTGGTTATTTTAATTTGGACTTAAAATTGGGGTTCAAATGCTCCCATTTCTCTCACAATCAGCGAAGAACGTGACAATAATTACCGAATTACCGGATAAGCTGATGATTATGTTTTTTTTTTTTTTGAGAATCAGCTGATGATTATGTTAATTGTTGGAGTTGACGTCCTAATAAATTTGCCATTTGGGTAGTCCAATTTTTAAAATTAAAGGCAGGAATAATTAATTTGGTTGATGATTTCAGCACTAAAATTTCAATTAACATGTGATAGCAATCTGCACATTAGGTGTATATATCTTTGATCTTTCCAAGATTCTAGTCTTTCCTTTCGGTATGTGAAATCAACAGCCAGGCCTAGCTATATGGTGTGGAGCAAATTTGAATCAAAACTAGAAAATATTAAATCTTTCTTCCTTCCTTGAGGCTAAGCGTGGAATTAATTAAGATTCAATTAAACTAGCATTTTAAATTTTTTGAAGTTTAGGAAATAAACTTTCATTTTAAAGAAAATCGTCTTAATAATTCTAATGGGTTACAGTGTTAAAGATAACAAGCCCAATTCAAGTTTATGACACTACAAAAAAACTGGCCTATTGCGGCAGACCTATTGCAGCGGGGGCAAAAAACGCCGCTATAAGTCGCCTATTGCGGCGCATTTTTGGCCCGCCGCAATATATCAGAACTATTGCGGTGCACCATTGGCCCGCCGCAATAGATCTAGTATATTGCGGCGCACTATTGCGGCGGGCCGCAATAGACCTGCTATAGCGGCCTTTGGCTTAGATATAGCGGCGGGTCAATGACCCGCCACAATAGACACTGCAATTGCAACGGGCCTATTGCGGCAGGTGCACAAACCGCCGCTATATGTCTCCTATTGCGGCGCTTTTTTAGCCCGCTGCTATAGATGAGATTTATTGCGGCGTTTTTTGTGACCGCCGCTATAGGTAAGGTTTTTGTATAAAATCAAGTTTTTGTAGTTTACAATAACGCAGAAAAGATAAGTTTAAAGATGAAACTGTAAATTACACCCGATTGGCATGAAAATTGGCATGCACGTTAAGAACATATAGAACATGTAATCTAATGGTTGAATTTTCAAAATATGAATTCAATAATAAGTTATTAGTTGGTATAATATTTTTTACATTTACATCAGATGTAACTTGAACCCAACCCTATATTTCTTAATTCAATGTGAATTTTGATAAATCTACCGTTAAATTACATTATCTTCATATATTTTTCATGCTTAAAAAATTTCAAGGTGATCAAAGATTAATATCCATGTCATCAATCAATTGTTTAAATTCAAGTTTTTGTAGTTTAAAGTAATGCATAAAAGATGTGTTTAAAGATCAAATGGTAAATTATATCCGATTGGCATGAAAATTGGTATGCATGTTATGAACATAAAGAAAATGTGATCCAACGGTTGGATTTTCAAAATATGAATTCAACAATAAATTATTAGTTGGTGTAATATTTTTTAGAATTACATCAAGTGTAACTTGAACCCAACCTTGTATTTCTTAATTTAATGTGAATTTTGACAAATCTACCGTTAGATTACATTATCTTCATATATTTTTCATGATTAAAAAATTCCAAGGTGATCAAAGATTAATAGTCATGTCATCAATCAATTGTTTAAATTCAAGTTTTTGTAGTTTATTGTAACACATAAAAGATGGATTCTAAGATCAAATGGCAAATTGCATCCGATTAACATGAAAATTGGCATGCATGTTAAGAAAATATAGAAAATGTGATCCATCGGTTGGATTTTCAAAATATGAATTCAACAATAAGTTATTAGTTGGTGTAACATATTTTAGAGTTACATCAAGTGTAACTTGAACCCAACCTTATATTTCCTAATTCAATGTGAATTTTGACAAATCTACCGTTAGATTACATTATTTTCATATATTTTTCATGTTTAAAAAATTTTAAGGTGATTAAAGATTAATAGCCATGTCATCAATCAATTGTTTAAATTCAAGTTTTTGTAGTTTATAGTAACGCATAAAAGATGAGTTTGAAGATCAAATGGCAAATTACATCTGGTTGGCATGAAAATTAGCATGCATGTTAAGAACATATAGAAAATGTGATCCAATGGTTGGATTTTCAAAATATGAATTCAACAATAAGTTATTGGTTGGTGTAACATATTTAAGAGTTACATCAAGTGTAACTTGAACCCAACCTTATATTTCTTAATTTAATGTGAATTTTGACAAATCTACCGTTACATTACATTATTTTCATATATTTTTCATGCTTAAAAAATTTCAAGGTGATCAAAGATTAATAGCCATGTCATCAATCAATTCTTTAAATTCAAGTTTTTGTAGTTTAAAGTAACGCATAAAAGATGTGTTTAAAGATCAAATGGTAAATTATATCCGATTGGCATGAAAATTGGCATGCATGTTATGAACATATAGAAAATGTGATCCAACGGTTGGATTTTCAAAATATGAATTCAACAATAAGTTATTGGTTGGTGTAATATTTTTTAGAGTTACATCAAGTGTAACTTGAACCCAACCTTATATTTCTTAATTTAATGTGAATTTTGACAAATCTACCGTTACATTACATTATTTTCATATATTTTTCATGCTTAAAAAATTTCAAGGTGATCAAAGATTAATAGCCATGTCATCAATCAATTCTTTAAATTCAAGTTTTTGTAGTTTAAAGTAACGCATAAAAGATGTGTTTAAAGATCAAATGGTAAATTATATCCGATTGGCATGAAAATTGGCATGCATGTTATGAACATATAGAAAATGTGATCCAACGGTTGGATTTTCAAAATATGAATTCAACAATAAGTTATTGGTTGGTGTAATATTTTTTAGAGTTACATCAAGTGTAACTTGAACCCAACCTTATATTTCTTAATTTAATGTGAATTTTGACAAATCTACCGTTACATTACATTATTTTCATATATTTTTCATGCTTAAAAAATTTCAAGGTGATCAAAGATTAATAGCCATGTCATCAATCAATTCTTTAAATTCAAGTTTTTGTAGTTTAAAGTAACGCATAAAAGATGTGTTTAAAGATCAAATGGTAAATTATATCCGATTGGCATGAAAATTGGCATGCATGTTATGAACATATAGAAAATGTGATCCAACGGTTGGATTTTCAAAATATGAATTCAACAATAAGTTATTGGTTGGTGTAGTATTTTTTAGAGTTACATCAAGTGTAACTTGAACCCAACCTTATATTTCTTAATTTAATGTGAATTTTGACAAATATACCGTTAGATTATATTATTTTCATATATTTTTCATGCTTAAAAAATTTCAAGGTGATCAAAGATTAATAGCCATGCCATCAATCAATTGTTTAAATTCGAGTTTTTGTAGTTTAAAGTAACGCATAAAAGATGTGTTTAAAGATCAAATGGTAAATTATATCCAATTGGCATGAAAATTAGCATGCATGTTAAGAACATATTGAAAATGTGATCCAACGGTTGGATTTTCAAAATATGAATTCAATAATAAGTTATTGTTGGTGGAACATTCTATAATAACTTATTGACCATGCCTTTCTCTAAATCCAACCTTTTGATTGTGACTATAATTTACCAAAATGAACCTTTTATTACAGTCTTCAAATCCAACGATTAAATTTCAAATCTAATAATGGCTCGTGATTGGCATGTGTTGTGTACTTATATGGCTATAAAAAAAGTTTAAGAATATATTCTTAAACTTTTTTTTAATAAATTTCTTGACATATATCTGTATAGAATAATATAGAACTAGATTGGATTAGCTTTTCGAAATATTTTTCGCTACTCTTTTCATTATGATTCCTTTCCATTACTGTATAATAATACAAGCATATACCTTTTACTAATAATTTTTTCTAGGCTGGTCAGTAAGAAACCTAATTATATACAAAATCTAATAAAATATAAATGAAAACATCATTTTTGTTCTTACATTCTAGGCTGGTTAGTATTTGAGTTTGCTTCTTCCTCTCCTTCTTTGTCCGACCTTCTATGTTGTTGGAGACATTGAGCTCTTAGCGCCACTTGGTATTCTTTGAGCATA
Organism: Castanopsis chinensis; assembly: GCA_032878915.1. Classification (NCBI taxonomy): domain Eukaryota; kingdom Viridiplantae; phylum Streptophyta; class Magnoliopsida; order Fagales; family Fagaceae; genus Castanopsis; species Castanopsis chinensis. Next base: position 6,922,715 of record JAVQMG010000115.1, on the reverse strand, counting down.
TGGATGGTTTGGGTTTTTTGTTTGAATGACTATTTCGATGGGTTTTCTTATTTCTTTGATGTGGTTTTACAAATGAAATTTTTGGTGAAGAGAGCTTCAATGTATGAGTTGAATTTCTAGGTTTTGGCTGGGTACGGTCTGCAGAGAAGGTTATGTGTTCTTCGTTGTGATTTCAAAGAATTATTTTCTTTCTTTAAAATAAAAGTAATGCATAAAAGATGAGTTTAAAGATTAAATTGTAAATTACACCCGATTGGCATGAAAATTAGCATGCACATTAAGAACATATAGAACATGTAATCCAATGGTTAGATTTTCAAAATATGAATTCAATAATAAGTGATTAGTTGGTATAACATTTTTTAGAGTTACATCAGATATAACTTGATCATAGTTTGATTTTTTTTTTTTTATCAATATTAAAAATGATTGGTGGAGGTTGTTTGATTACAATGGCTTTTGTTTGTTTAATCAACGGTTTTAATTTTTTGGATAAGACTATTGTAATTAATGTAATGAACAGATATATTTATATATTTAGGTAATTCAAGTCCTTGTTAGAGGCCGTAGCTTAGTGGTTGGTGTGAGTGTAACAGCTAAGTGCTCACCTGTTCGAGCCTTCACGTTAGCGATTTTGAGTGTTTCTAATTTTTAAAACATTAAAACCCAAGAATTTATAATATATATATATATATATATATATATTTATGTAACTCTAAGTCGTGTTAGTGTCTGTAGCTTAGTGGTTGGTGTGAGTATAACGGCTAAGTGCTCACTTGTTCGAGCCTTCGAGATAGCAATTTTGAGTTTTTTAATTTTTAAAACCCTAGGATTTATAATATATATATATTTATGTAACCCCAAGTCTTGTTAGTGTCTGTAGCTTAGTGGTTGGTGTGAGTGTAACGGCTAAGGGCTCACTTGTTCGAGCCTTCACATTAGCGATTTTGAGTTTTTTTAATTTTTAAAACATTAAAACCCAAGAATTTATAACATATATATATATATATATATATATATATTTATGTGACTCTAAGTCGTGTTAGTGTCTGTAGCTTAGAGGTTGGTGTGAGTGTAACAGTTAAGGGCTCACCTGTTCAAGCCCTCGCGTTGGCAATTTTGAGTTTTTTAATTTTTAAAACCTTTAAAACCCTAGCATATTTATAACTTCTAACTTCACTCCAGCCGCCCCCCCTTTCATTTTCTTTTCCAGCCGCCTCTATAACCTTCTACTTTTTTTTTTCTCACCATTTTGTCTCTCTCTCATTGGGCATCTTATTCCTTTCTCTTCTTCTCAGCGTCGACCCCCTCCCTGATGATGTGATCGAGAAGCCGATGAGGTATGAATTTTTGTGATCGATTTGGTTTCTAGGGTTTTTTTTTTTTTTTTATGCATTGTACAGACAATTTAGTTGTATTTGTTATTTACCAGGGTCTGCGAAAATTGCGATGAATTTGGTATTACATTATTGTTTTTTTTATGCATTGTATAGACAATTTACTTGTTTTTTTTTTTTTTTTTTTTTTTTTTTTTTTTTTTTTTTCAGGTATTACTTTATTTTAGTATTACATTCAATTATGATAGTTTAATTCTTTTTTTTTTCAATTTCGTATTAGCTCTTGTTGTTGATATTCTTTTTTCTTTGTCTTTTGTATGTTGTTGGTTCTTGAGCACAGATGATATGAACTAGAAAGTGGATGTTTGAAAGGTCGGCCTCTTTGTCTAGGTGTAATTGAATCCCGCACTATCAATGGCTTGCATGACAAGCACGAATGAGGTTTAGGTAATACTCTATGTTCATTAGCCTTTATTCTTTACACGAAACGAGCAATTTGCCAGGTACCCAATTGCAAAAAAAGAAAATATTTATATTTATATCTGACTTTTGATTCATTTCGTAAGCTGTTTATGATTCCACTATTTACTCTTAGAATTGATATTTGGGTAATACTAATATTTATCAATTTTAGCTGATTAAGATGGTTTTGCTGGTTTAGCCTTTAGGGTATTCCAAAGGGGCATGATTGATTCTTGACACTGTGGCCTTCTGCCAAAATTGTTGATGTTGTGAGTGCTTAATTTCTTTGTTAAGGAACTTGCATCTCAAGGATGTAAACTTTTGTATTCTCAAGCTCTGTAATTATAGAACTCAAACTATGGTTTTTCTTTGAGCTCGGCTGCTTTTAACCGGATAAGATTTTGGTCTATAGCTACTATGTTATATATATACTAGAAGTGTCCTATATGACACATTTTATGTGGCTATCACGCGCTTTGAGTGCTAAATGGCAATGTGTAGTAAGACTGAGGTAAATTATATGATTGTTTCAAATGAGCTGAATTATATGGTAGATTCAGCTAAGAGCCTAGGACTAAGGTGATATTTGAAAACTTAATCTAGATTGGTTTAGATACTCCCCAATTTGGAATATGCGTGCAACTTTTCTGGTCAGTTTGAGATTTTATGGATGACAATTTTGTAAATTATTTAATGCAACTTCCTTCTTTCATCTTCAATAATTAAATACAATTAAAGATTTATTTAGAATGTAATTATAGAATTAGGACTATGTGAGTTCCTATTCCTATAATTTTCATGTAACTGAAAACTATTTTATCAATATAATCTTTTGAAGATCCCTGTTGTGATGAGTGCTGAGGATGGTCACTTGCCCGGGCTTTACTGTTCAAGTTTCCTTAGCAATCCTTGGCTTTCTGATGGATGCACTATGATCATTTCTTCTTTCTGGAGAAGCAGTCAAGTAATAATTTTTGTGAATGTGTTGAGGTAACTGTAATGGCTGGCAGCTGGCTACATACCTTTTCATTTTTACTTATTTTTTTCTCCTCAAGTAGTCAGACATTGTAATGTCATTTCTCCAATCAACTCATGATATCATCTGTCAAATTACAGTATGGAAGTATTACGTATCAGCCTTGCTGAGTCAAATTTTCCATGGAATGTCCTTACATTGGATGGGGATAATATTGTTGCTGGTAACATCTAATGCTGATTTTTACCCATATCCTGACCTATAATAGTTTATAAAATTGGCATAAAATTTATGTTGTGTTTTACTGTTTGAAGTGTCTAGTAGTCCAGTTAATGTTCCTCAAATCAAGTATGGTTGTATTGTTGAGAAAAAAACTAAAGTTGCTGCTTGGAATTGGTTAGATGTGTCAAGCTCCATATTCAAATGCTCTGAGAAGGTGTACTTAATTTTCTTGTTTGTATTATGTGAATCATTTTTGCATATAGAGATTGTCTTGCTAACAATTCTCTTATTGCTTCAGGTTAGATCTTTGCTCTCGTCTCTTCAGTTCAATATAATGGAGACACCAGTAAAGGATGTTTCTGATTGCTTGACAAAAGGTATGGAAAGCCAATTTGATTTCTTTCTCAAACTTGTTCATCCACATTGAATATGGATATTTTCAATATCAGTCAAACTCATCTCTTCAGCTTAATTGCTATTATTGGGCATTGTTACAATGGTCTAATGCTTACAATTCTATTAAGCATATTATACTATTTCCTTTTTTCATTAGTGCTCAACATGCTTTAGGTGACAAGAACAACAGCCACAAAATAAGTTAATGAGTTTTGAAAAAGACCTCTTCCAACCCCCACTCCCCTAAAATCTTAAGTTAGTCAATATTTAGATTTTTTTTTTTTTTTTTTTTTTTTTTTTTTTTTTAATCAATGTAAGTGGAGTTTTTTGGTGATAAAAGCTAGGATGGAGTTCATTTTTCCATTAGTGGCTGCTCGAGGGAAGTCAACTATTGCAAGCGATTTTAGTAATTAATGGAACCAGTAAAAGTATCAATTTGTTGTTTATTGCATACTTATGATTTCATTTTAAATAAAAAAATTCATCACTTCACAAGGATCACGTTCAGTTCTGGAAGAAAATGAAGAACATAGAACTAACTTCTTTTAAGCCAACTTTTTGGCAAGTATATATCCAAATGAATGTGATTAAGAAGTAATTATAGCTGATGCAACGTGCATCAGTAAATGAGATTTTCATTAGCATATATTAAATAGGAGCCAATGAGCTCTAGCTCAAACGGGCTTCGTCTTTCCATAATATGGGAATGGAGGGTGAGGTTGTGGGTTTTTGACCCACTAGGTGCATAACTTACCACTCAAAAAATTATATTAAAAAAAAAGGAATATGATAATGATAAATTTGCCACATTCATGAACCATATTTAAGGAAACAGTACTTATTGATGGAAAAAATTTGAGATTGCATTGATCTTTGTAAGCAAGACTGGACTCTTTTCTTTCAAAATAGAAGTGATTATGTATATCAGAAGGTCTGGGTATTTTAATGATATGCCTAACCGAGACAAATGTTTGATTTACCTAGTTATTAGAATGAAAAATTTAATGGGGTTATTTTTACTTTAAATAAACAAAAATTTTAAAGGGAAATATATTTTGTAGTTCTCTTGCCCTTTACTAGGAACTGTGTGATATTGTAATTGTAATCATAATATTCTTGTGTTAAAGAGCATTAATATTTATAGCCTATGTGTTTTTAATTCATTTCAGGTGCTAGCAAACCTTTTGAAGCTATATTTGTATCTTCAAGCTCTAAGAAAAGTGATGCCTGTGATCCTTTAATTGTAATCCTTCATGGAGGTCCGCATTCTGTCTCGTTGACAAGCTTTTCAAAGTCCTCGGCATTTCTTTCTTCAATTGGATTCAGTTTATTGATTGTCAACTATAGGTACACTATTATTATGAGTATTATCAGAATTTTTTTTCAAAATAATTTAAATCAGCATCAGAATACTTTTGCTCAATGATCAATATATGTTGTGGTCAACCATCATATTCCATGATCCACCAGAATTTGGTTGATTATGAGGGCCTTTTTTCTCTCTCATCTCCCTCCCCCCACCCCCAAAAGAAATCCCACTGAAGACAAAGCCTTTTCTTTTCCAAGATGAAGTTCCCTCACTGTTGAGGTGCTGTTGCTTGATAAGACAATAGTGAAACCGATTCTGATACCTAAATGAACGGAAGGGATTCTCAAAATTTAAGACTTTGGAACAAAATGGAATACAAAAATGAATATTTGAACCTTAAAGGGGACCAACATTTCAACACTCAATAAAAAATTGGTTAAATTACTAACTTGGTCCTTCAACTATTAGGTAAAATTCAATTTGGTTGCTCAACTACTAATTGTGTCATTTTAGTCCCTCAACTGTTAATTGTGCCAATTTAATCCTTTGACTTTAAAAATCACATCAATTTCATCCTTGGATCTCCTGTGTTCTAATGTTAACAGAATTAATTGTTGTAGCAAATAAAATATATATTAAAAGGTTAATATCGAAAGTTTAAAATTTTAAATCATCCATTTTAATTATTAAATATGTTAAAATGTAAACAGAGGGAAGAAGCAGGATGAAATTGACCTAATTTTGAAAGTTTAATGACTAAATTGAACTTCACCTAACAGTTGGAGGACCAAAATAGTAATTTAAGTTTAAAATTTTCAATGCCTTTAATTGATCACTGTGTATGCATTCACCTTTTGTCTCTGAAATTTCATGAAAAATGAATTTAACCCTTTCTTGGAGATCTCTCCTTGATTTTGCCTTTAGGTGTAAACCTAAATTGCTTTGGTAACCCAATTAGTTGGCTATCTGCCTTCAAGGAAAAAGAGGTTTAGATTGATTCACTGTGCATCAAAAGGTTGAGCGGATTTGACTGTAAAATGATATTCTTAAGAAATTTGGGATTTTGGAGTGATTTCTGTAGCATTCGCAAACAACATTCGGAAAAGGTCTTTGTTTGTAAAACTTGAGATTGAAAACCATAGTTTCTTTGGCCTCAGGATTCTATCTTATGTTCTAGATCTTGATTTAAGATGCGAATCTTTTCGTTATATCGATTAAAGTTTTTTTTTTCTCATCCTTTTGGGAAATGAAAAATGTCTCTTACGTGTTATTTGCTTTCAATTATTCATGGTTTAAGAGGAAGTGGTATGCCAATTGCTTTTTGCATGCTACTTGATTTTACAGAATCTTTAATATTTGTTTGGGTCCTTTAGGATTTTAAGGATCACATGCTTGAAAAAGCCTCTTTTGAATACCAATATTACTTACTTCAACAAATGGCTGGTTATCTTTCTAGCGTCTTCTAACATGGTAATTTATCTCAGAGGTTCACTAGGTTTTGGCGAAGAAGCATTACAATCTCTTCCAGGGAAAGTTGGGCAACAGGTACTTATTATGTATCTAGTTTTGTTACACCTGCTATGGTCATTTTTTTTTTCTTTTTAATTTTAAAAATGGTATTTGAATTCTTGCTTTGCTATACTAGTTGGGAATCTCATATAAACCCTATTTTTAATCTATATTATGCACAGGATGTAAATGATGTACTCACAGCTATAGATCATGTCATTGACAAGGGACTCGCCAATCCATCAAAAATTACGGTACTTGGTGGATCCCATTGGGGCTTTCTGACAACCCACTTGATTGGCCAGGTGCTTTAATTATGAAATTTGTATATTTTTACTGCCCCTCTTTTTTTCTTTCTTTTTTTGTTGGTAATTTAATTTATCTCTCAATCTTTCCTCCTATAACCCTTTTGCCTTCCAAGTTTTATTTGTTTTGAGTCTAGCATTTGATTGTTAAGATATCTACTGCCAACTAGTGGTTTTGCACAAAGAAATATCTTCCATTATGGATTAGATAGTTGAGAGATTAGTGCAAGTCAAACTTATAAGTGGGCTACTTGTCATACATGGACTGGTGGTCGTGTGTCATGTTTTTATCATTTCTCTCTGTTTAATTTATGGTGCACTGCATGCAAATACTTGGTAAAGTGGATATTATGATTAATGATACACATTGATATTTGAATTCTCAAATGAACAGGGGCTCACTTAAGAATCGGATCATATTTGTTTCCTAATGCTGCAGGCAACAGATAAGTTTGTTGCTGCTGCTGTGAGGAATCCTGTTTGTAACCTTGCATTGATGGTTGGTACAACAGATATCCCTGATTGGTGCTATGTGGAGGCCTGTGGAAGCAAGGGGAAAGATATCTATTCAGAAGCACCTTTAGCTGATTACTTAACACTCTTTCACAGCAAGTCTCCTATTTCACACCTCTCAAAGGTATGCTTAAAGGAGGCTTGATTTTTAATCAATATATTCAGAAGTTTAATGGCTGATTTTCATAAAAGCACATTAGAATGTAAAAATAATTCTACTGACTGAAAATAAATAAATAAATAAACAAAATCAATGGAACAAAGCCTTCTCCAACCTCAAATGTCAGCTCTGCTAGGTGCAGAAATAAATCTTGCAAGCTGTATTTTTATTGTCATCATTTGAAGCTGAATGTTGATAGAATAACTTAAAACAAATAAATTGAGAAATCTAATGTTCCTTGATATCAAAGCAGGAGATACGACCTTTCCCTTTTCAACATGAGAAGCTTCTAGTAAATTATTTTCACATCATATGGGGTCAAAAATTATTGTTATATCAAGTCTTCAATCAGGAACTGTAAAAGTTGCATCTAGTTTCCTTTTAGAGTGTATCTTCAAATAATTTTAGTAGGTTGCTATGGAAATAAATGTGGTTTTAATTACTTTGATGATATCTGCAGGTCAAAACGCCAACCATTTTTCTTTTAGGTGCTCAAGATCTCCGTGTTCCAGTTTCTAATGGATTGGAAGTAAGACATTTTTTCCTCTTTTAAATGATGAAGTATATTGTTGAAATTTTATTTCAGTTTTATGCTTTTCCGACTACTACTAGTGCTCAATTAATCACTATCTTAGGATGCAATGAAAACAAAAACAGACAAACAGTGGGGGGAATGGTCTGCTTCTCTTGCTACCATATTTAAATGGTGTTGATATTTGAAATATGCAGTATGCATGGGCACTGAGAGAGAAAGGTGGTGAGGTTAAAGTTATTGTGTTTCCCAATGACGTACATGAAACTGGAAGGTAATTATTAGCCCTACATGCGCTCCTAGTCTCCTACATCCTAGTCAACACAGTTAATCTTAAAGCTAATGTTGGACAATGTATTGTTGTCTGATATATCCTCCCTTTTTCCCCTTTAATTGCAGGCCACAATCTGACTTTGAAAGCTTTCTTAATATTGGAGTTTGGTTAAGAAAGTATTGTAAATGAGCAGGCATTGCCACCCGTTGTTGAGCCTATGGCTTTTATGTCTAAATGGGAAGTATTGATTGTGGTAGAGACTTGATAGGATATCAAATTCACTTATAATTCTTCACCTTGATCTTAGTGGTCATTCTCCTTGCCCTAGTCCTTGATGTTAAAACATTCATTCTAAATAAAAACTTTATGTTTGCCAATGAGCTCTAACTCAATTGGCATCTCCTTCTCCCACTCATATAAATTCTAGGTGGAGTGTGAGATATTTGGTTCAAGATCCATTGGATGCAATTGTGACTTACAAATAATTCAAAAAAAGGCTGTAACTTCATGTTGTAAAATCTTGTATTTACTTCTCAAAACAAATAACTTTATCTTTCTTAAGCCATTACTGTTTGCTTTTTTTTTTTTTTTAAAAATTGGTTTTAGGAAGTTTGCAGATCCCTTGTGTGAATGCTAAAATTTGACCCGCAAGAATTGTTTGACTAAGGCATGTACATGGCAACAAATTCTAATTATTTCTTCTTCTTTTTTTTAGGGGGACATAGTGTTTTTAGCACCACCATGGGGAGGTCCATCATACAAAGGTATTGAAAAATTTACACTTGATTTTCTCAAGCCAAGAGATGGGTATGTGGTAGATGTGTTTGTTTCCCAAACATGAGCAGATTATAAATTTATTTTGGCTAGTCCAGAGAATATGGTGCTAATATATTAGTATGTCTGAAACTCTTAAGAAATAAAAATAGGAAGTTTCTTATTATATGTGTGGCTTTTCCTCTTTCATTCATGGTCAATGTTGAACTTGAGTTTCATATTTCAATCACTTTGACTTTAATTTACAAAAACTTAACATTGTTTCGTGCAAGAAAAAAGAAAAAAGAAAAAAGAAAAGATATATATAATATATAGAATTAAGAAGAAATCACTACTAAGTTATGTTTAGTTTACTTCTTGTTGGTGTTACGGAAATAATGTAATCAATATAGCATTCTCGCATCTGGATACACTTTTTGATGCCACTAGTTAACCTGATTAGGAATTACTGATATGCATACCAGCAGCCACAGTAGGGAAGACATGAATGGATTACATTATGTGCCTTTGACACAAAGTAGTGTATAAGAAATTGTGGTACATTGTTGTTGTAGTTAGTCTATGTGATACATAGTCTTAGAAAGAAAATAAATATCTTCTTTGAATATGCTAATCTAATGGTAATTAGTATTAGGGATTCTTCATTACCATCTAGCCAGGAAAATAAAAAATAAAAAAGAACTATAGCTGCGTTTATAAAAATGCGGCTATAGCCAAATTTAAAAAAAAAAACAAAAGGCTTATAGCGGCAGGCGAAACCGCCGCTAAAAGGTACATAGGGTACATTGTACATGAAGCCCTATAGCGGCACTTATTGACCGCCGCTATTGGTGACAACCTATAGCGGCGTTTCTACCCGCCGCTAAAAGTGCAAATTGTCCATTTTGATTGATTACCTATAGCGGTGCTGTCTGTCCGCCGCTAAAAGTGCAATTGGCTCGAATTCTAAACCTCTATAGATGTACCTTTTAGCAGCGGACATGTCCCGCCGCTAAAGGTGAAGCCTATAGCGGCGGGCATAACCCGCCGCTAAAAGTGCAATTGGCTCGAATTCTAAACCTCTATAGCGGCACTTTTTTCCCGCCGCAATAGACCTTTCCCCGCCGCTAAAAGGTACATCTATAGCGGCGTTTTTGGTGACCGTTGCAATATACCTATAGCGGCACTGGAACACTAGCGGGTTCGCCCGCCGCAATAGCGCCCGCCGCTAAAGGCTATATGTACCTTTAGCGGCGCTTTTTTGGGCTTTAGCGGCGCTTCAGGCTCGCCGCAATAGCCTGTTTTTTTTGTAGTGTGACCAAGTTCAATCCTACTTCGTGTGTAAGTAAAATATTTTACTTATACATCAAGTCTTGTAACCATGGGTTAGTGAATTATTAGTTTAGGGTTTAGTTTCTTGTAAATACTTAATATGCTCAAGACTTTTTTTATGAACATAGACCGATCCACGTAATCCATGTGTTCTCTTTCTTTGTGAAAACATGTCATACACATAACACTTACACACATAGTAAAAACATCTCACCACTGCACACTCTTGGTGCGATGATCACTCCACAGGTATAAGTGCTTGTAGGATGTTGGAGGGTTCAAGTTTTTAGAAGGAAGCTTCATACACATATATACTTAGATTAAGTTAGAGTAAAAATTATATCTTGTAAAAAAAAAAAAAAAAAAAAAAATCTCATACACATAACACTTAGATTGAACAACTTTTTTTTTTTTTTTTTTTTTTTGAGAACCTTACATTGAACAATTTGACACAACCATGCGAAGAAAACAACTTTTTTATTTATGTAGCATGGTATAAAATGATGTGATACCAAGATGCACACCACTTGTTTATATTTTCATAAGATTCCAATCACGCATTCCCCATAATTGAAAATCATCAACTAGGCTTATATGGCATTAAGTAAATCTTACTTTCTTGGGGCTTGAATTTTTTTTATTTAGATGAATGGCAGAAATTTTATTGATATAAAAAGTATGCAATCCCGTGGACAAAGCCACAGGCATGAGGGGCCCCAGCCACTTAGTTATGCTGAGTCCATGCAGTGAAGGAAAATAAAATACAATATATGGGAAACAAGTTACAAACTCATGGTGTGCTTTGTGTTTCCATCAGACATTGGTATTCCTCTAACAAGCCCGTCGCCCCTTTCAGGATTATCTTCGGGTGGGTCTGGAATTGTTCGAAGATCACCTTATTTCGTGCATTCCATAATACCCAGGCCGTGGTTGCCCATAACTCCAGCTCTTGCTTGCTTACTTTTGATTGCATCTGTCTAAATAGGAGGAAAATTTCGTCTACACCGTTGCTGCTCTTCTGAATTCTTCCTCGGACCAGAGCCCATACGTTCCTTGCAAAGGGGCAAGTCCATGGCACATGGGAGGTGGTCTCGGGTTCTTGTTTACACATCTCGCAAGTCGGGTCTACCCCCACCCTACGGCGGTGTAAATTGTCCCGTGTAGGCAGGCAATTTGAGCAAGCTCTCCATATAAAGGTGCGCACTTTCAGTGGCACATTTATGGCCTGTTTGGAAGTTTAGAAAGGGAGGGGAGGAGAGTAGTGGGAAGGAGAGTAGAAGGGAATGGTTATCCTCCACCTTGTTTGGATGTTTTTAAAATTAAGTAAAGGGGAGGAGAGTAATTAGTCTTTTCATAAGTAATATATTAAGGGCAAATTTGGTAATTCATTTGGTCAAGTATTTTTATCCTCCACTCTCCCTCCAAATCTCTCCAATTTGGGGGAATTAAAAATGAGGGGTTAGAGGGAGTTGAAACCCCTCCAAACCCCTCCAAATCCCTCTCTCTCCTTTCTTAAAAAACTTCCAAATAAGGGTATTAAATTACTCTCCCTCCCTCTATTCTACTCCCCCTCCATTTTTAAACATCCAAACAGGCCATTAGTGACCAAACCATGTTCCACGTGGACCCGTGCATTCTGGCTGCTTAGTGCTCTGCTTTGTGCTGATGTCGCAGTCTATAGGCCATTATGTACGTTGATTTCACCACAAATTTTTTTGACCTGTTTTCCATCTAAATAACAAAGTCATGGCCATTAGTGTTATTGAGTGGCAAGGAGAGGATTTCCATCCCTGGTTTGGGCAGTGAAGGTGGCAAAACTTTTCCCTTGTCCCATTGTCTTGAGTCTTGGTCTATTAGCTCACAAACCTTCATATCTGGTTGTACAGTGGTACTTCAATCCGTGTTACAGGGGTCTGTGACAGCCATGAGTGTGTGAATACTCCAATGCTGCGGCCATCTCCCACTTTCCACAGAGTGCCTTCCTTAATGACCTCCCTTGCTGATGATAGACTATGCCACACATAAGAGGGGTTATTCCCTAGCTCAGCCATTATGAAAGATGAGTTTAGGACATAATGTGCCTTGTATACTTTGTAAAACAGAGAATGGTTATCATCAATTAATCTCCAAACTTGCTTCGTCAGCACAGCTAGGTTAAAGGCATGAAGATCACGGAAACCCAGCCCTCTTTCCTTTTTTTGTAGTGCACAATTTTGTCCAATTAAGCCAATGTATCCTAAGATCTTCTTGGTTTTGACCACACCAGTATTTGGCCATCACGAAATTTATGTTGTCGCAGATGGAATTTGGTAGCTTGAATAGACTCATGGAGTATGTAGATATTGCTTGAGCCACCATTTTGATAAGAACTTCTCTTCCTGCCTTTGAAATAGTTTTTTCCTTCTATCCCATGACTCACTTGGTGATTTTTTCTTGTAAGTCCTTGAAGGTATTTGTGGGGGACTAAATTTCTCGGTTCGAAACAAGTCAAACGAGTAAAATAGTTTCACAAATGCGAATTTGTATTGATAGATGTGTGGTACAATTCTCTGTAATGACAAAAGAGTGATCCTCTGATTAGACCTCCTTAAAAGATTTGTAATGCGATTTTGATTCGAACACAAGATATTCTTCAATTTGGCTGAAGGATGGATCGAAGACCTTTGAAATGGAATTACAATAAATTTTTGGCTATAAGCTTATTAGAAATTCTTTGTTCTTCGTGTGTTCTTCGTCTTTGAAGATCTGTGGTCGAAGTTCTTCGGGGCTTTGGAGGCTTGAATCCGTAGAGCTTCACTGATTTGTGGTTTATGAGGTTTCTGGAAGCTTTTGAGCTTAATTCCAGTGACCTTTTGAGATCTAGAAGGATGGTTTGGATGATTTAGCTTCGAATGTTCTTCGTATTCGAAGGTTTGTGGTGGAAGTTCTTCAGGGCTTTGGAGGCTTGAATCCGTAGAGCTTCGCTGATTTGTGATTTATGAGGTTTCTGGAGGTTTTTGAGCTTGATTTCAGTGACCTTCGAGATCTAGGAGGATGATTTGGATGATTTCCCTTCGAATGTTCTTCGTATTTGAAGTTGAAGTTCTTGAAGTTCGTGGAGGCTTCAGGGCTTGATTCCAACAGAGCTTCAATATTTCTGAACTCAAGATCTCTTCCTGGTTCTTCCTCAGATGTCTTGGTATCCTCCTAGATGTCTTGGTGTCCTCCTCCCTAGATGTCTTGGTTTCCTCAAATGTCTTAGGGAGGCTTCTATTTTTAGGAGTTTGGAGGTAGGTGAGCGACACATGATGGAGTCTGATTGGTAACACATGTCACAACTTGATTGGTCTGCTTGTGTCATCGCTTACACGTGCCGGATCGCCTGAGTCATCGCTTACACGTGCCGACTCGCTTGCATCATCGCTTATACACGCTTACATGTGATTAGCATTTTGCATGCTTTTCCTATTCCTATCTTAATGGAATTTAGCAAATTTTTAGTAGCAGTATATGATGTTTTGTAATTAGCCATACCTAGTGGACTTGGTGGCATGGTGTGTCAGCTTGTGATAGGCCGGGAATTTTCCCTCTCTACAAATGCCCCCTCGAGACTTGTTCGCGCACATAGCTTCTGAGTGCGGGGAGTGAATAAGTCTCGAAAAGAATGAATTTAGTACTTGACTCTTCAAATGTAGTGGTTGAAGGTGGTGGAGCTTTTAGCAGGATAAAGTAATTTCAGAAGAGTAGATCCACCCATATGAAAGGCTTTGATGAGACCGAGAAGGGGTCTGCAAGTATTTGAATATACTTGCATGACTGAGCCTTCTCAGCAGAGGTTAAGTTGAAGTAATTTCAAAAGAGTGTTTCATGGTATTTAAAGGGGGTTGGTGAAGCTGAAAGTTATTTGCAAGAAGTTGGATGTACTTGCAAGGTTGAATCATATTGGCAAAGATTAAGCTGAAGTAATTACAGAGGAGTATTTTGGATCGTTGGCGGTGATCATAGGGTGTTGAAGATGGAGAAGAAGTGGAGATGTTGGCTGGGTACAACATGCAGAGTTGTGGAGTTGGCCTCTCATTTTTAAGAACTTCTGGTGAAGTTATATCCGAAGGATATACTTTGGATCACGGAGAGATCATGTGGGAAAGTGGTTGAATGTGTTTGTGTTATCGCATCACTCAGGTTAAGTTGAGGTAATTTCAGAAGCTTATGGATTTTGGGTCTGCTGGTGATGATGGTGAAAAAGATGGAGACGAAGCAAAGTGAATGGGTGAAACACATGACACCATGGCGTTGGCCCTGTATGTTAGGATCCCTTTGGTGTAGATGTTTCTGGGAAGTACACCTTGGGATGTGGGACTGACTGCATGCTGGATAAGGTCCGACAGCAAGTCTTTGAATGCGCCTGTGTAACTGGACCATGTTGATGGACATTAAGTTGAAGTAATTTCAGAAGTATATCTTCTGAAATTCTTCAAGCTTGTTTTAAGTTGGAGTAATTCCAGAAAGTGTGTTTTGAGGTACCAGCAACGATGACCTTTGGGCCACACGTTGGTGGGAACATGGAATAAGGCTTTGGCGACCATTTACCAACACCAAAGGTTGATTTCTGATGAGCTAGTACCTTGGAGGTCATTGTAAGTGTTGGATGGGAGACAATTTGTAGGTTCCCCCAACACCTTTTACCACCTTCACCTAATGCCACTTGTTGGAAAAGCACAAAAAAATGAAAGGTGGAGCTAACTTGCAATTCTGGTTTTAGAAACCAGCCAACTTGCTGTTTGTTCCGAACCACTGCTTCTGATGGGAGACCAAATAGTTGAAGAGAGACTACAGGAGCCCTGATCTTAGGAACAAGTGTCTTTGCTGGACTTAGATTTCCTGGCCAATCAAGTCCACGGAAGCATGGATCGTCGATGCAGACCTTGTTATGAATAACTTTATGGACAAATGTGGTCGTTAAGTGGGGAAACAAAATTTGTTTGGTCCCTAAAACAATGATGATGTTGTGAGAAGGGTTTCTACTGAACCATGAAAGGGTTGATTTCAAACTGATTATGAAGCGATTTTGGTTGCTAGGTGTTGAGAATGATGAGGACATAGTGAGAAATGGCTGTGAGAAGGAGGATTTGAGAATTTGAAAGAAACAGATCTTCATTTCATGATTCAGTGTCTCTTTTTTTTTTTTTTTTTTTTGAGTCTTCAATGAATCCGACCCTTCTATTTATAGCGGAGAGATGAAGAATGGTAGTTGGGTAATTAAGACCGACAGACGAAAATTTTTTTGGTAAGAATGGTGGATTAAAACGGTAGGCACCGAATAAGAACGGTCGGTTGGAGACTAGTAGGAGCTGAATGGGAACGGTCGGTTGGAGACTGGTAGGCTAGAGTAGTGACTCAATGTAATTTCAAGATTGAGACATACTTGTGAGAGTTCATCTATTCTTTGAAGGGGAGCTTTGATGAAGTCTAGGGGATAATCTTGAGGGAATTCGGACCAAATGGATGATCTTAAATTCCGATCCTGAGAGCTTAAATTTTGGACACCGCTAATACTTTGGAGAAGCAGGTCAGATTGGTAGTTTCCAAGTCTAAACAAATAAGCTAATTTCAAAAACAGGATCTTTATGAAAATTTGAGTAGGGCAAACTTTGCTTAGACATCTCGATTTTTTTTGTCAAAGTTCACATCAAAGCCAACAGCTGTAGAATCACATAACTTGAGCAATTTTGGGTTCTCAAATGAATAAATAGACCGCAAAATTGGAACGTACACGAAAAATTGGGCAAGACAGGTCATTCTTGAAAATTTTGACTTTTGGTCAAAATTTGTGCAACAGTCAACTTTTTAGAAATTGGACCGTTATGCAATTTTTGAGTTCCAAATAAAGAAACGGATCCCAAAATCGGAATGTACTCGAGAAATTCAGTGGACAGGTCCGTCTTGAAATTTTTAACTTTTGGTCAAAATTTGTGTAATAGTCAACTTTTTTGAAAATTGGACTGTTTGTACAATTTTCGAGTTTCCAACGAAGAAATGGATCTCAAAATTGGAATGTATTCGAAAAACTGAGTGGGATAGGTCCATCTTGAAATTTTTGACTTTCGGTCAAAGCCAACCATGGTCAAAGCTTTTTTTTTTTTTTATTCGGGTCAAACCGATTTAGACGGGTCAAACTGGGTCGGACCAGGTCAAACGGTCCGTGGGATATGATGACGTCATCCATGACGTCATACGCTGGAGATGCGCGCGTGAGGCGCGTGATGAGCGTGTCAAGCACATAGGATCTTCGCCGGCGCGTGTGAGCGCGTGGAGCCACCGGGAGGCGCGTGGAGGCGTGTGAACCTGATGCTGTGATAGCCGGAACTTTTGGCGGCGCGTGGCTCAACTTTTGGGCTTGAAAATTTTAGGTTTTGTATATCTGGGGTCGCTGGACCGAGTGGTATCGTTATTTGTGTGAAATAAAGCTTGGATTTGCGTGTTTGTGCAGGTGTAGGTCGCGATCCTCCGAAGCTTTTTGGTGGCGCATGGTGGTGCGTGGGTCAGCATCCGGAGCTCGTTTTCCTGGGTTTTGTAGATCGAAGGCCGTAGAAGATTTTTGTGGTCTCAGTTTTGTGAAACAAGGTCTGGATTTTCACAAATTTGAATGGGAAAGTCGTACGTCTTCGTTGGTCTATTTTGGCGGTTGTTGATCTGACAACGCGGTGGCTGCTCTGACAGGATGAGATCTAAAGCTGGACGCAGGTGACTATTGAGTGCCTCCACTGTTCTCTAGGGTTGGCAGCACAAATTCCTTGAATAATATGGTGCTCCTTGTGCAATAGCTCCTAGATGAAATGCCCCTTCCATAGGAACCTACACTTTCCTTTTTCAAAGTTTGGTGTAGTATTTTTCTGAAAGTAGCATTCCCACTTCTTTTCCCTTTGTTCACATCCTTCTTTCTGTCTATTAGCTTCCAAAGACTCCTATATAAGAGCACCCTTAAGTTGCACAAATCTATCCTTCATATACACTACGTAGAGAAACTATGCCCCTTTTATATATATATATATATATATATATATATATATACATATATCATGCTTTGTTTGTATTAACCATTTTTTTTTTCTAGGGTGTGACTGAACTTAGCAAAAGATGCTAAATTGCCTACGTACTCTTGAGAGGGATCAAGTCATTACGTAGTTCAAAAGAGTTTTTTTTTTTTTTTTTTGACAAATTTTTTGTTGCTTGTCTTTGTTTTGCAGCACAATTTTCTTGAACATCGGGTTTTGACATCAAAATTTATGCTGACGTTTTCATAGAAGTGTTTGCCTTCATTTGGTGGCTTTGATAGCAACGTTCTTGCGGTGATGTATGCCTTCATGTTATTACATTCTTCTCTTGCATCAACAATCTTTTAGTGATATTCGTCTTTGCAACGTTGTTTCCAGAAGGATATTCAGCTAGGCAATAATGCTAACGTCAATACTCGTCTTTGAAGTCGTTCTGGCTCTAGTATAATTAAATTGCACAAACACTCGTATTTGCAACGCAGCCACATAAAGAGTCTTTGCAACGTAGCCACATCAAGAGTTTTTACCATGAAATCATGCCAGCATTTGTCCTTTAACACTTGCCTTTACAATGAAGTGGCATCCATTTTTTCTTTGCATCGAAATCGTGTCACCACTCATCCTTTTTTTCATGAAGCGGCATAGACACTTGCAACTGCTATGAAGCATCATCATTAATTTGTCTACTGAAGCAATATTTGCACTTGCACCTGTATTTGCCATGAAGTCGCGCCATCTTTCGCCTTTGTAATGAAGATGCACTAGCACTCTTCTTTTGCCATAAAGTTGCCTCGACATTTTATTTGCATTGGAGCCATGTCGATATTTATTGCTGCCATGAAGTCATGTCAACACTTCATTCATACTGAAGCCGTGCCAACATTCATTTTTGCGATGAAGCTACGTCAACACTTCATTCGCAAAAAAGCCATGTCAACATCTATCTTTGTCGTGAAGCCATGTCAACACTTCATTCACACTGAAGCCGTGCCAACATTCATCTTTGTCATGAAGCTACGTCAACACCTCATTTGCACTGAAACCATGTCAGCACCTATCTTTGCCAGGAAGCCATGTCAACACTTCATTCATATTGAGGCCGTGCCAATATTCATCTCTGCCATGAAGCCACGTCAACACTTCATTCACATTGAAGCCGTGCCAACATTCATCTTTGCCATGAAGTCACGTCAACACTTCATTCGCACCGCACTCGCATTGAAGTTGCACCAATATTGACATTTATAATAAAGCTACAACAACACCAATTTCCAGAGGCAACATAGCTCAGACATCGGGGGTGCTTAGTACTGTTGCCAGACATCAAGACTTTAGAGATACCAACAAGACGTTGAAGATGCAAGGAGTCCGTATCAAGACTTTGAAGATGCAAGAAAATGCCAACAAAACCTTGAAGTCTCAAGAAACTCCTATCAAGATTTTGAGGATTCAAAGAGGTGCCAACCAAAATCTTGAAGATGTGAGAAGTCCCTATCAAGACCTTGAAGATGCAAGGAAAGGCCAACAAAACCTTGAAGTTTCAAGACGCTCCCATCAAGACTTTGAGGATTCAAAGAAGTGTCAACAAAACCTTGAGGATGCGAGAAGAATGTCGTCAAGACTTCAAAGATGTCAAAATATGCCCATAGAGGAGAGATGATGCAAAACATGCTTCATAAACGTTGGGGAATGTCCATAGAAGATGGGGAATGCCATGCAGACTTTATGTAGTCTTCATCTTTGAGTACAACGATCTTTGATCATCCTATTGAGCAATTGATTATCTTTAATCAATGTTTTGCCAACCAAAGGGACCTTAAGAGCATATTGATGACCGTTGGAAAACTCTTCAAGCTAGACTAGCCAGCTTTATTCTTTTCATGTGACTGAACTTAGTGAAAAGTACTAAGCTGCCTACGTACCCCGGAGAGGAATCAAGTCATTACGTAGTTCAACTGATTTTTTTTTTTTTTTGACGATTTTTTTTTTGACGATTTTTTTTTTTTGATGATTTCTTTTTTTGATGATTTTTTTTTGATGATTTTTTTTTGATGATTTTTTTTTTTATTTGTATGCTTTCAAAGGTAATGGGAAGACATCATGTACCCTTGTAGCGCTGCAGTGGGCAGTTTAAGCTCTTCCTGAGGAGCAGTTCTCGGTTTTCAAGCATAGAAGTGTTCGAGAAACTTCCCTTTGATAGGGCCGATCCTTATGCCATCATTGTCAACCAATTTGTAATCCTTGTTGGTGTTTGGCCCCTGCTTGAGAGTTGGAAGTACATCACAAGCAACGGTCACATAGTTTGACCCGACAACTTCATCAAAGTCTAGATCAATCTTGTTTTCTTTGGCAAGCTTCATGATTTGTTCCTTGAAGACGAAACATTTTTGGATTGGGTGGCCAATGATGCGATGATATTTACAGTAGTTAGGGTTATCAACTTTCCCCATGTCTTCTGGTCGTTTGCATTCTGGCAACTCAATTAGCTTCAATTGCAATAGTTGTTCTAAGATGTTTGGCACATCTTCATCGGGAAACGGATATGCTTTTTGCTCACGTTCCCTAAAGGTCAAATGACGCACTTCATTCTTTTGCCATCCTTTAAGTTGCTTTTCATTTGCCTTTGCTCATCTTCTTGGAAATTAACTACGGTAGTGTTAACGACTACTAGGTCTTTGAGATTGCCTTTTGCATTTCTGTCATTCCTCATTTCTTCAGGTATGGGAGGGTTTGAATTCCCATGGCTAGCAATGCTCAGCTCCATGTCATGCGCACGAGTTGCTAACTCTTCAAATGTTTGAGACTTTATCCCTTGAAGGATGTAAAGAAGTCCCCAATGCATGCCTTGGATGCACATCTTTATAGCAGAAATTTCAAAAAATCTATCCTTGCAATTTAAACTCAAAGAACGCCATCGATTGATATAGTCAACAATGGGCTCGTCTTTCCATTGCTTAGTATTGGTAAGCTCCATCATGCTTACCGTGCGACGCGTGCTATAGAATCGGTCAAGAAACACTCTTTCAAGTTGTTCCCAATTGTTGATTGACTCGGGTTCTAAGTCTGTGTACCAATCAAAGGCATTCCCCTTAAGTGAACGGACAAACTGCTTTACAAGAAGGTCTCCTTGAGTCCCTGCATTTTCACAAGTTTCTACAAAGTAAGCAACGTGTTGCTTAGGATTTCCATTGCCATCAAACTGCAAGAACTTGGGGGGTTGATACCCATTTGGCATTCTTGTGTTGTCGATGCGCTTTGTGTAGGGTTTCGAATATGTGAGAGAACTTGTAGAAGAACCTCCATATTGTGCTCAGATGGTATTTGTTATCATGTCTTGTAATTGTTGAATTGATAACGAAGCAACCGAAGTAGATTGTTCCCGTTGAGGAGTGTCTTGATTTTTTTTCCCCATGTCACCTCTTGTAGAAGTGAAGCCAAATGGGAACTTAGGATCATGGCTTGATTCACCAAGATCTTGTATTACAAGTGTATTCATTAGAGTTGTAATTTGAAGGTCCTTATCTTCAAGTGCTTTTGTGAGAAGGCCAACCCTTTGCTCCATTTCAGCCATCTTTTCTTTCATGGTAGAGGTGTTAGTCATCATGACTGACACAACTTCCTAAGATGATGGAGGAGGCAGTGAATTGGAGTGAACACGTGAAATCTTATTTTTTGGGTTCCCTTTGATGGGAGAGAAATCGTGTAACCAACTTCTTGTGAAGGAAGAAGGGGATTTGCCCCCATACTTAAGGTGTTCCAAGGTGGAGATGTCCTTGTTGATGACCTTGTTTCTTGTAAAAGGGTCTAAGGAGATGATTGTCTGGACCTTGGATTCCTTGGTTGATTGAGATTGAAGTTGATTATGAGCTTTAGGTTGGCTACAATTGATTGCACCAATGCAGTTGTTCATGGTAGCCATACCAAGTCTAATTGAAGTAGCTATTGTTGAAGCTTGAATGTTCTTACTAGAGGCCATTGAGGTTGGTAGTAAGATGATGAAGATTTTTTTTCTTTGAAGGAGAATGAGATGAGAGGTAGAGATGTCCCACTGGGCATGCCAGAATTTATGGGGAACTAAATTTCTCAGTTCGAAACAAGTCAAACGAGTAAAATAGTTTCACAAATGCGAATTTGTATTGATGGATGTGTGGTATAATTCTCTATAATTACAAAAGAGTGATCCTCTGATTCGATCTCCTTAAAAGATTTGTGATGCGATTTTGATTCGAACACAAGATATCCTTCAATTTGACTGAAGGATGGATCGAAGACCTTTGAAATGGAATTACAATGAATTTCTGGCTATGAGCTTATTAGAAATTCTTTGTTCTTCATGTGTTCTTTGTCTTTGAAGATCTGTGGTCGAAGTTCTTCGGGGCTTTGGAGGCTTGAATCCGTAGAGCTTCACTGATTTGTGGTTTATGAGGTTTCTGGAGGTTTATGAGCTTAATTCCAGTGACCTTTGAGATCTAGAAGGATGATTTGGATGATTTAGCTTCGACTGTTCTTTGTATTCGAAGGTTTGTGGTGAAAGTTCTTCGGGGCTTTGGAGGCTTAAATCTGTAGAGTTTCGCTGATTTGTGATTTATGAGGTTTCTGGAGGTTTTTGAGCTTGATTTCAGTGACTTTCGAGATCTAGGAGGATGATTTGGATGATTTCCCTTCGAAATTTCTTCGTATTCGAAGTTGAAGCTCTTGAAGTTCGTGGAGGCTTCAGGGCTTGATTCCAGCAGAGCTTCAATATTTCTAAACTCAAGATGTCTTCCTAGTTCTTCCTCAGATGTCTTGGTATCCTCCTAGATGTCTTAGTGTCCTCCTCCCTAGATGTCTTGGTTTCCTCAAATGCCTTAGGGAGACTTCTATTTATAGGAGTTTGGAGGTAGGTGAGCGACACATGACGGAGTCTGATTGGTGACACATGTCATATCTTGATTGGTCCGCTTGTGTCATCGCTTACACATGCCGACTCGCTTGCATCATCGCTTACATGCGCTTACATGTGATTAGCATTTTGCATGCTTTTCCTGTTCCTATCTTAATGGAATTTAGCAAATTTTCAGTAGCAGTATATGATGTTTTGTAATTAGCCATACCTAGTGGACTTGGTGGCATGGCGTGTCAGCTTGTGATAGGCCGGGAATTTTCTCTCTCTACAGTATTAACCTTTGATTTACCCATGGCCATAGGCAACCCAAGATATCTTTCACATTCCGTCATAACTCTTGCCCCAAATAATTGTTTGATTTGCTCTTTTACCTCCAACTTCGTGTTCTTGCTAAAAAAGAGGGAAGTCTTTTGTCTATTGATTGCTTGACCAGATGCAACCTCATATTGTGCCAACAATTGTAATAGTTTTTGGCTTTCCTCCATTGTTGCTTGACAAAATAAGAGGCTATCGTTGGTGAAAAGGAGGTGAGATACCCATACTCCATTTTGACTAGATTTGATTCCTTTTAGCACTCCTGTCTCCCCTGCTTTTCTTTCTAAGGCTGAAAGGCCTTCCACACACATGAGAAATAGATATGGTGAGAGAGAGTCGCCTTGCTATATCTCCCTAGTACGAGTGATAAAGCCCTTTGGCTCTCCATTTATTAGAACTAAGAACAAGGTTGTGGTCATCGTCTCCATTGCCATCTGGACCCAAGCAGAATCGAAGCCCAATTTCACCATTATTTGTTGTAAGAGGATCCACTCCACCCTATCATAGACTTTGCTAATGTCCAGTTTCACCACCATCTGCCCTTTCTTTCCCTTCCTCCAGTTTCGCAGCCTATGAAGCAACTCATATGCTACAATAGTATTGTCAGTGATTAATCGGTTTGGGACAAAAGTACTTTGGACATCAAAAATCACATTAGGAAAAATAAGTTTCAATTGATTGGCAATAACCTTTGATATGATTCGGGATATTACATTGGCTAAGCTAATGGGTCTATAATCCACCATGTTTGTAGGGTCATTTTCTTTGGCATTAACACTATGTTTATGGCTCATTTTTCTCAACATATGGCCAGAGTTTAAAACTGATAGTATAGCTGTTGTGACATCGTGGCCTGCAATATGCGAAAACTTCTGAAAAAAGAATGGGGACATACCATCGGAGCCTAATGATTTTGATGGGTGCATTTGGAATAGGGCCTTTCTAACCTCCTTAGGAGTATACTGTTAAAGGAGAAAGGCATTCATACTTGGGGTGACCCGCCTGTCTACTGAATACAGTACTCCCTCAATTTGTCTGGGTTGGAAGAGGTGAAAAGGTGTTGAAAGTAATGTTTTGCAGTTTGGACTATATTTCCCTTCGTAGTATTCCAGTTACCGCCTTCATAAAAAATCCCCAAGATCTGGTTTTTTTCATCTTCGAGCTGATCAGCATTATTGAGGAAGCACAAGACCTCCAGTTGTTTTTGTTTTTCCTAAATAATTGTTTTTGAGTTGTTAAAGGCTGCACTATTCCAAGTAACCAAAGCAAACTTGGTTTTTTTTTTTTTTTTTTTTTTTTTTTTAATTTTCTCAAATAGAATGGACATAGGGCTGCCATGCCCCACTTCTATCATCCATGCTTCCTGAATTACTCTCCCACAATTAAGTTTGGTGGCCCACTTTTCTTCAAATCTTTTTGGTGCCCTTCTTTTCCTATTCGGCTAGTTTGGATCACGTGTGGTGATATGGATTGGCACATGGTCAGAATATGTTGATTGGAGGTGAGTCACTCGGGCTATTGGAAAGATTTCCTTCCGCTCTATCATGGCACATGTTCTATCAAGCCTTTCCAGCACAAATTCATCTCGAAGTCTACCATTATTCCAAGTAAAGATATTACCTTAAAAGCCTAAGTCCACCAATTCGCAATGTAGAAGTGTAGCTCGAAACTCCTGCATTTGGTTCAATGGTTTTGGTAATCTGCCTTGCTTCTCGTTTGATGCCAAGATCTCATTATAATCCCCAACACAGATCCAAGGAGTTGAATTTCTAGTGTGAAGATGCTTGAGTAGCTGCCATGACTTGTGTTTACTTTGTCCATCTAGCCAACCATAAAAACTTGTCAATCTCTATGAGGAATTTGAGTCATTGAATATGAGAGCATCAATGTGGTGTAGAGTGAAAGTTTGGATATGCAAGGCTATCTCCTCCATCCAGAACATGGCTAACTCACCACTCCTTCGAATACTTGGAACCGCTAGCATACAACGGTATGGTAAGTCTGCTTGAATTTTTCTCATCTCATCAATTGATTGTTTTGTTTCCATAAGATACAATATTTTGGGAGAGTTTTCCCTCACAAGGTAGAGAGGACATCCACTGCTCGCTGGTTCCCAAGCCCCTAGCAGTTCCAGCTTAGGATGTTTATTGTTCTTGGCAGGGCTGCACCTCAATCTCCGCCATTGGATAAAGTTGTTCATGGCCTTCCTCTCCGTTCTTCCTTTTTTTTTTCCTCTCCTTTTCTTCATCATCTCGATCCCCTTTTGGTTGCTCTCTCTTTGACCCCGAGTTATTAGGACTAGCATTGCTAACCCTCATGGGAGAGTCCGTTTGGCGCACTAGTCTCTTCCATTTGTGCGTGTTTTCTGTGTGGTCCCTAGTTTGTGTTTTAGTAATCTTACGTGCCTCCTCACGTGCTATTCTTTTATGATCCTGGGGTATGTTAATGCATGCAGGTTGAGTTTCACCAATGTATTCAACATGGACATTTACTAAGTTTTCGGCTACAATTATGGGATTAATTTCTTTTGTTGAATTTACTTCCTTACCTGTTACCTCCTTCCCATTCAAGTATTCAGCCGTTATACTTTCCTTATGGATTTGATTGACCTCCTGAAAATCCTCTCGCATTAACTCGTCTTTATTATTTTGTTTGTATACCGTTTCCTGAGATTTTGCACCTGCTTGACCATTATGTTGATTACTATTTTGATCATGAATGTCATTAATGCCTCCCTTTGGCGTTACTTTGCTTCATTTGGTTGTCCTCGTCATCCTTGTGTCAACTCTGGTACCGTTTCTCGCCGTGGAGCCTTGTTTCGTCTTTGATTTGAGGTATTGCTAGTTTTACGGTACCCTGCTCTAAGCCACTCTCCATACGGGTTCTTGGTCTGCTGCTGTTCAGTTGGTGTTGGGCAATCTTTTGAATCGTGACCCAAGATGCCACATTGGTAGCACAACCCCACTAGTATTTCATACCTAAATCCCACTCGGGCTCGATCTCCCTCAGGACTTGCAACACATCCTCCCCTTCGAATTGGTTTGTCTAGTGGTATCTCTACTCGGATTTGTATGAAGTGAGCTTGTTCCGATGTGAAGGTTTTGCTGTTAACGTCAATGACCTGATCGAGACCTTTGCCAATATCCCATGAAATCTCCTCGTTAATAGGATCAAAAGGCAAACCCCATATTTGCACCCAAATAGGCAGTATTGAGAATGTTATGGACCTCGCTGTTATGCCCCTTTCCTACCTACGAAGCACGAGTAGGTGATTATCGAAACTCCACGGCCCATTATTTTGAACCCATTGTAGTTGGCTTTCTCATGTGAACTTAAATTGAAGTACTCCCTTTCCCACATCAATAATTCTGACGACGTTTCCGAGCTTCCATGCAATTCGAAGCATTGCTTTTGCAACTCTTGGATTATAGGATCAGGTTGTTAGGAAGCGCCCCAGCAGACTAAGCGAGCGTCCTTCAAGTATTTTTTTTCCGTTGTGTAGCTTGGACCTCTACTAATTCACCTTCCTCCTCGGTTAAACTTAAGTTCTACAATCTGTCAATGAAGTCTGAGTCCATGATCGTTCTCTGGATTTGATTTTTGATGTATGTGTTGTTGAAAGTCCACTGCTAATAGCCATGGAAGGGAAAGACTCACCCTAGGTGAGAGAGAGTGCTTCTACCACGAGGAGAGGAAAAATCCGTGTTTATCCCAGAGTTTAGTTAAATGAAGGTTTCAATTTAGTTGGGCTTGAAAATAAATACATATAAAAGCAGAAAACATATTTACAAGCATCAAATCAAATAAATTACTATGCCCCATAGATCATTTTTGGATTTTGACACCAATCATTTCTCAACTCCTCAATAAGCTGTAATAATGAATTCAATAGATCATACGACGATTATATAATGTAAGATACAACAAATCAATAAAATGTGTGAACCATAAGTAGAAGAGATTAATATAATTTTGAAGCCTACATAAAACAACCAAAATTGGAATTGGATAGAAATCTAGACTAAATGTTGACACTTGATGGTCTTCACCGCCCCCCACCTCCCCCCCCCCAAAAAAAAAAAAAAAAAACAATGTTGTGAACCAAATGTAAAATCAAATGATGTGCTACAAACAATGGTTTTCATGTCAAGACAATCTGTGCGTAACAAATAGTAAAACCAATTAGTCCCTTTAAGAATACCTGAGTGATAGATTCCATGAACTTAAAGGATATGTCATAAATTTGAGGTATAAAGTTTAAAGTTTCATCCACCATACTAGTGTTTAATGTGATTTTTAGGATGTCTTATGGGTAGTGAATGGAATAATCCGCCAAAGATTGATATAGGACTTACTCTCTACCTCTTTGATTCCGATAAGTTATAGAAATATCCCTTAAATCATAAATAAAACACAAATTTCACATCTATATTAGGTCAAACCACAAACCCTATAAATTTTAGATTTGTGATAGATCAAATATTTTATTAATATTTTTGGTCCAATTTGAACAACTAACCCTCTTTATCTTTTAATGATAATGGCATTTCAAAATTATGGATGATTTGTTAAAACCATGTACACATCAAGTGACTAATGAGTCCTTTCACATTTAACAAAAAAATATATTTAATTGACAGTCATGTAAAATCTAAGAGCATTAGTATTGGGGCTTGTAAAAGCTCCAAATGGTATTTTACAGTCCACAAATACTAAAAGCAGGCATTATCCAAAGTTGTAATTGTAAAAAAAAATAAGCCATTGTGCTACAATATCCTCTAAGAGCATTCACATTGGGAATGGCATATTCCATATGTTGGTTCAATTTAGCATAAAAGCCTAAAACTGCCACGTCATATATTTAGAATCGCATTATAACTCAATTGTAAAATCAAAAAATATTATTTTATTCTTTTTCGATTTTTCACCTTTTGCTTTCTCTCTCACAGAGCTCCTCATTTGCTTTCTCTCTCATAGAACTCCTTAGTCCTCACTCTTTCTCTCATCTCACATCTTTCTTTCTTGTTTAAAACTTGCACCAAAGCTAGGTTGAGTTCATGGTCATGGCATGGCGATCAGCATGAATTTTGGATTTTGGATTGGCATGGATTGACAGAGATAAGAGATTGTGGTGGGTTATGTTTGGATCGGTGACCTGTGTGGGTTGTGGGTCAGGTGGTGGGTTTGGATAGGTGGATCGGTGTATCATGGGTTAGGTGTTGGTGTGGGTTTGGATCGGCGGAGTTTGGTGGGTTTCTCGGTTAGCGAGAATATGAAGGAAAATAAGTAAGAAAGAAAATTGAGTGTGTACCTCGATAGTGTTGGGAAAAGAGTGAGCGGCGACATCGTCGAGGTGGATTACGAAGGCGAGTAAGAGAAAGATGGCGTGATCGATGAGGTGTTGTAATTGGGAGTGAGTCAAATCAAGTTTTCTAGAGACAGAAAGGGCTCGATGAGTTGGGAATTCCAACGAGGCTTTGTTCAACAATCCTGTGAGAGTTAGATTTTCCAATTGTGTGTGTGTGTGAAATTGATTGTGGGAATTAAATATAGGAATTGGTAACTCCTAATGGGGATGAAGGGCCAGGTTTTGGGTTATATATACAGGAGAGGGAAGGTTAGAGCTAGGAAAGGTGGGGTTCTCGGTGGCCAGTGCTAAGGGTAGAGGGATGTTAGAAGTGTTGTAAAATGGAGTTTTGGTTCTAGTGGGATTTTGGTGGGCAGTGGGAAATGGTGGCGTGGTGGACATGGTGGTGATTGAGTTGTTTGGTTGTTGAGAGAGGGATAGCTACAGGGATAGAAATGAGAGAGAGGGGAGTAATAGGTATTTTTTATTATTATTTTATTGTATAATTTATATTATTTTAATGTGTTGTATTGTAAAATAGAAATTGAGATATTGAGAGTATTGTAAAATGGTATGATATAATCGATAAAATAATTTTTTGAGATGATAAAATAGGATATGATACAACTTTTGGATGTGAATGCTCTTACGAGTAGGGGTGTGCAAGCCATCACTGGAGCCGACGAAACCGACCGGCACCGACCATCCCGCACTGCTACTGGCACCGACCGACGGAGCCAATGCCGGCGATCGGAACGCGAACGGAGCTCCGACGCCGGTGCGGTGAGGACATCGGAGACACAAAGCTAACACCGTAAGAGCGCCGAACCGAACCGATACAAGGCAGGAGAAGAAAAAATGAAAAATAGTTTCACTGTTTCTCTGTTTCACAGTTTCAGTCTGAAGAGTTATGGATATTCCCTGTTGGACCAACGTTGTTTCTTCTATAATTTTTTCATAGTTTCACTGAAAGTTTCATGACCAACATTGGACCAACAATATTTCATAGTTTCACTGTTTCTCTGTTTCACAGTTTCTTTGTTTCACAGTTTCTCTGTTTCACAGTTTCACTGTTTTGTTCATGAAACTTTCAGAACGCACCGTTTTCACAGGAGAAGAAAAAATGAAAAATTTATTTACTAACGTCGTCGTATTGGGTAATTAAAAACAAAAAAAAACACACACAAAACGCACCGTTTTATGTAGGGTTTTAGCACTGGGTAGCACTATAAATTCACTCTTAAAAACTCAGATATGCCTTAACTCTCTCTCTCGATCTCGCCACTGTCGCTAGTTGCCTCCAGCACTCGTCGGCCTGAGTCACGCAGCGCAGCAGTAGTAGCTCACGGCGGGCTGCGGCAAAACACGGTAAGCCATTTCTCTGCAACAAACCTGCGGTTGAAGGTTGATTATCCTTTCCTTTTGCTTGCTCATTTCTCTACAACAAAACCAAAACACAAACACATACAGAGACTCTCAAGTAAAAAGCCGTATTATAAACTTTATTGTGGTGTCTCGGCTGGACATAAAGTATAAACCCATTTCCTATGCATTGGTGTGTCTTGGCTGGACACCAATATTGTATTGTTGTGTCTCAGCTGGACACCAATAAATGAATAATGTATGTTTTGACGTTTTGTCTTGGCTGGACAGTGGGCCAGTGGGGAATATTATGAACTCATTTTTGTGCATTTATTAAGTTAGTTTAGTTAGTTAATTTATTATGATGTGTATTTATTTAGTTAGTTAATTTATTATATTGTGCATTTATTATACCGGTCATTTAATTTATTCAGTTAATTTATTTAGTTGGTTAATTTTTAGTTAATTTATACAGTACATTTATTTATTTAGTTAATTTATTATACTGTGCATTTATTTAGTTAGTTAATTTATTATACTATGCATTTATTATACCGTTCATTTAATTTATTCAGTTAATTTATTTAGTTAGTTAAATTTAGTTAATTTATACAGTGCATTTATTTAGTTAGTTAATTTAGTTATTGTCAGTTTAGTTAGTTTTTAATTTATACCTCTTTTTTTTCAGCATTTTAATTTTTGAGGGAGACGAGATTGAGAGAGTTCACACTTTCAATCATTCGTCAAGAGGTAATCACTAAACACTCAATGCTCATTATATTCAACATTATAATTTTAAATTTTTAGTACTTTTATTTTATTTTTATGCAAATATAAATATTAAATAAAAGCTAATTCTCTAGTTCTAAATTGTTGTTAATATTAGTGACATGAATTGTTGAGTAATGATTGTTAGTCTGTTATTGTTTATATTGTATTTGCTGGAAAAATTATAATTGATATTGTTCTGGAAACTTTTTTTCTTTGTTGGTTGGAAATTGTTTTATTAGATGGATGTCGATGCTCCACCTGGATTTGGTGCACCTGAGGACCCTAATCCACGTCCTCCTAGTAGTGCTAATCCTAATCCACCTGAACCTGCAGCACCAATTGGACTTGGTGCATCACTTCCCCCACTATCACCTAAACAAGGTGGTAAGGATCCGTCGATAGTATGGCAACACTTCATTAAGTTGGCTGGTTTTGATCCCAAAAATCCTAGGTCTCAATGCAAGTATTGTAAAAATCAATATAAATGTCATGGTAAGAAAAATGGTACTTCGGGCATGTTGCAACACATGAAGGTGTGTAAGAAGTGGCCTCTTCCTCGTGATGACAAGCAAAAAACTTTGTCTTTCCAAGCCAAGAGAGAAGGGGAAAGTGGTTCAAATGTGTTAGTGGTTGCAAACTATAGTGAAGAGATGATAAGGTTGGCGTTGGCAAGGATGATCATTATTGATGAATTGTCTTTTAAATTTGTGGAGTGTCAAGGCTTTCAAGAATTTATGGAAATTGTTGAGCCTAGGTTTCCTATTCCCCATCGCACTACCATTGCAAGGGCTTGTATGAAGATTTATTCTAATGAGGTGGATATTTTGAGAGGGGCTTTTGTTGGGCAACGAGTTTGTGTGACAACGGATACTTGGACATCCATACAAAACTTGAACTACATGGTAGTCACCGCACATTTCATTGATGGGGATTGGA
Organism: Castanopsis chinensis; assembly: GCA_032878915.1. Classification (NCBI taxonomy): domain Eukaryota; kingdom Viridiplantae; phylum Streptophyta; class Magnoliopsida; order Fagales; family Fagaceae; genus Castanopsis; species Castanopsis chinensis. The sequence goes on along the minus strand of JAVQMG010000115.1, from coordinate 6,891,985 downwards.
CTTACCAAAAGAAAATCTTGAACTTTTGCCCTATAGCTAATCACAAAGGAGACACCATAGGTAGAGCGGTCGAGTCATGTTTGTTGAAGTGGGGTATAGACCGGTTGTTTACAATCACCGCGGACAATGCTAGTTCTAATGATGTGGCAATTGATTATGTGAAGAAGAAAACAAAAGAAAGAGATAGTAGCATATTGGGTGGTGAGTTTATGCATATGCGTTGTTGTGCGCATATCTTAAATTTGATAGTGCAAAGTGGGTTGAAATCTATTCATGAATCAATTGCCAAAGTTAGGAATGTGGTGCGATATGTGAGAGCCTCTCCCGCAAGGTTTGAGAAGTTTCAAGAATGTGTTGAAAATGAGAAAATTAAAGCCAAATGTTTGTTGTCCCTTGATGTACCAATAAGGTGGAATTCCACTTATCTCATGTTAGATTGTGCTTTGAAATTTGTGAGAGCATTTGATAGGTTGGAAGAGGAGGATGGGCATTACAAACTTTATTTTTGTGAATCGGATGGGAATGGGAAAAAGCCCATTGGTCCTCCTAACTATCTTGATTGGGAAAATGTCAAGACCTTTGTGAAATTTCTTGGCATATTTTATGAGGCAACACTTAGATTTTCTAGGTCCTTATTTGTCACTTCTAATACATACTTCCATGAGCTAATTAGTATTGAAGATCAATTACAGCAGTTGTGTAGTGTTTATGGGGATCCACTTTTGAAGAGTATGGCGATAGAGATGAAAAAAAAAATATGATAAGTATTGGGGAAGTATGGATAATATCAATTTGATGATTTTTGTTGCTGTTGTTCTTGACCCAAGGTATAGATTGAAGTATGTGAAGTTTTGGTTTAGGGAGTGGTATGGAAAGGACAAGGGGGATGAGATGGGCTCTAAGGTTCGGGATGCATTGAAGAGGGTGTATGTGGAGAGAGTGGGTCAAAATGGAGTTTCGAGTTCTAGTGGTAGTGGTGCTTTATTGTCTAGGGACTCCATTCCAAGTGTTGGCAATGCTTCATTGTCTGATCGAATTAAAAGTTATAATAATAGGTTTAAGCAACACTTGGCGGACGAGGACAGTGTGGAAAGCAAATCTGAGTTGGATAGGTATTTGTTGGAATCTTCTGAGGACCCTGATGTAGAAGATTTTGACATTTTGATGTGGTGGAAAATGAATTCTTCTAGATATCGAATCCTTTCCCAAATTGCCCGTGATGTGTTGGCTATTCCTGTCTCTACAGTTGCATCCGAATCTGCTTTTAGTACCGGGGGGCGTGTTTTGGATTCGTTCTGTAGTTCGCTATCTCCTAATACTGTTGAAGCCCTTATTTGTACCCAAAATTGGTTGAAGGATGCAAAGAAAAAAAAACCAATAAAGCTTCGGGAGTGCATGGATAATGTGGAGGATATGGATGGTTTTGAGATTAACACAGGTAAATATATGTTCATTTTGTTTGTTGTATATATCAATTGTTTATTTATTTGCTCAATGCTTAACAATCATTTTATTTTGAATGGGATTGTAGAAATTGCATCGGTTTGCCCAATGCCTATGGAGGAGGATCCAAGCACCGTTGTGTTGGATGATGATGAGTGAAGTGCTATTCTTTGCTTAGAATTAGTTAGTAGTTAGTATTATGTAAGTATACTTGCTATTATCATTCATTTGTGTTAATTATAAATATTCTATTGTTTATAAACGTTTTATTGTTATTAACACATGTTTATTTTGTTTTGTTTAGTATATTGTAGAAGTTCTAGAATGATCAATGATGCATAGTGCTCAGACTTACTGGACAAAGGACTTACAAGAATTAGCATTCTTTTGCCTATATGCTAATTATATTTGTACATGTTATTGGTAGTGGACTTTTCACTAATGGTAGTTATTTAAGTATTCATGGGTGGGATTATTATTGGGGATACAAGCAATTAGCATTCTTTTGCCTAAATGCTAATTTAATTTGTATATCTTTCTTTTGGCATTTGTGGACAATTAGCATTCTTTCACTAATGGTAGTTATTTAAGTATTCATGGGTGGGATTATTATTGGGGATACAAGCAATTAGCATTCTTTTGCCTAAATGCTAATTTAATTTGTATATCTTTATTTTGGCATTTGTGGACAATGACAAATGGTTTTGTAATACGTTATTAAGTGGAAACATTGACACTTATTGTTATTGACACTGACACACACAGTGACACTAATGATATTATATGCTACATGACAATATTTTGAGAGTTGAACTCTTATTGAGGCAATTTCAAAATATTTTTGCCTGGTGAATGAAATGAAAAATTTGGATTATTATGTGAACATAATTTTTGCACAGGTTTTGGAATATGTGTTTGTGTGACTAGGTTGGCACATGTTTGGCTTTGTGTGACTAGGTTGGCACATGTTTGGCTTTGTGTGACTAAGTTGTCACAGGTTTCATGAATTATTTGGCACATGTTTCTTGAACAGGTTGATATATTGATATTGGGCTTGAAAAGTAAAAACTTAATTTTTTTATTATTAAAAAAATAGTTTTTTTTTTTTATATTTCAAACCGACCAAACCGCACCGCAAAAATCGCACCGCTATAGTTCGGAAAACCGACTTTAGGCGGTGTGCATCGGTTCCAATTATGAAAAACCCGACCTCCATCGGTTCGGTAATAAATTTGGAAAAAAACCGCCCCTACCGAACCGCGCACACCCCTACTTACGAGTAAGAGGCTACTATAGCAAGATTGTATTCTTAAATAATATTATTTTATTGTGTCTCCAATTTTTTATTAATAGAAAGAAGAGAGATGGTTTTGTATTGTATATTTATTATGTAGATATATATTCTTTTAATGTGTTGTATAGGAAAATAAAAGTTGAGATGTTAAATGTGTTGTAAAATAATATAGTATAATAGATAAAGTAATTTTTAAGATGATAAAATAGAATTTTTTTCTTAGGAAGAAATTGGATGGTGAGGATGACATTTGTAAAAAAAAAAAAAAAAAAAAAAACTGTGGAAAAGTCCGTAAGCCCAAGAAGGAAAAGCAAAAGCGCATTGATGAGCCCAACACTACTAACGAAAAAAAACATTGAAAATAAGCCTATATAAAATAAGTAAAAACTAAAGACTAAAGACCCGAACCCTTAATTTTTCAATTCAGTAAATCAGACTTTCACACTTCACACAATGGAGAAGAGAGGCAGAGACAGAGACAGAGACGGTAAAATGGGAGCAGCCCCCCATTCCCAGCAACAACCTCAGAACCAGAACCTTAACAGACCCTCTTCTGGTAGACCACTTCCGCCACCTCCTCCACTTCCTCATCCTCATCCTCATCCTCAGTCCAGGGCTCCACCACCACCGCTTCCAGCTCGACCTCGCTTCGAGCCCGTCGATCGTGAAAAGGTCTCTCTCTCTCTCTCTCTCATTGTTATACTCTTTTTTTTTTCTTACCCATCATCTATTGTAACTTGTATTCTTGTCTTGGCTTGAATTGCAGACTTGTCCTCTGTTGCTCCGGGTTTTCACTAAGGTATGCCCCAGATTTTATTTACTACGCTCTATTTTATATATGTATTGTTACTGAGAGCTGAGCTTTATAACAGAACTTTATTAACTAAGAAAAAAGAACAGAACTTTATATTAATTAAGGTTGTCTTTTGAATGAGTAGCTGATATGTAAGTGGTGACTGAACTACTATGGTGATTGAGTCTCATTGGAAAATGTTATAGGTTGTACTAAAATGCGCATAGCTTCTATTTTTGTGTTCGTACTAAGTGTTCAAGGTTCTCATTTTTATTTTATTTGTGGGGTCTGAGAGTGATGGTTGGTAGGCAGCTTTATCCTTGATTTTTGGAGAGACTGATTCTCAAATTCAAACCCATGAATGTTAATACTAAGAGAAGGGTAACACTAGACTGTTTTTAGAAAAGTTCGGAGGTTGGAGTGCCAAGTGGACATTGATTAGTGTTGTTCATTCGTGATACATCAAGGTATGAGTAATGGTAAAACAGGCACGATCCTAAAGCAGCTGCCTTGTAGTTTTACTAGTATTAATGGCAAAAAGATTACTTAAATATAGGAAATCCCAATCCAGAAATGCTGCAGATACAAGAGAAATTAGACATCATCTGTGTCTTTTGGTATGACAACCTAGAGTTGCCCCTGAAAAGCTACCAATGTGAAGGTTCACTCACAGAAGTTTCTGGTTACTTTCTGGCTTGCATTTAAGGTTTAGTCTGTTGACCAACTGTGCACTGTGTTCAATTCCCTCTCTGTGTTTTTTCCTAGAAATGAGGGTGACAAATGTTTATGTAGACAGCTTTTGGCTGTCAAGTGTCATTAACAAACTGCTAGAGATGTGTAGGATCACTAGAAGTTTCGACGGATTAAGTCACTTCTCTCTCCTGAAGTGGGTTACTGAAGTCGAAATCAATCACTTACATTGGTCAAGGCACCAAACCACTAGAGTAGGTCCCCCTACTGTTGTTTGCTAAAATTTAGCCCTCTACCTGTTTATTGTCTTCTTTCTTTCTCAGTGTCACAACCAGGTCTGGCATAATCACTTAATCTCTTGTTTACCTTAAAGTTGGTATGGCAGCATGCCCTGCCTTGGTACCCCTGCTGTAGTTAGTGCTTCTTTCCTACTGCTCCTTGACCAAGTGGCACAATAAGACTCTTAATGTGAATGCGCATTAAATTTTTAAATGTTCGCCCAGTGTATAGACCCATCAATGAAGGTTATTGTTGATCCCTATGGATTAGTAATGTTTGCTAATTTCTAGCTCTTTGATGTATTATATTATTATTAGGTTAAAATACTATTTTGGTCCCTAAATGTTACCAAAAGATTTTTTTTTCATCCCTAAACTTTAAAAGTTTCTTTCTTTATCCCTAAACTTTTGTAAAGAGTTTTTTCAATAGTTTAGAGACAAAAATAGATATGAAAATAGAACATTTTTCAATGGTTTAAGAATGAAAACCAATTTTTTGGTAAATTTTAAGGACATAAATAAATATCTTCAATAGTTTAGGGACGAAAGATGAACTTTTCAATAGTTTAAGGACAACAAATGAATTTCTTAAAGTTTAGGGATGAAAAAAAAAATTGTAAAATTTAAGGACCAAAATAGTATTTTCCCCTGTTAATATTATTTTTGATGACGTAGGGAACCATTCTAAGAAGAGCCCTTTGGACTCACTTCTAACCAGTAAAATTTACATGCATCTAACTACACCTGCCAGAACCAGTTGCCAGGTAATCCCAGGGCTCTCTTTGATGTGTTAAATGCCAATGAGTTGAGAGAGGAATTATTACTATGATCTGTATATTTCTTGTATACTTCCTGAGTACTAGAGATATGCCCTTTTCAAATTTAAATGAACAGATACATCCTCTTATTTTAAGTTGCATGCATGGATGGATGGTTTTTCCACACCTAAATGGCTGATCTTATTATTTTTAGACATTTCTTCTTCAGTTTTTGGGACCATTATTTGATTATTTGGTTTTAATTTTCTGTAGAATGGAAGTCATCATGGCGAGGAAGATTTTGCAGTGAGAGGCAAGGAACCAAAAGATGAGGTTCAAATTTATACATGGAAGGATGCGACACTCCGTGAATTAACTGATCTTGTATGTTGTTCATACTCCACCTCTCCCATCTTTCATGGGATTAGTGATTTTATTTTTCTGTAGATAGTTCTAATTCTTTAACAGGTTAAAGAGGTTGCTCCAGAAGCCAGGAGAAGAAGTGCTAAACTGTCTTTCGCTTTTGTATATCCTGATCACCGTGGCCGTTTTGTTTTGAGAACGGTACATGCTACTTCTTGTATTTAGCTGGTCATAGATAAATATAGTTAGTGTACTGTACGATTATCAAAAAAATTTGCATCATCTGCTCATTTATTTGCATCCAGGTGCTCAGGGTCTGCTAACACATTCATTTCTCTCTGATTCATTTAGGATTCATGTAAATGTGATCATTAATCAATATTCAGCCCAGGATTTTATACTGCTGACACTTTCAATTATCGACCCTTTGAAGGTGGTATTTAATCCTAGGACTCCAAGCTAGCTGAGCCTTCAATGCATTCTTCAATTTTCTATAATTCTGTAATCACCTCTATGTGTCAGTTAAGGAGTATCCCATGATATGAATTGATTAAGCCTTTGGGCATATGTAGCAACCTTAGATGATAGGTGGGAAATAGATAAAATGAACCCATAGTCATAATTAATACATTGTTATTGGTAATTTGGTACTCTACATGAATTGTTCAAGCCTTTGGGCCAATGAGCTGTAGCTCAAATAGCATTGTTTTGTCCTGAAGGAATGGGTGGAAGATGAGGTTGTTAATTCAAACTCATTGGATGTGTGTTAAACATAAAAAATTAAAAATTAAAATTGAAGAAGCCATTTTGCATATGTAATAACCTTCCAGTGATAGGTTTAGAATAGAAAAAATGAGGTGCAATTGAGCATACATGCACTCATGTAGGAAATTTTTTGCCATTGTTTCTTAAGACTTTCACATATCTTGGCCTCTTACCGTGGGGATTACAAATTTTGTTTTTAGGTGGGGACAACTCTTTCTTATGGAAATGGCAGACGACTAGATGATAGCAAGTCATTGGGTGAACTTAGCTTCCAGGTAAACTTAATTAGATATACCCATATGCACAACCATGTATATATTAACTTTATTAAGTTGGCTTTTTTTCATTTTGGATAATGTAGATTGGAGATTACCTGGATGTGGCAATCTTTTAGAGGAAAAGTTGTTGATGCATGAAGTGGCTATGCTGTTGTTATGAGGTGGCATCTTTGCTAGACTAACTTGGGAGGTGTTACGCATTTGGTTTATTAATCCATCTGTATGAGGATGCGTTTAAACGCTTTAACGGTTTAGCTTTCCTTTTACCTGGATGGGTGCTGCAATGTCATTGTATGAATGTTTTAAGTCTGTACCATTGTTCAATCAAATATCGCTGGGATCTACTTCCCACAACGTTGTTTTATCATTATTGGGGCCTAATTCCAAGTGTTTTCGGTGGGCAAACTGTTCAACTTTCTATGAGTCAAAAGCCATATAACCCAATTGGTTGGCACTCAAGTGTTTTCCAGATATTCAGAATTCAAATCCCCCATCCCCATGGTAACTATCAAAAAATTGTTCAACATAAACAAGGTGTCCTGATTTTACCTTCGGTCAGTCTTTGTGATCATCAGCTTTTTCTTTGGCAAAAGACAAAATTGATGCAAGAGCTTTTCTATCTAATTGATTGCTTTCAGAAGCATAAATTTTTTAATCTTAGAATAAGAGTCTGAGACATGATAATGTCACACAAACTATAGTATGAGATGTAGCAAATATTTAAATGGCTTTACTTAGATCTCAATGCTACAAGTAATGCATGGACAAATAAACAAAAAATACAATTAATTATGTTGTACCTTTTATGCAAGAGAAGGAGGGGGGGCGGGGGAGGAGATTGAAATAACAATTTAGCATACATAGTTTTATTAGATACATAGGATGTTCATTCAAGTAACACACTCCTCTTCCCTGTGTGAGCCTGTAATAGGTATACGTACGAGCACATATTTACTTATAAATACAATATCAACACAATTGTCGGACGGTTTTACTTATAAATGCAATATCAACACACTGAACAGTTGAGTTGCGATTCAGTTTACAACACAAAATTTCCCCCCTTCACAAACGATGACTCAGGATATATATACATAACGTGAAACGCTTCATCTCTATCTTCAACGTGAAGCCCTTAGCCCTTCATCTCCAACGTCATAGGTTAGTAACTGTGATATTGCAAATCCATTAAAATGTATTGATCCTGCAGCAAAATAGCCTTGGATATGCGTCATAATTGTCTGAACCAAAATTGTACCCCCGCCCCCCCAAAAAAAAAAACCAATTTTCTGTGCTATGTGTTTCCGACATACAAAAGGTTCACAGTATGTCATATTACAATAAGAAAGCTAAAACAAAGTGGTGTATATGAACCACAAGGTCTTCTAAGTACCAGTCCTGGTAAACAGGTTGCAGTTGCTAAGCAACGGATCCATAAAACATAAAAAGAAATGACCTTTATAAGATTGTTCTGTTCCTTTTCTACAGGAAATATATACTATAACAATCAACCGTTAGGTAATCTTCTTCATCACAAGAAAGCTAGAAAGAAGCTGATTTATCCCAAGTACAATATGCTACAATAATGTGAATTAGAGGGGCTGTATGATAGACAGGGTGTGTACCTTGAATCAAGCATTACTTCCTTCTGGCAGTGTAATTAAGCGTGTGTTTGAGTCATATACCATCTCAGTTCCACAACTGAGGCAAAACAGTACTTGTATCAGTTAAAATTAATGGAAAATGAACTTGTTTGTTTCATAAATCACACCTAGATAAATGCAGATACAGCAATGTACATGCTGCAAAATCACAATGATTGTTTAATGAAATCAGTGAGATATTTGAACTTACTTTGTGCATTTAACACTGTTGGTGGTACCACCGCTAGAAATTGATAGTATGGTCCCAAAGAAGGAGGTGTTTTCAGTACCACAGTTTGGACATGGCCCCTGGAAAAGGAATATTATATGTCAATGGCAAGGCATACTAACATTATATGGTGGTTCAACATAACCATGGAAAATATTCAAATAAATTTTATACCTTCAAGATCAAAAAATCTTTCACAATCACATTTGTAAGTGAGAGAGCTAGCCAAACAAGGAGAGGCACGGCAGCAAACCATGTGAAAATGAAACTGAATGGCTCAGGGAGCTGCAATCAACATTTCGAAAAAGAGCTTGGGTTACATAGTTATTATATCTAAGAAGTTACATGTAATAAATTGATTGTAGGACAAGATATTTCATGAATGTTCTTCCCATCGGTGTTATAGCATGCCCTAGAGAGACTTTGAAACACTCATCTGTAATATCATGTTATTGCAGTTACTTATTAGGTATTTTTTCTGACAAAAAATAATCACAAATATGATTTGGAATTTTAAAACTAATTTATTTGACTTTGAGAGTTTGGTAAGTATTTAAAAAACTTAATGAAGTCTCTAAGAAACTTTAGAAAGTGTGGCCATATGACTCCACGAGCACACAGCGACTCCTGCTCCCAGCCCCAAATAAAGTTTAGAAAGCTTACTATATGCAGAGTCAGTGGTAATCCAAGATTGTTACATCATAATTGGTTTATAATTAATCCATCATAGAACCTGCAATATTGTAAGATATTTGACTTTTCAAATCATACAGGATGACCTGATTAGTCCTGACATTCTTCAAAATTTTTGAGACATAAATAGTCTATGACTCATTGGCAGGATAAAACATAACAAGATTATAGGCAAACATGAGATAAGAAATGGAATGTTAGATCTCTCTCTCTCTCTCTCACGCGCACACACAAACACAAACATGCATACAGTAATCTCTCTCTCAGATGGCAATGGTGAAGTTCCACCCCACATGCCAATGTGGTCTTAATGGCAATAAAGTTGATTTCTGAAATTTACATCTTGGCTGGCTTACTTTTGGGACAAATGCATACAAACTTATTCACTTGTAGTCACTGGGAAAAAGATATACTGGAACAAATTGCAAACATAAACTTCGATTCTTAAAGACAAAATACGATAAAGACAATATCAACCATCTACCTCCAGTAGATAAGTAATTTCAAATCCGGTAATATCATCAAGGAAGAAAAACCTGTAGGGCACAAAATACAAATTAATTAATTAACACATAATAAAGACACAATCTCATGACTTGTAAGCAAAGTAAGATCAGAATACATTACATACAGAACTTTTTCTATATTTCAGATAAATCCTAATTATTTAAGGCCGCAAGAAGAAATAAGTAGACAAAATAATGATGATGATGTGGGTGATTGTTGGTGTGGTACGTGTTCCATTGGAAATTTCTGTTGGGCAATAAATGATAAAATAGCCATTGGGCAATCATGAGAAAAATAGTCGTTGGGCAATAATGGGTTGGGCTTTTATGGGTGTTTAGTAACCATTACTACACCCTTTCCTGTAAGTCTTTTCTATTACTCTATCTTTCAATATACATAATTTCTGTTTTTTTTTTTTTTTTTTTTTTTATCTCCCACTTTCTTTTTTCTACAATTTATATTTGTTTTGAGGAAAGACAATAGAGGGTTGTTTTTAACCCTCGTGAGTGGAAGTGTGTCTAGCTACAGTCCAATATTAGGGGTTGTTTGGCCAAGAGAACCAGTCGTACCGAGTTTTACTTCAGGTGGTACGAATCAATTTTTAAGGACAACGCTTTTGCAGCGTGATTCTATAGTATTGTGAGATCATTCTAAATTTTATTTATTTTATGTTTTTGCTAATTACTTGGGATATTATTTTCTGTATCAAAACTTGTATATTCACTAAAACATTTCCAACAATAATAAGATTATGAGATATTTCTGGTGTGCAAAAGGGTTCTACTTTACAGAGAACTAGTAAGTTCCCAGAAATTTCACAAATAAATTACCAATATAAACATGATTTATTCATCAGTGCAGTAAAATAGATTAAAATAATCTCAACTATATACAACCAGAGGAATGAGCTACTTCTAAGGAGGAGGAAGGATTGGCTTAAGAAGTCTTGGTATGTAATAAAAATCAATCATTATTTGATTTGAAAATAACCTTTTATCCTAGTACATGCGCACTTCATCTTATACAGAAACATAACAATATGAATAGCATGAACAATGCAGTATTTTTAACTATTAGGATCTACAATAACCACAATTTTATTAGGTGAACAACTTTACACAAAGAAAGGATAAACCTAGGTAGCTCTGGAATCAACTGTAAGATGGTCACCATCACATGGATTTAAAACCTAAATTGATAGCAGAAAATCTGATACTTACAATCCTAACGCAACAACGGTCGCTGGGACATTCAACAGGAGCATCCTCAAATAGTCAACAGACAGGTCACTGTAAACCTATGAAAACAAATTTAATCAGTAAAGATTAGGCAAAGATGAGCTGGCTATTAATAAGTTATTTTATAGAAGCACCAGATCACAATGTAGTAATCAGGTTTGACATAGCAGTCATGCAATCCCTGGGTAAAAAATTTTGAACTCTCATGCCAAGGTAATTCATTTTTGCAGAGAAGGAGGGAAACCAAGATACTAATCAGGCCTGCTACATAATTCAAGCATCATTGCTTGTGAGTTGATGCCAGTCTAGAAAATATATCTGGCAAAAATAATGAAAAATTTACCTAAAAACAAGATCTTAGATGACATTTGATAATCAGTAAAACATTATTTAAGCAAGCAACTATGTAAACATATGTTCTCTCACCAACAATGCAAATTCTAAAGTTGTGGTTTGCTAATGCAAAATTTTCAGAAGGGAAAAATGCAAGGGAGATCAAAGGATAGAGTAACACACCTTTTTACTGCGGAGACTGCATCGTGGACCCTCAACTACAATTTCACTCCCTTCCGCCTACAAAACAAATATGGTTATATTTAAATGATACTAGAAGAAAAGATAGAATAAGTACAACTAAAGTTGTTGCTCAATTGATACTGCTAAGTTTTCAAGATAAGAATCCAGTAGTATAAGATTTGCCATGTCCAGATATGACTGATACAAGGTCCAACGACAAAAGTGTCAATACATATACAAATGCTCATGAAGATAAATGTCCACCAGCAACAATGCAAAATGTTGAGAAATTTCTCCAGTTCAATCAGAATGGTTTTCTGAATGTAGATGTTATTTCTCTCTCTTCCCCTGTCCCTTTTCTTTCTTTTTCCTGATAGGTAAATGTATGTGTTCACTGTACTAAATGTTCAATTATATATATCTGGTTAGCACAAACTTACTGATTATTTTTTACCATGGCATAAACTCACAAGTATCAATCAAATATGCATCCTTAACATGAACTCATACAATCATATTAAGTGAACATGCATAATCATAATGGATTACTAAAGTTTGCTTTAAGCTAATTAAGAACGCTAAGAATTTCCCATCTGCAGATCCAAAGTTGAACTTCCCAGAAAAGAGAAGCAATGTCTCTGTTCTTCCTTCAATACATGTCCTGCTAAAGCCAGTACTGCTTCTAGTACCCAGTAAGGCGCATAAGCACTATAATCCCATATTGTATTATTAGAAATGTTTTGGTGTTGAAGCTCAAATTAATTGGCTACCAGTTTCACATTGGAAGAGTTATCACCACCAGAAAAGTAAAAAAGGCAGGAATACTTCCAGTGTGATAGTCTCTACATAGGCTCCAAACACATCCTACTTCGATTATAAAGTGAACAGTCCCAAAGTTACATCTTTGGGAATCCCACCTTCTGATAGGGAAAACTTTAGATAAATACTGAAATGCAATACCTCAGTTTCTTAAAACAAATTCCTACAAACTCCTAAAGTTGATCTTATTGGAAATTAGCAGGTGTCTAACATGGATATATCTCTTAGAGAGAAGGGTATAGCAGCACAGCTTCTTACTTTACTCACTCTATTATCTAAAACAAAATTATGTCAAAACCGAAGAACAATTGTTATCGCACTGCCTAGTGCCTACTTTATATGCCGGTTAAATTCTTTTCTGAATAAAATGCAAACAAATCTTTTCTTTTTCTACTATTAGATGGGCAAGAACTAAAGAATCCACTTTCTTTAATAATTGGCCATATGCATTTCAACAATTCAATTGCTTACAATGTAGACAGTAAGTAAATAAGTTGGTTGCCAACCAAAATCCAAAATCCATATCATATCATATCATGTTACACTTCTCTTTTTCCACTCATAAAAAACTTATTTGTATACTACTCCTTGTAAAAATAAGATACTCACACAGCATAGTACCAATTAGCTACTTTCATATCCAAAGAGGCACCAACTAAGAACATCCTTTTTTTTTATTCAAACCACCCTTCTACTTTATGTCTGATAGTTTCTCTGTCCTCCCTCAATATGGGATGTAAAGATAATTTTCATATCCAATACTCATTACAAAATAGATATTCAAGAATGGAACCAAAAAAAAAACCCTACAAACCTTGAGCCTCAACTTCAATTTATCATACTCTTCATCACTCATAATTGGTTTCCCAGCTACATAAGCCATTGAAGCTTCAAGAAACTTCTGCTCATCAGAACCTGGATTGCAAAAAACCAAGAACGTCATAAAAGTTACAATTAGATATCCACATATTCATTAATTCATAAACATTTAGGTTGAGGTTCCATATATAAAGATCAGTCTGTACTTAGCATGACAACGCTGCTTCCTTCCCACATCAGTTCTTCCTTGAGATTATCAAATTCCTCATTTGACATGATAGCTTTTCCCTCATAATAGAATGACTGTAGAAGATAACAGAAACAAACATGCATGCTTCAGGAACTACATAAACAAAAGGAAGCTGGGGTAGTTTTTTGTCTATATAGAAGTAGTGGACTAACATAATGATTTTGATCATGAAATGGAAATACTAGCATATCTTATATCTATTCTATTGTAGAATTATAATGTATCAAATAGCGAAAGACTAGAGAGAAAAAAAAGTTGAAAGATGCTGTATGCGTACTTGTAGTGCTAGAAGAAACTCTTGTTCAAGTTCCCCAATTGACTTTTTCTCTTTGTCTATGCTACAATATGGAAGGATTTTACCGTCAACAACATCACTTCCTTCAATCTGGTCTGAAAATAAAAAACAAAAAAAGAAAGCACAAGGATTTTCTCATTGAAACCAAGCAAAAAGACAGTCAAATAGAACACTTCCTAACCAATATTTTTCTATTGCCAATAACAAGTATAGCACTCAACTTCAAATTTATCAATCTCTACAGCCACATGCTAATCATCCTTGATCAAGTTCATGTGGGTAAAACTTTGGGGTGCAGTACATTAGGTCCAAACGCTTGATTTTAATGACTAATAAGACATTAAAAGTGTTTATCTTTTCTTAAAAGAATTAAATTCAAAACAGCCAAGTGTTTGAATTCAATTAGGGAACCTAATGTATTGCACCTAAGTTTTATCCAATTTCTTGATCCACTTTTCACTCACTGATCCTACAGTTAGGTAGTTAAAATAATACCTTGTTGGTCAGCTGTGGCCTTCGTGGGAAGCACCAAAACTCGGCGTTGAAGGCACAAGTGTCTTCCATTGAATTGAACTGTTTGAGCTCTTGTATAAGAAGACAAAGAAGACACAAACGAAGAAATAGGAACTAAGGGTCTTTTAATAGGGGCAGTGTGTAACTGAGGGGATGTTGAAGTAATGGCTAACTTGGCAGCCATTAGAAGTGGAAGGGTAAGAGTTAAGAGCTAAAACTAAGGTAGATATGGAGGGATTGATCGAAGGGTATGATGTGGTTCCCAGCCCGGGTGGGGATTGTTGAAGTTTGGTGCATTTGATTTGGGATAGTTTGTGTTTGGAGGGAAACAAAGACAGCACAAAGATTTAGATAAGGCAGTGTGGGAATGAGTGGAGGGAAATGCAACGGCTTTTTGTCACATGTAGTTACAGATACATACCGATTTTTTTTGGTTTTCACAAATGTTTTGGTCCGACAATAACTACTACCTCATCATTTTTGTATTGGTGGATAATCTAAGGATGTCCTCTGTGGTGGACATGTGGATGGTTTGTAATAGACCTTGTGATTACACATGGTTATCACTCGGATCAGTGAGTCCTACAGTCCTTTTCTTTTTTGGGTGGATTGGGCTTTTTTCTGGGTTAGTTTGGACGATGGGTTTTAGTGGGCCCTGTTGGGCAACGGCATTACTTAAGTGAAATGAAACTTTTTCTTATCCCAAAACTGAGAATCCAAATTCTTCGCCAATTAAATCCAGGAAAACAAAGCAAAAACCCAATCTTTGGTCGAAAATTCAAATGTTTTTACTGTTGTGGGGTGTCCTTTTTTTTTTCTTCACTAATTCAAACAATCTCACACTTGGAGGTGTTCGGTGTGTGGGTTTGTGAAGGGAAAATGTTCAGTTCATAGAACTCAATCATCCCTGAAGCGGTCAATGAAATGTTTGAGTTATACTTTTCATCACCAAAACTCATAATATTACTTTGCAACAAAGCATATCGCATATCAATCACATCAGATTGTGCAGATAATTTCTTTTGGAATTTACCTTCATTTAGTAGTGTCGAAATTTTGAACGCATTTGACTTGATAATGTAAGTAGACACTTCCATTAATGAGTTGATTTCCTATCCTGTCCATAGAAAATGGAATATAGAGTTGGACTAATTTTCAATTCATTTGGTTAAAGATTGATGTATATTGCCTTGTTCAGAAAAATTAACATCAACTTGAAAGTTCTATGCTTTCATTTTCGTATATAGTTGAGAAGTGCTTACAGGTTATATTTGAGACAGGTTTCAATATATGCAATTTGAGTTGTAAATGTATTAAAGTATTATACAATTATACCTAAAGAAATTGAGTTCAAATTGCTCATATTTGTTTGCATGCATTTGATGTTATAGGCCATAGCAATGGGTTGCCAAAATTTTCATTTTCCCTTGAAAAAAATAATTGCAATCTCAATTTTGTTTAATATGATTTTCTTTATGAGTATTTTCTTTTTCACAACTCTTTTTTGGCATAAGGCTCGTTGAAACCATGTGCAACACAACCCAAATCATGGCCCAAGCTAATGTTGAGTTTAAAATTTAAAAAAAAAAAAATTAAAAAAAATTAAAATTTTTTTTTTAAAAAGCTTAAGGAGAATATGTTTGGCAGATAGAGTTTTGAGTGTCTAGAATATCTGCCACCCCTTAGTCAACATGTTAGCTTGCAGACAGATTAACCTCGTCTATAGGACTGTCCAGGCAAATCGAGAACCCGCCAGAACCGACCAACCGGACCGAAACAGACCCGATCCGATAGCTTCGGTGGTCAGACGCGAGTCCCGAGCTCTAAAACCCGACGCCGGTGGTTCGGTTTCGGTTCCCTTCCTTCAAAACCCGTTCAACTCGACCCGCCCGAAGAGAGAACGATTCGCTGAGATTTCAACCTTTTCGACAAGTTCCCGGGCATGATTTGGCAAATTTCGGCGACTAAAACATCAGATTTGGGGGAAAAAGCATCAGATTTTGTGAAATCTCTGCCAAATTCGGCTAGATCACACTGGATCTTGGACGGATCGGGAGAGATCTCGCCATTTATCTACTTTTTTGGTCCTCTCCGGTGGGTTTTGGCCTCACTCGACACCACAGCTCACCCGACGGGAAACCGACCTGTAAAACCCAATGGGTCGGTTGTGGGTCCGGCGCCTCCTCACCCGATCTCCGATGGGTCAGTTACGGGTTGGGCACAAACCCAACCCACCCAACCCGTGGACAGCCCTACTCGTCTGGCACCAATTTAACCAAGGCATGTGGGACTTGTTGTTTCGACTTTCTCTCAATCTTCCTACTAATCCGGCCTCCATGATCCTTAAATACATTTCGCATAGGAATGGCAACGAACCGGGTTCAGGCCGAGTTTTCTTATACCCGAACGCATCTCGCGGGCCTGGACCCATTACCCGAACCCGGCCCATTTAATAAATAGGTTTTTTATGCCTGCCCAAACCCGCCCTATTAGGCCCCCCGTTTAGCCCTACTAGATTTGGACCCAATCCGTGGTCCAATAAAAAAAAGATTGAATTGAAGCCCAGATTTATTTTTGCCTAGATTCAAGCCCTATGACGTCCAAATTCAAGCCTATTTAACGTGGCCTAAATGCCAATTATAGGTTATTAATCATTAATCAATAAATCGCATGTTAATAATAAATCTATAAATCAATAAATCATAACTAATATCATAAATCACCTGTTAATTATAAATCAATAAATCATAGCTAAGATCATAAATCACCTAACTAAGATAACCATTTAATTATAAATCAATAAATCATAGCTAAAATCACCTGCTAAACATAAAAATAAAATAAATCCAACACATCCAAGAAAGTATCATAAGTCCAACAAGTCCAAGAAATTAAAAAGCTACAAAATAAATCCCATAAGGTTAGGATAATTATAAACCAACAAGATAATTTAACAAGTCTAAGAAATTAAAAAGCTACTAAATTAATACAAAAATTCTAATCATCCACAGCTGTGACACAACTCCCATCCTCTTCATTAGGTTCCCCATCATCAAGAACTGATTGAAGTGTACAATCTCCTAGCATAGTTGAAGAACCTATAATAACAATGAATTAAAAAATGAAATAAACTTCATCAAATTATAACTAGCAAATATAAAAATACAATTTTGATTTCATTTTATAAAAACAAATTGTACAATTGCTAACCTTTGATTTCACTCCATAACCAATTCTGAGCACACATCATTGCCTCTATAGTCTTAGGATGAAGCTTACTACGTTGTGGACTTAATAGTCTCCCACTAGTGCTAAAGGTAGATTCTATAGCAACAGTTGTGACAAAAATGGCTAAAATATCCATTGCAATTCTTTGTAAAGTAGAATACTTGAGACCATTACTTTTCCACCATGCCAAAATATCAAAGTCTTCACTCCTATTCAACACTCCCTCATCAATGAAATGATCAAATTCCATTCTAGTACTCCAATTTTTCTTTGAACTACTTGAACTGTTGTTGACAAACAAATCAAAAGATGACATTGCCCTACTCAACCTACATTTCTTTTGTGTCACATATTTTGAAGTACTTGCAGGCATATGAGAACTTCCTTCATTATCTACAAGGGACCTAGCTACATCTCCATACTCATCAAGCAAATCATAACAAAAATTCTTAATTTTTTCAATCTCGAAATCAGAATTATTACCATAAATGTTAGGATAATAAAACTTCAATAACTTCATTTTATATCTTGAATCTAAGATAGTAGCAACAACCATAACAATATTAACATTAGGCCAATAAGAATTAAATTTTACAAGCATGCTTTTTACCATCTTACTTATCATCTCATTTGAAGAGAAACTCCATTCATTCGATGCTATTTTCAACTCACAACCAAAGTAAAATACATATTTATTGTGGGGTACTTACGACTAGAGAAAAGCTCAGTTACACTATAAAACAACTCCAACCTCCTACAAATATCTTTGATTACCTCCTAATCATAATCATGTGGTAGATAAGTATAAGATACTTCACGTTTAGCCAAACGAGAGCAAACATTTTTATAAATCAATGCAGTAGAAAACATTAAGTAAGTTGAAGTCCAATATGTCTTACAATCTAATACCAACTCTTTGGTGCATTGAACACACAATTAACGTGGATTTCCATCAAATTTTTGCCTCATTTTTGGTGATCCAATCCAATAAATCACACTATCACGAATTCTTTCAAAACCATCACCAATAAGAGACAACTCATCTTGAACAATCAAATTGAAAATATGTGCAGCATACCTTATACGCAACAAAGACCCTCTCAACATAAGGGAACTAGTATCAAGCTTGTGCAAAAGAAGTCTTATAATGACATCATTAATACTACAATTATTAACAGTTATTATGAATAACTTCTTATCAATGTTCCACTCTAAAAAACAATCAACAAAGACATCAGCAAGGATATCTTTCGTATGTGGAGAAGAAACATAAACAAATCTAAAAAAATAATAGGAATAATTATAAAATAACTCAATAAATGCTATGATCAATGACATATGGTACAATTCATATGGTTTAATAAATTTAACATTTATAGATCAAAAAATTATCTTAAAACCCAACTTTGCAACATCCAAGTGTGATCAATAAAGTGAGTGGTAATGACCATGAATCCTCTTTTTTGTTACTTGAAATCCACATATCAGTTATAATTGGCATCCTACTTCCATTCTCGTCCGTCATCTTCAAAGTTTTCTCCTTCTCAGTATCATAAATTTTAAGAATGTCACTCTTTAAAGTGTTTCTTGAGATAAGTTTAAATAAAGGTTGAAGAGAACCCACAAATTCTCTAAACCCAATGTGGTCAACCATTGAAAGTGGGTATTTATGTAGTATTCATGTAGGATGATCATACGAGCAAGATAACTTGTCACTTTGACTTGATCAAATTGATAAGAATTTAAACTCATCGTTTCATACACCTTATTTTGTTGTTTAATTAACACTTGTTGTCGCATATCCTTTATATCTTTAAACTTCGATATAAAACTTCAACCGTGGACATCTTGCTAAATAATTATGCAAATGGCTTGTACCTTGGCTAAACTCACCCAAGTAAAGCTTGCCATAATGATGGCATTAGGCTTTAGATTTCCCGTCAACTTTCTTCCTTATAAAATGCTCCCAAACATTTGAGGTAGTCCTTCTTTTTCTACTTGTATCCACATCCTCATTTTTAGCCTCTTGCTTTCCCTCTTCCTCTGTCTACCTCCTAGTCCTCTCCCACAAGTCCACCATCGTGGATTTCGGACTCCCAATTGGTTCAAAGGTTTGGGAGTTAGAAATTCTATCAATGAAAACAAATATTCACAAATTCAATATTACACATACTAATTGATTAATTGGCACAAATTCATAATTACACCTATTCACAAATTCTATCAATCCAATCATAATTAAACATGATTAACTACAAATTCAAATACTTACTCATTGTTTAATGAGCATAAAGGTAATAGTGATCCTGTGGGTGAGCTGCTAGAAGGCAACATGGCGAGGGCGATTGTGAAAATGGCGAAAGAGACCACATAGCTGGCAAGGGACAATGTGCGGTTCTCAAGGGAGAGTCACCTAGGGAGGGAGAACCAGACTTTTTTGTGCCTCCCATTTCCCTTTTAGGCACTACATTCACAACAAACACAAAAACAATAAACTCAATTTCTTCCATTAAACAATTACACTTTCTTTGAAAAACATTATCCCATAGAATCTATTTTTCCATTAAACTACACTCAATTATTCACTCATCAAAAATGAAATGTCCCACACACTTTTTTATAGCTAACTTAATAAGGCTTTAACATATATTGACAAACCAAACTATACACCCAAAATACATATATCGACAAACCAAACTATTCACCCAAGATTTATCATTGATAAATCACACAGTTTCTCTTTCTTGTAAATAACTGAGAAGGCCCTCTTTAATAACTGAAAATCGTATTTAATCTTTTTTAAAATAATATGAATCAACAAAATAGAATACAAGGACTCAATTTTAATCTTTTTTAAAATAATATGAATCAATGTATTTAATCATTTTTTTTTAAAATATATATGGATCAACAAAAACCCTTTTGATGAATAGAAGGACTTGGTTTGGGTACAAAAAATAATATGAATCAACAAAATAGAAATTGATGAGTTTTGGGAAAAAAAAAAAATAGAAAACATAACTTTGCTCGGCAAATGGGACTCAGTTTGGGTTTTAGGCAATGCTGTCACGTGATTCCTTGTACCTTTGCTTGGAAAATTGGATTCATATGAAACAAACAATTGAAACAAACATCTGAGACTAAATACAATATATGAAAAGCAAAAAAAAAAAAAAAAAAAAAGTTTTGAAGAGAACTGAACAGAACAGACTGGCAGTGACAGCTTGGGTTGACGGTGAGAATGAGAGCGAGTGAGAGTGGGAAAGGAGAGTGAGCTAAAATGAGAGGTTAATTTTAGGGTTTATAACTACACACACACACCCACACACACACAGACACACACATATGATGGTGTTTTGGTAACTTAACAGTTAATCGGGTCATATCTGGGTCCAGGTTCGGGCCGGGTTTTACCAAAACACGGACTCGACCCAGACCCGTTTTGGGTTTTTTTTAAACCAAAACCTGACCCTATTCTTTAAAGTGCCGGGTAAAACTCGACCCGTCAAGGTCGGGTACCCGTAAGTTGGGTAACAATTATCATCCCTAATTTCACATTTTCTAAGAGCATCCATATTGGTAGAGCCATAAATTTAGCAATATGGCTCCACAAAAAACTGTTTTATCTATCTTACCTTTTCACTTTACAAAATACTCAACATTAGTGGTTTTATTTTAGCTTTCAACACAATAAAATAATATAAACAACACGATAAAATAATATATTCTCTACAATAAAATAATATATTCACTACAAAACAGTGTGACCACATGAATAAAACAATATATTTAATATAAAGCAGTGCAAACACATAATTTAATAATACTTTCTTTCTTATTTACCTATGAGCTTTTCCATTGCATCTAAAACCAAATGACTAACAATGTTATAGACCATGGTTTTCAAACCTAGACCATTCAAAGAACCAAAAAATAGAGAGATTTAAACTTTTTCAGGTTGGACCGAGGTCGAACCATAATGACGTCAAAATTAATTTAATATTATTTAAAATACAAATAAATATATTAAATGTGTAAAAATATGGAAATTTACCCTTAAAAATATATAAAGCAATTAAAACAACTTTCAAAGGAATTTTCGTTATTTTTATAAAGTGAATTGAGAATAATAAATATAAACAAGCTTTAAAATTTGTGTTTATTAATCTTTCAAATAAAAAGCATTTTAATTTAAAATAAAATCATTTTTAACATAAATTTACAAATTTTATATTCATATTTGTTGATGTAAAAGCATAATTCTTGAACAAAAATAAATTTAGAAAATACTATTAAGTAAATAGTAATCTTGTATAATTAAAATAAAAATATAAAGCCAACTAGTTCAGTGGTTAGTGCGTTGGATAGAGGTCTTAAATGGGTGGGAGGTTCTTGGTTCTATGCCTAATGCATGCATTTTTCACAATTTTTTTCAGGACCCTTTACCCCCATCAAGTAATATAGCTACCATTACCCCCCAAAGCAAGCCCATTGTCCTAGACAAAAGCCATCTAAGCTCACAATTTTTTTCATGACCCGTTAGCCCCATCAAGTAATATAGCTTACCCCCCAAAGCAAGCTCATTGACCTAGACGAATGCCATCTAAGCCTTTGGCATCTAGGTCCTTTTGGTTGGGGATAAAATCGAGATAAAAGAGGGGAAAATATGGGAGAAAAGTGTATTTGGTTAGAGAGGGGAGTAGGGAGTGAAAATGTTGGGGGTCTAAGAGTTTTCTCTTCGGGCCTACATTTAAGTTGAAATGGTTTTCTTCCCAACTTGGAGAGAAAAGAGGGAGAATGAGAAAATTGATGGGATATTTGAATTATGTTATTTTGATATGATAAGGATATCAAAACATATCAAAATAACACAATTCAAATATCCTCACCATATCAAAGCCACCTTAATTCTAGGAGGAAAAGAGTCAACACAATTCAAATATCCTTATTATATTCAAACCACACCGTTCAAATATTCTTACCACATATGAAAACCACGTGATTTCGAGAGGTAGATAAATTCAAAATTCCATGGCTAGTTGTTCTTAATACTTAATAGTAATACTTTATACTTATGGCAAGTATAACGGCTATTAGCCTATTACAAATAATTTGATCCATATTTTTCTTTTTGTACAAATTGACAATCAGTTTAATGCCGTAAATAATTGGAATCATAAATTTTCTTGGAAAAATAAAAATAATTGGAATCATAATTCCATTGTATGGTATTGAATTTTGACAAAGAGGAGACTAGAGAGAAGCCTTCAAGAAATTTACATGGCTACTTTATATTCTTAGGTCAGGTCAGGTCAGGTCAGGTTTGGGTACCTTACAGAGTAGAAGGTTTGGGCGGGGAACAAGAATCATATACCACCGTGATCATCCCTAGTCTTGTTGCTATCTTTTATCTATACAGATATATGCCTCCTTATATATACGAGAAACTAATATGTGCCAATCTCTTGATAGAAATACTATGCAATCCAAACTCTATACCGTCTACTATGCCTATCAAATTTTCTCTCTCCTCCTCTACAATTTTAGCAACATGATTGCCACAATTCATTTTCTCTCTGCGGCCACTCCTCCTTCGAGCACTTCCGGGCAACAAGCTTAGGTAGGCAGGCATTTTGGTAACCTCATTACTGAAATTCAAAATTTTCTCACTCCAGCCATCACATCATTTCTCTCTCCTCCCTCACACTTTTTGTTAGAATTTCGGTAATACTATTGCCGAAATTTGCTTCTTTCCTCATTTCTTCAAATAGCTAATAACAATTCTCATAACACAGATAAATTTACTTTTTTACAATATTCAGTCAAAAGACTCCAACTTAACCATAGATTTTTTCAAACAAATCTTGTTCATGTAATGGACACCCTCCATTTCAAAGGGAAATGGAGAGGGGCGGGATCCATAAATGCTTGGCTATCATGTATGAAGTGTCAAATCACTTTCATCTAGTTAGCATAACTAGTAAAGTTTCTAATGGTTGAATAAGAGATCTAAGATTCAATCTCTGCTGACACCATAGGTTGAAACTCTTTAAAAAAAAAAAAAAAAAAAAAAAAAAAAAAAAAAACTTGTACTAATAGCATGGAATTGTCTTGGGCCTTATATTGATTTAAGTAATTTTTTAATGGGCAAGCCACAAGTCTGCCACTCTTCCGGGTTTTATCACTTTTGGGTGGTTTTTTATTTTTATTTTTTTTATTTTTATTTTAAATAGTTGTTTGTCTATTCAAACGAGATTGGATATTAAAAAAAAATACAATAAAATAAGAAATTTAATATTTAATTTATGTTTATTTAGGATTTAATATTTGCTATTTATCTTGTGAAAGTTAAGATATAAAATATAAATTTGAAAGATAAATCATAAATCTCAATATTTATTTCGGCTATTTTAGTCATTTTTGCTACTTTTACAAATCTAATATGTTTATTTATCTTTTAAAAATTTTCTTAATTTAATTATGATATTATTATAGTTCGACCTTCAAAACTTTGAACTTCTCTTTTTAACGATTCATTAAATAGTTCGGGTCTGAAAATCATGCTATAATCATATAAAAATGAAAAAAAAAAAATCTTCTAAGAGAAAATGAAATAAAAATCACATTACAATAACAGGGTTTTTTAATTATAAAAATTTAATTTATTTCAATTTTAAAGTTTTGGGTTTCTCTTAACCAAGGGGCAGATTTTGCTTTTTCTCGAGGGACCACCTCCCTCTCCCGGGGGCTCTTTGGCCATGATCATTAAGGTGGGGTGGGACCGTGGGAGAAGTAGGAAAGAGTACTTTTTATTGTTTTGTTCTATTTGAAAATTTGAAGTTGGATACTGGCCTCTTTAATTCATATAAAGGATTTGTCAACACCAAAAACTTTGATGTGTCAACACCAAAATCATACAATGGATGTTGATAGCTAATTACACATAGGAACTCCCTCCAAACTCTGATGTGTCAACACCAAAAATTGACACCTGTCCAACTCAATTAAGGCTGAAATTCAAGAATTAACTTTGATTAACTCACTTTTCCATATATTTTTTTATTTAAAAAAAAAAATTTATTTCTCACCATCATCACCTGCTAAACGCTCAGCCCTCTCTCTCTCTCTCTCTCTCTTTCTCTCCTTCAACGTAAATCCCTTCTCCATCTCTATCAAAACCACCAATCAAACCCACAAGCACCACAAATCACAAACCCACATTAGAAATTAGAGACCCAAAATCAGAAAGAGCATATTGTTTTTGACATTTTTCACCCAAAATCAAATCACAAAACCCAGCCACACTTGTCGAAACCCAGCCATGCTCGTCGAACCACCGAAACCCAGCCACCTCGATCAACAGCAGAGACCCACAAACCATAAACTCGACCTTATCTTCTTCATTGGTTTCGCCAAACCACTATCCACACCAGTTACCAGAGTCAAATTGTAGCTCAGTGAGAGAGGGAGACGGAGAGAGACCAGAGTCAGGTCCTAGCTCTGTGAGAAAGAGAGGCAGACAGAAAAGATAGAGAGAGTGAGAGATTTCAGAAAGAAAGAAAGAGAAACATAAAATAATATAAAAACAGAGTTATGGAAAAGTGAGTTAACTAGAGTTAATTCTTGAATTTCAGCCTTAGTTAAGTTGGACAAGTGTCAATTTTTGGTGTTGACATATCATAGTTTAGAGGGAGTTCCTCCAATTTAGATTGTAGAGAACTTTTTCCTTACAAATATATGGGGACCTCATTTTGCCTCCCTCCCATAAACCATTTTAATTCCCCTCTTGTACGTACGATGTTAGTTTGGTCATTGCGGATGGAAGGAAAGGGATTCATTTGTCTTTTTTTCTAATAATTAGGTGGGGGTGGTGAACTAATCTGTCACTTTCAGGAAATTTTAGCTGTTCAATAAATTATATTCATTTATTAACAATAGCATTGTCAACTACTTTACTAGATTTTTCTTTTTAAAAAATACCTACTCCACTAGTCTTTTTCTTTCTTTTTTAATGGTTGGGGGACTAATTTGTCACTTGCAGCAAATTTTAGCCGTTTAATAGAAAAATTATATTCATTTATTAACAACAGCATAGTTTTCTTTAAGTTCTTAACTCACATGTTATATTTCGTATAAATTGGATTTTATTTATTATTCGGTTCATAAACTTATTTTTTATACATAATTTTAAACTACAAAAATATGAAATTTAAACATTTGATTAATAACATATTTAATGATCTTTGATTTTTTATAAAAATTTATGAGCAAAGAGGATATAAGAATAAAATGTAATCTAATGATGAATTTGTCAAAATTTATGTCCAATAAAAAAATACTAAGTGGAGTTATAGTTTAAGGCTACAACCAAGTTTCTTTTTAAATTTTGTCCTTAAAACAATTAAATCTATAGTGGATATGATTAATGTGATTGTAAATATTACCTAACCTGACAATGGAATTAAAAAGCCAGTGGGTGTAGAAATACATTATTTTATCCATCTCCTTTTTTTAATCCTCCAAATATATATATAATTAATGCTAAGAGCCTTGTAGTTTAGCTAACTATTAGCACTTTCTAGAGTTTTTAATGAAAATATCTAAATAATTATTATATAAAAAACCCTCTCGTCTCTGACTATCAAATTATTAAAAAATATATAGATTAACTTTAATAACTTACCATTTACTTTATTAAAAAAATTATACCCCATTTTACACAAATTTAAATTAAAAAGGGAAGTCCACTGAAGAAAATCTTCACTCTCATAAATTTTGGAAGAATATAATTTCGCCCTATACCTCCAAAAAAAAATTTGGAAATAAACTTGAAAGAAAGGTTGGGGTCGAAAAAAGTATAATGCTATATTCAGTCATACACACTAATTTTTTTTTTTTTTTTTTTTTCACACAATCTCAATTAGTAATTTTCTTTTATTCATCATTTTTACACCATCTAAATTAGTAATTTTCTTTTATTCATCATTAACATTATTTTATTATTTATTATTAATAATTTATCATCCTAATAGTTGTGAAATTTTTTTGGTTAAAGACTTATTGGCGAAAAAAAAAAAGGGATACAAATATAAAATTAAACTATGAGAGGCAGATGTCATATCATTGCTGACTGAAAGTTGCAAACACGAGTCACGAGTCATCACCTACCACTTCATTTTTCCATATGTGAACCTCCTCCGGAGTCTAGATGCGCGCCGATCCAGAAGAATAATGTCAAAGGTATCTGATTTTTTTTTTTTTGATGGAACAAAGGTATCTGATTCGAAACCGCTCTGGAACCATTCCATTCTTCTAGAAAGCTTTGAATAATTTATGCGTGTACAAGGCATTCTCATTAAGAATGTTAAATTCTATAAATGCTAAATTTTAACATACAAAATACTATAAAGGTTAAAAAATATACTCTATCAAAGCTCTTAAATCTTATTATTTTTACAATTCAGTTACAACAGACTGCTATCTCTAGCAGCCCACTGTAGCAAGATTGTAAAAAAAAAAATATATATATATATATATATATATTTGTTTAGTAAGACACGAATCTATCTCCTTTTTTTTACTCTCGTTCTTTTTGTGCCTATCTCTGTTTACCCTCATTCTTTTCGCGCCTCCTGTTTTCCCTCATTTTTTTTTTCTAGCTCTCTCATTCTTCCACGCCTACTCTTCTGCCTTATCTCTCCTTTTTATTTTGTTTTATTTTCTTCATTCTCCCTCAAACCAGCCGCTCTTCCCTTCCCTTAACCCACCCACGTCGCCAATGAGATCTCCACTTCACTACTACCTTTGACCGAACCACCATCACAAACACAGCCTCTGCTCTTCTTCCTTTGAGTCAACCCATACCGAACCCACTTTTCCCTCCCTGACCAAACCCATCGAACCCACTCTTCTCTCCCTAACCAAACCCAAAAACCCAGTCTTGAAACCCATATTCTCATCTCAAAACCAAAGATTCAAGGAGGTGATTAGGCTTCCATTTGGGTCAGACTAAAGCTCCATGGGTCAGGCTTCCATTTAGGTTTTGTTTTGGGTTAGAAATTACCCAAATTTCGCACTCCAAAACCACTGTTGACCAGCACACGACGCCGTTTTGAGCTTTGGCTGACAAATCCTCAGCTCATCTCTAATTCTCTCTTGTCAGGTACACCTTACTTTTTTTTTTTTTTTTTTGGGTTTCTAATTTTGTTCCTATAATTTTATCAAATCAATTGCAAATGTCATGAACTTTTTATTTGTCATAAGTTCATCACCGATTGGGTCTTGTATTGCTGTCAGAGCAATACAGAAGTTCATCACCGGTTGGGGCAAAACTTCTAGCCGATTCAACTCCAAACAGGTTAGTTACTATCAGTGGTAATCGAGGCCAATTTCTCGTTGTTTTTGTCTCTTGATGCAAGTTGTTATTGGGTTAGGCTCAAATATGCAAACTCATGCTTGTCTAACATATGTTTTTAATTATTAGTATTCAATTCTTTTTTTGCAGTATAACCAAAACACTAGAGCGATACCAGCAATCTTGCTTCACTCCTCAGGATAACAAACTGAAGCACAGGTTTGTGTTTGCTAAAATTCCTCCCTAAAATTCTAGTATCATCTTTAGAGTTTTATATGTTGAAGAGATTTTAGACAAATTTGCATTTTGAGGTATATGGAGCTTATGGTAGGCTGAAGTTGAAAGAGTGTGTATTTAACAATTAAGATTTTATATTGGACAAGTGTACTGACTGCTTGACCTTGTGTGAAAGTTATTCAGTGTATTCACATTATATATCATATCATGATGCACATATATGATTACTACAAAAATTGTTTACCCGTGCTGCCTGTAGTTGTGTCTCTCAAATGATGTTTTAGTACTTTTGCCTCATGACTCAAGTTCAGGTACATTTGTTTGAACAATTAAGACTTACTATTTTCCTTTGCTATTGTGCACACCTAAACGGTTCCCATCAATGCTCCATAACTTTCTCCTTTGATAGCTTTTGAGAATTCAATTAAATGGTTTAGGAAGAGCTAAGGGTCATCAAATAGCCCACGGCCCATAGCCCGGTCCAGAAACCCGATGGCCCACTAGGCTTATGGGCGGCCCGGCCCGTTGTTATTAAGGCTCATGGGCAACCCACTAGCCCAGTGGGTCAGGCCGTGGGCTAGTTTTTAAGCCCATAGGTACCCGATGGGCTAGCCCAGTAGCCCAACCCGTTGCCCAGCCCATTGGCCCAGCCCAATAACTTATAATTCATAACAAAAATATATAAGTGTACGAAGGATTGATCTTGAGATATTATAGAGCAATTTCTTAAACCCTCAACCACTAAGATACTCAAAGTAATTATACAAAACTTAGTTTATTAAATATATATTTTTCTAGTAGTTTAGCAAATTTGAATTACCCATTTGACATTCTTTTTTTATTAAAGATAAAATAAAAAACTATTTAAAGCCTTAATAAAAAAAAAATTAAATAGGTTTCCATCAACAAAACAAAAAATTAAATAGATTTGAATGTAAAAAAAATTGTAATTAAGTATTAAATTCTTTAAGTCTTTCCTTTAAAAAAATAGATTGATTATTCCCTTATAAAAAATTGATTCTTTCCTTAAAAAATAATAAAATAATATACTAACACAAGCCCATGGGTAGCTCATTAGGCCCAACCCGATAGCCCAGCTCGCTAAAAACAAAATGGGCATTGCCCATGGGCAGGGTCATGGGCTGAGGTTTATTCTTTCGGCCCAGCCTGACCCGGCCCGTTAACTAGTTAATAACCCATTATGCCCAGCCCATTATGCCCATGGGCCAAGTGAAAATGGGCTGGGCCGACCCGACCCGGCCCATTGACGACCCTTAGGAAGGGCTATACCTTGAATTCATACATCATGCTAGTATGAAATTTATTTATTTATAAAGGTTTCTGCCCTTTATTTATTTATATATTATGGGTTCAACATCCACATATGAACATTATACTAGTATGAAATTTCACTCATCATGATTGAATTTAGTGGCATTTATACTTATTGGTTCTAATTTTATATTGAACTTCAACTGACTGTACATTATCTACTTATGGACTCAACACCACATGCCGCTTTACACTGGTATCATAGAAGGGCAAATTGATGTTAACTGTCCTTTGTTGGGTGTATCCTAAAAAAACCCAATTTCTTCCCCTGAAGTTGAGATCACCACCTCTAATAAACCGCCGAGAAGGGGTACCAACTTTAGTGTAGAGGAGGATGATATCCTTGTTTCGGCATGGCTTAATACTAGTATTGATGCTGTGCATGGTAATGAGCTGAAATAAGAAAGATTTTGGGCAAAAATTTGGCAATGCTTATGCCAATACAACCCATCCAGCACCACAAGTACTGCTAGCTCCATACAAAGTTGATGGGGAATGATTAATAGGGAGACAAGTAGATTTTGTGAGTTCATAGTTGCTCTTGAAGCAACCCCTCATAGTGGTACAACTGAACAGGACAAGGTATAATCATATTGCAATAGTTTTTTAATAGATATTCACCAATAGTTTGAAGATACTAATTATTTGCATTTTCTTTTAATTTTTTTAGATTGAAAATGCAAAGGCTATGTATAAAGAAAAAGCCAAAAAATACTTTTCATTTGAACATTATTGGCATGTGTTGAAGCTCCAACCAAAATGGAACATGCCTAAGGAATACTCAAGAGTAGTGCTACCTCCAACTCAAGATTCAAAATCTATTGCCAATGGGGATGACGTGTCCTTAGTTGATGACACTACCAACTTTGAGAGACCAATAGGTAGGAGGGCCGAAAAGGCCAATCGAAAGAATAAGGCTAGTGGGAAAGATGTTGGAGAATACTTGGCAAAGAAAATGAAAGTTATTGAGGACTTACAAGAACAAGAAAAATAGAGTCTCCGCATCAAAACAAAAAGGGTTTGATTGGAAGAGTTGAGGGATAAGGAAAGAATTCGATTGGAAGAGTTGAGGGATAGGGATAGAGTTCGATTGGAGGAGAAAAGAATTCAAATGGAGGAGGAAAGACTTGGAATTGAAAGAGAAAAGTTTCGTATCAAAAGTATGATAGAGGATGAGAGAATTATGAGCTTGGACATAAGTGGCATGTCTGGAGCACTAAAACATTTTTATGAACAACTCCAAGAAGGAATCCTTGCAAGACAAGTGTCAAGTAAATAGTTTGGTAGTTGAAAGTTGAAACAAGTAAATGATGTTTTGGATAGTTGTATTTTGGTAGTAGTTAGATCAACTTTGTTATGTTTGAAAAATGGTTGATGCGATTTGTAGTAGTTAGATCAACCTTGTTCTTTTAGAAAAATGGTCAATGTATTTTGTTATTTTATATTATATATAAAATATGAATGTATTAGATCATTGTGTTCTTTGAAGTTTTGTATTGACATTCATGGATACTGTTTTAAACTTATCATTCATTGCTGTGAAAATGAATTTAGCGTTTTCATACTGTTGGACCTCTTTTATATGTGATAGTATATTGTATTTTGATTACTGTGGTGGCACTTGTAGTTGAAGAGGGGGGGGGGGAAGGCAGGTTTGAAATATGAGATTGTAAATCAAAGTTTGTTTCTCACATTAAATGACCAAAAAGGCAGGTTTTATTTTTATTGCAGTTTGAGGTATTGAGCAAAAGGTAACTCTTTGATGATCAGGCCTTGCATAGGCAAGTAAAACCTTTTTATAAATAAATAAATATATATATATATATATGTATATATATCCAAGGTGGGTTCTGATTTTCTTGAATAAAAGCTGAGCAGAATGAGTATCTCATAATGAATATGCAATGTGGCCTTTTGTATTGTTCTGCATAGTTTTTGAGGGAACCTTATACTGTAATTATTGGTATATTCCAATTAAGTTAACATGCCATATCACCTATGTGTTATATTTTCATGACTAAAAATCAGCCTTACTGTTATTTTGACCCTTCGTAGAGGTCAAGATGAAAATTTTTGTTGGTGGGCCTTCGGTTTACTTGGCATATATAAAAGAGTTCTTAGGACAGTTTACTAGCGCAAATAATGCCCTATGTGATGTTTTTTGTATTCTTAATCATATATAAATTCGAATATTATTAATGATATTTGGATAAAGGTCCAATTTACTTGGCTTTATTTTTGTTCCTATTTTTTAATATGCTTTTTTGGTCATTTATAGATGTGTAGTGGCATATACATTTGATTTGATATTTCTTCAAGTAAATATGAATCCCCACCTTATTGTGTTAGTACATTTGTGCAAGGATTCTCTCATTCATGCATTGTGAGTTGTGACTTAGTTTTATGCTAGCTATTAGTTTCATCCTATTCAAGGCATTCTCCATTGGGGAAAAATCTTGCTAGAGACCTTATTGTGTTAGTACATCTACTATATATGAGAAGATTCTTTTAGTAAATCATGTTTATGAAACATGACTCTCTTTCACCTCTAGTTAGGTGAAACACATTTGTTATTTTATCAATGATTTGCTCTTCAATTGTTGTCTTGAAGGTAATATTCATGGGTAGCTCTTTGTTTTGCAAATTGCTTCTTGATGACTCTGATGAGGATGAAATAATCAAAGAAGTTGTCATGGATTCAAAGTCACAAAAACGCCGTTCCTATATTAGACGTAACCATTTGGTAGGCCATGAAAGGCTTTACCTTGACTACTTTGTTGACTCGCCAGTTTTTCTAGAGAAAGTATTTAGAAGGAGATTTTGGATGAGCCGTTCTCTTTTTCTCAATTTATTTCTAAGGTAGAAGCTCATGATCCGTACTTTGTCCAAAAATGAAACGGTGTTAAAAAGCTTGGGTTATCTTCCTTTCAAAAGATCATTGCTGCACTCAGGATGCTTGCGTATGGAGTAACAGGTGATTTTATGGATGAGTATGTGTAGATTAGAGAAACCACTGCCTTACAAAGTTTGGAAAAACTTGTTACTGCTGTGGTTGATATTTTCTCTGAGGAATATTTGAGGAAGCCAAATAATGAAGATATTGTTAGATTGTTAGCCCATGGTAAAAGGTGTGGATTTTCAAGTATATTAGGTTCAATTGATTGCATACATTTGAAATGGAAAAATTGTCCATGTGCATGGAAAGGTTAATATTGTAGTCATATTCGTGAGCCGACTATTATTTTGGAAGCAGTGGTATCATATGATCTTTGGATATGACATACATTTTTGGGTTACCTGGATCAAATAATGATATTAACGTGTTAGAACGGTCACCTATATTTTCTGAGCTAGCACAAGGACGTGCTCCTCCAGTTAATTACTCAATCAATAGTAATAACTACAACATGGGATATTACCTTACTGATGGAATATATGCAAAATGGGCAACATTTGTGAAGACAATTATAGCTCCACAAGAAGAAAAAAAAAATTATTTGCAAAAGTCCAAGAGGCGTATACTAAGGATGTTGAGCGTGCATTTGGAGTACTACAGGCACAATTCGCGATTGTTCGTGGATCTGCACGATTTTTTATCCTGAAGTGCTCCAAAAAATCATGAAAGCGTGCATAATTCTCCATAACATGATTATTGAAGATGAGCGAGATGAAATGAAGCGGTGGACTTCGATTATGAATAAATTGATGAAATGAATAATCCTCCTATACAAGTGTCACATGAGCATGCAAATGGATTTATGGCATTCATCCAAAGTCATCAATGCATTAGAGACCAAGAAATCCATTATCAACCCCAATCGGACCTTATCAATCATTTATGGCAATTACATGGCGAGTCGTAGGAACTTCAAGTGAGAATTTTTATTGTATTTTCGTATGAGACTTGTGCTTGTTTCTTTATATCTATGAGCAGCTCTAGAAAAATGTTTATTTGTTTACTCTAGTTTTATCTTTCATTGTAAGTAATTTTTTGTAGATAACTTGATGAAGCATTTACTACTAAAGACACCTTAAAATTACTCTTCAAATCTAAAGGCAAGGGCAGGTTCAAGACAGCCAGCATCAAGTTCAAAGCACTGTCAGAATTAGACCGTTGATGAGGCCCAACTTCTACTTAAACTAGTTATCTAAACTGTTTAAATTTTGTTTTATGGTACTATAATATTCTATTGTCGCTTGGTATCAGAATAGAAAGCTATGTGATTTCTATTCAAAGAAAAATGTAATGGGAAGGTCTTGTGTATGTGATCCATGTAGTAATGCAAACTTGGCAAATTAAAAATTTTGAGTGACATGTATATGTACAAGCTTGCTGGGTACAAAACATGGTAGTTAATGGTAGTTAAAGGTAGTTATTTGAAAACATAAAGAAAGAATAAAGAAAACATAAAGAAAGAGTGTTTAAATGAAGTTGTAAAGTTGTATGTTAAAATTGATAAAGTAGGATTTTGAAATTGCAAATGCTAAAATATTTAGCATTCTTGATGAGAATGCTCTAATGGTGTTAGGAAATATGGATGTGAATTTAAATGCCATGTGAGCAGAGCCTGCGTGCAGCAAAGTCTATGCAAACTATTAATTGGCTGACATATTAATGGGAGTAATAACAAACTAGTCGCATTGGTTAGCAATTCATTTAAAGAAGAATAATGCTAGATCTATAAGCTATTACAAAAAAATTACAAACTGCTGATGTGGTGAGCAATTATTAGTAAATGGAAAAATAATATTAATGGCTGGCCTAAATGAAAACTAATAAGAGAAGTTGACCATATCAACATTTTGTAAAAATGTTGTAAAATAATTTGTTGTTGTAGCATTACTCTTTAAAGAAATGTTATATGGGAAAAGAAAAAAAAAATTCATTAATATTTTGACAGCTTTTTTCATTTCCCATAAAAATTGGGTCAAAACTTTCCTAAAATAATTGTTAACCATTGCCTTAAGGGCACTCGTTAGTATAACCCAAACAAAAGACATAATAGCTCTATTTTGTTAGGTAAAATTGTAATAACAATCGTTAGCGCTATATACAATTGTTTATGAATGGCTTAAACTCAACTTGAGAAAAAAAAAAGTATTGTTTATATTCGTTCTTTTTGGTCTTTATCAAACAAAATAAACTTAAGCCCAAATTTAGACTTGACTATTAAACAAGTCATACTCAAACATAATAATATGTTTGTAAATAAACTCATAAACAAATTAAAAATTAAAATAATAGTTTTAATGGGAAGAGAATTAGTTAATTAACTTGAGCTTATTCGACAAGAGAAAGACCAAAGTTTGAACATGTAATTTGTTTAATGGCAAGCTTAAGCTTGGCTCATGTTTGAAATAAAAGTAAATGGACAAGCCTAAATTTTCAATACTCAACTTGTTTACCACTCTAATGACCATAATCTTAAGTATAGTTAATCAACCATAAAAATAACTATAATAATAACAATGTGAATTCTGAAAACAACAAATAATACAAATATCAATTATGGAAATTGTGAGAAAAAGGCCGAGGGGTGTATATTGGGCTGTGGGCCTTGTCCGAGGACGTTTAGCAGTCTGAGGATGGTTAGATATTAGCTAAGACATACAAATTAGTAGGGCATGGAAGAATTCTGGCCATGAAGGTTTAGAAAGGTAGTCCGAGGAGAAATGCTTCATCGGCTAAACAGAGCAGAGGTCAGAAAATTTGATTTGCCATTAAGAGAACACTCCAGACGATTCTACAGGTAAGGATAAACATCAGGAGGGAATAGGACAAAGGGAAGCTAAGAAATATTTAAGAGAAAGTTACTACCACCATATTAAATGTTCTGTAGCCAACTCTCTGACCGTATTAATGTGGAGGTGATACCTGAATAGTGATATTCAGCCTTATAGCTACCTCCAAAGATTTCAGAAATATACTGATGAGACAAGGATTAAAGCAAGCAACTTGACCTACACGTAGAGGGTGGAGATAAAGCAAAACAGGAGAATATAATGAAGAAATACCTCATTACAAAGGGGCCATCTGGAAATCTGTAGAGAAAACATTGTAGTAATAAGAATTGTAATTGTAGTCAAGTTTAAGAGAAATATATACAAGAGCTACTTTCCTTGGACTTTGCCGAGAAAGATTTTCTATGCATGAAACTTATTTATCTTTGTTTTCTTGTCATCTTTAACCTATTATGATTGTTATCCAACTCATTGAGATATAGTTCCATGCTCTCTCTCTACAAATTCATTGTATTGGGCTCTTTAGGCCTTAATCTTTTTATCATTTGGACTTAGGATCCAAAGCGTGTCCTTTCAATTGGCACTGCCTGTGGGGAACTTGAGCTTTAGTGAGATCAACGTTTAGCTATGGTAGGTTCAAGGCCAAACCAAGAAGAGTCTTTTGGTTCCCAATGTCAAGATCAGTTTCTCAATCTTGAACAAAGAAGGGACTAGGAAGTTAGTGTGGATACCACACATACTAGTAGGAGCCAATCTCAAAGTGTGAGTCACATCCCCCATGAAGAAAATACTAGAAGCATGCAACTGGAGATTGACCGTTTGTGAAGGAGGTTACGGCGTGAGCGACGTGAATGAACTCCTTCAAGTTCTGACCCTTCTTTTGATGATGATAGGGATAATAGCAACTAGCCCAGGTTAAGGACTCCTCCCACTAAATCTTTTTCGTGTGATGAGGATTACTATTATAAGCGGAGAAGGAAGAGTCCATCTCACAAAGGTCTAGGCAACGATGCTATGAGTAGGGTTCTAAATCAGATTTATAAGTCACCTTTTACATGTAGGATTGAAGAAGGAAAACTTCCTCGGCGGTTTACTTAACCAACATTCATCATGTATAATGGCAGAACAGACCCTATAGAGCATGTTAGCCACTTCAACCAAAGAATAAATGTTCACTCAAAGAATAAGATCTTGATGTGTAAGGTGTTCCCATCCAATTTAGGGCCTATGGCAGCGACATGGTTCGACGATCTAAAGGAAGGTTCTATTAACTCCTGTAAGGAACTTACTAAGGCATTTGTGGCTCGTTTTGTAACTTGTAGTAGGGCTCCTAAGCCTTTGGACTCCTTGTTGTCTATGAGCATACAAGAGGGGGAAAATTCTGAAAACGTATTCAGACGGATACTAGGAGATGTTTAATGAGATAGATGAAAATATTGATGATGTGGCTATAAGGACTTTCAAGGTCAGCCTACCCGCTAAACACAGTTTAAGGAAGTCTTTGGCAAGGAAACTCATTAGGAGTGTACGTCAACTTATGGATCGTAGTGATGAGTATAAGTGGGTCGAGGAGGACCAACAACAAGGGAAGGGGAAAGCTAAAGTAGTCCCTCAGGATTGAAGGGATTTCA
Source organism: Castanopsis chinensis (assembly GCA_032878915.1). Taxonomy (NCBI): domain Eukaryota; kingdom Viridiplantae; phylum Streptophyta; class Magnoliopsida; order Fagales; family Fagaceae; genus Castanopsis; species Castanopsis chinensis. Next base: position 6,855,277 of record JAVQMG010000115.1, on the reverse strand, counting down.
GGTAGGAGGGGTATAATAACAACCGACTTCGAAGAAATTTTGCTAGGCATTCTGGATTTGCTGTTGTTCGGGTGGTCAACACTGTGTTCCGAGAGCCAATATACCAAATCTTGGAAAAAAAAAAAAATGTGTCATACTTTAAATGGCCCAATAAGATGGGAGGAGACCCCATGAAGTGCAACCAAAGTCTTCATTGCCAATACCACCAGGGGCGAGGGCATACTATAAAAGATTGCAGGACTTTGTGGAGTCATCTGGAGCAATTGGTTAAGATTGGAAAGTTAAAGCAAATTTTGTATCAAACTAACGAACAAGGTAGCCAAGTCTGGTTAGGAGCTTAGAGAGATGCTTTTTCAAGACCACCGTTAGCTATTATTAGTGTTTTTCTTGCTGCTCTAGGGAGAATTGTTTCTCATCTATCCAGGGTGATGTTTATAGCTCGACCATTTGCAGAGGACTTGTTCCCTGATCTGAAGAGGGGTAGAATGGAGGTCCGGCCAACATTGAGCTTTTTCGATGAGGATAAAGTTGGAACCTTGCAGTCACATGATGATGTCCTGGTGGTTACCCTCAAGATAGGTGGGTATGATGTGAAGAGGGTTTTGGTAGATCAAGGCAGAGATGTAGAGATCATGTACCCTGATTTATATAAAGGGCTCAAATTGAAACCTGGAGATCTGGTTTGCTATGATGCACCTTTGCTAGGTTTTGATGGGAAAATTGTTATCCAAGGGGCCAGATTAGACTACCTGTGCAAGCAAGGTCAGAAGTGTGGAAGTAGACTTCATTATGGTAAGTGCCTACTCCCCCTATACTACCATTGTGGCAAGACACTATCTTTATACCATGGAGGTAGTTTCTTCCACCTTACACCTGAAGGTGAAGTATTCGTCCGAGGACCAGGTTGAGGAGCTGGTTGGGAGCCAATTTATGGCTAGGCAGTGCTTGGTAGCTGCAATTAGACATCAGAATGGAGGTGAGTCCTTGGACTCTGCTAAGCAGGGTTTATAGCAATTAGGGATGCTAGTGTTATCTACAGATGTGGTGATAGAAGGGCCAAAGCATGAGGAATTAGAAAAAGTTATTATTAGTGATAATGAGGAGAAGTTTTTCCAGGTCGAAGTTCAGTTGCCTCCTCAAGAGAAGGAAGAGTTGATAGTATTTCTTAGGAAAAATATTGATGTGTTTGCATTGAGTGCTTACGAAACTCCTATGGTGGATCCAAATTTCATTTACCATCATTTAAACGTCAATCCATTTGTCATCCCCAAAAATCAACCACCTTGGTGCACATCTAAGGAACATTTTGATGCCGTCGAGGTTGAGGTGATCAAGTTTAAGCGGATCGGGACCATTAAAGAGGTATTTTACCCTAAGTAATTGGCCAATACAATAGTGGTAAAGAAGAAAAATGGGAAGTGACGAGTATGTGTAGACTTCACAGATTTAAATAAAACTTGCCCAAAGGACCCTTTCCCCATGCTTCGAATAGATCAATTAGTGGATGCAACAGTAAGTCATCCCCAGATGAGCTTTTTAGATGCCTTTTAAGGGTACCATCATATACCATTAGCTTTGGATGATCAAGAGAAAACAGTTTTTGTTACATCTATTGGAAATTACAACTACAAGGTGATGCCCTTTGGGTTAATAAATGCAGGGTCTACTTATCAGAGGATGATGACTAGGATGTTCGAGCCACAACTAGGCAAAAATATTGAGGTTTATATAGATGATATGGTGGTGAAAAGTAAGGTAGGGTCCGAGCATGGATGACCTTGAAAATATTTTTGAAATATTGAGAAAGCACTAATTACGCCTTAACGCTTCTAAGTGTTCTTTTGGCGTTAGCTTAGGCAAATTTCTAGATTATATGGTCACTCACCGTGGAATTAAGGTCAACCCTGACCAGATTAGGGTAATTAATAATTTGCAACCTCCTCGGAATTCCAAAGAAGTCCAGAAGTTAACAGGAATGACTCCTGCTCTGAACCAATTCATCTCGATCAGCAGACAGGTGTAGGCCTTTCTTCCAGTTGTTACATAAGTGGAAAGGATTTGAATGGATCGAAGAGTGTGCCTTGGCCTTCCAACAGATGAAGGAGTATCTTTCTTGGCCATCCATTATGTCCAAGCCTGAGGAAGAGGAGGTTTTATTTGCTTACATTGTTGTAGCCTCTCATGCAGTAAGCTTAGTACTGGTATGAGTTGATGATAGAGTGCAAATACCATTTTATTATGTGAGCAAATCGTTGCATGAAGTAGAAGTTCGTTATCTACCATTGGAGAAGGCCATCTTGGCAGTGATGCATGCTACATGAAAGCTTCCTCATTACTTCCAGGCTGACACAGTTGTGGTTCTAACCCAACTTCCTCTTCAATCAATACTGCAAAAAACTGATTACACTGAGAGAATTGCAAAATGGGGAACGATCCTAGAGGCTTTTAATATTAAGTATATGCCTCAAACCTCTATTAAAGGCTAGGTCCTTGCAGATTTGGTGGCCGAGTTTGTTAAACCTCCACTGGAAGAGGAAGGAGAAAAGTAAAACATGGATGGAAAATCAGTTGGGATGGTTTCCTTACAAGAACCTCTATCTTGGAGGCTATATGTTGATGGTGCAACTAATCAAAGAGGATCTAGAGTGGGGCTAGTTGTGGTATCTTCTGAAAAGATTATTATTGAGAAATCCCTAGGGTTGGGCTTTTCGGCCACAAACAATGAGGCTAAGTATGAGGCTTTGTTGGTAGGGATGACTATGGTTAAGAAAATGGAAGGAAGAACAATGAAGGTATTTTCAGATTTAAGGTTGGTTGTTGGCTGGGTAAAGGGAGAATTAGAAGTTAGGGATTTGAGAATGCAAGAATATATGAATCAAGTTAGGTACTTGCAATCAGGGTTCGAGTCTTTCACCTTACAATAAATCCCTAGAAATAGAAATATGCATGTTGATTCTCTTACCACTCTCGCAACCTCCTTGGCGCAGAGTTTACCTTGGGTAATCCTGGTTAAAGATTTATGTAAGCCTATTGAGATGAAGAGGGAAAAAACCTAGATTCATCAAATTAGAGTGGAATCTAGTTGAATGGATCCCATAGTTCTGTTCCTTAAGGATGACATCTTGCTTAAAGAGAAGGGGGAGGCTGGTAAAGTGCGAAGAAAATCTCATCGTTTTTGGTCATCTGAGGATCAAAAATTATGCAAGCTCTCTTTTTCTAAGCCATATTTCCTATGTGTCCATCTTGAGGCAGCAGAGCCACTCCTAGAAGAGTTATATAAAGGGATTTATAGAAGTCATACAAGAGGTAGATCACTGTCTCACAAGACCCTCACTCAAGGGTATTGGTGGCCAAGTATGCAAAGGGAAGCATAAGAATATGTGAAGAAGTGTGACCAATGTTAGAAATTCGCTCTAAACATTCATCAACCAGGGGGTGTCCTCAATCCTCTATCTAGTCCCTGACCTTTTACTCAATGGGGCATGGATATTGTAGGGCCCTTTCCTAAGGCAGCAAGAAATAGGAGCTGGCTTTTGGTTAGCACTGACTACTTCACTAAATGGATTGAGGCTGAGCCACTAGCAAATATTAGGAATGTGGATGCCAAGAGGTTTATGTGAAAAAATATTGTCACTCAATTTGGGATTCCTCATACCTTCATCTCGAACAATAGGCTTCAATTTGATAGTAAAACTTTCAAGAGGTATTATTATGAATTAGGTATTAAAAATAGGTATCCAACTCCGGCTTATCCCTAGGGGAATGGACAGGCCGAGACTGTTAATAAGGTCATAGTGAATGGGCTCAAGAAGAGGTTGGATGATGTGAAGGGTAAATGGGTGGAAGAGCTACCACATGGTTTCTAGACATATCAGACTACCTCTCGTAGGTCAACAGGGAAAACACCATTTTTAATGACTTATGGGGCCGAGGCTGTGATTCCTCTAGAGACTAGATTCCCAACGCTGAGGACAAGCTTGTTCACTCCAAATAGCAATGACAGCCTATTAAAGAAGAGCTTGGATTTAATTGAAGAGTAGAGAGAAAATGCCATGGTTCAATTAGTATATTATCAACAAAAGCTCAAACAGTAGTATAAATCAAGTGTGAGATTAAGACCATTAGCACCTGAAGACTTAGTACTAAGAAAGGTTATGGGTACTACAAAAAACTCAGCATGGAGAAAGTTAGGGCTCAATTAGGAAGGGCCATGCCGGATCACCTTGGTAGCTAGTATAGGTGCTTATTTCATAGAAGATTTAGATGAAAATGTCATACCACGTCCTTGGAATATAAATAACCTGCAAAGGTACTATTATTAATGAAAGACAGCTTTGCCATGTTTTTATTTCTAACATTATGTATTAGGTTTATTACTTGTTTGAGTATTAAACAAAGCCTCAGTCATGCCTGGTTTCTCGAACCACATACCTTAGGTAAATTGATATTCCTTATTACTTGTTTAAGTATTAAACAGAACATTGGTCATGCCTGATTCCTCAAACCACATACCTTGGGTAAATTAATATTCTTGATTACTCATTATTTGTTTAAGTATTAAACAGAACCATGGTTATGTCTGTTTCCTCGGATCATATATTTTGGGTAAATTAATACTTCTAAAGCAAATATTCATGTGTTAAACAAAATATTGGTCATACTTGAGTCCTCGGATCATATACCTTGGGTAAATTAACGATATTCATTATCTTCCTATGTGTTAAACAGAAATTTAGTCATGTTTGGTTCCTCGAACCATATACTAAGGGTAAATTAACACCAACTACTGCTTTGATATACTGTTAAATGGATGAGCAGGTGATATTGTAAGTACATGGTTCATCATTATGTGAGATTGAGAAGGAATGCCCAAAGTACATATGGTCATATGAGTTGTTTGTTTTGAAACATGTAAGGTACGTTATTGAAGTTAAAATTACTCTTTATTAAAGATTGTAAACTTGGAAGGTTTAGCTTGTTATGTTGTTGATTATGTAGAGTTTAGCAACTACACTATCACTTGTACAGATAATTGAATGAAATTATATCTCATTTTTATATCAGTTAAGTGTAAAGTAAAGCAAGAGTTATGTTAGAATTTGTATAAGTACCACAAGCATAAAAGAAAACTTATAATTTTCATTAAGTTAAGCCTTGGAAGAGGAAAAATAAGTACAAACTTTGAAAATATAAACAACAGTTACCAAAAAAAAAACAAAAAAGTCTACAAATTCTAGCTTAGGCTCTATTTGATATTTAGTGGAGGGTTGTCCTTCCTTGTGGCCTTGGTGGATTTGGCAATTTTAGCTATTGTGGAGTTTGGACTATTACCCTTGAGATCCTCCTTAGCAAGCATAGGAAGGGTTGCTAGAACAATCTCTAGGCTTTGAGAGGCTTCTTTTGTTATACCTTTTTCTTCCTTAGCAGCCTTAACTTGCTCTGCCTCTTTAGAAGGATTGCTGGAAGAGAGGAGGGCCTTGGCAGGGTTGTCCTTGCTAGTGTCTGTCTCTTTGAAGGCAGTGCCAGCCTTGGAACCCGAGGAGCTTGATCCACAGATGACAGGGGGATAGTAGACATTCTCTGCTCTCCTAAGGGCAGAGGAGGCCTCAACCCCAGCCTGGTTGAGGGCCTCATTCCACACTTGGAGGTCGTAAGTTCTACACACCCTAGAGACTTCAGCCCTGAGCACCTCCTCAGTCTCTGCACACTATGGCATCAGGAACAGTTGAAGCTTCCTGGAGGTGGCTTATTTGGGCTGGGGGAAGATGGCTGAAGTCACTAGTTGGAACTTCTGGGGATTGGGGCTGATTGACCTCGAATTCGTCCTTATAGTCTGAGACTTCAACCACTTCTTCTTCTTCTTCTTCTTTGATAGCTGGCTGGTCCTCCTCGGCTATGTGTTGGAAGGGTAATTATACTTGTTGTACGCCTTTTGGAGCAGGACCTAAATTAAGGAAGCCTAGTATGACGATATTGATCAAGTGAAGGCAATGGTCGTTAGCTTTGATCACGTACTTGGGCGCCTAGAAGCTAGATGAGATGGGGTTATAGCCGAGGATGAGGTGGGCTACTCTGAGTTGTCCATCTTTATGGACAAAGATCTCGGCCTTGAGTATTTTTGTCAAGTCTGGCTCATTGACAAGGTTGAGGTTTGGGATAGTAGAGTACTTATTTGCAAGTTCATCAGAAGCAAAAATATTGTCAGAAAACAACGTGTATAAAAACTAAATTACGATTACGAATAGAAAAGGTGAGCAAAGGAAATGTTAGTAAGAAAAAAGGGTATTGTTGGAATAATAAACCTAGGCCTAAATACCCCACCTGGTGTCCCTTCTCTGGTCAGACAGTAAAGCCCATCGTGTCACTCCCCTGAGATGATTAGATAATCCTTATTCATACCCTTGTTGGACTCAGGGAGACACGATATGAGCCTAACCTCAGTAACTCTAGTTTTTAAGTAATACCCTTGTCTTGTTCGTTTATGATGGTTGTAAACCCAATTAACATCATGATGGGTGAGGTTCACATCCATCTTCTCATTAAGGGTAACTACACTACCTAAAATTCTAAACATATTAGGGGCATATTGGGGGGGGGGGGGGGGGAGTCTGTGAGTAATTGAGTAATCCCTAGTTACTCTACCCATAGGGATTCTCATCCCTCCCTCTATAAAGGTGATCATAGGGATTACTACTTCTCCCTCCTACCTCATAGTGTGTCATTCCCTCTGTGCAATACCTAATAGAAACCCCCGATGTGATTCAATATTGAGCTATAAAGATTTTTATACCCTCTGGGGTGTCTACTAAGTAAGTAAATCTACCCATATGAAAGAAAAATCGAAGGTAGTAGAGAGACAAGGTCAAATTGGACAGGCCGAGGAAGAAAGGGCTCTAAGTAAAAAAATAAATAAATAAAAAAAGAGAAGAAGAGAAAAAGAAAATACTAAAGATGACTTATGGAAGGGAAGAAGAGCTCCTCGAACTAGCTCTTGAGATTTGAAAGTGCAAAAAGTGAAGCATTCGAAACTTTTAGGCAATATATATATGAGAGAGAAAAGCAAACGGGAAAAATCCCACTCAAGTTCTAATAAAATCTTCAACCGTTGGATCTCCATCGTACCGTAGAACGTGGGGAACATAGAGCCATCGAAAATAAATGCAAGTGCATCCCGGATGCTGAAAAGACAATAGTGTGCTTTTGGGCAGTTGAAAAGACACCTGCACAAACATAGATGGTGTGAGGACAGAGTAGAATAATTGTTGTAATATCGAAACCCTCCTTATTTCCTAGGAGCAAAAGAAGGGAATTTCGAGAGGCTATTGTGGGGATGGAAGCCCAGGGGTGTATATTGGATCGTGAGCCTTGTCAGAGGACAGTTAGATATTATCTAAGACATACAAATTAGTAGGGTATGGAAGGATTCTGACCATGAATGTTTAAGAAGGTAGTTTGAAGAGAAATGCCTTCTCGACTAAGCAGAGCAAAGGTTAGAAGGTTTGATTTGCCATCAAGAGCAACACTCCAATCGATTCTATTGGTAAGGATAAACATCAAGAGGGAATAGGACAAAGGGAAGCTTAGAAATATCTAAGAGAAAATTGCTCCCACTACATTAAATGCTCTGCAGCTAACTCTCCAGCCGCATTAATGTGGATGTGATATCTAAACAGTGATATTCAGCCTTATAGCTACCCCTAAAGACTTTAAGAATGTGCTGATGAGACAATGATTAAAGCAAGTAACTTGACCTACAAGTGGAGGGTGGAGGGTGGAGATGAAGCAAAACAAGAGAATATAAGGAAGAAAGACCCCATTACAAGGGGGCATATGAGAATTTGTACAAAAAACACTATAGTAATAAGAACTGTAATTGTAGTCAAGTTTAAGAGAAATATATACAAGAGCTACTCTCCTCGGACTTTGTCCTTACAGAAATAATAATAACACCCCATAATAACATGTAATAATAATTAGAAACCAAGTGATAGTTTAGTGACAATGACATATAAAAAAAATATTAGTTTAATTTATTGATATTAGAAATTTAGAAAAATTAAAATTCTAATGAAAATTGCCACTAGCTATGGAATTACCTTAGTACATAATTTGTATCAGTAATATTTAGATCTTTTTGAGCATCTGAAATAGCCTTAAGATACTAGCTAGAGATTTGAAGTTCAAGATCTCAAAAATACCATGAGTAATGTTAAGAATATAAGAGTATATTTGCTAACTGTTTTTTCACTTATGTTCTATTTTTGAAACTAAAAAATTTGCTTGACAACTCAGAAAGTACAGAAAACAAAAACTCTTCTCAAAACTTAGTTTGTGAAGAAAACTGAAAACATGCAAAATGTTGTTTTCAGTTTTAGTTTTCAAAAGTCAAAGAAAACACGCATTTAATTTAATGAATCTGTCTCATTTAATGAGCTAGCATTAGAGTTTAAATCCTAATAACAAAATATTTTAGTACTTTTTATTTTTTCCTTCAAAATTTTTTATTTTTTATTTTATTTTCAACTAACCAAACATGTTTTTGATATAAAAAATACAAGAAAATTGTTTTTTTTTTTTTTTCATATTCTCAAAAATAAGTTTTTAAGAATAGAAAACAAAAACTGTTACTAAACATAATCTAAGTTTTTCATAATTCATTTATAGCTTGTTAAGGTGTTTAGCTATTGTTAGAGTAAAATCACTTTTATATAAATCTATTATTTAGAAATCACTTTTATTATTATGTACTAATTATGACAAATCATATAAAAAATAATGAAAATTTTTATTTAAAAAAATTTCTCATCAAACTTATTGCTCATGTTTACTGTTAACTAGGGTATTTTCTAGTGCACCCTATTCCGCTCTACCTCTCAGCCTATTCCTGTTGCGACGTGCATAGTTGATGCTCAGAGTTGGGTTAGCTGAAACGTGGGTGAGCTGGGTGTTGACTTTGACCAGTTGGAATGCAGTGAACTAAATTTGCATACACGCTTAGTGTTATGTGCTTTTCACGCCTCGCATTGATTTTTTTATTTTATGAACCACTCATTATCACAATTTTTACAAATACTTTTTGCTCGTTTGGATCTAGCTTATTCTAGTTGCGTTCACGTTTTACTTTTTTTTTTTTAATTCTGTTGGGAGAACAAAAGGGGTAGGCGTGTACTGTGCACGCACTTGCGCGTACTGTGAGTACACTGTGCACATACTGTTTACGTACTTTTTTAACAATTTTTTTATTAAAAATAGGTTCCGCAGTACTATTCACACATTTAAAAATTATTTTGCTACAGTGTTTTCAGTTTTTAGCAATAAGCTCTATCCAAACGGATCTTTTGTATCTGTTTGGATACAAATTATAATTGTTACGTTTTGGGTTTTTGCGTTTTCTGTTTTTTTTTTTTTTTTCAACGTGCATAAACAGTAACCGGTACTTATTTCACTGTGTATGTTACTGTTTATAAATAGTAACCGATGCTGTTTAACACTGTGAGGGAGACAAAATTACTGTTTATGCACTCTTCATGAAACCCACAAGCACTTTTTTTCAAAAAAAATATTAAAAATCCGTCCTACAGTACTATTCACATATTTAAAAATTATTTTACTACAATATTTTTAATTTTTAGTTTTTAATAATAAATTCTATCCAAACGAACTTTTTATATAATAGATTATAATTAATTGTATGTTACTTTCCTATAAATTTTTTATTTTTCATTATTTAGACGCTATCATGTTACAATTGTGACAAATTAAATGGTCAGAATTATTCAAATGTATTGAAATATTGTCTGATCATCAAAAACAAGTATTGAAGTATTGTCTAAAAAGGTGAAAGACAGTTCGAGATTTTCAATGAATCTTTTAAAATGATTTTGACAGGTGAGAGTCTGCATCTTCAAGTATGCTTTTAGGGGTGGCGCCACCTAAATTTTTTTTTTTTAATATATATAATAATTTAAATATTTTTATTTATTTACCCTCCAAAACAAATTTGAAAACACCATAAGTTATTTTTATGCCAATAAAATTAAATTTTGTTTCATAATTTGTTCTACATTCAATAGATGAATAATTGTTTGGTTGTATACATTAAAAGAGATGTAGCTTGAAACATTGATAATAAAACTATTATGTAACGATCAAAATATAAAAACTCGTAGATGACAATTGAAAACTTTGTATATATATGTGTATTTTTTTTTGTCAATATATGAATTTATCTTTCTATTAGATTATATAATTTATGCTTCTTAAAGAATACCTTAAAAAAAATTCTTGGAGTCGTCACTGTATCACTACAAAAAAGATTGCTATTTGCGACGAAACTTTTTCGACGATTACAAAAAGCCATCGTAAAAACTAGCTTTTTCGACGGCAAGTCTCTTCCATCGACAATGATTCGTCAAATATCAACACATTTGTGATGGCAAAATGAGTCTGTCGAAAATGCCAATTATTTTTGTCGAAAATGTGATTTTTTTTGGAGGGAAATGTTCCCGCCTTACTTTTTACGACGGCATAAAAATGTTTGTCGCTAGTAAGGTATTATTTATGACGACTAAACAAAGAACCGTCGGAACTATTAACACTTGTGATGGCTTTGGTACATCGAAAATACAAAATATATATTTTTTATGGTGTTAGTATTTGCGACAAACAATCTTCCATCGTAAATATAAAAGATGGTATTATTTACGACAACAGAATAAACACCGTCGGCACTATTAACACTTGTGACGGCCTTTGTGCATCGAAAATACAAAATATATATTTTTTATGGTGTTATTATTTGCAACAAACATGATTCCATCGTAAATATAAAAAAGGGTATTAACGATAGACATGAGGCCATCGAAAATGGTAAAATATTTTGGAGGCAAAATTCCCCCCTTTACGTTTCACATTTGTGACACACATTTATCCATCGCAATTAATTACTTTTTTTTTTTTTTTAATTGAGATTGTATTTACGACAAACATGACTGTCGTAAATAGTTAATTTGCTTTGAAAAAAAGAAGGTATTCTTTATAATTTGGTAACAGTTTTTTTTTTCTTTACCGCCACCCCCTCCCTCCTACCCCCACCCCTCTCAAAATTTAGGATTTGGCAGCAAGAAATTTAAAATTCAGATAAAAAAAAAAATTATACTTTAAAATTTTATAATTGACCATTACAAATTTGTTGAAAAAAATTCAAAAAATAAAATAAAGTTGGTACAACAATGGGAACAAACCCATCTTTTTAACAAAAAAAAAAAAAAGGTTAAAAAACCCAAAAATATAGAAAATTCCTTTCAAGTAAACATATCTCTAATTACAAAAAACAAAACAAAAACAAAAAAAGCCCAAATCTGTCTTCCTCAACAAATCCCTAATTCTCAGTACAAAAACCAAAAAATAGAAAAATAAAAAACATAACTCTGTCTTACAGATACTCTCTCTCAACAAATCCCTATTTTTAGTGATTGAAGTTTCATCATAGGCAGATATGGCACACATCCATCTTGTGCCACATTCAGATTTAAAATTTGACCATTGGATTGGAAAAGTAGGATAAAATATTGATTTTGATGAATTTTAAGCTCAATCAAACGGCTAGATTAGGAGAACGTGTCCAATCAATTTCTTGGTGTGTTGCTACAACAACACATGTCCATAATGCTCTAGACTCAAATCCAAAATCTAACCGTTGGATTGGAAGAATGTGGTGAGATATTGGTGTCGGTGAAGTATGACATCAGTTAGGCGAACAGATTGTGAAAAATGAGTAGTCATAGTTTACAAAACTTGGTCAATATTTGGTCTAACATGATTAACCATCGAAGTAAATTGATGATCACTCGATAGGATCAAATTATGTTGAGTAGGGAGGTTTTGAGTGTGTTTTGGGTATTGGTCAGTGTTTTAAGCTTTTCTTGATTTTCATGCTTTTATCAGTTTCAAGTTTTAAAATGACAAAGTCAAAAATCATATGCAAATCCATTTGAGGTCATTTTGTAGGTTTTTGGTTGTATTTTGCATATTATTCTCTTGATTCTGAGTAGTACTTATGTAGTGTATAACTCTCTTAATTAGTAGAGTATTGAATATTTTTAGTTGTAGAAGTTTCATTATAGGCAGATACGACACGCGTCCATCTTGTGTCATAACTAGATTTAAAATTTGACCATTGGATAGAAAGAGTAGGATAAAATATTGGTTTTGACAAATTTTGAATTCAATCAAACAATTGAATGAAGAGAACGTAACCAAATCACCAAGTTGGTTAGATTGTAAGAACAGAGTAATCAAATCTTATGAAACTTCGTTTAAGTCTATTAAACTTGGCCAATCTTTGGTTAAATTCAAAGTTGGTTCCAAGACCACTGGATTTGATAAAATTAGGTTGATCAAGGGGGTTTTAAGTGGGTTTTGAGTATTGGCCAGTGTTTTAATGTTTTTTTTTGGTTTTCATGCCTTTATCTGTTTCAAGTTTTAAAATGCCAAAGGCAAAAGTCAAATTTGATCATTGGATTGAAATAGTGGGATAAAATATTGGTTTTGATGAATTGTGAGCTCAATCAAATGGTTGGATTAAAAGAGTGTTAACCAATCAAAATTTCTTGGTATGTTGGTACAACAACACATGCCTATATTGCTCTAGACTTAAATCCAAAATCTGACCATTGGATTGGAAGAATATTTTAAATACTCTTTCATTAATATTTTTTTGAGAAAACTTTAATTAAAATTTTAAATCAGTAAATTTTATTTATAAAATAAGATAATTTTGAAAAATTGAGGGCAAGTTAGTATACAACATTTTTAATATTAATTAAAAAAATTTTGGTTAATGAGATTTCAAGTGAAAAATGTTTTTTCCTTGGGTGGTTTTGCCAAATAAAATACACAAAACTATTTTTTTATTTTTTAAATATTGAGGTTATATTTTCGTACAAAAAAATCCACCTGCCAAATAAAATACACAAACTTATTTTTTTATTTTTTAAATATTGAGGTTATATTTTCGTAAAAAAAAAATGCACCTACACAATATTGAAGTTATATTTCCCTCACGTTTGAAACTTCCTATTTGAGATGGAATAAAATTGCAACATAGGTTAAATTTTCTTTACCGCCACCCCCTCCCTCCTACCCCCACCCCTCTCAAAATTTAGAATTTGGCAGTAAAAAATTTAAAATTTAGATCATCCAAAAAGAATTTTAATTTATACTTTAAAATTTTATAATTGACCCTAAAAAATTTGTTGAAAAAAATTTAAAAAAAAATAAATAAAGTTGGTACAACAATGTAAACAAACCCATCTTCTCATCAAAAAATAAAAATTTAAAAAACCCAAAAATATACGAAATTCCTTTCAGGTAAACATATCCCTAATTACAAAACAAAACAAAAAAGCCCAAATTTGTCTTCCTCAACAAATCCCTAATTCCCAGTACAAAAATCAAAAAACAGAAACATTAAAAAAAAAAAAAAAAAAAAAAAAAAAAACCACAACTTTGTCTTATTTCTCTCTTGCGCCGTCAGTATCTTTGCTTGTCTCTACACCATCGTTCTCCATACTTTCCAGAATCCAATCGTCTTGCTGAGCCACTGGTATCACTTTATCTCACTCTCTTTGTCTGCACTTTAGTTTTTGTACAGTCTTAAGTTATTCTACACGTTCTGGTTAAATGAATCCACTTAATAGAGAGAAGGTGATAGTGGGTAGTTGGGTGCTGAGCCAAAAAGATAAAAAATGAATGGCTGGAATTTTTTTTGATTAAAAAAATATATTTGAATGAATGGTTGGTGTTTGTTGTGGATATATAATAATATAATGTTGGTTGGAGTTTGTTTGTTGACTATTCCTTTGTCCGTAAATTGCAAGGAGACTAGAATTTTATTGAGCACTTTTCAATAATATAAAGTAATTGTTTTGTTGAAGCTGTGACCCTTCAGTCAAAAAAGAAGAAGCTGTGACCCTATAATAATAGTGTTTGACTTGTAGATATTTTTTTGATAATCTTTGACTTGTAGATATATAACAATATAAGTGTACCGTAAAAAGTAACTTTAGCAATATTTTTTTTTGCTAAACTGTAGCAATTTGTTGAATCTGTGCGTGTTATTTGTATATAATTATTTAATTAAATTAGTAGATCTCTAAAATTTGATTAAGCTTTTCATGTTAGTTAGTTTATAATATATTTAGAGGTGGTGTTGTTAAGTTAGTTTTTTTAATTGTTAACTTTTATAATAAGTTTATCTATCACAATTTTTTTTTTAATCTTTATATTCATATTTCTAATTTGTGGTCCTTGGTTTTAATTATGTTTTTGTTGATTAAATAATTACAACTTATCAAAGATGTGGCTTTCTTTTTAATTACGTTACAGGTGAATGGCAAAGAAAAGTAAGAAGCGAGCTATAAAACAAGCGAGAGATAAAGGTGATAGTGGTAGTCAATCACAAGTTGCACCTTCATCATCTGAGTCTCCAACTAATGAAGCACTTGTTTCTTCTAATAGTGTGATTAATGGGGGCAACGAAGGTAATACTTAATATTTTCCGAAAGTTTATATGCTAATATACCAATTTTATGCTTAAAGCTTAGTTATTTATTTCTACTTATTCCATTATTGGTAGGATCTACTGTGCAAAAGAAAAAAGGTCGGGGAAAGGCTAAGGGTGTTTATCCAGGTCATAATCGCAAGTGTGAGATACATGATAGAAGGTCTTTTTTCCCTATTTTTTGGTTACTTTAATCATTTTATTTTTTAGTGCTTACATTTCATTTATATGTAATATTTTACATGCTTTGTGTTTCTTTCATTTTATTAGATTCATAGAAAAGAAAATACCTCAAGAGATTACTATTAAGTTCCACCAAAACATTACTGGGCCATGGACAACTTTTTCAGAATACCCTAAAGAACAACTGAATATGCTTTATGAGTTATACAAAGAAGCACAATTTGAGACAGATGACTTAGTTCTTGAGAGGGAGGTATTTGATGAGCATGTCAAACGACGCTATCCTGATTGGATGTGGCACCTTAGAGAAAAATGTGTAACAAATAAAATTCCTCAAGATGAATGGTACAAGCATCCCCCAGATGATGTAACTCCAACTATTTGGAAAGAGATGTGCAACAAATGGAATAATCGCAAGTGGCAGGTGATTATAAAATGAACTTTATTAATAGTTTTTTTAATATATTTTTTTCTAAAATCTTTCTTAGAAGAAAATGTTTAATAATTAACTCATTTTGTGTATTTTTTTCATCTAACTAGGAAAAGAGTGATAGAAACAAAAGAAATCGCAAAGAAAATCAAGCTATCATTGCGACTACAGGTTCTGTACCAATGGCTAAGCGCAGAAAAGAATTGGTATGATAAAATTGCCATGTTAAATTTCTATAACATTAGATTGTATATTGAATTGATTTATCTTATGATTTTCCTTTTAAAATGTTCATAGGAGGAGAAGAATGGATGCGAACCAAGTCCAATCGAATGTTTCAGGTCGATGCATATGAAAAAGGATGGTGTTACTTTTGCCAGTGAAAAAGCACAAAAATTATATGTATGTTGTTATTATTACTATTATTGTTTTAAATGTCTTTTTGAATTTAAAGTTTGTATATATCTAATAACAGAATAAATGTTGTTTTAGGAAAAAATGGATGCAAGGAAATCAGAGGTTGCATCTCAGGGTGAAATTGTTAATGATAGGCAAATATTCTTTGAAGTGACTGGACCTCCTACTCGTGGTCGTGTGCTTGGCATGGGTGCTGGTGTCAAGCCTAGAGATGTGTATGGCCCAAGTTCATCTAGCCAGTGTAGTAAGCGATGTCAAGCGGATCGCTTAAAAGAAAAGGAGGATTTTGAGCTTCGTTTCAAAGAAGCAGAGGATAAAAGTTCTGCTGAGAAAATGGAATTGCAAGGAGAAATCAATCAATTGAAAGAGGAAATTCCTCATATGATAGCAAATGCTTTGAAAAAGATGGGCTTTAATTCTATGCAAGAACCTACTACACAGGTATAGTCATATATTTTTTAGTATAATCAACATTAATATTTTTTGCTATTTTCTTGAGGTTGTTGAAATAAGTTGTAAAGTTGCACGTTATAGATTTCAATTATTTGGATCACTAAATTTAGATTTAAAAGAATGTTATTTAACTTAGTACATCTTTACCTATCCATGCAAAATACATGATTTGTAGTGTTTGTTATGAAAATGTTATTAATGTGATTATTGGTAGCAAATTTATTCTTTGAAGTTCTCATTCACAAGAGAACTACAAGGTTCTTGTTAGTAAGGATCCTGTATTCTTTGATGTTGATAATACCGGTGTTATTCATTGTGTGGATTGTTGTTGATGTTGTTAAATTAATGTGTTTCAATATCTTTATTATGTATTGTAAATATAATTTGCATAATCATAATTTTTTTCTATACTTATTTAGTTTAATCAAAATATTACAGGCCAATGCTAGAGAAGGAAATCAAAATGTGGACGAAAACACAGAAGATGACTTTGAGGAGGAAGATGACTCTGAGGAGGAAGATGACTCAGATGGCTCTCAAAAGGAGAATACTGACTCAGATGATGATTGATCTTCCAATATTCATGTTTTCAAGTTTGGTGAAGGATATTATAGTTTTCATGTAGACGTTTTAATTAATATTTTTTATTCTATTTTATAGACATTTTAATATTTTTTTTATTGCATTATGCACTTTCTAGATTTGGACAATTATCGATTTGTGCTTGTTATTTGAATTGAAAAACTTTTGGGAGATTTATGTTTCCTCGCAATTAAAATATTAGAAATGATCTCTCTTTTATTATTGACAGAGTTATTTTGTTGTAAATAATGTATTACTGACATGGTGAATAGGTTTCAATAATGGTCAAAGTTCATGGAAAAGAGTAAATGGCACATTGATAATGTATTGTTGACGAAAAACCAATTATTTTACGATGGCTTTTATTCGATTAAAAACTACATTAACAACAACTATAGTTCATCACAAAAGTTATTTTCGATGACAAACAAAGTACTTATGACAGCTTTATTCGTCAAAACAAAGGCATTAACAATGGCTTTAGTTCGTCGTAGAAAGTATTTGGTCGTTTAACTTTCTCATATGAAATTACATTGTCGACGACAAACCAAGTAATTACGATAGCTTTTATTCATCAAAGAAAGGTATTATCAACGGCCTTAGTTCGTTGTAGAAAGTATTTGGTCGTTTGACTTCCTCGTATGAAGTTACATTGTTGACGACAAACCAAGTAATTACGACGGCTTTCATTCGTCAAAAAAAGGTACTAACAACGGTCTTAGTTCGTCGTAGAAAGTATTTGGTCATACGACTTCCTCATATAAAGTTGTATTGTCGATGACAAATGAAATAAAGACAATGGCATTTTGTCGTCGAAATATGTATTAACGACGGCCGAAGGTCGTCACAAAAGGTATTTGGTCGTCCAACTTCCTCGTATGAAGTTGAATCTATGACGGCAATTATCAAGTACTTACGACGGAGTTGTGCTGTCGAAAATGAGTGTTAGCAACGGTCTCGTCGGTAATATAGTATTACCGACAAGGCTTTTTCCGACGGCTGTCGACGGCCTTTTACCGTCGGTAATACTAATCTGCGACGGCTTTTTGTGTTGTTGCGACGAACTCTGGCCATTGCTAATAGCAATCTTTTTTGTAGTGTATGCTTTGATTACATAGAAGAGGGATGATAACTTTTCTTATTCCATTTACAAATAGTTAAGAGAAACTCAATTAATTGGTTGAATTGAAGTCCAAATTCCACCACCAAATTGACGTTTAATCATATTAACAGATAGATTTTGATTTTCAATCCAAATTTCAAGTTTAATTATATATGAATCCAAATTCGCACTCTACCAAATTAGTATCTCTTCTAAATAAGAAAAAGGTGAAAAGAAAAGAATATTTAAAGATGAAAACAACTTTGAGGATTCTCCTACTTATGCCATAAGAATGACCTGTACCCAAATTCTCTTTAAAGAAGAAAATAAAATTATAAGTATTTTTGTATGGGTAAAACTTAGGTATAATATTTAATTAGATGTTGTTTCTTGAGTTCTTCCCTTAAAATTTTGTCATGCAAATTTTTTTTTATAGGATAGAAATGTATATTTTAGTTAAGTAGTTAAAGTATTATATCAAAATTTTGTCATTCTTGTATTTATATTGCTACGCAATAAAGCATGATCTATACCCAAATTATATTCTAAGAAATACCTTTTTATAAGTATCTTAATAGAAATACATTCGAAGTTCTTCCTATTCCGAGATCCAGATGACCATTTAATTTCGTATTCCAATCTCTTATTTTAATTCTTCTTATTCTTTTTTTTCCCCCTCTATTATTTATTATTTTTATAACAAAAGTGATATTATTATAAAGTAATAAAAGGTGGAAGACAATCCTCCAAACTATAACTACAGACTACGCTTTCACTGTTCTTCCTTTATTTACTCACGGAGACATGGTTGCCACATCTGTACGTATGGTGTACATATGTGCCAAATCTATTTCTGTCAATGAACTGTAATTGTCAAATTTGATAACAATTTAAATTAGATGTTGCTGTCAGTTTTGCCAAAACAATCTCTAGATGCACCACTGAATTTCTCAAGTGAAAAAAGAAGACCTACTACGAGATCGGTTTGTATTCTGTGCATCCTGTACGTGCGCACAGGCCAAATGGTGGTTGAGAATGAGACTTCAAAAAAACCTACCCAGTGGCCTCGCACCTTGCGTGGGGCGTACAATTTATGTTCTTGGCTGATGATGCTCAAAATCTTCAGTAAGTGACACGGTTCGCACGTGCTCCCAATAACGTACCTGCACAACACAAAAGATGAAGACCTTGAGAAAGGCACCGGTGTGGTACCGGCCAAATACCCTCCGACGGTCAAGTTAGAGAAATCTCTTGTTTACAACTCTAAAGTGCTAGAGCTGAGGTAAATTGTATGTACCTTGCCTTGAGAGTGCTTTGGGGTATTTATAGTAGCGTAGGGCCGAAATTCATGCCTTGGCCAAGAAGTTCTTTTCCTTCTAGGAGAGTAACTCTTGGATTTTGCGTATCTCATAGAATCCTTGTCCTTATAGGAGTCTTCTTAATTTGAGTTAGACGTGTCGCACAAGAATCCTTGTTGTATGCGTGCTGGTCAAGTAAGGTTGTGGACGGAGCCAAAACTGACTTCTTCAGCCTATTCCCGTCAGCTTGGCTATACATACTTCTAAGGTCGTTGTTGGTGAAGGTCGTCAGCTTCAGGGTCGTCAGCCTTGGGGTCGTCAGCTTCAGATGTCCCCAGCTTTAAGGTCGTCAGCCTTGGGGTTGTCACTTCAGATCTCCCCAGCTTTGAGGTCGTCAGCTTCAGGGTCGTCAGCCTTGGGGTCGTCAGCTTCAGGGTCGTCAGCCTTTAGGATTGTCAAAATGACCCTCATCAGCTGCCCCCTACTCCATAACGTCGTCAGTCTACAATATCGTCCCTTTTCAGGGTCGTCAGCTTACTACTTTCAGCTTATCCCTTCAGCTTGCTACCTTCAGCTTATCCCTTCAGCTTACTACCTTCAGCTTACTACCGTCAGCTTACTATCTTCAGCTTACTACCTTCAGCTTACTACCTTCAGCTTACTACCGTCAGCTTACTATCTTCAGCTTACTACCTTCAGCTTACTACCGTCAGCTTACTATCTTCAGCTTACTGTTCCCGAGATGCAGCCGTCAGGTATTAGGTGATTTTGCAAGAAGGTAGTTTCATGAGTGAAGCTGACGACCTTATTATATCCGTCGCTCTTTGTTTCGTCATGGGCTAATCACAAAATTATCCTTATCATTGGCAACTTCCTGAAGATATACTCCTCCACCTTTTTAGGCTTTAATTAGCTTTCGCTTTTGTGTCCGGCTGGACCCTAGACTAGTTTTTTTTTTTTTGATAGGAGACTAGTTCTTTTATTATTATTATTATTATTATTATTATTATTATTAATTTGTTGGATTTTAGGTGATAGCTTTTAGTAAAATATAGAGAAAGAGAGTATAGGGAGAAAATAGAGAAGTCTAAGTTTTTGGCATGAATACTAACCGAAGTATATATAGGAATTAGTAGATAGAATTAGGTATATGACTAAAGTAATATAATTGAAATTTTTGTACGTTGTCTTTGCTAAGGGCTTTGTAAGTGTAGCTTGATTGGCACCTCATACATATAAAATACTTAATAATTTAAAAAAAAAAAATAGTTCAGAACTACAGAATTAGCAAAAAATTATAACTATTTCAAAGCGACATACTGCAACTATTTAAAAAAGAGAGAACAAAGTTGTTTTTGACACGGATACGCCCCTTTATTGTTGTTAGCTATACGATTATTATTGTTGCAAAATCTTCCAGTGTCTTTTCACATGATGTGATACCATTACAAAATGCAGATATGGAGCACATCCAATGGTATAGTGAAAACTTTTCTTTGAATTTCATGCATAAAATTTCATTGTAAAATGCCACATGGAGTGATCACATGCTCTTATCAAAACTTAATTAAACATCCTTCTCGTAGCGTCCAGTTAATATTTTACTAAAACTCGTAATGTTGATTATTTATACAAATTTCATAATTTTGTCTTTTTGGTAAAAATATTTTATTTTTAGCATAAGATTTAGCGTCAAGCAATGTTAGTGACTAAATTAATAATTAATGTCTACAAAAAAAATATGAGAGTACGTGTCGTACAAGGGAGCACCTAGTCAAGGTCTGGCTTGTGAGTAAATCATGCTATTCAGTAGGAATGGTTCTAAGATCGCAATTAATTTTGTATCACAGTTTTTGTAACAATTATGATATGATATAGTATAAGTGATTGTTTATCATTTTTATATGGGTCATCATTTTTTCTCCCCCATTTACAATTTTTCATATTAGAATTGTGGCAAAGTTATGACAAAAAAATTGTGGTCCTAAATCTTCTCATTGAGTTACCCAATTACCTTTATTTTATTTTATTTTTATTTTTATTTTTAAACAACTTAAAAGGAAGAATGGTTAAGGTATTAAGATCCTTTACAAATTTTATAGATCTAAAAATCTTTAACTATTCATCAATAAATTAGTGATTTAAATTTCCTAACATCATCACCTCAATATATATGTTAAAATAGTTATAATATATGTTTATTTAAATATATATACGGTGATAAAATCTAAATTATTTATATATTTATCAATGAATGATAAGACTTTAAGAGTTTAATTTTAAGGTGAGTCATATATATATATATATATATATATATAGAATCATGTAGTGAGTTATCCCAAAAACTAGGGAAAATTACAATTTTCCACCTGAAACTATACCTCATTTTACGTTTTGTATCTTGAACTACTCAAATAGAAGATTGAGCCTCCAAAGTTATAACTCGGTAACACTTAACCACCTGCCATATGTTTTGAAGTTAAGTCTGACAGAATGTAGTATTAAGAAACCAATTTATCCTCATCTCAAAACAGATGGTAGAGGCCAAGTTGGACTTTTAAAACTAAATTTTGTAAGGCTTAATTGAGAAAATGACATGAGGGGGTAAAATGCTTATATGAATTTTAGTTTTGGGAAAAAATGAGGTATAGTTTTAAGGGAAACTTGGATTCATGATGGTGTTTAGCTCCATGATGCAAAACTTGGATTCAAATATTCCTCTCATCTTTCTCGGTGTTAGAGTATTCGCATAAACTTGAGCAAATTTTTTTTTTTTGTCTATTTTAGCATGAGAACTTATTTTTTCGATTATATATTTTCACTTCTTAAAATATCTTACATCAAATTATTTATTTTACACTACATTTCATTAAAATATCAAATTTTCTTGGTTTTTTTAATCATTTCTATTTCTTCACACGCAACAACCACCATTTACTATCTTCCTTCATCATCGGGATATATAAAGAAAGAATAAAAACATAAGTGTAATATAAATAATGTCAATGTTAATTTATACATTTACGGTAGAAAACTTATAAATTTACATAATTATATACGGATTAATATGGATTATTTTTAAGCAAAATTTTGTGAATTTTACACAATACTTTTTTTTTATACACCCACTAATGTAAGTGCTCTAAAGGGGAAAAAAACTCCAGTTAATTTGTTAATGAATTATTACAAAAAAATTTTGATATAATTTTTCTAAAAAAATATAAAAAACTGTAAAATAAAATCAGTTATTTTTTCATTTCTTATAAAAAATTTCTAAAAATATTTTTTAACAAATGTCTTTATGTCATCTATTAAAAAAATCCTACTAAAAAAAAAAAGAATAATAAAGAAGAAGAAGAAGCAAAACTCTGCATGAGCCAATTTCGGAAGCAAAACTCTACGTGAGCCGTTGGAATAGGGTGAAACTTATGTGAGATTCCCTTTTGACCGTTATGGTAAGCACGTGCTCCAAGCCTCCAGTCAATCCCACCCTCCTCGTGTTTACTGTGGATAATAACTAGTAAGTTCGGGAAGTAAGTGCATCACGTGACACCCAACTAACACGCACTTGTCAGTCTTTGTGGTAGCTCTCTACTCCCCATGGACACAATTGAGAGAATTGTCCCCGCTAATTCGTTTGTTGTCGTTTGGTTGTCGTTTAGTGCAAACCTATTGCTATAAAACCTAAAAAACATTTTTGGATTAGAGCACATTTTGGTTGACATTTCAACAGAGAAGCAAATAAAAAAGAGAGAGAATAAGAAAGGAAACCAATTACGTAATAAAAAGAAAGAAAGAAAGTATTAGTACTTTATTGCTATCATGGTGACTTCAGTGGCTCCTAGAGTTGAAAGCTTGGCTAGCAGTGGCATCCAGGCAATCCCAAAGGAATATGTGAGACCCCAAGAAGAGCTAAACAGCATCGGCAATGTCTTCGAGGAAGAGAAAAACAATGTTGGGCCTCAAGTTCCAACCATTGATTTGAAGAACATTGAATCTCCAGATGAGGCTGTTCGAGAGAAATGCCGCGAGGAGTTGAAGAAAGCTGCCATGGAATGGGGTGTCATGCACCTTGTTAACCATGGCATCTCCGATGACCTGCTTGAACGTGTGAAAAAGGCAGGGAAGATCTTCTTTGATCTCCCAGTAGTGGAAAAGGAAAAGTATGCTAATGAACAGGTTTCAGGCCAAATTCAAGGGTATGGGAGCAAGCTAGCCAATAATGCTAGTGGGCAGCTTGAGTGGGAGGACTATTTCTTCCACCTTGTTTACCCTGAGGAGAAGCGTGACATGTCCATATGGCCTAAGACACCAAGCGACTACATGTAAGCTCAACCTTTAATTGTTAATTATACCACGTATCTTATGTATATCCGTAATACAAATGACATGGTGTTTTACATTAATAAAAGCAAACCAATAATTAATAAACAATTAGATCGATTTTTATTTTTTTTTTCTAATGATCTACCAACCGTGTCTAATTGTTTTCCTATTTACCATATCTTTGGTTAATTACTGTTTCACATTCCGTATCTTTCAGACAATATTTATACTTTTACTTTCATATATTTTACGCATGATATAAAAGAGTATGTATATAATGTGAAAAAGTTTAGATATTATTAGAAGTTAAACAATTAAAAGAAGGTTTATGGACAAAATTTTTGTGCCACAACTCTGATATGATCAACTATAAGTTAAGCAATTATCAAAATTTTTGTGACACAAAAATTATGGTTATAGAAGAACTGAACAATTACAATTGTCGTCAATTATACTAATAAAATAAATAAATATAAAACAATTTTTTGATCTTTATATCATCATTTGGTCACGAATTTAAAAACGACTTTTTTCCTTTGTAACGAATTGTTTTTGAGCTCCAAATTATGTGACATAAAAAAATAGAACCCACCCTTTGTATGCAGTGAGGCAACAAAAGAGTATGCAAAGCAATTGAGAGTCCTAGCGACCAAGGTATTCTCCGTACTATCCCTTGGCTTAGGATTGGAAGAAGGCAGGCTAGAGAAGGAAGTTGGTGGCCTGGAAGAACTACTTCTCCAAATGAAAATCAACTACTATCCCATATGCCCTCAACCAGAACTTGCTCTTGGTGTTGAAGCTCACACAGACGTAAGTGCACTGACTTTCATTCTCCACAACATGGTTCCTGGCCTGCAACTTTTCTATCAAGGCAAGTGGGTCACAGCAAAATGTGTTCCAAACTCTATCATCATGCACATAGGGGACACCATAGAGATTTTGAGCAATGGTAAGTACAAGAGTATTCTTCACAGGGGACTGGTGAACAAGGAGAAAGTTAGGATCTCATGGGCCGTCTTTTGTGAGCCACCAAAGGAGAAGATCATCCTGAAGCCACTGCCGGAGGTTGTGTCCGAGGCAGAGCCACCACTCTACCCACCTCGCACCTTTGCTCAGCATATTCAACACAAGTTGTTCAGGAAGACCCAGGATGCTTCTCTTTCTGCTGTTCCTCCTAAATAAGTCTTGGTTACAAAATTATTGGTAATGTCGAGTTCATTAATTACCATGTTGTTTTATCATTTATGGCGCTCTACTTGTGTGCGTGTTTTGTTTTTGACCCTTTGTGACATGTATAGGTCATAAGTTACGGGTCTCTCCTTGTTATTGGCGATTCTCTGTTTGCTTTAAAAAATAAGAATTGATATTCATCTTTTGTTACTTATCTTGGATGCTTAATTGGCTTTTGGTAGTTATTATTATTATTATTATTTGGTTAAGAAAAACAAGGGTTTGCTAGGTTACCCTAGCCCACAAGTAGGGCGTTAGAGTTAAAGTCCTTCAGCCAACTCACGTGGATACCCACCAATGGACTCCTTTTAGTGAAACTATCTAGTTTTGATTACTTGTATTATTATTTAAGTAAATTTTTTTTTTTTTGATAAGCATATTTGAGTAAATTTATCTTTATAATTTGTGATAAATGTACTTTGGTCCTCGAAACTTGAAAGTGAAATTGATTTTGGCCTTCGAAATTTTAAAAAATTTCAGATATAATCTTCTTTTTTTGTTTTTTAGGGGAACAATCCCATCCTTCCATCTATGGGGTCAATGGGATCTATATGAGGTCGGTTTTATATGTTCCCTTAAATATAGAAAAATTTTAAGACCATGTAAAAAAAAATCACTACTATTTTCATGACATTTGGCAGATTGTGAGTAATTATGAAAAAGTGATGGATCTAAATGAAAGTGACTAAAATTTAGTCACAGTTTTCCATGTGAGATGGTTGTAGTAAAAGTTATGAGTTTTTATGTTGTTTTAGAATTAGGAAAACATCTAAAACCACAGCCAATTTCACATTAATTTTCACAAGTCATAACTATTTGATGTAACTAACAGCAATAAAAAACAAAAAAGATAGATTCATGTAGTAAACAACTAATTTACAATTTACTACGTAAAATAATTGTAAAAATAGAAGTGAAATTAATTGGAGCCCTACAATAATTCTTACCCATAGTCAATTAATTCAACTACTCTGAAACTCCTTGTAAAAGTTGTATTGATAATTTGATAGCACTACCTATACTAAATATGTGAAAAGGTAGTGTCATATATGTAGAATACTAGGATTGTCATATTTATTTGTAACAGGGCGTGTATTAATTGTGAGGTGCTCTTAGAGCATCTTCAATAGGCTCTCTAAATCCAATTATGAAGAGCAAACAAAAAAAAAAAAAAAAAAAAAAAAAAAAAAAAAACCCTCCAAAAGCCTCTCCATCTCCAATTTTCTTTTTTTAAGATTTGCTATAGTAGCTCTCCAGGCATGGAGAGCACGGTAGCAATTACTGTAGCACCTCTAAACAATATCCTCCCTTAAAATATTACCCGGTTGAATAAAAAATGGTTTTTTTTTTTCTCTTTCCTTCCTTTCTCTTTCTTCCTCGCTCTCTTTTTTTCTTCTTTATCTCAACGGCTACAAAACGCAGAATACAATCCAAACACGAAAATGATTTTTCTCATAAACGAAATGAAATTAGGAAAAAAAAAAAAAGAGAAAAGAGAGAGACTTGTTCATGGAGTCTTTTGTCTAAATATTGCAAAAAATAGAGTTTTTTTATGGTTATAAACACTGTTCAAAGTTATTTAGGTAAATGAGGAGAGAGAGTGAATTTCGGCAACAGTGCTGCCGAAATTCTAAGAAAAGTAGGAGAGAGAGAGCAAAAGGTGGTGAGAAAAATTTTGGAATTTCGGTAATAGTGTTACCGAAATTCTTTTTGCCTGGTCAGTGAGAGTGCGCAAGTGTGCGTGAGTGCGAAGGAAAAAAAGAAGAAGAGGTTTTTGGCAATGACATTGCCGAAAATGGAGGGAAGAATTAAAAAAAAAAAAAAAAGGTTTTTGGAAATGCCATTGCCAAAAGAGAAATGATATGTCCACAACATTTTTACAACAAATCCTAAGTGACAGGCTATTACTGGTTATTATTGTTAGGGTAAAAAAGTAATTTACGTGTTAGGTTCAAATTTGAACCAATAACAACTAAACACCTGTGATATGTTGTGAAAATATTGTAAAAATATTGTGAACGTAGCATCTCTCTTGCCAAAAACCTTTTTTTTTTTTTTTTTTTAAATTCTTCCTCCATTTTCGGCAATGGTATTGCCAAAAACTTTTTTTTTTTTTTTTTAATTCTTCCCTCCATTTTAGGCAATGCTATTGCCAAAAATCTTTTTTTTTTTTTTAATTCCTCCCTCCATTTTTGGCAATGCCATTGCCAAATACCTCTTTTTTTTTTTTTTTTTTTTTTAATTCTTCCTTTTTTTTTTTTTTTTTTTTTTTTTTCCTCCATTTTCGGCAATGGCATTGCCAATTTTTTTTTTTTTTTTTTAATTCTTCCCTCCATTTTCGGCAATGCCATTGCCAAAAACCTCTTTTTTTTTTTTTAATTGTTCCCTCCATTTTCAGCAATGCCATTGCCAAAAGAGAAATTATATGTCTACAATATTTTCACAATATTTTTACAACAAATCTTAAGTGGCAGGCTGTTACTAGTTGTTATTGTTGGGGTAAAAAGTAAATTTACGTGTTAGGTTCAAATTTGAACCAATAACAACTAACCACCTATGATTTGTTGTGAAAATGTTGTAAAAATGTTATGGACGTAGCATCTCTCCTGCCAAAAACCTCTTCTTCTTTTTTTTAATTCTTCTTCCATTTTCGGCAATGGCATTGCCAAAAACTTTTTTTTTTTTTTTAATTCTTCCCTCCATTTTCGGCAATGCCATTGCCAAAAACCTCTCTTTTTTTTTTTCCTTCTTGCACTTGTGCACTTTCACTGACCGGGCAGGGGACTGGGCAGAAAGAATTTCAGTAACACTGTTACCGAAATTCTAAAATTTCTCTCACCACCTTTTGCTCTTTCTCTTTCCTACTTTTATTAGAATTTCGGCAACACTGTTGCCGAAATTCACTCTCTCTCCTCACTTACCTAAATAACTTTGAACAATGCCTATAACCATAAAAACTCTATTTTTTGCAATATTTAGACAAAAGACTCCTTGTTCGTGAGCAAAAGAATTAATCTAGTCTCAATAATCACAACCGATTAAAATATTTAATTTTCACTCAATAATCACAATGGTAACAACAAAACTATTCTTGATCTTTTCTCTCAAACATCTCTAAACTCAATCTCTATCAAACATTCACAACGGCTACAAAAACAACAACCATTTCTCTTAAACATTTCTAAACTCAAGCATAATCAAAATACAAACTCAAAAACACAATCTTAAAATTAATCAAATCATAAAAAAAAAAAAAAAAGAGACAGAAGCCATTTGACCCATCTGGGCTACGTTGGGAGGAAGACGAGCAGCGGCAAAGCGGAAGGCACGGCTTGGCACAATGAACGCCGATTTTGCGCCTGCCTGTGTCTTTCGATCAATGATGGAGCAAGCATTCGCTTATTCTTAATTTCTCTGTTTTTTATCACTGTTAGAGAGTGTTCTAGAATCAAGTAGAAATAGAAAAAGTAAAAGAGAGAGAGAGAGAGAGAGAGAGAGAGAGAGAGAGAGAGAGAGAGAGAGAGAGAGAGAGAGATACAATTGAACTAGAAAAAAAGAAGAAGAAGGGTAGATAGAGATAGGAGTGGGATACATGTGTGGTGGAGAGACAACCAAGAGAGAAAGAAAAAGAGAAAAAAAAAAAGTAGAAAAAACCAAGAGAAAAAAAAAACGTATGGATGTAATTAAGTTTGGAAAAATAATATAAAAAAAAATAAGAAATGGCAATTAAGAAATGCTACTACATTATTTTCACAATAAATTTTAAGTAATAGATTATTATTAACTGATATTGGTAAGTAAAGAAATAATTTCAGGGGTGGGTTCAAATTAGAACTAGTAACAATTTTTCACATAAGATTTTGATGTGATTCTTGTGAAAGTATTGCGAAAAATATTGTAGATATAACACTTTTCATATAAAAATATAATTGTTGGGAAAGAATATAGGAATAATAAATGATGATAAAAAAGAATGAAGAATGAATAAAGAAATAATATTTAAATGAGATGGAGAAAAAGATAGAGAGTCTGTTGAAAAGTGTATTTGAAAAAATAAGTAAGCAAAAGGTAAAATGAACTGTTAACTCTCCAAACAAAACAAAAATTTGAAGAGGCTGCTGGAGATGCTCTTAAGGAAAACTAATGTATTTTGTTAGCATCAAATCATTTTCCCTGCATCTTTGCAGTTGGAAGCGATCTCTCCAGTTTGGCACAATATACTAATATAGTATAGTAACATCAATAGTATATAAATGCAAGAACCAAAAATAAAAGGGTAAATTTCACAAATATACCCTGAGGTTTGGCATAACACCAATCAAGTCCAAAGGATTTAAAAGCTGACCACTTCAGTCCTTAAACCCAAACGGCTTATAACGCCGTTACCTATTTTTAATTTTATTCTAAAACTCTCCTCTTTCTCGCATCTTTCTCCTTTAGTCTCTCTCCTCTTTGTCCCAGAGCTCCTTTCTCTTCTCTCCATATGGCTTCCTTGTCCCTTTCTCTAACCTCTCTTTATCTTTGGCATTTGTGGCGAAACGAACCCAAATATCAAGGCGAGGATCTAGGTCTATGTCATACTCGAATCGAATATCGAACTTTGTGAGTTTGTGAGCCCTGTGTAGGAGCAGGGTATCATCGATAGCCCTGGTGAAATCTTCTAAGTATTTGAAGGAATCAGAGTCGAAACTGAGAAAGGGAAGGGAGGTCCAAAGAGAGGCCCATCTTTTGGATAAAACGCCTATTTTGATAGCGTCGTTAATGGGCAAGAAGCAGAGGATGCTGAGGAGGATTGAGTCAAGTAAGGCGCTGATTCGATTTTTTTCTAAGATTGGTGCATGTTTGCTTTGTTTGGTTTGATGATCATGGTTCGATTCTTCTTCTTCTTCATCATAATAATTATTGGAGACTTTTCATAGAGAGCCAGAGTTTTGGTAATGGAGTGAGTTACTTGTCCCTGGGGTTTGACATTTTTGTGAATTTGAGAAGATTTTTTTTTTTTGGGGGTTTTGATTTGTTGGGTTCGGTTTTGGATTTGAAGCTGAGATTAGATTTTGATTTTGTGCTAGGGTTTGACATTTTTGTGAATTTGAGAAGATTTTTTTAGGGGTTTTGATTTGTTGGGTTTGGTTTTGGATTTGAAGTTGAGATTGGTTTTTGATTTTGTGTTGATGTTGATTTTTGGTATGGTTCTTGACGGCAGGTTCTTTGACTTGGATTTAAATATTCAAATGAACTGATTTGTTGTGTCTTACTCTCATTAAATGAAAATTTGTTTTGATTGTTGGTTCCATTCAAAGTTTTTTTTTTTTTTTTTTTTTTCCTTGTTTGTTTACTGGGAATGTGTTCTACAGTTTCTTCTTCTTCTTCTTCTTCTTCTTGTTTGTTTACTGGGAAAGCTTTGAGATTCGGAGAAAAAAAGGAAAAAGACTAAAGGAGAAAGATGAGAGAAAGAGGAGAGTTTTGGAATAGAAATAAAAATAGGTAATGGCGTTATAAGCCGTTTGGGTTTAAGGACTGAAGTGGTCAGTTTTTAAATTCTTTGGACTTGATTGGTATTATGCCAAACCTCAGGATATGTTTGTAGAATTTACCCAAAATAAAAAATTCAACAAACCCGGATCCATGGCCCACTGTGACCGTAGAAACTAAAAAGTGCTTTTCCCTTTTGATTTTTGTTGAAAGACTGCAAAAACCAGAAAGTAAAGGGGTGTTTAGTACATGATTTCAAACAACAATTTTTAGTTTTTAAATAACATTATATGTATTTTCACATACTTTTTCACTTATATGTATTTTCAAAAAAATCTTTTAAACTTGAATACTGTTATTTAAATACACTTACCAAACAAATTCTAAAAATCACAGTATTTTTGCTGAAAGTATATATGCTAAAGGATATTTGTATTTTTAAAAAGTGATAAAAATTAAGAGAATTTAAGTTTTAAAAGGTCATATATAAAAGCTATTAAAAAAAAAAAAAAAACTGACTTATAATTCAATGACACTTTCACACCCAGCCACATAGATCCGTGCCAACTGCCAATGCAAATTACATTTGGTAAAGTCCCTATGAACCGTTACCAATCAGCAGAAAGTAGGGCACTAGAAGGATCCACACAGCCCGGGCGAGGCCTAAAAACTAACTCGCCAGCAGGGCTTTTAAGGCACTGCCTGTTGTACATAGTCCATATATATCACCTATTTATTGTGCGTGAAATATGAACCTTACGGGCACAAAATATACATTAACAAGTGTAAATGAATCACTAATTTATATATTTATATAAAACTGAAATTTTTGAAACTCTTACAATTTTTCATGTCAACTTAATTCTTAAATAAAATTATCATTTTATTTAAATAAAATTATTATTTTTAGTTTAAACTTAACTATGAATGAAACTCTATCTTTCTAATAAGTTCAACTTAAACTCAAACTCAAACTCATCATTATCATTTTTTTAAAATAAAATTATTTTTTTAATTAAAACTTAATATATATATATATATATATATATATATATATAACCAAAACCTCTAAAGCTCTCACAATTTTCCACGTCAGCATAATATTTAAATAAAATTATCATTTTATTTAAATAAAATTATCATTTTTATTTCAAACTTAACCAGGAATGAAACTCTATTTTTTTAATAAGTACAACTTAAACTCAAACTCATCATTATCATTTTTTTAAAATAAAATTATTTTTGTTTAATCAAAACTTAACAAGAAGTGAAACTCTATCTTTCTAACAAATCCAACTTAAACTTAAACTTAAATGTGTGTGTGTGTGTGTGTGTGTGTGTGTGTGTGTGTGTGTGTTCGTGTGTGTGTTTCTCCAAAAAAAAAAAGCTTAAACTCAAACTTAAATGTTGATAATCTATATAAAAACAAAAATTATGACAGGACTAAAAACAAAAAAAAAGACTAATGTTGAAAAAAAGAGACTTACGTTGATAATCATGGGTATGGTTTTTGGGTTGAAATTTCTACTAATTATTTTTTTATATTGTACATGGCAGATAAAACATTATTATCTTTTGAAGAAAAATCAAAGATGCAACCTATGTCTTCCAGTCTAGGGAATGATAAATTTTTATTTGGTATGTTATATATAAATTTGTTGAATTTGGTTTGGTTTTGAAGTAGAATTTGGGGATTCTATAAATTTTGAAATTTTAAGTCTTGAGATTTTTGGTATTTGTGTCTCAGTAGGTTGATATTAATTATTCACCTTAAATGTTTTTATTTAGGTTCATGCGACTTTTTTTTTGTTTTCTTATTAAAAACTAAATTTTTGGTTGATTATTATTTGTTTGGATTAATTTTAATTTTTTTTTTTTTCAGAATGTCTATTTACTTATCGTTGGATTTTTTTTACAGTCAATAGTTTTTCCGTGCATTACACGGGTTAGCGATTAGTTTTATTAGTTTCCAACCTTCCTCCTATAAAAAGATGGAAAATAATATTTTATACCTATATCACAATTACAATTTTTAATACCTAATTTTATTAGGTTCCCACCTTCATCTTAAAAAAAGATGGAAAATAATATTTGTAGGCCCAATGGGCCTAGGATATATGTTGGGCCAACCCAAGAATATTTGTAATGTTGAAAACTCAACCCAACAATGTAATTGGTCCGAGGACGTAGGAAGGTCTGCCCACGAAACAGAGTAAAAGGAGTAAGAGGTCATGTCTAACCAAAACATTATAAGGCATGACGTCCGAGGGTGGTGACGTCCGAGGATGGTAATGTCCTCGGCTACCAGTGGTCGAGGAGAAGAAGGGTGATCTGGCAGTTCAAAGACATCATTACTGAAGATCTTGAGTGCGAAGGCAAAGGAAGTGAAGGTAAAAGATGAGGGGAGGGGATATGAAATATCTAGGTTAAAGCTGCTATCGCCGCATTGAAAGCTCTGCAACTACTCCTCTGGTTGCATTAATGGGGAAATGACGTCTGAGTATTATAATTTAGCTTTATAGCTACCGCCAAGGACATTGGGGAAAAGGGTGATGGGACAAGTATCTAAAGGAAGCCTTTGATCCACACATGGAAGAAAGAGGAGAAGGAGGGTGATATAAAAGACGAATGGTAAAGAAAGTGGAGGGTGGGACGAGAGACGAAACACACATCACAGATAGCAGAGAATTGTAGAAAATACTCAATTATTGTTCTCGACATTTATATACTAAGGGCTTTCAGTTACGTAAAGGTGTTATGCATGCGTCTTGTGATTTGGCTTGAAGTTCATGTTACTCAGTGTCTATAGACTCAGATTCAAAGCACACTCTCTATAAATTTTTTGTTTTAGGCCCTTTGGGCTGGTTCCCTTTGTGCTACTGGGATCCAGTGCAACTTGCGTCCACACAATTCGTGCTGTCTGTGGGAAATCTTGTGTTTTAAGATAGGTAATGTGATGGAAAGTTTGGGTCCATACCATGCAGAATCTTTAGGGTCCCAACATAAAGACCATTTTCAACATTTAGAGCAGATAAAAGATCGAGAGCGCAGCGTGTATACAGGGCTTACTGCTAGGAATCATTCACGGGGTGGAAGTAGAATCCTCCGCGAAGAGGATGCTAAGGCCATGCAGAGGGAAATTAACAGTTTAAAGAGAAAGTTGCGTCGTGCGAAACGGAAGCAAACGCCCTCTGTTTCTGATCCTTCCTCTGATGACTCACATAATAGCGGTTATAGACCCAGGTCAAGAACCCCTCCTAGTGAATCTTTCTCGTATGAGACGAGGAATCTTCACGATAGGATAAGCAAGAAGTCCTCTTCCAGGGGCTTGGGTAGCGATGCCATGGGAAAGGCGTTGCACCAACTTTCTAAATCACCTTTCACACGGAAGATTGAGAAAGGTAAACTTCCTCGTCGTTTCACCCAACCAAACTTCACCATTGATAATGGACAAACAGACCTTGTGGAGCGCGTGAGCCATTTTAATCAGCGAATGGCGGTCTATTATAAGAATGAAACTCTAATGTGCAAAGTTTTCCCCTCTAGCTTAGGACTTGTTGCAATGAGGTGGTTTAATGGCTTGAAGGTAAATAATATTGATTCCTACATGGAGCTCACTATGGCGTTTGGGTCTCGTTTTGTTACCTGTAGCAGAATACCTCAGCCACTAGACTCATTATTAGCCATGGCCATGAGAGAAGGAGAAACTATGAAAACATACTCAAATAAATATTAGGAGATGTTTAATGAGATTGATGGTGATTTTAATGAGGTGGCAATTAACACTTTCAAGGTCGGCCTTCCAACTCAGCACGACTTAAGGAAATCTTTGACCAAGAAGCTTGTAAAGAGTGTACGTCGGCTCATAGATCGTATTGATAAATATAAATGGGTTGAAGAGGATCAGCAGCAAAGTAAAGGAAAGATGAAAGTTATCCCTTAGGAAAGGAGTTATTTTAGGTTGGAAAGGTACAATAACAAATAGTCTTGGAGGGATTTTGCTGGTCAATTTGGTTCAGCTCCTTCTCAAACAGTGAATGTCGTGTTTTGTGAACTTGTGCAGCAGGTGTTGGAAAAGATTCGTCATGAGCCATACTTTAGGTGGCCTAATAAGATGGCAAGGGACCCTATGAAATGTAATCAGAACCTCCATTGTAATTATCATTAGGAGAAGGGTCACACCACAGAAAATTGTAGAACCTTTTGGAATTATTTGGATCAATTAGTTAAAGAAGGAAAATTGAGACAGTTTATGAATCGGCCTAATGGGCAAGGCAGTCAAGCTGGTTCGGTAAATTAGGGTAGCAATGCTTTGAGGCCTCCTTTAGGCACGATAAATGTTATTTTCATTGCTCCAAGTCAGACTGGTTCTTGCCCTGCTAGGGTGATGTCAGTAACACGACTTCCTGCAGAGGACTTTAGCTCTGAGCCGAAGAGAATCAAAGGGAACCCCCACCCATTTTGGGTTTTTCTGAGGAAGATAAATTTGGAACTATCCAACCAAATGACGACGCGTTGGTTATCATGT
The DNA here is from genome assembly GCA_032878915.1 of Castanopsis chinensis. NCBI lineage: Eukaryota > Viridiplantae > Streptophyta > Magnoliopsida > Fagales > Fagaceae > Castanopsis > Castanopsis chinensis. The sequence goes on along the minus strand of JAVQMG010000115.1, from coordinate 6,820,693 downwards.
TGAGGATAGGGGGCTATGATGTGAAAAGAGTAATGGTTGATCAAGAGAGTGGAGCTAACATTATGTACCCGGATTTGTTCAAGGGGCTTAACTTGAAGCTTGAGAATCTTACAGCTTATGATTCGCCATTGATAAGTTTTGAGGGAAAAGCCGTCATCCCGAAAGGACAAATTCGGCTACCTGTGTAGTCGGGTCCAGTAGTTGTAGATGTAGATTTCATTGTAGTAGATGTCTATTCTCCTTACACGGCTATTTTGGCAAGGCCTTGGTTGCATGGCTTAGGTGCCGTCTCGTCAACTCTGCATACCAAGGTGAAATTCCCATTTGGGGAATCAATTGAAGAAATCGTCAGAAGCTAGTCTATGGCAAGACAATGTATAGCGGCAATAATTATGCATCATGCTGGGCAAGAGTTGCCGGCCTTGTCTGGGGGAGGTTTGTAGCAATCAACGTCATCGGTCACATCAAAGGTGGTCGAGGTCGAGGAACTTGTGTGTGAGGAGCTAGAAAAGATACTTATTGGTGATGATGTGGAAAGGTTCTTTCAAATAGGAAGTCAACTGTTGCTCCAAGAGAAAGATGGGTTGGTCAAGTTTTTAAAACAGAATACAGATGTATTCGCATGGAATGCTTACGAAGCCCCAAGGGTTGACCCAAATTTCATTTGCCATCACTTGAATGTTAATCCGATAGTAGTGCCTAGAAGGCAACCACCTTGGCGCTCGTCTAAGGAGCATGCTGATGCTGTTAAGGAAGAATTATTGAAGCTCAAGAAGGCGGGTGCTATCAAGGAGATGTTTTATCCAGAATGGTTAGCGTATACAGTGGTAGTGAAGAAGAAGAACGGGAAGTGGAGAGTGTGCGTGGACTTCACAGATTTGAACAAGGCTTGTCCTAAAGACTTATTCCCGATGCCTTGCATAGATCAACTAGTGGATGCTGTTGGGCACCCTCGGATGAGTTTCCTAGATGCTTTTCAGGGTTATCACCAAATACCCTTGGCTTTGGAGGATCAGGAGAAAACAACCTTTGTCACGCCCACAGGGAATTATCATTACAAGGTGATGCCTTTCAGCCTAAAAAAATGCAGGGGCTACTTATCAAAGGATGATGATGAGAATGTTTGAACCCCAATTGGGAAAAATAATTGAAGTGTATGTGGATGACATGGTGGTCAAGAGCAAAACGGTTTCTGCACATATATCAGACTTGGATGATACTTTTCAAACGCTGAGAAAACACAAGTTATGTCTTAATGCTTCCAAGTGTTCATTTGGAGTGGGATCTGGCAAGTTTTTGGGCTATATGGTAACACATAGGGGAATCGAAGTCAATCCCGCTCAAGTCAAGGCAATCAATAGCTTACAGCCACCTTAGAATCCAAAAGAAGTGCAAAGGTTGACCGAAATGACTGCAGCTCTCAACAGATTTATCTCTCGGTCTGCAGATCAGTGCAGACCTTTTTTCTAGTTATTGAATAAATGGAAAGACTTTGAATGGACCGAGGAGTGTGCCACTTCTTTTCAGCAACTTAAGGAGTATCTTTCACGCCCACCCATCATGTCTCGGCCCGAGGTTGATGAAGTTCTATTTGCGTACATTGTTGTAGCTAGCCATGAGGTTAGTTTAGTCCTGATACGGGTTGATGGGAGCATATAGAAACTAGTTTATTATGTGAGTAAGTCCTTACATGAGGTCGAGGTGCGTTATTCACGATTAAAGAAGGCAATCCTGGCCGTGGTGCATGCTACGCGTAAGCTCCCCCATTACTTGCAGTCTCATACCGTGGTAGTCCTGACTTAACTTCCTCTTTAAGTTGTACTTCGGAGCGCTGATTATATGAGTAGGATTGCTAAATGGGGTACTATTTTGGGGGCTTTTGACGTCAAGTACATGCTCTGCACCTCAGTGAAGGGCCAAGTATTAGTTGATTTGGTCGCAGAATTCGCTAAGCCCTCAATAGAAGATAATGCCAAGAGCTTAGGCATGAATAAAAAATCAGTTGGCATGATCACATGCAAGGGGCCTTCGGTATGGAAAGTTTATGTTGATGGGGCTGCAAACCAAAGGGAATCTGGTGTGGGGTTGGTAATGATAACCCTAAAGGGGCTTACGTTGGAAAAATCCCTAAGGTTGGGATTCTCGGTTACCAACAATGAAGCCGAATATGAGGCTTTGGTGGAAGGAATGGCTATGGTTTAAAAAATGGGTGGAAAGGAGGTGCAAATGTTCTCAGACTTGCAATTAATTGTAGGCCAAGTAGCAGGCAAGGTGGAAGCTAGAGATCTGAGAATGCAGGAATACCTAACTCAAGTCAGGTATTTACAATTTAAATTCGAATCCTTTACCTTGTTACATGTTCCTAGGAATAGCAATACACATGCGGATTCTTTGGCCACCCTTGCAATGTCCTCGGCGCAAGATTTGCCTGGGGTCATTCTCGTTGAAGACCTGTGCAAGCCTATTAGAATCAATGGGAATGTCATCCGTGTTCATCAAATCAGAATAAGACCCAGCTGGATGGATCCTATAGTGTCTTTTCTTAAAGATGATATTTTACCAAAGGAAAAAGCTGATGTGGATAAGGTGCATAGGGCAGGACCTCGATTTTGGTTATTCGGGAACCAAAAACTATAAAAACGTTCTTTTTCAAGGTCATACTTTTTGTGTATACATCCTGATGCAACGGAGTTACTTTTGGAAGAATTGCATGAGGGAATTTGTGGAAGTCATACGGGAGGAAGGTCTTTGGCTCACAGAACTCTTACGCAAGGATATTGGTGGCCTAACATGCAACGGGAAGCTCAGGATTATGTGAAAAAGTGTGACCAATATCAGATATTTGCACCCAACATTCATCAACCTGGAGGTGTACTTAACCCTCTGACAAGTCCTTGGCCTTTTGCACAGTGGGGCTTGGATATTGTAGGACCCTTCCCAAAGGCATTTGAGAATAGGAGGTGGTTGATCGTAGGCACAGATTATTTCACTAAGTGGGTGGAAGTTGAACCCCTATCTAATATTAGAGATGTTGATGCGAAGAAGTTTGTTTGGAAGAATATTGTCACTCAGTTTGGAGTTCCTTATGCTCTTATCTCGAACAACGGTTTGCAATTTGACAGTAAAGCTTTTAGACGGTATTGTTGTGACCTCGACATAACTAATAAGTACTCTACTCTAGCTTATTTTCAGGGAAATGGACAGGTCGAGGCAGTTAACAAAGTTATAGTTAATGGACTCAAGAAAAGGCTAGACGATGCCAAAGGCAGATGGGTGGAAGAATTACTACACGTTTTGTGGACATATCGAGCCACACCATGAAGATCCATGGGGGAGACACCCTTCTCAATGACTTATGGTGCCGAGGCTGTCATCCCTTTGGAAACTGGATTCCTGACGATGAGAATGAGTACTTTCACTCCCAACAATAATGATAGAGTATTAAAGCGAAGCCTAGATCTAGTTGAAGAACGGAGGGAAAATGCTATAATCCAGTTAGCCCGAAATCAGCAAAAACTGAAACAGGGATACGATTCTCACGTGAAGTCAAGGCACTTGCTTCGAGAGATTTGGTATTAAGAAAAGTCCTGGGTACTGTCAAGAACCCAGCATGGGGAAAGTTGAGACCTAACTGGGAAGGACCTTATCACATTACTTCAATAGCTAGTATAGGGGCTTACTATCTTGTAGATCTAGACGAAAAGGTTGTAAAACATCCTTAGAATGTAAGTAACTTGCGAAGGTACTATTATTAATGAAAGGCACTCCTGCCGCTTTTGTTCCATTCTTATTATGATACACAAACTGTTATATTCAAATTTGAAAGTATCAAACAGAGACTTGGTTATGTTGGCTACTCGGACCACATACCTTGCGAAAATTGATATCAATATTAAATGTTAAACAGAACTATAGTTACGTCTGGTCCTCAGACCATCTAATTTGGGGAAATTAGCATATCAATATTCAATATTAAACAGAACTAGAGTTACGTCAGGTCCTCGGACCATCTACTTTGGGGAAATTAACATCTCAATACAAAATGTTAAATAGAACCAGAGTTACGTCTGGTCCTCGGACCATTGTTTTGAGGAAATTAGCATATCAATATTAAATGTTAAACAGAACTAGATTTACGTCTGGTTCTCAGACCATCTGCTTTAGGGAAATTAACATATCAATATTAAATGTTAAACAAAACCAGAGTTACGTCTGGTCCTCAAACCATCTGTTTTGGGAAAATTAGCATATCAATATTCAATGTTAAATAGAACTAGAGTTACGTCTGGTCCTCGGACCATCTACTTTGGGGAAATTAACATCTCAATACAAAATGTTAAACAGAACCAGAGTTACGTTTGGTCCTCGGACCATCTGCTTTGGGAAAATTAGCATATCAATATTCAATGTTAAACCGAACTAGAGTTACGCCTGGTCCTCGGACCATCTACTTTGGGGAAATTAACATCTCAATACAAAATGTTAAACATAACCAAAGTTACATCTGGTCCTCGGACTATCTGCGTTGGGGAAATTAACATATCAATATTAAATGTTAAACAAAACCAAAGTTACGTCTAGTTCTCAGACCATCTACTTTGGGAAAATTAACATATCAATATTAAATGTTTAATAGAACCAGAGTTATGTCTGGTCCTCGGACCATCTGCTTTGGAGAAATTAACATATCAACATTAAATGTTAAACAGAACCAGAGTTATGTCTGGTCCTCGAACCATCTACTTTGGGAAAATTAGTATATCAATATTCAATGTTAAACAGAACCAGAGTTACGTCTGGTCCTCGGACCATCTACTTTGGAAAAATTAACATCTCAATACAAAATGTTAAACAGAACCAGAGTTACGTCTGGTCCTCAGACCATCCGCTTTGAGGAAACTATCATATCAATATTTAATGTTAAACATAACCAGAGTTACATCTGGTCCTCAGACCATCTACTTTGGGGAAATTAACATCTCAACACAAAGTGTTAAACAGAACCAAAGTTACGTCTGGTCTTAGGATCATCTACTTTGAGGAAATTAACTTCTCAGTCCAGTTTTACTGAATGTTAAACAGAAACTTGGTTATGTGGGTCTCTCGGACCATATACCTTGTAGAAATTGACGTTTTACCTAGTACCAACCAGACGCTTGGTTGTAAGAGATTCTTCAGACTGTATTCTTTATAGAACTTGATTTTCTATTGACTATTGGGCATAAAGTCTAAGTTGCTCTTGATTCATATATATTTCATTTCTGAGAACTTAACATTTCTTATCATAATACCTTTTGCGCATTGGTATGTTGTTTACTTTTGAGTGCGTTTTGGCCGAGCTGGTTTATATGTCGTTTACCTTACTACCTAAGGGGGTTATTCATCGTAAGAAATGAATGGAAACTCACGAGCATCACTTAAAGTATTTGCAAGTATAGAAGTCTTATAAATTCTATTGATCTTGCCTGTTTATCTGTTGGTAAGTATCAATGAGTACAAGGTATATAAACTATTATTCCATCATGTTACACTAACGATAAGTAGAATGACATGCTAGTGTTAAGTATAACTCAAAACTGTGGTGCAAGTAAATGGTTCTTTTCATTAATTGAAAATCGTTGCAAGTACATCCGCAACTAAATTGTTAGATTACATCGAAAGGAAATAGAAAGGAAACTAAAATGAAAAGGAAACTAAAATGAAAAAAAACTAAAATAAAAAAAAGAGGGGCCGATCAGCGCTTTGTCTTTGATTGGTCTTTGAGATCAGCGGGAGCTACAATTGGAGCCAAGGACCCCTCAGCTATCTCCTTGCCTTTTGGACCTTCCTTGGAGACTATGGGCAAGGTTGCCAAAACAATCTCCAGAGTGCCACTAGCCTGTTGGTCTTGGGGTAACTCTTGGGGTTCATCAGGAAGTTGTGTATCCTTATGCACTTCTCCTTCAGTTGACCCGACTTGTGTTGAGAGTGGATGCTCAAGAGAAGCAGGGTCCATGGCAGCTTCACCTGGTTGCACCCCTGCTTCAGTGGAACCAGCATCATCCTTAGCATAGACAGAAGTGGAGACTCGGATGGTCAGGGGTATATAGGCATTTTCTGCCTTCTAAAGAGGGGAGGAAGCATCAACCCCAGCCTAGGATAATGCTTCCTTCCACACTTCAAGGTAGTAATCCCTACATACCTTTAGCACCTGAGCTTTAAAAATTTCTGTGGTTTTTGCCACCTTCACCTCATAGCCACTTTGTTCAGCATGGTCAACTACCTTCTCAGCCTTTTGTGCCTTGGCGATAGCCTCTTCCTTGGCCTTGACAGCTTCCTGCTTGGCCTCCTCAGACTTCCTCAGGTCCTGCTTAAGGCCTTCAATCAGCTTCTTTGCTACAGCAAAATTCTCATCAGCCTGCTTGAGCTACAATCTTTGGTCCTCGACTTGCCTTTTAGTGGTCTTCAGTTGGGCCTCTAAGCTAGACTTCTCACTTTCTGCTTTACTTAACCTTGCAGAGACCTCTTGCAGTTTCTTCTCGTTTATTTCAAGGATTCTTTGGGCATTATCAAGCCTTATTTCTCTAGCCCTGAGAGATTTGTAAGAATTGGCAGCGATTTCCTCCGCCCTGTGAGCAGATTGAACGGCCTGCAAGTAGAGTATGATAAAATAATGATGCGAAATCCAAATTTTTGTTAAAAGAGAGGGAAATGGATGATAAAAATAAAAAGGGAAAAAACCAACATTTAATTGATATCCTTACCATAGCAAGCTCTTTCTTCAGTGTCATGAAGACATTCTGATCTCTCATCCTTCTAAGCTCACACATATCCTCGGGCAGCAGTATTGCTTGCTCCAGTGCATCTGCTATGCACGCAGCTGTACCCTCATCAGAATTCCTAATAGATGCATCAGCAGTGACTACTTGGTCGTCTACAGTCATTTGGGGGGCCTAGATGGGTGCATGCAGGGCTGCATGAGTCTCGGTCCGTCTATCCGACCTTGTTTGTATAAGGCAAGCTTGTTTTCCTCCTTTTTCAGGCTCTATATCCTTGACAGGGGGATCTCTTCCTCCTTCAACTACATCCTTCCCCTTCTGGTGGTCCTTTTTTCTTTTGTGGTCGGCGAGATCAACGCGTTGGGATTGGGTTGGTGGAGGGAGAGGAAGTTTGAGTGGAGGGACTTTGTCGGTGCCTTTATCTTTGGCCTTTGCTTGAGGCACTTTAGGAGGCTCCTAGACCCATACTTGAGCCTCCAGCACATCCTTGAGACTTTGCCTGGGTTTGCGTTGAATACCCATAGTTTCAAGTTGTTGGGTGGTGTCTTATGAGGTTAATGGAGACGAGCCAAGGACAGTGGCTTGATCTTCAAGTGAAGGAAGTTGATCAAAAACTTCAAACTCGCCTTCTGAATCTGAGACTTCAATAATCTCTTCTTCTTATTTTATGGTTGGCTGAGAAGAGGATCCTTCGCCCAATACGGGTTGCGTCAAAGGAGCAGCGAGGGGAATACCTTCTGGTACGAGGCGTACGGGTTCGGTGATGAGAGTGCCTTGTGGAATGGGAGTACCCTCGGGAAGAAGAAAACCGTCAACTACAACACTAATTCGGGGTAGCCGAGGGTCTTTTGCCTTGATTACACACTTCAGCGCCTGAAAGGCTTTTGAGATTGGATTGTATCCAAGGATTAGGTGTGCTGCCCGGAGTTGATTGTCTAAATAAACAAACACCTCAGCTTTCAAAATTCTGTCTAGGCATGCAAAGTCGACAAGGTGAGCGTGGCGAACAGTTGTGCGAGGATCTGCAAATTCATGGGAGAGAGGAACAAGGTAAAACAAGAGAAATAAAGAAAATAATAATATAAATAAAAAAGAAGAATCTAATATGGCATGGTATCATTCTAGATAAGTTTTCCGAGATTCACTTGGTTCCACCTCCCTCGTTGGACAGGGGAGACCGTCGTGCCAATCCCCAGATATTATTAAAAAATCTTTGTTTAGGCCTTTGTTAGAGTGAGGGAGACATTGGATTAGTCTAACCTACGCCCACCTAGACTTCAAGTAATACCCTTGCCCCTTCAGGTGGTGGAGGTTGTAAACCCAATTTACATCGTGGTGGGTAAGTCCTAATCCCATCTTTTCATTTAAGGCATCTATAGAACCTAAAATCCTAAACATATTTGGGGCGCATTGTGTAGGGGATAATTTAACCGCTCTTAGATAGTCTCTAGTAACTAGTCTCATTGGGATTTTCATCCCTCCCTCTATGAACACTATCATGGGGATGACTACCTCACCGGCTTCCCTCTTTGAGTGCCACTCTCCTTCCTCACAATATTTAACAGACACTACCTGTGGGATTCCGTACTTAATTTTAAATTGCTCTATTTTTAGCACTATCCACTAGAGGTGCAAACCTACCCATTTTCTAAGAGAGAGTGGATGTAGTGGAAAGATTAAGAAGGTGTAGATAGTTGAGGATAAAGAAATACAGAATAGCAAGAAAGAAAGAGTAACAATAATGAAAAAGGAAGGCTGGGAAAACTTACTTTAGAAGGGTAAGGTCACCTCGGACTAGTTCTTGATAAGAATAAGGACACGTGTAGAGTGCAAGGATGAGCAGATTTGTTGTACAAGCTCTGGAGTAAGCAGACAGTTTTAAATTGATAATATTTATGTCAAGAGAAGTCCTAAAGCGGGAAGTTTCCCGCCTATGTCCTTACGCAATACTTAGCTGTTGGATGAACATCGCGTGGTTGAGCGAGGGGGACAAGAAACCGTCAACATTTAATTAAAACATGTTCCGCATACCGAAGCGCCAGAAATAGGTAAGTGGAAATTCAAGAGACGTCATTCTTGTCATGATAATGCCTAGTAACTGTAAGTTATCCAGGATATGTGTCGAAATCCTCATTCCCCCCAGGGAAGTAGAAATAAGGATCTCGAGGGGCTATTGTAGGGCCAATGGGCCCAGGATATATGTTGGGCCAGCCCAAGAATACTTGTAAGGTTGAAAACTCAACCCAACAATGTAATTGGTCCGAGGACGTAGGAAGGCCCGCCCACGAAACAGAGTAAAAGGAGGAAAAGGTCATATCTGACCAAAACATTATAAGGCATGACGTTTAAGGATGGTGACGTCCGAGGATGGTAATGTCTTCGGCTACCAATGGCCGAGGAGGAGAAGGGTGATCTGGCAGTTCAAAGGCATCATTACTGAAGATCTTGAGTGCCAAGGCAAAGGAAGTGAAGGTAAAAGATGAGGGGAGGGGATACAAAATATCTAAGGTAAAGCTGCTATCACCGCATTGAAAGCTCTGCAACTACTCCTCTGGCTGCATTAATGGGGAAATGATGCTTGAATATTAGAATTCAGCTTTATAGCTACCGCCAAGGACTTTGGGGAAAAAGGGTGATGGGACAAGTATCTAAAAGAAGCCTTTGATCCACATGTGAAAGAAAGAGGAGAAGGAGGAGGGTGGTATAAAAGGCGAATGGTAAAGAAAGTTGAGGGGGGGACGAGAGACGGAACACACATCACAGATAGCAGAGAATTGTAGAAAATACTCAATTATTGTCCTCGGCATTTATATACTAAGGGCTTTCAGTTACGTAAAGGTGTTACGCATACATCTTGTGATCTGGATTGAAGTTCATGTTACTCAGTGTCTATAGACTCAAATTCGAAGCCCACTCTCTATAAATTCATTGTTTTGTGCCCTTTGGGTTAGTTCCCTTTGTGCTACTGGGATCCAATGCAACTTACGTCCACACAATATTTTATACCTAATTTGGATTTCTTTTTTCTATTCATTATCACATCTCATAATGTTAGCACTAAAAAAAAAGGAAACAACCCATCTGTTAGAATGGAAACCACAAGCACGTATGACAAATTAGTAGTGAAAATGTCAGGTCCCAACTCCCAGCCCAACCAATTTTTGACACCAACCGGCAACCGTATCTTAGATTTTCAGGTTTGATTATTTGAATGGTGGAAATGAAACCAAAGACAAAAGCTGAAAGCAAATTTTGATTAGATGATTGTGGTCAATACCAATAGGGTCATGGTTCGCAATTCGCATGCCACAAGTACAAGTTTATATATATATATATATATATATATATATATATATATATATATACAAGATAGAATTTTTACTTTAACCTAATCTAAGTGTATATGTGTGAAACTCCCTCCTGAAAACTTAAACCTCAGCCCTTGCCCCCCACACCTCACAAGCATTTATACTTGTGAAGTGACTATTGCGCCAAAAGTACAAGTTACTATTGGGAAAGCATAGATCAATGTTTTTTTTTTTTTTGAGAAAATAGATCAATGCTTAAGTAGGAGGTTGTATATCCTAATTCCGTTGCATGCATCATTTCTCTCACATAAGAGTGGACTCCACAATAATGAATATTCTCCTTAACTAGTTACCTCTAGAGTATGATGACGGGGTGCCATTTATCTCATATTTTGTGATCAACTACGGAGCCATTGTTGGCCCTAATTTTTTAAAAAAATATTATTATATTTTAGCAATTTTATTTTAAAAAATTACATTTTGCTCTCTTTAAACAATATCATTGATTCTTTTAAGAGTAGTGTTATACTCATAAACTTTTTTACAATATTTTTATAAACTGATTTGGTAGCAAATTCTTATTTGTTCACATATGAGCTCAACACTTATATCATTTTTTTTTTATTTATCATTAACCACTTATAACATCAGTAATTTATAAAAAATAAGTTTTGTAGTTCTAGCATTTTCCTCATTTTTGTGACCATAAAGAAATTTATAGATCTAAAATTTAAAAAAAATATACAAGTTCAAAAAAAAATGAGCTCAACAATAAAATGTACCAATAGTAAAACTAAATAAATAAATAATCCCAATCAACGAATTTTATCCAAAATAAACAACCCTACCCTTTAAAAAAAATTCTAAACAAAAATAATTTTGTTCTTACCCACACACAAAAAAAAAAAAAAAAAAAAAAAAAAAAAAAAAAACCTCAGCAATTAGTAGTAGCAAAGTCAAAGGTAGAAATTTCCACACACAGTCAACAATAAAGCCGCCCCCCACTAACTCAAATTTCTAGCTCTATTCCTGTTTGTGGTAAATTTCACTAATTAAATTTATGACAAAGTTTACTATATATGTGAAAGGAATGAGAAGTATTATGTCACCATGCTTTGATAGTAGGAATGACAATGGGGAGGAGAGCCACAGTAGAAGGATGGGGTCTTCACTCCCACCTAGCATGGTTTTGTCTTGTCTTATTCCTATCCTGCCTTGTATGATAGAGAAAACTTCATTGCTCCATCCCTACCCCTTGGGCCTCGAAGGCCCTACTTTGCCCTGTAAAATTCTCCTTTATATTAAATTGCCCCACAATTATCCATTTTTTAATAAAACCTATTTCATTAATATAGATATATTTAAAATTACAACCAAATTTATCACACCAAATCAAACTAATTTTGAGCAAGAACTGAATAATATTATCCAAATATTTAACAAGACAATATCACAACAAAAACCAAAATATTAATATGCATGTATTTAAATAAGCTAGATTGATTTGATTGTTTAAATAGTATGGATTTAGGGGCTAAAATTTCTAAACTCATCATTACCTCACCCTATGGTGGGAGCTAAAATCTTGCCCCATCCCCATCCCACCACCTATGTGGGGTGGGGAAAACCTGCGTGGGGTAAAGTAAGAAGGGGCAGATCAAGGTAAGGTGAGGAAAATTTTCCATCCTGGTCCGATAGTACTTAATAATTTCCTTGCATGAAGTATGAACATGGATTCAATAGGTACATGACATTGTGAAACGAGAATTCTAAAAATATTAAAAGAAAAATGATAGAGTTACACACTATTTTATAATTATTTTTTACAAACGGCTAATATGGTGAATGGTTATTGGTAAGTAAATAAGTTATGTTAATGATGGGCCTATATGAGACAACTAATAAGAATTAGCCACATTAGCCGTTTATAAAAAAAAAAAAAAATGCTATAAAAGCATTTTGAGTGTTTAGCTGTAACATTACTCAAAAGTTTGTAAAATAGTTTGTGGTTTTAGCGTTTCCTTACTCAAATCAAAATATAACACCATGATGATTGACAATAGTTACCTGATATGTAAAGGGAAAAGTTAATGAATGCTCTAAAAGTATTGATTTAAGAAACATTTTTTAAAAAAAATTATGAAAATAAAATTGATTTTTAAAGCATTTTATATTTTTGTGTTACGTGACACAATCTGGGTTGGTTTGAAGACAAATATTGGTTTATACAATTAACCCGCAGATAACTGAATCCTTAAAGTGGACAACTTCTAACTTGTCAAGTCCCACTTGCTAAAGGTTGAGACCAAGTCCAATACTCACCTGATGCCTTTTCTCTCACAACCTTTTCACTTTTTTACTTTCACATTTTTACTTATCTTAACTTTTTCTGTATTAATCTCTCAAAAAGAAAAACATTTTTGAAAATTTTTTTTTATCAATGGTTAAGATTAAAAGTTGTTTTTATCAATTTTCAATCTCAACCATATATAAGCATTGCATCATATAGGGTATTGCACCTGATTTCAATTCCACTTGCTATTCAACTCATTCAAGTACCATTGCAAAAGGCTGTACCAATATTAGGAGATCTGCCTATAATATTCACAGTTCAAAGGGTTTTTAAAAATTTTTTTTTTTACTATATATAAATTATAATATGATTTTTAGTTATTGGATTTCTCAAAAATTGTAAATTTTTTGTATATAAATTAGGGCAGATGATGCGCTTGTCTCTATATATAATTTTGTACATTTGTCTTAAGAATTGAGCTAAAATATTTATTTATATGAGATTTGTTGTCTTAAGATTTTTGGACCATATGATTTGGATATTAGATAATTTACACAAATAATGTGTTTTAGTTGTTCATATTTTTAAAATTTATTTCATATGATATTATTTTTGAATTTTTTTGTTTATAATTTACATTACTTTCATATTTTTATTTTAGCTATTTTTATAATTATAAAATATATTAATTGTTGTACGGCTCAATCAATGAACCACTAGTTAAACCAATAAACTAATGAATCTATCCTTCAATTTGGATAATCTCTGTATTTTATATATAATGGGATGTAATATATAAAAAGTAACAATTACTTCAAGTGTTTTATACTTTTTTAAAAGATTTCTAAAAATATTTTTTTATCTTTACAAATATATCGTATTATTCTTTTCTATCCTTATCTTTACCTTACAGCTACTCCCAAAGACTTCTGTAGGGCATTAATGGGACAAGGATTAAGGTAAGCAATCTACTATCCACGTGGAGGGTAAAGAGAAAAAGGGAGAAATGGTATAAATGAAGAGGGATGTGCCAAAAATAAAAAGTGGGGGAGCAAGAAAGAGAAAAAGACGGAAGCAATTAGAATTGTATATGTAACCAACTTCAAGAAATATATACAAGAACTGATCTCCTCGGACTGTGCAGATGATAATTTTTCCTTAGATAAATCCCATCTTTATTTTCTTGTCATCTGAATCCATTTCATTTCCTATCTTACTCATTAAAGCCCAGTTTTCCAGCCCACTATCTATAAATTCATTGTATTGGGCTTTTTGGGCCTAAGTTCATCCATCCGTTGGGCTAGGGACTCAGATTAGGTCCTTACAATTGGTGCCATCTGTGGAAATTTCTGGTGTGATAGCCAGTCTAACGTTCAACTATGGTAGGTTCAGGTCCGGACAAAGCAGAATCTATGGGGTCTCAGCATCAAGACCACTTTCGTGATCTTGAATGAAGGAGGGACCGAGAGGTAAGTGCGTACACTACTCATACTAGGAGCCAGCCTCGGGGTGGGAGCCACATCTCTTATAAAAAAAATGCTAGAAACATGCGGCTGGAGATTGATTACCTGCGGAGGAAACTGTGTCGTGAACGAAGAAGAAGAACTCCCTCACGGTTTGATTCTTCCTCCAGTAAGGAGAGAGATGGCAGTTATAGACCTAGATCGAGGACTCCCCCTAGTGAGTTTTTCTTCCATGATGAAGACTATAACCATGAGCATAGAAATAAGGGCTCATCTTCTAAAGGCTTGGGAAATGATGCGATGAGCAGAGCATTCAACCAAATTTCCAAGTCACCTTTCAAGGGCAAAATTGAAGGGGGGAAACTTCCTCGACAATTCACTCAATCTATGTTCACCATATACAATGGTCAAATTGACCCTGTGGAACATATGAGCCACTTCAACCAAAGGATAGCTGTGCACTCTAAGAATGAGGCCTTGATGTGCAAGGTGTTCCCCTCCAGTTTAGGGTCTATGGCCATAAGATGCTTTAATGGCTTAGGAGCAAGTTCCATTGATTCCTTTAAGGAACTTACTCGGTTGTTTAGATCTCGCTTTATAAGGTGCAGTTTGGTTCCTCGGCCTTTGGACTCCTTGTTGTCTATGCCCATAAGAGAAGGGGAGACCCTGAAAATGTACTCGGACAAATATTAGGAGATGTTTTGATGATGTGGCTATAAGGACTTTCAAGGTCGGCTTGCCTGCCAAGTATGATTTGAGAAAGTCCTTGGCCAAGAAGCTAATAAGGAGAATGCGTCGGCTTATGGACTGCATTGACGAATACAAACGGGTTGAGGAAGAATAGCAGTACGGGAAAGGAAAGGCTAAGGTTATTCCTCAGAACATGAGGGATTTCAAGTCTGACTGATACAATAATAGCAGACCCCGAAGGGATTTTGCTGGGCAATCTGGGTCTACAGCTCCTCTGGTGGTCAACACAGTATTCTGAGAGCTAGTGCATCAAATCCTAGAGAAGATTAAGAATGAGCCATACTTCAAATGGCCAAACAAGAGAGATCCCATGAGGCGCAGCCAAAGTTTTCATTGCCAATACCACCAAGAACAGGGAAATACCACCAAGGACTGTAGGACTTTGTGGAATCATCTTGAGCAACTAGTTAGAGATGGAAGATTACAACAATTTTTGTATCGGTCCAATAGGCAGGGAGACCAAGGAAGGTCAAGAAACCAAGGGAATGCTCCCTCAAGGCCCCCTTTGGGCACAATTAATGTCATCTTTGCTGCTCCTTAGAGAACTGGTTCTCACCCCTTGAGGGTGATGTCTATAGCTCAACTACCCATTGAGGACTCTAATTTCGGGTCGAAAAGGGCTAGAGTGGAGGTCCAACCGGCATTGAGTTTTTCAAAAGACGACAAGATTGGAACTATACAGCCACACGATGATGCTTTAGTGGTCACCCTTAGGATAGAAGGATACAATGTAAAGAGAGTGTTTGTAGATCAGGGCAGTGGTGCGGAGATTATATACCCTGACTTGTACAAGGGGCTGAACTTAAAGCCCGATAATTTTACAACCTACGATTCACTTTTGGTAAGCTTTGATAGGAAAGTGGTCATTCCAAGGGGTCAGATTAGACTACTTGTGCAAGCAGGTTCAGAAGTGGTAGAGGTGGATTTCGTTGTGGTAGATGCATATTCTTCTTACATGGCCATTGTGGCCAGACCCTGGCTTCATGCCCTAGGGACTGTTTCTTCAACTCTGCATTTGAAGGTAAAATATCCTTTTAGGGATCATATTGAGGAGCTTACTAGTAGTCAATCCATGGGTAGGCAATGTCTGGTGGCTGCGATTATGCACTAGCCTGAAGCTGAGCCCTCGGCCTCTGTTGAGGGGGGCTCGTAGCAATTAAGGATTCCGGTCCTATTTACGAACGCAGTTTCGGGAAAGGCAAAGTGTGAGAAGTTGAAGGAAATCATTATAGATCTTGATCTGGAGAAGTTTTTTCAGATCAGAGCTTAGTTACCTCCAAGGGAGAAGGAAGAACTGTTAGCATTTTTAAGGAAGAATATTGATGTGTTCACGTGGAATGTTTATAAGGCCCCTGGGGTGGATTCATATTTTATTTACCATCATTTGAATGTCAACCTAGCTGTCCTTCCTAGGAAGCAACCACCTCGGCGTTCATCTAGAGAGCATTTTGATGCTGTCAAGGAAGAAGTGAACAAGCTTAAGCAGGCTGGGCCTATTAAGGAAGTTTTCTATCCTGAATGGTTGGCCAATATAGTGGTAATGAAGAAAAAAATGGGAAGTGGCGAGTATGTGTGGACTTCACAGACTTGAACAAAGCCTGTCTAAAGGGCCCCTTCCCCATGCCTTAAATTAATTAGCTAGTGGACGCAATTGTAAGCCATCCTCGGATGAGCTTTGTGGATGCCTTTCAAGGGTACCATCAGATACCTTTAACATTGGATGTTTAGGAGAAAACAGCTTTTGTTACTCCTATTGGGAATTATTACTACAAGGTAATGCCTTTTGATCTAAAGAATGCAGGTTTTACTTATCAAAGGATGATGACCAGGATGTTTGAGCCCCAGCTAGGAAAAAACATTGAGATTTATATAGATGACATGGTGGTCAAGAGTATATTAACGACCTCGGGAAAATCTTTGAGATCTTGAGGAGACACAAGCTGCGACTTAACGCTTTTAAGTACTCTTTTGGTGTTAGATCAGGGAAATTCTTGGGGTACATGGTTACTTACTGTGGAATTGAAGTCAATCCTAACCAAATTAGGGCAATTAACAATTTACAGTGACCTCGGAATCCCAAAGATGTCCAAAAGTTAACAGGAATGATTACTGCTTTAAACCATATCATCTCTCGGTCAGCAGACAAGTGTAGGCCTTTTAGTTGTTAAATAAGTGGAAGAGAATTGAATGGACTGAGGAGTGCGTCCTAGCCTTCCAACAATTGAAGGAATATCTTTCTCGGCCACCCATTATGTCTAGGCCCAAGGTGGATGAGGTGTTGTTTGCTTATATTGCAATGGCCTCCCATGCAGTGAGCCTGGTGCTTATGCGGGTTGATAGTGGTGTACAGAGGCCAGTTTGCTATGTGAGCAAGTCACTACACAAAGCCGAGGTACGTTACCTACCACTGGAGAAGGCCATTTTGACAATGGTGCATGCTACACGTAAACTCCTCCACTACTTCCAATCACACATTGTTATTGTCCTAGCCCAACTTCCACTTAGATCTCTACTTCGAAGCGCTGATTACATAGGGAGGATTGCTAAGTAGGGTACGATCCTAGGGGCTTTTGGTATCAAGTACATGCCTCACACCTTTATAAAGGGCCAGGTCCTAGCCGATTTGGTGGCTGAATTTGCAGAGCCTTTGCTAGAAGAAGATGACGAGAGGCCGGACATGGATGAAAAGTCAATTGGCCTGGACTCCGTGCAAGAAACTTTATCCTAGAGAGTGTATGTTGATAGTGTAGCAAACTAAAGAGGATCCAAAATAGGGCTAGTTCTAATCTCTCTTGAGAAAATCACTATTGAGAAGTCCTTAAGATTGGGCTTTTCAGCCACAAACAATGAGGCTAAATATGAGGCCCTGCTGGTAAAGATGACCATGGTTCAGAAATTGGGAGGAAGAATAATGGAGATGTTTTTGGATTCAAAGTTAGTTTTAGGACAGGCTCAGAGAGAGTTAGAGGCCAAGGACGTTAGAATGCAAGAATACTTAAATCAGATCAGGCACTTATAGTTAGGGTTTGAGTCTTTTAACTTACAGCACATTCCTAGAAGTAGGAACACCCATGCTGACTCTCTAGCCACTTTGGCAAACTCCTCGGCTCAGAGCTTACCTCAGCTTATCCTTGTTGAAGACTTGTGTAGACCTACTGAGATGAAGAAAGAGGTGGTCCATATTCATCAGATTAGAGTGGGACCTAGCTAGATGGATTCTATTGTGCTATTTCTTAAGGAGGATATCCTGCCTAAAGGGAAGTCTGAGGCAAACAAAGTACAAAGAAAGGCTCCTCAGTTTTGGTTGTCCGTGGACCAAAAGTTATACAGACGCTCTTTTTCAGGGCCATATTTACTATGCATACACCCTGAGGCTAGGGATGGCAATTTTTTCCCGCCCCGCTTGACTAGCCCCTCCCCGCTTCGCCCCGTGCAAGTTTTCCTCGCCCCGCAAAGGTGATGGGGCGGGGATAGGGCGAGATTTTAGACTCACACCACGGGGTGGGGCGGGGATGGGTTTACACTTTTTAAACCCACCCCGCCCCGCCCCACCCCACCCCACCCCACCCCTCCCCTCGTTAATAAAGGTTAAGTTGTAATTTTTTCATACTCTAAAACCCTATTATTTAAACAAAAATATCATCTTATTTTATTCTACCTAACGTGGTTTTACCTCTTTTTTTTCTCTAGCAAAGTTGGAAGTAAAGGACCAATATCATCATCTTATTAGGAGTTTGGATTATTTTATTGTGTCATACTATGAGATTTTTTTTGTGACATTGTCTTGTTAAACATTTAGATAATATTATTTAGTTTTGGCCAAAAATTAGTTTGATTTGATAGGACAAATTTATTTATAACTTCAAGTATATTTTTAATATTGAAACATGTCATTTTGTTTGAAAAAATGGTAATAGTTGTAGGGAAAATTAACAAGAAATAAAGTTTTACTGTATAGGGCGGGGCTTCGCAGGTCTTCGTGGGGCCTTAAGGGGCGGGGCAGGGATGGGGCAAGAAAAATCTGTACGGGGTGGGCGAAGATCCCATCCTTCGGCCCCGCCCTGCCCCATTGCCATCCCTACCTGAGGCATCCAAGTTGCTTTTGGAGGAGTTGCATGAAGGAATTTGTGGATGCCACACAAGTGGCAGATCCTTATCTCACAAGGCCGTCACCTAGGGATATTGATGGCCAAATATGGAAAAGGAAGCACAAGAATATGTGAAGAAATGTGATCAATGCCAAAGATTTGCCCCAAACATTCATCAACCAGGGGGAGTCCTTAATCCCCTTACCAGTCCTTGGCTTTTTGCTCAATGGGGCTTGGATATTGTTGGACCTTTCCCTAAGGCAGCAGGGAATAAAAGATGGTTACTGGTCGGCACGGATTACTTCACTAAATGGGTTGAAGTTGAACCACTAGCAATTATAAGGGATATGGATCCCAAGAGATTTGTCTGAAAAAATATTGTCACTCAGTTTGGACTCCCTTGTACACTTATCTTGGACAATGGTCTTCAGTTTGATAGCAAAGCCTTTAGGAGGTATTGCTATGACCTAAGCATAACAAATAGATATTCCACCTCAGCATATCCACAGGGGAATGGACAGGCCGAGGCTGTCAACAAGGTCATAGTGAGTGGGCTTAAAAAGAAGCTGGATGACGCAAAGGGAAAATGGGTAGAAGAGTTGCCACACGTCCTTTGGACATATCGGACTACACCTCGCAGCTCCACTGGGGAGACACCTTTTTCAATGACTTATGGGGCCGAGGTTGTGATTCCTCTAGAGACAGGATTTCCAATGCTTAAAACAAGCTCTTTTACTCTGAGCAACAATGATGGGCTATTGGAAAGAAGTTTATATTTAATTGAAGAGCAAAGAGAACATGTTATGGTTCAACTGGTGTACTATCAGCACAAGCTCAAGCAGAGGTATGACTCAAATTTTAGACCATGGCTATTAGTGCTTGGAGACTTGGTATTGAGAAAGGTTCTAGGTACTACTAAGAACCCACCCTAGGGAAAGTTAGGGCCTAACTAGGAGGGGCCATATCGCATCACTTTAGTGGCTGGAATATGTGCATATTTTCTTGAAGATCTAGATGAAAAAGTTATACCACACCCCTGGAATATAAAAAAACCTGAGAATGTATTATTATTATTAATGAAAGCTTTCTTTACCATATTTTGTTTCATTATATTATGCGTCATACGTTCCACTATTCGTTCAAATATCAAACAGAATCTTGGTCATGCTGGCTCCTCGAACCACATACTTTAGATAAATTGATATGCTAAGTTATCTATCTAAGTATTAAACAGAACCTTAGCTATGCTTGGATCCTCTGGCCACATGCTTTGGGTAAATTAAATACTTCTTGTTATCTTTATGTGTTAAAAAAAAAAAATCTTAGCTATGCTTGGATCCTTGGACCACATGCTTTGGGTAAATTAATACTTCTTGTTATTTTTCTAAGTGTTAAACAGAACCTTAGCTGTGCTAGGGTCCTCGGGCCACATGCTTTGGGTACATTAATACCTAATGACATCTTTCTAAGTGTTAAACAGAACCTTAGTTATACCTGGTCTGTCAAATGACATGCTTTAGGTAGATTAATACTTAATGACCTTATTCTAAATGTTAAACGAAACCTTAGTTATGCCTGGTCTCTCAGACCACATACTTTGGATAAATTAATACTTAATGACATCTTTCTAAGTGTTAAACAGAACCTTAGTTATGCCTAATCTCTCGAATCACATGCTTTGGGCAAATTAATGTTTGATGACATCTTTCTAAGTGTTAAACAGAACCTTGGTTATGCCTAATCTCTCAGATCACATGCTATGGGTAAATTAATACTTAATGACATCTTTTTAAGTATTAAATAGAACCTTAGTTATACCTTAGTTATGCCTGGTCTCTCGGATCACATGTTTTGGATAAATTAATGTTTGATGACATCTTTATAAGTGTTATACAGAACCTTGGTTATACCTGGTCTCTTGGATCACATGCTTTGGGTAAATTAATACTTAATGACATCTTTTTAAGTATTAAATAGAACCTTAGTTATACCTAATTTATGCCTAGTCTCTCGGATCAAATGCTTTGGGTAAATTAATACTTAATGACATCTTTCTAAGTGTTAAACAGAACCTTAGTTATGCCTGGTCTCTTGGATCACATGCTTTGGGTAAATTAATGCTTGATGACATTTTTCTAAGTGTTAAATAAGGCCATGGTTATGCCTAGCTCCTCAGACCATTCGGAAGTAAGTTAATTTTCTTGGTTATTTGCCTAAGCACATGGTCATTTTCCCTATTATTTGTACGTATTTATCTTATCTGAGTTAGCAGCAATGCACCGTTGTTAGCTTCAATAAAGTCAAGGTAGCAATAATTTACTGCTATCAACATCATCATCAATTTTAATTCTCATTAGAGGGAAAAATGATAACTACACCAACTACAAAATAAATATTACAGAGAATGGAAAGATTCGTAAAGTAAAAAATGCTACCCTTTTTATTAAATAAAGGAAAATTTCATTATATACAATGGTAAACTGCCATCACAAAAGAAAAGATACAAAGGAAAAACTACAAAAAGAAAGAAAAATGGCAGTGCAGGAAATAAAGTCCTAAGAGTTAGGCTTTGGCTGGAGGAGGAGGGTCTTCTTTCTTGCTCGGCTGAGAGGCAAGATCATCTTTGGCCTTTGGGTTAGCCTTTTTGGATTTGGCCTCAGCATCCTTCACTTTGACTGTAGCATCCTTGGCCTCAACAGCATTCTTGGCCTCTGAGCGGGGCTTGACCTCCTTAGGCCAGCCTGGTCCTGGGCATTCTTTAGGCCAACCTCAGAGCTCTTCTGCACCTTCTCCTCGGGGGTCAACCTTTCGGCCAATTTTTTGTTCTCCTGCTTCATGGCTCCCACGGCCTTGATGGTCTTAGCGTGGAGGTTGGCCTCAGCCTTGGCCTCATTCCGAGCATTCATGACCCATTCCTCAGCTACAAAAACTTTTTGGATAGCCTGAACAAAAATTACAGAGGAATCCCATGTAAAAAACAAAAAAAGAGGGGTGGGGAGGGAAGAAGAGAGAATGGAAAGAGAGCCTTCGCATTTAGCTAGTAGATTTGATAGTGAAACTTACCATGGCAAGATCTCTCTTCAGCAACATGAAGAGATCAAGCTACCTCATGTGCCTTAGAGCATCCATATCTTTCAGTAGGAGGAGGGGCTGCTCCAAGGCTTCAGCAACATAGACGAAGTGCCCTCTCTGGAACTCCCTAATGGAGGAGTTCCATGGGATGGCAGTGCCATCTATCTCCAGTAGAGGAGCCCAAGCACGTTGTTGGCGTACCTCGACCACAATTTGATCCTCCCTATTATCCATAGAGGAGGCCCGCTTGTCCTTGGCCGTCTTCTGCTGTTTGGCCTCCTTTTGAGGGACCACCTCACCTTCCTCCACTTCTTACTCCTTCCTTTTCTTCTTCAAGTTAGGAATGGGGAGTAGGCCGACTTTAGTTATGGGAGGAGGAGCGTGAGGGGGAAGAATGAGAGGAAGTTAGGATTTAGGGGCCTCCTTGGATGACGACCCTTTATTCCTCCTAGCCATGAGGTCCCTCAAGCCCTTCCTCGAATTTAGAGCCATTGCGTCTTCCTCCTCGAAACTACTATCTACCTAGGCGATTATCAACTGAGGGAGCGAGTTGCTGAGAATCTATCAAGTTCACCTTCAGAATTTGAGATGTTGACGAGATCTCCTCGCACCTCTTCTTCTTTCTCGAGTTGAAATTAATCTATTTCCTCCTCAAGCGATAGGTGTAAGGAAGCGGTTTCTTCCCTCGGATCAGCTGCTTCAAGGAGAGCGTGAAGGGGAGGCAACTCGACGTGCACAACGTCCTCTCGGGCAAGAAATCCAAGTACAGAAGCATCTATCCTTTGGAGCCTAGGATCACTTGCCCTGATTGTGTGGCCCAATTCCTAAAAGATGTCTGATATTGGTTCGAAGCCCAAAATGAGATGGACCACTCTCAGCTGCCTATCCTAACTCACAAACACCTCGGACCTTAAGACTCTGTTGAGATCCATGATGTTGATCAGGCTGAGGGGGGCACTACGTGCCTTTTATTTGCAAAAATAGTCGATGAGCAAATCGTGGTCAGACCAATAAAACCCATCATCAAAAGAAAATGAAATATTAAAGGGAAGAATAGCAAAGCTAAAAGAACTAAATCCCGGGCTAAGGGACCTAACCCCAGGGTACCTCACCTGGCTTTCCCTCCCTAGTTGGGCAGTGAAGACCGTCGTGCCATTGCCTAGAGGCGATTAAGTAGTAGTCCTTCATGCCATTGTTGGACTTCGGAAGACACGATATAAGCCTAGCAATGTTGGACATGGACTTGAGGTAATACCCCGAGTTAGCAAGTGAATGGCACTCATACATATGGACGACGTCGTGCCAGGTTAGTCTTAGATCCATCTGCTCATTGAGAGCATCAACGCTACCTAAATTTCTAAACATGTTGAGCGCGCACTAGTGAGGGCACAGCCTATGGTAGAGCAGGTAGTCTCGAGTTACCCTACCTATGGGAAGCGTCATTCCTCCTTCTATGAAAACGATCATAGGAATAACAACCTCCCCTTCTTTCCTATCAATAACCACCTAATCTGGGGCACAATACCGCAAGGGAACTCCCTATGGAATGTGATATTTGGCTCTCAAACCCTCCATACCGACGGGAGAATCTACTAGGTCTTTGAATTTACCCATTTGAGCAAACTAAAAGGAAATAATTTTGAAAAATGAGTGAAGGTTAGGAGGCCGAAAAGAGTGGCCGAGGGGAAAAGAACCTAGGAGCGTAAAAACTTACAAGAATGAGAATAGGTAATACTTTAGGAACTTCTTGAGAGTTTGGAGATTGAGGAATTCTTGAGAGCTGGAGAGTTTAAGTATTCTTAAAGGCTTACAAATTTGTGAAGTAAGGAAAATTAAACCCTCCAGCTGCCTTATATAGGAGGCAGAATTAAGTGGGAGTTATCCCGCTTAAAGTTCAAGGAGAATTGCCAACCGTAGGATCTACATCTCACCGTAGAATGTGGGGGACAAAGCGCCGCCAGAAACATTTAATGAGACATCACAGGCACCGAAGCGTCAAGAACAGTTACGGGGCACACAAAGCGATATTTTCACGTATGTAAATCAGAGAAACAAATGTGTTTAATTCTCCGGAGTCAAAACCCCATTTTTTTCTCCTCAAATAAGAGGGGAAAAACCATAGTTTTGAAGGGCTATTGTAGGGACAAGGGATCCAAAGGAATATATATTTGGCCTTGGGTCTTGGCTGAAGACGTTGAGTTATCCGAGAACATATAAATAGTATTGAAGATGTAAGACTCATAGCCCCATAAGTAAGCTACAAATGAGAGTGTTGGGGAAGGTAGGCCGAGGAGGAATATCCCCTCGACTAAACGAGGTGAAGATCAAAATGTGTATCCTATAATCCAGGGTGACATTCCAGGAAGTTCTATTGATAGGGACATGCATTATGAACGTACAAGAAGGATGGGAACTAAGAAATATCTAAGAGAAAACTGCTACCACTGCATTGAATGCTCTATAGCTAACTTTCTAACCGCATTAATAAGGAAGTAATATCTGAATAGTATTTTTCAGTCTTACAGCTACCCCCAAAGACTTCCGTAGGGTGTTGATGGGATAAGGATCAAGGTAAGCAATTTGCTATCCACGTGGAGGGTAAAGAGAAAAAGGGAGAAATAGTATAAATGAAGAGGGATGCGCCAAAAAGAAAAAGAGGGGGGGAGGGGGGGAAGGGGGAGAGCAAGAAAGAAAAAAAGACTAAAGCAATTAGAATTGTATTTGTAACCAACTTCAAGAAATATATACAAGAACTGATCTCCTTAAACTGTGCAGAGGATAATTTTTCCTTAGATAAATCAATCCATCTTCATTTTCTTGTCATCTGAATCCATTTCATTTGTTTTCTAACTCATTAAAGCCCAGTTTTCCAATCCACTCTCTACAAATTCATTTTATTGGGTTTTTTGGGCCTAAGTTCATCCATTCGCTAGGCTAGAGACTCAAATTAGGTCCTTACAAATAGTATATTCAAATTCATAGCCATATAACTTGTGTTTTGACATAAACTCAAGTTCTTATTTCCAAAAAATACTAAGTATTAACCCAAACCAAAATTCAACCAGAGCAATAAAAGGGAGAGAGAAGACTTTGTGATGAGAAATTTTAGAAACACAATATGAAAACACATATTTAATATTAAAAAAACCATCAACCTTAATTAGAGTCATAAGAAAGAACAAAAATCCATCAAGAGAGAGAGAGAGAGAGAGAGAGCGAGAGTACTCACAATTTTTTTAGGGAAAAAATATGTATTGGATGGGAGAAATAATAACAAATTTATTCAAAATAATGGAAAAAAATAAGTGTCAAAATATAAAAAAGAGAAAATGATGAAGAAAGTGTAACAGTAAAGTTGAGAGTAGTGGAGAGATCAAAAAGCAAAAAGAGGGGGGAAATGTTAGAGAAAGTATAACAATAAGTGTGAACTAATACGGAGAAGAAGAGTTTTTTTTTTTTTTTTTTTTTTAAGAATAGGGAGAATAAAATTTTAAAAAGAGAAAATAAGTGGATGATGCGGGCACTAATGTCGCTCAACAAAAGCGTGCCTACAATAAATACTATATATATAGATGGGTACATGCAAAGTACATATAAGCATATATTATATTGATTTTAAAAATTTTAAAGTAAATACAACTGTCAAAATCTTTTTCCTCAAAAAAAACAACTATCAAAATCTTTTTTTTTTTTTTAGTTAACTATAATACTTATTAGAACGCACACAAAAATAATAATATTAATGTTTTAAACTGTGTTTATAATACATTATTTAACCAAGGAATAACAACAAAAGGGCATAACCTTTGTAGTTGTAGACTGGAGTTATAAACAACAGACACTAGGGACACAACCAATGTGGGATAAATATTTTCCCTTTTTTTTTTTAGTAAACAGTAATACTTATTAGAACACACACGAAAATAGTAATATTAGTGTTTCAAACCGAATTTATAATACATTATTTAACCAGAGTACAGCTACAAAAGGACCTATCATAATCTTTAAAAACAAATTTAGCATTGTAAAATAAGTACTTAATATTTTGTTTTTATACCTACACATTGTAAACATCCATACATATACAGGGGTGTCTCCCAAGTGTTTAGTTGGGGATTTGTTGTGAAACATGAATTTTTCTTTTCTTTTCTTTTTTAAATCACACTTGTTTTATGTACCATCATTTTATTCAAATAGATGAAAGTGTACTTACAAAAAGAATAGGACAGTAAACTGGAATTTCCTATTGGTTGTACTACAACATTTTGGCAAGTGATTTCAGGCGCTACAAAATTTGGCAAGTAATTTTAAGACTACAAATTATTATAAAACTTTTTATAACAGCTATGACTTGATAGATTAATTAAGTGGTTGTCCATCACTTATACATGGATTCACAATTTTTTTTACCACTTTCACTCTACCATATTACCATTGTGACAACGAAGGGTAATAATTTGTGGTATTAGATTTTTTTCAAATGATTGGCTTGAACCCAAGATTTTTTTTTTTTTGGGCCTGGATAAGGGAGTTTATCTCAACAAATTATTTTTTTGTGATTGTAAATGGTGGCAAAACAGGCTGATTTAACCTTTCTAGAGGGCTTGGGCGGGGGGACCCCCTTGTCCCCTAACCTCTTCAAACTTCGTAGGAGTTCTATGGAAGCTTATCGAAAAAGAGCATGTGGATGGAAGATGCAGTGGGATCAATGAATGTTTGGAGAAATATTGCAGTTGGCCAAGGCAAATAACAAATAAAAAAATATGTTTAAGCAAAAGCTATTGAGAATTAAAATAAGTTAGTCTCAAGGAGGGAATTAAAATAAGTTCATCAGGTGAAAGCTATTGAGAATTATGCAATGTATTTAGGCGACCCTTTTTTTAACCTCAAGAAACAAAATCTGGGACTTCAATTTCCTCTAAGACAAGTTGAAAGCAAGATCAAAGGGATGGAGGAGTAAGAAGTTAAAAACTGTGCAGGCATTGCCAACATACTTCTTATCAACTTACTCTGTGAAAAGCTTGATGCTACGACAAGGAGATTTTGGTGGAATTGATGTTTGACAAAATCTGCAATTTAATTTTCGTTATTTATTAATTTTGATATTTTTATGTAATTTTCGGAATTTTAAGTTTAGGATTATTATTTCTTTAATTCTAGGTCCATTTAATTCTTTTTTTTAAAATGTCAAATTAGAGTCCTATTATGATAGGATATCAATTAGAATATGTTTTAGAATATATTTTTAATTAGCCTCAAAGCTTGTACACAAATTTTCAATTCATATTCATATTATTTTAAAAATTCCAAAATTTTGTCTCTATTTTCTGGTGGATTCTAGTAATTCTTCTTGTGGATTCAAAGAACTCTGATTGATTCAGTGTTATTTTTCTTGAATCAAATGTGTTTTTGCTTCTTGTGACTTTCCACTTGCGTTAGGAATCAACAAAAAAAAAAAACAAAAAGAGTGTGGAAGGTATCTAGCCAAGAAATCTTGGAATCACTTATGCTATTCTAAGAATAATGGCGGTTTGGGAATCACGCATACCAAATACTTTAATGCAGCTTTAACTGCAAACTTACACGAATGGTAGCAACAAACAAAGATAGCCTGTCTATGAATGTCCTGAGAATGGAGTAAGGCGGGTGCTAATTGGTTTAGAAGAGATTCAGCAGAGTGGCTAAGTTCAAAAATGAGGAAAGCAGATTCAAAATAGATCAATTATTAAGCAGTCAAGAATGCTTCACCAGTCTGGAATGCCATTAAAAAGCCAAAGCCTTGATTGTTAAACGAGCATGTTTTTTATTATCCAAAAAAGAAAAAAAATGAGCATGTTTTCTAGTGGGCCATGGGCTTTCAAAGTGCGGCCCTATGCATTTTAGGGCTTAAGGCAAAGATTAAAATGTGGTCTTTTATATATTTTAATATTTTAAGTATTATTTAAAATGCAAAATTACAATATTTGTCTCTTAAGTTTATTTTATGTGCGCAATTGGTCCCTTAAGTTCGAAGTAAGAATTGTCAAAAATCAAGGTTTCTTTGCTACTTGAGAGTTTTAGGGTCTAAGCTCTAACTTCTCCAGTACTGTAGAATTGGTGTGTCCCTTCTAGTGAAGGTGTTATTAGGTTCCTTGGAATACCACATGTATTCCTAGGCTTGTGAGGTGTTTTTTTCAAGGGTTTTGGGAAATAGTTTTTCAGGTAGTGTGTTGAGAGATTCAATCATACTCTATGGAGGACCTAACACAATCATGGAAGTGCCTTTCTCTGTCAGAAAGAGAAGGGCCAGGATGTTGTCTCACGGCAGAGGAGAGTGTTAACAATTTCTTCATAGCTGCAAAGTTCACTACTAAGCGAGCTATCAATGTGGACTCAATAGCAAAGACTTTCACACCTCTGTGGCGTGCAAAGAAGGGATTCAAGATTCAAAATATTGGAGATCATGAGTTGCACTTTTCTTTCTAAACTAAAGAGGATGTGGACTAAATTCTGGGCAGCGAACCGTGGAGTTTCGACAAGCACTTGGTGGTCATGCAATACTATGAAAATTATAAACCGTTTCAGGATCTCAAGTATGATAGGACTACCTTTTGGGTGCAAGTCCACTGTCTTCCAATGAAATTTATGACCATTGTAGTGGCGGAAAAAATATGTGAAGTTGTGGGAGAGGTGATCAGTCAATCCGAGCCAATGCCTTATGATGGAGGAAACTTTATGCGTGTGAGAGTTTCAATAGATCTAACGCTACCTTTATGTCGAGGTCTCCTTGTCTCTTTGAACGATGAGAAACAAGTATGGATTTCCTTTAAGTATGAAATATTACCAAATGTCTGCTACTGGTGTGGCCACCTCACACATGATGATCGGGACTGTGAACTGTGGATCGAAAGTGAAGGGACCCTTAAGAGTGATCAAAGGGAGTTCGGTCCAGGATTGCGAGCGCCGGTGTCAAGAAAAAATGTGATCACTGTGCCAGGATACTACTCTTCTAGGAAGACGGATAACATCGATAATGCTTCCCAAACATTGAACGATGAGCAACCAACACAGCCTTACCACACAGAGTCGCCCACCGTGCCAGAGAAAAGAATAGACGGTGAACGTTACAAGCAGGGAGTTTTCCCACAATCAATGTGTAACACAAATTGTGGCTTTAATGCCATAAATGCCACAATCCCGCATGATCCGCAGACAGCTAATTCAGTGAGTAATGGGATTTTAAAACAGCTAGGTGTCATTGAAACGGGGCAACACGAAGTCTTTCAAGAGATGCACACATCTGCACTACAAAAAACGAGGGCTATAGCTGCGTTTGGAAAACACAGTTACAGACACTAAAAATGCAGCTATAGGCTATAGCTGCGTTTTCCATAGCCGTGTTTCCGAACACGGCCTATCCTGCGCGACAATAGCCCCTGTGAGGGGTCTATAGCCGCATTTCCATAAAACGCAGCTACAGGTCCCCTTATAGCTGCGTTTTTTATCCCCTATAGCTACGTTTTTCACCTCTTTATAAGCTGAGACCTATAGCTGTATTTTGTAAAAAACGCAGCTATAGAACCGCTTTAGGCTACGTTTAAAACGCAGCTATAGGTATTGTTTTGGCTGTGTTTTTAAGACGGCTATAGGTCCTCCTTAAAAGGCATTCAAGTCAATCCTTTTTCTTGTGTTTAAGGAGGACCTATAGCCGCGTTTTTAAAAACGCGGCAACAGCTAACCTATAGCTGGGTTTTATAACGTAGCTATAAGTCTAGCCAAATAAATTTTTTTAAAGGGTATATCTGCGTTTTAAAAAGCGCGGCTATAGCTAACCTGTAGCTTCTTTTTAAAACGCAGCTATAAATCCCCTTTTAAAAAATTATTCGACTGGACCTATAGCTGCGTTTTTGGAATGCAGCTATAGAATTAACCTATAGTTGTACTCAAAAAACACAGCTATTGTTTAAGTCTATAGTTGCATTTCTTAAAACCACAGCTATAGATCAGCTATAGCTGCGTTTTTTTATAATCGCAGCTAAAAAAAATGCAGCCATAGCCCGTGTTTTTTGTAGTGCTAAAAGGTTGGGCAAGCAGCTGGGGGTTGATGTAGCAGCTAAGTCACGTGAGGTGTTTAATAATGGAATGCCAAGTCTGGAAGCTATTTCACAAAACTCTCACGTGCTTGCTAGGGTTTCAACTCATGCAACACAAGGACGTGTCCTTCCATCTTGGACACACAGGTGCAGGCCAGCCACACAGGTTCAGAAAACGCCAGCCAAAAAAATCACAGGGAAGAAAAGAGAGCTTGGGGGCTTAGGTGACTGTGTAGAGTCAATCTCAAAACGTCGTCCTATCTCTTAAAATGTTGAAGAAGCATCATTTATATTGGTGGAGACTGACAATCAACCCCGCCAGCAGCAATGAATTGCTTAGTCTGGAACTATCATGGGCTTGGGAGCCTACGTACAAGAAGCGAGCTTGTGGACATCACACGAGCAAAAGATCCCTCCGTAGTGTTTGTGGCTAAGACACTTACAGATGATGCAAGGCTGAAAACTATACAAAGAAGTATTGAACACAATCATCGATGGGTGGTCCCAAAGGAAGGTAGAGGTGGAGGTTTGGTTCTATTTTGAAAGTCCTCAATAAATCTGACAGTAGTGGGATCATGCAAGTATTACATTGATGCCATTGTAGACAAGGGTTCAGAAAATGAATGGCGTTTAAAGGGTTTTTATGGTGAGCCTGAAACAGCAAGATGGTCAGAGGCATGGGAGAAGCTCAGGTATCTCAATTCCCAATCAAATAGTCCATGGTTATGTTTTGGGGATTTTAATAAGATCATTAGACAAGATGAAAAGGTACGGGGTGTACCTAGGTCACATAATCAAATGCAGCTTTTCAAAGGAGTTGTTGATGAATGCGGATTTGTGGATTTGGGATATATAAGCCCTAAATTCACATGGGCTAGATACTTTGATAATGGCAATTCAATTTTGGAAAGACTGGACAGATGTTTGGCCACAAATAGTTGGTTTTTAATGTTTCCTGGCACGAAGGTTCATCATCTACGTTGTGATTCATTTGATCACATCCTAATCCACATTGTTTACTCGGGGTTGGATCCACCTAGAAGGAAGAGATTGTTCCAGTTTGAGGAAATGTGGTTGTCAAATCCTGGTTGTGAGGAAATTGTTCAAGCTGTGTGGAATGAAAGTGGTTCCGAATATGAGGAAGACATATTACGTAGAGTGGAGAAGTGTGGTAGGGATTTGAGTTGGTGGAATAAGAATGTATTTGGGAATGTGCGAAGGGAGTTGGAGAAATGGAGGAAATTACTCCTCAAGGCTGAAGAGGTGGCTGTACCAAGTGGCGACAATAGTAGAGTTAGACAACTAGAAAAACAGATCGAAGATTTGAGAGATAAGGAGGCTACTATGTGGGCACAAAGATCTAGACTACTATAAGCAAGGCAAGGCAATAAAAATTCAAAGTACTTTCATAGTTGTGCCACAAAGAGATATAGAAAAAATTTGATAAAGGGTTTGAGAGTTGAAGATGGATCATGGAAAAACAATCCGAAGGAGATTGCAGAAGTTATTGTAAGATACTATCAGTCATTATTCACTTCTAGGGGTCGAATGGATTCTTCAAGGGTGTTGGAATGTGTACCACAGCTGATTAATGATGAGATGAATGCCTTGCTAAGTCGAGAGTTTGAAGTTAGTGAAGTGGAAATGGCTTTGAAACAAATGGCTCTCTTAAAAGCACCTGGTCTAGATGGAATGCCACCATTATTTTACCAGCATTTTTGGAGTACGGTTCATCATGATGTCACCTCCTCCATCATTTTGTGATTAAATTCAAGTACATTACTAGCATCCCTTAATCATACCTTTATCACACTGATCCCAAAAATTAACTCCCCTGAACATGCCCACCAATTCTGCCCTATTAGTCTATGCAATGTGTTGTATAAAATTTTTTCCAAAGTGCTAGCCAATCGCTTAAAGAAAGTTTTACCCTCTATCATCACTGAACACCAATCTGCCTTCACTAAGGATAGTTTAAAAGCTGATAATATAATGGTGGCATTTGAAACCTTAAATTGTTTGCAAAGGTATAAATCAGGGTCCCATGGTTATATGGCAATAAAACTTGATATGAGCAAGGCCTATGATAGGGTGAAATGGGCTTTTTTGGAAGAGATTATGAGGAAGATGGGGTTCAATGAAGGATGGGTAAATCGTATTATGCTTTGTGTAAAAACTGTTACCTATTCTATATTGGTGAATGGAGAGCCATGTGGAATGATTCACCCAACTAGGGGTATAAGGCAAGGGGACCCTTTATCTCCTTTCCTGTTTTTGCTTTGTAATGAAGGGTTGAATGGTTTGATTAAAAAGGCAGAAAGAGATGGGGATATCCATGGCTTCTCCCTATGTAGAAGAGGCCCAAAACTAACACATTTGCTTTTTGCAGATGATAGTCTCCTTTTTTGCAGGGCAACAAGGGAGGAGTGTGACAAGGTTTTGGATATTCTAAATGGCTATGAAGAAGCTTCGGGATAAAAACTTAACAAGAGCAAAACAACACTTTTCTTCAGTAGAGCAACTGATGGTGTCTTAAAGGATTATATCAAAGAAGCATGGGGTGTTCCTGAAATTATGCAATATGAGAAATATCTGAGTCTGCCATCTTTTGTTGAAAAGGGGAAAAAGAAAGTTTCAACTACATTAAGGAGCGGGTGTGGAGAAAAATCCAAGGATGGAAAAGGAAGTTACTTTCACAAGTAGGAAGGGAAATGTTGATAAAATCAGTTATCCAAGCCATCCCCACATATACAATGGGATGTTTCAAAATTCCATTAGGTCTATGTAGTGAAATTGAGATTATGATTAAGAAGTTTTGGAGGGGACAAAGGGATGACCGTAGGAAAATCCATTAGATCAAATGGGGTGAATTGACAAAATCAAAAAGTGTGGGCAGTATGGGTTTTAGAGACTTATCCATGTTCAATGACTCTCTACTAGCAAAGCAAGCATGGGGCCTTTTGCATAATCAAAACTCTCTCTTCTACAAAGTCTTCAAGGAACGGTTTTTTCCTAATACAACTATCATGGAGGCCAAGGATTCTAGAATGGGATCCTATGCATGGAGGAGTATACTTGTAGGGAGGGATGCTATGGTTTGGTCTATTTGGACAAGGATTCTAGAATGGGATCCTAGGCATGGAGGAGTATACTCCTGTCGTGGTTAATTAAGAACAATCTTCAACTTGAGTTATTTGCTGTCATGGTTTGGCCTATTTGGAACCAACAGAATCGAGTCCATCTCAACCAGCAGGCCGATGCACTTCACCAAATTGCTTACCTATCCAAAGTCTAGTTAG
The DNA here is from genome assembly GCA_032878915.1 of Castanopsis chinensis. Lineage (NCBI taxonomy): Eukaryota > Viridiplantae > Streptophyta > Magnoliopsida > Fagales > Fagaceae > Castanopsis > Castanopsis chinensis. Next base: position 6,787,590 of record JAVQMG010000115.1, on the reverse strand, counting down.
CAGAGTTCAAAGCCAGATAGGTAGGACCCGTTACACAAGTGCAGCAACCTCGTCCAAGCAGATGCCGATGGAAGCCACCACCATCAGAGCTTTTTAAAATAAATTTTTATGGGTCGATCTTTCCATATGATAAGAAATCCGGCATAGGTATCGTTATTAGAGACTGTAGAGGCTTAGTCATCTCATCTTGTTCTAAGTTGGTGCATCAGGAACTAGGCAGTAATGATATCGAGGCGATAGCTATGGGATGGGCACTTTCCTTTGCACTAGAGGTGGGAGTGAAGAGAGCAGTGTTAGAAGGAGACTCTTTAGTGGTTATGAATGGTTTAATGGAAGCAAAGACGTCACTTGCGCTGCTGAATTAGCTAATTGAGGATGCAAACAATTTGGCCGAAAAGTACGATGAGTTGCTTTACTCTCATACAAAGAGGGAAGGTAACACTTAAACTCATAGTCTGGCTAAACATGCCATTGGCATTTCAGATTTTCTAGTATGGATAGAGGATGTTCCATCACAGTTTCAAGATGTACTTCAAGCTGATTTATTAGGCATTTTTTAATAAAGAACGTTCAATGTCTTCCCCCTCAAAAAAAAAAAAAAAAAAAAGTTCAAAGCGAATACAGATGATCTTTCAAGTTTTAAAACTAAGTTATATTAGTCCTTTTATTAAGTGTCATTAGTGATATTACTTAACGTGGTTATTGGAACAATAATTTGACATTTTTTAATTAAAAATTACAAAATAAATTTACATGTAATAAACAATCTCTCCATCAAAAACCAAAATGTAAGAAACAATCTGATTCACCTGGCACCAAATGAGAGAGAGAAGAGGAGAGAATGAAGAAACCCAAGACCTAGCCGCTGCTGGTGGAGACCCAAGCCCTAACCACTGCCCAAAGATGACTCACCTTGTACCTCTCCACCACTGCCAACGCCTTCTCCAGCTCAAACCTCACCATCGAAACCATCGCATTCCCAATTTGCAACTGCCCGTACATAATCATCGCCAGCCAATTTGGTACATATTCAATATGGAACAACAAATTCAATATGGACGAGCATATTGGACAAAACTCTGTCTATCAGATTTCAGATATACCCAATCCAATTTGATACAAAACTGCAGTGAAATCAGAAGTTCTTGATGAACTATGATGGTGACAAAGTTGTGTTGAAAGATAATACATTCCCTGGGCGTTCTCTGAAGTCCAAAGAGCAAAATTGCCCGAGAAGCAAACTATACAACATGTTTGATTCTTCAAACGTATTTAACAAATGGTTGACACTTGACCGCTAGCCAACCTTTGTACATCTAAACATTACGAAAGGTATACAAAAGATTAAATTAGCTGTTTGGCATGAGGAAGACTAGAAGTCAATTTCAGTAACTCAATTTTTCAACACAACTTTGTCACCATCACAGTTCACCAAGAACTTCTGATTTCACTGTAGTTTTGTACTAAACTGGATTGGGTATATCTAAAATCTGATTGACACAATTTTGTCCAATATGCTCTTCCATATTGAATTTGTTCTTCCATATTGAATATATACCAAATTGGCTGGCGATGATTATGTATGGGCAGTTGCAGATTGGGAATGCGATGGTTTTGATGGAGAGGTTTGAGCTGGAGAAGGCATTGGCGGCGGTGGAGAGGTATAGGGTAAGTCATCATTGGGCGGAGGCTAGGACTTGGGTCTCCATCGGCGGCAATGAGGACTTGGGTTTCTTCATTCTCGCCTCTTCTCTCTCTCTCGTTTGGGGAGATTGTTTATTAGGTATAAATTTATTTTGTAATTTTTTAATTAAAAAAATATAACTTAAATTCTTCTGAAAAAAAGGTATTACTCAAATAACTTTTTACTTTTTACTTAAAATCTATTCTTCTGGCTTTTTTAGATGTAAAATTACATATTAAATTTTTGTATTAATACTCCTCTTACATTTTTTTTTCAATAAATAATATGGTTAATCCACTTCATCTCTCTTGTAATATTGTCGTTCTTAGATATGATTTTGTCAATTTTAATTTTAAAAAAAAAATTTTCTACCGAAGTAACTGTAACATATATTGTTAACAAAATTCTATAAGCTATACATAAACAAGCATTTAGAAAAACCAAAAAAAAAAAAAAAAACCTAAACTTTTAATATAATTTAGCACATCAATTGAGCTATTTTCTTTTGCTTGTAGACCTTATTTTGTAACTTTTAACTTTAAAAATAATTCTAAACCATAAAAAAGAAAAAAAAAAAAAAACACTCTATCCATAAAATTATAATTATAATAACTAGAGAAAAATTTCAAGTGTAGAACAAAAGAACCTGATTTACAAAATGTACTATTATAGCTCCACTTAACCATGAAATTATGTATTCATTAAATCACTCAATAAATTGGATTAAACAATACAATACAACTAAAAAGAACAACACAATTTTAAAAAAAATTAAATACTAGAAAATTATAATGAAATTAAATTTTTCATAAGTTAATTTTGATTATAAATTAATTCAGTAGTAATTAATTATATATTTATTTGACATTTTATTTTTCACAAAACTTAATTTATTATTTAAAAAATTAAAAGGAAAAAAAATTGGTATGAACCAAAAAAAGAAAAAAGAAAAATGTTTTTAATATGGTGAAACGTGTGGTATGTGGAGAAGGGTGTGGACCAAATAAAAGAGGTCCACTACTCATCTTCCATGGATAAGAAGACTAAAGTAGTAAAGCTTAGGCAGACTAGAAATTATCACTCATCATCAGTACTAAAGAAACAAACAAAGACAATCTAAAGTCTAAAGCAATAGAGTGGCAAATCAACACAAGACTGCTAAATCAAATTTAGTGACAGCAAATACAAAATAAATATATATATATATATATATATATTAAGAAAATAATTTTTTTTCACATATGCGTACCAGAAAAATAAGGATTTATTTTTTTCTTTTTTTTTTGGGGGGTGGGGGGGGATTTTTATGTTTTGTTCTCTTATGTTGAGAGAGAGAGAGAGACATTAATTTCAGCTTTTGGGTCAAAACAGAATTAATTTATAAATGTATAGAGATGGATTCAAGTTACACTTAGTGTAAAGAGTTACACATTTTCTAAACCATTAGATTTAAGTAGATCCAACGGTCAAAAAAATATAATCATTAATGCTAATATTCTGATAAAGATCTCATTATTATCCTTATTTATAACATTCCATACATATTTCTAATTCCAAAAATAGGTATATTTTTATCTCTGCTCTCTCTTTCTCATCCACTACACGTTTCTCTCTCCTCCATTGCTCCTCCACCTCCATTTTCATAAGGTTTCATCTCCACAGTCACATAGAATCTGATGAATCAAAAACTCAAACTAATTAAACATAAGGCTAAAGTAAATAACTTAAAAATTGAAACTGATATTTTGTAGAGAACAAATGAAGTGCATGCATGCACTGGAGAATATATATTCCTTGTTGAAATTCTTCATGAAGCTTTGGGAATAAATCTGTTTAAATCAACCAATAATCACAAATATCAACGACGCCTGTGACTTTGTTGACCCAGGTGTACTAATCTTTAAAGCCCAAATTGTTTCTGTCACGCCCCGAACCCAACTATAAAGATAAACATATGACAACTTCCGTACGCTTATAAAGTAAGCACTCTACAAGTGTGCAAGGCCTTCTTAGCAACAAAAATTTATCCTCAAAAATTAATTCAAATAAATTCAAAATACCTCAACAATTTCTTTATGAATAGATCTCCAATAATTTAATAGGAACAAAATCCAAACCTCATGTACATAATGCCGATTGGCCAATAAATAGAAAACTTTTAAAAGACCATCCAATCCCAAAATCACTAAGCTTCTTTTCCTGCTCACAACACAACATCAAAACTCCCAAAACTTGCTATTCTTCACAATCTAAAACTGGAGGGGAAAATGGGTGAGCTGACAACTCAATAAGTAACTAATATCCTAATAAGTTCTATCAAGCAATAGATCTATAAAATAATAAAAATGTAATATGAGTTTTCAAAAGTTATAATATACTATGGGTTTTTCAAAAGTTATAATATACTATGTATTCTCAAAATAACTAAAGAAATTTCATAGTCTTAAAATAATAAGTTGCACATAGATCACATACTTTAATCCTATATTATAGATAGTTTAGAAAATAGTCAGTTTTTTCATATATCAAAAGTTATAATTTACAATAGGTTCCAAAAACACATAAGCAATTTTAGTGACTCAAAATAGTTTAAATACTCAACATTTCCAAAATCACATATGTAGTTTTAGGGACTCAAAACAGTTCAATATTTAAATGTAATTCATATCCTTAACAATCTTATGACTATGGTCACGCTATATCCCCGTGACTGGGTATCGGAGTACCAATGAATAACCTCCATTGGCTGGGTATCAAAATACCAATGAATAACCCCAATTGGTTTGGGTATCAAAATACCAATGAATAACTCCCGTTGGCTAGGTATCAGAGTACCAATGAATAACCCTCATTGGTTTGGGTATCAGAATCAATTCATAATCAGATTGTCCATAATCATATATATGAAATCATAGTTTCTAACAAAAATATGTCTTACTCAAATACATATATATAATCATACATTCAATATTCAAATATATTTGTGATTTTTTTATATCCTTTTCTTTAAATCAATATAGCTAAAAAAACAATTAAATAAAATAAATCTTATATTCAATGCTCATATATATTTTGTGAAAATTCTTTATTCTTTACTTTGAATCAGTATAGCTAAAAACAACTAAATAAAATGCATCATATATTTAGTAATAAGATATATTTATGATAATTCTTTACTTGAAATCAATAGTACAATAGAAATAAAATTGTAATAACAATATACAATTTTCAGTAGTTAAAATACGCAAAATAAAATCAATTAGGATAAGGTTACTTACCTTCAAAAGCTATTCCAAAAGAAAATTTTCCTTAACATATCCTCTAAAATCCTTAGATATTACCTAAAACAATTTTCAAATATTTTTACTCAGTAATCAAATAATTTAAAAAGAACTTATAATGGTATCCGGCCAGATAGAGAAACTACTAAAATTATCTCATAACTATCCACTGTTATCTCACACCAAAAATCCACCTATTCATATCATATATTTTCTTTACTTTCTGCTACAAATAGTTTCCTAGGGATATAGACTATAGAATACCTATAAAGTCAAAAGTCAAATTATAAAAACACCACCTGAACACAATTACGTTAACACCTTTCTTTTCTTTCTTTTTTTCTTTTTTTTTTTTTAAATGCGATAATTGATAACTTGTCACGCCTTAAAGCCTAGACTAGTTACTATTCTTTTTGATTTCTCATACTCCCTAACTCCATCACTTCGGTATAAAGGCCTGTGCAGAAACCTGACCCGTGAAGCCTAAAAATTTCTATCTCCACTCAACGCAACAAAAGGCATAAATAAGATTAATTTTCTAAACATAAAAAAAAAAAAAAAAATATGCAGTAATAGTGTCTAGTTTACCGAAATTAAATCAAAACTTTTCTTCATTTACATCATTAAAACTCTTGAATGATGAAATAGTTTCACCATTGGTCAAAATACCCACATAAAAAGTACTCTAATTCTAAATAAAGCTTAGATTTTACAAGAAAGAGATTCTTAGGCTCTTACCTCAATTGTGCAATCAAACTTTTTCTACTTGATTATTTTGGGTAGTCTCTTCTCTCAAAACATCTCTCCATATAAGTTGACATAATAAGCTTTTATATAGTTCGGGTTTCAACCTTATTTTCTAAAAAATCCCTTATAATTATAAATTATCAAATTGACCCCACAAGAGATTTACCTAAATACCCTTCCTTTAATCTTCTTCTTCTTCTTCTTCTTTTCTTTTTTTTTCCAGGTATTACAGTTTCACACGAATCTTCCATTCAATTCTATATAACCATAAGTCCATAATATTGGAATATTCAAACCCATCTTCACCCTCCACGTTATTTGAGTTTAATTTTTGTTAATTTGTTTCACAGAAATCAAAGATTTTGGTTTAATAGTTCTAATAAACTACAAAATCCAAACAGATTTTTCCCAAAGCTTCTGAAGAGTTTCAACAAGGAATATATATTTTTCAGTGCATGCATGCACTTCATTTGTTCTTTGCAAAACTTTAGTTTCAATTTTTAAGTAATTTACTTCAGCCTTATGTTTGATTAGTTCGAGTTTTTGATTCATCATATTCTATGTGGCTGTAGAGGTGGAACCTTATGAAAATGGAGGTGGAAGAGCAATGGAGGAGAGAGAAACGCATAGTGAATGAGAAAGAGAGAGCAAAGAGAAAAATATACCTATTTTTGGAATTAGAGATAGGTATGAAATGTTATAAATAAGGATAATAGATGAGATCCTTATCAGAATATTAGCATTAATGAGTGCATTTTTTTGACCGTTAGATCTAATTAAATCCAATAGTTTAGAAAATGTGTAACTCTAAAGAGTTACACTATGTGTAACTTGAACCCATCTCATATATTTGAAGAAGTTGATGGCAAGAGAAGTATTTGTGGCTATAAAAGTGGTGCATTCAAGCCTTCAGAGCTTCATTATCATTCTACTTTTAAGGAAATTTTGGCAATTAAACATGGAATCGAAAACTTTCAGCTTCATCTTCTTGGGCATAATTTCCTAGTAGAAATGGACATGTCCTCCTTTCCAAAAATGCTCCAGTTCAAAAGAAAAATGCTTCCACATCCTCAGCTACTCAAATGGTCAAATTGGTTTTTACAATGGTCTTTTCAAGTCAAACACATCAAAGGTAAAGATAATCTTATCACTGATTACCTTTCTAGAAAACCTCTAGTCCTTACCACCACAATCATTCCTCCATCTTTGTATATATATCCAATCACGGATCCATCCTCATCCTCAAGCTCTTCTTCAGCCCCTGATGATATTCTTAATATGATAGAAACCCTTCCCCCAGAAATAAAAGAACAAATAAAGACCTTGACCCTTGAAGCTAAATCTAAAAGAATCATTAGAGTCCTCCATGACTACCTTAAAGAACATCAGCGTCATTTCCTTGCTATTTTCCCAAACATAGATGAACCATGGAAAACCCCTTTTGCCTTTTAGATCACCAGTTGGACAGTTTTCCATTACCTCTATATGTGGTACTTACTCAATGAGTATTACCTCTGTCTCCATTTTGAACCGAAATTCTACTTATATATTTTCCCACGTGAAAATAAATGTTTTACCAAATTCTGGTTTGAAATCTTGAAAAATGATGCTCATAATGGTGAATGGTATAAGTATTCCAAAGTAGAACACCCACGCTTTGGCAACAAGATTACTTCTACCTGTTTGGTTGTTAAGCTCAATTCCAAATATAATGTGCGCGCAGAAGGAACCCTTCACCCTGTAGACATGCATTGGGTAACTAATGTTGATGGTACTCTTCATAAACACATGGACGTGTCTTGGATATCTTGCCACTATTCCCTCACAATGGCAGAATCCTTTAACTAGAGAATCCTACCTCAAATAGTGCCAACAGATCCAGATGCATGTAGACAGCAATGGCCACATGAGGACCATTGGGAAATGTCCAATCCTTTGATGGGACATGATGATCCCTACTACAATAACCATGATCTAGATGTTGACGTTGATGATCTGAATGTTGATGTTGATGAAGAATGGTTCCAAAGAAGAGATGGATGGGACAACTAGACAGTAAAAAAATAAATAAATAAAAAAAAGGGAGAAGTATTCAATCTTAGAAGACTTTCTAACCACTAGAAAGACTTTTTGTCCAGCATGTGCATTCTACCAAAAGACTTAATCACCACTAGCTACTATAGTAGAATTTTGGCATGCAATATCTACTTTCCTGCCTCATGTTGGTTCAGGCCCTATTCTCTTCTTGTGACACTTGTCACCCATGCATGAAAATCTTGCCTTTTTGTCTTCTCCCCCCCGACAACATATATCTGGTGGTTAGCAACATATCCAGACGAAGAAAAATTTGTCAATCTATTTTCACATCCTCCACTCTTTTGGACATCTGTCACGAATCAGTTGGCCCCTACCATCTACTGTAGAAATTTCTTATCCGTAGATTGTAAAATATTTCTATAAACTATTGCCTATAAATAGGCCTCTTGTATCCTTAGAAAGGCAGAGTGAGAAAGAGATAGAAAGGGAAGTCATTGTAACATATGTACCAGTTTCTCTTATGCCTGATGTAAAAAAGCTGTTGAACTTAATAATATCCTTAAGTTTGTTGTATCTTGTTCTTTGTTCCATTCCTTACGTAAATATTATCCTTTATGTAATTTTAGTATTACATGCCATAAACCAGTTCTAGTAACTTTGTCATAATCTTCTTACACCCCCTTCATAGTAACTTTGTCATAATCTTTTTAATGCATTTGTCAAAAGTGATTGGACCAGCGTTACCATTGCTTTTTGGAATTGAGATGGAGTATTTTTAAGACCAATGGGCATAACAGTCCATTGATAATGGTGGTCTGGAATGCAAAAAGCTGTCTTGTACCTTTCTTCTAGATGGATTTCTAATTGCTAAAATCCTGCTTTGAGATCAAACTTTGAAAATATCCTAGCATTGGAAAGATGCTAGAAAAGAGCACTTTTGTTTGGCAAAGGGAACTTGTCGTCTGCAAGAAAATGATTAAGATCTTAGTAATTTATTACCAATCTGAGTTTTCCACGAACTTGCTTAGCATGTTTATTGACATAGAAAGCTTCACACGCCCATGGAGAAGCTATAGGTTGAATGAGTCCTTCTGAAAGAAGAGTGGATAACTCTTGCTTAGCTAGGGTCAAATGTTCAAGATTCATTCCTCTGTGACTGGCTTTTGTGGGGTTAACATCTTCATTCTTTTTGAAGGGTAGATTTATAAAGAAAGATGGATTTTTCCACAAAGGGTTTGGATTTTTAAGGAGGAATTCAAAAGGGGTAGTCGCATAACATTCTTTAGTAATCTGGAGTTTCAAAGAGTCAAAGGGATCTATTGTGACTAAATGAGGTACTTGAGTCCAAGTGAGAAGATGTTGTTTATGCAAAAGTCCTTTTGATGACCATCTAAGGCTAGGTATTTAATGAAGGAGATCAAATCCTATTAAGAAGGTCTTTACCTATGAGAAGGGAGCCAAGGACTTGGTGTTTAATGGTAAGGGTTGAAAAGATCCTAATGAGGATAGGCTTACTTTTCAAGGTGATCAAAAATGTTTCTCCATTTGCTGCTTTGAACATCTGATGATGGGGTAGCCAAAATTGTTCGGGTAATATCTTGGGATGGAGAATTGTTGTCTTCTGAATTTGAATCATCTTCTGAGGTAGAATAGGCCATAACATCTAAGGCTTATGGAGAGTAATCATCATCTAGTGAAAAGAGTGATTCTACATCTGAAAATGGGGTATCATTTGCATAAATCTAGGCTTGTTCAAGAAGCTTTACGGCCTTTTCTTTCTTTGGACAATTTTTTGCAAAATGACCTGGTCTTCTACATACAAAACAGACTTTTGAAGTTTTTGCTTTGAACTGTTTCCTTCTAAGAAACTTCCATTTCTTTTTCTTGAAGAACTTCTTCTTCTGACTAGCATAGTACCTCTTCTTCCAAGAATACTTCTTGAAATGATCTTTTCTTTTTGTTGGACAAGTACAATTTTTGTCATAGCATTTTATCTGCAAATCTTTTCTTTTACAATTGTCTTTGAGCTTGCTATAGACCTTGTCAATTTCTGAAAGAAACTTTCTCTGGTTGCAAGATTTTTCAAGAGCAATAAGCACATGCGGGTAGATTTCTCCTAAAGAGGCTTGTTGCAGAGTTATTTTTTGCAGGTACATCATGCAAAGAGTTTCATCTCCTAATGATTCTGGAAAAGAGTTTAGAAATGTGTGCTTAGAGTTGACGTCATCCACGCCATTAAAAGAGAACTACCTGCTTGACATTCTGTCAAAATGTTTTTCCAAATCTTTCCTTTCAAAAGAGCAACATTTCATCAATAAAAATTCTTCTCGTGCTACTTCTGTATAATGGCCACAGAACCAAGGAATTCACTGTGAATGATTGTGAAAAAATCTTCTAGAGTGAGACACTGGGCTGCTTGTCTTTGCCTGTATTCTCCAAGATTAATCCATCATTGTCTTAGTTTTCCTGTGAGTCTTGTAACAAATTTGGCGATAATTTGTGCAACAGTGTTATTTGGGGTTTGGAGTTCAGCTATGCACCATGAATACATGTTAAAAATCTCATCATGCCATTTTAAAGGGGGGTATTATCAATGGTGAACAAGTGTTTTAAATCTGTGGTTGATGAATAGGTTAATCTTGTTTGGTAATCAGGGATGAAAGGTGGTGGAGGAAAAATTAGTTGTGGGGGATGTTGTTCAGGGTGAATGACATCATCATCATCTTCTTCTACCTTTGGGTCTGTCATAAATACTCCTTCTAATCCAAGATCAGACAAGTCTAGATCTATATCATCAATAACTGGGAGCATAAAAGGTTCTTCTGTATCTTGAAAAGTAAGGGATTTGAGGAATAATGATATTGGGTTCGGAGGGTCTGGGTTTGTAGCCAACATGTTTATATCTGGAGGTCTTGAAGAAGTACCAATAATTGGATCTGAGGGTTGGTATAATGGTTATTTGTCTTTTTTTCATGGGAGAGGGTTCATATTGTGGTTTGGTTTGGGGTTGTAGTTGGAGTGGTGTTGAACATGTTATACTAGGAAAGATTCTGCTTGGTTTGAAGGGGTTATGGTCAAGATGTGTTATGGTTAATGGCTGGAGGTTTTGGTAATGAGAAACTAGGGAGAATGGTGAAGCTAGAGGTATGGGCAAGTATTTATACAATGACTGGCGAGGTTGATAAGGCATATAGACTTGCATTGGAAGAGCTTGGATAACCTCTTTTCTTGAATTCTCCAAAGACTGAAGTTGCACCAACAACTATTTTCTTTCTTTTTCTTTTTGTCCAATGAGTGAAAATGAGACAGACAAATCTTTTACTGTGGAGCCAATGGTTGCCAATTCTTACTTAACTGTCTGTATTTTCTTCTTCAAGTCTCCAATAAAAGAATTTGAGGTCAAGAAGGTATGAGTAACTACTTCAGCCATCTTTTGTTGATTATCAAGGATCTGTGAAAGGACTTGATTTTGTGCCACAGTATTTTTTGCTTGCCAGCATAAAGTTGCTTCAACTGAGGAAACTTGTTTCTTGGTACCATCTGGATTGTTTCCAGTAGGACTTTTGATTTTCCATACATGTTTGGTGTTGGCTTAGGGATGATGAAAACTTTCAAGAGGAGGGAAATTTTGTGAATAGGAGGGTGAAGCATGGTCAAACATGTAGCAAGGGTTTCTGTATATGAGTTTGACTAATAGGTTTGGGTTGATATTTTGGTATTTGGGGGAGGACTTTCTAGTAGTATGGAATCAACGGGAGTTTGTGATTTTGACAAGGATTTTCTTTGCATGGAGAAAAGGAGGGAAGATAATGTTTCTTGGTTCAGGGATAAAGGACATAATAGTTAAACTTTTCAGAAGGTTCTCTAAGGAGGTCAACTTTTGGATCTCCTACCTCATATCTTTCTTAAGAATCTGCTGGGAGGACTTTTTCTTTCTTCGTGAATGATTTTTTTCAAAAACTTCTTCTTCTTGGCAATCAGTACAATCACAAACATCCCACCAGATATGGCCAGAAGATGATTTTCGTTCATAGCAAGGCTGTCCATCCTCTCATAATGCTTTGATTTGAAGACCCTTGAGGCCTTCATATGACACTGGATGGATCATAGCATTCTGAGTAAGAAAAACTGTTACCTCTTTCTTTTCTGGTGTAGTTGCGAGGAATCTAATTTCAACTTCACCATTTTCTTTCTTGACAAAGAAAGAATTATTAGACTGTATTGGCTTAACTGCTTGGTGAAGCATCTCATATTTCGTAATCCATGATTCTGGAAAGAGAGAAGTCATCTGGTCTCTATTTAGCTGTCTTGGAACAAATGTGCACATAGGCGTCATGCCTGGATCAGCTTGGATCAATAGAGCATCATTGGATTGGGCCATCAACGAGACTGCTATGTCAAAAGCATGATTTTGAAGTTTGTAGGCTAACTGATAATGAAGTGTGGCAGCAAAAGTATCTTGCACCTGAGAAGCTCCTGTGATCTGAACTTGCACCTTAAGAGCATCACAAAGGTGAGGATCCCTGAGGGACATGTTGAAGTTGGGGAAAAGTGTAACAAAAACTGTTCCCGCATTTAAGGTTGTCTGGACAGTTCCGATGACTGCATTATGATATTCCAAGAATCTAGAATCAAGGAGTGAAATTCTAGAGGCAACATAGAGTCCCTTTCTTCCATGAAAAGTTAGTGCTAACCTGACTGCACCAAAGTGGAAATGTGTGTACCCTTGTTTTTGCCATGAGATTACAAATTCTCTAGGAAGGGCAAGGGTGATAAAATTTTCATTCTCACTAGCTAGAATATTCTATTGGTCAAACTTGGAGACCTGGACATACTCTTTAACAATAGAAGAATGAGAAGGACCTAAAAACTTTTTTATGGATTTTTTGAAGGAATTTTGAGGTTTATCAAACACAATGTAAGGATTTACAATAGGAAAATCAGTAATAGGAATCTTACTATCTTCAGGTATATGGGAGATTTCATACAAGTAGTCTAACCTATTTGCATTAGACTTACGAAGAGGAAGGTCAAAAGTAGGTGTAGTGGTATCAATAACTGATTCAGATGAACTAGCCATAATGGTTTCTTGAGGAAAAAACTATTTACCTAAGACCTAACAAGACACAAACACCACTCCTAGGCTTACACGTCCACAAGATAACTTAGGAAAACTGGATTCTTTAAAATATTAAGAACAACTCCTTAGTGTTCTACTTGATTATCAAATCCAGTGTTCTAATGTGATAAAAATAAAGAATCCACATATAGTGGCAACTGTAAATTACAGAGCATACTAATCAAGATAATAATCAAAGCACATCTGGTTAAAGTACGGCTATTTGAAACACATTTGTATAGCTCTGATACCAACTATGAGAAAATTATAGTAAGCCTATCCTCATTAGGGTTGGAAAGATCCTAATGAGGATAGACTTACTTTTCAAGGTGATCAAAAATATTTCTCCATTTGCTGCTTTGAACATTTGATGATGGGGTAGCCAAAATTGTTCGGGTAATATCTTGGGATGGAGAATAGTTGCTGCTACACCTGTATCAAACAAGGCTATTACAAGAATGGGTCTAGAATAAGTTTCAAGGAGGATGTGTACTTGGGCTATGGGTGTGGGGCTGATTAAGGGGTCTATAATAGGCTGAGATGTGTAGATGGTTTGGATTTTTGGGTCTGTGGAACCTATTAAGAAGAAGATTGTCATCCCTTCCTCACCAAGACAAGATTGAGTGATATAAATTAGAGACCCAAAGGAAAATATTGTTTTATTTCAGCATATGTAACAAGTCAAGACCATAGGGTAAACCATAAATGTAAGCACGGGTTAATTGGAAAGGTCTATGGAAATCGCAACAGGCATCCTCCCCCCAAAACAGAATATAGCATTCATTTATTCTTCAAATGCCACATTGCCAGGGATATTTGGTTTGGAAGCTTATGGGGCTTTGAGATCTGAGATTCTCCCTATTTCGAATAATAAAGATATTGTGAAGCTATTGCTGGACCCCCATAGTATTTCAAAATTTGGATTCTCCTACAAATTCTTTACAAGAACAATGTACTGCTCAAATTGCTTTCACACTTGAAGTAATCTGGAATGTCAGAAATCAAGTAGAGCACAATGATTCACAGATCAACATCATGACCACTATCAATTCAATGGAACACAAGGTAACTGAAGTTATGAGTCTTATTAAATAAACCTGGTATCATTACTGATAAAAGGGTCTAAACGGACACGCGCCCCTTAGGCGTCTAATCAAGATTTTTCAATTGGTTTAAGCAATGGCAGAGCAAAATTTTCATACACTTGCACATATATACACTCGAACATAGTATTTGAGATCAATATGAAATATATAAAGTCATTCATATGTATATTAAGTGAAAATTTATTGTAATCATACCCTCAAAAAATAACATATTTGTTATATTTTATTTATGCGTTAATAATTTTTTGATTGAATAAGTTTTTTTTCTGATTTTTTTCCAAATTCAAAATACCTCTTATAATTGGGAAAAAAGAGATAGCTAGATAGACAACAAAGATAACTTACATCAATTTATGTTATTAATTATTTGCGAAATTTTATTGCTTATTATATAAATTTTTTTTGAAGGAGAATAAATTATTATATTAAGAATTTGAGGTCCTATTAGAATAAAGTTTCTTACACACATGCACTCGAACCCTCTCGCTCCACCCTCGGTCTCAAGAACATTTAGAACACGTAACGGTTAAAACAGAATTTGGAAAACATACCGAGTGATTTTATGTAAATGGTTATGCATGTCTGAGGAACCCAACTCCCTATTTTCCCATCTAGTCTTTATTAGCCATTTATTTACAGCTCAAGGGGAGTCACTTGAAATCATAATAGCACTAAAAGCAGCCTACAAAAGAAGGCAATGCCATTACAGGAAATGCAGAAAGTATTCAGCAACTTTGTGTTTGTTATGATTCAAGAACTTGAAGCTAAAAATGATCACCTGATTGCACAAAAAGTGGAAATGATTTGATAGCCTTGTTATTCAAGTGACACCAAAGGTTTGTTTGAAAAGAATGCCTTAAGGTTGGCCATCACCAGATCCTGCAATGCTGCAAAGGATTCAAGGGTCACAACAGCACAATGCGGAGACAACACAACATTGTCTAATTTGAATAGCTCTTTCGGCACATCAGGTTCATTCTCAAACACATCGAGACCTGCACCACCAATCTCACCTCGTACCAGAAACTGCACCAGTTCCTTCTCGTCGACAAGAGGCCCACGTCCAACGTTAATTATCACTCCTTCCTTTCCCAGTGCTCTCATGACATCCTTGTTGATTATGTGGTGAGTATCCTCTGTGAGCGCACAACAAACAATTAGGACATCACTATTAGCCGCAAGGTCCCAGACATTTGCATAGTAAGGGAATGGAACGGATGGCTTTTTCTTCCTTGAGTTGTAGGCAATGCTGCATCCAAAGGCCACGAGCCTTTTGGCAATTTGGGAACCAATATTTCCCAGCCCCAAAATCCCGACTCGCTTTCCTCCCAACTGAAACCGTAGTGATGTTGAAGAGAATTTAATTACACAAAATTCTTCAAAAAGATGCACAAGTGATCTAATCAAGACGATTATAGAAAAGGCATGTGTTCAACCAAAAGAAAAAGTGCAGCATAGGAGCACCTCCAAGGCTCCAACCTTGATATTATTAATTGGAACAATGTTCTCCACATATGGAAGATTCCATTAGCAACCAGATCTGCAGCTATTCAAAATCCTAATCCACAAAGCAATGGCCACTCATCTATAACTTTCTTTATACATTGTTTTTTTGGGTAAGTACATCCATAACTTCTTTAAATCCTCTTCATGAATTTTGAAGTTCTAAAGTGAATTACACTTAGTCAAATCCTCTCCATTTAAAATAGATCTATTTTATGATTCTAATCATTAGATTTATGATTTAAAAATTGGATATTATATATATAAAAAAAATAGATATTATAAAGTTAAAGTGTATCATGTGTCATAAAATCTTAACTGTTCACTTGAAATGGAAGACATTTTCCCCGAATCAGTCCATTTTTCATCCATGAATATTAAATAGTGCGACCTCTCAAACATTGTAGTCTATGCTATCAAGAGTCAACCAATACAAAAACACTTTTTTTTTTTGTTAAATCAATACAAAAACACTTTGATACGATTGCTTTATCCTACAAAATATAACCCTACTAACCCATCAAAGGTACGGATTTGGAAACAGCACTAGCATACAAGGCATCGGTCTTTAAAATAGCATATTTAACTTTTTGCTGATTTTTTTTTTTTTAAACTAAAAATGTACTAAAGTATTCTTGTACTCTAAAAAAGTAAGAAAAAAAAGTTTTACTGTTTTAAAAAATTATACATAAAAGTTAAAAACCAAAAAGTTAATTTATAAGCTGGTCAAATTTGAGTTCCGGGAGGTCACAGACCATCCTAACCTAGAAAAAATAATAATTATTATGTATAAATTAAAAAAAAAAATTATGATTTTGCTCAACATTATGTATTTGTTTGGCTAGAGCTTATAAGCTCTAACTTTTAGCTTTAATGTACAACTTTTTAGAATCTTATTTTTTTCTCGTTTTCTCAAAATACAAATATACCACAGCACACTTTTAGGAAAAAAATTTCAGCAAAAAGCTAAATAAATTATTCCCAAACTGACACATAATCACACTTTGGATAAAATTTGGAAACAAACTTAGTTGTAATCTAAGGCTACAATTCTTCTCAATATTTTTTTATGAGATGCGAATTTAGAAAAATCCACCAATGTATTACATTTTCTTTTTATAACCTCATCTTCCATACTTGCAAAATTTTAAAAAAATCAAAAATCAATAGTTATATTATTAATTAAATTTTAAAATTTCAAATTTTTGTAGTCTAAAATTATACATAAAAAATAAGTTTATAGATTAAATAGTAAATAACATCTGATTAACATAATATTTTATAAATATTAATAAGAACGTACAATTTAACGATTAGATTTTTAAAATATGTAGCTGAGTTAATTTGTTCAGTGAAAGTTGTAACTTTATACTACAACTAAGTTTGTCGTAGCCAAACTTTGATCCCTTTAACAATATATCAAGTCCTTAAAAATAAAATAAAAAAGTCCAAGAAAAATTTTATTTAACTAAAATTTTGAAAGATATGTAGTTTGTAGCATTTTGATAATGGAACTAGCATACAACGATTTAAAAATAAGAAAATTTATAGTAGGAAATGGTAAGACTATGTATTTGTGGGTTTTTTTTTTTTTTTTTTGGTCTGTATATGAAGTTCTCTTTTTATTAGATTTTGTATAATTTAAGTTACTTAATAATCATCCTGAAAAAAACTTATAAAGACGCCACTAAAGCTAGTCTCAAACATACCTCTCAAACCTTTCAAATTCCTCCTATGTCTTTTTATTAGATAATTGGATGTGAAATTTGAAAATATGATACATTTTTTTTATATTTTTAACACCTATATTCTACCATTTTCAGTCAAAAAAACACTTATATCAAATTTCATTCAAATTAAATATTATTTATTATTCAATTAATTAACTTATTTTATTTTTATGCATAATTCAATATTATAAAAACTTAAAATTTAAACATTTAATTAATGATATAACTATTGATTTTTTTTTTAATGAAGAATATAATAAAAGCATACCATCTAAAATTTCAAAATTCAATAAAAATATATAAAAAGAATTTAAATGGTAAATTTTTTTTTTTTTTTTTTAATTTGAGAAACAGCAAATTCGAAAACAAACCTTGAAACCAAGTGGGTGTTCTCCTTTCACAGGCCATAACCTGCCTCGAACAAAGCGGTCAGCAGCCGATATTCGACGCAGAACATCAATCAACAGTGCCACGGCATAGTCAGCCGCGTCCTCAGAGAAGGCAGCACTAGCACCGGTGACCATGATTCCACGGCGGCGACACTCGTGAAGGTCAATGTGGTCAACACCAGCGCTGGACCCAACAACGAGTTCCAGGCTAGGGAGGAGACCAAGGGTGTCAGCAGTGAGAGGGGTCAAGCCCACGCAGAGTAAGGCACGAGCCGAGTGGGCATGGCGAGACAGGAAGGACTCTGTCGACTCATCAGGCGAGTCATTTGGGTCAAGCAGGTGGAAATGCCTCTGTAAGCGGTCTTCGAGGGGAAAGTTGAAGTTTTTGGAGCGATGCACAACAACTAAGGGTAGCTCACCATCCTCCTTTGGTTCTTCTTTGTTTTCCAAGACTTGCGGCTGCTCTTCTTTGGTAGCCATTGATTGATGCAAGGCTTTGCCGCTTTGGGGGGGTCAACTGGAATCTTTAATTTGCAGTGGTTTTAACGATTGTATTTTATCAATGGTGGGCATGCTTTATAGTTTATATTCACCAAATGGAGAAAACGAATTATAAAAATCATTAAATGTGTTTATGATGGTTTATTTAACAAATCAACCTTATTTGAAATATGAATAAAAAAAATAAAATAAAAAACCAACTTTAAAAGAATCTAACACTATCAGAGGCAGAAGAAAACAGAGAGCAACAGAGCAAGAAAGATGAGAAATTTCTGATTGTATTAGCTTAAAGAGACTTTGTACATCCAGATTACATTTATACCAAAAAATTAATCTAACTGACTTACTAAGCACTAACTAACTACATCATACGGAACTCGTGTGAGGATTAGTTACAAATGGTTGCTGCACATGTGAACACTAAGAATAAATATAGATACAAAAACTACTTGTAGCTTTGCCACATTTATAATGAACTTTGTCTGTCGTATAGCCAATGTCTACTCCCTCTCACCAGATGCTTGTAGCTGGTTCTTTTTCTTGCTTTTGGGTGCTGAACTTTGACAGTCCTCCTCAAGATGAGAACTAGAACTATGAATATTAACTATGTTCATCTTGGTAAGTAAGTATTTGAGTTGTTGACCACTTAAAGCTTTAGTGAGCAAATCTACCAATTGTGAATGTGTGGGAGTATAAAACAATCTAACAACCTTATCTTGCACTTTATCTCTAACCAAGTGACAATCAACTTCGATGTGCTTGGTTCTTTCATGAAAAACAGGATTTTCCCCTATGTGAATGGCTGCTTGATTGCACAGAAAAGGGGTGCAGGTTGTGGGTGATAAATTTCCAAATCCTTCAACAAAACAAGTAACCATGTCATCTCACATACTGTCATTGCCATTGCTCGATACTTAGCTTCAGTAGAGGATCTGGACATTGTAGACTGCTTTTTAGATTTCCATGATATCAAGGAATTTCCCAAAAATACACAATATCCAGCAGTGGATCTTCTTGTATCTACACAAGAAGCCCAATCAGCATCTCTGTAAGCCTTCAAATGCATATCAGATGTGGTTGGTAACAAAATACCTTGGCCAGGACACCCCTTGATGTATTGAAGGACTTTATAAGCTGCAACTAAGTGTAGTTTCCTAGGCTTAGAGACAAATTGGCTGAGTTTGTTCACTGCATAACCTATATCTGGTCTAGTGATGGTAAGATATAATAATCTTCCCACCAGCCTTCTATAAATCCCTGGATCAAAAAGTAGTTTGCCATGAAACTTACTTAACTTCAGATTTTATTCCATTGGTACCTTACTAGGTTTGCAAGCTGTCATACCTGCTTCCTTCAAAACCTCTAGAGCATATTTCCTTTGACAGATGGAAATGCCCTTATCTGATCTTGCGACTTCAAGTCCAAGGAAATACTTTAGAACTCCAAGATCCTTAAGTTTGAATTCCTGACCTAATGAAACCTTCAATTTATCAACAGCCTAAATATCATTGCTAGCAATTAATATGTCATCGACATCGAGAAGTAATGCTATGAATGAATTATTGAACCTCTTAGTAAACAAAGAGTAATCTGCCCTGGACTGCTTGAAACCCATACTTAAATAAGGTATTTGAAAACTTAGAATACCATTGTCTTGAAGCCTACTTGAGACCATACAAGGACTTGTTGAGTTTGCATACTATATTGGCCCCTTTGCTGCGAAAGCCTTGAGGAAGCTGCATATATACTTCTTCATGCAAATCACCATGAAGAAATGCGTTGTTGACATCCAATTGACTCAAATGCCAGCCTTTCACAGCAGCAACAGCAAGGAGAGTTTTGACAGTAGTCATCTTAGCAACAGGAGAGAAAGTTTCAGTAAAGTCCAACCCCTCTTATTAAGTGAATCCTTTGGCAACCAGTCATGCCTTGTACCTTTCCACAGACCCATCAACTTTGTATTTCACTTTATATACCCATTTACAGCCTATAGCCCTTTTATGAGGAGGCAAAGGAGTAAGGGTCTAAGTATTGTTGGATTCTAAGGCATTGATCTTAGCTGTCATGGCAGCTTGCCATTTGGGGTCTTGAACAGCCTCATGATAGAACTTAGGCTCAGGAATAGCAGCAATTAAGGAACAAAAAAGGGAATAAGAAGAGGACAATTTAGAAGAGTCAAGATAGTGAGATAAGGGGTATTTTGTACCTGAAGTGATAGGAGCAGAAGCACCCTTGTTGGAAAAAGTGGAAAAAGGATGAGCATCACAAGTAACATTGCCGCATTGATAATCTTGTAAGTAAGCTGGGGTTTTGGAAACTCTAGCAGATTTTCTTAAAGGAGGATTATAAGTAAGTGATGGAGAAGGAGAATCTACTGAAGCTATAGGAAGATAATTGAAATCTGCAGAATCAATATGATTAGGAACAGCAGATAAGGCTATCTCAGAAGATGGAAGGATGGGTGGAGCCACTGGATTAGATGCACTAGAATCTATAGAAATGTCTATATGTGAAGAAGTAAAAGGTTCAGGAATAAAAGGAGATGTAAAATCAGGTTCAGTAGCAACTGAAGGAAAGATATGAGGCAAAGAAATAGAGGAATGAGGAGAAACAGTGACAAAAACAAAAGGAAACAGAGTTTCATGGAAGAGGACATCTCTAGAGATAAAAAATTTCTTGGTGAGTAGATTGAGAAGTTTGTAGCCCTTGAAACCAAAAGGATACCCAAGAAAAACACAAGGTGTGGATCTAGGTTCAAATTTATTTCTGTTGTGGGCTAAAGTGGAGGCAAAGCATAGACAACCAAAAACTTTCAACTGATCAAATGATGGGAGTTGACCATAAAGCTTTTCAAATGGTGTTTTTATTCTCTAAAACTGAAGTAGGCAGTCTATTGATTATGTACACAGCAGTTAAAACACAATCACCCCAATAAGAAATAGGGATATTGGACTGAAATTTCAATGCTCTAGCTATATTAAGGATATGTTGGTGTTTCCTCTCCACAACTGAATTTTGTTGTGGAGTGGCAACACAAGAATGCTGGTGAATTATACCATGACTAGCATAGAAATCTTTTAAGAAAAATTCAGGAGCATTGTCAGACCTAATGGCTTTAATGTTGGTATTAAACTGTGTACATATCATATTATAGAAAGAAATCAATAGAGGCCTAGTTTCAGATTTAGATTTCATGAGATATATCCATGTAGATCTAGTGGCATCATCTACAATAGTAAGGAAATATTGAAAACCATCATGAGTAGCTTTAACAAAAGGCCCCCAAACATCACAATGTATAAGATCAAAAGCAGTGGAAGAGATATGATTAAGGCAAGGGAAGGGAAGTCTTTTCTGCTTAGCAATAGGACAAACAATGCAATCTTTATTACTGTGTAAAGATGATACATCTGGTAAACAATGATGTAAAGCTTGAAGTTTATCATCAGACACATGTCCTAGCCTAAGATGCCAAAGATATGGCTTAGAAGTAGTGGAAACAGAATTAACAAAGGACTTGAAAACTGACTTTAGAATAGAAGAAACATCTGAAATAGAATCACAAATGCTTGAAGATTGCAGCAGGTATAGATTGTGATGTAGTTTACCCACTCCAATCGTTTTTCAACAAGTAAGGTCCTGTATGAAACAATAATTGGAGAGACAAATAAGACAACATGATAGGGACTTAGTCAATTTACTCACTGATATGAGGTTGAAAGTAAAAGTTGGTACACAAAGCACATTCTCAAGAATTAAAGTAGAAGTAATTTGAATGGTACCTATGTGAGTGACAGTAACCTTCTCACCATTAGGTAATTGAACAAAAGTGGAAACACAACTAGTAATTTTAGTGAATAGGGTAATGGAATGAACTATATGATTTGTTGCCCCAATATCTAGAATCCAAGATTCATTACCAAAAACAGTTTTGTTGCTAGGATTAACAGCAAATATTGAATGCTTCATGCTTAGGCACATAGATTCTTGAAACAATTCACAAGAAATACCTGAAAGAGTAGAATTTGCTGAGTGAATTGCATCATTGGAGGTTGAAGCAGAAGCATGAGAACTTAACAGTGACAGAAGCTGCTGGCATTGCTCTGAAGTAAATGGGAAAGAAGTAGGCTGATGAGTGAAATGAGTGAAATCTGGTTGGGCCTGGTCTCCTGCAATTGTGACCTGATTAGCCATAGAAATTTTGCCTTTCTGCTTGTAACCTGGTGGAAAACCTACAAGCTTGTAGCACTTTTCCATCACGTGACCAACTTTCCCACAGTGGCTGCAAATAGGCCTTCCTTTTCCTCCATTACCTTTGACATTCTTGCCGGCATTGCCAGAAAAATCCGAGCTTTGAATGAACCCTTGGTTCTTGACTGCTAAAGCAGTAGACTCAACAGAAGAATTGACATTAAATCCCAAAGCTTATTGTCTCTCTTCTTGAATGACCAAAGAAAAAGCTTTATCAATGGAGGGAATAGGATCCATCATCAAGATTTGAGTTCTGACCTGTGAATAGGCTTCATTCAATCCATTCAAGAATTGCATCAACGAATCTTAATGTTGAAAAGATGTAATTTTGTCATTGACTCCACAGGTACATTTACCACAAGCACAACATGGCAGAGGCTTAAAATTCAACAACTGATCCCGGCTGTTTGAAGACCAGTAAAGAAGCTTGTTACTGTTGAATCTCCTTGCATAACCGTGGATATCTGCTTCTGAAGCTGAGAAATTCTTGGTCCATTAGCTTGAGAGAAACGATTTATAAAAGCATTCCAAACTTCAAGAGCTGTATCTCTGTAAATCACACTGGCTGTGATGTGAGGAGAAACCGAATTCAAGATCCATGATGAAATCATGGAATTGTTCTTGGACCAAGCCAGCTTCTCAAGAGGCTTGATTGCCATAGAAGCAGTGATAGATCCATCCACAAATCCGAGTTTGCTTTTGGCATCCAAAGCCATTCGCATAGCTCTAGCCCATATGGAGTAATTCTCTTCTGTTAAGGGTTGAGAAACCAGAATCGCACCAGGTGATTCACCGTGGTGAAGGAAGAATGGACTTCTAGGATCCTCCATTGGAGAAAGATCTCGCTGAGCAAAGGTGGAAGAAGAAGAATGAGAAGAGGAATTTTGGCTAGGGTTTGACGCCATTAACAAAAGCTTTAAAGCTCTGATACCATAAAAGAATCTAACACTATCAGAGGAAGAAGAAAACAAAGAGCAACAGAGCAAGAAAGATGAGAAATTTCTGATTGTATTAGCTTAAAGAGACTTTGTACATCCAGATTACATTTATACCAGAAAATTAATCTAACTGACTTACTAAGCACTAACTAACTAAGCACATTATACGGAACTCGTGTGAGGATTAGTTACAAATGGTTGCTACACGTGTGAACACTAAAAATAAATATAGATACAAAAACTGCTTGTAGCTTTGCCACATTTACAATGAACTTTGTCTGTCGTATAGCCAATGTCTACTCCCTCTCACCAGATGCTTATAGCTGGTTCTTCTTCTTGCTTTTGGGTGCTGAACTTTGACACATCACAATCTGTACCTGCTGCAATCTTCAAGCATTTTTTATTCTATTTCAGATGTTTCTTCTATTCTAAAGTCAGTTTTCAAGTCCTTTGTTAATTCTATTTCTACTGTTTCTAAGCCATATCTTTGGCATCTTAGGCTAGGACATGTGTCTGATGATAAACTTCAAGCTTTACATCATTGTTTACCAGATGTATCATCTTTACACAATAATAAAGATTGCATTGTTTGTCCTATTGCTAAGCAGAAAAGACTTCCCTTCCCTTACCTTAATCATATCTCTTCCACTGCTTTTGATCTTATACATTGTGATGTTTGGGGGCCTTTTGTTAAAACTACTCATGATGGTTTTCAATATTTTCTTACTATTGTAGATGATGCCACTAGATCTACATGAATATATCTCATGAAATCTAAATCTGAAACTAGGCCTCTATTGATTTCTTTCTATAATATGATATGTACACAGTTTAATACCAACATTAAAACCATTAGGTCTGACAATGCTCCCGAATTTTTCTTAAAAGATTTCTATGCTAGTCATGGTATAATTCACCAACATTCTTGTGTTGCCACTCCACAACAAAATTCAGTTGTGGAGAGGAAACACCAACATATCCTTAATATAGCTAGAGCATTGAAATTTCAATCCAATTTCCCTATTTCTTATTGGGAAAAAGTCAAGCAAAACATAGGTTTAAACTCCACCATTAAACAAACTGAATTCAAACAAAATATTGTGTTAATGAACACGCTCATGAATAAGAGGTTCAAAATATAAATATATATATATATATATATATGTGTGTGTGTGTGTGTGTGTGTGTGTGTGTGTGTGTGTGTGTGTGTGTGTGTGTTTATATACACATATGTATATAGAAATACTTATATAGACTTAAAATTGAATTTATATAAATTTATAGGGTATTAAATTTTTATTTGTAAGTTATTAATAATATAAATAGTTTATTTTGTAGTAAAAATGTTATATAATTTTTAACAATACAAGGTTTGTGAAACTATATTTTATAGAAATAATTACAGGTTATCTACTCATTGCCATCAATGCTTTGAAAAATGTCACTTTTCACCACTTGAGCGTAACTCTATTATACAGTTGTAACCCATGTCTGTATTACCCTTAAAAAAACACAATAAAACATTTTAAAAAATCACATATTTAAGAATCAAAATCCCTCTTCTCCCTTTTTCTTTAGACTATTGTTAGAGAAACGTATTTGACAATTCAAGAAACCACAAAAGAAATCGTTTCTCTGAACATGTAATCTACATTCTAAATTTGACAAAAACAAAACTAAAAGGCTCCAAGTTCATCTTCAATTTCTTTGCCTTTTAAGGATTTATATATACGTTAATATATTCACCATGCCGTTGAATTTGACCTCTAAAGATTCTTTAATCTAATAATCTTATATAGATGGAAACCTTCCAATCATACATCCAAATTTGAATATTATTACTCCATTCATGCCGGAGAGGCCACAACAAAGGCTTATTTCAAAAGAAATACACTAATCATACAAATGGAAACCTTCCAATCATACAACCCTTTGTGCATATTACTACTTCATTCCTGCTGGAAAGGCGACAATAAAGGCTTATTTGAAAAGAAAGCCTTCAAGTTTGCCATAATCACCTCGTTCAAGGCTTCAAAGGATTCTGGAGTTGAAACAGCAAGATGTGGAGACAACACAACATTGTCCAGGGCAAATAGCTCTTTTGGGACATTAGGCTCGTTCTCAAACACATCAAGACCTGCACCACCAATCTCCCCTTGGACCAAAAATTGCACCAATTCTTTCTCATCAACAAGAGCACCGCGCCCAACATTAATAATAACCCCTTCCCTTCCCAATGCTGTCAAAACATCTTTGTTGATTATATGGCGAGTTTCATTCGTCAGCGCACAGCAAACAATAAGAACATCACTGTTAACAGCAAGGTCAAGGACATTGGCATAGAAAGGGTACAGTGCAGATGGCTTCTTGTTCCTCGAGTTGTATGCAACTGTGCAGCCAAATGCCACAAGCCTTTTTGCAACTTCATAGCCAATACTTCCCAGGCCCACAATACCAATTCGTTTTCCCCCTAACTGCAGTCATAATCAATTCATATAAGAACCGATTGGATAATATAATGTTTAAGTTTAATCAAGATGTAAGTATAACTAGTGAATACAACCAGCAACACTATTCTAATGTTTACAAGGTTAGTAGCTGCGGCTCCCACATCACTAGCACTTGATCAAGGCCCTGTATGTTTCTTACCAGCTCTGTTCCCAGAATCATAACAATTTCATTTCTATGACAATGAATTCAATTCCCCAAACACAGATACTAGTTATGCTCTTTCAAGCTAAATGAATATATTCACAAGGTTAGTAGCTTTGAATTATATACCCTTCCCTTGCTTCTCTTTTTCAATCTTTCCAAGCTAATCACGCTGAAAATCCCAGCTAATCAACCATAATTTACCTAGATCTGTATTTCGTATCTCAGTTGTGTATGATTCAAAAGTTCCACACAGGGACACGGAGACATGCCTCAGCTAACCACCTCTGGATCAATAGCAAAACCGTAACATTCACTTTATTACACACCAATCACCAGACCAGATGGCAGATGCTACCTCAGCAACTATGAACATGTGTTTTTGTGTCATTCACTGTGCTCGTCGTTTTTAACAATAAATGCCACCAATCCATATGTGCTAAAAAAATAACAAAACCCATATAGATTGAAAAAACAGGAAACCAAAAACAAAAACAAAAAAACAAAACAAAACAAACCTTACTGCCAAGTGGGTACTCTCCCTGTTGAGGCCACAAACCAGAGCGAACAAATCGGTCAGCAGCGGAAAGTCGGCGCAGAACATCGAGCAAAAGCGCGACGGCGTAGTCGGCCACGTTCTCAGAGTAGGCGTCACCGGAATTGGTGACGGCAATGCCACGACGGCGGCACTCGGCGAGGTCGACGTGGTCAAGGCCGGCGCTGGAGCCAACGACAAGTCGCAGAGAAGGGAGGTGGGCGAGGGTGTCGACGGTGACGGGCGTGGGGCCGACGCAAATGAGAGCGCGTACGGAGGAGGCCTCGGGCGAGGCCAGCGAGTCGAAAAGGCGGAAGTGGGTGATCAAGCGGTCTTGGAGTGGAAGTTTGAATGAAGGGAGGTGGTGTACAAGGACGGGAGGACGGTGGTCTTCGCCTTCGGTAGCCATTGATGGATCATGGATGGTTAAGAGAATAAGAGGTGGGAAGTTTATTAATGCTCAAAACAAAAGAAAGAAGTTTATTGAATGATTTTTTTATGGATAAAAAAAAAGGTTTGAATTGATTTAAAGGGATTTGGATTGTTTTTCTAAATAACTATATTCCTCAAATAATTTTATTAGTTAGCAAGTATTTGAAACTGCATTAATTAGCAAGTATTTAAAATTGTTTAGCCATTTAACAAATCGAGTTCTATAGACCCAATTTTTCTCTTTGAAATCGACCGAGGAGAGGTCGAGTTTCAGTGGAAATCGAGTGGTTCACACTTGAGTTTCATACTCAGACCAAACCTAGAGCAAACTTCCCTCTGAACCCAAATCTCCCTACAGGGAACTAGAACTAGAATCCAGAGAAGACTCACAAAAACGAAGAACTACCAAAGAAGACGAACAAAAACAACGAAGGAATAAAAATAATGAAGCAAATCAAGCAACAAACCCAGCAATGGCAACAGAGACAAAGGGCAAGGAAATCAAACCGCTATGTGGGTGTTCGATGTGGGTGTTCTTAATCAGCTCAGATTTGGGTCTGACCTCCATGGGTGGGTGTGATTTCTACTGTGGGTGGGTGTTTCTGGATTGGGTGTTCTTAATCGAAGTGAGATGTGGGTTTGTTTTGAGAAAGAAGAACGTAGTAAAACGAAAGAGCAATGAACTCTCGAGTGTTTCACTCTCGAGTATGAAACTCAAGTGTCCAGCACTCGATTTCCAACTGAGAGCAAAGTCGAGTTTAAAGAACTCAATTCGTTAGATTGCTAAATAGTTTCAAAATGTTGCTAATTAATGAAATTGTTTGAGGAATATAGTTCTTTAAAAAAAAAAAAAACATCTGTTTCTATTTTTTTTTTTTTTTCAATGATGTAAGAAATGTTATTAAAAAAATACAAAGCAGGAAGTTTTTATTATTATTTTTTTTTTTTTGAAAGGGACTCGCTAATATTATTAATATTTTTTTATTAAAATATGTGCCATATTTTATTGGCACATATTTTAGCACGCTATGCACTTTTGCTGAATTGGTATGGAAGATGGGTCCCTGAAAGTATTTGGTAAGAATTCTAGAATGATTGATCTTCTGATCAGATGTAATGTTCCAGGTTTGCTCTGTTTCCTTAAAGAAATACCATTTTTTCCCCTCACAAAAAAAAAAAAAAAAAAAAAAAAAAAAGAGGAATGGGGAGAGAACTCTTGTGGCATGTTTGGGGCCTATTTGGTCTCCCCTCAAAAAACTCACATTTTCACTTTTTAAACAATATTACACATATTTTTACATGTTTTTTCACCCACACGTAGGCACATGTTTTTTATTTTAAATAACATTACACGTGATTTTATACACTTTTTTATCCACATATATTTTCAAAAATCATTAAAAACTGTTATTTAAACACACATAGCAAACAAACACTTAGTTCTTACCTTTTTTTTTTTTCCCCAAATAAAGGAACTAAACTGCACGTTACAGACCATTGTGTGTTTCAGGTTTCAACCCTCTTATTTTTTTGAGTTTGACCGTGTGAATGTGTAGGACCTGTGGGTGGCAGTTGAGTTAAATTCGCTTACCAATTAAAGGGTTTCTTTTAATTAGGATCGTAAGTTTTGTCAATTATTAGATGTTCCAGTTTTGCTCTACAATAAATACAAAATATTCAAATTTGACTTGAGTTCAAACCAAATGTATAAATTATGTTTAATCTTGAACTTGTCAATTAGTCCAAAAACTTAAACTTAAGATTAGCTTAGCTTCACTTGATTCATTAATCAAGTTGAGCTTAAACTCAAACTTAAATTTAATATCAAGTTTTTAAACTTGAGATACAATACAAGTACATTACTAAATTCCATGTTGAGCATATCATTAAGCCCATTTGATTTAGATATGTGGTTCCATGTTGAGCATATTATTTAGCCCATTTGATTTAGATATGTGGGCCTAACTCCTAATTAATTAAAACTTTAGTAAGATATTAGTTTAAATTTTAGGCTTATATCAATCTTGTTACAAAGTCCATAAACCAACTTAAGCGTAGCTTGTTTTTCTAGAGCCCTATTGTTCATAAGCTTGTTCATGAATAATTTTTTTTACTAGGTTCAGCTTGTTTATTAAATAATATTAAATAAGCCTCGAAGGCAAGTTTGAGTTGTTTATTAACAGTTTGACTCATTTATAGCCTTACTTTTAAGTTTTAACTTTGTAGACATTTTTAGTATGATGGCACCTCCCTAGGTACTTAGAAAGAGGGACCACCCGAGGGGGGGGGGGGTGTCTGTGGTTCAAGACCCTAGGGTACAGGTTGGGGTAGATTTCTACCCATGATTAAAAAAAAAGTTTCTTTTACCTTCGAGTAGTTGTTTGTACACAAAAATTTCACAATAAATTATGAATGACAAGATTTCAATTTGGACCTACCACTGACATTTTATTATTACTTATCAATAACAATTTGTAACCTAAAATTTGTTGTAAATATTTATATGTTTGTTTAAGAACAGCTTATCTAACTTTTTGCTAAAAAATTTTGTTGTAAGTGTATTAAAGTATTTTTGTATATTGAAAAAAGTGAGAAATAGTGAAATTTTAAAAAACTATACATAAAATCTAAAAACTAAAAACTGGGTTTAAGCTGATGCCAAACAAACTTGCATAATAGATTTAACTTTATATGGAAAATTCTCTTGAGTTAGAGCACTTGCATTAGTCGATGCAAAATAGAAAAAGAGTTCATCTTTACACATTTTTGCTCAAAAACTATCCACATCAATCCATCTATAACACCGTTCATATGCAAAATTGCTACAGTAACAGTGTATATTTACATGTAGCTTTCTATCCTATTATTTAAAACTTTTTTCTCTCTCCTCTCCCTTGCCTTGTCAGACTTTCTCTCACCCTCTCTTCAATGTTAAGAAGAAGAAGACGACCACCAACATCCACCCACCATCACAACCAACCAACCAACACCACCATAACCATGCCATTAGAACATTAATTTAATCCAAACACAATCAACCCAAAATTAATGTAAATCATCACAAACCCAACTCAAAATCACATTTATTAAGCCAAGTTACGCTTGTTCATAGCTTGTTTTACTAGGTTCAGCTTGTTCATAAGCTTATTCATGAATCTGAAGTAGTTCCTTCCCAACCTAGTAATACGTATGTGAATTTCAAATCAAATGAGCATGCCACCAACACATTTTGTGTTCAGTAACCCTTCCTACCCCTATATCTCGGTGCATCCTCATTAGACACTTTAACATGAATATGTGTTCCATCAAGTGCCCCAATACAATCCTGAAATTAAAAAAAAAAAAATCTCTCAAAGACATTTACCTTAAAATATACTTATACTAAACTATTATCAAATATTTAATATATACATGATATATTTACCTTAAAATATGGATTGAACCTACTACTCTGTAATATCTCAACTGGCACTTGGGTTCCATCAGGTTGTTGAAGGAACTGATCCTCTAACATAATTATTGATCTTAACACATTATGAAAACGGTGACTAATGGTCTCACCGGAACGACAAAAAAAAAAGAGAACATTGTATGGATCTTCACATTATGTGATAGAGCGTGAAGAAACTTGGCAACTTGCTCTTCAACCGTGGCACATTGTGTGTCTTGAAGATCACCGT
This sequence comes from Castanopsis chinensis, assembly GCA_032878915.1. Classification (NCBI taxonomy): domain Eukaryota; kingdom Viridiplantae; phylum Streptophyta; class Magnoliopsida; order Fagales; family Fagaceae; genus Castanopsis; species Castanopsis chinensis. The sequence goes on along the minus strand of JAVQMG010000115.1, from coordinate 6,757,005 downwards.
CTCTTGGCAAAATGTCACACAAACTTCGAAAAGCTTGTGGACCCATGCTTTATTTCATTACGAACTAATTGTCTAAGTTGATGCATTATTTCATTACGAACTAATTGTCTTTCTATGGTTGATTTTGTAGGAATGTGGGGAACACGTCATTTCAAACGTTGCCTTCGATGAATAATGTAGCACAAATAACGGCATGAAGCATGAACCAAGGCTAGTTTCCGCATATATTCCGAAAAAATTATGGTCTTAAATACCTCATCATTCAAATCCATGTAAGTAAAAAAAATAATTATGTTATTAGTCAGAGTCCTAGTCAAAGAATTATAGGCACATGTTCTATTCATCATAAAATTTGGGCACTTCACAGTATGCTTTTGATAGCTTTTAAACTATAAATTAAATATTATTTTATATTTTAACATATAATTAAATATATGAACAAGAAACAATTTAGGACTTGAATACATTGAAATGAATATATTTTCAATATATTCATTTTAAATGAAACAAAGCCAAAGGACACCATTCAAGTAGCACTCACAATACTGAATTTTGTTTTTCCGTTTCAAAATCTGTCCATTATGTCAATTTCATGGTTCAAAATCTAATTTTCGGAATTTAATAGCATATAAACTACCACGTCTTATTCCTCATATCAGATCAAAAACAGTAATATCCTTCTTTTCATTAAAAATAAAAAATAAAAACATTGGTGATGACATTGTATGATGAATAACCAATATAATTATGAAATTATCCATAAGAACAAAGTTTTGCTTCAATTTAGTGTAATTTTTGTAACCTACAACACCACATTTATACCACAGAAAGTGAAATACTATATTTTGCTACACAATTTATACAGAAGTTCAGGAAGTGATCAATTAGCAATACAACTATCATTTTATGACAAAACATTATTATAGAAAGATGTAAGCAAACCAAAGAATCTGGCCATACAGCAAAAATTATCATTTATATGTCACTCTTTCATCTGTGGACCCCATAGCTATAATTTATAAGACTTGAGGGGACAAAGAAAAAGAAAGACTTACTTGTGAGTAGTAACCAAAACTTGCAGCAGTCAAAGAATAACGTGTAACTATGTTGATGAACAGCAGTAGCTTCAATGGTGTCTCACAAAAATTTGATGAACAGCAATACCTTCACTTTGTAGCAAATAGGCAATAACGTGTAGCTATGTTTTTTATTTTATTTTATTTTTTTACAGCTGATTGAGAAAAGAATGACTGATATTAAAAGGGCATTTTAGGGATTTTAAAAAACATTTCATTAAGCCTAAATCCATTCCCTCCCATTCCTCCCAATTTTGAGGAGAGCAAAAATTTGAGATTTTGAGAGAAAATGGAGGAATGAGCGTTTCCTTCTAACCATTTTGTTCTCTTCCACGTAAACTCTCAAACAAGGGAATGGACATTCCATTTGCTTCATTAAAACTCCCAAACAAGGGGAGGGAAGAATATTCTAAAAATATTCCTTTTATTCCATTCCATTCCCTCCTTCCAAATGAAACTCCCACAAGGATATGGACTTTCCATTCCCTCCATTAAAACTCCTAAACAAGGGAAGGGAAGGATATTATAAAATTATTCTTTTCCATTCCATTCTCCCAAATAAGGGCTTAGTTACAAGTCCCAAAATAGTATTTCACAATCCACAAGTATTAATGTGATGTTTGGTACAAGGTAACGTTTCAGGAATGTTTAAAAATTCTCATATTTGGTTACAAATTACACTAGGGAATCAGATGCCAAGGGAATCTGGATTCCGCCTTAACCCATTTCAGTAGGAATGTGGATTCCCTTTAAAACGGATGGGTATCTAGATTCTTGAGCTTAAAGGAAATTGTATTTTTTTTTATAAATTGACAATTTTAACCAACCATTTTTCCTTATCATTTAAGCAATTGAGATAAAATATAAAACAAATTATTGATATCTTTTCCTTTGTCTTTATCTCTTCCTACCAAAATAACATTATTTCTTCACACCAAAATAACATAAACAGGATAGACAACTTTTTTGATATATTCATCTTTTCTTCTTTTAGACTAGAGTTTTAATGAGTCTTTCATAATTTATAGTTTATATTTTGTTTTTTATTATTTACTTAGGGGAAGATTTAAAAAAAGAAAAGAAAAAAGACTTATATTGGATTTACAAATCTAAGGATAGAATAAGAAAAATAAAAATTCAGGTAAGATTCCTATGAATAAACCAAATACTATATATTTATAGGAATCTTATTAGATTTCCAATTAAAAAAAATATAGGAATAGTTACATTCCTAAGCATCTAGATCACAAGACATCACATTCTTAGGAATTTGGATGCTGGGAGTAATGCAGATTCCCTCGTATCAAATGCCACCTAAAATGATGTTTTATCTAGTTTCTATATCCTAAAAATTTTACAATACTGCTACAGTAGGCTCTTATATATGCAAATTACTGTAGTAGGTTGTATTTATTTTTTTATTCTTTTTTATTCATTTAGCCTCTTTCTTCTAATCATTTTGTCTCCCTTTTTCACTGATTTTGGGTTTTGGGTTATATTATTTTATTGTGTGTAGATGTATTATTTTAATGTGTCGTATGATAAAATAAAATTTGGGATGTTAGATTTATTATAAAATGGTATGATATCTATACGATTATTTAAGGGGTTTCTTCTGTTTGGACCAGATTTTTTTTATTCCAAAATACCCTTATTTCCTAGGTTTAAGTAGGAACAAACTAAATAATAGTCCAATAAAAATACACTTTTAACTCTTACCAAAATATTGCCTACAAAATAGAACCACAATTTTATTTTATTTTTTACATATTCATACATAATAAATCCAAAATTTTAGGATTTTAGAATCCTTTACTAATAGCGTACTAACCAAAACAGCTTTACATTTAAAAAAAAAAAAAAAAACATGTTTTGGGTATTTTTATTCCTAAAAGTTTGCCTATTATTCAGAAGTAATTTTATCTGATTTTATAATTTTATCCTTAAAGATAACTTCCCCAGTATCAATTTTCTCTTTCAAATTTTACGTATATAGCAATTGCTTATAGAGTCATCATATGAACAGTTGGTATTTTATTTCCTTCTCATTTTTACTTTGTATTTTGCAATTATATTCTAACACAATTTATTCTCTATTTTCTTTATGCTAAGGACATATTTTATGTAGTTGGCTAATCCTTTGACAAAACGCACTTTACTTGTATTTGGGTAGATCTAGGATGTGTTTAATACTTCAAAGAACATGTTGTTCAAGTCTAGTATTAAAGCCATGTAGATTGGACCAAACAAGTGAAGAAAAAGTGTTCACTAAAGCTGGACAGATAGCTGGACAGATAGCTGGACAGATGCTGGACACCTGCAGACAGCTACTCGACAGCTTCTCGACAGATAGCTATCTATCGAGATTTAATGAATGAAGCTCGACAGCTTCTCGATCGATCAAGGTATCTATCGAGGTTACGGAAATTCAGATGTCTAGATCTAATTTTCGGCCCATGTTTATGTATTTGTGTAGGTTTTTCTTTCTCATAACCCTAGATATATATAGAGCTTATTTTAGAGGCCACCACATAAGAGAATACAAGGAGAACACATGCAAAAGGTGACCGAAACCTTATTTTCTCTAAAAGAAGTTATTGCGTCTTTGCGCCTTAGAGTTTTGTAATCAATTGCTTCTTGATCTACATTATTGATGAAGTGAAGAACTTTGCAGCCAACATCTTCTTCTCTAGTTGGTGGTGATTGAAGTCGCGTACTGGGATCCACACAATTGGTTAGTCACGTACTGGGATCCGTGCATCAAAGGGTGGCGTTCATATATTGAAGAGTTCAGAGGTTCTAAAGCGGTATAAGGTTTTTACTGTAAGTTCATCTACGGGGATTGTAGAGTCTAAGGACAAAGGTTTTGTACTAGATCTGAAACTTCTCTTTACTATAGTGAATTGGTTTTTCGGAAGATTTCCTCTTAGGTTTTTTACTGTAAAACTGGTTGGTTTCATTAGTTTTCCTAGGTCATCATATCTTGTCTTATTTACTTTTCCACTGCATATGATTTTGGCATGATGTTGATGTTTGGTTGTTTTAACAAGTTTTATTCATAATAAATCTAATTAACAACTTAGGTTTAAAACTTGTTAATTCTATCAACTGGGGTCTTATAGCGATAAGATGGTGAAGTTGAAGAAAATGCAAAGGAAATTAAGAAACTTTAAGAACTAGAAAATTCATTGACAGAATCCTCACATGAGCAGTTGGTACAATTTTTTTTTTTTCTTTCTCATTTAACTTTGCATTTTGTAACTATTTTGTAACAAAGTTGGTTCTCTATTTTCTGTATAGGGATGAAAGGGTGGAGTTGAAGTAAATGTAAAGGAATTTAAGACCCAAACAATTCATTGATAAAAAGGTATGTTCTTAAATTCTTAGAAGAAAAATTTAAGAAACTCGACTTCTTTTGGCCTAAACATAAAAATTTTGCATTCTAATTATAGGCTTATCTCTTTTGTGTTCAATAGAAACCTAAGTAGTCAAGTACTCAACTAATGCAGCCTGGATGTAACAACTTTGGCAAAGGTGAATTATTCGTTGATATGAGTTCATTTGACACAAACGTGTTATCCGAGAAAGTGCCAGAGTTTTCAATGGCAGTAGTGGAATTTAAAAGAAAATTAGAGCGCATACTCAGTTGGGCAAGAAAAAAGAGTCTTGAAATGAAAAGAACCTGATGAAATTTGAAAGGAATTTTTTTTTTATTTTTTTTATTTTTTGAGAAACAATTTGAAAGGAATTGACATACCCTTTGTATGTAAAATGCACAAGAAGAACCAAGAAACACGTACCAAGAATAAGAATGGGAGTTGAAGTTTGTTATTTACGAATAAAGGATTCAATAATGTCAATGGAGTTATAAAGCTTGGATTTGGATTTGGAGTTTTGAGGAAACTATAGATTGTGGTTGATGCAACTAGGATGAGTACCTCTCTTTTAATATTTTCTGAATAGAGAACCAAAGAACTGCCCAAAGTATCGATAATGGAACACCACTTCAATAGCAAATGGAGTATCATTGGTTATGTATTCATTTATAAAGAGATGTATGAAAGAAAGTTTTGGAGTAGGATTCTCACACTTCTTCTCAGGATAGCTCCATCGATGATAGAGTTCTAACTCTATTCAAAATGGTGGATTTTGTTGTATTATCAATAATTTAAATAAATATCGAAATGGTTGTAGTAAATATTTTTTTAAATGTTGATCTATTCATCTCAAAATGGATGGGGATATGATTGTAAAAATTTTATAATGATTTTAATCCAAATTTGTTTAGGTACTTAAAAATTTAGTTCAATATCAAATTCCTTTGGAGGAATCTCATCTAAGCCATTAGATAACAATTTAGATTAATATAGTGTATATGCTAAAAAAATTAAATTATCACGAGGAGCCTTTTTATTGGCTGATCATATATAAAAGAAAATTTTACCTTAAAAAAATAATAAAAGAAAATTGACACATGAAAAGAAAAGAATACAAGAAATAAAGGATCGCGGTATTTGACGGCTATGAATAGTTGAATGGTATTTGCCACAAAAATTATGAGCTCGTGCTTAGAGACTCTTCTATTTTTTGAGTAAAATTTAATGATTTTTTTCAATTTCAATTTGGGATTATTAGATTTTCTAATTACAAAAAATAAAAAAATAAAAAAAACCTAGGGATGTTATGAGTATTATATATTTGTGATGAGTATTATTCAATTATAATCACAAATACATAATATTCATCACACTTCTAAGTTTTTTTTTTGTGTGATTAAAAAGTATAATAATCTCAAATTACAATGAATGCAAATTGTTAACTTTTAACTAAAAAATAGAAGAGCTTTTGAGCACATGCTTATACACATGCTTAAAGGCTAGTAATAGATAAAGTAGCTTTTGAGATGGTAAAATGTGATATTTTTTAAAAGCAGGATGCTAATGCTCTAAGGTGGTGGAGTTGTGTATGAGTAAGTGTGAAATAAATAAAAAATAAAAAAAAGGTTAGAAAGTATTATTTAAATAAAAGAGGGTCTATGAGATGCTAATTCTTTTATTTATTAGGGTGATTCTAAAAAAGAAAAAGGAAAAGTTATTTATTATAGAGAGACTGAAAAAGTGTATTACATATTACAACCTTTTGTTTAAGACATTGTTATTATGAGTGTGGTGGGCCTTTTTGTAATGTTGGGTTAGGATACCTCCTACTATACTAGGCTTACAATGTTCTGGATTAAAGAGTTGGGATCGGTCCAATTGCAACCCACATTGGTCTAGCTTGTGTACAAACTATGCCCCATTTATCAAGGTTTTTTGGTCACGTGCCCATGGCAGGTAAAGCTATTATGAGAAATTACGACAGACAATATATAACAAAGATAACAAAAGAAATACGTTTGCTACTTAGACAAAAGTAAATAAAAGGCCACGACAAGGAATGCCCTTTTTTATGAAATAGCAGAAATAAACATGATAGTAATAAGCTTGTTGAATCAAATAGAAAAAAGTCAATTCGCCATGCCAAGTTATGTTACTGGGCCTAAGTCAAGAAGGGAACAATTTCCTCAACACATATAATCTCTTACATGAAGGAATTAACTGCTTTGAGGGAATAGGCTTAAATGACCAGTACCCAGAAGGATCTTTTGCCTTTAGTAGAGAGCATGAGCTTTAGAGGGAGAGAGGGAATCGACCTATCTAGTGCATACCTGTCATTCTATTCCCTCCATTTTTTTTTCTTTGTTCTCTTTAATTCTTTCTTTCTTTTCTTTTCATTTTCTTTTTCAGTGCTTGCCTAGTTGTTGTGATTTTCTTCTTAGATATTACTATTATTGTGTTCGTGCCTCTCTCCACGGTAGACAGCAAGGGTCCTTTATGTAGTGCCTGTCGTGACTGGTTTTAACCATTTTGGCCTTTAACCACCTTTGTCTAGTGTGGGTGTCCTTCTCGACCATTATTGATTGGTCAGTTACCCAACCAGCACCGCTTACCTGTGTTGGCTGCGCCACTCCACATCATCAAACGAAGAGGACCATTTTGTTTGTTTGCTTGCCGTGGCATTCTTACCTACCATGGCGTGGGTACTCTCTCCCCCCATCCCTAATGGCATGCACCTAGTAGTTCCAAATCATCCTTGTTTCTCTTGGGCGGTGTGTCATCCTACCAGGACACTTCCACTAAAAGATCCTAAGTAGGAACCACGAAATAGGTTTTCCCCTCTTCCCATCGCCAGACCATAGTCTCTTATCTCTAACCTATGACCCACCACTTCCTGTATTGGTTGGGTATAGGCTGGTGGTGCCTGGGTCTTGCGTGTGCTTCACTGCTATGCTCTTCCAAAACTTGTTTGTTGCTCATGCGTTTGCCCTGGTCTGAAGGCCCGCCTGTACATTTTGCCATCCATCCTTGACTTCTTACGGTGTGAGCTATTTTTTCCGTTCCTTCTTTATTGGCTTGCTTCCTTTAGAGGGCTGGGCTTTGTGTGATTGTGGGCTTTCCTTCCCTCCGGCCACTCTTTTGCTTTTTCCTGTAGTTTTGATACCATTTCCTACCACATCACTCTGCTATTCCTGCTGTGATGTTTTTTGTCCCAAACCTACAAGGCCTCTTTAAGCCTGCTGCTTATTTCTTTTTTTTATGACCCAATATGATTATTGGGCTTTTTTACTGTGTTACTTACGGGCTCCTATGTCCCATTTATTTTCCTTTTGGGCATCTTGGGTCCATTTACTTTCCTTGGGCATCCTTGGCCCTTTCTAATTCTGCGTTTCCCATGAGCTTTTACTAACTCCTTAAGCTTCCCAGGCCCAATTACTCTATCTTTCATTTTTTAGGCTTAAGGGCTCTCCATTACCCCTTAATTTTTTTACTTGCATTACTTTAAGCCCGCTGTGGCCGTTGTGGCTGCTATAGCCTATTCTCACTATTCTACATACTGCCTATGGGTTTGCTACTTCTCTATTTTCGGGCCTTTTTAGGCCCGTTTGCTTCCTCAAAGCCCATTTGTTTGTTTTATGGACTTATAATCCATTGTTCCTACCGCTTAGGCTTAATGACTTTTCTATCCAATGACTAATTCTCTTCTACCTACGTTGTTGGGCTTCTTCTTCCTACTGAGCTTTCCAAAATGAGCATCAACATTTAGTCCCCTGAGCATAATAATTGCTCCTGCAGTTTATATGCGAATAAAAACTTTCCTATCCCTACTATTTTCTTCTTTCTCTTTTCCTTCGCAGGCTTTTTCGAATAGTGGACCCCAACTCGTATTTACATGTATATATATACATTCTTTTTTTTTTTCTTTTCCTGCCATGAACAATGTCATCTCTTTGACTTTCCCGATTTAGCAGTTATTATGAAACACAACCTCTGCTTCATTAATTCCTTCCCTTATCTGATGATTGACCCATCGCATCTCTTTGTACCACTCTTAATGGCGTTGGTATTTAAAAAAGAGTCCTTTCATGTTTTGGACACAAACACTCTCTCCTTTCCCCTTACTTTTTCGTGCCTTTCTTCCCAAACATTACAAACCATCTGCTTCGATCAATGAATACTCCATGACGCCGGTGAAAAGTCAAGCCTCTTCTCGCCGTAAGGAAAAAGATGTTGCCTTAGATGATCCTGCCGTGCATGAGGTAGGTGAAGAGGCCGCCCATTTTGAATGGGACCATTCCAACGAGGAAGAGGAACAACGCGATCCCAATAGTGAGTGCATTCCTTTTATAGATCCCTAGTATGATATCCATGACAATTTCCCCAAAGTTCCTAGTGATTACGTGCTGCCGCCGCCGGGCTGTGTGTGGCTTGCCCTTTGCCGTCGCAATGTAGATGTCTCTTAGGCTCCGTTGGCTTCTTCGATTCCTGACCTCGCCATCTGCCAAGGCACTTCGCTCCCCGTGCCCATTCACTTCGAATTTGGGTCCGGCACCACTTTGGGTTGGAAGGAGTGGGGGATAGGGAGTTGTCTAACACAGGCTTCATGGGGTTGCTACAACAGGTCGGTGTATTAAAGGCTTCATCCTACTGTTTATCTAACTTCAAAGACTTGTTCAACCTACACTATTTGGTCCGCTGGTGGTGCACCACTACTCATACTTTCTTTCTCTCTTGCGGTGAGATCACTGTAACTTTGGAAGATGTGGCAAACCAATTACTTTTGCCCATCTTAGTGATGTTGATCCTGGCACTTTAGAGCTTTCTCCGAAGGAAGAGGCTGTGGAGGCCAAGTTGAAGAAAAGAATGAGTGGCAATGCAAAATTGTCATTTTGGATTGGTTCCCCTTCCAAGCTCTTCGTTGCTACTCACCGCGCGACCTTCATCACGTCCTGGCTTTGTAAGTTTGTCTTTGGCTCTCATCCTCACTATGCTATAAAGCCTTTATATTTTCGATTAGCTATAAAGATTTCTACTATGGTGAGTTTGCCACTAGCATCCATGTTCTTGGGGCATCTGTATGTTTAGGTAGACATCCTGCGAAGTGATGAGAGTCAAGCGGGTTCCTGCCATATAGTTACTTCCTCTATTCATAGTACTATTCCAAGTTTGCAGAGGGAGGGTGTTTGTACTGCTGCTATGCACGGGTATTGGTAGGCAGTGATGACTTCATTCGAGAAAGAGTTGTTAGGTAGTCTTGGATTTTCTCTCATTCCTCCTGATGGGCTTGGTATAGTTGTCTCTGCCAATCCTCGATTACTTCTGTCTTCTAAGTCTGTATTGGTGTATGCCAGGAAGCAGAGTCGATCCACCATATTTGAGTGGGTTGAGGAGGAGAGGGGGTGGTTTTGGCATGCTGGTGATTATCCCATGGGCTTGGAGAAGAGGGTGAAGGTGACCAACATTCCTATGCTCGCGAAGAAGAGCTCTGCCAAGCCTAAGTCTGCGAAGAAGAAGAAAGGTGATGATTCCTCTGAAACCTGTTCGGACATTTTACCTTTTGAAAGTGACCTTCCTCCCATTGGAAACATAGTTTTAGAGAGCACTACTCCTCTCTTTGCTCGTACCCGTTCCAGCAGACGCCCTACTGCAGGCAAGTGTAGGCCTACTATTCCGCGTCCATTTATTGATGCCCCTCATTCCAACAGGACCCGAGGCAGTAAAAGGAAGACTTCTTCTCCTCTCGCACCCACTACTACAAAGCGAAGAGTATGTCATCTCTACCTTTTCTTTTTCTTTATTATTTTTGTATAAGGCTCTTCCTACGACTAACTCCTTGTACTTTTTGGCTCGTTTCCCTCTTTTTTTTTTTTTTTTTTTTTTTTTACCATCTAAGTACAAGAAGGATTCATCTGCCACCCATCCCATTTCACTCGACGAGCTCGAGTTCGAGGTATGTCTCTTTCCTTCTTTCTTCTTCTTTTTTATTTTTTTTATTTTTTTTTATTTTTTATATATGTCATTAAACTTCCTCTTTGTTTCCCAAGCCCAGGCCGAGCTCGAGCCTATTACTGTGTATCACTCCAAAGTTAAGGAGATTTCTGTCTTCATGGGCACATGTAAAAGGGTTTCTTTGATGGGGCTGATGTGGCGTTCCCTCCCATGGCTTCTACCATTCCTACTATCGCACAAGGAGTTCTACTGAAGGGGTTAGTGAGACTGCTCCCATTCTTACGAAAACACTTGCTCCCCAAGATGAGGCCGTTCCTTTTACTACTACTCAGACTGAGGTTGTCTCTCCTGCCACCCCTCTTGTCATCTCTACCAGTGATCCCTTAGCGAATCTATCTTAGGCCGCGAAGGAAGGTTCTTTGTTGATGGTTACTCCTTCTTCCATTCCTATCTCTGCCACACGTGGGCTTGATACGAACTTATCTTTTGAAGGATTTGAGGATGTTCTCGAGGACCCAAACGATGAACCTATCAAGAAGAAGATGCTTTTTGATTCTGAGGAGAAAGAGAATGCTAAGCATAAGGCCGAATTCATGGGTACATGTCTCTTTATCTTGTTAAGTTCCCTCCTCCTCCTTTTTTTTATTTTTTATTATCTCCTCTTTTTGCATATATATTTGTGTCACCCCTCTGCTGCAGTCTCCCTTTATTTTGCATGTCCATTCTTCTGATTGCAGAGACCTTTAAGGAGCTAGGAGTTGCAACAGACAAAGATATGCCTACAGCCACTTCTCCAACCGCACCTATAGCATCCGTTTCTACCATATCTTCTGCACCTGTTTTTGCCATTCCCACAACACTTGTTTTGCCATTCCAATAGCCCCCAATCTTATAGGCACTGCTGAGTCCGCTACCTTCCCTTCTCTTCCTCATTCTTTCATCGTAAATTCAATTGGTTTGCTTCACGATTTCTTATACCACTCTTCACATCTCCTACTAGGTCTGCTTCCCACCATCCCTTCTCAGTTTGAGATGGGTGGCAGTTCTGCCACAGTTCCAGACCCGGCAAGTGAGACTACAGCCTTCTTTACTCGTTTTGACCAGCATGAAGTCAATGACCTCGATCCTGCAGACTTCTGGGGTTCTGAGCCTTCCTACATTGACTTGCATGGCTTCAAGGTACCCGAGGATTGTGCTTCTCATCTGGTGGCGATCTATAGCAGCTGTGGTGACTTTATGCAAGGATTTCGATTTGGCTGTTTTGCTAGGGAACATTTTCTGAAATTTTTGGGAAGCGTGATGAATGATATTAAGCATAATTTTTTTGATACCGTTTCCACCGAGAGGATCCTACAGTGAAGGGTTGCAGTTCAGGAGCTCATTAGCATGGGGTTTGCTGTGGAGTTCATCCTGGATCATCTTTGTGAGATCACTCAAGCCTTCATCATGAGGAGGGTTTAGCCTGCTGTTAATGCCATTGATACACACCTTAAGGCTTCGAAGAAGGAAGTGGCAGATTTGGAGGGTCGTCGTGAGCACCTTCTTTCTAGCATTGGTGGATCTAGCCATTTTGGAGACCAGCCACTTATCTTTGGACTTCGTTGATGATGATGTGGTTCCCTCTTCTTTTTTTTTTTCTTTTTTTTTCTTTTTTATCTAGTGCCCTTTATATTTCCTTTTTTTTTAGCACTCATTTGGTAAATAGATGGTCCTGCCATGCCTTGCTTGACGTAGTCTGCTACTTTTAGCACAAGCTACCTTTCCGCAAATACTCTCTCTTTAGTCATTTTGCCATAGGCTTCAGTCATCCTTTGTCTATATCTGCGGTTGCATTCTTAAGCTTCTTCCCTCTTCTTGTCAAGCCCTTCTAAATCCTCACACCTTTATGTCGCAAAGACTTCTTTCTCCTTTTCTTTCTCACGCATTTATATAACTCTCAAAGAGGGGGTCATTACTTCTACTAGGATCACCACCTCTATTCTGTAGACTAAAGAGAAGAGTGAAAACCCTGTGGTTGACTTTGGTGAGTTTCTGTAGGCCTAAAGAGCGTTTGATAGATGCACTGCTCATCTCCCTGCGTATTCTTAGCTCATTTTACTGATGATCTTTATGAGGATTTTTTTTGTCGCTTCTGCTTGCCCATTTCCTTGTGGGTAATAAGGTGATGAGAGATGGTGTTTGGCCTAGTAGAATTCTAACATCTTCCTCATGTCACTGTTGATAAATGGCATGCCATTTTCGCTAATAATCCTAAGAGGTACCCCAAACCTCACAATTATGTTTTCTTTAATGGAATTTGCCACTGCTCCTCCTATGGCCTTACGAAGTGGCACTGCCTCTGCCCACTTAATAAAATACTCCGTAGTCACCAGGATCCATATGTATCCACGCAATGGTGGGTTAACTGGCCCGACCAAATCAAGCCCCAAAGTGTGGAAGGCCATGAGGTAACCATACTGTGTAAATTTTGTGGGTGGTTATAAATTAAGTTGGCTTGTATTTGGTAGCTGTGGCATCTTTTCACGAATTCTGTCGTATCTTTTTTCATGGTGGGCCAATAGTAACCCATTTGTAGCAGGCATTTGTACAACTTCTTCTTCCCCTAGTGTTCCTCACATTCTCTCGTAAGCACTTCCTTTATCATATCTCTTGCATCTTCGGGGCCTAAACATTGTAATGGGTCTCCATCATACCCTTTCTTGAAGAGGACCCCGTTGTGTAGAAAGTAATGTGTTACCAATCTTTTAAGCTTGTATTGTTCATTATGCTTTTGTGGCAGGATACCTTCTGTTAAGTACTGTGTGAATGGACTTCTCCAATCTTCGTTGATAAACACAGCATAACTTTCTTCTTTGTATACTACAAGTTGGCAAGTTTTGCATTGGGTTTGGACTTGGTCCGCGTCTTTGCCCATACTTGGCCAATAAAAGCCCGCCCTTTGAAGTCTGTGATAAAGGTTGATCTCTCCGCAAGATCCGCAGGTCTTGTCGTACACTTCCTTCAACTTTTTCTAGGTCTCCTCCTGCCCTACACATCTAGACAAGACCCCACCTAGCATCCTGCAGTATGGCTCTCCTTTTACTAAGGCGTAATCTTTTAGTACCTTCAACTCTGCATCGTTTCCTTCCTTCATCAAGGCCTCCCTAATGGGAATCGGCCAATCTCCTTCACATTGTTCCTCTTGGAACCTTTCCTTCAACATTTCAATGATAGACTCTTTCCTCTTGCTGACTTCTATCCTAGTGCTATCCCATTTGAAAATTATTTGTGAGCCTAATGCGGCCAGCGCGTCTGCAAACCGGTTTTTGCTCCTTGGAGTATGCTCTATTTCGAAAGTTGGAAACTCTTCCTCCATCTTTTAGGCCATCTCTTTGTATGGGGCTAGACTGGGTTCCTTTAGGGAGAAGCTCCCTTTGGTCTGGCAGACCACTAAGTTTGAATAGCCCATTATTCTTAAGTGCTTGATTTCCATTTCGAGGGCCATGGCTAGACAGGTTAGATAGGCTTCATATTCTTTCGTACTGTTTGAATAAGGGAATTCTAATTTGAATGATAATGTCACAACCTTGTCTTCTTCATGATTCAAAACTACTCCCATTCCCCTTGATTGGGTGGAGGAAGACCCATCAAATTTCATTAACCATTACTCTCTAACTTCTTCTGTCATGGCTACTTCTCTTGGGAGTTTATCATCCAGCAAGAATTCTTCTTCTCCTGGGAACTATGCCAACAGTTTTGCTATAGCCTAGCTCTTCATTGCCTTAGGCGTTTCCGCCTTCAGATCATATTGTGACAATTATAATAAACACTGGGATATCTTGCCGGGGAGAATTGGCTATCACAACAAGGCTTTAGCGTGGGACTTAGTCATTAGCCATACCTCGTAATCCAAGAAATAATGGTGTAACCTTTGCAAAGCATACACAACAGCCAGGCATGCCCTTTCTGCCCTTGGGTAACGAGTTTCTGTATCTTTTAAAGCACAGCTGATGTAGCAAATTGGTTGCTCAATACCATCTCTATCCTCTTGGGCGATCAATGCACCTATGGCATACTGATTGGTAGCTAGGTATAGCAACAGTGGTTTCTTACGGATTGGGGCTTGCACAGTACGGAGGTTCATTATAATCTGCTGTATCCTTTTGAAGGTTGTCTGCTATGCTTCTCCCCACTCAAAGCTTTGCCCCTTCTTGAGTAGTTTGCTGAAAGCCGAAGTAATGGATGCCAATCTAGGTATGAATCTTCGGATATATGAGACCTTTCCTAGGAAACTCTTCAACTCTTTTACTGTGGCTAGAGGTTTCATGGTTGCTATGGCCGTGGCTTTGGTCGAGTCCACGTCTATTCCTTTGCTGTGAACCAAGAAACCTAATAATTTCCTTGAGGACACTCCAAATGTGCATTTGAGAGGGTTCATCCTTAGCTTGAAAGTTCTACACCTCTTAAACACCTTCTTCAACGCTTGGACATGCTCTTCTCGCTTTTTTGATTTTACCACTATGTCATCACATAGTCCTCTAGTTCTTGATGCATCATGTCATGAAATATAGCTGTCATTGTCCGTTGATAGGTTGCTCCTGTATTTTTTAACCCGAACAGCATTACTGTGTAGTAGAAATTGCCTATAGGTGTTTTAAAGGCAGTTTTCTTCATTTCCTTCGGCGCTATTCTGATCTGATTATACCCACTGAATCCGTCCATGAATGAAAACATGACGTTTCCTGCTGTAGAATCTATTAGTAAATCCATTTTTGGTAGTGGGAATTTGTCTTTCAAGCAAACCCTATTGAGTTTTCTAAAATCTACACAACACCTTATCTGCCCGTTCTTCTTCTTTACTGGCACTATGTTGGACAACCGACGCCGGTGTTGAATGGGTTTGATGAATCCCACAGCCAGCAATTTTTGTACTTACTTGACTATCTGCCATTCTACCTCAGTGTGAAATATCTTAGCAGGCTGGGCCACTAGCTTGACCTCAGGATCCATTTTCAATGTATGCACTACTAGCCTCGGATCCAACCCCGGCATTTCACTATATTCTCATGCAAAGAAATCCTTGTATTCCTTCAGCAACAGTATCAATTCTACTTTCACTTCTTCTAACAGTTGTGAACTGATTGAGATAGGCCTTGGTTCCTGTGAGTCGGATCCTAGGTTAATTGCTTCTAACTTTTCTTCTACCACAACTTGTGCGTCTTTTTCTGCCACAACTTCCTCAACTTTTTTGTTTGTTACTTCCTTCCTCTGAGTTTTCTTGAGCCATGCAACACACCAAGCTCTTGTGTTGCCACTCTTGTCTAGGGTCTGCTTGTATTTCACTCATGGGCCTTGCACACCTTGATAATTTATATACAATCTTGCCATTAGGGCCTCGGATCTTGATGCATTGTGGTGTGTCATCTGGCTTTGTAGCAAGTGCTTTTTTTTTTTTTTTCTTTGAGATAGTAACTCTCTCAAATCAGGTTCAGGGTCACTTCGAATGTCCTCCCATCTAGGAACGGAGGTGCCTCGTGGTTTTGACATTGAGTTTTCCCCAGATGGCCTCCATTGGTCGTAGAACATGGTTTCTACTAGATGGGATTCTACTTACTCACATGGTGACGAATTTGCTGCTATGCGTATCATCCTACCATTCAACCTTCCCTTCACGCACTAGTGGTAGGTGGTAGATGGACGGGACTTATCGGTGTTTGTGCAACCATGGCCTTCCTAAGAGCACATGATATGAGACCTCCATTTTCACCACGTGGAACTGAGCTAAAGATGCAATGGGGCCCACATTTAACCATAGTTGGATGTGGCTTGCGGTGTATTCACCACTTCCTCCGAAGCCAGTCACTTCCATTGGGCACCCTTGAGTCTTTCTTTTTGAAATTCTCGCCACTTGTATAGTACTTAATAAAACGAGGTTTACCGAAGCACCTATATCCACCAAGGCTCTCTTGATGGGAATTTTGATTATGGATGCTGCTAAGTAAAGGGGCCTCTTGTGGTCAGGGCACTCCACCTCCATATCCTCATTATTGAAAGTGATTTCACTTGATTCCTGTAAGAGAGCTCTGTCATCTGTGACCTCCGTCGATAAACATTCTACTCCTGCCTTACAGGCAATGCTCACTAGGGCCTCTATGGCTATCTTTCACTCTTTCACAGTAAGCCACAGTTGGTCAAACAGATTTTTGAATTTGAAGCTCTTCTGTAAGGTGGTAATTACTGCGGCAGGCAGGGCTAGATTCTCTTCCTCGTCCTTCCTTGGATCTACAAAAATTACTACCACTGCTACACCTTTCTCTTTGTGGTTTGGGAGTGGATTTCTTTGAACTTCCTGCTAAGATAGCTCCAGAGTCCCTTTTTTTATCCTGCAGTGCACTAGTTTGTGGAATGCCCAACATTCTGCAGTAGGATGTTGCACATAGTTATGCAAACAACAGAAGCATGAGTCCCTCCACTCTTCTTCTGTGGGCTCCCTAGAGACTTGATTAGGCTTAAAGACTCCGTCTGTTATCCACCTGTCCAGAAGCACATCTAACTCCTTTGGGGTGCATGGTATTAATGGAGGGGTATCGTACGCCCTCCCATTAACTTTCCTTTTTCTTTTGCAGTGGACATCGCCATGGCCTACGGGGCATTTCTTTTGTCAAAACTCAGCCTTACGGACTGAGCAGTCTTTCTGGCTTTTTATAACAACTGGGCAAACTAGGAGATTTCCAAGTTTTCCAAAACAGCTCTGTGCTCCTTGATCATGTTCATCATACACATTTCTACCAATGTCTTTTCCTCATAATGGTCATAGTAGTCAAGTGCTATGTCTGTGAACCTCTTAATATACTCTATTAAATCTTCACCATTTCTTTGCTTGGTAGCTTGCAAAGTTGCAAGCGTTACGGTTTCTTCTCCATGGAAGTATTTAGTGCAAAATACATCCACCATGTCATCCCAAGTTAGGATTGATCCTAGTTTTAGACCGATGTACCAGGTATAGGCACTGTCACATAGTGATTTTAGAAAATTCTTGAAGACATAAGTCCTCGTCTACTGCGTAAGGTCCAAAAGTATCAATAAACTTACTCACGTGCTCAACGACACTTTCTTTCCTTCCATCATACTATGTGAAAGCTCGTGGTTCATACCTTTTCGGGTATGGTTTACTGAGCACTCTTCATGGGTAAGAAGGCCTTCATGCATAGAATCTCTCCCTTGGCACTCTAGCCCTCTCCTGTTCTAGGAGAGCCGCTACTTCAGCCATAATGATGTTACATTGTCCCTGATTCTGCAGAGCACCCTCAACTGGTGTCTCCTCTTTGTCTATCGTATGCTCTAGGACATGTTGGCTTCCTTTCTCCTTTGTCTTATCTGTCTTTAACTGATGGATTTCCTCCATCATCTGCTGTTGTGAATGTTGTAGTGTTTGCAGCACCTCAACAAAAACATTGGCATTGTCAATGGAGATTCTTGCCTGTGGTTGGGGTTCAGCCCCTATTCCATTGGTGCCTTTCGCCTGATTAGGCTGACGCTGGTGAGGCGTTGTTGGCTTAGACTCTGCCTGAGAGGGCACAACACTCATGTTCACGTTGTCCTAGATTTTGGGGGCATTTGTTTGCGAGGATCTCTGTCCTGTCTGCTTCCCAACTCCTCAGTGAAGTTGCCAATTTAAATATGGTGGGCCTTTTTGTAATGTTGGGCTGGGCTACCTTCGCTGTATTAGGCCTACAATGTTCTGGATTAAGGAGTTGAGACTGGTCCAATTGCAACCCACCTTGGTTCTGCTTGTGCACAAACTATGCCCCGTTTATCAAGGTTCTTTGGTCACATGTCCATGGTAAGCAGAGCTGTTATGAGAAATTATGGCAGGCAAGATATAACAAAGATAACAAAGAGATACGTTTACTACTTAAACAAAAGTAAATAAAAGGCCACGACAAGGAATGACCTTTTTTATGAAATAATAGAAATAAACATGAGAGAGATAGTAATAAGCTTGTTGAATTAAAGAGAAAAAAGTCAATTCGCCATGCCAAGTTATGTTACTGGGTCTAAGTCAAGAAGGGAACAATTTCCTCAACACGAATAATCTCTTATAAGAAGGAATTAACCGCTTTGAGGGAATGAGCCTAAATGACTGGTACCTAGAAGGATCTTTTGCCTTTAGCAAAGAGCATGAGCTTTAGAGGGAGAGAGGGAATCAACCTATCTAGTGCATGCTTACCAGTCTATTCCTTCCATTTTGTTTTCTTTGTTCTCTCCAATTCTTTCTTTCTTTTCTTTTCATTTTCTTTCTCAATGCTTGCCTAGTTGTTGTGATTTTCTTCGTAGAGATCATTATTACTGTGTTCGAGAGGGAATCAACCTATCTAATGCATGCTTGCCATTCTATTTTCTCCATTTTGTTTTCTTTATTATCTCTAATTCTTTCTTTTTTTTCTTTTCATTTTCTTTCTCAGTGCTTGCCTAGTTGTTGTGGTTTTCTTCTTAGAGATTACTATTACTGTGTTCGTGCCTCTCTCTATGGTGCATGACAAGGGTCCTTTATATAATGTCTGCCGCAACTGGTTTTTACCATTTTAGCCTTTAACCACCTTTGTTTGGTGTGAGTGTCCTTGCTGACCATTACTGATTGTTCAGTTGCCCAGTAAGTATCACTTACCTGTGCTGGCCGCACCACTCCACCTCATTAGACGAAAAAGACTATTTTGTTTGTTTGCCGTGGCATTCTTACCTGCCACGACATGGGTGCTTTCTCTCTCCATCTCTTATGACATACATCTAGTGGTTCCAACTCATCCTTGTTTCTTTTGGGTAATATGTCATCTTAGCCGAACACTTTCCCCAAAAGAGCTTGAGCAGTAACTATAGAATAGGTTTTCCCCTCTCCTCACAGCCAGACCATGCCCTCTTACCTCTGACCCATGATCCATCATTTCTTATATTGGCTAGGTATAGGTTGGTGGTGTCTGTGTCTTGCGCGTGCTTCATTTCTATGCTCGTCTAAAACCTACCCGTTGCTTATGCGTTTGCTCGGTCTGAAGGCCCGCCTGCACATTCTGCCATCCATCATTGATTTCTTGCAGTGTGAGTTGTTTTTCCCGTTTATTCTTTATTGGCTTACTTCTTTTAGAGGGCTGGGCTTTGCGTGATTGTGGAGCTTTCCTTCCCTCCAGCCACTCTTTTGCTTTTTCCTTTGGTCTTGATACTATTTCCTACCGCATCACTCTGCTATTTCTGCTGTGATGTTCTTTGTCTTAAACCTGTTGGGCCTCTTTGGTCTTGCTGCTTATTTCTTTTTTTTGATGATCCAATATGATCATTAGGTTTTTTTATTGTGTTACTTGCGGGCTCCTGTGTCCTGTTTATTTTCCCTTTGGGCATCCTAGGCCCATTTACTTTCCTTGGGCATCCTTGGCCCTTTCTAATTCTGCATTTCCCATGGACTTTTACTAACTCCTTGGGCTTCCTTGACCCAATTACTCTATCCTTCATCCTTGAGGCTTATGGGCTCTCCATTACCCCTTACTTTCTTTACTTGCTACTTTGAGGCCTGCTGTGACCCATTTTCATTTTTCTACATATTGCTCATGAGTTTGCTACTTTTCTCTTTTCGGGCCTTTTTAGCCCGCTTGCTTCCTCAAAGTCCATTTGTTTGTTTTATGGACCTATGATCTATTATTCCTGCCACTTGGGCTTAATGGCTTTTCTATCCAATTATTAATTCTCTTCTGTCCACGTTGTTGGGCTTCTTTTTCCTACTGAGCTTTCCAAAATGAGTATCAACAATGAGGATGTGATGAAATTAGAATAGTTTGGTGAAGTGAGGATATTTTGGAATATTTGAAAAGTGGACACCAAAGAATGAATATAATAATATAGATCAATAACTACTAACTAGTTTGGTAATGTTAACTACCTCTATAAAAAAATTGTATTATAAAAAAACTTTAATCCATGTGCTATTATTTTGGGCTTCTAGATTAGTTTCGTCCATTTAAACTTGAAGGCCTTCCCTCTAAAAAAAAAAAAAAAAAAAACTCGAAGGCCTGCTATAACAAGGTTGGTTATACGATCTGATACATCTCAATTAAATCTTATGGCTAGCTAGTATTC
Organism: Castanopsis chinensis; assembly: GCA_032878915.1. NCBI lineage: Eukaryota > Viridiplantae > Streptophyta > Magnoliopsida > Fagales > Fagaceae > Castanopsis > Castanopsis chinensis. The sequence goes on along the minus strand of JAVQMG010000115.1, from coordinate 6,736,502 downwards.
GTATACTCTGCCTAGTGACACACTCACTTTTAGAAAATATTAGATTTTAACACTATATACGAGGCTATTGTAAATTTATAGGAACTTGTTAATAATAAAAGAAAGAGATAAAATATTATTTTGGTTTTTAAACTTTACAAAAAATTATATTTTCGTCTCTTCAGGGCTGACTCAATAGGTGATGCAATTGATGCAATCGCCTAAGGCCCCCAAATAAAAGAAGGCCCCCATTTGTAAAAAAAAAAAAAATTATATATATATATATATAATATTTATCTATATATTTTAATTGAAAAAAATTTTATGCACTTTTATTGGTTAGTAAAATGCATTAAAAATGCCCCATTGTATCCTTAAATGCAAAAGATTAAAAAGGGAAAAAAAAAAAAGTCAAACTTCAGCTAACAAAATTAAATTTTAAGAGACAAATTTATTAACTCATTCTTGAAATATGCTAAATTCAAAATTAAGACCAGACTAATTCATTAATAATACAACTTAATTGTCTTTGAAATATGCTAAAATAGTGATTATAAATTTGGAAAACAAAAGAAAAACCTCTCATCTCTCTATCTCTTTGCTTCTCCGCATCTCCATCTATTTTCTTATGGTCTTACCTTCTTTTCTTCATCTTCATCTTGTTTCTTGATACTTTTCCATAAACTTAATCAGTCTAGCTTGAAATTTTTCTTGGTTGATTCTAGCGTACCAGTCACTAGAGACCAGAGGTAATCTTCTTCAGTTTTTCCCCTCTTTCTCTTTGTTTTTCCGAATCTGAAGACTTTGATAGTCTTCTATTTATTCAACTTCAATTATATATTTTTAGTTTGTTTCACACTTTGACCACACAATTGTTTGATGGGATGGGACACGTATTTTTTGATAGCTTTTCTGCCCCTCTGACCGGCTGACCCTCTTGGATTGAAATTTGATGGGACACGTTGTTTCTTTTAAACTTGGCCATTGGATGATTCTGATGAATGGATGATAGAGTAGTGGAGGGTTTCTCACTTTTTTTGTTTATAGGACTATAGGAGTACAAGCTGTACAGGTACAGCCCACAGTCTTAGGGCCCGTTTGGTATATGTGTTTAAAAACTGAAAATTATTGTTTAAAAATATTTGTAGAAATACGTGTAGGTGAAAAAGTGTGTAGAAATGCGTGAAATGTTGTTTAAAAATTGAAAATGGTTGTTTAAAAACACCTACCAAACACCCCCTTAGTGTCTTACACGGCTTCTCACCTTCTTTTTTTTTTTTTTTTAATTTGACACTTTATCTATTATTATAAATTATTATATAAACTCATTTGTATTACAGTGACACTAATTTATTAAACCATGTATTAAATTAATTTTTATTTGTGCAGATTTAAATTTTAAAGTGGTCATTGCTTTAAAAAAATTGCAATAACCAGGTTTTATTGTTCTATACTTTAAATTTTATTTTTAGTTAAATTATCATTTTTAATTATAAATTGTGTTTTATTTATCTATAAATATTTTCTCATTATAAATGTCTACTAGAAAATATTTATCTTGATATGAAAAACTTCTAAAAAAGAGAAAAATTGAAAAACAAATTGAATCTCAAAAAGGATGTATGGATAAATTTGTTACTAGTATTAAAAAAAAAAAACAATAGAAAGTTTGGGTGAAAATATTACAAATGAACAAGAAACTTATCATAAAGAGTTGGAAGATAATGAAATTATACAACAAAAAGAGAATAATGAAAATAGTCCTAATAATGTTCAAACATCTAATGTAACAATAATTGATAATGAAAAACAAAATAATTTAGAAGAAAATGAAAAAATGAGTAACCAACTTACTAATAATATATATGATCCAAGTCAATGGGAAAATATTGATACAAAATTAAGAGAATTATTAGTAGAAAAGGGTCCAATTAGAGACTATGATCTAAACTTTCCTTTAGATAAAGATCGTAGACATTTTTCTACTACATTTTATTTTAAAAAGTTATCAAATGGGGAGAAATTTGATAGAAGATGGCTAGTGTATTCAAAAGATTTGGATAAAGCATTTTGTTTTTGTTGCAAGTTGTTTAATTCAACAACACATGGTAGTGGTACAAATCAACTTACTAATGAAGGTACTAATGAATGGAGAAATATTACGAATAAGATTAAAAATCATGAAATAAGCAAAGATCATGTTACTAACATGAATGCTTGGATTGATTTAGAAATGAGATTATTGAAAAATAAAACAATTGATAAAAATTTCCAAGAACAAGTTAACAAAGAGAAAGATCATTGGAAAAAAATGTTGTTAAGAATTATTGCTGTAGTAAAAAATCTTGGAAAAAATAATTTGGCCTTTCGAGGAAAAAATGAAAAGATTTATCAAGAAAATAATGGAAATTTTTTAAGTCTAATTGAAATGATTGCAGAATTTGATCCAATAATGCAAGAACATGTTCGACGTATTCAACATGGTGCAATTCATAATCATTATCTTGGACATAATACACAAAATGAATTGATACAATTGTTAGCAAATGAAATTAAAGGTAAGATTATTAAAAAGGTTAAGGAAGCAAAATATTTTTCAATTATACTTTATTGTATTCCTGATGTAAGTCATCAAGAACAAATGACTCTAGTACTACGATGTGTGGATATTTCAATTCGTCTAATAAAAGTAGATGAGCATTTTGTAGAATTTTTAAAAGTAGATGATGCTTCTGGAAAAGGTCCTTTTGATGAAATTATAAGTGTAATAAAAAGTCTTGAACTTGATATTAATGATGTACGTGGACAAGGATATAACAATGGGTCTAATATGAAAGAAAAAAAACAAGGGGTACAAAAAAGAATAATTGATATTAACTCTAGAGCATTTTACACACCATGTGGTTGTCATAATTTTAACCTTGTGCTATGCGATGTGGCCAATTCTTTTCCTAAAGCTATATCTTTTTTTGGAGTAGTACAACGTATATATACATTGTTTTCTTCTTCCACAAAGCGATGGAAAATTTTACAAGATAATGTTTCAAGTTTAACTCTTAAACCATTGTCACAAACACGTTGGGCTTCGAATTGAAAGTATAAAAGCAATAAAATTTCAAGCTTTAGAAATAAGAGATGCTTTGTTACAATTAGCAAAAATGAGTGAAGATCATAAAACTAAATGTGAAGCTGATTGCTTGGCAACATATGAGCTTGAAAGATTTGAATTCTTGTTAGACATGACTATTTGGTATGATATATTATTTGCCATTAACTCTGTTAGTAAAAATTTACATTCAAAAGACATGCATATTGATGTTGCCATAGATCAACTAAAGGGTCTCATATCTTTTTTAAAAAAAATATAGAGAAGATGGATTTACATCTGCTATGATTTCATCTAAAGAGATTGCAATTAAAACGGAAATAGAGCCTATATTTCATGAAAAACGTATAATTCGTAGAAAGAAACAATTTGATGAGAATGCCAATGATGAGATAACACAATTTGTTGAAGAATCTTTTAGAATTAATTATTTTTTTATATATAGTAGATCAAGCTATTTCATCCATTGAAAGTAGGTTTGAACAATTTCAAATATATGAAGATATTTTTTGTTTTTTATTTAATTTTGAAAAACTAAAAGCACTAGATGATAATACTTTAAAAAAATATTGTCTTAATCTTGAAAGTTTTCTCAAACATGATATTTATTATGATATTGATGACTTTGATTTATATTTAGAACTAATACTTTTAAAAGAAGTTGTGCAAATAGATGAAAATACTCCAATTAATGTACTTAATTATTTAAAAAGGCTAGATTCTTTTCCAAATGCATATATTGTTTATAGAATATTACTAACAATACCTGTTAAGGTTGGATCTGCAGAAAGAAGTTTTTCAAAATTAAAATTAATAAAATCTTATTTAAGGTCTACTATATCACAAAAAAGATTAAATGGATTAGCTATATTATTAATTGAAAAAGAAATGTTAGAGGAACTTAAATACGAAAACTTAATTAGTAATTTTCCATATCAAAAAGCAAGAAAAATAGATTTTAAATAAAAAAAATCAATATATATATATATATATATTATTTGATTAATATTTAATTATACAAAGGCCCCATTTTGATGAAATTATAAGTGTAATAAAAAGTCTTGAACTTGATATTAATGATATACGTGGACAAGGATGTGACAATGGGTCTACTATGAAAGGAAAAAAACAAGGGGTGCAAAAAAGAATAATTGATATAAACTCTAGAGTATTTTACACACCATGTAGTTGCCATAATCTTAACCTTGTGCTATGCGATGTGGCCAATTCTTATCCTAGCACTATATCTTTTTTTAGAGTAGTACAACGTATATATATACATTGTTTTCTTCTTCCACAAAGCGAAGGAAAATTTTACAAGATAATGTTTCAAGTTTAACTCTTAAACCATTGTCACAAACACGTTGGGAAAGTTGACTTCAAAGTGTAAAAGCAATAAAATTTCAAACTTTAGAAATAAGAGTTGCTTTGTTACAATTAGCAAAAACGAGTGAAGATCCTAAAACAAAAAGTGAAGTTGATTGTTTGGCAACATATGAGCTTGAAAGTTTTGAATTCTTGTTAGGCATGACTATTTTGTATAATATATTATTTGCCGTTAACTCTGTTAGTAAAAATTTACAATCAAAAGGCATGCATATTGATGTTGCCATAGATCAACTAAAGGGCCTCATATCTTTTTAAAAAAAATATAGAGAAGATGGATTTACATCTGCTATGATTTTATCTAAAGAGATTTCAATCAAAATGGAAATAGAGCCTACATTTCATGAAAAACATATAATTCGTAGAAAGAAACAATTTGATGAGAATGACAATGATGAGATAACACAATCTGCTAAAGAATCTTTTGGAATTAATTATTTTTTATATATAGTAGATCAAGCTATTTCATCCATTGAAAGTAGGTTTGAACAATTTCAAATATATGAGGATATTTTTGGTTTTTTTATTTAATTTTGAAAAACTAAAAGCATTAGATGATAATAGTTTGAAAAAATATTGTCTTAACCTTGAAAGTTCTCTCAAACATGATGTTTATTATGATATTGATGGTTTTGATTTATATTCAGAACTAATACTTTTAAAAGCAGTTGTGCAAATAGATGAAAATACTCCAATTAATGTACTTAATTATTTAAAAAGACTAAATTCTTTTCCAAATGCATATATTGCTTATAGAATATTACTAACAATACCTGTTACGGTTGCATCTGCAGAAAAAAGTTTTTCAAAATTTAAATTAATAAAATTTTATTTAAGGTCTACTATGTCACAAGAAAGATTAAATAGATTAGCTATATTATCAATTGAAAAAGAAATGTTAGAGAAACTTAAATACAAAAACTTAATTAGTAATTTTGCATCTCAAAAAGCAAGAAAAATAGATTTTAAATAAAAAAAATTCAATATATATATATTATTTGATTAATATTTAATTATAAAAATGCCCCATTTAAAATTTTGCTTAAGGCCCCAAAAATAGTTGAGCTGGCCCTGCGTCTCTTAACTTTAAAAAGGTTTTTTTTATTTTTTCAACTTTGTAAACAATTTTAATAGTTTAGACATTAAAAACAAAAGTGGGGAATTAAAAATAATTTTTTTCGATAGTTTGAAGATGAAAAACAAATTTTTGATAAAATTTAAGAATTGAAATTAAAATATTTTTAATAATTTAGAAATGAAAATTTTTTTTTATAAAGTCTTATGAATGAAAAAGAAACTTTTTGGTAAACTATAGAATAAAAAAAATACTTTAAAAAAATAATTTAAATGCACTATTTACAAAGTAATATTTAAAAATAATATTATAGATTTTGAGCATGTACTTGTTTATGACTTTAGAGTTAGATATCCTTTCAAGTTCGGAACTGATTGAATTTATTTATTAAAAAAAATTTTGAAACTCACTTTGTTTTTTGTTTGGTTTTGATTTGTATTCAATTTTAAAATCCATGAATCTTTCCCTAGATTCAGACACGTATAGTGAAACTCAACCAAGTCCGTCATATCCATCACCATCAAACATTAGCTGTGACGATTCGTACGGTAACAGACGCACAGATCACCAATCCCTGCGTAGTCCAAAAAATTATGCTCCCCGTCACCGCACTCATCTCCCAAACAAAATTTAAAAAATAAAAAAAAATAAAAAAGAAAAAGAAAAACACAGAGAGCGAGAGAGAGTGTGTGAGTGAGAGATAGAACAAAATAAAACTAGGGCTCCGAAGTTGCAGAAAAAAGCTTTACCTTATCGTTGTCGTGAACTACTTTTACTCTCTCTCTCTCACTCGCTCACTCACCTTTTCTCGCTCTACACAGGTATGCTTTTACTTCGTTTCTACTTCAAATTTTCACTTCGAATCTTCTTGCACTGTTTAGTTACTTTTAGAAAATGCTTGTGCAATTTTTGCTACGAGTTCTGTTGGGTCGAACCGAAAATGTACGGAAAGAAATTAATTGGTTTAATTATTTATTGTGACTTTTGTTTTTGGTTGATAATTCACTGTTATGAGTATTATCTTTTGACTTGATTGAGAATGATTCAACTAGTTTCAGGGTGGATTTTTTATAATATGCTTTTTCGTATTTGATGAAACTTTTTAATTAGTGAGTAATTGAGTGTTTGCTTGAAGTTGATTAAGGGATTTTTTTGCTCATTATGAAGAAAAACAAACATTGTCGTAGTGAAACTCAGTGCTATATTTGGTAATTGGTGGGGAATCTGATCTTCACGTATTTGCCTTATCATCATTGTATGAATTTGAAAATTTTGTGGGGCTTTAGAAACAAATTTGTTGAAGTTAATTAGTGCTCTGTAAGAGAGTGGGTGTGGAAGAAACAATATATTGTAGCATTGTCACATAAATGACACGTTTAGAAAGTTTGAGACCTTAGGCAGTTACTGAAGGTTTTTTCAAGTAAATGGACGATAGCCTAGGAAGCACGGACACTTCAAACTTCTTTGGCATGTTTGCGTCTGACATGTGCATGCATACTTGCCCCAGACGTACCTGACGGACCAATGAAAAAATAATTTTAATTTTGAATAAGGTGGCACAGTCTAGACAAGGTCCAATGCCAAAAGCAAAATATGCAAAATCAGAAATACATATATTAAGCTGCAACAATTAAAGGAAAAAGCCAATGAAATTGTGGACTACAGAACTGAAATTATTAGGTAAGAAAAGATGCCTTGAATTAAATTAGTATTTAAACCCAATAGATTTTGATAAAATGAGATGGAGTACACCATAATTCAACACGTGTCAAGTCTAGAGTCTAATGTTGATACTTATTATTTTTCTTTTACACCAGACATTAATGTAATATATATCTAAAATTATATATTTATTAATTGTTATGTCTGTATTGTGTCATGCCATTATCTTGTCTCCATATTGTGTCATACCCTTTTATTGTGTCCTTGCTTCCTAGATGATAGCATTAGAAGCCAAGGGTCAGTGAGAAATGGCTAAGATGGGGGGTTTTCCCATGTATTACTTCCACTGAAAAGTTACAGCAACAATGCTTCCTATCATGCTAGCTGTCTTAATGCATGGCTAAGTAGTTGGATTAGGTTTGAAAAGTTCTGTTTTGATAAGTAGGTTTGAGAAGTTCTTTATTTGGATGAGTGATGGTTTACCATTTATTTATTTATTTATTTTTTTTTACAATTAATGAATTTTTTTTTTTTTCAATTGGCATCCGCAATTATTCTCTCACTTCTAAAATTGCTTACTAACGTTTTCTTTTTAACCTCTTCTTTGATTTGGTATGCAACTTGAATTGCATTGGCCATGGTATAAGGTTTATTTGTAGTCAAACTTGAAAAAAATATTAGGATAGAATCCTTTGAAATATGTTGAAATTTTCACATCTTCGTTCTATGGAAATGATGATCTCATAGCCAAGCTATGGAGCTTGTAGGTGTACTTGTCAATAGAATAACTCCCCTGTACCAACTATGTGAATTTCAAGTGAGCATGTTGCTTGTAATGAGTTGGTACAAAGTAATGAGTCATAGAAATTCATTGGTCCTCCCAAGATTGAATGGCTGCATAGTTAGTTTGTTAATAATATTCCCTCCAAATTACTGTTGTCCCCATGAGTTAGCCTTTGTGAAAAAGAGTTTTGGCTTGAGTTACCTTTGTGAAAAAGAGTTTTGTTTTGAGTTACCTTTACGATAAAGAGTTGTGACTCTTCATTTAAGCTAGACCATCTAAAAACATTCCAAACTATTCATTTCCACCAGTCAAGAAACACCTCTAGATTGCTCTCACCATAAAAATCACTATCTTTTAATTTAACACCTCTATCCACATATGCTAAGGCTTATTTTCTTCCATAAAGTGAGCACCTCTATGTGTGAACCCTATATTGGATTGTGTTTGTTGTGGCACCTGATTAGTGCTTTGTCCATAGGAATTTAACGAAGAGAAAGGTATTGAGATTTAGGGAAACATAGGGTTTGAACTTGGATTTGATTTAAAAGCTTTGGGGTTTTCTATTAGTGGTTTTTTCAGTGGAAATCTTGCCAAGAACACAATGGCTTATAGGCTATCTAAAGTTTCTTTCATACTGGATAATTCTTTTGAGTTTTTATTCTATCGAATTCTATAGAATGAGTTGGAGGTTGAAAAGAAGTGAGGATTTCAATGTTTTTTTTCCTTTTCAATGCCATAAGGGCCCATTTGGATTTGGGGTGGGGGTGGGGGGGGGGGGGGGGGGGGGGAGTGGAGAGGAGTAGAGTAGAGTTGGCCCAAAAGGGGGAGTGGAGGGAGTAGAGTAGAGTTGACTGAAAATAGACTAATTTTGGGCCTACTCTACTCTACTCCCCCCCCCCTCCCTCTCTCTCTCTCTCTCTCTCTCTCTCTCTCTCTCAATCCAAATGGACCATAAGGGTCCATGTGCAGAGCTTTTCTCTTAGAAGAGTATTTGGTGTGTTGATGCCCCCCAGAGGGTCCTTCTTGTTTGGACGATGGCATGGGGGAAGATCTTCACTTATGATAATCTCATTAAGCAATCCTATTCGCAGGTAGGGTGGTGTTGCATGTGTTGGTGTTGTGGGGAGATGGTGGATCAGCTATTGTCAAATTGAACTGTTGTGTTTGATTTGTGGAGCTTCGCATTTAGATCCTTTGGGATTTATTGGAGGTCACTGACCTGTTGTTTAGATGGAAAAATTGGGTTGGTAAGCATTCTTTGAATATTTGGAACAGTCCTGTTAAGTTCAATGTGGACGTTGTGGAGGGAACGAAATCGTTTTATGTTTGAGGATACGGAAATTTCAAGGATTTAATTGATAGTAATGTTTACTAGTCTTTATTTGATTCATCTTGGTCATGGGTTTCACTAATAGTAACTCCATCATTCATTTTTTAGACTTGTTGCCTTTCTGTAAATAATAATCTTTCTTTGTAATTCTTTTGACTGCTTTGTGTTCATTATATGTGTACATGAAGTCTTATTTTAATAAAAAACTTGATTATATATCAAAAAGGAAAAAGAAAATAAAAGATATGATAAAATTCTAGTAACCTATTAACTGCCATGGGAAATTATTCTTGGACGTCACCTTAACATTATGTTTCCAAAGAGTACTTATCAAAAAAAAAACATTATGTTTCCAAAGAGTATATTTTTTTTCTCTTATCACACTATGGTTGTGCCAGCTCAGTAGTTGTCCTTGTATATTCAGCAAAACTGAGTGCTATGGATTTCTTATGGTCCATATTATTTCATGTAGGTGATAATACTGTTTATTCTTCTTCCTGTACATAAGTGTTAGAGTTCTATACCATCCAGCCTTTATTGATATACACCTGCTTTGTAACATGTTAGGTTGTAGGGATATGTCTTCTGACACTGCAAAGGAGAATGCGTCTGTAGTTGATTCATCAGTGACTGAATGGAAACAAGACATGGGAAATTCAGATGATCCAGGTAGTAAATGATGCAAGTTATATTCTCTATATACAATTATTATGTGTTTTGTTTAATAGTAACTCTCATTTGCCAATGTTGATCTTTCAATAAATATGGCAAGTTTCGGCGTCTGCTTTGGGCTTTAAAGTCATTTGTTGACCCCTTCTGTTATCTTCGCTACCTATTTTTTTATGGGAGATGAACCTGCTTGCAGTGGATGCTTGTCAAATATGCACTCTACTTATATGACATCCAAAAAACTTATTCCTCTTCCAAAATTTCATCTTGAAATCCGAACGTTTGATATAGGAATAATATGAAATTTCTTGTCAGAGAGCTCAAGTTACAAAGTGAATGAGAATGGCTATCCATCTAGGGAAGATAAAGTGCGGAATTCCCATGATCCACTGGGAAAGTCAACCACTAGCAAAAAGGGTAAATTGTATAACACAAGATATTTCATCATTAAGAGTTTGAACCACGATAATATCCAACGATCGATTGAGAAAGGAATTTGGGCAACTCAGGTCATGAATGAACCAATTCTGGAAGAAGCCTTTCTTGTAAGATCCCTTTTATTTTAATTTTGTGCGCTACTTTCTAATTTCTGTGCGTTACAGAGAAGCACATGCTTGTCTTGCAGAACTCTGGTAAAGTAATTCTTATATTTAGTGTAAACATGAGTGGTTTCTTCCAAGGGTATGCCCAAATGATGTCTTCTGTTGGGTGGAGGCGAGACAATGTTTGGAGTCAAGGGAGTGGAAAAAGCAATCCCTGGGGGCGCAGCTTTAAGGTCAAGTGGTTGCAGTTAAATGATTTGCCTTTTCAAAAGACTCTTCACCTCAGGAATCCATTGAATGACTACAAACCTGTCAAAATTAGCAGAGATTGCCAGGTGTCCTTTATATTAAGTGCTTTTTGTTTCTTCTTCTTCTTTTTATTTTTTAGGGGGGTTGGGGAGGGGGGGGGGGGGGGGGTTTGTTGTGTTGTTTAGAACTTTTGAAGACAGTTTTTAAAAAATGATTGTGAGTCATGTATTCTTTCCAGGAGTTATCTCCAGATATTGGAGAAGCCCTTTGTGAGCTCCTTGATGGGAAGAGTGATGTGGATGACTCGCTGAGTAGGTAATATCTCTTAAGAAGCTCAATGGTGAATATGTTTAGTCTTTGATAAATAGAAGGGGAAAAAAAAGAGGAAACCCCCATTTGTCAAATTCCAAATTCATAACCTTATTGGTAATTATGTGCGTTATGCCGTAGCAGTTTTTACAGGGACGATATTCCTTCCAAAAGGCCTTGTGTAGATTCTCCTTGTTCTTTAGGAAATGAAGAGTATAATGTGCCTCCAGGGCATATGCCATGGTCCAGAACACCTATGCTTTATCCTTCATTGCTCTACCCGCATCAGCCTGAAGCAAATAGATTTCATTTAGGATACCAGAGTTCCACAGGGGTTATGTTTCCTAACAATCCACCTATTACCACTGGGTCATCACAAGTTGATGGAACAAAATGTTCTCGCATTAATGGAGACCTCTCTAATTTACAAGTGGATGTGGATATGTCTTCTCGATATGAAGTTTGGGGTTTGTCAGCAGAAAGCCCATTTACAAGTACTCTGACTGAGGATGATCTTCTTGAAATGGTATTGGTGTCCTATCTTAGTTTCTCTCTTCTAATTGAGATCACTAATGCTTTATTTCTTTCTTTTGTAGCTAACAACTGAAGGCTATTTATTAAGTGAACATTTCCTCAACAAATGTATGAACATCACGAAACAATACTATGTTTGAAATTTTGCAGTGAAATTGATATCAACTTTTTTATTGCTAGGATAATTATAAAGTCTTAAATCAACTTCCCTCTTCCCTCTCCTCTTTTCTCAGGGATCAAATTCAATTGTTGTGAACTTATTGGTTCTGTCCTTGGAAACCTTAATGGTTGAGGTGTTGAATTTATTATGTATTATTTTTATTGTACGAATGTAAAAATTTTATTGCTCTTTTCCTTTTGGAGGAAAGACTCTCTCTCTCTCTCTCTCTCTCTCTCGTAGTGGTTTTATTTCTGATTAGAAAGATAAGTCAATCACTTTGTTGATGCAGATAAAGAGCTCCCTGCCTGCAGTTCTTATCACTTTTCTTACTGAGGAAGGCTTATGCTTGTTAATGCAAAATACTTAAATATCTTTGTGTATCGTGCCTAGGCTGTTCATAAAGCCAGACTGGCACACTGTACCTTTTTTTATGTTGAATCCTGGGCAAATGTCAAGTGTTTGAGTTCTTTGTTCAAATGGCTGTTCTGTGAATGGTCTGTCATCTGTTATTTTATTAAAAATGAAATAGGAACAACTGTTGTCTGTTGAGAACAATCTCATGATACCTTCAAATTTATTATCATTTTTTACTCCACTGATACATGGAATTTTCCTGGTTTGTTATTGCAGTCTTATGAAGAATATCTGGAGGCCCATAGCAGAAGCAACAAACAGTTATGCCTCCCTGTCAGTGTGCTTATCTTAAAACATTTCAATGTTTTTTATTTGTCTTTAATTTCTAATTAGGTGCATATGGTTTTTACACTTTCGTTTTCCCTTTCTGTGAAGTGAAGCATTTGTTGCATGTGATATATCATGTAGACATGTCGATAGTCTGTTGCTAATTCCTTGCTTATGATCAGTCCACCCACCATCTGATTTTGAAACCAAGAGATTTCTTGAGGCACATCAATTGGATATTCTTTCTGATTGATGATGCTTTAAATTTATTTTTGTCTGTCAGCAGTCTGGATATTAGTGGTTGGTGCTGTTCCAATAACCTGAAAAAGGTTCCTGTTGACACATTCTGTCGAGGTCACAATAGTTAGAAATCTAGGAAAATGCCAGACAGGTGGCTGGACCATCCTTGTACTCAACTATAGTCGTAAACTGAGTCATTACCACCATTTGGCAGGTGGCTGGACCATCTAGGAAAACACAGGAGTCATCAAGAAATAAAAAGCATGATGAAGATTTGTAAGTATATTACTGAAACCTGAATGACAAATTCACTAATCTCTAGTTGTTTAACTTGATGAAATGTTTGACAGAAACTCAAGCTGTATAGCCGATCAGTGTTCCTCACGTAAGAGGACTCATCATTCATCCCAGAAATAATCGTATCTTTGACACTGGAAGCTTCCCTTGGTTTTCTCCGGATGGTGTTGCTGATTTTAGGAGAGTTTTGCCATTATGCTGCAAGGAATGAGACTGCAATTTATTCTAAGCTCTGGGACTCATTATGATGTCGTGTTGTATACAATTGTATCTTACCATAAAATCTCAATACAGAACTTACTGGGGCCTGGTTACCAACTTGTACATAAAATGAGGCAACATTGGCCCAACTTATCTCTTAATTTTTTTTCCGGGGTTTCTTTGATAGTTTACCCTTTTCTTGATAGAGTTTTGGAAGATGCATAGGTTAGGTGGTACAAATCTAGATTTTGATACATGTAATTTGGTTGGGCGTATAACATTATCTGATCGTATTGGTAGAATCTGGTAACGTGAAATCATAAATTTCAGTGTTGCCTGGAATAAAAGTAGTAGATAGTGGAAATTCGTATCCCTCAAAGTTAAAATTGGGGTCATCTGAACTAATCAATCAATATCAATATCAATATCAATATCATACAATTTAAATAATATATATAATTGCTTAAGACATCCATAATTCCCTCCCGTTACGACATGTGTTATGTACAGTTTTATGTTTTATATATATAAAAACAAAACACGTTTTTAATTTAAAAAAAAAAAAACACTTAAAACTACACCGTAACAATATTCATTACTCTTAGCGGTTTATATTACACTGTTTCGCTAAAACTGAGATATAAATGGTTTCACTAACTATAATAACTATAAGAAATAAATGGTTGGCAAAAAGTCAAAGCAGACTCAAAAAGAGTTCGTTGAATAGAGAGCATTGGCAAGGGACCAACATTATAAGATTCTCAAAAGTGGACAAGTAACGTAGTCTATTATTTCACTAAAAGATTCTTATCTATATTACTATTTAAGGGGTTTGTCCTGTTTGGATTTACAATTTAAGGGGTTTTTTTTTATTTGGATTCTACATTTTGGATGTCTAAAGTACCTTCATCATATCCGCTTACAAGTTTTTAACTAACGAGGATAAATATGTAAATTAAAACTCCTACACTTTAAAACCCACAAACTCACGTATGCTTTGCAGTTTCTATCTCACTTTCTATCTCTCATTCTTCTTCAAATTGAAAACATTTAGTTTAGCTCTATATCTTTTTTTCTTTTTCTTCAGATTAAACACATTTATTGTCAGAAGCTCCAACAAATTTTTCCAGGTTCTATCTTTTGGCAAGTTCCTTTTTGTTTTCTTTTCTTTGATTTACGATTGACTTTCTTTCAGTTCTATTTTTTTTTTTTTTTTTTTTTTTATATGTATCACGTTAGCTCTCTTTTTTTTTTTTTTTTTTTTTTTTTTTTTTATGTAATTTTCAAATGAATGGTTCTTTCATATACTCTACCACTGTACTTCTTAATGAATTATCATTTCATGTTGTAGGTATTGTGATCCAAAGACAAGGCTTCCTTATGCTACAAAAGAAGCATTCAACCAACAAATTTTCAGGTTCTATCTTTTGCAAATTCCTCTTTATTTTCTTTTCTTTGGTTTATGAATGACTTTCATTAAAGTTTTTAATTATTTCATGTTGTAGGTATTGTGATCAAAAGACAGGGCTTTCTTATGCTACAAAAGAAGCATTCAACTAACAAATTTTCAGGTTCTATATTTTGCAAGTTCCTCTTTGTTTTCTTTTCTTTGGTTTATGAATGACTTTCATTAAAGTATTTAATTCTAAAAAATCTTTAACTTCTATTTCCTCAACTTTTTTTTTCCTTCTAAGTTTTTTTTTTTCTTTTTAAGAAATTTTTTTAGCTTTCTATTTAGTTTTTTAAGAAATGAATGGCGTTCAAGTTTTTTATTTTTCTTTCCTTCTATGCTTTTTTTTTTTTTTTTCTTTTTAAGAAAAGCTTTCTATTTACTTTTTTAGTTTTTTAAGAAATGAATGGCATTAATGTTTTTTAATTTATTTATTTTTTTCCTGCTACTTTTTTTTTTTTTCTTTTTAAGAAATTTTTTTAGCTTTCTATTTAGATTTTTATTTTTTAAGAAATGAATGGCGTTAAAGTTTTTTAGTTTTTTTTTTTACCATCATTGTATATGTTTTTGGTGTTAAATTTTATTTTTTTTTATTTAGCTATTTTTTTTTTCCTTCTACGTACTTTTTTTTTTTTTTTTAAGAATTTTTTTTTTTTACCTTCATTGTATATGTTTTTGGTGTTAAATAGTTGATGATGTGGTGATTAGATTTTAAAGAGTCCATGATAGAGTAAAATTATAACTTTGGTTTGTCAATTAAATTTAAAAAAAAAAAAAAATACTTGGTTTAACCCTAGATCTTTTATGTCTCTCAGGTTCACGTACGCACAAATTTTTTGGATTGCATTGAGGAGTCATTAGAATGGAATATTAGATAAGTTCGGGTGAGAGACTTTACAAGAATTATTATATGTATTAAACCTCATATAAAGTGGTTGTTATCTAAGAAATTGTTGTAAAAAAATTGCTTTCATAATAGAAACTATATTTATCATTTGTATAATTCTATGTCAAATTCAATTTAAATTTTTTTCAATAAGTGCTAATTTACTGCTTCATAAAAAATGTTACGTACCTTTTTCTCATTTTTAAAGGTTGTTGATGTTGTTAATATATTCCTATCTTGATTCTCAAAATATATATATATATATATATATATATATATTCCTATCTTGAAAAAACTACCACACATGAGAATCAAAAAAAAAAAAAAAAACTCACACGTTCCTATAAAATATAAACTACCCACATTCCTATCTTGAAAAAACTACCACACGTTCCTATAAATCGTAATATGGTTTTACAATTCTTACACAACCAAAACTACCCCCACCTTCTATCCAAAAAAAAAATCCCACATGTTCCTATAAAATATAAAACCATCCCACATTCTAAAAAAATAAAAACTACCCCATTCTCATATAAAAAAAAAAAAAAAAAATCAAAGCAAAAACCAATTTCAACTGCCTGTAAAATTATGAAACTAAATTTAGCGTTTTATTTTTTTTCAAAATCAGATATGTTAGTGCCTAAATATAAGGATATGGATGGAGAAGTTATAGCAGTGGTTTTATAGTAGAAGTCTTTTTTTTTTTTCCAAAATATGGAATGATGGAGAAGTTTAGTAGTGGTTTTATAAAAAAAATATGAGATTTAAAAAAAAAAAAAAAGAGAGAAAGCTATTTTCCATATGTACTAATTTACTACTTCATAAAAAATGTTACGTACCTTTTTCTCAGTTTTAAAGGTTGTTGATGTTGTTGATATATTTGAAATTTAAACTACCCACATTCCTATTTTGAAAAAACTACCACACGTTCTATCCAACAAAAAAAAAAAAAAAAATCCCACATGTTCCTATAAAATATAAACTACCCACATTCCTATCTTGAAAAAACTACCACACATTCCTATAAATTGTAATCTATACCACATTGAAACACTACTTCTACTTCTACGTTGGAATCTTATCCCACATTGTTTTTTTTAAAAAAAAAAAAAAAACCCTGGCCGCCCATTATTTTGTTTCAAATTCAAAGTATAAAAATTGTAGAAATTTGTGGATCGTAGCACATTTAAAAATTCAAGAAAAACTAAAAAATCTAATAAGAAAAAAACACATGCTATCAATTATCTACCCACACTTCTATTGAAAAAAATAAGCGTTCTATCCAAAATAAAAAATATTCCTAGTCCACGAAAACTACCCCCACATTCTATTCAACAAAAAAAAAAAAAAAAAAAAAAAATCCCACATGTTCCTATAAAATATAAAACCATCCCACATTCTAAAAAAATAAAAACTACCCCATTCTCATATAAAAAAAAAAAAAAAAAAAAAAAAAAAAAATCTAAGCAAAAACCAATGTCAACTGCCTGTAAAATTATGAAACTAAATTTAGCCTTTTATTTTCTTTTAATATCAGATATGTTAGTGACTAAATATAAGGATATGGATGGAGAAGTTAGAGTAGCGGTTTTATAGTAGAAGTCTTTTTTTTTTTTTTTTTTTCCAAAATATGGAAAATATTTAAAAAAAGAAAAAAAAAAAGAGAGATAGAGATAGAGAGAAAGCTATTTTACTTAATGGTCAGATCATGTTCATGGGTGTGCCGAACCTCCTTAGATCTCATTGGATCGCATACTCCATTAAGTGAAAGGTGCAAATGCCAAATCCACATGAATTGTATTCCGCTTTCCAACTTTCAAGCCCATGCTTAAACTAACTTGGAGAATTGCATTGGTTTACAAAATATTTTTTGGAATTTTTTAATGAGAAAAGTTTAAAGAATTTTTTAGGAATTATCTTTAAAAATGTTAAGGACATATTTTATGTAGTTGGCTAATCCTTTGACAAAACGCACTTTACTTGTATTTGGGTAGATTTAGGATGTGTTTTATACTTTAAAGAACATGTTGTTCAAGTCTAGTATTAAAGCCATGAAGATTGGACCAAGAAACAAGTGAAGAAAAAGTGTGTACTAAAGCTGGACACCTGGTGGACACCTGCGGACACCTGCTGGACACCTGTGGATAGCTGCTGGACACCTACAGATAGCTGTTGGACACCTGCAGATAGCTGCTAGACAGAAAGCTATCTATCGAGGTATCTATCGAGGTTTAATGAGGCTCAACACCTGCTATCTATCGAGGTATCTATCGAGGTTACGGAAATCAGAATTTTCAGATCTGATTTTTGGGCCAGACTTTTGTATTTGTGTAGGGTTTCTTTTCTCACAACCCTAGACATATATAAGACTTATTTTAGAGGCCGTCACACAAGAGAATACAAGGAGAACATATGAAAAAGGTGACCGAAGTCTTATTCTCTCAGAAAGAAGGTACTGCTGTCACACCCCGCCCCCGTGTGTATGATATTGTCCTCTTTGGGCGGCCCGAAGACTCTCTTAGTCCCTCAAGGTTTTGTTCTTCCCCAAGTTGCATTGGGGAAAAGGCCTCATACACAACAAGGGAAGGCATTCCTTATAAGCACATTCTCATGTGCTTCCCTAGGCAATGTGGGATTCCATGAAATGCAAGACCCCCTTTTGGGTCACTACAATCCACCCCCCTTACGGGCACACGCGTCCTCGCGTGTGGGGCCCACACTTCTGGCTAGGGCATGGCTCTGATACCATTTGTCACAATGATATTGTCTCTTGGGCAGCCCGAAGACTCTCTTAGTCCCTCAAGGTTTTGTTCTTCCCCAAGTTGCGTTGGGGAAAAGGCCTCATACACAACAAGGGAAGGCATTCCTTATAAGCTTCTCATGTTTTTCCCTAGGCAATGTGGGATTCCATGAAATGCAAGACCCCCTTTTGGGTCACTACAACTGCGTCTTTGCGCCTTAGGGTTTTGTAACCAAGTGCTTCTTGATCTTAATTGTTGACGAAGTGAAGAACTTTGCAGCCAACATTCTTCTTCCTCAAGTTGGTGAGTGAGTCATGTATTGGGATTCGTACAAAGGAGTTAGTTACATATTTTGATCTGTACATCAAAGGGCAGCGTTTATATATTGAAGAGTTCAGAGGTTCTGAAGCAGTAGAAGGTTTCTGCTGTGAGTTCATCTACGGGGATTGTAGAGTCTAGGGACAAAGGTTTTGTACTAGATCTGAAACTTCTCTTTTCTATAGTGAATTGCTTTTCGGGAAGGTTTCCCCCCAAGTTTTTTACTGTGAAATTGGTTGGTTTCATTGGTTTTCTTGGATCATCATATCTTGTTTTATTTACTTTTCCGCTGCATTTAGTTTTGACATGATTTTGATGTTTGTTTGTTTTAACAAGTTTTATACATAATAAATCTAATTAACAAATTGAGATTAAAACTTGTTAATTCTATCAACCGGGGTCTAAATTTTCCATCAAGTGGTATCAGAGCGGGTACACTCTGATTGGATTAATTTCCTGAGTGTGATCCTTAATACCCGTTGTCATGGATCGTTTACAATCTCTTTTGATTCCTCCTTTATTTGATGGCACTAATTATGCGTTTTGGAAAGTTCGTATGAAAGTGTTTATGCAGACTCTAGGTGAATAGGTATGGCAAGCTGTTGAAGTTGGCTGGATTAAGCCAAAGAAAGCGCCAGTGGATTGGGATGATGCAACAATCACAACGGCAAATTTCAACAGTAGGGCCTTGAATGCCTTGTTTTGTAGGGTGAGCAATGAGGAATTCAAGAAGATATCATCCACAGAATTTGCCAAGGAAGCATGGACCATTCTTGAGACCACATACGAAGGTACTAAGGCAGTGAAGACTGTGAAGCTTCAAAGACTTACTAGTAGCTTTGAAGAAATAAGGATGGAAGAGGATGAGACCTTTGATGAGTTCTATGCTAAAATCAAGGATATTGTGAATTCTATCTTCAACTTTGGAGAGTCTATAGCAGAATCCAAAATTGTTAGAAAAATCCTTAGGTCCTTACATGAAAGATTCCATGCCAAAATCACTGCCATTGAAGAAGCAAGGGACATTGATCAAATTCCTTTGACTGAGCTTGTAGGGAACCTTCAAACCTATGAGATGGGATTAGGCTCAATGGGAAAATGTGGAAAGAGTAAAAACTTGGCTCTTAAGGGTATAGAGGAAGAGATTGAGGACTTTGAAGATGAAGATGAAGATGATGATGATGAGGATCTAACCTTCAAAACTAATGAAATTATCAAGGTTCTTCAATTTAGGAAAAAGGACAAGGGTAAACCTCTTAGGAAATCTAAATCATCTAGGAAAGGGAAGAATGAGAAACCCCTCATCCAATGCCATGAGTGCAAAGGTGTTGGTCATATGAGGATAGAGTGCCCAAATTACCTTATGAGGGAAAAGGCCAAGAAGTCAGAAGAAAAAGGGTTGGTTGCTACTTGGAGTGACACTGAGAATGACTCTTCTGATGAGTATGTGGATGAATGTAGTCACGTTATGGCCTTTGCTGCCTCAACCGATAAGGTGACTGTGGAGAGTGCTAGTGATAGTGAAGATTCTTCTGATGAGGTCTTGAGTGCTCAAAAGCCTAGTTCTGATAAGACTGGCTTAGGATATGCTGTCTCCTCCAGCCCCTCCTCTTCCACGGCTTCTAGATCAAGGACTGTCATTGTGCCTCAATTTGAGAAAGGTAATAAAGGTATGAAATCCAAAACTGTTTTGACTAATTCTAAATCCTTTGTTAGACCTCATGTTTGTCACCATTGTCGTGTTTCTGGACATATTCGTCCTAATTGCTTTAAGTTGTATCTTTATAAGCAATTGTCCAAACAGTCACAAGTTTCCTCTCAAGGACCTACACCTTTGTTTGGAGAGTTATTAAAAATCTTGAGCTTTTTAACTCAATTTCAGGAGAATTTTAATTCTTCTATGTCCTTTAGTAGTCATACTAGGACACGTGCTTTTTCATCTTCACGGCTAAAGACTCGTGCTGTGTGGGTGAGAAAGGAGCCTAAGACTTAATTGTCTTTTCTGTTTGTCCTCTACTTTAATTCTTTCTATCTTAAGTAGGACTCTCTTTGCTTGACTTCTTATCTGCTTTTGGAATCATGCTATCTTGCATCTGCATCCTTCTATCATGTTTTCATGCATTTGCATCTTTTTGTCATGTTTTCATGTTGCTTGTCTGTTTTTGTTTGGTTGTTTATTTTTTATTTTGTTTTGTTTTCAAAATAAAAAAAAAAAGAGAAAAAATCAGAAAAATACAAAAATAGTGTGTGTTTGTGTACGTTGGTTCTTGTGAACCTTAAAATGGCCATTGAAACAGAGTTTTCTAAACTTTGTATCACATATAGCTTAGATGAACATTCTTATGCACAACTAAGCAAGTGAGCTTTGTAGCTCTTTGTTTGTGATGAGTAAGCTTAAGTGATCTCTTGTACTTAACACTCATATCACTCTTTTTTACAGGTAGGACTAGAAAATCCTAAGAGAAAAGTATAAATAACCATCTCACCACTGTTACTCGCCAATCATGAAATGACATCTGTATGCTTCAGTATAGCAAAAGTGCAATGTCAATGACATTTGTATGCTTCAGCATAGCAAAAGTGCAATGTCAAGAGCTTAACATAATTGAGTATTTCTTTTCTTTCTCTTATATGCCCATGCATGATATGCTTAATAAAAGAAAATATGCAAAGAAATAAAAAGAAAAAAAGGTCAAAATCTTTATGTTTCTCGGGTAAAGCTTTACAGCTTCCTATACCTTTTGTCAATTGTGACAAAAAGGGGGAGAAATTGGAGAATTTGTGGTTTCTTTCTTTAAGATTCTACAAGTTAGGGGGAGAAATACATGCCTTTGTAAGGGGGAGTTGTGTTTCATCTTGTTAGGGGGAGTGTTTACCTCCTTGTTCATGTATCTAGGTTTTGTGACCATTTTTACATACAACATGGTTTTTATCAAGTGGTATATATATGATGATGTATGTTTTCTTCATCTATCTCTACATGTGTTATTTCTTTTCTATCTTTATACACATGTTTCTTTATTTGTATGCAATTTATTATTTTTGCTTCACACAAAGATGCCTTGATGAGTTTTGTTTAAAGTGTTTCAAAAATACAGGTTGTCAAAATCTTCTATGCCATGAACTCTCTTCTTGCAAAGTTTTTCAAGAGTTTGTGTTGGGGTAGATTTTATTGTATTCAACAAGTGAGTATGAGTTGAGTGATTTATGACTTCTCTCATATGTTCATTTGTTTGTTGTGGTTTTGTCACGGATTGCCAAAGGGGGAGATTGTTAAGGACATATTTTATGTAGTTGGCTAATCCTTTGACAAAACGCACTTTACTTGTATTTGGGTAGATCTAGGATGTGTTTTATACTTTAAAGAACATGTTGTTCAAGTCTAGTATTAAAGCCATGAAGATTGGACCAAGAAACAAGTGAAGAAAAAGTGTATACTAAAGCTGGACACCTGGTGGACACCTGCGGACACCTGCTAGACACCTACGGATAGTTACTCGACAGATAGCTATCTATCGAGGTATCTAACCAGGTTTAATGAGGCTCGATGCTTGCTATCTATCAAAGTTTCTATTGAGGTTACGGAAATTAGAATTTTCAGATTTGATTTTTGGGCCAAGCTTTTGTATTTGTGTAGGGTTTCTTTTCTCACAACCCTAGACATATATAAAGCTTATTTTAGAGGCCGTCACACAAGAGAAGACAAGGAGAACATATGAAAAAGGTGACCGAAGCCTTATTCTCTCAGAAAGAAGCTACTGCGTCTTTGCGCCTTAGGGTTTTGTAACCAAGTGCTTCTTGATCTTCATTGTTGATGAAGTGAAGAACTTTGCAGCCAACATTCTTCTTCCTCAAGTTGGTGAGTGAGTCACGTATTGGGATTCGTGCAAAGGAGTTAGTCACGTATTGGGATCCGTGCATCAAAAGGCGGCGTTCATATATTGAAGAGTTCAGAGGTTCTGAAGCAGTAGAAGGTTTCTGCTGTGAGTTCATCTACGGGAATTGTAGAGTCTAGGGACAAAGGTTTTGTACTAGATCTGAAACTTCTCTTTTCTATAGTGAATTGCTTTTCGAGAAGGTTTCTCCCCAGGTCTTTTACTGTGAAACTAGTTGGTTTCATTAGTTTTCCTGGGTCATTATATCTTGTCTTATTTACTTTTCTGCTGCATTTAGTTTTGACTTGATTTTAATGTTTGTTTGTTTTAACAAGTTTTATACATAATAAATCTAATTAACAAATTGGGTTTAAAACTTGTTAATTCTATCAATAGGGGTCTAAATTTCCCATCAAAAAATATTTGATTGAAAACAAATTTTTAAACGTCAATTTGTTGTTGTTCCTACTGCTATGACCTTAAACTACATTTAGTGTACTTTTGTTCAATAAAAAGTTTAGAAGAACAACATTGCCATTTTAAAATGAAAGTTCATTATTATTCCTATTGGGTTTTTATTAAACCACCTTTAATAATACTTTATAGTATTATATTTTTAGGAGTAGACAAAAAATGGTAATGGTCATACATCAACAATAGCAGAGAAAAAAAAAAAAAAAAAAAACCTTGATGGATAGTTACTAAATTTTAGGATCTTTTTAGAAACAATTCCTTTAACAAAAATCTTATTAATTTACTATTCCATAAAAAATGTTACGTACCTTATAAAATACAACATAAGTATTGATAATGATAGTCCGTCAATTTAAAACTCATTAGATGCTCACTAATGTAAAATTTAGTAGAAGCATCCAAATCCCAATCCAAAAATGCAAGCCATGTATTTTTTTATGGATAATTAATGATTTTGTGAAATAAAGTAAACATTTTCTAAATAATATTTTCGTCATATTGGTCTAACAAATCATTACCTAAATTTAAATATATTCTAAAAACTTCTACCTAAAATAATAATTTAATGATTTTAAGAAGTGTAACTTATTTATCCTATTTTACTAAAAATTTATTACAATTACACATGTTATTACAATTCTTACATGTGATTAATTTGTTCACTTTATTGAGGTTTTAATACACTCTATTTGTGACAAGGAAAAATCTATTCATTATTGTGTATGTATGCGCAACGACCACTATAAATTTAATTTAATTGTATGTAGGAATGAGCTCGCAAAATACAGCGATGGTGAATACCGATGACATAGAATGTCGTTGAGAACAATGGAGACATTATGCTCGCTTGAGAATACAAAGAGAAGATAATGAAAGCAGAAATATTCAATTGGGAAGACGTCACGCCAATTACGCAAGACAAAGACAACAAACTTTGGGTGGTGATCACATTTTAGTGGGAGGCCCAACAAATTTGAATGAAGAAGATGTTGTACATTCTAATTCAACATCAGCAAACCCATTACTAATACTGCCTAATCACGAGGCTGGACAAAGTCGTCGTCTTACACATATCCGTAACTTGGCACACAATATGCCAGTTGAGCATAGGGCTATGCAAGAAGTCAATGGTGAGATTAAAGTTTTCTATCTTTAATTATTCTTCATTGCTTGATATATTATTTTGAGAAAATCCATAGTTTTTGTCATGTTAGTTGTATGTCAATGTATGCAAAATTATTAAGTTAATGTTTATAATATTAAATTTAGGTCTCCCTCCAACTTATCCAACTATAATGGCAAATGTCCTTGAGGCTGGACCAAGTCATATAAATTCTGATGTTAATAATGGTAAGTTTTATATAATATATTTATAAAGCTTTCACCATTATTTTTTATATATAATTAAACCAATTGAGCATTTTATATTATTACATTGTAGTTACAGAAAGAATTGAAGGAGTTGAAAATATTGTTGAGCAAAACCAAGGGGATGCCTACAGAGAACAAGGTTTATTACTCAATGTCACCATTTTTATTTTTATTTTCATGTTTATATCCTTCTATAGAGCTTTCACTATAATTTTCTATATATAATTACACCAATTGAGCATTTTCTATAATTAAATTGCAACTGTAGAGAGAATTGAAGAAGTTGAAAATATAAATGATCAAAATCATGGGGATGGCTACAGAGAACAAGGTTCGTCACTTAATGTCACCATTTTCATTTCAATTTACATGTTTATCATTATCAATTTCATTATTTGTTAACAAGTTGCATATTCGAAACATTATTAATATTTTGCTTATTTCGCAACATAATATTTGGTACAATTTTAATATTTTCTTTCACAACTATCATAACACTCTTTATCACTAATTTTTTCCTTAAAATTAAAATTAGGTGTTGCCAACACATTTGATGGTACTGCACATGTAATAAATTGTATGCGAGGCATATACAATTGTGCAAAGGATTTTAAAGAAGGTATAGAGACCATTAGGTACCAACTACCACAACCAAAGACATGTCACTTTTGTAATGCCCGTTTGTTCCATTGAGAGAAATCCTCGATGTGTTGCAAGGATGGAAAAATATCCTTCCCCAATATACCAATTTGTCCTGAATTTATGGAGCTCATTTGTGAGAAAACACCTCGGGGCAGACATTTTAGGCAATATATACGGTTTTACAACAATATGTTTGCATTTACCTCAATGGGTGTGCACGTGGATGAAAGCGTGGCCTCAAATAGTTGAGGAATATAGACATTTCGTGTCCAAGGTGCCATCTATCATAGAATTGGTAGTCTTTTACCATACACACCTCTAAGTGTGCGGTATCTACAATTGTATATCTACGACACCGATCTTGAAATACAACGCAGAATGTCTCAATCTGTAGAAGCTAATGAAGATATTGTGTGACTTATTCAAAGGATCTTAGACATTCATAATCCATTTGTGGAGAAATTTCGTCTACTATCTCGAAGTCTAAATTTACATCAGTGTAAACTTCTCATTAAAGAACAACCTCTAAACCAACCTCAATATTGCCTTCCTAGTGCTGCCCAAGTGGCAGCTATTATTGTAGGAGGAGAAGAAGTTGGTCATTTAAGTGGCAGAGAAATTTTGGTTCAAACATTTGGTGGTGATTTGATCAATGTTCAAGATACAGCAGGATTTTATGATCCATTGCAATACCCAATACTTTTTTCATTTGGAACATATAGATGGGATATCAACACATGTGACGCTAATAGAAATAAAGTGTTATGTCGCGATTATTATGCATACATCTTTCAAGTAAAACTTTTATTATTTTCAATCTATTACTTCAAAATGCCGCTTACATTATAAAATAACTGAACCTACATCTATTTTTACTAATATTAAAGATTCGCGACGATACTCTATCAATGATTTGGTTTGGAGGACGCCTTTCCCAACAGTATGCTGTTGATAATTATGTAAAAATTGAAACACACAAGCTTAGGTGGTTTGAGCACAATCAAGATTCTATTAGGGCCGATCTGTACCAAGGCCTACAAGATGCTTTCAATGACGAAGAGAGTGATACTGGTAATGTAAACTTTACATTTGAAATTTACATTACTTTATTAATGGCGAATTAGTATCAATATTTATTAGTGCCTCAACTTTTTCATCTTATATATAGGAAATATTGGACATAGAACCATTCTACCTTCATCATTTGTGGGAAGCCCACATGATATGATCCAACGATTTCAAGATGCAATGTCATTGGTTCAAAAGTTTGGGAAGCCAGATTTATTCATCACAATGATGTGCAATCCAGGATGGGAAGAAATTCAAAATGAGCTTTTACCTGCACAAATAGCACAAGATCATCTAGACTTGCTTGCGAGAGTTTTCAAATCAAAATTTGAAGAATTGAAAGAAGATATTGTGGTCAAGGGGGTTCTCGGAAGAGTTATTGTATACGTGCAGGTCTTTGAGTTCCAAAAAAGGGGTTTACCATATGCACACATGCTTATAATTCTCGATGAAGATGATAAATTGCATAATCCAGAGGATTACGATCAGGTTGTTAAGGCAGAAATACCGTGTAAGGAGGAACAACCTCAGTTACATAAAGCTGTACCGAAGCATATGATACATGGCCCTTGCGGAGTACAAAATCCAAGATTACCGTGCATGAAAAATGGACGGTGTAAAAAAGGATACCCAAAACCTTTCTCACCAGAAACCTACCAAGGCAATGACTCATATCCTGTTTACAAACGATATGATACTAATAATCCCGTGCCACTAAATGATCATTGCAGGATTATGGTAGACAACACTTGGGTTGTTCCATATAATCCTTGGTTACTGCTGAAATATAATTGCCATATTAATGTTAAAATATGTTACAGTATCAAGAGTGTAAAGTACTTATATAAATATGTGTGTACGCTTTAGACCACATGAATCTATTGTTAATGTTTTGGAGCGAAGTAAAAAGACAATGCTCACTAAATTTTTTTATATGAATATGATTGATCATGATGCATGAAATTATGTATATAGAGAGTTTCCTGAACATTATTGTTGGGATTATAAAAACAATATATGGACACGAAGAAGATCTCATAAAAAAGTGGTGGACAGGATATATACTGTTTCACCATTTGATGGAGAGAAGTTCAATCTACGTGCTCTTCTTAATCATGTCAAAGGGCCAACATGATTTGACGATTTATTGGCTATCAATGGGATAACCTATCCAACTTTTAAGCAAGCAGCTGAATGAAGGAGTTTACTAGAGAATGATAACAGCATACGACCGTGTCTGCTTGAGGCAAGAGACATTCGAATGCCGCCAGCTTTAAGAAGATTGTTTGCAACAATATTGGTATTTTGTCTACCAACTAGAGTAAGAGAATTGTGGAATGAGTTTTACCCATATATGGTAGAAGATTACCCATCAACATCTGTTACAACAGAGACACGTCGTACAAATAAACTTCTCAAAGATTTAGGGGCGTTACTCTTGCAACATGGAAAGCACATTACAGAGTATGATTTTCCGATATCAACTGGAGAATGTGACAATGATTTAGTTGTACCAAGACTCATTCAAGACGAACTAACTGTTCCTAAAGTAGATGAAGAACTCACTTTACTGAAAAGTTGAATAACAACCAGAGAGTTGCATATGAGAAAATCATGACAATTATTGATCGTAAGGAAAGCATGATATTCTTCGTCGATGGGCCAGGGGGAACTGGGAAAACATTTTTGTATCACACAATATTGGCAACCTTGAGAAAAGCAGGTCACATTGCAATTGCCACAGCTACATCTGGCATAGCAGCAACATTATTCCCTGGTGGAAGAACATCGCATTCCAGGTTTAAGATTCCTTTAACTCCCGATGCTTCATCTACTTGCTCAATAAGTAAACAATCAGACTTAGCTGAACTTATTAGACGTGCCACCATAATTATTTGGGATGAAGCCCCAATGGTAAATCGACGTGCACTCGAATCTTTAGATAGAACATTTAAAGATATTATGGAAGTAAATTTACCTTTTGGTGGGAAGTTGCTAATTTTGGGTGGAGATTTTCGTCAAGTACTTCCAGTTGTTCCAAAGGGTACAAAGGCAGAAATGATTGATGCATGCATAGTTAAGTCCCCATTATGGAAAGATGTCAAAGTGTTACATTTGAAGCAGAATATGAGGTCTATCAACGATGAAGAGTTTGCTGAATATATACAACGCATTGGTAATGGGAATGAACCATTTATAATTGATGATTTGATTAAACTACCCCCTTCAATGGCAATGCAATGGGAGGGTCAGCATTCTATATAAAACTTGATTGATCAAGTTTTTCCAAGTTTGCAAGAACATGCCAATGATGCAAGGTATATGGTTGATAGGGCTTTGCTAACACCTATAAATGATGATGTTGAACAGCTTAATGCAAAGATAATTTCTCAATTCCCAGGAGATGAGTTGACGTTACATTCTTTTGATGAGGTTGAAGGAGATACGCAGCATCTATATCAACAAGAATTCCTAAATTCTATATCTCTAGGAGGTTTACCACCACATATATTAAGGCTAAAAAAGGGTGCTCCAATTATGTTGTTACGCAATATAGATCCAAAAGTCGGATTATGTAATGGTACAAGATTGATATGCCGTGGATGTTTTAACAACGTAATTGACGCTGAAATTTTGATTGGACAATATGCCGGTACATTGTTTTCTTGCCAAGAATTCCTTTGAAGACAACAGAAAATGTACACTTGCCATTTATAATGATCAGACGACAATTTCCTGTACGTTAAAGCTTTGCACTTACAACAAACAAAGCACAAGGTTAGACAATTCCAACTGTTGGAATTTATCTTCCTGATCATGTTTTTAGTCATGGCCAATTATATGTGGCGTTGTCAAGGGGAATCTCCCAATCCACTACCAAACTATTGGTGCAAAAAGGAACAATACCTGAGGAGGAAGGTGTTCACACAAGAAATATTGTGTATAAGGATGTTTTGTTCCCTTCATCATAGGTATTAATTAACAATTGGAAAGAACTATCTTACATATAAATTTATTTTACTAATTTACAAATTGTAATGGTTATGCGGTCTACGTTTTAATATTTTATTTCTTGATCTTTTTTATGTATACAATTAATTCGTAACAGGAAGGATGCCCAACTCAAATGTGAGGATCGAGTCCACTATGCTAAGTAATGGAGTGCATGCTGTTTTGACTACTCATTGGGAAAATTGGAAGGATAATCAATCATTATTAAACATGGAGGCCATTGATAACATGGTATATTTATTTTTAATGAAATCTTTAATCAGCATCCATTTCTATTGTTTTATCAAAATTAATATTAAAAATGTCATGCTGCGTATGGGTTAGAGCCTCTGAGCACGCGCGTGACATTTTTTGTGATTGGAAAATATAGTAATCCCAAATTATAATAAATGCTCTAAATTAACCCTTATCTAAAAAATAGAAGAGCATCTGAGCGCGTGCTCAGATGCTAGTTTGTTTAAAATTACTGAAAACTCTTGAGTTAGAAATTTTTTTTAAATAAAAATTGATTACTGATTTAAAAATTTTAAACAAATGTGAATTTTTTAGTAAGAGGGTGGATAAGCGACATTAATCCATTAGCTGACTATAATTTCTTGCAAGGGACAGAGGGGAAGCAAAATATCTGGCGAATTTTTCCGCCAACTCAACTGCAATCGTGTACTCGCCAAAGTCTATGCCTCTGTCACTATCAAACAGCTGTACTTTCCAGTTTTCACTAGTTTTTTTTTTT
This sequence comes from Castanopsis chinensis, assembly GCA_032878915.1. Taxonomy (NCBI): domain Eukaryota; kingdom Viridiplantae; phylum Streptophyta; class Magnoliopsida; order Fagales; family Fagaceae; genus Castanopsis; species Castanopsis chinensis. Next base: position 6,706,725 of record JAVQMG010000115.1, on the reverse strand, counting down.
TTTTGGGTCAAATATGATTAGTCTGGGCAATTTAATTGGATTGGATTGCATTCTGGTATTTGGCTTAAATTCGGTTTTGATTAAGGAATTTGGGTTAGAAGAACATTCGTTCAAGCGTCAAATATGCTTAGGTATTTTGATTAGATTGGGTTAGATTTTGGTTTTGATTAAGATATTTGGGATAGATTTAGATTTGTTTTGCATATATATGTTAGACTTTCCCTTAAATTTTGGCTGATTTGCGTTTCAATTCTTTATGGAAAACCCAAGGTGCTTCATTCTTTTTATTCTGGTCTTTTCTTTTTTCTTTTTTTTTTTTTTAATTTTAAATGGTTTTGTGTTATCAATTCAGTTATAGATTATCAGAGAATGAAGAATGATGTCATCAAACATTTGGAGCTCTGGATATATGCTGGTAGTAGGGCTGTCCACGGGTCGGGCCGGGTCGGGTTTGGACCCAACCCGGACTCGACTCGCCGGCGTTGGGTGGAGGCGCGGAAGAACCAGAAACCAACTGCTGAAAAAATCGGTCGAGTCAATTTCGGGTGAGGTGAGGGTCAGTCGGTTTGGTCGGTTGCCGGAGTAAAAAAAAATCATCGAAATCTATAAAAAAAAGTCATCGGAATCTGGAAAATGTCACCGGAATATGAAAAATTTCACCGGAATCTGGAAAATCATGCCGGATTCTGGAAAATCTTGTCGGTTTTTGCATCTTTTTCCGCCAGAATCTTTTTTTTTTTTTTTTTTTTTTTTTCCCGCTAAAAATGGCTAGAATTGGTTGGATCTGGCTAAATCCTACCAAATCTAGCTGGATCTAGTCGAGATCTCGCCGGATCTAGCTTTTTTTGCAAGATTTCGCCAGATTTTTTATACAACTCCGGTTGGGTTCGGCTTGCTCGGGTTTTGGAGAAGCAAACCCGTCACCCGACCCGCCGGTGTCGGTTCTTATGAACGGAAACCCGTCGCCGACCCATTGGACCTTCAGTTCGGGCTGGAATCGGGTCGGCGTCGGGCGGTTTTGCCGGGTTGTCGGGCTCCGGTCGGGTCTGGATAGCCCTAGCTGGTAGCCAATAGGCTCACGGTTTTCTAAATGTTCCGTTTTTACTTACCTGTAGATAAACTGTTTGATACATTGTTTTGTTCTCAAAGTTGTATTTGGAGATTGCATTTTATTTGGATTCATGCTCTCTCTCTCTCTCTCTCTCTCTCTCATACAAGGGGATAGAGTTAATTTAGGGGTGGAAGGGTTCATGTCCTGTATTTACATAATTAAATTCTAGTAAGACCTACTTTATACTTCCCAACTACTACTTCGTTTTTTTTTTAAGTAAAATATTTTTTCAAAAATGTTTTTTCATTTTCAAGTGTTTGTTTGCATGTAAAATGTTGTTAAACTTGTAAAATATTTTCTGGTAACTATAAAATCCTTTATAAAAAGCTATAAAATATTTTATCTATATAAATTTAATTGTATTAATAATTTATAGTTGCTGGAAGGCATGTTTAGTAGAATATGGAATTGAAAAATTGCAAGTGAAGCATAGTTAACTTTGCAATTAGGTAAGAATATAAAAACAATATGATTTTATAATATCAATGAAAATTTAGAAATCAATCCTGTCCCATGCATGGGTTATATTTTAGTATATATAGAGGCAGAGAAATATAAGATTATGTCATGTGACGCATTTCTTAGGATTTTCTTTATTTACGCTTCCATTTCAACAAAATTTGCATTTACATCATAGTATTAGTTCATAAAATTAGTTAATGGAGAAAATGCATATATTAAATATTGGATTGTTGATTGATGGAGACACCATTCTTGAACGTATAAGAATGGTGTATTCTGAAGGTACAAGAAATGTGAACCCTGAAGTTTTAAGAATGATGGAATACTCCTGAGCAAAGGGTTAAAAAATTGTGAATGAAGAAGAAAAAATAATTTATGATTAAATTAGTATTGATGGGGTATGATAAAATACAACTCCAATGTCGTCTATGATGGTCGTCCAGGATAAGGACGGGGAAAAATGAAGGTTGTAAAAGGCTCATGCGTGACAATCTTGTCCATGCAGGTAGGTGCTTGGACGAGCCTCACATAGTAAAAATTGAGGTTTATTAAGAAGGTTGTCCACAGAAGAATGACCTTCCTTGGAAGCGAGTTTCGCTCATCAAGAAGACCCTTGGACGAGCGCTTGACACTTAGAATGATCCCCGGTTCAGTACTACAACTCCTTATCATATGCATAACTTCCAGTGACAGTTATATGAAAAAAAATGTAACTCCTAAGCAGTTGTGGAAGTTACCCCTGAACTCTAAAAACTCCCCAAATATAGGGGAAGTTACAAGCCTAATAACCATTTCTAGGGTGCATTATATAAACGCTCATTCAGACTAGATAAAAGTACGTTTTTGACATTTCCTAAAAAGTTGGAACTCCAAAATTTGAGAGAGAAAAACTAACTTTGGCATCGGAGGGTTTTTGGCTGGCGACCCTAGTCACCTTTGATCATTGTTCTTTCTTTTTCAGGCCATCAAGATAGCCAGTAGTCTTTTCAAATCTGAAGCATTCAACCTATTGATTTTCTTTGTATCATTAGTTGGCGCCGTCTGTGGGGACCTCGTATTCTTTTCACTCGATCATTTGTTTTCAGCGATACGCCTTTCCTGGACAAAAGATTGAATGGTTTTGACAAGATCAAGGGCTACCATCCCAGGCCACTAGGACAGTAGGGATGCTTCTAGTAATCCCCACCGTGATCATCAGTTAGTGCCTATCATGCAGTCGCCTTCCGTTCAACATATATAGTCCATGGCTGCTGCTATGGCAGAATTAACCCATCAGAACCAAAAGTTGAATAGGGAGATCAATTTAAGGAGGCAGCACCATGAAAGACATACGGAAGGGCAAGCCTAGAGTCAAGAGGGTCGAGAATCAGTCAAGGGGTACTACTTCAAGAAGAGTGCCACACTTGGAGAGGGAGATAGACTAGATGAGAAAAGTATGGATGAAATGAAGGAGAATATGAGACAGGCAAACCCCGTGGATGACTTAGTTCACCGAACAGACTCTCCTTTCATAGCTTCCATCAACAGTCACCCCCTCCCCTTAAAGTTCAAAATGTCTTCCTTGGATTCATATAATGGAACTCGTGACCCGCGTGATCACATCACTACCTTCAAGACCACCATGCACCTTCAAGGGGTTCCAGACGAGATTATGTGTAGAGCGTTCCCTACCACTCTCAAGGGGCCAGCGCGAGTGTGGTTCAGCAAGATACCCCCAAACACGGTGGGCTCATTCGAGGAGTTGAGTAAGTTGTTCGTCAATAATTTCATTAGAGGACAACTCCACAGCGTTCTTTTTCCAGTTTGCTACCTATAGAGCAAGGGGAAAATGAGAGTTTGCAGTCTTCCATTACTCGGTTCAATAGAGAATCCTTGACAGTGGATGAAATAGATGACAAGTTATTATTGGCCGCCTTTCATAATGGGATCAACTCTTACTTGTTTATTCGTAAGCTCTACGAACAAGAACCACAATCTATGTCCGAACTTATCCATTCGGCCCAAAATTTCATGAATGCTAAGGATGCGATCATAGCCAAGAAGAGGAAGAGAGCAGAGCGTTCGGAAGCAGGTCACTCGCGTCATCCAGATTAGGGTCCTCGTCCAAAGAAGGCTTGGGCAGTAGAGAAAAAAAGATAGAGATGGTAAGAAGGTGAGCTCTTTAGCGAGAAACTAGCAATACACTCCCTTGAATATGCCAATAGAGCAAGTACTCATGCAAATCAAGGACGATCAGTCCTTGAAGTGGCCTGAGAAAATGAAAGGAGATCCTAACAAGCGTAATAGGAATAAGTATTGTCACTTTCACATAAACCATGAGCATGACACAGATGAGTGTTTTGATTTAAAGCAGTAGATAGAGAATCTTATCAGACAAGGAAAGTTGAAAAATTTCCTTGGACGAGACCATAAGGACGAGAAGCTGAAGGCCAAGGTGGAGGAGTCGTCGCGACCACCACTTGGAGAAATAAGAGTTATTATAGGAGGAACCTCTGCAGCTCAGTCATCCAAATCAAGGAATACATACCTGAAGGTAGTGCAAAACTTCCAGCTATTTGGATGATCTCCCAGGACGAGGGAAGCTGACATGCAAGCCATCACATTCAAGGACAAGGATGTTGAAAGAGTTCACCACCCTCACGACGATACGATTGTTATTACCCTACTCATTACCGATTATACTATCAGGAGGGTGTTGGTAGATAATGGTAGCTCGGCAGACATCCTATATCACCCTCCTTCCAACAAATGAGGCTAGGATGAAATCAACTCCGACTGGTGAATTTGCCATTGGTGGGATTTGGAGGAATGAAGGTGCAGCCTGTGGACACCATTACATTACTTGTGGTAGTTGGAGTGTACCAGCAACAGATAACCAAAGTGGTAAACTTCCTTGTTGTTGATTGTTCATTATCATATAATGTTATTATTGAAAGATCGACTTTGAATAGTTGGAAGACAGTAACCTCTACCTACCATTTGTCCGTCAAATTTTCGATCGAGCATAGAATGGGTCAAGTACAAGGAGATCAGTTAGCTGCAAGGGAGTGCTACTTAGCCATGTTGGCAATGGATGAGCATGTGTAGACAATGAGCATAGACGAAAGAAGGATTACTAAGAAGCCTATTGAGATGTTAGAGGACGTCCCGTTGGACTAGAACAGCCTCAAGAAGTTTACTAGAATTGGAGCAAGTATAGAAAGGGAGACAAAGCACACACTAGTTCAGTTTTTAAAGAAAAGCCTTGACGTCTTCGCATGGAGTCATGAAGACATGCCGGGTATTGAACCAAGTGTCATTACTCATCGCCTGAATGTATATCCTTACTCCGAACCTGTGCATCAGAAGAAGAGGATTTTTGCTCCCGAGTGAGACAATGCCATCAAAGAAGAGGTGCAGAAGTTGATTACCGCGGAGTTTATCTGAGAAGTCTATTATCCGGACTGGTTAGCATATCTGGTTATGGTTAGGAAGGCTAATGGCAAGTGGAGGATGTGCATGAATTTTACTGATTTAAACAAGGCTTGTCCCAAGGACAATTATCCATTACCACGCATCGACCAGCTGGTGGATTCAACAATGGGTCACAAACTGCTGAGTTTCATGGACGCCTTTGCAGGCTACAACCAAATAAAGATGGACGAAGTAGATTAAGAGAAGACCTCCTTCATTAGTAGCTAGGGATTATTTTGCTATAGGGTAATGCCTTTCAGATTAAAGAACGCAAGGACGACTTACCAAAGACTAGTTAACCATATGTTCTATCCTCAAATCGGATGGAATGTGGAGGTTTACGTATATGATATGCTAGTAAAGAGTTTGGACTAGGGGAAGCATCTAGACGACCTTCAAGAAACCTTCGACACATTTCGGTGGTATACATGAAATTGAATCCAAGCAAGTGTACTTTTGGGGTTTCGTCAGGAAAGTTTTTGAAGTTCATGGTTTCACATAGGGGAATTGAGGCTAATCCCGACAAAATCAGGCAATACTAAATATGGAACCACCAAAGAACATTAAAGAAGTTCAGTCTCTTACCGGACGAGTTTCCGCCCTTAACAGGTTTGTATCGAAAACTAATGACAAATGTTTACCATTCTTTAAAGTCCTCAAGAAGGCATTTGAGTGGATGGACGAGTGTCAGAAGGCCTTCCAAGACCTGAAGGCTTACCTCACGAGGCACCGTTGCTGAGCCTGTCTGTACCTAGAAAGGAATTATATTTGTATTTAGCAGTGTCCCCACACGCAGTAAGCTTGGCGTTGGTCAGAGAAGAAGGGCATACTCAGAAATCGGTTTACTAGACGAGTAGGGCACTGAGAGGAGCGGAAGGATGATATCCGGTGATGGAAAAGCTAACCTTTACTTTGATCACGGCTTCTAGGAAGTTGAGGCATTATTTTCAAGCTCATGTTATCAATGTACTAACAAATCATCTCCTAAAGAAGGCAATGAATAAGTTGGAGGCCACAAGAAGATTGATCCAATGGGCTGTAGAGCTTAGTGAGTTTGATGTCAAGTACCAACTAAAGAGTGCGATAAAAGCACAAGTATTAGCAGACTTCATTGCGGAATTCACTCCTGGTCAGGATGAGCTAGATGAAGAGTCTCAAAGGTGGATTATTAATGTAGATGGATCGTCCACACTATACACAGGAGGGATTGGAATCATACTAAATTCCCCAAAGGGTGATAAGTTGGAGTATGTAGCCTGTTTACAATATCAAACTACCAACAACGAAGTTGAGTATGAGGCTCTACTTAAAGGGCTGGAATTGGCTAAGTCCCTAGGGGCAGAATCGATAATAGTCAAGGGAGACTCTCAGCTAGCCATCAATCAAGTGAATGGAATGTGCGATGCTAAGGAAGATCAGATGAAAAAATACCTCAACAAGGTTAAACGCCTCATCTAGAAGTTCAAAGAAGTGAGTTTTGTTGAACTCAAAAGAGAGGAAAATATGGAAGCAGATGCCTTGACAAGAGCGGCTTTGGCAGGAGGAATTACGAACGAGTATGACAGAATCCAATAAATGCCGAGCATAGACCTTCCGGATATATAGCAAATAGGAGGAAGAGAAAATTGTATGAGTCCAATAATAATCTATCTTAAAGATGGAAGACTTCTAGAAGACAAGGAGGATGCTAGGAAGCTAAGGGTCAGGGCTACAAAGCACAGCCTTATAAATAAAGTGTTGTACAAGCGAGGCTTTTCTCAGCCCTACCTAAGGTGCCTGGCCCCGGACGAGTCAAACTATGTATTAAGGGAGGTCTATGAAGGAGCATGTAGGAATCACTCGGGAGCAAGGTCACTAGTCCATAAGGTCGTCCGTGCAGGCTACTACTGACCTACTATTCAAGCAGATGCTAAAACTTATGTCAAGGTGTGTGACCAGTATCAGCGCTTCAGCAGTGTTTTTAAACAGCCATCAGAGTACCAGAACCCAATGATGGCTCCATGGCCCTTTGCACAATAGGGAATGGATATCCTAGGTCTTTTCCCCCTAGGCACTAAATAGTTGAAATTTTTAGTGGTAGGGATTGACTACTTTACCAAGTAGGTGGAGGCCGAACCTCTTGCAAAAATTACTCAGCAAAATATTAAGAACTTTGTTTGGAAGAACATTCTATGTAGGTTTGGAGTACCTAGAGTATTGATATCTAATAATGGACGACAGTTTGACAATGCATCTTTCAGGAACTTTTGTGAACAGTTCGGAATCAAGAATCACTATTCTTCACCATCTCACCCACAGGTGAACGGAAAAGCAGAAGTAGCGAACCGATCCTTGCTGAAAATCATCAAGACTTGGCTTGAGGGGGTAAAGGAGATATGGCCAGATGAGTTGCTAGGTGTTCTTTGGGCCTACAAGATAACTGTAAGGACCCTAACAGAAGAAACCCCCTTCAAGCTAGCCTATGGAAGTGAAACAGTCATACCTGTGGAAGTTCATATGACTAATCATCGAGTGATGAAGTATTAGGAGAAAGAAAATGAAGAACAACTTCGACTTGACCTAGATCTCATTGACGAGGTAAGGATGGAAGCGGAGCAAAGGACAGCGAGATACAAAAATCTGATGGCTAGGCAGTATGATGCCATGGTAAAACCTAGACGCTTCAACGTTGGGGACCTCGTTCTCAAAAGGGTCTCCTTGGCAATCAAGAATCTAGCTTATGGAAAATTAGGACCCAATTGGGAAGCACCTTATAGGGCAGTCAGTTGCAAGAGGCAGGGGTCATACTACTTGAAGCTCTGGATGGATGGAAGTTAGAGCATCCCTGGAACGTGGAACACTTGAGGAGATGCTATCAATAAAGGGTAAGCTTGGACGAGAATTGCCATGGATGGGAGATATGGACGAGGTTGTAGCCGTGGTCTATGTGTTTGCTCATGTTTATTGTCGTGTGTTCTTACTACTATTGTTGTGTGTTTGAAGAATAAAAAGTGCACCAGTTTTTAAACTTTTGCACCGTCTACAATCAAGTTTGTGAAAGACGAGGTTGTGTACACATAAGTATTTTCCTAAGTATTTTCTTAAGGCACTAGCTTCTAAGTATGTGCCATATTTGTGGACGATGTTTATATAATAATATGGTTTAGATTTCCAGTGTATTTAATGCATAGATTTAATTTCCATAATAGTATCCACAAGATGGCAAAAGGCTAAGACGAATGAAAGTCTCTAGACGCAGGGAAGTAACGTTCATAAGCTTTCCTCGAAATGGAGATAAAGCAAAGAAAAATAAGTTAAGGCATCCTCGTCTGAAAAACAAATGGAGTAACTTATACTTGTCCAAAGAAAAGGATGAAAAGAAACTATAAGCTTAATGCCCAAGTAGTGGACGAGAAAAAGTATACAATGAGCATCAGAGTGCATGGACGAGCATCTAGCCAAGACGCTCCCATGTTCTGGACGAGTTAAACACTAGAAACGTCTTAATGAAATATGAATGTCAATTGCGCAGACTATGGATGAGGAAAATGACTGGCAAGATCATCATTGCCACTTCTAGGAAAAATTACACTTAAGAAAATTTAAATGGCAAACAAGACATCCATGCATAAGTGGGCTGTCCATAAGAAAATTGCGTGGACGACCCTCCAACACTTAGAGTGGGCAGACTACTTAGAAGCCAATAGCATTAATAACGAAAAAGAGGATAGACTAGTCCTTACAATAACGTTCAACGATGGGTAAAAATAAACATTCATCAAAGTTTAAAAAGGGTAGACGATTACCGTCCAAAAACCCTTACAAAGTAAGCCTTAAAAGAAAATTGTTAATAAGCTCGTACAAAGCCCTCTGGACGAGTGAAATGTACTCAAATAAATCTTAAAAATGGTCCTAAAACAATGGACCAAGCAAAAATAAATTTTAAGAGAACAACACTTGAATAAGAAAAATATTAAACTCTCATCTTCAGGCAGAAGGGGCGTTAACATTGGGGTTGTCTTGAGGTAGTTGTGTAGTGGCGTCGTCCTCTACATTGATGTCTTTTGAGCTCGTCTAGAGGAGTGAGCTTGTAGCAGCCCCACAAAGGTTGAGTTTGATAGAACTGAAGTCAATCTCAGGGAATTTCTCCATTACGTCCATCCTGAAATCTTCAAACTCAGTTGCATAGTTGGTGTCCATTAAATCGGTGAATTGTTTGGACGTCTTAAACTCTGCAACTGCGTCTCCCTTAGCTTTTTCAAGAAGGGTACTTAACTTGTCGTTCTTCTTCTAGAGGTGATCAAGACAAGCGTCCTTCTCTTTGACATCAGTCTTCAATTCCTCGACGTGGTTTTGCAGCCCCTTTTTCTCGTCCTTGGCCTTAGCAGCCACCTCAGCCCACCTTTTAGACTCGTCCTTCACCTTTTGGACCCTCTTCTCCAGTAGAACCCTCGTCTTGTCTAGCTCAGTCGCTTGCCTGGATGCGGCTATGAACTTAGACATTGCCTGCATAAATTAAAATTGGAACAATTACACTTTACTCACCTGTAGTTTGCCTCTAATTCAATTGGCCTACCTGTAGTTTCATTTTTGACACTTTGCCTACCTGAGGTTATCTCTGTTTATGCTCTGTAACCCACCTCTAATTTTTCCGTTACTTTAACAAGTTTCATCAAAAAATAAAAAAGAAATCAGATCAAACACACCTCTCTACGCACTCTCACTTGAATCAAACAAGAAATACACCCAGAAAACTAATACATATCAATCAAGCAATACCATCCAACTTTCTCACCAAACTAAGATCCTAGATCCAAGGCAGTAAATCTACAAAAACAAAGCAGACTGTAACACCCTAAACTGCATTGTAGCATCTAGGATTTTTGTTTTGATCTATTTTCTGGGTATTCAAAATTTTCCCAAGAAGATCAAGATTTTCTTTCCAAATAAAGACTAAAAAATGAAAAAAAAAAAAAATCCAAATGAAGCCAAGCACATGGAAACAAGCACAGAAATAAAGAAAAGAACTTAGATAGAAATTTCCTCCCACCATTTTTTTTCTCAGTATCCAATCGAAAATCCACCAGTTTTCCAACCATGAAAATCAAGCCCAACTATGAAAACCCAGCCAAGAAAGCATCATGAAAAACCCAGCCATGAATCACCATGAAAAACCTAGCTATGAAAACGAAGACCTAACCATCCTTATCGCCTTTTCTGCTCGCTATCATGTGCTGCCGAGTCCACGATTCCCATCCTCACCGCCTCTTCTCCTTTAACCTTCCTCCTGGCCAGCAATATATCACGCCCAGCCGAGGCGGAGCCGATCTTTGACCTCATTAGAGCCATGAAGTAATCTAGGAAAGTGAGGCCAATATCGACCTTGCTCATGTACAGCACGCCCTGATCGCGCCTCATCAGGACGTAGTCGTGGCTGAGCGCGAGGAGGAATCTGGCGGCGGTGGCATGGCCAGGGAGGGTGGCGATTGTGGGGCATAGGGAGGGAGAGGAAAGCGAAGACGACTGGTTTGAAGGAATCGACCAAGTGGTGGAGTCGATCTATGACGCCGGAGGAGGAGTCGGCGGATTGGGCCCATGCGAGGTCGAAGCCATTGGAGAAGAATTTGCCGTGGGCGGTGGTGATGAGTGCAGATCCATGATAGCTTGGGATTTGACTTGGAAGAGAGCGAAGATGAGAGTTTCGATGAGAGTTAGGTTGAAACGGTATTGCTTGATTTGATTTGTATTAGTTTTCTAGGTGTATTTTCTTCATGTTTATGTATGTTCTTCATGTTTGTGAATGGTGAGCAACTAATACTATATTTTAATATTGTTTTTCTTTTGTTTTTTGTTTTTTTGTTTTTTTTGTTTTTCTTGTTATGGGAGGAGAGAGATATAAAATGGGAGGAAAAAAATTTATTTACCCTTCAAATTAACAGAGGTGGGTTACGGAGCATAAACGAAGGTAACCTCAAGTGGGCAAACTGTCAAAAATGATACCATGGCTAGGCAAATTGAATTAGAGGCAAACCACATGTGAGTAAAGTGTAATTATCCCATTAAAATTTTATTACAATGCATACATGTGCATTAATGACAGGATGAGGTATACAAATATAAAGAGTACATACCTTAAAAAGGTCATGTACACTAGAATGCTCAAAGTCCTTCAAAGACATGTCATAACATGTCGTCACGTCCTCTTTCGTCACAACCTTCTTGAACCTTTCCTAAGCCAAGTCCTCTTTTCCAATAAGGTTTTGAGGCACCTGTTGAGAAGGTTGAGACGAGGTAGGTGGATCGACTCTGGATGGGATTTGCGCGGACGAGGGATCCATAGGCTCTGAATCAACATCTAGAATCTGGACGGGGTGACCTTGGGGAAGGAGGAAAGGACTAGTTTGGACGTCTTGAGGTTGGGTGTCCTAAGGCTTGGATGACCTATGCTTAGCTTTTTTCTATTTACGCTTGCTTGGAAGGTTCCCCAAATCAACTCCTAGTGATAGACCTTTTCTTTTATCACTAGTGGATAGACGAGGTTGGGATTGCACTCCTTGCCCAACTGCCTCGTCTACCACTTCTTTGCCTTTGTTCTCCTTCATCGTTCTCCATTCTTGAGAAGAAGGACGTTAGTCACAAAAAAAAAAGGGAGAAAAAGAGAGAAAAGGAGAACTCACGTCTATGAATAGTAAGCTCGTAGGCAATAGCTTCAGCAGATGACTCTGGACCTAACTCCCAAGTGGCAAGATGTTAAAGACTCACTAAAGAATCGAAAGTCCTGTTAGTATATGGACGCGCCTTTTGGACTCGTTCGAGATAGAACTTGCTCAAATGAGGTCGTCTAACAACTAAAAAAAAAAAAAAAATTAGACGACTACAATCAAGAATAAATTAAACAAGTAATAAAATGATGGCTAGACATACCTTCAAGACGAAGGTGCCCTAACTCTCCAGTGTAGGGAGGGAATGGATCCCTATCAACCTCAATAGGTTGTCCAGCCCAAAAGCCAGAGACGAAGAAGAACTCTGTCTTCCATTTCCTATCCAAGGTGACTAAAGACTTTATTAACCTATCATCTTTCCCTCTGGTTGTGAACTGATAAAAGCTAAGGGATTGGTTAATCTCGGAGGGTTGTAGCAGAAGAGGAACTCGTCCACAATAAGAGGACGATCCCCCTCAAACACCTCCCTCCACAAAACTTGCACAGCAACAATTAGCCTCCATGCGTTGGGGTTGAATTGACATATACCTAAACCTAACCCAGTAAGAAACTCCCTAGCAAAGGCATTAAGAGGTAACCTCAAACCCCTCAGGAGGTAAGCCTCATAAATGCCAACGCCAAAACGGGGTTGACAACACCACTCCCCACATATAGGTACCCTGGGATTCAAGTTTGCAAGAATTTGGTACCAAGTCTTAAGGACGTCTAATTTTCTCTCGACTGTCTTAGAGACGATCCCAATGGCACAACTATAAACTATCTCATCCTCGTTTTGAATAGTAGATGAGGGAGCACTTGTACTAGCCCTAGACTCGGACTCAGCCCTCGTCCTAAGTTCTTCCTAAAATACCTCTAAGGGAACCCTAGGGACACTAGACATATACTCGTCTGTAGTGTTTCCCCCACTATTGCTATTGCAACCACTGCTATTACTATCACTAGATCCACTAAAACTGCTAGGGTCATGATACTCGTCTATGGCCTTATCAACACTATTGCTAGACGAAGAAAGGACCACCTCAGACATTCTTTAAGAAAACTTAAAATCTGAGGACGAGGATGGAGAAAATACCTGGATCTAGACGGAGACTATGGACGCAGGAAACTTCTAGACGAGACACTAAGACGAGGGATGTCAAAGAAGAAAATTTCAGAAATACAAAGGGTAGCGGAGGAATTCCACTATTTATAGGAAGCAAACCCTAGTACCCAAAGCGACATGACCATCCAAAAGGTGACACGTGGCATGTTCCTCGAAAAATGAGTCGACGTGACCAGTCACCAATTGGATCATGGCACGTGGCACACCTAACTGCAAACATAAAGACACACGTCCAATGAATGACGTCAGCTTATATATTTCCTAAGCGACCTATAGACAAGGGGGCAACTGATAGGTTTTGATAAAATACAACTCCAATGTCGTCCATGATGGTCGTCCAGGATAAGGACGGGAAAAAATGAAGGTTGTAAAAGGCTCGTCTGTGACAAGCTCGTCCATGCAGGAAGGTGCTTGGACGAGCCTCACATAGTAAAAATTGAGGTTTATTAAGAAGGTCGTCCATAGAAGAACAACCTTTCTTGGAAGCGAGTTACGCTCATCAAGAAGACCCCTAGATGAGCGCTTGACACTTAGAAAAATCCCCGGTTCAGTACTACAACTCCTTATCACATGCATAACTTCCAGTGACAGTTATATGAAAAAAATGTAACTCCTAAGTGGTCGTGGAAGTTACTCCTGAATCCTCAAAACTCCTCAAATATAGGGGAAGTTACAAGTCTAGTAACCATTTCTAGGGTACATTATATAAATGCTCATTTAGACCAGACAAAGGTACGTTTTTGACATTTCCTAAAAGTTGGAACTCCAAAATTTGAGAGAGAAAAACTAACTTTCGCATTAGAGGGTTCTTGGCTGGTGACCCCGATCACTTTTGATCATTGTTCTTTCTTTTTCAAGCCATCAAGACAGCCAGTAGTTTTTTCAAATCTGAAGCATTCAGCTTATTGATTTTCTTTGCATCATCAAGTATATATATAATTAAAAAGGGAAAGGAACATAGAAAATTGTCCCGAGTAACAAGCACCGTATGAAGTACTAGTACTATTGTCTTACATGGTAAATTAAACCTCTTTTGCGCTATCCAAACCTAATTTGGGAGGAAAAAAAAGTGACACTGCGTAAGGAAATGGATGTAAAAATATGAATTTTCTTATTTCTTTATTTAATAGTAAAAATATTAGGATATAATAGTAGGATTTTATAGTAATTCTTATTTTTCTTTCTATTTGTTATTTATAAGCTCAATTATATTGATTTTATTCCATTTCTTCTTTATTTATTTATTATTTTTTATTTATGAACACAAAATATATTAAGATTCATTCTTGATCTTTAATTTTTAAATCAATTTTTTTAAAGTATAATAAAACTTTATGAGACATAAATTGTTTTGAAACCAAACATTTTACTTTACTTATTATTATGAGTTTGGTTAATAGGAAATTTGCTAATAAATCATTTTAAGAAAATTTTAGTACTATTCTTTGAAGGTTTATTTATTTTTTTGGTTTACTATAAAAAATATCTAAAAATATTTCCTAAATAAATACCCACTCACATCAACTGTTAACAAAATCCAATTATTATTATTATTATTATATTAATATTAATTTTGGATTTGAATTAAAAAAAGAAGAACCTCAAACATGGTATAGAAAAGAAAAGAGAAGCAATAACATTGACTCAGCTAAATAAAAGTCCCTGTACTGTGGTGTACCTACAAAATAAAACAAGACAAAACAAAGGGCTCCGTTGCAGTTAGTACTTAGATTAGGACTACCTCTGCTCTGCTGGTGCTGTGCTGACAGAAAAAAAGATAACTCTTTTGTGTTGTGTAGTGTTGTGTTGTGTTGTGTTGTGCTGCAGATTCCAGAAGCAATGGAGGAGGGCAGTCCCACTCCCAAAATTGGCAAAGACGACGTCATTGCCAAACTCAAAGACGATGGCGACTTCGACAATCTCCGCCTCAAGATCATTCGCAAGCTCAAGGACAACGTAACTAAATTCTCTCTCTCTCTCTCTCTCTCTCTCTCCCCTAGGGTTTATCATTGCTTTTTTTTTTTTAAACAAAACATTCGCGTTTGTTCTGCTTAAATAAACATTCAGGTTTCTAATTCAACACAGTCTAAATTCCAATTTTGTAGGGCAAAATTAGTACTAATTATTTTTATTGCGTATGAATTCGAATTTAGTTGTAAATTTGGGGGAAATTTGTACCGAATTTCATCGATTTGTCGCCAAAGGTTGTACCTTTGCAGTGATTCTAAGAAAAGCGAGAAAGACACATGGTCTGTTGATTTAGGAAAAAAGAATGTTTTGTTCTCTTTTGAATAGTACGTCCGTAAGAGTGCGGAGATTGAGTTTTTATTGCTACTAGTGTGGCAATAGGACCTCGGCATGGTTAAGCAACTCTCTTAGCTGCTTTTGTCTGCTGGTCTTTTTAAGTGGTTTCTTGGTACTCCCATGACTTTAGTGAAGATGGAAATTCTAAAATTTTCTTCATTCAAAAGTAGTATTTGGCGCCAAGAGTTTGTGCGTTTGTATCTATTGCTATTAGACTTACATTGCTTTCACTTAATGAAAATCATATTTTTTATGAAAGAATGTTAATGTAAAATTTTTTGAGTTGTAGTGAAATTGTTGGAAAGTATTTAGTGTGAGGCTTATTGGATTGTTTCATGTGTAGTTAGATGGTTCAGCTACTGTTTTTCAATTGATTTATGTCAATGTGGTATGGTTATTTTGATTTTTAGAACCCCTTTTTCGGGGACCTGTAATTCTGAACAAGGAAAGTAAATGCAGGAGGAGTTGCGCAATGAGATAATATCAATAGTGCAGCAGTCAGCGGCGCTTAATCGTGCAGGTGCTGAAAATATGAAACCAAGACAAATTTCTGATGCAATATATGATGAGGTTGGGTAAGTTTTTAATATTTCTTAAGTATTCTATGGTATTCAAGATTAATTAGTTGGGCTTATTGAAGAAGAAAATTGGTGGAATTTTTGCTTTTCTTATTATTATTTTTTTAATATCACAATTCACCTATCTAGGAACTCTTCTTAGTTGCTTGTTATCATTTAATTTAAGATTTGAGTCAAATGAAATCTGAAGATCTAATGTGTTGTGTCTATAACGACCAGGAATAAAGTAATGAGCCAGATCTCTGATGGCTTGTGGCAAATAATTAGATCAGGTGACGGCATGAAAAGTGAAATTACAGAAACTGTACAATCTGTTTATAATAAGTTAGTGAACCCAAAAGGGAAAGAAGGGGGTGAATCCACCCATGACATGATGCCAATTCAAATGAAAGCTGAAAATAATGGTTCTGGTGCTGCCTCAGCTTGTGAAGTAGATGATATGTTTTCTGATAGTGAGCCAAAAGAACCCCCAGGTTTTTCTTTCTTAAATAACCGTCAAAATAACGACCTTGAGGAGAAACACAAACAAAAGCTTCAGCCACCAATGCCTCAAGAAAGAGAACTTGTGGAACAACAGGAGGAAGATACCCCCCACTCACAGGATGCGTTGGAGCCAGAAGACGTTGATCTCCATGTGCCACCTGGCTTTTCTGCAGACATGGAGCAGCAGAAGCTGCCATGTGATGGTAGTGATGAGGACCCTGATGTACCTCCTGGTTTTGGTTGATGTATGACATGCAATGCAGTTTGGCACTGCTATTATGGACCATTGACAATTGGCAGAGACTGTACAATCAGGGATTTAGGCACAAGTATTGCCTTAGCATTCCCTTAATCCTCTCCTTGACACAGAATTGGCTTTCAGGGAGGCTCTTTTGAGTCCGCTATAGTTGAAGGTCAAATGCCCCAAATATTATTGGTGTTCTTCATTGCATCAGATCATCTGATTTCTATTTTTTGTATAATAAATCAGACTTCAATGAGATGAGAACTTCGGAAACCATTCTTGGTTTTTTATGTACATGATAGTGTGATAAAAGTCTATTAATTAATTATGGAAACCATTCTTCCTTTCAAGGTTTGGATTTTATTTATTCCCAGTTTTATTTGTAGATCATGCTTATTAGAAGCTCTTGGATTGAAATTACCAAGCTGTCTACGTATAAAACTGGTCCTGCTATAAAATTTGAAAATTAATTATTCATTAAATGTTTAACCAAGCTTGGTTGTTGTTTTTATTTTTATATTATATAAGTAAGAAATTTATTGAAAAGAGGCTACCTAATTTGTAGCCTATAGAATTACAAACATAAAAGAGCTAGAAGCTGGTTGCTAGAAATCTCCAAATCCTCAAATATTCTCCTACTCTGTTCTCGCCAGAGTCTACATCAAACAAAGTGGAACAAGGTTCCAAATTTCCGACGAATATTTTCCAAACTAGTTCCTCCAGCCAAACAAAATATCTTCGCACTCCTTGGATACAAAACACCACAAAGGGTAAGCTACCTTGCAATGAATCAAAAGGTAATTCACCCCTTCCTCGCTACACCAACACATACAAAACCAATCCATTATAGCATATCCTCCCTTCCTAAAACTGTCACAAGGATCTTCCCCCGTGCCGTCCAAACAAAAAAATTGTCACGGGTATTTGAGGGGTGTTCACTCCCCAAATACCCTTCCAAGGGAAAAACATAGGAGATGACCCTCTTAAAGCAACATTAAAAGACGAATATCGAACATCCCATTTTCCCCTCAATCTCCAACGCACTTGATCTGCACTTGATCTCCACCCCTAGACTGAGGAACATGAGAGTATAAAAGATGAAGAAAAGTAGCCATCAAATCAAACTCCCAATCATTAAAGACACGAGAGAACCGAACATTCTAACATCATTCCCCCTACTTGCCTCACCAAGAGAGACTTCATAGAGTCTTAATGATCCATGTAATTCTCAATTAGAAGTGGGAAAACTACTTCCAATTGTTGGTCACTACATCAACAATCATACCAAAGCGAACTCTATTTCCGACACCTACCTCAAACTAAATATGTTGGCTAAACGTCTCCTAAACCATCCTTATACTCCCCCAAAGACCATAAACATGGAAACCCCTAGCAAGCAATGATCTCCATCCCTCCAATCCTCCCTAAATTTAAAAGCAATAACACATCTCCATAATTGTGTCTCCTCAACCCCAAACCTCCACAACCACTTTCCCAAATGGGCTTCATTGAATATGGTTTCTAATCCCCAACCCTTTATTAGCTATAAGAGTACAAACCATATCCCACCCTACCAAATGATGCTCATGCTCCTCTCTCAATCCTCCCCATAAAAAGATTTGTTGTAACTGCTCTATTCTATTCGTTGCACTAGTGGGAATAGTGAATATAATAAGGGCAATTAATAGGTGGGCAAACTCGAAAGCAGGCTCTTCAATAAAGTCAATCTATCATACTTTGACAAATATAATTTCTTCCACCCTGCCAGCTGTCGTTCAATCTTCTCAAAGATGAGATTCCAAACAATAGTAGAGTTATAAGGAGCTCCAAGGGGCACCCAATGGTAAGACATTGGCAAGCTCCCTACTTTACATCCCAAAATATTTGCTAGGGCTGCATTAATATTCCTTATTTCCGTGGCAGGTACACCATTTCACTCTTATTAACATTATCTCTCAATCTAGTCACCGCCTCAAACAAATCAACAACCATCTAATATGTAGAATCTACTCTAGGTTGGCATCACAAAAAATGATATCACCTGCAAACAACGAAGGAGACACACACAACCCATCACCACCTTCAACACCTGCCCTAAAACACTTGATGAAACTAACCCCTTCTATTCTCCCTAGCATTCTACTTAAAAATTCCATCATTAAGAGAAAGAGCATAGGAGATAAATGATCCTCTTGTCTCAAGCCCCTTGAATAGTTAAAGAAATCAGTCGAAGAGCCATTAATAAGAACTAAATACTGAACCATGGATATACAAGCATGAATCCACTTTCTCCATCTCTCTCCAAAATCCATCCTCCTCAACAAGTGCAAAAGAGCCTTCCCAATTAAAATGGTGATAAACTAAAACAAAGCAATGGATATAACTTACCCTTGAAAATCGGCTTGCAAGGGGAGGGTTCCAAAAGGCTTATATATACATGGTTAAGCATGCACACAAGCCATGTGAGACACTTGGATCATAACATAGCACTATGCTCCATAGTTGACATCCATGACTACTCACCTTATATATAATGACTTGATGGTAACCCTTTTTTGTGTGTGGTTCCACTCACTTACCAGTTTTTCAATGACATAACAAGACATTATAATTTAGCCTTTAGGTCGCCCCCTTCAAGAATTGACCACAAAAGTCACAACTCATTTGATCTCATACTCAATGAGTTACAATTGGTGGTTGACTTTTATTTCAAATGATACAAATCCATGGGTACATTAAATAGAATTCACCTTTGAAAACTAGCTTGCAAAGGAGGGTGCTCAAGAGCATATATACACATGATTAAGTTTGCATTTAAGTCATGCGGGACACTTGGATCATAACATAAACTTTTTAGCATCTAATTTATAGACAAATTAGGGAATATTACTCCTTAATCTACTATCCACACACTCATTAATTAGCAATGAGCACTGGGTCCAGTATCTTCCTTCCTCCCACAAATGAGTTATAAGAGTCAAACATAGGATTATCCAATACCCCTTTCAATCCATTTGCCAAAACCTTGGTTGCATGGCCAAGATTTTATTGATACTTGCAAGGCTTAATTTTTATTGAATTACATGTTTGACAATAGTGAAATTATTTATATATTTAGAACAGTTATCTCTGATGCCCTTCTAATTGGCCTCTTTGGATCCAACCATTAACAAATTTTAGAGAAAAAATTATACATTATACCATAATTACAAAATAATAATTTATCCCATTGTACCACATGAGTTGCAACTAGCAACTCATAACTCTTAACTCACATCTCTTACTCATTTTCGCCTAACCCACACATCCAGTTTGTTTGGCATTCCATAACTCAGCTTTTTTTCTCTCTTCCAAACTCACTTTAACACTGTTCATGTACAGTGTGTCAAAACGACTCGTCTCCCTACTCACTCACCCACGTAACATCTCTACATATCTTCTTTTTCTCTACGAGACCAACCCAGAAAATACCATAAAAATACAAATCATTGACTGGAAATCACCATCAAAATACCAGACCAACCCGTACAAAACCCACAGATACTAAGACAAATAAATCCATAAAAGGTAACAGACAAACCCAAATAAAAAAAAACCGTTAGATCTTGAACTAAACTACCCAAACAAAAAGGGAGAGAGCGACAAAAGTTGCGACAGACCAAGAGAGACTGAAAGAGCAACCAAAGCTGTGACAAATCGAGCTAAAGGCTGTGAGACTGAGAGGCTGCGAGTTCCTTGTGTAGTGTGTGATTTGTTCAGCTCGAAGAAGAAAGAAAGAAGCAACGGTGTGAAGAGATGAAGAAATATAGAAAGAATAGAAAGAAAGAGAAAAGAAAGAATAGCAGTGAAGAAGAAAGAAAGAAAAGAACAAGGAGAACTGTTGGCTATTAAGTGGGTGTTTGACTTGATGTGAATTGGACATTGAGATGGGTTCCACTTGGTTGCATAAATTTAACAAAATGCCACCATAACTCATAACTCATCACCCAAAAACATAAAAAGTTTGTTCTCAAATTCTACAACTCAAACTTAGTTTTTTTCAGTATTGAGTAATGGAAACAAACCCAAATAAACTGAATTGTGGTAGGGCCAATGAGATTTGAGAATTGAGTTATCAGATATTTGGGTGATGGAGACTCACAAACCATACGTAGCCGGCCTTAGCTCTCCTTCAAGTATGCTTGGTATTTCTAAAACTTATTTGGTTTGTGCGTAAGGGTCCCAACTCCCTTATCTTTGTAACTCTAACTACGCATAAACATTGAAGATTCTAGCTATGGAAGAGCTGTCATTTAATCACAGTGAAATTAGAGTTTTAAGGTTCTATTGCTAAGTTTTTAAGTTTTTATTATGAGAAAGGAATTATGTTGGATTATGCACTTTGGGTTGTTTGGCTTTGCACTACATTAACCTGCCATCCTTCAGAGAATGCTAGTCGTCTTGTCTTTTCCATGTATCATTTGCAACATGCTTCTCTCCCCATTCTCCTGATTGTTGGATTTTTTTTTTAGTAAATTCTGGGAGTGTTTCCTACTGGTGGCGGTTTTAGGGATTTTTTTCAAGGAAGTCATTAAGAAACTTATATTAAAAAAATTTAATAAAAAGAGAACTTAAATATATTGAGCTTTCGATACCAAAAAAAAAATAAAAAATATAAATAAATGAAGTTTTCAATTTCCTTCTACAAATTCTCATATTTTAAAATCGTTATATTATAATTTATTATTAGTTGTCATTATCTATGTCAATGTGGGTAGGTGTGACCATATTATTTTGTTAAATTTGCAAAACTTTTTTAATTTTTTTTAAAATTTTTTTTAATTTTATGTTGTTGTCATGATCTATTTTTCATTATTTTTATAAAATATTTTAAACTAAATAATGAAACTCAATCCACTTGCACTATATTAATTATTGACCAATATTGCCACATTCATCTATATATAAATAATACAAACCAATCAAATGAATAATCTCTAACATTACTATTTTTTTTTTTGAATTACTAACTTTATAACAAAAAGTTATTATAACATTATAAAAATACTCACACAAGTAACAAATGTATTTCCTAATTATATAATTATATAAATTTATATATATGCACACATTCACACACATCACAATTCACACAAATAATACTATAACAAAAATAAATATAAAAATCACACAATTAGTATAGAGTCTACACACACAGGGACGAAGGCATAGTTTGAATTGTCCCTCCCCCTAATATATATATTTTAAAATATTAGTATATACAGGGGTAATAATTTTAACAATTTTTTTCTATAAAATTACATTCCCCCCTCTATTAACAATACTATTAATTCTTTCAAGGGTGATGCTATAGCCAGAAACTTTTCTACAATATTTATATAAACCGTTGAGGTAGCAAATTTTTATTGGTTTGCATTTGGCTCTTCACTTACATAGTTTTTTTTACTTACCAATATTAGTCACTCACCATATTAGCATTTGTAAAATAACTAGTAAATTGTCCGTGTGTTGCATGAATAATTTTGTGACATTTTATGTATGACGGTTTTGGATAATGTTTTACATATATTATAAAGAAAAATAAACTAAATTAGAGTAAAGAAACATATACATTTTGAGATATTAAAAATTAGTTTAGGAGCTTCACTGCATATTTGTAGCTGTACGGACATCACCTTTCCCAGGCCCATTTGCTTAGAGGCCCATAAAAATGACAGCCCGCGTAGGGGCCTAACATTAATCAGGCTGACAGGCTCATTCCAGACCAACCTAACGATTACCAAGTATCTGGAACTCGGGAACGAAATCATTCGTGGTGTGCCCGGTAGTGTGAAACCTCACCACCCCAGGTAATCACGTCTCTCGGTTTGGATTAATGTTTAGGTGCATGGCATTATCTAGAGATCGCCGAGTATCGAACCTACAAACGGAACAAGTTCCTAGGCCACTATCGTCTTCTTCTCACCACCTAACCTCCAACTACGATTAACGGTAGTCGACCTCCCATCCGTCGCCTAGGGAATGCCTTTGCCGAGCAACAGACCAAACGGTAGAACCAGTTCTAATGCCATTATCATCTCCTTTCACTCATGATTAAACATCCACTTAGGAAGAACAGCATTGGACCTCCCATTCCATTGACCTGGAGAATGATCGTGGCAATCCCATGGACTGTAGCTATAAATAGGGAAGAGGGGATCAATGGAATGGGGTTGGAAAATTGGAGGAAAGAGAGGAGGGAGGAGGAGAATTGGGATACCTAGTCTACCGAGCATAGAGTCACCCATTGTAGGAAATCCAAAAACCCACAATACAAATCGATTGTGAATATAAACATCTTTGAGGCCCAGTTGCCGTATTTGGGTGCGCACAATTAGCGTTGTTTGTGGGAATCTCCTATATAGCAGTGGTTCTTTCGAGGCACCCCGGGAGGATGTCAGGGAATAGATTGGGAAGTTATGCTGAGAGCGGCTCTAGAGGGTCATCGCGAGGGTCAGCGTAGCGAGAAAGGAGACAGAAAAGACACGAGGATAGGCGGCACTATGAGGCAGAAGAGTCTGGGCTTGGGGAAGGATCATTCCAGACACTTCAGGCAATATTAGATGCCTTAGGGCGTAGCTACCGCGAAAGAGGGGACCAAGAGCTTGAACAGAAGGATTGGGAGCTCGAGTGCTTGCATGGGTTGGTAAGGGAATTGGAATTAGAAGCAAGGGGCAAACGTTGAAGAAGGGATCACGGAGGACGAAAAGAAAGGTCTGTCAGTATAGGGGACCACCGCGCAGTAGGATCCAAATAGTCCGGGTCCCATCGGCACCGAGAACGTTCACGGGAGTATACGAACCGTGATTCGACCTCCCTGAATGAAGGACGACCTCAAAATGCAGCCATAGACGCCATGTACCGGGCATTGCGTCAAGCTGCTAGATCTCCGTTTTCAAAGGACATCGAGGGCGCCCCTATGCTGAGCAGATTCACGTGCCCACCATTCAATTCCTCTACGGGAAAGACGGACCTGGTGGAACACGTGAGCCACTACATTCAGATGATGTCTTTTCATGCCCATAATGATGCGTTGATGTGTAGAATCTTCCCTTCTAGCCTCAGTCCTACATCTCTGAGGTGGTTCAACGGGTTAAAGAAGGGGTCAATCCATATCTTCTCGGAATTGATACAGGAATTTGGTGTACGGTTTATGACTTGCAACTAGGTTCCTCAACCCATGGATGCATTATTGTCAATGAAAATAGGGGTCGGAGAGACTCTTCGCAGCTACGTTAGCCGGTACTAGGAGCTATATAATGAGATCGGCGGAGGAAACGAGAAGATTGCGGCAAGTACCTTTCGCATGGGATTGCCCGACGAATCTGGATTGAGGGAATCCTTGATGAGGAGGCCCCTCGAGGATATGAGGCAAATGATGAGACATATTGAAGAGTATAAGCGGTTGGAGGATGACTGGTTACAAAATAAGGGAAAGGCACAGGTCATAAATTACCCTCGGAACAGCGGCTTCCAACCCAGGCCCCGGAGGGATCTAAGGATTCAAGAGCTCGGTCTAGGAACAAGGGGAGTGAATGTAGCATTCAAGGAGCCGGTCCACAGGATCGTCAATCGAATAAAAAATGAATCATACTTCAAGTGGCCGAATAGGATGGCGGGCGATCCATCAAGAAGAAACCAAAATCTATACTGCACGTACCACAAGGACAAAGGGCACACAACTGAGCAATGCAGGGTACTGAAAGACCACTTGGAGCAGTTGGTGAATGCCGGGCATCTTAAAGAATTCGTAGTAGCAATAAGGAACTAGGAGGCTGGACAGAATGATCGTACGCGTGGGAATCCCCTCCCACCTCCTTTGGGAATAATAGAGGTCATCCATGCAGTTTCGAGGGAAGTCCCGGCAAAGGAAGTTTTGGCTGTGACATCGGCAGAAGAAAGCACGGGTGAGTGTCCTCCTAAAAAGAAGCTAAGGTGTGCCAGCCAACACATTGCTTTCAATGATGATGACATGGATGGCACCATCCAGCCGCACGACGATGTCTTGGTGGTCACGGCTCATATAAGAGGGTTTGTAGTGAAAAGGATAATGAGAGATTGTGATGGGGGAAGTCGGGGTGACATCGACAGAAGAAAGCAGGCGAGTGTGAAGCTAAGGTATGCCAGCCAGCACATGTTTCAATGGATGAATGTCCCATCCAGCAACGACGATGTCTTGGTGGTCACGGCTCAGAGGGTTTGGCTGTGAGAGATCATCGGGGCAGTGATGTTTCAAGGGAAGTCCCGGCAAAGGAAGTTTTGGCTGTGACATCGGCAGAAGAAAGCACGGGCGAGTGTCCTCCTAAAAAGAAGCTAAGGTATGCCAACCAACACATTGCTTTCAATGATGATGACATGGATGGCACCATCCAGCCGCACGACGATGTCTTGGTGGTCACGGCTCATATAAGAGGGTTTGTAGTGAAAAGGATAATGAGAGATTAGGGGAGTGGGGCAAATGTGATGTACCCCGACTTATACAGGGAGCTCAGGCTAAAGAAAGAGGATTTATCCAAGTATGACGCACTACTAATGGGGTTCGATGGCCATATATGGTGGTCTCGGAGAGGCAAATTTCGCTCCCCGTTAGCATGGAAGGAAAGGAGGTGACCGTGGCGTTCATAGTGATCGCTTCTTACTCGCCGTACACTGTAATCCTAGGAAGGCCCTAGATTCACGATATGGAGGTTGTGCCTTCCACATTGCACGTGAAGGTCAAATTCTGCACAGAAGATGGGATTACGGTAGTAAGAGGCAGTCAGCAAGCGGCCAGGCAATGTCTAGTAGCTACCGCAAACAAAGAGGCCGAGCAAACAAAGCCCGTCGAAAAGACCTCCTTATAACAATTACAACAACCTCAAGTGGAAGTAGGGGTTAGCTGTGCCGAGGACGTGCTGAAGGTAAGGATCCTACCAGATGGTGATAAGCACTTTCAGATAGGGGCAAGCTTGAGGGACGAAGAGAGGGTGAAACTATTGCTCTTTCTTGTGTAAAATGTGGATGTGTTCGCTTGGAGTCCATATGAGGTGCCGGGAGTTGACCTCGAGTTTATAGTTCATAAACTTAACGTGGATCCTTTATACCATCCTAGAAAGCAGAAACTGAGGAGGTCGATGAAAGAACATGTCGAGGCTGTGAGCCAAGAAGTGGGGAAGTTGAGGGAAGCGGGGGCTATAAAGGAAACTTTCTTTCCCATTTGGCTTGCAGACACCGTGGTGGTAAGAAAAAACAACGAAAAGTGGAGGGTCTGCGTCGATTTCATTGATTTAAACGAGCATGCCCAAAGGACCCATTCCCCATACCGAGAATCGATCAATTGGTAGATGCTATGTACAGGCACCCTAGATTGAGTTTTCTAGATGCGTTCCAAGGTTACCACCAGATTGCATTATCTGCCGAGTATCAGGAAAAGACCGCATTTATAACACTTGATGCCAATTATCATTATACAGTGATGCCGTTCGGATTGAAGAATGCGGGGGCCACTTATCAACGGATGATGACAAGAATGTTCAGGGATAAGATCGGGTGTACAGTCAAGGTATACATTGACGACATGGTAATAAAGAGCAAGTAGGAAGGGCAACATGTCGACGACCTTAAAGAAGTGTTTGAAATACTACGGCGTCACCGTCTGCGTCTCAATGCCGACAAGTGCACCTTTGGTGTGGGATCCGGCAAGTTCCTGGGATATCTAGTTGCAAAGAGGGTAATCGAGGTCAACCCCGAACAAATAGAAGCTGTGAGATGTCTCAAACCACCGAGCAATCTAAAAGAGATCCAGAAATTAACCGGCATGTTGGCTGCTTTCAACCGGTTTATATCCAAGTTCGCTGATCGGTGGCGTCCTTTTTATCAGCTTTTAAGGAAGTGGAAGGGGTTCCAATGGGATGAGGAGTGTGATAGAGCTTTTTATGACCTAAAGGAATATATTGGATGGGCTCCAACATTGACGGCCCCAGAACCCGGGGAGGATCTGTATATGTACCTCTCGGTATCTGAGCATGCAGTCAGCGCAATGCTTTTGAAGGATAATGGTGTGCAGTTGCCAATCTATTACGTAAGCAAGACATTTGTAGATGCTGAGACAAGGTATTTACCATTGGAAAAGTTGGTGTTGGCTCTAGTACATTCCACTCGGAAATTGCCTCATTACTTTCAGGCTCACACCATCTATGTTTTGACTGGGTGCCCACTTCAGTCATTGCGGAGGAGATCTGACTTCATTGGGAGGATAGCTAACTGGGGCTCGGCTAGGCTCTTTTGATATCAAATACAGGCCGAGAAACTCGATAAAGGGACAGGTACTCACAGACTTTATCACCGAATTCTTGCCAAAAGGTACGGATGTTGTTTGCCGGTGGAGGTTAAACCGTGGAAAGTATTTGTAGATGGTGCATCCAATGTGGCTGGAGCGGGGGTTGGGATTGTGGTCATTACCCCGAAAGGTATAAGATTGGAGCATTCGTTCAAATTGGGCTTTAGAGCCTCCAATAATGAGGGCGAGTACGAGGCACTGTTGGCTAGGTTGAGAGTTGTCATGGACTTGGGGGCTAGGGAGGTGGAAGTATACTCGCATTCTCGGCTCATAGTGAACCAAGTAATGGGAAGTTTCGAGGCCAAAGATTCACGGATGGTCGAGTACTTGCAGATGGTGAAACAGGCTTTAGACCGTTTCTCAAGTGTGAAGGTAGAGCAAATTCCCAGGGGACAGAGCCACCATGTCGTCTCCCTGGCTACATTAGCATCCTCAATAGCTAGTGAACTACCACAGCTAGTCAGGGTAGAATTGGTGAAAGAACTGAGCATCAGAGTAAGAACGGATGTATTGCAAATCACCACCGTTGAGAGGTGTTGGATGGATTTCATAATCGAATTTCTAGCCGAGGATCGGGTGCCAGAGGACGAAAGGGAGGCAGCCAGAGTACAACGGAATGCCCCTTGGTATTGGTTATCCCTAAGCCGGAAGCTGTATTGGAGGTCTTTCGGTGGACCCTACTGAAAATGCTTGCATCCTAGCCTAACAGAAGGACTTCGAGCCGAGCTCCATGAGGGTCTGTGCGGCAATCACGTTGGTGGATGATCATTGGCCCACCGGGCAATGACTCAGGGGTTTTGGTGGCCACAAATATAGAGGGACGCCTTTAAATATGCACGGAGATGCGAACAATGTCAAAGACACGCATCAATGATCGACCAGCCTGTCGAGAACCTAAATCCTGTTAACAGCCCATGGCCCTTTGCTCAATTGGGGTTGGACATAGTTGGGCCTTTTCCTCAAGCGACTGGTAACCGAAGATTTGTGTTGGTTGTAGTGGATTATTTCAAAAAATGGGCAGAAGCAAAGGCACTGGCGAACATTCGGGACGTGGACGTTAAAAAATTTCTATAGAAGAACATCGTAACAAGATTTGGGGCATCAGAGTCATTCGTGTCGGATAATGGGTTGCAATTCGACAGCAAGGTGTTCCATGAATTTTGCAACAACCTCGGCATCCGAAATAGGTACTCTACCCCAGCATACCCGCAGAGTAATGGCCAAGCCAAAGCCACGAATAAGGCTATTGTTAACGAACTAAAGAAAAGGCTGGACGGCGCCAAAGGCAAATGGGCCAAGGAGTTACTGAGTATCATTTGGGTGTACCGGACAACCCCGAGGAGGTTGATGGGAGAAATGCCTTTTTCTCTGGCTTTTGGAGCAGAGGTTGTCATTCCAGTAGAGATAAACCTGTGCAGTACCCGGGTAGCTGAATTCACCCCAACCGAGAACGACAAATTGATGCTGGGACAGCTGAACTTGTTGGAAGGGCGCCGCGAAGCAGTGACAGCCTGGTTAACAAAGTACCAGTAGAAGCTCGCCCAAAGGTATAACAAAGGCGTGAGGAAAAGAGAGTTTGCCGTAGGGGATTTAGTGCTACGAAAAGTTTTAGGGAACACACGAGATGTTAACGCGGGGAAATTAGCCCTGTCTTTGGAAGGGCCCTACTGAGTAACAGCCATTGCTGGCGCTGTAGCATACTACTTAGAAGATCTGAAGGAGAAACTGTTGCGCTGACCATGGAATGATTGTAATCTTAAAACGTTTTATCACTGATCGGTTACGTTCCAGGGGGTGTAATTTAGAGTCAGTACGTGTTAATGCAGTAATACCCGTTCACGTTCTTGTGCTAAACTACGTATTTATTTATTGCCAGTCAATAAGTATGGATAGGATCATGAGAACTTAAACCATTATTTTCTAAAGACAAAAACCCATCCTTGGTTCGATTCCTATCATCGAGCAGGTGGAAACTTATGCCACTATTTTCTAAGGACAGAAGCTAGACCTCGGTTCGATTCCTATCACTGAGCAGGTGGAAACCTTATACAGTTATTTTCAAAAGATACCTGCCCTCGGTTCGATTCCTATCACTGAGCAGGTGGAAACCTTAAACCACTATTTTCTAAGGACAGAAACCTGTCCTCGATTCGATTCCTATCACCGAGCAGGTGAAAACCTTATACTGTTATTTGCAAAGGATAGAAACCTGCCCTCGATCCAATTCCTATCACCTAGTAGGTGGAAACCTTATACCACTATTTTTTAAGGATAGAAGCTAGACCTTGGTTCGGTTCCTATCACTGAGCAGGTGGAAAACTTAAGGCGTTATCTTCCAAGCCTGCCTAAGGCCCAATTATCTTCTAAAGCCTAATTGTCTTCTAAGGACCAAGCCCACCTAAGGCCTAATTATCTCCTAAGGTCTAAGCCTATCTAAGGCATAATTGTTTTCTAAGGATCGAGCATGGTCGTACGCAAACTCTACAGTCTCCGATCAAGCTTGGGTGCATGAAAGAGTAGTGAGAAGGAAAGAAAAACAAAACGCATGCAACTATGTCACGATAATAGAGATTAAAACCAAACAATATGAATTAAAACCATTGAAGCAGTAGCTTAATTGTCTCATAGCCACATCCCGCGCGATCTGGGTTCATTTAAAAAAAAAAAAAGGGCCTTCGTCTTCATCACTTCTTCACACACTAGGGTCGGAAGGGAGAATTTGGGCGAGAGGTTGTCTAGTAACGTCTTCAGAAAACTAAGAAGCGGGGGAGGGGGGGTCTGATTTTGTGCACCATTATCTCCGGCAGGAGCGTTGCTTGTGGTTTCCAAATCCACATGAGAATCAATCGCCCACACGAGGTCCCTTAAGCTCGGTGTCGGTCTGGCTCTGCACGGGTTGAGGATTGGACAGATAGGGAATATGCTTGGGATCCTACAACGGGGAACCTTTGGCTATCCCTACAGCTTGAAGGGCGGCCAACCAACCCTCACCAAAACCATGCTGCCGAGCTTGTTAGACAACGGGTTCCACCGAATTCTCCGCCTCCGTGAAACACACATTATACCATTTGTCTTCGCAAGCTTCAAGGGCATCCTTCAAAGCGGTGATTTGGCCAGCCTGGGCCAGGTTTAGACTGTTTGCCTTTGCCAACTCAAGCTCTGTCTCCTCCAGTTTGGTCGCCATGGCCCCTAACTTGTTTTTCGCCGCCTGCCGAGCCTTCTCAGCATCTACCGCCTTTCTTTCCAAAGCATTGGTAGCCTTTCCTCGCTCCTTAGCCAAAGCCTCCACGGCAGCCTTCAGCTCCATTGCCCGGTCAGTGGCCTCGGCCCCCTCCTTTAGCCTCTCGTCTATGACGGAAGTCAGTTGCGCCGCCTGCAAGCGTAGTGACAGCAGGGTGTTAAGGTTAGGCGAATTCCTACATATCATAAGGCATGATAAAGAGTTAAAAAATTTACCGTAATAGTATGCCATTGTAGCCACCTAGCAAGCGACTCGTTGTCACCATCAGAATAAATATAGACGTCTTCGGGCAGTAGAAGGCCTTGCGCCAAGCTCTGGGCTACTCATCCCCCATCGCCCTTGTTCCATCCCCAGACGTAGGATGTTGCCAATAAAGGTCCCCTGCCGAGCAGAAAAGTATGCCACCAACCGACCTCGTTTCTAGTAGAGGACACCACGTCGGCCCCAACCTGAGTAGTTAGAGGGGTAACGACCTGCATCTCCTGGATCATCGGCCCACCCTTCGGGTGGGGCAGGGTCTTCGGCAATGCATCGTTGGGAACGGGTACGTCTTTCTTGGCTGCCCTTTTCCTCTCTTGGGCTTCGCCAGCGGGCTGAGGAGCTTGACTCGCGCTAACCAGGGATCGAGGCTGGGTGGCTGGGCGGGTACCGGGTATGAACTGGGAAAGGGTCATCTCCCTTTTCCTCACCATTTTTGCTGTGGGAGTAGATTCAGCGCCTACTGAGTCGGCAGCTTCTTCCTCGGCAACTGGGGCAGCGTTTGCCTGCTATTCGATGGCTTCGTGTCTCCTTCGATTTTGAGACACGCGCTTAGCAAACTCGTCCCTAATTGGTGCGATGTCGTCTGCACTGGTGTAGCGGGGGCCAAGGTCTCGGGCCTTCCCAACTATGAGCGTGGGAGGGAGGATTTCTTGTGTTGAATGTCTATGTATGACAAAAGGGGGTTATCAACCCAAAATGCCTGGCTGAAGTTTTGCCAAGTAGTGTACACGGGGCTGAGGCTGAGGATCAAATGAGACACCCTAAGTTGCTCGTCGCCGTGCATGAAAATCTCTAACTGGAGAACGAACTTAAGATCTCGCACATTGATAACTCTAATGTTTGGCAAAAACCTCTTTGATTCTGCAATAAGTCCAAAAGGATACCGGTCAGTTAAATACGCAAACAAAGCATGAATCTAAAATAGGTAAAGTGTCTCGGTATTGACCAACGTCCTGTGGCGTAAGTGGGCAAAGTAGCTCCTAGGCGAGCCAATTGCCGCGCACCCGGACAAACTCCCCGGCGGAGTTCCTATTAGAATCGGGCAGGCAAGATATAAGCCGGACCTACGTATCCCTAGTCTTTAAATAATAGTCACTAGAAAAATTCCCACACAGTTTATACATAAAATTAATATCATAGTGGTTTAACTACAGCCCGAACAACTGATTCAGTCGGCTGACACAACTAACAACCCTATAAAAGTTGGGGGGAAGCTGGTCGGGGCAGAGGCCGTAGAACACTAGAGTGCTTACGATGAAGGGGTTTATAGGAAATCTAACCCCTCCCTCTAATATGGACATCAACGGAAAAAAGATGATGTTCTGGCTAACGGCCCTTTAGAGAGTAATGTTGCCCTCATTATAGTACGCGATATCAACGTCCCTTGGGATACCAAAGGTTTCTCTAAAACTAGCCAAGGTGGCCCCAGGGGTTAGAAGATGAAGCAGGGAGGAATCAAAAAAAGAAGAAGAAAGAGGTAAAGAGAACTTACTTAGGGCTCTAAAAAAATGAAGAACTGAAGGAGTGTTTTTCTCGAGTAGAATGCTCGACAGAGAAGATATTGAGAGTGAGAGAGTGCAAAAAGTGAAATGAGGACCTGAAAGGGGGAATATATAGGTACGAAGGCATTTAATGAGGTTAGAAGCGGGAAGAAAAAACCCTCCCAGCTTTTCTTAGGTAACCTGCCCACACGCGTGGGCATGGCTTACGAACCGTCAAACAGTTACCAACCATTTGACGGTTCGCCAACTGACGGGTTATAATTACGAATGTAACAGCCTAGCGCGGCACTACTTTTGAGAAGTCCACGGCAATTACCCTAACCACGCATAAAAAAGATAATCGGTGTTTTCATCGACGATGACACTCGGCTCGTAAACCTTGATTCATTGCCGAGACCTGCACATGAATCAAAGGGGGGCTATTGTACGTCACCTTTCCTAGGCCCATTTGCTCAGAGGCCCATAAAAATGACAGCCCATGTAGGGGCCTAACACTAATCAGGCCGACGGGCTCATTATAGACCAACCTAACGATCACCAAGTATCTGGAACTCGGGAACGAAATCATTCGTGGTGTGCCCGACAGTGTGAAACCTCGCCACCTTAGGTAATCACGTCTCCCTGTTTGGATCGATGTTTAGGTGCACGGTATTATCTGGAGACCGCCAGGCATCGTACCTACAAATAGAACAAGTTCCTAGGCCACTATTGTCTTCTTCTCACCACCTAACCTCCAACTACGATTAACTGTAGTGGACCTCCCATCCGTCGCCTAGGGAATGCCTTTGCCAGGCAACAGACCAAACGGTGGAACCAGTTTCAATGCCATTATCGTCTCCTTTCACTCATGATTAAACATGCACTTAGGAGGAACAACATTGGACCTCCCCTTCCACTGACCTGGAGAATGATCGTGGCAATCCCATGGACTGTAGCTATAAATAGGGAAGAGAGGATCAATGGAAGGGGGCTGGAAAATTGGAGGAAAGAGAAGAGGGAGGAGGAGAATTGAGATACCTAGTCTGCCAAGCATAGAGTCACCCATTGTAGGAAATCCAAAAACTTACAATACAAATAGATTGTGAGCCTAAACACCTTTGAGGTCCAGTTGCCGTATTTGGGTGCGCATAGTAGCATTTTCAAGGTAAGATTAATTTAAAAAAAAAAAAAAAATCATAAAACCAAAGATAAATTCAAAAGAGTAACGGGACCATAAAAATCAACTAATTTGTGCTGTGTTTGATATTTCATACCATGAAATGAAAGTATGCCCAACTCTCTCACCATCTCTCTATTTCTCTGCAGGGCCTTGTGTGGTTAGTTATTACTATTAGTCCTTAATTATTATTATTTTTTAAATACTAAAATGGTAGGTATGCTAAAAGATATGAAGAATACAAAAAATGTGTGGTGTAAACTTAGACAATTAATAAGATATTAATGAGATAAAAGTAAAAGAAGTTAATGTGAGCTTTTGCCTAACAGCCAAAAAACCTTAAAGAAAGAGGTAAAAAGGAGACTAAATACAAAATTAGAGTGCCACTTGGCAGGACCTCATGCTTTCCCGCATGAGGTCTCTACTTTTATATGTATATATATATATATATATATATATATATATATTTCGGAATGTGATATTGTGATCTTTCAAGTTGATAATGAATTAGTTGAGTGTATACTATGTGGGTGTGTATTGAGTTACATATCAGGTATATACTAGGTTAATTTGAGATTTATAAACAATTACAAAGAATCTCAATTATAACCAAATTAGTCCTTTTATTTATGATATAACACAAATGAAATTAGCATCTTTCCTTCCGCTGTTATGGATAACTAGTTAGTTGTCCGTGTGTTGCACGGATAATTTTGTAATATT
Source organism: Castanopsis chinensis (assembly GCA_032878915.1). Taxonomy (NCBI): domain Eukaryota; kingdom Viridiplantae; phylum Streptophyta; class Magnoliopsida; order Fagales; family Fagaceae; genus Castanopsis; species Castanopsis chinensis. Next base: position 6,673,047 of record JAVQMG010000115.1, on the reverse strand, counting down.
TTATATATGACGATTTTGGATAATGTTTTACATATATTATAAAGAAAAAGTAAACTAAATTAGAGTAAAGAAACATATACATTTTGAGATACTAAAAATTAGTTTAGTATCTTCACTGCACATTTGTAGCATTCTCAAGGTAAGATTAATTTGTTTAAAAAAAAATCATAAAACCAAAGATAAATGCAAAAGAGTAACGAGACCATAGAAATAAACTAATTTGTGTTGTGTTTCATATTTCATACCATAAAATGAAAGTACACCCAACTCTCTCACCATCTCTCTATTTCTCTATAGGGCCTTATGTAGTTAGCTATTACTATTAGTCCTTAATTATTATTATTTTTTAAATACTAAAACAGTAGGTATGCTAAAAGACATGAAGAATACAAAAATGTGTAGTGTAAACTTAGACAATTAATAAGATATTAATGAGAGAGTAGTGAAAGAAGTTAATGTGAACTTTTGCCTAACAACAAAAAAAACTTAAAGAAAGAGGTAAAAAAGAGACAGTATGCAAAATTAGAGCGTCACTTGGCAGGACCTCATACTTTCCCACATGAGGTCTCTGCTTATATATATATATATATATATATATATATATATATATATTTTCGGAATGTGATATGGTGATCTTTCAAGTTGATAATGAATTAGTTGAGTGTATACTATGTGGGTGTGTATTGAGTTCCATAACAGGTATATACTAGTTATACAATTACAAAGAATTTCAATTATAACCAAATTAGTCCTTTTATTTATGATATAGCACAAATGTAATTAGCATTTTCCTTCTGTTGTTATGGATAACTAGTAAGTTGTTCATGCATTGCACGGATAGTTTTGTGATATTTTATATATAACGATTTTGGATAATGTTTTACATATGTTATAAAGACTAAGTAAACTAAATTAGAGTAAAGAAATATATACATTTTGAGATATTAAAAATTAGTTTAGTAGCTTCATTGCACATTTATAGCATTCTCAAGGTAAGATTAATTTAAAAAAAAAAAAATCATAAAACCAAAGATAAATGCAAAAGAGTAACGGGACCATAAAAATCCACTAATTTGTGTTGTATTCCATATTTCATACCATAAAATGAAAGTATGTCCAACTCTCTCACCATCTCTCTATTTCTCTACAGAGTCTTATATGGTTAGTTATTACTATTTGTCCTTAATTATTATTATTATTATTATTTTTTAAATACTAAATCGGTAGGTATGCTAAAAGACATGAAGAGTACATAAATGTGTGGTGTAAACTTAGACAATTAGTAAGATATTAATGAGATAATAATAAAAAAAGTTAATGTGAACTTTTGCTTATATATATATATATATATATATATTTTTTTTTTTGATTGATTTGTAACACTCGCATTTTCATCTTTTTAAAGACCATAAAAAATTTATAGATCTAAATTATAAAATAAAATATACAAGTCCAAAACAATTAGCCTAACATAAAAAATTACCAATAGTAAAGCCAAGAAAAATTAAGCCTAATTAATTAATTTTAGCCAAAACAAACAACCTTCACCTTAAAAATTTTAAAATAAAAAAATTTTGTTATTCCCCAACAGTAGACACATGCATCAAAGACACAACAAAAAACAAAACCCTAAGCAACTGAGCCAGAGGTTGGAGCTACTGCACACAGCTAGTAATAGAGCTGCTCTTCCAAACTCCAAGTCTTGGCTCCATCCACACACACACATAATATAATATAATATAATATAGGTCTATAATAAAGAGAGAGAGATATTCATAACTTACAAATACTCACTTTTATTCTTAAAGTCAGATATACAAAGATAGTTAGATAGAAAAGAAAGATGAGATGAATTTAACGAGAGAGAGAGACAGTGATTTGTAATTTAGATTGATATGTGTTTAGTTTTAGGATGGGCTGATTTGTGTTGTTTGAATTGATCTAGGTTGATATGTGATCAAGATGTGCAAAAATATTTTTTAAGGGTAAATTATATTATTATATAATATATATATATATATATATATATATATATATATGCAAGCTGCAACTAAAAATAGAAAAAGAAATAAAAATCTAGGAGTACCTCTGGGGGTTTCTCTACTCTGATACATTATATACCGAAATCTTTTCTATATACTTATTTGCTGTTTCTTTGAGTTTTTCAAACGATCAACGTCAAATTAAACGAGTGCTAATGTTATAAGTAAATATATTGAAATAAGACAAAGTACAAGGATATCTTGAATAACAATACAAGTCACTGACTGCATTCCAAGTCTACATGACTGATTGCTTACACGAACCTAACAGAAATCGGGCTTCTAACAGAATGTTTAACAGAAACCCAATTTAGAAATCCTTGCCCATATTTTCTGATTTTGGTACCTGAATCAATACGACTGAATGTCACTGCATATCTCACTTTCTGGTTCACCTCTGAGAAGTGAAGGATATTAGGTTGGACATTCACATAAACTCCTGCTGGTGCATCCACAGAAACCACATAAGTTGAATTTGCCTCACCGACATTTGTCACGGTCCTTGTAAATGTCTGAGATGGTCCCAAAGCAACAGAAAATGATGGGTAGTTTAGATCTCCTTCAGGCATGCCTGGTATATCTGAGCAATTTATTGGTTTTCGAGCAATGAACCCAACTTCCAAATCCTTGTAGCCCAGACCACACAGATATGGTATATAATCTTTTGGATCAATATCATAAACCAATCCTGGGTCATTTGCTCTTGATGGATTGACATGGCCTGCACCTGTGGCAAATAAATCTGCACGCTGAAGCGTTTGATCAGCAATGAATGTGCCTTCAACATTTAGTATATCAGCAGAAGTCATTATAGCAGATTTAATGGCTGCAGGTGACCAATAAGGATGAGAGCTCTTGAGCAAAGCTGCAATGCCACTAAGATGAGGGCATGACATTGATGTGCCTGATATGATGTTGAATGTGGACTTTGATTTTGTGTTATTCTCAAGAGGGAATGGCCATGCTGCTAGAATGCTCACACCCGGTCCAATGATGTCTGGTTTCAGAATGCCTGGGCTAGTTAGGCTGGGGCCTCTGGAAGAGAAAGAAGCAACAACGGGAGATTTTAAGTTTCCAATGACTGTTCCTTGGAATAAGATTGTTGCTGTAGGTGTTGCTGTAGAGTTTATGTAGGCTTTGATCTGTAGTCCAGCAGCATTGCTGACGTGTGTTGCTGGAAGAACATGAGCGTCAGCTGAGGTACTGAAGCCATCACTTTCTTGATTCATGAGAATCATTGCAATACCCCCATTGTTTCTAACTTCCTCCCCCTTAGCAATTCTTCCAGTCCCCCCTCCTCGCTCGCACAGAACTACTTTCCCTTTGACATTGAGATCTTTTAAGGACCCTACAGTACAAAATCCAGACCCAGGTTTACCGGTCATGCCAGCATAAACAAGAGGCAATTGTGCTGAGGGAAATCCAGCAGCTTGGAAGAGGGATTCGCCATCAAATTGTTCTCCATTTCCAAGCTTTGCTGTGGACACAATGCTTCTATCAATAGTGCTTGCTCCAACTGTGAGAATCCATGGGGCATCATTAGATAGTGTGGAGTTGAAAGGGCCAGAATTCCCAGCCGAACAGCTTACAAATATTCCCTTTTGGATTGCTGCAAATGAGCCTATTGCAATGCTGTCCTTGAAAAATGGAACTGAAACATCGCCGAGGGAGAGTGAGAGCACGTCAACCCCATCTTCAACAGCTGCATCGAGCGCAGCTAGTATATCGCTTTCGGGGCAATCTTCTCCAAAGCACACTTTGTAAATTGCCAAGTGGGCATAAGGGGCCATTCCTATTGCTGTGCCGTTGGCATTTCCTAGCACATCAACATTCTTCACAAACCTACCAGCAGCTGTGCTTGCGGTGTGGGTACCGTGTCCTTCCTCATCAATTGGTGTCTCAGCTTTCCCTCCCTTCATGGCCTTAGCTGCAATGTTGAATGACCTTGCACCAATTAGTTTGTTGTTACAGACGGACACATTAAACTCACACCCCCCTTTCCATTTAGCAGGAGGTGGTGGCATTCCTGCATCACTAAACGAAGGATGGGAAGGAAAAATTCCAGTGTCTAATACTCCAATAATCACTCCCTTTCCAAAATTTGATTCTTTCCAGAATCCGAATTTCTGATGCAACCCCAAGAAATGGGGTGTGTGTGTTGTTTGTGGATGTAATATCCTTTCAGGATACGCTGATACGAATCCATCCTTTTCTTCCATAGCTCTCACATCGTCCTTGGTGAGTCTTGCTGCAAAACCACTGAGAACATTGTGGTATGTATATAACATTTGTGGCTGCTGCTCCTCCGAGCTTGCAGTAGTAGTAGGCAGAAAAGAATTGTACCAGCTGTCCAGATCTTCTGATTCCGCAAAAACTCTACCCACTGGTTGATTTAGGTGGATAATGTAAGTTTGTGAGTTTCTCGTCTCGGTACTTTGGGTGACAGATGAAAATGCATTTCCACAAGCAATCTCAAAATAGAAGTTAAACAAGAAAATGAGAGGGATGAAACCTGCGAGGGTAATAGCCATGTTTGGTGGCAATACACCTTTATGCATGGAGTAGTAGGGGACAGAAATTCTGAGTTTCTTTTGTGACCTTAAATGGTTTTCACACTGACTTATATAAGAGAGAAAGTGAGTTAGAAGGGCTGACTTCACCATATAAGAGAGAAAGCTTGTCTTAATTTGCTTATGGTAATTGGACGACAGTCAATGATTGGACACGTTCCCTTGTAATCCAGGAATCTAGTTGCAAATGATTAGGTCTCGGATTCTGGAGAAATTATGGGGTTCTCAATTGATCAATTTGTGTGATGCGATGTTTTCGTAATATGCCATTGGCAATGATTGATGTGAGAGATTCTGTGAGAAGCCTGTTCCTTTTATATTCTAATCCATTGTGTGTTTATTTTTAGATAAATGAAACTCCCACAGTTATAGGCAAATGATCTTACCATCTTTTACGGGTTCAACTTGGGACTTATTCATCTCTTGTTCAGTAGGGAGGAGTTTTCTTCTATCTAGAACACCAATTGTGGCCTTTTAATTTGCTTCATGGGAATATAGGTATTTTTCATCATGCTTGACCAAGACCAAGCTACCAGAAATTGGTTCCCTTAATTTGCTTGAGAAACGTGCTTGGGCTGCAATCTGAAATATGGTCTGGTGATTTCAGTTTTGCCATAGGTTAACTTAGAGAGTCTATATATTTAGAACGTTAGAGCATCCACAGTTGGGAATTCTATCACATCCTATTTTATCATCCCAAAAAGTCACTTTATGAATTATACAATACCATTTTACAATACTCTCAACATCCCAACTTTTATTTTCCTATTCTACACATTAAAATAGTATTTCTACACAATAAAATAATATATTCCACAATAACCTTCATTTACACTACAACACATTATTTATTATTTCTCTCTCTTTCTTTCTGTTCAAGAACCACAATCACCACCACCGCTGCACAACACACACCTGACACCACCTCCACTAGCAACCCATAATCTACTGCCAACACCAAAAAAATATCAACACCACCCTCTCCGACCATAAACACCACAAAAAAAAAATAAAAATAAAAAAAAACACAGCAACCCAGTTAAACCCATTAAAAAAAAATCACTATCGGAGCCAACGGAGCTCCAATTCAAACCTTTGTCAAACCCATCGGAGCCATCATCAGCAAATCCACGCCGCTGCACCACCAGACCCACTCCGTTGCACCTACTGCCCAAGTCGTTGCACCACCAGACCCACGCTGCTGCATCCACTGATTATGCCCTTGCCCACCAAAATCACACCTACTGAAATCAACCCACTCCCACATAAATCACAACCCACCTAACCCACACAACCCACGTGACCCAACACTAACTCACTGCGATCTCCATCACTAACCACTGCGAAGCCACATAATCTTCACCCACAAACACAACAAAATTTATGAAAATCGAATTGCTCAATTCGCCGCTGGGTAGCTCGATTTTGTTGAAGCTTAAAGGAAGCGGATTCGCCGCTGGGAAGCTTGAAGGAAGTTGATTTTGTCAGTTTGAAGAGAGAGGGTCATCTACACATGCAAGAATGTTGGTTTGAAGAGGGTCATCGGAGCATCAATGCCTCGTCGATTGAGTGAATCGGTAAAGGGATCGGAGCATCGATGCCTCGTTGGAATCACTATCAGAGAGAGAGAGGGTCATCGGAGAGAAAGAAGCATCTAACTTATCGGAGAGAGAGGGGCATTTGAGAGAGTCTTGGGTCTGAAGAAAGTAGAGAGCAGATGAGAAAGAGAGAAGGAAGAGAGAGAAAAGAAGAGAAATAATGAGAGAGGAGAGAGAAATTCCCGGTTAAAAAGGAGGCGAGGGTATTAAAATTTTTTTTTTTTTTATTCCATTTAGCTATAGTACCATCTTACATTTAAGATGGTACTGTAGCTATATGTCTAAAAACATTAGGCCTTTTCCAATTTTGCCTTCCTGTTGTTGAGCAATTTTTGGGCCTGCATGCCAAATGTACCTTACATTTGGCATATACTAGGCCCACTGTGGATGTTCTCACTGAAGAAAAATGTTGCAACGTTGATACATGAGAAAAGTGCTATGGTTATAATTTTTTTCCCTTTTGATAAAGTGTAGTATTTTTATGGGTATAAATCACTGTTGATGATGGAAAAATTCCCTTGGAAAATCTTATTACCTAACCACAAAATTAAATAAAAAATTTTGTGACTCAAAAGAGATTGGTCATGTGGTTTCCGGCCAAGACCTTACGGGTTCAAGGAGGTCTTGGATTTAGAACACATAACCAACATCTTGAGGCTGCCTTCAAGGATAGGGTCAACTCAATATGATTTAAGGCCGAAGATACCATAGTTTAGATGGTTTTTTTTTTTTTTTTTAATTATAAATATTACTTAAAATAATATTTAGTTTTTCTATGTATATATTAATAGCCAAAATTTAGAGAAAATTCAATTAGATTTTAATTGGACTCTCAATTTTGAGCCACGTGTCCTATTTAATTTTTAATTTTGTGCCATGTGAATTATTGTGTGTAAAAATTGAAGAGTCTATATCAAATTAGATTCTAAATTGGATTTCAATTAGAGTCCAATTTTCCGCGAAGTGTTCATTTATTTTTCTAATTTTTATGGCAAGTGAATTATTGGGTGAAAAAATCGAAGAGTTTAAATCCAATTAATTTTTTTTAGAAGAAAATCCAATTAAATTTTAAATCATATATATATATATATATATATATAATGACAAACTATTACATATTTTAGAAATGTATAGTTTTAAAAAAAAGGTGTAAGCTAATACTATGTGTGGGGGGACGATGATCCAAATGGCTGACGAGTTCATATGAAGGTAAACCTCGGGAAACATAGATGGGTTATTCTTAGAAAGTATCCATTTAACTTGAACTTAGGCTGAACAATCATAATGGGCAAGGACACCGAGGACACCTTCCAAACCTCGGAAGGTCGAGGGACAGAGTCAAAGGGAGCACGACGAAGTCCGAGGGGAGACAAAGGTAACTTGGTGTTGAGCATGGAAAAGAAGAAAAAGGAAGGACAAAGTGGCCATCCCCTCCGCATTAAATGCATTGCAAAACCACTAAGTGTCCTCACAGCTAATACCCTAGTGTAAAAAACTTCTAGCAAGATCTTTATAAGATAAGTATCAAGGAAGTTTGATCATGACCCTTAAAATGTAAGATCCATATGCATCTTAGCTAAGATATATAAAGCCAAAAAGCACCTAGATCATGGGGAGGCTGAGAGAGAGAGAGAAAGAGAGAGAGAGAAAAAAATCATCCAATTGTAACATCCTCCTCGAACTAAACCCGAGGACAAGCATTTAGCCATTTCTAAGCTATTTCTAGTTGATTGCTACACATATAGTTTAGAAACGCTCATCACTTCTTATGTTTTAACTAGTACTTAAAGATTGGCCTTACATCCCACCTCTAAAAATTAGTTGTGTGAGCGCATAGTAATTGTATTAAAACTTATCTTATTTGTTTGATCCATTCTTTGGCCGCCACACTATGTATAATTTGAATCTCTTCTAAAAAGAAAATGTATAATTGTGATTATTTTTAATTATATTTGTGCATATGCATGAGGCTACACAGTAGTTAAAGTTAATTAGTGAATATTTTATATAATAATTTTCTTATTTAAATCCATTATTCGTACTTTTTAATATGAATAAATTTCACTTGAGCGATGTTGAGGATATTGTAAATTTTACAATATAGGTCTTACAAATTGACATGTCATCAATAAAAAAGAAGATGATTCAAACATTTATTTATTAATAGTTGCAAACCTGCACATTGTGAGAAAAAAATTGTGATTTGTTTTTTTATTAAGTGAAAAATGAAAATAGTAGATGATACTTATAAATGTTAGCCCCAAATCCTTCTTAAAATGATGTGATTATTTTCTAACAAAATATAGTTAATACAATATATTAGATTGTCTATTTTAAGCTATCTATATTTGTTATTTGAAAGTTTTTCAAATTTTGTAAGTTTTTTTAAATAAAAGAAACATAATGTATTTTATATTTAATTATTTTATAAGGCAAGAAGCGTAGCAAAAGTCCAAATTTTTGTTTAGCATCTCTTCCATCTCACTTGTACCTGTGAACAGTAGTGAAACCAAATTTGGGTTTCAGGAACCAAATTAAATATAATAAAATTCTTGTATAAAAACAATCAAGACAAAAAAAAAAAAAAAAAATTACTTCACAAATTAATTTTATTCATAACTGATTCAAAACTAAAAGTATGCATCAATTATGAACAATTTTTTGGTAAATTACTCACACTTTTGAAAACCTAAATATTAAAATTTATAATTTGTATTGTTAATTATATATCCTTTACAAAAAATAAACACTAAATGTATGGAATCAAACAAAACCGAACAGTTTATAGACTTAATTTAATTACTCAAGCGAATACTAGCAATTAAAAAAAATAAAAAGAAAAATTATTATTAGTTTTAAATATAGAGAAATTTAATAGTGTATCAATAATGAATTAAGAGTATGTTTGGTAGACTGTAATAGACAGTATAATATAACAGATATTCTTATAGCATAACTATTCAGTTGTTTGGTTATATTTTTATTACAATGAATAGTTATTCTTCAAAATGAGGAATAACCATTCCTTATCAAAAGTACTGAATATCTATTCTTTAACCTTATGTAATAAATTTTTTAAATTTTTTCTAAAGTCATTAGTTGCCATATCGTCAAAAGAAATTTTTTTTTTTTTCCTAATTGTTAATTATCAGCTCTATTTTAAACATCCTAAAATAAGTGTATTTTAGAAAATTTAACTTAAAAATGATTTAATTACACATTCTTTTTATACTCTACTAAATTGTTGATGCATATTCAAGATTCTATTCCTAAATAGTCACCAGACTAATTAATAGTAATACTTATTTTAATTTATTTCTTATAATATTTATTCCTATTTTTATGTAATAATCACTACAGCGTACATAGCGTGCCCTAAGGTTTTTTTTTTTATATCATGAATCACTGGTCCACAGTAGCACACGTATTGATTTTTTTGTTTGATTGAACTAACGTTACATCATATCACATGTGATTCAATATAATAATAAAATAATAACAACTCTACTTTTTCTTTTTTTTTTCTTTTTTTTTGTAAAAGAAGTTGACTGTTTATTGAATCAAACAAAAGGTTATACATCAACTTGAACAAAATGAGAAAGTGACGGTGGGACATCTTGTATTCATACACTGGTCTTGCCAGGCTATGTGTAACTTTGTCACCTTCCCTCCAAATATGTATAAGAGTAGGATAATTCAGTTAAGTTTCTCTCCAAAGCCCTTGCGTCATCAATGATCACCCCATACGACGCCATATCCGAACTTTTTGTCCTCAAAGCTTTAGTAACAACAATTGAATCCCCTTTAACCAAAATACCATCCACTCCAATCTCACCTGCAAATTCAATGTCTCTAGAATAACAACTATACTTCTGATTATTTATTTATTTATTTATTTTTTTGAGATTGAATAACAATTCTACTTGATAAAGCTACTTTACAAAACAAAGAGACGGTTCTCAAAAAAAAAAAAAAAAAAAAAAAAAAATCAAAGAGGCTGAAAGGTCAAATTGAACAGTTATATTGCATATACACACGGAGAGAGAGAATCAAAGAGAGCTAAATACCTCAGTGGAGCCGTGGAGTTATTGAGGGTCTAATCTCAGCCCATGTTTTTGATGAGGAATTAAGTTGATGAAAATTTACATGATGGAGCATACACTTCCTGTCTTAGGCAAGCTTGCAGCTATAACCACAAGCAACTTACTATTCCAAAACCATTGTTAAGCAAAATGGGGTTGGAATTTGTCGCTCACTACATTTTTGTTTCCTTCAGAGTAACCAGAAAACCTCTTGGAAACGATTTAAACCCACCCCCTGTCAATTAAACTTAACTTATTCAAAGATATAATATAATGTATGTAAGGGTTGATACAATAACAAAGGTATAGGCTCATTCAGAGATGTTGGTGTAAGAGGGAATAACTTCTGAAATTAATGGATCTAATAACATAATTAACATTGGAGAGGTACCTAACTTCTATGGGGGCTTTTGGCTCTTCTGTCTGGCATGCATATATAACTCCAAGCAACGGGTCCTTTAAAGTTTAAATGTAAATAAGGCAGCTATTGGGCTTCTGACTGAATTACGACCAGAAATCCATTTCAAATGTCCCTGAGAAAAATGCTTCCTTGAATTCAAACTGCTGTTTCTGATAAAAGTCACAAAGTACGTTTGCTTCTGGTTTAACTGCGTCAATATAAGCTTATTGGGGTTCACAATAACGTTTACTCCTTGTGGGGGAATAACCTCCACAGTGTAATTTGACTTAGCTTGGCCAACATTTGTCACTGTCCTAGTAAATGTGTGAGGACTAGGATCCCGTAGTACAACTGAAAAAGAAGGATAACTAAGTTCGGTATCGGGCATGCTTTTTATTTTCAGGCACTTCACAGTGCGGTTGACTATCAGTGCCAACTCTTTCTCTGCATAATTCAATCCACATAAATAAGGATTGTGCACCCGGTTGGATGTCATAGATAAGGCCTGGATCATTTGCTTTCGATGGATTCACATAGACTGCACCAGTGGCAATGATGTTGGCTGGAACTAGGGGGTGACAAATGGGTAGGTTGGGTCATAAATGGGTTGAATAATAAATGGGTTGGGTGTGTAATTACACATTTATCCATTTATGACTCGTTTACATATAAATTAATTATTTATTATCCGCCTAACCCATTTAATTAGTAACTCACTCATTTAACTCAATATAACACAAATACCTCTAAAACTAGTTGAATATCTTATTGACTTCAAAATACCCTTAAATACCCGAAATGACCCAAACACCCCTACACTTCCAACCTTACCAATATGCCCTTAGACATCCAATATTACCAAAATGCCCCTAGAATGTCCAAAATTACACAAAAGACACTAAAAAGCCAAAAATTCCTAAGACAATAACACAGGTTTTAGTGGATTGTCCTGTCTTGCACATAAAAGCTAATAGTTTCTAATAGTTTCTCCATTTTCTCTATCTTCTACTAAAACATATTTCACCATTTTGGGTTCATGGGCCCATCGGGGTATGGGATCTAGGTGTACATGTAATTACGTAAGGTGAGTATATGACAGCCTTGTAATTCAGAAAAAAATATCCTTAATTAGCTTGTTGGTCTGATAAGAGAGTTTGGGGTTCGTATCAATTTGTCTGCAAAAGCTTAATAAAACATGGCAGACGAAGATAGAAAACAAAGGCACATGGATAAAAAGCCGAAACACACGTGATGAAAGTTAATACTCTAGAGTCCACTCTAATCTCTTGCTTTCTTTTGCTAAGTTGTTTTCACTTTCCATTTTTGTCTTAAACGTAATCGTAAATTAGACAAGCACACCCACTAATATGACTCGTCTCTCAAATCGATGTCAGACTCGGCCCAAATGATTTACACCTATGACAATGTTACTCAAAATTTGAGGGAAAGAATGTATTTTAATGTTAAGAAGTGAGATCGAGGGTTGGACTAAGAGCTTGCCAAATTTTTTGGTTTAGAAATTTAGAGGTTATGTTGTTTATTTAAATTTTAGCTTTTAGATGGGTTTAGTGGATATTAGTAGGTGTATCCATTTAGACCCATTTAATTGAATAACCTAATGGGCCTTGACCTATTTAACCCAAATATTCAAATGGGTTGGGTTAAGGCTTATCCAAATAAGGTGGGTTATGGATGAGTTCATGAATATGGATAAAAATTACCACCCTTAGCTAGAACCATATCATAATAAAATATGGGATTGCCTTATTCAAGGTTTAGGGCGTTAGAGGTTGTAATGATCGTGGACTTAATAGCAGCAAGGGACCAGTCTGGGTGGGAACTCTTAAACAAAGCTGCAATGTCACTTAGATGAGGGCAAGACATTGAGGAGCCTAAGTTCATTTTGAATGCTGAGTTCAAATTTTAATTGTTCTCCGGAGTGAATATTGTTGGCCATGTAGCTAGAATGTTAGTTTCACATCCAATAACATCTGGTTTCGAAATCCTGGCGCTTACCAAACTTGGACCTCTAGAAGAAGTGGAAGAGATCATCGGTGAACATAATTTTTCAATTACAGTTCTTTTAAATACGATTGAGGTAACTAGTTGGGAGGTTGAATTTATGTACGCCTTGATTTTGAGCCCATCAGCATAAGCCACATGTGTTGTAGGAAGAACGTGTTCATTAGCAGAAATACTAAAGACCTCTAGTTCATCATTCATGAGAATCACTATAGAGCCTCCAGCATTTTTAACTTGTTCCCCTTTGTCTATTCCTTCTTTCCCCCCTCCCCTTGCACACAACGCTATCTTTCCTTTCACATTGACTTTATTCAACGTTCCCAGGTTGCAGAATGGTGATGATGAAATATAACCTGCATAAACACGAGGCAATGACTTGGAATTGAAATTAGTAGGCAGAAAAAGGGTTTCACCATTAAATTCTTCTCCATTTCCAAGCCTTTCTATGGTTTTAATGCTTCTATCACACTACAAAAAATGAGGTCTATAGCCGCGTTTGAAAAACGCAGCTATAGACCCTAAAAACGCAGCTATAGGCTAGAGCTGCGTTTTCTATAGCCACGTTTCCAAACGCGGCCTATGCTATGCGACAATAGCCCCCTGCGGGACCTGTAGCTGCGTTTTTAAAAACGCGGCTACAGCTCACCCTATAGCTGCGTTTTTTCACAAGCATAGATACGTGACCTATAGCTGCGTTTTGAAGAAAACACGGCTATAGACCCACTTATAACCGCGTTTAAAACGCAGCCCCAACCAGGTTTATAGCCGCATTTTGTAAAAAAACGCGGCTATAAGCCCTACAGCCATGGGTGTGAAAAACGCACCTATAGCCGGTAAAAAACACAGCTATAGGGTGAGCTGTAGCCGCGTTTTTGGGAAATGCAGCCATGTTCCATAGCTGGTGTACAAATGCAGCTATAGGATATTAAAAACGCAACTATAATGGGACTGTAGCCGCGTATTTATAAACGCGGCTATAGGTTTTATTTTATTTTTTTCAATTGTTTCTTCCTGAACACATTCCTGCAACCTGCCCAAAACAAGACCTGTAATTCCTTGCAAATGTCATTATTAGACAGATCCTAGGAAATCGCTAGTGCCATAAGCCTGCTCTAATACCGTATTCAGATACTAACCATCCATCTTATTTACTAACCACTATAAGCCAATGACTTATTTTTCTACTAATAAACAAATACACTTACACACATCTTCCATCCATTCTACTCAACAACCCTAGGTCCAAAAAGCAAAACATACAGATAAAAATAATGTCACTCAATGTCCAATTAAAAAAAAAAAAAAAATTAAACTTGCAGAAATCAATGAGAAATAACCACCTCAATGTCAAATTCTCCTGATTGAACGGCAATATTGATGTTAGTTATGATCTTTACAAGATCCACCAATAATCCCGGGCGGTCAGCTGTTTCCACAAAAAGCAAACTGTAAAAATAGTATTATGGAGGTGGGCAACTTCATTTGTTGCTCCCTAGAAAATAAAAAAGAATCCCACTATGAGCTTGAGATCATAATTTGTCGAATGTGACAAATGGCTAGAATCAAATTACCTGCAGGTTATAACTTTTAATGTATCATCAACAAAAATGGTAGATTGACCCTGAAAATTTATGACAAATCGTTCGTTAACTTTTCGTTTTATGCAAAAACTAAACAAAACCTTATAAATAAAGGAAAAAATAGGCGCAGTGTCACAACCAACAACACTTTGCCCAAGGACTTGACAAACCAAAACAACCTATTATACTCCTAAATGTCAAGGCTACAACTTGAAACACATGATCTCATAAATTTGTTTAAAAAAAACAACAAAATACAAAGAAAAGTTCATTAGAAATACATACCAATTATGTTCATTAGAAATACAAAGAGAGAAGTTCATTAGAAATGCTTTTATTTTCAAGACCATGAAATATTTGAAGCAATAGTAGAGCTCTAGGCACATGAAATATGATTAACACTACAAATTACACCTTTTCAAAAGGTTTTTTTCCCCTGTTTTTGTCTATGATGTGAGGTATGTAAACTACCATTAATTCAAAAGATCAAGTACACTGTTGTGAGTTTCATTAAGCAAACTAATTATGAATTGAATTGACCAATAGGTTTGTAAATTAATTTAACTAACAATAGGTTTTATAACATGCCTCTTGAAATTAATAGTCTAAAACTAGGTTTCACAACAAACTTCTATAAAAAAATTTAAAATTAAAAAAAAAAAAAAAAACTTGAGGCTCTTGCCTTAGTGCTTTTTTCATGGCTTAAGGCGGTCACCTTGCTCACCTAGGCTCTAAAGTCGAGTGCCTCACTAAAGGCGCCTCTCCTTAGAGCCTTTGAGGCGCCCTAGTGGCGCCTCACCTCGCCCGGGCGCCTAGGCGAGCGCCCGGCTCTCCTTTGACTACACTACTTAATAGCCTAAAGGTAAGGACTTTTCTTATCATAAAAAAAAAAAATAAAAAAAAAAATAAAAAGATAAAAACATTTTTCTTATCAAAATAAAGTATAAACAACCATGTTACAGTGTTGCATTGAATAACAAAATTGACTACTGATGATGTAAAGTTCCAATTGCTGGCACATAAAAATTGGCAAAATGTGCCATAACTTCTGCATAAGGCTTATTTCAAGTACGGAAGTTTACGAGTGCAACTTCCTGTTTCAAAGGATTGTACACATTAAATCAACCAAGGAAAATGAATAAATTAACTCATCATAACAAAGCCTACCAACAAATATTGGAGTCAGCTAGACTCTTAGACCATTCTACTCTTTGCAAGGTGGTACCCCTGTAAATCATAAGCCAGCATGCCCTTCTTTTAACAACCCACACTCAAATTTGACCTTCTCCATATCCTTGTACTTCCTCCTCCATAATCAATCCAAATTAAAATATGTCAATTCAAAATCTGATTCTGGGAATTTCCATGAAAAACTTTAGGTTTTTCTCATGGCATTGTAACAGATATTGTTTCATTTCTCTTATAACAATCATTGCAAAATGACAGGCTCCATTCTTTAGAAAACTGAATGCCAATAAGTTACTATTATCAATCCCACCCCGCCACCCCCCAAAATAAAAAATAAAAATAAAAATACTCAGAGGTGAACATGCTTGCAAGGTGTTAGAAAGACCATTTCAAAAGCTGATCAATCTAATTTCTTATTTCTTGACAATAATAATCACTACTGGAAAGATTAGATTGCAAGTGATTATAATGGCATCATGTTGATAACTCAACAGATCCTTATCTCAACTATTTATGTCAAGATAGCACACTTGTTTTCCCAAAACAAAAGTAAAAGACCAAAAGTTTTCCAACTCAGTGGCCATCAAGTGAACCCCTTCAGACTGAATCACATCATTCCTCTTTCTTTGCTAGATGTCTATATGACTCCTCAATTTCATATATATTGATCTACACAGCATATGATAAAACCTTCTTCCCCAGACTTCTTTAATTTGATAGAAAAATGCTGATTAAACTAGTCAATTCATCTCCATTCTCATATCCTCCTAGTCAATGATAAGACTAAGGTATTTATCATGAAGAATGACGAGACTAACATAAATTATATGGTTGTTAGTGGTACATTTGGCCATCAATTTTTCATTTTCTTTGTTTCATCCTCTATATAGATTATAAACATTATCGACTCCCCTTTTGATGCTTCAAGTCCTTAAGATATGTCTATTCTTAGTGCAAGAGATATTAGATATTGAAACCTTCTAAAAGTACTAGTTACTATTCTTGCAATACGTCCTAGAAGGCCAGAAACTTTGAGGACAAGCAATGAAAATATCTTAAACCACCTATTAGGAAACAGGACCCTCAGAACCCCAGTATTTCAAATTTAGTTTTTGGTAGTCAATGGAATGCAAACCAACGGGACAAGTCAAATATGAACAAAGACCCTCAAGTAATTCTTGAAATAACTAGAGTGATATATTTGGTTATAAAAATTTTCACGTAGTAAGAGAGTTATAATATGTTTTACATAATAAACAACACTACTTCCTAACATGGGAAAGTTAACTTGTGATTCTGTCTTTTATATATGTGTGTGTGTGTGTGTATATATATTGATTATTATCACTTTAGTCTTCTTTTGTTCTTTTTCTCGAACTTATATTATACTAGGCACTAACCTTAGTTCCAAAAGCTTTCAAAAACAATCTTTGTAATCATATAATTCTGAGGCAACACTACCTTTTCCACCACCATAGTGAGGAGCAGTGTCCCAAAACTCATCTCGCAACTGCATAAGCTGAGTCTTGGTTATTGGTTGAAGATGGTTCCAAGGTTTTGGCTTCCAGATCCTTTTTGTAGTCCCTGTTTTAATTAAGAAATCCAATATATTATAATAGAATATCTCTCAGTATTCAAAAAAGAAGAATACTTCATGTTCACAATGACGAACACAAAGTATCTAATGAATTACAAGGAAATTATATAGGACAATGAAAAGAGTCCTGGAACTCAAAAATAGAATTACAATGAGGAGAGCTCCAAGTGCAAGACCGGTCAAACAAAGTACCAAAAAAAAAAAAAAATATTCCAATTGTAGTAAATGGTTTAAATCATTGTGTGCTCTAATGACTGGAGTTCACGGATTGATAGCTTGGAATCATGACTAAATGTTGAAATAGTTAAATTAAATCATAATGCTGAGTCACTAGCACACAATGATTGATACCAGTTACTACAGCTATTGATTCTCATTAAAGAATAAGCATGGAGCACTTCAATTAGCTAAAATAAATATATATATATATATATAAATAAATAATTTAAATATCTTACAGCTACTAATTCAGCTACACTTTAAATTCCATGTGTCTAGATGGTGACTAAAATACACTAGAAAGGACATCCCACAACACGCCTCCATGGGAAGCTTGTGCTTTGATCTAGCACCATTGACAAAACTACCTTAATTTGGGGAGTATATCCATAAAATAAAATAAAAACAAACAACTTCGACCAAATATAACATCCACAAAAACTAAACCCCATCACCAACTAATTGAAGAGTAATGCTACTCAAATTCAATTTCATTAAAAACCTCTCTTGAAAATAAATAATAAGGTTTAAAAATTTGTGGCACTGTGCATTCCACTTGTATCTCTTCTCACGTCATAGAATGGAAGCATCTTCTTAAAGCATTCAATGCCAACAATCTATATATATATATATATTTTTTTTTTTTAATTTTTTGGGTTTCTAAAATCTTGAAGCATATGCATATAACATATAATTTCAATACACAATCACAATCAGCATCAGCCACTGTATAGAAATATATGAATCAGGAAAAAATAAATAGTTGTATACAAAATCGAAGATTTTACTTAGGCTACAACAACCAAAAACAAATTTGGTTTTGGGTTTGCCTTGAAGTGAGTTTGTCGGTAAGCAAATAGAAGGTAAAAAGGTATAGTGTAGGAATGGAAATAAAGAAATTAAATCTGTTGGGAAAGAGAGAGAGAGCTGACTGTTGGGTTTGGCCTGTGAGGATCTAGCATAGCCCATTGTTTGAGTTTGAGAGAGAGAGAGGGAGAGAGAGAGAGAGAAGAAAAGAAAGTGTTTATAATAATAATAATATAATAGTATTTGTATTTTGTATTTTTGTATATCAGCAGTAGCAGCAAAAGGAAAGACAAAGAAGCTTGAATGAGACGCCAAAGCCCAGATGCAACACTTTATGCATTGTTTGGCAGCTGTGACAATGTAGGAAAAATAAAAGAAAATTCTTTAGATCTTCAAATTTAACTTTAATTTCCTATCTTTTTCTTATTCTCTCCAAGCAACTAAAGGAAGTTTGGAAGGCCTAATAAATCTCATCCAAATTGTACACAAACCAACCATCTCACAGTTATATAATCAACAAAACAACAACGGGCAACTACAACGAAAATACTAGTTGTTAAAACACCCAATCTCGAAAAAAAAAAAAAAAATACAGAAACAGGTGTACCTAAAGTTAAGAAAATTGTAACAATCTATTAGCTTCAAACCCATATTTTGAATTTCCATATCAAACTGAACACTAATCATAAAAGCACTATTAAAAAAAACTTAAAAACCAATCAACCAATTCAAATTTCAAAATACCAGAAAATCCAAACAAAGGTGAGCATAATTTTGACAAAGCCCAAATGCACAAATGCTAAAATCCTAAGTATTCTAAGAAAATTAAAAATCAGCAGATCCCTCGTTATATTTGGGAAGATGAAGCTGATTGAAGGAAATTATTTTTATGTTTTTTTAAGTTGATTGAAGGAAATTATTTTTATGTTTTTTTAAGTTGATTGAAGAACAATTGTCATACTTCGTAACTCAAAATTCTTATATTATTGATTTAATTCAAAAAAACATAGTACAATACCCACAAAAAATCAACACTGATCATATGAAACAAAAAGTTGAAATTGCATATATCTACTTTTGCAAGTGGATAATCCCGAAAACTAATAAAGAAAACAGGAAAACAAAACAATGACCATGATCTCATCAATTAAGTATTATTGCATCATGAAATACCATACCAGGCAATGCTGACTGTAGATGACACAGCACACAATCAAATCATTTTGGGATTGTCAGTTATTCGATAATTTCCCATTCACAATAAAGGTCTGATCAAACCCAAACAAGTCCATTGTCTTTTACAAAACCATCGTATTTCGTATGCTATCAGTCTAACAAAAGACATGTCACTAGAATCACCAAATTACTGCAAAGTTTAAAACCATTTATCATTATTTTAAAAAATAAAATAATTAGAGATCACTTCAATTCTGCGAAGAACACAATGGTTAAGAAAACCAATCTTTAACAAATCCCATAACAAAAATGCTTTAAAGATTATAGTATAAAGAGAACTACCAAATACAGCCACCAAAACCCAGCACCAATCTCACAACCAAAATCACACCGAATCAGCAATCACCAGACCCACGCCGATTTCACAACCACCCCACCACCATGGCAACACCATCAGAACCCACCCAAAATCAAACCCATTCCAAAACCCAAAATCACTGCACCTCCACAACCAAAACCCCCATGCCACCGCAACCCACCACGACCCAGACCCGCTGCAACCCACCAACCCAAAACTCACTCCCACACAAATCAAAACCCCACACCTACACCACCAAACCACATCAAAGACCACCACAAAACCTAAATCAACCCACACCACAAAACGTCACAAACCCAGATCAACCCTCCCATCACAGACCACCCAAAAAACCACCGACCAAAGTGAGAGAAGAGAAGGAAACATTAAGAGAGACATACCTTGAATAGTTAGCAAATCGACGGTAGGATAGGCTTTGTCGGTGGCGGCACATCGAGCTTGATCGGTGGGGCAAGAGGCACAAGGATCGGCGGTGAAAGAGCATAGGAAGGGTTGAGAGGGGTGGGTTGAAGGTTAGGGTTTGGGAGTCAAAGGGAGAGAGTGAGAGTCTTGTTCAACATAGACGTCTGGGAGTAGCTTAGGGTTTTTTATTTTTAAGCTGTCTACTAAGCTGCGTTAAAAAAACCGCAGCTCCAGACACGCTTAAGCTGCATTTAAGTAAACATAGCTCTAAGTGTCTGTTAAGCTGCGTTTCTTAAACGCAGCTCCAGAGATATTGAAGAGAAAAAAAAAAGTCTGCAAAACTGGGGTGGGGAGCCGCGTTTTTAAAAACGCAGCTTAAGTCCTACCCACTTAAACGCAGCCTCAACAGCACAAAACGCAGCTTCAGGGGAGGTTTATAGCCGCATTTTTCAAACGCAGCTATACGTCCAGAGTGGAGCTCCGTTTTCTACAAATGCGGTTCAAAGCTCACCTTGTAGTTGCGTTTTTGTAAAACGCAGCTAAAAAACGCGGCTTAAAAGCGCGTTTTTTGTAGTGTCAATAGTGCTTTGACCAACAGTTAATGCCTGAAGTGGATAAAAATATCGATGACGGATGCTCTTGAACAAACGCGACTGCCCTGGACCGGTTTATCCAAGGGTGGATGGGTCAAAAGTGCACGGATACACCGTGGGTGGATGTAAGGGCCATGTGGTGTCCATTTGCTTTAGTTAAGCTCCAAGGGCTCCTAAATGGAAATAACTTGCGTTACATAATTAACTCTAACTCATAGAGTCTTAATGCGGATAGAATCCTAATTGAGAAGTATTCCGTAATATGCGCCCGTTAATGAAGATCTTCCCTATAAGAAAGCGCCTTGATGCGCAAGATATGGAGGCCGACTCTACTATAAAAACCCATGACCTTTCAAAACACAAGGTACGTATAATTCATCCTAGCTTTGGCACTCTAAAGTTGTGAAAAGTTCTAACTTGACCTTTGGAGGGTTTTTGGCTGGCACTACACCGGTGCTCCTTGTTAGGTCTTTTCTTTTTGTGTTGTGCAAGTGTTGTTTCAGGCATGTGAGGATCGTGGGACTAATTGGTGATTTTTCATCATCATCAGTTGGCACTGTCTGTGGAAAAATCGAGATTGTTGAAAAAGCCATATGTATCGCTTCCCAAACAAAAGTTGCATGGTACACACTGGTTCGATGGCAATAACCAACAATAATTAGGGCGACGAATCGCTCACCCCTGCCTTGGAGAGACAAGTTCAAACCCTCACGGCAGCAGTGAAGCGTTTAACCCAGCAAAATCATGATTTGGCGGAGTAGTTGTGGCAAAAGAATGCAGGCCTTGGTACACAGGCGGAAGACCAAGAAGGGACAAGCGTTGAGAGAAGAAATCAGGAAAAGCCTGAGGGTAGCAACACTCCAAGTAGACCCGAACGACAGGACACAAGCCAGACATCTGTCTCTGAAGTCGTTCCCCTTCATATAGTTGCCGAGATGCAGATGATGAAGGAACGGATGGACTTAATGATGAACGTCCTTAGAGGATGGGTGTCTAGCGATCTCGACAACTTGGTCTAGTGAACCAATTTGCCTTTTATGGCGTTTGTTAGTTCGTTCCCCCTTCCCCCGAAATTTCGCATGCCGCAGGTAGAGTGTTATGACGGGTCTAAGGACCCATTAGACCACTTGGAATCCTTCAAGACCCTAATGCATCTTTAAGAAGTGCCGGACGAGATTATGTGTAGGGCCTTCTCTACTATGTTGAAAGGACCTGTAAGGATTTGGTTCAGTAGACTGACACCCAACTTCATTGGCACCTTCAAGGAGTTAACCACCCAGTTTGTCTCACATTTCATTGGGGGTCATAGATATAAGAAATCTACTGCATGCTTGATGAACATTAGGCAGCAGGAAGACGAGACGCTAAGATCTTGCATAGCTCGTTTTAACAAAGAGGCTCTCTCAATCGATGAAGCAGATGACAAAATACTTGTGGTAGCGTTCACCAATAGGTTACAGAAGGGTAAGTTCCTAATCTTTCTATACAAGAATGACCCAAAAACTATGTCAGAGGTGCTTTACAGAGCGGCTAAATACATGAACGTGGAAGATACACTACTGGCTTGAGAAGAAAAGCCTAGAAAAAGAAAAAGACAGGAAGATGTGCAATCAAATAAAGGACGAAAAATGGCTAGGACTGGAGAATAACAAGAAGATAGACGCTTTAAGCCACCTACGAGGAAATTCACAAGCTTCACCCCTCTGACCGCCCTGATTGATCAAGTGCTGATGCAAATTAAGGATGAAGGAGCCTTAA
The DNA here is from genome assembly GCA_032878915.1 of Castanopsis chinensis. Classification (NCBI taxonomy): domain Eukaryota; kingdom Viridiplantae; phylum Streptophyta; class Magnoliopsida; order Fagales; family Fagaceae; genus Castanopsis; species Castanopsis chinensis. Next base: position 6,650,634 of record JAVQMG010000115.1, on the reverse strand, counting down.
CCTTTCCCAGCAAGCTGAAAGGAGATCCAAACAAAAGGTCAAGGGACAAATATTGCCGTTTCCATCATGATCACGGCCACGATACGGCTGGCTGCTATGACTTGAAGCAACAGATTGAGGCTTTTATTAGGCAAGGAAAGCTGTAAAGGTTCGTTAGGAAAGAGAGGACGGATCCACCATAAGACTAGGCTCCCCAGCGGGAAAACGAGTGCCCCAGGCCACCGATAAGAGACATTAGAATGATTGTTGGGGGCATTGCAATTGTAGGGTCATCCAAAAAAGCCTGTAAAACATATCTAAGGATGGTTCAGAGCGTCCAACTGACGGGCTCTGTACTGAAGATGATGCGGATTGATAACCCAATTGTCGAGTTTTTGAAAAAAGATGCACGATGCCTACACCACCCGCATGACGATGTGCCTGTTGTTAGTATACGAGTGGGAGACTACAATATGCACCGGGTTTTGGTTGACAACAGAAGCTTGGCTGATATCCTCTACTACCCCGCATTCTAGCAAATGGAGATTGGAAGAGAGCAACTGGTTCTGACGAACGCCCCACTCGTCGGCTTTGGAGGGACAAGGGTTTACCCCCTTGATACTGTCACATTGTCTATGACGGTGGGTGACTACCCCTAGCAGATCACTAAAGACGTGATGTTTCTCGTGGTCAATTGCTCATCTGCTTACAATACCATCCTAGGACGACCCACTCTCAATTCATGGAAAGCCATGACCTCGACTTACCATTTAATGATCAAGTTCCCTACCGAATATGGACTAGGAGAGCTGCGCGAAAATCAGGTGGTCGTGTATGAATGTTACGTAGCTATGATGGAGATAGACAACCACCTCCAAACCATGAACATAGAAGAACAGCGGACAATAGCAGAGTCGGTGGAAGAGTTGGAAGAAGTATCCCTCAGTGATTCTAGGCTCGAACGGACCACAAGAATAGGTATGTCGGCCCGCAAGACAGTACGGCAAGAACTCGCAACTTTCGTAAGGAAAAACCAGGACGTGTTTGCTTGGAGTCATGAAGACATGCCGAGAATAGACCCATCGATCATAGTCTATAGGTTGAATGTGTCACCCTCATTCCCTCCTGTCCGGCAGAAAAAGCGAGTGTTCGCCCCAGAGCGAGACTGAGTCATAGTTGAGGAAGTGCAAAAGTTACAGGAAGCAGATTTCATATGTGAAGTGTACTATCCGGATTGGGTGGCAAATGTAGTGATGGTCAAGAAGGCCAATGGAAAGTAGAGAATGTGTGTAGATTCTACAGATCTAAATAAGGCCTGCCCTAAGGATAGCTACCCGTTCCCGCGTATTGATACCCTGGTAGACTCGACCGTGAGACATAAAATATTAAGTTTCACGGATGCGTTCATCGGCTACAACCAGATTAAATTGGATGAAGTTAACTAGGAGAAGGCCTCGTTTGTTACAAGCCAGGGGCACTTCTGCTACAAAGTAATGCCACTCGGACTCAAGAATGTAGGAGCCACATATCAGAGACTGATGAACAAGATGTTCGCGCACTAGATTGGAAGAAATGTGCAAGTTTACGTAGATGACATGCTGGTGAAAAGTGTCTAGGAGTCCGATCACTTGAGCGACCTCCAGGAGACCTTCAACATTCTTCGGTCTTACAACATGAAGTTGAATCCGAGCAAGTGCGTATTCGGAGTAATGGTAGGAAAGTTTTTGGGATTCATGGTATCCCAAAGGGGAATCGAGGTGAACCTAGAGAAAGTGAAGGCGATCATGAAATTAGCTCCGCCAAAGACAATAAAAGAAGTACAAAGCTTAAATGGAAAATAGCAGCTTTAAACAAGTTTATATCAAGGGCGACTAATAACTACCTCCCTTTCTTCCACACACTGAGGAGATCATTTGAATGGACGGATGAATGCCAACAGTCATTTGAAAATTTGAAGGCGTACCTTTCTTCTTCGCCGTTACTTAGCTCATCGGAGCCGAGGGAAGAGTTGTTTCTATACCTGGCCATCTCACCAACAGCCATCAGTGCAACTCTTGTTAGAGAAGAAGATAAGGTGCAAAGACCTATATACTTAATAAGCTGAGTGCTCAAGGGGGTAGAAGAAAGGTACCCTCCAATGGAAAAGCTAGCTTTTGCACTAGTAACCGCGGCACGAAAGCTCAAGCCATACTTCCAAGCACATACCATAACTGTCCTAACAGACAAGCCCCTATGAAAAGCGATGAGTAGCCCTGAAGCTGCAGGACGGATGGCATTATAGGCGGTCGAGCTAAGTGAGTTCGACATACGATACCAACCACGAATTGCTGTGAAGGGACAAGTAATAGCTGACTTCATCGCTTAGTTCACTCTCATGTAAGACCAGGGGGCAAAGGAAGTTCCCATGTGGAGTATTTATACAGACGGATCTTCCAATAGACATGCAGGAGGGGTCGGCGTGGTACTCCGCACCTCAGAAGGAGATAAGATCATATGCATGATCCGTTTGGACTTTTCCATAACTAATAACGAAGCAGAGTATGGAGCCTTAATAGCAAGACTAGACCTTGCAATAGTAGCTGGAGCAAAGAGTGTGGTCATATACTCCGATTCCCAAATCGTAACCAGTCAAGTTAATGGCAATTATGAGTGCAAGAATGAAAGGATGAAAAGGTATTTCGAGGAAGTGAAGGGTTGAAATAATAACCTCCAAATAAAATTGGTTCAAATCCCAAGGGAGGAGAACCAAGATGCCGACCGGCTTGCAAAAGCAGCTTCAGCAGAACCTATAATTGTCCTGGACCAGGTATTATCCTTCATTCAACTCTCATCATTAATAGACAAAACTGATATACATGAGGTAAGCGATGAAAGCTGTTGGATGACCTTGATAGTAGCCTACCTAAAGAATGGCGAGCTATCGGACGACAAGGAGGCCACGAGGAAGTTAAAAATTAAAGCGGCCTAGTTCGTCTTGATCAAGAAATCCTATACAAGAGGGGTTTCTCTCGACCCTACTTGAGGTGCCTCACCCCCTAAGAAGCATGTTATGAGGGAGGTCCATGAAGGAATCTGCGGTAATCACTCAAGATCGAGGTCCTTGGCACATAAGCTACTCCAGGTAGGATATTACTGGCCAACAATACAAAAGGATGCCAACGCATATGTCAGAGCTTGCAACAAGTGCCAGCGGTTTGACAATTTTATAAGGCAACCAACAGAAGAGCTCACCCCTATGACGGGCCCATGACTGTTCGTGCAATAGGGGTTAGATATCATGGGCCCCTTTCCAACAGTGGTAAGCCAGCTGAAGTTCTTAATATTTGGCATTGACTACTTCACTAAATAGGTGGAAGAAGAGGCTTTGGCTATGACGCATTTCAAGATTTTTGTTCTCAGCTAAGGATTAAGAACCACTACTCGTCACATGCCCACCCACAAGCCAATGGACAGGTTGAAGTCATGAGCCGATCCTTGCTCAAAATCATCAAGGCTCGGCTCGAGGGGGCAAAGGGCATATGGCCGGATGAATTACCAAGTGTTTTATGGGCATACAGGACAACAACAAGGACACCAACAGGAGAGATATTATTTCGACTAGCATATGGTAGCGAGGCAGTCATCCTAGTCGAAGTAGGGCTTACGACCTATCAGGTTGAGAACCATGACGAGAACAAGAATGATGAAGCCATACGCTTATAGCTTGATCTGGTGGACGAAGTCAAAGCAACGACTGAAGAAAGATTAGCATGGTACTAAAACCTCATGGCGAAGCATTACAACTCTAAAGTCAGGCATAGGGACTTCCAGGTTGGAGATCTTGTCTCAAAGAAAGTAATCGGCACTACAAAAGATGCCTCTCAAGGAAAGCTAGGACCTAACTGGGAAGGACCATACAGGATCACCTTATGGCATAGGAGGGGAACGTACTACCTAGAGACATTTGAAGGCCAAAAGTTGAATCACCAATGGAATACAAAACACTTGAAGAAGTATTACTAGTAGACATGATGACATCGCATTCATTTTCAATTCATTTTTTTCAAAAGTTTTAGTTTATATTTTCTACAGTACTCTTAGTGCCCAAAAGGTAATTTTCTTGTTTTTTATAAACAAAACTCTACTTATCCATCATATAATATAAGGATTTATTCAGAATGCATTGAATGTTTTCCGCTGAAATTCATCTACAAAGTCCATAAAGTGGATGGATCATCTTATGGAGAATGAATTTACTAAGTCCATAAAGTGGGCAAATCATCCTACGAAGGATGGAAATTAATTAGTCCATAAAGTAGACGAATCATCCCATGAAAGATGAAATTTACTGAAGTCCATAAAGTGGACGGATCATCTTATGGAGGATGAATTTACTAAGTCCATAAAGTGGGCAAATCATCCTATGAAGGATGGAAATTACTTAGTCCATAAAGTGGACAGATCATCTCATAAAAGATAAAATTTACTAAAGTCCACAAAGTGGATGGGTCCACAAAGTGGACGGATCATCCCATGAGGAATGAATTTACTAAAGTCCTTTAAATGGACGGATCCCATAAAGTAAGAACTAATAATTCATAAAAAAATACGACTACAAATCTAAATGAATGAAAAACGACGGCCCGTCAAGGCCACATAAGTGGATGGTTTCGTCCAAATAGGATGATAGCGATCCACTGAGTCTATGAGGTAGACGGGCTTAATGCCCATTCATATTTCAAGAAAGTCCTTAAGATGATAGCTACACATATTTATAATTGGAACACCATTTTTCGGTTTGAAATATAAAAAAAAAACTATTTTTTTAATAATAAAAAAATTAAGAATATCAATATATCAACCTGATGACCTCGCACACCACCTAGGTTAAATGACCAGACTGTAACTATGAAATGGACAGATTCATAGAACGATTTAAGCAAAGTTATTCCTCGTATGGGGCCAATCATCCATGACAAGACGGGTATCCCATACAATATAAAAGACAGACAAAGTGTATTGAAAAATACAATAAAGTTTACAGAAAACCTACGAAAGGCAACGGATGAAAAAAGTTCAATAAACTATTCTCCAAACAAATCCAAAATTAAAACAAAGATAAAAACATATGTATGCTACTACTCCAGGGTGACAGGGTTGTCCTCCTTATCTTCAGGTTCCAAGGCTGACGGTTGATGGACAAAACCCTCAACAGACTTCGTGGTGTCATCCTTTTGAGCATCACCGTCATCGTGATCTTCGCTAAAGAGCTCGTCCGTTCTTTCGGAATTGACGGGGTGAGTAGGGGTTTGGCCCTCAAGATCGATGATGATGTGTGTAAGGTTCAAGTCGGGGAACGAGGCCTTGACTTGACGAAGACAGTCATTGAAACTGTCGGTAAAGGAGGTACCCAGTTCGCCTATAAGGGCATCAGGGTCTCATTCCTGGATAGCCTTAACCTTTGCCTGAAGGAGACTATCTTCTTTAGCTTTTAAGGCTTCCCTCAGTGAATCTACCTCTTTCTCCAAGTCATCACGAACCTGCTTAGACAGCTTTAGTTTTTCTTCGTGATGAAGCTTCCAGGCCTTCAACTCACCCAGTTCTTTCACCGTCAACTTTGACTTTGCACGAACGCGCTCCAGCGTCTTCTCATGGCAAGGCAATGGTCTATTAATCCCTTAGCCATTAGGACCCCCTACACCAATTTTAAAGAGTGAATATGAATTGATATAAATATGACGGAACATATAGTGATGGGTACCAACCTGAATAAGGCTGAATAGGGTCGTCTCTCCCATTGCTTCCATAGCATGATTGCCTAGATCCTCGTAGTCCTCATCTTTGATGATGGAGGTCACTTGATTAAGGGCATACTGCAAATATTCTCGAAGCAAGATGGGAGGTTTCTCCTAGACGGGGTATGGATTGACCATCAAACCTTTACCCCTGCCTAATCCAGCTTTGGGGACAACTTAAACATGCCAGGAGCTTGACTAGCAGCCAGCCCAGTCACCACCTTCTGTTTCTTGCTATGACGGTCAATTTTTCCAGATGATTGCCTCTTAGCAGACGAGATATTTGAGCCCGTCTTGGGGGCAAGATTACCACCTTGTTTTTTCTTAGCAGCAGCTTGCTACTTGATGATTTCCCTTCTCCTGGCATCTTCCATTTCTGCACAGAAGTGTACGAATGAGAATATGGAGATTGATAGCATAAATAAGACAATGGGCAAAGGACTTACGTTGATGGATTCGATTATCGTACCGACGGGCTGTGATGGTGGGTTTTGGGCCGTCACAGTACTAATGAAGGGTATCCAAAGTGACTAGCTTTACCTAAGTCCTCTCCGACAAGCTGGTGGTTTGGAAGATCTTTTCCAAAAAGCCGAACTGTTCGGTGGTAACTTGCGGATGGTTTCGAGCTGCAAAAAGGAACGGTTAGAATAACTTCAATGTTTTAGGAAAATAAGTTAAGAAGGACGGGCACATACCAGACGGTGGAATTATGCCCTAGGTCTTATTTACAGGCATAAATTCACAGTCGTGAGGGTGACACATCCATTCATCCCCTTAAAGGAAGAAATATCGACCCTTCTAGTTCCGGTTGGAATTCGGGGTCTCAGACACTAACCAAAGCACCGGACTCCTCGGCACGAAGTTGTACATGCCCTGTGATTGGGCAATCTCAAACGGAAGGTAACAATGGAAGAACTCCTCTATTGTCAACCGTCATGCACCATTAGACATTACACCATATAAAACTTCAACACCTAGAAAAACCCTCCAAGCGTTTAGTGAAATTTGGGTGACGGCCAACCCTAAGTATTGGAGAAGACGACGGTGTAAGGCACTTAGAGGGAATTGCAAACCCGCTTTCAACATCTTCAAGGCCCTTGTAATAACACTTCTCGAACTTGAAGGGTAGACGGATGGGTATGTTGTCAGGTATCTAATACTTCTCCCTAAAAGTATTGAAGTGTGGTTGCTTAATGGTAGACACAAAGTCATTCACCGCCCACAAAGGGAGCATGACGAATTTCCTGAACCTATAAGGACCTATGACGGAATGGATGAGAGGGTCTATGCCATCTAGATCATTGTTTGAATCATACCTTGACCCGTCCTCATTCTGCACCTCATCCTCCTTATTGGGAGGAGAGTTGGCTTACGGTTCCCTCTCCTTGCTGGAGGTGCCTAGGTCTATTGGACTTGACAAAAATACTTCATCATAGCCCGCTCATTTGCGGATAAACGATGAACCACTTGACGCCCCACTAGACATCTGACACCTACAAATGATAGATAAAGAAAACCTAAGACTCTAGGTTTACACTAACGACGGATTGACAAACACAAATAAAGGAAGAAAAATTGAGAAAGAGAAAAGAATACGCACAGCTTGATGGTACAATAAGGACAACGAAAGAACGAAAAGGACGGTAATATTGATTTGTGGAGGTGATAGATCGAGTAGAGTGGATGGTTACGCTCTAATCAGCCAAATTTTTTCCAAAACGTAAAAATGAAAGGGGCAAATTGTATATATATAGAGGGAACAACGCAGAAGACGAAGGGATGCCTCGTTCCAAGCAAACGGCCAATCAAAATCTGCCACGTGTCTCTGATGCATTAATGACTCAGAAGCAGCCTATCAAGTGAAACACTCTTCTCGAGGTCAGATTCAATCCATCACTCCATGGATTCATACAAATTAGGTGACGGACCCAAGGAGTGAGGGAGCAGCTGAAGTGTATAAAAATATCGATGATGGATGCTCTTGAACAAACACGACGGCCCTGGACCAGTTATCCAAGGGTGGATGGGTCAAAAGTGCACGGACACATCGCGGGTGGATGTAAGGGCCACATGGTGTCCATCCTCTTTAGTTAAGCTCCAAGGGCTCTTAAATGGAACTAACTTGTGTCACACGATTAATTCAAACTCATAGAGTCTTAATGCGGATAGAATCCTAATTGAGAAGGATTCCATAATATGCGCCCGTTAATGAAGATCTTCCCAATAAGAAAGCACCTTGATGTGCAAGATACGGAGGTCGACTCTACTATAAAAACCTATGACCTCTCAAAACACAAGGTACGCATAATTCATCCCAGCTCTGGCACTCTAGAGTTGTGAAAAGTTCTAACTTGACCTTCGAAGGGTTTTTGGTCGGCATCACACCAGTGCTCTTTGTTAGGTCTTCTCTTTTTGTGTTGTGTAGGTGTTGTTTTAGGCACGTGAGGACTGTGTGACTAATTGGTGACTTTTCGTCATCATCAGTACCCATGGAGCCGTATTGACCATTGAAGAATTAAACATACCAACATTCCCAGCCAAATCGCTCACAAAAATTCCCCTTTTCGTTTCTCTGAATGCACCTATTCCAACTATGTCGTGAAGAAAACCTTAACAGGTTCTACAAGAACACAAAGTGAGACGGAAATAACATCCACACCATCGCCAAGTGAGTCAAAGGTGCTGTACCAGCTTTTGTGCCTTTAGCATTCCCAAGTACATTGGCGCCTTTAACAAAATTTCCCGCAACTATGCTTGAAACATGGGTGCCATGCCCATCGTCATACAATGGTTGCTCGGAGAAAAAGTCATCTTTTTCTTTAGCCACATATTGGAAAGTTCTTGCACCGATGAGCTTGTTATTACATGCCATCCCTTCAAATTCACACTTTCCTTTCCATTTAGCTGGAGGAGGAGGCATTCCATGATCTCTGAATGAAGGATGATTTGGCATTATCCCGGTGTCCAAAACACCTATTATCACACCCTCACCAAGATTTGGTTTTTTCCAAAATCCCAACTCTTGATGCAATCCCTTGAGTTGTTGTATGCAAAGCCAATATAGTTTTTTTACGAACAAACAAAACATTATCCTTCTCCTCCATTGCTTTTGCTTCCTCTGCTGTTAATCTCGTAGCAAACCCAATAATCACATTTTGATGTTGATAAACCATGCATGGCTGCACCAATTATTTACTCTCTTTCTTCATCTTTAAGAAACACACAAAATAAATAAATAATGAAAATATACAACTACATAGCAGTGTAAATTTACACATCTATTGTAGCTAAAATAGAAAATGAACCACACACTACAAGAAATCTGGGTTTAGGCAATGTTTATAAAACGTCACTAAAAACCAAAAAAAACGTCACTATAGACACAAAAGGTCTACAGTGACGTTTTCTTTTGCGATGTTCAAAAATGTCGCAATATCGTGGTCACTATAGGTCTATAAACGTCGCCATATGTGACTTTTTAACAGCGTTCAAAAACTTTTAGCAATGTTTTCTAAAACGTCACTAAATAATATTATATTTTCGTGTATAATGTTGGAAAATACATTTAGCAATGTTTTTAAAACACTACAAATAATCAATCCTACAGCGACGTTTTAAACTTGCTCAAACTTTAACAATAGTTAACATTAACTTGTAATATATCAAATATGCCTATTGATCATCAATATTCCACAATAAAAAATGCCCAAACTAACACATTAACCATAGATTCAAATATATATAATACCAATACATGTATTATCTTGAATTGAACAAAACACTTGTCTACCTACACAAAAAAGAATAACCACCTAAACTATAACAATATTATAAACAAAGTACAAATACTTCCCTTAAAACACTTTCAAAATCAAGCCACCTCAACACATGCAACAACAAAACTCATATGGTTGTTCTAGGAAACCATCCCTTAAATACCCATTAGTAAAATAGAGAACCAAAACACCCCATCGAAGCAAACACCTCCAAAAAGATTGTAATTTTCGGACTTAATAAATCCCTTACTACCAAAATCCGTATAATCCTCTAATCTTCCAATATTCACCAAACCCATCAAGTATATACCATAAACATTATAAAATAACAAAACCCAATATATTTCGTAGAAGAAATTGAGAGAAGGCTCATATTTTTACATTGGGTTTGATCCACTTTGAAATCTCATGGAGTTTGGCTACTAGGAGGATTAATGGAGAGAAATTCTCACTTTGTTGGATGTCTTAACTTGTGAAAGGAAAAATGAGGAAGCAGACTAAAATTTAGTGTGCAAAGCACTAAAAATGTTTGAGCTTAGTTTTGGTCATGGCAAGGAAAGTAAATGAGAGAGTAGAGAAGAGAGTAAAGTGGGGAGGGGCTGTTGTAAAAGATGAGTGAGGGCAAACCAACGTGTAGTGGAAATAGGGTTGGTATTGGTATGGATAAAAATACGATAATACCCCCACTTAAAATCATATTGCCAAAACAAAGTGGAGGAAAAAAAAAAAAAAAAAAAGAGAAGTGGGAGTATGGGACACGAAGGGGCAAAAAAAAGGTGAAAAAAGTGTAGGAAATGGGCAAAAGTTTGTGCAGGAAAAGTAAAAAATGGTAGGAACTTATAGCGACGTTTCCAAAATGTCGCTATAGACCTTTTCCTCTTTTTGCTCACTACTAGGGGTCTGGGACACGAAGTGAAAAAAAAAAAAAAAAAAAAAAAAATTGAAAAAGTGTAGGAAATGGGCAAAAGTTTGTGCGGGGAACTTATAGCGACATTTCCGAAAACGTCGCTATAGAGTTTCCCTTTTACTTACTACTGGAATCTTCTTTAATATACAATGACATTTCTAAAAACGTCACTATAAACCAAAAAAATGCTGCTAAAACTATATTTATTCCGGTGTTTTCATAAACGCTGCTATTGTTTTGAGTTACAGCGATGTTTTTTAGAAAACGTCGCTAAAGACTCACTATTTAGCGGCGTTTTATAAAAACGTCATGGTATAGCACTTATAGCGGCGAATTTAAAAATGTCGCTAAAAAAAACGCCACCTAAACCCAGATTTCTTGTAGTGACAGATGAATGCATAACTTTAGATGCACTGATATGTGTGAGTTTTAAAGTTGATTGACCAAAATTTGCATTAAGACCATTTTGTATGGAGTATGGACTGATGCAAGTGCTATAATGTCCACTGATATGTGTGATTTGTAAGGTTGATTGACCAAAATTTGCATCAAGGCCATTTTGTATGGAGTATGGACTAATGCAAGTGCTATAATGTCCACTGAAAAATGTAAAACAATAATGTTTATAAAAAAAAAAAAAAAAAAAAAAGACAAAATTTAACTATAAAATTGGTTGCAACCTAAGGTTACAACCTTACTCAATAAAATATATATTACTATATATTTTGAAAATCTAATCGTTAAATTGCATGTTCTTTATGCTAGAATGCTCTCAATATACATGTTAAATTTTGTATTAATCGAATATTATTTATTATATGATCTATAAGCTTATATATTATTCATAATTTTAAATTACAAAAACTTGCAATTTAACAATTTATTGATGATATATATATATATATATATATATATATTGTATATCTATCTATCTATCTATTGATCTTTAATATTTTAGAAATTTTGCAAACATGAAGGATATAAGAAAAAGGTGTAATCTAATGATGGATTTGTCAAAATTCACCTCCAATAAAAAGATATTGAGTAAGGCTAAAACTAATTTTGCAATTAAACTTTGTCCTAAAAAAATATATATGTTAAACAATAATTCCCCTTCAATTTTATTGAACTTCTGTCATATTTACGTGCGTGTGACCACGCACTTATTTAAATCTTACGCTAGCTGGTAAAAGAAAAAAAAATTAAATACAACACTGAATAACTAATAATAGAATCATTCCAATTAGCTTAATTGGTAAAATCTCTAATGGTTGAATAAGAGATTTAGAGTTCAATCTAGAGACGACAATTTTTTCCTGCCCCATTTAACCCGCCCTTCCCTGCTTTGCCTCGTGCGGGTTTTTTCGCCCCGCAAAGGTGGTGGGGCAGGGATGGAATGAGATTTGAGCCCCACACCATGGGGCGGGGCAGGGATCAGTTTAGACTTTTTAGACTCACTTTGCCTTGCCCCGTCCCTCCCCGTCCCTGTCCTCGTCCCCGTCCCCATCCCCACCTTGTTTCGTGTTGCTAAGGGTTATAATTGTAAATTTTTCATACCTTAAAACCTTACTATTTAAACAACTACATCAATATTAGCTTATTTTACTCTACCCAATGTGGTTCTTTGCCTTTATTTATTATGTGTTGCACTATGAGATTTTTTTTTTATTTTTTTATTTTTATGAATGTCTTGTTAAACACTTGGATATATTATTCAATTTTAAAAAAAAAATTGATTTGATTTGATAGAATAAATTTATTTGTAATTTCAAGTATATTTTTATTAATGAAATAGGTTTCATTAAAAAAATTGTACTAGTTGTAGGGAAAATTAACAAAAAGTAGAGTTTTACGGGGTGGGGTGGGGCTTTGCGGGGCCCTAAGGGGCGGGGATGGGGTGAGAAAGTTTTCTCCGACATGCGAGGCGGGGTGGAGATGGGCCAAGACAATACCATATGGGGTGGGGACGAAGAACCCATCCTTCAGCCGTGCCCCGCCCCATTGCCATCCCTTTCAATCCTCACCTACACCAAAAACCGATTGGTATCTTAGTTTGATAATAAAGAGTATCATCAGGAGCGAACATCATCAGTTGAAACTCTAAAAAAAAAAAAAATCATTTCGTTTCTTAAAATAAAAAAAAAAAAAATAGAATCATATTCATAGTTTTAAGTAATGCATATTCTCCTAAAATAATAATAATAATAATAATAATGTGGACTCATATAGTCATCCATTCTTCATATGAAAAATTCTCAATATTAAAACTTCCACCAACCAGAATAAAAATATAGCTGGGGAGGCCAATTTATGTTTGGCTCCTATTTCAAACGGCGAGACTTAAAGAAACCTAGTGAGATGAAAAATTAAAAAGTTAACAAAAATGCATTGTTCGAAACGAAGTTGGATGAGACTTCGGTCTTCAATACGGACGAGGGAGATTGTTACAAAACATCACATATGAGTCGAAAAAATCATATCGTGGAATACAAGATTTCACATGAACTTTTAGCAAAAGGTCAATGCATACATATGAGAAGAGGGGACAAAATAATCTTTTCTTTGTAGTAATATGATATTGGTTGGAAATAATGCTTTCTTAGTAGCTTTGACAATTGCCTAGGTTGTACATAAGTGTTAGACATCAAAATTTTCATGATTAAAAGTTTAAAACTCCCACCAAGCAGAATAAAAATATAATTGGGGAAGGCTAATTGGACAATTGCCCTATGGTTAAAAAAAAAAAAAAAAAAAAGAGGAATGTTTGGATTCTATTTCAACTTTTCAAGCCGCGTGAAGAACCTAATGAGAAGCAAAATTAAAAAGTTAACAAAAATTGGTTGCTTTGCTAAAATTGGAATTCAAATACAAAATCATAATATCTATTTACAGCTAATGTGTAAGTTATTTCCTTTTATTAACTTTCAACTTTAGAAATAATACATTAAATACTTATTAGTTAATGTCCTTTTGTCTTTCTCTTTTCAGTTGGCAAGTTTTAAACGGTTGTGGTTGATGATATATTAAGCCAATCATTGATAGCCAAGCTTTGAATTAGTATTCAATTTTGTTCTTGAAAGTTTAATATGTGTATAAAACACTTATGAACGTTTAGACCCCCAAATTACAAATTACCAATTCAAGCTTAATATCAAACAAAGTATGTGCGGAAAATGAATATAAGCTTATAACAGAATTGATAAACAATATAAACCAAATAAAATCACATCCATAGTAGAAATTAAATGGCAAAGATTAAGGAAAGAGAGATGCAGACACAAGAACAACACAACGATGTGTTATCGAAGAGGAAACCGAAGCCCTCGGTGTAAAACCTCTCTACCACTCTCTAAACAGTCAATAATCCACTAAAGAATGTAGTTGGGATACATAAACAGTAGAAAACCTTCCAAGTCTAATCTACCCAGTGTACCTAAACCATCCAAGCTTCTACTCCAATGAGGTTGTGTTGAATCTATTTCTTCTTTAGCTTATCGGATTTCGCTATAACTCATACAACCAATATGAAATTGGTCCCTTCCTAACTGCTTCCTAAAGTACCAAATAGCCTTCTCACAGATTTGGGTATGGTAAGAAAAGGTTTTGGTAATGTACCTCTCAAGGATGTAACAATGGAGAGGAAGAGGGTAAAGGAATTTGAAGAGTCTCTATGTGAAGATTGTGGATGAGTCAATCTTGTTTTTCTCTAGGGTTTCTCTCTTAAAATTCTCTCTGGAAGCCCTCTACATTTCATGAGTGTAAGGGGTATTTATACTAGAGAGAGAAAGGAATGTGAAGAGTCAGTTTTTTCAAAACAGAGCTATTTGGCGACTTGGCCTCGCGACTTAACTGAGTCACGAGTTCAAGCCGTGAGCAAATAGAATGGCCAAACCGGACTTTTGTCTTGTAGTGCTCCAGTTGGTGTGACTATTCATCTTCTCTGCATGATTTACTTGTGTACATCATCTGGTGGCTTGAAAGCCGCGAACCACCTGCGAGATCTAGCTACGAGTCTTTGCTTCACTGCACAGTCTTGAGCATTTCTTCACATTCTCTCACACACTGTCCTTACATGAATCCCACCTAAATACAGGGTTTCTAAGTGCTGAATTACAAGCAAATTGGCATGGAATAAAGCCAACAAAATGGTTGATACATTTCAAGCTTACAATTCTAACGGTTGGCAAAGAGTTGTGTTAAGTTCTAAGATCTTTAGGTTTAAATGTATTAGAACACTAATTTGTAATGTTGGCAAACTATGATTAAAACGGTTTAGTCTTGTTTAGACTGCTTAAAGTATGTGTTTTTTATGTAAAGTTTGAATCGAGTTGTTGCAGAATTTACTGTGCAATTCTGCCTAGCTTAATCGATCAAGAATTAGACTCGACCAATTGAAAGTCATGTAGATTGTTTTTCTGCAGAATTTTCCAACTCGGCCAAAGCCCGTTTTATGTGTAGGGTTTTATGTTTTGCCCTATGTATAAAAGGGAAATCCCTAGCCACGTTTTCAGAGGTTTTTGATGCTGTATGTGTGAATCTTTTGTGAGATCTAGAGGTGTTTGCCTTCATACATACTTAGGGTTATCAAGTCGCTATTGTGTAAACTTCAATTCTTTCATAGTGGATTCAGTTTTACCTTAAGGATAGCTAGGTTAAATCCTCCCCAGGTTTTTTACCCGTTTGGTTTTCCTGGGTCATCATATCATTGTGTTCTTTATATTTCCGCTGCTTTGCATGATATGATTGTTTTGTGTTAACCTAGATCTTTATAATTTACCTAAGTTAATAACTTGACTAAATAACTAGGTTAAACTGGTCGTTTTAAGGGATCTAAAAACGTACAAGTTGTAAATGTGATTAAATCAATTTTGAGACCACAATGCATAAGATGAACATTCCCTCTTCTAATATATACATAAAAAGGATATATATATATATATATATATATTGCTTTTGTTAGAGAATTCACAATGAGGTTGTTAAAATAGCTTTAAAACTATTTTAACTACACAAACACTAAAAAAGCCCTAATATCAAAGGTGCCAAACTTAAAATTTTTCAGCAATTTGCTATAGTAATTGCTACTAGTAACAACACACAATAGCAAGTTGCTACCTTTTTTATTAATCTCTCTCTCTCTTTCTCTCTCTCTCTCTCTCTCTCTCCAAAACTCTAATATTTTTGCTCTTCATCGGCGACTTCCCCATCGCCACTACTCCGCCAATGTTTGTCCCTTTTTGGTGGTTAGGCCACCTGTATGGGTTTTAGTGGGTTATAGCTGAGTTGATCTTGTGGGTGGGTTTTGGCTAGGTCTTGGTGGGTTGAGTCGAGGGTGGGTTATGGCTAGTTTTTTGTTGGGCTATGGCAAGGTTAATCTCGTGGGTGGGTTTTGGTTGGGTTACAGTAGGTTGATTGTGGGCTTTTTTTCCTCTAGTGGTGGTGGTTAGTAGTGGCCGGGGCCGGTTGGTGTTGGTGTTGGATTTCGGCATTGAGGTTGGCATTGAAGGTTGGGGTTGGATTTCGACATTGCTGGGTTCATAGGTTTGGTGGGGGTGGAGGTTGTTTGGTGGGTTGTGGGTTTTAGGGGGTTGTTTAGTGGAGACGGTGGGTGATGGTGGTAGTGGGTTGCGGTGGGTGTTTGTGGGTTGTAGTGGTTGATGGTGGTAGTGGTTTTGTGGTGGGTGATGGTGGTAGTGGGTGGGTGGGTGTTTGTGGGTTGTAGTGGTGATGGTTGGTAGGGTTTGTGGTGGGTGATGGAGGCAGTGGGTTGCAATGGGTGTTTGTGGGTTGTGATGGTTGATGGTGGCAGTGGGCTACGGTGGGTGTTTGTGGGTTGTGATTGATGGTGACAGTGGATTGTTGTGGTTGATGGTGGTAGTGGGTTGTGGTTTATTATATTTATTTTATTGGTTTGTTTATATTATTTTAATGTGGTATATGTTAAAATAGAACTTTTTATATTGGGTGTATTATAAAATGTGTTGTTAAAATAGATGAAGTAATTTTTTAATTTGTTAAATGCTAAAAATTTTAACTTCTTTACTTTGAATGCTCTTATATCCGGTTTTAGCTCTCTCACTTGATTAGCCAACCTTTTTTTTTTTTTTGAGAAGTTGGTTAGCCAACCTTATTTGAGAGTTTGCCAAGAATATATTTTACACACATCAATCATAAATATCAATATATATATATATATATATATATATATAGCAGAGATCTTATGCGAGAGTGGATGAGTTCTAGCCATGTAACGTTTTAGTTTTGTATTTAGCCTTCTTTTTTTTTCCCTCTTTCAATAAGTTCTTTTATTGTTACCAAAAGTTCACATTAACATATTTTTACTGTTATTTCATTAATCTCTCATTAATTGCCTAAGATTACACTATACCGTTCTCTCTTCTTCATGTCTTTTAGCATACCCACTGTTTTAATATTTTAAAAATAGTAAAAAAATAAGAAGAACTAATAGTAATAATTAACCAGATAAGACCCTAAAAAGAGATAGAGAGAATGCGTTTTATTCAACAATCCACAACATTTTTGTGTTACTATCACCATAATAAAAGACTTGAGTTTCATAAAACATTTGAAAGATAGAGAAAGAGGAATCTGAGGAGTCCCCACCTCTGTCGCACTGGCTTCCCACCACCATCAAGTCGCTGAAACCCCTACGGGTATTTTTTTTTTTTTTTTTAAATAAGGGCCCTAATTTGATTTAAGTTTGGGTAATTCGGTTGGATAGCTTTTGTTTTTGGTATCTAAGTAGAGAAAATATTTTGTGCATAATATAAAGCCATATTCTTCTATGATTTTAAATCATCTATAAGATATGAGCATGCACACTTGCCCACACTATATTTAAATTTCGCATTATCAATAAGTGAAAACAGTGAGAGAGTTTGACATACTTTTATTTTATGATATGAAATCTGCAAACGCATAAAAAATTAATTTATTTTCATGGTTTTGTTACTCATTTGCATTTATTTTTAGTTTCAAGATTTAAAAAAAAATATTAATCTTACCTTGAGAAGGCTACAAATTTGCAATGAAGCTTGTTGAAATATGAAATTTTCAACATAAAAAGTAGTTACTTAAAAATTGCCAAGCAAAATTGATTAAAAATAAAATAAAATAAAAGTTTTGGGTAAGTTTATGAGGTCAAAAAAATGTCCTCTTAAAAAAAAATCACAAGATGTTGAAGGGTCGTGTGGTTAAATAAAATATCTCTAGCCACACGTACCACTAAGATGGAAGGTTTGCCTTATTTAGCAAGAAGTGATAAACATAGCGAAGGCTCATGAAGTATATATAGTGCTGGAGTCCGATACTTATTAAAGCCCAAAAGGAGGTCTAATCCTAGCAAGAAAGACTACTGTTCCCAGGAACGTGTGTCACACAAAGAATTTTCATTCTTGCATGACTAACGGGGACAACTATTAAAGCTAAAAAAAATGGGATGGAATTAGGTGAAAAGCTACCTAGTGTATAGTCCGCCATTACCTATAAAAAAGGACTAAGAAGAGAAAAACAAGGAACTAAAGAAAAGGTGGGCATCATGAAAGACTAGTCTGCCATTATCCCAAAAAAGAAGGAAGATAAGAGACTGAAACGGTTGCCACGGCAGAAAAAAAAATTGAAAAGTGGGTCACTGCTGGACATAAAATTAAGAACTGTGGAGAAAAAACTGACAAAAATTGCCCCATGAACTGATCAGTTGAGAGGAAAATAAGATAACAGTTACTTTGGAATCACTCTATAAATAGAGAGGGACACGGACAAGAGAGAGAAAAAAAAAAGTTAGATACATAGAAAAGAGCAAGTACACACACGGCAATAAAAATAACCTCAAATAAAAGTGTGAGACAAATAAAATGAAAGCCGGTCAAAGACAGGAGATGAGTGAAAAAATGAAAGGTGGAGAATTGTGGGTAGTGGGGTTAGGTGGGGGGTGCACGTGGGAGCTTAAAAGCCTTACTCCTTTTTTATTTTTTTTTTTATTTTTATTTTTTTTTTTTTCAAACTGACAGGGATGTGACAGTTGCCACGGCAAGATAAACAGGAGTGGTCACTGGAAAATAAGATAACAGTTACGGCAAAGACAAAGAAAGAATGCAAAAAAAGAGAGGTACAGGTAGAGAGAGCAACATCAAGCAGAGGAAGAATACGCTGCATAGGTTTGTATATAGGATTTCACATTAGTTACTTTCTTCTTTAAATCTCTCTCTCTCCCTCCCTCATTCTCAAATTTAAATTTTTGCTTGGTAATGCAAATAGCATCGGGTTTCATAGGTAGTTCCTAACTCCATGCATGTAGCTTTAGATACGAGTCCCTGACTCGTATATCCAATTTGTACATTACTAAATAAAATTCTCTCATCTTAGCACCACTAAAATCTTTCTCTCACTTTGTTTTTAATATATGAATTTTTGTTTGGTAAAGCAAATAAGGTTGGGTTTCATAAAGAGTTCCTAACTTCATATATGAAACTTTAAAAATTCTCTCAAAGTTGTGGTATAATGTCCTTTTTAATTGGAATTCTTGATTCTACTAAACTAATGGAGTCCTTGACTCTACCCCATCAACAAAGTCTTTGACTCTACCAAATTAATTGGAGTTTTTGACTTTACCCCATCAACGGAGTCTTTGATTTTACCTTATCAATAGAGTCCTTGACTCTGCCAAATTAATTGGAGTCCTTGACTCAACCCTAACAATGGAGTGCTTGACTTTACTCCATTAATGGAGTCCTTGACTCTACTAAACTAATGGAGTCCTTGACTCTACTTCCATCAATGGAGTCCTTAACTCTACCAAATTAATTGGAATTCTTGACTTTACTAAATTTATGGAGTCCTTGACTCTACTATCTTAATAGAGTCCTTGACTCTACCATATTAATGGAGTCCTTGACTCCCTTGAATAAAATGAAAATTCTAATTCCTTCAAATTCCAATATGATTAATTCTTTAGAATTCTTAATCTCTTAATCAAAATTGGAATTAATAATTCTCAAAATAAAATGACCATAAAAATTGATTTAAGGAAATTTTCTAATCCCCAATGTTCATAAAAAATAAAATTGCTTCAATTCCCTTAATTAAATCGGAAATCTTAATCAAAATATCACTAAAATTCCTACAAAGAAGCAAATAAAAGAAAGAGAAAATTGCTTGGAACTTTAAAAGAGAATCCTTGATTCAATTTCCATAAAAACATGATCCTTGACTTATCCTTGAGATTAAAACCAATTATCTCACCCAAAAGCAAAATTAAGTCGATGCATAATTAAATACAAAGTATTTGACTTAAAAGTCTACCATTTAGTTAAATTGGGCAAAATCAATTTGAGGATTTTAAATATAAAATCTTGAATTAAGAACTACAAAGTGGCTTGATTCGCTCCAAGGGTACGTAGGCAACCTAAACAAATTATTAGGTGCAACTGAAAATAAGTAAAAACACATATCGCCTCAAACATAAAAATAGATAAACTTATGTACAAAAATGACAAGGTTGGAATCAAAGGGTCTTCCCTTGAAATAAGGGATTGTAATTAAGAGATACATTATTTTGAATGGACACTACTCACATCAATAATACTCATACGCCAAGAAGGCCTATGGGTGAAATTATGTTTGACGAATTTGACAACGTTTGTTGAACATAACTTGGCAATATTTGTTAAACATAATTTGACGAAGTTTGTTAAACATAATTCAATGACGTTTGTTAAACATAATTTGACAACATTTGTTGAACATAATTTAACAACATTTGTTAAATATAATCTAACAATTATTGTTAACAATTTTTGTCAACAAAGCTATTAAACATACTTTTAATATCTCAAAATGTCCATGTTTTTTTGAGAAATATGAGATTGGAAAATTTTATATATATATATATATATATATATATATAGATTCGAGAAATAATATTTGGGACTGATAACATAGATGATGCTAATTTTTAATCATGTGAATTCTATTGAGAATTGAGACAATTTTTTGTTTTTGTTTTTTGTCCTATGTGTGAAAGTTTTGTCTTATGGTGGAAAAGAGACTCTTATTGTTAAATGAGAATAATGGTTCCATATGAAGTTTGCATTCCCATTGTATAACAAAGTTACAATGGTGCCTTTATAGACACTTGTATTTGCACCAAAAATAAAATGAAAATGAGAATGAGTTGGCATTCCTATTATCACTACAACAAAATGTATTTTTAGTGACGAAAATTAGTGAGGAAGTATTTTTCGTTGCTAAAAATACAGCTTTAGTGACGAAATATGCATTTCGTCACTAATAATGAAAAAAATTATAACATTTAGTGACGAAAAATAAATTTCGTCACTATTGTGATCTGAAAAATGGGCGCCAGTGGAGGGAAACTTTGGCGCGAGTTTAATTAATCTATAGTGACGAAATATTTCGTCACTGTAGGTATTGCTGTGGGTAGTATTAGTGATGAAAAGATTTTCGTCACTATAAGAAATAATTAGCGACGAAAAATATTCGTCACTAAAAATAATAAGAGTCTTACACTTAATGTTTTTAGTGACGAAATCACAATTCGTCACTAAAAGTATGCTTCAGCGACGAAATATAAATTTCGTCACTAAAAACCTTAACAAAGCTAGGTTCTTTAGTGATGAAATTGACATTCGTCACTAAATACTTAAAAAACCTGATGCCTTTACCTTGGAAACAGCCTATTCTTTTTTTTTATTTGAACCTATTCTTTCTTTTATCAACACAGAACACCAAATACACCTATTCCCATTGCACATTCGTCGAACCCAGTCCTATTCCCATCGCACATTTGCCAACGATTTACAGACTCATTCGCGAACCTCGACGATCTCGGCTCCCACCGTTGCCTTTTCGAACCCAATCTCGGCGATTCCCATCTACACCGTCGCCGATTCGTTGCCAATTCAAACCCATTCGCAACAGTTTTTCAGCTCCCACCGTCACCGACGATTCAGACTTGGTCGCAACGATCCAGACCATTCGTGGCGATGATCTGGACCATTCACGACAATCCAGACCATTCGCGGCGACGATCTGGACCTTTCGCGATGATCCGGACCATTCGCGGCGACGATCCGGGCCATTCGCGACAAACCGGACCATTCACTGGCAATTCCCATCTACACCGTCGCCGATTCGTTGCCGATTCAAACCCATTCGCAACGGTTTTTCAGCTCCCACCGTCACCGGCGATTCGGACTTGGTCGCGACGATCCAGACCATTCGCGGCAACGATCCGGACCATTCACCGGCAGTAATTTTTTTGTTTTGTTTTTGTTTTTGTTTTTGTTTTTGTTTTTTTTTTTTTTTTTGTTTCATTTTCTCTAGTGCATTGTTCTTCATTAATAAATTCTGGTACCAATGGTTTTTTTTTTTTTTTTTTTTTTTTACCATTCTTCAAAATGCTCAGTACCAATAGTTGAAGGGGGGGTTATTTCTCAGTTTTGAAGTTTAGGGGACACTGTTACCTAACCATTGTTAAGGAATTTATGGGTTTATCACAATTCAGAGATGAAATATATTGCTGCTAACTCATGGAAATGATGCTAGTTATCACTTATTCTCAATGTGTACGCTCCTGAAAAAAATAATGTGTAATATGTTGTATGCATCCCATAAATTCACATGTGTTTGTACATATTTCATGGTTGTTATAGAGCTGAGGTCCCAAAAGTTTCTTATTACAGAAAAAGAAGAAGCAAAAACTAGCCCCCTAAATGACTAAATAAACAAACTGAATAACCTTATCTTCTACTTATGATGCTTAATATTATTTCTTTTGCCTCATTTGGGGTTTTGTTCTAGGGGTATTATCTCTTTATTTACATTTATAGGATGTGATGCTATACTACGTGGCGTTGTGTGTCAGTTAAGATTTAAGGAAAGTATATGATTTTGACTTTGTTTATATTTGTTATGTTTTAAATCATAACACTTGTGCTGCTATTGATTGGTGTAGAAACAGAAACAGAGTAGCTAATTTTGTTGCAAGGAAAAACCAATTTCTTCGAGAAGAGAGTACTAGAAGGCTTTTGTGATGTCAAGTTTCAATGCAAATGGAGGTGACACTCATGTGTTCAAGTTGGACGAGGATTTCTAATTTAGTGCCTTATTATGTACTTAATATTTAATATTTGTGTTTCTAATTATTTTATTTTATTTAGTTTTTAGTTTTAAAGTGCTTTTAATATTTTTAATTTTAGTTTGTTTGTTTGTTCAATTTCTTGTTTAGAAATGATAAAAAGAAAATTTCGTTCACTTTTGATGTGTATGTTAATGTGTCATCCTTTTTTTTTAAGTTGTGTCATACAAAGAATATATGGTGCTTAACATTATCATTGTGATTTTTATTTTGATCCTTTGTACCAATTTTTTTTTAGAAAAGGTTTGAGAAACAGATGAGATTAAACATTGGTAAAAAAAAAAAAAAAAAGAAAAGAAAAAAAGTGATAAAAAAGTGTTGTCACTTTTGATGGACCACTTTAAGTGCTACTATTCATTAATAAATATATATTTTTTTGGGTTTAGTTTGCAAAAATTTTGTTGGGTTTCTATTTGAATTTGATTTGTTTAGGGGTTTGTGAGTAACACTTTCTGGATGGGTTTGTTGTGGGTCTCAGTCAATGACTAACTTTTGAGTTTTAAGTTGATGATAATGAAAAGTGAAAGGTGTGTGGTAATTAAAAGGTCTGTAAAAGTGGTAAATATGTCCTATCGATTTGTAAAAGTGGTAAATTTGAGTTAGGTAATTGTAAGTGTTGCAGGGAATTGGGAAACACTTAACTGCCTTTACTGAATTAAAGGTGATAATATTTTATGAATAAAATATTATCCATCACTTTTCTGATAGGTGTAAGCACTACGTTTATTATATGTGTAAGCTATGAGTTTGTATAGTAATTTTTGAGAGGATAATTTTCAAGACTGAAGTACTTATAAATTGAACTTTTCTTTTGCAGGCTAAATACAAATTGTTTGCAATAACTTTCGATTTTTTCTGAAAGTTGTAAGCTTAGCTTGAGCAAAGTAAGTAAATTTTAGTTGAAAACCTTATAAAACTCTATACTTGTGATGTTGGAAATTTGATTTGTGGTGCTATGTTGTGTTGGAGCAAGCGGGTGGCATGCATGGTGTTATAAGGTGGGTTAAACTAATATTGGAAGTGTTTTTCATTTTCTTGTAAATGTTAATGAGTATTGTTGATTAGATGTGATGAAAAATATTTTATTTGATTTAAATACTCGTAAAACTCTATACTTGTGATGTTTGTAATTGGTTTTGTGGTGGTATGTTGCGTTGGAGCAAGCGGGTGGCTTGCATGGTGTTATAAGGTGGGTTAAACTAATATTGGGAGTGTTTTTCATTTCTTGCAAATGTTAATGAGTATTGTTAATTAGATGCGATGAATAATATTTTATTTGATTTCAATACTTGTACATTCATGAATGAGATAGAACTTTATCTAAGTAGCTTATAGACTTAGATGTTAGAATACATTATGCATAAGTTGTTCTTATTTTACTAAAGTAACATTTACCTTATTGTAGTCAAACATGAATAAAAGTTGGATGTCAATGGCTAAGACACCTAATGGCAGATTAAGTTGTCCATATATTGAAGGGGTCAATACATTTATTAATTTTGCAAAATCGGTTGTGGACTTGAGTGATAATATTCCGTGCCCGTGTATTCACTGTGTGAATTGCTATCGACAATCTCTTCAAATTGTATGTATCCATTTGCTTCATCGTGGGATTATGCAATCTTACATTAATTGGTATAATCATGGAGAACCTCGTGTATTGAACGAGAACATTCATGATAATGAAGTGTCGGATGGTGATCATATGGATGGTATCGATACCTTGGTAGGTAACCGAATTAGAGGGGAACCAAGAAATGAAACCGAAGATGAGAAGGTACGTCATTTTGACAAACTTGAAGAAAATGCAAAGCGTGAGTTGTATCCGGGTTGCATTAATTATAGTATCTTGAAGTTTGTTATTGAGATGTTGAATGTAAAGGTAATGACCAACTTGAGTAATAAGGGACTTGATATGATGCTAGAATTTTTCACAAAGGTTTTACCAAAAGATAACTTGGTTTCAAGGTCAACTTATGAAGCAAAGAAGATATTATGTGACTTGGGTATGTCATATGAGCATATAGATGCATGCAAAAATGATTGTGCACTATTTTGGAAGGAAAATGAAACCTTGATAAATGTCCGGTGTGTGAGACGCCTAGGTACAAGTATACACGTGCCCAAGGTAAGAAGATTCCTCATAAGGTATTGCGTTACTTCCCGTTGACACCGAGACTGAGGAGATTATACATGTCAGGCCAAAGAGCTAAGGACATGAGATGGTATATAGACAAACGAGTGGATGATAGTATAATGAGGCATCCGGCTAATAGTGAGGAGTGGAAGGAGTTTGAGTTGCAATATCCTGATTTTGCCCTCGAACCTCCCAATGTAAGGTTAGGGTTGGCTACAGATGGATTTAACCCTTTTAGGAATATGAACAACAACTATAGTATGTGGCCTGTCATACTTATCCCCTATAACCTACCGCCTTGGCTGGTTATGAAGGAGCCATACTTTATGTTGTCCTTGCTTATTCCAGGTCCCCATCAACCAAGAAATGAGATTGATATTTACTTGAAACCATTGGTTGACGAGTTGAAGGAGTTGTGGGAAGAAGGTGTAGAAACTTATGATGCTTATAGTAAAGAGATTTTTAGATGCATGCAACTTTGTTGTGAACAATACATGACTATCCTAGATTTAGTAACGTTTCTGGGTGAAGGACAAAATGTTATCATTCTTGTTACACTTGCAACGATGAACCATATTTAGAAGCTTTGGAAAGTAAAATTGAATTCATTAACCATCGAGCTTATTTGCCTATGGAACATCGTTGGAGACAGAGTCGGTTACATAATGGTTTATCGAAGAAACGGAAGAGATCTTTATAGTTACAAGTGGGAAAGATACAAGAGCAGTTAGATAGAATGCCAAATATAATTTTAGGAAAGCATCCAAGTAATAAGAAGAGACAACTCATTGGGGAACTAAATTGGTCAACGGTAAGTATTTTGTATAAGCTTCCATACTGGAAGAAAAAGAAGCTTAAGCACAACATTGATGTCATGCATGTGGAAAAGAACATTAGTGAGAATACTTATGGTACTTTGTTAGGCATTGAGGGGAGAAACAAGGCTACTAACAAGGCACGAATAGACTTGCAAAATATGAACTTTAAGCATGCGTTGCATTTGAAACAACGTCCTGATGGATCATATGACAAGCCTCAAGCTTTTTTTTCATTAAGCCCAAATAAAAGGGATGGTTTCTATGACTTTTTGAAATCATTCAAGTATCTGGATGGCTATGCAGCCAACATATCAAGGTCAGTGAATGCAAAAAAAGGTAGATTATCTGGTTTGAAAAGCCACGACTGTCATGTGCTACTACAACGAATTCTTCCAATTGGATTGCGAGGGTTTGCACATAAAGATATTAGTATTGTATTGTTTGAGTTGGGCAGCTTCTTTCAAGACTTATGCTCAAGGACCCTAAAGCGGAGTGAATTGGAGAAACTAGAAGAACGTATAGTTCTTATACTATGCAAGCTTGAGAGGTTCTTTTCTCCAGCATTCTTTGATGTTATGGTCCACCTTGCTGTTCACTTGCCTTGAGAAGCAATTCTAGGAGGCCTGGTACAATATCGGTGGATGCACCCAATTGAAAGGTAATTTGACCCTTTGATGCATCCATCAATTGTATATTTTCCACGTCGTATAAAATCACATAATATGTGTATTTTTTCCTCGTAGGTACTTTGAAAAATTAAA
The DNA here is from genome assembly GCA_032878915.1 of Castanopsis chinensis. Classification (NCBI taxonomy): domain Eukaryota; kingdom Viridiplantae; phylum Streptophyta; class Magnoliopsida; order Fagales; family Fagaceae; genus Castanopsis; species Castanopsis chinensis. The sequence continues at coordinate 6,624,304 of JAVQMG010000115.1, read as the reverse complement.
AAGATACGTTTCAAACTGAGCTCGATCAGAAGATTCGATTGCAGAGGTTTACATTCTCAAAGAATGTATTAACAATTGGTTTTTGTATATTAATGGGATCGAAACTGTGCATAATCAAAGAGAAAGAAATGAAGATTTTGGTGAATCTAGTGAAGGATTGATAGTTTTTTCACAGACTGCCCGACCTACAGGTGGTAGGCAGAATGATGGCAACTTGTCTCGTGCATTGCTTGATACTGCTCATTGGTACTTGTTGTACAATAGTCCTGAGCTAGAGTCTTATTTAAAGTATGTGATTTTATATGCATGTATTGTTTGATCAAGTTTTGAATATTATCTGCAATGCTTAGCTAAAAATAAATCACCTTATTTTTAACAATGAACATAAAAGTACATTGCATAATCCTACTAGAGAAGCCATAACTCAAATCCAACGATAAGAGTTTCCCAAGTGGTTTAGAGAACGTGTAAGACATTTGAAATTTAATCACACACTAATAAAAATTAAACATTTAAATAGTTTCGTCATTACTTATTACTAATTAATATCACTTGTTGTATGTCATTATAGATGAATAGATTGAAAGTTAACGAGTCACCAGAAGCTACTAAAGAGTTATGGTTATTAGCAAATGGTCCTAAGCCACATGTGAAGGAGTATACAGTTTATATGGTCAATGGTGTAAAGTTCCATACAAGGGACCTAGACAATCGTCGTGTAACTCAAAACAGTGGCGTATGCACTGAAGGGGACCATGAGGGAGAAATGCATGACTTCTATGGTCATGTGTGCAAAATTTGGGAATTGGAGTATGTGTTTCGCCATAAAGTTGTTTTGTTTCAGTGTGAATGGTACAATACTGGTACCAATGGTCGAAGGAGAACGATAAGAACTGATGCACACTATACAAGCATTGATGTTACAAGTCGGTGGTATGAAAATGACCCTTTTATACTTCCTAGTCAAGCGAGACAAATTTTTTACCTTTATGATACCAAATTGGGTGAACCTTCGAAAATTGTGCAATCCATCCAACATAGGGGAGTGTTTGATGTTCCAAAAGTCGGAGGTGGAGAATCTAATGATAATACAGAAGATAGTGACGCATTCCAACAAGAAGAGATTGTTGATGTTGTCTCTATCAATGTTGAGGACAATATTATTGACTATTGTATAGGTGATGTTGAAACTGAGGTTCTTGAAGGTGGAATTTCAAGAGATGCTAATCAAAATGAAAAGCATAACATACCTGATGTTGATCTTGATATGGACTATGATATGTAGAGTTCATAACAATTGTCTTAAATGTTGTGTGCTTATCTTAAAATTTTATGCTTGTCTAAGTAGCAATTGTTTTGTACTTATCTTGAATTTGATATGGATATTGATATGGTCATTTGTTGTGTTGAGTTAGTAGTAATTGTGTTGAAATTTTGCACTTGTGAATTGCTTAATATGGATAATGGTGTAGATTATAATATGTAAAGTTAGTAGTAATTGTTATTAAGATGTTTTGTACTTATCTTGAACTTAATATGGATATTGATGTGGTAATTTGTTGTGTTAAGTTAGTAGTAATTGTATTCAAATTTTGCACTTGTGAATTGCTTGGTATGGATAATGGCGTAAATTATGATATGTAAAGTTAGTAGTAATTGTTATTGAAATGTTTTGTACTTATCTTAAACTTGATAGCATCAATACATAGTTTCAAAAAATGCCCAAAAAGGCCAAATACACTCATAACATACCGAGGTATGAGATGGCAAGATTGGATAAAATGAGGCAAAATCAAGAGAGAATTGATACTTTGGGATTGAAGCACATCTCAACTTCTCTAAAGGATACTGATCAGTCCAATTGTGCGAAAGGGAAAAGAAGTAGAGCTAGCGTTGTGGTAGATGATGATTATGTACCACTTATTGGTGACGATGACAATGATGATGAGTCATCTAATTCTATAATCCATAAGGTACAATAGATGTTCCATAGGATACAATAGATGATAATAATTTTATTGTTCCATTACTTGTAATGACTTTGTTGTTCCATTATATGTATGTTTGTTAGTTACAGATAGCACCAGGACGACTTACACGCTCGCGAGGTGAGGTATCTATCCCGGTGGTCCAATCTACAGTCCAATCTACGGAAACACCTCCTAAAGCAAATCCTCCCATCCAAAGTTCTTCTAGTGCAGAGGCACAAACTACTGGCGCATTAACTAGCACGACTGGTAATTACATAAAACATACTTAATTACAACTGCACCCTGTTTTTATTATTGAGATTATATTTCACTTAATTTAGTTATAATATTTAAATGGGATCTGCTAGTGGAAATACCCATGGAACAACACGTGGTATAGCAGTACGGGTACTTGTTGAAAAAAGTGGTAAGTTGCCAGTACGTATAACTGCAGAATATGATGCTCCTATTGGGAAGAATGAGTGCAAGCTTGTCAATCAAATTGGCTTACAAGTGCGAAGTAATTTGTCCAGTTACAACGTGAAAAATTGGAAAAATGTTGTTGATGCTGCTACTAGAGATGTGGTGCTTCAAAATATCGCGGTAAATTTATATTGATAACGTCTAACTTATCTTTGTTGTAACTAATCATATTAAATTCAAATAATAATATTTTTGTAATACATATACACTTCATTTTACAGGATCAGTTTGAGCTACAAAGGGATTCCAACTTGGTAACGAAAACATTAAATACAAAATGTGGAAGATTATTGAGTTCCAGCTCCCACAAGTTGCATCAAGCTTATAAAAAGCTCGTACAATCTCATGGTGCTGACTATGCAAGAAGCCACCCACCAAAGAATGCCAAACTTGAGCTGTGGACTGAACTCATTGATGGGAGATGGACCAATGAGGATTGACTGGTAAATTATTTATGCATATATTATTATTATCCAATGTTTACTATATTATGTTGTAAACTGATTAGATTAATACTTAGATAAAGTAAATGTATACTGTTTTATTCATGACCTAATAAATATCTTGAATGTTGTTTATTAGAAAAAATCAAAAAAGAACTCTAAAAATAGAAAGAAAACTTTAGGCAAACATAGATGCGGGACAAAGGCACTTGCTGTTAGGGTTGATGAGGAGGCGTGTTTTTTCATTTTCTTAAACTTTAGTATATTACATATTGTGATTAATTAAGTATATCTATCTAACACTTGAATGTTAATTGATCAGACAAATAGTAATGACGGTCAAGTTCCTAAATTAGCAAAAATCTTCAAAGATGTTCATTTCAATCCAAATACAAATATGCGGATACACCATGAGGATGAAGCGACATATGTATGTATATCATTCCATCCCTTTCATGTTTGTAAAGTTATAACATATGTATTATTAATGTTGTGATTGTTTGTTTCTTTCTCTTTTCAAATGATAGGAAAATATTCTCAAAGTGCAAGAGGATCATTGTCAAGATCCTAATGCAATTCCCTTTACACAAGAGGAGATCTCAAAGTTGGTTTTTAAGAAGAAGTTTGGTATTGTGAAAGGACTTGGCATGAGACCTTCCTCTTCTCTAGTAACCACCGCCTCATCTAATTCCTCGGTGGAGTATATTCAATGGTTAGAAAATGAGATCATTGAGCTCAAAGAGGAGCGAGCTAGGGACCAAGAGGAGCGAGTTAGGAACCAAGAGGCACGAGCTAAGCAAGAAGAGGTCCAAAAGAATATTCTTAACTTTTTAAGGAAGAATGGTTATGATGACGCTCTTACCTGTGTGAGTGGTTCAACTTCAAGTTAAAACATTTTTGGTTAGTACTTTCTTTTAGCAATTCACCCACATTACATGGTGTGACTACCTTTAATGCATTGTTAGAAATGTTTCATATAACATAATTAATGTTTTTACTTTACAATTTTAATGTGGCATTATTTTTATATTTGTGCAGATTTTTTATTGGTGGCTATTAGGAGATTTACTTTTGGCATTACTTGAAGACATATAAGAACATCTTCCGTTATTGTATATGTTGCAAACAATTACATCTTGAGTTATTGTATATGTTGCAAACAATTATTGTATGGAAGAAGTTTGAATTAGATACTTGTTTTATGTTTTACTTGTGGAATGTATGGATCTTTTTTTATAAATGTGTTGTTGAAATAAATGTATTATTCAAATGTGAGGTTTTAGTAATGTAATAATAGGTTACAGGTTAATATCAAAGTTATGAAAAAAATAAAAACAGAAAATAAGTTTTAGTGATGAAATATTTCGTCACTAAATGTAGTAAAATTTTGTAAGAAATGGTTTTAGTGACGCAAAATTTTCGTCACTATATGTGCAAGGATTTTCTTAAAAATAGTTTTAGTGATGAACTTTTTCGTCACTATATGTACCCGAAAATAGTTTCAGTAACGAAATTATTTGTCACCAAATATGATTTAATAAACTAAAGTGTTTTTAGTGACGAAATATTTTCGTCACTAAATGGTGTTTTTAACGAGGAAAACATTTAGTGACGAAAGAAAAGTTTTTTAAAAAAAAATCAAATTGAACTTTTAGTGACGAAATTTTTCGTCACTAGGACTTTCAGCGACGAAATGAGTTTCGTCACTAAAAGTCCGATTTCATCACTAAAGGTTCTTAGTGACGAAAAACTGGACTTTTAGTGACGAATTTTTTCGTTACTGAAAATACATTTTGTTGTAGTGTATACAACTGTGGTATAATGATGCCAAAGTTTTGACACAATATTAACTATTAAGTAGCCCCTTATGAATGAGAAACTATGCAAATTTTAGTTTTTAAAAGTAATTCTTAGTACTTTTAGTGACAAATTTTTTCGTCACTGAAAATACATTTTGTTGTAGTGTATACAACTGTGGTATAATGATGCCAAAGTTTTGACACAAGTATTAACTATTAAGTAGTCCCTTATGAATGAGAAACTATGCAAATTTTAGTTTTTAAAAGTAATTCTTAGTAGTAATGAAATAAATAAATGTGATTACCATTAACCATGTATATGATGATTCTACCAAAATGCTAATTAGGCTTAAGTTAGTCATGAAGAAGCAAATGGCTTATTTTATGTTGTTGAAAAATATGAATCTATCTTATATTAGCACTATTTTTTATAATATTGTTATATAAAATAACGTGTTGTTTCCTTAGTTCTTGAGTTCTTATATAAACGAAAATGACAATACCTCTTCAAAGAGTCGAAGGTTTGGATGATAATATCTCTTCCTTAAACCTTTGAGTTCTTACATAATATACCAACTTAGACGCTCGTGATAACATACTGGAATATTATGGATATGATGTAATATTTTGTTTCCACATAAAAAGTCATAATTTAAGACATTGTTCATTATTGACTTTGGAACAACATTGCTGAAACACTAAGTATCCGTTTGGATAAGCTGATGAAAAAGGCCAGCGTTTGTGTTTTGGCTTTTTTTTTTTTTTTTTTTTTTTTTTTTTTTTTGAGAAGAGCGTTTCATATGGGATTATGCACCATTCAGTGGGTCTCCTACACTGTTCATGGGACCCACAAGCATTTTATTAAAATAACAACTTTAAAACTGGGTCTCACAGTACTATTCATACATTTAAAAATTATTTTACTACAACGTTTTCAGTTTTCAACAAAATAAGTAGTATTCAAATAGACCCTAAGTAAAGTTTTAGGTCATTTACACTCTTATTATGCATATTATTCTATCTTAACCTAGAAATTATGTATCTTTAATTTTATAAAAATAAGTGGGGGATTGTTGGAATATTTTTATATAAATTATTATAATTTGTTTTAAATACTATTTAAATTCTTATTTAAGTGAATTGCTGAAATAGGCATTTTAACAATATTTATAATTATTTATATTAATTTATATAAACATATTCCAACAATCCCCTAATTATTTTTATAAAATTATAGATATATAATTTTTTGGGTTAAAATAGAATAATATGTATAATGAAAATGTTAATGGCTTGAACCCTCACTTAGTATTTGAGCAATATTGCTCCAAAGTCCTGAACTATGATTTTTTATGTAGAAACAAGGCATTGCATCACACATAATATTCAAGTACTCTACCATGAGCTTCTAAGCAAGCACATTACGGCCTCATGCTTGATCCCAACTTTCATGAGTGACTTAGAGAATTAGCCCTATTCTCATATAGGAAGCAGCCTCACTTAAACTTCACTTTCAAGCTCATCACTTAGGTGTGTCTATCAAGAATGCTCTCATGACTCTAACATCCAACTTATAAGAGCTATAGACCACATTAAAATTTTTAATAGAAAACTTATCCTACATGACTTTGTGACATACATGCACTTACATCATAGGAAAGGACAAGAGTTATTGTATTCAAAATTAAATTTAGAGTCTATTTGGATAGAACTTATTGCTAAAAACTGAAAATATTGTAGCAAAATAATTTTTAAATATGTGAATAGTGCTGTAAGACCCATTTTTAATGAGAAAGTTGTTGAAAAGTGAAGTTTGTGGGTCCCGTGGATAGTGCATGGGTGCACTGTTCACAGGAGAAAAGTTAACAACTGCGGCTGAAAAAAAAAAAAAAAAAAAAAAAAAAAAAAAAAAGCTGAAAACGTGGACGCGTAACGCAGATGCGTAATCCAAACAGATACTTAGTATATGTTATACATACTTCTCTATGATTCTTTCTTCCCTTTGAACCTAGTTCTTGGGATCTCTAGTCCCTAGATTGGATATCCTCATAGATAATTTATTTCCTTTAGACTTCAGACCCATACCCCCTAAATGTTCATCTAGACCTTCAACTATGTGTAGAGATATTATCATTTTCATTTATATAAGAATTCAAAGGTCTAGGGAAACAACACTTTATTTGATGTAACAATTAATTTAGAATAAAATAGTGTTAATATAAAATAGATTCAAATAAAGGAGATATATTACCTGAATTTTCCTTGAAATTTACACAAAAACGAGATTATCAAAAGAAGTGGCAAAGATGGGGCGTAGAACATGTTGCTTTCTTGAGACAATACTTATGAAGAATACAAAATCACCCTTGGAAAATGGTAATATATGTCATGTCTAATTCCTTCGGAGCGGGTGATTTGAACAAGTCATTCTACTTCTGTGGTGTTAAATTTAAGATGTGGAGACAAGACTTTATTTTATCTTACTCTTTTGTATGTGGCTTATGTGTGAACTAAGAAAAAAAACCTGAACAAATGATGAAGAAGAAATTTCCTAACATGAAAAAGATGTTAAGAAATGGGATATAAACTGGTTTCATGCCTTGCCAATAATAGTAAGAAAAGAGAAAAAGAAGGCTGACAACAAACTACCACAATGATTTGAAATACGAATAACCAAAAACAAAACAAGAAGAGCAAAGAGAAGGGGAAAAAAATGATATGGGTTACATTAACATTCTGAAAAACATCTGCTTAGATGGCTACCGAGTTTGAGGTCACACTTCAATGATGTTGATGGTGAGATACCCTTTAGAGTGGCGTATGAGTCTTATTTGGTGTTGTTCGTTCCTTCAGTATCAATTTCTTGGTGCCTTTCTCATTTGAAAATGACTGCTATTGGGCTTCTAACTGAGTACTGGTTAGAAATCCGTCTCAGATATCCCTGAGAAAAAGGCTCAGCAACCTTGCCGGTTAGGAGGAATTCCACCGAGTAAGTGGCCTTCTGGTTTACCCCTGTGAATGTAATCTGTTGAGGGTTTACACTAATTAATACCTACCCCTTGAGGTGCAACAATTTCCAGAATGTAAGATGAATTTGCCTGGCCAACATTTGTTACAGTCCGGCTGTAAGTCTGAGTATCAGACCCCAGTATAATTGAAAACGAAGGATAGTTTAGCTGTGATTCAGCTATGCTTGTTGCTTCCGAGCAGTTCACCTTGCGTTGCACGATGACTCCAACCTGTTTATCTGTGTAATTCAAACCACATAAATAAGGAATGTAATCGTCTGGTTGGATGTCGTAAACAAGCCCTGGATTGTTAGCTTTTGATGGGTTAACATGGCCTGCACCGGTGGCAAAGATATCAGCAGGAAGAAGCCTTTGGTCAAGTATGGGTTTTCCTCCAAGATTTAGTACACTAGCAGTAGTGGTCATGATTGCGGACTTAATGGCGGCAGGTGACCAGTCAGGGTGGGAGCTCTCGAGCAAAGCAGCAATGCCACTGAGGTGAGGGCGTGACATTGAGGTGCCTGAAAGAACATTAAATGTTGAATGAAAGAACATTAAATTTTGAATTTGAAACCGTGCTGTGATCAAGAGGAACTGGCCATGCAGCTAAAATGTTTACTCCGGATCCAATAATGTCAGGTTTCAAAATTCGGGGGCTCGTCTGACTTGGGCCTCTGGAAGAGAAGGAGGCAACATTTGGAGCTGACAAGTCTCCAATGATTGTTCCTTTGAATACAATTGTGGCTGTTGGAGCTGAGGTTGAGTTTATGTAAGATTTGATCTTCGTCCCTGCAGCGTAGCTTACATGAGTTGCAGGAAGCACATGAGCATCAGCTGAAGTACTATAGCCAACAAGAACTTGGTTCATGAGAATCATGGCAACTCCACCGGCAAGTGCAACTGCTTCGCCTTTTTCAATTCTTCCCATCCCCCCACCTCTCTCACACAACACTATCTTTCCTTTCACATCAATGGTTTTCAAGGACCCCGAGACGCAGAGAGCAGATGATTGATTACTATTGCACCTGCAAAAACAAGAGGCAACAATGTTGAATTAAAATCTTTAGGCTGGAATAGGGACTCGCCATAATATTCTTCTCCATTTCCAAGCTTTGCTGTTGCTCTTATGCTTCTGTCTATGGTGCTTGCTCCAACTGTGAGATTTTATGGAGCCTCGTTTGATAAAGAACCATTAAATGGACCGCCATTTGCAGCAGAACAGCTCACTAGAATTCCCTTCTGGATTGCAGTGAATGCACCCAATGCAATTGAATCTTCATAGAAAGGAGCGGTGAATCCTCCAAGGGAGAGGGAAAGAACATCCACACCATCCTCAATGGCAGTATCAAGCGCAGCTAATAAGTTACTTTCTAAACAACCTTGTTCAGAGCATACTTTGTAGATTGCCAATTGCGCGAGGGGTGCCATGCCAACTGCAGTGCCATTAGCATTCCCAAGTGCCTTGGCATTTTCTACAAAATTTCCTGCTGCTGTGCTGGCTGTGTGAGTGCCATGCCCTACATCATCATATGGTGGTGTTCCCACTGGTTCGCCTCCATTCTGGAACGATCTTGCGCCAATTAGTTTGTTATTACACAATGTCCCATTGAATTCACATTTGCCCTTCCACTTAGCAGGGGGAGGAGGCACACCTTCATCGCTAAATGAAGGACGACCCGGAAAAATCCCGGTGTCTAGAACTCCAATTATCACACCCTTGCCAAAACTTGAGATTCCTCCAAAATCCCAAGTTCTGGTGCAACCCCAAGAAGTTAGGACTGTGAGTTGTATGTAACAGTAGAATCCTCTCTAGACGGGCTGTAATGAAACCATCCCTCCCTTCCATGGCTTTCAATTCCTCCTCTGTCAATCTTGCAGCAAAACCAGTGGCTACATTTCGGTATGAATAAACCATTCGTTGCTGGTCGTTTGAGCTTGTGGTAGTGAAAGGCATAAATGATCGATACCAGCAGTCTAAGTCCTCTGAGAGCTTATTAATTCCACCCTTCGGCTTTTGAACGTGAACAATGTATGTTTTCAAGATGCTTTGCTTGTTATCTTTCTCGAGAAGTGGTAGAGCTTCCATTTCTAGAGCCATTGTTGGTGAAACATTAAGCATGAAAATAAGACTAAGAAGAGATACAAGCACCATTGTTAGCAACAGTCCACACTTGTTCTTCATTTTTGTTGAACTGATATTGCTATTGCTTTGTGTACTTCGTCCTCCGGAACACGCACGTATATATACGGTGGAAACTATAAAGTAGAGAGCAAAAGAAGGAATATTATATGGGTATAGAAATTTGTGGGTATCAAAGATGGCCGACTTGTTGGGACTCCGTTGTAACTTGTACAGGTTCGAAATCCAGTGTCATGATTCATGAATTAAAGGTACCGAATCCTTGGACTAGGAAGTGGTAAATTGTAACGCCCGCTCATAATCAACGTAGTTAAGAACAAGGTTGCCAAATGGTTTGTGGACAAGAGTTCGTTAAATCTTAACTCATGAAAAATTTTCAATGTTAAAACTTCCACGAAGCAGAAATTTTTTATTTTTTATTTAAAAAAAGAGCATGTTTCGCTCCAATTTCAAGCGTCATGACCAACGAGAATAAAAATTAAGGAGTTAACAAAAATGCATTGTTGGAACGATCGAAGTTGGACGAGACTTCGAAAACGAGATTGTTACAAAAAAAATCACATATGAGTCGACAAAATCATTTCGTGGAACACGATTTCTTTTCATGTGGAAAAACTTTTAGTACAAGGTCAATTAATGCATATGTATGGGAGGAGGGGACAAAATAATTTCTTCTTTAGTAGTAAATTAGTAATATAATATTGGTTGGAAATAATGTTATATATATATATATATATAATTACTATTGCAATATGGTGACATGGTATTTTTTTTCTTTTTAAATTCCACAATTCGTTGCGCACAGACTTACAAAGTCTCATACGCCAATTTATTTAGATTGTGCACAACTTTAGATAGACTCAAAGGGTAAAACTATTGCAAAATCGACCAACCGATTTAAAAAAAAAAAAAAAAGAAAACATTTATGTGATTTTTTGTGTAGTGTATATGTTTAGACTAAAATGAAGGATTAAATACAGAAAATCAAAATCAGAAGAAAGGAAAGCACATAATCAAATCAAAACAAGGATTATAATACGAAGTTGTTGGGCCAAATAATTAATTTGGTGACAATAGTTTTAATGTAATTAACAAGTCGTAGGTAATTTAATAGAGGATTAAAGCCAGATAAATGTTAAGTGGCATTAATCAGTAGAATTCTTAGGTAGTTAAAAGAAAGGGAGCATTTATCTTGAGTGATTACTATAACTACCAAACTCATGATAATTGATTAAAGAGAGAGCAAGATAAGGGCTGTCTTAAGGCAGTTATAAGAGGTTACCAAATCTTGACAGCGACGAGACATTTGGCAGTTGTTGGGGTTTAGTCTCATAATTTTTCATTTATCTCAATTTGAGGATTACACGTTTGTTCGCCATATTATGCATTTAGAACTACTAATACTGTTAGGAGTGTGATGAGGTTAGCTTCAAAAAATGAACAAATCCAATACTATTTAGGTGTTCAGTTTTTGGAGCTAGCCTCATCACACTTCTAACAGTATTAGTAGTTCTTAATGCGTAATATGGCGAACAAATGTGTAAACCTCAAATTGGGATAAATGAAAAATTATGACATTAAACCCCAACAAGAAAAAGAGCCTCATCGTACGTGCATAGCACGTGTAATGAGGCTAGTAGTATAGAAAACATGAAACCAACGTTGGTTTTTTTTTTTTTTTAATTTTACATTTAAATTTTAAATGTAAAATAGTGCTGGCATTTTTTTTTTTTTTTTTTTGCTTGAAATTGTAAAAAAATATGAAACCAACATTGAAGGACTCACTTTGTGCAAATTCAAAAGGCATGGTTTGTTTAAAGTCTTTTTGTCTTTTGGTAAGTTATTTTGAATCGGATTAAATTTTACCAATTTTTAAAATGTATGTACATTAAAATTTAAAATGACATAACATTTTAAACTATTAAATATAAGATATATTTAAGGTTGTAAGTTTTTAGCCCTAAAAGTTAGTCTAGTATTTAGAAAGCAATTTTCACCACAATTTTTAAATTTTATCTTTAAATATAACTTCTCCAATATCATTCTTGTTTTAGCAAATTTGCGTATATGGCAATTGCTTACGAAATCATCAAATGTGCAATGAAAGACACAAAAAAGGACAATATTAAATTTCATATGGTAGGATATTTACAAAAAAAATGTTTTTTAACAACTACTTGATAGATTGACTACCACTTCACTCACCCAAATTCATCCAATGTGCTTGCTATGCAATCTAACCAAATTGTTGATATGTCACCCTAAAAAAAAATACAAAAAATAGAGAGTAAGGCTTAAATGTAAGAAAAAAAATAGCAAAAATAAAAGGAAGAAGAGAGGGCACCACTTAAAACACATACACTAAAATAATGAGTCAAAACCGATAACCACCAAAAAATATATATATACATATATATATATATATATATATATATATCATTCCCATTCTTTAAAAATAGTCATTATTTAAAGAAAATATTAAAAAGATAAGATAAGATAATGATATGGAAAGGATAATAGAATTAATTTTTATTATTTATATGTGATGGGGAACTAAAAAAACGAACCATCTCTAGTTCGTCCATAAGAGTCGTCCAGAGCCAATGGTCAGCCCAAAATAATAAGCTCATCCATGGATGTAAGAAGGTCGTCCACAGACATGAGGGTCATCCAAGGGAAAGCACCTGGATGACCTCCCAACACTTAGGAAATTTCTAGAAATGGATTTACCCACAAGAGCTTATAACTCGGATCACGTGCTACTAAATCCTTGTTCATCGCTATTAAATATTTAACTTCCAATGGCAGTTGTAGAAGATAAGATTGAATATACTAACTTCTATAACAGTTGTGGAAGTTAAGTCTGAACCTTCTAACTTCCACAAATATTGGGGAAGTTACTAGACAAGTAACCACTCCAAAAGCTCACTATATAAGGACTCATTAACATCAAATAAAGGTAAGTTTACACTACTCCTAAAAAGTTGGAATTCTTGAGTCCCAAAGAAAAAACTAATTTAAGCATCGGAGGGTTCTTGGCTAGTTCAATCCAGTCTCCTTTGATCTTGTGTCTTTTTCCTTTCAGGCCTTCTAAGCAATCACTAGCCCATTAAAGCCTGGAGCATTCAGCCTACTAATTTTCCGTGCATCATCAGTTGGCGCCATTTGTGGGAAAGATTATACTTGTGTTTTGCAATTTATCTTTCTTAGATAAAAGGCTGTATGGTCCGGACAAGGTCAATGGCCACTAGCCCAGGCTATCAAGAGAGTGGAAATGCTTTTAGTAATCCTAACCGAGAAAGAGATGGATCAAATGAGGAAGGTCATGGGTGAGATGAGGGAGAATATGAGAAGAGTGAATCCTGTAGAAGATCTAAGTCATCGAACTAATTCCCCTTTCATAGCTTCCATCAACAGTCGTCCCTTTCCTCCCAAGTTCAAAATGCCTTCCTTGGACTTTTATGATGGACGCACGATCCATGTGACCACATTGCAACTTTCAAGACCACAATACCCCCAAATACGGTTAGTTCTTTTGAGGAGTTGAGTAAATTGTTTGTCAAAAACTTTATCAGAGGACAAAGGCATAAACATTCCTCGTCCAGCCTGTTGGTCATAGAGCAAGGGGATAATGAGAGTTTGCAATCCTTCATTACTCATTTCAATAGGGAAGCCTTGACGGTAGAAAAGATGGACAAAAAACTGTTATTAGCAGCCTTCTACAATGGAGTTAATGTAGATTTATTCATTCACAAACTTTATGAACAAGAACCACAGACCATGGCTGAACTCATCCATTCAGCCCAAAGCTTCATGAATGTAGAAGATGTGATTATTGCCAAAAAGAGGAAGAAGGTAGAATGAATGGAAGCAGAGTTCCAACGTCATCCGGAACAAGGCCCTCGCCCAAAGAAGGCCAGAATAGGAGAGAGGAAGGACAAAGATAACAAGAAGGCAAGTTTTTCCTCAGGACGAAGTCAGCATTACACGCCTTTGATTTTTCCTCTCGACTAAGTATTTATGCAAATCAAGGACCCATCCTTGAAATGGCTAGAAAAAATGAAAGCGAGATCCCAACAAATGCAATAGGAACAAGTATTGTTATTGTCACAGAGATCATGGGCATGACACGGATAAGTGTTTCAACTTGAAGCAGCAGATAGAGAATCTCATCAAGCAAGGAAAATTGAGAAACTTCCTTGGTCGAGATCACAAGGACGAGTACTTGAAGGGAAAGGTAGAAGAGTCGTCGCGACTCCTACTTGGAGAAATGAGAGTTTTTATAGGAAGAACTTCAACAACACAATCGTTCAAGTCAAGGAAGATGTACTTGAAGGTGGTACAAAGCGTCCAACTCTCTGGATGACTCCTAAGGATATGGGGGGAAGATGAGCAAGCCATTACATTCATGGACGAGGATGCTGAAAGGGTTCACCACCCATATGATAATGCGATCGTCATCACTTTACTCCTTGCTGATTTTACAACTAAAAGAGTGTTAGTAGACAATAGGAGTTTGGAGAACATCTTATATTATCCTACTTTCTAACAAATGAGGCTTGGACAAAATTAACTTCGTCCAGTAAATTCACCCTTGGTTGGATTTGAGGGAATGAAAGTGCAACCTGTGGGCACCATTACAGTACTTGTGGTGGTTGGAGCATATCCACAACGAATAACCAAAGAAATAAATTTCCTCGTTGTAGACTACTCGTCTTCGTACAATGCCATCATTGGAAGACTGACTTTAAACAGCTAGAAGGTAATGACATCCATCTACCACCTATCAGTCAAATTCCTAACAGATTATGGAGTAGGGCAAGTGCAAGGAGATCAGTTAGCCGCTAGAGAATGCTACCTAGCCATGTTAGCTATGGACGAGCATGTGCAGACGATGAATACAAAGGAGAGAAAGGTTACCGTGGAGCCTACTCTTCTGGACGAGAATAACCCTGAAAAGTATACAAAGGTTAAAGCAACCATGGAGAAGAAAATGAAGCAAGACCTTGCCCAGTTCTTAAAGAAGAGCATTGATGTGTTCACGTGGAGTCATTAGGACATGCTAGGTATTGACCCAAGTGTCATTACCCATCATCTAAATGTGTATCCTTCCTCCAAGGCCATATGTGAAAAGAAATGAGTTTTTGCTCCTGAACGAGATAATGTCATTAAAGAAGAAGTCTAGAAGTTGACCATGGCAAAATTTATCTGAGAAGTTTATTACCCGAACTAGTTGGCTAACGTGATGATGGTCAAGAAAGCTAATGGCAAATGGAGGATGTGTGTGGACTTCACCAATTTGAACAAGGCTTGCCCCAAAGATAGTTATCCATTACTACACATTGACCAGCTGGTGGACTTAATTACAGGTCATAAATTGCTAAGTTTCATGGATGCCTTCTCAGGCTACAATCAAATAAGGATGGACGAGGTAGATCAAGAGAAGATATCATTCATTACCAGTTAAGGTTTGTTTGCTACAAGGTGATGTCCTTCAGTTTGAAGAACGCAGTGGCAACTTATTAAAGGCTGGTTAACCTTATGTTTCGTCCACAAATTGGACAGAATGTGGAAGTTTACGTAGATAATACGTTGGAAAAGAGCTTGGACGATGAAAAGAATTTGGACGACCTTCAAGAGACCTTTGATACACTTAGACGATATAACATGAAGTTAAATCCGAGCAAGTTTGCTTTTAGAGTTCTGTTAGGAAAATTTCTTGGGTTCATGGTTTCACATAGGGGAATCAAAGCCAAGCTCGATAAAATCCAAGTGATACTGAATATGGAGCCACCAAGGAATATCAAAGAAGTCCAATCTCTCACAGGACAAGTTGCCGCCCTTAACAGATTTGTCTCCAAAGCTACTAATAAGTATTTACCATATTTTAAGATTCTCAAGAAGGCATTTGAATGGTCGGACGAGTGTCAAAAGGCCTTCCAAGACCTTAAACCCTATCTCTAATAGCGTCTCTGCTAAGCCTGTCTATACTAGGTGAAGAATTATATTTGTATTTGACAATGTCTCCACATACAATGAGCTTAGCATTAATTAGAGAAAAAGGAAAGATACAGAAGCCGGTTTATTATACGAGCCAGGCATTAAAAAGAGCGGAAGGACGATATCCCACGATGGAAAAGCTAGCATTTGCTTTGGTCATAGCTTCTAGGAAGTTATGACATTATTTTTAGGCTCATGTCATCAATATCTTGACAGATCATCCACTCAAGAAGGTGATGAATAAGTTGGAAGCCACAGGACGACTAATCCAATGGGCCATATAACTTAGTGAGTTTGATGTCAGGTACCTACCAAGAAGCACTATAAAAGCTCAAGTATTGGCGGATTTCATTGCAGAGTTCACTCCTAACCAAAATGGGTTAGACAAGATTGACGAAGCTCAAAAGTGGGTCAGCTATGTAGATGGTTTGTCCACATTACATGCAGGAGGAATTGGAGTTGTACTAAAATCCCCTAAAGGGGACAAGTTGAAATATGTAGCTCGTCTACAATATCAGACAACCAATAATGAAGCTAAATATGAAACTCTCCTTAAAGAGTTAGAATTATCTAAGTCCTTAGGGGCAGAGTTAGAAGTTGTCCAAAGAGATTCTCAGTTAATCATAAATCAAGTAAATGTGTTAGGACATATGTGATTCATTTTAGGAACATATGTCAACATTTTATATATTGACTAATCCTTTGACAAAACGCACTTTACTTGTATTTGGGTAAATCTAGGATGTATTTAATGCTTCAAGAAACAAGGTTTCAAGTTCAAGTGTTAAAGCCATGAAAATTTGTCTAAGAATCAAGTGAATATGTATTGTTCATTAAAACTCAACAGCTAGTATCTATCAAAGTTTAAAAGAGTCATTTCAGCCCGAGGCTCGACAGCTACTTGACAACTGAGGTATCTGTCGAGATTTATGAAGTTCAATTTTTCAGGGCTGATTTTCATCCAATCCATGAATTTATGTTTGGGCTTTCTTTTCTCACAACCCTAAACATATATAAGGATTATTTTAAGGGTCTTCTAGGGTTGCGTGAGTATTGAGCAAAGTCTTGTTCATGCAAATTATGACCAGAGACAGAATTTACCCTAGTTCATCTTGAAGAAGCTGTTGTGTTTGTACACCGTAAGGTTTTGTAACCATACAACTTCATGATTTTCATCGTGTGATGAACAGAAAAACTTTGTAGCTAATATCCTTCTCAAGTTAGTGATTAAGTTACGTACTAGGATCTGCGTATCTATCGGTTAGTCACGTATTGGGAGCCGTGCATTACAATGAGAGATTGTTGCTACAAAACAAGTCCAATTGGGTATTGGGAAGAGGGTTCAACTGTATGTTGGTATAAGGTACTAAGATTCCTTTACTTGTAACCGCTTGTTCTAATAATAGTGGATTCTCGGGAGTGGTGACCTTAAAATCACCCGGTGGAGTTTTTGCTTTGAAGGTTTTCCCTATTTGTAAACTCACCGTGTTAATTTATTTTCCGCTGCATATTTATTTAGTTGGTGATTTGTTTGTGTTGCCATATACATTGCATGTTAAATTAATTGATTAATTAATTAAACTTAGCTAATTAATTAACTAATCCATCACAAGGGGTCAATACGTTTTTGGCCTATCAAGTGGTATCAGAGTAGGCATACTCTGATTAGGGTTTAATCTTTACTATGTGATCTATTGACCCCTGTTTGTCATGGATAGAGGATAGTCACTCATTGTACTAACTATGCATACTAGAAAGTACGCATGAGAGTTTTTTTGCAGTCATTAGATAAGAAAGTGTGGCAAGCTGTGGAGATAGGCTGAACCAAGCTGAAGGAAGTGCCGGTCGACTAGGATGATGCAAAGATAAAGGTGGCAAACTTCAATAGTAGGGCATTGAATGCTTTATTTAGTGTGGTCATAAATGAGAAGTCCAAGAAGATATCCTCCATTGAAACTGCAAATGAGGCATGGACCATTCTCCACACAACCTATGAAGGAACCAAGGTTATCAAGGATTCGAAGGTTCAGAGGCTCACTACTAGCTTCGAAGAAATCAATATGGAGAAGGATGAGTCATTTGATGAGTTCTATACTAAGCTCAAGGACATAGTGAACTCAACATTTAGTCTTAGGGAACCCATTACCGAACTCAAGATTTTGAGAATGGTGCTCAGATCTCTACCCGAGAGATTTCATGCTAAAATCTCTGCTATAAAGGAATCAAAGGATATTGACAAGTTTTCTTGATAGAGCTGGTTGGTAATATGCAGACCTATGAGTTGGGTTTGATGAGGATTGGCAAGTTGGTTAAGGATAAAAGTATGGCATTGAATGCTAAGAGCAGTGACACGGATGAGTCTTCAAACAATGAAGATTCTAAAATGAAGTCTTACATCACCCGGAAATTCAAGAAGTTCATAAAGAATTTCAATGCAAAGGGCTTTGACAAGGACTGTAGGAAATCAAGTTCTTCTCAGTCTAAAAGCCAAGACAAAAAGGAAAAAGGATGCTAGGAATGACGGTCAATACACTGTTCCCTTAAGACCCAAGTGTTTTGGGTGTCATACGAAACAAGAGTGCCCTACTTATCTCAAGTCCATCAGGAAGAGTAAGGAACTTGCTGCTACTTTTAGCTACATTGAACCTAAGGATGATTCCAATAATGAAGATGACAGAATCCTAAATGCCTTCACTACCACTGTTAATTCTACTGATGAGATTTTAGAAGATGTGGATGAAGAAGAAAACTTGGTGGAATCATAATTTGAGAAGATGGATGAACAAGATGACATCCACACTACCTATGAAAAGTTATATAAGGTCTTTGAAAAGTATGGGAAGCTGTATAGATTGGCCACCAAGAAGCTCAGTGATGTGGAGCTTAAACGAGAACAACTCTCCACCAAATTTGATGAAGCAAATCAGACCATTGGAGTATTAAGGTTTAAACAATTTCTTGGCTGAGAAGATCAAGAAGCTTGAGGTGAAACTGTTCCATATTAGACCTTAGTTGGAGAGGACCTTAAGTGCAAAGCTTGATGAAATGCTTAGCATGTAAAAATCTACCTCCGATCGAACCGGTTTAAGGTATGATTTTTCTTCTCCTAATATTGCTTCTTCTAATACTACTGTTTTTGTTTCTCCAGCTAATAATATTGAATTTAAAAATAATGATGCTAAAAATGTGATAGCTAGTAAGAACATAGACAAGGATAAATCTATCTTAAGAGCACCCCCTAAGCTTGCTAAGAAAGAAACCAAAAATCCTAGGGTCTAAGAAGAGTAATTCTCAAAAGTCCAAAGAGAAGAAGCAGCATCTCTGTCATCACTGTAGAGCAGCTGGACACACTCGACTAAATTGTTACAAGTGGGAAGCCGCAGAGCAACAACATGGTCTCAGCAGGAAACTTGAGTCAGTTTCCATCCTCTCTAGCTCCTTTTGGAGATCTTCTCAAAACCCTCATATTCCTTACGAACTTGAATAATTGCAATTCTCCCCCCTCTTTGCCAGTTCAAGGGTTTGCCAAAAGGAAAGGCTCTTCCAAGGTGTGGAAGGAAAACGACTCTAAGTGATTCAGTCACTTTTCTCTCTCCCCCTCTTTTTGTTGTGTTTGCATTACTTATGTGTTTTGATTTCTTACTTTGAGACAATCTAGTTTTTATGCATTGCTTTATTTGATATGTTTTTGTTTGGTTGTTTTATTTTTTTCAATTTTGTTTTATTTTGTTTTTTCAGTCATAAAAATAAAAAATTTGAAAAATCAGAAAAATACAAAAACAGTGTGTGTTTGTGTATATTGGTACTTGTGTACCATGAATGGCCAATGAAACAAAATTTCCTAAATTTTGTATCTCTTGTACCTTAGATGAGCATCTCTATGCACAACTAAGCAAGTGAGCTTTGTGTCTCATATTTGTGATGAGAAGATTAAGTTATCTTTTGTACTTAACACTCATATCACTTTTTTTGATGTGAAGGACTAAAAAATCCTAAGAGAAAGGCATAAAAAACCATCTCACCACTGTTGCCTGCCAATCATGAAATGACATCGGTATGCTTCAGCATAGTAAAAGTGCAATGTCAAAAAGTTTAACATAATTAAGTATTTATTTTCTCTCTCTTATATGCCCATGCATGATATGATTAATAAAAGAAAAATATGCAAAGAAACTTAAAGAAAATAAAACAAAATACTTTAAAATATGATTGCAAACACGTATTCTAGGAGATGTAGAAGTTATAGGATGTACCTCGAAGGTGATAGTCTCCATCAAGCAGTTATGATTGTGTGTGAGTTAAATTGATTTACTCATATCTCAAATTGTCATAACATAGAGACACTTACGCAATCTTGTGATGTTTTCATACACAACATGCAATATTCTTTGCTATTCTTGATGCATGGGCAAGTACAATGTAATTTGGCCATCACAAGGTTTACTTATGTTAATGTATGCTCACTAAGCTGTCTTGACTTGTTTTTATAATATAAAATTGATTAGACTTGTTTAGTGTATGTGTGTGTGTGTGTGTGTGTGTGTCTGTTTGGATCTATGTGCTTAAATTTTTCTTGATTGAGAGATGTTGTAAGAGATTAAAATGTTGTTTGGATCCTTGGTTGAGTTGCATGTTTGATTGCATTCATGCTTGTGTTTTTCTCTTCTTAAAAAATTGTTTTTAAAGCAATCTCGATAGCTTCTCAACACCTCTCAAGAGCTAGGCTATCTATCAAGCTCATTAGCTTTTTGTTATCGCAATCTCGATAGCTCCCCGCTGTCAGGATATGTGCCTTTAAATCCTATTGTATAATGCTATGTATGACATTATATATGACTTAATGTTGTGTTTAATAAATTTGTTTATTTTTATCTAAAATAATGGCAACATGAATATTTGGACATTATCATATAGTCCATGAGATGCATAGTATGTGATTTATGTGAAAAGTCACAGAAGATATAAATCACAAGTTGTTTGTAAACTCAGAATTTATAGTTCGTAGTCGGTGATGAAATTGGACATTTCATCTGTAAAGACTATAACATATCAACTAAGATGATTTGTCTTAATCATGAAGTGGAGACTTCTAATTGATATGTTGATATGTTTTAAGAGTTAAGACATATTGAGCTGGACTGCTGTGAGATTTATTATTCTCCTAACGATTGTCAAATGAATAATAAATATTACGACTTTTACTTACATGAACTCTTAATCCTGTGAGAATAATAGACCTGATCATGATGTGTAGGTAACTTTGATATATCAGAAGTGAGATCTAAAGTAATAATCAAAACCTCAGTATGTAAGGCAACCACATTTAGTGTTGATGGAACATATATTCTCAAGATGGAATTCATAATCTCTTAACGGAGATATAAAATATTCCTTTGAGATAAGTTTAATGGTTTTGGTTATTCAGAGGGTTGGGCCCAACCACTTTGGTAAGAAATTACTAAAGTATATACATTTATGAAATTGGATTTCATAAATATATGATGAATAACTTTAAAGGATTAAACCGGGTACTTAAGGATTAAGATGTAATAAATTTCAAAGTGGCAGTTTATATTCGTGATTTTGTATTACTATGAATATTTTATGAAGGGGTTGCATGTATAATAAAGTCTTGGGATATAATTTATTAATAAGGCCTAAAGTGCAATTATATTTATATAGTGGTATTAAATATAATTAATGGTAACTTTGAACTTGTCAAGAGTTGACAGAAAAAACCCAAGGCCCATTGGAGCTAATGTCTTATTGGTCCCTTTTGGTCCCATTCCAAGCCACACACTAAAGCCCAATTGGAAAGGCCTAATAGGCCGGCCCAATTAGATAACCAGTTGTTATAAAGGGAGAAACATACAGAATTTTTTAAAGAAAAGAATCGTTAAAAAAAAAAAAAAAAAAAAAAGAAAGAGTGTGAGACACAGTTTCTTTCTCCCTTTGTAAACTGATTGAGAGACCACACATCTTGGGCGTAAAGTGGAATTGGAGTGAAGATTAAAAGTGTTCCCAAATTCTTCTAATCTTTGTTTTGAATTTCTCCACACCAAGATACGCTATCTTGTTCTTAAATTCTAAAACTTACATAGTGCATGTTGTCAATCATGAATAAAATAGATTCTTGTTTGTTACTTCCGTTGTATGTTTTGTATGAGATACAAAACCAAATTTTTATCCAATAATTGGTATCAGAGCCATTTTTTTCATATCATAATTGTATAGCGTGTAATTGAATTTTAAAATTTAAGAAAACCGTCATCTTTGCGTAGACATGGTTTGATTATCATGGTTTTATGAATTTACGTTATTGGCGTTGGAATTTGTATGCCATGATTCATATATGGAAATAGATTGAATCTGTATGTCATAATATGGAATTAATCTATATATATGTGATTGAAGATCATTCTGTGATGTTCATATGCCATAAACGATTCAAATATAACATGATAGTTATATGTTCAATCATCAATGCACACAAAAGCATAAATGACGAAGTATATATATATATCCTTCAGATGATTGCAATTGTACAATCGATTTATTAACAACTGTCATGCTATTGTACCGCCATATCCATGAATCACTTGGATTCTATTGCGCCACTTGGAGTGTATATCTTTAATGGTTTTGTTTTATATAGAATAGTATACGGATTGCATGCTTCCTGACAGTGACTATTCTATATATGGATTAAAAACTTTTGGTTGAATCCGTATATAAAGGATTCAATCTAAAAGTTATATATATATATATATATATATATATATGATATAATATAGTTTTATAAATATATATATATATATATATATGAGTTTATGTTACATTATATATATTTATATATGTTAATGCTAATTTAATGAAATTTGTTCCTAATGAGATTAGGATTATGTTTTCAAAGTGTCTAGCATTATTATGGTTTTTCATCTTAACAACCTTTATTTTAAAATATCTAACGGGAGAGAGATACAAGGGTTGCATCTCACGGCCTCCATTGTTGATTCATAGTAGTGTGAAATATATGCTTTGTCTTTGCTTCGAGCTTAGCATTCCATGCGGAGAGTATTTTTTTCATGGTCCTACTAGATTGAATTTCCTAGTTTATAGTGGTTTGATAAACACCTTGTCTTAGCTTCGAGATTTGCATTCCATGCGGAGGGTGTTTTTATCATGGTACTACAAAATAAGCTTGTTAAAGGAATGAAATGTGGCTACACATGATTCTAGACAATTGTATACACTAGACTAAGTATTATAGTATCCTCTATGCTGAGTTTTTGCTATTATTACTTAGAGGCTAAATGTAAAACGGCATATTATTAGTGTTTGATAAGAGTTATCATGATAGCACTAATAATGAGAATAGTTCTCAATCAATCATAGTATTTAATGTTCACTTTATGCTGAGGGATATTGAATATGGGATTGGGTTGTCATTGCATATATTATTTTACAGTTTTATTAGGGTTCCATATTATATGCTCATATGCTAAATTGATAATGTCCAGTTTACTTATTGTATTCATGTTTATTATTTTCAGATTTAAATCATGGCATCATTTAGCCCACTTTTTACTATTCTTAACCAAAACAAACTGACTAGATCTAACTATGTTGACTGGAAAAAAAATTTGGACATTGTTCTTACTGCTGAAGAGCACAAATATGTGCTTACTCAACCATGTCCTAGCTTTCCTTCATTAGATGCTCTTCTTGAGGAAAAACAACAATATGATCATTGCTAGAAATCTAATGAGATGGCCAAGTGCTATATCCTAGCATCTATCTCAAATGTTCTACAGCATCAAATGCAGGATGTAGAACTAGCTTCGAACATCATGCTTAGTTTGAAGGAGATGTTTGGTGAGAAAGGCCGTTCTGCAAGACAAGAAACTATGAGGTAAATTTATAATACCAAAATAGCTGCAGGAAGTTCAATGAGGGAGCATTATCTTAGGATGATTGCTAATCTGAACACATTAGAAGTTTTAGGTGCCTACATTGATGGAGAATCCCAAGTGGATATGATACTCCAGTCACTACCAGATTCATTCAAGGAATTCAAACTCAATTATAATATGAACAAAAAGATTTATTCTTTGTCTGAATTAATGAATGAGTTAGTGGCGGGGGAAGGCATCCTTGGTACTTCTAGTGTTAAAGCCAATGTGGATGAAGCTTCTACTTCTTAACCTAAGTCAAAAGGCAAGGGTAAGAAAAAGAAGAAGAAGAAGAAGAAGAAGAAGAAGAAGAAGAAGAAGGACTTCAGTAAAAAAGATGGTAAACAAATTTCCTTAGGAGTTGCCAATAAAGGAAAGAAAACCAAAGGAAAGTGTTTCCATTGTGGTGAGAAAAGATATTGGAAGAGGAATTGTCCAACATTCAAGGCTGCCAAGAATAAAGGTATGAAAAGTTCCTTTCTTCTTGAAATATGTTTAATACAGAATCCCACAGATTCCTGGTGTGTGGATTCAGGTTATACTAATCATATCTGCAATTCTTTGCAGGGGTTCCAGGAGACCAGAAAGTTGAATGGGGGAGAACTATTTCTTACTTTGGCTGATGGGAGCAAAATTCTGGTTGTAACTGTTGGAGTATTTAATTTATGTTTTAAGTCTAGAGTTTTAATATTGGAAGACCGTTTGTATGTACCTAATGTTCGTAGGAATTTAATTTTTGCAACTTATTTAGGTAAGCATGGATATTGTGTTATCCTAAAAGACAATGTTGTAATAAAGAAGGATAAAATGTTTATTTGTTCTGGCAATATTGTGGATGGTCTTTATATTTTAACTCCTAATAAGCATGAATTATATAATTCTGAATTAGATAATAATTCACATGTGAAATCATTAAAGAGAAAGTTTACTTCTATTAGTGAAGCATATCTTTGGCATTTGCGTTTAGATCATATTAATTCAAGTAGGATTCAAAGACTAATCAAAGATGGAGTTTACAGCCCATGGACTTTGATGGTTTTCCAATTTGCGAATCTTGTTTGGAAGACCAAACGACCAAACGACCTTTTAATGTAAAAGGTAGAAGAGCCCAAGATTTGCTAGAACTAGTACATTCAGATGTACGTGGTCCTATGTCAATCCAAGCAAGAGGTAGCTATGAATATTTCATTACTTTCACTAATGATTACTCTAGATTTGGTTATGTGTACCTAATAAAATGAAAGTTCGAAGCCTTTGAAAAGTTCAAAGAGTTTAGGGCTGAAGTTGAGAATCAATTAGGTAAACGCATAAAGGCCATTCGATCTAATCGAGGTGGCGAATACCTTCTTGGGGATTTCAAGGATTACTTAACTGAAAATGGGATTATATCCCAGTTGACTTCACTTGGAACCCCACAACAAAATGATGTAGTAGAAAGAAGGAATATGACTCTTTTAGATATGGTTAGATTCATGTTGAGGTATTCGACTTTACCAATTTTCTTTTGGGGATATGCCTTAAATACTGCAATGTATCTTCTGAATTTAGTACCTTCGAAGTCTGTTCCTAAAACACCTATAGAGTTGTGGAATAAGCATAAGCCTAGTATGAGACATCTCCACATTTAGGGTTGCTCAGCACGTGTTGAAAGGAAAGTCTGACAAGTTACAATCTAAAACAGAAGTGGTTTTCTTTGTAGGGTATCCAAAAGGAACTGCTGGAGATTTATTTTATAGTCATAAGGATAATAAAGTGTTTGTTAGCACAAATGCCAAATTCTTGGAAAATGACTATATGAATGATTATACTCCTAGAAGTAGAGTTGTCTTGGCTGAAATGAATGAACCTGTAGTTGAACAATCAATGGACGAAACTAGGAATGATGTGACTGTATTAGATACACCACAATATATTACTCATGAAATGTCTAGTACACAAGTGCCTTGTCGTAGTGGGAGAATTGTTCGACCTCCTATAAGATTTATAGGTTTGGGAGAAACCTATAAAGCTATCTCAGAAGAGGTTGAAACGGATCCTTACACTTATGATGAAGCCATGAATGATATAGATGCACATCATTGGATTCAAGCTATGAAATCTGAATTGGATTCTATGTATTCCAATCCTGTATGAGATCTTGTAAAGGCACCTAACGGCATTAAACATGTTGGTTGTAAATGGGTTTACAAGAGAAAGAGAGGGATAGATGGAAAGGTTGAAACCTTTAAAGCAAGACTAGTGGCGAAAGAGTATACACAAAAAGAAGGCATTGATTATGATAAAACTTTTTCGCCAATAGCCATGCTTAAGTCTATCAGAATTCTCTTATCCATTGCTGCTTATTATGACTATGAGATTTAGAAAATGGATGTCAAGACTGCATTTTTTAATGGCAATCTTGAAGAAGAAGTATACATGATGCAACCAGAAGGTTTTATAGCAGAGAACCAAGAGCATATGGTATGCAAGTTGAATAGGTCCATTTATGGACTTAAGCAAGCATATAGGTCATGGAACATCAAATTTGATCAAGCAATCAAGTCATTTTGTTTTGAACAAAATCTTGATGAACTATGTGTGTACAAAAGACATCGAGACAAAGTAGTAATGTTCCTAGTGCTTTATATTGATGATATTCTACTCATTGGAAATGATGTAGGGGTAATGTCATCGGTTAAAGTTTGGTTGTCTAGCCAATTTGATATGAAGGACTTGGGTGAGGCTAACTTTATTCTAGGGATCAAGCTTTGGTGAGATTGCAAAAATAAGATGTTAGGCTTATCACAAGCTGGATATATAGATAAGGTTTTAGAACGGTTTAGCATGAAAAACTCCAAGAAATGATTGCTTCCTTTTAGACTTGGAGTTCCTCTGTCTGATGACCAAAGGCTTAAGACTCAAGAGGAAGAAAATATGATGAGACAAGTTCCTTATGCTTCTGTAGTGGTAAGTCTCATATATGCCATGCTTTGTACTAAACCAGATATTTGTTATTCAGTTGGCATGGTCAGTCGATATCAATCAAATCTAGGACCAAAACATTGGCAAACGGTAAAACATATTGTCAAGTATCTACGGAGAACGAGGAATTATATGCTTGGTTACCATAGTGAGGATTTGATTCCCATTGGCTATACAGATTCATATTTTCAATCGGATCTAGATTTCAAAAAATCCACTTCAGGATGTGTTTTCACCTTGGGAGGTGGAGCCATAAGTTGGAGGAGTGTTAAGCAATCTTGTATTGCGAACTCCACTATGGAAGCTGAGTACGTTGCTGCTTATGAAGCAGCAAAGGAAGCTATTTAGCTCAAGAAATTCCTTTCTAATCTTGGTGTTGTAAGAATGGAGCAAGTTCCCATCACATTGTTTTGTGATAATAGTGGAGCGGTTGCACAATCCAAAGATCCAAGAAATCACAAGAAAGGAAAGCACATTAAGAGGAAGTACCATATCATTCGAGACATTGTTACTCGTGGAGATGTTATGGTAGCAAAGATTGAAAGTGCAAATAATCTAGTAACTCCTTTTACCAAAACCTTGTCTCAAAGGACCTTCGAGTCACATTTGGAGGGAATGAGAGTTATATTAGTGCACAATAGTCTTTAGGGCAAGTGGGAGATTGTTAAGATATGTGCCCTTAAATCCTATTGTATAATACTATGTATAACATTATGTATGACTTAATGTTGTGTTTAATAAATTTGTTTGTTTTTATCTAAAATAATTGCAACATGAATATTTGGACATTATCATATAGTCCATGAGATGCATAGTATGCGATTTATGTAAAAAGTCACAGAAGATATAAATCACAAGTTCTTTATAAACTCAGAATTTGTAGTTCATAGTTGGTGATGAAATTGGGCATTTCATCTACGAAGATTATAACGTATCAACTAAGATGATTTGTCTTGATCATAGAAGTGGAGACTTCTAGTTGATATGTTGATATGTTTTAAGAGTTAAGACATATTGAACTGAACCGTTGTGAGATTTATTATTCTTCTAACGAGTGTCAAATGAATAATAAATCTCACAACTTTTATTTACATGAACTCTTAATCTTGAGAGAATAATGGACTTGATCATGATGTGTAGGTTGCTTTAATATATCAGGAGTGAAATCTAAAGTAACGGTCAAAATCTTAGTATGTTGGGCAACCGCATTTAGTGTTGATGGAACATAGATTCTCAAGATGGAATCCATAATCTCTTAACGGAGATATAAAATATTCCCTTGAGATAAGTTTAATGGTCTTGGTTATTTAGAAAGTTGGGCCCCACCACTTTAGTAAGAAATTACTAAAGTATATACATTTATGAAATTGGATTTTATAAATATATGATAAATAATTTTAAAGGATTAAGCCGGGTATTCAAGGATTAAGCCGGGTATTCAAGGATTAAGATGTAGTAATTTTCAAAGTGGCAGTCTATATTCATGACTTTGTATTACTACGAATATTTTATGAAAGGGTTGCGTGTATAATAAAGTATTGGGATACAATTTATTAATAAGGCCTACAGTGCAATTATATTTATATAGTGGTATTAAATATAATTAATGATAACTTTGGGCTTGTCAAGAGTTGATTGAAAAAACCCAAGGCCCATTGGAGCTAGTGTCTTATTGGTCCCTTTTGGTCCCATTCCAAGCCACACACTAAAGCCCAATTGGAAAGGTCTAATAGGCCGGCCTAATTAGATAATCAGTTAGTTATAAAGGGAGAAACATACAAAATTTTTTTAAGAAAATAATCGAAAAAAAAAAAAAAAGGAAGAGAAAGAGTGTGAGACACACTTTCATTCTCCCTTTGGAAACTAATTGAGAGACCACACATCTTGGGCGTAAAGTGAAATTGGAGTGAAGATTAAAAATGTTCCCAAGTTCTTCTAATCTTTGTTTTGAATTTCTCCACACTAAGGTACGCTATCTTGTTCTTAAATTCTGAAATGTACATAGTGCATGTTGTCAATCATGAATAAAATAGATCCTTATTTGTTGCTTCCTCTGTGTGTTTTGTATGAGATACAAATTCAGATTTTCATCCAACACCCGCTACATCGAGAAAGTTTCTGTCTCCTCGATAGATGCTCAATAGCTTCTCGATCCATCGAGCCCCTTTTTGCTGTGGACACCTCTTGATAGCAGTTTGATAGCTGGATTTCTTCAAGTTTATAAAGCTCGACACCTCTCAATTTGTCAAGAATTAAGAGGTTCTATATGTAGGATTTGTGCAACTTTTCTTCATTTCTCCTTGATATCTCTCAATTGTTTTCTATCTTTTCACCTCCCAAACACTTTCTTCTCAATCCAAACTTCATCCTTAAAAGTTTTTCGGCCTAGATCAAGTATTTCTTCATTGGTAAAGGTCTTTAATCCATCATTCTTCACACATTTCATGCATTTGGCCTAAGTTTTTGGGTTTTTAAAAAATTTTGGAGTTTTTCAAAATTGATGAAGTTTTGTGAAATTTTTGGGATGAGTCTTGCTTAAATGGCTTTAAATCATCATGCATTACATCACATTTGCATTATAACAATGTTTCATGCATCTTAGATATGTGTTTATGTTGTTGTAATGATTGTGTGCTGGTAGTTTGGATTGGGCAGAGCCCATGATGTGTTTTACCAATCAAGTATTTCTTCATTGGTAAGGGTCCTTAATCCTTCATTCTTCATACATTTCATGCATTTGACCTAAGTTTTTGGGTTTTTGAAAAATTTTGAGGTTTTTCAAAATTGATGAAGTTTTGTGAAATTTTTGGATGGGTCTTGCTTAAATGGCTTTAAATCATCATGCATTGCATCACATTTGTATTATAACAATGTTTCATGTATCTTAGATGTGTGTTTACGTTGTTCCAATGATTATGTGCTGGTAGGTTTGGATTGGACGGAGCCCATGATGTATTTACTATTGCATATCACATGCTCATGCATTTTCATGTATATATACCTTACATTCTCTATATTCTTATATATTGATTGTGATTGGTGCTTTTCTGTTTGTTTCTCTCTCTCCCTTTCTTCTTGTTTCGGTTAGTTGCTCTATGGCACCTAAACGAAAATCTACTTTGTCCTGGAACCCTCTTCATTTCGAGGCATCCTCTTCTTCTGATCCTACCCCTTCCCATGTTCGGTTCCATGATAATAAAACCCTAAGGACTTTTCAGAGAACTTTTCTAAACGAGACATTCATTCGGAACATCAAGTCATTATATCAGACTTCTTCAATACTGACCTACCCACTGTCATTCACAATAGGGAGTCACTTTGTGACATCCCGATAACTTGTCCATCCATGCTTACACAGGAGTTCTACTCCAACATGCATGAATTTGATTATTCAGTACCTCATTTTTCTACTCACGTTCAAGGTACGCGCATTGTAGTCACTCTGGATATTGTATCTGACGTGCTCCATGTCCCTAAGGTAACGCATCCTAACTACCCTGATTGTGATCGTCTTAAGACCATGTCTAAAGATAAGTTTATGTCCTCTTTTTGTGTGCATCCTTCTAATTGGGGTGATCGTCAGTTCACTCCTTGTTCAGCCTTTGCTAGAGGTCCTAGATTTATTAACATGGTTATGACTTTTGTTTTGCATCCATTATCTCATTATAACTCCATTATAGAGCCCCGTGCTCGATTTTTGCTTTCCCTTTCAGAGCATCTTACCACAGATTTTCCCTATCATTTCATTATTTTCCTCATAGATGTGTATAGGGATATGGCCACCCGTAATAAGCTTATCTTCTACTGCTATCACGAGGATTTTACGCCATTTTTCTATCCCCTTTCTCGTTTTCGACCACTTCCATGTTATATGTGCCATAGATGCCACTACCATTAAACAAAATGAGGCGCACTTACGTTCGAGGCAGTCATGATGATTCCTCCAGCTTCTATAACTCCATCCACATCTGCTCCCTCTTCTTCTACGGTTGGTGTGACTCTCGAGGACATCATGGCACAGCTTGAAGGATATAGTGAGGGTTTTTACATATCTTTTTCTTTTCTCTCTATTTTAGATACTTTGTTGATAAAACCCTTAGATCTTGTGATCATATTGTGATAGCAAATCTTGTACCTGTTGATATATATACATTTGAGGTTGTTATTACAATTCTTTCATCTATCTTTACATATGTTGTTTCTTTTTTGTCTTTATGCACATGCTTCTTATATATTGTATGCAATATTTTATTTCTGTCTTACACTAAGATGTCTTAATGAGTTTTGTTTAAAGTGTTTCAGAAATACAGGTTGTCAAAGTCTTCTTGCCATGTACTCTTTTCTTGAAAGTTTTTCAAGAGTTTGTGTTATGATAGACTTTATTGTATTCAACGAGTATAAGTTAAGTGATTTATGACTTCTCTCATATGTTCATTTGTTTGTCGTGATTTTGTCACGGATTGTCAAATGGAGAGATTGTTAGGATATATGTGATTCATGTTAGGAATATATGTCAACATTTTATGTATTAGCTAATCTTTTGATAGACTTCTATTTGAGTAGATCTAGGATGTATTTAATGTTTTAAGAAATAAGGTTTCAAGTTTAAGTGTTAAAGTCATGCAAATTTGTCCAAGAATCAAGAGAATAAGTGTTGTTCATTAAAATTCAATAGCTAGTATCTATCGAGGTTTAAAAGAGTTGTTTTAGCCCGAGGCTCGACAGCTGCTTGACAGCTTGGGCATCTGTGGAGATTTATGAAGTTCAATTTTTTAGAGCTGATTTTCATTCAATCTATGAATGTATGTTTGGACTTTCTTTTCTCACAACCCTAAACATATATATGAATTATTTTAAGGGTCGTTTAGGGTTGTGCGAGTA
This sequence comes from Castanopsis chinensis, assembly GCA_032878915.1. Taxonomy (NCBI): domain Eukaryota; kingdom Viridiplantae; phylum Streptophyta; class Magnoliopsida; order Fagales; family Fagaceae; genus Castanopsis; species Castanopsis chinensis. Next base: position 6,592,667 of record JAVQMG010000115.1, on the reverse strand, counting down.
TTGAGCAAAATCTTGTTCATGCAAATTGTGACTAGAGATAGAATTTGCTTTAGTTCATCTTGAAGAAGCTACTGTGTTTGTACATTGTAGGATTTTGTGATCAAGAAACTTCATGATCTTCATCACGTGATGAACAAAAGAACTTTGCAGCCAACATCCTTCTCAAGTTGGTGATCAAACTGCGTACTAGGATCCACGCATCTATTAGTTAGTCACGTACTAGAAGCTGTGCAATATAAGCAGAGACTGTCACTACAGAACAAGTTCAATTAGGTATTGGGGTAAGGGTTCAACTATAGGTTGGTATAAGATACTATGATTCCTTTACTTGTAACCGCTTGTTTTGATAATAGCGAATTCTCGGGAGTTGTGACCTTAAAATCACCCAATGGGGGGTTTTGCCTAGAAGATTTTTCCCATTCGTAAAGAAATCACCGTGCCAATTTATTTTCCATTGCATATTTATTTAGTTGGTGATTTGTTTGTACTGTCATGTACATTGCATGTTAAATTGATTAAATTAATTAAACTTGGCTAATTAATCAACTAATTCATCATAAGGGGTCAATATATTTTTAGCCTATCAGAATAGAATATGTGAAGCTAAGGAAAATTGGATGAAGAAGTATCTTAGCAAGGTGAAATGGCTTGTCAAAAAATTTAAGAAAGCCAATTTTGTTCAAGTCCTAAGGGAGGAAAACATGGAAGTAGATATTTTGACAAAATCAGCTTTGGTAGAGGAGGCTATGGACGAGTATGATAAAGTTCAGTACATGCTTCCTTCGCAGTTTCAATGGAGGATATCTTCTTGAACTCTTCATTTGTGATCGCACTGAATAAAGCATTCAATGCCCTACTGTTGAAATTAGTTGCCTTGATCTTAGCATCATCCCAGTTGGCCGGCGTTTTCTTCGGCTTGGTCCAGCTCATCTTCACAGCTAGCCACACTTTCTCATCTAAAGACTGCAAGAAAGCTCTCATGCGTACTTTCTAGTATGTATAGTTAGTACCATCAAATAGAGGAGGAATAATAAGAGACTGTCCTCTATCTATGAAAACAGGGGTCAATGGATCATACAACAAAGATTAAAACCTAATCAGAGTATGTCTGATCTGATGCCACTTGATAGGCTAAGAATGGATTGACCCCTTGTGATTAATTAATTGATTAATTAACCAAATTTATTAATTAATCAAATTAACATGCAATGTACGTGGCAGCAAAAACAAATTATCAACTAAAGTAAAATGCAGCAAAAAATAAAGTTGACAGGGTGATTTGTTTACGAATGGGGAAAACCTCCAAGGCAAAAACCCCACCGAGTAATTTTAAGGTCATCACTCCCGAAAATTCACTATTATCACAACAAGTGGTTACAAGTAAAGGAATCCTAGTACCTTATACCAACTTATAGTTGATCCTTTACTCCAATACCCAATTGGATTTGTTTTGTAGTGGTAATCTCTTCTTGTATTACACGGGTCCCAGTATGTGACTAACCAAAAGATGTGCAGATCTTAGTACACGACTTGAGCACCAACTTGAGAATGATGTTGGATGTAAAATTCTTTAGTTCATCACAAGATGAATATCATGAAGTTGCTTGGTCATAAAACCCTACGGTGTACAAATACAGAAGCTTCTTCAATATGAATTAGAATAAACTAGGTTTCTGGTTACAATTTGCATGAACAACACTTTGCTCCACATTTGTGTAATTGTGCTCTTTGTAATGGCCCTTAAAATAATCTTTATATATGTTTAAGGTTGTGAGAAAATAAAACCCAAACATATACTCACGGATTGGATAAAAATCAGAACTAAAAATTTGTTTTCATAAATCTCGATAGATACCCTATCTGTTGAGCAACTGTCGAGTTTCGGGCTGAAATAGTTTTTTAAACCTCGATAGATACTAACTGTCGAACTTTAATGAACAACACTTCTTCACTTGATTTTTGGATAGACTTGCATGGTTTTAACATTTGAACTTGATACCTTATTTCTTGAAGTATTAAACATATTCTAGATATACCCAATTACAAGTAAAGTGCATTTTGTCAAAACTAAAATGTTGACCATCGCACACTTCATAAGTATAAATGCTCGTGGGGGTGCGAGATAAAGATCGAGATTCAAGTCTCAAAGAGTGAATCTTACACACACACACACACACACACACACATATATATATATACATATTTAGATGAGCAAAAGTTAGGTATAGTACTTAGGTACTGTTTCTTAGGTTTCCCTCTTAAGATTTTGCCATGTAGATTTTTCCTCATGGGATTGAAGTGTATTTTTTAATTAAGTTACCACATAGCTCAATCTTAAGTGAGGAACCTAATAGACAACATTTAAGATATTGTACCTAAATTTTGTCCAATTTAAATTAGAATTTTTATGTATTAAAAAAAAATAAAAAAAAAAAAAAAAAAAAAACCTAAAATGTTACAAATATGTATTGACAGCACAGAAGTGACAAAACCGACTGACAAAAACAGGAACACAAGTGAATCTAACGATAACGAAGGGCTTATTACTGCTGGTTAGCGTAAAAGAATAAAATGGCATTTCTGAGGTCAGTGGCCACAACATCCACTGCCATAGCAGTCTCTGCTCTCCCCGCTGCCTTTGCCTTCTGCTCTCTCTCTTCCTCTCAATCTTCTCAGTTCCTCAAAACCCAAAACCTCTCATTCCTCAACTCCACAACCAATCCTTCCCCAACTCGCTTTGGCCTCGTCAAGAATTTCGCTAACACGCCCACGCCCTCAGCCCTTCACATGGACGCCCCCACATCTGTTCACAAACCCACCTCTCAGGTTCGATTCTCTCTGCAACCCATTTCTTCTTTTATTTCAATATTAATGGGTCTTTATTAAATTTTTAAACTTGCCAAATTTTTGATTCGCAGGGTGATGCTGACTTGCCAGAACTACTGGTTAGTTTTGTACTTCAATATTAATCATTATTATTATTATTATTATTTGATTAAGTCCTATCTTGGTCCTGTTATTTGTGAATTTATTGGGATTGAGATGATTATTAATATAGGGTTTTGCCCATCTGTATCAAGATTTTGAATTTGTTATTAGACTTATTATATTATATGAAAACGCATGTTGGTGATAGAAATTAGGTGATTTTGTTGGATTATGTGTGGGAAATTTTAAACTTGGGTATTGGTTTGGTATCAGACCGAGTTCATGGTGGATATGAATTGTGAGGGTTGTGTCAAAGCTGTCAAGAATAAATTACAAACTGTTCATGGTAGGTTATTTGGCTAATGTTTAATTGTTCTGGAAGGTTTTTTTTATTTATTTATTCATTTTTTTGCCTTATTCAGGCTTAAGTTATGGTATGTTCTTTGATATTCTGGTAAATTGATTTTAGGGATAAAAAATGTTGAGGCGGACTTGAGCAATCAAGTGGTGAGGATTCTTGGTTCAACGTCTGTGAAGACCATGAGTGAAGCTCTAGAGCAGACAGGTCGAAAAGCTCGATTAATTGGGCAGGGGATCCCAGAAGGTTGCTTTTTGGCTTCTGTATATGAATACTATTGCTTGGTGTGTCATTGTTGGTTTTGTTAATCATTCAGCTGGACTGGACATGTAAACTATGTAGTGAATCATTGTGCCCCCTTCAAAATGCCTTCTACCTCACGTTATGAACAGGGCAGCCTTGTTTACTCAAAATTTCAATAGGAATCAATTACCATTAAAAATGCCTCATATACTGGACACTTTCATCTTAAATTCTCGGTTTGCAAATAATCCTTCTTCTTTTTTTGTCTGCAAAATTGTTTTTGTTTTCCTACAATTGCATAATGATCCTGGATTTCTTGCAAGTGATAGTACATTGATTTCTCCTTGTTTTTGCTTGTGGTTGTCTTCTCAAAAACTTTTTAATGCTTCTGAAAAATGTTTCTTCTTGCTCTGCAGATTTTCTAATTTCTGCTGCTGTGGCTGAATTCAAAGGTCCTGAGGTTTTTGGCGTGGTTCGCTTGGCTCAGGTAAATATGGAATTGGCTAGGATTGAAGCCAGCTTTAGTGGGTTGTCTCCTGGAAAACATGGTTGGTCTATTAATGAATTTGGAGATCTGACAAGAGGTGCGGCCAGCACTGGCAAAGTATTCAATCCAATAAATGGAGGAAGTGCAGAAAAGGTTTGCTTCGCTCCTTCTTCTAAAATTATGTTCTAAATTTATGTGATAAATGAACATGTGATAGTAAGTAGTAGTCTAACTTTCCCGACTATAAAATGACTCAGATTGAGTTGGGTTTAAAAGATAATATTCCTTTGTTAGTGAACATATAGCTCAATGGCCTAGACATACTATATATAGGGCTCACTTATTTTTCTGCAAGTGATGATGCATTAATATGAATTTTGTATTTATGTTAACCTACTAAGTTCTGCAGAGGTGTTATGTCTTATAATAAATATGTTATTGTTCAGAAATAAGATGTATGGAATCATTTAGTAGGGCGGGGGTGTATATGGAGTCATTGTAGATTTGTAAATACTATATGAAAATCAGAATGTATATTTTAATTTCATTGCTGGTGATGCTATTTCATAGGGTGTGTGTGGCCTTAAAATAGCTACCCCCTTTTATGGTTAAATTCACCCTTATCTTTGGTAAAACATACTAATCAGTCCTAGTTCATGCTGGTAAAGAATTATTGGTATGGAATGTAGATTTATAAATTGTTTGATTTTAAGCTTATACTGTGATAGCTGTCCCTGTTGTCACAATAATGGTTAAATAATTAAATTCACCACCTTTTAATGGTTTAAGGTTTGTGGACAAGTTGTACTTTATCATGGTATTATGGCAGGTGGTTTGAGTTCGAATCCTATCTCCACTATACCTCCCATTAAATAAGTTCAAAATCCCATGTATTAGGCTCCACTTATTAAGGCGGAATTTGGGCCCATTCAATTTACCCCTAAGCTTTTTGGAAGTGGTAATTTGTCACCTATACTAAACACTACAACAAACCATCTTATCCCCCTTTGTGTTTTTAGCTCTTCTGTGGCACTATGGAGGTAAAGCAATCAGTTAGACTAGAATACCAGTGTACTGCCAAATTTGCTTAGGATTTGAGAACTTACATGATTACATCTAGTGCTCCTCTGCGAAGTTCAATATAATATACAATAAAATCTTGAATTAAAGTGCACTACTGAATTTTCTTTGGATTTGGGAACATGCATGAGACCTTCTTTGTCACTTGTGGTAGACGTAAATGACTACCCCAAGTGACAGAGAAATCTATTTTTTATAACTGCAGCTATTGCATGCAATGAAATCTAAACCCCCAACTACTCACCAAATTGAATAAAATTCTGCATCATCAACTCTCCAACTGCAATAAAACCTAATGTCCAACATAATAAAGAAGACTCTCTCTCTCTCTCTCTCCAATCATATTATGATAGAAATTCTAATTAAAATAACTTATTCTTTTCAGCCACTTGGCGACCTGGGAACATTAGATGTTGATGAAAAAGGTGAGGCCTTCTTCTCAGGCATGAAAGAGAAGCTTAGGATTGCTGATCTTATTGGGCGTTCTATAGTGGTATATGGAACTGAAGAAAAATCAGATCCAGGTGTGACAGCTTCAGTAATTGCTAGAAGTGCTGGGGTTGGTGAGAACTACAAAAGCATTTGCACTTGTGATGGAACCACCATATGGGAAGCAAGTGACAGAGATCTTATAGTCAGCAAGGTGTGAGTATCATAAGTAAACCCAACAAAAACTTCTCCTAATATCATAGGCATCCTGGATTCCTGGTGATGACATTGTAGTCTATGTGTTGTATGTTCTAATAATTCAAAATTTCACTGTAAGAAACAAAATTTCCTAGAAAAAAAAATATATGAAACAAAGGCAGCAGTACATTTAATAAATGATAAGAGCACAACACCTCTTCCTTTGTTGATTTGAGTCAGTTATGTAAGCGGGCTGCTGAAATTTTGAGCTTTGCATGCTTATCGTGGTTATGAAATAATAGCACATTTACACTTGCTGGAGTACTTTTTCTTGGATCTTAAATTCGTTTACTTGCCTATTTTTCTATTGCTTGTTTACCTCCTTTCTTTCTTTCACTCAAATCCAAAACTTAGGTTTTTATTTTTTTTTTTTTTTTTTTTTACTTTAAAAAGAAGAAAGAAAAAAAAAAAATTGTTAGATATATGATCTGAACCATTGAAAACTATTGCCCAATAGATGTTGCTGCCCTTGTCTTGATTCTGAAACTTTCCACACTATTGCTGATTAGATGTCACTAACTCTGTCACGGTAATATGGATTATGATGTTTATTTTTTATTTAATCTAAATCATGAAATGATCCAAATATCAGTCCTTCTTTATGAATTTTGTTGAATATATGATTTGAACCATACACTATTGTTGAATAGATGTCACTACCTTTGTCACAACAATAAACCATGCTGTTTATTTATAGAGAAATGCTATGTTCACAATATTTTCACAACAAATTCGAAGTGGCAGGTTGTTCTAGGTTGTTATTGGTGGGAAAAAATAATAATTTCAGTGGTAGGTTCAAATTAGAACTAATATCAATTAATCATCTATGATTTGTTGTGGACGTAGCACTTCTCTTATTTATATTACCTCCCGTATGTTCATTTATTAGATGTAACACTTACGAATTAGTAAACATAAAATGGATTGAGGTGAGTGCAACTGAATATTTTCTAAGAAAGCTTCTTGGAGATATCTTCTAAGTTCATTTATTAGATGTAACACTTAGGAATTAGTAACATAGAATGGATTGAGGTGAGTGCAACTGAATATTTTCCAAGAAAGTTGCTTGGAGATATCTTCTAAACTTTCCCCTCTACACCTCCATGGGTCCTTCCTGCCCCTCCGTGAGTCCGTATCTTTTGTTCCATTTTGCTGGATCTTTCTTACCTCGTGGGTTCTCTTGCCCAATCTAGCCACTGCATCACTGATCTAGCTGCCGCATGCCTGTTCACCTTCCACCTTCCCACTCCTGTCTCTCTCTCCACCCTTTTTTGCTCTAACCTGGGGAGGTAGAATGTGATTTATTCACTCTATTGGATCAGTAATGTTGCTATTCTGATGTGATTTAATTTTTCTGAGGTTTATCCTGCTGGTTTTTTTTGGTTGAATTTGATTGCTGAGATTGATATGTGATTATTTGTCAAGATTGATAATTGTTAAGGTCTATTGGGCCATGCTTTGTATCTAGTTTATAGAGTTTTTTCTTCAGAGTTAATGCTAAGTGTGCTTTGATGGGGTACATACTGAGTTTGCTCTGTGGGGTGGATTGCTGAGTATTAGTTATTATTAAGTTGGTTTATTGAAGTTGCTCAGCTGGATAAATTTTCCATTGTTCTGTTGTGGCTGCTTTGATGAGGTTGTCTTTGTATTGCTATTAATCTGTGGACATGAAGTAACTTAGTTGGACTATTGAGGCATCCATAACACCTCGACATTAAGAGCCCTCAAGTCTCTAATAAAGAGGCATCGCCCTGGGTTGCTTTTTTTATGTGTAACAAAGGTTGGCTAAGATCGTATGGAGAGAGTGAAAAAAGTAGTTAGATTCTCAAAAAAAATTGTGATCAATCCAAGGAGTTTCGCAGGGGTTTATGAATGATGTGTACTAGCAGTGTAAATGCTAAAGTTGTTGAATTTAATTGCCATATTGTAGCAGCGAAAATAAGTGAGGGTTATGGGGATTGGGTGATGGTGGGATTCTATGGTCCTTGTTATGCTTCCAAAAGGCAGAAGGCGTGGACTAATCTTAGTGCTCTACTGGGGTCCTTAGAGAATCCTTGGACCTGCATTGGAGAAGATAGGGCAGAAGTTATGCATGGCAAAATAAAAGATAGGGCAGGAATTCTATTAAAGAAATGTTAGATAGGGGCATTGCCAGTATGGAGTGGAGAATAAAATATCCTAAAGCCTCAATTACCCACCCAGGGGCCGTAAGATCTAATCACAACCATTTTCTGTTGGATACAAACCCCCTAAATTTCTTCTCTCCTTGCTCTTTTAGATTTGAAGTTGCATGGACAAGAGACCCTAAAAGCCATGAAGTTGCCAAGAATTCCTTGCAAATTGATTCCAAAGGCCCAGATTGGTACAAACTTTTTAGAAAGCAACAAGCCGCCAGACAGCTCTAAAGAAGTGGAATAAGGAAGTATTTGTTCATTGCCAAACAAGGATTAACATCCTTACAGATCAGATACGAGATCTAGAAGAGGGATGCAACTGAGCATAACTGTAAAACTGAAGCTTCTCTCCAAGCTGAGTTAAATGAATGGCTGCTAAGGAATGAGTTGATCTGGAAACAAGAGTTTGGTTGAAGGAAGGGGATATACAGTGAAAGAGTGAGTTGAAGAGAGAGAGAGAGAGAGAGAGTAATGACTAAAGGGCTTAATGGACGAATTAGTATCGTAAGATTACGTTAGATACCCCATAACACCAATCTTTTGATGATTTCTTGTTTTCAATGCATTCCAATGACTTACTATTTGAAAGGCAGCTTAAACATGGTAGTTAGGGAGCAAGCTAGTCAGTTTTGAAATATCTCGGATCTGATTAACATTAGTCCAAACCTTAGGGTAAATTAATGAAATTTGCCCTTAATTTTATTTCCTAATTTAGCTAAGAAAATCTGGATCCTAAGATAACATGGACGATAAAAGAATTCTTGAACCTAGACATATTGACTCGTAATTGCAATTACGTATAAAGATGTTAGATACCCCATAACACCAATCTTTTGATGATTTCTTGTTTTCAATGCATTCCAATGACTTACTATTTGAAAGGCAGCTTAAACATTTGTCATTTCAATTTTTGGAAAAGATTTATTTTGAAACTATATTGAAAGTAAAGTATACATGCTTCAATCACTTTTTTTTTTTAGAAAAGTAAATTCCATCTATTCTCTCCTTTAGAAAGAAAAGGGTAAAATTAAGGGTTGCTGGGACCTTGACGGTTTGATTTTAGAGTCCATGGGTTCAATCCATTTAATCTATGGAAGCACAAGTTTTAAGTTTTTGAAAATCATTTTCGTAAAAAGGATTTTTTAAAATTTTTTTTTTTCTTTTTTTGGGTCAAGGATATATTGGGTTTTTTTGGGTGCAATCCTTTTCAAGGAAAACAATTTTTGAAATTATTTGTTATTATTTTTATCTAAAATAGAATTTTATTCTAGCCTAATTTAAGTGTATACATATAAAGGTCTCTCTTAGAGACTTGAATTCTATCCTCCTTTCTCCTTTCACCCTACACCCCACATACCACAAACACTTACAAAGTGGCCATCATGTCAGAATTACGTGATAATTTGATATTGTCCTTTGAGATGGATAAACTCCATTGTTATGAAAAAGGGAAGTCTACTCTAGAAGGGAAATTTTATTTCCAAAGAGGTGAAAGTTCCATGGAATTTTGCAAAAGGGAAGGAAATCTTCAAAAACACAATTGTGAAAAATGGTTGTGGACCCGAATTGGTCTGTGACCGTCTAATACCTAGAGCCATATTCTTTGGCATGATCCTAGCAAGGTTGGTGACTAATACTATTGTGCTAAACCCGTCGTTGGCCAGAGCATCGCCGTGTGAGCTCCCCGATTTCAAGTGGCTTAGGGTACAGTGATCCTGCCGGAGTACATAACGTTTATTGAAAGGTTTACAATGCCAATCTAGATCTCGCTTTATATGATTTGAGACATATGCATAGTCTATTGTATTGAGGGGTGACGTGGCTTGGGGTTTGAAGTTGTCAATGATGGGATATTGGTTTCAGGTGGTGGGGTTTTTAGAAATGCACTCATAACAGTATGGATGAGGCTGAAGTTCTTCTTGCTAGTAATGTGGACCTCTGGAGAGAGCTTGAGAGAGTCAGGGACAAGCTGGAAGCTAGATAGTTATAACTTTCATTTATAGCTAGAAGTTTTGGTAACTAGTCGCTAACCTGTGCAATACACGGAAAAGCTATTGACTCTAAAAAAAAATAAAGAAATATTTTATTTTTATACTTTGCCATAATTTATAAGTGTTGTCTAACGTTGAACGTTATTGAGTTATGAAAGCTTGGTTTTGTGTTAAAAACACAAGAGCTGTTTAGACCCCAAATTAATAGGTTACGGTTCGGTTGATTTTACTTTAACTTATCTAAGTGTGGAAACAAGAATAAATGGAGCACAATCAACTGATACTAATCTAGTGCATAAACATGAATAACAAACAATAAAAGTGAAGCACAACAGTAAGGGAAGAGAGATGTAAACACAAAATAACACGGCAATGTGTTATCGAAGAGGAAATCAAAAAACTCGGCAAAAAATCTCTTCATCGCCCTTTAAGCGGTAAGTCGATCCACTAGACAATAAGTTGGAATTACGAATAGCAAAAGACCCTCCAAGCTTAATCTACTTAATGTATCTAAGCCTTTTAAGCTCCTACTCCAACAACCCCAAATTAATAGAATTCTCAAACCTTTTAACACGGCAATGTGTTATCTCGGCAAAAAATCTTTAACAATAAGTTGGAATTATTACCTTTATAGAAGTTTTGGTAACTCAATACACGGAAAAGCTATTGACAAATATTTTATTTTTATACTTTGCCATAATTTATAAGTGTTGTCAAGAATTCTCGGAACCATGTTTTATCTAACTTTTCAGATCTTGCAATACACCCGACTGCATCCGTCAAGCCTCACCGGCTTCTTTTGACAAATCTCCAAAACTTCCTAAGCTCCAAAACACTCTCTACACTTTGAAAAAGTGTGGGTTGTGTTTGGGTACAAATCTCCTCTCAAAGTATGACAATGAGAGAGGGAAGGAGAAGAGGTCAAGATGATTTGTCACTAAAGATTAGTAGCTCTCTCTCTAAAAGATCGGTGTGTGTGTTGTAGAAAACCTATCTAGGGGTTTTCTCTCTAAATGGTCTTTCATACTTTTGTGAGTAATGAGGGTATATAAGTATGGGTGAAGGTAAAAAAGTCACACTTAAAAATCCTCCAAGTAGAGAGTTTTGGGGGTATCTCGCGAGAAGGCCTTACCCGCAAGATACTCGTGAAATCCTCTAGACTGGCGCGACTCTTCATCTTCTAGCATGTGATTCTCACATTGCTCTTTCGCGGGTTAGCTTTTAGCGAGACAGTTGCGAAATCTACTGATTCTTCATTTTATGCTCGATTCTTCACCAACTTAATATTAAACCCAATACAATAAAACCCCACAAAATATAAGGAACAAATTAGAGCAAATACAACACTTTTTGTCATGGAATAAAGCTAACATAAAATATAATTGTAAATCACAACTTTACAATCTCCTCCTTGGCTATTTCGTGACAAAACACCCTATAACATACTCTACACTTAAACATGAGTTTGGGAACAATGGCAAAACTCACTCACACCTAATTCTAGAATCTGTAATGAACTTGGAACAAAATACTTGTAACCTGAAACACTTGCACAAAACGCATTAGACTCTCAAGGTAAATCAAGTAATAAAAGGACAAGTATAACGTGACAAGTAAATTGCGATCAAATAAACATGATATGAAACATATGAGCCACTTGATCAAACACATAACAGTCATATGGAAATGACTACAATGATTATATAGCAAAGCAAATGATCATCTGAACATGCAATCATTAAAGAACAAAGACATAAGAATATATGCATGTCCAACACATAACCAATTCAAAACACCAAAGTATTTGCATTAAGGATACAAGATTCAATTAGGGCACAAGTATGTTCCAACATATAAACACGATGCAATGAGAGCAACAACGCATAGATATGAAAAGTAACTTAAAGCACCATAAAGCAATGAGAACAAACATAAGGTAAAACAAGACAGAACAAGGTTTTCTCATAAAAGTTTTCTCCCCCTTGGTATATACATCTTCTCTATGGCTTTCTCCCCCTACGAATGTGCACGAGGTAGAATTTCTCCTCCTAAGAATGTGCACATGAGTCATATAGAAATGATGATACAATCCACTATATACTCCGATATACACTTCCCCTTTTTGTCACGAATAGAAAAATAAAACAAGAGGAAGGAGGGAAAGAAAAGAAGATATGAACAAAGGTATAATGCATGAGGGGTGCAAGATGAATTAGAAATTGAAGCTCAAACGAAAGACAAAAAAAAAACATCCAAAAAACTGTTAAAAAACATAAAGTAAAACATAACATGCTAAGGATGATGAAACATGAATTAGCACTCACGGGGTAAAGTGTATAAAACACACCACTAATGATTAAAACATAAATAATTATGGTGATCCCCAAAAATTTGGTATTCATCAGAGTCCAAAACAATAAGAAAATGTCATTTGAGCATTTTATCAAACACATAGAATGCACACACTATACATGTATGTTAAACAATGCACGAGCATATGAAAACCTTGCCTAAATACATGTTATTTTTGTCACAAGGGGCCAATATCCAAAGCAAATCATCATTTAAAACAAAACCCAATTAAAAAGATTGACAAAAAATAATAAGAAAATCTCAACTATGAACATAAAACCCCCCAAAACATAATCTAAGGACCAAAATCAATGAAAAGAGTAGAAGATTACCTTAGAGATGTTAATGGAATGAAAAACGCTTGAATTTAATTGGGTTTTGATGTAGAAACATTAAAATAGGGGTTTGGGAGAGGATGAGAGACGTTTAAAACAAATGTCTCACGAAATGCCCTTTTAAAAGCTGACTGGTGATTTTCGTGGGCAGCTGAGAATTTTTGCTGATTACATACCCGCGAAATTTTGCTAGTATCTCGCTGGTATTTCACTAGTAAGTTTTATTCGCAAAACAGTTGTGAAACTCTCTGTCTAAATCTGAAAAACTTGAGAATTAGACCCTTTAACTCGTGACTGAACTTACACAAAATAAGACACGAAAAAACCTAGAAAACATGTTTTTCACACAAAAACAACTTGAAAAACTTTAAAAAACATGAGTGATACAAATCACTTCCAAAAGCAAACAAAAGGAACAAAAATATTTTTGGTGTGATCCATGTATGGTTGAGCACACACACATCACATTTGAACATGTACAATCACAGAAATGAAATAAGCATTCATTGAACAATAAACTTGTGTGTTGTGCGTGTGCATCAAATGTGGAATAATTCTTAGTCTAGAGTGAAGCTTCAATGATTGATTCAATCAAGTCATACACAACTAGTACTAAATTAAGTGGACTATCTCAATTATAGAAATTAATATATATGATCTCCCACAAGAAAATGATTACATCTCTTTGAAACTTTTCATTTGGCTTCTTTACATATCATAACATTTGATCATTTTTGAAACAATACATCTCATTTTGAGATCAATGCTTAAAATTTTAGATATTTCAATTTTGTGAGTAAGCCTTTGGCTTTTTGGGGGACCACCATACATTTAAATATAAGTTGTTTTCCCTTTTTCCTAGTTAAATACTAGTATGTACGACAACTTTTGTAGCTTATTATCTCTTTTCATTTCGAGATTTACATTTGTCGAGTTCTTTAAGCAAAAACATAAAAAAGTGGAAAAAAATACAGATACAAGTCTATGCATGTATCAAGACCAACAAGACTATTGATTAATCATTTATGACAAGCTTGAAGATCGATTTACAATAATCACACATAGATTTCAAGAAGTTTCCCACAAAGAATGATGTGCATATAAAACAAGTTAAGCTCGTAAATGCGTTAAGCTAAGCTCATATGTGATATAAACAAAACAAATGATCAAACTTTTTGGAGATTTTTCAATCTTTTTAAGAGTTTTTGAATTTTTAAACATACTTAAAAACATAACAAGAAAAGTAAGATCAACAAGAAAAATGCAGCTAGCAAAAGAAACATGCTATGAACTGGAAGCAATGACATAAGAAGATTTTGCATGACATGATGCATGAATCTATGACCCTAAACATCAAAAAATTAATGCATAGGCATAGGGAATAATCATGCATGAGTACCCTTCTTCACCCACACTTTTCGAGTGTTTTGGATGAGAGCCTTGGATGGAGGGGTACGACTAACATAACTTTCCAACCTCAAAGTGAAACTAGCAAGGCATAGAAAGATGTTCTTCAGCGTTTCCATAACGTCTCCAATGAGATGAAGATGTTCTCCCTTAGGTTGTGTTCCCTTTGGCCTTTTCTTTGAACTTTCTTGTCCACGCATGGAGTTAGCCTTCTTGAGAGCACGAAGCTTGAAATAATTGGGTCTTGTGTGCCCTTGAACGCCACAATGATGACACACATGCTTTATATAAGGCCTCCTCTGATTTTTGGGTAATGACTTCCATTTATCTTTTGGTCTTACAGTAGTGGTTCTCTTCTCAACAACAGGGGTCTCAGCCTCAGGCTTTATTTCTTTAAGTTTCTCAATACTCTTGGCTGATACGAACCTCACTTCCTTCTTAGGTTCGCTACTAGAGCTTCCTTCTCCGATATAACCTAAATCGGTCTTGTCATGTGAGGATTTTTGTGAGGACAACACGCTGTCAAGTTTCTTGGTGGAGATTCACTCAACCTTGACATTAGCTTAGATTATTTCAAGCTCAAGAAAGTTGATCTTAAAGTAAGCTTCAACCAACTCTCCCTTGAGTTCTTCTGCTTCACATTTTGCTTCTTTAAGTTGCACAAGAGTACACCTATGCTCTTCGTCAATTTTCTTCATCTTTCTCACAGCATGGTTCGCAACCTCGGCATATTTTCCACTATCTTCTAGCAAAGAATCATATGCTTCTTGAAGGTTGCTCTCACCTTTATTTTGTCATACATCTTCATCTTCCAATACTTCAACTTCCTCACCCTCGGAATGCTCACCATGTTCATTTACCAAATTGCTCAAATCATCCTTAGATTCAACGGTGGTAATTTCCATGAAGGCACTATAGTTCTCGTCACTGTCACACTCTTCTTCAGTGTCTGAATTTGAGCTTTTGGAGTAGCTAAGAGTAGTGGCAAACACCTTACCCTTCCTTCTTAAGTAGTTGGGACATTCTTTCTTAATGTGTCCATGGTTGTTGCATTCGTAACACACAACTCCTTGTTAAGGGGGGGGGGGTTAGGACTCCTTCCATCTTTCTTCTTGAACTCCTTCCTACCACCTTTGAATGATGAGAACTTTCCTTTACTGAAAGGCTTCTTGCTGTTCTTTATCTTCGGAAATTTTTGAAAGTTCTTTGTAAGGAATGCTACTTCTTTCTCCACATCATCTTCTTCGGAAGAGTCGTCCATCCTTTCATTAGTGGTTTTGAGTGCAAGTAATTTGCTTGACTTGTGAGAGGACGGTCAAAGCTCATATGTTCGGAGAGATCCAATTAGCTTTTGAATCTTGATCTTATCCAAACCTTTGCTTTCTTTTATAGCAGTGACCTTCGCACGATAACTCTCCAGCAAGGACCTCAAGATCTTTCACACTACCTTAGCATCCTCAATCTTTTCACCGAGATTGAGCTTGGCAATCACAATTTCATTGAGCTTCCCATAGAATGAATCAAATGACTCATTGTCACTCATCTTGAGCTCTTCAAATTGAGTGGTAAACATTTGGAGTTTTGTGTCCTTGACTCTCTTGGTACCTTCATAGGTAGTCTCAAGAATCGTCCAAACTTCTTTGGCGGTCTTCACATGCAATATCTTGTGAAATTCATCAGTAGACACACCACAAAAGATAACATTAATTGCTTTGCTATTGGCATTTGCCAAAGCTAGAGCTGCCTTGTCCCATATGGACTTAGCTGTCGTGGGTCTAACATACCCATTCTCAACGGAATCCCATACAGACTCATCTATAGCACAAAGGAATGCCCTCATACGAACCTTCCAAAAAGCATAGTTGCTTCCATCAAAGTATGGTGGAGCATTGAGAGTTTGTGACAGATCCATCACAAAAGGGGTCTTGGATCGCACTTAGGTAATGAAACCACAGCAAGTGCACCTGCTTTGATACCAATTGAAACTTCAAATTTGTGTTAAAAACACAAGAGTTGTTTAGACCCCAAATTAATAGGTTATGACTCGGTTGATTTTACTGTAACTTATCTAAGTACAGAAACAAGAGTAAATGAAGCGCAATCAACCGATACTACTCTAGTGCATAAACATGAACAACAAACAATAAAAGTAAAACACAAGAGTAAGGAAGAGAGATGCAAACACAAGATAATACGACAATGTGTTATCGAAGATGAAACCAAAGAACTCGGCAAAAAACCTCTCCTCCGCCCTCCAAGTAGTAAATCGATCCATTAGACAATAAGTTGGGATACACGAATAGCAAGAGACCCTTCAAGCCTAATTTACCCAATATACCTAACCCTCCAAGCTCCTACTCCAACATGGCTTCTTGGAACCATGTCTTTTCTAACTTTCCGGATTCCACAGTATGCCCAATTGCATCCGCTAAGCCTCATTGGCTTCTTTTGGTAAATCCCCAAAACTTCCCAAGCTCCAAAACACTCTCTACACTCTGAAAGGGTGTAGGTTGTATTTGGATACAAATCTCCTCTCAAGGTATGACAATGAGAGAGGGAAGGAGAAGAGGTTAGGATGATTTCTCACTAAAGATTAGTAGCTCTCTCTCTCTAAAAGATGGGTGTGTGTGTGTTGTAGAAAACTTATTTAGGATTTTTCTCTCTGAATGGCCTCTCATACTTTTGTGGGTAATGAGGGTATATATAGTATGGGTAAAGGGTAAAAAAGTCACATTTAAAAATCCTCCTAGTAGAGAGTTTCGCGGGTATCTCGTGAGAAAGCCTTACCTGTGAGATACTCGCTAAATCCTCCAAGCTAGCACGACTCTTCAGCTTCCAGCATGTACTTCTCACATGGCTCTTTTGCAGGTTAGTTTCTACCGAAACAGTTGCGAAATCCACTGATTCTTCATTTTATGCTTGATTCTTCACCAATTTAATACTAAACCCAATACAATAAAATCCCACAAAATACAAGGAACAAATTAAAGGAAATACAACATTTTTTGTCATGGAATAAAGCCAACATAAAACATAGTTGTAAATTACAACTTTACAATTTACAAGTGTATAGTTTCCGAAACCTACAAAGCAATTCACAATTCTTAAATTAATAAAACAAAATTCCCAATAGTTTTATATACATGCACTCAAAACTAATATAAACTACAAATATATAAACAAAGGCCATGATATGAGGAAGACACACCAAGTTTCAAATTTGAGTAGCAATATGACTTTTCCGTAGTAATAAAAATATAGACAATTCAAAACATGGAACAATATTAAAATTATAATACCTAATTCCGTTATCTTTTATGTTGAATCCAAACAAGTAATTAATTGAAAAATTAATCCAAACAAATAGTTAATCAACCAAAAATCATAGCTTTTAATAAGAAAAAAAAAATCGTATAAACCTAAATAAAAAGCATTTAAGGTGAAAAATTAAAATCAACCTACTAAGACGAAAATACCAAAATTACAAGATTTAAAACCTCAAAAAAATCATAGAATCTCCAAATTCTACTTCAAAACCAAACCAAATTCAACAAATTTATATATAACATACCAAATAATAATTTATTGTTCTCTAGGCTGAAAGACATAGGTTGCAGCTTTGATTTTTCTCCAAAAAAATAGAGATGATTTATCTATCATGTACAATATATAAAAAAAATAGTAAAAATTTGAAATTTCAACCCAAAAACCAAACCCATTAAAACAATGTCAATATAAATATGGATTTTAACCCAAATACTCAAAATGAAATCAATTCTAAACATAACAAATGAATAAGATAGAAAGAAAATCTTAGGCACATATAAAAGCAAATAAAAAGTTCGACATAAAAGATAAAATTCATTAATAAAAATATAAACAAATATCCACATTTGTTGAATTGAAATTTTATTAATAATAACAATATAAACATATTCGACATAAAATTCATTAATCAAAGAAGAAATTTGAATCAAATTGCTTGCATTTTTATTTTTTTATTTTTACATTAGTCTCTGTTTTTTTTTAATCCTAAAGTGAAGCTAAGTTTAAGGTTTTACGGTGGCATTTTTTTTTTTTTTTTTCAACCGGAGTCTTTTCTTTTTCTTTTTTGAGTCATATTATCAATGTGAATTTCTGTTTTTCTTTTTCTTTTTTGAGTCCTATCAGAATTTTTTCTTTTATTTAGATTATCAACGTTTTAGTTTGAGTTTAAGTTGAACTTATTATAGAGATAGTCTTTCACTCCTTACTAAGTTTTAATTAAACAAAATAATTTTGTTTAAAAAAATGATAATGATGAGTTTGAGTTTAAGTTGGTCTCGTTAGAGAGATAAAGTTTCACTCCTTATTAACTTTAGACTAAACAAAAATGATTTTATTTATATATGTACATTCCAATCCAACAGTCACTGTTAGTTAAGTGTCACCTTTAACATTTACAGTTTGTACTAGCAACGATGAAGTAGATTAACTGGAAGAGGCAGCCCTGCTTGACTTCTCTCTTGTTACAAATTCATCAGAAATTTTAATTAGCTTAGCTTTAAAAAGAAAGGCAAAAAACTTGTTTTACATGCTGTGATTTATAACTAAAAACATGATTTAAAGTCAAGCTTTCAAGTTATAAAGACACATTATATGTAAAACAAACACCGCCCAAAAAGAAAAGAGGAATTTGTATCCAAGCGTCAATGACCGTTGAAGAATTTTTTAGAGAAAAGAAAGAATTTCATCAAAGTGAAGAGTTTCTTTGGCAATGTAGGGTGTGTGTGCGCGCGCGCGCGCGCGTTTGAGTGTTTTGGTCAGAATCGGGCCAATCGGCCGTGATGGCTTTTAGCTAAGGGAGAACGTAAGTTATTTGATGAAACATGGTGGCTTTTGTCTTTCTGCTCGTGTTGTAACTTTTTGTTAAGGAAATAGAGGTTATTCGGTCAGTAGATATTCTCAATTTATCTTTGTTTATTTGATGTACAAAAAAAGTTGCAAAAATAGAGATAAAAAAATACCCTATACTTCTCCTAAAATTTGTCTAAGAAGCTTAGGGCATCATCACCCAACAGAGAAAACATTCTCAATCAAAATTCTTATTCAAATCGTATCGTTGTTCACGATTACAAGTGCACTACTTTAATACGGTTCAAGAATTTCACCAATCTTGAAATATCTAATTAAGTTACAATTAAACCCCATAAAACCCTCAAAATTAAAAACCAAATCCAAAATTCAAAGTAAAAAAGAAAAGAGCAAATTACCATTTTGGTGCCTAACATATCCCCATATGTCAAAATGATCTCTAATGTTTTTAAATGTATCGGTTTAGTTTAGTATTGTGTCAAAATAATCATCATTACATGGTGAATGAAAAATGCCAAAATGGCTAACAGTAATACAAAAAAAATTATTTGTGCACCACATATACTGCCACATGTACTATCACGTGGCCTAAAAAAAAAAAACATTTTTTTTAAAAAAACAACCCTAAACTAAACTAAACCTAGATGTCCCTCAATCTTACTGAACCTAGTCGGACCTTCAATGCCAAACCGCCAAATCGCTCATTGCCACTCACCACCACTATCCTTGCAGTGGCCTTGAACTAGTCATCCCCTTTTTCACTCCTCTCTTCTCACCCTCTCTCTCTCTCTCAAACTTGTTTTTTCATTAACAAGTTTTTTCTTCTGCATTCCAACTAAAAAAAAAAAAAAACTTATTTTCCCAAAAAAACAAATTTATTGAGAAATTGGGATAAATAGTTTCCATCAGTCCATAAAACAGAATTTGGTGATGGTTCTAACCCATCATCAAAAGCCTCTAGTGTTTAGAAATGTTAGTGGATTAGGTATTTGATTGAAGCAGTAGCCCTTCTCTCATGGCCATTTCGTAGAGAGCAATGGCCGTTAGAACCTTTGAATCAGCAGTCATGCGCCACAGATTTTTATACGAAACCACACGGACCTTAATGAGCTCACCATGGTCACGAAGACCCGTTTCTTTTCCTTGCAGCCGCGTGATGATCTCTTTATCCACGTGCCCCCGGTACAAAAAGAGGCTAATTTCTTCATCACACCCACCCTAACCATGGAAAATGAAAATGATAAACTGAACCACAGAAAAGAAAATTCCCTGCAGGGTTGTAAGGATTGAAATGGTTGAATGGATACATGTTACCAACAATCATTTTCTTATGAGAAAGTTATAATATACAAACACACACACACATATATATCGCTCTAGATCATACTAACCAGCAACCATTCGTTTCTATATATTATCATGCAACCTTTTCCTACTCAATTATTTTTTGATATTTAACAAAAAAATATGCAACTCAAAAGCTCACGTATTATTCAGGACAGAGTTGATGTACAAATAATAACTCACTTAAACCAGATGATTCAAGAATGGAAGCACTTGCATGATTTTCATTAACATTAGATACACTACCCCTACTCAAGTAGTTATGAACTTATATCAGGACTTGATAGAATTATTAAAAGTGTAATTGATGGTCTCCTTGTTAGTTATCTCTAGATCCCACTTTTATGAGCACACAGTTCTCTTAAGCAATGACTCCTGGACTTATATTCTTGGAATGCCAACAAAATCAATAACTTAAAGAATTATTTAACGTTATTAACAGTCTCCAACCATCAATAATACTTCCCTAACAAAAAAAATATCTTTAAATCCTTGTTTCTCTATGCACTAACTCCTCAACCCAAACTTGAAACAATGAAAAGGTATATAGCCAAACATTGACCATTGACAGCATACCGGAGAAGGAAAGACTCTACATCCTGTGGATGGTTCAAGGAAAGCTGTAAGATCAATCATGTCTTCTAAATTTAATTGTATTCCAGTCTCCTCCTCAACCTGTCATAATCAGAAGATCAAAGTCGTATTAAAACTTAGCTAAACTAGTAGATGTGTGTGTGTGAGAGAGAGAGAGAGAGAGAGAGAGAGTTAGACCTCCCGCGCTGCAGTGCCAACAAAATCACCCTTGTCATCATCCAACATTCCAGCAGGCAATTCCAAAATAAGCCTCCCAACAGGGACCCTAACCTTAGACATGTGAGAACTTTTAATAAGGTCTGGGTTAAGTAAACTTAGGGTCCTTATGTTAAATCAATTCCTAATGTGTGTGTGTGCGTGTGTGCATGTGTTCGTTCATGTAAAGCTTCATAATAAACACTGACATACAGCAGGGGAAAAAAATCCTACCTGTTCAGTAAGAACAGTATAAGTTTCACCCTCTGACTCCAAGAGGATTAATATGGCTACGGCTGGTCCTCGTGCAAATACGATACCTGGAACCTAATCACATTTTAGTTCAAACAGAAACAAGAGAATGATAGCACTAGATGAACCACATGAAGATTTTCACCAGAAATGAGATATATTTATTGAGGCTACACATACAAAGCCTCAGGTTCATCTAGCTACAAAAATAAATAAATCAAGAATCACCGTTGATCACCAGTGAGGCTATTCTATTGGCCTTAAGTTAAAAAAAAAAAAAAAAAAAAGCCAGAGAGCCCAATTGCACATGGTTAAATATTTAAAATTTAAGTTAAAGAAAACTAAGATTCAAAAGCAGTGCATGGATATGTTTAAATACCATTTTTCCTGTTTCCTTATCAACAATGTCAGCTTTGAATTTGAGAAACCCGACGCGCTCTCCAAACATATCTACTCCCTAAAACCAACAAGAAAACATCAGAATATATGTATATCTTAGTGACATATTGGAAGCATCAAAAGATATAACAAATCCCTGGGTGATTATTCAGTAGAACTAGCACGAGAATGTATTGCAAATTAGAATACATGTATGCTTTTATTTTTATTTTTTTTTAATCGGTAAATTACATAGACACACACCTAGTGGGTTTGGAATTCACAACCTCACTCTCCACCCATTTCTAGTGGAAGGATGAAAGTGCTATTTGAGTCAGAACTCATGAGAATACTTAAATAAAAATCAAACAGACATATAATTGAGAAAAGCTACCTGGAGAAGTACACGTTTAAGAGACATGGCATTGTTAGCTAAAATTCCAGTTTCAGTTTGCAAGTTCTTTAACCACTGCTTGAACAATGAGGAATTAATAGCAGTCCTGCAACATCAAATCACACCAAACGCCGTATATTAATAACTAAGGGCCCATTGTTGGCAAAATTAAAATTATAAAAAAAAAAAAAAAAAAAAAAAGAAAGAAAAGGAAAGGGGTCAATTTGGCAACTTTGCAAAAACTAATTTTGTCAAACAAATGGGTTTTCTCCCAACAGTTGTAAGTCCAAGGTAATGTAACGATCTAAATAAATCCTTCATATATAGCAATTTAAATATCTTAAACTAAGGCTTCGCTTGGTTGCACGGAAAATGATTCATTCTAGTAATACTTTATTGGGAAAAAGATTATCTTTTTTTTTTCTTTGAGGCGAATCAACAATAACGAAACTAATGAAAATTAGCAAACTTTTCAATAGTATTATAAAATTAACAAATAAGTAAATAAAAAAAAAAGGTAAATAGAGAATGAAAGACCTGAATTGGGAGTCGGAGATGCCAGGTGCGGCGACAATCTGGACGGGTTCAGTGAGTTGAGTCGGGAGGGTGAGGGAGTGAGTCAGAGGGGATGATGACTCGGTCTCGGTCGACATTTTGCAATTGGAAGAGAGGGACCTGAGTCGGTGAGGATGAGAGAAAAGGGATAGCGTTTTGGAGAGAGTGCGGAACTGTTGATGTAGAGACATGGAACTGGATCTGCAATTGGGTACTTGAAGAATGTGCAACGCCATTTTCGATGCGTGGATTGACCATTAGTCGTTATAAGACATTTATTAAAGAATTGTGTCAATTATTAAATACTAGCACAATTTTTTATTAAATAATTAATTTTTAAAAAAAATTGATATTTTTTTATAGAAAATATAAAAAATTATTAAAAATTAGTTGATTTTTATTTTTTACGTACAAAGTTTTTAAAAATTAATTAACTCTCCCTAGTACTATTGGATTTATGTTCATTAGCATGTGATTCTTTTTTGGATTTATGTTCATCATTAGCTGATTCTCAACAAAAAAAAAAAAAGTTCATCTTTAGCATGTGACTCATTGTTCTAGAGTTTTTTTTTTTGGGTAAATCATTGTTCTAGAGTTTCAACCATATACTTGTAGTTCTCTTTTGTTTTATAAATGTAGTTAGCTATACTGCAAGTCTTATAATTTCGTATTTATCTTATGACTTGGCTGCTGTCATATGATGATTAGCTATTAGATTCGTTTCCTTTCAGTTATTAGAATCGGTTAATTAGGTTTTTGTTTCCTGTTTATATAACCGAGATAGCCTTGACAAAAAACTTAATCCCTATTGATATAGTAAATTGTTAATAGTAGATAAAAAGAAGTAATATTAATAGTTGGCTTGAATGAGAACTATTGAAAGTCTGCCAATTCAATATGCATGAAAAATTGTCAAAATTTTTATGTATGTCGCAATACTCGTGTGAATGAAGAATTCAGTTTTCACTCAAGCACAATACATATTCTCTATTTTTATATGGTATCAAAACACAAACCAGCACTAGTTTTCCTCTCTAATCTCTAGTTTGTTTGTCTTTATTTTCTTTGATTCCAAACAAATCTTTTCTGTTCTTTCTGATTCAATTTCATAATGCTTTCCCATTCAGCATAGTAGATAGTTTACTTGCCCTTTCTTTTGAATCAATTTGGTTGTGTTTTGTCCCTTTATTCATTGTAACAAGTACATAAGGTGTTGATTTTACCTTCTGTTCCTATTCTTAGATTGAATTAGCACAAGTTTTACAATTGATTGCAGATTTCCTAATTTAATTTTAATACTTAAAGTTTTTCCTTCTTGTTCCAAACCTTAATTTTTGATTTCTTCCATGTAACAAGTGACTTCCTTTTAAATGTCTTCTTCAAAATCTGAATCTGCTTCAAGTCCTAACAATCAGTGTGGATGTTTCAAGTCACTCTTACTTGCAAAATGGTAATAATCTTGGTATTGTGCTCGTTACTCAACCTCTTAATGAGGAAAACTTTAATACATGGAGTCCGTCGTTCTATTCGCGTGGCTTTAATTGATGAGAACAATATCGGATTTGTAGATGGAACTATTCTACAACCCACAGACCCTTCCAATCTGCTCTACAATTCCTGTACACGTTGTTATACCATGGAATTGTTTTTATTGAATGTAATGAATTATGTACATTCTTTTTTAAAATGTGTACCTTAAATTTATAAAATTGCTTACATTTTTTGAGAAATTGTGTATGTTAACATTAAATGTATAAAAGTTATGCACTTTTTTTGATAAAATTGTGTACGCTGAATGTACAAAATTGTGTATATTTTTTGAAAAAAATGCGCGTTAAAACTACATAATTGCATACATTCTTTAAAAATGTGTACATTAAACGTAAAAAATTGTATATATTCATTGAAAAATATTTGGAATGATAGTGTTTGGAATGATGTTGAATTTACTATCTATGGACACAAGGGGGAAAAGTGTCGAAGTCACCACCTAGTTATATGGTCTAAGAACCATGAATATAGCGTCTTTTTCAGGAAGGACCTTTGATCTTACTATCAGAGTTTGGGTTCGAAGTTTCGGTACGTTCTTGGAAAGGTCTTAGGCACCCAAGACCGCCCAACTCTAAGGTTGTCCTTCCATCATTGTGTCACATGTCTTAACCCTATTAAAAACACGTTCAATACTTGTATCTATACTCACACACACACTAGCATATATCTAAGCATACAATCATGGCATTATTCATTCCCAAAACACATACCTATCTACCCTCAAACAAAAGAGATCCAAACACACAAAAATCTTAACATTCATCTAACATATGAAAAACTCTATCATACATCTAAAACAAAGCAGCAATTTAAACAAGGCAACAAGGCATTAACATATTACAAACCCTAATCATACATCTAAGCATGTTCTAGATATATCATCAAAGTAAAACTTTAATACAAATGCATGGACATTGCTAATGCATGACTTACCCTTTACTTACCTCTCAGCAGCACAACACTTATGACATCAATGCATGAGCATGTTAATGAATAACATTAAAACTAAGAAAACCCTAATCTAAATATGTGATAACAAATAGACATGTTAAAAGGTGAACAAATAATTATGGGGCTTAAAATGTATGAAAAAGAGGCTGCTAGAACAAATATGTGAAAGCAAAAACAAAACAAATAAGAATTAGGATTTCTGGGTAACGGCATTATACATACTAGAACAGGTTTGCGTATGCATGAATTCAGCTTACGTGTGTAGGCTAGATCATATGTATGCAGATCATTACCCAGAAAACCCAAAAACATAGAAACAGAGCATAACTTCAAAACAACAAACTAACAACCTACGCATATAGAAAATGCAAAGAACTAAAGGGCTAGACTAAGAAAACATGTATGAACATAAATCAAACCAAAAATGAGACTAAAACAAGAAAAAAAAAAGATAGAAAACAGAAAGGAAAGCTAGAAAGATACCTTAAAGCAAAAGCTCCTATACTTGATTTTTGAACATTCTTCTCAGTCAAATCTATCATAATTCAATAAAATAGTGATTAGCAACATTTAAGTAAAAGGATTGGGGTTAGAAAAGGTCCCGATCAAATAAAAAATTGACTTGAGGGTGTTTTGTAGAAAATTCCCATTTAATTTACTATTTTCTAGTGAATCTTAGGCTTTTTCCTTAGGATTTCTGTGTGTTTTGAAAATGAACCATACAAAACTTTTTATAATGGAAAAAATAGGGCTTGGAATAGCTCCCAGACGATGTGGGATTCTTTCCAAACCTCAGCCATTATTGCAGAAAACTTTCCTTTTTTATGTTTTTGAAATCCTAGTTACGCACACCGAAATGTGCCTACATACGCATGCTTTGGCCCATGTACACAAACCAAAAGCTACTTTGGTAATTTTATTTCCAAAAATAGATTTTTGCTCATTTAAAAAAATTATATTTTCCATTTTAACACTTCTCAAGTCAATTTAATATCTTATTGGTCTCCAAACTAGCCTTGGGTCTTAGAGTTCGAGTATCATTGGGGAACAAGAGCTCGAGTCGTAAGGAGTATAAAATGCGATGTCTACACTATCTAATACTATATTTTTGGTCAGCATGTTTGATCCAAAATCAGATGCTATTCAAGAACTAAAGGAGCTCATTTGGAGAACAATGGAGCTTGAAGGAAAGCCTAATCTTTTAGATTATTTTTCTATTAGTCGCTAACTCATGCGATACACGGAAAAACTATTGACTCTGAAAAAAATTCAACAATAAGTAAATAGACATTTTGAAAAAAAAAATCATTAATTGGAATTAGTCCAAAAAAAATTAATCAATAAAAAATATAGCTTTTAATAAGAAAACAAAAAATCACATGAACCTAAATAAAAAGCATTTAAGGTGAAGAATTAAAATCAACCTACTGAGATGCAAATGCCAAAAACCCCAAGACTTAAAACTTTAAAATTTATAGAATTCTCAAATTCTGCTTCAGACCCAAACCAAATTCAACAAATTTATATATAACATACCAAATAAAAAATAGAGATACTTTATCAAACATGTACAATATTAAAAAATAATATATAGAAAAAAATAGAGATACTTTATCAACCATGTACAATATTAAAAAATAATTAATAGAAATTTCAACCCAAAAATCAAACCCATGATTATCAACGTGAATCTAACATATCAAATAAAAATTTATCGTCCCCTAGACTGGAAGACATAGGTTGTATCTTTAATTTTTCTCAAAAAAAAAAAAAAAAAAAAAAAAGAGATGCTTTATCAGCCATGTACAATATAAAAAAAAAAAATTAGTAGACATTTTAATCCAAAAACCAAACCTACGATTATTAACGTGAGTCTACTTCTTTTCAACGTTAGTCTTTTTTCTTTTTTCTTTTTTTCTTGGGTCCTATCATAATTTTTGTTTTTATATAAATTATCAATGTTTGAGTTTGACTTTAAGTTGAACTTGATATAGAGATAAAGTTTCACTTCTTGTTAAGTTTTGATTAAACAAAAATAATTTTATATAAAAAAAAATGATAATGATGAGTTTGAGTTTGAGTTTGAGTTTAAGTTGGACTTATTAGAGAGATAGAGTTTCACTTCTGATTAAGTTTGAACTAAAAAAAAAATTTATTTAAATAAAATGATAATTTTATTTAAATATTATGCTAACCTAAAAAATTGTGAGAGTTCTAGAAGTTTTGGTTTTTATTTTTTATTTATAATGATAATGATGAGTTTGAGTTTAAGTTAGATTTATTAGAGAGATAGAGTTTCACTCTTGGTTAAGTTTGAACTAAAAATAATAATTTTATTTAAATATTGTGTTGATCTGAAAAATTGTGAGAGTTTCAGAGGCTTCGTTTTTTTTTTAACAATGATTATGATGAGTTTGAGTTTAAGTTTAAGTTGGATTTATTAGAGAGATAAAGTTTCACTCTTGGTTAAGTTTGAACTAAAAAAAAATAATTTTATTTAAATAAAATGATAATTTTATTTAAATATTGTGCTAATTTGAAAAGTTGTGAGAACTTCAGAAGTTTCGGTTATATATATATATATATATATATATATATATATATAGATGATAAAGCCATTTGATCTTCAAGGCACAAGGAGGACTATCAAGGTTTCTAGTGATCGACTTCATAGGTTGATTGACGAATTGATTGATAAACGTTTGAAACGTAGAACATCTAGGTCACCGAGGTGTAATGACTTTTTGGATGTCCTCCTTAATCTCAACATAAAATGGGGCCATAAGGAATTTAACCATGAGTATATCAAAATATTGCTAAGGGTAATCATCACTAAATTGTGCATATGACAAAATACAACTACTTTGGAGGTTATAAAAAAAGTAGGGATGGCAACAGAGTCGGCTCAACAACTTTAGGGGCCCTAAGTGAAAATTTTAAGTGGGGCATTTTTTTATATTTAATATTAATTAAATAATATTTTTTGAATTTATTTTTATTTTTATTTAAAATCTATTATACATTTATAATGAGAAAAGATTTATAGATAAATAAAACACAATTTATAATTAAAAAGGATAATTTAACTAAAAATAAAATTTAAAGAATAGAATAATAGAACCTGGTTATTACAATTTTTTTAAAGTTATGACCACTTTATACTTTAAAGTCTAAACCTATACAAATTAAATTAATTTATTACATGGTTTAATAAATTAGTATCACTATAATACAAAAATGAGTTTATTTGATATACATCAATTATTAATTGGTGTGATAACTTATAATAAATTAATAATTGATAAAGTAAAAGTTTGCATTAAAAAAAAAGATAAAAGATATAGTGGGTATGTGCGTTTATGTTGAGTGTGAGTATGAGCATGGGTGTGGGTGGGTTAGGGCTTGTTTGGATCACTGTAATTTTGAGTGATATCACTCAATTTTCATCACTAATTTTCCAAAACACATGGGTCTTACTGAAAAAATCTTGTTTAGCTTGGTTTTTGGGTGATGTTTCCATCACTCAAAACTCAAAAATTTGAGTGAAGGATGATGAAAACTGAAAACAGAATTTTGGTGTTTTTAGTTTCTAA
Source organism: Castanopsis chinensis (assembly GCA_032878915.1). Classification (NCBI taxonomy): domain Eukaryota; kingdom Viridiplantae; phylum Streptophyta; class Magnoliopsida; order Fagales; family Fagaceae; genus Castanopsis; species Castanopsis chinensis. Next base: position 6,563,964 of record JAVQMG010000115.1, on the reverse strand, counting down.
AATATGAGTTATAGTGGAAAAATGTAAGTTATGTGATTGAGTTATATGACCAAACAATAATTTTCGAGTTTTTGAGATAAAGTGAGGTTTAGGTTATGAGTTATGGATTTTGAGTTTGAGTTATGAGTCATGAGTATTGAGTTATGAGTCATGAGTATTGAGTTATGAAAACTAAGTTATAGTCAAACCAAACGAGTCCTTAGTGTGTGGTCGTGTGGTGTGTGGGGGCCAACTGTGAAGTGTGAACAGTGCACTATGGGCTTATTGCTAATGGCTTGTCAAAATCAGCATGTGCTCATATGTAGGTGTGCATCGTGCAAAGTGCAGTGTTGTGGGCAATGGGTTGTGTAAGAGAACAAGACTAGCGTGTTGTCCTATCAAGCTATCAATCAAATGGATTAAAAAAATATAATTTAAAATATTTAAATTGAATAAAAAGAAAACTTTTCAGTGTTAAATATCAGAAAGATAGAGATGGAAAGAGGGGTTATCTCTGCTATGTCCATTCCACCCCATTTCACTTCTTGAATCTACTATGAAGGGCAATAAACAAAGAATGACTGAACTTATAGAAAAAAATCAAGAATCAAGATGAAGAAAAGAAAGGTAAGAATATAGATGGAGGGGCAGAGAAATAGAGAGATGAGAGATTTTTTTATTTTTTTTTTAAAAAATTTATAATCTCTATTTTAGCATATTTCAAGACAATTACGTTGTATTATTAATGAATTTGTTTAGTATTAATTTTGACTTTAGCATATTTTAAGAATGAGTTAATGAATTTGTCTCCTAAAATACAATTTTGTTAGCTGAAGTTTGATTATTATTGTTTTTTCCTTATTAATCTTTTGCATTTTAGGATATAATGAGGTCTTTTTAATGCATTTTATTGACCAATAAAAGTATTTAATTTTTTTTGTAATTAAAAAAAAAATATATATATATATATATATATATATATTCACAAGTGGGGGCCTTAGGCGATTGCGTAAATTGCATCTATGTTCAGTCAACCTTGGATGGGAATTTAAACCCCTCCCTACTTGTCTCACCCACCCCTAGGGTTGTCCACAAGTTAGTTCGGGTTGATTTAATTTGTACTTAACTTGGAATCAACCTACACAGATCGGGTGGAAGATGACAAGACTCGCAACTGACCGCAATCACCATAGGTCAAATCAGATTGGGCTTGGGTGGATGATTGGCTAGTTCAGTGAAACCAATTAAGGAGCAATGGTGACGAAAATCTATAAATCTTTATAGAATTTGAGCAAGATGTCATCGGATCTAAGTGAAGAGCACGACATCCTAGATCTAAGCTGAAGGGAGCACAACATGGCCAAATTTAAGTAGATCTTCTCCAAATGTGGCTGAATCTGTGTGGATTTGCACCAAATGTGGCCAGATCTTTGCAGATCTGTGCAAACATGGTTGGATCTTAGTGGAGGAAGACCAAATTTGGCTGGATCTGAGTGAAGGAGGCTTCATTGTTGTCAGATCTAAGCAGAAGAGGCTTCATTATTGCTAGATTTGGTTTGATTCGGCCTTAATTTGAAGGTTTTTTTGATTGGGTCAAGTAGAACGGGTTTTAGAAGAGGGAACCTGCCACTTGACCCATTGGAGTCAGTTTTGGAGGGTTGAGTCCCGTCACTAATTGCCGAAGGAGTCGAATTAGGTTGCAATGAGTTGGTTCTAATTGGGTTGACTGGTTTGCCAAGTTGCTTGGATAACCCCTACCCACCCCTAATAGGATGGGTTTTACCCGCCCTGTTTAGCAAATGGGATGGGGACAAGGTTAACTTCATCCTTGTATCTCCCCTTATACCTGTCTCGTTTATATTTAAACAATTAGAGAAAAAATTATAGATTTTTATATGTGTTTCAAAATTTAAATTTATGTTTTCTTTTGATACTGCATTATTGAATTTATCTTTTATTTTTGGTTTTAAAATTTAATTTGTCTATCTTTTTTTTTGTTGTTTTATAGTTATGTTTGAAGTGTTTTTGTGTTTTTAAATACTTGAATTGTTGTATTATTATGCTTTGAGAAGATTTTATAATATTAGATTTTTAAAAAAATTTATGTTTTAAGATTTTTAATTTAATTTATGAATTTTGTTTTATATGAAGTAATAAAAATTGAGTGTGGCAAGAGGAGGTAGGGTTGGTGCCAGCAAGGATGGGCCAAAGGAGAAAATAGAACTTGCCCATACTTGCACCATTCTCTCTTCTATTTTACATCCAAACATATATGTAGAGAGCAATTTTCTTTTTATCCTTTCCCTTACTCATTTATCTTCTTTATCCTTCCCTTGAATGCAGCTAAGCATGTTTTAGAATTCCAAAGAGTTGGTTTAGTGGTTACTTAAGGTTTCATGATATCTATGAGATCCTAAGTTCGAAACCTCTTGCTAATATCTAGGGGTCACCTCATGAGATTCTTTCTTGTAATAACCTAGTGTGTGTGTGAGATAAAAGGATTGCATACTCTTGAGCAAATAGTCAAATATTTGAAGAGGTCCGGATATCATTGTTTGTAAAGAAAATAAAATGTGTTTAGATACAAACTCAGTACACTTAGTGTTCGTTTGTTAACAGCTTAGTGTTCGTTTGTTAACAACTTATTTGCTAAAAACTTTTGACAAAATATGCTAAAGTATACTTCTACCTTGAAAATTTTTGAAAAAGTAAGAAAAAATGGGAAAAAAAATGAAGTTTTAAAAAGTTGTACATAAAAGATAAAAACTAAAAGCTAAAATATGAGACTAATGACAAACAAAGTCTTAATTTCTTCCTAAATGTATAACTCAGTGGACTTGTGGACTTATGACTTCTTCAAGAAAAAAAAAAAAAAAAAACTCCTTTTTGAATAATATAACTTAAAAAAAAGGTTCACATGGACACTTAAAAACCAAATGATCAATTAGTGTCTGAAAAGCAATTTAAGTATCAAAGACAAAAATAAAAGTAAGGAAATCAATATCTGAAAAGCTATCCAATCATTTTTTTTTTTTTTTGAAAATTCAATCATAGAAATCTTGAATGCAAGTATGACAACAAAGCCAAAGAAAAAGATGCATTAAAACTGTCTTCAAAATTTAAAAAAGGGAGGCTTGAGTTAAGTTTGGTTTGTTTTGAAACTTAAGATGTTTTCCTAATTGGTTGTGATCTTGAAATGAATAGAAAATATTTTTCTATTATTTGGTTAAAAAAAAGTTATTACTATTTCTTGTAATTCTCAAATAAATGTATGTGTAAGGTCATAATTTGCACCCGAACCCAACAGTGTGAAGGGAACAGGCCCAAAAAGCTCAATACAATGAAATTTATAGAGAGTGGGTTCGAAATCTAGATTCTAAGGATGTTAAATAGCAAAAATGATGGGCTTAATCCTAATACAGCACACAGTGAATTGTTTATGCAATGGAATATATCCTCGGATGAAAGCTGATGACAAATTATATTAACTCCCTTCCTTCCAAGGATAAGTTACAAGTATTATTGCTCAAGTGTTCAATGTCTTTTTCCCTGATTTTTTTCCCTTCTCTTTCTAATTGTCTTCCTCTTCCTTTTATATCCCTTCACTCCTTCTCCCCTCCTTCCACGTATGGATCAGATTCCTACTTAGATACTTGTCCCATCCACCTTCCCTAAAGTTTTTGGAGGCAGTTGTAAGGCTGAACCCTGATACTTAGGCATCACTTCCTCATTAATGCAGCCAGATAAGCATTTGTAGAGCATTCAATGCAGTGGCGGTGGTAATAGCTTTATGTTAAATATTTTCACCGCCCTTTTTCTTATCTTCCATATCTACCAATCTTACCCTTACCTATAGGATCTTGTAGAATATTGTCTGTGGACGTTAACCAGGCCTTTTCTTACCTCGGCTTACCATAGCAAAGGACATATTCTTTCTCTGACCACCTTCTTGGATGTCCTTGATCAGATACCACTTTTTTACCTATAAGTATTGCTTCGTGGTTTGACATTCTTATATTCTCAAACCATTCAATGTCCTCGAATTTGGGCCTTTAGCCAAATAAATACTCTTGGGCCAACCTAATGTGTCCTCTAGGGCCCATTGACCCTATAATAGCCCCTCGAGATTCTCATTTCTGCTACCTTGGGAGGAAAGAGGATCTCGACATTTGTCCCTGTTAATCTACAATTGTCACACCTCTTCCCTAACAATGATGACATCCTTTGAACTGCCCATTGCATGTTCTTGATGTTTCAATATGTAGAGCATCCCCTAATTAAATTCTGACGGCTTCTTGTCCCTCATGCTCAACCATACAATGCCTATCCAATGGTTGAGGATTACATAGGAGCATAGGCGAGAACTTTCCCGCTTCGTACCTTTTGTTGATATAAATATCAATAATTAAAAGCCCCCTCCTTATTTTAACAATTCATACAACAAACTTGCGAACTTTCTCAGTCTACACATTCCTTCACAGTTCCCAAGATTTAGTCCAAGGTGGTCGTTTCTTCTTTAAAGTAAGTCTTCCCCAACTTCCACACTCATTCCCCTTTTACATATTGTTTCTCTTTTCTATACTTCTTTCACCTCGGCTCATCTTTTTATTCGTCACTACCTCTATCCTTTTTCTTACAAATGGGTAGGTTTGCTTCCCTAGTAGATTCTGACAAAAAGATAGAACAGTTTAAGGCTAGGTATAGGATTCCATCGGAGGTGTCCCTTAGATATTGTAAGGAAGGGGAGTGGCTCCTGAAAAGGTGAAAGGGAGAGGTAGTAATCCCAATGATCGCCTTCATAGAGGGAGGGATGAAAATCCCTACGAGGACAATTATAAGGGACTACCTTAGGGCTTTTAGGTTAGCTCCTACCCAATGCGCCCCAAATATGTTTAGGATTCTAGGTTCCATAGATGCCTTACATAAAAGATGGACTTAGGACTCACCCATCATGACGTGAACTGGGTTTACAACCTCCACCACCTAACTGGACAGGGATATTACCTAAAATCTAGGTATCTAAAACTTAAACTAATCCAATGCCTCCCTGAATCCAATAAGGGTATGAAAAAAGACTTCTTAATCATATCAGGGGATTGGCACGATCGTGTTCCCTGTCCAACAAGGGAGGGGGGGGGAGCCAGATGAAGTTCTAAATTTGATTGAATTATTCCTAACCGTTCTTTTAATACCTGGGTTTATATAAAAGCATTTATTTATTCTAACCTTGTGTTTCTTCTTAACAATTTTGCAGACCCACATGCATCGGTTCGCCATTCCCATCTCGTTGATTTCGCAAGATTAGACAGAATATTGAAGGCTGAAGTGTTTGTGCACACAGTCAACCAACTCCGAGCAGCTCATTTAATCCTCGGCTACGACCTTATATCCAAAACTTTCTAGGCGTCGAAATGCGTGATCAGGGCGAAGGACCCACGCTTACACCGGATAAGCATTGCTATCGAGGGTTTTCTTTTACCTGAGGGCGTCCCCATTCCTCAAGGCACCCAAGTTACACAACCTATACAACTCATACTGGAGGGTATTCCCCTCATCCCAATTCCAACCCAACACACAACTGGTGAAGGATCAGACTCCAAGGATGAGTTTAAAGTCTTCGATCAACCCCCTTCCCTTGAGGATCAAGCTGCTGTCCTCGGCACCCCCTTCTTAGCCCATCCACAAGGAGAGACTCATAACTTTGAGGAAATGAGAATCCAATGCAAGTCCAGACAGAGCCTGAAGGACCTGATGGAAGCTCAAGTGGGAGGCCAAGAGATCTAAAACGTGACTCAGACCAAAATGCCTCAAAAGAAGGAAAAAGGCCCTAAGAAGTCTTCTCAGCCCAAAATCCCTCCTCCCCCACCTACCCAATCCTAACGCACTGATCAAGTTGATCTCAAGCGAAAAAGGGATCAGCACAAGGCGAAGGATGCAATTGAGGGAGGAAAAGACTTCCTTCTAAAGATGTGGTGCCCGAGAAGGGAGCCAAGCATGCTCGCACAATGCAAGTGAGGTCAAAGAAATGGGCCGAGACTTATGTGCCTGTATCTGCCCAAATTTGGGCTCTAGAAATGATCATGGATGATCATGCGGTTACTGCCGATGCATCCATCAGGAACTTTGATGCAGGAACAACTGCTTGTATGGCAGACGCACTTGAGCAAGCTTTCTTATTGCTTGAGGACATGCACGAGTTAAGAATTATGAGAGATCAAAATGTTTTTATGACTCTAAAAAAGGATCTCGCCATGGTAAGAATTCTATTTATTCATCATTCATTTCTTTCCCCTTCCGTATTTAGATTTTTTGTTTTAACAATCTCTCTGTGGTTCACCTTATTATGTGTAAATAGGCTGTTCAATCTGCTTATAGGGCTGAAGAGATTGCTATTAGTTCCTACAAAGCCCTAAAGAGTGAGGACGTGAGGTGCAGCAACACGTAGAAAACCCTTGAGGTATCAGAGAAAAAGCTACAAAAGGTCACCACTTAATTGAACAAGGTAGAAAGTGAATGGAAGAGTGCTGATGCAGCTTTGAAAACGATCGAGAAACAGGTTGAGACCCAACGTCTGCAACTTTGCCAGGCCAACAAGGAAAACATAGAAGCGAAGAAACAAATAAAGGTCTTAAAGAAAAGCCTGGAGGAATCTGAGAAGGCTAGGAAGGAGGCCTACAAAGCTAAATAAGAAGCTGTAAGGGCCAAATAAGAGGCTTATAAGGCAATGGACAAAGCTAAGCAAGATGGATACGAGGTCAATGGGGTTGAGACAATGGGAGACCTCAAATCATAATTCTCAGAGGTATGTAGGCATTACTGCCTCCAAGTGTGTAATGAGGCATTTAGCCAAACTGGGGTTGATGCCTCTTCTACCCACTAGAGGATAGAAAATGTCTACTACCCTCATGCCATCTGAGTTTCTGCTCCACCCAGTGCCAAAGATGACACTACCACCCAAGGACCAGATGCCAAGCAAGGTGACCCAGTTGAAGGCCCCCTCCATTGAACGTGAGGCCGAGGACATTAAGCATTTTGAGGCCTACAAGCAAATCACTAAACTAGCAGAAGAAGCAGTCCATGATGATACTTAGCCTCCCGATGCCTCCAAGGAATCTTCCAAGGATAAGGGATCCACTGAATTAATGGAGCTTGTCCTAGCTACAGTTCCCTTCACCATCATGAAGGATCCTAAGGGCGAAGGGATTGCCTCGGACTCTTCGACTCCAATCCAGCCTCCTAGGGACCCCAAGGGCCCTTTGAAAATAAAATTGAAGCCATGATTGGTCCTCATCTTCTCTTAAGCCTAAATTAGTTTTCTTTTTATTCAATGTAGTTTGTTGCTTTGTAAACAAAGTATCTTTCCAAAGGATTTTAATCTAATGAAAATGTTGAGTTATTTCCCTTTTGTGTTTGATATTTATTCATGTTTTCCTTGTTACTACTTTATAAGAAACGAGTCAAACAACAAAGATGTTTGATATACTTGCAAATGCTTTAAGTGATGCTCATGAACCCCTGCCTACTCACTGCTTTTTTTGGGAGTCTTCAAGGCATGTAATCATAATGGCAAAATATATGGTCCGAGGATTAGACATAATTGAGATTCCAATTAATATTGAACAACGTATCCATGTATATAAAGTTCTTGGTCCGAGGATCCAGATATGACCAAATTTCAATTTGATATTTAGAAAAATAAACTAAAGTGTTAATTTTTCCAAAGTAGATGATCTTGATCTAAGGACCAGACATAACTAAGGTTCTGTTCAACACTTAATAACATATCAATTTATACAAGGTATGTGGTCCGAGGAGCCAGGCATATCAAGTTTCAGCTTGATATTTGGAAAGATGAAATGAAGTGTCAATTTTCCTAAAGTAGATGATCCGAGGACTAGGCATAACTAAGGTTATGTTCAACACTTAGTAAAATATCAATTTATATAAGGTATGTGGTCTGAGCAGCCAAGCATGACCAAGTTTTAGTTTGATACTTAGAAAAATGAATTGAAGTGTTAATTTTCCCAAAGTAGATGATCCGAGAACCAGACATAACTAAGGTTCTGTTCAACACTTAATAAAATATCAATTTATACAAAGTATGTGGTTTGAGGAGCCAAGCATGACCAAGTTTCAGTTTGATACTTAGAAAAATGAATTGAAGTGTTAATTTTTCCAAAGTAGATGATCCGAGAACCAGACATAACTAAGGTTCTGTTCAACACTTAGTAAAATATCAATTTATACAAGGTATGTGGTCCGATAAGCCAAGCATGACCAAGTTTCAGTTTCATACTTAGAAAAATGAATTGAAATGTTAATTTTTTCAAAGTAGATGATCTGAGGACCAGACATAATTAAGGTTCTATTCAACACTTAGTAAAATATCAATTTATATAAGATATGTGATTTGAGGAACCAGACATGACCAAGTTTCAGTTTAATATTGAGACAAATAGTAACCAACGTAATAGAGTGTAAATAGAAATAATATGGCAAAAACGCCTTTCATTAATTGTAATACATTCGCAGGTTGTTTACATTTCAAGGACGTTGTACAATATATTCATCTAGATCTCTAAGATAATAAGCCCCTATGCCTGCAACTGAGATAATATGATAAGGTCTTTCCTAGTTAGGCCCCAGCTTGCCCCATGCGGGATTCTTTGTAGTACCCAAAACTTTCCTCAATACCAAATCTCCAGGTGCAAGTGGCCATAGCTTCACATGGGAATCATACCCTTGCTTGAGTTTGTGTTGATACAGCTAGCTGAACCATGGCATTCTCCCGTCGTTCCTTAACTAAGTCTAAGCTTTTTTCCAATAAATTGTCATTACTGCTTGGGATGAAAGAGCTCATCCTTAGTGTTGAAAACCCAATTTTCAGAGGGATTACAATCTCGGCTCCATAAGTCATAGAGAAGGGTGTCTCTCTAGTGGATCTTCAAAGTGTAGTTCGATACGTCCACAAAACATGTGGTAATTCTTCCACCCATCTCTCTTTAGCATCATCCAGTCTTTTTTTGAGCCCATTAACTATAACTTTATTGACCACCTCGGCTTGCCCATTTTCTTGTGGATATATTAGAGTGGAATATCTATTTGTAATGCCTAAATCACAACAATATTTTCTAAAGGCCTTACTAACAAATTGTAGGTCGTTATCTGAAATGAGAGTATGAGGGATTCAAAACCTGGTGACAATGTTTTTTCAAACAAACTTCTTTGCCTCTGCATCTTTAATAGTTGACAATGGCTCAGCTTCAACTCATTTAGTGAAATAGTCAGTTCCAACGAGCAACCACCTCTTATTCCCTACTGCATTTGGGAAAGGCCCTACAATGTCCAAGCCCCATTGAGCAAAAAGCCAAGGACTAGACAGAGGATTAAAGACACCCCCTAGTTGATGGATATTGGGAGCAAATCTCTGACATTGGTTACACATTTTTGCATAATCCTGTGCCTCTCTCTACATATTAGGCCACCAATACCCTTGTGTAAGAGTTCTATGAAATAAATACCTTCCTCCTATGTGACTTCCATAGATCTCTTCATGTAATTCTTCCAAAAGTAACTCTGTTGCTTCAGGGTGTACACATAGCAAATATGGTCTTGAAAAAGAGCGTTTATACAACTTTTGATCATCGGACAACTAGAACCGGGATGCCTTTTTGCGTACTTTATTTGCTTCAGACTTCTCTTTGGGCAAGATATCATTTTTAAGGAATGGCACTATAGGATCCATCCAACTTGGTTCCACCTTAATTTGATGAATCGCGATGGCATCACTATTTGTCCCAACGGGTTTACACAGATCTTTAATAAGGACGACCCGAGGTATACCTTGTGCCAAAGATGTCGCAAAGGTGGCTAAGGAGTCAGCATGGGTATTCATACTCCCGGAGATATGCAACAAAGTAAAAGACTTAAACTTTGATTGTAAATACCTGGCCCAGGTTAGATAGTCTTGCATTCTCGGATCTCTAGCTTCTAGCTTCTAACTTTCCTTCCACTTGGCCTACCATCAATTGTGAATCTGAGAATATCTGCACCATTCTTCCACCCATTTTCTGAGATTGGAAATAATGGGGAAGCTTACGTGTAGCGTGCACTACTGCTAGGATCACCTTTTCCAATGGCAAATAGTGCACCTTGTCCTCGTGTAAAGATTTACTTATATAATAAACTGGCCTCTGCACACCGTTATCAACCCTTATCAAAACCAAACTAACAGCATGATTAGCTACAGTAATATATGCAAATAGAACTTCATCAACTTCTAGCCGAGACATAATGGGTGGTTGTGAAAGGTATTCCTTAAGTTGTTGAAAAGCTAAAGCACACTCCTCGGTCCATTCAAATCCCTTCCATTTATTCAATAGTTGGAAGAAAGGCCAGCATCTATCTGCGGATTGAGAAATAAACCAGTAGAGGACAATAGTCATCCTAGTCAGCTTCTGAACTTCCTTAGGATTCTGAGGTGCTTGTAGGCTATTAATTGCCTTGACCTGTGCAGAATTAACTTCAATTCCTCGGTAAGTCACCATAGAACTCAAAAATTTACTTGATCCCACACGAAAAGAACATTTTGAAGCATTAAGATGTAACTTGTACTTTCTTAACGTTTGGAATGTATCATTCAGGTCGTTCAAATGCTTTGAAACTGCTTTACTCTTCACCACCATATCATCCACATAGACTTCAGTAGTCTTTCCTAACTATGACTCAAACATCTTGGTTATCATCCTTTGATAGGTAGCTCCTGCGTTCTTCAAACCAAAAGACATCGCCTTGTAATGATAATTCCCAGTAGGGGTGACAAATGCAGTTTTCTCCTAATCTTCCAAAGCCAAAGGTGTTTGGTGATAACCCTGAAAGCATCTAAAAAACTCATCCGAGGATGCCTAACAGTTGCATCCACCAACTGATCTATACGAGGCATTGAAAAAGAATCTTTAGGACAAGCCGTGTTCAAATCTATGAAGTCCATGCAAACTCTCCACTTCCCATTCTTCTTCTTTACTACCACTATATGAGCTAACCATTCAAGATAAAACACCACCTTGATAGCCCCAGTCTTTTTGAGCCTAAGTACTTCCTCTTTGACTGCCTAGGAATGCTCCTTAGATGAATGCTGAGGTGGTTGCTTCCTTAACACTAGATTAACATTCAGATGATGACAAATGAAGCTTGGGTCCACTCTGGGGGCTTCATAAGCATTCCATGCAAAACACGCCAACATTCCTTTTCAAAAACCTAATCAGTTCTTCCTTCTCTTGAGCTAGCAATTGAACTCCTATTTGAAAGAATTTTCTAGGGTCACTATCTATAACAACCTCCTCTAACCCCTTACACATGGGGTCTTCAATAGCCGCCACCTCGGGCGTGGCAAATGCAATTGATTGCTATGAATCGCCCTCCACAGAGGCTGAGGATTCCACCTCAGGCTGATGTAAAATCACAGCTGCCATGCATTGCCAAGTCACAGATTGACTCCCAACTAGTTCCTCAATTTGATCCCCAGACAAAAACTTTACCTTTAAATGCAGAGTTGAAGAAACTGTGCCTAAAGCATGAAGCCAAGGTCTTGCGACTATGGTCGTGTAAGGAAAGTAGACGCTCACCACAATGAAATCTACCTCCATAACCTCAAAGCCCGATTGTACAAGTAACCTAATTTGGCCCATTGGTATGACAGTCTTCCCTTCAAAGCTTATCAGGGGTGAATTATAAGCTGTCAAATCCTGAAATTTTAATTTTAGCCCCTTGTACAAGTCCAGGTACATAATATCTGCACCATTACCCTGTTCCACCATCACCCTCTTTACATCAAAGCATCATCATAGGGTTGGATAGTTCCGATCTTATCTTCTTCCTAGAAGCTTAAAGTAGGTGGGACATTCCCTTTAATCCTCTTCGGCTCAAAGCCAGACTCCTCGACAAGGGTTCGTGCCACAGATATCACCCTAGAAGGACAAAAACCAGTCCTACCTAGAGCAGCAAATATAACATTGATCGTATCCAAAAGAGGCCTTGAAGCATTATTACCTTAATTTACCGAACCTGAATGATCCCCCTGCCTATTAGGCCGATACAAAAATTGCTTTAACCTTCCTTCCTTAACTAGCTGCTCTAAGTGATTCCATAGGGTTCTACAATCCTCAGTGGTATGACCCTTTTCACAGTGATAGTGACAATGGAGGCTCTGATTACACCTCATAAGATCCCTGAACATCTTGTTGGGCCATTTGAAATATGATTCATTCTGGATTTTTTCCAACACCTGATGCATAGGCTCTTGAAATACAGTATTAACCACTTAAAGGGTGGTAGGACTAGATTGCCCAGTAAAATCTCTTCGTGGCCTATTGTTGTTATATCTGTCCGACCTGAAATCCCTCCTCTCTTGAGGGATAACCTTGGCCTTTCCCTTACCCTACTGTTGATCTTCCTCAACCCGTTTATATTTATCAATACGATCCATGAGCCGATGTACACTCCTTATAGGCTTTTTGGTCAGAGACTTCCTTAAATCGTGTTCAGTAGGAAGACCAACCTTGAAAGTCCTTATTGCCAAGTCGTCAAAATCACCGTCAATCTCATTGAATATCTCCTAGTACCTATCAGAGTAGGTTTTCAAAGTCTCCCTCTCTCTTATGGCCATGGACAATAACGAGTCTAGATTTCAAGGAACCCTACTACAAGTGATGAAGCGAGACCCAAATGCCCTAGTGAGCTCCATGAAGGAATCAATAGAGCCTGCCCTCAGGCCATTAAACCACCTCATCGCAACAGGTCCCAGACTGGAAGGAAAGACTTTGCACATTAACGTTTCATTTTTAGAGTGCACTGCCATTCTCTGATTAAAATGACTCACGTGCTCCACATGGTCTGTTCGGCCATTATAAATCGCGAATGTTGATTGGGTGAATCGCCGTGGAAGCTTCCCTTTTTCCATTTTGTGTGTAAAAGATGACTTAGAAAGTTGGGGCAATGCCCTGCTCATGGCATCATTTCCCAAACCCTTGGAGGAAGGATTCTTATCCTTACAACCATGAAGATAATCCTCCTCATAGGAGAAAGATTCACTAGGAGGAGTTCTTGACCAGGACCTATAATTACTACCCTGGGAATCTTCAAAAGAAGAAGAATCAGAAATAAAGGGAGTTCGCCTTTATCTCTCACGACGTAGCTTCTTCTTCAGATGGTCAATCTCCTTTTGCATGGCCTTAGGATTTTCCTCATGAGGAATTTTGCTTCCTCCTCGTGAATGACTCTTACTGGTATGAACTATATGCACACTACCTTCACGATCTCTTTCCTGCTCCTTATGCAAGAGCTGATCCCCACGCTAAGACCCATCGATTTTGCATGGTGTGGACCTGAGCCTACCATAATGCTACACTTTCTAGAATACAAGATTCCCACCGACGGCGCCAATTGTAAGGTCATAATTTGTACCCGAACCCAATAGTATGAAAGGAACAGGCCTAAAAAGCCAAATATAATGAAATTTATAGAGAGTGTGTTCGAAATCTAGGTTCTAAGGGTGTTGAATAGCAAAAATGATGGACTTAATCCTAATACAGCACATAGTGAATTGTTTATGCAATGGATTATATCCTCGGAGGAAAGCCGATGACGAATTATATTAATTCCCTTCCTTCCAAGCATAAGTTACAAGTATTATTGCTCAAGTGTTCAATGTCTTTTTCTCTGGTTTTTTTCCCTCCTCTTTCTAATCGTCTTCCACTTCCTTTTATATCCCTTCACTCCTTCTCCCCTCATTCCACGTATGGATCAGATTCCTATTTAGATACTTGTCTCATCCACCTTCCCTAAACTCTTTGGAGGTAGCTGTAAGGCTGAACCCTGATACTTAGACATCATTTCCTCATTAATGCAGCCAGATAAGTAGTTGTAGAGCATTCAATGTGGTAGCGGTGGTAACAGCTTTATCTTATATATTTTCACCGCCCTTCTTCTTATCTTCCATAGTTAAGGACATATTCTTCCTCGGACCACCTTCTTGGATGTCCTTGATTGGATACTACTTCTTTACCTATAAGTATTGTTTTGTGGTTTGACATTCTTATATCCTTGGACTATTCAGTATCCTCGGATTTGGGCCTTTAGCCCAACAAATACTCTTGAGCCAACCCATTGCGTCCTCCAGGGCCTTTCCCTCCTCTTTCTAATCGTCTTCCTTTTCCTTTTATATCCCGTCACTCCTTCTCCCCTCCTTCCACGTATGGATCAGATTCCTACTTAGATACTTATCTCATCCACCTTCCCTAAAGTCTTTGGAGGCAGTTGTAAGGCTGAACCTTGATACTCAAACATCACTTCCTCATTAATGCAGCTAGATAAGTAGTTGCAAAGCATTCAATGCGGTAGCGGTGGTAACAGCTTTATCTTAGATATTTTCACCGCCCTTCTTCTTATCTTCCATAGCCGAGGACATATTCTTCCTCAAACCACCTTCTTGGATATCCTTGATTAGATACCACTTCTTTACCTATAAGTATTGTTTCGTGGTTTGACATTCTTATATCCTTGGACCATTCAGTATCCTCGGATTTGGGCCTTTAGCCCAACAAATACTCTTGGGCCAATCCATTGCGTCCTTCAGGGCCCATTGACCCTACAGTATGGATAAAAACTTTTTTTCACAGGAACTAAGTGAAGATGAAATAACATTTTCTGCTTTTTGGACCATTTGGAGAATCTCATCGGAAAATAGACACCAAAGTCGAAATTTACTTAAAAAATTAAGTGAGAAAATGATTTTTTCAAGAAAAAAAATTATGTCATTTAAGAAAAAAAGTCAATGATCATTCAACAAGTGGTCAATGATAATTGTAAGGAGAGAAAAGTTACTATTGGGACAAATTTCATTGCGTTGAGTATGTGGACATTATTTGTGGTGTTTTAGTAAGTATATATCATTTTGAAAAAAAATTCTGCTCCATTGGGTTTGTTTTGACTTTTAAGTTCACCACAAAATATTTTTGTTTACTTAATTTTTCTGTTGAACCAAAAACCATAAAATGAGCCAAAGAAGGCATCATTAAGAAAAACCAGAAAAAGGCCTTGTAATCCTTCTTGAACTCCCTTATGTCTTCTTCTCTCTTCAAATCATCACACAATCTTTTTATATAAGAGAGAGAGAGAGAGAGAGAGATAGAGAGAGAGAGAGAGAGAGAGGAGCAAGTTCCAGTTTTACACTATCTTAATAAACTCCTCACTCAAATATTCAGAAATTGGAGGCCCCTGTCGCATTTTTTGTTTAAATACATTGTATCAAGACTTGTTCATTGGAGGAAATGATACAACTACCACTACAATGGAATGGGCAATGACTGAGCTTCTTCGCAAGTCTGACATAATGGCCAAGGCAAAGCCAGAACTTGGTGAAACAATTGGATTTGGACAAAGCATCGAAGAGAAAGATATCCCACGACTTCCCTATCTACAAGCTTTGCTTGAAGAAACAATGCGGCTTCATCCAACAGGACCTCTTCTCCTGCCTCATCGTGCTGAGATGGATGTAGAAGTTTGTGGATACACCATTCCTAAGCACACCCAGGTGTTTGTGAACGCATGGGCAATAGCCCGAGACTCTATGCACTGGGACAAGCCAACACAATTTATACCAGAAAGGTTCATGGGCAATGAAGGGGATTTTAGAGGTACAAATTTCTCTTTTATCCCATTTGGTTCTGGAAGGCGGATTTGTCCAGGTTAACTCTCGCTATAAGAATGTTGAGCTTGTTGCTAGCTTCTCTCATTCACCGCTTTGATTGGAAGCTTCTTGATCAAATGGCACCAGAAGGTATTGACATGATCGACAAATTTGGAATTACAATGCAAATGGTTATTCCACTTGTTGCCATTCCTGTGGTTGTTGCTAAAGCGTAATAGTTAATATCTCTCGCGCACCACATGTTTAGAGAATTTTTTTTTTGAGAAGAATTTTTTTTTAATATATAAAAAAAAATGTATTTGGTAGTTTTTTTTTTTTTTTTTTGAGAGAGAGTTTCAACCTATGACGTTCGTTCTTAATGATACTCTTTATCATCAGATCAAGAAACCAATCAATATTTGGTGTAAGTGGGGATTGAACCTCAAATCTCTTATTCAATCATTAGAGACTTTAACAGTTGAGCTAATTAGAACCCACAAATATATTTAATGTTTGTGAAACTTTATCTAAGTTATCCTAATGTTTTTTTATTTTTATTTTTTTTAATGGAAATTATCTTAATGTAGACTTATCGTCAGTTTGTATTTTATTCTGAGTTTCAATTGATTGTCTTGTTTTTATCATCTCATACATTTGGTGATTTGGGTGCCTTGTAGGAGCGTCTCTAAGAAGTAGGCTGTATCATTTTGTAAATTATCTATTTATGGACTCATTTGGTGACTTGCCGTTTCACACTAGTATCATTCAAGGAGAAATTGATGTTGACTCACATTTAACTATGTCAATCACTTGGTGATTATGAATTAAACTCTTATATTCTTGCTGGTCTTCCATCAGAATATAATTCTCTTGTGACCTCTGTTACTAGCTGGTTGGAATCGGTTTCTCTTGATGAACTCTTTGGACTTCGTTGCAATTAGGCACGACTTTAGCAAATTTTAAATTTTGGACTTTGAAACAAGCAGGTTCCTATTTGAAATTTTGGACTTTGAAACAAGAAGGTTCCTTATGTAAATAGTGTTTGATAGGTTGATAGTTTAGTTCCTTGTGCACTTCCTTACGTAAATTTTCAATTGCGCCCAATGTGAAGTCCACATGTCAGCAAGAGAACCGTGTGAACCGTGGTCTGACCGTCCGGTTCTGTGAACCGTGACCAGTTCACACGGTTCACACGGGTGCCAGGCTTCCAGCCTTAAACGGCGCCGTTCTTGCCCTTTTTTTTTTTTACCCCACACTATACAACGTCGTTTGGAGCAACCCTAAATGTTGAAAGAACTTGAACCTGCCTCGCCCTCACTCTCTGGTCTTTGCCTCACCCTCACAGCCTCACTCTCTCTCAATTACATCTCTGCCTCGCCCTCGCCCTCACTCTCTCTCAAATCTCAGTTACATCTCTGCCTCGTCCTCATCTCGTCGCCGTCGCAGCTCTGCCTCTCTCTCATCTCGTCGCTGTCGCAGCCCAATCGGGTCGCAGCCCAGATCGCGTCGCAACCTAAATCGCGTTGCAGCCCAGATCGTCGGCGCAGCTCTGCCTCTCTCTCTCTCACTCTCATCTCTGCCTCTCTCCCTCGTCGTAGCTCACTCTCGTTGCCGTTGCCGTCGCTGTCGCTGTCGCAGTCACAGCTCAGCCTCAATGACCCTTTTGCTTAATACGGTATTACATGCTACGACTTTAATTTCTTACCGTTTGATTCCCCTAAAATTTTTAAAAAGTCTTACTGTTTTACTGGTGTCAAATTAGATGTTAATTGTTATACAGAGAATTGAAATTCCACAATAACTTAAACTTGTTGTATATATAGAGGTGGCTTGATTCTTGTGTAAATTTTAAGTTCAAAGATGCAGTGTCCTCATTGTGCAATTGATGTTGTTCTCTTAATTATTTTTATGGCCACTTAATCAAATCAACCATGTGACGAATTAGTTGCTAGAATTTTGAAATTTTCAATGTTGTGACTGTCGGTTTTTCTTTGGTATCCTTTGTTTTCCCTATTTCCATGTTTAAATTAACTCTTTTAACTAATAATTGTTTCTAGTAAAGCTTTTACAATTTTGTTAGTGTGTGTAATATGCGAGAGGATCTTCTAGCACTTTATTTTGGGGTCTTTTTTATATTTTTACGGTTATTGATGGAATTTTACTTGTACAAATTTTGTTTGCAATTTTAGTCTGGTTGCTGCAAGCCCCCATCGTACTGTGAGTTCATTTTAGGTTATTGGTTGCTTGATTATAGTTTGCTTGATTAGGTTATTGGCAAATTTAGATCAAAGAAGTAACAATTTGAAAAGAGAAAATGCGAGTTTTTATGATTTTTCATTGGAGGTGGTCAGTACCTACCTCAGTTCATATTTTGACCTTATGAACTTGATGCATCTTTGTTTGTATATTAATTTTTAGTTTTTATTTTTATTCTTTCACTAGCAGTGGGGCATATTCATATTTTGGTGCATTTTCTATTTGATTTGTTGTGGTCGTTTGTTTTTTTTTTTTTTTTTTTTTTAATTTCTATGCTCTGTATTTACACAAATTTATATTTTGGTGCATATCAAATTTCTATTTGATTTGTTGTGGTCATTTGTTGCAGTAAAGCATATTCATATTTTGGTGCCAATCTAGCCTTTTTGGTACCTCTGTTCCCAGTGGCTCATCTTCCTTACAGTTGAGTAATCCAACAATTTTAATTTTTATACATTATGTACGTATGTATCTTTGTTTGTGTAAATGTAATATGTGTATGTGGGTTATTAGCAACAAATATCACTGAAGTTTTGCTTGAATTTGTATGCTAGGACTGTTCTGAATTTGTGAATTTGTGATTCTTTGACTCTATGACTCTATGTATGTTAGTTTGTTAATTTGACTCTCGGTATTAAGTTGTGATTCTTTGACTCTCTATATTTCAAAAATTGATGGGTCTATAAGTGTTTGACTGGGTGTTTAGTCTTTTAGATTAAAATGGAAACAGAGACTGGTCTACTCCATCACATGACGGTGATTCTAATGTAGTGGAGTCTAGCTCAAGAGTAAGGGAAAATGTTGATCTGGCTTGGGAACATTTTAGTCTTGGGAAGGATGAGAAGGGACGGAATACTTTTACATGTGTGTATTGTAGGCAAACATATAAAGGTGGGGGTATTAATAGGATGAAACGACACCTTGCGGGGATAAAAGGGGATATTGGATCATGCAAAAAGGTTTCTCATGATGTGAGACACCAAATGTTAGAATATTTAAAGGAGTTTGAGTTGAAGAAAAAGGCTGAGAAACAACGTCAAGAAGAAATGTTTGGTGTGTCTTTTGCATATAGTGATGTGCAAGAAGATGAAGATGAAGATGAAGATGAAGATGAAGATGTTCAAGAAGTATTTAGTAGTGGGTTACCTAAAAAAACTGTTTTAGGTAAAAGAAAGGGTACAAAGCCAATGGGTAATTTCTTTGCTCCAAGAACTACTCCAGGAGCTCAACCATCTCTTAAAAGTGTGTTCCAAAGCAAAGAAAAAGTGAAGCAAGCTAATATGGCTATTGCAAGTGGATGTATGACACTTGCATTCCTTTTAACGCTGTGACTTCAGTGTACTACCAAATGATGATTGATGCTATTGCTGCTATTGGTCCTGGTTACAAAGGTCCAACTTATCATGCTATACGGGTCTCTTTGTTGAGGGATCAAAAGAAAGAGGTCCAATTGTTAGTTGACTCACAATGTAGGCATTGGGCAGAAGTTGGATGCACACTTATGGCTGATGGTTGGACAGATACTAGACATAGGTTATTGATCAATTTCCTTGTTTATTGTCCTAGGAGAATGGTATTTGTAAAATCAGTTGATGCCTCAGAGATTGTGAAGAGTTCTAGAAACTTGTTTAAATTGTTTGATGAAGTGATTACATGGGTTGGTCCAAAAAACATAGTTCACATAGTTACTGATAATGCTTCAAACTATGTTTGTGCTGGTAAGTTATTGTGTGAAAAGTATAAAACTATTAGTTGGTCTCCTTGTGCAGCACATTGCTTTAACCTTGTTTTGAAAGATATAGGAGATATGCCTCATGTGAATAGACTCAAAGAACGTGCTTCCAAAATTACTGTTTTTATTTATAATCATGTGGCTTTGCTTGCTTGGTTGAGGAATAGACTTGGTTGGACAGAAATTGTACGTCCGGGAGCAACAAGATTTGCTACTACTTTCCTTGCATTTGGAAGCATTCATGTGTATAAGCATGACTTGCAAGCCTTAGTAACTAGCAAGTTCTTTGTGGACAATAGATTGACAAAAGAGTTAAAGGCCAAAGAAGCAGTTTCAATCATTTTGGATAATTCTTTTTGAGATGATATTAATGTTATGGTCAAGATTTCATCACCACTCATTTGTTTGTTGCGGATTGTTGATTCTGATCAAAGGCATGCAATAGGATATATGTATGAGGCCATGTATAGAGCACAGTTGGGAATCAAGAAGATCTTCCGAATGAAGAAGCAGTTGTACAAGCCATACACCTCAATTATAAAAAACCGTTGGGATAAACATTTGCGCAAAGATCTTTATGCTGCTGCATATTGGTTAAATCCCGCTTTTCAATATGATGAGGAGAATTTTTGTCGAAAACCTGCAGTAAATATGGCTATTTTGGACTACATTGGGAACAAATACGATGGTGACCAAGAAAAGGTAATTAGGGAAACCCAATTTTTTAGAGACCGTATTGGGAGCTTTGATAGAGATCTTGCATTGTCAACAAGCAAGACCACTCATCCAGGTGAGAAGTAATTACTTTACTTTAATACTTTAAATAAATCTTAGTTTTGTTGTTTATTAATATTAGTTATGTTGTGTTATGAAACTTAGATGAATGGTGGAAGTTGTGGGGGGCTGATGCTCCAAACTTGCAAGAATTGGCAATTAGAATCCTTAGCCAAACTTCCGCCTCTTCTGGATGTGAGCGTAATTGGAGTTTGTTTGAACAAATACATTCTAAGAGGAGAAATAGGTTAGAGCATCAAAGGCTGAATGATCTTGTGTTTGTTCATCATAACTTGCGATTGAAACATAGGTAACTAAATGCTATATCTTGTCATTGCATTAATTTTTAGGAAGTCATTTATATAATGTAATTGTTAGTTACTAATTATGTTTAAATTCCAATAATGAGGATGACATTTTATGATGCAGGCTTTACAACAAAAAGTTTAATTTTGACCTCATTGATTATGCAAGTATCGACAAGACTTATTTTTGGGTATTTGTGGAAGAGGAAGACCTATATCTAGGATATGAAGAGTTAGAGAATGCAATTTATGAAGATGGTGCGTATCCAGCAAGTGCGGAGCCTTCTTCTAATGCTGAAGGTTAGTTTATATGTAAACAATTTGATAACCTATAGTGATTTTTCTTTTATTCTTTTTAAACTTGTGTAAACATTATAATGATTTTTCTTTTTATTTTTTTCAAACTTGTGTATAGATGATAGCAGTGAGGTTGAAGGAGTTGATTTGGGAACATTTGGACAAACTATAAGCCCTCCTCCTGGATTTTCAGGGGCTGATGATGAGCATTTTGATGACATTGATGATTTATTTTTATAATAATTCTGTTTGAACTTTGAACTTTGAACTTTGAATTTGGATTTTAGAGATAATTTCTATCTTTTTGTAAGACAGTGTGTAATTTGGTTGTTTATGCAAGTCGGAGACTTGTAGTTGTTTATGCATTTTGATGATTTATGCAACTTTGATGTTGTTTATGCAACTTTGATGTTGTTTATGCAAGTCGGAGACTTGTAGTTGTTTATGCAACTTTGATGATTTATGTATTTTTGTAAGAGACAATGTGCAAGTCGGAGACTTGTAGTTGTTTATGCATTTTTACTTTGACAGGTTTATGGATTAATTGAGTAATTCATGTTTATGTTTGCTAAGGATTTGACATTTTTTATTTTTCTTGTGAAAGTTATGCTATAAAAAATATTTGAAAGATAGATCTCTAAATGAATTAGACTATTTTAGTTAATTTTCTATTTTTTATTAATTTAATATTTTTATATATATTTAAAATAATTATTAAATTAATTATGACGTCATTACGGTTCGACCCCAATTCGACCTCGGTTGGACCTTAAAAACCTTGAAGCTCTCCCTTTTACGGTTCAATGAACGGTCCGGGTTTCAAAACCATAATACACATCAAGCACAAGATACATTCATGGTAGTTGAAGGAATATATATATATATATATATATATATATATATATAATGTACGTGGTAATTGGGGTTGTCCAGCACATGTGCTAAAGGGGAAGCCTGATAAGTTGGAACCAAAATCGGAAGTATGTTTGCTAGTTGGTTATCCAAAAGAAACTAGGGGTTATTTATTCTATAGTCGAAATGATAACAAAGTTCTTGTTAGTACAAATGCTAAATTTTTGGAAAATGACTATATGAATAATTTTACTCCTAGAAGTAGAGTTGTATTGGCTGAAATGAATGAGTCTGTAAATCAACAACCATTGGATAAAACTAAGGAAAAAGTGGTTGTATTAGATACACCACAAGATACTACTCATGAAATGTCTAGTACATAATTGCCTCATCGTAGTGGGAGAATTGTTCGGCCTCTTGTGAGATTTATAGGTTTAGGAGAAACTTATAAGACTATTTCAGAAGAGGCTGAATTGGATCCCTACACTTATGAGGAGGCAATGAATGATATAGATGCACATCATTGGGTCCAAGCTATGAAATCTGAATTAGATTCCATGTATTCCAATCGAGTTTGGAGTCTTGTAGAGGCGCCTAAGGGCATTAAACCTGTTGGTTGTAAATGGGTTTACAAGAGGAAGAGAGGGATAGATGGAAATGTTGAAACCTTTAAAGCAAGACTAATGGCTAAAGGGTATACATAAAAAGAAGGCATCGATTATGATGAAACCTTTTCGCCAATAGCCATGCTTAAATCTATCAGAATTCTCTTATCCATTGTTGCTTATTATGATTATGAGATTTGGCAAATGGATGTCAAGACTGCATTTCTTAATGGCAATCTTGAAGAAGAAATCTATATGTTGCAACCAGAAGGTTTCATAGCAAAGAACCAAGAGCATATGGTATGCAAGTTGAAAAGGTCTATTTATGGACTTAAGCAAGCATCTAGGTCATGGAACATCAGATTTGATTAGGCAATCAAATCATTTGGTTTTGAGCAAAATCTTGATGAATCATGTGTGTACAAGATACATCAAGACAAAGTAGTAATGTTCCTAGTGCTTTATGTTGATGACATTCTACTCATTGGAAATGATGTAGGAGTAATGTCATCGGTTAAAGTTTGGTTGTCAAGCCAATTTGATATGAAAGACTTGGGTGAAGCTAACTATATTCTAGGGATCAAGCTTTGGCGAGATCGAAAGAATAGGATGTTAGGTTTGTCACAAGCTGGATATATAGATAAGGTTCTAGAACGGTTTAGCATGCAAAACTCCAAGAAATGATTACTTCCTTTTAGACATGGGGTTCCTTTGTCTGATGACCAAAGGCATAAGACTCAAGAGGAAGAAAATATTATGAAACAAGTTCCTTATGCTTCTGCTGTAGGAAGTCTCATGTATGCAATGCTTTGTACTAGGCCGGATATTTGTTATTCAGTTGGCATGGTCAGCCGTTATCAATCAAATCCAGGACTTAAACATTGGCAAGCTGTAAAGCATATTCTCAAGTATCTACGGAGAACGAGAAATTATATGCTTGTTTACTATTGTGAGGATTTGATTCCCATTGGCTATACAGATTCAGATTTTCAGTCGGATCTAGATTTTAGAAAATCCACGTCAGGTTGTGTTTTCACCTTGGGAGGTGGAGCCATAAGTTGGAGGAGTGTTAATCAATCTTGTATTGCAGACTCTACCATAGAAGTTGAATATGTTGCTGCTTGTGAAGCAGCAAAGGAGGCTGTTTGGCTCAAGAAATTCCTTTGTGATCTTGGTGTTATAAGAATTGAGCAAGTTCCTATCACATTGTTCTGTGACAATAGTGGAGCGGTTACACAATCCAAGGATCCAAGGAATCATAAGAAAGGAAAACACATAGAAAGAAAGTACCACATCATTCGAGACATTGTTGCTCGTGGAGATGTGATTGTAGCAAAGATTGATGGTGCAAAGAATCTAGTGGATCCCTTCACCAAAGCCTTGCCTCAAAGGACTTTCGAGTCACGTTTGGAGGAGATGGGAGTTAGATTAGTGCACAATAGTCTTTAGGCCAAGTGGGAGATTGTTGGGATATGTGTCCTTAAATCTTATTGTATGATACTATGTATTTTATTATGTAAGACATTATGTATGACTTAATGTTTTGGTTAATAAAATTGTATTATTATTTGAAAATATTGGTAACATGAATATTGGGACATTATCATATAGTCTATGAGATGCATAGTATTTGATTTATGTGATTTAGTCACAGAAGATATAAATCACAAGTTCTTTGTAAACTCAGAATTATAGTTCGTAGTCGGTGATGAAATTGGGCATTTCATCTACGAAGACTATAACATATCAACTAAGATGCTTTGTCTTGATCATGGAAATGGAGATTTCTAGTTGATATATTGATATGTTTTAAGAGTTAAGACATATTGAACTGGACCGGTGTGAGATTTATTATTCTCCTAACGACTGTCAATTGAATAATAAACTCACGACTTATATTTGCATGAACTCTTAATCCTGAGAGGATAATGGACCTGATCATGAAGTGTAGGTTGCTTTGATATATCAGGAGTGAGATCTATAGTAACGGTCAAAATCTTAGTATGTTGGGTAGCCACATTTAGTGTTGATGGAACATATATTCTCAAGATGGAATTCATAGTCTCTTAATGGAGATACAAAATATTCCCTTGAGATAAGTTTAATGGGTTTGTTATTCAGAGAGTTGGGCCTAACCACTTTAGTAAGGAGTTACTAAAGTATATATTTATGGAATTGAATTTCATAAATATATGATGAATAACTTAAAGAATTAAACCGGGTACTTAAGGAATTAAGATGTAGTAATAAATAAAGTGGCAGTTTGCTTTCATGACTTTGTGTTACTATGAATATTTTATGAAGGGGTTGCATGTATAATAAAGTCTTGGGATATAATTTATTAATAAGGCCTAGAGTGCAACTATATTTATATAGTGGTATTAAATATAGTTAATGGTAACTTTGGACTTGTCAAGAGTTAGTGGTATTAAAGCCCAATGCCCATTGGAGCTAGTATTTTATTGGTCCCTTTTGGTCCCACTCCAAGCCACACACTTAAGCCCAATTGGAAAGGCCCAAAAGGCCGGCCCAATTAGATAATCAATTAGATACAAAGGGAGAAACATACAGAATTTTCAAGTAATGAAAAAGAGAATTCATAGAGAGAGTTAGAGAGAACACTCTTGTGAAGTGGTGTAAAAAGTGTTAGACACTTTTTGACATTCTCCTTTTGGAACTGATTGAGAGACCACACATCTTGGGCGTTAGTGGAATTGGAGTGAAGATTGAAAGTATTCCCAAGTAACTCTCATCTTCCAGTTTTGAAATTCACCGCTCCAAGGTACACTCTCTTGTTCTCATATTCTGAAACTTAAACAATGCATGTTAACTTTTATGTATGAAGTAGATCTGTTTTATTTTAATTTTTCCTTCCGCTGCGCTGTACTATTCCATCATAATCTAAACAGGAGAAGCCTCTTAAATAATAGTGCATGCAATGTGGCTTTTTTTTTAGTGGTCTTATTTTGTAGTGAAAAAAAAAAACATGTTTTCATTTTATATATATATATATATATATTTTTTTTTTTTTTGAAATTTTAATTTATAAGTGAGGCTTTTTTTTAGTGGTCCTATTTTGTAGCGAAAAAAAGTGTTTTTATTTTATACATATAATTTTTATTTTGAAGATTTCATTTATAGGTGGATAAATCAATTTAAAAATCAACAAGAGAGTGATCCTATTTTTTAGGCAATATTTTAGTAGAAGTTAAGTTATTTTAGTATATATATAGTTATTAATCGCCTCCTTCTCCAGCCTCTGTACTTCTGTGATGATAGGCCCCAAACGCGTTAACCCCTTGTGATGAATTAAGTTGATTAATTAGCCAAGTTATTAATTAATCAAATTAACATGCAAATTGTGTGGTAGCACAAACAAATCACCGATAAACTAAAGTATGCAGCGAAAATTAAATGACAGAGTGATTTGTTTACGAATGGGGAAAACCTACACGGCAAAAACCCTACGGAGCGATTTTAAGGTCACCACTCCCAAAATTCCATTATTATCACAACAAGTGGTTACAAATAAAGGAATACCAAGTACCTTACCAACCTACAGTTGAACCCTTACCCCAATACCCAATTAGACTTGTTTTGTAGTGACAATTTCTCCTTTTGATGCACGACTCCCAAGTACGTGACTAACCAATTGCGCGGATCCCAGTACGTGACTTCAATCACCAACTAGAGAAAGTTGTTGGCTGGAAAGTTCTTCAATTCATCCACACGATGAAGATCAAGAAGATGCTTGGTTACAAAACCCTACGATGCACATTACACCGCAACTTCTTCATAAGAGAGATGAACTAGGGCAAGAATTTTGTCTCAGGTCACCAATTGCTTGAACAAGGGTTTCTCAATGCTTATGTAACTTGTGTCCCTTTTGACGACTCTTAAAATAATTCTTTTATATGTTTAGGGTTAGAAGAAAAGAAGTTCCAAAGACATATGTACGGGTTTGAATAAAAACAGAACTCAAAATTTGTTTTTCTTAAATCTCGATAGCTAAAGGTGTAGAGGTTCTATCGAGTAGCTGTCGAGCCCCGGGGCTAAACAGCTTCTTAAAGCTCGATAGATACAGTTGTCGAGACAGGTGTCGAGTTTTAAAAACTGGCACTTCTCAATTTGAATCTTGGACAACTTGCATGGCTTTAACACTTGATCTTGAAACCTTATTTCTTGAAGTATTAAAATCATCCTAGAGCTACCCAAATACAAGCTGAGTTCGTTTTGTCAAAGGATAAGCCAATTACATAAAAGAATGACATATGTTCAAAACAAAATGAAACACATATATCCTAACTATCTCCCCATTTGGCAATCCGTGACAAAACCACAACAAACAAATTAATATATAAGAGAATTCATAAATCACTCAACTCATATTCACTTGTTGAATACAATAAAATCTATCCTAACACAAACTCTTGAAAAACTTTGCAAGAAGAGAGTTCATGGCAAGTAAACTTTGACAACCTGTATTTCTGAAACACTTTAAATAAAACATATCAAGGTATCTTTGTGTGAAGCAGAAATAATAGATTGCATACAAGTATAAGAAGCATGTGTATAAGGAAGAAAAGAAACAACACATGTAAAGATAGGTGGAAGAAACATACATCAACATGTATATATACTATCATGTATGTAAAACTGGTCACAGGTAAAAGAACAATGTATCCCCAACAAGAAAGAAAAGAAAAGATACATATAGTCCTCACCACATCCCTCAAATCAACAACACTCCCCCTATAAAAAATGTCATGTACATGCTCTCCCCTTAAGTATGACTACTCTCATAACCAAAACCTACTCCCCCTTTTTGTCACGAGTGACAAAAGGTAGAGTGTCAAGTAGACATCTCAGCGGTAGAGTTAGCATCTCCATCATCATCATCCAAAGCATCATCGTCATCACCATCATCATCTTCAGACTCAGAAGCCACATAAGGTGGTGGATGAGAAGCCTCAGAAGCAAAACTGCCCATGGTCGCCTGTCGTCGAGCAATGCGACCAACACGAACATTCACTTGATACAACTCTGTAGAGAGCGTATCGAAGCGAGCATCCATGCGCTGAAGCTATGCCATGATATCTCCTAGTGACACATCACTCGAGGAAGAGGAAGAAGCAGATATGGCTCGAGCAGATCTAGATGAAAGGGAGGAACGAGCTGTTAAAACTGTCTGTCGTGACCTAAACTGTGCCTCACTACGTTTTACGGTAGTAGCGTCTATGGCAACCATGACATGGAAGGGGTCGGACACAAAAAAAAGGATAGAGAAATGGCATAAAATCCTCGTGATAGCAGAAGGAAAGATGAGCTTATCGTGGGTAGTCATATTCCTATAGAAATCTATGATAGAGAAAATGAAGTGTGAAGGAAAGTCTATAATGAGATACTTAAGAAAAGATAACAAAAATTGAGCACAAGGCTCTGTGATGGAGTTGTAGTGAGAGAGTGGGTGCAGAACAAATGTCATCACTATGTTCATGAAACGAGGACCTTTAGCAAAAGGCCGACATGGTGTAAACTGACGCTCACCCCAATCAGAAGGCTGCTTACAAAAAGCAGAAATCATCTCGTCTTTGGACATAATCTGTAGACACTCATAACTGGGGTAGTCAGGATGCGCAACCCTTGGAACTTGAAGCACATCAGAAACCAACTCCGGTGTGACTACTATGCGCGTACCTCGAACGAGAGTGTGAAAGAGAGGTACTGAAGAATCAATTCCATGCATGTTGGAGTAAAACTCCTATATCAGCACGGAAGGACAAGTGACCAGGACCTCACACAGTGACTCCTAACCTCGACTGTGAATGACATCAGGAGGTCAGTGTCGGCAAAGTCTGCTAGAATAATTTGGCGTTCCGAATGAACACCTTGTTTAGAAAAGTTCTCCCAGAAGTCCTTTTGGGCATTCTCATCATGGAACCAAATAGAGGAAGGAGTAGGATCAGAAGACGAAAAGGCCCTAGAATGAAGAAGGTTCTGGAACGGAATGGACTTACGTTTTGGTGCCATAGACACTACTAACGTAAACAGAAAGAGAGGGCGAAAGAAAGAAACACTCAGAAAAGTTCCAAAAACAATTCAAATATAACAAGTATATTGAAAAGAGAGAATGTATGCATGAAAAATGCATGAACATGTGACATGCAATATGAAAAATATCATGGGTTCAGCCCAATCCAAACCTATCAGAACACAAACAATTTGCACACATCTAAATGCATGAGTATATTTTTAGAATGCTAATGTGATACAATGCATGGAGTTTTTAAAATCAAATCTACAAAACCCATCCCAAAAATTGCAACAAAAATTCATCAATTTTGAAAAACCCCAAAAAAATTTCAAAAAACCCCAAAACTAGGTTTCAAGACATGAAATGCATGAAGAAAGAGAGATTAGAAGCTTACCAAGTGAAGGAATACTTGAAAGAAACTTGAAGAAACCTTAGGTAGAGGTCTGGAGTGAGAGAGAGAGGTTTGGGAGGTGAAAAAAGTGAGCTATTAAGAGAGAGATCGAGAGAAACAAGAACCGGATCGCACAGAATCTATATATAGAGGTTCAATAATTCTTGATAGATACACGTGTCGAGAGGTGTCGAGACATCTGTCGAGGAAGGTGTCAAGAGATACAACGTCGACAAATACAGCTATCGAGAAGGTGTCGAGGAATAACACAAAGACATGTGAACAAAAGCTCGATCGATCCACCAACTGTTGAAAAGCTGTCGAGAGGACAGAAACTTCCTCGATCGATCCACCAGGTGTCGAGAAGCTGTAGAGATTGCGATAAGAAAAAGCTAAGAAGCTCAACAGACAGCTAGGTGTCGAGGAGGTGTCGAGCCAGCTTTTAAAAGCAGTTTTTCGAGAAGAGAAAAGCATAGATATGAATGCAATCACTCATGCAACTCAACCAATGATCCAATTGACAGATTAAGCTCTCAAAATCATCTCTCAATAACAATTTTAAGCACATGGATTCCAAAACACACACACACACTAAACAAGTCTAACCAATTTTATATTTCTAAAACAAGTTAAGACAGTTTAGTGAGCATACATTAATGCAAATAAATCTTATGATGGCCAAATCACATTGTACCTGTACATGTATCAAAAGTAGCAAATAATATTGCGTGTTATGAGTGAAAAACATTACAAGATTGCATAAGTGTCTCAAGGTTATGACGATTTGAGATATGAGAAAATCTCTTTAATTCACACACATTCATAACTGATTGATGGGGACTATCACCTTCGAGGTACGTCCTATAACTCCCACATCTCCTAGAAAACACGCTTACAATCATAGTTTAAAGCATTTTGCTCTTTTTGCTTTTTATTTTCCTTTGCATATTTTTTTATTTATTTCTTAAGCATATCATGCATGGGCATATAAGAGAGAAAAGAAATACCCAGTTATGTTAAGCTTTTTGACATTGCACTTTTGCTATGCCGAAGCATACAAATGTCATTGACATTGCACTTTTGTTATGCCGAAGCACACAGATGTCATTTCATGATTGACAAGTAACAGTGGTGAGATAGTTATTTATGCCTTTCTCTTAGAATTTTCTCGTCCTACCTGTCAAAAAGAGTGATACGAGTGTTAAGTACAAGAGATCACTTAACCTTACTCATCACAAACAAAGAGCCATAAAACTTACTTGCTTAGTTGTGCATAAGGATACTTATCTAATCTACAAGAGATACAAAATTTAGAAAACTATGTTTCAATGGCCATTTTAAGGTTTACAAGAACCGATGTACACAAACACACACTGTTTTTGTATTTTTCAATTTTTCAAAATTTTTTTTATTTTTATCTGAAAAGCAAAATAAAACAAAAACTGAAAATAGACAAACAAAAATATGTTAAACAAAGCAAAACAAGGCATAAAACTAGATTGACTCAAAACAGTAAAGCAACACACACAAGTAATGCAAAAATAAAAACAAGAAGGGGAGAGAGAGAAAACGTGAATAAATCACTTGGAACATTTTTCCTTCCACACCTTGGAAGAACCTTTCCTTTTTGCTAACCCTTAAACTGGTGATGAGGGGAAATGATTAAAACCGTTCAAGTACGAAAGGAACATGAGGGCTTTAAGAAGATCTCCAAGAGGAGCAAGAGAGGTTTGAAGCTGATTTTAGTTTCCAAATGCTATCATGCCATTGCTCTGTTGAGTGGCTAACCAGTTATAGCAATTTGGCCAAGTATGACCGGCAATACCACAATGATGATAGAGATGCTGCTCCTTCTATTTAGGCTTTTGAGAGTTAGCCTTCTTAGTCCAAAGATTTTTAGTTTCCTTCTTCTCAAACTTAGAGGGTGCTCCTAAGATGGACTTACCATTGTCTAGGTTCTCACTTGCTAATTCAGTTTTAGCATCTTTATTATCAAAATTAAGGTTATTAGCAGGAGGAACAAAAATAGTAGTACTAGCAGAAGGAGTATTAGAGGAAGATAATTCATACCCCAATCCTGTTCGATCAGAAGCAGATTTTTGATTATTGAGCATCTCATCTAGCTTCGTACTTGATGTCCTTTCCAATTGAGTTCTAACTTGAAATAGTTCCGCTTCAAGATTCTTGGTCTTCTCAGCCAGGAAATTGTTCTCGAATCCCAGTGCCCCAATAGTTTGATTTACTTTATCAAACTTAGTGGAAAGCTCCTCACGGTCAAGTTCCACATCACTGAGCTTCTTGGTGGCTAGCCTATAGAGCTTCTCATGCTTCTCAGAAAGCTTGTACAGTTTCTCATAGGCGGTATGGATATCATCTTGATTATCCATCATTTCAAACTTAGCATCCAACAATTCTTTTTCTTCATTTACATCTTCAGTAATTCCTTCAGTAGGATTGACAGTGGCAGTGAAGGCATTCAAAATTCTGTCATCATCATTGTCAAAATCGTCCTCGGGCTGAGTGTCGCTCAAGGTAGCAGCAAGTGCCTTGTTCTTCCCAATGCTTTTGAGATATGTAGGACACTCTTGTTTCATATGACCAAAGCCTTGACACCTGAAACACTTAGGTCCAGCGGGAACAGTATACTGACCGTCATCTCTAGTATCCTTCTTCCCTTTATCTAGGCTCTTGAACTGAGAAGAACTGGATTGCCTATGATCCTTGTCGAAGCCTTTTCCATTAGAATTTTTCATGAATTTTTTGAATTTCCTGGTGATGTAAGACTTCATCTTAGAATCCTCATTGTCTGAAGACTCATCTATCTCATTGCTCTTAGCCTTCAGTGCCATGCTCTTGCCTTGACATGCCAATTCTTGTCAACCCTAGCTCGTAGGTTTGCAAATTACCAACCAACTCAGTTAGAGGAATCTTGTCAATATTCTTTGATTCCTCTATTGTCGTGATCTTGGCATGGAATCTCTTGGGCAGAGGTCTGAGCACTTTTCTTACGATATTGGATTCAGGAATGGTTTCCTTAAGATTGAAAGCTGAGTTCACTATGTATTTGAGCTTGGCATAGAACTCATCAAATGACTCATCCTCCTCCATCTTAATTTCTTCGAAGCTTGTAGTGAGCCTCTATAGTTTCAAATCCTTGACTTCCTTTGTTCCCTTATAAGTTGTCAAGAGAATGGTCCATGCTTCGTTAGCAGTTTTAATAGAGGAAATCTTCTTGAACTCCTTATTAGTGACTACACTGAATAGGGCATTCAATGCTCTGCTGTTGAAATTAGCTGCCTTGATCTTGGCATCATCCCAATCGGCCGACGCTTTTGTAGGCTTGGTCCAGCCTATCTTCACAGCTTACCACACCCTCTCATCTAGTGACTGCAAGAAAGCTCTTATGCGTACTTTCCAGTATACATAGTTAGTATCATCAAACAGTGGAGGTATAATAAGAGACTGACCTCTATCCATGACAAACAGGGGTCAATGGATCACACACAACGATTAAACCCTAATCAGAGTGTGCCTGCTCTGATACCACTTGATAGGCCACAAACACGTTGACCTCTTGTGATGAATTAAGTTGATTAATTAGGCAAGTTGTTAATTAATCAAATTAACATGCAAATTGTGTGGTAGCACAAACAAATCACCGATATACTAAGTATGCAGTTGAAATTAAATGACACAGTGATTTGTTTACGAATAGGGAAAACTTACAAGGAAAAAGCCTTACCGGGTGATTTTAAGGTCACCACTCCCGAAATTCCACTATTATCACAACAAGCGGTTACAAGTAAAGGAATCTTAAGTACCTTACTAACCTACAATTGAACCCTTAGCCCAATACCCAATTGGACTTGTTCTATAGTGACAATTTCTCCTTTTAATGCACGGCTCCTAAGTATGTGACTAACCAATTACACAGATCCTAGTACGCGACTTCAATCACCAACTAAAGAAAGTTGTTGGCTGTAAAGTTCTTCAATTCATCCACACAATGAAGATCAAGAAGATGCTTGGTTACAAGAATGTGTGCTATACAAGTAATCTATTAAAAATACTGAAAGATTGTATTGTGTGCCTTTTTATAAAAGGCATAAGAGTGCAGTACAAGTAAAGGTGTAGTACAAGAATGTGTACTATACAAGTAATCTAGTTGGGCCTAAAGCCCATAACACTATACACGTTAACAGCCCCCTTCAAACTCAAGGTGGAAGTGAGACCAACTTGAGGTTGTCAACCAAAGTACGAAGGCGTCCCTTAGAATGTGACTTGGTGAAGATATCTGCAAGTTGATCTGTAGAGGAGACTGAGATTAGCTTGAAATCACCATGGACAAGATGATAACGGATAAAATGACAATCGATCTCGATGTGTTTAGTCCATTCATGAAAGACATCATTGTGAGTTATATAAATGGCACTCTTATTGTCACAATAAAGAGGAGTAGCAGAAGATGTAGACACATCTAAGTTTTTAAGAAGCCATCGTAGCCAAAGAAGCTTAGATGTGGTATTAACAAGGAAACGATATTCTGCTTTAGTATTGGAGTGGGCCACATGAGTTTGTTTCTTGCTTCGCCAAGAAATAAGAGAAGAACCAAGAAGAAAGCAATAACTAGTGGTGGACCTGTGATCAGTGGGATCTCCTGCCCAATCAGCATTAGAAAATGCACGGAGAACAAGAAGAGACTGGGCAGAGTAGAAAAGACCATGGAAGAGAATGCCCTTTAGGTATTGAAGAATGCGCAGAATAGCATTATAATGAGTCGATCATGGAGCAAACAGATACTGGCTCACTTGGTGAACTGCATAGGAAATGTTTGTTCGAGTAACAGTGAAATAAACTAAGCTGCCAACTAAGCGTCTATAAAGAGAGGGATTAGACAATGGTTTCCAACCTAGGGGAGTCAAATGCGCATTAAGCTCAACTAGAGTGTCAACAGTCTTCTTATCAGTAAGTCCAGCTCAAGATAAAAGTTCAGAGGCATACTTAGCTTAAGTAATGTAAAGTCCATCTGTAAAATGAGTGATTTCAAGACCCAAGAAGTCACTGAGATGTCCAAAATCTTTCATCTCAAACTGCTGACTGAGAAAATCCTTGAGTTCTTGAATGCCACTGAGGTCATCACCAGTTATGATCATATCATCCAAATACAGGAGAAGTAAAATAGTGCCTTTATTAGTGCGAAGAAGAAATAAGGCAGAATCATAATGACTGAATTTGGCAAACCAAGCTCGTAGAGCTTGTTTAAGGCCATAAAGAGCACGTCGAAGGTGACAAACATTGTTTGCTTCAATAGAGAGACTAGAAGGAGGTTGCATATAAACTTCTTCACTTAAATCCCCATTAAGGAATGCATGTTTGACATCCATCTGAAAAAGGTCTCATTTACTACCAGCAGCAACCGCTAAGAGGGCACAAATAGATGAGATACAAGCAACCAAAGCAAAGGTCTCTTCATAATCAATCTCATACTCCTGTGTAAAACCTTTTTCAACAAGACGAGTTTTGTAGCGCTCGATGGACCCATCAAAGCAAGTCTTAATCTTGTAGATCCACTTACAACCAACCACAGATTTCTAGGGAGGAGAGTGACCAAGTCCCAAGTATGGTTTTTAAATAATGTATCAAGTTCCTCTTTCATTGCAATCTGCCATAAAGGGTTCGTGGATGCCTCACGATAGGTGTGAGGCTCGTGCAGTGTAGTAAGGGCAGTGTAATAATGATAGTCAAGTAAATGTGTAGAAATGGATCTTACTTGAGTTGAGTGACGAGGTGGAATGTCTTGTGCAAGATCTTCAGGTGGAGCAGGAGCAGGGGACCCAAGCTCAAGGTTGGGTAGCTTGCCTTCGACCGATTCATCTTCCACCTGTTCATTATAGGGGGAACGAGGAAAAGGATCAAAGATATCTGGTGGTTGGACAGAAAAGTCTACAGGAGAATCAGGAGCAGCTACAGGAGGATTAGGAGCACCTACAGAAGGGTCAGGAGTAGCTACAGAAGGAATATGTGCCTCATCTAGAAATAGATCTAATATAGAAGAGTAAGACAGAGAAGCACGAAAGTGAGAGAGTTCGACAAAGAGGCGATGTTCCCAAAAGACAACATTGCGGGAGATACAAAGACGATGAGAAATAGGATCATAACACTGATACCCCTTTTGAGTTTTGCCATAGCCAAGAAAACAACAAAGCCTTAACCTTTGCTCAAGTTTGTTATGCTCATGTGGCTGAAGAAGAACAAAATAAGCAAAACCGAAGGAGCGAAGGTGGTGATAGTGTGGAGGTGACCCAAAAAGGCGCTCATATGGAGTTTGATTTTGGATGACAAGACTGGGAATAGCATGAACAGCATGAGTAGCATGAAGAGCAGTTTCGCTCCAAAAAGGAGCAGGAACTTTGGCAGAGAGAAGGAGAGCACGAACAGTGTCAAGAATATGACGTAGTTTTCGTTTGGCTCTACCAATTTGCTGAGAGGTACCTAGACAAGTTAGTTGATGAACAGTACCATAGGAATGCAAAACAGCTTGGAAAGCATATTGAGTGTACTCAAGAGCATTATCAGATCAAAAAATTTTGATACGTTTGGAAAATTAAGTTTCAACCATTTTTCCAAAATTAGAATATACTTGCAATAATTCAGAACGATATTTCATATTAAAAATCCAGCTATAGCGAGAGTAATCATCAACAAAGACAACAAAATACCAAGTGCCACCAATACTAGAGACTAAAGAAGGTCCCCAAACATCAGAATGAATAAGGCCAAAGATATCAGTGGATATTAATTCACTAGTATTTAAAGGCAAAGCTGGTTGTTTTCCTAACTGACATGAAACACAATCAAAATTTTCTTTAGACACTGAACCTAACAAACCTCTAGAAGCCAATTGTTGTACTCGAGAAGAAGATGCGTGACCAAGTCGAGCATGCCAAAGTGCAAGGGAAGGAATAGAAGAAACTACAGTAGCTGCGACAACAAAAATAGGAGCAACAAGTGGAAGACGAAGGTTATCCATGGGAAACATACGCCTAACTCTAGGACCGGTCCCAAGCTCTTGTCCTGTCCTTGGATCCTGCACAATACACCTAAAGTAATCAAATATAATGCGATAACCCAACTCAGCTAATTATCCCACAGAAAAAAAGTTGTAAGAAAGGTCAAGAACATTAAAGACCCTAGGAATAGAAGGTTGGAGGTCAAAATAGAACCTATATTATGACCAGACATTGTGGAACTATTTGCTGTGCGAATATTAAGAGGGTGTGGCGCAAGTTTAAGTTTAGAAAATAATGACGAGTGAGGTGTCATGTGATTGCAACAAGCAAATCCGTAAGCCAAGAGGAAGGAGACATACCAAATAAAGCTGAGAGAGAAAAGGAATAAGATGCATTACCAACCATACGAATGACATTGGCAATGATATTTTTAAGGTCATATGTGGACATGGTGAAAGTGCAACCTGAAGACTTAGATTGTGCAAAGGCGGAAGCCATTGGTTGGACACTCTCAGTGTTAGCAATAGTAGCAGTAGAAATTGAAATAGTTATTTTGTTGCAATGATAGCAAGTCTCAATATTATGGGCAAAACGTTTGCAAAAATTGCTAAAACGTTGCTGGATTGTCGGTGACTATTATTGCAAAAAGAAGAAGACTTGTCCTTATTCTTCATTTAGAAGAAAAATATGCAATAACGGACTGCAAAAATGAAATATACATAAAAACTGGGTAAGGAGCACCTGGACTGCAAAAAGTCAACTCTAAGAGAAAAGTCAACAGTCAACCCTAGTCAAAGTCAACTCTAGAAGTCAACGGTCAACAGTAAAGGTCAACGGATGACGTCAGCAGGTTGACTAATGGATGAAGTCAACAAATGATAGGATGCTGACGTCAGCTAGGGCTGTCGTGGTAGAGTAGTTGGCGCGTGTGGTGCGTGGCACGCGTAAGGCACATGATGTAGCGTAGACGGCGCGTGAGGCGCGTGACACGGGGCAGGGTATACTGGTGGCGCGTGAGAGCGCGTGAACTTTTCAATGAAGCCAGTTCTTTTTTGAAGTTGTAGATTGGAGAAAGACGATTCTAATGGTGACGGCGGCGACAAGATCGGAGCAACCCTGGCGGTGCGTGTGGCGCATGTATGATTTTAGCCGAAACTTTGACCAAAGCGTGGCGGCGCGTAGAGTGTGACTTTATATAGGAGGCATAGGAGTGCAGTACAAGTAAAAGTGTAGTACAAGAATGTGTGCTATACAAGTAATCTAGTTGGGCCTAAAGCCCATAACAGGTTCCAATAATTATATGCGGTCGCTGCTTTATAGTGTATGGATCTCACAAACACATGAAATTTATATGCTGTGAAAGGATGGATGCATATATTTGATGCATGAGATGCATTATTTTTTAATATTGATGGAATCATATTTATTTTAGTGACACGCATCTTGGTCTAAAATGGAAAAAAAAAAAAAAAAATTTCTTTTAAAAAAATGTTTTGCACCCATGGAATTATTACTCTATGATGATGTGATTTACTAGTGTTGTGATAAAGTCTACA
This sequence comes from Castanopsis chinensis, assembly GCA_032878915.1. Taxonomy (NCBI): domain Eukaryota; kingdom Viridiplantae; phylum Streptophyta; class Magnoliopsida; order Fagales; family Fagaceae; genus Castanopsis; species Castanopsis chinensis. The sequence goes on along the minus strand of JAVQMG010000115.1, from coordinate 6,526,488 downwards.
ATCATGTATGGCCTGCTATTGTTTATACAATGTGTCTGTTTGGTAAGATTATTTTTGCCAACTTATTTTACTATTTAACTTATTTTTATTACTATTTATGAGTCTCACTACACTTTTGATACTATTTATAAGTCCTACTATACTATTTTAGCTAACTTTTACCTTTATCTACAATATTTTCAACAAAAAGTTTTTTGTTTCAGCAAAATAAGTGGACCCCAAACAAACCCAATGTATAAAAAGGGTTTATCCCGGAGGCAAATGAGCATTTGTTCCTAATTTACAAACCAAGTAACAAGATGTGCTCATGTTTTGAAACTATTTAACAAAATACCCTTATTTTTTAAACTCAATCTTAACAAAATTGAGTTACAGGTAAAACTTGACATTAGCAATGTCGAGTTCTATGCATATTTTTTCATTTATTTATTTATTTATTTGAAAATTTAATTGGAATTCAACATTGCTAATGTCGAATTCCACTTAAATTTTCAAAATATACAAAGAACTCAATTATGAGAATATCAAATTTTACATAGAATTCGATTTTGTTAAAATTGAATTTAAAAAACAAGAACATTCTACTAAATAATTTCAAAACATGAGTATTTTACTGAATAGAGTATAAATTATGGATAAATATTCATTTTCTCCTTTATCTTGTAATATATGTGGTGAAGCTAATCATCGGTTTCGAGGTAATTATTGTCTTAGGTACATCTTATCACAAATGAAATCGATAGCTAAGAAAATAGTGAATCCATGAAGGAATTGACAAGAGTGAATTCATTGGCCGTGCTAGTTGTGAAGAAATGACTACTGTGAATAAATCTCCTAGTTTTGGGCATATCAAGGGCCCATTTGTCATGGCAGGCTTGGATAGAGACTTGGGGGTTTGTCACCAAGTTCCAAGAGGTTTCTAATGATTATAAAAGGTTTTGGTCCTAGAGGAAGCGATTTAGGAATTGAGTTGCTTCTTCTTGCAATGGTATGAAGGGCCTGAATAATGGTCCAACTGAGGCAAAGATAGAGTATACAGCTTAAAGCTTACTTCCATCTCTGTATGTGTTCCAGAGAGAGAGAGAATCAAAAAAAGAAAAGGGAACTTGAATGTATCTCCCTCCCTATGGCCTATGGGCCTGAAGGTATCTTATGCATGCAATAAAGTCATGAGCAAACGTTACGGAATTAAATTGACCTCTACAATTTGAATGGTGTACGAACTGTGTTGTTATCCCATTGGAGTTTTCTTTATGGAAGTCCCGCCACTAATGGGCTCTGACCCTTATCCTTTTTAGGCTCTATAAAGCAGTGTTCGTGGGCAACACACATTTCCCCTCTTTGAAACGTGACAAAATGTCAATTTCATGTCCAACTTTTATGATTTAGAGTTAGAGTAGGATATGTTTGTTAAGGTGAAATGGAGTGGATAGAAAATTTGGAGAGAAAATGGGAGAAAAATGGGGAAAGGTGTTGTTTGGTAAGGAGGGAAGGAGAGAAATTTTTTTGGAGAGGTCCAGGCATTTTCCACAAGAGCCCACCCAAAACTTCTCTCCAAAGTGGAGAGAATACATGGTGGGAGGAGTTTGATAGATAAATGACAAAATTGCTCATTGCACTAATTTCGTCCAGTTGCCTAGGTTTTTTTTTTTTTTTTTACTTAAGGAATTTATTATTATTATTATTATTATTATTATTATTATTATTATTATTATTATTATTATTATTATTATTATTATTATTATTTTCACTTCTTGGGAACGTTTTCCCCTTCTATTTTCTTTTTTAATCCTTTTTTCTTTTGATTTTTTGTGCCATATATGGTGCTATGTTTAAAAAAAGCAAATTAGACATGATTTTTTTCCTGGACATAATTTTTACTATTTAATAAATTTAGGTGATTGCCTCTTTTTTTTAAATTGCTTGTTACTATTTTATTTTAATTGTGCATAATTTTTTAACAAGGGTATAGAAGTAAATTTATACAAAGTAAATTTATATAAAGGGTCATTACAAAAGGGCCTACATGCCTATAAGGGGTTTAGTCTAAACAAGTGGACAGGGAACTTAGTAGCTCTTATAGCTAACTATGCGTACCCAAAATATGATTATTGGACTCAACCTTTACTTTGGGCTCACAATCTATTTGTATCATGGGCTTAGGATTTTCTACTATGGGTGGTCCTGTGCCCAGTAACCCAAATACTCTCCAATTTTTGCAATCCCTCCTTTCACACAGTTACTCTCCTTTCTTAGTTTTGTCGCTCTTTTGTATTGGTTCTCTCCCCAAAGTTTTTCGACCCCCTTACTACTCATCTTAGTCTCTTATTTATAGTGTAAGCTCAGTGGGAATGTCATGATTATTCTTGATTATTAGTGGAGATGGGGGTCCAATTCCATTGTTTCGAAGTGGATGTTTCGTTGGGAGTGGTAGTAGTAGCATTGGAACTAGTTCCCACCTCTCATAAGCTGTTCGGTAGCGATATTCCCAAGGCCCTACCAGACATCCAAGACGTGTTTTCCCGAGCAATCACGTTCCCATCTAAGATGCAATTGACTGAGATCACAAGACCAATGTGCCTTGGGCCAAGAACTTCAGTATGAGGCTCGGGCCCACGAATTTGTGGGCTTAGGACCTTACCCCATACAAGGGGCTGGGCCAGGGATCATACCATAAGGCCGGGTTCGGAGGCCCAAAGGGCTCAGGGATCCTATACTATACATTGGCCCCCTTTGATTCGTGTCTGGCTACAAAGAATGAATCAAGGATGCCGAGAGCCGGAAACTCTTCGAGAAGTTTAATAGTCAATCACTAAATGGATGGGACGTTCATTAAAGTGCTCTTAAAACGCGTCAGACCGTCATATCCAGTCGTCATCATAACCTGACGTTTTGTGAACCAAAGTGGCGCACGTGGTAGTTAGCAAAGGAATTCGTAAAGTTTTCCCACCCTCTGTTTTCATTAATTGCTCTTAACTCTCATTGTACCCTATAAATAGTTCTCTCTGATTTCTCCCATCACTTTTTGCATCCTCTCTTCCTCAAATTCCTTCTCTATCGAGCATACCTCTCCTGTGCACATATTCTCTAGCCTAGATCATCATTTTATAGAGCCCCTAGTAAGTTTTCTTTACTCTTCCAATTTCTTTCAGTTTTTCTTCACTCCATAGTTTAGGAATGAATTATTCTCATATTCTCGCACCCAGGGCTGCCTTGGCTAACTTTAGAGAAGCCTATGGCATCCTTGGGGACGTTAATATCACCTATTGTCATGAGGACGATATCGCTCTCACAAGGGGCTCTAGCCCAAACGTAGCGTTTTTCCCTTTGATGGCTATACTAGAAGGTGGGGTTAGGTTTCCTGTAGACCCTCTCATTGTAGGCACCCTTAGGTTTTATGGCCTGTGCCCTGACCAACTCCCTCCCAATTTTTGCTGGGTGGTGAGTTATGTCAGTAGATTAAACCATATATTTAGTCTACAACTAAATCATCAAGACATCAATTTTATGTATAGTTTTTGCAGCAACATTAAGACTGATTACTATTTAAAAGTTAGGGATGTGTGGGTACAACTTGTATCATGCCTTCTCGACTCCAACAGCAACTCGGCGGGAGAATTCCTTCGAGTGAGCGACAATTGTCTTGTCGATGAGCTCCCCTGTCCACTTTCACCGGTTGACACTTTTGTTCGATTCATTTACGTAGGTACTAACGGCTTATTTATTAATTCCTTGCAAAAGGGAAAAGATTTAAACTGGAGCTTAGAGTTGTGCAGGTAAGGGACCTCAACTTCATACTAAGGTCAGAGATCTTTGTGCACACAGATGGACAGCTCTAACCTCGTGTACTCTACTTGGCAACCGATCAGCCAAGCTTTGCTGGTGGACAGCCCACTTCTGTCATATATCGATGTTCAGCAGGCCAATTTTCTTCTGCCCTCCTTGACAGCTAGTGAAGCTCGAGACCTCGGCCCCAGGTATACTACAGCAGAGGATCTTGCATTGGTAAGGGATGAATTGGTTGAACGTGTGTCTCAAAGTTGTGAAGTCCACGTTCCTGTTGAATAGCCCGAGGCTCAAGCCTGAGTAGCCGAGCCGGAAGCAGCCGAGATGATCAAGATGTAGATAAGGTGACTAGGCAAAAAATGACTGTTGACCGATTCTTGTTTGGCACTCATCCTACGGTTCTGGCTCAAGGCAAGGACCGGACTCCTCCTCCTCCTCCTCCTCCTCCTCCTCCCCCTACTGGTCGTGCCAAAAAAAGTAGTAGGCTTCCAATCAACCGACCAGGATTCCAAGTGGTGCTCCTTCGAAGACCCCTCCCTAAATATTGAGCAAGATCACTATCCAAGAGTCGGCGGGTGATGTTCGGCCAACTCCCCAGATTGGCACCGATGTGGCATCCTCGTCTTAGCACTTGGTGAGTTGGCAGCCCACCATCAAACTCAGGGACGAGCCTTTGCCAACATCCGCCAACCTAAGGACCTGGGCCCAAGGCCAAGGGAGACGGGTGGCCCAGAGCTTGGTACCCGGCCTTCTACTACCTGAAGACATTCACTTCTTCTTGAAGGGAGATGAAGAATCACTTGCTATGTGGTTACAGTGGCACACCATAGCAATAATTTTCTATCTTTCACATTTATTTTAATACATGCATATTCTTTTGACCTTCATACTAATCGCTAGTGCAATATCAGGCCGAGCAACTGGCTTAAGTCCTCGACAAGAGGTTGAACAGGAGAAGGCCCTGAAGGACATCGCTGTTACCATTGCAAAGGAAAAAGGCAAAGTTGCTGAGGCTACCGAGGAGAAGCTCAGTCTGCAGAGAAAGCTCGGCTAGTGGCAGAGAGAAAATTAGCCGAGGCGGAGAATAAGCTAGGGGAGGTAGAGGTTAAATTGGTGGAAGCAGCCAGCCTAAACCTGGCCCAAGCTAACGCAATAGCTAATCTAAAGGCGGCCCTTGAAGCCAATGAGGATTAGTGGTACGATGAGGGCTTCGCGGATGCTGAGAACTCTGTGGAGCCTATTGTCCACCAAGCCTAGTCTCATGGGTTCGGGGAGGGGTGGTTGGTGGCCCTTCAAGCGGCGGGAGTGCTCGAAGATTCCCCTCTGAGGAATCCAGACCAAATCCCATACTCGGCTCTTACTCCCCCAGTTCAAAGTCAAGCTAGTGCTATTGACGAAAAAGATACCCCCAGTGTGATGGAGCTGGTCCAAGCGATTGACACCCACGTAGAAATAGTTGATCTCAAGGTCACTAGCAGCCTTAACACGGTTGAAGATGCATAAGTCCAGCAACCACCAATCGAGGACATTCCAGATTAGTAAGCCTGTGACGCAGTCCATCTCCTGCCCACTGATCCATCTGTTTGATAGTTATGCTTCTATCCTACTTTTATTATTATTTTTTATTTGTTCAGTTTGCCTAAAGTCATCGAGCTGTGGTGACAAAACAATGATTTGATTGTTATTTTCCTAAGTTTTATTTTCCTACAGTCACCCAGTTGTTATGACGAAACTTTGGTTTAATATTTATTCATTTGCTTTATCTGATCCAGGTAGGGTGTCCGAACATTTGTTTTACTCAAATTTATGAATGATAACTTCATTACTATTGAGTTGTTCGTTTGCCTCTGATCAGAGATTAGAACTACTCATCTGTTTCTAATAGGCTATATCTTTACATGCATAATGACCAGGACTAGTCTGGAAGAAGTTGTCTATACCTTAGGAGTTGACTCTGATAATAATAACTGAATTTGATGTATGCTGACTTAACAAAGATGTACGTTCAGTGATTGAACCTAGCCGAGGATAGGGTTTTCCTTCATTAGGAGAATTTATTGTAAGTTTCTTACCTCCCTGATGATTAAGGCTGGAGCTAAGAGATCAATTTTTGTTCTTATAGCGATTGAGTGCAAGGTTTTCTCTCATCTGTGATAGAGATCAAATTGGGAACAAGTTTCTGTTAGATAAAATTTGAAATTAGGTTTCCACCTATCCAGTGATGGAGATCAAACTGGGAACAAGTTTCTATCCTTAGATAAAATTTGAAATTAGGTTTCCACCTGTCGGTGATGAAGATTGAACTAGGAATAGGTTTACGTCGTTAGATAAAATTTGAAATTAGGCTTCCACCTATCTAATGATGGAGATCGAACCGGGAAGAGTTAGATAAAATTTGAAATTAGGTTTCCACTTATCAGTGATGGAGATCAAACCGGAAACAGGTTTCTGTCCTTAGATAAAATTCGAAATTAGGTTTCTACCTGTCCAGTGATGAAGATCAAATTAGGAACAAGTTTTTGTCCTTATGATAATTAGCCTCAATTCCCCTCGTGTTCTTTGACCAAGGCTGATGAACTAACAGACGATGGAATTATAGGTACAAACACACCTGATATACATCACCTTCGTATTAATTAATAATATGCTCATACAACATTAAACTAAATCGGTGCTCCTGCATACTGATAGTCAGTGATAAAATTTCTTTAGATTGTGGGCATTCCATGATCGAGAAAGTGGTCTTTCGTCCAAATCTTCCAAATAATATGCCCCTGCAACTGGAATGGCGGTGACTCTATAAGGTCCCTCCCAAGTCGGCAACTTCCCTACATTGACATCTCACATATTCCCTACTGCCTTCCAAAGTACCAGATCTCCTACTCGAAATTCCCTTTTCCTTACATCCCTGTTGTATCTCCAGGCAAGTTTTTGTTGATAATCTGCCAGTTGTACAGTCACCGATTCCCAGCGCTCTTCCAACAAGTTCAACTACTTCAACATCAATCCCGAGTTCTTGGCAGGGTTGAATTTCGAAACCCGAGCACTCCACAGGTTTATCTCTGCCGGTATAATTGCTTCCACTCTGTATGCTAGAGAGAACAGGGTTTCCCTCGTAGACCTCCTTGGAGTTGTTCGGTATGCCCATAGAACATTAGGTAACTCTTTTGTCCACCTGTCCTTAGCACCTTCTAATCTCCTCTTCAACCTGTTCACGATGGCCTTGTTGGTAGCCTTGGCTTGGCCATTGCTCTGCGGATATGCCTGAGTGGAATACTAATTTGTGTTGCCAAGAATGCCACAAAATTCGCAAAAAACTCTGCTGTCAAACTGCAACCCATTGGCTGATATTAGAGATTCTGGTACCCCAAACCTCATCACTATGTTTCTCCATACAAACTTCTTAATATCCATATTCCGGATGTTCACCAATGCCTTGGCCTCCGCCCACTTGGTGAAATAATCTACGGCTACTAAATTGAACCTTCGTTTCCCTATAGATCGGGGGAATGGACCAACGATATCTAGCCCCCACTACATAAAGGGCCAAGGGCTACTAGTGGTATTTAAGCTCCCTGCCAATTGGTGGATCAATGGGGTGTGCCTCTGACATCATTCACATCTTCATGCATACTCGATAACATCCCTTTGCATTTGTGGCCACCAAAATCCCTGAGTCATTGCTCGGTGTGCCAACGAATGTCCCCCTACGTGATTGCCGCACACTTCTTCATGTAGTTCGACAAGGATTTCTTCAATCTTGCTAGGGTGCAAACACTGTAGGTAGGGCCCATCAAAAGATCTTCAATACAGCTTCAGATCAGCTAACAACCAATATAGAGTAGCTATCCCGCGTACTCTTTCTGCTTCCTTCTCGTCAACAGGCAATTGATCCTCGGCTAAAAAGTCGATGATCAGATTCATCCAACATGGTTCAACTATTGTCACCTGTGAAACACCTACCCCTGCATTGATGCTTGGTTCTGCTATTAACTTTACTTTTATTAATCGAGAAATTTCCTCGGTTAACGATGATGCCAATGTGGCCAAGGAGTTAGCATGTCGATTATGCCCCCTAGCTACTTGAACCACTCTAACGTTCAAAAAGTGATCCATAATTTGTCTCACCATCCATAAGTACTCCATCATCTGAGGATCCTTGGCCTCAAAGCTTCCCTGTACCTGATTGACTACCAACCGAGAGTCCAAGTAAACCTCTACTTCTTTAGCACCTAGATATGATACAACTCTTAATCGGCCAAAAGGACTTCACACTCGGCTTCGTTATTAGAGGCCTTAAAGCCTAACCTAAAGGAAGGCTCCAATTTTATTCCTTTTAGGGTGATGACTACTATCCCAACTCTGGCCCCTAAAGCGCTAGATGCATCGTCTACAAATACCTTCCACGAGATTGCTTCTATTGTGCAAATGACCTCCCTACTCCTCAAGGAAAACTCTGCAATGAAATCAGAGAGGACCTGACCCTTCACCAAGCTTCTAGGCTTGTACCTAATGTCAAAAAAGCCTAGCTGAGTTCCCCACTTAGCTCTTCTTGCCAAGATATCAGATCTTTTCAATAACGACTATAAAGGATACTTGGTCAATACATAAATGGTATGAGCCTAAAAGTAATGGAGTAGCTTCCTTGTGGAATGACCTAATGCCAACACTAACTTCTCCAATGGCAAATACCTCATCTCGGCATCGACCAAGGTCTTGCTGATATAGTATATAGGTTGATACACACCCTGATATCTTAGCAGCATGGCACTAACAGCGTGCTTGAACACCGAGAGATACATGTATAAGTCCTCCTTAGGCGATTGGGCTATCAGCATAGGGGCCCACGTCAAATATTCCTTCAAGCCTTGGAAAGCCCTCTCACACTCTTCGTTCCATTGGAATCCCTTCCATTTTTTTATAAGGTGATAGAATGGACGGCATGGATCAATAAATTTGGAAATGAACTGGTTAAGGGCAGCTAACATACAGGTCAGTATTGGACCTCCTTCAGATTGCTTAGTGATTTGAGGCATTTTACTTCTTCAATTTGATCGGGGCTGACTTCTATTCCATGAATAGTGATCAAATACCCTAGGAACTTTTTGGCCCTCACTCCGAAGGCACACTTGTCTGCATTGAGGCACAGCTTGTGCCATCGAAGTACTTCGAACACCTCTTTGAGGTCGCCAATATGTTGCGTCTCCCATTTTCTTTTTATCACCATATCATTAATGTAAACCTTGACTGCGTGCCCAATCTTGTCTCTAAACATTCTCATCATCATCCGTTGATATGTGGCCTCAGCATTCTTTAACTCAAATGGCATCATGGTATAATGGTAGTTAGCATCAAAGGAAATAAATGTCACCTTCTCTTGATCCTCGGTCGCCAGGGTGATCTTATAATAACTCTAAAAAGCATCCAGAAAACTCATCCTCTTGTGTCCAGAGGTGGCATCTACCAGCTGATCAATCTTCGGCATGGGAAACGGATCCTTTGGACATGCTCAATTCAGGTTAGTGAAATCAACACAAACCCTCCATTTTCCATTCTTCTTTTTTACCACCATGGTATTCGTAAGCCACTTTGGAAAAAATATCTCCTTTATAGCCCCGAATTCCTTCAATTTCTTAACCTCTTACCTGACAGCTGCGGCGTGCTCCTTAGCCAACCTTCTTGGGTTCTGATTCTTGGGAGGGTACGAAGGGTCCACATTGAATTTGTGAACTATGAACTTGGGGTCCACCTTGGGCACCTCGTACGGGCTCCAAGCAAACACGTCCATATTCTGCACAAGGAACAGTAGCATCCCCACCCTATCCTCATCCTTCATACTTGCTCCTATTTGGAAACTTTGATTATAGTCCGGTAGTATCCTTACCTTTAGTAGTTCCTTGGCATCGTAAGCCCCCCTGTCCTCTTGGGGCCCCTATAATTGCTATAATGGAACTTCTTCAACTGACTCCTTTTGCTTGATTTCCTAGTTAATAGTGGCCACCAAGCATTGCCTGGCCACTTGCTAACTTCCCCTTACTATGGTAATACCCCGTTCAGTGCGAAATTTGACTTTCACATGCAGCGTGGATAGAACAGCCCCCATTGCATGAATCCATGGCCTTCTAAGAATTGCCATGTATGGCGAAAATGAGGCGACCACCATGAACTTCACCATTACCTCCTTGTCCTCCATGTTCACGGGAAGTGAAATCTGCTCATCTAGGATCACCATTGGGCCATCGAACCCTACCAGGGGTGTGTCATATTTGGTGAGATCCTCATTTTTCAACCTTAGCCCCTTAAATAGGTCAGGATACATCACTTTTACACCACTCCCTTGATCTATCAATACCATTTTCACTATGAAGCCGTTTATTCGGGTGATGACTACTAAAGCATCATCGTGTGGCTGGATCGTTCCTTCTAGATCATCATCATTGAAGGCAATGGGCTCCCAAATGAGTTTTAACTTCTACTCGGATGGTTGTTTCCCCGAGAGTCCTTCTGTTGGGACCACAGTTAATACCCCTCTCCTTCTGGACACCATAGTGCCCCTTGAAGCGGTATGAATGACCTCTATCACTCCTAATGGTGGTGGGAAAGGGTTTCCCCGAGGCCGAGCTCCCTATCCAGTTTCTTGATTCATCGGGTCTACCACAAACTCATTCAAGTACCCTGCTTTCACCAGATGCTCTAAATGGTCTTTTAGCACTCTGCATTATTCCTATTCTTTATGGTAAAGGCAGTATAGGTTTTGGTTTCTCCTCGACAAGTCACTTCCTATCTTATTCAGCCATCGAAAGTATGGCTCATTTTTTATCTGATCTACAATTTTGTGCATCGGCTCTTTAAATGTCATGTTTACCTCCCCAATCGGTGTTCCTGGCTCCTGAATCCTTAAATCCCTCTAGGGCCTTGATTGAAAACCCCCCTGCCGAGGTTGGTTCAAGATAGAAGTTTTGCTTTTGTTCTACTATCGGTCATCCTCCAACCTCTTGTACTCTTTAATGTGCCTCATCAGCTGCCTCATATCCTCGGATGGCCTCCTTGTCAACGAGTCTTGTAGTTCGGAATCCTCGGGCAACCCTAAACGAAAGGTACTCGTGACGATTTTCTCATTACCTTTGCCAATTTCATTATACAGCTCCCAATATCGGTTAGCATAGCTACGGAGGGTTTCCCCTGACCCATTTTCATCGATAGTAATGCATTTACAGGTTGTGGAACTCAGTTGCATGTTATGAACTGGACACCAAACTCTTGGATCAACTCGAAAAAACTGTGAATCGAGCCTTTCCTTAACCCATTAAACCACCTCAAAGCAGTGGGACCAAGACTCAAAGGAAATACCTTACACATCAGTGCATCATTATGAGTGTGTGGAGACATCATTTGAATGTAATGACTTACATGTTCCACCAGGTCCGTCTTCCTATCGTAAGAATTGACCAGTGGGCATGTAAATCTACTTGGCATAGGGGCTTGTTCAATGTCCCTTGAATATGGTGATCGGGTAGTTCGACGTAATGCGCGGCCCATAGTGTCCATGGTGGCATTTCAGGGTTGTCGTTCCTCCTAGAAGATTGAGTCCCAGTCTGCATACTCCCGTGAGCGATCCTAGTGTCGATAAGATCCGGACTGGTGGGACCTGGCCCCATAACCACCCCCCACACTAGCCGACCCTTCTCCCCGCTCCTCATGGTCCCTTCTCTAGTGCCCACCTCTAGCTTCGAACTCCAAATCCTTTACCAACCCACATTGTTTTCAAGTTCCTTGTCCCTTTGCTCGAGCCCTTCATCCCTTCTATTGAAACGATTGCGCTCTGAAGCATCAGACATTGTTTGGTGCATTTGAAATGAGCCTTCTCTGAGTCGTACTCCCTATCTTCGCATCCCTTCTGCCTTCTTCCTCACCAGGTGGATCCCTGAGAAGACTTCCTTGAGCCACTAGTAGCATAACTCCCTGATTAACCTCTAGACATTTTCCTGTTCATGTCCAGGCAAAGCCACAGCTATGTAGGAGGGCCCCACGGTGGGCACCAATTGTGCGTACCCAAAATATGATTATTGGGCTCAACCTCTACTTTAGAGTCATAATCTATTTGTATCGTAGGCTTAGGATTTCCTACTATGGGTGGTCCTGTGCTCGGTAACCCAAATACTCTCCAATTTCTGCAATCCCTCCTCTCACACAGTTACTCTCCTTTCTTAGTTTTGTCGCTCTTTTCTATCTGTTCTCTCTCCAAAGTTTTCTAACCCCCTTACTTCTCATCTTAGTCTTTTATTTATAGTGTAAGGTCAATGGGAATGTCATGATTATTCCTGATAATTAGTGGAGATGGGGGTCCAAGTCCATTATTTCGAAATGGATATTTTGTTGGGAGTGGTAGTAGTGACATTGGAACTGGTTCCCACCTCTCTTAAGCTGTTCGGCAGCGATATTCCCTAGGCCCTACCGGACAGCCAAGACGTGTTTCTCTGAGCAATCACGTTCCCTTCTGAGATGCAGTTGACTGAGATCACAGGACCAATATGCCTTGGGCCAAGCACCTTAGTATGAGGCTCGGGCCCACGGCTTTGTGGGCTTGGGACCTTACCCTGTACAAGGGGCTAGGCCAGAACCGTACCATAAGGCCGAGGTAGAAGGCCCAAAGGGCTTAAGGATCCCGTACCGTACACTAACTATAACATATGTAAAACCATTAGCTTTGGTACAAAAAGAACATGCGTGACTAGTCCTTGTTGCTAAAAATTTGAGCAAGTCCAAAGTGAAAGTTTGCTCCTGCCATGAAGGTTTCCTCTTATTACTGCAAATCTAAGGTAGCCTTTTGTCATTGCTTAAAACAAAGTTCCTGTTGAATCCTGCATCTCTTGCTTTGATCAAAGCCTCCATCAACGCTTCCTAGACTGCAAGGCTTTGAGTTTGTCTCCCACAACTAGCTCCTCCCGTGAAGAGAATACCTCTATCCAGCTTGGAACCTTCAAATGTGTAGCCACATCTCTTTGATTTTCTATTCTTATAAGCTGCCACTTTTATGAGGATCTACCAAATTTGGTTTGTAAAAGGTTGGTGAGGCTCCTCAGGTGAGTTGATCTCCTACTCATTGGTTTGTTGGAAGGCTTCCTAATACCTACTATTGAGACTAATCCTCTAATTCTCCATGCATTATCGATGATGCATCTCCACATGAGTACAAAATCCAGGCACATGAGATCAACAGATTATGTTTTTATTTATTTATTTGTTTATATTTTATTTAAAGCTAAATGTGATGGAGGCACATGCTTTATGACTTTGTATAACCATTGTCTTTCGTAAAGACGAATTTATTTGAGTGATTCACATACAACCACAAAATGTGACAAATGTTAGTAAGTTTCTCCTAAAATGACAAATGTTGTTCACATATTTTCCTAAAACGTAAACTTTATATGAGTATGATACTATTTGTGTAAACTAATAATTTTCACTTGAAATCTTTAGATATCATGAAAATTATTTTTTGGAAAAACAAATACACACAGAGGAGAGAGGAGAAGGGATAGGGTTTTAACTTTTTACACCCATCGAATTAATACTCAATTTAAGGTGATCTACTGATAATATTCTTTAAAGAAAATGTGACTAACTAATGATGTAACAAAATTAACAATCATGTTTTTTTAGGAGCACTTTTGAAGTATGTCTGAATATTACTTCATTAGCTGTTAATGTTAGATGGGGGTTTATGTTCAGAGAACTTCTGCCCCTGTTTCGTTTCTGTTAAAAGAATGGCCTCCTTAAGCCTTGCTTTCAACCTGAATATATTGCGTCTCAATTTTGTTGTCATTAAATAGTTAGCTTCATTATTTTTGACATGCCGAGAGAAACATCTTCTACTGATTGACTTTGTCCTATGTGATTCTTGATCACCAAGGCTCCTCTATCCCAGTTTGCTTGTCAAGTGTCATTGTTGATTCATAATTAAATTATATGCTATTGCTAGTTCTCATAGCGTATAGATCTCCCAAATATGTGGAATTAATATGTTTTCAAAGGGATGATGTATATATTCGATGCATATTTGACAATTTGTAATTAGTCACAAATTAGTATAAAAGTAAGGCTAAATATGCAAACATGAGAGTACTGTATTGTCTATATTTCATGCACATCCCACCATAATCAACCCCTTGCTGTTGATGAAAACCCTTAGCTATAAGACGGACATTGTATATCCCTCAACAAATCCATCAGCTTTTCTTTTGATTCAATATATCCATTTGTATCCTGCAAGATTCATGTGTGGTTTGGGTGGTACAAGAGACCAGGTGCCGTTGTGCATAAGAGCAATGAACTCTTCATTCATTGCTCAATGCTATGCAACATATTTTGAAGCATTTGTTAAAGAGGTTGATTCAGTAGCTTAAGAATTGGTGACAACAAGCAATTCGTAGAAGATGGTATTTCAAGTATACGATATATGAGAGGGTGGATACATGTAGTCGAAACATGGAATACTACCTCTTATTTTTCCTATTATTTGTGGCTCCCACCTGAATGACCTACTTATATTATTTAATTTTTACCTTTTATGTATAGTACTTTTAGCAAAAAAAATTCAATAAAAACTAGATAAGTTATTCAGAAACGAACACGTTGGGTCAAGCTGTTGCCTGTTACAAGGAACATGACATGAACATTCAAGAGGCAATATGAGGGAAAAGAACCATGAGGGTTGGTAGAGAGTTAATGTTGTAAGAGCATTCATATTTGGGGTTCTAAAAAAATAACTATTTTATTACATTCTAAAAAACTATTTTTTTCTATTTGCCAACTCATTTAACATTACACCCAACATCCCAATTCTTATTTTTACATACAACCTAATAAAATAATATAAGCTACCCTATCTCTCCCATCTCTCTGATTTCTCTCTCTCTCTCTCTCTCTCTCTCTCTCAACCACCTAACACCAAACCCAAACCCAAATTACCTAGAACCATCACCAACCAAAACTAAAACCACCACCAACAATAACCAAAGCAATCATAACAACCACAATCAGCACCACCACATCACAATCAACAATCACCATCAAAACCCATTAAACCCACCCTTGGAATTCGCCACCACCTATATCCACCGCGACATCCACCACCAATTTGAGAGACAAAGAAATCAAACCAAAAAAAAAAAAAAAACATAAAACATAAATTAAAAAAAAAAAAAAAAAAAAACCATTTGTCCAACCCCTAAACCCAAATAATATTCCTTTCCTTAACCTAAATTTTGTCTCACTCTTAGATCACAAACACCCAAAAAAAAAAAAAAAAAAACTAATAGAAATGACCATCGAAACATGTAATGGAATCGAAGGCACGAACGATAATGGAAAACACTGCCACCCAACACCAAAAATTCGCCCATAAGTCCAAACCCACAACCACCAATTCAAAGCCATAAAGAGAAGAGACAAAGAGAGAGAGAGAGTGAGAAGAATCAGACCCCACGCCACCACCGAACGCCGATCTGCCAAAATACCCACAACACTTGGCAGTTAACCCATGCTGGTAGCAAGGTCTAAGAGAGAGAGAGAGAGAGAGAGAGAGAGAGAGAGAGAGAGAGAGAGAGAGAAATAATATATTATTTTACAACTACTACTACAACAATTCCTAAAGATACCAACTCACTGTTCATAATTGCTAAAACTCTTTAGCAATAGAAACCCTAGTAAAGTTGCATTTAGGCATATTTGGTTGTAAAATAGCAATTTTGGTGGTTTTACACCCCCCCCCCCCTAATGCTAATGCTCTAAAGACAATTGAGTTGAGTTAGGAAGAGTAGGTAATGTTGATATGTCATTAGGAGGCCATTGAGAGAGGAGATAGTTGGATTGTGATCCGAAGAAATTGCAAGTGCAATTCACCCCATGCCCTTCACAAATTTTTTTACATTCTTAACATTAACTTTTTACTTCTTTTTAATATATATTTTTTAATTTATTGGTTTAGATTGAACATTGTTTTTCCCAATTCTGAATAACCACTCACTGCAATTGCATCAGGTGAAATACCTTAGGTAGGTATTCACCTTATCTTAAGAAGAAAAAACACATTGTTTAGAGCCATAATCAAGTTTATGAGTGTTAAAGAAAAATAAAATCTTTAACTACGTAGTTAAAGAATTTATTTTATTTTTAGCTTTATATCCTCCAATAAATTATTGTTGATATTACTACACGGACTACAATTAATGAAACATTATAATGTGATTTTGAAATTTTCTACTCTGTCCCTTACTTCTCTGCTACAGTAATGCCTTAAATTTTTCTTTTCAAATTTCTGAAGTGGTTGTTTATGTTTTAAACTTCAATAACCAAAACCCAAAAAGAATCACACAAAACCCAACTCCGAAAACTAGGAATTCCATCAAAGTCACCACCTGTTTGTTTTTACTCCTCCTAGACTTAGAAGTCCCTGTGTAATCCAACAAGATGCACATAGTCTTGGTGTGGTTGATTTGGGGTTTGATTTTTTTTTATGTTTATGTTCAAGATTTATGGGTGTAGTTTTTTGCTGATTTGGTGGTTGAATCTTAAAGTTTGTCAAGTCTCTCTTTCTAACTCACTGTCTCTCTATTTGAGTTTGATGATGGCTAAATTTGTTTGTTTGTTGGGAAAATGTGATGTTTCACGAGCATGATTTTTTTGGTTGATGTTCTTAATTTTGGTTGGATGATTGTTTTGGTTGGATGTTCTTAATTTTTAAAGCCAACCATTAGTTTCGAGGCAATCAATCATTATTTTATGTGATCTTATCACAAATGAAAAATATAATTAAGAAAAACTGCTAAAAGGTAATGGATTTAGAGCATTCACACCCACATTGCCATATGCCATATGTAGATATGCTTTACCATCAAAACACAAAAACGCAACATTATCCGGTCTTGTATCCTAAAAGAATTTACAATTGTGCTATGGTATTGTCACAAATATGTGACGGAAATGTAGCACAATTGTAAAATGAAATAATACTTTTTTTTGTTCCTGCATTTAATGTATCTGCCTCTTTCTCTCTATTCATTTTCTCAGTTTCTCACCTCTTCTCTCTTTCTTGATAACGTTTGGTCTCTCTCTCATCACATCTTTGTCCTGACCTCTCTTTCTCTCATCACATCTTTCTCTCACAGTGGGCATATTCTGGCGTGGGTTTGGGGTCTAGTTGCAACCTGGATCTGGTAGCACTGTGGGTTTGGTGGTTTCGGCAACGTGGTCCTTTGATGGAGGTGCTCAACCTTGCCTCCGATGATGGGTTGCTCAAGCTCGACGATGATGGGCTGCGATTTTTTTGGTATGGGTCTGATGGTGGGTTGTGGTGTGTGGGTGGTTTGAGGGGCTATGGATTTCAATGGTTGGATTTTGATGGTTTTGGGTGTTGTGGTGCGATGGTTTGAGGGGCTATGAATTTTGATGGGGTTTGGGTTAGATTTGGATTTGTTGTTTTGGGTTAGCATGGTGGGCAGTGGTGGTGGCGTGGTGGTGATTGGGTTGTTTTTGCTATGGGTTTGTTGGGTTTTGTTTTGTCTTTTTTTTTTTTTTTTTTTTTTTTTTTTTTTTCTTTTGAATTTGGGTTTTGTCTCCGGTGGGATTTTGGTGGGCATGGTAGTGGCGTGGTGGTTGTGACTTGGTTTTTTGGTTTATTTTAATGAGTTTGCTAGGTTTTTGGTGGGTATTTACTAGATATTTTTTTAATTTAGGTTTTTGGTTCCGGTGGGATTTTGGTGGCCAGTGGTGGGGTGGTGGACATGGTGATGGTGTGGTGGTAATTGGGTTATTTGGTTGTTGAGAGAGGGACATAGAGGCAGGGACAAAAATGAGAGAGAGGGGAGAGAATATAATTTTTTTATTATTTTATTGTATAATTTATATTATTTTTAATGTGTTGTATTGTAAAATAAAAGTTGAGATATTAAATGTATTGTAAAATAGTATGGTATAATAAATAAATGAGAATGTTAACCAGCACCGCTTGGTGCTGGTTAAGGGCAGAAAAGACAAAAAAAAAATTTGTTAGAAAAAGTAAAAAAAATCTGAAATAGTACCTGCAACACTGAAAAAGTAATATAAATTGAAGAAAAAGACAAATATAGTGTCAGAAAAATGTGTGCTTAACGGGCACCATGCAATGTCCGTTAACACAACCCATAAATAAAATAACTTTTGAAATGTTAAAATAGAATAGTTCAAAAAAATGGGATGTGAATGCTTTCACTACTCAATTTGATATGATTTAGCAATACGGATAAATAACAAAGTGACTAACTTTGTTACTGCACGTCAAAAGTTTCCAAACAAATAGGGAATACGTGAAGCCTCGAAGGTGTTCAATGTATTTGGTCATTTGTCTTTTTCCAATTCCGATTCACTCAAAGCATTTTGTAAGCTCATACAGAGTGACTCGCTTTCATTTTTCAGTAGTGGTGGAAGTGCTTACAAGTTCGCTTGTTGAGTTTGGTGGTGAAAGGGGGATATTTACCACTAGTTTAATGTGGATGACAGAGTTGGTGATCTTATCTCCTTGTTTTTTTTTTTTTTTTGGCTAAATGAAAATATGAAGTTTTCAGTGTGGGCAATGAACTCTACATTATGTGACAACAATAAATAATATCATGTGTATTATACAAGTTTTACTAGAGCTATCATTTAAACAGCTCCTCTGCTTGTTACACAAAAGTTGTAATACACCCATTTTTGAATTTAAACTTTCAATAAAAATCACGATTTTAAACTTCAAAACTATTATTAAATAAAAAAAAAAAAAAAAAGAAAAAGAAAAAGAAAGCACATGTAAAATTGTGTGCAGCAACTTATGTGTAATAAACATATGTCCTAGGGGATTGACGGGTTGTTGAGATAGCAGGTTCTCAGCACGCTTTTCTATCATACCCACCTCACCAAGTAACTAGTGTGCGCCTATTATTCAACATTGTCGTTTCATCCTTTAGCATTAATTTTCCCTCACCTCCTCGCTCATTCATCTGTGCTAATGCGGATTGGACCCACCAGAGGAACGGTGGACCGTGGAGGCAACACAACAGATGAATGAGATGAGGGAAAATGCTGCAGGGTGAAACGATAATGTTGAATCAAAGGCACACACACTTGTCAGATTGAGATTGTCTTCTAGTATGTGTTCCGTGTACTAGACGTTGCCGTGCAAAATTGTAGTTGGACTTTTCTTTTTCTTTTTTTCTTTTTCCAAGCCGGGTTCAATTAGAAGCCAAAAGTCAAAAACATTTTTTCTTTTTATATAGAATTTTAATCTAGTCAAAGAAAGTGACTGTCATTTCAATTTTTTGGGCAGTGCTACTTCAGCCGAGTTTTGTTAAATAGTACATCCTTAATCTTGATTTATTAAAAAAAATAAAAAGTTTAAATTTGGTTTGAGCTTGTAATAAGCTTAAAAATAATATTTAAGTTCGAACTTGTGAAAAAGTCAAAAAATTTGAGCTTGACTTAACTTGGCTTGGCTTAACTTGATTAATTATTCAAGCCAAACTCAAGTTTAAAATCAAACTCAAACTCAAACTCAAGTTTATGTCAAGTTTTTAAGCTTGAAATCTAAAAAATTATATTATTAAATGCTTAAATCTCTAAAATTAACAAAAAAAGAAAAGAAAATAATATATTTATTTTATCATGCATCTAGTCTTATTTATGATTAATTATTATTCAAATTAATAATTTACATAATTAAATCCATTCATTCATCATTCCTTATTTACAGTTTCAACAATTTTTCAAAATACAATTTTTACATTTACGTTAGATGATGAAAGACTAGAAAAATACCTGTTTATAACTATTATGAATGAGAAAATATTAACATGGTTCATAACTTTACTTTAAATGATTGATAGGGAAGGATCATATATAGCCTACTTAATTATTTATTTATTTTTAAATGTAATTATAATCTAAAGTAGTTCTTGATTAGTTTAAAGGGAAGGAAAAAATTAAGGTAATATAGGTAGTGGTCTCACGTTGGCCATGCCATTATTAAAATATGTATAATAAGTATATTTATCTATCACATACACTTATAAATGAGTCTATACTTGAATTGTTGTATATCAAGCCTAATGACTCACAAGCTTATTCGTGAACAAATTTTTTTTTTTTTTTTTGGGCTTGACTTGTTTATTAAACAAGCCTAAGACTAAGGCTTAAATTTGACTTATTTATAAATAAATAAAAATGAACAAATTTTTTATCGAGTCAAGTCTAAAATGTTCATGGTCGGCTTGGTTTATATAAAGACCTAGTGCGAGAGGTGCTTACAAGTTCACTTGTATTGTGGTCTTTTAGGAGATACACAGACAGAGATGGACTTTTGGATCTGTGTAATCTGTCTATGCCTCAGCTGGACCATAATTCAAGCGCTTCATTCCATCCCAAGAAGAAGCACAGCAATACCCAGTAAGCTTCCCCCAGGACCAAAATCATTTCCCATCATCGGAAATTTATTTGAACTTGGTGACAAACCTCACAAGAAGCTGGCCAAACTTGCCAACACTCATGGTCCGTTAATGAGCCTAAAGTTAGGCCAAATAACCACAGTGGTCATATCTTCAGCAGCCATGGCCAGAGAAGCTCTCCAAACCCATGACCAAGTGTTCTCAAACCGTACCATCCCAAATTGTATCCATGCCCACAAACACCAAGAGTTTGGCTTGCCTTGGATGCCTGTTTCTACTCGGTGGAGAAACCTTAGGAAAATATGCAACTCTGAGCTATTTGCCATTAAGATTCTTGATGCCAACCAAAACCTCCGACGCAAGAAAGTGCAAGAGCTCCTTACTGATATCCATAAAAGCAGCCTAGCCGGTGATGCAGTTGATATTGGCATAGCAGCCTTTAAAACTTCACTGAATCTGTTATCAAACACCATTTTTTCAATGGATTTAGCAAATCCAAATTCAGATACAGCTAGAGTGTACAAGCAGATCGTCTCGAGCATCATGGAGGAGGCCGGAAAACCAAACTTGGGGGATTATTTTCCCATTCTAAGAAAGTTTGACATACAAGGCATAAGGCGGCGTATGACAATTCACTTTGGGAAGATGATAGACGTCTATGACAACATAATTAGCCAGCGGTTGAAGTTAAGAAAAGTACCTGGTTTTACATCAAATAAAGATGTGTTAGATACTCTTCTCAACATCAGTGAGGACAACAGGGTGGAGATTGATAAAAATCAGATTAATCATTTCTTACTGGTCTCTATATTTCTACTCTTTTCTGTTTAACATAAATGCTTTTCATAGTAAGTTAATAGCATTGACTTATTGTTTATGTATAACTTGTTTCAATCACGTGGGAAATTCCAAAAGGATCTATTTTCTGCCGGCACGGATACAACATCATCCTCACTGCAATGGGCAATGGCCGAGCTTTTAAACAACCCGGAGATACTATCAAAGGCCAGAGAGGAGCTCAGGCAAACCATTGGCAGAGGCAATAACGTTGAAGAATCAGACATTCCTAAGTTACCTTATCTACAAGCTATAATCAAAGAAACCTTCCGATTGCACCCAGCAGTTCCCTTACTACTTCCTCGTAAAGCCGAAGCAGATGTTGAAGTTAAGGGTTTCACAGTCCCAAAGGGTGCACAAGTTCTGGTCAATGCATGGGCTATAGGCAGGGGCTCAAGCATATGGGACAACCCAAACTCATTCATGCCAGAGAGGTTCTTGGGGTCAGAAATTGATGTTAGAGGCCACAATTTTGAGTTGATTCCATTTGGTGGTGGGCGGCGAATATGTCCTGGCCTGTCATTGGCTATTCGAATGGTGCATTTGATTTTGGGCTCACTCATCCACTCATTTGATTGGAAGCTTGAAGATGGGATTACACCAGAGGACATGAATCTGGAGGATAATTTTGGCCTTACATTAGACATGGCTCAACCATTACGAGCTATTCCTATCACTTGCTAATTTCATTTTGCTTTTTGCTTAGCTATGCAAAATAACTTGCTGCTTTAAGGGCCGGATAACAAATGCGATAGGCTTTTGTATTTTCATTTTGTGTTGCAATTATAGCAATCACACCGGTCATTGTAAAATACAAAAAGTGGTGAGTTTTACATTGCTATATGCAAAAAAATGTTAGAGTAACTGCGTATATATACCCAAATAATATGGCTTTGTATTTTAATATTTTATTAGTTTTTTCTCTCACCATCAGACCTCTCCACTCGCTCTTCTCACTCTTCACCTACATCTAGATATGGCAATACGAGTCAGAATTTTCTGACCCGACCCGAAAAATACCTGACCCGAACCCGATTTTTTTGACTCGAAGCAAAAAATGGGTTGACCTGTGACCCAACCCGATTTTTTGCTGGTCAATCTGACCCGACCCGAATAACCCGTGACCCGACCCGTTAAAAAAATTCTCTAAAAAAACATTTACACGTAAATTATAAGTTAATAAATATTAAATTAAATGACAACACAAGTCACAAGCACAACCTGCACACACAGTACAGCTTACACGGTTACACACTTACACCATTAGTTAGGTGAGTTCCATGACTATTGACTTCCATCCGTCCAAGTGTCCAACATTACAAAGACAAGTTTTATTTTATGTTTTTTTGAGAAACACAAAAGCAAGTTGACAACTTTGACTCATTAAGTCATTGACAATGACAATTCTTTGGCTAATTGGTTGTATCACAACCGTTCAAAAATATATATACATATGTTATATATATATATATATATTTATATATCTCATGGTGTCAATCCTCTCATTGCTATGCTTGCTTTCAAGATGAATTTTTTTTATAGTCATAATTATACAATTTTTATTCTTTATTGATTTGCTTTCATGGTACATTAACTTATATTAAAATATTGTATTGTAGATGAAGATGCTGATGAAATTGGCCAACTTGAGTTACAATTTGCAAGTATGAATATTTATAGTGCTGAATCTGCTACCAACGTTAAGTAAATAGAGATTGAGGTGTAATTTTTATAAAATATTTACTTATTCTTTTTTACATAATATGTTATGTTTATTTTTAAATCTTTTTTTGTTTAGTTTATTTTTCTAAGTAATCTAACTTTACTATTATTTTAAATGCAACAGGAATATGTGCACTTAAGAAGACTGATAGCTCGTTACTTTGCTGGCTTACTTGTTTTGTCTGTTTTAAGATCTATCTCTTTTTGAAGATGTAAACTTGTAATTATATGTATTTTGACAGTAAACTATTAACATTGTAGACTTTTTCCATCATGAATTTATGATTATAAATAATTTTTGTTATGCTCAAAACTGTCAGAATTAGAAGGATATTAACAAGTGGCATTAAGTGCAATTCATTTGCTTAATTGATTTTATTCATTCTCCCAAAACAGATTGTTGTTGATTTGTTTTTGTAATTGGAAAAAAAAAAAAAAAAAACTTGTTTTAAAAATATGGGTCAACCCGACTCGACCCGACCCACAACCTGGTTGACCCGCAACCCGATTGACCCGACCCGAACCCGACCCGACCCGACCCGACCCGCCCGTTTTGCCATGTCTACCTACATATCTTCTTCTCCAGCCCTCTCTCTCTCTCTCTCTCTCTCTCCACTTGATCAATACGTCCACCCACTGCCACAACCCAGCACCACCTAACCACCACCACCACCACAACATTACAATACATAATAATCCTATCTCAAAATCAACAGAAAATCAAACAAACACACCGATAGAGATAGAGAGTATTGTTGTGAAATTGTGGTTGTGGGTCGGTGATTGGAGGTCAACTGAAACATGTCTCGGTGCATGTGAAGGAGGTCGGTGTTTGTGGGTTGACTGGAACGAGTTTCAGTGCTTGACACTGCTTGTGGAGATGGATGCTTATGGCTGCTTGGGGTTTGAATAGAGGGAGAGCCCGTCTGACTGCGAGGTAGAATGAGAGAGGTGATCTGAGCAAAGAAGAAGAAGAAATAGGGGTGTGACAGCTGAGAGAGAAGAAAAAGATTACGGGTTTGGTTGAGAAAGGTGAGAGAGCTTACAGATCTGTGAGAATATGTGTGTTTAGTGTCTACCGTGGTTCTAATTATTTATTTATTTATTTTTATTACTAAAAAATGATATAATTATATTAGTGAAAGCAAAAGAAAAATAGAAAAAAAAAATCATCGAGAAATCAACCAAAAAAATTAGCCAAACACAGTGGCAGAAAGAACCTCAAGGGACAAAAGAGAGAAAAGAAAAAAGAAAAAGTCTGTCGTAACGTACTACGTATGGGATAAGCACAAAATAAGTGCACAAAATGTGTTTCTACTTTTTAGACATGAGAGGAGAGAGAGAGATATAGTAAATTAAAATAGTAATAAAAAAAAATTGATTATTTAAATAAGATAGGGTATATAATGGATAAATTGATGTGGGTGTTTTTGAGAAGTAGTTATGTAAAATAAAAAAAAAAAAAAGGTTCTCGAGATAAAATAGACAGAAAATTTAAGAAAAACTAATGCTAACGCTCTTAGATAAGCCCAAAAGGTGTTTCCTGAAGTATGTGAATTCCTGTCAAGACTCGAGTCTAACTTAACTTCTCTTTACATAAAACACCCCTCTGATCCTTCCATTTATTAATCTTTGGACAAAATTTAGATACAATACCTTACGTACCCATTTTAAAATTAAAACATTCGTCCACTTACCTAACAGTGAAACTATCGTTTTCTTCTCCATTTATTTATTTTCCTTCTTTTGCTTTCCCCTTGTTTTAGACTAAGACTTCCTGCGAGAACACCCTAAAACTCACCAGCTCCTAGATTTGTCTACGACGCTCTCTGTTCTTCTCTTTCTTTCTTTCCTTCCTTCTCTCTCGCTCAAATTAGATGAAATAGATGAATCCAGCTCTCTGAATTATCTATCTCGCTTTTTTTCGTAGATTGGTTGGCTGGTAATAAGAAAATTCGTTGGTATGTATTGGCTAAATATCATTATTGGTTTTCAATTCTAGTTACTAGGTTTGTGTTATTTTAAGGTTTAGTAGAGTTTTTCTTTTTTAATTATGATCTGGGTATCAAGGTAAAAACTTGGGGAGAATTTGACGTAGCTATCCTCAAGTAAAGGAAATTCACTATAAGAGAATTAAAGTTTTTACAATCAGATTTAACCTTAAATCTATTGCTACCTCATGTAGTAACTTACTGACACAACCACAGACTCCTCCTCTTCTTGAATTTACACCAACACAAGTCATCTTGCTTATGATTTTGAGATCTCACTCAAAGGTTTCAAATCACCATTAGTAATGATCTTGATGTGGCAACTATGTTCTACCAACACTTGATTGTAGATCTTGCTCCGGTAGATTCTTGTGTAGTTAGAAGGTACAGAACCTCTCAGATCTCACAAAGAGTAACACATAAGTCTTCCAAAAGTTTTCAAAACGTGGCTAGGGTTTCCCCTTTATATGTAGAGAAGTTTAAGTGAAACCTTAAACCTTTTCGCGAGCTTAGGCCTATTCAAAATTTCTGTAGAAAAACTAGACCTACGATTTTCGATCAATCGAGGAAGGCAGAACCTTCCTTCCTTTTTTCTGCAGTCAACTGGACTTGAAACTTGAAACCTATACATTTAAGCATTGCCTAACACTTAGACTAAATATGTTTTGTTCTCGGTTTGCCAACACAACAAAAATATGATTCTAAACATTTAAACCTAAATCTTTAGAACCTAACAATCTCCCCATTTGGCAATCCGTGATAAAACACACATACAACATGTAATGCTTAAATTAAAATACTAGCCCAAATACAAGTTATTGCCCTAATACAATTCTTACACAACTACTAACTATTAGTTGCTAGTATAGACAATAGTTGTTGAAAGAATTAACCTGTAAATTCTTGAAACACTGAAAAAAAAAAAAAAAAAAAAAAAAAAAAAACTATAAACACGTGTGGAAGATACAGTACCATAATCTAAGTAAAATATGAACTTTAATTCACAAAACATTAATCACATCAATAGATATCATAACCAATAAGCACATAACAATATTTGTGAATCAAGTACATAAACACTAAATAGATATAAACAATGAGATGTGAACATCAAAACTAAAGAAAACAAAGAAAAAAACATGGAAATACATCAAACTCCCCCTAAATACGTCGAGCTCTACTCCCCCTAAGTACAAAAACCTACCCCCCCCCTTTTGTTACGAATTGCCAAAGACAAAATCAGTCATAAGAGGGTGAAGGAGGTGGAAAAGCACTCCTATACTCCATAAAATCTGCTTTCAATGAAGCAACCTCCTTCAACAACTTGTCGAGAAGCTATCCATGAGTAACCTGTGTAGTTATGAAAGACTCCATCATGGCATGGAGTGAGAGAGGAAGGGAAACAGTAGGGTTTGCGTCATTAGCACCACTAGAAAGATCCACAGTTGCAGTTGAATCCACAAAAGTCTCCTTAGCAACAAGCATAGCACCAAAGGCAAGAGCTACAATAGAAGCTTCTCCTCGTGATCTGCTTGGCTCAGCACTCTTCATCTATTCTTATCACTGTCTAAGAAAGGTGGCTCCTATGGGGGCAATGATGTGAACTAATTCTAAGGAGGGAAACTGAGACAACCCTAGATCTTAAGATTCTACAACACTGGATCTTGAGATTCTTCAAGAAATATTGCCAGTAAAAGACTTTAGAGACCCTTGGGTACAAAAACCCTAGATCTAAAATTGGAGGCACAAGATGCACTCTTTTCTCCCTAAAAACCTCTAA
This sequence comes from Castanopsis chinensis, assembly GCA_032878915.1. NCBI lineage: Eukaryota > Viridiplantae > Streptophyta > Magnoliopsida > Fagales > Fagaceae > Castanopsis > Castanopsis chinensis. The sequence goes on along the minus strand of JAVQMG010000115.1, from coordinate 6,499,912 downwards.
AAACCCCATCTAGGGTTATCTTATAATGTCCTTTAAATACTGTAAAAAATGGATCACGATTTGGGTTTCGAATGGACAAGTTATAGGCTTTTTACATTTGCTGATTTTTTGTTGATATGTGACTTCCGATCAATCGAAAGGAATCAAACAACAATCAAGAGGAATCGAGACGAATTGAATAGCAATCAAGAGAACTAGATTGCGACTTAATTTTTTTCATCCTGAACTTGAGTTTTTTGTCTTGGACTTGAAAGTACATCATTCTAACTAAATAATACTTACTTTTTGTCATGGTTTGTTAACACTGCAAACCCAAAACATAACAATCTTCCCCTTTGGTAATCTGTGACAAAACATTCATACAACATAATGCCCATATACAATAAAATGCCCAAATACATCACAAATCCCAATCAAAGACTCCTAACCTAGAAGTTGCAAGAAGAGGTAGAAGGTCTTGATCAGAATGTACCTGTCTTTCCTGAAACACTTAAAAGAGGACATCACCGCATGTGTGGAAATTAAGACAAATAAACAATATGAAACACAATTATAACATCAAAAGAAAACTAAAGCAAACTAACCCTCCCCTTAAGTTAGATATATCAAAAAATTTTATTTTCTTCCCCTTTCAAAAACAATTTCATCTCCTCCTAAATAAAAAGAGAACCCTTAAACTTTTCCAAATTTTAAATTTCATCTATTTCTCCCCCTTTTTGTCACGTATTGACAAAGAGAATACAATCAAAAGGTAGACAGTAAATATACACAACAAAAGGATAAGAGAAAATAGGGAACCAAAGAAACAACTCCCCCTATGAACAATGTAAGTTTTCAAAAAAAAATTCTCCGCCTATAAAAATAGGAAAAACAAAACAAGTTAAAAATATTTTTGGGGAACATTTAGGAGGTGGGGAAAAACTAAAAAGATATAGACCAAACTTAGAAAAATAATCTGAGGATACACATGGGTACAAATATTCTCTCTTTTAATATATGCAAACTTGACACTGCGTGACCCATAAACCAATGGATTTTGAACTCAAATCAAGTAGAGAAAATATTTGCACATATATTATCCACTATATCTCAAAAAAAATTCAATTTTAACAATTCACACATCAAGAAAAAATAGCATGTTCTAGCATGTACAAAACTTAAAAAACCAAGATGGATAGAGAAAACAATGCAATGCATGTCCTAATCGATATGTGCAATGCATGAAAAGACTGATCGATTAAAAACTAAAAGTTTTCCAATTTCAATCGGTCGAACATTGATCGAGTATTGATTGAGAGAGGCAGAGAGTTTTGAACACTTGAAAGTAGTTTTTATGACTCAATGCAAACAATCATATGTACAAAGTTTAGCAAAGTTTGTGTGTAGTGTGTGCAACTAGTATGTGTATGAGATATATAAAAGGTGATATGTAGATAGAAATTAAACACAATTTCTACATCATCAATCACATTAGTTTGAAAGTGAGCATCATCTAAAGAGTTACATCATATAACTCCCGTAGCTCATAGAAAACACACTTGCAACTAAGCAAGTTTTTTTTTTTTTTTTTTTTTTTTTTTTTTTTTTTTTCTTTTGAAGCATATTTTTATTTGTTTTTCATTTTGCTTTTTTCCTCTTTTATCTATTATACAACAACACCTCATATATCTTGTTGTGCAAGTGCTACACCTTACTGAGCACTTTTATAAATTGCACACAAGTGTTCATGATTGGTGAGTAATAGTAGTGAGATGGTTATTTATGCCTTTCTACAGGTATCGAACTACACCGATCCACCATCCCGAAACCAACTGAGCCGCACCGCTCCATAGGCCTACCGATTGAATTGAAGACGATAATCGGAGAAGATGAATAATTCCGACGTAGGTGCAGTATGTTCGTTCAAAACTAACCGAACCGCACAAAAATTTACAGAAAGAGATTCCAAGTTACAAAGTTTAGAAGTTTTTTTTTTTTTTTTTTTTTTTTTTTAAATTTATGAGATAGAGCTTATTGTGAGGATGAGTGGCGAAAGAGATGTAAATGAGGGTGTGGAGTACGTGGACTTTGGAGGCTAGGGTTTTTGGTGTTTATAGGTTGACTTATTACTTTGCTACATGGGCTTTTTTTTTTTTTAGTTGTAAGTTTGGTCCATATGTGCTATTACTTAAATTTCTTCTACATGAACGTTGGGCCTGGGCTTTAGTCTTTAGGTCATTAGTTTAGAGACAAAACCCCCACACATGTCAAACATTTTCACAACTCCCTTTTTTGCAGTGAACACTCTTATCTTTTCACATTTAACTCTCTCTTCCAAGCCCAAACCCAAAACCAAACCCTAGCCGCCACCACCTCTCTCTAGAAACCTGGTTACCACCACCTCTTGAATCTTGGTTGCCATTGAGACTTTGGATGAACCTAAAGCATCTCTTTTTCATTGTGGATAATTAGGTATAGATTGTTAAGGTATATAGCTTACTTTCTTCCTTTGTGGTTTTCTATTTTTGATTTCTCTGGCTTTGGGTTTTTGATCTATGGTTGTCGTGTGGGTTTTGATCTGTGAGTATATGGGTTTTGATCTGTCATTGTGATTACATGAGTTTTGATCTGTGGGTATGTATTAGAATGAGCCGCACTGGTGCTAAAAAATTGCACCAATGGACGCCAAAGAACCGATCTCTAGTGATGATGAACAGAGGTGGTGGAGAGGTAACCGATCCCCACAGTGCGGTGGCAAATTTGCCCAAAAACTACACCGACTGAACCGTGCACAGCCGTGCTTATAAACAAAAGAACCATAAACAACTCACACAATATAAACACTACATAGCAAAAGCTAGCAAAGTGCAGAAAAATAAAGTTCATCAAAGTTAAACAAGGTACACAATCATGAAATGTAAAATTCATAGGCCAACCTTAATTACACATTAGAGATGTGTAATACAAAAAACAAATCTTTTTGAATTTTCAAAATTTTTATGACCAAAAATCAAAAAGCACACATTATGCTAAATGAATTAAAAAAATGCAAAAACAATGCATGAACAATGCTCAACTAAGCCATAGAGGGTACAGAAACATGAAATATTAATTTCTTAATTAGCCCATGAGTACATGTACAATCTAGAGCATACTTATACAAAATCAGAAACAGATTATACACTCAATTTTGCAACACATACTTTCTATATTTCTCCACAATATCAAGCATGTTCTAAATCAAGAGAGAGATATCATAATTCATGTAATCCTCAAGAAAAATAAAACAAGGCAAAAAATAAAATATTTTTGTCCATTTGAAATTTTTCAATGTTTTTGGATTTTTCCTTTTAGAAACAGAACCACCTAATAACAAAAAAGAAAAAAAGAAAGAAAATAAACATGTCCATAAATAATTCAAAGCATTAAATCAGGGATAAGTAAATTAGGGAATCTTTTCTCACCCATGAGAACTAGAGTGTATTTGAGGGATTACATACTTCTTCTGAGAGAGAGTGAAATCCTACAATTTCCTTTCATAAGCCAACTAGCTTAATTTTTTCAAAAGCATTTGAGTCAATTTATTAGGACTTCTGGTAGGAGAACTATCATCACATATCCTAGACTGAAACATAGGATGCGTAAATTTCAATTTATTATAGTTAGGACGAATGTGACCAGTCAGTATTTCTAACAGCAGATCTAGTCTCAAATTTTGGTTTTTGCCGCAACAAAGAATAATTTGATCTAATATAACCAACAACACCACAAAGGTGACAGGTAGGCACAAAAACAAAATTCTTTTGCACTCAAACAATAGGTTTAGACATAGGTTTAGAAACTTCAATGTCTACATCAAAACTTTTACCTTTGTCTAATCTAGTAACATAAGCTGTTTCTTTAAGATTCCTCTTGAAAGGAGGAATATAAATTTTGTCTTTAGGCTTAACAGGAATAGAAATAGAAACAAATCTGTTATCAAAAGAAAATTTGGTATTAGACAAATTTTCAAGTTTAGCTTCAAACTTAGCTAACTTTTGTTTAACTTTTCATCTTGAGAGGAAAATTGATTTCTCAAAAATTCATTCTTTTTATTAGATTCATCCAATCTCACAATCAATTCCTCCTTTTCAAGATTAGCCAGTTTTAACTCTTTCTTGAATTGCTTAGCAATATTCATGGATTTTGTTAATTCCCTACAGAGAGTTTCACAAACATCAATATGATCAAAAGAAACATTAGCATCTTCTCTATTCAAATTATAAAAAATATGAGCAGAAAGACACTTAAAACTATCCATGACAGTAGGGATCAAGGATCGCACTCAAGATATTAATCCAATTAGAGTGAACCCACTCTGATACTATTTGTTTATTTGTTTAAACCCCTTAAACCATATTGTTTAGCCTAATTAATTAACCAAGTTGATTATTATGTTTATTATTCAGATCCAGGTTAAACAAGAATATATCATATCATGCATAAAAGCAAAAAAGTAAATAACACCACCATATGATGACCTAGGAAAATAGATGAAAGTAACCATTTCAAGGTAAAAATCTAGCAATGATTTGACCAAACTATCTTCAAGGTAAAGGAAATCCACCATATGAGAATCAAAGTTTTACAAATGATTTAACCTTAAATCTATTGCTACCTCAAGTAGTAACTTATTGACACGACCATGTGCAAGCTCCGAATTCACGGACTCCTTCTCTTCCTGGATTTATAACACACAAGCACCCACGCTTATGACTTTGAGACCCTACTCAAAGTTTTTAGATTGCCTTCACTTGTTGATCTCGTAGCAGCAACTTCTACAACATCGGATCTTGAGATTCTTCAAGAAATATTTCCAAAAGAAGACTTTAAAGAGCTTCGGGTACAAAAACCCTAGATCTACAATTGGACGCACAAGATGCAGTCTTTTCTCTCTAAAAACCCCATATATGGTTAGATTATAATACCCTTTAAATACTGAAAAAATGGATCGCAATTTGAGTTTCAAACGGACAAGTTATGAGTTTTTTACATTTGCTGATTTTTTGTTGATATGCGACTTTTGATCGATTGAGAGGAATTAAACAGCAATTGAAAAGCAATTAAGAGGAATCAAACAACAATCGAGAGAACCATATTGTAACTCACTATTTTTTCATCCTGAACTTAAGATTTTTGTCTTGGACTTGAAAGTTCACCATTCTAATTCAATAATACTTACATTTTGTCATAGTTTGCCAACACTACAAACTTAAAACCTAACAATCTCTATCTCACCTCGAAACTACCAGACATTGGGTAGTGGCCAGTGGGTTTTGTTGTTGTCGTCCCTGCCGACTTTCAATAGAGCCTTGCTAAGAGCATTAATATCTGGTTTCTTTAAAAAATCTCATTTTACCATCTCAAAAACTACTTTAACTATTTTATTATACCATTTTACAACACACCCACAAAACCAGCACAATAACAACACAAAAAATCAAAGAAAAATCCACCACCACCACAGCAATAACAAAAAAATCAAAGTAAAATCCACTACCACCATAGCAAAGCCATGGCAACAACACACCCACCACCACCATGCATAAAACCACAAAAAAATCAAAGAAAAATCCACATTAGAACCCATCGAAATTCAAACCATCACAACCCACCTCTTCCACCACAACATCGGAACCAAAACCCACTGTGATGAAGCAGAGAAAATTAATCTAGCTGAACCAAACGGTTAGAGCTAGTCGCATCACCAAGAGGGCACAAAACTCCCAACACCAACAAAGCTTTGGTTTTAGATTTTGAATAGGAAATCTTAACCCAAACCCAAAAATCCTTAAATCTTCGGTTTGAAGAGAGAGTGATAGAGTGAAGAATTGAATGGGTAGATGGATAGTGGCTAGAGCACTGGGTTGAGTGGCATGGGGAGAGGGAGTGCTCGACAGAGGCAGGGGAAAGAAAGAGGCTTGGTGAGATGAGCTATAGAGAGAGAGAGGACAAAAAGAGGGGATAAGATTGTGAAGAGAGTGAAAAAAAAGGTTGATATTTTGGATTAAAATATATTATAATTTTTAGAACGTTGCTACAGTACTATTATAAATTTATAATGGTACTTGATGATGCACGGAAAATTATTAGGCTGAATGCTCCGAGCTTCAATGGGCTAGTGATTGCGTGGAAGGCCTGAAAAGAAAAAAACACAAGATCAGAGGAGACCGGGGTGAACCGGCCAAGAACTCTCTAATGCTTAAGTTAGTTTTTTCTCTATGACTCAAGAATTCCAACTTTTTAGGAATAGTGAAAACTTACCTTCATTTGATCTGGATGAGTCCTTATATAGTGGGCATTGGAGTGGTTGCTTGTCTAGTAACTTTCCCAATACTTGTGAAAGTTAGAAGGTTCAGACTTAACTTCCACAACTGCTATAGAAGTTAGAATGTTCAATCTTATCTTTTATAATTGCCGTTGGAAGTTAAGTACTTAGTAGCAATGAACAATGATTTGGTTCATGTTTCAAGATAGTAGCATATGATCCAAATTACAAGCTTTTGTAGATAAATCCATTTTTGGAAATTTCCTAAGTGTTAAGGGGTCGTCTATTAGGAAAGTGTCTCGATGACCCTTATGTCCATGGACGACCTTCTTATTTTGGGTTAACTTCTGGTTCTGGACAACTCTTATGGACGAACTAGAGATGGTTCGATTTTTAGTTCCCCATCAGTTGCCCCCTTTTCCATGGGTCGTCCATAGCACTGTTAAATTTATTGTTGACTTTTGACGCATGCCATTATTTCAATGTTAAAATGTTGTGCCACGTGTCTTCATTGCCTTAGTCAAATTTTAACTATTCCAAATTGTGCCACGTGTCATAATCTCGTTGGTTGACTTGTCGCGTCGATTTAATTTTTCAAGGAAAAGGGCATGTAGCATCTTATGGTTGGTTGCACTGTTCCAAATGCAAAATTTCGCTGCCTATAAATAGTAAAATTCCTCTTCTACCCTTTCACATTTCCTAAATTTTTTCCTTCGAAATTTGTCATCTAAGGCCTTCATCTAGGAGTCTTCTCGCGTCTTTAGGCCTTCTTCGTCTAGATCTAGTTTTTCTCTTTATCCTCGTCTTTGGGTTTTCCTTCAGTAGTTTCTTTGAAATGTCCTCATCTAGCAATAGTGTTGATAAGGAGATAGATGTGTACTATGACAGTACTAGTGATAGTGGTTCTAATAGTGATGACAACAGTAGGAGTAGCAATAGTAGTAGTGGAGGAAATACCACGGACAAGCAATACACATCTAGGGTTCCTGAGATTCCTTTAGAGGTTTTTTAGGAACAACTTAGGGCGAGGGCAGCTTTTGGGTTACAAGCTGGCACCTCGACAAGTGTTCCTCCGTCCATTGATTTAAATGAGATAGAGACCTTATACAGTTGTGCTGTAGGCGTCCATTCCAAGACGGATGAAAAAAGACTTGCTTCCCTTAGGAGTTGATCAAATTCCTAACGATCTTAACCTTAGGTTAGCCGTCCAACAAGAATGGCGTTATGACCCTCGTCTTGGAATAGGTGTTTATGAAGCTTACTTTCTAGGGGGACTTAGGTTACCCCTCAATGCCTTCGTTAGGGAGTTACTTCCTAGGTTAGGCTTAGGAGTATGTTAGTTTAATCCTAATGCATAGAGGTTGGTTGTCTCTATGTAAGTATTATGAAGGGAAGTGATTGAAGGGGATCGTCATCTCACTGTGGACGAGTTCCTTTACTACTACAAGCCCTCAGAGATTAGTCAATCCCTTAGTTTTTACCAGTTCACAGCCAGGGGCAAAGACTGTAGATTGATAAAGTCCCCTTTAACGTCTGATAGAAACTAAAAGGCAAAGTTTTTCATCATCTTTGGTTTTTGGGTTGGACACCCTATTGAGGTTGGCAGAGATCCATTCGCCTTTTATACAGGAGAAATAAGGAACCTTCATCCAAAAGGTATTTTTTTCCCTATTCAATATTTTTTCTTTCTTTATAATCGTCTAACCCCTCTTCTTCTTTTTCATTTTTTATTTTTTTATTTATAGTTGTTAGACGACCATCCTTGAATAAATTCCATCTTGAACACATCCAGAGAGCTCGTCTATACGTTGACAAGAGTTTCCATTCATTAGTCACCCTTAATCGTCTTGAGACTTGGGGACTTATTCCTAAACTCTCTCCTAAGGCTCTAGCCCATGAACTTATTGTTCGTAGATGTAAGTTATTATTTTTTTTTAAGGAAATTGTTTAAGTGTTATCTTTTAATCAATTCTAACATTTTTCTTTTCTAGGATGGCAACCATGAAAGAAAATAAAGGAAAAGGGGTGGTAGTGAATGAGGAAACCTTACTAGAGACGAAGTCTCAGTCTTGTCCTTCTGTTGGGGATAAAAGAAAGAATTTATCTAAGACAGTTGACTTGGAAAATATTCTAAGTTGTCGAAAGGAAAAGAAGTCGAAGCATAGGTCATCCAAACCTGAATTCGTCAAGCCAAGCCTTATTGTCCCTCCTACCTCTCAATAACTGTCCATCAAAATTCGTGATGTGAACTCGTTTGAACCTGTTGGAATTACTCCGTCCATAACTACTGCTCCTGCCTCGTCTCAACCTCCTCAACGAGTTCCCATAAACCTTGTTGAAAATGGGGACTTGGATTGGGAAAGGTTTTAGAAGGCTATGACTGAAGAGGACGTGGCTACGTGCTATGAAATGTCTTTAAAAGAGTTTGAACATTCTGTTATTCATGATCTTTTCAAGGTATGTAATTTCCTTTTACCTTGTCTTGTCGTCTTACATTTTTTCTTGTCTAACAAAATTTTTAACCACTTATGTAGGCAATGTCAAAGTTCATTGCAGCGTCTAGGCAAGCCACAGAGATGGACAAGGAGAGGATCAAGTTGGAGATGAGGATCCAGAAGGTTAAAGACGACTGCAGGGGTTGGGCTAAAGTGGCAGCCAAGGCTAAAGATGAGGCCAAGGAATTGAAAATCCTCGTCGAGGAGCTTAAGGCTGACATCGTCGAAAAGGATACCCACCTTGACCATTTTTAGAAAAGGAATGAAGAGCTAAGCACCCTTCTTAATAATGCCAAAAAGGACAGTGTTGAGGAGTTCAGAGCTTGCAACCAATTCATTGACCTTCTGGAGACAAACTACATTTCTAGCTTTAAATATTTCCATATGGATGCTGTAGAACGCTTCCTTGAGGTTGACTTCAGCTCCTTCAAACTTCACCTTAGTGCTGCAAGCTATCTCCTGTAGATGAGTTCTGAAGATGTTAACATTCAGGATGATGCTACCACCCAGCCTGCCCAAAATGTGAAATTCTATCATTTTAGTTTCTTTCCTCCTCTTTTTTTTTTTTTTTTTCTCTTTTTTTTTTTTTTTTTTTTAAGTATGAGGTCCGTTGTTTTGGACCATTTAAATTTATCTAAGTACACTTTACTCCTCTATAATCTTAGGACAAGCTTGCAAACAATTTCTTTTTGGGCTTTACTTTATAAGGTTTTTTGGATGATGGTCGTCTACCCTTTTCTAAACTTTTATGAATGAATGTTTATTTCCATGACTTTTATTTACCATTGAACATGTTATTATATGGATGAATTTTTTTTATTTATATCATCCATATTATACTAATTTTTAAGTGTGGTCCGTCCACTCATGAAGGCATTTAGCTCGGCCATGTTATAAATTTCCTCATGTTCAACGGTTTTACCATTCTATTAATTTCACAAGTGTAACTCATCTTACGAATGGTGTTTCCTTTACCTAGTTTACTTGTTCAGATATTTGACAGCAGGTCTTATTTTTTGTCCATATGCTAGATGGTGTACAATTGTCTTTAGGCAAGATGTTTCCATCTTTTACTCGTCCAAAGATTTGGATTGTTTTGACTATTTAAATTTATCCATGGATTTTTTAACATTTTTACCTACACGTATTGTCTCGTCCATTGATTGGACGGATATGCTTTAGGTTTTTCCTCATCCATTGGTCAAACGAACACACCTTGAGCTTATTTCTCTAATTTTCCTTATTTTAAAGAAAGCATATAGATTTTACATTCTTGCGTCCAGAGATTTTACTCGTCTAGGGCTTTTAGCCTTCTTGTGGACTAGTTTTAATGAGAACATCATCATCATGAGAATTGAAAATTCAGACAACCTTATACACTGGAAACCCAAACACCACTTACAAAACATCATCCATAAGTTTTGGCATATGCTTAGAAGCTGGTACTTTTAAGGAATTAAAAATATATACAAACAAACAAACAAACCAAGTCCATGACTTCATCCATAGTCCATAGATAATGCATAGTTTAGAAACATGCACCTTTAGGGAATTAAAACACAACACACAATTCTAATAACAAACACAATTAATGAAAAGTAACACATAACTTCGACTCGTCTAGGATAACCACAATATCTAGGATGATCCCGTTTAGAGTGATGCTTGTCCAGGCTGATATCCTACTGGTAATATATTCTTAAATGATCAACATTCAAGGGGTGCTCCAGCTTTCTCCCATCCAGGGCTTCTAAGTAATAAGATCCTTGTCTCTTGCAATTAATAACCCTATAAGGTCCTTCCCAATTAGGTCCTAGTTTCCCATGGGCGGAGTTTTTGGTTGCCAAAGAGACCATTTTTAGGACGTGATCCCCAATGTTGAAAAACTTGGGTTTCACCATTGCATCATATTATCTAATCATAAGGTTTTTATACCTTGCTGTTCTTTGCTCTGCATCCATCCTTACCTCGTCTTTCAAATCAAGGTAGTCGAAGTTACTCTTTGTTATCCTCGTCCTGATACTTCATCATCCTGTGGTTTGCCATGTGCACTTTGCAGGTATCACTACTTCACGCCCATAGGCTAGTTTGAAAGGAGTTTCCCCCATAGAGGTCCTCACAGTTGTCCTGTAAGCCCATAAAACACCTGGTAGCTCCTTTAGCCATACTGCTTTTGCCCCCTCAAGTCGACTCTTGATGATTTTCAACAATGAACGGTTTACAACTTTTGCTTGTCTATTTGCTTGTGGGTGGGAGGGTGAGGAATAAAGATTCTTGATTTCAAAGTGCTTGCAAAAGTCTCTGAAAGGTGTGTTGTCAAACTGCTGTCGGCTTGCATACTCCCAAGTGTAGGAGATTGTAGTAATATAATTCTCAGAGTACTAAGGTAGAACCACAAGAAGCAGGGTAAATTCAAAGATAATATAATTAAATGATAATTTGGGTGAAGAAAAAAAATACTTTTTCTTGGTGATTGTTAACAAGAATAATAATAAAAACTAAATTAAATCAATAATGTAAATACCAAGGCATCGGGGTGTTTTCCTATATCTATAGGAAATTATTTGTGATCTAAGAAAACATATATTTCATAATTGATTATTCTTATACAATTAAAAACTTATGATTCGGTTGAATTGAGATAATTCAAGAACGCATGATAACCTCGATTAATAATGCGGTTAGAAAAGTTTTCAGAAAAACCCGTTCACGTTAAAACCTAATTTTTATTTGAAACTATTAGAAATTCATCTAAACAATAAGATAAACATGATTGAACTTATTGAAAGGAAGAACTAATACATCAAAAAAGATCTAATTGAATAACCAAATATATTGTTGATAAAATCTTAGAAAGAATCACATTGAATATTCATACCGTATAGAAGAAACATAACCCCTAAGCCTAGCAAAGAGTTTAGGCAGCCATTAGAGAGAGGAAAATACAAGGTTTTCTCTGCCCAAAATTTGTTCTACCAGCCTCCCTTCCAAAACCCTAATGTCAAAGCGTCCAAAGAAAATAAAACTTTTACAATTTTAATTTCGGTCCAAGTTTACAGCGGTAAATTGTGAGTTAATTTCGACCTTCAAAAATTGAGAATTTTGGAAAACTCAAAACTGGAAAATTGTATATATTTAAGTCACGGTTCCAACCTACCTAGTCTTGTGTCAATTGGATTTTTGATGAGAGAGATACGCCCAAAATACTGATCAATGCTCAAATAAGATTTTTCCTTTTCAGATTCTACCTCTTTGATTTATTTCCTTATTTGAAGCTTCCAATCATGGTAGACGATCCAAGCATTCTAGCTGCACCTCCTTAGACATTTAAGCATGGTCCTTTAGCTCCACTTTAATTCTAGTTTGGCTTCCATTCTCTCTTAAATTTTTGTAAACTCATCTTTCTCACATGATTTGCTAAAAGTAGAAAATTATACACAATGAATGACATCTTATTCAAGAAATTATGTAAATATAAATAATAGAGACTAATGCAACTCATGACTTAATTATACAAATTAAGCATAGTAATAAGGAGATAACGCCCACATAAATATATAACAAGTATACATTTTAAGGCGTTATCACACCCCCTAACTTAAATCTTGCTAGTCCCTAGCAATCCACAAAGCACCCATGTCTACTAAAAGCGAAAAAAAAAAAAAAAACTAAAATACGAGCCACTTTCGTAGGCTACACGACTGCACCTCCAATGTGCAATAAGTCTTTGAACCCCTAGGTCACCCGAGTGGACGAGTTTACTCTCGTGAGGGTTTGCAGTGACTCTACCCACAAAAGTCAAAGGTTTTCTGAAACTTCTTGCAGCAAATGTTAGTATGCTTTATCATTATATCATACAAATGAACTTTCAATTTTTGAGTTGGGATACTATTCATCATATTAAAGAGTTTTCACTAGCTTCACTTTTGAAGTGTGTGTGTGCATAGTCTATCCAATCAAACCGGCTTTTCCAAACATGCATAGACCAAGAATAATCTAGATTAGAGCCTCTACTCCAAAACCTCTCTTAAGTCAACAACACTTTGAAAGAACACACATAGAAGTAATGGTTTCTCTATACAAATCAAATGTGAACAAAAAGGAAAGAGGAAGTTTTAAGAATATCACATGTGTACACAAAAATGGCCACTAAAACAATGGAAAAAGATCTCTTGGAATGGATGTTGAATTCCTCGAAACATGAGGTTAATACCATTCCCATCCCTAGTTTTTATCCCAAACACATACTAGCCATGCACCTTTAGGATCAAGTAGGACTTTAAGCTCAGTGGTTGTATAATTTTATGAAGGCAAACTACTCTCTTTGAAATATGAGGTATATGAATCAAATGCAAAAAATTCAAGCCAAACCCAACTCATAGCAATGACAACTAGCTTGAATCAAAATAACCTTTACTCAACCATATAACCCTTCTGAAATACATGAAAGATGTGTAAGACACTAATGATTTATTGATTGATTATGTATGTCTCCTCTTTCTTTTTCTTTTTCTCTCTCTCTTTTTTTTTCTTCTTGTTTTTGTTTTTTTTGTTTTTTTGTTTTTTGTTTTTTGTTTTTGGGAAGAAAAAAGAGACAATGGTAGTATCTAAAGACACCAATTGCTCAAACCCTGAACCCCCATGAGAATACCCATAAATAAAAATGTTTTGTGGTATTGTAGAAAAATTCCTCATGGCTCAAATGATGGTGACAATGGTTAATGTAAAGGTAGGCTGAATATTTGTTTAGCTGGTGACAAAAAAATTGGTGGTCTTAGGCTCCCATCTCCTAAAATTCCACATAAACCAGCATGCCTAAGGACAAAAATAAGTAGGATCATGGTATATCTTCCCATAATGTTTTCAGTCGTCAACCAAAAAAATATAGAGATCTTTTACAAAAATTGAAGCATATGAGAAAAATTTAAGAGTTCAAACAAAAATATACTCTCACAAAGAAAAGTAAGGCTTAAGAACTCTCCATATGGGTTAAGTTTCAGCTTTTATCTAGCTTGTTCATGATCCATGCATATCCAACATCCAACCGTCTGTTAACCTGGCTATTGTTCTCAAAAGTTTCCAATTGTGATCTTCATGAAAGAGTCTTAATATAGCAAATAGTATAACGAACTTAGCATTATTCATTCCATCACATGATATAAAAATAAAGCTTATAACTCTTCTGCATTCAAATTCAAGGTTTTTTTTTTTTGTTTTTGTTTTTTTTTTTTTTAAGAATTAAAAAGTTGCAACCAAAAAGAAAGAAAAAAAATCATGCAAGGTGCAGCAAAATGTGTAGACCTCTCCCCCCCAACTAAAATTTGCATTGTCCTCAATGTATCAAAGCCAAAATAAATTCAAGTATAAAGGGAAGAAGTTACCTTAAGCATTTAAATAAATTTTTTTTTTTTTAAATTTCATTCACACCTACAAATATTAGCTCACAAAAAAAAAAAAATAATAACAAAACAAAAAACAAAAACAAAAAAATAGAAAGAAAAGAAAATTAAAACAAATATGGCACGACTTCATATGGCTCTTTCAAAGTTCACATAGCATCCAAATAGGCAGGGATCTCCATTGACATAGTCTCCTCCTTTGGTATAACTCCCCCTAAGTATGGTTTTAACCTTTATCCATTTACTTTCAAAGCCCTACCATCTCTAGAGTTCTCAACTACTATAGCTTCATGGTCAAACACTTCCCTTACAATGAAAGGGCCATCCCACCTAAGTTTTAACTTACCTAGGCTTAAATATGCATATTTAAGACCACTAGGTAGCGTCTTAAACTCCAGCTGTGGTGCCTCTTCACTTGAATGCACGAGCTTTTTTTCATTTTTTTAGTAGCTCTTCAAAGCAAGGCTTCCATCTTTTATTAATTGCCATTATCTGTTGTTCTTCAAAACCTATGAGGAATCCAACAAAGAAAAATTTTTAGATACATGAATATCACATTCTAAATCATAAGCACCAACAGAATTATTAAGATGAGTTTCAAGAGGATAAGAAAAACAATTCTTATTAAACTCCTCTTGAACCACTGCCCCAATGAGGTTCACATAAGCACAGTCATTATCCTTATGTGGTTGTTTAGCCATATGAAATATGTTTAACTCCAAATTCATGGAACCAAAAGTGAGTTGCATCCTTTCCATTCCTACAATTAATTAAAGCATTAGCTGTGACAAGAAAAGGTCTACCCAAAATAATAGGGGTATGAACACTAGGATGTAAAACAGGTTGGGAATCTAGAACAATAAATCAACTGGATAATAAAAGTGTTCAATTTTCACCAACACGTCCTCAACAATGCCTCTCGATTCCCTTACAGAGCGATCAGCCAACTGTAAAGTTATTGAAGTAGTTTTAACTCACCGAGTCCAAGTTTTTTATATACACTGAAAGGAATCAAATTAACACTTGCCCCAAGATCTAGCAATGCATGCTCCATGATGCAATCTGCAATAGTACAAGAAATCGTAGGACAACCTAGATCCTTATACTTTGGTAGGGTTTTATGTTGAATAACTACATTTACTTGTTCTATTAGAAATGTGGTCTTCTTCACATGATGCTTTCTCTTGATGGTGCATAAGTCATTAATTACCTTGGCATATGTAGGCACTTGCTTAATAACATCCAATAATGACAAATTTATCTTGACTTGATGCAAATGCTCTAATATCTCAGATGTGGTGTCCAATTTTCTAGGAATTTTAAGGCTTGTGGAAATGGTGGAGGGATTAGGCATTGTTCAATGTCATCAAATCCAAATGACTTAGTTTCATCCTTTTCTTTTTCAACTGGGGTCTCCTTAGATTTCTTAGTTACTAAAGGAAAACTTTTATCAATCTCTCTACCACTCCTCAAAATGGTCACAGCTTTTACTTCCTTATGTTTATCCTTAGAGCCAAATTTTAGATTTTGATTGAAGGAACTAGGTTGAGTTTGGGAAGGAAGCTTCCCTCTCTCTATCGCACTCAATGAATTTGTAAGCCTAGTTATATGACTCTTGGTCTCTCTTACCTCTTCATCTAGCTAAGCATGGATTCAAATTCTTGATTTTGCTCACTTTGCCTTTGAATGAAAGTACTAAGTGCATCCTCCAAGGAAGGTCTAGATGATGATGATGATGCATGTGGTGAATTAAAATTCCTTGGAGTAGGAGGATTCAACACATTGTCACTCTTATAACTCAAATACGGATGATTTCGCATATTTGGGTTATAATTACTAGAAATGAAGAATTATTTGGGCTGTATGAATTAAATGCATGTACTTGTTCTTTTGGCACATTTAAAAATGATGAAAGTGATGCACATTCATTTGTAGCGTGGTATATCTCATGACAAATTTTATACACATCCATTGGGTCCTCTCTAAAGGTAGCACTAACACTCTTACTTCCTTGCATTTTGAGTGCCTCAATTTCTTTAGTTAACATGCTGATTTTTTAACTCATGTTATCATCTTCCTTTAACTTGAAAACACTTCCACTAGAAATGGTAGTGTTAGTTCTAGTCCTATCAGTGGAGTCCATAGGGCTAGGTCCAGTCCATGTGTTAGAGTTTTCAGCTATCTCATCAAGAAAATCCCTTGCATCTTTGGGTTCTTTTTGTAAAATGTCCCCTCCACATGAGAGTTGAACAAACTGTCAGTCCCTAGGTGTAAGTCCTTCATAAAAATAGCTAACCAACCTCCAATCTTCATACCTATGAGTTAGGCAGAAATTGAAAAGATCTTTGTACCTTTCCCAAGGTTGGTATAAGGTCTCATTCTCTCCTTCGACAAAACTAGCTATCTTTCTTTTTACTTGCTGGACTTTGTGGGTAGGAAAATGTTTCTTAAAAAACTATTTGCTCATCTCCCCCGAACTACCTATAGACCTAGGTTTCAAGCTGTAAAGCCAACTTCTTGCCTTATCCCTAAGTGAAAAAGGAAAGAAACGTAACTTAGTAGGCTTAATAACATTTTGTGCATAGAAACTACTAATTACCTCTTCAAAATCTCTTACATGGACATAAGGATTTTCATTTTCTTGTCCCCTAAATTTAGGAAGTATTGCTAATAAGCCTTGTTTCAGTTCTACATGTGGTGCATTAGGTGGAAACATGATGCATGAAGGAACAGAATTTTGTGTGGGATGCAACAATTCATACATAGTTCTTCTATTCTCCTTGTGATTATTATGTGTTTCATCACCCATGATTGATGAAGAAGGTGAAGGTGAAGGTGTGTCAAATAGATTACCAAAGTATGTTTCAAAAATTTCTAATCTGCCTCTCTCGTTTCTAACCCAAATGCTCATCCAACAATGAATACACAATAAAATAAAATAAGGGAAAAAAAATGGAATGAAGTTACCAATAGAAGAATTTCCACTAGCTATGCTTTGCTCCAAAAAAAAAAAAAAAAAATTGCCTCTGAACACGTAACAGCTCCCCGACAACGTCACCAAAATTGCTTGCTTACTCCCAAGTGGAGGAGATCGTAGCAATATAATTTTTGGAGTACCGAGGTCGAACCACAAGGAGCAAGGTAAATTCAAAGGTAATATAATTAAATGACAATTTGGGTGAAGAAGAAAAATACTTTTGCTTGGTGATTGTTAACAAGAACAATAATAAAAACTAATTTAAATCAATAATGTAAATACCAAGGCATCAGGATGTTTCCTTATATCGATATAAGATTCTTCGTGATCTAAGAAAATATATATTTCATAATTAATTGTTCTTATACAATTAAAAACTTATGATTCGGTTGAACTGAGACAATTCAATAATGCATGATAACCTCAATTAATATGCGGTTAGAAAAGTTTTCAGAAAAACCTATTCACTTTAAAACTTGATTTCTATTTGAAACTATTAGAAATTCATCTAAACAATAAGAGAAACACGATTGAACTTATTGAAAGCATGAAAGAACTAATACATCAAAAGAATTCTAATTTAACAATCAAATATGTTGTTGATAAAATCTTAAAAAGAATTACATTAAATATTTATACTGTATAGAAGAAACATAACCCCTAGTCCTAGTAAAGAGTTTAAGCTGCTATTAGAGAAAGGAAAATAGAAGGTTTTCTCTACCCAAAATTTGTTCTACTAGCCTCCCTTCCAAAACCCTAATGTCAAAGTGTCCAAAGAAAATAAAACTTTTACTATTTTAATTTCCTTCTAGGTTTATAGCGGTAACTTGTGAGTTAATTTTGGCCTTCAAAAATTGAGAATTTTGAAAAAACTCATAACCAAAAGTTATAGATATTTAAGTCACGGTTCCAACCCATCTGGCCTTTTGTTAATTGGATTTTTGATGAGAGAGATACGCCCAAAATATTGATCAGTGCTCAAATTAGATTTTTTCCTTTTCAGATTCTGCCTCTTTGATTTCTTTCCTTTTTTAAAGCTTCCAATCATGGTAGACAATCCAAGCACTCCAGTTGCACCTCCTTGGACATTTAAACATGGTCCTTTAGCTCTACTTTAATTCTAATTTGGCCTCCATTCTCTCACACATTCCTATAAACTCATTTTTCTCACATAATTTCCTAAAAGTAGAAAATTACACACAATGAGTGACATCTTATTCAAGAAATTATTTAAAGATAAATAATAGAGACTAATGCAAATCATGACTTAATTATACAAATTAAGCATAGTAATAAGGAGATAACGCCCACATAAATATATAACAAGTATACATTTTAAGGAGTTCCACCCAATTAGTAAAGTAATCAATCCCTGAAATACTCCGATGGCTGTCTAAGGACGTTGCTAAAGCCCTGACATTAGTCACACACCTTGACATAAACCTTAGGATCTGCTTGAATAGTTTGCCAGTAATACCCTGCGTGGACGACATTATGGACTAGCGCTCTCGCTTCTGAGTGGTTTCTACATGCTCTTTCATGAACCTCTCCTAACACATAGTTTGACTCATCCGGAGCTAAGCACCTGAAGTAGGGTTGAAAGAAGCTTCTTTTATATAATAGCTCTTCTATAAGGACATACTTAGCAGCTTTGATCCTTAACTTTCTAACCTCGTCCTTGTCCTTCAAAAGCCTTCCTTCAATTTGTTGTACTTTTGGAAGGTCTACGCTTGGCACATACTAGACATTGTCATACTCGTCCATAGCCCCCTCTGCCAAAGTTGCTTTCGCCAAAACATTTGCTTCCATATTTTCCTCCCTTGGGACTTAAACAAAACTAACTTCCTTAAATTTATTAACAAGACACTTCACCTTACTTTGATACTTCTTCATCCAGTCTTGCTTAGCTTTACGCATTCCATTCACTTGATTTATGATCAACTGTGAAACTCCTTGGATGACTACTGACTTTGCCCCTAAGGACTTAGCCAATTCCAACCTTTTAAGGACAGCTTCATATTCAGCTTCATATTCAGCTTCATTATTGGTTGTCTAATATTGTAGACGAGCTACATATTTCAACTTGTCCCTTTAAGGAGATTTTAGTACAACTCCAATTCCTCCTACAGATAATGTGGATGAACCATCCACATAGACGACTCATTTTTGAGCTTCATCAATCTCATCTAATCCACCTTGGTTGGGAGTGAACTCTGCACTTCTTGGTTGGTACCTGACATTAAGTTTGGTAGGGTCTATGGCCCATTGGATTAGTCATCCTATAGCTTCCAACTTGTTCATTGCCTTTTTAAGTGGATGATCTGTCAAGACATTAATGACATGAGCCTGAAAATAATGTCGTAACTTGCTAGAAGCTATGACCAAAGTAAAGGCTAGTTTTTCCATCATGGGATATCGTCTTTCCTCCCCTCTCAGGGCTCAGCACTTATAATAAACCGGCTTCTGTATCTTCCCATTTTCTCTAATTAATGCTGAGCTCACTGCATGTGGAGACACTAACAAATACAAATATAATTCTTCACCTAGTATAGACAAGCTTAGTAGAGGAGCAGTTGTGAGGTAGGCCTTGAGGTCTTGGAAGGCCTTTTAATACTCGTCCATCCATTCAAATGTCTTATTGAGAAACTTAAAAAATGATAAAAACTTATCAGTAGCTTTGGAGACGAATCTATTATGGGCGGCAACTTGTTCAATGAGAGACTAGACTTCTTTGATATTCCTTGGTGGCTCTATATTTAATATCGCTTAGATTTTATCAGGATTTGCTTCAATTTCCCTATGCAAAACCATGAACCCAAGAAATTTTCCCGACAAAACTCCAAAAGCACATTTGCTTGGATTAAGCTTCATCTTATATCGTCTAAGCGTATTGAAGGACTCTTAAAGGTCATTTAGATGTTTTTCCTCGTCTAAGCTATTTACTAACATATCATCTACATAAACTTCCATATTCCGTCCAATCTGTGGATGAAACATATGGTTAACCATCCTTGATAAGTTGCCCCCGCATTCTTCAAACCGAAGGGCATCACATTGTAGCAAAATAAACCTTGACTAGTAATGAAGGATGTCTTCTCTTGATCCATCTTGTCCATCCTTATTTAATTGTAGCCTGAGAAAGCATCCATGAAACTTAGCAATTTATGGCCCACAGTTGAGTCCACCAACTGGTCAATGTGTGGCAATGGATAGGTATCTTTGGACAAGTCTTGTTCAAATCGGTAAAGTCCACACACATCCTCCATTTTCCATTAGCCTTCTTGATCATCACCACATTAGCCAACTAGTCCAGTTAATAAACTTCTTGGATAAATTTTGCCATGGTCAACTTCTGGACTTCTTCTTTAATGGCATTATCTCATTTAGGAGTAAAAACTCTTTTCTTTTTACGTACAGTCTCGGAGGAAGGATACACATTTAGACGATGGGTAATGACACTTGGATCAATACCTGACATGTCCTCATGACTCCACTCGAACACGTTGATACTTTTCTTTAAGAACTGGACAAGGTCTTGCTTCGTCTTCTTCTTCATGCTTACTCCAACCCTTGTATACTTTCTAGGGTTATTCTCGTCCAGAGGAAAGTCATCCACAGTAACCATTCTCTCCTCTATACTCATCGTCTGCACATACTCATCCATAGCCAACATGGCTAGGTAGTATTCTTTAGCAACTAACTGATATCCTTGCACTTGCCCTACTCTATAATCTATTGGGAATTTGACGATAGGTGGTAGGTGGATGTCACTACCTTCTAGTTGTTTAAAGTTGGTCTTCCAATGATAGAGTTGTATGAAGACGAACAGTCTACAACGAGGAAATTTACTTACTGGGTTATTTGTTGTGGATATGCTCCTACCACCTCAGGTAATGTAATGGTGCCTAGGCTTGCACTTTCATCCCCCTAAATCCTACCAAGGGAGAATTTACTGGACGAAGTTGATCTTGTCCAAGCCTTATTTGTTAGAAGTTAGGGTAATATAAGATGTTTGCCAAACTTCCATTGTCTACCAATACCTTACTCGTTTAAAATAAGCAATGAGCAAAGTGATGACAATCGCATCGTCATGTGGGTAGTGAACCCTCTCAGCGGCGTCGTCCGTGAATGTAATGGCTTGCTTATATGCCCCCTCATCCTTGGGGTTCATTTAGAGAGTTTGAGGTTTTGTACCACCTTCAAGTATGTCTTCCTTGACTTGGAAGATTGCCCTGCTAAGGTTCCTTCTATATTAACTCTTATTTCTCCAAGTAGGGGTTGTGACGACTCTTCTACCTTCCCCCTTAACTTCTCGTCCTTGTGATCTCGTCGAAGAAAGTTTCTCAATTTTCCTTGCTTGATGAGATTCTCCATCTGCTGCTTTAAGTTAAAACACTCGTTTGTATCATGCCTGTAATCTCTGTGGAAGTGGCATACTTGTTCCTATTGCGCTTGTTGGGATCTCTCTTCATTTTTTCCAGGCACTTCAAGGATGGGTCATCCTTGATTTGCATAAGTACTTGGTCAAGTAGAACATTCAAAGGTGTATAATGCTGATTTCGTCTTGAGGACGAACTTGCCTTTTTGTTATCTCTGTCCTTCCTCTTTCCTATTTGGGCCTTCTTTGGGCAAGGGCCCTATTCCAGATGACGTTGGAACTCTGCTTCCATTCATTCTGCCTTCTTTCTCTTTTTGGCGATAATCGTGTCTTCTGCATTCATGAAGCTTTGGGCTAAATGGACGAGTTTAGCCATAGTTTGTGGTTCTTGTTCATAAAGCTTATGTATGAATAAATCTGCACTAACTCCATTGTAAAAGGCTACTAATAACAGCTTTTTGTTCATCTCATCTACCGTCAAGGCTCTCTTGTTGAAATAAGTAATGAAGGACTGCAAACTTTGTTTGTCTCCTTGCTCTATGGTTAATAGATTGGATGAGGAGTGTTTATGCCTTTGCCCTCCGATAAAGTTTTTGACGAGCAACTTACTCAACTCCTCAAAAGAACCAACAGTATTCGGAGGTATTTTGCTAAACCATACTTACGCTAGCCCTTTAAGGGTGGTTAGGAAGGTCCTACACATTATGTCATCTAGAACTCTTTGAAGATGCATTGTGGTCTTGAAAGTTTCATTGTGGTCTTGAAAGTTTCAATGTGGTCACACAGGTCCATCATAAGAGTCCAAGGATGGCATCTTAAACTTGGAAGGCAAGGGATGACAATTAATGGAGGCTATGAAGGGGGAATCAGTTCGATGAACCAAGTCTTCTAGAGGATTCGCTCTTCTCATATTCTCCCTCATCCCGTCATCACCTTCCTCATTTGATCCATCTCCCTCTCCAAGTATGGCACCCTTCGTGAAGCAATATCCCTTGAGTGGCACTTATGCTTAGCATTTTCTCCTTTCCTAACTCCTTAACTTTGGGTTTGTCCTTCCACACATCTTTCATGACGTTGTCTCAAATTAATCTCTCTAGTCAACTCCTAATTCTAACAGGTTAACTCCGCTATGGCGGCTGCCATAGACTGCATTAGTTGGATGGAAAGCAGTTGCATGATAGGTGTTGATTGGCAATCACAGTTAAGATGACTAGAAGCGTTTCCACTATCCTGATGGCTTGAACTAGTGGCCATTGACCTTGTCCGGACTATACAGCCTTTTGTATAAGAAAGATAATTTGCAAAGTACAAATTGAACCCTTTTCCATAGATGACGCCAACTGATGATGCACAAAAAATCAATAGGCTGAATACTCCGAACTTTAATGGGCTAGTGATTGCTTGGAAGGCCTGAAAAGAAAAAGACACGAGATCAGAGGAAACCGAGGTGAACCGGCCAAGAACCCTTCGATGCTTAAGTTAGTTTTTTCTCTAGGACTCAAGAATTCCAACTTTTTAGGAGTAGAGAAAACTTACCCTCATTTGATGTGGATAAGTCCTTATATAGTGGGCTTTGGAGTGGTTACTTGTCTAGTAAGTTACCCAATATTTGTGAAAACTAGAAGGTTCAGACTTAACTTCCACAACTACTATAGAAGCTTGAATGTTCAATCTTATCTTTTATAGCTGCCATTGGAAGTTAAGTACTTAGTAGCAATGAACAAGGATTTGGTTCATGTTTCAAGATAGTATCACGTGATCCAAATTACAAGCTTTTGTAGATAAATCTATTTCTGGAAATTTCCTAAGTGTTGGGGGGTTGTCCAGGTGCTTTCTTGATAGACGACCCTTATGTCCATGGACGATCTTCTTATTTTGGGCTAACCTTTGGCTCTGGATGACTCTTATGGACGAACTGGAGATGGTTTGATTTTTAGTTCTCCATTAGTACTGTAGCACAATTGTAAAAAAATGTATAATTGAGAGATCGGATAATGGGGGGGTTTTTGGGGCTTTGATGTTAAAACATACCAACATATGACATTTGAGAGACCAGATGCTAATGCTCTAAAGGAGGTAATTTTTTGCTGCTATAACAAATTGAGTAGGTTATCAAGATCTTCCACACTTGAAAATGCAGAATTGGGTAATTCCTAGATGGGATCTTTAGGAGCTATTTGGATGAAAAATGATGCTCATTCATCAGTCATCACTGAAATATCATCACTTATCACTCATCACTTAATAGCTCATTACTTATTACTGAAAATACTCCAACTTCCTAAGGTGACATGTTTGGAACTTGTTTCCAACTTCTAATAACTCAAAAAAATTTACTTTTTATGGGACCCGCTACCTAAGCACCATGTCAGGCTCATGGTTAGCATACCCTCGTAACACATTAGCACCAGAGCAATTTCATTTAATTTTCCCCTTTAGCCCTATTATTCTCCCAAAACCCTTGACGAACCCAACAAAGGAAATCCACCATCACCCAGCGCCAATCTACCCTGTGCCTATTGTCACCCAGTGCAGCAAGATTTCCTCCAATGTGCAATAGTGGCGCCAATCTCATCCATCGTGAACCAACGGAGCCGATCTCTTCCAACATTTAGATTTCTAATGGGTCTGACTTGATATGTTTAGATTTCTAAGTTTAATTTTATTGGGTTTTGTTGGTTTCTGTTTGGTGCTTAATTTGGGTTTTTTGGGACTTGAAACATTAAAAAATGGCCTAAGCTAGGGGCGACGTCGTGAAGAACAATCTGAGCTCAGGGCAGTGTGAATTGGTTGAGGTGGGGCTCAGTAGGCGAGGCCTTGGCTAAGGGTGTGCGTGAGGATACACACAGATGTACAAAAAACCCAAACACAAAACCAAACCCACAAACATAGCAAAACTCAAATCCGAGCCTTCACTGGTGGAATTCGAAGCTGAAGTCGCTAGAGTCACTAAAGTTCATTGTGAGGAGTGGTTGGGATTCGGATCGCTGGAGTCATTTGAATCAGGATTTGTTCTTCATCATCATTGGGATTCGGGTTTGGGTTTGAGGTTTGAGTGGTTCAGTGGTGGCTTGTGGCAGCGGTGACTAGCAATTTGTAGAGGAGTAGTAGAGGCTCTGTGTAGAAGAAAAAAATGAAGAATGAAAAGATCTAGAGAGGAGAATAGAAAGAAAGAAAACTAAAAAAGAAAAGAAAAGAGAGTTTGAAAGAGAAAGAGCTGTTGGTGCAAGCTGGCATGACATGACAAGACAAACCTGTGGATCCCATAAGTTGAATGAAATTACCATATTGCCATGATAACTCATTTCTCATAACTCAAAAACACCAAAAATGTGTTTTCATTTTCAGTGACTCATCACTCATTTTGGAGAGTTATGAGTGATGAAAACTGAAACTGAAAACAAATCTAAACAAGCACACTGGACATGGGACCCACCATATTTGAGTGATGGGTGATGAAAATTGAGTAATGGGTGAGTGAAAACACGAAATCCAAACACCCCCTTAGTATCTAAACAAATCCAACGTGGGGAAATGAAATCCATTCCAAAGGGAAAAGCTAAAGAAAATCCTACTTTGTCATCCAAAGATTCCATTGAAATCCATGCCTAATTATACAAAATAGGCCCAATTGGGTGATTCCAAGTTCAGTGGAGAAGAATCAAAGAGTGAACCAAGTCCCAAGACTAACGAGAGAGAGAACGAGAGATTGGAAAATTTTATGGTCAACGGAAAATAATAAAAAATAAAAAAGAATATTTAAATGGTAACATAAATCAGGACATTTACATCAATTCGCGCAAAAATTAATATGTATTTTAACATACACCTTTTATTTTATTTAAACAACTTTTCAAAAACACGTACATACAATTTTAAACTTTATTTCATTAAAATATATATTTTTTTATTTTTTAAAATTGTTTCTCTTTTCACACACCACACCATTTTCTACTCTCTTCCTTCATTTTCACGATACATAAAAGAAAGGAATAAAATTCTAATATGCACATGAATAGTGCCACTACAAATTTTTATGGTAAGCATAGCTTTGGATGGATTTTGCACAATTTTACATTATCTTATGTGAGTGGCTATTGGGGTTGGTTGGACAAAACTTTCCACTTAAGCTATTTTGCATGAACTAATGCAAGTGCTCTTAAAGAGCCTATGTATGTGCAAATGAATAGTAAATAGCTATAATAATTTTTTTAAGTTAAATTTTTTTTTTTCATATTTTAATTAGAATTTAACTAAAATTTATTTTGATTTAATGAAGGCCTAGTTTTACATCCAGTATGTGTTTGGCTCTAAATTTAAAAAGTTAGCTTATTTTACTATTTAGCTTATTTTTGTTACTATTTATGGGTCTCATTACACTTTTTGGTACTATTCATGAGTCAATGTACTATTTCAACTTACTTTTACCTTTATTTACAATACTTTTAGCAAAAAAAATTCAGTTTCAGCGAAATAAGCGGATCTCAAATAGACCTTAAATATCTAAAGTGTGTTATGCTAGGCAAGCCCCTATCAAAACTAGCTTCTTTTTTTTTTTTTTAGAGTTTAATGTGTGGAAGAAGTTAATGTCGAGTTTAGTTGTCTAACCTAAGAATTAGGTTAACTAAGTTTTATGAGCAATAGCATTAGATGGATTAAAACACCCAAAATGCTATTTTAGCAACCAAAAAAAAAAAAAAAACGCTCCATTTAGTGTGCCATTTCTATAAAAGTTTACAAACATGTTACAGTGATTTGCTATTATTGGCAGTTACTGTAGCACAGATGTTACTCCATTTAACTTTTTTTATTCTCTCCCTCTCATTTCTCTCCTCTCTCTAACTCTCACACTCTCTCTCGTTCTTCTTTTCTCTCAAATGAATCCTCATTGCTCATTGCCACAACCACCAATGTCACTGGTTTTCACTCATCGCCACTAAAACTTTCAACCTCTCACCCCTCTTGTGATCTAGTGTCTATTGTTTTGATTTGGGCTTGGGTTAGGTTGACTCTTTTTGGTTTGCTCTAATCTGGGTATGGTTGATTTGAATTTTTTTTTTTAAAGTTTTTTTAATAAGTTGGTATACTAAAATAGCAAATAAGATGTATGTGTATTGTTAAATAGTATGAAATTTAGCAAAAAATAGATTTTTGGAGTGCTAAAATTGGTTTTTTTTTTTTTTTTTTTTTAAGCACACCGAATTATAATGCTTTAACCACTTACGTCCAAAAACATTTAATTTAATAATAATGATCACAAGTGGCATTACCTAGGTAAGTGCTTTGAATTGGCTTATTATTATTATTATTGTTGTTGTTGTTGTTGTTGTTAAGTTTGTTTGGTTTTTAGTTATTATAAAGTTTAGAATGGCGTTCTAGTTAGCTCAACTAGTAAAATCTTTGATAGTTGAATAAGAGATTTGAGATTCAATCTTTCACTACACCAAAAACCGATTGGTATCTTGATTTGACAATAAAGAGTTATTATCAAGAGCAATAAGTTGAAACTCTCTCCAAAAAAAAAAATACTTACAATGGTAAAGCTGTAAAGTAAGTGCTTTGAATTGGCTTCGTTTTAATAGTGCCATTAGTGGATGTCTTCGATCGTGTGGTGAATAATTAATAATGTTGGTTAGCATAGTTGAATAATTAATTGCATATTAAGATAAAAGTGTCACACAAATTTATTATATAATGGAAAAAATATTTATTGCATAGTTGAATAAATAAAGGGTGCTGTTAACGGGTGCTGTACAGCACCTGTTAATGTGCATTAAATATGCATTAAACTATTCACTTTTTTTTATGGATGTGGAAAAAACTGAATATGCATTAAATATGTGTCAGTTTAGATGGAGAAAGTCAAATTAATTTGTGATAAACCACAGTTGAAAAGAAAAATTTTACCAATTTTCAATGCAGTGAGATTTGTGATAGATAATAAATGAACTACAGCTGGTTCATTAACAAGTGCCGGCCGGCACCTGTTAACAAAGTCCATAAATAATTACTTAATGTCTCGCAAATAATTAATTACATAGTTAAATAATTAATTTCATAACAAGAACAATTAAATTTATAAATTGAGAACAAAATTTTATAATTAATGAATTATGCGTAGTTGCACATATATGCTACCCACATTCTTGTATTATTCTTTCTTTACTTGTAACAATAATTAGTCTAGACTAGAAGATCATTAGACTTATAAAGAGATCATAAATATAATTTTTATTAGAAGACAATAATGCAAAATTGCCAACTACTAATGTTGATATCCCAATTACATAAAATTCTTAGACAAAATTTCAAAAATTTGATATTAATTGGATATTCATGAATTTTTTTGGTTCATATTCCCCCCTTCCTCCAATAAAAATTCTAGCTCCATCCTTGAGTTGATATCATGTTAGAATTGTATAGGAGAATACGAAGGAGAAAATGAAAGAAGGCAAAAATTAGGAACAATGAATTTAGCATGGTTCAACTTAACTGATCACATCAAAATAAAAGTCTTTAGAAATGGTCTTTTTACTATATAAGATTATTGTATTACAACCCCCAGTGAAGAGTATATATGATAAAATAAACCATAGATTAACCAAAAGTTATAGTAATTTACTACATTGGGATTATGATTACTTAGCATATATTACAAACAATATCAAGATCAATGAACCTAAATTATGGTTATCTAATAAACTTAGGATTTCACTAAGATAATGAAACATCTTTATTTTAAAAAACATATACACAAATCATACCCTCTAAATTTTTTCAGTTTTCATTTTTGTCCCTATAGTTTTCATTGTTTTTTTTAAAAATTAAGTAATTTAACTTATAACCCATTTTTAATGTAGCTCCTTCGTCCACTTCCATCCATTCCAATCCACACCTTAAATGCAATAATAATTTTACAATATCTTATCTTGTCTTTCAAAACAATAAAATGCCCCAATAAATTTAAAATTTTTATAAAATACTAAAATTCAATTTCAAAAATTAATAAACCCAGGGACAAAGCAACGATGCTAAAGAATATATATATATATATATATATATTAAAAAAAACAAAAAAACAAAACAATCCCATCAAATCAAAATTAAAGAAAGAACAAAAAATTCCTTTTAACGGATTTGGAAGAATACTGCCCATTATGTGGTAGTTTTTAAAAGAATCTAGGTGTAAAAAATCACATATCGTATTAAATTATTGAATAATTCACATGACTCATTAAATAAATTATGTGACTAAAAAAACATGTCGATAGTTTTTATCTTTTATTTTCCAAAATTTTATTTTTTTGAACTCATTTGAAAAAATTAAACTTATAATGACAAAAACTAAAAAATTTCTAGAGGGTGTAATTTGAACTTTGGACTTTGTATTAGTTCAAAATTAAAGATCATTATACATCTCAACTAAAATGGCCATGTATATGTGTAATGTTAGTGATGATGTGAAGAAAATTAGTAGGCTGGTTGCTTTTCAAATAACTTGTGACTGTCTTGAAGGCCTGAAAAAGAAAAAATAATGATAAAAGGTCAATGGGGTAGCCAGCCATGAACCCTCTAATGCCAAAGTTAGTTTTTTCTCTTAAATTCTAGAGTTCCCACTTTTCAGGAATTGTAAAAATGTACATTTGTTTGGTCTGAATGGACGTTTATATAGTGCGCTCCAGAAACGATTATTAGATTTATAACTTCCCCAATATTTAAGGAGGTCTAATAGTTCGGGGATAACTTCCACAATCGTTTAGAAGTTATTGTTTTTCATATAACTGTCATTAGAAGTTATGCATATGATAAGGAGTTGTAGCAATGAACTTGGATTTCACTTTTGTCCTGAAATACTAGCATGTAGGTAAGTTCATGCTTGGGAATGTTCTTAAGCGTCAGGGGCTTGTCTAGGAACCTTCCTAACGAGCGTACCTTGTTCCCACGGAAGGTTGTCCTTCTGTAGACAACCTTCTCATGGACGGTCATCCTTACATGGACGACCTTCCTATGTGGGATGTCCCTTCTATCCTGGACATCTCCTTTGGACGAGATGGAGTTGGTTAGACTTTTTAGTTCACCATCAGTTGCCCCCTTATCCAAAGGTTGTCTAAAGCACTAGAGGATCTACTGTTGTTCTTTGGACGCATGTCTCCATGTTAGTGATCATATACTACTCCAAGTGTCACAATCTTAATGGTCGAATCCTATGGTCTTAGACTGTGCCACGCTTCACAATTTCATTGGTGATTTGTCACGTCGATTCAAATTTTCGAGGAAAATGCCACGTGGTGCTTCCTGGTTGGTCACGTCATTCTAGATACCATTTTTCAATGCTTATAAATAGTGGAATTCCTCTCGTACCCTTTGCATTTCTTGAATTTTCTTCTTTGAAATCCCTCGTCCATCACCTCGTCTAGAAGTATTCCAAGGTCCTTAGTATTCCTTCGTCTAGAGCCAGGTAATCTCCTCATCCCCTTTCTTAGGTTCTCCTTAGAATTTCAGCAAGTTTGAAGTTGTTGTTTCCTTGTCTAGCGATAG
Organism: Castanopsis chinensis; assembly: GCA_032878915.1. Taxonomy (NCBI): domain Eukaryota; kingdom Viridiplantae; phylum Streptophyta; class Magnoliopsida; order Fagales; family Fagaceae; genus Castanopsis; species Castanopsis chinensis. The sequence goes on along the minus strand of JAVQMG010000115.1, from coordinate 6,469,839 downwards.
TGTAGAGCAAGCTATAGACGAGTATCGTGACTCTAGCTACAAAGTTCTAGCAGTGATAGAAGTAGTAGTAGTAGTGGTGACAGTGAGGAATAAACATCTGGGGTCCCTAGAATTCCTTTAGAGATCTTTCAAGAACACCTTAGGATGAGGGTAGCCTCTAGGTCTTTAGCTGGCACCTCAACAAGTGTTCCTCTATCCGATCCTATAGACGAGGTAGAGACCATATATAGCTATGTTGTAGGTATCCCCTCTAAGACGGACTAGAAGAGATTAACTACCTTTAGGAGCTGGTACCAAATTCCTGACGAGCTCAACCCTAGGTTAGTCATCCATGGGGAATGGTGCTGCCAGCCTCATTTTGGAGTTGGCATTTATGAGGCCTATCTTCTAGAGGGTCTTAGGTTACCTTTGAATGCCTTTGCTAGAGAGTTACTGACTAGGTTAGACTTAGGAGTTTGCCAGTTTAACCCTAATGAGTGGAGACTTATCGTCGCTATGCAAATTTTGTGGAGGGAAGTGTTTGAAGGGAACCGTCCTCTTATTGTGGATGAGTTCCTTTACTATTATAAGCCCTCGGAAATTAACCAATCCCTTGGTTTTTACCAATTCACAACCAGAGGGAGAGATTGAAGGTTAATTAAATCTTTGGTCACCTCAAATAAGAATTGGAAGACATAGTTTTTCTTCGTCTTTGGTTTTTGGGCTGGGCATCCTGTTGAGGTTGGCAGGGATCTTTTTGCCCTTTATACTGGAGAGTTAGGGAACTTTCGTCCTAAAGGTATGCCTTCTATATTTATTTTATCATCAATATTTTCTTATTTCATTCCTGCAGTCGCCTGACAATTCTTCTTCTCTTCTTTTATTTTTATTTTTCATTTTTTTTATTTAGGTGTTAAACGTCCATCTCTAAACAAGCTTTATCTTGACTGTGTCCATAAGGCTTGTCTATACACTAACAGGGCTTTCCATTTTCTAGTAAGTCTTCAACGTCTTGCCATTTGGGGACTTGGTCCCGAACCGTCCAAAGAAGCTTTATCGCACAAACTCACTATTCGCAGGCGTAAGTTCTTCATCCTTTCTTCTTCTTCTTCTTCTTCTTCTTCTTTTATTTATTTTTTTTAAAAAAAGGTTCATACTTTTATTGTCTCTTGGATGACTAGGTCTTTTTCTTCGGGGATGGCAACCATGAAAGAGAACAAAGGCAATGAGGTAGTGGACGAGGCAAACAAGCAAGAGGTTGAAAATCAGCCTCGTCCAGCTGTTGGTGATGAGAGAAATCTATCAAAAGCCATTTACTTGGAGAGCATCCCCAGTCGTCGTAAGGAGAAGAGGGAAAAACACAGGTCATCCAGGATGGGGTTGTTACTTCTGGTCTTCCTATTCCTTCTCCATCTCAGCAGCCGTCCATCTAAATCCATGATGTAGAGTCATCTGAGCCTGCTCACACCCCATCGTCCAAAACCACTATGCCTACCTCATCCCAACCTCCCTAGAAGGTTCCTATGAACATTGTCGAGAATAAGGATTTGGCTTAGGAGAGACTTAAGAAGGTCGTGACTGGTGAGGATGTGGCTACATTCTATGACATGTCCTTGAGATAATTTGAGCACTCAAGTGTTCATGATCTTTTCAAGGTAATTAAAACAAACATCTTTCCCTTCTTTTTTACCTCGTCCATGTTATCATAGCGTCATATGCTTTATTTATTTGTTTTAACAAAAATTTCTGACTACTCGTGTAGGCTATGTCGAAATTCATTACCGCATCCAGACAAGCTACGGAGCTGGATAAGACGAGGATCTTATTAGAAAAAAGGATCAAGGAAGTCAAGGACGACTGCAAGGGTTGGGCTGAAATAGCAACCAATGCTAAGGACAAGACCAAAGGGCTGCGGAATCTCATGGAAGAGCTGAAAGCTGATATGTAGAGAAAGACACTCGTCGTGATCACCTCCAAAAGAAGACCGACAAGCTGAGCAATTCTCTTGAAAAGGCCAAAGAAGGTGTAGTGGAGGAGTTCAAAGCTTCTAAGCAATTGACTGACCTGTTAGACACCAATTATGTAGCTGGGTTTGAAGACTTTCGTATGGACACTAAGGAGAAGTTTCTTGACGTTGACTTCAGCTCCATTGTACTTCAACTTGGTGGTGCCGCTAGTTCTTTACTTCAAACGAGTTTCGAATATGTCAACATTGAAGATGATGCTACAACCAAGCCAGCCTATGACGAGTCTAAGACCGGAGAAGATTCTTCAGCGAAAGCATGAAAATTTGACCAGTTTATTATTTTTCTTCTTCTTGTTTTTTATTTTTATAAGTTCCGTTGTTTTAGGACCATTTTAAAATTTATTTGAGTACATTTCACTCGTCCAGAGTGCTTTGGATGAATTTATTAACAATTGTCTTTTAATGCTTTTACTTTGTAAGGGTTTTTGGACAATGGTCGTCTACCATTTTTTAAACTTTGATGAATGAGTGCCTATTTTCATTCATTTTTTACTGTCATTGCATGGATGAGTTCACTTGTTTCTTTTTACGTTCAACATATTTGTTATTCTTTAATTTTTCAAGTGCATCTCGTCCTATAAATGGCTAGTTTTCTAGCTCTTTCTCTTGTCCATGGGCTCTACGGCTCACCTCCATCTTTAGACTAGATGTCTCCATCATTCAACTCGTGCAAGATGTTAGACAGCCTTGGCTAGGTACGTCCTTTAATGGGTTGGAATTTTAAATGGATGCATTCCTTCGTCCATTTCCTGGGTGTTCATGCGTGAGGTTAGGTTTAATTTCATCTTTTAGATGAGTATAAACTTCCTCGTCGTTAAATTAGACGAGCATGCCTTAGCATATTTTCTTGCTTTATCCTTACTTTGAGGAAAGCTTACAAACGTAGCTTTATCCTTTAAGGAAAGCTTATAAATGTTACATCTCCGCATCTAGAGATTTTCGTTCGTCACAGGCCTTATGGATATTAGATTCATGTACTAAATATTTTAGAAATCCAAACCATATTTATTATATAAACATCGTTCACAAATATGGCACACGCTTAGATGCTAGTGCCTTAGGAAATTAAAATACTTATAAAGTACACAACCTCATCTTTTACAAATTCGTCTGTAGACGGTGAAAAAGTTTAGGAGCTAGTGCACTTTTTATTTTTAAAACACATAATAGTAGTAAAAACACTAATAGTAAACATGAGTTAACATGTGGACCATAGTTGTAATCTCATCCATAACTCTCGTCCCTAGTAATTCTCATCCAAGCTCATCATTTATAGTATCTCCTTAGATGCTCCACGTTCCAAGGAAGTAATAACTTCCGTCCGTCCAGAGCTTCAAAGTAGTACAACCCCTGCCTCTTGCAGTTGATTACCCTATAGGGTCCTTCCCAATTGGGTCCTAATTTTTCATGAGCTGGGTTCCTAGTTGCTAAGGACACCCTTTTAAGAACGAGGTCCCCAATGTTGAAACGCCTGGGTTTTACCATGGCATCATACTACCTAGACATAAGATTTTTGTATCTTATTGTCCTTTGCTCTGCATCCATCCTTACCTCATCAATGAGATCGAGGTCAAGATGAAGTTGTTCATCATTTTCTTTCTCCTGATACTTCACACTCGATGGTCAGCCATATGAACTTCCACAGGTATGATTGCTTCACTTCCATAGGCTAGCTTGAATGGGGTATTTCCTATCGGGGTCCTCACAGTCGTCCTGTAGGCCCAAAGAACACCTAGCAACTCATCTGGCCATACCCCCTTTGCCCCCTCGTGCTGAGTCTTGATGATTTTCAACAGCGATCAGTTTGCTACTTTTGCTTGTCCGTTCGCTTGTGGGTGAGAGGGTGTGGAATAGTGATTCTTGATTTTGAACTATTCACAAAAGTCTCTGAAAGGTGTGTTGTCAAACTGTCGTCCATTATCAAATACTAGTACTCTAGGTACTTTGAACCTACATACAATGTTCTTCCAAACAAAGTTCTTAACATTTTGCTAAGTCATTTTTGCGAGAAGTTCGGCTTTCACCCACTTGGTAAAGTAGTCAATCCCTACTACCAAAAATTTCATTTATTTGGTTCCTAGGGGGAAGGGACCTAGGATATTCAGTCCCCATTGTGCAAAGGGTTATGGGGTCATCATTAGGGTCTCGTACTCCGAATGCTATCTAAGAACATTATTGTAGCTCTGACACTAGTCACACACCTTGACATAAGCCTTAGCATCTGCACGGACGAATTTATGGACTAGCGATCTTGCTCTTGAGTGATTCCCACATGCTCCTTCATAGACCTTCCTCAATAAGTAGTTTGACTCGTCCGAAGCCAAGCACCTCAAGTAGGGCTGAGAGAAGCCTTGCTTGTATAGTACTTCATTTATAAGGACGTACTTGGTAGCCTTGACCCTCAGCTTCCTAGCCTCGTCCTTGTCTTCTAGAAACCTTCCATCCTTAAGATAGACTATTATTGGACTCATCCAATTTTCTCCTTCTCCTATTTGCTGTATTTATAGAAGGCCTAAGCTCAGCATGTATTGGATTTTGTCATACTCATCTATAACTTCTCCTACTGAAGCTGCTCTCGCTAAGGCATCTGCTTCCATATTTTCTTCTCTTGGGAGTTGAACAAAACTCGCTTCTTTGAACTTTTGGATGACCTGCTTCACTTTGTTAAGATATTTCTCCATTTGGTCTTCCTTAGCCTTACACATTCCATTCACTTGATTGATAACTAATTGAAAGTCTCCTTTAACTACCACTAACTCCACCCCTAAAGACTTAGCCAATTCCAGTCCTTTGAGGAGAGCTTCATACTCAGCTTCGCTGTTGGTAGTTGGGTACTGTAAACAGGATGCACATTCCAACTTATCTCTTTTGGGAGACTTCAGCATGACTCCAATCCCTCCTGCGTATAGTGTGGACGGCTCGTCTACATTGATAACCCACCTTTCAACTCCTACCTCTTTGTCTAGCTCGTCTTCACTAAGGGTGAACTCCGTAATGAAATCTGCCATCGCCTGTGCTTTTATCGCGCTCCTTGGCTAGTACCTGACATTAAACTCACTAAGCTCTACCGCCTATTAGATTAGTCGTCCTACGGCTTCCAATTTGTTCATTGCTCTAAAGGATGATCCGTTAGGACGTTAATAACATGAGCTTGAAAATAATGCCTCAGCTTCCTAAAAGCCATGATCAAAGCAAAGGCTAGCTTCTTCATCGTCGGATATCATCCTTCTGCTCCTCTTAGTACCCGGCTCGTATAGTAAACTAGTTTTTGAATCTGCCCTTCTTCTCTAATCAATGCTGAGCTCATTGCGTACGGGGACACTGCCAAATACAAATATAATTCTTCGCTAGATACGGATGAGCTCAGCAATGGTGCAGTTGTGAGGTAAGCCTTGAGGTCTTGGAAGGCCTTTTAACACTCGTCCGTCCACTCAAACGCCTTCCTGAGGACTCTAAAGAATGGTAAACATTTGTTAGTAGCTTTCGAAACAAACCTGTTAAGGGCGGCAACTCGTCCGGTAAAAGACTGGACTTCTTTGATATTCTTTGGTAGTTCCATATTTAGTATCCCTTGGATTTTGAGGGATTTGCCTCAATTCCTCTATGTGAAACCATGAACCCTAGGAACTTCCCTGATGAAATTCCAAAAGCACACTTGCTTGGATTCAACTTTATATAATACCACCAAAGTATATCAAAGGTTTCTTGAAGGTCATCTAGATGCTTCTCCTCGTCCAAACTTTTCACCATCATGTCATCCATATAAACCTCCATATTCTGCCCAATTTGTGGACGAAACATATGGTTAACAAGTCTTTGATAAGTCGCCTCCACTTTCTTTAAGCCGAAAGGCATCATTTTATTGCAAAATAACCCTTGGCTAGTAATGAAGGAAGTCTTCTCTTGATCTACCTTGTCCATTTTTGTTTGGTTGTAGTCTGAAAAAACGTTCATGAAATTCAGCAGTTTGTGACCTACCGTGGAGTCTACTAGTGGGTCAATGCATGGCAATGGATAACTGTCCTTAGGGTAAGCCTTGTTTAAATCAGTAAAGTCCACGCACATCCACTACTTGCAGTTGGACTTCTTGACCATAACTACATTAGCCAACTAGTTTGGATAATAGACTTCCCGGATAAATTTAGCTGTCACCAACTTTTGGACCTTGTCTTTGATGGCCTCGTCTTGTTCAGGAGCAAAAACCCTTTTCTTTTGATGCATAGGCTTGGAGTGAGGATACACGTTTAGACGATGGGGAATGACACTAGGGTCAATACCTAGTATGTCCTCGTGACTCCATGCAAACACATTAAGGCTTTTCTTCAAAAACTGGACCAAGGTTTCCTTTGTCTTCTTTTCCATACCCGCCCCGACCTTAGTGAATTTCTCAAGATCGCTCTCGTCCAAAGGAATATCCTCCAGTACCTTAGTGAGCTCTATAATGATTCTTCTCTTGTCTATATGCATCACCTGCACATGCTCGTCCATAGCTAGCATGGCTAAATAACATTCTTTAGCAGGTAGTTGATCTCTTTGTACTTGGCCTACTCCATACTCAGTCGAAAACTTGACAGACAAATGGTAGGTAGAAGTCACCACATTCCAACTATTTAAAGTCGGTCTTCTAATGATAGCATTGTATGATGATGAACAATCAACAACGAGGAAGTTTACCTCTTTGGTTATCTATTGCGGGTATGCTCCAACCACCACCGGCAATGTAATGGTGTCCACCAGTTGCACTTTCATTCCTCCAAATCCTACCAAGGGAAAATTCATTGGATGAAGCTGATCTCATTCTAACCTCATTTGCTGGAAGGCGAGATAATACAAGATATCCGCTGAGCTGCCATTGTCTGACAACACCTTTCTGGTCATATAATCGGCAATGAGCAGGGTAATGACGATCGCCTCGTCATGTGGGTGGTGAACTCTTTCAGCATCCTTGTTCGTGAATGTGATGGCTTGCTCGTTAGCTACCCTCATCCTTGGAGATCGTCCAGAAAACTAGATTTTGTGCACCACCTTCAAGTATGTCTTCCTCGATTTGGATGTTTATCTGCTAAGGTTCCTCCTATAATAACTCTTATTTCTCCAAGTGGGGATCGTGATAACTCTTCCACCTTTGCCTCAAATTTTTTTCCTTGTGGTCTCGTCGAAGGAAATTTTTCAACTTTCCTTGCTCGATGAGATTCTTTATCTGCTGCTTCAAATCAAAACACTCATCGCTGTCATGCCCATGGTCTTTGTGGAAGCGACAATACTTGTTCCTATTGTGCTTGTTAGAATCCCCTTTCATTTTCTCTGGCTACTTCAAGGATGTGTCGTCCTTCATTTACATAAGCATTTGCTCAAGTGGCATATTCAAGGGAGTGTATTGCTGATTTCTCGCTGAAGAACTCGCCTTCTTACTGCCTCTATCTTTTTTCTCTCCTGTTCGAGCCTTCTTTGGACGAGGACCCTAATCAGGATGATGTGGGAGGTTCGCTTCTGTATGCTTTGCTTTCTTCCTATTCTTAGCTATGATTGCGTCCTCCGCATTCATGATATTTTGGGCTGAATGGACGAGTTCGGCCATAGTTTATGGCTCTTGCTCGTAAAGCTTATGAATGAAAAAGTTAGAGTTGACCCCATTATGGAAGGTAGCCAATAGCAACTTTTCATCCATCTCGTCCACCGTTAGGGCTTCTCTGTTGTATTGGGTAATGAAGGACTGCAAACTCTCATTTTTCCCTTACTCTATAGTTAGCAGACTGGAAGAGGAACACTTGTGGCAATGCCCTCTAATAAAATTGCTGACCAACAACTTACTTAACTCCTCGAATAAGCCCACTGTGTTTGGGAGTGTCTTGCTAAACCACACCCGCACTGGTCCCTTGAGGGTGGTAGGGAATGCCCTACACATAATCTCATCCGGCACCCCTTGAAGGTGCATAGTAGTCTTGAAAGTGGCGACATGATCACACGGGTTACGAGTTCTATCATATGAATCCAAAGAAGGCATCTTGAACTTCAGGGGTAGAGGATAACTATTGATGGAAGTAGTAAAAGGGGAGTTTGTTCGGTGGACTAATTCATCAACGGGGTTCGCCCATCTCATGTTCTCGTTCATTTCATCCATAGCTTTTCTCATCAGGTCCATCTCACTCTCTAGGTGCGGTACTCCTCTTGAAGTAGTACCCTTTGACTAATTCTTGGACTCAACGTTTTCTCCTCTACCTTCTCGACTCTGGGGTTGCCCTTTCACGTGTCTTTCATAGTGCTACCTCCTTAAATTGATCTCCCTATTTAACTCTTGGTTCTGACGGGTCAGTTTTGCTAGAACGGCAGCCATGGATTGTATATATTGAATGGAAGGCGGTTGCATGACAAGCACTGACTAACGATCACGGTAGGGATTACTAAAAGCATCCGTACTCTCCTAGTGGCCTGGGCTAGTAGCCCTTGATCTTATTTGAACCATACAGCCTTTTGCCTGGAAAGGCGAATCACTAAAAACAAATAATCGAACGAAAAGAACTTCCCACAGACAGCGCCAACTGATGATGCGAAGAAAATCAGTAGGTTGGATGCTTTGGATTTCAAAGGACTTGTGACTGTCTTGTAGGCCTGAAAAAGAAAGAATAATGATCAAAGGTGATTGGGGTTGCCAGCCAAGAACCCTTCAATGCCAAAGTTAGTTTTCTCTCTTAAATTCTAGAGTTCCCACTTTTTAGGAATTGTAAAAACGTACCTTTGTCTTGTCTGAATGAGCGTTTATATAGTGCTCCCCAGAAACGGTTATTAGATTTGTAACTTCTCCTATATTTGAGAAGGTCTGAGGGTTTAGGGATAACTTCCACATCCATTTAGAAGTTACTCTTTTTCATATAACTGTCATTGGAAGTTATGCATGTGATAAGGAGTTGTAGCAATGAACTTGGATTTCACTTGTGTCCTGGAATACTAGCATGTAGGCAAGTTCACACTTGGGAATGTTCTTAAGCATCAAGGGCTCGTCCAGGAACCTTCTTAACGAGCGTACCTTGTTCCCACGAAAGGTGGTCCTTCTGTGGATGACCATATCATGGACGATCATCCTTACATGGACGAACTTCCTATGTGGGATGTCCCTTCTGTTCTGGACGTCTCCTTTGGACAAGATGGAGTTAGTTAGATTTTTTAGTTCACCATCAGCTAGTATCACAATAAAACCTACAACTTTTGCCACAATATGTTTCATATGACAAGTTGTGAGGGGAAAGTTATGAACCTAAATGCATAACTAAACTCGTCATTTTTATTGAGATGTATAAAATCTTTAATTTTGAACTAATATAAAGTCCAAAGTTCAAACAAGAGAGAACTTTAGAGCACCTTAATGCAAGGTTGTCAAACTCAAATCGGACCACCCAATCCAACCTAGATAATTTGAACCGGATGAAAATCTGGATAGAGCACTAACATCCAGATATCTAATCAAGTCTCTATTTTACCACCTAGAAAGTTACTCTATCTATTCTACTAATCTATTTTACAATACACCCTGCATCCCAATTTCTATTCTTTAATCATTTCAGTTAAATATTCTTTTATCATTCCCTATTTATCATTTCTTTTTTAATTTATTTATTCTCTCTGTCATTCTTAATGTACAAAGAACCACCACAAATCCTATCAAAGCAACAGAGAACCACCACAAATCTTCTGACACCACCACCACCAGCCCAACACCACTGCACTACACACTTACACCACCACCAACAACCACAAAAATCCATAAGCCACCATAAATATTCAACACCAAAAAAAAAAAAAAAGCAACCCACGTTCTCCACAAGCAAAACCCATACCCACGGCAAACAAAACCCATACCTATGGTGAGCAAACCTAGACCCATGGCGGCAAATGCACGGCAAACCAATAATGAGCAAACGGTAAGCAAAATACATGCAAACAACAAGAAAACCAAAAATCACCAACCTAACTACCACCCAAATCGGCCATCCACCACCACTAACCAAAATCTCAACCCACTGCACCCAAATCACAAGACCCATCACCGATCCACAACCCCTCCAATCCATTGCCAAAAAATTGAGAGAGAGAGAGAGTCCAAGAAAGAATAGAGAAGAAGGAAGAGTGAGAGAAGAAGATAGAAGACTCAGAGCTAGAGACTAAGAGAACAAAAAAAGAACAGAAGAAAGAGAGAGTCAGTGAGAAGAAAGAGAGAGAGAGAGAGAGAGAAAATAATACATTTTAATTATACATCCTTGCTTCAGTAAGTTCTAAATACCTGTTTCTTATATTTAAAATATTATTTTATAACATTGGGGGGTTGTAAAACTCCCCTAATATTGTTGTAGCTAGGATGGAAAACTAAATAGGTTTACATACTCGGAAGTAGTGTGATTTGAAGGCTCTAGTTGGTAAAATAGCAACTACGGGGTTTTTACACCCCCCCCCCCCAATATTATACTATTTTAAATATAAATTGTAGCCAGGACTGAGAAATAAATAGGTTTACATACCCGAGGTAGTGTGATTTGAAAGCTCTAGTTGGTAAAATAGCAACTGGGGGGTTTTTACACCCTTCAATGTTATACTATTTTAAATATAAAAAATTTCAAATAGGCTAGGATGGAAAAATAAATCGGATTTACACACACCCTCCATGTATTTGTGTAACGTTAGTATCACAATAAAACCTACAACTTTTGCCACAATATGTTTCATATGAAAAGTTGTGAGGGGGAATGTGAACCTACATGCATAACTAAACTTGTAATTTTCATTGAGATGTATAAAATCTTTAATTTTGAACTAATATAAAGTCCAAAGTTCAAACAAGAGAGAACTTTGAAGCACCTCAATGTAAGGTTGTCAAGCCCAGACCGGACTAGCCAGTCCAACCCAGATAATCTTGAATCGGATGAAAATCCATTTAGAGCACTAACATACGGGTTTCTAACCAAGTCTCTATTTTACCACGTAGAAAGTTACTCTATCTATTATACCAATCCATTTTACAATACACCCTACATCCCAATTTCTATTCTTTAATCATTTTAGTTAAATATTCTTTTTTTATTCTCTATTTATCGTTTCTATTTTTATTTATTTATTCTTTCTCTCCCACTCTTAGGGTCCATCCGTTTGGGTGGAAAATAGGAAGGATGAAAAATATATGAAGGAAAATAGGGTGGAAAATACTGTTTTCCACTGTTTGTTTGGGAAAGGAAAATAGGAAGGAGAGAAAACTAAGGAGAAAGTTTTCTCTCCAGGCCCACATTTTTTTTCCTTCCAAATCGGAAGGAAAATCTGGAGAGAAAAGTGTTATGGTAGCACTTTTACAAAAATACCTTCTTCCTACCTATTTGTTTTTAACGTTCTCTTCTCTCTCTTATTTATTTATTTTTTCAACGTTACCTAAACTTCAACTTTTTTTTTTCTTCACGTAACCTGAACGTTCTCTTCTTTCTTCTTCTTTTTTTTTTTTTTTTTTTTTTTTTTTTTTTCAATGTGACCAAATCTAATTTTTACTTTATAATAATAAAAATAATAATATGAATTTATATATATGATGTGATAAATTTGATATTATATAATGAGTACAAATAAATCTATTTCTTACATATCATGTAACAAGGGTATAATAGTCAATTTATATAAATTACATTTTCCACCCTTCTACTTTTCCACCCCTCCAACTAAACACACAAGAGGGAAAACTAAATATTTTTCATCCTCCCACTTTTCCATCTTTCCACAATTTTTCATCCTCTCACTTTTTCTCTCCTCCAATCGAACGGACTCTTAGTGTACAAAGAACCACCACAAATCCTATCAAAAAAACAGAAGAAAATAGAGAGTCAATGAGAAGAAAGAGAGAGAGAGAGAGAGAGAAATAATACATTTTAATTATACATCCTTGCTTCAGTAAGTTCTAAATACCCGTTTATTTATTTATTTATTTAAAATAGTATAACATTGGGGGATTGTAAAAACCCCCTAATATTGCTGTAGCTAGAATGGAAAAATAAATAGGTTTACATACCCGGATGTAGTGTGATTTGAAGGCTCTAGTTGGTAAAATAGCAATTTCAAGGTTCTTGCAAACCCCCCCCCCCCAAATATTATACTATTTTAAATATAAACTGTAGCTAGGATGGAAAAATAAATAGGTTTACATACCTGAATCTAGTGTGATTTCAAAGCTCTAGTTGGTAAAATAGCAAGTGGGGCGGGGGGGGGGGGGGGGGGTTTACACTTTCCAATGTTATACTATTTTAAATATAAAAAATTTCAAATAGGCTAGGATGGAAAAATGATAGGCCACAAACGTATTAACCCCCTTGTGATAGATTAATTTATTAATTAGTCAAGTTATTAATTAACCAACTTAACATGCAAAGCGTGTTGTAGCACAAACAAATCACCAATTAAACTAAGTACACAATGGAAATTAAATAATACAGTGATTTGTTTACGAGTGGGGAAAATCTAGACGGTAAAAACCCCACCGGGTGATTTTAAGCACCACTCCCAAAATTTCACTATTATCACAACAAGCAGTTATAAGTAAAGGAATCTCAAGTACCTTATCAACCTACAGTTGAACCCTTACCCCAATACCTAATTGAACTTGTTCTGTAGTGACAATTTCTCCTTTCAATGCACGGCTCCTAAGTACATGACTAACCAATTGTGCGGATCCCAGTACGCGACTTCAATCACAAACTAGAGAAGATTGTTGGTTACAAAGTTCTTTAATTTATCTACACAATGAAGATCATGAAGATGCTTAGTTACAAAACCCTACGATGTATATTACACAGCAACTTCTTCACAAGAGAGATAAACTAGGGCAAGAACTTTGTCTCTAGTCACAACTTGCTTGAACAAGGATTTCTCAATGCTTGTGCAACATATAATCCTCTTATATGTCTAGGGTTAAGAGAAAAGAAAGCCCAAAGACACATCTATAGATTCCAAGAAAATCATATCAGGATTCTGAAATTCTTAATCCTCGACAGATAGAAGCTGTCGAGAAGCTATCGAACCACTGGGCTAGAACAACTCTTTAATCCTTGACACATGCTAGCTGTTGAGCTAGTTATCGAGTTTTAATGAACTTGCACTTTTCAGCTTGTTTCTTGGACAGACTTGATGACTTCAATACTTGATCTTGAAGCACAGTTTCTTGAATCATTAAACACATCCTAAATCTACCCAATTACAAGTAAAATGCGTTTTGTCAAAGAATTAGCCAGTTACATAAAAGAATGACATATGTTCTAAACAAATGAAACACATATGTCCTAACAATCTCCCCCTTTGGCAATCTGTGACAAACCACAACAAACAAATGAACATATGAAAGAAGTCATAAATCACTCAACTCATATTCACTTGTTGAATAGAATAAAATAAAATCTATCCTAACACAAACTCTTGAAAAACTTTTCAAGAAGAGAGTTTATGGCAAGTAGACTTTGACAACTTGTATTTCTGAAAAACTTTAAATAAAACTCATGAAGGCATCTTAGTGTGAAACAGAAATAATAGATTACATACAAGTAATAAAAATCATGTGTATAAAGATAGAAAAGAAACAACACATGCAAGGATAGGTGAAAGAAACATACATCAACTTATAAAGAGAATAAGTCCAATGCATGTTACAAATGGTCACAAGACCTCATATACAAGAAACAATGTATCTAAAGTAGAGAAAAGAAAAAGATACAAGTAATCCTCGCTACATCCCTTAAAACAACAACACTCCCCCTATCAAAAATGTCCTATACAAGCTCTCCCCCTAAGTATGACTATTCTCATAGCCCAAAACTACTCCCCTTTTTTGTCACGAGTGACAAAGGTTAAACTGTCAAGTAGATATCTCATCAGTAGAGCTAGCATATCCATCATCATCATCCAAAGCATCATCGTCATCATCCTCAGACTTGGAAGCCACAAGAGGTGGTGGAGGAGAAACTTTAGGAGCAAAACCACCCATGGTCACTTGTCGCCGAGCAATGCAACCAACATGAACATTCACCTGATACAACTCTAAAGAGAATGTCTCTAGGTGAGTATCCATGCACTAAAGCTGCGCCATGATGTCTCCTAGTGACACATCGCTCGTAGAAGAAGAGGGAGAAGATGTGACTCAATTAGATCTAGATGGAGCTAGACAGGAGAAAGGATTTGCTGAAATCGTATGTCGCGACCTAAACTACGCCTTACTACGTTTTACGGTAGCGGCGTCTATGGCACATATGACAAGGAAGGGGTCGGACACAAGAAAAGGGATGAAAAAATGGCGTAAGATCCTCGTGATAGCGGAAGGAAAGATGAGCTTATCATGGGTAGCCGTATTCCTATAGACATCTATGATAGAAAGAATAAAATGTGAAGGAAAGTTTATCGAGAGATGCTCAAGAAGAGACAACAAAAACTGAGCTATGATAGAGTTGTAGTAAGAAAGTGGGTGCAAAACAAAAGTCATCACTATGTTCATGAAACGAGGACCTTTAGCAAAAGGCCGACATGGTGTAAACTGATGTTCACCCCAATCAGAAGGGCGCTCACAGAAAGCGGTGATCATCTCGTCTTTGTACACAGTCCTCAAACGCTCACAACCTGGGTAGTCAGGATGCTTTATCCTAGGAACTCGAAGCACATCCACAACAAGTTATGGTGTGACAAAAAAGCGTGTACGCCGAATGCAAGTGAAAAACAGAGGTATAGAAGGATCAATTCCATGCATGTTGGAGTAAAACTCCTGAATCAGCACGGAAGGACAAGTGACCGGATTGCCACACAGTGACTTCCAACCCCGACTATGAAAGACATCGAGTAGGTCAGTGTCGGCAAAGTTTGCCAAAATAACTTGGTGTTTCGAATGAACACCTCGTTTAGAAAATTTCTTCGAGAAGTCCTTTCGGACATCCTCATCACGGAACTGAACAGAGGAGGGAGTAGGATCAAAAGACAAAGAGGCCCTAGAACGAAGAGAATTTTGGAACGGAGTGGACTTACGTTTTGGTGCCATAGACACTACTAACGTAAACAGAAAGAAAGAGGGAAAGAAAGAAACACTCAAAATAGTCCCAAAACAATTCACATATAATAAGTATATTGAACAGAGAGACTGTATACATGAGAAATGCATGAACATGTGACATGCAAAATAAAGAGCATCTTGGGCTCAGCCCAATCCAACCTACCAGCACACAAACAGTTTGTACACATTTAAATGCATGAGAATGCTGTTAAAATGTTAATGTGATGCAATGCATGAAGTTTTTAAGATCAAATCTACAAAACCCATCCCAAAAATTGCAACAATAACTCATCAATTTTGAAAAACCCCAAACTTTTTCAAAAACCCCAAAAACTAGGTTTCAAAACATGAAATGCATGTAAATGAAGGAGATTAGAAGCTTACCAAGTGAAGGAAAGCTTGAAAAAGCTTGAAGAAACCTTGGGTAGAGGTTTGGAGTGAGAGAGAGAGGCTTGGGAGGTGAAGAGACAAAGCTATCGAGAGAGAGATCGAGAGAAATGAGAAACTAGATCGCACAGAACCTTTATATAGATATCCAATAAATCTCGACAGATATAGGTGTCGAGAGGTGTCGAATCATCTGTCGAGGAAAGTGTCGAGAAAAACACGTTGATAGATAGAGTTAACAAGAAGGTGTCGAGGAACAAAACAAAGACACGAGAACAGAAGCTCGATCGATCCATCAGCTTTCGAGAAGTTATCGAGAGGACAAAAGTTTTCTCGATCGATCCACTAGGTGTTGGGAAGCTGTCAAGATTGGGATAAGAAAAAGCTAAGAAGCTCAGCTGACAGCCAGGTATCGAGGAGGTGTCGAGCCAGCTTTTAAAAGCAGTTTTTCGAGAAGAGAAAAACACAGGCATGAATGCAATCATGCATGCAGCTCAACCAATGATCCAAATCAACATATTAGACTCTTAAAATCATTTCTCAACAACAATTTTAAGCACATGGATCCCAAAACACGCACACACACACACTAAACAAGTCTAACCGATTTTATATTTCAAAAACAAGTCAAGACAGTTTAGTGACCATACATTAACACATGTAAAACCTTGTGATGACCAAATCACATTGTACCTGCACATGTATCAAGAGTAGCAAAGAGTATTGTGTGTTGTGTGTGAATAGCAAGATTGCATAAGTGTATGCATGTTATGACGATTTTAGATATGAGAAAATCACTTTAATTCACACATAATCATAACTGTTTGATGGGGACTATCACCTTCGAGGTACATCCTATAACTCCCACATTCCCTAGAATACATGCTTGCAATTGTTGGATAAAATTTGATTTTGTATTTCATACAAAACACACAGCGGAAGCAACAAACAAGGATCTATTTCATTCATGATTGACAACATGTACTCTGTAAATTTCAGAATTTAAGAACAAGATAGCGTACCTTAGTGTGCAGAGATTCAAAACAAAGATTAGAAGCACTTGGGAAAACTTTTAATCTTCACTCCAATTCCACTTTATGCCCAAGATGTGTGGTCTCTCAATCAGTTTCCAAAGGGAGAATGAAAGTGTGTCTCACACTCTTTCTTTTTCTCTACGATTCTTTTCTTAAAATCACATTATTAAAAAATTCTGTATGTTTCTCCCTTTATAACTAACTGATTATTTAATTGGGCCGGCCTATTGGGCCTTTCCAATTGGGCTTTAGTGTGTGGCTTGGAATGGGACCAAAAGGGACCAATAAGACACTAGCTCCAATGGGCCTTGGGCTTTTCCGTCAACTCTTGACAAGTCGAAAGTTACCATTAATTATATTTAATACCACTACATAAATATAATTGTACTCTATGCCTTATTAATAAATTATATCCCAAGACTTTATTATACACGCAACCCCTTCATAAAATATTCGTAGTAACACAAAGTCATGAATGTAGACTGCCACTTTGTAAATTACTACATCTTATCCTTGAATTCCCGGTTTAATCCTTTAAAGTTATTCATCATATATTTATGAAATCCAATTTCATAAATATATACTTTAGTAATTTCTTACCAAAGTGGTTAGACCTAACTCTCTGAATAACCAAACCCATTAAACTTATCTCAAGGGAATATTTTGTATCTCCGTTAAGAGACTATGAATTCCATCTTGAGAATATATGTTCCATCAACACTAAATGTGGTTGCCCAACATACTGAGGTTTTGACCGTTATTTTAGATCTCACTCCTGATATATCAAAGTAACCTACACGTCATGATTAGGTCCATTATTCTCTCAGGATTAAGAGTTCATGCAAATAAAAGTCGTGAGATTTATTATTCATTTGACAGTTGTTAGAAGAATAATAAATCTCATAGCGGTCTAGTTCAATATGTCTTAACTCTTAAAACATATCAACATATCAACTAGAAGTCTCCACTTCCATGATCAAGACAAATCATCTTAGTTGATACGTTATAGTCTTCGCAGATGAAATGCCCAATTTCATCACCGACTACGAACTATAAATTCTGAATTTACAAAGAACTTGTGATTTATATCTTCTGTGACTTTTCACATAAATCACATACTACGCATCTCATGGACTATATGATAATGTCCAAATATTCATGTTGCCATTATTTCAGATAAAAATAAACAAATTTATTAAACACAATATTAAGTCATACATAATGTCATACATAGCATCAAATAATAGGATTTAAGGGCACATATCCTAACAACAATCATATATAAAGTATTTTTATTCTTTTTGCTTTTTATTTTTTCTTTGCATATATTCTTTTATTAAGCATATCATGCATGGGCATATAAGAGAGAGAAAAGAAATGCCTAATTATGTTAAGTTTTTTGATATTGCACTTTTGCTATGCCGAAGCATACAGATGTCATTTCATGATTAGCAGGTAACAATGGTGAGATGATTATTTATGCCTTTATCTTAGGATTTTCTAGTCCTTCCCGTCAAAAAGAGTGATATGAGTGTTAAGTACAAGTGATCACTTAACCTTACTCATCGCAAACAAAGAGCCACAAAGCTTACTTGATAAGTTGTGCATAAGAATGCTCATCTAAGCTACAAGAGATACAAAATTTAGAAAACTTTGTTTCATTGGCCATTCAAGGTACACAAGTACCAATGTACACAGACACATACTATTTTTATATTTTTCAATTTTATTTTTATTTTTATTTTTATTTTTATTTTTATCTGAAAAACAAAATAAAACAAAAACTGAAAGTAAGCAAACAAAAACATATTAATCAAAGTAAAACAATGCATAATACTAAATTGATTCGAAACAGTAAAGCAAAACACACAAGTAATGCAGAAACACAAACAAGAAGGGGAGAGAGAGAAAAAGTGATTAAATCACTTGGAACCATTTTCTTTCCATACCTTGGAAGAACCTTTCCCTTTTGCAAACCCTTGAACCGATGATGAGGGGGAAAAATTGAAACTGTTCAAGTTCGTAAGGAACATGAGGGCTTTGAGAAGATCTCCAAGAGGAGCAAGAGAGGTTTGAAACTGATTCTGGTTCCTAGATGCTATCATGTCATTGCTTTGTTAAGTGGCTAACCACTTATAGCAATTTGATCGAGTATGACCGGCAATACCACAATGATGATAGAGATGCTGCTTTTTCTGTTTAGGCTTTTAAGAGTTAGCCTTTTTAGTCCTAGCATTTTTAGTTTCCTTCTTCTCAAGCTTGGGGGTGCTCCTAATATGGATTTACCCTTCTCTAGGTTCTCACTAACTAATTGAGTTTTAACATCATTGTTCTCAATTTTAATGTTATTAGCAATAGGAACAAAAACATTAGTACTAGCAGAAGCAATATTAGAAGAAGAGAAATCATACCCCAAATCGGTTCGATCAGAAGTGAATTTCTGAATGCTGAGCATCTTATTCAGTTTCGCACTTGATGTCATCTCCAATTAAGCTCAAATTTGAAACAGCTCTGCTTCAAGCTTCTTGGTCTTTTCAGCCAAGAAATTATTCTCGAATCTCAGTGCCCCAATAATCTGATTTGCTTTATCGAACTTAGTGGAAAGCTCCTCACGATCAAGTTCCACATCACTGAGCTTCTTGGTGGCCAGCCTATCGAGTTTCTCATGCTTCTTAGAAAGCTTGTACAGTTTCTCATAGGCTGTATGGATATCATCTTGATCATCCATCTTTTCAACCTTAGCATCCACTAATTCTTCATCTTCATCTTCTATAATCCTTTCAGTAGTATTGACAGTGGCAGTGAAGGCATTCAAGATTCCGTCATCCTCATTGTTGGAATTATCCTTAGGTTCAGTGTTGCTCAAAGGAGCAACAAGTGCCTTGCTTTTCCCAATGCTCTTGAGATATGTGGGACACTCCTGTTTCATGTGACCGAAACCTTGACACCTGAAGCAACTAGGTCCTGTGGGAACAGTGTACTGATCGTCATCCCTAGCATCCGTCTTCCCTTTATCTTGGCTCTTGAACTGAGAAGAACTAGATTGCCTATGACCCTTGTCGACGCATTTTCCATTGGCATTTTTCATAAATTTCTTGAATTTCCTAGTGATGTCGGACTTCATCTTAGAATCTTCATCGTCTGAAGATTCATCTATTTCACTACTCTTGGCCTTCAGTGCCATACTCTTGCCTTTACTTGACTTGCCAATTCTTGTTGACCCTAGCTTGTAGGTTTGCAGATTACCAACCAGCTCAGTCAAAGGAATCTTGTCAATATCCTTTAATTTCTCTATCGCCATGATCTTGGCATTGAATCTCTCGAGTAGAGATCTAAGCACTTTTCTTACAATCTTGGGTTTAGGAATAGTTTCCCCAATATTAAAAGCTGAGTTCACTATGTCCTTGATCTTGGCATAGAACTCATCGAACTACTCATCCTCCTTCATCTTAATTTTTTCGAAACTTGTAGCGAGCCTCTATAGCTTCTAATCTTTGACAGCATTTGTTCCCTCATAGGTTGTCTAGAGGATGGTCCATGCTTCCTTAGCAGTTTCAGTGGAGGATATCTTCTTGAACTCCTCATTAGTGACCGCACTGAATAAAGCATACAATGCTCTACTGTTGAAGTTTGCTGCCTTGATCTTAGCATCATCGCAATCGGTCGGCGCTTCTGTTGGCTTGGTCCAGCCTATCTCCATAGCTTGCCACACCTTTTCATCTAGAGACTACAAGAAAACTCTCATGCGTATTTTCTAGTATGCATAGTTAGTACCATCAAACAATGGAGGTATAATAAGAGACTGACCTCTATCTATGACAAACAGGGGTCAATGGATCACACACAAAGATTAACCCTAATCAGAGTGTGCCTGCTTTGATACCACTTGATATGCCACAAACGCATTGACCCCTTGTGATGGACTAATTTATTAATTAGTTAAGTTATTAATTAACCAACTTAACATGCAAAGCATGTTGTAGCACAAACAAATCAATAATTAAACTAAGCATGCAGCGGAAATTAAAAGACACAGTGATTTGTATATTAATGGGGAAAACAAAGACGGCAAAAACCCCACCGAGTGATTTTAAAGTCACCATTCCCAAAATTCTATTACTATCACAACAAGCGGTTACAAGTAAAGGAATCCCAAGTACCTTACCAACCTACAGTTGAACCCTTACCCCAATACCCAATTGGACTTGTTCTGTAGCGGCAATTTCTCCTTTCAATGCATAGCTCCCAAGTACGTGACTAACTAATTGCATGGATCCTAGTACGTGACTTTAATCAATAACTAGAGAAGATTGTTGGCTGCAAAGTTCTTCAATTCATCCACACAATGAAGATCACGAATATTCTTGGTTACAAAACCCTACAATGTACATTACACAGCAACTTCTTCACAAGAGAGATGAACTAGGGCAATAACTTTGTCTTCGGTCATAACTTGTTTGAACAAGGATTTCTCAATGCTTATGCATCTTGTGAACTCTTTGACGGCCTTTAAAATAATCATTTTATATGTCTAGGGTTAAGAGAAAAAAAGGCACAAATACACATCCACAGATTCCAAGAAAATCAGATTAGGATTCTGAAATTCTTAATTCTCAACAAATAGAAGCTATCGAGTACCTGTTGAGAAGCTGTCGAGCCACGGGGCTGGAACAGCTCTTTAAGCCTTGACACATGCTAGCTGTCAAGCTAGCTATCGAGCATTAATGAACTTGCACTTTTCAGCTTGTTTCTTGGACAGACTTGATGACTTTAATACTTGATCTTGAAATACAGTTTTTTGAAGCATTAAACACATCTTAAATCTATCCAATTACAAGTAAAGTGCGTTTTGTCAAAAAATTAGCCAATTACATAAAAGAATGACATATGTTCTAAACAAATAAAACTCATATGTCCTAACAACAAATAAATAGGATCTACATAATCGGATGTAGTGTGATTTGAAAGCTCTAGTTGGTAAAATAGCAACTGGGGGGTTTTTCCACCCTCCAAAGTTATACTATTTTAAATATAAAATATTTCAAATAGGCTAGGAAGAAAATATAAATAGGATTTACATAACCAGATATAGTGTGATTTGAAGGCTCTAGTTTGTAAAATAACAACTGGGGGGTTTTTACACCCCCCAATTTTATACTAGGTTTACATACCTAGATGTAGTGTGATATGAAAGCTCTAGTTGTTAAAAAAGCAACTGAGGGAGGTTTTACACCCCCTAATGTTATACTATTTTAAATATAAACTGTAGCTAGAATGGAAAAATAAATAGGTTTATATAATTAGATGTAGTGTGATTTGAAATATCTAGTTGGTAAAATAACAACTGGGCGGTTTTTACACCCCTCAATGTTATACTATTTTAAATATAAAAAATTCAAATAGGCAGAGGTAGGGAACATAACCTGGGATCAACAATAAGGTAAGATCATAACAACACAATAACCAATAGACTATGCTCAATTGATGTGCCATTCTGTGATTCAGTATTTTATTTATTTTTTGTTTAGATTATAGTTTTTCAATTTTATTATATTACTTCCTCTTAATCTAATATTGTTTAATAATTTTATTAGTGGTTCAAGATATGTTATTTACATGTAAATATACAATTCATTAGTTTATGTTGAAAATGATTTTATCTTAGATATTTTTTTTTTTTATTTGAAAGATTACCAAGCACAAATTTTTTAAAACTTGTTTATTCTTTATTATTTTTTATCAGCCTTTTAAAAATTGTGAAATTCATTTGAAAGTCGTTTAATATTTTAAGACACATTTTTAATAAAATTTTGTTAAAGTTTTCCATTTTAATACCTTTATTTGTATTTTATTATTATTAAATTAATTACAGTATTATTACGGTTCAACTTCAATTGAACCTCAGTCCGACTTTCGAAATTTTGAACCTCTTCACTTTTCGATTCGCTAAATGGTTCGGGTCTGAAAATCATTCTTCAATGCCTAATGACAAGTCAACGTTTCACATTGTCAAGCTTCTACCTTGGGAGGGTGAGCCTTGTGGCTTATATACACAAATACCATTTTCATTGAGATTTGAGATCTACATTAGTCATTAAGTTTACGTGAATGTTAAATTTATTTAAATTTTATTAGAAACTGTTTATAAATTGAATAAAACTAAATGTAAGTGGCACCACATTATTAGCAAACTAATAAATAATTTTCTTTATGGAGGAGGGAGTGGAGTATGGGTGCAACAAGTAAAGCTTCTTGGATGGTGGTAGCAAGTATTGGTGCAATTAAGGCCTTAAACGACCAAGGTGTTTGCTGATGGAACTATCCTCCAAGGTCACTTCACCAGCATGCAAAGAACATTATCAAATCATACTATCAATCCAAGAAACTCTTAGCTCAGTCTTCCACACAAAGCTAATAACCACACATCAAACCAAACAATACAAACAATCACAAAAGCAAAATTAACCACAAAAATCATTGAATCAAACACAACCACCATAATTCAAAATAAGAAAAACTAAATAATTATCCATCCATATCATCTAATTACCTTGAAATATCTCTAAATTCACCAAAATATCCGAATATTTTTTTTTCAAAATTAAAATAGAAGAACCTCTATTTCTCTTTCTCTCTTTATCTCTCTCACTTAGTCCAGAGGGACTTTCATGTCACCATCGGAGATCTCCTGCTGCAAATCTGTAAGGTCTTTCCCATCAACCGTGCAACCCATAGAGACACACATACTGAGAATCTCCTTGACGGTCCCATTGAGCTCTTTGGCCATGGATCTAGGGCACGTAGCCTTGGCGGTCTCAACGACGTCGTCAAGGGAGATATACCCATTGTGCTTGATATTCTTCGTCTTCTTCTGGTCACGCTCTGGCTCCTTCAGTGCCTTAATGACTAGAGCCGCCGCTGATGGCACCACTGACATCTTGGCCCCACGATTCTGCATAGTCAGCTTCACCACAAATCAATCTTTGGGGCGAATGAACTCGCAGTACCGACTTCACCTCCAGTGACTCAGTCTCTCTCTCAAACTTAGCCTCTCTCTCTCTCTCTCTCTCTTAAACTGGCCCAGTTTTCCTCAAAATTAGAAATTCATCGTGTGTTCTAATTTTGGTTTCAGAGGAAGGGGAACAACGTCGTTCCCCTTCAATGTCCTTTTTTTTTTTTTTTTTGTTTCTTTTAGTTTCAAAATTAAAAATAAAAAATAAAAATCCTAAAACGGTTTCATTTTGGCTCATTTAATGGCAGCAAGTAACTGAGATTTAACAGAATACTATATTGACGAAAATTGAAAGTTAGGGGACTGAAATGACAAAACTGAAAGTTAGAGGACTGAAATAACAAAAGCTGAAAGTTAGAGGGTCAATTTTGCATTTTTGCCTTAAAATTTTTTCTTGTTTGTTTAGAGACCCAAGAGTGTGAAAGAGAGAGAATGGATTTCTTGAGTGGTATACTGTTTCTTCTCCTCACCTGGACCTTAATACAAGCTCTCCATTCCATCGTAAAAAGAAGCAAAGCGATTCCTCAAAAGCTTCCTCCAGGACCCAAACCTATTCCCATCATTGGAAACCTCTGGGAACTTGGTGACAAACCTCATCGGTCTCTTGCCAAGCTTGCCAAAAACCATGGCCCCATAATGAGCCTAAAACTAGGCCAGATAACCTCAGTAGTCGTATGTTTAGCAACCATGGCCAAATTAGTTCTCCACACCCATGACCAATTCTTATCAAATCGTACCATACCAGATTGCATCAGAGCCCACAACCACCAAAACTTTGGCCTGCCTTGGCTGCCTGTTTCTACCCAATGGAGAGTCCTCAGAAAAATATGCGACTCTGAGCTCATTGCCAATATGATTCTTGATTCCAACCAACATTTCCGGCACAAGAAAGTGCAAGAGCTCCTTTATGAGGTCCATAAAAGTAGCCTAACGGGTGATACAGTCGATATTGGCAGAGCAGCTTTTAAAACTACGCTTAATTTGTTATTTAATACCATTTTATCAATGGATTTAGCAGACTCGAATTCGGATACGGCCAGAGTGTACAAGGAAATTGTTTGGAATATCATGGAAGAGGCTGGAAAACCAAACTTGGGGGATTATTTCGCCATCCTCAAAAAGGTTAAAATCCAAGGCAAAAGGCAGCGCATGACGATTTACTTTGGCAAGATTTTAGACCTCTTTGACGGCATAGTCAACCAAAGGTTGCAGTTTCGAAAATCTCCTAGTTCTATAGCAAGCGATGATATGTTAGATAATCTTCTCAACGTCAGTGAAGAAAACGGCGGGGAGATTGACAAGTCTCACATTTTACATTTATTACTGGTCAGTACTAGCTATGATACTATAACTATTCTCTGGTCCTCGATTTCGTTTTTTTAGTGATTATAGTTTATAAATTTTTCTCTCTTAGAGCAACTGCTTTAGTTGATAAAAAAAAATTTCTATTTTGCACATCTAAAGCCTACTTTTTCTATTTTACACTCTCATTTTTACAAAACACTCACATCAATTTATCCATGATACACATTTATTCAAATAAAATATTCATTTCTTTACCCACACCGCCACCGACCCACACCCACAATCTACATTGGTATCACACTAGAATCCACACAACCCACCGGTAGAAAACTAGAAATACAAACCCAGCAGAATAAAAAATGGATCAAAACCCACTTATCAAGATTGACGCCTCGCCCTGAGCAACAAGATAGATGCCTCCGGTGGCGATGGCGAGAACGAGAAACAAGATCGACACCTCCACTGTGCAACAACGAGAAACAAAGGCAAGCGGTGGCGATGGCGATGGCGAGAGACATTCAATCTGAAACCCACTGATCAAGTCCATTCAACCTGAAAACAACATGAAACAAAGGAAGAAAGAGAGAGCGGTGGCGATGGCGATAGTGATGGCGATTGGTGGCGGTGGAGGTCGGCGGAAGCTAGAGGAAGAAAGATTGATGAGATGAGATAAGGAGAGAGTTGTGCGCCTGAGAGAGAGGGAGCTAAGAGTTAGTACAGAGAGGAGAGAGAAAAAAGTATTAATATATTATATGCATATATTATAGTAACTGTACATATTTGCATAGTTACTATAGCAATTTGCATTTATACACAAGTTTACACTCACTTATGTAGGTATTTTTTTGCTCAGATTGTGTAAAAGTAGTGTCTTTTTCTATTTTGCAAAATTTTCTACAAACTGATGTAGTTGCACTTAGGTTCTATTTGTTGCGGGCATGGATACAACATCATCCACAGTGCAATGGGCAATGGCAGAGCTGTTACACAACCCTGAAACTCTGCCAAAAGCTCGGGAAGAGCTCGAGCAAACCATTGGTAAAGGCAACCCAATTGAAGAATCAGACATTCCTAAGTTACCTTATTTACAAGCTATAGTCAAAGAAACTTTCCGGTTGCACCCAACAGTTCCATTGTTACTCCCACAAAAAGCCGAAGGCCGAAGCAGATGTTGAAATTAGTGGGTTCACAGTCCCAAAGGGTGCACAAGTTCTGGTCAATGCATGGGCCATTGGCAGGGACCCAAGCATATGGGATAACCCAGACTCGTTCATGCCAGAGAGGTTCTTGGGGTCTGAAATTGACTTTAGAGGTCGGAGTTTTGAGCTGATTCCATTTGGTAGTGGACGGAGAATTTGCCCTGGATTGCCATTGGCGATACGAATGGTGCACTTGATGCTGGGCTCCCTTGTCCACTCTTTTGATTGGAAGCTTGAAGATGGGGTCAAACCACAGAACATGAACATGGAGGAAAAGTTTGGCATTACATTAGACATGGCTCAGCCACTGCGAGCTTTCCCTATGCCTGTCTAATAGTGTTTTGCATTTGCCGAAATATATTGTTTATCTACGTTAAAATTGTTACTTAAAAAACTTGAAGGAGCTGAATAACAATGTAATATGTTCCTATAAAATTGTTTTACAATAAATGTGCGAGGTTTTGCAACACAATGTACGAAACTTTACTAGTCCTTTTCTTTTGGATACTGTGTGTTTTCGCCAAAGCAAAAGGCATGAACGTGGACTAGAGAAAAATTTTCTTTTCTATTCTTTTCTTTTCTTTTATGTGGGAAGAAAAATTGAACCAAAGAATAGAATAAAAATATAATCTATTAAACATACAACTTCCGAATTGAAGGGATCTCAATTGTAAGTTTCAACATGATGATTTGGGCGGATCTAAATCTCATTAAATAAGTAAATCATGTTTTCTTATTCCTAAAAAGTAATTAAATTAAAGGTTATAGTACAGTTGTCATGTCATTAGAATATTATATATAATACTAGGAGTAGGGGTGCCTAGACCCACTGGCCCGACAAACCCGCTCGATTTCCACCCGATTTCAACCCGTCTTGATGCTCTCGTGGGTCGATGATGGGTTTTCGCGCCCAAAACTCGATGTCAGTGGGTCGAGTGGTGGGTTTTCTTCTCCAAAACCCGAGCCACCCGACCCAACCGATGTAATACACAAATTCGGCCAACTCCGGCAAGATCAAGCTCAAATTCAAGGAGATCCGGCGAAATCTCAACCATATTTGGTGAGATTCGGAGAGATTCAAGGAGATCAAAGCTAATTTCAGCGAGATCTCAACCATACTTGGTGAAATCCGGCAAGATTCGAGGAGATCCAAGCTGATTTTCCGCAAGATTCGAGGAGATCCAAGCTAATTTTTGATGAGATTCAAGGAGATCCAAGCTTATTTTGGCAATTTTTGGTGCAAATGTACTAAGTTTTTATAGATTCCAGCGACTCTTTTGAAGATTTTGGCGTTGTTTGCAGAATCTGGCGATTCTCTCCACCAACCCGAACCCAAAACCGACTCAACTGATTGACGCTCATGGTCGATTTTGGATCCCTCCACCTTCCAACCGACGTTGGCGGGTTGAGTTCGGGCTAGGTCGAAAACCGACCCGGTTCGACCCGTGGACAGCCCTAAATAGGAATACTAGTTAGGGGAGGGCTCAAGTGGAAGAGATGAAAGATATGCCAAAGTTTTTGGATCTAACATTCTCATGAACTCACATCAAAAATTATATTTAATTGTGCTTTTTTTTGTGATGATTTGCGTTTGCATTTGGCTGGTTCCATAGCATTGTTTATGGACTAGCCAAGCACTAAAAATGCGTGAAGATTTTTTGCTATAGTGTTTTTGTCAATTAAAGAATATTTTGCTATAATAAGTTTTCAGTTTTCAACAAATAAGCAGTATTTAAATACATCTTTAGGGTCAATTATACCAAACTTACCTAACACTCTTAAATTTGTGACAAATCATAAATGTAACATATAAGTCTAACCTGTCCTCCAATGGCACCATGATACTAATTCATTAAAAATTTCGTAACAATAATGTTAACCATGGTATACCAACTTTTTTTCTTTTCTTTTCTTTTCTTCTTTTTTTAAGATTTCCCTTTTTTATTCTTTTCTCTCTTCTTTCTTCTAACTATTGAACAACCCCTCTCTCTAGATATTATTTAGACTATATCCTTATCTATATATACTATAAAACTAAAACCTCTGACTTTTTGTTGACTTTTTAAGAGTTTGTCATCTCAGTTTTGCGGCTTCCACAAATTTACACCTTATTGTTATTTTTTAAATAAATTAAATATTTTGTCGAAGTTTATTTACTTCCCACCCAATAAACCATTCCTTTTTACAAATAGATAATAAATAAAAACCTCCATTCGAATGCAACAAAGTCGTTCTTTCTACCTCCCTCAATTGTCAAAACCATAGCCCATGGGAACTCTCTCACTCCATCAGTGGCAAAGAGAGAAAGCAAGATCTAAGAACCACCACCATGTTAAAGCATTACCCACCTTCAACTTGGCCACCTGCTACCATCAAATACCGCCGAAAAACTGCTACCAGTGCAGGTTTTTGAAACAAGAAAATTGGTATCAAGTGTGTGTTTGGGATTGCTTAAAAAGCCAGTTTCTTTTTTTACTATTTAGCTTATTTTTACTACTATTCAGCTTATTTTTACTACTATTCAGCTTATTTTTACTGCTATTCATGGATCTTTTTGCATTTTTGGTACTATTCATGAGTCACACTGTACTATTTCAGCTACCTTTTAGCTTTCTCTATAGTGCTTTCAACAAAATTTTTTTAGTTTTAGCTAAATAAGTTGTTCCCAAATAGACGCTAAATAAGATTTAAGTTTTGTTCTTTTGGGTTAATTGTTGATTGACTTAGATATAGGTCTTTGGGCTATTGATTTGATTATCTTTAATTTAGGTATTTGGATTATTAGTTTTGATTAAGGTTGAACGATTTGAATTTATGAATTAGAATCATATACAAATGCATAATTCAATATGGGTTGTTCATTAATGATTCTCAACCTAAATTGAATATATTTTATACGTGTCTTATAGGAGGAGCCAAGTAAGGGTTTTCATTAGGTATATAAAATTTGTTAACTCTGACAACCTTTACCAGTTTTGGAAATCCTATCACATTTTTAGCGGTTTTGAATAAACAATAACTTCTTTTTCAATATTTCTTTTTAATCAATCTATTTAGATTTTTATCATTTTTGGGTGTTTTATTGATGGTTGATATGCCATGCTTGTTGTTTGGTCTATTAGCTGCTCATCCAATAAAACCTTTAGTTTCCCTGTCTTAGGAGGTAAAAAAAGAACGCAATAGAGCTTGTCAAGCTTCAACTTTTAGAGTTTCTTCCTTTCCAATCGAGTCTAAAATCTTAACAATTATGCCTAGGTTCGTTAATTCTGCTTCCAACAATATCCCTCTATATATGTTCTTGCTTTTTTCTTCTTCATTTTTTGAATTTCTAATATTTTTATTTCACTTTTTTTTCAGTCTGTATCAAATTCTGTATTTCAAAACTTGGCAATAATATGTAATTGATGCAACTTGATTGAATTTTAAAGCATTTATTAGAATAAAATTATTTTCTACTTCTACACAATAGTTTAAACTACTTTGTAAATTTTGTTACTAAAGGCACTAAATATATACGAGCAAAATCTACATTCGCTGTGTAGCATATTAGTATTGGCACAATCCTTATGATGTTATATATTAACAAAACCATTTGCATATATTACAGGATATTTTTATGAAAATCTACATTTGTCTATATTACACTAGATTAATGAGAATTTTACTATAAGTTCTGATGATAGTAATAATTTCATTTATTTAGTTACTGGTAATATTTGAGCTTAATGGTGTCGTGTTTTTAAATAAGGCTGCTTTTGAATCAATTTGTATCTATGCTAGTGGTGTATATACTGAGAATTTTAAAACTAATTGCAGGGAAGCTTTTGATAGAATCATGGCACTAACTTTATTTGGGGCTGCAAAAGTAGAAAATAAAATCTTCAGAAATTTGTACTTTATCTATTTTTCTTAATTATTGAGAGCAAGGAGTGCATCATCTCATAAATAACGGTGGAGTGATCCTACTTTTGTCTACAAAATTTTGCAAGGCAAGAAGGTTATGATGGGGGAGCTTTAGTTGTAAAGTTAGAGAGAAGAATGAAGCCATTTGAGAGAGGCTCTTTGGGATACTGTGTAGAGTCCACATTAATATGTTTGCACTTGTTTTCTCATATTTAGTATGATAACTTAAGCAAAAGTCTTATGAAAAAGGTTATTTATATTAGTAAAATATAGTTATTGAAGTTGCTTCTAACCAATTTAATAAGATTTTGTTGAGTTGATTTGCAAAACTATTCAAATATTATGATTATTATTTATTAGTGCATGTCTTATATTTTAACTTTTTCTTAGTGTTTTTTTTTTAGATGTGATATGTCATCTTTTTGGATTTGAATTATTACTCTTTTTGTTGGGTAGGCGATAACCAATGTTAGAGCATCAAAAACGTTATTTAGTCTTTTGGATTCAGATTAAGTTATAGCTGGGTTCTAATAAATTCTTTTTGCACTTGTTTTGGTGCAGTGGTCACTTCATAAGTATAAGTGCTTGTAAAGTGTAGGGGCAAAAGTCGGAATTCAAGTCTCCAGAAGAGAGCTTCACACATATATACTCTTAGATTAAGTTAATATAAAATTCTATCTTATATAAAATAAAAAAATAAAAACAGTGTCATTCATTTATTCACTGAATTGACCAAAAAAAAAATTAAAAAATTTGCTAAAATTTTTGCTTTACTAAAATTTTTTCATGTATTACATAGATTAGCGACTAGTTTCACATAAATGTAAGTCTTATATGTGAAACTCACATGTAAAGTCAATTTTTATGTAAAAAGAAGCTGCTTTTAATAAAGTAGTCCGAGATTAAACAAATTTGAATTAAATTAAGTTCAATTTTTTCTAAACAAAATCTAGTTAAATTAGGTATATTCTTTTTCTACAATTCTCTAATTAACTTTTTATTATTAACATTTATTAATATATTTATATCATATATGAATATTTTTGGTTGAACTTGATGGGTAGGGTTGGTCACAAAACTCGCAACTCTTTTATTTATTTGGAAAGGAGACAAGACTCAACATATTTTGGGGGTGACTGTTGTAAACGGAAAATTTCAATTCGACCAGTATTTTAAGGGGAGCAAACCTTAAAAAATTCGAAAAACCTCAAATATATCATTAGACAAAAATACGTCTAAACTTTATCAGAATAATATAATACGTCCAAAGTCCAAACTTCCTATAAAATAAAATTGCACGCGTCTCTCTTTTTTTGGTAAACCATATAGGCATATAGCACGCATCTCACAGTTACAGTCACGGTCACAGTCACATGCATAGATTTTGGATTTTCACTACATTATCATTTGGATTCTCTCCACCAACTCTGCTGAACGAGTTGGCCAATCACGCGATTTGTATTGAAATCATCTAATGCCATTATTCTGGATAACTAAGATTGAAAGTAAAAAAAAAAAAAAAAATACAACTTTCAAATCTTAATTATTAAATAAATAAAGTTAAAAAATAAATAAAAATTTGTGAGTGAAGACTGAGGAGAGGTAATTGCATTGCAATCCACAATAAGATACGCCAAATTACCAAGTTGGTCAGATATATCATGTCACATTAAGCTTTTTATTTTTAGAAATATTTTATAAAAAATTGAAAATGTTATAGAATTTTTTCAGTTCTCCATAAAACTTTTTTTTTTTAATTTTATATTATAATGTGTCCTTCGGGCACATGTTAGTAAAATTTAATTGAGATAGCCTGATCTACAATAAAATTTACTGCCTCCATAATTTTAATTGTGATTCTGATGCAGCCATTATCCTTTTATTGGACAATTACCAGCTCATCCACGTCTTCTTCTTTCTCTATTGTGTGGGACTTGGTGTACTGTTTCATCATTTTCACGGCATAAAATTACTCTAGGATATCCAAAGGGGTTGTTAATCTAAGTGATTTTCCAGTTTGAGTGTTATGCCAATACAGTGAAGCTGTCCGTGGCCCGTGGGGCACTTGTTTAATAAGGCTTTAAGAAACCTGTGCTGTTGGTTCCAAATACACGTGCGATTGCATTAACTTTGTTTTCAAAATTTGAACCGTTTGAGTCTAAAACGAATACCCAAAATATATATATATATATATATATATAGAGAGAGAGAGAGAGAGAGAGAGAGAGAGAGAGAGAGAGAACAGAACCAAAGTAAAATATGTGGTTTGGTCTGAATACAAAATTTCTATATATCTTACTTTTTGTTTCGTTATTTGTTTTACCAATTACAAATTATCATGTATTTATTTACCTTCATTAACTTATAAAATAATCAAAGTCTAAAAAAAAAAAAAAACAAAAAAATTAAAAGATAAAGAAAGGAAATTACATGGTTTAGTGTAATAGTGTACAATTATAAATTCATAATAGAAAGCTCTTACCAGCTATATATTTATTATTTAGAACTATCATATTCAATGAAATTAAAGTAAGGTGTATGTTAATCTCAAAAAAAGAAATAAATAAATAAATAAAGTAAGGTGTATGTTGGAGAGATAACACATTGGAAAATTTTCAATTAAGTAATTAATATAATATATAAAAATACTGCTTAATGCATAGGCGTGTGGAATTGATTGTGGTATCAGCTTTTCTTTGTAATGTCTTCACCGGTCCTTTGTTTATGGTATATTTTGTGGCTTGTCCTAGTTGACTAGTTCTTTTTCTAGGTCCTCTCTACAATCCTTCGTTATTACACTTTAGAAAACAAGTTGTAGAATTTGACTGCCCTTCAATTGATCTTCGAACGATCAAAACAGGACTACTTCTCAATTAAGGGTATAGATAGATCTAGGATTGGAGAACTTGTGACTGGGGTGTTTTAATGAAGCCAGACTCACGAGCATGTTGAACCCTAATTAAATGCCCATATAAGAGGCCTTTATGCATGACTTCAAGAGTTGTTGCGAAACCGACTTTTTAGAGCTATGCAGAGAGAACATCAAAGCCTCCATCTTCTAACATGTGATTACACAGCAAATAGAAAAAAAAAAAAAAAATGTTCTACGATATGCTACTGCTATAGTAAGGATCAAAGCAAAAATTACTGGTCTAATACGTCACTACAGTAAATCAAAATTTTAAGAGGTTCTTAGTGTTAGTGCATCACCTATGAAGGCGTTCATATATTGAAGATTTCATAAGTTTTGGAGTAATAGAAGGATTCAACTATAACTTCATCTACCAAGTAAAGTCTAGATATAAAGGTTTTATAGTATTTTGTAAAAATTTTTCTTATTATAGTAAATTGTATGTTGCATAAATAAGGTTTCCCTCATAGTCAGTGGCGACGCCACTCAGAAGCCAAGGTGTTCCTAGGAACACCCTGGCTTGAATATTTTTTTTTTATATATATAATAATTTAATTTTTTTTATTTGTTTACCCTTAAAAAAAAAAATAGGAACACCCTCAAGCAATATCAGGAACACCCTAAAACATTTTATGCCAAACAAATTTTGAACTAAAAGGCATGCAGAGACATGGGTGTGTGCACACATAAAGTGTGTGATAACACACAGTAGAGTGTGTGCTAGATTCTTAATAGTTAGTAAAAAAAATGAATGAAGCAACTAAACACCAATAATTAATAATTTAATTAACTAATACATTCTAAAAGACAAACAAATTAAATTATGTTAGACTAAATAACAATTAATAATTTAATAATTAATGAAACAACAATACAACAAATTATAGTTTTTAAAAGATAAACAAATTATGAAACAACTAAACAACAATAATTAATAATTTTATTAATATTTTAAATGAATTTATAGTTTATTGTACCAGTACCATTATTCATTAATTTCTTTTCTTTTTTTTTTTTTAATTTTTTTTTCCTTTTGAGGTTTTTCGCTATCTAGAATGCAAATTTGTTTTGGTTTTAAGATTTTTTTTTTTAAGTAAAAACTTCATACTTGCCAAATTTTGAATTTCGGCCAGTATTTACTAAAATGTCCCAAAACACTCGAAATAAACCGAAATGACCCAAAATTTTTTCAAAGTGAAATAGGAACACTCTGGACAAAATTCCTAGAGTCGCCACAGCTCATAGTAATTTTTTCTTTGGACTGTTCTCCATTGCTTCTCTACTTTGTAAACATATGCTTTTTTTCTCCACTTTATAGTTATTGCTTTAAATATATATATATGGTGATTATTAATGTAACATCTATGGGTGGCAAAATCAACCCAAACCCATTTGCTCACCCAAACTCACCCACTTAAATGAGACCCAAACCCACCCAATTATTAATTGGGTTAAATGGGTATTAACCCAATAAAACCCAATAAACATTATGATCCAAGTATGATTTCTACAAATCACCTAACTTTAAAATACCCAAAAACTACTAAAATTATCAAAATACCCCCTCAACCTAAAAAATGACCAAAATAATACAAAAACCTAAAAATGACCAAAATACCCCCCGAAACCCCAAAAATGACCAACATACCCATCGAAACCCAAAAAATGACCAAAATACCCCAAAAAACCTAAACATTATCAAAATACCCCCAAAACATAAAAAATAACTAAAATACCCCTAAAACCCAAAAAATTATCAAAATACCCCCAAAACCTAAAAATTAACAAAAATACCTTCAAAACCTAAAAATGACCAAAATACCTCCAAAACCCAAAAAATGACCAAAATAACCCTGAAACCCAAAAAATGACCAAAATACCATTGAAACCTAAAAATGACCAAAGTACTTTCAAAACCCAAAAAATAACAGAAGTACCCCCCGAAACCCAAAAAATGACCAAAATACCCCCGAAACCTAAAAATGACCAAAATATCTTCGAAACTAAAAAATAACCAAAATACTCTCAAAACCCAAAAAATGACAAAATTTCCCTAAAACCCAAAAAATGACCAAAATACCCCCCAAACCTAAGAAATGACCAAAATATCCCCGAACTCTAAAAAATGACCAAAATACCCCCGAAACCTAAAAGATTACCAAAATACCCCCCAAAACCTAAAAAATGACTAAAATACCCCCAAAATCTAAAAAATGACCAAAATACCCCTGAATCCCACAAAATGACTAAAATACTCCTGAAACAAAAAAATGACCAAAATACCCCAGAAATCCAAAAAAGACCAAAATACCCCCGAAACCTAAAAGATGACCAAAATACTCCCGAAAACTAAAAATTACCAAAATACCCCTAAAATCCAAAAAATGACCAAAATACCCCCAAAACCTAAAAATTACTAAAATACCTTTGAAACCTAAAAAATGGCCAAAATAACCCCAAAGCCTAAAAAATAACTAAAATAATCCTAAAACCAAAAAAATGACCAATATACCCTTGAAACGTAAAAAAATGGCTAAAATACCTCTAAACCTAAAAAATGACCAAAATAACACCGAAGCTTGAAAATTGACGATGATGAAGCGATGAATATCAGTAGACTGGATGCTTCAGATTAGAGAGGACTACCGGTTGACTTAATAGCCTGAAAAAGAAAGAACAGTAATCAAAGGTGACCGGGGTTGCCGGCCAATAACCCTCCGATGACAAAGTCAGTTTGCTCTCTACTATTTTCAAGTTCCCATTTTTTAGGAATCATAGAACGTACCTTTTTCTTGGTCTGAATCAACGTTTATATAGTGTCTTAAGAGCAGTTATTGGGTTTGTAACCTCCCCTTGAATTGAGGAGATATGTGTTCGAATATAACTCCCTCAACTGTTTAGGAGTTACACACTTTATGCGCAATGGTCACTGGGAGTTACACGTATGTTACAGAGTTGTTTTACTCACTCATGAATTTTCCCAAGTGTCCATGTTTCGTCCAGAATTCCTCGTCCTGAGGCCTTCAAGTTATGGTTACCTCGTCCTGAGGCCTTCAGTCAGCTTACCTTGTCCTGAGGCCCTCGAGTTATGGTTACCTCGTCTTGAGGCCTTCAGTCAGCTTACCTTGTCCTGAGGCCCTCAAGTTACGGTTACCTCGTCCTGAGGCCTTCAGTCAGCTTACCTCGTCCTGAGGCCCTCGAGTTACGGTTACCTCATCCTGAGGCCTTCAGTCAGCTTACCTCGTCCTGAGGCCCTCACTTGACAAGACAACGCCTCGTCCATGTAACCTGCTCGTCCTGGACGATCTCTATGGATAAAATTGGAGTGGTATTTTATCATACCCCATTAGACGAAAATAACTACAAAACCTAAAAATGACCAAAATACCCCCTAAAACTATAAAATGACCAAAATACCCCCTAAACCTAAAAAATGACCAATATACTCCTGAAACCTAAAAAATAACCAAAATACCATCAAACCTATAAAGTGGCGAAAATACCCCCAAACCTTTGAAATGACCCATATAAACCCAAAACCTCTAAAATTGCCACAAACAACCTGAAACCTCTAAAATTACCAAAAATACCCTAAAACCTCTAAAACGACCAAAATACCTCTAAAACTATAAAACGACCAAAATACCCCACAAAATATAAAAAATGACCAACATGCCACTAATCCTATAAGATGAACAAAATACACCCGAAGCCTCTAAAATTACCAAAATAGGGGTTTGGGGTATCTTAGTCATGTTTTAGGTTTATGGGGTATTTTGGTTATTTTTTATGTTTAGAGAGTATTTTAGTCATTTTTTAGTTTTAGGGGAATTTTGGTAATTTTTTGGGTCTAGGTTGTATTTTTATCAACTTATAGGTTTAAGGGGCTTTTTTGTCATTTTATAGTTTTCGGGGTATTTTGGTCATTTTTTAGGTTTCGAGGATATTTTGGTCATTTTAAGGTTTAGGGGTTAATTTGGTCATATTTAGGTCTCTGGGGTATTTTGGTCATTTTTTAGGTTTTAGGGGGTATTTTAGTTAATTTTTAGGTTTCGAAGGTGTATTGATCATTTTTAGGTTTAGGGGGTAATTTGGTCATTTTTAGGTTTAGGGGGTATTTTGGTTAATTTTTACGTATCAAGGTTATTTTGGCCATTTTTTAGGTTTTAGAGGTATTTTGGTAATTTTTTAGGTTTCGGGGGTATTTTGGTCATTTTTGGGTTTCGTGGATATTTTGGTCATATTTTTGGGTTTGGGGGTATTTTGGTAATTTTAGGTTTCAGGGGTATTTTGGTCAATTTTTATGTTTTGGGGGTATTTTGGTAATTTTTAGGTTTCGAAGGTATTTTGGTCATTTTTTAGGTTTAGGGGGGTAATTTAGTCATTTTTAGGTTTAGGAGGTATTTTGGTCAATTTTTAGGCTTTGAGGTTATTTTGGCCATTTTTTAGGTTTCAGAGGTATTTTGGTAATTTTTTAGGTTTGGAGGTATTTTGGACATTTTTTGGGTTTAGGGGATATTTTGGTTATTTTTAGGTTTCAGGGGCATTTTGGCCTTTTTTGGGTTTCAAGGGTATTTTGGTAATTTTTAGGTTTTAGGGGGTATTTTGGTCATTTTTAAATTTCAGGGGTATTTTGGTCATTTTTAGATTTCGGGGGTATTTTGGTCATTTTTTAAGTTTTAGGGAAATCTTGGTAATTTTTTTATGTTTCGAGAGTATGTTGGTCATTTTTGAGTTTAGTGGGCATTTTAGTCATTTTTTTAAGTTTTGGGGGTATTTTGGTAATTTTAGGTTTCAAGGGTATTTTGATCATTTTCTTATGTTTTGGAAGTATTTTGGTAATTTTTAGGTTTCGAGGATATTTTGGTCATTTTTTATGTTTCGGGGGTATTTCGGTCATTTTTGGGTTTTGAGGGTATTTTGGTAATTTTTTTAGGTTTTGGTGGTATTTTGGTAATTTTAGGTTTCGGGGGTATTTTGGTCATTTTTTTATGTTTTGGGAGTATTTTGGTCATTTTTAGGTTTCGAGAGGTATTTTGGAAATTTTTTAGGTTTCAGGGGTATTTTGGTCATTTTTTAGGTTTTGGGGGCATTTTGTTAATTTTTAGGTTTCAGGGGTATTTTGGTCATTATTTTAGGTTTTGGGGGTATTTTGGTCATTTTTGAAGATTTTAGAATACTTTGGTCTTGTACACTTTAGGGGCATTTCGGTAATTTTGATAAATGGATAATTGGGTGGGTTGGGTTTTACCCATAATAATTGGGTTGGGTTGGGTTGAGTTTGGGTTAGAAGCAATTAGTTAAATGGGTTTTAATGGGTAAATAGGTTTTATATACCCAACCCAATTTTGCCCACCCCAAACCCACCAATTTGACAACCCTAGTCACATCCCACCGCGCACAAAAATAAAAAAAAATAAAAAAAGAAAAATAAAAAAGAGAGAGGTTATGGACAGATATTATTTGGGTCCCACATGGCCCACCATTCCCCGCCACTCATTTCAATTTATCTTCTCCCTTGGCCGGCCAAAGCTCCTCACTTCTCCTTTTTTTTTTTTTTTCTTCTTCTTCTTCTCTCTCTCTTTCTCTCTCTTAACACTCCTTTCTTCACTCCCTCACACTCTCCCACGGTACCCACCCCATACCATCATCTCCATCATCATTTTTTCTGGCAAGATTACCGGAAAATTCTTACAAAACTCTAAGCACCTTCACATCTTTTACTTAAGGTAAAAATTTCTAATATTTTTGGTGGGATTTTATACTTTTTCTTGAGGTTATATTTTTATCCAAGATTTATGAGCTTTGGAAGTGATATTTATGTGTTTATATGTATGGGTTTTGTCTTGGTGGATTTATTTGACGAGTGAGTTTGTAGTTTTTACAATTGTGACTATATAAGTGGTGAAAATTTTGGGATTTTGGCTTTTTAATGTGAAATAGGTGGTACATACAATTTTTATTGATTATTTAGAGTTAGTTGAAGTTCTAAATTGTTTGTCTTGGAGGATATTGTGGTTTTGCTTTCATGGATCTCTTGATGATATTGCATAAATCTTATAGAAACTAGTCATAATATTGTTGGATATGATATTGAATAAGTTAACATTATAAATCGGAGCCTATGCCTTGTGAATTAAATTGTTAAGAAAATTTAAAAGTGGAATACATTATTGATGAGGTTAAGTACTAGGCTTGCCTATTTAAGTGCTTATTTGGCAATTCCTAATTTGTAGCTAGATACAATTTCAAGCTTTATGCTTGTTGTGATAAATTTGCTTGATATTATTTAGGTTCTAACTAATCTCCTTTGGAATTTGGAGAATTAGGTTTTTTACCAGTTGTAAGGTAAGTAGTTTTTTTAATGGAATCTTTGGAAAATAACCATGTTGCATAAATGTTGTTTTTGGGTCAAACATATTTTGGAAAATTATACATGGATATATTTTTTCTTAAAAATTTTGTGTTGTGACCCTATTATATATTATTATATATGAAAAGTGCATCATATTTGGTATTGCAATTGGGGAAATGCATAAATTGTTAACATGGGAAAATAAGCATCTTTTATTTAATATCTGATAAGGAAATCGTGAATTTTATGGTATATTGGAAAATTTAAAGATGCTTATCTTGTTTTATT
Source organism: Castanopsis chinensis (assembly GCA_032878915.1). NCBI lineage: Eukaryota > Viridiplantae > Streptophyta > Magnoliopsida > Fagales > Fagaceae > Castanopsis > Castanopsis chinensis. The sequence continues at coordinate 6,430,392 of JAVQMG010000115.1, read as the reverse complement.
ATTTAGGAAATTGATAGAAAATCTTTTTGACAAGAACGAAGTTGAAAACCTTACAAATTTTGTGGAAGTTAGATTATTTAAGGTTTTTCTAAAATTACCTAGATGCAAAATATGTATTTAAAAGTACATGCATACTTGTGAGCTTTATGTTATTTTAACCTTACATCATGTGTGATTTTCCGGTGATCACCCGATTTAGTTTCCATAGTCTTTGCAACAATGGAATTAGATCTAGATTAGTACCTTTTCAATTAGGATGACGTGTTCTTCCCTGCTACCCATGGAAGGAAGTGGTTCCTTAATTGTATGTAGGTGAGGCTGCTACCCATGGAGCCAAAAGACCACATGTAAAACATATCCTATTTGATGCGTTCTTCCTATTGCCTATGGGGAGAGAGACGAAACCTTGAGGGTATGGGTGAAGCTGTTGCCCATGAGGCCAAGCAACTGCATACTAGAGAGGATATTTATCATGCCAATTGTGGATGAGTGGATTCCTTGACGGGTCTATACGATAGTGTGGTATTTTTGTGATAAATTACCTTATGTTACATTCTATGGTGTGGGAATTATATTGTTAGTACTAATAGATTATAGTATATAGTTTCATGATATTATATTGAGAAATTTTGTGTTTCATCATTTAATCATTCTTGTTACATTATTATTGAAAATGATCTTGCAGGATTTAGTTAGAAATTTTTCAAACTAAAACATGTTTTGTAAACTGTACATTATCATGAAACTTGCATTCCCCCACCCCTATTAATTATGCTACTTACTGGGTTTTAGCTCATCCCACCCTCTAATAGTTTTTTAGATCAATTAGCTATACCTTGGGTATGGAGCTTACTTCATTGGTGATGATTGGACTGCTATGTTACATTTGGAGATATGCACTGTAAATGGTTGGTGACTCGATCTTATTATGTTCAACAAGGTCTTGATTACTTCAATAGGAGGTTAGACACTTGAGGTTTGTTAGCCTTAAGCGTGGTGGTCTAGACTTGATGTTAAGGTTTCTTATTCTTCATAAGATTGTGAATTTGTGTAATCCAATTTGAGTTTTGTAATATATTCATGTATTATGTGAAGGCACATAATTTTTAGTTATTGTTCGTAAATGTTGATAGGCCACAAAATGCGTTGACCCTTTGTGATTAATTAAGTTGATTAATTAGCCAAGTTATTAATTAATCAATTTAACATGCAATATCACGTGGCAGCATAAACAAATCACCAAAACTCAAGTATGCAGCGGAAAAATAAAAGACACGGTGATTTGTTTAGGAATGGAGAAAACCTGACAACAAAAACCCCACCGGGTGATTTAAGGTCACCACTCCCGAAACTTCACTATTATCACAGCAAGCGATTGCAAGTAAGGAATCCCAAGTACCTTACCAACCTACAGTTGAACCCTTACCCTAATACCTAATTGGACTTGCTCTGTAGTGACACTTTCTCCTTTCAATGCACGGCTCCTAAGTACGTAACTAACCAATTGCGCAGATCCTAGTATGTGACTTCAATTCACCAACTAGAGAGAGAGTTGTTGGCTGCAAAGTTCTTCAAATCATCTACACGATGAAGATCAAGAAGATGCTTGGTCACAAAACCCTACGATGCACATTACACAGCAATCTTCTTCACAAGAGATGAACTAGGGCACGAACTTTGTCTTTGATCACAAATTGTATGAATAAGGATTGCTCAATACTTGTGCAACTTGCATCTATTTTACGGCCCTTAAAACAATCTTTTTATATGTCTAGGGTTAGGAGAAAAGAAGTCCCAAAGACACATTCACGGATTGGAATTAAAACAGAATTAAAAATCTGTTTTCTTTAAATCTCGACAGATAGAGGTGTCGAGGATCTATTGAGAAGCTGTTGAGGCTCGGGCTAAAACAGCTTCTTAAAGCTCGATAGATGCATGTGTTGAGACAGGTGTCGAGCTTTAGTAACTTGCACTTTCCAGCTTGTTTCTTGGACAGACTTGATGACTTCAACACTTAGTCTTGAAACACTGTTTCTTGACGCGTTAAACACATCCTAAATCTACCCAATTACAAGTAAAGTGCGTTCTGTCTAAGGATAAGCCAATTATATAAAATAGTGACATATGTCAACAAGTTGAACTACATATGTCCTAACAATCTCCCCCTTTGGCAATCCGTGACAAAACCACAACAAAAAAATGAAGATATGAGAGAAGTCATAAAACACTTTAACTCATATTCACTTGTTACATATAATAAAATCTATCCTAACACAAACTCTTGAAAAACTTTTCAAAAAAAGAGTTTATGGCAAGTAGACTTTGACAACCTGTATTTTTGAAACACTTATAAACAAAACACATCAAGGCATCTTTGTGTGAAGCAGAAATAATAAATTGCATACAAGTAAAGAAACATGTGTATAAAGACAGAAAAAAAACAACACATGGAAAGATAGGTGAAAGAAACATACATCAACATATATATCAAGAAATAAGTACAATGTATGTCAATACAGGATCAATGTATCTCTAAAAAGATAGAAAAGAAAAAAAATACATATGATCCTCATTACATCCCTCAAATCAACACTCCCCCTATCAAAAATGTCCTATACTAGCTCTCCCCCTAAGTATGACTACTCTCATACACCAAAACTACTCCCTCTTTTTGTCACGAGTGACAAAGGGTAAAGTGTCAAGTAGACATCTCATCAGAAGAGCTCGCATCTCTATCGTCATCATCATCATTAGAAGCATCATCGTCATCACCGTCATCATCAGCCTCAGTCTCAAAAGAAACATGAAGTGGCGGAGGAGAAGCCTCTAGAGCAAAGCCACCCAAGGTCGCTTGTCGCCTGGCAATGCGACCAACACGAATGTTCACTTGATACAACTCTATGGAGAGTGTATCGAGGTGAGCATCCATTCGCTGAAGCTGCGCCATGATGTCTCCTAGAGTGACGTCGCTCGAAGAAGAAGGAGCAGATGTCGCTCGAGCAGATCTAGAAGTAGTCGGACAGGAGGAAGGAGTAGCAGCATCCGACTGTCTCGATCTAAACCGTGCCTCGCTACGTTTTACGGTAGCAGCGTCTATGGCAGACATGACATGGAATGGATCGGACGAAGGGAATGGGATGGAGAAACGGTGAAGTATCCTCGTGATAGTAGAAGGGAAAATGAGCTTATCACGGGTAGCCGTATCTCTATAGACATTTATGATAAAGAAGATAAAGTGTGAAGGGAAGTCTATAGTGAGATGCTCTAAGAAGCACAACAAAAATCGACCACGAGACTTTGTGATGGAGTTGTAGTGAGAGAGTGGGTGCAACACAATATTCATCACCATGTTAAGGAAACGAGGACCTTTAGCAAAAGGTCGACATGGTGTGTACTAATGATCTCCCCAAGAGGAAGGATGCTCACAGGACGCCGAGATCATCTCGTCTTTGGACACAGTCCATAGACGCTCACATCCGGGGTAATCAGGATGATCCACCCTCGGGACATGAAGAACCTCGGAGACTAACTTCGGAGTGACAGCAAAGCGCGTACCTCGAACGCTAGAATAGAAGAGAGGTACTGAAGAATCAATCCCGTGTATGTTGGAGTAAAACTCCTGTATCAACACGAGAGGACAAGTGACCGGGACGTCACACAGTAACTCCCAAGCCCGACTATGAATGACATCGGGTAGGTTAGTGTCGGCAAAGTTTGCCAGGACAACGTGACGTTCTGAATGAACACTTCGTTTAGAGAAGTTCTCCGAGAAATCCTTTTGGGCTTTCTCATCACGGAACCGGATAGACAACGGAGTGGAATCCGAAAAAGAAGATCCCTTTGAATGCAAAGGGTTCTAGGATGGAATAGACTTACATTTAGGTGCCATAGACACTACTAACGCAAACATAGAGAGAGGGAGAAGAAGAGAACACACAGAAAAGTCCAAACAGTTCAATATAGGAAGAGAAATATTGAAAAGATAGAACATATGCATGGGAAATGCATGAACATATGACATGCAATATAAAAACATCATGGGCTCAGTCCAATCCAAACCTAACAGCACACAACAAGTTTGCACACATCTAAATGCATGAAAATACAATTAGAATGCTAATGTGATGCAATGCATGTAGTTTTAAAGATCAAATCTATAAAACTAACCCAAAAATTTCATGAAATTCTCAACAATTTTGAAAAACCCCAAAAATTTTCAAAAACCTCAAAACCTAGGGTTTTAAAACATGAAATGCATGAATAATGAGAGGATAGATGCTTACCAAGTGAGGAAAAACAAGAAAAACACTTGAAGAAGCCTTAGGAAGAGGTTTGGAGAGAGTGAGAATGGTTTTGGGAGAGAAAACACGAGCTATCGAGTGAGAGAGGTCGAGCGAAATGAGAAGAAATCGCGACAGAAAAAATATATAGCCCTTAGTAATTCTTGACAGATGCAAGTATTGAGAGGTGTCGAGACATCTATCGAGGTAGGTGTCGAGAAAATGAACGTCGACAGATGAAGCTATCGAGGTCATGTGTCGAGAAAGAAGGATCAACCATGAAGGAATCTCGATCGATCCAGAAGCTGTCGAGAATCTATCGAGCAGATAGAAAGTTTCTGGATCGATCTACCAGGTGTCGAGAATATGTCGAGACTGCGTTTAGAAAAAGTCTAAGAAGCTCGACAGACAGCTAGGTGTCAAGAGGTGTTGAGGAGGTGTCGAGATGCCTTAAAAACAGTTTTTCAAGAGAGGAAAAGCACAAACATGAATGCAATCACGCATGCAACTCAACTAAAGATTCAAACAACATATTTAGCTCTCAAAATCATATCTCAACAAGAATTTTATGCACATGTATTCCAAAACACGCACACACACACACACTAAACAAGTCTAACCAATTTTATATTTCAAAAATGAGTTAAGACAGTTTAATGAGCATACATTAACGCATGTAAACCTTGTTATGACCAAATCACATTGTACCTGCACATGTATCAAGAATAGCAAAGAATATTGCATGTTGTGTGTGAAAACACCGCAAGATTGCATAAGTGTCTCAAAGTTATGACGATTTGAGATATGAGAAAATCACTTTAACTCACACACAATCATAACTGTTTGATGGGGACTATCACCTTCGAGGTACATCCTATAACTCCCACATCTCCTAGAAAACACGCTTGCAACCATATTTTTAAGCATTTTTAATCTTTTTGCTTTTATTTCTTTGCATATTTTCTTTTATTAAGCATATCATGCATGGGCATATAAGAGAAAGAAAAGAAATACCCAATTATGTTAAGCTTTTGACATTGCACTTTTGCTATGCTGAAGCATACATATGTCATTGACATTGCACTTTTGCTATGTCGAAGCATACAAATGTCATATCATGATTTGCGAGTAACAGTGGTGAGATGGTTATTTATGCCTTTCTCTTAGGATTTTCTAGTCCTACCTGTCAAAAAGAGTGATACGAGTGTTAAGTAAAAGAGATCACTTAACCTTACTCATCATAAACAAAGAGCTACAAAGCTCACTTACTTAGTTGTGCAGAAGAATGCTCATCTAAGCTACAGGTGATACAAAATTTAGAAAACTCTGTTTCAATGGCCATTTTAAAAGTTCACATGAACCAATGCACACAAACACACACTGTTTTTGTATTTTTCAATTTTTTTTTTGATTTTATTTTATCAGAAAAGCAAAAATAAAACACAAAACTGAAAACACATAAACAAAAACAAGTTAAAGAAAGCAAAAAGAATGTATAAAACTAGACTAAGTCAAAATAGTAAAGAAACACACAAGTAATGCAACACAGAAAAACGGGGAGAAAGAAGAAGAAGTGACTAAAATCACTTAGAGCTCTTTTCCTTCCATACCTTGGAAGAACCTTTCCTTTTAGCCAACCCTTGAACCGGTGATGAGGGGGAAGAGTTTAAACCGTTCAAGTTCGAAAGGAACATGAAGGCTTTAAGAATGTCTCCAAAAGGAGTAAGAGAAGTCTAAAGCTAATTCTGGTTCCCAGATGCTATCATGCCATTGCTTTGTTGAGTGGCTAGCCACTTGTAGCAATTTGGTCGAGTATGACCGGTAACACCACAATGATAACAGAGATGCTGCTTCTTCTCTTTAGGCTTTTGAGAGATAGCCTTCTTAGTTTTAGGGTTTCTAGTTTTCCTTTTCTCAACTTTAGGGGGTGCTCCTAGGATAGACTTGCCCTTGTTTACGTTCTCACTTGCTAATTCAGTTTTAACATTCTTATCCTCAGTTTTAATGTTATTAGCAGGTGGAACAAAAACAGTAGTACTAGCAGACAGAGTATTAGAGAGAGAGAATACATACCCCAATCCAGTACGATCTGAAAAAGATTTCTGAACACTTAGCATCTCGTCCAACTTTGCACTTGAGGTCTTTTCCAATTGTGCTCTAACTGGAAACAGCTCTGCTTCAAGCTTCTTGGTCTTCTCAGCCAAGAAATTGTTCTCAAATCTTAGTGCCCCAATGGTCTGATTTGCTTCATCAACCTTAGTGGAAAGCTCCTCACAGTCAAGTTCCACATCACTGAGCTTCTTGGTGGCCAGTCTATAGAGCTTCTCATGCTTCTCAGAAAGCTTGTACAGTTTCTCATAGGCCGTATGGATATCATCTTGATCATCCATAGTCTCACACTTGGCATCTACCAATTCCTTTTCTTCATCCACTTCTTCAGTAACCCTATCAGTAGGATTAACAGTGGCAGTGAAGGCATTCAAGATTCTGTCATCTTCATTTTTGGAATCATCCTCGGGCTCCGTGTCGCTTAAGGTAACAGCAAGTGCCTTGCTCTTCCCAATGCTCTTAAGATACATTGGACACTCTTGTTTCATATGTCTGAAGCCTTGACACCCAAAGCATTTTAGTTCAGCGGGAACAGTGTACTGAACGCCATCCTTGACATCCTTCTTCCCTTTATTTGAATTCTTGAATTGAGAAGAACTGGATTGCCTACGGTCTTTGTTGAAGCCTTTTCCATTGGCGTTTTTCATGAATTTCTTGAATTGCCTTGTAATATAGGACTTCATTTTAGAATCTTCATCATCTGAAGAATCATCTGTACCACTACTCCTAGCTTTTAGTGCCATGCTCTTGCCCTTGCTTGACTTGCCTATCCTAGTCAGCCCTAACTCGTAGGTTTGCAAGTTTCTAACCAGCTCAATCAGAGGAATTTTGTCAATCTCCTTCGATTCCTCTATCGCCGTGATCTTAGCATGGAATCTCTCGGGCAACGATCTGAGCATTTTCCTTACTATCTTGGGTTCAGGAATGGTTTTCCCAAGATTGAAAGCTAAGTTCACTATGTCTTTGAGCTTTGCATAGAACTCATCAAATGACTTATCCTCCTCCATCTTTATTTCTTCAAAGCTTGCGGTGAGCCTCTGTAGCTTTGAATCCTTGACAGCCATAGTTCCCTCATAGGTTGTCTGGAGAATGGTCCATGCTTCCTTAGCAGTTTCTGTTAAGGAAATTTTCTTGAACTCCTCATTGGTGACTACACTGAATAGGGCATTCAATGCTCTGCTGTTGAAATTTGCCGCCTTGATCTTGGCATCATCCTAATCGCCCGGCGCTTTTGTAGGCTTGGTCCAACCTATCTCCACAGCTTGCCACACTTTCTCATCTAAAGATTACAAGAAAACTCTCTTGCGTACTTTCCAGTATGCATAGTTAGTGTCATCAAATAATGGAGGTATAATAAGAGATTGACCTCTATCCATGACAGCAGGGGTCAATGGATCACACATAAGGATTAAACCCTAATCAGAGTGTGCCTGCTCTGATACCACTTGATAGGTCACAAACGCGTTGACCCCTTGTGATTAATTAAGTTGATTAATTAGCCAAGTTATTAATTAATCAAGTTAACATGCAATATCACGTGGCAGTATAAACAAATCATCAAAACTCAAGTATGCAGCGAAAAAATAAAAGACAGTGATTTGTTTACGAATGGGGAAAACCTGACGACAAAAACCCCACCGAGTGATTTAAGGTCACCACTCCCGAAACTCCACTATTATCACAGCAAGTGATTACAAGCAAGAAATCCCAAGTACCTTACCAACCTACAGTTGAACCCTTACCCCAATACCCAATTGGACTTGCTCTGTAGTGACAGTTTCTCCTTTCAATGCACGGCTCCCAAGTACGTGACTAACCAATTGCGCGGATCCCAGTACGCGACTTCAATTCACCAACTAGAGAGAGAGAGTTGTTGGCTGCAAAGTTCTTCAAATCATCTACACGATACAGATCAAGAAGATGCTCGGTCACAAAGCCCTACAGTGCACATTACACAGCAATCTTCTTCACAAGTGATGAACTAGGGCACAAACTTTGTCTTTGATCACAAATTGCATGAACAAGGATTGCTCAATACTTGTGCAACTTGCATCTATTTTACGTCCCTTAAAACAATCATTTTATATGTCTAGGGTTAGGAGAAAAGAAGTCACAAAGACACATTCACGAATTGGAATTAAAATAGAACTAAAAATTTGTTTTCTTTAAATCTCGACAGATAGAGGTGTCGAGGATCTATTGAGAAGCTGTTGAGGCTCGGGCTAAAACAGCTTCTTAAAGCTCGATAGATGCATGTGTTGAGACAGGTGTCGAGTTTTAGTAACTTGCACTTTCCAGCTTGTTTCTTGGACAGATTTGATGACTTCAACACTTAATCTTGAAACATTGTTTTTTGACGCGTTAGACACATCCTAAATCTACCCAATTACAAGTAAAGTGCGTTTTGTCTAAGGATAAGCCAATTACATAAAATAGTGACATATGTCAACAAGTTGAACTACATATTTCCTAACAAATGTGTTATAGGGCTCTGACTTGTAATATGGAGATTTTAGTATAGTTATTGATGATGCACAAAAAATTAGTAGACTGAATGCTCCGGGCTTCAATGGGCTATTAAATGCTTCAAAGGCTGGAAAAATAAGAAACACAAGATCAAAGGTAATTGGGGTGAACTAGCCAAGAATCCTTCGATACTTAAGTTAGTTTTCTCTCTAGAATTCAAGAATTCCCACTTTTTAGGAGTGGTGGAAACTTACCTTCATTTGATACGGATGAGTCCTTTTATAATGAGTTTTGGAGCGGTTACTTATTTAGTAACTTCCTCCGCATGGATGGAAGTTGGAAGGTTCAGATTTAACTTCTTCAACTGCTATCGAAGTTAGAAGGTTCCGTCTTATCTTCTGCAACTGCTATAGAAGTTAGAAGGTTCAATCTTATCTTCTACAACTGCTATAGAAGTTAGGAATTTAGTGGGAAGTTAGAGTGAAGAGTGAGGATTTTGCTCACAATTTGTAATAGAAGAACATGGTCTGGATTATAAGCTTTTGGATATAAACTTATCCTGAAAATTTCTAAGTGTTGAGGGGTTGTCCAGGTGCTTCCCTGATGATCGACCTTCATACCCACTGATGGCCTAAACTATAATGTATCCACTAAGTACACATCCATAACAAAAAAAATTCAAATACCTAAATACCAAAATAAATAAATTAAAAAAAATTCAAATACCTAAAAACCAAAATAAATAAATTAAATAGGAAAGGCTCTCACAGTCTCAACTCTCACATTGTTTTTTTTTTTTTTTTTTTTTTTTTTTTTTTTTAAATGGGAGTTATGAAGTTATATTTGATCCTTAAAAAGAATAAATTATAAGAAAGGCCATCAACATTAGCAAATACTATTAATCACCAATAATATCACTTAATTAAAAAAAATATATTTTCTTGAAAAAAATGAAAAACAAATTGTAGTAAAAAGCAACAGTTGTTAGGGATAATTTCCTATGGAATAGATGGGAATGAGAAAAATGGAATGATTATCACTAATAACAAAAATATTATTACGTTAAGACTATACATAGGACAAAGTAAATAATGTAGTCCTATAATGATCCAATCAGAGGCTTTTTTTTTTTTTTTTTTTTTTAACAAATTGCACAATTTGTGTTTCTTTAACTCAATTTGATACTCATTCAAATTGCATAGTTTGTGTCCTAATTGTAAGTTTGTGTTTTACTGTAATATTGTAATCAAAGAAAATCAATGTAATATTGTAATCAAAGGAAAGGAAAACCATGAACAAGCTTTAACCCACAAATGTATAGTAAATTTTTTTTTTAAAAAATGATGATATAAGGAAATTAGAAAATGAAGAAGACCCAGGGTCCAAATAATTAGAAATTCATTGATTTCTTTATAAAAACAACATAGAAAAGAGCAATGTAAATTTACAAACATGTTGAACTGAAACAATTAGAACTGCACTTTTATTTTTGTAAGTAAAGTTTTTTTTTTTTTTTTTTCTTTTTAGGATTTTGAATTTAGAAAAAATGATGATGATGGTGTAGAGAAAAAGAATATGGAATTTAGAGGAATTGAGGAAGAAATAAATTGAAGAAGTTGAGATTTAAAACTAATGTGACTGTTGTCCTATTTTCTAGGCAGTGTTTTACATGAGAGTTAGAAATTATTTTTAGCATGTTATTCTCAAGTTTTATCTCTACTTTTTAGTAGGTTTTTTTTCAAATTCAAAACAAATAGATTTAAGGGAAACAAAAAATAATGTGAGATGAGATTAAGGAGCAAGGGAAACCGTTTATTCAAAAAAAAGAAAAAGATAGTGAGTATTTGCTAGGCCAATTGAAAGAGTGCATCATTCTTTAAAAGAAAGTTGATAAAGTTCAGGCCCGAATTTTGTATTTATAGGACTATTTCATCTACACTACGCACTAGGATTACCACATAAATTTTTCTCTCATGTTGTTGCTTCAATTTAAACACACAAAAGCAGGCCAAAATGGGCAAATGCCCTTTTCGTGCAAAAAAAAAAAAAAAAAAAAAAAAAAAAAAAAAACAGCATTATGCCCACTTTTCCAAACTAATTAGAAAAATGCCCCTCTTTTGAAACTTGATTTTCTTAAAATTGAGTTAAACTCTATAACAACATTTTAAGGAGCCTATAGCGATGTTTATATCACTTATAGCAGCGTTTCATAACTCAAGCTCCATGAATTTGAGTTATAGGTAAAAAAAAGAAGAAAAACTTGAATATAACTCGAGTTCATGGAGGTCAAGTTACAAAACGGCGCTATAGCCCTTTTTTTTTTTTTTTTTTTAAATTCGATTTTGAGAACATCGAGTTTCAAAAGAGAGGCATTTCTCTAATTAGTTTAGGAAAGAAGGCATTTGCCCTTTTTTTTTTTTTTTGCGCGAAATGGGCAATTGCCCATTTTCGCCCACAAAAGCATTTATGATACCTAAAAAAAAATGTAACACAGATTAGCATCATGTTTAATGTCTAAATTATGCAATTATATTTCAATGCAATATCAATTATCAAAAGAAAAACAAAATAAGCAAGAGGGATGAGAAATCCCCAAAACACTTGCCATGGGTAAAAAGGACAAAACTTTTGAATACCTTTCAGAAAATTATTTAATAAAATTTTGAAAACTTGATAAGAAACAAAGAAATTGTGATGTTTCACGGATCAATAAAAAAGTTAAACATTGATATGATCCAAAGAGAAAATAAAAACAAAAATAGAGTACCCAATAACCGAAATCAACGAAAGAAAAAGAAAAAAAATTTGCTGGTGGAAGAAACAAAAAACTTACCAACGACTTTGTTGGGTTTGGAGACAGACTTGGATCAATGAAGAGAGAGAGAGAGAGAGAGAGAGAGAGAGAGAGAGAGAGAGAGAGAGAGAGAGAGAGAGAGAGAGTGTGTGTGTGTGTGTGTGTTTGTTTTATTTTTTTAATAATACATTTTTTAGAATTTAATTTATAAGTGGATAAAATGATTTGAAAACCAACTAGAGAGTGGTTTTATTTTGTAGGTAATGTTTTAGTGGAAGTTATTTTTACCAAAATTTTCCCCTATTTAGTTTAGTTTTTTTTTAAAATTTTTTTATTTAGATTTAATTTTGGATAAACATTGGTTGTTTAACTTATTTTTCTATTTAAAAAAAAAAAACAATAAACGTATAGTTGTTTTGAAAAGTAGGTTAGTGGAAAAGTGTTCCTATTTTGTAGGCAATATTTTAGTGCAAGTTAGACATGTATTTTTATCGGACTATCTTTTAGTTTTGTCTCTACTTAAACCTAGGAATATAGAGATATTTTGGAACAAAAAAAAATCCGGTCCAAACAGGAGAAGTCTCTTAAATAATAATATAGATATGACATATCATTTTGCTATTAAAAAAATTATGTGGACTGGACAAGAGACTTGGAAAATATCTGATCTTTAGAATCTCTTCACCATCATCCGCTGTAGTATCTGCTCGTGTCTCTTCCTAGTCGACTGGTTCTCTATCTAACCACTTATCTTCGAACATCACATTACAGTATTGTTCAATATATTTTATTATGGATTTTGCTAATGTGTGCCTTAAGGGCACATAATAATTCATCATTTTTGAAAAAAAAAATTCTCGGTAATTAAAAAAGTATTGACAACTTTTTCAATTTTCGAGAAAATTTTACCAAAAATTGATAGTTTAATTTGTGTCTTAAGAGTACACATTAACCGGACCATTTTATTATTATTATAACTATACTTTTGAGTCTTGGATACTTTTTTGGGTTGATAGAAAGAAACAAAATATGGTAGAGTGCCGTTGTCGCCACGTCTGGATAGAAAACGTCAACTTGGTTACCTTCATCTATTTTTAGTTCTTCCAAAAAGGGGTGTCGCATTTTGGTACTGTTAGAGCAAGTGGGTGTGTTTTCTGCTCTGCTTGTTTACTATAAAGGAACAACGGTGAAGTATAGTGTTGTATCACTTTTCACTTAGCTCTTTTCTCCTGGTATTCAGAGTTCGTAAACAAAGATGAATTTCTTGAGCGGTATAATATGTCTTTGCCTCACTTGGCTCTTAATCCAAGCCTTGCATGTAATTTCAAGAAGCAAAGAAATCCCCAAAAGGCTTCCACCAGGTCCAAAACCTTTTCCATTGATTGGAAACCTCCTAGAGCTTGGTGACAAACCCCACAAATCCCTGGCAAAACTTTCCGAGGTCCATGGTCCCATAATGAGCCTAAAACTAGGCCAAGTAACCACAGTAGTCATTTCTTCAGCAGCTATGGCCAAAGAAGTCCTTCAAACACATGACCAACACTTGTCTAATCGAACCATCCCAGATGCAGTCCGAGCCCACAGACATGACGAGTTTAGCTTGCCATGGATACCTGTTTCAACCCGGTGGAGAAACCTTCGCAGAATATGCATGGAACAAATATTCTCCAACAAGACTCTTGATGCTAACCAAGCAATCAGGCACATGAAAGTGCAAGACCTCCTAGTTGATACTCAACAAAGCAGCCTAAACGGTGAGGCAGTAGATGTTGGGAGCGCTGCTTTCAAGACCACGCTTAATCTATTATCAACCACCATTTTTTCGGTGGATTTGGCTGATCCAAATTCTGACACGGCTAGAGAGTACAAGGAGATCGTTTGGAATGTCATGAAAGAGATTGGGAGACCAAACTTGGCAGATTATTATCCCGTGTTAAAAAAGGTTGACCCCCAACGCGTAAGGCACCGTTTGGCAGTTCACTTTGGAAAGATTTTAGATCTCTTTGACCGCATGGTTAGCCAACGGCTCCACTTGAGAAAAGTGTGTGGTTCTAACCCGAACAAGGATGTGTTAGATACTCTTCTCAACATCAGTGAAGAGAACAGTGAGGAGATGGACAAAACTAAGATAAAGCGTTTGTTCCTGGTTAGTATTATTTCTTACCCTTTCTGCTTCTTCTTGAATTTCTTTCAATTTTTTTCCTTTGGATGAATGAGAAATTTTATTCAAATTCCAAGAACAGTACATGCAGCCAAGAGTTTTGCTTGGATAAAGTAATTTGACACAAAAAAATTTACATCTGTCGATGTGTCAAAATGTTAATGGCACTAAGTGACGTCAATAAAAAAGAACCATTGAAAACTTACCAACCTAATTGCTGTGAAATTTTTGCGTGCATGTAACCTAGCTCGTTTTGCTAGACCACCTTCACTCTCTTGGACAATTACTTTACTTAGACTTCACAGAGAAAATAACACTTCACTTTTTTTATTTAGAATCTATTTGAGATTTGCTTATTTTGCTGAAACTGAAAATTTTTTGCTGAAAGTACAGTAGATAAAGGTAAAAGTTAACTAAAAAAGTACAGTGAGATCCATTAATAATACCAAAGAAGTGTAGTCGGGCCTATAAATAGTAGTAAAAATAAGCTGAAAATAAGTTAGCAAAAATAATTTTTACCAAATACACACTTAAGCTTAACTTTAGTTAGGAGTTGGCGTAAAAGTGAAGTTTTACGCCACCAATGACAGAACACCACGTCACAATCATAACTCAATTAAATTTTACAATCCTCAAACACGAATACACAACAGACCTAGAGGTTCTTTCATAAACTCTTTTGGATGGACATGGTACATTTTTTTCAACGAAATAGAAACAGAAGTTTCAGAACAAAACATATTAATTTCCGAATACAAATCAACAAAAATCTTCAGAGGCGCAACAAGTTAACTTGTCCACTTTTTAGCTAAGGTGTATACACACTTATTCGCTTCTGTAGCACTGATTTTTCCCCACTTGAGAAATTTGGAAATCAGTAGCTTGCAATTATCAACAAGAGAGGAAATGGACCATTAGTTGAATTTTTGTTCGAACATGACAATTGACATCCACTACAGATCTATCCACTTCATTTTCAACAACTGCTAAAGATAAGCTTTGACAAAGGGAGTGAGGTGGGTGGAATGTTTTTTTCGGTCAAAACATCAGTATCTCTACCAAAACTCTACCACAGACAAAGTACACTATGACAATCTCTTCAATAGTTAGTTATTTATTTACAGTACTTATGAATGATGAACACGGTTTGTGAACATGGATTAGGACCTATTTGTTGCGGGCACTGATACAACTTCAGCCACACTAGAATGGGCAATGGCAGAGCTACTCCACAACCCAGAGGCATTATCAACAGCCAAAGCAGAGCTAGATAAAGAAATTGGCAAAGGTAACCCAGTTCAAGAATCAGACATTCCTCGGTTACCTTACTTACAAGCCATAGTCAAAGAAACATTGCGGTTGCATCCAGCAGCTCCTTTCTTGCTTCCTAGGAAAGCCCAAGTAGACGTAGAAATCAGTGGCTACATTATCCCAAAAGGCGCACAAGTGCTAGTGAATGCATGGGCTATAGGACGAGACCGGAGGTCATGGAACAACGCAAAATCATTTATGCCAGAAAGGTTTTTAGGGTCAGAAATTGATGTTAGGGGACTGAACTTTGAGCTAATACCATTTGGTGGTGGAAGAAGAACATGTCCTGGTTTGCTACTGGCAATTCGAATGTTACACTTGATGTTGGGTTCGCTCATGCAGGCATTCAATTGGAAACTTGAAGATGGGGTTAAACCTGTTGACATGGACATGGATGACAAGTTTGGCATAACCTTACAGAGAGCTCATCCTCTAAGAGCTGTCCCTATTCCAGTGTAAAAATGGTTGAAGAGTTTAATTAGTTGCAGCTAGTTGTATTGTCTCCTATAATCCATTCACGGTGTCAAATAGGTTCAATAATGTGTGTAATTGGTTGTCGATTAAATTACTACTGGCCCTACCCTTACAATACAATGTTAATCAAAGGGGTCACGGGTGATTATGTTTTTGTTGTTCTCTTTTCTTTTTCCTTTTTATCCTTTTTGCGGAAAAGGTTAGTAGTTTTTATTAATGTATCAAATATTGCAACATTCGATTCACTCAAAACAACAAACAAAACAAATAAAAACAAATTTGAAAATCATAAAAAAATAAAAATAAAAGGTTCATTCACTCATTAACTTTCTATAATAATTCCGTAGGAGCTTTGAGTCTTTGATATTTTTCTATAAGCAAATAAATTAACTATATTTCATATGTTGTTCCAAAGTCAAGAGGATTTATTGATCTCAATTAATGAAATTGAATAATAAAGAATATTACAGTGGTGTATATTTAAAATGACCTAACTCTTGGATACACAGTACAGACTTTAAAAAACCTTCTTCCCTCTTTTTGTGTGTGTGTTAAAAATACTTAGTATTCTCAAAAGACAAAAAAGAATAATAAAGAATATTGTTAAGGTACAAAACAGACTTAAAGTCATAAAGACCTTAAGTAAGTTGTGAAATTTAGTGTTAGTGTGTTACTTGGAAAACTTACAGAATTGAATAACAATGTAATATGCTTCTATAAAATTGTTTTACAATAGATGTAGGAGGTTTTGCAGCACAATGCATGAAACTTTACTAATTCTTTCACTCCGATCTAAATTCTTCTGGATACTATATATGTGTCGCCAAGGCAAAAGGCATGAATGAGGATTACTACAAAATTTTATTCTCTTTTCTTTTCTTTTTCTTTTTTTGGAGGAGGGGGATTGAATGAACGAAAAAAAAAAAGAATAAAAATATTGTTAGGTTTTAAAATTTTAGAACAATTGGCAAATCGTAAATACAAACAAAATATAGATCCTAGAATCTATTGTTATTATTAGACAATACTCAACGTGATACAAATCAAGATTCAAGAAGATACAAGCTGCAGAAAGAAAAATTTGAAATCTGCTTGGTTTGATCAATCGAAAGATAGACTCGATCGATCGAAATATGAGTCTATAGAACTTTAAGTTCAGCCCAACAGCAGTTCAAGCCCAAAAAGGATTAGGGTTTCAGATCTTCTTCTAGTATATAAAGGAAATCTTAAGCATGTTTTTAAAAGGCTATTCAAAGAGAGAAGAGTGTGTCTCTTTTGTAGATCTAGGACTTTGTACCCAAAAGCTTTCTAGAGTCTTTATTGAGTTGTGTGTTGAATTTTTTGTAAGATCTAGAGGTGTTTACCTTCATACACACACATAGAGCTATCAAGATCAAGATTTGCATCAAGAAATTGATGGTTGCTTCAGTTGCCACATAAAGAACTTTCAAGAAGATCTAAAACTTTTGACTGGAGTATCAAAATCACAAGTAGGAGAATTTGTGGTTGTTGCAGATCAAAGAAAGAAATAGTCTGTTGACTCAGAACTGTCACGTGGTCGTAGTAATAAGTTTTCTACACGAGGTAGCAATAGGATATTAGTGGTCTAAGTATTATTGTACAAACTTCAATTTTTTCATAGTGGATCTGTTTGACCTTGAGAATATTTAGGTTAAATCCTCCTCAGGTTTATTACCAGTTTAGTTTTCCTGGATTATCATATCGTTGTGTTTTTTATATTTCCACCACTTTACATGATATGATTGTTTTTGTTTTAACTTAGATCTGAATAATAAACCTAAGTATTCGCTTGGTTAATTTATTAGGTTAAAAAATCTAGTTTACAAGGTTCTAAAACTTAACAAATATGATCTATTAAAAATGCAATTTCCTGTTGAAGGGATCTAATTTTTCCAAGGTTTTTTTTTTTTTTAGAATGAACTCTATGGCAAAGTTGTGGATTTCCATTTTTACAAATATGAGAAAAAATAACACTATAAAAATACTCTTCAATAATTTTAGCACCTTGAATCAAAAGACCGAAAGAAGCTATCGAAGGAGAGGACTTCTTCGGAGCATATATCATTATCTCCGCATCCCTTTCTAAAATAGCCGAACTAATGCCTATGTCAAAAGAGAATTTCAAAGCTCTACCAGCAGCAAGGGCTTCAAGCAGGGTGTCCGTTCAACCTGGCAACTCGTTCAACTCGGCAAACCCACCCGCCGCCAACCCACTGCCACTCGATCTATCGACCCCGATGGTCGGACATGGGTTCCGAACTCAATAACTCGACCACACATGGGATGATTCTTGGTTTTTCGTTTCAAAACCTGTGACACCCAACTCGAACTGAACCTTCATTCTTTCCAGTGAAGTATAAAGAATTTCCAACCATATTCGGCGAGATCTTGCCTTTATTCGATAAAATCTAGGCCAGATCTAGCCATATTTCTGTCTGATCTTGATAAATTCGATCAGATCTCGACGGATCCGGCTAGATATCGCCGGATCCGACCAAAAATTGTTCCGGGTGATGAAACTCGATACTCGATCAATACAACCTGTAATTGACAAGACCCGAACCGAAAAATCTGACTTGATTATCGGGTCAATTTCGGGCCATATTTTCCTCCACCCAAATATTTTGGGTCGGGTCCAAGTTGGGCACAAAGCCGACCCATGGACACCCCTAAGCACCACAATAGAATGAGAAAGAGAAACATGAAACACGATGATTTTAGCTGAATCTAATTAAATAAGTAAATTATGTTTTCTTACACCTAAAAGTAATTGAAAAATAAAAGGTTATGGCAAGCCAGTGGCGAAGCCAGGAATTTAGGTCAGGGGGGGCAAGATTAAAAGATAAAATTGGAAGTAAAAAATTAATCTAAAAAAATTAATCAATATTAATAACAAAATAAGTAAACAATTATATGATAATGTAATTTTCATACAGATTCTAACATAAAATGTAAAGTTTAATTTATTTTTTCACACCTAGCTTATTTTACTCAATTGCCCTCGACGATTTTTCATATTTTGAAACCGCTGCATGATTTCTTCACACTCAATAGTCTTAAATATATCTTTCTCAATATATGTGACTAAGCAATCATTCATCCACTGATCTCCTATTCGATTGTGTAATCGATTTTTAATTATGTTCATTGCTAAAAAAGCTCTTTCAACAGTAGTTGTTGCATTTGGTAAGATCAATGCCAAAGTCACTAATGAGTAAACCAATGGATATGAAACATTCTTTTTCGTTTCTACCATCTTTTCAGCAAGCTGTCCAATTCCTTTAAGTGCCGAAAACTCTTCAGTGGACCGCATGCCATGGATGTATGTCTCAAGTTGGTTATCCAAGAAAGAAAATTGAACTGTTGAAAAATCACTTGGATAAAACTGAGCAAGCCGAATCAATTTCTCCTTGTTGAATGCTGAAAATAAGTTATCTGGGTTCAAACACGCAACACAAAGTAATAATTCAGAAGTTTCAAAACGACTATTAAGTTCCTGAAGTTGCATATCTATAACAGTATAAAAAAGCTTCACTTGATAATGATGTGAATTTTTCATGTTTTGAGCTTTTCGTCGTGGCCGAGGTTGATATAAATCATCCATATCAGGAACATCATTATTATTTTTTGCACAAAATGCAGAAACCTCCTCTAGCAAAGAGTTCCACCCATCATATCTCATGACTTATAAACGTTGCTTTGAAATGTGAACCAACTTCATAGCATTCACAATATCTTGATCTTTTCGTTGTAATGCCTGTGACAACTCATTACTTATGCCAAGCACACCTTTCATCAAATGTAAATCAAACACAAATTCAAATGTTTGGAGTAAACCAATTAAGATATTTGCTTCTGCTCTTTGATCAGAATCTAAACCATCTTCTATAATAGTTTCAATCACATCAATTACAGAAGAAAACATGTGAATAAGATTAACAAGTGCACCATAATGAGAACTCCAACGTGTATCTCCAGGTCTTTTTAGACTCATTTCTTGATTCAAGCCACGACCAGTTGAAATTTCATTATTTTTTAGTGCTTCTATAACTTCTGCATTACGTTTTTCGCGAAGAATATGTCGACGTTTGCATGATGCTCCAACAATATTGAATACCTTTGCAACTAAGTTAAAAAAGGTTGCAATCTGGATGTGATTTTTTGCTACTGCAACTAATGTTAATTGAAGTTGATGTGCAAAGCAATGGACATAATAGGCAGAAGGATTATCTTTCAAAATAAGAGTTTTTAGTCCATTTAACTCACCTCACATGTTGCTTGCCTCGTCGTAGCCTTGTCCCCGCAATCTACTAATGCTTAAGCTATGTTTATTAAATACTTCCTCAATTGCACTCTTTAGTGTTACTGCTGATGTATTATTAACATGTGTAATCCCTAAAAAGCGCTCATTCACATGTTCCTGTTTGTCCACATAGCGCAAAGCAATTGCCAATTGTTCTTTAGTAGACATATCACGTGATTCATCAACTATAATAGCAAATAATGAGTCTCCAATATCTTTAATGATAGCATTTATTGTCTCAATAGCTGCAGCATTTGCTATTTCTTTTTGGATATCAGGAGAGGTCATTTGATGATTTTCAGGAGCATTTTCGAGGACTGCCTTATCAATTTCTTCATTGTGATTTGCAAGAAACTGTAATAATTCAAGAAAAATTCCTTGATTATTGGAGTCTTTAGATTCATCATGGCCACGAAATGCTAATCCTTGCCGTTGTAGAAAACAAATACAATCCACTGATGCATTCAAACGAGTTCGATATTCCCTTTTCTCAACATCTGATTGCTTGCTTATAACTGTTTGAATACTTTGTCTCTGGTTTAACAAAGCTTCACATTTTCTTTGAGCTATATTATGTGCACTGTTGTGATCCCCAACATGATTTTGTAATTTCTCCTTCTTTTTCCAATTTTTGAATCCTTCAGTGACAAATGAGTCTCCCCCTCCTTGATCACCAGTATCAGGTCGAAATAGATAACAAAATAGACAATATGCAGCATCTTTCGTAATGCTATATTCCAACCAACTAGGATAATCTTTGAACCATACTGGATTAAATCGACGCTTTGTTTTGCCAAATTGACTTTGTGGAAAATCATGATCAACTGGTTGACAAGGTTTGTTTTGTAGATGATGCCTTCTAATTTGATCTCTTTCATTAGGATGATAGTTAGAAACTTTTATTCTTAAATCAGGATCTGTGGGAAGATTTGCAACATCCACTTTGATACGAGCTCATTTAGGACTTGATTTGAACTCATTATTATGATCAGGATTCTCCATAATCTCAACTAACTACAAATATATATGTCATATCATTAAAATAAAGAACAAAATTACAATTTATGATTAAGAATAATCAAATTAAGAGATAATTATAAATAGAAATAGTTTAAACATATAATTTGAATTATAAATTTATGGTTAAAAATAGTCAAATCAAGAGATCCATCTAAATATAAACAGTTTAAACATATAATTTGATTCTTTAAAATATTAAATAAATAAATAAATCAAAGCAAAAGTATTAAGAGTATGCATACCTAGAAGTATTAAAAACCCAACTTGAATGCGTTTAAAAACTGTACAGCAACTTTGAGATCCAAAGAAAGACACCGGATTGAAAAGAAATTTTTTCTTTTTGATGGAGGCATGCCTTGTTTCATTGTTTGCATTATATATACTCTTTTTTTTTCAATGTTCTATACTAATATGGACTTCTATCCGTGTAGGTGTAGCAAAATTTTTTTTTTTTTTTAATCATTACCAAGTGGGCATCAAGTCATCAAGTCTACTACTACTAGGATTAGAACTATAGAAATCTACTAGTAATAGGATTCTAGGAAAGCTGAAAAGCTCCTTTCACTTCTGTCGACCCAAAAAAAAAAAAAAAAAAGAGGAAAGCTGGAAGGCCACGTGAGAGATAATTTTTTTTTGTCTTTTGTGTAGGGGGGCAAATATGGTATTTTAGGTCCTATTTGGCAAAACAATTGAAATTTCAAAGGGGGGCACCTGCCCCCCTCGTCCCCCCCCCCCCCTCCCTCCGCCCCTGTGGCAAGCATAGTTCTCATGTGACTCATGTCATTTTTTTTTTATTATAATTAAAAATTCTAAATCTACCCCACCTTCGTCCCCACGTCTTGAACCGGAGGTGCTATTTGTATTTTTTTTTTTTAGTTAAAAGGAATATGCAATAAACTAGGAAGCCATAAATAGGGAAGTTGTGGCAGTGAGCCTTAGGGAATACAATCCAGCAGCATCAGAACACAAAAGATTACATAAAACATCATTAGGTGGCAAATCTATTACAACAAAATCCTAGCCAGAGAGCAGCCAGCTCAAGCAAGATTGTTAGCACACTGTTCGCCTCTCTAAAGGTATGGTTGACCTTGGAGTGATGAAACTGTCCTAGGAGGTACCTGTAGTCGTTGAGGAGAGGGGAATACGATCTGTTAGAGGTTGTTTTAGCTGATGCAAGATTAACAATTGTGAGGGCATCTAATTCTACAACAATATGCGTAATGCCAAGTTGGGCAGCCAGTAATAGTACATCTCTCAAGGCCCAAAATTCAGTTGATACTAGTAGCAACTCCAATATTCCTCACGTAACCCTTAATCCACGTCCCATGTTGATCTCTAATGAGACCCCCCCTCCTACTTTACCTGGGTTTCCTTACGAAGCCCCATCAGAGTTTAATTTGAACCATCCTTGGTCGAGTTTGTGCCAACGTATGGGAGTGACAATATGATGCTTTAGTTGCTGTCTGTTCCCCACACAAAAGTACTCCCTAGCCAGATAACATTAAATGGAGGTTGGGATTGCTGACTAAGTTCTCAAACACCATTCTATTCCTGTGTTTCCACAAACCCCTGATAGCAAAAGGAAATTGTGATTGCCATGGAATGCCATTAGTTTGGACCCGGATGTCGCAAAGAAAATTCTGTTTGATCCACTCCAGCAGGTCCAGATGGAGAAAATTTGAAATGGACTGGGGGGTTCCAATCTTATTCCAGAACCGCAGGGCAAAAGGGCAATCACGCAATAAATGGATGATGGTCTCTTCTTGGCTTTGGCACAATGGGCAGCAAGTGTTGCATAGGATGCCCCTGGCATTGAGAACTTGCCTAACTGGGACATTGTGGTGAAAGCTCAACCAGAAAAAATGCTTGATTTTTAGAAGTGTGTCCAGCATCCATAGCCACTTGCCCGAGAAAGATTGGAGGTTGGTGTCCTCAGGTTTAGCCAACTCATAAGCTGATGCAGTGCTAAAATCACCATCCTGGGAGGTTTTCCAAGCCAAAGTATCCTCCCTTTCACCAAAAAGCTGCATCGGAATGGCTAGGATTTTTTCCAGGATTTCAGAAGGTAATTCAAAGGAGATTTTTTCCCAGCACCATCTCTCAAATTGGAACATGTTTGTATTGGTTAGGTCCGTTTCATGCCGAGTCAGGGGACCCTCAATCAGTTCCCTTACCATGCGCCCCTTGACCCACTTGCTCTCCCAGAACTTAAGGTTTGAATTAGTCCCCACATTCCAACAAGTACCTTTTTTGAACACACAGAATCCCGCTTTGACTGCAGTCCAAATGGGTGAGCATGACAACTTGTCAGGGTCCTTGGAGCTCCTTCTATATCGTGAATAGTATTTATTCAGCACAATTTTGGTCCATAACGAGTCTTTTTCCTGATACAACCTCCAATTGAGTTTAGCGAGGACAATGTTCCTTGCCCTTGTTGCATGTATGCCTAGGCCACCCTCATCCTTAGGCTTGATAATTTTTGTTCCAAACTACGAGGTGTAATTTTTTCTTTTCCGTGGTAGAGCCCCATAGGAAGTCCTTATTGATTTTATCAAATTTTTATCATTTTTTGGAACGCATTGACCGATGCTTTGCTAATCCAGACTAGAGATTACTTTTTCCTAAAGCATTAGTGACTCACCTGCCTAGAATATATTCTAATCATTCTCCTGTGCTCCTTGAGCTCTCTTGACCCCTTTGATAACCAGAATAAGCCCTTTAGATTCCAAACAATGTGGATTCACCGCCCCAATTCTCCCAACGTAGTCAAGAAAGCTTGGGAATTAGAACCTAACTTGGGTGTGGCTATAAAAAATTTCATAGAGAGTGTGAAGCAATGGAATAGATTAGTTTTTGGAAACCTTTTTATCTGAAAAAGAATACTACTTTCCAGACTTTATGGTGTCCAAAAAGCTCTAGTTAATGGGCCCAACCAATTCCTCATCCAACTTGAAAGAGACTTGATTGAGGAATATTCCGCAATCATGCAACAAGAAGAGGAGTTTTGGGCCCTAAAATCTCGCCTCAATTGGGCTGCTCATGTCTCTACCCTCGTGAGGAGACATAGGATAACAGATGAGACCAGAGTTAAAAACTTCATTTTGTTGGAATATCATAAGTTGTTTGAGACTAGGATGGGTTTCTCTACTCTCCTCTCTGATATTGAGTGTTTTGCTTGCTATTTCCTATCTGAAGAGGACAAAAACTGCTTGAGTATTCCCATTGTAGAAGAGGAGATTAGGCAGGGGCTATGGGCTCTGAGACCATTCAAAGCCCCTAGTGCTGATGGCCTTCACGCAGGCTTCTTTCAATATTTCTAGGCAGCTGTGAAGAATTTTGTGTGTAGTGAAGTCACTTGCATGTTTGATAAGAGAAAGGTGATAGAATGCATGAACGAAACCTGATAACCCTCATTCCGAAATGCCCCAACCTAGAAAACTTTAATAACTATAGGTTGATTAGCCTATGCAATAACATTTACAAAGTGGTTACCAAGATCATTTTGGGGCATATTAGATCTCTCCTTGATAAGTTGATTTCACCTAACAAGGCAGCATTTGTGCCTAGAAGGAGGGGATTGGATAATGTTGTGATTGCGTAGGAAATTATTCATACTTTGGATAATAAGAAAGGCAAGGTGGGGTTTATGAAAATAAAAATTGACCTTGCAAAGGCGTATGATCACCTCGAGTGGTCATTCATCCTTAAAGTTCTTAGAGCTTTTCATTTTCCCCAAGCTCTCATAGAATTAATCATGAGTTGTGTTTCCTCATCTAGCATCTCTATTTTGTTCAATGGAGGTAAACTTGAAGCCTTCAAGTGATCAAGAGGGATCCGCCAAGGAGACCCTCTCTCTCCTTACCTCTTCATCCTTTGTATGGAATATCTCGGCTTTCTTATCAATAAGAGTTGCATGGAGAAGAAATGGATCCCTTTGAAAGCATCCAAAGATAATGCGGAGATCCCTCACTTATTTTTTGCCGCTGACCTTTTCTCTCCGCCAAAGAGGTGCTTGATAAATTCTGTGAAGAATCCAGCTAGCTTGTGAGTACTGAAAAATCTCAAATTTACTTCTCACCAAACTCGCATGAGGGTATTAAGGAGAATATTTGTGCTACTCTGAACATTCAAGCTACAACTTGCCTAGGAAAATATCTGGGCTTCCCATTAAAACACAAAGGAACAGCTAGATCTCAATACAATTTCATTCCTGATCATCTCTAAACTTTCGGGATGGAAGGCTAAATTTTCATCATTTGCTGCTAGAACCATGTTGGTCGAGGCGCTATTTGACTATCGAGTAACAATGGCAAGTTGTTATGTCATTTGAATATTAATATACATTTTCTCAAAAAAAAAAAAAAAAAAACAGAATACACAATAATAATTTAAAAAAAAAAAATCATACAGCACAGTATTATTGCCCTAACCCACTTAACAATTATTATTATTAAGTTACATAATAATAATAATAATAATAATAATAATAATAATAATAATAATAATAATAATTGTCAATATGTATATATAAAAAATCGAAACCTCTTAAACTCTCATAGTTTTTCACGTCAGCATAATATTTTTTTAAAAAAATATAAACACAAAAAAAAAATTTCTAAACGCAATAAAAACACCCGATAAAAACCAAAAAATAAAAAAACATAAGCGCAAAAAAAACCTTTTCTAAAACCCGATAAACGCAAACCAGCCCTTTGCCTTATCCTTCCTCCAAAACACAGATTCACACTCTTTTGCTCCTCTCTCTTCTCCAGGGATGGCCGTACCCATTAGGTAATGGATATCCTACCTTACCTAATCCAAATGTTTTGGGTAATATCTGGTTCTTTATGGGTAGAACCTAATTGAGTAGGGTATGGATAATATCCATACCCGACCCATATATATATATATATATATATATATATATATAACCCTAACTCTCTCACTTTCACTCACACTCTCCCTCTCTCACTTGAGCCTCCATCCTCACCGTCACTCTCTCTCTTTCTCTCACCCGAGCCTCCATGGCCCAGCACCTTGAACTCATCACTCCAATCACTAGCACCACCACTACGGTGGTCTTCTCCATCTCCGAATAAACTCTCTCAACCTCAAAATCTCTTTGTAATCCTCGGACTGAACATTCTCTCTATCTCAGACGACCATGCCCGAAGCCTTTTAAGCTCATCACCGCCACCATCGGTGGTGGTTTCACATCTCAACCTCAACTTGTCTCTAAAACTGAAACATATAGCCTTTCTCGATCTGGATCGATCTCACCCTCTCTTCGATCTAAACGAGGTATAACCTCCTAGCTCTGTCGTGAAGCCCAATTGCCACCTCCAAGATGGTGGTTCCTAACCTCTCATCCTTTCTCTCTCTAAACTTGAACCAAACACTTCATATTTATCTAGTCTCTTTCTCTAAAATCTAGAACTTAACTTCCCGATCTAATACCTAGCAGAGCCTCGAATGGTGCGTGGAACATGAACCGATGTTATGGAGGTTAAAGGTTTCACGGATCTACCAAGAACCACGACTGTGGTGGTGCGTGAGCACATGAACAATACAGGTATGACAGTGGGTAAGCTACTGGGTACCTGTGAACAATCATGCTCTGTGTTTGTGAGGCTTTGTGAGCATGTATCAGAAAGTTTATGATAAAATTTTATCAAATAAAATTTCTATCTATCTTTAAAAAAAACTAAAAATAAAAATAAAAAAGGAAAAAGAAGAAGTAGATAAATCTGATTTCAAAGTTATTGATTAGTTTTTTTTCCTTTGTAAGATAAAGTTATTGGTTAATTTTTAAGTTAAAATGTTTTTGGATTTTAAAAAGAAAAAATTAAATGGGTTTCGGGTAGGGTATAGATATCCATGGATAATAAACCCGAGTAAGAATTGGGTATGGATAACAATGGTTATTGGTATCTAGGTATCCATGGGCAAACATTTCGGGTAGGGTATAGGTATACCCGATCCATACCCTACCCATGGCCATCCCTACTCGTCTCTATTTCTCTACCTTCTCCTTCCCTAAAACCCAACACAAAAAATCAATCCTACCAAGAAGCCATCCCCACACTGTCAGGTCCGAGATAGAAAGAAGGCATCACCAACCATATGGTTTGGTCCTTCGGCAATACATACAACTATGGTTTCACAATCGGAGAGTTTTTTTGGAAGCGAAGGTGACGATGGGACCGCAGTAGAGCTTGAATAGAAAATCGAATCAACCACCGCCACTACTGGTAAATAATTTTCTATACCATTAACATATTCTATTTTTATAATTTTCCCAATAAATGTAAATATTAATTTTCCGATCTGGGTATTTCATAACATTATTGACAAATTATCAAAGTTTTTGTGTTCGGATAAAGCTATTTCTTGTAAAGTATTTGGGATATTCAGTTATGTGTTAAAATTGATTAGGAATTCATAACCCTATATTATATTTTGATTAGAAATCCATAACCCTAACCAAATTTCATTAGGAATCCATTACTCTAAATCATATTATAAATAGTATTTTTTTTTTTAGGGATTATTTGTTACCATGCAACTCACGGCTGAAAATTTGTATTTTTCATTCCTCTCTTCTGAAATTTTTTTCCTCACCTTATAATTCTGAATTTTTATTGCTCTCTTTATAATTCTTCAGTTTTTTTGGATATAATTTTGTGAATTTTTATGTGGGTTCATGTGGCTACTGCTTAAAAACTTGATTTAAGTGTATATTTTGGGGATTTAAATTCGAAATTCATAAGGAATTTTAATTTCTAATTCTTTGAGATTGTGTATTTGAAATTCTTTTATGATTCATATGTTAGATATTGGGATTGGTATGGGTTTGAATTTTTATGATTCAAATGTTAGATATTGGGATTAGTATTGATGGTGGAATAGGTTTTATTGTAGAAAACAACATTTAGATAGTTTTGGTAATAGTTGATAGTATTGTAAATTTTTATTTTTATTTTTGGGCTGCACTATTGTAACAATGATTTACCATATTGATTATTAGTCAGTGGACTGGTGTCACTTTGGAGCTTTAGGGGCCTCTATTGGGCAGCTATTGCTATGGACTAGAAGAGTAGTAGAGAAATTTGATGGGGCTATGAGAAATTATTCAGTTTATGTAAGTATGGATGTGTGGATGATCAATACAAGTCGGCTTTTCAAGTGCCTATGGTCCCAATTCTAAGCATGACAGATATGTGGGTTTGGTGGAGTCTTGGAAGAGATTTTGATATGATTCCGTTTGAGAAGTAGGTTTGATTTTTATAATGATTTATTTCATTGTGTGTTTGTGCTTTAAGATTAGAGTTTTTTACCCTTAATTACTTCAAATGAATCAAAGCTTTTAGAAAGTTTTATTATTTTACTTAAAAAGAGGATTCCCTCTTAAATTTGATGGAAGCCATGTGATCAAGTTCATAAAACCCTCATAATTTTGATAAAGAGTATCTGTCAATTGTTTACGAAGTGAAACAACTACTATTAATGGTTGTTTGGACTGATTAAGGGTTTCAATTTTTTATGATTCATATGTTAGATATTGGGATTGGTATTGATGGTGAGATAGGTTTATATTGTAGAAAACAACATTTAGATAGCTTTGGTAATAGTTGATAGTATTGTACAAATGTTTTATTTTTGGCTGCACTATTGTAACAATGATTTAGCATATAGATTATTAGTCTATGGACTGGTATCACTTTGGAGCTTTAGGGGCCTCTGTTTGGCTGCTATTGCTGTGGACTAGAAGAGTAGTAGAGAAATTTGATGGGGCTGTGGGAAATTATTCATTTTATGTAAGTTTGGATAGGTGGATGATCAATACAAATCGGTGTTTCAAGTGCCTATGGTCCCAATTCTGAGCATGACAGATATGTGGGTTTAGTGGAGTCTTGGAAGAGATTTTGATATGATTCTGTTTGAGAAGTAGGTTTGATTTTTTTGATGATTTATTTCATGGTGTGTTTATGCATTAAGATTAGAGTTTTTACCCTTAATAACATCAAAAGAATCAAAGCTTTTAGAAAGTATTATTATTTTACTTAAAAAGAGGATTCCCTCTTAAATAAGTTCAATTGTTTATGAAGTGAAACAACTACTATTGATAATGGTTTCAACAAATTAATATATTTTCCATAGTTTGTCAACAGATTAATATTCATAGATTTTATATTGCCATGGAGACCTGCTGACAAAATCACATGGCAACATGCTTACATAAAAATTAAATAAATAAAAAATTCAATATGTAAATCTTTTACAAAACAATTGAAGATTTATTAACTGCACATTTATAATTACGTATGAAAAGGCTCCACATGCGAGGCTGTACTAACACTAGCATATACATAGTTTAAATGGGGCTCTCTTGATTTTCCTTATCTTATTGATGTAATTGAAATATTTAACTTTCTCATCATCGATGTAGAATTTCATAGTCTTCTCTTTGGTTATATTAGTCCTACGTTTGTATTGCTTTGTTTTGTTTATTTTGTTTTTTATTTTTTTAAATCATTTATTTGGTTCTTTTGTTACAATTTTATATGGTGCTGATGTTAAGGTGTATGTGACGATATCTGCATTACAACTAATTTCACATCATGTTTTCCTGGCTTACAGAGGGCTGAGACCTTAGGAATTGCTGAATTCCCAATACTAGGCTGCATTAGGAATAGTAGAGTTAGGGTCAAAGATACAACCTTTTCATCAAGGTAAACATATTACACATTTTTATTATTATTATTGTGAACAAAAAAAATGAAGAACTTAATATTGTCACTATCAAGAATAATTTGTCCATCATGTATCTTAAAGAGTTTAATTGTGAACACTTTCTCAAAAAAAAAAAAAAAAAAAAAAAAGTTTAATTGTGAACATAAATAAAACTGTCTTTTTAATATATATTGGAAGACTCCTGGGTATCATGGTTATAATTTCAAACCCATTGCTAAGGACAGCTTAGTGGTTCAATAGCGCCTAGTGGTTTGTCAGCTAATTAATGCAATGAGTTTCATAAAAATATGCACTACACTGTACTATTTTTCTTTTACTAATGTTTCTTGATGTTGGCTAAAAAATGGATTTTTATTGTTTTGCTAGTTGGGATTTGGCATTTTGTTATCTGGGTTTTTTGGTAATACAATTACAAGACAAGGACAGTTAAGTATTTACCAGTCTTTCCTTTATTCTATACTGATTTTTGCATATTTATTGGTAATATGTTTCTAGAAATAATTTGAAATTGGAATGTGATTGCATATTTAAGTTTCTTGGTTATCTCAAACTTGGTTTTTTTTCTAATTTTTTTGAGAACCATGATAGAAAATTTATTAAACTTAAAAAACAACTATTGTATTACACCAGTATTGCCTTAGGCACCTGAGCCACTTAGCATTACAATACATCCAAAATGGTAAAGCCTAGTCTAGGACATAACAGAACCACTCTACCAGTGCCCCTGTTTTGTTTAGAAAACTTCATCCCCTTGGAACCTGTGTTGCATTTAGGTCCTAGTATTCCTGCAGAAACCCAATGGCTTCTCTCAAAATATATTCCGAGTGCCATTGAATTTTTTCAAAACAAAATTTGTTCCTCGCATTCCATATTGCCCAAGCTATCGTTGCCTAGTGCTCTAGTTCTTTCTGCGTTAGTTTGACCACCATCTACTTGAATAGGGAGAAGAAATCTTGGGCTATATTTGGGCATTTTTTAATTTCTCCTTAACATAATGCCCATACATTTTCGGCCAGTGGGTACTCCCACAGGATATGTTCTATAGATTTTGGACACTGGCTATAAAATCCACATGTCGGCTCCACCTGCACTTTGCACCTGTGTAGATTTTCTCGAGTAGGCAGAATATTAGAGCACGGTCGCCAGAGAAAATTCCATATTTTTAGGGGGGCATTTAGCTTCCATAGTATCCTCCATATTGGCCGATCCAAACCAGCCCTTGAGTGCTCACTTTGGACTTTATCCTGCAGCCCCAATTCCACCTGGTATGCTGGTTTCAGAATGAAATTACTGCTGCCATGGACCTACCAAACCTGATTGTCTTTGTCTGTGGTGTTTTGTAGTGGAATTGCTAGGATCTCCATTATGGTTCTATAGGCAAATAGCTCAGCTGTTTTTTGTCTATCCCATTGCATAGTCTCAATATTCATGAGATCCCTTACAAGAACATCTGACCAAGACTCCCTAATGAAAATTGGTTTGTGTGACGGCCATTTATGCTTTGAAACCTCTATTTTTATGCCATCTCTCACCTTCCAAACCGCTCCCTCCCGTATGATTTCCCTTGCTGCCAGCAGACTATGCCATACTTTGGATGGTTTGTTACCAAGGCCTGCATCCATGAAAGAGCATTTGGGAAAGTATCTTTCTTTGTACACCCCATGGAACAAAGAATGAGTATTGTGGATCAGCCTCCATGCTTGTTTAGCTGGTAAAGCTAAGTTAAAAGCTTGAATAACCCTAAACCCCAGACCACCCCGTTGTTTAGAAGTGCATAACTTCTTCCAATTGATCCAAAGTATCTTCTTTTCATCCTTTGTTTTCCCCCACCAATATTTTGCTAAGGTGGAATTTATGGTATTGCATAAGGACTTAGGGATTTTAAAAATGCCCATAATGTAGGTTGGAATTGCTTAGGCCACTGTTTTGATTAGGATTTCTCTACCTGCTTATGAAATAAAATTTTCTTTCCTCCCCATAATTCTTTTTGAGATTTTATCCCGAAGCTCTCTAAATGTATTCACTTTTGACTCCCACCCACCAGTGGAAGGCCCAAATATTTCTCACAATCTTCCATTATTCTTGCCCCCAACAATCTTTGGATATCCCTCTCACATCTTATCTTGTATTGTGGCTGAAGAAAGTTGTAGATTTTTGCCTGTTTATTGCTTGGCCTGATGCTTCCTCATAAGACCTTAGGAGCCAAAGGACGAGGTGGTATTCCTCCACTGTAGCTTGGCAGAAAATGAAACTATCATCTGCAAACAGAATGTGAGAAATTCATACTTTCCCATTGCATGATAAGATACCATGGAGAGCATGAGATGCAACAACCTTTCTGATCAATGATGAAAGGCCCTCTACACATAATAGGAACAAATATGGGGATAATGGGTCTCCTTGCTTAATGCCTCGAGATGGATTGATGTACCCTCTAGGTTCACCATTAATAAGCACCAAGTATGAAGTAGTACAAACTGTTTCCATAGCTAGTTGAACCCATCGAACATTAAAGCCCGATTTGATGATAAAATATTTGAGGGGGCTCTCTTTCTCATCTGGGGTGAGTTTTATTCCATGGCTTACTTTGGGCAGTGGTATTTCCTTCCCATCACCAACATAGGGACGTGAGTGGGATTTGTTTTTTTGTACTAGTAAGTTTTGCTGAGTTGCTAAGTTGTTCGTAATAAAAGTTTTCTTCTTCTTAAAGCTTAAACTTATTTCAAGGTGCAAGTGCAAATTGTCTTCTCACATGGATTTCGAGTTCATTTACAGACTCCAATGTAGAAGCTTGACAGCTGAGGAGGGAGAAATAATAAAGGTCTAACCAGATAATAGGGTGAAAATACTCAAGGAGTGTTCCCTGAGCTTGATGGGGCGATTTCATATGAGTAAACCACTCAACACTAGAGTGACAAAAAATCTTCTCCGATCAGTTTGGAAATTTGGTCAAGACCCAAGGATCATTGAAGTTGGTGATGGCCTTTTTTAGTTTAAGTTTTCCATGGAAAGCCAATTGAATTGGGTCATGAAAAATGGCCTTTGCAGCTTTGATAATCATATTTTGTTACTAAAAAGATGGGGGAAAGGGATGACGGCTTATACAGTGCAGTTCCCATGTATACCGATATGGGTGCAGGTGTAGGGATTACCCTTCAACCTAATTAATGAGGAGGTCGGGAAGGACAACGAGGAGAGTATTGGTAAGTTATGGAGGTTGATTACATGGCTATTGCATTAGACCAAGCACAATTCTTACAAATCTGTGTGGAATTACCACTGGGAAAGCCAATTAAGAGAGGCACTCCAATCCTTAGTCCAAAAGGTGATAAAGTTTGGATCGCTTTCAAGTACGAGTGATTGGTTGATTTATGCTTCAACTGTGGCTTGATTGGACATGAAGCTAGGGACTGCCCTCAACCAATATCATCTGTCAATGGAACTAAGCCGTATGGAGATTAGCTATGAGCTGGACAAAGATTGGCAAAGGAACCAAGGGGAGGAAAACCAACTAGCCTACCATGGGTAAACACGGAGGAGATGAAAAACTGGGCTAAGGATCAGCCACAACCAAACTGAGAGCTATTGGGAGATGAGCTGATGAACATAGGCGACAACCTGGAAGCTGTTACAAGTGCTGAAGCCGAGGCAAGTGATTTCACGAGGGAATAAGTAATTGCATCGGTTACAAATATGGATAGCGTGAATCATGCTCCTAATAACTCGGTGATGGTAATGGATAATTTAATAGGGGAGAACGTTATGGATAGTATGGGAGGAAACTTAGTGTGTGTGCCGATTACATTTATGGATAAGGATAAAACAGGTATCATTGATTCATTAAAAAATGAAACCCTAGCGGCTAGTGAACCTATTAATGAGTCACATGGGTCTTCATGTGAGAGTAAGGGCAAGCAAGCAAGCAATACATGCATGTGGAAAAGAAAAGAAAGAGTCGTGGAACAAAAAACAAAAAAACAAGGGACATGTAGTGAATCAGTAAAGGAGGCAGAGAGGAAAAAACGTAGGGGCTAATTGAGGAAATTGATGGAAACAATGGGGAAAGAAAAAAAAAATCAAAGGTTCAACCAGAATCTTAATGCACAACAGGGGAGGCTAATATCCAGCCCCGCCGAGCACAATGAAAATCATGAGTTGGAATTGCATAGGGCTTGGGAACCTCCATGTAGGTGCAGTCCTCTCTCACTTGGTGAGGGAAAAAGCTCACAAAGTTTTGATCCTCATGGAAATAAAAGAGATGATTGATGAGATGAAAAAGATTTAGATGGATTTACGATATGACAATTGCTTTGCTATTCCTTGTGTTCGAAGGGTAGGTGGTTTAGCCATGCTTTGGAAGGATGAGGTTAATCTAGATGTCCAAACCTACTCCTTGAACCACATTGGTGCTCGTATCATGAATGAACCAAACCAACCATAGAGATTTACAAGGTTCTAAGGCAGACTGGAGGAACGAAGAAAGCAAGAATCATGGCGGTTTTTGAAACACCTTCACTCTCAAGATGATGTGCCATGGGTATGTATTGGAGAATTCAACAAAATCCTAAGTGCTTCGGAGAAACAAGGACGCCTTCCAAGGCATCCTCAGTTTATACAAGAAGATTGGACAAGGGAAGCTCCTAGGGGCAGCCTAATGTTTTGACTTTTCTCAAAGATTAAAGCATGCAGATTGGCCCTTGTAGTATGGAGTAAAAATATAGGGAGCTTTACATCTCAACTTGCAGAAAAAGAAAGGATGTTAGAGCAACTCACATCAATGAATGATGCAGACAATTTGGAGCAGATACAAGTTGTCAAAGGGGAGATTAATGTAATACTATACTAGGAGGAGCTATTTTGGAGATAGAGATTGCGTGCTATCTGGTTGCCTGCAGGTGATAAGGACACGAAATACTTCCATCAAAGGGCTAGCCAACGCAGGAGGAAAAATCACATTTCTAGCTTTATGGATGAGGGGGGCCGATGGTGCACAACAGATGAAGAGAAGGAGAGGGTGGCTGAAGAATATTTTTAGGAGCTCTATACCACCACAAATCCGATTGAGATGGGGGCTGTTTTGGAAAAGGTAGATTGGGTTGTCACTCTTGATATGAACCAAACTCTCCTCCAACCATATACACCTGATGAGATCAAAAGAGCACTCTTCCAAATGCACCCTTCAAAATCACCAGGCTCGGATGGTATGTCTCCTTTCTTTTTTCAAAAATATTGGAATATAGTAGAAAGAGATGTAACTGAGGTTGTATTGTCTGTATTGCATTCTGGTCATTTTTTTTACGAAAAATGAATTACCCATATTGTCCTAATCCCCAAAATAAATGAGCCCAAAACAATAGCTGATTTTAGATCGATTGGCCTCACAAATTTCATCTCTAGATTGGTCACTAAAGTGATAGCAAACAGGATAAATTTAATTTTGCCAAACGTTATCTCGAACTCAAAAGGTGCTTTTGTTCCTAATCGATTAATTACTGATAATACTACAATAGCTTTTGAAGTTTTGCTCAAACTTGGTTTTATGTTTGATTTAATTGTTTCATTTCAAGATCGCCATTGTTTTTATTACCTCTATGTACAATTTGCATTTTATCAAAGAATCATGTTTTTTGAATTTCTACATTACACATTTGTATTCTAAAGTTAGTACATGGATGCTATATTGTGTATTTGTAAAAACCTTTTTTCTATAATACCTTTTTTTATTAAGGTATTTGAGTAAAATTGGTTTTAGTTTGGTTATTTTTGTTAATTTGTTCATATTTATCTATCTATGGTGACAGGGTTAAAACACAAAGGAGTTGATTTAAAGAATGTAAGAGAGTTTTAGTCTCTTTCGGGCACTTTGAATATTGAAATAAAGCAAGAGTTTATTCTAAACAAACTTATAAGCAATTCAAATCAGGTGGGAATGAAAAACTAAATTAGGCATTTTCCCTTAATTTATATAAGTAGTAACATGAATCTCTATGGAGGGAAGGCTTTTCAATTCCTTTAATAGGTTCTGGCTTTCTTTTACGATTTTTTCTGTTGGCCTATAATGATTTTTTCCGAAGGAATCTTTGCTATGTATATATATATATATATATATTCTAAATGATCAATATATATTTTTTGCTTCAATTTCGGAGTTTGGCAGGCTTAGACATCATCAATTATAAATTTAGATGC
Source organism: Castanopsis chinensis (assembly GCA_032878915.1). NCBI lineage: Eukaryota > Viridiplantae > Streptophyta > Magnoliopsida > Fagales > Fagaceae > Castanopsis > Castanopsis chinensis. The sequence continues at coordinate 6,394,510 of JAVQMG010000115.1, read as the reverse complement.
TCTAAAAAAAACTTATATGGTGACATACTGTTGGGGATATTACACAAAGTAATAATGGAAGAACAAAATTAACATAAAAGACAAACAAAAAATAGATAACTTGGAGGCACAATATCGTTTTCCTTAGACAATATTTGCCCTCCACACTTTTGTTACTGAAGGGTTATCACAAATTTGTCTCTAGGATACAATCAAGATATTGAATTCTACAGATAGTAATTCTAGAGAATGACACAAGATTTCTTGTTATTTTTTCAAGTGAACATAAGCTTTTATTTATACTCATAGGGTTATGTTTCATGAAAAAGCACGTACGGAGAGCTAATTATTCTTTTAAGTGAACATAAGCCTCTATTTATACACATAAGGTTATGTTTCATCAAAAGGCACGTATGAAGAGTTAAAATATTTCATAAAACGGTTAACAAAGATTAAAACATCTTTGATCTTTCTTAAAGTCATTGGAAAATTTTAGAAAAAATTCCAAAACTTGAATTTTCACTTTATGAAACCATATTCTCCAAACTCAAAGATCATTATTACAACATATCCTTATATATATATATATATATATATATATATATCTATATATACAACACATGCTACATAATATTTAACAATGCTATTAATTGTCTCAATGTTTGAGACAATTTTGTGATGCCATCTCTAATCACCTATCCTCTAGATCGTATGAAACCGTATATAGTTAAAATATTTCATTGCGAATCCCTATAGTTTTTTTTTTGATAAGTCCCTATAGGTTTTAAATGCTTATATTGTGATTGAGTTATATAATTTCTTGTATGTATGCAATAAATCTTATATTTGATCATATTGTCACACCATTCTTGAATATTTAAGAAAAAAAAATTAAAGCTCTCTATAGTTTTTTAAAGTGGTTTCTAAAACAATTTTACTCTTGAGGAAATTTTCTTGATGATGGGCTGTAATTGTTATAGTTGTTATTGTCTTATCAAAGTTGGTGCTAGATTTGATGTCTAAACTTCTTTACTGTTTAGATGAAGAAGTATTAAAACAAAGAACATGGAACTGACTACAACCATGATTCTCTACCTAATTCCTTCCAAGGATATTCTCATTATTTACTGTTTTCTAGCTTTGACAAGCTAATTACTTTTCTAGCTTTGACAAGCTAATTACTTTTCGGTATCTTTGTTATACTACTTTGTTTTGTTTAGGGTCAATTTTGTTGTGTTACATTTAAAGAGTAGTATTTATTCTATGGAGTATCTAAATGAATGTTTTAATTATTATATAGAAAAAGAAAAAGAAAATTAGAAAGTCAAGATTAGAGTATCAAGGATGTGGGATGCAATAAACTCAAACAATAATAAAATTATTAGTTTAGGTATGATTGTAATTGATGAGCAAGTTTGTTTTTCTTTTATAGTTTTTAATATTGTTCAATCATTATATTAACTTATGTACTCTATCTATATAAAATTGATGCACTTTACTTGCAAAATAATGACTATAATCTCAAGTATGGATGTGAATTCTTTAAAAGGTTCACTCTTTATCTCTTCTGGAAGTAATTGAATTCATGTTTGAATAAAGCAGATGATGCAGAAACTTAGTGTTAGTTGCATTGTGATAATTGGCAGCTATTGGCATTGTACTAGGAATTGATGCAAATTTTAGGATGTTTTAGTAGATATTTGGCAGATTCTTAAAAAAGGACTTAGTGAATAGTGAGAAACATTAATACGGGTTGTGTTTGCTTGCTTCATGTTAATAGAAAGTTATAGGTTTATTCAAATGTTAATAAGATGAATTGACCATCTCACATTATGAAATCAGAAGGCAATAAAATTTTACATATTAAATACAGGAGAGTATAACTTATTGTCAACAAGTGGAACAAGAGTTCATATTGATTCGGAAATTCCTAAGACTGCTAATTTCAAAGATTAGTAAGTGCTTTGTTTTGGACTCACGCTTTTCATGTATTTTAGTATTTACGGTCTCTACAATCCTATATCTAATATCTTTATGTAATATAATGGGCTGGTGGAAAGTAACCAACCAATAGTACAAATGCCAAAACAATTTAAATCACAAGTGATAATTCAAGAAGAGATGAACATCAACAAAAGAACCATAAGTGAAATAACCAAAATTATATGGGACTCTGATAATGAGGTAAGAAGAAAGAAAACCTTGAACAATCACATTGTGTCCTTAACATTGCTTTATGTACTACAGACTTGCTTTTACAAAATTTAACTACAATGTTGACGCCCGACCCAAAATAGAGAACCGTGGGCCTTCATTCGACCATCCCACTGTGACGACACTCCCACGTGAGCAAGGCCTAATTGAGGCTCCTCTCGATAATGGTGTGGTTTGCACGGAGCTTCAGGTGCTCTCTTTCTCAATGGACGAAGGTATTTGTCTATCTTTAGAGGTATGGCAAGAATCTTGACTAAATTTTAGGTGATTACCAAAGGTAAGTGAAGTCGCCACCATTCATTGGGTTTTCCTAGGGTGTGATTGTTCACCTGTTTCTAGTTGATTTTATTGCCAATCCTAGGATAAGAAAAATGACATTTTTCCTAATCTAATGTAGATAGAAAAAAATATTGATTCTTGAGTCCTTTAGTTCGGTTACGCGTTGGGAAGGTGTTTGGCACCCCACAACGCCTGTCCAAGGACAGTCCTTTGTTTTGATAAAACCTTAATTTTTAGATATTGACAATAAAAAAACATGATTTTGGCATTGGCTTTTGGGGCTTTGCATGCATGGGGTCTTTGAGGTTTGGCTTTTGAATAGGTGTGGTCCTAATCTATGCTTTCTTAAGGCATTTGGGCAAAGTGCTAGATTTCCATGGCGAAATCCGATGACATGTCACCTTACTTTCACGGTGGAAATTAGGCTTCGCTTTGCATTAGGTGATATGGGCTGTGACAATTACACCGGAAGGGACAAGAAAGTATATATATATACATACATCATGCACAATGCAAGAACACAGAGCAGGAAAGTAGATGCTTATATCCTAGAGCATGGCCCAAAATATAGGTGTAGGAAAGTAAACAAGGGTTGTCATACTCTAGAGATGAGGACAAATGGTACATGGCATGATGTACCTAATACAACCCATCTAAGAGAGAAAGAAGAGAGGGAGGAAAGGGGTTTAACAGACTACATAACCAAATGGGAGTGGCTAGACCCCTAAATCTACTAAACATAGCCGCTTGGCTTATATCCACATGCTCACATCCTCACCCTTTTTGCTTACGCCTGGGAGACCATGCCCTAGCTTCATGCATCCTCGCTCCATATGTGTACATGCAAAGGCAATGACAAGAAACCAACAGACAAGTAGTGGAAGGAAAAGATTCAAAGAGCATATGAAAAAGGCATAGAGAGTATGAAAAAGGAATAAAGCAGATAAGCATGATAGACATGGCAAGCAAACAAAGGGTGGTTTCTGCGAGGGACAAATGTAGGTTTAGATCGAATGCCATAGCTTCATTGTGTTGAAGCATGGATGACACACTAGAAAGCAAGAATCATGCATGGACATGTAAGCAAGCGTGCAAAGATGCATAGAAAGCCAACGAGTGGCACAAACAAGCATGGTAAGTATAGCAAGCATAGCATCATGTGGAGTGAAAAAGGGAAGGGTACACACAGAGCAACCCAGCATCTAGAGATGCCTCCTAAATGGTTACATCCGAACAAGGCCTCAGGGGCATCGGATGTTAACCACACAAGATCAAGCCTACAGAGGGCGCCAAACATGGCAAAGCCTAGAACTAGAGAGGCTAACACAAGCATAAAGCATAGAAGTAAGCAAGCATAGACATGCAAATAGAATGATCCAAACCCTTTGATATGAGCCTTGGTGTATGGATGATGACAAAGACCATGGGGTCTAGATCGAGTCCTAACCATTAAGCCAAAACACAAGAAAATGCGATAAAAGGAACAAAAGAGCTACAATAGCACATGGCATGACAAACAAGGTCTAGGCCTAAGCACATAAATGTGGCGTGAAGCATGCGAGCCCATAGACGATGGTATAAAGCATGTATATAGCATCGATCTAAGCATGTAAACACACCGATCTACACATATAAGCACAGGATTGCGCATGTAAGCATGTGGATATGCATATAAGCATGTAGATATAAACGTAAAGGCATGGGAGAATGCAAACCCATGCATACAAACATGTGACCAACATGAACATAGGCATAGGAGCATAGAACATGCATACAAACATGTAGATCTAAGCAAGGCATAGCTGGAGACATAATATCAAGCATGTGAGCATGTAGAACCAAACATCAACACATGGGAAAGAAAAGATCTAAGTATCTAAATCATGGCATAAAGCATAAAGCATGAAGAAAAGGCAACCAGCATATGAACAAACATGGAAGCATATGAAAATAAGCTAAAAAAAAGCAAGATAAAGTAATAAATCATGTTATTAAGGCAAAAAGAGCAAGAGAAAAGCTAGATGAAGTTTTAAAGAAAAAGGGGTATGGATAATAGCTAAAAAGCTACATCCATACCCCTTAAACCTCAAATCCAAGGTATGGAATCAAGGAGAGGAAGATGGAGGGTTTGAAAACTACCTTGTATTTTTGGTGAAGAGAAGAATCAAAAGGCTTTAATGTGTTTTTTGAGTTTGGAAGAGAGGAGAAAAGCTCAAAAATTGTCCAGGCAGAGAGCAGGCAGCCAAGAAGTCTCTTCTCCTTTGGTCTGGAGGTGCTTGGGGCCTTTTATAGCCCTAGCACGCTTTATAAGGCAACAACCCTTATACGACTGCTAGTGCACCTTCAAGGGCTGCCACTTGCAAATTGTCTCGGATTAGGTTAATCTTGACAACTCTGAAAATATCTTGACTTCCTATTTCTAAAAAGGAATAGAACTTGAAAATCCAACAGTTGGATCAAAAGTTATGACTTTCAGAAGTTATAACTCTCAAAAGTTAAAGGTGCATTGATTGGTGCATTAGCCCGGTTTTCATGATATCTTAGCCGTTCTAACTCCAATTTTGACCCATGAATAATTTTTGGACAAAGAATTTGATAATCTTCGCAATGGCATTGGTTTCAACCCGTTTTGATGGCCGGATCAAAATTAAGGTTTCTAAGCACGTCGGGAGTCAAACTACAGGTCAAACTTGATCAAAGTTGCCAAAAGTCATCGAAAAACTTAGGTTTGATGTAAAACTATGAGAGGTGTTGTTTTAAGGGGATTTTGACTTTGTTTGACTTTCGGTCAACCCAAGGTTGACCAAGGGCATTTTGGTCATTTTAGCTGAAAAATGCACTTTGGGTGCTTAGGAGTCCAAATGGGTTGTGCCACATCATTTTGAATGTTCTTGCGGCCCCATGGAGAGAAATTAATATTTTTGAATTTTTCGGGATCCGACACGCAAATTGAGAGTGGATAAAATATGTTATCAACATATAAAATTATGAATTGATTGATATTCATTAATTAAATGGAAAATATAAGTGTAAAAGAATTTGTTTTCCAAATAAACTAAATAATTATAATCTCAACTATGGATGAGAATTCATCACCGTGAAGAAAGATTTTGAATCTTTTGAAGAAACTGACAAAGCAATTCAGCTTGATAAAACGACAAAAGTACATATTCTTTAATATAGCAAAATTACAAATTTGATTTTTAACTTCTATATGTTGTAATAGATTTCTCAACCTGTTCTATTTCCAGGCTTACATTAGTGATACTTCAAATGAATGTAACAACAACTTATCAAATGATGTGCAACTTACACCAACATCTGTAATCAAGGAAAACAAAAGGACGTATTTAGTGACTACTACTAAGCAACAAAGGAAGAAGATACAAAAAACATATTAAAGTTCTCTTTCAATTTATTTGAAATATTGATTGAGTAGTTCTTTAAATTTGAGTTTCATTCATTTAATGGATAATTAAGGATGCAAAGGATTTGATTCTTCATTTTAATTTAAACTTAAGTTTGATTTCTATTTTTCATTATGTAATTTATTGTTTCATATCAAAGATAGGAAACTATGAAACTGGAATTTGAATGTACAATCAATGAGGAAGAGAAAAAGAATAATTTACATCTTTATACATAATAGTTTTCCTGTGCATCACACGAATTAGCAACTAGTTATTATTATTATTATGGGAGGACTTTTACCAACAACAATAAAATCTATCTATATATTACTAAAAGCTGAAGCATAACGTTTAATGCTGTTGCTCTCATATTACGCCACATCAGTTGCCACATCATTTTTAAAAAAATAAAATAAAATTTGTCCTACAATTTTAAAATGGTTTTTACAATTTTTAGCCCTATAAATGCAGCCCATTACTTATTTATTTACTTCCACTATCACCTTATAATAAATCCAGTCCACTACTTATTTATTTACTTCCACTATCACCCTATAATAAATCTATATAATTAATCCAGTCCACCTTTTATTTATTTAGTTTCACTATCAAGCCCAACCCAAAACCTTTTCAATTCAGCTTTAGGGTTTGGTGTGATCCTTTTCAGCTTAAATATATATATATATATATATATATATATATATATATATATACATACATACATACACAACAACAACAACGTTGAAGCCTTTCAAGCTTTAATAATTAACATTTACTTTTTTAATATTTACACTTCTCGTACCTTTCTCTCCCTTACCATTTCATCTCCCCACTACTTCTTCAATCTTTCTCCCTCCCCTACCTTTTCATCTCCCCACTATCATCTACATTAATATCATTCTTCCTCTTTCCCTTCATCTTCTTTTATTTTTATCTCTTCTTATTCACGCCCTTTTACTATAAATTTGACATTATCTCTTCTATTCTATGCATAATTATCCCTCACCAAAAAAAAAAAAAAAGTTCGCTTTCTCTCTCCTTCCCTCCCTCTCTCTCTCTCTCTCTCTCTCTCTCTCTCTCTCTCTCTCTCTCAATTTTTCGGTGGATTTTGTTTATTTTTCTTGCATCTCTTCTTTAGGTTGATAATTTTTTTATATTCTTTTAAACTCTATTTTGGGTTAATGCGATTTAGTTTTATTTTTAAATTGTTGTTTTTGTTGTTTTTATTTTTTTATTTTTTATTCTCTTTGATTGTTAAATGTTATCCTAGTGCGTTCTAAAGAGTTAAATACAACATATAAAAATATAATATTATTCTATTGCATAGCATGATTTGGATAATTTGGTATTTATTTTGTTACATAGCATGATAATTTATAGTCTCAATTTAGATGTTAAACTATGAGACTTTACTAATTTTTATTTATTTTCTAATCCTTTGTGATGGACAAAGTACTCTTAATAGTTGTATTAAAGTATTCTATAATGTTATTCATTTAAAGAAAAGCAAAGGTTAGCGAAACGAAAATAATTGGATAGGTGACAGATTTTAACTTTTGCAATTTTATTTTAATTATTATTATTTTATAGCAATGCATGTATAGAAATTTAAAATAATTATCACGTGCAACGCCCAGGTTCGCGACTAGTTATATTTAAAGGAGGGCTCAAGTGGCTATTCCGTGCCAAAGATAACGGCCTTACCCTAGGTCCAAAAGCTTTTGAATTTAACGTTCTTAGACATTACACACGCATATCTCAAAAAAAAAAAAAAAAAAAAAAAAAAAAAAAAAAAAAAGAATCTCAAATTGTCAAAAATTATATTAGGCTTGACTTTGTCAGACTTCAACTTAGCGCCCTCTTGAAATTTGTGATTAAGGTAACATGCAAGTCATTGTCCACTAGAATGTCACCATGTATTCTCCAATGACCTTTCGGTTAAATTAATTTTTTCATTTTAAGAGAAGGATGTCTAAAGTCAAATTCATCTGCTCCCGCTTCAAATATTAAAAAATATATATTTAAGTTCATCAAAATATATATATATATATATATATATATTATTTAAAAAATTATAACTATAATATAATTAAGAGAATTCATATCAGCTTGTACAAAAATTTCTGTTTATTTTAATATAAGAACTTACTTTTTCTATTTTTTCTCAACAAATAAAAAACTTATATTTTCTATTTTACATACTTACTTTTCAAAACACCCTCACACCACATTACCTATTTTACGCTACATTTCATTAAAATATCAATTTTTCTTTATTTTTTAATTGTTTCTCTCTCTTCACATACAACAACCACCATTCATTTTCTTCTTTTATCTTTAAGATACATAAAAAAGAATAAACAACTATATATAAATTAAATAGTGTCAGTGTAAATTTACATGATTATTGTAGCAAACTTATAAAATTGCACTATTATATACAAACTGATGTAGATTATTATTAAGTAAATTTGTGTAATTTTTACTGTGGCTCTTAATCCAAGCATTGCATATAATTTTTATAAGCAAAGCAACCCCCAAAAAACTTCCACCAGGTCCAAAACCTTTTCCATTAATTGGAAACCCCTTAGAGGTTGGTGTCAAACCCCACAAGCCCCTAACAAAACTTTCCAAGGTCCATGGCCCCATAATGAGCGTAAAACTAGGCCAAGTAACCACAATAGTCATTTCTTCAACAGCTATGGCCAAAGAATTCCTTCAAATACACGACCAACAATTGTCCAATCGAACCATCTCAGATGCACATCGAGCCCACAGACACGACGAGTTTAGCTTGGCAGGTATACTTGGTTCAATCCAGAGGAGAAACCTTCGCAGAATATGCACGGAACAGCTATTTGCCAACAAGACACTTGATGCCAACCAAGCTATAAGGCACGAGAAGGTGCGAGACCTCCTAGCTGATACTCATCAAAGCAGCCTAAACGGTGAAGCAGTACATATTGGAAGAGCTACTTTCAAGACCACGCTTAATCTATTATCAAACACCAATTTTCGGTGGATTTGGCTTACTCCAATTCTGGCACGGCTATAGAGTACAAGGAGATCGTTTGGAAAATGAATATCATGAAAGAGGTTGGGAGACCAAACTTGGCAGATCATTTTCCTGTGTTAAAAAAGATGGACCCGAAACGCGTAAGGCAACGTATGGAAGTTCACTTTGGAAAGATGTTATATCTCTTTGACGGCATGATTACCCAACGGATCCACTTGAGAAAAGTGTGTGGTTCTAACACGAGCAAGGATATGTTAGACACCCTTCTCAACATCAGTGAACAAAACAGTGAGGAGATGGACAAAACTAAGATAGAGCCATTGTTCCTGGTTAGTATTATTTATTTAGTATTATTTATTACACACAAACTATCTTACATAATTTAATACATACTCCAAACGTAACTGAAATTGTGACTTGAAGTCACAATTTTCAACTTCAAGGTGTGTACAAAACTATGTAAAACAATTTGTGTGCAACAGATTTTTCTCTTATTTGTTACCGTTTTTGCTTTGTCTTGAATTTCTTTCATAACTTTTGCTTTCTTTGGAAGAAGTAGAAATCTAATTCAAATTCCAAGAACAGTACCCGCTGCAGCAAGTAGAGAGTTTTGCTCTAGAGCACCTTCACACTCTCATACTCTAAAAGCTTTTGTCTCATTTTTGTGTTCAATGTTATGCCCTATCACATTTTTAGATTTAGGTTCGCAAACCATGAGTAAAAGTGTCATATTTTGTGCTTTGAGAGTGTTTAAGTATTGTCAAGATTGCTACCTAGGTGCTGAAGTTTATTACGCAAATCAAAGTTGTTTGACACCTGCTCACTCGATCGAAAAGGCCTAAATTTGAAAAATTGAGCCTAAACTCGATCAATTAAATCTTAGGTCTAGTGAATTGTGATTTCAACTCATTAAGTGATTAGAATTTCATGCAAACAAGTCAAATGCATTTAAGCAAACCCTAATGCACGTTAAAAATACTTTTGGAGCTGCTCTCATATAGATTTAAAGGCTGTGTGCCTCTTGCTCTCAAAATCCTCTACCTATTCTTGGAGTCATGAACTAAACGTTCATGTTGCAACATCTCTATAATTAAGGAACTTTGTAGACTCGAAGCTGTATTGGGTAATTTTAGTAAGTTTTACTTTGAATGTGATTATTTGTTATTGTAAAACTTCTAATAAGTTAGTGGATTTGGTTTACCTTAGGATTAATAGGTTAAATTTGTGCTGGGTTTTTACTGTGGAATTTCAATTTCATTGGTTTTTCTAGTTATCATATATCATCGTCTTTTGTGTTTCCGAAACTTTACTATATACTCAATATTGGTAATTGTTTGATTAACCAAGGTTGTTCATAATTTATTTAATTAACAACTTGGCCTAAAATTTGGTTAATAACTATTTTAACATGATCTAAAAACCAATCACGCTTCACCAATCACAACTTAAAATATATAGTTCTTTTTTTTTTTTTTACTTCCCACCCGATAAACCATTCCTTCTTCTTTACAAAAAAATAATTAAATAAATAAAAACCTTTGTTTAGATGTGTCTAAGTCTTTCCCTCTACCTCGCTCAATTCTCAAAACCCCACAACCTTAAGCGCTCTCTTACTCCCAGTAATGGCAGAGAAAGAAAGCAAGATTTGAGGGCCGCTGCCATATTAAAAAATATTCCCCACCTTCATCCTAGCCTCTTGCCACCATCAAACACTGCCAGAACCGCTACTAGTGTAGGTATTTTTAAACAAGAAAATTGGTATTAAATAAAATTTAAGTTTTTTTTGTTTTGGGTTGATTGTTGATTGTCTTAGATTTAAGTTTTTGGGTTATTGATTTGATTGTCTTTTATTTAGGTATTTAGGTATTTCGGTTATTGGTTTTGATTAAGGTTGAACAATTTGACTTAATGAATTCGAATCATACAGATACATAATTCAATAGGGGCTGTTCATTAACAATTCTTTGGCCTAAACTAAATAGATTTTGTAAGTGTCTTATAGGAAGAACCAAGCAAGGATTTTTCATCATGTATATACAATTTGTTAACTCTGAAAAACTTTCCAAGTTTTGGAAATCCTACCACATTTTTAGTAGTAATAAACAAACAATTAAGTTCTTTTGCAATATCCCTCTTTAATTAATCTATTTAGATTTTTATTTTTTGGGGTGTGTTATTGATGGTTTCTATACCAAGCGATTTGTTTGCTCTATAAGCTACTCATCCAGTAACACCCTTGGTTTTCCTACCTCAAGAGGTAAAAAAACAACACAAGAGAGCTTGTCAAGCTTCAACTTTTAGAGTTTTTTCCTTTTCAATCAAGTGTAAAATTTATCAATTATTCCTAGTTTTGTTAATTCTGCTTCCAACAATCTCCCTTTATATATATGCTCTTGCTTTTTTATTCTTCATTTTGTGAATTGATAATATTTTTATTTCACTCTTTTTAATCAATATCAAGTTCTGTTTTTCAAAACTTGGAAATAATAGGTAGTTGATGCAACTTGATTGAATTTTAAAGCATTTATTAGAATAAAGTTATTTTCCATTTCTACGCAGTAGTTTAAACTACTTTGTGAATTTTGTCACTAAAGGCACCAAATATATGTGAGCAAAATCTATATTCGCTTTGTAGCATATTAGTATTGGCACAAATCCTTACGGTGTTATATATATATATATAAACCATTTAGCACATGACTAAGGGAGTAAAATATATTGTATATGTATTATAGGATATTTCTATAAAAATCCACATTTGTCTATATTACACTAGATTAATGAGAATTTTACTATTAGTACTGATAGTAATGATTTTATTTATTTAGTTTCTGGTAATATTTGAACTTTATGGTTCTTTTTAAATAAGGCTGCTTTTGAATCAATTTGTATCTACGCTAATGGTGTATATATTGAGAATTTTAATACTATTGTCAACAAAGCTTTTGATAAAATCATGACACTAACTTTATTTGGAGACGGCAAAAGTAGAAAATAAAATTTTAGGAAATGTGTAGGTTATCTATTTTTCTTAATTATTGAGAGCAAGGAGTATTGCATCTCATAAATAACGGTGGAGTGATTCTACTTTTGTCCGCAAAGTTTTGCAAGGCAAGAAGTTTACGATGGGAGAGCTTTAGTTGTAGAGCCGAATAGAAGAATGAAGCAATCCGAGAGAGGCTCTTTGGTATACAGTGTAGCGTCCGCATCAATATATTTGCAGTTGTTTTCTCATATTTAGTATGATAACTTAAGCAAAAATCTTATGAAGAAGGTTATTTGCATTTGTAAAATATAGTTACTGAAGTTGCCTCAAACAAATTTGTTAAGATTTTGTTGAGTTGATATTATGATTATTGGTTATTAGTGCATGTCTCATATTTTTACTTTTTGTTAGTGTTTCTTTTAGATGTGATATGTCATCTTTGGATTTGAATTATTAATCTTTTTGTTGTGTAGGCAATAACCAATGCTCTTAGAGCATCAAAAACATTATTTGTTGTGTAAGCAATAACCAATGTTGGAGCATAAAAAAGGATATAAATTAAATTATTGCATTGGGTTTCTAATAAATTGTTTTGAAAGCACTATTAGAGCATTCCCATTGGGACTGCCAAATGGAATATGTAGGGATGATTTAGCATTAAAGCTCAAAAACCACCTAACATCTGGACTTGTAAAAGCTTAGAATTGCAAAAAAAATTACAATTGTGCCACAATGCCATTCTAAATGTAGAATTGAATTGTAGCACAATTGTAAATGAAAATACTATATTTTATTGATTTTCCCTTATGATTTCTCTCATTTTGACTCTCACTTCCTCTCTTTGTCTCTCACAACTCCCTTCCTCACTCCCTCTCTCACATCTCTCTCATTCAAAACTTGTACTAGTGCTGGGTTTTGATTTTTGATTTTGGATCGGCGTGGATTGGCAGGCTGGGTTTGGATCGGTGGGCTAGGATCGGTCGATCGGTGGGTGGCTCGGTAAACACACTGATGGTGGCTTCGATGGATCGGTGGGTGGATTGTTGGGTTGATCGTCGGTAGCTCCGATGGTGGCTCCGATGGTGATTTTTTTTAATGGGTTTGCTGGGATATGTGGGGTTTTGGTTTGCTTTTGAACTGATGGTTTGATGGTTTTTTTTTTCTTTTTTTTTTTTTGGTTTAATGGTGGTGGGGTTGCTTTAGGGTGGTGGCGTTGTTTGATGGTGGTTTAATTTGGTTTTGGTTTGATGGTGGTTTAATGGTAGTGGCGTTGTTTTTTTTTTCTTTTTTCTTATTTGTTGCGGCCTCTGCTAGAGGTTGGGGGAGAGAGAGGAAAAAGAAAAGAAAGAGAGAAATAGTAGAAAAAGAATAAAAAAGAATATTTAAATAAAGTGGGGAAAAAATAGTGTTTGGGATGTTGGGTGTATTGTAAAATGGTATAGTATAATTGATAAAGTAGCTTTTTGAGATGGTAAAATAGAATAGGATAGCATTTCCCATAGTGAATGCTCTTAACAGTGTCATTCATTTAATCAGTGAATTGACAAAAAAAAATTTTAATTTACTAAAATTTTATTATGTATCGCACAGATTAACGACTAGTTTTACATAAATATGAGTTTTATATGTGAAACTCACATATTTTGGGGGTGTTTGTTGTAAATAGACAAATTCAATTCAACCAATATTTTAAGTGGTGCAAACCTTTAAGAATTCAAAAAACATAAAATTTATATATCATTAGGAAAAAAATACATCTAAACTTTATCAGAATAATATTTTTTGAGAAAGTTTATCAGAATAATATAATACAGCTAAAGCCTAAACTTCCTATAAAATAATATTGCACACACCTCTTTTTCTTTATTTTTTTTTTTTTTAGAGAGTTTCAACCTATGGTTTCCGCTCTTGATAATAGCTCTTTATTATCAGACCAAGACACCAATCAGTTTTTTTGGTGTAGGCGAAGATTAAACCTCAGATCTCTTGTAGAAAGAAGTATTATCAATAGCAGTACCTTCGTCCACCAATTCCTTGCAATAGAAGTCCCATCTTCTAAACTTTGGTTGCTTCAAGAGAATTTATTTTGAAATAGAGCAGCATGAGAGTTGTTGACAACTATAATTAAACACATTGTAGGCAATCCATTAATAAACAATTGTTGATGCTCATTTTTGAAAAGCCCAGCAGCAAGAAGAAGCCCAACAATATGGGCAAAAAAGAGAGATGGTGGGCTGATAGGAAAGAACCATTAATGGTAGGGATAATAAATCATAGGCTCATAAAATAAATAAATGGGTCTTGAGAAAAAGCAAATGGGCCTAGAGGAACCCAAAGGAGGAAGTAGTAAACCCATGAGCATTATGTAATGAAGAAAAGCAAGAATGGGCCACACCAGGCCCGAAGTAATGAAGTAAGAAAAAAAGAGGTTAAAGGAAATCCTATAAGCCCCAAGAATGAAGGATAAAGCAATTGGGCCAAGGAAGCCCAAAAGAGTTAGCAAAGTACCCATGGGAATGTAGAATTAGGAAAATGGACCGAGGATGCCTAAGGCAAACAAATGGGCCAAGGATGCCTAAAGAGAAAGAAATGGGACAAAAGAGCCCATAAGAAAACGAGCTGAGAAAAAACCCAAAAGTAGAATAAATGACCATACGAAGTCATTGAAAGAAGGATGAGCAGCAGGCCCAAAAAGGCCTAGCGAACATGAGTCAAATAACATCATGACAAGAATAACAGAGTGGTATGGTAGGAATGGCAACAAAACTACAGGTGGAATAAGGAATGGACTAAAAGGAAGAAAATCCAAGCAAATCCCAGCCCTTGAAAGGAAGTAGGCCAATAAAGAATGAATGACCAAAAGATAGTTCATGCCATAAGAGGTCAAGGATGGGCAGCAAAGTGCACAGACAAGCCCTAGACCATGGCAAACGTATGGACAATGGATAGGTTTTGGACATACACAGGAAATGGAGCATGCGCAAGACCCAGACACTACCAGCCTATATCTATCCAATACAGGATTGATGGGTCATGGGTCAGAGATAAGAGAGGGTATGGTCTAGCAATGGGGAGAAGGGAAAGCCTATTCTGGGATTCCCACTCAAGCTCTTTTGGGAGAAATGCCTTACTGAGATGACGTATCACCCAAAAGAGGGAGGATGAGATGGAACCACTAGGTGCATGCCATGAAAGATAGGAAGAGAGAACACCCACATCGTGGCAGATGAGAATGCCACGGTAAGCAAACAAACAAATTAACGTTCTTTGTTTGGTAATGGAGAGTGGCACAGCTAATACAGGTAAGTGGTGGTGGTTGGGGCACTGACAAACCAGTGCTGGTTGGCAAGGATGCTTAGACCAGACAAAGGTTGTTAAGTGGTAAAATTGTAAAAAAAAAAAAAAAAAATTCATGGCAAGTAGTATATAAATGGCCCTTTTCGTGCACAGTAGGGGGATCGAAAACAGTAGTAATCACCAAAAAAGTGATCACCATCACATTGCACGAGAAAACACAAAAAGAAAGAACAAAAACAAAAGGAAAAAATTGAGATAGTAAAATAGAGGAAAAGAAATAGAGAGTTAGGAAGAAAGCAAGAGAGAGTAGAATGGCAAGAATGCACCAATAGATTTTCTTTCCTTCTCTCCCTCTTAAAGCTTACTCTCTTCTAAAGAAAAAGAATCTGTTCGAGCACAAGCCATTCAAGTCCGTTCCTTAAAGTGAGCAATATTCACAGCAAGATCTTCCTGCGAGGTTACCCACATTGAGGAAATGATTCCCTCCTTGGCCATAGTCTCGTGACAAAACTGAATGTGGCAAACTAATCATTTTCTTCTTTGACTTTACCAATCTTGTTTCCCCTTTAGTCTTTATTATTACATTTAAAACTTGTTCTTTTCTCTTACTTTAATGAAAGGTTGTTTACTTAGTTTGCCTAATAGTAATATATATCCTGCTTATCATTGTTTTTGTTGCACCCATCTGCCATAACTTTTTCAGCCACTTTGTCTGCCATGAGTATGTGACTAAAGTTTAGACAAACGGGGCATAGTTTGTATAAAAGCCAGACCAAAGTGAGTTGCAGTTGGGCCGGTCCCGACTTTCTTATGCAAAACACTTGGGCCCAGTACAGCATGAGGCAAACTTGCTTGAAATCACAATAGGGCTCACCACATTTAAATTGGCGACTTCACTGGAGAATTAGGAGATAGATTGCGACAAAATACAGAAGTCCTTGCAAACAAATGCCTCCAAAGTCCAAGATGACGCAAAACATGAGTGCCGTGCCCTCACAGGTAGAGTCTAGGCCAACAATGCCTCACCAACAACAGCCCAACCAGGCAAAAGGCATTAACAGAGTGGGGGTTGAACCCCGAACCCCAACCGCAGCCAAGGATACCTACTGACAATGCAAATGTTTTTATTGAGGTATTGCAAGCACTACAAAATTCACAGCAGTAGGCGATGGAGGAAATTCGCCAACTGAAAACAGATAAGACAAAGGAGAAAGGGAGCTAGCATGTCCCGGAGCATGCGGCAGACAAAGAGGAGACACTAGTTGGGGGTGCTCAGCAGAATGCAGAACAAGATTTCTTCACTATGGCTGAAGTAGTGGCTCTCCTAGAGCAGGAGAGGGCTAGAACGCCAAAGGAGAGATTTTATGCACGAAAACCTCCTTACCCATTAAGAGTGCTTAGCAAACCATACCCCAAGGTGTATGAACCACGAATCTTCGCACAGTATGATGGTAGGAAGGGAAGTGCTATCAAGTACTAAGCAAGTTTATTGACACTCTTGGCCCTTACGCCACAGACGAGGACTTATGTCTTCAGGAATTTTCCAAATCATCATGTGACCGTGCCTATACCTAGTACATCAGTCTAAAGCCAGGATCAATCCCGACCTGGGATGACATGGTGGACGTATTCTACACTAAATACTTCCTTAGGGAAGAAACAGTAACACTTGCGACCATGCAAGCAACCAAGTAAAAAAGTGGTGAGGATTTAATGGAGTACATCAGAAGGTTCAGAGACACTGCACTTGACTACTATGATCATTGAAAAGAAAAGACATTGGTAGAAATGTGTATGACAAACATGATCAGTGAGTACATAGCCATCTTGGAAAACTTGAAAATCTCCTAGTTCGCACAGTTGTTGCAAAAGGTCAGAAAGATTGCTCAATCAGAGAGGGCAAGTTTTGACAAAAGAAATGCTCTACAGGCTATGGTAGTATCCATTAGTGAAAGAAAAAGGAAATTTGACGGGAGGGAGTACGATACCCATCCACCACTACCATGAACCCCAAAGGAGTTGGATAGGCTCCTAGATAAATGGATAGCAGATAGGGTCTTCAAGCCCAATTAGGTTTCCAAAGAACCCACAAAAGAAGAGCGAAGGGGCCCACACTTCTACCGCCTACACAACTACATGCAATAACCTACTGCAGAATGTTGGGAACTCCATAGATTGGTACACCACAAAATCAAGGAAGGGACTCTAGAGCTGCCCTAGCTGGAAGTTCAAAGAAACCCACTCCCAAACCACAAAGGGAAGGGTGTAGTAGCGGTTGTGATTTGTGTGGGTCTAGGGGAGGATGAAGAAGAGAATCTAGCCTTACCTGCCACAGCAATTACCACCTTGCAGCAGAGTTCCAAGTTTAGGAATTTATTAAACCAATTAGGGCTCACAGGGAGAGAGCGAATGATAGCCACAAAAGCCCTGCTAAGCATTGCCTCTAGGGCAGGGATAGAATGCCTAACAGCAGAAGTCGTAGGTAACAAGGCTCTCCTGCAGGAATCAAGAGAGATCACTTTCAATGATGAAGATATGGAGATAGGGTACTTAGATCACAAGAGGCCCCTTTACTGGGCGGCATCTATAAACCAAATCCCCATCAAGAGGACCTTGGTGGATACAATCACTTCTGTAAATCTCATCCCACTAAGCACCTTATAAGAAGTGGGAATTTCAAAGAGGAAGATTCAGGGGTACCTAATGGAAGTGACGGGATTTAGAGGAAGGGGAGAATACACCGTAGGCCACATCCAGCTATGGTTAAAGGTGGGCCCCATAGCTTCCATAGCTCGATTCCACGTGATAAAAATAGAGGTCTCATATCATGTGCTTTTAGGGAGGCTATGGTTTCATAAGCACCGATTACTCCCATCCACCTATCACTAGTGCGTGAAGGGAAGGTTGAATGGCAAGATGATACGCATAGCAGCAAATCCATCACCATTTGAGCAAGCAGTATCCCATCTAGTAGAAACTATGTTCTACGACCAATGGGCACCATCTAGAGAGAGCTCAGTGTCAAAACTGCGAGGCACCTTTGTACCTAGGTGGGAAGACATCCGGAGAGACCCAGAACCCGATCTGAGGGAGTTACATCTCAGAGGAAGAAAAGGAAAGAAGTTCCTACAGTGGAGCTAGATGACACAGCACAATGCGTTAGGGTCTAAGTCCCTAATGGTAGGATTGTATATAAGCTATGAAGGTAAGTGGGGCCTATATGTGAAATGCAAGTGTGCCTTAGACAAGAGGGGCAACACAAAAGCTTGGTGTGTTGCATGGCTTAAGAAGGTTCAGGGGAAGAAATTAGTAAAGAGAAAGATGAGGAATTTGTTGCAGAAAAAGATGCACAAGTTGTGGCAAAAGAAAAGTTGGTGGAAATTGACCTGGGATCTAACCCGTAAAAACCAAGACTCATCTCAATCAGTTCACAACTGTCAAAAAAGGAGAAATCAGAATTGATATTATTGTTGAAGGAATTCAAAGATGTCTTCGCATGGGATTACAATGAAATGCCAGTATTGGATCCCTGGCTAGTGGTGCATACTCTGAATGTGGATCCTAAGGCCAAGCTAGTGGCCTAGCCTGCTAAGATATTCTACACCGAGATAGAAGGGCAAATAGTTAAGGGGGTGTAGAAATTGCTAGCCACAGGATTCATTAAGCCTATTCAACACCTGCACTGGTTGTCTAACATAGTACTAGTGAAAAAGAAGAACGGGCAGATAAGGTGTTGTGTAGATTTCAAAAACCTCAACAGAGTTTTCCCTAAAGATGAATTCTCGTTGTCAAACATGGATTTACTGATAGATTCTGTGATGAGAAGTTCCATGTTTTCATTCATGAACGGATTCAGATTGTACAATCAAATCAGGATAGCATCAAAGGATGTGGAGAAAACTACTTTCAGAACACCCATAGGCAACTTCTACTACATTGTGATGCCTTTTGGGTTAAAACAATGCAAGTGCAACTTATCAACAGACAATGACGGCTATATGGATGCATCAGGAACTAGAGGACTATGTGGATGACATAGTGGTGAAATCAAAGAAGCGAGAAAAGCATGCCTAAGTTTTGAGAAAGGTATTTGAAAGGTGTAGAGCTTTCAAACTGAGAATTAACTCTCTCAAGTGTGTATTTTGAGTGTCCTCCGGGAAATTCCTAGGTTTCTTAGTTCACTACAGAGGAATAGATGTGGACCCGGCCAAAGCTACAACCATAGCTACCATGAAACCTCTAGCCATAATGAAGGAGTTGAAAAGTTTCTTGGGAAAAGTCTCATACATCCGAAGATTCATCCCTGGGTTGGCATTAATTACTTCTGCTTTAGCCAAATTGCTCAAGAAAGGGCAAATCATTGAGTGGGGAGAGGCACAGCAGGTGGCATTCAAAAGGCTACAGCAGATTATAATGAACATTCCCACTGTGCAAGCCCTAATTCGCAAGAAGCCATTGTTGCTCTACCTAGCCACCAACTCGAATGATATAAGTGCATTGATTGCCTAAGAAGATGGAGGTGGCAATGAGCAACCAGTCTACAACATCAGTTGTGCCCTAAAGGATACAGAAACTCTTTATCCAATGGTAGAAAGAGCATGCTTAGCCATAGTGTATGCTTCACAAAAGCTGCGCCACTACTTCTTGGCCTACAAGGTATGGCCGATTACTAAGTCTCATGAAATCAAAGCTTTGTTACGATAGCCAATTCTCTCTGGCGGAATATCCTAATGGTTGCTACAACTGTCGCAATACGACTTGAAAGCGAGAATGCCCAAAATAGTAAAGAGCCAAGTTATAGCCGACTTGCTTGAATAATTCCCAGGAGAAGAAGAATTCTTGTTGGATGATAGGGTCCCAAGAGAAGTAGCTATGGCAGAAAAAGTCAAAGAGTAATGGGTGATGAAGTTTGATGGGTTCTCTACCACCCAATTAGGAGGAGTGGGAGTAGTCTTGTATCATGAAGAAAACAAAGTTGTGGCACTCTCATTCAAATTAGAATTCCCTTATTCAAACAACACAGTGGAATATGAGGCCTATCTAACTATGTTAGCCACGACTCTTGAAATAAGGATCATGCATTTAAAAGTAATGAGTGATTCGAACCTGGTAGTCTACCAAGCTGGGTTCCTTTAAGGATCATGCATTTCCTTAAAGGAACCCAGCTTAGTCCCATATAGAACAATGGCCCAAAAGATGGAGAAAAAGTTTTCAACTTTTGAAATAGAGCATACCCCAAAGAATGAGAACCGGTATGCGAATGCATTGGCCGCGTTAGGTTCACAAATAATTTTCAAAAGGAATAGCACCAGGATAGAAGTTGGCAAAAGGAAAGAGTCTATTATCGAGATGTTAAAGGAAAAGTTCCAAGAGGAACAATGTGAAGAAGATAGGAGGATTCCCATAAAAGAGGCTCTGATGAAGGGAGAAGACACGACAGAATTGAATGTGCTAAGAGATTACGCCTTAGTAAGAGGAGAATTGTACCATAGGATGCCAGGTTTGGGTAAAGATGTAAATCAAATCCAAACCCAATGCAAGACCTGCCAGCTTTCAGCAGATAGAGAGGAAAGTTACACTGTGTTCGTAAGCGAAGACTAGAAAAGTCCATTCATGTAGTACTTGACAGAAGGTACTCAGCCACAAAAGCACAGTAAAAGATACAAGTTTAAAAGGCTGGCAATACGTTACTTTCTACACAACGAGGTCTTCTTCAAGAAAGGATATGATGGGGACCCATTACGATCTTTGGGTCCTGAGGAAGCAAAAGAGATGACAAAAGAAGTCCATGCAAGAGAGTATGGGGAACACCAGGGGAGGAAAAAGTTGTATAGATGCCTACTACAAACGGGTTACTACTGGCCCACCATGAAAAAGGATACAACAAAATTCATGAAAAAATGCCACAGCTACCAAGGACACGCCAACCTGATCCACACTCATCAACAAAACTTACATAGTATGATTACCTCCTGGCCCTTCCATACTTAGGGGCTTGATTTGGTGGGGCCAGTTAAGCCACCATCGCGTAGATATATATGGATCTTGGTGGCTATAGAGTACTTCACCAAATGGGCGAAGGCAGTGCCACTCCATAAAGCCACGGGAGGAGCAATAGTAAACTTCATCAAAGAAAATATAATTGTGAGGTTTGGGGTATCTCATAGGATTATCAGTGACAATAGCACGCCGTTTGTCAACAATGACGTGAGGAAGATGTTGGAATTCTACCAAGTCAAATACCATCGTTCATTGCCCTATTACCCTCAAGGAACTGTACAAGCAGAGGCGACAAACAAGACCCTCATAAAGATGATTAGCAAACTGAGCCAAGAATATACAGGGGGATGGGCAATGAACCTACCAAACGCTCTTTGGGCTTATAGAAATTCACAGAAGTCAGCCACAGGGATTTCACCCTTTTCCTTGGTTTACAAGACAGAGGTAATGAGCCTAGCAGAAGTGATGACTCCATCTTTAAGAGTCATGCCAATGCGGGAGAAAGAAAACGAAAAATGAGTCTTTAGGGCAGAAAGACACGAAGACCTAGAGGGGCTTGATGAAAAAATGGAAGAGTCCTAAGAGCGTAACTGCAAATATGGACAAAGAATGACTAAAGCCTATGGCAGAATGACCAAAGAAAGTGTGTTCGCAAAAGGACAACTCGTGTTAAAGGTAGCAAACCACGTCAGGTGAGGTATGGCAGGACCTTCTAAGTTTTCACCAAAGAGAGAGGGACCCTTTGTGATAAGCGAAGCACATGCAAGTGGGTATTACCATTTGGCCTAGATGGACGACAAGGATTTGATGGATCCCATCAATGGCAAGTAGCTAAAGCGTTATTACACTTAAAAGAAAAAGTTATGTAGTTATCCATTTTGCTTAAGTTTGTTTTATGTTTCCTTTTCCTTCAAGTGACTATGTCACAAGACAAGATTGTAACATGCTTTTTTAATAGTGTGTAATAAAAAAGTATGAAGTATTATAAAAGCACGTCATAGTAATAGCAAAGGCAGTAACAAAGTGTAGCATCATAGTTACAAACCCAAACTATGGCAGTCATGTCGGACTTGCCAAATAAGTGCTAAAGGAAACATAAAGTGTGCTAAAAAAAATAATAAGTAAAATAAAGGGGAAGCTACATCATCAACGAAGCCCAGAAATAAAGGGCTGATCTCCAAAGCGGTTGGATCCATCAATGCTAGAAAGAAGGTGTTAACGGCGACCCTCCAAGTCTACCACCTCCTTCCTCAAAGCCTTAATGCGAGTTTCAATGGCATCGACAGCAGGCTGAACCTTCTTCATAAAGAAGGCTCGAGCAATCTCACGAAGATGGTCTAGAATGAACTCCACAGTAAAGCCTACGCTAACAGGCTCTTGTACTGCAGCCCTTTACTGTAGGATCCTCTCGGTAGAAATAGTGTCAACAAACTTATGCTCGATGTCGTTCATCTTTCTTCCCAGCAGCTTCAAAACGTGTTCCCTAGTAAAACGGCCAAGGCAAAATCCCTGCAAGAAGTCATCGCGACTGCCATAGACCACCTCCAAATGAGAAGCACAATCCTTAAGAACTCTAAAGCCATGGAAGTCAATATAGGGAGGCCTAAAACCCAAGAAGTCTGCAGGATCGATGTCATTAACCTCAGGCTGGTCGAAACTAGTAAAGAAGGTTGTAGCCTCACTTACGAGATCCAGAATTATGGCAGAACTGCTGCCCACCTCAAACTAAGAATGAGTAGTGGGAAGCGAACCTAGTAAGAGATGTGAAGTGTGGTATAAGAAATCATGAAGTAAGTAGAGTGAATTTATGATGAAAGCACAAGGGAGAGAAGGAAAGGAAGAAAACTCACTAGGATCTATGAGAATGGGAGCTGTCGGAATGGAAAAAGCTGGTGCTATAGGAATGGAAGAAATAGGTGCTATAGGTGTAGCAGGAGAAGTGGCAGTAGGCATTGTTGTGCCTGCTACAACTCCTAGCTCCTCAAAAGTCTCTGCAATTAAAGAAACAGATGTGCAAAGTAAAGGGAGACCACATCAAAGGGATATACAGATATATATACATATAAGGATAAAAAGGAGGGCAAAAATAAATAAATAAAAGAAAAAGAAAAGGGAACTTAACAAAATAAGGGAGAAACATACCCCTAAACTCAGCCTTGTGGTCAACATTCTCCTTTTCATCAGATTTATAAATCCTCTTCTTCATGGCAGGCTCGTCATCAGGATCCTCAAGGACATCCTCAAATCCCTTAGAGGACAAGTCTATGTTAGGCTCACATGTAGTAGAGCTAGGGATGGAAAAAAGGGTAACTACCAAAGAAGAGCCATCCTTCACGGCCTAAGATAGAGCCATGAAGGGATCACTCGTAGAGATAACAAAAGGTGTGGTAGGAGAGGCAACCTCGGTCTAGGCAGCAACAAAAGGAGCGACCCTTAGGAATAGGAGAAGTCTCACTAACCTTCTTGACAGGCCACAAACGCGTTGACCCCTTATGATTACTTAAATTGATTAATTAGTCAAGTTATTAATTAATCAAGTTAACATGCAATATCACGTGGCAAGAAAAACAAATCACTAAAACTAAGTTATGCAGCGGAAAATAAAAGACACGGTGATTTGTTTATGAACGGGGAAAACCTGACGGCAAAAACCCCACTGGGTGATTTAAGGTCACCACTCTTGAAACTCCACTATTATCACAACAAGCGGTTACAAGCAAGGAATCCCAAGTACCTTACTAACCTACAGTTGAACTCTTACCCCAATACCCAATTGGACTTGCTCTATAGTAACAGTTTCTTCTTTTAATGCGCGGCTCCCAAGTACGTGACTAACCAGATGCATGGATCCCAGTACGCGACTTCAATTCACCAACTAGAGAGAGAGTTGTTGGCTACAAAGTTCTTCAGATCATCTACATAATGAAGATCAAGAAGATGCTCGGTCACAAAACCCTACGGTGCACAATACACAGCAATCTTCTTCATAAGAGATGAACTAGGGCACAAACTTTGTCTTTGATCACAAATTGCATGAACAAGGATTGCTCAATACTTGTGCAACTTGCATCTCTGTTTGACGGCCCTTAAAACAATCCTTTTATATGTCTAGGGTTAGGAGAAAAGAAGTCTCAAAGACACATTCACGGATTGGACTTAAAACAGAACTGTAAATCTGTTTTCTTTAATTCTCGACAGATAGAGGTGTCGAGGATCTGTCGAGAAGTTGTCGAGAAGCTGTCGAGGCTCGGGCTAAAACAGCTTCTTAAAGCTCGATAGATGCATGTGTCGTGCCAGGTGTTGAGCTTTAGTAACTTGCACTTCTTTGCTTGTCTCTTGGACAGACTTGATGACTTCAACACTGAATCTTGAAACATTGTTTCTTGAAGTGTTAAATACATCCTAAATCTACCCAATTATAAGTAAAGTGCATTTTATCTAAGCATAAGCCAATTACATAAAATAGCGACATATGTCAACAACCACTTGAACTACATATGTCCTAACAATCTCCTCCTTTAGCAACCTGTGACAAAACCACAATAAACAAATGAAGATATGAGAGAAGTCATAAAACACTTTAACTCATATTCACTTGTTACATATAATAAAATCTATCCTAACACAAACTCTTGAAAAACTTTGCAAGAAGAGAGTTTATGGCAAGAAGACTTTGACAACCTGTATTTTTGAAACACATATAAACAAAACACATCATGGCATCTTTGTGTGAAGCAGAAATAATAGATTGCATACAAGTAAAAGAAACATGTGTATAAAGACAGAAAAGAAACAACACATGGAAAGATAGGTGAAAGAAACATACATCATCATATATATCAAGAAATAAGTACAATGTATGTCAATACATGATCAATGTATCTCTAAAAAGATAGAACAGAAAATAATACATATGATCCTCACTACATCCTTCAATCCACACTTCCCCTATAAAAAATGTCCTATGCTAGCTCTCCCCCTAAGCATGACTATTCTCATACCAAAACTACTCCCCCTTTTTGTCACGAGTGACAAAAGATAGAGTGTCAAGTAGACATCTCGTCAGAAGAGCTTGCATCTCCATCATCATCATCATCAGAAGCATCATCGTCATCACCATTATCATCAGCCTCAGTCTCAGAAGAAACATGAGGTGGTAGAGGAGAAGCCTCTAGAGCAAAGCCGCCCAAGGTCGCCTGTCGCCTAGCGATGCGACCAACACGAATGTTCCCTGATACAACTCCGTGGAGAGTGTATCAAGGCGAGCATCCATGCGCTGAAGCTACGCCATGATGTCTCCGAGAGTGACGTCGCTCGAAGAAGAAGGAGTAGATGTCGCTCGAGCAGATCTGGAGGTAGTTGGATGGGAGGAAGGAGTAGCACCATCTGACTGTCTCGATCTAAACTATGCCTTGCTACGTTTTACGGTTGTGGCGTCTATGACAGACATGACATGATATGGATCGGACGAAGGGAAAGGGATGGAAAAACGGCGAAGAATCCTCGTGATAGCGGAAGGAAAAATAAGCTTATCACAGGTGGCCGTATCTCTATAGACATCTATGATGGAGAAAATAAAGTGTGAAGGGAAGTCTATAGAGAGATCCTCTAAGAGGGACAACAAAAATCGAGCACCAGGCTCTGTGATAAAGTTATAGTGAGAAAGTGGGTGCAACATAAGAGTCATCACCATGTTAAGGAAATGAGGACCTTTAGCAAAAGGCTGACATGGTGTGTACTGATGATCTTCCCAAGAGGAAGGACTCTCACAGAACACCGAGATCATCTCGTCTTTGGATACAGTCCATAGACGCTCACAACTAGGGTAATCAGGATGATCCACCCTGGGAACATAAAGCACGTCGGAGACTAACTCCAGAGTGACAGCGAAGCGCGTACTTCGAACACTAGAGTAAAAGAGAGGTACTGAAGAATTGATCCCGTGGATGTTGGAGTAAAACTCCTGTATCAACACGAGAGGACAGGTGACCGGGACGTCACATAGTGACTCCCAAGCCTGAGTGTGAATGACATCGGGTAGGTCAGTGTCGGGAAAGTCTGCCAGGACAACGTGGCGTTCCGAATGAACACCGAAGTTCTCCGAGAAGTCTTTATAGGCTTTCTCATTACGGAGCCGGAGAGACAACAGAGTAGAATCCGAAGAAGAAGATCCCTTAGAACGCAGAGGGTTCTGGGATGGAATTGACTTACGTTTAGATGCCATAGACACTACTAACGCAAACATAAAGATAGGGGAGAAGAAGAGGACAAATAGAAAAGTCCCAAACAATTTAATATAGGAAGAATATATTGAAAAGAAAGAACGTATGCATATGAAATGCATGAACATGTGACATGCAATATAAAAATATCATGGGCTCAGCTCAATCCAAACCTAACAACACACAACAGATTTGCACACATCTAAATACATGAAAATACAATTAGAATGCTAATGTGATGCAATGTATGTAGTTTTAAAGATCAAATCTATAAAACCAACCCAAAAATTTCTTAAAATTCTCAACAATTTTGAAAAACCCCAAAAATTTTCCAAAACCCTTAAAAATCTCAAAACCTAGGTTTTTAAAGATGAAATGCATGACAAAAGAGAGAAAAGATGCTTACCAAGTGAGGAAAAATAAGAGAATCACTTGAAGAATCCTTAGGAAGAGGTTTGGAGAGAGTGAGAAAGGTTTTAGGAGGGAAAACACGAGCTATCGAGTGAGAGCGATCGAGCGAAATGAGAGAAAAATCGCGAGGAAACCTTTTATAGACCTTCAGTAATTCTCGACAGCGGAAGGTATCGAGAGGTGTCGAGACAGCTATCGAGGTAGGTGTTCAAGAAATAGCACTTCGACAGATGCAGCTATCGAGGTCATGTATCGAGAAAGAAGGATCAAGCATGAAGGAGCCTCGATCGATCCAAAAGCTGTCGAGAAGCTATCGAGCACACAGAAAGTTTCTCGATCGATCCACTAGGTGTCGAGGATGTGTTGAGACTGTGTTTAGAAAAAGTCTAAGAAGCTCGACAGACAGCTAGGTGTCGAGAGGTGTCAGGGGTGTCGAGATTCCTTTAAACATAGTTTTTCAAGAGAGGAAAAACACAAACATGAATGCAATCACGCATGCAACTCAACCAAAGATCCAAGCAACACATCTAGCTCTCAAAATCATCTCTCAACAAGAATTTTAAAGCACATGTATCCCAAAACACGCACACACACACTAAACAAGTCTAACCAATTTTATATTTCAAAAACAAGTTAAGGCAGTTTAGTGAGCATACATTAACGCATGTAAACCTTGTGATGGCCAAATCACATTGTACCTGCACATGTATCAAGAATAGCAAAGAATATTGCGTGTTCTGTGTGAAAACATCGCAAGATTGCATAAGCGTCTCAGTGTTATGACGATTTGAAATATGAGAAAATCACTTTAACTCACACACAATCATAACTATTTGATAGGGACTATCACCTTTGAGGTACATCCTATAACTCCCACATCTCCTAGAAAACACGCTTGCAACCATATTTTGAAGCATTTTGATCTTTTTGCTTTTTATTTCTTTGCATATTTTCTTTTATTAAGCATATCATGCATGGGTATACAAGAGAAAGAAAAGAAATACCCAATTATGTTAAGCTTTTGACATTGCACTTTTGCTATGCCAAAGCATACAGATGTCATTGACATTGCACTTTTGCTATGCCAAAGCATATAGATGTCATATCATGATTGGCGAGTAACAGTGGTGAGATGGTTATTTATGCCTTTCTCTTAGGATTTTCTAGTCTTACCCGTCAAAAAGAGTGATACGAGTGTTAAGTAGGAGAGATCACTTAACCTTACTCATCACAAATAAAGAGCTACAAAACTCACTTGCTTAGTTGTGTAGAAGAATGCTCATCTAAGCTACAAATGATACAAAGTTTATAAAACTCTATTTCAATAGCCATTTTAAAAGTTCACATGAACCAATGCACACAACCACACACTATTTTTGTATTTTTCAATTTTTCAATTTTTTTGATTCTATTTTATCAGAAAAGTAGAAATAAAACACAAAACTGAAAACACACAAACAAAAACAGGCTAAAGAAAGCAAAACAATGCATAAAACTAGACTGACTCAAAACAATAAAAAAACACACAAGTAATGCAACACAGAAAAACGGGGAGAGAGAAGAAGAAGTGACCGCTATCACTTAGATCCCTTTTCCTTCCACACCTTGGAAGAACCTTTCCTTTTAGCCAACCTTTGAACCAGTAAAGAGTGAGAAGAATATGAACCGTTCAAGTTCGAAAGGAACATGAGGGCTTTAAGAATGTCTCCAAGAGGAGCGAGAGAAGTTTGAAGCTGATTCTGGTTCCCAGATGCTATCATGCCATTGCTTTGTTGAGTGGCTAGCCACTTGTAGCAATTTGGTCGAGGATGACCGGCAACACCACAATGATAATAGAGATGGTGCTTCTTCTGTTTGGGCTTTTGAGAGATAGCCTTCTTAGTCCTAGGGTTTCTAGTTTCCCTTTTCTCAACTTTAGGGGGTGCTCCTAGGATGGACTTGCCCTTGTCTACGTTCTCACTTGCTAATTCAGTTTTAACATTTTTATCCTCAGTTTTAGTGTTATCAGCAAGTGGAACAAAAACAGTAGTACTAACAGAAGGAGTATTAAAGAGAGAGAATTCATACCCCAATCCAGTACGATCTGAAGAAGATTTCTGAACACTTAGCATCTCATCTAGCTTTGCACTTGATGTCCTTCCCAATTGTGCTCTGACTTGAAACAACTCCGCTTCAAGCTTCTTGGTCTTCTCAGCTAAGAAATTGTTCTCAAACCTCAGTGCCCCAATGGTCTGATTTGCTTCATCAACCTTAGTGGAAAGCTCCTCTCGGTCAAGTTCCACATCGCTGAGCTTCTTGGTGGCCAGCCTATAGAGTTTCTCATGCTTCTTAGAAAGCTTGTACAGTTTCTCATAGGCGGTATGGATATCATCTTGATCATCCATAGTCTCACACTTGGTATCCACCAATTCCTTCTCTTCATCCACTTTTTCAGCAACCCCATCAGTAGGATTAACAGTGGCAGTGAAGGCATTCAAGATTCCGTCATCTTCATTTTTGGAATCATCCTCAGGCTCCTTGTCACTTAAGGTAACAGCAAGTGCCTTGCTCTTCCCTATGCTCTTAAGATACGTTGGATACTCTTGTTTCATGTGTCCGAATCCTTGACACCTAAAGCATTTTGGTCTAGCAGGAACAGTGTATTGACCGCCATCCTTGACATCCTTCTTCCCTTTATCTGAATTCTTAAATTGAAAAGAACTTGATTGCCTACGATCTTTGTTGAAGCCTTTT
Organism: Castanopsis chinensis; assembly: GCA_032878915.1. Taxonomy (NCBI): domain Eukaryota; kingdom Viridiplantae; phylum Streptophyta; class Magnoliopsida; order Fagales; family Fagaceae; genus Castanopsis; species Castanopsis chinensis. The sequence goes on along the minus strand of JAVQMG010000115.1, from coordinate 6,364,963 downwards.
CTATTGGCATTCTTCATGAATTTCTTGAATTGCCTTGTGATATAGGACTTCATTTTAGAATCTTCATCATCTGAAGAATCATCTGTATCACTGCTCTTGGCTTTTAGTGCCATGCTTTTGCCCTTACTTGACTTGCCTATCCTAGTCAGCCCTAACTCGTAGGTTTGCAAGTTTCCAACCAGCTCAGTCAAAGGAATTCTGTCAATATCTTTCGATTCCTCTATCTCTGTGATCTTCGCATGGAATCTCTCTGGCAGCGATTTGAGCATTTTTCTTACTATCTTGGGTTCAGGAATGGTTTTCCCAAGATTGAGAGCTGAGTTCACTATGTCTTTGAGCTTGGCATAGAACTCATCAAATGACTCATCCTCCTCCATCTTAATTTCTTCAAAGATTGTGGTGAGCCTCTGTAGCTTTGAATCCTTGACAGCCTTAGTTCCCTCATAGGTTGTTTGGAGAATGGTACATGCTTCCTTAGCAGTTTCTGATGAGGAAATTTTCTTGAACTCCTCATTGGTGACTGCACTGAATAGGGCATTCAATGCTCTGCTGTTAAAGTTTGCCGCCTTAATCTTGGCATCATCCCAGTCGGCCAGTGCTTTTGTAGGCTTGGTCCAGCCTATCTCCACAGCTTGCCACACTTTCTCATCTAAAGACTGCAAGAAAGCTCTCATTCGTAGTTTTTGGTATGCATAGTTAGTGCCATCAAATAATGGAGGTATAATAAGAGATTGACCTCTATCCATGACAGTAAGGGCCAATGGATCACACATAAGGATTAAACCCTAATCAGAGTGTGCTTGCTCTGATACCACTTGACAGGCCACAAACGCGTTGACCCCTTGTGATTACTTAAATTGATTAATTAGTCAAGTTATTAATTAATCAAGTTAACATGCAATATCACATGGCAGCACAAAAAAATCACCAAAACTAAGTTATGCAGCGGAAAATAAAAGACACGGTGATTTGTTTATGAATAGGGAAAACCTGACGGCAAAAACCCCATCGAGTGATTTAAGGTCACCACTCCCGAAACTCCACTATTATCACAACAAGTGGTTACAAGCAAGGAATCCCAAGTACCTTACCAACTTACAGTTGAACCCTTACCCCAATACCCAATTGGACTTGCTCTGTAGTGACAGTTTCTCCTTTCAATGCATGGCTCCCAAGTACGTGACTAACCAGATGCACGGATCCTAGTATGTGACTTCAATTCACCAACTAGAGAGAGAGTTGTTGGCTGCAAAGTTCTTCAGATCATCTACACAATGAAGATCAAGAAGATGCTCGGTCACAGAACCCTACGGTGCACAATACACAGCAATCTTCTTCATAAGAGATGAACTAGGGCACGAACTTTGTCTTTGATCACAAATTGCATGAACAAGGATTGCTCAATACTTGTGCAACTTGCATCTCTATTTGACGGCCCTTAAAACAATCCTTTTATATGTTTAGGGTTAGAAGAAAATAAGTCCCAAAGACACATTCACAGATTGGACTTAAAACAGAACTGAAAATCTGTTTTCTTTAATTCTCAATAGATAGAGGTGTCGAGGATCAGTCGAGAAGCTGTCGAGACTCGGGCTAAAACAGCTTCTTAAAGCTCGATTGATGCATGTGTCGAGCCAGGTGTCGAGCTTTAGTAACTTGCACTTCCTTGCTTGTTTCTTGGACAGACTTGATGACTTCAACACTGAATCTTAAAACACAGTTTCTTGAAGTGTTAAACACATCTTAAATCTACCCAATTACAAGTAAAGTGTGTTTTGTCTAAGGATAAGCCAATTACATAAAATAGCGACATATGTCAACAACCACTTGAACTACATATGTCCTAACACTTCTCAACATGAGTACCCTTATCTATGGGTACTGATTTAGTACGAGGGATAGGAGCCTAAGTAGGAAATCCCTGTACAGTAGCAGGAGCGGTAGAAGCTATGACTAGAAACACCACATCAGCCCCATCAAAGAAACCTTCAATGGGTGTGCACATGAAGGCAAAAATCTCCTCAGCTGTGGGGTGATATACAAAGATAGGTTCAGGCTTGGCCTTGGAAACAAAAGAAAAGTGAGGAAAAGAGGAATACATAAGGGTTAATGATGTGAAAAAAAAAAAAAAAAAAAAGGGCAGAGTGGGAGATGGGACAATCAATAGCATATGGCAAAGGGAATTTGCGTAAAAAAAAAAAGAAAGAAATAAAAAAAAAAAAAAAAAAAAAGGGAAAAGAAGAAAGAAAGAAAGGAGACATATCTTAAACTCGGGCTCATCAAGTAATATAGGACAAGTGGCAGATGCATCCTCCTTATAGTTAGACTGCAAAAGAAAAGAAAACAAAAGACAAGGATGAAGAGATAAGTCAACCAGTATATAAGGGTTAGCTGTAGGAAAGCCCTATAAAAAACATAAGGAAGACAAAGCAAAGTTAGAGATAATATACTCTCCTCTTAGTAGTGGTAGATGCATGAGGGGGAGATGTCTTTCTCTTGCTACTTCGGGTCTTACTAGAAGGGGGTGCATCAGTAGATGGCCGCGGAGCAGTAGGCTTAGATTTGCTAGCAGTAGGGTGCCTGCTAGAACGGGTGCAAGCGGAAGGAGGAGGAGAGCTCTCTAAAATTATGTTTCTTATGGGAAGGAGGTCACTCTTAAAAGGTACAATGTCTGAGCAAGACTCAAAAGAATCGTCACCCTTCTTGGCGAACTTAGACTCAGCAGAACTCTTCTCAGAGGACATAGAATTGTTTGTCACCTTTACTCTTTTCTCACAACCCACGGGATAGTCACTAGCATGCCAGAACCATCCTCTATCCTCCTCAACCCACTTATATATGGCAGATCGACTCTGCTTCCTAGCGTATGCCAAAACGGACTTAGAAGGAAGAAGTAACCGAGGGTTAGTAGAAATAACTACACCAAGTCTATCAGGAAGGATAAGAGAAAACCCCTGGCTGCCCATCAACTCCTTCTCAAATGAGGTCATCACAGCCTGCTAGTACCTGTGCATGGCAGTGGTATAAATACCCTCTCTCTGTGAACTTAGAATAGTGACTACAGTAAAATGCTTACTCCAGAACTCAAAGCTAGTGTGCCGCAGGAATGGTTGAACAGAAGTAAGGGACTCCATAAGGGAAGAAAGGTCATCAAGGATATCTTAATCTAGCTCGAACTGTCTTCTCACCCTATTAGCAGGATAGTGCACAAACCTAACACCCTCATCAACAAGATAAAGCAACCATCCAGTGTCAGTGGCTACCAAATAAGTAATACCCTTCTCCTCAAAGCCAGTCAATGTGGTAGTGGTCCCAACAATATCAACAAATGGACCCATCACAAAATCAGCACACGTATAACCCATGCCTAAATTCCTATATGCTCTCCATGAAAACCTAACTCTTTTATCAAAAAATGCAATAGCAGGATAACCAATCAGCTTTAAACTAACCCAACAAAAAGCTAATGGAAAGTCAAATTCAAACCTACCACAAAAACTAGTAATGACTCTCAAGCATGACTGGTATTTCTCCTTGGCAAAGCGAACAAGCCTATACCTTGCCAAATGCCTAGTACAATGCTCGTACAACAAATGCTGTAGAATGGTACTATGAACGAAAGTAGTGACTATATGGTAGGAACTCGCCTGATCCTCATCACTCCGTAGGATATCCAACTGAACATGTAGATGTCCCAAGAACATGGGTGCCAACGGCAAACTCACCCTAACAGATATCTTAATGGCTAACTAAAAATACAAAGGCTTCACAACATAGTGGAGATGAGAGTCAAAGATAAACTTACAAAGCTAGAACATGACAAAGGTCACACGGTGACCAACGATGAAGATCTTAGAGGAGGAACCAACCCAATAAGACAATTTCCTGTTGCCACTCATCTTCTTCTTCAACTTGGCCTCCACGGCCTCATCCTTTGGAGAAAACTCCAAAGCACCAGAGCTAGCATCACCAAGAATGGGCAAAAGCAACTGGTTCGCCACATCTTCCAAAGTCATAGTAATCTCACCGCAAGAGAGAAAGAAAGTATGAGTAGTGGTACACCACCGATGGACTAAATGGAAGAGATTGAACAAATCTCTGAAGTTAGAAAAGCAGCTGGACGAGACAATGGCCTACAACACACCAACCCGTCGCAGCGCCTCCATAAAACCCATGTCGGACAACTTCTTGTCCATCCATTCCTTCCAACCCAAAGCTGTACCCGATCCAAACTCGAAGAGAATGGGCACAGGAAGTGAGGTACCTTGGCAGATGCCAAGATTAGGAATCGAGGAAGCCAACAGAGCCTAAGAGACATCCGTGTTGCGACAACAAACAGCAAACCACACAAGGCCTAGTGGCAGCGGTGTGTATTCACCGGGAACTTTTGGAAAATGGGCATTGTTATCGTACCAAGGGTCTATGAAAGGAGTGCACTCACTATCAAGATCACGTTGTTCCTCTTCCTCGTCGGAGTGGTCCGATTCTGAATAGGCGGCCTCTTCGCCTATCTCTTGCACAGTAGGATCATCGGAGATAACCTCTTTTCCCTTACGATGGGAAGAACCTTGGCTTTTCACCGGCGTTATGAGGGATTGGCTAATCAGAGCAGATGGTTAATGGTGTTTGAAAGGGAAGACACAGTGAAGAAAGGGGAAAGGAGAGAGTGTTTGTCCTTAAAATTTGAAAGACTCTCTCTTAAGTACCAACGTCATCAAAGTTGACGTGAAGGGATGTGATGGGTCAGTCATTGGATAAGGGGTGGAATTAATGAAGCGGAAGCTGTGTTTCAGAATAACCGCTAAACTGGGAAATTCGAAGATACAACACTGTTCATGGTAGGAAAAGAAAAGGAAATAAATATATATAAGTTAGGGTCCACTATTCGAAAAAGCCCGCGAAGGAAAAGAAGAAAAGATAGGAAAGGAAAGAAAATCTTTTATTCGCATACAAACTGCAGGAGAATTTCATATGCTCAGGGGGATAATATTGATGCTCTTTTTTTAAAAACCCAGAAACAGGAAGAAGCCCAACAGTATGGGCAAAAAAGAGAGATGGTGGGTTGATGGGAAAGAAATAGGTCTTGAGAAAAAGCAAATGAGCCCAAAGGAGGAAGTTGTAAATCCATGGGCATTATGAAATGAAAAAAGCAAGAATGGGCCACAACAAGCCCAAAGTAATGAAGTAAGAAAGAAAGGGGTTGAAGGAAAGCCCATGAGCTCTAAGGATGAAAGATAAATAAATGGGGCTAAGGAAACCCAAAAGAGTTAGCAAAGTGCTCATGAGAATATAGAATTCCCAAAGAAAAGAAATGGGCCAAGGATGCCCAAAGAGAAAGAAACGGGACAAAAGAGCTCACAAGCAAACGGGCTGAGAAAAAGCCCAAAAGTAGAATGAATGACCATACGAAGTCATTGAAAGAAAGATGAGCAGCAGGCCCAAAAAGGCCCAGTGAACATGGGTCAAATAACACCGTAGCAAGAATAGCAGAATGGTATGGCAAGAATGGCAACAAGACTACAGGTGGAACAAGGAATGGACTAAAAGGAAGAAAACCCAAGCAATGCCCAACACTTGAAAAGAAGCAGGCCAATAAAGAATGAAAGACCAAAAGACATTTCATGCCATAAGAGATCAAGGATGGGTGGCAGAGTGCACAAACGAGCCCCAGACCATAGCAAACGCATGAGCAACGGATAGGTTTTGGATGTACACAAGAAGTGGAGCACGCGCAAGACCCAGACACTACCAGTTTGTACCCAGCCAATACAAGATTGGTAGGTCATGGGTCAGAGGTAAGAAAGCATATGGTCTAGTGGTGGGGAGAAGGGAAAGCCTATTTTACGATTCTCGCTCAAGCTCTTTTGGAGGAAATGTCCTGCTGGGATGACATATCACCCAAAAGAAGGAGGATGAGCTGGAACCACTAGGTACATGCCATAAGGGATAGGAAGAGAGAACACCCACATCGTGGCAAATAAGAATGTCACAGTAAGCAAACAAACAAAATAACATTCTTTGTTTTGTAATAAGGAATGGCACAACCAACACAAGTAAGTGGTGGTGGCTAGGGCGCTGACAAACTGGTGGTGGTCGGCAAAGACACCTAGAACAAACAAAGGTTGTTAGAAGGTAAAATTGTAAAAAAACAGTCATGGCAGGCAGTATATAAGAGCCTTTACCGTGCATAATAGGGGGGATCGAAAATAGTAGCAATCATCACAAAAGTGATCACCATCACATTGCACGAAAAAACACAAAAAGAAGGAAAGAAAACAAAAGGAAAAAATTGAGATAATAAAACAGAGGAAAAGAAATCAAGAGTTAGGAAGAAAGCAAGAGAGAGTAGAATGGCAGGCATGCACTAATAGATTTTCTTTCCTTCTCTCCCTCTTAAAGCCTACTTTCTTCTAAAGAAAAAGAATATGTTCTGGCAAACTAATCATCTTCTTCTTTGACTTTTCCAATTATTGCTATCATTTCTCCTCTAGTCTTTATTATTACATTTACAACTTGTTCTTTTCTCTTACTTTAATGAAATGTTGTTTACTTAGTTTGTCTAACAATAATATATATATCCTCTTTATCATTGTTTTTGTTGCACCCATCTGCTATAACTTTTTCTACGGCAACTTCGCCTGCCATGGGTATGTAACTAAAGTTTTGGCAAACGGGGCACAGTTTATGCAAATGCTGAACCAAAGTAATTTGTAGTTGGGCCGGTCCTGACTCAGTTATCTAGAACACTTGGGCTCAGTACAACAGGAGGCAGTCCTGCCCGAAATCACAGAAAGGCCCACCATAAGAATCAACACTCTTAGACAATTACCAAAGGCTTTTTGTGGGTATTTTAATTTAACACTAGGTTTTTGGGGCTTAGTGGTCGAATCTCTAATACTCATACTATCTATTTCCCTGCATATTTTTTTCCTGGAACCTAAGCAATTGCGTTGGCTTGGATCATTCCCATGTTATACTTTTCAAACTTTCTTTTTGATAGTAATACAATTTTTGCCTTTTCAATCAAATAATAATAATAATAATAATAATAATAATAATAAATCAAAACTGAATTTAACTCCCAAATATTAAAACAAATTAAAATAAAGACTCACTTAAATAGCAAGTTCCATACAATTACACACCATATGAATTTATTTCTATTTTTTTAAAAGAGAATCTTCATTGGTTCTTCCATTAACATTATTTAGAAACACCCTACCATGTGGTCAATTTTTAGACTTCCCCTAAAGTATTTCTAATTATGAACATTCTTCTACATTTTAGCAAATAATTTTTTGTATCAAATTATAAGTTAGTGTTTTTTTTAAGTAAATAATTTTATTAGAAAAGGAAAAGAGAGGAAAAATTAAAAGGTGTATACACTCCCATTTCAAAGAATACAAATCAAAGGGAAATAGAGTTTTTTTTTTTTTTTTGGATAATTCAAAGGGAAATAGAGTTGGATAAACTCAATAAAAGACAACAAAGGGATGCCGCTTCTCTTATTTCCTTCACAACACATGTTCCACATAACACATAATGGCATGGCTCGCCACACCTTGGCTACTCTATGGTGATGAAAACATCGTAAAACTACATACCTAGAGCTTGAGCTCTGAAATTAAAAAACTTGAGCATTCTAGCATGTTTTTATCTCTTTGAACAGGGAAACTTGCTGACTTGATCATGTACAAAAGGGTTTTCAATTAATTATATAACTTTAAGTCTAGGTAGAACGTTATTTTGAGAAAGACATTCCTCTATTGTCAATTGACTTGACCATATCAATTTGTTTGTTGATTTTTTGCATGAACATAACACTAATATCTTACCTGCTCAAAAGTTAGAAAAATAATTGCATTGGATGCTCCTATAAGTTATGTCATTTTCCGTAAGTTTTTTTTTTTTTTTTTTTTTTTTTTTTTTAAAATCACATAATAAGGAAACTTGTAGGGATGTCAAAGTTTTTATCACATATGTAAGGTTATTACTGAATCAAAGATTTAGGTAAGATTTTATTTTTAAATCACATAATGAGAAAACCTATAGAGATGTAAAAGTGTTTATCACATATGCGTACCTGATATTCAATGGAGACAAAAGGGAAGCATGAGAGAAGGATTGTATGTAGTGTTCTAGACAAAAGGGAGGAATTGGTACTTCAATAGATGTATTAACAATTCTCCTACTTCTACTACTACTTTGGGCTTGGCTTTTTCTCAAGCACCTTCTATACGTAAAGTATCAAATAGGTTTAAGTCCCTACCAAGTGAGCAAATACAACCTTACCATGTGGCTAAGGACCATTCTAAACAATAGGAAGTAAACAGAAGTAAAAAAACCAAAATTGATGGCATTTTTGTAAAAGAACCAAGATGCAAACTAACACCAAAGTTGACATTCATCAGGTATTAATGTGTGTGTGTCTATATATATATATATATATATATATATGTATGTATTACCACAGACCACACATTATCAATTTATCATCAATAATAAGATCAAATTCAAAATCCCAAAATCAAGGCTTTCAAAGTAGAAAGGAACCTAAATAACTAACTTCCCATACAACAGTAACTACTTCATTAATTGAATCAATGACAACAACCCAAACAACCCAAACCCCAATTTTGGACCGAGATGGAAAAATAAAATTTTCGCCTTAAATCACTAGAACCTAAAAAAAATAATAATAATAATTTAATGCCGGCAAACCAAAGGCCAATCATTCAGGGGCCTTTTCTGAACCCTTTTAATTCCATGAACAATTGAAGTGAAGAGTGAACAACATATAGGAAGTAATAACTGGGTAGATAGATTTTCAATTAAAGAGAAAAATTCAAAAACCCAAACCAAACAAAACCTTAACTCACATACAGAGATAGAAATTTACAGAGTTATACCTCTTCGGTATGAGCGAAGTAGCTAAGGATGTAATTCTCTTAGTCCTTTCAAGGGCTTTGAGCTTCCAAAGCTTTTTCCAGCTAACATCAATTTGTGGTTGGTGTATCAGTGAGTTGGGTTGCAAGATGGTAGGTAGATTTAACAAAGGATGGGGAGAGAAGAGATTTTGCAACTTAGGGGAAGGAGTAGAGTAGAGAAGAGATGCGTTTTGAGTTTTTGATTTTTAGAGTTGGGGAGAATAGTTATAGGGTTTGATTTTTGGGTTTGAATGCGAAGTAGAAGCGTTAGAGTATACATTTTAGGATTTTAGCTTTTTTTTTTAGTTGAAAAAATATTTTTTTATCTTTTTTAATAATGCTGACGTGTAAAATTGTGGAGAGAGCAGAGGTTTCGATTATATATATATATATATATATATATATATATAGATAGATAGATAGATAGATAGATAGATAAGATTGCCCCCAAAACAAAGGAAAATGACATTGTGATTCTGATGGCGATATTATCTTTTTATTGGACAAATACGAGCTCATCCACGTCTTCTTCTTTCTATGTTGTGTGGGTCTTGGTGTATTGTTTCATCATTTTCGTGGCATATTCGCGGCATAAAATTACTCGAGGATATCAAAAGGGGTTGTTAATCTAAGTGGTTTTCTAGTTTGAGTGTTATGCCAATCCAGTGAAGCTGTCCATGGGGCACTTGTTTAATAAGGCTTAAGATACCTGTGCTGTTGGTTCCAAATATACGTGCGATTGTATTAACTTTGTTTTAAAAATTTGAATCGTTTGAGTCTAAAATGATTAAAAACAAAAGATATAGAGAAAAGGAGAGAACAGAAGCAAAGGAAAATATGTGGTTTCGTTTGAAAACAAACCTTCTATCTTACTTTTTGTTTTGTTATTTGTTCCACCAATTACAACTTGTAATATATTTATTTGACTTCATTTTCTTATAAAAAAACAAAATCTAAGATAGAAAAAAAAAATTAAAAGATAAAGAGAGGAAATTACATGGTTTAGTCTAATTGCGTACAATCATAAAGCTCTTACTGACTACATCTTTATTATTCAAAATTATCATATTAGATATTACAATGAAATTAAAGTAAAATGTATGTTGGAGAGAGAATACATTGGAAAATTTTCAATATAATAGTTAATAACTTAATATAATATATAGGAACACTGCTTAATGCATAGGTAGGTGTGGAATTGATTATGTTCCTAGCATTTTTTCAGAATGTCTTCATTAGTCCTTTGTTTGTGGTATATTTTGTGGGTTGTCCTAGTTGACTAGTTCTTTTTCTAACCCCTATCTACAATCCTTCGTATTACACTTTTGAAAGCAAGTTGTAAAATTTGACTGCCCTTCCATTGACCTTCGAACGATCAAAACAGGACTACTTCTCAATTAAGGATAGATAGGTCTAGGATTGGAGAACGTGTGTCTGGGGTGTTTTAATGAGGCCAGTCTCATGAGTATATTGAACCCTAATTAAAAGCCCATATAAGGGGCCTTTATGCATGACTTCAAGAGTTGTTGCGAAGCCAACTTTTTAGAGTTATTCAGGGAGAACATCAAAGCCTCCACCTTCTAACATGTGAGTTCACAGAGCAAAGAGGAAAAAAAAAAATAAATTGTTCTACAATGTTGCTACTGCCATAGTAAGGATCAAAGCAAAAATTAATGGCCTAATACGTCACTACAGTAAATCAAATTTTTAAGAGGTTCTATTGTTAGTTAATGGTTTCAGTCATGCAGCGTTGGTGCATCACCTATGAAGGCATCCATATATTGAAGATTTCATTGGTTTTGGAGTAATAGATGGATTCAACTATAACTTCATCTACCAAGTAAAGTCTAGGTATCAAGGTTTTAAAGTATTTTGTGAAATTTCTCTTATTATAGTTAATTGAATTGTTGCATATATAAGGTTTCCCTCATAGTAATTTTTTCTTTGGACTGTTCTCCATTGCTTTTCTACTTTGTAAACGTATGCTTGTTTTCTTCACTTTATTGTTATTGCTTAAATATGGTGATTATTAATCTATAGTAATTAGCATATGCTAATCGATCATACATAATTGGTTAACTTAAGAAGCTGATAAATTCTTAAATTAACCACGAGCAAGAGGTTGACATTTATTTTTCGCCCATGTCTATGAGCAGTATGATAATTGGAGACTCTTAGGTGCGGTTTGGATCCAGCTTATAATTGCTACGTTTTTCCGTTTCTGCGTTTTCCCTCTTTTTTTTTTTTTTTTTTTTTTTTTCAACGTGCATGAACAGTAACCGGTACTGTTCATGCACGTTATTTCACTGTAGCATCACTGTGCGGAGACAAAAATCACAGTTTGACACTGTTTAGATACTGTTCACGTACTGTTCATGAGACCCACAAGCATTTTATTCAGAAAAAAAATATTTAAAATGGGTCTTACAATACTATTCACATATTTAAAAATTATTTTGCTACAGTGTTTTTAGTTTTTAGTTTTCAGTTTTCAACAATAAGTTCTATCCAAACGGACCCTTAATCTCCACAGGGACCACGACAATGATATCATGCAACCTCATGCATACATAATCCGCTGTAGTATGTGTTCGTGTCTCTTCCTAGTCGACTGGTTCTTTGTCTAACCACTTATCTTCGAACATCGTATTACAATAATTTTCAATATATTTTATTATTATTAGAACTATACTTTTGACTTTCGGATTTTTTTTTTTTTTTTTTTTTGGGGGTGGTGGTGGTGGTGGTGGGGGGGGGGGGGGGGGGGTTGATAGAAAGAAACAAAGAATGGTAGAGTGTTTCCATAGTTATGTCCAGGTAAAAAACGTCGACTCAGTCACCTTTATTGATTTTTTGTTCTTCCAAAAAAATGTGGCGCTTTTTGGTGCTGTTAGAGCAAGTGGGTGTGTATTTCTGCCCTGCTTGTTGACTATAAAGGAACAACGGCGAAGTATTGTGTTGTATCACTTTTCACTCTGCTCTTTTCTGGTGGTGATCAGAGTTCAAAGATAAAGATGAATTTCTTGAGCGGTATAATATGTCTTTGCCTCACTTGGCTCCTGATCCAAGCCTTGCATGTAATTTCAAGAAGCAAAGCAATCCCCAGAAGGCTTCCACCAGGTCCAAAACCTTTTCCATTGATTGGAAACCTCTTAGAGCTTGGCGAAAAACCCCACAAGTCCCTGGCAAAACTTTCCGAGGTCCATGGTCCTATAATGAGCCTAAAACTAGGCCAAGTAACCACAGTAGTCATTTCTTCAGCAGCTATGGCCAAAGAAGTCCTTCAAATACATGACCAACACTTGTCCAATCGAACCATCCCAGATGCACTCCGAGCCCACAGGCAAGACGAGTTTAGCTTGCCATTTATGCCTGTTTCAACCCGTTGGAGAAACCTTCGCAGAATATGCATGGAACAAATATTCTCCAACAAGACTCTTGATGCTAACCAAACTATCAGGCACAAGAAAGTGCAAGACCTCCTAGCTGATACTCATCAAAGCAGCCTAAACGGTGAGGCAGTAGATGTTGGGAGAGCTGCTTTCAAGACCACGCTTAATCTATTATCAAACAGCATTTTTTCGGTGGATTTGGCTGACCCAAATTCTGACACGGCTAGAGAGTACAAGGAGATCATTTGGAATGTCATGAAAGAGGTTGGGAGACCAAACTTGGCAGATTATTATCCCATGTTAAAAAAGGTTGACCCCCAACGCGTACGGCACCGTTTGGCAGTTCACTTTGGAAAGATTTTAGAGCTCTTTGACCGCATGGTTAGCCAACGGCTCCACTTGAGAAAAGTGTGTGGTTCTAACCCGAACAAGGATGTGTTAGATACTCTTCTCAACATCAGTGAAGAGAACAGTGAGGATTTGGACAAAACTAAGATAGAGCGTTTGTTCCTGGTTAGTATTATTTCTTACCCTTTCTGCTTCTTCTTGAATTTCTTTCAATTTTTTTCCTTTGGATGAATAAGAAATTTTATTCAAATTCCAAGAACAGTACATGCAGCCAAGAGTTTTTCTTGGATAAAGTAATTTAACACAAAAAAATTTACATATGTCGATGTGTCAAAATGTTAATGGTACTAAGTGATATCAATAAAAAAGAACCATTGAAAACTTACCAACCTAATTGCTGTGAAAATTTTGCGTGCATGTAACCTAGCTCGTTTTATTAGACCACCTTCACTCTCTCAAACAATTAGTTTACTTAGACCCCATAGAGAAAATAACACTTCACTTTTTTTTATTTAGGATTTATTTGAGATTCGTTTATTTTACTGAAATTGAAAATTTTTTGCTGAAAATACAAAAAATAAAGATAAAAGTTAGTTGAAAAGATATGGTGAGATCCATGAATATGAAATGTAGTCGAACTTATAAATAGTGGCAAAAATAAGTTGAAAATAAGTTGGCAAAAATAAATTTTACTAAACATACACTTAAGCTTAACTTTAGTTAGGAGCTAGCGTAAAAGTGAAGTTTTACGCCACCAAGGACAGAATGCCATGTCGCAATCATAACTCAATTAAATTTTACAATCCTCAAACACGAATACATAACAGACCTAGAGGTTCTTTCATAAGCTCTTTTGGATGGAAATGGTACATTATTTTCAACGAAATAGAAACAGAAGTTTCAGAACAAAACATATTAATTTCCGAATACAAATCAACAAAATCTTCAGAGGCGCAACAAGTTGACTTGTCCACTTTTTAGCTAAGGTGTATACACACTTATTCGCTTCTGTAGCACTGATTTTTCCCCACTTGAGCAATTTGGAAATCAGTAGCTTGCAATTATCGACAAGAGAGGAAATGGACCATTAGTTGAATTTTTGTTCGAACATGACAATTGACATCCACTACAGATCTATCCACTTCAATTTCAACAACTGCTAAAGATAAGCTTTGACAAAGGGAGTGAGGTGGGTGGACTGTCTTTTTCACATCAAAACGTCAGTATCTCTACCAAAACTCTACCACAGACAAAGTACACTAGGACAATCTCTTTAATAGTTAGTTATTTATTTACTGTACTTATGAATGATGAACATGGTTTGTGAACATGGATTAGGACCTATTTGTTGCGGGCACTGATACAACTTCAGCCACACTAGAATGGGCAATGGCAGAGCTACTCCACAACCCAGAGGCATTGTCAACAGCCAAAGCAGAGCTAGATAAAGTAATTGGCAAAGGTAACCCAGTTCAAGAATCAGACATTCCTCGGTTACCTTACTTACAAGCAATAGTCAAAGAAACATTGCGGTTGCATCCAGCAGTTCCTTTCTTGCTTCCTAGGAAAGCCCAAGTAGACGTAGAAATCAGTGGCTACATTATCCCAAAAGGCGCACAAGTGCTAGTGAATGCATGGGCTATAGGACGAGACCGGAGGTCATGGAACAACGCAAAATCATTTATGCCAGAAAGGTTTTTAGGGTCAGAAATTGATGTTAGAGGACTGAACTTTGAGCTAATACCATTTGGTGGTGGAAGAAGAACATGTCCTGGTTTGCTACTGGCAATTCGAATGTTACACTTGATGTTGGGTTCGCTCATGCAGGCATTCAATTGGAAACTTGAAGATGGGGTTAAACCTGCTGACATGGACATGGATGACAAGTTTGGCATAACCTTACAGAGAGCTCATCCTCTAAGAGCTGTCCCTATTCCAGTGTAAAAATGGTTGAAGAATTTAATTAGTTGCAGCTAGTTGTATTGTCTCCTATGATTTATTCACGGTGTCAAATAGGTTGAATAATGTGCGTAATTAGTTGTCGATTAAATTACTACTGGCCCTGCCCCTACAATACAATGTTAATCAAATGGGTCACGGGTGATTATGTTTTTGTTGTTCTCTTTTCTTTTTCCTTTTTATCCTTTTTGCGGACAAGGTTAGTAGTTTTTATTAATGTATCAAATAATGCAACATTCGATTCACTAAAGCATTTCCTGTGCTTCATGAATCACATGACCATACCTGGTATGGATGGGCATGGGGTTAAATAACTAAATTGGTGATTGCATAAAACCAATATTTCCCCTTAATTTAGAGTTAAAAACAACAAACAAAACAAATAAAAACAAATTTGAAAATCATAAAAAAATAATAATAAAAGGTTCATTCACTCATTAACTTTCTATAATAATTCAGTAGGAGCTTTGAATCTACGATATTTTTCTATTAGCAAATAAATTAACTATATTTCATATGTTGTTCCAAAGTCAAGAGGATTTAATGATCTTAATTAATGAAATTGAATAATAAAGAATATAACAGTAGTGTATATTCAAAATGGTCAAACTCTTGGATGTACAGCACAAACTTTAAAAAATCTTCTCTCCCCTTTCCGTGTGTGTGTTAAAAATACTTAGTATTCTAAAATAATAATAATAATAATAAAGAATATTGCTAAGGTGCAGAACAGACTTAAAGTCATAAAGACCTTAAGTAAGTTGTGAAATTTAGTGTTAGTGTGTTACTTTGAAAACTTAAAGAAGTGAATATCAATGTAATATGCTTCTATAAAATTGTTTTGCAATAGATGTAGGAGGTTTTGCAGCACAATGCATGAAACATTACTAATTCTTTCACTCCGATCTAAATTCTTCTGGATACTATACATGTGTTGCCAAGGCAAAAGGCATGAATGAGGATTACTACAAAATTTTATTCTCTTTATTTTTTATTTTTTATTTTTTTATTTATTTATTTATTTTTTTGGAGGAGGGGGGATTGAATGAACCAAAAAAAAATAATAATAAAAATATTGTTAGGTTCTAAAACTTTAGAACAACTGGCAAATCGTAAACACAAACTTGTTTAGATATAGATCCTAGAATCTATAAGTATTATTAGACAATACTCACGGTGATACAAATCAAAATTCAAGAAGATACAAGCTGTAGAAAGAAAATTTTGAAATCTGCTTGGTTTGATCAATCGAAAGACAGGCTCAACCGATCAAAATACGAGTCTATAGAATTTTAAGTTCGGTCCAACAGCAGTTCAAGCCCAAAAAGAATTAGAGTTTCAGATCTACTTCTAGTATATAAAGGAAACCCTAAATACATTTTTAAAAGGCTTTTCAGAGAGAGAAGAGTGTGTCTCTTTTGTAAATCCAGGCTTTGTACCCAAAAGCTCTCTAGAGTCTTTTTTAGTTGTGTGCTAAATCTTTTGTAAGATCCAGAGGTGTTTACCTTCATTCACACACATAGAGCTATCAAGATCAAGATTTGCATCAAGAAATTGATGGTTGCTTCAGTTCCTACATAAAGAACTTTCAAGAAGATCTAAAACTTTTGAGTGGAGTATCAAAATCACTAGGAGAACTTGTGGTTGCTGCAGATCAAAGAAAGAAATAGTCCATTGACTCGGAGCTGTCACGTGGTCATAGTAATAAGTTTTCTACACAAGGTAGCAATAGGATATTAGTGGTCTAAGTATTATTGTACAAACTTCAATTCTTTCATAGTGGATTTGTTTTACCTTAAGGATAATTAGGTTAAATTCTTCCCAAGTTCTTTACTAGTTTGGTTTTCCTAGGTTATCATATCGTTGTGTTATTTATATTTCCACTACTTTACATGATATGATTGTTTTTGTTTTAACCTAGATTTGAATAATAAACTTAAGTATTTACTTGGTTAATTAATTAGGTTCAAAAATCTAGTTTACAGGGATCTAAAACTTAACAAACATGATCTATTAAAAATGCTATTTCCTGTTGAAGGGATCTGATTTGTCTAAGGTTTTTTTTTTTTTTTTTTTAGAATGAACTCTGTAGCAAAGTTGTAGATTTCCATTTTTACAAATATGAGAAAAAATAACACTATAAAGATACTCTTCAATAATTTTAGCATCTCGAATCAAAAGACTAAAAGAAGCTACCAAAGAAGAGGACTCCTTTGGAGCATTTATCATTATCTCCGTATCCCCTTCTAAAATAGTTGAACTAATGCCTATGTCAAAAGAGAATTTCAAAGCTCTACCAGCAGCATGGGCTTTAAGCAGGATGTCCATTCAACCTAGCAACTCGTTCAACTCGGCAAACCCCCCCGCCGCTGATCCACTGCCACTTGATCCGACGACCCCGACAGTTAGACGTGGGTTCTGAACTTAATAACCCAACCACATATGGGTCGATTGTTGGTTTTTCACTTCAAAACCTGTGACACCCGACCCAAACCTAACCTTTATCCTTTTCGGCAAAGTATAATGAATTTCCAACCATATCCGGTGAGATCTTGCCTTTATTCGATGAAATCTAGGCCAAATCTCGACGGATCTAGCCATATTTCTATCCGATCTTGACAAATCCGGCCAGATCTCAACGGATCCGGCCAGATATCACCAGATTCGACCAAAAATCGTTCCCGGTGATGAAAACTGATACTTGACCAATACAACCTGAAACCGACAAGACTGGATCTGGAAAATCTGACAAGATTATCAAGTTGGTTTTGGGCCATATTTTCCTCCACTTGAATAATTCAGGTCGGGTCTAAGTTGGGCACAAAGCCGACCTGTGGACACCCCTAAGCACCACAATATAATGAGAAAGATAAACATGAAACATGATTATTTGAGCTGAATCTAATTAAATAAGTAAATTATGTTTTCTTACACCTAAAAGTAATTGAAAAATAAAAGGCTATGGCAGGCATAGTTGTCATGTGACTCATGTCATTTTGTTTTTATTGTAATTAGAAATTCTAAATCTACCCCACCTCCGTCCCCACGTCTTGAACCGGAGGTGATATTCGTATTTCTTTTTTGGTTAAAAGGAATATGCAATAAACTAGGAAGCCATAAATAGCGAAGTTGTGGCAGTGAGCCTTAGGGAATACAATCCAGCAGCATCAGAACTTAAAAGATTACATAAAACATCATTAGGTGGCAAATTTAATACAACAAAATCCCAGCCAGAGAGCAGCCAGCTTAAGCAAGATTTTCAGCACACTGTTCGCCTCTCTAAAGGTATGGTTGACCTCGGAGTGATGAAACTGTCCTAGGAGGTACCTGTAGTCGTTGAGGAGAGGGGAATACGATCTGTTAGGGGTTGTTTTAGCTGATACAAGATTAAGAATCGTGAGGGTATCTAATTCTACAACAATATGCGTAATGCCAAGTTGGGCAACCAGTAATAGTACATCTCTCAAGGCCCAAATTTCAGCTGTTATACTAGTAGCAACTCCAATATTCCTCATGTAACCCTTAATCCACGTCCCATGTTGATCTCTAATGAGACCCCCCCTCCTGCTTTACCTGGGTTTCCTTATGAAGCCCCATCAGAGTTTAATTTGAACCATCCTTGGTCGAGTTTGTGCCAACGTATTGGAGTGACAATATGATGCTTTAGTTGCTGTCCGTTCCCCACACAAAAGAAGTACTCCCTAGCCAGATAACATTAAATGGAGGTTGGGATTGCTGACTAAGTTCTCAAACACCACTCTATTCCTGTGTTTCCACAAACCCCTGATAACAAAAGGAAATTGTGATTGCCATGGAATGCCATTAGTTTGGACCCGGATGTCGCAAAGACAATTCTGTTTGATCCACTACAGCAGGTCCAGATGGAGAAAATTTGAAATGGACTGGGGGGTTCCAATCTTATTCCAGAACCGCACGGCAAAAGGGCAATCACGCAATAAATGGATGATGGTCTCTTCCTGGTTTTGGCATAATGGGCAGCAAGTGTTGCATAGGATGCCCCTGGCATTGAGAACTTGTCTAACTGGGACATTGTGGTGAAAGCTCAGCCACAAAAAATGCTTGATTTTTGGAAGTGTGTCCAGCTTCCATAGCCACTTGCCTGAGAAAGATTGGAGGTTGGTGTCCTCGGGTTTAGCCAACTCATAAGCTAATGCAGTGCTAAAATCACCATCTTGGGAGGTTTTCCAAGCTAGAGTATCCTCCCTTTCACCAAGAAGCTGCATGGGGATGGCTAGGATTTTTTTCCAGGATTTCAGAAGGTAATTCAAAGGAGATTTTTTCCCAACTCCATCTCTCAAATTGGAACATATTTGTATTGGTTAGGTCCGTTTCATGCCGAGTCAGGGGACCCTCAATCAGTTCCCTTACCATGCGCCCCTTGACCCACTTGCTCTCCCAGAACTTAAGGTTTGAATTAGTCCCCACATTCCAACAAGTACCTTTTTCAAACACACACAATCCCGCTTTGACTACAGTCCAAATGGGTGAGCATGACAACTTGTCAGGGTCCTTGGAGCTCCTTCTATACCGTGAATAGTATTTATTCACCACAACTTTGGTCCATAACGAGTCTTTTTCCTGATACAACCTCCAATTGAGTTTAGCAAGGAGGCCAATGTTCCTTGCCCTTGCTGCATGTATGCCTATGTCACCCTTATCCTTAGGCTTGATAATTTTGTTCCAACCTACATAGTGTAATTTTTTCTTTTCTGTGGTAGAGCCCCATAGGAAGTCCTTATTGATTTTATCAAATTTTTATCATTTTTTGGAACGCATTGACTGATGCTTTGCTAATCCAGACTAGAGATTACTTTTTCCTAAAGCATTAGTGACTCACCTGCCTAGAGTATATTCTGATCATTGTCCTGTGCTCCTTGAGCTCTCTTGACCCCCCTGCTGACCAGAATAAGCCCTTTAGATTCCAAACAATGTGGATTCACCACCCCGATTTTCCCAACGTAGTCAAGAAAGCTTTGGAATTGGAACCTGACTTGGGTGTGGCTATAAAAAATTTCATAGAGAGTGCCAAGCAATGGAATAGATTAGTTTTTGGAAACCTTTTTATCTGAAAAAGAAGAGTACTTGCCAAACTTTATGGTGTCCAAAAAGCTCTAGTTAATGGGCCCAACCAATTCCTCATCCAACTTGAAAGAGACTTGACTGAGGAATATTCTGCAATCATGCAACGGGAAGAGGAGTTTTGGGCCCTAAAATTTCGCCTAATTGGATTGCTCATGGGGACCGTAATACCTCCTTTTTTCATGTCTCTACCCTCGTGAGGAGACATAGGATAACAGATGAGACCGAAGTTAAAAACTTCATTTTGTTGGAATATCATAAGTTGTTTGAGATTGGGATGGGTTTCTCTACTCTCCTCTCTGATATTGAGTGTTTTGCTTGCTGTTTCCTATCTGAAGAGGACAAAAACTGCCTAAGTACCCCCATTGCAGAAGAGGAGATTAGGCAGGGGCTATGGGCTCTAAGACCATTCAAAGCCCCTAGTGCTGATGGCCTTCACGTAGGCTTCTTTCAATATTCCTGGGCGAATGTTAAGAATTTTGTGTGTAATAAAGTCACTTGCATGTTTGATAAGAGAAAGGTGCTAGAATGCATGAACGAAACCTTGATAACCCTCATTCCGAAATGCCCCAACCCAGAAAACTTTAATAACTATAGGTTGATTAGCCTATGCAATAACATTTACAAAGTGGTTACCAAGATCATTGTGGGCGTATCAGACCTTTCCTTGATAAGTTGATTTCACCTAACAAGGCAGCATTTGTGCCTAGAAGGAGGGGATTGGATAATGTTGTGATTGTGTAGGAAATTATCCATACTTTGGATAACAAGAAAGGCAAGGTCAAAGGCGTATGATCGCCTCGAGTGGTCGTTCATCCTTAAAGTTCTTAGAGCTTTTCATTTTCCCCAAGCTCTCATAGAATTAATCATGAGCTGTGTTTCCTCATCTAGCATCTCTATTTTGTTCAATGGAGGTAAACTTGAAGCCTTCAAGCGATCAAGAGGGATCCGCCAAGGCGGCCCTCGCTCTCCTTACCTCTTCATCCTTTGTATGAAGTATCTCGGCTTTCTTATCAATAAGAGATGCATGGAGAAGAAATAGATCCCTTTGAAAGCATCCAAAGATAATGTGGATATCTCTCACTTATTTTTTGCTAATGACCTTTTGCTCTTCGCCAAAGCCAATATTGCAGGAGCCAAGGCCATCAAAGAGGTGCTTGATAAATTCTGTGAAGAATCCAGCCAGCTTGTTGTACTGAAAAATCTCAAATTTACTTCTCACCAAACTCACATGAGGGTATTAAGGAGAATATTTGTGCTACTCTGAACATTCAAGCTACAACTTGCCTAGGAAAATATCTAGGCTTCCCATTAAAACACAAAGGAGCAGCTAGATCTCAATACAATTTCATTGCCGATCATCTCTAAACTTTCAGGATGGAAGGCTAAATTTTCATCATTTGCTGGTAGAACCGTGTTGGTCGAGGCACTATTTGACTATCGAGTAACATTGGCAAGTTGTTATGTCATTTGAATATTAATATACATTTTCTCAAAAAAAAAAAAAATTTATTATAAGAATATACAATAATAATTTAAAAAAAATAAAAAAAATCATACAGCACAATATTATTGCCTTAACCCACTTAACAATTATTATTATTAAGTTACATCATAATAATAATAATAATAATAATAATAATAATAATAATAATAATAATTGTCAATATGCATATATAAAAAATTGAAAGCTCTGAAACTCTCATAGTTTTTCACGTCAGCATAGTATTTTTTTTTAAAAATATAAACAAAAAAAAAAAACTTTTCTAAACCTAATAAAAACACCCGATAAAAACCAAAAAATAAAAAAACATAAGCACAAAAAAAAACTTTTCTAAAACCCGACAAACGCAAAACCAACCCTCTGCCTTATCCTTCCTCCAAAACACAAACTCACACTCTTTTGCTCCTCTCACTTCTTTAGAGATGGCCATACCCATTGAGTAATGGATATCTTACCCTACCCGATCCAAATGTTTTGGGTAATACCCGGTTCTTTATGGGTAGAACCTAATTGAGTAGGGTATAGATATTACCCAAATAGTTCTAGTAAGGTATGGATAATATCCATACCCAACCCATATAAAAATAAACATAAAAATTAAAAAAACCTTAACTCTCCCACTTTCACTCACACTTTCCCTCTCTTACTTGAGCCTCCATCCTCACCGTCACTCTCTCTCTTTCTCTCACTCGAGCCTCCATGGCCCAGCACCTTGAAAGCACCACCATTACGGTGGTCTTCTCCATCTTCGAATAAACTCTCTCAACCTCAAAATCTCTTTGTAATCCTCGAATCTGAACATTCTCTCTATCTTAGACAACCATGGCCGAAGCCTCTCAAGCTCATCACTACCACCATCAGCGATGGTTTCACATCTCAACCTTAACTTCTCTCTAAAACCGAAACATATAGCCTCTCTCGATCCGGATTGATCTCACCCTCTCTTCGATCTAAACGAGGTATAACCTCTTAGCTCTATCGTGAAGCCCAATCGCCACCACCAAGATGATGGTTCCCAACCTCTCATCCTTTCTCTCTCTAAACTTGAGCCAAACACTTCATATTTATCTAGTCTCTTTCTCTAAAATCTAGAACTTAACTTCTCGATCTAATACCTAGTAGAGTCTCAAATGGTGTGTGGAACATGAATCGATGTTGTGGAGGTTAAAGGTTTCACGGATCTACCAAGAACCATGGCTGTGGTGGCGCGTGAGCACGTGAACAACATAGGTATGACAGAGGGTAAGCTACTAGGAACCTGTGAACAATCATGCTCTATGTTTGTGAGGCTTTGTGAACATGTATTAGAAAGTGTATGATAATTTTTATCTAATAAAATTTCTATCTATCTTTATGAAAAAAAAAAAAAAAGAAAAGAAAAAAAATGAAGTAGATAAATCTGATATCAAAGTTATTGATTAGTGTTTTTCTTTTTTAAGATAAAGTTATTGGTTAATTTTTAAGTTAAAATGTTTTTGGATTTTAAAAAGAAAAAATTAAATGGGTTTCGGGTAGGGTATGGATATCCATGGATAATAAATCCAGGTGAATTGGGTATGGATAAAAATGGGTATTGGTATCCGGGTATCCATGGGCAAACATTTTGGGTAGGGTATGGGTATGATCGATCCAAACCCTACCCATGGCTATCCCTACTCTTCTCTATTTCTTTACCTTCTCCTTCCCCAAAACCCAACACAAAAAATCAATCCTACCAAGAAGCCATCCCCACACTGTCAGGTCCAAGATAGAAAGAAAGCATCACCAACCATATGGTTTAGTCCTTCGGTGATACATACAACTATGGTTTCATAGTCGGAGTTTTTTTCAAAAGCGAAGGTGACGATGGGACCGTAGCAGAGCTTGAAGAGAAAATCAAATCAGTCACCACCACTACTGATAAATAATTTTCTATACCATTAACATATTTTTTTTTATAATTTTCCCAATAAATGTAAATGTTTAATTTTCTGATCTGATTATTTCATAACATTATTGAAAAATTATCATAGTTTTTGTGTTCAGATAAAGCTATTTCTTGTAAAGTATTTGGGATATTCAGTTATGTGTTAAAATTAATTAGGAATTCATAACCCTATATTATATTTTGATTAGAAATCCATAACCCTAACCAAATTTCATTAGGAATCCATAACTCTAAATCATATTATAAATAGTATTTTTTTTTTTTTAGGGATTATTTGTTACCATGCAACTCACGATTGAAAATTTGTATTTTTCATTCCTCTCTTTTGAAATTTTTTTGCTCACTTTATAATCCTGAATTTTTATTGCTCTCGTTATAATTCTTCAGTTTTTTTGGATATAATTTTGTGAATGTTTATCTCGGTTCATGTGGCTACTGCTTAAAAACTTGATTTAAGTGTATATTTTGGGGATTTAATTTGAAATTCATAAGGAATTTTAATTTCTAATTCTTTGAGATTGTGTATTTGAAATTCTTTTATGATTCATATGTTAGATATTGGGATTGGTATGGGTTTGAATTTTTTATGATTCAAATGTTAGATATTGGGATTGGTATTGATGGTGGGATAGGTTTTATTGTGGAAAACAACATTTAGATAGTTTTGGCAGTAGTTGATAGTATTGTAAATTTTTTTTTTTGTTTTGGCTGCACTATTGTAACAATGATTTACCATATTGATTATTAGTCAATGGACTGGTGTCACTTTGGAGCTTTAGGGGCCTCTATTGGGCAGCTATTGCTATGGACTAGTAGAGTAGTAGAGAAATTTGATGGGGCTATGAGAAATTATTCAGTTTATGTAAATTTGGATGTGTGGGTGATCAATACAAGTTGGTGTTTCAAGTGCCTATGGTCCCAATTCTAAGCATGACAGCTATGTGGGTTTGGTGGAGTCTTGGAAGAGATTTTGATATGATTCTATTTGAGAAGTAGGTTTGATTTTTATAATGATTTATTTCATGGTGTGTTTGTGCTTTAAGATTAGAGTTTTTTACCCTTAATTACTTCAAATGAATCAAAGCTTTTAGAAAGTTTTATTATTTTACTTAAAAAGAGGATTCCCTCTTAAATTTGATGGAAGCCATGTGATCAAGTTCATAAAACCCTCATAATTTTGATAAAGAGTATATGTCAATTGTTTACGAAGTGAAAAAACTACTATTGATGGTGGTTTGGACTAATTAAGGATTTGAATTTTTTATGATTCATATGTTAGATATTGGGATTGGTATTGATGGTGAGATAGGTTATATTGTAGAAAACAACATTTAGATAGTTTGGGTAATAGTTGATAGTATTGTACAAATGTTTTATTTTTGGCTGCACTATTGTAACAACGATTTAGCATATAGATTATTAGTCTATGGACTGGTGTCACTTTGGAGCTTTAGGGGCCTCTGTTGGGCTGCTATTGCTATGGACTAGAAGAGTAGTAGAGAAATTTTTCCATCATGTATCTTAAAGAATTTAATTGTGATCATAAATAAAACTGTCTTTTTAATATATATTGGAAGACTCCTGGGTATCATGGTCATAATTTCAAACCCATTGCTAAGGACAGCTTAGTGGTTCAATAGCGCCTAGTGGTTTGTCAACTAATTAATGCAATGAGTTTCATTTAAATTTGCACTACACTACACTATCTCAAACTTTCTACACTACCCTATTTTTCTTCTATTAATGTTTCTTGAATGTTGGCTAAAAAATGGATTTTTATTATTTTTCTGGTCGGATTTTGGCATTTTGTTATCTGGGTTTTTTAGTAATACAACTACAAGACAAGGACAGTCAAGTATTTACCAGTCTCTCCTTTATTCTATACTGATTTTTGCATATTTATTGGTAATATGTTTCTAGAAATAATTTGAAATTGGAATGTGATTGCATATTTAGGTTTCTTGGTTATCTCAAACTTGGTTTTTTTTTCTAATTTTTTTGAGAACAATGATAGAAATTTTATTGAACTTTAAGAAACAATTATTGTATTACACCAGTATTGCCTTGGGCACCTAAGCCACTTAGCATTACAATACATCCAAAATGGTAAAGCCTAGTCTAGGACATAACAGAACCACTCTACCCGTGCCACTGTTTTGTTTAAAAAACTTCATCCCCCCGGAACCTGTATTGCATTTAGGCCCTAGTATTCCTGCAGAAACCCAATGGCTTCTCTCAAAATATATTCCGACTGCCATTGAATTTTTCAAAACAAAATTTGTTCCTCACCCACGAAAAAAAGACAAAGAACCATTATACCAACCCTCAGACCCAATTGTTGGTGCTTCGTCTAGACCTCCAGATATGAACATGTTAGCCACAAAGCCTAACACTCCAAACCCAATATCATCCTTCCTCAAATCCCTTACACTTCAAGACCCATAAACTCCTTTTGTACTCCTAGTCATTGATGACACAGATCTAGACCTCTCTGATCTTGGACTTGATGAAGTACTTATGATAGATCCAAAGGTAGAAGAAGATGATGATGTCCTTCACCATGACCAACATCCACCACCACCAATATTTCCTCCCCCACCCTTAATTCCTAATTTCCAAACAAGGTTAACCTACTCATCAACCAAAGATTCAGAACATTTGTTCAGCATTGACAATACCCCTCCATCAAAATGGCATGACGAAATTTTTAATATGTATTCATGGTGCACAGCTGAACTCCAAGCCCCAAACAACACTGTTGCACAAATTATTGCCAAATTTGTTGCAAGACTCACATGAAGATTATGACAATGGTGGCTTAACCTTGGAGAATACAGGCAAAGACAAGCAGCCTAGTGTCTCACTTTAGAAGACTTCTTCACAATCATTCATAGTGAATTTCTTGGCTCTGTGGCTCGTTATACAGAAGTGGCACGAGAAGTATTTTTGTTGATGAAATGTTGCTCTTTTGAAAGAAAAGATTTGGAGAAACACTTTGACAGAATGTCAAGCCGGTACTACTCCTTCAATGGCATGGATGATGTTAATTCAAAGCACACCTTTCTGAACTCTTTTCCAACACCATTAGGAGATGAAACTCTTCGCAAGATGAACCTACAAAAAATAACTCTGCAGCAAGCCTCTTTAGGAGAAATCTACCAGCATGTGCTCATTGCCCTTGAAAAGCTCTGCAATCAAAGAAATTTTCTCTCAGAAATTGACAAGGTCCATAGCAAGCTCAAAGACAATTGCAAAAGAAAAGATTTACAGATAAAATGCTATGACAAAAGTTGTACTTGTCCCACAAAGAAAAGAGATCATTTCAAGAAGTATCCCTAGAAGAAAAGGTACTATGCAAGTCAGAAGAAGAGATCCTTCAGGAAAAAGAAGTGGAAGTTCCTCCGAAGGAAGCAGTTCAAAGGAAAAACTTCAAAGGTCTGTTTTGTATGCAGAAAACCAGGCCATTTTGCAAAAAATTGTCCAAAGAAAGAAAAGGCAATAAAGCTACTTGAACAAGCCCAGATTTATACAGACGATACCCCCTTCTCAGATGTAGAATCACTCTTTTCACTGGATGATGACTACTCACCTCAAGCCCTAGCAGTCATGGCTTATTCTACCTTAGAAGAAGATTCAAGTTCAGAAGATTCAGACCCAGAAATCCAAACCATCTACACATCTCAGCCTCTCATAGCCCCCTTAACTAGCCCTACACCTATAGCCCAAGTACACATCCTCCTTGACACTTATTCCAGACCCATCCCTGTAATAGCCTTATTTGATATAGGTGCAGCAACTACAATTCTTCATCCTAAGATACTACCCCAACAATTTTGGCTACCCCATCATCAGATGTTCAAAGTAGCCAATGGAAAAACATTTTTGATCACCTTGAAAAGCAAGCCTATCCTCATTAGGATCTTCCCAACCCTTACCATTAAACACCAAGTCCTTGGCTTCTATCTCACAGGCAGAGACCTTCTTATAGGATTTGATCTCCTTCATCAAATACCTAGCCTTAGATGGTCATCAAAAGGACTTTTACACAAACAGCATCTTCTTACTCGGACTCAAGTACCTCACTTGTTCACAACATAAGGAATGGAACACAACACAAGATACAATAGAGTAAGGGATATTATTAGATTCAATAGTTTTTTTACATCAGGCATAAGAGGAACTGAAGCTAATAGTACAATGGCTTTCCTTTCTCGCTCTGTCTTTCTCACCTTGCCTTTCTAAAGATACAAAGGGCCTATTTATAGGCAATATGATACAACGTAATCTGAAGATAAGGATTTCCACAGTAACTGGTAGGGGCCGCCTGGCTTGTGACAGATGTCAAAAGATGTGGGGGACGTGAAGAATGGATTGAGAAATTTATCTCTGACCAGATATGGTGCTGTCCACTAGAGATTTTCTGTCTGAGGGAAGAGAAGCAAATGTCAAATTGTTGCTGCTGGAGTGACAAGTGTCACCAGAGGGAGGTATGGCCGGGGACAAAAATAGAAGTTGTTGGAGGAAGTCTTCCTTGTTGGTAAAAAATTCTTGCCTTTATTGAAAAAGGCTTGCATAGGAAAATGATTCTTTTGAGGATGGACTTAGTCTTCTTGTGTAGAAAGTCCTTGCATGGAAAATCTTCTTTGCATGGAAAGTCTTCTGAGGCATATGTATATATACTATTATATAGTTATATATATATACTTATATATATATATATATATATTTATATATATATATATATATATATGTGTATATTTTAACTGTCTTGGAACAAATGTGCACATAGGTGTTACGCCTGGCTCAACTTGGATTAGTAAGGCTTCATTGGATTGGGCCATCTCCGGAACTACTATATCAAAAGCATGATTTTGGAGTCTGTAGGCTAACTGGTAATAGAGTGTGAGAGCAAAAGTATCTTGCACCTGGAAGGCTCCTAAAATTTGAATTTGCACCTTAAGAGCATCACAAAGGTGAGGATCTTTGAGAGACATATTGAAATTGGGGAAGAGTGTAACAAAAACTGTTCCTGCATTTAAGGTTGTCTGAACAGTGCCAATGACCGCATTATGATACTCCAAGAACCTGGAATCAAGGAGTGAAATTCTAGAGACTACAGGGAGTCCTTTTCTTCCATGGAAAGTGAGTGCCAATCTGACTGCACCAAAATGGAGACGTGTGTATCCTTGTTTTTGCCATGGTATTACAAATTCTCTGGGAAGGGCAAGGGTGATAAAATTTTCATTCTCACTGGCTGCAATATTATACTGGTCAAACTTAGAGGCTTGGACATACTCTTTAATAGTAGAAGGATGAAAAGGACCTAAGAACTTTTTTATGGACTTTTTGAAGGAATTTTGAGATTTATCAAACACAGTGTAAGGATTTATAATAGGGAAATCAGTAATAGGGATCTTACTATCTTCAGGTACATGAGAAATTTCATATAGGTAGTCTAATCTATTTGCAGTGGATTTACGAAGAGGAGGGTCTATAGTAGGTATAGTGGTATCAAGAACTGCATCAAATGAACTAGCCATAAGTATTTCTTGAAGAAAAGAACTGTTTACCTAAGATCAGACAGGACACAAATGCCACACCTAGGCTTACACGTCCACAAGATAACTCAGGGAAACTGGGTTCTTTAAAAATATTCAGTGCAAATCTTTAGTGTTCTACTTGATTATCAAATCCAGTATTCTGATGTGATAAATACAGAGGGTTCACTTATAGTGGCAACTGTAAATCATAGAGCATACTAATCAGGACAATAATCAAGGTATACTGATCAAAATCCACATGTCGGCTCCACCTGCACTTTACACCTGTGTAGATTTTCTCGAGTAGGCAGAATATTAGAGCACACTCGCCAGAGAAAATTTCGTATTTTTGGGGGGGCATTTAGCTTCCATAGTTTCCTCCATATTGGCCGATCCAAACCAGCCCTTAAGTGCTCACTTTGGACTCTATCCTGCAATCCCAATTCCACCTGGTATGCTGATTTCACTATGAAATTGTTGCTGCCATGGGCCTGCCAAACCTGATTGTCTCTGTCTGTGGTGTTTTGTAGTGGAATTGCTAGGATCTCCATTCTGGTTCTATAGGAAAATAGCTCAGCTGTTTTCTATCTATCCCATTGCACAGTCTCAGCATTCATGAGATCCCTTACAAGCATATCTGACCAAGACTCCCTAATGAAAATTGGTTTGTGTGACGGCCAATTATGCTTTGAAACCTCTATTTTTCTGCCATCTCTCACCTTCCAAACCACTCCCTCCCATATGATTTCCCTTGCTGCCGGCAGACTACGCCATACATTATATGGGTTGTTACTAAGGCCTTCATCCATGAAAGAGCAGTTGGGAAAGTATCTTGCTTTATACACCCTATGGAGCAAAGAATTAGTATTGTGGATCAGCCTCCATGCATGTTTAGCTAATAAAGCTAAGTCAAAAGCTTGAATATCCCTAAACCCCATACCACCCCGTTGTTTAGAAGTGCATAACTTCTTCCAATTGATCCAAATTATCTTCTTTTCATCCTTTGTTTTCCCCCACCAATATTTTGTCAAGGTGGAATTTATGGTATTGCATAAGGACTTAGGGATTTTAAAAATTCCCATAATGTAGGTTGGAATTGCTTGAGCCACTGTTTTGATTATGATTTTTCTACCTGCTTATGAAATAAAATTTTCTTTCCACCCCATAATTCTTTTTGAAATTTTTGCCTGAAGCTCTCTAAATGTATTCACTTTTGACTTCCCACCCACCATTGGAAGGCCCAAATATTTCTCACAATCCTCCATAATTCTTGCCCCTAACAATCTTTGTATTGTGGCTGAAGAAAATTGTAGTTTTCTGCCTGTTTATTGCTTGGCCTGATGCTTCCTCATAAGACCTTAGGAGCCAAAGGAGGTGGTGGTATTCCTCCGCTATAGCTTGGCAGAAAATGAAACTATCATCTGCAAACAGAATGTGAGAAATTCATACTTTCCCATTGCATGATAAGATACCATGGAAAGCATGAGATGCAACAGCCTATCTGATCAATGATGAAAGGCCTTCTGCACATAATAGGAACAAATATGGGGATAATGGGTCTCCTTGCTTAATGCCTCGAGATGGATTGATGTACCCTCTAGGTTCACCATTAATAAACACCGAGTATGAAGTAGTACAAACTATTTCCATAGCTAGTTGAACCCATCGAACATTAAAGCCCAATTTGATCATAAAATGTTTGAAGGAGCTCTCTTTCTCATCTCAGGTGAGTTTTATTCCATGGCTTACTTTGGGTAGTGGTATTTCCTTCCCATCACCAACATAGGGACACGAGTGGGATTTGTTTTTTTGTACTAGTAAGTTTTGCTGAGTTGCTGAGTTGTTCGTAATACAAGTTTTCTTCTTGTTAAAGCTTAAATTTATTTCAAGGTGCAAGTGCAAATTGTCTTCTCACATGGATTTCGAGTTCATTTAGAGACTCCAATGTATAAGCTTGACAGCTGAGGAGGAAGAAATAATAAAGGTCTGATTAGATAATAGGGCAAAAGTACTCAAGGAGTGTTCCCTGAGCTTGATGGGGCGATTCCATATTAGTAAACCACTCAACACTAGAGTGACAAAAATCTTCTCCGATCGGTTTGGAAATTTGGCCAAGACCCAAGGATCACTGAAGTTGGTGATTGCCTTTTTCAATTTAAGTTTTCCATGGAAAGCCAACTGAATTGGGTCATGAAAAATGGCCCTTGAAGCTTTGATAATCATATTTTGTTACTGAGAAGATGGGAGAAAGGGATGACGGCTTATACAGTGAAGTTCCTATGTATACCGATATGGGTGCAGGTGTGGGGATAACCTTTCGACCTGATTAATAAGGAGGCTGGGAAGGACATCGGGGAGAGTATTCATAAGGTTATGGAGGTTGATTACAAGGCTATTGCATTGGACCAAGCACAATTCTTACAAATCTGTGTGGAATTACCACTGAGAAAGCCAATTAAGCGAGGCACTCCAATCCTTAGTCCAAAAGGTGATAAAGTTTAGATCGCTTTCAAGTATGAGCGATTGGTTGATTTATACTTCAACTGTGGCTTGATTACATGAAGCTAGGGACTGCCCTCAACCAATATCACCTATCAATGGAATTAAGCAATATGGGGATGGGCTACGAGCTGGACAGAGATTGGCAAAGGAACCAAGGGGAGGAAAACCAGCTAGCCCACCATGGCTAAACATGAAGGAGATGAACAACTGGGCTAGGGATCAGCCACAACCAAACCCAGAGCTACTGGAAGATGAGCCGATGAAAACAGGTGACAACCTAGAAGCCGTTACAAGTGCTGAAGCCGAGGCAATTGATTTCATGAGGGAAGAAGTAATTACAGCGATTACAAATATGGATAGCATGAATCGTGCTCCTAATAACTCGGTGATGGTAATGGATAATTCAATAGAGGAGAACGTTATGGATAGTATGGGAGGACACTTAGTGAGTGTGCCGATTACATTTATGGATAAGGATAACACAGGTATCATTGATTCATTAAACAATGAAACCCTAGCGGCTAGTGAGCCTGTTAATGAGTCACATGGGTCTTCATGTAAGAGTAAGGGCAAGCAAGCAAGCAATACATGCATGTGGAAAAGAAAAGAAATAGTTGTAAAACAAAAAACATAAAAACAAGGGACATGTAGTGAATCGGGAAAGGAGGCAGAGGGGAAAAAACATAGGGGCTAATTGAGGGAACTAGTGGAAACAATGGGAAAAGAAAAAAAAATCAAAGGTTCAACCAGAATCTTAATGCACAACAGTGGAGGCTGATATCCAGCCCCACTGAGCACAATGAAAATCATGAGTTGGAATTGCATGGGGCTTGGGAACCTCCGTATAGGTGCAGTCCTCTCTCACTTGGTGAGGGAAAAAACTCACAAAGTTTTGATCCTCATGGAAACAAAAGAGATGATTGATGAGATGAAAAAGATTTAGATGGAATTACAATATGACAATTGCTTTGCTATTCCTTGTGTTCGAAGGGTAGGTGGTTTAGCCATGCTTTGGAAGGATGAGGTTAATCTAGATATCCAAACCTACTCCTTGAACCACATTGATGCTCGTATCATGATTGAACCAAACCAACCATAGAGACTTACAGGGTTCTAAGGTAGACTGGGGGAACAAAGAAAGCAAGAATCATGGCAGTTTTTGAAACACCTTCACTCTCAAGATGATGTGCCATGGGTATGTATTGGAGAATTCAATGAAATCCTAAGTGCTTCAGAGAAACAAGGACGCCTTCCAAGGCATCCTCGTTTATGGAGGAGTTTTAGAGTACACTATTGCATTGCAGATTAGTGGACATAGGATATCAAGGTAATATATTTACATGGTGGAATGGCAGACCAGGTGCAGGCTTTTGTTCAAGAAAGGCTTAATAGGGTTTGTACAATGATTGAATGGAGGGAATTTTTTCCACAGGCCACGGTAAGGCACCTCCAAGCATCATACTCAAACCATGATCCGATCTTACTCACTTTACAGAGGGATAAACATAATGGTAGAAGGAAAAAATTTCCAAGGAGGTTTGAAGAACGATGGTTAACACATCCGGAGTTAGAATATATTATACAAGAAGCTTGGACAAGGGAAGCTCCTAGAGGCAGCCTAATGTTTCGGCTTTTCTCAAAGATTAGAGCATGCAAATTGGCCCTTGTAGCATGGATTCAAAATATAGGGAGCTTTACATCTCAGCTTGTAGAAAAAGAAAGGATGCTAGAGCAACTCACACCAAGGAATGATGCAGACAATTTTGAGCAGATACAAGTTGTCAAAGGGGAGATTAATACAATACTATACTAGGAGGAGCTATTTTGGAGACAAAGATTGCGTGCTATCTGGTTTCCTACAGGTGATAAGAACACGAAATACTTCCATCAAAGGGCCAGCCAATGTAGGAGGAAAAATCACATTGCTAGCTTTATGGATGAGGGGGGTCGATGGTGCACAACAGATGAAGAGAAGGAGAGGGTGGCTGAGGAATATTTTTAGGAGCTCTATACCACCACAAATCCGATTGAGATGGGGGCTGTTTTGGAAAAGGTAGATAGGGTTGTCACTCTTGATATGAACCAAACTCTCCTCCAACCATATACACCTGATGAGATCAAAAAAGCACTCTTCCAAATGCACCCTTCAAAATCACCAGGCGTGGATGGTATGTCTCCTTTCTTTTTTTAAAAATATTGGAATATAGTAGAAAGAGATGTAACTGAAGCTGTATTGTCTGTATTGCATCCTGGTCATTTTTTTACGAAAAATGAATTACACCCATATTGTCCTAATCCCCAAAATAAATGAGCCCAAAACAGTAGTTAATTTTAAACCGATTGGCCTCATAAATGTCATCTCTAGATTGGTCACTAAAGTGATAGCAAACAAGATAAATTTAATTCTGCCAAGTGTTATCTCGAACTCAAAAAGTGCTTTTGTTCCTAACCGGTTAATTATTGATAATACTACAGTAGCTTTTGAAGTTTTGCTCAAACTTGGTTTTATGTTTGATTTAATTGTTTCATTTCAAGATTGCCATTGTTTTTAGTACCTCTATGTACAATGTTGGGGACATATTTTGTAATTGGCATATCCTTTGACAAAACGCACTTTACTTGTATTTGGGTAAATCTAAGTAGGTTCAAGATGATCATTACAAGTGGTTAAATTGAAGACATGAAAATTACTCAAGAACTGCTCAAGAAAAGTGTAAACTGCAAGTCTCGATACCTCCTCGACAGAATCTCGATCTGCCGAGATTCATTAAAGCTCGACAGATGTCCCGATCGATCGAGCTTACG
The DNA here is from genome assembly GCA_032878915.1 of Castanopsis chinensis. NCBI lineage: Eukaryota > Viridiplantae > Streptophyta > Magnoliopsida > Fagales > Fagaceae > Castanopsis > Castanopsis chinensis. The sequence goes on along the minus strand of JAVQMG010000115.1, from coordinate 6,330,959 downwards.
GGTTTCAGATTATAGCCAGCAACGTTTTTATTCTAAAAGGCTAATTGTTTATGGGTTTGTATAATTCTTATTGGACTAGGAAAACTCAAGGTTTGTGTAAACCTATTTGGAATAGGAGAGCCCATTAAGCTCCTATTTAAAGGAGGTGGAAAAAGAAAAACCCAACCCTAGAGAGCTTCATAAGGTTTTCTTTTTGAAACCCTAGCCTCCTCCTATAGAAGAAAGAGTTCTTGCTGCGTTTCTTGTACGCCTTAGGGTTTTGTAACCAAGCAAAGTCTCTTGCACCGACATTGAAGATCTTATTGGTGTTTCTATGTGAAGCTGCTGCAAATCAACTACAACAATCAAAGGGTTGCTGTGGAGTTAGTCACGTATTGGGATTCATGCAAAGGAGTAAGCCGCGTACTGGGATCCACGCATCAAATTGGTTAGTCACGTACTTGGGAGCCGTGCATTGAAAGGAGAAACTGTCACTACAGAACAAGTCCAATTGGGTATTGGGGTAAGAGTTCAACTGTAGGTTGGTGAGGTACTTGGGATTCCTTGCTTGTAACTGCTTGTTGTGATAATAGTAGAGTTTCGGGAGTGGTGACCTTAAATCACCCGGTGGGGTTTTTGCCGTAAGGGTTTTCCCCATTCGTAAACAAATCACCGTGTCATTTATTTTCCGCTGCATAACTTAGTTTTGGTGATTTGTTTGTGCTACCACGTGATATTGCATGTTAAATTGATTAATTAATAACTTGGCTAATTAATCAACGTAATTTATCACAAGGGGTCAACGCGTTTGTGGCCTGTCAAGTGGTATCAGAGCAGGCACACTCTGATTAGGTTTTAATCTTTGATGTGTGATCCATTGACCCCTGTTGTCATGGAAACTCTTGATTGTTTTAATTTGCATGATCTTGTGTTGAATGATGATGATGATATTCATGATGCCTATTGCAAGCTTTATAATTTTTGTATGAAATCTCTTGAGTGTTCTACAAAATTAAAAGCTAAATTTAAAAAGGTCAAGCTTGAAAAAGATGATTTGATTGCAAAATTGGATGAAGCCACTAATTTGAATGAAAATTTTAAAAATCAAATTTCATCTCAGGTGGACAAAACTAAGAGTTTGGAAGAGAAATTAGTTGAATTTAAAACTAAAGTTGAAAAATTAACTAGTGCCAAACTTGTTGTTGAGCCTAACTCAAAAGAAAAGGATTTTTATATTCCCCCATTCAAAAGGAATAATGAAGAGTTGAAGGCTAATATTGCTAGGATAGACAAAAGTAAACAATCTAATGTTAACGCTGAAGTTTCTAAACCTATGTCTAAAACTCCTCCTAGGTTGAATGAAAAATCTGTTTTTGTCCCCACTTGTCATCATTGTCACATTGTTGGTCATATTAGGCCAAATTGTCCTAAGTTGAGGACTCTGTCAACCTCTAAGGTTAGACCTCCTTCTAGGAAGCCGAGTAGCTCTAAAACTGCTCATGTTTGTCACCATTGTGGTGTTTCTGGACACACTCGTCCTAATTGCTTTAAGTTGTATCCTCATAAGCAATTGTCCAAACGGTCACAGGTTTCTTCTCAAGGACCTACACCTTTGTATGGAGAGTTATTAAAAGTCTTGAGCTTTTTAACTCAATTTCAGGAGAATTTTAATTCTTCTATGTCCTGTAGTAGTCATACTAGGACACGTGCCTTTTCATCTTCACGGCCAAAGACTCGTGCTGTGTGGGTGAGAAAGGAGCCTAAGACTTAATTGTCTTTTCTCTTTATCCTTTGCTTTAATTCTTTCTATCTAAAGCAGGACTCTCTTTGCTTGATTTCTTTTCTGCTGTTGAAATCATGCTTTCATGCATCTGCACCTTTCTATCATACCTTCATGCATATGCATCTTTCTTTCATGCATTCATGTTGTTATTTTGTTTTTGTTTGGTTATTTTGATTTTATTTTTTTTCAAAATAAAAAAAAAAATTTTGAAAAATTGAAAAATACAAAAACAGTGTATGTTTGTGTGCATTAGTTCATGTGAACTTTTGAAATGGCCATTGAAACAGAGTTTTCTAAACTTTGTATCACCTGTAGCTTAGATGAGCATTCTTCTGCACAACTAAGCAAGTGAGCTCTGTAGCTCTTTGTTTGTGATGAGTAAGGTTAAGTAATCTCTTCTTCTTAACACTCGTATCACTCTTTTTTGACGGGTTGAACTAGAAAATCCTAAGAGAAAGGCATAAATAACCATCTCACCACTGTCACTCGCCAATCACAATATGACATCTGTATGTTTCGGCATAGCAAAAGTGCAATGTCAATGACACCTGTATGCTTCGGCATAGCAAAAGTGCAGTGTCAAAAGCTTAACATCATTGGGTATTTCTTTTCCTTCTTTTGTATGCCTATGCATGATATGCTTGTTAAAAAGAAAATATGCAAAGAAATAAAAAGCAAAAAGATCAAAAATGCTTTAAAATATGGTTGCAAGCGTGTTTTCTAGGAGATGTGGGAGTTATAGGATGTACCTCGAAGGTGATAGTCCCCATCAAATAGTTATGATTGTGTGTGAGTTAAAGTGATTTTCTCATATCTCAAATCGTCATAACATTGAGACACTTATACAATCTTGCGATGTTTTCACACACGACACGCAATACTCTTTGCTATTCTTGATACATGTGCAGGTACAATGTGATTTGGCCATCACAAGGTTTACATGCGTTAATGTATGCTCACTAAACTGTCTCAACTTGTTTTTGAAATATAAAATTAGTTAGACTTGTTTAGTGTGTGTATGTGTGTGTTTTGGATCAATATGCATGACATTTTTCTTGTTGAGAGATGTTTTTGAGAGGTTAATATGTTGTTTGGATCTTTGGTTGAGTTGCATGCTTGATTGCTTTCACATCTGTGTTTTTCTCTTATTGAAAAACTGCTTTTAAGCCATCTCGACACCTCCTCGATACCTCTCGACACATAGCTGTCTGTCGAGCTTCTTAGACTTTTTCTTATCGCAGTCTCGACACATATCTCGACACCTGGTGGATCGATCGAGAAACTTTCTATTTGCTCGATAGATCCTCGACACCTTCTCGATCCATCGAGGTATGCTCGATAGCTTCTCGACACCTCTCGATCCATCGAGATACCCTTGCATGCATTTCATCTTTCTTTATTTTGCATGTTTTTCCCTTTTTGTGTCCATAGCATCTTGTTGTTCTTTCTCTTGTAGGTCTATGGTTCCTTGTTCTCCTTGTTCCCTTTGACAATCGTGTCAAAAAGGGGGAGAAATTTGAGAATTGAATGTCATTCCTCAGGGGGAGTAATAGACTTAGGGGGAGAACTTCATGTTAAAGGGAAGAAAGTTTTTGTTGTAACTAACTTAGGGGGAGAGTTAGTTTGATACACATTAATATTGATATATTTTTTTGTGTTGTGTATTTTTTTGGTTTTGTAACCATTTTTACATACATGATGCTTATCCAGTGGTATATGTAATGATGTATGTGTTTCACTCTTTATCTCACATGTGTTGTTTCTTTTCTCTATTTATACACATGTTTCTTGTTTATTTAACTTGTCATTGTTTTCCACATGGTACCTTGATGTGTTTTGTTTAGTGCCTTTCAGGAAAGACAGGTTAAAGCCAAGTCAAGATTCTGAACCTTCTTCTTGCAGTAACTTCCAAGGTTCAAATCTTTTAGACTAGGCTTATTTATTCTTGAGTAGAATGTATTCTAGGACATTCAATGTACTCTTGTGGTTTTGTCACGGATTGCCAAAGGGGGAGATTGTTGGGGACATATTTTGTAATTGGCATATCCTTTGACAAAACGCACTTTACTTGTATTTGGGTAAATCTAAGTAGGTTCAAGATGATCATTACAAGTGGTTAAATTGAAGACATGAAGATTACTCAAGAACTGCTCAAGAAAAGTGCAAACTGCAGGTCTCGATACCTCCTCGACAGAATCTCGATCTGTCGAGATTCATTAAAGCTCGACAGATGTCCCGATCGATCGAGCTTACGGGTTTCAGATTATAGCCAGCAACGTTTTTATTCTAAAAGGCTAATTATTTATGGGTTTGTATAATTCTTATTGGACTAGGAAAACCCAAGGTTTGTGTAAACCTATTTGGAATAGGAGAGCCCATTAAGCTCCTATTTAAAGGAGGTGGAAAAAGAAAAACCCAACCCTAGAGAGCTTCATAAGGTTTTCTTTTTGAAACCCTAGCCTCCTCCTATAGAAGAAAGAGTTCTTGCTGCGTTTCTTGTACGCCTTAGGGTTTTGTAACCAAGCAAAGTCTCTTGCACCGACATTGAAGATCTTATTGGAGTTAGTCACGTATTGGGATTCGTGCAAAGGAGTAAGCCGCGTACTGGGATTCGTGCAAAGGAGTAAGCCGCGTACTGGGATCCACGCATCAAATTGGTTAGTCACGTACTTGGGAGCCGTGCATTGAAAGGAGAAACTGTCACTACAGAACAAGTCCAATTGGGTATTGGGGTAAGAGTTCAACTGTAGGTTGGTGAGGTACTTGGAATTCCTTGCTTGTAACAGCTTGTTGTGATAATAGTGGAGTTTCGGGAGTGGTGACCTTAAATCACCCGGTGGGGTTTTTGCCGTAAGGGTTTTCCCCATTCGTAAACAAATCACCGTGTCATTTATTTTCCGCTGCATAACTTAGTTTTGGTGATTTGTTTGTGCTACCACGTGATATTGCATGTTAAATTGATTAATTAATAACTTGGCTAATTAATCAACGTAATTTATCACAAGGGGTCAACGCGTTTGTGGCCTGTCATACAATTTGCATTTTATCAAAGAATCATGTTTTTTGAATTTCTATATTACATATTTGTATTCTAAAGTTAGTACATGGATGCTATATTGTGTATTTGCCAAAACCTTTTTTCTATAATACCTTTTTTTTATTAAGGTATTTGAGTAAAATTGGTTTTAGTTTGGTTATTTTTGTTAATTTGTTCGTATTTATCTATCTATGGTGACCGGGTTAAAACACAAAGGAGTTGATTTAAAGAACTTAAGAGAGTCTTAGTCTCTTTCGGGCACGTTGAATATTGAAATAAAGTAGGAGTTTATTCTAAACAAACTTATAAGAAATTCAAATTAGGTGGTAATGAAAAAGTAAATTAGGCATTTTCGCTTAATCTATATAAGTAGTAACGGGAATCTCTATGGAGAGAAGGCTTTTCAATTCCTTTAATAGGTTCTGGCTTTCTTTTAAGATTTTTTCTGTTGGCCTGTAATGATTTTTTCTGAAGGAATCTTCGCTAAATATATATATTTTAAATTATCAATATTTTTTTTTCTTCAATTTCAGAGTTTGGCGGGCTTAGACATCATCAACTATAAATTTAGATGCTCTAAAAAAAAACTTATATGGTGACATGCTGTTGGGGATATTACAAAAAGTAATAATGGAAGAACAAGATTAACATAAAAGACAAACAGAAAATAGATAACTTAGAGGCACAATATCGTTTTCCTTAGACAATATTCGCCCTCTGTACTTTTGTTGCTGAAGGGTTATCGCAAATTTGTCTCTAGGATACAATCAAGATATTGGATCTACCAATAGCAATTCTAGAGAATGACACAAGATTTCTTGTTATTTTTTCAAGTAAACATAAGCCTCTATTTATACTCATAGGGTTATGTTTCATGAAAAGGCACGTACGGAGAGTTAGTTATTTTTTTAAGTGAACATAAGCCTCTATTTATACTCATAGGGTTATGTTTCATCAAAAGGCACGTATGAAGAGTTAAAATATTTCATAAAACGGTTAACAAAGTTTAAAACATCTTCGATCTTTCTTAATAGTCATTGGAAAATTCTGCTAAAAATTCCAGAACTTGAATTTTCACTTTATGAAACCATATTCTCCAAACTCAAACATCATTATTACAACCTATCCTTGTATATACCTATATATACAACACATGCTACATAATATGTAACAATGCTATTACTTGGTTCTCTTTTAGAATAGCATTTTGTTATTGCCTATTGGCTTTTCTTTCATATATGGCTGTTAGAGACAATTTTGTGATGCCATCTCTGATCACCTATCCTCTAATTCGTATGAAACCGTATATAGTTAAAATATTTCATTGCGAATCCCTATAGTGTTTTTTTTTTTTTTTTTCGATAAGTCCCTATAGGTTTTAAATGCTTATATTGTGATTGAGTTATATAATTTCTTGTATGTATGCAATAAATCTTATATTTGATCATATTGTCACACCATTCTTGAATATTTAAGAAAAAAAATTAAAGCTCTATAATTTCTTTAAAATGGTTTCTAAAAAAAATTTACTCTTGAGGCAATTTTCTTGATGATGGGCTGTAATTGTTATATTTGTTATTGTCTTATCAAAGTTGTTGCTAAATTTGATGTCTAAACTTCTTTATTGTTTAGATGAAGAAGAATTAAAACAAAGAACACGGAACTGACTACAACCATGATTCTTTACCAAATTGCTTCCAAGGATATTCTCATCATTTACTGTTTTCTAGCTTTGACAAGCTAATTACTTTTCAGTATCTTTGTTATACTACTTTGTTTTGTTTGGGTTCAATTTTGTTGTCTTACATTTAAAGAGTAGTATTTATTCTAAGGAGTATCTAAATGAATGTTTTAATTATTATATAGAAAAAGAAAAAGAAAATTAGAAATTCAAGATTAGAGTATCAAGGATGTGGGATGCAATAAACTCAAAAAATAACAAAATTATCAGTTTAGATATGATTTTAATTGATGAGCAAGTTTGTTTTTCTTTTATAGTTTTTAATATTGTTCAATCATTATATTAACTTATGTACTCTATCTATATAAAACTGATGCACTTTATTTGCAGAATAATGACTATAATCTCAAATATGGATGTGAATTCTTTAAAAGGTTCACTCTTTATCTCTTCTAGAAGTAATTGAATTCATGTTTGAATAAAGCAGATGATGCAAAAACTTAGTGTTAGTTGCATTCTGATAATTGGTAGCTATTGGCATTGTATCAGGAATTGATGCAAATTTTAGGATGTTTTTGTAGATATTTGGCAGATTCTTTAAAAAGGACTTAGTGAATAGTGAGAAACATTAATATGGTTTGTGTTTGCTTGCTTCATGTTAATAGAAAGTTGCAGGTTTATTCAAATGTTAATAAGATAAATTGACCATCTCACATTATGAAATCAGAAGGAAATAAAACTTTACATATTAAATGCAGGAGAGTATAACTTATCGTCAACAAGTGGAACAAGAGTTCATATCGATTTGGAAATTCCTAAGACTGCTCATTTCAAAGATTAGTAAGTGCTTTATTTTGGACTTGCACTTTTTATGTATTTCAGTATTTATTGTCTCTACAATCCTATATCTAATATCTTTATGTAATATAACGGGCTGGTGGAAAGTAACCAACCAATAGTACAAATGACAAAACAATTTAAATCACAAGTGACAATTCAAGAAGAGATGAACATCAAGAAAAGAACCATAAGTGAAATAACCAAAATTATGTGGGACTCTAATAATGAGGTAAGAAGAAAGAAAACCTTGAACAATCACTTTGTGTCCTTAACATTGGTTTATGTACTATAGACTTGCTTTTACAAAATTTAACTACAATGCTGACACCCGACCCAAAACAGAGAACCATGGGCCTTCGTTCGACCACCCATTGTGACAACGCTCCCACGTGAGTAGGTCCTATTGGAGGCCCATCTCGATAATGATGTGGTTTGCACGGAGCTTCAGGTGCTCTCTTTCTCAATGGAGGAAGGTATTTGTCTATCTTTGGAGGTATGGCAAAAGTCTTGACTAAAATTTAGGTGATTACCAAAGGTAAGTGAACTCGCCACCAATCATTGAGTTTTTCTTGGGTGTGATTGGTCACCTATTTCTAGTTGATTTTATTACCAATCCTAGAATAAGAAAAATGACATTTTTCCTAATCTAATGTAGACAGAAAAAAAAATATTGATTCTTGAGTTCGAAAGTTTGGTTACGTGTGGGGAAGGTGTTTGGCACCCCACAACGCCTGTCCAAGGACAGTCCTTTGTTTTGATAAAACTTTAATTTTCAGATATTGACAGTAAAAAAACATGATTTTGGCATTGGCTTTTGGGGCTTTACATGCATGGGGTCTTTGAGGTTTGGCTTTTGAATAGGAGAGGTCCTAATCTATGCTTTCTTAAGGCATTCGGGCAAAGTGCCAGATCTTCATGGCAAAATCCAACAACATGACACCTTACTTTCGCAGTGGAAATTAGGAATCGTTTTGCGTTAGATGACATGGACTGTGACAATTACACCGGAAGGGGCAAGAAAGTATATATATACATACATCATGCACAATGCAAGCATACAGAGCAGGAAAGTAAATGCCTATATCCCTAGAGCATGGCCCAAAATATAGGTGTAGGAAAGTAAACAGGGGTCGTCATACTCTAGAGATGAGGACGAATGGTACATGACATGATGTACCTAATACAACCCATCTAAGAGAGAAAGGAAAGAAGGAGGAAGGGGGTTTAACAGACTACATAACCAAATGGGAGAGGCTAGACCCCTAAATCTACTAAACATGGCTGCTTGGCTTATATCCACATGCTCGCTGACAGGCCACAAACGCGTTGACCCCATGTGATAATTTAGATTAATTAAATTAGCCCAATTATTAATTAATCAAATTAACATGCGATCACGTGGCAGCACAAACAAATCACCAAACTAAGTTATGCAGCGGAAAATAAACAACACGGTGATTTGTTCACGAATGGGGAAAACCCTAAGGCAAAAACCCCACCGGGTGATTTAAGGTCACCACTCCCGAAACTCCACTATTATCACAACAAGCAGTTACAAGTAAGGAATCCCAGTACCTCACCAACCTACAGTTGAACTCTTACCCCAATACCCAATTGGACTTGTTCTGTAGTGACAATTTCTCCAGTTTAATGCACGGCTCCCAGTACGTGACTAACCAATGTGATGCGCGGATCCCAGTACGCGTCTTACTCCTTTTGCACGAATCCAAGTACGTGACTCACTCACCGACTTAAAGGAAGAAAGAATGTTGGCTGCAAAGTTCTTCAAATCATCAGAGATGAACTAGGGCACGAACTTTGTCTCACAGATCACAATTTGCATGACAGAGAAGAAGCAACTTGTATCTTGTGAATTCTGCTTGTTGCTTACTTTGACGGCCCTTAAAATAATCCTTTTATATGTCTAGGGTTAGGAGAAAAGAAGTCCCAAAGACACACACACGGATTGGACTTGAAACAGACTTGGAATTCTGTTTTCTTTAATTCTCGACAGATAGAGGTGTCGAGAGGTGTCGAGACAGCTGTCGAGGCTCGGGCAAAACAGCTTCTTTAAATCTCGATAGATGTATCTGTCGAGGTAGGTGTCGAGATTTAAAAACCAGCACTTCCTTGCTTGTATCTTGGACAGACTTTGACGGCTTCAACACTTAATCTTGAACCACTGTTTCTTGAAGTGTATAACCCATCCTAGATCTACCCAATTACAAGTAAAGTGCGTTTTGTCTAAGGATAAGCCAATTACATAAAATAGCGACATATGTTCACAAGCTTGAACAACTACATATGTCCTAACAATCTCCCCCTTTGGCAATCCGTGACAAAACCACAACATACAAATGACGATATGAGAGAAGTCATAAATCACTCAACTCATACTCACTTGTTACATACAGTAAAATCTATCCTAACACAAACTCTTGAAAAACTTTGCAAGAAGAGAGTTCATGGCAAGAAGACTTTGACAACCTGTATTTCTGAAACACTTATAAACAAAACACATCACGGCATCTTTGTGTGAAACAGAAATAATAGATTGCATACAAGTAAAGAAACATGTGTATAAAGACAGAAAAGAAACAACACATGAAAGGTAGGTGAAAGAAAAAACATACATCATCATATATAGACAGAGAATAAGTACAATGTATGTAAGAACATGATCAATGTATCTCTAAAAGATAAGAAAAGAAAAAAATACATCTGATCACCTCACTACATCCCTCAATCCACACTCCCCCTAACAAAAATGTCCTATGCTAACACTCCCCCTAAGTATGACTACTCTCATACAAAACTACTCCCCCTTTTTGTCACGAGTGACAAAGGGTAGAGTGTCAAGTAGACATCTCATCCGATGAGTCAGCATCTCCATCATCATCATCGTTGGAAACATCATCATCATCGCCATCATCATCAGCCTCGGTCTCAGTCGACACATGAGGTGGCGGAGGAGAAGCCTCTGATGCAAAGCCGCCCATGGTCGCCTGTCGCCTGGCGATGCGACCAACACGGACATTCACCTGATACAACTCTGTGGAGAGTGTATCGAGGCGAGCATCCATGCGCTGTAACTGCGCCATGATGTCGCTCAAGGTGACGTCGCTCGAAGAGGAAGAAGCAGACGCACGAGCTGATCTGGAGGTGGTCGGACGAGTGGAAGGAGTGGCATCGTCGGACAGTCGCGATCGGAACTGTGCCTCGCTACGTTTTACGGTAGCGGCATCTATGGCGGACATGACGTGGAAAGGATCGGACGAAGGGAAGGGAATGGAAAAATGACTCAGAATCCTCGTGATAGCGGAAGGGAAAATGAGCTTATCACGGGTGGCCGTATCTCTATAGACATCTATGATAGAAAAGATGAAGTGAGAAGGAAAGTCTATAGAGAGATCCTCAAGGAGGGACAACAAGAACCGAGCACGAGGCTCTGTGATCGAGTTGTAGTGAGAGAGTGGGTGCAAAACAAAAGTCATCACCATGTTAAGGAATCTAGGACCTTTAGCAAAAGGTCTATATGGTGTGTACATGTGATCTCCCCAAGAGGTAGGACGTTCACAGAACGCCGAGATCATCTCGTCTTTGGACACAGTCCAGAGACGCTCACAGCTAGGGTAATCAGGATGATCCACCCTAGGTACATGGAGAACCTCAGAGACTAGCTCTGGGGTGACACAGAAGCGCGTACCTCTAACGCAAGAATAGAAAGAAGGTACTGAAGAATCTATCCCGTGGATATTGGAGTAAAACTCCTGTATCAACACGAGAGGAGATGTGACCGGGACGTCACACAGTGACTCCCAACCCCGAGTGTGAATGACATCGGGAAGGTCAGTGTCGGCAAAGTCTGCCAAGACGACGTGGCGTTCCAAATGAACACCGCGTTTAGAAAAGTTCTCCGAGAAGTCCTTGTGGGCTTTCTCATCACGGAACCGAACAGAGAGAGGGGTAGAGTCAGAAGAAGACTGTCCCTTAGAACGCAGAGGGTTCTGGGACGGAATGGACTTACGTTTAGGAGCCATAGACGCTACTAACGCAAACATAGAAGAGGGGGAAAGAGGAGACAAGCAGAAAAGTCCCAAACAAATCAATATTGACAGAAGGAAATATTGAAATGAAAAGAACGTATGCATGAAAATGCATGAACATGTGACATGCAACAATAAACACATCATGGGCTCAGCCCAATCCAAACCTAACAGCACACAATAGATTTGCACACATCTAAATGCATGAAAATACAATTTGAATGCTAATGTGATGCAATGCATGTGGTTTTGAAGATCAAAACTAGAAAACCAACCCATAAGATTCATGAAAACCCCAACAATTTTGAAAACTCCCAAAAATTTTTCAAAAACACAAACCTAGGGTTTTGAAACAATGCAATGCATGAAATGAGGGATAAAAAAAGCTTACCAAATGATGAAGAACACGAAGAATCACTTGAGAAAGCCTTGAGAGAGGTTTGGAGGGAGAGTGAAAAGTTTTTGAGAGAAATCCGAGAGTTTTCGAGCGAGAGAGATCGAGAGAAATGAACTGAAAATCGCGAGGAATCAACTTATAGCCTCTCAGTAATTCTCGACAGCTGCAGGTGTCGAGAGCTGTCGAGGTTAGCTGTCGAGGTAAGCTGTCGAGAAATGCACGTGGACAGATGCAGCTATCGAGGTCAGCTATCGAGGAAGAAGAAATAAGCTAGAGGGAACCTCGATCGATCCAGAAGCTATCGAGGAGCTATCGAGCAAACAGAAAGTTTCTCGATCGATCCGGCTGCTATCGAGGTATCTGTCGAGACTGCGATAAGAAGGAGTCTGAGGATCTCGACAGATAGCTATGTATCGAGAGGTATCGAGGAGGTGTCGAGCTGCCTTTCAAAGCAGTTTTTCAAAAGAAGAAAAACACAGACATGAATGCAATTATGCATGCAACTCAACCAAAGATACAACCAACACATTAAGCTCTCAAAACATCTCTCAACAAGAAATATGATGCTCATATATCTCAAAACACACACACACACACTAAACAAGTCTAACCAATTTTATATTTCAAAAACAAGTTCAGACAGTTTAGTGAACATACATTAAAGCATATAAACCTTGTGATGGCCAAATCACATTGTACCTGCACATGTATCAAGAATAGCAAAGAGTATTGCGTGTCGTGTGTGAAAACATCGCAAGATTGCATAAGTAACTCAATGTTATGACGATTTGAGATATGAGAAAATCACTTTAACTCACACACAATCATAACTGCTCGATGGGGACTATCACCTTTGAGGTACATCATATAACTCCCACATCTCCTAGAAAACACGCTTGCAACCATATTTTAAAGCATTTTGATCTTTTTGCTTTTAATTTCTTTGCATATTTTCTTTTAACAAGCATATCATACATGGGCATACAAGAGAAAGAAAAGAAATACCCAATGATGTTAAGCTTTTGACACTGCACTTTTGCTATGCCGAAGCATACAGGTGTCCTATGACATTGCACTTTTGCTATGCCGAAGCATACAGATGTCATATTATGATTGGCGAGTAACAGTGGTGAGATGGTTATTTATGCCTTTCTCTTAGGATTTTCTAGTTCAACCCGTCAAAAAGAGTGACACGAGTGTTAAGAAGAAGAGATTACTTAACCTTACTCATCACACACAAAAAGCTACAAAGCTCACTCGCTTAGTTGTGCAAAAGAGTGCTCATCTAAGCTACAGATGATACAAAGTTTAGAAAACTCTGTTTCATTGGCCATTACAAAAGTTCGCATGAACTAATGCACACAAACACACACTGTTTTTGTATTTTTCATTTTTCAATTTTTTTTTTAATTTTTATTAAAGAAGCAAAAATAAAACACAAAACTGAAAACACACAAACAAAAACATGTAAAGCAAAACAATGCATAAAACTAGACTGACTCAAAACAGTAAAGAAACACACAAGTAGTGCAACACACAAAATAAGAAAGAGAGAAGAAGAAGTGACTAAAATCACTTGGAACCCTTTGGCTTCCACACCTTGGAAGATCATTTCCTTTTGGTTGACTCTTGAACTGGTGAAGAGGGAGAAGAATATGAACCGTTCAAGTTCGAAAGGAACATGAGGGCTTTTAGAATGTCTCCAAGAGGAGCGAGAGAAGACTGAAGCTGATTCTGGCTCCCAGATGCTATTTCGCCATTGCACTGTTGAGTGGCGAGCCACTTGTAGCAATTTGTTCGAGTGTGACCGGCGAGACCACAATGATAACAGAGATGTGGCTTCTTCTGTTTGGTCTTTTGAGAGTTAGCCCTCTTATTCCTAGGGTTTCTAGATTCCCTTTTCTCAATTTTAGGGGGTGCTCCTAGGATGGACCTTTCCTTATCTACGTTCTCACTAGCTAAATCAGTTTTAACATTATTCTCCTCAGTTTTAATGTTATTAGCGGGTGGAACAAAAACAGTAGTACTAGCAGAAGGAGTATTAGAGATAGAGAATTCATACCCCAATCCAGTACGATCTGAAGAAGATCTCTGAGCACTTAGCATCTCGTCCAGTTTAGCACTTGACGTCCTTTCCAGTTGTGCTCTTGCTTGAAACAGCTCTGCTTCAAGCTTCTTGGTCCTCTCAGCCAAGAAATTGTTCTCGAACCTCAGTGCTCCAATGGTTTGATTCGCTTGATCAACCTTTGTGGACAGCTCCTCACGGTCAAGTTCCACATCACTGAGTTTCTTGGTGGCCAGCCTATAGAGCTTCTCATGCTTCTCAGAGAGCTTGTAGAGCTTCTCATAGGCGGTATGGATATCATCTTGATCATCCATGATCTCAATCTTGGATTCCACCAACTCTTCTTCTTCGTCCACTTTCTCGGTAACCCCATCAGTAGGATTAACAGTGGCTGTGAAGGCATTCAAGATTCCGTCGTCTTCATCTTCGGAATCATCCTCTGGTTCTGTGTCGCTCAAGGTAACAGCAAGTGCTTTGCTCTTCCCTATGCTCTTTAAGTACGTAGGACACTCTTGTTTCATGTGTCCAAAGCCTTGACACCCAAAGCACTTTGGTCCTGTGGGAACAGTGTACTGACCGCCATCCTTGGCATCCTTCTTCATTTTCTCCGGATTCCTGAATTGTGAAGAACTGGACTGTCTACGGTCTTTGTTGAAACCCTTTCCATTGGCATTCTTCATAAACTTCTTGAATTGCCTTGTGATGTAGGATTTCATCTTGGAATCTTCATCATCTGACGAGTCATCCGTATCACTGCTTTTGGCCTTCAGTGCCAAACTCTTGCCCTTGGTTGGCTTGCCCAACCTGGTCAGCCCTAACTCATACGTTTGCAAGTTTCCAACCAGCTCAGTCAGAGGAATTCTGTCAATATCCTTCGACTCTTCGATCGCCGTGATCTTGGCATGGAATCTTTCTGGCAGCGATCTGAGCACCTTCCTTACAATCTTGGGTGTCTGGGATGGTTTCCCCAAGATTGAAGGCTGAGTTCACTATGTCCTTGAGCTTGGCATAGAACTCATCAAACGACTCATCCTCTTCCATCTTAATTTCTTCAAAGCGGGTGGTGAGCCTCTGCAGCTTTGAATCTTTGACAGCCTTGGTGCCCTCATAGGTTGTCTGGAGGATGGTCCATGCTTCCTTAGCAGTTTCTGTTGAGGATATTTTCTTAAACTCCTCATTGGTGACTGCACTGAATAAGGCATTCAATGCTCTGCTGTTGAAGTTTGCCGCCTTGATCTTAGCATCATCCCAATTGGCCGGCGCTTCTGTAGGCTTGGTCCAGCCTATCTCCACAGCTTGCCACACTTTCTCATCTAAAGACTGCAAGAAAGCTCTCATGCGTACCTTCCAGTATGCATAGTTAGTGCCATCAAATAAAGGAGGTATAATTAGAGATTGTCCTCTATCCATGACAGCAGGGGTCAATGGATCACACACAATAGATTAAACCCTAATCAGAGTGTGCTCGCTCTGATACCACTTGACAGGCCACAAACGCGTTGACCCCTTGTGATAATTTAGATTAATTAAATTAGCCCAGTTATTAATTAATCAAATTAACATGCAATCACGTGGCAGCACAAACAAATCACCAAACTAAGTTATGCAGCGGAAAATAAACAACACGGTGATTTGTTCACGAATGGGGAAAACCCTAAGGCAAAAACCCCACCGGGTGATTTAAGGTCACCACTCCCGAAACTCCACTATTATCACAACAAGTAGTTACAAGTAAGGAATCCCAGTACCTCACCAACCTACAGTTGAACTCTTACCCCAATACCCAATTGGACTTGTTCTGTAGTGACAATTTCTCCAGTTTAATGCACGGCTCCCAGTACGTGACTAACCAATGTGATGCGCGGATCCCAGTACGCGTCTTACTCCTTTTGCACGAATCCAAGTACGTGACTCACTCACCAACTTAAAGGAAGAAAGAATGTTGGCTGCAAGTTCTTCAAATCATCAGAGATGAACTAGGGCACGAACTTTGTCTCACAGATCACAATTTGCATGACAGAGAAGAAGCAACTTGTATCTTGTGAATTCTGCTTGTTGCTTACTTTGACGGCCCTTAAAATAATCCTTTTATATGTCTAGGGTTAGGAGAAAAGAAGTCCCAAAGACACACACACGGATTGGACTTGAAACAGACTTGGAATTCTGTTTTCTTTAATTCTCGACAGATAGAGGTGTCGAGAGGTGTCGAGACAGCTGTCGAGGCTCGGGCAAAACAGCTTCTTTAAATCTCGATAGATGTATCTGTCGAGGTAGGTGTCGAGATTTAAAAACCAGCACTTCCTTGCTTGTATCTTGGACAGACTTTGACGGCTTCAACACTTAACCTTGAACCACTGTTTCTTGAAGTGTATAACCCATCCTAGATCTACCCAATTACAAGTAAAGTGCGTTTTGTCTAAGGATAAGCCAATTACATAAAATAGCGACATATGTTCACAAGCTTGAACAACTACATATGTCCTAACACTCGCATCCTCACCCTTTTTGCTTACGCCTGGGAGACCATGCCCTATCTTCATGCATCCTTGCTCCATGTGTGTACATGCAAAGGTAAAGACAAGAAACCAGCAGACAAGCAATGGAAGGAAAAGATTCAAAAAGCATATGAAAGAGGCATAAAACAGATAAGCATGATAGACATGGCAAGCAAAACAACAAGAAAGCAAGCAAACAAAGGATGGTTTCCACGAGGGACAAATGTAGGTTTGGATCGAATGCCATAACTTCATTGTGTTAAAGCGTGGATGACACACTAGAAAGCAAGACTCATGCATGGACATGTAAGCAAGCATGCATGCAAAGATGCATAGAAAGCCAACGAGTGGCACAAACAAGCATGGTAAGTATAGCAAGCATAGCATCATGTGGAGCGGAAAAGGGAAGGGTATGCACGGAGCAACCCGGCATCCGGAGATGCCTCCTAAATGGTTACATCCGAACAAGCCTGTGGAGGGCGCCAAACATGGCAAAACCTAGAACTAGAGAGGCTAACACAAGCATAAAGCATAGAAGCAAGCAAGCATAGACATGCAAATAGGATGATCTAAACCCTTTGATATGGGCCTTGGTGTATGGACGATGACATAGACCATGGGGTCTAGATCGGGTTCTAACCATTAGGCCAAAACACAAGAAAATGTGATAAAAGGAACAAAAGGGCTACAATAGCACATGGCATGACAAACAAGGTCTAGGCCTAAGCACATAAATGTGGCTTGAAGCATGCAAGCCCATAGATGATGGCATAAAGCATGTAGATAACAACGATCTAAGCATGTAAACACACCGATCTACACATATAAGCATGGGAATGCACATGTAAGCATGTGGATACGCATATAAGCATGTAGATATAAATGCAAAGGCATGGGAGAACGCAAAACCATGCATACAAACATGTGAGCAACATGGACATAGGCATAGGAGCATAGAACATGCATACAAACATGTAGATCTAAGTAAGGCATAGCTGGAGACATAATATCAAGCATGTGAGCATGTAGACCCAAACATCAACACATGGGAAAGAAAAGATCTAAGCATCTAAATCATGGCATAAAGCACAAAGCACAAAGCATGAAGAAAAGGCAACTAGCATATGAACAAACATGGAATCATATGGAAATAAGCTAAAAAAAAAAGCATGTTAAAAGCAAGATAGAGCAATAAATCATGTTATTAAAGCAAAAAGAGCAAGAGAAAAGCTAGATGAAGTTTTAAAGAAAAAGGGGTATGGATAATAGCTTAAAAGCTACATCCATAAACCTCAAATCCAAGGTATAGAATCAAGGAGAGGAAGATGGAGGGTATGAACACTACCTTGTATTTTTGGTGAAGAGAAGAATCAAAAGGCTTTAATGTGTTTTTTGTGTTTGGAAGAGAGGAGAAAAGCTCAAAAATCGTCCAGGCAAAGAGCAGGCAGCCAAAAAGTCTCTTCTCTTTTGGTCTGGAGGTGCTTGGGGCCTTTTATAGCCCTAGCACGCTATACAATGCAGTAGCCCTTATACGGCCACTAGTGCACCTTCAAGGGCTGCCACTTACAAATTGTCTCGGATCGAGTTAATCTTGACACCTCTGGAAATATCCTGACTTCCTATTTCTAAAAAGGTATAGAACTTGAAAATCCAACGGTTGGATTAAAAGTTATGACTCTCAGAAGTTAGAGGTGCATCGATTGGTGCGTTAGCTCGGTTTTCATGATATCTTAGCCGTTCTAACTCTGATTTTGACCCATGAATAATCGTTGGACTAAGAATTTGATAATCTTCGCAATGCATTGGTTTCAACCCGTTCTGATGGCCAGATCAAAATTATGGTTTCTAAGCACGTCGGGAGTCAACTCTAGGTCAAACTCGATCAAAGTTGCCAAAAGTCTCCGAAAAACTCAGGTTTGATGTAAAACTATGAGAGGTGTTGTTTTGAGGGAACTTTGACTTCGTTTGACTTTCGGTCAACCTAAGGTTGACCAAAGGCATTTTAGTCATTTTAGCTGAAAAATGCACTTTGGATGCTCAGAAGTCCAAACGGGTTGTGCCACGTCATTCTGAATGTTCTCGCGGCCCCATGGATAGAAATTAATATTTTTGAATTTTTTGGGATCCGACATGCAAATTGAGAGCGGATAACATATGGTATCAACATATAAAATTGTGAATTGATTGATATTCATTAATTAAATGGAAAATCGAAGTGGAAAAGAATTTGTTTTCCAAATAAAATAAATGATTATAATCTCAAGTATGGATGAGAATTCTTCACCGTGAAGAAAGATTTTGAATCTTTTGAAGAAACTGACAAAACAATTCAGCTTGATAAAACGACAAAAGTACATATTCTTAAATATAGCAAAATTACAAATTTGATTTTTAACTTCTATATGTTGTAATAGATTTCTCAACCTGTTCTATTGCCAGGCTTACATTAGTGATATTTCAAATGAATGTAACAACATCTTATCAATTGATATGCAACTCACACCAACATCTGTAATCAAGGAAAACAAAAGGACATATTTAGTGACTACTACTAAGCAACAGAGGAAGAAGATACAAAAAACACATTAAAATGTTCTCTTTCAATTTATTTGAAATATTGATTGAGTAGTTCTTTAAATTTGTGCTTCATTCATTTAATGGATAATTAAGGATGCAAACGATTTGATTCTTCATTTAATTTAAACTTAAGTTTGATTTCTATTTTCCATTGCATAATTTATTTTTTCATATCAAAGATAGGAAACTATGAAACTAGAATCCGAATGTACAGTCAATGAGGAAGAGAGAAAGAATAGTTTACATCTTTATACATAATAGTTTTCCCGTGCATCACACGAATTAGTGACTAGTTATTATTATTATTATGGGAAAACTTTTATCAACAACAATAAAATCTATCTATATATTACTAAAAGCTAAAGCGTAGCGTTTAATGCTGCTGCTCTCACATTGCGTCACATCAACTGCTACATCATTTTTTTTTTTTTAAATTTGTCCTACAATTTTAAAATGGTTTTTACAATTCTCAACCCTATAAATGCAGCCCACTACTTATTTATTTACTTCTACTATCACCTTATAATAAATCTATATAATTAATTCAGCCTACCTCTTATTTATTTAGCTCCACTCTCAAGCCCAACCCAAAACCTTTTCAGTTCAACTTTAGGGTTTTGTGTGATCCTTTTCAGCTTAAATATATATATATATATATATATATATATATATATATATATAACAACAACAACAACAACAACAATGTTGAAGTCTTTCAAGCTTTAATAATTGTTTTTAACATTTATTTTTTTAATATTTACATTTCTCCTACCTTTTTCTCTCCCTTACCATTTCATCTCCCCACTACTTCTTCAATCTTTCTCCCTCCCTTACCTTCTCATCTCCACACTACCATCTACATTAATATCATTCTTCCTCTTTCCCTTCATCTTCCTTTATTTTTGTCTCTTCTTATTCACGTCCTTTTACTATAAATTTGACATTATCTCTTCTATTCTATGCATAATTTTCCCTCACAAAAAAATAGTTCTCTCTCTCTCTCTCTCAATTTTTTGGTGGATTTTTTTTTTCTTATATCTATACTTTAGGTTGATAATTTTTTTATATTTTTTTAAACTCTATTTTGGGTTAATGCGATTTAGTTTTATTTTTTAAATTGTTGTTGTCGTTGTTTTTTTTTTTTTTTTTTTAATTCTCTTTGATTGTTAAATGTTATCCTATTGTGTTCTAAAGAGTTAAATACAACATATAAAATATAATATTATTCTATTAAATAGCATAATTTGGATAATTTGGTATTTATTCTGTTACATAGTATGATGATTTATAGTTCTCAATTTAGATGTTAAACTATGAGACTTTACTAATTTTTATTTATTCTCTAATTTTTTGTGGTGGACAAAGTACTCTTAATAGTTGTATTAGAAGTACTCTATAATGTCATTCATTTAAAGAAAAGCAAAGGTTGGTGAAACAAAAATAATCAGATAGGTGACAAATTTTAACTTTCGTAATTTTATTTTAATTATTATTATTTTATAACAATGCATGTATAGAAATTTAAAATAATTATCACGTGCAACGCACAAGTTCGCGGCTAGTTATATTTAAAGGAGGGCTCAAGTGGCTGTTCTGTGCCAAAGATAACGGCCTTACCCTAGGTCCTAAAGCTTTTGAATTTAACATTCTCAGACATTACACGCGCTCACGTCAAAAAAAAAAATATATATTTTTCTCAAATTGTCAAAAATTATATTAGGCTTGACTTTATCAAACTTCAACTTAACGCTCTCTTGAAATTTGTGATTAAGGTAACATGCAAGTCATTGTCCACCAGAATGTCACCATGTATTCTCCAATGACCTTTTGGTTAAATTAATTTTTTCATTTTAAGAGAAGTATGTCTAAAGTCAAATTCATCTACTCCCGCTTCAAATATTAAAAAATATATATTTAAGTTCATCAAAATATATATATATATATATATATATTTAAAAAATTATGACTATAATATTATTAAGAGAATTCATATCAGCTTGTACAAAAATTTCTGTCTATTTTAGTATAAGAACTTACTTTTTCTATTTTTTTCTCAACAAATAAAAAACTTATATTTTCTGTTTTACATACTTACTTTTCAAAACACCCTCACACCACATTACCTATTTTACACTACATTTCATTAAAATATCAATTTTTCTTTATTTTTTAATTGTTTCTCTCTCTTCACATACAACAGCCACCATTCATTTTCTTCTTTTATCTTTAAGATACATAAAAAAGAATAAACAACTATATATAAATTAAAATAGTGTCAGTGTAAATTTACATGATTATTGTAGCAAACTTATAAATTTGCACCATTATATACAAACTGATGTAGATTATTTTTAAGTAAATTTGTGTAAATTTTACATATTTTTCTATTATACATGGATGTGAATGTTGTCTACAAAGGAGAGCAGGATTCAATTCCTCTAGATTTCTTAAGATACTCTACCAAGAAACTTCCTTAATCCTCTAGATTTCACTAATAGTTTTCTTTAAATAATAAAATAATGTTGCAAACAAAACAACTAAATTATTTTTAGTAGAATATTGACATGACAGAATCTAGATCATTAAATCATTAAAGAATAGTTAGGATTTAAGGAATTCTATTTGGTAGAGCACCCTAGGATATTTAGATGATTTAAATCCGAGTAGTGAAGGATAGTGTTGTATTGTATCATTCTTCACTTTGCTCTTTTCTCCTGGTGATTAGAGCTCATAAACAAAAATGGATTTCTTGAGCGGTAGAATATCTCTTTCCCTCAGTTGGCTCTTAATCCAAGCATTGCATATAATTTTTATAAGCAAAAGCAACCCCCAAAAAACTTCCACCAGGTCCAAAACCTTTTCCATTAATTGGTAACCTCTTAGAGGTTGGTGTCAAACCCCACAAGCCCCTAACAAAACTTTCCAAGGTCCATGGCCCCATAATGAGCGTAAAACTAGGCCAAGTAACCACAATAGTCATTTCTTCAACAACTATGGCCAAAGAATTCCTGCAAATACACGACCAACAATTGTCCAATCGAACGATCTCAAATGCATTCCGAGCCCACAGACACGACAAGTTTAGCTTGGCAAGTATACTTGTTTCAATCCAGAGGAGAAACCTTCGCAGAATATGCACGGAACAACTATTTGCCAACAAGACACTTAATGCCAACCAAGCTATGAGGCACGAGAAGGGGCAAGACCTCCTAGCTAATACTCATCAAAGCAGCCTAAACGGTGAAGCAGTAGATATTGGAAGAGCTACTTTCAAGACCACGCTTAATCTATTATCAAACACCATTTTTCAGTGGATTCGGCTTACTCCAATTCTGGCACGGCTAGAGAGTACAAGGAGATCGTTTGGAATATGAATATCATGAAAGAGGTTGGGAGACCAAACTTGGCAAATCATTTTCCTGTGTTAAAAAAATGGAAGTTCACTTTGGAAAGATGTTATACCTCTTTGATGGCATGATTACCCAACGGATCCACTTGAGAAAAGTGTGTGGTTCTAACATGAGCAAGGATATGTTGTTAGGATGTGTGCCCTTAAATCCTATTGTATGATGCTATGTGTAACATTATGTATGACTTAATGTTGTGTTTAATAAAGTTGTTTTATTTTTATCTAAAATAATGGTAACATGAATATTTGGACATTATCATATAATCCATGAGATGCATAGTATATGATTTATGTAATTTAGTCATAGAAGATATAAATCACAAGTTCTTTATAAACTCAGAATTTATAGTTTGTAGTTGGTGATGAAATTGGGCATTTTATCTGCAAAAACTATAACGTATCAACTAAGATGATTTGTCTTGATTATGGAAGTGGTGACTTCTAGTTGATATGTTGATATGTTTTAAGAGTTAAGACATATTGAACTGGACTACTGTAAGATTTATATTCTCTGAATGACTGTCAAATGCATAATAAATCTCATGGTTTTTATTTGCATGAACTCTTAATCCTAAGAGAATAATGGACATAATCATGACGTGTAGGTTGCTTTGATATATCAGGAGTGAGATCTAAAATAACGGTCAAAATCTCAGTATGTTGGGCAGCCACATTTAGTGTTGATGGAACATATATTCTCAAGATGGAATTCATAGTCTCTTAACGGAGATACAAAATATTCCCTTGAGATAAGTTTGATGGGTTTGGTTATTCAGAGAGTTAAACCTAACCACTTTGGAAAGAAATTACTAAATTATATATTTATGAAATTGGATTTCATAAATATATAATGAATAATTTGAAGGATTAAATCGAGTACTCAAGGATAAGATGTAGTAATTTACAAAGTGACAGTCTACATTCATGACTTTGTGTTACTACGAATATTTTATGAAGAGGTTGCGTGTATAATAAAGTATTGAGATATAATTTATTAATAAGGCCTAGAATGCAATTATATTTATATAGTGGTATTAAATATAATTAATGGTAACTTTGGACTTGTCAAGAGTTCACGGAAAAACCCAACACCCATTGGAGCTAGTGTCTTATTGGTCCCTTTTGGTCCCACTCCAAGCCACACACTAAAGCCCAATTGGAAAGGCCCAATAGGCCGGCCCAATTAGATAATCAGTTAGTTATAAAGGGAGAAACATACAGAATTTTTTTTTTTTAAGAAAAGAAAAGAAAGAGAGAGTGTGAGACACGCTTTCATTCTCCCTTTGGAAACTGATTGAGAGACCACACATCTTGGGCGTAAAGTGGAATTGGAGTGAAGATCAAAAGTGTTCCCAAGTGCTTCTAATTTTTGTTTTGAATTTTTCCACACCAAGATATGCTATCTTGGTCTTAAATTCTGAAATTTACATAGTGCATGTTGTCAATCATTAATGAAATAGATCCTTATTTGTTGCTTCCGCTATTTATTTTGTATGAGATACAAAACCAGTTTTTATCCAACATATGTTAGACACCCTTCTCAACATCAGTGAACAAAACAGTTAGGAGATGGACAAAACTAAGAGAGAGCCATTGTTCCTGGTTAGTATTATTTATTGAGTATTATTTATTACACACAAACTATCTTACATAATTTAATACATACTCCAAAAGTAACTGAAATTGTGACTTAAAGTCACAATTTTCAACTTCAAGGTGTGTACAAAACTATGTAAAACAATTTGTGTGCAACAGATTTTTCTATTATTTGTTACCCTTTTTGCTTTGTCTTGAATTTCTTTCATAATTTTTGCTTTCTTTGGAAGAAGTAGAAATCTTATTCAAATTCAAAGAACAGTACCCGATGCAACAAGTAGAGAGTTTTGCTCTAGAGCACCTTCACACTCTCATACACTAAAAACTTTTGTCTCATTTTTTGTGCTTTGAGTAAAAGTGTTATATTCTGTGCTTTGAGAGTGTTTAAGTATTGTCAAGATTGCTACCTAGGTGCTGAAGTTTATTACGCAAATCAAAGTTGTTCGACACCTGCTCACTTGATCGAAAAGGCTTGAATTTGACAAATCGAGCCTAAACTCAATCAATTAAATCTTAGGTCTAATGAATTGTGATTTCAACTCATTAAGTGATTAGGGTTTCGTGCAAACAAGTCAAATGCATTTAAGTAAACCCTAATGCACGTTAAAAATACTTTTGGAGCTGCTCTCATTTAGATTTAAAGGCTGTGTGCCACTTGCTCTCAAAATCCTCTACCTATTCTTGGGGTCATGAACTAGACATTCATGTTGTAACATCTCTATAATTGAGGAACTTTGTAGACTCGAAGCTGTATTGGGTAATTTTAGTAAGTTTTACTTCGAATGTGGTCATTTGTTATTGTAAAACTTCTAATAAGTTAGTGGATTTGGTTTACCTTAGGATTAATAGGTAAAATTCATTCTGGGCTTTTACTGCGGAATTTCAATTTCATTGGTTTTTGTAGTTATCATATATCATCATCTTCTATCTTTCCGAAACTTTACTATATGCTTAATTTTGGTAATTGTTTGATTAACCAAGGTTGTTCATAATTTATTTAATTAACAACTTGGCCTAAAATTTGGTTAATAACTATTTTAACATGATCTAAAAACCAATCACGCTTAACCAATCACAACTTAAAATATATAGTTTTTTTTCTTTTTTACTTCCCACCCGATAAACTATTCCTTCTTCTTTACAAAAAAAAATAATAATAATAATAATTAAATAAATAAATAAAAACCTTTCTTTAGATGTGTCAAAGTCTTTCCCTCTACCTTGCTCAATTCTCAAAACTCCACAACTATAAGCACTCTCTTATTCCCAGTAATGGCAGAGAGAGAAAGCAAGATTTGAGGGCCGCTACCATATTAAAAAATATTCCCCACCTTCATCCTAGCCTCTTGCCACCATCAAACACTGCCAGAACCGCTACTAGTGTAGGTATTTTTAAACAAGAAAATTGGTATTAAATATAATTTAAATTTTTTTTGTTTTGGGTTGATTGTTGATTGTCTTAGATTTAAGTTTTTGGGTTATTGATTTGATTGTCTTTTATTTAGGTATTTAGGTATTTTGGTTATTGGTTTTGATTAGGGCTGAACAATTTGACTTAATGAATTCGAATCATACAGATACATAATTCAATATGGGTTGTTCATTAACAATTCTTTGGCCTAAACTGAATAGATTTTGTAAGTGTCTTATAGGAAGAACCGAGCAAGGATTTTTCATCATGTATATACAATTTGTTAACTCTGACAAACTTTCCAAGTTTTGGAAATCCTACCACATTTTTAGTAGTAATAAATAAACAATTAAGTTCTTTTACAATATCCCTCTTTAATTAATCTATTTAGATTTTTATTTTTTGGGGTGTGTTATTGATGGTTGATATACCAAGCGATTTTTCTGCTCTATTAGCTACTCATCCAGTAACACCCTTGGTTTCCCTACCTCAAGAGGTACAAAAACAACACAAGAGAGCTTGTCAAGCTTCAGCTTTTAGAGTTTTTTCATTTCCAATCAAATGTAAAATTTATCAATTATGCCTAGTTTCATTAATTCTGCTTCCAATAATCTCCCTTTATATATGCTCTTGCTTTTTTATTCTTCATTTTGTGAATTGATAATATTTTTATTTCACTCTTTTTTCAATCAGTATCAAGTTCTGTTTTTCAAAACTTGGAAATAATAGGCAGTTGATGCAACTTGATTGAATTTTAAAGCATTTATTAGAATAAAGTTATTTTCCATTTCTACGCAGTAGTTTAAACTACTTTGTGAATTTTGTCACTAAAGGCACCAAATATATATGAGCAAAATCTATATTCGCAGTGTAGCATATTAGTATTGGCACAAATCCTTATGATGTTATATATATATATATATATATATATATATATTTAAAAAAAAAAAAAACCATTTAGCACATGACTAAGGGAGTAAAATATATTGTATATGTATTATAGGAAATTTTCCATAGAAATCTACATTTGTCTATATTACACTAGATTAATGAGAATTTTACTATTAGTACTGATAGTAATGATTTCATTTATTTAGTTTCTGGTAATATTTGAGCTTTATGGTTCTTTTTAAATAAGGCTGCTTTTGAATCAATTTGTATCTATGCTAATGGTGTATATACTGAGAATTTTAATACTATTGTCAACAAAGCTTTTGATAAAATCATGACACTAACTTTATTTGGAGACGGCAAAAGTAGAAAATAAAATTTTCGGAAATGTGTAGGTTATCTATTTATCTTAATTATTGAGAGTAAGGATTAGTGCATCTCATAAATAAAGGTGGAGTGATTCTACTTTTGTCTGCAAAGTTTTTCAAGGCAAGAAGGTTATGATGGGAGAGCTTTAGTTGTAGAGCCAGATAGAAGAATGAAGCAATCAGAGGGAGGCTCTTTGGTATACAGTGTAGAGTTCACATCAATTTGTTTGCAATTGTTTTCTCATATTTAGTATGATAACTTAAGCAAAAGTCTTATGAAGAAGGTTATTTGTATTTGTAAAATATAGTTACTGAAGTTGCCTCAAACAAATTTGATAAGATTTTGTTGAGTTGATATTATGATTATTGGTTATTAGTGCATGGCTCATATTTTTGCTTTTTGTTAGTGTTTCTTTTAGATGTGATATGTCATCTTTGGATTTGAATTATTAATCTTTTTGTTGTGTAGGCAATAACCAATGCTCTTAGAGCATCAAAAACATTATTTGTTGTGTAAGCAATAACCAATGTTGGAGCATAAAAAAGGATATAAATTAAATTATTGCATTTGGCTTCTAATAAATTCTTTTGAAAGCACTATTAGAGCATTCCCATTGGGACTGCCAAATGGAATATGGAGGGATGATTTAGCAGTAAAGCCCAAAAACCACCCAACATCCGAACTTGTAAAAGCTTAGAATTGCAAAAAAAATTTACAATTGTGCTATAGTGTCATTCTAAATGTAGAATTGAATTGTAGCACAATTTTAAACGAAAATACTATATTTTATTGATTTTCCCTTTTGATTTCTCTCATTCTGACTCTCACTTCCTCTCTCTGTCTCTCATAGCTCCCCTCCTTACTCCCTCTCTCACATCTCTCTCATTCAAAACTTGCACCAGTGTTGGGTTTTGGATTTTGGATTTTGGATCAGTGTGGATTGGCAGGCTGGGTTTGGATCGGTGGGCTAGGATCGGTTAATGATGGGTTTGGATCGATTGATCGGTGGGTGGCTCGGTAAACACACCGATGGTGGCTTCAATGGATCGGTGGGTCGATTGTTGGGTTGATCGTCGGTAGCTCTGATGGTGATTTTTTTGAATGGGTTTGTAGGGATATGTGGGTTTTTGGTTTGGTTTTGAATTGATGGTCTGATGGTTTTTTTTTTTTTTTTTTTTTTTTTTTTTTTGTAAGTAGTTTTAGTTTTGGTTTAATGGAGGTGGCGTTGCTTTAGGGTGGTGGCGTTGTTTGATGGTGGTTTAATTTGGTTTTGGTTTTGGTTTGATGGTGGTTTAATGGTGGTGGCATTTTTTTTTTTTTTTCCTTATTTGTTGCGGCCTCTGCTAAAGGTTGGGGGAGAGAAAGGAAAAGGAAAAGAAAGAGAGAAATAGTAAAAAAATAATAAAAAAAGAATATTTAAATAAATTGGGGAAAAAATAGAGTTTGGGAAGTTGGGTGTATTGTAAAATGGTATAGTATAATTGATAAAGTAGCTTTTTAAGATGGTAAAATAGAATAGGATAGCATTTCTCATAGTGAATGCTCTTAACAGTGTCATTCATTTAATCGCTGAATTGACAAAAAAAAAAAATTAATTTACTAAAATTTTTGTAATACTAAAAATTTTATTATGTATCGTACAGATTAACGACTAGTGTTACATAAATATGAGTTTTATATGTGAAACTCACATATTTTGGGGGTGTCTATTGTAAATAGACAAATTCAATTCAACCAGTATTTTAAGTGGTGCAAACCTTTAAGAATTCGAAAAACCTAAAATGTATATATCATTAGAAAAAAATATGTCTAAACTTTATCAGAATAATATTTTTTGAGAAAGTTTATCAAAATAATATAATACGGCTAAAGTCCAAACTTACTATAAAATAATATTGCACACACCTCTTTTTCTTTATATTTTTTTAGAGAGTTTTGACAAGCTATAAACGCGTTGACCCTTTGTGATTAATTAAATTGATTAATTAGCCGAATTATTAATTAATCAAGTTAACATGCAAATTCACGTGGTAGCACAAACAAATCACCAGAACTAAAGTATACAACAGAAAATAAAAGCCACGATGATTTGTTTATGAATGGGGAAAACCTGACGGCAAAAACCCCACCAGGTGATTTAAGGTCACCACTCCCGAAACTCCACTATTATCACAACAAGCGATTACAAGCAATGAATCCGAGTACCTTACCAACCTACAGTTGAACGCTTACCCTAATACACAATTGGACTTGTTCTGTAGTGACAGTTTCTCCTCTTAACGCACGGCTCCGAGTACGTGACTAACTAATTGCGCGGATCCTAATATGCGACTTCAATTCACCAACTAAAGAGAAAGTTGTTGGCTGCAAAGTTCTTCAAATCATCCACACGATGAAGATCAAGAAGATGCTTGGTTACAAAACTCTATGGTGCACATTACACAGCAACTTCTTCACAAAATATGAACTAGGGCATGGACTTTGTCTTTGATCACAAATTGCATCAACAAGAATTACTCAATGCTTGTGCAACTTGCATCACTTTGACGGCCCTTAAAACAATCCTTTTATATGTCTAGGGTTAGGAGAACAGAAGTCCCAAAGGCACATTCACGGATTGGAATTAAAACAGAACTGAAAATCTATTTTCTTTAAATCTCGACAGATAGAGGTGTCGAGGATTTGCCGAGAAGCTGTCGAGCCTCGGGGCTGAAACAGCTTCTAAAAATCGATAGATGCATGTGTCGAGACCAAGTGTCGAGCTTTAGTAACTTGCACTTTCCAGCTTGTTTCTTGGACAGACTTGATGACTTCAACACTTAATCTTGAAACACTATTTTTTGAAGCGTTAAACACATCCTAAATCTACCCAATTACAAGTAAAGTGCGTTTTGTCAAAGGATAAGCCAATTTACATAAAATAGTGACATATGTCAACAACTTAAACTACATATGTCCTAACAAGTTTCAACTTATGATTTCTGTTCCTGATAATAGCTCTTTATTTTCAGAGCAAGACACCAATCAGTTTTTTTTATTTAGGCGAAGATTGAACCTCAGATCTCTTGTAGAAAGAATCATTATCAATAGCAATACCTTCGTCCACCAATTCCTTGCAATAGAAGTCCCATCTTCTAAACTTTGGTTGCTTCAAGAGAATTTATTTTGAAATAGAGCAGCGTGAGAGTTGTTGACAACTATAATCAAACACATTGTAGGCAATCCATTAATAAATAATTGTTGATGCTTATTTTTGAAAGCCCAGCAGCCGGAAGAAGCCTAACAATATGGGCAAAAAAGAGAGATGGTGGGTTGATAGGAAAGAACCATTAATGCAGGGATAATAAATCATAGGTTCATAAAATAAATAAATGGGTCTTGAGAAAAAGCAAATTGGCCCAGAGGAGCCCAAAGGAAAAAGTAGTAAACCTGTGGGCATTATGTAATGAAGAAAAGCAAGAATGAGGCACACCAGGCCCGAAGTAATGAAGTAAGAAAGAAAGGGGTTGAAGGAAATCCCATGAGCCCCAAGAATGAAGGATAAAGCAATTGTGCCAAGGAAGCCTAAAAGATTTAGCAAAGTGCCCATGGGAATGTAGAATTAGGAAAATGAACTGAGGATGCGCAAGGCAAAAAAATGGGACAAGGATGCCCAAGAAGAAAGAAACGAGACAAAAGAGCCCATAAACAAACAGGCTGAGAAAAAGCCCAAAAGTAGAATGAATGACCATACGAAGTCATTGAAAGAAGGATAAGTAGCAGGCCCAAAAATGCCTAGCTAACACGAGTCAAATAACACCATGGCAAGAATAATAGAGTGGTATGGTAGGAATGGCAACAAAACTACGGGTGGAATAAGGAATGGACTAAAAGGAAGAAAACCCAAGTAAAGCCCAGCCCTTGAAAAGAAGCAGGCCGATAAAGAATGAATAACCAAAAGACAATTCATGCCATAAAAGGTCAAGGATTTGCAGTAGAGTGCACAGACGAGCCCTAGACCGCGGTAAACGCATGAGCAGTGGATAGGTTTTGGACATACACAAGAAGTGAAGCATGCACAAGACCCAGATACTACCAGCCTATACCCAGCCAATACAAGATTGGTGGGTCATGGGTCAGAGATAAGAGAAGGTATGGTCTGGCAATG
Source organism: Castanopsis chinensis (assembly GCA_032878915.1). NCBI lineage: Eukaryota > Viridiplantae > Streptophyta > Magnoliopsida > Fagales > Fagaceae > Castanopsis > Castanopsis chinensis. The sequence goes on along the minus strand of JAVQMG010000115.1, from coordinate 6,300,236 downwards.
GGGAGAAGGGAAACCCTATTCTGGGGTTCCCGCTTAAGCTCTTTTGGGGTAAATGTCTTGTTGAGATAACATATCACCCAAAAGAGGGAGGATGAGATGGAACCACTAGGTGCATGCCATGAAAAATAAGAAGAGAGAACACCCACATCATGGCAGATGAGAATGCCACGGTGAGAAAACAAATAAATTAACATTCTTTGTTTGGTAATGGAGAATGGCACAGCCAATACAGGTAAGTAATGGTGGCTGGGGTGCTGACAAACCAGTACTACTTGGCAAGGACGCCTAGACCAGACAAAGGTTGTTAAGGGGTAAAATTGTAAAAAAAAGAGTCATGGCAAGTAGTATATAAATGGCCTTTACCATGTACAGTAAGGGGATCGAAAACAGTAGCAATCACCACAAAAGTGATCACCATCACATTGCACAAGAAAACATAAAAAGAAAGAAAGAAAACAAAAGGAAAAAATTGAGATAGTAAAACAGAGGAAAGAAATAGAGAGTTAGAAAGAAAGCAAGAGAAAGTAGAATGGCAGGCATGCACCAATAGATTTTCTTTCCTTCTTTCCCTCTTAAAGCCTACTTTCTTCTAAAGAAAAAGAATCTGTTCGGGCACAAGCCATTTAGGTCTGTTCCTCAAAGTGAGCAATTTTCACAGCAAGATCCTGCTGCAAGGTTACCCACATTGAGGAAATGGTTCCCTTTTTTACCATAGTCCCGTGACAAAACTGAATGTGGCAAACTAATCATTTTCTTCTTTGAATTTACTAATCTTCTTTTCTCTTACTTTAATGAAAGGTTGTTTACTTAGTTTTCCTAATAGTAATATATATCCTACTTATCATTGTTTTTGTTGCACCCTTCTGCCATAACTTTTTCTGCGGCAACTTCGTCTGCCATGGGTATGTGACTAAAGTTTCGACAAACGGGGCATAGTTTGTCTCAAAGCCAGACCAAAGTGAGTTGCAATTGGGCCGATCCCGACTCTCTTATCTAGAACACTTAGGCCCAGTACAGCAGAAGGCAAACCTGCCCGAAATCACGATACGGCCCACCACATTTAAATTAACGACTCTGTTAGGGAGTTAGGAGATAGATTGGGACAAAAGACAGAAGTCCCCACAAACAAATGCCTCCAAAGTCCAAGACGACGCGAAACATGAGTGTCGTGCCCTCACAAGCAAAGTCTAGGCCAACAATGCCTCACCAACAACAGCCCAATTAGGCAAAAGGCATTAACAGAGTAGGGGCTGAACCCCAACTGTAGCCAAGGATACCCACTGACAATGCCAATGTTTTTATTGAGGTATTGCAAGCACTGCAACATTTGCAGTAGCAGACGATGGAGGAAATTCGCTAGCTGAAAACAAATAAGACAAAGGAGAAAGGGAGCTAGCATGTCCCGGAGCATGCAGTAGACAAAGAGGAGACACCGGTTGGAGGTGCTTAGCAGGATGTAGAACAAGATTTCTTCACTATGGCTGAAGTAGTGGCTCTCCTAGAGCAGGAGAGGGCCATAACGCCAAAGGATAGATTTTATGCATGAAGACATCTTTACCCATTAAGAGTACTTAGCAAACCATACCTCGAGAGGTATGAACCACAAATCTTTGCACAGTATGATGGTAGGAAGGGAAGTGCTGTCGAGTACTAAGCAAGTTTATTGACACTCTTGGCCCTTACATAAAAGATGAGGATTTATGTCTTCAATAATTTTCCAAATCATCATGTGACCGTGCCTATACCTGGCACATCGGTCCAAAGCCAGGATCAATCCCAGCCTGGGATGACATGATAGACTTATTTTGCACTAAATACTTCTATAGAGAAGAAACAGTAACACTTGCGACCATGCAAGCAACCAAGTAAAAAAGTGGTGAGGATTTAATAGAGTACATTAAAAGGTTCAGAAACACTACACTTGACTACTATGATCATTGTGAGGAAAAAACATTGGTAGAAATGTGTATGACAAACATGATCAGGGAGTACAGAGCCGTCTTGGAAAACTTGGAAATCTCCTAGTTTGCATAGTTGTTGCAAAAGGCCAAAAAGATTGCTCAATCAGTGAGGCTAAGTTTTGACAAAAGAAACGCTCCACAGGCTATGGTAGTATCCATTGGTGAAAGAAAAAGGAAAGCTGACGGGAGGGAGTACGATACCTATCCACCACTACTATGCACCCCAAAGAAGTTGGATATGCTCCTAGATAAATGGATAGCAGACAGGGTCTTCAAGCCCAATCAGGTTTCCAGAGAACCCATAAAAGAAGAGCAGAAGGATCCACACTTCTACCGCCTGCACAACTACATGCAACACCCTACTGCAGAATGTTAGGAACTCCGTAGATTGGTACACCGGAAAATCAAGGAAGGGAATCTAGAGCTGCCATAGCCGGAAGTTCAAAGAAACCCACTCCCAAACCACAAAGGGAAGGGTGTAGCAGCGGTTGTGATTTGTGTGGGTCTAGAGGAGGATGAAGAAGAGAATACAGCCCTACCTGCCACAACAATTGCCACCTTGCAAAACAATTCCAAGTTTAGGAATTTATTCGACCAATTGGGGCTCACAGCGAGAGAGCGAACGATAGCCACAGAAGCCCTACTTAGCATTGCCTCTGGGACAGGGATAGAATGCCTAACAACAGAAGTCACAAGTGACAAGGCTCTCCTATAGGAATCAAATGAGATCACTTTCAATGATGAAGGTATGGAGGTAGGGTACTTATATCACAAGAGGCCCCTTTACTTGGCTGCATCTATAAACCAAATCCCCATCAAGATGACCTTGGTGGATACAGAAACTTTTGTAAATCCCATCCTACTAGGCACCTTACAGGCAGTGGGAATTTCAGAGAGGAAGATTCAGGGGTGCCCAATGGAAGTGACGGGGTTTGGAGGAAGGGGAGACTACACCGCAGGCCACATCCAGCTATGATTAAAGGTGGGCCCTATAGCTTCAATAGCTCGATTCCACATGGTAAAAATGGAGGTCTTATATCATGTGCTTTTAGGGAGGCCATGGTTGTATAAGCACCGATTAGTCCCGTCCACCTATCACCAGTGCGTGAAGGGAAGGTTGAATGGCAAGATGAAATGCATAGCAGCAAATCCATCACCATTTGAGCAAGCAGAAGCCCATCTAGTAGAAACTATGTTCTACGACCAATGGGTGCCATCTGGAGAGAGCTTAGTGTCAAAACTGTGAGGCACCTTTGTACTTAGGTGGGAAGACATCCGAAGAAACCCAGAACCCGATCTGTAGGAGTTACATCTCAGAGGAAGAAAAGGAAAGAAGCGCTTGCTGTGGAGCTAGATGACACACCACAATGCGTCAGGGTCCAAGGCCCTGATGGCAGGATTGTATATAAGTTATGAAGGTAAGTAGGGCCCATATGTGAAATGCAAGTGTGCCCTAGACAAGAGGGGCAACACAAAAGCTTGGTGTGTTGCATGGCTCAAGAAGGTTCAAGGGAAGAAATTAGTAAAGAGAAAGACGAGGAATTTGTAGTAGGAAGAGATGCACAAGTTGTGGCAGAAGAAAAGTTGGTGGAAATTGACCTGGGATCTAACTCGCAGAAACCAAGACCTATCTCAATCAGTTCACAACTGTCAAAAAGGAGAAATCAATATTGATACTGTTGTTGAAGGAATTCAAAGATGTCTTCGCATGGGATTACAATGAAATGCCAAGATTGGATCCTTGGCTAGTGGTGCATACTTTGAATGTGGATCCCGAGGCCAAGCTAGTGGCCCAGCCTGCCAAGATATTACACACCGAGATAAAAGGGCAAATAGTTAAGGAGGTACAGAAATTGCTAGCCGCAGGATTCATTAAGCCTATTTAACACCCACGCTAGTTGTCCAACATAGTACTAGTGAAAAAGAAGAATGTGCAGACAAGGTGTTGCATAGTTTTCAAAAACCTCAACAAAGTTTGCCCTAAAGACGAATTCTTGTTGCCAAACATGGATTTACTGCTAGATTCTACGGTGGGAAGTTCCATGTTTTCATTCATGGACGGATTTAGTGTGTACAATCAGATCAGAATAGCACCAAAGGATGTGGAGAAAACTGCTTTTAGAACACCCATAGGCAACTTCTACTACACTATGATGCCTTTTGGGTTAAAAAATGCAAGTGCAACTTATCAACAGACAATGACGGCTATATTTCATGACATGATGCATCAGGAACTGGAGGACTATGTGGATGACATAGAGGTGAAACCAAAGAAGAGAAAAGAGCATGCCCAAGTTTTGAGAAAGGTATTTGAAAGGTGTAGAGCTTTCAAACTGAGAATGAATCCTCTCAAGTGTGCATTTTGAGTGTCCTCCAAGAAATTCCTAGGTTTCTTAATTCACTGCAGAGGAATAGATGTGGACCCGGCCAAAGCTACGGCCATAGCTACGGCCATAGCTACCGTGAAACCTCCAACCACAATGAAGGAGTTGAAAAGTTTCTTGAGAAAAGTCTCATACATCCGAAAATTCATCCCTGGGTTGGCATTAATTTCTTCTGCTTTTGCCAAATTGCTTAAGAAAGGGCAAATCTTTGAGTAGGGAAAGGCACAGCAGGTGGCATTCAAAAGGCTACAGCAGATTATAATGAACCTTCCCACTATGCAAGCCCCAATTCGCAAGAAGCCATTATTGTTCTACCTAACCACCAACTCGTATGCTATAGGTGCATTGATTGCCTAAGAAGATAGAGGTGGCATTGAGCAACCAGTCTACTACATCAATCGTGCCCTAAAGGATACAGAAACTCGTTATCTAATGGCAGAAAGAGCATGCTTGGCCATAGTGTATGCTTCGTAAAGGCTGTGCCACTACTTCTTGGCCTACGAGGTATGGCTGATGACTAAGTCTTATGCAATCAAAGCTTTGTTACGACAGCCGATTCTCTCTAGCAGAATATCCTAATGGTTGCTACAACTATCGCAATACAACTTGAAAGCAAGAATGCCTAAAGTCGTAAAGAGCTAAGTTATAGCCGACTTGCTGGCATAATTTTCAGGAGAAGAAGAAATCCCGCTGGATGATAAGGTCCAAAGAGAAGTAGCTATGGCAAAAAAGTCAAAGAGTAATGGGTAATGAAGTTTGATGGGTCCTCTACCACCCAATCAGGAGGAGTGGGAGTAGTCTTGTATCATGAAGAAGACAAAGTTGTGGCACTTTCATTCAAATTAGAACTCCCTTGTTCAAACAACACAACAGAATATGAGGCCTATCTAACTACATTAGCCACGACCCTTGAAATGGGGATCAAGCATTTAAAAGTAATGGGTGATTCGAACCTGGTAGTCTACCAAGCCAAAGGAGGCTTCTCCTTGAAGGAACCCAGCTTAGCCCCCTATAGAACAATGGCCCAAAAGATGGAGGAAAAGTTTTCAACTTTTAAAATAAAGCATGCCCCAAAGAATGAGAACCAGTATGCAGATGCGTTGGCCGTGTTAGGTTCACAAATAATTTTCGAAGGGAATAGCACCAAGATAGAAGTTGGCAAACAGAAATAGTCTATTATCGAGATGTTAAAGGAAAGGTTCCAAAAGGAACAATGTGATAAAGATTGGAGGATTCTCATAAAAGAGGCTCTGATGAAGGGAGAAGACACGACAGAATTGAGTGTGCTAAAATATTACGCCTTAAAAGAGGAGAATTGTACCGCAGGATGCCAGAATTGTACTGCAAGACCTGCCAGCTTGCAACAAATAGAGAGGAAAGTTACGCTGTGTTCGTCAGCGGAGACTAGAGTAGTCCATTCATGCAGTACTTGATAGAAAGTACTCTGCCACAAAAGCATAGTGAAAGATACAAGCTTAAAAGGCTGGTAATATGTTACTTTCTACACAACGGGGTCTTCTTCAAGAAAGGATATGATGGGGACCCATTACGATGCTTGGGTCTTGAGGAAGCAAAAGAGATGATAAAAGAATTCCATGCAGGAGAGTATGGGGAACACCAGGGGAGGAAAAAGTTGTATAAATGCCTGCGACAAACGTGTTACTACTGGCCCACCATGAAGAAGGATACAGCAAAATTCATGAAAAAATGCCACAACTACCAAGGACACACCAACTTGATCCACACTCATCAACAAAACTTACACAGTATGATTACCTCCTAGCCCTTCCATACTTAGGGGCTTGATTTAGTGGGGCCAGTTAACCCATCATCGTGTGGATATATATGGATCTTGGTGGCTATAGAGTACTTCACCAAATGGGCGAAGGCAGTGCCACTTTATAAAGCCACGAGAGGAGCAGTAGTAAAATTCCTCAAAGAAAACATAATTGTGAGGTTTGGGGTATCTCATAGGATTATCAGTGACAATAGCACACTGTTTATCAACAATGATGTGAGGAAGATGCTGGAATTCTACCAAGTCAAACACCATTGTTCATCGCCCTATTAGCCTCAAGGAAATGAATAGGCAAAGGGGACAAACAAGACCCTTATAAAGATTATCAGTAAAATGAACCAAGAATATACAGGAGGATGGGCAATGAACCTGCCAAACGCTCTTTGGGCTTATAGAAATTCATAGAAGTCAGCTACAGGGTTTTCACCCTTTTCCTTAGTTTAGAGGATAGAGGTAATGAGCCCAGCAGAAGTGATGACTCCATCTTCAAGAGTCATGCAGATACGAGAGAACGAAAAAGAAAAATGAGTCTTTAGGGCAGAAAGACGCGAAGACCTAGAGGTGCTTGATGAAAAAAGGGAAGAGACCTAAGAGCGCAGCTGCAAATATAGACAAAGAATGACTGAAGCCTATGGCAGAATGACCAAAGAAAGTGTGTTCACAGAAGGACAACTCGTGTTAAAGGCAGCAGACCACGTTAGGTGAGGTATGGCAAGACCTTCTAAGTTTTCACCAAAGTGAGAGGGACACTTTGTGATAAGAGAAGCACATACAAGTGGGTATTACCGTTTGGCCCATATGGACAGCAAGGATTTGATGGATCCCATCAATGGCAAGTGGCTGAAGCGTTATTACACTTAAAGGAAAAAGTTATGTAGTTACCCATTTTGCTTAAGTTTGTTTTATGTTTCCTTTTCCTTCAAGTGACTATGTCACAAGACAAGATTGTAACATGCTTTATTAATAGTGTGTAATGAAAAAGTATGAAGTATTATAAAAGCACATCATAGTAATAGCAAAAGCAGTAAATAGGTCTTGAGAAAAAGCAAATGGGCCCAAATGAGCCTAAAGGAGGAAGTAATAAACCCATGGACATTATGAAATGAAGAAAAGCAAGAATGGGCCACAACAAGCCCAAAGTAATGAAGTAAGAAAGAAAGAGGTTGAAGGAAAGCCCATGCACTCTAAGGATGAAAGATAAATAAATGGGGCTAAGAAAGCCCAAAAGAGTTAGCAAAGTGCCCATAAGAATGTAGAATGCCCAAGGAAAACATATGGGCCAAGGATGCCTAAAAAGAAAGAAACGGGACAAAAGAGCCCACAAGCAAATGGGCTGAGAAAAAGCCCAAAAGTAGAATGAACGACCATGCAAAGTCATTGAAAGAAGGATAAGCAGCAAGCCCAAAAAGGCCCACCGAACATGGGTTAAATAACACCATGGCAAGAATGGCAACAAGACTACAAGTGGAACAAGGAATGGACTAAAAGGAAGAAAACCCAAGCAAAGCCCAACCCTTGAAAAGAAGCAGGCCAATAAAGAATGAAAGACCAAAAGACATTTCATGCCATAAGAGGTTAAGGATGGGTGGCAGAGTGTACAGACGAGCCCCAAACCATAGCCAACACATGAGCAGCGGATAGGTTTTGGATGTACACAAGAAGTGGAGCACGCGTAAGACCCAGGCACTTCCAACCTGTACCTAGCCAATACAGGATTGGTGGGTCATGGGTTAGAGGTAAAAAAGTGTATGGCCTAGTGATGGGGAGAAGGGGAAGCCTATTTTAAGATTTCCACTCATACTCTTTTAGGGGAAATGTCTTGTTGGGATGACGTATCACCCAAAAGAGGGAGGATGAGCTAGAACCACTAGGTGCTTGCCATAAGGGATAGGAAGAGAGAACACCCACACTGTGGCAGATGAGAATGCCACAGTGAGCAAACAAACAAAATAACATTCTTAATTTGGTAATGGAGAATGGCACAGCCAGCACAAGTAAGTGGTGGTGGCTAGGGCGTTGACAAACTAGTGGTGGTCAGCAAGGACGCCTAGACCACACAGAGGTTGTTAGAAGGTAAAATTGTAAAAAAACAGTCGTGGCAGGCAATATATAAGAGCCTTTACCATGCATAGTAAGGGGGATCGAAAACAGTAGCAAACACCACAAAAGTGATCACCATCACATTGCACGAGAAAACACAAAAAGAAAGAAAGAAAACGAAAGGAAAAAATTGAGATAGTAAAATAGAGGAAAAGAAATAAAGACTTAGGAAGAAAGCAAGAGAGAGTAGAATGGCAGGCATGCACCAATAGATTTTCTTTCCTTCTCTCCCTCTTAAAGCCTACTCTCTTCTAAAGAAAAAGAATCTGTTTGGGCACAAGCCATTCAAGTCCGTTCACTCAAAGTGACCAATTTTCACAGCAAGATCCTCCTGCGAGGTTACCCACATTGAAGAAATGGTTCCCTCCTTGGCCATAGTCCCGTGACAAATCAGTGCTAGTCCATAAGGATGCCTAGACCAAATAAAGGTTGTTAGAGGGTAAAATTGTAAAAAAATAGTCGCGGCAGGTAGTATATAAGGGTCTTTGCCGTGCATAGTAGGGGGATCGAAAGCAATAGCAATCACCACAAGAGTGATCACCATCACATTACATGAGAAAACACAAAAAGAAAGAAAGAAAACAAAAGGAAAAAATTGAGATAGTAAAACAGAGGAAAAGAAATAAAGAGTTAGGAAGAAAGCAAGAGAGAGTAGAATGGCAGGCATGCACAAATAGGTTTTCTTTCCTTCTATCCATCTTAAAGCCTACTCTCTGCTAAAGAAAAAGAATCTGTTTGGGCACAAGTCCTTCAGGCCTATTCCCTCAAAGTGAGTAATTTCTGCGCCAAGATCCTCCTGCGAGATTACCCACATTGAGGAAATGATTCCCTCATTGGCCATAGTCCCATGACAAAACTGAATGTGGCAAACTAATCATCTTCTTCTTTGACTTTTCCAATTATTGCTATCGTTTCTCCTCTAGTCTTTATTATTACATTTACAACTTGTTATTTTCTCTTACTTTAATGAAAGGTTGTTTACTTATTTTGTCTAACAATAATATATATCCTGCTTATCATTGTTTTTGTTGCGCCCATCTACCATAACTTTTTCTACGGCGACTTCGCCTGCCATGGGTATGTGACTAAAGTTTTGGCAAACGGGGCATAGTTTGTGCAAATGCTGAACCAAAGTGAGTTGTAGTTGGGTTGGTCTTGACTCTCTTATCCAGAACACTTGGGCTCAGTACAACAGAGGGCAGTCCTGCCCGAAATCACAAAAAGGCCCACCATAAAAATCAACACTCTTAGACAATTACCAAAAGCTTTTTATGGGTATTTTAATTTAACACTATGGGTTTTTTGGGCTTAGTGGTTAAATCTCTAATACTCATACTATCTATTTCACTGAATATTTTTTTCTTGGAACGGAACCTAAGCCATTGCGTTGGCTTGGATCATTCCCATGTTATACTTTTCAAACTTTCTTTTTGATAGTAATACAATTTCTGTCTTTTCAATCAAATAATAATAATAATAATAATAATAATAATAATAATAATAATAATTGTAGTGCCAATGGGCCTAAGATACGTATTGGACCGGCCCAAAGGTTCTCACAAGGAGGAAAGCCCAACCCAATACCATGAATGGTCCGAGGACATGATGAGTCCCGCCTGTGAAGTCACGTGACAAAGAAAGGTGTCATGCATGGGCAGAACACCACGAAACATGACGTCCGAGAATGGCCAAGTCCTCGGCAGCATGTTGCCGAGGACGAGACGAGTGATCTAGCGGCTCAAGGGCATCCATATTGAAGACCTTGGATGCAGAAACTGAGAAAATGAGAATAAGGGGTAAAGGGAAGTGACAGACAAATATCAAGGAAAAAGCTGCTGCTACCGCATTGAAGGCTCTATACCTACCTCTCTGGCCACATGAATGAGGAAGTGACGCCTGAATATTGAAATTCAAACTTATGCTTACCACCAGAGCCTTTAGTAAGGAGGAATGATAGGACAAGTGTCCAAAAGGAGCATCTGGACTACACGTGGAAGAAAGGAGAAAAGGATGCAGGCCTATAAAAGTCGGAGAAGAAGAAACAAAAGGGGGAGAGACACACACACTGCGGGGAGAACTTGTAAGGAAATACCAAAGATTGTCCTCGACATCAATATATAAAGTCATATTTCATCCATGTATGAGGAGTACGCATGTGTTCTGTGATTTAATCTAACTTTTGTGTTATCTACCGTTCAAAAACCTAGATTAGAAGCCCGCTCTCTATAAATTCATTTTTTAGGGCTCATTGGGCTGGTCTGAAAGTCCAACTTTGGTCTAGCGTGATTTGTGTCCTTACAATAATAATAATAATAATAATAATAAATCGAAACTAAATTTAACTCCCAACTATTAAAACAAATTAAAATAGAGACTCACATAAATAGCAAGTTCCATACAATTACACACCATATGAATTTATTTCTATTTTTTTAAAAGAGAATCCACATTGGTTCTTCCATTGACATTATTTAGAAACACCCTACCCTGTGGCCAATTTTTAGACTTCCCCTAAAGTATTTCTAATCGTTACCATTCTTCTACGTTTTAGCAAATAATTTTTTGTATCAAATTATAAGTTAGTGTTTTTCTTAAGTAAATAATTTTATTAGAAAAGGAAAAGAGAGGAAAAATTAAAAGGCTTATACACTCCCATTTCAAAGAATACAAATCAAAGGGAAATAGAGTTTTTTTTTTTTGGGATAATTCAAAGGGAAATAGAGTTGGATAAACTCAAAAAAAGACAACAAAGGGATGCCGCTTCTCTTATTTCCTTTACAACACATGTTCCACAAAACACATAATGGCATGGCTCCCCACACCTTGGCTACTCTATGGTGATGAAAACATCGTAAAACTACATACCTAGAGCTTGAGCTCTGACATTAAAAAACTTGAGCATTCTAGCATGTTTGTATCTCTTTGAATTGGGAAACTTGCTGATGACCATGTACAAAAGGATTTTCAATTAATTATATAAATTTAAGTCTAGGTAGAATGTTATTTTGAGAAAGATATTCCTCTATTGTCAATTGACTTGACCATATCAATTTGTTTGTTGATTTTTTGCATGAACATAACTCTAATATCTTACCTTCTCAAAAGTTAGAAAAATAATTGCATTGGATGCTCCCATAAGTTATGTCATTTTCCGTAAGTTTTTTTGTTTTTTTTTTTAAATCACATAATGAGGAAACCTATAGGGATGTAAAAGTTTTTATCACATATGTAAGGTTATTACTAAAGCATAGATATATGTAAGATTTTATTTTTAAATCACATAATGAGAAAACCTATAGAGATGTAAAAGTTTTTATCACATATGCGTACCTGATATTCAATGAAGACAAAAGGGAAGCATGAGAGAAGGATTGTATGTAGTGTTCTAGATAAAAGGGAGGAATTGGTACTTTAGTAGATGTATTAACAATTCTCCTACTTCTACTACTACTTTGGGCTTGGCTTTTTCTTAAGCACCTTCTATACGTAAAGTATCAAATAAGTTTAAGCCCCTACCAAGTGAGAAAATACAACCTTACCATGTGGTTGAGGACCATTTTAAACAGTAGGAAGTAAACAGAAGTAAACAAACCAAAATTGATGGCCTTTTTGTAAAAGAACCAAGATGCAAACTAACACCAAAGTTGACATTCATCAGGCATTAATGTGTGTGTGTCTATATATATACATATATATATATATTACCACAGACCACACATTATCAATTTATCATCAATAATAAGATCAAATTCAAAATCCCAAAATCAAGGCCTTCAAAGTAGAAAGGAACCTCAATAACTAACTTCCCATACAATTGTAACTACTTCAGTAATTGAGTCAAAGACAACAACCCAAACTCTCCAAACCCCAATTTTGGACCAAGATGGAAAATTAAAATTTTCACCTTAAATCGCTAGAACCAAAAAAAAAAAAAAAAAAATTTTAATGCCAGCAAACCAAAGGCCAACCATTCAGGGGCCTTTTCTGAACCCTTTTAATTCCATGAACAATTGAAGTGGAGAGTGAACAATATATAGGAAGTAATAACTGGGTAGATAGATTTTCAATTAAAAAGAAAAACTCAAAAATCCAAACCAAACATAACCTTAACTCACATACAAAGATAGAAATATACAGAGTTATACCTCTTCGGTATGAGCGAAGTAGCTGAGGATGTAATTCTCTTAGTCCTTTCAAGGGCTCTGAGCTTCCAAAGCTTTTTCCAGCTAACATCAATTTATGGTTGGTGTATCAGTGAGTTGGGTTGCAAGATGGTAGGTAGATTTAACAGAGGATGGGGAGAAAAGAGATCTTGCAATTTGGGGGAAGGAGAAGAGTAGAGAAGAGATGCGTTTTAAGTTTTTGATTTTTAGAGTTGGGGAGAATAGTTATAGGGTTTGATTTTTGGGTTTGAATGAGAAGTAACAACGTTAGAGTATACGTTTTAGGATTTTAGTTTTTTTTTTAGTTGAAAATATATTTTTTATATCTTTTTCAATAATGTTGACGTGTAAAATTGTGGAGAGAGCTGAGGCTTCAATTATATATATATATATATATATATATGTATATATATATATATATAGATAAGATTGCCCCCAAAACAAAGGAAAATGACATTGTGATTCTGATGGCGATATTATCCTTTTATTGGACAATTACAAGCTCATCCACGTCTTCTCTTCTTTCTATATTGTGTGGGTCTTGGTGTATTGTTTCATCATTTTCGCGGCATAAAATTACTCGAGGATATCAAAAGGGGTTGTTAATCTAAGTGGTTTTCCAGTTTGAGTGTTATGCCAATCCAGTGAAGCTGTCCGTGGGGCACTTGTTTAATAAGGCTTTAAGAAACCTGTGCTGTTGGTTCCAAATATACGTGCGATTGTATTAACTTTGTTTTCAAAATTTGAACCGTTTGAGTCTAAAATGATTAAAAACAAAAGATATAGAGAAAATGAGAGAACAAAAGCAAAGGCAAATATGTGATTTGGTTTGAAAACAAACCTTCTATCTTACTTTTTGTTTTGTTGTTTGTTCTACCAATTACAACTTGTAATATATTTATTTAACTTCATTTCCTTATAAAAAACCAAAATCTAAGATAGAAAAAAAAAATTAAAATATAAAGAAAGGAAATTACATGGTTTAATTTAATTGCGTACAATCATAAAACTCTTACCGACTATATCTTTATTATTCAAAATTATCAAATTAGATATTATAATGAAATTAAAGTAAAATGTATGTTGGAGAGAGAACACATTGGAAAATTTTCAATATAGTAGTTAATAACTTAACATAATGTATAGGAACTCTGCTTAATGCATAGGTAGGTGTGGAATTTATTATGTTCCTAGCATTTTTTCAGAATGTCTTCACTAGTCCTTTGTTTGTATATTTTGTGGATTGTCCTAGTTGACTAGTTCTTTTACTAACCCCATCTACAATCCTTCGTATTACACTTATGAAAGCTAGTTGTAAAATTTGACTGCCCTTCCATTGACCTACGAACGATCAAAACAGGACTACTTCTCAATTAAGGATAGATAGATCTAGGATTGGAGAACTTGTGTCTGGGGGGTGTTTTAATGAAGCCAGTCTCATGAGTATATTGAACCCTAATTAAGAGCCCATATATGGGGCCTTTATGCATGACTTCAAGAGTTGTTGCGAAGCCAACTTTTTAGAGTTATTCAGGGAGAACATCAAAGCCTCCACCTTCTAACATGTGAGTTCACAGAGCAAATAGGAAAAAAAAAAGTTCTACGATGTTGCTACTGCCATAGTAAGGATCAAAGCAAAAATTAATGGCCTAATACGTCACTACAGTAAATCAAATTTTTAAGAGGTTCTAGTGTTAGTTAATGGTTTCAGTCATAAAGCGTTGGTGCATCACCTATGAAGGCATCCATATATTGAAGATTTCATTGGTTTTGGAGTAATAGATGGATTCAACTATAACTTCATCTGCCAAGTAAAGTCTAGTATAAAGGTTTTATAGTATTTTGTGAAATTTCTCTTATTATAGTTAATTGAATTGTTGCATATATAAGGTTTCCCTCATAGTAATTTTTTCTTTGGACTGTTCCCCATTGCTTTTCTACTTTGTAAACGTACGCTTGTTTTCTTCACTTTATTGTTATTGCTTTAAATATGGTGATTAATAATCTATAGTAATTAGCATATGCTAATCGATCATACATAATTGGTTAACTTAAGAAGTTGATAAATTCTTAAATTAACCACGAGCAAGAGGTTGACATTTATTTTTCGCCCATGTCTATGAGCAGTATGATAATTGGAGACTCTTAATCTCCACGAGGACCACGACAATGATATCATGCAACCTCATGCATACATAATCCGCTGTAGTATGTGTTCGTGTCTCTTCCTCGTCGACTGGTTCTTTGTCTAACCACTTATCTTCGAACATCGTATTACAGTAATTTTCAATATATTTTATTATTATTAGAACTATACTTTTGACTTTCGGATTTTTTTTTTTTTTTTGGGTTGATAGAAAGAAACAAAGAATGGTAGAGTGTTTCCATAGTTATGTCCAGGTGAAAAATGTCGACTCAGTCACGTTTATTGATTTTTTGTTCTTCCAAAAAAATTTGGCGCTTTTTAGTGCTGTTAGAGCAAGTGGGTGTGTACTTCTGCCCTGCTTGTTGACTATAAAGGAACAACGGCGAAGTATTGTGTTGTATCACTTTTCACTTTGCTCTTTTCTGGTGGTGATCAGAGTTCAAAGATAAAGATGAATTTCTTGAGCGGTATAATATGTCTTTGCCTCACTTGGCTCCTAATCCAAGCCTTGCATGTAATTTCAAGAAGCAAAGCAATCCCCAGAAGGCTTCCACCAGGTCCAAAACCTTTTCCGATCCATTGATTGGAAACCTCTTAGAGCTTGGCGAAAAACCCCACAAGTCCCTGGCAAAACTTTCCGAGGTCCATGGTCCTATAATCAGCCTAAAACTAGGCCAAGTAACCACAGTAGTCATTTCTTCAGCAGCTAGGGCCAAAGAAGTCCTTCAAATACATGACCAACACTTGTCCAATCGAACCATCCCAGATGCACTCCGAGCCCACAGGCAAGACGACTTTAGCTTGCCATTTATGCCTGTTTCAACCCGGTGGAGAAAC
This sequence comes from Castanopsis chinensis, assembly GCA_032878915.1. Taxonomy (NCBI): domain Eukaryota; kingdom Viridiplantae; phylum Streptophyta; class Magnoliopsida; order Fagales; family Fagaceae; genus Castanopsis; species Castanopsis chinensis. The sequence goes on along the minus strand of JAVQMG010000115.1, from coordinate 6,284,847 downwards.
CTACGCAGAATATGCATGGAACAAATATTCTCAAGCAAGACTCTTGATGCTAACCAAACTATCAGGCACAAGAAAGTGCAAGACGTCCTAGCTGATACTCATCAAAGCAGCCTAAACGGTGAGTCAGTAGATGTTGGGAGAGCTGCTTTCAAGACCACGCTTAATCTATTATCAAACAGCATTTTTTCGGTGGATTTGGCTGACCCAAATTCTGACACGGCTAGAGAGTACAAGGAGATCATTTGGAATGTCATGAAAGAGGTTGGGAGACCAAACTTGGCAGATTATTTACCCGTGTTAAAAATGGTTGACCCCCAACGCGTAAGGCACCGTTTGGCAGTTCACTTTGGAAAGATTTTAGAGCTAGCTCTCCCAACGGCTCCACTTGAGAACAGTGTGTAGTTCTAACATGAACAAGGATGTGTTAGATACTCTTCTCAACATCAGTGAATAGAACAGGGAGGAGATGGACAAAACTAGGATAGAGCGTTTGTTCTTGGTCAGTATTATTTCTTACTCTCTCTGCTTCTTCTTAAATTTCCATCAATTTTTTTTCTTTGGATGAATAAGAAATTTTATTCAAATTCAAAGACCAGTACATGCAGCCAAGAGTTCTGCTTGGATAAAGTCAATTAACACAAAAAATATACATATATTAATGTGTCAAAACGTTATTGATACTAAGTAAGGTCAATAAATAAGAAACATTAAAAACTTATCAACTTAATTGTTGTGAAATTTTTCGTGCACGTAACCTTGCTCATTTTGCTAGAGCACCTTCACTCTCGCAAACAATTACTTTACTTAGACCCCACCAAGAACATAACACCTCACATTTTCTATTTGGGAAAATTATTAAGTATTCCTAGAGTACTATAAATGCGTATTTCCCCCTCTCACATGAATAGTAGGTCTCACCATAAATTTAATTAGTATGACCCACTATTTATGTGAGAGGAAAGAGTATGTATTTATGATACTCCAAGAGTATACAATAATTTCCTATCTGTTTGAGCTGAACTTCGATGAAGAGTTGGTGTAAAAGTGAGGTTTTACACCACCAATGAGAGAATAGCATGTCACTAAAAGTATATAGCTTAGACTAGATTAGCCCATCGGGCTTGGCTCAATATATTGTATTTATAGTTTACTCATTTTACTTGCATTGCACACATATCTGGTCTATAAGGCTCTCTATTGTACATTATTGTTAATACAATATATACAGACTATTCAATCTTTCTCTCTCACTTTGTATTCTTAATGTTGGGAAATTTAGATCCCGGTTGATAGAATTAACAAGTTTTAAACCCAAGTTGTTAATTAGATTTATTATACATAAAACTTGTTAAAACAAACAAACATCAATATCATGTCAAAACTAAGTGCAGCAGAAAAATATATAAGACAAGATATGATGACCCAGGAAAACTAATGAAACCAACCACTTTCACAGTAAAAACCTAGGGGGAAACCTTCCCTGAAAGCAATTCACTATAGTAAAGAGAAGTTTCAGATCTAGTACAAAACCTTTGTCCCTAGACTCTACAATCCCCGTAAATGAACTCACAGCAGAAACCTTCTACTGCTTCAAAACCTCTGAACTCTTCAATATATGAACGCCATCCTTTGATGCATGGATCCCAATATGTGACTAACTCCTTTGTACGAATCTCAGTACGTGACTCACTCACCAACTTGAGGAAGAAGAATGTTGGCTGCAAAGTTCTTCACTTCATCAACAATGAAGATCAAGAAGCACTTGGTTACAAAACCCTTGGGCGCAAAGACGCAGTAGCTTCTTTCAGAGAGAAAAAGGCTTCGGTCACCTTTTGCATATGTTCTCCTTGTATTCTCTTATGTGACAGCCTCAAAAATATGCCTTATATATGCCTAGGGTTGTGAGAAAAGAAACCCTACACAAATACAAAAGCCTGGCCCAAAAATCAGATTTGGAAATCTGAATTCTCATAACTTCGATAGATACCTCGATCGATCGGGCAGCTGTCGAGCCTCATTAAATCTCGATAGATACCTCGATAGATACCTCGATAGATAGTTATCTGTCCAGCAGCTATCTGTCCAGCAGCTATCCGCCAGGTGTCCACTAGGTGTCCAGCTTTAGTACACACTTTTTCTTCACTTGTTTCTTGGTTTAATCTTCATAGCTTTAATACTAGACTTGAACAACATGTTCTTTGAAGTATTAAACACATCTTAGATCTACCCAAATACAAGTAAAGTGCGTTTTGTCAAAGGATTAGCCAACTACATAAAATAGCGACATATGTTAACAAACTTGAAGTACATATATCCTAACACTTAACATGGTATCAGAGTCATTCTTTTAACTTTCTGGTTCCTGTGGACATCTCCGATGTTATTCTGCTACCCTCGCCTTCATCCAATAGCTACTGTCAGAAGAGAGTCACCGCCGTCACGCCCACAGTCCCTGTAACTCTTGAATCTCACTATTCTGTTGATCCAACTTTCAAAGCAAAGACATAGAGTGATAAAGCAGCAAATCCTAAGCAAAATCCAACCAAGAACAGCTAGAACAGACCTCACATGCGCCTACACGCGCCGCCTGAAAATTCTGACTATCGAACACGCGCTACATGCACCATCATGTGCTGCCATAAATGCTTCAAGCGCTGCACATGCCGATTAGAGAGCAGTCACGCACCTCCACTCACAACACGCGTTCCACACGCTTAAGACCATCCACGTATGTCCAAGTCAGCCCTAGGCTGACGTCATCCTGCACACGTCAACATCTGAGTCATCCGCCAACGTCAGCGCACGTCTGTCGTTGACTTGACCGTTGACTTTGCATTGAATTTTTAACCAAAGTCAAAAATTTTCAACAAAACTTGCCTTGCTTAGTTTTTAGCGTAGATTCTGATTTTGAGCTCCGTTTTTGCATTTGAAGTATCCAAATCTCACTTTTTGGTCATATTCTTCATTATGACTCCACAATACGGACAAGATATCGTACATCCTATCACCATTATGTTGGATGGTCTTGCTAGTTATCATGCATAGTCTCAAAATATGACTGTCTTTCTCAAGGGTCGTAAATTGTGGAGATATGTGACTGGTTCAATTCCTAAGCCAGTACCAAAACCTACATCCAAAGTCACAGCTGCTGGAAATGCCTCTGAGACCGCTGCTACAGTGGATGATTATAAAGAATGTCTAGAGAAATGGGAGAGTATTCAAAGTAAGATTTTTTCTAGATTTATCAATACCTCCATTCCCTCCATTCATAATCTTCTTCCTCGTCTTGAGACTACTGAGGCAGCTTAGAAATTTCTAGCCGATTGCTATAATTGCACTAATGATTCAAGCCTGGAGTTCCATATTGAATCAAAACTTTATCAAATGCGCCAAGACACAGGTCAGTCTATTTCTGATTATTATTCTCAGACTTCTACTATGTGGGAACATCTCTCTACTGCAGATCCTCCACTAGTGTGTTCTAAGGACATTGAACTTTTTGTCAAATATCAGGATCGCCGTAAATTTATGCACTTCATGATGGGTTTACGTGAGAATTTTGATCCTACTAGGACTTCTCTGCTGAGCTGGTCTCCTACTCCTTCTCTTGATGCTGTAGTCAAGGAGTTCATTTTTTAGGAGAATCGTCGACCTACTTATCACATGTCATCATCTGATCATATCTTCGCTACATCATCTCCACAACCTCCTGTTGCTGCTTTCACTTCTCCTCCACGAATATACTCTGGGCGTCCCACCTCTCAGTCTTCCAAAGGAACTCGCTGCGAGTTTTGTCGTGCCAAAGGCCATGACATCTCAGTTTGTCGCAAACTGCAAAAATTTGTGCAAGAGCAGAATAAAGCTTCTCTTCCTCGGGCAGCTGTTGTATGTCCGTCAGATCCATCGATTCCTACAGGTCCATTTGTGCTCTCCTCACTTACTACGGCTAATATTGAGGCAATAGTTCCACAGGTTTTATCTCGAACTTCCACTACTCTTTTTGTCACTTCAGGTAAACAACCTTGGTTTTTTGATAATGCATGTTGTAATCATATGACTCTTGATGAATCCCAATTTTCTGATAAGGCACCCTTAGTACACCCTATCACTATTTACACTATTGATGGAACTTTTATGCCTGTTAGTCATAAAGGAACAATCTCTTCTCCTGGTTTATCCCTTAATGACACCTTTCATATCCCAAAGTTATCCCTTAATTTGCTTTATGTTGGTCAACTTTGTGAATTAGGCATAGATCTTCTATTTACTAATCATGGTGTAGATGTGCAGGATCCTCGGACGGGTCAAGTGCTTAGAACAGGGTGTAAGGTTGGTCGCATATATGAGGTTCATGACTTGGAGATTCCTTCACAAATTGTTTCTGTAGCTGCTACCACTGCCACCCCCTCACCTGATCTATGACATGCTCGTCTTGGTCATCCATCCTTATCTCATCTTCAGTTGTTAGCTTCTCAAGATCGCTTAGGTTCAGTTCAGTTTCAAAAATTTGATTGTACTTCCTGTTATTTTGGCAAACAAGCAAAATTGCCCTTTAATAATAGTGACTCTTTTTCTTTTGCACCTTTTGATCTTATACATTCTAATAATTGGAGTCCTGGACCGGTTTCCACTAAAGGGGGATCTAGATATTTTGTCATATTTGTAGATGATTTTTTCGATATACTTGGATTTATTTACTTCACCATAGGTCTGAACTTGTATCTATTTACCAAACATTTCATAAATTGATTGAAACACGGTTTAATTGCACCGTCAAAGTCTTTTGATTAGATAATGCCCAAGAATATAATGATAAATCTTTTCTATCCTTTTTAGATAGTTGTGGTACCCTTCTTCAAAGGTCTTGTCCTTACACCTCTCAACAAAATGGTCATGCAAAATGAAAACATCGTCACATTCTTGATGTTGTTCGCACCCTTCTCATTTCTGCCTGTCTTCCTGAGCGCTTTTTGGGTGAGATAGCATTCACTGCTGTGTACACTATTAATCATATTCCTTCACCAACTACACACAATAAATTACCATTCGAGCTTCTCTATGGTCAAACCCCTGACCACTCCTCTCTTCGGGTTTTTGGTTGTGCTAGCTTTGTCTCTCTTCCTCCTCATGAACAAACAAAGTTTTAGCCTCATGCTTGTCTCTGTTGTTTCCTTGGTTATGGTGTCTCTCAAAAGGGGGTTTCACTGCTATGATCTTATTTCTCATTGGCTTCGTGTCTCCCATCATGTTGAGTTTTGGGAACATCGTCCTTTCACGAGTCTTCAGCAGTTTCCTGCTTCCTCTTCCCCAGAGTCTCCTATTTTTACCGTTCTTTTCCTCCCTCTCTATCCTGAACTTGTGGAGGATTCTTCGACATCGGCTACCTCTCTAGACAACTCATCTCCGGTTCCGTCCCCAACATATGACCCGCCTGTCTTGGATCCTGTGGCACCACCCTCTCTTGAATTACCTGTTGGTCCTAAACTTCGTCATTCCACCCGGGTAAGCAAGTCTTTCTCTCTCACTTTATATTCTTAACAATCACAATCATAACTCAATTAAATTTTACAATCCTCAAACATGAATACATGATAGACCTGGAGATCTAAACATTTGAACCCAAAATCTCATCTCCTCCTCTCCTCTTAGCACCAAAGCTCTACCCTGCCACATATGCTGCCGCACCGAACCTCAAGGTGTGTTCTTTGATGATTTGTTATTTCCCCAAAGACAAATCTATCCTATGAATTGCTTTCAAGCCAATAGTGATCTAGTTGAAGCTCTACCATAGCATACATTAGTTGAACAAAATTGATAGAACTTGAAATACTAACTAAATAAATCCTATCAAAAGAACAAACCCAGTAGTGCAAGACTAGGGATTAAAATACAATGAAAAACCACCCCAAAAGTTTCATCCTATAATAATATCATGATTTGGAACCCAAACAAAATTAGCTACAACAAGAAAACAAGATTCTCATAATAAACAAATTAGAGATTTGTTTAGGGTTGAACTCAACCACTTTGGAATCCAATCAAAACACAACAAGGTAACAAAATACACCAAAACTCATGCTAAAGCAAGTGATTAACATCCAAAAAAACTAACCCAAAATCATTAATATTTTGAAATCCAAACTAGGTAAAAGAATAAATGACAAAAAAACAAACAAACAAACCTTGAGGTTACAACACCACGATCACGGCGACTCCAGCGCATTTACCAAGTTCCAGCATAGAGTCCAATGGAAGTGTGGAAATTCAGTGTTAAGAAGAGGCAGATACCTTTGATTCCTCTAGAAACTGATATGCAATGTTGTTGTGTTTTTGTTTTGAATTTGGGGATTTATTTGAGTTATTCTTGTGTGCGGTAGGGTGTATTTGGTGTTTGTTTGGTTAATGATGTGGTGTTCTCTCATTAGTGGGGTAAAACCTCACTTTTACACCAACTCCTGGCTAAAGTTAAAACTCTTTACGTTTTTGGATGGGAATAGTACATTTTTTTCAACTAAATAAAAACAGAAGTTCCAGAACAAAACATGTTAATTTCCGAAGACAAATCAAGAAAAATCTTAAGAGGCGCAACAAGTTGACTTGTCCACTTCTTAGCTAAGGTGTATACACACCTATTCGCTTTTGTAGCAATGATTTTTCCTTGAGAAATTTGGAAATCAGTAGCTTGCAATTATCAACAAGAGAGGAAATGGACCATTAGTTGAATTTTTATTCGAACATGACAATTGACATCCACTACAGATCTATCATCCACTTCAATTTCAACAACTGCTAAAGATAAGCATTAACAAAGGGAGTGAGGTGAGTCGAATATTGTTTTCCATCAAAACTTCAATATCTCTACCAAAACTCTACCACAGACAACGTACAATAGGACAATCTCTTTAATAGTTAGTTATTTATTTACTGTACTTATGAATGATGAACATGGTTTGTGAACATGGATTAGGACCTATTTGTTGCGGGAATTGATACAACTTCAGCCACAATAGAATGGGCAATGGCAGAGCTACTCCACAACCCAGAGGCATTGTCAACAGCCAAAGCAGAGCTAGATAAAGTAATTGACAAAGGCAACCCAATTCAAGAATCAGACATTCCTCGGTTACCTTACTTACAAGCAATAGTCAAAGAAACATTGCGGTTGCATCCAGCAGTTCCTTTCTTGCTTCCTAGGAAAGCCCAAGTAGACGTAGAAATCAGTGGCTACATTATCCCAAAAGGCGCACAAGTGCTAGTGAATGCATGGGCTATAGGACGAGACCGGAGGTCATGGAACAACGCAAAATCATGTATGCCAGAAAGGTTTTTAGGGTCAGAAATTGATGTTAGAGGACTGAACTTTGAGCTAATACCATTTGGTGGTGGAAGAAGAACATGTCCTGGTTTGCTACTGGCAATTCGAATCTTACACTTGATGTTGGGTTCGCTCATGCAGGCATTCAATTGGAAACTTGAAGATGGGGTTAAACCTCTTGACATGAACATGGACGACAGTTTGGCATAACCTTACAGAGAGCTCATCCTCTAAGAGCTGTCCCTATTCCAGTGTAAAAATGGTTGAAGAATTTACTTAGTTGCAGCTAGTTGTATTGTCTCCTATAATCCATTCACGGTGTCAAATAGGTTGAATAATGTACGTAATTGGTTGTCGATTAAATTACTACTAACCCTACCCCTACAGTACAATGTTAATCAAATGGGTCACGGGTGATTATGTTTTTGTTGTTTTCTTTTCTTTTTCCTTTTATCCTTTTTGCGGAAAAGTTTAGAAGTTTTTATTAATGTATCAAATAATGCAACATTCAATTGACTAAAGCATTTCCTGTGCTTCATGAATCACATGACCATACCTGGTATGGATGGGCATGGGATTAAATAACTAAATTGGTGATTGCATAAAACCAATATTTCCCCTTAATTTAGAGTTCAAAACAACAACAACAAATTTGAAAATCATAAAAAAATAATAATAATAATAATAAAAAAAGTAAAAAAAAAAAAGGTTCATTCACTCATTATGAGGTCAATTTGGGAACTTTCTATAATAATTCCGTAGGAGCTTTGATATTTTCTTATTAGCAAATAAATTAACTATATTTCATATGTTGTCAATTTCATATGAGGTCAATAAAATTAGCAAATATATTAACTACAATTCATATGAGGTCAATTTGGGGCCTATGATACAGAACAGACTTATAGTCATAAAAACCTTAAAGTTGTGTTTGGTTGGATGGGTGGAAAAATAAAAGGATAGAAAATAGTGGGAAAATAGAAAAATAGAAGGATAGAAAAAATTTCAATTTCCCTCCTTTTTATTTAATTGTGAGTGAAAAAGTGAAGTGATAGAAAAAAAAATGAATTTGTATAAATTTACCCATATACCATTATTAAAATACGATGTCCAATTAAAACAGAAATGTGATAAGCAACCTAAAAAAAACCAATCACCCAAATTTATTATTAAAAAATCATTTTCAAAAAAAAAAATCAATTCTAGTTAAATAAATAAAAAAACACAAAGCACCACACCCAAGAAATTAAAATATAATAATAATAATAATAATAATAATAATAATAATAATAATAATAATAATATTAATATTAATAATAATAATAATAATAATAATAATAATAATAAGATGTCGCAACATTTGTCCAGGATAAGGAAAAAAAAAAACACAAAGCACCATGCCCATGAAATCAAAAAAAAAAAAAATTAAAAATAAGAGGAGGCAATGTTGCCCAAGAAACTATAAGAAAAATAAATAAATATATAAAGAAGGTAACTGGAATTTGCCCAAGTGCACTATACGTAGGCAATTTTTTCATTCACCATCAAGCAGCTCCCCTTACCAATTTTCTTTCCATTTTAAAGAGACAAATTTTGTGTGAGTCCGAGCAGAAAATGTCTAGCTCCACATAAAAGTATTTTTCCCCCATTCCTGTCAAACAACACACAAACCCATTTTCTCTCTTATTTTCTTTCTAAAGTTTTTCATTCACTATATTTTACCTCCAAACAAATACACCCTATGATACCTAAATTTGTTAATGAATAAAAGTCGAGTCCAAACTTCATCCCTTTTGGGTCTTTCATACTGTAATTAATGAAAGTAAAATGAACATATAAAAGAAAACATAAAAGGAATTTAATTTTTGAGAACAAACACACGCGAGGGAGTAGCAAAAACATAAAGATATGATGAAATAGTTTGGGATAAACACAAAAGGTCCTTTGATTAGTTGAATGGCTGTATTACAGCCAACGTAGTCCTTAAATGGCTCATTATATGATGTTTAAGTGGCAATCAAGATGTTTTGTGGTAGTCTTACACAATTTATACCAACTTTGGGCATTTAACACACTAACTTTAGTCACTCAACAGCAAAACTTAGGCGCTTAGTTAAAACCTAGTATCATCGTTTATAGAGCAACGACTCAGTCGTAGATCGACTACATATATAGCACTTGAAGAAGGTGCGAGAAGTATGAGATCGGTGGTGGTGTCTCATGTCTGACAGCGGCAATTTAAAATTATGTTCTTACTATATAAAATGGTCCATTTATATGCATGTGAAAGAGCATTTAGAATCTTAGATCGTCACTATAAGATAAACTAATCATATTTGCTAAGTTGCTCCATACCACGAAACGATTTTGCATATTATAATTAGCACTTCTCCTCCATGCCCAATGTTCAATACACACCAGCGCAAGTACGTGCAAGTGTGCAACACACAATTATACAAACCAATTCAATATGATCCATTCATTAATTATGGAGTATCAAACATAACTTAAATCAATTCCGACCAAGTATTTATGCAGTGTGTGTCACATCTTACAAACCTATCTTTAAACAATTCCAGCCAACAGTTATCAGTTTATATGCGTCACAAAGTTCTCTCTAAAATTTTGGTGATGAAAGTGAAACTAAGGCCTCTTCTAAGCAGATATTGATAGATCCAACATAGGTGGCATTTGTACCAAATAGATGGATCATGAAGAGTGTGGTGATAGCCCAAGAGTTAATTTATAGTTTCAAACACATGAAGAAAAAAATAAGGAACTTTCTAAGGATAAAGCTCGATTTGCAGAAGGCCTATTTTAAAATGGAGTGTGACTTTCTATTGTCTATTTTAAGAGCTTCTATATTTAATGAGGAATTAGCATGTAACCCATGCAAACACATGGATCCATTTAAAATTAAAGATAATTTTTGTTATAAAAATATAAATAATTACTCAAATTATTAAAAAAAATAGCATGTAACATATACATACATATGAATACATTTAAAATTAAAAACAATTTTTATCATAAAAATCTAATTACTTAGTCAAATTAATTTTTTTAAGTAATTGTAATTAGTCACATATTAAAGTTCTTACCCAAATTTAATAGTATTTATGATCATTTTTTTTCTAATTTTTAATAAGATAAAATGTGTGATAATCTTTTGTTGTGTGGTGATATTATTTGAGTATAAATGATTATTTTGTTTCAATTTTTATTTTATAGTTCATTAATATTAAATTCTTAATATTTTACAATCATTAACTCACTTAACACAAAGATTAAAAAAACTTAAGTGGACACATAACACAAACTTAAGTGAATAATTATAATTTGATTCCCATATAAATTTAGACGCATAGCACAAAATTGAATTCTAATTGAACTTTCTCAGAGATTTGTCTATTAATTAATATATATATATATATATATATATATGTAATATTGGTGTACCAATTCATTTCATGTTATTCAATATACTTTGCTCCTAAATGGTTTATCTCAAGTGTGTAAAGTTTGACTTTATTTTTTAAAATAAAAAAATAAATAATGACCTATAGAACCTACTTGTGAGCTACAATGCACTTTTCATATATAGATAACGCCCTTAGAAAAATAAATATAAATAAATAAAGAGGAGAAAAATACTTGTCATGTGTAAAAATCATTCATTGGTGCGCACATGAATTCAAGATGGTTTTGATTTTGATTCTTTAAAAAGATTCTAGATGGTTTTTAAATAAATAAATAAAAAGAAGAAAAGTAGTTGCCATGTGTAAATCATTCATTAGCGTGCACATAAATTCAAGATGGTTTTGATTTTGATTCATTAAAAAGATTGTAGATATTTGTATTATGGATGGCAAAATCCGACACACAACACGACACGACACGACACGACACGAAATTAGTAGATTATGAGTTAAAACTTAATAGTTCGTATTATATTAGGTTAACATGACTAATTTATTTAATAAACGTATCATATTCGTCTCCAACTCTTATTTAAATGTTATTTTGTTAATATACTCTTCAAAACTCAAGATATATAAAATTATTAGTTGTTTAATTTTTTTTTTTTGACATATTGTGATGAATTATATGTGATATTGAAATACATCTGTTTCAATTTTGAATGATTATTTGTTATATAGTTACTTGTTAATTCTGAATTTTATATTAAAAAATCTATTGTTTGGTTTTCCGTAGTTCAAATCTGTGTTAATATTAAAATTTGTATTTTTCCCGCTTTGATAAAATCTGATAAACAAGTTGATACAACTGACCCATTCAATAAATAGTTTGTGTTAGGTGTTGAAAAATCCTGATTCGTTTAATAAACATATTAGGCTAATATCGAACTAAGTGAGCGTTTGGATAAGTTCACGTTTTGCGTTTGCTACATTTTTTTTTTTTTCAGCTGAGGGCATCTTGCACTGTTCATTGTCCATGAACAATGCATTTAGGCATGTGAACAATAAAATTTTTGTGAACAGTAACTTTTTATTATTTTTTTATTGTTTTTAGTTTTCAACAAAATAAGCGGTATCTAAACAGACCCTAAATAGTCGAATACTCATGAGTTGACAATTGACACAGCACGAACTCGAAACGTGAACACAAATTGTCACCCTTAAATATTAAATGTTGAATTATGAACCATGCTTAAATTCTAGATATTCTATGTACTATTTTGTTAATTTTTATTTCATTTTTTTAATAGGAAAAATTTTATTTTATAAAATTTATAAATTCACTTTTAGGGATCGTTTCCAAATCCCTAAAAATATCCCAATCCATCTCCTTGAGAAGTTTGAGAAGTGTTACTCGGGGAGAACTGCAGACGTCGGCATGTATGATGCCATGTTTGCTGCCGGGCTAAAGCTGCCACTAACAGCGTTACACCGTCAGTTGGCCGACTTTTGGGAAATATCTGTCAACCAGATTGCTCCTAACGCTTGAAGGATATTTATTGGAGCTGAAATCCTTTAGATTTGTCTTAGCAGCAAAAACCGTCAGCTTACATTGGATGAGTTCTTCTAGTGCTATCGACCTCAGCACATCGCCTCATCCAAAGGAATACTCCATTTTGTAGCAAGGAAGAAAACACTTAGGCTAGTGTCAAACATGCTTGACTCCAATAGGAAGTGGAAGAGTAGATATTTTTTTCGTACAAGGGACGAATTGGGTATGTCGTCCAGAAGAGTGGGTTACTATGCCTCATGGTTTTGACAACACTTGGGGCATTGTTAAGGAATCAAGTTTACTGCCATCTGCTTTCACTTTTTTCTACATATTTGTTAGCTTTAACGCCGTCTACTCTTTTAATTTGATAATGTCGTTTGCTTCTTTTCTCAGCGAGCGTTCATCCACGTATAACTGAAGAGCTTCATCCATCGGGTCCTTGAAGTTCCATTTAAGGAACGGAAGTTCAGGGACCTGATTACTCTTGATAGTTTGCGCGCCTATTGTGGTGATCTAGGGCCAATGCCAGCAGCCCGTAGACTAAACAATTATTCTCGTCGACGTATGTATTTCATCACTTTCCTTTTTCCCACCGTCATTTGCATGTCGTCTATGCATCTAACTTCGTCAGTCATCCTTTGCAGAAATGGAGGCAGCTAGATTGAGATCCTCGGTGAGGGCATTAGCTACTGCCTATAAGAGAGAAGAGAAGGAAAATGAGAAAGGTAAGGAGGTGGCATTCTCGTCAGCTCCCAAGGTTGTTAGGAAGGGGGTGCCCAAACACAAGGCTAAAGTGAAGGGGGACCGGCCTCCTAAGAAGGGCAAGGTTACTTCCACAGTTGACAAACAGTTGAAGAAGTCGTCACCTCCCAAACAAAGTCATGGGGCCTGCAAAAGCCTGATGATGGCAACAGGCCCCGTCAACCAAGAAACGAATGATCTCCTTACTCATAAGGGATACACTGTCAAGATGGTTGAATCGATCATCAAGGAGACGGACTTAGATCCTTGCAGTAATTAGGAGACCGAGGACCTAGGGTCATCACGTTTTTTTTACCTTTCTAGGTTACATCTCCTCCCTTTGATACATACACCTTATGATTCTCCATTTTATAGCTGACAGTTGTCTCGCTTTGCAAGCATTGGTGCGTATGAAGGTGCTCCAAGACAGGTGCGTTGACAAAGAAAGGGTGATCCATCACTTTAGAAAACATAATAAGACCCTAACCGAAGAGCAAGCATAATACAAGGAGGTCATTTGTATTCTGAACAAAAAGGTGGAGGATTTGAAGAAGAAGGTGACAGAGGAGGCGAATCTTAAAGAAAAGGCTGAGGAGGCAAAGGCAAATGAAAAGAAGGAGCTGACAGCTCTCTGTGGGTAGGTAGAGACAGCCAGAACTGACACCGTAATGGAGTTCAAGGCTCCGCAGGATTTTATTAACGCTTGTGTTGTATACTATCGTGACGGATTTCAGGATTGCCTGAAGCAAGTCAAGTCTTTCTTCCCACACTTGGATTTATCCAAGGTCACCCTGGAAGACCCTATGCCAACAACCCCTACTGCTAGCGACACCACTGATGATGTCACCAACGAGTCTACTCATGTAGAGCAAGGCATGCAGGATGACATCATGGTGCTCGCTCAACCTCCCAGGAAAGGCCCGTTACTCCTATAATCCCGTCATCTAAAGATCCTCCTCTTGACATCGAGAACCCTTCGGCTCCAAGTGCCCAAGACCCCCCTCCTAAAGATGACGAGAATGTTCCTGTGCAAGACGTCCAAGACCCTGTAGTTTAGTATTCTACTTTTAACTTATTTTTCATGTACTTCTTCCTATTTTCAGACAATGTCGTGTGCCCTTTGTTTTTTGGCTTTTTATTGTAAACACCTTTTTTATATTATGGCGTCTTTTTTGTAACCATTGTTTTAGATACATATACTTTTGTTGATTTCTGTTTATGTCTACCAATCTTGAGAGTATGTGACGCAATGAACTCGTCCACCCTTTCATTTGCCTGTGGACTTTGTGGTAAGCTCGTCTACTTGTGGGCTTTGGAACAGACTCATCTACTTGCAGGCTTAGTTGTGCAATCATCCACTCGTGGACTTTGTAGTAAGTTCGTCCACTTGTGGATTTCAGAGTAAACTCACCGCATATGGACTTTATAAATTCATCCACTTATGGACTCGTCCACCTATGGACTTTGTAGTAAACTCGTCCATATTTGGACTTAATAAATTCGTCCACATATGGACTCGTCCATCTGTGGACTTTTTAATAGACTTGTCCATATTTGGACTTGAGGCTTCCTCATGGGATGAACTCGTCCACTTTGTGGACTTAATAATGAACTCGTCCACTTATGAATTTTGTAGTTTCGAGGCACCCTCCAAGGAGGAACTCGTCCACCTTGTAGACTTAGTAATAAACTCATGCATTTATGGACTTAATAGTTTCGAGGCATCCTCATGGGATGAATTCATCAACTTTGTGGACTTAATAATAAGCTTATGGACTTAATAGTTTCGAGGCATCCTCGTGGGATGAACTTGTGCACTTTGTGGACTTAATAATAAGCTCGTCCACTTATAGACTTAATCACACACGTAGTAGAGAAAAACATTTACATAGGTCATATCTGAATAACTCCTCTTATTGAGATAAATACGTGCATAAGTAGAAAATTGTTCTTAAAAAAAGAATAAAAACCTATCCTTTGGGCTTAAAAAGTACTATAGGTAAAAGTTAACTAAAAGAAATAAACTAGAAATGAGGAGTAGCGCCCTTCATGCTGTCTTCTACTGGTAGTATCTCCTAAGGTGCTCGGCGTTCCAAGGATAGGGTAACTTCTGCCCATCTAACGTCTCCAAGTGGTACATACCTTTCCTTTGCCATGACGTGACTCTATAGGGTCCTTCCCAATTAGGTCTGAGATTTCCCTAGGAAAGGTATCTCATGGCACCCGTCACCTTTCTCAAGACAAGATCCCCAACTTGGAAGTTTCTGTGCCTAAGCCTAGAGTTGTAGTGCTTGGCCATGAGGTCCTAGTACCGTGCTAGCCGTTGTTCGACTGTCGCTCTAACTTCGTCCACTAGGTTAAGCTGTAGACGCATGGCCTCATCGTTCTTCCTTTCATCGTGATTGCCCACCCTGTAGCTTGTGAGTCTAACATCAGTTGGGATAACTGCCTCACTTCCGTATGCTAGTCAAAATGGCATTTCCCTTGTGGGAGTTTTGGTTATCATCCGTACACCCATAGTATGCTTGGCAGCTCTTCTGACCATATACCCTTTACCCCCTCAAGCCAAGTCTTGATGATCTTGAGCAAGGATTGGTTTATGACTTCTACTTGCTCGTTGGCTTGAAGGTAGGTGGGGGAGGAGTAGTGGTTCTTGATCCCCAATTGTGAGAAAAAGTCCCTGAAGGGTCGTTGTCAAACTGCTTCCCATTATCTGAGACCAAGACTCTAGGGATCCGGTACCTACAGACAATATTCCTCTAGATGAAGCTTTATATGCTCTTCTCTATGATGGTGGCCAGGGCTTCAACTTTAACCCATTTGGTGATACAGTCTATGCTGACTCTTAGAAACTTCAACTGCCTTATTGCTTTTGGGAATGACCCCATGATGTCCAGTCCCCATTGAGCGAAAGGCCACGGGGCTGTCATTAGGGTGAGCTCCTCTGTCAACTATTTGATCACATTGCTGAACCTCTGGCACTTGTCGCAGGTTTTGACATAAGCCTCGGCATCCTTCTGCATAGTAGGCCAATAGTATCCAGCTCAAATTAGTTTGTGCACCAACGATCGCGACCTGAGTGGTTCCCGCAAATGCCTTCATGGACTTCTTTTATGACATAGTCCGCTTCTTCAAGGCTTAAGCATTGTAGGTACAGTCGAGAGAAGCCTCTCTTATACAGGACATCCTTTATTAGGACAAACCGTGCCACCTATACCTTCAATTTTCTCGTGGCGTCTTTATCATCAGGTAGTGAACCATTTTTCAAATAGGAAACTATTGGTGTGGTCCAATACTTCCCGAATCTATTTCCTGTATAGTGACGTCATTTATCAAGGGCAGGAGCTAAACAAAAGAAAGTACTTTACTAGGGATAAGCATGTGTTCAGCTAGGGCGGCTTTGGCAAGGTGATCAGTTTTCTCATTCTCTTATCCAGGGACTTGGACGAACTTGGCCTGCATCTCGCCTACTCGTTTTTGCACCTGCTCTAAGTACCTCTTAATCTTTTCCCCTTTGCATTCAAAGTCTCCTTTTACCTGACTAGTGACAACCTAAGAGTCACAATATACGACCACACTTATTGCCCCTGTGGCTTTTGCGAGGTCTAGCCCTGTCACTAAAGCTTTATACTCTACTTAGTTATTGATTGTTAGGAAGTCTAGACAAACCATACTTTCAATCTCGTCACCTTCTGGGGAATGAAGCACTACACCGACCCTGCCAACCTGCCTATTAGACAATCCATTTGTGTGGATGCTCCATTGAGGATGTTCTTCTACCCTCTGGCCTTCCATGCCGGTGAACTCTGCAATAAAGTCGGTGACTACTTGTCCTTTTATGGCAATTCGAGCTCAGTATTGAACATCAAATTCGCTTAATTCTATTACCCATAGCACCATCCGTCCGGTGGCATCAAGACTGCTCATTGCTCTGCGTAGAGGCTTGTCCGTCAAGACGACCACAGTGTAGGCTGGGAAGTATGGCTTGAGCTTACGAGCTGCAGTGACTAAAGCAAAGGCAAGCTTTTTCATTGGTGGGTATCTTTCCTCCGTGCCTCGGAGCGCTCGGCTTGCCATGCTGACGACAGCCAAAGATACAGCGAAGTAGAGGAATGGTTCTTCTCCTAGTTTAGAGGGACTTAGCAATGGTGGTGAAAAGAGGTAGGCCTTCAATTCTTTAAATTCTTGTTGACACTTGGCCGTCCACTCAAAAGACTTTTTCAGTGTGCGGAAGAAAGGTAGGCACCTGTCCGTTGCCCTTGATATGAACTTGTTCAACGCGGCTACTTTGCCGTTGAGGCTTTATACTTCTTTCACGTTCCTTGGCGGTGACATCTCCATTATGGCTCAGATCCTGTTTGGGTTAACTTCAATACCTCTTTGGGATACCATGAATCCTAAGAACTTTCCCACCGTTACTCTGAATGCACACTTACTTGGATTGAGCTTCATGTTGTAAGTGCGGAGGTTGTTAAAGGTCTCCTTAAGGTCATCCAAATGGTTATCCTCCCTTCAGCTTTTTACCAGCATGTCATCAACATAGACTTCAACGTTTCTTCCAATCTAATGGGTAAACATCTTGTTCATTAGTCTCTGATATGTTGCGCCTGAGTTATTGAGGCCAAACGGCATCACTTGGCAGCAAAAGAGGCCTTGGCTGGTGACGAGCGAAGTCTTCTCTTGATCAGATTTATCTAGTTTGATTTGATTGTAGCCAGAAAAAGTGTCCATGAAGCTCAATAATTAGTGTCGGGTCGTAGAGTCCACTAAGATGTCAACCCGCCGGAGTGGGTAGCTATCCTTGGGGCACTCCTTGTTCAGGTTCATAAAATCTACACACATCCTCCACTTCCTATTGGCTTTCTTGACCATCACCACATTAGCCAACCTGTCAGGATAGTAAACTTCTCTAATGAAGTCTGAATCTTGCAACATGCGGACTTCCTCTGTTATGGCCCGGTCTCGTTCTAGGATACTCGCTTCTTCTGATGGATAGGGGGAAAAGTAGGCGATACATTCAACTTGTGCACCATGACTGAAGGGTTGATTCCAAGCTTGTCTTTATGACTTTAGGAAAAGACGTCCTGGTTCTCTTTTAGAAATGTCATGAGCGCTTGATGAATTTTTGGACGGGCAAGAGTGTCAATCCTAGTTCTTCATTCAAGCCTGAAGTTGTTGAGTGGTATCTCTTCCAATCCCTTGACGGGTTCTGCAACCATCCACTACTCTTCTATGCTCATGGTTTGAAGATGGTCATCCATTTTCGATGTTGCTATGTAACACTCTCATGCTGCCACTTGATCTCTGCGTACTTCCCCAACCCCATACTCGATAGGGAACTTAATCATCAAGTGATAAGTTGAAGTCACGGCCTTCCATGAGTTGAGGGTAGGTCGTCTAAGGATGGCATTGTAGGCAGATGAGCAGTCGACCACAAGAAATGTTACATCCTTTGTGATTTGCAATGGATAATCACCGACCGTTACAAGTAATGTGACCGCTCCGAGGGGATATACCCTTATTCCTCTGAATCCAACAAGTGAGGTATTGGTCAAGACCAGCCGTTCTCTTTCAATCCTTATCTACTGGAATACCGGGTAGTAGAGAATGTCAGCAGAGCTTCTATTGTCAACCAGGACCCAGTGAGTGTTGTAGTCCCCTACCCATATGCTAATGACGAGTGCATTGTCATGCGGGTGATGGAGACATTAGGCATCTTCCTCTGAGAATCCGATGATAAGGTTGTCAATCGGCGCCATCTTTGGGGTGAAGCCCGTCAATTGGACGTTTTGAACCACCCTTAAGTAGGTCTTGCGAGCCTTTTTTAATGAGCCAGAAGTTGTAGGTCCTCTCACAATCATCCTTATGTCTCCTAAGGGCGGCCTAGGACGCTCGTTCTCTCTTCGGGTAGCATGTTCTTGCAGCACATCAACCTTTTCCTTGCTGATGAACCTTTGCAACTTTCCTTGTCTAATAAGAGCCTCTATCTGTTGCTTAAATTTGTAGCAGTCAGATGTGTCATGACCGTGATCACAGTGAAAGCGATAGTACTTGTATCTGGATCTCTTCCTAGGGTTTCCCTTCAGCTCACTAGGAAATGTCAAGGATCCTTCATCCTTGATCTGCATCAGAATTTGCTTGATCGGGGTAGTCAACAAGGTGAAGCTTGTGAAACTCCCAACGAGGGTTTTGGAATGCTCATCCTCCTGTCGGTCTCTAGTCCTTGTGGTCTTTTGCCCCTTATCCTGCCACATTTCCTCCAGTCTTTCTCTCTTCTTAGGCTTTTCTTCTCGGGCCAGCAACGCATCTTCCACATTCATGTATTTAGTTGCCTTGTAGAGTACGTCTGACATAGTTTTTGGGTCATTTTTGTATAAGGAAAATAAAAACTTACCCTTACGTAACCCATTTGTGAATGCAGCCACGAGTATCTTGTCATCAACCTCATCAATTGAGATGGCCTTTTTGTTGAAGCGGGTAATGTATGACCTCAACGTCTCATCCTCTCGCTGCTTAATATTCATTAGGCAGGCAGTGGACTTCTTATACTTGTGTCCCCCGATGAAGTGTGAGGCAAACTAGGCACTCAACTCCTTGAAAGTCTCTAGGTGATCCAAGGGATCCTTAAATCCGTCGTACACTTCTACTTGTGGCATGCGAAACTTCGGTAAGAGGGGGAACGAAGTGACGGATGTGGTGAATGGAGAGTCAGTTCGATGGACCAACTCATCAAGGTCACTAGACCCTTGTCCTCTAAGGGCGTTCATCATGAAGTTCATTCATTCCTTCATCATCCGCATATTTGCGACCATGTGTGGTAAAGCCGTGTCTGTGGCGGATGGACGGCTTGTATCCTGTCTTTCTTGTCTTATCTGGGCGTTGCTGCTTTCCAACCCTTCTTAGTTTCTCCTCTCAGCACCGGTTCCTTCCTAGTCATTTTCCTAAGTGTTAAGCACTGTGTTCTTTTGGCATAGTTGCTCCTCTAGGTCATGGTTTTGCTTGGTAAGGCATTCTACAGCTACAACAAGCGTTTGAACTTGTCTCTCGAGGGTGGTGATACGTGGTTCGTCCCCTTGATTATTGGTAGTGGTTGCTATTGAATGAGTAAGTACCATGAAACTCTTGTCCAGAGAGCGATAGTATGGCTTACTTCCTATCGTTTCCCACAGATGGCACTAACTGATGACGCTAAAAATCGTCAATAAGCTTAATAGTCCTCATGTACTCTAGGCAAGACCTGCACAACAAAACAAGAAGAAAAATAAGACCCTACAAAGAATACTGGTGTGGTACCGGCCAAATACCCTCCTATAGTCAAGTTAGAGAACTTTCCCAACTCTAGAGTACCAGAGTTAGGGTAAATTATGCATACCTTGATTTGTGAGAATCTTGAGGTTTTTATAGTAGGGTAGAATTGACATCCGTTTCTTGGTGGAGAGGATCTTTCCTTGTAGGGAAGATCTTCATTAACATGCGTATGTCGCAGGATACTTTCCTTGTAGGGATCCCCTTGATTAGGGTTAACCGTGGGGCGCAAGATGTTTCCTTATATGTATATTCTTAGGGGCCTAGTATAACCATGCTAAACTCATCACCATTTCCTTTTTTGCCTTTGGCTTTCCCTTCATCAGCTTCTCATCCCGTCCAGGTGTAGACGTCGTTAAGTTGTAGGATGAAGTCGTCAGCTCAGAGACATACTACTTCATCTCTCGTGAAGTCGTCAGTATGCATAACCAAGTTGACAGGTTCCAACAGCTTCTTTTATTTTACCAATTAAAAAATACCCTTAAAAAATACTTTGAAAAATATTTTCAAGTGTTTGGTTGTGTTCTTAAAAATACTATAGAAAACACATTTTCTACTTGATGCTTACATTTTCTCAGCTTCCAAACAAATATATAATATCAT
Source organism: Castanopsis chinensis (assembly GCA_032878915.1). Taxonomy (NCBI): domain Eukaryota; kingdom Viridiplantae; phylum Streptophyta; class Magnoliopsida; order Fagales; family Fagaceae; genus Castanopsis; species Castanopsis chinensis. The sequence continues at coordinate 6,263,912 of JAVQMG010000115.1, read as the reverse complement.
TTCTCAACAGATAAACACAATACAAATAAAACCAAACCAAGACATTCATCAAATCCGGTCAAATTGAGAGAGAAGAAGGAAGAGAGAGAGGCGATTAGGTTCGATCTAGAGGCGGCAAAAGCAAGTCGCATGGCGGAGGCAAGATCGCACGGTGGGTCGCTCGTCTTGCAGTGGTCTACTCGACATGCGTAGAGAGAAAAAGGGTAGATCGGCGGTGGAGTCAAGCGAGGAAGGAAAAGGGAGGTAGAGAGAAAAAGGGTAGACCGGCGGTGGAGTCGAGGGAGGAAGGAAGAGGGAGGAAGAGAGAAACAGGGTAGATCGGCGGTGGTGCTTCAAGCGGTGTGATCTCGCTGGTGCTGAGGTGCAACGAGACTAGTGCAATCTAGGGTTGGGGACGATGGTGCGATTTGGGAGTGTGCGATCTGGGCTGCTCTCTCTCTCTCTCTTTGTTTTCAATCTAGAAAATGAGATTTGAAGGTAAAATAAGAACATAAATAATTTACGGGTGGGATGGGGTATTTTACAATCAACGTGTTAAATAATTTCCATTGACCCAATTTTCTGTGCGTACCAAACACACAACTTGGTGTAAAATAGTTTCCTGAAATGCTTTTCAGCCAAAACAAACGCAGTTTAAGTGGGAAAACTGGTGCAACCTCAAGGATTGAGCAACAAACTATGATTCATGAAATCACATGAGACCATGCCCGGTAAGGATGGCTAGGCATGGATTAAATAACCAAATTGATGATATCTTAAAAGTTAAAACCGATTTTTTTCCTTTCGAGGTTTTTTTTTTTTTATTATAAAAGATCAAAATCAAAATTGGATATCAAGAAAAAAAAAAGTTCATTTATTGCATCATGTTGTTGACATCCACCGATCACGATTATTATAAGGTCAATTTATAAACTTTTTATAATAAATTGATGGGAGCCTTAACATTACTCTATTAGGAAACAAATTAACTATATTTCTTTCAGAGAGACGCTACGTCCACAATATTTTTACAACATTTTCATAATAAATCATAGATAGTTAGTTGTTATTAGTTCAAATTTGAACCTAACACGAAGAATACTTTTTTGCCCCAACAATAACAACCAGTAACAACCTGCCACTTAGGATATGTTGTAAAAATGTTGTAGACATATCATTTCTCTTTCATATATTACTCCAAAGTCGATAGGATTGAATGATCTCAATTAATAAAATTAATGAAAAATAAATTACATAGCTAATTTACTATAAGTTTTAGTACCAAATTGTTTAGGATTTTTTTTTTTTTTTTTTTTTTTTTTTTTTGGGAAACAATTATTCAGGCCTTAAGATACCTAACTTCGTTAGTGAATGAAAGTTACGTCCAAAATTCATCCCTTTTGGGTCGTTCAAGAAGGCCATTGTGTTTCTACACATAACGTAATTAACGAAAGTAAAACGAATACATAAAAGATAGTAAATGAATTTAATTTGTAGAATGAATTATTAAAGAGATAAAAGTTAAAAGGATTTAAATATCATAATACTTAGAGAGATATCACGAAATAGTCTCATAGAAGCAAAAACATGAAGATACGAAATAGTTCGAGGTAAACCAAAAAAGTCCTTAGCTTGTCACTTCTTCTCAATAAAAAAAAATTCAGAAAAAAAAGGTGCTAATTATTATATGATGGTGTTTAGTGGCAATCGAGACGTTTTGCGATAGTCTTACACATTTTATACCAATTTGGGCATTTAACAGTAACTTTAGACATTCAACGTACAGCAAAACTTAGACGAATTCCACAGTAAACCCAAGTGTCAAATCATTTACACAACAACGACTCACTGATAGATCAACAGCATAGCACTTGAAGCAGCTGCGAGGAATATGAGATCGGTTGTGATGTCTAACAGCGGCAATCATATAAATTAATCCAATCGAATCCATGCACACTCATTATTCTAGTGATTAATTGCAACCTTGAAAATAAGCTGAAAATTATTTTTAATGCTTAACTCAAATGGAAAAGAATTAATATTTCTCATAATTCCAAATAATCATATAATTATATGAACCAAAACTTTCATTCACAACATAAAAGGAAAATGCTGAAAGCACTACAAGTTTTACAACACAAAGCTTATAAACTAAAAAGCTATTAAATGTAATTAGTGCCACCTCAACAAATAATAAATGAATGTTTGAATTATTTCTTATTATTAATGACAGGTCATTCTACCGTACCTCCTATTTTTTTTGGGGGTACGGTATCCACCCATATCTGAACCATTGACTTGGTGTTGTTATCATCTTAGCCGTTAATTTAATTTTAGTAGAAACCGGTTACTAGCAAAGCAAGTTAGTGTATATAAGCTAAAAAAAAAAAAATTCTGATGGTCTCTCTCAGTTTTTTTTCTCACATGTTCTCCGGTTTTTCTTCCTCTCTTGCATTCTTCGCTTCCTCTTACATTCTCTGGTAAAGGTTTCTTTCTTTCTAAAAAAAAAATTGAAGGTTTCTTTAAAGGATCATAATCATTTTGATATTGTTAAAGGTAAGTATCAAAATGACAAAACCCTATTTTGACTGCTATTGTTTTGTTTCCCTTTTTTTCTTTATTAGTTTCTTGTGGGTATTGTGTATGGGGTGGGTGGGGAAGAGTCCTAAATCTTCTTCTAGTCTGTTTGGATGGCATGGGATTTCGTTTAGGATTTGGATTTGGGTGGGCAACTTAAATAGAGAAGAATTTGTATTTGACCCAAATTCATCCTGGAATTCAAGTTTTAAATCTATTGATTTCAAACCCCTCACTAACCTTGGAATTTGGGAAATCCTTCCACAATGCTCGCATCTTCACTGCCTCAAGCTGCGACAACAATGTTAAAGCCGCAACCACCATGGTGTTCAGGTTTGTCTCTCTTAGCCTATCTAAGTTCATTCTGGGTTTGTCTATATTTCTGTTTTTGTTTGTATTTGAGTTGTGTGGGTTTTGTTTGGATTTTTCTATGTGGGTCTGTATCTACTGGTAAGCATGGGTTGGTTTAGTTTTCTTAAGAAATTGTTGGAGATTTTTTTTTAGAGTTCTGAGTTGGTCTAATTGAAATGCAATGAATTGTTTGATGAAATGCCTCTATGAGCTATGTATTTTAACGCATTATAACTTTTTGAATGACAGTGGTGATAACTTTTTAACTAGTTTAACATAAGATGTTTGCTTTGTGTATAGCTACATTGATTTCAAAGTTTGTCCTGTTGGTAGAATTGTATCAATGCCTAGTCTGTGATGAAAGAAGACTGCCTAGTGCTAATGATGTAATTGTTTCTTTTCTTTTTTTTTTCCATAGAACGGGCAGAACCTTTTTTTTTCATGTCTAATAAGCATTTTGATGGCTTCACTTACCCCTAGAATAGCTTTGAAATATATTTGTAATGTTGAGTAGATAACATCAATTCATCTCAATCCAACATCCTCTTTTTCTCTTCTTAGTACTTCATAGTTTTTTGGGGTCTATGTGAGTGACATGGAGATTTATAAGTAAATGATTGTCTTTCTCATGGGCAAACAGGGGAGATCTCTGCTACATGACAAGGGAGAGTGAGAGAGAAGAGTTGAAGGCCTAGAAGAAGCTAGCCTATGTTGGAAATTGCTTCTCCAATTTGTTAATTTACCCTATATAACAACAACAAAGCTTTACTCCCAAAAATTTGGGGTTAGTTATGGATCTTTAACATTAATCGGGGTTGGTCCCATTTATTCTTCTTTTCCATTCAATTATATTCAAAGTCATACCTTTGCCACTTCTTTGATTAACTTGTCATTTTTTACTACTTGCTTATTTACCCTATAATTGATACAATTTCTCCTCGTACCATACTTGCCAATACAGTTGGAAAATATTTTACCATACCAAACTGGTATAATATCCTCTTGGAAAGGTATCGTTATGCACGTTAACTCGTTTTGGCTATTTGAGTTGGTAATTCTATTTTAGGCCAGTACAATAAAAGGTTGTTTTTATAAATTTGTTAAAACTAGACACCAATGTATGCAGATGCTAAGCTTGCCAAAATAGCATTTCCAGAAGGACAAGATCATTCACTTCTCCCACTTTCTCTTCTTCCACATCATCCACAGCCCCATGTTGCCCACTTCTTCTTGGTTTCTTTGCTAACCACTTTCTTTGTGTTTCTGTTTTGACCGCACAAACACTTTTTATGTTTCTTGGTTAGTCTGTCTAGCAGAACAAGTTAACCTACCCCATATGAATCTTTGTTTACACTCACACACACACATATACATGGACTTCATTTTGGGCCAAGGTTGATTAGGTTGTTGATTGCTTCTATGAGGAAAAAAATGTAAACCTGGGCAACATATTAGGATGGGCATGGACTTAAATTTTTATTGGCTCTTACCAAATTAGCAGGCTCTAACCAAAAATATAAGCTCATGAATTTATAAATAAATATACATATTTTAATTTCATAAATATACAAATATATTTTTTATAGTGGTAATTCCAAAATGGTACACCGGTACCAAAATATTTTGTTCCTCTAGCCCCTCTTATTGATGCTTTTTATTTGTTATATATATATATATATATATATATATTGTTCATAGTTGGCCTTAAACCAGAAAAAGGAGGGTTGCGCCAAATTGTTGGCTAGCATAAAATGTAGTCACTCTATTATTGTTTTATATAAATTTATGTAGATATGTATATATGTATGTGTCTACACGAAACCTTTACTAGCCATATTTGCCTTGTTTCATATATTGTCTGCTTTTTTGCTATCTTTACTTCATATTGAATTTTAAAGCTCATTCCATTTTGGGGACTTACACATATTTCACTCTATTTTGTTCTGGGTTTGCACGTTGAAAAGCTTGTCATTTATTAGGGAATGGTACTCATGTTAGTGTTCATGTCACATAGTTCCAACTTCACTATTGCATCTTTCTTCTTATTCTTTAGACATTAGGTCTGTTGGATGGCTCTTATGCATTGGGCATCCCTTACATTGTATAATTCACGTTACTCATATTTTTCTTGATGCAGCAATCATGTTTGCCAGGTAATTGAAGCTAAAGGCATCATTGGTCCTTTGGTCAATACTCTAAAGCACTCGAAGACCTCTGAAAGCCTGATTGAAAAGGTGTTTTATTATTATTTTATTTATCTTTATCCCCCATTTCTCATTATAAGAAACAATCCTGAGGATAATGAACCCTTGCTGCAATGCAGAGCTTGAACCTACTTGCTCGGATATTAGATCCTAGTAAAGAGATGAAATCTAAGGTTAGTCATTAGTTTCTTGCACCATGTGTGAAAAACTCATAATGTTTTTTTTTTTTTTTTGTCTTACTGAATATGTTGATGCATTATAGTTTTATGATGGACCAGTTAATGGATCAAAAAAGTTATCAGATGCAACAAGTTAATGGATCAAAAAAGTTATCAGATGCAACAAAACACCCTGAAGATTCTGCAGTCTTAACTGGAAATATGGTTGACAAACCCATATCAAATGTGAATGCCAGGTCTTTTCCTCTCTTCCCCCCCCCCCCCCCAAAAAAAGAAACTCCCCTTCTAATTTTATTTTGTTTATTAATTTTAAAACTGCTTTTTCATTATTATCATTTATTTTTCCTTATCATGAAATTTTTTTTTTTTTTTTTTTGTTTCTATATGCCTAGTCCATATCTTTGTTTTTTGTGTTCATGAGAGGAATTCAAAGTTGGGTGATTCTTATTTATTGTTACAGTATTTTGCTTATTGTTCATGACAAACAAATAGAGTAAGGTGAGCAGAATGCATATGTTGACCTCTCATTTTCATATCTTATCTCATAAAAAAATTTGGTTCACCTATCAAGAAAAGAAAAATCTGGTTCAATATTGACTGCCTTTATAGTTCTATTGGGAGGAGCAAGCAAAATGAAAGCTTGCTTGTATAATTGACAAGGATTTCTCCTCAAAGATTTCATTTTCATATACTCTTTATGAAAAAAGATATTATGTGAAAAAAAATTTCATTATTTGTGTGACAGTCTAAAAAGTAAACACTTCAGCTAGATGCTTAAGTTTAGGTTGCAACAATATTTCAGGAACAGAAAAAGGAAACTTGGATTTAATATAGAATCTTTTGATGCCGGAGACACAAGGAGAATTTTTATTTTAATTTAGAATTATTTATTTTTGCAAGTCAATTGTATTTTTATGTTTTATGTTCTAATAGTTTATTAGGGTATTAGTATTTTAATATTTGGAAGCAAGGTTATTTTTGTAATAAGGCAATTAGGGTTTTCTACACCAATTAAAACTAGGGTTTAGTTTCCCATATAAGAAAACTATTGTACTCTTTTTGGATAAAGATTTATGGTCTGTTTGGATTAAGGGAGAGGGAGGGGGAGTAGAGTAGAGTAGAGTAGATTTAGCCTAAAATTAGTTTATTTTTAGTCAACTCTATTCTACTCCCCCTCCTTCCCCCGATCATCCAAATGGACCATTAGAGATGAATGAAAAGTTGCCCTTTGGTTTCTTTTCTCTAGTGTCGACTCTAGCCAACCCTAGGAATTAAGTCCCAGTGGTTTTCCTCATTTGGTGCTAACCCCAAGCAAGCCTAAGTGCTGATTCCTAGGTTCCTATCCCTTTAATTTCATATTTTTTAATTTTGTTCTAGTTGTCCTGCATTATCTTTCCAACCCCAAACCATTGTAAAATACTAAAATTCAAGTTTGATTTTCATGTCCTTTATCACCTAGGCAAACAAACAAAGCATGCTTGCTTTAACTTTTATGTAAAAGTTTATGCTTCTAGACATACAACCTTGTGAGGTGCTTGATGCAATGCAAAATCTTTTAATAGATTTAGCTCTCTTCCTTGTAGGGGCTGAGACTACAAGCTGTTGGAAGGGAATGATAACCCTTGCCATATCTTCATAATCTCTCTCATTTTTTGGGTGTATGTTATCAATATTCTATTTTATTGGAGCCACCATATCTGGGTCGTTTTCTTCCCAACACAAATGTAACATCCTTCGTCATTTAGTCAACTCATTGACCTATGTATTAAAGCAGTTACAAATATAGTTTTGATTTCACAATATCAAATAAGTCAATGGTAATATTTAAATTAAACCACAATTCAGTGCTATTGGGCAATCCTGGACTTACCTGCTTATAACAAGGCTGGACCAATAAAGTTGATTCTGCTAGGAACATATCTGTTTTGAGCGTGCTGATGTCTTAGTCTAAGTTTTTAAAATATTGTGGCTGTAAAATTTAAAATACAAAATTTTGTTACTAATGTGTTAGTCTAAGTTTTTATGAAACTGAATTTCTATGGATTCCTTGCCTGACTAACAATGTTGAAAATGCAAGTTCTGCAAAAAATAGATTTCAAATGTAAATAATTTAAGTGGTTACAATGTGCTGGCCTTTCAGTTTGAAAATTATAGGGTATGTTTGTAAAGCCTGACAACTATTTGCAAAGTGCAAACAAGTTTGGAAACTATTAGAATTTTATGTTAAATTGTGGTCTTTTGTGAGAACAATGTTTATTGAGATTTGCTATTATAAATTAGTAGATTTCAATAGTTTTGTTTCAATTTTGCTAACTCACTACTTGTCTTTTTTTTTAATAGAAAATTTCGAAAGCTTGTGCTTATAAAACAAAGTTATTGACAATTGGGAGGTCATTAAGATCTTGTTTGGACCTATTGTTCCGTTTACCTGTTGTTTTGGCCTTAACTTACACAGTACTATTGTTTTGTGTAAAGGATTAAATTCTAAATGTTGTATTTTAATATATTCACATCTTGCAGCTTCTTGTCAATTTTCTTGTAGTTGAATATTGCTAGTAGCTTCTGCTTTGATGTACTTGGCTTTGTAATTGGGCAGCCTTTTATTTCCATAAAATCCAATCATTTCTTAGGGGGGAAAAAAAAAAAAGAATTTGTTGTTTTTCATTTCTACATATGCATTTGGTTCATAGTCATGATGCAATGGTCCATTGTGAGCCTATCTTATTAATTTTTGGACGTATCAGTTTGAAGAAATATCACTTTCTGAGACTACATATTTTATTGAGCCGATTTAATTATATAACAGTACAAATCATACGTGTGTATATATATATATATATATATAAATATATATAAATAAACAATAGTGCAAGAATTATTATACTTTTGGTTCTTTCATAAGTCAAATAAAGAGGAACTAAGTGTGGTTAAACTTAGTTTACTTGCTTAAGTTTGTGTTTTTATTTTTAATTTGTGCCCTTATTCCTATTGTCATGTTTATCAGATACACATACACCTCTACTATGTCATGGGTGCTGGCAATGACAAGCATGGGAATTATCATTGCTACGAGTTATTAGAGTGCCATGAGTATGTTAGCATCAACCATCAAAAGTGTGTTGTACTTGGAGATTTGAGAATTGTAACTTTTTTTTAGGGATTGAATACCTTACTTTGTATGTTTTGATTTCGTCATATTGATGTGTAAATATGTAAATGTAGCAAAACATGTTGTACTTTTGGTTCTTCAATTAATTTCTAGCACATGATTACATTGATCAATATAATACAAATAATGTTAAAATTCAATGTAATACAGATATAATTTGTCCTCTCCATTGATAGTGATTACAATGGATGTAGTTTGCAGATAAATGTTAATTGATATACCTAGACTAATCTCATGGATGCTATGATGATATGCAAGTTCTGATCAGGTGTGTGAGTGATGATATGTTAATTTGCATCATTTGCATCTTTTAGAGGGATTGGTAGGGTTTAAGGGTATTTCGTGATTTATTAAATAAATAAAATCATTATAATGTGGAAAATTGTTAGACCTCGAAAGTGACGTGACAAAGTATTATAAGGTCAACTAATAGTTAAACGTCTTTAGTTTTTTCAGATTACTAATCACTAACTCGTGCGATGCACTTGTGCTAGCTCTTTTAAGGGTATTTCATGATTTATTAAATAAATAAAATCATTATAATGTGGAAAATTGTTAGACCTCGAAAGTGACGTGACAAAGTATTATAAGGTCAACTAATAATCAAACATCTTTAGTTTTTTCAGATTACTAATCACTAACTCGTGTGATGCACTTGTGCTAGCTCTTTTCAGCCCACAAACGTGTTGACCCTTGTGATTAATTAAATTGATTAATTAGTCAAGTTCTTAATTAACCAAGTTAACATGCAAATTCACATAGCAGCAAAAACAAATCACCAATAACTAAAGTATGCAGCGGAAAATAAATGAGACGGTGATTTGTTTACGAATGGGGAAAACCTGACGGCAAAAACCCAACCGGGTGATTTAAGGTCATCACTTTCGAAATTCCACTATTATCACAACAAGCATTTAGAAGCAAGGAATCCAAGTACCTTACCAACCTACAGTTGAACCCTTACCCCAATATCCAATTGGACTTGTTCTGTAGTGACAGTTTCTCCTCTTGATGCACGGTTCCAAGTAAGTGACTAACCAATTTGATGCGCGGATCCCAGTATGCAGCTTACTCTTTTGCACGAATCCTAGTACGTGACTAGCTCCATAGAAACCCTTTAATTGTTGTAGTTGTTTTGCAGCAGCTTCACATAGAAACACCAATAAGATCTTCAATATTGATGCAAGAGACTTTGCTTGGTTACAAAACCCAAAAGCGTACAAGAAACGCAACAAGAACTCTTTCTTTTGTAGGAGGAGGCTAGGGTTTCAAAAAGAAAACCTTATGAAGGTTTCTAGGGTTAGGTTTTTCTTTTTCCACCTCCTTTAAATAGGAGCTTAATAGGCTCTCCTATTCCAAATAGGTTTACACAAATCTTGGGTTTTCTTGGTCCAATAAGAATTATACAAACTCGTAAACAATTAGCCTTTTAGAGTAAAAACGTTGCTGGCTATAATCTGAAACCCGTAAGCTCGATCGATCAAAACATCTGTCGAGCTTTAATGAATCTCGACAGATCGAGATTCTGTTGAAAAGGTATCGAGACTTGCAGATTGTACTTTTCTTGAGCAGTTCTTGAGTAATCTTCATGTCTTCAATTTAACCACTTGTAATGATCATCTTGAACCTACTTAGATTTACCCAAATACAAGTAAAGTGCGTTTTGTCAAAAGATATGCCAATTACACAAAAATATGTCCCCAACAATCTTCCCCTTTGGCAATCTATGACAAAACCACAAGAGTACATTGAATGCCCTGGAATACATTCTACTCAAGAATAAATAAGCCTAGTCTAAAAGATTTGAACCTTAGAAGTTGCTGCAAGAAAAAGGTTCGGAATCTTAACTTGGCTTTAACTTGTCTTTCCTAGAAGGCACTAAACAAAACACATCAAGGTACCATATGGAAAACAATGACAAGTTGAATAAACAAGAAACATGTGTATAAATAGAGAAAAGAAACAACCCATGTGAGATAAAGAGTGAAACACATACAGCATCATATATACCACTTGATAAGCATCATGTATGTAAAAATGGTTACAAAACCAAAAGATACACAACACAAAAAAAAAAATATCAATATCAATGTGTATCAAACTAACTCTCCCCCTAAGTTAGTTACAACAAAAACTTTCCTCCCTTTAACATGAAGTTCTCCCCCTAAGTCTATTACTCCCCCTAAGGAATGACATACAAAACTCAAATTTTGCTCTCTCCCCCCTTTTTGACACGATTGACAAAGGGTATAAAAAGCCAAAAAACTTGACCGGAGAAAGACAAAAAACAGATATAGAGGGAACAAGGAGAACAAAGAACCATAGACCTACAAGAGAAAGAGAAACAAGATGCTATGGACACAAAGGGAAAAATATGCAAAACAAAGAAAGATGAAATGCATGCAAGGGTATCTCGATCGATCGGGAGGTGTCGAGAAGCTATTGAGCCAACCTCGATGGATCGAGAAGGTGTCGAGGATCTATCGAGCAGACAGAAACTTCCTCGATCGATCCACCTAGCTATCGAGAGATGTCAAGATTGCGATAAGATGCAACTAAAGATCTCGACAGATAAGCTAGGAATCGAGAGGTGTCGAGATGGCTTAAAAGCAGTTTTTCAAAAGAGGAAAAACACAGACATGAATGCAATCACGCATGCAATCTCAACCAACGATCCAAGCAACACATTAAGCTCTCAAAATCATCTCTCAACAATAATTTAAAGCACATGTATCCCAAAACACGCACACACACACACTAAACAAGTCTAACCAATTTTATATTTCAAAAATGAGTTACGATAGTTTACTGAGCATACATTAACGCATGTAAACCTTGTGATGACCAAATCACATTGTACCTGCACATGTATCAAAAATAGCAAAGAATATTGCGTGTTGTGTGTGAAAACATCGCAAGATTGCATAAGTGTCTCAAAGTTATGACGATTTGAGATATGAGATAATCACTTTAACTCACACACAATCATAACTGTTTGATGGGGACTATCACCTTTGAGGTACATCCTATAACTCCCACATCTCCTAGAAAACACGCTTGCAACCATATTTTGAAGCATTTTTAATCTTTTTTCTTTTATTTCTTAGCATATTTTCTTTTATTAAGCAAATCATGCATGGGCATACAAGAGAAAGAAAAGAAATACCCAATTATGTTAAGTTTTTGACATTGCACTTTTGCTATGCCGAAGCATACAGATGTCATTGACATTGCACTTTTGCTATGCCAAAGCATATGAATGTCATATCATGATTGGCAAGTAACAGTGGTAAGATAGTTATTTATGCCTTTCTCTTAGGATTTTCTAGTCCTACCTGTCAAACAGAGTAATACGAGTGTTAAGTACAAGAGATCACTTAACCTTACTCATCATAAACAAAGAGCTACAAAGCTCACTTGCTTAGTTGTGCATAAGAATGCTCATCTAAGCTACAAGAGATACAAAATTTAGAAAACTCTGTTTCAATGGCCATTTTAAAGTTCACAAGAACCAATGTACACAAACACACACTGTTTTTATATTTTTTTTTTTTCTGATTTTTCCCTTTTTTTATTTTGAAAAAAAAAACAAAATAAAAACTAAACAACCAAACAAAAACAGACAAACAACATGAATGCATGAAAGAAAGATGCATATGCATGAAGGCATGATAGAAAGGTGCAAATGCATGAAAGCATGATTCCAAAAGTAGATAAGAAATCAAGCAAAGAAAGTCCTACTTTAGATAGAAAGAATTAGAGCAAAGGACAAACAGAAAAGACAATTAAGTCTTAGGCTCCTTTCTCACCCACGCAGAACGAGTCTTTGGCCGTGAAGATGAAAAGGCACATGTCCTAGTATGTCTACTAAAGGACATAGAAGAATTAAGATTTTTCTGAAATTGAGTTAAAAAGCTCAAAACTTTTAATAACTCTCCAAACAAAGGTGTAGGTCCTTGAGAGGAAACCTGTGACTGTTTGGACAATTGCTTATGAGGATACAACTTAAAGCAATTAGGACGAATGTATCTAGAAACACCACAATGGTGACAAACATAAGCAGTTTTAGAGCTACTTGGCTTCCTAGAAGGAGGTCTAACCTTAAAGGCTGACAGAGTCCTCAACTTAGGACAATTTGGCCTAATATGACTAACAATGTGACAATAATGACAAGTGGGGACAAAAACAGATTTATCATTCGATCTAGGAGGAGTTTTAGACATAAGTTTAGAAACTTCAGCATTAACATCAGATTGTTTACCTTTATCTATCCTAGCAATATTAGCCTTTAACTCTTCATTATTCCTTTTAAATGGGGGAATATAAAAATCTTTTTCTTTTGAGTTAGGCTCAACAACAAGTTTGGCACTAGTTAAAATTTCAACTTCAGTTTTAAATTCAACTAGTTGCTCTTCCAAACTCTTAATTTTGTCCACCTGAGATGAAATTTGATTTTTAAAATTCTCATTCAAATTAGTGGCTTCATCCAATTTTGCAATCAAATCATCTTTTTCAAGTTTGACCTTTTTATATTTAGCTTTTAATTTTGTAGAACACTCAAGAGATTTCATACAAAAATTATAAAACTTGCAATAGGCATCATGAATATCATCATCATCATTCAACACAAGATCATGCAAATCAAAACAATCAAGAGTTTCCATGACAACAAGGGTCAATGGATCACACATCAAAGATTAAACCCTAATCAGAGTGTGCCTGCTCTGATACCACTTGACAGGCCACAAACGTGTTGACCCCTTGTGATTAATTAGCCAAGTTCTTAATTAACCAAGTTCTTAATTAACCAAGTTAACATGCAAATTCATGTGGCAACACAAACAAATCACCAATAACTAAAGTATGCAGCAGAAAATAAATGAGACGGTGATTTGTTTACTAATGGGGAAAACCTGACGGCAAAAACTCCACCGGGTGATTTAAGGTCACCACTCCCAAAACTCCATTATTATCACAACAAGCGATTACAAGCAAGGAATCCGAGTACCTTACCAACCTACAATTGAACTCTTATCCTAATACCCAATAGACTTGTTCTGTAGTGACAGTTTCTCCTCTTGATGCACGATTCCAAGTAAGTGACTAACCAATTTGATACGCGGATCCTAGTATACGGCTTACTCTTTTGCACGAATCCTAGTACGTGACTAACTCCACAGCAACTCTTTGATTGTTGTAGTTGATTTGCAACAACTTCACACAGAAACACCAATAAGATCTTCAATATTGATGCAAGAGACTTTGCTTGGTTACAAAACTCAAAGGCGTACAAGAAACGCAGTAAGAACTCTTTCTTCTGTAGGAGGAGGCTAGGGTTTCAAAAAGAAAACCTTATGAAGCTTTCTAGGGTTAGTTTTTTTTTTTTTTTTTTCCACCTCCTTTAAATAGGAGCTTAATGGACTCTCCTATTCTAAATAGGTTTACACAAACCTTGGGTTTTCCTAGTCCAATAAGAATTATACAAACCCGTAAACAATTAGCCTTTTAGAGTAAAAACGTTGCTGGCTATAATCTGAAACCCATAAGCTCTATCAATCAAAATATCTGTCGAGATAGTCATATTAACTTACCTTACAAAATATTAGTATATTTTAATCAAAATAAATCTGCAAACATAAGTGTGGAATCTATTGATCATAGAAGCTAACCTTTTTTGAGTTCACTTCTTAGTCCTCTTTTGGCTCATCACTTTCCACTGCAATTGCAATATAGCCCTTTGCCTGTCTTCCTGTAATATAATATATGCAAAACTTAAAATAAGGTGGACTGGTGGAGGTAATGCAATCAAATTAGCACTTCTGGAAATATATACTTTGGACTTCTAAAGATCCAACTCTTCTTGCAACTTTCTGCACTCATCTTCATGCTCACATCTCAAAGCTCTCATCTTAACTTCATGTTCATTCCTGAGCAACAATGTTTTCTGCACAAAACTCACATAGTATTATCCATTGAAGCAAATTTGGGTACTAAAGGTCAATAACTTGAAGCTAATGTACCTCTCTTAATTCATTTTCAGCTTCAAGTTCGGCACGTTTTAGCTCTTCACTGTGAGAAAAATAATAAGGGAACCACCAAATTTGACAAAAGAACTAACACAAGATGTTGGAACTGCACAATATAAGGATGAAATCGTTAAATGTGAGAAAAAAGTAAGGGAACCACCAAATGTGAGAAAAGAACTGTCACATGTGATGTTGGAACTGCACAATGTGAGGAAGAAACCGTCAAATGTGAGAAAAAAGTAAGGGAACCACCAAATGTGAGAAAAGAACTGCCACATGTGATGTTGGAACAGCACAATGTGTGGGTGGAACCGTCAAGTGTGAGAAAAAAGTAAGGGAACCACCTAGTGTGACAAAAGAATTGTCATATGTGATACTAGAATCACATAATATGAGGATGAAACCATCAAATGTGAGAAAAAAAAATAAGGGAACCACTAAATGTAACAAAAGAACTGACACGTGATGTTGAAATTGCACAATGTGATGATGGAACCGTTAAATGTAAGAAAAATAATAAGGAAACCACCAAGTGTGACAAAAGAACTGACACATGATGTTGAAATTGCACAATGTGAGGATAAAACCGTCAAATGTGAGAAAAAAAGTAAGGAAACCACCAACTGTGAGAAAAGAACTGTTACATGTGATGTTGAAAATGCACATGTGATGTTAGAACTGTACATGTGATGTTAGAACTGCACAATGTGAGGATGGAACCATCAAATGTGAGAAAAAAAGTAAGGGAACGCCCAATGTAACAAAAAAAACTGTTATATGTGACGTTGGAATTGCACAATGTGAGGATGTGATGTTGGAATCGTACAATATGAGGATATAACCATCAAATGTGAAAAAAAATAAGAGAACCACTAAATGTGACAAAAGAACTGACACGTGATGTTGGAATTGCACAATATGAGGATGGAACTGTCAAATGTGAGAAAAAAAGTAAGAAAACCACCAACTGTGAGAAAAGAACTATCACTTGTGATGTTGGAACTGTACAATATGAGAATGGAACCGTCAAATGTAAGAAAAAAAAAAGTAAGGGAACCACCAAATGTGAGAAAAGAACTGTCATATATGATATTGGAACTGCACAATGTAAGGATGAAACCGTTAAATGTGAGAAAAAAGTAAGGGAACCACCAAATGTGAGAAAAGATTTGTCACATGTGATGTTAAAACTACATAATGTGAGGATGAAACTATCAAATGTGAGAAAAAAGTAAGAGAACCACCCAATGTGACAAAAGAACTGTCATATGTGATGTTGGAACTGCATAATGTGAGGATGAAACTGTTAAATGTGAGAAAAAAAAAAGTAAGGGAACCACCAAATGTGAGAAAAAAACTGTCACATGTGATGTTGGAACTACACAATGTGAGGATGGAACCATCAAGTGTGAGAACAAAATAAAGGAATCACCAAATGTTATAAAAGAACTGTCACATGTGATGTTAGAACAACACAATGTGAGGATGAAACCATCAAGTGTGAGAAAAAAGTAAAGGAACCACCCAATGTGACGAAAGAACTGTCACGATCTCTTTGCTTACTTTACGAACTCCTCACAATCTCCTTTGTGGAACACCTCTAAGTCGCAAGAGAGGCTACTAGAGTCTCTCCTAATTTCCATACTCCAAATTCTAGGGAATAATTGATATTGTCTCAGAGAGATAGCTTATTTTGGGAGAGCAATCAAAACTATGCCTATGTTCACTCACTATGTCTATCATCTTTTTTCTAACTGATATAAGAGTATTTTAAATACTAGTAGAGATTCACTTACTATCAGATATATATGGTCTTTAAAAGATCTCATCTATTAAATTTAAATTATCCCACTACTGATATTGATAACTCATATCAATATCAGTTAGTTTAAATTTAAACTTACTTATCAGATAACCCATGTGGACAATCCATGGGCCATGGTTTATGGGTTGGGTCAAAACCAGCCCAATTTCTAACATCTCCCACTCATCCACATTGGGCATTACAGTAAAAAATGGCTCTTCTCAATCTCTTGTCCAATCCTCTCTTTATACAGAAAAATGGAGTGTACGACCTGACAAAAAGGTGTAGGGTAGGAGTACTATATTAAGTCACTATCTAAACTAACATAGTACATCACTCATAATATCTTGTCTATGCCCCAAATTATTTAATCACACCCAATCAAGTTTCTTTAATCCCTCATGAGTTCAAGAAAACTCAAAGCAACACTTGATTCTATACCATATAATATGCTCATGATTATGTTGAAAAACCAATCCCTCGTAATCGCTCGGGCTATGAGCCATAAAATAAATGATGTGTTCTAAATAATCTTCCCCAGACATTCATGTCAATTCATTCACACTTGACCGCTTTCCTAGACATGCTCTGCGAGACCGTATATATCATGGCTCTGAGATGACATGCTAAAGTAGCGACATCAAACATTCACTTTATGACATAGTTCTAGGTCCAAAAAGGCCACAAAATGGACCATATAATGGTTGACTAGGGCTCACATAGTGACGAAGTAGGGATCTATCCAATCACTCCCTCAATTGGTCGGCTATAGCACGCTACGGTGGAGCTCCCACTCAACTAGGCTTGTCACACTTAAACACCATACAAATCTTAGTCCAATTGCCACAGAGGCAACCAACCTGAGTTTCTTAGCACAGTTACACACCAAGTTCCTATCCAAGATCTCACTTTTGGCTTTATTCAGGCTTTATGAAGTTGTGGATACACTTCAAGTGCGACGTCTATAAGTCTCATCTTAGCCAGCTAAGGCGACATTCATTATATTATCTTGTGCGCCTCCCTAAGCGTCAAAATGATCACTTACTTGATTTACCAAAAAACAAAGTGATCACTATGTCTCATCCTTCTCGCTACTCAAGCACTAGGGTGATCGTCTATATGAGGAGACCGATCTAAGCCTGGTGACATATTCTCAAATATCATGTGCTCAGTATGCAATATCAATCACATCACAAGATGAATCATAATGAATAACATCATTATTGCATAAAGTATCAATAAACATAAATGTCCATAAGGTATCCAAAAACATATCAAATCCTACAAAGTCTCAAACTCCTAACATGAGCCTAAAAAACATCTCTAGCAATGGCTTTAATAAGTGGATCAGGCACCATCCTGCTAGTGGAGATATGTTGGAGGATCACCTCTCCTTGTGTAATAGCAAGACGAATGTAGTTATAACAAGTCTGTATATGTTTGCTTTTGCTATGATACTTGAGATCTTTAGCATGAGCCAAGGCTGCCATACTATCACAATACATCTTTACAGCTTCATCTGCAAGAGATGTTACCTTTAGGCTTTGGAAAAATCTCTTTAACCAAACAGCTTCTTGCGCTACTGCGGAACAAGCAACATACTCAAACTCCATTTTGGATAAAGCAATGCAAGACTGTTTCTTACTGCACCAAGAGATAGCTGCACCACTAAGTAGAAATGCATAACTTGTAGTGGACTTGCGCTCATCTCTATCACTGGCCCAGTCAGCATCTAAATAACCTCTCAATCTCAAATCTTCACCCTGATAGCAAAGAATGAGATCTGATGTCCCACAAAGGTATCGAAAAATCCTCTTAACTGCTTGCCAACGAACAGGTCCTGGATTACTTTGATAACGACTAACCATACCAACTGCAAAACAGATGTATGGTCGAGCACACAACATAGCATACATTAGACTTCCAACTGCACTTCCATAAGGAACTCTTGCCATTTCTCTCTCTTCCTTTTCTGACTTAGGGCAATTTTCAAAGCTTAATGTATGTCCCTTCTCAATTGAAGTGTCTATGGGTTTGGAATTATGCATCTGGAATCACTCTAAGATCATCTTTATGTAAGTTTCTTGAGACAAACCAAAAAGCTTCTTTAAGTGATCCCTGAAGATCTTAACTCCAAGCACATAATTAGCCTCACCCATGTCCTTCATTTCAAAAATAGAGGACAACCACCTTTTGGTGGTGACAATCATCTCCATATCATTTCCAGCCAACAAAATGTCGTCCACATACAAAGCCAAGATAAGTAAACTCTTTCCTGATCGCTCTAAGATCATCTTTATCCATAACCCTTTCTTTCTGATTCTCAACCTCTGACACAAAGCGCTTAAAGCAATCTAATGCTTCAAAGTGATGGGAGATCAAATAGACATAACTAAAACATGAATAGTCATCTATAAATGTGAGAAAATAAGAAGCGTCATGGCGTGCCTTAACATTCATAGGTCCACATATGTCCGAATGGACTAATTCCAAATGATGAGTTGCCCTTGGAGCCTTACTAAAAGGATTCCTACAGGCCTTTCCAGCTAGACAAGATTCACACATAGGTAGGCTTACATTAATGATAGACCCCAATAGGCTTTCTCTAGCTAGTCTAGCCAATCTATCTTTTCCTATGTGTCCAGGTCTAGCATACCACATTACAGAATCAGAAACATCATCATCATGAGCAATAAAAGAAAAAGAGGAATGATCTAAATCCAACATAAAGAAATTATTAGATAAATAACCATGTCCATACAAGGTTCTATTTAAATAAAAATCCAACTGAGGACCATTGAAACGGAAACTAAATCCAAGTCTAAGCATAGTGAGTACTGAAAATAGATTACATTGGATATTAGGTGCATGAAGGACATCATGAAGAAGTAACGTACGTCTCATACACAAATTGAGCTGGTAGGTTCCAACTCCTATGACTTCTTCTTGAGCTCCGTTACCTAAAATAGCGTACTATGTGCCTATTGGTATCTTTTTGTAATCCACACACCTAACTCTATCTCTGGTTATATGTTTGGTTGCTCCTGAATCTACAATCCACCCAAGAATAGTATGAGCAACAAAAACATGTGTACAAACATTAGTAATAGCAGAGTTGTTAAGAAATGATACCTTCTTCCGCTCAGTGCACTCATGAGCGAAGTGACCAGTCTCACCATAGTTGTAGCACTTGATCTTTGCCTTGTTCTTCTTAGCATGCTTGCCCTTTTAGCGCTTTGTTATCTTGCCTTCTTTAGGCCTAAGGTTACCAGCTCCTTTGGCATTACTCCCTTGTTCTTTACGTCTAGGCCTGAATGCCTTCCGCTACCCAGATTGGGCGACAAGGAGAGTGTTTTAGTGCGCCTCTATGCGCTCTGCCTCAGGCTCGAGATGACAAAAAATATCAGCAAAATTTTTTATATTCTTACTATGTGTCAAAACAAGCTTCATTTGCCCCCAAGTAGGTTCAAGCAGTGAACGTATCATCTCTATGACCTGTTGTTCATCAGAGAGATTATTGCTAGCAGCCTTTAGGTCACGGATCAATGCTAACATTGTCTTTAGATGTTCAGCTATGCTATGTTTGGAATCCATAACATATTGCTCAAACTTCAAAGTAAGAGCTTGCAACCTAGTTGTTGAAATCCCTTTATAGGCAATCTTAAGCTGGTTCCACATCTCTTGGGCATTTGGGTAGTTCTCAAACTCCCTAATAAGATCATTGTGCATGCTACTCAACATAGTGAAGCATGCACAACGATCTTTCTTAACCCAAGACTCATAGGCCTCTAAGTTACAGCAATGTTGAGCAGTATTCCCATTTTCAGGTCGCATCATCACATTGGTTAGGGTTTCAAGGACCTCTTGTTCATTAAGTAGATATTGAATTTTTCTATGCCACATATCATAGTTGGTTCCATTTAGATTTTCTCCCTTAGTTAAATCAGCAACTACATTCTTAGTGGCCATGTTCAATACATTCATTACACAAGTTGACATTAGCACATACATTTTTAAATTTTATTTCAAAAAATCCGACTAGACCATGATATTCCTTTCTACATAAGAAGATCGAAAATTTCACTAAGCTTATAATCATCTCTCACTATGTAAATTGGAATAACACATCTAATTGATTTTTAAATAAAATTTTGTAAAGAATAAAACATCACACCATTCACATATTAAATTATATAAATAACATGTGTCCATACATCTTTGTGCACAACACATTGTGCATGGGCTCCACTATAAGCCCTATTGATAATTTCATACAACATGCTAAGACAAAATTTGAAAATTATAGGTAACCATGAAACACATCCCCTTACATGGCTTCCAAAATTAAATTACATAGCCTTAAATTACATTGCCAAAAACAATGGCCAAAAAACATTGGCCCAAAAAAATACATATTTAAGTACCCTACTACAAAGATTTTATTTGTAATTAAAAAAATTGGGGAAGCCACGTTACCAAATAATTTCAAAAATTGGCTTATCCATCCACAATAACAATAAATAAAAATATACATGCTGCATAAATTACCAATATAATCTCCAATTATAGAGAAGAGCCAAAAAAGTCTCATAAACCCTTTAGACACATATTCATCAATGCATTCATATAATATCAATTCAATCATATCAGAATATGTTAAAAAGACATCATAAATTAATTCAAAAATTAAAACCATGCATAATTATACAGAAAATTAGAAAACTAATCTCACGATTTTCTCATACCACAATTTTATTTTAAATTATTGTAAAGCACTATATATACTTAATTTTGTTTAGACCACATTTTTTCTAATATGACACATATGTAAATTGTAGTGGCATTTTTACTGTGATGTTAGGAGAGACTCTAGTAGCCTCTCTTGGGACTTGGGGGTGTTCCACAAAAGAGATCATGAGGAGTTCGTAAAGCAAGCAAAGGACAAGATCCGGGTATTTGGTGATCTATTCCACCAGAGGTATGTTGAATAATTATAATTATATACTTTACTAGAGGTCATATAGACACATACCTTTGGTGGAATAGATCACCATATGCCCGAATTTTGTCATTTGCTTGCTTTACGAACTCCTCACGATCTCCTTTGTGGAACACCTCCAAGTCGCAAGAGAGGCTACTAGAGTCTCTCCTAATTTCCACGCTCCAAATTCTAGGGGATAATTGATGGTGTCCCAAAGAGATGACTTATTTTGAAAGAGCACTCAAAACTATACGTATGTTCACTTACTGTGTCTATCATCTTTTTTCTAACTGATATAAGAGTATTTTAAATACTAGTAGAGATCCACTTACTATTGGATATATGTAATCCCTAAAAGATCTCATCTGTTAAATTTAAATTACTCCACTACTGATATTGATAACTCATATCAATATCTGTTAAGTTTAAATTACCCCACTGTTGATATTGATAACTCATATCAATATCAGTTAGTTTAAATTTAAACTTACTTATCAGATAACCCATGTGGATGATCCATGAGCCATGGTTTATAGGTTGGGTCAAAACCAGTCCAATTTCTAACACTACTAATCTAACAACACTTGCCTTGTAATAGGAAATAGCCTTTGGGTAGACAACAGGGTTCTCACCAAAGATTATATTCCTTCTCAAATGCAACTAAATCTGTCTTCGATGATCTTCCCAATTTATTTGGGACTATCCACTCATAAGAACTTCCAAACCAAAACAATCCAAATATAATGATTCCAAGAACATATCAAACACCCTAAAGCTGGTAGCCAAGCTGTAAACAGGATAAGCTTCCAAAGGATGAAAGAAAAGATATATCACATTGCATTTCTTATCCAAACTAACCTGGAATGTTAAATAAATTAACATATCAAAGTCACGGAATGACATTAACAAATTAATTAGACAAATGTCGTAGAAGGATACAGTTAAATGATTTTGTTTGCACAACTGTGCATCTTTATGTTTGAAAGCCATAATGGAATTCAATATAGATAAACATAATCCATTAACACCATAAAAATTTTACTTACATTGATAGAGTGTCCATTTGGTACAGCTTAAAAAAGTTGCACCGAAAAAAATTGAGTTTTAAAAAAGTTGTACTTTGATAAAATGTGGTTTGAAACCGCTTTACCAAATAGGCACTGAACATAACAGTTTTCCCACTCCCATTCTATGCCCATTTGGCATTGCTATGGGAAGTAGAGCTTTTGCAATATAGATCTTTAACTAAAAAGCTCTTAAGCGCTTGAGTGTACTTTAAAATTTTGGATTTATAAAGTATAAACAATGAATTGTAATTTTTTTTTCCTAAAAATGCAAATATCATCTTTAGCATTAAAGTTGAAAACTAAAGTTGTTTTCAGCTTTTAAGCACCCCTTTAAGGGTTCGTTCGGTTTGAAGAGTGAAAAAGTGACAGGATGAAAAATTGTAAGAAAATGAAAAATATTTAATTTTTCCTCTTGTGTGTCCGATTGGAGGGGTAGAAAAGTAAGAAGGTGAAAAACTTTTTTATTCGGTTGGAAAGAAAAATGGAAGGATGGAAAATGTAATTTATATAAATTGACTATTATACCCTTATTACATAATATGTAAAAAAAATAGATTTATTTGTACTCATTACATAATATAAAATTTATCACATCATATATATAAATTTTTATTATTATAATATAAAAATTAGATTAGGTCACGTTGAAAAAAAAAAAAAACTTTCAGGTAATGTTCAAAAAAAAAAAAAAAACGTTTAGTAACGTTATCAAAAAAAAATAAAAAAAAATGAGAAGCATCAAGTGAGATGGGGGCTTCTTATTAAAAGTGCAAAAGCCCCCATCCAACCACTTTTCTCCTCAATGTTTTCCTCCCAATTTGGGAGGAAAATATTTGTAGGTCCGGGAAGAAAATTTTCCTCCCGATTTTTCATCATTCCTATTTTTTCTCTTCAAACAAACAGTGAAAAATATCTATTTTCCTCCATTTGTTTTTCGTCCTCTCTATTTTCACTCTAAACGGACGGGGCCTAAAGCTCTCTAGCGAAATTGCCAAGAACGACCTGTCTGGTTTTGTTTTTGGAGGGGTTGAAAAGTACTTTAAGGGGGTTAAAGCTCTTTTAGCTGAAATTGCCAAACGTTTGGCAATTTTCCGACCTCACCAAAAGCAAAACCAAACAAATCCTTTAGTCGGCACAATGGCATTTTGTTTCACTAGTTTGAACACCTGAACTTCCACATAAATCAGTTAAAAACAGAAGACAAGCAAAAGAAAGTCATTAGTAAACATAATTCTGTTAACCTTTCATATTGAAACTCTAAGTCTGATCTTTCTACTTTGCGAACGTGAAGCAGTTGATAATATACATCAGCATGTTCAAAAAAGATTAAAAGGTGGAAACAAATTACAAAATTATATCAACTACTGAAGACATCAGGTGAAAGAAAAAAATGTAGATGAGTGTTGAATGCGGAAGTTATAATCAATAAACAGGTTCTAATAGGCAATAGCCCATGCACTAAGCAATCTTCCAAAACACAGAGCATAGCTCCACTAAGTTTAAGCCTCCATGACTCTTTCGGCAAAAGCCAGCTTGTGATATAGAGACTCTACAGTCTACATTTGTTGGTACAAGATACTTCAAAACATTTGATAATAAGAGGTTAACACTTTTAACTGAAAAATGGACTACAGTAAAAATACGAAATCAACTTCAATAATTTATTCATTATTATGCACTCATTATTTTCCACCACATACCCTTTTTTTTTTATTATTACAATTCTTAATTAGTACTTTTCCACCTAACAGCTTGTATAAACTACGACTAGCATGCCAATTATTTCCCCAATCAACAAGTATTGATTATTAACCAATAATATTCTGTGGCAGTCATCATTTGCAATTCGTAATACAAAGTTACAAACAGAATGGCCATTTCCCAGCACCAAGTTCTGAGGTGTTTGAAAGGGAAAACTTATTTTTACAGAAATAAAACTCTGGGAGGGTGGATCTCTAATAGATCGAGATAACAGAGAAAATTCCCAGATCCAAACCAAAAATGCACAGATCAGAACAAAAACACAAAAAAAGCCAGCCAAATAATCCCAAATTTGACAAACATACAAAGAAAATTCAGCAAAAAAAAGGCATTTAATATACAAAAATAGAAAAGAGGCGAAGATTTTACCCGGATGCTGACGTAGAACAACCACAATATTTCAATAATACATAAAATAAAAAGATAAACCCTAGGAATCAGCACCTAAGGGTTGCTTGGAGTCAACACCAAGCAAACTGGAGTCGGCACCAGTGTAAAAGAAAACACACATTTTTTTATAATTATCAAAAGCTGTCTTACAATAATCAGAAAAGTGTTTAAATAGCTAACAACATAAAGCACAAAAAAAAAGCCTAATTATTAAATGCTCGGGCTTGCTCACTCTCAAGCCCGATAACTAACAGGCCCCATCCATAAGGCCACTGGTTGGGCCGTCTTCTTTTTACTCTTCCTCCCATACATGCGTTGCTCGGGCTTGCTCAATCTCAAGCCCGATAACTAACAGGCCCCATCCATAAGGCCACTGGTTGGGCCGTCTTCTTTTTACTCTTCCTCCCATACATGCGTATAATTGGAGGCCTATATCTTGTGTCCGCACCAACTCCTCCCGAGTGAGAAGAACTCGACCCCGTCGAGTGGAAATCTGAAGAGCTCTAGTAGTACTCCAGCAAGTTAGGATCCAATCGCTGTAGCTCATCTCTAGTAATCCATGTGCAATCAGAATCTGGTCGCCCTCGCCACCGAACTAAGAAACGGTGAACTCCTCCATCCCTGGTAGAAACAATCTGCTCATCTAAAATAGCATCAATAGATTCTTTATGTGCATAGGGCAAATTTAAGGGCAAAGGAGTATCAATAGGATCAGGTAAAGGCTCATCAAAAGGAGTATCAGGAATAGCTGTAGGGCTTTTATAAGCAACTAGATCCTTAATATTAAAGGAGGAGCTAACTCCTCAATTTGGAAGCAAGGTTATTTTTGTAATAAGGCAATTAGGGTTTCCTAACCAATTAGAACTAGAGTTTAGCAGTCCTTTATAAGCAACCTATTGTACTCCTTGAGGAGTTAGTTGATATTTTGATGAATGAAAAAAATGGTTGTTTGGTCTTTCTTTGGTCTAGTGCTGACTCCAAGTCTACCCTAGGTGCTGACTCCTAGGGTTTATCTTTTTATTTTCTGTATTAGTGAAATATTGTGGTTGTTCTACGTCAGTTTTGGTATCAGAGCAAACACCGATCTGTTTGAAGCATCATCGCAGTCAATCCAGAACAAAAAAAAAAAAAAAAAAAAACCCTTTTACTGTATATTTTCCATCCCCAGAAACCCAGCCACCACACCACACTACCTTCACAATCCCTTTACAACATCTCTGCCAAACCAACAACAGAAAACCATCTCTCAACACCCACACGTATCAAGCCACCAGAAGGCAACCAAAGCCCTTTAACCCAAAAACCAACAAACCTCATCTGTCAATCTTGGCCACCGTTGACGGAAAAAAAAAAAAAAAAAAAAAAAAAAAAAAAAAAAAAAAAAAAAAAAAAAGAGTCACCCACGAAAGACCCATCAGCCGCCAGCCGCCGGGACCCACAAACCAACACTCACCGCCGCAAGACCCATCAGCCACCAGCCGTCGAAACCCACTGTCGACCCACCGCTGTTGAGAGTGATGAACAACTGCACTATTGCGATTGACGAGCTGCTG
Organism: Castanopsis chinensis; assembly: GCA_032878915.1. Lineage (NCBI taxonomy): Eukaryota > Viridiplantae > Streptophyta > Magnoliopsida > Fagales > Fagaceae > Castanopsis > Castanopsis chinensis. Next base: position 6,237,871 of record JAVQMG010000115.1, on the reverse strand, counting down.
CCGAGATCCAAGACAAGCACACCACCACCATCACCTCTATTCTGTGCCGCTGCAAGCCCACCAGACTCATGAGAGCTGTGGTCGAGACTTCGCCGAACCCAGCTACAAAAACCAAGCTCAACCCGATCCTATAAGGTAACTTGTAAATAGCCTGTGTTAAAGTCCTACAATCCCAGCACACTTCTTTTTGCAATAACCAATCCATGTGACCTCACGTGATACATAACTTGTGACAAATCCATTAAGCCCAGCATAAACCCGTTTAAAAAAATAAAAATAAAAATAAAAAAATCTTTACCTATCCCAATTTTCCCTTTAAAAGTCCACCCATCAGCCCCATTTCCTAACAAACACAAGCCTAAGCCTATTGTTTGACAACCCAGTCCTGTACCGACCCATAAAACCTTGCCTGACCAAAAATAACAAGGCAGAAAATTAAGTTTTAGTCTTTGTGTATTGTGCCTCTAATTTGGAGCTGGAAAATGACTTCCTTGGATAGAAAGCTTGAGAAGCAGCTTAAAGATAGCGAATTTGAGAAGCAAATTAAGGAGGCTGGGAATAGACTCCTTAACCCTCCTTCCTCTTTTGATGATCTTCTCACTCTTCTTGATAAAGTTGAAAAATTGTTAGCATACGTGGAGCAAGAACCATCCAAGCCAATGCGAGATGCACTCTACCCTCAGTGAAGGCATTGATCACTAATAAACTTTTGAGACATGTTGAAATGGATGTAAAGATTTTAGTTGTATCTTGCATTATTGAGATTGCAAGGATAACAGCACCAGATGCCCCATATACGGATGAGCAAATGAAAGAAATATTTCAATTTATTGTGGCAGCATTTGAAAATATGCCTCATGTGTCTACTCACTCTTACAAGAAGGTGGTTTCAATTCTTGATACCATTGCAAAGGTCAAGTTATGCTTGGTGATGCTGGATCTTGAGTGTGATTCATTGGTTGTTGAGATGTTTCAAAGTTTCTTAAAGATAATTAGGTCCAACTATCCACCTGCTGTACTTCTAGCCATGGAAACAATTATGTATTTGGTCATAGATGAAAGTGAAGACATTTCCTTGGATCTCCTCAATTCACTTTATGCTATGGTAAGAAAGGCAAATCAGAATGTTTCACCTATTTCGTGGACATTGGGGGAGCAAATAATCACTAGGATTAATGCCCAGCTAGAAAAGATAATTGCACCCACTCAAAACCTGCCCAACAAGCTTAAGAGTGCACATGATGTGAAAGTTGAAGTTGTTGAATGTGCTTTTGATCAACCCTCCACAGTCCTTGAAGACCTACATCTTGGTGAAATCGAAGAGGTTAAAACCGCAGTGCTTCCTATGGTTCATAAGGTTCAAGACGAGATTATACTGATTCCACACATTGATTTTGTTATTCCAGAAAAGTTTGACACGGTGGAATTCAAGGTTTTTCTTTTCCCTGTGCTCCCTAAGGTGATTCCAAACTTGAAGCAAGTGTTATTTGTGAGCATCCTAATCCTTCAATGTTTTAAAACTCGAGGTCGAGTTTTCTCCAACCAGAGGAGAATGATGCAGGAGACGCAAGTAGATTATTATTTAGTGTTATTTATGTTTGCAAATCAATTGTATTTTTGTATTTTAGGTCCTATTAATTTATTGGGCTATTAGTATTTTAATTTGGAAGCAATGCTATTTTTGTAATAAGGCAATTAGGGTTTCCTAGCCAATTAGAACTAGGGTTTAGCAGTCCTTTATAAGCAACTTATTGTACTCCTTGAGGAGTTAGTTGATATTTTGATAAATGAAAAAAATAGTTGTTTGGTCTTTTTTTGGTCTGGTGCTGACTCCAGGTCTACCCTAGGTGCTGACTCCTAGTGCTTTCCCCGCTTGGTGCTGACTCCAAGTAAGGCCTAGGTGCTGACTCTTAGGTCATGTCCATTTATTTTGTTATTTTTTTCAATTTTGTTCTGGTTCTGCGTCAGATGCCATGCTCAGGAGTGGCTGAGAGAGTGGAAAGATGAGCTTACTGTTGGGAACAGATGGCGACTAGATAGATGGGAGAAGAGAGAGAAAAGGAAGAGACATGTTTCTTTCTGCTGATAAAAAGCAGAAAACATTTTCCACTGCGAAGGGTTGATTTTCCATTGACCAAAATTTTTTTTTTTATGATAAGTTCCATTGACCAATTGTTAAATTTTTCCGTTAACATTTAATTATTTTCTGTCCTGCCTAAAACCAAAAAATGTGAAATGTTTTCCTTTCCATCAAAAGAAATGAAGCATTAGAGAGTACAAATTACCTCAAAAGTGAAATATGAAAAGCAAGATAAGAAAACCATATTTATATTTAACTCTTTCTCTGCAAGCAAAAGACTGTCTACAAGATGGCCAAGTTCAGATATTCCCTTTATAAAGTATGACTTTGACCTGCAATCAACTAATATATATATATATATATATATACACACACACACACACACACACACACACACATACATACAAACGTAACATCAAGTTTACACCCACAAACTGACAAATTTATACCTCAGAGGTCTGGGTTTCTAGAGGTTGGCACAGGAAATGCTAAGTACTAATCCCAGAACACAAGCCGAAAACAGAAAGAAAAACCATTCATGTATATATTATGAATAAATGTAGATCATCATTTTTTAACTGCAGTGTTAAGCTGAGTGGGAAAGTATGAACATATAGAAACTACAAGTGATTTATGTATTTATTGCATTAGTGAGGTGAACAAGAATATAACGGATGCAAGTTCATATTTCTATATATCACTCCTGAAAACATATTGAGATATTCAGCAGCAAGTACTAGACACACAAAAGAATTAAGGAACAAAGTCCATCAAAAGGAGGGGAGGGTAATCCAAAATCTGCACCTCAATGTCTCAAAGTCGTGCATTTAGTCTAGTAAGGCTTAATGAGTCTGTGCTACGTGCAGAAGTCATGTTCACTTCTTTTTGCACCCCTTTGGAGGTGGCACTTTCGCTTGTAGCTTGAGCACAAAGGTAAGACAGTGACTGCAGCCATGAAACTAAAGTCGGCTTGCGTGTAACATCATCAGACTCTGCAACGTGTGAATATAACTCATTAAGAACCATATTTTGACTATCTTTTGGTAACTGGACAATCAATTGCGCCAACAACTTCATCAAGTTTGGCAGCACCTGGACAAATACACAAATGCAGATATTAATAAGTCAGACAATGGGAGCGAATAGAGAAGATGCTGTAAATCCTTTCTACAACTTCTATTTCAAGAACTTCCAATATCTGAAATTTGCTATACATAGCTTCAGTTTAATTGCAATATCTTCCTCTGAAACCTTTAGCACACCATAACGATTGTTTGAGGTGGAATAATAATAAATTATAAGGGACCTACTTTCACATGGTAAACAGAAATGAAGGGGAGAATCAACTAGAATTTTATGAGGAATTGCAAATATAAATTAAAAAGAATAAAATGACCTGTATATCAACAAGGGAAATAAGCCGTAGAGGCAACTCTAGGATTTTCTTACAAGCATCTGAATCTCCTTGCCTGTTCCTCGACAAATCAGCCTCCTGAGCAAAGGTTTCACCACACAGTATGCTGCCCTTTTCCACAAGACTGTGAATACAATAGAATATGGCTGGACTTCCAGCAGGAAGATTTCGGACCAAGGCTGCAACCCCAGAAGCCATACCCTTAAAAGGAGTGATGGCAGGATATCCCTACATTACAACAAAAAAGTGTAAGCATCCAACCTTTGATGATCAAGCTCGTGTTTGATTAATATTGTTTTAATTGCTTTCAAATACCGATAAAGATTTCTGCATGTAATAGAAAACAAGCTGCTCCTTTAACAACACTCTCTCATCCTGATCAAGATCCTTCCCAGAGGACATGAATGCCGCAAACATGGAATGTGAGGCTCGAGCAACTTTTTCATTTGGATGTCCCATGTATCTAATTGAGTTTGTAATAAGGAAGCAAAATGTTCACCATGACATATAATAGCTGAAATTCTTATAAAATTGAGCTGTTTTGTGTAAGGATACAAGAACATAGTTGGAGCTACAACCTTCCTAAGTGTAAGGCAAGGAACATGTTCAATGCAAGTTGGAATGACTCGTAGGTAAAATAATATGCGAGCAGTTTGCACATTATCATTGGACCATACATACTCCACTTTTTGAGATAATGAAAACTCTACAAGACAACAATTCAAATCTTATCGAGGTTAGCAATGTCTATGCATAAAAAATTTGGGTTGGGGGGGGGGGGGGGGGTGCGCTTTAGGGACCTCAAAGTGGAGAATAAAAATTTAATCATGAAAACTGCAGTTAAAATGGTAGACAACCATACTTGTTCCATTGGTCATATCCATGTAAGAGGGCATAGATTCCACAAAAGAGACACAGGCAGACTCGTTCCCCTGAACACTCGCAACAACCCCTCGAATTGTATCCATATACTCTGGTAAACGAATGCGCCGAAAATACTCTAAACAAGAAAATGAAACTAGTATATGTACTGATACGTCCCACTGAGTTTCATGCGTGGGTTTAGAATTAAACTTGTGCTTCGTGATGGCCAATGCAAAAAGTACAACCATAAGGAAAGCAGATTCAGCAATTTTCTCTGTATCCCCAAGTAGTTCATTCTCTTTACCTCGAAGCATCAAAGCTACTTGTCGATGCCCCAAGTAGATATCTTGACAGTAATCCCATATAAGATTCTCCACCACACCCTTGCTCTTTACATCTACTGAAACATATTGATTGCAGAAAACACTAGTTATGGCCCCTGCTTCCTTAAAAAGAACACTATCCAAATGCTTTTTGACCTCATCATGCCCTAGTCTAGCTGAATTTCTATGTGGAAAGTCAAGTATTTTTGTATATAAATGTCGTAAGGGAAAGATTTCATTCAACAATGCTGAAGCAAGGCACATTAGCAGAGGGGCGCGGGATGAAACCAGGCCACTTCGAGCCAGTGCTAATGAAATGCACTGCAGTAGAAGACTGCGTGTGGGTTCATTATCTGCATTCATAACACCATTTCTAGAAATAATATCTCTTGCAAAAGCTTCTACCCGATCCTCTGCAGAGCCCCTTAAATTGGAAACAGTATCTAGCCCAAGACCATTCATTTTAGATCTATTGACAACCCTCAACACTCCAGCCGCAGCCATGACAATGGCAAATGGGACATAGTTTGCCTTTAAAGTCTCTAAAGCCTCGCGGGCAAAAACATTTATTTTCTCAAAACAACGGATATTGATCAAACTAGACAACACCCATTCAATCAAATGCAGAATCATGAGCCCATGAGTAACACTACCACAAGGCCCATCTTCTTTGCCCCAAATCCCCAATAAATAATCCAAAATTCTAACATAATGAACATTCATAGAAGAAGATAGAGCATACCCAATTCCAGCAAGAACATCCGAAATATGCTCTCCAGATGAGCCAATCAATCGGTACTCCTCTTCCAAAAGCCTACACAGCATGTCCAGGCAGACAGTTTTAGAATCTTCAGACAAAGAAGGCACAAAAGCAAATGCACCCAGAAGGAGAACACCTTCGGAAAACAAGAGAGGACTCTTCCTAGAATCAAATTGAGCATTAAAAAGGTGAGAGAGGACCTCCACAGCAGAATCAATAAGAACCAAAGAGGGTTTGAAGGATTTCCTGACCCAGATATAAAGAAGTCTAAGAAAGAGAGGATATGATTCATTTGGAAGAGATATGTGTGGAGAGGAAAGAATGGAAAGAACAATTTTTGCTTGTGGGTCAGCAACATGAAGAGAAGTTTGAGAGTTAAGGAGGGTTTTTAAGGATTGGAGGTGATGTGGTTGAAATGATTGGTTTTGAAGGGAGTCCCTAAGCTCAGCCCATGCTTGAATAATAGCTCGGGCTGATGAGGAAGAAGAATTTGTGGAATTAACATTACTGCTACAGCCACTAATGCTCCTCAGCCATTCTTCAAGGAAAAGAGTACTAGCTTGCTTTGCCATCCTTACAACTCCTCGCTGAAAAGAAGTAAAAACCGTCTTACAATGACAGGCTTATAAGATCGTTCGCATTGGTCTTGTAAAATTGTCAAACAGCACTCGGCTTACCTATTTTATGATTACATTTACATAAAATATATATTTTATAATATGATTAATTAAAATATCATTTTTCTTTTTTGTTTATTTTTTCGCATAACAATCATCATTCGTTCTCTTCTATTCCTTTTATACAAAATAAATGGTATCGATGTAAATTTGCATAAATACTGTAGCAAATTAATAAATTTACACTATTATACACTCACTAATGTGAGTCATTTTTAGACAAAAATATATAAGTTTACACTTTTTTTATTATACACAGTTTGATGTGAGTGCTCTAAAAATCAAAATTTAAAGATATGGTGGGTTCCAGTTAACTCAATTAGTAAAGTTTCTGATAGTTGTATAAGAAATCTGAGATTCAATCTCTGCCTACACCACTGATTAGTGTCTTGGTCTGATAATAAATAGCTATTATCAGGAACAGACGTCATAGGTTGAAGCTTTCTCAAAAAAATTTAAAGATATGAGTGTCCAAATCAATGTGATCGATATCGTACCGGCCGATATGTACCATATCGGTATATATATCGATATCAAAACACCAACATCGTACCGGTTTAAATACCAGTCGTACCAGCCATACCGACCAATTTCAAGCAATATTGGGCGTACCAGCCAACATATAAAAAAAGTTTTTTTTTTTTAGTTTTCTAATTTTTGAATTTTTGTAAAGACAAAATGGTAACTTACTTACATTAGCTTATTAGTATTATTTGTTTTCTCAGTACACAATGAGCAATTAAATTTTCTATTTTTTATATTATATTTTTTTTCTTTTAATTGATACTAAAGTTTAAAATCATGAATAATTTATTCTGAATTGAGGTAATGTTTTATGGTAAACTTTTATATTTATTATAATAAATAAATATATATATATATATGTACACACACATACATACACACATATATATTTATTTATTTATATTTATAAATATAAAAAAATAATGATAAACTCGAAACGGTACACCAAATTTGACCGGTACCAAAATATATCGTTCCACTAGTCAAACTAATACAGCCTCTGGTACGAGATTGATTCCCTTGGTCTAAATTCAACATCTTTAACAAAATACACTACAAACAATGTTTGAACTCAATCTTATCAAAAAGACGAAAAACTTAAGCTCAGCTTAATTCATTAGTCAAGCTAAGTCCAAGCTCAATATGAATCCCTTGAGCTTGAGATCCAATATAAGTACATTATCAAGTCCAATTATTTTGGACGAGTAATCCTAACTCCCAATTAATAAATGGCTTAGTAAGATATATGTTTGTTTTTCAAGCTCATATCAAGTTATATTACCAAACCCGTAAAAAATCCTAAACCTGACTTTTTTTATTAAACCCTATTGTTCATGAGACACTTTATGATTTTTTTAGGTTTTGACTTGATTGGCTTATTAAACAAGCCTAAAACTAAAACTTAAGTTTGACTTGTTTATAAACAAAAAATTATGAATTAGCTTTTTATTGAGGTAAGCACAAATTGTTTATGAACAACTTAGTTCATTTATAGCCCTAAAAAGACAAACAAAAATATGAAAACATTTAGGCTAAAACGAAAATTACACCCTTTAAGTTTAGTCAATTGTTGTTTTTGGTCCAATAAGTTTATATTTGTTGTCACTGTTAGTCATTTCATCCATGACTCTAGTAAACTATTAAAAAAATATTTAACACTAAAAAAAATTAAAATTAAAAAAAAAAAAAAAAAGAATACATATTACACCTTTTAAGCTTGGTTAATTGTCAATTTGTTCCTATAAATTTACATTTGCTATCACTATTCGTCATTCTTAATGAAAACTTTTTCAACAAAGTGGAGAAAGAAATGGCAATGACAACAAATGTGAACTTACATGACCAATTTGACAAAAATGAAACTTGCATGACCAAAATAACAATTGACCAAATTTAAAGGATATAATTTTAGTTTTGCCAAACATTTATAAACAATAAAACACTCACCAATCTAGTTCATAAGAAATGCATACTATGAGATTGTTGATAGGTATACCAAAATGACTTGTCCTATTTCAACGTTTTGCTACGTATCTCATAATTTTTTTCCCATGGAGCTAGAATGGGTTTTGCCTAAGCACACTCATCTTGTCCTGTTTTTCCTTAAGTGTTATAATGGGACCCATCATTTATGTGAAAAGGAGGAGTACGCATTAATGGTACTCCGGGAGTACCTAATAATGTTTCACTGTAGATTTCTAAAAGATCTAATGGTTAAAAAAACACCATTAAATGCTATTGTTTTCCACCTTATTACCTAATTACTACTAGCATTCGCCGTCTCCTTATTTGTTTCTTTCCGCTAAATAATATTTTCCTCAACACAATCTAACAAAAAAAATTGAAAAATAATCTCATAATCATTGATTTCACAAAACTACTTATAACAAGAGCCATCATCAGTGGCGACGCCACGTTATACCCAGGGTGTTCTTGGGAACACCCTGAAAAAAAAAATTTATATATAAATTTTTTTTATTTTTTTACCCTTAAAAAAAAAAAATAGGAACACCCTCAATTAAAATGAGGAACACCCTGAAATTAAAAAAATATATATATTTGTTCTACTTTCAAGCAAAAAAAAAAAAAAAAAAAAGCCTAAAATAAAATTTCAACTAAAATCTGGAAAAGAAAAAATTGTAACAGAGAAAAAAAAAAAAAAAAAGTGTAACCGAGCAAAACAACGGACGGCAACTGGCAAGCCCAACATCAAGCCCACGGCAAGCCCATAAGATTACAGAGGAAGTAAACCCACAGTTTCTCAAAGAAGAAAAAAAAAAAAAAAAAAAAAAAAAAAAACCCCAATACAGATCAGAAACCTCAAATCAGTAACATCAGATATCACTAAAGCTTTGCTCCAAAAAAAAAAGAAAAGAAAGCACTAAAGCAAAGCAAACCTAAAACGAAAATACAAAGCAACGGCGCCATCGCTCACGGCTCATCTCATCACAGTCGCTCCAGCCATCGCGAATCGGAATCGGCCCAGCCTCATCGCAGTCGCTCCAGCCATCGGCCATCGCAGTCGCTCCAGCCTCATCGTCGCGCCATCGGTTTAGAGCACTTCTCATCGCCAGCCTCATTGCGCCATCGCTCATCGCCGGCCTCATCGCGCCATCGCTCCAATAGGTATTTCTCTCTAACTCTCTGTCTCTCTCGAAGTCTCTGACTCTCTCTCTCTCTCTCTCTCTCTCTCTCTCTCTCTCTCTCTCTCTCTCTCTCTCTCTCTCTCTCTCAAAATTGATGAAAATATGAAATAATGAAGCCTCTCTCTTTATTAACTTTACCTTTTATCATTATTTGTGATTGGCTGAGGCTGAAGGCTGAAGCACGTTCCAATAAAAAAAAAAAAAAAGTGATTGGCTGACAGCTTGGTTGAAGCACTCAGTGGGGTTTAACTTTAATAATTTTTTTACTTTTTAAATTTCGCATTTTGGTTTTATCTTTGTTCTTATCTGTTTGTTGGTCAGTCAATGTGTGTTGTGTTGGTGTTGGACTGTTTGGTGACCGGTGAAATTGGACTGTTCTTATCTTGGTTTTACTTTTTGAATTTCGTATATTGTGATTTGTGAAATTGTGATTATGAAATTTTCTGATTAGCAGGTTTGTGTAATGTGCACATCAGCACATAAACTTATTCTTTTTGTGTAATGTGTAACTAATAAATAATAATTTAATTAATCAATAATTATTTAAGAAAAACAATTAATAAACAATAATTAATAATTTAATTAACTAATACATAATAAAGACAAACAAATTAAATTATGTTAAACTAAATAACAGTTAATAATTTTATACTTAATGAAACAATAATATAACAAACTATAGTTTATAAAAGACAAACAAATTAATGAAACAACTAAACAACAACAATTAATAATTTTATTAATATTTCAAATAAACTTATAAACTTATAATTTATTGTTTATTTTTTTGTTACAATTATGGACAAATACTTGATAAGAAAACCACGTACCCAAGATTCATCTCCTTTGCTAGAATTATGGGCAAATGTAAATTTTATATATTTACGTGTTTTTTGATTATTGTTATCAATATATAAAATTTTCTTTTTATTAGATCGTGTAATTTATACTTGTTGAGGAACACCCTGAGAAAAATTCCTGGAGCCGCCACTGGCCATCATTCCCACCTACGATGGAAACATGGCAAAAGTTGTGGAAGGTCATCGCAAGTTTGTATACCCACCATCACTACAAAACATGCGGGTCTTAGGCAGCGTTTTTTCTAGCCGCGTTCGCAAAAACACGGCCTAAGACCTATGCTTGAGCCGCATTTCACTGAAACGGAGCTCCAGCGCCTTCAGTAGAGCTGCGTGCCTCAAACGCAACCCAAGCTCAACTATGTGGCCGCGTTTCAGTGTGTTCTAGCTGCGTTTTTTTGGGTTGAGCTGAAGCCGCGTTTTTTAAATGCGGCTTTAGACCATCTGAAATGTTTTTTTTTTTTTCTTTTTAAATATGTCCTGAAGTCGCGTTTATAGAACACGGCTATAGGTATGTCCTAAAGCCCCGTTTACATAAACGCAGCTTCAAGCACCCCTGAAGCTGCATTTATGTAAATGGGGCTACAACACTGAGTATAAATTATAAAAAATAAAAAATAGAACCTCTAAGGCACCAACTATTTTTTACCAAAAAATGAAAAACTATGTATCTCTTCCTTTTGAAGCCTAAGCAACTCTTACTAACACTCACCACCGATCCTACACACCGGCGTCGACAAAGCTCAGTCGTCCATCGTTCCCATGCCTCCCACCTCCACCACCTCGTAAGTCTCCTTTCTCTCTCTCTAGATCTCGATTTTTTTTTTCCTCGAGAAACATTCAGATTTCTACCTATTTATTTTTTGGGTTTAGGGTTTCAATTTTTGGTTTAGGGTTTCGATTTTGGGTTTAAGGTTTCGATTTTGTGTTTAGGTTTTCAATTTTAGGTTTAGGGTTTCAATTTTGCTGTTTAGGGTTTCGATTTTGGGTTTTGGTTTTCAATTTTACGTTTAGGGTTTCAATTTTCGATATAGGGTTTCGATTTAGGGTTTAAATGGACTTTTTTAAGGGATTTACTTCATGGGATTTTCATATTTTGTTGTTTTCTTGCAGGATCAAAACAACCGCTCTCTGAATCTCGCTTGGACCTCTCTCCTTCTCTCTCTCCAACTCTCAATCTCATTCAAGACACTCACAAGGCCAACTAATAGTAAGTTTTTTAAATTGATTGTTTTGATTTTTGGACCTATGCTGGTAGCTTCAGACCCTTTTTGAAGATGTTGATTAATTACAGAATATAGGTGAAGATTGAAATGACATGCAAGTGGGTTTCATTTAGTGCTTATTATGCTTACCAAAAAAAAAAATCCATGTCTTTTTTCTGTTTTGGGATATATGGGGATTACTGAAAATGGCAATGCATGGTTGTTTTGCAATCTCTGGACAACAGATTTTTTTCATTTTTTGGCTGAATCTATGGACAACAGATTTGATGTTATTACCATATGGATATTAAATGAATCTATTTTCTTTGTATCCATGGGTTTATTTCTCTTTTTAATCCTTGTCACTCTCTCAATTTTTCTTTAGAATATATGTCTCTGAAGTTTTTTATAACATATGTGATGAATTTTATGTGTAACCTTTTTGATGAGGAGAACAAAGAATATATTCTAAAGAAGAGCCCTTTGGACTTGCCTCTAGCTAGTAAAACCTACGGCCAACTGACCCCATCCACTAGAACCAAGGCACGCTTGTTTATTTTTATTTCTAAAAATACAATAAATCATTAAAATAGTTGCTCAATCCTGGGGTTATGACATGGACCACAGATTTATTATAGAAATACTATTCTCAAGGTGTTGTATTACAAAGCAATATTTTTCTTCTCAAGGCTAATTACTATTCTTGTATTTTTTTGGTCTTTGCCTTTTAAATATATGTCAATAGAACCATATACCTCATTGGATCATAACTTTTTTTTATTTTGCTTCACTAACCTTTGTAATGGTTTACTGTATATTCGATGACCAATAACACTTGTGATTTCTTTATGAGCTATTTTCACTAACTTTTAATGGATTTCATTATGTAATATGCGTGATGGAAATTTTGTGAATTGTAGGTTGGGGAAGAGCTTTTTCCTTTGAGTTAGACGAGAACAACCCTAGTGGTATGAACTACTTTCCTTTTCAAAACCCGCCAACTTTATTTACGCATTGTTGATGGATTACGTTCATATAGGTCATTTTGAAGCACATGTTGGGTATGAAACCAACATCACACTCTTGCATCCACACTACTTACTTGGCACATATTTAAACAACATCATTACAGCGTAAATTGTGAACCAAACTTTTTTTAACTCACTTTTGACCAATGACCCAAGGAATTAAACATCATTGAATTACAAAGTTAATAATTATTACGGATTTAATAATTAGCACCATTACATGAATTGGGTATCTGTTAATATATTTTTAAAACAATTATGCTTAACTACTTTTAGAACTTATCACACTGAGTTAGTCTACGATAAGTGTTATATGCTCTAAGAAAATTTAAGCATACTTGGGTATGTTTATTCTTAACAAATCACAAATGAATGTCATCTAATAATTATTACCTTTATAGTAACAAATCTTGGTGTAGGTAAAAGTCCATAAATATTGTGTCGTAATGGATAAAAGTTGGATGGACAAGAAGAGGGATTCAAGGAAATATTTTGAAGGTGTAGCAAAATTCGTGGAATTTGCCTCTCTATTTGCACGCGATGGGAAGATCTTGTGTCCTTGTGCGAAATGTGTAAATTTGATTTCAGTACCACTAAATGTGGCACGTGATCATTGTTGGGGTTTGCGGATGCTTAACAATTACAAAGTTTGGAAATTTCATGGGGAATCGGTGATTGCTATGACGGCTACCAAATGTGGGAGCTCTCATGTGCAAGAAACCCTAAATGAATATAGTGATTTTCGTGGGATGTTGCACGATTTGTGCCCCCCGCATGAAATTGCACCCGAACCAATGGAAGAAGGTCCAACTATGCAACATGCGGCTGAAAATATGAATGATAAGGCCAAGAAGTTTTACAAGATGATAGATGATGTAGACAAACCTTTATATGATGGTTGTACAAAATTTAACATTTTCTCAGCCATCGTCGTGTTGTTCCAATTGAAGACTCTGTGTGGTTGGACGAACAAGTCATTTACTCTGTTGCTTTACGTTTTGAAGGATTTACTTCCTTCAGATGCCAAGTTACCAACAGACCATTACGAGGCTAAGAAGATAATCCGAGACTTGGGTTTGGGTTATGAGAAGATTCATGCTTGTCTTAATGACTGCATGCTGTTTTGGAAGGACAATGTTAACCTCGAGTCGTGTCCTCGTTGTAACGCTTCAAGGTGGAAAACAAATGAGGCATCTGTTGCTAGTAAGAATGCTTCATCCAATAAGGGAAAGAAGAAAGCTGCAAAGATCCTACGCTGGTTCCCTTTAAAGCCAAGATTGCAGCAGCTATTTCTTTCACCCGATCTGGCTAGTTCTATGAAATGGCATGTTAATGGTCATACTAATGATGGGGTTATACAGCATCCTGCTGACTCAAAGGCATGGAAAATGTTTGACACTAAACATTTAAAGTTCTCGTCTGACCCTCGTAATGTCAGACTTGGATTAGCAGCGGATGGGTTTAACCCCTTTGGAATTATAAGTACTAGTCATAGTACATGGCCTGTCATGTTAGTGCCCTACAATCTCCCACCTTGGCTGTGCATGAAACGATCATCTTTGATTCTATCTGTGATTATTCTTGGTCCTACCTCACCAGGGATTGCTATAGATGTGTACTTGCAACCGTTAGTAGAAGAACTAAGGGAGTTATAGGATGTTGGAGTACAGGCATACGATGCATCTTCAAAAGAAATATTCTAATTGCGTGCAGCATTGATGTGGACTGTAAATGATTTCCTGCATACGCAAATTTGTCGGGTTGGAGTACCAAAGGTGGGTTGGTGTGTCCTTGTGCCATGGAGATCGACTCTCGATATTTAAAAAATGGCCATAAATTCTGTTGCATGGGACATAGGCGATGGTTGGATCTTGACCACAATTTCTAAAAAGAAGGTATGTTATTCAATGGATCTAATGATACGTGATTGGCTCCTATACCACCAGTCGCGTCATAGATTATTCTGGACACTGAACATTTAGTTGGACGTTGTCTGGGAAGGAAATGTCAACTTGCTTACAATAAAAGAAATAGAGGAGAGGTAGATCAAAGTGGTTGGAAGAAGAGAAGTATATTTTTCACCTTGCCTTATTGGGAGGATCACAAGTTGCGACACAATCTTGATGTGATGCATATAGAGAAGAATGTGATGGACAATATACTTGGCACACTGCTGAACTTGAAGGATCAAACAAAGGATAATTACAAGGCACGGCTTGACTTGGCGGACATGGGGATAAGGACTCAACTTCACCTACAACGAAGAAGTGATGATAAGTATACTATATCGCCCGCTTGTCTTTATATGACTTCATCAGAGAGAGATGGTTTCTTGCAAGTTTTGAAGGACGTAACAGTGCCTAATGGGTACGCTTCCAATATCTCACGTCATGTGAATATGAAAGAACACAAGATTTCTGGTTTGAAGAGTCATGATTATCACATCTTGATGCAGCAACTTTTTCCCATAGCATTACACAGGTCTTTGCCATCTAATGTTACTAGGCCTTTGATAAAGTTAGATTGCTTTTTTAGAGAAATTTGTTCCAAAACCCTTAGGGTTTTAGATATTGCGACTATTGAGGTAGACATTGTAGTGACATTGTGTGAATTGGAAAAGATATTTCCTCCATCTTTCTTTACAGTGTGGTACATTTAGTCATGCATTTAGCTGCTGAAGCCAAGATTGGTGGTCCAGTGCACTACCGTTGAATGTATCCCATTGACAGGTAAGGCATATGTAATATTATTGATCAACTATGAGTTTCATGTGCGCGTTTAAATAACCATGGCCAATCATTAATCTTATCATTCCTTTATAGGTACCTTGGACGCCTTAAGTCTTATGTACAAAATAGAGTTGCTCCAGAAGGGTCTATTGCTGAAGGATACATAGTAGAGGAGTGCTTAACATTTTGTTCACGGTATATGGAAGGAGTTGAAACTATATTCAATCAACCCACCAAGACGATTGAGGAATCAACAAGGGTTGTTTCGATCGTGACACTAAGCAATAAAGAGTGGACCCAAGCCCATCGCTATGTTCTATTCAATTCTGAAAACATCAACCACTTTCGTGAGTAAGTACTACATATACCAATATGAGTGCATGTCAATCCATTGTACGTTAGGTTTATTAACCCTAATACAATTGTTTGCACAGGATGCACAAAAGATTAATGGAGGACGAACTCTGAAAAGGCCACCATCATATATCCGAGGCCATTTTATATAAGCACCACATGGAGAACTTTTGTAGTTGGTTTAGTGTCATGTACGTATGACAGTTACAACTTCTTAAACTTGTAACACTGTCCCAAATACGGATACTTGTACTGATATGAATAATTGTGTTTTGATATGTTAGGTGATGTCATTGACTATTGCTAATAGGGAAAAGGAGGGAGTTAGTGATAACCTTGCTGCACTGTCCAAATGGCCATATAATTATGTAAAGCGTTTGAAGCATTATGTCATAAATGGCATAAAATTTAGGAGTGTATATGATCAGGTAAACAGAAAAACGCAAAATAGTGGAGCTAGTGTCGCCACTGATGGTGGCATTACGCACTATGATGTGTTAAGTGATATAATCGAGTTGAATTATCTTGACAATATCAATCATTTGTTATTCAAGTGTAAATGGGTTGATGACCGAAATAGGAGAGGATATAAGACTGATGAATTTAGGTTTCCTATGGTAAACTTTACACATTTCATACATGGTGGGAATGAAATGATGGATGAATCGTATGTCTTGGCATGTCAAGCTGCACAAGTATTTTATGTGGAAGGTAAAAGGCACAAGGATTGGTATTTTGTTGTCAAAACTAAAGCTAGGGATGTGTTTGATGCCGGTATTAGTCCCCAACGTGACGAGGATGACACATAATTTTTTTGAGAATGTTCTGTACAATGTAAGTACTAATGAGGTTGTGAGTGACAACCTTGGTTGGGCTCGGGAAGATGTAGAGGGAATGACAATTGATGCCTCTATCATTGCTGAAAGAGATCTTCATGAAATGGACAACTTAGACGATTGTGAGTCTATTAACGATGAGTCCGACAATGAAGATGACAACAAGGACTAGTACACCGACGCTGAGTAGTGTAATAGTTTAGTGGTGTATTATGTGTTTGGATGTTACAATTATTAATGAAAATGTATGCCATCATGAATTTGTTTGAATGCCTTTGTGTATTATTTGATTCCTTTGTTCATGAAACCTTAATGTTGTTAATTCCTTGAATTTTTTACTTATTATGCATCCAATTCCTTCTCCTGTTCACAATTGGATTTGAAACTCATTTGTTATGAACTTGGATATATGTTCGTGTGGTGTTAGGGTTTCATTTTGTCTTTGTTTAAGTGTTTGGCAAAGAAAAGCTCTTAAACTTCGATATATGCTTATGTATATTATTAGATATTAAAATGAGTTATTTTACTTTGTCTTTTTCACTTACATTGTAAGCAATTGATTGTTGTCTATAATTAACATTTTGTTTGTGTGCTAAAGTTGTTGAACACAGGAATGGGAAGGAAATGTCCACTTATGTATGTTCAAGTTGGAAAAGGATCGTCATTATTCAGGACATCAAGGGGAGGAGGAGCTGGAGGCCGCTCGTACTGTTGAGCAGGCAAGAGCGGATGCAAGTGCTGATGGGACACAATCCCCAGGTAGTTTACATGTCTTCAAATGTAACGTTTGGTATTTATTACTAGACACATAATTTGCCTATTGTTGACCGCAGTAATGAGAAGACAATGTGGATTGACGGTTGTTGAAGTTGGCGAAGGAAATGGACGTTCACAACGGAGCGTGCAGGAGGAGTTGGAGGCCGCCTTTGCGGCTGATCATGCAAGAGGGGATGGAAGTGATGATGAGATGCAACATCCAGGTAGTTTACATGTAATATACTAAAATGCTTTACTTCAACCAGTGGGTAGCATTCTTCACTAATAGTATATTGCTTGCTGTTTCATCTTTTATTATGAAACAATTAAGAGCTTAGATATATATAGAATGATTGGGAAAGCCTTATCCAAACTTGCCCTTTAGTTTCATTTACAAGTAAGTGAAAAACTAAGCCACACATAATCAAGGTAGGGTTGCAATTGGAGGGTCCTTTTTCCTTGGGGGGGGGGGGGGGAAGGGGGAAGAAGCATAATGGTTGGGTACCCTGTTATTTATATTTTTGTAATTTTTTTAGTTTCATTTTAAAGTTATCATATAGTATTTTCTTTTCCTAAGGACAAGAGAACTAGAGAAGACACAAAGGTTAAGTACATAATTTTTTTTTTTTTTTTTTGGTTTTGACAGAAGTGATAGAGAAGTACATAGTTTATTTGATTCAGTGGTACGTTTCGGCTGATCTTGTCACATGATAATAATCTATAGGATAATTTTTTTTTTTTTTTTAAATAGGATGAAGTTTTTCTTAATGTGCTTCTTGGATCTTGGAATTTGTGTACTTAGTAATAAATGTGAGGGTAAAGTGAGATCCATTTTGTTGAGTTTAGTGAAGGAGAATGAATGGTAGGTTATTCTCAAAATATTAGAATAAATAAGAATGAATGGTAGCTAGCTCCCCCAACAACCTGGCTCTGACTTTACGTTCTAACTTTACCGCAACAATAATTTTTGTTGCAACAAAAATGACTTTACGTTGTAACTTTTATCAGAACGAATTAATTTAGATTGTTGTTGCATTTGAGATTTTAATAAGAAGTTATTTATTCTAAGTAGCTATACCAACTTAGTCTAACTTCTTTCTTTCAATAACATCATATATAGTTATTCCTTATGATTCGTTCCTTCAGTGTAAGACTCTATGCTTGTGACATATATAATATATTACTTGTAAAATAAACAAATATTAGACTTTTTCTTAAGATTTCTACTATCAACATTTGACAACTGATGTTTCACATTTGAAACTTTACTTTTCAAAAGATTTGTTAAATTGCAGTAGTTGAGATTAATTAGAGTTTCAATTAAATTAACAAAACGAACGGGAAAAAAAAAGATGTCCATAGTTACCAAGTGCATACTCATGTTAGTTGAGCACTTGAGCTATATACAGTAACTTTTCTCTAATTATGAATTTTGAAATTTCATTCGTAATAGTGGTTTACTGTATGCAGGCAATTTAGTACAAGAACCCCAGAAGCCAATAATTTGCGTAAAAAGCGTGGGAATACGTTGTTGCAGCGAATATGAAGTCCTCCAGCTAACATGAAAATTAAAAGTGAGTTAAATGCGCAAGGCCAACCAATTGGGCACTTTTTGCCTTAGTCACATCTTCTGCCCACTTGTGCTAACTGCTTGGACGAGTGTCCCGAGTAGCCACAAAGTAGACTGTTGTATAGAAATTGAGGTAGTATCAAATTAAGCTACTTTTAACAGATGTGTACAATCGTGTGTGTGGTAAATCATTACTTTTCAGTAGGGTGGACTATTGTACTATGCTAACTCAATTTTTGCATTCAGAAACGGTGGATCATTGAACCAGAAATTATCCAACTAGCTGATCAAATGGCCTGGGCAATGCACCAACTGGGGGAATTGAGGAGGAATCGAAGGAGCAAGTTGAAAAGGAAATGCTACAAAGATGATGCATTGAAAGCAGATGTCATTGCAAAGAAACCAATATGGGCTGACAAGCAGGAGTTTGTTCAGCTAGTTCATTATTGGTTTCATCAAGACACGCGGGTAACACTATTTTCTTGCTCTATTTTCTTTTAGTGGTAATATACATATGATGAGGTATACTCATGTTACCAAGCATAGTTGATTTAACTGATTTTTTTTTTTTTTCTTTTGTTGGTGGGAATGTGTTTGTAGACATTGAGTGATACGAACAAGTTCAGTCGTGGTAAACAAAAGGAGATAGCAAGGTCAGGACCTATAAGTTTTGCCCAAACTGCGGACAATATGGTAAGAATATTATACAGTTTTAGATTCAAATGTAAAAAATATAAGGAGTTTGATGAAACTAATTTACTGAAGAATCTGAGTATTTTGTGTGAATTAATATGAAATTTTTAGCATTGCTATTATCACTAGTAAATTTCCTAATAAAACGTCCGGTCAGAGGAGCATGTGAGGTTTCATGTTGATGCAAATGAGGGCACAGTGTTGGGGTAAGGAAGACTTGGCTATTTTGCATGTTCATGACTGTTAATACAAATTTCTTGTGGTGTTTCCTATTCTTAATTAGTGATTTCATAATATATAATTCTGTTTTCCACATTGTGAACCAAAATATTGATTTGGTATATAGCAAATGGTTGTTCTGTATGATGTGCTTTCCTTTATTACCTTTTCTGTGAACAACTAAATAGGTTGAAAGTGGACAGCTCCAATACAATTGGCATGCAAATGCGCATAGGTGCATGCATAAAACATATAGGAGTGATTAATGCAGTGTGATAATGCGTTACTATGTTTAAGGTACAATTCTAGGATGCCTAGTTGATGGTTTTGACTCATAGACATGCATATCACACGATTGATTACAAAACTATTTGACTTGCATCTAAACTTAAGCTCATTTAACTTGTGCATGGAAGGGAAAAAAAAATGCATGAATGTAATACTGAAGTACACAGACTTTGTTGTTGTTCAGTACAAATAGGAGTATTGACACAAGGATACCATATACTTTTTTCAAAATCTGTTTGTGAACCACTAAGTATTGTCTTTCTTTGGAACAACATATTAAAAGAAAATTTCGTTTTGTGACATTGGTTGTGTGTGTGTTGTTTTAGTAGAAGTGAGCCTTTTAGTCAAAAATGAAATGGAGTAAAGAGTTAGGAGACCTCGATGATTTCAATAATATTTTTTGCTTTGACAGCAAAGACAAACTGCTTCATACTAAGCATTCGCATAAAGAAAACAACAAAACTTTTTTTTTTTTTTTAACGTAATAATGTAATGATTTTTATTTTAGTTTGCATTATATTGCATGTTATATCCCAAATTCCATTTAAATTTTTCATTGTCAATTGCCGCTTCATATCACCAATATAAATTTTAACATATTACTTGTAATGAGAATGTTGAATATGATGTAGGCAAAAGAAAGTGGGCAGGCAGTGGAGCGTGCAGTTCTTTTTGCGAAAGTATACAGCACCAAAGATGGGCGTCCTGTTACTCCTGAAGTGGGGGAGAAGATTGTAAGTCGTATATCATAACCTTGTTATTTCTTTTGTATTTTGTGCATGAATTTTTTATAGTAAGTAATATGTTATTTGGTTCTTGTGTGAAAACAGAAAAAAATGACTGAAATTATAGAGGGTGGGAGCTCATTAGAAGGATCGCGTCGCGAATGAATCCTATGGTCAAAAGATGATACGTTTGCCCAAGTGATGGGGGCAGAATGCTTTGGACGTGTTTGTGGGGTGGGTTTTGGACCAACCCCATCAGGAAGAAATGGGTCCAACCGTTCATGCTATACATTGATTCCACCATTATCCATTGAAACGACGCATCAGATGAATGAATTGGAAATTTCGCACCAGACTTTAAGGGACAAACCTGCCTAGGCAGAGGAGAGGCATCAGACCCAAATCGCGGAATTATGTGACCAACATAAGGCAGAACTCGCCTAAGCAATTGCCCAATCAAAAGCAAAGCATAAAGAAAAAATGGCAGAGGTGATGAATAAAATGGGGGAGGTGCTAAATCAATTAAGTCCACTTCTAAGTGCTTCAGTAGCTTCTCAGGAATAAAAATGTTGCATTTAATTTAATGGTCCAAATTGCATGTTCATTGCAATGAATTGATGGTTACGTGCTACTAGTATGATGTGTTTAATATATTCAGGGTAGCACTGCATCTAAATGAGGACTCTTCGTGGATATTTTGTGATTGTATATTGTATTAATTTTTGGCTGTTCATGAAAGAATACTAGTATATTGTTATTATTATTATATTGTAGACAATATTTTTGGTGAACCAAAAACTTGGTAGTTGTATCTCTTGTATATGTAGACAGTTACATCGATGCTTTAACAACATAGAAGAATGATCAAGAGGATTAAATAGTGAAGCCATGCATTGTTCTTACTGTAAGTTTGAAATATATAAATACCGTTTCGTAATTTTTGGCTTTTTCTTTTTCTTTATTGTTATTTTAGTACTTTTTGTTTGTTCCATTTGTGTAATTTTGTTGGATAGGAAAGTTTCTATTATCGCCCATGTTGATCATGGCAAGTCTACAGTTGCTGACACGCTTTTGGAGCACACTAGGACCATTAAGAGAGGACATGGTTAACCTTAGTACCTTGACAAGTTGCAGGCATATCAATACTTTTAAAAGATTTGTTTTTGTTGTTGTTTAGGAAAGACATGAATTTGGTATTTAAAGGAATTTGTATTGCTTTCGAGTGGGCTAGTGTAAGAGGGATGAGTGAAGTTTATACTTGCTGAGTTGTCTAGGAAGAGACATGCCTAGGGAATGATATGAAATTTATATTGGTTTTGAGTGTATGATGTTTTTCATGTGATTGTTTATGAGTTAAGAGTGAAGTATATGCTTGCTAAATTATTTAGGGAGATACATGAATTGGGTATTCTATGAAATTTGTATTGCTTTTGATGAGTTTGTTTCCGAGTGAAGTTATACACTCTTCCTAGTTGGTTAGAATTATAAACATGAATTGGGTATTATATGGAATTTGCATTGCGTTTGAGATTGTGGTGCTTTTGATGAGTTTGTTTCGTAGTGTTCTTAGGTGATTAGAATGATAAAATAGAAAAGAAAATAGTTACCTGTCACAAATATCATAGCATTCAAACAATCTTGTTGAAAAGTTGTCAAATCCCAACAATCTTGCTTTTTAGAGTGTCTTTAGCTGCTGTATATATATATATATAGAGAGAGAGAGAGAGAGAGAGAGAGAGAGAGAGAGAGAGAGAGAGAGAGAGAGAGAGAGAGTATATTATAGCATTCAAATTTGGAGAAGTCAAGGTTTTCTTTATATGAAGTAATTTATGTTCTTCTTAGATCAATGATTGGTTTGAAATAGCTAACTGCAGCCATTATATTTTGCTAGTGCCATTATGGACAAGAGCTTGGAGATGGGAAGACGCCATTTTATGCATGTGTGTAATGTTTGCAGTTGAGGTTCTACAAAATCATATGTTGATGCTTGTTGCAACTTTTTCTATGTCAAATGGACTCTAAACTTTCTTGCAATGAATTGTTGTTGTATTGAATTGCGTATTCATTGAAGGTTGATAATTTTCTATAGTCCTTAAAGCGTAATTTAAATTGTGACAGGTTTGAGAAAATTCTAGCTTCATATTCCTTTGAAATTCCAACTTGTTATTTTGTTGCATGCAAGAAGTTGGAATTTCGTAGGAATAACAAGCTGGAATTGTGTGTGTGACAGGTTTTTTATAGCAGCGTTTGTAAAATTTATAGTAGCGTTTGTAATTGCATTTGTTATTTGGCCTGAAAAATTTAAAAAAAAAAAAAAAAAGGTCTATAGCCGTGTTTTTCAAACGTGGCTATAGGTCAAATGTTTATGGCTGGGAAGAACACATTAGCCGTGTTCAAAACGCGGCCATAGTTTAAGCTAAAGCCACGTTTTTAAAAACATGGCTTTATCCCCATGAAAAAGGTTGCGTTTAAAAAACGCGGCCATAGTTATAAGCTAAAGCTGCGTTTTTAAAACGCGGCCTTTTTCATGAGGATAATGCCATGTTTTTAAAAACGTGGATTTAGCTGAAACTATGGCCATGTTTTGAACGCGGCTATTTGTTCTTCTTGGCCATGAACATTTGACCTATAGCCACGTTTTAAACGCAACTATAGTATGTCCTATAGCCACGGTTTAAAAAAACGTGGCCATTGGTCCTGGCCTATAGCCACGTTTGGAAAAACGTGGCCATAGACCCCTCAGGCCTATAGTTATGAATTTTAGGCCATGGGTAAAAACGTGGCTTAAAAAGCGCAGCTATAGACCAAATCGTCCTATAGCCACATTTTTTGGACCTATGGCCACATTTTAAAAACAGCTAAACTATTGCATTTATGAAAGATCTTGAAGATTTTTTTGATTTGTAGGTATCTTGGGTTTAAAAAAACCATCTTGCTGGATCAGAAAAGTCTTGTACCATTACTGGATATGCATCACAATAGAATACTTTCATGGAATGAGTTTGTAGCTGCCATTGCATTGGTTCATGAGAAAAGAATGGGACAGCCAACTCATTATAGGGTTGATGTAGATAAGCCAAAGGAGGAAGATTATTTCTATGCAAACCCACAGGAATTCCTTTGTGAGGGAACAAATTGTGACTTGCTAGGGCATAGGAACTTAAGTAAAACAAAGTGACTACAGGCGAACAACTCTACATCAACGGTGATAATTTTCCACTGAATTTTTCTGTGGTAATTTGGTGGATAGGATTTATGTCTTCTTTCGGAAGAGTAGACATAGAGTCTGTTTGGATAGAGCTTATTGCTAAAAAATGAAAACTGAAAACATTGTAGCAAAATAATTTTTAAATGTGTGAATAGTACTATGGGACCCATTTTTAATAAAAAATTGCTAAAAAAGTACGTGAATAGTGCATGCACAGTACGCGCATAGTGTGCGCTGCACCTCTTGTCCCCCGCAGCAGAACCAAAAAAAAAATGTGAAAACGCAGACGTAGCAAATTTTAATCCGAATCCAAACAGATACATAATGACTACAAATATACACACCTGAGACAGAGTTTTGCAAGAAAAGGCAGAAAAGAACACTTCAATGCCCCATTTGGGTGTCAAAAGATCTGGTCTCTATTGTTATTAATTTTTTTTATATATTTATTTATTTATTTATTTATTTGATAGGAAGACTAGAACTTTATTCAAAAGAAGAGAAAAACATTACATCAAGCGCTAAAATGTGTTCAAGAAAACTTGGAGATTCCTCCATCCAAGTAACAAAACCAGTAATGTTCCTAGCATACTGAGCTAAACCAAGAGTTGCCTTATTACCCACACGAGGGACATAAACAACTTGCACATGCCTAAATGATCGAAGGACTTGAAGAGAACCAGCAATGATATTAGCTACACTCACTAGTGGGCTGACAGTACCATTGAGGGCCTGAATAACTAATAAAGAATCACACTAAAAAATAACATCTTGAAAGCTAGAGTCTTTAGAAAATAAAATAGCCTCTTCCATTGGTTTAGCCTCTGTCTTAAGAGGACCTAAAGGAGCCTCCAACAATCTGCTCATTGCCGCTGCTACTTGACCATAGTGATCCTGAATTATAGTGCCCACACCAACAGACTTGAGAGAGGAAATTATGGCTCCATCAACATTTACCTTAAACCAGGAAGGTTTAAGGGGCAACCAGTACACTTCCAAATCAGTGCGAGGCTGAGAAGGTAGGAAGTTTGCTAGCTGGTACTCCTCCAGATAAGACCATGCCCACTGAACTATACCCAACGCAGATTGGCAAACACCCCCCAACCGTGACTTATTCCGAACTGACCACAGGCACCAAGCTAACACCGCAACAAGTTCTATTGTTTCTACATCCACCTGAAACGAAAACTTTAGCAACTAGAGCATATCCAACAGAGACCTGATACAGCTAAATTTTAACACTCCAACCAAGCCCAATGCATACCAAACCTCCTGAGCTTTTGAACAATGCCAAAACAAATGGCCAGCATCATGGTCAAAGAAAATCTGACGAACTAAACCCGAATTCCATGCTCCCTTTTGATGATCAATCAGCTATACTACCCGAGCTTGAGGATGAAGGACACGGACCGGCGATGTCACCTAAAAAGTTGATGGGGAAGGTAACCATTTGTCACCCCATGCAGAGGCACTCTCACCATTGCCAATCGACCAATGACAGCCGGACTTCACCACCTGTTGAGTTGACATAAGACTCCTCCACACAAAGGAAGGTGCACAACCCAATTTTGCTTTAATAAAATCTACCTCCGGAAAATATTTGGCCTTAAAAACATGATAAAACAAAGAGTTCGGGCATGTTTGGAGTCACCACCCTTGCTTGGCTAAAAGCGCAATATTGAAAGCTTTTAAATCCCGGAAACCTATACCTCCTTCAACCTTAGGTTGGCACATATTCTCCCAACTCAACCATGCAGTCTTATTCACCCCATTACGTTGCCCCCACCAAAAACTCCTTACCATGCCAGCAAGCTCATCACAAATAGAATCTGGAATTTTAAAACAACTCATAGAATAAGTTGGAATAGCTTGAGCAACTGATTAGTCAAGATTTCCTTCCCCGCGAAGGATAAGAATTTTTCCTTCCAACCCAAAAGCTTATTACCCAATTTTTCCTTAAGCTGGATAAAGGTGTTACGCTTACTTCGCCCTACAAGGGATGGTAGCCAAGATATTTCTCATGTTGGCAGATGACCTGTGCACAAAAATGGCGTTTTATTTCCTCTTGAATTACGTGAGGAGTATTTTTACTAAAGAAATCCATTGTTTTGTTTTTGTTCAACTGTTGACCAGAAACCCCTTCATACAAAGAAAAGATACGCTCTAACTCTAAACATTCCTCCAAAGTAGCACTGCAAAAAATTATACTGTCATCAGCAAAGAACAAATGGGTAATACGGGGAGCATGACGACTGACTGAAATACCTCTAATTAATCCCCTATCTGAGGCACGCCGCAACAAGGCTGAAAGCCCTTCAGCACAGAGCAAAAACAAATATGGAGAAAGAGGATCCCCTTGATGAAGACCCCTAGAAGGAATAATACGACCATGAGGTTGCCCATTAATACATAAGGAATAAACCACAGATGATACACATGACATGACTGAATCCACCAACTTCCTATGAAAACCCAACCGAAGCATAATATTTTCCAAAAAAACCCATTCCACCCTATCATAAACTTTACTCATATCAAGCTTTAAGGCCATGTCCCCCACCATACCATTACGCTTCTGACTAAAATGATGCATATTTTCAAAGGCAACCAAAACATTATCCGTGATAAAGCGTCCCTTTGTAAAGGCACTTTGATTCTCACTAACAATACTAGATAAAATAGATTTCATACGGTTGGCTAAAGTTTTAGAGGCCAATTTATACAGCACATTACAAAGACTAATGGGTCTAAAATCAGTCATAAAGCTTGGATTTTTAATTTTCGGTATAAGAATAAAATTCGTCTCATTAAAATTAGGCGAAGCAATACCTAAATTAAGAAAATCTAGCATTGCTTTAATCACACATTCACCCACTAGAGACCAGTAAGATTGATAAAAGAATGGAGGCATACCATCCGGGCCTGGGGCCGAAGTAGGGTGCATTTGCTTCGGAGAACATACTACTTCAGAGGGTTGAAAGTCTTTGATCAGCGAGTCATTCATCGAATCAGAAACTACTGGTTCAAGAACTTCATTTAACTCCTCCCAATTGGATGGATTGGAGGTGGTGAACAATGAAGAGAAATAATCAATAGCTATTGCCTCAATAACCTGAGGGTCCTCCTGCCCAACACCAAACCGACCAGTCAGTCCAAAAATGGAATTCCGTGCCTTTCTATGAGTAGCCTTGGTATGGAAAAAGCTAGTGTTCTTGTCTCCTAGCTTAAGCCAAGTGTTATGAGAACATTGGTTCCAAATAACCTCTTTAGTATCCAACCACATGTTAAAGTCTGCTCTAGGTACACGAAGCTCCTCACTAGAAGCTATCCTAGAATTTTCCAAATTTTGAAGCCTTTTCTGCAACTGAGATATCCGCTGCCCCACATGTCCAAACTCCTTTTTATTCCAATCTGAAAGGTCCTTGCTTCCTCACTCCCAACTGCAGGAGATCGTAGCAATATAATTCTCGGAGTACCGAAGTCGAACCACAAGGAGCAAGGTAAATTCAAAGACAATATAATTAAATGAAAATTTGAGTGAAGAAGAAAAATACTTTTGCTTGGTGATTGTTAACAAGAATAATAATAAAAACTTATTCAAATCAATAATGTAAATACTAGAGCATCGGGGAGTTTCCCTATATCGATATGAGATTCTTTGTGATCTAAGAAAATATCTATTTCATAATTGATTGTTCTTATACAATTAAAAACTTATGATTTGGTTGAACTGAGACAATTCAAGAACGCATTATAACCTCAATTAATAATGAGGTTAGAAAAGTTTTTCAGAAAAACCCATTCACTTTAAAATCTGATTTCTATTTGAAACTATTAGAAATTCATCTAAACAATAAGAAAAACATGATTGAACTTATTGAAAGCATGGAAGAACTAATACATCAATAGAAATCTAATTGAACAATCAAATATGTCGTTGATAAAATCTTAGAAAAAATCACATTGAATATTCATACCGTATAGAAGAAACATAACCCCTAGCCCTAGCAAAAAGTTTAGGCTACCATTAGAGAAGGGAAAATACAAGTATTCTCTGCCCCAAAATTCGTTCTCACAGCCTCCCCTCCAAAACCTTAATGTAAAAGTGTCCCTAGAAAATAAAACTTTTTCTATTTTTAATTTCCGTCCAAGTTTACAGCGGTAACTTGTGAGTTAATTTCGGCCTTCAAAACTTGTGAATTTGGAAAAACCCAAAACTGGAAAGTTGTAGATAATTAAGTCATGGTTCCAACCCATCTAGCCTTGTATCAATTTGATTTTTGATGAGTGAGATACGCTGAAAATACTGATCAGTGCTCAAATCAGATTTTTCCTTTTCAGATTCTGCCTCTTTGATTTCTTTCCTTATTTAAAGCTTCCAATCATGGTAGACGATCCAAGCACTCCAGCTGCTCCTTAGACATTTGAGCATGATTCTTTAGCTCCACTTTAATTATAGTTTGGCCTCCATTCTCTCACAAATTCCTATAAACTCATCTTTCTCACATGATTTCCTGAAAGTAGAAAATTACACACAATGAATAGCATCTTATTCAAGAAATTATGTAAAGATAAATAATAGGGACTAATGCAAATAATGGTTTAATTATACCAATTAAGCATAGTAATAAGGAGATAACGCCCACATAAATATATAAAAAGTATACATTTTAAGGCGTTATCAGTCCTCTCTACAAACCTGCAAGCAATTACTCAAAGGACAACCCGAACTAGCCAACAATCCTCTCTCCAATGCCTCCGATACCACCTCTGCACAATTTGAATCCCGAAGCCACATGGCCTCAAACCAAAACTGCTTTGCTTGATTTCGAAAGGAGGCTATCACAAGTCCTAAGCGAAAACTAAGAATACTATGGTCAGAAGTAGAATTTGAGATATGATACAATTTAGCATTAGAGAACTTACCGACCCAACTGGTGGAGGCCAAAGCCCTATCATGCCTTGACCGAATATACCTACCATCAACAAAAAGCTTATGCCAAGTGAATCAAGGGCTTATGAATCCCAAGTCTTGGAAATAGCATCTGTTCAGCACCATACGAAACCGATCCATTTGTCTCTCCGATTTGGGGTTGCCACCAATAGTCTCATCAGCATATAAAATTTCATTAAAATTACCCATGCATATCCAAGGCAGGTTGTTAGAATGACTAAGGCACTCAAGCATCCTCCATGTCTCCTTTCTTCTACTCGGATTCAGTTAACCATAAAAACCAATGAATCGCCAGCTACCCATGGTCCCTTCGCTATCAATTATCGCATCAATGTATGATCTAGTAGAGCCTTAAATAGATACATCTGTCCCTTGGTTCCAAAAAAGTGCTAAACCACCAATCTTCCCTTAATTTGAAACCATAAAACCATTACGAAAACCAACCAAATCCCTTTTCTTCTTCATCTATTCCACTGTAAGTTTAGTTTCCATTAGAAAAACTAAACTGGGAACTTCCTATTGTACCACTCGTTGGAGGGTACGAACTGTTCGAAGGTTCCTAAGCCCTCGACAGTTCCAACTGATGAGATTCATGTAGCCCGGTGGCGCTGCGACGCAACCACCGCCCATTTAAAACTGTTTGCCAACACTTCATTAAATTTTTTAATTTCATGCACCCCTTTAGCTTTCTTACGTGGATTAGTAATCACACCATCAGTCCCATCCTCCTAGAAATTCCTTTTGTAGCTGAAAAAATCCATGCCTGTGAAAACAGGGTCTTCAATACACACCACCTGCTGACTTGCTTCCAATCCCATGTCTACATGTGAACCATCTTCCACTTCAACACAAAGATCTACACCACCTGAAAGGCAACCAGTTGGGGCAAGAGAATGACAATTATTAAGCACAGAACTCTCGGTATTGTTGTATTGAAGAGCCAAATCAATCTCCTTAATATGAACTTCAAATTTGTTAATGTCACTTAAAACTGCTCTAGCAACCTCAGATTGATCACCCTCGTTACACACCACCAAATCCTCACTGTCCATAGGAGTTTGATCACACACTGGGGCTGCCTGTGGTTCACCCCCTTCATTTTGAACCGGCTCATAGGTTAGTCTAACCTCACTAGCTGGATTATTTTTTGGGCTATCAAAACCCTCCACCATAACCACCTTCCACCTAGCCATGTTAGTGGGCTCCACCTGCAGCCATGGTCCAAATTAAGCATCCTCCGTGGATAAAGTTCTTTTGCTGCAAACCCACCGATCACAATCCTTCCCACCATGAGATAACATACCACACCAACAACAACAAGTTGGCAACCTCTCATACTTAAACGACACCCAGCCATCATTATCCTCACCAAAAGTAACCTTTCTCCCATGGTATAGAGGTTTAGTGATATCAAGTTCCACCCTAACCCGAATAAAGTGACCACCTTAAACTTCAGTCTTATCCATGCAACAAATAATCTTCCGCATATTTTGGCATAACGCCTCAGCCGCCTCCTGGAACATACGCCGCGGGGGAAGATCATGTACCTACACCCAAAACTTAGGAGAGTTAAAATAGATAGAGCTCAATGGCTTATCTTCCTCATGGCCCCGCAAAACAATGAGGAATTTATCAAAACTCCAAGGTTCGCTAAGGAGAACACGTTCTGCATCCAACTCTTCGTCAAACATAAACAGCAAAATATGGTTACCCGCGTCCCGAACTTGAAATCCCTGCTTCGGTCTCCAAAGGGGTCTTAAAGTTTTGATAACTGCATCAACACTCAATTGACACTTGGTATAAAATTTCGCTGCTAATGTACATCTCTTCTTAGTGCCAACAGATTGAAAATTAAACTTGTCTCCCTCTTCCTCAGAAAGCGATAGTAGACTCTAGTTGGTAGTCGACTTTAGTTGGTTGTCAATGACTCCATCGCACTCTCTCTGCCGACTACATAACAACGTCACGAGAAGGCAACAGATTTCCTACAAACGTAGAAAACAAGGGTTTCTAGCCTAAGAGACCAGCGCCGCCAGACCCTAGGTTAGAAAACTCTGGTACAACTACTTAACTTAACAGCTTCTCGATTCTTGTTTATATATTTATTGGTCCTTCTTCTAGTTAATGTTTTCAGTGGTTTTGATATAACCCCAAATAGAAACATATCAAATGTTGTAGATTATTGTTAGAAAAGTTGCCCACTACGAATTGTTCAGAGATACTAAATGTTGGACAAAGTTGGGATTAATTTTCAATTTTTTTTGTTAGATTGTGTTGAAGAAAATATTATATGGTGGAAAGCAATAAATAAGGAGAGAGAGAAAGAGAGAGAGAATGCTAGTATTAATTAGGTAGTAAAGTGGAAAACAATAGCAGTTAATGATGTTTTTTTAACTATTAGATCTCTTAGAAATCTATGGTGTAAAAAAGGTGTAAGTTTAAAAGAGTTACACCAGGTGTAACTTGAACCCATCTTTTATATATATATATATATATATATATAACACATGTTTTTTCTTCTCTTAGTGCTTTCACTGGTGCCCCCTTCCTTTTCATATTTTTTATCTTATCTCTATCTCATCAATGATTGAGCTATCTAATTAGAGATATCAAAATGCCCCCACCTCACCCTAGTCCAATTTGCTTTACTCCTGCTTCGTACAATGTAACTCCATTCCGAAGATAGGACAGAACAAGAATGAGGCACCTATGATCTAATATTGTCCTGCCCCGCCCCACCTTTCTCCAATTACTAGAAAGAATCCTTTGCTATTGCAGAGGTTGAAGACCCACATGATGAAAATTCTATATATGAATGATTGTATGATTTTTTTTTTTTTTTTTGAAAGGATTGTATGAATGTACGTATTAATAAAGCAAAAGATTACTAAAACTGCTCTAGTACCATATTAGGGGAGAAAATGGGCTATTGCCCTTATTTTTTAAAATATCTAGCACAATATCCCTGTCTTGAAACTATATAAGGATATGTTCTTATTTTGAAACTCGATTTTCTCAAAATCGAGTTTTAATGTAAAACTTGATTTTTAGAAAATTAAGTTATAGTTAAATCAAGCTTTAAAAAAAATGTATTTTGTGGAACTCGAGTTCCACTTGAAAATTTTTCAGGAACTCGAGTTCTACACTGAAACTCAATTTTAAGAAAATCGAGTTTTAAAACAAGGACATATAACTATATAGTTACAAAACAGGGATATTGTGCTAGATATTTTAAAAAATAAGAGCAAAAGCCCATTTTCTCCCCATATTAAGAACTAATCCAAGAGTTCTTTGGTACTGAATCAAAGTATTGAAAATGGAGAAAGTGCTCTTATCTTGATCTTAATGAAATCATGAACTCATTGTGCAAAGGTAGACTGCTTTTATACACTACAATGTATAGAACAAAGGAGAAGAAAAGCCAACTTATCAGCTAGACTAGAGTAATAACAGGGTGGCATATGGGTGGGTTAGATCATAAATGGGTTAAATATGTAATTACTCATTTATCCATTTAGAACTCGTTTATATATAAATTAATTACCCATTACCAACCCAACCTATTTAATTAGTAACCCACTCATTTAACCCAATATGACTCACATGTCTCTAAAATTACTTGAATACCCTCTTGGTTTCCAAAATTACCAAAATAAACTTAAATACCTAAAATGACCCATATAGCCCTACAATTCCAAAATTACCAATATACCCTTGAACATCTAAAATTATCCCTAAAATCTCTTAAACAAGCAAAATACCCATAAAATCTCTAGAATGATCAAAATACCCCTAATATCTCGAAAATCACCAAATATGCTCAAAAACCACTAAAATGACCAAATTATTCCCAAAAGCTCTTAAATGAGCAAAATACCTATGAAACCTCTAAAATGACCAAAATACTCATGATACATCTAAAATCACCAAATATGCTCAAAAACCACTGAAATGACTAAAATACCCCCAAAATCTCTCAAATGAACAAAATACCCCCCCCCCCCCAAAAAAACCTCTAAAATGACTAAAATATCCCTAAAACCTAAAAAAATAACCAAAATACCCCCAAAAACCTATAAATGAACAAATACCCCCTAAACTTAAAAAATAACAAAAATACCCCCCAAAACTTAAAAATGACTGAAATACTCCCGAAACCCAAAAGATGACCAAAATACCCCCTAAAACCTAAAAATGACCAAAATACACCCGGAACTTAAAAAATTAGAAAAATACACCGTAAACCTAAAAATGACGAAATACCCTCTAAAACCTAAAAATGACCAAAATACACTCGAAACCTAAAAAATTACCAAAATATCCAGTAAACCTAAAAGATGACAAAATACCCTCTAGAACCCAAAAATGACCAAAACAGACTCGAAACTTTAAAAATTACCAAAAGGGCCAATAAATCTAAAAATGACAGAAATACTTATGAAACCTATAAAATTACCAAAATACCCCTTAAACCTAAGAAATAACCAAAATACCCTCAAAACTTATAAAATTATCAAAATGCCACCAAAACCTAAAAATTAATAAAATACCCCCTAAACCTAGACAATGACCACAATACCTCTGAAATCTAAAAACAAATTAGTAAAATACCTCTAAAATCCAAAAAAGACCATAATACTCCTCAAACCAAAAAAATGACCGAAATACCCCCCCAAAAACCTTTAAAATGGCCAAAATAACCCCCAAAACCTAAAAATGACCGAAATACCCCTAAACCTATAAAATGACCAAAATACTCCTCAACTAGTAAGATGATCAAAATACACCCGAAATATCTAAAATTACCAAAATAGGGGTTTGGTGTATTTTGGATGTTATGAGCATATTTTCGGAAAATTAAAAATTCTAAGAGTGTTTCAATCATTTTATAGGTTTCGAGGGAATTTTGCTAATTTTTTAGGTTTCAGGGTTATTTTGGTCATTCTTTAGATTCTAAGGGTATCTCATTTAATTTTTTAGGTTACGAGGGCATTTCTATCATCTTTCAGGTTTTAGGAGTATTTTGGTAATTTTTAGATTTTGGGACTATTTTGGTAAATTTCTAGGTTTTAGAGGTATTTTTGTAATTATTAGTTTTGGGTTATTTTGGTAATTTTTTTTATTTCAGGATATTTTGGTCATTTTTTAGGTTTTAGGCGTACTTTGATAATTTTTTTGGTGTTGGGCCTATTTTGGTCAATTTTTGTTTTTTTTTTTTTTAGTTTTTCGGAGTATTTTGAACTTTTTTTTTAGGCTTAGGGATATTTTGGTCATTTTCAAGTTTTGGGGGTATTGCGAACATTTTTTAAGATTCAGGGGCATTTTGGTAATTTTAAGGTTTTGCAACTATTTTGGTCATTTATTACGTTTTAGGGCCTATTTTGATAATTTTTTAGGTTTTGGGGGGATATTTAGGTAATTTTATAGTTTACAGTGGTATTTTGGTCATTTTTTAGGTTTATGGAGGGTATTTTGGTAATTTTTTAGGTGTATTTTGGTCATTTTATAGGTTTCGAAGGTATTTTGGTCATCTTTTAGGTTTAGGGGATATTTTGGTAATTTTTAGAGTTCGAGGGTATTTTGGTCATTTTATAAGTTTTAGGAGTATTTCGGTCATTTTTTAGGTTTAGGGGGTATTTTGGTAATTTTTAGGTTTTGGGGGGTATTTCAATCATTTTTTACGTTTTGTGGTATTTGGGTAATTTTTTAGGTTTTGGGGGCATTTTAGTAATTTTATAAGTTTTGGGGGATATTTGGACCATCTTTTAGGTTTCAAGGGTATTTTGGTAATTTTTAGGTTTCTAGGGTATTTTGGTCATTTTATCGATTTCAGGAGTATTTCAGTCATTTTTTTGGTTAAGGGGGTATTTTGGTATTTTTTTGGGTTTCAAGGATATTTTGGTCATTTTATAGATTTCAAGGTATTTTGGTCATCTTTTAGGTTTATGTGGTATTTTGGTAATTTTGAGGTTTCAGGGGTATTTTAGTTATATTTTAGGTTTTAGAAGTATTTCGGTCATTTTTTATATTTAGGGGGTGTTTTGGTAATTTTTAGGTTTTTAGGGTATTTTGGTCATTTTTTAAGTTTCAGGAGTATTTTGGTAATTTTAAGGTTTTGGGGTATTTTGGTTAATTTTTAGGTTTAATGAGATATTTTGGTTAATTTTTTAAGTTTCAAGAGTAGTTCGGTAATTTTCTATGATTTTTTATTTTCTGTTGTTTATTTAAATTTTAGATGGGTTTAGTGGGTTTCTCCATTAAGACCCATATAATTAAATAAGCTAATGGGTCTTTACCCATTTAACCCAAATATTCAAATGGGTTGGGTTAAGACTTATCTAAATTAATTGCGTAATGGGTGGGTTCATGGATGTGAAAAAAACTTGCTACCCTTAAACTAAATAAATACCTCCACTTAAATAACTTAATCCAATCACAATGTAACAATTATCCTTAGAAAGTAAAGTTATCGTAAAAAGAGTAGGAATAAAAGTTAAGCTATTTTAAGTTCCTCAATTGAGTTTTAAAATGCATTAACACTCTTCAATGGAAAAAATTGTGTATAGATAATTTTTCGTATTTTCTAGTATTTGGTAGCATCAAAATAAATGAGTCAAAGAAAAATTATCTTTAATAAACATAAAAAGTAATAAAGCGAGATTTCACCTTGTCGGTATGTTCCTCGTCAGTACGATGGACGACCTAAAATCCTACGTCAAAGAAGGCACTAAAATATAGTGGCATTGGTTTGGGGCCTACCAAGGACCCTCTGATGCTTAATTTAGTGTATACTATTTGGAAATCTATAATCTGTACAGCAATAATGTGTCTCGCCATTTTACATGTCTTTCTTGGCTTTATATAGCCTTATGCTAAGTTAATACTTAGTATAATGTTACGCTGCAGCTGGATGAATTAATGCTCAATGATAGCCATTTAATCTCAACGCTTTCTACTAGTATAACGGTTTCGTACTACTTATTGCTTGATCATTGAATGTTGCCTGGAGTTAATGCACTTACACTCGTCCATACTCTTGCTTGTCATTGTTATGGACGTTTTGTGAGTGATAGCCGAATATTTATATGATATTCATCAGTTTCCTCCTTTATTCCTTTGTCGTCCTTTGTCTGGACGAGCAAAGGAACATGGAAAGTCCTTCTTGAGCGGGTCATTTTATACGTGTCCTGAGATTCTCGTCCCATCATATTTATTATAGGGTGACATCTTTGCCATGTTTCTTTCTCATGTTGGCCGCATGTGTGCTCTTTCCTTGTGTTTCCTGCGCATTGATTTTGCTTCCTTTTTTAGCAAAAACTTCTCTTCTTCTTCTTCTTCTTCTTCTTCTTCTTCTTCTTCTTCTTCTTCTTCTTCTTCTTCTTCATTATACGTTGAGCTTGAAGTCTAAAACTAAAAGAAAGCTTCTACACCTTCTAAACGATAAGACTCCCCTTCATCTAGATTCCATTAATGGTAGATTTTTCTTTTATTAGTCAGGAAACTCCCTCTGTTTCATTTTTCTTTGCTAGGCTAGGAGTATTTCTTGAGCTCTCTGGTGAGCACCGTCTCCACGTTGGTTCATTTATGCCTCGAGATTGTGGGGCTTTTAGGCCTGTCTTGACTAGACTTTTTCCTTTGATTTGTCGTTCTTTGATCGCTCATCATCTAGAGATGACTAATATAGAGTGTAGAGATAGTGATGTTAGGTCTAGTGGGCTTGAAACTGGTTTGTCATCGAGTGGTGAGTCTATTGATGAGGATTTTGAAATTGTAATTTCAAAACCCTCATCGTCTTCAAAACCCTCCTCCTCTTCAAAACATTCTTCTTCTTTGTCCTCAATCCCTTTCCGTGCTTTCTTTGAGTCTTGTCTTTTAGAGTCGAGACATCTGAAATCTATCCGAAAAAGGTTCCAATTCCTTAAAAGGGTTGTTATAAGGTTACCTCGTTAAAACGAAAAAGCACGTTCCTTTACTTATAATGAGGTGAGTTTTTACAAAACTACCTTTTCGTGTAGCCTTTTTTTCCCTGTTCTTCCTTTTATTATGCAACTTCTTTCTGTTCTCAATGTTGCACCTGGCTAGCTCATCGCTAACGCATGGAGGACGATCATTGGTTGTCTGTCTATTTGGGTATCTATCCATGATGGGGACATGATCACCTTAAATGAATTTCTTCACTTGTATCGTTTGAAGGCTTCTACCCATTATGGGTATTTTGAACTCTTGCCTTGGAACAGGGAGTCTAGGATTGTCTGTAGCTTTCCTACCTCCTTTCGTGATTGGAAGTCACGATATTTTTCATTTCTGGATCTAGATGGGAAACCATGTCTGACGATATATGGGGTGAGGTTCCGTGGTTGCTACGGAAATAGGAAATCCCCTCTCTTAGTACATCTCTTTGCCTTTTTGTTAAACTAACTGTTTTAACTTTACCATTCCTTGATTTTTTTTTCTTACTAACTTGTTTTGCAATTTCTGATTGTCCTTTTTTGGAAGAGTGTTATCAAGGACAAGTCCAAACTACCCTCGAGTTTACCCTCACATTCGACAATTTTGACAACCTAGTTAATCCTCGTCACTTATATGAGTAATGTCTTGGACCCAAACCCTCTGCATTTGTTTTAAAAAAGATTGCCTAGGAAGAGAAAAGTAGGTTTAACTCACTGTTCCTTCTTATTTCCTCTTTCTTTATAGTATCTCATTTTTCCAACCTTCTATCTTGTAGAAATGGCTACTAGGTATATAAATATACTCGTGTGAAAAGCTTGAAGAACGAGCCTTTGTCTCAACTTACTCCTGGATCGAAGAAATGTAAGCTCGATGAAGGGAAAGACGAAACTCCTGCCCCCTTCTCTCTTTTTGGCACACCATTTTCTCCCATACCCTCCCTTGAGATGATGACCTTCACTCCTCCAACCACACACTCCAAAGGGAAGAGTAAGGTTGGCAAGAGTGTCTAAGAAGACCCTGCCATAACCCTTGGACGAGCTCACAACATCATTACTGACAACGAGCTTAAAGGTCTCTCGTCCATTCCTTCTCACAAACTGGTCAGACGTCATATCCATAAACTGGTGCAGGTATTTTACTTAGCCACTCTTTATTGCTCATTAAGTATTTACACCCGCTAACAGTTCTAACCCTTCCTTTGTTTTGTAGGTTCTTAGTGAATCCTTGCGCTTGACGATGAATTACTTGAATAGTGAAGAAAAGGCAGTGGTGACCAATTCCAAGGTTGACTCAATTGAGGTCGAGAGCTCGAAGTTGAGGAAGGATCTGATCAAGGCTGTGGACCAATCGATGAAGGCTAAGGAGAAGGTGAAGAAACTTAAGGACACGCTGAAGGTTGAGAAGAAGCCCGTCATTCAAAAGGACGAAGAAGTTCAAATTGCCCTTTTGATAACAGATAAGGAATGTGAGAAGGTGATAACCAAGCTTCTTGAGTTTGATTGCTTCTCTAATCTTCAATTCTTGCAATACTTTAAGGGCTTCAAACTTCTTCATAGATGGATGATAAAGCACCACAGCCATGTTGCGAATTTTGTAAATCTGGACTTTGAAGCTATTGATACTGAGATCCTTGCCGACAAGGCCAATGAGAAGAGAAATGAAATTGTTGTTAAAGCTTTCTGATGTTATTGAAGGAGACGGTACTGTCATGGGTGATACTGTCGCTAGTGGAAGCACAGACGAGGCTCGTATGGACGTGGACCATGTTATGGAGGTCGTCAGTGCCCCTTGAAAGAATTTTTTTTTTTTTAACTTTTAAAAAAAAAAAAAGAGTGCCTCCTGTTTTGAGGATTTTGTTTTTATGAACAATGGGTACCTCCTATTTTGAGACTTGTTTTTATGAACAATGGGTGCCTCCTATTTTAAGGCCTTTGTTTTTATGAACAATACACTCATTTGGGTTTGTTATAGTTTGAACTTTGACTCATCACTTGAGTTTTCATCATATTCTATGACTTTAACTCGTCGTTTGAGTTATTATCATGCTTATGACTTTAGCTTGTCGACATAATTTGTGATTTTAACTCGTTGTTAGAGTTATTACCACGTTTGCAATTTAACTTATCATTCAAGTTTTCATCATAATTTGTGATTTTAACTCGTCGTTACAGTTATTACCATATCTGTGATTTAAACTCGTCAATAGAGTTTTTACCATAGTTTTTGATTGTAACTCGTTATTAGAGTTATTACCACGTTTATGATTTAAACTCGTCAATAAAGTCTTTACCATATTTTTCTGTTCGAGTTTTTACCACGTTTGTGATTTGTACTCGTCACTTGGTTTTAGGTACTTCTTTTTCGACTCTGAACTTAGTCTTGAAACTTTGTCAAATTTATTGAAAAATGGATGGCTTAGAGAGCCTTATTATTTCATGCATCCTTATATACGAAGGGATTACAAGGAAATAACTGAAAATAATTTAATCAAAATACTTGAAGGGAATGAAATACTTACAGAAAATAATAATAATAATAAAATCTCGTTATCTAATGCGTCGTCAAGTGAGGTGCTCTCATAGGCAAAGCTTATTAAACCAAGGTATTTCTCATTGATAGTACTTCTTGAGATGTTCCACGTTCCAGGGACGTGTTAGTGGCTTGCCGTCCAAGTCCTTCAGGTAATAATTTCCTCTTCTGAAATAACGAACGACCTTATATGGACCTTCCCAAGTAGGCCCTAGCTTCCCTTGCACTAGATCTTTAGTGGCTTGTGAGACTTTCTGCAATACCATGTTGTTGGGGTTAAACCTTCTAATCTTCACCCTTTGTTTATGGTACTTTTTCATTTTTTGTTGGTACTGGGCCATTCTTAAGGCTGCCTCATCCCTGACCTTAGCCAAATTTCCTAGTTGTGCCTCAACTCGTCATTGTTTAGACCTTCGTTGTAATGAGCTTACCTAAGAATAGATATTCCACTTCAGCGAGAATAACTGCTTTAGTGTCGAAGGCCAATTTGAATGGAGTTTCTCCTATGGGTGTTCTTATTGTTGTCTTGTAGGCCCATAACAACCCAGGTAATTCTTTGGGCCATGCACCCTTTGCCCCCTCAAGTCATGCTTTGATGAGCTTAAGCAAAGTACGATTTGTGACTTTTGTCAGCCCATTAGCTTGTGGGTGCCCAGGTGACGAATAGTGGTTCTGTATCCCTAGTTATGCACAAAATTTCCTAAATTTTTAACTGTCAAACTACTAACCATAACTAGAGATGGATCGTCTTAGGGATTCCAAACTTGCAGAAAATGTTCTTCCAAACAAAACTTTGTATCTTGCCTCCTGTGATTACTAATAATGGCTCTACTTTGACCCATTATATATAACAACCCAAGAAAAAATGTGCTAGCCACATCTGCACTATACCTTAAAAGTACTAGTCATAATTGAGGCTCCTTCTAGTTGTTAGTAAAACCTAGATCTACCTAGTAAATACCTAATGTGGGACTCATTACACACCCACACACATCACACAATCAATCAAATTAAGGCATCATAATCTCCCCCATTTAAATCCTTAACGTCCTCATTAGGGCCCACTTTGTGGGATAGTGTCTCTGAGCCCACACGGGGTACCAGGCCAGCTCTGATTCCATATATAATGACCCAAGGAAAAGCGCTAGCCACATTTGCGCTATACCTCAAAAGGACTAGTCACAATTGAGATTCTTTGGAGTTGTTTATAAAGCCCAAATCTACCTAGTAAATACCCGATGTGGGACTTATTACACATCTACACATATCACACAATCAATCAAATTGGGGCATCATAATTTTGGTAAGTAATCAATGGCAACGAGCAGAAACTTTACTTGCTTCTTCCCTCGAGGAAGTGGACCGACGATGTTAATTCCCCATGTGGAGTATGACCATGGTGAGGAGATGCTCGTCAGTGATTCCCCAGGTATATGCTGCACGTTTCCGAATCGCTAACATTTATCACATTTCTTGACAAGTTCGATTGCGTCTCTTTGCATAGTTGGCCAAAAGTAGCCTGCCTTAACCACCCTTCCCACCAAAGATTAAGGTCCTGAATGGTTACCATATACGCTTTTGTGTATTGCTCGCAACACATACGTCGCTTCTTTAGAAGTCAGGCATTTCAGGTATGGCATCGAGAATCCTCTCTTGTAAGGTTCACCATTCAAAACAGTGAACCTTGCTACTCTGACTTTGACCTTCTTTGCTTCTGACGAGTCAAATGGGAGTTGGTCGTCTCTAATGTAAGACAAGAGTCCATCCAAGTGTTTGGTTGCTGAACTGAGAGGGTCTACAATCTGTCGACACTAGGGATCTTTTGGATTTTCATGAGCAATTCTGTCGTTACTAAGGTGTCTTCAGTTAATGCCAGTCTAGCGACCTTGTCAGCAGCTGAGTTGTCTTCTCTTGGGATGTGCTCGAATTTAACGTCATCAAATTCATCAATAAATTGAGCCGTCAAATTAAGGTATTTCTTAATTCTTTCTTCCTTTGCTTCGTATTTGTTGGTTATTTGCCCAACAACTTGCTTAGAATCAGTCTTTAATCTCAAATCCTTGATCCCCAGTGCTTGTAATTCTCAAGCTAGCA
Organism: Castanopsis chinensis; assembly: GCA_032878915.1. NCBI lineage: Eukaryota > Viridiplantae > Streptophyta > Magnoliopsida > Fagales > Fagaceae > Castanopsis > Castanopsis chinensis. The sequence goes on along the minus strand of JAVQMG010000115.1, from coordinate 6,196,588 downwards.
AGGACTTCTTCATACTCTGCCTCGTTGTTTGTTTTTGGAAACTGGAGTTGAACCCCATGCTTGAGGACGTTTTTATTGGGTGACGTCATAATGATACTGACGCCTCTGAACCTTGCAACGAACAAGCCATGCAAAGTGTCAAATACTCTACTTCTCGATCAAGGTCTAGAAGAGTGAATTTTGCAATAAAATCTGCTAAAGCTTGAGCTTTGATTACCGTTCTTAGCCTGTACTCAATATCGAACTGGCTTAGCTCAACAACCCCATGCGTCCTACAATGTCTAGTTTGCTCGTAGCTTTTCGAATTGGTTTATCCGTCATGACTATGATGGTATGGGCTTGGAAGTATGGACGAAGCTTCCTTAAAGCCACAATTATTGAGAAGGCCATCTTTTCCATGCATGGGTACTTTGCTTCAGTACCTTAGAAAGCCTGACTTGTGTAATACATGGGCCATTGTATCTTGGATTCTTCACGGATCAACGCTGAATTGACGGCTGTTTGTGATACAACTAATTACAAAAACAAATCTTCTCTTTCTACTAACAGGCTTAGTAATGGGGGCTTGTCCAGATACTCCTTGAGGTTTTGAAAAGCTGCATTGCACTCGTCCATCCAATGAAAAGCTTGCTTAAGAGTTTTGAAAACGGGAAGGCACTTCTTAGTGGCCTTCGAGACAAACCTGTTTAATATTGCCACTCACTCTGTTAGCCTTGGTACCTTCTTGACTATCTTGGGAGAAGTCATGCCAAGTATGGCTCTGACCCCAAAAAGGCACTTCATAGGGTTAAGCTTCTTTTTATACCTTCTAAAAGTGTTGAAAATCTCTTGGAGGTTTTCAAGGTGAGTTTTGGCTTTCTTTCTTTTTATGAGCATATCGTCCACATAGATCTCCATATTCCTGCCTATTTGCTTGCTGAATATCTAGTTTACCAATCTTTGGTAGGTGGCACTTGCGTTTTTTAGTCTAAACGACATGACTTTATAGCAATATAGGCCTTGGCTAGTGATGAACACAATTTTCTCCTGATCTGCTTCCTTCATTAGGATCTAGTTTAACCTAAAAAAGCATCCATGAAGGTTAGTAGTTCATGACCAGTTGTCGAATCAATGGGCTAGTCAATTCTGGGAAGGGGAAAACTGTCTTTGGTGTAAGCATTGTTTAAATAAGTGAATTCCATACACATTCCCCTTTTTTGTTAGACTTTTTTACCATGACAATATTGGCAAGCCATTTGGGATAATAGACTTCTCGAATGAACCCTGCAGTTAACAGCTTTTCCACCTCTTCCATAACTGCTTTATTCCGCTCTAGAGCGAATATTCATTTCTTCTGTTGAATGGGTTTCTTAGTTGGGTCGACATTGAGACTATGCTCTATTACTTTTCTGTCAATCCCTGGCATATCTTCATGGCTCCATGCAAAGACATCTAAGTTCTTTTTCAAAAACTTCAGTAATTCGTCCTTCAAGGACTGTTAAAGCTTTTTTCCTACCTTAGTGGTTTTGGATGGGTCCCTTCCACTAGCTTGATGTTTTCCGCTTCTTCCATGGGCTTGGGTGGTTCTTCTTCTATCATCCAAGTGTGATTTTCTCTAGATGCCAGGACTGCTTAGTAACATTCCCTAGCTAAAAGTTGGTCTCTAGTGATTTGTCTGATCCAGTGGGGGGTTGGGAATTTCACTTTCAAGAAGTATGTGAAAGTTGATTCCTTAAGGCGATTAAGGGTTGGTCGTCCAAGAATTACATTGTAAGACAAAGGGCAGTCGACTATCAAAAAGTCTACCATCTTTGTCACCTGAGCGGGGTAAGTCCATGTTGTAATCTACAATGAAATGATGCCCTTTGGATAAACACAATCTCCACAGAAACTGACTAGCGGGGATCCGAAGGGTCTGAGGCGCTTTGGATCCAACTTCATCTGTTGGAAGGCCGTCATGTACATTACACCTGCTGAGCTTCCATTACCCACTAGTACTCTTCGGGTGTTGAACCCTTCAATGGTTAGCATAATGACAAGGGGGTCATCATTCCTAGTATGATGCTGTTTTGCTATTAGGTGTTTGATATGAACATTGTTCACTTGCCTTTGGGTTGACTTTCTCAGGGACTTATATGACCCTCCCCACCACGACCGGTCCTCTAGAGATCGTCCTTATCTCTCCCACAATCTGCTTGAGGTTGTCTTGATCTTCTTCCTTATGGTCGTCAATAGGCTTCTCTTCCGTCTGTTGGCAGGCTTGACAATCTTCCTTTACAAACTTTTGAAGTTTTCCCCTTTGGATCAATTCTTCGATATGTTCTTTCAAATCTCGACACTCGTTAGTATAATGACCATGGTCCTTATGGAAGCGGCAATATTTCTTCGTATATCTCCGTTTTGAGGATGAGCTAAATGGTTTAGGCCATTTCAGTGCAAGGTCGTCCTTTATCTGCATGAGAATCTTGTCCACGGGTAGTAGCAAAGGAGTGAAGTTCAGCTTTTTCTTTGATAGTGTGTCCATACCACTTTTGCTAGTCTTGGCTTTTGTGAGATTATCTTTGCGACCCCTTTTCTTGCCCTGGGACTCAGTGCTTTCTTCTTTCTTTTATTTTCCCGTCAGTCCCTTTGCAGTCAGTGCGTCTTCCCCATTCATGTTTTTTTATGCTTTGAAAAGCAAATCAATCATTAAAGTTAGGGGGGAGGGGGTCTTCCCTAGAGAGAAAACGAGGTCAGGATTATTCAACCAAGCTTGGAAGGTCGTCATTATCACTTGATCATTTACTTTATCAATTTCCAAAATTTCTTTGTTGAAACGCTTTACATATTCTCTCTGGGTTTCTCTTTCCTGTTGTTTTACAGTTAGTAGATAGGAGGCGTTGACCTCCAGTTAAGTGATGGATGAAGGAGTCACTCAGCTGGTCAAAATTTACAATGGATGCCGCAGGAAGTTTACTGAAACACACCTTTGCTGCTCCCATAAGGGTTGCCGAGAATGTCCTACAAATAACTTCATTTGGGGTCTACTGGAGGCTTAGAGTTGTTTTGAACGCCCCTATGTGATCTAGGGGATCCTTAGTGTTATTGTAAACTTCTAGTTAAGGGAGACAAAATTTGGGAGGCAAAGGGCTCTCCAAAACACTGGCAATGAAGGGTGAGTCTGTACTTTTGATCATGTCGTCAAGATTTATTGATGTCTTATCCTTCATGGCATTTTTGACTTTGTCTAACTCCTTTCTTATGTTCTTCATCATTTGATCACTGCTGCGAATTGACTACAGTGTGTTCTGAAGTTTCCCTTCTGCTATTCCCTGGACTTTGGAGCTCATCATCATTGTCACTACAATTGCATCGAGATTGCGATATACTCGTACCCTCGAGATGCGCCTTTCGCTTCAACTCTTCATTCTGTTTAATCAATGCTTGCATATTAGCTGTCAGCGCTTGAATTTATTGGGCCATTACCACAGGATCTAGTGGTGTGGTCGTAACTGAGTCCATCGATTCCAAGGAACTTAGTCAGTAGAGAATTCAACAGCTCATGGTCGTTTTCCCATAAACGGTGCCAAACTGATGAAGCAAGATTTCACCTCGTCAGTATGTTCCTCATCGGTATGATGGAAGTCCTGAAATCTTGCGTCAAAGAAGGCTTTCAATAGATAGTGGCATCGGTCTAGGGCTTGCCATGGACTCTCCGATACTTAATTTAGCGTATACTCTTTGGAAATCTATAATCTGTAGAGCAAAAGTGTGTCTCGCTGTTTTACCTGTCTTTCTTGGCTTTATATAGCCTTATGCTGAGTTAATACTTAGTATAACATTACACTGCAGTTGGAGGAATTAATGCTCAATGATGTCCATTTAATCCCAATGCTCTCTGTTTGTAACCGACTCTTAAATCTCATTATAGGACGACGATAACGGTTCCGTGCTATTTATTGCTTGATCATTGAATTCTATTTGGAGTTAATACAGTTACGCTCATCCATATTCTTACTCGTCATTGTTATGGACAGTTTGCAAGTGACCGACAAGCATTTATATGCTACTCGTCAAAAAGTATAGTTTATTTTTAGAGATCGTTTTTCTCAAATACTCTTTAGAAAACAACTCTATTTCATAGCAATCTAAAAAAAAAAATATTAAGAGATTGTTTTTCAACATATTTAAGGTTACTACCAAACATAAAAAAATGAGATAATTTTATAGAAAATATATTTTTTGAAAAATGACTTTTTAAAAAAAAAAATTATTACTAAAACAAATAAAGCATAAGTTTTGTCCAGAAGTAGTGCTCCACGACTTGCAGCTTATAGTTGATGTCCAATTCGGCAACCAGAGTAAGTAAACAAGTGCAAGTGTCTGCGACATGTCGCATGCCACCATAATATAATGAACTGGTATAATTCGACTTGTATCTTCACAACTTGCTTGTCATGGTGGTCATGGCTCACGTGAATCTTATTGAATTTCATGTCTTCAAGACAATATAACAATACACGCGGTAGACATGCGCTTCAGATTAAACTGCACAAGTGGGAGACGGAAGCGAGGCCAGGACAAAAGCTCTTTGTCAGACAATGACATCATTCAGCTCCAATATATAAATATAATATTGCAAATCCTACTTCACTTCAAGACCTGGAAATCCTGATCAACGCGCTTGCTTCTGCGGCAGCTTCTGCAATTTCTGACAGTCTCAGCAAATGCAGTCTTACCACTCTCACCTCAACCATCGTCACTTTCTATGTCTTTTTGTGGGAAGAATAAATCTACTAATTGTGCTTCACATGATTATGATTTCACTATTTATATTTCTTTCGTAACGATAATAAACGTAAGAATCCCATCAAAAATAAATAAATAAATAAACGTAAAAGTCAAGAAAAAGAACTTTTTTTATAATAAATTTAATTGTAAATTATACTCAAATTTAGAGGTGTTTCAACTTTCAATTTTATATTTTAAAATTTCAAATTTTAGATTTTATTTCATAAAATTTTTGAATATTTAACTTTTTTTCTCTAATATTTGAATTTTTCACATCATTTTTGTGGCCTAAAAAATTTGAATAATTTAAAATAATATGGCATAATAAAAATAACGTGACATTATTTTATTAGATAAACTAAATAAGTGTAAAAAGTTTATATAATTCCTAATGAAAAATATGGATAAAATGACTGCTAATGAAAATGGAATAAGAGACTTAGATAAAAATTTCAAATTCTAAAACTTTAAGATACAAAATTCAAATATTCCCAAATTTTAGAAAACTAAATCCAAATTCTGAAATTTTAAGATTTAAAATTTAAATGCCTCTAAATTTTAGGGGTTTAGTTTGCAATTTAACCTTTCTATTTTATTTTAAAAAATCATTATCTTTTTTTTACACTATTTTATTAAAATATTATTTTTTTTATAATTTTTATTATTATACCAAATCATTTACCTTCTTCCTCTTTTAACAATGAAACCAAAAAAAATTATTAAAATGTTTATTTGCAAAGCTAAAATAATTGTTTATGTTTTAAAAAGTTTTGGGAGCACAAATATATTTTTTAACAATGATATATAAATTGATGTGAAAGAGTCATCTATTCTATTTTGCAAATTCTGACATGAATACTCTGATGATGGGAGATGAAGTTCACGTTGAAGATGCTTCAATTTAGTGATTACCATTACTGTAATTTATAATATAAATTTTTTAAATTGTTGTATTATTATCCATCACACAATTTTTTTTAAATAGTTTATTAAAAAAAATTTGGTAGAATTATTAAAATTATATATTGTAAAAAGGATTTTAATAAATAGTATATTATTTTTAAAAAAATTTTTATCGAAAATTAAAAAAATTTTACATCTTCTACCATTTTTCATAAAATATTTTCAAAACTGAATGATTTAAAAGAACACGTTAACGGGATCCTTGTAAAAATAACAACAAATAAAAACAGTGTATGATAGATTCGCATGCATGTTGATGTAAATACTTATCTGTTCAGAACTTGAAAGATAAAAAGCAGTACTACAGTGATAATCCAAGGTGATTGTCAATTACTCCACTCGCAGCAGTTGTGGTGGGATAGGTCATAGGTGGGCAAAGAGGACAACAGGTACGTGTGGTGTCAGAGCTACATTGTCGTATTGGAAACATATTTTTATGTTTATATAATAATTCTATTTTGGTCGTCGTTCCCACGGGCTTTGCCAATCTCTCTGACTTGGGAACTGAGATCTATATAGTCTTTTTACACTGTGCTTCAGAGTTCAGACTCTATCCCTGCAGTTACTTTTGCTCAGTTACTTTGACCATCCATCTTGATGCTCTGAGCTTAAAATGGAGCACCGAACCCCACCTCCTAAGATTGCTCGTTTCACAAATACAGGTACTCATACTCAGTATTCCATCACAATTGTGTAATTATTCTGATGCTTTTAGTTTGATTGTTAAATTTCAACCACTATTTCTTTTTTTCTTTTTTGGTCTTAACAGTAGGGATTGGACCAACTAGTTGTGATAATTCTTGGGACATGAATACCATTGGATTTGGATCAAACGGAGCTGATGGCTCAACTCCAGTTGGGCTTAATCTTGAGCTTGGACGTGGGTCTGGACACAGCACAAAATCGCTTGTTTTCACCATTTTTCAGCTGCAGGAGTTACAGCTTCAAGCACTCATTTACAAGTACATCGAAGCTGGGCTTCCCGTGCCACATCATCTTCTTCTCCCTATATGGAAGAGTGTTGCTAACGTATTTGGTGGTCTCAATGATGGGGTGCCTCCAGGCTACACTAGCTGTAAGTACCTCAAATCATCACCCTTCTGTCTCATTGATGACATTCTACATAAGATTTTTTAAGTTTCAATATCTCTAGTATTCTTCAATTTGCTTAATGTCCATGAGATTTGAATTGCGTTGGTTTGGTTTATTTATTTTTGTTAAAATGTTCTTTGCCCCCAGTTTTGGGGCCTAGCCCCTTGTCTTGGGACCATAGAATGGGCATGGATCCTGATCCAGAGGCTGGGAGATGTAGAAGAACAGATGGGAAGAAATGGAGGTGTAGCAAGGAAGTTGTTCCACATAAAAAGTACTGTGAGAGGCACATGCAAAGAGGGCGTCAGCGTTCAAGAAAGCTTGTGGAACCTGCTCAACCTACTACTTGGGATGCTTCTTGCTCAAACACCAACCTCTCTATTTCACTCTCTGTGAATAGCAGTGGCAGTAGTAGCAGCAGCAGTAATTTCTCACCAAGATTGGGGTTCTCTCCTGAGAGTGTTATTCATGGAGGTAGGTACTCAGAAAACATTGCTCTGTAGGTATTGAAAAGTGCTTTTTTTTAGCTAGGTGTATTCCAAAATTTGGTTTGGGGTTTACATGTTTTCTCAAGGGTGGGTGCTTGGTCGGTGAATTGTTTCAGATAGATGAAACAATTTTGTCATAGGTGCTGTTGTTTAGCGAAGGGAGGAAAAACTCATGGGCTCCACCTTTAATCAGCTTTGGCTTTGGGACAAGAATGCTTGTTGCTTATTAATTTTTGGTTTTTGTTTTATCTAATCTTTTTACATGTTTGAAAATTCTATGGAGCAAAAGCCTAGTTCAAATTTTATGGAATTTATAAAATAAAATAAAAAGAAATTTAAAATTAAAATTTTTGTCACTTTTGTGTGCTATAAACTAGTTGAATTTTGTCAAGTAATGAATGTTTAGCTCGACAATAAATATAACATATTCAAGTTCAGGTTGAGCTCCAATCAAAGCCTACAAATTATGTTTGAGTTTGAGCTCATCAAGAAGTCCAAAAGCTTCAACTCGTCTTAGTTTTGGCTTGATTCTAGTCAAGTTTAACTTGGACTCAATATTAAGCTTTTGAGCTTGAAATATAATACAAGTACATTATTGTACTCATATTAAGCATATAATCAAGTCCATTTGATTTGAAATCTAATACAAGTACATTATTATACCCATATTAAGCATATAGTCAAGCCCATTTGGTTTGAACATGTTGGTTCCAACTTCTAATTAATCAAAGGCTTAACATGGTATGAGTTTTTTTTTCAAATCCAATTCAAGCCCATCACCAAGGCATATAAACCAGCCTAAGCTTAACTTGTTTTTTATCAAGTCCTATCAACAACTTGCTCAAGAACAATTTTTTTTTTTTCTTAGATTTGGCTTGTTTATTAAACAGACCTTAAATTAAAGGTTAATCTTAGTTTGTTCATAAGTAAATAAATATGAAGAAATTTGTTATCAAGTCAAATCTAAGTTGCAGCTTGGTTCTTACTTTTGTTTCAGTAATAAATTCTCACCATTTTTCTCTTTTTCCATTTTCTATCAAAAGTAACCAAAAAAAGAGTTAAAAGTAGGACTAAGACGTTGGCAATGGCATATTGGCATGTATAGTTTAAAAACATTTAAAAAAATAATAACAATAATTTAGAAATAAAAAAAAAAGAAGAAGAAGAAGATAAGAGATTTAATCATCTTATTTATATTCGGTAGTGTAACTAGTGTTAAGCAGCCTAATACATTGGCATTGATTTTCATAGTTGTGAATGACAATGTGAGCCCAGGAAGCATTTGGTTAAATTCAGGTATCTCTTCTAATTTTTTAACGAGTTTAGTCCAGCTATGGGCTTGCAGCCCGGAGGGATGGGGAAATTCAAGTCACTTGTCTCTGGTTAATGAGACATTCACGTGAGTCAATTGTGTTACACTTCGAATTCTAACAACTGTTCGGTTAAACTATACACTTTAAACCTTCTTCAAAATTATGGTTTGCTTCTAAACCGGTATTTCAACTTTTAAAATTTACAATTGAAATCATCAACTGTTATAACGATGTCAATATGTCAATTTGGTTATATATGTCTCATTATAACCGGTATTGACATATGGTTATTTTTATTATTTTAGGTGAGTTAATAGTGAAATTTTTTTTTTTTGAGAATCTAGTGAAAAATAACAATGAGACTCCCATTGTTATTTTTCACTAATAGCTCATCTAAAGTATTAAAAGTAATATTTATTGTAACGAGTGTGTAAATTACAAGTTTTTATACAGAATTTTTTTTATAAGAGTTTTTAAAGGGATTGATTTCAAAACAATTCCGATCTTTTTCTTTTAAAAATCATATAAAAAAAAACGTGTAAAAATAGTTTAACCTAACCATTTTTATGCCAAAGCAATCTTACCTTTTAATTCAACGGAGAATGAACTTTAATGACTCAATCAATTCACTCAATCCTCTAATTCGACAACCTCAAGTTTCAAGTTTGACGTCAGCACTTGAATTAGCATCAAGTTGCATCAGGCCTTGATGCTCTAGAACCGCAGAGACATCAGCTGGATTTGAGTAACTTACTTCATGGTCTCGCTTCTAGAACCTCCAAGTCCACGACCCAAAAAAAGGAAAAAGAAATTCTAGTCCAAAACTGAGCCTAGCGTAAGAGAGCGATGGCCCCGGTTATAAATTTTCTGGGATCTACGGACCACAATTTGAACCAAGCGTTTCAACAACTACTGCATTTTCGCACCTCGTTATATACTTGCAACATTGAAGATTAGGTAAGCAAATAGGCTTTCAATGGGACAGGAGTGGGGAAATAGGGCCCACTGGGCTTGAAATGAACACTTATTCGTCCATAAGGAAATCCTAATACTTACCCACCTGAGCAGGAGCACTGGTTCCATGCCCTCTTCTTCTTCTTTGACATTTGTTGAAATGTTGATTTTCCTATTCATGGAAGATTCTTTATAGTGGGACATAAATCAGTTAAAAACCCAAAAGCCTAATCCACTTTCAACAAACCCAAAAAATGAAAGAAAATGGTTGGAGATAACGGTTATGTAGTGTCTGTTTGGTTGGGGTTGGGGGATTTCAGAGATGATAGAAAGAGGAAAATAGAGAGATTGAAATTTTCATCCATTTGGTACAAAATGGAAAATGGAATCAAGGATGACTTCCATTTTTCACCCGTACCCATATAATTAGACAATATGAAGGAAAAATAAAGGGAGGAAACACAATTACAATTTTGCACCTTGTTTGATTTTAATATTCATTTGCTAATATAAGATATTATCGTGTCAAGAACATTGTAGTTTAATGGAAACTTTTTAGTATTAAAACAAAATATTATTTATTATTTTCACTTTTTTTTTTCTCCCAACCAAATAAGTAAAGTTGTATACATTTTTTTTATTATTATTTACTATTGGCTAAAATGCAACACTGACCCTCTAATTTCCTTCAGATTTCATTTCAGTTTTCTAACTTTCTTTAGATTTCATTTCAGTTTTCTAACTATACTTTCGTTCATTTCAGTCCTTTAAGTTTCAGATTTATTCAATTAAAGCATTTTTGTTAAAATTTTTTATAAAAAAAAAAAAATTGGAAAATATTTTTCAATCATTAATTGAATTTTTTAATTTAAAAATTTTGAAGAAAAATTTATAAAATTGAAAAATTAACCACAACAGATAACAAAAATTGATGGAAAAGCCTTAATTAAATAAACTTGAAAATTAGAGGACTGAAATGAACAAAAGCAAAGTTAGAGAATTGAAATAAAATCTGAAGAAACTTCGAGGGCTAATTTTGTATTTTATCCTTTATTATTTTATTTTCCCATTATTCTATTCTTTTTACTAAACATCAGAGAAAGAAAAAATAACAATCTTTTATTTCCTGTATTTTCCAATATCTCAACCGAATGTAATATTTAAGTTTGTTAGACTTCAAACAAGGGCCTCACTTACTCCTAATAACATTGTTCATAATTTTATTTTTAATTAGTAGCATACCCATGCATAAAATTTATAAAATTGGACTCAAACTCATCAACTCACTCAAACACGAAAGAAAATTAAGTGCATATGGGTAAATAAATTTGGGCTAAAATGCAAAACTGTCCCTTTAACTTTCTTCAGATTTCATTTTAGTCTTCTAACTTTATTTTCATTCATTTCAGTCCTCTAAGCTTTAGATTTATTGAATTAAGTAATTTTCATTAATTTTTATTAAAATTTTTTGGAAAAAAAAAATTAGAAAATATTTTTCAATCATTAATTGAATTTTTTTAATTTAAAAAATTTGAAGAAAAAATTATAAAATTGAAAAATTAACCACAACATATAACAAAAGTTGATAAAATAGCATTAATTGAATAAACTTGAAAGTTACAGGATTAAAATGAACAAAAACAAAATTAGAGGACTAAAATGAAATCTAAAGAACCTTGAGGGTTAGTTTTGCATTTTACCCATAAATTTGTAACCCTATGTAACAATGGTCAACCTAAAACTTAACCCGTTGACACAAGTTGGGTATGGGTTTGACCAATTGATCCAACAAGTCAAAACACAAATTTGCCCTAAAATTTAGTCGGCATGATTTTCTGTGTGTGTGTAAGAATATTTTGGATCATCTTGAAGTTATTTTTCTTGAATGATTGTAGGTTTTATTAAATTTTGTTACACGTTGTAACATATTTTTTGTGTATGGCTATGAGTGTCATTGGGTGTAGTAACGATTCTCATGTATTGTGAAATATATATGCGTATATAGGGATGGCAATTTTGCCCCGCCTCACTTAACCCGCCCCTCCCCCGCTTCACCCTGCACGGGTTTTCCCCGCCCTACAAAGGTGATGGGGCGGGGATGGGTTTAGACTTTTTAGACCCACCCCGCCCCCGCCCCCGCCCCCGCACCCGCCCCTGCCCTGCCAGAGTTGCAAAGAGTTATAACTGTAAATTTTTCATACTACTATTTAAATAACATATTAATATTAGCTTATTTTATTCTACCCAATGTAGTTCTCTGCCTTTATTTTGTTATGTGTTATACTATGAGTTTTTTTTTTTTTTTTGGTGATTGTCTTGTTAAACACTTGGACATATTATTCAATTTTTTCTAAAAATTGATTCGATTTGATAGGATAAATTTAGTTGTAATTTTAAGTATATTTTTATTAATGAAATAGGTTTCATTAAAAAAAAATTATACTAATTGTAGGGCAAATTAACAAAAAGTAGAGTTTTACGGGGTGGAGCGGGGCTTCGTGGGGCCCCAAGGGGCGGGGATGAGGTAAGAAATTTTTCTCCGTTATGCGGGGCGGGGCAGGGATGGGGCAAGACAAAACCATACGGGGCGGGGACGAAGATCCCATCCTTTGGCCCCGCCCCGCCCCGCCCCATTGCCATCCCTATGCGTATATTGAATAAATCATATAAAACCATTTCATTGGGTCATCTAATTCATAAACATGTGAATTTATTTTGAACTTGTGTCAAAATTTTGAAATTCTATGGACCAAATAGGAAAATAAAATAATTTTAATTACTCCTTAGTCGGCATGACCTTTGGTTGGCCACATTTAATGGGATTAACTCTCACGTAAATATAAGTTACATTTAAGTAGATTACAAAAGGGTGTAGTAGCCTCATTTGTGAAACTCATGAAAAATAGTATATCTCTCTCTCCACTATTCTCTCTAGTTTTTGAGTTTTGTCCTATAGTTCTTAGATTGTAGATACTGTGTGACTTGCTGTAGTTGCAAGCACTACTATGAGCAATACCATAGTCTCACAAGTCACAAGCTCAAACATTGTTTGGAAGAAATTATGGAAAATCAAGGCCTTTGAAAGAGTAAAGATGCTTTTATGGAGAATCGGAGCAAACACCCTTCCTACCAACAAAAACCTATAGAGGAAAATACCCAATCATAATCCTTTGTGTGCCCTATGCCACCAAGAAGCCGAATCCAGAGTCCATCTATTCCTTAAATGTCCAATAGCTAGAGCCTTGTGGTATTCCTGCTACTACGGTTTAAAACTAGATGACCATCCTACTCCACTAGTGTAGATATCATCAAATTGCTCAATGACCCGCCAAAAGCTCCATGCCCATCAGAAAACCAATGGCTCATTACTCTTAATATGGCTGTAATCCTTGTCAAAATTTGGAGGGTAAGAAATCACATAGTGCACCTGTTGGAAATATTTTAGTAAATAAACAAGTTTTGATACATAAATAATATCCCAAATAATTAGCAAGAACATAAAATAAAAAAAGAGTTTATAACAATCTCACGCTGGTATAGAATCATGCTACGGAAGCGTTGTCCTTAAAGGTTGATTCATGCCACCCGGAGTAAAAATTGGTGTGACTGGTTCTATTGGCCAAACAACCTCCCAGGATTAGACTATCGCGTCAACCTTCGTGATGGACACACTTCCACTCACAAATGTTCAAGAAAAACCCTCTATTGCCTTTCCTTAGAACAAATATAAATTGTAGAAAAATATATGGGAGAGACATATAATAGGATTGTGTATATCTAAATATAGAGTAGTAAAAAAAAACTTATAGGGAAGGATGTGATGATGGATATTATATAGGTTATATATGACAATAATAACCTATAAAAGCCTAACGGCTATATTATCCATTAAAGCCCAACGACTATTTTTCTCATAATTGCCAATGGCTATTTTACTCATAATAAAGTGTTTGGAGCACACACCCACACCCACACCAACAATCCCCTACATGTTACAAACACAAAATAGGAAAGGCAAGCAACTAAAGAAAGCATGCATCAATATGATACCAGAAGGTTTTAACCATACATAGGATAAATAAGTAGGAACTAAAAGACATTGGTGGAGTTAAAACTCTTTTAACCAAGCTATTAGTAAACGAAACTTACCACCCACATAAGTTTATTTATCAAGGTTGTTCTTAAGTGGGTTGGTGCCTTATCTAGGCCATATGACACTAGGTTTCATGAGAGTTCTAGAGACCTACCCAAAAAGTCTTATAGGAAGCGGCACAACTTCCACTCACACATAGGTAGCATCCATCAAGAGTGCATGCAGAACACCCCATCCCAACAGGTAGGGAGTATGGATCCATTAAGAGCCTAAAACTCAACTTCAAATAATCTGCAATTTAGTCGGTGACATCCATCAAGAGTGCATGCAAATACACCCCATCCCAACAAGTAAGGATATGGATCCATTAAGAGTCTAAAACTTAACCTCCAATAATCTGCAACTTAGTTAGTGGCATCCATCAGGAGTGCGTATAGATGCACCCCATCCCAACAGGTAGGGATATGGATCCATTAAGAGCCTAAAACTTAACCTCACCAAATTCTGCAACTTAGCACTGTCTCACACCATAGGGATGGACTCATCACTAATCTCCTTACCGAGATAGAGGAACACATAAAAAATGACAGTGCCCATGGACCACTAATGACCTCTACCCATTTAACCTCTTGAGTGAAATCGCCTATCATAGAGGTTGGGCATTAGTCACAGTGTCGCAACTAGGGTTTTAGTCCAATCCCCCTAGATGTCTCACTCACCAACCTTCTTGCTAGTGGTTTGGTTAAAGTATCGGCCAAGTTCCTTTCAGATCTCACAAAGTCTAATGACATAACTCATTATTAATAAGTTGTCTCAACTTCAATTGGATATGTTGACTTTTCCTATTTCACAAAGTCTAATGACATAATATTATTATCAATAAGTTGCCTTAGCCTCAATTGGATATGTCGACTTTTTCCACTATAAACTTTGCTCTTAACACGTGTTATGGCAGTCTGGCAATCACAAGGATAGCAAATAGAGGCAATAGAGTTAGTAAAATGAGGCATATCAATTAATATACTCCTAAACCATATACCTCCGGACCCAACCTTCTCTAAGGCCACTAATTTTGTTTCCATATTAGATCTCACTATGCAAGTTTTCTTGGATGACTTCTAAGAGACAGCCATTCCAGCCAGTATAAACACATATCTACTAGTGGACTTTACATAATCTGTATCAGAGATTCAGTTAATATCACAATATCCTTTTAAAACAATAAGATAATTACAATATGACAAATAAAAATAAAAAAAATCTCATTTGAATATATCAATAATATAGATATTGTATCCCAATGCTTAACATTAAGACTATGAGTGTATCTACTCAATCTACCAACATCATATGCAATATCAGGGCGACTGCAGTTTGTCAAAAATATTAAACAGCCAATAATTTGTGCTTACTTATCTTGTGAAATATTATCACCACAATTTTTGACGAAGTGTACCTTTAAGTCATACATAATAGACATAAGTCACATATCAAAGTGTTTAATTTTTTTTTTTCTCCACATAATGAGATTGTGATAGTACACCGCAATCATTATCCCTAAGAATCTTGATGCCTAAAATTACATTTGCCCCAACCAAAAATTTCATATCAAATTTAGAGGTAAGAAAACATTTAGTAGCATGCACAACATTATGGCTAGTACCAAATATAAGTAAGTCATCAATATATAAACAAATAATGACACATTCATTATTATTTTACTTATTATATATGCATTTATCCTCATGACCATAAATCACAAATCCACGTGTAAGCATCATATATCAAAATTTCCATATCATTGTATAGGTGCTTGTGTTACTTCATACAAGGATTTAACCAATTTATAAACTTTATGTTATTGTCCAAGAGCAACACAACCCTCGAGTTGCTCCATATAAATTTTTTTTTCTAATTCACCTATTATAAAAAGAGTTTTAACAACCATATGATGTATAATTGGTTTGTAAATAGATACAATGACAAACAACATTCTTATAAATGTAATTATAATAAACAAAGAATAAGTATTAAATAATTAACATGATATTTTGCTTATAGCCTTAAGTTACTGAGCATGCCTTATATTTTTCTATGATCCCATTCAGTTATAATTTTCTTTTAGAAACCCACTTGCAACTATACAATTTTGTTTTAAACACCCGCTTACAACTAATAGGCTTAACCTTAGGTGGAAGCTTAACCCATTCCAAGTGTGGTTAGACATAATCTAATAATTTGTTAAAAGGTTCCAACAGTAATGGTGCATCAACAAATTTAATTGCATCATAATAACTTACATGCTCATCTTTAACAATATAAGTAAGAAAATTGTTACCGTAACTCTTTTTCTCTCTAATTCGCTTACTTCTTCTTAATTCTTGCACATCACAACAAGATCATTAGAAGTATCAATAGGTTCATGAAACATGTTTTCCTTATTTTTCAAAGGAAACCCATACTTAAAAATGTATTTTTAAGATTCAACAATAGTATTAAATTCTAAATACATCACTATTGATGAAAATAATTCTATATCATGAACTATAGCAAACATAACCAATAAACACACAATCACATATTTAAGAATCAAGGTCCCTCCTTTTAGGTTCATGTAGCATGACCTTAAGCAAGTACCCCCACACTTTAAGGTATTCTCCTTTTAGATTTGGGTAACATCTTAGCAAACCATCCCCATAATTCAAAGTACACCAAGTTAGGCTTACGCTATTTTCAACTTCATTTTATATTTTATAAAAATTTGCAAATTTTCATCTTTGGTTCCTAATAAACAAAGCTAAGTAAATATAGAGTGGTCATCAACAAAGATTACATAAAATCTTTTACCACCTTTAGTCATTGTGTGTTTTAAATCATCCAAATTACTATGTACCAAACTAAAGAGTTTGGTTCCTCTTGTTACAAATTTGCAAGGTTTTTTTTATTTATTTGTTTCAAATTCATAAAAACCTATCCACCATCTCAAAATAACACATATAGCCAATAAAATATGTAAATATATTTTATCAATATCACTCTTGCACTTGGTGGATAAAAGGAATATTTATTCCCTAATACTATATCTTATCCATTAGCCCAAAATACTAGTTGGATAACTTTTTTTTATTTTATATATATAAAGAAACTTTTAATTATTTTCCATAATTCTCATTTCATATATATGTGTCAAAAGATGTAAGAATGATAGCACTTGTACATCAAGCCAATAGCCTCTAGCTACTAAAAACCACTCTTAAGAATGCCCAAAATTTTACAAGAATAAGACACTTAATATATTTGTAAAATTTGACATCATTATACCAAAATTGTATAATACAAATGTTTAATCATTCATAATTTCTTTTTCACACAACCATAAATGATTACTTGAATACTTTGGGAACGAAAATAAAATAAAATAAAATTATAGCATCATTGTATCTTCATCATACAAAAGGAGTATTCAAGTTCATATGACACCATTTTTCTTGCTTAACAATAGGAATGCCTTCACCATAAGTCTACACCATTTTTTTCTCTTTCAAAATTGAACCAAAAAAATAAAATTTTATCTCATTTCTCATAAAAGCTATTGCTAACATTTTTTTTTTATGAATTCCAAAAAACATTTCTCAAAACGTATACATTTTTCTTAATCTCATGTTTCTCATATTTCAATAGACATAAAACAATTCATTAAATATGATAAATATATAGTACACACAAATTGCATATGCAATAAGTTGGTATTCACATTTCAAGACAATGTTACATAATATCGTTCACATATTGATTTAGATTAAAGAATCAAAAACATATATGGATGGACATCATTTGTTTTTTCTTCTAAAATATTAGTCCACCAAATTGTTTAGATAAACCAGATAGCCAATTAAACTCCACAAAAGATATAAGTAATTATATCTAAGAATATAACTACTAGCATTTTTTCTTTATAAACATAATATCATATCACAATATAAAATTTCATGATCAATAACTTGTTTATCCATTTTTAAGCATGAAGCTCGACCTTTAAGATTGTTAAAAACATTTTAGTAAATAAACAAGTTTTGATAAATAAATAATATCCCAAATAATTAGCAAGAACATAAAATAAAAAAGAGTATAGAACAATTTCACAATGCTATAGAATCACGCCGCGAAAGCATTGTCCTTAAAGGTTGATTTGTGCCACCCAGAGTAAAACTCGGTGCAACTGGTTCTCTTGGCCAAACAACCTCTCAGGATTAGACTATAACGTCAACCTTCGTGATGGACGCATTTCCACTTACGAAGGTTCAAGAACACCCCCCTATTTCCTTTCCTTAAAACAAATATAAATTGTAAAAAAATATGTGGGAGAGACATATAATAGGATTGTGTATATCTAAATATATAGTAGTAAAAAAAACTTATAGGGAAGGATGTGATGATAGATATTATATAGGCTATTCATGACAATAATAACCTATAGTTTTTTTTTTTTTTTTTTTGATAGGAATAATAACTTATAGTTATTAGTAACTAATAACCCATAAAAGCCCAATGGCTATATTATCCATTATTGCCCAACGGCTATTTTTCTCATAATTGCTAACGACTATTTTACTCATAATAAAATGTTTGGAACACACATCCACACTGACAGCACCACAGGTGGGATAATGGATATTCATGCCTCCATCAAACATATACAACAAAGCATTGCAAAGGTCTCTCAATAAGTACCATTAAGGACTCACCCCTCATGCAACAATGTTGTTCACTCTTGCAAGTGGCACGCATCTTCCCTTGGATGCATAAAGCTTAACACTAATGTTGCCACAACCAAGAATAACAATGCAATTGTTGTTGTTGCTAGGGACTACAGAAGTGAAGTCCAGACGATTTGGGCATGAACTATTCCTACATGCTCCCCCCTTATATCAGAAGCAACGACCATACATTGGGCCATCCAACTTGCTAAGGATGAAAATTGACCCCACATTGTCATTGAGGGAGATGTGAAAAATTGTTTTGATCCTTTATCCTTTTCACCAACCACCCCAAATTGGTCTATCAGCAACACCATTAGTAGCATTCTTAGTTTTAGAGCATCAGCAGTGAATGGGGGATATCCCAAATGCAAGCCCATTTTACAATTTTGAGCCCAAAAGACCACTCCAACGAATGATGTAAAATACAATTATGGCAAAAAAAAATACAATTGAGCTACAATGCGATTCTAAATGTAGAATCTCACTGTAGCTCAATGGTAAAAACAAAAAATATATTTAAGCAGTTTTGATCTTCTCTCTCTTCTCTCTCAGATCATTATTTTCATTTTCTCTCTCTCTCTCTCTCTCTCTCTCTCTCTCTCTCTCTCTCTCTCTCTCTCTCCTTATGCTCTCTCTTCTTCCTGCTCTCTCTTCTTCAACGGCATGGAGGCGACGGCATGGAGGCTCGACAACTTCTGTGGTGGAGGCGTGGAGGTCGTGGGTTTGTTCATGGATTTGTTCATGGGTTTCCAGCGACCCTCTCTCTCTCGCCATCGCTGTCGGTGAGAACAGATGGGTTTGGGTTTTGTGAGAACAGATGGGTTTGATTTTGGATTTTGATTTTGATTTTGATTTGGCTGGATTTTGCTCAGCGAAGGTGGGTAATACCATGAGAACGGTGGAGATCGATGGGTGGCGAGATTGGCGTGGCGAGCTGTGATCGGCGGAGCTGTGGTGGCTGTGATTGGCATGGGTGTTAATGTTTTTTTTTTTTTTTTCCTGAGTTTGCTAGTATAAAAATCGGCGTGGGTTGATATGGATGAGGCCTGTGGAAGAAGGTGAACAGTGAAGGAATGGAGGATTCTGGAACGTAGTGTTGAGGATAAAAGTGGAAAAAAGCAAAAATGGAAAAAATATATTTTATTGGGAAGATATATTATTTTAATGAGTAGGATAGAAATATAAAAGTTTTGATGTTGGTTGAATTGAAAAATAGTATTGTATAATTGATAAAGTGACTTTTTAGATGGTAAAATAAGATAAAATTGGGAAAAATGAATGCGGATGCTCTTAAAGAGTCTTTTTATTTGTTCTTTCAGTTGGGTCTAGAGAGAATGTAACACAAGAGCACGTGCTGCTGTTAAACTCTCATTTTCTAATTTCTAGTCATTTTATTTCAATAAGCTCAGCATTCCAAATGTCTTAAAGACAGTTTGTGAGGTTGATTGTTGTTCCCCAATTGTAGTTTGATTTCGTTTAATAAAATAGAAGATAAAAAAAAAAATTTTAAAAAAAAGCACTATTATGAGTTACATTTGTTTAAATTATGGTGACATGAATTACAACGTGGAAAAGCTGAATATATAATCCTATAGAGGTATGCATCCTTATTTCTTACACAAAGATGGGTGGAACTCCCATTTCTTCAATTGCTTCTACAAGTCTACATTAAAGTTCTTGTTCACAATTTGTAGAGATTTTTTAAGTCATGCAAAACTTTGTGGTGGCGGAATTAGATCCCAATGACCCTTTTAGCATATTTATTTATTATAAAATATTTAAAATAAATGAAATCTAAACTGTCGATTGGCCTTAAAGTAAGGGGAAGCACGGTAGAGAGTAGTAATCAAGCAGCTTACTCTACAAAGCTAGATTGTATCCTCTGGAAAATACATGGGGTCCTAATAGGCTAATAAAGGTCGTCTCTTTAACCAATCAGATGCCCCTCCTCTCCTACATTGGTCAATTTATCTTATTCCAGAATGAATTTTATTTCTATACGTTTCGAATTCAGTCTCTTTTTGAAGTGTAAATCACATAATTAAGACCTTCTAACTTTCTTCCTCACCCTTTATCAAAGTGGGCTTCTTTTTGAAATTTTAGGGGAAACATCCCAGTCTGTTCTGTTCCTAACTTTTATTAAGAAGGGAGAACGTGGTGTTTCCTCTTCTTTTGCTTAATACACTACTTAATTTATTAATAAATAAAAAAACAATTAGGCCCTTGATTTGTGTTGTGAGATGCACTACTTAATTTATTAATAAATAAAAAAACAATTAGGCCCTTGATTTGTGTTGTGAGATGCGAACATGATTCAAGGATGTGATAGCAACACCATTAAACTAGAGAAAGGGATTGACGATGCCAATGGGGGCTTGGCTCATCTGGCTATGGTTCGTTCGCTCTGTCTAACACGCTCAAGTTCGATTTTCGCTACCAGCAGGCTTTCATTGGTGGGGTATCTTTAGTGGTGAGGTGTACTCATAAATGTGAAGTGACTCTCATATAGACTGGCTCTTGTTGCTGGCTGGCGTCCTGCTGAAAGTGTAATATAACCATAAATCTCCCTATTTTTATTTACCAAAAAAAAAACAAAAAAGAAGAAAGGGATTGATGACGACATCCTTCCGTTCCGTATGTACTCAATTACGCTAACGCCTAAAATGGAAACCCATATGCATGGATCTCATTCTCATATTTCTAATTCTGAAAAAAAAAAAAAAAAATATATGCATTATAAATTTATAAAAAGAGTTGCTAAGTTTAGAAGATTTTCTAAATCTCTTACCATAATTAGTGTTGAGGAATTGCGGATTAAAGAATGCCCAGGGGCTTCTCTCCCGGTCATACAGAACATGGTTCAACCTAAAACTCATACTAGCAAAGAAAGATATTTCCTAATCTAATTCTCATCAAAATCTTTCCAAGATTTTCTGTGTTAGTGTTTTTGATTCCCTCCGGTCTAAAAGTCTCAACCTCCAGGCCAGATTCCACCCAAGATTCTGGTAATAATAAACCAATCAAAAAACAAAACAAAAAAACTTTTCAAAGCCCAGAATTTACTCTCTCATCCCATTGGCTACCACAGTCAACACCCACACCTGTAGAGCATGCGTTGTACAATGTATTTTTTTTACTATCAGTAAAAAAAAAAAAAAAAAATTAAAGGCAAAACGTGGTAAAAATTCCTAGTCAGACCGTAGTACTTTAACAGAAGGATTCATCTTCGAACACCGACACTCTAACTTAAACTCTCTACCTTCAGCTCGCTCGCCCATATATTATTTATTCCATCCATGCCCCAACCTAATCCAACGGATCCCACTACTCCTCCACTCCAAATCTAAATCTCCACCCTCCGATTAGATCCACACTCATTCGTTATCTATGTTATCCCCTTCTCCCCCACTCCCTCAGATCTAAAGCAACCACTCCCTCTCTTTCTCTCTCTATCGCACAAAGGAAGGGGCAAAGTTGGAAGTTTAAGTTACCATATTGTCCTTCTGGCAATGGTGGAGGCACAGACATGGACGACGCGGCGAATGAGCAACCCTAGACTCGACACGACGGCGAACGATCAAGTCCTCGACATTCCGGCGACTCCGCCTGGCGACGTACGGAACAACAATGCCTACACCGGCGGATCCTACTTGTCGCCGACGGTAGCGACGGCTCTGATCATAGCGTCGTGGTACTTCTCCAACATCGGAGTCCTCCTCCTCAACAAGTACCTCCTCAGCTTCTACGGCTACCGATACCCGATCTTCCTCACCATGCTCCACATGATCGCCTGCGCCGCCTACAGCTACGCCTCGATCAACTTCCTCGAAATCGTCCCTCTCCAACACATCCACTCCAAACGACAGTTCTTCAAGATCCTCGCACTCTCCGCCATTTTCTGCTTCTCCGTCGTCTGCGGCAACACGTCGCTGCGCTACCTCCCGGTGTCGTTCAACCAAGCGATCGGCGCAACGACGCCGTTCTTCACCGCCGTCTTCGCCTTCATCATCACGTGCAAGAAGGAGACCGCGGAGGTCTACCTCGCTCTCCTACCGGTCGTTTTCGGAATCGTCATAGCCAGCAACAGTGAGCCCCTCTTTCACCTATTCGGCTTCTTAATCTGCGTGGGGTCCACAGCTGGACGCGCTTTGAAGTCCGTAGTTCAAGGGATTCTGTTAACCTCCGAAGCCGAAAAGCTACATTCCATGAACCTTCTCTTATATATGGCCCCAATGGCCGCGCTAATTCTGTTACCGTTCACGCTCTACATTGAGGGAAACGTGGCGGCGGTTACGGTCGAGAAGGCCCGTGGGGACCGTTTTATAGTTTTCCTCCTGATTGGGAATGCCACGGTGGCGTATTTGGTGAATTTAACCAACTTCTTGGTGACCAAGCACACGAGTGCCTTGACGTTGCAGGTTTTGGGGAATGCTAAAGCAGCTGTTGCGGCAGTTGTGTCCGTTTTGATTTTCAAGAACCCCGTTAACGTTATGGGAATAACGGGCTTCGCGGTTACAATTATGGGCGTGGTGCTTTATAGCGAGGCCAAGAAACGGTCTAAGGTCACTACCCATTAAGGGGGGAAAAAAAAAAAAAAAGATTTTTTCTTTTTCTTTTTCATTTTCATTTCCGATTAACACGCCTCTTTTTACTTTTATTTTATATAAAATTGTTTATCGTTAAAAAAAAAAAACATTTGAATTCATGGAATTGTTGTACTGTATAGGATAGTGGAGAAAGGGAAAGAGGGAATTTTGATTTTCTGTTTTTTATTTTGTTGGGTTTATTCTCTATTTTTGGGGGCTTTTAATTGGTGGGGGCAGTTAGTTATTAGAGAATATAAGAAGAATTCTCTCATTTTTAAACTTTCTCCCGGTGTGTAAGCATTTTGAGAACATAGAAGGCTGGATTCAGATATCAATTTTAGATGTACTATTTTTTGTGAGGAGGAAAACTCTCTCATACAACTATTTGGTTAAAAAATAATTCTGTCTTTTGACCATCATCTTGCCTCACGTATTGTCTGTATATATGTTGGTTCTGTTTATTTCACTTTTTGCTTCTTTGCTTGCATTGGTTATATTGGTTCTGTATTTACCTGGATGCAAATTTCTACTTAGTATGAACCGGATTTACGTAACACAAAAAAATAAAACTTGAATCCTGTCGGATTTATATTGATTAGCATTAAATGATTTAATGGGCAATCTGGTTTTTATCAGAATAGTAGAAGAGACCATTTTAACTTTAATTGTTGTTGGATCCCAAATTTACTTTTCAAGGAAACTGAAGTTACTCCCCTTTGCTTTGCTGGTATTTAGCTTCGATTTGCTTCTCAAATGTGTTGCAATTGTTGCCTATTACTATGATCTCAATTGTTTATATCATTGGGGGTAGGAGATAATTATAATGCATAAGACAACATAATATGACTTGTTGGCCAGATTATCAGTGGCTTTAAGGGAATTCTTTGATGCTTTGATTTCTAGCTCTTCAGGTAAAGGTTTCGGACTTACTCTGTCACATAGGGTGTTTTGTGTAGTTAATGAAAAGACTGATAAAATTTTGCAAGGAAATGATTCAAGAGAGAGGGATTATTTTGAGCAGTATAACAACAACAAGGCCTTAATCTTGGAACTTTGGAGTCAGCTATGGATCCTCAACAAGCTATTTGAGGTTGGCCATATGTATGTTTCTCTATCATTCTATCATGTCCAAAATCGTATTCTTTGTTACTTCCTTAATTAACGTCTTTTTTTTTGCTTTTTTCTTTTTTTCACACACACACACTACTTCTACTGGTAATACTACTGAATCACTTTGAGAATTATAAAGTCTCAAAAAATAAGTACTGTGAAATTCAACAACCTTGGGTATGAAATCAATTCAAATAGAATTAGTTTCATGCTGTGTTTAAAGTTTGGGATGAGGATCTTGCATTTGTTAGAAGGGAAGATGGGAAGGAGCCAAATTATTTATTTGCTAATCACATCATATTGGTATTACTTGCTGGGAAAAGAAACGCATGAAAGTTGGTTTTCTAGTGAATTTGAATTCACTTGTGCTTGTGAAAAGCATTGCTCATTGTGTGAGCCATGAAGAAGTAAAAGCAAGCTCATTAGATGTGGATTTTTTCTTCCTCATTTTATTTGTATTTATATTTGTTAATTTTTCATTTGTTCTATAGACAGGGATTTAATTTTTATACAAATTTAGTGTGTTTGTAACCTTGTAGTTTCCGGTAGCTTTTATTTGCACAGTTTTTATCAAAAGACAAAACTATAAGCTAGCTTATTCTAGTCATCAATAAATAATTAAAATAAATAAATGAATGAATAAAACTAGTTTTGTTATTTTATTTTTTTTAAAAGCTGATACAAAAAGCCAAGAGCTTCCAAACAGACTTTTAATCATTTGTATTAGCATACCAGGCCTGGCCACAGGGTTGTTTTTTATTATATGTTGGCTATGATTTTAAGTGCATTATAGCTTCTATTCTTGTTCCTGTTCTTCATCTTTTCCCTTTTCTTTGCGGTTGTCGTTATCTTGGGGTATGTTCTATTTTCCTGTTAGCACAAGCTGCACAACTTCTGTTTTACCTCAAGTCAAAGAGATTTTGAGTTGATTAAACATCATTGAGAATCATTGTAATGGTAGTAAAAAGATTTTTCCACCCATAGCTAATGAGAATGATCTAAATCTCCAGTAAATTTTGTATTAGCAAAAAGTTGACGTCCAACATCTTCATGCCCTACACGCCTCCTTTTTTCTACTAGGGACATTTCTGAATATGGGCATTGGTGGTTGGAATGATTGATCAAGTTGCAACTATCTGTCTATACCAATCTGCACCCAGGTGTGTCTCGGTAGGAGTTAACTTGAAGGTGACATATTTCCCATGCAGTTTAAGCCAGAGATATCTCATTGTTGGTCAAAATAATCACGTTGATTGCTAATAGACTCGCTATATATGGTGCAATGCATTTGCTGTGCTGTTGTGTGAGTTTTCTCTTTGTGCATTTATCTGCACTGCATCAGAGACTGGGATGTGTTGACATGCTCTTATTTAAATTTTGGTATTTGTGGAAATTTGCTTCTCAGTCTAGCTAGCTTAAATTCTATTTATTGCGTTTGTTGGAGTGTTGGACAGTAAGATGTAGTGTTTGGTAAAACTCATCTTTCTCAAAGGTTAAACTACAAAACTAATTAATTCGGAAGGGGAAAAAAAATTAGAACAAAGAACCCAGCTATGTGGATTTGTTCAAGCTCACCTGGTCTAGGAGAAGCATGTTCTGTCACTATTTTTTTTGGGGTAAAAGCTTGGGATTGCGATTGGCTAACATGTATAGTCAAGCTCAAGGTAGGGCTTGCCAAATGTCTCAAATTAGTCACCTTTTTCATCGGAAGGAACTTCATTCTTTGTTTTTCTTCTTGTTAGTTTCTTCCTCATCTTATTCTTAATTCATTATTTTTTGCTCGGTCGTGATTCTTCATATTCTATAAGCTTTTGTTTCTATAATAGTAATAACTAGTCGCTAACCCATGTGATGCACGGGTTTAGGATTTATCTCTTCTTTGAGTAGTTTTTGCTAAGAAACGTGTAAATTCAAGCTTATAGAACATGTTTTTAGCATCCATAAAATTGCCACTAAGAAACATTGCATATTTGAAACAAACGGGCATGTAACGTGGTTCAAGCTAATTAATACAAAGTTAGAACATCTGTGTTTATAAATTATTCATGAACAAATAATTAGAAAGTTGGTATTACATTTTGAGCATAGGATGATAATAGTACATTTTTATCTTGTAAATTAACACAAATCAAACAATTAGAAAACATAAAATCATCTTCCAAAGATAATCACAAATTTGAATCATTTACTAAGTAGATAACTTGAAACTTTTTCACATCTTAATCTTCGTGCGCAGTACATTGCAACTCATTGAGGTAACTTCTCTATGTTCTCCCCAGGGTTTTGGTGCTTCCATTTGAACCATTTACTTTCCCCCTTTGATTGCTCATCATCCAAATTAAATGCTCCAATTGATCCTCCACCCAAAATGGAAATTCCTACACACACTTTCTTTGTCTATAGCACTGTGACTCACACACACATACACATAAATACATATATAGAAATTCAAACTATATGATATGCTTTTAAAATCTTAGCGATATTTAGTTAGGATCTAAGACACAAAAATTCATCTCCAAAATATGAATGCAAATTAATTTTGTGCTTCTAAGATCTTACTGACATCAAATTTTGGTGTAAGACACAAAAATTCATCTTCAAAATATGCATGCAAATGCTACAAACACATAACGGAGCCCCAATATTTACTTTTCCTTTCTTATCTATGTGATGCGCAAATAAGCACATTAAATGGAATTCAACCCAAGTACTAAAAATCATAAAGTAAAATTAACCGTGCCCAAAATTCTGGAATTGAATTAAGAACTTTTATCACCAGAAACAAACAATATAACCATCAACGATATAAATAAAACTATCTTTTCATCTACGGAGAAGACCTTGACAATATATAAAACTATAATTCCATTGAATTTTGGGCTAAGCATCAGCTGCATTGTTAATATTGTTGTCATTATTAGAAAGATTTGAATGCCAAAGAAGTCACGATGATCTGAATTTCATTCAGCAGAGATAAGATATATTCAAAAAAATTTAACTAAAGAATCAATTTTGACTAATTAAGAAATTTCAAAATGTCTTTTCAACTTAATTTGATTAATGACTTGTGCATAAAAAAAAAAATTAAGGACTACAATATTCAACATTAGTTACATCGAAATCATCAAGAAAAAGTAAGCCATAGAGTCATAATTTTTAAAGGAATCCACATAAAACCCAAAAGCTTCACCATTTTCTTTTCCTAGAGCAAGATAAAGAAATATGAGAACCAATCAATAAGGGAGATTGAGTAAGCAATAATGGCAAAATAAAAAGAAGGGATGAATATAAAATTTTAACATTGCTTTACTAACCTTTTCCTCCTCAAGTGTTGTATCCAAACAAATCCAATCTTTCTTGATCTCTATTAGATCAAAGGTCAAATCATTTCTTGTACAATTAAGATACTCAAAAACTTCTTTAGGTTGTAAATTTTCCAACATGACGCAAATTCCAAATTAGCACCAAACAAATAAGATAAAGTAATGGAAATTTCTTTGCATTTCCATCCTTTTCATGCTTCTTGATTCTAGGCAAATCAAAGTATTCATATGACACTACTTGAATTAAACATGAAAGATCTAATTTCTTCCAATTAACTGTATTTTCACAAAAAAAAAACAAAAAAGGATTAAAAAGCTAGTTGTTTGTGGCAGAACAAAATATATTCTACTAAAGTGTCAATTGAACCACTAAACTCCTTCATCTCACCATGAAGCTTCTTTTCTTTTTTTGATAAGTAAACTACAAAAGCTAATATCTATATAAAAAGATATTAAGTGAGGTTGTAGCCTTAAGTTACAATTAATTTTTTAGTTAAACCTTGTTCTTATTTTTATATAGATATTATATGATTTGAAAATTTGAATTTATGATATCTGCTCTACGATACTCCTTTTTTTAAGAGAATAAATTGACTTCAAACAACACAAATTGAAATCCTTATCAAGTACAACTTGTATGTTTGGTAGAATAGACTACATC
Source organism: Castanopsis chinensis (assembly GCA_032878915.1). Taxonomy (NCBI): domain Eukaryota; kingdom Viridiplantae; phylum Streptophyta; class Magnoliopsida; order Fagales; family Fagaceae; genus Castanopsis; species Castanopsis chinensis. Next base: position 6,168,493 of record JAVQMG010000115.1, on the reverse strand, counting down.
CAAACTATGAAATCATCCTCAGATAGTGCTTGTTGAGCTAGAGCATGGGCAGCTTGGCTGGCTTGTATAATAAAAGCTCTTAATTATATTACCAATATACTAATTGGTTTTTCTTTTCTTATTTTGTGTATGAGAATTTTGAAACTAAATCTCTTATAATTTATAAGGTTTGAAGATTAGACATATATGAAATGAAAAAAGATAGAAAATGTAGAAATGATATAGAAAAATGGAAAGATGTAGGTGCAGTTTGAATTCAGCGTTTTGGGCATTGCGTTTTGGTTTTTAGCTTCTTCTTCTTTTTTTTTTTTAGCCGTGAATGTTGACTTTCTGCGTGAACAGTGCATGGGTACATTGTTCACGGGACCCACAAATATTACTTTTCAGCATCTTTTTCATTAAAATGAGTCTCATAGTACTATTCACACATTTAAAAATTATTTTGCTACAATGTTTTCAGTTTTTAGTTTTCAATTGTATCCAAATGGACACGTAATCTATTTTAGTTTTCCCTCATGTGTTGTAGAGAGAATAAAGAAGTGAAAAGATAGAAAATATGATTTAAATAAATTTACTATTTACTACATCAAGAGAGGATAGAAAAATATTTTCTATTATAGAGTTATTTTGATTTTTTTTGTTCAAGGCCTCGAGCCTTTGTAAACATATGTGTGAAGGACTATAGTGCGGTTTTAATTTTTCTGCTATGTTGTGTTTGGTTTGAATGAAATTGATGTTCAAAATTTTTTTTTGGCATTTACGAGTGTTTTTGCCAATTGAAAATGCTAGTTAATCAAAAATTGTTTTTCAGTTAATGGTAAAATAAAGGCACTTATGGCAGAATTTGGTTTATACTTTCATTTTCCATAAATCATTTTCCACAAATCATTTTCCACCTCACCCAAAAAATCTTCAACTAAACTTCCACCCCTCCCCCCCCCCCCCACCCCCACCCCACTGTTTGCCACCTAACCACACAACTTTTTTAATCTAAAATTTTACTCTTTTTTTATTATATATGTGCTTGGGATATGAGAAATTGGAGAAAATAGAAGAAAATATGTTTTCCATAAAATTTTCATGAAAATAACCAAACACTTGAAAAATTTTTCTTTTTAGAAAATATTTACCAAAAAATATTTTATGATCCGAAAATATTTCCTTGAACCAAGCATAGCTTTAGTTCTTGATTTTTGTATCTCTTTCTTGATTAAAACTTTTTAATGGTTAACATTTTGTTTCCTATTTTTCCTCACAATTTGGGAATTAAGATGAGTATTTTTTGGCCAAAAACTCAACCCATTGCATTTCGATCTCCCTCATTGCTACCAAACCAAATAATGGAAAACTCTCATTTTCTATCCTCTCTATTCCACCCAACCAAACAGATCATTAGACTTCACATCATATGTTAGCTAATACTCCATCTAGTGTACTTGGGCTGAATAATTTGATATATTTCTTCTCCATTTTAATTCCTAATTTGATCCTCAAAAGTCAATATTGGGACTATATTGAATTTAACAATAAGTTTAGGGGCATAAAATTCCACACAACTGCTAACCTGGGCCAATTGGATTACCACAGGGACCTAAGTTGAAGATCTCCCAACTCATATATGTTTTAGACCTTGATATTCTTTTGATTTATTTGTATGGCTTCTTTATTAGCCGATATGATTGATGCATAATAAAAGTTTTGTTAGTGGTGGGTGCATGTGAAAGTGATGTTACCTTAATTACAAATGTTTTTTTAATTACTTCAATTACTTGCTTGATATTTTAACAAGTTGTGGAGTTGTGAAAATTATTATTATTATTATTAAAGTTTCCCTAACATTACTCTTTTCAAAACAATATCTTATAGGTCTTGTAAATTAACTTCATTTGGGAGTTTATAAAAGAATGGAATGAGTAAATTATAAAGGTATGGAATGGAATGATTTATATGTGTGTGTGTGTGTAAAATGAAATGAAAATTTTTAAGTAATGGAATGGAATTAAGTAATTTTTTTTTCTTTTTTCTTTTTGAGAAAGGAATTAAGTAATCTTGTTTGGATAACTTAAAATAAATGAATGAAATGTAAGTAACCTTATTTGGGAGTAACATAGAGGAAAATAAATTATATCATTTTATGACAATATTATTATTAGACCTCTGTTTTAAAATAATTAAATGGTTAAATATATAGGAGTATTTTGGGAGTTTCAATGAAAATTCCATTCTTTCAAATTTTGGGAGGATGTAAATTAGAGCTTTTGAGGAAATAGAGAGAAATGAGTATTCCTTTGTACTCATTTAATTCCTTTTACTTAAACTTCTAAACAAGAAAATGATCTTTCCATTCTAATTCCTCCTCCCAAATGGAATTCATGAACGTTATGAATCATATAGCCAAATGCTATATCAGCAAGTAAATAATTTCAGCAAGGAGGCCTTGTTGCCATTATCTCGACTTACATTTATGTTCTTGTAGTGCATGACTATGAGGACATTCTTTGGTTCCCTATTAGATTATTTGATATATATTTGTCTTGTCCTTAGTAGCTAAGCGGTCCTATGTCTTGTTGTCAAAAATACACAATATTATTTGGACTGAGGTGTGACACTTGTTCTCTTTAAAGAGATTCAAGCCTTTGGTTGGCTAATTTTTGTAATCGGTGCAAACCTTCTTTGACCTTCTCCCTGTTGATGCCCATTTTTTGAATCTGTACCCAAAAGCCCATACAGAGGAAAGCCCAATGAAAAGTAAGGCTCAAAGACCCACCAAGAAGACCGAAGAGCAAGAACGGTCCAAAGAAAGAAGTGCAAGGGAAAACAATCTACAGCAAAACACAGATCTACAACAGATTACAAATCTACAACAGGATATAGATTTGCCACAACATACAGTTCTTCAGCAGAATGGCTTCAGCAGATAAAAACAAAATTGGGCTCAAGACCCTTTTAATCCAATAAATATTATGTGACCCACAAAGGCTCAAATCCATTTGTATAAAAAAGATAGGCATGAAAATTGATATGAAAAAGTATGATGAAAAGAAACAAGGAACAGCAGGAAGTGTCAGCAATAAGAATCACATGAAGAAAAGAAAAGACAAACCAAAAGAAATGACAAACGCAGCAGGAAACATATGAAAAAATAAGACAAAAAACACGCAACTGAACGCAAAAAAAATAATCTGCTACGGTAGAAACAGCGTGGGAATGAAAGAAGACAAAACAGAAGATAGTGGAACAAGCACAGAAAGGCCGAAGTACCACCAACCTTTACCCAGCTAATAGAAGGGAGGTGGGCCCACGGTCAAAGGGATTTAGAGGGTATGGTTTGGTGGTGGGGAGAAAAGGGGGTCTATATTTGATTTTCTGCCATGGCTTCTTTTGAGAATATATCTTGCTGAGATGATATCTTACCCAAAAGAAGTAATAGATGATTGGGACTATTGGATGCATGCCATAGAGCTAGGTAGTGAGGTAGCCAAATCCTTATCCATTTGAACCTAGAGGTAGAGGTATACAGTAAGAACAAACAAAAGGACAAGGAAATTTTGTCATGAAATGAGTAGCAGTACAGCAAACATGTACTAAGCAATGACAGTATTCGAAGCAACCAATGGGTTGGTGGGTAGTCCTAAAGGGATGTCCACAATAAACCAAAAACAGTCAGTGAAGCCTTAGGGGTAAAAGGGAGAAATCTCATTTAATTGGCTCACTATAAAAGGAGGAGGTAGCCATGGATGAAGAGAGGGGGACTCAGATGGAGAGGGGGACCTAATGGGGAAGCACCTAAAGGAAAAAACCCAAGTGAGAAAAACAACTCACAACAAGATGGTAGTTAGAAAACTAAGAGTAAAATAAATAAATAAATAAATAAAAATAAAAAAAAAATAAAAAGGAGAAAAAAGAAAGAAAGTGGTAAAAGGAAGAGAGAAAACACGACAGGAATAGGAGCACGTATCAATAGACCATCTTTTCCCTCCCTCTTAGCAAACCCATTCTTTGAAGTCTCCAAAAGTAATAGCTAATAGCCATTTAGACCAATTGTTAAAAATACACAACTTTGATGGCAGAAGCCTATGACAAAGTTGTTCAAGTTGGGGTTTGGGTTCTTTCTTGGTTTACTTATTCTATAGGAAGATTCAATATTTGATTTTGATTGCAAATATATTTGATTTCTCCCATTAGAACTTATATCTACGGTATTTAGTTATTCTGCTATAGCACTTTTTTTTATCACGTTTGCTACATCAGTTGTGTTGCTGTAGTATCTTTACTTGCTGTACTAGTCATTCTGCTGTAGAACATTTTTATTATATTTACCGGGTTAACTATTATACTAGCTAAATATTTTCTGCTGAAGCTTTCTTCTTTATTTGTTATTACGTGTTTTACTTTTGACACAAACTAATCATTATCCTGCCATAAGTGTATATATATATATATATATATATATATACACAAACATATATCTTAATTCTCATGTTCTGCAAAACGCATTTTATAGATGTATATGTGAATACGTATAAGTATATTTATGAATATTTATATGTATATATTTGAGAATATGCTAACCCATGTAAGCTAACATTTGCTTGATTGGTATTTTCTTTAGATTTTAGATTTGTTTATGTGCAGGAAGTAGAAAAGTATTTCTACAGTAAAAAATAAAGAGTAGTCATTCACATTTTAAAAAGCTTTACTACACGGCAAAAGGCTTTCATGCATAGCAGACAGCTTTATTGCACTGCAGAAGGCTTTACAGCAGATGGCTTTACTGCACAGCAGACGGTTTTACTGCACAGTAAAAAGTTTTGCTGCACAGCAAAAAAAGTCAGACCTGTGGCAGAAACTGGAGAAAAGTTCCTTCTGCGGCAGAAATAGAGGATAAGCCCACTGTACAGCGTCTTCCCTTGGACTTTGGACTCAATGTTTGCGCACAAATTGGTAGCGACAGAATGGTACTTTGGAGCCCATTCCGTGGAGCGCCAGGCCCAACTTCCTTCTTAGAAAAAGCCTAGACAAAGCATTGTCCAATAACATCAAGACGCGAGTTTAAGGTACAAGAAACGTAAAAAGAACTCCCGACACTCCCTAGAACAAAGTTTCTCTCCAAACTAGTTTGGAGAGAAACTCTTTAAATTTCTCATATATCTCTTTTTTGAGTTGTGAATTTTGAAATTCTAACCATTGAATTTTATGTTCTTAACATGCACATCAAGTTTTATATAAAATTGGATGTTATTTACTATTTAATTAGTAAATTTATTTGTTATACACACTATTAGATTACAAAAACTTAAAATTTTAACATTTGTTTGACGATATAACAATTAATCTTTGCTCTTCTTAAAATTTTGTAAACATGAAGGATATAATAAGAACATTCGATCCAATGGTTAGACTTTCAAAATTTATACTCCTAAAGATATACGAGAAATTTGAAGGGTTTTTCTTCAAACTAGTATAGAGAGACTTTTTTCTCATTTAAGAATAGCAAAAAAGTTTTTCTCATTTTCAATGTGGAATTAAATATTTTACTAACTCTTTATCTTTTATATTAACCCTTATATCTTTATATTTATGTTGCCATATTTATTCATTTTTATTAGATAATATTAAAATGCTACGACACCTTGCATTCCTATAATCTCCGTCTCCTTCACCTGCGTACTCAAATGCATATTCTACTACGACCTTGTCAAGAGAGAGTGCTTTTCACCTTGTCCATCCGGGTTAACATCTTCTTTGTCCCTAGGGATGGCCATACCCATTGGGTAATGGATACCCTACCCTACCCGATCCAAATATTTTGGATAATACCTGATATTTCATGGGTAGAACTTAATTGGGTATATTTACCCAAATACTAAGGGTTTTTATCCATACCCGACCCATATATATATATATAAAAACCTAACTCTCTCAGTCTCACTGTCACTCTCTCTCTCTCTCTCTCTCTCTCTCTCTCTCTCTCTCTCTCGCCTCCATCCTCATCAGTACCTTGAACTCATCACCGATCACTAACACCACCACTACGATGGTCTTCTCCATCTTCGAATCGGCGAGCCAGAGCTTCAGATCGGAGCCAAGTTCTGGAGGTGATCTGCGACGAGCACAGCATTGACCCCACCGGAAAATACAACGGCGACTCCGAGCTCCAGCTCGAGCGAATCAATGTCTGTTACAATGAGGCTAGCGGTGGCCGCTTCGTCCCGCGTACAGTCCTCATGGATCTCGAGCTGGGCACCATGGACTCCGTCCGATCCGGCCCCTTCGCTATTGGTTTTTTTTTATCTGGGTTTGGTGTTGTAGGAGCATTTCAATTATGGGTTTTTTTTTATTTTATTTTTTTTTTTTTTATGTTTGATCTTGTGGTTTTTGGATTCTAGATTGATAAAACTTTGGTCTTTTTCTCATATCTTAATTACGCAGTTGCGGTTTTGGTGTCTGTTCATCAAATTTCCTTTCTTTCATTGTGGTTGTTGTGAAATGAGGTGCCTATTCTGTATTTTTTTTTTTTTGGTTCTAATTTTTGTTTGGTTGGGTTTTTAAAATTTATTTATTTTGACTTTGAAATAACGGACGATTCGAAGCCCACCAAACGAAGCTCATCAGTGATTTTTAAAGTTTTTTTTAAAAAAGAAAAAAGAAAAAAAAGGAGCAGAAACAAACTAATCAATAAATTTTTTTTATTGATTAGTTTTTTTTTTTTTTTAAAGTTAAAATGTTTTGGATTAAAAAAAAATATATTAAATGGGTTTCGGATAGGGTATGGATATCCATGGATAATAAATTCGGGTAAAATTTGGGTATGGATACTCATGGATATTGATATTCCATCCGGGGGTATAATACCCATACCCTACCCATGGCCATCCCTATTTGTCCCCAGTGATCACTGCGGAACTCATCTAGGATTTGGACCGACATTCAGTTCCAGTCAATGCATGGATCATGGAATTTCTTCAATAGTGACAGTTCCTTAACAAGAATAAATCTCTCTAGTTGACGTACTGTGTATTATTTGAAAAACTTTCCTGGTAAAAATATGTGCTGAATAACTTCTGAAAGATTGCACATAGCCGGCCAGGACATTCAAGAATAATATATATGTAATATGTTATTTGATTATAGGGATGTTGTTTTGATTGTTTGCTACTTCTAGAAGAATACATTAATGTATCTGTCGCCTTCCGTGAGTAAAAAATTTTAAAATTAAAATTAAAAAAAAAAAAAAAGTGAGAAGAATATATTAATGACAATTTGGGTAGATAATAAGATGGATAGAAATGCCATGTCCGAAAGCTTCGTTAATTTTTCTTTCCGGTCCATAATAACCTATTCTCTTTATGAATTCAAATTTTCTATTCCACTTTTTATTAGTAGTAATTGATGATTAAGTTGGTCAGTGCAGATTGATAGAACGGTCCCTCAACCTACGAACTAGGCGGGCAATGCTAGCTTTCGCAAGACTTGCCGTCTTGCCCATGAGTAGAATAATGTTCCTGCAGGTGGCAAAAGCTTACCCTACTAATTTTGGGTGCTTAAGATCGTAAGATTCTCATGCCGTATACGTTTTAAACAATGGCTAAAAGCAGAATACATGCTACCCATAAACGCCTTAAGTTTGTAGGGTTCAACATCATTCTCCGATAGTCCCCCAGAATTATGTTTTAGTTGAGAAAAATTCCTAAAGAGTATTAAATGCATGTCATTTGATTTTACACATTGCCCATATAAAGACCCATCTACAAACTGCATGGAAATTTAACCAGTGTGCTGTGTGGCAATCACATCACCATAGGTACAAAGGGTGATGCTCATTTGATTTCCTTTTTTCTTTTTCTTTTTGTTAATTTGTTTGAAAGTGAAGAAAGTATATAGTTTTATGATTAAAAAAAAATTACATAAATAGGAGATTAAAAAAGTTGAAAGTTTATTGCTAACCCAAATGGTTATATTATTCAATATTCAAAAAATAAAATTACAAACTAGGAGTTCCACCAATAATGTACAGGCGCAACGCTTCCCCTTGATGCCTTGGGAGAAGGTGCTGCCGATGTCAGTGTGGGAGAAGGCGCAGGAGACAGTCTATCAAGCACTGTTATGCCAAGCTTTTGTTTTCCATTTGCACAATGAGTGGTGATAAGGGTTATCCTAAATGACATAAAGCTGACGAGCCTAGGGCTGACGACCCCATGGCTGACGACCTCAACTCTTGGGCTACCTGAAGCTGACGACCTTTTACGTACGGAGACCTAAGGCTGACGGCCTCCACCAATAATCCTATTGAATAGTGTAGCTGACGGGAGAAGGGTGACGAGGTCAGTTTCGGCTCCATCTGCAATCTTACTTGACCGACACGCATACACAAACAATTCTTGAACGACACGTCTAAGTAAGGAGACCCCTACAAGGACAAGGATTCTAGGAGATACGTGAGATCCAAGTATTACTGTCCTAAAAGGAAAAGAACTCTTTGATTAAGGCATGGATTTCGGCCCAACGCTACTATAAATACCCCAAGACCCTCTCAAAGAAAGGTACGCACAAATAACTCAACTCTAGCACTCTAGTGTTGAAAGTAAAGGTTTCTAACTTAACCTTCGGAGGGTATTTGGCCGGTACCACGCCGGTGCCCTTTCAAAGGTCTTCACTCTCTTTGTTGTGCAGGTACGTCATCGGGAGCACGTGTGGACCGTGTGGCTTACTGACGATTTTATTGCATCATCAGTTGGCGCCGTCTGTGGGAACGAAAGTACGTAACGCTGTCGCTTCCCGGACAAAAGTTGCATGGTACTCACCCGCTCGATGGCTACCACCAACAACGTTCAGGCGAAAGAACCGCGTGCTACCGTTCTGGAAAAACAAGTCCAAACGCTCGCAGCAGCGGTCGAGCGCCTGACCAAACAAAATCACGACTTGGAGGAGCAACTGCGCCAGAAGGACATGCGTCCTGGAGCACAAGAAGAAAATCAGGAGGAAACAAGCGCTGAGAGAAGGGATCCAGAAGCACCCGAAGGCAGCAACGCCCCGAGCAGGCCGCAGAGGCGGGATACCAATTTGACTACCCCTTCGGAAGCCTTACCTCCCCACATCGCCGCAGAGATGCAGGAGATGCGAGAACGAATAGACGTGATGATGAACGCCCTCAAAGGGCGAGTGTCTAACGACCTCGATGACCTGGTGCAGCGAACCGACTCACCGTTTACGGCAAATGTCACTTCATGCCCTCTGCCCCCGAAATTCCGTATGCCGCAGGTAGAGAGCTACGATGGAACAAAGGACCCCCTGGACCACTTGGAGTCTTTCAAGACTCTAATGCACCTTCAAGGGGTGCCGGACGAGATTATGTGTAGGGCTTTCCCAACCACCTTGAAGGGATCCGCAAGAGTCTGGTACGGCAGGTTGACGCCAAACTCGATTAACACCTTTAAAGAGTTAGGTGCTCAGTTCGTGTCACACTTCATCGGAGGTCACCGATACAAGAAGTCCACGGCGTGTTTGATGAGTATCAGGCAAAGGGAGGACGAGACTTTGAGATCCTATATAACGCGGTTCAACAAGGAAGCCCTTTCAATAGATGAAGCGGACGATAAGATACAGGTAGCAGCCTTCACCAACGGGCTGCGAAAGGGTAAGTTCCTCTTCTCCCTATATAAGAACGATCCAAAAACAATGTCCGACGTGCTTTACAGGGCAACGAAGTACATGAACGCGGAGGACGCGCTGATTGCAAGGGAAGATAAGCCAAAGAAAAGGGAAAGACAGGAAGATACACGAACGGATAGGGGGCAGAAGAAGGCTAGGACCGAAGAGCGACGGGATGATCGCCGCTCTAAACCGCCCCCAGGGAGATTCGCGAGCTTCACGCCGCTGACCGCCCCCATCGATCAGGTCCTAATGCAAATCAAGGACGAGGGGGCTTTGACTTTTCCCGGCAAGATGAAGGGAGACCCCAACAAAAGACCGAAGGACAAATATTGCCGCTTCCATCGAGACCATGGACACGACACGGCTGACTGCTATGACCTAAAGCAGCAGATAGAAGCTCTAATCAGACAGGGGAAGCTGCAGAGGTTTGTTAGTAAAGAGCGGGCAGGACCACCGCAAGACCAAGCTCCCCGACGAGACAACGAACGCCCCAGGCAGCCGTTAGGCGATATCCGGATGATTGTAGGGGGCATGGCGACCGCTGGATCCTCAAAGAAAGCTCAAAAGACCTATCTCAGAATGGTCCAGAACATCCAGTTGACAGGGTCCGTACCTAAAATGCAACGGACTGACAAACCCCTCATTGGATTCTCAGAAGAAGATGTGCGACGCCTCCACCACCCCCACGATGACGGGCTCGTCGTCACCATACGAGCAGGAGATTATAACATGCATCGAGTTCTTGTTGACAACGGGAGCTCAGCGGACATCCTCTACTATCCTGCGTTCCAACAGATGGGAATCGATAGGGAACGGCTAGTTTCGACTAACGCCCCACTAGTCGGATTCGGAGGGACAAAGGTATTCCCCCTCGGCACCATCACCCTAGCAGTAACCGTCGGAGATTACCCTCAGCAGGTCACGAAGAATGTAGCGTTCCTTGTGGTCGACTGCTCATCAGCTTACAATGCTATCATAGGACGTCCCACTTTTAACTCATGGAAGGCTATAACCTCAACCTACCACTTGATGATAAAATTCCCGACGGACTATGGGGTAGGGGAGCTAAGAGGAGACCAAGTGGCCACGCGCGAATGTTATATTGCAATGATGGAGATGGATGACCACCGTCAAGCCATGAACATAGAAGAACAGCGCACTGCGACGGAGCCCATAGAAGAACTCGAAGAGATATCTCTTGACGATTCCCAACTGGAACGGACAACCAAGATCGGTACTCTTACAGACGCGACGATACGGCAGGAACTCACGGCATTTCTTAAAGAAAACCGGGACGTATTTGCTTGGAGTCACAGGGACATGCCGGGCATCGATCCGTCAGTCATAGTACACAGATTAAACGTCTTACCATCATTTCCGCCGATTCGCCAAAAGAAAAGAGTCTTCGCCCCAGAGAGAGATCGGGCAGTAGCGGAGGAAGTCCGCAAATTACAAGAGGCGGGTTTCATTCAGGAGGTTCACTATCCCGAGTGGTTAGCAAACGTCGTCATGGTAAGAAAGAGCAGCGGAAAGTGGAGGATGTGCGTGGATTTTACCGACCTGAACAGAGCATGCCCTAAGGACAGCTATCCTCTGCCTAGGGTCGACCTCCTGGTTGACTCTACGGCCCAACACCAGTTGTTAAGCTTCATGGACGCGTTTTCAGGATACAACCAGATCCAGATGGACGAAGCTGATCGAGAGAAGACTTCGTTCGTAACAAGTCAAGGCCTTTTTTGCTACAAGGTCATGCCGTTCGGCTTAAAGAACGCAGGAGCGACGTACCAGAGGCTTATGAACAAGATGTTCGTGGATCAGATCGGGAGAAATGTACAGGTGTATGTCGACGACATGTTAGTAAAAAGCTAGAGAAAGGAGGATCATCTGAAAGACCTAAGGGAAACCTTCAATACCCTTCGCTCCTACAACATGAAGCTAAATCCAGCCAAATGTGCCTTCGGAGTGACGGGCGAAAAATTCCTGGGATACATGGTGTCCCAACGAGGCATTGAAGCCAATCCAGACAAAATCCGAGCTATAATGGAGATGACGCCCCCAAAAAATGTGAAGGAAGTACAAAGCCTTAACGGAAAGGTCGCCGCGCTTAGCAGATTCGTATCCAGGGCGACGGATAGGTGCCTCCCATTCTTCCGCACACTGAAGAAGTCCTTCGAATGGACGGACGAGTGCCAGCAAGCATTTGAAGACCTCAAAGCCTACCTATCGTTGCCACCACTATTGACCCCCTCCCAACTAGGCGAAGAACTATTCCTCTATTTGGCCGTTTCTCCAGCCGCCGTCAGCGCGGCCCTAGTGAGGGAAGACAGCAAGGTACAAAGGCCGGTGTATTACGCCAGCCGAGCACTCCACCGGGCAGAAGGGAGATACTCGCCACTAGAAAAACTGGTCTTCGCTCTAGTTACGGCAGCGCGCAAGCTGAAGCCATACTTCCAAGCTCATACGGTGGTCGTACTGACTGACAGGCCCATACGACGAGCAATGAGTAGCCCTGATGCCGCGGGACGTATGGCCTTATGGGCTGTAGAATTGAGCGAGTTTGACATAAAATATCGCCCCCGCACGGCCATCAAAGGGCAGGTACTCGCCGACTTTATTGCGGAGTTCGCATATCAAGAAGATCAGGGGACGAGGAGTTCCCAATGGAACGTTTTCACTGACGGGTCGTCAAACAAAAAAGCTGGCGGAGCAGGAGTCGTACTTCGCTCTCCCGAGGGTGACGAGGTCGAATGCATGATTCGACTTGGTTTTCCTACGACCAACAACGAAGCAGAATATAAAGCCCTCATAGCAGGCTTAGATCTGGCAAAGGCCGTAGGAGCCGTAGGTACGGTGGTCCATTGTGACTCTCAGGTAATCACCAATCAGATCAACGGTGACTACGAATGCAAGGGAGAAAGAATGAAGATGTACTTGGCACAAGCAAGGAGAAAGGTGGACGAGCTCCAGGCAAGAGTTGTACAAATTCCAAGAGGGGACAACGAACAAGCCGACCGCCTTGCAAAAGCTGCATCAGCGGAACATGTGATCATCCCCAGCAAGGTACTATTTTTTACTCAACTCACACCACTGATAGATGTCATCAGTATGCAGGAAGTAAGATCCGAAAACGATTGGACCACCCCTCTGGTCGCCTATTTGAAAGAAGGCATTCTACCCGAAGAAAAGGAAGCCGCAAGGAAGCTGAAGGTCCGTGCAGCAAGATTCATCTTAATAAGGGATGTCTTATACAAGAGGAGTTTCTCCCGGCCGTACTTAAGGTGTCTAGGACCTGAAGAAGCGGATTATGTCATGAGAGAAGTACATGAAGGAATTTGTGGCAACCATTCAGGGTCGCAATCGTTGGTCCACAAATTAGTCAGGGCCGGATACTATTGGCCGACAATGCAGAAGGACGCCCAGACATATGTCAAGACATGCGACAAATGCCAACGGTTCAGTAACTTCATCAAGCAGCCAGCTGAAGAACTAACCCCGATCACTGCTCCGTGGCCGTTCGCCCAATGGGGGTTAGATATCATGGGCCCATTCCCGACGGCAGCAAGGCAACTGAAGTTCCTAATAGTCGGAATCGACTACTTCACCAAATGGGTGGAAGCAGAAGCCTTAGCCACTATCACCGAGAAGAACGTGCGAAGTTTTGTCTGGAAGAACATCGTTTGCAGGTTTGGAATTCCAAGGGTCCTAATCTCGGACAATGGCAAATAGTTCGACAATAACGCCTTCCGGGATTTCTGTTCACAATTAGGGATCAAATATCATTACTCTTCCCCTGCTCATCCCCAAGCCAACGGACAAGTCGAAGTCACGAACCGATCCTTGCTTCGGATAATCAAAACTCGGCTCGAGGGGGCGAAGGGCATATGGCCGGAGGAACTACCCAGCGTACTATGGGCATACAGGACAACCGTCAGGACCCCCACAGGAGAAACCCCGTTCCGATTAACATATGGGAGTGAAGCTGTTATACCAGCCGAGGTCGGGTTCACAAGCTACAGAGTGGACAATCACGACGATGGAAGGAATGATGACGCCAGGCGCCTGGAGCTTGACCTAATCGACGAAGTTAGGGCGACAGCTGAACAAAGGCTCGCGCGATACCAAGATCTCATGGCAAAACACTACAACTCCCGAGTCAAGCACAGGGACTTCGAAGTTGGAGACCTTGTCCTAAGGAAGGTGATGGGAGCCACCAAAGACCCTACGCAAGGAAAACTCGGCCCAAACTGGGAAGGGCCCTACAGAATTACATCATGGCTGAGGAAGGGTACTTACCACTTAGAGACTCTGGACGGACTAAAGCTACATCATCCATGGAACGCCGAACACCTCAGAAAGTACTACCAATAAAAAGCAACACAAAGAACGCTACTCCTCATCCCCTACTTTTCAGTCATTTATTTTAACCGTTTATTTTAGTTCAAATACATTTAAAGCCCGAAGGGCTAAGGTTTATTCATTTTAGAACGATTTTACGTTTATGTATGCCTTCAACACAATAAAAGGAGTTTATCCAGTAAAACAACTTGTGCAACTATTAGGAAGACGGAACGACAAAGTAGACGAACAAGCTTAAATTCCACAAAAGTGGACGAAGCTACAAGTCCATGAAATGGACGATCCAAAGATCACAAAGTGGACGACCTTAGTCCACAACATGAACGACCCTAAAAGTGGACACCCCAAAATCCACGAAGGCGACGACCTTAAGTCCACAAAGGACAGGTCAAATAGATAGAACTACTATGCCTAAATTCCACAAAAGTGGACGAAGCTACAAGTCCATGAAATGGACGGTCCAAAGATCACAAAGTGGACGACCTTAGTCCACAACATGAACGACCCTAAAAGTGGACACCCCAAAGTCCACGAAGGCGACGACCTTAAGTCCACAAAGGACAGGTCAAATGGATAGAACTACTATGCCTAAATCCACGAAAGTGGACGGAGCTACCAAGTCCACGAGATAGACGATCCATAAATCACAAAGTGGACGACCTTAGTCCACAACATGAACGATCCTAAAAAGTGGACGCCCCAAAGTCCACAAAGGTGACGACCTTAAATCCATCAAAAGGCAAAATTAGTTCGACGGACGATCTCAAAGTCCACGAAGTGGACGGCAATCTAAGGTCCTCGAAGTGGACGATCTCGCCCACAGAATAGACGGAGCTAAAATGCCCGCAGAACTAACATAAGTAACGAACTTATACATTGACGATAATCTTTACTCAAAATGGGCGTCCCACCCACGAAATAGGCAAAGTCAGCATCAAGTCCACGAAATAGACGACCTTAAAAATCAGCATCAGGTCCACAAAATGGACAAAGCTGACGACCCCGCAAAGAAAAGGTATAAAAAGCAAGCAGCATCGTCAGAATAAAATACAGAAAAGACATTAAAGTATTTAGATCGACGGCACGAAAGCAACAAAATGAAAATAACACTTTGGAAGCAATAAACGTTAAGATTGTCTTTATAAAAGCTCAAAACAACGAGCGTCAAACATTAAAGTTCATTACAAAACAAAAACAAAGTGTTTACAATAGAAGGGTCTACGAAGCAGACGGGGCAGTCGACGAGGGCAGGACGACAGCCGGAGTTGAAGGATCCTCAGCATTAGACTTCTCTGCTTCAAGACCTGCTGACGGATCCAAAGTGACGGACCTCTCCAAGGCCGGTTGGGCGAAGACAAAGCTGCCGTCTCTCGAATCTACCATAGGCTCGGTAGCCTCGTCATCCTCCTCGAGAATGGATTCACCTGCCGGGGTTGACGGTATAGGCTCATCCATGCTTATCCCCGACAAGTCCAAGTCAGGATGGGCACACTTCATTTGCTTTAAGCAATCCTCGAAACCTTCAGAGTAGTAGACGGCACAGGAGTCAATGAATTGTTGGGAATCTTTGAATTCCGCCACGGCGTCACTCCTGGCCGTCTCCATCTGACCCATCAGCCCTTGAAGTTCTTTCTCCGCCGTCAGCTTTGCATCGTCGGCCAGGCCCCGTTGACGGGTTTCCTCCGCCAGTTCATCCGTCAGTCTCTTCACCTCTTTGGCCAGGGTGATGTTGGCGTCCCTATACTGCTGTTGAGCGTCTGCCGACGTCTTGAGGCGCTTGTGCAGGCAAGAGACCACCCCCTCCTTCGCAGCACATCGGTCCCGTAGGGCCTTCATTCGAATCATGGCCTATGGGGCACAAAAAGGTCGTCAGTCGCAGAAATGCCGTCAATACTCTACAACGTCTACGAAAAATAATAATAAAAACAAAAATACGGCGAAGGCAGTCATACCCTTGCAAGGTCAAACAGCCCCGACGACCCTATCTCGTCTGTCGGGTGGTCGTCACACAGCTCCATCTCCTCTTCCTTTAGGATGGACTCCGCTACCTCCACGGCATAGTCCTTGTGGGTGAGGAGGCGACGGGAAGAATCAGGAGTAACGACCCCTGAGGCCGTCATCAGGCCTTTGCCAGACCCGTGAGAAGCTCTTGGGGGCGACGGCCTCTTGGTAGTCTTGTCCCCCGAGGAAGAAACCACTTTCTTCCCGGACCGGTCGTCAGCCCCGTTAGCCTTTCTCTTGACGCCTTTCTTCCCGACGGGCTTAGGAGCTTTTGACGGCGTCGCCTCACCTCTAGCCCTCTCCTCCTCCTGCTTCTTCTTAGCCGCGGCGGCACGGATTCTTTGCTTTGCCGTCTCCATTTCTGGTAAAGATAAAAAGTGAATAGAAACAATAAAAAGGTAAGGAAAGTGACAGAGGTAACTACGAGATACTCACGTCGACGGGATAATTCGTTTAGTCTACGAGCCTCGTCTGACGGTTCGGGACCACCGCAATATAGGTGCAAAGTGTCTAGGGTAATTAGGTCCCGACACCTCCTTTCGTCCAGAGGAATTGACGTCACTCGGCGGATGAATTCCTCTTGCTCCGCGGTTATACGTGGACGGACGTTGGCTGAAAGAAAAGTAGACGGAGTTAGAAATCAGTTAAGTGAAAAGCAAAGAGAGGCCGACGGGATAAACCTGAATTCCTAACGTAGGCCCAAGTGTTATCGAAAAAGCCATAAGGCATTGACTCCCACTCTTCTTCACGACACACCCAGTTCGTCCCTTCAACGAAGAAGTACCTTCCTTTCCAATTTCTATTGGAGTCAGGCATGTCAGACACCAATTTTAACTCTTTCGACCTTAGGGAGAAATGATAAAACCCCTTGGACGAAGAAATATGTTGTGGACGGTAGCACCAAAAGAATTCATCTAAAGTTAGCTGACGGTGCCCGCCGCTGAGACGACCCCACAAAATTTCCGCGCCGATAAAAGTCCTCCACGCATTGGGGGAAATCTGGCTGACAGAGATCCCCAAAAAAGTTAGTTAACTGACGGTACAAGCCCGTCAGTGGTAATCTGAAGCCCGCTGCAAACATGGCGTCATACATGCCCGCGTCGGCTGTTCGACCTGAATAACACCGTTCACCATCCAAAGGGAGACGGATTGGGACGTCGTCTGGGATCTGGTAGCGGGCCCGTAAAGTGTTAAAAACATTTTCTGACATCGTCGGCAGAAAACTATTGACGGACCATTCAAGGGGAAGGATGAAGGGGCGGTCATCACCTGGAGCTCCAGAGGTGCTCTCTAAAGTCTCCTCGTCACCTTCATCCTCACTCTCGTCGCCACTTCTCTCTTTCTCACTACCACCCCCGTCCTCACTTTCTCTACCATTTCTATCCACTTCGTCAGAAGAATGGGCCGATGTGTCCCTCTCTGACGACCAGGACAAGCCCTCCTCGGGTTGAAGACCTGACGGAAAGACTTCGTCATAACCCGCTCCTTCGCGGACTGACGACTGCTCACTCGACATCTGGCTACCTACAAACGATGGTTGTTGTTCTAAGAACCTAGGCCAACGGCTTCGCTAAAGTTACAGGGTGGAAAAATAAAAAGAATTGAAAGAAAAAACTTACAAGTAAAATGTCGTCTGGCGTAAGTTGACGGTTCAAGGAAGACGAAGCTAGCAAACAGATGGACGGGAGTCTTGCGCTTGACGCTTTGGCTCTCAAAAGAATACAAGTGCTGGAAAGTTTGAAATGAGGAAAGTAGGACATATATATAGGAAACAGGGGGCACGAAAGACGAAGCGACACGCTCGTCACAGAACGAGGCGAATCAAGCTAAGCCACGTGTCCTCGCATTTAATGAAAGCCGCGCGAGGTTTTAGGTATATACTCCATAGCTCGTCAGGATAAGATGACGAGGCTATGGAGTAGGGGGCAGCTGATAAGGGTTATCCTAAATGACATAAAGCTGACGAGCCTAGGGCTGACGACCCCATGGCTGACGACCTCAACTCTTGGGCTACCTGAAGCTGACGACCTTTTACGTACGGAGACCTAAGGCTGACGGCCTCCACCAATAATCCTATTGAATAGTGTAGCTGACGGGAGAAGGGTGACGAGGTCAGTTTCGGCTCCATCTGCAATCTTACTTGACCGACACGCATACACAAACAATTCTTGAACGACACGTCTAAGTAAGGAGACCCCTACAAGGACAAGGATTCTAGGAGATACGTGAGATCCAAGTATTATTGTCCTAAAAGGAAAAGAACTCTTTGATTAAGGCATGGATTTCGGCCCAACGCTACTATAAATACCCCAAGACCCTCTCAAAGAAAGGTACGCACAAATAACTCAACTCTAGCACTCTAGCGTTGAAAGTAAAGGTTTCTAACTTAACCTTCGGAGGGTATTTGGCCGGTACCATACCGGTGCCCTTTCAAAGGTCTTCACTCTCTTTGTTGCGCAGGTACGTCATCGGGAGCACGTGAAGACCGTGTGACTTACTGACGATTTTATTGCATCATCAAGTGGGAACACCGCAAATGTACCATTTTCTTCCTGAGGTTGTTAGGGGTGTCACATCGTTTCCACTGGTGGGGCACCGTGCCAGCCGTTGCCACACATTGTTGGAAGCCAGTGCCATTAACTTTAAGGACATTAGAGCAATTGCATCAGTTCGTTCATTTTACACGTTTATTTTTACACTAAAAACCTACTTTTTCTATTTTACACACCTACTTTTATAAAACACCCACATCAGTTCATCTATTTTACACATCTTTTAATTAAATAATCACTTTTTTTACATTTTTTATTATTTTTCTCAACTACCGTATATAATACGCGCTCTCTCTACCCGTTTATTATTTCTGATTCTTGCTCTCTTCCTCTCCATTAACTCTCCTCTCCCTCTCCACTCTCCATTAATTCTCCTCTCTCTGTACACCGATCTCTCTCCCTCTCCATTAACTCTCTTCTCCGATCCACCATCTCACTCCGATCAACTCTCCTCTCCGATCCACCATCTCACTCCGATCCACCACGAGCTCCGAGCTCGATCCGCCGCTCAGATCCACCATCTCACTCCGAGCTCTGATCCACCATCTCACTCCGAGCTCCGATCCACCATCTCACTCCGATCCACCACGAGCTCCGATCTGCGGCTCCGATCCACGGCGCCGATTCACAATCCGCCGCTCCGAGCAACGATCCGCTGCTCCGATCCACAATCCGCCGCTCCGATCAACGATCCGCGGCTCCAATCCACGATCCGCCGCTCCGATCCACGATCCGCGGCTCCGATCCAAGATCCGCCGCTCCGATCCACAACCCGCGGCTCCGATCACGATCCCCAAGCTCCGATCTGTGTTTGTGTATCTGTGTTTTTTTTTTTTTTATTAAGTGTATCTCTGGGTTGATTTTTAACTGGGTTGTTGAGCCTGGAAATGAGAGAGAAAAAATGGAGTGAACGGAAAATATATAATAATAGGATAAACGAGCTACAGTAGCCGTGTAAATATACACGGCTACTGTAGCTCAGGGATGGGTTTTCATAGTTTTAGCCATTTTTACACGCACTGATGAGGGGGTTTTTTTGCTCAAAATGTGTAAAATGGACGTTTTTTTGTATTATACATAATTATAGCTGAACTGATGAGAATGCTCTTACGGTTTCCCTTTTGATAGTTAAAAACTGCACCAAGAAGTTAATCCCTTCTATCATCAATCGCAATGTGGATAATATGTACCGATCGATTATATTTTATTACTAATTAAAAGCTAGGTATTATTTGTACAATATGGTATTATTAATAATTAACAACTAAATTATATCCATTAAAAAAAAAACAACTAAATTATAGTTGAAATTTTATTATTTGAGTTAATTAGATAGAATGATTTCCATTTATGAACTTCTAAATATTTTTTTTTAGAATACTAAGTATTTTAACACACACACACACACAAAGGGAGAGGGAAAAAGGTTTTAAAGAAACTAACAGTGGTATATATTCAAAAGGGTCTAACTCTTAGATACACACTCATTTTCCAATGTGGAATTAACCCACTGTTTTTTCTTTTGAAAATACTAATGGTATGTTTAGTAACTGTTTTTTTCCTTTTATTTTCAATTTCCAAAAATAATTTTCTATTTTTCAGATTAAAAAACTTGTTTGGCAACTAAAAATGAGCATAAAATAAAAACTGTTATCGAAACTTAATTTGTGAAGGAAACTAAAAACATGCAAAAGACTATTTTCAGTTTCTAATTTTCAAAAGTCAATGAAACAACATTTAATTTAATGAATATGTTTTATTTAATGAGTTAGCATTAGAGTTCAAATCTTTTTTTTTTTTATACAAGAGCTCAAATCTTAGGAATAACTTATTTTAGTATTTTCTATTTTTTTTTCAAAAAACCTATCTTTTTAATTTTAACTAACCAAACATGTTTTTTATTTCAAAAATAAAGAATTTTTTTTTCTTTATATTCCCAAAAACAAATATAACCTAAGTATCTTAACACACACACACATACACAAGGGGAGATGAGAGAAAGTTTTAAAGAAACTAACAGTAGTGTATATCTAAAAAAAGCCTAACTTTTGGATACACAGTACTAACTTTAAACCTTTATAACTTAGACTCATTTTCTAATGTGAAACCCACTATTTTTTCTTTTAAGAATACTAAAGTATTTTAACTCACACTCATCTAAGTCTTACTATGAAACAAACTGGTTTTATTTTATATTATTAATAATTTATTAGTAATAAAATTATAACTCATCAATTTATTTACAAACGTGTACATAATTCAATTTTAAACCTATATAAGTACAATTTCTCACACACACACAAATCTATATATATATATATATATATATATCGAGCTCCACACTGACAAATTTATATGTGAAAACAGTTATTTTTAAACATAGCTCGTTTTCTAAAAAAATAAATACAAATAAGTTTTTTTTTTTTTTTCTCCAACTGTTTTTATAATCCGCTCGTTTCATTTACAATTCAGAGTTGAAAGCAAAGCATTTGAGTTGACAGCGTAGTAATAAGAGAGGTTTGAGAGCCAATTTACCGAGTTGGTCACCGACATGAAACTCCTTCCCATTAGCCCAAGTTTGGTAATCAAAACCAATGGTCCAACCTTTATCGTCACCAACCACGAAATCCGTGGCCAAAATCGAAGGAACAAGAACTGCTAAAATGGCAAAAATGAAGAATTGGGTAGAGGCCATTATAATCAGAAGCTCAATCTCTTTTATCAAGTTGATTTTCTTATGTTGGCGCTATGGAAGTGATTGCCTCAAAGTTTAAAATTGTGCCTATTTATTGATGTTTTTTTACATGTGTTATAAGTCAAAAAGTTTAACTTATTGACCGTCTATTGACGGCAATGCCGAATGGCACAATAAGATCCTACACGTATATGAAAGGCTAATAATTCTTTTTGGAGCTTTTCACTTAAACCTTTTTTCTGTTTTCGGTTCAATGAAGATCCTACATTAATTAAAAAAAAATGAACACGATAGAATACGACTGTATCTTTTATGGATTTAACCATATAATATAGTAGTACTTGTGGTTTAATGATTGCGGTTAGTAACTAAGATTATGTGATTTTTTTTTTTTTTTTTTGAGAGAAGATTATGTGATTACCATAAAGTAATTCTAATATTCAAACAACTAGTTTGTAATTCTCAAGTTTAAGAATAATTAAGACTAATGGTGAAGAGTTTTATAACTCAATTGGTTGACACTTCCTGATATCTTTGACATTTAGGATTCAAATTTCCCTCCTTTAATTATTGAATTATTAAAAAAAAAAAAAACTAATTTATAACCTCTGCAAATGCATAGATGTTATAAGGACACAAATCAGGCCCAGACTCAAGTGCGTGACTGGGCAGGTCCAAGTGGCCTAAATAATAAAATTTGTAGAGAGTGGGCTTAAAGCCTGGACTTCTTAGGACAATGGAAAACAGTGGCGTTTGGGCTAAGTCCACAGTTGCGTGCAATGAGCTGGTGGTGTGATTCTAGCTTTCCTCAAACGTGAGCCAAGGAGTCTTTGTATTCATTTCCCTTGTTCTGCTTGGGAGAAGAAGCCTTCATCTTGAAGAAGCTAGATCCCTCTCCAATGCCCTCCCCCTCTCTATTTATATTCCTCCTCTTCATGTTTCTATTCATGGAGCCATAAATGCAGATCCTTTTTCCATCCAATGTCTTCTTGGAATCTTCCTCCAATGGCTATAAGGTTGATCACCGTCCCCTCAGGGGTCACTTCTCCATTAATGCGACCAAATGAGTAGGTGTAAAGCCTTTAATGCGGTGATAGCAGCTTTATGCAGAGTGTTTTTCACTTGTTCTCCCTCTTTGCGTTCCATTGGAGTGTAACATTGCTTGTTGAGCTTCAAGAGTTTCTCCCTATGCATCATGGTGCACCTTTTGGCCCTTGTTTTAGTCATCCGAGGAAACTCTCTCTTCGGACTCTTCCCAATTGGCCAATAACCTGATCGGTGGGCTCTTGGGCCCTTAAGTTAGGTGGTCTTATCCCCGCCCTGCAGCACTTTGGAGGAGTCAACATTCTCGAACCAGGTCCAAGGCCTACATAAGTGTTTTGACACCTCTACCCCCACAGATGTAATTAAGAACAGCCATATATAACATTTCTATTGATATATATATATATAAAACGTTTCTACCAAATAAGTAACAAAAGGGTACATATTTCTAAGTTTAGATGTATGAATTTACATATAAATATAATTGACATAAGAGTATAATATACCAATTGAAATGACACCTGACATGTCATTGAAATGCATTTAAAATCTAAATTTAAAAGATACTTGACATGAAATTATAAAACAATTATAACACTTGGAAAAAATTGGAACACAATCTGAATCTTATTTAGACTCTCGATTGAGCTTTCACTTTTATAT
This sequence comes from Castanopsis chinensis, assembly GCA_032878915.1. Taxonomy (NCBI): domain Eukaryota; kingdom Viridiplantae; phylum Streptophyta; class Magnoliopsida; order Fagales; family Fagaceae; genus Castanopsis; species Castanopsis chinensis. Next base: position 6,145,528 of record JAVQMG010000115.1, on the reverse strand, counting down.
ATCATATATGATTTGATATATATTAAAAATTCATACCTATATTTAGTACTAATAATATTTTTTTTATGAATTTTTGCATCCTCTTGAAAAGCCTTTATAAGGATATTATTTGAAAAAATGTTTAAATGGTTCATTATTAATTTTGACTACGTTATTGTTGTAAGAAAAAAGAAGGTAATATTGTAAATAAATTTATTGTATTTTGGTTTTAGTTCTTAATGACCCTTTTTTATAGGATAAAATCACTTTTTTTAATGTTTACTGCATTTTTCTAATAACTTACGAAAAATCATCAGTGTGAAAATCTATTGAAATGACAGATCTGTTATTCAGGACCCGTTTGGTAATATTATTCTAGTAATATTATTTATATTTTTTAAAAACAATGTGTAGGTAAAAAAATGTGAAATATTGTTTAAACACTAAATACTGTTTTTTAAACAATAATAACAAACGGCCCTAAATACTTATAAGTTCATGTTTATTTAATTTGCTTCCAACACATGTGAAACTACTTTAAGGACATTTAAAGTTACTTCAAAGTATTTGAAAGCAGTCCGAACTGAACTTCAATGGAATTATTTGCGATGTTTAAAAAATCCAACGTGTCTTTTTAATAGATTTTTGTATTGATTGATTTTTAAGAACTTATTTGAAAATTTTAATAAACATAATGATTATTAGCATCATGGTCAATTAAGATTTTTTTCAAAAATTACTAATAAAGAAAGATAAATGATAAAAAAAATTTAGATTTTATTTATATTTTAATTAGTTATTAAGAGTTTTTAATTTTTTTTTTTTAAAAAGGAAAAAAAGACGAGGACTAAACCTCACATGATTTTTCTTTATATATTCCTTCTTAAAGGAAAATAAAAAATTGCTTTAAGTGGATATCTATGATACCACTTTAAGTCACATTTAATCATCTCTCTACCCTCAAAGAATGCAGCCAAACATGATACAATAACATCCCAACCCTCTCGCGCTCCTTTCTTCTTCTTTCTCTGCATGTTGACGTTTTAGATATTGTTTTCCTTGGTTATATAGATAGTGGGGAACAGGGGAAGGGAAGGTACGTGGGGTTGATGTTTTGGATCAAAGAAGAGCAAAACAGCAACAAGCCACATTGTGTAGCATACAACAGTGGCTTAGGGTGGTTAGATTTGTGCATGAACAGGTCTCCCGAAGTCCGAACCCGTGAATTGTCGAAAGATCACTCTCTTTCTCCCTTTTGTGTATGGCTCAATTTGCTCTTCCAATCTCCTTCGGAGTTGGTCTCAAAACTTTGATATAGTGCTAAGCTCCGAAGCCACGAAACCTTAACTTGATACCCTCTCACGGATATCCTTCCAAACAACTTTTATCCAATAAAGTATTGGCTTCCATTTCATCTACCAAATAATCAACCACCTAATAAAACCTACTCCTTTTCCACTTCTCGTGAAGCATACCACAATTTGACACAAACAACTAGTAAAAAATATCATATATCAACTATATAAAAAAAAAAATTAACAATAAAGACTAGCCCTTGGACTAAGCATAGTATTTACAAAGTCTTTAGAAGAAGCAAAATGGAAAGAAGGCCAGCATTTCCTAGTTCTTTTGAGACTCATTTTATAGATATCCATGAAGACTTACCCGAAGAAGAAGATAAGAAGGGAAAAACCCAAAAGATAGATAAAGCTGATCATAAGCGTTTAAACAGACCCATCAAAGTTAGAGACACTAATAAGAGACCACATAGGAGTTTAAACAGGCAATTTTCTCTAGAGACAGGTTTTTCAGTGCACAATTGGGAGTCCAAGGTCAAAGATAATAGGAGGGTTCTTACTAGAAGTGGACGAAGTTTTGGAGGGTTTGATTCGGCTAACAGGATTGGTTTGCAAGCACCGAAAGGCGATTTCAGTTTGTTCAAGACGAAACCAACTCTCAGTAAGCAGAATCCTTTGTTGCCTTCGTGTAAAGAGAGGGAGATAGTGTCTCAAAGGAATGATGGCTCTACTGGGCTTGATGACTCGGTTAATGAAAGTGTCCCTGCTGGAAGATACTTTGCTGCACTTAGAGGACCTGAACTAGACCAAGTCAAGGTAACATTCACATTTTCATGGTAAACTTGTATACGTATACAGTATATACATACATACATACATACATACATACATACATACATATGTGTGTGTGTGTGTGTTGCATGATTGTATCTCTTGGATTGTTCTTGCTAATTAATGTATTGCTCGTTAGGCGGCTTCTTTGAACATAATTATATGCTGCAAAATGTACGTACTAGGCAAGTATGATTAGTGACTGAAAGCATAAGTTTCTCTGTCTTCATTTTTTAGAGTTACTATGAATACGCATTTGGTTGGTTACTGAAAAATGAATATAATTTTTATCAAGAATCTTGTAATTCAACTGGAACCTCTTAATTTTCCAACAAAAATGTCCAAACTCCATCAATGTTAGAATAATGATTAGGTAATTAATTGACCCTTTCCAGCTTGAACTTTTATTAAAAGCAGTAGTTTATCATGGCATGGTATGATCAAAGCAATGGTTTTAAGTTTAAGTTCAAACCATGGCTCTACTTTTTCTTTTTTCATTCTTATCAGAACAAGTTGTCCTTTATTACCATCTAGTGAAATATAGGATCAAACTGCATAATTTAATCTTTTCCTTTTTGAGTTCTGATTTTATTCTCAGAATTCGATGAAGAGGCTAATGTTTCAAACTGTATCTGGTTTAGTCTCTTGAACTTAAATGCAAATCATGAACCCTTTCAATCAGATATCCAAATGCTAAATGAAGTTAATATTTTCAGCAAGGAGAGGCCTTTGTTATTGCCATTATCTCAACTTACATTTATGTTGTTATCGTGCAGGACTACGAAGACATTCTCCTTCCAAAAGATGAGAAATGGCCCTTCCTCCTTCGGTTCCCAATTGGATGCTTCGGTATCTGTCTTGGCCTAAGCAGCCAAGCGGTCTTATGGCGTACTTTGGCGACTAGCCCTGCAACCAAATTTCTCCACATTACGCCATTCATCAACCTTGGCCTCTGGCTATTAGCCCTTGCAGTCCTCATCTCCGTCTCCTTCACCTACATACTCAAATGCATATTCTACTTTGAAGCTGTCAAAAGAGAGTTCTTCCACCCTATCCGTGTTAACTTCTTCTTTGCCCCCTGGGTTGTCTGCATGTTCCTAGCCATTGGTGCACCTCCCATGCTAGACCCTCAAATCCTTCACCCTGCCATATGGTGCACCTTCATGGCTCCATATTTTTTACTCGAGCTGAAAATCTACGGCCAGTGGCTTTCAGGTGGGAAGAGGCGTCTTTGTAAAGTAGCCAATCCCTCTTCTCATCTCTCAGTAGTTGGCAACTTTGTGGGTGCTATTTTAGCTTCTAAAGTGGGGTGGAATGAGGCTGCTAAGTTCTTGTGGGCAGTAGGCTTTGCACATTATCTTGTGGTGTTTGTGACTTTGTACCAGAGATTACCAACAAGTGAAACATTGCCAAAAGAGCTACACCCTGTATACTCCATGTTCATTGCTGCTCCATCTGCTGCAAGCCTTGCTTGGCAAACAATCTATGGCGAGTTTGATGGCTTGTCAAGGACTTGCTACTTCATAGCATTGTTTCTTTATGTCTCACTGGTTGTACGAATCAACTTCTTCACAGGATTTAGGTAAGCTATTATTTCTCCATAAATTATTCACTGGGAAAAGGGAGGCTTAGCTTACCCCCCATGTAAGTAATAATTTGAAGACTGCAGAATCTTTAATTATTGATAGTATTTTAACGAATTAAAAAACCTCACCAAAAAATTTTTGCAGTTGAGTCCTACTGATAATTTAGCTAAACACCATTTTCCATTCAAATGAAGTTATATCATCATCTCTAAATACTGTCAAACTTAGCCATTTACCACTAAATTTAACCATCACTCATAATCTTGCAGGTTTTCTGTGGCATGGTGGTCATACACCTTTCCCATGACAACTGCCTCGGTGGCAACCATCAAGTACGCAGAGCAGGTCCCAACAATTATAAGCAAGTGCCTTGCGCTTACCCTTTCTTTTGTGTCATCAACAATGGTGGCCATCTTGTTCATTTCCACCCTTCTTCATGCCTTTGTTTGGCACACACTGTTTCCAAATGATCTTGCTATCGCCATTAAAAAGAGAAGACTTGTCAAAGAGAAAAATCCCTTCAAAAGAGCCTATGATATTAAGCGTTGGACAAGGCAGGCTTTAACGAAGAACAATTCAGTAAACAAGGATTCTGACAAGGATTCAATCAGAAGCTGAAGTCACAATTTCTGTATCACATGGAAATAATTTTCCCGACAATGAGAAGCTTACTTATATTTGTGTAGCGTCTAAATGATTTTAAAATGCACATCTTTGTAAAAATTAAATTCAAATCCAAAAAATTAAAATTAAGAAAAAAAATCATCCATATGTTTTATTGAATTTCATTTACCATGGTGTTATGGTCAATTTCCTTTTAATGCCGTTTTGGCTCTTAAATAGTTGAATCACTGCCATAGAAAGAGAACATGTATAAATATAATTTTACAATAAATCCAGTGATGCGCAATGCAGATCCCAGGTGATCCCTGCCATAAGTCCGGTTCAGGATACAAGAACATGAATGAAGGTGGTGTAAATTTTGCTTCTCTATTTCTTGCATCAGTTAACCCTTGCGTCAGCCCAGGTTTTTAAATAAGAATCTGGCCCACTAGCATCCCACAAAAATTTATCTTTGCCGCAAACAGTGCAAAAATTCATTAACATACATTAACTTTGGAGGAAACATCTGTATTTCATATATTTTGACTTTGATCATTACATTTGGTGTTGGTTCTACATAAAAAGGTGGAAAAAGATGCTATGAGGGTGAGGTGGCTTAAATTGCCTATACAACACCGGCCTTTTAACATATTTATTGGATTATGAACTAAAACCTAGAAACTGTATGAAAAGCAAAAGCTAATTCAACATAATTTTTGTGAGAACGTCAGTTTCTTCAAAGGTGGGATAACAAGATTCCATATACAGCAAAAGAGCTTGATAATCTTTGATGTGCAGTACATTCCTATGTACATTCATCAATCTTCCATCGTCAACAGCAGAAGCTCAAATCTGCTGGCAATGAGAAAAATCGTTCTTGGTACTTTGTCCTCTTTTGCTCTCAGCGGATACCCATGCTCCTGTGGCAATTTAAAAGCAAGATGACCAAACTCAGATTGTGAGTTTTGGGACTATGACTTGGTTGTTGTTATACAACCAAACTGAGAATGTGAAAATTTAAGAACACAGAGAGAGAGAGAGAGAGAGAGAGAGAGAGTTCTTGCATCAGATGTCCTTTATTCAATTGGCATACCTCTTAGTCTGCAGACCACCTTCAAAGATGCACCCATCACTTTGAATCTGCTGTCCACCAAAAATAGGAGGTTTTCCCTTCATCGGATGCAGTATCTACAAGAGGACATGTACATCATCACAACAAGGAATCACCCAAAGCTTTGCATTTATTAGTTATGTTTTTATCATTGGAGAAGGGGGAAAAATGAAATAATATCCATAATAAAACGCAAATGCTCTTTCAGACCAAATGGCATCTCGTCCCTCCATTAATGAGTAGTGGAGGACAAGGTGCAAGGATTCTGTTTGGGTACAAAGAAATATTGAAAAAAAGTGGCATGCTTACCTCATGTTCTGGTTGAAAAGAACTCAATCTGTTTTCTTTTGAGCCCTTATACCAAAAAAGTGAAAGATAAGAATACTCAGAAAGGTACTAAACAAAATGATGACAAAATCAATTTTAGATATATCCATTTAAAACTTTAAAGTTAAAGTAGCAAGGAACCTTCATAGACATAGAGGTAGGGTGAGGCAATCTGAGCTGAGATCCATTTTTTGGCTGGAGCTCAGCTTTCAGAGAGAGCTAGCATGCCAAAAGGAGAAGAAATGAGAAAACCAGGAGATAAAATTTTTAAATAAAAAAGAGGGAGACAGGCACAGCAGAGCGCAACTTGATTATTTCAAGGCATACCTTGCTGAACAGTTCTGTTGGTGGGTTAGGCTGAATCCTTTTCTCAGAATGGAAATTGAATTCCTATAGAGGAAATCACAACATCATATAATTTCAGATAATTCTGTCAACAAGATATCTAATTGATACAATGACTAGGAAATGGATAAAAATCCATAGACTACCATTGGTACTGTTGCTTCTCGCTTGCTATTTCGGAAAACACCAATATCTCCTTTGCTTGAAAATATCTGCATAGGATAGGAAATAAGTCCAAAACTGGCATTGCTAGCACCGTATTTAGCAAATGATCTAAACTAACAAAGATTACCTTCTTATTTAGAGGACGAGCTTTAAAATTGTGCGTTACATCACATCCATCCTGCTTTGTAACATCCATGGTACTTGGTCTAAACAAAGCAAGAGCCAATCATAAGTAAGCACTACTGTCTCAATTAAATACACTGTCAAATGTAATTTGGATGTTTCCTTCTTTTTTTTCCTTACGTTGAAGTAATGAAAAGTTTCAAACTATTACAGTATTACCTTCTGGGCTCCAGGTTTCCATTTCCTGCAACAACTGAAGTGTGAGGTTTGTCCATTCCCTGAAAAGAGTAGAATTTTTAAATTTTCAGGAATGATTACACAGGGAAATCACCAACTGCAGCCAGCATGAATAATATTAGTCATGTATCACTGGCACAATGATTATTCCAATTTGTACTTCTTGGGCATAAGGTTTGAACCAATGAGACTCTGATTTAGAATAAGGTAATGTCGAAAATTCAAATAACTTGATGATGACCTTGTCAGTATTGTTACAATTAATAGAGGATGATGTAAAAGAAGATGTGTGTTGCATAGCCCTCTCCAATGTCTTTAGGTGAAATTCCTGGGAAGCAATAGAAAAACAAAAATTAGGCCTGCAAATACTACAAAAAGTTGTTCTCCAAAAGCAAGTAGAAAACTCCTGGTTTTCCATGACAATTGTGCCTAGAGTAAGTTTTACCCTAACAAGCAGGAAACAGATATGGAACACTTACTTGAAACTCCGGTAATTTTGGAATGCTCTTCTTTGGAAGTGACAATGAAGGGGCCTCAAGAATCTGCAAATTACAAACATTTTGATATGGTTGAGGGGAGGGATCCAAAACGGGAGCAACATGTACAAAATTCCATCCGCATAAATTTCAAGTACCAACTTTTCTGTTCAATGGGCGTGCTTTGAATCTACGAGCAGCTGGTTTCACATCTTCTAGTTCTGTACTATTCTTAGGCCTGAAATATGAAAATTGTCATTTGCGCCCTGCAGCTTGCTTAGACAAAAGACCATTTTATTTGTGAAGATATGACAAAATAGCAACAAGAGCTAACCTTATCCTTTGGGCCCTATTAGCTGTTTCAAGCTCAGGCTCTCTTGGAATAGTAATCTTCATTCTGCCATGAGCAGAGTTTTTATCAGCTGTTTCATCCTGCAAGACAACCTTGACATGTTCAATGTTTATTTCAAGACCACCTTTCCAATAGTCACGTTTAACTTGAAAGATCCAAAATGTAAACACTTTGAAACTCTAAAACATTTTTTTTGCTTCCCAATATAATCTCAAACCCAAACTACAATTTTTGGCCCCTTTTGGTTGAAATGGTCCATTAGTAGAAGTAAAAAAGGATGTGTCTCAATTCAATAAGTAACAGAGAGTATGACTTCAAATAGAATAAAATGACGGAAAAGAATGCATGTGGCCGACTTTAACCATTCTGTTGAGAGATATAGCTGGCCCCAAAAAAAATTGGGACAAGTCTAGGCTATTGTTGTTGATTGAAGTGATTCATTAAGTTCAGTGGGACTTTTATTCTATTTAATGAAACCTTAGTAGCAAGGGTCATTTATCAAAAAGTTGCAAATTACAAATAGAAATTTATGAGAGTGTATATTCTAATATTTCTGGGGTTAATTTGTACAAAATATCCAGCCTATAACAATTATGAAATGCATAGAAGTTAATGTGTAACAAAAAAGTCAAAGTTTAATGTGAGGGGCAAATGCAAGCACCAAGAGTATGTAATTAACCTTTTTAGATGGTTTGTGGACCAAATTGACTTCCTGGTTTGTGCCTGTAACCTGTTACACAGAAAAAATGGTGAGGCTGTGGCCTGCCTTATCATGAAAACATACTTTCAAGAATATTATCAACCCTAGTCTTCCAAAGAGATGGGTCAGGTAGGTTTGCCTGGAACATAGCAGCCCCCTTATATCAAAACCTTTTTAAGCGTTCTAGAAGAATTCATAAATAATTTTCAATAACATATCTAATAACATGCATTCATGACATAATTATTAGTATTGTGACATACAAAATTCTTACAACATTTATTTTTTTTATTAAACAAAAACTAAGACAAAAACAAGCACACTTATAGACAATCACTAAAATTTCCAATATGGTCAGCAACACAGCGCAAATATCCTCTGTGATGAGCTCTTTAAAATATAATCAGGCAAAAGAAACAACATAGGATGACATAGGGCTTGTTTGGATTGCATGAAAACTGAGTGATATCACTCAGTTTTCATGATCCATCATCCAAAACAGGTAGGGCCCACAGAGAAGTATTTGTTTGGATTCCATTACTCAGTTTCCATCACTCAGTTTCCATCACTCAATTCTCTGATTTTTGAATGATGAGTTATGGAAACTGAAAACACATTTTAGCTGTTTTCAGTTTCCATAACTCATAACTCAATGGCATATTTGTAATTAAACACACTTAGAGGGACCCACAGCCGCAACTTTTGACCGTTTGACTTTTTTTTTTTTTTTTTTCTTTTCTTCTCTGGGTTCGGTCTTCAGCTCCACTTTTTTTTTTTTTTTTCTTTTCTTTTACTGGTTTGTGTCTTCAGCTCTTCCTCCTCTTCTTTTTTTTTTTTTTTTTTTTTTTTTTTCTTTCTTTTCTTTTACTGGTTCGTGTCTTCAGCTCTTCCTCCTTTTTTTTTTTTTTTTTTTTTTTCTTTTACTGGTTCGTTTCTTCAGCTCTTCCTCCCCTTTTTTTTTTTTTTTTCTTTACCGGTCCAGTCTTTAGTTCTTCCTTTTTTCTTTTTTTTTTTTTTTTTTTTTTTTTCTTACTGCTTCGGTCTTCAAATCTTCCTTCTTCTTCTTTTTTTTTTTTTTTTTTTTCTTCTTTTTCTTTTAGTGGTTCGGTCTTCAGTTTTTTTTTTTTTTTTTGAATTCAGTGCGTTTAGGTACTTGGAAGAAAAAAAAAAAAAAGAATTGAACTAAGTGACAGGTATGGGGCCCACAAAAAGTGTGAAAAATATTGAGTGATGACAAGTAAGTGATGGTGCCAAACAAGTAGGGTATTTTAAGTGATGAGTGATGAGTAATGAATAATGAGTGATGAGTGATGAGTGATGAGTAATGAGTGATGAGTGATGAGTGATGGAAATTGAGTGACAAGTTTTTTTAAACCAAACAAGCCCATAATTTCTGTACCTTATGCAAGTGACCTCCCTCCAGCTTCTGCCTTTTAGAAGACTGAATTTCCACCCCAGAAGAATAATGTAAGCTCCTCTCCTTGTTTTGAGCCAGTTGAGATTGAAGTCTAACAACGGGGCAGCAGATTATTAAAAGGGAATATAGTATATAAGAAGACCTTCCAGATCTTGTTAAATGGGCACTGCCTTGGAATCAAGGGCAATGTACAAATTCAGGGCTTCTATACCATACTGCGTACTAAAAGGTGCAGAGAACATATTAGAGTAGATACAGTATTAAACTTGCAAAAATTTTATCTTGTAATAAGCGGTCCCTATTGGTGAAAAGATGAGGGAGAATCGCTTGAGATTGTTTGGTCATGTTTAAAGGAGAGCAAATTAATGCGCTAATGAGAGAGTGAGTTGATGCAAGTTGAGAAATTGAAAACATGTAAAGGAAGACCAAAAATAACATTAGTAAAAGTAGAAAAAAGGAATGGCAGTTAAGGAAGTAACAAGAATATGCCTTTACTTTAGATTGAATAGAATCGCGGAAAAGAATACATGTTATTGACTACGACTAATCTACTAAAGATTCATAGTCGGCCCCAAAATAACGGCATAAGGCTCAAGAATTTTAAAAACATCACTTCAATAACTGTTTGTTTAAGATTTTCACCATCACCATAAGGTCTAATAACAATATAAATGAAGAAAACAGTGTTTCAAAAAGTCACCTGGAACCATTAACTTGGGCAGGCCGATTTTGCTTAGCCAACTGGCTAGCCGTAGGTTTCATCAAGGTTGAGCTCCTAGGGAAAAAGGGTTTGACAGCAGACTTTGCTTTAGCTTTTAGCTTGTCAGTGTATGGGTGATTGTAATATGTCATGCCTGCAAAGATAGAGCATCAGAAACACAAAGCCATAATAAATTAGCAATAATGAGAAGACAATCTTGAGAAACATTACTAAACTATGGAAGATGCAACTTATTTTTATGTTAAAATTGTTGAATTTTAACAGTTGTAATGCATGGATCAAGAGACCACACACATTCCAGACTGAAAGTTAAGATGGCTCAACAGAACTTAATCAAACCTTATAGTAGTGAAAATTATATGCCTCTGAATTTGAATAATCACTACAAATTGCTGTATTGGTAGGTCTTTAACCCTCTGGAAAGATCATTTATGATATGCATTATTTGTCAGGGTAGAACGATGGTCACCTGTAGTTAATTCCAAGGGTTGATTCAGAAATTTTTGCAGATTGCCACTCTGTAATTTAGTGAAGATCCCTCTATCCATTCCTCCACACTCTGGAAGACCATGTAAGACATCATACATTCATACTATTAGACAACCACAGCCTAGACAAGAAACAGAATAAAGATGCTACAAAGGTTGTTTTGAAAGTTCTTTTTTTGTTTTTTCTTTTATTCTTTTGATAAGCAAAAATGATATATATACGAATGGCTACTCTATGCGAGAAAAACATAGAGCAGACCCAGGAAATACAAGGATTAAAACAGAAAGAAAACATAAAAAATAAAAATTAAAAAATAAAAATTACAAAGGAGCAAGAGAACTAAGAAAAGCAGGGAGGGAAGGAATTGACAAGATACAGAGTGACAGCATTGGCATAACGAAGGAATTGACAAGATAAATAGCCTGTTTGTCTCTGTGATTTCGTGGGGGAAATCAACAAATTCAAATGATAACGCGGAAAATTTTGCGTTTTTCTTTGCATTTGTAAAGCCAGGCAAAAAGCTTGTTTTCAAATCACAGCTCATGGGATGCTTTTTCAAAAAAACCCCATTTTCATATCAATGGCATTTTTTTCACAAATTTTACCAAACACTTTACTATATTTTCCAAAAATTAACTTTTTTTAAAAAACGCAACTTTTCAAACAGCCGCGCTAACCCAAACAAATACTAAATAACGGCAATAATCTTATTGACACTTGGGGTCATATTAGAATCATAGAACAGTGTTGAATTGAAGATAACAGGCAAAAACAATACCTTTGTTATTCACATCTAATGCGCAAAAATCTCGGCCCACGCCAACATCAGACTCCATTGTACTTTCCACATTCTTTGGTTTTGGTGAGGTATTCACATTTTCCAGCAGAATATCCTCTCTCTTAACTAACTTTGTCACAAAAGCTGTAACAGAAAATACACAAAATTCAAATTAAACTAAAATATATATATAAGCCTATATAACTAACAGAAATGGAATTTTTTTTTTTTCTTTTTTGGGTTAGGAAAATCAAAATCACAAACAAACACACAAATTGAGAATGAAAAGTAACACATAATGCACTCAGCATTGGGTTAGATAATAAATAAAAAAAAAATTAGAGGAAATGAAATAATTAGTATTTTATTATAAGATTGAAATGAGATTAGGGTTTAAGATAGAGGTACTGACGAGAAGGAGGGTACTCCTTAGCGGACTCGAACCAGAGCTCAGCTTCACAAGCCTCCGCTCGAGTCTCCGCTCGACTCAAATCGAAGTACATTGCCGCTTCGAACTCATAGTCAAAGTCCACCACTTCACGAACATCAAACACTGGCTCAACCTCCATTTCCATTTCCATTTCCATTTCCACCTCCATCTTCTTCTCTCTCTCTCACACACTTTTTCTCTCTCTAGAACCTTCTCTCTCTCTCTCTACATCCGAGCCTCCTTTCCCTCACTACTCTATCTCTCTCTCTCTCTCTCTCTCTCTCTCTCTCTCTGTATGGAGCTCCGAATCCGATCCGATCAAAATCCCCTTCTAAGCAGTGCTTTGTAGCAGAGAACCGGCGCTGATTTCGCTGCGTTTCACTGTAGCAAACAAAAGAATGAAAGAAACCGAAATTTCAAGTAGCTGAAGGGTACAAACGTTGGAGCACAAGGTACAACTATAAACAGCACGATTTCGTTTTTTGTTTGTTTGTTTGTTTATTTTATTTTTGTTTTATAGTGCCGAGGGTTCGTATTTCGTACTTTTGTAACGATCCAAAAATTTTGAATTAATGGCTCCGGGAGAAACATTATTTAATTCGTTGAGCAAGGCGCTTTTTGGTAATTTCGCCTTCGGTGGTAAGGGGTAAGATTGTAATTTCGGCTCTTTGGTTCTTGAAAGACAGGGTGGCGGCAAGTGGTATCGGGGTTTGAGCTTCTCGTTTCGGGCGGCGAAACCTTGTCGGACCACTCTGAAATTTCGGCGCATTGGGGATTTGCCCTTGGGATTTCAAGATAATTGCAAGATTAACCCTAACGGTTTTATTCGTTGTCAGGTTGATAAAGGAGGAGGGCCCAGCAAGGCATCAGCAAAAATTCAAATAAGACATTAGAATTAAAGGGTAAAAATGGAATTAAGAAAAAAAATTTATGCTACTGACAAATCCCCTTAAATTTCTGACACATAATAATACGAGTCTGGTTATAGCACACATTAAATTACCTATTTATGATAAAATTTTTTCGATAATTAAAAAAATTGTCAATATTTTTTTAATTCTCAACAAATTTTTTTGTAAAAATGAATAATTATTGAATCCTCCGCTATTGTTGTAAATAGTAACTGCTATAAATACTGGTCAAATATATTAATGTTTTTTTTCTAATGTGTACTTTAACAACACATAATAATTAATCATTTTTGTAAATATTTTTTCGAGAATTGAAAAAATTTCCTAGAAAATGTTCTCAAAAATAGATATTCTAAGAGCACACATTAACCGGATTTTTTTTTTTATAGGAATATATTAATGTTATTGACCTTCCTATATGGAAGAGCCAACATTTCTTAAAATGATCAGTATTATTCTAAGTTTCTAACTATATATGAGGTGGGATTGGACTGGTAATGAACTTTAATTTTTATTTTTTATTTTATTAGTAGGTGATGTGACAATTTCTCATTAAAATAAAAGGAGATTTCAATTAAAAAATGTATTGAAGGTAAGAAAAATCTATACGAGGCAATAATCTAACCCTACATTAAAAAAATATATATATGCTTACATGAATCTATAACCAGTTTTAAAATAGTGATTAACTTGTTCAGGCCCAAAACATGATATTTGGAAGTAACGTGTATTAGGTACACGAAAAACTAATGACAGGTGGAATGAGAATTTTTTCATGAAATGGGAAATGAGGATAGCAAATGCATCAACTTTGCCTTTGTGTGATATGTGATATGACATGACCTCTCTCTGTGTTAAAAGAGGCAATCTTTGTGGTAAAAGTCAACACAAAATGGCATATTCTTCCGGTGAAAAAAGCACCTATGAAATTGCGCTTGTTAAAAATAAGAGCAGCTTGGTAACATTATTCTAACACTATTATTTATATTTTTTTAAAATATGTAAAAATACATGTAATATTATTTAAAAATTAAAAATATGTATTAAACACATGTATTAAATAGGCCTTAAGTCCTTTTTAGACATATTTATTTTTAAAAATAAAAAAAAATTACAAGAAAATAGTCCTTTGGAGATAAAAATAAGAAGAATCGTCTCTGGTTTGCATTTAACTGGGTGGGTTCCCTTGCTCAGGTTGCTTGATAAATGAGATAAATACTTTGCAGATAAAAATTGTCAGATGCACCCGAAATTTATAGATGTTCATTCAGTGTGTGCATTGGATGCCACTCACTGCCTACCTTCGTTCAGTGTGTGCATTGATACCACTGGTGAGGTACGTTCGTTCAGTATGTTTAAAGAATAATAAAAATTATAAAAGATGAGGGATTTTACTACATTCCCATATAAGCTACCAAATAAATCTACGGGCACCTCAAAAAATAAATAAATAAATAAATAAATCTTGGGGAATAACATGTTGACAACAAAGTTTAGGTAACAAGTTGTTAATGATAAGTTTATGACAAAAATACAATTAAAAAAGAGTTGCTAATAATAAGTTAAAAAAATAATATCGGTTATAGGCTTAGATAAGAACTAATAATAACTTGTCACCTAGAGTTTATTGTGAATTGTGAAAATGAAAATATTGCTCTTGTGGAACTACTCTAGATAGTTACAATATGTTACTAAATCTGCAACTCGAACCATTTTTGCTTAAACCTCCAAACACTTTGTACATGAGACGTGCCAAGCTATAAGACCTTTGGTTAACGATTCCTAGTCTCCATTAATGATACCTATTTATTTGAAGTATTACTTAGGCCAAGCCCGATATAGTTATGTTCATACAATAGTTATGTCCATGAACATCTTCGTTAAAAACACTAAGAAGTGTTAATTAACCTAAAGATCATTGATGCATCTCTTGATGTCATATCTCTTAGTAGATGTTTAGTCCCATGATATTACATTACGTCATAATATTACGTTATTGTAATCTTTTATTAATGTAATCTCAACATAAGAATACAATATTGCACTGTTTAAGAAAATGATAAGATTAAGATGGTGTGATATATTTATAATTTTAAATTATAATAATGTTAGAAAAAAATAAAATAAACTAAAAATCTTAATATTACATCATCGTAATATGCATCACATCAATAGCGCATCATAGAGATTTGTAGTGTTATGAAGAACAACACATGATAAAATACTTCTCCACCCTCTTGTCAATTCTTTGATCATGTTAAGCCTTAATACCGTTTCTAATGATATTGCAAGTCATAATTACTTATGACTGTCTTTAAGTAATTTGGATGGTGAACTGACATCAATATAACAAGGAGTGAATTATATGTAAACAATATAATTTTATTATTTTTTTTGTGGGTCTACTAGTAATCATGTGACACATGACAATAACCTCATCACATTCATTGGTAACTCATGTCACACTGAATAATACCTCAACAATTTTCTTTTTCTTTTTTCTAATTTTAAATTCTGCTATGGACCAATTTTCTTTTTCTTTTTTTGGATACATGAGGAAGCCCTTATTCTCATCCCATCAAAAAAATTTCCATTAATAAAAGATGTAAATCCATTGAATTTATTAGATCTCTTTATTGCAACTACTATTACTTTGGAAAATCAATGGTTTTTTTCGACACTTCAATGGAGGGCATTATTTAAAGGTCATTATGTCATTAATGCGGTAAGCTGAGTTCTTGTAGAGCATTTAATGCAGAATTAATAGATGTTTTATCAAGAAGTTTCTTCCCTCTTTTATCCGTACATCACCGTGGTCCTCCTCAACTCCCAATCTCATAACTCTTACGGCCTACCTCCTATCTCTCAAGGGATTTTTGTTCCTCGGCCCTCTCGGGCTGGCTATTAATGAATGAGAATATCTTGAATAATTTTTTACACATTTTCCATTAAAAAAATGCTATATTGTATTGATTTTTATTTTTTGTGGTAGCAAACATAAAAGAAATTATGAAAAACATTTTTTTTGAATAAAATCATAAAAAACAAATGGACATTAAATGTGACTGAGAAAGGTTGAATTAAGTATCTATATTTCCATCCTCATCCTATAAATAAATAAATATATATATATATATATATATATATATTTCCAACCAAATACAGTGCTATTTACTTAGCCATCATTTGCAAGCTATATCCTTTTTTTTATTTATTGCAAGCTATATAATGCCAAAGTAAAGTAGACATCTAAGACCCATCCATTCAAAAAAAAAAAAGTAGACATCTAAGACAAATCACCTTTGGACTTGGTTTAACATAGAGCCAATCCTATAACTATCAATCTCCAAAAACATTATCCGTTAAGTTGTCAAAGATTCAGACCATAAACTCACACCGATAGTGCTCTCAAGCTTTCAAGCATCAAACTTACGCATCCATCGTTTCATGCAAGTCTAATGTTATTTACCGACCAGGGCCATTCCTCAAATACTATATGATCAAAGTATTCCTAATAGCTTGTTTGGATGTTTAAAAATGGAGGGGGAGTAGAGTAGAGAGAAGGAGAGTAATTTAATACCCTTGTTTGGAAGTTTTTTATAGAAGGAGGGGGAGGGATTTGGGGGGGGTTTGGAGGGGTTTCAACTCCCTCCAACCCCTCATTTTTAATTCTCCCAAATTGGAGAGATTTGGAGGGAGAGTGGAAGATAAAAATGCTTGATCAATTGAATTAGCAAATTTGTCCTTACTATATTAACAAAATTACAAATGAAAAGACTAATTACTCTCCTCCCCCTTACTTAATTTTAAAAACATTCAAATAAGGTGGAGGATAATCATTCCCCTCTACTCTCCTCCCCACTACTCTCCTCCCTTCTACTCCCCTCTACTTTCCTCCCTCTTTAAACTTCCAAACAGGCCATAAATGTCCAAGTACTTACTTGCATTAGTCAAAGAAGATTATACTAAAAATTTCAAGGGTAATCTCAATCGAAATTCAATTAATTATTCAATGTAAAAGACCTTAAAATTAGTCTCAGTTAAATTATAAAACAGGTTAGTTAACTTTATAAGTTACAGCATTTGCAAAGGACTAAGTTAGACCTACTCTTAAGATAAAAGAAGAGAATTTGTTGATTTGCAGTGGAAAATCCTTCTTTATGGGTTCTCTTCCTCTCTATATAGATTATAGACAAAAAAAAAAAAATTGCAGTTTTCTCCGCTAATTTGTAATTACTTCACAAAGCAATGTGATAGTTTATTCTTATCATACAACCCCTCCACAAGAGAAGTAGTTTTAATTAACTTCTTAAAGTTAGAGCTACTTCACAATGCGAGGAGAAGGTAATCTTTGCTTGTACAAGGGGAGTTAAACATTTATCTCTCTATAATACTCTGTCATTACCGGAAAATAAAAATTAAGTGATAAAAATTAGTATGTCAATAGCCATTTTAGGAAATGATCCAGCCAAAGTGGTGGAATGGTTTCTTGGAAAAAAAAAAGGATAAACTACAAAGTTAGTCTCTATCCTTTGTACCATATTTCAATTTGATCTCTAAAATTTTAATTGTGTCAATTTGGTCCGTAATCTTTTTAGTATTGTGTCAATTTTGTTTCTACCTGTTATCTTTTAGATGGAAAAAATTGATATGTTAAATGGAATACTAAAATATTATTTTTCATGCTACATCTTGAGACACGTGAGAGGTTTGTTTCTCTCTATTTTGCAATTTCTCTCTCTGTATCATTATTTCTCTCTCCCTCTAGAGATTTTCGAAAGGGCTTGTGCATGAATAATTAAAATAAAGGCTAATATCAGAGCTGCCGTGTAGCCAGTAAAAGAGACCAATACTTTTTACAAAGACCAAATTCAAAGGAAAGAAATTGATATCAAAATTGGTCCCTATTATTTGTTAAGAAGTTTAAACATGGTGTAAATAAAAGATGTTACCTGTGAAAAATGTTGTCCCATGTCTTATTCTCATTGCCTTTGGTGCGGTTAGAATTAGATAAATGTTTGATGCATGTAGTGTCAACCCTTTTCATAATTTTGATCATCTGCAATGGCAAATGGCATATCAGATTAGAAGGAAGACACTTGACAATTGACATAGCAACCCTTTTGTAAGCAAAACTTAGAGGTTGTGTAGTTTTGAGAATGAATGATCTCGTCTTTCCTTTATTTCTGGTATTTTGCTAATGAATAGAGAAATTTTACCTCATCAGAGTATTGATTTTAGAACCTATTTAATTTCCCCAAACTTATCTTACATGGGCAAATTTTAATTTTTTTTTAATTGACGTGGCGGTACAATTGGCAATTGATGTGGCATTAAAAATAAATTTTTACTGTCTCATTTAATATATCAATTTTTTCCATCTAAGGGATGATTGTAGCGACTAAATTGACACGATACTAAAAAGGATAAGGACCAAATTGACGCAATTGAAATGTTAGGGACTAAATTGAAATTTAGTGTAAAAAATAGGGATCAACTTGTAATTATCAAAAAAATTTATTTGCATGTGAATTAATGCCAACTCAACATTACCAAATAAGCACAACAAGGATGTGATGATTTTCTCCCTTGAAATTGCATTTTCAAAAGATGACTCTACACGTACACAAAAATACTAAATAACTTGAAAAGAATGTTATTTTACCCAAAAAAAAAAAGTTTTAAAAATAGTATTTTCCTAAAAAAACATATGCTTATGTGTGAGAAGTCAAGCATGCCGAAATAAATTTTTTTTTTTTTTTTTTTGGGTAAACTGGATAATATATTAAAAAAACTAAATGGTATTCACGACCATATTACAAATACGATCTTGGGTTAAACCCAACTTGTCCGAATGCAAAAGCTTAACAATAAAATAAGGAGGGAACTCAAAAACAACAAAATCATCCTCCATGCTTGTGCCAAATTTTGTGAAAACGTCTGCACATCGATTAGCGTCTCAAAGTAGTGCAGCAGACGAACCTGAGGGATGCTCATCATAAGGTTCCTGCAATCATCAATAAGTAAGGAAAATTCCCCGTTAGAATGGGCAGCTTGGGATAATAAAGATATTACTACCAGGGCATCCACCTCTACTTGCACCGCCTCAAGTGACAGAGCACAGCACCGAGTTAAGCCATCATGTATAGCCCAAAGTTTAGCAGCTAAGCTTGACATTAGACCAATTGCCATGGCAAAACCAAATAACCAATTGCCATGACAGTCTCATATAAGGCCTCCACACCCTGCCAACCCCGGGTTACCTTGTGCTGAGTCGTCCATATTCAAGTTAACTCAGCTCCCAGAGGGTTTCACCCAACCAACAGCAACCGTAGTGGTTGGTCTGGGATGTCCATGGTCCAAGACACAAAACCAGAATTCATAGACTTGAGCCTCCACAAATTTTGAGGGGTATGGGGAGGTTGAAACAACCTTTTGTTCCTTCTGAGCCACAAATGCCAAATGCAAAAGAGAAAGAATTGAGCCTAGGAGTAGCTTTTTCCTTTTACAAGCACATTACAATGAGCATTAACCTTAATCCAGTCCACTACCTCCATTCCAAACGTGTTGCGCATTTCATCAGGCACATTGGACTCTGCCCAAAAAACCTGAGCTGATGTTCCTTCTCTTAAGACGTGACTGATAGTTTCTGGCTTGTCATGGCAAATGTCGCAAAATAGTGGCATTTGAATGCCTCTCTGAGCTAGGATAGTCTTAACAAGTATGCTATTATGATAGCAAACCACATAAACATCTGGATTTTGGGTAGAGTATTTAGTTTCCAAGTCTATGCCCCCTAAAAACAACCCCCACTGGTATTAGCACCACAAGCAATGAGATAAACACTTTTGGGACCAAATTCCCCTCTCGAACTAGCAATCCAGGACAAAAAGTCTTCATTGGCTGATGCTGTCATAATTGGCATGGCCTTAATGGATTGGCTAAGATTAGGAGGAATGATAAAGGAGACCTTGTGCAGCTCCCACATGCCATTATTGTGAATGTCACAAACCTAGATTTTAGTCTCACCCTTCTAGAGTGGGCTCTCATTCCGTAACCTTGCCCAGGTTCAACCATTTGTCCTCCCAAAAAGACAGTTGGCTGTTATTGCCAATGGACCATTTCGAGCCCTATTCATAAACAGCTGCACCATGGAGAATAGCCTTCCAAGATCTAGATTTAGGAGCCTTACTCGAGACTAACCTCCTTTTGTATTTGGATTTCATCACTCTCTTCCTTCATTTTCCTACAAAGTTTGGCTACCAGAGTAGTGTTTCTCCCATTTGCAGCATGTAACCCCAACCCTCCTCTGTTTTTTGGCTTCATAACTTTATTCCAACCTACCATATGAAGTTTTTTCTTCTCATCAGTGGGCCTCCATAAGAAGTTCCTAAAACCTTATCCAAATTTGCATGGATTCTACTTGGCAAAATGCACCATTGCATGGTGTAGGAGGGGATGGCCGAGAGCACAGCTTTAGTGAGAGTTAATATGCGTGTCATGTCCGTGGAGTTTGTTATGACTCTTTCCAAAACGAAGTCAAAGTCCCAAGAAGTTGATTTCTTGTGCTGAATAGGGAAGCCCAAATATTTTCCCAAGTTAGGGGTTGATCTAAAACCAAGGATATTGCATAGAGACTCACGGGACTCATCACTAACATTTGGCGAAAAGAAAAAATTTGGCCAAAAGAAAACCTTCAACTTAGTCATATTTACTTTCTGCCCTGATAGCTTGCAAAAAGTACCTAAAATGTCCCAAATGCTATGGCAATTCTTCATATTTGCCTTTGTAAAAAGCACTAGGTCATCGACAAAGAAGAGATGCAAGAAGTAGGGCTATCCAACGGGCTCAAGGCCAGATCAAACTGCTCGAATCTGACCGAACTGAAGCCCAACGGGTGGATCCAAATGGCCTGGTCAGTCGGATACGGGTCTACTTTGTTTGAAAATCAAAATTTCAGTTCGGATGATGAGTTGAAGAATTAGACACCCACATAAACTGACCCAACCAAAGTGGATATGAATTGTGTTTTAGATTTCTTTACCCCCATGTGTCTTCCTCTCATTGGTAGAAAATCTACAACCTTATCTTCTAAAAATTATATTTTTTTCAGCCCTCACCGGTTTTAAGGCAAAGTGATAAGGTTTAAAAAAAATTTCAGCACATGGCTTTCTCTTATTGGTAGAAAATATACAACCTTTCTTCAAATAATATTATTTTTTTCATCTCATTAGTTTCTAGGCAGGTTCTAGGTTGTATACAGCTAGCTTGCACTTTAGTATGAGTCTTGCACACAAAATAAAAAAATCAACTCAAAATAAAAATAGAAAAATTCGGATCTCTCTCTTCCTCTCTCTACTTTCCACTTTTCACTTCTCATTTTTCAAGCTCTCTCTAGTCTCAAGACTATTCTCTAGCTGCCCCTGTCATCACCATGTCTCTACCTCACTCTCTTTCCACCAACACCTTATGGCAACACAATGAAGCTCTTGAGAAGAGACTAGTGGCAGTCTTCCTTATAGTTGATTGCTGGCATGGATTTGGCAATTTCTTTTTTCATTTTGCTGGCATGGGGATTTTTTTAGGTGGGTTGTGTTGTTTTTGAAAATGGGCCTCTCCTTGTAAACTTTTTCTTTGTAAACTCTTTCTCTTTTAATAATATTCCTATCTTTTATCTAAAAAAAAATTTTATAGTTATTGATATGATTTGTTTAGTCATAGATTTGAGTTATCACTTAGCAAACTCCAAACATTAACTTAAAAACTTAATACCCAAACTTAAAATAAATCATTTGTTTAATATATTTTATTGATAATTTGTTTGATTTATTTTGTTACCTAATCTGTAGTTCAAACCCGCCAAACCGACGGTTCCAACCCGCCCAACCGATGACCCGAAACGTCGAGGTCCGACCCGTATGTTCGATTGAGTACGGGTCTAATTTTTAGTCACTTGATTCCATCAGGTCGAGTATGGGTCAGCTCCAAACCCGATCTGACTCGACCCGTGGACAGCCCTAGCGAGAAGAATGGCCCACTTTGGGAGGATTTGAGCAGGTCCCAAAGATGAGAAGAGCGTTGATCAGTAATTAAAAACCCCAAAACCTCCACGCACAAGATGAATAGATATGGAGATAGCAGGTCGCCTTGTCTGACTCCTTTTGAAGTAAGGAAAGGGTCAAGTTTCCCTCCATTAAGAAGGACTGAAATGAAGGAACCTAAAATGCAACTCAGAATAAGCTTAACCGAGTCCGAAGGGAGGTTATAGAGATTAAGCACATCTCGGATGAAATGCCACTTAAGTCTATCATATGCCCTTTCAAGATCCATTTTTATTGCCAGGTATCCTTGGCTGCCCTTCTTTGTGCTTATAATGTGAATGAGCTCTTACACAATGATCATATTATCAAGCCCTTTCCTACCCGGGACGAAAGCTGTCTGTAAGGGAGAAACCAGCCTATCCAAGAGGGGTCTAATTCTCTAAACAATGATTTTTGTCACAATCTTATAAATGGTGTTACAAAAGCTAATTGGTCTGAACGAGCCGAGGCAGTCAGCACCTATGCATTTTGGTATAAGGGTGATCGAGGTCTAATTGAGGTGATTCGGCATTACCCCAAAGTTAAAGATTGAGCATACTTCCCTCACCACCACCTCCTTCACAATATTCCAATTTTTCTTATAGAAGCCAGCGTGCATTCCATCCGGACCAGGTGCCTTGAGAGGCTTCATGCTCCAAAGCCTTTCATAGACCTCCTTCCCTGTGACAGGACAATTAAGTAGCTCACCTTCCTCTCTAGACAAGTTGTTAGGCCAACTTGTGATATTCCTTATGGAGTTAGGAGCACTATTTTTACTTTTAGTGAACAATGAGATGTAGCCCTCTCTAATAGTTTAAGCAATAACCTCCTTATTGTGAACCAAGTTCCTGAAGCTATCCTTGAAGCAATATATCCTATTTCTTTTTCATCTGATCAATGTGGAGGTATGGAAAAAATTAGTGTTTCTATCTCCTTGAATTAGCCAGTTATACCTTGATTTTACTTAGGCCTATCCACACCCACCCGTGACCCACAAAACCGGTCTGATTTGGAGCTACCCAAACCAAAATCGTCCGATCTGAGGAGAGAGGTGGTCAGCGGTAGGTCTCAAAGGTTCAAAACCGATGTTGACGGGTCGGATGGTGAATCGCCTTCTCCAAAAACCGAGCCACCAGATCCGACCGACGAAAGGCCAGATCCACCTCCAATCCGGCGAAAACATACTGATTTTCACTCAGATCTCCTCATTTTCACTCATATCCAGCTACGATTTACTGGGTTTCGCTCATATACAGCACAAATTTGGTGAGTTTTTCTCAAATCCAACAAAAATCTGGTAATTCTTTTCTAAGATCCGGTGGGTTTTCCTCAAATCCAGCAAAGATTATTTTGCTCAAATTGAGTGGTTTTACTCAAATCCGGCGAAGATTTGGCTAAAAAAACTTGTAGTTGCTGCCGATTTGAACCTTTGGCAGCATATTTTTAGCTTCGACCAACCCAACCGCCGACCAAGCTGGTATCCAACTTGACCGGTGGGTTTTGTGGTCGACGGCAAGTCTTCTCGTAGGAAACCCAATGTCATCGGGTCAGTTGCAGGTTGGGCATAAACCTAACAGAGACTGACCCGTGGACACCCTTAATTTTACTGACCAGAAATCCTCTTCCTACTAGATTATAACCCAACACTCCTCCCTTAACTCTCTCTCCAAGGCTAGTAGATAGGCAAAAGGCCCATTTGCCAGAGCTTTTTAAATGCCTGCAAGCCAAGCCTCCACCCTCCTCTTCCTATGGAAAATATTCTCAAATACCTCCTTATTCCATAGTTTTATTACCTCGGTGAACTTTAAGAGATTAATGCTAAGACTGAGGTTGCTAGCCTAATCGTTTGCAAGCACATTAGCAAAAAGGGGGTGGGACATCCAGACTGGCTAAAACCTGAACAGTCTAGTTGCCCTAAAAGAAGGGGTCTTATCAAGGCAGAGAAGAATGGGGCAATGATCTAAATGCACCCTAGTTAGGTGGGTAACTGAGTTTTCCAAGTAAAAATTAATCCAATCCTGGTTTGCGAAAGCTCTATCAAGGCGTTCTTGAATGAAGTGACCAATGTCCTATTTATTTACCTAGGTATTTTTCGGACCTTGGAACCCAAGATCAATCAAATTGCATTCATCTAAACAATCCTTAAAAATCTGAGCTCTTTTCATATTGATTGGATTAACACCTCACTTATCAACACTAGCTAAAATCTCATGAAAATCCCCTAGCACTGTCCAAGCTAAATTGTGCAACCCAGAGACATTAGCTAAGTTTTCCCAAAGTAATCTCCATTCAGCAAAACGAGGACTTGCATATATACAAGAAAGAATGCAATACAGGTTTGAGGAAAGTACCTTAACAATGACGTGAATTTCCTGCTCAATCTTTGCCAATTGGGTGACTTCTACCATTTCTAAATTCCAGAGTAGCCGGAGGCCTATAGCATACCCAATAGTGTCAGTGTGAATGGCTCCATCGAAAGGAAGTCTATCCGTGATGTCTTTTGCCCTCATACCACCAATGCGGGTCTCAGTCACAATAATAATTGAAGGATTATACTTATTCATTAGACTATCCAAAGTATTTCGAAATCAGGGGGTTAATGCCCCTCTATAGTTCCAGCAAATAATATTCATGGACATTGGATGGAGAATGGGCGGATCCTTACTGACCTGAAACTGATTCCTTGCTTGGTTTAGCAAGTTCCAACTCAGCTCCTTTAGCTTGGACTTCGATACCTCCATGTTCTTCCAAATGCATACCACATGCTCCAAAATCCCTAATAGCTGTTCCCTCAAGTTGATCAACGTGTTTATCTGCAGGTAGCTCCCATATATCTGAATCAACTTTATTGCTTCCAAAAACGCCATTAAACTTGTTTCTGCTAGATCGTTCGCTGTGATTTTCCTTATTTGAACCGTGTTTGATTTGGGCAAAAGACGATCTAGTGAAGTTAGCGATAATGCTCTCCACCACATTATTTTGCCTTCTACCATTGTTGGGATGTCCGTTGGATCTCCACTAGGGGTAGTCCCATTCTAGCCATGCCGGGTCGGTCAACAGAAGAAACCCCAGATTTTTGCTCTCTAGAGTTAGGGGAAAGATGTGGGTCAATGCTTGCAATTGTTCCTAGTAGAACCACCCCCAGATCATGGTGGGGGATGCACAGATTTGTTGAATGAAAGATAGAGACAGCGACATGATTTTCCTATGCAAGCTTATTGTCCACTACCTTTGTATGCTGTCTGCCATGGCTTGCAGAAGTACTGCTTGACTTAGACTTAGACTTAGACTTGCTAAAAATTTTCTAAGTATGCATGGGATCTTCAGTCCTAGGTGAGGTTGATTTTTTCAAGGTATTAAAACCCACAGACTCATTTTTCTTCAGTCCCGAACTCCTGTGGTTTTTTCCTTGGGCAGCACGAAATGGGCTGTCTTAGTAGTTGTTGTATCTTGACTAAGGGAGCAAGTGGGTTTTGTCAGGCCTGTATAGTCAAATCGCCTGCTTTTATGCTTCCCATCTAGTGAAACAGTAAGAGGCCTAGATGGTGGCTTGGCTTCTTGGGTAAGCCTTCTTAGCCAACCCAAATTCGTGGTATTTAATGCAAGGATTTGTTCTGGGTTTGACTTGAAAAGGGGGGAACGGGCTGCCCAAGATTTTGCTACGTGTTTCCTACGCTCCACTAGTAATTATGTGCTGTCCTTGGTTAAATAAGTTTCCATTGATCCAAATGCAAATTTATTAACATAGGGTTGTTTGGTTTTGCTTTTGGTCAGAAAGTGTCTTAAAGGGCGTTAAAACTTTTTAAACTGAAATTGCTTGGCGATTTCATTAAAGAGCTCTTTAATGGTTCTAAAAGTTCAAATTTAAAATTTTTAGGAAAATTTATGGGACAAAAAAATAGGGGCATTTGGCAACTTGCTAAAACTGAAATTTCGAGCTTCTAATAAGAGATGAAAAATCTACAATTCACGGTTCATATTTTATAAGTTCATAAATCATAACAACTCACTGTAATTTGTCAAATGTTAAAATACTTGAAAACTTTTCAATTAAAGCTCTATATTATTGTTGTAGGGTTATGATTTGCACCTAAGCCCAAAATAGGAAGGGGGATAGACCCAAAGAGCCCAATATAATAAATTTGTAGAGAGTGAGTTAGAAATTTAAGTTTTAATGAGTTTAGTTAACAATCACAGTGGGCCAAAATCATAGTAGGATGAAGCTGAAATAGTTTGTATAGTGAAGATTGTCCTCAGACTTAGGCCGAGGAGGTTAATTCATATATTTCACTCTCTTAAGGACAGATTACAAATATTGTTCTTGAGTCTACAATGTTTTCTTTTTTTCTTTCTCTGATCCCTCTCCTTTCTCATGGGGGACCTTTTATTTTATATAGACCCTTTTAAATGATCTTGGCATTCCATCTGTTGATCGCACATGCCATCCCCCAAGTGCTAGTCCCATCTAGCACATTCTTCGAATCCCTGTGAGATGCGGCAACCAAGGCAACATTGTTTAAGGGTCTTCTCCACATAAATGTGGCCAGAAGGTTTTGTGGGATGCATTAAATGTGGCCAGAAGGTTTTGTGGGATGCATTAAATGTGGTGGTAGTTACCAACTCTTCAATCACGTCAGTGCTATCCCCCTTTCCAAAACTCTTTTGGCACAGTAGAGCCTCCTTTGATGACGTATTGATGACGTGATCATGAAATCCGAGGGCATGACCTCCTCGGCCTACAAATAGTCCTTCTCGACCTAACCGTGACATGTGGCATGATCACATTACTCGAAATCCTTGTACCCACAATTGCAAAAGCACAACTACTAAATGTCTACAATTAAAGGTTGACTTCCAACAACAATGTCAAACGAATTCATTACAATAAGTTTATTACTAAAATTCTACTCTTAAAGTTATACTTCCTAAGACAATGTCAGATGGTCACATATTGCGGAAGAACTCGATATGCATGGTCCTTACTCCGGAGTAAGGAGATTGTATTATGGTGCCATCTAAAAGGTTAAGGAAAGTGACAAGGCATTGCATATGGCATTATTGGACACATGTATGTATACTATGATTCTATGATTGATAAACAAGATGAGGGCATAGTTTATGTGTTGTATAATGGCTTTGGGGATGCATGGTGGCTTGCCTAGCTGGAAGTCTTTGGTTGCGTGGCTTGTAGTGGTAAACCATGAGAGGGGACAAAAACGGCATTTTTGTCATCTAGCAAGGAGCCAATGACTTCGTAGTTGTGGACCAATTATGGGCAGATTCTGGCCATTCTTGTCTTTAAGATTCCTCTTGGGATATCTAATGTCGAGAAAATCGTGCAACGGTTGAGATATAAACAATGTTTGCTTTATATATTATACTATTACCAGTATCCTTGAAATTACCTAAATACCCAAAGATCTATTGGATGAATATTTATTTATGGTGATCACCACGATCTTTTAATATAGATTGAGCATTAAGTTAGAGAGTTGGGATCCACCTTCAAATACTAAATTTTAGTATTTGTTTATGCGATCAATTATTTATTGCAGAAGTTACAGCATAGTATAGTAGTACAATATTTTTTTTTCATTACGAACTTCTTTAATAACTAATTATAATTATAATTTTAAAAAAAACTAATTATAATTATTGTGTTTCCAATTAAATCAATTAATAAAATTTCTTGTTATGGATTAAAAAATTTGAGGTTCAAACTGTATTACACCGTAAAACCAATTGATGTCTTAACTTAACGAGAAAAAACAATTCTCATAAAACAAATCCATCCTCATTTCCTTCTATTTATCTATGAAAAAAAAAATCTTTGTAATGTCACTTAGTGCTTAATTCACCGTAAAACCAATTAATAAAACAACCCAACATGCAAATCAAGATCAAGCTCATGATCATTTTTATTTTATCCTATCCCATGTGATCCAAGCACACTTAAAGGGATCTCTTTTGGGGAAAATTACTTCAATATCCAAGATCTATTGCATGAACATAATTAATTTTGAATGAATGTATATTCATCACCATTAAATGCTCATCGACATAATCCTCCAAATCCATAACTCCCAGCAACCTACAAATCTATAAGGGAAGCAAAACAATTAACCTCCACTGACTAGATTACCCAAAATCTACTTTGAACCAAACCAATTTCACCTCCTTACGAGACCCATAGCTTAAGACTACAAAAACTCAGAAGTCTTATCAGTTAAGAGTAGCCCCTTAGGAATTTTAGACACCCTTAAAGATCTCTATAATAAGCGAAGTAGTTGAAAACTTCAGAGAATGAGGAAAAATAAACTTCACTAGGGATGGAAATTTAAAGTTTAAACCCGCTCTTGTGGGTATTTGCCTCTCCCACCCTTGATGTACGAGTTTTACCCAGCCAACATAACAAATAAGGCTAAGATAAGGGTTAACATCCCCTCGCATCCATCTTGTTTATATTTTAACAATTAAAATTTACTTATTTATAGGTTTTCTTTTTTTTTTTTAATTTTTTTATAACACATACATATGTGCTTTTAGTAATTTTAACTTTAAATTTATGATGTTTTTGCATATTGTATTATTGAATTTATACTTTTATGCTTTAATATTTACATTGTTTATATTTTGTAATTTTTGTATTACTATGTTTGAATTGTTTTTGTATTTATTATTACTTAAATTGTTGTATTGTTATGCTTTGAGAAGGTATTGAAAAGTTAGAACTTGTTTTTTTTTATAATTTTTTATGAGTTTCAATTTAATGCATTCAAAATAAACTTATATAGTAATAAATTATATAAAAAAATTGAATGTGGCTAGATGGGTACCTGTGGGCACCCGCAGGTATCTGCTAGAATGGGACGAAGAAATAAAACTTGCGCTGAAGTGGAAGTGGGGCGGGGCGGGGTTGGGGAATAAAAAACCCGCCCTGTTGCCATTTCTAAGCTTCACTAACCTCAAATATTTTTGTTTACTATTGTCTCACAAACTACAACATTTTGTGCCAAATATAATAGAAGGGGAAACAAGTTTCTTAGGTTCATGATCACATGTGGAGAATCCTCTTCCTCTTAACTATCACATCGCTATAAAATTTTCTCCATCAGTCATATTTTAAGGCTCGATGCCTTTGCTTATTGTATTCATTGTCTAACCCCCTTTTATTTGCAAATTAACGTTTTTGTGTGCATCTCCTAGGATAATACTACTAGCCTTCATCACAATATGTGTTGATGAGAAAAGCAAATTCAACCCTCGTTTAAAAGTGAAGTCAATCCAAACACAACACTTGACAATACAAAGAAAAATGCCCCAAAATTAGACAATAAGCTATTGTAAATTGTAATGACTAATCCTCCATTTTATTTTATACTTTTTCCTTTGAGGGGTTTATAAATAAATAAATAAAACCATAGCTTCTAAAAGCAAATGGAAAATTACAAATTTATTGGCTGGTTTATTTATTTATGTTTGCTAATTTGGTTGAGACATAATATTTATTAGGTGACAAATTTTTTTTTTTTTTTTAAATGTGACAATCAATTAGTTGAATTAAAAAACTCTACCAAGTAAATGATATAAAAGCTTACATGTTGACAATTTTCTAAAAAAAAAAAAAAGTAGATGATGACAAAGTTTGTTAATAAGTCACAATTTGTTTCATTAGATTAAGAAAGTAAAAACTCAAGTAAAAAGAAAAAAAAAAAAAAAAAAAAAATCCCAGCAGCTAGATCCTAGATCCTAAATTCATCATCTATCCTCGGCCTCAAGGAAGGAACGCCGCACAAGTGCACAACATTATAAAATTTCAAAAATCCAAAATCAAAATTTAAAGAAAGTTAAAAAAAAAAATCGTCACTCTTACACTTCCCTCTCCCACACACAAACACAAACACAAACACAAACACCAACACACAATCCACTTCCTTCTTCTTCGAACTCTCCGACAACCAATACCACACACACAAAAAAAAAAAAAAAAAAAAAAAAAAAAACGCAGCGTTTTTCATCGAGCTTCCTCATGTCTATACTGTAATAATGACCCGGACCCGTTTGTTCCGTTCTCGGAGCCCCGAAGAAGAAGAAGAAGAAGAAGAAGAACATTATAGCAAGCACAATATTACAACAAGCACAGGCATGAGAGTTGTAGTGCCTCTACAAGGCGTGGTTCAAGGACGAGGTGGCCTTTTCTTAGGCTCTGTAATTCCTTGCGCTCTCTTTTACTTTTTTCAGCTCTACCTCAAACGCCACCGTTCTCAACCGAAGTCTCCGCCTCCGCAGCCACCGCCGGAGAATTCGGGGGGACAGTTGGCTGAGGTGTCTGCGTCCGTGCTGCCACGCTCGCTCTCTCGGGTCCATCTCTCACCGAGGAGCCCCAGTGGACCCGCTTTCGTGTCGGGTCGTGCTAATTCAATTGTTAAGGGTGGTGACTCGCCACACGACGTCGGTTTGAGGAAGGCCTTGGAGGATCCGTATCACCAGTCGGGCAACCCGGATGGGGTTATCCAGCTTGGCTTGGATGAAAACAAAGTGGGTTTTGCTTCTTTTTTCTTTTTTTGTTCATTTCAATTATTGCTTGGAAAATTCAATATTGTTTTTTGTAAACTAGTTTTGATTATAGGGTTTTTTTTTTAAAAAAAAAATGTTTTGGTGGGTTGTAGTTATCATCGGACTTGGTTGGAGAATGGCTTGCGAAGAATGCTATATTTGGTGAAGAGCTAAGTATTGGTGGGATTGCTAGTTACCAGCCATTTGATGGGTTAATGGAGCTCAAAGTGGTAATTTAATACTTATAAATCTATATTTGTGATATGAGCTTTTTGTCTCTGTGTAAATTGCAGTTGGTTTGAATGTTTTTGGGTTGTTGCATGCAAGGAGTAGAACTGCGGCTGTGTTTTATTTCTCTGGTTTTTTTTTTTCAATTCTAGTTCTGTATTGCTTAGATAGTGTGGTGGAATCCAAGTTTTTATTTGTATGAATTGGTTTTGATTGGACTTTTTACAAAATTGTATTTCTTGGTAAATGTGATTGATTGGCAGTGACAATGTCGTAGACTGTTCTGGGCTGCTGACATAGAAGTCGTGTATGCATGGATTCATTTCAGAGTGATTTTGCTGATTTATAATTGGTAATGTTTTTATGATTTCTGAAGCTGAGTTCAGATCCTGAATGACATACCTTGCTGAAGGCAATTCATGAGAGAGTTCCACATTTACTACTTAAAAAAAAAAAACTCTTTAACTAATTCAATGTGTATGTAAGCACTACAAGAATTGCACTAAATGAAGTACAACTAATTTTCTTCTTGTAATTGTTGGATATGTCCTTAAGAAACAAGTCCTACTTCACTGGACTAGGATGTATAGCAGGGGTTTATTAGTCTTAACTCTGTCTTCGGCCTCGCCTCTTCAGCAGGCTCAACTTTCTGTGGCTGATAAATATTCTCCTATTAATCTAACATTTCCAGTTGCGGGTTCCTCATCTATAGATTCCTGGCATTTTGAGAACGACTTGTTTCTAGCCAAAGGAATCTACTAATCCTTTGCAACTTAAAGCAAATGGATGTTCTTCTAGCTGTTGATCTTAAACAGCCCTGGCAGAGATCATTTTGTGTGCTTGTCCTAGTCAAGATAAAACTTAAAGAATGATAGCACTCTCTTTAGGTATTACATAACAGATGCTGAGCTCAATTATGTTTCAGTATGATTTGCTATTATTTGTTGCCATTGCAGCGGTTGACCTTTCAAGCATGCTCTTAGACTAGATTATAGATGGTCAAGTGGAGTATACAATATTTTTGAGCTGATAATTGATACCTTCTTGATCTGGTGGCTTCTGTTTTAACTATATCTGATTTGGATTTAACACAGAATGGATGGACAATTGCTACCATGTTTGGCAATAGACAATTATGTTCAAGTATAGATATAAATTGTTCAATGATTTGTATATTCCCAACTTTGTGTAAAAGTGCTCATTTTAAGTTATTCAAGACTAAGAGCTGATATTCTCTGGCATGACTAGTTGGCCATACAATACTCTGGGATTTTAGTACTGCCACTTTAGAACTTCGTTTTTGTTTTATGTCATAGTTTATTGTTCACATTATTTCCTATATATAATTGGAAATTTGAATAATTAGGGTGAGGTTTATAACTCTGTGTACTTAATTTACCTATAGAAAAGACACATGAATCCATTTGATTAGAAGAGTTGTGTAAGTAATGATTATTAGTTTGGGGCATCCTTTCTCTCCTCTCTTTGATAAAAGCCTGGTTCTCTGGATGGACATTAATCCCTTCATGGATGCCAACATCATATTTTGGCATAGTTATGACCTTTCATTTATGTGGCACTTAAAAATTCAAACATATAGTGCTTTTACTCCCATGGACTATGTATGTAGCTTTCTTGTATGTGTAGTATATCATTGGACTACAATTACACTTGTTGTCTTATCAACATTCTCTTGTTCTGCAGGCAGTGGCAGGGTTCATGTCTCAAGTCATGAAAAAGTCAGTTTTCTTCAACCCCTCGCAAATAATATTAACTGCTGGTGCAAACCCTGCAATTGAGATGCTTAGCTTCTGCCTAGCTGACACTGGAAATGCATTTCTTGTTCCCACCCCATATTACCCTTGGTAATTACTTATTCAGTGTTTCAAAAGTTATCTTTAGGCTGCTAGCTATCTGGTGAGAATACTGAGAATTTGAACATGCTATGCAGTTTTGACAGGGATGTAAAATGGCGAACTGGGGTGGAAATAATACCTGTTCCCTGCCGCAGTGCTGACAATTTCAGATTAAGTATAACAGCTCTTGATCGAGCATTCAACCAGGCAAAGAAACGTGGTACAAAAGTTCGTGGAATTATCATATCAAACCCCTCAAATCCTGTGGGCAGTCTGCTTGATCGGGAAACACTGTACAGCCTTCTAGACTTTGCCAGAGAGAAGAACATACATATTGTCTCCAATGAATTATTTGCCGGATCCACTTATGGAAATGAAGAGTTCGTGAGCATGGCCGAAATCATTGATTTGGAAGATTTAGACCGGAACAGGGTTCATATTGTATATGGTCTATCAAAAGACCTCTCTCTTCCAGGTTTTAGGGTGGGCATTATCTACTCCTTCAATGATAATGTACTGGCTGCTGCTAAAAAGTTGACAAGGTTCTCCTCTATCTCAGCACTATCGCAGCATTTGGTTGTCTTTATGCTTTCAGATTCAAACTTTATTCAACAATTCATTGAGATCAATCGAGAGAGGCTCCGAAGAATGTGCATAAAATTTGTGGCAGGGTTAAAGCAATTGGGAATAGAGTGCATAAAGAGCCATGGGGGTTTCTACTGTTGGGCTGACATGCGTGGGTATATCCCCTCTTACAGTGAGAAAGGGGAGCTTGAGCTCTGGGATATGTTATTGAATATAGCTAAGGTTAATGTAACTCCTGGATCTTGTTGTCACTGTATTGAACCTGGATGGTTTCGGTTCTGTTTTACTACATTGACCGAAAAAGATATTCCTGTTGTTATGGATCGAATTCGGAAAATTACCGAAACATGTAAATCTCATAGTTGAAATGTCAAACAGGGTTAGATTTATTTTTACAAGCTGTTTCTGTAGCTTTAGGGTCACAGTTGTAGAAGGCAGAAGCATACCTCAACTCTGAATCGACTAAGTGCAATGCAATGGATTAAGTTGCATTATACTTAATGTGCTGGGACTTGTGCTTAAGATTTGGAATATGGATCTGGAGGTGATTAAAAGAAACTTGGTTACCTGGACTGTGTAGATATAAATAAACCAGGTTCATTGTAAAAATTCTGGCCTCTATGCCCATATTTTCATGGCCCAAAGGAAAAGGCAGAAGGTCACCTTCTATTTTCTGCCACTTGGCATTCTAGAGTGCACTTTTACGCCTTCAATATTAATGATTTGCAGACAGCTAGAAACATATTTGATTCTTCTTGCGGTTTAGCGGCCCTATTTGAAATGATGCAGCGGTAGTTGTGACTTGTGATTAGACAAACTTGGCTAAAAATGATTCTACAAGGGTACATTTTTAGAAAATTGATCAATGGCAATCCGTGAAAGCTACATGCTTTTCTTTTAAAACATCACAAATTGATTCCTTAAATGTAGTTAGAGATACTTCAAACAGAAACTTCCAGGGGGAGGGTCCCCATGGCAATCTTCTTCTGATTGAATTATTTTAGTTTGTCAGAATTCAACCCTTAGTGGCCTTCTAGTCACAGGCCATTATAGCTTTACATAATTGAAACACCTTTTCCCCTCTGAAGTCCTTATGCAATCCACTCCAAGTTTACCAGAGCTGAAAGAAACAATAAGTGGTACACTCTAGAATCTCTCCCAGGCTGTTTCTTGTGGTAGTGTTAAAATGAGTCCCTCCATTGATACACCCTGGCATAATGCAGTTTCCTCTCACCGGTCATAATAGACTTATAATAGAAAATAGTAAAAGAGCTGCAGCATATAAGGAGCTTGCTAGCTGCTGCTGCTTGTCTCAGCTTGTCTAAATGTCCTTTTTTCACATTTCCTTTTTTTTCTTACTTGATCTTAGTAGCTGCCTACCATTCCACTCAGGTGTGTCCATCAGTGTGCGTGCGAGTGCGCACATGCACTGAAGGAAAAAAAAAAAAAAAAAGGCCGTATGCAATGTACAAAGATTTTGTAGGGGTATGAGAGAGGTTATGGTAGGTAACCTTACCTTCAATTTTTTTTTTTTTTTTTTGAGAGGCTGATCCTGGGCACATGCACTAAAGAGAAGATTAAAAATTGGGAGAAATGTTTAGTATTGATCTGCAAATGAGATACATTAAACGAATGATTTTATTGCAAAAAATAAAAAGTCATGAACAATTGATGATGGTAACTGGAGAACAAATGCAAAAGAATCAATTTCTATTTCTTATATATGTCAAATAAGCAACTCTTTTGTCCCCTCTGCACAACTAAACAATGTCCCCTTTGCAGCTAGACTACTTGCTTTGATCTCTGCCCCAAAAATATACTGCTAATCTAACTTGAAGGCTGTCCAATAAATCCTGTACTGTGTACATAATCATATTACCCCAATCCATTTCTGATAGACTCGAGAACCTGAACAACCTCTGCCATGCTTGGCCTCCTTGAAGGAACTTCAGATGAACAAATGAGCCCCAACTTCATAACCTGAATAAGCTCATTCTCTGCAAAACCGCGCAAACTTCTATCAAAGCAATCTGAAGCGGAGCCACTTTCCAACAACTCCCGAACATATTCACACAAGACAACGACCTCATTTGCTCTTGGACTCTCTACTGGTTTCCTCCCTGTAACCAACTCTAAAAGGATAACTCCAAAGCTATAAACATCACATTTCTCACTCAGTCTCAAACTTTGAGCTAACTCTGGCGCAACATACCCGACTGCAGTGTGGAATTTAGTTAAACCATAGTTATCCAAAATGGGAAGCAATTTCCCCAACCCATAATCTGACAGCTTAGCCTCATACTTCTCATCTAAGAGTATGTTTGTTGATTTGATGTTGAGATGAAGAATTGGAGGCCGGCAGTCATGATGAAGGTAAGCTAGGGCCCTCGCTGTTCCAAGAGCAATGTAAAACCTCCTGGACCAAAACAACGCATTATTGCTGCCACCAGAGCTGGTGCCTTCATAACTAAGTCCATGTAGATTATCATACAGATTCCCATTTGTGACAAATTCAGATAGAACCAACTGCATTGTTGAGGACCAGTAGTAACCCTGAAAAGCAACCAGATTCGGGTGTTGAAGGTTGCCAAGGCGTCCAATTTCTTGCTCAAATTCATCTTGGCTTCTGATCCTTCCCAGAGTCTCAAGCTTCTTCACTGCAATTGATATCCCGCCTTCAAAGTTAGTCCTGTAGACTGAACCAATGGACCCACCACCAATCAGACACTCCTTATCAAGCAAAGCTTTTGTGCCAGCTTCCCAATCTTCATACTTAGATGGCAAACTTTTGCTGAAGAGAACCAGCTTCCCAATTATAACATTTGATTCCGTGGAACCTAGTGGTGTGCTCTCAACAACCATTGTTTCATCAACTTTTTTCCTTCTGCTAGCCCTGATGTTCATGATGTATACCACACAAACACCAGCAAAGATCACTGCAGCAGCAACAATTGCGACAATGACAGAATTACTCAGCTCCTTGGTTTTCCTTCGTGTAGAACTTGTACCGTTGCCGTTTGCTGAGCAAGGTGTGTCCAAGGGGGCGCCACAGAGTAGGGGATTGTTAAAAAATGCATATGGACCAAAATGCTGTATGGATGGAGGAATGGTACCAGAGAGCTTGTTGTAGGAGACGTTTAAATGTGTTAAATTCGTCAGATTTCCAAGAGAAGGGGGAATGGACCCAGAAAGTGAATTATTTGACAAATCCAGAAATTGGATTTTTAAAATGTTCCCTAGGCTCGGAGGAATGCTTCCATTGAGCCGGTTTTGATGCAAGTCAAGAACTTCTAAGGAAGTTATGTTGTAAAGGGTATCAGGAATTTCTCCCTCTAAATCATTACCAGAAACATCCCTGCACCAACAAATTAGAATTTCTTCAGGTTTGAATTAAAGAAGTTTGATTGGAGTGTAGAATAATTTAAAAAGGCGATTGAACTCACAGCTCACGAAGAAACTGGCAGTTGCTTATATCATCAGGAATATGGCCAACAAGGTGGAGATTGTGCAAATCCAGAATGAGAAGCAGCTCTATGCTTCCCAACTCCTTTGGAATAGTCCCGCCTATTGAATTATTACCCAATCGAACCACATATAGATTCTTCATATTTCCAATCCCTACTGGGATACTCCCATTCAGCCTGTTAAACCCCAAGTCCAAAACCTTGAGGCTTCTACAATTTGTAATGCTAAGCGGAATTTCCCCATCAAAATTATTGCCTGAAGCATAAAAAAACTCCATGCTCTCACTACAGGTGATCTCAGGGATCTCCCCATGAAACCCATTATAGGATACATTGAACAAAGAAATATTTTTGGATCCGAGAACCCCAAATGGTGCCAGCCCTGTAAACAAATTGCTAGCAAGGTCCAAAACTTTCAAGCTCTGGCATGCTGAAATCTCCTCTTGAACACTTCCTGATAGCACATTGCTTCTTAAAATCAGATACTCTAACATAGGAATACCACAAACCCCCGAAGGAATGCCACCACTAAGATTATTAAAAGAGAAATCAAACCCTGCAAGGTTCCTGCAATTCAAAATTGATACAGGAATCGAACCTGAAAGCTTGTTACCAGACAGAGAAACATACTTGGTTTTATAACAATACTTGAATAAAGCTGATGGTATCTCCCCGGAAAAACCATTCTTTGACAAATCTAGAAACCGAATGCTCGCTAAATCACCAATAAAATCTGGGATTGACCCGGATAATGCATTAGAACTCACATTGATCTTCCACAATGTCTTAATGTTAGCATAATCTTGTGGGATATTGCCTGAAAACCGATTCCCAAACAATGTCAAAATCCTCAAATATTTCAAACCTGACAAGGCCGGTGACAACACCCCACCAAGACTAGTGTTCCATAAAAGAATCCTTTCTACAAATCCAGCAGAGTTACAGTACACACCACTGTAATCCTGGCAAGGGTCAGCACTCAAAACCCATGAATTTAAGCTACTCTTCGGATCACTGGTGATATTTCCCTTGAATTGAAGCAAAATCTCCTTCTCCGTTGCTGGTGACACTGTAGCAATCCCAATAAAGCAGGAAAGAAAGCATAAAAGAGCATGAGAAAGACGAAATTGATAAAGTCTTCTCATGCTCGCAACTCTGTGCTGGTCAGAGTGTCTATCCGTTTGGCATTATGGTAGCTGGATCCAATTGACAGAAGATCTGAGCTTTCTAGCTACTGTGCTTTGAATGTAACAATTCTTTTCCAGAATGAAAAAATACATTTTTTTTTTCTCACTGGAATTGAAAAGGAAAGTACTCTGACAATCCAAACGCATTAATTCAAACAGAAAATGGAAATGCAAGTACCTATTGAAATAGCTTCTTCTTTTGATTCTTGGTTCTCTCAGTCTAGCCTGAACAACGGAGATCTGGGACTTTTTGTGTTCTGGGTTTGCATCAAATCAAATGCAAGTACCAAAAATCTAGGCTTGCAAAGAGAAAGAGAGAGAATGAATGGAGGGCAGGCAGGCAGGCATGGGAGTCTTGTAATGAAAATGGTGAAATAGTGACTGTCTTGGCTGGAAAGAAAGCAGGTGAGAGTGAGTGAGCCAAATTTAATACTTAACTGCTTTTATAAAAAAAAAACCATGGATTTAGCAGTTGCCACCAACAGAAGCTGAACCACGTGCATGTGAATCTCTTACGCACACAAAAACTCTCTCTCTCCACAAAAACTCTCTCTCTCTCTCTCTCTCTCTCTCTCTCTCTCTCTCTTTTGTTTCAAAAACTTTCTTTTTAACAATGATTCATATGCATCAAATATGAAACCCAACCTGTCTTGCTCTTTCTTTTTCTAGTATCTCATATAAGCACCGTGTAGGCCCTTTTGTTTACTCAAACCCAGCATTTACTCTCTCACCCACCAACCACGTCACCACTGCCACAATCAACCACCACCCACAAGACCACCATCACTATCAACTATTTACTACTCTACCACCCAGAAAACATAAAGACAAAGGAGTATAAAGAAAGAGAAAAAAAAAAAAAAAAAAAGAGGAAGAGAAGCTTTTGCCTTCTTTGTCTGTCTGTACTGTTTGACGAAGAGAGGGGGCTTTTGCTTTGCTTTGTTTGCTTTTTGGCTTTAAACCTTCTTTCTAGTTTCTATCCGTTTCGCTTGTGACTTTTGTTGTTTAATCTATTGTTTTTTGTTTATTAAAAGTTTTACTAATATTAATTTCAGCAGATGATACGTCACAGTTATTATTTTTTTTCAAAACTTTTCTAAAGCACTAATCTAACCGAATGAAGAAAAAAAAAAGTTAAATTTCTTCCAATTTATGATTTGGAAAAGGATTTGACATAGCCATAATTGCTAACGATTTTTTTCCCCGACATCTAAGTTAAATCTTGTATTTCCAACCACCCATAAAAAAAAAATACATTTACCTAATCGCTCATTTGTTTTTTTGTCGGTGGGAAATCATTAGCGAATTGTATAAATATGATATGACTGAAAACTTTCTTGGAAAGTTGAATCCAATTGCCACACATGTTGATCAAAGGAGCATAATTTCTCTCATTTGATTGAGTTGGATGGATAAGACTCTTTCTATTTTGATTTATGCAATTATGCTTAATGTCAATAATCAACACAGTATTGTTCGCTTACGTACTTAGCCTGAGTGGCAGTTTTCTCTTTGATTATGGAAGATGCATGTAAGAAGGCTTATGAAGTCACTCTCATAAAACAGTGCCTATTGTTATTTTTTAATTAATCACATAAAAGTATTAAATAAGAAGGCATATCAATAAATTGAGTTAAAAGACTCTTCCTAAGTAAGAAATGACATTTTTTACACATAATATGTCTTGATTATTGTATTATAAAAATAATGTTAATGATGAAATCAAATAAAATTGATGTTTTTATTTATTTATTAATAATTCAACAGTTTTGGGAGATGATATTTAATTTTTAAATGTCTTCATTAAAAACACCTAAATGTGTTAACGAGTTGAACTATAAAGTTTTTGACAAATAAAAGTATTATTATTCTAATCACAACAAATCATGTCAAAAAGTAATGTTATTAAGTCTTTAAGTAGGGTTTGTGGGGTGTATTTATATTAGAATATCTTTTTTACTCCTTTGTGTTTGTTTGTTTCTTAATAAAAATATATTAATATTAAAAAAATACTATGTCCCTGATCTTTTTGTCAAACATGATGCGTACAAAATATTGTGGTCGTAATCTTACTCAATAGTATTTACATGGTTTTCCATAAGTCATAGGGTTACACAGACAGAATCATCTAGGTGACTGGGTCTATGACTCTTTTGTGCGTTCAAAGACCAACTGTGTTAAGGGCTGGAACCCAAAAAAAAAAACACTGTGTTAAGGGCTATTCCTTTTTATGTATTTTCAAAGGTTTGATTTAGTCTTAAAATCTGGCCGTTTTAACCTTATTTTCCCTTTCAAACTTTTTGTCCGTTTACATTGACCAAAGGGAATAAGAAGAATTAATGGTCAAGAAAAGTACACTAGCAGAAGCCAATAACATTAAAAAAAAAAAAAAGAAGCCAATAACATTAAGTTATTAATGACCGTCCAATTTATTCAGGTTTCTATGCCGTGTTTGGCTGGTCTATGAAATGCTTTTAATACGTTCAAAACAGTTGGCATTTCCATTTGTGGTCCACAAACAGTGACCCCTTAACAGTATTTATGATTTTTCTTCTATTTATGAGTTTTTCTTTTTAATTTTCTCTGCTCCCAATATCAACGTCACAATACACTTTTTTAAGCAAAAACACTGCTGCGAAGCACTTTAATATGGCTCCAAAATGGTGCATTGGCCAAGTTAACTCTAAGTACACGCAACAATAAGGTGCGTGTACATCAACCTCAAGTTAAATATTATTAGTTATGTGCTAAACAAATATGGATAAAAATTGTTAATAAACTATTTTAAAAAAATTTTGGCACTTTTTATACGAAGAATTTAAAAAGTTTTCAAAAAAATGAACTCATTTTTTCTTTTTTCATAAAAATTTTCTAACCCAATGTTCTTAAAGCATTTATTAACTTTTTTTAACAAATTTGACAGCGCCTGGTAAGCATTAATCACAAAATTAGTAGTATGGGTTAAGTGTAATCAGCAAGCACTGTACACGATGGTGTGGTAGTTGTGGATTGTTTACAGTCTCTCTTGCTTTATGCAGAATCTTTGTCATGTGCAATTGTTATGGCATTAAGCCCGAGTCTCTTTCTGTAGCTTTCTGAGATGGGACAATTTTATAATCTATATGGGGAATCTGGTTTTTAAATTTCAACATTTCGTTAATGAGACAATAACTTGGAGCAAAGTTTTTAAGCAATCCAATCTTTACAATGGAGTGGAAACTGGAATGCTTCAACTCAAAGATAATAGATTTAGATGAATTCAACCTACCAAAAACTTGTTCAAATAGGAATGTTTCAACTACCAAACAACAAGTCTTTAGACACCCCTTTCAGTTTGGTTTATGAGGTAAGATTGTAACAAACTTTGGATGAATATGCCAAGTTTAATAGAACCCCAAATGTAGACATTCAGCCGGGTAGGCAATAAAAAATGAGTAAACATTAGGTCCGGAGCTGGCGTAAAACCAGTGTTTTACGCCAGCCAATGAGACCTCGCCACGTCAGATATCACTTAAACACTTCACTTAAACATTATGACCTCAGGAAAAAACACTTCACGCTCACATCTTCCTTTGCTTGCTTCTCTTAACGCCGTTCCTTTTCCTCTGCTTCCCTTCACGCCGAACCTCCACCACTGCCACACAGATCGCCAGAGCAGACTCGAAACAGAGAACGAAGAAAGAAAACCACAGCCCTCAGACAAAAGCTCCCTCTTCCATCTTTGCTTGCCCAAACCTCCACCACACCACACACCGGAGCTCACCGCCACAGATTTTGCCGGAGCTGTGATCGGAGCTTGGAAACAAACTGGAGCCGCCGTGAACCGCGATCCAAAGGTTTGTTTTTCATGATTGGGGAAAAGGGAACACCCAATTCGAAATCCAAATTGGGGAAAAGGGAAAATTTTTTTTCCCTTTTCCCCAATTTGGATTTCAAATTGGGTGTTCGGATTTTTTGTTTGGTTCATCGGAAAGTTTCAAATTTTCAGCATTTCCTTTTTGATGAGAACGGAGGGTGAGTGTATGTTCATATCTCGTATTGTCCTAATGAAAGATGCTGTGTTGGGTTTTGATATGATCAGGGGTTTGTTTGGTTTTTGAATTAGGGATGTTTGATTGATTTGATTAAGTTATATTGACTGTTAGATAAACTGGCTTTAGATGTACAATGTGATGGGATTGAGTTTGGAAATGATAATTGAATACTAAATTGGAACTTGCTGTGAAGAAGTTGACAATTGTGTTGAAAGTTTCAAAATTTGTTTTACTTTTTTGCAAGTGGGTTTTTGTTGGGTTGCTATAGCTGTATTATGCTTATAAGATTGATATTGTGTTTTTTCTGATTTCTTTTATTGTGGTTTAAACTGAGAAAATTTTGGTTTTTGAAGTTTATGTTGGGTTGCTGGAGTTTTTTTTTTTTTTTTCTCTGTATGTATATGCATATGTGTATGTGGGTTTTTCTTGGTGCAATATTGATATGTGTAAGTTGGGTTGCTGGAGCTTTTGTATCTGTCATGGCAAAGGCATGCTCTCTCTATCTTTTCTTCACTTACCAATGAATGGAAATTGTAGTGTTTTATTAATGGGACCTTTTATATGAATGCTGGCACCAAAATTCATAGCCTGCTAATGTACTCATATTTCAAACTGTCCACTAAAAAAATGTTCTACAGATACAGAACGTTGATAAAAATGAAGTGTAATAGCTGATTTGATACCTAGGAGAGTATTATCTGCCAATGGAAATTTTACAGGGAACATTTTGAGGTCATATTGTTTTTTTAATGTAATAGTGTTTTGAGGTCATATCAATGTAATAGTGTTTTTTCTGATTTCTTTTATTTTGGTTTGAATTGGGAAAATTTTGGTTTTTGAAGTTTATGTTGGGTTGCTGGAGTTTTTTTTGTACATGTATGCATATATGTGTGTGGGTTTTACTTGGTGCAATTTTATACTTATATGTATGTGGGTTTTACTTGGTGTATGTGCAAGCATGGCAAAGTTTGAGAATTGGGGGATTATTTTGGAAGGGTAAAAAGAATGTGGTGATGTTGTCATTCGTAAAACATTGTTCTTTTGCCTATATAGAATAGTTGGTTAAGATGAATTCATTTAATTGTTGTCTTAAATGCCGTAAGAGCATGCTTATCTCAATTGTCATTTTCAAATGGACTTAAAAAAGAACTTCAGAATTTGGATAAACATAATTTGTTAAGAAAACAGCTATGATGTGAAGCATGGTCATCATACATAACAAAAATATAAAAACTTGAGAGAGCATATACTATTATATGGGGTAAGAGGGGGGAGGGGGCACCAGAAAGATGACCTTGTTATTTATGATTTGTATTTCTAGAAATTATTTCCAGCAGAAACTTCCATCTTGACTCGCCCCCTTATAAGCAAAAGCTAATTTGGAGTCCTCTATTGTGCACCTTACACGTTTCCATTGCTACATTTAACCAAATCGGAATGATTTTGATTATATTTTAGGAAGCTGTTCCTTTGTCCTTGATTATGTGAAGAGCCCAATTATTTTTATGATTATCCGTGTTTGTATTTGATTTAATTCCTTTGTGATAGCTAGAATCTCTCTATGAAATGAAACTTTAATTTCAGTTTGTAATGTATCTTGCTTTGTTTTCCTTTTCATGTGGAAACCATTTTCAGGAAGAGCAAGGTTCGAGAGATAGAAGAAAAGAATCAACCAGGGGTTTATGAGAAATGGAAGATAAAAGGTTAGCAGTAGCAGAAGCTTGCAAAGCAAAGAAGGCACTGAAATATCTTCACAATTTTTTATCAGATATTTCGACATTTATAGAGCACATTGGAAAGAGTATAGTACCAAGATCACCCTAGAGAAATATTTGATAAACTATGATAATTTTACCTAGTGACATGAGAAACAGAATTCATTGAACTGATTTATAATTCATAGCTATATTCACGAGTGTCGTGTCTCTTTGATGTTCCCATAGTTTTCATTATAGAGTTGATCATTATTGTTGTAATGTATAAACGCATGCTTCTGGAAATAATATTTATTGATGGGAATTTTAATTATTTATTGATCAGAACAAAGATCTTACTGGTTGATCGCTTCAAGAGTGGAGTAAGTTCTTTTTATTTCACATATAGAGTCCGTTTGGATAGAGCTTATTGCTGAAAACTGAAAATACTGTAGCAAAATAATTTTTAAATGTGTAAATAGTATGCGGGACTCATTTTTAATAAAAAATTGCTAAAAAGGTGCGTGAAC
Source organism: Castanopsis chinensis (assembly GCA_032878915.1). Taxonomy (NCBI): domain Eukaryota; kingdom Viridiplantae; phylum Streptophyta; class Magnoliopsida; order Fagales; family Fagaceae; genus Castanopsis; species Castanopsis chinensis. The sequence goes on along the minus strand of JAVQMG010000115.1, from coordinate 6,101,435 downwards.
AGTGCATGTACAGTGCGCGTTGCCACCTTGTCCCTGCGGCAGAACCGAAGAAAAAAAAAAAGAAAAAAAAAGTAGAAAACGTGAAAACATAAACGCATAAAAAAAAAAAAAAAAATTGAATCCAAACGAATACTTACTTTCAGAACAAAGTTGGTTACCCCAATGAACTTATAAATTGACTAAGTCTTTGAGCGCCTAGTACAAATAGCAACAGGCCAACGCAAAAACTTGTAGCCAACTTCACCTGGGAAGCAAAGTAAACCTAAGACTAATCATGCTTATTTGAATTATGGTGTTTTTGGACACACTTCTTTCAATTATTTCAAATTATCTGAACGTAGACTAAACACATTTTCCACATTTTGAAGAGTATACATCACAATAACATAGAGCTTATTTTTCTAGGGAGAAACAAAATAGAAAATGCATCTATTGCCTTTAAAATTGATCAAACTCCTTCAGCAAAAATGAAAGAAACCTCCATGCTTGCACATACACATATGCTTGCGCAGGTTTTTTTTTTTAGTGGTTTTTTTTTTTTTTTTTGAAGTTTTCTGCAAAAATGAAAATTGAGAATACATTCACCTGAAATAAAACCTGTCACAATTTTTCCTGTAAAAGTTTCTAATTGAAAATACTTTCACCTGAAATAAAGCCTGTCACAATTTTTTCTACAAGTGCTTCTAATTGAGAATACTTTCACCTGAAATAAAACCTGTCACAATTTTTTTACCTGAAATAAAACCTGTCACAATTTTTTCTATAAGAGCTTCTAATTGAGAATACTTTCACAATAAAACTTGTCACAATTTTTTACCTTAAATAAAACCTGTCATAATCTTTAAAAAATTTATTCATGCTTTCATTCCTTTGAGTTGTAGACATCCCAGCACAAAATGAGCTTCGTAAGTAAGCTGGAACCCATCTTTCACACCGCATATAAAGATTTCCCAACCAATCATTATCCCCCAATTCATATTTCTCCATAATCTGACTCCATTCTAACTCAAACTCTTCAATAGTGATTGTATCATGGATGCAATGGTAAAATTCTTCTTGAAAATGTGGATATTTATTATATACATGGGACAACTGTTCTGAAACTTTCTGTAAAAGATGCCACATACACAATATATGAGTTGCATTTGGCAATACATCTGTAATTGCCTTAGCCATAGCCTTGTCATCGTCTGTTATAGTTGTAGAAGGAGGATTTCTAGGCATTGTATTAAGCCAAGTCTTCAACAACCATGTATAAGATTCTACTGTTTCATTGACAAGCAAAGCACATCCAAACATCACAAATTGATGATGGTGGTTAACCCCTATGACAAAAGGCATCTTATAACGATTTGTTTGGTATGTAGCATCAAAGGTAATGATATCTCCAAAATATTGGTATGCCATTCTTAACCTAGCATCTGCCCAAAAGCAACTACCCATGCACCCATATTCATCAACTTCAATTGCATAAACAAAACTTGGATTTTTACATTGACTCTCAACAAAATATTTGTACATTCCCTAAGCATCTCCATCTTGAAGCAACTTTCTTCTTTTACTACCCAAATAATTTTGAATATCAACTGGAATACATCCAACATTATAATCACCACCAGATTCTTTACTTAACACAGACATTATCTTGCTTGGGGCTCTACCTGACTCATTGAGTGTATCTATAAGATTCTTTTGGGCACTTGTTATCACTCTATGCCCACGAAGCAAACTTGTACTCTTAGGGGTAAGAAGCTGATGATTATGACCCTCCACAAACTTACATACAATCCATGTATCATCAACTTTCTTTAAACTAATCATTGCTTTGCATCCCACTCTTGTTTCTGCACGCTTTGGACCTGTTCTTTCATTGTCTTTATTACATTGACGACGAAATCCTTCCTTTGAACAAACATACTCAATTACAACCCTTATTTTATCTTTACTCTTTCGAGTATGATTTACTCGTATACTAAAACCCTTTCGCCTTGCATATGCATTACAATATGCACGAGCAGCCTCTAAATTTTCAAATACCATATCAAGATGTGGTTCTGAATGTCTATTGCATGCAAAAGTTTGATTTGAATCATCCAATGACAAGTCTACATTATTTTGATCTTCATTTATTTCTAACTCATCATGTACTAAGTCATCCACCATATCACAAAGTGAGATTGTTTCAGGTTCTTTGTTGTTCGCACTCATATTTTCAATTCAAGTAATATTATATTTCAATATGACCTATAAAAAACAAAAGAGAAGAAAAATTCATAAGCAACAATTAAGAATAAATTTAAAATTTGTGCTATTACAATACTAAACTTGCCAAATTTGGCAAACTTCTTCTATTACAAAATTAAAATTGTTAGGACATATGTAGTTCAAGTCTGTGAACATATGTCACTATTTTATGTAATTGGCTTATCCTTAGACAAAACGCACTTTACTTGTAATTGGGTAGATTTAGGATGAGTTTAACACTTCAGTTCAAGGTTAAGTGTTGAAGCCGTCAAAGTCTGTCCAAGAAACAAGCTGGGAAGTGCAAGATTTTAAAGCTCGACACATACCTCGACAGATACATCTATCGAGCTTTAAAGAAGCTGTTTTGCCCGAGCCTCGACAGCTATCTCGACACCTCTCGACACCTCTATCTGTCGAGAATTAAAGAAAACAGATTTTCAGGTCTGTTTCAAGTCTAATCCGTGAGTGTGTCTTTGGGACTTCTTTTCTCCTAACCCTAGACATATAAAATGATTATTTTAAGGGCCGTCAAAATTAGAGATCACAGAAAACAAGTTGCACATTCTTTGAGAACTCGTTGTTCATGCAATTTGTGATCTAACAGACAAAGTTCGTGCCCTAGTTCATCCTTGATGATTTGAAGAACTTTGCAGCCAACTCTCTCTCTCTCCATAGTTGGTAATTGAAGTCGCGTACTGGGATCCGCGCATCTGGTTAGTCACGTACTTGGGAGCCGTGCATTAAAAGGAGAAACTGTCACTACAGAACAAGTCCAATTGAGTATTGGGGTAAGAGTTCAACTGTAGGTTGGTGAGGTACTTGGGATTCCTTACTTGTAACTGCTTGTTGTGATAATAGTGGAGTTTCAGGAGTGGTGACCTTAAATCACCCGGTGGGGTTTTTGCCGTAAGGTTTTCCCCATTCGTGAACAAATCACCGTGTTATTTACTTTCCGCTGCTTAACTTAGTTTCGGTGATTTGTTTGTGCTGCCACGTGCTATTGCATGATTAATTTGATTAATTAAAAACTAGGCTAATTAATTAATCTAAATTATCACAAGGGGTCAACGCGTTTGTGGCCTGTCAAAAATTTAATTGGAAAAGTTTACGCTAATATTACAATTATCATTAACAGTAGGAGAAAATTGACATTGGTACATATAGCTCCAAGTACATAAAACAGCTATCAAATAGCTCCAAGTACATTGGTACATTGGTGCATATATCTCCACTCACTAAACTTTATTACATAAAATAGCTCCAAGTACATCCTTATTTGCACTTTGGTACATATAGAGAGCAAATTGACATTACAAGTAGGAGAAAATTGACATTACAAGTAAGAAAAAATTATATTTAAAACTAAAAATATTTTAATAGCTATCAAATAAAATGATACTAGCTATGTCCCAAAGGCTAAGTTGACAGCGGAGAATTCAATAACCACAGTATGTAAACTTGTCGGAAAGGCACCTGTAAGAAGCAAAAATTTTCTATGTAACCGTAAGCCCCTTTACGTTACAAAATAACTTTACCCTTACAATATTAGAAAATACAAGGAATTTGAGACAACTATTAGTCCATTATAAACTAAATTTAGATCTAAATGAAGAGTATATAAAATAAAAGAGACCAAACCAATTGCAACACAAAGACCCAATAAACACTCAAGTGCAATGATATTTATGGTGCAAGTATACCTCATCGAAGGTGCAACAATCGTAGGCAAAGCACACAACTAAAAAGCTCTACGTCGACTAACCCCATCAGCAATCCAACCATTGAGTAGCGCACCCCCAGGCATGTACTCACAACCAGACCTTCATTAAAATAAATGACAACCTTTTAGATAAGGGAACTAGATGCAGAAATCATACATCACATTAGAACGATTAACGAAAAATATCAACTCAATGTCACCTTCTGCCAAAGTATTCCCACTAAAACCAAGATCTATAGAAATGCTTTCAAGTGGTTCATTAACTACTCTGAATAGATCAGGTACCAAACAAAAAAGGGCAAAAGTAGAAATTTCAGTTAGTTGCTTCACACGTGAATAACACTCAGAAAGAGAAAATAAAAGGAAGAAAAGACTGAGTTCAAGAAAGAGCACCAACCCTGTATGGTAGCCAAATAAGAAAGAAATTCAGCAATTCTATCATACAATAAGTAACATTCTTTTGAATCTTCTAAAACTGGGTTAGGTAACTACCAACCCAAAAAAAAAAAAAAAGATTTAAACACCTTATACCATGGACTTGAGCATTAAGCTGTCATAGCAAAGCCATACACAACAAACAAGATTGCATAAAGATATAATGATTTGCATAAAAAAATAATCAAACATGACAGCTTAATAGAGGACTCCAAATTAGCTTTTGCTTATAAGGTGGCGAGTCAAGATGGAAGTTTCTGCTGGAAATAATTTCTAGAAATACAAATCATAAATAACAAGGTCATCTTTCTGGTGCCCCCCTCCCCACTCTTGCCCCATATAATAGTATATGCTCTCTCAAGTTTTTATATTTTTTTTATGTATAATGACCATGCTTCACATCATAGTTGTTTTCTTAACAAATTATGTTTATCCAAACTCTGAAGTTCTTTTTTAAGTCCATTTGAAAATGACAATTGAGATAAGCATGCTCTTACGGCATTTAAGACAACAATTAGATGAATTCACCTTAACCAACTATTCTATATAGGCAAAAGAACAACGTTTTACGAATGACAACACCACCACATTCTTTTTACCCTTCCAAAATAATCCCCCAATTCTCAAACTCTGCCATGCTTGCACATACACATATGCATATGTATACAAGGAAAAAAAAAAAAAAAAACCTCCACCAACCCAACAGTAGCTTCAAAGGAAAAATTTACCCAATTTCAACCGCAATAAAAGGAAAAAAAAAAAAAGCACTATATCAATGTTATAAGTATAAAATTGCACCAAGTAAAACCCACACACATATATGCATACATGTACAAGAAAAACTCTAGCAACCCAACATAAAATTCAAAAACCAAAATTTTCCCAATTCAAACCAAAAAAAAAGAAATCAGAAAAACACTATTCATTGATATGACCTCAAAACACTATTACATTAAAGAAACAATATGACCTCAAAATGTTCCCTGCAAAATTTCCATTGGCAGATAATACTCTCCTAGGTATCAAATCAGCTATTACACTTCATTTTTATCAATGTTCAGTATCTGCAGAACATTTTTTTTAGTGGACAGTTTGAAATATGAGTACATTAACAGGCTATGAATTTTGGTGCCAACATTCATATAAAAGTTCCCATTAATAAAACACTACAATTTCCATTCATTGGTAAGTGAAGAAAAGATAGAGAGAGCATGCCTTTGCCATGACAGATACAAAAGCTCCAGCAACCCAACTTACACATATCAATATTGCACCAAGTAAAACCCACATACACATATGCATATACATACAGAGAAAAAAAAAAGGAAATGCTGAAAATTTGAAACTTTCCGATGAACCAAACAAAAAATCAGAACACCCAATTTGAAATCCAAATTGGGGAAAAGGGAAAAAAATTTTCTCTTTTCCCTAATTTGGATTTCGAATTGGGTGTTCCCTTTTCCCCAATCATGAAAAACAAACCTTTGGATCGCGGTTCATGGCGGCTTCGGTTTGTTTCCAAGCTCCGATCATAGCTCTGGCGAAATCTATGGCGGTGAGCTCCAGTGTGTGGTGTGGTGGAGGTTTGGGCAAGCAAAGATGGAAGAGGGAGCTTTTGTCTGAGGGCTGTGGTTTTCTTTCTTTGTTCTCTGTTTCGAGTCTGCTCCTGCAATCTGTGTGGCGGTGGTAGAGGTTCGGCGTGAAGGGAAGCAGAGGAAAAGGAACGGCGTTAAGAGAAGCAAGCAAAGGAAGCTGTGAGCGTGAAGTGTTTTTTCCTGAGGTCATAATGTTTAAGTGAAGTGTTTAAGTGATATCTGACGTGGCGAGGTCTCATTGGCTGGCGTAAAACACTGGTTTTATGCCAGCTCCGAACCTAATGTTTACTCATAAAAAATACATAAGGCTGGTTCACATGTTACGTGTATATAAGGTAATGATGTCTATAATTTACATTATTTTCTTTGAAATTTGTGATAAAATAATGTTTAGGGTTTTGCTTGCCTCTAATGCTTAGGGTTTGGCTTGCTTTCAATGCTCTTGTGCATTGGAGGCAACACAAACACGACATGTGTCTTAAAATGATCACGTTCAATCCCATATTTTAATTTTATTGAGTGTATAAAAGAACTAGAAGGAAATCCTACTCTAATGCTTAGTGTGTCTATAAGCCAACTTATTTGTTTAAAATAATTTTCTATATATTTATAAGAAAATAAGTAAGTTCTTCAAAACATAAGCCTAAATAAACACCACAAAATCAAGATGATAGATGTAGTGGGTAAAACAAATTAATTAAACTCAATACAATAAAAGTATAGCTTTTTTATGAGAACTACAAATGAAGCTCAAAGATTACAATTTGATTTAGAATAGCACAAGAAATATGCCTTTACTAGAGTTTCTCCCTTGTAGGGGATGTTTAGCCAAGCTTTAATCTCAAATTTCTCACCCTTAAATTGCATACACCATTTCAATCTTTTTCATTCTCTATTTATAGTAAGGTATACGACCTTTTATCCCAGTCACAAAAAGGTGAAAGTGACATTTGTCCCATCTCCCTCACCGTCATTAAAAACAATAAGGTGGTTGTAGGCCTAAAACTATCTCCTCTATAGTTCAGATAGGTCATTTAACATTTATGTTGGGTGGCTATTAGGAGGTAATAATAATTAATGTGGAGACGACAATTTGCTTTACCTAAACACTATCCCATGAATGAACCATGGTGTCTACTTTGCGCAGGCTATTTCAACTCTGTCATCCTCCATCATTGGGTTCCTAAGGAATACATGGGTCATGGTCATGAGCTATTGTGCAGATATTCCCTAATTAAGTGGCCATCTTAAGTTGAGGGCCCTTGAACCTGATTGCCTTAACCCCTTTGTAAGGAAATGGGCCTATTCCCCCAAAATAGATATGTTATCAACGAAAGAAAATATTTTGTTAAAGATTATTATTTAGTGAACAAAGCTTAACAATGTGTAACACACACAAAAATATATATATATATATATATTGTTTTGTTCCAAGCATAAAGGTCTTCTAATAGGGGAGGGATGCAACATATTAATGAATGCTTATGCATGACAGATTTGAAGAGAACTTTAGAGAAGTGACTTTAATTCTGCTACAATCATAACTATGGCGGGCAAAAAGTAAATCAATTAATTATAACTAGTTTTAATTATGCTACAGTTCACTCACACAATTAATTTATAAAGATGGGATGCAAGGTCAACCTTGAAATACCCGTTGTGTAAGATGAAATGAAGATCATGGTTAAATTTTGTATGCAAAGTGGAAGTATTCAATTAGAATTTGTATTGAAATAGCTAAATGTTCACCCTTGAGTTCAGTCCAAGGATCTAGCTACAACTAGATGGTTTTACTCCCTTTTGCTTTTGTTTCTTTTTCAATTTTTTTCCTCCTTTACTCCCTTTGATCTGGGTGCTCTTTGGCTTTATATAAATTAGCAAGGATGCATCTGGATCTTGCATTTGGAGGGTTGAGATCAAATTCTATTGATACTTGTCCCATCAAGATCTTGCTAAAAGGTTTCTACAAAAAAATATGAGTTGTGATGGACACTGTTTATGGTCATTTCTCCATTAATACAACCAATTAAATGGTTACAGTGCATTTAATGCGGAGGAGATGGCTGCCTTGTTCTTCCTTTTTCTTCTCTTCCTTGTTCATAACCAAGTTACCTTTGTCTCCCTGGGGGCTACACCATGTTTCCTTCCTTTTGGATTCTCGGTCTTCCCAAGGTCAAGTAGGAATCCTTGGCATTGTCATCAACAACATCATCTTGAACTTCTTACTAGTTAAACAAGTCATCTCCAGATAGTTCCCCTCTTTGGAATTACTCTTGCTGCCTCCATTAACTTCCTTTGATCCTCATCCCCCCATAATAGCCCCCCCAAAACCTCAATCTTCGTTCTTGAGTCAAGAGAGAGAGGTTTTGTCTTCTTGGGATCGTTTCTTCTAATACCATGCTTCCAAAATGTCCCACATGAGAACGTCCTTTCAAATGATTGAAGCACACTCCTAACACTTCAAAAACCATAATGCCTTAATAAACGCAGTAGGTGGCTCGCTTTCCCCCACGTTTTGCGGTGAGATTAACATCGTACGGTCCTTATTCCTCCATCAAAAAAGTAGGAAAACTGCTGCTACCTTTTCACCCTTGTCTCTATTTCTTCCTTTTAAGAATAAGTAAACACTCCTCACTCCAGATAACTTGCCCAAGGAGACATTCTTTTCTAAATTTTGTAAGTGCACATCATTACTATTTTTTTTAATAAAATATTCTTGCTTCCTTTGCATTCATAGATTTTTCTCCTCTTTTATCTTTTATCTTTCCCACATGGGTAGAATTTTTAATTTTGTTGACACTCCCGAACACAGAGAGGAGTTTAAGAGATACCATAGGATCCCTAGAAACGTATCAATACAACACTGTAATTTAGGTGAATGGCATGAGAAAAGGCCTATTGAAGCCGTTGTGATTCTAATGATAGCCTTTATTGAGGGAGGAATAAAGATTCCTATGGGTAGAGTTACTAGATATTTTTTTAACTCTATTTAGACTTTGTCCAACTCAATGCGTCCCAAATATGTTTTAGGGTATTAGGTAGTGTGGACATGATGAACGAAAATATGGGTATAAACCTTACCCATCACGACATTAATTGGATCTATAGTTGCTAGAAGAATAACGAGGCAAACTACTACTTAAAATCTAGGGTTCTTGCTATTAGACTTATTTCTTGCCTCCCCGAGATGAACAAAGGCATGGACGAGGACTTCCTCATCATTTCCGAAAAATGGCATGACAGACTACATTGCCCGACCACAAATGGCATTCCTGGTGGGATAGTTTAGGGAAGTCCTTAAGACCTTGTGTTATTTAGGAAGACACCAATACTTTTAATATTTATTACTATTATTTTTTGATTTCATTACCCCTTAGTTTTATTTGGCTTAATCAGATGAGTAACAAAAATTTTTTTTCTTTCTTCAGAAAGAAAAAAAAGCTATTGTCAAAAGAAGAGATTTGGTAAATTTTGATTTACTAAGCCAAGTTATGATATACGAGATTTTCCTACATTGAGACGAGTAACTTTGGGCTGTACATGTCATTCTTAGTTTCAAACCTATTTCCAATTGATTCCAAGTGTCCAAGCACATGATCAAAGCCAGGGATTCGAGTCTTGCTTTGGTTGATGTAGCCATTGAGGGCATTATTCGGAAACCTCCCCCTATTGGTACACAAACTGTAAACCTCCCTAGTTTCAAAAATCCTTAACCAGTAGCTGAGGGAATCTTATCTTTGGACAACGAAGTTGAACCCTAATCCAAAGCCTAATCCGAAGAAGATAAAGAAGATAGATCGGGGGAAAGCACTGAAAACCTTGTCTACGACGAGGTTTCAAGGTCCTTTACTATCCAGACGAGATCGAGGATATAACATCTAGTTTAAGGTTAACAACAGCTCTTGTTAGTGAAAACCAAGAGGTAATTGAGATACTTGAAGTAATGGTGCTAGAAAAAGGGATGCCCGACTTATTATCTTTGTTGGAATCCCATGTTGGACCACCACCCACCAAGTCTCAGTAATTCCCAGACCTCCTACTCCGATTCCTCCTCCTCCTCTATAAAATGAACCAACCGATAAGAAGTAGAAAAGGGACAACAAAGGTGAAAGAGCTTAACAAAGGAGGGAGAGATCCAAAAGGAAACACCTCCCAAGGAAACAAAGGTAACGAAGACGAGCCGAACCCAACAAAGGAGGGGAGGAGAAGATTCCGAGATGATACCTGAACGCCAATCTCGAATTCCAAGCTGCACCCTCCGCTCGTACTAGATGGTGCCCCCTTCCTTACAAACTCCTCGATTCATAATTTTGATCACAGGAGGGCAGGTTACGTGGCCAACTCAGTCGAGTAAGCGCTTCTTCTTCCAAGAGACATGACTGAACTTCGGAACTTAAAAAAGCATGAGATGTTTCAATCCCTAAAGAGGGACTTAGCCCTGGTACACTTTCTTTCCTCTTCGTTTACTAACACTATTTTACTATCAGCGTACACTAATAAATTTTTTAGACATGTCTAACTTATAACTCTTTTTTTTTTTTTTTTTTTTGTGCAGGTACTTAGGCAACCTAGGCAATGCATGTGGTCAAGGAGTGAGTTGATTAGGCTCTCCATGAAAAGAAGGAAGAGGAGTCTAAACGTTACACTGCCCAAAAGGCATAAGCTCAGATAAACAAAAAATTAAAGGAAACTCTCTCCAAACTGTCTAAGAGTGATAAGGCCAGAAAAAGCGTTGAGGCCTCGACAGAGCGTTTTGAAAGGCAGGCCCGAGAATAACTCCACCACTTGCGAAAGGTAGAAAGTCAGCTTATTACTGCTTTGGTGAAAATTTTTGAGTTGAACAAGGAATTGGAGCAAAAAACCAAGGAGATGAGTAAGGTTGAGCAAGTTGCATTTGATATGGGACTAAAAGAAACTAAAGCTCACCTCAAGTCCCAGATCCCAGTGGTGTGCCGAAGCTTCTATATTCGGACTTGGGTTGAGGCCTTAAATGCAACCAATGTAGACCTTTTTTCAGAGCTAAGAAATCCAGAGAAGGTGTTTTACCCTCCAGCAATTAGAGCGCACACTTCTGCTTAATCTCCTTCCATCCACAATGACTTTGTTGGTGGCCTCCACTTGTCTATTATTTTGTAGGCACGAAAGGGTGGAATACCTATTTTTTATCCCTAAGTCACAACAGTACCTCCGAAAGGCTTTACTATCAAATTGAAGCCCATTATTCGAGATAAGTATGTTAGGGACCTTAAACCTTGTTACAATATTTCACCACACGAACCTTATGACATCTTGATCTTGGATGTTAGCCAATGGTTCAACCTCGACCCATTTAGTAAAATAGTCAGTTACAACAAGGAGATATCTTCGATTTTCTGTTGCCCTAGGGAAAGGTCCATTAATATCCATCCCCCATTGTGCAAAAGGCCAAGGACTACTCAATGGATTCAGCACTCCCCCCAGTTGATGAACGTTAGGAGAATATCTCTGACACTAATCACACCTCTTAACATATTCTTGAGAGGACTTTTGCATGCTTGGCTACCAATAACCTTGTGTTAAGGCTATATGGGCAAGTGACCTATTCCTTGTATGACTACCACAATTCCTTCACGCAACTCCTCCATTAGTATTTCCACTACCTTAGGATGAATGCATAATAGATACGGCCCTGAATATGAGCTTTTGTATAATTTCTAATCCTCAGATGGCCAAAACCTCGATGCTTTCCTACAAATTTTCTCTGCCTCAGTTTTTTCCTTGGGCAATAGTCCACTTTTGAGTAAACAATGGATCCATCCAACTTGGTCCCATCCGAGTGAAATGGACACCAACTGGAATCGGCACATCATAAGTCGGTAACGCATAATCCTCCACTAGTATAATCCTAGGAACATTCTCCCTACTTGTGGTAGCCAGAGTTATGAGCGAATCAGTGTGAGAACTTTTACTTCGAGGTACCTGTTCAAGCGTAAAGGAATGAAAGCTCCTCGAAGAATGTTTAACTTGATTCAAGTACCAAAGCATCCTTGGATCTTTAGCTTCAAAATTACCCTAAACCTATCCAACTATAAGTCTTGAATCACAATATGACCTAACCACCTTACCTCCAAGCTTGCACATGGCTGCCAACCTTGCCAATAAAGCCTCATATTCTTCCTCGTTATTTGTTGCTGCAAAACCCAATCTCAGGGATTTTTCTAAATTAATTCCATCTGGAAAGATCATCACGATTCCTATCCTTGATCTCTTCTGATTGGCCGCACCATCTACAAATAGATGCCAAATTTGTTAAATTTCCATTGAGCCCAATATCACTACTTCCTTGGGCTTTGCTCCCTCTTTTGAGTCATTTAACTCCTCGGTAAATTTTGCTACCAGTTCTGCCAGAATTTGGCCCTTTATAGCCGTTCGAGGGAAATACTTAATGTCAGATGCACTGAGCATAGTTTCCCATTTTGCCACTCTTCCTGTGTAATCCAACCTTTGAAGCAATAAATGTAAGGGCAACTGGGTCAAAACGATCACGGTATGAGCTTGGAAGTAGTGGGGTAACTTCTTCATAGCATGGATGATAGCAAGAATTGCTTTCTTAAAATGAAGGTACCTAACCTCGACCTCCTGGAGGGATTTGCTAACATAGTACACTGGTTTCTGAATTCCTTCATCCACCCGTATCAAAACCAAACTCACTGCATGTACGGCAATAGCCATATATGCATACAAAACCTCCTCCTTCTCTAGTCGAGACAAGATTGGCAGATTAGCCAGATACACCTTTAGTTCTTCAAAAGCCTTATCACATTCCTTGGACCATGAAAAACCCTTCCATTTATGCAATAGTTAAAAGAATAGTCTACACCGTTCAGTGGACCTCGACATAAACTGATTCAAAGTTTCCTTCGAATTTCAAGGAGGATGCAATTCGTGAATAGCCTTAATTTGGTCGAGATTAAAATCTATCCCTCAATGGGTGATCATGTAACCTAAAAACTTTCCAGACCCTACCCTAAAAGAGCACTTAGAAGTGTTTAAACGTAACTTGTGCTTTCTTAAGATTGCAAAAATTTCACCAAGGTTTGACAGATGCTTGTACTATTCTTTACTTTTAACCACCATAGCATCAATGTATGCTTCCACATTTTTTCCTAATTGTTTCTAAAACATCCTAGTCACCATCCTTTAATATGTAGATCCCGCATTCTTTAGCCTGAATGGCATTACCCTATAGTTGTAATTGCCTGTCAGGGTAAGAAAGGTTGTTTTCTCTTGGTTAGACAATGACAGCGGGATTTGATGGTAGCCTTGAAATGCATCTAGGGAACTCATCCTAGGATGTCCGTACATTGTATCAACTAACTGATCTATTCTTGGGACAAGAAACGGGCCCTTTGGACAAGCTTTATTGAGATCAGTGAGATCCACAAAGACTCTCCACTTCCCAAATTTCTTCTTTACCACCACAGTATTAGCCAACCATTCAGGGTAGAAGACCTTTTTGATTGCCCCAGCCTGCATAAACTTACTGACCTCGTCCCTAACAACCTCGACATATTCTTTAGACGAACGCTGAGGGAGTTGCTTCTTCCATGTAGCCTTAGGATTAACATTCAAGTGGTGGTAGATAAGCTTGGGATCAACCCTGGGTGCTTCATATGCACTCCATGCAAAAACATCCAAATTATCCTTAAGAAAGTCCACCAGTTGCTTCTTAGCCTCTACTGGGAGTTGAATTCCAACTTGAAAGTATCTATCTATATCCTCTCCAATGGTGACCTTTTCTAACTCTTCACATGACACTGGACCATCTGAGGAAGTGAATGATCCAAGCTATGATTGCTACAATGTCCAAGCCACTTCCTCTGAACCAATCTCGCCAACATAGTGAACAATCGCCACCACCATGCACTGTCTGGCCACTAATTAGCATCCCATTAGCTCAACCACCCCTTTTTAGGGTCTAATATTTTACCTTGGTATGCAATGTGGATAAGACCGCCCTCATGGCATGTAGCCATGGCCTGGCCAAGATGGTGTATAGTGAAAAGGCATCCACCTCTATGAAATTTACATCTACCACCTTACCCCTCATCTGAACGGGCAGCCAGATCATCCCCTTTGGAATAGTGGTGTTTCCATCGAACCCAATCAATGGAGCTTCATACAAGTCCAAGACTTCAAGTTTAAGTCCTAAACCTTTAAATAAGTCAAGCTACATAATCTCTGCCCCACTGCCATAAGCAACCATCACCCTCTTGACATCAAACCCTACTATCTACAAGGTTACCACCAGGTCGTCATCATGTGGTTAACTCATTCCCAACATATCCTCCTCGGAAAATCCTATGACTGGCTACTTTGAAACCCTAGACTTCTTACATGGTGCCTCTTTTCAAGATTCTTCCACTTGTGACGACACCAGCATCACCTTATTAGTTGGATGAGGTGCTTCTTTTGGGGTCGTAAAAATAACATTTATCGTTCCAAAGGATGACTGAGGTGCCCTACTTCTCTGTAGTCCTACGGCAGGCCGATCTCCCTGACTATCTGGTTGTTGCAGAAATTACTTTAGCTTTCTAGCTTTAATCAATTGGTCCAAAAAGGCTTGTAAAGTTGTACAGTCCTCGGTCGTATGACCTCGATCCTAGTGGTACTATCAATACAGATTCTGATTTCTTTTAGTGGGGTCTCCTCCCATCTTATTTAGCCATTTGAAGTAAGGCTTATGCTTAATCTTATTTGACACTTGATATATTGGCTTTTTGAACATCGAGTTTACCGCTTAAGGGCCTGTGATACTATGGGGCGTTTAGTTATAAACTTCTCTCCTCTGCCTGAAAGATGTGAACTGGCATGCTGAACTATCCATTCGATCAGCAGAAAAAGCCTTAGCTTTACCTTTACTAGAACTTTGGTTATCCCCAACCCATTTATGTTCTTCTATCTGATCCGTCAATTGATGCATAATCCAAGGTGGTTTCATGGTAAGTGACTTCCACAAGTCGGATTGCGTAGGAAGATCTACTTTGAAGCTTCGCACAGTGACATCTTCAAAATCTCCATCGATTTCATTATATATCTCCCACTATCTGTCAGCATAATTCTTCAGGGTCTCTTCCTCTCTCATAAACATCGAAAGTAAAGAGTCTAAGGGTCTAGGGACTCTCCTGCAGGTTATAAACCATGGCCCAAAGGCTTTCATAAGCTCCTCCAAAGAATGTATAAATCCTTCCTTGAGGTTGTCAAACCACCTCATGGCCACGGACCAAGGCTCGAAGGGAAAACCTTACGCATCAAGGCCTTATTCTTGGAGTGAATGGTCATTCTCTAGTTAAAATGGCTCACATATTCGACAGGATCAGTTTTATAATTATAGATGGTGAAAGTAGGCTGGTTGAAACAATGAGGGAGCTCGGCTTGCTCAATGTGTTGAGAAAATGAAGAGCAAGAAATTTGAAGGAGAGCCTTCCCCATGGCTTCATGCCCTTGGCCTCTCCTCGGCAGAGTACGAGATTTCTTACGATAATATTTTTGTCCAGAACTACAACGGGAGGATGATGTAAATGATTCACTAGGCAGAATCTTGCTTCTGGGTTGGTAACTACCATCACTTCCAATACTTGAATATTGGTTTGAAGGAGGAGTCCTACTTCCCCTTATTTGAGTTCGGGGAGGAAGATGTCGATGCAACCGCTTAATTTTCTTCTCCAAGTTGTATAGTTCTTCACCACGCGAGTGATGACTAGCCTCATGTTGTCCAGTCCACTCAGAATGGAAGAAGGGTGCTCCCTGACTATGAGTGTGTGCTATATGAAGATCCCTCTTTCTCTCCAGATTTTTGAAATGATCTCTACATTAAGAACGAACAGACTTTAGTGATCAACTTCGCCTAGAACCATCCATAACCGCAAGGATACCTCAGGTGATGTTCCCATAGATTAGAATTTGCATTGAAATTAGCTAAGTGTTCACCCTAGGGTTTAGTCCAAGGATGTAGCTACATCTGAATGGTTTTACTCCCTTTTGTTTTTGTTTATTTTCCTCTTTTTTTCCTCCTCTTCCCCCTTTGATTTAGGTGCTCCATGGCTATATATAAATTAGCAAGAATGCATCTGGATCTTACATTTGGAGGGTTGAGATTAGATTCTCTTGATACTTGTCCCATCAAGATCTTGATAGAAGGTTTCTACAACAAACAATGAGATGTGATGGACACTGTTCATGGTCATTTTTTCATTAATGCGGACAATGAAGTGGTTGCAGTGCATTTAATGCATAGGAGATGGTTGCCTTGTCCTTCTAGATTATTGAAATGATCTCTATGTTGAGAACCAACAGACTCCAGTGATCAACTTCGCCTAGAACCAACCATAACCGCAAGGGTACCTCAGGTGATGTTCCCATAGATTAGAATTTGCATTGAAATTAGTTAAGTGTTCGCCCTTGGGTTTAGTCCGAGGATGTAGCTACAAACTAAATGGTTTTACTCCCTTTTGTTTTTGTTTCTTTTCCTCTTTTTTTCCTCCTCTTCCCCCTTTGATCCAGGTGCTCCTTGGCTATATATAAATTAGCAAGAATGCATATGGATCTTAAATTTGGAGGGTTGAGATCAGATTCTCTTAATACTTGTCCCATCAAAATCTTGGTAGAAGGTTTCTACAACAAACTATGAGCTGTGATGGACATTGTTCATGGTCATTTTTTCATTAATGCGGACAATTAAGTGGTTGCAGTGCATTTAATGCAGATGGGATGGCTGCTTTGTCCTTTCTTTTTCTTCTCTTCCTTGTTCAAAACCAAGTTACCTTTGTCTCCTCGGGGGTTGCACCATGTTTCCTTCATTCCAAATCCTTGGTCTTTTCAAGATCAAGTAGGAATCCTCGGCATTGTTATCAGTAACATCATCCTGAACTCCTTACTTGTTAAACAAGTCCTCTAAGTATAGGGGATTCTTCGGAATTACTCTTGCTGCCCCCATTAACTACCTTTGATCCTCGTCCGTCCACAGTAACTATTGTTATCATTTAGCTCCATTCTGACATGATTATTATGTTTATTTGTTGTATGTAAGGACATCAAACAACTTAAATCTTATTGAGAACATTATTTTATCTTGGATGTTTTCCTTATTTACAAAAATATTTTCAAATGAGTTATTTTTCTAGTAAAACATGATTCGACAAATGGCAGCAAAAATTAATATCTGTAATCATAATAGGATGGATGATGCACTTGTGCTAAGAAACAATAACCTTATGGATAATGCACCTATTTTATAAGAGCACAATAATCTCAGTTAATTATAAATAAAATCATCACATAGAATTGGTAATTGTTGTTTTTCTCAAAAAAAAAAAAAAAGAAAAAGAAAAAACAATTGGCAATTGTTTCCCAATGAATTAAAACTAGGGGTGTCAATGTTCGACCTAATCCACAAACACGACACGAATTCAACACGGGTCTTTGCGGGTTAATGGGTTTGGGTCATAAAAGGGTTGACCCGAAAGCGTCACGATACAATAAGAAACGTGTTATAAGCGGGTCAACCCGCGTAACCCACAATAGACATGTTTGACACGTCAATTTATTTGTGTCAACTCGAAATGACCCACTTAATACAACCCGTTTAACTTGTATAACAAATATTCATTTTATTTTAGATTTGTCAAAGTGAGTAATTACAAAAACTTACAAGGGATATAATTGGAAATTGAAACTTTACAAACCCTAGATCTCTAAATCCTACAAACCCTAAATCTTTAAACCTTCTTATAAATATCTAATTTTTTTTTTTTATTTCAACCATACTACTCACTCTACTATCTTATAGTCCCAATTCTCAAGCTCAAAGTCTCAAACCAATTATTGCTCTCTCTCTCTGTCTCTGTCTCTCTCTCTCTCTCTATGTGTTTAGTGAGTTTTAGAATTAAAGAAAACCATTTTCTTGGTGTTTCAAAATTCTGTAGTAATTTTTTTTACATAATGTTTTTGTTCTATATACTTTGAACTCATGTGCTGTTATTAATATATGAGATATATTAATTGTTGTTTAAGGCCATGGTTGTAGTTTTTGTCTTGTTCCATGTGTTTTTTTTTTTTTTTTTTTTGGAGTTTGTATTAGTGTTGGACACTGTCTACATATCTTGCAAGGTTTATTGAGATAGATTATAAACTAAAATCTATGGATGATAATTGTAGTCATAGTCGAGATTAGCCTACTGTTTACTTCAATTCTTTCAATATTAATACTTAGCATTTGGCGAATTCCAATGATATTATATTTTTGTTGAACTATGTTATTTTATTTTTGTTAAACTATGTTATTTTGAATTTGAGTTGAATTGTATGCACTTATTTTAGAGCGTAAAGAACTTATTTTTAGATGAATGTTATATTTTTGTTGAACTATATTATTTTGAATGTGAGTTGAAGACTTGAATGTATGCACTAATTTTGGGATGTAAAAAAAATTATTTCTAAATGGATGTTATATTTAATATTATGCAGGTTGAAATAGGTTGTGTTACATTCGTGTCAACCCAACATGACTCATTTATTAAGCGGGTCAAATGGGTTGGGTCAAATCAACCCGCCTTATTAACAGGTCGGGTTAAGGTTAAAGGATCATAACACGATTATTAAACGGGTTGGGTTAGAGTTGAGTCATTTAGTCAAATACTTCTACTTTGACAAGACACGAACCCGACACACTAACTTGAATTGACGTGCATAATTAAATCTGAGGTAAAGCCAAACAGGTGACACGGAAATGTAATGCATTTCAACTTTTAAGATCGAAAAAATAAATAAATAAATAAATAGAAGAAGAAGAAGAAGGAAGTATGTATTGTCAATAAAATTATTTACTGTTTACTCTCAAGACTCACCTCATGTAAACGTGATGATTTTAAAGAGATAATCTATTTCATAGTAAAAAATTATGCTAAATTACAAATTGCACAATCTTCTAAGTTTTAACCTTATTTAATTTAGTTGTCCACTTCCAATTAGTTTTAAATTTATTTAATTTGGCAACTTTATTTAATTTAGTTATCCACTTCCAATAGAGGGCTATTGTTAAGTGTCCCAAAAACTCCGGCAATTTTTTATTTTTTATTTTTAAATTTAAAGAGATCCAACTAACTAATAAAAAAACATATATAAAAAAATGGTTAAAAAGAAAAACAAGAAGTTTTAATTTTTAATTTTTGGGGGATACGAATAAAAATAACTCTTAATAAGATTTTCTTGGCATTATTTACACCCATTCTCAGTCTAAAGGCAGCAGCAATACAACAAAGTAACTGAAATAAATAAATAAAAAACAACAACCTCTATAGAACATTATATACACGCTACGTCAATGTTTACAGTCAAGAATCTTACTGCAATAATCCAAACTCTGTTTACATTCAACTTTTACAGTCAAGAATCTTGCCCCAAGTCCATTCGCTCCTTTTGAAGCAGACTATTAAATCATTTACAAATGAGAGATCTTGAGAGAGAACACAATTTTTTAAGCAAAAAAAAATGATGGTGTTAACATTTATGTCAGTTATGTTAGATGTGTTTGTCTTGGCTTCCTCTCTGTCGCCCCCTACCAGAGTGTTTACATAGCAGCACCATTTTATATTATGGATGAAGCCGTTTAAATAAATAAAACCTCATCCAGTCATGCACCATGTTTCACGTGCAACCCAGAGCTAGCTCCTGGAAGCTGGTGCCCCCCAAAGTAGAACCAGAAGCTTACTGCAATAATAGCTCGTCTTCATTTTGCAATACCTTGAGCTGCCTTTTTGCATACATTGTGAACAAAATAGTGGTAGCCACAGTTGCAGAGAAGCCCACAATGTTGAAGACAATCTGTGGGGCTGAAAGGGAGTGTCGCTCGTCTGCCAAAGTCTTTATGAACAACCCACTGAAATGAAACAAAGTGACCATGAGTTGAGGAGACAATCAAATACAGATACACCATTTAAATTCCATCTTTTCCAATCAGTATCTGTACAGCTACATGAGGAAAGCATAGAAGTAATTCGGAAAATTGTAATATGAAACAAATATAACCAAGTGCGAAGCCGTTAAGTTAATAACCAACTTCCAGGCAAGAAAAAAGAACATGGGGCAAAATTGACATCAAACATAATTTTGCTGACCAAACACCCTCATGCTTTTTGAATTTTTTTCTAGTTAAACACAAGTCGTAATATTTGCTCATGACCACCCTAAAACTATGAACAAGATTAAAATGACTAAGAAGCTAAAAGGTGATTGCAATATAGATTGTCATAAGAGGAAAGTAGTGAGTTCTTTCAGCTAGAGCAGCTATTGGAATGACAAAAGTCACCCTTACTCAAGAAGGAATCAGTAGGATGAACAAGAGACTCAACAGGTGACTAGTCAACAATGAGGCCAAAGCAAACTAACATAGATGATCTGACATTTGATTCATGCGCAATCGCCAATCAGCCTCACTACTAGCCTTTCAGTTGACAAAAGCCTGCAAATTGATAGGTAAGTGAAAACCATGTGCCAAGTGACAGTTGAAACAGGGACAGAACTCTGAACTACCTTTTTGCTTTAAGAGTAGAAGGGAGAAACGAGCAGGTGAAATTGTCCAACCCAATTAATTATACTGTTGACAGATTGAAATTCCCATATTTCACCATGCAAAATATCCACTAGCATTAAAAGTAGAGGCATACTTTAGAAACTAGCTGAAAGGTGCTTACACGGTAAACACTCCTAGTTACCTTGATCAAGCAAACAGGTCCTTAAATAAGGAAAATTCTACAGCCTGGATTTGGCTCATCTGGCTTAAGATATTGCAAAGAATTCTTCTATCCTTCATTGAACAAAAGGTAGTTACCACACCAATAATTATTGAGTGCTGAAACTTCTGCAGGACTTGATTTACCATAAATCAAATAAAAGAAGAATACATAAACCACCTTTAGACATAACCCAAGGCCCCATCACCACTATAACTGTCCAAGTTTTGCACAAAGATTGGAAACAAATTCTATAAGATAATGAATTTGCCTCACACATTTGGAATCACTTCTACATGAAGTAATTGGGTTTCTCCAAGGCATTTTACAATAATAAAGAGCCTGAGCATGCTACAATCAGAACTAGCTTCAATCTATTGTCTTCAGTGGTACATATACCTCTAGAGTCTTTGGAGGTCTTGCAATATGTATAGTTCTCAAGGACTGAAGATTAGTTTCCAGTTAGTTTGCTCATTCTCGTTGCCACTGTCAACCTCAATTGATCTTGTCAAAGTAACTTTTATGAAGGTTGTTACTTAGTTATCTGGCATGACAGCTTATAGAAGGCATTTTCAACAAAACCATAACCATAGGCCTTCAGCAGGCCTCATGGACATGGAGAAGCAACCAAGTGGAATTAGGAGCTCTCTTGATTGATTTGAAGTAATAGCCAAAGATTTAATAATGAGCCATTATAAAGTATAACTCACTCAAAAAGATTTATTTAGAGTCCTGGAAATATCTAACTCAACAAACTTTAGAGTCACTCACCCACCCCTTTTTTCTCTCTTGGAAGTGCCACTTAGGCTGTGTTTGTTTTGGGTGTAAATGGATTTGGAAAATATTTTACACCCTATGCCTGTTTGGTTGCACATGTAAAATACGGTCAAACTGAAAATCTTTTCATTTGACTGTAAAATAAGGCCACTTGACCTGTAAAATATTTAACACATTAGTTTTACCTTCAATTCGTTTTCCGGACTCACACACCCAAAGAGAGAAAGAGAGAGAGAGAGAGAGAGAGAGAGAGAGAGAGAGCTAGAAGGGAAAGTGAAGAAGCCAACCCAACCTACCTAAGCTGGTCAGATTGCGCCGCAGGTTCAGGCCTTAGCCTCACCGGACACTGGACCGTCGTCATCTTCACTACAGATCTACACCACCGGTCAAGGAAGCTCTTTCTCTTCTCTCTTCTTCTCTCTTTCCCTTTGACCAAACAAGGCCGAAAAGCTAACACAATCTCCGATCTCGTCGCCGTCACCTCCTTCAAACCCACTTGCTGATCTTGCTGCTGTCAAACCCACCCGCCGATCTTGCCTCCTTCAAACCCACCCCCTGAACTGTAGTTTACCTCTCTCTTTCTCTCAATCTATCTCTCTCTCTCCCTCTCTCTCAATTGGTGCTTATTTTGAGAAAAATTGATTTTTTTTTTGGTTATGTTTTTTGTGGATTTGGTTTATATATTCGGATTTCCTATTATAATATTTGTTTAGAAGCTAAGAAAATGTGAGAGAATGTGTTTTCTAGAGGATTTTCAAGAACACAACCAAACATCTTAAAATATTTTCCAAAGCATTTTTAGTGATGCGACCAAACACTTGAAAATATTTTACACTCTGAAATTATTTTACATTGAGCCAAACACAACCTTAAAGGTTTAATTTGATGTAGAATTTTAGCCTCCTAATTTGGGCCTCTTTATTAGTTGTTCTAGTAGTTAAATGTATGTAAAAGTTCCTCAACCAAATATCTAATTCTCATGGTCCCTCAATCAAAGTCGTTTCCTATGAGAGAGAGAGAGAAAGAGGGGGGCGGGGGGGGGGGGGGGGGGGGAGAGACAAAAAACTCCAACTAAAATCTGTCTAGCTCCAAATCTGAAGCATATTATTATCAAAACAAGTTTTGAAATGGATAGGGGAGCTTAAGGAAACACATGGCCTTTTGAGCATGCACTTGTGTATATTATCTTCCCCTCAAATCACCATAGAGGTTCCGTATAGCATAAATCATTCTCAAGCTACACCAGATCTAAGCAACAGGGAAATTCACAGTCCGAGGAATTCAAAGATTAAATGCAGGCATTGGAAATACATGCACAAAGACATGAAAATATGCAAAATTAAATTCAGAGAGAGAGAGAGAGAGTTCTTACGTGTAGATTGCAACAAAAATTTCTGGCACAATCCCCACCAAAGATCCCATGATGTAAGGACCGTACTTCACATTGGTTGCCACAGCACAGTAGTTATATATGATATAAGGGAACGGAGAAATCCTGATTAATGCCACAGCTCGAAACTGATGGAACCAATTTCCTTCACCAGCTGCTCTTAGAATAGAAGCTCTCTTTGGATACTTTTCTAACCACCCCTGCATTAGAATCAACAAAAGTTGAATTACATTAAATGTGCATTTTACATGCACACGCACACACACACAATCAAATGTGGACATACACACTCACAATCACAGAGAGAGAGGTAATGAAAACAGCAGAGAGACACACCTGAATTTTATGATAGAAAAGAGAGCCAACGAAATATGGAAGTGATACACCAACAGCCATCCCGGAAAAGATTAACAAAAATCCATAGCCATAACCAAAGGTCATCCCTGCAACCCACATTGATGGCGAAGATGGAAAAAGTAGGGTGGGGAATAATGCCAAAGAAGCAAAAACCAGAACCGCCAGAACAGGAGTACTGAATGTTGATGTTTCCCAATTTAGAATAGGAATAATCTCCTGCAAATTACCATCTCATTATTAAGGTAGTAATAG
Organism: Castanopsis chinensis; assembly: GCA_032878915.1. Classification (NCBI taxonomy): domain Eukaryota; kingdom Viridiplantae; phylum Streptophyta; class Magnoliopsida; order Fagales; family Fagaceae; genus Castanopsis; species Castanopsis chinensis. The sequence goes on along the minus strand of JAVQMG010000115.1, from coordinate 6,077,897 downwards.
ATACAAAAAAAATTTATATATATGCAAGCATTTCCACAATACATATGCAAACTTTTTCACCAAACTGGTGTATCAGAAAGTAGTGATACCCCAATCTATCAGAAATTGGGTTCATTTTGTTTGCTTTGGAAGACAGCATATTAATCAGCCACAACTCACAATCCCGTTTAAAATACACCTGAAAGTTTGTGTTGAAGAATCAATTGCTTTCGATAAACAAAGTATCATTTAACGAATAAACTGGTACATCACCTAAGTATCCATAGTGAACTTTAACAACTCAGAAGAACCATTAAAATACATGATGATAGAAGAGTAACAATTTTAAAGGGAACCAAATCTATCTAATAAAGCATACTTCAATGCTCATTACAATTGCCACATGGTTTATTTAGACATCCAAATGGCCAAGTTTCAGCATTCAAAAACAAAAACAAAAACCAAAAATCAACAAGTAAAGAACTATTTTATCAAGACTAACTACTACACATTAATTTTCGCACCCTACATAGCAATGAAGAGCCATCCTAGAGCTGTCCACATTGTTAAAAACATATTTCAATTATTGTTATTCTTATTATAAAAAAAACAAGGCTTGCAGGAGCAAACGAACAGACCCTATAAGCAAATACTAAACACAAAAACAAAAAAACAAAAAGTAATAAAGTTTTTATTAGAACTACAATCGAAATTCCAAAGAGACATAATTACTCATCCTTGGCCATTTAGTTTACACACATTATAAAAGCACAAAAAAAAAATCTAAGTGCACGTGATTAAGTAACTTTTTTCCATGAATTTTAATTCAACCCACAAAAAACCCAACCAAACGGTAATTGAACAAAAACCCATTACGCAAAACACCCAATTATTCAACTCTAACGCGAATATTAGTCTATTACCAACAAAAGCAATCAACTTCATAGAACAAAAACCGACCTTATCCATGAAAAACGGCCCGACCCATTTGATAAAAACCGCAGCCAACAACGCCAAGAAGATACAAAGCACAACCAACTTGAACCACTTCCACAAACAACCTCCTCTTCTCGGAGACGAAGGCTCCGCAACCACACCGATCGCCTGCTCCTCCTCGCAATCGCTCGGACCATCACTCAATTTCACGTATCCCCCAACCCCATTGTTATCTTGGCCACCGATCCTCAGCCTCAGTTCCGGCACAACCTCACCACCATCATCCTCGTAATACGTCATCGTATAACCCCAAGAATTGTCGGTGGCACAGATAACCCTCCTACCACCCCCCCGTGAGAATAGCAATTTTTTTTTTTTTTATCCAATTGCAATTTTTGTGAAGAATTGGGAACCCTAGCAAAATGCCATGTAAAGTACCGTAGGAGAGAGAGAGAGGAACAAAAACAGCGAAGCGATGCAAAGAAAGAATGGTAGATGCGGAGGTGGTTACCACTAGCCAATGCCTACGGATTGTTATAACTTATAAATAAAACCTCTTATTAAAAACGATTTTTTTGTTTATTTGTTTTGCAAATCATGTTTTGACCCCAAAAGATTTTAAATTAAATCTACATTTTATGAAAATTTAAATTGAACCCTACATGTTTTAAAAAAAAAAAAAATGCTTCAATTCAAGCATTAACAAAAATTGCTTAAACAAAAATAAAGTGTATAGTTTAATCAATATATTTACTATGAGATTCAATTTGCTTTAACTCATAGAGTTTTTGTCATTTAATAAAATACTTTGACTTGATTCTCACTTACCTAAAAAAAAATTCAATAAATGTCATTGCTTCATCTAATGTAAAGAGTGATCATTACAAAGTTATATGAAATAATTTTTTTTTTTTTATATAAGATAGAAATTCTATTCTAATTTAATCTAAATATATATGCGTGTGAAACTCTCTTTTAGAGACTTTCTCGACCTTTACTCCTCACATTTCACAAGCACTTATACATGTAGAGTGATCATCATCACACCAAGTATGTGCAGTGGTCTATATGGAATAATTAAATTCTTTGTCACATCAATTTTGATTAAATCATATATATATATATATATATAAAAGAGTAGTTGTGTCTATTTTATATGGACATTATAACAATTCAACAAGTCACATTGTATAATTTTTTATTAAAAATTTTAACTCTCAAGCATTTTATGCAAACAATATTAACAAAAATATTAGTCTCTTTGTACACTCTACACTTATGCAAATAATATTTTAATCATTCACCCTTTTTTTTTTGGCTCGTGTTTTTGGGAAATAATAAATAGCTTAAAATTTTTATCAAAACATAGGGTTCAATTTGAAACATCCAAAAGTATGGGTTAAATATAAAATCTAATTTAATTAACGGTTCTTATTTTTAAATTATTCTCAGAATCTTAGCATATTTTATGGGTTTTCGGTTCATCAATGAAGAGACGGTGTCGTTTTGAGGCTTAGTGGATAACGTGGCTGAAGGAGAGCGCATTTGTGTGACAGGTGGTGACAACTTTTGAGTAATGGGGTGGTGATGCGTCATTGGTTTGTCGTGGCTTCACCGTCACGAAAGGTATGCTTTTGGGGTTTCCTTACTTTTTCTTTTTTTCTTTACCGAGTTACGGAGTGAGTGTGAGAAAGCTACTATTGAGCTGGTCCAAGAGGGTTGACTCGCTCACTGTTGGGGTTTTTGATTTCTAACGTTATTTAAGTTAACACTAGTGAAGTTGACATCTCTGAGGTTTTTTCCTTTAGTTGTTTCGGCTGGGGTTTGGACTTTCTGGACCGACATGTGTGGATAATATTTGTGACCAACCACTAGTGTCTTGACGCGTGTAATCGAAGCTGGCATCCCCAATTGTAGAGGAAGTTGGATTGGACTCGCACAAGTAGACTCGTTTTTTTTATATTATTATCCCATGTTTTTAAACTCAAATTATTGAAACTCTTTTTCCCTTTTCCATTAGACAATAAAGAATTCAAAGCAACCACGAAAACCAGTGAAGGCATGACTAATATTGAAATATACATTTGGTATGCCTTCTAAGTTTGAAATCTTTGTTTTTTTTAACAAGCAAGACAATGTGGGATACTAAATCAAGCAACATATAATATCTCCTTATTTTGGAAACATAATCGGTGCAAGCATGAGACTATTGAGTGCAGGTTTAGGTTTCACTCAAAAGTTCAATATTTAATGGAGGCAATCCTTTATCTACCATTCATCATTTGGACAGCCTTACACATTTTATCATGTTGATGATGAGCCAATAACCTAATTGCCATGTTAGGCCAAATATTTAATTCATTAATTCCACAGTCCCCAAGATGAGATTAATTCATATGGAGAGTAACACTAACAAGACCACTATGTCATCAAACAAACACTAGCTTACAGCTCCGAAAGAGAGACAAGTAGAATTAATTCTTTGGAAGACACTCGGGACAATTATCTTGAACGGCTTTAATTTAATGAACACATGAGAAGTACATTGAGGTAACGGTTAGTGTAGAAGGTTTTTTTTTTTTTGGTATTGAAGTGTAAAAGTTGCTAAAGAACTTACTACAAATTATGAAGCAAAAGATCAATTGAAACAAGTAACCATCGGACATTGTTGACATGTTCCTCAAATGCACTGAATAATTTCAAGCAAAATGCAAGATATAGTTTATTATATAGCACTTATGTTTTTCTAAAATAATAATAATAAATTCTCCATATAACAAAAAATAATAATTTTCTTAAAACGCTTTTACTTATAATATTTACAAAGTCATAATTGAAAAAAAAAATGTAGCACAGGGTAACAACTAGACTCATAAAACCTTTGTAAACTAGACTCAACTTGTATTTGCTTCCCACTATAATGGTCTTACAACTCTGAAATTGTTATATAAAGTTTCCTCCATGATTGAATTTGCTCCACATGAATTTGGAACTCCTATACTCCAAAGAATTCTTTGAAGGATTTTTTCCTATGAAGTCACTAGTAAAGGTTCTAGAATATTTGTAGTTTTAAAGAATAACTGATGATGTGAAAACTCACAAGAAGAAACTCAAAGATAAAATCTTGAGGAGGTAATCCGATAGTTTAGGCTTTAGGAGTTAAAGCTTTCTCAATGTAATTGAAACAACTATCTCTCCTTATGAAAAAAGTGCAAATTGGGGCTTTTTATAGGTTGGTTAATATATGGACTTGATAAGACAATAAATAGGTAAGGGAAAAACTGTTGCAAATTTGGAATTATTGGAGACAGTACAACCATACCAACTTCAAATGGTTAAATCTCATTTATTTTAAATCTAAATTGAGTAATTTTTTGTCAATTTTAAAGCCCTAAATGTCTTGTTCCCAAATAAATTTCACTAAAAAACATGTTACGATGTAAAAGATAAGGGTAAAATATAATTAGTTTATCATCTTTGAATATATTATGATTTTACTGTTTTTGAATAACTTTTGAACCTTACTCAAGCTCAACATAAACTTTTAACCCTTGTTAAAAGTAATTATTGTTTTGGATATGTCACTAATTATACATACAAATACATAATTATAAAAGTAGATCTTAGAATGGGTGGACCTCGATGGTCCCCAAAAAAATTGATATCTCCCTTACCCCATGGTCTATAATAACATTTTCAAGAAAGTATATAAATGATCCTTCAAGATTATATATATTAGAGCATCCACATTGGTGGAGGCAAAAATTTGGCTATTTAGCACATACAAAAGTCATTTTATCTATTTTATCTTTGAACTTTACAATACACCTAATATCAATGAATTTATAATTTTAGCTATTCGATTAAAATAATACAAAAAACTCATTAGAATCATAATAAAAACATCCACCACAAACTTCAGGAACCAACCACAATCTCCTCCTCCACCAACCACAACCACCACCACCACCACCAACACCAACACCAACACCAACACCAACACCAACACCACCATCCACCACCACCATCACAACCACAACCACAACTACAGTAAACAACTACTCTTGGTTGTTTACTGTAACAAGAAGGCAAAAAAATTTGTCTTTAGCTCCACCAATGTTGGGCAATAATTAGAGTTTGTGATGCTAAAAATAACAGTATAACTTTTTAGCACCACCAATAATAATGCTCTTAACCCCTCAAATTATAGATAGTTTCAAAATATCTTTGTTATTTACTAAAACTTTCAATAAAAAAACAACTTTACAAGCTCCAATATATCACTATCACCATGACCCCAAGAAGAAATCTATGATTCCACCTATAAACTCCTTAGATTAGTAGATTCATCAATTATCCTTTACAATACTAGCATAAGTAGATCATCCCAACCCAATTAAACATGTAAGATGTTTGGCAATGATCTCCACAAACTACTGCCACTGCTCTGGTATTTAACTGCTGCATCAAAATTGATCTTCACTTTTTTTTTGGATGAATAAAATGATCTTCTTTTAACCTTGAGGAAGAGGCTGCCACTTACCTTCCCCGTAATTGTTGTTAAAAATTGAACACTAAGCAAATAGAGAGACATGTAGGCTTTATTAATGTTACGAGAGCTGCATTTCTCGTTATTCTCATTTCGCTTCCCTTCATTCCAAGCATACTTTGAGAAAATGATTGGGATGTAAAATCATTTTGATCCAATTTGCTACAGGCCTGGGCCTAAAATTTATAAATTTGAAAGGCCACGAGGACTTGATCCACACTATTTTATGTGAGCCGGCCAAATTTTATCAGTCAGGGTGACTTACGGTATGGAGTTTGGGTTGTGGACTTCAATGAATATATTATATTATAGTTTGGGTCTGACTGTCAAATAGCCAATAGGCCTTAGAGCACTCACAACAGTAGTGCTATATTAGTATTTTTTAAGTCCTCAATCACCAAAAAGCATACTCCAGCAGTGGAGCTAAATCTATTTTTTTTTAGCTCCATTTCTACAGTGCACATTTATAGATAGATGTGTATTGTTCATGAGAGCTAAACAAAAAAAATATTATTTTATTGCGGTTAGTATTGTGAATTTTTTTGGGTAGTGGGATATATTATTTTATTGTGATATTTATATTATTTTATTGTGTTGAAAACTAAAATAGATTCACCGTTGTAGTATGTGTGTAGGTAAAATAGATAAAGTAACTTTTGGTGGAGCTAAAAAACTAAATTTTTAACTCCAGTGCTGTGGATACTCTTAGAGCCTCAGCAGTGGTCGTGGGATATCTCAAATGTAAGGCTCATTTCTCATTTAATCTCATTTAGGCCCAAATTACTTGCTCCAATAGAAATTGTAAACTATAACTATTGTAAAAAAAAAATGCAATTAAACTACAGTGCAATTCTAAATGTAGAACCGCACTGTAGCTCCAATTGTATAAATTTTAATATATTTTATTCATCCATATATTCTTTTCTCTCTCTTTCTCTCTCCGTCTTCCCTCTCTTCTCTCTCCCTTGTTCTTGTTCTGCCCTCTCTAGATCGGCATGGTGGGTTTCTAGATCGGTGAGATCGGCAATGGTGGGTCTTAGCGTTTTTCCTTCTCTTTCATTTTTCCTTCTCCGTGTGGGTTAACAAAATCAACTTCCTTCAAGCTTTCCAACAGCGAATCCACTTCCTTCGAGCTTCAACAAAATCGAGCTACCTAGTGACAAATTGAGCAATTCGGTTTTCATAAATTTTTGTTGTATTTGTGGGTGTAGATTGTGTGGCTTTGCAGTGGTTAGCGATGGAGATCGCGGTGGGTTAGTGTTGGGTCGCATGGGTTGTGTGAGTCTGGTGGTGTAGCGGCGTGGGTTTGCTGGTGATGGCCCCGATGGGTTGTTGTGTTTGACCGTGGGTTGCTGTGTGTGTGTGTGTGTGTGTGTTTTTTTTTTTTTTTTTTAAATGATTGTAGAGGGTGGTGTTGATGGTGTCTAGGTTTTTTTTTTTTTTTTTTTGGTGTTGACGGTAGATTATGGGTTGCCGGTGGTGGAGGTGGTGTCAGGTGTTTGTAGTGCAGCCGTGGTGGTGATTGTGGTTCTTGAACAGAAAGAAAGAGAGAGAATAAATAATGTGTTGTATTGTAAATAATAGTGATTGTGGGATGTATTATTTTATTGTGTAGAAATATTATTTTAATGAGTAGAATAGGAAAATAAAAGTTGGGATGCTGAAAGTATTGTAAAATTACATTGTATAATTGATAAAGTGGCTTTTTAGATGGTAAAATAGGATAGAATTGAGATTAACCAACGCTGATGCTCTTAGCTTAAAGAGTTAAAACCGGAAAGAAAATAAACACCAATAAAATGCAGATTTATAAAGTCAACCATTTAAGAGGATGGAGTCATTATCATGAACTTGTTAATATGAAGCTATTTCTTTATTAATAATCTTTAGTTTAATTATAAACAAAAGATGAACTTAATTATAAAAAAAGATGGCAGTTGAGACTGCAATGCTTAATTCCTATTCTACATTGTAATCTTGGTTTTAAAAACCTAGTCAAATGAAAAGGATAAATTAGTGATATTCGGTTTTGTGGTGACATAACAAATAATATAATTATTATTTGATTAATATTATAATCAAATAAAATTTGTTTATAATGATACAAATATTCACTAAAACATCTAAAAAGTTGACTAAATTTCAAGATAATCCAATTTATCTAATTTCCACATTATGACATGCTTGACACCTTATTAGAACAACAATACCTCAATTTAGCAACCAAAAAAAAAAAAAAGAAGAAGAAGAAAGAACAACAATACTTCAAGTCCATCTTAACCATTATATGAACAAAATGTATCAATCCCCACGTGTAGGGACGAACCTAGGATTTTAAGCTAGCGGGGGCTTGGGTATAAATAAATAAATAAAAAAAATCCAAATAGACATCCATATAGTATTAAAAAATTATAAATATACAAAATCATTGTTTTTAAATACATTAAGATGCAATCATCTACCAATGAAGAAAAAAACAAATAAAAAATAATGTTTTTTTTTTAATACTAAGATGGCTAGGATATTTTTTTTTTTTTAAGTTGAAGTTAGAACATTCATAGTGGTGGTGCTAAAAATTTTAGCTTTTAGTACCTCATAAAGCTACTTTATTTATTTTAACTCCCCACTTTATAATATACCGAATATTAAATGTTCTATTTTCTTATCACTTTATTTAAAATAATATAAATAACTCATTAAAATAATAAGGAAGAGGGAGAATTTGAGTTTTTTAATTAAAGGAAAAGATATAATCTTAATAAAATATTGTATTTTATTTTTAACAACTTGATATAGTCAACTAGTATTTATACCAGTTTATTATAGTTGCAAAAAATTTAGCTTTAGCTTCTCCAATAACAGACGACTTTTTTGGTCTTTGGTGGTAAAATAGTTTTTTTTTTTTTTTTTTGTTGCTAAAATACAATCACATTGTGAATATTATTATTATTTTTGTTAAGTTTTTGGGTTGGATAATTGCTATTTAGGTTAAGTTAGCTAGACTGATTGAGAAGAAGGGGGCCTAACTACAAAAAATGAAATATATAGTAACTAAAAAATAATACAAAATTGAGACCTAGGGGGGGCCCAGGCTCCTTGGGCCCCACTTGGGTTTGTCCCTGGCCACATGGTTTAAGTTTCCAGAATGAAGTTTCAAACACATATAAATTTAAATTAGGTTAAAATAGAATTTCTATTTTACATATATAAAAAAAGTGAATCAACCCCAAGTCCCCACATATTACCTCCCCAATAATTAAAAAAAAAAAAGTGTAATTTCATAATGCACTTTTTAAAACCACCACTTTTTCAAAAAACACATTTTGAATAATTTGAATCAAACTCACCCAATCTATCCATCGAAGTCCCCATGGTTCTCTCTTTGGATGAGAGAGTCAAGTCTCAATCCTGACTGTTTGAACTCAAAAACACAAATATAAACACCAAACTTAAATCGAACAAAGTTTATCTCCAAATTAGTTTGAAGAGAAACTCTTCAAACCTTTTATATTTCTTTTTTTTGGATGTAGATTTTGAAAATCTAACCGTTAAATTTCATATTCCAAATGTTATTTACTATTCAATTAATAAACTTATTTTTTATACACAAGTTTAGATCATAAAAAATTGAAATTTTAACATTTGTTTGATGACATAGCAATTGATTTTTGATCTTTTTGAAATTTTGCAAGCATGAAGGATATAATAAGAACATATAATCCAACGGTTAGATTTCTAAAATTCACATTCAATATAAAAATATATGGATTTAAAAAAAAAAACTAGTTTGAAAAGAAACTTTATTCTAAGAACCTAAAGAACATGAAAATGAGAACCAAAATGCCGGAAACAACAAACAAATAAAACAAAATGAAAAAGAGAGAGAAGATAAACTAAATAAACTCTATTATATATTTTTGAAGAGGATAGGATAAACTTAACAAAGAGAAAAAAAAAAGGGTAATTAATCCCAATAAACTTTTTATTTTATTTTTTATTTTTTTTACAAGATAAAAATTCTATTTTAGAATAACCTAAGTGTATATATGTGTGAAGTTCCCTTTTGAAAACTTGATCTCAGCCTTGCCCCACTCTCTCACTCATACTCCAAATCCAATAGAAAGAGCGTGGACTTTACTTTTGTTATTGACAACACCCTACACACACACACACACACACACACACACACACACATATATCGGTCTAGTCAATGTATGCCTAAAAGTTTTATTAAGAATTGAAAAAGTATCAAAAATTTTTCAATTGTCGATAAAGTTATCTTAGTAAAATTCTCTCTCTCTCTCTCTCTGTATGTGTATATATATATATATATATATATACTAGCCTCATCACACGCCCTTCGCGCATGAGATGAGGCTTTTTTTTAGTCAAAAGAAAATAATCTGTGTGTTTTATTTATATATATATATATATATATATAATTTTTATTTTAAGAATCTAATTTATAAGTGAATAAAGTAATTTTAAAATTAACAGGAGAGTGGTCCTATTTTTAAGGAAAAATTTTAGTGGGAGTTAGAGCTGTATTTTTACAGAATTGTTTTTTAGTTTTGTCTCTACTTAAACATAGAGGTGTAAGGGCATTTTTGAACTAAAAAAATGTGAAATCCAATAAGGAGAAGCCTCTTAAATAATTACTAGCCTCTGAGCATGCGCTCACGTGTGTACTCAGAGGCTCTTCTATTTTTTAGGTAAAGGTTAATTTAGAGTATTTATTATAATTTGAGATTATTACATTTTTTATCACCAAAAAAAAAAAAAAACCTAGAGGTATGATGAGTATTATGTGTGGTAAAATAATTTTTCACACCCCTAAGTTTTTTTTTACCAAACATAATACTCATCACACTCCTAGGTTTTTTTTTTTTTTTTTTTTTTTTTTTGTGATTGAAAAATATAGTAATTTCAAATTATAATAAATACTCTAAATTAACCCTTACCCAAAAAATAGAAAAGCCTTTGAGCACACGCGTGAGCGCGTGCTCAGAGGCTAGTTGTATTTTATAAGGTACGTAACATCTAATATGGACTTTAGAGGCCATAGAGTTTGTATGGCTGTGAGTAGAAGAAGCAGAATAGCAGCAAGGAGATTTTAAAAAAAAATGTGGATCTTGGATGCTTTTCATTTAACAAAAATAAAAGACAAAAAAATAGATTCCAAATTCACAAAATAATATTATTTTACCATCAGGCAAGCACAGCATTCAACATCAAACAACATTGTAAATAAGGCCAATTCATACAATAAGTAGTAAATTACCTTAGTAGCCCTGGTAATTCCCTACTTGATGTATCATCAATCGTGTTCTGCGTGGCCACATCAAAAAATGCAGTAACAATTAGGCAACTATCAAACAATTCCAAACAATAGAATCATGGTAACACAGCCAACACCTCACCAATGGGCTGGATGTGCAAATGAGATATGTGTGTTAATAGGATAAGAGACCCACCACTGTTGAGAAATTTGACAAAATATAACATACCCTCATCACATTGATCTCTTGTTATGCGAACATCTCAAAAATAGCAATGCCAATGACAACGTCTAAAAAATATGTAGAAAAAAATTGAATCAAAACACTCACCACCATTGTAGTGGCCATTAATCTAATGAAGAGGAAATAAGGACAGCCACCACAGTAGAGAATGAGGAATTTTTTGTCAAAAGTGAAGATCTATCTTTCTTTTTTTTTTTTTCTTTTTTTTTTTTCAAAAGAAAACTAAAGAATTAGGAGAGTGCACTATTCATTGAATTTGTGTTTATGTCCAGGAGAGTGGGCAGTGGGCTCCTTTTTTCTGGGCATTTTTGTTTGTGGGAGTTAAGATAGTAATTCACAGTTAGTTTTTTTTTTTTTTTTTTTTGAGAATCTAATTCATAGTTATCTTAAATTGAACATGATAATAGTTGGCCATTTTTTTACATATTTATCCTCGCTGGTTTAAAACTTGTAAGTGAATAGGATAAGAGTAATTTGGGCATGTGAGGCTTTTTTTTTTTTAAGTGGTCTTATTTTGTAGAAAAAAAAACTGTATTTTTTTTATTTTATATGTATCTATAATTTTTATTTTGAAAATCTAATTTATAAGTAAATAAATCAATTTAAAAATTAATAAGAGAGTAATCATATTTTTTAGGCAATGTTTTAGTAGGAGTTAGAGTTACATTTTTACCAAATTATCCTTTAATTTTGTATGTACTTAAATATAGGGATGTAAGGGCATTTTTGAACTAAAAAATGTGGAATCCAAACAAAAGAAGCCCTTTAAATAATAGTACTAGCCTCTGAGCACATGCTCACGCGTGTGCTAAGAGGCTCTTATATTTTTTGAGTAAGGATTAATTTAGAGTGTTTATTATAATTTGGGATTACTACATTTTTCAATCACCAAAAATATCTAGGAGTGTGATGAGTGTTATGCGTAGAGAAAGGTTAATAATTTAAATATTTGGTACAAACGTTTATCACACCTTAGGTATTTTTGTGATTAAAAAATGTAGTAATCTCAACTTATAATAGATGAAAATTATTAACATTTACCAAAAAATAGAAGAATCACTCATGCCCGTGGTCAGAGACTAGTTAATATTTATGTATTTTAAACTACTAATATGACCAAAAGTGTCATGAGAGTCACTCCAAAAAATGAACACTGATACAGCATTGAAAACATATATTCGTATGTAGATTTATGTAACAAATTCTTACTAAGAAAAACTAAAATTTATGGAATAAATGTTTCACCGTACTACCAAAAAAAAAAGAGAAGTGTTATGTCTACAATATTTTCATATCAAATTATAGGTGACACTTAGGATTTGTTGTAAAAATGTTGTAAATATAGCATTTTTGGGAAAAAAAAAAATGTATAGCATGGCTCATAACTCCAGTCATAACTTCTTTGTGGTTGAGATTTCCATGATAGACATAGACATAGAACAATTGAAAGACTTAACACTTGCCAATATAAACAATCCATTAGTAGAAACAAACATATGACATAATCATTAATATGTAGTTTACTATAATTCCAATGACACTCTTTTATGAAAAAAAAAAAAAATCATTTGAAGATAACTTTTTATTCACCTTTGCATGAGACTATAACTTTATGTGCCATTTTTTATTGGCATGTACCCAAGGGTCGAAACTAAATTTGTTAGAGGAATATCTTAGCACAAATGAATTTCTCTTTTGTTGAAACAGTATCATAATTAAGAGCAGGTCATTTCTATTCAATTTGAAAAGGCTACATGGAAAAGAACAAATAACACATCAACATAAAAACAAATACGTAATAGTTAAATCAAGTTCTGCATTACTGACCATTGTATGCATTTCTCTGTCGATTCCTGTTGCATGTTTTCAAAGTTTTAGTTTTCATTTATAAATGTAGTAGACTTGATGAAAGTAACTTAGGAAAAATCCAAACAATGGGAAATGTGCAATTCTGGGGATCTTAGGAATTGCTCACCAACATCGTGGGCTCTGGTTGAAAAGGCAAGAGTTGAAGAAAATTCTTTAAAATTGTTTAATGGAAGGATAGATTGGTGAGTCACCAGCTGTATAATTCATTCTAATTTTTCTCTAGAGTAATGGAGTAACATGTGCAAGGTGAAAACTGAATCTAAAATTGGAGTGGAATGAGATTATTTGGAATTGAAAAATGAGTAGAAGAGCAAGTAAAAGTGGGGAAGATAGAGATATAAAAGTAGTAACTGATCCCAGGAGATTTTGATTTAGTGGGAAGTTAATGGGATGGACGGATGGTTGTGTATGGTGTTTGAAGAGTGGGAGTTAGTTATTCAAGGAGCAAATAGTCTGTAAAATGTTTTTTTTTATATTTTTCTAAAATCTAGGAGTTTTTGAATTATTAATTTTACATGTCTAACCCTATTATTTAAATTTTACAAACTGGTCAATTTGAGGGTATTTTAGGCATCGAAATCAAGGAATCCAAACAGGAGAAGCCCTTTAAATAATAGTATAGATACGTAATAGTTAAATCAAGTTCTGCATTACTAACCATTGTATGCATTTCTCCGTCGATTCCTGTTGCATGTTTTCAAAGTTTTAGTTTTCATTTATAAATGTAGTTGAATTGATGAAAGTAACTTAGGAAAAATCCAAACAATGGGAAATGTTCAATTCTGGGGATCTTAGGAATTGCTCACCATCATCATGGGCTCTGGTTGAAAAGGCAAGAGTTGAAGAAAATTCTTTAAATTTGTTTGATGGAAGGATAGATTGGTGAGTCACCAGCCGTATAATTCATTCTAATTTTTCTCTAGAGTAATGGAGTAACATGTGTAAGGTGAAAACTGAATCTAAAATTGGAGTGGAATGGGATTATTTGGAATTGAAAAATGAGTAGAAGAGCAGGTAAAAGTGGGGGAGATAGAGATATAAAAGTAGTCACTGATCCCAGGAGATTTTGATTTAGTGGGAAGTTAGTGGGATGGACGGATGGTTGTGTATGGTGTTTGAAGAGTGGGAGTCAGTTATTTAAGGAGCAAATAGTCTGTAAAATGTTTTTTTTTTTAATATTTTTCTAAAATTTAGGAGTTTTTGAATTATTAATTTTATATGTCTAACCCTATTATTTAAATTTTACAAACTGATCAATTTGAGGGTATTTTAGGCATTGAAATTAAGGAATCCAAACAGGAGAAGCCCTTTAAATAATAGTATAGATATACTAGTCTCATCACACGCGCTTCGCGCGTGCGATGAGACTTTTTTTTTTAGTGGTCCTATTTTGTAGAAAAAAAATTATATTTAATTATTTTATATATATATATATATTATTTTTATTTTCAAAAATCTAATTTATAAGTGAATAAATCAATTTAAAAATTAATAAGAGAGTGGTCCTATTTTTTAGGCAATATTTTAATGTGAGTTGGAGTTGCATTTTTAACGGATTGTCCTTTAATTTTGTATCTACTTAAACATAGGATAGTAGAGGCATTTTTGAACTAAAAAAAATGAGTTCTTACCGAATTGTCCTTTAATTTTATATCTACTTAAATATAGGACTGTAAGGGTATTTTTAAACTAAAAAAATAGGAATCCAAACAGAGAAAACTCCTTAAATAGTAGTAGATAAAATGATTTGATTCAAGTGCTAATTTGAAGCTTTTTTTGTTGCTCATTAAAAAATCTAATTTATAAAAAAAAAAAAAAACCTATTTTTAAACTAAAAAAATGGGAATCTAAACAGGAACGCCCTATATATATATATATATATATATATATAACGATTAACCGCCGAGCGAAGACAGAGACCCTTCCACCTGAGAAATATTCGATTTCACAGTGAGTTTTGAGTCACAAACTTCACAACTCACAAGCAACGAACCTTGTCAATTCCCAAACAACAAAAAACCCCAAAAAATAAAATCCTTCTCTTATTTTTTTGTTTTGGGAATTTGTTTTCAAAATGAATTCAGTAAGCAGCAGTACCCAATTGAAGATCCACCTTCCACGTTTCTCGGAGCCCCACTCGCGAAATGTCTCCGATACACGAAAACTTCAGCTCCCATTTTCTTCTTCTTCTTCTTCATTTTCAACTCTGTATTTCTCGCGGTCTCTAGGGTTTCCATTTCGCTCTGATTTTGATTTACCAAGTGGGTTTTTTATATTACTGTCTTCTTCTCTGTAAAAATTTTATTTTTATATGTATTGGGTGTTTATTTTTCTTTTGCACATTGTTTTAATAATAGCAGATTGGAGTAGCTCAAGGTTTGTAATCAGCAAGTGTGTAAATGGGAAATCTTCGGATCCTCTGGAACCGGGTACGGGTCTAAACAATGCAACCGGACCAGCTCAGGTGTGTACCATTTTTATCTTTTGGTAAGTTTATAAGGAAAAAAAAAAGTAATATTGAGTTGTTTTAGTTGGAAAACTAAAAAAAAGTGTTGTAGTACATACTAGTCGAGGTTTATTGGAAATTGTGTGTAGTTTTAGCTAAGGATATTGATGCAAACTATATGGTTTGTTTAAAAGAGTGGGCGTGCTCTCAAGCCTTCATCTTGTTGTTAAAATGGTACAAATTTGTGTGTGTGTATCATATATATGTTCAAGTCCAAGTTACATCACATGTAATCTTTTTTTGTTAATGGGGATAACATTTAATTGGATTTAATATTTTGAAAATCCCAGCATCAGATTATACACTATCTCTGTTCTTAACATGCCAATTTCATTTTAATTGCAAGATATTTACCATCCAATCCATGTACTTTTAGTGTATAATTTTAAAGTGCAAAGACTTAAAATCCAGTGGTGGATTTGTCAAAAAATAAGCTGAGGTTTGTGTGCATGTATGTATTCAGATTGGTAATCTTGAAGCCACGACCATAACCTCCACCCCATTCTTATGGGGTAAGGAGGAGGTGTCATTTGAGTTAGGGGTATATATTTACTCATACAAAATCAGAAATTGTATTAGGAGCAGTATGTTTGCTGATTTTTAGCTGGTGTTTAAGGGACACCGGAGGTCACACAACCTTTTTTTTTGGATAACATCTACCAATTGGCCTTTGATCATGGTGAAGAATAGGGATGGAAAACATTCTCCTCCCTGCTTAACCCATTCCACACCACGCAGGTTCCCCCCCGCCCCAAAAGAGGGAATAGGTTGAGGATAGGTTTTGCCTACTTCACCCCATCTTGCCTCAGCCTTAGTTGCCCCTAAGTGTGTGTGTGTATACACGCACACGCCCGCGCGCGCACACACACACACACGCATTCATATTTATTTATATTTATATATATATATATATATCTATGTAGATAATGTAATGTTTCTATACATATCCTATTTATGATTTAATTTGTGTACATATTCTATTTTCATATCCTAAACACTTGTCTTTTCCTTTACTCCCTTTTGTTTCTCATCTCTATCTCTTTAGTGATAGAACTATGTAATTAAGGATGGCAACATTTCTCCACCCTTCGTCCAGCCCTGACCTGCCCCTGCTCCTGCCTTGTGCAGGTTTTTCTTGCCCTGAATAGGCAAATGGGGTGGGGACGGGGCACCCATGATCCGCCCACCCCACCCCCCCCCCCCCCACATACTGCTACCATCCCTGAAAACTTTTATGTGTCATGCAAATCAATTATTCTCGTGGTGTGTTGGTGAAACAACCACTTCTTTATAGGTGGGTGTAGTGTTTTTGCCTGAAGCAATAACAATCTTCAACTCTGTTAAGACAAATATGACCATCTATACTAATTCCCACTGACTTAATTAGACAAAGGCAATGACAGTCTCCAACTTAATCAGACAAGGGACGGAATTTGAAATCCTCCAAAAAGAAGAGATGGTTTAAGCAACCCAAACAATAATTTAGAGTCATCAGATTTTTCAATCTTTGCCATCCTCTTTGTACGAGCCATTAGTTAGAATTGTTCAAATAAAGACATACCAGAGGAGAACTTAGATTGGGCTCAGTCTTATCCTGATCACAACCATCTCAACTTTTTCTATACTGTGAATGGGTAGATTATGAGACTATGTTGCTAAAATCTCATATTTAATGAGTGCATGTTTTTGCCTGAAGCAATAACAATCTTCAACTCTGTTAAGACAAATATGATTATCTATACTAATTCCCACTGACTTAATTGGGCAAAGGCAATAACAGTCTCCAACTTAATCAGACAAGGGACGGAATTTGAAATCCCCCAAAAAGAAGAGATTGTTTAAGCAACCCAAACAATAATTTAGAGTCATCAGATTTTTCAATCTTTGCCATCCTCTTTCTACGAGCCATCAGTTAGAATTGTTCAAATAAAGACATACCAGAGGAGAACTTAGATTGGGCTCAGTCTTATCCTGATCACAACCATCTCAACACTTTCTGTACTGTGGATGGGTAGATTACGAGACTATGTTGCTAAAATCTCATATTAAATAAATGCATGTTTAACAAAAGGATGCTTTGTTTGTGAAACAAGGAGAAAATGACTAATTACTCTCTAATCCGAGCATACACTCAGACTCAGTTTCCCTGTAAAAGGTTTGTGTATTTTTGTGTTTTTTATGTAATGGTTCTGAGGTTTCACCAGTTTCAGTGATATATACAACTAATTTGCGGAGTTATTTTAGGCCACATTGATCACACTGCTGTATGTCTTTTTTTCAGGTGCCTAAACAAAAGGACATTTCTATTGTGAAGATCTTGAAGGAATCAAATTCCCTTTTGCCTCATGTAGTCCTTGCTAGTACACTGTTGGCTCTTGTCTATCCGCCTTCTTTTACATGGTTTACCGCCAGGTTGTTGAACACTCTTGAGATGAATTGGATGGTTTAACATATGCCTAAATACATAAAAAGTTGTATTTGTAGGAGCAACTTCAAGGAAGAATGAGAAGCCATTGCATATTGATTTCCTTTGCTATCTAAAAAGTAAAGCAGGGGTTAAATTTCGCTATGGTTTTGCACTCATTGAAAAATGTATCCAAATCATCAATAAGCATTTATCCATTTAAACTAGTCTAAACTAGGATGAGCTCTCATTCTTGATCTATTGAACTTTTTTGCTCTACTGTGAAGATCTTGAAGGAATCAAATTCCCTTTTGCCTCATGTAGTCCTTGCTAGTACACTGTTGGCTCTTGTCTATCCACCTTCTTTTACATGGTTTACCACCAGGTTGTTGAACACTCTGGAGATGAATTGGATGGTTTAACATATGCCTAAATACATAAAAAGTTGTATTTTTAGGAGCAACTTCAATGAAGAATGAGAAGCCATTGCATATTGATTTCCTTTGCTATCTAAAAAGTAAAGCAGTGGTTAAATTTCACTAAGGTTTCGCACTCATTGAAAAATGTATCCAAATCATCAATAAGCATTTATCCATTTAAACTATTCTAAACTAGGATGAGCTCTCATTCTTGATCTATTGAACTTTTTTGCTCTGCCATATTCTTGGGTACAACCATTGAGTGATAGAAGTTGAAAATTTGGATTAGTTCATCTGAACATAAATGTTGATTTGCAATAAAAAGATATTAAATTGTTTATCCAAAATCATGTGTTTGTAATTCGTAATTTATATGTTTTCTATTTCCAGGTACTATGCACCTGCATTGGGGTTTCTAATGTTTGCAGTAGGGGTTAATTCCAGAGAGAATGATTTCCTTGAAGCATTCAAGAGACCAGCAGCTCTTTTTGCTGGTTATGTTGGCCAATTTGTTGTGAAACCTCTGCTAGGATATTTTTTTGGCATTATCTCAGTCACACTTTTTGGTCTTCCAACCTCCATAGGTCAGGAGATCTCTCTCTCTCTCTCTCCCCTTTTTGATTGGTAGGATCAGTCACTGTGCTAACATTTTGTCAGTCTTCTCATGTATCAGGTGCTGGGATTATGTTGGTTTCTTGTGTTAGTGGGGCTCAGCTCTCAAATTATGCTACTTTTCTCACAGACCCACAAATGGCCCCTCTAAGCATTATTATGACATCATTGTCTACTGCTACTGCAGTATTCGTCACACCAGTGTTATCACTCTTGCTCATTGGAAAAAGACTTCCTGTTGATGTAAAAGGAATGGTGTTTAGCATTACACAGATTGTCGTTGCACCCATTGCTGCAGGCTTGCTATTGAATCGGTAATATATTGACTCCTGATGATAACATATCAAACTCTTTTAGAGGTCCTTACCTGCCTCTTATATTTGTGCTTACAGTTTCTTCCCCAAGATCTGTAATGCTATTCGGCCATTTTTGCCTCCACTATCAGTATTAGTGACATCTCTCTGTGTTGGAGCCCCACTTGCGATTAACATCAAGTCTGTTCTATCTCCTTTCGGAGCAACCATTTTGTTGCTCATTGTTGCATTCCATTTGTCAGCATTCATAGCTGGTTATGTCTTTACTGGTTTAGTGTTCCATAAGGCACCTGATGTGAAAGAGCTGCAAAGAACACTTTCCTATGAGACAGGTTCTGCCATTATTGATTATCATCAAAATATAGTACCTGGCAACATAATATTCAGGCTAACTGATATTTTTCCTTTCGCAGGTATGCAAAGCAGTCTTCTGGCCCTTGCACTTGCAAATAGGTTCTTCCAAGATCCACTTGTGAGTGTGCCTCCCGCAGTCTCGGTGAGTCCATACTGTTGCTTTTTTATCAATTGTTTTATATTTTTTCTTCCAAACACAAAACTGCAAATCTAGTTAGCCTTCTTCCTTGGAGCAGGTTTTTTTTTTTTAAATTTTATTTTATTTTTTTAGTTTTTAAATGATATTAAATCTTTATGTAGCAACTACATCTCCGAATAGTTTGACTGCAATGGATCAAAATCTTGCTTTTTCTACTACTAATGGAGGCAATTATTTTGGGACATAAACGTGGTATATCTGTCATGGTGTTATAATGGGTTTGATGACTTTCGGGTATCACTATTTTTTGTCATTGATATATCCAGTTTTTTAATTTTATGGGTACATATTAGACATACATCGTGTATCGAATGTGCATCTCTTTCTGCAGCTATATTATGATCTCAAATTCCATAAGCAATATAACAAATATATGAAGAATTCTGAAAGTAAGAACAGGCACATCTGCATGGGAATCTAATGTGACCATGCAGAGCATATCAGACTTGTATTGAATTTGTTGTTGAAATTTTGATATTACCCTATAAATAGTTACAAATAAGGTTCTTCTTGCTTGTGACTTCAATTTGCATGTTCAATGCCTGATGCGATCTACTTATAAAATAGATCTTGAAATTAGCCTTAATGGCTTGCATATGACTACATTTCTGCTATAGCATTCTCATCCCTCTTGGATTTTGCACGCCTTTTCATCTATTCTGCTCTCCCCATTGGAATAACCGTTGTAACTACTCACACCACAATGTAAAAGCTTCGTATTTCCAAGTTATCTTGTTAGAATTATGTTTAAATGACCAAATTCACCATTTCCTAACAAATTAAGCTTTTGGGAGAATCAATAATTTATTATGGTATTAGAGTAGTAGATCTTGATTTTGACCCTTGCCTCCACTATATCTCCCAATTAAAATGTTAAAAATCCCATGTGTTGGGCCTCACTTATTAAGGGAGAGTTTGGGTCCACACGTGAGGGGGGAGTGATAAAATTATAGTTAAGTAATTAAATTTGCCATTTCCTTATAATTTAAGTTTTTGAGAGAATTGGTAATTTATCATATTTATTGGCTATAATGACCTGCTGTTGTTTGATTTGCTAGGAATATGTTTATAGCCAATATAGAATTGTAGCATATATCACATGATATGAAAATCTTGCTGAAGATTTACCGAACTACATCGATTTTTTTTTTTCTTTTGATTTGTAAGATTACACATACATGTTATGGGTTTTGAACTCATGATCTCGCTCTACACTACAATCTTTAATTGAGGGAGGAAGCTCTAATTGAGATAAAGATCATTGACAAAATTCCACCAAAATTTATTCAAAGCTCTCTTTTTTGCTCTTATACATACATAATTAACACATATACTCTCACACACCCACACACACACATACACACACAACACATCTTTTGAATTAGGCTGCATTAGGTGTTGAATATTAGTCTGCTGGGGGATTTTGATGAATATCCACATTGTTTCTATGATTTGCAGACTGTAATCATGTCTTTGATGGGCTTCTCTCTTGTGATGATTTGGTCTGAGAGGAAAGAATAACAGTATGATAAAACAGAACTGTGAGCATTGACGTATTGGAATTTTGTCCGTCCATCATCCTCAAGCGAATGGGTAGTGCAGAAGCTGTCATGGAGTACTTGAAGATGGGACCTTCCAGTAACTTTTGGGCTGGCTACACGAGGATCTAAGAAGGAAACGATATAAGAAAATATGGATTGGCACTTTGGTTTGTTCCAATCAGATTCTGATTGTAGGCAGCTGCAGAGCAGTTTCTTTCTCCAAATGTTAAAGGCCTTTTGTAGTTATTTTGTGAAGACCCTGGGAAAAGCTTCATTCTTAAGGAAGAGCATATCAAATTGCTTTGTGAAGACATTGGGGTAATTCTTTGTGCTTAAAAAGAGCATATCAGTGTCAGCTGTGCGTGTGCAGGTGAGTCGGTGTTATGGACTTTTTGCTAGTTTCTCCATAAACATCGATTTAGAGAAACTTTTGTCAATATTACTTCACTTAATTACTTTATATAATTTTAATTTTTTTTAATAATCTTATAAATGTGTTGTTGAATTACGTTGTCAGTTTATACCCGCTTGCAAAAGATCAAAATGATCAGAAATCAATACTCTTTTATTTATACATATTTAAATTTGAAGTTTTTTTTGCGTTACGTGCATAACATTTTCTCAATCAATCATTGGTAGTTATTGGTTCAAAATTAAACTTAACATTAAGATTACTTTTTTGCCGCAACAATAACAACTAATAACAATCTGTTACTTAAAATTTGTTGTAAAAATGTTGTAAACATACCATTTCTTTTTAAAATAATACACAAAGGAAAAAGTTTAGTTCCAATCAGATTTAAAGCTATCTTTCTCTAACCCATTATGTAGCAATTGAAGAGACTGTGTATGTACAATTTTAGTTATATGGCTTTTTTAATGAGTCATATGATTTGTTTAAATAATATACTTGGATAAAGAAAGTTTGTTTCCAAATTTGTTTGAAGAAAACTTACTCCAACTAAGTGTTGGTTAAAAAGACCATTCATGCGGAGCTTTAGTCACATTACATTTTTAAAAAATTGTATAATTTTTTTTAAAGTACAAAAATGTTTTATAACTTGTTTAAATAATACATGTAGAAAGGTTTAGATATCATCACATGTTGGATTAGAAGAGATTCTTCTAAATTAGTTTGGAGAAAACATTTGTATTATATGAGTGGTCTTATAAATTGCCATATATGGAGTTAGAGAAGATTTCTCCAAATTGGTTTGGAATTAATTTTTCTTGTAAAGTTGTTATTTAGAACTATTTTGTGTTGGCTTTAATTCTGAGCCAAATTTGATTGTAATTTTGTTCAATCATGTTTACCCTGTATTTTATGTTGGATTTCATTGTATGGGTTGTGTGTGAGAGAGAGTGTGAAGACTCAAGCTTGCATTGAAGATGGAGTGGTTTTTGCATGTATCTTGTGAGTAAACTTCCCACGAAGTAAGCCATGTGAAAACCACATGACAGGAATGCAAAGTGTCATGACAATTTGGTGACAGTTGGTTTTCGCGAGTATCTTGTGGGTTAGGCCTTCTCGCGAAATTTCTGCGAAATATTCTGTTTTGCTATTTTGGCTTATCTGCTGCACCATGTCTTCATCCACACTATATATACCCACATTACTCACATATTGTGAGGAGTTTTTTCAAAAAGAAAACCTTAGTATACACACTTGAGAGTTAGAGATTGTTATACCCATAATCATCTACACATTCTTTTGTGGTTTTTCTCATACTCCAACCTTTTCATATCCATAGTCTTGAGAGGTTGATAGCCCAAATACTTACCACACTCAATCAGAGTGTCAAGTGAGGTTTTGGTGCTATTGGGAAGTATTGGAAGAAGCCAAGTTTTAGTGGATGCAATCGGGCACATTGCGGGATTCGGAAAGCTAAACAAGACACGGTTTTGAAAAGCCTTGTTGGAGTAGGAGCTTGGAGGGTTTAGGTGCATTGGGAAGATTAGGCTTAGAGGGTCTCTTGCTATTCATGTATCCCAACTTATTGTCTAATGGATCGATTTATTGCTTGGAGAGCAGTGGAGAGGTTTTTCGCCGAGTTCTTCGGTGTCCTCTTCAATAATATATTGGCATGTTATCTTTTGTTTGCATTTCTCTTCCTTACTTTTTTAGCTTTCATTTTACTGCTCTTATATGATGAATATGGCTTAGAGTAGCTTTATTGTTTGTTCACTTGCATTTACTTTATTTTGCACTTAGTTTAAGTTAGAGTAAAATCAACTGAGCTGTAATATTTTAATTTGGGGTCTAAATGGCTCATATGTTTTTACATAAATCCGAGTTTTCAATTGGTATCAGAATGGGTGCAATTGTTGTGGTTTCATTACTTTAGTGCGATCTTAGACCCTTTTTGTGATGGATCGATCACAATCGCTCAATACTCCATCATTCTTTGATTGGAGCAATTATGCGTTTTGGAAAGTTCGTAAGAGGGCATTCCTTTGTGCTATAGATGAGTCTGTATGGGATTCCGTTGAGAATGGGTATGTTAGACCCACGACTGCCAAGTCTGAATGGGACAAGGTAGCTTTTACTTTGGCAAATGCCAATAGTAAAGCAATTAATGTTATCTTTTGTGGTGTGTATATTGATGAATTTCATAGGATATCACTTGTTAGGGTTGTCCATAGAAAACCGGTACCCGACCCACCCTTAAAAACCATTATATCCGGCTCGAGAACCAGCTGACCCAACGTCGGTGATGGTCGGCGGTGGGTCTTCGCCTCTAGAACCCTTAAATGGCGAGTCAGTTGGTGGGTTTGCTCCCTCAAAACCCGAAAATCTTGAACCGACCGGCGAAAAATCCAGATTCTAGCTAGCAAAACCCAGAATCCGGCGAGCAAAACCCAGAATCCGGTGAGCAATACCCAGATTTCGACAATAAATTTCCAGATCTTGGCAAGAAAACCAAGACTCAGGTGATATTTCACGTAGATCTGATGAGATTTAGACTGGATCTAGTGAAATCTCATCGAATTCTATGAGATTATCGTCGGATCTGGCGAAATCTCATAGATTCCGATGAGATTTTCGCCGGATCTGGGTTTTTCTCACTTTTTCTCCTAGTTTTCTCTCCGTTTTCTTAGATCTATGTTGCCGGCCGATCAGTCCGCCACCCGTTGAAGTCTGACCCAGATCGATCCATTCACTTCGGCGGTCGACGGCGGGTGAATTTTTTCAAAACCCGATTCCATTGAGTCAGTTTCGGGTTGGGCACAAACCTGACCTGGACCGACCTATGGACAGCCTTATCGCTTGTGAAGACCGCCAAGGAAGCTTGGAAGATTCTTGAGACTACCTATGAAGGTACCAAGAAAGTCAAGGACATAAAACTCCAAATGCTTACAACTTGATTTGAAGAGCTCAAGATAAGTCATTTGATTCATTCTATGGGAAGCTCAATGAAATCGTGATTGCCAAGCTCAATCTCGGAGAGAAGATTGAGGATGCTAAGGTGGTGAGAAAGATTTTGAGGTTCTTACTGGAGAGCTTTCGTGCAAATGTCATAGTTATAGAAGAAAGCAAAGATTTGGATGAGATCAAGATTCAAGAGCTCATTGGATCTCTCCAAACACATGAGCTTGGACTGCCTTCCCGCAAGCTAAGCAAATCACTTACTCTCAAAACCATCAACCAGAGAATAGATAATTCCTCCGAAGAAAATGATGCGGAGAAGGATGTAGCATTCCTTGCAAAGAACTTCTGGAAATTTTTTAAGATGAAAAATAGTGCCAAGTCTTTCAACAAAGGAAAGTTTTCATCCTCCAAAGGTGATAGGAAGGAGTTCAAGAAGAAAGACTGGAAGGAATCTCAATCCCCTTAAGGAATTGTGTGCTACAAATGCAATGGTCATGGACATCTCAAGAAGGAATGTCCTAACTATTCGAGAGGGAAGGATAAGGTGTTTGCTACTATTCTTAATGACTCTGAAAGCTCAAATTTAGACACAGAAGGAGAGTGTGATAGTGATGGAAATTATAGAGCCTTCATGACAATTACTTCCATTGATTTTAAGGATGGTTTAAGCAATTTGGTTGATGAACTTGGTGAGCATTCCGAGGGCTAGGAAGTTGAAGACTCGAAAGATGAAGAGGTATGCCAAAATGAAAGTGAGAACAACCTTCACAAAGCATATGATGCTTTGTTAGAAGATTGTGGAAAATATGACAAGGTTGTGAACCATGCTGTGAGAAAGACGAAGAAGATTGAAGAAGAGCATAGGTGTACACTTGTGCAACTTAAGGAAGTAAAGTGTGAAGTAGAAGGACTCAAGGGAGAATTGGTTGAAGCTTATTCAAAGAGCAAGTTTCTTGAACTTGAAATTATCCAAGTTAATGTAAAGGTTAAGTGTATCTTCACCAAGAAACTTGACAACATGCTGTCTTCACAAAAATCTTCACATGATAAGAACAGTTTGAGCTATACCGGAGAAGGAAGCTCCAGTAGTGAACACAAGAAGGAAGTGAGGTTCGTATCAGCCAAGAATGTTGAGAAACTCAAAGAAGTGAAGCCTGAGATTGAGACCCCTGTTGCTGTAAAGAGAACCATTGGTGCAAAACTAAAGGATAAAGGGAAGTCATTACCCAAAAATCAAAAGGGGCCTCAAGTGAAGCATGTGTGTCATCATTGTGGCGTTCAATGGCACACAAGGCTAAATTGTTTCAAGTTTCATGCATTTAAGAAGGTTGAATCTATGAGTGACCAAGAAAGTTCAAAGAAAAGACCAAAGGGAGCACAAGCTAAGGGAGAAAGTGAGGGACATCTCATTGGAGACGCTATGGAAATGTTGAAGAATATCTCACTATGCCTTGCTAGCTTTACTCCAAGGTTGGAAAGTTATGTTGGTCGTATCCCTCCATCTAAAGATCTCACTTAAAACACTTGTAAAGTGTGGGTGAAGAAGGGTACTCATGTATGATCACTCTCTATGCCCATGCATTAATACTTCCGATGTTTAGGGTCATAGGTTCATGCATTATGACATACATAATCCTCTTGTGTCATTGCTTTCGGTTTATAGTGTTTTTCTTTTACAAGTTTTGTTTTATACTTGTTGTTTTTGTTGATCTTACTTTTCTTGTCCTATTTTTGAGTGTGTTGAAAAATTCAAAAACCCATAAAAATTGAAAAATCTCTAAAAAGTTTGATCGCCTATGTTATGTTTATCACAAGTGAGTTTGGCCTAGTACCTTCGTACTAATGGCGTAATGCATTTACGAGCTTAACTTATTTTATATGCACATCTATCTTTGTGAGAAAAATCTTGAAATCTATGTGTGATTGTTGTAAATTGATCTTCAAGCTTGTCATGAATGATTAGTCAATAGTCTTGTTGATATTGATACATGCATAGACTTGTGCCTATATATCTTCCCATGTTTTTTTTTTGTTATTTTTTTTTTTAATGTTTTTGCTCTATAGCTGAACAAATTTCAAATCTTGAAAAGAGATAATGAGTTGCAAAAGCCGTCACGTATACTAGTATTTGACTAGAAAAAAAGAAAAACGACTTGTATTGAAATGTATGGTGCCTTAAAAAGCTAAAGGCTTACTCACAAAATTGAAATATCAAGAATTTCAGGCATCGATCTCAAAATGAGATGTAATGTTCTTATATGATAAAAAATTATAAGTTGTAAGAAGTTAAAAAGAAAAGTTTCAAAGTTTTGTGATCATTTTTTTGTGAGAGGCCATATATGTTTATTTTTATAATTGAGATAGACCACTTGATTTAGTACTAGTTGTGTATAACTTGATTGAATTGATCATTGAAGCTTCACTCTAGACTAAGGACTATTCCACATTTGATACACACACAATACACAAGTCTATTGTTCAATGAATGTTTATTTCATTTGTGTGATTATACATGTTCAAATGTGACGTGTATACTCAATTTCTTGTCGATCATACCCAAAAAGATTTTTGAGTATTTTATATGTTTTTGAAAATGTTTTTATGCTTTTGTATTTTTGAGTTTTTGTTCACATTGCATTTTTATGTTTTCATCAAAAACTCTTTTAGAGGCATTTTCATGAGAAGCTTGCGAGTAAGCACTTCCCATGAAAATGAGTTAGGCAAAAATGAAAACTCAAGAAATTCAGACAAAAACTTTCGCGACTATCTCGCGACTATTTCATGAGTAAGTCTATCCCATGAAAATTTCTATGCTTCAGTGGTATTTTTCGCAAGTAACTTTACGAGAAGCTATCCCGCAAAAAACGCGTGTTTTCAGTTTTTAAGGACTGATCGTGACTGTTTTTCAAACATAACCCTTTTGTCTTCCTCGAGCCTCTCTCAACCCTAAACCTATTTTCTCTCAAAAAACCAACTAAATCTCAAGCGTAACTATCTCCTAATCATCTCTAAGGTATGTTCATTCAATCTTTTCTCTCTATTTCATAAGATAATGCCTTAGATTATAGATTTTACATAAGTTGTGATATTTTTGAAAAAGGGTTGGGAATCTTCTATTTTGTGAAATTTTTTTCAATTTCTTGATTGGGCTTTGTCCCATTTGTTTTGTATGTGTTTGTGTTGACCCCTTGTGGCATTTTAACATGTATCTAGACAAGATTCACATATATTCATGCATTGCTTACATGTTAATTAAAGTGGTGTATATCAAGTGTTTGATAAAATGCTCAAATGACATTTTGATGTTGTTTTGGATTCCAATAAGTACCAAACTTTGGGGATTACCATGATTATACATGTTTATCATGTTTTGATCATTGGTTGTGTGTTTTACACACTTTGACCCATATGTGTTTTGTTATGCCTTGATCATGCATCAAATATGCACACCACATGCATACTTGTTGCATACACTTGTTCACTTGTCATGCTTTGCTTATCATTCATGCTAAATAATTGTTATAACATGTTTAGGATACATAACATGATATTGTGACTTTGTTTATGTTCTTTTTAGGACTTTGTAGTCGTTTTATGGACTAACTTGGTACTTATCAAGTTTATGTTCTTGTGTTTGTGTTTTTGCACTTGTTTCTCTGTGTTTTGCGAATGTTTTTGTAGATGTCTCCTACTAAGAATTCTGCCACAAAGAAAGGGTCAAAGCGTCCATGCACGGATGCAGAGAATTTCCAAAATGTTGATGCAGGGTTGGCATACAACGACTTCTACAAAAAGGCAACGATCATCATGCAAAGGGTTGTAAAAATGGAGACCCTTAAAAACACTTGCATTCGTGAAGTGTTCAATGGGAGAACTTGGACAAAGTTGCTGAATCCAAGTGGAAATGTCTTTGCTGAAATCATAAGGGAGTTCTTTTCAAACGCCATTGGGGAAGGGGAGCGCATTAATTTTTGGGTACGACAAAGGGAATTCTTTATCACAAGGGATTCCATTCAAGAGTTATTGGAAATTAGTCTACCATCTCAACAAATTTCCATCTAATATGATGATAGATTGGATTCTCTTGAGCCAATGGTGGATCTCCTCTGTGGTACTCTATAAAAGAAGTCAATGTACACAATTCCTTTCACCATGGAGATGAGGACATTAGGCTACATCATGATCCACAATCTCTAACCAGTGATGAATTTGACCACATTGTCTGGACTAAGATCTACGTTTCTCTATGATCTCTTCACACATAAGGAGATTGACATATGCGGTCACATATACTACCTCTTGACCAAAGCAATCACCAAGAGGAATTCAAGAACCGTCTTGCCATTCCCAAGTCTCATCATGGCTCTCATTGCAAAGATAAGGCTGAAGTTTTCGAGTGTGTTTACCTTGGTACAAAGAGACTCTCCTATTGGTGCTCCAACAATATCCTAAAGTAAAGCTCATATCATTGGACCAAAAACTAGCGTTTCTCAAATCCCAAGGGATGATTTAAAGGAAGAAAGAGGGGACACAAAGGAGGAGATTGATAGGTTCACATCAGTCTCGGAGGGCTCTACACAGCCCGATCTCCTTAACCGTTTCATTGCAAGGGTTGAGCAGATGTATGGCATGATAGAATCCCATATGCAGCACACCTCTGATCAGTTTATGTATATTCAAGGCCATATTGCTGCACTATCGTCTTAGATTGATGACATGATGATGGAGCAGCGGTGGTATCAAGAAGGATCCAAATCAGAATCTAACAAGTTCTACCCTCTTTGGCCATTCCAATCAAAAAGGGGGAGTAGTTTTGTGGGGGAGCTGCTTAGTTTGAAGGGGAGCATAGCATAGACGCTGGTTTATTTTGGGGGTTTAGTATGGTGGTTTAGTAATCTACTTTTGGTTTTAGTAGCTTACTTTCTTTTACCTCTATAGTTTTTATGATACTTGGATATTTACATTGCTTTCTTTTAAAGCTTTAAAGTACTCTAGTTTAAAACTTCAGTTTATATTTAGTACTTTGTTTTATGTATCTTTGCTTTGTAGCTTTTTAAAGAACTTTTAGTTTAATGCATACATTATCTTTAGTACTACATAATTGTGCCCTTGTTGGATCTTGTATCCTTAATGCAAATACTTTGGTGTTTTGCATTGGTTATGTGTTTAGACATGCAATTGATTTTTTGCATTGCTCTTAATTACATTACGTGTCCAGATGATTATTTACTAGTCAAATGTTCATTATAGTCATTCTTTAATGACTATTCCTGTATGATCAAGTTATGCTTCATAGTTTATGTCTTATTACCTTGATTGCATTTTACTTGTTCCTATACGTACCTTGTATTCAACTTGTCATAAGCTTAATGAAAGTTTTGTTTGTGTGCGAGTGTTTCTTGAAACAAGTGTATTTGTGCAAGTGCTTCACAACTTCTAGATTAGGTGTGAGTGAGTTTTGCTATTGTTCCCAAACTCACGTTTAAGTCTAGAGTTTGTTTTAGGGGTTTTGTCACGGAATATCCAAATGGGGAGATTGTAAAGTTGTTATTTACAATTATTTTGTGTTGGCTTTAATTCCGTACGAAATTTGATTATAATTTTGTTCAATCATGTTTATCCTGTATTTTATGTGGGATTTCATTGTATGGGTTGTGTGTGAGAGAGAGTGTGAAGACTCAAGCTTGCATTGAAGAAGGAGTGGAATTCACGGGTATCTCGCGAGTAAACTTCCCGTGAAGTAAGCCACGTGAAGAGTACATGACTGAAAGGCGAAGAGTCATGACAATCTAGTGACAGCTGGTTTTTGCAAGTGTCTCGCGGGTAAGGTTTTCTCGCGAAATACCCGTGAAACATTTTGTTTTGCTATTTTGGTTTATCTACTTTACCATATCTTCACTCACACTATATATGCCCACATATTATGAAGAGTGCTTTTCAAAGAGAAAACCCTAGCATACGCACTTGAGAGTTAGAGATTATTATACCCACAATCATATATACAATCCTTTTTGGTTTTCCTTATATTTCTACCTCTTCATATTCATATCCTTGAGAGGTTGATAGCACAAACACTTACCACATCCAATTAGAGTGTCAAGTGAGATTTTGGTACTGCTGGGAAGTATTGGAAGAAGCCAAGCTTTGGCGGATGCAATCGGGCGCATTATGGAATTCGGAAAGCTAGACAAGACATGGTTTTGAGAAGACTTGTTGGAGTAGGAGCTTGGAGGGTTTAGGTGCATTGGGTAGACTAGGCTTGGAGGGTCTCTTACTATTCGTGTATCCCAATTTATTATCTAGTGGATCGATTTATTACTTGGAGGGCGGCGGAGAGGTTTTTGACCTAGTTATTCAGTTCCTTCTTCGATAACACATCGGCATGTTATTTTGTATTTGCATTTCTCTTCTATACTCTTTTAGCTTTTGTTTTACTGCTGTTATATGATGAATATGAATTAGAGTAGTTTTATTGTTTGTTCGCTCGTGTTTACTCTATTCCACACTTAGTTTAAGTTAGAGTAAAATTAACTGAGCTGTAATTTTTTAATTTTAGATTTGAATAGCTCTTATGTTTTAACACAAATTTCAGCTTTCATTTTTCTCTACACAAAACATAAATTTATGGATTGAAGGAAAATTTTTATTTTTATTTTTATTGAATGATCTTGTACTGTTTGAGATGATGACGAGGACGATAAATAGTCTATGAAGAGAGGAGGCTAAGGAGTTATAGGTGATCCTATCAGCAGTAGAGTAGAGACAAGTAGGTGGCACATAAAGAGAGGAAAGGAGTTGCGTAGATAGATTTGCCTACACCATAAGCGGTAAAGACTAGAGAAAAGAGGTGGGTATACAATTTTAACATCATGTTCTGGCAGCTACTTTTTGAGAGTTGAGTGTACATTGGTGGTAGAGAGTAATTATGGTCTCACACAACTTATTTGAACCTTTAAAATGCGAACAATTATGACGTCTGTCTTTTATTTCCAATTTTTATATTTAAATGTGGACATTACATTTTCACTCTTTAAATTGTGTAAATTAATTGGTACAATTGTAGATATTATGTAAAAAAAAAAATGTGTAAAATGAGTACAAGAGAATAATCACCATGACTTTTTAAGCTTTTTTTGTTGTTGTTTATCTAGAGTATGCTCTTTCTCAACACATGCTAAAAGGAGTACTTCACGAAAATAATTTACATATTAAAAAAAAAGTTATTAAAAAAAAATTCACATCTCTATAAGCATCTTTTCTCTTTACCCACAGTACTCTAAGGAGGCGTTGAGTATGGAGTAATATTTTAAGATTATCAAGAATGATGAAAGATTCTATATCATTCTTATATTTAGTTGCAAATTGCACAAGAATATCAAATGTATGGAGATATCCGGATTCTCACTTAACCCAATTTTTATAGAAATTGGAGATGCAACACAAATGTTGTTTGCAAAGATGTTGTACCCATAATTTCCAAGTGAAACGTACTTGTTTCATTACCATTGGAAATATTAAAGCAAAACAAGAAGGGATTGATTCTTTCATTGGCCAAGTGGCTTATTGTTTGAAGTAGCATCCGTTGGTGACATGCATTTGTCTTCTGTCACGCGTTCACTGTCAAGGGAAGAGAAATGAGAATGCTTGAAGGTTAAAGGTCGGCCTTGCAGCCAAAATATGTCAAAAATGGCTAGATTCAAAACATATTTCATTTTGTAATGAAAGTGCATTTACAAAGGTCAGATTTGTAGCCAAATCTTAAGCAATGAAGCACGGGTGTATTTCTAGATTTGGGTGTGGGTGCAGGACTCAAAATTTTTTGAAAAAGTAGAGTGCGGATGCGGGTGCGGCGATCTATATATTGCTAAGTATACTTTTTCACATTATATAAACATATACCAAATTTAAGAGCAATAATAGAAGAAAACTAAAACATAATGTTCCTAAATTAAATACAATCCACAAGTTTGAAACTAAAACATTGAAATTAGAGTTTAGGGAGGGAGGCAGACTGGCAGAGGGTAGAGAGCAGAGAGCAGAGAGCAGAGAGCAGAGAGCAAAAAGAGGTAGAGAGTAGAGAGGAAGGAGGCAGTGATGGTTTTAGGGTTTTTTTTTTTTTTTTTTTTAAGAAGTTTTTGCACTTTTTTTTTTAATTTTTTTATAATAATAATTCTTACTTGAATTTTGGCCTAATTCAAAGCTGGTATTGGCCGATATTGGTCTGAATTGGCTGGTATCGGACTAAATCAGTCAATATCGGCATGAATTGGTTGGTTTCGGCTGGTCGGTACAATCCAATTCGGCTCGAATTGGCCAAATTCGGCACAAATGAGCCTAAGTTGGTGCGAATTCAGAAACGAAAAAAAAAAAAAAAACACCAACGCGGAACCAACGCGCGGCTAGTGGCATTGCCTACCGCACCCCATGTAGGGCCGCGTTGGACGCCAGTGTGGCACACTTGTAGCCGCATCGGTGCTTTCCCGATCTTAAGCAATTTCCAAGTTAGAAAGGATAGATAAATATTGCTTCCAAAAGGAATGAAAAAAATGGGAGGAGGGGGAGGAAGAGAGTTAAAACAGGTCAATATTGTCTGCAAATTGCAATGATTGATGTACGTTACATACAAAATATCCAAGTGAAACGGTACATATACTCTAGGGTTTGTTTCATGAACATCAGAATTATCAAAGCAAAACCAGAAGAATTGTATTTGTCTCTTTCATTGGCTCTCTTCTCTGTAGAATCAACCGCCGGTTGCATGCATTCTTGTCTTTTGTCATGCGTCACAGAGAAACGAATATACCAGAGGTCTGCTTTGTTGCCAAAAGTGACAAAGTAGCTAGATAGATTGAAACAAAGGGCTTTTTTATTATAAGATACATTGAAAGTGCATAAACTCACACACACATAACAGAAAAGAAGGAAATGGATTCCAAAACTCTAGGAGTTGATAAGCCTCATGCAGTTTGTATTCCATACCCAGTTCAGAGCCATATAAAAGCAATGTTGAAGTTTTCAAAACTTCTCCACCACAAAGGTTTTCACATAACCTTTGTTAACACTGAGTTTAACCAACAACGTTTCTGAAATCTAGAGGCCCCAACTCCTTAGACTGCTTGACTGACTTCCAATTCGAAACCATTCTAGACGGTCTCCCTCCATCGGATCCCAATGCCACCCAAGACATTCCTTCTCTTTGTGTTTCCATTACGCAAAACTTCTTGGCCTCATTTTCCAACATCCTTGTAAAACTCAATAGTGCTACGTCGAGTGTTCCCCCATTGACTTGTATTATCTCAGATGGTTTCATGCAATTCACTATCATCGCTGCTCAGGAACTTGGAATCCCAATTGATGGGTTTCATGCATATTCCTCATTTCAAGGATAAAAGCATCATTCTGCTTAAAGGTCTAATGAAATATGCAAAACCGCATTGAAATCTCGAACTATTTTATTATGATTGACATCAAATCATTAAGGATAAAGGCCTTCTTTGTCTTTGCAGATGAGAGTTATTCAACCAATGGATATTTGGACACAGTTATAGATTGGATTCCAGGTATGATAGACATTCGTTTGAAAGATCTCCCAAGCTTTGTTCGAACCATAGATTCAAATGATATTATTTGTAAAAATGTGATCGAAACAGCAAAGAGAGCTCCTACGACTTCCAAAATTGTTGTTCAAACATTTGACACGTTAGAGCAAGATGTTTTGGATGGTCTCTTGACCATGTTTCCTCATGTATATTCCATTGGCCCTCTCCAACCATTACTCAATCACTTATCTGATGACCTTTTGAAATCAATTGGATATAGTTTATTGGAGGAAGAACTTGAATGCCTTCATTGGCTTAACTCTAAGGCACCCAATTCAGTGGTATATGTGAATTTTGGTAGTATAACTATCATGAAACCATCATAATTGGTTGAATTTGGTTGGGGACTTGCAAACAATAAATATATATTTTTGTGGATAATTAGGCCTGATTTAGTTGTTGGCGAATCAGCGATATTGCTAGTTGGTGCCCTTAAGAGGAAGTGTTGAACCACCCATCAATTGGAGGGTTCTTAACCCATAGTGGGTGGAATTCAACTATTGAAAGTGTGTATGCAGGAGTGCCAATGCTTTGTTGGCCATTCTTTGTAGATCAACAAACAAATTGCAAGTATACTTGTAATGATTAGGGCATTGGCATGGAGATTGATAATGATGTGAAGAGAGAAGACGTGGAGAAGATTGTGAGAGAATTAATGGAAAGAGAAAAGGGTAAGAAAATGAAGAAAAAGGTCATGGAGTGGAAAAAGTTGGCCGAAGAGGCCATTGAGCCACTTGGTTCGTCATCCATTAACTTGGACAATTTGGTGAATGAAGTGCTTTTATCAAAATGATAGATAAAAAAAATGACAATAAAAAACCTTTCTCTTTGATAGGGAGAATAGAAAAATATAGAAGATAAAAAAGTGAAATAATAGAATGATGTATAATCTCCCTATCATGTGTGTTTGTAAAAAGGGGAGTAAAAACAAAAGGATAAAAAGTGGTTCTACATTTCACTTGGTTAGTTAAGAAGTTCTTTTTTTGTTTGGATAATTCAATTGTTTGGATAATTCAATAGTTATAATGAGGGATGGAATATTTGAACCTTTGATGTCTTTTCTCGAGATACCAGGAGGTGCTAACCAGTCGAGTTATAAGGTTTTTGACCATAAAGAAGAAAAAATTAGTTGGAAGAAATTGTATTTTAACCAATTTTCTATTATGTCCTTGTTACATAAGGACCAAATTAATTTTCATAATTATGAAGATTTATTATAATAACATGAATATACAAAGAATGCAATAGTATAATGAATTTTACTAAGCATAATTTAATTTTATTATAGCCTTTTGTAAATCTAATTAAAATTAATGTTACTTTTGATGTTAATTACTATTATGCCCTCATCATATAAAATGTATATATATCTGTATGCTCACAATTTGTACCCAACCCAACAGTAAAAAAGGGATAGGCCTAAAAAGCCTAATACAATGAAATTTATAAAGAGTGAGTTTGAAATCTAGGTTGTAACAATGACAGGTAGCACAAATGATGGGCTTGATCCTAATACTGTACACATTGAACTGCTTATATAGTAAAATATGTCCTCGGATGAAAGCCGAGGATGAATTATATTAACTTCCTTCCCTTCTAGAATAGATTACAAATATCAATGCTCAAATATACAATGTCTATCTCCCTCATTTTCTCGATCCCCTTTTCTGAACATCTTCCCCCTCCTTTTATACCATTTGATCTACCTCTCTCCATCTTTCATGTATGGATTAGATTACGTATTTAGATACTTATCCCATCAACCCACCCCTGAAGTTTTTGGAGATAGCTGTAAGGCTGAATTTTGATGTTCAGGCATCACTTCTTCATTAATGTGGCCAGAGAAGTGGTTGCAGCGTATTTAATGCAGTGATAGCAGTTTTATCACAGATATTTCTCAACCCTTCTTCTTATCTTGTGTACCCTCCTCGCCTACCTTTATCCACAAGATTTTCAAGAATACTGCCTTTAGATGTTAGACAAATCTTCTGCATCTCGGCGCATCATAATCGAGGATATATTTTTTCTCGGATCACATCCTTATATGACCTTAATCAGATACTACTCCCTTACCTATCCACGGGTCCCCCCTGGGTTGATATTCCTACATCCTTAGACTTTTCAGTGTCCTCGGATTGGACCTTTTGCTCAACAAAAATTCTTGGGCCGACCCAACATACATCACTGGGCCCGTTGACCCCACAATAGCCACAACATTCATCACTGGGCTTGTTGACCCTACAATATCCATTCCACCTATTTATCTATTTCTTATTTTATATTCTATTTAGAAACTCAAATTTGATTATTGTATTTTGATTCATCTACGTTTATTATTTGATAAAAAACTATTCTTCTATTTTTATTTTTATTATTTGCAAAGATGTTGGCTACTGAATTTCCAAGTGAAACGAACAAATAGTCTATGTTGTTTTATGACCATTGGAAATTTTAAAGCAAAGCAGGAAGGGTTTGTCTCCTGTAGTAAAAGTGAAAGCTAAAAGACCAAGATTGATTGTGAAAATGTTATATATGCTTGAGAATAATCTTCAGAATGAATAACAAGAATGCAATAAAAAAAACAAAATTCAAAAAAATTCAAAAAAAGAAGAAGATCCAAATACACAAAGAGAACATCAAGAATTTGTAGCTTGACAATATATAGTCTACATTAAAAAAAGATAACGAAGAACAAATTTCATTAACAAATTTGAAGAATACTAAAATGAAGTAGAGATATTCTCATAAACCCAAATCCTTGAATATATCCAAATAGCTCTTCTTCACAAATGCCAAGATCAAGGTTTGCACCCAATAGAAAGACAATTTTTTTTTCCCTACCTAAAATTACTGTACAGCACTCTCAGAAGTCAGGAGAGACTTTTCTCTAACTCAAACAAACAAACCAAGTCAAATACAAATGACCGCACCTAAAACTGAAAGTCTAAAACAAGGACCACTTACAAACTAATAATAAAAGCTAAGCTGCATAGAACCCACACAAATCCTTACGCCACACATCCAAGAGAGCTAAGAACCAAACCAAATACTAATGGCCACACCATATGTCTATCCTAATTATATAGGATATTGTGATTGGTGTAACAATAAGTGGAACAAAAACAAAAAAATTGCATTCCCGTCTCGCACTAACTGATTTGCGGCACACCCTTACTAAGCAATAATACTGAAATAAAAGGCGAAACATTACAAAAACCTTAAAAAAGATGAAGGACATCTAGCTAGACTAATTCAAACCATACACAGTAAAACGATATAACCGAGCCTGTGGCATTATTTCAAGTGGCCTATTCTTTGAAGAAGCAGCCGCTGGGTACATGCACTTGGCCTATGAAGGAGATGTAGACATATGACGTGGCTTGAATAATGGCACAGGCACGGTTATATCGTTTTACTGTGTATTGTTTGAATTAGTCTAGATGTCCCTCATCGTTTTTAACTTTTTTGTAATGTTTCGCCTTTTAATTAATTATTATTATCGCTTAGTAATGGTGTGCCGTGAATTGGTTAGTGCGAGACAGGAATGCAAATTCTTTATTCTATTTTTTGTATTCCACTTAATATTACACCAAACACAATGTGCTATGTATTCAGAAGAGACAAAAGGTGCGGCCATTAATATTTGGTTTGGTTCTTAGCTCTCTTGGATTGGATGCGTGGCGTAAAGGTTTGTGCGGGTTCTATGCAGCTTGGCTTTTATCATTAGTTTGTGGCTGGGGCTCTAGATGTCTCTGCCATGCGTTCCCCTTCAATCTCTTTAATTTGACGGTGCATTCAAGATACAACGAAAGTGCAGTCAATTAATTAATTACTTACACCCAAATTAAGGTCACAAGTTATGTAGCAATATTAGTTTTTACTGTTGAGTTTTGTGGAGTCTAGTTTATGTTTGATCCGGTGGATGATTCGACTCGATTTGAATAATGTTGCATGGTTTTTAATGGGAGATTTATTGAGGCTTAGTTCATGGAGTAGAGGCTTGGGTTGATAGGCCCAAGTTGGAGTGCTCATGGATAAGTCTCTTGGGGGTCCGGGGGCAACGCCCCCAGGAAAAATTTTTTGGCCCATTATGAAACTGGTTTTTTGTAGAAAACGTTGCTTTGTATTAGGGTTTGTGAGTGTAGTCTATTTTGAGGTGAAAAAGAAGTCTGTAGTCGCAATTTGTAATTTTTTCTGATAATAGTGAAATCTTTGCAACTCCGTGGACGTAGGCAAATTGCCGAACCACGTAAATACTGTGTTGTGCGTGTGATTATTTTTCTTTGGCGTGTATTTTCTCTATATTTTGTTTCTCACAGGTTTAGGAATTCGTGGAAATTCCCTACATTCACTTCTTAATGTTTTTAGCAAAGGCATCTGGTGTTTGAACTTCTCCTCAACTATTGAATTATTAGAAATATTATATACACCCTGCTTTGTAGTTTTAGTAAAAACAGAATGCCATTTCCAAGTGAAAAAGTACAAACAAATGGATATTGCTTCCGAAAGTAAGTCAGACACAGTTCTGCTCTAAATCAGTTTAGTAAAATCTCATCCAATTTACTATGTGATAATTTATAAAACCATTAACATGTAGTTTTAGTAATTTAAGCTATTTAGCTATTGAAGGTAATCTTTTTCACAAAAAAAAAAAAAAAAATGGTGATGTTCTATATACTAGAATTTCCAAGTGAAAAAAGTAGTATACATAGTCTGGGGATGATTTATTATTAGACCAAGTGGCATATTCTTTGAAAAAGCAGCCGTTAATTACGTGCAACCGTCTCTTTCTCGCTTTTGTCATGCGCCTACAATCACGGGGAAGAGAACTAAATTCCAGAGGCACAGTTTGCAGCCAAATTTGACACGAAATTGCTAGACTGAAACAGTGGGTCATTAATCATTTTATAAGATTTTTGCTAGACTGCAGAAACAGTGGGTAATTAATCATTTTATAAGATACATTGAAAATTGGAAAGTGCATATGCAAACGCAAAACATATAATAGAAAGAAGTAAAAATGGATCCCAAGACGCTAAAGGCTGAGAAGCCTCATGCAGTTTGTATTCCATTTCCAGTTCAAAGCCACATAAAAGCAATGCTCAAGTTTTCAAAGCTTCTCCACCATAAAGGCTTTCACATAACCTTTGTTAACACTGAGTTCAACCATCAGCGTTTTCTGAAATTTAGAGGTCCCAACTCCTTAGATGGTTTGTCTGACTTCCGATTCGAAACGATTCCAGATAACCTCCCTCCATCGGATTCTAATGCCTCCCAAGACGTCTCTTCTCTTTGCAATTCCATTACCAAAAACTTCTTAGCCTCATTTTCTGACCTTCTTGTGAAACTCAACAGTGCAACTTCAAACGTTCCCCCAGTGACTTGTATTATCTCAGACGGTTTCATGCAATTCACCATCAACGCTGCTCAGGAACTTGGAATCCCAATTCTAATGTTCTTCACTATCTC
The DNA here is from genome assembly GCA_032878915.1 of Castanopsis chinensis. Lineage (NCBI taxonomy): Eukaryota > Viridiplantae > Streptophyta > Magnoliopsida > Fagales > Fagaceae > Castanopsis > Castanopsis chinensis. The sequence continues at coordinate 6,038,255 of JAVQMG010000115.1, read as the reverse complement.
TGCTTGTGGCTTAATGGGTTACATGCAGATTCCTCCTCTCAAGGATAAAGGCATCATCCCACTTAAAGGTGCGTAACAAAAAATGCGATACTCCATTGAAATCTTGCATTAATTTGTTAGAGCAATTGCACTTTTGGAATATTAATTATAATTATTTTTTTGGAGAAGAATTATGAATTATTATTATTATTATTATTATTATTATTACAAACTTACAATATCCATCTTTAGTTAAAAATGCAGCAATATACCATACACCTCTATTATCATTTTATATTAAAAACTCAATTTTTTTGTTAGTTGAAAATGACTTTTATACCCTCTTATAGCAATCATATCGCATGCGTGCAGTAATACAGAATTTGAAGGATTATAGTTGTGCATATGTGACGTGTTTGTTATTGGAAGGTATTAAGACCATTATTGTGCATATATTGTGTTTGTTATTGGAGGGTATTAAGACCATCATTATGCATATTTTGTGTTTGTTATTGAATGGTAAATATTAATACCATTAAAGTGTGGGTCTCGCCATATATATATATATATATATATATATATATATATATATATATTTAAATTGAATTAATTTTTTTTTTATTTGAAAAAAACACTAACCTATGAAAAAAATGTTCATTACAACATTGCTATGTTTAAACTAAAATGAGAACATTGCAATTTTCTTATAGCATCAAGGGGATAAAGTGTAATTTTTCTGTCTTATTATGATTAAGAATAAATTTAATTTTAAGCTGAAAATATTTTGTCTTTTTTGCAGATAAGAGCTATTTAACCAATGGGTATTTGGACACAGTTATAGATTGGGTTCCAGGTATGAGAGGCATTAGACTCAAGGATCTCCCAAACGAGGTTCGTACCATAGATCCGAATGATTCTATCTTTAAATTTGTGATTGAAACAGCAGAGAGAGCTCCTATAGCTTCAGGAATTGTTATTCAAACATTTGATGCATTAGAGCAAGAAGTTTTGGATGCTCTCTTGACCATGTTTCCTCATGTATATGCCATTGGCCCTCTCCAACTACTGCTTAATAACTTACCCAATGACCCTTTAAAATCAATTGGATATAGTTTATGGGAGGAAGAAACTGAGTGCCTCCAATGGCTTAACTCTAAGGCACCCAACTCTGTAATATATGTGAATTTTGGCAGCATAGTTGTCATGACACCAACACAGTTGGTTGAGTTTGGTTGGGGACTTGCAAATAGTAAATATTTATTTTTATGGATAATTAGACCTGATTTAGTTGTTGGTGAATCATCAATATTGCCACCTGAATTCGAGTTAGAAACTAAAGAAAGGGGTCTGATAGCTAGTTGGTGCCCTCAAGAAGAAGTGTTGAACCACCCCTCAATTGGAGGGTTCTTAACACATAGTGGGTGGAATTCAACTATTGAAAGTGTGTGTGTAGGAATACCAATGCTTTGTTGGCCATTCTTGGCAGATCAACAAACAAACTGTAAGAACACTTGCAATGAATGGGGCATTGGCATGAAGATTGATAATGATGTCAAGAGAGAGGAAGTGGAAAAGATTGTGAAAGAGTTGATGGAAGGAGAAAAGGGTAAGAGAATGAAGAAAAAGGCCATGGAGTGGAAAAAGTTAGCTGAAGAGGCCACTGAGCCACTTGGTTCTTCATCCATTAACTTAAACAATTTGGTGAATGAAGTGCTTTTATCGAAATGATAGATATTTTAGAAATCAAAGTGATAAAAAATTTATTATAATTTGTGAAGATTTATTATAATAGCATGAATGTACCAATAACACATTACATAATTATGTTAAGTGAATTTTACTAATCATGATTCAAATTTATTATTGTTAGAAATACTGAATGACTGTATTGTATTTCTCACTAAAATAATATACATGAATACCTTTATATAGGAGGCATATGAGTGTAGTACAAGTAAATATGAGTGCAGTACAAGTAAGAGTGTAGTGCAAGAATGTGTGCTATACAAGTAAACTAGTTTGGGCCTAAAGCCTACAACACTATATACATTAACAGCCCCCCACAAACTCAAGGTGGATGTGAGACCAACTTGAGGTTGTCAACCAACGTACGAAGGCGTCCTTTAGGATGTGACTTGGTAAAGATATCTGCAAGTTGATCTGTAGAGGAGATTGAGATTAGCTTGAGAGCACCATGGACAAGATGGTAATGGATAAAATGACAATCGATCTCGATGTGTTTAGTCCGTTCATGGAAGACATCATTGTGAGCAATATGAATAGCACTCTTGTTGTCACAATAAAGAGGAGTAGCAGAAGATGTAGACACACCTAAGTCTTTGAGAAGCCATCGTAGCCAAAGAAGCTCAGATGTGGTATCAGCAAGGGCACGATATTCTGCTTTAGTACTGGAACGGGCCATATGAGTTTGTTTTTTGCTTCGCCAAGAAATCAAAGAAGAACCAAGAAGAAAGCAATAACCAGTGGTGGACCTACGATCAGTGGGATCTTCTGCCCAATCAGCATCAGAAAATGCACGGAGAATAAGAGGAGACTGAGCAGAGTAGAAAAGACCATGGAAGAGAGTGCCCTTTAGGTACCGAAGAATGCGCAAAACAGCAGCATAGTGAGTCGATCGTGGAGTAGACAGGTACTGGCTCACCCGGTGAACAGCATAGGAAATGTCTGGACGAGTAACAGTAAGATAAACTAGGCTGCCAACTAAGCGTCTATAAAGAGAGGGATTAGACAATGGTTTCCCTCCTGAGGGAGTTAGATGCACATTAAGCTCAACTGGAGTGTCAACAGTCTTGCTATCAGTGAGTCCAGTTCTAGACAAGAGTTCAGAGGCATACTTGGCTTGAGTAATGTAAAGTCCATCTGTAGAATGGGTGATTTCAAGACCCAAGAAGTAGCTGAGATGTCCAAGATCTTTCATCTCAAACTGTTGACTAAGAAAATCCTTGAGTTCTTGAATGCCACTGAGGTTATCACTAGTTATGATCATATCATCCACATACAGGAGAAGTAAAATAGTGCCTTTGTCAGTGCGACGAAGAAATAAGGCAGAATCATAGTGACTGGCCATGTAACCCAAGAGAGAAATGGTAGAGCTGAATTTGGCAAACCAAGCTTGTGGAGCTTGTTTAAGGCCATAAAGTGCACGTCGAAGGTGACAAACCTTGTTTGATTCAACAGAGAGACTAGGAAGAGGTTGCATATAAACTTCTTCACTTAAATCCCCATTAAGGAATGCATTTTTGACATCCATCTGGAAAAGGTCCCATTTACTAGTAGCAGCAACAGCTAAGAGGGCACGAACAGATGAGATACGAGCAACCGGAGCGAAGGTCTCTTCATAATCAATCCCATACTCTTGTGTAAAACCTTTTGCAACAAGACGAGCTTTGTAGTGCTCAATGGACCCATCAGAGCGAGTCTTAATCTTGTAGATCCACTTACAACCAACCACAGATTTCCTAGGGGGGAGAGTGACCAAGTCCCAAGTATAGTTTTTAGATAATGCATCAAGTTCCTCTTTCATTGCAATCTGCCATAAAGGGTCAGTGGAAGCCTCACGATAAGTGTGAGGCTCGTGCAGTGTAGCAAGGGTAGTGTAACAATGATAGTCAAGCAAATGTGCAGGAATGGACCTTACCCGAGTTGAGTGACGAGGTGGAATGTCTTGTGCAAGATCTTTAGGCGGAGCAGGAGCAGGGGACCCAGGATCAGGGTTGGGTAGCTCATCTTCGACCTGTTCATCTTCCACCTGTTCATTAAAGGGGGAACTAGGAAAGGGATCAATGATATCTAGTGGTTGGACAGAGAAGTCTATAGTAGAATCAGGAGCAGCTACAAGAGGATTAGGAGCAGCTACAAGAGGGTCAGGAGCAGCTACAGAAGGAGTATGTGCCTCATTTGGAAATAGATCTAAGACATAAGAGGAAGATAGAGAAGCACTGAAGTGAGAAAGCTCGATAAAGAGGCGATGTTCCCAAAAGACAACATTGCGGGAGATACGAAGATGACGAGAAGCAGGATCATAACACCGATACCCCTTTTGAGTTTCGCCATAGCCAAGGAAACGACAAAGCCTTGATCTAGGCTTAAGTTTATTATGCTCATGTGGCTGAAGAAGAGCGAAGCAAGCAGAACCGAAGGAGCGTAGGTGATGATAGTCTGGAGGTGACCCAAAAAGGTGCTCATATGGAGTTTGATTTTGGATGACAGGACTAGGAATGCGATTAATAGTATGAACAGCATGAAGAGCGGCTTCGCCCCAAAAAGGAGCAGGAACTTTGGCAGAGAGAAGGAGAGCACGAACAGTGTCAAAAATATGACGAAGTTTTCGTTCGGCTCTACCATTTTGTTGAGAGGTACCTGGACAAGTTAGTTGATGAACAGTGCCATAGGAATGCAAAACAGCTTGAAAAGCATATTGAGTGTACTCAAGAGCATTATCAGATCGAAAAATTTTGATACGTTTGGAAAATTGAGTTTCAACCATTTTTGAAAAATTAGAATATACTTGCAATAATTCAGAACGATGTTTCATATTAAAAATCCAGCTATAGCGAGAGTAATCATCAACAAAGACAACAAAATATCGAGAGCCACCAATACTAGAGACAGAGGAAGGTCCCCAAACATCAGAATGAATAAGATCAAAGATATCAGTGGATATTGATTCACTAGTATTGAAAGGCAAAGTTGGTTGTTTTCCTAACTGACATGAGACACAATCAAAATTTTCTGTAGACACTGAACCTAACTAACCTCTAGAAGCCAACTGTTGTACCTGAGAAGAAGATGCATGACCAAATCGAGCATGCCAAAGTGCAAGGGAAGGAATAGAAGATACTGCAGCAGCTGCGGCAATAGAAGCAGGAGCAACAGGTGGAAGACGAAGGTTGTCTATGGGAAACATACGCCCAACTCTGGGACCAGTCCCAAGCTCTTGTCCCGTCCTTAGATCCTGCACAATACACCCAGAATAATCAAATATAATGCGATAACCCAACTCAGCTAATTGTCCCACAGAAAACAAATTGTAAGAAAGGTCAGGAACATTAAAGACCCCAGGAACTGAGAGTTTTGAGGTCGAAATGGAACCCATATTATGACCAGACATTGTGAAACTATTTGCTATATGTATATTAAGAGGGTGTGGTGCAGGTTTAAGTTCAGAAAATAAGGACGAGTGAGGTGTCATATGATTGCAACAAGCAGAATCCATAAGCCAAGAGGAAGGAAACATACCAGATAAAGCTGAGAGAGAAGAGGAATAAGATGCATTACCAACCATACGAATGACATTGGCGATGATGTTTTTAAGGTCATCAGTGGACATGGTGAAAGTGCGACCTGAAGATGTAGACTGTACAGAGACGAAAGCCATTGGTTGGACACTCTCAGTGTTAGCAACAGCGGTAGCAGAAGCAGAATTTGAAACAGCTGATTTATTGCGCTGATAGCAAGTCTCAATATTATGGCCAAAACGTTTACAAAAATTGCAAAAACGTTTGCTGGATTGTCGGCGACGATTGTTGCAAATGGAAGAAGAAATGTCCTTATTCTTCATTTAGAAGCAAAATATGCAAAATTGGACTGCAAAAATGAAATCTACGTGAAAAACTGGGTAAAGAGCACCTAGACAGCAAAAGTCAACGGTCAACGGTCAAAGTCAACGGTCAACGGTGATGACGTCAGCAGATGACGTGGCAATGACGTCAGTAGAGACTGGATGCTTATGTAAGTTGATCGAAGCAAGATTTGGGCGATGCGAAAAAGGTAGTGGTTTGTGTGAAACTCAACGGCGGCTGCGACAGGTCCGGAATCCAAGGACAATGTCTGGAAGACGTTGGAGGTTCAACGGCAAAAGGCTGTGGCAGTTGCTGTGACGGCGGAAGCGAGAATGGAGTAATACTAATAGAGACAAGACTGCTAAGAAAAAGGTCAGAGCAGTGGCTCTGATACCATGTTAGAAATACTGAATGACTGTATTATATTTCTCACTAAAAGAATATACATGAATGCCTTTATATAGGAGGTATATGAGTGCAGTACAAGTAAATATGAGTGCAGTACAAGTAAGAGTGTAGTGCAAGAATGTGTGCTATACAAGTAAACTAGTTTGGGCCTAAAGCCCACAACACTATATACATTAACAATTATAGCCAATTGTAAATCCAATTAAAATTAATGCCACTTTAGATTCTAATTACTATTATACTCTCTTATATAAAATGTATATATTCTTTCCTGCTATTCATCAATCTCTTATTTTAGGCTTAAAAAAATCTCTTAATTTTATATTCAATTTAGAAACTCATATTTGATTATTGTATTTTGATTAATCTATACTTTATTTGTGTTTAAAAAAAAAAAAACCATTCTTTTTTTTATTTGCATCAAATATCTCAAATTTATTTGCTTATTGTGATAAATATATTGAGATCCTATCAATCATGCTTTGTCCAAACTTTTTCTTTTAATAAATCTTCCTCTTTGATAAATATATTGAGGTCCTACCAACATGGGGAAAAAATATTTCGATGGTCCAGAGTTCGGCTTTCTACCCCAAATTTTGACGAAATAGCTAGATTGAAAAAAATGGTTCATTTATAAGATACAATAAAGTGCATATATAGGTCGGCTTCACAGCCCAAATTGTCCTCAATTAAATAGCTAGATTGAAACAGTGGGTCATTATAAAAATAATAATTTATAAAAAAAAAAAACAAAGAAAATAATGGGTCATTTTATATATAAGATAAATTGAGGGTGCGTATACCCTCGCAAACATAAATGACAAAACCATTTTCACACAAAACGCTAACTCTACATACCATAGGTTACTTCCTACTTGCGTATGCGGTATGCGGTATGCCTAATTATGTTTACATATATAGGTTGGTCCATGAGTGCCCATTGGGCCAGTGGAAGAACAATTTGTGGTAGTATTTTTCAAAAGAAAAGATGCAAAACCTTAATCCTACATTATTGAAGGACTATTTTTGCACCCCAATTTTAAACTACAAAAAGGGCCTTCTCGACTATTACAAAGCATTAACAAACACTTGGAGAAAAACACTCTAAAAGAGTGCTTACAAGCACTCAAAGAGAGTCTCCAGAAGAAAGAAAAGAAATGGATTCTAGCACGTTAGTAGCTGATAAGCCTCATGCGGTTTGTATTCCATTCCCAATTCAAAGCCACATAAAGGCAATGCTAAAGTTTTCAAAACTTCTCCACCATATGCAAGGTTTTCACATAATCTTTGTCAATATTTGTAGACACCACATTTTGTATCTATTAATAAATTTTGGTCCCCGGCCCTATTGATGAGCTTGACATATGTCAACCAAGGGTAATTAAAGACTTCACAATAGTTTGGAAGTAATTAAAACTCAAAAGTGCTCAAATCGCTTTGAAATTGATACTGAAAAATAACATTTGCTCGCCTTTTGACCATAACTTTTGATCCACAAAGAATTTTTAAGTGAAGTTTGTTTCATTGAAAATTAGACATCCTGAGTTTCAATTTAAACATAGCTTTTGCCTAATTTGGACTTATATCAAGTAAGTTATGACCATTTGAAATTTGGCTAATTGGGGAGTTCGTTTTTTTAGGTTTTAAAACTTCATTTTAAGGGCCCAAAACATCATGCTTTGATGTGGGCCGGCCTATAGACCCTTGGAATGTCCAAAGACAATTAAAAAGCCCCCAAAACCCTAATTTTAACTTATAAATACTCATTTTATGTCTCCAATCAAAACCCTAGCAAGGGAGAGTTATTTTTTAGCCTCTATCTTCTCTAAAACCCTAATTCTCTTTTCTAAAACACACACACACACATACAGCCCCTTAGCATGTTTTTTTTTTTTTTTTTTTTTTTTTTTACAAATTAAAAACCTCTCTTTAGTTAGTTCTAAGGCAGAAACTATTTTCCAAAATTGATTTCTCAAAAACCTTTTTCAATTAAAGTTTATTCTTGAGTTGTGATTATCTAAACTATTGTGTTCATTTAATTATTTTTTCCCTTAATCTAATCTTTGTGTTGTAGCCACTGAGGAGTTGGTTAAACAACTTCAAATTTGTGATTCTAAAGCAATGTGAGCTTCTTTTCCATGGTTTCCCACTTTGTTTAATATGATTCACATGATTTTCTAGATATAGTTTCTCCATTCATTATATTTGTTTGTTTGATGTTTTTAATTATGTTTGATATGTTTTAATATGCATTTTTAGTTTAGGTTTATGTAGTTTTCATGTTTTAAAGCATGTTAGGCTGTTAGTTTCCTTAGTTTTTGTTTTTGCTTTGTTTTTTGTGTTTCTGAGTTTCTTCTAGGTTAGGGTTTTTGGGGGCATGTCTACGCACGCATAATTCTAGATGCGCATGCAGGCTTGAAGTATGCGTATGCATACAACTAGCTCGTGTATGCTGGCTCACGTATGTGCACGTATACTTTAGCCTAGAAACCTTAATCCAAGTGTTTTTGCCTTTTTTTCTTTATTTCCCTATGTCATATACCTCTGTTTTGGCTCCTTTTTATGTTTTTGAGTCTCTGTTCTTCTGTTTAATTGTTTGTTTGCCTTTAACATGCTAGATTGTGGTTTTCTTTTATTGTTTTAATACCATGAACATGTAGTCATATGTCAATTCATTGATGCATATGTGCTAAGATGCAGTAAGGTAAGTCATGCATCCACATGAACATGCATTGGATATACTTAATGATGAGTTGAACATGCTTGGTTGGATGCTGTGTTCTTGATTTCTAAAATGCAATCACATGTTTCTTTGATGTTGCCATGTTTATGTTTCTGCCCTTGTGATATCTTGTTGTTTGCTACCTTGGATGAGATGATATGATATAAATGATAGATGTATGCTAGGCTGGATGTGAGTTGCCATGATAGATGTATGTTAGGGTTCTGGGATGATTGATTGCTAGATGTATGTTAGTGTGTGTGTGAGTATAGATAAAAATATTGAATGAGCCTTTAATGAGTTTAAGACATAAAACACAATGACTAGAAGTCGACCCACGGGGCGGGTGGGGTTGGGTTGGGTGCCTAACACCTTCTCATCCCCATACCTAAACTCTGAACCCATACTCTGGTAGTACGATCAGTCATCCTATGTAAGGGTGCTATATTTATGGTTCCTAAACCTAATCTAGGTGGTGAATCCATCTTTTCTTCGCCCTGGTCCACTCGGTCGAGGCGTACTCCCCTTTCCTTAAGGAGAAAACCACTGCGCCCATAACACTGAGTTCAACCATCAATGTTTTCTGGAATTTAGAGGTCCAAACTCCTTGGATGGCTTGCCTAACTTCCAATTCGAAACCATTCCAGATAGCCTCCCTCCATTGGATTCAACGCCACCATTATGAAAAACTTCTTGGCTCCCTTTTATGAACTCCTTTTAAAACTCAATAGTGCAACTTCAAATGTTCCTCTAGTGACTTGCATTATCTCAGATATTTTAATGCAATTCACCATTATTGCTGCTTAAGAACTCGGAACCCTAATTATAATGTTCTCCTCTATCTCTACCTATAGGTTAGTGGCTATCATGAATTTTCCTTCTTTTATGGATAAAGGCCTTATACCACTTAAAGGTATAACAAAAAATGCAAAAGCCTTGAAATCTATTGTCATTTATAATTAAAAAAAGTCTTTAAGTTAATAGCACTATTTTTTGTTTTTTGGTTTTGTAAATGAAAACTATTTAACTAATGGGTAGTTGGACACAGTTATAGATTGGATTCTAGGTATGAGAGGCATTCATTTGAAAGACCTCCCAAGCTTTATTTGAATTATAAATCCAAATAATATTTTCTAAAAATATTTTATTGAAATGGAAAATAAAGCTCCTATGGCCTTAGGAATTGTTATTCACACATTTGGCTCGTTAGAGCAAGAGGTTTTGGATGCTCTTTCCACCATATTTCCTCGTGTGTATGCCATTGGCCCTCTCCAACAACTACTCAATCGCTTACCCAATGATCCTTTGAAATTAATTGGGCATAGTTTATGGGAGGGAGAAACTAAGTGCCTCTGTTGACTTAACTCTAAGGCACCCAACTCAGTGATTTATGTGAATTTTGGCAGCATAGCTATCATGACACCACCGCAGTTGGTTGAGTTTGGTTGGGGACTAGCAAATAGTAAGCACATGTTTTTGTGGATTATTAGGCCTGATTTAGTAGTCGGTGAATCAACGATATTGCCACTTGAGTTCAAGTTAGAAACTAAAGAAAGAGGTCTAATAGTTAGTTGGTGCCCTGAAGAGGAAGTGCTGAACCGCCCCTTGATTGGAGGCTTCTTAACATATTGTGAGTGGAATTCAACCATTGAAAGTGTGTGTGCAGGAGTGCCTATGCTTTGTAGGCCATTCTTTGGGGATCAACAAACAAATTGCAAGTATACTCGAAACAAATGAGGCATTGGCATGGAGATTTATTACGATTTCAAAAGAAAGGAAGTAGAGAAGATTGTGAAAGAATTGATGGAAGGAGATATGGGAAAGAAAATGAAGAAAAAGGTTATGGAGTGGAAAAAATTAGCCGAAGAGGCCGCTAGCCCATTTGGTTCTTCATCCATTAATTGAATGATTTGGTTATTGAAGTGCTCTTGAAGAATAAATGTTTAATAAAAAAAGTGACTTCAAAATTAAATCTTGCTTAATTTGACATGTAGTATAAAATATATAAAAAGGTGGAAAAATAAACAAATTGATAAGGTATCAGTTTTTTTATCAAGCGTATTTGGTAGAACGAATATAAAGACTATAACATAGGGAATTTTTTTAATATTTATTTATTTATTGTTAAGAATAAAAATGAGATGATAGAAATTATAATTTTTGTCAATTTATATTATGACCTTGTTAAATAATTTTTTTTTTTTTTTTTTTATCTTAGTTTTTATATTTGTTGAAGATTTATGATTGTTAGATTACCAATTCTTCCTAAAGTTTAAAATGAATTTATTCATTTAATCTAACACTCTTCCTTTATGTTTGGGCCACATGAGCTGCTATTGAGTAGGCTTTACTAAGGGTCTGTTTGGATACTGTTTATTATTGAAAATTGAAAATTAAAAATATTGTTGCAAAATAATTTTTAAATGTGTAGTTTGCAGGTCCTGTGAATAGTGCACAAAACTCACTAAAACGAAATCTCACCGTTGGGAAACGCAAAACGCACTTTCTAAACGGAGGCCAATTCTTCCAAAGGGATTTAATTTAACTCCCCCCCCCCCCCTCCCCCCCCTTCGCTCATGGGCCACTTGAAGTGCCATTAAGTGAGAGCCCAATAAGTAAAAATTTAAATGAGAAGTGAGGTGGTAACAAGGATTACTTTGATACCATGTTAAATTATTGATTCTCTTAAAAACTTAAATTATTAAGAAATGATGAATTTATTCATTTAATCTAACAATTACAATTAAATGAATATGCAAATATTGCATTACATAATTAAATTGAGTCTTAATAAGCTAAGATTTATTATGGCTTATTTAATGAATCAAATTGAAGTTTTACTTCTTCTCAATAAAACAAAGGGTGTTGCGTGCAATGATGTTGGATATAAAATTTCCAAATTGAAAATGTCAAAAGGCCGGCTTCGTAGCCAAGAGCGTCACGAAAGAGTTTCATTTTGGAAATTACAGTTTTAGTCAACTCTTCTTAATATTTTAAACGCTTTATAATATTTCAAATCGGCGATGTTTAGGTTTTAATACTCCATTCTTAAAAAAATCTCCCTTCTAATGAAAATGATTGGATTCTGTCGCTTTACCTCAAAAAAAAAAAAAATAAAAAAAAAATAATAATAATAATAATTGGATTAAAAAAAATATATTTATAAGATGTAAAGAAAATTAGTAACGATGTGCCATATTAATTTAAGAATGTTACGAAAATTTTGTGATTTTTGTTGTTTCTGGCATTGCTCAATGAAAATGCATATGCACACATACACAATGTCAAGGGAAGAGAATTTTATGTTGCCTTAAATGTGATACTACCACTACAAAGTTCCATTTGTTTGCCGCCCTGACTGGAAGACTGAATCCAATTATTGGAGAGGCTAGAAAAATGTTAAATTCTTTCCCTTTCTGGATTGTTTTAAGTGTTTACGGAATCTAATTCTGTGATCCAAAAACTATGCTAAATGCTAAATGGGCTGGCCCCCAATCTTTGTTTCTTACTCGTCTCATTTACCATTCAAATATTGACTTTGTAATTGTAGCTGATGATGCTCAAAATCTTCAGTAAGCTACACGGTCCGCACGTGCTCCTGATGACGTACCTGCACAACAAAAAGAGTGAAGACCTAAGAAAGGGCACCGGTGTGGTGCCGGCCAAAGACCCTCCGAAGGTCAAGTTAGAAACCTTTATCTTCAACACTAGGGTGCTAGAGTTGAGTTAATTGCATGTATCTTGCTTTGAGAGGGTCTTGGAGTATTTATAGCAGCGTTGGGCCGAAATCCATGCCTTGGTCAAGGAGTTCTTTTCCTTTTAGGTCAGTAATACTTGGATTTTACGCATCTCTTAGAATCCTTGTCTTCCTAGGAGTCTCCTTAATTAGGCGTGTCGTTCAAGAATCATGCCTGTATGCGTGTTAGTCAAGTAAGGTTGTGGATGGAACTATGTCTAACCTCGTCAGCCTTATATCGTCAGCTTGGCGATATACGTGGAATCGTTGGTTTGTTGGTGAAGGTCGTCACCTTCAACTCTACCAAGAGCTGAGGTTGTCAGCTTCAAGTAACCCTAGAGTTGGGGTTGTCAGCCTTAGGGTTGTCAGTCCTAGGCTCGTCAGCCTTGCATTATCAGGATAACCCTTATCAGCTGCCCCCTACTTCATAGCCTCGTCAGTCTCCCCTGACGAGCTATGAAGTATACACTTAAAACTTCGAGCGGCCTCCATTAAATGCTAGGACACGAGGTTTAAACTGATTTGCCTCGATCTACGACGAGCGCGTCGCTTCGTCTTCCGTGCCCCCTTTCTCCTATATATATCTTCCATTCCCCTTATTTCAAACTTTCCAACATTTGTAATCTTTTGAGAGCTAAGGCGTCACGTTCACGACTCCTGTCCATCTACTTGCCAGCCTCGTCTACTCTGAAGTCGTCGAACTTATCGGACTGTCATCTCACGACAGGACATTTTACTTGTAAGCTTTTCTTCTTTCAATTCTTTTTATTTCTCTACCCTGTACCTTTAGCGAGGTCGTCGGCCTAGGTTCTTAGAACAAAAACCGTCGTGTGTAGGTAGTCAGATGTCGAGTAATCAGTCGTCAGTCCGCGAGGGAGCGGGTTACGACGAGGTCTTCCTGTCAGGTCGTGAGCCCGAGGAGGGCTCGTCCTGGTCGTCAGAAAGGGACACGTCGGCCCACTCTTCTGACGAAGTGGAAGCAAGTGGTAGAGAGAGTGAGTTGAACGAGGATGGGGATAGTGGGGAGAAGGAGAGAACTGGTGACGGGAGCGAGGATGACGGTGACGAGGAGACTTTAGAAAGTACTTCAGGAGCTCCTGGTGATGACCGTCCCTTCATCCTCCCCCTGGAATGGTCCGTCAACGGCTTCTTGCCGATGATGTCCGAGAACGTTTTTAACACACTACGGGCTCGCTACCAGATTCCAAACGATATACCAATCCGTCTACCCGGGGAGGGTGAATGGTGCTATTTTGGGAGAATGGCAGACGTGGGCATGTATGACGCCATGTTTGCTGCAGGTTTAAGACTACCATTGACGACATTGCACCATCAGTTAGTGAATTTTTTGGGTATCTCCGTCAGCCAGATTGCTCCCAACGCATGGCGGACGTTTATTGGTGCCGAGATTTTGTGGGGTCGTCTTAGCGGTGGGCATCGTCAGTTAACTCTGGATGAGTTCTTTTGGTGCTACCGTCCCCAACACATCTCCTCGTCCAAGGGGTTTTATCATTTTTCAGTAAGGACGAAGGAATTGAAATTGGTGTCAGACATGCCCGATTCAAACAGAAAATGGAAAGGAAGATATTTCTTCATAGAAGGGACTAGTTGGGTATGCTGTCAGGATGAGTGGGAGTCAATGCCTCACGACTTTTTTGACAACACCTGGGCCTATGTTAGGGATTCGGGTCGACCTTGTCAACTTCTTTACTTTGCTTATTTTACTTAGCTTCTAACTCCCGTTTCTTTCCTTTCAGCCAACGTTCGTCCACGGGTGACCGCGAAGCAAGAGGACTTCATCCGTCGGGTGACGTCTATCCCCTTGGACGAGAGGAGGTGTTGGGACTTGATTACCCTTGACGCCCTTCACTTATATTGCGGTGCTCTGGAACCATCAGAAGAGGATCGCAGGCTGAACGATTTATCCCGTCGACGTGAGTATCTCTTAGTTACCTCCGTCACTTTTCTTACTTTATTATTGTTCTTACTCACTTTTTACCCTTAACAATAATGGAGACAGCAAAACAAAGAATTCGTGCTGCTGCTGCGAAGAAGAAGCAGGAGGAGGAGAGGGCTAGAGGTGAGGCGACACCATCGTCCGCTCCCAAGCCCGTCGGGAAGAAAGGCGTCAAAAGGAAGACTGACGGGGCGGACGACCGGTCCGGGAAGAAGGTGGTCCCTTTTTCTGGTGCTAAACCTACTGAGAACCTGACGCCTCCTCATGCTTCCTATGGGTCGGGCAAAGGCTTGATGACGGCGCCAAGGGTCGTCGCCCCTGATCCTATCCGTCACCTCCTTACCCATAAGGACTATGCCGTGGAGGTGGCAGAGTCCATTCTAAAGGAAGAGGAGATGGAGCTATGCGTTGAGCAGGTGACGAACGAAGTAGGGTCGTTAGGGCTGTTTGACCTTACCCGGGTATGCTCTTTTTCTCATATTCCGTCACTTGGACGAGCCTATAGGTGACTGACGCCGTTGTTATGTCTTGCAGGCCATGGTTCGGATGAAGTTTTTGCGGGACAAGTGTGCTGCCAAGGAAGCGGTGGTCTCCCGTCTGCACATCCGTCTCAGGAATGCTGTTGACGCGCAGCAGCAGTACAAGGAGGCCAACGTCCATCTAGCCGGGGAGGTGACGGGATTGACGGCAAAGCTGGAGGAAGAGATTCGTCAGCGGGGCTTAGCTGACGAGGCTAAGCTGACGGCAGAGAAGGATCTAAAAAGCCTTCTAAGTCAAGTAGAGACGGCTAGGGCTGACGCCGTGACAGAGTTCAAGGATTCCCAATCCTTTATCGACTCCTGTGCCGTCTGCTACGCTGATGGGTTCGAGGATTGCCTGAAGTAGGTGAAGTCAGCTTATCCCGAGCTGGATCTTTCTAAGATCAACATGGACGAGCCCCTTCCGTCAACTCCGGCAGGAGGTTCCGTCTTTGAGGTAACCGACGAGACCACGCAGCTCAAGGTGGACTCACGGGATGGCAGCTTTGTCCTTGCCCAGCCAGCCGTAGATAAACCCATCACCGTAGTTTCATCTGCAAAAAATCCAATGCCGAAGACGTTTCTACTCCTATCATTGGTCCGTCTCCGTCAATTACGCCAGCTTTATAAAACTTATTCGTAATGAATAGTTTGAATAGTTTTTTTTTTGTTGTTATTTTTAAGTTGTAAGGAACTTTGACGCTTAACGTCCGTGTTTTGGGCTTTTGTAAAGACTATTTGATTCCGTAGTATTTGATCTTCATTACTTCCAATCGTGTTTATTTATATTTGATGCTTTTGTATCGTCAGTTTGATTGTTGACGTATTTAGATAATAGACTTGCTTATTTTGAGGCCGTCTATTTGCTAAATAGTAACTGGTTCGTCCCCTTTGTGGGTAGTACTTGGTTCTTGGTCCGTCACCTTTGTTGGACTTATGTGGTGAGGTCGTCCATTTTGTGGACTTAGGTATTGGGGTTGTCCACTTTATGGAATTTGTAGTGGATCCATCCGTTTTGTGGTCAAGGTAATAAAGTCGTCTACTTTGTGGTGTTTAAGGTCGTCCACTTTTGTGGACTCGGGGTCGTCCACCTTATAAACTTAAGGTCGTCCACTTCGTGGGCTGTAGTAGATCCGTCCTGTTTGTGGACTAGTTTTCCTCCACTTTTGTGGATTTAAGGCCGTCCTCTTTGTGGACTTTGTAATGGATCCATCCACTTTGTGGACTAAGTGACGGGGTCGCCCACTTTGTGGACTTAGTGTCGTCCACTTTGTGGACCTTAAGGTCGTCCACCTTGTGGATTTTTAGGTCGTCCACCTTGTGGACTAAGTGACGGGGTCACCCACTTTGTGGACTTAGTGTCGTCCACTTTGTAGAATAAGTAACAGTTCTGTCTACCTTGTAGACAAGGCCGTCCACTTTGTGGACTTTAGATTTGGTTATTGAGATCGTCCATTTTATGGACTTGTCCATTTTATGGACTTTGTGGACTAATTTCCCTTTATTTTGGTGGATTTAAAGTTGTCTGCTTAACAGATACATCAGTCGTTTCTGAATAAACTCCTCTTATTGTGATGAATGCATATATAAGTAGAAAATTGTTCACAAATGAATAAACTTTAGCCCTTTGGGCTTTGAATGTATTGTAGTAAACCAAAATAAATAACTAAAATAAATGACTGAAAGAAATAGACTGGAGATGAGGAGTGGCGTTCTTTGTTCTCTACTGGTAGTACTTTCTGAGGTGCTCGGCGTTCCATGGATGGCGTAGTTTTAGTCCGTCCAAGGTCTCCAAGTGGTAGGTGCCCTTCCTTAACTATGATGCTATTTTATAGGGTCCTTCCTAGTTCGGGCCGAGTTTCCCTTGCATAGGGTCTTTAGAGGTGCCCATTACTTTCCTTAAGATGAGGTCTCCAATTTCGAAGTCCCTGTGCTTGACTCGGGAATTGTAGTGTTTTGCCATGAGGTCCTGGTATCGCGCGAGCCTCTGTTCAGCTGTCGCCCTAACTTCATCGATTAGGTCAAGCTCTAGGCGCCTGGCATTGTCATTCCTTCCTTCGTCATGATTGTCCACTCTGTAGCTTGTGAGCCCGACCTCAGCTGGTATAACAGCTTCACTCCTGTATGTTAGCCGGAATGGGGTTTCTCCTGTGGGGGTCCTGACGGTCGTCCTGTATGCCCATAGTACGCTGGGTAGTTCCTCCGGCCATATGCCTTTTGCCCCCTCGAGCCGAATTTTGATTATTCGAAGCAAGGATCGGTTCGTGACTTCGACTTGTCCGTTGGCTTGGGGATGGGCAGGGGAAGAGTAATGGTTTTTGATCCCTAATTGTGAACAGAAATCTCGGAAGGCGTTATTGTCGAATTGTTTGCCGTTGTCCGAGATCAGGACCCTTGGAATTCCAAACCTGCAAATGATGTTCTTCCAGACAAAACTACGTACGTTCTTCTCGGTGATAGTGGCCAAGGCTTCAGCTTCTACCCATTTGGTAAAATAGTCGATTCCGACTATTAGGAACTTCAGCTGCCTTGCTGCCGTCGGGAATGGGCCCATGATATCTAACCCCCATTGGGCGAATGGCTACAGAGCAGTTATCGGGGTTATTTCCTTAGCTGGCTGCCTAATGATATTACTGAACCGTCGGCACTTGTCGCACGACTTGACATATGTCTGGGCGTCCCTTTGCATGGTCGGCCAATAGTAACCGGCTCGGACTAATTTGTGAACCAACGATCGTGACCCGGAATGATTGCCACAGATTCCTTCATGTACCTCCCTCATGACGTAATCCGCTTCTTCGGGCCCTCGACACCTCAGGTACGGGCGGGAGAAACTCCTTTTGTATAAGATGTCCCTTATTAAGATAAATCGTGCCGCTTGGACCTTCAGCTTCCTTACGGCTCCCTTTTCTTCAGGTAGGATGCCCTCTTTGAGATAAGCGACCAAAGGGTTGATCCAATTATTTTCGGATCTTACCTCCTGCATACTGATGACATCTATTAGTGGTGCGAGCTAAGTGAAAGATAGTACTTTGCCGGGGACGATTATGTGTTTCGCGGATGCAGCTTTAGCAAGGTGGTCAGCTTGCTCGTTGTCTCCCCTTAGAATTTGGACAACCTTTGCCTGAAGCTCGTCTACCTTCCTCTTTACTTGTTCCAAGTACATCTTCATTCTTTCCCCCTTACATTCATAGTCGCCGTTTATCTGATTAGCAACTACCTGAGAGTCGCAATGGACTACCGTGCCTACGGCTCCTACGGCCTTGGTAAGATCTAAGCTTGTTATGAGGGCTTCATATTCTGCTTCATTGTTGGTTGTAGGAAAATCTAGCCGAACTATGCATTTGATCTCGTCGCCCTCCGGAGAACGGAGTACGACTCCTGCTCCGCCAGCTCTTTTGTTTGACGACCCATCTGTGAACACGTTCCACCGGGGATTCTCCGCTCCTTGGCCTTCGCTACCTGTGAACTCTGCGATGAAGTCAACGAGTACTTGCCCTTTGATGGCCGTGCGGGCGCGATATTTTATGTCGAACTCGCTCAATTCTATTGCCCATAAGGCCATACGTCTCGCGGCTTCGGGATTACTCATTGCTTGTCGTATGGGCTTGTCGGTCAGTACAACCACCGTATGGGCTTGGAAGTACGGCTTAAGCTTGCAGGCCGCCGTTACTAGGGCGAAGACAAGTTTTTATATTGGCGAGTACCTTTCTTCTGCTCCATGGAATGCCCGGCTGGCGTAATACACCGGCCTTTGTACTTTGTTGTCTTCCCTCACGAGGGCTGCGCTGACGGCTATTGGAGAAACGGCCAAATATAGGGACAGTTCTTCACCTTGTTGGGAGGGAGTTAATAGTGGCGGTGATGATAGGTAGGTCTTTAGGTCTTCAAATGCTTGTTGGCATTCGTCCGTCCACTTAAAGGACTTCTTTAGTGTGCGGAAGAATGGGAGACACCTATCCGTCGCCCTGGATACGAACCTGCTAAATGCGGCGACCTTGCCATTAAGGCTCTGTACTTCCTTCACGCTTTTGGGAGGCGTCATCTCCATTATAGCTCGGATTTTGTCCGGATTGGCCTCAATACCTCGTTGGGACACCATATATCCTAGGAATTTTCCAGCTGTCACTTCGAAGGCACACTTGGCTGGGTTTAGCTTCATGTTGTAGGACCGAAGGGTGTCGAAGGTTTCCTTGAGGTCTCCCAAATGATCCTTTTCTCTTTGGCTTTTCACCAGCATGTCGTCGACATATACTTGGACATTTCTCCCGATTTGTTGTACGAACATCTTCTTCATAAGCCTCTAGTACGTCGCACCTGCGTTCTTCAAGCCAAACGGCATGACCTTGTAGCAAAAGAGCCCTTGACTTGTTACAAACGAAGTCTTTTCTTGATCAGCTTCATCCATTAGGATCTGGTTGTATCCTGAGAATGCGTTCATAAAGCTTAACAACTGGTGTTGGGCCGTAGAATCCACCAGGAGGTCGACCCTTGGTAGAGGATAGCTATCCTTGGGGCACGCTTTGTTGAGATCCGTAAAATCTACGCACATCCTCCATTTTTCGTTGCCCTTTCTTACCATAACGACGTTCGCCAACCATTTGGGGTAATAGACCTCCTTGATGAAGCCTGCTTCCTGCAGTTTACGGACTTCTTCCGCTATCGCCCGGTCTCTTTCTGGGGCGAAGGCCCTTTTCTTCTGACGAACCGGCGGAAAAGATGGTGATACGTTCAGTTTGTGTACTATAACCGATGGGTCAATGCCAGGCATGTCCTCGTGACTCTAAGGGAACACGTCCCGGTTTTCTTTGAGGAAGGCTGCAAGTTCCTGGCGTACCGTTAGGTCTGCTAGAGTGCCGATCTTGGTTGTGCGTTCCAGCTGGGAGTCGTCGAGAGATATTTCCTCGAGCTTTTCTACAGGCTCTGTCGCTGTACGTTGTTCTTCTTTGTTCATAGACTGGTGATGGTCATCCATCTCCATCATTGCTACATAACATTCACGCGCAGCTACTTGGTCTCCTCTTAGTTCTCCCACTCCATAGTCTGTTGGAAACTTTATCATTAAATGGTATGTTGATGTCACAGCCTTCCACGAATTAAGAGTGGGACGTCCTATGATAGCATTATAAGCGGATGAGCAATCGATCACAAGGAATGCTACATTTTTCGTGACTTGCTGAGGGTAGTCTCCCACGGTCACCGCCAGGGTGATGATGCCAAGAGGAAAAACCCTTGTACCTCCGAAGCCGACGAGCGGGGCGTTAGTTGGAACTAGGCGCTCCCTATCAATTCCCATCTGTTGGAACGCTGGATAGTAGAGGATATCCGCCGAGCTCCCATTGTCGATGAGAACCCGGTGCATGTTGTAGTCTCCTGCTTGTATGGTGACCACGAGTGCGTCATCATGGGTGTGGTGGAGGCGTCGTGCGTCTTCCTCTGAGAATTTAATGAGGGGGTTATCAGTCCACGGTATTTTGGGCACGGACCCTGTCAACTGGATGTTCTGGACCATTCTGAGATAAGTTTTTCGGGCTTTCTTGGATGACCCAGCGGTCGTGGTGCCCCCTACAATCATCTTTATGTCACCTACGGGCGGTTTGGGGCGTTCATTTTCTCGTCGGGGAGCTTGGCCTTGTGGTGGATCTGTCCGTTCTTTGCTAACAAACCTCTGCAGCCTTCCTTGCTTGATTAGAGCTTCTATTTGCTGTTTGAGGTCGTAGCAATCTGCCGTATCGTGTCCATGATCTCGATGGAAGCGGCAGTATTTGTCCCTTGGTCTTTTGTTGGGATCTCCCTTCATCTTGCCGGGAAAGGTTAAAGCCCCTTCGTCCTTGATTTGCATTAGGACCTGATCGATAGGGGCGGTCAGCGGTGTGAAGCTCGTGAATCTCCCCGGGGGCGGCTTGGAGCGGCGATCGTCTCGTCGCTCTTCGATTCTAGCCTTCTTTTGCCCCCTATCCGTTCGTGTGTCTTCTTGCCTTTCCCTCTTTTTAGGCTTATCTTCCCTTGCGATCAGTGCGTCCTACGCGTTCATGTACTTCGTCGCCCTGTAAAGTACTTCGGACATGGTTTTTGGATCGTTCTTGTACAGGGAGAAGAGGAACTTACCTTTTCGCAGCTCGTTGGTGAAGGCTGCCACTTGTATCTTATCGTCCGCTTCATTTATTGAAAAAGCTTCTTTGTTGAATCGCGTTATATAGGATCTTAGAGTCTCGTCTTCCCTCTGCTTGATGCTTATCAAGCATGCCGTGGACTTCTTGTATCGGTGGCCTCTGATAAAGTGTGACACGAACTGAACACCTAACTCTTTAAAGGTGCTAATCGAGTTTGGTGTCAACCTGCTATACTAGACTCTTGCGGACCCTTTCAAGGTGGTTGGGAAAGCCCTGCACATGATTTCGTCCGGCACTCCTTGAAGGTGCATTATAGTCTTGAAGGACTCTAAGTGGTCCAGGGGGTCCTTCGTTCCATCGTAGCTCTCTACCTGCGGCATACGAAACTTTGGGGGGAGAGGGCACGAGGTGACATGCCCCGTGAAGGGTGAATCAGTCCGCTGGACCAGGTCGTCAAGGTCGGTAGACACTCGTCCTTTGAGGGCGTTCATCATCACGTTCATTCGTTCCCGCATCTCCTGCATCTCTTCAGCGATGTGGGGTGGTAAGGCTTCAGAAGGGGCAGTCAGATTGGTATCCCGCCTTTCCAGCCTGCTCGGAGCGTTGCTGCCTTCGGGTGCTTCGGGATCCCTTCTTTCAGCGCTTGTTTCGTCCTGATTTTCTTCTTGTGTTCCAGGATGCGCATTCTTCTGGCGTAGCTGCTCCTCTAAGTCGCGATTTTGTTTGGTCAGGCGTTCGACCGCTGCTGCGAGCGTTTGGACTTGTTTTTCCAGAACGGTAGCGCGCGGTTCGTCCGCTTGAACGTTGTTGGTGGTAACCATTGAGCGGGTGAGTACCATGCAACTTTTTGCCCGGGAAGCGATACTGCGATGTTACTACCTCGGTTCCCACAGACGGCGCCGACTGATGATGCTCAAAATCTTCAGTAAGCTACATGGTCCGCACGTGCTCCTGATGACGTACCTGCACAACAAAAAGAGTGAAGACCTAAGAAAGGGCACCGGTGTGGTGCCGGCCAAAGACCTTCCGAAGGTCAAGTTAGAAACCTTTATCTTCAACACTAGGGTGCTAGAGTTGAGTTAATTGCACGTACCTTGCTTTGAGAGGGTCTTGGAGTATTTATAGCAGCGTTGGGCCAAAATCCATGCCTTGGTCAAGGAGTTCTTTTCCTTTTAGGTCAGTAATACTTGGATTTTACGCATCTCTTAGAATCCTTGTTCTCCTAGGAGTCTCCTTAATTAGGCGTGTCGTTCAAGAATCATGCCTGTATGCGTGTTAGTCAAGTAAGGTTGTGGATGGGACTATGTCTAACCTCGTTAGCCTTATATCGTCAGCTTGGCTATATACGTGGAGTCGTTGGTTTGTTGGTGAAGGTCGTCACCTTCAACTCTACCAAGAGCTGAGGTCGTCAGCTTCAAGTAACCCTAGAGTTGGGGTCGTCAGCCTTAGGGTCGTCAGTCCTAGGCTCGTCAGCCTTGCATTATCAGGATAACCCTTATCAGTAGCCAAAATTGTCACGACATAGCAAGATTGAAAAACTGGGTCACATTATAAGATACAATCAAAGTGCAAACGCACATACACACATAAGTAGCGGAAAGGAAGAAATGAATTCTGAGAAGTTAGTAGCTGACAAGCCTCATACCGTTTGTATTCCATATCCAATTCATAGCCACATGAAGGCAATGCTAAAGTTTTCAAAGCTTCTCCACCATAAAGGTTTTCACATAACCTTTGTTAAAATTGAAGAAGGAAAGAAGAGTGGCACGTGCAAGGTAAAGAAGAAAGTAACAGAAAAGGGTCAAGGCAGTCCACGTGTCAAAGAAAGAAGAAAATGAAAGTTGGAAACAGCTGTCAAGCAATGAAGAAACCAAGTGTCAAAATCTAATTTGTTGTATTGATAAATCTGTTAGATAGTTATTTTAGGCGGGGAAAAGCTAGTCCCTGTTTTGTGTACATATAAAGAGTAGTTGCTAATTATTTGTAACCACTTTTACACATCTGAATGACAATTTCAGTTTCTTTAATTCCTTTCTCTCTGTTTTTACATGGTATCAGAGCAAGTTTTTCTGTTTTGAGAATTTTCTTTCATTTTCTCAGTTCCCAAACAGAGTATAGATTTCGTTTTCATTCTCATTATGGCTTCCGATTCCACAACTAATACTCAATCTCAAACTGCGCACTCAGTGCATTCTTCAAGAACAGCAATGGCAGATGAATCTGCGAATAATCCTTTAAGAAAGAGAATCTCAGACTTATTCTTACTTCACAACCTCTCACTAGTCTAGAGAATTACATTGGTTGGGCAAAATCTATGTTTTTGGCCTTGAGTTCCAGAAACAAGTTTGGTTTTGTGGATGGATCAATTCCTGAGCTTGATTCATCTTCTCCATTGTATAATTCTTGGAGCAGGTGCAATACTATAGTGCTTTCTTGGTTGACAAATTCACTTAGCCTAGATTTGAAGGCAAGTGTTATGTACATCAACAATGCAGAAGATCTATGGATTGATCTTAAGGATAGGTTGTTTCAGGGCAACACTCCAAGGCTTTTTGAGCTTGGGAAGGAGATATCACATCTTTCACAAGGATCACTATCGGTGAGTTCTTATTTCACAAAATTTAAAACTTTGTGGGATGAATATGCTAATTACCAGCCTTTCTGGCCTAGTTGGTGTGAGATCCCGTGTGCATGCATGAGGTCCCTCGTTCGAGTCGTGGCGGGTACTATGTGGGGGGTGGGTTCTTAGCATGCATTGCACCTCATCCACTGGCCCTCTTGGGGGTGCTAAGGTGAGGTCTGTGGCACCTCGGTCATAGTAGCTATGACTTATCTAACATTCCTTAGTGGGGGGTGTCTCTATTAGGTCATGCCCTAGGGGGTAAGCCATATATGGTCGCCCCTGCCCCCCTTTTGATTATCAAAAAAAATTACCAACCTTTCACAATCTGTACTTGTGCTTGTGCTTGTGGTTCTAAGTATTCTCAACTTGATGCTCAGGATAAGGAGCATGTTTTTTGTTTTTTGATGGGATTGAATGATAGGTATCGACATATAATCAGTCAAATTTTTTTGATTGAGCCTTTTCCTTCTCTTAGCAAAGTATGTTCCCTGATTTTGCAAGAAGAGAAAAGAAGGAATATTGGTCAAGGTTTTAACATGATTCAATCAAGAGATGCTGTTACTATGTATGTGAATAACATCAAGGGATTTCTTGGTCATCAAGGTCACAAGAATGGTGGTAAAGGGAGTAATGGCAAGAAAGATAGGCCTGTTTGCACTTACTGTGGTCTTACTGGACATATAGCACATAAATGCTATAAACTCCATGGCTATCCTCTAGGTTACAAACCAAAAGGAGGCAACAAGGCTATGGAAAAATTAGGTTGCTTCAATGCAGACCTCTAGAAATTTTGGATTGGATGTCCTTTCCCCAAATGTGCATTCTGGTTTTATGCCTATTGGAGTTTTACCAAATGTTGGTGTTCAATCTTCTGGTGCCTTGCCAAATGCTTGTATTCAATTAGACATTGCTTCATAGAACCATGTTGGTCACTCTTTTGGAGGTTCTTATGTGCACGCTAGTCCACAGGTTCCACTGTTACAAGCTCAATGTGAGTAATTTCTGAATTTTTTGAAGAATCTTATGGCTTCTGGATCAGGTAATGATGCTCAGACTGCTCACCAAGCTGCTTCTGTTATGGAACCTTGTGCTTCCATTCCACAACCTTCACCTTCCACATCCTCTTCACCCTCCTATCCGTCTAATTTCTCTAGTAATCCATATTGGATTTCTCCAGTAATCCATATTGTATTCCATATATGCTACTCAAGTTGTTGATAGGCATGCTTACAAGTCTAATGCTTGGATCATTGATATTGGAGCAATATATCATATGGTTCATTTTGTTGCTCAATTGACCACAATCACTTCAATAGTCCATACTTGCGTCTATTTGCCAAATGGGGAACAAGCTTTAGTCGCACATGCAGGCACAATGCATGTTTCTTCTACATTAATTCTTATTGATGTTTTGTGTGTGCCATCTTTTACTTTCAATTTGATATCAGTTAGAAAACTCACTAAAACTCTTTGTTGTTGCCTCATTTTTCTTGGTGATTGTTGTTTTATTCAGGACCTTGCTCAATGGAGCACGATTAGTCTGGGTAAAGCACATAATGACTTATTTCTGTTGCAAGATTCAGAATGTAAATCTCATGCATCTGCTCTTGCTGCTGCTGTTAGTTCTGTCTCTTCATCAGGCTTATGGCACAGTAGATTAGGACATCCCTCTCATTCTAAACTTATATTGTTAAAGCAATTAGTGCATTTTGATGTTACCAATAAAACAGCTTGTTGTGACATTTGTCATTTTTCAAAATAGAAGAAGCTTCCCTTTGCTTCTAGTAATTGTGTATCCAATAACCTTTTGATTTGATCCATTGTGACCTCTGGGGTCCATTTGCTACTAGTACCATTGATGGTTTTAAGTTTTTTTTTTTGACAATTATGGATGATTGTACTAGATGTACTTGGGTGTTTCTGCTTAAACATAAGTCTGAAACTCAACATGATCTTCCACATTTTGCTTCTATGGTGAATACTCAGTTTAATTGCAAAATCAAATCTATTAGAAGTGATAATGGTATTGAGTTTTATCTTAAGGATTTCTTTCATTCTCATGGCATCTTGCATCAATTTTCATATGTTGATACCCCTCAACAAAATGTTGTTATTGAGAGGAAGCATCAAAATATTCACTTGATCAACAGACTTCCTTCAAGGTCCTTAGGTAACAAAAGTCCATATGAAACTCTTTTCAACTCTCCACCCTCTTATAATCATCTCAAATGTTTTGGTTGTTTATGTTTTATCTCTACTTTACCTCATAATAGGGACAAATTTGCACCTAGGGCTAGGAAGTGTGTGTTCTTAGGCTATCCCTATGGCATAAAAGTTACGAAGTTTTGGACCTTACTTCAAATTCTATTCATATTTCTAGAAATATCATTTTCTATGAGCATATATTTCCCTATGTTCTTTCTTCCCAACCTTCATCTTCATATCTAGATGACATGATATTTCCTCATTGTATTTCAGACCATACTTCCTATTCTATTGAAGTTGCATCCCCTTCACCTCTTCCTACATCTAATCCTCATCTGTTAGACACCACTTCTACACCTGCTGCAGACACTACTGTCCTTCCTATTGTAGATCCTACTACAAAATCTGCTGCAATACCTACTACTATTCCTCCTGTAGACACCATTGACATATCACCCTCTTCCATTTCACAATTTGACCCAATTTCCACTTCCTCTTCCTTGCCTACTACTCCTTTACCCACTCTTAGAAGATTCACTAGATCTCATAAACCTCCATCTTATCTCTCTCAGTATTCTTGCAAGTCTGTTAGCATTAAGCCTAATTCTGGTTTGCCATATGATCTTTTAGATCATTTAGACTATTCTCACCTTGATACTACCTTTCATTTCTTTGTCATGGCAGTTAGTTCCACTCCTTCAGAACTTGCCTCTTTTCATCAGGCAGTTCAGTAACCTGAATGAAAGAAAGCTATGGATAAGGAAATAGAGGCTTTTGAGGTCAATAACACTTGGACTTTGGTTCCTTTACCTCATGGAAAGTGCCTTATTGGTTGTAAAAGAGTTTATAGAGTTAAATACGTTCCTGATGGCTTCATTGAAAGGTATAAGGCTCTTTTAGTTGCTAAGGGTTTCACTCAAAAGTTTGGTTTAGACTATTCTGAAACGTTTTCCCCTGTAGCTAAATTTGCCTCTGTCAGAATTGTGCTTTCTTTGGTTGCTATGAAAGGGTGGTTTCTTCATCAAATGGATGTTAATAATGCTTTCTTGCATGGTGATTTGGTTGAGGATGTCTATATGTGTTTACCACCTGGTTTTCATAGCAAGGGGGAGAACATTGTTTGCAAATTAAACAAGTCTTCATGGTCTCAAACAGGCATCAAGGCAATGGTCTGACAAATTCTCAAAGACTATTCTTCAAATGGGATTTGTTCAATCAAAATTTGATTATTCATTGTTTACTCACACTCAAGGGTCTTCTTTTACAATGCTCTTAGTATATGTTGATGACATATTATTCACAGGAAACAATCCTGCTTATGTTGATAGTTTGAAGAAGGTGCTTGATGATAGGTTTGGGTTGAAAGACCTTGGTTCCTTAAGGTATTTTTGAGGTCTTGAAGTAGCAAGAACTGATGAGGGTATAAGCTTGAATCAAAGGAAGTATGCTCTTGAAATTTTGAAGGATACTGGTTTTATTGGTTCTAAACCAGTCAAATTTCCTATGGAGCAGAACTTAAGGCTTTCAAAGTATGAAGGGAAGTTACTTGCAGACCTTGGGCAATTCAGAAGGCTAATTGGAAGATTATTATACATAACCTTGGCAAGACTTGACATTACCTATGCTATGCATAGGCTAAGTCAGTTTGTTTCAAAGCCAAGGGAGCCTCATTTTCTTACAGCTCACAGAATTCTTCAGTATATCATAGGGTCACCAGGAAAAGGACTCTTCTTCTCAAGCAATTTTGATTTGCACATTAAGTCATTTTGTGATGTAGACTGGGCTGGATACCCTGATACAAGAAGATCTCTGACAGGTTATGCAGTCTATTTGGGAGAATCTTTAATATCATGGAGATCAAAGAAATAAGGGGTGGTCTCAAGATCCTCGACAGAAGCTGAATATAGAGCAATGGCTAGTGCAGCATGTGAAATTACTTGGGTGCTTCAATTACATAACGATTTAAAGATTGAACATCCTAAACTAGCTATGCTTTTTTGTAACAATCAAGTAGCATTATACATAGCTGCTAATCCAGTCTCCCATGAGAGGACTAAACATATTGAAGTGTATTGCCATTTGGTTCGAGACAAGATTTTGGAAGGAATGATTAAGAATTTTCATGTGGCCATAAATGCTCAAGTAGCTGATGTTTTTACCAAAGCTTTACACTTTAATTCTTTCACAAGACTAACAGTGAAATTGGGCTTAAAGGGTATTTTTATGCCAAAACAATTGCAGACTAATGCTCTACTTCAAGTCACTGATCTTACAGCTTAGGACTTGAAGGGGAGTGTTAAAATTGAAGAAGGAAAGAACAGTGGCATGTGCAAGGTAAAGAAGAAAGTAACAGAAAAGGGTCAAGGCAGTCCATGTGTTAAAGAAAGAAGAAAAGGGAAGTTGGAAACCACTGTCAAGCAATGAAGAAGCCAAGTGTCAAAATTTGATTTGTTGTATTGATAAATCTGTTAGTTATTTTAGGCAAGAAAAACTAGTCTTTGCTTAAGGTATATATAAAGAGTAGTTGCTAATTATTTGTAACCACTTTTACACATCTGAATAACAATTTCAGTTTCTTCAATTCCTTTCTCTCTGTATTAACAGTTAAAATTGAGTTTAAACGCCCATTTTTTATAGAAATCTAGAGGTCCCCACTCCTTAGATGGTTTGTCTAACTTTCGATTTGAAACCATTATTGACAGCCTCCCTCCATCTAATCTCAACATCACTCAAGACATCACTTCTCTTTGTGTTTCCATTTTGCAAAACTTCTTGGCTCCCTTTTCTAACCTCCTTTCAAAACTCAACAATGTAACTTCAAACATTCCTCTAGTGACTTGCATTATCTCAGATGGTTTCATGCCATTCACCATTACCGTTGCTCGAGAACTTGGAATCCCAATTGTAATGTTCTTCACTATCTCTGCTTGTAGCTTAATGGGCGATATGTAGCTCCCTACTCTTAAGGACAAAGGCATCATACCACTTAAAGGTATAACAAATCATAAAAAGACCCTATTAAAGTTTTGCATTATTTTATTATCTCATCAATCACAATTTGTAAGCTAAAAATATTTTGTTTTTGCAGATGAGAGTTATTTAACAAATAGGTATTGGGACACGGTAATAGATTGGATTCTGGGTATGAGAAGCATTCGACTAAGAGATCTCCCAAGCTTTGTTCAAACTACAGATCCCAACGATGTTATCGTTAATTTTGTGATTGAAGCAGTAGAGAGTGCTCCCAAAGCTTTAGAACTTGTTATTCAAACATTCAATGTGTTAGAGAAAGAAGTTTTGGATGCTCTCTCTACCATGTTTTCTTGTATATATGCAATTGGTCCTCTCCAATCACTACTCAATTGCTTACCCAACAACCCTTTAGAGTAACTTTTGTCAATATTACTTCACTTAATAACTTTATATAATAGATATTTTTTATAATCATATAATTGTATTGTTGAATTACATTGTCACTTTATACTCACTTGCAAAAGATCAAAATGATCAGCAATCAATACTCTTTTATTTATACATATTTAAATTTATGGAGATTCTAGCCTTTTACCCTTATTTTTCAAAATATTTGGCAATATGCCCCTATTTCCGAACTATTTAGGTTTATGCCATTGTTTCGAAACTCGATTTTATTAAAATCAAGTTTTAATGAAGAACTCGATTGGTAGAAAATTGAGTATGGGGCAATCAAACTTAAAAAAAAAAAAAAAAAAAAAAAAAAAAAATTTTGCATGGAACTCAAGTTCCATACCTATAGCGGCGTTTTCAATGGAACTTGAGTTCCATGCAATTTTTTTTTTTTTTTTTAAATTTTTAAGTTTGATCAGCCCAAAACCTATACTGGCGTTCGATAACACCTATAGCGGCCTTTTCATGCAATTTTTTGTTTTTAGCTTGATTGTCCCAAAACCTATAGCAGCGTTTTCAATGGAACTCGAGTTCCATGCATTTTTTATTTTACTTTATTTTTTATTTTTAAGTTTGATCAGGCATAACTCGATTTTAAACCAATCAAATTCTTCATTGAAACTCGATTTTGAGGAAACCGAGTTTGAAAACAGGAGTACGAACCTAAATAGTTTGGAAATAGGGGCATATTACCAAATATTTTTAAAAATAGGGGTAAAAGGCTAGAATCTCCTAAATTTCTAGTGTTTTTTTTTTTTTTTTCTCTTTTGAAATAATACACAAAGGAAAAGTTTAGCTTCAATCTGGTTTGGAGCTATCTTTCTCTAACCTATTATGTAGCGATTGAAGAGACTGTTTATGTGTAATTTTAATTACATGACTTTTAATGAGTCATATAATTTATTTAAATAATATATTTGGATGAAGAAAGTACGTCTCCAAACCTATTTGAAGAAAACTTACTCCAACTAAGTGTTGGTTAAAAAGAGCATCCATGCGGAGCTTCAGTCATTTTACATTTTTAAAAAGTTGTATAATATTTTTTAGAGGACTAAAAGGTTGTATAACTTGTTTAAATAATACATATAGATAGTTTTAGAAATCGTCACGTGTTGGGTTAGAAGAGATTCCTCTAAATTAGTTCGGAGAAAACACTTGTCTTACATGAATGGTCTTATAAATTGCCATGTATAGGGTTAGAGAAGATTTCTCCAACTTGGTTTGGAATTGATTACACAAAACATGAATTTATGGATTGAAGGACAATTATTATTTTTATTTTTATTGAATTGAATGATTTTGAGCTGTTTGAGATGATGACGAGGACGACAAATAGTCTATAAAGAGAGGAGGCTAAGGAGTTATAGGTGATACTATCAGCAATAGAGTAGAGACGAGTAGGTGGGCATATAAAGAGAGGAAAGGAGTTGCGTAGATAGATTTGCCTACACCATAAGCGGTAAAGAGTAGAGAAAAGGTGGGTATAGAATTTTAACACCATGTTCTGCCAGCTACTTTGAGAGTTGAGTGTACATTGGTGGTGGAGAGTAATTATGGTCTCACAACTTATTTGAACCTTTCAAATGTGAACAATTATGGCATCTGTCTTTTATATCCAATTTTTATATTTAAATGTGGATATCACATTTTCGCTCTTTAAAATGTGTAAATTAATGTGCACAATTATTGATATTATGTAAAAAATGGTGTGAAATGAGTACAAGAGAATAATCACCATGACTTTTTAAGATTTTTTTCTTGTTTATCTAGAGTATGCTCTTTCCAACACATGCTAAAAGAAATACCCAATAGAAATAAAACTAATGAATAATAATTATAAAATTGACAATTTAAATAATTATTTTTGTATTATACATGCTATTCAAAGAATGTTATACTATAGTTTCATTGAATTTGCCATTATTTATAGTGTATATTTTATTTCCCATTATTTATTTGGAGGGAAAAAAACTAGATATTATATTTACAAACCATAGGATATTTTGTGAAAAACAAATAATGTTTATAAGATTCTTAGGAATAAATCAAATATCAAATCTTAAATTTCTAATAAAACCAAACATGTATAGAAAAAGTTAAATTTTTAAGCATCCAAATTGTGGTATATATTACATTTTGAGAAATCTAGAGGCTAAGAATAATATTGATTCCACCAAACCAAATGCCCCTTAAGGTTTTTCATTTGCTAAGAGGATAATATGATGTAAGGTTGAATTTATTCAATCATGTGTTGGTTTTATTCCGTGCCAAATTTGCTTGTATTTTAGTAATTAGATACCCTGTATCTAGGTGGGAATTATGTAAAAGTTGTGTGTGAGAAGAGTGTGAAGAATTCAAGTGTGTGAGCATTTAGAGGATACTCGTGACTGGATCTCATGAGTGACTCGCGACTGGTGACTTGCCAAAATGCCACACGTGTGAAGCATGTAGGAAGTTGAAGGGTCATGATAGCTGGAGCATTATAGGACAAAAGTATAGTCTGGCCTGGCAGTTAACTCGCGACTCGTTCCAGTTGCGAGAGTGAGTCGCTAGAATGCCCTCTTTTGCAAAAAATGACCTTTCACATTCTTCACATACACTACTCTAAATACCTTCATTATGCACAGAAATGGTAAGGAGCCTATTGAGAGAAAAACCCTAAGAGATGTTCCTACAACACACCCACCTTATTAGAGAGAGAGCTACTCATTATTAGAGAGAAATCTTTGTAGTCTCTTCTCATTCCCTCTCCCATTGTTATACCCACTAAGAGGAGATTTGTACCCAAACACTACCCATACCCACTTAGAGTGTTAGGAGTGTTTTTGGAGCTTGAGAAGTATTGGAAGATACCAAGGATGGTGGATGCAATATGGAGCTTATTGCGGGATCTGGAAAGCTAAAGAAGACACGGTTAGGCTTAACCTTGCTGGAGCAAGAAGCTTAGAGGGCTTAGGTGCATTGGGTAAATTAGGTTTGGAGGGTCTATTGCTATTCGTGTATCCCAACTTTATTCTTTAGTGGATCATTTTACCACTTGGAGGGCGGCGGAGAGGTTTTTTGCCAAGTTCTTCAGTTTTTCATTGAGTTCTTCGATAACATGTGCCGGTGTTATCCTTGTGTTTGCATCTTTTTTCCCTTATTCTTTAACCATTAGTTGCTATTGTGTTTGTGATTAATTATGTGTTAAAGTAGTTTGCCAAATTGGGCATTGCTTATATTTCATATTCCGCACATATATTATTTGAATATAAGCTTGCATTGGTAATTTTGTAATTGGGGGTCTAAACATTCATTCGTATGAAACATGCCTTGTGTTTGTGAAAATGCCTCTATGAGTGTTAATCTTTATAATTGTGATGACATGTTACTTGAATCTTTGGGTGTTGTTGATATTCCTAACATCAAACTCTTGAAGAAAAATGCTAAGAAGTTTCATAAGAATTTGAGTAAGTTATCTTGTGAAAATGATGATTTGATTGCTAAGCTCAATAAATCCAACAAATTGGTTGAGAAATTTAAGAAACTTGCTAAAAATTCTCTTGAAAAGCTGAAAAAGTTTGAATGTTTGAATATGGACTTGGATGCTAAACTTTTTTTGTCTAACAAACTTATTGATGAGCTAAATTGTGAAAAT
This sequence comes from Castanopsis chinensis, assembly GCA_032878915.1. Classification (NCBI taxonomy): domain Eukaryota; kingdom Viridiplantae; phylum Streptophyta; class Magnoliopsida; order Fagales; family Fagaceae; genus Castanopsis; species Castanopsis chinensis. The sequence goes on along the minus strand of JAVQMG010000115.1, from coordinate 6,005,349 downwards.
GAATATCTTAAGATACATGCTAAGTGTTTGATTGCTGAACCTATTGCTAAAAAGAATGAAAATATTTGTTGCAATCATGTTGTGGTACTCGATTTTGTGCCTATTGTTTGTTCTACCTCAAAGCACAAATTGGTGTATATTCCTCCATATAAAAGAAATCAAAAGGTGGAGAGAAAGACTCTTAAATCAAAGCCTCTATTTAAGTCTCAACCTAAGGTTTTGAATGGATCTAAGTTTGTTCCAACTTGTCACCATTGTGGTGTGATTGGTCATACAAGACCTCGATGTCATAAGTTAAAGAGAAAACAAAACCATGTTGCTTGATCTCTTTCCAAAAGGCCTAGTGAACCTAAACATATTGTTTGTTACCATTGTGGTGCCTTTGGTCATCTTAGACCTCATTACTTTAAGCTTCATGCTCTTAAAAGAATCAAAAGAAAAGAGAAACTTAGGTTTCTTGGAAGTTGTGCTAAAAAGGGTAAACCGGATTTAAGTGAAAATAACATGTTAAAGATAGTGTTTAATAAGTGGTATGAAACCAATCATGAGTATGGAACCAATCAACTTGTGATACATTTGTTTCAAGTTTTAAGTTCTTGCGCTTGTTAAATTTGAATGGCATTGGCATTAGCAGTGTGCCACATTCTATTGGAAAGTTAAAGCTTTTATGATATCTCGATCTTTCAGGGAACAATTACACAAAAATGCTTCCTAATTCCATTACAAGGTTGCAAAATTTGGAGACATTAAATCTCTCTTGTTGTAGAGGACTAATAGAATTGCCGAGAAATTTTACGAAATTAGTCAATCTTAGGCATCTTAACATTGGTGGGTGCTGGAGTTTGACTCATATGCCACGAGGACTGGGGCAATTGACTAATCTCCAGTCACTAGTTGAGTATGTGTTGAGTACGGACTCTAGGTGTGGTGGTGAATTGAAGGAACTTCATGGATTAAACCATCAGAGAGAAAATCTTAGGATTAAAAATATGGGACATGATAAAGATACTGAATTAGAATGTAAGGCTGCAAGTTTGAAAGAGAAGCAACACCTTGAAGGCTTAGCATTAGAGTGGATAAAAGGAGATGTCGATGAAGTGGATGTTAAAAAGGGTAAACCGGATTTGAGTGAAAATAACATGTTGTTAAAGATAGTGTTTAACAAGTGGTATGAAACCAATCATGAGTATGGAACCAATCAACTTGTGATACATTTGTTTCAAGTTTTAAGTTCTTGCGCTTGTTAAATTTGAATGGCATTGGCATTAGCAGTGTGCCACATTCTATTGGAAAGTTAAAGCTTTTATGATATCTCGATCTTTCAGGGAACAATTACACAAAAATGCTTCCTAATTCCATTACAAGGTTGCAAAATTTGGAGACATTAAATCTCTCTTGTTGTAGAGGACTAATAGAATTGCTGAGAAATTTTATGAAATTAGTCAATCTTAGGCATCTTAACATTGATGGGTGCTGGAGTTTGACTCATATGCCACGAGGACTGGGGCAATTGACTAATCTCCAGTCACTAGTTAAGTATGTGTTAAGTACGGACTCTAGGTGTGGTGGTGAATTGAAGGAACTTCAAGGATTAAACCATCAGAGAGAAAATCTTAGGATTAAAAATCTGGAACATGATAAAGATACTGAATTAGAATCTAAGGCTGCAAGTTTGAAAGAGAAGCAACACCTTGAAGGCTTAGCGTTAGAGTGGATAAAAGGAGATGTCGATGAAGTGGATGTTAGGTATGACGAGAAGTAAATCGAAGCTATGGAGCCACCCTTAATCTTAAACATTTGGAATTAAAAGGCTACATGGGAGTGAGATATCAAGTTGGCTTTCGTCACTAAAATACCTCATAGACCTAATGTCAATTTCTATTAAGAAATGACAAATTGTGCCACCATTGCATCAATTTCCTTCTCTCAAAACTCTTGAATTGATCGACTTTCCTTCTCTTGAGTATGTATCATTGTTATCTGAGAGTGTTAACCTTCCATCCCTAGAACGCATTTCCATGTTCGGGTGCCATTTGGACTCTCTTTTTAGGGTTTTTGACCTGTTCTTGTATCTAGACATGTTTTCATCCTCCATCTATGATTTTTTTTTTATCTCTTTTTCGGATAATTAATGCTTTTTAAGAACAATTATCTTATGGATAAATCCTTTAAAATAAATCTTGATAAATTTCAGATTATCCACAATTTTATTATTATCCAATCATTCCTTTTATTTCTATCCATGCAATTCTACTTTAGACATTGATTATCAACCAATCACAAAATTATCTAATTAATTTTAATTGTTCAACCAATCAGAATTAATTTAAATTAAACGTGCGTGGTCAACTCTTCCTAGACACAATGCATATGGACTGTGTAAACTTGATCATGCGATATCTTTTGATTTGATGGTCCGATTTGAAAACTGGAAACACCATTATGGTCGTTAGAACATCAAGATCATTATTATGACATGTAATGAATGACATGATGCATGTAATACAAAGACAAATTGATGCATGTAATGCAAGAACAAATTGATGCATGTGATGCAATTATGATTTTTGGGGTACAAGGATGGTCATTCGAGTCATTCTCCTTAATTAAATCATGGGTGCAAAATCGAGTGTCGACAACATACATATGGATATGCATGAAATCAGATCTAAAAAATTGATTTTCGTAGATCTCGATAGATAGGGTATCTGTCAAGCAGCTGTCGAGCATCAGACTAAATTTGCCTTTTAAACCTCAATAGATACAATCTGTCGAGCTTTAAAATACAATACTTCTTCACTTGTTTCTTGGACAGATTTGCATGGCTTTAACTCTTGACTTGAACAACATGTTTCTTGAAGACTTAAACCATCTTAGATTTACCTAATTACAAGTAAAGTGCGTTTTGTCAAAGGATAAGGCAATTCTAAATGACATATGTTCTTAACATGATTCACATATGTCTTAACAATCCCCCTCGTTTGGCAATCCGTGACAAAACCACAACAAAAGAATGAAATATGAGAGAAGTCATAAATCACTCAACTCATACTCACTTGTTGAATATAATAAAATCCATCCTAACACAAACTCTTGAAGAACTTTGCAAAAAGAGAGTTCATGGCATGAAAGACTTTAACAACCTATATTTCTGAAACACTTTAAACAAAACTCATCACGACATCTTAGTGTGAAACAAAAATAAAATATTGCATACAATAAATAAGAAGCATGTGCATAAAGAGAGAAAAGAAACAACACATGAAGAGATAGGTGAAAGAAAGTAATAACAACCTCGTCAATATATATATATATATATATATATATATCAAAAAGAGCACAAAGTTTGCTATCACAATGTAAGAACAATGTATCTAAAATAGAAAGAAAATAAAAGATACAAAAAGTCATCACTACATCCCTTAAACGATAAACCACTCCCCCTAACAAAATAATCTTCTATACTAACACTCCCCCTAAGTACATGACTACTCTCATACCCAAAATTACTTCCCCTTTTTGTCAAGAATGACAAATGGTAAGTCATTGGGAAGCTATCATCTCATCGTCACCGGAAGAGCTAGCATCGTCATTAGCAGTAGCATTAGCATCACTACTAGAGTCACCATCGTTGTCCTCATCCTCAAATGCCTCTAGAGAAGGAGAGGGAGACTTTAGAAAGCTACCAAGGCGAGCCTGTCATCTTGAAATACGTCTGACATGGGTGTTCACCTGATACAACTTAGTAGTGAGTGTATCAAGGCAAGCATCCATACCCTGAAGCTGTGCCATGACCGCCCCGAGGGTCACAGCACCTGCAGAAGTAGAACTGGGTGTTACTCTTCCACCCAGTTCATTTTGCAAGTTTCTCATCTATAGAGATGACCACATCCACAGCATCGTCCATCCGCTACAACGAGGATCTCAACTGTTGATTTTTTTCATCATCAATTTGGCGCCGTCTGTGAATTGCTTATCATTCAAGTCATCTCTCCTCGTGACAAAAGAGTTCCTCAAAGCGCGAGATGGAAGCAGAAACTGGTACTCAGCCAGATGCTGTGCAACAACAACAAATCCAAGCCCTTTTGGCAAATGTGGAGGGACTGACTCGCCAGAATGAAGAGTTATGAAAGATGATGGAGTTTCAAAAAGCAGAATGTCGGTGAACAGGTGAAAAACAAAATGAAGAAGAATCTAATTCTTAAGCTAATAGGCGAGACATAACTTAAGGAAAAAATTCCACTAGAGTGGAGAATGAGCTCCACAACATGAGAAAAGAGGTGGACGAACTAAAAAGCGCTATGAAGGACAAGGGCCGAAAGAACCTGGATGGGATGATTCGAAGGATGGATTCACCATTCACTAACGAAAAGTACTGAATCGTCCACTCCCATCAAAATTCTATCTCCCACAATTGGAATCATATGAAAGTTTCAAGGATCCCTTGGATCACATCGAATCGTTCAAGACGCTGATGCTGTTGCAAATGACCCCAGACAAAGTGATGTGTAGGGCATTCCCAACAACACTGAAGGGAGCAGCTAGAGTATGGTTCAGCAAGATACCCCTAGGAACTATTGCAGACTTTGAACAACTTAGCAAGGGTTTTGTTCGTTATTTCATTGGGGGAAAAGACATAAAAAACCAACCGGTCATCTTCTCAACATCCAACAAGCAGAAGGCGAGTCACTAAGCCAGTACATCACTTGGTTCAATAAGGAGCCGTTGTAGGTAGACGAAGTGGAAGATCAAGTCATCCTAACAACCTTCCAAGCAAGATTGCTACCAGGAGATTTCTTCTCAATCACTAAAAGTCCACCAAATACAGTAGTAGAGTTGCTTTGTAAAGCTCAAAAGTACATAAATGCAGAGGATGCAGTGCTCGCAAAGAAAATGAAAGAGAAAAAGAAGAGAGACAAAGGAACAAAGAACAATCAGGATAAGAAGAAGGAGACACAAAGTGGTGGACAATCCATAGGGAAAAAGAAGGAGCTTCCAGATAGTTCACCAACTTCACTCCTTTAATAATACCAATTAAGCAAGTCCTTATGTAGATAAAAGACGATCCTTCCCTGCAATGGCCGAAGCCAATTAGCACTCTAGTAGAATGTAGAAATAAGAGCAAGTACTGTAGATTCCACTAGGACCATAGGCATCGTATTGATGAGTGTAGTCACTTGAAAGACCAGGTGGAAACTTTAATCCGGCAAGGGAAGTTGCAGAAATACATCAAAAAGACGGAGCCATATAAGTACCAATGGAAGGACGACCAGGACAGAACTTTAGAGATAAAGGACACCAAACCCCTTGCAGGAGAAATAAAGACGATCTTGGGAAGTGTAATAGTAGGTGGAATGTTGAAATCCCTGAAAAAGGTACAGGGAAGGGAGATAAACAACATCCATTCACGACTCCCTCCAATGAAGATGCCAAGGAATGACGAACCCGATATTGTCTTCTCAAAGAAAGATGGTCGCGGCATCAGGAAACCCCATGACGATCCACTTGTAATCATGCTCAGAGTAGAAGAGTTTAACATCCACCGGGTGCTCATTGACAACGAAAGCTCAGCTAATATCATCTACTTGCTCATGTTTCAGCAAATGAAGCTGGATAAGAAGAAGATCAGGCCTTTCACCTCACCTCTGGTAAGCTTCACAGGGGATAGGATCATCCCTAGAGGCATCATCACTCTAACTATGATTACAGGAACTTATTCAGCATAGGTCACCAAGGAAATTGATTTCCTTATAGTTGATTGTCCTTCAACATCTAACATCATCCTGGGAAGACCTGCACTTAATAGACTAAGAGCAACAACATCAACATATTACTTGGAAGGGAAGTTTCCAACAACCCATGGGGTAGGAGAAATCAAAGGAGACCAAGTTTTGGCGAGAGAGTGCTATCAAGCTGCCTTTGCATCTGGAGAGAATCACACATGGCTGATCAACGAACCAAAGCCCATTCTCGAACCATTAGAAACACCACAAGAAGTTGAGATTGTCCTAGAAGATTTGATGAAGGTATTGAAGATTGGAATAGCACTCCCAACTTCAAAGAAAAAGAAGATGATTTCCTTCTTAAGGGTAAACCAAGATGTTTTCGCCTGGAAACACAAGGATATGCCTGGTATTAATAGGAAGATCATACAACATCGTCTCAACGTCAACCTAGAATGTAAACCTATACAGCAGAAGTGGATAATATTTGCACCAAAGTGCAACAATGCTATAACTGAAGAAGTAAAGAAGCTACTAGAAGCTAATTTCATCAGGGTAGTCTTTTATCCAGATTGCCTATCAAACGTGGTAATGGTAAACAAGAGTAATGGTAAATGGAGAATGTGTGTTGACTTTACAGACCTGAATAAGGCCTGCCCAAAAGATAGCTTCCTTTTGCCAAGGATTGATCAACTGGTAGACTCGACTGTTGGACACAAGCTCTTGAGTTTCATGAATGCATTTTCAGGATACAACTAGATTCTTATGGACCAAGACGATCAAGAGAAGACCTTGTTTGTTACCAGCCAAAGGTTGTACTGTTACAAAGTTATGCCTTTTGGACTGAAGAACGCAGGAGCCACCTACCAAAGATTGGTGAAGCGCATTTTCTCTCACTAGATTGGAAGGAATGTGGAGGTATATATAGACGACATGCTGGTGAAACGCAAGGACGAAGCTAACCACTTGGATGATCTCAAACAAATCTTCAACACCCTATGTAAGTACAATATGAAATTAAACCCTACAAAGTGTGTTTTTGCTGTTGCTTCAGGAAAATTCTTGAGATTTGTGGTGTCCCAACAAGGTATAGAGGCAAATCCAAACAAAGTAAAAGCAATAATCGAGGTCAAATCACCAAAGACAGTGAAGGAGGTGTAAAGCCTAATAGGAAAGGTTGCAGCTCTAAACAGACTCGTCTCTAGGGCAACAGACAAGTGCATGCCATTCTTCAAGGTATTGAAAAAAGCTTTTCGATGGATTGACGAATGCGAGGAAGCCCTTGCCAAGTTAAAGGAGTACCTAACGAAGCCACCTCTGCTAAGCTCCCTGGTGATGTGAGAGAAGCTATACCTCTACTTGGCAATATCCAATATTGCGGTAAGTTTGGCAATGATCAGAGAAGAAGGGAATGTGCAAAACCCGTCTATTACACCAACTAGGCATTTCAAGGTGTAGAGACGAGTTACCCAAGGATGGAAAAGATAGCTTTCGTGATGTTGGTCGCCTCTAGAAAGCTTCGTCCTTATTTTCAAGCACACCCCATCGTCATCATGACAGATCAGCCCACAAAAGAGCTGATGAACAAGATAAATGCAGTAGGATGACTCATCCAATGGGCAATTGAGTTGGGCCAATTCGACATCGAATATCGGCCCCGTGCTGCAACCAAAGCCCAAGTGCTGGCAGACTTTATTGCAGAGTTCACTTACTCCTATAAGGAAGAAGAACCTCCTATGGAAACATGGACGGTCCAAACAGATGGGTCTGCAATGAGGAAAGTAGGAGGAAAGTAGTGTTCATATCTCCAAAAAAAGAAATATTGAAGTATGCTGTCAGATTACATTTCCTAGAAACGAATAATGAGGTAGAGTACAAAGCATTGCTAATATGGCTAAGCCTAGCAAAAGCTCTAGAAGTAAAGAATCTAATCATCTAAGCTGATTCTCAGCTAATAATTGGACAAGTGAAGGGAGACTACAAAGCCAAAAAAGAAAGGATGCAAAAGTACTTGAAGATCGTCCAACGATTCTCACAGCACTTTGATAGCCTAGACTTTATGCAAATGCAGAAGCTGATTTCCTAGCAAGATTGGCCTCATCAGACGACTACAATGCAATCCTTGAACTATGTGTAGAGATAAGGGGGCAGCCAAGCATTGAAGGTAGGGAGTTCTGAAGATAAAACAACAAGACTAGTGGATGACTCCCATCATCCATTACTTGAAAGAAGGATGGCTCCCTAAAGATAAGATGGAAGCAAGGAAGATACAGATCAGAGCAGCTCGTTTCGCCATTATTGACGACGTGCTCTACAGACGAGGATACTCAATCCCATATCTAAGATGCGCTAGTTCTGAAGAAGCAGATTATGTGCTCGGCGAGATAGACAAGGGAATCAATGGAAATCACACTGGGGCAAGATCCTTAGCAAGAAAGGCACTCAGAGCAGGATATTACTAGCCAACCCTACAGAAAGACACATACAACATCATCAGAGCATGCAACAAGTGTCAACACTTTGCAAATGTCCAGACGAGACCAGGAGAGATGATGACACCCATATCCTCACCATGACCCTTCACCCAATGGGGAATTGATATCATAGGTCCATTCCCTTAGGAAAGAAGCAGCTCAGGTTTCTAATCGTCGTAATTGACTATTTCATAAAATGGGTAGAAGCAGAGCCAATGATGACGATAACAGAGGCTAAAGTCACAAGCTTTATGTGGAAAAACATCATCTGTAGGTTTGGAGTCTCATACGTCATAATATCAGACAATGGAAAACAATTTGACAACCCCAAGTTTCAAAATTTTTGCCAAGACTTAGGAATCAAGAATCACTACTCTTCTCTAGGACACCCTCAGGCCAATGGCTAGACAGAAGTAACGAACATAAGCTTGCTCAAAATTATCAGAACTAGGCTTGTGGGGGCAAAGGGGGCATGGCCTAAAGAGCTACAAAAGATCATTTAGGCGTATCGAACGACCACAAGAGTCCCAACAGAAGAAACATAATTCAAATTGACATTTGGCATTGAGGTCGTCATACCAGTAGAAGTAGGATTGGCGAGCTTCCGATTCAAAACATATGAAGACCAGAAAAATCAACAGGAGCTTAACAGCAATTTGGACCAAATTGATGAAGTTAGAGAAGAAGCTATGAAGCGAAAGGCCAAACACAAAGAAGAAATGTCCAGGTACTACAACAGAAAGGTTAGGGTAAGAAGGTTCAACACAGGAGACCTCGTCCTTAGGTAGGTGTCACAAGCAACAAAGGACCCCTCTCAAGAAAAATTGGGACCAGCCTGGGAAGGCCCCTACATAGTAATTCATCATTTTAGAGAAGGCTCCTACAACTTGAGGTCTCTAGATAGCTAAGAATTACCTCAACCATGGAACATAGAACACTTGAACAAATACTACCAGTAAGGAATGCTTTACATTTTCAAGTTGCTTAATCTTCATATCAGTATGTATGACAACCATTACTTTTGTCATTCATAAGATCAATAATATATGAAAGCATTATCCATGCATATTTATCAATGATTATCCATGACTTGTCAATACGTATTTAACAATGATTATCCATGATCTATCACTATCAAAATGTGTGCAACGCTTAGGAGTCATCCTTGGGAGATGTCTCAAGGATCTCCGTCATTAAAATTTCAAATTAAAAGCTATTCGCACACAACCAACCGCATCATAGCCATTGAAGTTGTTTACACACAACTACCAAAGTCAACTAAATTAGAGTTGTTTAAACACAACCAGCATAATCATCATTCAAGACAAAACAAAAAATGGTTAACCTAAAGACGCTCTAATACCATGACCCTAACTCACGAGTAGAGTGCAACACCGTCATTCAAACATGACTCAATGAAAATTTGTTCAAACACTGCTAAAAATACTAAATTGCTCAAACACAACTAACATCATCATTCGAACATGACTCAATAGAAAGCTGTTCAAACACAGATAAAATTCTAAGTTATTCAAACATAACTAACATCGTCATTCAAACATGACTCAATGAAAAACTGTTCAAACACAACTAAAAATACTAAGTTGTTCAGGCACAATTAGCATCATCATTCAAACATGACTCAATAAAAAGTTGTTCAAACACAGCCAAAAATACTAAGTTGTTCAAACACAACTGTTAGGACATATGTGATTGGATGTTAGGAACATATGTCAACATTTTATGTATTGGCTAATCTTTTGACAAAATGCACTTTACTTGTAATTAGGTAGATCTGAGATGTGTTTAATGCTTTAAGAAACAATGTTTCAAGTTCAAGTGTTAAAGCTATACAAGTTTGTCCAAGAAACAAGTGAAGAAGTACTGTTCATTAAACTCGACAGCTAGCATCTATCGAGATTTAAAAGAGCTGTTTCAGCCCGAGGCTCGACAGCTAAGGTATCTGTCGAGATTTATGAAATTCAGATTTTCAGTTCTGATTTTCATCAAATCGGTGAGTATATGTTTGGGTTTTTTTTCTCACAACCCTAAAAATATATAAAGATTATTTTAAGAGCCGTATTAGGTTGCACAGCCAAGAGCACAATTGCATAAAAGCATAATTCCTCAAGTGTGACAGGAAACCTAGTTTGCCTTAGTTCTTGAAGAAGCTACTGTATTTGTACACCGTAGAGTTTTGTAACCAAGCAACTTCGTGATCTTCATCAGTTGATGAACATAAGAACTTTGTAGACAACATCCTTCTCAAGTTGGTGATCAAGTCGCGTACTGGGATCCGTGCATCTTTTGGTTAGTCACGTACTGGGAGCTGTGCAATACAAGGAGAGATTATCACTACAAAACAAGTCCAATTAGGTATTGGGGTAAGGGTTCAACTGTAAGTTGGTATAAGGTACTGAGATTCTTTTACTTGTAACTGTTTGTTTTGATAATAATAGATTCTCGGGAGTGGTGACTTTAAAATCGCCCTGTGGGGTTTTTGTAGTGTAGGTTTTCCCCATTCGTAAACAAATCATCGTGTTATTTAATTTTCACTGCATATTTAGTTATTTGGTAATTTGTTTGTGTTACTACGCTTATTGCATATAATTGAATCTAATTAATTCACTTGACTAATTAATTAGTTAATTCATTAAAAGGGGTCAATACATTTTTGGCCTATCAAGTGGTATCAGAGCAAACACACTTTGATTATGATTTAATCTTTGCTGTGAGATCCATTAACCCCTGTTTGTCATGGATAGAGAATAATCACTTATTGTACCTCCTCTATTTGATGGAATTAATTATGTATACTGGAAAGTATGCATGAGAGATTTTTTGCAGTTCTTAGATGAGAAGGTATGGCAAGCTATGAAGATAGGCTAGACTAAGCTGAAGGAAGCACCGGCTGGTTGGGATGATGCAAAGATCAAGACGGTAACTTCAATAGTAGGACATTAAATACTTTATTCAGTGCGGTCACAAATGAGGAGTTTAAGAAGATCTCCTCCATTGCAACTGCAAAGGGGGCGTGGATCATTCTCTAGACAACTTATGAAGGAACCAAGGCTGTCAAGGATTTGAAACTTCAAAGGCTTACTACTAGCTTCGAAGAAATCAAGATGGAGGTAGATGAGTCATTTGATGAGTTTTATGCCAAGTTAAAGGACTTTTATGCCAAGTTAAAGGACATAGTGAACTTAGCATTTAATCTTGGAGAAACCATTTCCGAACCTAAAATTGTGAGAAAGGTGCTCAGATGTCTACTCGAGAGATTTCATGCTAAGATCACTACCATTGAAGAATCAAAGGATATTGACAAGATTCCTTTGACAAAGCTTGTTGGAAATCTGCAGATGTATGAGTTGGGTTTATCTAGGCTCGGGAAGTCAAGCAAGAGCAAGAGTATGGCACTAAAGGCCAAGAGCAGTGATACTGATGAGTCTTTCGATAATGAAGATTCTAAAATGAAGTCCTACATCACCTGGTTATTTAAGAAGTTCATGATGAAGGCCAATGCAAAGGACTTCGATAAGGACCATAGCCAATCAAGTTCTTCATAGTCTAAGAGCCAAGATAAAGGGAAGAAGGATACTAGGGATGGCAGTCAGTACACTGTTCCTTTAGGGCCCAAGTGTTTCAAGGGCTAAGATTTCGGTCACATGAAACAAGAGTGCCCTTTTCATCTTAAGTCTATTGGGAAAAGTAAGGCACTTGCTACAACCTTGAGTGATACTGAACCTGAAGATAATTCTAAAAATGAGGATGACAGAATCCTGAATGCCTTCACTACCACTATCAATCCTACTAAAGGGTTTGTAGAAGATAAGGATGAAGAAGAAAACTTGGTGGAGTCAAAATTTGAGAAGATTGATGAGCAAGATGACATCTACACAGGCTACACAAAGTTGTACAAGGTCTCGAAGAAACATGAGAAGCTGTATAGGTTGGCCACCAAGAAGCTCAGTGATGTGGACCTTGAATGAGAACAACTCTCCACAAAGTTTGATAAAGCAAATCAGACTATTGGAACATTGAGATTTGAGAACAATTTCTTGGCGGAAAAGACTAAGAAGCTTAAGGCAGAACTGTTCCAAGTGAGAGCTCGATTGGAGAGGACCTCAAGTGCAAAACTTGATGAGATGCTCAGCATGTAGAAATCTGCCTCCAATCGAACCGGTTTAGGGTATGATTTTTCTTCTTCTAATATTGCTTCTTTTAATATTGCTGTTTTTGTTTCTCCTGCTAAAAATATTGATTCTGAGAATAATGATGCTAAAACTATGATAGCTAGTGAAAAGATAGATAAGGGTATATCTATCTTAGGACCACCCTCTAAGCTTACTAAGAAAGAAACCAAAAATCCTAGGGCTAAGAAGAGCAAGGCTCAAAATTCCAAAGAAAAGAAGCAGCATCTCTGTCATCACCGTGGCGCAGTTGGACATACTTGACCTAACTACTATAAGTAGTTAGCCACTCAATAGAGCAACAACATGATTTCTTCGGGAAGATAGAATCAGCTTTTTTCCTCTCTTGCTCCTCTTGGAGATCTCCTTAAAGCCCTCATGTTCCTTTCGAACTTGAATGGTTTCAGTTCTTCCCTTTCTCCACAGGTTCAAAGGTCTGCTCAAAGGAAAGGTTCTTCCAAGGTAAGGAAGGAAAATGGCTCCAAGCGATTTAGTCACTTTTTCTCTCTCTTCCACTTTTGTTATGTTTGCATTACTTGTGTTTTTTTTAGTTTTTATGCATTTCTTTATTTGACACGTTTTTGTTTGGGTGTTTTTCAGTTTTGTTTTTATTTTTTTTCATTCATAAAAAAAATTGAAAAATCAAAAATATACAAAAACAGTGTGTATTTGTGTGCATTGGTACTTGTGTACCTTGAATGGCTAATGAAACAAAATTTTCTAAATTTTGTATCTTTTGTAGCTTAAATGAGCATCTATGTGCATAACTAAGCAAGTGAGTTTAGTGGCTCTTTGTTTGTGATGGGTAAAGTTAAGTGATCTCTTGTACTCAACACTTGTATCACTCTTTTTGACGAGAGGACTAACAAATCCTAAGAGAAAGGCATAAATAACCATCTTAAAATTGTTGCCCGCCAATCATGATATGACATCGGTATGCTTTGGCATAGTAAAAGTGCAATGTCAAAAAACTTAACATAATTGGGTATTTTTTTTCTCTTTCTTATATGCCCATGCATGATACGCTTATTAAAAGAAAAATATGCAAAGAAAAATAAAGGAAAAATATCAAAATGCTTCAAAACATGATTGCAAGCGTGTATTTTAGGAGATGTGGGGGTTATTGGATGTATCTCGAAAGTGATAGTCCCCATTAAGTAGTTATGATCATGTGAGTTAAATTAATTTACTCATATCTCAAACCATCATAACATAGAGACACTTATGCAATCTTGCGATGTTTTCACACACAACACGCAACATTATTTGCTACTTTTGATACATGTACAGGTACAATGTGATTTGACCATCACAAGGTTTACATACGCTAATGTATGCTCACTAAACTATTTAAATTTGTTTTTGAAATATAAAATTGGTTAGACTTGTTTAGTGTGTGTGTGTGTGTGTGTGTGTTTTTGACCTCAATGCATGACATTTTTCTTGTTTGAGAGATGTTTTTAAGAGTTTAAAATGTTGGTTGGATCTTTGGTTGAGTTGCATGTTTGATTGCATTCATGTCTGTGTTTTTGTCTTCTTGAAAAACTGTTTTTAAGCAATCTCGACAGCTCCTCGACACCTCTCGATAGCTAGGCTATCTATCGAGCTCTTCAGCTTTTTTTATCGCAATCTCGATAGCTCCTTAATCCATCGAGAAAGTTTTTGTCTCCTTGATAGCTCATCGATCCATTGAGCTTATTTTTGCTGTGGGCATCTCTAGACAGCTACTCGATAGCTGTATCTCTCCAAGCTTTTAAAGCTCAACACCTCTCGATCTGTCGAGATTTAAGAAGGTCTATATATAGGATCTGCGCAATCTTTTCTTCATTTTTCCTCGATCTCTCTCGACTTTTTTCAGACTTTTCACATCCCAAACACTCTCTTCTCACTCCAAACTTCATCCTTAAGGATTTTTTTGGCTTAGATCAAGTTGTTCTTCATTGGTAAGGGTCCTTAATCCTTCATTTTTCATGCATTTGACCTAAATTTTTGGGTTTTTGAAAAAATTTTGGGGTTTTTTTTCAAAATTGATGAAGTTTTGTGAAATTTTTAGGATGGGCTTTATGAAAATGACTTTAAATCATCATGCATTGCATCACATTTGCATTATAACAATGTTTCATGCATTTTAGATGTGTGTTTACATTGTAGAATTGATTGTGTGCCGGTAGGTTTGGATTGGGCTAAGCCCATGATGTTTTTATTATTGCATTTCGCATGCTTGTGCATTTTAATGCATACATACTTTACATTCTTTATATTCTTATATATTGACTATATTTGGTGCTTTTTTGCATGTTTCTCTTTCTCCCTCTCTCTCTCTCTCTCTCTCTCTTGTTTACGTTAGTTATGTCATTGCACCTAAATGTAAGCCTACTTCGTCTCGAAATCCTCTTCATTCTAGGATATCTATCTCTTTTGATCCTACTCCTTCATATATTCAGTTCCATGATGATAAAGCCCGCAAGGATTTTTTGGAGAACTTTTCTAAACGAGGCATTCATTCAGAATGCCAAATCATTTTGTCAAACTTCTTTAACACTGACCTACCCACTGTCATTTACAGTAGAGGTTGGGAGGCACTATGTGACGTCCCGATCACTTGTCCATCAGTGCTTATCTAAGAGTTTTACTCCAACATGCATGGATTTGATTATTCAGTATCTCATTTTTTCACTCGTGTTCAAGGTACAACGTGCTCCATGTCCCTAGGGTAGCACATCCTGACTACCCTATTTGTGATCGTCTTAAGACCATGTCTAAAGACAAGCTTATTTCCTCTTTTTGTGAGCGCCCTTCAAATTAGGATGATCGTCAGTTCACTTCTTGTTTGACCTTTGCTAAAGGTCCTGGGTTCATTAACATGGTTATGACCTTTGTTTTGCATCCTCTCTCTCATTATAACACCATTACAGAGCCCCGTGCTCGGTTTTTGTTATCCCTCATTGAGCATCTTACTATAGACTTCCCCTCTCATTTCATTCTTTCACTCATAGATGTCTATAAGGATATGACGACCCGTGATAAGCTCATATTTCCTTCTGCTATCATGAGGCTTCTACACCATTTTTCTGTTCCCTTTCCCATTTCTGACCACTTCCATGTTATTTGTGCCATAGATACCGCTACCGTTAAACAGAGCGAGGCGCAGCTACTATCAAGGCGATCTGGATTGACGGTTCCTCGAGCTTCTACAGCTTCATCTACATCCGCTCCTTCTTCCATTGGTGTTGTGACATTCGAGGACATCATGACACAGCTTGTGCGCATGGATTCTCACCTCAACACTCTCAGTGATAAGTTGTGTCAGGTGAACACCCGTATTGGTCTTATTGCACGACGATAGGCTATCATAGGTGGCTTTGTTGCTTCTCCTCCTCCTACTCCAGAGGTTTTTGAGTTTGAGAATGAGGACAATGATGGTGATGCTGAGGATGGTGATACTAGCTCTTCTGGTGATGACGAGATGTCTACTTGATACTCTTACCCTTCGTCACTTGTGACAAAAAAGGGAAGTAGTTTTGGGATGAGAGTGGTCATACTCATAGGGGGAGGGTTAATATATGAGATTTTTGTTAGGGGGAGTGTTCATGATTTTAAGGGATTTAGTAAGGATTTTGATGTATTTTTTTCTTTTCTTTCTATTTTAGATACATTCTTTTTGTACATGGGTCTTGTGACCATTTGACATACATTGTACTTATATTTGCTTTATATATATGTTGATGTATGTTATTTCACCTATCTCTCGATGTGTTGTTTCTTTTCTCTCTTTACACACATGTTTCTTATTATTTGTATGCAATATTTTATTTCTGTTTTAAACAAAGATGCCTTGATGAGTTTTGTAGAAGTGTTTCACAAATACAGGTTGTCAAAGTCTTTCTTGTCATAAACTCTCTCCTTGTAAAGATTTTCAAGAGTTTGTGTTAGGATAAATTTTATTGTACTTAGCAAGTGAGTATGATTTGAGTGATTCATGACTCCTCTCATTTGTTCATTTGTTTGTTGTGGTTTTATCACGGATTTTCAAAGGGGGAGATTGTTAGGACACATGTGATTGGATGTTAAGAACATATGTCAACATTTTATGTATTGGTTAATCTTTTGACAAAACACATTTTACTTGTAATTGGATAAATCTAAGATGTGTTTAATGCTTCAAGAAACAAGGTTTCAAGTTCAAGTGTTAAAGCCATACAAGTCTGTCCAAAAAATAAGTGAAGAAGTGTTGTTTATTAAAGCTTGACAGGTAGCATCTATCGAGGTTTAAAAGAGTTGTTTTAGCCTGAGCTCGACAACTGCTCGACAGCTAAGGTATCTGTCGAGGTTTATGAAATTCTGACTTTCAATTCTGATTTTCATCTAATCCTTGAGTATATGTTTGGGCTTTTATTTTTCTCACAACCCTAAACATTTTAAGGATTATTTTAAGGGCCGTATTAGATTACACAGCCAAGAGCACAATTGCACAAAAGCATAATTCCTCAAGTGTGACCAGAAACCTAGTTTGCCCTAGTTCTTGAAGAAGCTGCTGTGTTTGTACATCGTAGAGTTTTATGACCAAAAAATTACGTAATCTTCATCAGTTGATGAACAGAAGAACTTTGCAGCCAACATCCTTCTCAAGTTGGTGATCAAGTCGCGTACTGGGATCCACGTATCTTTTGATTAGTCACGTACTGGAAGCCATGCAATACACAGAGAGATCGGCACTATAGAACAAGTTCAATTGTAGATTGGGGTAAGAGTTCAACTATAGGTTGGTATAAGGCATTGGGATTCCTTTATTTGTAACCGCTTGTTTTGATAATAGTGGATTCTCGGGAATGGTGATTTTAAAATCACCTAATGGGGTTTTTGCCATGTAGGTTTTCTCCATTCATAAACAAATCACCGTGTTATTTAATTTCCACTGCATACTTAGTCATTTGGTGATTTGTTTGTGTTTCCACGCTCATTGCATGTAATTGAACCTAATTAATTGGTTAATTCGTCACAAGGGGTCAATACATTTTTGGCCTATCAACAACTAACATCGTCATTCAAATATGACTCAATAAAAAGTTGTTCAAACACAGCTGAGAATACTAAGTTGTTCAAATACAACTGACATCGTCATTAAAACATGACTCAATCAAAAGCTGTTCAAACACAGTTAAAAATACTAAGTTGTTCAAACACAACTAACATCGTCATTCAAACATGACTCAATGTAAAGCTGTTCAATCACAGCTAAAGAATACAACTAAGGTCATCATTCAAACATGACTCCATAAAAGCTGTTCAGACACAGCTAAAAACACTAAATTGTTCAAACACAACCAAAGATCGTTGCTAAGCTAGTCAAATATGACTCAATAAAAAAAAAAAAAAAATCATCCCACCACAATTGAAGGTTAAAAGCTGTTCAAATATAGCCTAAACATAAAAGTTGTCTCAACACAACTTACATCGTCGTAAAGGGTTGTCCAAGTATAAAAGAGTTGTGTACTACAACTAAAAGCAGGAAATCCATAAACCTATCTATCATCGTCAAAGGAATTGTTTAATTTCCCAAAACAACGGGCTCCAAAGAGAAATACTAAGTTGTTCAAACATAACTAAGGTCGTCATTCAAACATGACTCAATGTAAAGCTATTCAAACACAGCTAAAGAATACAACTAAGGTTGTCATTCAAACATGACTCCATAAAAGCTATTCAGACACAACTAAAAACACTAAGGGCTTGTTTGGTTTAAAAAAAATGGTCACTTAATTTCCGTCACTCGTCACTCGTCACTCGTCACTCTTTACTCAGCACTCATCACTCGTCACTTAAAATACCCTACCCGTTTGGCACCACCACTCACTTGTCATCACTCAATATTTTTCACACTGTTTGTGGGCCCCATACCTGTCACTCAGTGTAGTTTTTTTTTTTTTTTTTTTTTTTTTTTTTTTTTTTTTTCAGTACCTAAACTCACCGAACCTAAAAAAAAAAGAAGAAAAAAAAGAAGAAGAAGGAAGAACTGAAGACCGAACAAGTAAAAGAAGAAGGGAAAAAAAAAAGAGAAAAGAAGGAAGAATTGAAGACTGAACCAGTAAAAGAAGAAGAAGAAAAAAAAAAGTCAAACAATCAAAAGTTGCGACTATGGGTTCCTCTATGTGTGTTTAATTACAAATATACCATTGAGTTATGAAATATGGAAACCGAAAACAGTTAAAATGTGTTTTCAGTTTCCATAACTCATCACTCAAAAATCAGAGAATTGAGTGATGGAAACTGAGTTACAGAAACTGAGTCATGGAATCCAAACAACTTCTCTCCCGTGGGCCCCATCAATTTTGGATCATGAGTTATGAAAACAGGATGATATCGTCTAGTTTTGTGGGTTTCCAAACAACACCTAAGTTGTTCAAACATAACCAAAGATCGTTGCTAAGCTAGTCAAATATGACCCAATTAAAAAAAAAAAAAAATCATCCCACCGCAGTTGAAGGTAAAAAGCTACTCAAATGCAAGCTAAACATAAAAGTTGTCTCAACACAACTAACTTCATCGTAAAGGGTTGTCCAAGCATAAAAGATTTGTTTACTACAACTAAAAGCAGGAAATCCATAAACCAATCTATCATCGTCAAAGGAATTGTTTAGTTGCCCACAACAACGGGCCCAAAAGAAATTGTTTAGTTGCCCAAAACAACGGGCCCCAAAGAAAAATATTATTCTTGCCTTGCAAGGAAAAAAAAAAAGTAGAAAAAAAAAAAGATTATTGCTCATCAGGGACAGGGTCTACAGGGATTACAACAAAGGCCTCCTTTATTCCTTCAGCAACGTCTGTGGCTTCCTCTGTCACATTCTCCGTTTTTGCCTCAGAAGGACGATCAGACATAAGCTCTTTTTCAACGTCCTCAATAGTCAAGCCAGAAAGGTCCAAGCTAGGGTGATGCTTTGCCATCCACTTCACGAGAAGATCAAAGCTCTCCACGTAGTACTCGCATAATTCATTAGAGTACTCATCAGAGTCCTTAAAATCCTATACCGCCATGGCCCCAACATTTTGTAGCTTCAGCTCCAAGTCACCAATCTACTTGTCCTTCAGCTTGAAAAATTCCTTCTCCATTTGTAGTTTTTTCTCCAAGGTTGCCACACGCTCCTTATCATTCTCAGCTTCAGTAGCGATGATGACAACCTTATTCTTGAACGTCTCATTCTTAGCGGATAAGGACTTGATCAAAGGCTCAGACGTAGCCACCTTCTTTTCCAAATCCAAGAACTTCCTAGAGACGAGCAGAGACTACCCTAAAGCCTACAAAGATCCTCCCTTAGTAGAAATAAAGCAAAGGAAAAGAAGAAGTAAAGGCGGCATACAACGCTTACCTGCATAAGCTTCCGAATGTGAGACGACATCACCTTACTGAATGACTTCGCCATCAGAGGACTTAGATCGTCCACAAAAAGTGCCTCTTGTGCCTTCAAAGCTGCCACATCAGCATTGTCCCAGAAGGTAGGAAGGAAGGATTTACTACCAGATTTCTTCTTCTTCCTCTCCATCAGAGGCAATCATCTCTAGTGACGGCGTGGGAGAGGCAGGGTGCTTGGCAAGAGGAGGTGTTTTCGTGGGATCTTTCTTAACAACATAACCAGCTTTCTTCTTAGAAAAAAGGCCACTGACGGTTCCCCCCTTGGCCTTCTTCTCTTGAACTTGGACTAATTTTTGCTTACTAAACCTAGTTGTCATTCCTGAAAGGACGAAGAAAATGTCAAAAAAAAAAAAAAAAGAGATAAGAAGAAGACAAAAGGAAAAGAAGCACTTACTCTTTTTCACAACTTCCAAGTCTTTCTAAACCTTAGTAGACGGTTCCGGGCCCAAGAAATGAAGAAATAAAGCTTGCAAAGAGACAAGCTCGTCAAAATCCTTGATAATCTCCAAATATTCTCTTACTTTTTCAGCACAAAGCTAGTACCTCTTCTTTAGATGAGGACACTCGGCAACTGCAAAATAAGAATACGAGTAAGTCACCTATCACCGTCACTCCTAGAAAAAGGGAAAAACAGCTAAAAAGACAAGGAAGACGCACCAGACATGGGAACTCCTCAACTATGAAAAAACTTGGGGGCTTCGTCTAAGTCCTCATCAAGGACGAACTCCCAACCACTTCCAAAGATAAAAAACAAATTTGGATTCCAGTTTTGGAGAGACGAGGGGTAGTGAAGGATTAACCTAGAATCCTTATCCCACGACTTAAACTCATAATAGTTGGAGTCCTTAGACTTCCTCAAACGATAAAATGGAGGAATTCATCCCTCCTAATGACATCACTCTCATTGGCAGACATCCATACCATCATGCAAGAAACAAGGATTTGCCAAGAGTTAGGCACCAACAGCGCCGGAGCAAGATGCAAATAGAAAAAAGTTCCCTAACAAAGGGATGAAAAGGGAAATGAAGGCCACTGGTAAAATCGGCTTCATAGAAACAAACCTCATTAGCATACGAGTGACAAGCTCTTTCTTCATTACTTGGGATCCTAATTTTTATAGAATTAGGGAGCTGAAAGACGTGATAACAAATTTGTTCTTATCTCGTCTAAAAGATGTGATAATGAACATATGGTCGTCATTGTACAAAGATCGTCATTTACTCAAAGAAGACATTACGCATTTATTACGATCATTGATGACAAAACGTAACTCACGAACTAACGGTCACAGAATGAGTTGTGGCCTCCAGACAAAGATTCTATAACGCACTAGCCCTTGAGCATAAGTGCGGCACATCATTGCCCATTAATGAGACATACAACTATAAAAGAAAAGATAACAGAAGCTAAAGATACACACAAATTCTTTGCGAAATCACTCTCTACTCGTTTCTCTTTAGAATCTTTCTCCCTTACTAACTTAATCATCGGAGGCAGTTTGGCTGACGCCACACCGGCGTGTTACTCTTCCACCTAGTTCATTTTGCAAGTTTCTCATCTACAGAAATGACCCCATCCACAGCATCGTCCATCCGCTACGACGAGAATTTCAACTGTTGATTTTTTTCATCATTATTATATATACTAGAATTTCCAAGGGAAAAAAAAAAAGAGTAATATACACAGTCTAGGGATGATTCATTAACATCGGATATATAAAAGCAAAACAAGAAGAATTGTCTCTTTCTTAGACCAAGTGGCATATACTCCGTTAATTACACACAACCGTACGTCTCTTTCACTCTTATGTCATGCGCCTACAATCACGGGGAAGAGAACTAAATTCCAGAGGCACAGTTTGCAGCCAAATTTGACACGAAATTGCTAGACTGAAACAGTGGGTTATTAATCATTTTATTAGATTTTTGCTAGACTGAAACAGTGGGTAATTAATCATTTTATAAGATACATTGAAACTTGGAAAGTGCATATGCAAACGCAAAACATATAATAGAAAGAAGTAAAAATGGATTCCAAGAAGCTAAAGGCTGAGAAGCCTCATGCAGTTTGTATTCCATTTCCAGTTCAAAGCCACATAAAAGCAATGCTCAAGTTTTCAAAGCTTCTCCACCATAAAGGCTTTCACATAACCTTTGTTAACACTGAGTTCAACCACCAGCGTCCCAACTCCTTAGATGGTTTGTTTGACTTCCGATTCGAAACGATTCCAGATAACCTCCCTCCATCGGATTCTAATGCCTCCCAAGACGTCTCTTCTCTTTGCAATTCCATTACCAAAAACTTCTTAGCCTCATTTTCTAACCTTCTTGTGAAACTCAACAGTGCAACTTCAAACGTTCCCCCAGTGACTTGTATTATCTCAGACGGTTTCATGCAATTCACCATCAACGCTGCTCAGGAACTCGGAATCCCAATTCTAACGTTCTTCACTATCTCCGCTTGTAGCTTAATGGGTTACATGCAAATTCCTCCTCTCAAGGATAAAGGCATCATTCCACTTAAAGGCGTGTAACAAAAAATGCGAAACTCCATTGAAATCTTGCATTAATTTATTAGAGCAATTGCACAGATTATTAATTATTATTATTTTTTTGGAGAGGAATTATGAATTACGAGATGACTATATACACTGAAGGAATGTGTAGAGTCCTCGTTTGTTAAAAAAGAAAAGAAAAAGATAATGGGTTGGGTTTAGAATCTTATTTGATGGATCAAGATTCAGATGGGACGGAAAGGAGTGAGTATTTATGAGTGAGCCATTGGATTTGTTGGGAGCGTTACGATGGCAAGGCATTTTTATCGCGGTGGTGGCGGAGGTTATGTATGTGCTGTGTACAAAGAAGGTTGAATGAAAGTAAGGATTATTTGCAGTATGGGAAGACAATTGAATTGGCCGGCATGCCAAGCTTTTGGAATTTGGACCCACCCTTACCCTGTCTTATGAAACACGCATAGTAACCGATTCTTTCTTTCCATTTATGATTTATTGGTCTTATTGCGAAGTTGGCAAATTTCCCAAAACGCTTTTCATCGTTTTCCACGATATACAAACTAATGCTCATCCACATCAGTAAGAGAAATTTTTTTTCATTTTGTACGTCTAAAACTTACTTTTTTTTTTATTTTTTTATTTTACACACTTATTTTTATAAAATATTTACGTCAGTTTGTCTATTATACACATTTATTCAAATAAAATATTCATTTTTTTACACGATAAACAGTGTAAAATATTCAAATAAAATATTATACACATTTCTTTACATGGTGAGGTGAGTCAGAGGTAGAGAGAGGAGAGAGAAAAAAAAGAATAAAAAGAATAATCGGGTATATATGCACGGTTACTGTTCATTTACACGACCATGGTGTATATTTGTACATTTTTACAAAGACTGATGTGGGTTTTTTTTGGATTAAAATGTGTAAAATTGGTACTTTTTTCTATTTTAGAAGATTATAGATGGGCTGAAGTGATTACTCTAATTTTTTGAGATACTTTAATACATAAATAAATAATAGTGCAAAGGCTCTTCTATTTTTGTCGGTGAAATAAATAGAAATACATAGGGGTGTGATGAGTATTATGATTTATGCTTTTGTAGGTGAAATAATTTTTTCAAAGACTCTAAGCACGCTTTTTAGGGAGATTTAAATTTGTTGGGTAGAAGTTTCAAGTTGTTTGGGTGACTAAAATGTAAGTGTACAGCTGTTCTTTTTTTTTTTTTTGGTCAATAATGGTAAATGTGTTTTTTTTTTTTTATCAATACGACAGATGTGTTTTTATAAAGAGAAGTGTGTTTGTTTGAATTTTATTTTATTTTATTTATAAATGGATAAAGCAATTTGAAAATCTTCATGAGAGTAGTCCTGTTTTGTAAGCAATTTTTTAGTGGGAGTTAATAATGTATCTACTTATAAAAAAAAAAAAGTGTATATATCTATTTGGTTTAGTCTTTTTTTTAATAAATATTTAGTTTTTTTTATATATATTTATATATGTTTTTGGATAAATGTAGGATGTTTAACTTATTTTCTATCTAAAAAAAAAAACAATAAACGTGTAGTTGCTTTGAAATAGGTTAGTGGAAGAGTGTTCCTATTTTGCAGGCAATATTTTAGTGCAAATTAGGCATGTATTTTTACCAAACTATCCTTTAATTTTATTTCTACTTAAATCTAGAGGTGTAGGGGTATTTTAGAATTAAAAAATCCAGTTTAATCAGAGAAAACCTCTTAAATAATAGTATAGATGAATTATTATTATTATTATTATTATTATTATTATTATTATTATTATTATAGTTACAAACTTACAATATCCATCTTTACTTCTTTAGTTTAAAATGTAGCAATATCCTATTTTTTTTTTTATTTTTTGATGGGAATATCCTATTTTATTTTATTGTACTGATTCTACTGAACACTTTACTCCTCTACCGCATGCGCGCAGTAATACACAATTGACAATTTGAAGAATTATAGTTGTGCATATGTGACGTGTTTGTTATGGGAGCGTATTAAGAGTTTAAGACCATCCTTGTGTTTGTTATTGGATGGTAAATATTAATACCATTAATGTTTGGGTCTGGCCATGTATTTTTTTTAAAATTGAATTAATTTTTTTATTTGACAGAAACACTAACCTATGGAAAAAATGTTCATTACAACATTGCTATGTTTAAACCAAAATGAGAACATTGCAATTTTCTTATAGTATTAAGGGGATAAAGTGTAATTTTCCTGTTTTATTATGATTAAAAATAAATTTAATTTTAAGCTGAAAATATTCTGTCTTTTTGCAGATAAGAGCTATTTAACAAATGGGCATTTGGACACAGTTATAGATTGGATTCCAGGTATGAGAGGCATTCGACTCAAGGATCTCCCAAGTCATGTTCGAACCATAGATCCAAATGATGCTATCTTTAAATTTGTTATTGAAACAGCAGAGAGAGCTCCTACGGCTTGTTATTCAAACATTTGATGCATTAGAGCAAGAAGTTTTGGATGCTCTCTTGACCATGTTTCCTCATGTATATTCAATTGGCCCTGTCCAACCACTGCTAAATCACTTACCCAATGACCCGTTAAAATCAATTGGATATAGTTTATGGGAAAAAGAAACTGAGTGCCTCCAATGCATAACTCTAAGGCGCCCAACTCTGTAATATATGTTAATTTTGGCAACATAGTTGTCATGACACCAACACAGTTGGTTGAGTTTGGTTAGGGACTTGCAAATAGTAAATATTTATTTTTATGGATAATTAGACCTAATTTAGTTGTTGGTGAATCAGCAATATTGCCACTTGAATTTGAGTTAGAAACTAAAGAAAGGGGTTTGATTGCTAGTTGATGCCATCAAGAAGAAGTGTTGAACCACTCCTCAATTGGAGTGTTCTTAACACATAGTGGGTGGAATTCAACTATTGAAAGTGTGTGCAGGAATACCAATGCTTTGTTGGCCATTCTTGGCAGATCAACAAACAAATTGTAAGTATACTTGCAATGAATGGGGCATTGGCATGGAGATTGATAATGATGTCAAGAGAGAGGAAGTGGAAAAGATTGTGAAAGAGTTGATGGAAGGAGACAAGGGTAAGAAAATGAAGAAAAAGGCCATGGAGTGGAAAAAGTTAGCTGAAGAGGCCACTGAGCCACTTGGTTCTTCATCCATTAACGTGAACAATTTGGTGAATGAAGTGCTTTTGTCAAAATGAGAGATATTTTAGAAATAAAAGTGATAAAGAATTTATTATAATTCATGAAGATTTATTATAATAGCATGAATATACCAATAACGCATTACATAATTATGTTAAGTGAATTTACTAATCATGATTCAAATTTATTATAGCCTTTTGTAAATCCAATTAAAATTAATGCCACTTTAGATTCTAATTACTGTTATACTCTTTTATATAAAAAATGTATATATTCATTCCTGCTATTCATCAATCTCTTATTTTAGTCTTAAAAAAAATCTCTTAAATTTATATTCAATTTAGAAACTCGTAATTGATTATTGTATTTTGATTAATCTATACTTTATTTGTGTTTAAAAAAAAAACCATTTTTTCAAAAGAAAAGATGCAAAACCTAATCCTACATTATTGAGGGACTGTTTTTGCACCCTAATTTTAAACTATAAAAAAGGGCCTTCTAGACTATTGCAAAGCATTAACCAACAGTTGGAGAAAAACACTCTAAAAGTGTGCATACAAGCACTCAAAGACAGTCTTCAAAAGAAAGAAAAGAAATGGATTCCAGCACGTTAGTAGCTGATAAGCCTCATGCAGTTTGTATTCCATTCCTAATTCAAAGCCACATAAACGCAATGCTAAAGTTTTCAAAGCTTCTCCGCCATAGAGGTTTTCATGTAACCTTTGTGAACACTGAGTTTAATCACCAACGTTTTCTGAAAACTAATGGTCCAGATAGCCTCCCTCCTATGGATCCCGATGCCACCCAAGACCTTCATTCACTTTGTGATTCCATTATGAAATACTTTCTGGCTCCATTTTCTCACCTCCTTTCAAAACTCAACAATGCAACATCAAACATTCCTCCAGTGACTTGTATTATCTCAGATGGTTCATGCCCTTCACCGTTATGGCTACTCAAGAACTCAAAGTCCCTATTGTAATGTGCTTCTCTATGGCTGCTTGCTGTGTAATGAGTTTTATGTGTTTTCCTGCCCTCAAGGACAAAGGTGTCATACCACCATGGTTTTAAAAACTGGTACGGTAAAAAAACCGAAAAAGGAGCTAATTACCGGTTTTAAGGTCCGACCGGGATCCGACCGATGGTCGAACCAGTGACGTCATAAATAATTTAATTATTATTTATTTAAATTATATAAATAATTAATAATTTTTTTAAAGAAGAATATAGCATTTTTTTTAAAAATGCTCTCAAATCAAATCCACAACTTCCACAAAATCCACAACATGTATTTTACAATCCACAACATACACAAAAACAATAAAAGAAGATGCTCAAAATCAAAATCAAAGAAGTGAGGTAGAGAGGCGAGGCAGAGAGGCAAGGGCCACGAGGCAGGGAGGGAGCGATGGCGAGGCGCGATGGCTGAGGGCACGACGGCGCGAGGGAGCGATGGCGAGAGGTGCGAGGTGCGATGGCGCGATGGCAAGGGCACAAGGTCTCGAGGGAGTGAGGGCTGAAGGCGCTCGCAAGAGGGAGTAAGGGGCTGTGGCCTGTGGGCGTGAGGACTGAGGAGAGAACAGGGTGAGTCGGCTGAGGCTGATGAGATTGATAGTGTTAGACTGTTAGGATTTAGATTTTAGTTTTAGGGTTAATTTTGATGGGGCAAAACGGCACAGTTTTGAGACTTTAAGTAGACTGGCCAGTTCCGGTTCGATTGTCCAGTTCGACGGTTCTTCCGGTTCGACTGGCCGATCTGCACTGTTTAGTGTTTTTTTAATATATTTTCGGTTTTATACTATAACCAGACCGGATTTAAGGCCGGTTCCCAGTTGAACCGGTCGGATCGGCCGGTCCGGTCCGGTTTTTAAAACTATGCATACCACTTAAAGGTAAAAAAAACGCAAAACCCTATAAAATTTTTGCATTATTTTATTATGATTGATCATATATTTTTGAGCTAAAAACATTCTTTAATCTTTATCATGCAGACAAAAGCTATTTAACAAATGGGTATCTAGACACTGTTATAGATTGGATTCCAGGAATGAGAGACATTTGTATAAAGGATCTTCCAAGCTTTGTTCGAACCATAGATATAAATGATGTTATCCTTAATCTTTTGATCGAAACAGCAAAGAGAGCTCTTGAAGCTTCAAAAGTTATTGTTCAAACATTCAACGTGTTAGAGCAAGAAGTTTTGGATGCTCTCTCAACCATGTTTTCTCATGTATATGCCATTGGTCCTCTCCAACCACTACTCAATCAATTGCCCAATGACCCTTTGCAATAAATTGGGTATAGTTTATGGAAGGAAGAAACTCATTGCCTCAATTGGCTTAATTCTAAGGCACCTAACTCAGTGTCACATGTGAATTTTGACAACGTAACCGTTATGACATCACTACAGTTAACTGAGTTTGGTTGGGGACTTGCAAATAGTAAACAACCATTTTTGTGGGTAATTAGGCCTGATTTAGTTGTTGGAGAATTAGGGACTTTGCCACTTGAATTCGAGATAGAAACTAAAGAAAGATCTCTAATAATTAGTTGGTGCCCCCAAGAAGAAGTGCTAAACCACCCTTCGGTTGGAGGGTTCTTAACACACTGTGGGTGGAATTCAATTATTGAAAGTTTGTGTGCAGGAGTGCCAATGCTTTGTTGTCCATTCATTGCAGATCAACAAACAAACTGCAAGTATAGTTGCAATGAATGGGGCATTGGCATGGAGATCAATAATGATGTCAAGAGAGAAGAAGTGGAGAAGAATGTGAGAGAGTTGATGGAAGGAGACAAGGGTAAAAAAATGAAGAAAAAGGCCTTGGAGTGGAAAAAATTGGCCGAAGATGCAACTGATCCACTTGGTTCTTCATCCATCAATTTAAATAATCTTATGAGTGAAGTGCTTTTATCAAAAGGCCAAATGTATTAGGGAAATAATGACAATAATAATATAATGTCTTGTGTTGTATTTGTTCAATTTGTTTATCTTGTCTTAAATCTCTTTGCTCTTCTCCCTTTCTTCTTTCCTTCTTCTTTTCATCTTCAGCGTGAGACACCCATGATGATGATGGCTTATATTCATGTCCACTGTAATCCATAGTTGATACAACCATGCCTGAATTTCCATCACACCGGCGCCAAGCACACATTAAAAAATCCAACTACATAGCTAGCAAAATCACCCAAGTTAAAACACATCGACCCCACCACCAACGGGCCACCGAAAAGACCCATAGAAACTTAACTAATTGAAGCTTCGGGTTGTTGTTTTGTAAGATACTAATTATACCATTTTGTTTCAATATTGTTCTGGGTTTAAGTTCAGATATAATCTTAGAGTCAAAGTTATAGAAATTAAAGAGATTTTTTTTTTTTTTTTTGTGAATTTATTATGCAAATTTTTAGGAGAAAAAAACACTTTTTAAATTCCTATATTTTAGGTGTTTTTATTTTAGTTTATATATTTTGAAAATTTTAATTTAACATAATTAATCAACTTGAGTAATTAAATTAATTAACCGGGGTCAATCTATCTTAACCCAATAGTATCTATATGAATGAAATGATACTTTTGATGTTGATATAATTTGTTTGTTTCAATGTGGATAAACTTATGTTTTTTTCAAGTTGGATATTGCATACTCTAATCAATTACAAAATATTGCCAAGTGATTGTGAATGGTCAAAATATACATGCTTTATTCAATTATAAAATATTGTTAAATAAATGGCACACACTACATATTATCTTCAAGCCATTAAAGCTTGTCCCCAAAAAAAATGACATACATTACATACTACCCAAAATTACACAACAATGACAACATCTTCCCTTTAAAGTAGACTTAATGGCTTCAATCCAACTTTTCGCACCCTACCAGAAAACACTAAGAAAAAAGCAAATAGGACTCATGACACAACAAGTGCAACCCTATAGTTGTGCGCTTTCTCTTGAACTATCCTTTCTTTTACCCTAAATTTTTCTTTCCTTTGCTTGTCTACTAGTTCCCTCTCCCTTGTTTCTTCTTCCATTGCACAAGATGTTATTTCCTTCCCAATAGCTATTTTTTCCCCTCTCACTAGCTGCTTTTCTCTTCTCATTAGCACACTTTGCCTCATTCTCCAATCTTCTGAATTTTGCATGGACAATTGGTGCAACTTCAGACCCACACTTACATGTTTTGTTGTCAACTACTTAAAGTATTTACAAGTAAGTTCATCATCCTACAAACAAAATCAAATATTTTAAACATACTATGAGTTTAATCAAGATCAATTTAAACAACATTCTGCTAACAAAATCAAATATTTCAAACATACTATGAGTTTATAAATCAAGATCAATTTAAACAAACCTAATTGTTACTTACCACATTATAATAGCAACAACCATAAGACCTCCTCCCAAAATTTCTAAATGTCAAAGTCTTCTACAGCTGACAATGCTCACTAAAATATAAACGATGAATGGAACTCAAGTAAAAACTTGATGAAGACATGGTGAGATATCTAGCAACTTGAAACCCTAAGTGCAAACATAAAAAATTACCAATGGACACTTAAATATCAAAAATTGTTGGACAACATCAAGAACTATTCAAGTAAACCCTAGAAAAAGTATTGTACTTGTTAAATTTGCGAGATTTGTAACTTTTGTATATCTTCTTGATCACAATTAGTAGAGGAATCCTATTTTTCTGTCAATCGAATGAGATAAAGAGTAAAGGGATATGGGTTTGAAGATTTAGGGAGCCTAAGAGAGAGAGAGAGAGAGAGAGAATTTGTTCTTTGAATTTGTTGTTCTAATTGTGTTTATAATTTTGGCTTATATAGTAAGGGTGATTTTGTAATGGAAAGGGGAGAGGAACAGGTTAGGGTTGTCTAATGGAGGGCACCTCGAGTGAGTAAGTGATAAATTTCAAATCACGGGTAGTTAAAACCAAACATACCACATGTATGTTAACTACAAGTAAAACTTCTTGTTTGGTCGTTAAATTTTTTATTATTTCCTTCATTGTTTACCATTTTGTTCTTCAACAATAGTAAAACATCACATGTTGACCAATAACGATTAATACTTTGCTAAGCTTTCTTATTCTCCCCAATTCTTTCTTTTCTTTTCATATGGCTAATCTTTCCACACACACACGCAACAAAAAAAAAAAAAAAAAAAACAAAACAAAACAGCTTTTATTACAAATGTGAAGCAAGTAATATGATTTTAGGGCACAAAAAGAGGTAGCCATTATAATTGACTACATGAGCTTTCCCATATAGTCAAAAAATTTATTTGGACTACCTACGAAAATGTTAGGACATATGTGTTTCACTTTGTTTTGAACATATGTCATTCTTGTACGTAATTGGCTTATCCTTTGACAAAATGCACTCAGCTTGTATTTGGGTAGTTTTAGGATGATTTTAATACTTCAAGAAATAATGTTTCAAGATCAAATGTTAGAGCCAAGCAAGTTGTCCGAGATTCAAGTTGAGAAGTGCCAGATTTTAAATCTCGACACCTGGCTCGATAGCTGCATCTATCGAGCTTTAAAGAAGCTGTTCCAACCCCAAAGCTTGATAGCTGCTCGACAGCATCTCGACACCTCTAGCTATCGAGATTTAAGAAAAACAGATTCTAAGTTCTGTTTTTTATTCCAATCCGTACATGTGTCTTTGAGACTTTTTTTCTTCTAACCCTAGATATATAAAAGGATTATTTTAAGGGCCATCAAAGTGAACAAGTTGCACAAGCATTGAGAAACTTTTGTTCAAGCAATTTGTGACTTGAGACAAAGTTCTTGCCCTAGTTCATCTCTCTTGTGAAGAAGTTGCTGTGTAATGTGCACTATAGGGTTTTATAACCAAGAATCTTCTTGATCTTCATCGTGTGGATGAATTGATGAACTTTGCAGCCAACAACTTTCTCTAATTGGTGATTAAAGTCGCGTACTGGGATCCGCGCAATTGGTTAGTCACGTACTTGGGAGCTGTGCATCAAAAGGAGAAATTGTCACTACAGAACAAGTTCAATTGGGTATTGGGGTAAGGGTTCAACTGTAGGTTGGTAAGGTACTTGTGATTCCTTTACTTGTAACCGCTTGTTATAATAATAGTGGAATTTCGGAAGTGGTGACCTTAAAATCACCCGGTGGGGTTTTTGCCATGTAGGTTTTCCTCATTCATAAACAAATCACCGTGTCAATTTATTTTCCACTGCATACTTTAATTTATTGGTGATTTGTTTGTGTTGCTACACAATTTGCATGCTAATTTGATTAATTAATAACTTGACTAATTAATCAACTTAATTCATCACAAGGGGTCAACGCGTTTGTGGCCTATCAAGTGGTATCAAAGTAAGCACACTCTGATTAAGGTTTAATCTATGTGTGTAATCCATTGACCCCTGTTTGTCATGGATAGAGGTCAGTCTCTTATTATACCTCCACTGTTTAATGGTACTTACTATGCATACTGAAAAGTACGCATGAGAGCTTTCTTGCAGTCACTAGATGAGAAGGTGTGGCAAGTTGTAGAGATAGGCTGGACCAAGCCTACAGAAGCACCGGCCGATTAGGATGATGCCAAGATCAAGGCGGCTGATTTCAACAGCAAAGCATTGAATGCCCTATTCAGTGCGATCACTAATGAGGAGTTCAAGAAGATTTCCTCCACTGAAACTGCTAAGGAAGCATGGACCATTCTCTAAAAAACTTATGAGGGAACAAAGGCTGTCAAGGATTCGAAGCTAGAGAGGCTCACTACAAGCTTTGAAGAAATTAAGATGGAGGAGGATGAGTCATTCGATGAGTTCTATGCCAAGCTCAAAGACATAGTGAACTCAGCTTTCAATCTTGGGGAAACCATTCTTGAACCCAAGATCGTAAGAAAAATGCTCAAATCTCTGCCCGAGAGATTCCATGCCAAGATCACGGCGATAGAGGAATCAAAGGATATTAACAAGATTCCTCTAACTGAGCTGGTTGGTAATCTGCAAACCTATGAGCTAGGGTTGACAAGAATGGTCAAGTCAAGTAAAGGCAAGAGTAGGGCACTGAAGGCCAAGAGTAGTGATACAGATGAGTCCTCATACAATGAAGATTCTAAGATAAAGTCCTACATCACCAGTCAATTCAAGAAATTCATGAAAAATGCAAATGGAAAAGGCTTCGACAAGGACCGTATGAAATCCAGTTCTTCTCAGTTCAAGAGCCAAGATAAAGGGAAGAAGGATACCAAGGATGGCAGTCAGTACATTGTTCCCGCTGGACCTAAGTGCTTCAGGTGTCAAGGCTTCGGTCATATGAAACAAGAGTGTCCCACATATCTCAAGAGCATTAGGAAGAGCAAGGCACTTGCTACTACCTTGAGTGACACTGAGCATGAGGATGATTCCGACAATGATGATGACGGAATTTTGAATGCCTTCACTACCACTGTTAATCCTACTGAAGAGATTATTGAAGCTGTAGATGAAGAAAAAGAATTGGTGGATGCTAAGTTTGAAACGATGGATAATCAAGATGATATCCATACCACCTATGAGAAACTATACAAGGTTTCTGAAAAGCATAAGAAACTCTATAGGCTGGCCACTAAGAAGCTCAGTGATGTGGAACTTGACCGTGAGGAGCTTTCCACTAAGTTTGATGAAGCAAATCAGACTATTGGGACACTGAGATTCAAGAACAATTTCCTGGCTGAGAAGACCAAGAAGCTTGAAGTAGAACTGTTTCAAGTTAGAGCTCAATTGGGGAAGACATCAAGTGCGAAGTTTGATGAGATGCTCAGCATTCAGAATTCTGATTCTGATTGAACAAGATTGGGGTATGAATTCTCTTCCTCTAATACTCCTTCTGCTGGTACTACTATTTTTGTTCTTCCTGCTAATAACGTTAAAATTGAGAACGATGAAGTTAAAACTGAATTAGCTTATGAGAACCTAGACAAGGGTAAGTCCATCTTAGGAGCACCCATTAAGTTTGAGAAGAAAGAAACTAAAAACCCTAGGACTAAGAAGGCTAACTCTCAAAAGCTTAAACAGAAAAAGCAGCATCTCTGTCATCATTGTGAAATTGCCGGTCATACTCGACCAAATTGCTATAAGTGGCTAGCCACTTAATAGAGCAATGTCATGATAGCATCTGGGAACCAAAATCAACTTCAAACCTCTCTTGCTCCTTTTGGAGATCTTCTCAAAGCCCTCATGTTCATTTTGAACTTGAACGGTTTCAATCCTTCCTCTTCATCACCGGTTCAAGGGTTAGCAAAAATGAAAGGTTCTTCCAATGTGTGGAAGGAAAAGGGTTCCAAGTGATTTATTCACGTTTTCTCTCTCTCCCCTTCTTGTTTTTTTTGCATTACTTGTGTGTGTTGCTTTTCTATTTTGAGTCAATCTAGTTTTATGCCTTATTTTGCCTTGTTTAACATGTTTTTGATTGTCTGTTTTCAGTTTTTGTTTTATTTTAACTCTTCAAAAAAAAATTAAAAAAAATTGAAAATTTGAAAAATACAAAAACATTGTGTGTTTGTGTATATCGGTTCTTGTGAACCTTAAAATGGCCATTGAAACAGAGTTTTTTAAACTTTGTATCTCTTGTAGCTTAGATGAGCATCCTTATGCACAACTAGGCAAGTGAGTTTTGTGGCTCTTTGTTTGTGATGAGTAAGGTTAAGTGATCTCTTGTACTTAACACTCGTATCATTCTTTTTGACAGGTAGGACTAGAAAATCCTAAGAGAAAGGCATAAATAACCATCTCACCACTATTACCCGCCAATCATGAAATGAAATCTATATGCTTCGGCATAGCAAAAGTGCAATGTCAATGACATCTGCATGTTTCGGCATAGCAAAAGTGTAATGTCAAAAAGCTTAACATAATTGGGTATTTCTTTTCTCTCTTATATGCCCATACATGGTTTGCTTAATAAAAAGAAAATGTGCAAAGAACTAAAAGCAAAAAGAACAAAATGCTTTAAAATAATGATTGCAAGCGTGTTTTCTAGGAGACATGGTAGTTATAGGATGTACTTCGAAGATGATAGTCCCCATCAAATAGTTATGATTGTGTATGAGTTAAAGAGATTTTCTCATATCTCAAATCGTTATAACTTTGAGACACTTATGCAATCTTGCGATATTTTTCACACATAACACACAATATTATTTGCTACTTTTGATACATGTGCAAGTACAATGTCATTTAGCCATCACAAGGTTTACATGTGTTGATGTATGCTCAATAAACTGTCTAAACTTGTTTTTGAAATATAAAATTGGTTAGACTTGTTTAGTGTGTGTGTGTGTGTGTGTGTGTATTTTGGGATCCATGTGCTTAAAATTGTTATTGAGAAATGATTTTGAGAGCTTAATCTGTTGATTGGATCATTGGTTGAGTTACATGTGTGATTGCATTCATATCTGTGTTTTTCTCTTATCGAAAAATTGCCTTTAAAAGCTGGCTCGACACCTCCTCGACACCTGGCTGTCTGTCGAGTTTCTTAACTTTTTCTTATCTCAATCTCGACAGCTTCTCGACACCTGGTGGTTCGATCGAGGAAGTTTCTATCCTCTCGATAGCTTCTCGACAGCTAGTGGATCGATCGAGCTTCTGTTCTCATGTCTTTGTATTGTTCCTCGACACCTTCCCGATAGTTGTATCTGTCGACGTTGTATCTCTCAACACCTACCTCGACAGATGGCTCGACACCTCTCGACACCTGTATTTGTCGAGATTTACTGAACCTGTATTTAAAGGTTTTGTGCGATCCGATTCTCATTTCTCTCGATCTCTCTCTCGATAGCTCTGGTTTTTCACCTCCCAAACCTCTCTCTCTCACTCCAAACCTCTACCCAAGGTTTCTTCAAGCTTTTTTCAAGTTTTTCTTCACTTGGTAAGCTTCTAATCTCCTACATTTACATGCATTTCATGTTTTAAAACCTAGTTTTTTGGGGTTTTTTAAAAAAATTTTAGGGTGTTTCAAAATTGATGAGTTTTTGTTGCAATTTTTGGGATGGGTTTTGTAGATTTGATCTTAAAAACTTCATGCATTGCATCACATTAGCATTCTAACAATATCTCATGCATTTAGATATGTGCAAACTTGTTGTGTGCTGATAGGTTTGGATTGGGCTAAGCCTATAATGTTTTTCATGTTGCATGTCATATGTTCATGCATTTCCTATGCATTCATTCTCTTCTTTTCAATATACTTGTTATATTTAAATTGTTTTTGGGACTTTTCTGAGTGTTTCTTTCTTTCCCCCTCTCTTTCTGTTTACATTAGTAGTGTTTATGGCACCAAAACGTAAGTCCATTCCGTCTCAGAACCTTCTTCGTTCTAGGGCCTCTTCGTCTTCTAATTCTACTCCTTCCTCTGTTCGGTTCTGTAATGAGAATGCCTAAAAGGACTTCTTGAAGAACTTTTATAAACGAGGTGTTCATTTGGAACGCCAAATTATTTTGGCAGACTTTGCTGACACTGACCTACCCAATGTCATTCACAGTCGGGGTTGGGAGTCATTGTGTGATGTCCCGGTCACTTGTCCTTCCGTGCTGATACAGGAGTTTTACTCCAACATGCATGGAATTGATTCTTCAGTACCTCTTTTTCTCACTCGCGTTCGAGGTACGCGCATAATAGTCACACCGGAACTGGTTTCCGATGTGCTTCATGTTCCGAGGGTTGCACATCCTGACTACCCCAGTTGTAAGTGTCTACGGACTGTGTCCAAAGACAAGATGATTTCTGCTTTTTGTGAGCACGCTTCTGATTGGGGTGAGCATCAGTTTACACCATGTCGGCCTTTTGCTAAATGTCCTTGTTTCATGAATATGGTGATGACATTTGTTCTGCACCCACTTTCTCATTACAACTCCATCATAGAGTCTCGTGCTCGGTTTTTATTATCTCTTCTTGAGCACCTCACTATAGACTTTTCTTCACACTTCATTTTCTCTATCATAGATGTCTATAGGGATACGGCTACCCGTGATAAGCTCATCTTTCCTTGTGCTATCACGAGGATTTTACGCCATTTCTCCATCCCTTTTCCTGTGTTCGACCACTTCCATGTCACGGTTGCCATAGACACCACTACAGTAAAACGTAGTGAGGCGTAGTTTAGGTCGCGATGGACGGATTTAGTAGCTCCTTCCTCCCATCCAGCTCCATCTAGATCTGCTCGAGTCACATCTGCTCCCTCCTCTTCCTCAAACGATGTGTCATTAGAAGATATCATGGCTCAGCTTCAGCGCATGGATGCTCGCCTCGATACACTCTCTACAGAGTTGTATCAAGTGAATTTTCGTGTCGATCGCATTACTCAGCGACAGGCGACCGTGGGCGGTTTTGCTCCTAAGGCTTCTCCACCACCTTATGTGGCTTCTGAGTCTGAGGATGATGATGGTGATGACGATGATGTTTCGGATGATGATGATAGAGATGCTAGCTCTGCCGCTGAGATGTCTACTTGGCACTCTACCCTTTGTCGCTCGTGACAAAAAGGGGGAGTAGTTTTGAGTAATAAGAGTAGTCATACTTAGGGGGAGAGCTTGTATAGGACATTTTTTATAGGGGGAGTTTTGTTATTTTGAGGGGTGTAGTAAGGATTACATGTATTTCGTTCTTTTCTTTTCTTTCTTGTTGGAGATACATTGTTCTTGTACCTAGGTCTTGTGACCATGTTTACATACATTGTGCTTATCGTTGTTATATATATGTGATGATGTATGTTTCTTTCACCTATCTTTACATGTGTTGTTTCTTTTCTTTCTTTATACACATGGTTCTTTATTTGTATGCAATCTATTATTTCTACTTCACACAAAGATGCCTTGATGTGTTTTATTTAAAGTATTTCAGAAATACATGTTGTCAAAATCTACTTGCCATAAACTCTCGTCTTGCAAAGTTTTTCAATGACTTCTCTCATATGTTCATTTGTTATTGTGGTTTTGTCACGGATTGCCAAAGGGGGAGATTGTTAGGACATATGTGTTTCACTTTGTTTTGAACATATGTCATTCTTGTATGTAATTGGCTTATCCTTTAACAAAACGCATTCAGCTTGTATTTGGGTAGCTCTAGGATGATTTTAATACTTCAAGAAATAAGGTTTCAAGATTAAATGTTAAAGCCATGCAAGTTGTCCAAGATTCAAGTTGAGAAGTGCTAGATTTTAAATCTCGACACCTGGCTTGACAGTTGCATCTATCGAGTTTTAAAGAAACTGTTCCAGCCCCGAGGCTCGACAGTTGCTCGACAGCACCTCGACACCTCTAGCTGTCGAGATTTAAGAAAAACAGATTCTGAGTTCTGTTTTTTATTCCAATCCGTACATGTGTCTTTAGGACTTCTTTTCTTCTAACCCTAGACATATAAAAGGATTATTTTGAGGACCATCAAAGTGAACAAGTTGCACAAGCATTGAGAAACCTTTGTTCAAGCAATTTGTGACCTGAGACAAAGTTATTGCCCTAGTTCATCTCTCTTGTGAAGAAGTTGCTGTGTAATGTGCACCGTAGAATTTTGTAACCAAGCATTTTCTTGATCTTCATCATGTGGATAAATTGAAGAATTTTGCAGCCAACAACTTTCTCTAGTTGGTGATTAAAGTCGCGTACTAGGATCCGCGCAATTGGTTAGTTACGTACTTGGAAGCCGTGCATCAAAAGGAGAAATTGTCACTACAGAACAAGTCTAATTGGGAATTGGGTTAAGGGTTCAACTGTAAGTTTAAGGTGCTTGGGATTCTTTTACTTGTAACCACTTGTTGTGATAATAGTGGAATTTCAAGAGTGGTGACCTTAAAATCACCCGGTGAGGTTTTTGCTGTGTAGGTTTTCTCCATTCGTAAACAAATCACCGTATCAATTTATTTTCCGCTGCATACTTTAGTTTATTGGTGATTTGTTTGTGCTGTCATGCAATTTGCATGCTAATTTGATTAATTAATAACTTAGTTAATTAATCAACTTAATTCATCACAAGGAGTCAACACGTTTGTGGCCTATCACAAAATCTGAGATTGATTTCTAGCACAAAAAATCTTGATAATATTCTCTCATAAGCCAACGATCTAAAACCTAACAAAATGAACCAAATTCATTCTTTCACAATGCTATTACGACTATGATGGTAGCTACCAAATTTTTTCAAAAATATCCAATTGACTCTCTAAGCATGAAGGTCATTTAACTTTGTTCAAAATTCCCCCTTTTTTCCTCTTTCATCTCCATCTCTCACTATTACTTATCTATTATTTACTACCCACTCTTTTATGCATAATACTGTCATTATACAGTTTAGAGCATTCTCATAAGGAGTTGTAAAAAAATGATATTTTGACACATCAAAAAGACTACTTTATTATTTTAACACATCATTTTACAATTCAATGTACATCACATCTTCTATTCTTCAATTCTATACATTAAAATGATATATACAAATATAAAAATAATATTTAAAAACCAACAGCGTAGCATTTGAATAAACAAAAAAAAAAAAAAATTTGCAACATGCTGGTTTTGTTCTAACATGTTGCAAAAAATTTTGAGATTTGGAACATCTCATAAAGTATGAATATTAATGTTTAGTGTATTAAATGTCAAATATTTAGTATTTGACATACCTAACGTGGATGCTGAGGTTTGTAGTCAAGATAAGAATTGAAACAAAGTAAAGGACTTGAACAAGCAAGAAACTTCCAAATGGATTAAATTTGATATTAAAGCCAAACCTCAACGGTGGAATTTTGTATTTTATCTTAGTTCAAATAAATTTTTGGGAGGTCTTTGTAAATTGAAAAAAAAAAAAAAAAAAAACAAAACAAACACACACACACACACTTGGGTCTTATCCTAAATTAACTTACCAATCTACCCCGCC
Source organism: Castanopsis chinensis (assembly GCA_032878915.1). NCBI lineage: Eukaryota > Viridiplantae > Streptophyta > Magnoliopsida > Fagales > Fagaceae > Castanopsis > Castanopsis chinensis. The sequence goes on along the minus strand of JAVQMG010000115.1, from coordinate 5,965,971 downwards.
TACGACCTTGCCTTTATAGCATCAGACTACAGTTACAGTTACAGACCCAACTACCACAGTCTCTGCGACTGTCACTTATAAACCCTCAAAACTCAGTTATGGCTATCCACACCGTGTTCTACCCTCCAAAACTCAGCTTTCCTCACAGACCCACAAGACAAGTTTCTTCTTCTACCCCACATTCAAAGACCCAAACCCAAGTTCAGATCCGTACCCGGAATTCCATCAATCACGGTACCATCCAGAACCCGAAGACCACCATGGCTGCTGCTCTGTTAGGAGCTGGTTTGACCTTGACCCTGGTGGGACCCACCTCAGCTGCGGAGTTACCGTCCTTGCTGCTGCTGGGTTCTACTTCTCTGCAACTCAGTGAGCCCACCAATGCTCTGTCCTTGCCCACCTGGGCTATACACGTGTCCAGTGTGGTTGAATGGTACTCTTTATTATTGGGTGTTGTAGCTTTCAATGTTGTATATTTTGTCTTAATTTTGATTTCTATGAACTTGGTTGGTCAGAAAATGACGGAAAGGAAAAAGAAAGTCTATGTCAATGTATTGAGGTTTGTGTTCTTTGTGGTCTCATTCCTAAAGACGAATTAAATGTGAGTTAACTGAGTCAAATAGTTCTATTAGGCTTTTGTTTGAGAGACCTTTGTAAAGAAATTTTTGATATTTTAAGATACCAAAGTAGTTCTATTTAGGCTTTTGTAGGAGGGAATTTTGTTATGAAAATTCTGATATTTTAAGATATTGAATTCAAGAACTATCTTTAAGTTACTTCAAGTTTTCTTGCTAAGAAAAAGAAAATACAGTATATTAAATGTGACTTTAGATATGATAGAATGGAAGAAAATAATACATGTGGCTGACCCTTATTAGTCTGTTGAGGACTTCTAGTTGACCCCAAAATTTTGGGACTAAGGGTTGGTTGTTGTTGTTGGGGAAATTTTGTTTTATTTGGATGAGATTCACTAATGGTAGGGACTTTTTTTGTTTGTTTAAAGGATTACAGCAATGGCTTTGGTGTGGCAATATGGGGAGCAATCCGGGTATGAGTCTTGGAAAGGACTTTCCTGGGGTATGGTGAGTTTTTCTTCCAATTCTTGCAAATTCTTAGTAACTACTTAGATTATCATAGACATTAATTGATTTTGTATTTGTTGTATTAACAATTTGTCTTTGATGAAGTTTGACATTGTGATGATAATATCTATGATGTGCTTTTTTCAATCAGTTTATATTCCAAACATATATTGATGGTGTTTAATGAAAAACCATGGTAATATTTTAGTGTCATGAAGGATATAACATTGAGTGTTTTGTTGTTATTTTTGCTGTTGCTGAAGATATGGTACTCAGTTCAACTCAACAAGGTCTTCATCTAATAACATGGGTAGAATTAAACTTAGGTACTGTTTGGATTGTGCCTCTCTCACGTCCACATTTTGTGGTTTTTTTTTTTTTTTTTCAGCTCAGCGTCCATGAACAGTTCAAATAGGCAAATGAATAGTAACCCGCACGAACAGCTTCTTTTTTTTTTTTTTTTTTTTTTTTTTTTTTTTTTTTTTCAGTTTTCAGCAAAATAAGCGGTATTCAAACAAACCCTTAGAATAGTTTCTGTGAGGAACAAAGTGGATGGATTCCAATTCATATGCATATCGCAGTTGGGATAATTTTACTCAGGACATCCAAATTGGCTCGATTTTAGTATAACTATGCAATGTAGGGATTTGATCTGTGTGACTCCTTTATCCTTATGAAGAATGCTTTGTGGTTTATTATCATCAACCACATTTTTCTTCTTTTTCCAAATTTTAACTCACACTTGTTTCTTTGATAGATTCATTAGTTATACAATTGACAATTGATTGGTTCAGGTACCCCTTCTTGGTGGAGCATTTTGTGCATGCACTTGGCATTTCTTTTATAATTCTGAATCTCTTGAGGTAAGAAAGGGTCACATAATTTGACAATTATTAGGTACAAAGGGATATAATTGAAACTGAGGAACATATTATTACTTTTGAATTAGTGTTATACAACATCTAGTTTCTGATTATTGATAAACAGGAATTGAACTCTTAGACGTACATTAGCCCGATAGAAAAATATGTGAAACTTTTGTGGATATATATTGTGAGCTGAATAGATGTTGATTCACTCTGTGGGTTTATTTCACTTCCTCTTCCACATCACCAATTCCTAACATGCAGTGACTTACATAGATTGCAAGTATATGTGTTCTGGCACAAGTTGTCGCACCAGCAAGGTATTTACAACTTGTACCTGAAGTGAAGATAACCTTACTTAAAGTAATTTTAAAATAACCAACTTCGTTTAATGGCCACTCTTGTAATTATGTTATAACCAAGCCTACCTAAGTAATTTACAAATGAGTTTGAGTTTAGTGTGTTTGTCTATTTTGCAAGCTCACTCAGAAGTTGTTTCCTTTTTGAATAAACACATGGTGCATGCATGCCACAAACAGGAATGAAATTCTTTTTAGTGTTTTTGGCATCTGCTTGAGCCATTCTCATTTTAGTTACTCTGACTATCTAGTCAAATAAGTTCCTTATGCCAGGCAATATTTGTATTTAAGCATTCAATGAACATAATCACGAACTCCTGATGTCTTGGACCAATATATTAATTCTGAAATTCATGCCTCCATCTTTCTTTCGAATATGATGTGAATGAGATGAGAGATAGAATTTGTAGAATGACTCAGATGTTCCCCTTGATTTGCAGGTATTAGTGGCTCTTCAGGCAGCACTAACAGTGATAGGTAATGCCACAATGTGTATTGCTGCCTACCGCATATACAAATCATCAGAGAAAAGCTCCAAGAGTCTCTGATATTTCTCTACCTGCATATAATAAATCTTTCACTGTGTTCTGCCTTCCGGGTTGGTAATATTACTCTTCTTGAAGGGGCATTTATCTGGTAAATAGATGTGCTAAGAGAAAAGGACCAATCTATAGAATTAGTAATAGTAGTTTTCTTCTGGATGTGTTGCATGTGTGTCAGGAAACTGGACACAAAATGCTGGAAGCTTCCACATTCATGATGAGATCAGATTGACTTAAATAAAATTATGGATATAAGAGGTTTTTCCAAAGTTGGAATGAGTCTCACAGGGCCAGCATATTTCCAGCCAATCTCTAATTTTTTGGAGCTGAATCTATGATCATGTAAGTTCTCCCTATTGTGCCTGGTGAGTTTTGTCAACCAAGTGGATCGACCTAAGCCTCTCTAGTTGGATTAAAATGTATATATATACTAATTTTTTTCAAAGTCTAAACTAATCATTATAGAATCGCCGCATCTGTAGACTTTCAAAATTTTACTATATATGTTTTTTGGGTAAGCTGGTTACTTTTATGATTGTCATGTCGATAGTTGCTGCTTTGACTGATAAGTATTGCATCTCTTTTTGGGAGGGAGCGGGGGTTTGATAAGTACAGCATCTGATCAGCCTAAATTGGCATGAAATTTCCTTGGTACTCACAGTTACAGGAATGTGAACTCTGTGATGTAGTTCTCACAACAAGTGGGATGCCCACATGCTGTGAGAGAGAGGTGTCGACCATCTCAAAAGATACCTCTTTTTTTTTTAATGAAATGAACTATTTAAAATTGCAATCAAGGGCTCTTGACATGGGAATATTCAAGGACAATGGTGTGAAAAGAACTCCGGATTATTACTAAAACCATGTGGACTTTAATTAGCAATATTTCTCTTCCAATAACAGATATAGAACTTAAACGTTGATCTTCTTTTGTTAATAATGGAAAATGCCATCCAAAAAAAAAAAGAAAGAAGATGAAGAAGGGAAGCATCGTTAATGTCCCGTAATATGTGAACCTTCCTTGGTCCTAGCTGTAATAATTTACTTAATAAACACTTCTCGGTTTTTGTTTTGTCTGTTCTTAGAATGGTATAAATTGAAACCTACTCCAATGCGTAGAGAATTTTGAACTCTTCAGCAGCATTGACATTGTAGGTAGGTTTCTTTAGCACAAAAAATTCAACCCTCTTGACTCATGTTGCTTAATTTCTAGTAGCTTTTCAGTAGGTTTGATTGTTTGGTTTGTTCTTACAACCCTGTAGGCAGCCAAGGGCCAATTAATATTATCTTCTAAAAAAGGCCTAAGTCCGCATAAGTGACATAACAAAAGCATTCATGGTTCAACCAAGCGCTACCTGAGTATTAATCAGGCATGGGAAAATGCTTGATGCTCCCCATTTACTATACATCGATGGCTAAAAAACCTACGTGAAATCAAATAATGTATAATCCAAATGGTTACTGTGAGGCCACTTCCAGACCTATTTTATGATAACATCAACTAGCAAATCCAAATTGTGTTTGTATTTCTAGTTTGATTTGTCGATCAATATCACTTTTTAATTGATTTCCCGAAACAAAAATATCACTTTTTAATTTATTTTTTTAAAACAATATACTATTTAACACTACTGACTTATGCCTTGAAAGGATTTATTAAATCCTTTCTTGGTCTAAATAGAGACATTCATCAGAACGCACCACTTGTGTCAATATTCTGTTTATAGCAACACTTTAACATAACACACAGTCCAGGATTTCATCTTTGATCATAAATTTATAACAACAATTATCCCTAGCAATTTATTAATCCTTATTCTCCGATAAGGCAATAACAATTCGAAAACAGCTATAGGATAACAGACACAGAGAGAGAGAGAGAGAGAGAGAGAGAGAATCACTTGTCTTCTTGTGATATCGGTGTTTGAGAAGAAGAAGTAAGGGTGGAGGAGGAACGCTCCCAATGGGGGTTTTTCTTCTGAAACTCATTCATTAAGGCTAAGTTCTCTTGGTGAAGAAGACAAGCCTTTCTCCTCAGCTTTTCATTCTCTTCAATTATACTTTTGTTCTCCAAAAATAGCTTCAGGTTCTTTAGTTCCAAATCCTTCTCCTTTTCTTCACATCTGCTGTAAGAGTTCAAACAATAGGTTCATGTAAAATAAAGACAATCATACTGGAAGAGAGACATCAAAACATTGAAAGGAGAAGGATTAATTGTGTCATAAGAGATACTGGGGTTCTATTCTATTCTATGCTATGAAACACACCTGGTATGCCTGTGAACTTCAACTCCGGATTGCTTTGATCTTTGCTTTCTTTCAAAAGAACGGACTAGACCAGATGGAATCTTCTTCTCAGTGTTGCCGGTACACATGTTGGTTTAAATTTTGTTGGAGTAGAAAATTTTGAAGTTTGAGGTGAATGAGTGGAAATTGATAGAAGAGTGCGTTGCGAGCTCCTATAAATATTGATGGGTTTGCATTGTTAGTTTTATTTTATTTTTTGTGGTTGGCATGTTGATGAGAGAGAGAGAGAGAGAGAGAGAGAGAGATTTCTCTCCTGGTAATGATGGCAGGTGGACTCGTGATTGTAGAGGTCAGAACCCGGTATCAAACGATGAGGAAGAAAAAGCCCCTAAGATGGAAGGATGATGGCATTGTTAGGGGTGACTAAATGTCCATATAACCCAGAGGATTTGAGTATGTGTTGAAATTTCGATTGCTCTCATCATTTCAAACAAGTTGCTACATTTACATGAATGAAGACATTTTTTCAACAAGTAATTCATTAATAGGAAAAACAGCTATAAGAGGACGCAAATAAAGTATAGACGAAGTATACAAGAGAAATACTCATAAAGAATATTTAAAAAAAAAAAAAAAAATCTAATCTCTATAGTAAAAATTTGAAGAACTCCTACAAATTTGGATAGGAAAAACAACTTGGGAGTCAATGTCCAATCATAGTGTCTAAAATCAACTACTTTGATTTTAGCACGGGCAATTCACACTCCTAAAGTACTCATGTTTCTTTCTCTGTAAAAGCATTAGCAAATTTTGCCAATAGTATGTCTCTCCTTCTATCCCTTCCAACGCCCCAGTAAATGAACAGCCTTTTAGGTATAACTCACAAAATACCAAGCAGGCCAAACACTAATTACCTCAATTCTCTATGTCTCTGTCACTTTTTTTTTTTTTTTTTTTTGCTGAATATGTCTGTCACATTCAAAAGTTGTTATTTTTCCACTTGATTTGCACAGACAATACGAATTCACTCACTACTATAATAAAAAGTTTCTCAAGTTATCAATTACAAAGCCCTTTCCTGGTAAGTTGGCATTGTTTAAACCTCAGGCTGCTTTATTATCTGTCACGTTGAAATTATGATTTGCTTGGTACGGTCTACATGTACTGCTATATTTCACTGGGCATTGTTACTTTCAGTTCCGCAATGTGGCACATAATTACCCCCACCATGCCATTATTCGTTCTACGCTATCTCAAATTCACCCTTGTTAAGATTGGAATAAATGGTAATGGATAAGGCTTTCACAAATTGCTCAGTGGCATCACCTTTAGCTTAGGGGCCCATAGAAGTGTGAGAATTGCAACTCTGTAGTAGATTGTCCATTCTCTCTCTCTCTCATGGATTTATAAGCTTTGTGCGGCTTGGTGGACCATTAGCAGGGGGGTTGGCATCTCCAAATCCCACCCTACCCTTGTTGCACCTTTTATTTCTCTCATTATACTCGGTTTGAACACAAATATATAAGAGTCAAATGCTATATTGAGGACCTGGAAACCCCATCATCCTCTTTAATTATCTCTAAGTTTGAGAAGAGATTAATGATCATGATGATGATGGGAATGCAGTGGCGTAGCCAAGAATTTTTGCTTGGAGGGGCCAAGGTAAAACTATCATTTTGATTCAACGAAAAAACTCAAAGTACAGCATATCTATAACACAAGCTTATTGATAGAATTTTTTTGTCGGCGTAATTCTATAGCGCTCAAAAATCAAAATACTAACAAGTTAATCGACCAATTAAGCATCTTAAGCCTTTTTTTTTCTTGAGTTTCTCCTATTTTTATGAAAATCCATAAGTTCATAACATTCATAGAAATCAAATATAAGAACACAACAAAACTGCGGAAGAAGAAGAAGAAAAAGAAGAAGCTGGTATTTCTCAATATTTGCTTAGCTTTAAATAAGAAAACTCTTTGTCAAGGAAGAGGGAGAAACTAATGAAAATGTGATTACATGAGAGCATCCTATGGAAGAATTAATGAAGAGAAATTGAAGAGAGAGCACCAAGTGATAAGGAGAGTCTTTTGTGGAATTGTAAAGTGGAAGGAGATATTGTGATAGTTTTTAGAAAGTGTAAAACTTAAGTACAATGTCCTAAATGTAATACATTAGGTTCTTCAATTAAATTCAAGCACATATTTAACATGTCCAATTAAATACAAACAATGATATTATTTTTAATGACAATTAAATTCAATACATATGAGTTTAATCAAGTAATCTAAAGTACTACTCCTCAGTATTATTCTTTCACAAAAATTGAATAACTAAAAACTAAAAAAATATGGACGTGGCTATCATGCTTTATAGAAGAATGGAAAAGACAAGAGGAGTTAATTTTTATCATTGCACAGTTGGGTTTTGGGGTGGGGAGAATTTTATGAGTGATGTCTTGGAGGGGAGGGGGCGGGGATCTTTTAACCTTGTGGGGGCCAGCTCTTAACTCAAAATGATTGTAACCTAATTTTACTTATAATTAGAGAGGTTTTAAAAAAATTTGGAGGGCCCATGGCCCTCCCAATGCACAAGGTGGCTCCGCCCCTGTGGGAATGTGAATGTGACTTTGTATGCATCTAGATCTTCATGATGATCCTAGTTCTGAGCTAATGAGCTTTTTCTTAATTTTCTTATTTTTCAAAGGGATGGGAAAATTGTCAAAGGTAGTGTGTGAAATACTAGACTTATCTCGTTCAATTTCCACCGAATAGATGTTAAATCATGTTTGTCTAGAAAGCACATTCTTCCCTTAAGGAATCGTCAGTTCGTCACTGTTAAAATATTGATTAAAGGGAAGAAATTCACCATGCTCCATTAGCTTGATTAAGTTTAAGACAAGTGGTAGTCTATTATGTATTAGACTAGAAGGCCTTGAGTTTAAACTCTTTCTTCATTCTACCATGTATTGTTTATGGTCTTGAGTTCATTTTTTTTTTTTCCTTCTTTCTATTTCTACCGCCATATAAAGTTGAAAAATTCAGGTACTGGGTGTCACTTATTGAGGGAAAGTCTAACCTATATCCACATATGAGGAATATTAGAATAAAAATCAATTGCTCTACTCTTTCTATTCCATTTTATACTCCAATTACAATTTGTCACTTGTCTTTTCATCTATTCTTATAAAAATAACCAATATTAAAATGGGAGGAAAAAATCAGACACATGATATACTTACTATAATTGATGGAGTACAAAGTGAAATATAAAAACTTAGACAAAAGATTTTTATTAGTTTGCTTATAACCTCAAATGCCTGTGACTGTTTGTATTGCTTATACACGATTAATGAATTCAAATTATCAGCAGCGTTACCCCTATTTCATGTGCTATTAAAGTGCATGTTCGAGGATCCCCTAATCCATGATTTGTTGCAGAAATTGCTTATTCATGGTAAACAAATTCAATAGTTACCCCTCTATACAACTGCGACTGCTTCGCAACAATTGGACCATGATCCACTAATCCAGCATTTATTTGATACATAATTTTTTTTGATAGTAACAAAACATAAATATTTTGTCCATTTTATTCTTGGAGAATAATATAAGCTTTTTAAGGTTTCACTTGTATGGCTTAATTAATAAGTATCGTTTTTTTTATACAAGATATAAATTTTATTCTAGCTTAATCTAAATATATATATATATATATATATATATATTTGTGTGAAGTTCCTTCCTAGAAACTTAAATCTTGGCCTTTATCCTTCACACCCCATAAACACTTATACTTATGAAGTGACTATCACACCAAAAGTGTGAAATGGTAATAAGTATTGTTTAATAGTCATGTTACTTAGATGGTTTCATAAATCATGGAATTTAATACATGTGGACAATCTTATCAACAATTACATAATGAGTTGGAAGAGATTCCTTCAATCCAATTGAGAGGAAAACTTTGAACTCATAAGGAAAGAAATTACATTGTCATGTTATACCACCAAAGACGGAGTGATTGAATAATCAAAAGGATATCAATACTCGAACAAAGTTTGGCACATATGCATGTATGTGAGTGTAATAACACGAATATATGGCATATATATGAATGGACGAATTGTGATAATATGGAAGTGCATATGCACTCGAAACCTAATGATTTTGTTTTGAATGTTGAAGAACGAGACATTTCAAGAGGACTAGAACCACTCAAACCTTCACTTATATCTTCTTTTACTACTGCTGCTGCTACTACTAAAAATGAGGGATGAGGTATAGGTGCACTAGTCAACAAAGAAATGAAATTCTTTCTAGTTCTTCTCCTCCCTCTTTGAGTGTCCTGAATTGCTCTGTCCAAAAATACAAACCATTTGACATAGTTAACATGCATCAATCATTACGGCCATGCATTAATCCATTTATGGTCCAGGTCTGCATCAACCATCTCAGTTACGTATCTAATCCATCCAACTAGGTGCACTGCAATCAATTGCATTTCATATTGGTGCATCTGCATCTTTAAGCTGTATTGTTGTGTAGTCACAACATCATGGCAATTTTAATTTAGAAAATTAGGTAGTATTTTAATATTGTCAACTCGTACATAATTATAGTTGTTGGATTGCGTTATGTATGCATATTTACAACATCATAATCAGAAGGTGATACAGGAACATATATATTGGGATGAAATTCAAAGTTGACAAAATACTTGATGCTTCCACTGCCAATTAATGCATCTCAGCTTACAAAGATGGGAACTAACTAGGTGATAGCTGTGGTTTTTGGCTCCAAGGGAATCTTCAGTAGTGTTATGACTAGAGGTCTTGTGTTCGAGTCCAAGACTTGTATATATGATATATGTGATTTACCATTTGGGGGCTATTGGATATGAGCCTTCCTAGCTAAAGATCGAAAATGTCGCACCCCAACTGGACTTGATTGAAGAAAGGAAACCACAAAAGGTAGATTTTTTTTTTTTTTTTAATTTATCCTTTGGGTAAATTATGGTCATATATACCTCCCCCAAGGTTCTAGTAATATTACAATGTTATGTACCTTATTTTTTGGGGTATTATGCCGAGTGGGGCTGCCAGGATTTGATTTTGAAAACTTAAAATAGTGCAAAACACGATTCGTTCTTTAGACCCCCAATTTTAAATTAGTGGCTAAATTGCTTTTGCTCTACTTAACTAAATGCAAAACAAGAGTTCCGGAACAACTCTCTAGAGCATAAACATAAACAATAAGCAATAAATGTAAAGCACAAAGAGCAAAAGAAGAGAGATCCAAACACAAGATAACACTGAGACGTGTTATCGAAGAGAAAACTGAAGTACTTGGCACAAAACCTCTCCAAGGCCCTCTAAGCCGAAATGATCCACTAGTGAATAAAGTTGGAGTAAAAAAAAAACCTTCAAACTTAATCTACTCAATGTACTTAAACCCTCCAAGTTCCAGCTTCTAACAGACTTCACCAAGACATGTCTTCACTAGTTATCTGGATCCCGCAATTAGCTCCAAATTGCATCCGCCAATCAATGGCTTCTTTCAACACTTCCCACACGCACCAAAACTTCTCTCAACACTCAAATTGGGTGAGATAAATGTTTGGGCTAAGAACTTCTCAAGGATTTGTAATTGGAGAGGTAAGAGTAGAAGAAAACTAAGAGAAATTATGTAGATAATTGTGGGTTTGCAATCTCTAACTCTCAAGTGTATTGCTAGGGTTTTCTCTCATAAAAATCTCCTTACAATTTCGTGGGTAATGAGAACTTATATAATGTGGGTAAAGGAGTGAGGAAAGCACATTTAAAAATAGCTAAACAGAGAGTTTCACGGGCCACTCACAACTTAGTCCAGTCGCGAACTAACTCGCAAAATGCCTCCTGACACTTGACTATTTAGCTGCCAGCATGTACTTATCATGTGGCTTTTTTGTGAGTTGTTCACTATCGAGCTAGTCACGAGCTAGTCACGAATTTCACAAATCTTCATCAAACTCTCACACTTAATCCTTACATTAAATCCTACAAACATACAAGGAAGATATTGACAAAATACAATCAAATTTGACACGGAATTAAAGCCAACAAAACATTGTTGAAAATCACAACTTTACAAATTTTATGGGGCAAAATTTTTAATGTCTTCATATGGTTGCTGACATACATAGATACACATTATGCACGCGCACAACACAGTACACACACCTGTGATATACTAGTCGCAAACTTATGCAATACAAAGAAAAATTAAAATATTTTGTGGAGGAGCATAATATATATTAAGTAGGTTAAGTATAACATATCTACAATTTGAAAGCGTTCCTAGTTTGCCTTATTTTTTTACAGTATAATATCATTCATTTAGAATAAATGGAATAAAAAGTTTTAGATTGCATACTCAAATGGTCGGCAACAGTATTTTACATTTTTGGATAAGTTGTTGAGTTACTTTGACTTGAACATTATCAAGTCAATAGAAAACACATTGCATGTTACGTGTAACTAGTCACAAATATGCGCATGATAACTTTTTAATGATGAAATAGTATCTTTTTTAAAAAAAAAAAAAAATTCTACAAGTATTTTTTATCCTTTTATCTCTACAAATGCATTATTCTTTTTTTTTTATTAATATTTTTTTAAGGTGATTCATATTCTTCTTAACTTCTATTGTAGTCATTGGTGAAGCTAAGGGGGCACTCCCATGAGTTTTTGAAACTTCCATTAATAGAGGTAATAAATTATAAATGAGCCCTAAATTTACTTACCGACCCGTTCTACGATTTTGGGAAAAAATAATTCCTCTCTAAATTCATTTTGGGTTCCTCAAATTTGAAAATTACTTTAAAAAATAACCCAAAAGAAAATTTTGATACAAAGAATCCAATAAAAAAATATTAACATATGCCCATAGTCCATCCAAATACATACTATAAAAAAATTTCCATATGAAAAAAAAAAAAAAAAAAATCCCTCCAAAAGCAAATCCCTATTCAATATACATGTATAGCTCATAACTTTCCTTTACTAAAAAATAAGAAAAATCTCCCCTCACACCAAGGAATGTGCAACTCTGCTCTAACCCTAGGTCACGACCCCGATTGATTGTTTATGCCTCTTTGTTGTCCATTCAAATCTGCCCCTTGCCATACAATCAGCTCTAAATGATGACCGGTGGCACCATCTAACTCCCTCCAGACATGATGTTGTGTCACTTGAAGCAGTGGCATTTTTCTCCCAATCCCTCTTTATGCGACAATGTTTATAACGAATAGGATCTGCAACTTACTGTTAAGATTTTTAATTGAGCTATCTGATTTGGTTCTGTAGTTGTTTCTAGAAGTTAGTAAAAGGTTAAAAAATTAAATAATTTAGAGCAACCACATCAGTGATTGCAAAATAGAAAAAGGTGTGAGATTTACACATTTTGCATAAGTTTGTATATAAGCAAAAATGCTACATTAACCGTGCATATATGCACGGTTACTGTAGTTTTGCATTTAATATTTTACTATTTTTTTCTCATTCCTTCACCTCACTCTTTCTTTTTCTCTTTAGTCCCACTCTCACCTCACTCTCTTTTCCTCTCAGGTACATCTCACTCTTACCTCACTCTAGTCGTGCCACTGATCTTTTCTGTTCTCTCGCCACAGCCGTGCCACCGCCAATCACCTCACTTGCCAAAACTCTCGCCGATTGCCATTGGGTTGATGATCGCTGATGCTCTCTTTTTTCTTTGTTTGATAGTTTTGAGATTTTGATAAGTGGGTTTTGATGATTTTGATAGGTAGGTTAATGATGGAGGTTGGCTTGATGATGGTGGCTAGGTGGGTTAATGGTGGGAGCGGATTGATCATTGATGGTGGTTGAGTGTTGGTTATTTTGGGTAGTGTTGGGTCTGCGAGATAAAGGTATTGAGTGAGATGATTCAAGAATGAATATTTTATTGATATATATGTAGAATATACAAACTGATGTGGGTGTTAAAGCCAAATACCCATGGATCTAGAAGATTGCATTCGCCTTAATTGTAGCTTCACGAAAGCTACGCCCCTACTTCCAGGCGAACCCCATCTTGGTGATGATGAACCAACCTATAAAGAAGTCTATGAACAAACCCGAGGCTACAAGAAGGATGATCCAGTGGGTGATCAAACTTACCAGTTTGACATTGAGTATCACCCTAGGATAGCTATCAAGGCACAGGCACTGGTAGACTTCATCTTCGAATTCACAATCCCAGACGAGGATGGGGAACCAGACGAAGCAAAAAGATGGATGATCCAGACTGAGGGTTCGTCAGCCCAAAAGAGGAGTGAAATAGGGGTTATTATCATAGCCCCAGAAGGAGAGACGTTCAAATACAGAGTTAAGCTAACATTCTAGGCCACCAACAATGAAGCTGAGTACGAAGGAGTGTTGATGGGACCAAGGGTTGGGAAGGCGCTAGGAGTCAAAAACTTGCTCTGCTAAAGTGATTCAAAGCTTGTTGTAGGGCAGATAAAGGGAGAGTATGAAGCAAAGGAGGAAAGAATGAAAAAAAATACCTGAGGCTGACAAGAGTTTGATTGGGTGGAATTCACACAGGTCCCCAGAAGCCAGAATATAGGGGCAAACGAGCTAGCGAAGCAGGCGTTGTCAAAAGTAGGACCAACGAATACAGATCTAAAAATTGAAGTCCAAAAGCGTCCTAATAGTGAAGAGGTCCTCACTTTCGCAATCCAGAGTGAAAGGAGCTGGATGACCCCAATCTTGTCCTTCCTTCAGGACAGGCGGCTTCCACAGGACGTCGAAGAGGACAAGAAGAGGCTTCCACGGTTCACAATCCTAAATGACACCCTATACAAAAGAGGCTTCTCCATGCCTTACCTGAAGTGTGTCAACAAGGAAGAAGCCAAATATATTCTGGAGGAGATCCATGAAGGAATTTGTGGATACCATGCAAGCCCAAGATCTCTAGTAAGCAAAGTTATCAGAACATGTTACTTCTAGCCTACTGTGTAAAAGGATGCAAGAGAGTTATTCAAGAGGTGCAACAAATGACAAAGGTTTGGGAATGTCCAACACATCCCAACAGAGAAACTGACGCCAATAGCCTCCCTATGATTATTTGACCAGTAGGGACTTGACATCATCGACCCATTGCCCGAATGTAAAAGACAGGTAAAAATTTTACTGGTTGCTATTAACTATTTCACAAAATGGGTTGAAGCAAAAGCACTATTAACCATAACGAAGGCAAAGATCCAAAACTTCGTGTGGAGGAATATAGTTTGCCGATTCGGGATACCACAGATGATCATATCAAACAGCAGGCGGCAGTTTGACAGTTAAGGCTTCAGGGACTTTTGCTCGAGGCTAGGGATTAAGAACCAATTCTCGTCCCCAGGTCACCCCTAAGCTAACGGCCAGATAGAAGTAATGAACCGGACACCGCTCAAGGTCATCAAAGCTTGGTTAGATGAGGCAAAAGGCACGTGGCCGACAGAGTTGTCCAACGTCTTGTGGATGTATAAGACTATAGCAAGAACTCCAACAAGATAGACCCCCTTCAGGCTCACCTATGGCACTGAGGCAGTTATCCTAGTCGAAGTGGGAATCACCAGCATGAGACGAGAAGTCTTCCGCAAAGGTAGCAATGACGATCAACTAAGATTCAACCTAGATTTCTTGGACGAATCTAGAGACAAAGCATCCCATAAGATGACGAAATACCAGCAGAAGATGATTGAGTACTAAAGTGAAGCTCAAAAGACTTAACATAGGAGACCTCATCCTGTGCAAAGTCACACCTGCTACCAAGGACCCGACTCAAGGGAGGCTTGGCCTAACTTGGGAAAGACCCTACAAAGTCACCCATTATTTTAGGCAAGGCATATATCACCTGGAAAAGTTGGACAGGAGGAAACTACCACGACCATGAAATATCGAGCCTTTGAAGAGGTACCATCAATAAATGTAATGGACGATTGTATTCATGTTTGAAGTAAAGCAATAAAAGAACTATTCAGCCAACGTTCCAACTTGATGCTTGTAAATCTAGGAGCCTAAGAACAAAAAATTGGCTAAGTAATAAAATTCCGCCTAGACGGATGTACATTACTGACGAAGCCAAATGAAAGGATCCCTTAAATTGGTGTAAGTCACAAGAAAATGCACTAAGTAACAAGATTCTGCTTAGACGGATGTAAGTTACTGATGAAGACGAATGACAAGATCCCTTAAATGGGTGTAAGTCACAAAAAATGGACTACGTAACAAGATTCCGCCTAGACAGATGAAAGTTACTGATGAAGCTAAATATCAAGATCCCTTACATGGGTGTAAGTCACAAAAAATGGGCTAAATAATAAGATTCCACCTACACGGATGTAAGTTACTAATGAAGCCAAATGAAAAGATCCCTTAAATGGGTGTAAGTCACAAAAAAATGCGATAAGTAACAAGATTCCGCTTAGACAGATGTAAGTTACTGACAAAGATGAATGACAAGATCCCTTAAATGGGAGAAAGTCACTTAAAAATTGACTAAGTAATGAAATTCTGCCCAGATGGATATAATCTACTAAAGGATGTAAATCATTCCCTAACCAGCCAAACCCCCAAGCTAAGGGTAAACAAGCAACGAGGCAAATAGAAATCATATATAGACAAAAAGTATCATGCACAACGATGTAGGAAAGTAAACAAGTAAACATGAAGTAGTCAATAGAATTGAAAGCCTAAAAACACCAGGCAACCAATATTGTTCCAGCAATAGAATTAAAAGCCCAGGAACACTGGGCGAAAAATATTGTTCTAGCACAAAAACGAAAAGCCCAAAAACACACTAGGCACTAAAAAAAAAAAAAGGAAAAAGAAAAACATAAGCGTCTGTAGGGTTAAACACCAGCCTCTCCACCGTAAGTTTCAACAAGCCCTAGAGTACTTCACTCAGGAACAATTACTGTAGCTTGGGCAGCTTAAGACGCTTGGGTAGCCTTGTCTGTGGCCATCTCTTTATCCATAGCTTCAAAGTCCAAGTCCTCCAGGTCCACACCAACAGGGTGCTTGACGAGGTATCGCCGCAAGAGCTAGAAGCCTTTGTAGTACCAACTGAAGAGCACGGTATTGTACTCGTCAGTCTGTTGGAAGGCCTCGACGGACTTGACAGTGATCGTCTTCACCCATTCCTTAGTAGCCTAGAGCTACTTGTCCTTCTCCAGGGTGAGCTTCCTCTTTGCTCTCAAGTCGTCAGACAAAACCCTTGCCTTTTCTTTAGCAGTATTAGTCTCGTCCATGGCTGGGATAAGGTCCTTCCTCAGCTTCGAAAGCTCCACCTCCAGACCCTTAGCCTTGGAATTCGCGAACAAAGCCTTAGCCTCCTGGCTCAAGTACTCCGAGGTTATGTGAATAGTTTCCCCCAAAATTTGCAACTTTCAAAAAAAAAAAAAAGATAGGCAGGCTGGACGAGCATATCACCTGAACGAATTTGTGAACATGATGACCCACTATCTCGTTGGGTGGCACCCTGGAAATGGAAAGGGCCTTGAGCTCATCATTCGTAAACACTTCCTGCGCCCTTATATAAGTTCAAAAAATTTAAAATTTGAATTAGATAGGACACGTGATACAAAATTAAACTTTAATTGAAATTCAGTTTTTACACTTAATTAACTCACTTGGCACAAAATTCTAAAATTTAGATTAGATGAGACACATGGCACAAAATTAGACTCAAATTGAATTTCAATTTGAAATTTAATTGGATTTTCTCTCTGCTTTACCTATTATTATTATTATTATTATTATTATTATTATTATTATTATATATAGACTAGCATATAACTTCATACAAATGCATGGATACATTTTAAATTAAACAAATTTTTTTTTATAAAAATATAAATAATTAGTCAAATTAATTTTTTTAAAGCATGTAATACATGCATTCATGCATACATGTGGATACATTTAAAATTAAACATAATTTTTATCATAAAATATAGATAATTAGTCAAATTATTTTTGTAAAGTAAACGTAATTAGTCACATATTAAAATTCTTACCTAAATTTAATACTACCTATGATAAAAAATTTTCAAATTTTAATAAAATAAAACATGTGGTGATTTTTGTTATATGGTGATTTTTATTTTATTTATTTATTGAGAAACATATGGTGGTTTTTTTTTTTTAGTATATGTGATTGTTTTTTTTTTTTTTTAATTTTATAGTTCATTAATATTAGACTCTCAGTATTTTGCACTCATTAACTCACTTGACACAAAGATTAAAAAACTTAAGTA
Organism: Castanopsis chinensis; assembly: GCA_032878915.1. Classification (NCBI taxonomy): domain Eukaryota; kingdom Viridiplantae; phylum Streptophyta; class Magnoliopsida; order Fagales; family Fagaceae; genus Castanopsis; species Castanopsis chinensis. The sequence continues at coordinate 5,948,578 of JAVQMG010000115.1, read as the reverse complement.
GACACATGGTACAAAATTGGATTATAATTTCAAATTCTAATTCAAATTTCTCTAAGCTTTATCTATTAATATATATAGATATTTAGATAACTTCTAAATTTTAGTTATATGATTATGTTTTTTATGGTTTATTATATTGGACTCATTGTTTTCTACACTAAATTAACTAATTTGGCATAAAAATTTATATTAGATGGTACATGTGGTGCAAAATTAAACTCTAATTGAAATTCAATTTTTATACTAAACTAGTATGTAACCCATGCTACCACACGGAAATGGATATAATTTAATAAAATAATGGAAATAAATATATTGTATTTTATTATTTAAGTGATACTATTGGTTTTGTTTTTTTATTTTTATTAATCATGAGTTTAGTCATGTTTAAAAGACTAAGTTTATTCATGTTTAATAAATCTTAGCATCATGTAATTTTTTAACAAATATTTTTATCATACAAAATGCTAAAAAAAGAATGCTACATAGACATATATATTTAAGGTTGATTCATACACGGTATATATAGTTATATAAAGTTGCTTTATCACAAACTATTTTTAGCAAAATATTTTAATCAATTAAATGTGAATCTCATAACACGCATCTCATAACAATATATAACAATAGAATAACGTGAATCTCATTAAAAAAAATTTAATCAATTAAAAATCACTAAAATTATGAGCATAAAATGTAAAGATAAACAAATAAGATAAGTTCTAGTTGTATATATGATCTGCAAAACATCTTGAGTTCATGTCTTTGCCAATTGTATATAAGTCTAAGTTTTGAAATCCAATATCTATAAGTAAAGATCTAAAAAGAATGTGGTTCAATCTTGAGAAGATTCTCATATTTAATAATTATAAAAAAAAAAAAAAAACTATACATCCAAAGTCTACCTTTGCAGTAAACACTATATATCTCTTTAACACTCCAAAAAAAAAAAAAAAAAAAGCACATCATCAATCCTTTAAACCAAAAATTCTTGAAAGAAAGAGATTGAAAAGATGGGACTAAAATAAATAGATCTAATGAAAATAGAGAGTGAGAGCTAGATTATAAACCCCATATAACTTACAAACAAAAAATAATAATAATAATAATAATAATAATAAATCATATCTAATTAACAATTACCTTTCATATGAAGCTTGCCTTTGCAAAGGAGATCTATAATTGATATGCAAAACAGAGTGAGAGAAAGAGAGATTAGATTGAATTTTGTAGAGATGGAGCGAAACCAAAAAAAAATATCTTAATAAAACGGATTTAGTAGAGAAGTAGAAATTGAATTTTGCACAGAGAGGGAGAGGGAGAGAGAGAGAGAGAGAGAGAGAGAGAGAGGATGAATATGAGTAGTGAAGGTGTGTTTCTTCTTTACTTTTTTTGAGAAAAAATAGATGAAATCAAAAAATTACAATAAGAATCTATGGAAAACTTTTTCTTGTATAAGATACAGAAATACCCAAATACATGCATCATTGATATCTAGAGATTTTTTTCAAATTCCTTATCAAATTTCATAACACTCATTGAACAATAAGAGAGTTGTATTGGAGAAGGGGAGATGAACCTTGAAATATGCAGATGTAGGAAGATGAACCTTGAAACACGCAAGTGTGATGAACCTTGAAATACGCAGGTGTGGAAAAAAAAAAAAAAAAAGAACACTTCGGAATTACAACTGATCCACTTAAATTTAGACAAATGGAACCACATAAATCTTGACACATGGCACAAAATTAGGATTCTAATTTAGAATTGCAATTGGAGTTTCTCTCTGTTTCACCTATTATATATATATATATATATATATATATATAGATTAACTCACTTAACACAAAATTCTAAAATTTAGATTAGATAAGACACATTGCGCAAAATTATACTCTAATTAAATTTCAATTTAAAATTTAATTGGATTTTCTCACTACTTTACCTATTATTATATATATAGATATAGATTTGATATTTCGGTTTGTTTATATAGACACATGTACTTTTTATATAATAATGTTATTTTTAACTTTTGGATCTTACTGTTAGCTTTATTTTCGATTCTTGTTCAATTTTAATGTGAGTCTCTCTTTGCTTACTGTTTTCAATTGTAATTATATGGTAATATAAAATTAAAAAATATGAACTTTTTATTAACCGTTTTCAATTGTAATTATATGGTATTATAAAAACAAAAAATAGGAACTTTTATTGATATTTTAATTACAGATATAAAATAAAAGGAAAAATATATAAAATTAAGCATTTTAGAAGCAATGCATTACAAGGTATTAAAACAATAATCATTCATTTGGTTATATGTATGTGTTTATATATATAGCAACTTGACACAACTACAGTTTCTAAACTTAACTTTTATTATATAGTAGTATCTTATATGAGAATTCCAAAATTAAGGAATAATCATTCATTTAGTTATTGTTTCTCAAAAAATTATTTAGAAAAAAAAAAAAAAAAAAAAAGGTGACCAAAACCGTGCAACATGTTTAGAAAAGTAGGGATGATAGATAGATATTAATGATAGAAAAGTAGGGATGATCTACACTCTAATTATATAATATATATATATATATATATATATATATATATACTGATTTTTGTAGTTCATGTGAATCCAAAAATTATACTTTTTCTTAGATATCAACCTTTTTTTCAATTTTTTTTTAAAAATTAATTTTTATAGTTTACAACTTTACATTTGTAGGGATAAAAGGCCCAAGAGTATGTGTTGGGCCGTGGGCTTTGTCAAAGGATGCTTAGTAGTCCGATGATAGATAGATAATAGGACAGACGTAAGAATCAGAACAACACGAACAAACCATGATTGCGTAGGTTTGGAAAGGTATTCCACAGGAGAAATACCTCCTCGGCTCAGTAAGACAAAGGTTAGTAAGACAGAGCTCAGTAAGGGCAACACTTCGAAAAGTTTAACTAGTAAGGATAAGCATCAGGGAAACATAGGACAAAGAGAAGCTGAGAAATATCTAAAGAAAAATTGCTACTACCACATTGAATGCTCTGTAACTAACCATTTGACCGCATTAATGTGGAGGTGATACCTGAACATTGGTAAGCAGCTTTACAACTACTCCCAATGACTTCAGGAAGATGCTGATAGGACAAAAATCAATGTCAATAGCTTGATCTACACGTGGATGGTAGAGATAAAGAAAAGAGAGATATATAATGAAAAAAGAAGCCCCTTACAGGGGGGTTATGAGAGATTAGAGAGAGAAAAAGAAGCACTGTAGTAACAAGAACTGAATTTGTAGCCAATTTCACAATATATATATATATATATATATATATATATATGTGAGAACTGGTCTCCTCGAATTGTGTCAAGGACGATTTTATTTGGGCAAAACCAGTTGATTCTTATTTTTTTATCATCTAGGCTCGTTGTAATTATGATCTAAATTTATTAAAGCCTAGTTTTCTAACTCACTTTCTACAAATTCATTTTATTGGGCTCTTTAGGCCTAGATCATTTTCCATTTGGATTTGAGTACCAAATTGCGCCCTTACAACATATTTATTAGATCTTATTAGATCAATTTTTTTTCCAAAACTTTTTTTACCCATTCCAAATTTCATTCCAATCATATGACTCGCAGCTGTCAATATATCTCGCAGTAACAAAAATGGATTGAATAATAAAATTTTTTGTAAAATTTTTCATAGTTTAGATCTTGAATAATAAGATCATTGAATTAATATTAAGATCATTGAATTATTTTTTTATGATTTGATAGTTGATTTTCTTGGATTTAAAACTATTTATCTTGAATAACTAATTTGATTTTTTTTTTCCTTAGATCTAAATTATTTTTATTTTAGATCTAATTTATCTAAAGATAATAGTTTTGAAAAAAATTATTTTACGATTTGGTAGTTAATTTTCAATAATTTGCCTTTTATTCTACTTAGATCTGAACATTTTTTTCTCCTTAGATCTAAATTATTATTTTCTTAGATCTTAACTTTTTGAAAACCTTTTTTCATGATTTGGTTGTTAATTTTTAAAATTAATCAATAATTCGCCTTTTATTCTCCTAAGATCTAAACTTAGATTAGATTTTTTAAATTTATATATTAAAAGATTCTATGAAGGTTGAGTTAATTTTTGTACCTAAATTTTGACATAAATAATATCTTGAATCTAATAATTTTTTAATGCTTGTTTTACTTGTTAAGGTCCTCATCGCCCCAACAATATATCTCTCGAATGTAATAAATTTTTTTTATTTAAAAATTAAGCATTTTTGTTTTTTTTTTTTTTAATAATTTATAAAACTTGTTAAGGGCCTGGGCCTGGGCCTGGCGGGGCTATGCCTTTACCCAACTCACTCACGCTCATGCTCATTCCTCTCATCACAAATCGCTCTCACTAACTGTGGACTCTCTCAAGAAACTCTCTCACAAATCTCTTTCAGCTCTCATGGAGGGGGTTAGGGCTATGGCGAAGAGAATACTAGTTTGCAAGTATATACACACATTTTTTTTGTAAGTCATGGTAGCCCTTGGTACAGAGTAGCTCGCTTGTTCACAAAGGAATTTTAGTGAATAAAGAACTTCCTCGGTCTTGTATACCAATTGGCAACGACTCTATTAGTCTATTTTCGTATGGATTTGAGAAAAAAAATTATTTATTTATATAAATTATGTAAATAAGTAAACTTAATTAGTGGACGCACATTCACACTAATTAAAATATACATATTGAAAAGATATCAAGCTCAATTCTAGTTAAGGCCCAATCATTTTTTTTTTTTATGTATAAAAAACAGAAATTCTATTCTAGTCTAAATTTAAGTATGTATGTGTTTGAAACCTCCTCCTAGAGACTTAAGGTCTAGCCTTTACACCCCGCACCCTACAAGTATTTATACTTGTAAAGTAACATCACGTCAAGTATACAAGCAAAAAATACTACTTATACTACAAGTTTATTAACTATGGTTTAATGTGTAGTTAGTCTAAGGTAAGCCTCTTATAAATACCCCATATTGGGTTCATTGTAATAGAGTAGTTAAATATAATAAAGATGTAGTCATCAAGAACTTTCCTTCATAAACCTAGACATTTAGGCCAAACCATGAAATCTATAGCACTCTCTGTTCTATCTATACTCTTTCTCTTTATCATTCATATATGCTAACCCATATAAATTTCCATTAGAGCTTATGACATATCTATTTTATATGCATTAGAATATATGTTATCTATTTTAACATGATTTAGCTGACAAAACAAATCTTGAAACCTTAACAATAAAAAAGATATGCCATAAGCTCCAATAGGACCATTGGATTGAACATTATAGTCATATCAAATTTCAATTGATAAAATGTGATCAAGTTCAATCACATATGATTATGAACAATTAATTGTGATTAGTTTTATGATGACTTAATTTTAATTAATGACGTGTCACAATCATATTGGATTAAATTCAAAATTATCATGAGGATGCACACATCAAATTAAGTCTGATCGTGATTATGTTGATAATGTTTAATATGTTTTAGATAATCGTTAAAATTATTCTTGAGAAAGAATATTAAACAATATTGAAAGATATTAAATTTTAAGTAATAACATCTTACTCAAAATTGGCTAAAAATTGAATTTGAACTCAGATTGTGACTCACAAAAGATCAGAAGATCATTTAAATCTAAATTCGAAAACCAGGCGAGCTCAAGATCCGCGTGTCGATCAGCACTTTTGTACCATTCCCTCAATTGACGATCAACAGACACAGAAGTATTTCAAGTACCGAACAGCACTTCAATTTAAATTCTACTTGAATTTTGAGATCAAAACTAAGTTAATCTAGAGGCTCCATGCTTATCACAAGGCCCCTCTATCATTATAAATAGAGGGAGATTCATAGTTTATGGAACACTATTCCCCTAGATAACCAGAGGAAGCAACTGAGCAATGATTATTGTGCAACCGGTGATCCTTCATTCGGTTTGCAACCAATTCTTTCATTGGCTTTTTTCTAGAACTCTAGTGAAAATTTCTCCTTTTATCTTTTGCAGGTATTAGTTTATTACTTTTTTCCGCAAAATTAAATTGTATATCTGTTGAATGATTGATTTATTATGGCTTGTATGATCCCTTTGTTCATATGAATTTCTAAAATTATTCACAAGTTAGATTTTATATATATATATATATATATATATATATCTTCATGAATAACATGCAATCACATGTATTTTTTAAAAAAATTCCTGACATATTGCATGCTAGATCTTTAATTCTTGTCAATAAAATGTAATCATATGTTCATTCTTAAGGATACTTCGCATGTTTAGATCAGGTTTTTGTAGGTCATGCTCAAATCACATGACTTCAATTTATTCATATAATGTTCATGATCATGCATCCAAATGATTTGATTGTTTGATTTAGGTGAGGTCGCAGTCATTCACAAAGGGCTAAGTAAATACTTTACTAGATCTTTTTGTGTAAAAGATTTGTCAGTTTTTTGCATGCAAAAGAGAAAAAGTAAGAGTTTTCATTTTAGTTATAATTAAAATCAGAGTATGTTAATAATGCTAAATTGAACTTTTTATTAGACCGAGCAGAATCTGCTTTGTTTAAAGGTGGTAAAAGCAGATAAACAAAGGAATATGTTAGCGATTTTTTAACTTAATATTGTGGTTGAAGTTGGATTTTCTTTGTTATTGGAATCAACCATTTTTTTTTTTTTAAACAAGTTGCACAAAATACCCTTTTAACTTAATATTGTGCAACTTGCAAAAAAAAAAAAAAAAAGCTGATTCCAATAACAAAGAAAATCCAACTTCAACAGTTCAACCACAACCCTTAAAATTTTGATAAACATGGTGTGAAACTGTGAATGGTCTGAGGATACGTACACAGGCTTTACCAAAAGACAAAGTAACTCTTATAGTATGACTTTCTGAGCTCCCACGCCAAAGGTAGTTTTGTACCTTGTACGCGTGTGGTTTCATCTCATCTCATCTCATGCATGGAAAATTGTATACAAACTCCCAACTGCAACGCCAGCTGCAATCGTGGCCTCGTGGGCCTCGTGCTCGGAAAGCAATACCCAATTTCAAAATCGTGGGACCCGCACCTATAACCGGACCAGAGGGTGACTGATGGTCCCAACTGAACCGGCTTCGCCGTAGCCACGCCTCGGGAAGAAGCGTGTTTGCAAAGTAGTTTTTGGTAAAAGGATAAAAGGCTCCACCAAAAGACCAAAGACAAAAGCAACTTTTGTACTAAAAAAATAAAGTTTAACGAAGTCAAATTACCCAAAATGACCCTTTGGACCCCACAGAATTACGCCAATCGTGACCGTCCGATTGTTAAACAGTGACGTCAGGATTACATAATGATCTAATCTTACAGCTAATATTTGGTGTGGCATATAATATTTACAGTGTACCTGACCCGTATGTCGTCATAGAAACCGTGGGGTGCCGTGGGAAAATAAAAACTGGGGGTGCTACTAAAAATTTCTAATACCAATAGACAATACTGATATTGATATAGCCCTTCCTTCGAGACCATTTTTTCTTAATCCTCACAAAATAAAAGCGTGTTGCTTGCCTTTGCCTTTGTCTTTGTCCTCTCGACCTTTGTTAATCCAATTCCATTAATCTCCGACCAAACCAAAAGGGGGTTAAAAGAGAGTTCAGGATTTTGCATCTTCGGATTGAATTAAGGTACGAAAATCCACAACTTTTTATTTTTGTGTTTGAGATTTGAATTCAATCAATTTTGTTTGTTTTGCCTATCGTCGATACATGCGATTAACATATGTTACAGATCCGATTGTTTGGTTATGAAAAGTTTTAAATCTTTCTTTGTTTCTGATATGTTTTGGGTCTCCTCGTATTCATCGATGGTTGTAGGGAAATTATGAGATTTTTTTCTTTTTCTTTATTACGTGTTGGTTGTTCTACGATGATGAAAATTATTTGATGGTTACCGTTTGATTGTGAAAAAACTGTTTCCTTTAGAAAAATCAAAGGGGGGTTTTGGACGGTCCAGATTAACTTGGATAATGAAACGAAACAACGCATCTGGTCGTTCTGGACATTCTGATTTTCTCGTGAAGGTTCCTGATGTGGCTTTTCATGAGGTCGGCCGAAAGGCCGAGTCTCCTTAGGGCAACTGGGTCTTTCTCTTTTCATTTTTTAATAATCCCACCCTTGTGTGTACATCTTTAATTTAATTTAATTATTATTCCTTTTAAAATTTTGAATTTCCCAAATGCCCACGAGCCCCAACTTTTAATTCTAAAAGGTCACGGTAATTAATTTAGTCTATATCCCCATCAAAAAAAAAAAAATCGTCTATATCCCCCTGACTCCGAGGATCCAGCCTCTGGGGTATAGCCGACAATTAATTATAACCTTTTTTTTTTATGTAATTATAACCTTTTTTATTTTATTTATAATATACTTATTCATGTCGTATTCGTATTTTTGTTTTTTTGGATTACATGTCGTATTCGTATTTGGTATTCTATTTCTGGTCCAACCGAACCTTATTGAAACCGATACTATATAAAGAATCGAAGAGTCATTGAAATTCACACACACTACAACGCTAAGGTTCTAAGAAATTCTAATTTTTCTTTTTCAACAGAGAGAGAGAGAGAAACAGAGATCCGAGAGAGAAAGAGAAAGATGAGTTCTGAGCAGAACGAGGGTACAAGCTACCAGCCATCAGAGCCAAAGCTCTGCGCCAACAACTGTGGGTTCTTTGGCAATGCAGCGACCATGAACCTTTGCTCCAAGTGCTACAGAGACTACCAGATGAAAGAAGAAAACGCGGCTTCTGCTAAAGCCGCCATGGAAAAATCTCTCAACCCACAACCTCAACCAACTCAGCCCCCACAATCCGGTTTCTCAACGGAGAGCTTCAAGCCTGTGGGACCCTCTTCTTCATCTTCAACGACGTCGTTGACATTCGGAGCTGCTGCTGCTGCTGCCACTGCCACTGTCACTGTCGGTGTTCAAGAACAAGAAGAACAAGCGCAACCTCCAAAGGTGTCGAATCGGTGTTTTAGCTGTAACAAGAAGGTGGGTCTGACTGGATTCAGATGCAAGTGTGGGAGTACTTTCTGTGGGACCCACAGGTACGCGGAGAAGCATGATTGTACTTTTGACTTCAAGGGGGCTGGACGTAATGCTATTGCTAAGGCCAACCCTGTGGTTAAGGCTGATAAGCTGGTCGAGAGGTCCTGAAAATATGGGAAATCTGGGTTGGTGATTCACACTTTATTGGGTTTTACTTTGCTGCTTTTTTTTCTTTTTTCTTTTTTTCTTTTTCTTGGGTCAATAGTAATAGATAATAGTAGAAATAGAATTTGATTAGTTTGTGTTTGGATGGAAGAATTTGGATCTGGATTTACATTTTAAATCATCCTTGGTGCCCCCCTTTTTTTAGCTCCTATTCTAGTTCTTAAAAGTTGAATATTGTTCTCAATTTAATTCTTGCGGTCATCTCACTGACAAAAACGTCATAAAGAACATCAGTATTTTAATTGAAAAAGAAATTTATTACTTTCTCAATATTAAAAATAATATATAGTAACTTTCCCAACAACTTTCTTGACAACCAAAAACATCACAAAAATCAAATTTCATTCTAATTTCAGCTGACCAAAAATCATTCAGTAAGATCTATAAATAGTAGCAAAAATAAGTTGAATAGTAAATTATTTTAAATCTTCTATCTCAATCCAAATGCACACTTCATAAAAAAAAATTTTTGAATCCCCAAAACCCCCAATAAGAAACCCTTTGAATCTCCAAAAGACGCAAATAAAAAAACCCTTTGAATCCTATGAATATGTAATTGTTTTCATTAGAGGCAATTATTCACAGGTAGTTTTTCACTGCGTTGACTTGTATGTGCTTCATGGCTCGATTGCGATCATGGTGCCGCCCCATTAGTAGGTTCTCCATGGCTTGAAGATATTTTATGATTTTTGTTTTCCATAATTTTGGTTTTTCAAACTCTGTGTTGTTATATTTGGCTCTCACCTATAAATGTTAGGTCATAACTTAGTAGTGCATTATCAACAAGGGAAAAAAAAAAAATCTAATTGTTACCGGCTCTAATCTGCTGTTTACTAGCCTGAGTTGCTACCCTACATTTGACTCTCTCACCTCTAAATGTTACATCATAACTTAGTAGTGCATTGTCAATAAGGATAAAAAATCTAATTGTTACAAGTCCTGCTCCTTGTTTGCTAGCCTAAGTTGCTACCCTACTTGCTTCATTCGTAACGGGATTGCACCTCCTCTTGTTATGGCCTACCATCCTGCATTGGCTACATTTAATGTTGGAAAAAATAGATAAATAAAATAAGTTTTGATCCAACAATATAAACCTTAAAAAATTAGTAATGACAAAAAATAAATAGATAGAAGGATTTCATAAACAATAGAATCACACAAATAGAGTTTTTCTTAAATTCGTGTTACCTAGAGTAGAACTTGGTGTGAATGGTTTTCTTGGCCGAACAACCCCCAAGAATAGAATATAATAATTTCTTCAAGTTGGACACATACCCAAGCAGGAAGAACAAACTACAATCTTATTTGACTTTCTTTAAAACCAAAAATTAGGAGCTAGAATTTTGTGGAGAAGAGTACAAAAATAAGAGCAGAACAGAGGGAGAAAGGTGTGACTGTGAGGAGTTGACCAACGGCATTAACCAAGTTTGGTCTAAAAGAAAAAAAGGGAAAATGATAAAGTCCAAAAAAGATATAATAAAGTCAACACAAGTCAAGGTCCAGCACCTAGCTCATTAATTCCAAGTTGCCACTTAAGTTGTACAATGGTTTATAAACATGCAAGAAAACTCAGCTCTAACTAATATGGAACAATGCACAAGTCTAAGCGTTTGAAACACAGCTCACTCCAACATTTAACATGACCAATTTTTCTCTTCATCTTATATGGATTGTTATGGTCCACCATTATTGAGATGTGATTCTAACATGCATAAATTTAAAATAAAATAAACTTTTTTAAGCTATACCACACATATATTTGCATAAAGTAATCAGATTCTTTATAATTTCAGAAGAAAGAGGGAAAATATTAAATTATATGCACTTAGTGGCAAATTTGTTTGACCTGGCACAGACAAAAACGCATAAAATTTCATACATGGCAAAAAGGCTAAGTTTGTAATATAAATTTTTATTATGTTCTAGTGAATTTGTTTGCCTTGAAAATTGTAGGTTATTGTGAAATAATTTGTTTTATTAATTTTTCTGGGTCAGTATTTTGGTTGTCTTTGTGTGATTCATGTTTAGGTGATGTTCACCAGTTTATATCCTGAACATAATTAATCTAATTAAATACGTGGTTGAGAATTGATTAAATCCAGTTTTCCTTTCACTCTTGCGTGAACAGAAGCTGAGGCTGCTGAGCATGCGGTGTTTCAGGCTTTCAGCATAATAGTTGGCCAGCCGATACAGTGGGACTCCCCTTTTGACTTTGTCTAATATTTTTTTGAATTGTCGTTTCTGATCCCTTCTGTTAACACGCTATGGCAAAACAGCATTACAAATAGTAGATGTCTATGTTGAATCGTTGAAGTCTATTCCCACGGGTCTGGAACAGCTATTTCAAGCTGACAGCACAGCACTGCAGTAACAAAACTTAATAATCTCCCTTCTATAAAAATTAAAAAAATTAAAAAAAGTATCTGCATTTAATTTCACCATTGATGACTTTTCGTTTGCATAAATGATTTTTTTTTTTTAAAAATCATTAATTTTATAATTAATGGTTTTTTTCATAAATACGATAATTATTTTATTTATCAATAATCAATCACTAGATTAGCCGTTACTCACTAAATCAACCGTTTGTAAAAAGTTGTGACTTTAGCATTTATTTTTTGTCAATGTATATTAACAATAGTCTTCTTCTTTTTTTCTTTTTTCTTTTTTTATCCTGCAAGTTAAAATGGCCCTCTAATGCAAAGCAATCGGCAACAATAAATAACAATTATTATAGAACATGCGTCATAGGTTAAGGACAAAATTTGGCTATAAATCCAATAGTTAAAACTCCCACTAAAAATATTAACATAACTATATATTTTGAAAATATAATTATTGGATTGCATGTAGTTTTTATGTTTTTAACACTCATGTCAAAATTTGTACCAAACGAGTATTATTTACTATACGATTTATAAACTTATTTTTTATACATAATTTTTGAATACAAAAAATTGAAATTTAAATATTTGATTAATGATATAATTATTTAACTTTGATTTTCTAAAAATTTTACAAGCATAAGAGATATAAGAACAAATGTAATTTAATGACAAATTTATCAAAATTCACATTTAATTAATAAAAAGATATTAAGTGAAGTTGTAGTCAATTGACTACAACTAAAATTTGTACCAAACTTAGTTCTAGTCAATTGACTACAACTAAGTTTTTCCTTCTAAAAAAAAAAGAAAAAAAAAATTTATAGCCAAGCTTCTATCTATCTAAAAAATTAAAAGGGGTCCAAGCAACTGAAGCAAGGAAAATGGTTTTAGTTAAACATGCTTTTTTTCTTTTGACACTAGCAGATTTGGGCAAGGGAAACCCCACCTATGATACTAATTACTAAATATGTTCCAAATGATTTATCATTCTAATGAAGTTTTTCTAATCTAATCCATGATATGAAAAAAAAAAATTAATTCTTTTTTAACGACTCAACGCTCAGTAAACTTTTTAATGAATTTTTTTTTTTTTTCCCCATGAAAATTCTCCATTATTATTTTCATTAACTCCCAAATTTACTCTCACTCTCTAACCATAAAATACACACAGAAGGAGAGAAAATCATTGACCGAAGGACATATAGAGAAAATATCGCAAAATACACTCAGTAGGACAAGAACGTCTACTGCTGAACTCACTCTTAACATCTGACTTCAATTCCAATTTAGTTTTGGGTTTGCATAGAGAAGTAGAAAATAATGGGGGATGGGAGATGTTAAAAGGTAAATGAAGATAAAGGTGAAAGAAACGCGTGGTTGAGAAACAAGAGAAGTAAAAAAAAAAGGCGTAAATGCGTTTTTGGTCCCTACATTTTAGGGTCATTTCTATTTTGGTCTCTACATTTTTATTTTTCCACTTTTAGTCCCTAAATCAATTAACGCGTTCTATTTTGGTCCTTACCGTTACTCACTTAACAGAAATTGCTGACGTGGCAAACGGTATCTACTGTTGGCACATTAAATGCTGACCTGACCAATAAAATAATATTAAAAATGCCAAGTCAGCTTATAAATTAAAAAAAAAATTATTTATTTATTTTAACTAAATAAAAAAATTAAAAACAAATTGTTTAAAAAAATTAAATTAATTAAATTAAAAAAAAAAATACATGATCTTCTTCCCCATGAGTTCTTCCTAAAAAAACCCAGAACATGAAAATGAATGTCTATATTTTACATGATCTCTCACCATTTCTCTCTCTCTCTCTCTCTCTCTCTCTCTCTCTCTCTCTCTCTCTCTCTCTCTCTCTCAATCCCCAAACCCACTCAAACCTTCGACCCATCTTCCCAAATGGATCACCCAGGCCAGCGCCACGCCACCCGACCCAGCTTCCGATCCCGATCCGGATCCTACGGCGGAGGAGGAGGAGGGGGACGATGACGCCGTTCATCTCGACCTCCAAGGCGCTCCTCGTCCATCAGAGCCATCGTCCCCTAGCTGACCGTTCGTCACCACCATTGTTATGGGTGTGTGTTTCAGTCACTTCCTCCGTCAGATCCAACGACATCCGGCAACATTGCAGTCTCCTCTGCTCAAATCCGACGCCGTGGTGGTGGGTTTGCAATCCTTCTTGGGTTTTTCTTTCCGATTTGGGGAAATAGAATGATTCTTCAATCATTCAATCTCCTCTGCTCAATCGTTCTATTTGTTTACTGGGGAAATAGAACGATTAGAAAGAAAATTAATTGCTGGGGTTTATTTGGTTTTCGAAAGAATGATTTTTTTTTTGGTGCTGATCTAATTGTGCTTTGTTTAGTTCCGAAGAACAATGAAAAGAAATGAAAAAATGAATTCTTGGGTATTGGAAGCAGATGATGAATGTTGGTTTAGCTGAATAAAAGAGATTTATTCATTTTCTTGACTATCCTGGAGACTTTTTATTTGATTTGATTTGATGTGTGGTTTTTGATCTGTGTCAGGTGTGCTTGATCTGGCTTTTGATCTATAGTTTTTTATCTGCGTTTTTGACGATCTTGAATGGTTGTTTGTTGTTGATGTTGTTGTTGTTTTTTTTTTTTTAATTTTAATTTCTGGGTTTGTGTTCTTTAGATTTGGGTTTGTCTTCCTGATGTTCTTGTTCAAGGCACTTTTAGATCTTAATTAATGTGATTTTTTGTTTTTAATTTTGTTTATTTAATTAAAATTAATAAATTAATTTTTTTAATTTAAATACTGATATGGCAATTTTTTAATGCTAAAATAGATTTTTTAATTATTATTTTACTGTGCCGTTTGCCACGTCAGCAATTTCTGTTAAGTGAGTAACGGTAAGGACCAAAATAGAATGCGTTAATTGATTTAGGGACTAAAAATGGAAAAATAAAAATGTAGGGACCAAAATAGAAATGACCCTAAAATATAGGGACCAAAAGTGCATTTACGCCAAAAGGTTTTGACTTTTGATTGGGCTTGGGTTATATGAAAGTTGGATAAGGCTAACGGTACGGGGTTCATCTAAAAAAACGCGGGTTTTGAAAAAATTAATAAATCATATTTTGTAAAGATTTATCTTATTAAAACTAAAGATTTTTAACAAGATAATTATTGTGTGTTCTTATTTTTTTTTATTGGAATTATTGTGATTTCTATTATAAAGTAAATTAGTTGATAACCCATGCGATACACGGAATAATTAAATAAAAATTAAAAGCATTTATTTTGCTTAAAAGTCTATGACTTCTCTTAAAAAAATGTATAACTTGAAAATGAATGAAATAAGTAATTTTTTGTTTAAATCTCTGTCTGTTTCAGCATCAACGTTTTCTAGAAAATAGTTCATTTTCCAAAAAGCATTTTCTAGAAAATTATATCATTTTCCAGTGTTTGGTAACGACGTTGAAAATGAGCTTGAGAGTGTTTTCTGGTGTTTGGTATGTAAATTTTTATTTTTTATATTTCTTGTGTAAATTAAAACATGTGTATTATGTAAACCAACTAATGTAATCAATATAAATAAATAAATAAAAACCAAGAATGAATTTGGTTTTCATACTAAAATTTTGACAATAGATACAATCAAAATTAGTTGTTAAATTTTTATGATCTCTACCACTCATCTTGCTCATATACATGGACAGAAACGACCACACACACACACGCGCGCGCACACACACACACACACATATATCTATATATATCAACCATTTGTCTATATACATGAAATTGACAAGAAAATATATTTTTAATAAGTACAAATAACAATAACTTTTAATTGTCTACTCTTTTTGTTGAGACACTAATTGTTTATAATGGTCAACCACAAGTCTTTAATATTACTCAAAATTGTGTATTCATATATGTATCTACATAATATATTATCACTACATAGTATCTGCATAATGTATCTATCAACGAAAAAAATTATCCTATGTAAAAGCAATTTAGAGCCATATAGGTATTATGTTTAAAATTTTTGTCTTTTACTTCATTCTTTCTTCTTTTTTATTTTTTTATTTTTATTTTTTAGCACTTTTATGTGCAAAAAAAAACTTCTATCTGGAATCCATCAAACCAAAAATTTCTTAGAGAAAAAATAAAATCAAGTTTGAAATTCAAAGTAAAGAATTGGGATTTCGGTAGAGAGGAATGAAATAATTACCGCTGCAAATATGTTCTCTTTTGCAAGTTGGTAGACAGGAATGAAATAATTACTGAGCAATGAGGGAAAAAAATCTACTCAGAGAACTGTGTTATATAGGGAAAGAAAAACATGGAGAGAGATCTATGGAAGTGGAGAGACCAGAGTTAGTGACAGTGAGAGTGTGAGGAAAGAAAAAGAAAAGGGAAGAGAGAAAGAGTGAGAGAGCGTATTGTGAGAGAGAGATTGTTTTCAATTTTTTTTTTTTTTTTTTTTTTGGAAAACAACCTATAAAAAACAAGCCTTATTTTTATTAGAATTTTCCATTGATTAAAGATAGATTTTCGCTGAGCTAGTTTTTTTTTTTTTGTGCTACCAAACACTGGAAAATGTGGAAAACTATCTTTACAAAAAAATTTTCAGCAAAACAAACAAAGTGTAATATAATGGTTTAGAAAAATTCTTTTTCTTTCATATCATTGGTTCCACATAATACATCCTCGCGTGGGCTATTCTATGATAATAACTTTACACAATACTTAACTGCAATTAAATCTATTATCCACTAACAATCTAATATATGTTATCTTGATAGTAAATCTACAAATTGCATTCTCATATTCTCCATCATTTAGAAGGTAACTGAAGTAATAATTATATGTAATGTATAAATTTTATTCTTTTACAATATAAAATTATTAAAATAATTTAAATAAAATCTAATGTTATGAAAATTTTTTGAAATAGAATTTTAAATTTCTTAAAACTTAGTTAATGCAGTCACTATTTATTTATTTATTTTCATATTATGCGTTCTTTAGTTATTTTTCTTTTTATATTTCATTGAACTTTTTCTAATTGACCAAAATATCTCTTATATATGTTAATATTAAACCTGATAAAAAAAACTTTACATGCATGAGGTGCTCCAAGAACCAAAATTAATGCAAGATACTATACAGCAGAGTGGTGTTGGAAGAATAATCCAAAAAAAAAAAAAAACTATTTAAAATATAACATAGGAATGAAAAGCCGAGTTAAAATTGTAACAAATTATCCCTAAAAAAAACTATTTATAATATAATATTGGGTTATAGATTCCTAATCAAATTTGGTTTAATAAATTTTTTTTAATATGTTGGTAGAGTCCATTTGATATAAAATTTAATTCCTATTGAAATTAAAAATGATATATATTTGTTAAGTCTCATTTGATATAATTATAGAGCTTAAATCCTATTGAAACTATAATTTATAATCAACGTTAATACAAAAAACAGAAGAGAAAGAAAACATGATTGATAGATAAGGAAATATGATAGACTTTTTTTTAAAAAAATGTTGTTGAGAGAAATTATCAATTTAATGGAGATATATTCCGTTTTTTGGGATAGATTTATATTAATGGAATTATTATATTGCTTGTTAGGGTTATCTAAAAATTTCTTGGTTAGGTGATAATTTAGGTCTCCTTTAAGTATAGTGGATGTATGACACCAAACAACTAAATTTAATTTTTTTTTAAAAAGGAATTTAATAAGTTTTCTACAATTTGATGCTATAAAATCAAAAGAATTAAATCAAATTAAAAAATATAAATAAAAAATGCTGATGTAAAAAATTGGGAAAAAGTCAACCAAAAGTCAAAAATTTCGAAAATATAAATAAAAGATGCTAATGTGTAAAATTATAGAGAGTCCAACCCAAAATTAAAGATTTCAGTTATGTGTGTGTATACATATATATATATATATATATATATAATATGACGTACTATTAGTTGTCAAATTTCTTTAATTTTTTAAATTATATATATATATATATATATATATATATATATAAATATGATGTACTATTAGTTGTCAAATTTCTTTAATCTTTTAAATTATTCAAGTATATCTGTATTTCATTCATAATTTAATCAATATTTGAACTCATCGACCTGAAGTATAGGATTGAATTGATTGATTAGCGATAGCATAGGACACTTCTAGCCTTCTACAAACGCTTGTGTTTGACAACCACACGTATGACTTAACCCCGAAGTAATCGCCAACGTTTTCTTATTTTGTTTTGGTTTTTTAGTCCTACACGAATTTGGTAAGGTTTACACTACAAAATAAGAGTCTAGGAGCACAAACTTATTTTTTGCAATTTGGTGTTATAATATCGAACAAATTAAATCAAATTAGAAAATATAATAAAAGATGCTGATGTGGAATATAGTAAAGAGGTCAACCAAAAGTTAAAGTCTTCGGTTATATATATATATAGAAGAGTCATTTGTTAAAGGACAAAAAGTCATTAATAATAATAATAATACATACATACACACATACATACATGCATATATACTTACATACATACATAACAACCATTATTATTATAACTATTATTAATAAGAAGAAAAAATCACAAGAATGAAAAAAGTTCTCTTTTATATGTTTTCTCTATTTTTATAATTTACACCTCCAAAAGCAATTTTGATATGTGCTTTTTTTTATTTTTTTTTATTTTATAAACTTCAATGAAACTAAAAAAGTGCAGAACGGAGGGGGGAGGGGGGGGGGGGGGTTTGCTATTAAACACTTAACTTTTTCAAAACTCATTTTTTCACCCTTTTTACTTTGTACCAAACTCTCTACTTTTTCAAAAAGGAAAATTTCATAAAGCACTTATTAAAATTGCCACTTATACAAAAATCACAAAGTACTAAACCAAACTCACCCTATGGAGCAATAAGTGTGTTTTTGTAATTATTGTTGGAAGAGTGCAATAAAAAAAAAAAAAAAAAAGATGCTACGTCCACAACATTTTTACAATATTTTCATAACAAATCATAGATGGTTAGTTGTTATTGGTTCAAATTTGAGCCTTACATGAAGATTACTTTTTTGCCCTAATAATAACTTGTCACTTAGGATTTGTTGTAAAAATGTTGTAAAAATATTATGAACATATTATTTCTCATTAAAAAAAAACGCAGAAAATCACAATGAGGGGGCTTTTAAGTGCGATTTTGAAATCTTACCAAACACCAAAATATGCATTTACAAAAAGGTATCTTGTTTTTTCGGCCAAAAAGCAAAACCAAACCGATGTACCATTTATATTTTAAACCTTTTTTTTTTTTTATACATGCAGTTTAAACATTTAACTTGCTCTTAGTTTGTGTTGATTACATAATAAAACCAAGTTTTTATTTGATTTATGAGTATATTTACAATTATGTTGCATTAGAATAGTTGTAATATATATATATTTTTTCCATTATCTATTTTTTCAGGTTGACTTATCCACAATTTAATTGGATTGCATAAAGGCTAAATTCAATCAGTATAGGTGAGAGACACTAATTCTTGATTGTATGACTTAAAGGCCAATTTGAAGTGGGGCAAAATTTAAATACAGTACCTTATGTACAATACCTTAAGTACTCATTTTAACTTGCAGACATATGTCCAATTAAATAATCCTATTAACAAGAGTTAACACTTAACACAGTTTTTTTTTTTACCATCTCTTTCAGATCTCCCACGGCTAAACTTCTCATAGATGCGTTGAACCCATTATTAGAAAACCCATGAGAAAACAAAACCATTGATCCTCTTCGACTTTTCACACTCAAAGAAGGAGAAAATTTGCTTAAGTGAAGTTTCAAAAAGAATATCATTGAAACGTCCTAGCATTCTTTAGAGGGAAAATCTGGTGCAAAGAATGAGTTTAAATGTAATTACAAGGAATAAGGGTGACGAACAGCTCAACCTCATAAACCAACATTCATTCGCCACGTTAACCAAGAATACAACTAGATCTGGCTTTGCATCATAATGATAGATCTGGCTTTGCATCATAATGAAAATAATGGGATTAATGGAGAAGATTACCTTTTGTCCTTCTTTGCTTGATTTCATTGAGAAATTTGAGAGTTTGAGTGTGAGAAGTCAAATACTGTTGAAGGATTTTCAATTTAAAGAAAACATTGGATTTTTTTTTAGATTGTGCGGGAAAAATATGAGTTTTGTTGTCGATGTGATGCTCACGAGCTAGTTCCTTCACTATTGGCAAAATTTGCTCAACAACATATATTCAGAAACATAGTAGATAGACATCACGCGTTTGAAGTTATTTAATAAGTTGGACTCTTTTTTGAAAATCGAGTTTGTGAAACTCGAGTTCCAACC
This sequence comes from Castanopsis chinensis, assembly GCA_032878915.1. Lineage (NCBI taxonomy): Eukaryota > Viridiplantae > Streptophyta > Magnoliopsida > Fagales > Fagaceae > Castanopsis > Castanopsis chinensis. Next base: position 5,928,487 of record JAVQMG010000115.1, on the reverse strand, counting down.
CAAAATTGACTACCTCAAACTCGATTTATGCCAAACCTTGATTTAAAAAAAAAAAAAAGTGGAACTCGAGTTTATTAAACTCGAGTTCCATTTGCATTATTTTTTTTAAATGCATGGAACTCGAGTTTGTTATACTCGAGTTCCACTTTTTTTTTTTTTTTTTTAAATCACGGTCGGCGTAAATAACTTCAAATCTTTTTTTTGGGTTGGAACTCGAGTTCCACAAACTCGATTTTCAAAAAAGAGTCCATCTTACTAAATAACTTCAAGCGCGTGCTAGCCACCAAATTTTTTTCAAAAAATGTACTGTTGAGCAAATTTTGCCCTTCACTATTCTTTGCTTGGTTTTGATTAGAACTCAGAGAGTTTGGGTTTGAGAAGCATAATAGTCATTGGATTCTTTTGAGTTCAAGCTTCTGAGATTGTGCGTGAGAAATTTCAAGTTTGAGAAGGCACATGTTTTCTCATTGAAAGAGATGGTGAAAAAAAGTAAAAAAAAAAAAAAAAAAAAAAAAAAAAAAAAAAAAAAGAAGGACAACATTAAACCTCCGTTACCTGAGTTATTTAATTAGACAAATGTCTGCAATTTAAAAGGGGTACCTAAGGTAATGTAGTGAAATTTTGCCTTTTGAAGTGATTGTGATTTGTGTCAAGAGAGTCACTAAACCCCTTAAAATTAACTCCACATAAATATAGGTAAATGATTGAAAGAATTATAATTAAATTGACATGGAATAAAACCAACAAAACTTATAAAAGAAGGCAACTTAGTTGCTCATTTTTTAGCTAGAGGTTCTAAGTCTGGTAATGAGCTATAGATGTGGATTGAGTCCGCCCTTGATTATATAGCTCCTCTTGAAGTTCGGTTTGGCCGTTTAGGACGCTTTGTAATTTTTACAAGTTTTTTCATTATCAATAAATTAAGCCTTAGGTTTGGATTCTCCACCCAAAAAAAAAAAACCAATAAAAGAAAATTAAGAAATTAACAGGTTTGGTATTGTTAGGACATATGTGAAAATTGTTTTGTACATATGTCATTTAGAATTAACTAATCTTTTGACAAAATGAACTTTACTTGTAATTGGGTAGATCTAGGATGTGTTTAATACTTCAAAGAACAAGAGTTCAAATCTAGTATTGAAGCCATGAAAATCTGTTCAAGAAACAAGTGAAGAAGGGCTATTCATTAAAGTTGGACAGATTCTCGACAGATAGCTCGACAGGTGTATTTATCGAGGTCTCGACAGTTGTCAACAAATACAGTATCCATCAAGAATTACGAAATTCAGATTTTCAGATCTAATTTTCGGCTCATGTTGACATGTATGTGTAGGGTTTCTTTTCTCACAACCCTAGATATATATAAGGCTTATTTTAAAGGCCGTCACATAGGAGAATACAAGGAGAACACATGCAAAAATTGACCGGGTGCCTTATTCTCTCTGAAAGAAACTACTGCGTCTTTGCACCTTAGGGTTTTGTAACCAAATGCTTCTTGATCTTCATTGTTGATGAAGTGAACAATTTTGCAGCCAACAATCTTCTTCAAGTTGGTGAGTTAGTTACGTATTGGGAGTCATTCAGTTTTGGTTAGTCATGTACTGGGATCCATGCAAAAGGGTGGCGTTCATATATTGAAAAGTTCAGAGGTTCTAAAGTAGTAGAAGGTTTCTACTGTAAGTTCATCTACGGGGATTGTGGAGTCTAGGGACAAAGGTTTTGTACTAGATCTGAAACTTCTTTTTATTATAGTGGATTGCTTTTTGGGAAGGTTTCCCCCTAGGTTTTTTTTTTTATTGTGAAACTAGTTTGTTTCATTGATTTTTTTAGGTCATCATATCTTGTCTCATTTACTATTCCGTTGTACATGATATTGACATGATATTGAAGTTAGTTTGATTTAACAATGTTTATTCATAATAAATCTAATTAATAACTTGGTTGTAAAACTTGTTAATTATATCAACCGGTGTCTAAATTTCCCAATAAGTGGTATCCGAGTGGGCACACTTTGATTGGATTAATTTCCTCAGTGTGATCATTAACCTCCATTGTCATGGATTGTGGACAATCTCTTTTGATTCCTCCTTTATTTGATAGCGCTAGTTATGCATACTGGAAAGTTCGTATGAAAGTTTTTTGACAAATTCTAGGTGAACAAATATGGCAAGCTGTTGAAGTTGGCTGGATTAAGCCAAAGGAAGCGTCGGTGGATTAGGAAGAGGCAATAATCAAAGTGAAAAATTTCAATAGTAAGGCCTTGAATGCTTTTTTTTATAGGTGACTAATGAGGAATTCAAGAATATATCATTCACGGAAGTTGCCAAGGAAGCATAGACCATTCTTGAGACCACCTATGAAGGTATCAAGACAGTAAAGATGTTAAGCTTCAAAGACTCACTAGTAGTTTTGAAGAAATAAGGATGGAGGAGGATGAGACATTTGATGAATTCTATGCTAAACTTAAAGATATTGTGAATTTTGCCTTCAATCTTGGAGAATCTATTGCGGAACCCAAAATTGTTAGGAAAACCCTTAGGTCCCTACTTGAAATATTCCATGCAAGATCACTGTTATTGAATAAGTGAAGGACATTGATCAAATTCCTTTGACTGAGCTTGTAAGGAACCTTCAAACCTATGAGATGAGATTAGGTTTAATGGGAAAATGTGGAAAGAGTCAAAACTTGGCTCTTAAGGGTATAGAGGAAGAGATTGATGACTTTGAAGATGACAATGAAAGCGAATTTGAAGATGAAGATGATGATGAGGATGAGGATCTAACCTTCATAGCTAATGAGATTATCAAGCTTCTTTAATATAGGAAAAATGATAAGGACAAACCCCCTAGGAAATCTAAATTATATAGGAATGACGAGAATGAAAAAACCGTCATCCAATGCCATGAGTGCAAAAGTTTTGGTCATATGAGGATAAAGTGCCCAAACTATCTTATGAAGGAAAAGTCCAAGAAGTTAAAAGATAAATGGTTGGTTGCTACCTGGAGTGATACTGAGAATGACTCTTCTGATGGGTATGTAGATGAACGTGGTCACTTTATGGCTTTTTTGGCTACAACCGATAAGGTGATTATAGAGAATGCTAGTGACAGTGAGGATTCTTCTGATGATAAAGTACCCAAGAAGTTGACCCTTCAGGAAGCCTATAATAAACTATGCACTAAATTTATAAAATCTGAAAAGACTTCTCATCTTTGTAGAAAAGATTTTAATGAGGTAAAAATTGAAAAAGCTGATATGTTAGTCAAACTAGATAAGACTACAAGGTTAGTTGAAACTCTTGTTATGAAGAACACCTCATTAGAAGAGAAGGTCAAGAATTTCGAGGTTGAGCTTAGTCAAACTATAACTTAAATAGAGAGGATGTCTAGTGCAAAGCTTGATAAGGTATTGAGTGCTCGAAAGCCTAGTTCTGATTTGACTGGCTTAGGATATGATGTCTCCTCCAGCCCCTCCTCTTCCACGGTTTCTAGATCAGAGACTATCTTTATGCCCTAATCTGAAAAAGGTGATAAAGGTATAAAATCCAAAACTGATTTGGCTAATTCTAAATCCTTTGTTAGACCTTATGTTTGCCATCATTGTGGTGTTTCTGGACACATTAGTCCTAATTTCTTTAAGTTGTATCCTCAAAAGTGTCCAAACGGTCATAGGTTTCCTCTCAAGGACCTACACATTTGCTTAGAGAGTTATTAAAAGTTTTGAGCTTTTTAATTGAATTTCAGGAGAACTCTAATTCTTCTATGTCTTTTAGTAGACAAACTAGTACACATGACTTTTCATCTTCACGGCTAAAGACTCGTGTTGTGTGGGTGAGAAAGGAGCCTAAGACTTTTTTTAATTGTCCTCTGCTTTAATTCTTTCTATCTAAAGTAGGACTCTCTTTACTTGATTTCTTGTCTGCTTTTAGAATCATGCTTTCATGTATCTGCACCTTTCTTTTATGCTTTCATATTGTTTGTCTGTTTTTGTTTAGTTGTTTAGTCTTTATTTTGTTTGTTTTTCAAAATAAAAAGAGAAAAATAAAAAAATTACAAAAACAGTGTGTGTTTTGTGTACATTGGTACTTGTGTACCTTGGATGGCTATTGAAACAAAATTTTCTAAATTTTGTATCATTTGTAACTTAGATGAGCATTTCTATGCATAACTAAGCAAGTGCGCTTTGTGGCTCGTGTTTGTTATGAATAAGATTAAGTAGTCTCTTGTACTTAACACTCATTTCACTCCTTTTGATTGGAAGGACTAATAAATCCTAAGAAAACTGCATAAATAACCATCTCACCACTAAAGCTCGCCAATCATGGATAACATCAGTATGCTTCAGCGTAGCAAAATTATGATGTTAAATCTTAACATAATTGGGGATTTCTTCTCTCTCTCTATATATGTCCATGCATGATATGCTTAAAAGAAAAATACGCAAAGCAAATCAAAAGAAAAAAGAATCAAAATGTTTTTAAATATAATTGCAAGTGTGTTTCTAGGAGATGTGGGAGTTATAGGATGTACCTCGAAGGTGATAGTCCCCATCAAGTAGTTATGATTGTGTGTGAGTTAAATTGATTTTCTCATATCTCAAATTGTTATAACAAGAGTCATTTATGTAATTTTGCAATGTTTTCACACACAACATGTAAAATTCTTTGCTACTTTTGATACATCAGCAGGTACAATGTGATTTGACCATCATAAGGGATACATGTGTTAATGTATGCTCACTAAACTGCCTTAACTTATTTTTTAAATATAAAATTTGTTAGAATTGTATAGTGTGTATGTGCGTGTGTGCGCACGCGCGTGTGTGTGTTTGGATCTAAATGCTTTTACTTTCTTCTTGTTGAGAATGTTTTTGAAAACTTAAAATGTTGGTTAGATATTTGGTGGAGTAGCTTGTTTGATTACATTCATTTATGTGTTTTTCTCCTTTTTGAAAAATTTGTTTTTATCAAGCTTGACAGCTCTCAACAGATCTCGACAGCTAGCTATCTATCGAGATCCTCTTTCTCCTTGTCTCGACAAAAGTTAACACAATCTGGATCCATCGAGCTTTCTAGACTTTGTCTCGACAACTTCTTGATCCATCGAGAAACTTTCTGTCTAACAAATACATCCTTGACAGCTTCTTGATCCATTGAGGTTAGCTTTTAATCAATAGTAGCTCGACAAGTTCTCGATCTGTCGAGATCCTCTTGCATGCTTTGTTTTTCACATGTTTTGCATATCTCTTTTATCTTGTCATTCATAGTATCTTGTTTTATTACATTCATGCATTTATATGGATTCTTTGTGCCCCCTTAATCATCTTTATGTTTCTCAAGTAAAACTTTATAACTTTTTGTACCTTTTGTCAATCATGACAAAAAAAAAAAGAAGAGAAAATGTGGTTTCTTTTTAAGATTCTACATGTTAGGGGGAAAAATACATGCCTTTGAAAGGAGGATTTGTGTTTTATCTTGTTAGGGAGAGTGTTTATCTCCTTGTTATTTTAGGAATTTCTTTTAGCTTCTTGTACACTGGTCTTTTGACTATTTTTTTTGATAACATACATTGTACTTCTCTTAGCTCATTTATATATATGATGATGTATGTTGTTTCTCACCTACCTTTACATGTGTTGTTTCTTTTCTCTCTTTATACACATGTTTCTTATGTATGCAACCTTTTAATTTTTGTTTCATATCAAAATACCTTGATGAGTTTTGTTTAAAGTGTTTCAGAAATATAAGTTGTCAAAATCTATCATGCTATGAACTCTCTTTTTGCAATTTTTTTTAAGAGTTTGTGTTAATATTGTATTCAACAAGTGAATATGGGTTGAGTGATTTATGACTTCTCTCATATTTCATTTGTTTGTTGCGGTTTTATTCTGGATTGCCAAAGGGAGAGATTGTTAAGACATATGTGGAAATTGTTATATACATATGTCATTTAGAATTGGCTAATCCTTTGACAAAATGCACTTTACTTGTAATTGGGTAGATTTAGGATGTATTTAATACTTCAAAAAACAAGAGTTTAAGTCTAGTATTGAAACCATGCAAATTTGTCCAAGAAACAAGTGAAAAAGGGTTGTTCATTAAAGCTGGACAGATTCCCGAAAAATAGTTCGACAGATGTATCTATCGAGATCTCGACAGCTGTTGATAGATACAGTATCTATCAAGAATTATGAAATTCAGATTTTCAGATCTGATTTTTGGCACATGCTGATATGTATGTATAGAGTTTCTTTTCTTACAATTCTAGACGAGTTTCTTTTCTTACAATTCTAGACATATATAAAACTTATTTTAAAGACCATCATATAGGAGAACACAAGGAGAACACATGCAAAAGGTGACCGAGTGTCTTATTCTCTTTGAAAGAAGCTACTGCATATTTGCGCATTAGGGTTTTGTAACCAAGTGTTTCTTGATCTTCATTATTCATGAAGTGAAGAACTTTGTAGCCAACAATCTTTTTCAAATTGGTGAGTTAGTCATGTACTGAGAAAACGTGCATCTTTAGTTAGTCACATATTAGGATCCACGCAAAAGGGTGGCATTCATATATTGAAGAGTTTAGAGGTTTTGAAGCAGTAGAAGGTTTCTATTGTAAGTTTGTCTACGGGAATTGTGGAATCTAGGGATAAAGGTTTTGTACTAGATCTGAAACTTCTTTTTATTATAGTGGATTGTTTTTGGGGAAGATTTCCCCCAAGTTTATTTATTGTGAAACTAATTTGTTTCATTTGTTTTCCTGTGTCATCATGTCTTGTCTTATTTACTATTCCGTTGTACATGATATTGACATGATATTGATATGATATTGATGTTCGTTTGTTTTAACAAAGTTTATTCATAATAAATCTAATTAATAACTTGAGTTTAAAAATTGTTAATTATATCAATTGAGGTTTAAATTTCCCAACAACATAGACAGTGATGTGAATATGAAATAATCACAATTGAAAGAGTTAATTCAAGTATATGCATTGCCAGAGCTCAAGTTGCTCAACGACAATTTTTTTTTAATTTTTTTTTAAGTGAATGCATTAAACAAAAAGTTTTTTTTTTTTTTTTTTGGTATTTGAAAATTTGAAAAGATTGATATAAATTTATGTAATTTGTTAGAAGTGAGCAATTTTTTTAATTCAATAATTCTTTTGATCTACGCTATCAACCGTAGGCGCATTAAAGTCATTATGAGAATACGAAGGCTTATAAAACATCACATATAAACAGGCAGAGAATCAAGATATTACTTGATACCGCCACATCATTTTTTTTTGGTACCTTCTTTTAGAATAGGAGTATTAAAAAAATAAATAAAAAAACAGAAGATGAGAAGTCGTTTGGTCATAGTGTTAAAACACTAGTGTTCAGTGTTTAAACACTGAGCACTAGTGTCCAAAAATAAAAAATAGTGTTTGGTCAACCATCTGTAAACCAAGCATTTTAAAAATTGTTGTTCAAAAACCGTGTTTTCAACCACCCTGTTTTGAAATCATTTCCACCCACGTTTTCAAACATAAACAACAGTTTTGAGTGGCATTTGAGTAAATATTTGGTCAATAACCTGGTCCCACCTGGTCATCTTTTTCCCATCTTTGTCTCCTCTCTTCTGAAGATTCACGCCAAATTATCCAAGTGCAAGGCAACTCGCATCTTGCAAGATCTTCTTCTCACCCACATCTGCAACACAACCCAGCTCTCACCCACCTCCATAACTCCTCACCCACACAGTCAGAGCAACCCGCAGCATTAATCCTCACCGACCCAAGTCAATCGACTGTTTGAGTTCTCTGTTTCTTCTCCATGACCAAAAGTAGAGGTAACCGAAGTGCTCCTCTCTCTCTCTAGTTGGTTCGGAAAGAAGACTCTGTTCACTTGAGGTTTTGTGACTATTTTTTATTTCAACTCTTGTACAACCCTCACCGACCCATCAATCCTCACTGACCCATTCACAACGGCTTCTACAAAGCTTTGGTGGTAACCAAAGTCACATAGTGCGAAAAAGAGGTTACGTAAATATTTCTTATTCCATTAATTTGTTGTTGCAGCTTTCTTTCACATCCCAATCTAACTCTCAGTTGACATTAATCCATCTTAGGGCTTATTTAATCCCACATCTTCTGCCCCAGATGGAAGCCTCATCCTCATCCTCCTCCTCCACCTCTCTCGTGCTATACAGAGCATCTGCTTCCTCCTCTCACTGTGTTCCCTTACTGGTAGGTCCGCCTAAATGTAAACACTGTGTTTTGATTTTGTGTGAGCTTGAATCATTTGTTTGCTTGTTGTATTATAATTTTGTGGCCTCGGTGTTCTTGCCTTTAATATTTGGAATGATGTGCAGTTTGATCTATAACCCATTGATAACTAGGTTTTTTTTTTTTTTTTTTGTTGCTAAAACATTGATAACTGGTTTTAGTTGCTGCTTAGTAATTCACAATATCAAGTTTCACTTCTTTCGACTGATCAAGCTACATGATTCTAGTTTAAAAATTTTCAGTTTTATCCCATTATGACTTGCCTTGTCTTCGGATCCATGTAGTAGGGTTCTCATGTGTAAAAGCTATATTTGACAATGGTTATCTTAAGAGAGAAGAGTTAGTTTCAGCCCATGATGACTTGGCTTATCTTAGGATCCATACACTAGGATTATCATATGTATAGAAATTCAATTTCCTCAACCTCTCATAATTTTGGGAGTTATTTATTTATTTTTCCATTAGTCATTAAAGTTTCTGTAATTATTTAAATTTATCTAATTATCGTGACTTTAAATAACCTACATTATATTAGGAAATTATTTCCCTTTTAATTAGTCATTTTTGTGCTAAATATTTTCCTTTTTTTGAATGGAAGATTATAATTTATTTACTTATTTTGTTTGAGAAGAATGATAAAACCTAGAAACTATAGCAATTACAATAAGTGACGGATGGGTCATTCTACCGTGCCCCCCTTATATTTTATAGTATCATAACAGAGAATAAACATGAATAATGACTGAAGTTGTTGCAACTTTATGTGCCTATGGTTTTGTATTGAACTCCTTTTGGTTTGTTGTTGAAGCATGCTACTATGAAGAACTTTGCACCAATAACTACATCAATAAAGGATTAACTGACACAACTCTTCCTTATACATTTTAACCTTAAGAAGATAGAGGCACGAATAAACATTACAACAAGACACAGCTTACACAAAAATATCAACGACTGAAAGGTTGACATCGCACATTCTCCCAGCTCATCGGACGTACGGGAATAGGATGGGACCCCATTTCAAATACGGTGATGGCCAGTGAGGAAGCATGGGCTGCTGCATTTGCAGTAAGTCCTTTAACATACTCCAAACTAAATTTATTACAATTATATATGTATAATATATTGGTGAAACTGTGAATTTAGTCCCACGACGAAGGAAGTGTGTACAAGTCTGAAACTATTTTTTAAGAGGAGTGTTAGTTATTTGTTGGTATCACATGATCAAAGATTTCATTTTGATTGAATTTCAAGCTTAAGAACTATGCTTGGGAACAAGGTGAATGTGTTTTCACCTGTTGTTTTATTAAAATAATGCTGGGTGTTACTTAAATGCTTTGGGAATTTCTTTTTTTGGTGTAATATGAATAAATGGGTGTTGGTCATGTTTATGTGGTTTCATTCTGATTGGACTATGGGTGATGGTCATATATTCATTTATTTTCATGCATTTATAAATTGGAAATGCCTATAAAAAAACATAAACATCATCAAAGAGGCAGTATTTGATATATTTACTATTTACCCTACATGCAAATGCAGTATACATTGGAAATGCGTACATGCCTACTGTTTTTTATATTTGCTATTTAGCACTTATAAACTGCCTACATGCTTATTGTTTTTCATACTTACTATTTAGCACTTACAAAATGCCTACACGCAGCTTCTTACTCCTAGCTATCTTGTCAAAAAAAAAAAATTCTTATATGAGGTCATATTTTCTTTTTCTTTTTCTCTCCTTTTTTTTTTTTTTTACTCTTGCCATACTTTTTTCTTTTATAACCTGCTATATTTGCAATAAATATATAATATGATTAGAATAATATCATTTTATATGTACTCATTATGCATAAACTAAAACAAACCATGTTAATAATTGTGAAAAAAATAGTCTATAAACCTTTTTTTTCCACACTATGAGAAGAGAGAAAAATAAATTCATTTTATGGTAGATAAATATTATACGGAACTTAGCCTTACATTTTATTTGTAGTTGATAACAAATTAAATAGATTTCATTGTACAATTATAATATTTATAGAGAATCTAGCCTGACTCTGTCATGACCCTAGTATGATTAAGTTACTTTGTCCTGAAACTGCAGACTTAAAGTCTTTAAATTAAGAAGACGTTGACCCAATGTCCATCAAGAAAAAAAAACAAGACCTTGACCCAATGAAGTAATTAAACCTAATACATTTAACTTATACAATGGAGTTAGGAGTCATTCTTTTGGTAACAAATCATAGATTAGTCTTTTAGATAACTATGATTATCTGGCTTAAGATATATATGTACTATAGCTAGCTAGTGGCAGGGACGGAACTAGGATTCAAAGTTGGGGGGGCTAGGCTTAAAAAAAAACAAGACCTTGACCCAATGAAGTGACTTTCTCATTATCTACAAATCATATAAAAGTTATATAAATTATAAGGATATATTTAACATCTATGTAACGTTCAAATAATTCCTTAACTTGTAAATAATGAGAAAATTAATGTTTGTTTGGTTTGGTTTGGGTCTAATTTTTGGAACAATGAATTTATAAGATAGGGAAATAATAATGAAGTATCTTAAAATTAATTAAATAAATAGTGAAACTACTACTCCTTTTATCATTTCTTACTTATCTTTTGAACCAAAATTTGACACATATATTGATATATACTCCATCTAGCACTATAGCAAACACATTCTACCCATTTAGGCAATCAGAAGTTCAGCATTCACACAACCCAACACAACTATTTTATTTATGAAAAGGATAGCCACAAGTTCACACACTATCAATTCAAGAGAGAGGGGAGAGCATAGACTTGAGTAGTGATTTGCAAAAAAAAAACAAAAAATCCAGATTAGAGAAGGAGGAGGGGACTGATGGAAGATCCTCATGAAAATTTAAAATTCACAAAGGATTTACCTCACAAGCTCACACAACAAATCTTAGATAGAGCAAAGAGAGGGGATTGATGAAAGATTTCAAAGAAGAGAGGTCAATTTAGACAAGAGTCTGATATGCTATATTGCCTAAAGGGTATTCTTGTTATCTAGATTTGTGATTTTTTTGATCGGTTTTTTTGGTTTGTTTGAATTTTTTTTTTTGGACAACTGGGCAAACAGTAGGTCATAATTTTTTTTTTCCTATTTACATTTCATGGATCAATTTGTAAATATTTGAGGGGAGGGGGGCCGAGTATATAAATTTTGGGATCATATGTTAAAAATTTTGTTTATATGTATACAAAAGTCAAAATTTTAAAAATTTGGGGGGGGAGGGGGTATGGCCCCTCCGTCCAAACGTATTTCATGCAAACTTAAAACCATCCCACCCCTACTTTCCCAAAATGCATGAATTTCTACTCATTCTTTCATTTGAGTCAAGTACCTGTTGAAATATATGGTGGCCTATTATATAGTTGTACATGGTAGGGGTAATAATACAAGAAAATGTATGCATGGATTATCAACATGATATTGACACATTAGATTGTTTTTTATATTTACTATTTAGCACTTACAAAATGCCTACATGCCTACTGTATTTTAAATAAGTCATCTAACCCAATATATATCGTTGTTAATAGGTGAATCATAAATTCAAGGAGTTCAAAAAAAAAGGGGCTGCAACACTATGAGCTATTGGGCAAGCTTTTCAATTCAAACACAGTCACGGGTTTCCTCCAAATATCATCTACCTAACCAGCTCCTGACATTGACAAGGAAAGAGAGCTGGATGCAGCCTTCTTATCATCTAATGTACACGTCAATGTGAACACTGATAGTGTGGATGACATTGAGGAGCTGCCCACACCGAGTGAAGCCCAAAGCCGGCGGCAAGTTGAAAAGCGGCCAGCTGAACCGTCTAGTTCAAGCGGAAGAAGGAAGAAAGGGCACTCCCTTGAAACCATGACTGAGGCAATTTTGGGGTTTACTGAAATGAGGAACTGGAGGGGTAAAAAGTCCACCGACACCGGAAAGTCAGGTGTGGGGGGTCAGACTGATTCAGTTACTCAAGCTATAACACTACTTAACCAGCATACAGATGTGGATCATGTCACATATTGCAAGGTTGTGCAGGAGCTTCATAACACCAAGAGTAGATCCGCTTTTTTTACTATGACGGTTGATAGAAGAGGGGCTTGGATTGAGTTCATTGGGGGTGGACTACAGTAAAACTGGAGGTGGTTGATGGTGTGCACCATTTAGATAGCCTAGGAAGTTAATTACTACTGTTTTTTTGCTTTAATGTGAATTGGAAAAGTTTGTATTATGTTAGTCCTTTTGGACAATGTTTGAATGGTGCCTTTTGGACGATGTTTGCATGCTGCCTTGCATTATTATGTTCAATGCTTTGGATATCTATGCTAGTTATGTAAGAAATATGTTTTGTTAATAGGTGTCTCTTCTATGAATTGCCTTTTGTTTGGTGACATGTATATATGTTGCAAAATTTAATGTGTTCTTTATGGAAGATTTGTGGTACAAACAGTACCATCTATATATGTATAATCTATTGATTTTGGTGACTCATAAATGTAGACTTTTATATTCATGCAGAATTAGATATGCTCACTTAAGAACAATTATATATTAACTTATATATAGTTAAGTATATATATACATACAGCCATATATACACATTTATATATACTAACTTATATATATACATACAGCAATATATATACTCTTTAATATACACATATATATATATATATACATCTATATATATATATATATATATATACACTAACTTATATATAATCCTACAGCAATATATATACTCACTTATATATATACATACATCAATATATATAGTCATTTATATACATATATATATATATATACATACATCTATATATATATATATATATATATAACTTATATATAAACATACAACAATATATGTACTCACCTATATATATATATAGTAACTTATTTATACATATAGCAATACACACACACACACACACACACACACACACACACATATATAGATATGTACATATATATAGTGGCTGATGGGAACTTCTTGGCTGCCCATAGGTGTGATTTAGTTATGGCTAACACCGATTTAGATTGTGATTCAGTGATGGCCAACACCAATTCAGATCTTGATTCAGTAATGCAAGACACCAATTCAAATCATAGTTTAGACATATCTGACCCCGAGTCAGATGAGTACGATAGTGAGGTGGAGCTTGAGATTGCCACAGCATACGTTCAGCTATGTATAGAGTACGTGCAAAAGTACTACATAAAGCAACCTATGTGCAATAGTATCCTAAGTGGGAGGTCATATGTGATTGAAGCACTAGAAGGAAATCCCCAAGTGTGTTACGACATCTTCCGCATGGACAAGACCATTTTTAGGCACTTGTGTAATGAGTTGAAGCGGCTACACCTATTAGAGGACACTGTTATTGTTTTAGTTGAGGAGGTCGTTGGGACAGTACTATTTATCGTCGGACACAACGATGACTATCGGCTAACTGCCAACCGCTTCCAACATTCTCTCGAGACCATTCAAAGGCGGTTTCGGCATGCCTTGCGTGCTATCCATGCTTTGGGACGTCTCATCATCCGGCCTGACGTTGATGAAGCTGAGCTTCCTCATTCACTTCGAGGGAATGAGAAATATTATCCATGGTTTGAGGTACGCTATGATTTTTCTTTCTAAACTTGTTAGATAAATTCTCACATCGATTCATTAAAATGTGAAAAAATTGTAATAGAGAATAGAAAGAAAACAATATGAAGTGTGAAAGAGAGCTGAAGTATTTCTAGTATTGGTGAAATTGATGTTAATTGAAAAATACAGCAATCAAAGTTGACTTAAACAACAATGAACATAGTGTTGTTAGCCATTATCATTTGAGGAATTTATATGGTGTAGTTATCCTAACAATTATAAAATATATTCTAATTAGAGCTACGTATTTTTTGAACAGAAATGTGTGGGGGCCATCGATGGGACTCACATAAGTGCTTCTCCCCCATCTGGTAGGACCACCGCATTCAGAGATAGATGGAGTGACATCACCCAAAATGTGATGTGTGCATGCAACTTCGACATGCGGTTTACGTATGTGCATTCTGGATGGGAAGGGAGTGCAAATGATTCACGAGTCATGCAAGATGCACTTGGACATGCCAAGTATGAGTTCCCTTGGCCGCCTAGAGGTAAAAAAGAAAAAATTATTTATTCATTTGGTCTTGGATTTCTTCGTTGGGATTGAGATCTGTTGGGACATGCCAAGTATGAGTTCCCATGCTATTTGTCTTGTGATCTAATTATGGGATTTGTCACATCAAAAAATTACTTGTGGAGAGTTTTATATAATGCATTACTTGTAGTCATTCGGTGAATCTGACTGGCGTAAATTAGTTAATTTGATTATGGCTGGCGTTAAATTTAAAATTGATTGTCATAAAAATAATATATTATCTTCTATGTTATATCATGAATGTACGGAGCTAACATTCATGGATTGGTGTCTTGCAATAATTTCAAGATTTATCTTCTATGTTATATGCAATTATCTAACTTTATAAACTTTTACACAGTTTTGAACTCCCCACAAAATATGGCCAACACAAGAATAACATTTCTCACCTCTTTATTAACTTCATTGCTATTTGTAGTTTATTTGTAGTTTATGAATTTAGCCTTCTAAAAGGCATCATCACTTCATCTTTATTTGTAGTTTATCTACTTACATGGTTTGTAGTTTAGCAGATTTTTTTTACTGTACTTAGCAGAAAAGATAGTTGTGTTGGGTAACATTAATTGCCAATGGTTATCACTCTTATTGCAGGATCGTACTACCTTGTTGACTCGGGGTACGCAATAGGCAATGCATTCCTCCCCCCACATAAGTCTACACGCTACCATGCTCAGGAGTTTCGGGGTGCGAACCGGCAACCTACTACCCCACAAGAGTTGTTCAATTATAGGCATTCCTTATTGCGGATGGTGATTGAACGATGCTTTGGCGTGTTAAAGGCGAGGTTCTCGATCCTGACTGAAATGCACTCCTTCTCCATCTCTAGATAGCGGTTGATTGTGACCGTTTGCTGTGCACTGCACAACTTCATCGGCATGTACAACGGGGCGAATGAAATGTTCCATGTGTGGGAAGGATCATTTGTGCGTAATAGCGACGCAAACCTAGCGGGAGCTGCACGCGTAGGCAGTGGGGGCATTGAAGAAGCTTTTAATGCTCGGGCACAATGAGCGATGTCGGAGTATCGTGATGTGATCAATGCTGCTATATGGGCGGATTACACAAGCAACCATGATTGAGCTATTTGGGAATAGATTGAAAATGTGGATAACATGGAACCATAACTGTTGTTGACGTTGTTGGCTTATTTTCCTTACTTTTTAGTTTAGATTCAGAACAAAAATTTGTAGTGTTTTGGTTGGGCTTTGAAACAGTTGTTATCACTAGGAATAGTTTGTTGGTATTGTATTTGTCAGTTCCTCAAGTTTCATATGATGCTAAACTTAGACTTGTGTTTGGGTTTTATATGATGAGTGTTGAGTTTTGCTTTGGTAGATTTAAAAAAATAATAATAATAAATAAGCTCTTCCCAAATCCTCAAAAACCTATAAAATGTTGGCATAAAAATGAATGAGTTTAACAATTAATCAAGCTAGCTCTTAATGGCTTATCAATGCAAGTAAGAAAGATGAGATTTCCATAGTTTCATTGTTCATCAATATAGGGTCAACTAAGGGTAGTTTTGGGAGATTTTATGTAATCAATAGAAAATTTCAGTTCTATGGCTCTAGGTATCATATTCATAATTGGAAGATCGATTCGTATGAAGTTTAATACCATTGTGTCATTGTGGACAAATAAAGAATAAAGAAAAAGCATGAAGAAATGACCCAATTCTAGTCAACTACAATGGACAATATTATGGGATTTACTCAATCAAACACAAATTTTTCAATAGGTTTCTCTCTTTCTCTCTCTCTAATTTCAAGATTTATAAAAAAAGTTTCTCACTTGTTTAGCTAAATTGTTACTGTTTATGAGGACATGTATTATTTTCCATGAAAAATGATGTAGTGGCAGAGGAATGCAAGGCATAGCAAAAACCCTAAATAATTCTTAAGAGTCATTGTGCAATCTGTTGTTTACAAAATTCTTCAAAGTGCAATCCCAATAACATACTATTAAAAAAGAAATATTAAGCCAAAAACATACTATTATAAGAGTACTGAGTCAACCCCATACATATACCTAGCACTAGTAAAATGGATGACTCAAGATTGTCCAAAAATAATATAGAGCACATCAAGTTCATGAGTTATATGTACATAATAAGATAATATGGTAACACCATTGTCATAGTTAGCAGTAGTGCAAGTGCAGTGCATAATAAACACCAAAATATGAGCATAATCTTCACCAATTTTTTTGTCTGATCTAAGGGGTGGATCTTGTCATGCATGACCCTCAATTCCTCTCGCAATACATACAGCTCTTCTTGTAGTTGTTGGAAAATGACAATGGCGTCTTCAAGGGAATACACCATTGAAAAAATCCACGTGTCATTTGGGCAACATTGGAAAAGCTTGTATTGATTCTCATATCGCTTCTCCGAAATTCTCACACTTGCTCTCAAGCCATAGAAACAGTTGGAATTTTGAAACCGAAGGCCATCGTCAATATCCTCATGCATTGTGTCCAACATTTACAAGATGAATCCGCAAACCTACCCACTTACACATTACAAAACATAATCAACAGTATTAAACAACCATTTCAACATTCTATGAATTCGTGCAACAAAAACTATAGCAACATATCCAAGCAGACCCTATGGCTATGCAATTTCCTATAACTGTATTGAAAATGTTGGTGCTATATTAATACAAACTTTCAAATTTTTTACTTAGAAAACCATCATTCACATAACCACAATAGATAAAACCAAAAGTACTCAAAACAGAGAACAAAACCTTTGTTTTCATCACTATAATTGACGAATAGGCCTAAAGAGCACCACATTATATCCATCATATCCAAATTGAATTAAAAAAAACTCAGTCAAACCTACCACAAAATCATGAAATTCACCAACCTTAAATCAAAATAAACGATTAAAAATTCATATGCATTCCACTATTTTTAGGATATAGAACTATGAAGTGGTACTGTGGCAGGAAGCCCTTTTCCCAATTCAATTTGTTTACCTTGTCATAAAAAGAAAATGAAAGGGGAAGAAAAATATACTGGTTTACTAATTTCCACAACTGCATATAAACTTATGCATCCTACGATTCAATTACAAGACCTGAGGTACGAGTATAGAACTCTACTCAATCCAACACAAATAGAGGTCTTAAAATCTTTCACAGAACAGTTCAACTGTAATTTGAAAGGCACAACGTTTTAGGTGGAGAAATAAGTAATTGATAATCCTCAAAACCATCCAAAAAGAAAGAGGATACTTCGAATTGAACTTTTTTACTAACCAAGATCAAAGTGTACTTAGCAAACAAGTTTTCATTTTTCCATTAATGAACATCCAATTCAAATTAAATACTACAAAATCTCATCACATAGCATTTCCTCAGCAACAGAATTCAAACGACACATAATATACCCTCCTAACCCCCTTCCTCACTTCTCCCCTTCAACCAAATCTAATTCTTAAACTCAGCTCAAAATAACTATCAAATTCACATATAAATCACCATAAACTCCCTCAAATTTAGAGAAAAGTCACTGAACCCATCAATCAAAACCCAAAAATTACCATTAGTGCGCATGTCAGAAACTTTGGTTTCTAAACAGTCCAAAGAGGACCGAACCTAGAACCAAACAAAGTGTTAACAAAAATTTTCAATTTAATGGGTTGTAAATCAAATATTTGTTTCAATAGCTGATTTTTGTCGAGAAAACCCATTTTGATTTCGAGAATGTAGGGCGTGTGTGTTTGGATTATGAATCGAAAGTTGTTTCAACATCTAACAAAGAACAGGGAAAATGGGTTTTCTAGATTGGTGAGGAAAACAAAAAATAAAACTTTAAACTGAGAAATCTGTGACTTACAAATGAAGTGTTTAGACCATAACCCATTCACAAGCAAGGTGAAAGTGAGATTATTTACTTGGATCTTGGAGTGATGGGTCGGCGGCGACAAAATGTGTGCGCCATTGTTGGGTCTTCGAGTGCTAATCGTGGAGATGAGATCCGACGAACAAGAAGCCTAGCCGTGGATGAGATGAGGCGTCGATGGAGATGAAAGGCGTCGATGGCTTTGGTTTTCTGCTCTCAGGGAAGAGAAGGTATACAGAAAGAAAGAGATTAGCAACGGGATCATGTGTACTCTTTCCCATTAAAAAAACAATTATTTCGTACTTAGTCAGCTTTTTTCACAAAATAAAACACCCACACCAAACACATATTTATGTTTTTTGAATAATGAAATATATTATTTAAACCATGATACCAAACACATTTTTGTGTTTTATAAACACCAAAAACACGTTTTTCAACAATACTTTTTAAACTACAATTTTCACATCTTTTTAAAAAACAATTTTTAAACTCTATGACCAAACGGGCCCTGAACGTGCCAAGAACTTTGTAACTTTACTAATTGATACCTATTTATGTTTCTAAAATATTTAGGGTTCAAATCTCCTCTCCATCATAGTAACTATCAAATTAATAAATAAAAAAGGTTAAAAGTAATTTGCATTAAAAGTGTTCTAATGTTACTAGCTATTTAACAAAATTTAAGATGCTCTAGACTGCACTAGGAATTTTTTTTTTTTTTTTTTTTTTTTTTTTTTTTATTTTTTAAGAAAGGTGTACAAGAGTGTAGCGGCAAGATGAGCACAACGCCATTATTTCAATAATCAAACTAAAGAAGAAACTTTGTTATAATAATTTCTATTTTGGAGTTCACCTATATTTGCCAATAAAGTTAAAATATTAGAAATTTGTTCAAACATGAACCTTTAAATCTTCATCTTTGAAACATAGCATGCTTTACTGAGATATGATGTTGATATTGTGAAGGGATGGAACCAGAATTTGAAGTTAGGGGGGCAACTCTACTACTAGTTGTGTCCGGTAGCTCCAACCTCTAAGTCTAAGTTTTTTGTTATGGGTAAAATAGATTGATTGAACTTAATTTTTTTAGCTTTATTATTGGTAATATTTGTTGTTGGGCCAATTTTTTGAGGCTTGTATATTTTGTTTTAGGTTTAGTCTATTAATTTTTTATGTCCTTTAAAAGGTGAAAAAAGCTAAAACTACAAAATTTTTACAAATTGCTAATGTGGTGAGTGGTTATTGATAAGTAAAAAATTATGCAAGTGTACCAATTAATAAAAATTTGCTATCTCAATAGTTTGTATAAACGTTGTAAAAATGTTTGTGGCTATAACATTACTCTCAAAAAAAGTGATGGCATTATTAAGGAGGGCAAAGTGTAATTTTGTTGAACAAAATTGTTAAAATTAGTACCATTAATATATTAATATTTTTTTTTTTTTTAAATTTAGTCCAATATCAGCTCCGTCCATGATATTATGCACTTCCATACATAGTTTAGGAGAAGAAATATTGTAATTATTTATTTATTTTGTTGTCATGTAAGGTGAACCTTTTGGTGAAATAATGATATATTTATTTTTTTTTACCAAAAAAAAGAATTCATATTTATTTTTGGTCTTGTTTTTGTCATGGAAATCAATAAGTGACAACTCGAGCTCAAAACCCTTAGATCTAAGGGATAAAATTTCGTTGTTTGAGTCATTACTTTGAGACTTCTTTGACCCATTGGATGATGATTCTCAGATTATATAAGGAGCATACAATAATGAAGTTTGTATTATCATAGGCTACGAAAGCACTCGGCTAATCCTTTCAAAAAGTTATTTAATTAAAGTTGATTGTGAGAGTTTCCGGTGACTTGGCTGACAACGTAGCTGTAAGCCTGTAATCCATCTCCACCCAATTTCCCAAATTTATTTTTCAGCCCAAGTAGAAGGTATGTTATGACTTATGTGAGAAATTGGAGGAAAGCTAAAAGCCATTTTTAAGGAAGAGGAAGCAATATCTTATATATTTCATGCAAAAAATGGTAAATATATATCTATTTCGTTAAACAAACATAAAAAAATAAAGAAACAACAAAAAAAATGCTTGTTGAAATTCCAGATTAACCAAGAATAAACACCAAGATAGCATTGAACATGGAGGGAATGTGGTTTACTTGTTATTGTTAAATCATTTTTCGAAAGTGGGTTAGTTGGTTATTTTGATTTCATATATCTACCTCATTAAACAAAGATATAAAATAAAGAAACAACCAAAAAGGACTTGTTGAAATTCCAGATTAATCAAGAATGAACACCAAAATAGTATTGAACGTGAAAGAATGTGGTTTGCTTGTTATTGTTAAATGATTATTTTGATTTCATAATAAAAGTAAAACTCCTTGCCGATATTCCGATATTATGTGAATATTTACAAGAAAGAAGGGGAAAAAGTTAATTGAATTGATTATGTAAATCTTTACAAGAGAGAGGGGGAAAAAGTTTGTTGGATTTTGATTAAGTGAGTTCAACCCTTACTCCAACGGTTAGAATTTGTGTAATCTAGTTCCTCTAGAGATAACTTAATTTATTTGTTAGGTTTTCCAATAACCTTACATTCCTCAATAACTTTTTTAGGGAATCAATGTTCTCATAATTTTAGCTTAATTATGTTAATTGCAATTTAAGATACCTTGTGAAAATGAGTAAGGTTCAGGTAATATTTGATGTAATCCTTACATTACTTAACTTTTTTTTGACAAAGAATTTTGATAAATCAATGATTGGATAATATTATTTCATCATACTCTCCATTTATGCCAAAATACTAATATAAGCGAAGATAATTAACTATTTCATCATAATATATATACATATATATATATATATATATATATTAACTTTTAAACTATGCACACAACATTATTTTGTGAATAAGATAGTAGATAACAATTGATTAATATGAAATTTAGTGTGTATATTAAAAACAACAAAAATATGTCCATCTGTGAGATTATATAATGTTATTGAGTTACGTGACATTGCAAAGAGTAACACAATGAGTATGTAACTTGATAAAGTATCTTATGCCCAACCTTATTAACATGGGTTGAGATGGATTGGAAACCCTGCTTAACCCAGTTCATCGATCTGAAGCAACCTATAAAGCAATTAGGTTCACTATCTTATTGCAGGTTCCAAATAAAGTACTGGCAAAACTTAGAAGTATGATTGTCATACATCAAGCATCATCTTGTAGAGCATTCAGTTCTGCACTAAAAAATTTAAAAAAAAAATGGTGCAATTAAAGATTCACTTACTGTTGTTTGCAAATGCTTACTTCTGTCGAGAATGGAAGCAGATGACTGATCAATGCTTGTTAAGGTTCTTACATAAGAAATGCTTATAAAAGATCACCATGTTACCGGTGCAATTAATGTTCTAATTTCTTCAAGATTGTAAGATAAAACTTGCAACAAGTAAATTGGCATTTAGATTTTGGGGTCTTAAAAGCATACCCTTCTATTGTGTATCAAAATTTATGGTTTCTAGTGTAGTAAATCCAATTGCCACTATAAAGCACAAATCTATCTCCAACGACCCAATCGCTATAGAATTCATCGATTAATTATGCGTACATCAAATGCACGTACCATAAGCACAACTCAAAGCGGTGGTTTTGTTTTGCCTCATTTTCTCTATTCTAGCAATGCCTTATTATGTTATTAAATGGTATTTCAGCCACAAATTATGATAGTCATTTAGTAACTTAATACTCGAAAGATAGGCAGATGATCTTGCCTCTACTTTAGCTTCAACAAAAAACTATCTGCCTTCATTTCTCCCAATCTGGGAGTTTATAGACAGATCATTCAGCTATGTTTTGGGATTATTCAAAGTGAGGAAAATTCTTTTCATGTGGTGCTATGTTTTTTCATTAAGGAAAATTCTTAGGTACTCATAAAGTATAACGAAATGATGCTCTCTTCTCTCTTGTTCACGGTGAACTTTACCATAAATTTAATGAGTGAACTCTATCATGAATGTGAAAGAAAAAAGCACCACTCACTATGCTCTGAAAGTACTTAAGAATTACTCTTCCATCTAAGTTAACGGTAAACTTAATATCGATATGCAAAGTGTAACAATGGTCATAGTTTATAATGCAAAATGTGTATTTGAAAAGTTTATGATGCAAAACATAATTTAAAGTATAGTTTAGGATGATAAAGTGTAATATTCCCTAATAAAAGTCCTAAAACTTTTTTAACACCAAAAAAAAAAAAAAAAAAACCCTAAAACCTATGATCCCTATATCCTAAATTCTAATTCCTCTAACCTTATATCTCAAAAACCTCGGGGTTTGATGAATAACAGTTTTCATATAAATATAACTAAATGTTAAAGTTTTTATTTTTTTATCATTTCAGTCTTCTATATTTCAAATTTCCTCAATCCAGTTCTCCGTTAACTCACCATTCACATATTCTGTTAGTTTTGGCAATAATTTAATATTTAATATGTATTATATTATATTATTTATTAATTTAAAACAACATTTTCTTATAGAAAACCCAAAAATTAAAAGAACCTTAATTACCCCCAACCTGTCGCATCTGAAGAACATGAAATTCCCAGCCTAATCTGATATGTGAGAGACTTTTTTTTTTTTTTTTTTTTTTTTTTTTTTTTTGAGAAGGACGATATGTGAGAGACTGAGAGCAAGAAAGAGAAATATTTATAACGCAACGGATAATGGGGTTTTTAAAATACAAATTTTACAAGAGCAAGAAAAAAAAAGTAAGAGAAATGAGAATAAAAAAGAACCTAGAAACCCGTAGTAGTTGTGAGGAACAACAATGCTTGGAGAAATCAATAATTTCAGGTTTCTTTTTTTTTTTATAATTTTTTAAAATTCATAAATAAATAAATAAATATTAAATTATAGCCAAAATGGCACCGTATTGGGTAAATTAGCGACAAATATGGATGTGAGTTAATAGAGGACTTAATTAAGAAGATTTGAAATTTAGATGACTGAAATAACAAAATGCAAACTTAAAGGACTGAAATGAAAAGTAGCGTAACTTAGAAATTAAATGAGTTTTGCATTTTGTTCATAAAATAAAATAAAAAAGAAGCCCATAATCTTTAAACTTTTAACCTTAAATCATAAAAGTTAAAGTCCAAATTCCAAAGTTTGATAAATACCATATTCTTTGTTTATATGCAACTCAAAGTAGTTTTATAATTAATTTGAATAATCAAAATGAAAAATGCTAGCTAGCTCAAAGTTTCGGTCGGGCAATAATATTTATCTATTTAATATAAAATTTTTTTTTCTAAGAATTGTTTTTTTTTTGGTAAGTACATATGTTGTTGCACATTGATGGAGCGGAAGTTTGCAGGTTAGACATTAATGGTTTTTCATTTTGTTTAGTTTCTCTTGTCCATATTCTTGTATAGTTATATTTTCAGAATAAAATAGGTAGCTTTAAATGAAATAAATGAGGGAAAATCAAATTGAACAAATCAAGCACAAAATCAGTCATCATAACCACTCAAAGTTTTGACGCGTTACCAACATTTAAATCTCTTTATTCTGGATTCTTATTAGTTATTAGTTTCTATATTTTTACTTTTGGATCTTGAAAAATTATACAAAATAGAAACGTACAATTGAGAGAGCAGCGGAGAAGGCGAATATCAGCACATTTACGAGTATCACGAACAAATTATAAGGACTTTAGCTATAACTATATCACATGTTAGAATCTACAAGTTTAAAACAATTGGCAAATTGTGAGCACAAATTTGTCTAGATATAGACCATAGAGTCTATAGGGTATATTAGACAATACTTAAAATGCAGCAAGTCAGAATACAAGAAAAAGAAAGTTACAGGTTCAAAATTCGAAACATGCCAAGTTCGACTGATCGAGAAGAAGGCTCAACCGATCAAGACACGAATCTACATAAATTAATTAAAGCCTAACAGCTCATTAACTGACTAAAGTTTTAGATCTAATTCTCCTAATATTTAAAGGAAACCCTAGGCACGCTTTGAAGAGACTTTAGAGGTGCTCTTTTGAGATCTAAAAAGTATGGTGCATTCTCCTTTCAAAGCCATTATTGGAATTCCATCTATACATTATTAAAAATCGATAGATCAGAAGTTGCTGCAACAAGATCATACATAGCTGGTGATCTAAAATCTTTGAGTGGGATCTCAAAATCATAAACATGGGTGCTTGTGTTCAACAAATTAAGATAAAAAAGTTCATGGATTCGGAGTTGCATGTTTTCATGTGAATAAGTATTACAAGATATAGTTTTAGATTTTAGGGAGAAAATCTATTGTAAAACTTCCATTCTAACATAGTGAATTTGTTGCTTTGAAGATAGATTAATTAGGTTAAATCCTCCCTAGGTTTTTTACCTTGAAACTGTTAGTTTAATTGGTTTTCCTAAATTATCATATTGCTTGTCTTCTTTACTTTTCCACACTAAGTAATATAATTGTTTGTGTTTAACCTATATTTGAATAATAAATTTAATTATCAACTTAGTTAATTAATTAAGTTAAACAATTTGAGTATATAAGGGTCTATACAAACACACAAAGATCTCATAAATAAAAAGCCCTAAAATCTTAAACAACCCTAAGGAGTAAGGCCTAAACCATAAAGCTCTATAAATCCTGAAAATCCCAAAAAACCTAAATCCTACATCTTAAAAAACTTAAGCCAGCCAAGCCAACTACACCTATATCCTACGAATCTCTAACCCGAATGCCTTTAACTATAAAATTTTAAACTCTGCACCCTAAAATTGTGACATTTTTCTCTCTTGCCCATTGGGGCGTAACTCTTTCGTATTTCGATTATTTAATAATAATAAAAAAAAAATCTCTTCATATTTCTTCCTTCGTACAAGTAACAAATCAAGAATGTATTTCACAACTTCATCATCGTGACCAAGGTATCCTCTTATTTGGTGGTCAGGATGAGTGAAGATTGGTGTCCAAAAATCTGTTGCCTAATTAGCCCCGTGAAGAATGGTCATATATTTAGTTAGCATTGTTCTATTGGTAAAAAAACTAAGATATAGCAAATAATTATACTGGCAAATAACTTGAATGTTTACAACAAAATTAATGTGGGAGTGTTGTTAATTTATATATCATTAATCCAGGGTTTAGTCTCCCTGTTTGCACATACTTGGTGTTCAGTGCTTCATCTTATTGCTTGCAACTCAGCTAGTTGACTAGTTGTTGTAGATTCATGAAAAATTCCTCAATTACCAGATGATAGAATGAGTTGGTATATGGTATAAGAATTATTGCTTACACATTATGTGTATACATGGGGAACACTGAAGCATTTAACATGTACTTGTACCATGATTTCAGTACCACTTGCTCTGAAACTTCGTAACTTTAAAACTGATTGGTCTTTGTCAAAACAAAGTGAAAGCAGGGAAAGAAAAAGACTATTAAAGGCAGCCTATGGCTTAAGAGGTTGGATCAGATTTCCCCATAAGCCTGCGGTGGTGGGAACTCTGAGTCTGTTCTCTCTCTCTCTCTCTCACACACATACTTCTCGTGCCATTCAATTATGGAAGTCTCTATCAAAATATGGGATTCCTTTAATTTCTCCCTTTCTCTGAGGCTTCCAGCCTTTAGAACTAAAAGGATAAGAATAATCTACTTTATATAAAGAACATTGTAATCTCATGCTGTGAGAATTCGACTGCTCAATTATAAGTACCCGTGGCCATCTCCTTTGGACCAAGTAGGGCGATGAGCACTTACAAAACTTTGTGGCATTCATTTTACCCTCCTCCTTTTTTTGGTTGTCACGAGTTTTCATATGACTCCCTTTCTAAGGACCAATTATATAGTTTTTGTTTTGTCAACTAAAATCATTATAGTTTTCAATCTAGATGGTATATAAAGATGAGTTTTACTAACGTATGCCATAGTGCATATGTTTAGATTGTTAGTCACTAGTTTAGGAATTTTTTTTTTTTTTTTTTATCAAAAGTGAAAGGGTAACTAATTTTTTTTACAATTTTTTCAATTTTCTATAAAAAGTTTCCTAAAATGGATGATTAATGTGTGTCCGAACCTTATAAAGATATTGAGTTTGATTGTAAAAACCAAGATCGATATCTATGAATAATATGCTAATATTTCAATAATATACTATAATATCGATTTTAGCCTCCTTAACCCACTTTAATATACTAATATCATTATAGGTTTTTTTTTTGGACTAGATGGGTGTACAGAGCTTTTGAAGCACTTGACTAATCCCTGAATGAATGTAATCTTTATCTCCCACACATATTGAGTAATTATATATATATGGAGAAATTCCTTGAGGTAACCCAAAGTGGTGTATTAGATGAATCGAATCCAAGAATTCATAGTTTTTATGAGTCTTGGAAACCGTGACAGAGTTAGGATTTTAGTTAAGAGGCAAGATTAAAATAAAAAGTTGAAAAAAAATTAATTAAAAAATGTTAATTAGTCTAAGTAAAAAGCATTTTAATTAATTATGAAAAGTTTGATTGACAAAGAAAAAAATATGTAAATATAAGTTATAATTTAATTATTCATGCTTAAGGTTGGAGTTGATACTTAGTATAATATTTATTATGTTTAAGGTATTTTATAATCTAAGCTGACTATAGATATATATCTGAAATAAGTAAAAGGTATATATAAAAAGTTAAAAAGAATTAATATATAGTAATTAATAGGTGAAGTTAAAATTTACCTAAATACATGATATTCAAACAAGTCATTTAATAAAAGCAAAATGGAAAAATTAAATTAATATAAAACTATTAAATAACGAAAATATATTAAAAAATTTTAAAATTTTCTATGTATGTCTTGATTTTTTAAAAAGGTTTAATGAAAATTTTATTAATTTTAAATTAACTAAAAAGAATCAACCTTTATCTATTTTATCTTAGCTTTCATTTACAACTATACAAATGTGAGTTTATTGAAAAAAATATAAATAAAAAAATAATGCACTATCAAAGATTTTTTTTTAAAGTAAACAAATAAAATTTGATATATTGGTTAGAGGAAGTTGTGATAATATACACTTTTAACGATCACTGTAAAGCTTCATATTGGATATTTTCCCCCACATTTCAAACCTTGCCTAGCATTTGAGGGGATATGTAGTATATGTCTGAAAGGGGTTTAATTTTGTTGCAAGTTTTTAGTCATCATAGGGCTTCGTTGTGTTGTCAATAGTCAATGTCAAACTTTTCCTTTGTGTTGAGTTTAATCCTCTAAGAGGGGCCCTGATCAATGGACTTGTTAACCACTAGATGGTGGATCTAGTTCAAATGTTAAATCATACTTATTCTTTGCTAATACATTAATTCGAAGCTCCTGAGAATTTGACAGCACTTCCGACCACCTGAAGAAGTTACGGATCACTATCTCTCAAGTTTTGATTTAGGCTCTTCATCTTAGTTAGCTATAGTTACATTGTATACAAATTGAATGTCAATCAATATAAGGTATCATGACCCACCATGAGATTGATAGAGGGATGGATTAGAAGTGAGGTGATTTATACCGCTATTAACTATCGTAGAGTGGTTTAGTGATAGACGTCCTCATATCATTTTACGTTATGCTTGGTAAGAGTTGAGTCATTTGTTTAGTGACAATTCAACGAATGTGCTGTGTCCATAACGATGAACTCATTAAGGATCCGATGATACACATTATATTACTTTTGACCTTGTACAGACTCATTTTTTATTTAGGGAAAAATAAACTAAAAAACACTGGCATCGAGATTGTAAACATTTTATACCATTTTGGTGATTGCACCCATGATTTGATGCAGAACTGGACCTTCTTTCTTTTACTTTATATATATTGAGTCAGAATGAATGAATGTCAGATGAACTCCTTACCCTTTTATTGTCCCTACAACTTCTGCCATTGGATTTGAATGAAAGAATAAAGATTCCAAGGCGTGTTATAGTGAATAAAGAGAAGGCTTTTTTAGAATGGGAAAGAGGCGGATGTTCTTTCAAATGAAGGCGTGTATTAATAATGAATATGAATAGAGACTTTTATTTGAAATCATAGTGGAGGTTGATGCTCTCTTTTTTGGCTCCATAGTTGAATTCGAAAATTGTATGTCAGTAATATATATAGTAGATAGATTTAGAGCAGTACATCTTTACTCGCTTTTCATCTTTTTTTTTATGCAAAAGCTATCTCTCTCTCTCTCTCTTGTACTTTGCTTATCACTTTTTTTCCTTTCTATCCAGTCTCAAAATTTCAAAATTATGGGTAATTCTTACATGCTCCGAGTCTCACCATAGGGCTCACTTTTCATATGAGAGGAGGAAGTATTGTTCTTGAAGCATCTAAGTTTTTTCCCGAAATCATAGTGCTTAATTTCGAAGATTCAAGACTGCCCTTCTAGTATCTGATATTGGCTCAAACATCACTCAAGGTTGTTGTATGCCTTTTTTTTTTTTTAAATTAAATTTTAAGTATAGAAGTCAATAAAGTTGATGAAAGATTTTGAGCTATCTTTGTCCCACTGTACTGAAATATTGAGTTAATTCATGGGTCATGGCATCAAATTTCCAATCAATTGGATGTTTCTTGGTTATCGTCTCTCTTTTACTGATACATATCAATGGATGTATAGTTATGCTAAAGCACAGTTTATTATCTTCTAACAAGAAAACTTATAATCTTTTTTCTTTGCATATAATGCAGGGATGACAACCAAAAAGAGAAAAACATGTAAAAAAGAAATAGTTATAATGAAAGTAATTAACGCAAAGTGGCCATAAGTCTTGTTCATGATTTGAAAGAAGATGCTTAAGTTAATAACAATTTTACTACAAAGAACTTGTATATTGAAACGACAACCTTGGCAGTGACCTCAAAGTGTTGACTAAGAGACTTGAACCCCATACTTCTTGGTCACATGAAACTTGGGAACCATTAACCATTTTCTTGAGGTTTCATGCTCAAAACCAACTTAAGACAAATATTCAATTCTTGTGTTTTTTCTGCTATGTAAATAGTGGGGAAAGTATTGGGCACCATTGAGAGTATTCATACCATTGAGCTATTGCTTGAATTCCCATGATTGTGTTAAAATAATCCAAAAAAGGTTTTTATTCCTAAATAGTACACATTTTATAAGGAAAATGTACTTCTTTGTAACCAATTGACAAAAAAAATTGTAATTGAATTCTTTAACTATCTTCCTTGATGTGATTTAGAGCTGGTTTGTGGTTGCTATAGGAAGTAAAGCTTTAAATTTTGTAACTTTTGGGATAAAGAGTTCAAGCACTTGGTTTGTTTAACAAAACTACAGTGATGAAGTATTTTGAATTTGTTATACTTATGTTTGGTAACCAGATTTGATAGAGTTTTTAGATTTGAGAAATGAAAGAATCGAAGAATACATAATAAGAATTTGTTATACAAAGTGTTTTGAATTAGTATTTTCATATTTGAACGGAATTGAACCCAATCAAAATCATTTAATGGCCAATATTATTATTATTATTATTATTATTATTATTATTATTATTATTATTATTATTATCTCTCTCTCTCTCTCTCAAAATGGGTGGGCATTGGACGTCATTTAAAAACAAACTAAATTGACATTTATGTCAATTTGTTATTTATGTCCAAAGTTGACGTCATGCAACAAAGAGCTTTAAAGCTAAGGGCTTGTTTGAATTTGAATTGGGAGGGGTTGAAGAGTTCTTTAAGGGGTTTAAAACTCTTTTTAGCTGAACGATTTTCAATTTCGCTAAGGGTACTCAAAGTTGTTTTTAACTCTTTTTAGCTTTAGTGCATGTTTGGCATTGCCCTAGGAAATAGAATTTAATTGGAGACCTTTAATCGTAGATTTAACTGAAAGATCTTTAGTATTTTGAATGTTTGGAAAATTACAATGAATAATATTTCAATGTTTTGAATTTATAAAACATGAATAGTGATTGTAGAACTTTTCTTAAAAGTTTCAAATTTTAACATCAAGTTTTAAATGTTTTCAACTTTAAGGACCCCTTGAAGTTTTGTTTGTTTGTTTGTTTTTTTTTTAAGTGGATTGTCAGATAAGTTCTTAGAAATAGAACTTTTGTGATATATTGCTTTAACTAAAAAGTTTTTTAGTGTTTTGAGTATTTGACAAATAACAATAATTGAAACTTTAAAAGTTCTAGATTTATAAAGCATGGATACCAAGTGTGGAGATTTTTTCCCCCAAACGTTCCAATTGTTTTTTAATCTTCAAACTTAAAAAGAAAAAATATTTAAAGACCCCCTTAAAATCTCTTTAGTGAAATTGCCAAACAATTTGACAATTTTTGCAAAAAAGAGCTATAAGGCTTCTAAAGCATTTTAACACCCCTTCAAAAGGTGAACGAGATGGACAAGAGCTTTAAAATACCATTCATTGTAATTTATAAAACACAAAAAGGTTTTCCATTAAAGCTTTTTATTAGAGAATCACTACTACTAAGGGTATGTTTTGTTCTATGATTGAGCTGAAAAGCTCTTTTAATTAAGCAAAAAATGAGGGTGTTTGACAAACCATTGAAAAAGAGGTTTAAAAGGTCGTTCAAGTTGAAAACAATTTTAAGGTTAAAGTTAAAATTAGGAGATTTTAAGAAAACACTAAAGAGCTTTTCAGTCAAAACTCTATATTGCAAAGATTTACTATAAAAGTTTTACGGTTAATGCTCTACGTACTTCTTATAGCAATACTAAGTGGGAGCAAAAACTCTACAGATAAAACTCTACTTTTTTTTTTGAGAGTCTAAAACTCTACTTCTTATAACAATATCAAATGGGCACTACATATGCTTACTCTAATAATAAGAATGTTCAAAATTTTTGCTTCTCCCGATCTTGTTAATGTACCCAAGTTTTGTCTTACTACTCAGAGTACCAAGATTATTATACAAACTTTTCTCTATAATAAATGTGCTACACTTTTTGTAAGTGTTTCGTAAATGAGTGTGTTTGGGCTCAACGAGAGGGAGAAGATTTGAACTAATGATTTCTACATGTATTATAATTGTGCTCTAAACTACACGACACACCTTGGTGTCTCCTTTATTTACCAGCTTGATTAGAAAACTCTAATGACTTTGAGACATATATTCTAACTTCTAGAGATAGGATTGAGTATCACATGAAAACTTATCTATACTATACATGTCTTCTTCATCTTCTTCTTTTTTCCAGCAATACAAAATTGAAATCCTTGCCAATGTAACTTTCCTTCAGCGGTTGGCAAGTTAGGAATTGAATGCAAAAAAGTCGTGGTGAATGTGAGGAGGGGCAATTCGGTCAAATCACCACACACCCCCACTGTCACACGACTCACGTTATGCCCCTCACGACACATCCTCAAAAACCCCGTAATTCACAACGGTAAGCTTAAAAAGGGAAAAAATTTTCAAGTATACCCTTGTAAAAAGTAATTAAAATTCAAATCTTCATGGGTGTTCTCGTGCAATAGAGTTAAAAAATGACCCACTTTTGTTTAATCGCTAAAAACAAAGTCAAATACTCTCTCTCTAGAGTCTTGAAGAGGCTTGTCTCTCTACGCTTTCAATTGAGGAATGCAAAGCAAAACAGAGGCCGTGTTTTCCTGAGTCACATCTTACACGATTTAGGTCCACTTCCAGTTCCACAAAGTACAACAACCTTTGCTAAACTTCAATTTCACCACTTGTGTCTTGTTGGGTCTCTCTCATTTTCTTCTCTCTTCCAAGAAAGATTGCATTTTTTTGCACTACTTGTATTTTGTGTGCTACTGTAACATTGAGGTATAAGCCATTTCTTCAATGGCCTAAATAACAAGTATTAGTAGGCAGTGGCAGACCCTTTTTTTTTTCGGAGAAGCTTCATTGGGTTTGGTGTTAACAATGGCCACTTCAGGTGGTGGTAATTACAGAAATGGGACGCACAAGAGCTCCATGAAGGTGGATAGGTCTCTCTCTTTGAATTCAAACCCAAAGTCCTCTGTAAAGTCCAAGTCTTTGCCTTCTTCTGGGCCCCGCCGCAATAGCACTGGCTCTCTAGCCGGTGGAGCAGCCAAGGATAATGCTGGAGGTGAGTTTTGTGGTTATTATTTTTTTGGTGGTTGAAGAATGGTTATTGAGATCTTGGGCTACCCATTTCTTGTTTTGGTTGGTATAGGTGTTGTGTGTATAAGGAATGTAGAATTGTGTCACAAAATTTGATGGGTGTTTTGGGTTGTGGGAAAGAGAGGCTTTTTTTTTTTTTTTTTTTCAATTATAAATTTAATTTTTTAAAAATATTTTGGGTTGTGTACTGCCATTATGGTTTTTGCACTTTGCCTTATTTTCTTGCTTTGAAGGCGAAAGTTGCTTTAGGTAATTGGGTCATTGCTTAAGAGGAAGGAAAGTACTTTCAAAATGCTAAGCAAATTGAACTATAGAAGTTTGATTATTATTGTATTTAATTTCTGACGATAGATATTGGATAGCCTTTTGATCACTTATAGATGGAACTCCTTTAGTTTGGGTAAATTTGGGTGTCTTCTGAAAATAAAAATGCTTGTTAAACAGTCTTGGTGGGTTGGCACTTAAATTATTGTTTAAAAAAAGAAGAAGATTTTTTTCCCTTCTACAACTTGTTCATCATTCCTTTATATCCCTATTTCTCTACATCGCTCTGAATGCTATGAATTGGTTTGTCCTGGTAAGGGTAAGAGATTATGCTTTTCTATAATAATACCAACTTGTAGAGACTTTGCCAACAGTTTCTTTGATAAGTTTCTGAAGCATTGCCTTTTCGTTAATTAAAAAGGGATGACTAATAAGATTTCCTTTTTAAAGAAGCTGTGTTTTTAGCTTTTGTCAGATAATAAGCCTTTTGTTGTTCATTATATATTTCTATTTTGAGAGTAGTTCCTGGAAGAGTTCGAGTAGCTGTGAGATTGCGACCACGTAATGCTGAGGAATTGGTGGAAGATGCTGATTTTGCTGATTGTGTAGAATTGCAGCCAGAGGTGCTCTTCAATAATTATTGATAATTATGTTCTTGTTGGTTTCAATACTTGTTTTCAGTATAGTAATTCATACTCGAGTGTTCCTTTTTCAGCTTAAAAGGTTGAAACTTCGAAAAAACAATTGGGACTCAGACACTTATGAGTTTGATGAAGTGCTTACCGAGTTTGCATCCCAAAAACGTGTTTATGAAGTCGTAGCAAAGCCTGTTGTTGAGGTGTGTATAAATGTGATGACAGTTTCTGTCATACATGTTAATGCATTTGAATTTCAGTTTTTGTTTTTGAAGACATGGGTGGTTCATGGATTGATTTTTGATTATGTTATTTGTCTTGGTAATATGTTGGGAATGTATAATCAGTATAGTGGATCATATCAGTTCGATTCAAATATGGGATCAAACCAGGAATTTTAGTATAAATGCAGTTAGAAAGTTACTATAATATATTTGCAAATGCTGAATTAAAAAAAAAAAAAAAAAAAAAATCTGATGGCCATATTGTAGAAAATAAGCAAATAGCTCTTGGATTATATAGGCTTTCAAGTAATGAATAAAAGTGCGAATAAAGCTCTTTTATTTTCACTTAAATCATAAATAGGGTCAAAGTATAAGCACCTAAAGGTGTTATTTAAAGTTGAGTTTTCTTTTTGAATTTGTAACTACATGTTGTGTTTGCTGTTCCGGACATATAAAACTATCACTCGCTTCATTTGTTCATATAAGCCAGCTCAGAATGTCATCAGCTGCTTGTTTTCTTACTGTTTTATATATTTATTTATTATTTTTAAATTACTTTTTTTTTTCGCCTTTCATCTGCTGCTTGTTTTCTTTCTGTTTTATTTATTTATTATTTTTAAATTACTTTTTTTTTTTTGCCTTTGATATGCATTCAAGGGAACTGTTTATATGTTTCATTACATAAATTCGGGTAAGTTTGTTTTCTTTGTTTTTGTGGAACTCCCTCCAATTGATGTGCTTCTTTGTAATTTTCTTTTTCAGAGTGTTCTGGATGGTTACAATGGAACCATCATGGCATATGGGCAGACTGGTACTGGTAAAACATATACTCTTGGACGACTTGGAGAGGAAGATACAGCTGCTCGTGGAATAATGGTGCGTGCTATGGAGGATATTCTAGCAGATGTTTCGTTGGAGTCTGACTCAGTCTCGGTCTCATATCTGCAGGTTCTTGTCCTTGAAAGTAAAACCTAATACATTGTTTCTAATATCATCATTGTCTTTTGTTTAATTCTTTATTAGCTGGTTTATAGACATGACTTTGTCATCATTTTAGATATATTATGTTCTGAAGTCTATGTTAAACATTCTGACTGCACTGTTACAAGTTCATGTTTGACATTAGGCTCCCTACACATACATGCAGCTTTATATGGAGACTATACAGGACCTTCTTGATCCTGCCAATGATAACATTCCTATTGTGGAAGACCCAAAAACTGGTGATGTTTCAGTACCTGGGGCTACCCTAGTGGAAATTAGGGACCAGCACAGTTTTGTGGAACTACTGCGATTAGGGGAAGCTCATCGCTTTGCTGCGAACACAAAATTGAATACAGAATCTTCTCGTAGTCACGCTATACTGATGGTGAATTACGCATTTCTTGTATTTTGATGCTTGTGCTCTTGAAATTTCAAGGCACTTATTGCAGTTATATGAAGCATTTTGTTGTTTTTGATTGAGCATTAATAGATGTCTCTAATCCTGCAGGTACATGTAAAGAGATCTGTAAAGGCAAGGGATTCAGCATTTTCAAGTGAAAATGGTAACAGTCCTCATATGAAAACATTAAAGCCTTCCCTTGTTCGGAAGGGAAAGTTAGTTGTGGTAGATCTTGCTGGTTCAGAGCGTATTGATAAGTCAGGTGTGTGAGTGTAACAAGAGGACTTACTTAGTCCTCTTTCCCTGTTATGACTTTGTCATTTTACTATTGTTGTTTGTTTTATGGCCTGACTCTTTATTCATATATATAGCATCCCTGCTGTTCTTAAATTTTTGCTAAACTATGTTACAATATGTATCTTTATACGGGTACTTTTTTCCTCTCTTGGTTTACTGAAAACATTTTCTAATGAAATAGTCAGTCATTTTAATTCAGTTTCTGCTTTTAAGGTGAGTTTTGGTCAGCCAGGGTGCAAAGTTATAACAAGACAAGAAGTAGTGGGAGCAGATGAGGAGGAAATCTGGCACTCTTGGAAATTGAATAAAGTATACCTAGGAGCTTAAAGTGTGGATTGGCGAATATTTATCCCAAGAAATATGTCCAAAGCTAGACATCATCACAAGATTAATCCCAAATGAAAACACAGTTAGCTAGATCTCATTAGAATACCTTGGAAATTACAGGAAAGAGAAATTTGCAATCCACCAGAATTTGAGAGAAAATTCTTAGAGAAATATTTATTGCCATCTGATAAAGCCAGTGAAATACAATGTCTTGTAAAGTTTCCTATGACTTTGCTGAAGACTAAATTACAAGCCATTCACCTTAATTTTTGACGGTCCTGCTTTTTAAAAAATTCCAAGGAAACTGATTGTTGTACTTTTGGTTCCTGATTTGTGCCCCCATTTTAAATCCCCAATGTACTCGGCTTGGCGCTTTTTCTATTATTAATAATATTTTACGTTACTTATCAAAAAAAAAAAAAAAAATCCAACGAAACATGTTCTACATCACATATGTAATTATAATGGGAAAGAGTTACAGGCTAAAAAACTTATATTTTTCAATTCTTCCTTCAATTAAAAATAGATTAAGTTACACATACAATGGGAAATTTATATTTTCAGAGAAATACTGTGATGATATTGTTAACAAGTTAAAGAAAAAACTGTCCAGTACCAAGATCTTCATCATATTTATATTAATCTACATCTTTTGGACTCATCTTTAGGTCAATTTATACATCAACTTGAAGCAAGAGTCTTTGATTTACCCCCTAATTTCTTAAATTGTAGCTACAAATTCAAGTATTTTCTTTTAGTAGGCCGTGTGAAGATACTTCTCTTTTGGAAAGACATGAATAACTCATGAACTTCATGAATTATATGTGTTTGATCTGAAACTGAAAAATTAAATCCATATTCTAACAGTGGAATCTCTAATTTATCAAGTTCCAATAATGTTTGATAAATATAAAGTGGTGAATTCTGATTTGTATTTGTTGTACAATATAAATATGGATTTTGGTGATATCCTTTACTATGGTTTTGGTTCAACTCAAAACAGATATATTTTAAGACTGAGATGGTAAGAATTTGAAATTTTTAGGCATGTCAAACATCATTTCTGGTTTTGAACGAGCTAGAGGTGTACTGGGCAAGATTTGCACCATGCCTTAGGGGGGGGGGGGGGTGTTTAGTTAAGCTGTATAAAGAAGACAAGGATAAGGAGGAGAAAAAAAAAAGAGAGGTCTTTATGCTGCAGTGGTCCAATGTTAATTCAAGGTAGTTCTGGAAAAAAAAAAAGGGAAGGGCTCTCACAGTGGAGGTCATTGGGTCTTGCAACGCAACTTGTTCCTTGCAAGTCCCTGACTCCCTTTATCAAGTTGCCCACCATCAATTGGCTAGAAGAATTCATAGAGGGCTCAATGTCAGGGAAGTTCAATGGTGCATTATTGGAAGGTCATGATAAGAAAATTGGATTGCCCTGCAGCAAGTTCGCTACCATCAGTGGGCCAGTTGTTGTCCAAATGACATGGACATTGAAGGTTGTGGCCTTTAGGGTGTATATTTAAGATTGGTAGCTGCAAGGTTGGCAGGATGAATAGCTTAAGGTGACAAGTCAATACATCTGAAATAGCTGGCTTGTGGTTGTTTCCCTCTTATGTTTGACAAAGCTTTAGGTGGTGCTTTGGGCATGGTATGGGTGCACCCTTGTTTCCATTCCTTGATTTGGTAAAGCTCCTCAGTGGTTTCTCCTGCTGAGGGAAGTGTCTTATACTCTTATGTCAGGATTACTGTTGATAAACTCACCTTTTTCAATCGGGGAAGCTAATAGACATGCCTTACAATCTATTCAGATTTTTGGATTTCATACCAATCGCTTGTGATTATTGATTTGGGACAAACTGACAGCACTTGACTAGCATTGGAGAGGATCCAACTGCTAAATTTTATTTAAATTCTGTGAGTTAACACCAGGGCTTTTTCCTTGAGAAAGCATTCCTGTAAAATTTTCTCCTTAATTTTCTTCATTCAGTGGAACAGCAACTATTTCCAGTTGTAGACATGTCATATTTGATAGATTCTGCGAGCATGCATGAAGAATGCATAACAGATTCATATATTTTCTTTTCTTTTCTTTTTTCCTGATGATTTGTGCTATTATCTTAGTTTATCTCGCCATGTATTAACCTATCTACCACATATTGAAAATTGTTTATTTTTCTTTTCTCTTTTTCTTTGGCAGGAAGTGAGGGGCATACACTAGAGGAAGCCAAATCCATCAATCTCTCCTTGAGCGCATTGGGAAAGTGCATTAATGCACTGGCAGAGAGTAGTGCACATGTTCCTGTTCGTGATTCAAAGCTTACAAGATTGCTTAAGGATTCATTTGGAGGTATGAATCATGTTACTCTTCACATGGATATGAATTCAATTATCCTTTTGTGTTATGGGTTTAACCTCCAATTTTGACAAATGATTTGACATGTTCATTCATTAAAATGTTTTGCAATTTGAAAAACTGAATGAGAGTATTTTAAATTTGAGCTCTTTCACTTTCTAAAGTTTATCGTGTGTTTGGTAGAGATTCAAAATTTTAAAGGTGTGGAGATGTAGATCTCTAAATCAGCAGTTTATGTTGACTTTTCATGTACTGAATTCATATATATACATATAAGGAACCGTGTTTAAGGCCTGAGATTTTAGACACAAGATGATTTTATCATATGCTTGCAAATACAGTTTCAAGGCACCACTTTTTCTTTCTTTTAAGTGGCAGAATATTCCATTTTTGATAGTGCCTTTTATTAATTCAATGTCCAGTATTTTCTTTATTTTTTTATGAAGTATCATTTGCGTTTTGCTATGTATGTTACTGACATTGAAAATTTAACAGGCACAGCAAGAACTTCACTGGTTATTACTATTGGTCCATCCCCACGTCATCGAGGAGAGACAGCAAGTACTATAATGTTTGGACAGAGGGTGGGTTACGAAGTCATTACCTTGTTTTCTCACATTCTGAATATGTATCTCTGACTTGTTAGTGTAATCCTGATAGATGGAGTTATGCCATTTCTCTTTCAAAATCATTAGGGCAGGCTGCTGACATTTTTCTGCATAATAATCCTTCTTGTCTGCTTGGATCTCAACTGTGTGATCTATGGCAGCAATCAATTTTTTCATGGGGGACATTTTTATATTAGTGTGTGTGTGGCTTTTTTATTATTTTGGAAGGTGCTAATATTTTGTCATCTCATAGGCTATGAAGGTGGAAAATATGTTGAAATTGAAGGAGGAATTCGATTACAAAAGTTTAGCTAGAAGATTAGACATACAATTAGACAAGCTTATTGCAGAACATGAAAGGCAGCAGAAAGCATTTGAGGTTGAAATTGAAAGAATAAATGTAAAAGCACAAAATCGAATTTCTGAGTTTGAAAGTAACCATGCAGATGCATTAGAGGTAAACACTTATATCTACATTATATATATATATATAACTTGAATATTGTTTGTGCTTGCATATGTTTGTTCTCACAATAGAGTGTTTATAAAGAGAGGGAGAGAGAGAGAGTCTTTCTTATAGGCTTTTAGCTTATGGTGCTAATATATACACGTGTTAGATATAATTTGGAGTAGAAGTTTTGGTTCTACATGTGACTTGCTTGTTATGCAATATTCCAATAGCTTGCCATAGTACGTTTGGCTTGTGTCATAACTATGATGTGATAACTACAAGCATTGTCATTTATATCTCTGTTGATTTCTTAAGGTAAATGTGATAATGCACACAGTGACCTCTCTACAACTTACATTTGGGAAATCATATTCTACACGTGCATTGTTCTCTACCCCCTTCTTAAGAAACCTGTTAGCATTTACATGATTGGTAGCTTGAAGAATTCTCTATTATTTATTTCCAGAAGTTTTGTAAATCTCTTCATAGGAATAGTTGTTATAAGTAGCACTTTTTTGCCAATGAGCTCTAGCTCAAATGGCACCTCCTCCCCTTGAAAGATCAACGTGGAGAGTGAAGTTGTAGATTCAAAACCCAATAGGTGCATATTGAAATATTTCTGTGTTTGAGTTTAATTGCCAGTTGAACTTCATGTACCAATTATCATTCTTATCTCATTGCATATTGAAATCCATGTGTGCTTTTTTCTTTTGTAGAAGGAAAGATTGAAATATCAAAAAGACTATATGGATTCAATAAAGAAGCTTGAAGAGCAATTGGTGAAGAATCAGCAAAAGAATGGCAGTGAAAAAGTTCCAGTTGGACTCAGAGAGGATGGCTCTGCCTTGACATCTAAGACAGAGGTAGCCTAGTTATGAATCTGCATATATGTCATTTATTGTTGTCCATACTGTAGGTAAATGCATGGTACATGTGCTAGTGCTATTTTAAATATCTGATTTAGTTTATGGATCTTGAATGCCCAATTCCTGTCATTGAGTCCAAAAGTGGCCTATGTAACCCATGTTTCTGTTATTTGTCTCTTACTCTTCATAGTCGGGTTAATTTCACCATAATCCTCTTCCATTGTCAATATTACTTTAACTTTTTGCATATTGAGAAAAATAGAAGAGGAGAATTTACTAGAGGTTATGGATGCACCATGCTATTGTGCCGATTCCACCTTTTGGGTAGCTGCAGTTTGTGTCAAAGTTTCCTTTCCTATGGCTAAGAAAATGAATTTGGTGTCAATACCAGTTGGAAAATTTGAATAAAAATTGGAGCTTGATTTGAATTCAGTACAAAGATGTAAATATTATGAGGCACTGGAAGTTCTTGAGATATTTGCTTTCTCCAGTTTAATGGCCAACCAAATCCACCAAAAACCCTTTTGGAATTTTGGGCTTGCAGAAGCATTTTCAAACAACCAAGGAAAAAAAAATCCACTTAAGATAACAATATTTAACATGGTTGGCCAACTTCATGACTATATCCACTGGCACACCAATCAAAATCCACTATCAATGATATGGGCTACAACCATATGCCTAATCATGACAACATAAACTTGATTCTCACAAGCAACGCTCACAACCTCTGAAACAAACACTCTCAAAATACAAACTAGCCTACGTCTCCCAATATACCTAATTAAATCAATTCTTAGTTCTAAATCACAGACTTGACAAACTCATAGTCCTAAAACTCTAATATACCTAATGGTGCTCTCACACTAACACCTAAACAAACCCTTTAGTCACACATGCAAGTATCTCTCAACCCTAAGAGAGATACTAAACAGTTTTTCAAAGAAATCCATACACTTTCTTTTTTTAAGTGTCTTCTCCTCTCTCCATATGGGAGGACCTCTTGGGCCAAAACCAACGAGTACCTTATAGTGTTGTATATAAATAAGAACTCAATACTAATTTCTCGTTTGACAAGTAATACTACCTCTGTACCATATTGTTGGTCATGTTTAGAAAATCCAACTTGTTAAGGGAACATCATTTAATGTGTTGTCTTTTAGTTAAAATGGTACAAGTTTCCTAAATTACCCTCATTAATATAAACTCTAGTGAGAAGATGATAGAATTTTTAAATATAGTAAAGGGTAAGTTAGGAAATTCATTTATTGACTTTTCAATAAGGACTATATTTTGGGACGTCCCAAAATGGAATAGAAGACCCGCAATTGGATATAGGGGAGTATCAAATTAATTAGTTTACGAAGAATAAACTTTCCTTCCATATCAAAATATCCCAAGCTAAATCAAAATAGGAATTTGAGTCAATTTCTACCAAACCCTATAACTAATTGATATGGTATAGTATTACCTGTGCTATAGCCTTCATTCTTTCTATAGCACCATATGGCAGATCTGGGAGGCTGGGTTTTTCCCCCAAGATTTTAGTCCATAGACTTTACCTCATTTTTTGTTCTTTTTCTCTCTGTAGTTCTAGAATTCCAGTGGTTGAACCTTACAAGGGGGAGGGGTGAGTTTGTGGATAACAATTTATAGGGAAAATGGTGTTTTAGGCACCATGTTCAAGAGAAGCAAAAGAAAACAAAACACAAGGAAAAAAAGTGGTCTTCTGTATAGTTTTGTGACCTTTTTATTTATTTATTTTTAATATTATTATTTTTTTAAAACATATTTTTCTTTGTTCTTTTAATTTTAATCTGCCAATAAGATTTTAAAACTTCAAAGTTTCTTAATTTTTTTTTTTTAAAAGATGTTCAAGATATATGCCACAACTTTTTTCACTGGGTACAATTGCAAAAAAAAAAAAAGGGTAGAAAAGAAAGGAAAACTCCTCAACATTATACATATACCCCAGTTTTTTTTTTTGGTGTTTGTGTGTGTGTGTGTGTGTGTTTGTGTTTTGAAAATTTCAGTAGGTGCAATTGCACCCACTTGCTACGATGTGGCTCAGCCACTACTGGCTTTGGACTGAAATCATCCCATTAAGTTTACCATTCATTTATGGAGTTGAAATTTTCTACTATTATTTATGGAAGCTTGCAGTGTATGGGGAAGCGAATGAAAGGAGTTGAACTTGAATAAAGTAGGACTATGGCCACAGTGGAGGAGAACTATCTATAAAGTAGTAGCCTATGCCTATTTGTAGGAGATTTCTCTTTTTAACATGACATGCAGTGTGGGGAGATGGCTCTAAAGATGCTGTTCTTGGCTGTGTTTATATATATATATACACACACAAAAATAATTTAATGAATTTTATGTAACGATTGGGGAAGGAATTCATTGGCATCCAAGATTTCAGAAACTTACGATAATGTTTAGACACCTTTGTATGAGTAATCAAAGTTGCTCATTCTTTTAACCTACAACATTAAAACAGAAGCCAGCTCAGTTTTTAATGCTCTTATGCAGTTTTAATTACTGTCCTTTTTTTAATTAATATATTTTTTTTCATTTTTATTATTTATTATCATTTTTTAATATTATTGGTTCACATATTAAACCATCTCTTAGCATGTTCCACCAGTTTTAATGTTTTGATTTTTTGGATAAGTAGAAAGTTTTTTGAAAAATATAATTACTTCAAGTTCATGATAATGAATGCAAAGTGTCTAAAAAAATTACAATGAATCAAACAGAAAAGCTAAGAGTTCCACCACTTTCAATGTTGTTCAGAGTTCCAAGGTCTATGCTGCAGAGGAAGTTGCTGAGCTGAAAAAATTGCTTCAAAAAGAAAATCTTTTACGGAAGACTGCCGAAGAGGAAGTTAATAATCTTAAAAGTCAAATAGCTCAATGGAAAAGGTCTGAGGTATGATTTATTTCTCTCCAAGCATTTTTTATTTCAACATTGTCTATGCTCCATTCTCTGCACTCTCCCTTCCCCCCATCTTTGGTATCTTTGTCATATGTAGAGTGATACTTTTGATATTGTAGGCATCGGGA
This sequence comes from Castanopsis chinensis, assembly GCA_032878915.1. Classification (NCBI taxonomy): domain Eukaryota; kingdom Viridiplantae; phylum Streptophyta; class Magnoliopsida; order Fagales; family Fagaceae; genus Castanopsis; species Castanopsis chinensis. Next base: position 5,885,500 of record JAVQMG010000115.1, on the reverse strand, counting down.
AATTCAGAGATCTTAAAGCTTCGCAAGATGCTGGAAGATGAGGCAAGTCAGAAAGAGAAACTTGAAGGAGAAATAGCAATACTACAAAGCCAGTTGTTGCAATTAAGTTTTGACGCTGATGAGGTATTCTGTGCTTGGAATTTGTAAGGCTGTGGTTTAAATTTTGACTTTCTAATCAGACATCTGCCATTGGAATACTCCCTTTTTGGAGTTCTCCCCATATTCCTTGCATCATTCTCTTATCTGATAGTCCTGAAGTATTCCTCTTTGCAAAAATCCTATATTTCATGGGATTAGATGGTCAAGGTTTATAAATTCTGTAGATTTTGTTCATTGTGTATTAGTTTAAACCATACATGTAAATTATCAGAAATTTATGGAAGGCTGGGTTTTCATGAATTAAATTTAAATCTTGGGATTCCTAGCTCCTGAGGATGCCTTAAATTCCTGAGAAATGTGGGTATTTTAAGGCTTGTGACAAGGTATTGCCAACATCTGATTCTCACAACTTCCTTAGAGATTTTTCTCTCTAGTCAAAGTAACTTTTTAAGAGAAAAGTACTAGCTTTGGTTAAGGCGTAATAGTAGTTACTAGAGCATTGAGCATTTTTGTTATATCCTGATTTTAGCTTCCAATGGTATGATTAAGGTATTGAGTAAGATGTGGTTGTTTTTTTATTTTTAGATTGGTACACCTAGTGGGTTTAAATTTTTGAAGTTTAAATTTGCACCTCACCCTCTACTCAATATTGTGGGAGGACAAAGTGCAGTTTGAGCCAGAGCTCATTGCAGATGTGTTTATTTTATGCGTGTTGTTTTTTGGGGTTCCTTTTTTGGTTGCACCATGCATTCATGGCAAACACAATAGGCATGTGCTTAATTCATGCATTCAGCAAAACAAGGTGCTTTTCAGCAGCATGATAGGCGACGCCCTGAGCCTTCCATGTGGTGGCTTCCTTGGCTGTGTAAATGGGGTAGACACAAGGTACAGTCCCCCAATTACGCAGACTTATGGACGCAGACGCAATAAGAAGACGGTCCAACTAATGGCCTTATGGATGGAGACTACTATTTATTGGGCCTAAGGCCTGATCAATTAATGTCTAGAATTTTCTTTATTCTATTTACTTTATTTAATTGGTTAAACATTATTTTCTTTTCCTACTTGGTTTAGGAATTTAATTCCTTTTCTTACTGGGATGAGGAGAATTAATTCATTTTCTTACTAGGATAATATCTATTGGAACTCTATAATCTATTTAAAGAACATAGGGTTCAGTGTTGTTTTACAGTTCGATTCAGTAATAAAATTTATTGTTGGAGTTCTCCTTAATAGCTTGGTGTTGATTATAGGCAACCCCAGGTTTTATTCCTTGATTATTATTTTCTCTTTTTTGGTTCTGATTCCAACCAAGCCTTGGTGCTGATTCTTAATGCTATTTTACTATCTGTTCTTTTTTGAAATCTGTTTGTCTTGTCCTGTGTCAGTAAGCTTGGCTAGCATCAAGCCATACCTTGAGTTTGCTCTGATGTTTCTGAGCAGATGATTAGGAGGCCTATACAGGAAAATCTAAATGGAAATGAGGCCTCAACAATTTCCCATTGCTAAATTTTTGGTTGAACAAGGAGGCCAAAGCACATTTAATTGGAAGTTTAATGCACTATTGCAAAGTGTACAAGTTGATAACATTGGCTATTTGGGGTATCTACAAAGCGATTTCCTTTTGATATTTATTACTTGACTTGCTAGGATTTACAATTGGAAAACAATATGAATCTTAATTTTTGGGACTTAATTACTCTCATGTTGGAATCTTGTAACTTTTGTGAATCTCTTTAAGCAAATTAGTGGGCATTAAATGATGTTTCTTATGTCATCTTTGTATGCATTTAAATGTGTTCATGGTATGCATCTGTATCTATCAATGTAGTATTTGATGAATTCTAAATTAAATATATGACATGTAGACAACAAGAAGACTTGATAGAGGTGGATCTGGTAAAGTTCCAAGCGGTCTAGATTCACTTATATCTCAAGTTAAACATCACCAGCAAGATTCAGGAAATGGGGAAAAGGCCTCAATAGCCAAACTCTTTGAACAAGGTAGCAGTCAGTGCCTGCATGACATTTGTTATTATTTTATGCCAACGATTAGGGTTAATCTGCCTACTTTCTTGGTATTTCTTGCTAATAAACTCAATATTCTTATAGTGGGATTGCAAAAGATCTTATCGTTGCTTGAAGCTGAAGATGCTGATGTGCGAATTCACGCTGTGAAAGTGGTTGCAAATCTAGCTGCTGAAGGTGTCTATATTTCCTTACACTATTATTCTGTTCTATCACTAGCTCATTCTGAATTGCATTGTCAAATTGTGCTTGCACCATGGTCTTATGTTATTGCCACATGTTCAATTCAAAGTTCTTCTTTCTCCAATTCTTGCATAATGTTGGCGATTTGATGGGTTTTGTTAAATTATCGATTGTCCCAAAAGCTTAAGCTTTTAGACAATCGGTAATTTAACATGGTATTAAAGCGGGAGGTCTTGGGTTTAATCCCTGTCTCCTCCACTCTACCTACCATTTAAATTCTCATGTGTTGGGTCTCATCTATCAAAAGGTAGTTTCGGCCCACCCATGAAGAGTGTTAGAAATATGTGGTTAAATGATTGAATTTACCATATTCTAATAGCTTAAGCTTTTGAGAGAATTGGTAATTTAACAAGTTTGACTTTTGGAATGCTCGTTTATTTGTTTTGATTATTATTATTATTATTATTATTGAGGATATGGGAAGACTGCTGGTTAGTTGCATGCATGTAATAGAGTTGATAGAGATAAGGATTTCTATGAAAAGCAAAAGATATTTTCTTAAATTTCTGGGGGAGGAGGGGAAAATTTACTCAAGAAGTCATTAGTGAAAACAAGCTTTAGATGTTAGGTACTGAGGTGTTGACATTAGAAGACCGGGGAAGACTGGGATCCCCTTCTTCAATGTTGACTTTGAGTCTGTATCTTCTTTCTTATTAAAATGATTTTATTGGTTGTTCTATAGAAGACTGGAAGTTGAAGTATGATAGGAGGATTAAGATGTAAAAGATCTTGGTTACGATCAGGTGTTATGAGGAGGTTTAGGGGTTGATTTTCCTTTTCGTTCTATTTGGAAGGCAAAACTTCTGGCAAAGTTAGCATTTTGTAACACGTGTTTCAGTTTGACTTTGATTATAATATTGTGCTGAAGTTGAAGTGGAATTTTGTTCTTTCTCATCATGACATATGTTTGACTTTGTTTACTGTTCTGTATTGAACCAAGCTCTCTTTTTGAACATTTGGTTATCACTTTAATAGCACTTGATATGTGCTATTATATTACTTCTATCTGCAACGATATGAACTTCCTTTCATTCCCTCTAATGTGCAGAGATGAATCAGGAAAAGATTGTAGAAGCTGGCGGACTTACATCATTGTTGATGCTTCTTAGGAACTCTGAGGATGAGACCATACATAGAGTTGCAGCAGGTGCTATTGCCAATCTTGCAATGAATGGTAAATATTTTGAGTCCATTTCTATGTGATTTGTAAAATATATGCCAGTCTTGGCTGATAATATTTCTAGTTTGGCTATGATTTTCCTCATATGTGCAACCTTTTGTTGCCTGTCAGAAACCAACCAGGAGCTCATCATGTCTCAAGGGGGCATTGGTTTGTTATCAATGACAGCAGCCAATGCTGAGGATCCTCAAACCCTTCGGATGGTTGCTGGAGCTATTGCAAATCTTTGTGGCAATGGTAAACTGTCTGACCTCTTTTATTTGTATGAAAATTTGACAGTATGTGTTACTAAGTATGAAGGAGATGTTTTGAGTATATTTATACTTAATTAAGGAGGGATTGAGATGGAAAATTGAATAAATTTAATAATCTGTTTGAAAGAAACTGGATTTAAGTTTACGGATACTTGGAGTGAGCTCCATATATTTTTTGTGCTACTCAAGCTTAGATGAAAAGATAACATTAGTAGAAAATCAGTATTAATAGAAAAGATTACACTGCTTCTTCCTGCTATAACACTAGACATACTTGCAACTACTAATTTTTTCCTTTTCCTTAAATTCTGTCATCAATGATAAACCATATATTTAGAGTAATAGTTTAACCTGAAAATCTGAATGGGATTGTGACTTTCAGCATCTACTGTAATAATTTTTTTCCTACGTATGGAAAAGAGAATCAAGTTTAAATTGGGTATACCTTGGAAACATGATGGGTTTGAGTGTAGAATGCTAACTAGTGCACTTGTTCCCTTGGAAAGTGATAACATCTTTTTATTTTTATTTTTATACAAGATAGAAATTCTTTTCTAGCCTACTTTACGTCTATATGTGTGTAAAGCTCTCTCTTGGAGATTTGACCCCCTGCCCTTGTCTCCCCACATGTCACAAGTTTTTATATTTGTGAAGTGACAGTCGCGCCAAGGGTGATAACATCTAGTTACCCAATAAAAAGTTCATTTGAGCTAGTCCAGTACATTGGCAGTCTACTGGCACTAACAAAAATAAAATTGCATCAATTAGATAAGTTGCAGATGAAGCTAAGGAGTGAAGGTGGTATCAAAGCATTGCTAGGAATGGTCAGATGCAAACATGCTGATGTTCTCGCACAAGTTGCTCGTGGAATAGCAAATTATGCAAAATGCGAGTCAAGAGCAGCTACGCAAGGTGAAAAACTCATAAAAGCACCTTCCTGATGTTCTTGTTGCTCTGCTTGTCATGTGATGCACAAAACTATCTTCTTTATTCTAAAGAACTGCTTCCTAAGTTTTGTCGTCTTTTTGACAAAATTACGAGTTTATAAGTCTCAAATTATACCATTTATATTCGTCATTATATGTTCATGAACCATCTCTGTTTAAATCATCCTGTTTTTTGAGCTTAGACAGTTTTTTTAATGGTATAGGAACTAAGACCGGAAGGTCTCTTCTGATTGAGGATGGTGCACTTCCATGGATTGTACAGAATGCTAACAATGAAGCCTCACCAATCAGGCGTCATATTGAACTTGCACTCTGTCATCTAGCACAACATGGTATGTTTACCTTCTCTTGTCCTTGAACAAGTTGAGTTCCCTTAGAATGTTGCCTAAGAAGGCTTGGATTACTGCATTTCAGAAGCAAATGCAAAAGATATGATCAGTGGAGGTGCCTTGTGGGAGTTGGTTCGCATCTCGCGAGACTGTGCGCGGGAAGACATAAGGACTCTTTCACATCGAACACTAACTTCCAGCCCTACTTTCCAAGCTGAAATGAGGCGTTTAAGGATAGGTCATTGATAAATTTGTGAAATAATTGAATCAGCAGAAGGTGGGGTAGCATGGAAATATACATGTAGCTGATCCCAGCTGGAAAGGTAAAAGAAGAAGGATGCATTGACTTTGCTGTCAGTGTCCGCTGTATTGGCCAAAGTTTTGTTATTAGTGGGGCATGCTTGGGTTGTAGTCCTTGTATGAAGTTGATTACAGATGATAACTCTAATTTATTAATGAAATTATATTCTTGTAATCTCATTTAATGTATTCACCCAGGTATGACCTTCCCATGTGTAGCTTCTAATTAGCTTGTACATTGATTTGTATATGAAATCATTAGTAAAAAAATTTGGGGGGGGGGGGGGGGTTGGTGAGGGAGGGTTGGAGAAATACAATATTTTTGTCTCAAAAAGTATTGAGATTGTAATTTACGTAGCACATATTAATTTATTTGTTCAGTTTATGCTGATATTGTTTAATATGAAATTTATCTACCATTTCTACCACTTTCTCTGATATTTTACCTTCGATGAGATGCTGTCTGCATAAATTATGCGTTCAAATTATCTGTTGATAATTGAATTGTCTCTCTCAAGTCATTGATTATGATACTCTATAATGGTATCGAAGATTCTGCTTAGTTTGAGGTAATGAAAGCGTGCTTTTTCTTTTTTCTGATTTTTATTTTCAGGTGACTTATTATGTTTAGATACATGCGAAATAAGCATATCTAAGATATTTTTTTCTAAAAAAAAAAATATAAAAAATAAACCTTTTTTGTTATGTAAGCATATCTGAATACCCGAACAGTAAGGGTTTTCTATTTTAGTTTCACATTTTGAATATCAGCACTACAAATCAAGGGGAACATACTGTGATGGACCCGTTGCCTGTTAATTTATGTTAGTCCTCATAAAATGGGCGTTTCCTCATTAAAATAGAAGAGATTAGTTTTTCAGTACATGGTTTCTTACTTATTATAAATATTTTTGAGAGATTGACGTCTGTTACCAGTTACCACCTCCACCTGAGACAGTTGCTTTCCTAATTTCTTTTTGGGTGGTGTGGGTCAGAGTCCATGCCAATCATATATTTTACAGGCCAGTGCTAATCGTGCCTCAATATGGATAACAATATTAAACTTCATAGTAAGGTACAAAGGGGCATGTACTACGTTTTTCTTTGATAGAGATTATTTAAAAGAGAGGAGTTTCTTTATTTTGGTAACATTTTGTCAGTGAGAGCTGTAAGAGTATTCACAAGGTATGCATGAGTATTGCCACAGCAGTGACAACCTAGAAACAAACAAACTGGAGAGGTTGGTCTAGTAGCTCCCAAAGCTTTATCAATGATATCTTAACCTGCATCTTGGAGTCACTTTAAGGAATTTTTCCTTGTAATTAGCTTGTCGGATGAGGGGATACACACATTTAGAGAATAGTCAGGCTCTCAAAGAGCCCTTGACACCCCCATTAACTAGTAAAAAAAAATTAAAAAGTTAGAAGCAATATCAAGAAAAGTAATCTTGACAAACTAGAGGGCTTTGAATAAAAGATCCATGTTAGAAGCAAGCACCATGGGAGTATTTTTAGCATTTGATTTGTATAATACAACATGTGAACTCCACAGGTTCATGAGATCCACATGTTATGAGAAACTTGTAACATATAACAAGTGTAAGTGCATGAGATTAATAATATTGTGAGACACTTGTATGTAATAAATAAATAAGATACCTTTAAGGCCTAGGGCAAATTGTGTTAACAGTACAACACAAACCCAAACTAGTAGTAATTTTGTAGGCCGGGGGCAATAACAGACACATTGTTCATATGATTGTACACATGTTTGGTGTGGACATGAAACAAGTATCAAATATGTTACAAGGGTGTGCTACTCTATTAATAGTTCATTTGTTAATTCTCCCTAGCATAAAATTAATAGAACAAAAATGCTATAGTCTAGCCAATATTATTTTGTCTAATATTCAGTTTATTTATGAAAGAAGCTAGGCACTTGGATTTCAACCAAAACATTATGAGGGAAATGACTGTTAATGTTGTATATAATGATGGTCGCTAGCATTCGCGATACGCATGATTAAATTATGCAGCATCCACCGTGAACCAATTTTTGAGAAAGAATATCTCATCTGGGTACTTCATAGTTTTTGAAAAGTTATCCACTAATTTTTGAACAAGCATATTACATTTTGATGTGCTTGACGTTCAAACATGACAATGTTCACCAAATGCATTCACGGCACCGATGGTATACCACTTTTCTGCAAAACTTTAATGTTAACCGAATGCGACCATAGCTAAAATAATAACCCCAAAAGGAAATTAAAAGCCAAACTATAACATGCAACTTATGTGTTTACCCCAAGATAGGAAATAATCATAGAATGCAATGCTATGTTCATAACTCCGTTGGTCATGCACTCTCAAGTTCTCAAAAAAATTTCCTAGAGATAAGAGTAGAAAACAAAATGAGTTCAAGCTTGGAGCAAAAAATATAATCATCCCAAAGTTCAAAATTAAAGGCAGCCCATCTAAGAAAATAAGATTCCAAACCTATGGTCAGTTTGTCTCCACACAAATAGGTTGATTTTCAATCCAAATTAGGTTAACTTGGTTGGATTTATCCCTAACCTTGCTGATACATGCTTTTAAGACTCAAAAGCTACTGTTATTAAATGGCAAACTTCTAAATTGGGTTCAATCTAGCTAAATATTGATGGGTTCTTCATTCGACAATCCAGGAATAGCGGTGAGGTAATTAGAGATATTTATGACAATATTTGACACAATCTATGAACATCACACATTTTTTTTTTCCTTGGGGGTTACTATTTAGTCTAAATAGGTTTGTGCCAAAGTGGGTGGTGTTGTCCCACTTTGACATGATTAATAAGCGAGTCAATTTTGATTTGGCTTCCATAACTCACGATCATCGATCGTGAAATAATTCAATTCATATAAATAAATGCCCTTCTTACCCAATATAAATTTAAATTTTAAATTTAGAATTGAGTGATTAAAATAATTTGATGACTATATTGATAAATTATTCCTTTTGTGGTAATCCTTTAAATTAAGTTAAATGAGTCATGTTTGTGTTAATTAGCCGTATACTTGTTTATTAAATAAGTTGAAATGGGTCGTGTTTGTGTTAACCCATCACGGCCTGTATCTTAAACGTGTTACAAAAGCTATGTCATGTCAATTTGATTAATAAATATGTTATATTAGGGTTGAAGGAGTTTGAATTTTTTGAATTAATTATTAAATGAATTGAGTTATACAGTTAACCAATACAATCGAATACCCTTATCTTGATATGATACATACTTTGACCTACTAACATGAATGTCACTCCTAATTAGATATTGTGATCAGTGGGCTCGGGGATTCTCATGCCATATTGGATTTGCCACGAATGTAGTGGCAAGCCTTTAGGCTTGGGATTGGGGTTATTAGAGATCAATGTGGTTAGTGGATTTGTGGGTTATCACAGCATACATACAGGAATTACCACAAGTGTAAAGGTAGAACTTTGGTATTTAGAGGTTGGGTTAGCCTATCTTCATCCTTAGGCTATACCTATTTAACGGTTGAATTGGATGCTTTGACGGTGGTCTCCTTTCTTAGTACTATTAACGTTCATTCTAGATTGATTACAGAAATGGATGATTGCATATGTCTCCTGTCGATAATCCATATAAATAGACTAAATAGTAAATAGTCAAGCATGCTTACAAGGAAGCAAATTGGTGTACCTTGGTAGCTTTGGGAAGATCTCAAGTAGAGGACTTCTCTTTCTTTTCTTCACCCCCGTTTAGGGTTTAGTTGTTTTTGATGTTTTGGAGAATGTTAGTATTCAACTTATATCGAACTCTATTTACGTTATTACTCCTGTTATTCTCAGTTACCAAAAAAGAGATTCCAAACCTAAGTAAATTGATATAAACAAGATTTGGAAAGTAAATGTCGTGTTCCTTCTTCCTTGCCCTTTTTAAGATTCCATGCACATTGAAGTAAAACAAATCATGTAAGGGAAAAAAATTCCAATGTTGAGATTCAGCTTGGAGAACAATAGCACAGTCGGGAAAAAACAACTAAGGCTCTTAGCAAACAACAAAGAAGTTGACCATCAAAGCAAAACTGAGAAAAATCCCACACTTTGCTGTAAGATGAATTATTTGGCTTCAAGAACCGGATTTGTGAATTTTAAAAAGCAGTTGACCAACAAAAGGAAAATATAGGAGAATTAAGAGACTTGATGGGGCAACAGAAGAAGCAAAAGTTGAACGTAGAGGTCTCCCCAAAAGCCATTGAGAGCCAGCTAGCTTTATGAGAAAACCAAAGCAATGTGTTTTAAGAGGGAGTATCTATACAAAGAATCTGAACTGGGTTCTGCTTGAACCTCAATTTTTTATAGAAACTCTTTTCCCGAGAAGTCTTGGGTCTAAACTTTGAAGAGTTATCTAATACCCTATTCCCTGAAACCGAGAGAGAGAGAGAGAGCAATAACGTCCAAGGGCACTTTGTTGTCCTGGTTGTTGTTGCCTTTTAATGAAGTGTTGGCGGTGGTGGTGGTGATGTTTGCCTCGAAAAGAGCTTCATCTGAACAGTGCACGCGTAAACCAGCACCCCTAATTTTAACGTGGCCTCGTATATTAGAAACCCTTCATCACAAACTCTCTAGAAAGAAGGAAATTTAGATGTGAAAACTCTAAGAGACTAAGCCCCTACCTGTTTCCTTCTAGTAAAACAGTTTGCCGATGCCAACCCCATTGAAAACCGTCGCTTTAATGAACCCTTCTTTGTTCTCTGAAAAGTACTAAAACTACTACTAATTTTACTACAAAATACTTACAAATAAGTATCATGTGCTTCTTCTTTTCAGCATATTAGCATAAATAACAATCATAATAATGATGCTACCAGCACACATAGTTGTGATATTAATATGTTCCTCCTCCTCGCTAAATGCTGCATAAAATAATAGAGAACTGCTTTATATATGTGGGCCGATAAGTGAATAAATTAAGGACTTCTTCACAGGGTGAAGGAGATTTTGCAATTGATCAATATATACTCAATCTGTGAAGAGATAAGAGTTAATTGAAGCTATCTGCACGAGACAACTTGGGTGAGAAAGAGTGATTCTTATTAGCTGCATTTGTTCTTTCTTGTGCTTCATCTTCTTCTACAGTCCTACACTCCTACTACAAGGAAGAAACTCCAGCTGTTATTTCAATAGCATCAAACTCACTCCAAGAATCCATAAATTTACACAGTCCTTCAATCAACAAGTGAGCACATCATCTAATCATCAAATGCAAAACAAAAAAAAAAAAAACAAAAAAACAAAAGGCTAAGCATAAGGAATAACCCAAAAAAAAAAAAAGTGCGATGCTCAACAATAACCAAACTTTCCTAGCTACAACGTTCATGATATCTCGGTAAGCCGAAGCTGATCAATATGGAAATGAAAATCCTGGCATGACCTTTAATTGTTGTTGTCAATATGGAGGGCGACCAGTGGCCCAATATGCCTCAGCTGGCAATTGAATTGAGTTGAGAAGATTAGCCGGTAAGCCATGAAAAAGAGGGGCATTTGCGTCTCCACCTAGAAGCTGTTGCTGCTGTGGTTGTTGCTGCTGTTGACCAACCCCACCCGGGGACCCAATTGAACCCCCTTGCATTGGCAACTGGGGCTCCTCTTCTTCCAAAGGAAGCCTTTCATATGCAGCGTTACTAAAGGAGGCAGCCATAATCACAACTGGTCCAGATGCAATTAGTGTCCCGACAACACTACCCCCCACAACTTGGCCTTGTCCCCCAGCTAAATATATAGTCAAACCTGTTGCAGCAGGTGGTGCTGGTGGTGGTAAAAATGACCCAGCTAGAGATAAAATCTCAAACCGACCATGTAAAGTCACAATTGCACCTGGTGAGGCTGGTTGCCTTAGAGTCACATTAGTCACAGTTCCAGTCCCACTCATAATGCACACACCTCTCTGGCGTCTTCTTGCAAAGTTAGCAACACTCTCAACAATATCACAACCATCACCAATTTCCATTACATGGGTGCGTAGAGCATTAGCACTGTCTCTTGTGATGATGATCGGCGGCTTGGGCTTGTTCTTGGATCCGGCTGGCCTTCCTCGAGGTCTTCTTGACATTTCTCCATCTCCAGGACCCATGATGAGTTCCTTGCCTTCACTGCTGTTGTTGTTGTTGCTGCTGTTGTTGTTTTCATCGCGATCTCGTTTCTGGGGTCGGTTTAGGCCACTGCTACCGCTTTGTTCGTCTTCTGAATTCTGTTGGTGGTGGTGAAATTGTTGTTGTTGTTGCTGTTGGTGGTGGTGATGGAGATCTCTTGTGTGGAAAGGAGGAGGAAGAGAATGGCCATGCGCTGTAACTGGATCCATTAGTTTCTTTTACTTTATAACTTGGTATTCTTTCTATCTCTCAAAACCCTTGACTAGTACTTCCTCACATAGACAGAAACTAATTAAGTAGTACAATCAGAGCAAAGAAACAGAAAGACAAAGGAGTAAATTAAAGGTTGTACAATTAATCTATATGAAAAAGAAAAGAAAGGAAGTGGGAGCACAAGGGAATAAATAAGCTTTGTGGCTTGCTTTCTGGTTTCTTTATCTAGTTTAATGAACTAATTAGTGCTAGGCCTTCAACAGAAAGGAGAGAATGAGTGGATTTTTGGTGTCATCCACCGAATTCTGAGCTGAACTTATAAACCATCTTTTAGGGAAGCTTTTGTAGTGGATTTAATTTCTCTTCTTTCTTGGTGATGGTGTTGTTGAGAGTTTGGGAGAGAGAGAGAGAGAGAGAGAGAGAGAGATGATGATGATGAAATGAGGAGGGAAGCATATAGGATATGTTTGGGTTTCTCTTCTTTTAGGGGCTAGTAGTGTAATTGGGTTAGGGTTAGATTGACACAAATAGATCATAGATGGGTTTGGTTTTGGTAAGATTGACTGCGTGCTTATGGGCGGTGGATGGGTCCCCACCTCTCCCTCTCTCCCCCTTTGTTTCTTCCAGCGCTCCACTTTTTTTACTCTCTAATTGTATATATATCAGCAAGCAAATTACTATTTTAAGCTTCCTCAACTTCTCATGGCCCTTAAGTCCTTGCAAACTCCAAACTCAATCTTTGAGCTCATAAACCTTGCTTCTTCTACTTCTTACAAATACTATGTTATTGTTCATAAAGTTTTCTACACTTGTTCTTAATCTTAATCCTGTTCTTTTCCCATTTTTAGCACCTCATCCACGTGTGGTTTTTCTTTTGTTTTTTGTTTTTTGTTTTTGTTTTTGTTTTTGTTTTTTTTTTTTTTTTTTTTGGTTATTGTAAGATCTAAGATACATATTGACAATTTTATTTTTTATTAGTTTATTTACTCAAAACCAAGGTAAATAGTGGCTTAAGATAATTAACTTTTTTTTTTTTTCAAATAATCCAACTGATTTTTTTAAAGTCACTTTTATTTCACCTATAAACAAATAAGCTAGCAATAAACGGAAAAGGATATGCTATATATTTATAAATTTCATTTTTTAAACCTAAAAGTTTGTCTCATAATTTATAATTTAAAATGAGATAATATTAAATACATTTTTAGATTTATAATATTTAATTTGAATGATAAAATGAATTCATTTCACACGAAAATGATCCTTATACCTAGCAAAAATAAGATAGAGCCAAACGTTTAGCACTAATCATTGGAATTCTCTAGCTGCGACTGAACTATTTACTATTTCCAAACTGTGACCTAGAGCTGAAACCCTTATAGGACCGCTCTTTCTATTGTTCTTGGATATAACCTAGTTTACCAAAAAATATTACTGAAGCCAAAGTTGAAATATGGTTTAATCGAAACAATAGCTAGCACATTAAAATTGGACTGTCATATGTAGTGTGCATTTGGGAACCAATGAAAATTATAAATGAGAGGTGCTACGTTCACAACATTTTTACAATATTTTCACAACAAATCATAAGTGATTAGTTGTTACTGGTTCAAATTTGAACCTAACACTAAGATTACTTTTTTATCTCAACAATAACAACCAGTAATAACCTGCCATTTATGATTTGTTATGAAAATATTGTAAAAATGTTGTGGACATATCATTTCTTATTATAAATTATTTCACTATTCAGGTTATTTTTGCTACTATTTATGAGCTCCACTGTACTATTTCAACAAATTTTTACTTTTATCTATTGTATTTTTAGCAAAATAAGCAATATTTAAACAGACTCGTATATACAGGAGAGAGACAAAGTGGGGTTTGTGCTTCAATTTTCTATTACCCACATGCAACTCTAGGGTCTGCTGCAAATTCCATCTTTATCTCTAAAGGTCTAAAACCTTAACGTTAAGGTCCACATGCCTCTGTAAGCATGATACGTGTCACTTTCCCCACTCTTTTCGGGTCCCATTCAACTCAAGTTCATCTTTACCTTCCTCCTATTCTCTGCTTGGTTAGTGTTTGGTCATGACCGGGCATTTCTCATTTGCCATTGGTCTATTCGGCAATGGTTGTATCAGCACACACGCAAGAAGAGATATCGATTCTAGACCAGTGACTTGGTCGCCGATTATTAATTTTGGTACATATGGGTCACAAGCGGTCATTCTAGGTCATAGGGATGCCGAAAGTCACAATTCTTTGAATTGATCGAAATCAGTTAACTGAAAACGACCCCTTCAAAAGAATAAGGCAAAAGCACATGAGAAGAATTAATGAGATATTCGTGTTTCACATTGGAAAGTTTATACTACGTAAAATTTGAAAAATATATATATTTAGTGTTCATATTTTCAACATAATATGTACGAAGTGCGTACAATGTTAGTGTATCATAATAATAATTTTCCTATTTGAATTATACGCCCACTTGATATCTACCTCAATTGTGTTGCAGGGGAGTGATTTAGAAAAGCATCCTTGACCAAATTGAATGGGATTAGAAAGTTTGATGTTACACATTCTTAGTTTCATTTGAATTATTCAATTGTATGGATAATCCTTAGCAAATGTTAGAAATTGTATCAAATTATTATTTGGATTTATTTTTATTAATGGGTTTCTTAGTATGAAAGGAAATGTCTTTCTTTGGCACGAAAGAAAATTCTTTTATGAAAAAGTGATTAGCTATTTTTTGTTGTCAAGTAATAAAATAAGACCCTTATAAATACACATTATGACAAAGATGTCGATTTTTTCATAAAAATATTTGTTTTTGAAGCACACACAAGGCATTATGTGAAGGCCTATTTGTTCCAAAGTCTTATTAAGCAACACCCCAACATCATACATAAGGGGAAGGACAAGTGCAACTACAAGGTGCTTTTCTTCGTGATGTAGTTTGAATTTGAGCAAAATCTGGCTCAATTAGGATTAGGTCTTCGTCAAAGCCTAAGGACTAAACAAAAATTTCCTTGGAATTACTCAAAGTTCAAGATATGAGCAAATGCGTTCTGGTAATACTTGGTAAATATTTTTACGAGCAAATGCGTTCCTTAATGAGTAATGAACCAAGCGTGCATACGTACTATAATGAGTTCTTGTAATCTTTAGTTACCATATTCCTTACTGGTTAGACTATAATGGAATCTTTTTATTTTTAGCATTATGCCTTGAAAGTTGATACTGATTGATCAAATGAGTGATTCACACTCAAACTTAGAAGGTGAAGCCTACTAACAATCATCCATTTGATAAGACCAAATTCAAACCCCACATCAACATTATAATTATAAAAATGCAAAACATGTTTCAATAATAATTATCAAATGTAAATTGCACATTTGTCCAGCCAAACAACCTATAGAGAGAGAGTAGGAGAGGGAGAGAGAATACAAAAATGAATGAATGAGTGATGATGGAACAAACAGGGTGTAAGGTTGGGAGTGGGCATGGTTTGACCGCATAATCCAGAGTGTTGGGGGTGTGGGAGTGAGTAAAAGACGTGTGGGAAGCGCTGACAGACACACAAACACACAAGCACACACACATACACACAAAGCGCCACTGCACGAGCGCTGGAGAGTTTGCTGATAGATACTGAAACTGAAACTGAAAGAAGCTCGCATGACTCGTGAGAGCGCAAACCCATGCATTAAAAGATGCTCTCATGGTGGGCCCTCACACCCCCCACTTCTTTAATACTATGTCTTATTCTTATGTATATGTAATTGTAACCCCTCTTCCAAGTTCCAACTCCTATACGTAATATGCTAAAGCTAAGAACACAGCCCCATTGCCCTCCAAAATGCAAATAGGACAACACAAAGTTGATTTACCCCATATGGAAGGACTTTTATGGCTAAGCATCTTTTTTTGCCACCATGTTGCAATTTAAATACAATGGGGTTTCTATCTACTCGACGTCATATACACACACAAGAAAGGAAAAAAAAAAAAAAAGATTGTACTTCTCATTTTTCTACATCTTAATTGGGATGGATTGTCCTCAATAATAAATGAGATGGTCGTAAAAATACTAATAAATCAAAAAATAATGAGAGGTTTTGTTAAAGATTACATGAATTTTTAGTTCTTTCAAGGTGTCACATGTGAACATAATCATGAGTGTATGCTTGAGATATATTAGGATACTCTTTAATTGAAATGAATTTATTTCATGATTCGTATTAAATAGTATAAATGTTGCATCGCTTAAAATTATAAATAATGTGGTATTTTATACATAGTTAAATCTTAAAAAAAAATATTCTTAACTATGAAATAGACACCCTCCTCATTTTTAATGAAATAAAGAGGATGTTTGAATTGGAAACAATACGTATTGAATATAAATTATACAGCTACTAATACTATTAGGTGGTAGACTAAGACTCTCCTGCATCCACTATACATTGTACCTGCATGAGATATCCTCTCATGATAGACCCATTCCCTTTTGAGTATTCTCTTTTGGAGGAGTTTACGACTTATATTTTTTTATTAAAAAAAAAAATTGCTTGTCTCGTTTCTCTAATTAATCACTTAGAAAATTGAAAACAAGAAGAAGAAAAAAAATTGTAAGTACTCTACAAAACATTCACTTTTCATTATACAATGTGATATTTCAAGTGGTTTAGTTCTGTAGAAGGATAATATGTCCAAATTCTAGTTAAGGCCCAAGCTCAATCCTTTTTAACGAGCATGTAAAATATTCTACTCATACAATGAGTCTAGTAACCATAGTATACTACTGGTTACATTAGAGTTTAGTGCCTCCTATTAGTTTCCCATTGGGTTCTTTGTAATTGAATAATTTAATAACGTGAAGATGTATCCACCAAGTACTTCCCTCTTTATATGACATAGGTCATTAGGCCAAACTACGTAATTCTTACTTGTGTCTTCTTTAGTCTATTGCTACTACCATCGTGCCATTAAACTTTTCAGCAAAGAATTACATATTGCAGCCTCTGTTCAACTCACCATTGTCCCCATTAGAAAAATCTTCCTCTGATCTACTTGACACTGGACGAATTGTGTCAAGTAGAGCTTCCACTCATCTGAATGTGTCGTTAACAATATTGATGGTAATCCCACGCACTTCTGGCATCGACACCAGCCAGCAACTTCCTTCACATGTCCCCATGCATGATACACATCAGCCATATCTATCTACTGCCACATCCCAACACTAAGTCATGCCAAGGGGTGTGCAGAAAACCCACCGACCCGCCAAACCCGACCCAACCCGACCTAACCTGCCGGGTTGGGTTAGTTTTTAGGGCTTGGTGGGTTGGGTTGGGTTATAAAATTTTTTTTTGTAGCAGGTTGGGTTGGGTTTTGGGTCATAAAATTACAAACCCATCAAACCCGACCCGACCCGACCCACCCATATTTTAATATATATTTAAAATATATTATATATTTAATAAATATTTTTTTTTAAGTTAAAACCTAGTAATATATAATATAAAATATATTATATAAAATAAAATCCTACAAACATATATAATATAAAATCCTATTACTTTCTTTAATATATATTTAAATATATTATATAATTAATAAAAAAAATATAAGTTCAATTTAATAATAATAAAAAAAAAAAAAAAAAGTCTAATCCATGGTTCAACCCGACCCAACCTGACTCATGTAGGTTGGGTTGGGTTGGGTTGGGTTGGGTTGGACATATGTGATGGGTCGGGTTGGGTTGAATTTTTTTTGACCCACCATGGCGGGTTGGGTCAAAAAATTCCCTCAACCCGACCCATGCACACCCCTACATGCCATGTTTGCACTAATGAGACATTAATAGCACACACATCAACCAGACACACATGTCAGCGTTGCCACCCTAGCACCATGTCAGCGTTGCCACACTAGCACCCTTGTGCCAAGTCAACATGACACACCAACCTACTTGCCTCATTAGTCATCAATGGCTTTTCATCTCTATTTGGGTTGACCCGACCCGTGTCGGCCTGTAATGGGCCATTAGTGGAACAGTTGAACTAAACCAAAATTGGTTCATTAATCGAACTAGATCGAACCATTGATCCAAGTTGAACAGATTGTTGACATGGCCAAATCAACCCGTGATGTAAGACACAATTTACTATTTAATCATTGTAATTTATTAACAACTTGGTAGGAGACACTGAAACAAAGTTTATTGATTTTATTGGAGTTGATAGATTTGATTTAATTGACAGCTCTTATTTGGTAAATCTCAACAATTACGTGAAGATAAAGGAAAAAGAATTCAAGTTGATTTGTTTTTTCCATTGATGAATTGCAAGTATGAAAAGAAGATCAAGAGGCTTAAGAATTTGAAGTATTTGTTTATTTGGGGCAGAAGATTTCAAATTTTAAAGATGAACTCGAGGATGAGTTTATTTTAAGTGAAAGGGTATGATGTAGGACACAATTTACTATTCAATAATTGTAATTTATTCATTTTGATATTTAATTTGTAATTTTCGTTATTTTAGGTTTAAGTTATTTAATTCTTTGTTTTTAGATACTTTTAATGCTTTTTAGGTCAAATTTGGATCCTCTTATAGTTAGGTATCAAGTAGGAGTTATTTTAGAATATATTTTCTTGTCTGTCAAGTTTTACAGAGCCTTTAAATAGATTCTTAAGTCTGTACACATTCTTTTTAACAATTATTCAATCAATAAAATTCAGAATTTTGTTTTTCTATTTTCTGGTGGATTCCATATCCTTTCTTCTTGGGTCGAGTCGGTTTTGGCGAGTTGACGAGTTGCTTGTACACCCCTACTTGGAGGTATCTTCAAAGCATTTTATTGAGTGTACATTCCAAACTCAAGTTGTCTTGAAGCTTCCAATTTGAGTTTGAGGGGATGTTAAAGATAACAAGTCTAGATTGAAGTCAAGACCTAAGTCCAACGATATTTGACATGCAAGCAAAGTATTCTACTTGTACAGCAAGTCTCATAACTATGATTTAGCACTATATAGTTAATCTATGGTTTAGCTTCGTATAAACACCACCGCATTGTTTCATTGTAATTGAATAATTCCATACAGTGAAGATGTACTTATCCACCAAAAGGTTTTTCTATGTTGCGGTTAGGCCGAATCCTCTGTGAGAGATTCCAACAAGTACATATGATGCGTACACATTGAACTTTTAATGGAGGAGAATGGATGAGAACTATTATGCTAATCTTGAGTTGCCTTTTATGTTTTCTCCTTTTCAGTTATAAATACACCGACATTTCAAGGTTAATATTAGTAAATTAATGTTAATGTTGCTCGATTATTTTTCTCACGTGCATCACGTTTTTGTACCTTGAATTTTAATCCTTCTTGAAATGACCCTACATGTAATATTAGGCATAGATTCAACTTTCATAAAGTTTGATTAAATTAACAAGTACACAAAAGCAGACCACAAAGACACGCACGGTTTATGGCATCCACATTATAATTAGGGCAACAATTAGAATTCCAGGAACACAAAAAACAACAATTGATAAGTTTAACCAACAAAGCTTGTTCAAGATGCCATGTCCCAAGGTATCTCAAAATTAAAATGATAGAAATACTTAAATATGTGAGATGAGATTCGTGAGACCTATCAATGCTGCCAAACATAGTCACCTCTTTCTCTCATAATCATCTTATAATTAACTACAACACTCTTCCAATATGAATTAATAATTGAGAGAGAAGGTGACTGACCTAATGAACTTCATCTGTATTGACATTAAACTTTAACATCGAGCAGGGAAAACGACAGGCCACCAAAGTGTTACGGATTCCATGAGGTCATGTGGGGCACATTGATTAGGAGAAAGATCACCGATAAGAACATATTTCATCAATTATTTCATTTTTTTTAAATAAATAAATACACACATAAAGGAGAAAGAAAGAGATTCTAACATAAATACACATCACAAACTCCATTCAAAAGTCATAATAACTTACTAAGAAGGAGATTTGAGTTATAAGTTTTATGTTTTAGGGCAAATTCAAATATCTTTGTATAAGCTCCATCAAATTATATATCTAATTCTTTGGGGATTATATATCATGCCACTATCATTGTTGTGTCTGATAATTTATTGATAATAGGTTGAAATTAACTAAGCTTCAAGTGCCTTTGTCTCTGGAAAAGTCAAGGAAGGGATATAAGTACCACATTCAAGACCCTCTGAAGATGGCTAAGTAAGTTTGTAATGTAAAACACATTTTTGTTTGAAACTCATTAAGCGGTTAACTCTAATTTGGGGTAGTACAATTAAATAAGATCGCATAAAATAGATAAAAACTAATTTGATTGTTTTAGTAAATTTGTGATTTCGTATATGTCTTATGAAGATATGGGAAAATACTTCCTCAATAAAGATTGGACCATTGATATTACCAAAAAAAGATTGGACTTTTGAGTTCTTAACCGCTAACTGCTTGTTCAACATCATTGTACTATTTTCTTTCTCATTGGATTCAGCCGGCACTCCTTTTATTTATTTATTTATTTTTGAATATTCACAGTATAAAATATAGAGAACCTACAACGGAAACATGCATGTTTAAGGCCAGCCAACGAAGCCCACGTGCATTCCACCACCATTTTCAGTTGACATCTATATGTTAATGCAAACATGAATTTTTTTTTTTTTTGATCATGTTGACAGATGCCTTTAAGGTAATTGTTAATAAACCATATTAAAAAAGTTTTGACACCACTTTCATAGAAAATATAAAATACTGTCAAAATAATTAATTGGTTTTTTATTTTATTTTTATAAAAAGTTAAAATAATTCTTAAATCAATGTTCTTAAAGCATCTGTTAGCATTTCCCTTTTTCTTTTTTGAGTTTTTTGAATGGAACATATATGTCTTCTTCCTTGCACAAAGCTCACCACAAAATACTAGGGCTATTGTGGTGCTTTCAAAATGTCGCTATAGCTCCTGAGAGCACTACTACAGGTCAATCTGGGCTATAGCGGCACTTTCTAGCGCAATTGAACCAGCAGGGCTATTGCAGCGTTTCAGAAAGTACTAATATAGGATATGGACTTATTCCAACGTTTCTAAAACACCGTTATAGTACATTAAAAAAAAAATTGGCTGTAGCAGCGCTACCAAAATGCCACAATAAGTCCATAACCTATGGTTGTTTAATTCATGCTTTGCATGAAGTTGCATGAAGAGTGCTCTTCATGCAAAGAATGAATTAAACAACCATATTTTCATCCTAAAATAGATTAAGGTTTCAGATGTTATTGCAAAGATAACCATTAATATAAAGGAAAAAAAAAACAGTACTAGTGCAATTTCACAATTTGTCAATTTGTGGCTTAAAAGTTAAAACCGCTTGATTCACTTGCGGTCATTTCTTACAAGTTCTAAAATTTTAAATCTTGTGCGTATAATCACATGCCTCAAGAAGTAAGCTAAAGAAAATATAATAGAAACCTTATTACAATCTAAATATCTTAAATTCATGTTAGTGGCCTCATAGTCTAGTGACCATCCGTCAGTAAACATAATCCCCCTCCCCTTTTTTTCATTATTAAGTTGCATCCTCTAAGACTTAAACCTATGATTTCGTTCCCAACTCGATGAGCCTTCAAAAGAACATGGTGAAAGAGATCATTTGAACTAAAACTCATTGTCAATGACAATGGAACTTATAAGTGATAATTCCCATTTAAAAAATGCAGTGGTATAGTAGTGCTGATTTTGTGAAATGACCTATTTTGCAAATGCCACTAGAACACACAGTAACATACTAACATCAATCTGTTTTCAACGAGCGGTAAGACTTGTGAATGACTTGAATCTTATCCTGTTACTTGATGAAGATTATAAAACTTCTGAGAAATTTAAAAAATTATAGGATTTAAATTGATGAAAATTTTATTCTGTAAAATTTTCTATTTTACAAACCCACCATAACACACCACAATAACATCAATCTGTTTACCAGGGGCGTTAAGAATTTAGATGAAATCTTTTTTAGATGAGGGATTTTAAATGCTGAGATGTTTTAAAAAGAAAATTAGGATTTAAATTGATAATTTAATTTTATCGTTTAAAATTTGGCCAAACTACAATTTTGATCCTTCAATTTTAAAAAAAGGTCCCTCAATTATTAATTGTATCAATTTTATCTTTTAAATTTTAAAATTATATCAATTTATCCTTACTAGCTAATTTTTTTTTTTTTTTTTTTTTTTGATTTGGAATAGAGAAAGGGGAAACGACTCAATACTTAGCGGAATGGAATAAGGATTTAAACTCACACACCAACTCCAAAGCTGCATGCGGCAGTTAGAGTCATGGAGCGAGTTACTAGCTAACTTTATTAAGAATAAAATTGAAAATTAGGTCAACTTTATAATTAGGTCAATTTTACTAGCTAACTTGATTAAGAATAAAATTGACCTAATTTTGAAAGTTGAGACAAATTTAATACAATTAATAGTTGAGGGATGAAGTTGACACAATTACATTAATAGCAACAAAATTGAAATTAGCCCCATGTTCGAAGACTAAAGTTGTAGTTTGGCCTTTAATTAATTGTCATTAATTTTTTTTGAGAAGAAATTAATTTTCGTTCCTTAGATGAACATATTTTAAAAAGATTAAAGTAGTCATAACAATTATGATAATGATGGTAAAATTAATAAATCAGAGATTAAAGTAGTCATAACAATTATGATAGCGATGGTAACAATAACTTGGTAACAGTAGTCATATGGTATCTTGATTTTTGTAGTAACAGGTGATGGTGGTGGTTAAGCTATGGTAAAAGCAGTACGAAGATTATTAATGATTTGACAATAATTGTGTTTTGTTTTAAGTCGAATATTACAATGAATGTGTTGATATATAATTTGTAAAGTGCACATTTCCCTGTTAAATTGGAACTTGGGATTTGGATGTTTGAAAATAAGTAAATTCTATGGGATTTTGGAATTACCCTTCTTCCTAATCCAAATGAATAGAAATTAAAATTCAGGAATTTCTAAATTACAAATCCGATCATAAAATTTCATCTCAAAATTCCCCATCCAAATTCAACATCAAGGCAGGTTAAAATTGAAATGGTATATTCCCATGTCAAATTGCATCCCAATATCAACACTCTCAAGATCACAAGAATAGATACGATTATTTGTCTCCTTTCGATACAGTTATAAATAAGCTTTTCATGCTCCAGAGTCTTAGCTACGTTGAGTTCACGGGCTGCTAAAGACGTAATTAAGCTGTCTTTGTAAGAATCAAGGTCGTAGTTTAGACTTAAGACTTTCGAATTTTGTACACTTATTGATTTATGAAAATAAGCATCAACTTGTTTGACATTTTCTACACAATTTACGTTCCTGATTAATCCGGATACATAGTTTATAGTCTATAACCTTAGCTTAACAAACCCCAATAATAATAATAATAATGAACCCCATTTGTAGCTCTTGTTGACATTGATATTGTGGTCTTCAAAGAAGGGAGGCTCTTGCCTAGAGAGAGAGGTTGTAGCGTGTAATTGTGTTCTAGGTAATGATGTTGAAGTGGAAGTTGAAGATGTGAAAACTTAAAAGGTTCACTTCTAGCTTCAGTGCTAGTGACTTAATCAATATTTTAAGACATAAAAAAAGATTAATTAATCTAGTGCATTTCATTAAACAAATCAATTAATTAACCCATCACAATCTCCATAGAGATTAAACAATTAATATGTACAGTGCAAGTCCAAGGAGGGGTTAGAATAATAATTAAAATGGGGAGAGGAATTATGGGAAAAAATATAGTTAAATGAAGTCCCATGTGAAAGGCACCTATGACCTCAAATCTGGCCTAGAGAGTTGCATGTGTCTGCTTTCTCATCAGCCCTTTATTCCCGGTTCAACACTGTTGAATGCCATTTACTATATAACCTTATTCTGAGAGTTCACATGTGAGTTAATTAATTTTTGTTTTTTTAAAGACTTAAGCAAACGACAAATAGGGTACCCAGCGTGACTAATGGCAGCTTATCATTTGGAATCTTTCTGGTCATCGCTTTCCCTCTTGCCTGAAATCCGCTTTGTGTCAAAGACTCTATGTACCCCTCTCACATTTTTGAACGTTAGATGCTAGGAGCTTTAATTGTTTGACCTATAATTAGTTTCCTTGTGTTTGATTAAAATTTTGAAATAATGGTTTCAATTAACTCAACTAACAAAGTTGACTTTTATCATCGAATAAGAGATTTGGAGTTCAAATATCATCTATATCAAAAACTAATTGATATCTTAAATTGATGATAAAGAGCACACTCATTGTAAGACAAACGTCATAAGCTGAAATTTTATCGTATTTTATTACATGATTATCATTTTTTGTAGGTAGCTAGAGATTTATTGTGGCTAGCAAAATACAAGTAAAAAGGATATAATAATATCCATGGTTAGTCAGGGAATACGTAAGATAGATCATATAGAATTGAAATCATAAATGCTTATTTTAATAGGGAGAGAGATGTGAGTTTCAAACCAAAGACACGAGAAATCACAAAAGATGCTATAAGTAATGCACCATCACTTGAACTCCATAAATGTGCTTATTTTGTTTTTTTTTTTTCCCCCATTTAGAAGTTTGTAAGAATTTTTTTTATCTATATTTTATTTTTCACTTTCTTTTAAACCTAGGCAAATACTAGTATATAGATATGTATTCAAGCTCTTAGGAAGACTTTAAATTAGGCATTATAGTAGGAATTTGTTTTTGGAGAGCCAAATAAAATATTTGATTATTAAGTACTTTTTTCTTTGTATATATTATATTCCTACCATATATGATAGTAGTATAGAATAGTACTATAAAGTATAAACACAAGTCTATAATAAGTATTTTATATCCCACTGTGTACTATAAAAAATATACTTACTAAAAAAACTTCAATTAAGATTAACAACAAGATTGAATATCTTTAAATTATCATTAATCAACTGTCAATTTTATGAGGAATGAGCAAAGGTTTTTTTTTTTTTTTTTCTTTTTTCTTTTTCACTTTAATCTTTAAGAAAACAGTTAAGATAATTATACATTCATTACAATTTTATGATTTTCAATTAATTTAAGTAATTGGTACTTATAACTATCACTAATAGGATTGTGATTCTATTCAAAGAAATAAGGAACCTTACTTTCTTATAAATATTATATAATAAAAAATAATAATTTTATTTTTATATATAACAATATTTATTGGTCTAGAGCCCATTAATATATAATAATAAATAATTTTTAACAATTTAAGGACAATTCCATAGATATAAATACTATATATTAAAATATTATTTGGGGGCCGCCCTAAAGTGGTTCGGCCACTATATGGTATAAATACCAAAAGTTTTGTATGGTTCTTTTTTTTTGTTTTTTGGTAAATAGAATATTCATTTCACAAACTAAAGCATTACAACAGGTTCAGGGCATAGCCTATTAAAGTACATGCTGGATAAATCATCCACAAACACATTCATAATGTCCTCAGGCAGACTAAGAAAAGAAATAAAATCAATCTCTTGCTCAACGCCCCACCTGGCAAGAACATCCGCACAGTGGTTGGCTTGGCGATAACAATGCTTAAACTGAATTCGGTGGAATTAAGTCACCAACTAACTGCAGTCATCCAATATAGGGGATATGACATTGTTCTCATAATTGCAATTAAGAAATGCATCCGCATCCACAATAGCTTTAGCACCAAGTTCTACAATCAAAGAGGATAAATATAAATAGCAGCAAAGAATTAAGCCATCTCTTAGTCCCCATAATTTAGCCATAAAGCTATTTGTTGCACCAATACGCCTCGAGAAACCAGCTATCCATTCACCCCGAGCATCTCTAACAACTCCTCCACACCCTGCTAAACCCGAGAGAGTAATGAGAGCTCCATCAGTGTTCCCCTTTTCCCATCCCTCTGGTGGTCTTTCCAGTAGATTCTCTTGATGATTTTGTGGGTTGGGCCTTTTAGAGAGTATACGCAATACAAAAATTCTTCAGTTTGGCTAATTATTTCAAAAACCAGCCCTGGGTTTTGATTCTTTCTTTTAAACACAAAGTTGTTCTTGCTTTTCCAAACATTCCAAACCGCAAAAGGAAAAATCATGCTCCAAGGAGGTTTTCCATCAATGAGGCTCTTATTCATCCTTCCATTAGCATTCAGCCACTCCTCCAGACTAGCATTCCAAAACGCGTGATTGGTAGGTTGAATTCCCAGGTAGTGCCAAACAACTTTGACAGGAGCAATCTCGGAGAGCATGAAGGATTGATTCTCGTTCCCTTTGACAAATAGGACACATCTCATCATTCACCACCCCCCTTCGCACCAAGCAAACTTTCACTCCAATACTATTGTGTGTACACATCCAAAGAAAAGTCTTAGTACGAGGCAGAGTTTTGGCTTTCCAAATCCAATTGGCAGAAAAAGAGAGTCTGAAACAGCATCCATGGCAATGCTATAAGCACTTTTAAGGTCGAAATTGCCTATAGGATTTCCTGCCCATGTTAACTTGTCACTTCCTCTACCTGTCAAGGATAATGGTGTGGCTTGAATCATCATCTTAGTGTCTGTTGGAAGATCAAAAGGGTTTTGATTCCAATCCCACCCCGTGTCCTTAATAACATCCTTAATTTCCAACAATTCAGCTCCCCTAGTTAATAGACCTTAGAAGAGTTGCCGAAGAGGGCCCTTCTCTGTCTAGTTGCTTTGCCGAAGATTCAGTGTGCTATCTCTTCCTATTGCCCACCTACTTGCTTTAGTAAATACCACCATGCCTTTTTTCATTGCTCTCCAAGTTTGTGAGCATGACATCCTATTTGAATTGATGGCACTTGCTCTCCTTTGATTGCAATACTTCTGTTGAGGTCTAAAAAAAATCATGACACAAGGCTCAAAGAAATAGCACATTGGGCCAACCCTATGGAAAGTAAAAATTAAAAAGGGATTGAGCTCACAAAAGGAAAGGATGGTAGTTCCAAAAAGATCTGTGGCCCAAGATCCATGAATGTTAGGACATATGTGTTTCACTTGTTTAGGACATATGTGTTTCACTTGTTTAGAACATATGTCATTCTTTTATGTAATTGGCTAATCCTTTGACAAAACACACTTTGCTTCTAATTTGGTAGATTTAAGATGTGTTTAACGCTTCAAGAAACTGTGTTTCAAGATCAAGTGTTGAAGTTATCAATTCTGTCCAAGAAACAAGCTAAAAAGTGAAAGTTCATTAAAGCTCGACAGCTAGCATGTGTCAAGGTTTAAAGAGTTGTTTCAGCCCTGAGGCTCGACAGCATCTCGACACCCATAGCTATCGAGGTTTAAAGAAAACAGAATTTCAGATCTGTTTTGATTCCAATCTGTAGATGTGTCTTTGGAATTTCTTTTCTTCTAACCCTAAACATATAAAAGGATTATTTTAAAGGCCGTCAAAGGGTATGCAAGTTGCACAAGTATTGAGAAATCTTTGTTCAAGCAAGTTGTGACCAGAGATAAAGTTTTTGCCCTAGTTCATCTCTCTTGTGAAGAAGTTGCTGTGTAATGTGCACCGTAGGGTTTTGTAACCAAGCATCTTCTTGATCTTCATCATGTGGATGAATTGAAGAACTTTGCAGCCAACAACTTTCTCTAGTTGGTGACTGAAGTTGCGTACTAGGATCCGCGTAATTGGTTAGTCACGTACTTGAGAGCCGTGCATTGAAAGGAGAAATTTTCACTACAGAACAAGTCCAATTGGGTATTGGGGTAAGGGTTCAACTGTAGGTTGGTAAGGTACTTGAGATTCCTTTATGTGTAACTGCTTGTTGTGATAATAGTGGAATTTCGGGAGTGGTGACCTTAAAATCACCCGGTGGAGTTTTTGCCATGTAGGTTTTCCCCATCCGTAAACAAATCACCGTGTAATTTAATTTCCGTTGCATACTTAGTTTAATTGGTGATTTGTTTGTGCTACCACAAGATAAAAAGATATAGGGACAGTGGGTCTCCTTGTCTTACCACTCTCGAAAGGTATATCGGGTCTAAGGCTTCTCCATTAAATAAGATTGAAATCAAGACTGTAGAAACACAACTCATTATAATATCAATAATGTCCAAAGGAAAATTAAATCTAATCAGCATATCCCTTATGAAATTCCACTCAAGCTTGTCATAAGCCTTCTCCAAGTCGATCTTCAATGCCATATGTCCCACTTTACCTCTCTTTTTACTCAAAGTGTGGATAATCTCCTGAACAATGATTGCATTATCAATGCCCTTTCTACCTGGAACAAAGGCTACTTGAAGGGGGGAAATAAGCTTGACCAAATGGGGCCTCAGTCTAGCAACTATGGTTTTTGTCACAATCTTGTATACTGTGTTGCATAGACTTATAGGTTTATAGTTTCCCAATATCTTCAGGCCTTGAATTTTTGGAATAAGGGCTATGCGAGTTTGGTTCAAGTATGCAGGAACTTTACCCTCTCTAATAATTTTCTTTACTTCTTCAACTACTGATTTTCCTACGATCAACCAAAACCTATGAAAAAATCCAGCATGAAGCCCATCCGAACTCGGGGCTTTAAAAACTTTCAAGGACCATAAGGTTGACTTTATCTCCTCCTCCGTAACACCCTCACTAATGTTGTCTTTGTCCTCATCTAAAAGTCTAATTTGCCATTGAGAGATCGATGGTGGCTGCCAAGAAGCACAAGAGAGGAAGGAAGAATAAATATCACTAAAACCTCTTCTAATGAACTCCTTCACTTCATTCTCCTCACTAATCCACTCCCCCATAGAGTCTTTAATTGCTCTTATTTGGTTTCTTTTTCTTCTGACTAGCGTTGAAACATGGTTAAAGGCCGTGTTTCTATCACATTGAATTAGCCAGTTGACCCGCGATTTAAAGGCCCAAAGTTCCTCCTTTTGGCTTAGTATAGTCTCAAACTCCTTCAGAAGCTCCTTCTTAAGGTTGAGGAGGAATGTGGAAGGCCTGATAGAAACTGCACGTGGAATGCCATTTAGTCATGCCATTAAATTTTTTTTCCTAGCAAAGATGTTGCCAAATTGTTGCTTGTTCCAATTTGTTGCATCTCTGGTGAATTTTTCTGTAGCATTGACAAGGCCATTAACTTGACCCCACGCTTGAGTGACAACCTTCGGAAAGGAGGGATCTGTCTGCCAGCAAGTTTGAAATTTGAAAGGTTTTGGCCTACCCATGTGCACTCTAGGAATCATTTCTAATAACACAGGATAGTGATCCAAGTGGCATCTAGTAAGGTGGAATACTCTAGCATCGAGATATAAAAGACACCAACTTAGGTTGATGAAGAATCTGTCAATTCTTTCTTGGATTAGTGCTTGGAATTCTCTTTTGTTTGTCCAAGTAAACCAAGGCCCAGAAAATCTGATATCTATCATGTTGCATTTATCAAGACATTCTTTAAGCAATAGGGATCTGCTAATACTCACAGCCTTACCCCCGAATTTATCATCATCAAGGAGAGGTTTATTAAAATCTTCCACTAAGACCCAAGGCATACTATGAAGGTCTGCTACTTTATAAATAAAATATGACTTCAGTTTGTGATTTTGCCAATGAGACTATAAATAAAATATGAAAATGTTCTTTTTTGATTTGATTACTTTATTATTAAGCTCTAGTGGAACTCAATTTCAATATCAAGCTAAATATTAATATTTAAACTGGATTCATTAATGTTATGATCGAGCTTGAACATGATTATAAGTTTTGTTGAGTTGGTTATTTAAATTAACTTACCACAAATTTTACCTAAGAAAATTGTTAATGCATATTAAGTACCAAATTATATTATGAAAAATTAAATAATTTATAAGGTCAATAATAATATTTTTTTTATAATACATGAAACATTAGTTCATTTATTGATAAATCTCATTTTAGTTTTTTTCCCCCTTTTTTGAAGTGAATTTCACTTTAATTTTTTTTTTTATAATTCAATAATTACAATGAGGGAGAGGGATTTCAATCTTAAATATCTCTATTAAAAATACAAGAATGTGATAACCAGTTGAGTTACAAGGCTTTTAACCACTTTAAGTTTAATATATTAATTATATTAAAAGTGTATTATCTTTAGGGTTCACAAGTATATGGAGTTAAAATTGAGTTTATTCGAACTTGGTTCATTAATGTTAAAATGGACAATGCCAATGTGAGGCAGCATAGTAGCTTAGGCAATGCAGGAGCAAAGCATCTTGGCAAGGTTGAGAAGCAGTATAATAGAATTGAAGAGTTGAAGAGTAATGATCAAGTGACAGAGGCTACAAGGGCAGAACACATGTGGGCAAGTGATGAGCTGTTGGATGTTATAGAAGCCATTCCATATCATGAACTATTCATTCACAGTTTTGAGGAGCTTCTGCCACATGGCTTAGGGAATTAGATAGCGATATTCAATTGGGAGTCGCATGTGTAGTTAGTTAAACCCTTGTGTTAGGATATATGTAAATGATGTTAGGAACATATGTCATTTAAAATTAGCTAATCCTTTAATAAAACGCACTTTACTTGTAATTAAGTAGATTTAAGATGTGTTTAATACTTCAAGGAACAAGAGTTCAGGTCCAAATATTGAAACCATGAAAATCTATCCAAGAAACAAGTGGAGAAGTACTGAATTTTAAAACTTGACAGATAGCATCTATCGAGATTTAAAAGGCTACTTTAGCCCGATGCTCGACAACTGCTTGATAGATACCCTATCTATCGAGATTTATGAAAATCAATTTTTCAAATCTGATTTCACTCCAATCCATGTGTACATGTTTAGGTTTTCTTTTCTCACAATCCTAAACATACATAAGGATTATTTTAAGGGTCGTCAAAGGTTGCGCTAGTGCAGAGCAAAGTTTTGTTTATGCAAATTGTGACCGGAAACAGAATTTTCCCAATTCATCTTTGTCTTAAAAAAGCTACTACGTTTGTACGCCGCTGGGTTTCGTGGCTAAGGAGCTTCGTGATCTTCATCGTGTTGATGAACTAATGAGCTGAAGAACTTTGCAGTCAACATCTTTTTCAAGTTGGTGATTAAGTAGTGTACTAAGATTCGCGCATCGATTGATTAGTCACGTACTGGAAGCCGTGCATTGAAAATGAGAGATTTTTGCTACAAAACAAGTCCAATTGTGTATTGGGGTAAGGGTTCAACTGTAGATTGGTATAAGGTATTTAGATTGCTTTAATTATAATCACTTGTTGTAATAATAGTGGATTCTCAGGAGTGGTGATCTTAAAATCACTCGGTGGGGTTTTTGCCTTGGAAGTTTTCCCTATTTGTAAACAAATCACCGTGTCTACTTTATTTTCCGCTGCATATCAACTTAGTTTGGGATTTGTTTATGCTACCACGCATTTTGCATGCTAATTGGATTAATTAATTAACTTGGCTAATTAATCGGTTAATTTATCACAAGGGGTCAATACATTCTTGGCCTATCATCTTGTAACTGCTTTTCCCCCCAAAATAAGGAAGTTTGTTATTTGCTAGTTTGTTAGATCGTGTATATATAGAGTATATGTTATGTATTTCATTTAGTAGCTTGTATTTTCTCATTCTTCATTGAATAAAGATTTGAGTTCTATTTAGAGTGAAAGTGTTCTAGAAGTTTTATACGGGCTTCACAAGCTTCATCAATGGTGTCTCCTAATGCAAGCAACCACTCTGATCCTATTAACAATCAATCCTCTCACCCAAGCTCAAGCACAAACACAAAGTCCAATCCTCCAAATCCTTTCTTTCTCAGTTCTAATGAAAATCCCGGCAATATTTTGGTTACTCAACCATTGCTTGGAATGAGAAACTATCATTCTTGGTCTAGAGCTATGGTTTTAGCTCTTACTGCCAAGAAGAATATATGTTTTGTGAATGGCAAGATTTCAATGCCTGATCCTGATTCTCCTCTGTATGTAGACTAGCAAAGTTGTAACACCATGTTACTTTCTTGGCTGATCAATTCCCTACATGTAGATGTTTCTAGTAGCATAATGTATCATGAAACAGCAAGAGATGTGTGGATTGAATTAAATAACCTCTTTTAACAAGGAAATGGTCCCATGATTTACAACCTTCAGAGAGAGATTTCTCATATCTCTCAAAATTAGATGACAATGACAAAGTACTTCACTAAATTCAAGAAGCTTTGGGATCAATTGCTCAATTATGAACCACTACTAGAATGCACATGTGGAGCAATAAAAACCCTAAGTGCTACACATGACAAGGCTTATGTCATGAGGTTCTTGATGGGATTGAATGATGATTTTGAGACTATTAAGACACAAATTCTGATGTATGAACCTATTCCCTCAATCAGCAAAGTGTATGCCTTGGTTCTTCAAAAGGAGTCACATAAGAGCATTGGACATGGAGGTTTCTACTTTGCAAAGCCTGATTCAGTTGCAATGTATGCTGATTCCAAAAGCAACAACTCAAGAAATTCCAATTGGAACAAGGGAAACAACAACAAAAAGGAGAGACCTTTGTGCACTCATTGCAATATGTTTGGTCATACTGTGGACAAATGTTACAAACTCCATGAGTATCCACTTGGATACAAGCCAAAAGGAAGGTCCAATGCTAATGCTATTCAAGTTTCTTTCAATCAAGCCACTGTTACTGAGAATTCTTCAATTGGATCTATTCAATGTCCAATTTCCAAGGCTTAATGTGAGCAATTACTTGCTTTTTCTACACTGGAACTAGCTCAGGTGATACTCATCATGAAGCCAATGTGAGCATTGGTGATGGAGTTTCTAGCTTGATTTTTGGAGTTTTTGGTTTGCCTGCTGCTGTGGCTGGTATGCATGCTACTGCTAGTGTGGCTGCCACTTCTTCACAATCTTTGGCTAACACCAATTTCATTGATACCATGTCAAGTACTATTCCCAACTTATCTTTCCCACCTTCTTTGAAACACTCAATTTTTTGTACCAAAATAGTCAATAGAAATAGTTTCGGTGCCACTGATTGGGTCATAGACACAGGGGACACTGATCATATGGTGCATTCCATTTCTTATTTCACTACTATCATTACTGCCTTGAATACTCATGTTAATCTACCCAATGGTGAAATTGCTTTAGTCACACAAATTGGGACTGTCAAAATCTCTGAAAGACTTGTTCTTTACAATGTGCTTTGTGTTCCTTCTTTTAGCTTCAATTTGATCTCCATTAGTCAACTAGCTGAATTTGCCCTTTGCTGTCTTATCTTCTTTGGAAATTTGTGTTTTATCCAGCACATTTCTCTCTAGAGCACAATTGGTTTGGGTAGAGAAAGCAATGGACTTTACTTGCTAGAAGAGAGCAAATCAATTTCTTCTTCAATTTCTACAGTGTTTTCTATAAATAGTGTTGAGCTACATGTATGGCATTTCAGATTGGGGCACTTGTCAAATGCCAAATTGGCTTTTATTAAGAACTAGCTGTGAACCTGCGTGTTGCACGTGATAATTATTTTTATGGTGGTTTAATTATTTCTTTTTTTTTACAATTTAAACTAATCTAATAATGAGTAATATATTTCATAATTATATTTTTATTTATTATAGGAACAATCCAAAACACCAAAAAAACGTAAACTGAAAAAAATTAATAAAATTTAACAATGATTAATTGAACCAATATTAGGATAAAATTTTGTTTTTAATAATCTATTAAGGTTATTTTCTTTGCAGAAATTATAATTTCAGCCACCCAAATCATATTATCAAATAAAAAATTATTAGCAAAATCTAATAATTAAATTTCTATACAGGCATTGTTATAAAAAAATAATAATTAAAATAAAATTGCAAAAGTTAAAATTTGTCACCTATCCGATTATTTTTATTTGGCTAACCCTTACTTTTCTTTAAATGAATGGCATTATAGAATATTTCTAATACAATTGTTAAGAGTACTTTGTCCACCACAAAAGATTAGAAAATAAACAAAAATTAGTAAAGTCTTATAGTTTAACATCTAAATTGAGCACTATAAAAAATCAAGCTATGTAATAGAATAAATACCAAATTATCCAAATCATGCTATGTAATAGAATAGTATTATATTTTTATGTGCTATATTTAATTCTTTAGAATGCAATAAGATAACATTTAACAATCAAAGAGAATAAAAAAAAAAAAAACAACAACAACAACAATTTAAAAAACAAAACTAAATTGCACTAACCCAAAATAGAGTTTTAAAGAATATAAAAAATTATTGACCTAAAGTAGATATGCAAGAAAAATAAAAAAATAAAAATCCACCAAAAAATTTATAGAGAGAGAGAAAGAGAGAGAGAGCCTTTTTTTTTGTAAGGGAAAACTATGCATAGAATAGAAGAGATAGTGACATATTTATAGTAAGAGGGTGTGAATAAGAAGAGACAAAAATAAAAGAAGATGAATGGAAAAAGGAAGAATGATATTAATGTAGAGGGTAGTAGGACGATGAAAAGGTAAGGGAGGGAGAAAGATTGAAGAAGTAGTGGGGAGATGAATGATAAGGGAGAGAGAAAGATTGGAGAAGTGTAAATATTAAAAAAATAAATGTCAAAAATAATTATAGTAAAATTGAAAAAAAAAAAAAAAAAAAAAAAAAAAACCCTAAAACTTGGAAGGCTTCAACATTTTGTTTTGTTTTGTTTTTTTTTTTTTTCCTTTAACCTGAAAAGGCTCACATAAAACCTTTAAAACTGAACTGAAAAGGCTTTAGGTTGGGCTTGATAGTGGAACTAAATAAATAAGAGGTGGACTGGATTAATTATACAGATTTATTATAGGGTGATAGTGGAAGTAAATAAATAAGTAATGTGTTGGATTTATCATAGGGTGATAGTGGAAGTAAATAAACAAGTAGTGAGCTGCATTTATAAGGCTGAAAATTGTAAAAACCATTTTAAAATTGTAGGACAAATTGTATTAAAAAAAATGACGTGGCAGCTAATGTAGAGCAACGTGAGAGCAGCAACATTAAACGCTACGCTTCAGCTTTTGGTAATATATAGATAACAATAATGTACCTCTTCTTGATTAGTTGAAACATTTCATTGTGATATTTTTCCAATTGCTAAGCAAAAGAGATTACCCTTTAATGCTAGTTCTCACATTTCAAATGATTGTTTTGATTTGATTCATTGTGATTTGTGGGGTCATTTTTCAATTTCCACTATTGATAATAGTAAATATTTTCTGACCATTGTGGATGATTGCTTAAGGTGTACATGAGTTTATTTGTTAAAACATAAGTCCCAAACTCAATCTATTTTAGAGTAGTTTTGTGCTATGGTGGAAACCCAATTTTCTAAACGAATCAAGGTCATGAGAACTGATAATGGGACAAAATTTATCATGAAAGATTTCTCTGCACAAAGAGGGATCTTACATCAATTAAGTTATGTTGAAACTCCCTAACAAAATGCTATTGTAAATAAGAAGCATCAACAGATCTTAAATGTAGCAAGAGCTCTCATGTTTCAATCTCATTTGCCATTACATCTTTGGGGGCATTGTATTTTAACTATTGTATACTTGATAAATAGAATTCCAACTTCACCTTTATCTCACAAAACTCTTTTTGAAGTGCTTTTTGGTTATGCTCCTACTTATACTCATTTAAAAGTGTTTGAAAGCCTATGTTATGCTTCAACTCTTTCTCATAACAGGTCTAAACTTGCTCATAGACCTAAGAGGTGTGTTTTTCTAGGATATCCATTTGGAGTAAAGGGGTACAAGGTACTTGATTTATCTACTAACACTGTTTTCATCTCAAGGGACGTGATTTTCTATGAAGAAATCTTTACTTTTGCTACTAAAAACATTGATGTTTCAGACCGTTTTACTTCCATTTCTGATGTTGTTATTCATGCTTCTTCCAGAGCTGGTAATGACACCTTTGTTACTCCTATTAGTATACCTGATGGTTCTAATTCATCTTCTATTGATCCTAATCATTCTTCAGTTGTTTTTGTTCCTTTAGACACAACTGATCCTGATATTAGTTCCATTTTACCTGTATTGCCTACTGGTTCATGTTCCAATGATGTTTGACTACCCCTTGAAGATAC
The DNA here is from genome assembly GCA_032878915.1 of Castanopsis chinensis. Classification (NCBI taxonomy): domain Eukaryota; kingdom Viridiplantae; phylum Streptophyta; class Magnoliopsida; order Fagales; family Fagaceae; genus Castanopsis; species Castanopsis chinensis. The sequence continues at coordinate 5,849,591 of JAVQMG010000115.1, read as the reverse complement.
ATTTTCTTTTCCTTCAACTTCTATATTAGTACCTACAGTTGCAACACCAATACCAGCTCTCATACCAGCACCAGCCCTTCCACCAGCACCTGTCAAAAAATCTACTAGGCCTTCCAAACCACCAGCTTACTTACAGGACTACTCTTGTGCTACTGTTCAGTCATTTTCTTCTGCCAATCATCTTCCTAGTGCACCTTATGACATAGCTACTGGCCTCACTTACTCTAATTTGGAACCAAGCTATCAATCTTATCTACTAGCAGTCAGTTCTTGTCATCAAGAACCCCAGCACTTCTTTCAGGCTGTTCAGGATCCACTTTGGAGAGAGGCAATGGATAAGGAGATCCAAGCTCTAGAGAAGAATCATACTTGGAAGCTTATTCCATTACCTCTTGGTAAGACAACTATTGGGTGCAAATGGGTTTACAAACTCAAGTTAAACTCTGATGGCAGTGCTGAGAGATACAAAGCTAGATCAGTGGATAAGGGTTATACCCAGAGAGAAAGGCTTGATTTTCTTGATACGTTTTCACCTGTGGCAAAGACAATCTCAATTAGGGTGTCGATTGCTTTGGCTTCTACCAGGTGTTGGTCACTCCATCAGCTAGACATTAATAATACCTTTCTCCATGGAGATTTGGATGATGAGATTTACATGTGTTTGCCTCCTGGATTTTACAGTAAAAGGGGAAGTTCGTCCACTTCTTCATCCACTCCTATGGTTTGCAAGTTAATCAAGTCACTTTATGGCTTAAGGCAGGCTTCTAGGCAATGGTACACCAAACTTTTAGCTACAATTCAGCAACTTGGTTTTGTTCAATCTCAAGCTGATCATTCACTCTTTATTCATTCCAAAGGCCCTTTGTTCACTGTACTATTGGTGTATGTAGATGATATGATCATCACAGGAAATGATACAACTTGTGTTGCTGAATTAAAGTTAGTTTTGAACCAAAAGTTTGGAATTAAAGATCTTGGTTCACTCAAGTACTTCTTAGGGCTTGAAATTGCCAGGAGTAAGAAGGGAATTAGCTTAAATCAAAGAAAATTTGCTCTTGAGATACTTAAAGAGATAGGTATGACTAGATGTAAACCTGTAAAGTCACCCATGGAACAGCAATTGAAGTTATCTAAGACCAGTGGAGAGGTGCTTCAAGATTCTAACCAATTTAGAAGATTCATAGGGAAGTTGATGTATTTAACCTTAAGTAGACTTGATATTACCCATGCAGTGAATAGACTAAGCCAATTTTTGGCACAACCTAGAGCTCCACATATGAAGGCAGCCACTAGAATCTTATAGTATATCAAGGGCACACCAGGACAAAGAGTGTTCTTTCCAACTAGTTTTGATCTTAAGCTAAAGGCATACTGTGATGCTGATTGGGCAAGCTGTCCTGACACTAGACATGGCAAAACGGGTGGGTTGGGTCGGGTCAATCGGGTTCTGGGTCGGGTTGGGTTGACCCGTATTTTCCAAACAAGTTTTCTTTTTCTTTTTTTTCTTTTTTTTTTTTTTGAAATAGATGCAATTTGTCAATCGTTTATGAGTTCCTCAACTGTGATTAGATTCTCACTAGTGATACTGTTACCAATTACCACTAAACGCTTGATACCCATATTTGGTGCAACTCTTGTTCCAACTTTCTAGAAGTTAATCCTGGTATAATCTTCAATCTATTTAAAGTAGGAAGAGAAAATGAAGGTGGCAAGTAAAAAATGACAAACTATAATGCAGTACGACCAGCTGATCTATACATCCAATTTAGTAATTTACCAACAAGTATAACATGCACATGCATTGTACACTAATATTAAAGAATTGAGATTTCCCTTACTCCTCATCAAAGCCAAAAGACACTACGGTGCTGATGTGAGCATATCAAAAGCACTATTCGTGCGCTTAGTCTCTAGCTCCTCCATTCATTCATTATGATTTAGCTGTACAATTCATTCACACACATGATAGCAAGCCAAAGTTTGCTAGTAAGCCAGAGTTTGGTTCTACATTCACACACATTATAGCAAACTTGTAAAAAGTATATTTTAAGTTTTCATTACTAATAATATTATTCCCACCAAGAAAAAAAAGACTACATGTCATGGACCATATCAAGTTATTGACCTTCTTAAGTGCATATGTTCCTGTTGCATTTAAAATAATAGTAAAGTTAGATTACTTAGAAAGATAAATTAAACAAAAAAAAAAGATTTAAAAATAAACATAACATATTAAGTAAAGAAGAATAAGTAAATATTTTATAATAATTACACCTCAATCTCAATCTACTCAACGTTAGTAGCATATTCAGCATTACAAATATTCATACTTGCAAATTGTAGCTCAAGTTGGCCAATTTCGTCAGCATCTTCATCTCCAATACAATATTTTAATATAGCTTAAGGTACTATGAAAACAAATCAATAAAGAATTAAAATTGTATAATTATTACTATAAATAAATTAAATTACCTTCAAATCCATATAGCCAACTTTTAGTACACAACGTAGTTTCCACATTCTCAGGTAAAAGACATGATTGATACGAAGTAAGAATTTTTTTCCCAGTGCTAAAAGTGTAGAGGTAGAAAGGCACAAGGTTGAAAATAAAAATGTGTGAAAGTGTGAAATGAAAGGCAGAGGGCCAGAGGTGCAGCAGTGCAAGAGACAAGCAGAGGAAAGGAAGTAAGGAACTAACGCTTTGGCCCTTTGGATGTGGTTTTTTGTGAGTTTGTGATTGAATTGTGCCTTTGGTAATTCCGTAATTGGCTTTGGAAGTTTGGACTACAGCTAGCTAAGCTAGTCAAGCTCATTAGATTTTTTCATTTTTTTAATGGTTGTGTTGTGTAACACTGTAACTTGTGTTGTCCTGTCCAGAGACTAGTTGTCTAGTTCTCGCTTGTCAATTTTTCATGTCTGTGGTGTGGAGGCAGTGGAGAGCTAAAGCTTTGACGCTTTATTGGTTGTGATTTCTTTTTTTTTTTTTTGGCTAAATATTGGTTGTGATTTGTGAAGCTTTAATGCTTGATTGACTATTGCATTGGTTTGGTTCTGGTGCTTTGTGCTTTATTTACTTTGTATCAGGATGTAGTTTAAATATTTTTTTAGCGAAATGTTTTTAACAGGTCGGATCACGGGTTATCTAGGTAGGGTCGGGTTGACCCGAAAAAATCGAGTCGAGTCACGGGTTAACCCATTTTTGCTTCAGGTCAAAAAAATCGGGTTCGGGTCAGGTATTTTTCGGGTCTAGTCAGAAAATTCTGACCCATTCTGCCATGTCTACCTGACACTAGGAAGTCTTTCACTGGCTATTGTGTGTTTCTAAGAGATGCACTAATATCCTGGAGGTCAAAGAAGCTAACCATCGTCTTAAGATCCTCAACAGAAGCTGAGTATAGGTCTATGGCTACCACCACATGTGAATTGACTTGGCTATTGTTTTTATTGAAGGACTTGCATGTTAAACATGATAAACCAGCCTTAATGTACTGTGATAACAAGGCTGCACTACATATAGCTGCTAATCTAGTCTTTCATGAAAGGTTAAAGCATATAGAGGCAGATTGTCACATAGTGAGGAATAAAATTTTTGTTGGCACAATTAAGACCTTCTATGTTTCAACCAAGAATCAGCTAGCAGATGTTTTTACTAAAGCACTTGGTGTGGATAGGCATGTGAGATTGATTAAGAAGTTAGGTATGATTAATATCTTTGCTTCTTGTATTGAATATCTAGAGTATGCCTCACATGATCAAGCAGCAAGAGCTTTGCTCTTGAGGGGAAGGGGTGTTAAAATGGACAATGTCAATGTGAGGCAGCACAGTAGCTTAGGCATTGCAGGAGTAGAGCATCTTGACAAGGTTGAGAAGCAGTATAACAGAATTGAAGAGTTGAAAGGTAGTGATCAAGTGACAGAGGATACAAAGGCAGAACACATGTGAGCAAGTGATGAGCTGTTGGATGTTATAGAAGCCATTCCATATCATGAACTGTTTATTCATAGTTTTAAAGAGCTTTTGCCACGTGGCTTAGGGAATTAGACAGTGATATTCAATTAGGAGTAGCATGTGTAGTTAGTTAAACTCTTGTAACCGCTTTTCCCCCCAAAATAGGGAAGTTTGTTTTTTGCCAGTTTGTTTGATCGTGTATATATAGAGTAGATGTTATGTATTTCATTCAGTAGCTTGTATTTTCTCATTCTTCATTGAATAAAGATCCAAGTTATATTTAGAGTGAGAGTGTTCTATAAGTTTTATAATTACGGAGTCAAATTTTAGACTCAAGCTTGAGCATGCATGGTTTGTATAGATAAGAGACGAGCTTAAAATTGCATCTTAAGAATCTGAGCTCTAATTGTTCAGTAGCAACTTAATTTTTTTTACAGCCTTATTTATGGAATCATTAATGAGTAGTTTCTCCATAGTATATGGTGAGATTTTGATTTCTTTTGCTTATCAAAGTGCAATTTTAATGCAACTTAAATTAGTCTTAGAAAAAGAAAAAACATAAAATAAAACTTTAATGTATTGGATCATGCCAAAAGGATATTTGCTAAGCATGATGGTTGGCCAAAAGTGAAACTTGATATGCAACATATTTGCAATTACTTTCAATACAACTTCAAATCCTAACACTTTTTCAATAAATAATCTCCCAGAATTCAGTTCCTAGCTGATCAAATGTGCCATCTGCCAAGAAGTGTACTGGTAAAGCTATGCCTTGTGGACAAATGTCTATGCAATGAGTATCTATATTATTGCATGCTTTAATATATATATATTTTTTTTTTTGGTAAAGTCATGCTTTAATATTAGTAACTTGGAAATTGAACTTATATGATACTTTAATATAGAGAACCAAACGACATTGTTATATAAAATAAATAAATAAAAAAAGTTCTAAAAAGCAAAGTATATTTCAATTGTAGACTTGTAGTACTTGATTTGATCCAAGTTCTTTCAAAAAAAAAAAAAAGATTTGATCCAAGTTCTACACTTTTAAAGCTATTGAATTCGTCAGTGTACGGAGGAACTAAATATATATGAGGAAATTGATAACGAAGAATGGTTTTTAAATTGAATTTTATAGTTTTTGACTTGTCATTAACTAAATGTTGAGTTTTTTAATAATTTTTAATTACAATAGCCATTTGAAAAGCCTATAAAGATCATCATATCTAGGGGCTTAATATTTAACTAGAGAGCAATCCATAGGATCAAGAACAAGAAGATCAGAATAAATACAATATATAATATATAGATATAGGCAATCGGATAATACTTTCTAGTCCTTTGTTATATGTGATGGAACAAGAATTATTTTCTCCCCATATCACGTATGTTGGAACATAATGTTTCAGATTTAAACATCAAGTTCCGCTAAACCTTTGTGGAGTTCGATTATTTAATGGAGTAAACACCTATGATAATAATATTATAAGCTTTCTTTCTTTTGTAAATAATGATATCCACATTACTGGAGTCATATAAATTAAGATGATCAATACGGTTCAACAAATATATGTTTTTTTTTTCCTCACAAGCAAGAACAATTACCATGTTGAATCTGGGAATTAATAAATTATAATCTAATTAATGGCTATTATGAACATTCTTCCTAGCGAGCACATTAAATTTTTATCTTTTTTTTTTTTTTTTAAAAAGATATTAAATTTTTATCTTAGGCAAACTTCAATAGGGAATAGTTCCAATAGCAACAATTGAGTAAAGAATAAACAAACTCTTATGAATGAGTTGCTGACATTATATATCCCTAGGAGGCAGGAGCTATTGAAGGCCCATTATTTTTTAGAAATGCAATGTGGGAGTTAAATAATAATTAAAATGTATATAAATTATAATCAAGCTGTTTTTAAAACTTCAAATGACTTCACCATAGGTCGAAAAAAAATATGCATTAGCCTTGGTTGACGTGCGTTGATAATAATAATATTAACACTATTGTGTTCTTTTTTTGTCAAATATCAACACTACTTACCAGTATTATTTAATACTTTGAGCTGTACTAACTTTCCCATATTGTATTCGCAATCCTCTTATCAAGTTTTTTCCACTAATTCCCCTCAAAAAAAAAAAAAAGTTTTTTTGCACTAATCCTTGCTATTTTGTCCTTTGGGTTTGGGGATCTCAGCTTTATTTTGAAGGCTAACCCTAAAATGGTGCATACTGAACCCTAGCCCAAATGTGGTCCATTCTTATACAGACCTCAGGGTTATTTCCTAATGCCCAAACTAATCAAGCCCCATTTGCGTCTTTACTTCCCTCTCACCATGCCGAAGTAATAGCACAATGCCGGCCCAAGGTTCGGGCCCAAAATAAAAAATAAACGACAGACATACAAATAAGGGCAGAAAGCAGGCCCAAGGCCCATATGACTTTTTCTGTTCAACGAGTCTATGCACACAAATAATTTCACAAAAAAATTGACATTTGGTATATAAAAAAATAATATGAATGGTAAATTCTAATAATAATGACTAAAAGTTTATCAATTCAACTATTATATAAAAAATAAAAAAAAGTTGTAAAACTTATGACACAAACACATACAAAATTATTTTGTTTCTGGCATTGATTTTTTGTGTGCCATGATCTAGTTGTGCACACTGCACAGTGTGACACATACACTTGCTTGCATGCTAACTCATCTTCTAGAACCCATAAGTCATATATAGCAACCTCAATAGCCAATTGTTGTAACACATACTTAGTGGAATGTGTGTGTCTATATATATATATATATATATATATATATATATATATATATATAATTTGAACATATGACTTAATTAGATTAAAAAAAAAAAAAAATCATATGACTGCTGAAATTCGATGTACTAAACTGGATCAACATAATCCCATTGTTCCTATCCACAAATAATAATAATAATAAATAAATAAATAATCCCATTGTGTTGGCCCGTAATTAATTCACATACAGCGACCTCCATAACTCAAAAAATAGTTGTGGCATAAGCGGATGAGGAGCCAATCATTGGAACAAACGCTTAATAGTTTTAGTGCAAGTGAATTATTTGAACTTTAATGTACTAAACTGGATCCACATAATTTCCCATTGTTGATTTTTATATTATCATAAGCTTGCAATCATCAATGCCTACTAATAACAAAGTCTTCATTGCAATCATTATCGTCATTATACTCTTTAAACGAAAAATTGTGGATTACATTCAAGGCTCGTAACTCGTATCTTCTGTAATGTGGCTGGTCAAGCTGCCTTTCTCTGGAATTTTCAAATGGATTCTCATACACCTTTTATTTCATACTAGTAAGGATTGCTCGTGCAAGACACATGCTACCACTTGAGTGAGAAAATTTAAGATAGCATTTGTTTTTTGAGGTAGCATCAAACTATGTATATAAATTTAAAATAATTATTCAACATATAACTATCTATTTAGTATGATAATTTCTTAGGAGAAATTATTTAGTATCAAATGATAACTAACCCACTAACAATTAAAAGACGTGTGTTAGTGGGTAGTTATTTTGCACATATGTTTCTCGTTTATTGGAATTTGATACGGATAATGTGGTAGCATTTGATACAAATACTTTTTCATTTCTTAGAACCTATTTACTAAAAACAGTGTCCACTTACAAAAAAATTATACTAAGAATGATAACAATGTCGTTATCTTCCAACAAAAAACAACTAAATTTTGATAAAATATTGTCACAATATTTAAATTTTTGCAATAAATGATAATATATGCTATAATTCAAACTTTTCATCAAATTAAATACCTACTACCATTTGCAACAAATATATATATAAGATATAAATTTTAATTTAGTCTAATCTAAGTATATATGTATATGAAGCTCTCTCTTGAAGGCTTGAACATCGGTCATTGCCCCCCACACCCTGCAAACACATATACTTGTGGAGTGACCATAGCACCAAAGGTGTGTGGCGGTCAATGAATATTTTGTTATTCATACTTCATTTTTTATCATTTTATTTTATGACCCTAATTATGATGCTTAGCTTACTTAATTTTTAATGAACACATTTTAAGAAAGAAAATAAAAAATAAAAAATAAAAAAAATAACAAAATAACAAAAGACATATGTTATTGAAGTTTCTATTAGATGAAATTATAAATTTAGAAGATTTAAACCACTAATAAATTGGTATTCTCTAGGTAACAAATAGAATACTATACATCATAATTTTTACTTTTTAAGTATGACTAACACATAAAACTCAAAGTATACGAAGAAATTTAGTGAGACATTAAAATTTAGTGAGACATTTTAGATATTACACAATGAAATATTCTAAGAATCATAAGATTTTGTTAGGGTTTATCTATGAGAGTAACAATAGGGACTATATACTTGTCTACAAGATATAAAGGAGGAAATTATTCAATTTTAAAATTGGGGATGAAACTACCTCAAACACAAAGGGGGAAATTACTTTTTTCCATAATTCTTTTTTGTTGGTAAAATTATGTGTTTTTTACTTTAAACAATGTGTTAAAAAAAAGTTTGCCCAAAAAACTGTCTATAAAACTATGAATTTTGGCTCAACAAATTGGCTAAATCAAAAACTATGTGTGTTTTACTTAAAATGGGGCATAAAGAAAAAAATTCAACCCAAGAAAATTGTATGTAAAACAGTGAATTTGGGCTCAACAAAAATTGACTAATTAAAAAAAAAATTCTAGAAACACAAAGAATGGCACAACATTTTCATAATACCTTTATAACTTTGTTATATTTTACTTTGACCTGCAAAGAATTGACACCTCAATAGTTGTGAAAATATTGTGACAATAACAAGATACCTTAATATTAACATTTTCACAAATATGTTCACAACATTTTCATTACAAATCATAAGTAGTAAGTTGTTACGGGTTGTTATTGGTGAACAAAAAATTAATATTATATGGGCATCACCCTCCTTCAAGCCCATTTACTCAAATGCCCACGGAGGTAATGCCACGTTTGAGGACCTAACACTAATCAGACCGACAGGTTCATTCCATGCAAGCTTTTACGATCGTCTGAGAACTCGAGGACTGGGGATTAAATCCTTTATGGCATGAACGTCAGGGATGGAGGCCTCATATTCGGTAGGCATGTTGTCGGGCATGAAGAACTCGCAGTAAACGGCATCCCCTATAGAGCGTTCTCTCCCGAGCAATCTCCCCAGCGGCAGAGCTAGTTCCAATGACACTGTCGCCCTTTCTCACTCATCACCAAACATCCACTTAAAGATAATGGTATTGGACCTTCCTTCCGTTGCTTAGGGAATGTCACTACCGAGCATCAGGTCTAACTTTGGCTATAAATAGGCAGGAAAGGTTCAATTGAAAGGGTTGGCAATTGGGGAGAGGAAAGACGGGGGAGAGGAGAAGCTCTTGAGAAAGAGAGGGAGAGTGATTGTAAGAACAGAGGGAGCTTGGGTACTTGGATTGCCAAACATAAGACCGCTCATTGTAGGAAATTCAAAAGCCCATAATACAAATAGATTGTGAGCCCAAATACCTTTCAGGCCCATCAGCCATATCTGGGTGCACACAAATATCATTGGTAAGTTTAATTTAGAATAACAATTTACTACTTAAATTTTGTTATGAAAATGTTGTGAATGTAACACTTTTTTTTCATAATATCTTTATTTTTAGTTGTGGTTAATTCCAGTATGATATTTTATTATTTTATTGTGACATATAAGGAATTAACACATCAACAATTAAGAAAATATTGTGACAATTTATTGTATTAATATTTTATTATTATTATATAATCAAGTTCAATGCAAGTACCGTAAAAAAATAATAAAATAAAATAAAATAGAGGAAGGCAAGTGTAAGTGTGAGTCTGTGAGACAAACCATTCAATGAGATACCTGTAAGTGTGCAGCAATGGAGAAAGTGGGAATTGAATAAACCAAAGAATTGTAGCGTAAGTACTGTAGCACCGTACCGATTCGCTCTTTATGTGTGTGCACACGATAGAATTTCAATTTATGTCTTTGGTTTTGTTCTATAATAATTGTTGTTTATTACCTGACAAAAACATCAATTAATTTTGGCATCTTTGGTAGATTAATATGCCTAAAGAAAACTTTTTTTTTGGTAAATTGTAAATTACACCCTTAAATTTTGGGGCATTTAAATTTTATACCTTGAAGTTTTAGAATTTGGATTTTACCCTCTGAAATTTAGGAGTATTTAGATTTTATACCCTAACATTTCAGAATTTATATTTTACCCTCTAAAATTTAGAAGTATTTGGATTTTACACCGCAACATTTCAAAATTTAGATTTTACCCTCTAAATTTTATGGGTGTTTGAATTTTACACCCCCAAAATTTGAGAATATTTAGATTTTACACATTAAAATTTCAAAATTTGAGGGTATAAAATCTAAACACTCTCAAACTTCAGGGAGTTAAATATAAATTCTAAAACGTGAGCGTGTAAATTTAAACACCCCTAAACTTCATGGATAAATTTCAAATTCTAACATTTTAAAATGTAAAATCCAAATATCCCAAAATTTAGGGGTGTAATTTGCAATTCACTTCTTTTTTTCTTTTTCTTTTTTGAGAAGATGCCCAAAGAAAACTTGAATGGCCAAATTCAATCAAATTCCATGGGGTAGATAAGGGAATACACTTAGTGTAACGGTTTGAGTAATTTGTAGGGGTAAAATATTATATCAGTAGTTTTGGACATAGCTTTTTTGTGATTGTAGTAACATTTTCTATCACTAAGACTATTTTTATTAGATATTAACTATAACAAGTTATGTTAGTAGTTGCAAAAAATAGTATACCCCTAAGCTTGTTACTCTTAATATATATGGGGTGACTAGTGTCTAGTGAGCTAGGATGGGATTTCCTGAATGATACAAAATATCATTCTGAGTGTAGAGTGAAATATTCTAATAAATACTTTTACTTTTGCTTGAATTATAATATTATATGGAAAGATTTCCGGTACTCTTACGTACTGTCACCAAGTAACCATTTGTATTGGCTGGACAAAGTAACGAGGAACACCTTTGATTCCACTCAAACTATTTTGTGACATTATGCTAGGTACCTTCCGGAAAAATACTCCATCTAGACACAGTGGTAGTATTTCTCTTTCTTTTTTTCTCATTCTCTCTACGCCAACTCAACTTTCTCCACCAATGTCTGCATTATTATTTGATCTTTCAATCTAAGCTCACTAGCTAGCATCCTTAATACCTTATCAACCCTAGATCAAGAGGGAGTATCACTCGTAGGCATTTTGCATTTTCATAACCACGGCCAATCCTTAGACAATATATATATATATATATATATATATATATATATCAAAGTCGATATGTGGGGGAGATAGGGATTTGAATTATGTATGTCTTCACTAAATAACCAAGAAGTGTTAATTTAACCCTTAGACAATATAAGTTGATTCTAATAAAAATGATCCAATTTATCCTTACACAATATAAGTTGATTACGGGTAAAAATAAAACAATTTATAGGAACCATGCATGAGACCTCATATCTTCCGTGTTGCCAAACCATCTCTACATATAATACAACCACCAATAGCACCAATACGAATAACTACAACTTGATTAACACATCAGTCCAATTCTCTGACCGCTTCTTCCTTGATTTGTAGCTAGCAGCTACTCATGCAGTCATGCCCCCATCAAAATAGTAGCTGTTCACTTAGCTTGAACAATTATATCTTTCCATCACGGTTTGTCTTCATGAGCTCACAGACTAAGTGCAGCTGATTAGCCAATTTCATGTCTGAAGATAATGAAAATTTACATCAAAATCAGAAAGTACTACGCTTGCAATTTACTTTTGCTCAAGACATTGTTAGTATTGAAGAAATTCGTATCCCACTTGCTTACATGGCTTAAGTTCTTGATAATTTGACATCACTATGAAAATGGAGAGGTGGGATAGAATAGGAGGGAATATGCTGTGAAAGGTGACGCTAGTTATAAGGAAACTAGTATTGTGTATGGTGATGATTTTTTATCAAGTAGAGATCATTGAAATGACTGAAAGCCTGCTAGCTGGCCTCGAGTAAAGAATTCCTACAATTGATAACTTGGCTATATTCTCTACACGTCTCAACTTAGCCTAGTAACATGTTACATGGAAGCATATGGTGCAGTCAAGTCCATCTTTTATTTTGGGTTATGAGTATGTGTTGATTTGGTACATACACCACTCAAATGGAAGATGACTAGATGAAAAGAAATAATTGCTTTCACTTTTTTTTTTTTTTCCTTTAAAGGAGTCCTTCTATGGTACCTCCATTTATGACAGAGACATCAGACATACCTCATGGCAGGCTTTCCTTCACCCTTGTAGTGCGTATGCGTTTCCCTATAGACGCATCACCCAAAAGGTGTGACAGAATATCACATACTTAAGACTTTACTCCCCTTTCTTCAAAACCTCGCCTCCGTTGATTCAAATTGTGAAGGGTAGGGTCCCTTTGCATGCTTGGGTTGCAGATTGGACCCTCCAAAAAGATGTGGGATCTGCCTATTAGGCATATTGGCCCATGTTGCGGCAAACCTTGTAACTGTTGAAACCTTTTTGCGGAAGCTATTAGCTTTGTTTGGAGTACTTGGACATTCCTCCTTATTATTACTTGGCCTTTGTTTTCCTCTCATGGGCCTTCTTTGATTTGGGAATTGGGTTCGAGCTACAGGATTCATCCTGTCTTCGCTTAATTTGTTCCTAAAAGTACCCTAAAAAAAACACCTCTACCGTACTTTGTCTATCTAAATCAAATTTCCTCTGGATATTTTCCTCATGCAAATACTTCTCCCAATCAAAGAAAAGATTTTGGTGGAATTGCCACATTTAAAATTGAGCACAATTTTGCTAAGAAATTGTCCATTTTTTTCTCGATAAGAGATAGAAAACTTGTTCAATATCATTCAATTGAATAATTGACCCAACTACTTATTGTTTAAAGAAACCAAAAAAACTTGAATGTTTATTTTGTTAGAAAATGATACAAGAAAAGGCATGATGAATACCTGATCTTTTTCCATAAAGTGGTAACCAACAAATCGTGTGGAAGTAGATCTTCTGCCGTACTTTCTTGCATAGTCGTCAGATTAAAACATGTCATGGCCCAGGCCACGTGTTTCTTTCTAGCTAAACGGGGTGCTTAGTACTGTTACTCATTGTGATTACGGAACCGTTGTTTTGTTATTGATTAGTACATCATTATAAATGGGTGGACCACTTGATGATGATTACTTGATTAGCTACCTAGTTCCTCCTCCTATACTTGGATTTTGGACTCATCTCTCTCCCATTTTTATCATTGAGTGCCACTTCCACTTAAACCCACTTTGGTACATCTCTCTTTTATAGAAAATGATAGATGGATCGATCTGTCTCTTTTGTCAAGTGGTGCCTATGATTGATAAGGATTTCATTTTTAAAATCTTTTATGAGTTATTGGCTCCTTACTATATTGCATAACCTCTTCTTTCATTTCTATTACGACAACCAACTTGTCCTCTTAAAGAAATGTTCTACTTTATAAACAAGCACTCTATCTTTTTTTAAGACAGAATTTAGGTGCAATTCTTTAGATAGTATGCACTAAATTTTTCAATTAAGGGTCTGTTTGAATACCGCTTATTTTGATGAAAAGTGAAAATATTGTAGCAAAATAATTTTTAAATGTGTGAATAGTGCCGTGGGATCCATTTTAAATGAAAGTTTTGTTGAAAAAAGAGGTTTGTAAGTTCCGTGAACAGTACACGAGACACACTAAAAAACAAACCACAGCCACAAAATGCATCTGAAAAAAAAAAAAAAAATGAAAATGCAAAATGCTAGACGTTAGGAAATTAATCAGTACCCAAACGGGTACTAAATTTAGATACATAGTTGCATTGACTAATGAAATTCAAAGGGTATTATGTTTTGAAGAATAATTAAATTCAATGCAGTAATTTTTTTTTTTTTTAATTTAAGGGTAAATTGCAAATTATACCCCTAAAGTTGGAGGGTATTTGAATTTTACACTCTGAAATTTTAGAATTTAGAATTTACCCTCTGAAGTTTGGGGTGTTTAGACATTACACCCTTACATTTCAAAATTTTGATTTTACCGACTAAAGTTTAGGATGTTTGGATTTTATGCAAATTTGAAAACTTTAGGGTATAAAATTCAAATACCTCTAAACTTTAGGAAATAAAATCCAAACACCCTTAAAATTTAGAGAGTAAAATCCAAATTCTGAAATGTTAAGGTGTTTAATCTAGGAGTGTCAATTCAAGTTAGCGTGTCGGGTTTGTGTCGTGTCAAGATAGGAGTATTCGACTAAATGGCTCAACCCTAACCCGACCCATTTAATAATCGTGTCATGATCCTTCAACCCTAACACGACCTGTTAATAAGGCAAGTTGACCTGACCCAACCCATTTGACACTCTTAATAAAGGAGTTGCGTTGGGTTGACACGAATGTAATACAACTCATTTCAACCTACATAACATTAAATATAACATCCATCTAGAAATAATTTTTTTTACATCCCAAAGGTAGTACATACACTTCAAGTCTTCAACCCACATTCAAAATAATATAGTTCAATAAAAATATAACGTTCATCTAGAAATAAGTTCTTTAAACTCCAAAAGAAGTGCATATACTTCAAAGAGAGAGAGAGTAATAACCGGTTTGGGAGTTGACACTTTGAATTTGAGAATTGGACATGAGAAGAGTAGTACGGCTGAAATTAAAAAAAAAAAAAACAAAAAATAAAAAACAAAATAGATATTTATAAGAAGGTTTAGAGATTTAGGGTTTGTAGGGTTTAGAGATCTAGGGTTTGTAAAGTTTCAATTTCCAATTATATCCCTTGTAAATTTTTTTAATTACTCACTTTTCTTTTTAAATTTAAAATATATGTTGGATATAAAAGGTATTTGACAAATCTAAAATAAAATGAATATTTATTTATTATACGAGTTAAATGGGTTGTGTTAAGTGAGTCATTTCGGGTTGACACAAATAAATTGACATGTCAAATGTGTCTATTGCGGATTACATGAGTTGACCTGCTTATTACACGTTTCTTATCGTGTCATTTTCGAGTCAACCCATTTATGACCCGAACTCATTAAAGCCCAACCCTAACCTAGAAAAACACATGTCGGGTTTGTGTCGTGTTCGCGAGTTGGGTCGAACATTGACACCCCTAATATAATTCAATCACCCTCACACTTTAAGGAGTAAATTCCAAATTCTGAAACTTCTTGGGGTAAATTTCAAATTCTGAAACTTTACAATGTAAAATCCAAACACCTTCAAATTTTAGAGATGTAATTTGTAATATACCCTTAATTTAATTGACAAACTTAATATACTGCAATTAAGGATAGGGAAGTGTACATAAGTGTTAACCATTTTTGAAGAGGCATTAATTAGTTTTAACCTTATTAGCGCCTAGAATGTTAACCAAGGTAAAGTGATGACTGATGAGTTTAACCACGTATCTCTTTTTTATAGTGTTTCTGTTAAAGTCGCAATTTATTAGTACATTCCTTATATTTTCAAAATCTCTCTTGATTCGTAGTACATTCCAAAACACCTAAAAGTTGTATTTAATACTCTTTGTTCCATCAGAATTATACTAAAATTCCGTCCTCTTTAAAAAAGCACTATTTATTTCAAAGATTACTTTGCTTTTCTATATTCGTATTTATCGTGCTAACATCATTTGCATAAAGAATGAATTATAGAATCTCATCGAACTAAGAATCATCCAAAGTAACTAACAAAATCGGAATCAATGTAAAAAAAAATGCGCAAAAGGCTGATTCTTCAATATCTATGTTCTCGTGCATCACATTGATCAAGCTAATGTCCAAGTAAGGTGATTTTTATGTATAATGTATCATGTATCACATTTTTTAACTCCAAATTCTCTCTCTCAGTGAAAAACCTTATACTTTAGAAATAAGAACTTAAATTCGAATTTCTCTCCCCAACTTATTGTAAGGAAAAAAAATCTTTCTCCCATAATGTACATGAGGATCTTGGATTTATGATCAATCATAGAGACATTATAAGATGATACTCTCTAAAATCGAGGTTGATCTTCATGTTTTATAAATGGGGAACAAGTGGAAAACCGAAGTGGACATTATAAAGAGAAAAAGATGGTTGATGATTGATCTACGAGAGCCTCTATTCTTTTTTTGCCATTTTTTGTCCAAGAGCAATTTGGATTTTTTGATAAGATTACATTCCAAACTCCCAAGAAACAAAACGAATAATGTTTGTGTACAAATGATAGTTTAGGACGTGGAAACCTTATTACTCTATCGAGTTTTACTTGTCATTTCACAGAGGAAAGCAAACGGACCTTGTTAGGTGATAGATATCGTTAATCTCAAGCTTTCTTCCAAAAATAATTTAGTTTAAAACCAAAAAAAAAAAAAAAAACCATGTCCAAGATTCACTCCATATATTTTATATGAAAATGTCAAATATTGTAAGGTAAAAATCTATAATCATAAATTTCAAGAGTTTGATATAATGGTTCTCAAGATCTTCTGGGTTGAAAACTACTCGATAGCTGGCATTTTGGTGTTTGAATAGGGGGAATTACACACAATCAGAAAAATAGTGAAACCTAAGTTTTGTACTTATATGAAATTTTCAATCACATATATTTAGTGCTAAATAATCGAGAGTTTATAATGAAAGTGTAGTGTGCGTATGAATCCTTTATTTATTTAAAATGGTATTGTACCATGGGAAAATATAAATATTTTCCAAGCCATGACAATGAATTTCTCGTTCTCTTTTGGAACATCATAAAAAAAAAAATTATTGTGTACGTCTTAAGAGATCCTCAAGAGTCATGACTGGGCATTTGGCCACCTTTTAACTTAATGTTTTTATTATTCTCAATCATGTGAAGTTAAATTTGCAAATGTCTCAATAAAATGCGATTGTAATTGTTTGATAATTGAAAATTTGATCAGACTGTTTGAAGAAGCAACGACAAATATAATTTTTATCCAACTTTCCATTAATTTGAAAGCCATGCAGACTGACAATTAAATCCTTTTTAATTCTTGCCATTTAATATAACGAAAAAAGAGAAAAACAAAAAAAAAAAAAACCAAACAAAACAAATTTGACCAAAAAGTTGCTTAATAAATGACCTTATACCTTTGATAAAAGTAAAAGATGACAAACAAAGATAAATTATTAAATGATTTGTGAGTGGTTTCGGAATATGAAAGTAAAAGTTCAATATGGTGGCCCTGGTCATCTCCTTTTGTATTTGTCATATTTCAGAACCATGTATGATTCTCTTCTGTTTGCAAATGACCTTCGGGTCTGCTTTTTCTCTCATGTAAAAAGATCAGGCAACGCAACTCTGTTGCCCATTTGCTTACTAGACATGCTAAGGGCTAATTTGATAAGAGATTTTTAGTAACATTGTTTAAGTTTTGTGAAAATAAGTGTAAGTGAAAAAATATGTAAAAATATGTGTTATGGTGTTTAACAATAATTTTCATTCTTTAAATATAGTTACCAAATGAGCCTTAAGTGATCTATTAATGGGATGTAAGTTTGGATCGAGTTCATCCTTGATGATATAACTCTGCTTGTATTTCGTGACTCTAGGTAGTTTTATCCAGTCGTTTATTTAATCTATTTGCTGGGCCCCTTTCAGGTCTGATTTTTCAAAAAAAAAAGGGCCATGCCGAACCACAGCATTATTGGCTTATAACTTTTAAAAGTAGAGCGAACCTATCTAACTTCTAACCTCCCTGGATTCTCTCGTTGACAAAGAAATATAGAAAGGAATTTTTAGAACTTTTTTGTTTTGTTCTTATAAGATGAATAAACAGATCAAAGTATCAAACTAGGTGTGAATCTTATAGTTATTGACATGTGGGCAGCTATAAGTCCTGAGGGTCGGTTCAACTTCTAGGCAATTGTCTAGGGTTCCGAACAAAGAAATGCTCCATTGAACTGTCCAAGGAAAAAAATTAGTTACATTTACGCTATTCTTTAACTCTATGTTTAGATAGAGGGAGATAAGGGAGAGCAGAGGAGAGAAGTACTCTAAAAAAACTAGTTTAGTCACAATTGAGACTCTTATAATTGTTTATAAATTACTAGTTACATGTACGTTATACTCTAAAAAGACGAATTTTGTCACAATTCATATTTCTTGGAATTGCTTATAAAACTCATATCAACCCAATATGTGACCGACGTAGGACTCAACACACACCCACACAACATATATTTTACTAATATAATATTAATTTGGGTCATCGCATCCCATACTCACAGTCATAAAATAATGCTATTCTTATATAACAATCTAAAACAAAATATATTCCATGTCCATTTACTTCTTCTTTTGAAAAGGGTTCATGATGTATAGCAATAATCGAAGGAATCCATATGCATTTTTTCAATCTCACATTTTTTAAAAAAGAAAATTATCATTTACCTAAAAAAGAAATCTTTCCATCTTCTTGACTGACAATAAAATATGTTGGGGTAGAACTTATTTGTTGTCATGCCCCAACTCATCATGAGCATGATATTGTCCGAGGGTGACGCATAACTTCATCCCTCAAGGTTTTATAAAAGATCTCATACCAATTAGAATATAAGGCCTTCATATAAGGTGCAAGACCTCCAGCTACCTAATTAGTGATGTGGGACTCAACTAATTTGGTTCTCCTTCGCCTATTATGGGGACCCATTAAACCAAAAGACCTCTTAAGGGGTTGAGTTGAGGGAGAACCAAATGCTGGATGAGTCCCATATCACCTAGGTAGGGGGAGGTTTTATGCCTTATATGTTCTACTTTGGACTCTAATTGGTATGATGCTTTTTAAAACCCTAAGGAATAAGACTTTATATGTATCACTCCCAAAGAAAACCATATCATGCAAATGATGAATTGGGGTATGATAACATAAAAGTTCTTAGTATAACTTATCCATTCAACTTTTTGAAAATGTTAAGTTTTAAAAAATTATGCAGTAAAAAATGAACTTCAAAAAAGTACGGTTTCAAAATGGGATCTCAATTAGATTCTAAATTGGATTTTAATTAGAGTAAAATCTTTTGTCACATGTCCATCTAAGTTTTTAATTTTTGTGGCAAGTGAATTATTATGTGCAAAAACTATAGAGTCTAAAACTAATTAAATTCTAAATCATATATATATAATGAGAAACCATTACATATTTTAGAAATCTATAGTTAAAAAAAAAATGTAACCTAATACCATATATAATTTAAACCTCTTCTAAAAAATGTATAATTTAAACCGTATAATTATAATTATTTTTAATTATACCCATGCATATGCATGGTACTACATATTAGTGTGTGTGTGCGCGAGCATGTGTGTGTAGAGGCAAAGCTTAAAAAAAGTTCAATTAAAATTTGAAATTAGAATATAATTTTGCGTCATATGTCTAAATTTATGTGGGGACCACATCATAATTATCCATTTAAGCTCGCGCATGCATCCACTTAAGTTTTTTAATTTTTGTGCCAAGTGAGTTAATGAGTACAAAATACTAAGAATCTGATATTAATGAACTATAAAATTTAAAACAAAAAAACAAAAACCAATCACATATACTAAATAAAAATCACCACACAACAAAGATTATCACACATTCTATCTTATTAAAAATCAGAAAAAAAAAATAATCATAAGTAGTATTAAATTTAGATAAGAATTTTAATGTGTTACTAATTACGTTTATGTAAGGGCACAAATCAAACTAATCCAAATTTGGACCGTGGACTAGCTCAATGGGCACTAAACAATGAATTTGTAGAGAGTGGGTGCTTAATCTAGGTTTTTAAGATGATAGATAATACAAAGGTTTGATTCAGCTCTCTGATTCATGCATTGCACTAATACGAGTATGTAACAAGGAGTAAATACATTGATGCCGAGAACAGTCTTTTTTTGGTTCTCTTACAAGTCCTTTCTCTTCTATATCTCTATCTTTTTTCCCCCCTCCCTCTTCTATTATCTTCCTTTTCCTTTTATAGGCCTCACTTTTTCCTTCTTCCTTCCTCCACGTGTGATCCAAGTGTTTCCTTTTAGATACTTGTCCCATCATTCCCCCTTACTCAAATATCTGGTGATGATGGTAGGGCTGAATTCCAATGTTCAGATATCACTTCTCCATTAATGCGGTCAGGGGGGTAGGTGTAATGCTTTCAATGCGGTGGTAGCAGCCTTTTGTCTGATATTTGCCCATCAATTTACTTTGTCCCTTGTCCTCACTTTCTGGGTTACTTGTGCATAAGGCCCTCAGTACGGGAGTCTTTGGGCCACCAGGCCACGAATATTGTCCTCGGCAACAAGCTGCCGAGGATAATTTCATCCTCGGACGTCATGCCCAGTGGTGCAACGCTCATGCATGATGGCTTCCTCTGTCACGTGGTATTACAGGAAAGAATCGTTATATCCTCGGATCATTCTAAACTGTCGTGTTGGACTTTCTTCTCTATGGGGGCCTTTGGGCTGGCCCAATACGCGATTTGGGCCCAAGGGCCCCACAATAGCCCCTCGAAATCCTTATTTCTACTTTGTGGAGATGAATGAGGATTTCGATGTGCGCATACGTAAGGTGATCTGCTCCTGACGCTTCGATCCATGGGACGCGCTTCGATTAAATACTGGCGGCTTCGTGTTCCCTGTTTCTGACCGCTGGATGCCCATCTGACGGATAGGCGCATCTTGAGGACGTAGGCGGGAGGTCTCCCGCTTTACGCATTTCCACGAAATAAAAACTGCCATTTCAAAGGTTCCTCATTCATTTCTGAGTCTGTACATCGAATCTAACCCTTTCTGCCATCCATACGCGTTTCTAGTCCTTTCAATTCTAAGCCGAGGTGACCTAGTTACTTAAAAGTAAGTACTCCAACTTTCTGCTTTCTTTATTACTGCTTACTCTTTTAGTTATTCTTGTATTTTCTGTCCTCGGCATTCTAAACTCCCCACCTTAACACATTGTTCTTCCCATAGTTTTTAGGAAATGGGTAGATTCGCATCCCTAGTGAATACTCCTGAAAAAATAGAGGAGTTTAAGACTAAGTACGGAATCCTTCAGGGGGTATCCGTCAAGTATTGTGAGCAAGGAGGTTGGCTTACCGATAGGGACACCGGTGCGGTGGCGATCCCTATGATAGCGTTCTTAGAGGGGGGAATGAGGATCCCTATGATGCCCATCACCAGGGACTACCTTAGAACGTCTAGGCTATCTCCTACCCAGTGTGCCCCGAACATGTTTAGGATCTTAGGAGCCATTGATGTTTTAAACGAAAGGCTGGGATTAGGACTTACTCACCACGAGGTGAATTGGGTGTATAACCTTCACCATCTAAAAGGGCACACCTATTATTTAAAGTCTAGGCACCCAGAGGTTAGGTTGATCCAGTGTCTTTCCCATTCCAACAAGGGTCTGGATAAAGATTTCCTTATACTGTCCGGGGATTGGCACGATGGTTTCCATTGTCCGACGACGGAGGGGGAGCCTGGTGAGTCCTCGTGTGGTGTCGGTTCTAACTAATGATAGATCTTCTTCTCTCTCTTTTTTGTTGGTTGTGTTTTCCTTAATTTGCGTGTGTTAATCTGTTTTTCCTTTTAAAATATATGCGCAGATCGTCGTGCACTTACCCGTCGTGCTAACCTCGTGAACTTCGACCGTTTGAACAACATCCTGAAGGCCGAGGTGTTTGTGCACTCGGACGGTCAACTTCGCGCAGCCCACCTTATCCTCGGATACACACCCATCTCTTCCGTATTCCAAGCCCCTAAGTGTGTTATCAAATACAAGGATCCGCGGCTGCCGAGAATCAGCGTAGCGGTTGAAGGCTTTTTGCTGCCTTCTGGCGCCCCGACCCCTCAAGGAGTTCTAATTACTGAGCCTGTGAGGGTCGTTCCAGGAGCCTCCCACCTCGCTACTTCCTCGGCTCGATCCAGGTTGGGTGAAGGCTCATCTTCGCAGCCAACCACAAGGGAAGAAGAAGAAGAAGAAGAAGAAGAAGGAATCGTTGAGCTCTCAGATTCAGACGAGGAATCAGAGACCTTCGATCAGCTCTTTCCTCCCAGACTCCCATCACCAATCGTCGGTTCTCCCTCCTTCACATCTTCGGACGAAGACGACCAACCCCTAATAAGAATGGGAGTTCAGCGTCGTCCCAAGCCAAGCCTTAAGGATGTCCTGGAAAGGCAAGTTGGAGCACAAGATCCTTCAAAAGTGCCTCCGGAGAAGGCCAAGGATAAGGGTATCGACAAGCTTCCGCCCGTGAGGGTTATTCTACCGTCTTCCCCTAGAACTCAACATCCAGGTCCGGCTGACCATAAAAGAAAGAGGGACCAGCAAAAGGGAAAAGAGATAGCCGAGGGAGGTAAGGACGTCCCTGGTAGGGAGATGGAGCAAGAAAGGGGAGGCAAACATACTCGCCATGTTCACCCGAGGACGGAGAGACGAAATGACCCTCCTGTAGCCTTCCATGCGCCTATTTGGGCCCCTCAGATGCAAGTAGATGATCAGGCGGTCACCGCCGATGCATCCATCAGGGGATCCGACGAGGGCACAGCTGCCTGCATCGCCGATGCTCTGGAGCAGGCACTGCTATTGCCTGAGGACATGGGAGAGCTACGTAGAATGAGAGATCATAATGTCTTCATGACTCTCAAAAAGGAGCTAGCCATGGTAAGGATTCAAATTGGCCAACCCTCGGCACTTATGTTTTTCTTTATGCTTCTTCTTTCTCTACCCTCTCTTCTTTTTTTTTTTTTTATGTAGTATGTACTTTACTGACAATGCTTGTACGTAGGCTGTCCAATCTGCCCATAGGGCAGAGGAGATCGCTGCCAGCTCCTACAGAGCACTAAGGGATGAAGTGGTTAGGCTGGACCACACTAAAAAGATAATGGAGCTTAAAGAGAAGAAGCTCCAAGAGGTGACCGCCAGCCTGACCAAGGCGGCAAGTGAGCGGTCAAGTCTGGAGGCCGAACTGAGGAGTACCACCCGACAGGCCGAGGATCAGAGGCTAGAACTCAAACGAGCTAACGAAGACCTCGCCTCGGCCAGATCGCTGGCAGAAGGCCTCGCCAAGGACCTTACAGCATCAGAGGAGGCAAAGGAGGAAGCACTCAAGGCCACAGAAGAGGCTCTTGCCAAGGCACAAGCAGCCGAGGCAATGGTTGATGAGGCTGAGCAGAGCGGGTATGACATGGGCGTGGCCGAAACCACAGAAACATTCAAAGCCCAAGTGCCGGAGGTCTGTAGGGACTATTGCCTCCAGGTGTGGAAGGAAGCTCTTTCCCAAGCCGGGGTTGATGCTTCCTCTCCTCTATGGAAGGAGGAGAACGCCTACATTCCTCCTGCAATTCGCGTGGCTGCCTCTAACTCAGCCAAGGATGATTCCCACCCTTCCTCGGCTGGGATTCAAGTAGACGAGGATGCTGCCGAAGGTACTGCTCCTACTGCTCCTCCTGCCCCCAAGGAGGCCACCCCCAACCTTGAGATTGGTGGGACTGTAGAGCCCAAAGAGAAGGCTGGCGAGTCCTCGGCCTTGGTGGTTTCTCCTACTGACCCAAAAGACCAGACCCAACCCGAGCCATAATCACCCGTGGCTTGGCTGTTTGCTCTTCTTCTCTTTTCTCCTTCGTTGCTTTTGGCCTTGTATTTTTATTTCTTAGTCCCAGCTTTTACTTTATTTCCCTTGTACTTTGACAATTTAGTTATAAATGTATTGACAAATCTTTCAGTTAATGAAAAGGGGTTCCCAATTTAAATTGCCGTTCTATATTACGTTTGGTGCTGATATCTTGTTTCCTTGCTATGCATGTAATATTGCTATGCCATCGGCTTGTCCCTATAGCATATACTTATACCTTTTTGCCCTTAGGCAAGGAAATTTTAGGCAACTTATATACGTGTAAATGCTTTAAGTAATGACCGCTACCTTTTGCTTATACTTAAGGACAAGCAACACACTAAAAAACAAATATACTAACGGGGAATCCGTTTGCTTGGGACTTGCTTAAAAGCTATTTCCCTGATAACATGTTGAAAAGACAACTTAACAACATATTTTGCATCTGGACTAACAGTACTTCAAGCTTTGGGCTTAGTACTTAACATCAGCTTAAGACCCGTTCACTTAATGACTCCACTACTGTTTCCATATCAAGGGGAAAGATCCAAGGTAACCTTACTTCTCTACTCTAAATTAAGATAGAGGATTTGTTGATCCGACGTGACCTTAATAAGAATTGAAGTAAGGTAGAGGATCCGAGGAGCCGGCATAACCTTAATTAAATTTGGAATAAGGTAGAGGATCCGAGGACCCGACGTAACCTTAGTTTTCTTGTTTTTAAATTAAGATAGAGGATCTGATGACCCGGCGTAACCTTAATTAAATTTGGAATAAGGTAGAGGATCCGAGGACCCGACGTAACCTTAGTTTTCTTGTTTTTAAATTAAGATAGAGGATCTGATGACCCGGCGTAACCTTAATTAAATTTGGACTAAGGTAGAGGATCCGAGGACCCGACGTAACCTTAGTTTTCTTGTTTTTAAATTAAGATAGAGGATCTGATGACCCGGCGTAACCTTAATTAAATTTGGAATAAGGTAGAGGATCCGAGGACCCGACGTAACCTTAGTTTTCTTGTTTTTAAATTAAGATAGAGGATCTGATGACCCGGCGTAACCTTAATTAAATTTGGACTAAGGTAGAGGATCCGAGGACCCGGCGTAACCTTGGTTTCCTTGTTTTTAAATTAAGATAGAGGATCTGATGACCCGGCTTAACCTTAATTAAATTTGGACTAAGGTAGAGGATCCGAGGACCCGGCGTAACCTTAGTTTTCTTGTTTTTAAATTAAGATAGAGGATCTGATGACCCGGCTTAACCTTAATTAAATTTGGACTAAGGTAGAGGATCCGAGGAGCCGGCGTAACCTTAGTTTTCTTGTTTTTAAATTAAGATAGAGGATCTGATGACCCGGCTTAACCTTAATTAAATTTGGACTAAGGTAGAGGATCCGAGGACCCGGCGTAACCTTGGTTTCCTTGTTTTTAAATTAAGATAGAGGATCTGATGACCCGGCTTAACCTTAATTAAATTTGGACTAAGGTAGAGGATCCGAGGACCCGGCGTAACCTTAGTTTTCTTGTTTTTAAATTAAGATAGAGGATCTGATGACCCGGCTTAACCTTAATTAAATTTGGACTAAGGTAGAGGATCCGAGGAGCCGGCATAACCTTAGTTTTCTTGTTTTTAAATTAAGATAGAGGATCTGATGACCCGGCTTAACCTTAATTAAATTTGGACTAAGGTAGAGAATCCGAGGACCCGGCGTAACCTTAGTCACGACATAATTAATGGTGCAAAGATGATAAGAGTAGAATGACAAAAGCACTTTTCCTTAATAATAATATCGTCTCAAATTACTTACATTCCAGGGATGGGGTACAAGTTTTTCATCTAAGTCGGTCAAGTAGTAAGCTCCTATTCCAGCTATCGCCGTGATGCGATACGGTCCTTCCCAATTAGGTCCAAGCTTTCCCCATGCTGGATTTTTGGTGTTCCCCACCACTTTCCTCAGCACCAAATCCCCAAGAAGAAGAGGTCTCGAATTTACATTGGAATCATATCCCTGCTTCAGTTTTTGTTGGTAGTAGGCTAAATGAATCATGGCAACCTCCCTCCTTTCTTCAATTAGGTCGAGGCCCTTTTCTAGCAGTCTGTCATTGCTTTCCGGAGTGAAGGAACTTGTCCTCATCGTTGGAAAACCAGTCTCCAAAGGAATAACAGCCTCAGCGCCATAAGTCATCGAGAATGGCGTCTCTCCCGTTGATCGGCGGGGTGTGGTCCGGTACGTCCACAGAACGTGGGGCAGCTCCTCCACCCACCTCCCTTTAGCGTCCTCCAACCTCTTCTTCAGTCCGTTCACTATAACTTTGTTAATAGCTTCGGCCTGCCCATTCCCTTGCGGATAAGCCGGAGTGGAGTATCTATTGATTATGCCGAGGCCACAACAATATCGTCTGAACGCCTTGCTGTCAAACTGCAAACCATTATCGGAGATGAGGGTATGAGGGATACCGAATCGAGTGACGATATTCTTCCATACAAATTTCTTCACATCAACATCCCTGATATTTGTCAGGGGCTCAGCCTCTACCCACTTAGTAAAATAGTCAGTGCCGACAACCAAATATCTTCGATTCCCAGGCGCCTTTGGGAAAGGACCCACAATGTCTAGACCCCATTGTGCAAAAGGCCAGGGACTCGTCAAAGGATTAAGCACACCCCCGGGCTGGTGGATGTTTGGTGCGAATCTTTGACATTGGTCGCACTTCTGCACATAACTTTGAGCTTCTCGCTGCATGTTCGGCCACCAATACCCCTGTGTTAGGGCCCTGTGAGCCAAAGATCTTCCTCCTGTATGGCTTCCACAGATTCCTTCATGTAACTCTTCCAAAAGTAGCTCTGTCGCTTCAGGGTGCACGCATAACAGGTACGGGCCGGAGAAAGATCGTCTATAGAGCTTATGATCCTCGGCCAACCAAAATCGGGAGGCTTTTCTTCGTATCTTGTTCGCTTCGACTTTATCCTCGGGTATGACATCATCTTTTAAGAAGGACATAATGGGGTCCATCCAGCTAGGCCCCACTCTAATCTGGTGCACACGGATAACACTTCCCATTATTCTCGAGGGTTTAGGTAGGTCTTCAACCAGGACAATCCGAGGTAGTCCCTGTGCTGATGACGTGGCAAGAGTTGCTAGGGAATCAGCATGCGTGTTGCCGCTTCTAAGGACATGGGACAAAGTAAAGGATTCGAACTTGCGTTGTGTAGTTTTGACTTGATTCAAGTAATCCTGCATCCTCGGATCTCTGGCCTCTACCTTTCCATCTACTTGACCCATAACTAGCTGAGAGTCTGAGAACATTTGCACGATCTTTCCCCCCAACTTGTGGACCATATCCATTCCTTTCAGCAAGGCTTCATACTCGGCCTCATTGTTAGTAGCCGAGAATCCCAGTCTTAAGGACTTTTCCAGTGTGAGACCTTCTGGGGTCGTAATTACCACCCCCACTCCGGATCCTCTTTGATTAGCAGCCCCATCAACATAAACAGTCCATACCGAGAGACCTTTACACGCAACCATGCCAACTGATTTTTCATCAATGTCCTTGTTGATCACACTATCTTCTATTATGGGTTCAGCAAATTCCGCAACGAGATCAGCCAACACCTGACCCTTTATTGCTGTGCGGGGCATGTACTTAATATCAAAAGAGCCCAAAATGGTTCCCCATTTTGCAATCCTGCTGGTATAATCCGCACTCCGGAGTATAGCCCTTAGTGGAAGTTGAGTCAAAATAACCACCGTATGGGACTGGAAGTAATGGGGGAGTTTACGTGTGCCATGCACCACGGCAAGGATAGCCTTCTCTAATGGTGGGTAACGTACCTCGGCTTCATGCAGAAACTTGCTCACATAGTAAACTGGCCTTTGTATGTCCCCGTCAACCCTTATTAGCACCAGACTAACGGCGTGGGTTGCCACTGCGATATACGCGAATAGGACCTCGTCGACCTCGGGCCGAGACATGATAGGAGGGTGGGCAAGATATTCTTTAAGTTGCTGGAAGGCAACAGCACATTCTTCTGTCCATTCAAACCCCTTCCATTTGTTTAACAGTTGGAAGAACGGTCTACACCGATCAGCAGATCTTGAGATAAATCGGTTGAGAGCAGCCGTCATTCCAGTTAACCTCTGCACTTCCTTCGGATTCCGAGGCGGTTGTAAGTTGTTGATGGCCTTGACCTGAGCGGGGTTGACCTCAATCCCACTATGCGTCACCATGTAACCCAAAAATTTGCCAGACCCTACACCAAAGGAACATTTGGATGCGTTGAGGCGTAACTTGTGCTTCCTCAGCGTTTGAAAGGTGTCGTCGAGGTCGGGTATGTGAGCCGAGATAGTCTTACTTTTAACTACCATGTCATCTACGTACACCTCAATCGTTTTTCCCAGCTGTGGTTCGAACATTCGCGTCATCATTCTTTGATAGGTAGCCCCAGCATTTTTCAAGCCAAAGGGCATCACCTTATAGTGGTAGTTCCCTATGGGTGTGACAAAGGCTGTCTTCTCCTGGTCTGCTGGAGCTAAGGGTATTTGATGATAACCTTGGAAAGCATCCAGAAAGCTCATCCGAGGATGCCCTACAGTAGCGTCCACCAACTGATCTATGCGAGGCATTGGGAATGAATCTTTTGGGCAAGCCTTATTCAAGTCCGTAAAGTCCACGCATACCCTCCATTTTCCATTCTTCTTTTTTACCACTACCGTATGGGCTAACCACTCTGGATAAAACACTTCCTTAATGGCCCCTGCTTTCTTGAGTTTTGCCACCTCTTCTTTAACGGCCTCGGCGTGCTCTCTAGATGAACGCCGAGGTGGTTGTCTTCGTGGCACAGCGGCCGGGTTAACATTGAGGTGGTGACAAATAAACTCCGGATTGACTCCTGGTGCTTCATAAGCATCCCATGCAAACACATCGATGTTTTGCTTCAAAAATGTGACCAGATCTTCTTTCTCTCGTGGGGGTAATTGACTTCCTACTTGGAAGAATCTCTCTGCATCATCTGTGATAACCACTTTCTCCAAATCTTCACAGCCTGGTCCTTCAGTCTCGGCTTCACTTGGCTCGGCTGAGGATATTAACTGCTACAAATCCTTCTCGGCTGAGGTTTGTGACTCTTGCCTCGCCTGATGTGTAATAGCTGCTGTTATACATTGTCTCGCCATGGACTGGCTGCCCAGTATTTCCTCAACCCCATTCTCATACGGGAATTTCAGCTTGACGTGCAAAGTTGATGACACGGCACCTAAGGCATGCAGCCATGGTCTGGCCATTATGGCTGTGTAAGGGGAATAAGCATCTACTACGATGAAATCCACGTCCACTACCACTGGTCCTGACTGTACAGGTAATCTAATTAGCCCCTTTGGAATAACAGCCTTCCCTTCAAAGCTTATTAATGGGGAGTCATAAGCCATGAGATTTTCGAACCTCAAATTGAGACCCTTAAACAGATCTGGGTACATGATGTCAGCCCCACTCCCTTGGTCAACCATTACTCTTTTCACATCGTAACCCCCTATCCTTAACGTAATGACCAACGCATCGTCGTGCGGTTGAATAGTGTCAATCTTGTCTTCGTCAGAAAATCCCAGTATAGGCAGAGGATTCCTCTTGATCCTCTTCGACTCGGAATTGAGGTCCTCGGCGGTGGGACGTAGTACTGACATTATTCTGGTAGGGCAAGACCCCGTCCGACCTGGCACCGCAAAGATGACATTGATTGTGCCCAACGGAGGTCTTACATTGTTACTGCCTTGGTTCATGGAGCCAGATTGGGTACCTGGTTCATCAGGTCGATTCACGAATTGTCTTAATTTCCCTTCTTTGACCAGCTGATCCAAGTAATTCCACAAGTTCCTGCAGTTCTCTGTGGTGTGGCCTTTATCCTGATGGTAATTACAATAGAGGTTCTGGTTACGCTTTGTAGGGTCTCCAATCATCTTACTGGGCCATCTGAAATAAGGTTCTCGGCAGATCCTTTCCAACACCTGCTGTACCGGCTCGCGAAATACGGCATTCACTGTCTGGGGCGGGGCCAGCCTAGTCTGGCTAGTGAAATCTCTCCTCGGCCACTTGCTACCGTATCTCTCTATCTTGTAGTCCCTACTTTCCTGGGGGATACTTTTTGTCTTTCCTTTACTCTGGTGTTGATCCTCCTCAACCCTCTTATACTCATCGATACGATCCATGAGCCGACAAATAGTCTTTACCGGCTTCTTGGTCAAAGACTTCCTTAAATCATGCTCAATTGGAAGACCAACCTTAAAGGTGTTGACCGCCACCTCATCGAAATCACCATCTATTTCGTTAAACGCTTCCCAGTATCTGTCCGAGTAGGTTTTCAACGTCTCACGCTCTCCCATGGCCATGGACAATAACGAGTCTAGAGGTCGAGGTACTCTGCTGCACGAAACAAAGCGAGACCCGAATGCCATCGTAAGTTCCATGTATGAATCAATGGAGTTCGCCTTTAAGCCGTTGAACCATCTCATTGCAACGGGCCCTAGACTTGAGGGAAAGACTTTACACATCAAGGTCTCGTTCTGAGAATAAACCGCCATGCGTTGATTGAAATGGCTTACGTGCTCCACCGGGTCTATTTTGCCATTATAAATGGTGAAGTTTGGCTGCATGAACCGACGGGGTAGTTTTCCCCTTTCAATACGATGTGTGAAGGGTGATTTGGAGAGCTGGAGCAATGCCTTTCCCATGGCATCGCTACCCGAGCCCCTGTGACTCGTCCCTCTACTTCCTCTGTTGCGAACACTTTCTTCTTGGTACGAGAAAGTTTCTGTGGGGGGATTTCTTGAC
Source organism: Castanopsis chinensis (assembly GCA_032878915.1). Lineage (NCBI taxonomy): Eukaryota > Viridiplantae > Streptophyta > Magnoliopsida > Fagales > Fagaceae > Castanopsis > Castanopsis chinensis. Next base: position 5,819,028 of record JAVQMG010000115.1, on the reverse strand, counting down.
CTCGGCCTATAGCCACTGTCCTGAGAATCATCTGATGAAGGGCTAGATATGGAGGGAGTCCTTTTCCGCTCTGCTCGACGCAGCTTCCTCTTCAGCTGGTCAATTTCTCTCTGCATGGCCCTGGTGTTATTTTCCCCAGAGCCCCTGCTTCTACCCCGTGAGCGGTTATCAGCTGTTCGCCCCGAGTGTACACTGCCCTCTCGATCTTCCATTTGCTCTACCTGTTGTAGTGGATCTTCGTGCTGAGATCCTAGAGACTCTGCATGGGCTGGATTCAAATCTGTCATCACGTTATCTGTCACCTAAACGCAAGATTCCCACAGACGGCGCCAATTGTAAGGGCACAAATCAAACTAATCCAAATTTGGACCGTGGACTAGCTCAATGGGCACTAAACAATGAATTTGTAGAGAGTGGGTGCTTAATCTAGGTTTTTAAGATGATAGATAATACAAAGGTTTGATTCAGCTCTCTGATTCATGCATTGCACTAATACGAGTATGTAACAAGGAGTAAATACATTGATGCCGAGAACAGTCTTTTTTTGGTTCTCTTACAAGTCCTTTCTCTTCTATATCTCTATCTTTTTTCCCCCCTCCCTCTTCTATTATCTTCCTTTTCCTTTTATAGGCCTCACTTTTTCCTTCTTCCTTCCTCCACGTGTGATCCAGGTGTTTCCTTTTAGATACTTGTCCCATCATTCCCCCTTACTCAAATATCTGGTGATGATGGTAGGGCTGAATTCCAATGTTCAGATATCACTTCTCCATTAATGCGGTCAGGGGGGTAGGTGTAATGCTTTCAATGCAGTGGTAGCAGCCTTTTGTCTGATATTTGCCCATCAATTTACTTTGTCCCTTGTCCTCACTTTCTGGGTTACTTGTGCATAAGGCCCTCAGTACGGGAGTTTTTGGACCACCAGGCCACGAATATTGTCCTCGGCAACAAGCTGCCGAGGATAATTTCATCCTCGGACGTCATGCCCAGTGGTGCAACGCTCATGCATGATGGCTTCCTCTGTCACGTGGTATTACAGGAAAGAATCGTTATATCCTCGGATCATTCTAAACTGTCGTGTTGGACTTTCTTCTCTATGGGGGCCTTTGGGCTGGCCCAATACGCGATTTGGGCCCAAGGGCCCCACAGTTTACTTTTAAAAAAAATAATTTGACTAATTATTTATATTTTTATGATAAAAATTGTATTTAATTTTAAAAGTATCTATGCGTTTGCATGGGTTACATGCTAGTATATATTAATGAAAAGTGCTACTTCCACAACAATTTCACAAAAAATCATTAATAAGTTGTTATTGGTTCTAATTTGAATCCAAAACTTAAATTACTTTTTTTTTTCCACCCATAACAACCAATAAAAATTTAGCACTTAAGATTTTTTGTGAAAATATTATAGACATAGCATTTTTCATTTATTATTAGGCAAAACTAAAAGAAAATTCAATTAGAATTTGAAATTAGAATTCAACTTTGTGCCATGTGTCTAAATTTATGTGAAGATCACACAATAATTATCCACTTAAATTTGTATCATGTGTCCACTTAAGTTTTTTAATCTTTGTGCCAAGTGAGTTAATGAGTGCAAAATACTAAAAATTTAATATTAATGAATTATAAAATTAAAAAAAAAAAACCAATCACATATACTAAAAAAAATCACCACATAACAAAGATCACCACACACTTTATCTTATTAAAAATTAGAAGAAAAAAAAATTGATCATAAGTAATATTAAATTTGGGTAAGAATTTTAATATGTGGCTAATTACGTTTACTTTATTAAAAAATTATTTAACTAATTATTTATATTTTTATGATAAAAAATATGTTTAATTTTAAATATATTTATAAGTATGCATGTGTTACATGCTATTATTTTTTTAATAATTTGGCTAATTATATTTTTATAATAAAAGTTGTGTTTAATTTGAAGTGCATCAATGCATTTTCTTGGATTACATCCTACTCTGCTAGTAAAAAATAATAAATTACAGATTTTGCCCCACGCCAAATCGCGACCTCAAACCTTCCAAATCCTTATAAATAATGATGCAGAGCACACTGTTCACATAAGAAACAATCCCGGGCCATTTGAGTTCCCTAGGAAAAGTAAATTCAATGGACAAAAATTTACATGAGGCACCTCTAGACTCCCAAGAAAGACAACGAAGAGATCTGAATCTCGATTTTCAACCAACCAAAATCTTGTCAACAAAATACACGGGAAAAAACCCAGTTTTTGACATTGCTTTACAAGGAATTTTTTTTTTTATTTTTTTTAATGAATAAGAAATAAGGAATATTAATTTTTGTAGTTTTGGGCGTTAAAGGCCAAAATGTTTAGCATTACTTCCTCATTCTCTATTTCATTGTTATCGTTCATGTATGGAAAGCATCAGAAAACAGTGAGGAATGTCCTAGGTTTTCAATTTCATAGATTAAGCAGTTACTTTCCTACAAGATTTCATTCTTTCAATATCCTTTTCATCACGAAAAATAACAAATAATCTGACACCAAAATCTCGTGAGATTTGATTCTGGAGAAGTTTTTTCAGCATGACACACACACACACACATATATATATATATATATATGGCCCCGCCCATGCATTCTCATCACGCACTATAGTATAGATCCACCACGAAATCCCTCACCTTCTTCATTGGCTGTTACAAAAGCTGACCCATTTGCTCAATTAGATGCCAACATTCTCACGAAACTCATGCACTCAACATAATTAATCTTATCTTAAGTAGAGCCCAAGTTCTCTCATCTACACTAAGAAAAATAGATATCTGAAATAAACCCACCAAGCCATTTTGCTCAGCAATAATGTCTACAGCCACAAAACTTGAAGAGAACCCAAGTAAGAAAACCTTTCAAACGCCTTCATCTTCCCCACCTCTAACTCAAAAATGGCCAGCCAGCTTATCAAAGATTATGCTTTCGGAGCTAAAAGCGCAAAAGGGAATTGCTGTTCCATTGGTAGCAATGAATTTGACATGGTTTGCAAAGATAGCAATCACAACAGCGTTTTTAGGCAGGCTTGGGGAGCTCAAATTGGCAGGAGGTGCACTTGGGTTCACGTTTGCGAATGTCACAGGCTTCTCTGTCTTGAACGGCCTCTGTGGCGCCATGGAACCCATATGTGGTCAAGCTTACGGAGCAAAAAACTTTAAACTCCTTCACAAGACCCTTCTCATGGCAATCTTCTTATTACTACTTACCACACTACCTATAACTCTCTTGTGGCTCAAAGTTGATAAAATTCTCATTTATTTTGGCCAACAAAAAGACATTTCAGTTGTGGCAAAGACCTATCTCTTCTATCTCCTTCCTGATTTGGTAATCACTTCATTTCTATGTCCTCTCAAAGCCTACTTGAGCTCACAGAGTATTACTGTTCCTATAATGTTTAGCTCGGCTCTAGCTGTAGCTGTTCACATTCCTGTCAATATATTTCTTGCAAAAGTTAAGGGTCTTGAGGGAGTTTCAATGGCAATTTGGATCACTGATCTCATGGTAGTGATTCTACTTGCCTTATATGTGTTTGTTATGGAAAATAGTAGAGAAAGAGGGTGGAAGGAAGGTGGGTGGTGTGAACAAAGCATTAGTGACTGGCTAAGGTTGATCAAGCTCTGCGGGCCTTGTTGCCTTACCACCTGCCTTGAATGGTGGTGTTATGAGATTTTAGTCTTGCTCACAGGGAGGCTAGGGAATGCAGAGCAGGCTGTTGGAGTGTTAGCAATTGTGCTAAACTTTGATTACTTGCTTTACTCTGTGATGTTATCATTGGCAACGTGTGCATCCACCCGTGTGTCGAATGAGCTTGGCGCAAACCATGCCGGTCCTGCATACCAGTCGGCGTATGTGTCTCTGGGAGTGAGCATCGTAGCCGGTTGCATAGGTGGTGTGGTGACGGTAGCAGCCAGAGGAATATGGGGGCCTCTGTTTAGCCATGACAAGGGGACCATAAGATGTGTAAAGAAGATTATGTTGCTAATGGCTTTGGTGGAAGTAGTGAATTTTCCATTAGCAGTATGTGGAGGAATTGTCCGGGGAACAGCTAGGCCATGGTTGGGTATGTATGCCAATCTTGGTGGGTTCTACCTTCTAGCTTTACCCTTGGCTGTGGTTTTAGCCTTCAAGGCCGCACTTGGACTTGGTGGCCTGTTGATTGGTTTCTTGTTGGGAATGGTAGCTTGCTTGGTTTTAATATTGGTCTTTGTCGTAAGGATCGACTGGGATGATGAAGCGGGCAAGGCACAATTACTAGCACGTGATGTGGACATTGTTAAGGAAGATGAAAACCACTCAATTGTAGAGACAGTTAAAACTGCCCAAGTATGAGAATAACTGAATAAGTTGTAAACATTTTTTTTTTCGCCTTTAGCATCACAACATGCATATGCTAGAAAATAATCAAGTGAATTGGCTCAATTGAAAATATATGATCCCATAAAACATTGCTGCAAAGTGCAGACTCCCATACTTGGGCTCATTGCAGACCAATGTCTATTGCGGTCCTTGTGAAGTAATCCTAAGCAATGATTTGGAAGCCCAGTGTGAGGCTTGCCTAGAGTGTTTCAGATCCTCGTTTCATTGTTCCCTCAACGAAAAGCCCATTTCTTAATGAAACTGCTGGCAAGCGAGAAAGCTGTGACACAACAAGAAAATAAGTTAGTCATAAGACTCATAACACTAACCTAACCGGTAAAGTCCATCAAATGCCCCTAACAATGTTTCACACAAAAGTGTCCTCAATTTGGGAAATTGGAAACGTTAGGCATTCAATAAAAATTGTATCCGTATGGAGAACAACTTATATAGCTAGGCAATCTCAACAGGGAAACAATCTGAGAAAGTCCTCATGGAAATGTCCATGACAGAACTTGCAACTTCAAAAGAAAGAATAGACAATATCATTGATCCATCTCCAAAAAAAATATAGAATTACAAGTATGGTAATAAACATCAAATGAATGTATCAATTATCCACAAATCCAGGTTCAGAACTTAAAAGCTCTTAGGCTTTCTCATCATTAAAGCCAAGGGTAGCCGTTATCTTATGAACTGGTGATTCAACTTCAGACCATAGGCCAAGAAGTAGATGAGATATCGTAGTTTCCCCAACATCAACTGCAGGTCACAAGTCAATCAAGCAACCTAGGATAAGAATTCTGATTTGAACAAATATGGATCATCGGGCTCTATCTGCGTTTAAAACGTTTAGGCCCTGTTTGGATAAAAAATTTTGATCACTCAATTTCTATCACTCAATTTTCATCACTCATCACTCATCACTTTTCACTCATCACTTATCACTCATCACTCATCACTCATCACTTAAAAATACTATACCCGTTTGGCACCATCACTCAATTTCCATCACTCATATTTTTCACACTATTTGTGAGTCCCATGTCTGTCAATCAATGCAGCTTTTTCCTTTTTTTTTTTCAGTACTAGATCACCCAAACCCAGAAAAAAAAAAAAAAAAAAAAAAAAAAAAAAAAAAAAAAAAAAAAAAAAAGCCAACGTTAAGACCGAACCCAAAAAAAAAAAAAAAAAAAAAAGTCAGCCGGTCAAAAGTTGCGGCTGTGGGTCCCCCAATGTATGTTTAATTACAAAAATGCCATTGAGTTATGAGTTATGGAAACTGAAAACAGCTAAAATGTGTTTTCAGTTTCCATAACTCATAACTCAAAAATCAAAGAATTGAGTAATGGAAACAAAGTTATGGAAATTGAGTTATTTGCTCCCAAACAAAGTTCTTACTATAGGTCCCACCATTTTTGAATTATGAGTTATGGAAACAGAGTTATGAGTTATGAAAATTGGCAATCCAAACACCCCCTTAACATTGCATTTAGAATGTTCATCACATTACTGTAATACTTTTTTTTTTTCCTTTTTGAGAAACACATTACTAACATTACGACATTACTCTGTTTGGTCATTTATTTGTAATCTAAGATTACCAAAAATCTCTGTATAAAAAAAAAATTACGAAAAATCTCATATTACTCTAATTTATAGTAATCTCTTTATTTATTTATTTGAGAAAAATTGATCTCATTGTCTTATTATATAATGGTAATCTTATATTTACCTATTTATGGAAATGAGATAATCTTTTCAATTGACAAAATTATTCATGCCGACAACTTTTAATTACAATATTGTCCAAATTTGAAATTTCAAATTTTAATTACATCCCAGAAAATTCTTTGGGCCCACATCCATGTACTTGGAAAAGGCTTGCACCGGCCCAACATGCAATGGACACTATAGAAGCTAGCGACACACCCACAAGCCCAAAAAGAAAGAGCTTGATTTCTGCGACTGCTGAGAGCACCAGTCTTGATAAAAAATTACGACTGGATGAAGAAACGAAAGCCTTAAGCAAGCTAATGGCAGACACCTTAGGATCGGCGGCAGCTGCCTCGCAGCGCCGCCGGGCACAATGAGTATCCTAAGCTGGAACTGTCGAGGGCTTGGAAACTCTCGCACAATTAGTGCTCTCAAAAGAGCATGGAAGAGAGAAGCTCCCATCTGTGTCTTCTTAATGGAGACAAAGCTCACCACTAAACAGTTGAACAACCGAAAGCAGCATTAGGCCTATAGCCAAGGACTCGTGGTCTCCAGTGATGGGTCAAGCGGTGGTTTAGCATTTCTTTGGAAGCCTGACACAAAGGTACATATCATAAATTTTTCACGTTGGTTTATTGATGCGTATGTGTTTTGCACAAAAACAGGTCTAAAATGGCGACTTACCGGTTTCTATGGACACCCGGACACAAGTAAACGGGAAGAGACATGGACCCTGCTCGAATCGCTTGGTCAAACAAACACTCTCCCATGGCTCTGTATTGGAGATTACAATGAGATCACTAGCCAACATGAGAAAGCTAGTGGGAACATAAGACCAGCTTGACAAATGGACCACTTTCGTGCAGTCATTCACAATTGTGGCCTCATTGACCTTAGATACGTCGGGTCTCCTTTCACATGGTCCCGAAACCATCCAACCAAGGGTCGTACTCATATTCGCCTAGACCGTGCACTTGCTACTCTCACGTGGAAACTACATTTCCCTGGAACAAAGGTTTGCCACCTTCCTATGTCCACATCTGATCACTCCATGCTTGCTATCCATCTCCCCACTCTTCACCCTCGCAAACCACGTGCTTGCCCCCCTTTCCGCTTTGAAGCCATGTGGCTCAGAGACCCACGGTGCGCTGACGTTGTCCAAGATGCATGGCTTGAAGGACTTTACAAACCCAATGGCTCACAGATTGCAAACTGCCTTGACAATTGCAGAGACAAGCTAATGACGTGGAACAAAACTGAATTTGGCCATGTTGGAAAGCAACTTGCACGATTGGAAAAGAAACTTCAGTGCTTGGAACTGGACCCTTAACTCCATGAAACAGAAATCCTTGAAACCCGTAGGAACATCAACTGCTGGCTTGATACGGAAAACACAATGTGGCACCAACGCTCAAGGAACATGTGGCTCACCGATGGAGATCGCAACACCTCCTTTTTCCACCAAAAAACCTCTAACCGCAAACAAAAAAACCTCATTGAGGGACTCTGTGATGCAAACGAATTATGGTAGGAAGATGATCACATTATGGAAGGGATTGTTCTTGACTATTTCTCCACTCTCTTTCTAAGCAATGGTCAAGTTGACACCTCAGCTATTACGGCTGCGGTTCGCTCTGTGGTCACTGAGGAAATGAATGCCCGTTTAACTGAAGTCTTTCGTGCTAATGAAGTACACCGATCTCTCAAGCAAATGCATCCTAAAAAATCTCCCCGGCCCTGACGGTATGCCGCCTCCCTTTTACCAACATTTTTGGACTTTATCTGGTGAATGCGTCACTAAGGCAGTACTAGACTATCTGAACTTGGGCATTACTCCCCTGGGCTTCAATGAAACTCACATTTTTCTCATTCCAAAAATGAAGAACCCCACCAAGATTACATAGTACCGACCCATCAGCCTGAGCAATGTTATCTCTAGGCTTGCATCAAAAGTCATGGCGAATAGATTGAAGCGCCTCCTTCCAAGCATTATTAGTAAGAATCAGAGTGCTTTCATGTCTGACCGTCTCATTACAGATAATGTTCTTGTTACTTTCGAAACCATGCACTACCTAAACCAGAAGAAGAAAGGAAAGACCGGAGAGATGGCTTTGAAGCTCGACATGAGCAAAGCCTTCGATCGGCTTGAGTGGGGTTATTTACAAGACGTTATGAAAAAGATGGGTTTCAACAATAGGTGGGTAACTCTTATAATGCAAGTTGTCAGCTCTGTTACCTATTCTATTAAACTTAATGGGAAGCCTTGAGGCCACATCACCCCCACAAGGGGCCTCTGGCAAGGCGATCCCATATCTCCCTTCCTCTTTTTGTTTTGTTCAGAGGGCCTATCAGCTCTTTTACACCAAACCACATCATCTGGACGACTTTGGGGAGTGGTTGCTTCCCCACAAGGACCTCGGATCTCACACCTCTTCTTTGCCAATGACAGTATCATTTTCTTCCAAGCAACTAGAGAGGAATGCAGCCAACTAGTACAAATTTTGGAAACCTACGAGCAAGCCTCCGGCCAGCAACTCAACAGGGAAAAAACATCTCTTTTCTTCAGCCATAACACACCACAAGACCTTCAGGATGCCATTAAATACTGCTTTAGAGCGAAAGTGATACGACAACACGAAACATACCTTGGCTTGCCTTCCCTGGTGGGTCGACCCAAACACAACACTTTTCAAGCTTTGAAAGAACGACTTAGCAACAAACTTTCCAGCTGGAAAGAAAAGCTACTCTCCTAGGCCAGAAAAGAGGTGCTCATCAAGTCGGTTGCTCAAGTCATTCCCACGTACACTATGAGTGTGTTTAAACTCCTGGATGGCCTTTGCGATGAAATGACTAGCACGGTTCAATGCTTTTGGTGGGGACAAACCAACGGAAAAGACAAAGTCGCTTGGCTAAGCTGGGACAAGGTTTGCATGCCAAAGAAAGACGGCGGGCTAGGCTTCTGTGACTTGAAATCCTTCAACTTGGCCCTCTTAGAGAAGTAAGGGTGGCGGTTGCAATGTAACACAAGCTCTCTAGTACATCGGGTCCTCAAAGCACGTTACTTCCCTCACAGTGACTTTCTTCATGCTGGTTTGGGAGCAAAACTGTCCTTCGCATGGCGAAGCATCATGGCCGCCCAACGAATTGTTCATGCTAGCTATCGTTGGCAAATTGGTGATGGGGCCATGGTCCGCATTTGGCATGACAAGTGGTTGCCTAAGCCGACCACTTTTCAGGTCACATCCCCGCCAAATACATTAACTGGCGATGCCACAGTTAACACACTCATTGACTTCGAAACAGGGGAATGGAAGGCAGAGTTGATCCGTCATGTGTTCCTCCAAGATGACGTTGACACCATCCTCAGTATCCCACTGAGTAAGCACCAACCCATGGATCGCTTGGTTTGGGCTTACACCCCTAAAGGTACCTTCTCTGTTAATAGTGCTTACAAAGTCACACTATCCCTCACTCTAGCTACAAATTCAGGAAGCACTTCCCACGACCAAGACAAGAGCTCCTTTTGGCATACTATATGGGGCCTCCATATCCCAAATAAGATCAAAACCTTCACATGGAAAGCATGCCGAGACATCCTACCCACGAAGACCAACCTTTGCCGACGACAGGTTCTTGAGGATGCAAACTGTGACGCTTGTACTTTGGCCGCGGAGAATAGTAGCCACCTTTTTTGGGACTGCACTAGAGCAAGAGACATCTGGACACTCTCAGGCATCTCTTTTGATGACAAAGGCATCCACTACAGGGACTTCATGGACCTACTTTGGCACCTAATCTTTTACCAACACGTGGGGACAGGGCTGCTTAAACTTATAGTAACTATTGCATGGTGCATATGGTATGACCGAAACAAGGCTCGTCTTGGCAGCCAGAGACAATCCAGCCAAGAGATTCTACACAAAGCCCACATGATTCTTGAAGAATTCCAACTGGCCCATTTTTGGCAACCATGGTTTAGACAAGCCCAAGACATGCGATGGGTCCCTCCACCGCCACCCTTCTACAAGACTAACGTTGATGCTACTGTTTTCGACAAGTCGGTAGGCCTCAGTGTGGTGATTCGAAACCATGAGGGAGCGGTGATTGCTGCTCTAAGCAAGCATCTCCAGCTACCTTTAGGTCCCTTGGAAGCCGAAGCTATGGCCATGGATGAAGCAGTATCTTTTGCTTGGGACATTGGCATGAGGGATGTGGTCTTTGAAACAGACTCTAGCATGGTCACTGAGGCACTTAATGGCTCCACCACCCCACCAGTTACTATAGCCAACCTCATTGTTGATACTCAACATCGACTCCAGGACTTCAGAATGACTCATCTACAACATGTCAAGCGGCAAGGGAATAAACCAGCCCATTTGTTGGGAAAATATGCCAAGGGAATTGCATCTTTTGTAACTTAGATAGAGGAAAATCCACCCGTTATTGAATCAGTTTTGATTCAAGATGCTTTGTATTTCTCTTCTTCTTGAAATAAAGTTCCGTATTTCTCATCAAAAAAAAAATCCCAACCTAATGCTCAATTAGGTACTTGCCTCTCTCTCTCTCTCTCTCTCTCTCTCTCTCTCTCTCTCTCTCTCTCTCTCATTTAGATTTCTCTATAATCTTGATTTTCTATTTGTTTAAATGCTTTGTGATAAGCTTTTTACAAGTTCTAGAAATTCTTGGATTGATTAGAATGGAGAAAGATAATATATGAAGATTGATAAGTATTGTCAAGATAATAGCAACCATATCACATCATTTGAAGATTGATAAATATTGTCAAGATAATGGCATCCATTCATTTTGAATTAAACACCCTTTTAGAGATAAAACTACATTATCATAGACAAAAAGGTAACCATATCACAAGTAGCAACAAAACGTTGAAATAGTATTGTTAAAGGACCTTTTACATGGGATTGGGATTTTGTACCATATGCAATTTAATCCAATGATAGTGTAAGAAACAAAGACTTGCAGCGGAATATAAACTATCATTTTTTCGGCATACCTCTCTTGGCCTAAAACGAAGATCACACAGGAACTTTGAGATTGTACTACGCTTTCTATAGCTAGCCTCCACGCAGACCAGCTATTCAAACACGTTCTGAATTCCAGTTTATATAACCCACGAACCAAAAACATTTCTCGACGGTGTTGCACACTACTAGAGTGATACAAACATAACCCACAACCTAAGAGCCTCACAACACTCTGTAAACACTATGAGAAATGCAGAATTCGTTCACTGTATAATGGGTACCACTCTTAATGTTTATATACACACCACTCCATTAATATTGATGGGGATAGTGGAATTAGTGGGATAGAGTAACGATTCAAACCATTACTCCATAACTCCTGGATGTTACAATTATCTTGAGGTATACAGAGGGCATCAGGGACATGCCCACTTTGGGTGTCCTTCCATATTCATTTCAGTTTCTAACATCTCCCACTCATCCACTATGGGCATGGCCTATTATCTATCTCTCAATGTGTTTCTCAGTGTGTTCATACTGGCAAACAGGTTGTGCAACTGCCAAGCACACCTGAAACACATGTTTGGAGCACTATACTAAGTCTTATAGCAAGACCAGCATAGCAACATTCCTAAAGTATCTCGTTATGCCCTAGACATATATTAACATATCAAATCAAGCATCTCTAACCCCTCTTGAGTTTAATACTTAGACTTATGCTTGATCCATCATAACTATCTAGATGTACTCACGATTATATCGCTACCATAAGCGCTATAACCGGTCGACAGAGAATACAACTATAAGGATGTGTTACAAAAATAATCTTCCCTTTGCACTCATGTCCTTTAACTTTGGTCCAATCGCTTTCCCAGTAATGTCCCTTTAAACCGAATCCAACATGGCTATAGGTAACATGCCAAAGTAGCAAGCATTAAAACCTCAGTTTCATGACATAGTCAAAAGTAACAAGGGTATAAGTAGGATTTTAATGAAAGATCCATAGGACTCACACGGTGAAGAAGCAAGGATTTATTCTTTCACCTCCACTTTTGGTCGAGTAAGCACATCTAGTATGAAATACATGCTACGGTGGAGTTCTCTTAAGTAAGAGCGTATGTCTTAACTTAATACACCGTACAAATCTTAGTCTAGCCACTATTCAAGTTCCTAACTCAAGTCCTTTATTCGCTTGCCACCTCAGGCATCAAATAAAGGTCTCGCAACTAGCCAACCACAGGCTACATGGATCATGGGATATCCATGTATGGTCTAATAAAGATAAATATATTATAGACCTCTTCTTAGTTCCAACTAAGGTGACATCTATTTGTGTCAATCATCTATATATGCGACATAAGCATTAAATGACACAATGTCTCATCTCTGCTCACTACTTAAGCACCAGAGGTGATCGCTCGTGCAAGTAAGCCCACCTAAGCCTGTTGGCATACCTTTTATACCACATAACTCATCATATGGTATATGTATGTGTAAACATACATATTATTAACTGAATAACATCATATGAATTTAAAACAAAATATCCCAAAAGAGAACAATAAATGGTAACTAAAAACAACATATCATCATATTTTACGTAGCCCTAAACTCCTAACATGAGCCTGAAAAGCACCCCTCCCTATAAGCTTTATTAGTGGATCAGCAATCATGAGGCTTGTAGAAATGTGTTTTAGACTACTTCATTGTGAGCAACCATATCTCGAACGTAGTGATATCGTATATCAATCTGTTTGGTTTTACCATGATACTAGAGTCTTTAGAATAGGCAAGTGTTGCCATGCTATCACAATGTACCATAACCGGATCTGAGGCATCCTTGACAACCTCAAGATTTTGAAAGAACCTCTTCAACCAAACTGCTTCCTAAACAGCTACTGAACATGCTACATACTCAACTTCCATAGTTGATAATGCTATACATGGTTGTTTCTTACTACTTCAAGTGACGACGCCATTATTTAGCAAGAAAGTGTATCCAAATGTAGATTTGCATTCATCTAGATCACTACCCCAATCAGCATCACTATAGCCAATCATACGCAAATTTAAACCCTGATAACAAAGGATGTAGTCTGCTGTCCCTTTAAGATACCTTAATATCCTCTTGAAAACTTTCCAATGAGCAAGTCCTAGATTAGACTGAAATCTGCTGACTAATCCAACGGCATAACATATATCAGACCGAGTACGCATCATTGCATTATCAAGCTTCCAACTACATTAGCATAAGGAACACGATCCATCTTTTTGTTTTTATCTTGAGTCTTAGGACACATATCCAGGCTTAAGCTCTCATTTTTTTGCAACTGGAGTATCTATGGGTTTGCTATTATGCATTTTTAAATGCTCAAGAACTTTCTTAATGTAGGTTTGTTGTGATAAACCTAAAAGTTTCTTTGAGTAATCCCTGAGGATTCTAACCCCCAAAATATAATCTACCTCACCCATGTCCTTCATCTCAAATTTAGAGGACAACCACCCTATTGTGGCGATAATCATCTCTATGTTATTACCGGCCAATAATATTTCATCAACATACAATGACAAAACAATGAAACTTCCCTTAGATCATTTTAAGTAGACACAGTGATCTTCTTCAATCATCGTAAACCCATTCAATAGAATGGCTTGATGAAATCTTAAATACCACTGTCTAAATGACTACTTTAAACCATATATGGATCGTTTAAGTTCGTACACTTTGTGCTCTTGACCTTTGGTCACAAAGCTAATAGGTTGATCCCTATTGGTTTCTTCATCTAGTTTTCCATTGAGAAAAGCTGTCTTAACGTCCATTTGGTATAATTTCAAATTCAAGTTTGCAACAATGGCAGAATGAGTCGAATAGAGGCAAACCTCACAACTGGAGAAAATGTTTCCTCGTAGTCAACACCCTCATTTTGAAGGTATCATTTTGCACTAATCGAGCTTTATACCTTTCTATTGACCGATCTACCTTGCGTTTTATTTTAAGAACCCATTTGTTCCCAATTGCCTTTTGCCCTGATGGTAGGTCTACCAGATCCCAGACTTGATTAGTCCTCATAGACTCCATTTCATCATTCATTGCTTTCATCCACTCATCATTAACAGAAGATGAGAGAGCCTCTTACACAATTTTTGGCTCATCATCATCCTATAAAGCAATAATGAAAGCTTTCCCCTCAATCTCAAAACGGCGATGAGGAACATTACCACGATTTCTTCTATATGGCTAAGGTTGTTGTGGATCAACTTCTAGTGGTGTGCTCCCACTAGGTTGTGAGTCACTCCCACTGTCTCTAGGAGTTTCAAGAATTTCTTCCTTGTCCTCTACTAGTCTACTTTGGGCGTCTCCCTCTTGATCCATCATTTCATAAAGAGTCAATTTCTTTTCAACTTCACCTTTATTAGGAAATTCACTTTCAATGAAATCAACATCACGTGACTCCAATCCAGTTACACTTCCATCTGGTTGTTCACCTATCAACACATAGCCTTTGGAATGCTCAGAATATCTTATAAAGATACACATCTTTCCTCTAGGCCCTCACTTCTCATATCTATGAGAAGTATTGTGAACATAACCTGTTGAACCCCATAGCTGCAAGTTATTCAAGTCAGGTTTCTTGCCGGTCCATAGTTCATAAGGTGTGGAAGATACTGATTTATAGGATACTCAGTTAAGTATATAGGCTGCAGTCAAAAGTGCATCTCTAGCAGTGTTCAATTACTCCTTTCCACCACACCGTTTTGTTGCAGTGTATAAGGCATCGTTAACTGTCTTGCAATTCCCTTTTCATCACAAAGCTCCTTAAATTGCTCAGATAGATACTCACGTCCACGATCAGTTCTGAGATCCTTAATGCTCTTGTCTAATTGATTTTCAACCAATCTCATCTATCATCTAAAGCAATCTAAAGCCTCAAACTTATGCGAAATCAAATAGACATGACCGTAATGTGTATAGTCATCTATAAATGTGATGAAGTAGAAACCTTCATGCCTTGCCCTCACATTCATTGGACCACAGATGTCAGAGTGGATTAGTTGCAATGGAAAAGATGTCCTTATGGCTTTTCCGAATGGTTTTCCTTTTGACTTTCCCACTAGATAATGTTCACATGTGGACAAAGTGACCTTACCGAGATTGCCCATAAGGCCTTCTCTAGCTAACCTAGCCATCCTTTCTTGCCCTATATGGCCAAGCCTAGCATGCCATGTAATTGAATTATCAGAAGCATTATCAGATGAAGTCAAAAAACTGAACTGTCATTATTATAATATTCAATATCCAAAATTAAAAAACCATTTCAAATAAAACCATGGCCATAATAAACTATTCCCAAATGCAATAAAACATAATTATTCTCAAAAATAAACCAAAAATCGAGTCTTAACAAAGTAACTACGGGAAGTAAGTTCCTCTAGATCTCTGAAGCATACAATACGTCATGGAGTAACAGAATCCGACCACCTCACAACTCTAGCTTGTAGGTACCAATTCAAGTACCTCCACACTAGCCCCGTTTCCGACCTTAATGTCTCTACTCCTAACAGGAATCCAGTGGTACTCCATAAATCCCACTCTATCTCTAGCTACATGTTCCATTGCTGCTGAGTCTTTTTTGGCTCAGTGCAATCACGAGCAAAATGTCCTTTCTTTTTGCCATTATAACAAGTCAACTTAGACTTGTCCTTCTTTGCACGCTTTCCTCTAGTATTGTGCTTAGCAAACTTAGCCTTCTTAGGCAGTGGCCCATTAGGTCTCTCATATTTAGAAGCGTAATCAGGTTGCTTGTGTTTAAGTCTAAATGCCTTACACGAGCTTGTCTCAACCATGTGCACAGAATTAATCGGCTTGGTTGCTTCAAGGTGCTCAGCTTCAAGTTCAAAGTGACAAGCCACATCATCAAATGTTTTGATGTTCTCATTATGTGTCAAATTTTGACACACCATCTCCTATGAACTTGGTAGTGAACGAATCACTGCTTGGACTTGTTGTTCGTCAACAAGATTGTTTCCAGCTAATTTGAGCTCTCAAATCATGGAGGACATTGCCATAAGATGCTGCTTCATGGTATGTTCAGAGCGCATATTATATAAATCAAATTTCATTGTTAAGCCATGCAGTCTAGTGGCTGATGTCCCTCCATATCTTAGCTTTAGAACTTTCCACATGTCTTGCACAATTGTATACTACTCAAATTCACCAATCAAGTCATTGTGCATGCTGCTCAACATTGTAAAGTGCACACACAAATCTTTCTTGCACCAACTTTCATAGGAAGCAAGATCACGTTGGTGTTGCTCAGTGCTTCGCTCACCAGGTTTACTCAATGAATAAGTCAAAGTCTCTAGGACTTCTTGCTCATTTAGCACATACTGGATTTTGCGGTGCCAAATATTGTAATTTTCACCATTCAGTTTCTCTCCTTTATTGAGGTCAGCAACTATACATTTGGAAGCCATTTCACTACAAAATTTTACAAATGGGACAATACACACACATTTCAAAAAATTTTAATGTTCGATCTAAAATAAATTTAGATAATCAACACACGTCACAAGATCGAAAATTCGCTAAGCTTCTTATTCATCTCTTGCGCCACTAGTATTTATTACTAAGCTTGATTCTAATCTACTCGTGCAAAATTATGTATGGAGATAACGCAACTCAACCATATTCCCACTATTCTATATTTCATATTTACAAAAAATATGTATTGAAAAAAAAAATTCACCAATTTTATCAATTAACTATTAAGTCAAACATGCTATCACAATTTAAACTCATGAGAACAAATCATATAGGCATGTCATTATTTCACTAAGAAATAATTATTGCTTTGTCATGTTATAATATTTAACATTGTGTAAATATTTTTAACACCATACTTCACTAAGAAATAATAATGGAATTAAACAATTTACAAAATTAAATAAATTCCATATCATTTACGCATATACCTTTTACATTTCATGAGAAATAAATGCTAGGCTTGTATAGTATACGTTTCAATGAAATAATTGGATGGATTTAATACAGTTTTAATCCAAATAAATTATTACAAATATATCACTGACCATGATATAGAGTCGCCATGTACTTATGCCTTTTTTTTTAAAAAAATGGTGAATTAGATGCAAATAGGCTTAATATGCATAAAACAAAAGAATCTCACAAGAAACAAAGATCCCAAATGTGGCACATGGACCCACTGTACAGTGCATGCTAAAAGTAACTACGTAAATACATACAATATTTAGGAAATAAACTGTTGTGGGAACCCCTTTTATTTTTAATTTATTTCTATCACTCTAACCCTTTTGGCAAGTGAAAGACACGTGACGTGCAGGTTGTCTTCAACCTTCTTCCTTTCAACTTCTTTCAGCAAAAACAAGTTTCAAACTGAAACTGTACAGGTTTATATCTTTTTCATTTCAAATCTGTTTTTGACGAACCATATATTGATTTGAAGCTTATAACATATAGATTCATAAGATGTGATTATATTGTGCAAATAGAAATCATATAAGAGCAGTTTTGTCCTTAAAGTTTCGGTGTTCTAAGTTTGGTTTAACTATATCTCATGACACACTTAGAGATTTGCTACGAAACTTGAGATAGATGTTAATACATATAATATAAACAAGACATATTAATTTCAAGGCACGAAATGCTTAGAATCAAAACTTGTCATTGATGGTCATGTGAGGTTTATAGAAATTCATAACATATCATAGAAGCATAAAACGCATTAAGAACTAATCATATATGCCAATGACATTGAGAACAACCTATAAACGCTCTGATACCAATGTAAGAAACAGAGACTTGCAGCGGAATCTAAACTATTAGTTTTTCGGCATACCTCTCTTGGCCTAAACGGACGATCACACAGGAGTTTTGAGATTGTTCTACGCTTTCTAGAGCTAGCCTCCACGCAGACTAGCTATTCAAACACATTCCGAATTTCAGTTTGTATAACCCACGAACCAAAAATGTTTCTAGACAGTGTTGCACATTACTAGAGTGATACAAACATAACTCACAGCCTAAAAGCCTCATAACACTCTGTAAACACTATAAGAAATGCAGCATTCGTTCACTGTACAATGGGTAACACTCTTGGTGTTTATATATACACCACTCCATTAATATTAAGTGGGATAATGTGATAGGCCAAAAATGTATTGACCTCTTGTGATAAATTAACCAATTAATTATCCAAGTGAATTAATTAGGTTCAATTACATGCAACAAGCGTGGCAATACAAACAAATCACCAAATAGCTAAATATGCAGTGAAAATTAAATGACACGGTAATTTGTTTACGAATGGGGAAAACCTACACAGCAAAAATTCCACCGTGTGATTTTAAGGTCACCACTCCCAAGAATCCACTATTATCAAAATAAGCGATTACAAGTAAAGGAATCCCAGTACCTTATACCAACCTACAGTTGAACCCTTACTCCAATACCCAATTCGACTTGTTCTGTAGTAACAATCTCTCTTTGTATTGCACAGCTCCTAGGACGTGACTAACCAATAGATGCGCAGATTCTAGTATGCGACTTGATCACCAACTTGAGAAGGATATTGGCTACAAAGTTCTTCTATTCTTCAACACATGAAAACACAAAGTTGCTTGGTTACAAAACCCTACGGTGTACAAACACAGCAGCTTCTTTCAAGAACTAGGGCAAACTAGGTTTCCGGTCACACTTAAAAAATTATGCTCTTGGTTGTACAACCTGATACGGCCCTTAAAATAATCTTTATATATGTTTAGGGTTGTGAGAAAAGAAATCTCAAACATACATTCACGGATTTGATGAAAATCAAAACTGAAAATCTAAATTTCATAAACCTTGACAAATATCCTAGCTGTCAAGTAGTTGTTGAGCCTCGGGCTTAAACAGCTCTTTTAAACCTCGATAGATGCTAGCTGTCGAGTTTTAATGAACAACACTTCTTCACTTGTTTCTTGGACAGACTTGCATGGTTTTAACACTTGAACTTGAAACCTTGTTTCTTGAAGTATTAAACACATCTTAGATCTACCAAATTACAAGTAAAGTGCGTTTTGTCAAAGGATTAGCCAATACATAAAATGTTGACATATATTCCTAACATCCAATCACATATGTCCTAACATAATGGACTTAGTGGGATAGAGTAACAGTTCAAACCATTACTCCATAACTCCTGCATGTTACAATTATCCTGAGGTATACAGAGGGACATGCCCACTTTGGGTGTCCTTCCATATTCTTTTCAGTTTCTAACAGGTAGAAGAAAAAAGTTAATCTATTTTCCAGCCATTAGATTAGATGCAAAATGTTTTCTCACTTTTTAAAAAGAAAGTATTTGATCCAATGGCAGCGGAATAAAAAGTTAACTTCTAAAATTTATAAAAGACAATTAGCACGCTTATCAACAACAAACAAAAATAAAGACCCTATGCAACTAGTTCAATTACATCTGGTGCCATCACGTTTTCAAACTTTAAAAATATAACTTAAAGTCATAATTTTAGTATATTGCACATAGTGTACACAAATAAACATTGTCCTTCCAATTATAATGGATGTTTATCCTCAAATACTTATTGAATTCGATGCCTCCATATGGGAACAACAGTACATACTCGTACATTATTTTTTTCTATTCTTCATTTATTTATAGATACCTTATAACTTCTCCATTATTTCAGGGAAATAACTGTGATATTCGCTTTATGATTCATAAAACTAAGATTTTATAAGATAAAATAGACTTCTAAAAAAGATGTTGAAATTAGAAATACAAATATAAACAAGGAATCTCTATTTGATTGATATTTCATATATGGCACAAGATTTTTTTATACAATTCAATGATTTTTTTTCCCAAAAAAACTACCTCATTAAGGATACTAAACACAGGATAGCATTACAAAAATTGTAACTAAAGAATTACAAGCAAAATAGATTGTAATAACAAAATTTTATATAATATCCAAAAGTTAAACCTACAACAAAATGTATTTTCAGTGATGAAAATTTTTGTCACTAAAAGCCCAATATTTCATCACCTAGGACTTTTAGTAACAAAATCTGCTTTTTAGCAACGAAATTTGTTTCGTCGCTAATACCCCGTCGCTAAAAGTGCTAGTAACAAAAAATTTGGTCACTAAAGGTCCGATTAGTTAAAAACTAAAAACATTTTTAGTGACAAAAATATTTTGTCACTAAATGTTTTCCTCGCTAAAAATACTATTCAGCGACGAAAAAGTTCGTCGCTAAAACTATTTTTTAAGAAAATTCAACTACATTTAACGACAAAATATTTCGTCACTAAAAATATTTCCTAAAAAATTTTGCTACATTTAGCGACGAAAAACCTTTTTTTTTTTTTTTTGCTATATTTAATGACGGAAAAATTCATCGCTAAAACTACTTTTTTGTTTTCATTTTTTTCCAAATATTTGATATTAACATGTAACCTGTCATTACATTATTAAAATCTCACATTTGAATAACGCTTATTTCAACAACACGTTTATAAGAAAATGATCCATACATTCCAAAAGTAAAAATAAAACAAGTATTCAATTCAATCCATCCATACAAATTGTTTGCAACATATACAATAACACAAGATGTTTTATAACAATACAAAAACTTTAGCATAATATAATTAGGGCAAAAATAAGCTGTCCTCAAATACCTTCAACTAGTGCCAAAAGAAAATGCCCTAAAAGCCACCAGTAATAAATCTACACAAATATAAAAACAATACTACATTAAAATCATAAAGTAAAAATATTAACTATGTTATAAGAAACATTTCTACCAACGTATTTAGACTAGTCACACCAATGAATTTAAATCACACCTCCTAACATATAAGTTGTAGAAAGAAAATATAGATTTTCAAGTGTAATGTAATACAATTAGTTTCTAATAATGCATTAAAAGTAGTCAAACCATGTAATGCTGGTCAATTGCTAAAATAAAATACTAACCAATAAGTCTTTTAACTTGAGGATGAACTACCCCCATATGTAAGAGTGTCATCATAACCTTTGCACCTCAAAAAGTTAAGGATATTCTTTTTCCCCTCTTCTTGCTTAGCTTGTGCCTCTGCTTGCTTAGCTTACAAGTATTGAAAACAATCATAATAATATCCATCACATATAACTTAACAATATACATTCACAATTCCAAAAAATAAGAAACACTCCCTATATGAATTTAAACCACCTTATAACATCATAAAAACCACCCACTTGCTCCAACTCAACAACCCACCACAAACCAATTATCAACATTACAATATAGAATTTTACAAGAATTTAATAATAAGTTAATTACTATGCTCAAGCCAGCACACACCTCTGCCAAAGAAATCCAAAGTGACCACAAACAAACAATATTTAACCTGCCAAAAACATAAAAATAGATATCTAATTTCTTGTATGTCAATCTATAGAGTCATTTTAGGGAATCTTGGAATCTTACATTAATTTCTTATATGTTGGCTGCATCTATAGTCTTTAGTAATTCTATTTGTAAGTCCTTTGTTGAAGTAATTCTATCAGCTTACTAAACAATACCAATACATAGCTATTATCCTAAAGTTATCATATCTATATCTAAGTTACAATTAGTTTATGAATCTTGGTTTCTTTTTACATCCACGGACAAATCATTTGCACAAATCAAGCAAGCTTTCAATAGTTAAAAACTATGAAAACAAGTTAAGCAATGCATGAAGCACTAACCTTAGTGCCGAAAGGACCAACTGGATAGTTAATATCAAGAATTAGATTTCCCTACACAAACCAAAACCAAAGAGAAAACCATTCAAATAATCAGAAAATCTCACTCTCTCAAAACAAAATAAATGTAATAAAATCATCAAAGCCGCTTGCTTTGGAAACATACAATAAACTGCAGAAAGAAGAGATATACCTAAATGTAAGTTTCCAGTGACGAATTATAAATTTCATCCCTAAATGTAAGTTTTCAGTGACAAAAAATTTTTCCTCACTAAAAATACATTTTGTTGTAGAGACTGCATTCTTGTTGCTATATTAGCACAACATTTCAATCCACTTAGTCCATTTTAATTAGTCTAATTAGATCTATTTCGGTCCATTTCAGTCCACTCGGTCCAATTATATCTATTCAGTCCGTTCAGATACTTCAGTCTATTTGGTCAATTATGCTCTCTCTCTCTCTCTCTCTCTCTCTCTCTAGGTTAAAGAATTTTTATGTTTTTAAATATCTCTATTTTGGGTTTGGTTGTTTTTATGTTGTGTTTTTTTGAGTTCCCCATCACAAGTCTTCTCTCCTTCTCTTATAGTTTTGGTTTGATTTTAATTTGAGTTAATCCTTAATTTGGAGCTGAGAATTTGAGCTTATATCAAAACACAATCTACATGGCTACATATTTGAATGTGCCTATCAATTATTTGAGTAATATCAAAACACAACCTACTGCTTATAGGAGCCCCAACCTCAAAACATATATCTTGTATTTCATAGTAACTTAACCTATCTAGGTCATCTTCTAACAATCTATGTACAATCCCACCCACCTATTGTCGATCTAGGTTCCACACAAAACATCTCCCAACATTAACCACAAAATCAAATGTGAAATCATCCATCTGCAAATAAAATAATGAGATTTTTTACATACTGACAAACAGATAAAGACAACAAGACCAACAAACAGACACATAAATTATATTTTAATCATGGTTTTAAAAACTGGATCGGCTGGTCCGACTGGTTCAACCGGGAACCGGTCACCAATCAGTCCGGTTATGACTAAAATTGAAAATCATCTAAAAGCTAAAAATAACCGGGAACTTGTTGATTCAACTGTAAAAACCGAAAACTGGTATGGTTGAACTGGTTATTGGCCGGTTTGCTTAAAACAACAAAAGGTAGCAATTTCGATTAGATAGTAAAGATCTGAAAAACAAAGCAATCAATCATGACCATCCTTTACCATTGAAAAAGAAAAAGAATAGAGGAAAAAAAAAAGAGTAGTTGAGGAGAGGGATTCTTTAATGGAGGCACAATCTTACTATCTAAGTACACACAAGCATGTTGACCAAGACAACTTAGACAAGTCTAAAAGAAAAAGAGAAGAAGCAGATCTAAGTTGAGAGAGAAGAGAGAAATAAACTTTAATAAAAGAAGTGGGGATGACACAAAGGTATCTGGCGAAAATAACAAGGAGAGAAACAAGTAGGGTAGGTGGGATATTAAATGGTTAATTATTAGAGTTTTTTTCAATGTTGTCTTGTAGACTGTAGTGTATGTATTAATGTCGCTTATTTGGGGGTGTGTTTTTTGCTTTTGGGCTTTTGGCAACCTTTGGGCTTTTAGCCCATTTCATGAACTTTGATACAGAGGAAAAGAGCTAAGTAAGAGCATCTACAATAGGTTCTCTAAAACTAATTTTGGAAAATAAACACACCAAAAACTCACTCCAACTACTTCTCTAAAAGCAAAACTTTTCCAAATTTTTTTTTTTAAAGCTGCTACAGTAGTTCTCTTGATCTAGAGAACACTGTAGCAACTCCAAATGAATTTTTCTACTTAAAAAATTCATACAACTCAATAAAAAACAATTCTTTCTCTCTCTTCTCACCACGACTACAAACATTCACAACGACTACAAACACAACAATCATTTCTCTCAAACATCTCTAAACTCAAGCATAATCAAAATACAAACTCGAAAACACAATCTTAAAATTAGTCAAATCATGACAATAAAAGCAAAAGAAAAAAAAAAGACACGAGCCATCTGACCCATCTAGGCTGTGTTGGGGAGGAAGACGAGCGGCGGTGGAGCAAAAGGCGTGGCTTGGCACAGTGAATGCCAATTCTCTGCCGGCTTGTGTCCTTCAATCAACGGTGGAGCAAGCAAGATCTCACGCTTTTTCTTTCGCTCTCTACCTCTTTCTCGGTTTCTTATCATAGAGAAAGCTAGAGAATGTTCTAGAATCAAGTAGAAAAAGAATTTTTTAAAGAGAGAGAGAGAGAGAGAGAGAGAGAGAGAGAGAGAGAGAGAGAGAATCAAGTAGAAAAAGAAGTAGGGAAAAAAAAAGAGAGGATAAAGGTAAGAGTGGGTTTAGGTGTGTGGTGGAGAAAAAACAAGCGAAAAAAAAAGCTATGGATGAAAGAAAGGAAAATAATATAAAGAATAAGAAATGACAATTGAGAAATGCTACCACAATATTTTCATAGTATTTTTCACAATAAATCTTAGGTAAGAAATTGTCATTAGCTAATATTAGTGAGTAAAAAATAATTTCAGTGGTGGGTTTAAATTAGAACTATTAACAACTTTCCATATAAAATTTTGTTATGATTTTGATGAAACTATTGCAAAAAAAGTTGTTGACGTAATATTTCTTATTGAAAAATATAATTGTTGAGAATGAATAAAGGAAGAATAAATAAAGATTAAAAAAGAATAATGAATGAATGAAGAAATAATATCTAAATGAGATGGATAAATGATAGAGAATCTATTGGAATGTGTATTTGAAAAATTGGTAGGTAAAAGGTGAATATCAATGTTCACTGTATAAACAGTACAAAAATTTAGACAAGCTGTTGGAGATGCTCTAACATGTTACTTGTCAATCGCCAATTTTAAACATAATAATAATAATAATAATAATAATAATAATAATAATAATAATAATAATAAATGTAGCCAAGGCATAATATATAAAAAAAAATGGACAATAATAATCCATATAAATTTAATAATAAATAATATTACAATTTTTCTTTCTTTTCTTTTTTTTTTTTTTTTTGGAAAGAATTACTAATTTATTATGTATTGTTAATTTCATACTAAATATTTTTAATACTATATAAGTTGTGGATTTGTTATTTTAATTTTCTAAATATAAGATGTGATAATTAAACTCACATTTTTTTCATAAAAAAAATACGTATTTAAAACTAAATATTCTTAGTTTATATTTTATAATTATTAATTATTAATTAATTACATATTATATTATTTATAATTATTAATTATTAATTAATTAATTATGATATCACCAATTCAACCATCGGTCCAACCACGATCTGACCATAAAACTGGGAACCACTACCTTTTTCGGTTGTTTAGCCGGTCCGGTTTTTAAAACCATAATTTTAATAATATTTGTTTTGTTTTTGGGAGACAACACAAGGATAAGGGACCATATATAGCACATACAAACACATTTTCCCAACAAATTCCTAGGGACCACACAAAACCATAGTACACAAACGACCATAATCATAAACAAATACACTTGATTTGTAAGGTATACACACTTAGAAACAACCATAATAGTATTTTCTAAACTCTCTAATCGATTCTACATATAAATAACCAAATGCACAAATTTAACCATGTAACATTCACAAATTTTGCGGGGGGGAAAAAAAACCTAAGAACCTGTATGTGGGTCGAGAGAGATGTTCTTGAATAGTCTTGTTTTTCTTTACCAAAACTACAAGCCCTAGCTTCGATATTAACTAAATTTGAAAACTTCAATCCTAACAACTTCAATCAGCGAAGATTTGAGAGAGAAGAACATGAATGGTCACTCTCGCAAAATGATTTTCAAAGAGCGTGTTTTGATTCGTGCTATGTTATGTTTTGGGGTTAAAATATGTTTTTCTAATGATAGAGGATGAGGTGGATTACGGAATATAGGTAGACCTCACCCCAAGAGGGTTAAGTGATACTTTTCAAAATACAGGCAAGCAAAGTAATAATTGGCCAAACCATTGGTGGGTTTAGTATAATTACTCCTAATTTTTTATTGGCATGATAATTTCCTTAAGAGAATGAGATGTTTAAAACTTTAAAATAAAAATTGGGAAACAAGCATGCACACACACACAAGGGAGGGGAAAAGGGTTCTAAAACTGCAAACTTTTAGTTGTACTAAATAATTAGGAAAATATAATGCACAATAATAATAGTTATAATGATATGGACTACTATAAAAAAGAATAATATCAATGAAAAAACACCAAAAATAATAATATTATATATTTGTAAAAATAGAGATATAAAAATTAATTTTAAAAAATTGTTTATCTACAACAAAATTTAAAAAATAAATTATACCATTATAGTACATTTCAAAATAATTATATATTTTTACCCAAGATAATGACCATTCGTTACTATGAAAAGAAGTTTCAACTTCACTTCCAAAACTTTCACATCTTCCAAAGTACAAGAATTTCACACCCTCTACAAAAACCACATCAGACACAAATTAGCTAAATTTCAAACAAAAAAACACTGAAACCATTGCCAACCAACCAATAAATCAAATACTCTATATATATGACATCACCCTAAGGGCAGCTCTAAGAACAGTTCAGGGTTCAAATGAACCCCCTGAGCTGGCCAAAAAAAAAATTTATATATAATTTTTTAGTTTATTTTTTGAAACTCTTAAAATAAAATTTTGAACCCCTTAGACCTAAAATTTTTTAAAGCCTAGTTGAAATGAACTTGATTATAATTATCTTGACAATATCTTGGTCTTTAAAATTTAAAAAAAAAAAATCAATATCAAACCAATTTTACCTAAAATATGGGGGGAGCAATAAGCCTAACAACAAAAGTATAAATTTATTATTCTTAAATTTTTAAAAAAAAAAAATCATTTAGATCTTAAAAAATTTGAAATAAACTAATACATAAAAGTTTATTGTCTTTAGATCTCGCTTGGAGTTTACTTAACAACAATAATTCATATGTTTATTGTATTTAAAAACAATAGATGATTTTCAAGATTTAATCTTAGCAACTAGTATCCTCATCATATTAATAAACTATTATAAAAAAATCGTATTAATAAACAATATGCCTTAAACTTATAGTTTATCTTATATGAGAAACGCTATGTTCATAATACTTACACAACAAATCTTAAGTAACAAATTATTACTAGTTGTTACTGATGAAAAAATTTATATAAAAAAAAAAAAAGAAGAAGCAATTTCAGTATAAGTTTAAATTAGAACTAATAACAACTTATCACCTAAAATTGTTAGAAAAGTGTTATGAAAATTTTGTAAATATAACACTTTGTAATAAAGAAATCACGTACACTGCAAGATTCATTTTTTACCCAAATGCATCTTCTTACTGATCCCCCCTAAAAATATATCCTAAAGCCTCCACTGCATCACCCAATTTACTCCAAAAGGAACCAAAAAACATAGTCTTGCACCACAAGCAAAATCACAGTGAAGAAATCAATCATCCACGAGTTCTTCTAGTACCACAAACAAATTCATTCATAATTTTTGTCATAATTCTTTTACATAACAAGTTATGATTAATTGTCTATCACCTTCATAAGAATCTATCATTCTTTCTCTGCCACTCACAATTTGCAATGTGAAGAGTTATGGTAAAAGTTGTGCATTTATTTATGGTAGTATATTTTTTTATAATCCACCAACTCATCATTCCACCCGCACAAACATCACCAATATACTAATGTGATTCTTCTCTATTGTCTCTAAGATTATCACTAATATAATCTTCCCCCATGTTGCTATCCACACAACACAAATAAAGCCATCCGCTTTTCCTCCCTATAGGAAAGACATTTGCATTAGGGCTCGCAACACACCATAATATAACCAAACATCAAGCACCATAATACCCTCAGTCCTTGGCATAGTTGGGTACAGTTTCCAAGCATTGACACAACAAAGTCTAATACT
This sequence comes from Castanopsis chinensis, assembly GCA_032878915.1. NCBI lineage: Eukaryota > Viridiplantae > Streptophyta > Magnoliopsida > Fagales > Fagaceae > Castanopsis > Castanopsis chinensis. Next base: position 5,791,145 of record JAVQMG010000115.1, on the reverse strand, counting down.
CGATCATTTAGGGTGAGTTTGGATACCGCTTATTTTGTTGAAAACTGAAAACTAAAAATAATAAAAAAGTTACTGTTCACAAAAAGAACTGTTCATAAGTCTAAATGCACTGTTCATGTCCAATGAACAGTGCAATAAGTACTGGTTTAAAAAACAAAAAAAAAAAAGAGGCCTGAAACGTGTTTTGCTAAAAACATGGACACAATAATCTGAATACAAATGCTACCTTAAACTATATGATAAGCCGAACATCCCAATGTTTTCCCCTCCCTTTTAACACTAAATTCCAAGAATGAAGATATAATAAAAGTGTTCAGGTTAGCTACCAAAGAGCACAAGATTGAATACAACTCCTTGAGAGGATGATCCCCACACATGACACCACTTATAATGCAAAAATCGCACAAATTCTCCATTCCCACTTTGAAACACACATGGCTGACAAATTTATGCTATCCTGCTCTAATGGCCTGTTTGGAAGTTTAGAGAGGGAGAAGAGTAGAGAGGAATGATTATCTTCCACTTTGTTTGAATGTTTTTAAAATTAAGTAAGGGGAAGGGAGTAATTAGTCTTTTTATTTGTAATTTTGTTAATATAGTAAGGGCAAATTTGGTAATTCATTTGGTCAAGCATTTTTATCCTCCACTCTCCCTCCAAATCTCTCCAATTTGGGGAAATTAAAAATGAGGGGTTAGAGGGAGTTGAAACCCCTCCAAATCCCTCCCCCTCCTTCCTTAAAAAACTTCCAAATAAGGGTATTAAATTACTCTCCCTCTCTCTACTCTACTCCCCCTCCATTTGTAAACATCCAAACAGGCCACAATTCTCTTCCGTAAAACTACACTCATGAGTTCTTCACATTGGCTTTGTTGTCCAACCTCCCCCATCCACCTTATATATATGGCACAAGCTAATCCAAATAAACTTGCATAACAATTAACATGAATAGATAATGACATGAAGGAATACATATACATATGGGCTTTTTATGTATTTGGAGTGAGATGAAAATACTCCATAATCCACCATTTCTATATCTAATGTTCTACACCTCAGCAACTTGAACTCCGACAAGATATTTCAAAATTCAAGAAAGCATAAAAGTTGCTCCTTTCAACTGTACCCTTAGCCTTTTACTTTTGCAAGATTAAATCCTTCAGCATAATAAAATACAAAAATTAGAGTACAATAATTAAATTATAGAACACAGCATCCTTACACAACTTTTCACAACTTTCCAATCAATTAACTTCTTATGTACTTGTTTACACGTTCATGATACCATTCATCTAATCATCCATGTATCTCCTTTTTGTATGTATGTATTGCAAACCATAACATATACTCACCAAACATACAAAAATGAAATCCTAGAAAATAGAAATAACAAAACCAACTAAAAAAAATGCCAATCAACAAGAGCTTACCAAATTTTAGTTCTGATCAACAACCCATTCAAGGGCCCTTTAAGCCACTTAGAGAAGGATGCTCAAGACAAAAAATGTACATGTCAACTTTCCCAAGTAAGTTGATAGTTTCTTCACACATATTACAATGTTGGGTCAAGTTAACAAGTGTTTAGAGCATTTATCAATAGATCATTTTAAGAAAGTTTTAACACCATTTTCATCTGACCATCCATGTATCTACTTTTTTATTTTCCTATAAAAATTTAAAAAAAAAAATACTTTCTAAACTAATGTCCTTAGGACATTCATCAACTTTTCACTAAAATGTTAATGAATAATATTCAGGACACGGCCCTTCATTCCGACATCGAAATTCACACCCTACTTATGTGCTAACTCCTAATTAGTTTAAGTTATCACAATATACCATAGTACCTGTGATGGAACTAAAGTGAAAGTAATGAAACCTAATCACGAGTTGACATATAAGCAAGATGTGGTAAGGGGTGTATTTGTAGGCAAATGCTTAGCATTACTCGCTCTCCCACTCTCTCTCTCTCTCTCTCTCTCTCTCTCATGCTTGTGGTTTATGGAAAGCATCAAAAATGGTGAGGAATATACTATTTTTTGAGAGTTTCAACAAATTTCCTACAAGTTCTTTCTCTTAATATCCTTATCTTCAAGACCAATATCCTTGTAATTCAGCTGGTTGATATCTCTTAGTATTTCTAACGGAGACATCCAAAGTTTGAAACCCCCTCCCCTAACTATTGGGGAAAAAAAAGAAAACAAAAAAAAGGACTAATCTAACACCAAAATCTCACGAGATCTTGCAAATATATATTATAAAAATAAAAATAAAAAGACTAATTTGACACCATGAATCTCACAAGATCTTATTTGGAAAGGTTTTCTTAGCATGATATACATAAATAAAATTACACCATCTTGTACCTTTTTATTGGGTAAATAATTTTAAAATCAAACAATTGGATTACATATTCTCTATATTCTTAACATGCATGCCAAATTTCACATTAATTGAACATTATTTACTATTTGGTTCATAAACCCATCTTTCATGCATAATTTTAAATTACAAAAACTTGCACTTTAAATATTTGATCAATGACCAAATTATTGATATTTAATTGTCTTGAAATTTTGCAAGTAAAGATAATATAAGAAGATAATGTAATCCAATGGTGAGTTTTTCAAAATTCGGATCCAATAAAGAAAAATATTAATTGATGTAATATTTCTTAAAATTACAAAAAGTGTAAATTAACCCAACTCATATATGTAGACAAAATTTGGCTACAAACTTGATTGTGGCTACAACTCTCACTAAAAATTTTAACATAACTACATATTTTAAAAATCTACTATTGAATTACATGTTTTTTATGTTTTTAAAATCTACGTCAAATTTAGTGCCAATTGAATGTTATTTACTATTCAATTCATAAATTTACTTTTTAAGCATAATTTTAGATTACAAAAAAAAATAAAATTTAAACATTTAATTGATGACATAGTTATTGAATTTTGATTTTCTAGAAATTTTGTTAGTATGGATAATATAAGAACAAAATGTAATTTAATGGTAGATTTATTAAAATTCACATCTGTATCTATATATATCTAAAAGCTGAAACGTAACATTTATTATTGTTACGCTTCTATTAAGCCACCTCATCATCCACGTCATCGCCACACCATTATTTTTTTCATATATATTTTTTACCTTTAATTTTTTTGACAATAATAAAAATATAAATATATTGACTTTACAAATTCATCATAGGAGGTTTTAACTTTACATATTCATCTACTTTAATTTTAATGTTATAACTAAGTATTGTCTATACTGTAAGGACACAAAGCTGGCTTTGAGCCCAGACGCGTGACCGGGCCGGCCCAAGTGGCCTTTACAATAGAATTTGTAGAGAATGGGCTTAAAGCCTAGACTTCTTGGTGCTTTAGAAGGCTATGGGGTGAGGTCCAAGTCCGCTTCTTGCATGCAGCTAGTTGAGGGAGTGGTCGTGCCACGTGAGGTGCAGACCCATTTGCTCGTTCAGAGCATCGACACAACCTAGGATTCTAAACATATTGGGCGTGCATTGGTCCGGACACAACCTATGGTTGCGAAGGTACTCCAGGGTCACTTCCCTCATGGGGAGAGTCATCCCGCCCTCCTAGAAGGCGATTATAGGGATAACGACCTGCCCCGCCTTCCTAGAGGCCGCTACGGCCCCAAGGGGGCAGTATTCTAGGCCCACATCCGAAGGGATGTGATACTTGGCCCGGAATCTCTCCATGCCGGAGGCCGTATCAACTAGACACTTAAATCTACCCATGGATTGTAGTGAGGAAGAAGAAAGGTTGAGGGGCGAGTAGGAAAAGGTTCGTAGGGGTGAGAAACTTACAGAAGGGAGATGTGCGTACTTTGAGAACTTCTGTGAAAAAGAGAAAGAGATTGAGTAGCTCCATAAAAAGTTGGCCTCTGGGAAGAAATGATGCACCTCGCGATTACCAAAGCATTTTTGATGATTATGGAGCGGTGGTTCGCGAAGAAAATCCCGCTCAAAATTTCGGGAACGAATCCAAGCCGTTGGATCCCCATCTCACCGTTGAACGTGCGCGACAGGGAGTTACTCAGTGCAATTAATGCAAGCGTTGCGTGTAACGAAGCGCCAAGGATTTGCCTAGAAGGCGCGGGTGGGATCCGCACGTGTGGCAATTTAAACGCCACGTGGGGGAAAGATCCGCAAATCAAAAACCCGTCTGCCTCCTCAGACCGGAGTCAAACGACTTTTTGAGGGGCTATTGTGGGGGGTAAAAGCGTCAAGGCACCCTATGGGCCTAGGGCCTGGTCCGAGAACGTGGACTCCTAGAACTGAGGCCCAGAGGCCCACCGACCAGACCGCCAACCCATTGGACGAGAATCCGAGGAGAATGTCTCCTCGGACATAAGGGTCAGGAACAAGAGAGGCTAGCAGGACGTTCATGGAAAGGCTCCTAAAGCTCGGCGAGCCATCCCAGGCCTTAATGAGGCGCCGAGGAGGGAGACGAGGGTGACGTGTACTGCATAAAGCTGCTGCCACCGCATTAAAGACCTTACACCTAACCGCCTGGCCACATTAATGGGGAAATGACTCCTGAGGGAACGGTGGACAGCTTTCTGAGCCTTGGGGAGCGTTTTCAGGGAAAAGACAGATGGGAACCAGGGATGGAGAGTATAAATAGGGAAGGATGGACCATAGGAAGGGGATCCGGATTTTCTCTAAGAAAAGAGTAAGGCACACACTCTCTCTCTCTCTTCTAAAGAACAGAACGTCAACCAGCACAGAAGCTCCTCGGCTCACGTCTGACGAGGGAAATAGACCACTCCCTCAGCTAGCTGCATGCAAGAAACAGACTTGGACCTCACCCCATAGCCTTCTAAAGCACCAAGAAGTCTAGGCTTTAAGCCCATTCTCTACAAATTCTATTGTAAATGCCACTTGGACCGGCCCGGTCACACGTCTGGGCTCAAAGCCAACTTTCTGTCCTTACATATACATATTCCTCTTAGACAGTTTTATTTTTGCAGATAATTTTTCTCATATATATCTTCATGTTTGTGAGTTTGAATGGATGTTTATGTAGCTTCTTTATCCTTTAGTCTTAAGTTATTAGCAAATTTTTTTTTCGTTGTTTTTTTAGTGAATAGAAGTCTTTCATATACCCTTTACAATAAAGGCCAAATCTTATAGTATTGAATATATATTATCATTGTAACTTGCATTTAATGTTCTACCTCATAAAGTGTATCATTATTAAGATGCCTTGATTTGAATTAATTTGTGTTGCATAATTCTTATTCACCAACCTAGCTATGTCTTAATTAATATTACAATGTTTTCATTAGCCACCATGCATTCCATGTATCTAAATGGTCAACAAATGATGAGGGCACCAAATAAACTAATATGGACATTTGAAAAAGTTTGTTTAAAACTAAAAAAGTAATTTTCAAATTTTACATACTTTTTAATGATACACAAAATTTTATAATTCAATTTTATTAAAAAATAGTATTTTTTCAACATTTTGAATTCCGGAGAGAAATTATATTGTTTTCATTTTGGTATGACAAAAATTATATATGTTACAATTGTGTTTGTCTCTTTAATAACTAAAAATATGATTGCAAGGGTGAGTTTTGGATCCTAGGCCTAAAAAGCAACAGGACTAGGGCCCAAAGAGCCCAGCACAACGAATTTGTAGAGAATAGACTTGTAGGCTGGGCTTCAATGGAAGGATCAATGCACGAAATGGATTAAGGATAGTAGGAAAGAAAAGAAAATTAAGCTGTATGCGAAGAAAATCACTTCTTGGCAAAGTTCAAGGAGAATAGTTCTTAAATATATTCCTTCAGACTTAGTTACAATTTCTATTATAAGTTGCTACAGTATCTTCTCCCACCATTTTTCCGGATCCCCTTCCTCTAGAGGATCTCTCACATTATATAGCCCCCTTTAGATGATCCTGGCCCTCCAATTGTTGGTCGCCCAGGCTACCACTTGAGTGCTTGTCCCATTAAACACATTCCTAAAATCCTTGTGAGTTGCGGCAATCAAGGCAGTACTGTTCAGGGGTCTTCTCCACATAAATGCGGCCAGGAAGTTTGGTAGGAAGCATTAAATGTGGTGGCAACCACCATCCCTTCAGTCAGGGCTAGCCCCTTCCCCGAAGTTTCTTCTCTTCAGTGTGACCTCCTCTGGTAACGTGCCACTAAAGTGACCTTACCATCCGAGCGCGTGATCTCCTCAGAGCTATAGTGGCCTCATCGACCTCAGGTATGAAATGTGGCATGATCTCTTTTTTAAATTTACGTACCCCACAATAGCCCCTCAAAATTCTGATTTTTCCATTTTGTCCGAGGAGAAAAAGTTGGGCGTTGATCTTGGATAATTAGCTCCACACGTGACAACATCACTTCGCATGCCCTGTAACCGTTCTAGCGCTTCACAGTCCGTAATGTCTTCATTAAATGCTCTAGGCGGCACTTTGTTCCCCACGTCCTACGGCGAGATGGAGATCCTACAGCTGGCATTCCTCCTTGAATTTTGGGCAGGATAACTCCCTCCCAATTCCGCCTCCTATAAAAGGCACCTGAGGGATTCATTTCTCCCACTTTACAAATCTTCGAATTCTCAAGACTTCGCAAATTCTCAAACTTTCAAGACTTCCCAAATCTTTAGATTTTCAAGAAGCTCCTGAAGTGATCATTGTCCTTATTCTCGTAAGTTTTTATCATTCCTAGGCTCTTTTCTCCTTGGCACTCTATTTCTAATTTCTTTTCCTCATAAAAACTCCTTTTGCTTCATATTAGTCTGCTTAGACGGGTAGATTTGCTCACCTAGTAAATTCTTCCGCTGGTATGGAGGGGTTTAGGGCTTTGTACCACATCCCCCGAGGCATTTCCTTGCAGTACTGTTCTCCGAGTGGATGGCATACCCATAGAAGGGAAGGGGAGGTCGTCATTCCCATGATTTCCTTCATAGAAGGAGGGATGAAGTTACCCATGAGGAGGGTGACTAAGGACTACTTAATAGCCCATAGGATCTACCCTCACCAGTGCGCGCCTAACCTATTTAGAGTCTTGAGTAGTGTAGACGCCCTCAACAAGAAAATGGGGTTAAACCTCACCTAGCACGACGTCGTTTGGATGTACGAGTGCCATCAACCCGCAGACTCGGGGTATTACCTTAAGTCTAAGTCTTCTGTCGTGAGGCTTATCTCGTGTCTTCCCAAATCCAACAAGGGCATGAAAGACGACATTCTGATTGTCTCGAGTAAATGGCATGACAATCTTCACTGCCCAGTCCGGGAGGAAGAGCGAGCTGGGGTACCCTAGGTTTAAGTCTTTTAACATGGGCACTAGTTCTGTAGCTTTACTGCTTTCTAGTTTCTTTTAGTGTATTGTTTCTTTCTGATGGAAGGTTTCATTATCCTGACCGTGGTTTTGCTTCTTGACTATTTTTGCAGATAAAAGATACGTATCTCCTAACCTTAGTTTTGTTGACGTCGCGGACCTCAACAAGGTGCTGAGAGCTGAAGCGTTTGTGAGCGAAGACAGGCAACTGAGAGCTGTTCACCTCATCCTCGACTTTAAGCCCTTGTCGGACAATTTTCAAGATATGGGCCACACAATAAAAGCAAGCGACCCTCAGCTGATAGACATCTCGGAACCCAAATTTTTAGCCTGAGAAGATATTGTGCCCATTAAGTTGCCCTCTCGTCGCTCTCCCCGCGAAGTAGCAGCCCTGAAAGAAGAGTCAACTTCCTCGAGGCTGTCACTCGAGGCAGAGATAGACCAGTTTCATCTTGAGGAGGAGAGAAAGGAGCAAGAATAGTATGTGATCCAAGTCTCAGACTCAAAGAACAAGCTTGATAGGTATTCCGGCATTCGTACCTCTAGATTCGTAGTTATGCGTGCAGTCATCAGCTCGGAAGAAGAAGAAGAAGAAATGTCTTTGACAAGGAAAAGAGGTTTGCGTGATCTCCTTGCTGACAGGGCTAAAGGATCAATGCCCAAGGACACCTCAGGGTCTCAGCCTCCTCCCACTCTTCCCCCTCCTCTTCCTCCTCCAGTTAATGTGTTTGCTCCTGCCAACCTAAAGAAAATGAAGAAGGATAAGGAGGTGCCTAAGGAGGGAGAGTTGGTCCTCCAAAATGAGGGGGTTCCCCCCAAGCAGCAAAAGACAACCAAAGGCAATGGGAGGGCCTCCTCGGTCGAGAGTAAAGAGGACCAAACCGTGGCCGAAGTGCGCCTTCAGAACCCAACCTAGGACCCTCAGGTAATGCTAGATGGGGCTGCCATACCATGGAACTCCAGCAGCAGAGAGTTCCAAAGAAAGCATACCCACTACCTCACCGAAGCCTTGGAGCAGCCCTTCTTACTACCAATAAACATGTCTACGCTAAAGAATGTAAGGTAGCCAAACCTCTTTCTGTCCCTGAAAAGGGATTTGGCCTTGGTAAGTTCCTTCACTTGTCTTACTAGCTTCATGTTAGGCCACATTTCTTTTACTCAGTAATATGTTTCCTCTGTTGTTTTTGTGCAAGCTATCCAGGAGGTATTTCTGGTCGAGGAGTGGGTGAAAGATGCCAAGAACAACGCCAAGGTCGAGACCAACCTCCGTGCGAAGACCAGCAAGGCCTTGGGCGCTTCTGAGTAGAAGAACTAAGAGCTCGCCATAAAGCTAACCGCAAAAGAGAGGGCACGAAAGAGTGTTTAGGCTAGCCTGAAGAATGCCTAGGACCAGGCTAAAAAGCAATGCAAAAAGCTCTATCATACTGAGATAAAGCTGGCCACAACGAAACAGTAGGTCCTAGAGTTGAAGGCAGAACTAGGGACGGCCAAGGAAGCTGCAAAAACCTTGGAGCAAGCATCCTACAACCTTGGGGTGTAAGAGACCAAGGTCCATCTAGTGGAGGAGTTGGATAAGGTATACAGGGACTACTTCCAAGAGGTGTGAATAGAAGCACTCAACTTGGTAGGAGTCCCTGCTGCTTCAAAGTGGAAAATGGCTAAGAACATCTACTACCCTCCAGACATTCGTGAAGTTCCAGCTACACTCCCACCTCTCGTTGCCCTTGCACCAACCTCCTCTGAGTAGCCCCCTATCACCTAGGCCTCTCTTCCTCCTCCCAAGGTCTCCAAAGGGCCTAGCCAAGCCGGTGACCAAAGACAAGGGGTTGAGGTGGCTAAGAATAAGGAGGTTGACCAAGGTGGTTCTCAGCCAAAGGATAAGGATAAAGGCAAGAGCAAGGAGGTCAAGCCCTTGTCAGAGGCCAAGGGTCCAGAGGCCACTCTCAAGCTCAAGGATACCACTCCTAAGGCCAAAGGTACTACCCCCAGGGCAAAGGAGGCTGACCCCAAATCCAAGAAGGCTGATCTCAAGGCCATTAACCTATTCGTCTCCTAGCCAATTAGCAAAGAAGACCCTCCTCCAACCTAGGCATAGTTTAGGATCTTTTTCTTTTACTCTCTTTTTCTTTTTCTTTTTCTTTTTCTTTTTTTTTACATGTAATCTTCCTTGGTCATGGCAGTTTTCCATGTTTAAGATGTATCTCCTTTATTAATCAATGAAAAGACATGGATTTTTGTTCTATAGCAAGTGAACTTTGTCTTTCTTTTTCCCTTAAATTTACAATACTTGCATTTTAGTAGCTATGATGAATGTTATACTTTTTGCTGAGGGGTTAGGCTATTGAGGCTTCTAAGGGTGGAAACCCATGTCTTGACAAAAGGTTAACAATAATGCATTGTTGTTAATTCAAATAGATCAACTCCATGTAAACAATAAGGAGAATAACTATGTGTTGGCACTAAAAACTGCATAATCAACAAGAATGTTTAAGTCCCCAAAAACAAGTAAAACACTTAGTAGAAAAAAGGGGATGTTTGGGGTCTCTTATTTTAGGAATTCCTTATGAGTGTACCTTCAGAGCCTTTTGACCAAAGCTCCAGGTGAGTACTCGTCTCTTCCTGGTGATGCATATGCCAAGGTCCCATCCTTGGTGAAATTACAAAGTGTTATTTTTCTCAAGGCTTGTGGTCCGAGGAGCCAGGAAAATATCCAAGATTCTGTTTAACACTTAAACAAATAGCCAAGAATATTAATTTACCCAGGGTATGTGATCCGAGGAGCCAGACATGACCGAGATTCTGTTTAATATTTAAACAAGTGATGGAGAGTATTAATTTAACCAAAGCATGTAGTCCGAGGGACTAGGTATAACTAAGGTTCTGTTTAATACTTAAACAAATAGCCAAGAATATTAATTTACCCAAGGTATGTGGTCTAAGGAGTTAGGCATGACCAAGATTCTGTTTAATATTCAAACAAGTGATGGAGAGTATTAATTTACCCAAAGCATGTGGTCCGAGGGACCAGGCATAACCAATGTTCTGTTTAACACATAAGCAAATAGCCAAGAATATTAATTTACTCAAAGTATGTGGTCCGAGGAGCCAGGCATAACCAAGATTCTGTTTAATATTCACACAAGTGACTAGGAAGACACAAAACTTTGACAGAAACATGGTTGAATTACCTTTCATTAATAATAATACTTTCGCAGGTTATTTACATTCCAAGGGCGTGGTACAACATGCTCGTCCAAATCTTCTAGGTAGTATGCTCCTATACCAGCTACCGAAGTAATACAGTATGGCCCTTCCCAATTGGGCCTTAATTTTCCCCAAGCTAGGTTTTTTGTCGTACCCAAAACCTTTCTTAATACCAGGTCCCCAAGGGAAATAGTCCTAACTTTACACTGGAGTCATACCCCTATTTGAGCTTCTACTAATAATATGCTAATTGAACCATGACCCTTTCTCTTCGTTCTTCGATTAAATCTAGGCCTTTTTATAATAGATTGTCATTGCTATTCGAAGTGAATAAGCTCATCCTTAACGTTAAGAACCCAGTCTTTAGGGGGATTACAGCCTCAGCCCCATAAGTCATTGAAAAGGGGGTTTCCCCTGTGGACATGTCAGGGATAGTCAAGTACGTCCAAAGATCATGTGACAGCTCTTCTACCTATTTACCTTTTGCATCATCCAACCTCTTCTTGAGTCCATTTACTATGACTTTATTGACAGCCTTGGCCTGTCCGTTTGCTTGTAGGTAAGCCAGAGTTGAATATCTGCTCTTAATCCCCAGTTCACAATAGTATCTTCTGAAGGCTTTGGTGTCAAACTGAAGTCCGTTGTCCGAGATGAGGGTACGAGGAATCCCAAATTGAGTGACAATAATCTTCCACACAAACCTCTTGGCATCCACGTCCCTGATATTCGTTAGTGGCTCCGTTTCAACCCACTTGGTGAAGTAGTCAGTGCCGACCAAAAGCCACTTTTTATCCTTCGTTGCTTTGGAGAAGGGCCCTACGATGTCCAAGCCCCATTGAGCGAAAGGCCAAGGACTAGACAGAGGGTTAAGCACACCTCTTGGCTGATGGATGTTCGGAACAATCTCTGACATTGGTCATATTTCTTCACGTATTCTTGTGCCCCCCTTTGCATGTCTGGCCACCAATATCCTTAAGTGAAAGCCCTGTGAGACAAGGACCTACCTCCTATATGGCTCCCACAAATCCCTTCATGTAGCTCCTCCAAGAGTGACTTTACTGCGTCAAGGTAGACGCACAGCAAGTATGGTCCAGAGAAAGAGCACTTGTACAACTTCTGATTCTCGGACAACCAAAAACAAGGAGCTTTCCTTCGCACCTTATCAGCCTCCACTTTCCCCTCGGGCAAGACGTCATCTTTAAGGAACAGCACAATAGGATCCATCCAACTAGGTTCAGTCCTGACTTGATGAATCTAAGCCTTCTCCCTCTTCGGATTAGTGGGTTTACACAAATCCTCAACCAAGATAATCCAAGGTAAGCTTTGCGCCGAGGAGGTCGCGAGCATGGTGAGGATTTGCTGTAAGGTGAAAGATTTGAATTGTGACTACAAGTGCCTGGCTTGGCTCAAATATACTTGCATTCTCGAATCCTGAGCTTCCAACTCTCCATTTACTTGACCAACAACCAGCCTTGAATCCGAGAACACCTCCACCGTTGTTCCTCCCATTTTTCGAATAATATTCATTCCCACCAGTAGGGCCTCATACTCGGCGTCATTGTTTGTGGCCAAGAAGCCCAATCTTAAGGATGTCTCAATAATGATCTTCTCGGGAAATATCACAACTAGCCACATTTCAAATCCCTTTTGATTGGCTACGCCGTCAACATATACTCTCCAGGTTAGAGGTTCTTACCAGGACACCACCCCAACTAATTTTCCATTAATGTTCTGCTCTTCTCCTTCCCTTTCTAGTGGGGATTCAATAAACTCGGCCACTAGGTCCACGAGGACCTATCCCTTAACAGAGGTATGAGGCATATACTTGATATCAAAAGCCCCTAGGATCATCCCGCATTTAGCAACCCGAACTATGTAATCAACTCTCCAAAGTAGGGATTGAACAGAAAGTTGGGTTAAAACAACAACCGTGTGGGCTTAGAAGTAATGGGTGGGGAGCTTGCGCGTCGTATGCACACCGCCAAAATGGCCTTCTCCAAGGGTAAATAACGTACCTCTGCCTCATGTAGTGATTTGTTCATTTAATAAACTAGGTTTTGTACCCCATCATCAACCCCGTATCAACACCAAACTCACCGCGTATAAGGCTACAGCAATGTAGACAAATAAGACCTCATTCTCCTCAATTTTGGCCATAATAGGTGGCCGAGAAAGGTATTTCTTCAGTTGCTAGAAAGCCAAGGAACATTTCTTCATCCATTTAAACCCCTTCCACTTATGCAACAACTATAAGAAGGGTTTACACCTGTCGACTAACCAAGAAATGAACCGATTCAAGGCGGTAGTCATCCTGTCAGCTTCTGGACCTCTTTGGGATTCCAAGAGGGCTGCAGGTTGCTAATCGCTTTAATCTGATTAGAGTTAACTTCAATTCCACGATAGGTGACCATATAACCTAGAAACTTGCTAGAGACCATGCCGAAAGAACACTTAACAACATTAAGGCGCAATTTATGTTTCCTCAATATCTCGAAAATATTCCTGAGGTTGTCTAAATGCTCAAGCTCTACCTTACTCTTTACCACCATATCATCTATATACACCTCAATATTTTTGCCCAACTAAGGCTCAAACATCTTGGTCATCATCCTCTGGTAGGTAGACCCTGCATCTTTCAATTCAAAAGTTATCACTTTGTAGTGATAATTCCCAGTAGGTGTAAGAAAGGCAGTCTTTTCCAAATCGTCCAGAGCTAACGGTATCTGATGATATCCCTGAAAGGCATCCAAAAAGCTCATCCAGGGATGGCCTATAGTTGCGTCCACCAATTGATCTATTCAAGGCAGGAGGAAAAGGTCTTTGGGGCAAGCTTTATTTAAATCCGTAAAGTCTACACATACTCGTCACTTCCTACTTTTCTTTTTCACCACCACTGTGTTGGCCAGCCACTTGGGGTAAAACACCTCCTTTATGGCCCCAGCTTGCTTAAACTTGAGTACTTCCCCCTTAACAGCGTCAGAATGTTCCCTAAATAAGCGCCGAGGTGGTTGCTTCTTGAGGATGGCAGAGGGATTGACGTTCAAACGATGGCAAATAAAATCTGGATCCACCCTAGGGGCTTCGTAGGTGCTCCATGCAAAAACGTCAATAATTTTTCTAAGAAAATCTATCATCTCTTACATTTCCCGATGAGGCAGCTGAACTCTAATCTAAAAGAATTTCACCTCCTCGTCGTCAATGACAACTCTTTCTAATTGTTCGCACTTTACCCTCTCTTCCTCTGCCTCCACCTCCGTGGATAGCACTAGTGCCTTTGATTGCTAGAAGTCCCGCCCAACAAAGGCTGAGGACTCACTCGCGGTCTGATGTCTAATTGTGGCCACCGTGCATTGCCTAGCCATAGATTGGCTCCCCACCAGCTCCCCAACCCGATCCCCAGACAAATACTTCACCTTCAGGTGCAGGGTGGAGGGTACGGCTTCCATAACATGAAGCCAAGGTCTTGCCACAAAAGCAGTGTAGGGAAAGTATGCATCTACCACGACGAAGGTCACATCTACGACCTCTGTCCCTGTCTAAACGAGTAGTCGGATTTGGCCTTTTGAAAAGATGATCTTCCCGTTAAACCCTATTATAGGAGAATCGTAGCAAATCAAATCCTTGGACCTTAGCTTCAGTCCCTAATACAGGTTGGGGTACATGATCTCGGCACCGCTGCCCTGATCTACTAGCACCCTCTTAACGTTATACCCTCCAATCCTAAGGGTAACCACCAGGGCATCATCGTGTGGCTATAAGGTCCCAATCTTATCCTCCTCAAAAAAGCTCAAGGCTGGTTGGCCCTCCGATCTAGCCCTCTTCAAATTAGATGGCAAGTCCCCCATAGATGGCCGAGCTACAGACATCACCCTAGATGGCTGAACACTAGTCCTCCCTAGGGCAGCCAAGATGACACTGATTGTATCCAAAAGTGGTCTTGTAGAAGTATTTCCTTGAGCTCCTAACCCTGTCTGGCCACCCTGACCGCTGGGTTGGTATTCTTGCTTCAACTTTCTGCTTCGGACCAACTGCTCTAGGTGATTTCATAAAGTCCTGCAATCTTCTGTGGTATGTTCTCATTCCTGGTGGTATTGGCAATGAAGGCTTTAGTTGCGGTTCTCAAGATCTCCTCCTATCTTGTTTAGCTAGTGAAAGTATGGCTCATTCTTAATTTTCTTCAGGATTTAATGTACTGGCTTTTGAAACACCGTGTTGACCACTTGGGCAGCTGTAGATGCTGATTGCCCGATGAAATCTCTCTGGAGACTGTTATTGTTGTATTGGTCTGACCTAAAACTCCTTCTGTCTCGAGGGATCACCTTAGTTTTCCCTTTTCCTTGTTGTTGATCTTCCTCGATCCGCTTGTATTTGTCAATACGGTCCACGAGCTAACGCACACTCTCAACGAGTTACCTAGTCAAAGATTTCCTCAAATGGTGCTCGGCAGGTAGGCCGACCTTGAACGTCCTTATAGTCACGTCGTCGATCCCATCTATCTCATTAAACATTTTCCAATATCTGTCAGAATACGTCTTCAAGGTTTCCCCCTCTAGCATAGTCATAGACAACAGGGAGTCCAAAGGCCAAAGAACCCTACGACAAGTGATGAACCGAGATCCAAAGGCCCCCTTAAGCTCCTTAAAAGAGTTAATAGAGCTTTCCTTCAGGCCATCAAACCATCTCATTACTACAGGTCCTAAACTCAATGGTAATACCTTGCACATCAAGGTTTCATTCTTCGAACGAACAGCCATTCTCTAGTTGAAGTGGCTAACATGCTCCATAGGGTTCGTTTTGCCATTGTATGTGGTGAATGTCAATTGAGTGAACCACCGAAGAAGCCTCCCTATTTGAATCCTACGAGTGAAGGGTGACTTGGAGATCTGGGTCAAGGCTCTGCTCATCACTTCGTTGCTTAGGCCCTAGCGAGACGGACTATTCCCTCTCCGCCTATCACGGCGCTCCTCGTCATAGGAAAAAGACTTACTAGGAGGAGTCCTTGATCTGGGCCGGTAGCTATTATCACCATTATCATCAAAAGAATGGCCAGAACTGGAAGGAGTTCCTTTGCATCGTTCGTGGTGTAACTTCCTATGCAGACGGTCTATCTCCAGCTGCAGACTCCTAATATTTTCCTCATGAGAGACGTGACTCCTGCCTCGAGCCTGGCTATTACTTGTGCGTGTGGTGTGCACGCTAACCTCCCAATCCCTTCTTCGCTCGAGGTTGAGAAAATGGTCCTGACGTTGGGAACCAACAGACTCCTCCTGGTCCGGCCTCGAACCTACCATGGATAGACGTTGATCTTACTAAAACTCAAGCCTCCCCACAAACGGCGCTAATTGTAAGGGCGAATTTTGAATCCTAGGCCTAAAAGGCAACAGGACTAGGGCCTAAAGAGCCCAGCATAATGAATTTGTAGAGAATGGGCTTATAGGCTGGGCTTCAATGGAAGGATCGACGTGCGCAATGGATTAAGGATAGTAGGAAAGTAAAGAAAATTAAGTTGTATAGGAAGAAAATCACTCCTCAGCAAAGTTCGAGGGGAATAGTTCTTGAATATATTCCTTCAAACTTCAATGGAAAAATCAACAGGCGCAATGGATTAAGGATAGTAGGAAAGTAAAGAAAATTAAGCTGTATGCAAAGAAAATCACTCATTGGTTCCATGGAGAATAGTTCTTGAATATATTCCTTCAGACTTGGTTACAATTTCTGTTCTAAGTTGCTACAGTATCTTCTCCCACCATTTTTCTGATCCCCTTCCTTTGGAGGGTCTCTCACATTATATATCCCCCTTTAGATAATCCTGGCCCTCCAGCCTAGGCTATCACTTGAATGCTTGTCTCATTAGACACTTTTCTAAACCTCTTGTGAGTTGCGGCAATCAAAACAGCACTGTTTAAGAGTCTTCTCCACATAAATGCGACCAGGAGGTTTGGTGGGAAACATTAAATGTGGTGGCAGCCACTATCCCTTCAATCAGGGCTGGCCCCTTCACCAAAGTTTCTTCTTTTCAGTGTGACCTCCTCTGGTAACGTGCCACTGAAGTGGCCTTACCGTCCAAGGGCATGATCTCCTCGGAGCTACAATGGCCTCCTTGACCTCAAGTATGACACGTGGCATGATCTCTTTATTAAATTTCTATACCCCACAATGATTATGAAATATATTATTATTTATTAAATTAGTCCAAACTACAAAAAATAAATTTAATGAGACCACCTAAAAATATTATCTTGTGCAACACACAAGGTCCACGACTAGTTTACTATAAAAGTATTGTGTGGAGTTTGAGTCATTGGCTATATATATATATAGAGAGAGAGAGAGAGAGAGAATAGCATTATTATTGCTATTTTTAGTACCACCAAATACCAAAATAAGGCTACATTGGTGGAGCCAAAGCCAAATAATCTGGCTCCACAACTACAGTGCACAGCTACTCTTGGCTGTGCACTGTAGCTCAAAAGTATAATGAAATAATAATATTTGATTTACCTCTTCAATTAAATAATTTTTCTTTGTTTCTTTCTTTTTTTTTCTTTTGTACATCCACTGGTTCATTATTCAACCTCTCTCCTTTGTTTTTCCTCTCTTGCTCTAGCCAACCCAAATCTTCTATAGAAGCTCACCCTCTCCCCTTTTTTTTTCCCTCTCTTCCTTCACTCACCGCCAACCCATCAAACTTGCCCAGCGCAAAACAATTAGATTTGCCTAGTTGCTGACCCATCAAAGCTTTGTGCTCGGTCAAGACGAACATGAAAACGGCTCCATGATTGGCAACAGTGGGAATTCTGGGTTCATGGGTTATGGATTGCTGGGTTTGTGGGTTTTTGATATGTTTTTTTTTATTTGCTGGTGTTTTGGTTCTTTTTTGCATGGGTTTTTTGGTGTTTGCTTCTTTTTTTTTTTTTTTGTGTGTGTTTGGTTATGACGGTGGGTTGTGGTTGAAATGGCAATTTGGTGGCTGTGTTGGTGGTGATTTGGTAGCTATGGTTGTGGTTGACATAGGCTGTGTTGGTGGTGGACTGGTGACTAGTTGAAAGGTCTCTGTGGTGGATATTTTTTTTATTTTATTTTAATGAATTCTTTATATTATTTGAATTAAATAACTAAAAATATAAATCCATTAATATCAGGTGTATTGTAAAGTGAAGAGCTAAAATAGATAAAGTGACTTTTGTAGATGTTAAATAGGCAAGTTTTTACCTCCACCAATATGAATGCTCTAAACACACACACATGGCCCATGCATTCTCATCACGCATTAAACAGCACCAAGTACCTACTCTCTCTCTCTTTTTGTACCAACTCTCTTTTTTTCTCGATTAGCCTTTACAAAAGCCGATCCCTTTACTCCTTTTGAAACCAATATGTTAAACCTATGCACTCAACATAATTAAAGGTTGCCTAAAAAGAGCCCAAGTTATCATCCTGATATCTGAAACAAACCCGCCAAGCCATTTTGCTCAGCAATAATGTCTACTACCACAAAACTTGAAGAGAACCCAAACATGAAAACCTTTCAACCATCTTTATCCCCGACACCTCCAACTCAAAAATGGTCAGCCAGCTTTGCAAAGATTGTGCTTTTGGAGCTAAAAGTGCAAAGGGGAATTGTTATTCCATTGGTAGCAATGAATTTAACATGGTTTGCAAAAATAGCAATCACAACAGCCTTTCTAGGCCGCCTAGGGGAGCTTAACTTGGCAGGTGGCGCACTTGGGATTACGTTTGCTAATGTCACAGGTTTGTCTGTCTTGAACGGCCTCTGTGGAGCCATGGAACCCATATGTGGTCAAGCTTACGGAGCCAAAAACTTTAAACTCCTTCACAAGACCCTCCTCATGGCAATCTTATTATTACTACTTGCAACACTACCTATAACTTTCTTGTGGCTCAATGTTGATAAAATTCTTATCTATTTTGGTCAACAAAAGGATATATCAATTGTGGCAAAGACCTATCTTTTCCATCTCCTCCCTGATTTGGTAATCACTTCATTTCTATGTCCACTCAAAGCCTACTTGAGCTCACAGAGCATCACAATTCCCATATTGTTTAGCTCGGGTCTGGGTCTAGCTTTTCACATTCCCATCAACATATTACTTTCAAAAGATAAGGGTCTTGAGGGAGTTTCAATGGCAACTTGGCTCACTGATCTCCTTGTAGTGATTCTACTTGCCTTGTATGTATTTATGATGGAAAATAGGGAAAGAGGATGGAAGGAAGGTGGGTGGTGTGAACAAAGCATTAGTGATTGGCTCAGGCTGCTCAAGCTCAGCGGGCCTTGTTGCCTTACCGCCTGCCTTGAATGGTGGTGTTATGAGATTTTAGTCTTGCTCACAGGGAGGCTACCAAATGCTAAGCAGGCTGTTGGAGTGTTAGCAATTGTGCTAAACTTCGATTACCTGCTTTTCTCTGTGATGTTATCATTAGCCACATGTGCATCCACCCGTGTGTCAAATGAGCTTGGTGCAAACCATGCCGGTCCTGCTTACCAGTCAGCAAATGTGTCTCTGGCAGTGAGCTTCATCTCTGGTTTCATAGGCGCCATAGTGACAGTAGCAGCCAGAGGCATATGGGGGCCTCTGTTTAGCGATGATAAGGGGACTATAAGAGGTGTAAAGAAGATGATGTTGCTAATGGCTTTAATGGATGTAGTAAATTTTCCATTGGTAGTATGTGGAGGTATTGTCCGGGGAACTGCTAGGCCAACGTTGGGTATTTATGCCAATCTTGGTGGGTTCTACCTTCTATCTTTACCCTTGGGTGCAGTTTTAGCCTTCAAGGCAGCACTTGGACTTGGCGGGATGTTGGTAGGTTTCTTGGTGGGGATGGTAGCCTGCTTGGTTTTACTGTTGGTATTTGTCATAAGGATTGACTGGGATGAAGAAGTTGTCAAGGCACAAAAACTAGCATGTGATGTGGACATTGTTAAGGAAGATGAAAGTCACTCCAGTTCCAGTGAAGGCAAGTATGAGAACAATTGAAGTTGTAAACATTTGTTTGTACTGTGTTATAAATGCCTTTTGCATAACAATTGAATAACTAGAAAATAATCAATTGAATGGTAACAATAACTAGAAAATATTCAATTGAATGAGTTCAATTCAAAACATATAACCGCACGTATCAATGCTGCAAATCAATGTTGCAAACTCTTATACTCGGGCATTATGCAGCTAGGAAGCACAGATGCGGATTCGAGTTCGGGTGTAGGTGCAGTGCAGTGCAGCAACTCGGCAATTTTTGAAAAATTAAAGCAAGGGTACAGTAAGATATGTTTATTAATAAATTATTAAATATATTTTTTATTTATATTTTCTATATATTGCTAAGCATATTTTTTTTCATATAATGGTAAACATATACCAATTTAAGAACAATAGTAGATAATAAAATAAATACTGAATACATAACAATTCTATGATGTTCAAAAATTAGAATACAAGATCAAAAATTTGAAACAAAAATAGTGTTTCTCTAACCGAGAGATGGAGAGATTGAGACCGAGGTTTGAGATTTTATGAAAAGCTAGGAGAGTGAGCTTGGGTCATGAGGCAAAGGAGAGATGGAGGGCGTTTGAGGGAGAGCTGTGGGTTAGAGAGAGAGGAGACGGAGAGAACGAGAGAGTCAAACAGAGTTTGAAATAAGTTTAGGATTTTTTTTTTTTTTTCTTTTTTCTTTTCTTTAAACTAGGATGTTAAAACAGTGTGTTTTGTAAAAAAAAAATACGTAAAAAAAAAAAACACTTATTTCAGTCCATATTGGACCTATTCAGGGCCTGTTTTGGACCGAATCAGACCATATCGGGCCAAATCAAGGAAAAAAAAAAGGATCACAAATGCACGTGCAGCCACGTCAACAGCTGCACAGCGCATCTGTGCGTATCAAACTCAGGTGCGCCGACCCAATCGGGGCACCATGCTTTCCAGCTATGCAGACCAAAGTCTATTGTTGTCCTTGTGAAGCAGTCCTAGACAATCATCCTCAGAGACTTGCCTAGAGTGTTTCAGATTCTCATTTCATTGCTCCCTCAAGGAAGCCCATTTCGTAATGAAACTGCTGGCAAGCGAGAAAAGTTAAAGAATTGTCATGACACTAATTTAAATGGCAAACTCCATCACATGCCCCGAATAATGTATCATGCAACTCAGCGTTTTCAATTTGGGACATTGGAAAAATTAAGCATTCAATTAAAACTCTATCCATATGGAGAACAACTTTTATAGGCAAGCTCAACAGGGATGCAATCCGAGAAAGTCCTAATGGAAGTGTCCATAACAGAACTAGCAACTTCAAAGGAAAGAACAGACAACAATAATATATCTCCAAAAAAAATGGAATTACAAGTATGGTAACAAACCTCAAATGAATGTATCAATCATCTACAAATCCAGGTTCTGAACTCAAAGACTCCAACTCTTTGGCTTTCTCATCATTAAAGCCAAGAGTAGCCATTATCTTATAACCTGGTGATTCCACTTCAGACCATATGCCAAGAAGCATATGAGATGTCGTAATTTCCCCACCATCACCTGCAAGTCACAAAGTTAATCATGCAGTATGGGAAACAAATTATGATGTGAACAAATATGTATCCTCCGACGCAGTAATGCTTCAACCAGAAAATGTAGAGTACGGCAGCGCTGTCTCCAATTCAAAGAAGTTTTTTTTTTTTTTTTTTGATAATTAATAAAGATGTATATTCAAAAAAACTACCTCATGCATAACGGCATAAGGCAGAACAAAGATTACAAAGAGAGAGAAGAAAAAACAAAGAAAAAACTAATTACAAAAGAGAGAACTCAAAAACATGGGGAGAGAATCACTAGAGGTGAGTCCTCAAAGAAGTTTATTGAATAGACAGAGTATTAAAGCAGTGTGAAATTTCAATTTTGATTGATTAGTATTTGAGAGAATTATTCAAAAATCCAACCTCAAAATTTAATAATATATGAAGTAAATAGCTTCTGATCAAACAATGGCAAAGTGTTTTGCATTGCATTTAAATATTAAATTACATCAATATAGACAGAAAGGCAGCCATGAGACTTATTTTGCAATGTGTCTCCTATAATGATTCTTTCCATGTAATGGAAATTTATCCTTAGATACTTGATAATATTTTTGGAGAAGTAATACTTGTTAAATTCAATGGAACCATATGGAAAAACAATACATACTCATACTTTGTTTTTATTCTTAATTCATTCATAGATACCTTATATTTTCTCCAATATTTCAAACAAAAGACTGATGTTTGCTTTCCAATTCATAAAACTAAGATTTTATAATAAATAGACGTTTTAAAAAGATGAATATGGAGGTTCAAGCAGCAATTAAATTAGAGAGAGACAGCTATAGAAACCTACCCAAATGTAGAGACAATGCTGCTTATGAAAATTATTAAGTGGCAAAAAAAAGGTTGTCCGAGAGACTAAGGGTCCGTTCGGTTGGAGGAGTGGAAAAGTGGGAGGGTTGGAAAAGTGGGAGGATGGAAAATATTTAGTTTTTCCTCTTGTGTGTTAGGTTGGAAAGGTGGAAAAGTGGAAGGGTGGAAAACTTTTTTGTTCGGTTGGAGAGAAAAATGGAAAAATGGAAAATGTAATTTATATAAATTGACTATTATACCCTTATTACATAATATGTAAGAAATAGATTTATTTGTACTCATTACATAATATAAAATTTATCACATTATATATATAAATTTTTTTATTTTTTTATTATTATAATGTAAAAATTAGATTAGGTCACGTTAAAAAAAAAAAAAAAACGTTCAAGTCACGTTGGAAAAAAAAAAAAAAAAAGAGAGAGACAGAACGTTCAGGTAACGTTGTGAAAGAAAAAAAAAAAAAAAAAGTTGAAGATTAGGTAACGTTGGAAAAAAAAAAAAAAAAAAAAGAGGAGAACGTTTCAAGTCACGATGAAAAAAAAAAAAGAGAGAGAGAGAGAGAGGGAGAGAAGAGAACGTTGAAAAAAAATAGGTGAAAAGAGGGTATTTTTGTAAAAGGGCTAATATAACACTTTTCTCTCCAGATTTTCCTTTTGATTTGAAAGGAAAAAAAATGTGGGCCCGGTGAGAAAACTTTCTCTCCGGTTCTCTCCTTCCTATTTTCCTTCCCCAAACGAACAGTGGAAAACAGTATTTTTCATCCTATTTTCCTTCCTCTATTTTCTATCCTCCCTATTTTCCACCCAAACGGACAGACCCTAAATGTAAGGCCTATGATAACTTATATAACAAGTTGGGACAGAGGAGGGAGAGAAGCATATTCATAAACTTGCTTGGACAAGGGAAATGAGAACATGAGACTTGAAAGGTGTTTGGTGCAATAAAGATGAAGGTCAAATAGTGTTAGTAAAAGAAGAGCAAATTAAAGAGAGCTGGAAAAGTTTTTTTGATAAACTTCTTAATGGAAATGATATGAGAGATTGAAGCAACTTGGGCAACTCATTAGAGGATAGAAACCATATTTTTTTTTCAAAGAATTAGGATGACTAAGGTAAAAAATGAATTAAGGATGATGAAAATGGGAAAAGCCGAGGGATTGGACAAAATGTCAAAATCCCCATTGAAGTCAGGAATACTTGGGTGATGTGGGTGTATGCTGGTTGATAATCCTTTTCAATAAGATCTTAAGTGTTAACAAAATGTCTAGTGAGAGGAGGAGAAGTACTTTAATACCTATTTATAAGAACAAGTGAGATATTCAAAACCATAAAAATTATTGAGGAATTAAACTTATGAATCACAATATGAATTGGGAAAGAGTGATTGAACATAGGTTAAGACATGAAACAACAATATCAGAGAATTGATTTTCTTTTATGCCAGAATGATATACCATGTAAGCTCAATAAATGAATTCAAAAGGAGCATTGTGTGACGATATAGTGTCAACCAGCTATGCTTCTTGATATCAAATGTTGGGCTATTCTACTATTGTAAATGGAGAATCATAAAGATGGAGAGAATAAAGAGAATGTGAATCTTAGAATACGAGTAGGGTGGATGAAGTAAAGGAGTGCATCAGGAATATTGTTGTGCAGTTGTAGAACACCTATTAAGTTTAAGGAAATTTTGTAAGACTGCTATACAACTAGCTATGCTCTATGGTATCAAATGTTGGGCTATTAAGAAGCAAAATATTCATAAAATGAGTGTAGCTAAAATGAGAATGTCAAGATGATTAAGTATAAATACATTAAATGAGGAAATCTGCTTAAAGATAAAGGTAGCCCCTATTGATGAAAAGATAAAGAAGCATCGCTCTTGAGATAGTTTGGTTATATTCAGAAAAGAGCGAGTAATGCACTAGTAAGAAAGAATGAGTTTTTTTTTTTTTTTTACCTATCAAAAAAGAGAAAGAATGAGTTTATCCAAGTTGAGAGAAGGAAAATAAGGTAGAGGAAGACCAAAAACCACATTAGTAGAAGTAACAAATAAGGACATGTCAATTAAGAAAGTAATATAGAGTATGACTTTAGATAGAACATAATGGAGGAAAAGAATACATGTGGCTTAACCCAAACTAATCTATTGAGGATCCATAGCCAAGCCCAAAATTTTGGAACTAAGGCTTTGTTGTTGTTGTTGTAGACATTTTAAAAAGACACTGAAATCATAAATACAATTCTAAACTAGGAGTCTCTCCTCTAGGTTTTCTTTTATTATGGGTCTTTATTTATGGGTTCTGGTTTAATTTAAAAAGGGTTTTGTATACTGGTCAAAGTAGAAGCCCTGGTCCTAGCAGGAGAAGTCAAGAATAGGGTCTATGTAAGTTTTCTTCTATACTCAAACAAGTGAGACTTGATTAATAAAAATTTTGAGTGTTTTGAGTAGTAAGATATGTTGGCCTTTGTGTAATGTTTCCCTCTTTCTCTTCTATTTCTTTTCTTCTCTTTTTTATGGTAATATTCAAAGGTACTGTTCATACAGCCCCTGAACACCATAAAAATCTCTTCTTCCTTCTTCCTTACAACCCCAAACCAAGCCCTTTATTTTACCTACCATAAACCTAATGGTCAGTTTGGATTTTTGGGGGGGGGGGGGGGGGGAGGGGGAATAGAGTAGACTTGGCTAGAAATTAGGCTAATTTTTGGCCAACTCTACTCTACTTCCCATCCATCCAAACTAGCCCTAAATCCCCACACACTTTCTTCTACCAAATAGCCATTACATAAACCCAACATCTCTAAATCCTAATTTTACAAACCCTCCTAAATCTTAACCCACCACAACCACACAGAAAAATTCCCTCTATTTGCCCTACATAAACTTGGTATCAGAGCTAAAGTCTTTACCAAAATCCTATCCTAAGTTTTTTGTTAAAATCCCCTCAATTTTCCCTACATAAACTCGGTGTCAGAGCTAAAGTCTTGCCAAAATCCTATCCTGCGTTTTTTGCTAAAATCTTCTTCCGCCAACCACTCTACGATATTTCTCATCCAAGATAATGGTTACTAACCCAAAATTAGAGTCCCGGTTTAGTCTTTTTCTCAAACCTACCAAAAAAAACACTCTGAACCAGTTATGAGATAATGTGATTTCATGGGAGTAAAACTTGAAGAATTATTCGCCATGAAAGGAACCTAAAACAAGCTCTCAGCAGTTGTTCTTGGAAAATTTTCTGCTGAAACCACCATTGATCAAAAGCCCCAATACTCTAAATCAGCTCCAAGTGCAACCCATATATTTTCCACAAGTTTAA
The DNA here is from genome assembly GCA_032878915.1 of Castanopsis chinensis. Classification (NCBI taxonomy): domain Eukaryota; kingdom Viridiplantae; phylum Streptophyta; class Magnoliopsida; order Fagales; family Fagaceae; genus Castanopsis; species Castanopsis chinensis. The sequence goes on along the minus strand of JAVQMG010000115.1, from coordinate 5,765,885 downwards.
CACCCTTTCTCCCATAAATTCTTATGGACGAAGCACTAGTCAGATGCCACCACAAAAAAATACAATCCAACATTGTTCTCACACATCAAGGTGCTGGTTTTATGGAAGGGAATCAACCTTATGGGGAAGGCAATCCAGAGGTGTTCTTTGATTGGTTGCATAGTATAGAAAGCTTTTACAGATGGTATAGCTTAAGCAAAGAGCGAAAACTCTTTTTCACAGAGGCTAAACTCAAAGGGGCAGTTCAAATATGATGGGAAAAGTATCAAAAAACCCACTATGCAGTCATTCGATATTGGGAGGATGTGTGAAGTGACTCGTTACTTTATAGTTTATACAACCTAATTTCAAGCAACAAGCTCACTTGTGATTTACACAGTGCAAGATTGTATTCCATTCAAGAGTCATCAAGTTCTGTAACTTCACTATAAGATTGGGATTCCCATGGAATGTGATGATTTCTATGTATCACCAAGGCTTGAATCCTAATATTTATTCAGGTTTGGCTGCAAGTAGGCTGTATCCTACAGCTGATGCAATGCAAGTTGCATGCCAAATGGAAGAGGAGACTAAAAAGAAAGCCTTAATGAGAGCTCTAGTGGCAAGAAATATTAGAAGTGAGAGAACAATTGTGGATGCTAATTGGGAGAAGTTTGTTGATAGGTCTCGAGGTAATTCTTATCCCCCAAACAAGAATGCACATTATAGTACTTCTTCACCACAAGGAACTAGTAGTACCAATTCTAGAATAAAGTGTCATGGTTTAGGTCATATGTCTTTTCAATGTCCTTCAAAACCAATTGCTATGCTGGAAAAGGATATTCCTAAAACAAGTCAAAAGGCAATGAGCCAATAAAGGGACCCAAACAACCTGAACTTGAAGAAAAGATTGTGAACCTCTCAATGCTAACTTGTCGGTGAACATTCATGAGCTAGATCTAGATGATGAGGGTATAATAGGCATCATTCATCCACCTCTTACAACAATTAAACAAGAAATTCAAGAGAATGAAGACCGCTATCATAGGGGAAAGATTTTTCAAACTCGAGTCAACCGCAAACAAATATGTTCTTTGGTAATTGACACCGGGAGTTGTACTAATGCAATATCTAAGGAAGCAGTGAAGAAATTGGAATTAAAAGTAAAGTTCCATCTGGATCCATATCATGTGGTATGGATCACTAACACAAAGTTGAAGGTTGATAAACAATGCCTAGCCACATTTGATATTGGCAAGCTTAAGGAGATTGTTATGTGTGATGTGCTGCCTCTTAAACAGTGTCACATACTTTTGGGTTGGCCATGGATCCCTAGTGACACCATAATGGGCATGCCAATACTTACTCTTTTCTTGATGGAAACAAGAATTGCACTCTCACATGTGCTAACAACATGACAATCTTGAAGTTGAAGAACAGTTCCTTCCTTATTTGAAAAAGTGTTCCTTCTAATGGCATTCTTGGTTTAGGTCCAAATTCGACGGAGTTGAGTTCTTTTCAGAGGGGACAAGGAAGAGTTGATGGTGCAAGCATAGCAAAAAGAATATCCTCTTTGGAAGACTAGGGCTAAGGCAAAGCCCAAGAATAAGTGTCCATGGTAAATAATTAGCATTTTTATATTTTATTTGTTTATTCTAGAGTCAATGGTATTTTAGTAATTTTACAAATTTTGGGTATGGGGCCTATGGGCCATGGGTTTTCTTTTATTTATAAGTCTTATTTAGTTTAGGGAAAGGGTTGGGTGGATCCGTTGAAATGTGGACACATGGCAATTATTTGACAGGTGTCCAAATCCTGACTAGTCCATTGCACACGAGCACTAGACCCAAGTCGATTCCTTTAGTTTATGAGTCTCTACACATCAATTGTGGTTTAATTCAAAATAGGATTGGTTTATTGGTCAAAGTAGAATTCCTAGCCATACTAGGAGAAGTTAAGAATAGGGTCTATATAAGTGTTTTATTGTACTCAATCAAGTGAGATTGATTAATAAAATTGTTTAGTGTTTTGAGCATTGAAGCATGTTGGTTATTGAGTGCTGTTTTCTCTCTCTTCCCTCTCAATATTCTTCTTCTCTTTAATCACAGATACTGTTGATACAGCCCGTAAACGCTGTAAAAATATCTATTTTTCTTCTTCCTAACAACCCCAAATCATGCCTTTTCTTTTACCTATCAAAAGTCAAAACCCTAAATCCTCACTACTTTCTTCTATCAAATAGTCATCAAATAACTCATCAAACCACCTAATACAACCCATAACCCAACAACTCTAATTCTATTTCTACGTCATAGCTTCATTTAAAGGGACATTATTTGACTGGTCACGAGCTTGGGGATTCAAGTATAGTGATTTCATTTTGTTGTTTCTAGATTCTCTTCTTATTTGCACAAATTTGGTTTTTTTCTTCTGTTTTTTTGTATGTGTTTATTTTTTGCTACTTATTCTCCTTGCATGAAGTAACCTTGTTTGATAAAATTTTTCTTAAGAATGAAACTCTAGCATATAGAAAGGATAACACCAACTACAAGAACAGCCAATCAACAGGAGCTTACCAGATTTTAGTTTCTGATCAACAGCCCAGTCAAGGGCCCTTTGAGCCGCTTCAGTTAGAGGAGGATGCTCAGGACTAAAAAAAAACCTTTCACCTTTCCCAAGTAACTTGATAGTTTCTTCACGCACCTTAGATAGAGTAATCCCATTTGCTCGCAAAAAGTTTGAAGCAAGACTAGTTCCTGCACCATTATGGAAAAGATTTATAGAGCATTATAACTGCAGATCTGTTGTATATACAAATATAAAATAAAAATAAAAAAGAGGAGACAATTATGTAGCAGTGGCAAGTCTGCAGTTATGGTGTATTATAATGGTTTCCTTAGTAGCAATGCTATTGGCCAAAGTGGTGGATCAAAGCAGTGACAAGAGAGTAAGGAAGGCTGGTGATGATAAAGACACAACATGAATAAACTCATGAGAAGGTTACTTTTGCCAAATCCAGGAATAATAAACATTATTATCCATCTTCTTTTTGCTTTATTTCATCAAATTGTAATAGGGTGCAACATGTTCGTTCATCTATTCCCACCAAGATCACACCTGAATAGTGTCATCACAATATTACCACCATCAACAATTTAACCAGCCAAAATCATAACAAGATCATATATTACAGGCAAATTTTAAAATTGACTGCAATTTCACTCATCATAAGGCCTTCAAATTTCAAGTTTAACCAGAAATTTGTTTACTTTTTGCAATACAATAACTACTGTCTCCTAAGTCCTAAGGTTTTCCTTATTCATTTGAGCTTATAAATTGCTAAAATTGGACTCTATAATAACAGTTGGAAGCATCAAATTTATAAACAAATGAAAAAGGGAGAAAAAGAAAGAAAGCAAAGAAGAAAAGAGAGGTTGATAGTGATACCCTCAATAAGAATCCCCATGAGAAGGGTTTCAGTCCCAGTAGTTGGGAACTTGAGTTTCCTGGCTTCCAACTCTCCCATAGCAAATGCCTTTATTGCACTCCTTGACCATCTGCTCCATTCTCAATTCACCCACTACAATTTCTCAACAAAACCCAAAAATCTTAACTTTCAAAGAAAAGTTCAGCTAAACTCACTTGGGAATTTTCACAGTGGAGGAAGAAGCTCCCTCTGGCTTTCTGCAAATTCAAAAACGAAGAATTATCCGAAATTTCCAATTCCAAAATGGGATATTTTATATGCATATTTTTCAGAGAGTTGGAAATTACGCAGTGGGGAGGCTGAACGACACCGTTGCGGTGATGGGTCGGCGCTTTGACAAGTTGGGTGGTTGCCTGAGATTTGAGGAGTGGAGCGAGAGTCGGTTGGTGCCCAGCCATGCGCATGGGACCCGGTGAGGTACGCTTTGTGGTGGTCTGAGAGTCCGACTTAGGCGAGGTGGATACGGGTCGGGTCGTCTTCTAAGGTTGGAGTCCGAGATCAAGAATAATAACGGGGGTGTTCTTGTTGGTGGTGGAAACTTGGAGATTGTGTGAGCTGCCATTTTTGGTAGGAAAGAAAGTAGTAGTAGGAGTAGTATTGTAATACTCAAGAACGAATGGATAGAAGAGAACGACGCCGTTTTGCTGGCTTTTCTTTGAATACTTTTGAAGGTAACTTATCACTGATTTCCCTTTGCAAAAAGTTATCTGCCCTTCAAAACACTGCTTTATTTATTTTAATTTTTAACATTATATTTTATAGTATACTCAATGTCAAACGTGTTATCTTAATATTTTACACATTAAAATAACATAAATAACACCATAATATAATATATCCAACGTAATAAATAAAAATTACAACCATCAACACATTAAAATACCACTTTTTTAACACCACACATTAAAAACCTTTTCTTTCCTTTTTTTTTTTTTAGTTTTAAGCTACAGTACTCTCGAGGGCAAAAAAAAAGTTTTAAGCTACAGTGCGCTGCAATCTATTGCAATTAACAACTCTCAGTAGTTGATACTCAAATTATTTTGAGTTTAGCTTCTTTGCTATACTCAAATTTTTTTTCTTTTTCTTTTTTTTCTTTTTTGAGAACGAGGATGTTCAAAATTAAGAATAACTTATCATCTTAAAAAATTATGAAATTAAAAAAAAAAATTCATTTTAGGATTCCAATTATCTCAATTGACTATAAATTCAAAATTATCACATTTATCAACCAAAAAAAAAAACTCATTTTGTTTTGTCTAGATGCATTGGTGTTGTTAAGTCATAAATAAAGTTTGGACTGAGCTAAAATGATTATAATTAGGTGAAATTAATGTAGATTCAACTTGTATGCTTAACTATTAACTTCATCAATTTTGTTTCTCAATTTTTAAAATCAAGTTGATTTCATCCTTATCACCGCACACATTTGGTGCGATGGTCACTCCACAGATATAAATGCTTGTGAAGTATGAAGGGCCAAGGGCTGGAGTTCAAGTTTCCAGAAGGGAGCTTCACACACATATACACTTAGATTGGGCTAGTGTAGAAATTATATCTTGTATAAAAATAAATAAATAAAAAAGTTGATTTCATCCTCATGTCTATTCTCCTTTAAAATCTTTACAAGATCCTCATTGAAAGTTGTTACGAAGTTCCATGATTTCCATCCAACATGTGCTCCATTTGCTAAGTTAGATAAATGCTATGTAATAATTTTAGTAGAAATGAGATCCAAAAATGAAATGAATATAAGTTTGAAAGTTAAGAGATGGAATTAACACAATTAATAGTTAAAGTTACCGGAATTCAACTTTTCTAAATAATTGAAAATTAAATTAATAACCAAACCTAATTATAAATTTATACAATATGTCCACGTCGGAGACTCTCTTTTTTATTTAGCAAAAAAAATAAAAATCTATCCAATGTCCATGGTTGGGTTGGGACTAGAGAAGAGTACGAAACAAAATGTACAAGTGGGCCGAACTCCAATGGGCCTAAGAAGTTAAACTTGGCTCAGCGTGCAGTCATCGTTAGAGTACAGTAGTAACAGTACACTCATTGAGGACGACTCGTTACTGCCAGGCCCAATAGAGTTAGAGTGAGTGTGAGTATGAATTTGTCACGTATAACCATCTTTAGTGGGCTGGCAATCAAACCCTTTTAATAAAATTATGAAATCGGCTTGTTTAGTTCATTAGAGGTTTAATGCTAATAGACTGTTAAGATGTAGCAAGTTCTCTTCAATATTGCGTCATCCTTCAATACCACAAAGGTCATAAATTCATGGAAAACCACAAACGATTGTTTAGGGCTAGAAGAAGAAAAAAGTTAACAAGGAACCCAACTATCAATACACATCTTATGAATTTTTATGTAACTAAAGACAGAGCCGGGATTATTGTTTTGGATGGAAGGCAGTTATCATTACACCACCAATGCTTAACTTCTAAAATTAAAAGCATAAAAAACACAACATGATGGTATATCAAGTATTAGAAAAATGTAAACAAAAAAAGTTACAAAATGATTATATATTAATACATTTCTACCCAATTATTTATGATATATCAAATTAGAATTCAATTTAAAAAAAAACACACACACACACACACACAACAATCATCTATGATTTATTCTATATTAAATGTTACAACTATTTATCTTCCAATGTACAAATCAAAGTTTCTGTTAAAAGAACATCTTTTGTTTTTTTTTTTTTTTTTTTTTTTTTGTGAAACCCAAATTTGACAATATTTATGACTAAAAATTCTTGTTTCATAATTACCATAAATTTGAAAAAGTAAATAGCAAAGTACCTTTTCTATAAAGAAAATAACGTTAGTCTTGAAAGTTGAAAATATATTTATTATCATCATAACAAGCAAAAAAATAAAAATTAAGACAAAAAATAACAAGCACTCAAATAATCCTTTAGGTGAAAATGTAACACATCACCCAAAACTCAAAGTTTAACTTTAGGTCAATAACATCAAACAAGCAAACTGTAATACCAAACGTGTATAAATCAAGTGATTCTCTTATATATAAAGCTACTTTTTCAATCTGAAATAATTAATTTTCTAATTTAATTGATACTTCCTAATATTTCTATCGGTTTGAGACATCCAAAATTTGAATCTTCCACTCCTAATTATTGATGTATAAAAAAAATAATAAATAAAAAAATAAAAAACCAAATATAAATAGCTCGGCCAATGATGGTATATGACCAGCCCAGCTAGTTGAATTTGCTGTATCCTACCAAAGTTAAGTTACAGTACTGACAGGAATACAACTACTCGGCCTATGCCCATTAATATGGGCGTGTATAAATTGGGGAGGTCCAATTCCATTTATTCTCTGGCCAGGCATGGCCCATTTAAAAGAGTATTAAGGAATTTCCAAAGGCAATCCTAATCCTCAGTGCATTCACGTCAATCGGTATAACAGGAAAAAAAAAATGTAGAATTCAATTAATTTTATCTAAAAATGACTCATATCAATTTGTGTATAATTATATAAATTTATAAATTTATTATAGTAACGGTGTAAATCCACACTTACATTATTCATTTTGCATTTAGTTGTTTATTATTTTTTTTCATATCTCGAGGACAAAAGAAGGGAGCGGATGGTGGTGTTTGGATATGAAGAAAGAGAAACAATTAAATAAATTAAGAAAATTTGATATTTTAATGAAATGTAATGTAAAATAAATAATCTAATGTGAAACGTTTAAAAAAATAAGCTTATAAAATAAAACAAGTAGATTCTTACGATAAAACAACAAATTTTGCACTGCTGTAATAAGAAATCTATAAACCGAAGAAATTGGCATTTTCCTACAAACGTTTGTCACATGTACCTTAACTGACCATGCATTCTTTAACAGGAAAACTTAAAAGAGAAGGAAAGAGGGTTGTTGTGCACTTCTTTCTAATGGAAATTTTATATGAATCTTTACGTAACATGAGGGACATTTCTATTGCGTCTTCTACTACCAAATTCTAAAACCTCCAGCAAAGTTGGTCCAAGTCCGCTAACTACCTTAAATAATTTTAGGTGCACTCACATGGTAGATGGAAATATTGTGTGTCCCTACTAGCTAGATTCACTCAAAAATTAAGCAGACTTGTTGGTAGTAGCTGAAGCTAGGACCCTCTTCTCCATTTCCCTCCAAATTAAAGTCCAAATTAATGTCATAATATGTTTCTGAAAATTATAAAAGCTACCAATTAATTAAAGTAAATATACAGTACATAATAAATTTACGAGCCATAAGGACCTCAATTTTTTACAGCAGCTTTATAAACCCAACTGGGTTAAATTACAAGTTCTCACCAATTATCCCAGAAAATTGTCCAAAAAAGTGAGGGCCAAACTTTATTACAACATCATGTGGTGTCATGCACCTGGGCAACAAGTGAGGGAACAAGTCAAAATTTAGAGGAACGCGCAAAATGTAGTCACAGGCAGAGGTTAACATTGGATATGAATTCACTTACATGATTGTGATTTGTGTACCTCTCTCTCTCTCTCTCCAATAAAACTTAGAATATTGTATTTGTAGGCTCCAAATTCCAGAACTTCTAATAAGCTTTCCAGCTTTTTAGTACACTAGAAGGAAAAAAGTGTTTTATTTTCCACAAATAGGTGGTAGTCCACTGCTCATTCACACTGGTCTTGCAAGGAAAAAAGTGTTTTATTTTCCACAAATAGGTGGTAGTCCACTGCTCATTCACACTGGTCTTGCATGTTGTGCTAGATAACTGTCCGTGATAAGCTGCAGAAGATCGAGAAAGCTAATAGGGAATGGTCAAATTATACGTATATATGGTGGAAGATATTTGTACAACAACTAAAACAGTCAAAACTAGAAAAAAAAAAAAAAAAGAAGGATATGTAGATGGGACATGCAAATCTTGGCATGTGCAGCAGCTATCGGATCTCGTGTACGGGCCCCAATACAGCTTTGCATGTTCAGTTGTGCAGTACGTGAGGAGATCATGATGTCGACGTCCCTTCCCGGCCTGATTGGCTTGTTTGACTTGATTTCTTTTCTTCTTCTCCTCCTTTTCTTTTGGTAGTTCAACTTCAATGTTCATGGGGGGTAAGAGAATTTTTGGATAGTAACCTATTAGTCTAATATTACTATTACTTATTAGCACCGCACTGATTTATTTATGAGTGTGTTCTTCATTTGTTGGAAAAGTTGATTGGGAATACAGTATTATGCATGCAAAGAATTCTAGTCCCACTGCATCCCGCACAGTGATTTTAACTTTTTCAGTCAATAATCTAGATTTCAGCGAGTAGAGATGTGCAATATCCAGATTATATATACATTGATTGGATTTGACATAAAGTATTTTTGTACCTGCGAGAGAAACTTTCATACGCGCCGAACCCATGCGCGGCGCCGTGTATAGGTCAGGGGTTCAAATGACCCCCGGAGCTAGTTTTTTTTTTTTTTTATATATAATATATTTTGTTTCTTTATTTAACCCTCCTGAATAAAAATTTGAACAATCCGATTCTAACTTTTTTTAAACCCACTTGAACTAAGTTTAATTATAACCATCTTAACGATATTTTGATCTTTTTAAATACAAAAAAAAATGACTAATAATAATCTAATTTTATCTAAAATTTGAGAGAAATAGTAAGCCCAACAACAAAGTAATTATATTTTCTCATCTAAACTTGTTTTAAAAAGCCCATTTAGATCTTAATAAATTTGAAATAAATTAATGAAAAATTCATAGTTTACATTGTACTATCGTTGTAATATCTACATTGTTTCTACACAAATGTGTACAATATTGTATAGTTTTTGCAAATGTGTATAGTATAATTATCTATAATATAAATCTTACATTAATGTGACGTTTGGTACGGGGTAATGTTTTAGGATTCCTAGGAATGTTTAAAGATTCCCAGGAATGTTTAAAGATTCTCATATTTGGTTGCAAATCACGCTAAGGAATCAGATGCCAGGGGAATGTGGATTTCCCTCTCAGTAGGAATGTGGATTCCCTTTAAAACAGGTGGGAATCCAGATTCTCAAACTTAAAGGAAATTATATATTTTTTTTTAAATTGACAATTTTAACCCTTTTTTATTATCATTTAAGCAATTAAGATAAAATATAAAACAAATTATTATAGATTAAACTCTTTTAAAATTATTAAAAAGAATAAAAACATTTGAGAATTTAAATAGTTATTTTTGTATTAAACCTGTCATTTTGAAATGATAGACTATAATTTTAATGAATTTTTCATAATTAATAGTTTATATTTTGTTTTTCATTATTTATTTAGAGGAAATTTTTTTTTTTTTTTTTTGGATTTGGTAGTTCACATTCAAATCTAAGGATAGAATAGGAAAAATAAATAATTAATTTAAGATTCCTAGAAATAAACCAAACATTATCATCTCACATTTGTAGGAATCTTAAGATATTCCTAATGAAACCAAACGTAGGAATAGCTACATTCTTAGGAATATGATTCCTAAGAATCACATTCCTAGGAATCTGAATGCCAAGGGTAATGTGGATTCTCCCTTACCAAACGCCACATAATAGTACAATGTAAACATATAATCGTCATACACTAATAAATAAAAGTATTTTAAGCAGTAATAATTAAAATTCACTTAACAACAACAATTAACATGTTCATTATATTAAGAAAAAATATGTCAAATGAACCTATAATTTATTTTTTATTCTATTACTAGTACATACTTTAGACAAATTTGTAATAAGAAAGCCATTTAGGCCATAAGATTCATAATTTACTTAAAATGTATCTTTTTACTGACCCCCTAGGAAAAAATCCTAGATCCACCAGTGGCCGAACCATGTGTTACAAAGAGAGGGTGCATAATCCTGGCGCAAGAGATACATTTCTATTCTAAGGGCATGACAAGTATATTCTGGGACGTGTTAATCATTTTGAGAAAAAACACAAATCGTTGTAGTTAACGGCTTCCTTAAATCATGATAGTACCAAGTAACAGAAACTTGTAACATGTAAATAGCTATGAAATATATAACAAGTTAAATGTAGAGGTTTAACTATTTTCTTACCTAATTGTTTAATAACTCTACACATTGTTTTTCTTTTCTATTAAACATTCACATCAAATATTCTAAAATAGCTAAAATATTATTTTTAGCATCCAAAACCCTAAAAAAAAAAAAAAAAAAAAAAGCCACTATATTCATGTGTCAAAATATTTAAAATCTAGTTACACTAAAATGCCATGAATGAAATTTTCCATAACTAGATGATAAACATATAAATTTTTTTTTATACATATAAAATATTATTTAAATGAAAGTTTTAGAAAGAGAGAGACTTGAGTGATAAAAGATATATAAATAATATATATATATATGAAGTGATTAAAGATAAAATATTTAATATTGGGTATATTATAAAATGATGTGTTAAAATGGATAATACAATTTTTTTTAAATTGCTAAAAGCTAAATTTGTTAAAACCTTTTGATATGTATGCTTGAAGTATATAGCAGCTCATCCGTCAACATAAAAACCGACAATCGCAGTCTAAATGATCTCAGCCATTACGTAAAACATGTCTTGGGTCATGGATGAAAATAAAAATCTGATTCTAGATTCTATTGCCAAGAAAAGGGGTAGCTTTAATAATTCAATTAGTTGAAACTGTCCACCAGCATGACACTTCGAGTTTGAAAATTACAGCAAGTTGAAAGAGTAAAACATCATTATAGGTCACATATTGAATTGACCCAATTTTGTCAATGGCTGTCTGATTAATGTATTAATTCAATTACTGTTTGGAAATTACAATTGACTTCAAGGACTCAACAGGGATTAAAGGGTAGCTTTCATTGTGTTCCAAAACTTTAAATTCCTTTAAGTAGACAAATCACTTTTCTGTTTGCTCCAAGTGCCGGCAAAATCAGAAGCTCTAAAGGAATGTTTAGCCAATCCATTGGAGCGAAAACGGAGAAAATTAAGCTCTAAATCTTATTACCCTTATGTTCATCTTCTTTTTCATCAACAAGCCTTAATATTCATCTTTTTAAGATGAAATAAGTATACAAGTCATTGGCATGTCTCAACCTAAAAACTATGATAACTCCTATCAACACCATTCTCTCTCTCTCTCTCTCTCTCTCTGTATAAAAGTTTAAAATGAGTAACGCAATAAGAAATTTTTTGTTATATTTGTTTATTTAGCAAATGAGCCAACCTCAAGCTCAAATTTTGACTCAACTATTAAACGTGTCAAACCTACACATAATAATATATTCACAAACATACTCATCACTCTAAGGCCCAATTTAAAATATATATATATATATATATATATAACTTGATATTGGATCACATTGGTTTGTAAATAAGTTCCTAATATATAAACTTTTAAATTTTAAATTATTGGTAATTAAAATAAGTTCCTAAGAGCCTTGTAACTTAACTGCCACAGAAACACTCAAGATTTAAACCACCACACCCCCCCCCCCCCCCCCCCCCCTCTCAAATTGTTACTTTCCAATCGTCAAAAACAAAGGACTACAATTAATATTTGACACCCCATTACTTGCCCTCAAACTTTGACAAGGTTGAACTGTTGAAGGTAAAGTTTTAACAGAATCAGAAAGAAATCATACTTAGATAAGGGCTACCAAAAATATCAACAAGTTGACCTTTAGTAGAAATGTATCGAGTAAATAAAAGTGAAAGAGAGAGTTTCTCACAAACAAAGCGATAATCCAACTTAACATGTTTAGAGCAAGCATGAAAAACGGGATGGATAAACATGTAGAAAGCACTCATATTGTCACACCAAAAAAAAAAAGGGTTGGTAGAGAGGAGAGATGAACACTAAGATCACTGAGTAGAAAGGACAGTCAAGTGAGCTTTGTTACGGTAGAGGCCATGGACATATACTCTGTCTACTGCTACACTAAATAGAGTGGTAGTGGATCGCTTCTCAACACTACTCCAAGAAATGAGTTTGGAACTAAGAAAAGTACATGACTTAGTGGATGTCTGAGTAATTAGGTAGCCAACCTAATCAGCATTTGTAAAAAGCTGCATTATCCTAAATCATGGAGATACATTGTCATGCTTACAAACAATTGGATCCAATGCAATTGCCAATTATTATGTTGTGAAATTACTATGTTGGTGTGAGATGGAATAGTAAAAAGGGTAAAAAAGTATTAAAAAGTTTTTTGAATGTTAAAAAATTTATTGATCCAAAAGCTCAAAATAAACGTGAATCTTTTAACTTTCAATCTCAATCACAAATCTTTATCTCCACGCTGGACGTGGTTTTCTTTGAACAAGCTTTGTTACTACAGAAAAATTCGGTGCAATAGTCCGAATGTGAATGCATATATCACAGTATCATATTCCTATAATAATGAAGACACTTGTTTTAATACTAATCAATTGAATTACTTAGTATCAGATTACTGTACTCATGGAGATGCATATTCTTATTGCTAATCAAATCTCCTATCCTATCCTTGCTTCCTACTTTTTAGGTCCTGATTTTACTGGTGTTGTACGGCCATATTCGATATATTTGAGAGTTTGGCTTACTTCCAGTACATTTTTAATTGGATATGTTCATTTGTTTTAAATATACAATGGCAAGTGACAATGAAAATTAATTCTTACATTTTATTTAGTTAGTGGATGATGTGATAGTTTATCATTAAAACAAAATGTAATTCTTTTTTAAAAAGTGTTGGAAATAAGTCAGACTTTATATTTGACATCTCATTACAGAGTTTCTTTGTAAGATCATTCTCATCAAGAGTTTTAAAATTTTAGCATTTAGCATCTAAAAAACTAATTTTATAGCATTTAACACATCACTTTACAATACACATAACATCAAAACTTCTATTTTTTTAACCACTTCACTAAAATATTATTTATTTATCATTTTTTATTCTTTTTGGAGAGAGAGAGAGAGAGAGAGAGAGAGAGATCTGAGGGGAGAGAGAGAAGGGGAATAAAAAATAAGTAGCAACTTGCTATAGTAGGAGAAATTATATGGTCCTCTAGTTAACCACGTCACTTGTCCACCATTTGTATGAAAAAATTTCACTTGTTTAAAATTTTTGAGTTAATAATTAGTTTCTGTTTTTAAAAAATTTATTTATAACTCAGCAATTTTAAATAAGTGGGTGTCTTTTAGTGGAATGGTGAACCACGTCACTTGTCCACCACAAAGACCTTATAATTTATCCTAAAGTAAGGTATTAATAATAATATCTTGTTGTAGTAAAGTGCTAAAAATTTTAAAATTTAAAATAATTGATGTAGGAATTTTTTTATTAATTTTGTTGCTAAAAATAGCTTTTAGGATTTATCTCACCTTATGAGAATCTCTAATAATTCAGTAAAACTTTCCGACATTTTGACAATTTCACATTTTAGTAAATTTTTAAAATATTTTATGTTTGGTGTGTCGGCAGATCCCATGATGGAGAAATTTGAGATTGGGAAATTGCATGAATTGGAAAAATCATTTTCCCTCTAGGCGTTTGAAAAGTGACCAAGTTAGATAGATGATGTCCACTCACAAGTCACAGCAGAGCAGAGAGCAGAGGGCAGAGGGAACCGAAAGGCCCATAATGGATAGCGGAAAGTCCCCATCTTATTATAATTTTCACTTCCATCTGAAGAAAACTGTTCCGTGCGTGGGTTCAGTTTTTGGTAATCCTTTTCCCTCAACTACCTTTTTTTCCTGCTGTCCAACTTTATCTACTCCTCCTAGCAATCTGTCCGATGGTTATGTGGAACCAAAATGTGATCCAAAATTGTTATTTGCCACAAATCTTTCAGTTTTTATGTCACTTTGCACACAAATGTTATGTAACTGTTCATGATATTATATAACTTTCACCTCCTTTCAGTGTTGCAATCGATTTTGTTGTGTCTCACGTGTTAATAGCAGCATAAATGATTCCTCGAAAAAAAAAGAAAAAAAACAGCAGCATAAATGCAATTTATTATAGGCAAACAATTTATATGTATTAAATTAAAATTTTTTTTTTTATATGTATTCAAGTCGTAAAGTCTCTTGCTATTTAATAAAATATTTTAGGGTTCAAACCCTATTGCCTACAGCAAAAACCATATGGTAAAATACTGTTTGGTTTATTATTAATTATTTTAAAAAAATATTATTAGCTTTTCTATATTCTATAATATTTTAAAGAATTGCATTTTTCTCATCTTTAACAAATAAACAAATTAAATGCACGCCAAATAGAATAGTGTAAGAGATGTGTCATGACATCCTCAAGTATACAACAAAAGCCAAATTCTCTACGATGCTGTTTTTCTTTAAGGTAATGAAAAGAAATTTATTGATTGGGATAGGCAAGAAATGCTTCCTAATAGAAATAAATAAATTATTCGAACTTTGAAGATTATCTTGAATACCGATTACAGAAGTTTGGGAGTCACATTTGGAAAATCCAATTCTATTTGTAAGAGAAGTCAAATCCAATGATTGGATAAACAAATCTATCAGACAAACCCATAATGAATTACGATCCAAGCTTCCATTGCTTGACAAGTGTGTTCTAATAAACCATTTTGACAGTTTGCCTTTGTAGCTTTGGTTAATTCATGCCTATTGTATTCTCGTTCGACTCCATTTGATTTTTTCTTATTATCTCTTTTTATTTTTTTTAACAATAGGATTATTTAATAAATAGTACTGATTTGATGTTATTTGATTAAAAATTAAATAAAAATCAAATTTTCATTCAGATGGAGAGTTATGTTTAGCCCTCTGTAACCGTTTAACTACCAATTCTAACGGATTAATTCAATTAATCACCATGTAGTTAATTAATCAATATTCAAGCATAATAATAAATATGGATTCACGCTTTAGAATAGTAACGAACAAACATACCCACACAAAGACAAATATCCGTTCACAATTTGAAAAACAAAATTGTAAAAAAAAATTGAAATGTTAAACCATACTTACATGACTTCCGCACATGTAGGCGGCCTAAGTGTTAGAGATATATTAAATATAGCCCAATGTAATAGGTCCAAGCCCAGTCCCGCTTGTACTAGTAGTCTAGGGTTTAGTCGCCTATATGTACTCATGTTAGGGTTCATTATAATACAGGTTATTGTACTACACTCTTACACAATAAAGATGTAACCCTTAAAGGATTCCTCCGTGGATGTAGGCCAACAAGGCTGAACCACGTAAACCTCGTGTTCTTGATGTTCCTATTCTATGCTCCCCCTTCTGCATCCACTCTAGCATATACAACATGGTATAACACATTGTGTTGCTAATATTGTTATTTAACATAGTATCAGAGCCAAATTTCATTCTTGGCATCAAACAAACATCTCTACACAGCAAAGAAGATTCTCACATGCACACCACCATCTGAAGTTACACAAGTTTGTCTACTGGATCTAGACTTCACGGCATCTCGCAACCACCATGGCTCTGTGCTGTGTCAAAATTCAACAACCAAGCAAACCGTGACTTAACTTTTCAGATCTGCGCAAATCGAAGCTTCGCCTGATGAAACCAACACCACAGACATGTTCCACGACCTCCCGCGACCAAAACCCAAAAGTCCGGCCATCCAAAACCCAGCCACGCGCCGAAGTTGGCTCCGATAAATCTCCCACGCACCGCCACAAATCTCGAATCTCAGAAAGGACTGTCACCACATGCGTCGCCCTGACGGACTTGTGGCCCACCGATCTGCAAAACCCGAGAAAGCTGACCGTTATCTCTCCCACACACGCCTACACGCGCCATCATGTTTCTGGTTGTTCTCCACTCGCCGGTGGATGCCGTCACGTGCCTTACACGCGCCGGAAAACCCTTGCTGACGTCATCACTCCACGTCAGCAGCCACGCAAGCACGCCACGTCAGCCCTAGACACGTCTTCAGCCATGCCAGCTTGCCACGTCAGCAGTGTCGTCTTGTCAGCACCACGTCACCTATCTGACCATTGACCCAAACCAACCCGACCCGGACTACTTGGATCTGACTCGTGAGCACTGACCGTTGACTTTGACTAGAACCGATTGGCTGTTGACTTTGACTTTTGCGTTGGCTATTGACCAGAAGTCAAAATTTTCGAAACGGCCTATCTTGCTCAGTTTTTCACGTAGATTCCAATTTTGGACTCCGTTTCTTCATTTGAAACTCCAAAATTGGTCAATTGGCACATTCTTCGTTGTGATTTCTTCAAAGGCATTATTCAAGGCATTTCCAAGTGATCTTTTTATGCTTATCCAACCTCAAGCCTTCATCGAGCTTCCACCTTGAGTTTAAGGGAGGATGTTAGAGATATATTAAATATAGCCCAATGTAATAGGCCCAAGCCTAATCCTGCTTGTACTAGTAGTCTAGGGTTTAGTCGCCTATATATACTCATGTTAGGGTTCATTGTAACACAGGTTATTGTACTACACTCTTACACAATAAAGATGTAACCCTTAAGGGATTCCTCCGTGGATGTAGGCCGACAAGGCTGAACCACGTAAACCTCGTGTTCTTGATGTTCCTATTCTATACTCCCCCTTCCGCATCCACTCTAGCATATACAACATGGTATAATACATTGCGTTGCTAATATTGTTATTTAACACTAAGTATCAGAGCTCTCTAAGTTCCAACTAACAACTACATTACTTACCTTGTGTCTTTGAAGTTACTCATTACCAAAAATCCATCCACTGACCGTGAACTGATCTCTTGATTACTCTATTGTTTCTTGAAATTTGATGTTGTCTCTATGGTTTCAATAGCAAGTTCGAGATAGGTATTGTACTTTATGTGTTTGGAATAACAACCTATCAAAGATGTTCAATGGCAGGCAATAAAAGAATAAGAAAACCTCTCTAATTAAGTATTCTTCACTGTTTTGTGCGGTCGTCTTCCTCTTTGGGAAACTAGGTTTTTATTTTTATTTAAATAGTTTAATGGTTTTGGGGTTGAATGATTATAGAAACAGTTGTGGAAAAGAATATTTAGAATTTCCACAATGGGGTTTCCTCAACCGAATAGAATTTCTGTCAACATTTCATGTCCAAGCACGCAGTTTTTGGTTGACTGATCTTATATTTTCACTCAATCGAAATCTTCAAATATGAATAGTCAATAGCAGTCTTTCAACTTCAACCTTTACTACACCTATACCGAGATAATGGCTAACAATTTACAAATAAATTTGTCATACAATTAGTCAACACTAAAAATCCTTAAACAAATTTTGATGTAGGAAAAAACATGGGATCAAATCTTATCCTTGATTTTTTATTTTTATGTACTTTTCAAAATTTTATGATTTAAATTTTTTTTTTCTTGATTTTAGACATTCTTGGCTTTTTTTTTTTTTTTTTAATTCAAATTAGAGTTTTATTATAGTACTGTATTAATTAGGATATGTTTAGAAATGTTTTGCCTTGGAAAGAACTTTTTTGGAACATTTAAGAAAACTAAAATTAAAACCTATTATCGTAAATAAATAAATAAAAATTAAACACAGTAGATTACATAGTTTTTGCCTTTGAATTCAAGGAATCCTGTATAGATTTAGGGGTTACATTTAACTAAAATAAGATCTAGTTGTATCATGTTTCACTTAACAAATTAGTTATTTCATTATTAGATCTCTTTATGTGAAATACCTTATTTTGAGAGCTTCTAGTTGCTACAAATTGTATTTTGAGTTCTTTTATGGCCACAACAAAACTCACAATATTTTTACGATAAATTGAAGTGTCAGCCCGCCACAAATAAAAATAAAATATAATAAAAATTAGAAAAAGATTGCACATGACTCATCACAACTCAAAACAAATTTATTGTAAATATGTTGCAAAATTTTGTTATACTAGTGCCAATCACATATAAGAATTCGCTTTAGAAAATCCCATATAATATAGGAACTCTGCATCGTAAACATTTGGAGATCCAACTCTTTTGCAAAATCAAATTAAATATTCTCCCGCGGCAATAATTTCTGTGTTCAACATTCATAATTTTTCCTCTCTTCGAAGTTTTAATTATTATAGACTCTCCTTTACAATCAGGCACTATTAATTGTGGTCTTGCTTAAATCTGCCATTAGAGATGTCTCATATATATAAAATCTAATATTTGTTATTGGAAATTTTTTCTAATAAAAAAAACAATAAATTATGAAGCAAATACTATAAATTGAAATTCTATTGTATATCTAAAAAGAAATTGTCAAGAGGGTTTATGTACAAAGGCCTTAGAATAGTCGCACCAATGACCATAGCGTGGCTACTATGTCCAAAGAATGATTTCATTGATGTCACAATGTCACAAGGAATATCGACATAGGGCAACCTCGTGAGGAAGAATGTGAGCGACAGTTAAAAACATTGGATGACGGCAATCATTGGCTAGTTTGAGCAATATATGATTGGCAGTGGTCTATTTGATATATGAGGTGGCTATTGATGAGAGGCATGATATAAAAAAACTCAGCATAAAGATGATATAGATGCATGACCAGAAAGAAAGCCAACTTTATAGTGTAGATTGTGCACTTAAGGACTAGAAGGTAACCTACTGATAGCAGTGCATTAGTCTCTTTTGTTGTGTGTGATTAATTTTGGCTTTGGACGATTGTTTTGAGGAAGGCATCAGTTTTATAGTGGTGAGAATACCCCACTATTTACAAAATTATTTCAAAGGTCATTGTTGCTCGGATAAGACCCTATCTTGATCGGCTGATTTCCCCTTTGCAAGCAGCTTTTGTGCCGGGTCGGAAAGGGGTGGATAATGCCATTATCGTTCAGGAACTTCTCCATACGTTGAGCTTAAAGAAGGGCAAAGTGGGCTATATGGCAGTTAAAATTGATCTTGAGAAAGCCTATGATAGGCTTGAGTGGAGTTTTGTTAGAGATACCCTTGCTTTGTTCAACATCCCTCCGTTTCTGAGTAAAGTGATATTAAGCTGCATATTGACGTCTAGTGTTGAGGTGCTTTTTAATGGTAGGAGCTTAGAGTCCTTCAATCCGTCTAGAGGGATTCGACAAGGTGATCCATTATCGCCTTATTTATTCATCATGTGTATGGAGGTGCTGGGTTTTTTCATTAATGACAAGTGTGATGCTGGTCTTTGGGACCCGGTCAAAACTTCAAGGGGTGGCTTGGCGGTGTCCCACCTTTTCTTTGTGGATGACTTGGTGCTTTTCGTAAAAGCTGACATGAAAAATTGCATTAATGTCTTGGATGCGCTTGAGGGTTTTTGTGGTATTTCTGGGCAAAAGATTAATAAGGAGAAGTCTAGAGTTTATTTCTCTCCTAATGTGGATGGCAACAAGAGGGAAGAGTTTTGCGAGATTTTTGGTATTCGATCAACTTCGAAGTTGGGTAAATATCTTGGATTCCCTCTTAAGCAGCCGGGGTCTAGTACCAGAGACTTTGATTTCAATGTGGAGAGGGTGCAAGCTAAGCTTGCGGGTTGGAAAGGGCATCTTCTATCTTTTGCTGGGAAAGTAGTTCTCGCTCAATCCGTGCTTACCACAATTCTGACTTATATCATGCAGAATACTATGCTCCCCAACCGTACTTTGGAAGCGCTTGATAAAGTGACTAGAAATTTCATTTGGGGTTCCACCCAAGACAAAAGAAAAGTCCACATGGTTGGATGGAATAAAGTGACTAAGCCGAAAGAAGAAGGAAGGCTTGGGTTGCAAGCTGCCAAGTCGAAAACTCTTTCTTTACTTGCGAAGTTGAATTGGAGGTTCAGAAAAGAGAAGGACAAAGATTAGGCTAAAGTGTTACATATTAAGTATAATAACCCAAAGAGATGTGGTTCCAATGTGTGGGCCAGTATGAAGCGTGGTGGTCATATTTTCATGCAAGGAGTTAAATGGAAGGTGGGTTCTAATAGCACTCTGAATTTTTGGACTAATAGGTGGTTAACAATGGGTAACCTTAGAGGCATGATTGAAGGGCCCTTTAGAAGAGATGAAGAACAGCTATCAGTGAAGGATTTAAGGAGTCAAGGAAGATGGGATTATAGTAGACGTTCTTTTGAGCTTCCTAGTAATCTAATCAATCTTATTAAGGCTGTTACTGTCCCTTTAAATCATCTAGGAGAGGATCAGCTTGTGTGGGCTTCTTCTCCTTCAGGTGAGTTTGAGCAGAAAAGTGCTTATAGTATTGCTAGTAGTGTTTGTGAGCCAGTCAACACCTTTGAAGGAAAATGGATTTGGAAGATGGATTCAATGCCGAAAATTAAAATGTTCTTTTGGAAGTGTTTCCTGCAAAGCATTCCCGTGGGTGAGGTTCTAAAGGAAAGAGGTATTGTGCAAAATGGCCAATGTAGGGTCTGCAATAATAACGGGGAGACAATCTTGCATGTGTTAAGGGACTGTGTGCTTGCCAAGCATACTTGGGGGATGCTAGGCATAGTGGATCGCGATTCTAGTTTTTTCACTAGGAACCTGCAGAAGTGGCTCGAGAAGAATGTGAGGCGAGCGTCCTTTAAGACTGATGGTATACCCTGGTGTATTGTTTTCTCGGTGGTTGTGTGGAAGCTGTGGATGCACAGGAATAACATGACTTTCAAGGAGAAACCAGTTGATCAAGCTGCGTATAAAGGTGTAATCCATGCTGCTCAAGAACATATGTACTGTATGGGTAAGGCTGGTAGGAGGACCATTCAGACCATGGTTCAGGTTAGGTGGAGAAGGTCGGGTGTTGGCTGGGTCAAGTGAAATACGGATGGTTCAGCTCTGGGCAACCCAGGGAGAGCTAGCGGAGGTCGGCTTATTTGTACTTCAAATGAAGAGTGGATTAGGGGTTTCACGCGTAACATTGGTGTTGCTTCCAGTGTAGAAGCTGAGCTTTAGGCTTTGAGGGATGGGTTATCTTTATGTATTTCTCTTAATATGATGGCTTTAGAAATTGAAGTTGATGCAAAGGTGATTCTGGATTGGATGAACAGAGAGTGTTGCAGTAATTTGAACCATTCTCCTCTTATAATGGATTGCAAGGCTCTTATCAACCAAGTGCCTCAGGTAAGGATGATGCACTGCTTTCGCGAAGCTAACAAGTGTGCAGATGCTCTAACGCGTAAAAGGCCCAGTATCCAGCAAGATTTTGTTGTTTTCGAAAGTCCGCCTATGGACATTTCTATGTTTTTGTATTATGACCAAATTGGCATGTATTATGAGAGGACTCATCCTTAAATAGTTGGTTTTCTCAATTAGTTTTAATGCAATTCTGCTATTTACCCAAAAAAAAAAAAAGAATACCCCAACTATGGTAATATTGAAATTCATGATTATGACTAGTAAAGATTTTTTTTTTTGAGAAGGAAGATAATTCATTAGAAAACTAAACCCAAATGTCAGACTAAACAAAAGAAGAGATGTCTGGAGGAACAGACTCCATCCAAACCTCTAAAGGAAATGATAATCTAGTTCTCTGAGCTAAGGCATGTGCTACGACATTGTCGTGCCTGCCAATATGAGAGAAAGAACAACTTTGGAAAGAGTTAAAATGAGACAAAATATCTTTTAAGATGTGTCCTCCCTGGAAGTGTGACACATTCCTGTCTTGTAACAACTTGATAACAACAGTGGAGTCCCCCTCAAAGTCTGAATTGTGGAAACCTGTTTCACTAGAAAAAAGAACCGCACGACGAGCAGCCATTATTGCCACCAACTCCGCTGACGGAGGTTTCACAATTTTTTTCGAAAAGGTAGCCATAACCTCTCCCTCAGAATTACGGATCACCACATCGAGCCCTGCGCCATCTGACTCCCCAAATAGCACCCCATCAAAGTTGATTTTCACAAGATTTTCGCTAGGTGGCCTCCAATTTACTGCTATTGTTGCACTTCTCTCAAGAGGCATCTTCTGACCGTGTCTAGCTTTAAAATTCTGCAGATAGTTATCTGCAAAATCTGCTAGTTTGTCTATGGGAACGGTGGCTGCTTGAAGGCAAGACTTGTTCCGATGATGTCGGACAGTCCAAGCTGTGACTGCAAACAGAGGAAACAATCACGATTTTGTCTACACAAGATGGACCAGGTCAGTAAAAGAACCCTCCTCAGCCCGAGTGTTAACTAGCCACCCAAAACTCCTTCGCCAAACCTAACGGACCTTCAAACATCCCCACAAAGCATGCATGACGTCTTCTAGATGTTCGGAGCAAAGGTGACACACATTTTCTTGAATAATGGTTCTTCTCAACAAGTTTTCCTTCATAGGTAATGAATTTGTGCAAGACTTCTAGAGAAAGTGTTTAATCTTGCCTGGGACTTTGAGCTTCCAAACTCCCTTCCACAAATTTCTCTGTACCTCCGCAGCATCCGAATCTAATTCACCTACCTGTAGCTCTTCACACAGAATTTTATACCCCGTCTTCACTGAAATATAGCCACTTCTTTTAGCAAGCCAAACCAAGGAGTCGGACTGGGGAGTGATACACAAGGGTAAGGATTTAATACTCTGCGCGTTAAGGGGGTAAAAACATTGGTCGATCAGACTTAAATTCCACCACCCCGAATTAGGATCTATGAGCATATCAACAGTAGCATCCAAAGCAAGAACCCCTCTATGGAATAAAATTATGTCTTCATTAGCATTTGGTAACCAAGCTTCTTGGAAGATCTGAATACTTTTGCCATCCCCAATTCTACAACGGGCATGCCTCTCGATTAAATTTTTTGAGCGAAGTATACTTTTCCATGCAAATGAACCCATGGCTAACCTTGCATCAAACACACTACCATTTGGAAAATATTTGGCCTTGAACACTTTGTAAAAAAGGGAATCCGCATCGTGAGTCTATCTCCATACTTGCCTCACTAACATTGCTTTATTAAACTTACCAAGATCTTTAAATCCCAAACCTCCCTCTAATTTTGGCTTGCACAAGACCTCTCACTTCTTCCAATGAATTTTTCTCCTATCTCCCCTTTGATCCCACCAAAATTTCCAGATAAGCATTTCAATGTCTTGGCATAAACCCATCGAAAGACAAAAGCAACTCATAGCAAAGGTGGGGATGGCTTGAACAACTGCTTTCAACAACACTTCTTTGCCCACTTGAGAGAGTAATTTCTCCTTCCACCCTTGGAGTTTTCCCCACACCCTATCTTTGATGTAATTCAAGCTAACTTTCTTATTTCCTCCCACCACCGCTGACAAGCCCAAGTACTTCTTATATTCTTTAATCTCGGCTACTCCCAACAGATTTTTAATGGTCTCTTTAGTGAAATTCGAGACATTTTTACTAAAGAAAAAGATGGTTTTTGCAGAGTTAATCTTTTAACCCGAAGCCTTCTCATAAAGACTCAAAAGAGCTTGGATGGCTACCACATCCTCTACTTGAGCCCCACAAAAAAGGAGACTATCATCTGCAAAAAATGAGTGAGAACTTTCATCGAGTCACATTCATCATTCTCTTGATTCTCGTTACATCTTTTAATCTTCTTCTATTTATTTTAACATGATATCAAAACCACATGTAACTTTGACCTTCCCATGTCCCAAGTGTAATCCTTGTCTTTAGAACTTTATAGTGTTCCTCAATCATCGTCACAAGAAACAATAAGTTTCTGACAAGTTTCATTTGTGGATCCTCACTAAATAAGATTGGACTTGAGCCTATAAATTTTTTAGGAATACGAAATTTATTATGTATCTAAATATATTTATTCATAAATATGTTTATGCATATGTATAGGATTACAAACTACTACTACTACTACTACTACTACTACTACTACTAATAATAATAATAATAATAATAATAATAATTAATGGGGAACTAAAAAAATTGCACCGTCTCTAATTCGTCCACAAGAGTTGTCCAAAGCCAATGGCCAGCCCAGCACTAGAAGGTCGTCCATAAGCAAAAGGTCGTCCGTGAACATAAGGGTTATCCAGAAGCAAAGCTTCTGGACGATCTCCCAACACTTGGAAAATTTCCAAAAATGGATTTATCTACATAAACTTAAAATTCGGACCATGTGGTACTATTTTGAAACATGAACAAGATCCTTATTCATCGCTATAACTTCTTATAAGTACTTGACTTCTAATGACAGTTGTAGAAGATAAGATTAAACATTCTAACTTCTATAGTAGTTGCGGAAGTTAAGTCTAAACCATCCAACTTCCACAAATTTTGGGGAAGTTACTAAATAAATAACCGCTCCAAAGCTAACTATATAAAGACAAATTCACATCAAATCGAAGTAAGTTTTCATTACTCCAAAAAAAATTGGAATTCTTGAATTCTAGAGAAAAAACTAACTTAAGTATCGGAGAATTCTTGGCCGGTTCAACCCGGTCTCTTTTGATCTTGTGTCTTCTTCATTTCAAGCCTTCCAAGTGATCACCAGCTCATTGAAGCCCGGAACATTCAGCATTAATAATAATAATATGAATCTTTAGACAAATTTTTTCTTTTAAATCCACAAGACGAAGAAATTCAAGAATAGGTATTTGTCGAAATTTGGAATTATTCTGCAACTTTTGTCATCAAAATTATTATTAATGCTGTGAATCTTTAGACAAGTTTTTTCTTTTAAATCCATTTAGACAAAGAAATTCAAGAATAGGTATTTGTCGAAATTTGGAATTATTCTGCAACTTTTGTCATCAAATTATGGTCCCATCACATATTGATTAGTAACTCTTGGGATATGTTTAGGATGGCAATTTTGCAAAATGAAAAACATTGTGGTTCATCAACTTCATTTTCCACATATATTTCAATAATGTGTATGTTCTGCCATTTGCATCACAAAAACATAAGTTGTAGGAACATTCAATTCATAATTAGGCACGCAATCCTATTAGATTTTGAGATTAAATTCAATCAATTATTAAAAAAAGGAAGAAACTTAGAGTCAAACACTAAATAATTAAAGTCGAAAAAAAATATTTTCAAGGTTGACTTTAAATATCAAATACTTATTAATGACTCTCTCCGTCCCACTTTGTTTGTCCTATTTAAAAAGTCAAATTTTTTAACGGAACATTATTTATTATTTTGTCTGCCTTATAAAAATGTATAAATTTACAAAACTGCACGTAAATAAATTTATCAGTTTTTTTTTTAAAAAAGAGTTATTTTTAATGAGGCAACTAAAAATATGCCATAATTAGATTGATTTTTTAAATATTTGTTAGTTTTCTTTTCAAATAGTTTTGAAAATACAGTAGGGATATAATATGAATATTAGTAAATTAATTAATTTTATTTTTAGAAACATGACAACATTTTGGGACATCCCAAAATAGAATAAAGGATAAACAAACTGAGACAGAGAGAGTAACATTTTTTTATTCAGTAATTAAATTTTCATTTTAGGTCAATGAGTTATGTGTGCATTAGATAATAATCGAATTTATATATTTGTGTACAATTTGTGCACGTAGTTCATTTTCAACTTTTTATTCGTATTGTTAAATTCAGTAATATAATATCTATTCATATATTATATTCAAGTATTCATAGCTTTTGGTCAATATTTGTTAAAAAAAAAAAAAACTAGTACTTTATTGTTGTTCTTAATTTATTATCATGCATTTCTCACCCCCAAAAAAATTAAAAATTGTAACGTATATTTTATTGTTTTGCTTGTTATGAACAACAAATATATAGAGAGATGCAACATGCGATTAGTCGTTTTGGCTGTTAAAAATAATGTGTTTAAAATTCAAAATTCTATTTTTTAACTACAACTTATCGTAACTTTCTTGCAAACACTCATTTTAAATTCAAAATACAGTTTTTCAATAGTTTATACAAACACACCCAATCGAAGCACACATGCATCCTATCACCCAAGTTAACTAGGATTGAAGTCAAATCCTCTTCAGTATTAATATTTTAAGATTTTTCTCTCCCAAAAAAAAAAGTTTTAAGATTTGCTTTAAATTCAAACCCTAAACAATAAAGTTAACAATTTACTTTATTAAAGACGTACTAACAAAAATAATTATTTAGGGTTTGACTTTAAATGTCAAATACTAAATAATTAACCTTTTATTTTAGGCCGGCTATGTGTGCATCTTGCTTGTTCGCATGCATAATTCTGTGCCCAAATTGGGCGCAAAATTTGCTCCAAGTTCATGTTCAAGATTTTACTTGTCTTCTCAAATGTCTTTTTCCAACGTTAAACTCGAAAATGTAGAATGTTTTTTATTTTTTTTCCCGAGAAATAAATGAAGATGGATTTTCTTGATGAAAAATTAAGGGGTGAGGATGAAATGTCAAATAGAAATTTGAAGAGGACTTTGCTGTATTCCACGTAAATTTGAAACTTTGAAGTATTAAAGCGTGGGTTTTGGGCACATAGAATAGACTTTGTGCAGTATTAATTAGTGTATTATACACTCGGTGCCCAAACTAGGTTCCTTTGGAAAACACTTGGTTTTGGGCACATAGAATAGAAGTGTATCCTATACCAGGTCTGTTTGAAAGAGACAAGTACTTATTATTAGATTTTCAGCTTTTTTCACTAACATGGAAATCTCAGGAATTTAAAAAATTGGCCAGTGAGTGCATTGACTCAATTCCGTTCTTAAAATACTTGGCAAAAATCAAAGTGGTTAGAAACTAAACTTGCAAGTAAAGCCTGGGTCCCTGAGACTTTGCTTTCTATATACGTAATACGTTTTTATTGGCCTTAATGCTAGTCCTCCTGCACTGCAACACATTGTGCTTGCTCTTTAGTGGAAACATATCAGCCGTTCGATAGTGATCGGACGGTGGGTCTCGTCGCTGTCCAATTGACTCAGACGAAGAAACTGGACCGTATTGAGTTTATGGGCTGCATCGATCATCGTTCAGAATCTTCTGTATCACAGTGTAGAATATACTTAGAGTAGAGACTAGAGAGAAATAAACAATTTATTATTTCCATTAATATTATTATTTCGATGGTCAATGCATAATGTTATGTGTCATCTATTTCGTCATCAAAGATTTCCCAGATTGTATCCCATGTGACCGTTTGTGTATAGTTTTGGTAAAGTCGACCATTTTCAGGCCAGGGTGTGACAAAAGTAAAAAAGAAAAGGGAGCTGTTTTTATTATTTTGTCTTGCATTTCCCAAAAGGAAAAAAAAATCAAATTTCGAAATACTTTTTGACTCAATGCAGCAGCCTATTTTGAGAAAAGATTGAAATAGAAGGAAACAAAATCTGAAATCATTCAGAAAATTGGCTGTGATCAATATTTTGTACTATATAATTTATAATATAATTTTGTTTAACAAAATAAGAAACCCCCTTGAGCTGAGCCACACACGGTGACGGTCTAGTCACATGCAGCTGCTTTTGACCAGCCCAAGCGTGGTTTTGAAGTGCAAAAGTCTTCGTTTGTGGTACTTTATCCGACGGCCAAGATCCTATGACCAAGCAAAAATTTTCGAGATTCAAAAATTGCTTACATGCTTTGCAAGCCCACACCCACACATTACATAAAAAGGGGAATTGGAGGAGTAATTTTGCACAATAAAGGAAACAAACAAATCAACGTAATTATAGCAAGACAAAGAGATAAAATATTTGGTTTAAATAAATAAATAAATAAAATAAAATGGGAATTACAAACAAAACATGTTCAATCACATTCCACGAAAACATGCCTCGAGTGTCTCACGGAGAGATATGCGGCGCCGCTGTATTCAATCCCTACCACTACTACCTTTACTTAAATCCCCGCCCAAAGTGTGAATCTGGCTTTCGAATTTGGCGCCAAAGTCTTAACGGTCAATAAAGCAAAACTATGGAGAGAGACCCAAGAAAAAAGCGGGCTTTCCCAAAAAAAAAAAAACAGAAAAGAATTTATAAAATAAAACTACCTATTTAAACTTTGGGACCCAGTAACCGACGTCTGAGCTGTCATCCACGTGTCAGAGACCCTTTACCCACCCGAGGCCTATCGTCTCTCCTCGTACATTACAATTTGCAACCTCCTTCACTGTTAAAAAAAAGCTACTGCTGTGTTTTTCTTTCTCTGTGTCTCGAATATTTCGCCCCCACAACAACGTACTGTCCACGTCAAACACGTGGTCCACCCCACCCTGCTTTTCCCACAATGTCGATGTGGATCTATTTCCGTGATGATATGGACCCACCACCTCCACCACCGTCTGATTTGGCGGGAGACAGGTGATCTTCCCGCCACACCCCCAAAATTGAATGAGATAAAACTAACAAAACGGGGGCATATACTATTACTATTTATATTTAGTTTGTGTTTCTATTAATAAAACAAACGGTACCGCGTCCGCGTATTCAAAGTTTTGCAATTTCAAACCGCCTAGATTTTTTTGTCGTTTAACCGACGCTCCCCCTCGTTCTCAGACATTATAACCACTCCCGTTTTAGTTTTTAATGTAAAAATTCTAAAATGTCGTAAAGGACTTTATGCACTTCATGCCACGTGGCACAGTGCTGTTTAACATAGGCTTTTTTTTTAAAAAAAATTATAGTTACTGTTGGAAACGGGATTTGGTTTGGGAGGTGCCACGTAGTACATAGTCGGTGGTGGGAAGAGAGACAATGGGCGAACCAACGAACGTGCTTTCTGACGGGAATGCACGTGATACGTCAGACCACTTGGGACCCACGTTGTTAGTTTAATTGACAGCATGGGGTTGACAGTAACATTACTCCATTGTCCAACACGTGTCGGGAAGTTTGGGGACTTATTTATTTTTTAAAATATCAAAAAATTCAAAACCCTCACCGTTAGGAGGGAAGGGAAAGACTCAAAGACATTTATAAGTCCGAAGGCGTGCCTCCACGACTACGTTATGAGTCCATGCGCTTTAATTGTGCTGCCCAGCCAATTATATGGGACCACGTCATGTTACCCTCTGTCTTAGTTAGGGTGAAAGCTATCATGAGGGCACCCTCACTGCATTTGCCCTTGCTTTGCATCAACGAGTGGTTACTCGTATAGCTGGGTGGTTGACAGGTTTTTTTTTTTTTTTTTTTTTAATTATAATTTTTTATTTTTAAATAATATATCAACTTACAACGTCTACTCTTAATAATAATTCTTTATTATCAAATTAAGACACTTATTAATTTTTATTATAGGCAAAGATTGAACTCCAAATTTATCATACAACTATCAAATATTTTACTTATTGAACTAGTTAAAATCCACGTGTTTGGCATGAATAAAATGATTTGAATAGTGACATTTTATTAAAACTTGGTGCTTGATATTATACATGTAACATGATATTACTCTTATTGTCACATGTTGTGGGGTTGATAAATCCGAACAGGATACCACTTTTTTTATTTACAAGAAAAATGTTTTCCTTACTTGTAAAATAGTGCTTTATCCTAGCTTATAATGTATATATATTTTTTCTTTTATTTGTCTGTTTAAAATTTGAATTTGAAAACTATAAAAAGAAAATTTGATAA
Source organism: Castanopsis chinensis (assembly GCA_032878915.1). Taxonomy (NCBI): domain Eukaryota; kingdom Viridiplantae; phylum Streptophyta; class Magnoliopsida; order Fagales; family Fagaceae; genus Castanopsis; species Castanopsis chinensis. Next base: position 5,735,931 of record JAVQMG010000115.1, on the reverse strand, counting down.
TTATAATAGTTATTAATAGCATTTATTTAATTATGTTTATATATGGAATTATATATTTTAGCATTATGCATTTTTTTATAATTTTGATAGTGATTAATAAGTATTTATTTTAATTGTGTTTAGATATGAAACTATATATCTCCTCTACCCTTGTGTGTCTGTATTAAATTAATTAGTATTCTAAAAAAAAAAAAGATATGAAACTATATAAATAATTTTTTTATAATAATTGTTTTTATATATGGAACTATATATTTTTATCATTAAAGAAAATATTGTATACCAAGATTCTAATGTAGGGTTTAAATTTATGAAATCTCAAAAATTAATATGGCACAAGGTTAATTAATAATTTCAATTTTATATATATTATAGCTTATAGATATTGTAGGGATAAAAGACTTATAAAGTATAGTGGGTTGTGGGCCTTGTCCGAGAACGTCTAGTAGTCCGAGGACAAGGGTAAGGTAGGGAAGACATGCGAATCCAAACACTGAGGACAAATCACGACTGGGAAAGTTTGAGAAGGCAGCCCGAGAAAGACCTTCTCGGCTAAGTAAGGCAGAGGTCAAAGGGTGCGAATTGCCATTGGGGGCAACTTTATGGAAGATTCTATTGATAAGGATGAGTATCAGTGGAGCATAGGACCAATGAGAGCTGAGAAATATCGAATGAAAAGCTATGTCTACCATGTTGAATGCTCTACAGTTAACCCTCTAGCCGCATTAATGTAGAGGTGATGCTTGAACAGTAACTAGCAACCTTACAGCTACACCTAAATACTTCAAGAAAGTGCTGAGGAGAATGCCAACAGCTTACCCTACACGTGGAGGGTGATGATGAAGAAGAGCGTAGTATATAATAGAGAAAGAAGTCCTTTATGAGGGGGATGGAAAAATTAGAGGAGAGAAAAACCATTGTAGCTCTAAGAAATGGACTTGTAACCAAATTTAAAGGAAACATATATAAGATTTAGTCTTCTCAGACTGTGTCGATGACAATTTACTTAAGTAAAACAATTTTATTCTTGTTCTCTTTTCATCTGGGCTCACTAAAATTATTAACTGATTCATTAGAGCAAAATTTTTTAGCTCACTCTCTATAAATTTATTGTATTGAGATTTATTGTACAGATATAATATAGAAGACCATTAATATTATTAAGAGCCTCATTTTTAGAGTCATGTGTGTCTGTCTATATATATATATATATATATATATATATAAACTAATTTTTTATGTTTATTTGCACTTCTTAAGGTTTCCAATTGATAGGTCCATGGGTCAAATCCCTTTTCCTTTTACTATCAAAATATTTTTTAAAAATGTTTTAATTTATTTGAAGTTATTTTACACCCTACATAAAATTATAAATTTCAAATTCTAGTTTCTTTTATTAGATTAAAATTTTGTTCATAATGATTTTCTTTTATTGATTATTTATACTATTAAATTTGTTGACCTTTTTAATATATGTTTACTTATTTTTCTATCACAATTCTATCTTTTGATTAATGCTAGTGCATGAATTTTGCACAAAAAATCTATATTCCGAACATCTACAAAGAGGATAGATAGAAGTTTCTCAAAAAAGAAAAAGAAAAAAAAAAGAGGATAGATAGAAGACATCGAAACTCCATCATATGCGAAATTTTAGATTCCCTCCAAAATGGGCAAGATTCTAGGCATATAACCATTACCCATAATCATAAAAGAGTTGATTGAATTTTTCCGTGCACATAAATTACTATTTCCTTAATAAGTTTAATTCTATCCTCTTTTATGTCCTATCTTGTAGGTATTTGTCGAATATGGACTTTTTTATTTATAATAAGAATACTGTAACTTTCATTAATTTTTTTTTTCAAAAGATCCTAAGCCAATGCGGATTTAAGCATACTAGAGTTTTTCTCTATCCATGTTATAAAAGAAGCAACACCCTTGACATATTGAGTCAATATGTGTGTTGGTCGGTTACTCCAGCACTTCACATGACACAATTAGATCATTTTAAACTCCTGTAGTTTCAGCTGTACATTTCCAATATAATGTCGAATGTGGACTTAATATACTTATGTAACATAATTAAAAAGATTTGATCATTATATTTTTATTGCTGTAAAAAAATTGTTCTAACTCTTTATTTTACTTGTTCAATGAAAGCTCCATATGCTTATATCTTTTATTTTCAATTTTTTTTTTTTTTTATAGAACATACTAAAATTTTATATAAAATTTAATCGAACTTGCATTTTGACTATAGATTCAGGACCAAGAGCGTAAGCTTTTTTTTGGGAAGGAATGACCCAAAGCCTACATTGAGTTAAGTTCCTATGTAATTTTAATGATGATTTATGAACTATACGGTTGAATTTTGAACATATACTCAAAAGGAACTGTAAGGCTATTACTTAAAGGCTGATCAGTGATAGATGCAATTTTTCATGTCTATTGTTAATGATTTTCAAAGAATTTTCTAACTTAGTCAAGAGACTTGAGCTCAATAAGATAAAAGACCTCTTCTATATTGGAGAATCAAAGTTTGAATTTCTTCACCCTATTGTTGTATTTATCGAACTATAAATTTTACAAAAAGATGAACGGCATTATATATCACCAAATTCACGAGGAAGTGAGAGAGGGTGAAAAAAAAATTAAAACTCGTTTTTCAGGTTTCAATGTTGGATTGAAATGATATGTCATCTATCTTTTAAGTTTGTAGTTTGCATTTAGATATCAATTCCTTGAAATGTGATTTAAATGTGAGAGAGGTCATTGTGACTTGCTTTTCATGAAAATTGAATAAACCAAACGAGCTAGATCTGAAAATTACATGAATGCGATGTATGTTCCCTTATGATTATCAAAAAATTTCTTGAAATTATATGAGAGAGATCATAAAAAGGTAGAAGATATCCCCTCCCACCATAAACCACCTCTTTTCAAATACTCAAATGACTAGTTAGTCCCCCCTCAACCTCATTAGCGAATCAGAGGAATATGCTATCTACAGTTATACCACTCATTAGCACAACTTGTTTTTTTAGAAGGATAGGGTTCGAATCCTCCTCTATACAGCTGCTCATTAAGAAAGTATTATGTGTACGACAAATACAAAAATAAGTAAAATCTGATTGTTAAATTACATATTGACTCTTGATTGTTTGAGTATTTTTATCCGTTCGTGCAAAAATTCATGTATTCAAATACAAGAATCTACTTTTTCTATTTTACATACTCAAATTTTAAAACACCCCACATCATATTATCAATTTTACACTACATTTAACTAAAATATTATTTATTATTTATTTTTTTATTATTATGATAAAATAAATAAAATACTAGTGTTAGTATAAATTGACTAGAGTACAATAATAGACTGTATATAATTTACATATTTTTCTATTATTTGGTGTAAGTGCCGTTAGTATAAAGTATAAGCAAAAGCGGTTATAAGCAAGAGCAAATATCAAAACAAAGGCTACAACGAGCAGTACAAAGCAAAAACCGGCCGAAACAAATTGGCAGCGGAAAAGGCCGATACGTGAGCGGTGATTTGTCACGTGTTGGACGTCACTGGATAATAATTCAGGGTCGGCAAACAAATCACAACGTAATTACAAAGTCATCTCCCAACGCTGTTGGTCCCACTCTTAACAGCCACGTGGGATGAACCCAACAAGAAGAAGAATCAAAGACACACACACACCCAACCCAAACAGTAACACTGTGCTCTCTCTCTCTCTCTCTCTCTCTTATTAACCTCTCTTGCCTTTGCTTCCTTGCTTTGCTTTTTTTTTTTTTTCTCCTATTGAGTCCAATGCACGCAAAGTGATGCTATGGAGGGTGACGTGGCATCCGAGCTGGGCTTTTCAACCACAATTATAGGGCAACGTTGACACGTGGCGACATCATTGGTTTACCTTAAGTTGTGAACTAAGGTCACTACGGGCAGCCTCTCGGGCAGTTCAGTACTTAACCCTAATGGCTTCTTTACTTTAGAGGAATTGGCGTGGTTTAGAAAATATTAAAATATTAGTAAATATTAAAATAATATTAAAACTTAATAATATAAATAGGGAGGGATATATGTGTGTGTTCTCATTGTCCTAAGAGGCAGAGAGTTAAGAAGAAGGCGTGCTGTGCGCTTTTGAGAGAGAGAGAGAGAGAGAGAAATTAAAACTCTTTTACAGAGAAGAGTTTGGTAGGGCCTGTTAATGGCGATTTGATCGAAGGCTTGGCTGCAATAAATTTGAGAGTTTGGGGATATATTGCATTGGGTCTTTCTTTGCTTATATATATATATATGTATCTAACTATAAAGCCAAAGAGAAAGAGAGGGCGAGATAGCGGTATTTCTGGGGGAGAAATTTGCTTTGCTTTCTTCTTGGAATAAGTGGCGGTTTCAGTCAGAGAATATCTGGGTCGTTGTTATTTAAAGGAGGAACTACACAGAAAGCAGTTCTTTAAGGCCTTGGTACTTCCAAGGCTTTGGTTTTTGCTCTCGTTTTAAGGCTTTCTTTTTGTGTTTCTTTGGTAATTTGAAAGACGAGAATGGTAGAGATGGACTGGCCCTCTTCTTTGAATGAATACGAAAAGCTTGTGATTCGGATGAACACTCCTAGGTTTGTTCCTTTTCCTTCCTCTGTGAATTCCACTCCCTGAGTCTGGATCTCTGGCTTTCATCCACAAACACACACAGACTGAGTTGCTTTTTTAAAAAAAGGAAAAATTGGTCATGCTGTTTAGAAAAAAAAAAAAACATTAATTTTCTCTTTGATTTCATATTGCAAAATTTCGGTGCCGTGCGTTTCTTTCCTGTTCTTTGATTTTAATTTGAATTATTGTTGACTTGTATGGTGATCATAGTCGTACAATTTTTCACAGATTATTTCTGATTTTTTTTAAGTGCTAGAAATTGATTCTTTCAACAACATCGTACAAGTGTTTTCAACCCTGAATTTCCTGTTCTTTCCTTTCTCAAAAAACTTTCTTAAGGAACAAGTTTATGAGATTTTGAGTCTTGTCCTCCCTGAAATCCTTTTTTTTTTTTTTATTGGAAAATATTTAACTTTCCCTTACGCAAAAAATACTTTTCCAAAACCTTCCGAACTAATTCTTCACACGCTATGAAAACAAATTTCCACCGTCATTTAATTAATTATTGACATCAAATTCATTATTTAATAAGTTTTCTGACTTTTCCATGCCCACCCCACTTTCTCTTTCTTTCTTCTAGTAAATTTTTACAACCTAAAACGACTTTTCAAAGACCTCGATTTTTTTACAATTCAAAATTTGAAAAATTAAAAACGAAAAAGGCTCTCTCTGACTTGACCTGTCACTGCTGTTGCGCAGGGTCGTGATCGACAATGCCGTTTGCCCCACTGCGACTCTTGTTACGGTAAGCCTCTCACGAAACCCCTCAAGCACGAAATCAATTTTTCTATGAAAACTTTTCCCAAAAAAACAAATTTGACTAACTGGGTTTTTTTGTTTTTCTCTTTTGCTTAATTTACAGGTTGATAGTGCTAGAAGGCATGGAATTTTACTTGAGGCCGTGCAGGTTCTCACGGATCTGAACCTTTCCATCAAAAAGGCTTACATATCTTCAGATGGAAGATGGTTCATGGATGGTAAGAGGAAAAAAAAATCAAGCTTTTTAATTTTTTTTTTGTTTTTCTTTTTGTTAAATTAATGGTGTCCATGCTAACGTGCACCGAATTGGTGCGTACGTTATTTTAAATGTGTTGTTTCTAGTTATTGAAAATTTCTGAAACATGTGTTATGTTCTGTTTTTGGCTGCAGTTTTCCATGTGACTGATCAAAGCGGAAACAAACTTACGGATGAGAGCGTTATCAGATACATTGAACAGGTAATTATCCCATTCAATGCCTAATTTATTGGCCCTCTAATTTTAATAATTATTGCTTTTTTATTAATCAAAATTTGTTTCTTTGTTTGGTGTTTTTTTTGTTAACAGTCTATGGGCAGCATTCACTACGGTCGGACTAACGGCAATAACGGCCTAACTGCCCTAGAACTAACCGGAACCGACCGGGTTGGTCTACTCTCTGAGGTTTTTGCTGTGCTAGCTGACCTTCAATGCAATGTTGTGGAAGCTAAAGTTTGGACTCACAATGGCCGAATTGCTTCACTAATCTATGTGAAGGACTGTGATTCCGGTTGCCCAATTGAGGATTCTCAGAAGATAGACAGAATCGAAGCTCGTTTAAGGAATGTGCTCAAAGGTGACAATGATATTCGCAGTGCTAAGACCTCGGTGTCAATGGCGGTCACACACACTGAGAGGAGGCTGCACCAAATGATGTTTGCTGATCGTGATTATGAGTGGAAGCCAATTTTGAAGCGCAGTGATGACTGTCCCAATGTCACGGTTCAGAATTGGATTGAGAGGGGTTACTCCGTTGTGAATGTTCAGTGCAAGGACAGGTCGAAGCTTTTATTTGACATTGTTTGCACGATGACAGATATGGAGTATGTTGTTTTTCATGCTACTATCAATACAGCTGGAGACAGAGCATATTTGGTACGGAAATTTAATACCAAATCATGAATTGGGTTTTTGCTAACATTAATGTTTCCAATTGAAAATACTGACTCTCTTTTATTATTTGGTACAGGAATTTTACATTAGACACACGGATGGGACGCCAATAAGTTCTGAACCAGAGAGGCAACGCGTAATTCAATGCCTACAAGCTTCAATTGAGAGAAGGGCTTCTGAGGTACTTAACTGTCTTAATTTCACATACCACAGTTGCATTGTTGAGTTGGTCATTTTTAATATATGCTTTTATTAGCTTGCTTGTAAAAAAAAATGTTAATGGTGTGATTGAATTTATTACAGGGTGTGAGGCTTGAATTATCCGCGGAAGATAGGCCGGGGCTTTTGGCCGATGTTACAAGAACGTTTCGAGAGAATGGGCTTAATGTGACGAGAGCCGATATATCAACCGAAAGAGAGATGGCTGTGAATGAGTTTTATGTGACGGATGCAATTGGTAACACTGCAGATTCAAAACTCATTGAAGCTGTTAGACAAAAAATAGGGTTGAGTAATTTGAAAGTGAAGGAATTGCCAATGATTTGTCATAAGAAGGTTGAGAGTGAAGAGCAACCAGTTGGGGTCGGTGGGGCAGTGTTATTATCACTTGGGAGCTTAGTGAGGAGGAATCTATACAATTTGGGATGGATCAGATCTTATTCTTAAATATGCTAGTTTTTCTTCTTTGAAATGAGAAGGGAATTTGGGATTGTAGAGCTTAAAATATTCTTTGCTTCAGGTTTGGACATTTGTGTACATAAAAAGAGGAAGGTGGTGGAATTTGGTGATAGTAGTTATAGTTGGTTGGGTTTGGTTGGTTGAATAGATGATAGATACTTTGAGAGAGAGAGAGAGAGAGAGAGAGAGAGAGAGGGGGGGGGGGGGGGCCTCTCCACCATATTAAAAATGTATTGCTTTATTTGAAGAGGGATTTGAATTTGGAAGAAGGGAAAAACAGGTGGAAAAAGTGTTATGTTGTTGGTTGGGGAGTTTGTGGGATATAGAGGTTATTGCTGGCAAGCACAGGGAGAGAAAACTAGTAGGTAGATGAATAGGGAATTTGTTTCATACAGAACGAATGTGTACATATTAACGACTTTGCTTATCTCAAGTATTTTAGTTTTTAATGGTTGACTTGATTATTTTTTTTATCAAATTTATATCGTAATTCTCTTTGGCCTAATTTGAGTTTTATGATTTGTGTCGTTCTGCCCATGGGAAAGTACATTTTTTTTTTTAATAAATTTGAGAGCAATGCTAGTACCAAGGGGATCCACCTCGTCTTGTGCCCTTTGCCACGACTTGAGTTGATTAATCGAAGGGTCTGTTGCTTTCCCAATAGTTAATAAATCAATTTAAAAAAGTTTTGATATGATTTTCATGAGGAATATAATTAATTATAATTTTTTAATTTTCATAAAAAAATTTTTAAAATAGTTTTTAAACGCACCTTATAAGGTTTCCCTTAATCAAATATTAGAGTTATGCTAAATCTAATTCTAATAAGTTCAATGTTTAAAATAAAATTCATATATCCCAAAAGACACATGATATATTACAGATCCGTTTCATTGGTCATTTGTGGGTTTTCTTAAATGTGACCTAATGAATTTCATAAAACAAGCGTACCTAATTTGTTGGAAGGGACCATAAAGATTGTTTTGAGTGAAATTGCAATTTAAGAACCTCTAGTGAATGACTCTGTTTCTAGCTATTTTCTTTACCCACTAGCAATTAAAGTTTCCAAAGATTGACAATTTCAAGTAAAAGAGCTTTAACCCTATCCCTCCAAAAACAAAATGAGACAGGCCCTCGGTCTATCCAAATAAGGTGAAAATCAATATTCCTATCTTATGCAATAAATTATATACTTTTCTTTTGTGGACATTTAAATTGTTGTCCTTAAGGTCAGGAGACATTTACTAAAAATGTCTGGTTTTTCTTCAAGAACTTGTTCCTTTGTTGTATGACATTAAAATGGCTTTGGAAGAGTAGGTGAGCAGAATCATTTGGAACTTGCTTTCATGAATAGAGGAATTTATATATTACTCCTTCACTTTAAATGTGAATGGACTGACAGGCAGTTATATGGTTGGGATTCATAAATAACAAATGCGATGGTATTACGCCTACCGCCATTCTAGCCTTCATAATTAGGTAGTGTTCACATACGAAGGAAAATGACTGCCTTGAATTTCAGGTTTGTAAGGTTTCGACTTTCAAGATTTGGTAGCAATGTGAGAATCATTCAAAGTCTATTACTCTAAAGACTATTAAAAATCAGAAATAGTTGTTCAATTTATTTATCATTATTCTTTCTTTGGCAGCAATGTGAGAATCATTCAAAGTCTATTACTCTAAAGACTCTAAAAAATCAGAAATAGTTGTTCAATTTATTTATTATTATTTTTTCTTCCTTCTCAGCTTGCATTCTAAGCTTATACATGAAATCAATTTAAAGCTGTAATATGGTTATTAGTTTTTGTTATGGTTGACTACTATATTCTGATCCCCTAGATAGTGATTTCCAACCGTTGATATTGACATGTTCTGGAACGAAATACTTGTTCTTTAGCATTAAGTACAATAACTTAACCGAAAGTAGGAATAATTTTTTAACTTGAAAAGCGTAATTTTTATTTTATTAAGTTGTGAAAGAATGAGGATTCAAGTTATTTGCTCAATTAGCAAAATTTATTGTTGTCAAGATATTTGAATTTAAACTCTTAAGTCTTAACTTGATGATGATAAAGAATAATTGTCATAGAGTTGTTAAAAAATTAAGAATATACAGTAAATATTCTCACAATTTGTGCAAACTTAATAATTTAATAGATAAAATTTAGTTACAAAATTATTTGTAGTTTTAGGCTACAAACTCATACAATAAAATAAATATTAATGCATATTTTGAAAATCTAACCGTTGAATTGCGTATTCTTTACACTCTTAATACATATGTCAAATTTTATGTCAATCAGATATTATTTACTATATAATCTATAAACTTATATTTTATGCATAATTTTAAATTACAAAAATTTGCAATTTAAGTATAATCTATAAAAATGTATTGATCTTTAATTTTCTTGAAATTTTGCAAACATGGAAGATATAAAAAGAAGATGTAATATAATGGTAAATTTGTTAAAATTCTCATTTAATAAAAAGATATTGAGTGAGTTTGTAACCTAAAACTACAACTAATTTTGTAACTAAATTTTGTCCAAATTTAAATATTTAATACAACTCAGAAGCCTAATATCTATGATTGAATAGATTAAAACACAAATTTCGTACTGATTTAGCTATGTGACATATTATAGACAGTGTGACATATGATAGATAGTCAAAATAAAAAACAAAGAAAAAAAAAATACAAAAAATAAAACAAAACAAAATTGAGTGAGTAAGAGAGAGGCGGCTGGTTGTCTTTACTTGTTTTTATCTTGATTAAAAAACTTTAGGACTCTCCCGACAGATATATATATATATTCCAAAAGTGAGAGTTCCTAATCCTAATCGCAGCCTGGGATTCGTCTCATCTTTTGTTTGATCATTTATAAATTTATATTTCCTTACATCAAAAAAAAAAAAAAAAAAAATCTAGCACATAGGATATTAATTGGATTGCTCTTATTGCTTTTAAGATTTCATCTACTTTGTTAAAATACTGTACTACTACCTAGACTGCAACAAATCTCTTCATTTAATATTCACTATTTTTCCTCACTGACCTTTTGCACTATCTCTTATCTTTTTTCTGTGAATAATCATAAAGCTACTCTCAACATTAACTTAAGGGCTCGTTCAATAATATTGTTTTAGTAATATTATTTAAGTATTGTAAAAATATGTGTGACAATTACTTATATAACAATTTTAAACTTCTTCAATTACTCTTTTTTTTTTTTTAAAGGATGAATTACGTATATATAACGTATTTTATTCAAACAAATATACAAGCAACAAAAGCTACAACTCTGTCGGTAGAAATTTAGATAGTTAAGATTACAAAGGTCTGTAACCTATCCCTGGCTAACTACAAGTTACTGCTTCAAAAAAAAAGGGTAATTAAGCAGTGCTTAGATCAAATATGTTGACAAGAAGGTACCCTGTCCATGAGATTCTAATGAAAACTGCCCCCACCTCTGACATTAACAGCAACACGATTACATTCAACATTTTCATCTATATAATAATATGAGAGTGACTTGTCCAGTTGCTACTAAACACATCAAGATACGGACACTTGTTTAACAGTAGACACGTGTTCAGTGACAACTGTTATTGAACACAAGTAGCTCCAATAATACTTATATTTGTAGCATTCCTCCCAATTCAAATGTAATATAAATGTGCCAGCTAAGCCAAATCTAACAACAACAACAAAAAATTTACCCAATATATATTTTTCCCCTCTTTTTAATTATTTTATTTAGAAATGACTTATATCCATTGTATTAATGCTTTGAACAGAAGCTTAATCCTTAGTATTACAACAACCCATAGAAGCGTTCTCTATTTAGAGAGACACAATTGGAAAATACATGGTATCTAACTCGATATAATTTTGCAAATTTGACAATAAAAATCTCTATCATAACTTGATTTCAGCTATTTTGTTTTGTAGATAATTTATTTTGTATAGTAAGCCAAAGCATAAAATCCAATCACTTTTCACCAAGAGCTTTATAATACAACTGGTTAACATTTAGATTCAAATCTCACTTCGCTGACTATATATATTGAATTATCAAAAAAATCACCCTTAATGCACTTTCTGAGATACTCATTCAAGTCTTTTAACCAATATCTTAACATTTGTTTTTGAAGTTCTTTATAATTACCAGAAAGATGTGAAACGAGAGGTAGCTAGTTAGATAGTCTAATACTAATTGAATGTTGTTGTTATTGATAGCTGTCACTGGTACATGCATGGGTCACAACTCACATCACAAGGGACAATATTTTTCAACTCCCACTGCTAGCTAGGCTGTAAGAATCAATGTTAATTAGTTGTTTTTACAAGGATGTAGTAGTAGTGGTGGTCCATACCATACAAAGAGAAATTGGGGGTGGTACTTTTTAATTTTTATAGACTTGTAGCGAGAGTTATTGGTGCGTTGGTGGTGAACAACTAAGGAGTTTTTGACTTGTAAACAAAGTGGTAGTAGTAGTCTACATGATTAATAATATATGGTTTAAAACTTTAGATGAATGAACCGCGTAGGCTTTGGGGTTCAAACCGTGACTGACTATGTAACACGGCGTCAACTACGCCGTTTTACACGGGGTTGCCACTTGCTAGTCAAAATCAATTTAAGGCCTTTGTTTGTACGGATAAAGAAAGAAACAGCGTGTGAATCACACGCACCAGTGTGTGTACCTTTTTTTTTTTTTAATTCTTCATTGCCTAATTTGGTTTACCGGTGTGCAACTAATTGGCCAATTCGCCAAAACCGATATAACTCAACTCAACACACTGGGTTGGGTCAGTTTTTAGGTTTTGGTGGGTTGGGTTATAAAATTTTTTTTGATAACGAGTTGGGTTGGGTTTGGATCACAAAATTTCAAACATGCCAAACCCAACCTGACCCACCCATATATTTAATATATATATACATATATTTAAAATATATTATATAATTAATAATTTTTTAAAAATAATCAACTCTTCCTATCCTATATAAAAGCCAATTAAATCATACAAACCTAGTAAATTACTATTATTGTTGTTTAGTCATTAATGTTGTTTGCCTTTAAGGAGTTACATTGATACTAATCTTTGAGATTTTTTAAATATATTTATATTTTTTTTCTACTCAATTTATTAATAATAATAATAATAATAATAATATGTCCAATCCATGGGTTCAACCCAACCCAACCCAACTCGACCTATGAGGGTTGGGTTGGACTTATGTGATGGGTTGAGTTGGGTTGAATTTTTTTCTACCCACCATGGTGGGTTGGGTCAAAAAATCCCTTCAACTCGATCCAACCCGACCCATGCACACCCCTAATTTGGCTTATGCCTCTCTCTCTCTCTCTAAAAAACTGTGCCTCTGGTGGTGAAGACTAAAGTTTGTACATGAAATAGTTGATACCTTCATTGGTTTGGGGGCTCAAAAACAGTATGAGCTTGTTTTTAGATACCACTATGCCTGAAAAATTATCAAATATTTTTGAAATACAGTGATTTATGGTATTGGTAGTATTCCATAATAATAATAATAATAATAATAATAATAATAATAATAATAATAATAATAATAATAATAACTACCCTCATTACACGTGCTTCGCGCATAAGATCAGTTTTTTTTTTAGTGGCCCTATTTTGTAGAAAAAAAATTTTATATATAATTTTAATTTTCAGAATTTAATTTATAAGTGGATAAAGAAGTTTGAAAATTTACAGGAAAGTAATCCTATTTTTTAGGCAATCTTTTAGTAGGAGTTAGAGTTGTATTTTTACTAGATTGTCCTTTAATTTTGTTTATACTTTTTTTTTAAAACCAATTTTGTTTCTACTTAAACTTAGGAATGTAGGGGTATTTTCGAAAAAAAAGAGAGAGAGGAATTCAAATAGGGGAAGTCCCTTGAATAGTAGTATAGATAATTAGGTTATGTTTGATAATAGTTTTTGCTTTCTATTTTCAAAAATTTGTTTTTGGGAATCAAAAACATATTTGGTTAGTTGAAATTAAAAAGATAATTTTTTTGAAGAAAAAAATAGAAAATACTAAAATATGTTGTTATTAGGATTTGAACTTTAATGCTAACTCATAAAATGAGACAAATTCATTAAATTAAATACGTATTTTCATTAACTTTTGAAAATTAGAAATTGAAAACAGCGCTGTTTTCAGTTTGTTTCACAAATTGAGTTTTGAGAACAGTTTTTGTTTTCTGTCCATTTTAGGTTGTCAAACAAGTTTTTTAGTCTCAAAAATAGAAAATTGTTTCTAGAAACAGAAAATAAGGGGAAAAAATAGTTACCAAACATACTCTAAGAGTCCTGATATATATTAATCATCAATTTTATGAAACTTTTTTTGAAAAAACTTGTAAAACAAAAAAATTAGTCACTTTTTTATTTTTCATACAAAATTTTCTAAAATGACTTACTAATGTATGTCTTAAAAGCATTATTATTAGTGGTGCTAAAAAATCATATTGCTATTTGTAGTACCAGACACCGATACTAAAAAGCATGCCGCAATGGTAGAGGGAAAACACAAAAAATTGGCTGTTAAAAAAAAAAATTTATTAAAAGTTATATTATTTTATTGTGTTAGTGGTGGTAGTTGTTGTTTATTGTAGTAAATGTATTATTTTATTATGTTATTTATATTATTTTATTACGTTGAAAGCTAAAATAAAACCATTGATATTAGATGTTTTGTAAAGTGAGGTAGTAAAATAGATAAAGTAGCTTTTTGTGGTGCCAAATTGCTAAATTTATGACTCCACCAAAATAATATAAATTCAAAATATGAAGATGTTAATTCTTATATTATGCCAACTGTATAATGGAAATACCTCATAATTTATATCTTTTTGCCTTTGATCATTTTAGAAATATTTTCTATGTTACACGTAATTGCGACAAAATCAATATACATTATTTAAATATGCAATGCCTAAGATTATATAGGAAATAAATGTTTTTCATAATGGAGAGATGAGAAGGGTACTCCTATAATAACACGGAGTAAGTTTCTTTAAAGTGTAGTTTGGGCGTTTTTCTATTTTTGTGTGTGAGAGTTACCGGGTGTGTTAGGGTTTTGGGATGGTGAGTCAATAAGGGGCTGTTTAGATCATCAATTTTCATAACTCATAACTCAAAAATGGTGGGACCCATAGTGAGAAGTCATTTTGGGAGCACTATAACTTTATTTCCATAACTCTATTTCCATCACTCAATTCTTTGATTTTTGAGTTATGAGTTATGGAAACTGAAAACACATTTCGACTGTTTTCAGTTTCTATAACTCATAATTCAATGACATTTTTGTAATTAAACACACGTGGAGGACCCATAGTCGCAACTTTTGACCAATGACTTTTTTTTTTTGGATTCGGTCTACATTCTTCATTTTTTTTTTCACTGGGTTTGGTCTTCAGTTCTGGGATTTTTTTTTTCCACTAGGTACTGGAAAGAAAAGAAAAGAAAAGAAAAAGTTGCACCAAGTGACAGGTATGAGACCCACAAATAGTGTGAAAAATATTGAGTGATGGGAAGTGAGTGATGGTGCCAAACAACTGTAGTATTTTAAAGTGATGAGTGACGGAAATTGAGTGACCAAAAAAACCCATCCAAACAGCACCTAAATGTTTGTTGGTGGTTATGCTCATATTTGTGAGGTATGTGAATATTGTTTATGAGAGTACGTGAGTTTGGTTTGTGAGTTTGATTGAGAGTAATTGTAATTCATATCGTTAATAGTAGTTTTTGGTTAGCATTGACCTATGGACGTAAGGCTTAGAGTTGATTGATCCATGTTAAATTATTGTCGTCTTATGTGGATACTTTTTATTTGTTTGTGAAAATGCATTTCTACTAAACCCAAATCACAACAGGATTCATTGACCTTTTTTTTTTTTTTTTTTTGGTAAACATGGATTCATTGACCTTTCAATTATAATTTATAACTTTCGTTCAGTACATTGACATTTTTTTTTTTTTTTTTTGGTGTTATTTAGAATCCAATATTTGATGATTGCGGTTTCACGCAATTAACAATTTTGGTGGAATGTTGCCCATTAAACCACTCAGGGATGGATGCAGAAGGGTGTGGCTTACATTCTATGCTCTAGTGGTGCATTGTATACAACGTGGATTCTACACATATCCATCGTTGACCACTCAAAGATGGATGTAGAAGGGTGTGGCTTGCACCCTACGCTCTAATGGTGCATTGCATACAACATAGATACTACACATGTCCAACTTTGACCACATTAAAATCGTATTCTATCCAATGCATTTGAGTTCTTGATAAAAGTTTTGCTTGAGGCATAATCTCTCTAAAAACTATTAATATAAAGTAGGGCAAAATTTAAATCTAATACTTAGATGTTGTTCCTTAAATTTTTTTTTCTTAAAAATCAACCTTGTAGCAATATTTAATTAAAAATACACTTCTATCATATTAGAAAAAAAGCCACAAGGCTGAATTTTAAGAAGAAAACTTAATGAACAACATTTAAGTACTGTGTACTTAAGTTTTTTTTTATAAAGTATAGGAAGGTCATTAATTTTGAGCACATACATTCAATGAGCATGGCAACCTTCTCATTTGATGGTGGCAATTTCAAAGTCCACCAGTAACCACCCAACATTTATCCTTAGTTATCAACATAAATGTGACATGTGTCCAAAATTGGCCATGTATTAGTATCGTGTCTTGACTAGTACATTAGAGTTCTTGAAAAAAAATTTGCTCGATGCAAAATCTCCCAAAAAGCTATGAATATAAAGTTAAAGGTCACTCATTTTGAGCACATACATGCAATGAGCATGGCAACCCCTTCATTCAACTCCGTGACATTTTTAAGTACACTAATAACCACCCGGCATTTATTCTTGGTTTTCAACCTATGAATTTAAGAAATATAGAATATTGAGATTCATGGGTGAAGCATTTGAAAATGACAGTGTTACTTGCTAGCAGCTTTGTCTCTTTAAGTTTTAGATGTTACTGTCGTAAGTAAAAGATCCAACTTTGAGAAACTGACTAATAAGCTATTAAAAAACAAACAATAACCAGGAAAATGAGAGTGACTCTATAACTTTGATGTTCTAGATTTTAGTACGTGTCTTTTAGACTAAGAGCAAAGAGCAACAAGACAGAGTGACAATCCAATTAGATACATGGCATTACAGCCTTGGTTAAAAAATAAAGAAGGCAATAAATGTTGTGGATACTTACATATGATTTAACATATATAGACTTATTAGATCCTAAAATGCTTCCCAACAAGTGCAGCTCTTAATGCTGCCCAATTAGTGCAGCCCCTATAGTTAGTTGGTTCAATAATAATGCTGCCCACCATATGCACAGTATTGCTGATGCTCTCTTTCAGAATTTGTTCCTACCCACTATTGCAAACTCCATTAGTCAGCTAGTGGTTTTCCAACCTTATAACAAGCTTTCATAGAACCAGATACCCATGTGACTTCTAGAGACAAAGAATACCCTTCCAACCCATTATTCTCTAGGGTTGTGCTTTGAAGTATAGATGAATAAACATAGGCAACTTTGTCTAAGAATGTCAAGGGATATAAATGATTAAGATCATGAACCATACATCAACACATTTATAAAGTTAAAAGGTAGGTTTTTGATGCTTTATGCTACCAGTGGCTAACATAATTTTGGTGCATATGTACGACTAAAATTATCTTGAGCATTGCTTAAGACTCAAAAGAGGCCAAATTCACATAAAGCTAACCGCTCGATGTTAAGGCACTATCAAATAGATGCCTTATTATAAGTCTGCAAAATAATTGAGCAGAAGTGTGGATAAATAAATTCAAGGCTAACTTTAGCTACCAAGAAACGATTTCATAAGGCTTAGAGGATTGATTCACATGAAGCTTGTAGCACAAACCAACTTGGTATTTACCTATTTACTTAGAGTTGAGACAAAATGCACCTTATCCCTTTACCTACCAAGAAAGCACAGAAAATAAGACAAGAGTTGGCATACAAATGTAAGACAAAAAATTAGCTTATCTACGTCGTTGTTTCCCTCATATCTATACTATTATTTAAGGGATTTATCCTGTTTGAAATTCTCATTTTTTTTTCCAATAATGCCCTTACACCGCTATGTTTATGCAGAGATATAACTAAAGAACAATTCGGTAAAAATACAACTTTAACTCCCATTAAAACATTGCCTAAAAAGTAGAGCCACTCTTTTGTTGATTTTTAAATTGCTTTATCTATTTATAAATTAAATTCTCAAAATAAAAAATATATATATAGAAAATAAAGACAGTTTTTTTTCTTCTATACTATTATTTAAGGGGTTTTGTCTATTTGGGATCCTCATTTTTTGGTTCAAAAATGCTCCAACACCCATATGTTTATGTAGAGATATAACTAAAGGACAATTCGGTAAAAATTCAAATTTAACTCCTACTAAAACATTGCCTAAAAAGTAGGGCTCCTCTCCTGTTGATTTTCAAATTGTTTTATCTATTTGTAAACTAAATTTTCAAAATAAAAAATATATATAGAAAATAAAAACAGTTTTTTTTTTTGGCTATAAAATAGGACCACTGAGCCCAACGTTTTCACTAAACCAAAAAAAAAAAAAGCCTCATGAAGCTAGTATAATACTACTGTCGTTTAGTGTAAATATCCAGATGATGGTGGGTTTTGTATGTTGAAGAGTTTGATTAAGGAACAAACAAAGCAAGTTCTTGGTAATTCGATTTGTCTGCCCACTGTGAGCCGTTTTCTTTTGTAATTGGAATCTCTTTTGCGCTTGTCTGTCGCCTGCTCTTTTTATTCTTTTTTTTTTTTTTTGTGTGTGTGTGTGTGTGTGTTTATAGAGCTTTGAATTTTCTGGGAGTGTAAAACGTGTGGGAAGGTACATCTCATTATTCTCAACAATGCAAAGCATGTCCCTAGTAATTTACCTAGTAAATGCTATTCTTTAAAGGAGATTCTCAGCAAATCTTTGGCGAATACTTATAGGTACTGCTACAAAATTAGTATCGCTAAATGTTCTAAAGCGGTATTTATTATCATAGATAATATCTCCATCTCCTCTATGTATCTTAAATTCTGCCTAGTTGGCCCCAATTCAAAGTATAGAAGGCTCCAAAGCACCTTTCTCTTTTTCTTGTCCATTCTGGTAACTAACATATACAAATTATCCTAGTTCCTTCTAGGTGTCCCGTACACATTAGTCCCCTTGGATTTTTAGTGCATAACTCTTTTTTGTCTACTTATTTTCATTTTTATAATATGCACCCTATCTATAGAGAGCAAAGGTTAGAAACTAATTAATGTGTCACTCTATATACTATTAGATCAAGAAAATTAAACCTTAATTGTAAAATAGACTTGCAAATAATGTTCCCCACTAAATGGGTATGTTCTAAAAGGCCATACACAATCCCAAGCACAGTTGTTTTCTTTCTAAGCATAATTAATATAAACTTCAAAGAAGCCGGCATGCCAACACCCAACAGGCCACAAGGCCATTACAGTTTACTCACTCTTTATGACTAGATTTTACTAAAATATTATTATTATGACAATGGACAAAGACCTCGCTTGCAACTTGCAAGATCGTACATGTCTTATCAGGCGAAAATAAAAAATATTTGGTTCAAAATGTTATAAAGCAACCAAAGCAAAAGATAAGAGACTAATAATAACTTTATAAGTTGTAACATGTAAGATGGCATAAATGATGCCTAGTCAGTAATAAACATTTGATAATAATGCTAGCCAGACAGTGTAGCTGTGATCTTTACTCCTTGCATTCAAATTTTTCAAATTTTTAATGAATCCTTAAATCGTCTGAATGTTTCACCATTTAGAATTAAAAAAATAATAATAGTAATAAAAAGACTCCTGTCAAACCATCTAACTCTCTGAGTCGATTTTTACAAGGAAACAAATAAGCAAGATTTCTTTATCTACCAAGAACTTAAAGACAGAAGATAAGCCAATAGTTACCATAAAAGTGTGGAAATGAATAAAGACTAGCTAGTAGTAAATAAATAATGTTCTCTACCATGTCAATCCTCCTATCATAACGGTACAAATGGCAAGTTCATTGATCTGACACTTCAGAAGGATTATATATTGAAAATTTCATATCCAACCGTAAAACAAGTGCCACATATATATTATGGGACTTTCTTGTTTACTGAATTGGTATATTCTTATGATTTTTCTATGAGTTTTGTAGTTTTGTGATTAGAATCTCTTTACTTGATTTATGCTCTTCTGTGGTCTTTTCTTGTTTGTGTTCATACAGCTTTGCACTTTCTGACTATGCAAAATGTCTTGGGGGGAATTCATTAATTTTTTTTTTCGATAAAAGATTAGAAGGGTATTCAATAATCTGGCCCTTGAAAAGCATGCGGCATGTCATTGTTGTCTAGAAAGGCCATTTTATATTCTTTTTTCCCTAGGTAAAGGAGATTCTCAGCTTAGACTAATACTCAAAGTAGTGCTACAGAATATGTGTTAATAATGCTAATTAGCATTGATCACGAATAAAATCTCCTATGCATATCTTAAACTTATGCTCATTGGCCCCTTGGTAAGTACAAGGTTCATTCATTCAGCCAAAAAAAAAAAAAGAAAAAAAAAAGGAGAGTACAGTATTCAATTGTGGCTAGATTTTCCTCTTACACTTTCTTCTTCTGGTAACTGAGAACATATTCTTGTGTGTATGATTAACCTTGAGGATACTGGCCATTAATGACCTACCAGTCATACTTGCATTGGTTGTGGTCCTAAATTGTGTTAATGGTAATAATGATTTACCCAACTTCAAGCATAGCCGTGTTCAGACCAAACAAATATCTAAATAAATAGGAGCTATGGTGTTCTTGGTTTGTGATAAGTTGGGTTGGTAGTTTGCTTTAAGAGTATCAACCAGTCAGCAGGGTTTGTATGATATTTGCCCCGCGGTATTTTGCTTCCTTTGGCGTGATTTGTAATTTAAGCTATTTGTAATTTGAATGAACCTAGTAATAATTTCTTCTTTCAATAAGAAAACTCAATAAATAAATATACTACTAATTGGAAGTCACATGGAAATATCATTGTCTTTTTTTCTTATTTTGGACGCATAATCTCATTGGCTCAAATAAAAAAAAAAACATTAATGCTATTTGTATCTCCAATTTCTAAAAAACTTGGGGTAATTATGGAGCACTTTAGGAGTATAATAAATGCGTATTTCGTCTTGCTATCACACCCTAATGAGTCTCTAAATTAAATGCACGGTAAAAGGATTTAGATCTTCTAGATTTTCTAAGGTACTTTATTAAATAGATTTCCTTAAATCTTTTTTTTCGAATACAAGATAGAATTTCTACTCTAGTCTAATCTAAGTGTATATGTGTCGAATACAAGATAAAATTTCTACTCTAGTCTAATCTAAGTGTATATGTGTGTGAAGCTCCCTCCTGGAGACTTGAACCCCGGCCCTTGCCCTCCCCACACCCCACA
Source organism: Castanopsis chinensis (assembly GCA_032878915.1). NCBI lineage: Eukaryota > Viridiplantae > Streptophyta > Magnoliopsida > Fagales > Fagaceae > Castanopsis > Castanopsis chinensis. Next base: position 5,715,137 of record JAVQMG010000115.1, on the reverse strand, counting down.
AGCAATTATACTTGTGGAGTGACCATCGCACCAAGGGTGTGCGGTGGTATTTCCTTAAATCTTATCAATTCTTTAATGGTTTAATGGTCTAGATTTTGCCATGTCAACATTCTACTAACAATAATTTTAAGAATCTACAGTGAAATCCATTATTTATGTGAAAAAAGGAATATAAATTTAAAGTACTTTCAGAAAATTCTATAAATCTTCCAAAAATTATTATCATTTGTCAATTTGTTAAATCCTAAAGCCCATAAGACACTCCGATTCGCTCAACCCACAGTTTTCAATTTTGATATTCCACAATCTTCCTAAAACGCAGGTGAAACCCTCCAACCTGAATCTATCCTTGGTTAACCACTAAATCATATTTGTAAGTTTTCTAAGGTGATTTGCGTTGCATGCAAAACCATGGGAAACCATAGTTTTGGGGGTGAAATGACTCCCATGATATCATCCTACTAAGAATGACTTCGTGTTGCATATCCGATTAAAAAAAAAAAAAAACATTGAAGGCTTAAAAGGATAAATTTTTTTAGGGTAATAATACTTTCATACGCACTTTCATGTTTTAAATATGAACATTTTTATTTTCATCTTTTAAAATGTGTATATCAACATATCAATTATAAATATTGTGTAAAATAGTGAATGTAAAATGAGTGTAAGAGATATTTTTCCATTATTTTTTATATTAATTAGTTGTGGAGACAGTTATTTTGTTATTATTAAGACAATAAAAGACATCTTATCATAAGGCTTTTACGACGCATAGGTAATACCACTTTTTTATAATAATATTACTAAGTTATTGCCAAGAGCCTACGGGTACTTTTTGATATTTCTGACACAGACAGCCAAAATTCAAATCCCTCTTCCTCATTATAATTATCGAATTATTAACTTATACCCATTGTCGGGGAGGTTTTGTGATAAGGGCAAAAAATGTGAGAATGTCCCAAATCTCCCATTGGGTTCTTTAGAAGTGTTTATTGTGGAGAATCAAGCCCAAAATTCCAAATGTATAATGAACAAAAGGCTAATGATGCTTTTACAAGAGTAAATCAAAATGCTAATAACAAAAGTGTAGAAAAAATATAAAAACATAATAGGTCTGAAACTTCGACCCATAGTCATCAAGAAGAGGAAAATAAGTAAGGTTGTGAGGAAGAGAGGGAAGGTTTTCATATATCCATATTTCCACCCCTAAGGTTCAGAATTGTGAGAATGTTTCCTGGCTCAGTGGGTTATTGCTCTTAAGTTTCAGCTTTATGGGGAAAACGTTGTTCAACAGGTTTGAAACTTCGACTCATAGTTACCGAGAAGAGGAAATTGAGAGAAGTTGTGAGGAAGAGAGGGAAGGTTCCCCTGTACCCATATTTCCACTCCTAAGGTTCAAAATTTGTGAGATTGTTAACTGGATAAATGGGCTTTTGCTCTGAAGTTTCAAGTCTCTAGGTAGAACGTGGTTGACCCCTTTTGAATCTGATTAGGGCCTTTGTATTGAGTTTTGGGTGCTCTAAGAGATTGGTTTTGGTCAATAGAAGGGGCTTTGAACCATAAGGTCTCAATCAAAGAGGTTATAGTCAGATTTGCTTTAATTGGGTAAAAGAGTTGGCTTGCTTTTTACATGATCTTGGAAACAAAGTGGCTGACTTCATTAGCTGTCGTTTCCTTGTCATTGTAGGCTTTTGACAGCTGCATTTGGTGGCTACAATAGACAAGCTAATTAGTTTAAAGTCAGCTGTGTTTTGGTGTGGAAAAATGGAGCTGGGCTGAAAATTAGGAGCACAGCCACCTAGAGCATAAAATTTCTTTTGAAGTGGAAATTTTGGGTACAAAACCTCCTCTATGAGTTTGAGATGCTACCAATGTCCCTTGCCCACTTGGTGGCATGCATGAGTTGGGCTCATGCAAAAGATCCGAAATGAATCGACCCATACCTTTCAAACCACACTTCTTCAATTTCCCCCATATATTGCATGGGCTTGGGCCATACTTAAAAGAATAAAAAAATAATATAATACATGAATTTGGCCCATAATGAGGTCGAGCTCGATTGAGTTGGGCTTATAGAGAATGTGTTGCGAAAATAGGTATCAACAACCATCAAAAACTATTTTTAATTTTTAATTTTTAATTTTTTTTTTTATCTTGTGTGTTTAAAAAGTTGACATATTAGTTCCTATGATTTATGTAGTTTAATAGACAATGAAGAGTAGGGGAATTAAATAATCAAGAATTTTCTATTGACGAGGATACATTTGGCCAAGGCGGCAACCTTGGGTAGGACTGCAAGGTGGTTTGTCATGTTGAAAGCGAGTTGACTTCAATTCAAATTTGAGTTGACCCTCTTGGATACCCAAATATGAACAAACACAAAAGGCTCCAAAGACACCAACACATGTTGGGGGAGAAAAACAACACCATAGTTTGAGGAGACCATGTTCTTCTTCTTATCTAAACTATCATTAAAAATTGCAAGCAAAACAAACCCCAAATAAAACCACATAGCCGGCCAAATATATAACTAAAATGTATCAGTTCTACATTACAAATAACCTTGAGTTTGACCAAACAATACAACAAAGTGACCTGCTTAATTCATAGGAATCTTGGCTGCAAGCTATTACTCCTTTTGTATTTGTAAGTGGAATCTATCATCGGATGCTTGTGCTTGGCCTCCTCTACTTGTATTACATGAACCGTTGAATTTTTGGGCTGACGCAAATAGTAAAGGTAAGGTATCTGATAAGTGATAAAATGAATGTTCCAAAGGGCATTGTTCATATAATCTGGATTTTAAAAAGAAGATTCGGAGACAATTTTTGTAGACATCCTTTGCATGATGCTATAGGTTTGGAAGACCTAGTTGTCATATATGTCAATTTATGTTATTCTTATGTCATGCTAAACAACTATGCTTCCTCCTGATAATGATGGGACTAATCAAGCTTCAAGATGCTCCAAATTGCAAGGAGACAACAATCACATAATCTTTTGTTATGTAAAGCATAAACAATTTATTCTTTCGAGTGACAGAACTTTCAAGTTGACTTTAGCTATGATATTGGAGTTATTATATGATCTTTGGATAATAATCTTATTAATAATAACAACAACACTGAAAATTAAATAAGAGATTAAAAATATAAATATATTCGAACAACCTTTTTCTGTTGGACTGAACTAGCAGATCCCTACTAGTGGGTACTTTGAATTTGAAAGAGTTATGGCAGGCTAGTAGTATGAGATGATTGGGCACATAATTCGACTTGAAAATGAGTTTGTGCTTTGCATTGTGGATCACTTTAGAATTGGTGTCCAATGTGAGTATAGCACCATTAGCATCTCTAACTCTAAGTCTTAAGTATAGTAGAAATATTCCAACAACAAAAAAAAACCTAAGCCAGGGGTCACCAAATGAGTAATTGTTAGATATTTTTATAGTACAATAACGTAGTACTCTTTTCTCTTATATTCGTGGACCATAAATCTTATTAATTAAATATATCGGGAGATAATTAAGTACCATATCATTATGTTCTAAAAGAATTTAATAATTTCTCATATAAAATATCTCTTCAATTAGAGCCATTGACCAAGGAGAGAGGGGCCTTAACTGGACATCGGAAATTGCAGAAGGCTTTAATTTCTGTTGTGAACGAGATATGAAAATAGACCATATTTGATCCTTGGAGTTTTATTTATTTTTTATACTTTAGCTTAACTTACCACGATTGAATCACGTCAGACTCGGCCCAAAAAGTGGTCAGGGTACTGGACTGTCCACAGACTGGAGCACATACTTCACATTTGGTCCCAATTTAGCATTAAAATGACTTAGATTAATTCAAACTGACCAGTAGCATAAACTTGTAACCAAAAAAAAAAAAAAAAGTTTTTAACCAACTGAGCTGGTACTCTAGTTTTTTTTCCTTCCCATTTCAAAATTCGTTAGTCCTCGAAGGTTTTGTCAACACAGTATGGAATTATTGTACAAATGTTTCATAAAGCAAAAAGATTTTATCAGTAGAAATTGAAGGGACTTATCTTTGAAAAATTAGAGCAATTATTGAGTTTTCTCAAGATGCCAAACGAATTCCACTTGTAAAGGTTATAAGAAAAAATGTACCAGACCTGGAATACTCTCCAAAGGGGATGGCAAATGAGCTCGTCTTAGGCTGGATTGACCTCAGCCTAGGTTTTTTCTTTTTTGGAAACCAAGCCCCACTGTGGATAGCATTGTTCAAGTCTGGGCCCCAACAGAAGACTTTGTTTAACCAAGGCCCTACTTCTGAAATTAATCAAATCAAGGTATATAAGCATCCTTATGAACAAAGTGGGTCTTGATATTTCAGCCCTTTTGAGTTTTAACCTTCTTCGTGGGCCACTTAACCTTGCTTTTGCTCTTTTGAACACATACATGCTAGAGCTGAAGGTAGCCCAGCCCAGCCCCCAGCCCAGCCTGGAAGTGCCAGAAAAGAAAAAGAAAGTCCCCATAGGGATGACGGGATTGTCATGTCATATCAGGCCTCTCCGAGACTGATACTTAAACCGCAATGCATGTGAGTGTATAATCGTGCGTGGAGAAGAAAGACGTATAATAAATGGACTCATCACCTCATAAAAATTTCCTATTCTATTGGAGGTCTATCATCCGGCATAGTAGTCTGACCAAAGTTTCACTAATCTTCTTCACTATATATTAGCATTGTCATCAAAACTCTTCATCTTCCAATATATTCATTTTTTTTCTTCGGAGAAGAGAGTGAGTTGCAAACTTAGTAAAACAAATCCCTACTCTTGTTTAGGGGTGGCAAAATCTGACACAACTAGCAAACCCGACATGATTAACCCGTTTATAAATAGGTTAAGGGTTGAGGCTAAACAGGTTCGGAGCATATTCAAGTTAACACGGCTAACCTATTCATAGTTGCCAAATCCTAAATCGTATCGTGAATCGATTTTTGATTTTTCTGTATTGTGTATTGATGGGACTGACGAGATAGATTACCGACGAGGAAAGCAAGACAGACGAGGAAAATTGTAGGCAAGTGCCCACGAAGGCAGCAGGGTCATTCAATATCGCCAATAATGCTCCAGACAGTGGCAAAACCAACTGTATAATCCGTTGAAGATGACTTAAAGCCCCATTATTTAGCAGGAAGCGTTACTAAAAGAGGCATTAAAGCCACAATAAAAGCCACAATAACTGCCACAACGGCTAGAGGCTGGAGAAGCATATATAAAGCCCCCACAAGCACGAGTCGAGGGTAAGAAAAATACACATTAACACACTTATTATTTTACCGCTTTGTTTTGTCTTTCCATAAGATCTTCTTGGCATTGACTTGAGTGTTGGAGGTGTTTTGGCAAGCACCACACCGGTGACCACCCTAGGGAAGTCTTCTCCACCGTTCCCATACTTGCAGGAAAGAAGGTTCGGTTCCATCTGGACTCGTTTTTTTGAACTGACGAATTCATACTTCATCAATTTGGCGTCGTCTGTGGGAAATGCATTTTTGTATTCATATTCGAAAAAAAGTGGCTTCCTCCAACTTTTATATTCAGATGGAGTCCAATCAAGATTCCGCAGCCTTGGCTCAGCAAGTCCAAACTTTTATGGCCACCGTCGAAGATTTTACTAGACAAAATCAAGAAATGAAGTTACGAATTCAATAGGAGGAAAATCGGTCCAAAGGCAACCCAGAGGATAAGGGAGAAAGTCTTGCAAGAAGTAGCCGTCAAAGGCCCACCACGCCAGATGAATAGAACTCGGATCTTCTTCGAGAAATGAGGAAGAAGATGGATGAGCTAAGGAATGCCATTAAAGGGAAAATGGAACGGAGCATGGATAGAATGATAAGGGCCACGGATTCGCCTTTCACGGTAGCAATCCTTGAATGTCCAGTACCATCGAAATTTCGTCTGCCTCAACTCGAGCTATTTGATGGGCTTAAAGACCCTCAAGATCACCTTAACACCTTCAAAATGACATTAGGCCTTCAATAGCCCTCCAACGAGATACTGTGTCGTTCCTTCCCCACCACTCTTAAAGGAGCTGCAAGGGAATAGTTCGCAAAGGTGCCAACATCATCCATTGAAAATTTTGAGCAATTGAGCAACGCCTTTTTGCGTCACTTCATCAGGGGACAACGTCCTAAGAGGCCAGCAGATTACTTACTCACCGTTAGGCAGGGGGAGAAGGAAACCTTAAAGTCGTACGTAAAACGCTTCACTCGAGAGACCTTAGAGGTAGATGAAGCAGACGACAAGGTGCAGCTGACGACCTTCAAAGCAAGATTGAGATCTAGGGAGCTCGTGGCTTCACTTGTGAAGAATCCTCCAAAGACGATGGCAGAGATGCTCCTGAAGGCACAGAAGTACATGGATGCTGAAGACGCATTAGCCACTATAAGGGATGAAGAGAAGCCAGGAGGCACGGGAAGAAGAGATGACGAATGTAGGGGACAAAAGAGGGAGCGTCCAGATCGTTGGACTATTGACGGGAACAGAAGGAGAGACGATAAAAGTCCATGAACGGTAAATTTCACCCCTCTCATTATGCCTGCTGACAAAATTTTAACGCAGATTAAGGATAAGCATTATCTCAAATGGCCGAGACCCTTGCATTCATCCCCCAACATCCGTGATAAGAGTAAGTACTGCTGGTTTCACAAGGATCGTGGCCATTACACGGAAGATTGTCGAGACCTAAAAGAGCAAATAGAGGAGTTAATACGGAAAGGGCAGCTGCAAGAAATATGTGAAGAAGGGGGAATACAGTAAGTCCAAAAACAACAATAAGAACCAGCAAGAGTCCTCGTCCAGAAGAGACGAGCGTCCTCCCCAGCCTCCACATGATGTGATCGGGGAGATAAAAACAATTGCAAGTGAGTCCTTCACATAAGGATCATTCAGATCCCTTAGGAAAGCATGCAAGAGACAGGTGCACAGCGTCCACATGATGCCTCAGTGTAAATAACGACGGACTGACCAGGATATGTCCTTCAATGAAGCGAATGCCAGAGGGGTGAAGCAGCCTCATAATGACCCATTGGTCATATCATTGACTATAGAGGGATTAAACACCAAAAGAGTCCTCGTGGACAATGGAAGCTCCGCAGACATCATCTACCTCCCTGCTTTTTAGCAACTGAAGTTAAACCTAAGGAGATTGCGCTCATTTGATACTCCACTCATCAGTTTTAGTGGAGACAGGGTATTTCCCAAGGGCATAGTGATGTTGACAGTAACGGTAGGGATTCACCCAAGGCAATCAACCCGTCAACTGGACTTTCTGGTGGTAGATTGCCCTTCATCTTATAATGTAATTATTGGAAGGCCGACGCTTAACAAATGGAAGGTAGCCACCTCCAACTCTTGCCTAAAGGTGAAATTCCCAACGGATAATGGAGGCGGCGAGGTAAAAGGAGATCAAATCTTAGCCAGAGAATACTACCAGGCCATCTTAGATGTAAGGGAGAACCATACGTGGATGATTGAAGAAAAGGAAGAAGATAAAATGGAAGCCCTGGAAACGGTGGAACTTGTTAAAGGAGAAGCAACCAAGATAATGAGAATAGGGACAACTCTGAGTCCTAGGATGAGAACAAGGCTAGTGCAGTTCCTTAAAGAGAACCTAGATGCCTTCGCATGGAGCCACGAGGATATGCCAGGCATATCTCCAGGAGTTGTTCAGCATAAGTTGAATGCGAACCTGGAGAGAAAGCCCGTCCAGCAAAGACGGAGGATTTTTGCCTCAAAACGAGACCAAGCGGTTGCAAATGAAGTTACCAAACTGTTGACAACAGGATTCATCTGGGAGGTATACTATCCCGATTGGCTTTCAAATGTTATCCTAGTAAAGAAGTCAAATGGGAAGTAAAGAATGTGTGTGGATTTCACGAACCTAAACAAGGCGTACCCGAAGGATCGCTTTCCTCTACTTAGAGTAAACTAACTCGTGGATTCCACAGCCAGACATAAGTTACTGACATTCATGGACGTTTTCTCAGGATACAACTAGATAACAATGGCTGAAGAAGATCAGGAGAAGACTGCTTTCATCACGAGCCAAGGACTCTATTGCTATAGGGTGATGCTTTTTGGATTGAAGAATGCAGGAGTCACTTACCAGAGATCAGTGAACAAGATGTTCAAAAAATAGATCGGCAGGAATATGGAAGTATACGTGGATGATATGCTCGTCAAGAGTAAGGAAGAGTTTGCTCATCTGGACGACCTAAAGGAGACTTTTGCCACACTCAAACGATACCAGATGAAGTTGAATCCCAGTAAGTGTGTTTTTAGTGTAGTTTTAGGGAAGTTCTTAGGATTCATGGTGTCTCAAATAGGAATAGAGGCCAATCCAGAGAAGGTGCGAGGCATAATTAATATGGCATCACCCAGGACTGTCAAGGAAATCCAGAAGCTCACAGGAAGAATCGCAGCTCTTAATAGGTTCGTCTCTAGAGGGACGGACAAATGTCTGCCTTTCTTCAAGACCTTGAAACAAGCCTTCACCTGGACTGACGAATGTGAAGCGGCGTTCCAGGAACTCAAACGTTACTTGAGTAATCCGCCCCTCTTAAGTCTAGCCAAAGCAGGGGAAAACTTGCATTTGTACTTGGTCGTATCTGCTACAGCCGTGAGTGCAGCGTTGATTAGAGAAGAAGGAAAGAAACAACTCCCAGTTTACTACGTCAGTCAGGCCTTCCAAGGGGCTGAATCTAGGTATCCAAAGATTGAGAAAATTGCATTCACGCTAATAGTGGCCTCACGCAAACTGAGACAGTACTTTCAGGCGAATTCTATCCTCCTGATGACGGACCAACCTATCAGAAAATCCATGAACAAACCTGAAGCAGCTGGAAGAATGGTCCAGTGGGCAATTGAGTTCAGCCAATTTGACATTGAGTAGCATCCCCAGACAGCCATTAAGGCACAAGCCCTAGCGGACTTCGTCACTGAATTTACCATTGTGGAAGAAGACAGTCTCGAGAACGAGGATGAGCTATGGATGATACAGACCGATGGACCATCGGCCCAAAAGAGGGGGGGAGTAGGGGTCATCATAACCGCCTCTGATGGAGAAATCCTCAAATATGGAGTCCAATTGATTTCTCGGCTACCAATAATAAGGCTGAGTACGAAGGAATACTGACGGGACTAAGACTTGGGAAGGCGCTTGGAGCTAAGACCCTATTAGTGCAAAATGATTCAAAGCTAGTAACTGGGCAGATCAAGGGGGAATACAAAGCAAAGGAGGAAAGAATGCAGAAATACCTCAGACTGATGCAACGTCTGACTTAGGAGTTTGATAAAGCAGAATTTCAATAGATCCCCAGAAGCCAGAATATGATAGCAGATGAAGTCTCGAAGATAGCATCGTCAGAAGAAGGGGCGACGAGCAGACACTTGGCGATAGAGATCTAGAAGCGCCCTAGCAATGAACAAGTTCCAACGCTTTCGATCCAAAGCACAAACAGCTGGATTACTCCAATCGTGTCTTTTCTGCAAGATTGGCACCTCCCTCAGAACGCCGATGAGGCCAAAAAGATCAAGAAGAGAGTAGCCAGATTCACGATCCTAAATGACATCCTATACAAGAGAGGCTTCTCTATGCCTTACTTGAAGTGTGTCGATGAAGAAAAGGCCAAATACATCATTGAAGAAATCCACGAAGGAATTTGTGGGGACCACGATCCCAGATCCCTTGTAAGAAAAGTTATTCGAACAGGTTATTTCTAGCTAACTATACAGGTAGATGCGGTTGAACTCATCAAGTAATATGATAAGTGTTAGAGGTTCGGGGAACGTCCAATGACTTCCGGCGGAGAAACTGACGACAATATCACCCCCGTGGCCGTTCACACAATGGGGGATCAACATCGTTGGCCCACTACCCTTAGGTAAAGGTCAGGTAAAATTCTTACTAGTTGCAATTGATTACTTCACGAAATGGGTTGAAGCAGAGGCGATAGCAACAATCACCAAAGCATGAATCCGGAGCTTCGTCTGGAAGAATATAGTTTACAGGTTCGGGATTCCAAGGACGATCATATCAGATAATGGGCGGCAGTTTGATAGCCAAGGCTTCAAAGACTTCTGTTCAGGCCTAGGCATCAAGAACCAGTTCTCATCCCCAAGACATCCACAGGCCAACAAACAGGCAGAAGTGATAAATCTAACATTGCTCAAGATTATCAAAGCCAAGCTGGACGACGCGAAGGGTGTATGGCTAGAAGAGTTGCCCAATGTCTTGTGGGCTTACAAAACCACGGCGAGAACCCTAACAGGAGAAACCCTTTTTAGGCTTACTTATGGCATCGAGGTAGTAATCCCAGTTGAGGTAGGAGTGACCAATACCAGGCAAGAGATATTTCACGAAGAAAGCAACGACGACTAACTTCGAATCAACCTGGATTGCCTGGATGAAATAAGAGACAAAGCTTCCAACAAGATGATGAAGTACCAGCAGAAGATGGAAGAATACTATAACAAGAGGGTAAAACTCAAACGACTTGAAATAGGTGACCTCGTCTTGTGCAAGGTCATTACGGTTACTAGAGACTCTGCCCAAGGAAAGCTTGGCCCCACATGGGAAGGACCCTACCGGGTCGTTCACTATTCCAGGCAAGGGAGTTATCACCTGGAAACCTTGGACGGACAAAGACTCCTACGACCATGGAACATTGAGCACTTGAAGAAGTACCACCAACAGATGTAACCAATAAATGTATTCATACATAAATTAATAAAAGAATTGTTTAACTAATATCTCTGTGTCCGTAGGATTGATCGGTTGTAAGCCAAGAGATAACCAATATCAAAAAACGACTAAGTAACAAGATTCCACCTAGACGGATGCAAGTTACTAACGAATCCAAGAGATAACCAATCTCAAAAGCGGCTAAGTAACAAGATTCCGTCTAGACTAATGTAAGTTATTGATGAATCCAAGAAATAACCAATCTCAAAAACAGCTAAGTAACAAGATCCCACCTAGATGGATGTAAGTTACTGACCGAGCCAGGAGATAACCACTCTAAAAAATGAGTGGGTAACAAGATTCCGCTTAGACGGATGTAAGTTACCGACGGGGTACCTAGAAGAAGCCAAGAATTTCTAAGCAACAAGCACGAATTGCTGACACATTAAAAAGCCAATAAGTGTACAAATCACAGAAGTAAGAAAGTACATAGCCATAAACTTAATTAAAGCCCAAAAACAACGGGTAGATTCCATTGTTTTTACATCTAAAGGCCCATAAACGCTGGGCCAAAATGCTGTTCTTGAAACATATTAAAGAGAAATTGTTACGGAATTAGAGTTACAAAACCCAAAAACATATATATATATATAAAACACTTTTCAAGGCTCAACAACAGGGGCGGCACTATCACCAACAGGGAGATCACCAACAATGACGTTCTCGGGGGCATCAGGCTCAACAGCAGAAAATTGCGCAACCTCGTCAGCAACCATCTCCTGGTCGACCTCTTCTAAATCCAAACTCTCTAGGTCCACTCCAGAAGGATGCTAGACGAGGTATCTCCTTAAGAGCTCGAAGCCCTTGAAGTACCAGCTGAACAGGACTATGTTATACTCATCCGTGGTCTGGAAGGCTTCAACGGACCTGGTAGCAATGGTCTTCAGCTTCTCCTTGGCGCCCAGAAGTTGCTCATTCTTCTCGAGGGTCAACTGGTGCTCAGCTCTGAGGTCGTCACTCAAAGTTTTCACTTTCTCTTTCAAATTGGTGGCTTCACCCATGGAGTCAATTAGATTCTTTTTTAGCATGGATTTCTCCACTTCCAAGGCCTCCATCCTCGATGTAAGGGAATCCACCTTAGCCTCTTGAGTTAAATACTCAGAAGTAATATGGAGACTTTCCCCCAACACCTGAAACGAAATCCAAAATCGTCAGTAGGATGAAGAAGAAAAAGAAACTAAAGGTTGCCATACCCAAAATATCTCACTTGCACAAGCTTTTGGACATGGCGACTCGTGACGCTATTGAAAGGCACTCTAGAAAGGGCGTTTAGATCTTTGGCAACCATAGCCTCGTGAGTCCTGTCCACAGCCAGTCTCTCGTCATCCCAGATAGTGGATAGACGAGGAACGACCTTCTCCTTCTCCCTCTCCCTCTCGGACAAACGTGGCCTCTTAAAGGCAGGAGTGGAAAGTTCCTCGATTGAAGTCGAGGGAGAGGCCGCCCTTGTTGCCTTGGTACTGGAAGTGACGAGAGTGACGTGAACGGCTGGAGAGTCGGAGGTGTCCTTCCCGGTGACACGCATCGTCTTCTTCCCTATATTAGACAAAGGCTTGCCCTTCTTTGACCTCATCTTTGCGTACATGTCCTTATTGAATTTCGTCGTCATCTCTGCAGGAGAAAGACATGTTAAAAAAAAAAAAAAAAAAGAGGGGTAGAAGAGAAGAGAAGAGCGCAAGGCGAATAAAAGACATCACGACAAAATCAGTGCCCCACAAATTTAACCCTTACTTTTTTTTTCCTTCAATGTCAAGATTCTGCAGGACAAAGGAGGAAGGTTCCAGTCTAAGACAGTAGAAGGCAAGAGTCCTTGGATCTACAAGGTCATCCCAGTTTTCAATCGTCTGTGCATACTCGATGGCTTTCTGCACCCTCTCCCTATACCTACTTTTAAGTTTGGGCCGTTTCTTAACTGCGTAAAAGGAGAAGTGAAAGAATCAGTTGCGATAACAATGAACGCAATAGAACCGAAATGACGAGAAGAAATATTAACGCACCTAAAGTCGGGATTCCCCACTGACGATGTAACCTTGGGAGATCACCCCAAATCTCGTTCGAGGAGATCTTAAAATCATCCCCAGACACAAAGAAAAATCTTGACTTCCAATACCTGAAAGATGAAGGTAAACCCTTGATGATCCCAATCTTCCTCTCCCAGGGCACCGATTCATAGTACCCATGCTTCTTAGACGCTTTTAAGCGGTACAAGTAGACAAGCTTGTCAACTTTGAGCATATCTCTGTCCACAGCTGCCAGCCATATTCCCATATAGCTAATCATAATTCTCCAAGAGTTAGGCATAAGCTGCGTAGGAGCAATACCAAAATGGTCTAATAGCTCCATCAGGAAGGGATAAACAGGAAACCTCAACCCACAAATGAAGGCCGCCTCATAAAAATATACCTCCCTTGGGAAGAAGTGACAAGCCCGATCCTCCCTATTGGGCAGATGAAGCCTCACTCGCTCCAGGAATTAGAATCTATCCCTAAATCTCCCTAGTGTCTCAGCGTCTAGCCCACATTCTTCCTCAAGGGCATAAAAAGCCCTAACTTCTCGAAGAGTTGAAACAACAGTATCCCCCCCCACTGGAACATCACTAGACGAAAATCCAGTCTCGAGTTCACTAGATCTAACCTCTGACATCGTTCCCCACACTCTTTCCCAACTTTTGAACCAATGAATTTACTGACGAAGCAAAGGCAACAAGTCAGCCAATGCAACGCTCAAGCAATTACCCTAAAAAAAAAAAATTCTCAAGGTGTTGGAAAATGCCTAAATACCCCCCTAAGCGTGCAAATAGGAAGGAAATTGATGGGCAAACTATCCTAACCTCAGAACTACTGGCCATGGAAATCCCGAATAATACAAAGGGAACAATACGAACTAAACCCACTAAAAAAGAGAGAGAGAGAGAGAGAGAGAGAGAGAGAGAGAGAGAGAGAGAGAGAGAGAGAGAGAGAGAGAAAGAAAAATCAGAGACTGTGAAATGAAAAGGGGGAAAAGTAGAGCTGGAAAGAGAAGAAATAATTACCTGAAAAATGGTAGATAAAGGAAGCACCACTGCGCAGCACACCAGTCCGAAGAAGAAGTTGCAGAGCAAGGTTTAGCAAAGAAAAAACTTAGAGCAATGGGAGCTTTTTTTAGAAAAGTAAAGGACAAGGAGGTGGGATTAAAACTAAGGTACAGAAAAATTGAAAAACCACAAGAAAACCGAAGAGTCATATGATGAGAACATTAGACCTCACCAATCAGAGCGCGCCACGTGGCCACGACCAGTATGGTGCCGCTACTATGCATTTAATACGGAACGAAATCCCAAGAGTCACTTGTAAACCTTTCATCTTCCATGGTCATCATGACATGTCATGACGACCAAAGAATCTGGGGGCAGCTGATAGGACTGACGAGATAGATTACTAACGAGGAAAGCAAGACCGACGAAGAAAGCAAGACAGACAAGGAAAATTGTAGGCAAGTGTCCACGAAGGCAGTAGGGTCATTCAATATCGCCAATAATGACCCAGATAGTGGCAAAACTAGCTGTACAATTCGTTGAAGATGACTTAAAGCCCCATTATTTAGCAGGAAGCGTTACTAAAAGAGGCATTAAAGTTACAATAACTGTCACAACGGCTAGAGGCTGGAGAAGTATATATAAAGTCCCCACAAGCACGAGTTGAGGGTAAGAAAAATACACATTAACACACTTATTATTTTACTGCTTTTTTTTGTCTTTCCATAAGATCTTCTTAGCATTGACTTGAGCATCGAAGGTGTTTTGGCAAGTACCACACCGTGACCACCCTAGGGAAGTCTTCCCCATCGTTACCATACTTGCTGGAAAGAAGGTTTGGTTCCATCTAGACTTGTTTATTTGAACTGACAAAATCATACTTTATCATGTATTGTATCAAATCGTGTATCGTAAGATACACAAACACTTAATAAAATTATAAAATAATAATAGATATACATACATAAAAAGTATATTCAAGGAATTGGTATGAGCACTTTGAGTCAGATATGGATTTGGAGACACTGATAGAAGGTATGGTCTAGGTTAAATTATCCAAGGAAACGTTCTCTCGAGTTAGAACACCATGGTTGAAAGCTTTGATAGTGAAAGTATATGGTAGGACTGTGGGTCTTAACTACCTTACTTTCAAAATCAACGCTTTATGAAAACTAGTGGCTAAGCTAGATTGTGTAAACCTGGGAAAGGATTTTCTTTTAATTAGGTTTAGTAGTAGTGATGATTATGATAAAGTGCTCAGAGGGGGGGGGGGTCTTGATTTGAAGGGGAGCACTTTCTTGCCATTAAACAGCGGGAGCCTTATTTCTAGGCATCTGAGGCCAAATTATCTTTTGTTGCAATGTGGGCGAGACTCCCTGAACTGCCAATAGAGTTTTATGATGCTGCAGTGCTTAGAGAGATTGGAACCATTGGACCTATTCTTCGCATTGATTCGTATACAACATCCGAATCTAGAGGAAACTATGCCAGACTGTGTGTGCAAGTGGATTTGGAGAAACCACTCATCACCTCTATTTATGTGGGCAGATTGGTCTAGCAAATCACTTATAAAGGAGTTTCAACGCTCTGTTTTCACTGTGCTGTTTGGGACATAACTAGGACTCTTGCCCATACCATATCAAACCTGTAGTTAGAGAAGGAGAAGTAGCAATTGAGTCTACCTTAAGCCGACAAAGAGAAACTAACCAGGTGGAAACAAACCAGTTGGAATCCAACTATGGGCCTTAGATGGTAGTTACTAGGAAAAAGAATTCTAGTAGGACTGGTCGTGGCCGTGGGCCCAATAACTCAAACCAAGGAAACTCTTTTGAACCCAAGGGCAAGTCGGACTTTTTGGAACCTAATATCAAGGGTGATGAAGGAAGAAATATTAGGCTAGCTGACTCTAGGTGAGTGACTGACCTAGCAACGGGTAATTTGAGTGCTTTGGCAGCAGAAAACTTGTAAAGGACAGTATATGCGGCTGATGTGAATGACATGGAGGTATGCCAAGAAGCATTGAGTAGTGGGAATGCCGTGTGTAGTGAGAAATTTCAGAGTTCTAAAGGGAAGGATGGGATTAGTAACAAGACCCATCAAAAACATAAAATCAAAAGCAACAAAAGTTTAGGCATTAAGAGTACCACGAGCCTTAAGGGATCCAAAACTCCAAAACACTTCGTATCAAGCTTGGGAGGCAAAAGTGAGGTTGTGGGAAGTGGTGAGCTTGAGAATGGAGGGGTTTTTGTTGGGGATGAGTTCACTGCCTCAATTTGGTTGGGCCATGTGGTATCAGAACAGGATTGTGGTAATACCGAACGAGGTGATTGCACAAATCAGAGCCACTCTGACGGAAACATTGGGTTGGTTCGAGGAGGAATTGGGGCGAGCTTGGAAGTACATATTTTCCTTAACCCCATCAAGCATCAGAGCAGGGAATCTTGCACTGGACCATCCGGCTTGGAATCTCACACCCAACCTGTGGTGGAAGTTCCTCATGGATGTTCCAGCGGTCTCAATGAAGGCATTGGAGGAGCTGAGCAGGCAACAGCAGCCATCAGTTGTGCCCCATTGGGATGAATCGGGTTGGATCATCCAAGAAAGGAAACTAGTGGACTTTAGAGAAGCAGTCACGACTCTCATGGAAAACCACCCTACTCTGAAGCTCATTCAAATCCTTGCACTAGTGCAGAGATGCGACACACTCCTTTGTTGCAGGGAGGATATAGTAGGCACTGTGAAATATATGATGATATGGAAATCAGATTGGATGGGGTCCAAGGATATTCTGAGGAGGATGGGATGGAGTATGGCGAAAGCAGCTACAATGAATACTAATCCCATGGAGATTGAGGTTCTTTTGGGTCAGTTTGTTAGAATGAATATTCTGCTGTGGAATTGTAGAGCAGCGTTGAATGCGGATTTCAAAAGAAGAATTTTTGAAATGGTTGTCAATCATCAACCTTCCATTATGGTGATAACAAAGACGAGGGTGAGGGGTGATAGGGCGGCAAAAATTATAGAAGACCTGCCGTTTGATGGGAGCATTGTAACTGATACAATAGAATATGTCGAACGACTTTGGATTCTCTGGAAGATGGAAGATGTGGAGGTAATCTTGCTATCAACTACGGAGCAGGAAATCCATGCAACGGTTAAGGTGCGTTCTTCTAATTTATCTTGGCTTATCTCAGCTATTTATGCTAGCCCTAGAATAGCAGAAAGAAAAATTCTCTGAAATAATTTAAAAATTGTTAGTCAACTCCATAATCTCCATTGGCTCATGTTGGGTGATTTCACTGAAGTGCTAAATGGGGATGACAAGTTTGGTGGGAATAGTATTAATCTAAATAGAGCTTTAGAATTTAAAGAGTGTCTGGATGAATGTAATATGCTGGATTTGGGTTTTGCTGGCCCAAAATTCACTTGGATGAATAGTAGGCCTATCACTGACCTTAAGTTAGAAAGGATTGGTAGATGTTTCACTAACCTAACTTGGTGAACCTTGTATTTTGATGCCACAATGATCCACTTGCCTAGAACTTGGTCAGTTCATTGCCCGATCCTTTTGGAGCTTTGTAGGCCAAATGTGTGCCATCTCATCAAACCATTTTGATTTCATATGATGTGGTTACTGCATCTAGAATTCCCTTCAGTGGTGTAGAAGGCATGGCCAGAAAATAGAAGGTTACATTCAACCATTTCAGGCAATGGTGCAGAAGGCATGGCTAGAAAATAGAGGGTTACATTCAACCATTTCAGGCTTTGCTAGCAGAGCAAAAAAAATGGAATTCTGATGTGTTTGGAAATCTTTTTGCTAGAAAGAGAAGAGCCATTGCCAGACTAAATGGTGCTAAAAAAGTTTTGCCTGAAAACCCTAATGAGTTCTTTCTAGATTTGGAAAGGAAATTAGTCGAGGAGTATTCTCTTATCATGCTCCAGGAAGAGAAATATTGGGCTCTTAAGTCAAGATTGAATGCAGCCAATTTTAGGGATCGTAACACTTCGTTCTTTCATGTGACTACTGTGGTCAAACGTCACAGAAATAAAATAAGATGCATTAAAGATTCTATTGGGAATTGGATCCTCAATATTTAGAGATTAATGACCATATTAAAGTTAGGTTTCAAAAATTGTACTCCACTGAATCTCTTTTCTCTCCAATTGCCTCGGATGTTTTAGAGGTTGCTTGCAACTATATTTCAAAGGAAGACAACACTAGAATTGATACTGAATTATTTGATAAAGAAATAAGGGATGGTTTGTGGTCTCTTAAAGCTTTTAAAGCCCCTAGCCTAGATGGACTACATGCGGGCTTCTTTCAACACTTTTGGGTAGATGTGAAGAACTTGGTATGCAAGGAAATTAAGGAAGCTTTCACCAATGGAATCAAACCAAGTTATCTGAATGAAACCTTTGTGACCTTAATCCCAAAATGCCAAAGCCCTGAGACCCTTAATAACTACAAGCCTATTAGTCTTTGTAATTCGGTGTATTAAATCATATCAAAGATTATCATGGCCTGTATTAGACCTCTTCTTGCTAATCTGATTTCTCTAGTCCAATATGCTTTTATTCCAGGAAGAAGGGATATTGAAAATGCTCTCATTGCACAAGAGCTTTTCCACTCTTTATATCCCAAGATGGGCAAAATGGGGTACATGGCGGTCAAGCTGGATCTAGAGAAAGCCTATGATAGGCTAGAGTGGAATTTCATCCACAAAGTGCTGCAAGCATTCCACTTCCCTCCCAAGCTGATTTCGGTTATTATGAGGTGCATCTCATTTACTAATATTTCCATTTTGGTGAATGGAAGAATACTTGAATCCTTTGAACCTTTTAGGGGCATAAAACAAGGAGATCTGTTATCTCCATACATTTTTGTATTGTGTATGGAATATTTAAGTCATCTCATTGAGTAGAATTGTGTAGAAGGAGCTTGGATTCCCCTTAAGGCGTCTCGGGATAATTTGGGATTTTCCCACCTCCTCTTTGCGAATGATATTATCCTGTTTAGCAAAGTAGGAAATGATGCTTGTGGTGCTATTTCAAAAGTCTTATCTAAATTCTGATTAAAGTTAGGGAAAAAGATTAGCTTGGAGAAATCTCAAATATACTTCTCTCCTAATGTCAAAGAAGAGGATAGGGCAAAAGTTTGTGATTTGTTGGGCATACATGAAACTCGCAACATTAGTAAATACTTGGGATTTCCATTGAGTCATAGAGGGGCAAATAGTAGACAATATAATTTTGTGGTGGATAGAGTCATGAATAAGCTCTCGGGTTGGAAAGCTAAGTTTTTATCCTTCGTAGGTAGGGTTGTTCTAATCAAATCTATCATGTCAGCCATCCCTAATCACATTATGCAAAGGGTGGCTCTCCCAACACATATTTATGATAAACTTGATAAAGTGAATAGGAATTTCCTTTGGGGATCCATGAGTGAAAAGAGGAAGCTACATCTTATTGGCTGGAGTAAGATTATGAAGCCTAAGGAGGATGGAGGTCTCGGAATTCAAGCAACCAAAGCTAAAAACACAGCTTTGCTTTCTAACCTAAATTGGATAATGTATCAAGAGAAGGATGCATTGTGGGCTAAGGTCATCTTGAAGAAATATTACTCCCCTTCTAGAATGGGAGCAAGGGATCCTAATGCTCTTCCCTCCTCCCCTAATTGGAATGCCATCAAAGCCGGATTCCGTACTTTTTCTAGTGGAGTCCGTTGGGGCGTAGGGGATGGAGCAAGGACCAAAGTTTGGCTAGACAGATGGTTGAAGAATGATTCTTTAAGAGAAATGATTCAAGGACGTTTAAGCCTAAGGGAATTCTCTGTCACTGTGGAAGAATTAAACGGTGTGGGTGGCTGGAAGTGAGAGTTAAAATCATTTGAGCTACCAGAAACCATTAAGAATAAAATCAAAGCAATTCCTATTCAGGAATTTGGTCATAGAGAGGAATCCCTTATGTGGAGATATACTAGAGATGGAGATTTCTCCACAAATTCAGCTTACCTGCGATGCATTAAGGATGATTCTCTAGGAACTTCATTCAAGGGGCAATGGAAATGGAAACTTGACATAATTTCTAAAATCACCATGTTCCTTTGGTTGTGTTTACATAATAGTGTTCCTGTAAAGAGTATCTTGGCAGCAAGGGGCATAAACTGTGATGGTAAGTTCCCTATTTGCATAATCCATGATGAGTCCATTGCTCATCTTCTCCGTGAATGTGAGTTAGCTTGCAAGTATTGGAGAAGTGTGGAGGTCTCACTAGCACTTGTACACATCTTCTCAAGAAGTTTGGAAGATTGGTTGCAATCAAGTAGTGTGATTCTTGTTAAGCATAGAACTGATATACCATGGAGTACAGTGTTCTTATGCACCATTTGGGCTCTTTGAAAAAATAGAAACAAGATTGCATTTGAAAACTCTATCCCCAACCTAAGCCTGCCCAATGAGTGTATTAATCAAGTTAGAGAGTACCATTTTTGTGAGCAAAGCAAAAATAGCCGCTGCAAAGTTTGTTATCCCAGTGGCATGGAATAAATCGACGGATGGGTGGTTTAAACTTAACTCTGATGGTGCATCATTTGGTAATCCAGGTAAGGCAGGAATCATTAGAGACAACCAAGGTATATGGGTCAAGGGCTATGCTAGATCAATCGAGTTCACCTCAAGCATCATTGCTGAGCTGTGGGCATTGAGAGATGGGTTGAGATTAGCGGATCATATTGGAATAAGGTAGCTGGAAGTAGAACTAGATGCTAAGGTGATTGTGGGGCTCCTTAACTAAAAAAAGAATCCTATTTCTGCTTATGCTCCCCTGCTCTCTAATTGCAGGTATCTCCCAGACAAGTTTCCTCAAGTAAGGGTGATCCACGTGTTTAGAGAAGCCGACAAATGTGCGGATTGGTTGGCAAAATGGGGCAGTGCAATGAAGGAAGACTTTGCTGTATTTGAGTTTCCTTTTCCAGCTGAACTTGAGAATTTAGTTGCTAAGGATAACAATGGCTTGCATTATTCTAGACTTGTTGCTGCCAATATGGCATCTGTAATTGCTTAACTCTCCTTTTGTTATTTTGAATTTGAATGCCTTTTAACCAAAACAAAATATATATAATCATTATAAATTCGAAATATTTTCAACTAATGACCAATTTAATCATTATTTATGTAATAAAATTTAACAAAGCTAACTAAATAAATCAAATTAACTTATTTTTATAACATGCACGTTCAAATTGAATAAACTCAGAAGTGATAATACATGATATATGAACCAAAATAATAATATATTTTCAACATCTTGGCAAATGAACTCCAAATAAGTCAATGTTATCATCATGTTCAACATCTTGCAAAATTATTTTCTCATAGATATTTTCTTCATTATTATCAACATTTACTATTTTTTGTTGTTTTATTCTAATAATTTTTTCTTTATATTTTTTCTTGGCATTCTAGATTTTTATATACATAATAATAATAACAAAATAAAAAATAATTATATTTTCATATAATACATTATTAATAGCATAGAAAATAAATTTTCACATATGAAGTGTTATGAATATAGTCTAAATTTTGTAGGAAAAAGAGAAGGAAGGGAAAAAAAAAACTCATGGACTTGCTATTTTATTAGACTTAATTAAGTTTTCCAATAATTTTGAGTTCAAAAATTCTAGCAACTTATTTAAATCAAATAAAATCGCAAATTTTAACAAAAAAAAAAACCCATTTTAAACCCCCATGTCTATGTATCATACGTATCGTACGATTCACCAATACGATATGTATCTATATATCGGATGATTCATGAGCACTTACGATATGAAGCTTTTTGTACACGATACGATATGTATGTACGATACTGACAACTATGAACCCGTTTAATAAATAGGTCGGATTCGTGTTTAACATGCAAACCCGTCTAATCCGTTTGACTTGTTTAACTTATTAAGTTATTAGTTTTTTTATTATATATTATTGCTTAATTTATGGCTGTTTTTAAATTTTTATTACTATATTTATGATTCTTATTGTATCTTAATTTTAGATATATGGAAATTGATAAAAATTATATAGATTAGGTATGACCTCTTAATCAAATAGATTATCAAACGGGTTATTTGTATTGACTTTTACATGACTTGTCAATTAAACGAGTTAAACGTGTCGGATCAGATTGATCTGTTTAGTAAATAGGTTTTGTTATGGTTGAGGATTCTTGATATGTTTATTAAACAGGTCGGGTTTTGATCAACCCATATAGCCGAATACTCATGGCTTGACATGCATGGTTTTCAAACCCGGATTGTTCATAGAATCGGAAAAGAGAGAGGTTCAAGGTTTTAATAATCGGACTGAGGTTCAACCGAGGTCGAACTGTAATGATGTCATAATTAATTTAATAACTAATTAAAATACAAATAAAGGCATTTTAAATATATAAATAGCAGCAAAATTGACTAAAAATATCTAAAAATAATTGAAACAAAATTTAAAATTAAAATTGATATTAGAAGCTTAATATAAAATAGTACAACATAAATAAGCATTAAAAAAATATTTCATAATAATCCTACAAGTCTAAATTATTTTGATTAAATAAAAAAAATTACTTTTGATTATTTTAGTAAATTCACATGCAAATGCATTATTCTTTAATCAAAATTGAATTAATCAAAGGAAATAAATTTAGTAATATTTAATAAATTGAGAGAGATGTGATAGAATAAGTTGAAAAATTAAATCGGACATAAATCTATAATAAATATAATATACTTCATGGTTGTTTACAACCAACATGTGTGGTGCGTTGGTTATGATGCTGGACTTAATTCTTAAATATGAGATAGGCCTTGAGTTCTAAACTCCATAGCTCCCTTTTCTCTATTTTTAAAAAATAAAGTCAACTCTTTGACTAGTTGAACCGGCCCACAGTTTGACCAGTTTTCTTGGTTGAAGGTTTACTCAAAATATTTAAATGCCCGGTTCACGAGTAACCTCGTCTGACCGGTTCTAATAACCTTATTGACACGACACGAACTCGACCCGTGAACACGAATTACCAACCCTACTCTTATTGCAAATCCAATTTATTTTCCAATTTGGGATTTGGCCCAATATTAAAAACAAACAATTATAGATTCATAGGTCCGAATTTTAAAACAAACAAAACATGGGCTCAATTAAAAAAATGAGGCTTAAATATGAAATACACAGAACTCTGTACAGCGATGTGACTCAGTAGGAAAATTTCAAAAACCAACTAGGTTGGCTTGGCAAAACCTAATTTGAGATGACCAATGCATTTGCTTACGAAAGAGAGCCCCACATGTGTTGAGTTTTATCTATTGGTTCAAATTAAATTCTTATGGGAGCATCTCTAGGAAATCCTGGGGAGGCATGAGATGAAGGTTCATCTCATAGGGCAATTGGGTTAAAGGCTACATGAGGCACATTGGAGTGGCTACCAGTATTTATTATTGAATTCTGGGCTCTAAGGAATGACTTTTTATTGACCTCTCAATTGGGAATCTCCCACCTAGTTGTTGAACTTGATGCCAAAATTGTTGTTGATCTAGTTCTTTCTAAGTCTGTTTCTAATAGGGCTTACTCCTCACTTCTAAATGACTGTAGGTTCCTTCTCGGCAAGTTTCAGCAAGTCAAAGTGAACCATGTGTATCGGAAAGCGAATAAGTGTGCGAATACTCTTGCTAAAGGTGGTTGCTTGTTATTTGCGAATTTTGTTTTATTTAATCCCCCCCGCCCTCCTTTAGAACTCTATGTTATTTTAAATTTTGATACTACTAGTCTGTACTCCTTTAGGCTTTTGGCCACAACAATGCCTCTTTTGGCTAGTTAATTTCTAATAGAGCTTTATTGTCACTTCTAAATGACTACAAGTGCCTTCTCAGCCATTTTCATCAAATCAAAGTGAATCATGTGTATCAAGAAGTGAATAGATGTGCGAACACTCTTGCTAAAGGAAGTTGCTTGTTATCCGTGGATTTTGTTTTATTTAATTCCCCCCCCCCCCCCCCCCTCCCTTCTTCTAAACTATATGTTATTTTGAATTCTGATGCTACTAGTTTGTTTTCATTTAGATTTAAATCTATTTATGAAGAAATATTTTTTTTGGAGTTCTAGAAACTTGGGGGACTTCATTTTTGGGTATTAAAATGATTTATTTAATATTTATACCTAGGAAATTAGGAAAATACCACAAGGAAAATCAGGAAAATGAGGAATTTTTGGATTAAAGAAAAAAAAAGTGCCAATCGACATATAGAAGAGCTAGATTAGCAATTTATAGTCTGGTTAAAGTTCCAATCGACACTTTGATTCTTATTTTCAAATTTTTGCCATATTCTAATATTTTCCATATGTTTAGTGTTTATAAAGGATAGTTGCATCATTTTTATTACAAAATTATGTTCAACGTTAGTAAAGACAATGGCATAGAAATACTATCTTATTGATATGTTGATTTGTCTTTGTTTTGACTCTTTCAGTATTCAGGACAAATAGTGAATGAACATATTTAATTTTGAAAGTCGTTAAAACAATAGCACACAACAAAAGGGGGTGAGTTTCTCGTAGAAAGTTTTCTCTTTTTGTAACTATTTAGTGCCTAAATGATAATTGATTAAAAATAGGTTAAAAATTTCAAACTCTTTTTGTCAAGCTTGGCTCAAGTTTGTTGAATTTTAATGTATATATTTTTTTGTAGTACAGTTTTAATTATAAAATACTTAACTTGCGTATTGAAACGTGTTTATAGTATTATTCAGACCTTATATATATATATATATATAAAGAAAAATATTTAATTATTTCATTTTTTATTTTGTTTACAAGACTGATTCGTAACAAGACCATTGAAAATTTATATGGCTTTAAAAACAATGAAGAGTAAGTGGTTATTTCTGAGAGTTAGCTTTGTACATAGTAATAAAAATAATAATGGTTAATTGCAATTTATTTTTGAAATAGTTATTCTTAACATTTAAGTTTTGTTTCTAAACTATTTTAATCCTTTAGAAGGTTTCACTTTAGTCCTTATACTTTTAAAGTTGTTAAAAAAAAATGTCTTCATACTCATCTAATAAATGATAAATACTAACGTGACAAAATTAATTCAAGCCATAGCATCAAAGTGGGCCTCAATTTCATGAATTTTGTTTACCATGTCAATATATTATTATAAATAAATCTAATTATTTGATAATTTTTTAATGAAATTTTTTGCTAAGCTAGTATTTCATAATGACCTTAGTTTCATATGTTCAGTAGTGCGCATCAAATTGTTCTATATTGTCAAAGAATTCATGCCACTTTTTTTAAAAAAATATGAGGTTGTGTTTGTTTTGGCTTTAAACGGTTTCAAGAAATTGTTTTCAGGAAAATCGTGTGTTTGGTTGCGCATAAAAAATATCATTTTCCGAAAAGTCACTTCCGTTGATTGAAAAATTAAAAGGTTTGACTGAAAATGGTTTGAAGTGAAAATTTTCACTTCAAACCATTTCCGGGCTCACGCGCGAAGAGAGAGAGAGAGAGAGAGAGAGAGAGAGAGAGAGAGAGAGAGAGAGAGAGAGAGAGAGAGAGAGAGAGAGAGAGAGAGAGAGATCGCGCGAGAGTAGAGAGAGTAGAGAGTAGAAAAAAGGCAGCGACGATGAGATCGCACCCCCTGCACTGGCGCTGCCTTCTCGATCGTGTCGCGGTGCGATCTTCTCTCCCAAATATGATTTTTTTTTTTTTTTGGTTTTGTTTCTTTTGTGTTGATCTGAATCGTGATGTTATATATTTGTTTGGCAGTTGAAAAAATGTGAAAAATATGTGAGAAAATGTGAGTAATAAGTAAAAAATGTATTTTCTATAATATTTTTTAGATTACAACCAAACACTTGAAAATATTTTTCAAAATACCACCAAACACTTCAAAATATTTTCTTTTTCTGAAAATATTTTTACCTAAAATTATTTTACACCTAGAAAATATTTTATACCCAACCAAACACAACCTTAGTATCATAATTAAAATTATAACTTTTACCACATTTTACGCACATGACAAGTTCTAGTATGGTTGTTGTCTGGTGCACAGAGCGCTAAACCCATTAAAATATTGAGAAAATAATAAATATTTGAAACATGTTACCGTCTTAATGAATTTCATTTTCTGTATATTGGACCTAAGTTGGTTCATTAAAAAAGAATTATAGGAAGCAAGAATTTCCTAGTCCTAGTAGGGGAAAAGGAAACAACAGAAAGACACGAAGATCGATGGTCCTAGAAATCCTGAAAGATATAAAAGACCTACATTGGCCAAGTCATTTTGACTCTAGTGAAAAGAGCCAATCTGGAATCTCAACAGACCATTTGACTGATATTCCCCCATTGATCCTTTGACTCTATTTAGTATTTACTACTGCTTCGCCAGAAGTTTCAATTTAAGCTTGACAGTGGAGCAGAATTCTCTTTTAATTTTTTTAATTTTTATTTATTTATTTATTTATAAGATAAAATTTTTACTCTAATTTAATCTAAATGTATATGTATGTGAAGCTCTCTTTTAGAGACTTAAACCCTGACCCTTACCCTCCACATCTCACAAATATTTATACTTATAGAGTGACCACCACACCAAGGCCGAACAATGGTCAGAATTCTCTTTCAATTGTTCATAAATTTTACCACTTCCATCTGATTGAAATCTATTCATTTTACTAAAATTATAATTTATTTACTAAATTACTGTAAATAAAGTTAAAAGTCAGTCGAAAGAGTATATTAAGACTTATAAATAATATCAAAAGTTCAGTAGAGCCTATAAATAATAGTAAAAATAAGTTAAATAATAAAATAAACTGACTTTTTAATTTGAAACCAAACACATATTCTAATTACCAAATCCAACATTTTAATTCTTCTAATATAAACTCTTATAAAGCATAAAAGCTAATACTTCTTATCCTCACCTTATTTTTCTTTTTCTTTGTTTGTCGGGCACTCATCCTATTTATTATTGGCACAGCATTTTTCGGCAAACTATATATAATTTAGTAAATACTCAATAGGCTGCTTCCAGTAGGGCTTTTATGATGTGGACATGCAACACATGTTTTGTAAATTTGGAATTTTGGAGTGGTAAAATGCAAATTACATACTTGTTAATTTTTCTTAAATATGCCCTTTCGCTTTCCATAAGTTAGGTCTGAATTAACAAAAAAAAATTGGAGAAAAAAAAGTTTTTAAGTAAAAACAATTATGAATATATGCAGGCGGATATACTTGATAAAATAAACCAAAAAAAAAGAAAGTTGTGGAAGCTAATGTACATCGGGCTCGTCACCATATTTATCAATTTCTCAAACATTTAAATAGTTAATTAATTAATTAACTTGTTCTTATCTAAGCTTAGTTTCTTTATTATATATTTCCTTGTTTTTGGTAACTTACCTAAAACCTTGTTAGAAAAAGATACCTCTAATCTCGTAAGTATTATATTTATTTTCAATTTGAATTTACTTGGTCAATGATGTTTGTGGTCCCATATTAAAATTAATATTATTTTCTATTTGAAGAGTAATCACTTCCCTTTCTTCTCCCATCTGATCTCTAAACTACTTTGATTAATCATATTTAGAAAAATATAAATATAAAGATAAATAAAAGCATTATTTTCAAAACAGCCAGTATAATAGCTTTAAACTTTAGCCAATATTTAACTTTTGCCATTAGAAATGTTAGAACAATTTAAAGAAATTTCTTTCAGTTTTGATTCAAATGAGTCACCTATATTACAAAAATAAAACGTTAAGCTCTAAAACTCATACGAAAAAAAATTAGTTTTTATATTAGCTAACTTTTTTTTTTTTTGGAGAAATATTATATTAGCTAACTTGAATTGGAGTACTAGTAATACGATTAATTGTATTACTAGTGTACCCAAGTATTGCTAGTGTACCCAATAATTTTTTATATTGCGTGAAGTTCAAGTAATAATTAAATGGTAATAACAACTTTTGTGATACTTTATATTTGTTATTTAAACCCCACCCCAACTCACTTCGTCTTTTATTATTTATATATTTTAAAAAATAAAATCCATATTGTGTCAAGATGTAATTAAATTTGCATACTTTATTATAAAATTTACAACAAATTTTTTTTAAAAAAGCTCCACTGCGTTTTAAATAAACCTTTATTTGGGAAGAGGATAAGACCAGTAAGAATAAGTTGGAAGGCACTACAACATGTGCAGCCACACTAAAATCCACTAGTAATCTGAGCACATGAGATGACCTGAAGTTTCCCTTTGGCTTTTGAAGTTAAACAAAATTAAAAAGATGTACTATATATACTAAGATAAGTCTCCCCTATCCTTTCCTCACTCCATACTAAAAAGGTTGAATATATAAACACTTACTTGGGCTTAAATAAACTAAGTTGTAACATGCAAGAAAACATTCAACATGAAGTAGTATTATCTAAGTGAGTAAAGTGATCATCTTAACTTTTGAACTGAGTATCGTGAATGGATCATTTCGCACCAAAATTAATAAAAATTTAATTGGACACGTGACAAATATAAGCTAATTTAGATTCAATTTGGATTTTGAATGTTCTTTGATTTTAATATAATATACTAGGTTGTAAATTGCGTTTAAGCATGACAACATTCAACAGTAGTGATAATAAGATAGCCTTATTTAAATGAGTGAAGTGGTATTACCTAGATGATTTTAATATAATATAATAGGTTGGCACAAAATTAAGAAAATTAAATTAAACACATGCATGGTTTTAAAAACCAAATGGGGGACAAAACAGGATTTGCCTCTAGTTGCCCAATTTTGACCGGTTTTGAGCACTTTAACCGAACTAAGCTGGTACTTAGTTCCTGGTTGAACTGGCCAGTTTGGTTCGATTTTTAAAACTATGGATGCATGACACAAAATTAGACTATAATTATAATTGAAATTAATATAATATATATGATATAAGTGCTACAAATAGATCAAAGACCATTTGAAAGTTATAGGTGCACTTTAGTTCGACCTATTTTTTCTTAGCAATTGAATTAAAATAAGACAAACTTAGGTACAGTATCTTAAGTGCTGTTCTTTAGATTCTCATCATAAGATTCAGTTACGTGGTTACTTAATTAAAAAATATACTTCCATTCAATGAGAAAAAATTCACATGGCAAAATCTTGCCCATCAAAATAATATTTGTTCACATAGCATGCATATAAAACTGAACAAACTACAAACACTTTTTCAGTTGTGACACAAGAAATAAGAAATCTCATTAATATTTTAAGTGGAAGCTACATTCACAAGTTATGGGTGAGCAGAATTATCACTGTCTGTGAATTTGTATAACTTATTTCTGGCCAATTTGCTAGTCAAATGTGGTTTACCAAAGTCAGCATTTTGGCAAAGAAGGTTGAAACAGAAAATTATATACGTTTTGCTTAAGCAAAAGATTGCACTCCTGTGTTTTGTTTCTTTCTGTTAGGTTCACTTTTCTCATAATTTTTTTTTCCTTTCCCTAGACTGGGTAACTTGTATTCTACTCTCCCGTTAACTTTTCATTGTAAATGAAGAGGATATTTTTTTATAAATCCATAGAAAAAGAAAAAGGAATATACTGTTTAAAGGAGGGGAAAAAGCAAAAATGAAAATGTTGACTATAAGGCTTTATTTTGCTTTTAAAATTTTTGATTTTGCTTATGCATTTATCAGTATTGGTAGTTACAAGCCAATGCTTGTCACAAAGCCCCAAAAAAAGGGGATGCTTGCCTTAGACAATTGTTTCCCCTACTAAACAATTTCTTCAATTCTTGGCAACCAAATTTTACTTTTCGTTCACCTAAATGATATAATATTTAATAGTATAAAAAAAGACATAATATTATATTAATAAAAATACTTGATGATGATAATAATTACTATCATTTCACTTCGCCCACTTGTACAAAAAAAAAGAATTTAAAAGATGAAAAAGAAAAAACAAAACAAAAAATAAAGATAATAATCTTCTACCCACTTTCAATTTAATTTTATATTATATATCTCTACCAGATTCCAACCAAAACCGAAATGTCATATTTTTATCATAAAATATTAAATCATCACAAAAAAAATTCATTATTGCCCATTATTCAAAACATTTTCTTTTTCAATTTTATTAATCTCAATTCGGACAGTCTTTATGAAAGTTAGACACCCAATTAGCTAATACAACAAAAACAAGGTTTCTTATTATCTCACCAATTTTCCATTCAAATCCCAAAATCAAAAATCACAGAGCACAAAAATCCACTCTTTTTATTTTTATTTTTATTTTTCTTCTCAATCTCACTCTATTTTCCTAAAAAATAAAAACATTATTTTTCGAAAAAAATTAAAATTTAGATCATCACACTTCCAGCTCTGTTTCAGCTAAGCTCTGCAACTGTCTTAAGTTTTGCAGATAAAAAAGCTCACTGAAATACCTTTTCTTTTAGTTCTTCTTCTAGTTTTAACACTTAGGAAAGCAGTTTCACTAGCTTTCAAAACTCAAATCTTTTTTCACTTTTTTATTTTATTTTATTTTATTTTTTTGCAAAATTTATTTTCTGGGTTTTGTGTTTGAACTTGAAGTTCGAATTTTCCTTCTTTTGGGTTCTAAACTTTTTTTTCAAAAATTCTAGAACTTGTTTTTTTGGTGATTTAGATTAAGAATAAAAATGGGTTTTTGATATTAAGCTCATAGAATAAATTTTTTTTTTTTTTTGGTTGTGGGGTTTAGCTATGGAAGCAAGTAGTGGTGTTACAGTAGTGGGATCAGATGCTCCTTCGGACTATCATGTAGCTCCGAGGTCCGAAGCCGCTGGATCCGCGGCTCCTCCGGCGGCGGCTCCGGCTCCGGCTCCGGCCCCGGTAGTTGCGGCACCGCCGGGTATGGCGGCGCCGGCGAAGAAGAAGAGAGGTCGGCCAAGGAAGTATGGTCTGGATGGGAGTGTAACGATGGCACTGTCACCGAAGCCGATATCGTCGTCAGCACCGCCGCCGGTGATAGATTTCTCGTCGGAGAAGCGCGGGAAAGTGAAGCCGGCGAGCTCAGTGAACAAGACCAAGTTTGAGGTTGAGAATTTAGGTAATGGTGGTGACATACTTATAAAAAAAAGTTTGTTGCTGACATAGACACATACCCTTTTGAAAATTTTAAATGTTATGTGACTTGTATGCATGTTTTATGGTTAGAGATTAAAATTTTTATTTTTATTTTTATTTTTGGGTGTTTATTTGTGTTTTGCATGTGAGTTTGGTTTTGGTTTTATGGGGGTGATTTGGGGTTTAGGGGATTCTTGTTGGGTAGGTGTGGGACCTCTGATTAGATGCCCTTAACTGAGATCTTGATGTATGTGGTAGTTCTGAAAAGATAAGTGAGTCTTGTGGGTTGGTATGGGAATGATGGAATCTTCTTAGTATGGTTGTCATTTGGCACTTCTAACCTTTTTATAGGAAGAAAAATTTGTGGAAGGTGCCAATTTGGGGAGTGCCTGCTAAAAAGTCTGCAGCTGATAGTGAACAGACTTTGCCACTTTGGACTTGAAACTTGTCTGTCTTCAACTTGCTGACATGATCTACTGGGGAAAAAGAAGATACAACTTGTTGTTTCCACGTTCTGTAGATATTTAGTTTCTTTCTGCTCTACGTTGTTGGTTGCTTGGAATATAGTTGAAGTAACTCCAGGTCTTTTTACTTTTTTTTACCCTTTTGTTCTTTTGATTCTGTCTACCAAGTGAGTCAGGAATCTGAATGTACATTGGAGCTTTTAGTTTTTGCCTTTCTCTTACCCTGCTCCTCTTATGTCTGGTCAGACTTCAGGGTACTAGGTACTTCAAGATTCCTTTTTATCTTTCTATAGGAATATCTACCAGGTCAGACATCAATGCTTGTAAAGATTTTCATTAGTATCTTATCCTGTTGATTTCATTTGTGCTGATGGAGATTTAGATTCCAAGCCATCAATCATTATAGGAGAACAAAATACTTAAGTTTTGATTACTCTTTCCCCAAATTAACAATAAGTATTAGGAAAGTTCTATATTGAGCCAGTGTTGGGTTGTCTGTGGATTTTAAGGTGGATTGGAGAATTACAAGATAGCTTTGGTTTTGTTAAGATCATTTTTACTTCTTTCCTTTTTCGGATTCTATGTTATTTTTTTATTTTTTTGACTTATTTCCTATTGGGTAACACTTAGGTATAGTTCCTTACGTGTTGTACTTTAGGTTCCCAATTAAAGTCAAACATGTGGATGCATTGGCCCATGAGTCACGTGGTTGAATTTAATTGTCCTTGGGAAAAATAACATTTTCTACAATGCATTGGTCAATGTAGCGATGTAGTTGAATTTAATTGGAGAACCTAAAGTAGAACACCTAAGGAATTGAACTTAAGTTTTTCCCTTTCCTGTTCCCCTTACCAAAAGCAAGATATTGATTTATAGGAAGAAGAAAGAAGTTTACTAGTTTTTCAGTTCATCAAGAGGCCTAATTTATTTTTTAAATTCTTGCTTAGATGCATTGGATTCTTGGATTTAAACAACTATTTCAAACGATTATAAAATTAAAAAATAAAAAATAAAAAACAACATTTCAAACAGCATATCATAGCTGGATAACAAAATCTACTAATGCTGTTCAAAAGTAATTGCAAACAACTTTCACCTCTTAATATTGACATAGGAAGATATTGTTTTTACCACCCAGCATGACTGAGTCTTTTGTCCAGCAGACTTCAATTGTCATGCCAATTACTACAGAGATTCCTGATACTGAAACATGTACTGAAAATTGGATTTGAAATTGAATAGGAAAATAATGAAGTGATAAGAGTACATTTGTGAGGATAAACTTAATAGAATCCTGTTCAAGTGATGAATTTCACTTGATGAATTATTTGCAGCTAAAGAAGAGGTAATTTAGAAGCTCTACACTGAGATCCGTCGTTTCTCAGAATTTGACTCTCTGATCTGAGTACTCTGGTCTTTTTTATTCTGTTATCCTTATGCAATGTAGTACCAGTGAAAAAAAAAAAATACTCTGTAACAAGATGCAAAATTTTAAATAATGGTCATTTTTGTATTTTTAATTTCTTTTGAGTGTGTTAGTGGTATGCATTGCATGAGTACATAATGAAAAAAATTAATATGTTATCAATTAAATATGATCAGTGATGAAATCATAGTTGTTTTGCTGTAAGAGGATGATATAACCCTTTGTATATGGTCAGTGATGAAGCCATATTTTGTTTTTTGTAAAAGAATGATTTATCCCTGTACTCTAAGTCTTTGCATGATTTGTTAAATTTGGTAGATGGCAGTTCTACAAGAGAAACTATGAGATTGTTGTATTTTTTTTTAATTATTAACTCTTAGAAAAATAAAAAATGGGAACATGTTACGTGTTTAGCTTGTAAATTACAAATATTTTGCTAAGAGGTCATTATTATTTTCACTGATATTTTAAGAATCTTCTGTAGGTGAATGGGTTGCGTGCTCTGTTGGTGCCAATTTTACACCGCATATCATCACTGTTAATTCTGGCGAGGTAATTGTTGAAAATAACAGGTGTCTTTTAAATGTATGACATGTATTGCAAGAAATTTCATTATTTGAAGTTCGGTTGTACTGGCCATTATATGATGACAATCTTGGTTCCAAATTTTTGGTCCTTACTCTGATTTTTACTATAGACTGTACCAAATTAAATTTCAATGTAGGAGAGGAAAGCCTAGTGGATCCCCTTCGGCCTTTGAATGAAGATAGAATTGGACTAAATCCTTTACTTTGTGACATGTTTATTTATTGTATTACACAGGGATCCTTTTCTCCTTGGGATTATCATGTCTTAACATATAAATTATTTGTGCAAATTTGTTTTCTGTTTCATTTAATTAAAAATATCTGTGCTTTCTTCTTCTGAGTGGATTGAAGTTTTAGAAAAGAAATCATAATTAGGTATAATGACAGGCATTAATTTCCTTGTATTGCCAATTCCTTATATTATCTTCCCATTGCATGTCTTTGCTATAAATGTCGTGTAATCTCTAATGCATTGTAAATGCAATAATGTATTTTAGTAGACCTCAGCTTTTTCATCATCTTCTTTTTTTTTTCTTTTTTTCTTTTTGATGATGTGGAACCTCACCAAGGCAGGGCCCAAAGGGCCCCACCCTTAGAGAGTAAACCCTAGATACCTGCAATTGCTTGCAAACCACAAGTATCGGGTAAGTGAGGGTGTCTTGTGGGGGATTGAACCAGGGCACTCCAGCTGGACTGGGATTTGTCTGCTGGCCGATTAATTTGCCCTCACCCTTACCGGAAACGTCAGCTTCTTTGTTCATTATATGTCATGTATGTTGATGAGTACATTAAAACAGAAAGCACATAAAAACAAGTTTTTGTAATTAGGAAAGAATCCTGCTGAACTTTACTCTTCCTCTTTCTAGAAAGGTCAAATCTGGTTGATTTTCTAATTTCGGCTTAATGTGGAAACTGTTAAACTTCTGGAACCCTTTAAATCAATGGGAATTATATGGTCAAAGTTGTGTACATGTGGACTTTTGTATTTGACTACATCTTTGGGGACCTCAAAAACTTCAATGGCCACCAAACTTTGCCATTATGCCTTTATGTCAACTGCATCCCTTGGGATCATAGTGCGCCAAGTAAGCTTTTAAACAGAGTATAATTATTTCAATCTAATATTATAAGTTATACTGGCTTTAGAGAGATAATGTCCTCTGCAATTAAGTTCGCATTTTATATACGGCTCCAAATCCATTTCGATTCACCTGTATCAAACACATCCTAGTAGAATTGTAGAAAATGAAAATCATATTTTGTAGTACTACTTTAGCGTGATTGCTCTCTGTACGCTTCTTACTTTTGATGACTGATTCAAGCAAGCAAGTAAATTGGTTTTTATCATAAAGGTGAAGTTCTTTGTTGTTTTAGGATGTTACAATGAAGATCATATCCTTTTCTCAGCAAGGACCTCGAGCTATATGCATTCTCTCTGCAAATGGTGTGATATCGAGTGTTACACTCCGTCAGCCTGATTCTTCTGGGGGTACATTGACATATGAGGTAAGCATATTATCCCTCTTTAATTTGATGAGTATTGATAACTTTGTTCAGTTTGATGACACTGTTGAAGTATTTCAGATTATGTGATGCTTTAACGGTTGTATGTTTGGCTTTCATTTTGCACCGTTAAAATTTGTATTTAATAGATGTATTTTACACACACTGTTGTGTTACTGAAAGCATCTGTTTTTCCTTAACTGCCTAACATTCATTCAAATAGTCCTAGTGGGTTGCCGGTTATTTCCTGAATGTTATGCTAAAAATTTTAAGGTTTCATAATGTAGTTGAAGATAATTTCTGATTATAATGTTATGGAACTTTGGATGAAACTTGCCTACACTTGCATAAGGAATAGACTCAAGTGAGGTGGCTTCCACCTTATTATTATTATTATTATTATTATCATTTTTAAAGCACAAAAATATGACTAGCCCTCTGAGGCTCCAGTTTATAGTAAGCGGGTCAAGATCAAGTTAAACGTGATGTAAGCAATGTTACACCACCTAATACTTTTGATTGAATTAATATTTTGAAAATCTCACAGTTGGATTCTATGTTCTCTATATTCTTAATACACATGCCAAGTTTTAAAAATCAGATGTTTATTATTTGATACATAAATTCATCTTTTATGCATAATTTTAAAATATAAAAAACTGGTCATCCCTACCCTGTAGGCCTTGCTAGAATCTGCCCAGAGAAAATACAGCTCCCCTAGCTTTCCCTTTCTGGTTATTGATTTATGTTCAGCTATGTTGACTGCTTCATGAGGGGGAGGGGGATTTCATTTCTATTGTATATTAGTCTCATCATTAGATCAGCTGGTTTTGTCTGCCAGTTAGTTTTAATAAGCCCTGTCCTAGGAGTACAGTTTTCAGTCTTGTTGATTTATAATGACATCATTGGCATTGTTGAACATCTCATCAGCCATTTTCTCATTATATACTACTATTATGTATATACCAATTTCTGAAAGTATTGAGTTTTTTTATTATGTTAAACTATCTTCCGCTGTTCTTACAGGGTCGTTTTGAGATATTGTCATTATCTGGATCATTTATGCCAACTGATAGTGGAGGAACAAGGAGCAGATCTGGTGGGATGAGTGTCTCATTAGCAAGTCCAGATGGACGTGTAGTAGGTGGTGGAGTTGCTGGTCTATTAGTAGCTGCAAGTCCTGTGCAGGCATGTCTTTTATCTTTACAAATTATCATTCTTCTCTTATTTAATTGGTACAAAATAGAAATGAGAAAATAGAGTACATTCCAAACTTCTGGGAAGCATGCTGTTGATGCACTACAGAACCATCTCGGCAGGATCTCCTTGTAAAAACTGATGATTGTTACAGATTAGTTAGTCAAAGCATTGAGGAGACATATTCTGATGTTTTTCTTTTTTGTTGGTATGAATCAGATTGTAGTAGGCAGTTTTCTGTCAGGGAACCAGCATGAGCAGAAGCCTAAGAAACAGAAACATGACTATGTAACAACTGCCACACCAACTGCAGCTGTTCCTATATCTAGTGCAGATCCTAAACTCTCATCTTCCACCTCATTCCGTGGAGATAACTGGTCTTCAATGCCACCAGACTCAAGAAATAAGCCTACTGACATTAATGTATCTTTGCCTGGAGGGTAATATAATACGACTTCACATTGTTGTGCAATATGAGGTTTGTTCCTGACCACCATTGGTAATCAAACTCCATTAGATGGATCTTTGTTTGGTCTGTAAACATTTGGACTATATGTTAGTACCGGCATGTTGTTTCCCATCAGGAATTTCAGCCCCCCTTTCTTTTTTAGGTAGTATTTATATTAGTTAGCTGAGTGTAGGCTTTGTGCCATGTAGAATAGTTTGATGTAATATCTACACCAGGGTCTGTTCTTTGGAGTGATGTATTGTGATTTTAAAGTTGTTTTAGACATTCAGAACTCATTTTTCCAATGGTTTTGTTAATGTCAATTTTTTCAGAAATGGTTCACCAACCAGAGGAAAAAAAAGAGCCGACTGCATATATATATATATATATATATATATATATATATCTATAGGATCATTTTGGTCCTATTTCAAGGTGCCAAATCCTGTTCTAGACCAAGCTCAAGGGAAAAAATTAATTTCAATGTTTACTGCAGATATCAAAGAATATGATTATCAATTTGAATATTCCATTCCCAGCAAATTTCTTGCTTCAGGGTTTGAAGTTATTTATGGTTAATGATGGTTATCCTCTTGCAATATAAATTGTTTATTCGTATTGTGGATATCATGGTTAAATTTTTAATCTAATGACAATAACAACCACCAATACAGATAGAGTGGAGGTGCCTTTTTGGTGGGGGACAGCAAATGTCTCAAGTGCCTTGAACGTGCTTCAAAGTTTTGAATTGGCAAAGAAACTGAAAAAAGGTAAAGAAAAAAAATATATTAAGAAAGCAATTGAATAATTATAATATTTTAGTTTGTTACCTAAGGTTAATTGGTTAAAATATGACCAAACCTTTTATATTTTAGATACACGGTTGAGTAGCCTAGAGCACATGCCATCACGTCGTGACTTGATTAAAAAAATTACCTATGCTATACTTTTCTGAATGAAGAGAAACCTAGTCCAGATTTTTGTTACAATGAATATATTACCAATGCGGTCGTCAATTCTTAGAATTGAGTCAATTGACTAATTAAATAAATATGTAGAACTCCCTCACTAAAGAACTTCATCACACAGATGGATAACTTTTTTTATTTTTTAATAAATAAAAGAAAGCATTGTCCCAACTTTTTGATCAGATTATTCTTTTCCCTATTCATTAGACATTGTGAAAATTTCATAACTTGATAATATGATAGATGAAACTTGAAACTTTTATGTTTACGGTGAGTCCTTCAAGTCTATTGAGCTTACCATCCAAATATCGTCAATAAAACTATTTACATACATGGATTTAGCACTGAAAAAGAAAAAAGAAAAGAAAAAAACTGGAAAGTTAGCTACAGTACTTCATCAAAGCGATTTTTCCATTTATTTTATGTTGGCTGTTAAGCCGGTGTGTGGAGATTTTCTGGCAATACCATGTTCCACAAGCTCCCATGGTATCTTTCATTTTTTAAATAATATTCCCTTGGTAGCTAGAATTTTTTTTCATTGGAATAATCAGAGCTCGATTTTGTAATTAAATAAATCAGACAGATGAAACCTACACTAGCAAGATTATGGGCCTTAAGGCTCTTGCGATTAAAAAAAAGTGTGTTTTTCTCTGACGGTTTAGATTTACCCCACACACACACACACACACACACACACACAAACAAACAAAGGTTTGCATGACTCTTTATTTTATTTTGGGTAAGTAAAGAGTCCATTTCATGTTTCTAAGCACATCGAGGCCTATAACCAAGTCAACGATTCAGATGCATCTGATCTAATTTAGTTAGCTCAAGTTAAGTTAATTGCCATTCTATCAACTTCACCCAATAAAAAAAATTTAAAAAAATCCAATTAGGATTTAATCATATCCTCAAATCAGGTATTCTGTCATTAAGGATAATAATTTTTCATACAAAAAGCTGGTGTTGTTGAATAGTATTGTTAAAAAGACAAAGCTTGACTTTTATTTTATTTTTTATAAATTAAAAAAAAAAAACTAAAATAAAGGACTTGCACATGTGTTCATTATTCTCAATTTACATAACGTTGTGTTTGTTTTGAAGTAAAATATTTTATGAAAATTGTTTTCCTATTTTCTCAAGTAAAATGTGGTCAAACTTGTAATCCAATTAGGATTTAATCATATCCTCAAATATTGTATTCTATCATTAAGAGTAATAATTTTTCATACAAAAAGCTGGTACTGTTGAATAGTTTTGTAAAAAAAGACAAAGCTTGACTTGTATTTTATTTTTAATAAATTAAAAAAGAAACAAAGATAAAGGCCTCGCATATGTGTTTATTGTTCTCAATTCACTTAACATTTTGTTTGTTTTGAAGTAAAATATTTTATGGAAATTGTTTTTCTATTTTTAAATATTTGTTTATGGGTAAAATGTGGTCAAACTTGTAATCCAATTAGAATTTAATCATATCCTCAAATCTGGTATTTTGTCATTAAGGGTAATAATTTTTCATACTAAAAGCTGCTGTTGTTGAATAGTATTTTTTTTTTTGTTGAAAGCCTGTTGAATAGTGTTGTTAAAAAAGACAAAGCTTGACTTTTATTTTATTTTTTATAAATTAAAAGAAAACAAAAATAAAGGACCCGCACATGTGTTCATTGTACTCAATTCACTTAACGTTTTGTTTGTTTTGAAGTAAAATATTTTATGGAAATTGTTTTCCTATTTTTAGATATTTGTTTACGAGTAAAATGCGATCAAACTTGTAATCCAATTAGGAATTAATCATATCCTCAAATCTAGTATTCTATCATTAAGGGTAATAATTTTTCATATGAAAAGCTGGTGTTGTTGAATATTACTATAAAAAATGACAAAGCTAGACTTTTATTTTATTTTTGTATAAATTTAAAAAAAAAACTAAAATAAAGGACTCGCACATGTGTTCATTGTTTTCAATTCAATTAACGTTTGTATTGAAGGAAAATATTTTATGGAAATTGTAAGTGCACAATTTGTACCTGGACCCAAACGTGTAAAGAGGACTGGCCCAAAAGGCCTAAAACAATGAATTTTTGTAGAGAGTGGGCTTAAAACCTAGATTTCTGGACATCTAAAGTACGAAGGTAATGAATTAGATCCACAATTCACAAACAAAGAGTTAATTATATGTAAAACCTCTCTTCGGACGTCAGCCAAGGATGGTATGAAATGCTTCTTTTATTATCAAAGATCAATTACAATTGACAATGGTCCCTCTCTCCCTTTCTTCCTTTTTCCTTTCTTTTTCCCTCTCTAATTTCTTTCTCCTCCTTTTATATCATCCTCATTCTTTCCTCCATCTTCCATGTAGAGCTCAGATCATCCATCCAGATACTTGTCTCATCCAGTGCCCTCTTGAAGTCTTCAAATAACAGCTATAAGGCTGTCTAACACTGTTCAGATGTCATTTCCCCATTAATGTGGCCAGAGAGATAGGTGCAGGGTCTTTCATACAGTGGTAGCAGCTTTATCCAAGATATTTGCTATTTGTTCCTCCTTCCTATGACTTTCTAAAGCTCATCCTCATCCATTTATCCCTCCGGAACCCCCTTCCAAGCATAATAACACACTATATGATTTTCCCTTTAGTTAGTCGAAGATGTTTCCCTCCTCGAACCATGCTCGCCAGTATATCTCACAGCCACTTGCTCATGGGCTTTTGAATACGGTACCCTTTATTTAGCATTAACCCCTTCTCGGACGAGCCAATACCATTGGATCAGGCCCAAAGTCCAAAATCATATTCTGACACATCTACCCTCACAATAACCCCTCAAAAATTCATTTTTCGAAGGGGAAAAATCAAATTTTGACTCAAACCACAGTCTCAACACGCTTCCCAAACCGCTGCACGTGAGAAATCTACCTGCTCCTTCTGAAGCGACTCTTGATGCCTCAAATCTCAGAACGCCCCTCATTAATTGCTCAAAGTAACTCCCTGTCGCCCACATTCAACGGTGAGATGCAAATCCAATGGTCCGGGTTTTTCCCGAAAATTTGAGCGGGATAACTCCCACGAACCGCCGCCTCCCAAACACCCAAAACGTTTAGGAAATCGCGAAATCCGTCATTACTCCAAAAAGCAATCACATCCTGAGAATATCTATTCCCATTTTCTTCCAAGAAGTTCACGAAAAATCACCCACTTATCTCCCGTAAGTTCTTGCTCCCTTAGACTTTCTTCCTCCTCGACTGTAGTTCTCGACTACCAATTTTTCCATTTTTCGTTCTAAATCTCCACTTTTACTTCAACCAAATGGGTAGGTTTAAGTGTTTAGTAGATACTGACTCCGGTATGGAAGGTTTCCAAGCTAAATACCATATTCCTCCGGAAGTGGGTTTAAAATACTGCCCCACAGAAGCCGTAGCCGACTCTAGGAAAGCAGGACAAGTTTTCATTCCCATAATTGCCTTCTTAGAGAGTGGGATGACACTCCCCATGAAATATGTTATCAGTGAATACCTACATAACCATAGATTATGCCCCGACCAGTGTACACCTAACATGTTTAGAGTCTTAGGTTGTGTCGACGCTCTAAATGAGCAAATGGGTCTAAACCTCTCATGGCGCGATGTCGTCCATTTGTACGAGTGCCACCAATTGAAAAATGTAGGTTACTACCTTAAATCTAGGTCTAACGTCGTTAGACTTATATCGTGTCTTCCTAAGTCTAATAAAGGTATGAAGGACGACTACTTAATTGTCTCCGGGAGATGATACTACGGTCCTCACTGCCCCGTCAGAGAGGAAAAATCAGGTGTGACTCCCTAGGATTTAGAACCTCTGGTCTGAGTTTTAGTTCTTTTGACTTCATAACTTAGATTCACCACACTTTTAATATTCTCTTGGCATAACGTTTATTTTGAATCTAACCAAATGTGGCTTCTTGGATATTTCCTTTGCAAACAAACAACACACGTCACCCCATTTGAGTGAAGCTAACATTTCGGATCTTAACAGAGTCTTGAGGTCTGAGGTGTTTGTAAACGAAGATTTGCAAGTGAGGGCTGCTCACCTTATATTAGGATACGACCCTATGTCCAACGTCTACCAGGAAGTCAGCAACGCAATCATCCGGGTGATAAAAGACGTAGAAGGATAGATGTCTCAAGGCTCGACTTTCTTGCTCCATTCGATCTACCAGACGACTCATCCATCATCCTCTTTGCACGCCTACCCAAAATTACCTCTCTTTTAGTGAAAGATGAGACAAAAGTTGTCCGAGCAGAAACCACAGCCTCTCCCTCATCCCTTGACGAGGAAATAGACCAATTCCATTTAGAGGAAGCCAAGGGACCTTCGAAGGGCCATATCGTCGAAATCTCGGACGAAGAAACCAACTCGGACAGGATATCTGGATAAAAGGCTTGATAGTTGCCTAAGCGGACGATATCTCCGAGGAAGAAGAAGACATGTCAAGCTTAAAGTCACTTTTTGCCAAGAGACGGGCATAAGTTTCCAAAAAGGGGGCTACTGGATCTCAGCATCCTCCCAGGCTGCCACCTCCTCCCCCTCCTTTCGACCCAACTATTCCTGCCTCTAACCTCCAAAAGAAGAGGAAAAATGAGAGCGAGGAAGCAGAAAAAGAACGGGAGAAGGAGAAGAAGCAGAAGTAGCAGCAACAACAACAACAACAACAACAACAACAAGAAGGTGCCAGGGGTGGAGCGCGTGCTTCCTCCATTGAGAGTGGGGAAAGCCACGGTTTGGCTGTGGTGCACCGCGCACAATCCAACTGGTCTCCCGTACTGGAGTTGGATGGGGCCCTGATTGCTCGCCATTCCAACATAAGGGAGTTTCAACGAGGACACGCTCACCACCTGGCTAACGCTTTAAAACAGCCTATCCTTCTGCCAAAGGATATGGAGGATCTGGGGAAGATGAGCCAGCAACATCTTTTCCTCTCCCTGAAGAGGGATTTGGGCTTGGTACGTGCCACTCAATCTCTTTTACCTCGTTATTTTTATTACTCTTTTTATATGAACTCTTTTATATATAAACCTTTATATATTTCCTACCATAATGCACTTGTTAAACACTTCCACACAGGCTATCCAGGAAGTTTTTACTGTTGAGAAAATGGTGGGGAACTTTCAAAGCCAAGCAAGGGCTGAACTTACGGTTAGAATTGAGACTGAAAAAGCCTTGGGCCGTGCTGAGAACGAGAAAAATGATCTGGCCACCAAACTGGAAGATGAGAAGAGCGAAAGAAAGAGCGTCGAGGCTGGATTGAAAACTGCTGATGCTCAAGTGGAGGGGCAACGCAAATTGTTGCGTCAAAAAGAAAAAGAACTATATAAAGCTCAGCAGGAAATCTCGGGCTTAAAGATGGAACTTGCTCAAGCCGAGGAAGCGGCTCGTACTATCAGAGAGACCGTG
Source organism: Castanopsis chinensis (assembly GCA_032878915.1). Classification (NCBI taxonomy): domain Eukaryota; kingdom Viridiplantae; phylum Streptophyta; class Magnoliopsida; order Fagales; family Fagaceae; genus Castanopsis; species Castanopsis chinensis. Next base: position 5,672,158 of record JAVQMG010000115.1, on the reverse strand, counting down.
GAGGCTGCAATAAAGGCTTCTTAGAACGAAGGGGTTGAAATGATAGAGACCCGACTAGCCAAAGAGCTAGCAGAATTATGTAGGGACTATTGCCAACAAGTTTGGGCAAAATCCCTAAATATGGCAGGAGTCCCTACTACTTCTGAATGGAAAAGGGCAAAGAACATTTGGTTTCCGGAGGATATCCGAGTGATCGAAGACCTTCCTCCCATTTCAACTGTCTCCGAGACTGCGCCCTTGATATAGCCATCTATAAACCAAGAACCTGTTCCACCTCCAAAAGAAGTTATTGATTCTGATAAAGAAGGGGAACGAGGTGACAAGGCTGAGAAGTGCTTGTGCGAGCAAGCTGACCAAGATGCCCCTCCACCAAGAGCGAAGGACAAAGGAAAGCAAGTTCAAGCCTTGTCCGAGACTGAGCCTAAACTAGCAGAAGAGGAGGGCAAAACAAAAGAGCTTGCAGCGAAGCTGAAAAAAGACCCTCCACTGAAAATCAAGACATAGGCCACCTAGGACTCTTTCTTTATGTAGCTTCTCCTGATCTCAACCTTATTTTGACCTTTTTATGCTACAATTTTATTTTCAATATACTCAAATACAGAATTAATGACAAGTTCAAGATTTTGATTTTTAATTCCTTACAGTCTTCATTTACGGCAGTATATACTGTTTTATTATAATATAAGTTATATGCATAGCCTAAATAACTTAATGTTTAAAGTATGCAGGATAGATTTTCACAACATTTTAGCTACAAATCAACAATCTGACATAGGTACAACTTCATTTTATCGACATATAGGGGCCAATATAGGACTTAAATGACGAAACTGCATTATTCTTGAAACAGTTGGATGTACAAAAATATATTTGAAACCAAAACGAGAGCAATTTAATTTAAGAGTAGCTTTTACGTCAAATCAGATCACAAAAGTGGGTCATCAAACTCTCTTGGATATGCAGCCCAAACACTATTTGACTTTCGAAAAGGTAAACAAAAGTGTTAATTTCCTCAAAGTAGATGATCCGAGGACTAGTCATAACTTAGGTTCTGTTTAACACTTAACAAGAATATCAATTTCCACAAGGTTTATGGTTTGAAGAGCCAGGTATATCTAAGTTTCTATTTGATACTTAGAATAATATAACTAACAATCAATGTAACACAATGATAACCAAACCAAAATGGAAGGAATGCATTTCATTAATAATAGTACCTTCGAAGGTTATTTACATTTCAGTGATGCTGTACAACTTTTTCATCTAGGTCGGCAAGATAACACACCCTTATACTAGCTACTGAAGTGATACGGTAGGGCCCTTCCCAGTTAGGTCCTAATTATTCCCATGCTGAGTTTTTGGCAGTACCCAAGACCTTTCTTAACACCAAATCTCCAGGAGCCAGTGGCCATAACTTCACATGAGAATCATATCCCTGTTTGAGTTTTTGCTGGTAATAAGCTAGTTAAACCATAGCATTCTCTCGCCTTTCCTCAACTAGGTCCAGGCTTTTTTGCAACAAACTGTCATTACTGCTAGGGTTAAAAGAGCTTGTTTTCATTGTTAGGAATTCGGTTTCCAGAGAAATTACAGTTTCAGCTCCATAAGTCATAGAAAAAGGTGTCTCTCCAATGGATCTCCGAGGCGTGGTTTGATACGTCCACAAAACATGTGGCAGTTCTTCCACCCACATCCCTTTAGCATCGTCCAGTCTCTTCTTGAGCCCACTGACTATGACTTTGTTCACAGCCTTGGCCTGCCCATTTCCTTGTGGATAGGCTAGAGTAGAATATCTATTCGTGATGCCAAGGTCGCAACAATATCTTCTGAAGGCCTTGCTATCAAATTGTAAGCCATTATTAAAAATAAGAGTACGAGGGATCCCAAACCTGGTGACAATATTCTTCCAGACAAATTTTCTCGCCTCCACGTCCCTAATATTTGATAATGGTTCAGCTTCGACCCACTTAGTGAAATAATCTGTCCCAACAAGCAACCATCTCTATTCCCTAATGCTTTTGAGAAAGGCCCTACAATGTCCAAATCCCATTGAGTGAATGGCCAAGGACTGAACAAAGGATTAAGAACACCTCTTGGTTGATGGATGTTTGGGGAATACCTTTGACACTGGTTATATTTTTTTATATAATCTTGTGCTTCTCTCTTCATGTTAGGCCACCAATATCCCTAGGTAAGAGTTCTGTGGGCTAAAGACCTCCCTCTGTATGGCTTCCATAAATCCCTTCATGCAACTCCTCCAAGAGTAATTTTGTTGCTTCCGGATGTATACATAACAAATATGGCCCTGAAAAGGAACGTTTGTACAACTTTTGATCCTCGGATAACCAAAATTGTGGTGCTTTTCTACGTATCTTATCTGCCTCAGATTTCTCTTTAGGCAAGACATCATTTTTAAGGAAAGACACTATAGGGTCCATCCAGCTAGACCCTACTCTTACTTGATGAATCTGAATGGTATCGACATCCATTCTAGAGGGCTTACACAAGTCTTCAATAAGGATGACCCGAGGTAGGCCTTGTGCCGAGGACGTTGTGAGGGTAGCCAGGGAGTCAGCATGGGTATTCATACTTTTGGAGACATGCAACAAAGCAAAAGATTCAAACTTTGATTGTAAATACCTGACTTGGGCTAAATACTCTTGCATTCTTAAATCTTTGGCCTCTAGCGTCCCTTTTACTTGGCCTACAACTAACTGTGAATCCGAGAACATTTGCTCCGTTCTTGCTCCCATTTTCTGAACCATATCCATTTCGACTAGTAAAGCTTCATATTCAGCTTTATTGTTAGTGGCTGAGAATCCCAATCTCAAGGACTTCTCAAAGGTAAGCCCATCAAGAGACACCATGACCAATCCTACACCAGATCCTCTTTGATTTGCTGCCCCATCGACGTACACTTTTCATGCCGACGGCTCCTTACACAAGATCATGCCAACTGATTTTTCATCAATGTCAAACCTCTTAACGTTCTCTTCTAGTGAAGGCTCAGCGAATTTCGCGACCAAATCAGCAAGCATTTGACCCTTTAAGGAAGTGCGAGGCATATACTTGATGTCAAAAGCCCCCAAGATGGTGCCCCACTAAGCAATCTTGCTCGTGTAATCAGCACTTCGAAGTATAGACTTTAAAGGAAGTTGGGTTAGAACCACAACAGTATGAGATTGAAAATTATGGGGGAGCTTACGAGTTGCGTGCACCACAGCTAGGATAGCCTTTTCCAACAGCAAATAATGAACCTCGGCCTCATGTAAAGATTTGCTTACGTAATAAACTGGCCTCTGTACGTTATTATCAACTCGTATTAGAACCAAACTAACAACATGGTCAACCATAGCGATATATGCGAATAGAACTTCATCAACCTCTGGCCATGACATAATGGGTGGGCGGAAAAGATACTCCTTAAGCTGTTGAAAAGCTAACGCACATTCTTCAGTCCATTTGAATCCCTTCTATTTGTTCAACAACCGGAAGAAAGGTCTACACCTATCTGCAGACCGAGAAATAAACTGGTTGAGGGCAGCAGTCATCCCTGTCAACCTCTGAACTTCTTTAGGATTTCAAAGTGGTTGTAAGCTATTAATTGCCTTGACCTGCATAGGATTAACTTCAATTCTCCTATGGGTTACCATATAACCCAGGAACTTACCAGATCTCACCCTGAAAGAATATTTAGAAGCATTTAGGCGCAACCTATATTTCCTTAGCGTTCGTAAAGTATCACTCAAATCCGCTATATGCAGCGAAACCATTTTGCTTTTCACCACCATATCATCTACATACACTTCAATATTATTTCCTAACTATGGTTCAAACATTCTGATAATTATCCTTTGATAAGTAGCCCCTGCATTCTTCAAACCAAAAGACATCACCTTATAATGATAATTCCCCGTAGGAGTAATGAAAGCTGCTTTCTCCTGATCATATAAAGCTAAAGGTATCTGATGATAACCTTTAAAATCATCTAAAAAACTCATCCGAGGATGCCCAACAGTAGCGTCCACTAGCTGATCTATGCGAGGCATTGGAAATGGGTCTTTCGAACAAGCCTTGTTCAAATCCGTGAAATCTACGCAGACCCTTCACTCCCCGTTTTTCTTCTTTACTACCACTGTATGAGTCAACCATTCTGGATAAAATACTTCTTTAATTGCACCTGCCTTCTTGAGTTTGAGCATTTCTTCCTTGACAGTCTCGGCATGCTCTTTGGATAAGCGCCGAGGTGGTTGCTTCCTCAGCACCACAGCTGGATTCACATTCAAATGGTGACAGATGAAACTCGAATCAACCCCTGAGGCTTCGTAAACATTCCACGCAAACACGTCTAAATTCTCTTTAAAAAACATAACCAACTCCACCTTTTCTTGAAGGGGCAATTCAATTCCCACTTGAAAGAACTTTTCAGGATTATCGTCGATAAGAACCTTCTTTAGCTCCTCACACATGGGTTCCTTTACTTCTGCTACCTTGGGTGTGGCCGAAGACAGTGATTGCTATGAGCCCCCCTCGGCTGAGGTTGATGAATCTTATCTAGGCTGATGCAGAATTGCAACGGCCATGCATTGCCTAGCCATGGACTGACTCCCAATTATCTCCTCAATTTGATCTCCAGAAGAAAATTTTACCTTCAAATGCAGAGTTGAAGAGACCGCACCTAAGGCATGAAGCCAAGGTCTTGCAACAATGGCTGTATAGGGAGAATAGGTGTCTATCACAATAAAATCCAATTCTACAACCTCAGAACCTGCCTAGACAGGCAATCTAATCTGGCCCATTGGTATAACAGCCTTCCCTTCAAAACTGATCAGCGGTGAATCATAAGATGTCAAATCCTCTCGCCTTAATTTCAGCCCCTTGTACAAATTTGGATACATAATATCCGCACTACTGCCCTGGTCCACCATTACCCTTTTTACATCGTAATCCCCTATCCTTAACATGACCACCAACGCATCATCGTGGGGTTGGACAGTTCCAATCTTATCTTCTTCTGAGAAGCTCAGAACAGGTGTGACATTCCCTTTAACCCTCTTCGGCTTAGAGTTAGTCTCCTTGGCAAGGGTCCTTGACACCGACATCACCCTGAAAGGAAGAGAACTAGTCTTACCTAGGGTAGCAAAAATAACATTAATTGTGCCTAAAGGAGGTCTCGAAACATTGTTACCCTGATTTACCGAACCAGAATGATCTCCCTGCCCATTGGACTGATACAAGAACTGCTTTAACCTTCCTTCCCTGACCAACTGCTTCAGATGACTCCACAGGGTTCTGCAATTTTCAGAGGTATGATCCCTCTCCTGATAATAATGGCAATGAAGGTTCTGATTGCGCTTTGTGGGGTCCCTGGCCATCTTGTTAGGCCACTTAAAGTATGGTTCATGCCAGATTTTCTCCAACATTTGTGGCACAGGTTCACAGAATAAAGTATTAACTACATGTTGAGGAGGAACTGGACCAAGTTGCCCAACAAAATCTCTCCCGATCCTGTTGTTATTGTATCTGTCTGACCTGAAATCCCTCCTCTCCTGAGGGATAACCTTCGCTTTCCCCTTGCTTTGCTGCTGATCTTCCTCAACTCGTTTATATTCATCAATGCGGTCCATGAGCTGACGTACACTCCTTACTGACTTCTTGGTCAGAGATTTCCTTAAATCATGCTCAGTTGGAAGGCCGACTTTGAAAGTCTTGATTGCCACTTCATCAAAATCACCATCAATCTCATTAAACATCTCATAGTATCTGTTGGAGTATGTTTTCAGGGTCTCCCCTTCCCTCATGGCTATGGACAATAATGAATCCAGAGGCTGAGGAACTCTACTGCAAGTGATGAAATGAGACCCAAAAGCCTTAGTGAGTTCCATGTAGGAATTGATAGAATCTGCCTTCAAGCCATTAAATCACATCATCGCAACAAGTCCTAGACTGGAAGGAAAAACTTTGCACATTAATGTTTCATTTTTAGAGTGCACTGCCATCCTTTGATTGAAATGACTCACGTACTCTACCGTGTCTGTTTGTCCATTGTACATGGTAAACGTGGGCTGGGTGAATCACCGTGGAAGCTTCCCCTTCTCCACCTTGCTTGTGAAAGGTGACTTAGAAAGCTGATACAAGGCCTTGCTCATGGAATCGTTTCCCAAGCCCCTGGAGGAGGGTTTTTTACCCTTACGCCCATGAAGATGATCCTCTTCGTAGGAAAAAGATTCACTAGAAGGAGTTCTTAACCTGGGTCTGCAATTACTACCCTGAGAATCTTCAGACGAAGAGGAGTCAAAAGGAGAGGGAGTTCGCTTTCGTCGCTCACGCCGTAGCTTCTTCTTCAGACGGTCAATCTCCCTTTGCATGGCCTTAGCGTTTTCCTCATGAGAAATTCTGCTTCCACCACGTGAATGACTCCTAATAGTATGCGCTGTGTGAACACTGCCTTCCCTATCTCTTTCCCGCTCAAGATGCAATAAATGGTCTTCATGTTGGGACGCCACAGACTCCGCACGTTGTGGACCTGAGCCTACCATGATGTTAGACGTCCTAAAACACAAGATTTCCCACAGACGATGCCAATTGTGCACTATTTGTACCTGGACCCAAACATGTAAAGGGCACAGGCCTAAAAGGCCTAAAACAATGAATTTTTGTAGAGAGTGTGCTTAAAACCTAGGTTTCTGGACGTCTAAAGTACAAAGGTAATAGATTAGATCCGCAATTCACAAACAAAGAGTTAATTATATGTAAAACCTCTCTTCGGACGTCAGCCGAAGATGGTATGAAATGCTTCTTTTATTATCAAAGATCAATTACAACTAACAATGGCCCCTCTTTCCCTTTCTTCCTTTTTCCTTTCTTTTTCCCTCTCTAATGTCTTTCTCCTCTTTTTATATCATCCTCTTTCTTTCCTCTATCTTCCACGTAGGGCTCAGATCATCCATCCAGATACTTGCCCCATTCAGCACCCTCTTGAAGTCTTCAAATAATAGCTGTAAGGCTGTCCAACACTGTTCAGATGTCATTTCCCCATTAATGCGGTCAGAAAGATAGGTGCAGGGTCTTCAATACGATGGTAGCAGCTTTATCTAAGATATTTGCTATTTGTTCCTCCTTCCTATGATTTTCTAAAGCTCATCCTCATCCATTTATCCCTCTGGAACCCCCTTCCAAGCATAACAACACACTATATGATTTTCCCTTTAGTTAGCCGAGGATGTTTCTCTCCTCGGACCATGCTCGCCAGTCTATCTCACAGCCACTTACTCGTGGGCTTTTGAATACGGTACCCTTTATTTAGCATTAACTCCTTCTCGGACGAGCCAATACCATTGGATCAGGCCCAAGGCCCAAAATCATATTCTGATATATCTACCCTCACAAAATTTGTTTTCATATTTTTAGATATTTGTTTATGGGTAAAATGTGGTCAAACTTGTAATCCAATTAGGATTTAATCATATCCTCAAATCAGGTATTTTATCATTAAGGGTAATAATTTTTCATACAAAAAGCTGGTGTTGTTGAATAGTATTGTTAAAAAAGATAAAACTTGACTTTTATTTTATTTTTTATAAATTAAAAAATAAAATAAAATAAAATAAAGGACTCGCACATGTGTTCATTGATCTCAATTGTTTGTTTTGAAGTAAAATAATTTATAGAAATTATTTTCCTATTTTCAGATATTTATTTACAGATAAAATGTGGTCAAACTTATAAAATATTTTTTTATTAACTCTAAAGTCCTTTATAAAAATACGTAAAACATATACCTTTAAAATTTTATTAAAATATTTTTTTTAAAAAAAAGCACAAAGTGACCTCTCTCTCACCCTATTTTGGGTGGTTAGGTCATCGATCTTGCGGTCGGGGTAGTCAGTCCAATCAATTTCGTTACCGAAACCGTCAATTCAATGACCGGTGTTGGTGGGCCAGTGGCGAGAGCTGCTACTCCAGAAACCAATTTTGTTCATTTTAATGACCGAAATTGCTGCTCTAACAACCAATGCTAACTGTCTTGTCACCAAAGACATTGTTTTGGTGATCGATGCCAAATGTTCGATAATTGAAGCCACTGTTCTGACTACCTGTGTTAGCTGTTTAGTCATGAGCGTCACCATTCTAGTGGTCCGGTCACTGGCTCTAGTGGCTAAACTACTGATTTTGATGGTTTACTTGAAAAATTTTACTTATCATTCTAACCCATAAAAATATTCTACTAAGATGTTTTACTAAAAATATTTTACATATCAATTTTTCACCAAAAAAAATATTTTATATTTATTTCAAAGCAAACAGAGTGGTTAATCCGGTGATACAAAACGTGGAACCACCCGAGCGCTACAGTGGTAGCAAGTAGCAACATAAATAAAGCTTCGACTTTTTGAGACACAATTTTATGGTTTTCATTCATTGGTATTTGGTAACTATCACGTCATGAACACGTTATGTGTCATAACTGAGCTATCAAATTCAGACTATTCCCATTTTCAAAAACTTCATCAAGAGTTCATGAACCATACGTATACGGATACGGCGTAAGGAAATTTTCCAAACATTACTTAAATCCCAAACAAAAATTGCACAATTAGAGGCGGTGTTATTTCCTTCAAGACCCAACCAGAGTGTTGGCTTGATGCTAATTGATGAATTATTACGGACAATAAACGAATTCTTAAAAAATAAAAACCTATATATGTGGAGGAATAGTGCCACATGCAAATAGTAATTTTTCTATAACACATCACGTTTGACACATGACAATAAACTTAATCCTAAATTAATAGTATGTCGCTTAAAGGTGATAATGCATGTATATACTACTTACTAATATATATTGCAATTTATTATTCACATGTGAACATTTGGTAATGAATAATGTAATTATAAAATAGAACAGTTATTTAAAAAAAAAAAGAATTGTAATTTAATGGGTTGTCTTTTATATATATATATATATATATATATATATATAAATCAATGAGTTTTTATATCATTTTTTGCACTCACAACTCTTATTTTCTTTAGTATTATAACTCATGCTTACTCATCTCCTCCAAAAAACAAAAAAATGAAAACCTTAAATTTTATTAATAGACGATAGTTGCACGGCATATATTAACATATAACACTATGAATTCTAATTGCAACAAAAAAAATCTGACAAACGTATGGCTTTGTTAACTTCTCATTTTTTTTCAAGTTATTTTATCTTTTCATTTTCCGCATTTTATCAAATTTCTTTCCCTTTTTGAAGTTATTTTCTATTTTATTTGATAAAAAAATAGGTAGAAAATAGTTTGTTTTAATGTTGTTGTTGATGTTTTTCGTAGATAGAAAATTACCAAGAGATTCAACAAATTTTTGAAGCTAAGAGAGAGAGATAAACACGTGGAATTCGTGAGTTTCCTTTCTCTTAATGTTGATGGAGTTCCATTTCGAAACTTCCTTTTTAATTAGCGATAAAATGAAAGATAAAGAACTTACCACATCATTTATCTTAATGCTGATTGAGTTCTATTATTGTCGATTAATGTTTTCCATATATAATCTTACAATTGTTTTTCTCAATTTTTGTTAGCAGATCTAATGTCCTTCTATTATCAACTATTGTTTTTAGATTTTTTTTTTTTTTGTTGAAGGAATTTCTTTATTTATTTTAACATATTTGTTACAATTTATTTGAGTATTTACCACATATATATATATATATATATATATATATATATATATAATCATAACATTCTAATCAAATTCAAACACAAATTAACAGAGGACCACGTAAAATAACAACAAAAGGGTTCTGTATATAATAATAATAATAATAATAATAATCACACCTTCTCTCAAATAGATAGAACTTTTTAAAAGTTTTTTAATAACATTTCTGCTTATAATACTTATAAGTTATAATAAGATGAAAAAAAAATTGTGACGCACGAGCCAATAACAAGTTATATATACAGTAGCTACTTAAATAAGCGTATAGTTTTTTTTTTTTTTTTTTTAAGTATTACTCAATACATTTAAAGAAAATAAATGTAACTTTTTTTAATGATTTGATTGTATTGATCCCTGATTCTCATAATAAATGATAGTCATTTGAACAATCATGTAGAGCATTTGCATCAACAATGCAAAATAGAAAAATAGTTCGATTTACGCATTTGAGCCTCAAAATCACCCATATCAATCAAGTTAAAGATGTTAATTATGAATAATTGTTACTGTAACTGTGTAAATATACATAGTTACTATAGCTGTGTGTTTCATTATTTTAATTTTTTTTTCTTTTACCTCTTACTCTCGCCAAATTCTCTCTCTCTCTCTCTCTCTCTCTCTCTCTCTCTCTCTCTCTCTCTCTCTCTCTCTCTCTCTCTCTCTATATATATATATATGTGTGTGTGTGTGTGTGTGTATATATATATATATATATATATGAAGATAATAATAAAAATAGAATGAAAACAAAAAGAAAAATGATTATTTAAATAGAATTGAATGAAGAATGGATAATTTGATGTGAGCTTTTTTTGAAAAATGGTTGTATATTTATAATAGACAAGAATTTTTGCACAAATGAATGTGAATGCTCTTAATGTTGAAGAATATTCCTTCAATCCGGTTGGACTATGACGGAAAATTTTGTCAATCTCAATTGTCTATGCATTGCTCGGATACCACCTTGCCATTGATCCCTTAATAAGTTCCCAAAACTAACATCACAAGTCAACACATTGTATAGAAAAATTTAGAAGATACTTGTATTACAATAACTAAATCACCAGACTTTGGGTTGGGCTTGCTTGTATTCACTTGTAGAAGACAGACCAAACTGCTAGTCTTGCGAAATGCCCAGCTCTAGTCTTGCGAGTCCAAATCTTCTGTCCTACTTTTCCTACTTCACTTTATACTCTACTAATAAAAACTTGCCACGCGTTCACCTAATTTATTAAATACTACTATTAATTAATAACGGTAGCATTAATAAGTCAATTAATGATAGTATTTAATTAATTAGGTGAATACGTGGCAAATTTTTATTGGTGGAGTATAGAGTGGAGCAAGAAAAATGGGACAGAAGATTTGGATTCGGCGCGCCACGTATAGGTCAGGGGGTTCAAATGAACCCCCTGAGCTAGTATTTTTTTTTTATATATATATATAATATTTTGTTTCTTTATTTAACCATCCTAAATAAAAATTTGAACACTCTGATTCTAATTTTTTTTTAAACCCACTTAAAATAAGTTTAATTATGATCATCTTAACAATATTTTGATCTCTTTAAATACAAAAAAAAAAAAAAAAAAAGACTAATAACAATCTAATTTTATCTAAAATTTGGGAGAAATAGTTAGCCCAACAACAAAGTAATTATTTTTTTCCATCTAAACTTGTTTTAAAAAGCCCATTTAGATCTTAATAAATTTGAAATAAACTAATGGAAAATTCATAGTTTACATTGTACTATAATTGTAATATCTACATTGTTTCTAAACAAATGTGTACAATATTGTATAGTTTTTGCAAATGTGTATAGTATAATTATCTATAATATAAATCTTACCTTAATAGTACAATGTAAACATATAATCGTCATAAACTAATAAATAAAAGTATTTTAAGCAGTAATAATTAAAATTCACTTAACAACAACAATTAACATGTTCATTATATTAAGAAAAAATATGTCAAATAAACCTATAATTTATTTTTTATTCTATTACTAGTACGTACTTTGGAAAAATTTGTAATAAGAAAGTCATTTAGGCCGTAAAATTTATATTTTACTTAAAATGTATCTTCTTACTGACCTCCTAAGAAAAAATCGTAGAGCCGCCACTGTTCATTCTGGAAGGTTTTGAAAAAACATGCTTGGCATTTGTTTTTTGGGTAAACCATGCTTGGCATTCAAGAATGAAGAAACTAACTAAATTGGCTAAGCCACGGCTTTTTAATACTTCCACGAGGTGTGCTTACTGAGTTTCTACGAAATGATAGGTATACTACCTCCGCACTCAAATTAAATTTCTAAGAAAACCACTTTATTTACTCAAACTCTATAAATTATAGTTCTTCTACACCGAGGACATGACAAAACAAACATATTGATAAAGAATATAAGAAAATAAGATTTATCAAGATATTGATAGTTTGATACAACACTAGGCCATTTTCCATATCAGGGGCATGAGTTTTGTTAACATATTGATACCCCTCTTTCTGTGTTGGGTTGCCATTTTGGTCCTGAACTTGTGGTCATCAAACCGTCAGCAACAAAAGCCTCTTGGATTCTCATCTAGTCCTCTTCTTGTGTTTTCAGTTTTTAACACAATAATCATTGCCATCCTTATTGGGAATTATAGACCATCTACAGAAGAAGTTGAAGGGGTAATGCCTCCCTTCCTTTCTCAGAATGAAGAAGAGATTGATGCACAAGACGACACAGGGGATTACATTAATTGTAAGGAGGATGAGAACGAGGACAAGGATGAGGTATATCATGGTTCTGATGGTTATGACGAAGATGATGATGACAATAGTAGTGATGATGAAACTTGTTGGCAAGATGAAGAAGAATATGACAATAATTTGGAGAGAAGAATCGAAAGTTTTATTGCCAAGGTCAATGAAGAATGGAGGAAAGAAAGATTAAGGGAGATAAGTTGCAAGCAGCCGTGATTTGGCTAAAACTGGTACAAAGCAGATTAATCCGTAACTAGTCTTGTATTGTATGTAAACAGATTCAGCCTAGCATAATGTAGAGCAAACCAACCCCCGTCTCTTTTTCCCTCTAAAATCCTCCCTTTTGGTCCGGGGATATGACTCTTTTTTTTTTTTTTTTCCTCATATTGTCAGAAATCATGTAATTATAGTTCTTAATTAGCAATACATTGAATTCTTTATATTTGTATTATTATCTAGCAAATTTGTTCAAAATTAAATCTGATCTAAGCTTCTCTTTCTTCATTGATCTAGAGCGTTCGAAACAATTTTATTAAGCCATTATTTACCCTGAACATTGTAATATCAGCTGTTTCCTTTGAGTGAACAGTGAAAGTACAATAGATTAAGTTGGAAAAAAAATTGCAAAACAAATTATTACTGGTGCAACTTGAGTGAGTCATGTCTTAATGATAATACAAATAAAGAATAATGAGTATGCCACTGACAAGAAAGGCAGTGGACAGGGAAGATTCAGACAAAATATTGCTTTCTAAAAGCCCTCGTGGGGCACCATTTATCACAAAATCAGTGAAAGGATAAAAATTCCTATCAAACCATTTCTAACTAGATAGCCAATTATTAATGTCAATAAATAAAAACTATGGAAACATTCTGATCTGTCTAACTGCAATCAGCGAATTCAGTGCTCAAACAAGTACACTAACCAAGCCCTGTTCCAGCATCCTTGCGAGGCGCATCAGCCTTAATTCGGGGTGGCCTAACAATACGATCAATTAGCCCATATTCAAGAGCCTCCTGAGCATTAAAGCGTTTCATCCTGCTTAAGTCTTTGTTAATCTGCAGATATACATTAACTTGGTTTGTCAAACTGATCATACTCTATGGGTCCGTTTGGATAGAATTTATTGCTGAAAACTGAAAACACTGTAGCAAAATAATTTTTAAATATGTGAATAGTACTGTAGGATCCATTTTTAATAAAAAATTCTGAAAAAGTGCGTGAACAGTATGTGCACAGTGCGTGCAGTGCGCGTTTTGTCCCCTGCAGCAGAAACGAAAAAATAAAATAAAATACTGAAACGGTCTAAACGTGGACACAAAATGCAGTACCCAAACGGGTACTATATTTCAAGAAATAAAAAGGAATCAACTCAAGGAATGAAGAGAAACAAACTCTACACAATACAAATAAAATTGGAAAGATATGAACTTCAGCTTCTTAGCAGCCATTATTTACAAGAGTAAAGTCTATCTTACATAGGAGTCAAATAGAACAGCCAAAAAGACATCATAGGATTTAGTCATGAGCAAGCTAACCTTTTCAACAGGCTGGCCAGTTTTCTTAGACAATTCATTAAAAAGGTAATCTCTGATTCTGAGAAGTTCAGTTGCTTCATTATGAATGTCATCAGCCTGACAGAAAATTTCATATATGTATGAATATTGCAAGTAATGAAAAGCCATATTAACAGAAAGTATCTACAATAGGTTTACATGACAAGATGGTATGCAGTCTCACCTGACCACGAGCAGCTCCAGCAGGAGATTGTAGTGCAATTCTTGAAAGAGGCATTGTAAAGCGTTTACCCTTTTAAGCAAAAATTATGAAAAAGAAATATAGAATTAGATCTTTAGAGTTAAGGCATGTCGTGAACAGGTGAATGCAACCTATACAAACAGCATGTTATACTCAACTCAACTAGTATTAATCACAATAAAATTGAAGACAGCTCTATAAATCATCATCAACTAACCAAGTTACATGTATTCTTTTTTAGTCATTGTTGCCTCCATGTTTAACATATCCTTCCTCCTTACTTCCACCCATGTTGAAGAAAAAGACTTCAAACTCTTGATGAGTATCCTTTATTTATTTATTTTTATGATTCTTGATGAGTATCCTAATTTCATAATGACACAATTCTATCAAAGAAGTTCATTAAGATGCTGATGCAGGAAGCACAAGCAACACTTTATTTTAATTTAGTTTTATTTATTTTTGTAAATCAATTGTATTTTTATTTTAGATCCTATTAGTTTATTAGGTTATTAGTTTCTTAATTTCTATAAGAAATGTTATATTTGTAATAAGGCAATTAGGGTGTCCTACACTAATTAGAATTAGGGTTTAGTATCCCTATATAAACAAAGCATTGTACTCCTATCATGGAGATTATTTTGATGGATAAAAGTTGCTTTTGGTTTTTTTGCTCTGTTGCCAACTCCTGGCAACCCTAGGTGCTGACTCCTAGTGGGTTTCCTTTGCTTGGTGCTAACTCCAAGCAAGCCTAGGTGCTGACTCCTAGGTCTTATCCTTTATTTTCCTGTCTTTTAATTTTTGTGTTGTAAAGTTCCAGTTTCTACTGCGTCAGATGCTAACTTAAAATAAGGGCAAACCGTGATATTATAGATCAAAAAGAGAGGAAAAGAACTGTCCACCATCATTCATCACTGATTGAGTGGGTCAAAATGCCTTATTTTAGGTCCAGCTCCCCTGCACTATGGCGTATATAGCATTATAACTTTGTATATCCTCACTGCCTCCATGATAGAGTTGTATAACAATTTTATCACTCCAGATTCTAATAAAAAAAATTGTTACCTTTTCTCCAGCTGCCAGAAGAAAGGCTGCTAGATTATATGCATAGCCCACACAATGGGTGGTGACAGGACTGTTCAAGCTCTGCATGGTGTCATAAATAGCCATGCTTGGAGTAAGCTGCAAACAGATCAAGCTTTTATCAGGAGAAAAGATCTCACAAATGTCAAAAAATATTGAAAAAGAATAAGGATTTGATTGTAGATGACTGGTTTATAAGAAACTCACATCTCCACCAGGACCGTTGATGTACATATAGAGCTGTTTGGAATTATCAACACTGTCGAGGTACAACATTGTTGCCAGTATTTGGTTGCTGAACTCTTCATCTATATTTTGTCCAATAAAGATAACACGTTCTCGATACTGCATCCCAAGTATGTGAAATTCTTAGAGAAATATAACTAAATGCAAATCAGGTAGAAATCACAAGGAAACTTGAAATGCATATAAATATTATCATTGAATAGATGAGACTCCCAGACCCCGGAAAAGTGGGAGCTTTGTGCACTAGATACGACCTTTGTTTTTTAATAGATGAGCCATCCATTATTCAATCCATTTCCTGGCTTACGTATTGAATTTCAAGGCCAGATTTAGGAAAAAAACACCAAACCACAAACAATAAACAAAAAGCACTGTTCTTAAATGTTTAAGCAAAAAAAAAGAGTCCAAAATTTAAAACTGGCAGATGGTAAGATCATTGGACAGAGTGTTTGGCCTAGGAGAATCAGGTTCTCTCTCTTCTACAAAAAAGCGACAGCAAACCCCATATTTGCATCATTTCTATGTTATTAACCATAAAAATGAACTTTGGTGAATTCAATTGACTATTTGTTTAACATGGAGTTATTGGCAGTGACTTACAAGGGCATTCCATAGGTCAACCCATTGCCAAGTTCCCTCACCGGGAGTTCTATATGGCACTCTTGGTGTCCCTATAGGCATCATTCTAACTCGTCCTCGTGCTGCTATATGATTATGAGTCCTGCAAACACAGAAGTATATCATACATGCAGTACCATATTACTTTAGCAATTAGGCCAGTTCTTGAAAAAAAAAAATCATGCAAATTCAAAAGACATCTCTTTATTCAAGAGGGCTAAACCAAAAAATAGTGTAGAATAGCTCAGATTTTTTTAAGGGTACAAAAGCCATCATGGAAGAACTAAATAAGAGAATGATTAGAAACAATTATCCTGTAAGAGTGGGATACAAAAGAATAACTTCTGAGAGGATGTTTAAAACTTCCAACTAAAGGGTGAGTTGTGCTCTACAAGTAGAAATAATTGCACTCTAATTAAATGTGTTGGGGATATCCAGGACTAAATAACAAAGGGTTATACAACATAAGCAGTCAATTATTGTTTTGAAAAGATACATGAACATAACATTGATCTAGAGATGTCACATTCAAAGTACATTACAAAGTCAATTATTTTTTCTTCTATGAAATGGTACTATGTCTAGGAACCAAGCAACACCTGAACGTGGGTACTCATTATCACTCACAAAGTAATCAACTAAGACTATGAAAGCAAGTTTAAGATACAAAACAAATACAGGCACCTTATAATGGGTTTCACCTAGAGCAATATTGAAAATAAAAATTTCCATTTCTCCATATAACCAAATATTCAGAAGGAAACTTAACAAAGATGACATCGAATAACAACGACAAAAGCAACCGAATTTCCTTTCCATTAATATATTTGAAGGGGAAAATAAATCAAGGATATAAAAACACATTTCTTTGCATGTTAATTTGCTCAGTGGAGCTCAAAATAGTACAATTCAAATAAATCCCATCAAAGAACAAGAGGTACCCATATCATTTTGTAATTGGATACATATATTTTTGAAGTGAAAAATTCACGTGTTTCTCATTGCTCCAAAAATTTACTAATGCGCAATCCCAGAAACAGTTCTAGAATATAGAATAATGTTTGAGACCCACCAATTAAATTGCAAAAGATTGAAGGTAACACAAAAATTAGACTATATTATATGCAATTGAGTTACCTGGGTTGCAAGCTCTTACTAACTTTGCCATAGAAATCAGCCGTCAAGTTGGGTATTTTAATACCAAACGGACCTGAACATTTAAGAAAGAAAAAAATAAAAAATAAAAGTAGATATATCATAAAACTAAGGAAGAGAGAGAAAGAGAAAAGGGAAAGTGAGCGAACTTGAAGATTGAAGCTTTAGTCCAGAATAAAGCTTTGTAGTGCAACTGTGAAACATAAATAAGAATTCATAAATCATTAATTAAAATAATACACATTGATACAAATTTCTACTAGCAGAGAGAGAGAACCTGAGGTGAGGGTGAGAGGCTCTGACTTGGGGTTGAAAACGCGGAGTAGAAGCGGTTGTATGAAGAGAGACTGACATTTTCTCAGAGAGAGAGAGAGAGAGAGAGAGAGAAGATTAATGGTTGGGTTCAGAAGGAAAAAGATCGCAGAGAGCGGGTTAGAAAAGAGGGCGGATGAGATACTGCCGCTAGTATTTGTAACTTCTGTTTTAATACTCATATCAGCTGTTGTTGATGGACGTGTCTCTTTGTACTCATGGACCCGATTAGGCTACTAATGCCACTACCACAATTTAGCTATATGGCGAGTTACGTGCGGTGGAGTGAAAATGGTGGGCTCACAATTTCATCTTCTGAGTTTTGTTGTGATACTAACATTATTTTAGGCAATCCTGTTTCTATTCAGAAGCTTTTATTTTTATTTTTATTTTTATTTGTTGGGTAGTCATTTATCTATCAATAATGCTTTGAAAACAACTCTTTTTTTCCCAACAAATTTCAAAAGTACTAAAATAGTGTCCGGTTAGTAGCGGGTTTATGAGTCTTTTCTTTGTGTTCATCACTCACAATTAACCACTTCAATAACCATGAGATGTGTTAGAAAAAAAAAATTGTATCACTAATGGATTTATTTGCAGTCTAGTATTTCCGTTCAAAGGCATTGACTATTTGGCATTTAATTTGTACAAAGAGGAGAGGATTTCAAAATTAGTTTAGGTCACTCCACAAGTACAAGGTTCCTGTGGTGGAGTGGAGGAAGGTGGAGCAAGTTTTCAAAAGAGAGTTTCACACACATATATATACACTTAAATTTAACTAAATTTGTATCTCTATTTTGAATAAATTAAAAAAAAAATGGTTTAGGTCTTAGTGTAGAACTTGGATAAATTTAGTTAGGGTTTTTAACTAAGTTTAGATACATGGTAGAAGAGATTAATAAAACACAAAAAGTATTATCTTTTTTTAAGACATTAATTTTAATGCAATTATGTGTTTGGGTTTTAATTGAGAAACCTAACCTATTGCACCTAAAGAACTATAACCAAATTATACCATCTTTAGACCTAAGATAAGGTCGAAAATGAAGGGATCAAATGGTTTCCTATCCAACCATATTTGGTAAGAACTCAAATTGTTAGCAAATTTAAATTTTGTTTTATACTAATAAAGCCACCGTTAACTTGTATTCAATAGCATTACTCAATTATTTCAAGAAAGATGCTACATCCACAACATTTTTACAATATTTTCACAAAAATTTACAGGTAGTTAGTTATTATTGATTCAAATTTGAACCTAATACAAAGACTACTTTTTTGCTTCAACAATAACAACCAGTAACAACCTACTACTTAAGATTTATTGTAAAAATATTGTGAACATATTATTTCTCTTATTTTAATAGGGAAAACTTGGGTTTGAATCTCCTTCCTCAACTTACTGTAAGCCAAAAAAAAAAAAAATCGATCCATTCCTTTGCCGAGAATGGAAACATCTGCAACTAATTGTCTACTTGAAATTTCAAATTCAGCCTTAGATGATTTGGCCAAGTTAAATTAGTCTCGTTGAGTGAAAACAACAACTAGCCAAGTTAATAGCCATACTTAGAAACAAAAAAGGAAGCATGAGAATCACATATCTATGTACCCATAGTGCAATTTCATCTAACATGAACTCTATTTAGGGTTGTAAATGAATAAAACTGTTTATGAATGACTTGAAAAAAAAACTTTTTTTATGGTCATTTGTTTAGCAAACAAACCAAGATAAGTTTGATTATTAAACGAGTCAAGATCAAATATTATAATGTATTTATGAACAAGCTCATGCACATGATACTTGATTTAACTATATACAATATTATATTTTTTATATAGATACCTGTCTAAAACCATACTTATATAGACTTGAGACTAGATAGTGTAAGTTTGTAAATAAGTTCATATGATGTCAAATTACTATTATAGTTTATTGATATAATATAAATAGTCCATTCGTAGTAGAAATTCATAAATTTGTGAAGGAGTAAATCAAGTAGTTTGGGAATAAGCTTGAGCTTGTTTAACAAGAAAATGAACTAAACTTAAACATGTAATCTTATTTGGTAATGAGCTCTAGCTTGAATTGTGTTTGAAATTAAATTAAATGAACAAGCCCATGCTCAGCTCATTTACAATCCTAAGTTCATCATTTTGTGAGATTAAGGAGACATAAATGCATTAGCCTAAAAACTGATGGCAAAATAAAGATGACAGCTCCAGATGCTTGCTACCCAATATACCAATTGCAGGTGACATAGTGAAGTTTTTCGAATGGACTTCGATCACATATTGGCAAAACTGCAAAACGTTCGATCGGTGAGAATTGCCAGACCACCAAGAAAGTAACTTCTCATTTCTCACTGACACTGAAGGCCTAGACAACAAAGCTAACAAAATGAGAGTCTGCCACCCTTTCTACCTCCCCAGTCTGTAACTTTGAAATTTAAGTGATTTCCTCTCGTAACATTTCAAGAGCTCGCACATTATGACTGCCACATCTGGCCAAACCCACCAAGAAATATTGCTCTATTAGTCTAGTTATGGCATTAAAACTAGTATGATACAATTGATACAATTCATACGATACATACCTATGAATCATCTGATTCATGAACACTTATAATACACTTTTACGATATGAAACTTTACTGACAATTATGACCATAGGTATGTCACTAAAAGACAAAAACATGGCCAGGTTCTTTCAGCACCAATGACAAATTTAAATGCTTTCTTCCCCAAGCCACCAACCATCCAGGCTTTTGCCAATGAGCTCCAGCTCAACTGGTACCACCTCCCCTGTGAGGTCATGAATTCAAAACTCATTGGATGCGTGTGTAATTTACCAAAAAAGAAAGTGTTTTCTTTCCCATGCTTTTCAACTATTTCAAGAGCTTGTACATTACACCTGCTACATCTGGTCAAACTCACCAAGAGATGTTATTTTATAGTGAAATAGCTATGGCACTATAACCAGACCATCAGTTTTGTTTTCACAAACTTCACTGCCAGTTAAAGAACTCTGCAATAATTTGGTTCAATCACGAATGAACTCCAATAAAAAGGAAGGGAAGCATTGTTAAGCAGAAAGTACGTTTAAATCCATTAGCGTCTTACCAAAAGGTAACACATCACTTAAACAAAGGGAGCAGTAACTCTTGTGCAATTCATATGCAACAGATAAGAGAAGCAATATAAAATGACTTGACATATAAGTTGCACAGGTTTTTATGATACATGCCCATCATAATTTACAAAAGATCTTCATTGATGGACAATAAAAAATAAGAAAATAAGAAAATAAGAAAAAGAAAAGAAAGAATCAATTTGGCTTCTCATATGAATTCTGGTCTCTAAACTCCGCAATGGCACTTCGAATCATTTCAGCCATGTGGGGTTGCACAAAAAGGTGAGTGCTATCCAGAACTTGTATTATGAACTTCTGTGATGCAGGCAATGAGGCATTGTAATTTATGATGAATTGTGCCATTGGTATGTCACTGCAAGAGAGAACCACGACCAGGATCTTTCAGCATCAATGACACATTTTATAGGAGGACAATAACATGAAACAAAAATTCTGTGGGCATGAAAACACCTTCCTCACCATTCATCAGTTAAATTATTGGATGGAAAGGCAATTGATGCCTTCAAATGGTCACATAATGATACTAATCAGAATCCAACTAATAGATTAACATTTTTGGATTGCTCAACGATAATCAACTAAAAAACATTCCAAATGCAAAAAATCATGCTGTAAGCATATTCCAAGCAACATGAACAGTCACAAATATGATGTTTGATGTTTCAGTTAACTGTTTTTGAGCTTTAAATGGATGTAAGATGCAATGAAGTGGTGTCTCAAGTGAAAAAGAGAACCTAATTCGCCAAGAGAAGAATACTTGATTAACTAAAAATGCACACACCCATGTACAGAATGAGCAGTCCTTGACATAATTGGCAATGCTTCAGGTTAGAAAAGGTATCATACCAGGAAATGAACAGTCCTTTAGTGGCGTTAACCATTGTGTATCAGCAACCTCTGACCTTTTAACTGCAAAATGAACAGGTACCAACAGACAAGATCACCATGTTACAATTGCAATAGCACATACAAAACAAGGAATTTAATTTTAATATGCTGCACAAACTACATAAGAGATTCATCCAAATCAATAACAAAAGTCTCATTGTATGTGCAATTGCAGTCCACAAATAACACTGTCACACCCACACCCAAAACAGCAAATTATAAACCAGTTGACATGTGGAAATGGCCAACTCATACATAATTAAACTATGATAATTACCCTTTAATTAAAATAAATTAAAAAAAGTCATGTTATGCCACCATGACACACAAATCAAACAGATACAAATACAGAAACGTAAGATTTTTATTCCATTATATGTGGACACCAGAGGGTACTATCATTCTTTTATTTTTACTAGTGACATGACTCTCCATTGGAAAAACATCGGAGGACGAGGGTGCCACCTAGAGTTGCTTTCTTTTTGTAAACTGCAGCATTGGGGGAAAATTTAGATAATGGATATAATCCACAGCAAAGACACCTGTTTGTGCTATATTGGTATTATATGTGCAAATGTAGTGGGGAGTCTGTGGACCATTTACTCCTACACTGTCCTATTGCTAAAAAGTCGTGGACTATCGTGTTCAGTTTATTTGGAATTCCATACATAAAAGAATTAGGATAAATTACATTTTAAACCTTATATTATTTCATATCAAACCTAGAGTTCCAAATTTTGCATTTAAAACTTATTCTTCATCTTTTTTCTTTTTTGATAATCAAGTTAGATTGCATTCAAAACAACATCCAAAAGGAAACCAACTTACAAAAACAACCAAAACCAAAAGCAGAGCACCGCCTGCACAGCACCTAACCACCCTTACTACAAGAAGAGAACAAAAACACACCAATCAACCACGAGACAAGGAAAAAAAACTAACTGTACAGACTGGTAAAGTATAATACAACTTCAGTTATGTGACTAGAGAATAGAATCTGCAATTCCCATGCTATGACAAATGTCTCAGTTAAGCCTAGAGTTGGGATACTGCTTGTTGCCCTCAATTCAAGGTTTGACTTGCTTCCTCATCACCTCATCAATCTGGTCCTTTTGTTAACTTATTCTTCATCTAACATAATAAAATGAACCATCCGGTTATGCAATATTGTTGCCTCCGCACAAATGCATCATAACTAGGGATGAATGTTCCCGTCCTGACTCAATCCGTCTCATACTCTCATCCTGTCCTGTATGAGTTTTCCCCACCACCATGAGGGGATGGGAGGAATTTCCCTACCCCACCCTGAGTGTATGTAGATATATATATATATTTTTATTGTATAATATAAATTCAAATTATTTATGTATATAATCTAATATTTTTATACATATCTTATTACTATCCAAAAATGGAAAAAACCGGTCTCCCTCTTTCAATACTCTCACCACCACCTATTCCCTTTCTTTGTCATATCACTTGTGCTCGTTTGGCATCCCGTTTTGAATCCGCATTTTTTTTCAAAGTTAAGATTTTTTTAAGCATTCTATTTTGCAAAAACTGAAAAAATAAGTTGTACCAAATGGGCACACTCTATTTGGTGAATGAAACAAAATATATCGGTGCCGGTAAATACTGGTGCACCGTTTCAAGTTATCACAATCTAGACAGCTACCAACAACAGTGTAATCATAAGACCCAGCCACCAAATCACCATTATACTCCAATTTATACATCCCGAGGTATCAAAGACATAACTACAACTGGACCACATATATGAGACAGATAGCTTTCATTAAGAAATGCCCATCACGGTTTGCAGCAAATTCAAGAAATTAAGATCAATATCAAGCACGAAATCATTCAAAATTACAATGAAAGATGTCCATAGCTCAGAGGTAAACAGAAGTACAAAAACCCAGGTGAAGAGATTAGCCTAAAAAATAAAAAGCAGAGGAAAGTAGCAAACCTTGATGGTGGCGTTGATAAGCGGCAAAGATTGAGGCCGCGGAGACGGAGAGAGAATGTGAGAGCAGCGAGCAATCTATGTGAGAGTTTTGAGTTTGCTGTTGGATGAGAGTGGGCTTATTGTGGGTGGCCTTTAGCCGTTGATGGGAATGAAGTGGAAATGGAAGGTGGAGATTGAGATCATAATTGCGTCTATGAGGAGTTGAGGAATTTTTTTTTTTTAAACCATTTTTTTAGAGTGATTTTACCATTTAAAATGTATTTACTTATTTAAACAATTAAAATATTTTTACTTTTCTATGATTTAGTTTGTTATTATTTTTTTATTTTTTAACTTTTAGTAAATTTTAGTAAAAGTTATTATAAATTATTACTTTTATTTATTGCTACTAAAAGACCCGTGCATTACACGGTTTTTTATATGTAAACAAAAAAAAGTTTGCAATAAACCAAAAAAAATTGCAAAACTTTTCATTTACCATGTAATTTTCTCGCTACTATTTGGAATAAAGAAAGAACAAAACCATTGTTCAACCCATAAGGCTAAAAGAAAGAGAATAAGGAGGACGATGAAGATAACATAAAATATATTGAACCTCCTCTTTTGTGAACATGGGTAATCTATTCCCAACAATTTCTTACATTCTTTTTGGATACTCAAAATAAACAACGGGATAAATGTTTATATGAATTAAAATCTTTATAACCAAGCTCTTTGTTTATACGTTATATGAAAAGAATTCTTAGTAAAAACTTGAATTCTGTTTTATTCTCTTATTTCCATTTACTTGCAAATTATATATATATATATATATATATATTAAATGTCAATAGTTTTCTATTCTATTTTTGGATGGCTATACCTATACCATCTATTCATTTATGGATTTTGTTTTTTATAATTCCGCATAATATATATTTGAAAATAAGTTTCATATCCAACCCACTACAAAGGGAAAATGAGATTTATCTAATAGCTTTTCAATGATAATATATTAGGAAGGCCAAAAGTTTTGATTAAATACACCAAACATGAGGAGATAAATGTAGGTTTTAAGGATTTTTACCATCCAACATGGAAATCTCTTGCAGTCTTGCTCTTTGAGTTTGAGTTGCTAACTTTTGATTTGGTAAGACTTAAGAGGTTTGTACCAAACGAAATTCAAGAGAATTTCAGTCCTTCCTATATTCATTCTATTGAAAGAACAATGCCAATCTTACTTTGATACTTAGTATATCTCTGCATTGCATATTCAAATGAAAAAACCTTGAATTCAATAATTAAAAATATCCAAAAAATAATTAAAAGAATATTTAGGTAAAAATTTCAATTAAATAATTAAGAACAATCTAAATTACTAAACATTAAAAATTTGAAGTAGAGAGACTCATACCATCACATGAGAATTGAATTATTCATATATTTATATCAAATTTAAGAAAATTATCTTAAACAAAAGGCAAAAAATACACAAAACCTAATCAAATTAATGAAAAAAAAATAAAAGAAAAAAATGACATATTCATACCCGCAAATCATACAATCTAAGAAGTTAAATGGTGAAGAAATTGGATTTCTTACCAATTAGGAATAACATTGTCACAATTAACGTCAAAAAGAAGAAGAAGAAAGGAGCTGAACCTAAAAATTGCATAACATAAAATGCTTAATACAATATATAACTACATGATTTATCATTTACGGTCTCTCTTAAGAAAGGCTCTACACCTTAAATCCATCACTCTTCCCTATTGCATTCAACTACTTTAAGGATAGGTTCATTATGCAATTAATTAGATTACAATCTAAGTTAAACCATGCACTGTGGTAATCAAAAAGATAAGAAGAATTAGATTACACTAAGTCTACAATGTTGCAATTCAAGATGCATTAGACTTCTTAAAAAAAATAAGGATTACACGGATTAGATGAAGAATTTGGGTTATAATTAAATTAAGATTTTTATTAACTTAAAAATTCTAGGAAAGAAAAATTATATATCTTTTTTTAAAATCTAAAAATCTAACAAAATAATACTTTTAAATTTGTTAATGTTATTAGATTGTTATTAGAATTTGTTTTTTAGTTTACGTTAAAGCTAATAAATATTAGCTATTTTTTTGTTATTTATTCCCAAAAAAAAAATTTGAGAAGAAAAAATAATACATTTAAATTTGTTACTTTATTATTAGGAAATAGATGAAGTAGGATAAATGTTTATCCCAAAAAAAAAAAAAAACTAATGTAAGCTAGTAAAATATTTTTTTTATAAAATTAAAAAAAAAAATAAGAATAAGAAAAAGTTCATTAGAACACTTATTGTTACTTTAAACAAAGAAGTTGATAAAGATCAATAACTTTTTGTTTTTATATAAAAACTTAAGTGAATGAATTTATTGAAAATCTGAAAATATTTTTGTAATTTGGTGAAGCTACTTGGCGCAACCACAGCTTCTAAGCCCAACTTTTATTATATAGTATATGATATCACCAATTGGACTATCTATTAAACCCCGATCAAACCAAAGAGGCAAAAATCACTATTTTTTCGATTCTATATTCGGTTTAGTTTTTAAAACCATGATAATAACTAATCTCATGCCTCATAGCGTGTTCTAAGAGAGTTTTCTTTTTTTTGGGGGGGGGGGGGGGGTTTAATACTTTAATATCAGAACTTTCCCTTCATCCCAATTTGAGGTTTATGAGTTTTTCCAACAATATTTTTGCATTTTCCAATCACTAATATTGTTAGGAGTGTGATATTACACCCACACAGGCTATGGATTTCAATGCAATTACAATTATAAACTTTTGTTTAATTTAAAGAAATATATGAATTTACATTAAGGACAAATTTGAAAATTTATTATTATTTATACAAGTAAAAATCCTTTCCTCCCCTCCAATCTCCACACACACACGCACGCACGTGCGCACACACACACACACACAAAAGTTCTATTTGGATTAGGACTTTTTTATAACAGTTTTCTTTTCTCACCACGACCATGGATTTAATTTGGTTTGACGTTGTTGGCCTTGGCCATGTTGAAATATTAACACTTCATTTGTCAACTAAATTTTGTACATTAAATTTTTTTCCGCTAAAATATTTTTACTATTTTATTTTCTTCTTCTTCTCTCTCTCTCTCTCTCTCTCTCTCTCTCTCTCTTATTCTTGCCTAAACTTTCTCTCTCTAATTTTCTGAACCCCTCTATCTATTGTTTCTCTCCTCCTTTTATAGCCCTCTTCTCTCCTTCTTTCCTTCTTTAGTTGGATTGCCCCCTTCTAGATTTGGGAGATACTTGTCCTGTCATTCCTCTGTACTGCCATCTTTTGATCATGAGGCAGCACTTTTAGGAGTGCTTCCATTGTTCAGGCTAGTCATTTAACATTTAATGTGACTGACATTAGCTAAAGGGTTTCATTAATGCGGAGATAATTGCTTCATTGGATTCTATGTTTTCTATGTCGTGTCCCTCAGGATGAGCTTGGAAAGTAGAGGATCTTGGCTGGAGAAGGGAGGTGTTATCCGAGATCTCTTCACCATCTCGGGGTGAAGGCTCTATCTATTACCTCGGGAAAGGAAGTCATTACGGTACTCCATGACGGCAAGCCCAAATGGCTTCTCTCTACTTAGCAAACTATTTTACTTACCACCATACTCTAGGTTGAGCCCATCCCTCGAGTTAGTTTCTTGGGCCTTGGTCCTCGAGCTGAGCTCTCATGCATCCCCCCACGGATAGATAATGCAAAATATCACCCAAAATAATGCAAGACTCACCAGCACGGATGTCCTTCAACTGCACCGTTTGGCCATTTGGTATGGGAATTTCAGCACTTGTTGATAGGGTCTAGTAGTTAGCAGTTTATATATGCGGCTGTTAGCCAACTATGCAAAAGAGTGTTCTGATTCTATTGTTTGTCTAGAAGAGTTCCCTGCAAGTTGTTTCTCTGTTGCTTTAAGTTCCTTTAACTGATGTATTTGCATATTAAAACATATATCAAGAAAATTTCTTACCTTTTATTAAAAAAATAATAATGTAAGTGCATAAACAAAATACAGTAATTATAGGTATGTTTGAAGAAATCATTTTTTGATGAAAAAATTATAATAGATAACCAAACACAGTTATGATTATGATTTTTATGTTCTTACCAAGAATGGGGGGAGAGGAGATTTGAATATATGTTCTCATCCAGGGGAGAATCATGTAATGCCATTGAGTCAAAAGGCTCTAGGCAAACACAAAACTATGGTATTTAAGAACTTCTGACACAAATCTTGATTTTTCTCCTTCCCACCATAAATTATTAATTTCTAATTTTTTACACATAAATCTTGAATAATATATTCTAAACCATGATACGTAACTAATCATTAGTATGAATTTAGAAAATGGTGTAACATTTAGTCATATTTTTTTTAATGAAAAAAATTAAGACTAAAATATTATTTTTATCCTTGATATATAGTCTACTCTCTGTCCTTCAGTATGCTCCTATTAAGTTTTTTTTTTTTTGCTGAATGCTCCTATTAGGTTTTATGGACTAAAATAAAACCCAGATGATATCTCAAGGGAAAAAAAAAAGAAAAGAAAACCTAAAGCATGTCATTTTTTGTCCCTAAGATATAGTGTAGGTTAAAATATGCGTTCTAAAAAGTAAAAATCCGTAGATAAAAATTTTAGGAAAGCGGAGAAAAACTGAAAAAGACGAAGTGTGTGACATTTTAAATTTTCAAGAATGAAAATAGAATATTGTGCATGTACCATTTCCCTATCTCTAATCTTTCTTGCCATTTTGTCATAATTGTGGAGAAACAGTACGAGATATACACAAACAAGCTGTCAATTTGTTGTAAGTGGCACATTGAAACTTTCCTTGCGGTTGGGTCTTTTTTTTTTTTTTTAAATACTAAAATTATTTCAATTTGTCAAATTCTATTACAAAAAGTCTTACTAATTGATGTGACAAGTATATGATTGATGCCACTTAAATATAATAATAAATGAATGTTTGAATTTATTTTTTGTAATAAGTGACATTTAGTTTGTAACACTTATGTACTAACATTTTAAATTTGTAAATACCATTAACATAGAACTAGAGTCACGAATTTAAGTTATTTTTTGAGGATGTATAAAGCAATTTGTGTGCAACAATTTAAATATTTTTGAGTTATCAGCAAGTTTGGACAACTTGTTCTAACCAGTCTACATCTCACCTACTCTTAAAAAGCCCTTAGGCTCAGCTCCTATTATACATGCTTCAAAAACATAAAATTCCTTTTGGGAGCACTAATAAAATTCAAGCTTTATTACAACTCGTTTTAAGAATCATAGGAGAGAGAGAGAGAGAGAGAGATGGGAAATGATGATCATCCACCTCTTTTTGTAACAAAATTAGCGAAGGGACGTACCCTATTCCGATTCTATGCTTTTATAATTTTGGTATGTACATGCGTGATCTTTGTATATAGGCTGAGCCACATACCTGCAAAACAAGAAGATGGAAGATGGGCTTGGGTAGGATTGTTTCTTTCGGAGCTTTGGTTTGTTTTTATTGGTTTCTCCTATGATTGTTCGATGGAATCCCATCTATCGTTGCACTTTCAAGGACCGCCACTCTCACAGGTAACTCTCTCTCGTGGCGGCTCAAAGAATATTTTTCAGAGTGGTCATTATTGACCAAAATTTAATAAAAAGATAACTTCATATATTAACCAAAACACACACAAACAAATACATAAAGTCTTACAATTTTATTCTAAATATTTTCTTATTTAAAAATATTTGCATGATAGTCTTATTATTAATGTTACAAGTTATATCCCTTTCAAAATTTTATTTAGATAACAAATTTATTGGGATTTTTCTTTTTGTTTGTAATGACTTTTTTTTTTTTTTGGTGGAGAAAAGTTGTTTGTATTGACTTAATATGTTGTTAAGGAAGCCAAAATTTAAAGACAAAGTTTGGCTACAAATTTAGTTGTAGCCTAAGACTACAACTCGCACTTAATAAATTAACATAGTTATATATTTTAAAAATCTAACTGTTGAATTGTATATTCTTTATGTTCTTAAAACACATGTCAAATTTCATGTTAATCAGATATTATGTACTATTTGATTAATAAACTTAAATTTTTATGTAATTTTAAACTACAAAAACTCAAAATTTAAAGATTTGATTGATAACATAGCCATTGATCTTTGATTTTTTGAAAATTTGAAAGTAGGGAAATTATAAGAAGAAAATGTAATTCAATGGTGAATTTGTTATAATTCACATCCAATAAAAAAAATTTGAGTGGAGTTGTAATCTTAATCTACAATCAAATTTGTTGCCAAATTTTGTTCAAAAATTAATTATGTTGGCCCTAAAAAAAATTTAGGGTGGTCACAATTATTTTTTAAGAATAATAAAATCATAAATTTTTAAATTTTATATATAATAATTAATTTTTTGCCAGGTCAGGGTGGTCCCGTGATCACCCTGAACTTCATGTGGAGCCGCCAGTGCTCTTCTTTCAAGTGTTTATATGTAAGCACACGTCATGACTTCAAGTTATGATTTCAGTTCATTTTTGTTGCGTGTAAGAGGGTGTAGAATCTATAAATTAAAGTGTGGAGGATATATATGTTTTTTTGGTAAGTATTGTTGCACAAATAAATAGATAAGAGAAGGCTTTGCCAGGCATAGACATATTCGTGTGCACAACAAACCACCTTATAGAACCACTAGCTATGGTTATTAACACAGTTCTATCAGTCATGGCTTATGACTATCCATCTGAGAAGCTAGGACCGTTTGGTACATGTGTTTAAAAACTGAAAATTGTTGTCTGAAAACATTTGTGGAAATACATGTGGGTGAAAAAACGTATGAGAATATGTGTAATATTGTTTAAAAATTGAAAATTATTGTTTGAAAACACAAATCAAACACCCCCTAAGAGCATTCACATCAGTTAGTGCAAAATTTCCTTCCGTTTTGCAAGAAAAAACCTACTTTTTCTATTTTACTCACCCACTTTTACAAAATAC
Source organism: Castanopsis chinensis (assembly GCA_032878915.1). Lineage (NCBI taxonomy): Eukaryota > Viridiplantae > Streptophyta > Magnoliopsida > Fagales > Fagaceae > Castanopsis > Castanopsis chinensis. The sequence continues at coordinate 5,641,450 of JAVQMG010000115.1, read as the reverse complement.
CCACATCAATTCATCTATTCTACACATTTATTTAATAAAATATTTATTTTTTAACACTATTCATTTATTCCCAAAACCCACTAATTAGTGCTCTGGCCTGAGCACTAAGCCCAACCGATCAACCCCAACAGAAAATCAATCAGCCACCATTGTTCCTTTACCTTTGCAAATACAGCCATCAATGAATCTCAACGAAACTTCCAAAACCCACCAAAACCTTACTCGACAATTTCCTTACCACCACCAACCAAGAAGACCCCATCACCATCCTCTCTGTCTCTAAGAAACTCCAACTCTCTTCCTATTCACGAACTCTTGCTTCTTTCACCTTCTCGGCACTGAAAATCCAAGTCCCGTCTCATAGATCGGCTTGAAATGATCAAGGAGCCCATGGAGCCTAATGGGTCTTGCCGGAGGTGCAAAATTAGGGCGGCCCAGACCTCCTTACCACCCCCAAAAAATCCAAATGAGCCCAAGCTCTCCCAAACCTTGGTCATCGATGAGAGAGAGAGAGAGAGAGAGAGAGTCGGTTTGCTTAAAGGAGAGAGAAAAGTAAAACTAAAACCAAAACCAAAATATTAATAAAATAATAGATAGACAAGCTATAATAACAGTGTAAATATACACGGTTACTGTAGCTCATGAAAATATTTATATATCTTTACACATTTTTACATCCACTAATGTGGGTGTTTTTTTGCTCAAAATGTATAAAATTTGTACTTTTATTTTTATTTTTATTTTAGAAGACTATAAATAAACTAATGTGGTGCTCTAAGTGTTTATCGATCAGATGGTGGTGGTTTAGAATTAACGTTTTATGCTATGGTATAGGCCACGTGTTTCTCAAAGTTTTGGCTTCCGTTTTGCAAGAAATTCAAAGTAGAACCAAAATCCACAGAGGCTTATTTCCGCATTGCTGTTCACCCACTTGGAGAGCCTTTCAAGGCTAAGGAGTGGTCGACCATGAAGGTACCTCATACTTCTTTACACTATGGAAAGATCTGAGACACACGCCCAAATCCCCAACACATTTAAAGTATTAGTTTGTAATTGGTGGACCAAGATTCATTTTTTTCAACAAACATGCATGTTGGTCCAATCCAATCACAAACAGGGATAGTATGGACACACCCATTTTCACAATTTGCTAATTTGTGCATCGATAAGTAATCAACCAAAAGTGATCGGTTTTCGTAAACAGGAGTTGGCGGAAAGTGTACTACTAACACTTGCACACATCAGTATTTTGTGAAATTGGGTGTTCTTAATAGAATTATTGGTCAACCCAAAATGCTTGTAAAAATAGATGTCGATTAGGTTGTGTTTGTAGCTGATTTTTAATTCTTTTTTAACCGTCATCTTTTCTTTCTAATTGTTAGAAGGGTTTTAATTATCACATATCTATTATTTCTATAATATCTTTTTTTACATCCACTTTTATTTGTTAAAATGTGGACATTTTTGTATCATTTATGAATTTGTGTGAAATAGTGGATGTGAGCGAGTTTGAAAGATTTTCTTTTTTAAATATAGAAGCATGATTTAATATTATAATTATTGAAGGTAGAAATTAAAAATCCTCATCAATCATGACAAGTTGGTCGATGGAGTATAGATTGGGTGGATTTTTTTTTTTGGGACAAATCACTGAAAGCACAATACTAATCGCCAATTAATAATTGTTGGTTTGTCACATAAATAAAATAAAATAAAACTTCATTGTTTGTTTGTTTCAACAGTTCAACTATTGTATTTAGGGAATAAAAATAGTTTGTCCAAAAATAGGTGATATACTTCATATTCTATCAACAGCAACATCTCCCCCTCTCGTTTCTTTTTATTTTCCCTTAAAAAATAATAAAATTGGAAAGGAAAAAAAAAAAAAAAAAGACACATACCATACTATAGTCAATGGAATATAAAGTGGAACATCTAATAAATAAGGACTTTATGTTTATAAAAAAAAAAATTTGAGCACTTAAAAATTAAAGGGAAAAGTTAATGGATACCCTAAAAGTATTGGTTTATGAAATATTTTTAGAAACCTTTTATGAAAAAAAAAAAAAAACTGACTTTTTTTTTTTCACAAATTTGTATATTTTCTAGGGTTGTCCATGGGTCGGTCCGGGTTAGGTTTGTGCCCAACCTGGAACCGACCCACCGAAATCAAGTGGCAAAACATTGAACCCGCCGCCTACTGCCGGAGTTATTGGATCGGGCGGATCAAACCATCAACAGGTAGCGGGCAGGTAGGTCGGAGTCATAGATCTGAGAAGACAGCAAGAAAAACTCAAATTCGGCGAAAGTCTCGTCGGATTCGATGAGATTTCGCCAGATCCAGTCAAAATCTCACTGAATTTGATGAGATTTCGCTAGATCCGGTCAAAATCTCACCGTATCTAATTGAAATATCACCGAAATCTGGGTTTTTTTCGCCGGGATCTAAAAAACTTTGGCCGGAATCTGGAAATTTTTGCCGAACTCTATGTTTCTTCAATCAGTTTGGATTTTTCGAGTTTTAGGAGAGGAAAACCAAGACCAACTTGCTAGAATCGGTTTCTGGGGTTGAAGATCTGTCGTCGACTGCCGGGGTAATCGAGTCAGCCGGAGTCGGATCGGATCTGGTCAGTTTCCTCAGACGGGTCGGGTCTCGGATCATTCTGGATAACCCTAATATTTTTTATGAAAGTGATATCAAAACTTTTCTAAAATAGACCATAAAAAATGTTCGAGCACCCTAATAAGACCTAAAAATTAAAACAAGTTGTAGTTTTTATTTTTCCTCACTAACGACTTGTAGCACAACTATCTAAAAAAATGTCACACCTGTTTGGTAAATAAAAATAACGATATTGGAAAGTATGTGCTCACGACTCACGCTCATGTGCTTGTTAGTTATTACTCTTGTCAATTTTTAATTTTTTTTTTTTTTGGTGTGAAATGAAGACAGAAATTTATAAACTCAAAAGTATAAAAGATTAAAAAAAATGTAATTATTTTTAGCAAAAAATAAGTTAATATTCCTGTCAAATTATAATTACATATAATCTTCAAATTTTAAATCAGCTGGCAAACATCTAGTAGGGTTTTTTTTTTTTTTTTTTTCTCATTCACATTTGATATAAGATAAAAAAATCCTATATCATATTGTAGAAATTACATGAAGACATGAAGAAACGAGTTGAAACTACTGCAAAGCAAGGTCAAATTTCAGACGAAATACGCCAAGAACAGAAGGGATTTAGTGAGTGGACATTCGTTGCAAGCCAATATGATCATCAAACGATTCTTCAGGTACTTCCTACAATGTCCCTGTCTCATGGAATGATTATTTATAGATCCAAATTTTTTCAATTTCTTGGCTTAGTTAATAGATTTTTTTCCCCCTAAATGCTAAGTTCATAGAGTTGTAACTTATAATTTGTAGATATTTATTGATGGGAGAGACCCTAAAGCTGTGGACATTGAAAGACAAACTTTACCAACTCTAGCTTACTTGGCACACGAAAAGAGACCCCACCACAGTTTTAAACCAGGAGTCATGAATGCTTGCATTGGTAAACCCTATATCATGAAAAACTATTGGTAATTGGGGAATATAGTCAGTGTGGTATTTCAGACCAATAAAAACAAGCCATCTAACATAAAATTAACTCAAAAAGTCGAAAGAAAACATTAATTTTTATATTATGTGTCTTAATTTTATTGGTTTAAAGTACCTTGTTAGCTAACCTAATTTTTATATTGGGTGGCCTCTTTTTATTGGTTTGGAATACCACGCAAGGATAGTCTAAAAGCCACATGCGAAATGCAAGCTATCGCCTATATTGCTCAGTTTTATATTTTGCAATCCCCATTTCCAAAGAATTCATGTGTTAATTGTTTTTTTTTTAATTTTAAAATTTATGATCCTAATTAACCATCCTTCATAATCAAAAAAACAAAAAGATAAGAGTGTCATCCAGTATAAGTAATAGACCCATAATTCTTAACGTGTACTACGACATGTACTCGAACAATTCACAATCGGTGAGTGATGTTTTATGTTTTTTTATGGATGAAGAAAAAGGTCATGAATTTGGCTTTGTACAGTTTCCACAAGCAATGAAAAATCTTAACAAAGAATGATATATATAGTAATTCATTCCATGTAATGAAGACGGTGAGCATCAACAAACAACTTACAATGATTTTAAACTATTTTATTGAACTTGTGTCCCTAACTAAAAATGATTTTAACCAAATTTTTGCCCATGGTATGCCTTGCAATAAAGGTGGAGCTTCCAGGGTTTGATGGGAATGGAGGGTCTAGTTATGTTGGCAGTGGGTGCTTTCACAAGAGAGAGACTCTTCGTGGGCAGAGATATAACAAGGAACATAAGGCAGATTGGAAGAACTGGATCAATAAAATAGAGGTACGGGAGAGTGCAAGTGTATTAGAAGAAACATGCAATGTCCTTGCAAGTTGTACCTATGAAGAAAACAATGGGGAAAGGAGGTCTCTCTCTCTCTCTCTCTCTCTCTCTCTCTCTCTCTCTCTCTCTCTCTCTCTCTCTCCATATGAGTGGTAATAATTATACACTTCATCTCACAATTATAACTGAAATCGTGTTTTCATGAAAATACGATTTCAGCTGAAGTATGTACAGTAGTGTATTACCTAAATATATGCAACAGTAATTAGTGCACTGCATATATATGAACCTCATTTATATGTTGACTTGATGAGGGGTTTAAAGTACAGGTGTCGACTTGATGATATCATTACAGGATTAGCTATACAATGTCGAGGATGGAGATCAATATACTTCAATCCGAAAAGAAATGGCTTCCAAGGAGTTGCTCCCACTACATTACTGGAGTCACTTATACAGCAAAAAGGCTGGTGTGAAGGTGGTTTTCAGATCTTTGCCTCAAGCTATTGGCCTATTGCCCCTTGGTGAATGGGCATAAAAACATTCCTCAAAAACTTCAACTTTCATATTGTCCATATATGCTTTGGGCTGCAAACTGCTTGCCTACCTTGTACTATGTTACTGTGCCATCCAAATTTTTGCTTAGAGGCATCTCCTTGTTTCCAGAGGTATGAAACTTTAATTTCTTAACCAATAAGTCTTGATACATAATTTTTTTTCACAACTGTTAACATTATTTACTGTGATTTGTGTGTAATTAAAGTGGTGTCTAGGGTGAATCCAAGTAAAAGTGATGTTGCCCCAATTACAGTAATGAATAGCATTATTCTTTCTTAAACCATACTTTTCTATGATTGTTGCTAAACCATCTCTAAAGAACTTCATCAATTTGCATCAGCAGATTTCAAACCCATTGGCCTGCCATTCATATCTGTCATCTTTATCCACCGTGCATATAGCCTCGGAGAATTTGTATTGTGTGGTGGCACACTACTAGGTTGGTGGAATGATCAAAGGATGTGGCTGTTTAAAAGAATGACTTCCTACTTCTTTGCCTTCTTTAACGTCATCCTAAAACTACTGGGGTTTTAACTGTTGAACATTTACCATCACAATAAAGGTGGCTGACGACGATGTGTCACAGAGATATGAGCAACAGAGATATGAGCAGGAGGTGACGGAGTTCGGTACATCTTCTCCAATGTTCACCATTTTAGCCACACTTGCATTGCTGAACGCATTCTGTTTTGCTGGAGGAATGAAGAGGCTGATTGTGGATGTGCAAACTTTGGTTTCAGAACCATTTATATTGCAAATTCTTCTATGTGGTCTACTGGTTTTAATCAACATCCCTGTTTACCAAGGTCTCTTCCTTAGGAAAGACAATGGTAGAATGCCCACTTCAGTGACATATTTGTCAATTATGTGTGCTCTATTGGTTTGTACAATAGCCCTGTATTAAGTTCTAACTAATCTAGCTACCACGGAAGACTTCTGCTGGCTAAGAAATACTTTGATGAAACCGTTTCTGGTCAACATGAATTATTGGTGTTTTCATAGTAATAAACGCGATTAGATTGAAATTGACTTGTATCTTTTTTCTTTTTCCAGAATTTCAGATATCTCAAAAAATTTCAATTGGCTTGCATCTTTTTTCCTTTGTTTTTTTCCCATCACCATAAAAATATATATATATATATATATTTAAAAAAAAAAACAACCACACAAGGTTAATTTATATTTGGCATAGACGTCTACATAATACATACTGTGGCCTACATTCAAAATCAATACTTTTTTTTTTTGGTTATTAATATAAATATACCCTCTTCATGCACACAAATTGGCAAAAATCCAAAAGCAAGAAGAGGAGAGAAGGAGAAAAAGAAAAGGAGAAACGGGCGGAAATGCTTGAAAACTGAACCTGAAGAGATTGACGTGATATCCAACAGGTGTTGGATAATTGAATAATTCAGTTACAAATGGTGTTGCTAGGGGACAGCAACACCCTGAAATTAGTTCAAATACAAACCCTGAACTTAATTCAGATACAAAGGGTTTGCTAGGAGGCAGCAATTTATCTCTACTCTCGGGCAATAGTCACAGGATTGAGATTTAAGACCCTCCAGTATTACTCCATAAGCAATAGCCCCCAATTAATCATGCTCATCCAATGCAGTTAGAATCATCCTACAACAGAAGTACAAACAAGAGTCAAACAATCTTTTTATGTAGAATCAAAATTTTTAAAAATAAATTTCTGAGAAACAAAAAGTAATTTGTATCTGGTGACAGTACCAAAATATGGTGAGAAAGAGCAGAAAAATAAGATAGAAGAGTTTGAATAGCCGCTGCTTCTTTTCCCAATGAAGCAAGTTGAATATCTCAGTGACATCTACCAGATGTTTTCTTTGCAAGTACCTAGTCACATTTAGGGCAGAAATTAGAAAGATCATGAAACTTAGCACATTCTAGCTTCTCCAGGAGTCAGGACAACAAGACATGACCACTACAAGTGCACACATCAATTTTTAATTTTTTTTTGATAAGTAGTAACTAGTGACATAATGGCAGCAATATATATGTTATCCACATCTTGCTCGTAAATATCCCCCTTTACTCCAATGCTATTTCCACATTATATTAGGACAGGTAATTTACATTGTCACAAACATCAAAGGAGTTTTCCAGAATTTATCCCAAAAATTATGACACATCACTAATAAGAGAAGCAAAATCCTGATATAAACATTTTCTGCTAGACACATAATCTCATATTTGGTGAAGTTTGAAGACATAAACTTACTGTCTCACATTGTAGTAGAGGTATGGAACAGATACCAGTGACATAAACCAATGCCCCGTTACAAGATAGAATAAGCATAACACTCCCTGTGTGATGAACTCTGGCAAAATCACTCTATTTATTCGAGATGAAGAGTCATAAGGGTTTATATAATCAAACTCTAGATCCGCAAGGCACATAAGCTGCAATAAAATTTTCACTGTTACATTTCAGGTTCTCAAAACAAAACAAAAAAATCCATATTTCAGACACCTTAAATAACACTAGACAAACAATGACAGAATGCCAATAGAGTGACAACATGTAAAACCCAAACAACATTTCCTGAGCTTTAATTATAAGGAGCCAGCATGTTCCAACATACTTACACAAGCTTGATTCTAGCAACTTGGAACATCTTTTTCAATGTTTTGACAGGTAATTGAAGAGCCAAACACCACATAATTTATGCTATGGGTGAGAGCTAGATGACTAGTGACGTAGCCCTGAAAAAATTATTTGCTATTACTTTGCAAATTTTCCTATTTAAAAGTTATTTTATAATGTCCATGTGTGAGCAAGTGGCTTTCTTTTTGTGGACAGTTGCTCATGAACAGATTCTCACTTTGGATAATCTCATGCTTAGTGGTCGCCCTTTGGCAAATTGGTGTTGTATGTGTTGTTGTGATGGGGAATCGGTGGACCACCTTCTCCTTCATTGTCCTGTTACACGTACCTTATGCCCTTTTATGCTTCAGGCTTTTGGTGTACATTGGATTATGGGAGGATCGGTGGCCGGATTGTTATCTTGTTGGCATCAGTAGCTTGGAAAGCATAATTCAAATATTTGGAATTCGATTCCAAGGTGCTTAATGTGGATTGTTTGGTTGGAACAAAATCGTCACTCTTTTGAGGACAACGAGAAGATGTTGGATGAGTTAAAGGTTTTATGCCAGCATAGTCTTTTTGAGTGGTCTCGTTGTTGGGGTTTTACTGATTATTCTTCTCTCCCTAAGTTTATGTTTTCCCTTAGATTAGTTTCCTGATTACCCTCTTCTTTTGCTGTTTGTTTTATCTTTTTCTTGTTGTTCATCATCATGAACAACTTGTACTCTTCCTTATGTACTCATTAATAATAGTTCTCTGATTACCTATCAAAAAAAATGTCCACGTGTAAAGTCCAATTGAAGTAAAATTCATGTAGTTTTAAAGGTATAGGTATGACTCTTTAGAGTGAAAAAAGTTTTTCATTCAGGTTTTTATATTATTAGTTAAGGTCAGTTTTGTGGTCAAGGGCAAATCTGCAATTTCTGCGAACTAAGGGGATTTTGGTAGTTTAATTGAGTCCAGAATTTTATAGTAGATCTTAACGTCTTTGGTTTTAGTTTACTAGTCAATCTAAGAGTCCTAATACTACTAGGAGTTTATATATATATATATATATATATATATATATATATATATATATATACGCTTTCAGTGTATTCAAAAGAAATTGGAGTTGGTTAATAAAATTGAGTGTTTTGAGTGTAGAAACACATTTGACATTGGGGGTTCTTTTCACCCTTTCTCTTCTCTCCTTTCTTCTACTTCCCTTTATTGTGATACTGTTCACACAGCCCCTATAAACCATAATATTCTCTCTTTTTCCTCTTCCTTACAACCCTAAATCAAGCCCTTTCTTTACCTATCATAACACTGAATCTCCAGTCTCCACATACTACCTTAGATCCACAAATTGTCCTAACCCTAAATCCACCACAACCACCCGGACAAATTCCCTAATTTGTCCTATGTCAACGAATGTAACCGGTCAAGAAGATTCAAACTCTTTTTTTTTTTTTTTTTTTTGGGATAAGAATTAAGAAGAAGATTCAAACCCCTAACCTCAAATCCAATTCAGATCCCTTAGGTCTTATACAATACTACTAGGCAAAGAGGCCAAATAGCTACCATGAAACTTGAATTGCTTCCTATTAGTATTATCAGCGTTAGCATTAGCCCACACTAAATGACAAGTCAATGATGAGTATTTTTTTTTTTTTTCATAGAAATGAGGGTATCTAGACCTCTTCAAGTATCTAAAAATTCTCTCGAGTAGGTGCAATCCCCCCAGCCTACACAAACCAGGTTATTACAAGGAGGAATCCCTTGAGGGTGGCCCCAAGATGTTTCGAACCCAAGATCTCATGAATTTCGTTAGGCCTTAAAAGCCACTGAGCCAATCCCTCGAGGTTGAGTTTGAGGCCTATATGCTATAATAAGTTAACTTATTACTTATGAAAGTAACTCACTGGTTGCCAAAACAGGCCAATGAATCCTGTTCAAATACAATAGAACCGATGCATACTAAAGACAGCATAATTCCTACTTGCCGATAGTAGTCCTTTTTTCCTTCTTCTTCATCCACACCCCATCCACTGGGGAAAGGGAAGGAGAGAGGGGGGGTGGGGGTGTTCTTTTGTAGTTACAAGTTTCACTACACTAACTTTCAGAACAAAAATGTTTTTCATAAAGGAGCCTTTTTTTTTTTCGTTTTATAATACAATTGTTACAAGTAGGAGCAAGGGAATACAAACAAACCCTAGTTCTCCACTTCTCCTCATAAAAGGGAACAAGCAATAACACTAAGCGACAAGGTTCTTGGCTGTTTCTCATAAAAGAACTTGAAGCTCTAACTTCAATAGTTTAAGGTCAAAGGTAAGATGTCAAAAGCCAGTACTCATTCCAAGATGTGTGTGTAAGTGTGACTCTAAATTAAGTAGCAATCCATCTAAAACCTCCCATCCTAACAAGATCACATAGCAAGGCAAGGAAATGATACTACTCCTACTCCTTATGTAAACTACACTACTGCATAGTTGAGTATTAAAATCATTATGAATTGAAACCTATGAGCTACATCTCACCAACAGAAAAGATAAGAATGTATAAACAGCTGAACCAGTTTAAATATGAAGAACTATACTTGGGCATTGACGAAGGCTGCCAAAAAAAATGAATACTTATTATCTGAGAATATGTATTTCTAGACAGTATATTCCTTCTGGGCATTGCCAGAAGAGTACCTAAAACTCTTGCATCCCAAAAAACAAAAATATGGGTATAGCACAGAGAGCTTCATTGATACCATTTTCATTGCCAAAAAGCACTTTAATCCCATTTCTCTCGGTGAATAACAACTTATGAAACAAAACCAGTTACAAACTCTCCCAAAATAGCAAAACCTTAACACCCTTTTATTGCAAGTTTGAAATAAAAACTCAAACTTTAGACAATCAGGGAAACCAAAAAATAAAACATATTTATAAAAGAGGAAATTGGGGTTAGAGAAATTGACCTGGTAAACGATGACGACGAGAAGTGCTATGAGGACAAAGAAGGAGACGAGCCACGAATAGAGTTCAGCCATGCTCTTCTACCTCCACCTCCTCCTTCTTCTTCTTCTCCTCTGCTTTGCCCTGCTCAGCTCAGCTCAGCTCAGCTCTGCTCTGTTATATCAAATCTCTGTATTACAATATATTCATAAAAAAAGAAGAAGAAGAGAGATTTGGCTTCCTTAGCTAAACGCGTCGTTCTTTATAGATTGCAGCGTGTGCGAAATGCGCACGGATTTGCTCTGTGTGCGCGTGTGTGTTGGGGAGGAAGGTGACTGAGAGAGACTGAGACTTCAAGAAAAGGATCGGAGGAGGAAGGTGCATGAACCAGGAACGACTAAGGAGGAGGGATTGGACGGTCCAGATTTTGGGAATCTCTACGCGGAGCTCCGAGGGTGAGTAAATTGAGAGATTATTTTTATTATTTTTGTTTTTGTTTTTGGTTTTTAGTATGATTGAGTGATTGATGTATATACATTTTCTTTTTCTTCTTTCCTTTTTTTTTTTTTTTTTTTTTCCCTTTAGCTCTCGTTTGGGAGGAGGAAATGGAATAAAATTGAATGGAAATGAATAAAAAGAATAATTTTATAATATTCTTCCCTTCCCTTCTTTGGGAGTTTTAATAGAGGGAATGGAAAGTTCATTCCCTCGTTTGGGAGTTTAAGTGGGAGGGAATGGAATGGATAGGAGGGAACACTCATTCTTCTCTATTCCCTTAAAACCTCAAATTTTCATTCCCCTCTAAATTGGGAGAAATGAGAAGGAATGGAATTAGATTTAATGAATTTTTTATTAAAACTCCCAAAATACCCTTATTTATTCAACCATTTATTTTAAAACAAGGGTCTAATAGTAATATTGCAATAAAATGATTCCATTCTATTCCCTCCATGTTACTCCCAAACAAGATTACTTACATTCTATTTATTTTCATTCCTTTCCATTTTTTTATTTAAAACATCCAATCAAGGTTACTTAATTCCATTCCATTCCATTCTTTTCCCTTACTTAAATTTATTCCATTCCATTCTTTTCTATTCCTTTATGATCATTTCATTCCATTCCATTCCATTCTCTTCCCTTATGAACTTCCAAGCGGAGCCTTAGACTTTTGAGACAATAGTCAAAACAAAGGAATATGACTACCTAAAACAAAAACAATAATATGTAGTGTCTATATATATATATATATATATATATATATTAATAAGTAAAATTGAGAGAAAATTCAAATGCAATTTAATTAAAGTCTAATTTTGTATCACGTATCTTATTTATTCTAAGTTTTAAATTTTTATGTCAAGTGAGTTTATTCAGTATAAAAATTAGATTTTAATTAGAGTTTAATCTTGCACCACGTATCTCATCTAATCTACATTTTTTAATTTTCGTGTCAAATAAGTTAATTTAGTATTGAAAAGTCGAATACAAGAAGTCTAATATATATATATATATATATATATATATATATATATAATAGGTGAAGCAGAGAGAAACTCAAATTGAAATTCTAAATTAGAGTTCCAATTTTGTGCCATGTGTCTACATCTATGTGGAGAGAAAATCATTATTATCCTTCCAATTATTTAATTAAAATTTGAACATGTGTCTAAATTTAAGTGTGATTAGTTGTAATTCCGGTGTGCTCTTTTTTTTTTTTTTTTTCCACACACATACGTATTTCTAGGTTCATCTCCCATTCTACAATAATCAAAACCCAAAATACTTCCTCTCCTACTCACCTAACAGTGCATGTATCTAGTTACCACATTCAGCCACCTTTATATACATCTCCCCTCTTCTTCAATGAATACTATGGAATTTGAAAACAATTTATCGGTATCAATGATGCATGTATTTGGATACTTCTGTATCTTATATAAGAAGAGATTTCCCATATATTTCGATTGTACTCACAATGCTAATGGCCTTGGTTTATGCTTTGTAAGGTTTGATGACTTTTTTTCTTTCATCTGTTTTGTTTTAGTTTTTGCCATTTGCTTGTCTATTTTAGTTTTTTTTGTTAAACAACAATAAAAGTTTTGGTAGGGACACATGCAAACTAAGGACTTGACTAGCTCCTTGGCCCATGACACTGTGATAGTATTTTAGTTATGGTAGATATATAAACTTTCTTCTCATTGGTTTAACAAAAATTTCAGTTACTTTTTTTTGTCGGTAAAATACAAAAGTTTCCTTCCTTTGACAACCATGTGTTTTAGAAATTTTAAGGACCTGACTAACTCCTTGGCCCATGACACTGTGATAGTATTTTGGTTACGGTAGAGACATAAACTTTCTTCTCATTGGTTTAACAAAAATTTCAGTAACTTTTCTTTTGTCGGTGAAATACAAAAGTTTCCTTCATTTGACTACCATGCTTTTTAGAAATTAAAAAAAAAAAAAAATGATGACCATCTAATTTAGATAGTAATTTGTTCCTTGCCGCCAAGAAAATTACACAACAAGAGCTGCTAATATCATATGTGATATGATTGTGTACATAACATTAGTGAGTAGCACAAGTGTCTACACTCTGATTAATTATTAAAACATTTTATATCTTAAATTTAGGTAAAATTATTAGCAGCTAAGTTTTAAAAAATTTAAAATTCTACTCCAGTTACAATTCTATTACCAATTTTTAAAAAAACATATATATATATATATATCTATATATATATATTTAGTTATTTTGACATTACATATAATTTTGTATTTTTATTATTATTTAAAATCTACTTGGCATTAAGACTCTTAAAATCCAACCTTTGTTGCAGTTGTAATATGATATATAGATTATAGATGCATATAAGATTTTATTTTATTCATATCCCAGAACTCAGAAACATATAAGATTCTATTTGCACATAAGACTCATTCACATATATCTAGGAGTCGAAGTCGGCCCATTTTCTTAAAGGTCCAATACCCACATTCTAAGAATAGCTTTTTAATTCGCCCAATTTAACATAGACTACATCACCAGGTTTTGGCGCCCATAATGGACTAGGGGTTGGTACTTGGTAGTAACCTTCTCAAGTAATTGAGCCTATTAATTAATATCTTGTAGTCCAGATTGATTAGTGATAGCGACTAAGCAATTTCCTTGAAAGCCAAGTGGATAATTTACAAGTCCACCAATTAACTAACTTTGCTAAATAACTATTTATGTTTTGATATTTCTTCTGAATCCAAATTCTTTGATAAATTTGTATTAGTTTTCTCTAAAGAGCTCACATATAAGTTTGTATTATTTTTCTCTAAAGAACTTATAAATTAATTGCATCAGTTGCAGAATACAAGAAGAATAGACACGTACAAATGTTGGTTTTTTGTCGCACACATGAGTCATCAATTTCCATCAATTTACTCCACATAATCAGTTTTAGTAATTCATGGCTCACCTGCAAACTATTTTGTAAGTTAGTAGAGAGCTAGTAGAGTTGGAAAAGAGGAATGCTCAAAGGCAAGCAAATAAGTAAACCATAGAACTTAAACTTAAACTTAAACTTTTTGTTAATAATTTTTATTCTTTAATTATAAAAGCTTTTTGTTAACCTATGATTGATGTCACATGCTTAGTTCCTGTTTCATAAGAAGTTGCAAGGAAACTAGGGAATTGTTTGAATTGAGTTCTAATGATGCATTAATATATCATTGATATGTCAACAAATCCGTTTATGTTTTCACAGTTTATGTCCTTATTTGCTATATTTTTCCCCCACAAGAGATTGTCATACAATTGGGAAACTTTGTTGCCAACGAATTGAGGCTTTTGAACTACTTATTTCCTTACCAAAGGTCAGCTCTTTTTTATTGTTTATGTTGTTATTATTATTTATGCTATTTAAAAGAGCTTTTAATGATCTTATTTGAACGGTAGTCACAATTGTACCAACACTTTTATTTTAACATTTTTGTTTTAATGGTATTCCTAAACTCCCAACACTTTTTATTTTCCCAGCTAATATATTTTCAAGTGATTAACAAATAGGGTGAGTGCTTAGTGGTAATGTTGTGTTAGTGGTTTGATAGTATAAGTATATTATTTGAGATAGTTATGGATGAAGCACGAGCTAGAAGGTCAAAAAGGCGTTTGATTTTAAATAAAAAAAGAGCTATCTGGACTCAAGTAGAAATGTGTTGTAGAAGTAAAGTGGATCCTGGCAACCTATTTGATATTCCTATTTTGTATGGTCCTATTCCTCTACCCTTCAACGTAAAACCAGCAATAGAAATCTATTTGAGGTACCTATTTCATATGGTTCTGGTATCTGTACCTTTGAGAGTCATGAGAAAAATGGTGCTACTAAGAAATTGAAATCTGAAAAAACATTGGAAATTATCAACAACCAATTAGTTAAGGCTCCTAATATTGGATGTGATTTTAATTCTGGTAATGTGGACAATACACCGGTGCTGTCTCAATTGAATAACGAAATCCTCCAAAGATGTGACAAAGAAGTTTTAGATGACAGCTTATTAGATGTTCCTGTGGATGTGATGGTCGAAGAGGTGGCAACTGATTTTATTTCAAATAATGCGAACACTATATTTGGGAGCACTTCACATGAATCCAATACAATATCAGGTTAGTCTTTTGTTATATTAATAAAGTGTAATGGTTGTTTGGAAACTATCTTTGCACTACTAATAATGATAAATTTAGCAGATGATCTTTGTAATGAGCACTCGATCCACGTGATAAGCCCCGCCGAAGGTGCTGCCCCTACAGGTAATGAATGGAATAGAGCTTAATTTTTTCATTTGAATTTTTTTTTTTTGTTCACATACCTTTTTAAACTATATATATCGACATCCAAATTAAAATACATACATATTAATGTTTGGAAAAACACCCGATATCCAATTTGTTTTCCATTACTCCATGAATAAACCCAACTACCTAAGTAGCTGAAATAAATAAATAGTTGCTTGAATTAGCAATTTTTTAGAATTATCTATTTAATTGTAGAGCTAAACAAGTTGGTTCCAATAGCTACCAATTATATATTTCACATTCTAACTAAAACTTGATTTTGTTATAGATTTTTTAAATTTAAATAAAGCCTGCTAAATAAATTATTTATGCTCTTCTCATGCCGCAATTATATATTGTACCAATTATATATTGTACCATTTTCTGTTAATTGGCCTCCTTCTCATGCCACATCTCTTGATTGATAGATTTATTGACTCAGCATGACACACAACCTGAGGTTACTACTTCGAATGCCCCTTTGAAACGTAAGTTCCCTCTTATTCATTATTTCCAAATCCTTTGAAATTTATGTTTGACATCGTTACACATATTATCTAACTTCCTATTGAGGACTCTTTTTTCGGCCCACATGGCATCACTTCATTGGCAACTCATGCCACATCAACGCATTATTGATTTTTTGGGTAAATCTCTTTAAAACTCAATATAAACTCATATCTCATTCAACTACATGGATTGGGCTCACATGGCCCGCGAGATCCTTACTTCAAAAGGCGGATTCATGGTCCATATTTCCTTTTCATCAATTGGGATCATAACTCATGACATCATCAACATCAACATATGGATCGAGCTTAACCAATAAATCAAAGCTCACGGCCCATATTACATCTCTTACACTCATGGCAAGCAGCTTCTTCAACAAGAGCCCATATTCACACAAAATGACAACAAAACCCAAGGTACGTCATCTCATCTTCGGCTTATGATCTAAGCTCATAAGTCTCCTTGGGGAAACTTTGGGATTCGTGGTTTGAAGGGCCAAGAGATATATTCAGTAAAGCTCCAGCAGTTTAAAATTGATAAAAGACACATGTTGCTTGGCATGTCTTCTCCAACTCCCTAAACTCTGACGAGTCCGTGTGTAACGGGTAACATATGGTAAGCATCTCTTATCACATAGCACTTTAGATGATAAAATTCCCCTTGCTCTTTTCCTAAAACTTAATATTCATCACATGACTCATATTTAATATCCCCAGCCATCTAACTGCTGGGAAAATAATTGCTCATTCAATCCCCAGCTGTTGCTATACAGTTTTGAAAACTTCATTATATTACTCTACATAAATCTTATTGCTGCTTTTAGTTAAAACCCAACTCAAACACATGGCCTAATCTGATTGGTTTTTTATTTTTTATTTTTATTTTTTTTATTTTTATCTCTAACTATATACACAATATTCATGATATCACTCATACCCAGCTGTTGTCTGCCACAATCAGACCATATATTTCTCTGCCAGCTGCCAAAACTGAGCATTAAATACTCTTTTTGCTCACCAAGATTAAGTCACAACACAATGAGGCCTTGACTAAATCTCTAAAGCTTCCTTAACTTTCAACCAATCCTTCTATTACTTACTAGAAATGTGTTGTAATGGAACCTTGCACCAAAAACACAAACACCCAAGAGGGAAACACTTCCAGCAAAACCCCAGTAGTGCATTCAGCACTTAACACGTGGCAGGGAGTGATGTCATTAGCCATTTAATGCTAAAATCCCAGCTGCCAGCTGCTATACTCAAAATAGCAAGATACCCTTGAAAGAGACCTTACCATTTTCAGCTAAGTTCATAAAATAAACGTTAAATGACCTCTCCTACACTCTGAAATCACTATGCTGACCTCTTTTGCTTCTACCCAAGGTGAGCTGTCTCATCACAGCTGTAACAGCATTTCCTGACAGCTGGGACAGCTTTTCCTGACAGCTGGAACAGTCTTTTCAGAACAGCTGTCACAGCTGACTTAGCAGGATGGGCATTACTTTTTTTTTTTTTTTCCTCATTTGGCTAAAACCAAAATCAGCTGAACTAACCATCTTTTCCTTGCCAAAATACCTTTCTTTTTTGCTGCTTTTTCCCCAGCAGCTCTTACCCGAAATAGCAAGTATACCTTAAACCTAAACATACATTGTTTGTCCAAATCTTAAGATGAATTTTCTGAAGATTCATTGCTATTTGGGACAGATTTTGGTTGATATTTTTTGCTGAAATACCCCTTTAAACTCAGCTAAATAAACCCTCCATCAACACCAAAAAGGGGGGGAACCAAGGGAGAGAAGGGGGAACTCTCTCGAAAACTTCTCACTCCCTCTAATGATCTTCTGAAGCTCTTAAAGAAGTTCTGGGTTTTTTAGTTTCCAAATTAGGAACTAAAATCTTCACCCCTTATCTCATAAATACCTTTCATAAACCTTTGTATACCCTACAGCAGAAAATCCCAACAGTACATTCCAGCAGCAAATCCCAGCAGCTTTGCTAAACACTCTACAGCCCTACTACTCCTCTTATACTCATTCTCTCACTCTTCATACTTAGAAAATACACATATCTTAATGCTCTTATCTCCAAATACCTAAACATATCTCTATACTCTTCTCTTACAAAATCTTTCCTCTTGGAAAGCAATCTCTACAACTTCTCCAATAGTTATAATCTCATATTTTTACTATCTTTAACCATCATATTTTCATACTTCCATATATCATACTACATCCCACAAAACATCTCTTTTTCCACTTTTCTTACATAATCTCATACACACTTGCTACACCATTACATATGACTCACTACACTCATCTAAACTCCACTCTCATGCTCTCTCACTCGGAAGTTCCACTGGTTTGCTGCTCATAAACATATATCAATACTCTTCTTTATCTCTCTTATAAAAGCCCTGCTCATGGAAGGCATGAACCTCTACTACTAAAGCCCTTTTCTTAGAAGGTATCAAGGTCTCACATCAAAGCCCTTCTCATAGAAGGCACAAATCCATCTTCCATAAAGCCCTTCTCTTAGAAAGCACAAATACTTCATACAAAAACCCTTCTCAGGGAAGGCAACACTATTCATAATTTCACAACAACTAAAAGAGCATTGTCAAGGAGAAAATTCATTTAAGTGCATGATAAGAGGGGCAAGCTTAACCAGCCCTTACACACAGCTGGGCATACTCTCTCTCCCTCCAAGTTGCACCCTTTTTTCCTCCTCAATCTTGAAGCTATCATGGCAAACTGCCTTTCTACCGCTGGAATCACTTTGCTGGGATATTAGCAACTCACAGAAGCTGTATAGCTGGGCTATAAATCATACAAAGATAAGTGGTTCTGCCTCCTTATCTTTAAATTTACATCATTGAATACATGATTACTTCACATTTGAATACATATTACCTTATTTCAACTATTAATCAAGGCTTAAACTCATTTAAATGCATGATAAGAGGGGCAAGCTTAACTAGCCTCTACTGCTGGCAAGCTTAACTAGCCTCTACCGCTGGCATTCTGCTGCCTCTACCGCTGGCAAGCTTAACTAGCCTCACTGATGCTATACAGCTAGGCTACAAATCACACAAAGATAAGTGACTATGCTTCCTTATCTTTAAATTTACATCATTAAGTACATTATTACTTTACCTCTAAATAAATACTACTTTATCTCAATTGTTAATACAACTACTAATTAAAGCTATCATATCAAACACATATTACATATTTATTCGACTATTACCGTGATTCTTAGACTTTAACTTTAATGGTTTGGTAGGCTTAAAAGTACACCGGTAGCCGTTGGACCATGTGGCCCAATGTTGAGTTCCGGGACACAACTCCCCAAAAATAACTCGGGCCTAGTAAGGTCACCCCTCCAAAGGAACACACGTGGCCGAGCAATCGAAAAATGCCCCCAAACACTCCCATTTGATATTGTCGATTATAATAGGTAAATTCACTGAACCATGGAATTTTGGCAAGCCAACACAAACTTGTGAGAGCTGTGGGGCTATTCTATGGTATGAAGAAAGGAATGTAAAGTCAAGAAGACCATCACAACCAAAGTTTTCGTTGTGTTGTTCAGAAGGACTAATTTATTTGCCTTTATTAAAACACACACCTTCAGTTCTTGAAGAATTACTGAATTACAATGGTCCTTCATTTGTGCATTTCCATGACAACCTTCGGCGATATAATGCAATGTTTGCAATAACATCAATGGGTGGAAAAGTTGATAGAACTGTAAATGATGGAAATGGTCCCTATCTATTCAGGCTAAATGGACAAAATCATCATCTGATTGGCTCTTTACTACCAGTTGAAGGATCGGAACCAAGGTTTGCTTAACTTTACATATTTGATACAGAGAATGAGGTGCATAATAGGATAAGATCAATTTCATCTGATAAAGAAAATGATGTCATTGATCCCGAAATTGTTAACTCTCTAATACATATGCTTGATGAAAACAATGCTTTGGTTAAGGTTTTCAGAATGGCCAGGGATCGCTACACTGAATGTCATACTGCAGATGTCAGGTTGCGTCTCATTACTTGTCGTACCAATCGTTCCTCACAGTATAATCTACCTACTGCTTCAGAAGTTGCTAGAGTTATTGTGAATGATTTTGACCCTATTAATGGGTATCGTGATATTATTGTTGAGGATCGTGACGTAGGCTCCAGCATATAAGTGAAATCCATCACTACAAAAAATGCAGGCTATGGCTGCACTTTTTTTAACTACATTTATAAAAAACGCAAGTATAGACTTAAACAATAGCTGCATTTTTTGAGCCGGCTATAGGTTAATTCCATAGCTGTGTTCAAAAAACGCAGCTATAGGTCCAGCTGAATAATTTTTTAAAGGGGGATCTATAGCTGCGTTTTAAAATGCAGCTACAGGTTAGCTATAGCCGCGTTTTTATAAAACGCAGCTATACCCCTTAAAAAAAAATATTTGGTTGGACCGATAACTGCGTTTTAAAATGCAGTTATAGGTTAGCTGTAGCTGTGTTTTTAAAAACGCGGCTATAGGTCCTCCTTCAACCCATGGCAAAACGGAATGAACTGAGACATTTTTTAAGGAGTGCCTATAGCCGCATTTTTAAAAAAGCAAAAACGCAGCTATATGTTAGCTATAGCCATGTTTTTAAAAATGTGGCTATATGTACCTCACAAAAAAATATATCAGTTTATCCCTATTGTGTACAACCTATAGCCGCGGTTTTAGAAACGCGGCTATAGGTCTTCATTTTAAAAAAAAAATTAACACACAGGAAAAAACAAGGATGGCCTGAGATATTTTTTAAGGAGGACCTATAGCCGCGTTTTTAAAAACGCGGCTATAGGTAATACACCAAAAAAAAAAAAAAAAAGGGACCAAATGACTTTCTCACCTACCCTCACTTTCCCACCTACTCCCACTCTCATCTTTTCTATTTTTCTCATTCAGAAACTGAGGAAAGCTAGCTTCCTTAGTTTCTTTCTTTCTTCTGCAAGTCACGTCCCTGAGCTTCTCTCTTTTTTTTTTTTCTTCATCTCGAGCACACTGATGCCATCTCCAGCCACGCCAGCACCATCCACACCGGTTAGCCCTTCCTCTTTTCCTTCCCTCATCTCTCTTTTTGGCTTTTTGTGGTTTTTTGTTTGTAGATCCAGTTTTTTTTTTTGGTTATTTAATGTTTAGTTAGTTAGAAAATGGAGGAAATACCGAAAATTTGAATGAAGTGGATATTTTAGCAATATTTGTGTCTATGTCTTGATTTGGATTTGAGTTTTGATTTTGAATTTTTTGGATTTGTGCTTGAATTTGTGCTATTGTGTTGTTAATATTATACTTATGTTTAAATGGGTTTGTGTTTCTGAGCTTATACTTTTATGGTGAATGGATTTAGTGTTAGATTTAGGTTGGATTTGTTGAATGAGAGGAGCTTCATGGGTTTTTGTTCTTATATTTTGGAGCACATATGTTGTGTTTGATTTTGAATTTTCTGGGTGTGTTTGTTTTGTGAGTATGTTGTGTTTGATGTGATATTTTCTGGGATTGCCTTTGATTTTGAATTTTTTGGGTTTGAATTTTAAATTTTTTGGGGAAAAAAAAAACCCCATAATTTTTTTTTGTTTTAAAAAAGACCTATAGCTGAGTTTCAAAAACGCAGCTATAGGAGGCTTTAGTTGCTACGTTTTATAAACGAAGCCAAAACTATACTTATAGCCGCGTTTTAAAAACGCATCCAAAACTTTATTGATAGTCGCGTTTTAAACGCAGCCTAAAGCGGTTCTATAGCTGCGTTTTTTTACAAAATGCAACTATAGGTCTCAGCTTATAAAGGAGTGAAAAACGCAGCTATAGGGGGACCTCTAGCTGCGTTTATAGAAACATGGCTATAGACCCTCGCAAGGGCTATTGTCGCACAGGATAGGCCGCGTTTGGAAGCGCGGCTATGGAAAACGCAGCTATAACCTATAGTTGCGTTTTTAGGGTCTATAGCTGCGTTTTCCAAATGTGGCTATAGCCCTCATTTTTTGTAGTGCATCCAGCTTTTATGGCTATGCAATATCCTCTACTTTTCCCTTATGGTGAGGATGGCTTCTCTGTTGGTATACCAAAAAGATTAAGAGGCTCAAAGAAAGAAAGGGAAAATTCCACTGTCACAATGAGAGAATATTATGCATTCCGTATTCAACAACGCCTTAGTGAAGGCAACACCTTAATTTCTAGCGGCAGCCTTTTTCAGCAATTCATTGTTGACGCTTACTGTTGTATTGAAGGCATTCGTTTGAGGTGGATACAACAAAAACAAGACTACCTACGAGCTGAGATATACAGTGGCCTTCAAGATATAGTACTACGAGAAGACACAACTCGAGCATCTATTGGTAAACAGATAGTTTTACCATCTTCTTTCACTGGTGGCCCAAGATACATGGTTCAAAACTATCAGGATGCCATGGCAATATGTCGGTGGGCAGGCTATCCAGACCTCTTCCTTACTTTTACGTGCAATCCTAAATGGCTAGAAATAATTTCTTTCCTACAATTGATTCATGGTCAAAAGCCAGAAGACCGACCAGACATTATTGCAAGAGCTTTTAAAATAAAATTGGATGCACATTTGCAAGACATCAAGAAAGGACATCATTTTGGTAAAGTACTTGCAAGTAATACAAACTAAACATACATTTTTGCCCTAAATATTTATCACCATTTTTTTAAACATCCATGCTTGCACATTATTTATTTTAATTTCTCCCCTCATTTATATTTGATGCAGTTGTATACACGATTGAGTTCCATAAGAGAGGTCTTCCACATGCACATATATTGGTATTTTTGCATCATGATGATAAATATCCAGTTCCCGATGATATTGATAGCATAATTGGGGCTGAAATTCTAGATTCTTTGGAAGACCCAATTGGACATGAAGCTGTTAAGCTATTAATGATGTATGGGCCATGTGGTGCAGCTAGGCCAAACTCTCCTTGCATGATTGATAACAATAGTATATCCATGCAATTGTAAAAAAATTAGCTAATGCTAAGTTTTGTTAATTAAATTTTCTGGTTAATAATATGAATTTAAACTTAACTAAGCCTTTTAAACATGACTAAACTCATGATTAATAAATAAATAAATAAAACTAATAGGATCACTTAAATAATATAATACAATATTTTCTTTCATTGTTTCATTAAATTATATCTATCCCCGTGCGGTAGCACGGGTTATATACTAGTATAAATAAACCATAAAACACCTAATCATATAATTAAAAACATTTCAAAGTTATAAGTCATTTTTGTAATATATCATGATTAAGTATGATCCATTACTCACTAGGTTATATATATAAATATTAAACCATAGTTAATAGAAAATTCAATTAGAATCAAAATTGGATTTTGCTTTTGTTAGCTTTTCATATAAATTAAATTAAATTGTTTAGAATTTTGTTATTATTTTTTCTATTTTTGAACTAATGAATAAATATTTTTTATATAGTTTCTATTCAGATGCTTGTATATGAAGATATTGAACATAACAAACTGTAATTGAGTTAAATGATCTTATACACTTATCTCCATTCAATTTAATATTTCATTTTGTGTTGTATTTAGTAGACTTTCATAGATAATAATTGTGAATTGATGTTGTATATGTAGATTCGATAGTGATTTTCAAAATTATATACATAATAGCAATGCAATGAGAAACTTAGCGTAATCAATATCATGAAAATTGCAAGAAAAACTATTTTAGTACCTCCAAATATACTAGTCAAAATATGTCCTATATATTTAGTAATTCAAGCTAATATCACTACAATTCTTCATTCTTGTGTGCAGGCATGGGTTACATACTAGTATACATAATATAGGATTTTGTTAATATATTCATTTGCTAATATACATATTCTAATCCACTAAAAAAAAAAAAAAAAAGATGCCATGAATCCGTGTGAGTTTGTATTAGCTTCTTAACTAATTCACTTATATGTAGTTTTTAAAAATTACTATCTTTTTAGTTGGGACAAATTTAGTTACAAAATTGGTTGTAACATTAAACTACAATATTATTTTATATATTTTTATCAGAAATGAATTTTGACAAATTAAATCTACTATTGGATTACATCTTCTTCTTATATGCTTCATGTTTGCAAAATTTTTAGAAATTAAATATCAATAACTATGTCATTAATAAATTATTTAAATTGAAAGTTTTTGTAATTTAAAATTATACATAAAATATAAGCTTACAAATCATATGGTAAATAATATCCAATTGACACAAACTTTAACATGTATATTAAGAGCATAAAGGACAAGCAATTCAACAGTTAAAATTTTAAAATATGTAGTAATAATTATTTTAGTAAGTAAGGTAGTAGCCTTAAGTTATAACCAATTTTATAACTAAATTTTGTTCTTTTAGATATAGTTATACTTTTTTTTATGAGAAGATATAATTATACTCTTTTTTTTTTTTTTTAATAGAGAATTTCAATCTATAGCATCCACTTCTGATGATAGCTCTTTATCATCAGATCAAGACACCAATCAGTTTTTGGTGTCGATGGAAATTAAACCCCTGATCTCTTATACAACCATCAGAGACTTTACTAGTTGAGCTAACTAGAACTCATATATATAGTTAAACTCTTTAATAGCTCTCAACAAATAAATCAACACATAATATATCGCAAAGAAATAAGCCTACAGATAATTCACATTTATTATATAGTTACATCTTCTGTAAATTTAATAAGATAAATGTATTACTTATGAGTATCACATAATTCGTAACAAGGTCTGTCATTATTCAAACAAATATGTTCCCTAGGTTAAAAATAGATGCGTAATTAAATACTCTA
Source organism: Castanopsis chinensis (assembly GCA_032878915.1). Lineage (NCBI taxonomy): Eukaryota > Viridiplantae > Streptophyta > Magnoliopsida > Fagales > Fagaceae > Castanopsis > Castanopsis chinensis. The sequence continues at coordinate 5,616,713 of JAVQMG010000115.1, read as the reverse complement.
TTTTACAACCATTAAAATTTACTTTTCTAGGATAAAATAGTAATTTCACTTGAGTTGAAAATTCTATAATTGACCTCACATTCAAATTCATAATATTTGAATCAAGGATAAATTGATTTTTTTTAGTGAAAATTCATATTTTGACCTAGGTAATATGAAATAGCAATTTTTATTAGTTAAGGTCTTACCATAGGTATGCATGCATAGGAACATCATGATTAATTTCAATTGACCCTTCAAAATATTACTATTGGTTTAAATCATGATTAATGATAACATCAAAGTACAAGAAAATCCAATATGTAATTTCCTGAGTTATCTCAAAAAATTATTTTATCTTGTTTAATAATGTACTCACCTTAATAATTTAAAGAATAGTTTTTCATTTGAGACTTAATCAATAAAAAGTCCATAATAAGCAGAAATCTTTGATTTTTTTTTTCTTCTTAATAATAGTAGAAGGTCATAATAAAATTGAAAAACTACAAATTGGGATCCATAGACCTAATCAAAACTTTAGTAATTACTAGAGTGTAGATTGACATTTAAGGATGTCTTTTTGCACTATTGGAATAAGGCTTTTTGCATGGGTAGGGAAGTTGGGTTTGGCTCCCTCCACGAGATTCCCCTATAACCAGTCTGTGCACAGGACCAAGCACTCCAAACAAATATATATATATATATATATATAGTAACAACATAATAATTGTTAGTCCGAGAATGTTAGCAGTTGATAATGCCTTAAAATGTTGTTAAGATCCAAAAAATCACAATGATGTACCAAGGCCCAAAACAACGCAAAGGATTGAAGCCTGAGAAAATAATAAAGCATTTGGGCTCCTAATATAAAAAAGGGGAGAGGTCCAAGCCCATTAATGGTCTGTCAAGAAAGGCCTGAGCCCACGGATGGGCAACTTTCGACCCCCACGAAATAAAGGAAGGGAAAAAGCCCAACCTAGTCATTAAAAGTGAGAAAAATTATTGGGGGACCCGGAAAATAACGGAGCCAAGATACCTGGGAACTCCCAGGAGCCTATGATCCTCGAGACGAGTAGCAAGACCAGGTTTGGATTAAGACAGGTCAAGGGGGTATGCCAAGAAGCACAAAGAACAAGAGCAGATGTGTCCTTATTAGCTATCTAATGATGCAGAAAATGAATCAGAAGGCTTGAGAACCAACAACCCATGAACAAAGAGCTGGTACATTGGGGAACCTAGAAAGAAGAACCATGAAGGAAGGTGGCTTGGAAACTTTTAACCTGGTAGGAAGGAATCATCTCACTTGGAAAAAATGACAAAGGAAATGGCAGCCAAAAGTTGAATCTGAAAAGGTGGGATTTAGAAGCCTTGAAAGAAAAATGAACAAAGGTTAGCTTTGTAGGATATCCCAAACGGAATGTCAGCAAGAGGTTTTTGAGGAAGAAATCTCAAAAGAAGAAAATAATGAGGAATGAGGAAGGGACCAACCACAAACATTGCTGTCACAACATTGGTTCTAGTACCCAAAGGAGCAAATGGAGAGAATCAGTAGTACCTCAAAAATTCTAGAATGGCACTATAAAAGGAGAAACAGCTACCAGCGAAAGGCATTTAGTAACAGTCCATTAGAGTGAAATTCTTGAGAAAAAGTTTTGTGAGAATTTGAAAAAGAAAGAAAAGATAGGGAAATACCGCCCGATATCCTCAAGCAGTCACTAGATAACATACTTGGATTCAAAGGAATTCAAACTTTGCAAGTCTTAGAGGCCTGAAAAGGTATCTAAGTCTGTGATTTTTGAACTTATTTAGACCTTGTAACACGTCCTAGTGGGCGTAGTGTATTATATAATCAAGAAAGTAACAAAGTATCTTATATTATTTCAATGATCCCTAACGTTTTATTTTGTGCCTTTCTTTATCATTTCGTTCCTTTGCTGCCTTCTTGTTTGTTCAATACATATATTTCTCGCATGTTAGCATGTTTGTGTTGTAGGATTTGTGCTCTGTGCACTACTTGGTTCAAAATCATCTCAATTTAGCTGCAGTGAACCAAACTCAGTCTCTTAAAACAGTAAGTATTGGGTTTAAGATCTTTATTCATACTTGGGCCTATGTCCTAAAAAAAAGCAACCCACACAAATGTATACTTGTTATATTTTATGCGGGCGTTATCTCTTTATTACTATGCTTAATTTGTATAATCAAGCTACGGTTTGCATTAGTCTTTATTATTTATCTTTACATTATTTCTTGAATAAGATGTCATTCATTACCTATGATTTTCTACTTTCAAAAAATCATGGGAAAAAAATGAGTTTACAAGAGTTTGTGAGAGAATAGATGTCAAACTAGAATTAAAGAGGAGCAAAAAGACCATGCTTAAATGTCTAAAGAGGTGTAGCTGGAGTGCTTGGGTAGTCTCTCTCCTCAAAATCTAATTGACACAAGACTAAACGAGTTGGAACCATAACTTAAATATCTACAACTTTTTGGTTTTGAGTTTTTCGAAATTCACAATATTTGAAGGCTTAAATTAACTCACAAGTTATTGTTGTAAATTTGGATGAAAATTAAAATACTAAAAGTTTTATTTTATTTGAACACTTTGACGTTAGGGTTTTAAAGGGAGGCTGAGCAAAATGAATTTTGGAGAAAATACGTGTATTCTCTTTTTTCTAATGGCAGTCTAAACTCTTTGTAAGGACTGGGGGTTATGTTTCCGCTATACGGTATGAATATTCAATGTGATTCTTTCTAAGATTTTAGACAACATATTTAATTGTTCAATTAGATTTCTTTTGATGTATTAATTCTTTCATACTTTCAATAAGTTTAATCATATTTTTCTTATTATTTAGATGAATTTCTAATAGTTTTAAATAGAAATAAGGTTTTAAAGTGAATGAGTTTTTTCTGAAAATTATTCTAACTGCATTGTTAATTTAGGTTATTATACATTCTTGAATTGTTTCAGTTCAACCGAATCATCGGTTTTTAATTGCTTAAGAACAATCAATTATGAAATATATATATTTTTAGATTACAAAGAATTTCATATCGATATAAGGAAACACTCTGATACCCTAGTATTTACATTATTGATTAAAATTATTATTATTATTATTATTATTATTATTATTATTATTATTATTATTATTATTATTATTATTATTCTTGTTAACAATCACCAAGCAAAAGGACTTTTCCTCTTCACCCAGATTGTTGTTTCATTATATTGTCTTTGAATTTACCCTGCTCATTGTGGTTCAACTTCAGTACTTCGAGAATTATATTGCTACGATCTCTTTTGCACTTAGGAGTGAGGAAGCAGCAGTAGAAAAAATAAATAATAATAACAGCAAACATAATAACAAAAGTAAAAATGTTCTCCATAGGATATATACTAAAAATAGCTCAAACTCCAACTTACTTAACCTTATTACCTACAAGGCCATAAAGCTATGTAGTTTGAAAAATGGGTCAAAATAGCTATCATCTTGATTGAGATGACAAAGAGTATGGTTTTGTATAAGGGAGGGAAAAGGTGCCTAGTGATGCATGTTAGGTCTACTATGTATACTTTACTTTCTCCACTCTCTATTCTCTTTTATGTTTCTCTTTCTTTTTCTCTTTCTCTCTTCTTTCACTTTCAACTCATTGTTTTGATTCTCTTGGTTACTATGTTCTTCTTGTTCTTTGTTGACTTATGATTGTTGTTGTGTTGTTCTCATATTCATGGGTATTGCTCCTTCTATACCCAAGATCAATCCTAGGTGATTTCTCTTTTCTACCCTTACTTTCACCAACTGTTTTGTTTGTTGCAAGCATTCAACCAATACCAATAACATATCATTCTAGCCGTATGTAGGTGGATTCACTCTGCTGCCTTCTAGTTGCTAGAAGTGGGTTTAGTCCTACTATTTGCTTAGCAACGAACTTTTTTTCACTTTTGGGCAAAAGCCAATTCGGCCACAATACCGTTAATTCTCTCCTTCTCTTAATGGCAAACCCTCGTTAATCTCTCTTGTCCTCACTCCCAAACATGCATTAAATGGTTCTCACCATATTGCTACTCGATTTGATAAATATGCATACCCAACAAAGCATCTCCCAAAAGGGGTCTTAGCAAAATACCAAAATTAGGTTATTTCTCCCCTTCCACCAAATCACACTCTCTGTTCCTCTTTAGCCGTGTGCCATGCCTCCCTTGCATTGGTTGGGTTGTAGGTCAACGGGGTTCCAGCTGCTCCACTTCCCGTTCTTTGGTTCTTCCTCTTCATACATTTTCTGCGGCTTTTGATTTTGTCTTGTTTCCTCTTCATGTGTTTTCAGCTGCTTTGATTTTGTCTTATTTCTTCATGCACTTCTTGCCACTATGGCTTTGTCTTGTTTCTTTGTGCGTTTCCTACCACTGTGACTTTGCATGGTTTCACCTTGCTTTACTTCTACAGAATTGGAATTCATCCTTATCCCCTTACACAAGGGCGTAATGGGTTTTTTTGTCATATATTGGGTTGGGCTAGCCGAACCCATTTACTTTCTTTTTTCTTCATTCTATTGGGTCTAACTTATTGGACTCTATTTTGTTTCTCTACCTTTGAGTTTTTCTAATACCCATTTTACTTCTCAAGAAGTGTCTCATATTACTCATCTTTATTCTCAACAATACCATTCAACAAGGGCCTTCTATTACTCTTCTCCCAAAAGGAGTCCATGGGCCTACCTTTGGGCTTTATTTTTCATTCTCAAATTACTCTTCTTTTTTAGGCCATCACTTGGACTTTATTTGTGCATTCTCTTCTCTTTAGGAATATAGCTCAACTACTATCTCTTTGCTCATACTCTAACCATCTCTTGGGGGCTTTCTTGGGCTTTTCTCCTCAAGGACTTTTGGATACAAATTTGCAAAAATGGGTATCAACAACATTCTAGTTCCTAGGTTTTTAATTTTAGCTCTGTTTTGTTTCTAATTTTTTTCAATTTTGTACATGAGAGATAAAAGCAATATTTGATCCCTAAATGCACAACCCTAAGCCCTAAAAAGTAAAAACACTTCTTTGTAAAGAGGGGGAGGCAACTTAAGCGAAGGAGGATCATAATTATTCTACCTAGGCGTAGTGTAGAGTTCTCGTACATAAGAACCTTACTACTATACCAAAACCCACGAATTCTCATCACCATGTTTGTACATCCATGGATAAGAAACACCATAGACATCACTTTGTTCCCTTAAGAATCCATAGATCACATCATTAACACAAGTTTCAAGTCCTTTTCTCGGTAGATCAACCAATAATCTTTGTCAACAGATCGAAGCATCCAATTAAACCACACATCTACTCCATTAAAATTCATAGGAAGAGATTTCATGAATTTAGAAAGAGAAAGGAGTTTGGTGACTAAGGAAATCCAAGGAGGAAGGAAGCAGCATGACGATCAAAGTTCGTATATGTTCACGAGATCCGGCACGTTCAAGGGTTGAGGATTCGCCACTAAAGTTTATCAAGATGAGTGTACATGTGGGTGTAACTTTCAATTCTTTTGGTTATTTTCGTCTATGATAGCATATGCTTTCAGGATTAGATTTGAGTGGGCTAGAATTCTTGTATGAACTTGATTTAGATCCGTGCCATGATAACATGTTCATCATCACAAGATTCATATGTTTCATGCATCATATTTTAGTATGTAGATTGAGGTTTGATGCGTCGAATTTCATGAGACTTTTAAATTTAAATGATTGGCAAGATATGTCTTTTACATTGAAATCTTGAGTTGATTAAAAAAAAAAAAAAAAAAAAATTCCTTATTCAATTCATGCGTTACTTCATAAAATTCCAGCATATTTGTTTGATTTTGCATCACATAAAATGAAAAAAAAAATAATAATAAAATTACAAAAATAAAATGCTTTCTTTGCACATGTTACATCATTAACGTACACGTCATCTAGAATAGTTTATATGCTTTCTTTTTACACAAAATATGAGAGAGTTCAAATGAATTAATGGAAAATAGGATAAGATATATATATATATATATATATCAAATTTACATATTTAATATTAATTATATACCATATATGATTAATTTGAAGATTTAGAATATAATTTAAGCATATTATATAACTTAAAATAAATTATTATTTAAAAAAGTGCTTAAATGATTAATGAAACCCAATTTTTTATAAGACATGAAGCATATAAACTTAATTCATCAATTCAACAAAACTCATGAAACATATAAACACAATCCACCGAACTCGACCCATGTGTGAGTTGAGCTGGATTGAAAATCCGTAAACTTGACCTAACCCGGCCTACTCATGGAAACCATATGTTGATATACATGACTGAAGTTAAGTGCTAAATTAGGTCATTCTCTCTGACCTAACCCTACTCATGTAAACCATACGTTGCTATCCATGACTGAAGTTGAGTGCTAAATTAGGTCATGCTATACACATTTTGCGTGTCAGCTTGATATGTCACCAACCCATGCAGAATCGGTCCACTACACTTAAAAAGTGAATTCAGTTCGTAATTGCGAGTTATAGTGGCTACCGACTTTCGGCTAACAAAGTTTGCCAACCCTGAAATGAATCGTGGAATTTAAGAAGTACGTTATGCTACTAAAATCAAACGAGATAGAATTGATCGAGTATTCAACGTGTGCCCCCCACAATTGGGTTTATGAATCTGATCGAACTTAATTAATTTTCATGCGCAGGAAAAATGTTAGACAAAGCAACGGAAAGGTTTTTCTTTTCTTGGTTGAAAACTTGGAACTAGTTACAAACTAATTATAGGATAGGTAATACAAAAACTAAAGCTAATTACGCCACAGTACACATGCTATCATTAATTAACTCAAAAAATTAGATCTACAACAAGAAATCCATTAGCTTTGTTAGTGGAAATGCGGTGTTAATTGCCTTCTTTGCTTCCTTAGAGCAAGATGAACCCGTAGAGCTAGAAGGCTTATAGCACAAAAAGAAATTCCTTGAACCCAAGTTTATCAACTTCTCCTCCGGCTTCAAACCTGCACGTACCATCCACACAAAGCCGGTCCATGTTAATTTATTGATAAAAAATGAACATGTATAGTGGCATAAATAAGATAAGAAGACAAGCTCTGTTAAAATATAGGCATTTTTCTTCCAAAATTTTCGAACACTCAAGTGAATAAAAGGAACAGTAATGCCACTCTAGAATGACGTTAATCTATCACTGTGTCAATAGTTTCATGCAAAGAGACAACCCCACTTTTTACGTTACTCACTGTGTCAATAGTGCATTAATTAATGTTAATATAATTAATATATATAACTCCAAACGGTATATATTTAAAAATCAACGTCTTTAGTGCGGTGAATATTCTATAAATTTAAGTATTTGTAAGGTATAGAAAGTGAGGATTGGATTCAACTCTTCAAAAAAAAAGTTTCACGTATATATATTTAAATTAAATTAAAATAAAAATACTATTGTGTATAAAAAATACTATTAGCAGGTCCAAATCCATAATGAAAAACGTTCATAAAGAAAAGAAAGATAAAAAAAAAAAAACTGCGTTTAGAAAATTGCGAACAAAAGACTAAAGTTCTTTCCACCCTCCAACCCCACCAAAATATAAATCTACAGTTACCAGATAAGAAAGCTCCATTCTGAAGGCCCACATATAAAACTTTAACTTATTGATAAGGGAAGGTTCTGCTTCTTTTGTATTGCTGTGAAGCAAGCTAGGCAATATTTCATCTCTCTTTTTCTTTTGCTGAACACAAGGCAATCATCTCTATGTCATTTTAGGTGTAAAAATTTCATTTCGCGGAAAAGATTTTATTTAATTTCCGAGATGCCATATCGTTTGATAGACAGAAGAAAACTGACACAACACAGTCACTGTTGTAAATCCAAAAACAACATAGGGGGTTTCATGCAAATTCGAGATAATTCTCCAAAACTGGCCCACTGGTCACTACGAGTCTCGAAGTAAAAGTTGATTGCAATTATTATTGCTGAGCTGCGTGGAAGGTGCAGATTGAAACTATATTATACGTTTTATAAAGTTGAAATCAGAACGAAGAAACTACGTTTTTGTTACAAACTAGCTAGTACGTGGGATAAAGTATAAAGTGAAAAGTAGAAAAACTCACTCTCCAAGCTGAACTGGGAGTAGTGAAGCTCGAAACAGTGTGGATCAGTCTCCGGCAGCAAAGGCCTCCTTTTCTCCCTCGCGTAAATCTCAAGCGCCGTCTTCTTCAAATCCCGGACCTTGTTCTCCGGCGATATCACCACATGTATCGGCCCCAAGCTCCTCTCGATCGTCACGTTCAGCAGCAACTTCGTCAGCCTAGGAGATTGTGACCCACCAGCAGTCTCCGGTGCAAGAGCAATTCTTCTGGGGACGGTGATGAGCCCTCCTCTCCGGCGAACGAGGTCGGCGTGACGCTCCGGCGGGAAGGTCTGCATGGACCTGTAGTAGGAGGAGGAGGAGGTGGTGGACGACGAAGGAACCCTGACGGCGCCGTCGCAGGATCGGCGGTTAAACGTTAGAGAACGTGGATTCATGGAGATAAATATAGGGATTCGAATCGAATAGAGGTTTGAATTTGAAGAATGTGTGTTGTGTGGTGTTGTGTTGTGTTGTGTTGTGTGTTGTGTGCGTTTGGGGCAGTGTTTATTTGTTTTTTAAGGAAAGAGTTGAAAAGACAGAGACAGCGTTCGAGAAATGTGAAGTGAAGTGAAAGGTTTTAGTTCCAAAGAGAAGGCGCGAAATTTCCTAGAAACTGACTTGCTTCAGACTGCCCTTCAATGCTTTGCTAATTTACATATATATCAAATCACGTGACTAGATTTGATTGATAGTAATAATTCCTGAAACAAAATGTGAGAGTGTCATAAATACTAAATAGTAACAATTTACAATAGGACACAATTTTTTATTTTTTATTTTTGATAAATCAATTGTCGAAGCAACGGTCTCTTGACTTTGGATATTTTTATTAGGAATTTGTATTAGAAATTCTAGTAAATTTCATGTGAACAACAGCTTTATTTGTCAAATAAACATTTTTTTAGTTGCCACAATGAGATATTATATTTTTTAGTGAAATTATTGGACCTCTGAAGATGAGATGCAATAATTGAGTGTATTTTTCAGGTGTTTGGACTTTTTTTTGGCGAAAACTCAATTTTCGTCCCTACATTTTCACGCGATTATCATTTTAGTCCCTATATTTTTTTTTCACCACTTTTAGTCTCTGTTTAGAAAAACGCCTACTATTTTGGTCCTTTCCGTCAGTGCCGTTAGGGCACTCGCTTACGTGGCAAACGGATTGAATAAAATAATAATAAAAAAACTATTTTATCATTAAAAAATGACACGTCAGCAATTAAAATATTTACTTCTTATTTAACTAAATAAAAAAATCAAAAACAGAAATCAAAATCAAAAATCACATTAATTAAGATTGAAGTGTATCTTGAACAAAAAAAATAAGAACACCAGCCCAGATTAAAGAACACAACCCCAGAAATAAAAAAAAAAAAAAATTAAAAAAAAACTTCTAAAACTAATCAACTTAACTTCACGTCTCTGACTCTTTCTCTCATAAATCCCTAACTCTAAATTTCCCCCATTCCTTCCTCTCCAAATCCTCTTCTCTACAATGATCATCATCTTCACATTCAAATCCCAAGAAAAAAAAATGCGGCTCCACTGGCTCCTCAATTCCCGCCGTCCGATCAGATCGCGTCGTCGAAACCCTCAATCTCCGATCAGGATTCGCACAATGTCTTGGTGTGGCGTGGGCGTTAATCGGTGTGGAGGATCGTGATGGGTCTCTCACAAGGATCGGCGTGGCATGGAGGATCGAGTGGAGGTTGATCTCTAGGCGGTGCGATGCTCGTGGCAGATCGGTGGTGGGATAGTGGTGGAGATCGTGGCAGATCGGTGGTGGGTTTCTTTGGAGGCGCGGTTCAGGTGGTGGGTTTTGTTTGGCGTGGATTGTGGTGTGGAGATTTTCTGTCCGGTGTGGTGGAAATTGGTGTGGAGCTGTGGGTTTTGTTTGAGTGAGTTTTTCTGTCCGGTGTGGAGCTGTGAGTGGATTTTCTGTCCGGTGTGGAAATCGGTTTGGCGTGGATCGAGTGGGTTTTGTTTGAGTGAGTTTGGTTGTTTTTTTGTTTGATTTGCTGGAGAGTTCTTGTTGTTCTTGTTGTTCTTAAATCAGTTTTTTTTTTTTTTTTTAATTATTGGGTTTGTGTGCTTAAATTTGTTCTTGATGTTCTTGTTGTTCTCATGAGTTTGAGTTCGATTTCCTGGAGAATTTGGTGTAGAATAGTTCTTGTTGTTCTTGATGTTCTTTTTGTTCTCATGAGTTTGAGTTAGTCGTGGCAGAATAGTTCTTGTTGTTTTTTTTTTTTTTAATTTCTGGGGTTGTGTTCTTTAATCTGGGCTGGTGTTCTTATTTTTTTTGTTCAAGATACACTTCAATCTTAATTAATGTGATTTTTTATTTTGATTTCTGTTTTTGATTTTTTTATTTAGTTAAATAAGAAGTAAATATTTTAATTGCTGACGTGTCATTTTTTTAATGATAAAATAGTTTTTTTATTATTATTTTATTCAATCCGTTTGCCACGTAAGCGAGTGCCCTAACGGCACTGACGGAAAGGACCAAAATAGTAGGCGTTTTTCTAAACAGGGACTAAAAGTGGTGAAAAAAAATTATAGGGACCAAAATGATAATCGCGTGAAAATATAGGGACGAAAATGGGGTTTTCGCCCTTTTTTTTTTTATCTTCTTTCAAGGAGAATGTTGTAATTTCTATAAAAAGAATTAAGCCAAAATCTAACAATATTATGTGCAATAAAATTACCGTGTCCCTTTATATAGGGAAAACTTACATCAATAAAGGAAGATGTTAGAATTTTTAGCTCGTTAATCAAATGATCATATGATGCAAAAGAATCAGCATCACTTATCAAAGATTTGATGACTATTTCCTAATCACCCTCAAGGATGATGGAAGAAAGTGTCATGGTTTCGATGATTGTTATGGTGAAATGAATTTTTATTGAATTTCTTGTATTATTTTAATGGGTTATATCTTAAAATATGAGATGACAAGTAAAGTATATTGTTAAGAAGTATATTGTTAAGTAGGATGTTAAAATAGATAAACTAACTTTTTTGGGGTGTTAAATGCTAAAATTTTTAATAACCCCATGTCAGTGCTCTAAAGATAATAATAAGATGAGGTAATTAGATCATAGTTGTACAGCCTCATTTGGTGTGGTAAACTTGCGTGGAAAAATAAGAAAATACTAACAGATATGAGAATAAATTAAATATGAAAAAATTGAAAAAAACGATAAAGTTACTAATAGAGAAGAATTGAGTATTTTAAAAATGATAATATACAGTATACTATTAAATATTTATTTACTTTTATATACTGACAATATATAAATTACAAATAAATAGGTTTTCGAGATAGGAAAAACCTATGAGTAATGAGACATGTTAAGTCAAGACCAAATAGGATATGACATTTTGTCATCTCTAATTAATGAGATATATATAATTTTACTCGGTTTATTAATCAATCTCGTATAATAAGCAATTATGGCGTTAATTCATGTATCTCATGTCTCTTTCGGTACATGTGTTATCAGTTTAAAATTAATAAAGTCCACTTAGTATTATAGTAGTTGTCATTGTAAATGATTGAGATTAAAAAATTGAGTTATGTTCCAAGTTAATATCTAGGATATATAATTGTACATTATATAATGTACAATTATATATCCTAGATATTGAGTAGGTACTTGTACAAGTTATTACATCAAATTATTATATATCCTAGATATTGAGTAGGTACCTGTACAAGATATATCTTCGGGCCAAAATGGCCAAATACCACAAATTTCAAAACTTAGTAGCAAAAAAACACTGTTTCGGAAATAAATAGGGAAGTACCACTTTTCTGGTACTCGAGTTTCTTAAACTCGAGTTCTAAATGGTACTCGAGCTTAAGAAACTCGAGTACCAAGAAATTTAGCCACCGTGGCACTGCTGACATGGAATTTGTGCGATTTAAAAAAATAATATGGTACTCGAGTTTGGTAAACTCGAGTTCCATGCAACACAGTACTCGAGTATACCAAACTCGAGTACTAATTAGAAAAAAAATTATGTTTATTTTTATTTCTAAGGTACTCGAGCTTGGTGAGGTCGAGTACCTTGTAAGGAACTCGAGTTTAGGAAACTCGAGTTCCTTATAACTTTTTTTTTTTTTTTTTTATAATCGGAAAATAAACATAAACATAAAATATTTTTAAGTTTTTATTAATTTAAATAGAAGCATTGTAAAATAGATTTTAATTTCAAAATATGAATTAATTTTTACATTAATTAAAACTGTTCATTGTTTTCTCATAAAAATTGTTCACTGTTTTCTCTTTAGCATTATTAAAAAAATTGTTCACTCTCTTTTTTGCGTAAATTATTTTATGTTCACTATTTAAAAAATTATTAACTGTTTTTTCATAAAACACCAACTAAAATCGTGTTTTATAAATTTAAACGCCAGATCAGAATGCTTTTTCGTGCTTAAATTTCACAATAATCAAATTTGGTTTTCTGCATCGATGAAATCTATTTCTACATTAATAAAATTTTCCCTCTGTACATCACGTTTACTGTATATTCGAATCTGCTTACTGCATTCATAAAATCTGTTTTTTGTATTAATTAAAACCGTTCATTGTTTTCTCATAAAAATTGTTCACTGTTTTCTACAAAATTTATTTCTATGATTTTGCATAAAATTATTTTCTCTTTAGTGCTATTTAAAAAATTGTTCACTCCCTTTTTTGCATAAATTATTTTACGTTCACTATTTAAAAAATTATTAACTGTTTTTTCATAAAACACCTACTAAAATTGTGTTTTATAAATTTAAACGCCAAATCAGAATGCTTTTTCGTGCTTAAATTTCATAATAATCGAATTTGTTTTTCTGCATTGATGAAATCTATTTCTACATTAATAAATTTTTCTCTCTGTACATCATATTTACTGTATATTCGAATCTACTTATTGCATTCATAAAATCTGTTTTCAGTATTAATTAAAATTGTTCATTGTTTTTTCATAAAAATTGTTCACTGTTTTCTGCAAAATCTATTTTTATGATTTTGCATAAAATTATTTTCTCTTTAGCGTTATTTAAAAAATTGTTCACTCTCTTTTTTTGCGTAAATTATTTTATGTTTACTATTTGAAAAATTGTTAACTGTTTTTTCATAAAACACCTACTAAAATCATGTTTTATAAATTTAAACGCCAAATCAGAATGCTTTTTCGTGCTTAAATTTCACAATCAAGACAGGAGGCCGTATATGGTCTACTTATATAGTTACACAAACAAGATAGCCGTATATGGTCCAATACCTTCAGCAAGGAGGCTATTTGGGAAAAGAAAAATTGTTAAGGATCCTAGAATGATACAGATTGAAAGACAGACAAATTAATCACTATTCACTGGTGACAAATCACTATTTCTCTGGCGACAGATCACTATTCACCAGCACGCATGAATAGCTTCCAGACAAATCAAGACAGTCCAGATAGATACAGACAGTCCAGATAGATACAGACAGATGTTCAAAAGTTACTACTATTTACTAGCATGCGTAAAAAGAGATCTGATAGATTTTTGAAATCTAAAAGATTCCCAAACAGACGCAGACAAACTATTAATCATCTGTACTAATTTCCATACCACCGACAGATTAACTTGAGTTAAATTTACCTACTCAGGTTACTTTACCATGGTTTATTTCACCTATAAAAGAGACAGACTATGAAGACAGAAGACAAGTTTCTAAGTTTCTAAGATTCTAAGCTTTTAAGTTCCAAGTTTTAGAAATCCTTTTGTAATAGCCTTCCCTCTCCCTCAGAAAGACTTTTGTACTCTCTCCCTCTCTTGTAATCTTGTAACCTTTCTCTTCAGACAATTTTATTTTCAAGCTTGTATCAAAGACAACAGTTTGTTTTCAAGTTTATCAAATACTGAAGTTTTTATTCAAGTAAGATTTTACTAGTTTCTATTTTCATATTCCATATGCCATTTTAACCTTATTTTGAATATATCTATTTTTCTATCTACTCTCTTTATTATCTATTTATCATTGTTTATGCTTCCATATTAGTGTTGTGCTCTCTCCTGGGTAGTTATTGGTATTAGAGTATCTGGATCATAAAACACCTAATGAACTGTGAATAATTTATGCAGAAAAAACAGTGAACAATTTTTCAACTAATGCTGAACAGAAAATAATTTTATGCAGAATGCTAAAAATAGTTTATGCAGAAAATAGTGAACAATTTTATGAGAAAATAGTGAACATTTTTAATTAATGCAGAAAATAGATTTTATGAATGTAGTAAGAAGATTTGAATATACAATAAATATGATGTAGCACCAACTATGGCATCAGTGAATTTGTAACGAGTGTCCTCACCTCTGAAACTGAGAAACACATCATACTTCCATCGGCTGGTAGAAGAAGTTGAAGAAGAGCTTGGTAAAGATAACGACTTTGAATCCATTGAATCACGATATAGATCTGCAGGAAAAAAAACAAATCAATTATAACTGAAGAAAATTGAAAAAGAAAACAATTATGAAAGAAGAAAAACTATTTGATGAATTCCCTTCATCAGATAGGCCAAACATTACCTTTTTTTTTTTTTTTTGGAATTTTATGAGCAAGAACAACTGAAGCTTCACAGTTCAGAACTCAAGGGGAGTGTTGGCATCGTAAGGCTAAATTGTGTAGTAGGGAAAGGGATAGGTTGTTGGGTTTTGTCTCTGGCTATTTGTGTTTATATTTTCTCTGGCTAAATTGTGTAGTTTTTCGTTCAGAACTAAAGTGACAGTCTTTGGTGGAACTGAACAAAAAAGTAGGGAATGGAAAAATCTAGGTAAGTCGCAGATTCCTCTCATTTTTCAACTTTTTCTTTTTGTCTTTATTTTTTGGTAAGAACTTTTGCTTTTTGTCAAATTTGAATGAAAAAACTATACTGTCCTTCGGGTCCACTATTTTTTTTTTTTTTCTTAATGACTCTACCAATAAAAGCTAGATTATACCTAAGTTAATTTGTTTGGTTTGTACGCAGTATATCTTTGATACGATAGTGGCTACGCAAATATAAATATTTCTGAAATGTGAAGAATAAGGACCTAAGTTTATGTCAGGTTTAAAAGAAAAAAGTTGTTTGGTGTATATAAATTATTTTCCTTTTTTTTTTTTACTTGAATGAAGTTTTTTACGTCATCCAATAAAAAAAAAAAAGTCATGACCATAGAAAAAGACGAGATAAAAAAAACTATGCAAATTGGATGCCAAAAATCTACCTCTTCTAATACACGTACCACATGTAAAATATGAAATAATATTAAAGATACCTACACAGATAACTAAATATATCATTTTTAACTCAATCAACTCAGTGTAGTTGTAGATCTAACATTAAAAATATTCATGCTTGAGAAATATATGTTTAATTTGTAATTAATTTTGTCAATTTCTTCATCTATAATACATTGATTTAATAACTTTTAATAAACAATTAAAAAAATAGGTAAAACAGAATTATAATTTTAATCCTTAAAAAAATTGATTTGACCGTATAACCCAAAAAAAAATCCTATCTAGCCCATTTTTTAAAATGGTTAAATGTTTTCTAGCCATAGCCATGTTATTTTTTAGGCTTTGAGTGAATAAACAGATTAGAGTTCAATTCTGTCATGTTTAAAAGAAAATAAAGAAATTACTAAATTTTATATAAAATTAAGAAAGTAAAAAGTTCTGAATATCTTGTAAGAATTACTTTTATATCTAGGAATTAATAATTATAAAAATATTAAACAAAAAAATATAAGTTTATTTTTCATTCTTTTTATTTTTTATTCTTTTTAATTTTATATCCAAACACATATATAATGAATATTATTGTCCCCCTTTTTTTATTCTTATCCTTCCCCTTATATTTGTTTCTCTTTTATTTCTTCCTTTAAACACAAATACATAATATTAATTTCAGAAAACAACAGAAAATTCCACACCGTCCTTTTTTTCGGTAATCGTTCTTGGTATCCACGTATTTTATGAGTTCTATTTTATTTACTTTTTTGCTCTTTTTGTTCAGCTATATTCAACCGATTGACAAGAATTCAATCAATGCGATGAACCTAATAGTTAAATTCACATAAAAGAATGCTCGATTGATCAACTATCAATTGAAGACCGATCAAAAGAGATAGACTTTTTGCTTCTTTTTTTTTTTTAATATAGCAGAATTTTGGCATAAAATAAGAAGAGACTCTTTTATTTTTTTTTCTACAATATATTTAGTAAAAAAAAAAAAGAAAGGGTGCAAATTTTCAACCCTCCTCTTCCCCACCAGAGTGTGCACAACTTTTGAGGAGCTAAGTGGAGATGTATGTAGGAAATTTCCAAAAAGCTTCATCCAATGTATATTTACTTTGGCATGGTGTACCTTTTTGGATGGGATTGGGGCAAAAATGGCCAAATACCATCTTTTATCAAAATTTGTAACAAAAAAACATTGTTTCAGAACTAAACAGGGAAATACCACTTTTACGGTACTCGAGTTTAAGATACTCAAGTTCCTAGAAGTTTCGCCACTGTGGCACTGCTGAGGTGGAAATTGGGCGATTAAAAAAAATAATATGGTACTCGAGTATGGTATACTCGAGTACCATGCAACATAATACTCGAGTATGACATACTCGAGTACCCTTTATAAATAAAAAGCTGTTTATTTTATTTCTACGGTACTCGAGCTCACCAAGCTCGAGTACCTTGTAACTTTTTTTTTTTTTTTTTGGGATTATCAACAAATAAACATAAACATAAAATGCTGTTTAATTTATTTCTACAGTACTCGAGCTCACCAAGCTCAAGTACCTTACAACTTTTTTTTTTTTTTTGGGATTATCAACAAATAAACATAAACATAAAATGCTCTTTTTTTTTTTTTTTTTTTTACAGTACTTGAGCTCACCAAGCTCGATTACCTTGCAAATTTTTATTTTTAAAATTTTTTTTGTGGGATTATCGACAAATAAACATAAACATAAAATGCTGTTTATTTTATTTCTACTGTACTCTAGCTCACTAAGCTTGAGTACCTTGTAACTTTTTTTTTTTTTTTCATTATTGACAAAAAAACATAAACATAAAAATAAGTAGTTTTTTATGTCTTTATTTATTTAAATAGAAGCATTGTAAAATATAGAGATTTTAATTTCAAAATATGAATTAATTTCTACATTAATTAAAATTGTTCATTGTTTTCTCAAGAAAATTGTTCACTGTTTTCTACAAAAACTATTTTTATGATTTTGCATAAAATTATTTTTTGTTCAGCATTATTTAAAAAATTGTTCACTGTTTTCTCATAAAACACCAACTGAAATCGTGTTTTATAAATTTAAACGTCAAATCTGAATGCTTTTTCATGCTTAAATTTCACAATAATTGAATTTGTTTTTCTGCGTTGATAAAATCTATTTCTACATTAATAAAATATGCTCTCTGCACATCATGTTTACAGTGTATTAGAATCTGCTTATTGCATTCGTAAAATCTATTTTCTGCATTAATTAAAACTGTTCATTATTTTCTCATAAAAATTGTTCGCTGTTTTCTGCAAAAACTATTTCTATGATTTTACATAAAATTATTTTTTGTTCAGCATTATTTAAAAAAAAAATTGTTCACTCTCTTTTCTGTGTAAATTATTTTCTGTTCACTATTTAAAAATTTGTTCACTGTTTTCTCATAAAACACCTACTAAAATTGTGTTTTATAAATTTAAATGTGAAATCTGAATGCTTTTTCATGCTTAAATTTCACAATAATCGAATTTGTTTTTCTACATTGATAAAATCTATTTCTTCATTAATAAAATATGCTCTTTGCACATTATGTTTACACTATATTCAAATCTGCTTATTACATCCATAAAATCTGTTTTCTGCAATAATTAAAACTATTCATTGTTTTCTCATAAAAATTGTTCACTGTTTTCTACAAAACTATTTCTATGATTTTGAATAAAATTATTTTTTGTTCAGCATTATTTAAAAAATTGTTCACTCTCTTTTTTGCGTAAATTATTTTCTGTTCACTATTTAAAAAATTGTTCACTGTTTTCTCATAAAACACCTACTGAAATCATGTTTTATAAATTTAAACGTCAAATCTAAATGCTTTTTCATACTTAAATTTTACAATAATCGAATTTGTTTTTCTGCATTGATAAAATCTATTTCTACTCATGTTTGCAATATATTCGAATTTGCTTACTGCACTCATAAAATCAGTTTTCTGCATTAATTAAAACTGTTCATTGTTTTCTCATAAAAATTGTTCACTGTTTTCTCAGGAGTGGTGACCTTAAAATCACTCGGTGGAATTTTTTCCGTGTTAGTTTTCCCCATTCGAAAACAAATCACCATGTTAATTTAATTTTCACTACACTTAGTTTAATTGGTGATTTGTTTGTACTACCATGCGCTTTGCATGTTAATTTGATTAATTAATAAACTTGACTAATTAATCAATTAATTAATTACTAGGGGTCAATACGTTTTTGGCCTATCAAATTTCGTTGGAAGTACAAATTCATGAAAATTCAAGACAAAATTGTGTACATTAGATGTACAGATCGTTTGAATTTGTAAAAAACAAAATTTATTCGTTGAATGTATAAAATCTTGAAAGTACAAAATAAAATTGTGTAAATTAGATGTACAGATAGTCTGAATTTGTTGAAAAGTTTGGATTCGTTAAATGTACAAAATCGTGAAAATTAGATGGAAAACTATGTACTAATGTATTGATCATCCGAATTTGTTGAAAAATTCAAAATCATTGAATGAACAAAATTGTGTAAACTCAATGAAAAAATCATAGAACGTACCAAATCATTGAGCAACACATGCAGCACTGTGAACACTAGTGTAGCAACGATGGACATTAACAACGACATCTAATGTTCATAGGTAGAAATTTTTGGAAATCATCATTACTTGAATCTGAGAAGTTTGAAATATCTCTTTCATCATCTAACGCAGTAACTTCATTAATAGACTTGATGGCTCGCTGTTGCGTCTTCCCCTTTGGATGCTTCCTAGTTTGTTAGATTGCATGAAAACGGTCTAATCGCCGTTCCATTTAATTGTTCTCTTGTTCAAGATGAGCAAGTATGTTGGCAGGTTCATTTCTAGGTAACTCGGCTGAGCGTGCCTTAGGAACTCAAAACCCATGTCATCGACAATACACCTCAAACTCACACATTTTCTCATATAAAGTTGACCATGGTGGTTTTCCTACGGTGAACTCTATTGCGGTAGTATCTGTACTTAGTTTTGTAGGTTTGCCAACCATGACGTGCCTGACGCTTCCAAGACTCTCGTACATGTATATTGGCATATTAAGTAAATCTCTATTCTTTCCAACCCATTTCCCTCCATAGTGGTCTGTGTATGTCTGTAGTTGTTGATCTGCTAGAACTTATGATAATCCATTTGTTCAAGTAAATCCAAACTTGTTTCACATTGTACGATTTGATGTTGAAGCGTTGTGACTCATAGCTTAGTCAATCTACGAAGTTAGTGGGCTAGAAATAATATCATTATTGTGGTGCATTTATAACCTCATTTCATGTTCCAAGTATTATAATTTCAGTTATTAGGGCTTGCTATGTCAATACAGGCTGGGAAAACACTACATGAACAAGATTTTAAATGTTCCTAATGTCACAGTAAGATTTGAAGATGTGGGCGGTAGTTGTAGTGTTCTTGAACAGAGCATTATATTTAATTGACATAGTGCTATGTCCCTGGCACTAGGGTACGATTATTCATGAATTTAAGTATTCAAATGAATGTGGATGATATGACTGGACAGTGTGTGAAATCGTGCCAAGCTGTTGAGTAGCACGTGTGAAATAGTGGCGTCTGTTGGTGCACGTGTGAAATCGTGCCCAACAAGTTTTTTTTTTTTTTAAATGAAAGAATTTTGATTTTGTTAATTTTTAAATTTTGAGCAAGTTATTGGGGGCTTTTAGTACATAAATTTTGCAGTTAGAATATTGTTTCAAATTTGGAGAATTTTGAGGAGTGTAATAGTGTGATTTTTTTTAAAATTTTTACTGTCTAGGAAGCCAACTTGAGTCTAACAAGAAAGCCATGAACATCTGAAGTCCAACATAAAGGCCATGAACATCCAAGTAATCTGTTGGCATGTTTTTGTTTAAATTCTTTCCTTACACTGATATAGCTTTACTGTTTGATTTGTTAGTTAAAATTGAAAAAATAAAAATTCTTAGTCTAGATGAAATTGTTTATTGGTTTTTATTTTATGTATAGTTTTCAATGTAACTAACATCAATTCAATACACAAACATGAAGGTGTAAATTTATAAAACACAATTTCAGTAGGTGTTTTATGAGAAAACAGTGAACAATTTTTTAAATAATGAACAAAAAATAATTTAAGCAGAAAAGAGTGAACAATTTTTTAAATAATGTTGAACAGAAAATAATTTTATGCAAAATCATAGAGATAGTTTTTGCAGAAAACAATGAACAATTTTCTTGAGAAAATAATAAACAGTTTTAGTTAATGTAGAAATTAATTCATATTTTGAAATTAAAATCTCTATATTTTACAATGCTTCTATTTAAATAAATAAAAACATAAAAAAAAGACTATTTATTTTTATGTTTATGTTTATTTGTTGATAATCCAAAAAAAAAAAAAGTTACAAGGTACTCGAGCTTAGTGAGCTAGAGTACTGTAGAAATAAAATAAACAGCATTTTATGTTTATGTTTATTTGTCGATAATCCCACAAAAAAATATAAAAATAAAAAGTTACAAGGTATTCGAGCTTGGTGAGCTCGAGTACTATAGAAATAAAATAAACAACATTTTATGTTTATGTTTATTTGTTGATAATCCCAAAAAAAAAAAAAAAAAAAAAAGTTACAAGGTACTCGAGTTTAGTGAGCTCGAGTACTGTAGAAATACAATAAACTACATTTTATGTTTATGTTTATTTGATAATCCCAAAAAAAAAAAAAAAAAGTTACAAGGTACTCGAGCTTGGTGAGCTCGAGTACCGTAGAAATAAAGTAAACAACTTTTTATTTATAAAAGGTACTCGAGTATGTTATACTCAAGTATTATGTTGCATGGTACTCGAGTATACCATACTCGAGTACCATATTATTTTTTTTAATCGCCCAATTTCCACCTCAGCAGTGCCACGGTGGCAAAACTTCTAGGAACTCGAGTGTCTTAAACTCGAGTTCCACTTGGTACTCGATTTTGCCAAACTCGAGTACCATAAAAGTGGTATTTCCCTATTTAGTTCTGAAACAGTGTTTTTTTGCTACAAATTTTGATAAAAGATGGTATTTGACCATTTTCGCCTATATCTTCGCATCAAAACATACCTAGGAATCTACTAAATATTGAGTAGGTACTTGTACAAGTTATTACATCAAATCAAAGAAATAATAAAGATAGTAAATTCATATATATAATTAGCAAAGAGAGAGCTAGCTAATCAGTTCGTATCATATACAAATGTACGATATATACTGAATGGGACGGGTCAAATGATGATGGCAACCATTTAGGCTATAACTAGCTATTACATTTTCCAAGTCCGATCATAACCAGGCTAGGGAAGGCTGGAATTTGGAGTCAGTGAAACCTATTGTCCAGCTATAAAAGAATAAAAGTTTATGCTGAAACTTATAATTAGATAATAAAATTCTCTCTCTCTCTCTCTCTCTCTCTCTCTATATATATATATATATGATTTTACTTAAAACACAATAATATACCATTTTTGAAAAAAAATTTATCAAAAATTGAAAAAGTTTTAACAGTTTTTTTAATTCCCAATGAAATTTTTTCAAAAATAGATTTGTTAATGTATACCCTAAAAGCATACATTAATTGGATCCATTATATATATATATATATATAGAGAGAGGGTCATGTTAACGAATGCTCTTAGGACATTGGTTAACAATTTATTTTAGGAAAATTTTAACACCATTTTTATGGGAAATAAAAAAAAGCTGTCAAAACATTAATTGTTTTATTTCATTTTCCTATAAAAACTTTCTTTAAATGAATTGTTAACTAATGTCCTAAGGGTATTCGTTAGTATTTTCCATATATATATATATATATATATATGTGTGTGTGTGTGTGTTTGTTTTTGTACATACCAGGGGTGCACGTAAGCAAAAACAAAAAAGGCAGCCCCACCGGACAATACCTTCACCAAAAATATGATAGGTGCAGTGATAGGGATTTCAGAGTGTGGCACAGTGTGGCATGCCACACTCAATGCTATATTGTCGCATGGCAACGGAGGTTGAAGAGATCATGTATTACTGTATTCTCTGTCAACAGTAAAGACATTTGTACTCCATAAGGGAAATTATGGACTCTCCATTTTATAGCCTTAGGGCTAATCGGTTTTTAATTTTATGGTCTGCGTTGTTAATCCATGACAGCGAAATTTGGAAATACAACAACATAATAGAGAAGGGTAATTATACTATACCTAGATTTGTTGTCATTTTACTTATCGATGGTTTGAAAGTTGACATTTTACTCACCTAAGGTCACTTATGTTAGAAGTTAAGTAGCTCACTTTTATTAAAAACAGAGTATATATGTATGTTTCCTCCCTTTTATGTCTCTTTTCTCAACAAAAAATCAAAAATCAAAAAATGGTATTGGTAAAAAAAATTATGCAATGTCTTTACATTTTAAACTTGTGTTTATACTTGCAATATCAACCGCAAACAAACAAATTTACACAACAATTTTAAATTTTTTGGACACAAAAAGAAATGGAAGGAGAAAGATTTGTTTGGGGTTAGGGTTAGCAAGAGCTAGAGACAGTAGATAAGGGAGAGGTGACAAGAGCGGCAAGAGGCAGAGGGCAACGGTGGGGGAGAGGTAGCAATGAGCAGAGTGTTGAAGCCCTAGTGATCGAGATCTATGACCGAGACAATGATGATCAAAATGCAAAATCATTTGAGAACTGATGGAGGTGGATCTTCATTTGGATGACTTGATTTGAGGTTTCTGGGTTTTGGGTTTTGATCAGTGCGGTTGGTGGACTTGGTTTTTGCCTTTTTGGATGTGAGGTTCTAGGTTTTGGTGACTTGGTTTGGTGGTAGGTTGTGAGCTTGCCCTGATGATTGGATTGTTGCCCAAAAGCCAATTTTGTGTGGATATGAGCCTTTTTCCAAAAGGAGATGCTTTGCCAAGTCTATTCCCAATGTGGGTCTTTACTATTTTTTCATGCCTCTTTGTAAACCTATTAGTGATAAGTTTATTACCTAGAGTGGACTTGGATGTAATAATTTTGAGTGTTTGAGTAACAAGAGAATCAGAGGTTTGTTAAGGCTAGAAGTAAAAATAATTTTCTTGTTAATGATTTTTAGCTTTGGGAGGTAGAGGGATAAGAATTGGGTTCGATATTAAGGGCTAGTAGCTTGTTTTGGTTGGATAATTTTTACCTCGCTAATGATAAGAAGAAAATGAAGTTTACAAGGTTGATTGAAATGTTTGGATAGACAAAGCTTAAATGGGTTATGGATGATAAGATGGAAATGAGATATAGATTATAGTTGTTCTTAATTTTTACAAAACCCTAATTTTTAGATCTTATTTTCTCTTTTTTTTTAATGTTTTTATTTTCTAAATTTTTTGTTTAGAAGAAGAGAAACATAAAAGAGGAATAAACATACATATTTACCTCCAATTTTAAGAGAGGTGGATTACAAAACCCCTTACAAAGATGACCTAGTAAAGTGTCAATTTTCAAATCACCTAGTTGCCCTGATAAAAATTTAATAACGGGTAATTTATTAAAGCATTCCCAATTTTACCCGTTAAATCACCTAGTTGCCCTGATAAAAAGTCATTCCCAATTTTAGTCTGCCTTATATCACCTAAAACAAATGGCTTTATTTGATAGAAATGATATAAAAATAAAAATAAAAAAGTCAAGGAAAGCAAATGTAAGAGGATGAGAAAAAATTACCTAAAACAAATGGCTTTAATATTGTTATTTTTTTCTCACTTTTTTTCTCATCCTCTTACATTTTCTTTCCTTGACTTTTTTATTTTTATTTTTATATCATTTCTATCAAATAAAGCCATTTGTTTTAGGTGATATAAGGCAGACTAAAATTGGGAATGACTTTTAGCTTCAAACCTTAGCAAAATAAAGTGCAAACTGATGGTCACGTCTCACAAAGTGCAGCTATGTGAATGACATTGATTGGAGAAAAAGAAACACATGCTGCACGACATTGAAAAATAATAAGTTTCCCATATCGCGCAACTGATTGGAACTCATTGAGATCGAAACTGAACTTGCACTCCTTGCTAGGTCAAGTTACCTAATCCAAATCGATTATCACTGTATAAAATATTGTTTGAGTAATGCTATAATGAAACAAAAAGCTACAAAAATTTCATAATATTCTCAAATTAGCATTTTTAAAATTTTAAATTAGAGATTGTAGTGGGCACATATATGTATTAGCTAGTACAGTAATTGGAGATTGTGTCTATAGTGCCTGGCCCAAGATACCTGATGAGTTTTTGGGTCAGACTTCTAATTTATTTGTTTTTATTAGGTATAGAACTTCCTACAATGGAAAAATCTTCTAGAACCAACCCAACAACCCAAGGGAAGGTGCTTTAGGCCTAGTGTGTATCCTATTCCCCTGTGTGTATGCTTCCCGAGTAAATCCTTCTCTCTCTTTTGTTCCTCACTCTTCTCTTGTGTGTCCCTCATTAAAAATGCTAACCCCCTACCTTTTAGCAGTCAGTCTTTATTTATAGACTTCCCCTAGTAGGGGCATCATGATAAAAGGGTGGTTTTCCATACTGGTAGGTCCCTCTGAGATATATTCCTGATTAAATGTAGCCCACTACTTATGATCGACATGACTTTCTTGAAATTTGCAATTGTTGCCAAATGTTGCTCGACGAGCGATTTCGCCCGAGGCATTACCATTCCCATCCAATATAGGCCCTGACTTGGCACTAGGGCTCGACCTGGCATTAGACCTTGACCTAGCTTTGAGCCCTAAACTCTCAACCAAATGAGGGCTAATGGATTGGGCCTAAACCTAGGGCCCGTATAGTGTCCTTAACATTATTCATAAATTTTCCAATATGCTAGCACCAAAACGCTAATGCTAATGATAGACTATAATAATTCTAGCTTATGAAATAATCACTATCTAATTTTTTTAACAATATCATGAAAATACACATACAGAAAAATTCTAAGGGTCCATTTGGTTGGAGAGGTGGAAGAGTGGGAAGATAGAAAAATTTTTAGTTTTCCCTCACTGTGTTTGGTTTAAGGGTGTGTTTGGAAGGAGGTGAAATAGTAGGAATGAAAAAAAAAAAAAAAAAGAGAGAGAGAATATAGGAGGGAAAATGGGGAAGGGTGTTGTTTGGTAAGGGGAGAGGGAGAGAAATTTTTTTGGTGGGGCCAAGGTATTTTCCACCAGAGCTCATACAAAATTTGTCTCTCCAAAATGGAAAGAAAATCGGGCGGGAGGAGTTTGATGGTAAAATGACAAAATTGCCTATATACTGTGCACATGGGCAAAGTCCAATATGTGTGTATATATATATATATATATATATATATATTTATATATGGTTTCCTAGGCGTGAATGTTACCTCCTCTTTTTTTATGATTTCTAGGGTGTGGTGCTTTGTGTTTTTTTTTTTTTTTTTTTTGGATCATTATCACATTTTTGTTTTAATTGGTCATCAGTTTTAATAAGGATATATAAGTAAATTTATAAAAACTTAATTACTTTTTTCATCCTTCCATTTTTTCACTACCAACCAAACAAAAATGAGGGAAATTAAAATATTTTCTATACTCTCACTTTTACATTCTTTCATAAAAGTTGAGGGATAGAAAATATAGATTGTATAAATTCTCTTTCGTACCACTAATAGATAAAATAAAAAATAAAAAAAATACAGATTAACAAAAAAATAAAAATAAAAGCACCAAAAGTACAGAAAATGACCAAAAAAAAAAAGCTCAAGAAGGAAATTTAAAAAAAAAAAACGACAAAAAAAAACTAAAGGAGATTTAAAAAAAAAAAAAGGAAAAGGACAAAAAAATTAAAGAAGGAAATTAAAAAAAAAAAAAAAAAACAGCAGACATGTAAAAGAAATAACAAAACGTGTCTAAAAAAATATGACAAAACGGAAAAGAAATCTGAAAAAAAAAAAAAAATGTAGATACTATGAACAATAAAAAAAATCCAGGCCTTACCAATTTTTTTTCCTCCCTTCCTTCCAACCAAACACCCACTACAAACATTATCTCTCTCTCTCTCTCTCCACCTCCAACCAAACATACCCTAAACGCTTGCATGGATATTTATTTGGCAACATTAATTAGTTTTTTAATTAGAATTATGTTGGACATATAATAAGAAGATAAATATGTTTGGCAACCTTTATGGTTCATGTTATGTTATTCATGAATTGATTTTTTCCCTAATAAATATTAAACTTTTTATCTGTCACACTCTCTCTTTAATAAGTTATTTGGAATTCATAGGTATAATGCATTGACAAATTGTAAGAAAGTTAGAAATGGAAAATAAAAAGTTAGATATGGAAAATAAAATATTGTGCTTTTTCCGAATCATAAAGGAAATGATTCTATGTGTCTTTTCATGAAACATAACCCAAGAAATCCTGTGGTCATTGTCTAGAATTACTATCTTTAGAACCCAACATCTTAATTGTATCCTGAGGACAAATTTGTGATAAACCTTTAGCAACAAAATTGTAGGGGCAAATATTGTTTAAGAAAAACGATATAGTGCCTCCAAGTTATCTATTTTTTATTTATCTTTTGTATTAACCTTATTCTTCCATTATTACTTTGTGTAATATCCCAACACTTGTTTTATCCAATAAAGTGTTTATTAAAAAAATTCAAAGAAGATTGCAACAACAACAACAAAAATCAAAGAAGATGGATGAAATACATTATGGGCAACTATGCAACATAGAAAATTTTAATATTTATTTATTGGTAAACAAGTTTTATGAGCAAGATTTTACATATCATATAAAACTACTATTAAAAATAAAACTCAATCATTATGAGCATAATGAAAATCAACATTCAAATTATAAAAAAATTAATATATATGAATCGGATGGTTGTTGAAAACCAAAAAATTAGTAGCGTACCAATTTGTTTATAGAATAGTTATACTTAATCCTACAGTTTATACTTTAAACTACAATGAGCATTTTTAGTCACAAATTTAGTCAAAATTATCAAAATAGAAGATGATTTTATTACAGAATCTTTAATTTTATACATTGAAATGGAACTTTCTTGAAATTTAATTATTACATAATTAATCAATCAAAAATGATGTTTAAGATTTAGAACAAGTATAACTTCATTTTGCTAAATCGTAAATAACTGATTTGAAATGTACTAAGAACAATTATTTTGAATTATTTTGCTTATTTTATGTTTTGTTTATATTGAATTAACGCTAGTTTTATATATTAATTTAGTTTTTTAAAATCGTGAAATTCTGGTTCTGACCCTGATACCCTGTTCACATCATTTTCCACTAGAAAGAGAAGGAATAAGAACATGAGAACATACACAACATGTCAACAATAAAGACTAAAGAGACAAAAAAGCTAACCCAATTAAACACCCTTCAAAGTTCAAAGAGGCTTTTAAAGGGCCGAAGGAACTAGCAAGCAAGAGGAATCTATTTGCTATAGGCCATTTACAAATCGATTTAAGCCCAACTACAGATGTAGTCCCATTTATTAATTACAAGTGATTTTTCTTAGCCACGTGTATAATACGTCATTATTTTTTTATTTTTTTGCGTAGAGACAGGCAGTTTTATTTATATAATATATATATATATATATAGAGAGAGAGAGAGAGAGAGAGAGAGTTCATATACTAACAGCACACTCCCACCATCGGGCACATGGTATATTACTACCAAGACCGGCCAAATCCTTTACATAACCGTGATAGACAAAACTGGGACAGGTACTATATACAGACAAAAGATTTTATTAGTGGGTTCCCCGTTTTGACCTATTGGATTAGGATGCTTATAATTTATAAAGGGTTGTACTAGAATAGAAAAGATCAATAGAAGGGAAAGAAATGGAAAAAATTAATTAGATATTTATTGATAGGGGTTTGTTTAACAAAAATTGATATCCGCAGACACGTCACGCAAAGAAGTTGACAGCGCCTACGTGTCCGTCATCTCTACGGAAGCAGACGAAAAGACCTAGGGCGATTGCAGCTAGAGCAACAACCCTACACTATGATTAGATCCACTTTCACCTTACTTATTGATGGTTTGAAAGTTGACATTTTACTTACTTAAGGTTTCTTTTGTTAGAAGATATGTAGCTTCTATTAAAAATGGAGTCAATATATATATATATATGTGTGTGTGTGTGTGTGTGTGTTTACTCCCTTTTATGTCTCTTTTCTCAACAAAAAAAATAATAATAATCAAAAAGTGGTATTGGTAAAAAAAAATTATGCAATGCCTTTGCATTTTAAACTTGTGTTTATACTTGCCATATCAGCCACAAACATACAAATTTACACAACAATTTTAAATTTTGTGAACACAAAAAGAAATGGAAAGAGAAAGATTTGTATGGTTTAGGGTTAGCAAGAGCTAGGGAGGGTAGCTAAGGGAAAGGCGACAGGAGCAACAAGAGGCAGAGGGCAAAGGCTGGGGAGAGGTAGCAATGAGTAGAGTACTGAATACATAGCGATCGAGATCTATGATCGAGACAACGATGATGAAAACACAGAGTCATTTGAGAACCGATGGAGGTGGATCTTCATTTGGTGACTTGATTTGAGGTTTCTGAATTTTGGGTTTTGAGTATGGTTGGTGGACTTGGTTTCTGCCTTTTTGGGTGTGAGATTCTAGGTTTCAGTGACTTGGTTTGGTGAAGGATTGTGAGGTTGCTCTAATGATTGGATCGTTACCTAAAAGCTAATTTTGTGTGGATGTGAGCCTTTTCAAAGAGAAGATTCTTTGCCAAGTCTATTCTCAATGTGGGTCTTTACTTTTTTTCCATGTCTCTTTGGAAACCTATTAGTGAAAAGATTGTTACTTAGAGAGGACTTGGATGCAAGAATTTTGAGTGTTTGAGTAACAAGAGAATCAAAGGTTTGTTTGTTGATGATGTTTTAGCTTAGGGAGGTAGAGGGATAAGAATTGGGTTTGATATTAAGGGCTAGTAGCTTGTTTTGGTTGGATAATTTTTACAGCACTATTGATAAGAAGAAAATGAAGTTAACAAGGTTGATAGAAATGTTTGGATATACAAAGCTCAAATGGGTTATGGATGAGAGGATGGAAATGAGAAATAGATTATATTTATTCTTAATTTTTACAAAACCCTAATTTTTAGATCTTAATTTCTCCTTTTTTTTAAGGTTTTTATCTTCTTTTTTTTTTTAGGAGAAGAGAAACATAAAAGGGAAGCAAACATTCATATTTACCTCCATTTTTTAAGAGAGGTGGATTATGAAACTCCTAACAAAGATGACCCGATAAAGTGCCAATTTTCAAACCACCTAGTTGCTCCTAATAAAAATTTAATAACCGGTAATTTATTTAATCTCCATCTTTTTCTACCTCGTATTAATATTGATATCTTTTTTTCACCCTTTTTTTCATCCTCTTACATTTTCTTTCCTTGACTTTTTTTATTTTTATTTTTATATCATTTCTCTCAAATAAAGCCATTTGTTTTAGGTGATATAGGACATGTCTTAAAATTGGAAATGACTTTTAGCTTCAAACCTTAGCAACAGAAAGTGCAAACTGATAGTCACAAGTGCAGCTATGTGAATGATATTAATTGGAGAAAAAGAAACACATGCTGCACGACATTGAAAAATAATTAAGTTTCCAATTTCACGCAACTTTTTTTTTATGAGTCCAATTTCGCGTAACTGATTGGAACTCATTGAGATCGAAACCGAACTTGAATGCCTTGCTAGGTCAAGTTACCTAATCCAAATCGATTATTATTGTATAAAATATTGTTTGAGTAATGCTATATATGAAACAACAAAAAGCTACAACAATTTTATAATATTCTCAAATTAGCATTCTAAAAATTTTAAATTAGAGATTGTAATGGGCACATATACGTATGAGCTAGTATAGTAATTGGAGATTGCGTCCTTGACATTAATCATAAATTTCCGGTAGCTTAGCGCAGTAACACTAACGCTAATAAGACTAATAATTCTCACTAATGACAAATCATTATTTGATTTTTTTTTTTTAAATATCATGAAAATATACACATGCATGGACCCCATATATATATATATATATATATAAAGGAAGGATGCTGAGACAACGGGTGACCCGTTGTCTTAGCAGGTGACCCGTTATCAGTAACTTTATGAAGAAAGTTAGAATCATTTCCTTTATGATTATCAGTAAATGACCACACTTCCGGTTCTCACCCTGTTCACATCATTTTCCATTAGAAGAGAAGGAATAAGAACATGAGAACATCCACAACAGGTCAACAATAAAGAGACAAAACAACTTACCCACTTAAACGCCCTTCAAAGTTCAAACAGGCTTTTAAAGGGCGGAAGGAACTAGCTAGCAAGAGAAATTATTTGCTATAGGCCATTTACAAATCTATTTAAGCCCAAATACAGATGTAGGCCCATTTTTTAATTACAAGTGATTTTTCTTAGCCACATGTACCTTACGTCATAATTTATTTTGTTTTTTGGCTGAATAATTTATTTTGTTGACCTGTTGGACTAGGATGCTTTCATCGTTATACTTTGAGAGTTTATAAAGGGATGTAATAGAATAGAAAAGATCAATCGAAAGGAAAGAAATGGAAAAATTAATTAGATATTTATCTTTCTCTTATTTAAAGGAAGTGAATAGAATAGAAAATAATTTTGTCCAAGAGTTGAATGGAAAATAATGAAAAAAAAAACATATTTATAACAAAATTATTGTTATTTCATTTCTTGTTATTATTTGGCTCAATATTGACTATTGAGTACCACCAAGTCCAGAAAGATCATATTTTACTGCATTAAGTTGAATAGTCAAACACAAAAATGAAAATGAAATTGAGAGTGTGGAAAAAGGAAACGCATGCAATTTTCCAAGTTGATGTAATTCATAGCACCGGTAATTTGGCAATTATACAAACATGCCAAGTACACTGATACAATTCAATGGGAAACACATGGGATAGTTGAGGAATCATTTCAAGTGTCAAAATTGGAGAAATTTATAGCAATGACAATAGTCACAATACGAATTCAGTGCACCAATTAATATGGCATCAAATACCGTAACAACTCACGCAGGCAAACGTATTAATGTTGCTCCCTCACCATACTCACCACTTTTATGACGATTTGATTCACAAGCCTAGACTTGGTGAGATGAATTTATTAACTTTGGTTAGGAGAAAAATATCTCTCGCAAATGACAGGTTGTTGTTTGGTACTGCTGTTATTGAGGGACAAAAAAGTAATTTTAATATTTACATTTTCCTTAGAATTGAGCTTAGATTAGAATCAATAATAATTTATTATTTAAGATTTGTCATAGAATTACTGTGAAAATATTGTAGACATAGTATTACTCAATAATATTCCATAACACTAGTATCTATATGAAAAGCTGGTAATTTAACGGAGTCAATCTCGTATCGGAAGCTATACCAGTTTGACCAATAGAACAATATATTTTGGAACCGGTCAATACCGATGTACCGTTTTAGATTTACTGTTATTTTGTATATATATATATATATATATATATATATATGTATGTGTTTGTGTGTGTATATATATATTATAATAAATATAAAATTTTATCATAAAACATTATCTCAATTCAAAACAAATTGTTCATGATTTTAGACTTTAGCAACAATTAAAATGAAATAAAAAAACACAATAAAAAAAAATAAAAAAGCTTATATTGTTCATTACATACTAAGAAAACAAATAATTCTAATAAGTTAATGCAAGTAAGTTACCATTCTATCCTTACAAAAATTCCAAAATTACAAAACTAAAAAATAAAAATAAAAATTTCTATATTGGCCGGTATTGCCCAAAATTGATTGGTATGGTCGGTACAGTCGGTATTTAAACCAGTACAAAACGTTGGTTTTTCGATACCAGTATATGTACAAGTACAGTACATACCAGCCGGCACCAGTACGATATTGACTACCTTGGGCTGGTATCTCATGCAGGTGCATGAGACCAACTTCTCACAAGCAGGTAGGCCTCATACGTGTGGGGCTCATCTGCTTGTGAGGGGCTAGTCTCATGCGCTTAACGCATGAGAGATTTTTCACCATATCAATGCTAAGGTCTAGGCCTAATAACGGTTTCAAGTTTCAACGTGACTAAGGTGGCGTTTGGATCCGAATGAAAAGCCAGCGTTTGCGTCTGGCGTTTCCTTCTTCTTCTTCTTCTTCTTCTTTTTTTGTTTTGATGCACACAGATTACACTATTCATGAGACATTATGCACTATTCACAAGACTCATAACCACTTTATTCAGAAAAAAATATATTAAAAATGGGTCTCACAGTACTATTCACACATTTAAAAATTATTTTGCTATAGTGTTTTTAGTTTTCAGCTTTTAGCAAAATAAATAGTATCTAAACGGACTCTAAATTAGCAGTGAACCAGTTAAGCAGCATAGTCATTTTTGCACTGGGGCAAAGGCAAGAATGAGAGAGAGAGAGAGAGAGAGAGAGAGAGAGAGAGAGAGAGAGATTTGGAGCTTCCACTGTCACGGGTTAAGACAAAGAGGTTCACTAAAACTTTGATTGGATCCTCAATTTATTTTCCAGCCCATGTTGGTGCAGATCTCTACCAACAATATGGACTATATGTCCTTTCTCTTTAGTGTCAACAATACTTTAAGTATTAAATATTGATTTTACTTGTTCA
Organism: Castanopsis chinensis; assembly: GCA_032878915.1. Lineage (NCBI taxonomy): Eukaryota > Viridiplantae > Streptophyta > Magnoliopsida > Fagales > Fagaceae > Castanopsis > Castanopsis chinensis. The sequence goes on along the minus strand of JAVQMG010000115.1, from coordinate 5,583,527 downwards.
AGTCCAACCGACCATTTTTGTAGGTTTTGCCGACGAATAAACTAATAAAAAGAATGCCTCTTTATTTGAATATTCAATAATTCACACCACCTCCTCCTCTTACTATACCATACCATCTGCGGACAAAGAAAGAATATTCTCTTGTGCATTCCCATTAGAGTTATTTTTGTAAAATTTATATATATGCTAAAAAAAATTGTTTCTCCTGCCCTCTTCTTTAATAACAAAGAACATATTCAAAATCATCTCCACACACACACACACACAAAATCTATTTAAACTTGGTTTATTTTCTTATTCATAAATCTATGCTGATAATTAATAAATAATTATAATTGAAAGTAAAGGACAAAAAAATTATAGTTGAAAATATTCTATTTGAGTTAATTAGATAGAATAATTTTTGTTTATAAACTTATAAAAATTAGATACATTAACTTTGTAATGTTACAAATTCAATATAATACTTATTACGTAAAGGACTATTTATATTATCAATAAAAGTTACAGTAGTATTTAATATAGAATGAACTTATTTTTAAACTTATATAATTTAATTTCATGTTTATATAAGTATATTTTTATACATGTAATATTATATATAAAATATCAAGTCTCATACTTATGAATTTGTTCATGAAAACAATATTATGTTTGAATTTTACTCGTTTAATAATCAAGTCTAAATAAAAACTTGAGCTTAACTCGTTTTACTAAATAAACAAAAATAAAGAAGCATTTTTTTAAGTTAACCCAAGTTGTTCAAAAGAGCCCGATTCACTTATAACCTTAATTAGATCAATTATATTTACTTTTTAAAGCCTTAATAAAGGACAATTTCTCATCGTAGACAAAACATATTAAAAGTATTTGAAAATAATCTTGATGTACTATATATCAAAAGGATATGTATAATTCACATCCAGTCAAAGTGTGAGCGAGCATCTCCCCCCACGCACGCTAGTAATTATTTAGTACTATGAGAACAATGATTCCTCTGCTTAGATAACAGTGGATCCGGCTTAGGCCTGTCTACAAGTCAAGTTGAGTCGGTTTTGGGTTCAAACCGAAACTTGACCATGATCTCAACCGCTCGGTCTTCCACGTGTGGCTGTTGGATTCGGTCAGAGCTGACAATGATGGATCACAAAGGGGGATGAGAGAATATTACTCTCGAATTATGTTGTGTTCCTTTCCTTTGGCCAAAAGAAAAAAAAAAAAAAAAAAAAAATCTGAAAATTGGTCATGCTAACAATATTAAGATAGTGTAAGGCAGAACATAACAAGCTCATAGCGGACTTCTAAATAGATAGAAAATGACATCAAAGAGTAGGAGTCAAAGTTGAACGCTTTAAATTTTCATTTTTGTATTTTGAATTTGCAATGGGAGTTACAGCAATTTGCGCAGCAAATGATGAGAGTATGATTTGGTATTATGTACATACTGTATGAAAGAACTGGTACTTTCGTTCTAAAGAGAAAAGGGGAAAAAATTCAGAAAGAAGAATCATGGCTGTTGTTAAGAGTAACACGAATAATAAGTTGTGTTACTCAAACAATGCATATGGTGACTGGTCATCCTCATTGCAGACAGACCAAGAGTTTCCAAAGCCTACGGGCTCTTCTAAAAATCTTATTGATCTTTCGGGCAATTACAGATGGAAATAAGAACGCAGGAGGTGGAATGGGTGGACAGTTTTCTCTTGGCAGAGCAATTTCTGAAGTGGAAGGAGATGTTCCATTACTACTATGACCACTGCAACACTTTCGAAGATAGAAGCTTCTGCTACCAACATCCCCAATTAATTCGGATTTTTCCAAACCTATTCAATAAAAACAAAGATAAACCATTCAACATAAGCACAATTGGAAGCAAACAGAGTGTCCCTCTTTAATCTATTCAGTTATTTCTTATTTTCTAACTCACTGGTGGTATCTTTGTACGATTAAAGTGTGATCACTGATTAGGCTGCAAGACTAAATATCACAATCAGATATTAATTGGAAAACAATCTGCTAAGAGTGTTTATTGGTCACTTTACGCAGCCTTACGGCCAACAACTTCTTAGAATGGGCCATTCAGAATGGAGTCAAGAAGTATTGGTACTCTCTCCAAAGCCAAATCATAATTTTTATAAGTCTCCATATGTATCATATGGATGTTTAGAACCCCATCTTATGGTAAAATTTTCATCAGAATAGGCTTCAGATTACACTATTAAATTATTCAATTTCAATTAACTGTGGTTGAATAATAGTTCTCTGTATTTCGAATGCGACAGCTTAAACGCAGGTAGCCCCCAATACACAATCAACATTTTTCAAAGTTTAAAGTCAAACAAGACAATATAAAAATCTGGCAACTACCTAGTTAATGAACAAAGTGATGCTTTGGACATGATCTACTTAGAAGGGAAAACTTCAGAATATTTAAAAACATTTTCTTTCTACAAGAAAACAGATCGGCAAATTGGTCAAATTTCTAACAGAAACACAGTCATTTAGTTAAACATAGCTTTCTTTGGTGGTGGGGAAAAAAAGAATCATATACGAAAACATAAGATTTGAAACCTAACATTGTGCAAATGCAACTAAGCTGAGCAAGTAAACTTAAAATCATAAATTTTACTTACTTTTAAGACTGAAATAGGAGTGATGCAATTCAAATGAGGATGGTGCGCCCTGATCAAGCTTAGGAGTTCGCCCTTCTTCGCTATATTTGTCTACAACAACCTTTATGGCCTCCTCCACAGAGGCCCCTAACTTAACCATGGTTCGAACTGGTCCTGGACTACCTTCAACTGTCACATTAACCACCACCTTCGCATCTTTCTTGTATACCTGCATTGCCCAAGTTTACACTATTTAGAGAGGTGCTACGTCCACAACATTTTTACAACATTTTTACAACAAATCATAGGTGGTTAGTTATTATTGGTTCAAATTTAAACCTAAAGCACAATGTTACTTTGGAGTCCTATAGTTTATGACCAGTAAGGCAGTGACAAATTAACAATTATAAACCACCAATGATGAAATTCAGAAAGTCTATGATTATTCCAGATTGACATGGTAGAATTTATTAGTTATTTAAACAATTCAATGGACAAGCCAAAAGGGGGGACGTATTAATGATTAATACAACAACTAAAGAAATTATGGACTCACCAAAAAGGGGAGATGTGTTAATGGTTAACACTTAATACAATTCAATGTAGAAACAAAATGTTGGTGAATGGTGATTTATTAATGGCTTACACAACTCAATGAACAAGAAAAGCTCCTCAAATTATTTGTTTTTCATTTAGATTTAGTATGCTTTTTATTTATTTTTATTTTTTTTATAAAAGGTTTGCTCAATTAAAAGGTTGTCCTTTTAATTTTCTTCCCCCTTTTGGCGGACTCAAGAGGCATAAATGCAATTCAAACATAGGATCAAAATCAATGCAAACAACAATAAACTATATTTATTTTATAAATTTTTTTTTTAAAAAAAAAATAACCAGGTAATAAAAATTTTCCCTTATAAAAAAACCTTATAACTCGCGCTAATCTTTGAAACCAATCAAAACCCACAACTATCTACAACTCAAAAACTAAAAAACCAAGTTTTGTCACAAATTTTTTTGTTTTTTTACTCTTTTTTTTTTTTTTTTTGGGTGGGTCCTACAAGAAAGATCAAATTTGAGTCTTTGTTTACCTCGTGACTCCGAGGAGAGAAACCCGGCAAGGAAGACGACGAGGCAAAAACGTCGTTACATGTCTGAGGACGGAAAAGAACACCACCCTCAGACCTCAAACTCCAATCATCGTCGCTGTAGCTGCTAAAAGAAGCACTACTCCAAAGCATCGGGTCCGAAGAGCAACGCTTCAAGATCCCATTAGGCTTCGAAGGTGCCCGCTGCCTCGCCGATCTCCGAGGCGGTGGGGTCCTCCGATGAGGCGACGGAGAAGGGTTCGGCGGCCTGCTCTTCCGGCCTCCAGTCGCCGCCGACCGCCGCCGTATACTTCGTTTAGGCATATATATATATATATATATATATATATATATATAAAGAAGAAGTAGTGTGGGTTTGTGGATTTGGTTTTGGAGGGATTTTGAAGGGAGGAGGAGAAGAAGAAGGAGACGCAGAGAAGGGTAGTTGGTAGTTTCTACTTTTGACTTTTGCGTGCGAATAAGGGTTTAATAATAAAGTCCGCACTGCTTTTCTCTTTTTTTGAAGTTAACGGCTCCACTTTTTATATTCTTTCTTCGTCATACTGTTGGACAAAACTTTTTTTTTTTTTTGACAGTGACTGTTGGACAAACTTGGAGACACGATTTTTTTTTTTTTTTTTTTTAGCAAGCTTTTTTTTTTTAGCAGGTTTATATGCCACTTGACTTTCTAAGTACATGTGCTTTTTTTTTTTTTTTTTTTTTTTTTTTTTTTTGTGTAAGAACAAGTGCTTTCGTAATTGTGAAGTCTTGTAAATATCATTTTGTTTCCGAATAAATATATTCTCTAATCTATAAACACCTATGATCCAAAAAGAATTAGTTCTATTTTTTAAATTTTAATAATAACACAAGAGTCTTTATTAGTTTAACTAATCTCAAACTCATGGGATGCCTGCAAAAATATAAAATTATTATTTATATTAGAGTATCATATAAAATTTGTAGGTTAAGTAATGTAAATGTGATTTAAAAGTATTTTATGTTTTTATAAAGTTTATGTAATAGAGCATATAATATTTTGCATTCAACAACAATGCATGCAAAGTGATATAAACACGCATACGAAAAAACGTAGTTTAATAAAATGATTTATATTACATAATTATTGTTTTAAATGGAGAAGATGTTATTAAAAATACTTTTTTTAATAAATATAATTGGTTGATTATTTTTTTTTTTTTTCCATTTTTGAGAACCTAATCAGTTGATTAATTTGAATATATTCAAGAATATTAAAAAAAAATGTATACCCCCATATAATGGAACACATGTAACATATTACATTAAATTTAAATTATTATATGTTTCCAAAATATTTTTAAAAATAGTTTAAATTATGGGTCATGTTAATGGATGCCCCTTAGGGTAGTAAACCATTTTAGGAAAGTTTTTATACCGCTTTTTTTTTAAGAGATAATTGCAACATGCTGCTAATTCCACAGCTCGAATCCTTTACCTCCTAGATCCCTAAGCACTTTGTGCATGGAGAGGTGCCAATTCAGCTACAAGGTCTTTGGCTTGTATATCGTTTTTATAAGAAATTGAAAAAGGTGTCAAAATATTATTTTTTTTTCTATAAAAACTTTCCTAAAATGCATATATTTCTAAATTATTAGGGCATTCGTTAATTTTTCTCTTAGGGCATTCATTAATTTTTTCTTTAAATTATTATATAAGTTTAAAATTATTATAGAACTTTTATGAAAAATTGAAAAAGCTGTAAAAAAATTAATTGTTCTTATTTTTATTTTTCTATAAAAATTTTCCTAAAATGCATATATTTCTAAATTATTAGGGCATTCATTAATTTTTTCGGGCATTCGCAATTATGGCATTCATTAATTTTTCCCTTAAATTATTATATAAGCTTAAAATTGTAGTATTTTTTTCCAATATAAGTATAATGCATATATATATATATATATATATATTAGTTAAACACACACTAAAATATTATTAAAACATTAAGATCCAAATACATCCCGGATAAGAGCTTGCTAGATACAATAAGGAATCTCTTTAATCCAAATTACATCATTGACAAGGCTTTAAGCTTGTCTTGCAAGAATATGGGCTGGCTGATTACCAGTCCTTCGCACATGAGAATAATCAACAACCCAACATCTAAACCTAAAGCATTTCCTTCCACAATAGCTGCAACTGAGGTAGGAGGCTGTGAAACCCGCTTGAAAGCATTAGAAACAATCAAGGAATCTCCTTCCAACACCCCATTCCTCAACCCCAAATGTCTTGCCAACAACACACTCGCTTCATATGCTTTTGTTTTGTTGATGACCAAAATTTCACAAGAAAGCCCATTCCATGAAAAGTAAGGAAAGACCATGGGCCTTAACAAAAGAAGGTCCAATTCATAAAGTTAAGAAGGCCTATGAAGGCCCAAAATCCCAAAAAGAAGAAAAAAGAAAGAAATAATAATAATAAAAAAAGAAAAAAAAGAAGAGGATCACGGACAAAGATCTCGGTCAGACCAGAGGACATGCAACAAGGATCTTGGTCAGGGCAGAGGATATGCAGCAAAAAGAATCAACATCAAGACCCTATGTATGTTCAGATTTCTAGCCAAAAAAAAAAAAAATTATTAAAAATCCAGCAAAAAATCAAGTATTATCTTTGTAACCCATAGTCCAAGCTCGTGGGATCCCGAGTGGATAGTAAGGGAAGAATGGTTTGGTCAGTAGGGGAGTGATTTCTGGTGAAAGGAGGATCTCGAAACTTTCCCTTGGTTCATATATTTGCTTAGAATACATGAACTAATGGAAAATTCAGTTTCCCCATGTGCATGATACCTCCCCGCAATTTCCTCTCAATTGTCACTTTCAACCAAAGATGTCATCCAGTACATTGAGCAGCCCACCCACTCATTTGACTTTCCAAGAAGGAATCTTTCATTTATAGTTAAAACCAAATGCCCATTTTGAGTTATAATTGCCTAAATAAGCTAAATCTCTGCCAACGTACATTTTCAGATTCCAAAGGACATGGTTTTACCTAGCAAACCTGGGACATCCTCACCCAGGGTACCAGACTAGGTATGCTATAAAAGGAATACTAAGACATAGTAGAAAGGGGGATTTGGGAGAAAGGGGGAGAAAAATGGGGATTCAGGGGAAGAGTTCAGAGGTTCAAAACACATATTCTTAGAGTTTTAAAAGTCCAGCAAGGGAGAGGAAAGAAAAGAGAGACAAAACAAAGAGAGAGCCAAGGAGTAGGAATTCGTCCTATATCCTTGAGATTATTCGAAATATTACTTAGCCTCTAAAGAAACATATGTCAAAAACATGCACACATCAGATATCACTCTCTTCTACAAAAATCCTCCTCACCTAACTATCTTGGAAGGCAATGCCCAAGCAATGCCGCTTGGACTTGAGTTCCAAATCCTACAAGTATTGTGCAAAAGCACTAAGAAACTAATAATTATTTGAAGATATGTGTATTGTATAGTGTGTTCTTATGCAAGACCTATAGAGGTAAAGGGAAATAACAAAACTCTATTGCGTAATAAGCATTGAGGAAGATCGTATAGTTCAGAGAATCAACATTCTGGGTTCTTATAGGTCTAGTACCCCTGGAAACCACAACATCACGTCCGGGATACCATGATATTACGCTCGGGGTACCAAGTGAATGAATTCTTTTAAATGTTCACACAATAAAAGATGAGCCTCAACTACTTTATTTCAATCTCCTTCTCATTGTAAATATTATGAATACTTATTTTACTTATTTTGTAAGAGTAAATGGTCATTTTATGATACTAAAACACTTATAATGGTATTTTATTGCTTAGGAGGAATCGCATTTTTGTCTTGAGGAGATTTATGCGACTTGCCACAACTTGGTTCGTAATTAGCCCCTATTTAGCTGCGGTGAACCAAGCCCAATCTACCAAACAACAAGTAAAGGGCCCAGGATCCTTGATTCTACTTGGGCCTGAATACTGTCCAAAAAATGACCCTCACATGCTTCAACTTCAAGTACCCCTAATTGAGCTCTAATTTTTCTACATAATGCAACCAACAATCTGCCTTACTAATCCCTAATGACTACACCAATGCCAACCAATTTCTTTGTGGGAAAAAGAGCACCATCTACATTTATTTTGCATAAGCCCGATTGAGGAGGAATCCAAACCAAATGCTGAGAATTTTCATGTCTGTCACCGAGATGTTGAACCATAGCAGAACCCGTGGAGTCATACTTCTCAATTGCAGACCAATATTCCTGAAGATAATTTGCTGCGTACCGAGCAACTTCCAGTCCAGTTTTTGCCTCACCTCCATGATAAATTTCATTCCTATTATACCATAATGCCCAAGCAATCATAACCAATTGTGAACATTTCTCATCCCCAGCAACATTGGTCATCAGTTCATGCAACAACAGGTCCTGTAAAGATGCGATATTAGCATCATAAGGTAATATATGCAACTTTGAAGCAGTCCAAGCTGTCTGTGCTTTTGGACATCCCCAAAAAATATGATCATTCGTTTCTGTACTATCCAGATAGCACACACACAAATCTTCAACAATAACATGACACCTCTTCAATTTGTCTTTTGTTGGTAAAGTGTCACGACAAGCACAACAACAAAAATGACGCTCCTTATGAGGAATAGGCAATGACCACACTTTCTTCCAAAATCTTCTTAACAAACTACCATCAGAAGTAGTTCCCTGGTTTTTTGATTTGAACAAGGAAACCGCCAATTTATATGCACTCTTAATAGTGAATATTCCATTGTTAGTTACAACCCAAACCAGTTTGTCCACTGGTAAAGTATAATGCATATATTATTGAAATTTTAAGTTAAACTTGTGAATATTTATTATTTTTATTACTTTTTTAGGGCTCTTATTTCTAATTTTTAATTTCTATTTTGTTTGTATTTTTTAGCTTGAAATTAAAATGTTTAGCCTAAATAGTAAATAAAATAAAATTTCATACATTTCAACCCAAAATTAAGTTTTAAAAAAAATTAATTTTTGAGCCTAAAATTGAAAATGCAATCTAAAAAAAAATCGGTTTAATTCCCAATTGGTTTAAAATGGACAAAGTGGACCAAAATTGATTGAATTAGACTGAAGTAGACCACATAAACCAAAATAGACTGAGTTAAATTGAATGGACTAAAGTGGACCGAAATACTATGTTGTTGTGGCTAAAATAGAGAACCATAGTTTGAAGCATCTCTCTCCCACTGGTAACAATTTTTTTAAAAAACTAAAATTAAAGAAAATGAAGAACGCTATATTTTATATTCCATTTGTTTGTTGATATTGTTTTCTAAAAAGTGATTCATTCCTAAAACATCATCTAAAAAGTGATTCGTTCCTAGAAAATTGGCTTATTTTTTACGTCATATCAAGCATAAAATAAATAAATAAACTAGCCTTATCAATTATATAACCCAAATTAGCCTTTAGTGGACATTTTTATCAAGAAGTTCTTCTTCTTCCATCCTTTTTTTTTTATTATATTATAAATGATTGTTATTTGGAACTGGAATCTTGTTGAAATTGGGCCACTTTTTAGCAACTTAAAAAAATTGTAGTATCCCGTAAAAAAATAAAAGACTACAAATAGAATATGCAAATTTTATAAATTTAGGTCCACTCAAATTCATTATTTTTATGAAAATAATACGTGAAAATTCTTTAGCGGTTCTACACTCCTAATATACAATTTTATTTTAGGCATGTGGATAGGATAAAAAAACTTTTTATCAAATCCAAAATATACTACCTATTTAGTATGAGTAATAATATATGAGAAATGATATGCCCATAATATTTTCACAACATTTTTACAACAAATCTTAAGTGGCAGGTTGTTACTGGTTGTAATAGTTGAGGCAAAAAAGTAATCTTACTGTTAGGTTCAAATTTGAACCAATAACAACTAAGCATTTATGATTTATTGTAAAAATGTTGTGGACGTAGCATCTCTCAATAATATATTGTCTAAGGACTTTTAGAGTACTCTCATTATGTGTGCCAAATGTCAAATGCCAAATACTAAACACCAAAAACAGAGTATCATGAGGTGAGTTAAATGTGTCAAAATTTTGAGATATGCTACAATACGTTTCCATCTTTAGCACAGTACGAACATATGTGTTATATGGTTTTATTATTATTTTATTTAGCTTTCTCTCATCCCAATTAAAATATCTCTTTAGAGCATCACGTTGAGCCACACATTCTGCTTCTCCATCTCCACTCTCTCATACCCTTTTCTTCTCCCCTCTTCCTTTTTGCTCTATTCTCTTCCCTTTCATGAATCATGAGCCACCACCGATTTCCTCTCCACTATCTTACAAATTCCATCATCACTGATCTATAAAATCTCCTTCATCAGTTTTTTTTTTCCCTTTTGTTCGCTCTCTCCTCTCTATTCTATCTCACACCGAATCAGTTTAGTTCATCTCAGAGTCGCCGATTCGCTGTTCAATCTCAGTATCACCGATTCACTGTTCAATCTCGGTACATGCTTGCCTGGAGCGACTGCCCGCCAATCTTGCCTGGAACTACCGATCTCTCTTCTCTCCACACCTCGTCTCTCTCTCTCTCTCTCGGTGGTTATGGCAGTGTTTCTTATGTTGGTTAGCTGATTTTGGTTGAAGGTGGTGGGTTGATAGGGTTGTGGGTGTGAGGTTTGGGATGGTCTCAGATCGAGTTGTAGTGGTTGATGTTATGGTGTTTTTTTTTTTTTTTTTTTTTTGGTACTAGTGGCTAATATTGGTGGTCAGGGGTTGATTTTGTGGGGGGTGGTCAGTGGCGGTTGATTTGTGGGTGTGGGTGGTGGAGGATTTTGTATATATATATATATATATATTTGTAAAAGTTTTTTTTAGATTATTTTAATGTGTTGGATATATTATTTTAATGTAATGAAAGAAAAAATAGAATATCTGATGAATGGGGTATTGTAAAGTGGTATGTTAAAATGATAAAGTAGACTTTTGGTGTATTAAAATGACATTTTATATAGAAGAGCCTATGAGAACGCTCTTAGACTTTGTCAACCCTGTTTCAGCAATGCACTTTTCAGATTATGTGTTTCATATGCTTTTTTTTTTTCGTAATTTTCTAACTACTCAATTATTTTTCTTAGGTTTATTGTTCCTTTTTTTCATTCTTATTTTCTAGTATTTAATTTGTCGATCTTTGCAATAACAAAAAATGCAAAGTCACATGAGATGTTAATTGAAATTTTTTTAAAAGTTTTTTGAGAGATTTTTGGAATGATAATTTCATTAAAAGATTCTTAACTGGTGTATTGTTTACAACTTTGTTATTTGTGAGAAAATTAATTGTTATATATATCTAAAAAAAGGTTAAATTAAGTCCTTCGTCTGTAACGTTAATTTATTTTTCTCTAACAAAATATCGAGATTTTTGCCCACCTTTTTAAGTAAAATAGAAAAGGCATACATAACTACATGTTTGTGTGATTTGAGTTTTATATAATTTTATTTTTGGTCCTAGAGATTGGCCCCTCAATAATTTCTGACTCTGTCCTGGATACCACATGAATTCATGTAATAAACACTTTATGTATAGCGAATAAAATGGATTATGCGTGTGATACGTGACATGATTATAATGTAATTATTTTGTGAGCAATAATTTGGTAACAATTTTTTTAAAAAAACATTTTATAAGTTTTACCAAACCTTTGGGGCAATTGAGAAGGGAAAGAAAGGACGAAAATTGAACCGCACTTTATGCTGCTGCTTACCCAATTCGAATTATATAGTGGCGTGCGTATTCAACCACTAAGATTGTATCATCATGTCTTTAATGATTTGCACAAAGTTTTTTAAATTACAACATTTGAATATTTGATGGTTATATTTGAACGTTTTTTTTCTGACAATTATTAATTAAATTGCATTATCTTTGTTTTTTACCCCATAGGGATTGACCCCCAACCGGCCAATTCATTGTAGCCACTAAAGACTTCGAGGAGCTATTATAAATTTCTGGGTAAAGCTTTTATCTACGTCTTGATAAAAGAATGAAAGTGACTTCATTTTCATTTTTCAACATAAATGGCGTAACAAGTAATAACTAATGAAATATTGTGCTTGACTTGCCCCGTTGTTACCTTTGTCTCTATTTATTAAGAGGATTCAGAAAGTTAGTTATGATTCAAAAAGATGTCAAAAACACCCCTAATCTAACTACATAATCATTATTCTAATAAAATAAAAGATGGGATTAAAATTGTAATTCAAAAATTTTTTTTTTTTAAAAATACCAGAGAAAATTTTTCCCTAAAAATTAGCACACTTTTTATTTAAACATATTTCACATACATTCAAATCTTAAATTTTAGTTTTATAAAAAGCATTTCCTATGTAACAATAGATAAATTTAAAAAGCATTTCCTATGCGTGTGATAAGGCTAATGTTAAATATGCACATACCGTTGGGTAAAGGTCAATACACAAAATTTGAGTCTGAGATTGACGTTTTGTGACTCTAGGATGAAGCAATTACGCAATCTATTTAATTCAACAGACTTTGCCTTCTGCACTTTTTAATGGTGAATAACAAATACATTTGTTTATATTATGATGATAATTTAAAAGGTGCAATCATACAACATACTTAAAGATTCCCATTGTCTAAGTATTTATTCTCACCTAATGTCAGCATTGCATAAGAAGAGCTTGTGGAAAAAGCAAAGAGAGAGTTAATCTTATACATCCATGATCCAAAAAGAATTAGTTTTATTTTTATTAAATTTTAATAATAACACAAGAGTCTATTATTAGTTTAACTAATCTCAATCTCATGACATGCCTGCAAAAATATAAAATTATTATTTATATTAGAATATTATATAAAATTTGTAGGTTAAATAATGTATGCGTGATTTAAAAGTATTTTATATTTTTATAAATTTTATGTAATAGAGCATATAATATTTTGCATTCAACAACGATACATGCAAAGTGATATAAACACATATACGAAAAGAGGTAGTTTAATAAAACGATTTATATTATATAATTATTGTTTTAAATGGAGAAGATGTTATTAAAAATACTTTTTTTAATGTACTATAATTGGTTGATTAATTTTTTTTTTTTTTTCATTTTTGAGAACCTAATCAGTTGATTAATTTGAATATATTCAAGAATATTAAAAAAAAAATGTATACCCCCATTTAATGGAACACATGTAACATATTACATTAAATTTAGATTATTATATGTTTCTAAAATATTTTTAAAAATAGTTTAAATTATGGGTCATATTAATGGATACCCCTTAAAGCAATTGTTAGTAAACCATTTTAGGAAAGTTTTTATAGTGCTTTTATGAGAAATTGAAAAATGTATTAAAATATTAATTTTTTTTTCTATAAAAACATTCCTAAAATGCATATATTTCTAAATTATTAGGGCATTCGTTAATTTTTCCCTTAGGGCATTCATTAATTTTTCCTTTAAATTATTATATAGGTTTAAAATTATTATCGTACTTTTATGAAAAATTGAAAGAACTGTCAAAAAATTAATTGTTTTTCTTTTTATTTTTCTATAAAAATTTTCCTAAAATGCATATATTTCTAAATTATTAGGGCATTCATTATTTTTCCAGGCATTTGTTATTATGGCATTCATTAATTTTTCCCTTAAATTATTATATAAGTTTAAAATTGTAGCATTTTTTCCAATATAAGTATAATGCATATATTATTAAAATTTTAAGTTAAACTTGGGAGTATTTATTATTTTATTACCTTTTAGGGCACTTATTTCTAATTTTTAATTTCTATTTTGTTTGTATTTTTTAGCCTAAAACTAAAGAGTTTAGCCTATATAGTAAGTAAAATAAAATTTAATACTTTTCAACCCAAAATTAAGTTTAAAAAAAAGTAATTTTTGAGCCTAAAATTGAAAATGCAATCTAAAAAAAAAATCAGTTTAATTCCTAATTGGTCCAAAGTTGACTTAATTAGACTGAAGTAGACCACATAAACCGAAATAGACTAAAATAGACCGAATTAAATTGAATGGACTAAAGTGGACCTAAATACTATGTTGTTGTGGCTGAAATGGAGAACCGCAGTTTGAATCATCTCTCTCCCACTAGTAACAATTTTTTAAAAAACAAAAATTACAGAAAATGAAGAATGCTATATTTTATATTCCATTTGTTTGTTGATATTGTTTTCTAAAAAGTGATTCATTCCTAGAAAATTGACTTATTTTTTCCGTCATATCAAATATAAAATAAATAAATAAACAAGCCTTATCAATTATTTAACCCAAATTAGCCTTTAGTGGACATTTTTATCAAGAAGTTCTTCTTCTTCCATCTTTTTTTTTTTTTTTTTTTAAATTTATAACTGATTTTTATTTGGAACTAGATTCTTGTTGAAATTGGGCCACTTTTTAGGAACTTAAAAAAATTGTACTATCCCGTAAAAAAATAAAAGACTACAAATGGAATATGCAAATTTTATAAATTTAGGTCCACTCAAATTCATTATTTTTATGAAATTAATACGTGAAAATTCTTTTGCGGTTCTACACTTCTAATATACAATTTTATTTTAGGCATGTGGATAGGATAAAGAAACTTTTTATCAAATCCAAAATAAACTACCTATTTAGTATGAGTAATAATATATTGTCTAAGGACTTTTAGACATTGTCAACCCTGTTTCAGCAATGCACTTTTCAGATTATGTGTTTCATATGCTTTTTTTTTCGTAATTTTTCTAACTACTCAATTATTTTTCTTAGGTTTATTGTTCCTTTTTTTCATTCTTATTTTCTAGTATTTAATTTGTCGATCTTTGAAATAACAAAAAATGCAAGTGACATGAGATGTTAATTGATTTTTTTTTTTTTTTTTGAGTTTTTTTAGAGATTTTTGGAATGATAATTTCATAAAATGATTCTTAACTGGTGTATTGTTTACAACTTTGTTATTTGTGAGCAAATTAATTGTTATATATCTAAAAAAGGTTAAATTAAGTACTTCGTCTGTAACGTTAATTTATTTTTTTTCTAACAAAATATTGAGATTTTTGCTCACCTTTATAAGTAAAATAGAAAAGGCGTACATAACTACAAGTTTGTGTGATTTGAGTTTTATATAATTTTATTTTTGGTCCTAGAGATTGGCCCCTCAATAATTTCTGACTTTGTCTTGGCCCTAGAAACATAAAATCTTACCTTTCTTAGCTTTGATACATCAACGCGCGGTTAGATAGATTTGTTGGGAGAGTTGAGTCCTGAACCCTTGCCAATAGGTCACTAATTGACAGCTACCGTTTTATTTCCTTAGGTAATGAAACGACAAAAAAATGGTGTGAAAATTAGAAAAGAATAAATATTTGTAAGTTGAATATAACACAAATAGTGTTTGTAATCTAATGAGAATTGGAATATATAATGCACAAGACTTATCTTGTAGATTTTGGGTTGCTTGATAATAAAATAAGTGGGGTGACTTTTTGGTGGAAATGATATTACAAGCATGAGATACTCAGCGGTGGCGTTACGTATGTAATGTAATGGTGACAGGCCAAGATATTTAGCATTGTTGGAAGGCATAAAGAATGGCAACTTGAGGTAGTCAACAAACAATAGTATTAGGCATTTGGTGGTGACACAATGAAGAAGTCAGCAGCATGGTATGAGTCATTCAGGTGCACAGCATGGGATATTCAACAACGTATGGGCTCTTGAGTACTTATTCTACAGACTAGTGCTTAAGTTGTTAAATTCAGAGAAGTTTAGTCGATGAGAGCACGTTCAAGTCATCAGAATTAGAAACTCTGTGAGAAATGGGTTGAAATCAACAAGTCGACTTGCGTCACAAGTCCACACTGAACTTGGTAAGATGTAATCTGCAGTAAAATATCCAAGTCAACTGAACCAGAAGCTTGGTCTGCAGGAGCTTTGGCAGAAGCTCAATGAAAGCCAATTCACATTGGGGGGGGTGGGGGGTGGGTTAAGAAAATAAATAAAAAAGAACCCTAGGTGATTTAGACTTCAAAAAATCTAATTAGAGAGAGAGAGGTTCGGCCCATGAGATCTGATGGGACTCCACTCTTCAACCTGCAAAAATAAATAAGTAATCCCCCATGGCAGTGTCATCTTCTAAAAATTCCAAATTTCACAGACAAGTCCAAATTTCCATCGATTGAAAAGATCAATTTGTCTTCCCAAATTCGGCCAGTTGAAAATAAGTACAAACGTATTCAACAACTAGTTATAATTCAACCACGAAAAAACATCAATTAGTTGGAACACTCTGATTCCTTTCTTAAAATGTTAAAATATGCAGAGTTGTGGAATCATTCTCAGACATACTCCAATATAAATTAAAGGGCATTGCTCCAAATCAACTAGACTAAAAATATTATTAACAATATTTATAAGTACTAATATTTTTTATTATTTCCCCAAAAGTTGTCCCTATGGGTGCATGAACATGGAATAGTTTCTCAATCAGCTGGATACCTCCATTCATTTATTTAAATGTTATGGTAAATTGCTTCTAGCCCCTAGCTAGATTTTTCTTTTTCTTTTCCTTTTTCCTTTATAGGTTAATAAAGATTTGAATTGAAAAGGTATCACAGCCTTTACATTAGCTAGTCTTTTACACACTAGCAGAAAAAGATTCGGAAACTTAACTTGCATAATAATAGATTTGATAATCCATGAAAGTTGAATTCAGAAGGTATAGTGGTATCTACAGACATGTTTGTAATGAAGCACCTCTATTATTGAACTTGACAAGGATTGAGGTAAGAAATACATATGAATCTTATATACACATACATATGTAACCCTCAAAAACATCTGCAAGTGCTGAATAAACAGTAATATATTTCTTACGCAAACAAGGGGAGTTGCTAACATAAGAACTTGTATGTCTGCACCTTGCTTGGCCATAATATTAAAGAATGAACATAATTATTTTTAGGATTCTTGTTACTTGCAGACCCTCCATACCTCAAACGATACCAACAAGTGATGAATTGGGTTTTCGAGTTGAACATGGTCCATGGAGAAGCATCCCTTTCGAACATATTGAAGAGCATTTCCCAACACTAGGGTCATCAAGGTGAAAAGGGAAAATTTATCCTTTCTTAGCTTTAGCCTTGGTCCTTTTAGGCTAACCTACCCAGATGGAATAGAACCTAGGGACGTTTTCAACTTCTACCCAATTCATGCAAGACTCCAACAACTTTGTAAGTTGCCAACAAAAACCAGAATTATAGTACAATTTGGGGTCTCTAAGCATGGGTATATGCCTGATCTTCCAGTTATGAAGAGTCAAATAGATTCCATCCAACTACAGCCAGGTATCTTAGTGAATCCCTTCTCCCCCACAACCTTTCTCAATCTCTTGGCATCATCCCACCTCTTAACCGAAACATAAATGTTGGCGAGAAGGGAACAATAACCAGTTGTATCAGGCTCCAGCTCAAAGCAATGCTGAGCAGCTATCTCACCAAGCTCAACATTGTTATGTAACCTGCAAGCAAGAAGCAAAGCTCCCCAAACCCCAGCATGAGGCTGCATGGGCATGGTCCTTATTAATTCATATGCTTCTTCTAACTGTCCTGCCCTGCCTAAAAGATCAACCATGATGCCATAATGATCAGCTGAAGGCACAAGTCCATGGTCCTTCATGGAGTTAAAGCATTGGTAGCCTTCTTCAACCAAACCAACGTGGTTATAGGCAGTTAGCAGTCCAGTGTAGGTGACTAAGTTAGGGCAAATATGAGAATTTATCATCTCTTCAAATAACTTGATCGCATCAACTGCCTTACCATTTATCCCACATCCCAAGATCATTGCAGAGTAAGCAATTAAATCCCTTTTCCTCAAGCCATGAAACAGCTCATATGCCTTATCAATGCTTCCACACTTCGCATACAGGTCAACTAAAGCAGTAGCCAAATGATCATCGAGTTCAATACCAAACTTGTTCATATATGACTCAACCAAAGGCCCAAATTTGAAATCTCCTCTTTGTGAACAAGCAGATGTAAGACTAGCCAAAGTTAATCCATCTGGCTGAACATTTACATTTGGTTCAAGCATCTGGTTGAACAGCTCAATGGCCTCCTTAGGTTGGCTATTTTGAGCATAGCAAGATATCATTGCATTAAACGAGAGCAGATCTTTCTCATCCATCTGATCAAAGAGTTTCTGAGCAGACTCAACATCCCCACATTTCGAGTACCCAGCAATCATTGTGATCCAAGAAACATTATTTCTTTGAGGCATTGCATCAAAAATGCTTCTTGCCGATTCTATGTCCCCACAATCAACATAACCACTAATCATTGAGTTCCAAGAAGCTATGTTTTTCTCCGGTATCTGCTGAAAAAAAGAGCATGCCTGGTCCAAATTTCCTGCTCTCGCATACCCCAAAACCATTGAATTCCAAGATATAACATCTTTCCTTGGAATTTCGTCGAACACCCTCTGAGCGTCAGCTAAATTACCAGATTTCAAATACCCAGATAAGATAGAATTCCAAGAAACCACATTCTTCACCAACATCTCATCAAACACCTTCTGTGCAGTTACCATATCACACAGTTTAGAATATAAATCCACAAGTGCTGTTTGCACGTAAACACAGCTACAATGTCCATATTTATGAACTTGACCATGTACTAAAACTCCACCTATCCTATACTCAATCCTAGCACATGCTCTTAGAGCAGAAGAAACAGCAAAAGTGGTTGGACACAGACCTAGTCTGTGCATCTGAACATAAAGCGAAAAAGCTTCTTTGAATTGGCCATGCTGGGAAAAAAACCGAATTGTGCAACCCCAAGAAAAAGCATCTGGGTTTTGCAATTGGTGAAGAATTAGTTTTAGATATTGAGCTTGAGCAACAATTCTAGAGTGAGTGGAAGTTGAAAGGGTGATTTGGCGGACTAAGAGGGGTTCCAAGAGGTTATTGAGACCGTTTATGAGGATTTGTGCATGGATTTGCTTTGCCTGATTGACTGTTAGGCTGTTATTTAACAACGTTGTTAGTCTTGGAACCACCATTCAGACTACGAGCTTTTTTGCTCCTGAGTGATCACTGATCAAATCAAATGCCTCTGTGACATGTTGAGATGTGAATACATATACATACACACACCATAAAAGGGGGAAGGACGACAGCGCAAAAGGTGGAAGCACAACAAATATAGTAATTTAAAGTAATTATAAATTAAAGTAAGGAGGTAAAACCAGCCAAGTAATTATAATAATTTAAAGTAAATGTAATTGAAAGTAAGGCGGTAGAATCAGTCAAGCAGTTATATCAAAATAAATCAAAAGATATTGAAAACAGTTGTGTTATTGAAAGTAATTCGAAACACTTACAGTAGCAGTAGTTACAAGATTACAATAATTAACAGAGATAGTAGTACAAGGCTTGAAGACTAGTCCTGGTTCTAGTTACAAGCTTTGTAGATCAGTGAGAAGGTTTTCTTGTTAAAAGGAAGTTCTAAAGAACATCCTAAAGAGAGTTCTGGATTGCAATAAGAGACAACCCCCCTTATA
Organism: Castanopsis chinensis; assembly: GCA_032878915.1. Taxonomy (NCBI): domain Eukaryota; kingdom Viridiplantae; phylum Streptophyta; class Magnoliopsida; order Fagales; family Fagaceae; genus Castanopsis; species Castanopsis chinensis. Next base: position 5,564,231 of record JAVQMG010000115.1, on the reverse strand, counting down.
TAGGTAAATAAAGTAATAGTCAAAATTGATTAGTGATGTTTTCATTATTCATATCAGGACCAGTGAGGGGTAGCAGGAGTAATAGAAGTGCCAAATCTAGAAGCTTTTCCAAAAATCTGGTCTTGGTAGTTTGGCATGATGTGTCAAAAGTAATCCACATAAGAGTCATTACCAGTGGGTAAAACAATAGTAATACCTTTAACTATAGGTGAATATATCATTAGTATTGGTTTTTGTGCAAGCCAGACAAGAAGAAACATTAATGGAGTGTCAGTGGAGCCAGCATCTTTGAAAGTAGTAGGTAAAGCAATAGTAAGTTCTTTTCACCATAAGTGAATATATCATCAGTGTTTGGCATGGTGTGCCAAAAGTAGTCAACATAAGAGTCATCCTTAGTGGGTAAAGCAACAGCAGTAAGCAAAACAATAGTGGCCTTTTGTGCAAGCTAGGCAAATACCAAAATTATCAATTTGCTCCTAGAACATGAGTATTTTTTTCATCATATTATTCATCATGTTCGAACCAATCTTTGAGATATGGTTGGAGATAGGGGTAATAAGGACTCTCTGCAATAGAGCCCTCCTCTTCTGAATTTCTGTTGGCAACAGCTTCTTCTTCTTTGATCTTCCTTTCTAGGAGGACACACAAAGCTTCCTTACTTAAGTCATCAAAGGGAGAAGTCTTCTTAATGTTTTTTTTTTTCAACGTGACTTGGGATTTTCTTAATGTTCTTTTTTTTTTTAACATGACCTGATCTATAATAATAAAAATAATAATATATATTTATATATATGATGTGCTAAATTTTATATTATGTAATGAGTACAAATAAATCTATTTCTTACATATTATGTAACAAGGGTATAATAGTCAATTTATATAAATTACATTTTCTATCCTTCCCATTTTCTCTCCAACCGAACAAAAGTATTTTCTACCCTCCCACTTTTCCATCCCTCCAACCAAACACATAAGAGGGAAAACTAAATATTTTCCATTCTTCCACAATTTTTCATCCTCCCACTTTTCCACTTTTCCAACCGAATGGACCCTAATAGTATTATATACTTCTATTCCTTTCTCTTTCCACCCATTTTTAATTAAATAAAGATGCATTAATATGTAAAGTTATTAAAACGGATTGTAACCATAAGGGGCGACTCTACGTGTAAGTGAGGGATTCTCAATTTACATGTAGTGTGCGCTTGGTTCCAGCTTAAATAGTTAGTTTATTTTACTATTCAGTTTATTTTTGCTACTATTCATGGCCCTTACTACATTTTTTGGTACTATTCACGAGTCTCACTGTACTAATTTAACTAACTTTTACTTTTATCTACAGTACTTTCAGCAAAAAGTTTTCAGTTTCAGCAAAATACGCAGATTCCAAATAGACCCTAATAGTGTTCTATCTTATATTCCTTCTTATTTCCATCCATTTTTAAGTAAACAAAGATGCATTAATATGTTAAGTTATTGTAACCGAATTGTAAGCATAATGGGCAGCTGTACACGCAACTGAGGTGGTCACAAGACCACCCTGACTTGCAAAAAAAAATGTGTGTGTGTGTGTGTGTGTGTGTGTGTGTCTCTCTCTCTCTCTCTCTCTCTCTATATATATATATATACACACTTGCAAAAAATAAAATTATATACTAAACTAACCTATTGTGACTACCCTAATAAAAATATTAAACACCTTAATTTGAAAATCATATAAATTTAGGTTCAACAAAGATAAGAGGGATAAAGAAAAAGCAATAGAAGTATTGAATACTATTAGTCTATTACACTGCATGTAGATAGAGAATCCCTCACACTTACCAAAAAAAAAAAAAAAAGATAGAGAATCCCTCACTTACACGTAGAGTAGTTCCTTATGTTGACAATCTGGTTATAATAACTTTACATTTAATGCATCTTTATTTACTTAAAAAGGGTGGAAAGAGAAACTAATAAATAGAAGTATTAATACTATTAGTCTATTACGCTACATGTAGATAGAAAATCCCTCACTTACACGTAGAGCCGCCTCTTATGTTTACAATCCAATTGTAATAGCTTTACATATTAATGAAACATTATTTACTTCAAAGGGGATGGAAAGAAAAAAAAAATAGAAGAATAGAACACTATTAGTCTATTACACTACATGCAAATAGATAATCTATAGGGTTAGGACCCTTTTACAATCCGGTTTTAATAACCATACATATTAATGCATCTTTATTTACTTAAAAATTGGTGGAAAGAGAAAGGAATAGAAGCATATAATACTATTAGTCTATTATGCTACATGTAGATAGAGAATCTCTCACTTACACATAAAGTTGCCTCTTATGTTTACATTCCAGTTGTAATAGTTTTACATATTAATGCATCATTATTTACTTCAAGAGGGATGGAAACAAAAAAAAAATAGAAGTATAGAACACTATAAGCTTATTACACTGCGTGCAAATAAAGAATTTATTGGATTGGGACACTTTTTTTTTTTCTTTTTTTCTTTTTTCCCTTTTGGAAGCTTATAGTTGTAGGACCTAGGACTAGAGAAAAAACTTGATGGCAGATCATATGAACCATGCGATTCCAAACTAGGGCGGCATAGACTTTGGAGTAAGGCCCAGCCTGGTTGAAAATTAGATAAGCCTAGAAGACTATCTAGACTCTTAAAATTTATTTTTGGAAATTTAAGACTCACCTTTTTTTATGTTTACAATCCGGTTTTAACAACCGTACATATATATGCATCTTTCTTTACTTAATATTGGGTGGAAAGAGAAAGGAATAGAAATATATAATACTATTAGTCTATTATGCTATATTTAGATAGAAAATCCCTCACTTACACATAAAATTGCCTCTTATGTTTACATTCCAGTTGTAATAGTTTTAGATATTAATGCATCGTTAATTACTTCAAGAGGGATGGAAACAAAAACAAATAGAAGTATAGAACACTATAAGCTTATTACACTGCGTGCAGATAAAGAATCTATAGGATTAGGACCCCTTTTTTTCTTTTTTCTTTTTATCCTTTTGGAAGCTTATAGTTATGTAGGACCTAGGCCTTGGGACAAAACTTGATGGTAGATCATATTAACCTTGCGATTCCAAACTAGGGCGGCAAAGACTTTGGAGTAAGGCCCAACCTGGTTGTAAATTAGATAAGCCCCGAAAACTATCTAGACTCTTAAAATTTATTTTTGGAAATTTAAGAGTCACCTTAATGTCACTGAAGGGTACCCAACTGGCCAATTAATTTTGAGAAAGATTCAACTTTGAATGAAGATTTAATATTTTTTTTAAAGAATTAAAATAAATTCTTTGAAATTTTCAATTAGAAGAAGAAGAAATTTGTTACTTTTCACATTTTGAGATAACTAATTAATTTAGTTGTAGGATAATATTCAAATAAAAAAAATTAGCTATAGGATAAGGTATTTTATTTTTTTCATCATCAAATTTGGCGAATGTTTAAAAGTCAAGGACGAAAATTTGGACAAAAATTAAGGGCATTTGTTATCTTTTTCTTTGCATTTCACTCTTAATAGTTAGGGTGGCACATGCTCCCTCTTAAGAGAGAAAATTAAGATAAAATTTCTATTTGAAGAAGAATGAAATTATATACATAAGAATCATAAGCTTTCTTTAGGGGTTAATTAAGAAAATAACAATATGACATATATTGCTATTTTCCAAAATACTAAGAGAAAAATTGTTTGATTTTAAAATTTAAGGAGGAATTGTGAACTATTCTAAACATAAAGGATGACAAGTTTTTTTATCCTAAGTTTTTTATTTTATGTGTGTGTAATACTATGTGTTTTTACTTAAAATGATGCTTAAAAATAAATATACAATAAAAAAAATACAAAAAGTCAACCCAAAAAAACTGCATATGAAACAGTGTATTTTGGCGAAACAGAATGGTACAACATTTTAAAAAAAATACCTTTTTAATTTTTTTATATTTTATTTTGACTTGTAAAATATTGACACTTTAGTAGTTATGAATATATTATGACAACAAAATTTTTTTTTAATATTTTCACAAGAAAAATATTAAGTCTACAACATTTTTACAACAAATTATAAGTATTGGTTGTTATGAGTTGTTATTTGTGGGAAAAAAAATAATTTCATTGTTAAATTTAAATTAGAACCAATAACAATTTACCACTTATGATTTGTTATAAAAATGTTGTGAAAATGTTGTGGGTGAGACACTTCTTTTTCACAATACTTTTATTTTTAGTCGCAATTAGTACCAATATGATATTTTATTTTGATCTATGAGGAATTAACACATCAAAAATTGTGAAAATATTGTGATAATATGTTATGTTAACTAAAAGCTCTATATATAAAATAAAATAAAATAAAATAAAATAAGAGTTGATTGGGCGATATTATCGAAAAAATAAAAGGCTAGTGAACTGTTCAAATTGAACAAATCAGGAAAAAAAAAATGTAGCTACTACTATAACTTTACACATTCACACTTTTGTTATGAAAGTGTTATGAAAAATGTTTTTGATATAACACTTATTTTTTTCACAATATTTTTTTTTTTTTTATTATAGATGCTTCTAGTATGATATACTATTTTGAATTTTAAAAAATTAATATATTGTGAAAATATTGTGATATTTTATTGTGTTAACTAAAGAATTACCCGGAGAAAAAAGGGGAAAAAAAAGAAGCAGCAAATCAGTTCAAAATGTTGAACGAACGAAATCACTGTAGCCTTTTACTGTTACTTTAGCGCATTTGCGCTTTTTATATATAGATTTACTACACCTTTTATTACCCTGTGAAGTTTCTAACCTTGTTAAATGAATTGTAGAGTCAAGAGTGACTTCATTATTCGACTTCCATCAAGTATATCTCGTTTATTTAATGTCTATTTACTAATATTTTTTAGTAAAAAAAAACCCCACAAAAAAGTTTTAGCTCCAATACAGGCGACACATGTGCCGAAAACTAGAAAGAGCTTTCATCGTCAAAATCGACCACAAAGATTTTTCAAGTGAATAATGATTAAAACCTCTCAAAAAAAAAGTGGAAAGTTGTACCTGCAAAGTAACACAATTGACCAACTTTAAAACCCAATAGTTTCAAAGACCACATATTTTTTTTTTTTCCCATCGTTTAGAGCCCCTTTAAAAGGGAAGCATGAAGATTAACAGTCACTCACCATATAAGCAAGCCAGCCATGGATCACTCTTTGAATGCATTTCATCAACTCGCATGCTAATCAGTTTGCACATTTCGATCATCATCATCATATCTTTAGAGTCATAAATACGACAAAGATATGAGCAAAAACACAACTTTTTGGTGTCACATGCATTCCACGCCCCAAATCATATGCAAAAATCACATCATCGTCCCCACACAAAGAGACTGATCAAAATGGTGGGGGCCAATCATCAACTCAAAGTATATATAGCTCTAGCAGCCCCACCACTTAATTGATTAGTTTTTGATACGTCCATTTTTGATCACTGAAGAGATATATAAAGATATACCATTCTGTCGTCGGCCTAATCTCTTACCATAGTTCTGTAACTTTGTTTTTTGCTGTTTTTTTATAAAGTTTTTCGATAAAGTTTACTGGTAGATCTGTTGAATCTTTCAAAAACCGTAATACTCATTTAACAATGCCCTACGTGCTTTACAAATGATAAGAACCAGGAATTAATTACTATCTAGGAGCTAGAGTAGTGGCTCCGCTCAATAATTATTTTCTTGGTATGAGGCTTGTCTTGAGTTTGAACTTTAGGAGATAGTGGAGAATCTTGGTTCAATATAAAAATTATCTTTTTATTGATTTAAAGTATATGTAGGACTGAACTCAAGTTATGACTCAAGTCATTTGATCGAGCATCTTTAACTTTATACCCTTTCAGTGTCTCAGATATTAGTTTCTTAGCAGATAGGAGAGCTATTATGGTTATGTTCATTTAGGATCACCACAGTTAGTTGCCTTTCACCTTTTTTACATAGAAAAAAGCCAATCCAACTTATCATTATAGTCACCAAAAAAAAAGAGGGAAATACTGTGCACTAAAAGTAAACAATGGTCCCTTGAAAATTAAAGAAAAATTAGGCTAATACAATCTCTCTCCAAAACTACAGATAATTAATTCCAAAAATTCTTAAAATTAAAAAATAACGTGGGTTGTTGATAAGCATATGCATCTTTACTTTTTAACACTCTGGAAACTTTTTTTTTTTGGAAAAGCAAATTGTTTTTCTATATTTGTAGTAAACTTGAAAATGATTTTGAAAACATTTTATGTCATTTGACTATATAATTTTTTTTAAATATTTCATGTTTGTATGGTGTTGTTGGCAGTGTGTACCTAGTGATGGCAAAGATAGATTTTTCGATACCCCAAAAGATATAGATATTGTCTATTGCCATGCTTTATTGATTTTTCTTCACAATTTAGATTTTAAATTTGGGAGAAATTATTGTCAGATAAATACATAATGCATCATCAAAGTTCATGGACCCACTTCCCTAAAAAAAAAAAAAGTTCATGGACCTACAACTTTATATATATAATTTATTTAATTATAATGGTGATTTTTTATTTAAAATTTAGATAGTTGGACATGCTACTCATCTCTTATATATGTTAGATATATAAGTCAGCATAATAAATTAGAATTCAAATTTGCATCCTGTATTTAAATTTATATGAGGACCACCATAATTATCCACTTAAATTTGTGACATATGTCCACTTAAATTTTTTAATTTTTGTGCCAAGTAAGTTAATGAGTACAAAATACTAAGAATCTAATATTAATGAACAATAAAATAAAATAACCAATCACATATACTAAATAAAAATTATCACACAATAAAGATCATCATATGTTCTTTCTTATTAAAAATCAGGAAAAAAATTATCATTAGTATTAAATTTAGGTAAAAATTTTAATTTCTGACTAATTACATTTACTTTTTTTAGAAGATATTCTATATCTATATATATATATATATTAATAGGTAAAACTTAGAGAAAGTTCAATTAGAATTTGAAATTAAATTTAATTTTGTGCCATATGTCTAAATTTATTTGAGAATCACACCATAATTATCCACTTAAGTTTGTGTCATGTATCCAATGAAATCACCATACAACAAAGATCCTCACACGTTCTATCTTATTAAAAATTAGGAAAAAAAATGATCATAAGTAATATTAAATCTAGGTAAAAAATTTTATATGTGACTAATTACATTTTAAAAAATAATAATTTGACTAATTATTTATATTTTTATGATAAAAATTGTGTTTAATTTTAAATGTATTTATACATATGCATGTATTACATGTTATTTTTTTTAATAATTTGACTAATTATTTATATTTTATAATAAAAATTGTGCTTAATTTTAAATGCATTTATACGTTTGCATTGATTACATGCTAGTATAAATAATAGCTTATCAAATATATATATATATATATATAATATGATTAATTATTATGAATTTTTTTTAATAAAAAAAGGTGACTCCTTAAACTTTCATAGATATTATAGTTTCTTCTTATAATTCTATGATTATATTTAAAAAATGATTTAGACCACACCAGCTTTCATGAATGCCATCCAATCACAATTTCTCCGAGTTTTATTAAGAAATAAATGATCTTTTTATGGCACCTGCAACATTTTTTTAAACATATGATACTCTCGTAATCATATCTATCCATTTTCATTATTAAAAAGAAAAATCATATCGATCTATCCATTTGATAATCCGTTTATTTTCACGAATATATGTTAATTGTTAAGATTATAAAAATTAAAATGAATTATCAGAGTGCAGAGGATGTCAGTGTCATACCAAAAGAGGGGGAAAAACATGCAACTATGAAAGTAACATAGAATTATTTATTTATTTATTAAATGTAAAAGGTGCTCATCATATAGTATCAGAAAAGTATTCAATTTTTTTTTTCTTCCTTGAAACAAAAAAAGAGCTCGAAATTATATATAAAAAGGTACTGATGGACTAACAATAACATAGTAATACATGTACCTTTAATTGATCTATCTGGGTAGTGTAATACGCTCGAAAGTGTGAAGGGTAGTAATTGAATACTGGGAAAATGAAAACAATAATAATGTAATTGGTGCAATGCAAGAAGAGTAGCAGCGTGAAAGAACAAATGATGAAAAAGAGCCTCAAATTCATCATGTGATTCAGGCTTCTTGTTTTTACTTTTTATCCCCCTTCCATCTCAATGTCAAACTGATAGTCAAATTTGATTGTCGTAAAAAGAAGGATCAGAATGAAATTAATGAGAATGACACAATGTGCAAGTTTAATTAGTGGAATCGATTATTGCCTTTTTTTTTTTTTTTTTTTTTGTACCTTTGAATACTTTGTTATAGATTTTAGATGTTTAAATTTTTTAACGAACCTTCAAAATGAGGAAAATGTTAGAACAACAATGTTAGCACTACAAATTTTTTTTTTTTAATCCCCTTTCCATCTCAATGTCAAACTGATAGTCAAATTTGCTTCTCGTAAAAAGAAGGATAAGAATGAAATTAATGAAAATGACCCAATGTGAAAGTTTAGTGGAATGGATTGTTGCCTAAATTTTTTTTACGTTTGAATATTTTGTTTTAGATTTATAAATTTTTTAACAAACCTTTACAATGAGGAAAATGTTAGAATTACAATTTTTTTTTTTTTAATTTTATAAATTGCTGATATGGTGAGTAGTTATAAGTAAATAAAAAAGTGATGGACCTAGATGCGAATTAGTAAGAATTTGTAAATCATCAGTTTGTAAAAACATTGTCGATAAGTCTGTAGCTGTAACATTACTTTAAAAAGAATTAATGATATTATTAAGGAGGGCAAAATGTAATTTTGTTTGTTGCTAAAATTAGTGTGTGTGTGTGTGTGTGTGTGTATATATATATATAGACAAACATATATACTAAACTCATCACATGTGCTTTACACGTACAATAATACTCTTTTTATTTATTTGTTTTATTTATTTAGTGTTATTAGAGAGTTTAAAATTTGTATGAAGGTATTTTAGTATGCAAATTGTTGAAATCCAAACAAAGAATCATGTTATTTGATGGTAAATTTATATACTAATATTTTTTTAAAACAAATTGGGGGGCCATTGCCCCATAGTCAATGTGTGCCTTGGTCACAGGATCGTGATATACCTTTCAATTAAATTTTGATTTTTTTTTTTTTTTTTTTTTTGAGAATCAAATTTTGAAATATTGAATGTTAACAAATGGAGATGAGATCTATATAGAAACATAGACATATAGACACATAGACCCAAATATACATACAGCCCGATCAAAATAATTAATAGAAAATAAAGAATTGAATTCTATATATTGAAACAAATAAAAACAAAAAAAAAAAAAGGCAAAACATAAATCATGTATCTCAATAACAAGATCAAAATAAGAAAGAGGAGTCTCATGGAAACACCATAGAATTAGGTTTGATCTTTTGTTTTTTTTTTTTTTTTTTTTCATGCAATAAGTAAGAGAGGGAAGATTTGAACTCATGTTTTCTTGATTAAAAAAATCGGATAATATCATTGAATTATAAAGTGTTAAAATTTTTTTAATGGAATTTCTTAAATATTCTATTATAAAAAGAGAAAGTTAGAAAAAATTTCAAATTTTAATTTTTTTTAGAAATAATTACAATATACTGTTAATCTTACCGTTCGAACATTTTACTTCCTAAACCTCTAAGAACTTTATGCATGAGAAGTGCCAAAAAATAAACTTTTATTAAATTTCTTTTTCCTTTCTGAATTAGATCTTGCTTTGCATGGTCACATGCCTTTTTTTTTTTTTTTTTTTTTTTCTTTTTATATTATAACTTTTGTGGAGAAGACTGAAGAGGACAAAATCATAGAGTGTGCGGTGTGCCTGTCGAATGCTTCCATGTGTCTCACCGCTGAATGGAAGGAGGAAGTCACGTGCTTTCTAATTGACGTGGCGCAACAGGGATGGGGCTTTCTATCTTCAGTCTGAACAGATAAGATGCCATTCAATCGTACGTTTTTTTTTTTTAATTTTATTTTTTATACAAAATATAAATTATATTCAGTTTTTTTTTTTACAAAATATAAATTATATTCAATCTAATCGAAATATATATGTATGAAATTTACTCCTGAATATTTAAACTTTAACTTTTACCTCTTACACTCCACAAACACTTATATTCAAAAACAAATCCAAGTAGAGTCTAAGGGGGCCTAACCCCCCTAGGTCTAAAATTTTTTTCAGTCATAATATTTTTCATTTTTGTAGTTGAGCCCTCATTCCAAAACTTTAGACCCTCCTTCTCCATAATAAGCTTAATTAACCTCACCCAAATAACAACTATACAACTCAAAAATTTAACAAAAACAATAAAAATATTCACAAGGATGATTGTATTTTAGTAAAAAAAAAAATTATTTTACCACCAAAGAACCAAAAAAATCATGTGTTATTGAAGAAATTAAAGCTGAATTTAATTTTTTTTTTTCACTAGTATAAATATCAGTTAATTGTAGCAAGCTGTTAAAAATAAAATAAAATTTTTTTAAAAAATTATCTCTTTCTTCAATTAAAAAACTCAAATTTTCTCACTTCTTTTATTATTTTAATAAGTTGTTTATATTATTTTAAATGAAGTGATAAAAAAAATAGAACATTTGATGTAATGTTACAATTTGCACCCAAACCCAACAATAAGTAAGGGATAGTCCCAAATAGCCCAATACAATGAAATTTGTAGAGAGTGGGTTGAAACCTAGGTTCTAGTGATAGTAAATGACAAATATAATGAGCTAGATTGTAACATTATACACATTGGATTGTTTACGTAACAAAAAATTCTTGGACAAAAGCCGAGGTTGATTTATATACTCTTTTCAAAGATAGATTACAATTATGGATGCTAATGTATACACTGTTTTCTCTCTCTTTTCTCCGATCCCCCCTTCCTAAATGTCTTTTTCTGCCTTTTATATCATCCTCCTTCTTCTCCCCATCCTCCACGTAAAGATCAAATTACTGGTTTAGATACTTGTCCCATCAGCCTATCCATAAAGTCTTTGGAGGCAACTGTAAGGTTGAACTCTGATACTTAGGCATCACTTTCCCATTAATGCGGCCAGAGAGTTAGCTGCAGAGCATTCAATATTGTGATAGCAGCTTTATCTTAGATATTTCATAGCTCTTCTTCTTATCCTGTGCATTCACCATTCTTATCCTTATCCGTACTTATAGAATCTCCTAGAATACCGCCTTCGGACGTTGGGCAACTCTTTCCTACCTCGGCTTTACCTAACCGAGGACATTATCTTCCTCGGACCACCTTCTCGGACAATCTTAATCAAACCTCATCTCTTCATCCGTCAGCACTGTCTCTTGGGCTGATATTCTCTCATCATCGGACCATTCAATGTCCTTAGATTGGGCCTCCAGCCCAACAAACATTCCTGGGCCAACCTAACACATATTCTTGAGCCTATTAACCCTACGATAGCCCATCAAGATTCTCATTTCTGCCACTTTGGAAGGAAAAGAGGATCTCGACATCTATCACTGTTAATTTGTGTTCGCCATATCTCTTCCTTGACAGTGATGACATCCCTTGAACTACCTACTACACGTTCCAGACATTTCGGCATGTGGAACGTCCCCTAATTAAATTCTGACAGCTTTTTGTTCCCCACATTTGATGGCGCAATGCGCATCTAACGGGCTGTGAATTGCATAGAAGCATAGGCAGGAAATTTCCCGCTTCATAATTCTCGTTGATATAAATATCAACAATTTAAACCATCCTCCTCACTTCAACACTCATACAATGAACCTGCAAACTTTTTCGGTCTACACGTTCCCTCACAGTTTCCAAGATTTAGTCCAAGGTGGTCGTTTCTTCTTAAAGTAAGTCTTCCTAAACTTCCTCACTCACTACCTTTTTACATATTAATCTCTTTTTTGTGTTTCTTTCATCTGGGCTTTTCTGTCATTTTATTTATTAGTCAGTACCTCTAACCTTCTCCTAAAAATGGGTATATTTGCCTCTCTAATAGATTCTGATGAAAACCTAGAACAATTCAAGGTTAGGTATAGGATTCCACCAGAGGTATCCCTTACATATTTTAAGGAAGGAGAATGGCTTTTGAAAAGGGGAGAGGGAAAGGTAGTAATCCTGATGATCTCTTTCATGGAAGAAGGGATGAAAATCTCAATAGGGATAGTTATAAGGGACTACCTTAGGGCTTTTAGATTAACTCCTACCCAATGCACCCTAAATATGTTTAGGATTTTTGGTTCTGTAGATGCACTAAACGAAAAGATGGGTTTAGGGCTCCCCATCATGATGTGAACCAGATTTACAATCTCCTCTACCTAAAGGGGCAGGAATATTACCTAAAGTATAGGTTTCCTGAAGTTAGATTGATCCAATGTCTTCCCGAATCCAATAAAGGTTTGAAAAATAATTTTTTAATCGAATCGGGGAATGGCATGATGGCATCCCCTGTCCGATGAGAGAAGGGGAACCAGGTGAAGTTCTGAATTTAGATGAACTACTTGTAACCCTTTTTTTTTATACACAGGTTTATATAAAAACATTTGCTTGACTTAACCTTGTTCTTCTTGATGATTTTGCAAACCCACACGCAGCCGTTCGCCACTTCGATCTTGTTAATCACGAGAGATTAGAAGAAATATTGAAGGCTGAAGTGTTCGTGCACATAGACAACCAACTTCGAGTAGCACATTTGATCCTCAGCTACAAGCCCATCTCTACAGCTTTCCAGGCACTAAAGTGCGTAATCAAAGCAAAAGATCCACACTTACACTAAATAAGTGTTGCTGCCGAGGGATTTCTTTTACCCGCAGGTGCTCCCATTCCTCAAGGCACCCTCATCACACAACCTATACCAGACGGTATTACCCTCATTCCTCTCCCAACTTAACACACAGCTGGTGAAGCAACCTCTTCTCAACCCAGCGTAAAGGAAGAAGAAGAGATTGTTGAAGTTTCAAATTCTGAGGACAAATTTAAAGACTTCAACCAACGCCATTCCCCTGCGGATCGAATTGGTGACCTCAGCACATCCTTTTCAAGTCATCCACAAGGAGACATTCACAACCCGACACAATGGGAATTCAGCGCAAGCCTAAGCAGAGCCTTAAAGACATAATTGAAGCCCAGGTGGGGAATCAAGAGCCTGAAATGGCCACTCTGACCAAACATCCTCAGGCCAACGATAAAGGCCCAGAGAAATCTTTTCAGCAAAAACTCCCTCCTCCCCCACCTGCACAATCTCAACGCACTGATCAAGCTGATCACAAGAGAAAGAGGGATCAGCATACGGGGAAGGACGTGGTTGAGGGAGGAAAAATCCTCATTCCTAAGGATATGGAGCCCGAAAAAGGAGTTAAACAGGCTCACACAGTACAAACAAGGTTAGAAAGACGGACTGAGACTCATGCACTTGTACCTGCCCTAATTTAGGCTCCACTAATGACCATGGATGATCATGCAGTTACCGCCGATGCATCCATCAGGAATTCTGATGTTGGTACTGCTGCCTACGTGGTAGATGCACTAGAGCAAGCTCTCTTGCTACCTGAGGATATGGGCGAGCTATGGTAGATGAGGGATCAAAATGTCTTTATGACATTAAAAAAGGAGCTTGCTATGGTAAGAATCACATTTAACTGTTGCTCATTTCCTTTTCTATTACACTTAGGTTTTTTTTTTTTTTTTAACCATATCCTTTTGCTTCACCTTATTATTGTGTATAGACTGTCCCGTCTACCCACAGGGCTAAAGAGATCGTCATTAACACTTACAAAGCCCTTAAGGACGAGGAAATAAGGAGTAGCAACTCCCAGAAGATCTTGGAAATGAAAGACAAAAAACTACAAGAGGTCACTACCCAATTGAACAAGGTAGAAAGCGAAATGAGCTCCAAGACTGCTTTAAAAGTAGCCGAGAGGAAGACTAAGACCTAAAGGCTGCAGCTTAGACAGCTCGACGAGGATTACACTACTACGAAGAAGCTAATAGAGGATCTTCAAAAGGATCTAAAGGAAACTGAGAAGGCGAAAGAGGAGGCCAACAAAGCCAAGGAAGAAGATACCAAAGCAAAAGAGAAGGCTGAGAAAGCAAAGGGCCAAGCTGAGCAAGAAGGGTACGAGGTCGGAGTGGCTGAGACAGAAGAAAATCTCAAATCACAGGTATCAGAGGTATGTAGGCACTACTACCTCCAAGTGTGGAACAAGGCACTTACCTGAGCTGGGATTGATGTCTCTTCTGCCCTTATGGAGTACAGAAAATGTTTACTACCCACTAGTTATCCGAGCCTCTGCTCCATCCACCACCAAGGCTGATGCTGCCACCTAGGGAGCAGACACTGAAAAGGACAGCTCTTGTGAAGCCTTCCGCTCCTCTGGACATTAGTCTGAGGAGGTTAAGCAACATGAATCCCCCATACAACCTGTTGAAGGAACAACAGAAAAGGTGACCCATGATGCTACTCAGCCTGTTAGTGTCCCTGAAGAATCTACCAAGGAGAAAGGAACTACTGAGACTCTGGAAATTGTCCTGGCGACCCTTCCTATCACCATCTAGGAGGATCCAAAAGGCAAATGGCTTGCCTCTGACTTCACGGCTCCTATCCAGCCTCCAAAAAATTGTAAGGGCAATCTGACAATAAAATTGAAGCCGTGATTGATCCTTGTCAATTCTTCCTTTCAGCTTTATTTTTTTTTTCTTTTCATTTGATGTAATTTGGTAGCTTGTAAACAAATTGTCTCTTCAAAGGACTTTAAATCAATGAAAATATGAATTTGTTTCTCTTATGCATTTGACACTTATATTTTTTCTTTGTATCACCTCTACTTACTTATTGCCTAATTAATAAGACAATAGCACACACCTATATTAGTCATCTGCATAAATGATAACTCCTTTCTAATGAATTCAGAATTAGTTAGCCAATCAAATCTAGCAAATCCATCTTATAACTGAAAGTCTATATGTAACAACAGAACAATAGCCTACATCATTTCCAATATAACTTAGTGATTATAAGGAAGTAATTAGATTCAAACCAGACAACAAATATGTTTAATATACGTATAAATGCTTTAAGTGATGCTCATGAACTACCATTTGTTCATCGCTATTTTGGGAGTCTTCAAGATACATGACCAAGATGGCAAAAATAGTGCTAAACTCAAATTTAGATATTAGTTGACCCAAGAATAGATCGTTTGAGGACCAAACATAGTTAAGATTCTGACTAACACTTAATAAAATATCAATTTATACAAGGTATGTGGTTCGAGGATCCAAGCATGACCAAGTTTCAGTTTGATATGTAGAAAAATGAATTGAAGTGTTAATTTTCTCTTAGTAGATGATCCGAGGACCAGACATAACTAATGTTCTGTTCAACACTTAATTGAATATCAATTTATACAAGGTATGTGGTCCGAGGATCCAAGCATGACCAAGTTTCAATTTGATATGTAGAAAAATGAATTGAAGTGTTAATTTCTCCAAAGTAGATGATCCAAGAACTAGACATAACGAAGGCTCCGTTCAACACTTAATTGAATATTAATTTATACAAGGGATGTAGTCCGAGGATCCAGGCATGACCAAGTTTCTGTTTGATATGTAGAAAAATGAACTGAAGTGTTAATTTTTCTAAAGTACATGATCCGAAGACCAGACATAACTAAGGTTATGTTCAACACTTAATTGAATATCAATTTATACAAAGTATGTGATCCAAGGATCCAGGCATGAACAAGTTTCAGTTTGATAGTTTGAAAAATGAACTGAAGTGTTAATTTTCCTAAAGTAGATGATCCGAGGACCAGACATAACTAAGATTCTATTCAAAACTTAATTGAATATTAATTTATACAAGGTATGTGGTCTGAGGATCCAGGCATGACCAAGTTTCAGTTTGATATTTAGAAAAATAATAATCAACGTAACACAGTGTCAACAAAAATAAGATGACAGAAGTGTCTTTTATTAATAATAGTATCTTCGCAAATTATTTACATTTCAGGGACGTGGTACAACATTTTCATCTAGATCTTGAAGATAAAATGCCCTTATGCCAGCTACCGAAATGATACGATAAGGTCCTTCCTAGTTAGGTCATAATTTTCCCCATACTGGGTTCTTTGCAGTACCCAAACCTTCCTCAGTACCAAATTTTCAAGTGCAAGTGGCCATAGCTTCACATGGGAATCATACCCCTGTTTGAGTTTGTGTTGATAATAAGCTAACTGAACCATGATATTTTCTCGCCGTTCCTCAACTAGATCTAAGCTTTTTTCTAATAAGTTGTCATTACTGCTTGGGATGAAAGAGCTTGTCCTCAACGATGGAAACCTCGCTTCCAGATGGATTATAGCTTCGGCTCCATAAGTCATAAAGAAGGGTGTCTTTCCAGTGGATCTTCAAGGCATAGTTTGATACATCCACAAAACATGTGGCAATTTTTCCACCCACCTTCCCTTAGCATCATCTAGTCTCTTCTTGAGCCTACTAACTATAAATTTATTGACAACCTTGGCTTGCCTATTCCCTTGCAGATAAGCTGGAGTGAAATATCTATTCGTGATGCCTAGTTCACAACAATATCTTCTGAAAGCTTTACTATCAAATTGCAGGCCGTTATTTGAAATAAGAGTATGAGTGATTCCAAACTTGGTAATAATACTTTTCCAGACAAATTTCTTCGCATCCAAATCCCTAATATTTGATAGTGGCTTGGCTTCAACTCACTTAGTGAAATAATCTATTCCAACGAGTAACCACTCTCTATTTCTTGCTGCTTTTGTGAACGACCCTACAATGTCCAAGCTCCATTGAGCAAAAGGCCAAGGACTAGAAAATGGGTTAAGGACACCTCCTGGTTAATGGATGTTGAGAGTAAACCTCTGACACTGTTCACACTTTCTTGCGTAATATTTAGCCACCAATACCCTTGTGTAAGAGTTTTATGAGATAAAGACCTTCTTCCTGTGTGACTTCCACAAATCCCTTCATGTAACTCTTTCAACAGTCATTTTGTTGCTTCAGGGTGTATACACAGTAAATATGGTCCTGAAAAAGAGTGTTTGTATAACTTCTGGTCCTCGGATAGCTAGAACCGAGGTGCTTTTCTGCGTATTTTATCTGCTTCGGACTTCTCTTCGAGCAAGATATCATTCTTAAGGAATGACACTATAGGATCCATCCAACTAGGTCCTACCCTAATTTGATGAATCTGGATGGTGTCACCATTCGTCCCAGTGGGTTTACACAAATCTTCAATAAGGATGACCCGAGTTAGGCCATGTGTCGAGGATGTCGCAAGTGTAACTAGGGAGTCAGCATGAGTATTCCTACTCCTAGAGATGTGTAACAAAGCAAAAGATTCAAATTTTGATCGTAAATACTTGACCTGGGTTAGATATTCTTGCATTCTCGGATCCTTGGCCTCTAACTCTCCTTCCACTTGGCCCACCACCAACCGAAAGTCTGAGAACATTTGTACTGTTTTTCCACCCATCTTCTGAACCATAGTCATTTCTACCAGTAAAACTTCATACTTTGCCTCATTATTGGTGGTCGAGAACCTCAGTCTTAAGGATTTCTCAAAAGTAATTCCCTTAGGAGACACCAAAACGAGCCCTACACTAGATCCTCTTTGGTTCGTTGCTCCGTCAACGTACACTTTCCATACCAAAGGTTCCTTGCACGAAATCATGCCAATTGATTTTTCATCCATGTCCAACCTCTTAACATTCTCTTCTAATGAGAGCTTAGCAAATTCTGCCACCAAATCAGCAAGAACTTGGCCCTTCACAAAGGTGCAAGGCATATACTTAATATCAAAGCCCCCAAAATGGTACCCCATTTTGGCAATCCTTCCCATATAGTCAGCACTCCGATTTATAGACCTAAGAGAAAGTTGAGTTAAAACAACAATTGTATGAGATTGGAAGTAATGGGGAAGCTTACGCGTAGCATGCACCACTGTTAGGATCGCTTTTCCCAATGATAAATAATGCATCTTGACCTTATGTAGAGATTTGCTCACGTAATATACTGGCCTTTGTACACCATTATCAACCCGTATTAGAACTAGACTAACGGCATGATTAGCCACAACAATATAAGCAAACAGAATTTTATCCATTTCTGGCTGAGACATAATGGGTGGTCGTAAAAGATATTCCTTAAATTGCTGAAAAGTTAAAGCACACTCCTCGGTCTATGCAAATCCCTTCCACTTATTCAACAATTGGAAGAAAGGCCTGCATCTATCTGCAGACCGAGAAATAAACCAGTTGAGGGCAGCAGTCATTCTTGTCAACTTCTGTACCTCTTTAGGATTCCGAGGTGGCTGTAAGTTATTAATTTCTTTGACCTGCGCAGGATTAACTTCAATTCCCCGATGAGTTACCATATAACCTATAAATTTACCTGATCCCATACCAAAAGAACACTTTAAAGCATTAAGGCTCAACTTGTACTTTCTTAGCATTTGCAAGGTGTCATTTAGGTCTTCCACATGCTTGGAAACCATTTTACTTTTCACCACCATGTCATCCACATACACTTCAATAGTCTTTTCCAACTATAACTCAAACATTTTGATTATCATCCTTTGATAAGTAGCACCTACATTCTTCAAACCAAAAGGTACCACATTTTAGTGGTAATTCCCTGTAGGAGTGACAAAAGCCGTCTTCTCCTAATCATCCAAAGCCGAAGGTATTTGGTGATAATCTTGAAAGACATTTAAAAAACTCATCCGAGGATGCCTAATAGTGGCATCCACAAGCTGATCTATATACAACATTTGTGAAGTGGTCAACTAACAAACCCAGAACTAGTTGATTTGCTAACTGGCATGCAAGATGATACACAACTCATATACAACACAAACAAACATCATTGACACTGCAAAATGCTTCATGGCACACAAAATGAACAATTTATGATACTTACCAACAAAGAACAAAAGGAAACCAAACCCACAATTTTTGAGAATTGAGCAACATCATGTCAAACTACAAGAAGAGAAGCCGCCTTATCAAGCTTACAAGTATGGGCATAACCCAGCAGCAGTAACTATAGGACCAACTATCCCATTTCTCTATAGCTAAGTACCATTGAAGCAAACAACATTATTAACATGAAAAGTGAAAAAAGTGCAAGAGACTAAAATCAAAATATTACAAACTTCCCAAATCAATGATTATCCCCATAAAGAACCACAACTTTACCTCAGTCAGTGGTCCTTGTATGCCTCGAGTATCAACCTGGCCTGGTCCTTAATCAACTCGATCCGCTTCACAAACAATTCCAATTCAGCCAACTCCACCTCTCCTCCAATTCCACCTTCTTCTCTTCATCAATCAATTTGAGCCCACGCTTTATGACCTTCTTCTACTCATAAAGTGTACTTCTCCCATTTGTGTACAATAATTCCCTTACTTAAGAACAGGGCCGGCCTAACCACTAGGCAAATTAGGCAATTGCCTAAGGGCCCAAGTGGAAGGGAGGCCCCAAAATTTTAAAAAAGAGGGGGTAGAGGGAAAAAAAAAATTGGTTTCAGATGAAGCTAACAAAATTCAGAACATCTTTTGGACCAAAAAGCAAAATTTCTGTTACACACTTATACCCGGTTAAACATTAGTAGCACAACAAAATTTTTTGGTCTAAATAAAATCAATTGTCCCAAAAATAACATCATTATTCACTAGACAAACTAAAATCTAACCAGATAAACTACAAATCCAGTCTAAAAAATTAACTACTAAATAATCAATAATTAAAACAATAAAAAACTTCAAATCCCTAAAATTTTTACCGTCTCTTTCTCATTTTTTTTCTCATCTCCGCCTCTCTTATTCTTTCTCTCCACTGTTGCTGTGCCTGGCTGCCTGGCTCAAGCTCCTTTCCTCCGATCTAATCTAAATCATCTGATTGTCTGGCTACTGGCTCAAGCTTCCTTTCCTCCAGCCGGCTGCCTTTTCTTTTTTCGCTGCTGCCGTCAATGCTGCGTTTTGATTCTGGCTGGGACGCTGGTAATGGGTTTTGACTTCTGAGCTTCACTGCTTCAGTTCAGGTATAACTAATAATAGTCTAATAACTTTAGGCTTAGGTTTGCTTTAAAATAACTTTTAACTTATAAGGCTTAGGCTTGATTCTGGCTAGGTAATGGGCCGAGCTGTTTTTTTTTTTTTTTTGGTTATAGTTGTAAATGTAATAGGATATTAGGATTTGTTTTATGTTTTTTTTGGTAATGGGTGGGTCTTGGCAGGTCCTTGGATAGGCTGGGCTTGTTTCTGTTATGGCTGGATTAATTTTTTTTTTTCTTTTCTAGTTTTAATCTTGTGTTTATCTATATATATATATATATATTTTAGTGATTGGTAATATAATGAATAAATCTTTATTTGTGCAGGTTGAGATTGTTAAAAACTTGGTATTATTTTGTGAAACTACAATAATACTTTTTATATAAATCAAGTTTTATTTCTCATTTGTTTTACACTTGAAAGTTATTTTTTATTTTAATCTTTATGAATATATTGTTTGATTAGAAATGTCTACTAGAAAATTTGTATCTAGATATGAAAATTTTAAAAAAAGAAAAAAGAAAAAAATTAATTAAATCTCAAAAAGAATCGATAAATAAATTTGTTATTAGTAATAAACAAAATATAACACAAAATTTAGATGAAAGTATCACAAATGAACAAGAAATTCACCAAAAAGAGTTAGAAGATAATGAAATGATACAATATCCTAAGAAAGATTAAGTGGATTAGCTATATTATCGATTGAAAATGAGATATTAGAAGAACTTGAATATAAAAATTTAATTAGTCAATTTGCATCTCAAAAAACAAGAAAAATAGATTTTAAATGAAATATACTATAATATAAGAATATTAAATAAATATTAATTTAATTAATACATAAATATAAAAAAAATCTCATTTTAATTCTCGCCTTAGGCCCCAAAATATCTAGGGCCGGTCCTGCTTAAAAAAAAAAAAAAAGAAAAAGAAAAAAAAAAGCTAGCACGTAAGATTTATGATATATATTACTGTATATATGCTGTACACCTACTCTATTTTAGATTTTTTTTTTTTTTTTTGAGAAACCCGCATATAAATAGAGGATGGGGAGGAGAGTAGGGAATACCCATTTTAGAACTGAAAACGTGTACATCACAAACAGTGAAAAATCCATGGAAAAGGCATGAATGGGTTTGGTTTCTTCATAATTTAACAGTCCGTTTGAAAATTCCCGCATATTTTAAGAAACATACAGCTCATCCCTGCTCTATATCAGCTACTCTCTCTCTCTCTCTCTCATCCTATCCAAAAAAACACAA
Organism: Castanopsis chinensis; assembly: GCA_032878915.1. Classification (NCBI taxonomy): domain Eukaryota; kingdom Viridiplantae; phylum Streptophyta; class Magnoliopsida; order Fagales; family Fagaceae; genus Castanopsis; species Castanopsis chinensis. The sequence continues at coordinate 5,542,758 of JAVQMG010000115.1, read as the reverse complement.
ACAAAACAACATTGTAAAGTCACAAACTGTGTGTGTGTGTGTGTCAGCCAATTCATCGAATTTAGAGAGAGAGAGAGAAAGAGACCCAGTTCCTCGACGAAATCTCCGCCGTCGGTCTTTCATCGTAGTTACCGTCCAAATGCTGCCGTACGAGACAATACAGGAGGCGTCGGCGGCGCTTGGCCGCAACCTGAGCACGGCGGAGACCATTTGGTTCAACTACTCGGCTAACAAGTCCGACTACTTCCTTTACTGCCACAACATTATTTTCCTTTTCGTTATTTACTCGGTGATCCCTTTTCCTCTGATCTTTATCGAGCTTGCTCGCTTGGCTGGCGTTGATCGATACAAGATTCAGCCAAAGGTCAGGTTGTCTTGGCCCGAGATGTTTCGTTGCTACAAGGATGTTATGCGCATTTTCCTTCTCGTTGTCGGTCCTCTACAGCTCGTTTCTTACCCTTCTATTAAGGTATGCTTTTTTGTGTTTCTGGGAATGAGCTTTGGATTTGCTTTTGGGCTCTGCCAAATCTCTGGTTTTATTGATTATTTCACAATTTTGGCTTGTTGGGGTTTTCAATTTCTTTGCTATGGTGATTGTGGGGTTGTGAAATTTGGTGATTATATATATATATATATATATATATTTTGAATAAAGTTTTCATCTTTATCTTGTGATATTTTTATTGGGTTGTCATTGCAATACAAATTCCGTGGTTGTTTGTAATGTCAAACAATTTTCATGATTCGAGCTTTTGGCATTTGTCCATCATTGCAAATTCTTTTCCATGTGCCTAATGAGATTTGCAAGCTTCTGAATTTATGAGATTTTTTTGGGGGTCTAATTGTGCCTAAAATCTTGAACTTCTGAAAGAAATAATGGGCCTTTTTATTTTGGGGGGTTTTCTTTTTGGTAATTTTAGTACTCATGGACCTGTTCTTTAACTTTCTGGAATAATTTTTGAAGTATTGAATTTTGAGCAAATTTGTGTTCATCGACAGATGATTGGTATTCGAACGGGGTTGCCATTGCCTTCAGGATGGGAAATGTTTGCACAGTTGTTAGTATATTTTCTGATAGAGGATTATACCAATTACTGGATGCACAGGTTTCTGCATAACAAATGGGGATATGAAAAGATTCATCGAGTTCACCATGAATACACTGCTCCAATCGGATATGCAGCACCATATGCGCATTGGGCCGAGGTTTTGATCCTCGGGATTCCATCTTTCCTTGGGCCAGCCATGGTGCCTGGTCACATGATCACATTCTGGTTGTGGATTTCTTTGCGGAATATAGAGTCCATTGATACACATAGCGGGTATGCGTGATACACTTGATTCTTTCACTTGCTTACTATTCTTTACTGCTTTAGTTGAGTGTGATGAAATGATGCCAACTTTAGAATTTTTTTTTTCATTCTTTATTTCTTTTCTCTAGTAATAGAATTCTATTTAAAGTACATTGGATTTCATGAATCTTCAATAGTGCCTTGCCTTTTTGTTATGGGTCCTAGGGTCAGTGTGATGCCTTTTTGCTTTTCTTCTTTTATTTTTCTTTTTTGATGGTGGGAAATGGGTGGAGGCAGAGAAGGGAGTTCTTTGCTTTGTTGTTAGTTTGTTTTTGAGTAGTGAGTTACTGTTAATTTTTACACAAACAAATTAGCAAAACGAATCATTTATACATTAACAAATATAAAAGCATGAGGAAGATATGCTGAAACTTGGAAATTTCAGTTTAGAAATCTGTTGTCAGGTCAGGGAACGTTATATGCTTTCCACATCAGTGACAATATTTCATAGTCTGTCTTGCTTTGGATTTTTTTAACATACTTTCAAAGATGCATAGATGGAGGGTGATAGTTTGGGTGCATGAATTACTTTAATTTTACAGTTCAGATCAATTGCCATCCCTAAAAGTCAACTTTGAAATCTTTACATATGCAATATTGATATAAAGTTTTTTTTTTTTTAAATATTTATATATATATATATATATATATATATATTTATATTATAAATGTCTCGTGCATGCCATCCAAGGACTGCCTCATTGCTGGTTATCATTTCTTTATTAAACTTTGTAAAAGCTTTGGCAATGTGCACATAACTGATTAGTTATTGGAGCCCCTAGAGATTGTTGTCATGATAGTTGATACTATATGACCCTTTTTGCACATTAAGTAACTTTAAGCCTGACTATCTTTTTAATTCATTTTTCTTAGTCTCCTTGGATGTTATTTCTTGTTTTTGCACCACATCAAATTTTTTTTTTGGGGGGGTGGGGGGGTGGGGGGGGGGGGTGTTATTAGGACTAGTTTTAGGTAAGAGTGTGCTTGCTAGTCCACAGTATTCTTACAAAATCTACTAACCACCATGAAGAAGAGTTATTAAAGGCTTACAACTTACAAGTTGATTACAGTGAGGGAGAGGAAAGACAAGATATCAGTCAGGATTATGAAAAGTAACCTAGTAATTTAAGTATGCATACTTCCATGGGGAGAGACTGATAGAAATAGAGGCAGTGTTGAAAGTGAATGTTATTTTAATAATAAAAAATAAGTACAAACTTGTTTTCCTTATCCTTGAATCAATGTTTTTGTATGTGCTGTGTCATACCTGATGCCTATTGTCATATCAGGGTTGTAAATTGCATCTGCATAACTCTACCTGCAAGAGTTCTAATCCAGTGACTTTTGTAAAAATAGAATTTTTTTTTTTTTTTTTTTTTTAATTTTTTTTATAGTTAGTTGATAGCCAACTACCCAAGAAGTCACTGAAGCCTCTGCAACCCGTATGGAGCTGTGAGGATAGGACAGGATATGCTGCAAGGTTTTTCATAAAGAAAGTTAGAAAGATGCATTGGTATGCCAACATCATCAAGGATAAGTATGAAAGAGAAAACTTTAGTGGAAAAAAGGCTGGTGTGATTATCTGTTCAGTTTAATAGAGAGTTAGACATCTTTTGATATTTTTTACTACTATTGTGGATGATCTTAGCAACTCATTCAAAAAGAGAGCTCTATGGTCTTTGTTGTCTGCAAGTGGGTTTGACTAATGAGATCAAAATGGTCCTGGAAAGAAAAAGTACTAAGTAAAGTGAGTTTTAGATGATAGCCTATGTGGAAAAGGATCCGTGTAGTTTGCCTCGAAATGGTTGTGAACTGGCCACAAGACAATGATGACAATAATTGCTGCTTCGTAGGTGGGGTATTAACGGATGAATATTTTGATATTATGAGTATTACATCTGGCCCTGGGTGGGTTTAGCGAATAAGTAATATACTAACGTTGCTTGTGACTTGGATTATTACGTTCCAGGAATTCAGGCAGTTGCTTAAATTACATGTCTATCATTGTTTTGCATGTTTTGGGAATTCACCTATGATGGTTCTTCCTTTGTATGGATTTTTGTACTAATCAGCTCCAATTTTTTTTATAGGCAGGTAATCATCTGTCAAAGAAAAAAAAAGGAGTTGATTAGTACAAATGTTGTATGGTTTCACTTTCAAATGCTACTCTATATCCTTGTTGTCTTCCATATGGAATTTTTTACCACTGAGGGCAGCAGAAAAATGTTGAACATATGTTTTGCACTACAGGTATGACTTCCCTTGGAGTCCCACTAAATACATTCCTTTTTACGGTGGTGCTGAGTATCATGACTATCATCATTATGTTGGAGGACAAAGCCAAAGCAACTTTGCTTCGGTGTTCACCTACTGTGATTACATTTATGGAACTGACAAGGTATTATCAAATTTTTTCAACAAATTTATTTTGCTATGTACATTGTTAAATTACCAGTTTTTCCAAAAGCTTAAGCTACTAGAAAATGATGAATTTAATCATTTAACCATAGTTTAATACTCTCCCTCACATGTGGGCCTAAACTCCCCCTTGTTTAGTGGGTCCCAACACATGAGATTTTTTTTTTGACATTTCAAATGGGAAGTAGAGTAAAGCCATGGATCAAATATAGGATTTCTTGCTCTGATACCATGTTAGGTTACTAGTTCTTTCAAAAACTTGAGCTACTAAAAATTGGTAAATTTAATCATAGTTTTAACATACACATTGTAAAATGGTTGCAGCTGAAAGATGTTTCTGCAATAATTCTTCTTTGATTGTTTTCTTCAGGGCTATCGATATCAGAAGAAGATCTTGCAGAAGGTAACCAATAGTACCTTGCCCTTCTCTTTATCAGTTTGTTTTTGTTAGGATGTTAATCATGTACTATGGCATTTTGGTTAGAGCCTATTTGACATTTTTGTTAACATTTGCGGGGTTTGGAAAATCTGGACACTACTATTTGGTACGGGTCAAAGATTCTTGAATTAGTCTGACAACTTGATTAGTTTCATATCTTGAGAAAGACAAAATTTGAGTAACTCAGGAACTTTGTAGACACTTGTTTCCCCATAATTGTATTCAAGATTGATTTAGCAAGCAGGTAAATGTTCTTCTTTATGTAGAATGTATTAAATGGTTGTCCTGGAGGTTGAACCGCCTTGCATTTTATATTTTGATCGTGAATTTTTTTATTTTGTTTTATGCAGTGACGATCTTTTTTATCTTGGGTTTTGTATTTTATTCTTCCTACTAATTATTTTACGTTGCTTTTTTTTTTTTTTTTTTTAAATAAATTTTAAATCTAATACAGTTGAAAGGGGAATTGAAAGGCAATGGTGAGCAGAATGGAGTCTCATATCGCTTTGCTGCCCAAGATCTTAAATCCGATTAGCTGTGGTACTGCAGAACCCTCCCTGAAACAAAGTTTTTTGTTAAGCTTCTTGCTAGTGACAACATTCTGGAACCTTCTATTTAGAAAGTTAACATCAGTATGCTAGTCATAGTAGAAGTCCATAGTGACCAAGGTGGATATTAACTTGGGGCTCTTAAAAATTGTGATGTTGTGTAGCTTTAGGGAGGGATTTCTAATGTCTAAGATTCAGAATTCGACTTTGTGCTTTAAAACAGAATTTCAGGATTTGGGATCTTGGATTGTGTTTATGAATTTCAGGAAAGTGTTGGTCTTCTATCTTTAGTTCAAAAGTAAAATAAAGTATGCATGTTGATGTTGTGTTGTCTCTGGTCCTTTGAGATATGACTTTCTCCTTTTGTGGATTACCTGCCAATGGTATAATTGTCAGATTTTTGTGCAAATGATTCATTATGCAACTTTATAATAGGCATCCCTTTCCATGTTATTTTCTGTAGATGGTCAGGTTGGTTTTAGCCTTGTATGAGCCGTTGGGATTACTGTATCAATAACTCAATATTGGACTGTATTACATTATTTGCCAAAAGTTTTGGGGATTACAAATTCTAAAACAAAAACCTGTAATGGGGTAGTATTACAATCAATGCCTTACTGTATTACATTATTTGCCAGATGTTTTGGGGATTACAAAGTCTAACTCAACCTGTAAAGGATAAAACTTATGTTTTACATTGTAATTGGATCCCATAATATTTATTTTTATCTCATCTTTTTTAAAATGTATTATTACTTTGGATCTCATAATGTAATCTTAACTCTTAATTGGCATTTGCATTTCAAGAAATGGGATAAGTAGACACCTATTGCTCCAATTACGCAGTGAAGTTCTTTATATTTCGGCCAATTTATGAATGTTTTCCTTCCATCTGAAACGGTATGAAGCCTGAGGAACAAAGAGTGCATGGAGGGGGTTGACATATCTCTTTCAAAGGTTCCAATTTTCAATTATTGTTGCAAAGGTTAAAAAGCTGTTGTTGCAAAGGTTAAAAAACTTGATGAACTTCTTTTCAGCTAAGTAAATTGACGAGCTTTGCGCACTGTTTAGTTAGTCAAAGTTTGTTTCTTTTTACACGGAGCTCCTGAAATTTGTGCGAAGAATTTCGATATAACCGGACTTTAAATTTGTTCCATATCATAGTTTTATATTTCTTAGGATTTATAAATATTTTTCGTGATCAGTTTCTTTTTTATATTAGAAGATAATTCTATACGAAAGAAAACTATTACTATTTTTTTTTTTTTTAAGAGAAAGTTTCAGCCTATGGTGTTTGCTACTAATGACATCACTGTGTTGTCGGAGTATTGTTATGCGAGTATTTGTATAAGCGGGAATTGAATTTTAGACCTCTTATACAATCATCAGATATTTTACTAGTTGAGCTACCTAAAACTCACAACTATAGATTGTTATTTATTTTTGTAAGGCATGCATTGTTCAAATTAAAATTTCTTATTGATATCAAAAAACATTTTAAATTTATTTTAACCCTTTCCATGGTTAGTTCAGGGACAGAGTCATATATAATGCTGCCTTGAAAATTTGACTTTCACCTCAGTTAGTTAGGAATTTGAGTTTTGACTGTGTTGTTACAAACATGAAATATCACATAAGCGTCCTCAAATCTCTCCTCAACTAATAAAGTATGCACATTTTTTTTTTTTTTGACTTATTAAACAACAATGGATCATTTTTTTTTTCTTTTCCTAAAATGAGTTTATAAAAATATATCTTAAATCAATTCTCTTGGAACATTTGTTTACTTTTCTCTTAAACAATAAACATAATAGGAAAAATGTTAAAAGTTACAAGACTTGAATATTGTTGATACCCATTTTTGTGACACATTTCTATAAGTCTGATTCAACCAAGCCCAACCACCCTGTGGGTCCAATTCATGTATTTTATTATATTTTATCCTTTAAAGCATGGCTCAAGCCTTGTGACAAATGGGGCAAATTGAGGAAGTGTGATTTGAAGGGTATGAGTTAGTTTTTTTGGGACCTTTTGCATGAAGCCAGCCCATGTGTGCTATCAAGTGGGCAAGGGACATTAGTAGCATCTTAGGCTCATGGAGGAGGTCTTGTACTCGAAATTTCCGCCATAAAAGAGTTTTTATGCTCTGGCTATTTGTGGCCCAAAGTTTCTGCCTTAAACTACTTTTCCTTTTAAAACATAGTTGGCTCTCATTGGCCAACTCCAGGTACTAGCTCTCAAATAGGTGAGTATTCCAATAATCTGAAATGGTTGATAGAAGGTAGCCAATTAGAGCAAACCCATTTATTTCCTAAATCATGTTAAAAGCATGCTAAACTCTTCCCTAAGAAAAAGCAACCCAGGCCAAGACACCAAATTAGTGTCATGGACTCATGGGGGATAAAAGCCTCTTCTACTACCAAAAACCAGTTATTAGTAACACCCCAAACTCAATATAAAACTCTCTTCAGCTCAAAAATCAACTAATCACTTTTTACCCACATGGTTGAAACTTTAGAGTAAAAGCTCATTCAACTAGCTAACATTTTTACAGTTCTAAAACCAAGGGGTGGAAATATGGATTCAGGGAGACCTTCTCTCTTTCCTCACAACTTGTGTCAATTTTCTCTTCTTGCTGACTGTAGGTCGAAGTTTTGAACCTATGTGCTTTTTCTTTATTTTCTTGTAATTCAATTATGGCATTTTGATTTTTTTCTTGTTAATCACCATTAGCCTTTTGTTCATTATACATTTGGAATTTTGGGCTTAATTCTCCACAAAGAAACATTTCTAAAGAACCCAAGGGGAGATTTGGGCCGTTCTCACATTTACGGCCCTTGTTGCAAAACATCCCTAACAAATACTTAAATATGGTATAAGATGCAAATTTTGGAGAAGCAGTGGCAGTGAGTCAGTGACTGTAACATAAGAATGGGGTGGAATTACAGCCAAGGTTGTGGAGGCTATGGCCCCCCAAAATTTTTTTAATCCTTTATAATATTTATAACTATTTTTTAAAAAAAAGATATAGCCTACAAAAATAGAAGTTGGCCCCTCAAGCAAAAATTCCTAGTAGCACTCCTTGTAGAGATATGGCTTGAATTTTGGTGAGTAATTCCACTAGGGATTCACTTGTTTTTTGCCTAGTTTAAATTGAACTAGTACTCCTTGTTTTGGATGACTTGTCATTTGGTGGAGGTCTACTTGAATTGGATCTCTTTTCACGTGGTGAAGGAGACTTGTTCTCATATTAGTCTTGGAATTCTACTTGACTTTGGAGTCCAACATGAGATTGATTTAATTTAGCCAACCTAGAGAGACAGCATGTGATTTAGAGTTATAATTGGAGCAGACTTTGTCTTTTGCTTGGATTAGTATGGTGCATGTGGACACAAGGAAATTGCATTACAAATTCCATTGCTTGAAGGACTTGCATCTTTGCTGACTTGAATATCCTGTATAAACAAAGTGTGTTGCGGCAAATTTAGAGTTTCACGTGTGTGAGAAAAAGAGGCTTTCTCTTGGTTTGGTTATTTGATATTTGTGGGTTCCAATTTGGAATAGTGGCAAAGGTTTGTTACTGCTTGGTTTGTGAACCTTTGGTTTGGAGATTTGCTCTCTCTTGGTTTGTTGCAACTTTTGGATTTGATTTGTGGTTATTTCTTTGGTTTGTGCACAACTGGTATTTAGTATTCATATTTGGTATTTGTGAACCTTTGGTTTTTTGGTTTGTCTATGTGAGAGAGAGATATTTGGGTGTATTTGGGATTTGGGTTTGTGATAGTGTCTCTACACCAATTTGTATTATCCAAAATTTTTTATTGTGAAATTTGTTCGTCGTGGATGTAGGTTATTGCTGAATTACGTAATTCTTAGTGTTTTGTGTCTATTTTCTTTTGGATTAATTTTCTTTGTTCCTATTGTTTGTTTGGAGATCTTTCTCAAGCCTAAAATATTTTATAACACCCCCGACGTAAGAGAAGAATCAACCAACTGGTTCCAAGATAGGGAAAGCAACCCAAGCAAAACTCTTGAAAAGGTTATCAACCATACTCACTTTCATTCTTTCTCTTCCCATACTTGCCCCAGTTATATGGCTATTATTTATGAGAGACTATGATTGTGAAATAGTCCTAAGGTTGCCAAAATTGCAACTTGGTATTGGTATTGGGCCGATCATTACCTTCTTAGTTAGCAATATTGTTGTGTTCTTGCAATCTTGATTTCCAAAGGCAGAACTTCTTGTAGTTATGGTACTTTGCTATGTTCACTGTGGGGCTTGCCCTCACTGGGGGCCTATAACAAGGAAAGTAGTACAATATCAGGCTCACCAATGTGGCTGATTTTTTTTTTTTTGAGGAACAACAATGTGGCTGAAATTGAAGGTGTATAACAATGACAATTAGAACAACATCAAAACATGCATTTATGATACAAGAGCATGCGATGATTTGGTGATGACAATGGGCTCTAGGAATATTTTTTTTGGGTCGTACTGGAGAGCTTAACAAAGACCTCTCTGTAAATAATATTTTCTTATTTCATCTTAATAATTAGGATGATAAGATGAAATATTTTCTTATAACCTATAATCTGAAAGAAGATTCAAGTTCTCTTAGAAAATGAACCTTAGGTAGGAGATGAATTTACCAATAACACTAGTAAGAGAATAAATGATAAACTATAAATTCATTGGACATATTTTTTATTAGTATAATGAAAATATTTATTATTGTTGCAAATATTAAATCTTGGAAATCATCTATAGTCTCTTATTAAAACAAAAGGCAAAAGACTGTATGGGTTTAGAGGTTTGGTTGGAAGACTCACTTGAGGATATTTCCCCTCTTCTCTTAGTTGATGTTCATTAAGCATTTAGGAATAAATTCCCCGGCTATTCTTGGTTTGGTTTCTCAAAAAAAAAAAAAAAAATTTAATTTATTATTTATTAGTTTTTGTTTTTACCCTTTTCAATTCTTTTATTTAACAATTCAATTCAATTTTGACAACTTATTGGCCTTTGTAATTCATTAAGAAGAATTTTTATTGGGCTTGCTTTTTTTTTTTCTAAGATTTTAGATAAAATTAATTCGTTGTTGGAATTTTTTTATTCTAATTTAAAAAGGCCAAAATAAAATTTGGTGTTGAATATGAATTGTTTTGTTTTTTTTGAGGTTTCTTTTAGGGCATTCAAGTTTTTGTTTTAGGATGATCAAATAAATAATTTTAAAAATATTATATATAAATAATTTTTTCGCAAGTTAGGGGGTTGCATTGGAACCCCCTGGAGACAAGTTGGCGCTGCCCCCTGGGTGTCGAGATCATTAATGCTCATATGAATTCAACTAAAAAAGATTATTATTTATAGGGGTTATATTATTTACTTTGTATGCATATTTTTTAGAGTGACGAAAGAAATACTACAAATTTTACTATATAAGTTTAGTAAGTTTTTTTTATATTTATTTTTAGAATACTAAGTATTTTTAACAGAGAGGAGATAAGGTATTAAAGAAACTGACAATAATGTATATCCAAAGAAACCTAATTTAATAAGTTTTTTGAGAAAGTAGTTTAATAAGTTTTTTTTTTTTTTTTTTTTGCTGAGAGAAAGTAGTATAGTAAGTTTTTTTTTTTTTTTTTTTTTTTTTTTTTTTTTTTTTGAGAAACACATACACACACACACACATATATATAGGGGAAGGGGGAAGTAGTATAGTAAGTTGATATGTCATTAATCACCAAAAAAGTCATTGAATTTATATTTATCATATTGTTAAAGTATCATCGATTGCATTTATTGTTTATCATATTGGTAAAGTATCATTGATCGTATAAGTATTTATTGTCATATTAGTTTATAAGATTTTAAAAATTTGTAGTAGTTTTATTATTATTTTTATTTATTATTATGATGAACATATATAATTAGCTATATACATTAACATGCTTCTTATTATGCGTATAACTTCTACTTTCAATTATGTGTTTTATGAAATTTTGTATGTTGACATTTTGAAGGCTGGCTGTAGCAAACCACAAATCATATCTCAAATTCAATGTATGAATGTCACTTTTTGGGAAAACAGAATATAGCGGTAGATAGTTCTTATCCATATAACAACTATTTTGATACATGGACGAATGATCAATCTATGTTACAACTGCAACTCTTGCAAAGAAGGATTTTTGAGGACATTACAGGGCAAATGGTGGACACTTGGGTTCTTCCAGGTTGTGATGGCTTTAGTACTCATTGTTTCTCATTTATTGCTATGTTGGAGCATTAAGCAAAATAGGAGTTCAAAGTTTACATTTTCTTTTATTAGTCTATATTATTACAGAAGCCTTAGGCTTTGCTATGTATTGTGTTAAATTATTCTATGTACTGACTTGCGTCCATTTTTAAGATGATTCCGAAACATGATTTCATATGATATAAATTAATTAGTCCATGTCACCAACAAAAAAAAAAATTAATTAGTCCATATCAATTTGTCCAATTAACTAGTCATCACATGTCACCAATAACTGTACTTTATCATTAAATGCTTATCACAATTTTTTTTTTTTTAAATCTTCTCTCTATCGAATTAAATTAGCCAAAGGTGTGTGTTCATCAGCTCATACTAAAATTTCAATCAATTATTGCCAATATTCACCTAGTAAATTAAGAAGATAAATCTAGTAGCCCAAACAAGATGTCCAAATAAAAACATCCATGCCCAAATTGGTAAACTATTCATACTGAAAGGGTTATATTCACTAACAAATTGTATTTGGTGGAAGATTCATTAAACTATCAAAAAAAAAAAAAAAAAAACTATCATAAGTTACACTGCCATAAAAAATAAAAATAAATAAATAAAACTAGGAAATTATCATCCAATGCCAACATACCTTAGATTATGAACGAAGGTTTATAGATGTGGATACACTAATTTTGCTCTTAATTACACCTAATTATTCTTTAAACCTTCGTTAATTTTGTTGTAATATATGCACAATATATTTTGATTTCAAAATAAAAAATAATCCGCCGTATATCACTGAGTATTGACTGATTAGCTTGAGCAACATGGTTTCACAGATTGTATCAAAGGTTTTAATTAACCGTCTAAAAACTATTCTCCCTCAAGTCATTTCAGACCCTCAAAGTGCATTTATGCTTGAAAGACTTATCATTGACAACACTACGGTGGCCTTTGAGAGGAGAGGGAAGGTTGGCCATATGGCGGTAAAATTGGACACTAGTAAAGCCTATGACCAAGTGGAATGAGAATTTTTGAGACCGATTATGTTGAAGTTGGGCTTCTCCGTGCAATGGGTCAAGCTAGACATGGAAATTGTCCGGTTTGCATATTACTCAATGCTCATCAATGGTGAGCCCAAGGGATTTATTAAGCTATATATTGCAGGGCATCCGACAAGGGGAACCTCTTTCCTCATATCTCTTTCTTTTATGTGATCATGAGGGCTTATCTTCAAAGTTGAGACAGGCGACAGAGACGAAGCAAATGCAAGGAATACTTTCCTATAAAGGGGGAATCTGTATCTCTCACCTCATATTTTCGGATGACAACCTCTTATTCTGCCAAGCTACAAGTCAGGAATGTCAGCATCTCCTCCACATCCTTGCCCAATATGAAGAAGCCTTCAGGCAAGCCATTAATAGACAAAAAACAACTCTGTTCTTTAGTCATAACACAAGCCAAGAAGTGAAGGAGGATATTCAAACAATGCTAGGTGCACAGATAATGACAGATTGTGAACGGTACTTAGGGCTCCCTATGGTGGCTAGTAAGTCGAAAGTGGGTACTTTTAAGGAAATTTTGGAACTAATCACTAAACAGGTGATAGGTTGGAAAGAGAAGTACATTTCAAAGGCAGGTAAGGAGGTTCTTATCAAATCTATAGCCTAGGCAATACCGACTTATTTCATGAGCATCTTCAAAATACCTAAAGTGGTATGTGATGGCATTAACTCAATCTTGGCAAAATTTTGGTGGGGCCAAACGCAAAATGAGAAAAAAAATCTACGGGATCAATTGGGGGAAACTATGTTCACCTAAGAATAAAGGAGGGATGATTTTTCGGGAACTTAATGCTTTTAACTTAGCTATGCTCGCAAAGCAGGCCTAGCATCTTTTCTAGGGAACACATCAGTGGCGATGCCACTCAGAAGCCAGGGTGTTCCGAGGAACACCCTGGCTTGAATTTTTTTTTTTTTATATATAATAATTTAATTTTTTATTTGTTTATTCTTAAAAAAAAAAAATAGGAACACCCTCAACCAATATCAGGAACACCCTCAAAAATTTTATGCCAAACAAATTTTGAACTAAAAGACATGCAGAGGCAGAGGTGTGTGTACACATGAGGTGTGTGATAATGCACAATGTGGTGTGTTATAGACTCTTAATAGTTAGTAAAAAAAATGAATGAAGCAACTAAACACTAATAATTAATAATTTAATTAACTAGTACATTATAAAAGACAAACAAATTAAATTATGTTAGACTAAATAATAATTAATAATTTAATAATTAATGAAACAACAATACAACAAATTATAGTTTATAAAAGACAAAAAATTTATGAAACAACTAAACAACAATAATTAATAATTTTATTAATATTTCAAATGAACTTATAGTTTATTATACCGGTGCCTTTATTCATTAATTTCTTTTCTTTTTATTTTTTTAATTTTTTTTCCTTTTGAGGTTTTTCGGTATACAGAATGCAAATTTGTTTTGGTTTTAAGAATTTTTTTTTTTTTAAGTATAAACTTCATGCTTGCCAAATTTTGAATTTCGGCCAGTATTTACCGAAATGTCCCGAAACACCTGAAATAGACCGAAATGACCCAAAAGTTTTTCAAAGTGAAATAGGAACACCCTGGATAAAATTCCTGGAGTCACCACTGGAACACATCCGCTATTCTATCAAGTGCATAAGGCTCTTTACTTCCCTACATGTTCATTTATGGAGGTTAAGTTGGGAAGTAACCCCTCGTATGTTTGGTGGAGTTTATTGCAAGTGAGGGAGCTTATAAGGGAAGGCTTTGCATGGCGAATAGGTGATGGTGAAACTATATGGGGGTAGCTAGCTACAAATGGCTTCCTCAATTCCCCATCTTTCAACCTGAAGCGGATCAATCCCAAAAGGTGAGTAGTCTTTTTAACTCGAGCCCACTCTTCTCCATTCCATGTTCACTGCCTCCATAAGAGATGCAGTCCTTGGGATCAAATTAGACAACTCAGGAGGTTGAGACAAGCTGTGCTGGATGGAGACTAAGCACAGAAACTTCATTTTCAAATCTGCATATCATGTTGCGGCTAGAATGGCCAAGCCTCCCGATGGTGAACATTCCTTAGCTGGCCATGATCGCAAGCTGTGGACAAAGCTTTGGACCTTGAATACTCCACGAAAGGTAGGAAATTTTGTGTGGTGAGCTTGTTCCGATAACCTTCCAACTAGAGTAATATTCTCCATCGTAAAATCCAAGTTGATCCGATATGCACCATCTGTGGCCAGCATGATGAAACGACAGTCCATATTTTATGGGAGTGCCCCCTAGCATGGAAAGTTTGGGCTCTAGTCAAAGGTGAATTGCAAAAATGTAGTGCTGATGCTTCAAACTTCTACCTCCTGGTTTGTCACCTAGTTGATCGACTTGATAGGAAGGAACTAGAAACTTGGGCGATGATTTCTTGGACCTTGTGGAATGTGCGGAACATATATCACTTTGAGAGCTTACAGTCCCATCCCACTGCAATCCTTCGGGAAGCCACATCCTTGCTGGATGATTACCGGCGCCTATCTATGTGTCTCCCCAACTGATGAGCATGTTCGTGTGTAGTTTGGTGTGTTTTGCATGTTTAGTAACCCTCTTCTTTAGGTCTGCCAGCCACTATGTTTGACGTTTTCTATGTATGGTAGATTCCTTTGGTTTTTTACTATGCATTTTTTATTATATTAATATACTTCTATCGCTTTTTTGTCAAAAATAAAAAATAACAAAAATATTTTTAGCACAATTATTAGTTGTTTGGTAGAGAAGTTTGAATAATGTTGTTTGTAATTTTTTAAAATATGTATAAGTAAAAAAATATATATAATATTATTTAAAAATTAAAAATGCGTCGTTTAACTACTCCACCAAACAGGGCTAAAGTTTTCAAAATGACGTGGTTTCCATTGTACCCAATGTGTTATTAACTGTAGCATTATTAATCTCGAATACCCTCTGGATTCTGGAATGCCCTTAATGGCCACGAGGCTAATTTTATACTTTTATTATAAAGTGATGAGTGGTAAGAGCAACAGCCCGTCTAGCTCAGTTGGTAGAGCGCAAGGCTCTTAACCTTGTGGTCGTGGGTTCGAGCCCCACGGTGGGCGAATCCAACATTTTTGTTGACACTTTTTGAACCATATGTGCCAAGTCTCTGCCAAGAGCCTAAGAGGTGACAATGGCCCGGGAGAGAGCCCCTACAATTGAATCTGGGCTTTGAAGCCCAGCTTAGATTTCTGATAAAATTTGTTTCTGTCCAATTTTTTATTTCATTGCCGACACCTGAAAGATACCTTAAAGGCTTAAACAATCACAAATCCAGCAAAAAGAAAAAGAAAAAGCACTTTTTTTTTTTTTTTGGGGGGGGGGGGGGGGGGTGGGGGTGTGGTGTGTAGAATATTATTTTACTTGTAAGTTGGTAAATGGTAACTGGAATAGAAGATAACTTTGTCTAAAGTTACGGATAATAGGTGTACGTCTTGTCCTTCTAGTTCTAAGTTCAAACCATGTTGCTTGGAGCTTGTATGGAATTTGTCTTTTACTCTCATTTAAAGAAGGTTTGTCTTAGAAGTTAGGACGAATGTATGGAAGTTTGGAATTTCTTTTGTCTACTGTTCTCCCCAACTTTTTTTTTTTTTTTTTCCTTTTTGAATAAAGTTATATTCAAATTTACACCTACATTGCCGTCACAACTTTAAATTGTATCAATATTTTGTTGTTAAAGAGAATTTTTTTTCCATATCTAAATCATGAACCAAATTTCCTATTAATGAGATGTCATTTAATGTTCGGCCCATAAATATATGCATTTTAAAGATTGTTTTCTTTAAAAACAACTAAATTTTGAAGAATTTATATATATGATATGTTTTATTAATTTCCAATCATCATTTTAATGATTGACACTATGATAGGCATAGGAAAAACATGCAATTAGCTGTGGATTTAATGAACTCTATAGAATAAAGATGTACAGAACTTTGTAGTTTAGTTGGTATATTTTATGATATTTTAAAATGAGACATTTAGGGTACAAATCATTCTTCCTAAACTATCAAATTATATATATATATATATATATATATAGAGAGAGAGAGAGAGAGAGAGAGAGAGAGAGAGAGAGAGAGAGATGTTTAGATTAATTAACACAGTATATTAAGTACAACTTGAACTGATTTAGCAAATAATAATTTTTTTATAAAATATATATATATATATATATATATATAACTTGAACTGACCCCTTTATATTTATTGAAGGAGGGAATTCTATGGTAGCCTTTTTTGTTTTTTGTTTTTATAGGGGGGGTATGGTACTCAGAATCATGTAATTTTCAAGTGATTTAATGAATATAAAAAAAAAATAAAAATGGGTTAGGATAAAAACACTTAAAATAAAGTGTCATGAATATAGTGTGCACCTTGCCCTATTAGATAGGGCAGAAAAATACTTACTATACATCAGAAACATTTATGAGGCCCTTAAAGTTATCTTTTAAGGCACATCCATTCAAAAAGGCCTAAATTCTTTTTGGGCCTCCAAGCACCCAAGGATACTCCCGAGTTTATCATTGGTTATAAGGCCCATCAATTGCGCATCTCTGGTTTTAAGCACACGAGTGAAATAATGCAATATATGAACAGAACCGCGATGATGAAAAGAAACAGTGAATCTTTCTCTCCAAAACTCATACATGCATTTCCATCATGAGGCTCATATCTGATCACCATGAAAAAATATATAGAAATGATACTCTACAACATAATACAGTTCAATGGTTCATAAAAAATTAAAAAAGAAAAAGACCCATTTAGGCAAATTATCCCATAAGTTAAAAAGCAGAAACTGTAGGTGAGAGACAATAATTTGATTCAGTGGCTATGAAATGATCAACCAATCTAAGTTAAATCTTAAGTGATCTACAAAGTGGGATGAAAGACATTATTATTATAAATTTCACCTAGAGTGGGTCCATCAATCATGTAGCCAGCTGTTTCGAATTGCAAAACAAGTTTCAGCTTTCAGTGTTTTTAGGCCTCCTCTTCCTCCTTGGCCCATTTACTTTTCCCCACTTTTATAAAGGAAGAGAAATTGCAAATTAGCTTTACCAGTATGTCCTAGAGAGCTTTATGATTTGGTTTGGTCTTCTTCTTCTTGGTGTGGCATCATTGGGGAATGTCAGCTTCTCAATCTTTGCCCGACACGTGGTGCGGACCCTGCTACTCATGGGGCCTGACTACATGACAGTCCTTGCACCCTTGCCAAAGACCATTCTATTACCTATTCAAAGGAATCTACTCAAAACTCATTGTGGTACGAAGGAAAATTCTTCCAGATTATTTCTTAACGGTTGAGATGCCCGTTAACTTATATTTTGTGAATTCTAATTAGTTTAATTAATAAAAAAAAATTTATTATCTAATAAGAGATTTAAAATTTGATTTTTACTTATACTAAAAATTAATTAGTATTTTAGTTTATTAATAAAAAGCAATCATCACGAACGAATAATAAAAAAAAAAAAAAATTCACATCACATTCTTAATGAATCTTATACTATGTTTAAATAATATACGTGAATAAATTTATAAATTGACACATAATGGGTTAAAGGAGATTCATTCAAACTAATTTAGGGTCTAATTGAGATCCACTTATTTTGTTAAAAATGAAAAATTTTTGTTAAAAGTACTGTAGATAAAAATAAAACTTAGTTAAAATAGTATAGTGAAACTCATAAATAGTTCTAAAAAGTACGATAAATATTATTTAAACAAGTCAGATGACATATTTAATATATTATGCAACATAGAGTACATGGGCATTGTTTTTTTTTTTTCAATGGTGAATTAGAGGAATATTTCTCACAACCAAGTTAAGTTAAACTTTTTCTCTACAATTAATTCGCCCTTGCGAGAAAATGGAAATTTTATAATTTAATAAAAAGTCATACAATACCTCAGTCCTAACCTAAGTCCTGTCTATCAAAGTTGGTTAAGTTGCAACTATCTTCTAGGACACACTGAAAAGACACGGTGAGAGATACAGACAAATTCCCAACATTTTGACGGTAAGTTACCATAGTTAAGTTACGAATTCGAACTACTACGAGCTCTGCTTGTGCTAAATAAGGAAATTGGTGAATGACAAAACCAAAAGGCTCATTGGTATCCTAAGTGTGTGTGCAAACAGAACAATATCTTCACTGTTAAGAACAATGCTATACAATTCAAAATTTTCTTTTATAGAATATTATACGCAGTAATTATATCCTCGTAACAGATAATTTAAACAAAACTGTAAGCAAACCAAGTTTTATGGAGTATACAATTTATGAGCTTGCTTAACAACAAAAGTAGAATATTCAAGTTTGGAGCTTGAACCATGCCAACAAATAATGTTTAAACTTAAGCATGATAACAATACACACATATGTAACAAACCATCTCTATTTCCTAATTATTAAATTATATAAATTTATATTATATTTATATTTTACACACAAACATTCACACACATCATAATTTACACAAATAGCATTATAATAAAAAGTGATGCACACAATCAATATTAGACACACTCACACATAATATAAATTTATAAAAAGAGTGATACTTACAATTCACAAACACTTACTTTTTACTCTTAGAGTAGGAAATACTTGTAATAAGGGTGTACAATTTAAGTCAAGGTGTGCAAAATTATTTTTAAAAATAAATTAAAGAATTAAACAAGCAAAAAAAATGTATATATATATATATATATATGTATATAATTTTTTTTAAAGTCAAGGGGTTCAAATAGAGTAGTGCCACCCCTGTCTTCAAAAAATCAAAAAAAAAAAAAAATTTGAGCTCAGCTTGATTTGTTAGTTAAGTCAAGCTTAAGCTTAATAAGGGTGTCCAAATTTTAAGTTAAGGTGTGCAAAAATATTTTTAAAAATAAATTAAAGTATTAAATAAAAAAATTATATATATAATTTGTTTGGAAGTCAGGGGGCTCATTCGAACCCCCTAAATATAGAGTAACGCCGCCCCTGTCTTCAAAAAATCAAAAAAAAAAATTGAGCTTAGCTTAATTCCTTACTTAAGTCAAGCTTGAGTTTAATATCAAGCTCTTCAGCTCAAGATATAACACACGTACAAGTATGTTAAAAAATTAAATACTTTCTAAAATACACTTTATACCCTTTGTGTTTGAGGTTACAATAATATGCCGAAATATTAGTTACAAGAGTGTCATTAACAAAAATGATATCATTTTGGATATGAAAATAGAAAAACAAAAAATATGTGATGGACCATAAAGTAAAAGGCACATTGGCATTATTGTAATAATTGTTGGTGTAAATTGTAAGTTTAAAAGTTGAGAGATTGATTTAGAAGTAACCCATGATGTGAAATACATTTTAACCAAAATTATTAGGAAAATTACACTTTACCTCCTTAAACTATGACCAGTTTTACACTTTTTACTCTAAATTATGATAATGCACTCTTTACCTCTTAAAATTATACTCCCTTCAACACTTACCACCATAAACTATTAGATTGCACACTTTATCCCCTCTAAACTATATGACCTCTTTTATACTTACTTCTATAAACCTTGAGGATACACACTTACTTCTCTAAACTATTATTTATGGGATGGAATAGAGTGTAAAGTGTTACACGAGTAATAGTATAATGGAGTAAGTGTGTATTCTCATAGATTAGGGATATAAGTGTAAAAAAGTGTATAGTTTAGGATGGTAAAATGTAATTTTCTCAAAATGTTTCTGCGCACAATATCTATAAGCTCATTGGACATGTATGTAATTGTGTAGGAAAAAGATATCAAATCCAAGACCATTTAAGTGCTCCAAAACCCATTCAATTCTAAATTCAGGCAATCAAATGCAGGCTATGCAGCCCTATTGATTGGATTTTATTGAGCCTAAGAGAAAAATGGTATTGTATGATACTGGCCATTAGTTGGCTCGTTCGTACCAAATAAGAACCAATTTTGGATTTTATTTTATTTTGTATTATATGATATAGATAAATCATATTTTAACATAATCTAAGCGTAACTATGTGAGATTTCTTTCGAATGCTTGAACTTTAACTTTTACTCTTCCATTTCACAAATATTTATATTTGTGGAATGATCATTCTCTCAAGGATGGATGGTGATAGACATTATTTTTAATAAGAAAATAATTTGGAATAAGAAAAAAATAATATATATATATATATATATATATATGGGCTGTGTTCAAGTTATACCTGATGTAATTCTAAATAATGTTACACCACTCAATATTTTTTAATTGGATGAGAATATTAACAAATCCACCGTTAGATTATATTATCTTCGTATATTCTTTATGCTTGCAAAATTTCAAGGTGATAAAAAATTAATAGCCATGTCATCAATCAATTGTTAAAATTCAAATTTTTGTAGTTTAAAATAATGCATAAAAGATAAATTTATGGATCAAATGGTAAACAGTTTCCGATGGATATGAAAATTGGCATGCATGTTAAGAACATATAGAACATGTAATTTAACGGTTAGATTTTCAAAATATTAATTCAAGTTGCACCAGGTGTAACTTGAACCCAACTCATATATATATATATGAGGGGGATCAAGATATAAGAAATGAGAGTTTTTTTTTTTTTTTTTTTTACTGTTGTAAACAGGAAAATAAAAATATAGGTTAAGCAAAGCATATGGAAAGCTAGCAAATAGGGGAAAGTATCCCAAACTAAATATTTGATTATCTCTGGGATTGATAGGCCGAGAGCAACATTGGTAAAACCTAAAAAAAATATTCTATTATTTCCATCAAGAAAAACAGTCTTTCCCAGGTAAGGGAGCGAAATTGGAGGAACAAAGAGGCTCACTTTGTAGCTAACTATGTTGTTGGCATTATGAATTATGAAATTTAGTTGGACTTTAGAAAAATTACAACTTGAGTTTGGAAGACGGCAAATATTATTGGCTGATATGTTGAAACTTTGGAACCGGACTATAATAGCAATTATAATGTGCACCTTAACCACAAACTTTTGAAGTCAATATCTCAATCCCAAATTAATTATAATGTCCACGTAATGTACACATTCCAATTGCCTCATATTTTATGATAGATAACTATCCTTAAATTTGTTAATTAGAACTCTAATCAAGCAGTGATGGTGACGGAATAATAATAATAATAATAATATTATTATTATTATTATTGTTGTTTTTTTTTTTAGGTTTTACAATACAGTTCTAAATCACACATTGCAAATGCCCTAAAATACAGGATAAATGTTTGTACTTAATCATATTGGTATATTGTTAACTACTGACGGTGGCAGAGTCACTAATAAAAGAACTTTAAAATTGATCACTCCTAGTCCTAGGTAGTTCCTTATCAAGTAATTCAACTACTCCGAACCTGTTAACCATTTTTACGTAGGTTATGAGCCTAGGTGGTGAAACTAAGGTGCATTTCAAGCCATATAAATGAACACTTTGTATTCTGACATACAAAAATTAAAATGATTTCAACCGCAAATACATGATATAAAAATTATTTGTTCTTTCAAAACGTTAAAGTTAATTCTCTTTCTTTTTTTTTTTTCTTCTCAATATCCTTTTTACAGATCATGTTTCATTTAAAAATATAAAGAAAATATATTCCTTTATATCATTGGTTTTAAGTGTTAAGAATTTATAAAATTAAAAAAAAAAAAAAAAAGGATAGGGGAAAAAAAGTGAAAGAAAAAAGAAAAATTTTAGTTCAAGAGAAAAAAAAAAATTACAAAAATATTGTTACCTTTTAAAAGTGTAAGAACATTGAAAATTATGTAGTAACTTATCATTTTTCATTAATTAGTGTATACATAATAAAATTTGGAAACAATTACATAATAAAATTTATAAATTGATATATATTTTTTAAAGTTAAATTCTAAAATTTTAGATGCCCAAAGGCATGGTTACCATATGGTTTTAAATTGTTATAGTGTAAATATTATATGATTTTGACAAAAACTTATATAAGTTATATGAGAATTGAAAGTGAAAATTTGACAATGAAAAAATGAAATCACAACTTATTTAGATTTTAAAACCTAAGAGCATCCATAGCAAATGTTGCAAAAAAAATGTCATTTTGACACACCAAAAGCCTACTTTATTATTTTACCTTATCATTTTACAATATCCCATTTATCAGATGTTTTATTTTTCAATTCTATACATTAAAATAATATATTAAATTCCTCCCCCATCATCATCATCAACAACAGCAACAACAACAACCAAAAAAATTGTTGGCCTAAAACCAAAACACCTATCCAAAACGAGCATGATCCTCAACCAACGATCGGCATAAAACTCCAGCCCAACCGACCCACAACCCACACAACGCCGATCCAAAACGTCGACCCAAAACTCACACCGAAACCCATCCCAAATCTCACACCAATAACCCGATTAAGAGAGATTTGAAGGTCAGCGGCGAGGGCTGTGGATGTCAGTGGCGAGGGTTGGAGCATGAGGCAGCTAGATCGGCGGCGAGCTGTGGAGAATGAGGCGGCAAGATCAGGGGCGAGGACTGGCGAGATCGACGGCGAGAACTGGAAAGTGAGGTGGCGAGACCGGCGACAACTTTCTTGAGAGTGATCTTGAGCAACTTTCTTGAGCAGGGAGGAGAGGGAAGAGATAGAGAGTGACAGAGAGAGAAGAAATGAGATAGAGTCAACAGAGAGAGAGATATCAGTGGAAGAGGAGAGAGAAAAATGCAATAAAATAATAATATCCCATTTTGCAATTATTGTCCGTATCGTGGCAAATTCCAATGGTACTGTAGCAATATGGCATAATTTTTGAGATTTGGAACATTTGATAAAGCTCCGTTTTTGTGTTTGGTGTGCCAAATGTGCCAAATATTTGGCATTTAGCACATCTGCTGCAGATGCTCAAATCGACACAATATAATGGATATGTTATCTAACATTATGGGTAATCTAACATTAAATTATCGCTTAATATTCACGTGAGTGGTATTTTATTGTACATGTTGGACTTAACTATGACATATATAATGCCTCTATCTTATGCTCATCCATAAGGAGTATAAAGCTATCTATGTAAGCAAGTGTATAGAGAAATATGTATAGAGAAATATGTATGTAAAATATAGATTTCACCCTCCCTGAAGTTGAATCCGTGACTTTGCTACTTCTTTTTGACAGCTAAAGTTTAAGATTATTTTCATTTTGATCCTTTACGTTTCAAACCGTTTATTTTGGCCCTTCATATTTGATTTTTTTCTTCATGTTAACCATGTTGTTGGTTTCATTTTCATATTGGCCCTATTGTAGGATTCTATGCTAACACAAGGCAAGTAATGCAGAGCCGGCTGAATGTTAGAGCAAGAAATGCGGCTGCCAAACGCCTCAAGTAAAAAAAAAGCCCCCAAATTTTAACCAATAAGGTTATTTGTAATCAATAAATAAAATAATATTTTTTTACCAAATGGAAAACAAATAAAAAAGAGAGAAAAATGAAATGTTTATAATATTTCTCACAACACTTTTACAACTAATATTAAGTAGTAGGTTATTATTGATGGCAAAAAATTAATTATAGTGATATTTTCAAATAGAAAACAAAAAGCAACTTAAAACATAAGATTTGTTATAAAAAAAATTGTGAATATTGCACTGTTAAAAAAATAAAAATAACACTAAGATTTGAGTTAGCAAACTTTTACTAATTCTCATCTAAGTCTATCACTAACATTGTTTTTTTACTTACCATTATCAATCTGCTGGCTACATCAATTAGTATGAAAAATTTTGTCAAATTTTTGTTGTCTATAAAATTTCTATAAAAAAAAAAAAAAAATTCTAAGTAATTCATAGTAATTAATAGTAATTTTGAATATAATACAAGAAAATTAATTTTCGCCTTAGACCCCCCAAATGCAACAAGCCGCCCTGAAGTAATGTTAGCAAGAATAACTATAGCAAGTGAGCATGTCGACAAAGACGTTGGATCTTCAAGCAATGTGTGGCAGTGCATGTGAACTTCGATGATGCCGGTTCTCATCCATGTTAGCAATTCGAAGAGAGGCAATCTTTATGGTGATGAAGTCGACTAGATCGGAGCAAGATACGTGACAAAGATGGTAGGGCAATGGTTTCAGTGTACTGAAGGTGGCGGTGGCAATGACAAACAAAGGCAATGAAAGGCATTAAAGAAAACAAGACTGCTTAAGAACATGTTGGAGGATCAAAGTGATGACTTTAATACCATGTTAGAATTATTGAATAATTTTATTGTATTTGATAATAGTGAACTGTATAGGAGATGCCCTTATATCAAAGACATATGAATGCAAAGCAAATAATGTGTTGTTTAGATAATATACGCTAATAGTTGTTTACACTAAAAGTCTAGATTACTTAAGGAAATCATCTGACTAAAGTGTGCTGAAGATAGTCATTTTCGTTGTTGATTCCGCCTATCTCTCCTGAAATGACCAATGATAGAAGAGAAAATCCTACAGAAAATAATATCCCAAAAAGATATGTTGGATAAACATAGGGCTATTTGGTTGGTTAGTTTGAGTAATATTACTTGTGTGTTTTTGATATACGTGTGGGTGAAAAAATGTATTGTAATGATGTGTATAAAATTGTTCAAAATGTGAAAATGTTAGTTAAAACTAACCTATCAAACATGCCATATTAATTCAGTTGGAAAGACCGTGAGTGAACAATAAAAGGTCAAAGACCTCGAAGGAAGTGATTTATTACAAGGAAAATGAAAGTCCTAAGAAGCACTGAAGCTTTGAGAATGACAAGCTCGAGAAGAGAACATTTGCATTAGTTGAAATTAATAATCCCTAATGTTAGGTATTGTATATTTGTGCTATAAAATATAAAGATTTTAGACTCATTCAAATAGGTTATGTGTTTTTTTTTTGGTGTTCTTTCTGCTTTGAAAAATAAGTTTCCAGGCAAAAAATCACAAGCATTCATAATACAACAACGAGGTTCAAAGTGGAAATTAGCGTCCCTCGCATAGTTTGAATTTGTTTGTCAATAACCTATTGAGGCCAAAGATGTCAAATCTGTCTTTAGGGATTCAAAATTTGGTGGTGGATGACAGTTGGGGGCCTTGGGGCTTACATTTATTGACTCATAGAATATTCACGATTGACTAATAAGACATTTTTACTACTTTAGTTTTAATTATATACTACATATAGTCAATTTGGGTGCCACAGCTACAGCCTGCAATCCAAGAACCCATTAAATACTCCAATAAACTCATGCGCTTTTTTGGTTATTGAGACGAATGAAGAAAAAAGACAAATAAGGTGGAAAAAAATAAAAAGAAAAAGACAAATTTATAAAGAAACCAAACAGCTTTAAACGAAGATTCAACAATTTTTAATTTTATTCTTGAATGGAAGATTCAACAAATTTTTGATTGCTAAAATTTCCATGAATCAAGCTAATTTAACATGACTAACTCTTTATGTCACAACATTTGGACACTTGTTGTCAAATGCAAAGGGTGTATGTTGTAAAACGCTATTTGCTTTTTTTCTATTCTTTTTTCCCCATATATAACAGTTCCTTGAAAATTATATGTACAACATCGCACTATATATATATAAACATGTGCCAATCACTCAAAATTATTCTAAATTACCATAGATATGCTCATATATATTTTGTCCCTATTGAAGAAAGAATATTGATTTTTAGATGGGTTGAGTTCAAGTTAAACATTGTTTAATTTTAAATAATGTTATAATACTCAATTTTTGTTTTATTCAAGTTTTGAATACATGCATTGTTGGATTATATATATATATATATATATTTCATGCTTCTAAATTTTTAAAATGATTAAAGATCAATAATTATGTTATTTGTTAAATGTTTAAATTTCAAATTTATGTTTTCTCAAATTATTTGTAAAAGATAAGTTTTCAGATTGAATAGTATATAACATTTTATTGGTATAACATTTGATACGTTTTTTTTAGTGTGTAGACAGAGATTGAACTCCTAATCTCTTAGTATAATATTTGATACATACGTGTATTAAAAATATTTTTTCCCCGGCTGAATTTTGGAATAATTCGTCCCTTTCGGTTTTGTTCCAACTCATATTCATCCCACCTAATGTTTTTTCCCATAGATTTCATGTTGCCTAACGTTCACCTCATAAACTGTTAAGTAAAACATATGTTAATGAATGATTTGTTCTTCACATTGGTCTTACAGATTTATTGTAGCAATCATAAACAACTAACCTGAAAGGACGGCAGTAGTTACAAGGAAAAAACAAATCCTAGTGGGAAGCTATTTTTAGAGCCTCAACAAAACAAAAGGTTAGGTAATTTGGATAGTAATAATTTGAAGGGACTGCGCATTTGTTGTGCGTGCCATTGAAATTTTTGAGTTTTTAGGCTGTGTTTGTTTTTTTGGAAATTGATATTTGAAAAATATTTTTTGTTTTGCTTATTTTGTAGTGATTAAAATTGTTGGCCAACCAAAAATTATTTTTTGGTTGACTGTAAAATTAAAACACTTTGACAGAAAATGTTTATATTTCCATTTTTAGTCCTTTCATTTTCTGCCTAATTCAAAACTAATCAACCAAACCTCCCATTGTTAGCTGCCTAACCACCACCGAATGTCCTACATCTTTAGTGGCCAACCACTGTTGGCAGCTGCCGACTGCCAATCACGATTTTTTTAATATAAAATTCTCACATGTTTATTATATATGTGCTTGGGAGATGAAAAAATGTGGAAAAATAGTAGAAAATTTGTTTTCCATAATATTTTCAAGAACTCATCCAAACACTTGAAAATATTTTATGATCAAAAAATATTTTCTGTTGAACCAAACACAACCTTAATGATAGGACGTAATTTAAAAAAAAAAAATTAGATAGTTATAAAGGGGTTGAAGGATTTGAATTGTGGATGTTTCCATTAAAAATAACAAGAGATGTCAGTTGAATTACAAAAGTCTTGACAATGATAAGATGAAAATGTTATGGCATAAAGTAAGAAACAAGATAGTGAAATAAAAGTAATGATCAATATTGCAAAAGTTTTGTGGTTCAACAGTTTGACACTTATTGATGTTTCCAATAAAATTATTTGTAGTTTAAATCTCTCATTCCCATAGTAACTATCAAATTATTAAAAAAAAAAAAAAAAAAGTAATACCCCTTCCATTCCAAATTGCTATGCCACTCTATCATTTTTAAATGTGCCAAATAAAATTCTCTCTTTGCAAAGTCAAAAAATAAATGTCTTTATACACCAGCCGTCAATACTATTATTTCACTCAAATATAAATTAAAGATGATAGTTTTAAAGACTTATTTATTTCATTTAAAAAAATCGCATTAAATGATGTAAAAAAATTTGATTTTGTATTGAGGCTTAATAAAATGGGATGCATGCAGTAATAAATATAGAGGAAAAGAAGAAGAAGATGCAAGGAACTCTTTTGAGAAGGCATCTAGCAGATTCATGATTTTGCACTCTCCACATATAAGTGATATAACATGTAAAGGAAAAGTTAACGAATGTTTTATGAGTATTAGTTTAGAAAATATTTTTAGAAACTTTTTATTGGAAAAGAAAAAAAAAATTGATAATTTTTTATGTCTTATTAAAGTAGTTTCAAATATATATTATTTCTTCTAAAATAGTCCATTAGAAGGTCAAATGCTCTAAGAGCACTTGTTAATATAACCCAACATATTATGATACGATTGATATATACAAATATGTTTTTTCATATATATATATATATACATATATATAGATATATATATATATATATATATATTTCTTTTCTTTTGTGTGAATCTTTGTATGGTTTTTAATGGAATAAATGTAAGTATGACCTTTATTGGATTTATTTATATATACTTACTTGTTTGCACATAACTTTTTAGAACCTCATTATTTTAAAGTATAATTATATTTTTATCTGACTTAATTTTTCTTCAAAATCAATATAAAAATAAGCTATACCAAATTCGCAAAAAGTCATGCATCAACAGGATTAAATAAAAGAGAAACAGAAACAAAGGAAGCACCTGCTTTCAAAAGTTGAATTATTCAATTGAAATGAACTATAGAAATTGTGAATGATATTACTCCTGGAAAATCGGGATAAGAAGACCAAAATGCCAAATTAGGCTATGCACGGTCCAGACTCCAGATTACATACGTGCCAGCTACCTACTATTGAGGCCTTAAAAAATAAAATAAAATATAATAAAATATAATAAGTAAGAAAAATATTATATCAACAATATTTTTATAATAAATTTTAAAAAATAAATTATTAATAATTTTAATTTAAATATATTATTATAATTATATTTTTACCCATAATTAATCAATAACAATCAATCATTTCAGAGTTATCGTAAAAGTATTATGAAAATATAATAAACCCATTATTTCTTAAAAAAAAAAAAAAACTCGGGTCCAAATTGCATACGAGATATTTGAAGAACTTTTTGAAGGGAATTCTCTAACAAGTCTTGGTCAACACTGTCCAGAAGAACTGGTTGGAGTTCATTTCCTAGGTTGCCCTTTTATGTCCACATTCTGTATTATAAAAACACATGAACAAGAGGAAAGCCAAATTTAATTTGAGAGAGAGAGAGAGAGAGAGAGAGAGAGAGAGATAAAAAAGAAATAATAGAAAAATTTTGTATAATAATACTACTACACTATTTAAAAAAGAAAAAGAAAGAAACGGACAAGGAAGACTCTTCCCCACTAGACCCACACAACAAGACCCAACAACACAAAAAGAAAGAAAAAAATATATATAAATAAAGCAAAGAAACATCAAAGGCAGAGAGAAAAGAAGTGAGTGGCCAAAGCCTTAGTACCACTCCTTCATTACTGCGTGTGTTTCACCCCCCAATCACCAGCAAGTAACGACCAATCCCCATGTTGTGTTTCCGCACGTTGGACTGTGTTTTTACCCTTCCTAGGTACCAGTTCCCATCAGCATGGCTCCATCATGTTCCCCACGCGCATGGTAGCGGCGCGTGAAGGCGCGTCATCACCCTCATACTCGCTTCTCTCACTCTCTGTTTGTGTGTGTGTGTCAGTGTGTGAGAGAGAAATACTTTGGTTTGGTCTCAAAAATAGCTGAAGTGACCCATCAGTGAAACTAAAACCACAACCCCCCTTTCACTACCCCCAACCCCAAACAAACAAACAAACAAACAAACAAAAATCTTCCTAAATCGCCGGTCTCCGGCATGGCCACTCGCCGGAAACTGAAACTCCGGCCACCACCCAATTCCTACTTTCCAGGGCTAAATGCAACCAAAACGCCACCGTTTCAGCAGCTCCCTCCAACCCCACAGAAATGACAACTACAACAAGAGGAACGATGAAGATTCTAAATTAAGAAAAGAACAAAGAACACCAATACCCTTCAGGATTGAGAAAATCCAAAGCAAGACCCCAGCTTTTTTGTGTTTGTTTTTCATTTGGGTCCTGACAATGGCGGCTTCTACTAACACTACAGCACCACCTCCAGTGGACTCGGTCTCAGCTGGAACAGCTTCAGCTGCAGCCTCGGCCTCAACTGACGAGTTGACTGCAAAGGCAGTACACAAGAGGTACGAAGGGTTAGTCATGGTTCGTACAAAGGCTATAAAAGGCAAAGGTGCGTGGTACTGGGCGCACCTTGAGCCCATGTTGGTTCATAACACTGACACCGGTCTTCCCAAAGCAGTCAAACTCAGGTGTTCCTTATGCGACGCCGTTTTCTCAGCTTCAAACCCGTCACGCACTGCCTCTGAGCACCTCAAGCGTGGCACTTGTCCCAATTTCAACTCAGTGGCAAAACCCATTTCCTCTATCTCACCCTCTTCGGCTTCTATGGCTTCCCCTCCACCTCCTCCTTCAGCTCCTATGCAACACAACCATCGTAAGCGTAGCTCTTCTTCGGTTTCAACTGGTGGTGGTGGAGGCTCTGGTTCTTCGTACCAAGTACCACCGTTAGCGATAGTGGATCCGACGAGGTTTGAGCTGCCGTACTCTCCGACGGTGTCGGCGACGACGGTTGTTACGGCGGTGAGTGCTGGGACCATGCTGACACAACAACCGCATTTGATGTTGTCTGGTGGGAAAGAGGATTTGGGGCCTCTTGCTATGTTGGAAGATAGTGTGAAGAAGCTCAAGAGTCCGAAAACTTCACCTGGGCCGACACTAAGTAAGACTCAGATTGATTGCGCGCTTGATTTTCTCACTGATTGGGTGTTTGAGTCATGTGGGTCTGTCTCTTTTTCGAGCTTGGAGCACCCGAAGTTCCGAGCTTTCTTGAATCAAGTTGGGTTGCCGGGAATTTCTCGGAGAGAGTTCACAGGTGCTAGGTTGGATACTAAGTTTGAGGAAGCTAAGGTTGAGTCTGAAGCGAGGATTAGAGACGCTATGTTCTTTCAGATTGCCACTGATGGGTGGAAATTCAAGAATTATGGGGTTTTGGGGGAAGAGAGTTTGGTGAATTTGACTGTGAATCTTCCAAATGGGACTAGTTTGTATAGGAGGGCAGTGTTTGTTAGTGGTTCCGTGCCTTCTACGTATGCCGAAGAGATTTTGTGGGAGACAATCACAGGCATTTGTGGGCATGCTGTGCAGCAATGTGTAGGAATAGTTGCAGACAAGTTCAAGGCAAAGGCATTGAGGAATTTGGAGACTAAGAATCATTGGATGATTAACCTTTCTTGTCAGTTTCAAGGGTTCAATAGTTTGATTAAGGACTTTAGCAAGGAGCTTTCATTGTTCAAGACAGTCACTGATAATTGTTTCAAGCTCGCCAATTTCGTTAATTACAAGTCTCAGATTCGAAATATTTTTCATAAGTATCAGTTGCAGGAGTACGGACAAGCTGGATTGCTTAGAGTACCGTTGCGCGAGTATGAGAGTGTAAACTTTGGGCCTGTATATACAATGGTGGAGGATATACTGAATTCAGTTCGAGCACTACAGTCGATTTTGCTGGATGATTCATATAAGATGGTAGCAATGGAGGACCCAATTGCAAGAGAAGTCGGGGAGATGATTCAGGATGTGGGGTTTTGGAATGAATTGGAGGCAGTGCACTCGCTGGTTAAATTGGTCAAGGACATGGCTCAAGAGATTGAGGCAGAACGGCCATTAGTTGGGCAATGCCTACCACTTTGGGACAAGCTTAGAGAAAACGTGAAGGATTGGTGTTCCAAGTTCAGCATTGCAGAAGGACCCCTAGATAGGGTGATTGAAAGGCGGTTCAAGAAAAATTATCACCCAGCTTGGGCTGCTGCTTATATACTTGATCCTCTTTATTTGATTAGGGACACTAGTGGGAAGTACCTTCCACCGTTCAAATACTTGACACCCGAGCAGGAAAAGGATGTGGACAAGCTCATAACCCGGCTTGTGTCGAGGGAAGAAGCTCACATTGCGCTAATGGAACTTATGAAATGGAGAACAGAAGGGCTTGAAGCAGTCTATGCACGAGCTGTGCAGATGAAGGATAGGGACCCCATTACTGGAAAGATGAAAATTGCCAACCCCCAGAGCAGTAGGCTTGTGTGGGAAACTTACCTTACTGAATTTAAGTCACTAGGGAAAGTTGCAGTTAGGCTTATCTTTCTTCATGCAACTTCTTGTGGATTCAAATGCAATTGGTCTTTCTTGAGATGGGTTTGTGCCCATGGGCACTCAAGGGCAGGTATGGACCGGGCACAGAAGTTGATATTCATTGCAGCTCACTCAAAACTTGAGAGACGGGATTTTTCCAGCGATGAAGATAAGGATGCTGAGCTGTTCTCCTTTGCAAACGGTGAGGATGATGTGCTAAATGAGGTTCTTGTTGATACATCCTCAGTGTAACATTTTTCTTTTCACTTGTTTAGAAATTTAAATTTTTAGGATTTATTGAATTCTTTCCACAACTTCCGTTTTTCTTCTCTTCCATTTTTGGTATTTCTTTACTTACTCTTTAGAAGATTTTGGGGCAGTCAGGTAGGAAAGAGAGGGACATTGATAGGGAGATTGAATTTTGAACTCCTACTTGTGCTTGGCCTCATGATTTGAGCAACTGCCTATCTTCACCCTAGATAATATTAAAGTTTTTGGGTTTGCAGAAAAGGAAATCTTCTTGTTTGTAAAGATAGAGACTGCTGCATGAACAAAGTTACAGAACAGGAAGAATGTTGTAAAATTTTTGTTCCTTCAATTAATTCCAGATAAATAATATTTATGAAGAGGAAGGTTTTATAATTCCTCCTTTAGCTTTATGATTGAATCTCTACTATAAACCTTTTCATTAGATTTGGTGAACTAAAATATGGATGATAATCTTAGTGAACATAGAGCAGCACTAATTGTTATCTTCAGCGTGGATGGCATAATCATTTATCAGAGTTGATTTGGCTTGTAATTTAGAAATGATGCTCTTTCGTGATTTGGTTGTAACACTATGTCTTTAGATCTGCAACTTGTATATATTTACATGTACTAGTTGATTATCTCAAGAAGACATTGATGATTCAAAAACTAACCTTGGTCATCACGTTCTCAAAATCCTAGAATGCGCTGCTTTGTTCCATAATTTTGCACTTCTAATACTATTCTTCACCATTTTACCATGATTAATGAAGAATTCAATCTGCAAATGCATCCCAAAATTCAATTGCACATTTGAAGCCAATGTAACTGAAGTTGGGATGCATGATTAGTCTTCAGTTTAACACCATGCCCCACAGTGCTCTTTGTGACAATAGCTGAACAGTAAAGAGGGGTTTTGCGTTGGAAGCTCCAAATGTCCTTTCTGCAAGTGTCTTGTGGTTGGTCTCTTAGCTCACTAAAGTTGGGATGAGATTCCAAGTTTAAGTGGGGCTTCCTTTACAAAATAGGTTCTAGCTTGAACCTTTTACTTATTTTTACTGGCTGAGACACTAAAACTAGTTAATTAAGGAATTATATTTGATTTATAAAAGTATTTATAGCTGATCTACTCAAACTGGCTGCTAGTTTTTTTTTTTTTTTTTAAAACCCTCTTCTCTGAGCTAAGTTCAAAATCCTTATTCCCATAAGTCCTACAGTTTTCCCTAAATGTTAGTATAGTACAGGACTTTATGCGTTTGAAGTAAAAAATAAAACTCAGCATATATAGGAAAATAACAAAGTTGCTATATTTTAGAGAACTTTAATCTTTGCAGTTGAAAGAAATAATGATTACGAGTTGAACTGAAGAATCTGATATAATTAGTACTAAATTGATCTTTTTGGTGGCAGAAGCATTGGACAAAGATATGGTTGGACTGGAGAGGCCACCATAAGATGGTTGGTTGTTAGTAGAACTGGTTGGACCATGATTAAAGAGGAATTTTCCAAAAGGATCCAAGAGGGGATTTGACTTGAAAATCCGGCATTGAAGTGTCTTTTAGCAAAAGGCCAGAGCTTGCTCGAACCGGTTGGGTGGATCGATGGCAAGCAGGGTATTGCTACATGGGTCAACTACCTGGGAAGGACCTTAGAGCCAACCTTTATAGCTGGAAGAGCACTTCTAACTGTTTCTATCTCATCCATATCTTCTGTTTTTTTGTGTCTTTGAGAGAGAGAGAGAGAGAGAGAGTGGAGCCCCACAAAATGAAAGAAGTGGAAGTCTTTATCTAAGCTTTGATTGTCATGGAGAGAAATCAGGGGGGTTTTGGTTTTCCCTTTTCTTTTAACCCCAATCAAATCAGCTTTGGGTTACTTCTCTTTTAAACATTCCAAAGCCTCGTGACGTTCATGCAGAGTCATTGGGTGATGCTCCCCATGATTGTGAAAATGTTCTTCAAAGGCCCCAAAGCAAAGAAGATTTGTCGGCTTGAAGCAGCACAGAAGGTGCTTGAGAGTGATTCTACAACGAACTTTGAACTGATTTTTCTGGTTTCAATTAGCTATGGGAGTTGAAAATTATGTTTAACAGGCAGTGTTGTTATCAGACTTTATCCACATTTCATTGTGTATATAATCATTTTTAATGATGTGATTACAATCACTCAGTTATATTGTTAATTCATCATTTTTTTAATAGATACGATAAGATTTAAATTTATGGTGCAAGTTAATTATATAATGATTGTTCTTTATCATTAAATTAAAATACTAATAAATTTGTTTTTTGTAGGCAAGATTCAGTTCTGAGTTAGTGATTATTGGAATATGTGTGCTCCAAGTCCAAAATATAAATAATTTTCTACAAGTACATAGCACTGGTCTAGAGTGTCTGTGCTTCTCTCAATCAGAAACAGTCCGTGAATGACTTTGAAAATATTAGGAGTTTATTAAGTGAATAATCCTCTTGACCGAGACCTGTTGGCTCGTGGTATAACTGAAACCATAATGGGTATTGTAGTAAACTGACATTTTTGCATGGCTCAAGCAAGATATTTCTTTAAGCCAGAAAAGCATAATAATTATGCAGGTGACTAGACACCAAATGGAAATGAAATAAAGTTGTTGTGTAATCTTTTCATTTAATTACCCCGAACAACATTTCCAATTTCCAACTTTGTACATTGATCTACATTTAATTTTTCTGAGGAAAAAAAAAAAGAAAAAGAAAATAACGGCTTGAATATTCTTCATACACTCCCATAAGTCTGAGCCATGCATTCAATCCACTTATTATTCTATGGTTGTAGCATGATGGGTATACACATTGGTTTATGATTGCGAGTGTGTGCAACTGCAAACTCTTTTGAGTGAAAAAAAGAGGTGAGAGAGGAAACAGAAACAGAAAGACATTGAATTGGATGTACATGTGTGTAGAGTACTGCTTCACTTTTATTTCTTTTCTTTTTTTGTGGGGTTGAAAGTACTGCTGGGTGCTTACTACTTACAACAAGGCAAGCAGAAAATAATGAATTATTGACAATGGCTTGCCATCAACCATTTTTCGATTCAAGCAACGCAATTATTCTATTATGGAAGGCCATCGAAATTTATTTTTGCATCTTTTCATAGTCACACGGAGTAGATTTTCAAAGATACCCTCCATCCAATATCATTTACTCTCATCATACAAAATCCTTTAAAGCAGTTTGAAATTTGCACATACACACTCACTTACTCTCTCGATTTGAGAATCACCCACCCACCTCCTATAAACAGTAACAAAGGTGAAAAAACAGTGGGTCTTTTCTTTTAATCCTTTTTAGTAGTGAGTAGAAAAGTATGAGGGGATTGAGTATAGTATTATTTTACCACCATGGTCTAATTACTCATTTTTAGTGGAGAGGACAGAAATTCCTGTCGGTAATGCTGACTGCTCACCAACTGAGCTCCTCTCTCCATCTCTCTAGAGGTTGAGAGCTTTTCATCAGTATGGTATGCTTCACTCACTCCACTCATTTTTTATTTTTGTGCTGTTAAAAAAGGGAAAGGAAATATCATGATTAGTATAGGACGACCCTCTCTCTCTCTCTCTCTCTCTCTTTATACAAGAATCTTCTCTCTTCCAATGCTCCTGATCATACTACTTTTCTTTCTTTCCTACCCCCCCTTCTTCCCCTTTTCTTCCATCTTATTCTTGATATAGTATAATTCAGATTTCCTTAATTTTTTCAAGGAGAGAGAGACACACACACTAGGAGATTATTGGGTGTATATATATATATATATATAATAAAGTTTTAACTATGGCGCCTGCTTCGGAAAATTGTGTTTTTATCATTAGATTAAGATATCAATCGATTTTTTGTGTAAGTGATATTTGAATATCATATATTGGGTGCATCTTTATCTATCTTTGAGACAATTTAATTTTGGTTAATTAGCATGGACTTGACTACCGTATTAGAAACGATCATTGCAATTGAAGTGATGGATATGCAAAGAAAAATTTGGAAGATATACTTGGCCCACAGGCAATAGCACAACCATGGGGAAAGTCAAACTTTAAACTTCCTTTCTTTTCTTATTTTTATCCCTAAACCACCATATTCCCATTGCAGCACACCACTAATAGCTTCTACTATCTGATGAAACATGGGGATTATTAATCCGATTAAACATCAATAAAAATATTTAGTAGTGTCTGTTGACTACTATATATGTTAAATTGTTAATTACAAAGCAGCATAACATACCCTTTTTTCTTTTTTGGATGAAAGCATAACATAGAAATCCAACCCAAAAAGAAATGCGAATTCCAGATTATAGAGAGAGTGACGTGTAGGAGATATTACAAGAAAAGTAAACGGTCCAGAGCACTAG
This sequence comes from Castanopsis chinensis, assembly GCA_032878915.1. Taxonomy (NCBI): domain Eukaryota; kingdom Viridiplantae; phylum Streptophyta; class Magnoliopsida; order Fagales; family Fagaceae; genus Castanopsis; species Castanopsis chinensis. The sequence goes on along the minus strand of JAVQMG010000115.1, from coordinate 5,506,379 downwards.
CTGCATGAAAAATGCAGGGTCAAGGCATATATTTTAGCATAAGAATTAAGAAAAAACTTAGAAACAATTGTATGATTGAACCCCTTTTTTTATTGCCAATAAGCTGGTCCATGGACCACAACTTTTTTAATCTAAAAAGGTCAGCTCATTGGGGTTCGCTTTCACAAATTTACAAATTACGAACATTAGGCTAGTTTGGTATGTATATTTAAATAATTATTTTTAATATTTTTGAAAATACGTGTGGGTGAAAAAGTATATAAAAATATGTGTAATATAGATATATATTATTATTTAAAAATTAAAAATATGTGTTTAAGTTGATATACTAAATATGTCCTAAGTTGATATACCAAACATGCCCTTATAAAAAATAATACCTTACTTTTGGAAAGAAGATACGGGTCTACTTTACTTTTTACTGTTCTTTCACATGGTAACCTTATTTTTATGCCTCTTTATGCTTAATTTCTGAGTTAATTGGCGCCTTCTTAGAAATGTTGCCAAAAGTCTTCCTTCTTTTATGCCCATAACTTTGGTTTTTGCTTACATGTCCATATTTGTCATTACATAAATTCTGTACGTGGTCCTACCTCCTAACTTAATACTGTTATACAAGAGTCATCATAACGTATGCACGATGTAGAGAGAGAGAGGGAGTTATTGCGTTTCCATTAGTTATTATGGCGCGCACACAACCCTTAGTTATTTTGCTCATGTATTTTGAGTTTTGACAAACCCTCTCTGGCCTCACATCTTTTTATTTTTTTGCTTATATCTTAGGCAAAAGAGAAAATGAAAAACCAAAGGAACAAAATTACAAGTTTCTCAAAAAAAAAAAAAAAAAAAAAAAAAAAGGCACAAAATTACAAAAGCAGTTTCATCAACCAGCTAAGTTCTATATATATTTATCTTTTTTTCATTTTTATGAACCTATATATATATTTATCTGAGCAATATATATTAAAGGCAATATATATTTTGGAATTTTTTTACAACTTGTTGAAATGGTAAGTTATGATTGATCATATGTAAATTGTGAAATAAATTGTGTACACATTTTTTAATTTATCGGATTAATTGTCTCCTAATATCTTTGTTATGTTTGATCGAGGAAAAAAATTGATGGGGATTTCAATCCCAAATGCTCGGCAAGCCACCAAATAAGTAGCTTTTTTATTTTTAATAATAGAGAGAATAAATTGAAAAGTAAGGCTATTTTTTTAATGAATGAGTCTGATGTGGTTTAAATGGTAATTAGCACCTAATTCACATCACACATACTGGTGCGAATGAGATTCTTTGATCTTCTTTCTTTGTGTTGCCATTATCTGCGACAACAACGAGAATAGGACATTGCTTTCTTATCATGGCTAAATTATTGATAAAATATTAGAGTCAAGTGAGGCATATGACCGACACATACAAAAAGCAAACTCAGACATTTCTCATTTGTAATTGTAAGTCTTCGTTCCACACTTCAAGGTTTCCAACAAGAAGGGCATAAAACCAACAGAGAAAAATATGGTTTCTTAAAAACAAGAAGTCAAATGATACAGAGACGTGAAAGTATGGTTTATCTTCAAGAGAAGCAGCCGTCATCGCTGAAAAAAGTATTAAAAATAAGCATCTCCATGATGTGCTATCACACTTTGACCTAATGCATATGGCAGAATATATGAGGTTGAAGGAGTAGAGTAGTTTCGGAATAAAATGGCAAAAACCAAAAAAAGGCTAAAGGTTGTAACGTATAAAAGTTTAAGAGGAGTCTAAATTTTTTATCTCACTCTACGAGTGAGCTTAAATCAGGATTAGTGAAGGACAACAATAGCCAATCAAAAGGTAATTTGAAGTCCATCGAATGTTTTTTTTTACGCTGGCCTTGTGTGTATCTGTATTAAATATTAATTTATAATCTATATATATATATATATATATATAAAAGTAGTATATCCGCTTGTGATAATATATATATATATATATATAAAACCGAAACTTTTGAAATTCTCACAATTTTCTATGTCAGTATAATATTTAAATAAAATTATAATTTTTTTCAGAGAGTTTCAACCTATGGCGTTCACTCCTGATGATCCCAGATCTCTTCTTCAACCATCATAAATTTTACCAGTTGAGCTAACTATAACCCGCATTATCATTTTATTTAAATAAAATAATTTTTGTTTAGTTCAAACTTAACAAAGAGTGAAACTCTATTTCTCTAACAAGTCCAACTTAAACTCAAACTCATCATTTTTTTTAAACAAAATTATTTTTATTTAGTCTAAATTTAATAAGGAATGAAACTGTATCTCTCTGAGAAGTCCAACTTAAACTTAAACTCAAATGTTGATAATTTTTTCTTTAATATTTTTTGGTTTTTCAGAAATTTTAACATCATTTGAAATTGTCTGACAAATTTTTTGTAAGTCATTGCACGTTCAAGCAATGGCTCTTTAACAAGTTCAACTTAAACTCAAACTCAAATGTTGATAATTTTTCTTTAATACTTTTTGGTTTTTCAGAAGTTTTAATATCATCTAAAATTGTTTAACAAATTTTTTGTAAGGTATTGCACGTTCAAGTAATGACTTCTTCATCAATTTGTAACACAAATTGAAATTATACAATAGAAAATCATGTAATGGTGTAATTTCTTAATCAATTTAAGATTTTATAAAATTATCTTAGTTTACCTCAAAAATAGGTAAGTTTTTGTGCATAACACAGGTTAGTGACTAGTAACTTTTTATTATCAGATCAAGACACTAATCGGTTTTTTGTGTAGGCAGGAATTGAACCCAATATCTTTTATACAACTATTAGAGGCTTTACTAGTTGAGCTAACTGGAATCTATATTTTTCTTTTGTTTATACATTATAATTATATCCTTGTTTTCCTATATTTAAGTTGTACAAATATGTAGATATTTTTTAATTAAGGTTACTAATTTTTACAAATTTATTCTTATTATTTGTATTTTACTCGATATTACATTATATACGACATCATTGCATTCCAACTTTTTCTGCAATCTTGATTTAACCATAAAACTTTGAAGTTCTCAATAGAAAGGGGACTTTTCAACAATTCACAAATTACTACATCATACCAAGTCTACGTCAAAATGGCCAATAAAAAAGTGGCACCTGTTACTTAGTGATTCCTATGTTGTTATACATTGACTAATAAAAATTTTTCAAGTGTGTAAATGAAAATCATAAAGAATATCCAAAATCCAAGCACATGCCAATATGTGTTGATATTTTGATTTGAAGTGACACAACTAGTCCAATTAACAATTTGATACTTAAAATTAAGGTACTTTGGTGAATCAAATAATAACATTTGTCTTAGAGAACAAGACCTAAAGTCCCTCTTGTTAAATTATGACATGTATTGCCAATCAAAATTAATCTCGTATCATTAAACTTCCTCAAAACTCCTATAAATATTGGTACTTGCCAGTCTCATGGTAGTCATATTCTCTAAGAAATTATAAAACTTTGCTATAGTTAAGCTCAAAAGCTTCCAAGAACTTCAAAAGTTACAAATATTGAAATTTTATTGAACTGAAGCTATAAATAACTTATAGATATAAATCTTGTTTATACAAAAACATTTGAATTATATTTATTCAAGTCATTCTGCCAAACTTTGAAGCTTTACTTAAATTAAGCTCCAAAGCCTTCTAAAACTTCAAAAACCCAAATCCATTGAAACTCTATAGATTCAACCCCTAGAGCCCTCTAGAACTTCCATCCAAAAGTATTCGAATGCAGAGGACATTCAAAAAACATGAAGAACAAAAGGTCTTTAACAAGCGCATAGATAAAGCTTCATGAAAGTTACATTGTAAAGACTTTCAATCTATTCACTAATCAAAGTGAAAGAGGAAATGAGTTTGAATCAAGTCTACGTTAGGATAATTTTGAATCCAATAATTTTTTTAGGAGAGAAGATTATTCTTTTTTAATAAAGTATAAATGTAGAAAATTGTACTCACTTATTCATCAAACTTTCAAACATAAAATTTTGCGTTTGCACCCTCCATTTTCGGATTTTTTTAAAGCAGTTTATTTTTTAAACCATTTGATTATTTGTAGTGCAATCTAAATTTTTTTTCATTTTTTTCATCTTTCAAAAAAGATAAAAGTGAATAATAAACAATTAAAGAAATTTATAATTTTACTGTTAAAAAATTCATATTTTTATTTAGTAGATTATTTTTTTAACAAGTGTTTAAAAAAAAAAAAAACAAAAGTGTTTTGTTACTAGTATTATCATTTATATATATATATATATAAGATAGAAATTAGAAAATATTAGCATCTATTTAAATACGGGTAAAATATGAAATTTATATGGAGTCAAAGGACTAGGCCTACATATGGGAAAGTTTAACATATGAAGACATGACCTACTGGGGGACCTATGGTGAGACAAAGGCGTTTATTGCGGAAGTCTAAATTTGACCGACTCGTCAATTTTAATCTTTGACATTTTCTTCATATTAGGGTCCCACCTTGAACGCTCAGTAAGATTCACTCACTCAGGGAATTTATGAAGTATGAATTTCGATGCCGTCAGATCTCCAGGTAAAGAAATAAATTATGACGATGCTGAATTGTTATCAAACAGTGGTCCTTGTTGGAAAAAATTAATTGGGCGAAGTGTACGGTCCAGATGGACTGTCTGTCGGCACATCCCCATAAAAATAAAATAAATAAAAATCATAAATTCTAAAAACAATTTATATAATCCTTCCCAGTCCCACAACTAATATACATGTCAATTGGATTAATTATATTATATTATATTAATTGTGATATATTTGTGGGTTTTAATTAACTCAACTAGTTAAGTCTTTGATGGTTGTATAATAGATCTGGGGTTCAATCCCGCCTATATCAAAAACTAATTAGTGTTTTGATCTGATGATAAAAGACTATTATCAGGAGAGGACGCTATAAGTTTGAAATTCTCTCTCCACAAAAAAAAAAAAAGGTGATATATTTATGCCTAAGTGATATAAATTATAATCCAACCATATATTAACAAAAGTGCAGTGTGTGAAATTTGGGAGGATGAAAATGAGAGAGATAAAAATGAGGAGAAAATAGCATGGAAGGACGTTTGGTTCAAAGGAGAAAATGAGAGAAAAATTGGTGAAGATGGTTTGTTTTCTGATGTCCCGTGGGAGGAGAGGAGCTTTGACGAGAAACATCCGTCTTCTTCTCCACTTCTTCCTTATGTAAGAATGAGTTTTTCATTGTTTCACCTTTTTATCCTCCGAATTAAAACATACTAGTCTCTAAGAGCGCGTGCTCAGAGGTACTTCTATTTTTTTGGATAAAAGTTAATTTAGAGCATTTATTATAATTTAGGATTACTACATTTTGCAATCACAAAAAACTTAGGGATGTGATGAGTATTATGTGCGGTGAAATAATTTTTCATCACACTCCTAGGTTTTTTTTTGTAATTAAAATATCTAGTAATCCCAAATTATAATAAATGATCTAAATTAACCCTTACCCAAAAAATAGAAGTGCCTTTGAGCGTGTGCTCAGAGGCTAGTATTCTATAAATATCATCCAATTTTTTTGTGTTGCTTCTTTTTTTTTTTGAGAAACCAATCAAAGACGTTTTATTAAGATAGGCTCAAAATATCTGCCTAGAGAATTGCTACAAGGTCTGGAGGTACAGTACCCATCCAGACATTCATAAAAGGTGAACATTTTGCCTTACGAGCTAAGGAGTGGGCCAACTGATTACCCCGTCGGTTTACAAACGCTACAGTGAAAGTTGAGAAATAGGAACTGAGGAATAAGATATCTTTTACAAGGTGACCATGCAGTGCCAAATTTTTATCTCTGTTCTTCAAGGCGTTGTATAGAGACTCGTTGTCGCCCTCCAAAATAATATTATCCAAGCTAAGTTCCAACGCAAATTCCATTGCTCTTCGTGCTGCGAGTGCTTCGATATCAATCACTGTGGTTGGCAAAGGAATTGGTTGCGTCAGAGAGGCCATGGCTTGACCATCACTGTTTCGTATGACGATTCCCAATCCGGCTTTATCGTCTTCCACGAAGGTTGCCGCGTCGTAATTTATTTTATATCTTTGGACTTCTGGTAGAGACCATACCTTCTGTTGTTGACCTTGGTGTATAGAGGAGGTCGCTGGAGGTGTGAGAGCTTTAAGCTATCTATCCCGAGCATGCTCTGTTATTTTGTCTAAAGGCAGAGCTGGTTTGCCGAGGCGGAGATTGTTCCGACGATTCCACAGGTTCCATACGACAAGTGAAAAAAGCTACGGTTTTTTATTACCTGCAAAAACAAAACCCATAATGTCAGTGAAATACGAGCTGCCCCTGAGTGCCTCTTGATTCCAAATTGGAGTTTGACTCCATAAGGAACTTAGCACTGGGCAACAATACAAGGCATGGACCGTGTCCTCTTGGTGCACTCGGCAGATATCACACAGGCTATCTGTGATGATTTTGCGACGAGCCAAGTTCATTTTGGTGGGTAGTGAGTTGTTGCAAGCGCGCCATATCAGGTTTTTTACCTTGTTTGGCACCTTCATTCCCCATATTTTCTTCCAGAGAGGTTTCACGGTGTCAACGTTTGAGGGTCCTAGCTGTTGCAGTGTGTTTGCCTCTTGTAAGACCTATACCCCGATTTAACAGAGTATTCCCCGTCTGGATTAAATGGCCAAAGCAAGACATCCTCTTGAATGGAGCGACAGAGGGGGATAGCCTTAATAGTAGCTGCCTCAAAGTCATAGAAAACTTGGTCCAGTAAATCCTCCTTCCACGTTTTGTATTTTGGGTCGATCAAGTCACTCACCCAAACCGTACTTTTTCCATCTGGTTTTGGTGATAGAATTTTGGGCTTGTTTTTCACAGGGAGCCAATTGTCTTCCCACACCCGGTTTGAAGTCTCCGTGCCTATTCTCCACACCGCTCCTCGTTTTATTACCTCCCTCCCTTTTATTATGCTTTTCCAAGCATACGAAGCAGTACCTGGGGATCTTGCTTCCATCACTGAGGTGTTTGGAAAATATTTGGCCTTGAATACCTTGTAGAATAAAGATTGGGTATCATGTAGAAGTCTCCACGTTTGTTTTGCCAAGAGTGCATCATTAAAAGTGGCTAGATCTTTGAAACCCATACCTCCTTGCGATTTAGGCTTACATAAGTCCAACCATTTCACCCAATGAATCTTTCGATTATCCCCTCTTTGCCCCCAAAAAAATTTGCAGATTAGTGCTTTGATCTCATTACACAAGGTAAGTGGTAATTTAAGGCAAGACATAGTGTAAGTGGGGAGAACTTGTGCAACAGCTTTAATAAGAATTTCCCTACCTGCTTGAGACAAGAGCTTTGATTCCCAACCTTGTAATTTCTTCCAAACTTTTTGCTTTATGTGGGTAAAACTCTTGGTCTTATTTCTGCCAACTAAGGAAGGGAGACCAAAGTACTTCTCGTAATGTTGAATCACCATTACTCCAAGCATATTCTTGATCATATCTTGGGTATCAGCACTGGTGGATTTGCTAAAAAAGAGCGTGGTTTTATCTCGATTTGTTTGTTGACCAGAGGCACGTTCATATTTAGCAAGAATGTTCAACAAAGTTTGGCATTCATTCTCAGTTGCCCTACAAAAAATTAGGCTATCATCTGCAAAAAGTAAATGGGTGAGTTTAGGGCCATTGCGGCAAAGTGACACCCCCCGAATATCTCCATTTGTTGATGCATTATTTATCATTCCATGCAACCTTTCTGTACACATGAGGAAAAGGTATGGGGATAAGAGATCTCCTTGTCGAGGTTCCCTTGATGGTGTGACATGACCGTGGGGTTCTCCATTTATCAATACCGAATATGATGCCGTGGTAATACATGCCATCATTAGTTTCACCCAGTTATCTGAAAAACCCATTTTTACCAGAACTTCCTTCATAAATGACCACTCTACCCTGTCGTATGCCTTACTCATATCAAGTTTCAAGGCCATAAACCCTATCTTCCCCTTATTATGATTTCTCATGTAGTGCAACGTTTCGAAAGCCACCATGATATTATCTGAAATCAAACGACCAGATGTGAAAGCACTTTGGTGCTTTGAAATGAGATGAGGCATAATCATTTTCAATCTATTTGCCAGCACTTTTGAGAGAATTCTATAAAGCACATTACTTAAGCTTATAGGCCTAAATTGAGACACATATTCTGGATTCTTAACCTTCAGTATCAGAGTGATGAAAGAGTGACAAAGAGACTGTGGGAGCACACCTGTATTGAGATAATGCAGTATGGTGTGGGCCACATCAGACCCAATCAACGACCAATAGTTTTGGTAGAATAAAGGGGGCATACCGTCGGGGCCAGGAGATTTTAGGGGGGCCATCTGCTTCACTGCCTTCTGCACTTCTTCAATAGTGAACTCTCTATCAAGCTGAACGTTCATGTCAGGTGTAACCACATGTGGTATAATGTCAATCACTTCAGTCAGGCCATTCGGTTCATCAGATGAGAATAAATTCTGATAGAAGTTTAGAATAGTAGCATTCACATGTTCTTGCCCAACACACCAGTTACCCATGGCATCCCCTAGTTTGGTGATGTAGTTTAGTCGACGTCGTTGTGAAGTTTTGCTGTGAAAAAATCTTGTATTACGGTCACCATCTTTAGGCCACATTACTCTTGACCGCTGGCCCCACATCTTGGCTTCCTTATCCAGCAACTAATTTACTTCTCGTTCTAGTAACTTCATACGGGTTGAGGTTCCAGTTCGAGCTGCCTCCTGTTCTGTGTGTTTGAGTTGCTTACGCTTATTGTCAAGCTCTCTTCTGACACTTCCAAAACATTTTTTACTCCATCGTGCCAACTCCTTTCCACACTTGTCTATTTTATTGAGATCTCTGGTGTCCCACGGATCTATAACCCTTTCCTTCCACACTACTTCTATTATATTAGTGCACCCTTCTTCCGTTAGCCACATTTGCTCAAATCTAAAAGGTTTGTGAAAGCTCCCTTCTGAGTTATCCACAGCGGTTTATGGTCAAAGGTTGTTACGTCTAAATGATGGACTTTTGTACCCAGGAATCTGGTAAACCATTCCGCTGTGGCCAACCCTCTATCAAGTCTTTCGAAAATTGTATAGTCGGCAAAGTGTTTATGCCAAGTGTAAGGAAATCCCACATACCCCAAGTCTATGAAGCTACAATCATCCAGAGCGTCCCAAAAGAATTGCATCTATGAATGTGGCCGAGTTCTCCCCCTTACTTTCTCAGATTGACGGGTGATCTCATTGAAGTCACCAGCACATAACCATGGTGAATTTCTCCTTCTTCTCAAGTCTCCCAATTTATCCCACGATTCATGTCTTTTTTGGGTGTCCGGCTCACCGTAGAAACCGGTGAATCTCCATTTTTCAAGTGTATTTTTATTAATTGTGGTGTCTATATGATTCGGGGAGAAGGTTTCAACATCTAAGTGGAAGTCTTCCTTCCAAAAAAGTGCTAGTCCGCCTGCTTTATTTTTTCTTGGAACCTCAAATAGATTCTTGAATTGAATTCTCCATTTCACTTGTTCTAGCCTAGCTTTGTCTATCCATGTTTCGGCTATAAACACAACAGAGGGATCTTTTACCCACACCAAATCTGCAAGCTGATCAATTGTCAATGGGTTCCCAAGCCCACGACAGTTCCACACTAGGAGACTTATTGCTTCTGGCAGGGCTGTTGAACAGCCTCTGCCAATATCTGAACATTATCCTTATCACTCTGAGAAACCACCATTTTTTTGTTGGGTAACCCAGTGTGATCTGCATGGTTGCTAGCTGACCTTTTCTGACCCAGGATTTCAGTGTTGTCCGATGTTGGTTCTCCTCCATTTCTGATTATCCATTTCCAGGTTGTGAGGTTGGTTTTGTTTTGCGGGTTCACTTTTGGGGTGGGAGTATCAGAGGGAGGAGAGGGTGGTGTAAGTGTCGTGGTAGTATTTTTGGTGGGAACGTCATGGGATTGTGTTTGTATGGTATTATGGAGTGACGTGGGGTTAGCTTTTTTTTGTGGGGATACTGTCAGGTTGGGAATACCAGAGATAGGGGCGGATGATTTTGGTGACGTGGTAGGACACTTGGAATGGGAGGTGGGGTAATGAGTGTTTTGGATTATATGGGATGACGTGTTATGATATTTGGGATGAGGGGTGGGATATTGTGTTTCTGGGATATTATGGGATGACGTAGGTGGAGTGATATTTTGGGATAGGATATTTTGGGGTAGAATATTATGGGAATTGTTATCTGGCAGAGGCAAGTCAAATTTGCTTAAATCTCGGTCTATATCTTCAAGAATAGTCTGGAAATCCTTCTTGTAAGTTGAGTGCGGCAAAAAATCCGAGTGTGATGGAGACAAGTTAGCAGTGGGCTTACCAGCAAGGAAAGTATCTTTCACCCACAGATTCGACGCCTTTCCCGAGTCTGTACTTTCCTTGTTGGGCTATGCTGCTTTTTCAGACTGAGTTGACTTATCATTCGTCGGTGAGGGGTGTGTGGGTCCCTGGGAATGTTCTCCGGTCGGTTTGGCTACCTTCCTCGCGTAAAACCTCGGGACTGAGATCACCGATTTGTTTTTTCCATTGAACGGCGATGCCTTAATCCAAGGTCCGTACTGCTTCTCCGTTTCAGGTAGCGTCCCTTCACTCTCAATCTATCGATCACAGTCCTTGTCATTATGCGTCAGGCAACCGCACCAGTAACACAAGTTAGGAAGCCGTTCATACCTGAAAGTGACCCATTGTTCCCTATTATCGTCAAAAGCAATCACACGTCCCCTACACAGTGGCTAGGAAACGTCCACCAAAACTCGGACCCTCATAAAACTTCCCCCATCCTCTGTAGGGGCATTTTGTAGGTGACATACTTGCCCAACTGTCTCGCATAAACCTTCCGCCACTCTTTTGTTCATGAACCTAACCGGAATACCATGTACCTGAACCCAGAATTGGGTGAGGTTAAAAGACATGTTCTCAACTTCAGAGTCCACTTCATACCGTTGTAAAACCATAAGATTTTTATCATAGCTCCATGGTTCATTTGCAATGATACTATCAACTTCTGCCTTACTGTCAAAAATAAATAATACTATATGGTGTCCAATATTTTTCAGCCGGAAACCATTTTTGGATCGCCATAGAGGTTGGAAAGTTGCTGCAATGGCGTCCATATTTAAAGCTCTTTTTGTTAAGAATTTGGCTGCGATAATATACTCCGTCGTAGCCAAATCTGGTCTCATGTGGAACTTGGGTTCTTCCCGTTGAGAAAGAGAGAGACCCTTCCATTGATTCGTGATTTCGTCAATGGAGGTAAATACAGTGTTTCCTGAATACCCAAGAAGAAAAAACCAACAAGCCTTAGTGTAAACTTGTTACTCTAAGGAACATAGACACCTCCAGTGAGGGACGACTATTCTACAGCCTTGGAGAAGTTACTCTCACTAGCGATTGAGAAACTTGTGTTGCTTCTAATGTGATTGTTAATAGATTATTTTTTAAAGCATTACTATAATTAGAATTAGAATTTGTAGAAGATTGTTCATTAAAAAAAAGCAACAAAAAATTACATCCACCCATATATATGACAGGGTATGAAAAAAAATGTTTATGATTCAGCATCTTTTTATTGAGTCTTCCAATTGTTTCACAGCAACATTTACAACAAACTTGTTGTGTAACTGTAAAAGGCAAATGAATTCATATTAGAATAACACCATTGTCACATTAATTTATATTGTCAAACATATTTTATATGTTTTATCCTCCGGATTAAAACATATAAAATAAAATAAAATAAAATATTTCTACCCCAATTTTACATCTACTAGCCGAACATAGTCTAAATTATTGACATCCAAGGCCAATTCTGTATTTTTAACAAATATATATACTTAACTGCATCGTTTCACTCCAACTTGTAAAAAAAAATGAAGAAGAAGATAAAACTTCCCTTCCATGTGAAGAGAACAAACGTACGGAACGTCCCGCCAACGGATAAACATTTGAAAAAACAACCAAAGTGCAAACTGCCAACATCCTTTGACCAAAAAAACAGAGAAACAGCTGTTGAGGTGAAGACTCACGTGGCCCATCTACTTCTTGTTTGAATTGTTTCTGGGAATAGAATAGAAATGTCAATGTCCGTACACCGTGACGTAAAACTTTATAGGATAAGGATGTCACTACTCATTTTCTTTTTTTTATCTTGTTGTTACCTTGTAAGTTGTAACTATAAAATAATATTTGGAAGATAGTTGGGTAGATACTGGATAATATTGTTCCTACATTTTATATGCAAAATTTTTAGAGAATTTATTATTTTTGTTAACCTTAATTTCAAGAGTAATACTATCATCACAAATTATTTTATAATTTTTTTAAAATTATTGATGTGACTAATTTTTTACTGATTTTCATTTAAATACACTATTAACGTTATTTTTTCATTTACCAATAACTAATCATCATATTATTAGTTTGCAATTTTTTTTTAAAAGTGTGCATCTCTAGTATTACTCTAATTGAAAATGAAATATGTGAATAGAAAAGATGACAAGAGTTCTGATCGAAGTGTGTGCATAAAACAATTCATGGCTTAATGCTAATAGCCAGTAGAAAGTTTTTACGACCTATTACACTTATGAGCTTAAGAGTTGTGAGTTTAAGCAATAATAGTGTATGGTCTCACACGACGCATGATAATATTTAAATAGGTCAAAGGTAGTGGCTACTTTTGTGAGTCTCCTATTATTTTATTTAGAAAAAATGGCTAATGGAAAATTATACAATAGTCCATCAGTACATTAATGTTTATTCCCTTATTTCACATAAATAATGAATCTTAGTGTTAATTTAAATAGTGCGACTCACTCTTGTGTGAGAGAAAAAAGTACGTTATTAATTTACTCTTGGAATATTGTATTGAACAAAGTGAAAATTAATTAACCCAATTATAAAAGTCCTCGTCAAAATTTAGTGACCAATCCTAATCTTATTTTTCACTAAATTAAATAAATAAATAAATCAAGTGGTACTATATGTCAACCAAGTTCTTTTTGGAAATTATTTGCCAGTCGAATTAATATCATATTAGCAATTTTTTTTTTTTTTTTTGGTGGAAATCATTTGTCCTTCAAATTAATATCATATTGGCAAATAAAAAATTGCAACAAATCACTTGGATCCACAACATAGAGATCGGTCTTACAATTAAATTGGGATATTGATAGTTGATAATTATCCTTATTAAAGGAAAAAATGGTAAAATATCATTTTTGTTCCTAAACTTTTACAAAAGTTCATTTTTCATCTCTATACTTTGAAAAGCATATTTTTCATCATTGAATTTTGTAAAATGTTTTACTTTTCATCCTTCTGTTGATATCAGTTAATTTATATCCTATATAGCCTAATGGAGTACGGTGATAACTGACTTGGACTAAACCATTTTACTTAAAAAAAGATTTTGCTAATGTGTGTCCAATAATTAATCATCTTTTAAAATATTTTCTAGAGAATTAAAAAAATATATAAAAATAGATGGTTTAATGTATGCTCTAAGGGCACACATTAACTGGACCCTTTAAAAAAATATATGGACACGTGGCTCACAATGATTTGTACACATGGATTAAATACTTTAGCGAGACAAATTTACCCCTTTTAATGATTCTTTCTTCCCTGTTCTCACGACCAACCGCACCTAGCTTCTCTCAGAAGAGATCTTGGCGCCAGCAACAAAAACAAGATACAGTGGCACTAACCGGTACCCCCCGAGCCCTTGGTTGACAAAAATCCTTTCATTCTGTATTTGCTCATAGATTTGAAAAGAAAAGATAACTTGGAGCCCACTACCTCGATTAGTTGCTAAGTTTGGATACGCATAAACAACAATTTCTTGAACAGAGCAAAAAATTAAAGTATTTTATAGTTTGGGGCTCAAAACTTTTGCCTGATTTGGAGATATATGTGTGTAGCAATACCTCTTGTGAAATGGGTTTGTAGTTGAAGCGGTAGCCCTGGAATGGATTAAAATTAAATGAAGCTATAAGCGCTCTCTTTAATCTTTATAAGCTTTGGAATATAATTTTCAATCGTTTCTTCTCTTCTATAAGGTGAGCTTCTGGGAGGGGTTGGGCGTTGGGTATTCAGTTTTCACATTTAGGTGATGGGGTTTCCAAGTTGGGGATTTTTTATTACTAGGATTAACGCACGACTATGGGTCCGTTTGGATAGAGAGTTTTGCTGAAAACTGAAAACTGAAAACACTGTAGCAAAATAATTTTTAAATGTGTAAATAGTACTGCGGAACCCGTTTTTAATAAAAAATTAGTTGAAAAGTGAAATTTGTGGGTCCTGTAAACAGTAAACAGGACCCCATATGTAATAAAAAACCAAAAAAATCAACAAAATTGGCTACTGTTCATGAACAGTACATGAACAGTAGATTCTGTCCCCCTAAGCGTGCAACAGCAGGAAAAAAAAAAAAGAGGGGAGGGGGGAAACGTGGAAACGGTGAACGCTAAACGCGTTCAGCGTTATCCAAACCCCCCCTATGACTAGTGTGAAGAATAAATTTGTCTCATCAAAATATTTAATCCATATGCATGAGTCATTCTAAGCCACATGTCCATATATATATATGTATATATATATATATATTTTTTAAATAAAATGGTTTAGTCCAAGTCAATTACCATGTCAGATCTTCTTTATGCCACATAGGACATAAACTAATAGACATTAACGGAATGATGAAAAGTAAAACATTTTGTAAAGTTTAGGGATGAAAAACAAGATATTAAAAGTTTAGAGACGAAAAATAAATTTTTGTGAAAATTTAGAGATAAAAATAATATTTTATAAAAAAAAATAGACATAATTATCAAAAGATATAATTCCCAGTGAGACTCTGAAATTCGCTACTTATATTCAAAGAGAGTAATTTGGAGTAGGACTCATACAAGGGGACAACTATAAATAGAGAAACCCCATGACTCCTTAAGAGTGAATTTTAACGTTTCTGGAATTAAGTAAAGTTTCTGGAAACTTTAAATGGCCCTAAATCAATGACGCTTTACAGATTCAACTTTTAAGCCTCTAAATTTGGGGAAAAAAAATCGGGCGTAGATTCTATCTAGTGTCTCCAGTACACAAGACAGAAGCCATACCTAAAATAATCCACTTAAAAGCCTTTGAATTTAAATAACATAAAGAACACGAAATCTCTAACAATTTCATAACCAACGTTTCAATATATTCTCGTTGTAAATAGTTCCGTCTAATCAAAGTGGAGAAAATGTGTAAGAATCATGACTCTTTTTGCGAGACTCTTGGATTGAAGAACTTTTCAAAGATTAAATTAAATGATCATTCTTTTATTATTATTATTATTATTTTTAAAAAGAATCGGATAAAGAGAATTATACTTATACAATCATAAATACAAATTCATATTTTTTTAATCAATTTCAATTTTTTGAATTTCCACACATCCGGTTTTGTGTTTTCAATAATTACCCCTGGCCAGGAGCATATCCAGCAAATTCATCAAATTTTTATATTGTTCGAAGAATGAACAATGACATTTAGTTTTTCCCTACTTACTTTTTCAAATACACTTTCCAACAGATTCTCTATCATTTTCTCCACTCTCATTTAAATATTATTTCTTCATTCATTCTTTATTCTTTTTTATCATCATTTATTCTTTTTTTAACAACAATATTTTTCAATGAGAAGTGTTACATCCATAACATTTTATGCAATACTTTCACAACAAAATTTATGTGAAAAGTTGTTACTAGTTCTAATTTGAACTCACTACTGAAATTATTTTTTTACTTACCAATATTAACTAATAACAATCTATTACTTAAAATTTATTGTGAAAATAGTATGGTAGAATTTCTCAATTTGGATTTTTTATTCTTTATATATATATATATATATATTTTTTTTTTTTTCATTTTTGTAAGGTCACAATTTGTACCTAAGCCCAATAATAGGAAGGGTATAGGCCCAAAAGGACCAATACAATAAATTTGTAAAGAGTGGGTTCGAAATCTAGTTTCTTATGAGCTTATCTAACAACGGTAGTGGCCCAGGATCACAAAACAATATTGATGGACTAGTTTGTATGGTGAGAAATTGTCCTCCAACTCAAGTCGAGGAGCTGGTTCTTCTATTTCTTTCTTCTTAAAGACAGATTACAAAAATATTTGATCTACAATGTTTTCTCTCTTTCTCTCCTGATCCCTCATCTTAGGGCTTTCCTCTTCCTTTTATACTTCCCTTTCTCCTCTCTCTAACCTCCAAGAATGGATCAGATTACCGAGCAAGATACTTATACCATCAACCCCTTGTTGAAACTTTTAATGACAGCTATAGGTTAAGCCCTGCGGCTCGGACATCACTTCCTTATAGTACAACTAGAGAGTTAGCTGCAGAGCATTCAATACGGAGGCAACAGCTTTTTCTTTAGATATTTCATGGATTTTCTTTGTCCTATACCCTTGTGATGTACATCCTTATCAACTGAGTCTCATGAGATGTTGCCTCTAGAGGGCATATAACACATTCCGACCTCTGCTTAGTGTTGATGCCCATTTTTGCAAATCCATACCCAAAAGCCTATGAGAAAGAAATCTCAATAAAACCAAAGAGCAAAAGAGGTCCAAAGGAAGAAATGTAAGGGAAAGCAATCTACAACAAAATACAGATCTACCGCAGAATACAGTTCTTCAGCAGAATGGTTTCGATAGATGAAGATGAATTGGACCCAAGACCCTTTTGATCCAGTCAACATTATTTGGCCCACAAAGGCCCAAATCCATTTGTATAAAAAAGATAGATGTGAAAGCTAATATAAAGAAACATGATGAAAAGAAACATGATGAAAAGAAACAAGGAACAGCAGGAAGTGTCAGCAGTAGGAATCACATGAAGGAAAGAAAAGTCAAACAAAAGGAAATGACAAACACAGTAGGAAACGCATGAAGAAATAAGACAAAAAACATGCAGCAGAACGAAACAAAACTAATTTGCTACGGCAGAAATGGCGTGGGAACGAAAGGAGACAAAAACAGAAGACAATAGAGCAAGCACAGAAGGGCTGGAGCACCCAGCCAATACAAAGGAGGTCGGCCCACAGTCAAATGGATTCAGAGAGTTTGATTTGGTTATGGGAGAAAAAGGGAGACTATATTTGGTTTCCTGCCATGGCTTCTTTTAGGAGTATACCTTGTTGGGATGATATCTTACCTAAAAATAGTAGTAGATAGTTGGGACCATTTGGTGCATGTCATAGAGTTAGGTAATGAGGTAGCCTAATCTTTATCCATTTGAACCTAGAGCTAGAGGTATACAACAAAAACAAACAAAAGGGAATTTTGTCGTAAAATGAGTTGTGGTGTAGCAAACATGTACTGAGCAATGGCAGTGGTCAGGGCAACCAATTGGTTGATGGGTAGTCCTAAAGGGATGCCCACAACAAACTAAAAATAGTTGGTGAAGGCCTAGGGGGGAGAAATCTCATTGAATTAGCTCACTATAAAAGGAGGAGGTAGCCATGGATGAAAAGAGAGAGGGGGACCGAATAGAAGAAACACCTGAGAGAAAAGACCTAAGTGAGAAAAACAACTTGCGGTAAGAAAGCAGTAAGAAACTAAGATTAAACAAAAATGGAGAGAAAGAAAGAAAGTGGTATTAAGAAGAAAGAAAACACGGCAGGAATAGGGGCATGCATCAATAGACTATATTTTCTCTCCCTCTTAGCAAACCCATTCTTTGAAGTCTCAAAAAGTAATAACTAGTAGTCATTTAAGCCTAATCTCCAAAGTGCACAACTTTGATGGTAAAAACCTATGACAAAGTTGTTCAAGTTGAGGTTTGGGTTCTTTCTTGGTTTACTTATTCCATGGGAAAATTCAATATTTGATTTTGATCGCAAATATATTTGATTTCACTCATTAGAACTTATATTTGCTGTATTTAGTTATTCTACTGTAGCGCATTTTTTTATCACGTCTGTTGCATTAGTTGTTCTGCTGTGGTATCTTTACTTGCTGTACTAGTCATTTTGCTATAGCACCCTATTATTATATTTACCGCGTTAGCTATTATACTAGCTAAACCTTTTCTGCTAAAGCTTTCTTCTTCTTTTGTTATTACGTGTTTTACTTTTGACATAAACAAATTATTATCCTGCCATAAGTATATATATACATATATCTTGTTTTTCATGTTTAGCAGAATGTATTTTATAGATGTATATGTGCATACGTATAAGTATATTTATGAATATATGTATGTATATATTTGAGAATATACTAACCCATGTAAGCTAACATTTGTTTGATTGGTATTTTCTTTGGGGTTTAGATTTGTTTATGTGCAGGAAGTAGAAAAGTATTTCTACAGTAAAAAATGAAGAGTAGTCATTCACATTTTAGAAGGCTTTACTACACAACAGAAGATTTTAATACACACCAGACAGTTTTATTGCACAGCAGACGGTTTTACAACAGACGGCTTTAATGCACAGCAGACAGTTATATTGCACAACAAAAGGCTTTACAGCATACAGCTTTAATGCACAGCAGACAGTTTTATTGCACAGCAGAAGGCTTTACAGCAAACGTCTTTAATGCACAGCAGACAACTTTATTGCATAGCAAAAGGCTTTACAACAGATGGTTTTACTGCACCGCAAACAGTTTTACTATAAAATAGAAAAGTTAGACCTACAGCAGAAATTAGAGAAAAGTTCCCTCTGCGGCAGAAACAAGTAATAAGTCTACTTTGCAGCGTCTTCCCTTGGACTTGGACCCAACGTTTGTGCACAAACTAGCAGCAGTAAAATGGTACTTTGAAGCCCATTCCGCGAAATGTCAAGCCCAACTTCTTTCTTAAAAAAAGCCTAGACCAAGCGTTGTCGAATAACATCAAAACACGTGTCTAAAGTACAAGAAATGTAAAAAGAACCGTCAACACTTAGCTGATCCGATGATATATTCTTCCTTAGACCAACTTCTCAGATGATCACAATCAGACTTTGCTTTCCTATAAACTTACATGGACCCTTAGTAAGATGTTTACCCATTCTCGAACTGCTTAATATCCTCGGATTGGGCCTTCGGCCCAATAAGCATATAAATATGTACTCCTGGACCCATATCCCCTACAATTTCATTTTCATCCATACGTTAATTTTATTTTTCTCTTGTTTTTCTCCTCCACATGTCCAGTGTCCAGTGTCCTATCTTTACCCCCTTCTTTTATTTTCTTTTTTTCCTTAAGAACATTCTAGCAACTTCACATCAGAAAGAGAGAGAGAGAGAGAGGACAAAGCCGGTAGCGATCGAGGTCACCGAAAGGACAAAGCCGGTGGAGATCGAGGTCACCTAAAAGACAAAGCCGATGCAACACTACCACGTCTACCGCCCCATCGCTGCTCATCCTCCTCCCCACCACCAGGCTGGGTCAAATTGACTTGTTCTTTTTTCTTTTCTTTTTTTCATATTTGCTAGTTCTATGATGTAAGAACACTGACAAGCAACAGAGAGAAAGTATGAGAGAAAAAAAGGAATCCAGAGGAGAGAGAAAGAATTGATATAATAGTAGCTTGTATGATTTTTTAATCAAAAAAATTCAATTGCTAATGTACAATAGTCCATCAGAGTTAATGAGCTACTATTCATAAGCTAAAAAAAAAAATCAGGATTTAGAAAATCCGCTGGAAAGCTTTTTTTGGGTTTCATACTCTATTATAGAGAGAATTTTGGATTTAGTTACACCGTTGGAGATGCTCTAACATCTGAACTTATGGATTTTCCTCATAGCTTAAATTTAAAGAATTGAAGGATCTCAAATACATATTAAATTTTGAACTTTCTTCATTAATTAGTTATTGTATCATGCATACATCTTGATGTATAAGCCAAGACATACATACCATTATGACATCTTTTTAAGAATATTTTTTATTGATAAGATACACAAGTTCATAGATTGAGGATTGTTGGGGACATATTTTTATGTAATTGGCATATCCTTTGACAAAACGCACTTTACTTATATAATTCTCGATACCTCATCGACAAATTCTCGATCTGTTGAGATTCATTAAAGCTCAACAGATGTCTCGATCGATCGAGCTTACGGGAGTCAGATTATAGCCAGCAACGTTTTTACTCTAAAAGGCTAATTTTTTATAGGTTTGTATAATTCTTATTGGATTAGAAAAACCCAAGGTTTGTGTAAACCTATTTGGAATAGGAGAGCCCATTAAGCTCCTATTTAGAGGAGGTGGAAAAAGAAAAACCTAACCCTAGAGAACTTCATAGGGTTTTTTTTTTAAATCCTAGCCTCCTCCTACAGAAGAAAGCGTTCTTGCTGCGTTTCTTCTACGCCTTTGAGTTTTGTAACCAAGCAAAATCTCTTGTACCAACATTGAAGATCTTATTAGTGTTTTCATGTGAAACTGCTGCAAATTAACTAAAACAATCAAAGGGTTGCTATGAAGTTAGTCACGAACTGGGATTCGTGCAAAGGAATAAGCCGCGTACTGGGATCCGCGCATCAAATTGGTTAGTCGCGTACTAGGAGCCGTGCATCAAAAAGAGAAACTGTCACTACAGAACAAGTCTAATTGAGTATTGGGGTAAGGGTTCAACTGTAAGTTGGTAAGGTACTCGGATTCCTTTACTTGTAACCGCTTGTTGTGATAATAGTGGAGTTTCGGGAGTGGTGACCTTAACTCACTTGGTGGAGTTTTTGCCGTGTAGGTTTTTCCCATTCATAAACAAATCACCGTGTTAATTTTATTTCCGCTGCATACTTTAGCTTATTGGTGATTTGTTTGTCCTGCCACGCAAATTTGCATATTTACTTGATTAATTAATAACTTAGCTAATTAATCAATTTAATTCATCACAAGTGGTCTACGTATTTGTGGCCTATCAAGGATTTACATTTGGGAGAGGAAGAGCTGTCAATTGAGTTGAAGCTCATTGACGCTTTAGCTACAATATTTCACTTCTTCTTTTTCTTTTTCATCAATTTATGAAAAAAATTATATAATGAAAAAAATTTAATAATTCAATGGAATATTTGTTATGCAACAAAAAGAAACAACAATTAAGAAGTAAAAGACACCTTAACCAGCAAATAAAAAAAACAGTTTTGAGTGCAAAGACACCCTCTAGGACTTGGATTAGTTACACATTGAGTTTCAATTCTTTCTTAAAACTCCTTGAGGTTTTCATATCCGCCAAATTGACCCCTAAGACTAATTTCTGTTATAATTTTAATATATTAAAAATTATGTGATTAAGAACATTCACCAATTGTTTCACGCCACTAGTTAAGTGATAATTGTATAATTTTTTTTGTCCTTAAAAACTAGTGAAAATTAGTTCCAATATTTGATTAATTTTGTATATATGGAAATTTCAAGGAGTTTTAAGGATGAATTGAAACCCCTAAGGGTGTTTTTGCATTTAGGGGAAAAAAACAACAAATAGACACCTTAATTTATTTATTAATGTGTGCGCGCCTGAGCACACAATCTCCTATATATACACTCTGTCATTACAACCAAAAAAAAAAAAAACCACACACACAAGTTATTTTTAAGAAAATTTTTATTATCTCCAATTTTCACTCCTGTCATTTAAAAAAGAAAAGAACTCAATTGTTCATGATTAATTTTTTTTATTAAAACAAATTGATATGTTACAAGTCCTGAAAATTCGTTTATGTTTTTCATATCATACACAATTATAGTTGAAATGGAAATATGAATATTGAACCTACTAAATGAATGCTCTACATATCCGGTTTCTAAAAGCATAATCAATTCAATTTTTTACTTTTTTTTTTTCAAATGTGGTAAAGTTTGGAATATATAATGTTCATGCTATAATAATGATTTTTCACCATTCGATCAATACATCAATAAATTCATTTTATATGCAAAATAGATTTATATTCAGGTCCCTTAATAAGAAAACAAAAACCCTTTACAAATTGAGCCATTTGGAATCTACATTTTTTTTTAGATTCTAGGGTTATGTTTCCTTCCAAAATTCCTCCATATGAATAGATATTGTTTTTACATTTGTTGTGTCCTATAATAATTACATAATCAATATATATATATATAACCGAAGGCTCTAAATCTCCCACAATTTTTCACGTCATCATAATATTTAAATAAAATTATCATTTTATTTAAATAAAATTATTTTTATTTAGTCCAAACTTAACGAGGAATGAAACTCTATCTCTTTAACAAATCCAATTTAAACTCAAACTCATTATTATCATTTTTTAAAAATAAAATTATCATTGTATTTAAATAAAATTATTTTTGTTTAATCTAAACTTAATGAGGAATGAAACTCTATCTTTCTAACAAATCTATCTTAAACTCAAACTCATTATTATCATTTTTGGTTAACCTCTCAATCTAATTCAACTTTCTTTTTTGATTAAAAACTTTCCCAGAAACAACAATTTGAAACAAGGTATTGGGCTTGAGTCTAATTTCAACATTGCTCTAAACCTTGCTTACGTGAGATCTTCTATTGATACTCTTGCTTCCACAGGATTGCCCATATGGATTACATAACTTGATATTGCAAGTGCCTTTGGTCAACAGGTAATTAAGACGCTCAAGAGGCAAAAGTATGGAGCTTTTTTTTTTTTTCAAAATATGATTTCAGTATAATTAAAACCAAAGACATTTACTTTTTATTAAATCTATAAAACTTCACCACAAATTTTTTAAGCTTTACAGTTTTTCATATTTATATTTATTTTTTTATATTGTACATGGCAGATAAATCATCTCTATATTTTTTGGAGAAAAATCAAAACTGCAACCTATGTCTTCCAGTCTAGGGAACGATAAATTTTTATTTGGTATGTTATATATAAATTTGTTGAATTTAGTTTGGTATTGAAGTAGAATTTGGGGATTCTATAAATTTTAAAGTTCTAAGTCTTGGAGTTTTTGGTATTTGCGTCTCAGTAGGTTGATTTTAATTCTTCACCTTAAATTTTTTTTATTTAGGTTCATGTGATTTTTTGTTTTCTTAGTAAAAACTATGATTTTTGGTTGATTAATTATTTGTTTGGATTCAACATAAAAGATAATGAAATTAAGTATTATAATTTTGATATTGTTCTATGTTTTGAATTGTCTTATTACTACGAGAAAGTTATATTGCTACTCAAATTTGAAACTCGGTGTGTCTTTCTCATATCATAGTCTTTGTTTATATATTTGCAGTTTATATTATTTTTGAGTGTGTATGTATATATAACTATTGAGAGTTTTGCTTTATTAATTTAAAAATTGTAAATTAGTTTGTAGGTTTCGGTAACTATGCACTTGCAACTCAATAATGTTCAATGTGAGACAACACTTCTAAACTATAAAAAAGTATAGAAGTTAAATATTTTTCTATTTAACAAAATACTGACTAGCAAAATGTCTATTTACTCATTGTTGAATTTTTTTTTCAGAGTTAATAGTTTTACCGTGCATTGCACGGATTAGCGACTAGTTTAATATATTTATGATGGTTGTCTCACCACAATGAATGTAGACTATGTTAAACTAAAGAGACTTATCATTAGGAGTGTTCACCAAACTGCATAAACCGCACAAACCGCAAAAACCGCACCAAAACCGCCCACAAAATGACATAACCGCACCGCATCGCAAGTAATTTTACACCGCACTGCACCACACCGCATGGTGCGGTGCGGTTTGCGGTTTTATAATAAGAAAACCGCACAAACCGCACCGCACCGTCTCTATATATTAATATTTTTTAATTATTTTTAATATTAAATATATTATTAATAGTTTAATAACCCTAGTTAAAAAAAAGTTTGATAATCCTAGCAAGTGTTGATTAGGAAAGCTAACCCAAAATAAAGAAAAACTAGCTTAATAGTTTAAAACTTGGACTAAAACAAAGGAAAAAAATTAGTTTTGGGCTGAGTAGAAAAAGCCCAAATTTTGAAAAATATACCAATTTCAAATCATTCAAACCGCATCTTATACACCGCACCACATATGTGACCGCAAAAATGAGGTGCGGTCCGGTTATGGTTTTGGCTAAACTTTAAACCGCACCGCACCGCACCGCACATGTGACCGCAAAAATAAGGTGCGGTGCAGTTATGGTTTTAGCTAAACCGCACCGCAAAGTGCGGTGCTAAAAATGGCACAAAACCGCACCGCACCGCACCGCGAACACCCCTACTTATCATCATGGTGTCTAAGGTGACAAACACTCCACTAAACTATCCTAATACAAAAACCCTAATATATGCAATTATAACAAATCTCTACTACTATAATGAGAATATTGTACGCAGAAGTAATGAGGAGATTAATTTGAAGTAGTCTTTGCACCGTGCAGAAGACTTGGAGAGATTGCCCACGTGCGTGTGCAACGTTGGCACGTGTGGGCATCATACTCGGGAACTGCTGGGATCTCACGCGGCAATACTCATAGCACAATGTGGTTGTGGGACTCTGAGCTAGAGTGGTTGTAATTACCCTTTTAAATTTCTCTCTCTCTCTCTCTCTCTCTCTCTCTCTCAATTTTCATCTGCATGAAACCAAAGCTCTCTCTCTCTCTCTCTCTCTCTCTCTCTCTCTGCTCTTCTTTTAATTAATTAAGGTTCGGTTGAAACATAGCTTTCTCAAACAACGAACGAAATCATTGCTACCATTTTTTTCCACTTATTTCATCTATTCAGTTATTATTATAGTAATTAACTTTATTTAATCACGTTCTTGCTGGCTATAATTACATATTTTTGTACAGCGCAATATATATTTAGATTAAACAAATAAAGGGGTAATATACTATTGTATTTCTTAAGAGGTAGCTAGCTTATTCACTTTATTGGTTCACAAATATGGTCCATGGTGGTTCAGAAGTTTCAAAAAAGATTTTAAAAGAATGCAATAAAAAATAAACAGTCACTGTGAGTACAGTGCAAGACTATAGGATTCATTGTACGTCTATTATGGTTTATTTAAAAAATGTGTGTTTGCTTTTCATTGTTCTGTGGGGGCAAATTAAATAACCAATTTAAAATACTTAATTTGACCTAACACCCTTTTTTTACTTTTAACTTTTTAATCAGTCAAATGTGCTTTGATTTGATTGTGTATTCTTTTGAGTATTGTATTTAAAAAAAAAAATCTACCATCATTATTTGTACAGGTGCTTAATTAATATTTTAAGTGCTTAATTGATTGAGTTCATCAAAGTGTCAAATGACAAAGGAGGCCTTTCAATCTCAAGAATGCAATTCTTTTTTGCAAGGTGAAAATAGTCCTTTTAGTAAGTGGGGGTGCCTAGTTATTGTAAAGTAGTAAATACTTTTTATATGTTAGTATAGATAGAATCTCAAAATGAGATTTGGTGGGTGAATGTATTAGTCCTAGTTTATTTGATTACTTAGCACGAAAGAAGTTGGTGGGATTGTTAGTTAACCATTTTGAAGGCATTCACATGATATAATTAATTAGATGCTATTTAATTTTCCATATTGCTCCATTTAGAAGGAACATGCATGTGGTAGTGTATTACACATGACAAGATTCGGAGAAATAATATAAGATTATCATATAATTATCAGAAAGTAGTATATAATTATTGTTAGGCCAAAATGTAAGATTCCTCGTAGATACACATAGTTTTATCATAATATATAGACTTATTTTCATACTCACTAGTGGCATTTGCATTTATTAATTATATGAAAATGGCAAGTTAAGAGTTATGAGCACTTGCGAATTAAAGAAATAAAAGCTGAATCCAGAGGGAATTATATATATTGAAGAAGATTAAGGTACAAGCAATACGCATACCTTAAAAAAATCCAAAAGACTATGATATTCTATGTAAACCTAGGACTACTACTACCATTATTACTATCAACCTAAACCCGAAAGTTGAGAAAGGTGTGTAATTATTATCATTACGGATCATGATGAAGAAGATGACTTCTGTTGCTTATTATATTAGACATGAATTTAGCAAAATAATGGGTAATGTGGTGTTCCTACGGAATATTTGTTTCATCTTTTAAATAAAAATGAGTGAAATTCTTTGCATGTCATTTTGTAGCTAGCCACTAGGCACTGCAACAATTTTTTCTCGAAGCAAAAAAGTTAGTACGACTAATGAACTGTAGCTAACAAATCATATAAAGAATCTCCAATATTGATCAATGAGTACGATATATTGGAGTGAATTGGAAAATATAACCGTGGATTGGGGCACTGAATATGGGCTTATCATCTTGTTCTATTTCTAAATTCTAAGTACAGATACATGCACATTCTTACAAAAACAAAGATACAGAGAGTCATGAACATTATGGTGGTTGTTCCCTTGTTTGGCCACAAGAAGGAAGGCAGAAGATTCGTGTTGCATTATATCTTTTTCTGATGAATTCATTGACTTCAAATTTAAGGAGAAGATGCGTATATCAAAAAGAGTAAACTCTCTCTACCCCTTAAAAAAGAAAACAATGAAAAGAATTTATGGTCTCACGTGTATCAAATTTCAAGCAGAACATTCATAAGAAGTAGGTTATATGAAGGAGTGAATATATTTCACAACCTTAGAACCTCAAAATCCAAACCAGATCTAAGGCCATGACTTGGTTGGTAAGGATCGATCATATATATGAGATGGTTGGTCATGAAATGACTGAAGTTGAACCTCAATTGACCTCAAGTATATAGGCATAATTAAACTCCTCGTGAAGGGAAAAAGTAGTATTGAGTATCGAGGCAAGGCATTCCAGGTGAAGCATAATCATTGTTAGATTTTTCAAGCCCGGGCCAACCTATTCATTAGCTGAACTTGAGTTTCACATGTTCCACGTTAATTCGACCGTAAGTGTGCACAACGAGACAAAAAATAACTGACATGAATTATTATAGTCGACACAGAGGAGAAAGAGTCTAGTTCTCTCTATCTCACATAAAAGACACAGAAGAAGCAGTAATAATGTAGGACTTTTTTAATGCATGTCTTGCTTTTGTATTAAGCATCAGTTCTGCAAGTGATTATCAATTGCCTCGTACTTAGGACATGTATTTCTTACAGGCACATCAGCAACAAGAGAGAGTACAATATGCCGTCGAAATCCACCCATGAATATGGATAGGGAAATGATTCGAAGACACGGTATTTCTTCAAAAATTAAGATACGAGTAATTTATACATATATATATATATATAATCGAAGCCTTTTAACTTTTTCACAATTTTCCACGTCAACATTATTTAAATAAAACAAAAAACAAAAAATCTGTAAAAAAAAAAAATACATAACCTACTAAAACACTACGAATCATATGTTTAAATCTCTTTGCAACTCTGTTACCTCTCCTACTAAAACGCTACTAATCCTGTTAAAAAGTGAAACACAAGAATCTTCTCCTTATGCAATTCGATACGCTTCGTTAATATGTAAAATTTTCGACCTGGGAGAGGAGGGCTATTATATTGATGCTAAGGTCATCGTCTGGAAACTTATCTCAAACATTTACCCGGATTGAGATTTTTCACAAGTGGCAATCCATTGTAATTTTTGATATTGAGTTGAAGTTGTAACGCTTACAGTTCCTTCTCCCTCGCATATTTGTGTTAATCCTTCCTTGCAACATCAAAGGTTCTATTCTTAATTTTTATTCTTCCATTCAGTTTTGTTTAGATTTAATCTTCTTGATTTTTGTTCTAAAGATTGGGCCTCCTGCCAAAAATAAATTGAATCAAGGTTAAAGGTATGCCAATTTACAATTAAAATTTTCCAATTTCTTGGGTTTGGATTGTCGATTTTTGTTTTCTGGTTTGAATTTTTTCCTGCTAGGCAAATATTTTTTTTAGATTTTTTTTTTCCACTTGCCCCTGAAATAAATTTCTGATTTTTTTAAGTATAGGGTTAATTGTTTGTCTACGTACATCTAATTTCTAAATAGTATAGGGTTAATTATTTGTCTATGTACATCTAATTTCTAAATATTATAGTGTTGTTTGGGTTATTGGTTTAGGATCATCTTTTTTGGGTTTAATAAATTTGAATTTAGGATGTACATGATGATATATATATATATATATATATATGTATGTATGTATGTATGTATGTATGTATGTATGTATGCGTGAATGTATTGGTTGGTCTAGGGTTTGGTTTGAATTATGGGTTTTCTGCTATTGCAATTCACTCAAAATTTTTACTGTATTTGAAAAAAAAGAGTTCTTTTTAGGGTTTAATCTAATGTAGAATTGTAGATTCTCACATTGTTTGGCTAGGGTTACATTGAAGTTGATGATAAGTATATGTGACTGTATGTATGCATGCTTTGGGCTAGCTTTAGTTTGATGATTTAACTTATGAAAAAAAGTCTTGTAGCTGATATTGGATTATTATGTGGTTTTGTTTGTGTGCATCTGTATTTTTATATTATAGCCAGGTTTCATTGATTTTTGTTGATAAGTTTTGGCTTTGGGAGAAAAAAATTTCTATTATAATTTATAACAATGTTCTGTTTTTTTAGACTTCAAATCCTACATGAAGCAAAAGTCTCTAAACAACCAAGAAAACAAACACAACTTTGATATTGTTCTCTCGCTGCCACAATACATTGGCTCCACTATTGCTATAGCTGTTTTCACTAGGGGTAACCAATCTTTTTGTTATATTTCTCTATTGTGAAGTCATGTATTCTTTTGTTTTGTTTCAATAATTTCTAGGCTCTAAATCATCTAATTTATTATTATTATTATTATTGGACTTTTGGAAATTTAAATTTGATTCTTTGATTTCTCACTTTTTTTTTTTTGCAAGATCTAGAATTGTCTAACAGATTTCAACAATTATATCCACAAATTATTCATTTGAAGGTAACTCATCTTTCTCTATATTTCTTTGTTGTGTAATCACATAGACATATATATGTTTTTTTTTTTTTTAAGTTTTGAATATTCAGATTCTTTCTCTTATATTTCTCTATTGTATGATCAAATATTTTCATTATGCTTTAATAATTTCAGCTTTGAATCTTATACATAATACATTTTACATTTATACAAAATTTTCCGGTGCATTGCACAGGTTAGCGACTAGTTAATTATTAAAATAAATATTTATCTATATATTTTTTAAAAATTATCTTTATTTTAGGTTTTAGAAACAAGTAATGGCCATCAAAATAGTTGAAAAAGTACCATCTAAAATTAATTAAAAAGAACAAACAAGTACATTAATAATCGTCAAATAATGTTTAGGCTACAATTCAAGATTTATACTTGATGAGTTCATAAAAATTATTAAGATCGTCTCTCTTAATGGATGCTCATTGCGTCATTAGTAAGCCATCAAAGATAGATGAGTAACTGCCCAACACATTCAATAACAATCATCAAAGGCCTTAAACCCTCTCATCAAAACAAAGAACGTTACAATTAGGGTAATAACCACCCTCATTTATGTCTAACAACTACCTAAATCACCTATAAAAGGGACAATTTGTCCATTTGCTAAGGTATGTCAGAAACTATTGCAGAATACTATCTATATACGAAAGATATGGTTTGATACTAACTTAAGCATCGGAGGCTCCTCCACCGGGCACAACCCTGTGGCCTTTTCGATGAACTCTCTTTATCTCGCAGGTCCTACAAGATCGTCAAGAGCTCCAAATTGGACGAGTGACCTAACTAACGATTTTGGCATCATTAGTTTGGCACCATCTGTGGGAAAAAGTGATTAGTCATCTAGCTTTTCCTGCAACAAAGGGTACACTCAGTTCAATAAAGAATCATGAATACAAAAGTACCGATCTAAGAGTACCCCACGGGATAATACCCTGTGATCATCTCTTCATTCTGCCCATGCTCATTTCATTTAATCTACGATTAGGCTGAGATGGGGGAGATAAAGAGGCCTCACCAAGACACCTTCGTCTTCAAAGCACGGCCTTTCAACCCAACAAGTAGACGATGATGTGGAGGCAATCAAGTGGGTGGCTCATTGTGAGGCATGGACTACACAAAAGACGACCACAAAATTCAAGTGACCTCAATAGGCCTCAAGGGTATGACCAATTCTTGGGTCTTAAGGTCATATTTATGCATTTCCCATTCTAGCTCTCCAAATATTTGCAAGCTACAATAGTTTTTAGAGGATTGTTTTGGCATGTGGCTTCTTTTCTATTTCATGCTAAACTACTTTCAAAATATTGGATTGCCTCACTCTAAAAATTTTCTAAATTAAAATGCTTTCCTCATCGGCTTTATATTTAGAATAAGCCTAGTTGTTTGTTGTCCTACCAAGGTTAGAGGTGAGGTTAAATTGCATTTGAAAATACAAGTTTTTGGCATAAAAACAATATCATTATGGTTTTGCCACATTAAATGACAATTTAAGAAAAATAAAAAGAAGAAAACGGTTGAGGAAAGCCAGCTGCCATGTATATAATTTTAATGTTATTCTCATTATTGCATTAGGCAACATAATTTCTAGAAAGTATACTAGAAAGTTGCTTAATAAAGAATGGTACCAATTAAGGAGAGTGCCTGTTAAGGAAGTCAACTATGAAAATGGTAGAAAATAGAAAACAAATCAAATTCTTTTGAAATATTTACCATAACTATTGTTATGGAGAAGAATTATGTGTATCCCATATGGAATCAAATCAAAATTTATGTCCCATGAATGTTGTTACGCCAAAGGTGGTGGGTAGCAACCCGCAACCATTTACCCAATTTTATTTGTCCCAACCCAAATAGCCACATAAAACACAATTAAGCTCTCACTAGAAGTTCAACTGATTTTTAGTCTGGACTTAAACCATTGCTCACAAGGCCAATCTTAGGCAAATCACAAATCAGTATTGCTCTTACGCCATAACTCAAAAAACATACATTTTATTCATTGCACACAAGAATTCCACATGGTTCACATCAATAAAGGAATAGGCTAATGCATCGGGATTCAAAGCCTTTTAAACACTTTACCAAGTGTAATTTATATGCGTGGGAATAGGCCTATCTTTTACTGTCAATCTTAAATGATTTTAAGATAGTCCCTCTTGTTATTCCATCAAAATCCTAGAAACTTAAAAGGAAAGTTTTGAGAAAAATCTTCAATTTTATATTTCCCTTCTAGGCTTACAAATAAGAGAAGCTGCTTTTTGACTTTTCAAAGTTTAAAGATCCCTATTTTGGGTACTTAAAAGCATGAAACCCGATATTTTTGAGCTTGAAGTCCTTAATTACTCATTTAAAATGGAGCACGACATGCACAAATTTTGAATTTTAGCATATGCACAAGCACAACTAATTAATTACATGTGTAAAACATTGTTTTCTTTTGATCAATATCTTATATGTTATAGTTTGTCAAAAAAAAAAAAAAAAAAAAACATATCTCAAACATTATAGTTCATCAAAAAATATTATATCAGCGGCTTTAATTTTGAGAAGGAATTCCAAAATATATTTGTGTTATGTAAACACTCTAAGGGATGTTATGCTATGTCAACATATATCACCCTTGAATTAGAGAAAATTTAAACATTTGTGGTTAATATTATTTTGTGAATTTCTTTATTGGTATCATTGCTCCTAGTCTAACACTTTGCAAAAAAGAGTACATGTAGTATAAAAACTAGGCTAGAGCAACTAGACTATCTCGATTGTACATATATTGCCAAGCCCACAAGATTAAGAATTAGAACTCATTAAGCAAAGCTTGCTAAAAAGAAGATCAGAGGCCATCTCCCTAGTTGTTTTTCAAGTGGCAAGTGTGCCATCAAAAGGAGCATTGAATGACCTTTGGAATGAAATATAGAATTTTCATCTCCAAATTGCTAGCAGCAACCTGGACAAATCATAACAGCATAACCCAATTCTTGGGTGTTCAGGTCAGATGAGTTATTTTCATCTCATTATTTGCAAACAGAATTTATGTTCATTTCATGCTACACTACTCTCAAAAGACACCTATAGGTGAAGGAGTTAAAAGAATTAACGAAAGAAATTACTAGACACTTTTCTTTCCTTGAAAGGAAAAGGCTAGACAAATTTGTAACTACTAAGCTCCACGTTAAGTGTTAAAAAAATCTATGGTAGTCAATAGGATAACATGAGTTAGAATTAATCCATTTGAGGAAAAATAAAAATATAAAGTCTAGAAATATTTCAAGAAAAAATATACTAGCTTTAAAATAGCCTTGATTGATGAATTTAAGATTCCAATTTTGGGTGTTAAAGGCTGATTTGAACAGTTGTACGACTATGAGGATTTATAGCTACAACCTATATATGTTTAAAGAATACAACGTATCTATTTAAATATGTTATCTCACCATTTTCTCTTTAATATCCCCCACCATTAAAGCCCAAATATAAGTCAAACATTATGACCTTAATATCTTTGTTGTGGCCTGTAAAAAGTTTTGCTTCCTACTATAACTAAAACAAATCGTTTGTGTCCTTTCAATGGTGTCAAATTAATGGTACACTAAGGAAGGAAAATAAATGGTACACAGCATACTGATAATATCTTGGTTGATATTCACGGGTAGCAAAGATGTATCATAGGGCCATCCCCCAAATTTATATTTGTATTTATTGATGACAACAGTAAAAGATAAATATAGAAATAGAAAAAGTATACGCTCTATAGTTATGCACAAGTTATTAGTTCGTCAATTGACTGATGACATTGTTTTTCAAAGAACAATCTGAAAAGATTTATAATAAAAAGAGCATTAGGAATAAAATGCAAAAATGGCCTATTCGGCCTTGCACACATAATAGTTTTCAAAGTGAATGCAACGTGGGATTAAGGTTGAAAGACCCAAAGAATTACAAACTTTAGTCCTTATAGAAATACGGCAATAGTTAAGCATAAATCATTTTGAAAATATTATGAAATTTTGTATCTTGGAATGTTCCCCAATAAAACGAACAAAATTTACTGTTCAATCTTTTCCATGTATAAATATATGTTGCTTTGACTTTGAGAATGGAGAATTTAAACGGTTCCATCTATACCCGACCATGCCTTCTAGCATCCAAAGAGATAAAAATGTGGGACTCTCACGGTGTTACAATCCACATATATGATTCAATAAAAGCAGCCATATAGGTACAATGTTTTTATTTTATGCTCACACTAGTGACATCACCAGAGTAAGTACTTACTCACATATATGATTTACGAGCAGAGCTTACTGTCTCTAAATACTAAATAGTATCAAATTATTTCCACGTGATTTTATTAAATGGAAATTAGTTAAGGACCCTATGAATGCTCCTTAAAGCAGTCGGCCAATTGTATCTTTTGACCCAAATTATGTGTACTCTATATTAAGCTCATCACTTGAGAACAATCGAGGTTATTACTTTGTTAGTATATTTTTTTGGAGCAAAATGAGCCTAGTAAAAGCTTGACAAAATGGATCAACAAAAGGCTCGACATAAGAAAAATCATCCAGCAGAAAAATGTCATGGAATAGGCACAACTGTTGAGAATGTCGGAGAGGTTTTCTTGCTAGGAACGAAATATAGCAATGATGCAACCCAATTCTTGGTCCTCAAAGGTCAGATTTAAACATTTCTTTTCCCTTTTAAATCTCTAAGTATTTGCAACAACGATTGAAGTCAAGTGTCAGACATAATGACAAATATCATTATTGCCAAATAAAAACCTAGTTGTTTAAGAAATTTAAGATTGTTTACCATGATAAATATAATGACTATATATCATAATGGTAAATATCATTAAACACACCGAATTCTAACACTCTTTAAACACTTTGCCAAGTGTTATTTAGTTGCATGAGAATAGGGTACAAGTTATGAAAATGATTGTTGGAAAGGCAAATTGCTAAATTACAAGAATAGTACAAATATGCACAATTGACACAAAACGCTAGATAATCTCTTGCTAAAGCCAAAAGGCTTGACTAGTAGTATCTACTCTAGCTAGTGTGACCTGTTTTAGGCTTTTGATCTCTAGCCGATCAAATTATCTTAAGTTCATCCATTTCTTTTGCTATCGTCAAAACAAAGAAAAAAGAGGAAATGGTTGAATTGCCTATAGAGCATGTGCTTCATACATAAAATAAGACAATTCAGTTTGATCGCATGGCATTAAGTGTGGCTTTAATCCTCACTAAGTTTTCATACTCTTACATGAAACGATATTGTTTGGACGTAAACTATATCAATTCATCCAAAATTTCGTATAATATGTAAACCTATAAGAGGTTTGCTAAATTACTAGCTTTAGATATGCCGAAAACAGATGTTCCAAATTTTCTAAAGGGATGTCATAATTTGACGAAGAAAAACCCTTAAGAAGAAAATAGGGATATAGCTAAAAGCTGTGAAAATTCCATCTACATCACAAAATGCCGAGTTTGACTCCTGTAAATCATGGGTTGTACAAATCCAACAAAGAAGAGCTCTATAAGTAAGAGTTCAATGACAAAATTTCGTCAAGAAGACAATGAAAAGACTAAGGTATGTACAAAATAGTATTGAGATTCAAGGCCTTTTATTGTGGTAACTCATTTCTTTCTTTCTTTCTTTCTTTCTTTATCCATGAGATCATTTTATTGAAACTAAATAAATATCAAGCTTGCATGATTATTACAAATGTGTACGTAGAACATGTTGAAAATATTGCTATAAAATTGTTACAATTATAACAATCAATATGACTATATTATTAGCAGCATATGTTTCATCGTCATGAACTTGAGAAGTTCTATTGAGTTTCCTGAACTGAAAATGCTAGATGATTGTATTCACAATATGCTCATGAATTTAAATCTCAAAAGAAGTTTTACACATGAAGTATCATGTTGAGCTAAAAAAAAAAAAAAATCTTGAAAAGAGAAGAGCTCCTCATCTTAAAAAGGAAGAGCTTGTCAAGAAAATTCTAGCAATCAAAAGATCGAGGTATGTGACAAAACAATATCATCATTTCTGTATTCGTCTATGAAAATTTACACCTAGTAAGGTTTCATGCAAAAATGTATGCATTACTAGATAGATCACAAAAGAGATAAAACTCTAGGATTACAAAGAAATAAGAACAAGGTCCACCTAGGCTATTGGTAACTTATTATTTATATATAAATTGTTCTTGTTTAACCAAGTCTTGGCAAGTGTATGTGCAACTTAATGCAGATATCAACATGGCCTCAAGAAGGTCCAAAACGACATAATGTCAAGGATTCTTTCCAACAACAAGTGATAAGATTCCGCCAAGATAGATGTGAATCACTAACGAAGCCTAAGTGACAAGATTTCTTAAATAGATGTAACTCACAAAAAAAAAGGGGCCAAATGATAAGATTCCGCCAAGACGGATGTAAATCACTGACGAAGCCTAAGTGACAAGATTTCTTAAATGGATATAAGTCACCAAAAAAATGGCCAAGTGATAAGATTCCGCCAAGACGGATGTAAATCACTAACGAAGCCTAAGTGACAAGATTCCCTAAATGAATGTAAGTCACCAAAAAATGACGAAGTGATAAGATTCTGCCAAAACGGATGTAAATCACTGACGAAGCCTAAGTGACAAGATCCCTTCAATGGATGTAAGTCACCAAAAAATGGCTAAGTGATAAGATTCCGCCAAAACGAATGTAAATCACTGACGAAGCCTAAGTGAAGAGATTCCTTAAATGGATGTAAGTCACCAAACAAAAAAAAGGGACAAGATTTTGCTAGAACGATGTAAATCGCTAACGAAGTCTAAATGACGAAGCTCCATAACTGGATGTAAGTCACCTATAAGTGGCTAAGTGACTAAATACCCTTAAACGAGTGTAAGCAGACAAGGATTCTCACACAAACACATGTCACACGCAAATCAAGAATATCAAACGTGACAACCAAAAAATGAATGAAAGAAAAAGCATCGAAGTGATCAAAAATAGTTGTCTAAAAAAAAATCACCTCACTTTTCAACAGTGATAAAAAATGGTCGTCCAAAAAAATTAGCTCACTTTCAAGATCAAGCTACAATCCCTCGCGCATCCAAAAAGACCTTCGAAAGGCAAATACTAAGAAGTCGTCGCAAAAATAATACCGTCCTTAAAGAAGAAAGTAATTGAAGATAAAGAAGTCTAAATCTAACAAGTCGAGAATATTCCCAAAGCCTGACTAGTACAAAGCAAAATCAGACTTGGGAATAGAGGGCAATTGATGAGTCCATAAAAATTATTAAGGTCGTCCCTCTTAATGGATGGTCATTGCATTATTAGTAAGCCATCAAAGATAGATGAGTAACTACCCAACACATTCAATAACGATCATCAAAGGCCTTAAACCCTCTCATCAAGACAAAGAACGTTACAATTAGGGTAATAATCACCCTCATTTATGTCCAACAACTACCTAAATCACCTATAAAAGGGACAATTTGTCCATTTGCTAAGGTATGTCAGAAATTATTACAGAATACTATCTATATACGAAATATATGGTTTGATACTAACTTAAGCATCGGAGGCTCCCTCACCGGGCATAACCCATTAGTCTTTTCGATGAACTCTCTTTATCTCGCAGGTCCTACAAAATCGTCAAGAGCTCCAGATTGGACGAGTGACCTAACTGACGATTTTGGCATCATCAATACTGTTTACCTACCATATAACATCAAGTAGTGTTTAACTACGTACTCCTTTTCTATAATTACTAAGTGATGATAATAATAATAATAATAATAATAATAATAATAATAATAATAATAATAATAATAATAATAATTACATAATAAACTATTACTAACACATTTTAAGTGTTTAACACTATATATTCACAATATATAATTCAGCAAACAAAACAATAAATAGTTGTTGAGGAGCAATTTTTTGCACACACCACATTTCCTAACTTCACTGCTAGATTACAATTGTCCAGTCAACAAATATGTATATATATATATATATATATTAAAGGGGGATAAGTTATAGACTAAGGGCCGGCTGAGGCCATATGATTACAAGATAAAAGGCTGGTTGAAGCCATCTGGTCACAGTTGTGAAGACCGATTAGGGTGTTACAAATGTAATTGGGGCTGCCATCTATTACAATGCTAAGGGTTGTAAAGAGGAGGCAAAGCTGAAAGGCTTCTGAGGTATTCTGGAGCTCTTCCTAGAATTAAGCCTACCTCAAAATGGAGTCCTGGCTGTCTTATATAGCTGAAGGGAGCCTTGGAGTCTTCTGCTAATTACTGAAATTCTGAAAGGTTAAATATTTTTACTGAAGGTGAAAATCTTTTCCACCGAAAGCAAACAGTAACTTCTGGATGATTGTGTCTGGTACTGTTCATGAATAATAGCTGGTACTGTTCATGAATAGTGCTTCGTCTTCCTGCTTTTCTAGGGTACTGTTGATCTACAGTGGCTGGTACTGTGGATAAATAGTAACCTGTCTGGGAATTTGCTGAGTGCGGGTACTATTCAAACAGTGACTGATGTTATTTTCTAAATAATAACTGGCTTGGAATCTTATCCTGAGTAGTGGCTGGTGTTAATCAAAATAATTTAATCATTATCCAAATTATAACCACTGTATGGATCTTGTGAATCTTGGTAGGGGTCAATTGGATTGCTATTCACCGAAGCTTCTAAAAAGGCAGGAGAAACCTTTTTTTCTGACTCTATCTGTTCTGATTGGAGAAGCAGCTATTAGGCAAGATCTTTAAGCTCCTTGCTAGATT
Organism: Castanopsis chinensis; assembly: GCA_032878915.1. Classification (NCBI taxonomy): domain Eukaryota; kingdom Viridiplantae; phylum Streptophyta; class Magnoliopsida; order Fagales; family Fagaceae; genus Castanopsis; species Castanopsis chinensis. Next base: position 5,468,507 of record JAVQMG010000115.1, on the reverse strand, counting down.
TTCCGGCTATTTAGACGGAGTCTAGGCTGGACTGGGATCTTGTTCTATGAGCAATGGGGTGTGGGACATAAGGAGGGAATTTCTTATAAACTTGGCTAATGATTTGTTCAAATCTAAGGCTGTCCAACCATTTCATCGAAAATTCTCTGTCCAGGAGATTGGTATTGATTTTATAATCTCATTTGCTAATCCAATGGATCCTGTACCTGATTGTAAAGAGCAGGATTACTGGAAACTGGGATCGATGACTCGAGGTTTTGTATCTCGAATCAAAGTACCTTAGGGCCTCCTGCAGGGGTTCTGGGAAAATTTGTGGGATTGAACCAAACATCTCCCACCATTTGAGAAACCATGAGGGAATCTACCCATAGAAATCTTTGCTAAACATTAAGAACCATGAATGGTTAAAGTTCTTATTCTGGTAAAAGAGAACTTTCTCAAAGGCGTCCATATAATCGTAATAACTATAATGGAGTTCTGATCCTATGAGAGATTTGCAGTTCTTGAGAATTTTCAACAAAAAGGGGTGTTCCTCCTAATCCTTGCAACTGACAAAGCTTGTGATGATGAACTTGTGATAGAGGACTACTGAGGGGTCCCCTCTATTCAAGATGTTTTCTACTTGAGCAGACTTTTCCTAGATGAGGATGCTCCTATAGAACTTGATATTTTTCTCTGGATGCTTTGGTAAGAAATGTCATCATTATGGCAAAACTTCCATGGCTAGGGCAAAGGGATCTGTTATATGAACTAGATGGGGTTTTATATAAGAGATATGTTAGATGAAAGATTTCTTAATATAAGAAGATCTTCCTTTTTTGGTTGGGCAAAAAGAAGGCTTTTGGGTTTGGATGGGGTCAAAAAGCTCTTCTATAAAGTATAGGTTGGTGTTTCTAGGTGCTGGGGCAGCAAAGGCTGAACTGTAGCTGAGTTGGCCATAATGAGGCCTTTCGTAATTTGGTTTAGGGATTGTAGAAACCAAATAACGATTGGCAATAGTTGACGGAGAGGTTGGAGATTGCTGGGAAGGGTTCTTTGCCTGACTAGAGGAGAATGGTACTATTTGGTTGGGGGTGATTAGTACAAGTTTGCCAAGGCTCTTTGCCTGATTGGTACCACTGAGGGTCTGCTGTTTAGACATTTTTGAAGGTTGGGGTTGTACAGGTTTCTTTCCAGACATCTTGGTTGTGACTCTGCAAAAATTCATGGGTTAGGAAATCACAAATGCTATTATGGCTTCCTTCAATGAATTCTAAATCAAGTAAAAAACTGAAAGGGTGGCTTTCCATCTTGCAAAAATTTGTTTTGATGCAATGTTTTGAACATTTTTTTCTAAAACATACTTTGCAGATTTACAATCAATCCTTATTAAAAACTTCTAGTTCAAAAGACCACTTTGAAATTTTGAAATGCATAGTACTATAGATAGTATTTCCTTTTTAATAGTACTATAGTTAAGCTGGGTGGGTGTCCATATTCTTGAATGAAAACATACTATCTATTCAGGAGAATTGGGACTGACACGCTGGACAAGAATGCCACTATAACCTGTGTTAGAGGCATCTGTCTGAACAATCTTGAAGGAAGTGGCTAAAGGAATCGCTAAATAAGGAAGTGTCTTGACATATTTTTTGATTTCTTGGACAACTGCTATGTGATTTGGAGTCCATGGAGGTGGATTTGTACGAAGTTTATCAAAGAGGGGTTTGCACCTTTGTCTGAGATTTTGATAGACATCGGAAATGTAATTGAGAGATCTTAGAAATCTTTGAAGCTGGGTTTTATCTAGGATTTCATCTAGAAACTTATCCGCAAACTGAATAGCTCTATCTATGGGTTTGATAACTCCATGGTAAATATCAAAACCTAAGAAACGAACTTTAGTTTGGAAAAGTTTAATCTTTAGGGCCGAAACTACAAGACCATTAAGCTTGATAGTGTGGAGAAAAGCTCTTAGGTGTTTCTGATGTTGGTCTAGGGATTCAAAAAAGATGAGTACATCATCGATGTACACAATTGCATGGCTGGAGAAAGGATTAAAAATCTCATTCATGATGTTTTGGAATTCAGAGGGTGCATTTTTAAGACCAAATGGCATTACATTCCACTCATAATGTCCAAAGGGTGTGGTAAAGGCTGTTTTATACCTATCAGACTCTTTGATTTGTATTTGCTAGAAACCACTCTTCATGTCAAACTTGCTGAACACCACTGCTTTACTAAGCCTATTGACTAAGTCTTTTTTGTTGGGAATTGGATACCTTATCCATTCTAAGACTTTGTTAAGAGGCTTGTAATTGATAACCAATTTAGGGACACCTCTTTCTAACTCAGCCTTTATATATTGAGATGGGTTCAAGCTATACATAGTGTAACTCTTTAGAGTTACACCTTTTTTAAACCATTAGATTTAGGTAAATTCAACGGTTAAAAAAAACTATCATTATTACAAATATTCTTATTAAAATTTCATTAATTACCCTCATTTATTACCTTCTAAACCTATCTCTAAACCCAAAAACCTCTCTCTCTCTCTCTCTCTCTCTCTCTCTCTCTCTCTCTACGTTTCTCTCTCTCCATTTCTCTCTTTGTCTCCTCTACCATTGCTCCTCCACCATTGTTACACCTTTACAAGTTGCCCAAAAAAAAAACCCAAGCCGAACACTATCAATAATGGGTAAATCCCCATATGGTGGTGAAAGGAATACACAGATTTGGTTAAAAAATTAATAATATAAAAAACAAACCAGCCAATTCAACAAGCAAACTTGTTTCAAATTATCAAGTTTGGGCCTCGGGATTGACACTTAACACTTGGTACGTCACATTCATAATCTTTATGGTAGCAACACTTCCCTAACAGTTGAGCTTTAATCCAGGATAGCCACAACTATTTGGTCGGTTATCTCCCCAAAAAGGAAAACCAATGTTATTCAATTTTCCACAGTTAAACATATTGCTACAGCTCTCGTACATATCTTCATCGCATAAAGATAGAGGAATCTTGATGAAAAAGAAGAATATGAAAAATAAAGAAACAAGAAAAGGAGACAAATTCATTTCCTGAGAGAAACTGAAAAAAAAAAAAAAAAAAAGTGTTCGGCTTGGTTTTTTTTTATTTTTTATCTTTTCCTAGCAAAAGTTTTTAGGTTTAAAGATAGGTTTAGAAGGTAAAAAATGAGAGTAATTAATGAAATCTTAATAAGAATATTTGTAATAATGATAGTCATTTTTAACCATTGGATTTACCTAAATCTAATGGTTTAAAAAAAGTGTAACTCTAAAGAGTTACACTAAGTATAACTTGAACCCATCTATATATATATATATATATATATATATATGAGCTCCTAAAATTATTTTTCTTACACGACACGGACACGGGTTGAGTGAGCCTTACCCAAGATTTCTCTTTCTTAAAGGAGTTTGGGCCCTACATCGCATGAACTTCACTTTACTAGCTAGAAAATGGGCTGAAAGACCCACCATGACATCACCAAGTCAAAAGCCTAAAATCTCTCATTCGAGTCAAGCTAGGCCCACAAACCCATTCTCTCTCTCTCTCTCTCTCCACTGGACTACACGACATGGGTAAAATAAAATACCTGCAATTCTGTTCACTGTACTTAGCAAATAATGAAGACATGTAAAGCCCATAGAAAGACTATGGTTTCTCAGTTGTTTAAAGTGAACCAGACAATAGTTAGACCGATCAGGTATTAAAACAAAAAACTTAACCAAGATGGGGGACTTGAGTCTTGACACATAACAAGGTGAGTTTAAAACTTTAAATCCCTTCTCCTATCATCTAGTGCTACTAACAAAGACAAGACCTATGATGTTTGTTGGCTTTGTCAAGCATGGGAAGAAGGAACTCCCCCTCTTCCTCAAAATTTCGGTCAATTAATGCTTAAGGGAGTCATAACCAAGACTCTAATACTGAAACCCTTCGCAATATTAATCATTTATTGATTCATGAATCTTCACAGTAGTAGTCATGCATTGATTCATGAACAAAGCACATGATTAACAAGAGGGGAAACATAGGGAGTCGTGGCGTGGCTTGGAGAGCATGAAGAGTTGTCCAATTGAGATCTAGCAACTCTAGATCAAATGGGAAGTATAGAGCTTGGGATGTCTTCTCCTACCTACTGGACCTAGCCTTAATCCATGTGCAACAAGCCAACGTCAAATATCCATTCCTCACCCTTGACATAACTTAAGATGATGAGACTTCCAATTCTCTAAACTCAAAAGACCTACCAAGACTTAAATGCTAAACACAATGCATTTTGTCCAATAGTTTGCACACCTTAACAAATAGGAAAAAAGACCAAATAACTTGAGGGAAATGAAGTTACTATCTTTACCTAAGACCAATATTTATGCATTAATATTTTCTTATAGATGGATATGATGTATTTTTTATTATTGAGTTTGTCTCTGGTATGGATTTACTATTGGAATATGAAATGACATGACTTGACCGTGTATTAAACCCAAAAAAAGAAGAAGGAAGACATGATCAGAACTAGTCTAATTCATATATTGGTGGACCTTTTTTGTGTTTAACCACTGGACTACCGTTGAGCATGTAGTTGAATTTTTTTGTGGTGATTCATCATTGCAGGAGACGTTTTCTAGTCTTCATAAAAAAAAAGGACTGACGGCTTTGCCAAGAGTCATTCAAGCATGATTGGGCATTAGGCTGATATGAAGTGTGCATACATGTCAATAGCCGTTACACTTTTTCTTTGGCTCAACGCTGAGTTCCAAGTTCACTCCCAAAATCACCCTCACATAAAAACTCCCCCGACAACATTTAAAAGGCAAAATAAGTATACACTTCACACTTAATCACAATGTAACATTTAGTAAATAAATCTATAAGTAAAAAAGAAAAAAAAATGTATAATTAAGACTAGAAGACATTTAGCAACTTAAAAAAAAAAAGGGAAAAAAAAAAGATCAAGACCAAAACGAAATAAAAGGAAAAGAAAAACTAAGAATGACAAATGGGCAAGAGATGGGACTATCGCGCTTGCCAATGATCAGTCCTGATGGTCCAAAATTAGGGTCAATAAGCCAAGAACAAGTTGAGAGTGTCACTGTATAGAATTGAGATTGAGTGCAAGAGCAACTAATCTATGAGAGATTCAGAGAATTATTATTTCTTATAATAGATAGTGTACAGTGTCACATCATTTAAAATTTTAAATGATGTAGTACTGAATACACTTTTAAATTTATAATATTTAATTTGAACAATAAAATAAAATCATTTCAAATGAAAATTTCCCTGGCAATTGAAATTCAATTGTCAAAATTAGTCTCTCCATCTAAAAAAAAAAAAAGAATTCTGATATAAGTATACATGATAAAAGCATGGATGGATGAATTGTGCATATGAATCTCCAACAGTCTCAAATGGCAAATCCTGACAAAAATGGAATGACAACAATAGTGCGGTTCTAGCCCCCACAACCCATTGCACCTACGTGGGCTCTTAAAGAAAGTTGAGGCCCATTAATTAGAAATTGGGCCAGTTTCCCAACAAATCACAGCCCACCAAGAAAAACAAACCTAACGACCAAAGGCAACGTGTCTCCGTTAAGAATCCGCCACGTGTACTCTTTCAAAACCACAACTTTTAACTGTTAAAACTGTGCCTTCCCTCGCTTCTTCCAACTCCCAATTGCCACTTTCACTCTCTCTCAGACCGACTGACTGACTCTCTGTTTAGTCTTAACTCTTAACCTACGCACCCCACCCCTGGCTCACATTATCCTTCGCCACGTACACCTGCACTTCCCTACGCTCCCGGCGCACGTTAGCAAACTCGTCCTCTTCGCCGCTATTCCTTCGTCGTCAATGGCTTCCGTTTCTTCTCCGACGAACAAGTTATCGTCGTCCGTACAGCCACCGGGAAGAATGAGGGTTTTGAAGGAGCGATCTGGACCGTCGGGGGATGGTCCCGTTGTGTACTGGATGTTCCGGGATCAACGGATCAGAGACAACTGGGCTTTGATCCACGCCGTTGATGAGGCCAACAGGGCCGGTGTACCCGTGGCCGTGGCGTTCAATCTCTTCGACCAGTTTCTTGGCGCGAAAGCTCGGCAGCTAGGGTTTATGTTGCGGGGTTTGAAGCAGTTGCAGCTCGATCTCCAAGAGAGTCTTCAAATCCCTTTCTTTTTGTTTCAGGCGAGCTCGCACGTCTTCATGTTTTCTTCTTTTTATTTTTATTTTTAAAAAAAAAAATTACGCTTTGTTTGGATTCCAAGAAAGTTAGGAGAGAAAGGAAAGTTTAAATGATGAGTTAGAAAAGCGCTAATGCGTTGGTTGCAATATTGAAATTAATCTGAATATTTTGGGCATATGATGATAAACTACAACTTGTTGCAAAAGTTAAGTTTAATTTGTTAGAAAATGTTGAATTTAATTATCTAACCATTTATTCTATCACTTCTCTTATGTATCCAAACTTTAGACTAATTGATTTGATACTATGATATACTATCACTTGTCAGAAAAGCTTAATTTGTTAGGAAATGAGGTACCAAATTGAATTTAAATTTGTTATAAATTATTTAAAGGGAAAGCTATTTTAGCATTGGTGGTTTAGAGTTTAATAGCACTGACATTTTTTTGAAATATGTGTATCTTGCTTGCTATCACCAATAGTTGTGTTCAATTGAGTGAAAAATGTGTAATTGTGGTTGTGGGTCATTAAAATTGAACCTATGCTGTACCTATATCCATGTCCATGTTATATTTGTGCCATACCGGTGTTTACTGGCCGTTTTATGTTATAATTTTTCAAAAATTGCTCATGTCGCTGTGTACCCGTGTCCATGTCTGTGCTTCCTAGACTTATGATTTAGAAACTCTGGTTTTTTTTTTTTCCCATGCATTATCTTAGAAACTAAATGAAGCAATATATTGGCAGCTCAAATTTTGTTGTGGGTTGATGTATATAGGGAGAAGCTGAAGAGACTATACCGGATTTTTTGAGAGAATGCGGGGCTTCACTTTTAGTTACAGACTTCTCGCCTTTACGCAAAGTTCAAAGATGTAAAGAGGAAATTTGCAAGAGAGTGAGTGATTTGGTGACCATACATGAGGTTGATACCCACAATGTAGTACCTACATGGGTGGCGTCGGAGAAGTTGGAGTATAGCGCTAGGACCTTAAGGGGAAAGATAAACAAAATGCTTCCTGAGTACCTCATTGATTTTCCTACATTGCAACCTCCAAGTAGAAAATGGGCTGCCACAAGCCAGTTGATTGATTGGGATGACCTCATTGCTGATGTTTTGAGGTTAGATGCTCTATTTTGGTTGAGTTGAGAGATTTTTTGGATTGTAGTGTTGATAAAATAATCTTGTAAAATTAGGAAAGGAGCAGAAGTTCCTGAAATTGAGTGGTGTGAACCAGGGGAGAAGGCAGCAATGGAAGTGTTGATGGGGAGTAAAAATGGGTTCTTGACGAAAAGGTTGAAAGGTTATTCAGCAGATAGGAATAACCCATTAAAACCTAAAGGGCTTTCTGGTCTCTCTCCATACTTGCACTTTGGGCAAATATCTGCGCAGCGGTGTGCTTTGGAGGCTCGTAGGGTCAGGAAACTTTTTCCTCAGGTTAGTTTATCTCTTATATATTTTTATAGAATCAGGATTAGGAAAAATAAGTATGCTTTTTAAAAATTCTTATTTTTGAACTTGTTCTTGGCATCCACAATTGATTGTAGTTTGCTGTCACGTTTGAATTTTCTTATTTATTTCTTTTTGTTCGGTGGTTAATGGCATCAATGATAGCTTGATCTATCTTCTACCTGTTATTCTAAAGGCAGTTGATACATTCTTGGAGGAGTTGATTGTGCGCAGAGAACTTGCCGATAACTTCTGCTTCTACCAGCATCATTATGATTCGCTGCAAGGAGCATGGGAATGGGCACGTAAGACCTTGATGGACCATGCTTCTGATGAGCGAGAACATATTTACACGTGAGTCAAATTTGCTCTACTTTGATTGGATTATGTTGATTCCTTGTGTAAGGTTCTCCAACTTTTAATTGATTATGGAGTTTGCAGCAGGGAGCAATTGGAAAAGGCAAAAACAGCCGATCCTGTAAGCTGAATTTTTCAAGATTACTTTCTAATAATGTTAATGAGATGTTGGAAGTATCTGATGTTTCATAGTTTATGTTTTGACCTTTATATTGATGAGGTCTTCTTTTGGTTTTACAAATGCCTCTAGCGTTTTATTCTTATTTACATCTAGTTGGTGTTATATGCTGTCATTGTTTTGACCATCTTTATGGCTTGTGATTTCCAGCTCTGGAATGCTTCTCAGTTGGAGATGGTTTACTATGGCAAGATGCATGGTTTTATGCGGCAAGTGACTTCCTGAAAGACTTTTTCCCTTCTTTTGTCATTATGGAGATTTATGTTGCTTGCAACTTAAATGGCCTTTGTTAATGTGAAAGTATTTTCTCTTCTGGAAAGCAGACCAGAAGTACCCTTCTATAATCAATTTTTATATTCTTCGTACTTCTTGATACTTAGGGATAGCATGTGATATTAACTATAAATGGTCTTCATGAACTGATTTGGTTATTTCTTTAGATTATAACAGTGTTGTGATGTTTTGAAGTTTGGCATCACAGTTTACTTTCTTTGTTTGCTCATGTCATGATCTGTGTGTTAGTTGGGGTGGCTTACCATTTTGTTCCTTTCTTTATTTTGATTCCCTGGCCACTAGTGCCATATTGCCAGTAATATTTCTGTTTGAAAATGCTGTACATATAAATATGTGGGCAAAATTTGCTTCCTTTTGGAGATTGATGCATCATTTTTCTTGAATATACAGTATGCAATTTCGTTAGATGCACTGTTAATTCTAATACTACTGAATTTTTGTTAAGAATCACAATCTGTTTGACCTGTCATTGTGTTTGCAAAACCTTGTGCAGGATGTATTGGGCCAAAAAGATTCTTGAGTGGACAAGAGGACCGGAAGAAGCACTTGAAATATCAATATATCTGAATGACAAGGTTATTTCACTTTAGATTTATTGTGCTTTAATGGAGGTTGTTACTGATGCCTTATCAACTACCAAGTGTTATTTACCCAAAACTTTGCATGCAGTATGAAATAGATGGCAGGGACCCAAGTGGATACGTTGGTTGCATGTGGTCAATATGCGGTATTCATGACCAGGTATGGACTGATCATTTTCTTTTATCTTGGAAGGATTAAAGAACAATATCTATCGATGGCAATAACTCTTTGTTACGATATTTTAGTCGCATTCTTCTAGAGCAATGTGCAGAGGGGCCTGCTGTTATTTTGAAAAATCAGAGGGTTGGTAGAGTCACCCAATTAGTCTTGTTATTTAGGAAAATGAAGGTATGCATCTTTACATAAAAATCTGAATGAAATGTAAATGGTAGGCATTGGAGACCTTTCTATAAATGGACAAGATACAGGCCATTGAAATGCGATTGGATATTTTATTGGGCAAGGAATTCTCTCTTAGTCCGTAACCTAGTATTTACATCCTTCTTGCTGGCATTTCAGGGCTGGCGGGAGCGACCAATTTTTGGGAAAATACGTTACATGAATTATGCGGGCTGCAAAAGGAAATTTGATGTTGATGGATACATTTCTTACGTTAAAAGGCTAGTGGGTGAGATTAAGAAAAGAAAATCAGAAAGCCTGCTCAGTCAGAAGGCAAAGGAACTTCGCAGTTCATAACTTGGGTCCTAAATTGAATATGAAGGGTAATTTTTGAAGAGTATGTTAAAGGTGTCTGTTGGTAGCCAGAAGAAAAGAGTGATGATCTAGAAGCACCATTTAGATTGTAGGCGGAGTTGCGGATCTATTCACTGAACCTCTATTTTTAAGGGTAGGCATTAGATATCTTTTAGTGAAAAAATAAAAAATTGTTCCACAATTCCATGGACTCTTTCCCCTCCCCCTCCAATTTATCCTTTTTGACATAATTAGAAACGTTATGTATGAATTTGGAAATAGTGAAATGCAACTCGTTTGTTTGCTACAATCTGCGTTTTACACTTAACACTGTAGCTTGAGTTTTTTGGTATTCTTGTGTGTTTTATTTTTATTTTTATGTATGTTCATAAATCAAGAAGAAATAGAGTTACAAAAACCTTCATCTGTCTTACAAACTGAAACGACCTCAGTAGGAAGGCTCTGCACACAATTAGGACCACCTGACCTGAAAAAAAAATTATATATAATAATTAAATTTTTTTTTTATCTACCCTTAAAAAAAAAAAATTAGGAATACCCTCAAAATTTTATGCTAATAAATTAAATTTTGATGGATTATTTATTCTACTTTCAAGCAAAAAGAAAAAGTTCAAAAAAAAATTGAATTAAAATCTAAAAAAAAAAAAATTGTAATAGAGCAAGCCCACCCAAGGAAAAAAAGCCCAACATCAATTCTAAACAAAACTAATCCCAACCAAATTTTTAAATCAAAATAATTATTAACTAAATACCCAATTGGCCCAATCCAAACGGATTCTCAAAAAAAAAAAAAAACAACCAAAACCCAATACACATCCGCCAATTCATCAAATGGTAAAGCAAAAACTAAAATCAGAAACCTAACCTAAAGAACAAAACCTCATCAACGACAACGACCAACGGACCAAGCACATCGGTGCGACAGTGTCTCCTCCTAAAACTCGAGCAACAAAGCACATTGGTTATCGCAATAGAGCAATAGAGCACATAGGGCGTTGGAGATCGGAGATCAGTCCGATGAGATCAAAGTTTGTGATGCTTGGCCTCAAGTCCTTCCTCACCTCAACGTGTTGCCGCAGCCCACAGCGCTGCCCTTCAAGCCTCCCTTAAGGCATTTAATTTCTGCTATGGACTGTAGTAAGAGAGAGAGAGCTCTTTCTCTTTGAACTAAAATGAGACTCTCTCTCTCTTTATTTGATTCTCTCTCTCTTTCTTTGAACTGTAATTGGCTTGGCTTTATAGGTTTACTCTATAAATTTATAATTATTTGCCCCTGTTTTGACTTTATCTGTTGGTGTGTTTGTGAGTTTGTTTTTTAGTGTATTGTGAATTTATCTGATTGGCTCCTCTTGTGACTCTAGTCTGTTGAGTGGGAGGTCGATGGGGCCATGAGGTGGAATATTTGAATTGAGGAAGTAAAGGCATGTAGAGGCAGACACCAATACATTATAAAAGACAAAATTAAATTATGTTAGGCACTAGGTTGTGGGTTGAGCCGTGGATAATGCACATGGGGTGTGTGCTAATGTGTGCTAATGCACAATGGGGTGTGTGCTTGACTTATAGTAGTTAGTAAAACAAAATAATGAAGCAACTAAACAACAATATTTAATAATTTAATTAACCAATATATTATAAAAGACAAACAAATTAAATTATGTTAATCTAAACAACAATTAATAATTTTATAATTAATAAAACAACAATACAACAAATTATAGTTTATAAAAGACAAACAAATTAATGAAACAACTAAACAACAATAAATAATAAATTTATTAATATTTCAAATGAACTTATAGTTTATTGTTTATTCTTTTATTAGAATTATAGACAAATATTTAATAAGAAAACCACTTATCTAAGATTCATCTCCTATGCAAGATTCATATTCATCTTCTAACAAATTGTAAACTTTATGTATTTGCATGTTTTTTTATTATTGTTGTTGTTAATATATGAATTTCTCTTTTTATTAAATTGTATAATTTTTGCTTCTTAAGAAACACCTGAAAAAACTCCTAGAGTCGCCACTGCACACAAAAACAATTAAAAGAATCAGTTCTTATCGCTCGTCTCCCTAAGCAATGAGCAGCTGAATTGGCCTTTTCTTCTAGCTTTACAACGTCAAGAATGGGAAATATTTTCCATGGGGAATCATGAGATCTTCCTGTCAGGAAATCAAAGCAAAAATCTTGGAATCTACAATAATTATCTTGGCTATTCCTGCAAAACTAGCCGAGTTCAGAGTTACAGTGTTGCGCACTGGCACCTGATTTGTCCATCCCTTCACAAATGCACCTTCTGAGTTTCGACAAATAGCAGCAAACACATACTGATGATGCTCGAAAATCGTCAGTTAGTCACACGGTCCTCACGTGCTCTCGATGACGTACCTGCACAACAAAGAGAGTGAAGACCTTTGAAAGGGCACCGGCATGGTACCGGCCAAATACCCTCCGAAGGTTAAGTTAGAAATCTTTACTTTACAACACTAGAGTGCTAGAGTTGAGTTATTTGTGCGTACCTTGTTTCGAGAGGGTCTTGGGGTATTTATAGTAGCGTTGGGCCGAAATCCATGCCTTGACCGAGGAGTTCTTTTCCTTTTAGGATAGTGATACTTGGATCCCACGTATCTCCTAGAATCCTTGTCCTTGTAGGGGTCTCCTTACTTAGACGTATTGTTCAAGAATTGTTTATGTATGCGTGTCAGTCAAGTAAGATTGCAAATGGAGCTGAAACTGACCTCGTCAGCCTTCTCCCGTCAGCTACGCTATTCAATAGGATTATTGGTGGAGGCCGTCAGTCTTAGGTCTCCATACGTCAAAGGTCGTCAGCTTCAGGTAGCTCAAGAGTTGAGGTCGTCAGCCATGGGGTCGTCAGCCCCAGGCTCGTCAGCTTTATATCATTTAGGATAACCCTTATCAGCTGCCCCCTACTCCATAGCCTCGTCATCTTATCCTGACGAGCTACGGAGTATATACCTAAAACCTCGCGCGGCTTTCATTAAATGCGAGGACACGTGGCTTAGCTTGATTCGCCTCGTTCTGCGACGAGCGTGTCGCTTCGTCTTTCGTGCCCCCTGTTTCCTATATATATGTCCTACTTTCCTCATTTCAAACTTTCCAGCACTTGTATTCTTTTGAGAGCCAAAGCGTCAAGCGCAAGATTCCCGTCCGTCTGTTTGCTAGCTTCGTCTTCCTTGAACCGTCAACTTACGCCAGACGACATTTTACTTGTAAGTTTTTTCTTTCAATTCTTTTTATTTTTCCACCCTGTAACTTTAGCGAAGCCGTTGGCCTAGGTTCTTAGAACAACAACCATCGTTTGTAGGTAGTCAGATGTCGAGTGAGCAGTCGTCAGTCCGCGAATGAGCGGGTTATGACGAAGTCTTTCCGTCAGGTCTTCAGCCCGAGGAGGGCTTGTCCTGGTCGTCAGAGAGGGACACATCGGCCCATTCTTCTGACGAAGTGGATAGAAATGGTAGAGAAAGTGAGGACGGGGGTGATAGTGAGAAAGAGAGAAGTGGCGACGAGAGTGAGGATGAAGGTGATGAGGAGACTTTAGAGAGCACCTCTGGAGCTCCAGGTGATGACCGCCCCTTCATCCTTCCCCTTGAATGGTCCGTCAATAGTTTTCTGCCGACGATGTCAGAAAATGTTTTTAACACTTTACGAGCCCGCTACCAGATCCCAGACGACGTCCCAATCCGTCTCCCTTTGGATGGTGAACGGTGTTATTCAGGTCGAACAGCTGACGTGGGCATGTATGACGCCATGTTTGCAGCGGGCTTCAGATTACCACTGACGGGCTTGTACCGTCAGTTAACTAACTTTTTGGGGATCTCCGTCAGCCAGATTGCCCCCAATGCGTGGAGGACTTTTATCGGCGCGGAAATTTTGTGGGGTCGTCTCAGCGGCGGGCACCGTCAGCTAACTTTAGATGAATTCTTTTGGTGCTACCGTCCACAACATATTTCTTCATCCAAGGGGTTTTATCATTTCTCCCTAAGGTCGAAAGAGCTAAAATTGGTGTCCGACATGCCTGACTCAATAGAAATTGGAAAGGAAGGTACTTTTTCGTTAAAGGGACGAACTGGGTGTGTCGTGAAGAAGAGTGGGAGTCCATGCCTTATGGTTTTTTCGATAACACTTGGGCGCACGTTAGGGATTCAGGTTTATCCCGTCGGCCTCTCTTTGCTTTTCACCTAACTGGTTTCTAACTCCGTCTATTTTTCTTTCAGCCAACATCCGTCCACGTATAACCGCGGAGCAAGAGGAGTTCATCCGCCGAGTGACGTCAATTCCTCTGGACGAAAGGAGGTGTCGGGACCTAATTACCCTAGACACTTTGCACCTATATTGCGGTGGTCCCGAACCGTCAGACGAGGCTCGTAGACTAAACGAATTATCCCGTCGACGTGAGTATCTCGTAGTTACCTCCGTCACTTTCCTTACCTTTTTGTTGTTTCTATTCACTTTTTATCTTTACCAGAAATGGAGACGGCAAAGCAAAGAATCCGCGCCGCCGCGGCTAAGAAGAAGCAGGAGGAGGAGAGGGCCAGAGGTGAAGCGACGCCGTCAACAGCTCCTAAGCCCGTCGGGAAGAAGGGCGTCAAGAGAAAGGCTGACGGCGCTGACGACCGGTCCGGGAAGAAAGTGGTTTCTTCCTCGGGGGACAAGACCACCAAGAGGCCGTCGCCTCCAAGAGCTTCTTACGGGTCTGGCAAAGGCCTGATGACGGCCTCAGGGGTCGTTACTCCTGATTCTTCCCGTCGCCTCCTCACCCACAAGGACTATGCCGTGGAGGTAGCGGAGTCCATCCTAAAGGAAGAGGAGATGGAGCTGTGTGACGACCACCCGACGGACGAGATAGGGTCGTCGGGGCTGTTCGACCTTGCAAGGGTATGACTGCCTTCGCCGTATTTTTGTTTTTATTATTATTTTTCGTAGACGTTGTAGAGTATTTGACGGCATTTCTGCGACTGACGACCTTTTTGTGCCCCATAGGCCATGATTCGAATGAAGGCCCTACGGGACCGATGTGCTGCGAAGGAGGGGGTGGTCTCTCGCCTGCACAAGCGCCTCAAGACGTCGGCAGACGCTCAGCAGCAGTATAGGGACGCCAACATCACCCTGGCCAAAGAGGTGAAGAGACTGACGGATGAGCTGGCGGAGGAAACCCGTCAACGGGGCCTGGCCGACGATGCAAAGCTGACGGCGGAGAAAGAACTTCAAGGGCTGATGGGTCAGGTGGAGACGGCCAGGAGTGACGCCGTGGCGGAATTCAAAGATTCCCAACAATTCATTGACTCCTGTGCCGTCTACTACTCTGAAGGTTTCGAGGATTGCTTAAAGCAAATGAAGCGTGCCCATCCTGACTTGGACTTGTCGGGGATAAGCATGGATGAGCCTATACCGTCGACCCCGGCAGGTGAATCCATTCTCGAGGAGGATGACGAGGCTACCGAGCCTATGGTAGATTCGAGGGACGGCAGCTTTGTCCTCGCCCAACCGGCTTTGGAGAGGTCCGTCACTTTGGATCCGTCAGCAGGTCTTGAAGCGGAGAAGTCTAATGCTGAGGATCCTTCAACTCCGGCTGTCGTCCTGCCTTCGTCGACTGCCCCGTCTGCTTCGTAGACCCTTCTATTGTAAACACTTTGTTTTTGTTTTGTAATGAACTTTAATGTTTGACGCTCGTTGTTTTGAGCTTTTGTAAAGACAATCTTAACGTTTATTGCTTCCAAAGTGTTATTTTCATTTTGTTGCTTTCGTGCCGTCGATCTTAAACTCTTTAATGTCTTTTCTGTATTTTGTTCTGACGAGGCTGCTTGCTTTTTATACCTTTTCTTTGCGGGGTCGTCAGCTTTGTCCATTTTGTGGACCTGATGCTGACTTTAAGGTCGTCTATTTCGTGGACTTGATGCTGACTTTGCCTATTTCGTGGGTGGGACGCCCATTTTGTGATTTGAGTAAAGTTTATCGTCAATGTATAAGTTCGTTACTTATGTTAGTTCTGCGGGCATTTTAGCTCTGTCTATTGTGTGGGCGAGATCGTCCACTTCGAGGACTTTTAGATTGCCGTCTACTTCGTGGACTTTGAGATCGTCCGTCGAACTAATTTTGCCTTTTGATGTATTTAAGGCCGTCACCTTCGTGGACTTTGGGGCGTCCACTTTTTAGGGTCGTTCATGTTGTGGACTAAGGTCGTCCGCTTTGTGATTTATGGATCGTCCATTTCGTGGACTTGGTAGCTTCGTCCACTTTTGTGGGCTTAAGGTCGTCCACTGCGTGGACTTAGTAGTTCCGTCCACTTTGTGGACTTGGCAGTTCTGTCCACTTTGTGGATTTAAGGTCGTCCACTGCGTGGACTTAGTAGTTCCGTCTGCTTAACAAATACATCAGTTACTTCTGAATAAACTCCTCTTATTGTGATGAATGCATACATACGTAGAAAATTGTTCCCAGAAAGGACAAACTTTAGCCCTTTGGTGAATGTTTTAAAAGTAAACTAAAACAAATGATTTAAAATAAATGACTGACAGAAATAGATTGGAAATGAGGAGTAGCGTCCGTTGTTTCTCTACTGGTAGTACTTTCTGAGGTGCTCGGCGTTCCATGGATGGCGTAGTTGTAGTCCGTCCAGGGTCCCCAGGTGGTAGGTGCCCTTCCTTAGCCACGATGTTATTCTATAGGGCCCTTCCCAGTTTGGGCCGAGTTTTCCTTGCGTAGGGTCTTTGGTGGTGCCCATTACTTTCCTTAGGACGAGGTCTCCAACTTCGAAGTCCCTGTGCTTGACTCGGGAGTTGTAGTGTTTAGCCATGAGGTTCTGGTATCGCGCGAGCCTTTGTTCAGCCGTCGCTCTAACTTCGTCAGCTAGGTCAAGTTCTAGACGCATGGCTTCGTCATTCCTTCCTTCGTCGTGGTTGTCCACTCTGTAGCTCGTGAGTCCGACCTCGGCTGGTATAACTGCTTCAGTGCCGTATGTTAGCCGGAACGGAGTTTCTCCTGTGGGGGTCCTGACGGTTGTTCTGTATGCCCATAGTATGCTGGGTAGTTCCTCCGGCCATATGCCTTTTGCCCCCTCGAGCCGAGTTTTGATTATCCGAAGCAAGGATCGGTTCGTGACTTCAACTTGTCCATTGGCTTGGGGATGAGCAGGGGAAGAGTAATGATTTTTTATTCCTAATTGTGAGCAAAAATCCCGGAAGGCGTTATTGTCGAACTGTTTGCCATTGTCCGAGATCAGGACTCTTGGAATTCCAAACCTCCAAATAATGTTCTTCCAGACAAAACTTCGCACGTTCTTCTCGGTGATAGTGGCTAAGGCTTCTGCTTCCACCCATTTGGTGAAGTAGTCGATTCCGACTATTAGGAACTTTAGTTGTCTTGCTGCCGTTGGGAATGGGCCCATGATATCCAACCCCCACTGGGCGAACGGCCACGGAGCAGTGATCGGGTTTAGTTCTTCAGCTGGCCGCTTGATGAAGTTACTGAACCGTTGGCACTTGTCGCATGTCTTGACATATGTCTGGGTGTCTTTCTGCATTGTCGGCCAATAGTACCCGGCCCGGATCAGTTTGTGGACCAGCGACCGCGATCCTGAATGGTTGCCGCAGATTCCTTCATGTACCTCTCTCATAACGTAATCCGCTTCTTCAGGTCCTAGACACCTTAAGTACGGCCGGGAGAAACTCCTCTTGTATAAGACGTCCCTTATTAAGATGAATCTCGCTGCACGGACCTTCAGCTTCCTCGCGGCTTCCTTTTCTTCAGGTAGGATGCCTTCTTTCAAATAGGCGACCAGAGGGTTGGTCCAATCGTTTTCGGATCTTACCTCCTGCATGCTGATGACATCTATCAGTGGTGCGATTTGAGTAAAAGATAGAGCCTTACCGGGGATGATCACATGCTCTGCGGATGCAGCTTTTGCAAGGCGGTCGGCCTGCTCGTTGTCCCCTCTTGGAATTTTAACAACTTTTGCCTGGAGCTCGTCCACCTTTCTCTTTGCTTGTTCCAAGTACATCTTCATTCTTTCTCCCTTACATTCGTAGTCACCGTTGATCTGACTGGTGATTACCTGAGAGTCACAATGGATCACCGCACCTACGACTCCTACGGCTTTTGTCAGATCTAAACCTGCTATGAGGGCTTCATACTCCGCTTCGTTGTTGGTCGTAGGGAAATCAAGTCGAATCATGCATTCGACCTCGTCACCTTCGGGAGAACGAAGTACGACTCCTGCTCCGCCAGCTTTTTTGTTTGACGAACCGTCAGTGAAAACGTTCCATTGGGAACTCCCTGCCCTCTGATCTTCTTGATACGCGAACTCCGCAATAAAGTCGGCGAGTACTTGCCCTTTGATGGCAGTGCGGGGGCGATATTTTATGTCAAACTCGCTCAATTCTACTGCCCATAAGGCCATACGTCCCGCGGCATCAGGGCTACTCATCGCTCGTCGTATGGGCTTGTCAGTTAGTACGACCACCGTATGAGCTTGGAAGTATGGCTTTAGCTTGCGCGCTGCCGTAACTAGAGCGAAGGCCAGCTTTTCCAGTGGCGAGTATCTTCCTTCTGCCCCGTGGAGTGCCCGGCTGGCGTAGTATACCGGCCTTTGTACCTTGTTGTCTTCCCTCACTAGGGCTGCGCTGACGGCGGCTGGAGAAACGGCCAAATAGAGGAATAGTTCTTCGCCTGGTTGGGAGGGGGTTAATAGTGGTGGCGACGATAGGTAGGTCTTGAGGTCTTCAAATGCTTGTTGGCATTCGTCCGTCCATTCGAAGGACTTCTTTAGTGTGCGGAAGAACGGGAGGCATCTATCCGTCGCCCTGGATACGAATCTGCTAAGTGCGGCGATCTTGCCGTTAAGGCTTTGTACTTCCTTCACGTTTTTGGGAGGTGTCATCTCCATTATGGCTCGGATTTTGTCTGGGTTGGCTTCGATACCCCGTTGGGACACCATGTATCCTAGGAATTTTCCGGCCGTTACTCCGAAGGCACACTTGGCGGGGTTTAGCTTCATGTTGTAGGAGCGAAGGGTATCGAAGGTTTCCTTCAGGTCTTTCAGATGATCCTCATTTCTTCGACTCTTTACCAGCATGTCGTCGACATACACCTGGACATTTCTCCCGATCTGCTCCGCGAACATCTTGTTCATAAGCCTCTGGTATGTTGCGCCTGCATTTTTCAAGCCGAACGGCATGACCTTGTAGCAAAAAAGGCCTTGACTTGTTACGAACGAAGTTTTTTCTCGGTCAGCTTCGTCCATTAGGATCTGGTTGTATCCCGAGAACGCGTCCATGAAGCTTAATAGTTGGTGTTGGGCCGTAGAATCCACCAGCAGGTCGACCCTTGGCAGAGGATAGCTGTCCTTGGGGCACGCCTTGTTTAGATCGGTAAAATCTACGCACATCCTCCACTTTCCGCTACTCTTTTTCACCATGACGACGTTCGCTAACCACTCGGGATAGTAAACCTCCTGAATGAAGCCCGCCTCCCGCAATTTGCGGACCTCCTCCGCTACTGCCCGATCTCTCTCCGGGGCGAAGGCTCTTTCTTTTGTCGAATCGGCGGAAAAGACGGTGACACGTTTAATTTGTGTACTATGACTGACGGGTCAATGCCCGGCATATCTTCGTGACTCCATGCGAACACGTCTCGGTTTTCTTTGAGGAAGACCGCAAGTTCCTGTCGTATCGTCGAGTCGGTAAGAGTACCGATCTTGGTTGTCCGACCTGGCTGAGAGTCGTCGAGAAGCATGTCTTCTAGTTTTTCTGTGGGCTCCGCTGATGCCTGCTGTTCTATGCTCATGGTTTGCTGGTGGTCGTCCATCTCCATCATCGCTACGTAACATTCGCGTGCGGCCACCTGGTCCCCTCTGAGTTCTCCCACTCCATAGTCCGTTGGAAATTTTATCATCAAGTGGTAGGTTGAAGTTACAGCCTTCCACGAGTTAAGCGTGGGACGTCCTATGATGGCGTTGTAGGCTGACGAGCAGTCGACCACGAGGAATGCTACATTCTTGGTGACCTGTTGCGGGTAGTCTCCAATAGTTACCGCGAGGGTGATAACACCGAGGGGAAATACCTTTGTTCCTCCGAAGCCGACTAGTGGGGCGTTAGCCGGAGTCAGTCGTCCTCTATCAATTCCCATCTGTTGGAACGCAGGGTAGTAGAGGATGTCCGCCGAGCTCCCATTGTCGACAAGAACTCGATGCATGTTGAAGTCTCCTGCTCGTATGGTGACGACGAGTGCGTCGTCATGGGGGTGATGGAGGCGTCGCGCGTCTTCTTCCGAGAATCCGATGAGGGGGATATTAGCCCGTGGCATCTGAGGTGCGGTCCCCGTCAGCTGGATGTTCTGCACCATTCTGAGATACGTCTTTCGAGCTTTCTTCGACGATCCAGCGGTCGCCGTCCCTCTTACGATCATCCGGATGTCGCCTAAGGGCTGTCTAGGGCGTTCGTTTTCCCGTCTAGGGGCCGGGCCTTGCGGTGGTTCCGCTCGTTCTTTGCTAACGAACCTCTGCAGCTTTCCTTGCCTGATTAAAGCTTCTATCTGTTGCTTTAGGTCGTAGCAATCAGCCGTGTCATGTCCATGGTCTCGATGGAAGCGGCAATATTTGTCCCTTGGCCTTTTGTTGGGATCTCCCTTCAATTTGCCGGGAAAAGTCAGAGTCCCCTCGTCCTTGATTTGCATTAGAACCTGATCGATAGGGGCGGTCAATGGTGTGAAGCTCGTGAATCTCCCTGGGAGTGACTTGGAGCGGCGGTCATCCCGTCGCTCTTCAGTCCTGGCTTTCTTTTGCCCCCTATCCGTTCGAGTATCTTCTTGCCTTTCCCTCTTCTTAGGCTTGTCTTCCCTTGCAATCAGCGCGTCTTCCGCGTTCATGTATTTCGTTGCCCTGTAAAGTACTTCGGACATGGTCTTTGGATCGTTCTTGTATAGGGAGAAGAGGAACTTCCCTTTTCGCAGCCCGTTGGTGAAGGCTGCTACTTGTATCTTGTCGTCCGCCTCATCTATCGAGAGAGCTTCTTTGTTGAATCGCGTTATGTAGGACCTTAGAGTCTCGTCTTCCCTCTGCCTGATGCTCATCAAGCATGCCGTGGATTTTTTGTACCGGTGGCCTCCGATAAAGTGTGACACGAACTGGGCGCCTAGCTCTTTAAAGGTGCCTATTGAGTTGGGCGTCAACCTGCTATACCAGACCCTTGCGGACCCTTTTAAGGTGGTTGGGAAAGCCCTGCACATAATCTCATCGGGCACTCCTTGAAGGTGCATTATAGTTTTGAAGGACTCTAAGTGGTCCAGGGGGTCCTTGTTTCCGTCGTAGCTTTCCACCTGCGGCATACGAAACTTTGGGGGAAGCGGGCACGACGTAACACGTGCCGTGAAAGGTGAATCGGTCCGCTGTACCAAGTCGTCGAGATCGTTAGACACTCGTCCTTTGAGGGCGTTCATCATTACGTCTATTCGTTCACGCATCTCCTGCATCTCGGCTGCGATGTGAGGGGGTATGGCTTCAGAAGGGGTAGTCAGGTTGGTATCCCGCCTCCGGCCTGCTCGGGGCGTTGCTGCCTTCAGGCGCTTCGGGATCCCTTCTCTCAGCGCTTGTCTCCTCCTGATTTTCCTCTTGTATTCTAGGACGCGTGTTTCTCTGACGTAGCTGCTCCTCCAAGTCGTTATTCTCTTTGGTCAGGCGCTCGACGGCTGCTGCGAGCGTTTGGACTTGCTTTTCCAGAACGGTTGCGCGCGGTTCGTTCTCCTGAATGTTGTTGGTGGTAGCCATTGAGCGGGTGAGTACCATGCAACTTTTGTCCGGGAAGCGATAGTGTGGCGTTACCACTCTCGTTCCCCACAGACGGCGCCAACTGATGATGCTCGAAAATCGTCAGTTAGTCACACGGTCCTCACGTGCTCTCGATGACGTACCTGCACAACAAAGAGAGTGAAGACCTTTGAAAGGGCACCGGCATGGTACCGGCCAAATACCCTCCGAAGGTTAAGTTAGAAATCTTTACTTTACAACACTAGAGTGCTAGAGTTGAGTTATTTGTGCGTACCTTGTTTCGAGAGGGTCTTGGGGTATTTATAGTAGCGTTGGGCCGAAATCCATGCCTTGACCGAGGAGTTCTTTTCCTTTTAGGATAGTGATACTTGGATCCCACGTATCTCCTAGAATCCTTGTCCTTGTAGGGGTCTCCTTACTTAGACGTATTGTTCAAGAATTGTTTATGTATGCGTGTCAGTCAAGTAAGATTGCAAATGGAGCTGAAACTGACCTCGTCAGCCTTCTCCCGTCAGCTACGCTATTCAATAGGATTATTGGTGGAGGCCGTCAGTCTTAGGTCTCCATACGTCAAAGGTCGTCAGCTTCAGGTAGCTCAAGAGTTGAGGTCGTCAGCCATGGGGTCGTCAGCCCCAGGCTCGTCAGCTTTATGTCATTTAGGATAACCCTTATCACATACCTTTTTGCCTTGGATTGCGGCATCAACATAAATCTTCATGTATCCACCTGGAGGCTTTTCCCAAACCACATCTCTTGTATCACTTGGATCTTTTCTTAGGAGGTGAAACCAGTATTCTCAGCCTATGTTCATGGGATCTTTTGGTTACTTTGAAAGGCACCTCATTAAAATTTAAGTTGCTGCCATTATGCTGGACTTGGTTTCGCAGTTCCCATATCACATCCATACTCTTAGTTGCATAAAGAGTAAAATGTTCAACTCTACCTTGTAAATAGGTGGCCATATTGCAAATTTAATCAGATCAATATTGTTTTGGATTCCCATCTCATCAATACATCATGGTTTTCAAACCCGGACCGTTCATTGAACCATAAAAAGGAGAGGTTCGAGGTTTTTGAGGTCAAACCGAGGTCGAACCGGAGTCGAACCGTGATGACGTCATAATTAATTTAATAATTATTTTAAATATATATAAATATATTAGATTAGTAAAACATAGAAAAATTAACTAAAATAGTCCAATTAAAACTATAAATCCATATTTTAACTATGTCTAATATATTCATCTTAAGCCCAAATATGAAATATCTATCTAATAATAATAATAATAACCATTTAAAAAAATAAAATAAAAGCATCAATTTGTACCGGCAAGTGACAAAAGAATTGTTATGTTATATCCACAACATTTTTTGCAATATTTTCATAAGAATCACATCAAAATCTTATATAGAAAGTTCTTATTAGTTCTAATTTGAACCCTCCACTGAAATTATTTTTTTACTTACCAATATATTTTTTTACTCACATCAAAATTTATTGTGAATATATTATAGTAGCATTTTTTAGTGACCATTTCTTAAGATTAAAGACCCACACGTATGAATCCAAAAAAAAGAAAATACCACGTGATTACATTAAAAAAAAAAAAAAAAAAAAACTAAGGCATAAAGAAGAAAGAGCACCACACATTTTCATACGGACCCATTTATTAGTCATTGACTCAACTCCCTTCCCAACCACCCGTTTACTTCACACTTAATCACACTCACTTTTTCCCATCAGAGCATTTACTCTCAACTACTCCCATTTACATTTTTCCATCAGTCCATCACATTACACTTTCCCTTCAGAGAAAAGAGAAGAGAGACGAACTGAGAGAGAGAGAGAGAGAGAGCATCTGAAGCGCCGGTGAAGTCGCGGTCGCCGGTGGAGATTGAGGTCGCCTTTGAGGTCGCCGAAGCCGGTGGAGATCGGAGGAGATCGAGGTCGCCGAAGTTGGTGGAGATCGGAGGAGATCGAGGTCGCCGAAGCCGGTGGAGATCGGTGTTTCATGTAGCACTCCCTCGTCCGCCGCCCCACCGCCGCTCGGCCTCTTCCCCTTTGGGTCAGATCGGCTTGTTCTTCATGTTCTTCCTTTTTTTTTTTTTTTTCATATTTCTTGTTCTGATTCAATTTTATTGTAAGAATTGGACTTTGGTTTGTGTTTGGATTATGTGAGATGTTTTTTTGAGAGTAAAGCAAAGAGATTGAAACAAAGATCAGACATTTTCTGGATCAGATTCTCTGTTTTGTGATTTCTTTTTACATTTTCTGTTTGGGTATTCTTTTTTCCGATCAAAAATATGAGATCCGCGAGAACCGCGAGGACCATTCACGGTTCTCAAAACCGTGAGGTCCGACCGCGGTTCGCACGGCTCTATGCATTTTTCCCATTGAGCAGTTCTTGATGCTAAAAAAACCGCAAAGATGAGCGGTTTGAGGGTTTTCCGGTCGGACCGTACGGTCCGGTCCGGGTTTCAAAACAATGCAATACATATGATCCGTTGTCATGCAAATTATACTGGCCTTGCAATCAAGCACATGGTAAATAAATGAATATGACTTTCTTCTGCAGCTTTGCACAAGGGCATTTATTCTCCCCCAAATTCCATTTTTGCTTTTAATTCTTCACTTCGTTGGGAGCATGTCATCTCAATTCTATATAATGTTTCTTTCAATCGCTCGTGTATTTGTAGCATCCATAGTTTGTTCCATAAAGCAATAATCTACTGATTTCATCTATACCACTGACTTCGGCCATATGCAAACTTTACGGAAAACAAGCAATTTCCTTTGACCCAAATCCATTTGTCTTGCCTTGCGTTTCTTGTAAGCAGAGTTCATTTGATCATTTTTCTTATTTGAGGATGAAAAATAAACTACTTAAAGTTTAGAAACAAAAAAATAAACTCAATGCAAAACTTTAAAAAATGAAATAATATTTTATAAAAGAAACTTACGAAAAGGATGGGGTCAGGGAGGCAATTGCCCACCCTCATATCCTTGGCTCTCCCCCTGCATATAGCCCATAGATATCAAGGGTCCAAAAGTGTTGTTTTACAGTATGAGTAATGGAAAAATCTTGATTATATCAAATCCATAACCAAAGTCTCTGATTCTTTGTCAAAAGCATCTGATTGATCAAGTTATTTGCTCTCTCACTTTCAAATCGATTCAATTAATGCTCGGGCCTTTAACTTTTTTTTCTTTTTTTTGGTGAAGAGGCCTTTAACTAATTTGTTTATGATAATTAAGTGGTTATCTCTGCAAATTAGATATGAAGAATATTATGGGGATTTTGAAGCTCATATATTCTTCACTCAAATCTTCCAGTTAGTTTCTCTCAGTTTTTTAAGGACTGTGAATGCAACTATTTTGAACCATAGACCCACTCAAGAAAATATCTGGAGATATATTTATACTCCCACAGATTTTGTTGTGTTGTTGGCAATGTAAGATTAAAGAAAGGGAAGGCTTGGAGAATAATATTACAATGTCTCAAGGGCAGGTGGTTTTGAAGTTAATCCATTTGATGTTAGAAAAACGAAAGAAAAATGTCACAATCCCACCACCACTAGTTTTCTGGCAGAAAATTTGGGGAAAGGCGTTTTTTTTTTTTTTTTTCCCTAACCTGGTTTGACATGTTAAAAGACCCAAACTATTTGGATTGATCCGTTTAAGATGTGTTCAATGTAATGTGTAATTTTTAACGATTAAAAGGTTGTCACATCACTTAAAAAAAATGTTATGTCAATGTTCTTTTAAACACATAGGTAATAAAACAAATAAAATGACCAATCGTGCTCATTTTTTTTAATTTCAAGAACTATAAACGCTAGCAAGCAAATTTTAAAAACCAATAGTATATTTTTGCCAAAAAGTAACTTACCTCAAAACCAACTTTTTAAGGATTATCCATCATTTAAATAATAATG
Organism: Castanopsis chinensis; assembly: GCA_032878915.1. Classification (NCBI taxonomy): domain Eukaryota; kingdom Viridiplantae; phylum Streptophyta; class Magnoliopsida; order Fagales; family Fagaceae; genus Castanopsis; species Castanopsis chinensis. The sequence goes on along the minus strand of JAVQMG010000115.1, from coordinate 5,443,013 downwards.
TAAATGTCGATTCTCTTTTCACTTCACTTTCTTTGAGGATATATTTTCTTCAGGTAACTTTCTTCAGCATGCAGTGAAATCATAAACCAAACAAAGCCCAAAAGAGCTGTGGCGGACTTGTACAAGAATAGTAAGAGATAGAGAGGATGCAGGCTTTATCGGTTATGAAATTCAATTGGTTATTTTCTATGATTTAGTATATTATACACACCTGTAATGGCCAACACCATGTCAATTACACTACAAAGCCAAAAAACAAGAGGCTAGGCCAGGGAGATGCTCATCGGAAATATGCAAAGATACAGAACCACTGCCATTGCCAAATGAAAAGGTTCTATATTGAATGTTAAAAAATGGATACAATGAAATGATGTTATCTATGGTTACAAATTGGATTGGGGTCCACAGCATAGAAAGCACTGGGCCTCCTAAAGCCACCCCCATGTTTAGATCTGGAGATCATCTATTGAAAGCTCATGTGCTGTCAGCATCTTCAATTTCTGCAATCAAAAATGAATTTTTAAGGTTTAGTTGGTCAGGAAAATAAGAGGTGGAGCTGCTAAATCAAAGTTGGAACTGAAATTAATCACCGTAATAAATTGTGGAGGATCATCAATACTCGATGAGCCCAGAACAACTTCCCTCTTCAATTTAGTTGTAAGCTTGTGACAAACTCTAAGCTGAGAATCAATAAATTTTATGAGTACAAATAATCCAGGAAGGCAACTGTCAAAACTGTACAAAATGCTTAAAAAAATTCATACCTCAGATCTAGTAGCTCCACCCACGATGAATACAAAAATCCGTTGGCCCATCTTCTTAAAATCACTAGATGCATGTCTTAGAATTGAATCACTATAGACCAGGAAAAAAACATTATGATGATGAGAATCTACAGAAAGATATTAGAAAAGGCTCCTATCAGTATATGTCAGTTCCACTAATGGCTACCAGTCCTCTAAGCAAGTATCTAGATAGATCAAGATAACAAAAAAATATAAGGCATCACTTTGTTAAGACAAATAACATATAGAAGATAATCATCGACATATTGGGGAAAGAGAAAGAAAGGAGGGGGTGAGAAGCTTGTATAGTGCAGGCTATTATTGAGTTTATTGGACTACTCAGACCCACATGAGGGAAGCATGAAAATAGCACCTTGAATACCCATCATCAGAGTTCCGAGGCCGAGCCCATTTATGTGTCCGCTTTGATTGAGCTGGATTAGAAACTGGAGCATGATTTACAGCAGCAGTCTGAGACGTTCCATGAAAAGTTTGACTCGGTTCATTCAGACATGGATAATCATCTTTTGACAGTTCACCTTTGTGAAGTTTTTCAATAAGTTCCTGAAAGATGTCAAGAATTTGGGCCTAGTAAGCCATTGATTCCATATAGCTTTAATTCAAAGTTATGGGATAACTGAATTGATCACAATATGACAATGTAAAAAAGATATTGGTCACACATAAGTCCTCCATTGCCACGATACTCTCAAGGTAGCAAGATATATTTAAGACACAAACGTCAACTAATATGGTTTTTCTCTCAGGTCTTAAATCACTAACAAAAACAGACAACCTAAAGCAGATATAATAGTGGGAGCAAATTGTAAACATCACCATTAGCCAAAACAAGACCACAAAGGCACTCCCAAATAAGGGACATCTAATGATGACAGACATGTCCTATATACATAGAACCATCTGAAAGGAAATCAAGTGTTTATTTTACCTCAATCATGGGGTAAAAACGTGATAGCTGCCATGTTTCTTCTTCACCAGTACGGTCTTTTCTAGCACCACGCTTTTTCTGACATTTAAAAAGTTCAGTTAGGCATAAATCACCAACCAAGCTGCATTCAAAACTAACACAAAGCAATTACCTTATGCATATCAAACTTCAAAGAGAAAGTTCCAGTTGAACTTTTTTTGGTATCGGAGGATCCCCCAAGCAATCTCAAATTATGAACAGCATTCATATCCTCAGGTGGCAATTTTGCTAACTGAACCAAATTACAAATATACCATTAAAACAGGTAGCATATAAAAACACTCTCAGAACCGACAAAAAAATGGAAGAAAAATGCAGTTCAATTGGTAAACTGTAACAAGTACACCAACCTTCATTAAGTTGAGACCCTTCTCACCCTCAAATTTGTCAGGATAAATGGCTGCAAGGATCATCAGCAAGCGCAACTTATTTTCACGAGTTGTATCCTGCCAAATAAAAAATTTTAGTTCTGTTGTTAAATATATATTGACAAGGAATAAGATATGGCCCGCTATGATTCACACCTCTTTTGTGGTCAAGAATTTGATTACATCTTTCATTCCAGCATCTCCGAAAACTAAATCCTGTTCCAGCTGCCCAAGTTCTCGAAGCCCCAGTTCCCTAATAGTTCCGTTAATTTTTCCGGCTATCTGGTGAATAAAACCAAATTTAGATGAAGCTATGGCTCCTGTACTCATAGGTCAAAGAAAAATATTCCAATCACTGAATATTTAATAATTGTCAATGAAATCTCCTTTTTTTTTCTTTTTTTATATAAGCTTCACTAACTAAAGTAATTTAAGCTAGTACTGTTTCTGCCTCTTTGGTCAAGGAAACAATTGAAGCTTGAAGCATAAACAAATTTCTTTTAGGAAAAATGATTTTTTTTTATTAAATCTTTTAAAATTAGGAAAAAAAAAAAAAAAGTGTACTGGGGAAGCTACAAACATCATCTAGAGTTACATATATCTAGAAATTCCTTCAAACTAGAGAAAGAGTGACCATTCAAAGCAACCGTCGAATCATAGAAAGAACGTAATATCAGCAGTTTTATCCCCAAGGACGAGAGTTCAATCCCATCAAACTGGTTGAGTTCTCTCCAGAAGTCCACATGATGCATAACAGATCGCCCCCCACAAGTCAGAACTACAATGTCTACCAAAACCCCCTTTCAAACAAGCTAGTAAATCCATAGACCTATTAAGCATTACCAATTCAAGTCCACACAAGCAAAATGCCAAAGACCATATACTTTATGCAAAGGCACAATTAAAGAGCCAGTGATCTATGGACTAGCCACTTCTCTTGCACATGCCACACCACCATACAATGAAGAAATTTCTCTACCAAAGATTATCCATTATGAGAATCTTCCCTCTAGTAGCTGTCCTCGTGGAGCTACTTATGTGGGAGTCTTTACCCTCCAAATACTTTTCATGGAAAAAAGTGGGGAGATCTGTTAGAAAGAACAGTGTTGTTGAAAGCACGCTTAAGCGCAAAGCCCTTAGGGCTTTTTTTCTCTAAAGCAAAGCACGCTTTTTTGAGCTTTTTTATTAAGCGCAAAGCGCACTTTTTTGAGCTTTTGTAAATGTTTTTTAAAAATTCCTGATTTGATTTTTAGCCATTAGATATAAATATGTTTGATATAAGTCATTGATATAATATATAAAAACTAATAGTGTGGTGTGCTACCATACACCTAAGCCTATCTCTTGAGATATTTTTGAACTTTTAACCACAACCACAACCACTCAAAAACACACACTAAATCAGACACTCACAACGATAACATTTCTTAACACTCTAATACTTTTTAGCCGTTGCCTTCTTGGTTCTATACTTCTATTTTGATTCAACCATGTTTTGTAATCATGACTATCAAATATCATGGTTGCATATATTTTGTAAAGCACAAAAGAATTATATAAATGTTATATAAATTATATAAAATGTTTTATTATCAAATATCATGGTTGCATATATTTTGTAAAGCACAAAAGAATTATATAAATGTTATATAAATTATATAAAATGTTTTATTGTAATTTATATGATTAATTGATCACTTGATTGTTGTATTGATAATTAATAATTTTTTTTTTAATTTATTAAATTATTTTTAAAAAAATGTGCGCTTCACATCGATCAAGCGTGTGCTTGCGCTTGTGCTTTGCGCCTAGGCTCCAAGAGGCCTTTGCGCTTAAGTACGCTCAGCGCTTTTAACAACACTGAGAAAGAACCTTTTTTTTTTTTAATAAGTGATAAGGAATTTATTGATAAAGAAATAAGAATTCTACATTCATGATGGTGAAGACAAAGTATCTAAAACAATTACAATCAAATCAAGAGAGGAACTAATTGAATGCTGGAAATCAAAAATGGAAGTACAGTGTGTAAAACCCCAAACCCAAAATGAATGCAAAGATCATTGCCAACTCAAAATGCAAAAACCACTCCCTGAGCAAGCTTTCCCACCCATTATGAATATGCTTCCAAAGGTTCACACCATAGGGTTCATGGGTTACCCCCAAAGCCCAACCACCCCGTGCACACCCATATTTTTTGTCTACTATAATGTCTTTTTTCATGGCCCATTGCCAAAGCCATTTCCCCAATAAGGCATGATTAAAAATGTACAGAGCTTCTAATGCCCCAGGCCTTCATATTGGATCAGCTAACAAACTGTCTTCCAATTAAATACATGAAATTAAAAATCCTAAAGGAAAATCCTTCTGTAATTTCTTAAAGCAATTAGCAACACTAACAGGGCGGGGAAATAACAAGAGAAAGCACATTGGTAAACTGGAAAGAGTGCTATTAGGGTGATTCATCATCCTTTTCATAAATAAAGCTTCTTCCAACCTACTAATTTCATTTTCCATCTTTTCCAAAATCAGATCTCATATTGCTTTGCACGTGTATTTAGCCCCCAGTGGTAAGCCCAAGTATTCATAGGCAGAGTAGATGTCAAAACTTTCACCTCTGAAACCTTTCTGATAAGAATCATCTCAGACTTGCCTGAATTGATCTTTAGAATAGATACAGCTCCGAAACAAATTTAAAACTGGCTGCTTTTAGATATAGAGAGTTAGTGACTAACGTAGATCTATATTATTATCAGACCAAGTAGCCAATCAACAACAAACTCTGGAAAGCTTAAATCCAGAAATGAATATTATATTATGTTTTGTTACATCATACAGCTTCTTCTTCTTTTTGATAGGTAACGTAAAAATATTATTAATAATAAAAAAAATGTCAAACTGAGTCCATTGGGAATGTACTATGAAAGCACAAAACAGGAACCAAAATTACAATAATCAAGAAAAAGAAGAAGGAAAGAACAAGAAAAATGAGAAAAGACCACACTCCAATCATAGAGTGCGCAAGAAAAAAGAATTAACCTCTAGCAAAGAACGTTCACAACCCTCAAAGCTTCTATCATTCCTTTCACGCCAAATGCACCATATCAAACAATGGGGCACTATTCTCCAAACATCTATGTTACGATGTGACCTAAACTTTCCCTGCTAAGACTCAAACAACTCAATAACTATATGAGGCATAACCCAATGAATACCAAACAAACAGAAAACCAAAGACCACAACTCCCAAGCTATGGGGCAATGAAGCAGAAGGTGATCCACCGACTCCCCACATCTCTTACACATAGCACCAATCAAGCACAAGCATACGCATTTTACGAAGGTTGTTTGTCATTAAGATCTTACCTAAGGAAGCAAACCAAGCAAAGAAAACTACCATTGGAGGAACCGTCGATTGCCATATCAATCTCCAAGGGAAGGATGCAAGAGTAAGAGGGTAGAAGGAACGATAAAATCCTCTAACCTCAAAACCTATGCTCCTTGCTAGCTTCCAACAAACCTTATCAGGACCAAATCCCTACACAGTCGAAGAATAGACCAACCCCATAAACCGATCAAAAGCTTCTTGTTCCTAATCTTGTGGTGGACGACGAAATTGCAAATTCCAGAGAATCCTCCCAGCAGACCAACCCATAACTTCAGCCACCAAGGAATCCTTTGACCTACTAAGAAAATAAAGCTCCGAAAAAGCCTCTTGGAAAGTACAATCCCCACACCATACATGCTTCCGAAACTTCACTCTAGTACCATCCCCCACATCATACACAAGGAGTTTAGAAAAGTTCAACCAACCACTTCTAATGAATCTCCACAGGCTGACCCCATAAGGACTCGTCACCTTTTTTGTACACCAACCACCCCAAATATTTCCATATTTTGTCTCGATAACCCTCCTCTATAAAGCATCGATCTTCATGCCATTTCTCCACAACCATTTTCCTAGCAAGGCAGAATTAAAGCTCCATGTCTTCACATATATTCTGTATTTATTGCAGCTTAGAATGCTTTTACAATCCTATGGGGTAGTACAATCGGCTGGGGACCACACCTTATCAAGTGAAGGTCACCAGTTTGAATCTCCACTTTTCCCCCTCCTCTTGAGGCCAATCTTACTAGAAAAGAACAGTTTAGAATGCTTTACTTACAGGGGAAAAAATGCTTTCGTTGAATCAACTAACGGGAATTTACAAATTCAAAATTTACTTTCTAATAGTTCCCAAGGTCTGCCCATTTTTAGCTGTTCCAGTCACATGCCAGTTCTAGCCATACCGTACACCTTTTTCATCATCATATAAGGGGATACTTCTGAACGTATGTGTAACTGATCACAGCTTCCATTGTGCTGCTCTTTCATTGGTCAAACCATATTTTTCCTTTTTGAAATAGCTAAACAAACACAGGAAATGGTTGTAACCAGTGCATAAAACTCCCAATTTGCGGGTTTTAGGAGAGGTCATGGTAAGTAGCCTTATGCTATTTTTTTTTTTTTTTTTTTGGAGAGGTCATTGGCTAGCTGGCTTATTCGTTAAAAAATGACAAAATTTGGCTATAACCCCACTCAATATATTTTCATTGGATGTAAATTTTGACAAATCGACCATTAAATTACATTTTTATCTTATATCCATGCTTGCAAAATTTTCAGAAAATCAAAAATCAATAGTTATGTCAAAAATCAAATGTTTAAATTTCAAATTTTTGTAGTATAAAGTTATGCATAAAAAAAAGTTTATGAATCGAATAGTAAATAACATCCGGTTGGCACAAAATTTAACATACATGTCAACATAAAGAATATGCAATTCAATTGTTAAATTTTCAAAATATGCAACCATGTTAATTTTATTTATTAGAGGGAATTGTAGCAATTGGCTACAAACTAGTTTGTAGCCAAACGTTGTCCTTAAAAAAATATTGTCGCTGTACTCCCCCTAATGGAGTCAAAGGATCTAGAACTACAGTTAACACTAACAACCCTATGATATATGAGAATGACCAAGCAACGTCCCAAGACAAAAAAAATGGTATCTAAAAATCAATTTGATAATAGGGACATTAAACATAAAAAAAAAAAAATGTTCTAAGGCCAATGGGGAAACTGTTGAGCACTAGAAGGGCACCAAGTAAATATCAACATTGAAAAGGTGCATGATAAAATCCTAAATAGAAGGCAACAAGTATTCAATCACATATTGATGGGATTAAGGACATCTAGGTAGGTTAAAAAAAAAGTGTGAGAACAATGATATCAAATAAAATATTAATTTCTAGACATAAGAAGCACAGCTCAGAGATTAGCACAAAGCCCTTATATATTGGAAATGGACAAGCTGGCTAAGCAACATCCAGAAAAGAAGTTTCCACAATGTACATTGTCACCTGCAGATATACCTTTAACAAACAAGCAAGCCTGCCGCAAAACACATACTTGGTACCATTCAAGAGTGTTTTTTTTTTTTTTTTTTGGGTGGGAGCAGGGGAATCGATCAACAAATCTAAATGAATGATCATTTCCATTAATTTGCATCTGTCTGCTGCCAATCAAGAAGATAGATTTCTCATGTAGCTAGAGAAGCATGAACAATTTATAAATTGCCTCACAAATATAGCAGGTGATAAATAACCTCTTACATAAAATATACAACCATACATTCTACTGCAGCAATAGAAGAAATTACACAAAGAAAAGATTGCAAATCAATAGAGAATTTCATGATAAATGAATGTTGAGCACAGGAAAGCAACTTTAGAAAGTTAAAAAGGCGATATGACACAACAGAAAGATGACAAAAGGTTCTGTGCAATGGCTGGTGTACTAGTACCACTCAAAGGAGTAGGTTAACTCAAGCCCAATCACTATTCAGGAAGGCCACAAAATCAACAGGGTTAAGGTAGATAATACATGCTTGCAAATTATATTACAGAAGATAACGGCCCTGCATCAAGCTAACCTATTAAAAACACTAATAAACCAATTTAAAAAACAAGGGATTTGTAGTCAACCCATAAGTAGTTGGAACATAAAATTTGTTGAGTTATCCAAGTGCATCATAACTTGGAAGAGTACACAGAGGCATAATAAGTGTGCAGAAGACACTCCCAGAGAACCTTTTCCCAAGACTAACAAAAAAGTGCAAGGGATGCCACACTTCAAAAAGCTTTAAATTATTCACAATCCCTTGCCCCCCAACACCCAAAAAAATAATAAAAAATTTACATAAACAAAAATACTAACCTCTACATGGAGGGAGAGCTTGTCAATTTGTTCGCTATACTGTGGTAATGCTTGAACCATCTTTTGCAAATCCCGTGTAGATAGTTCACCTCCATCTCTATATAAAAGGTGACTAAAGGTCAAAAGCAGATCATAACAGTCATCGTAACAGACTGCAATTGACTCAAAGGTTCATGGAAATTATAAAATGCATAGCTTATAATAGCACAAAGGGTCAGAAACCAGAAATCAGAAATTTTGATTAACATCTAGATGCAAAGTTACACTAGACACTGAATTAAGGGGGGGGGTGATACAGAGCACTAAAAATGATTAATTTAGACATCGTTCCTCTAAACTGTTAACAATTTAGGTTTTTCCCTCCTTTTGACCCATAATAAATAATCAATCTTTACCTAATCTTGTTATGGTCTCTATCAAGGATAAATACAAGGGCCACAATCGTTCCCAATCTTCAATTTGTTTGTTTTCTATGGGTAACAAATTTTTAAAATTAGAGAGGATAAACTCAGGTACAGGGAGAATACACAGAGGACTAGTAAAAGCCCTCTATCCCAAAACAAGTATTCTAGTTTTGACATGACTTGTAATTAAGAACAAATAAGTACAATAATCTTCCCATAATACCTTCATGGTTATAAATGTGGGTATGACTTTCAATGATAAACTATTTTAATAGGTAAGGAAAAGAAAGAAATTTTTGGGGGAAGAACTCCTTCACTTTTTGAAAGTGCACGCTCTTTTGGATGCATCTCCTAAAAGAAAAAGAGACTCAATATGAGACAGAGGGAGTACATCCAAAAAGTTAACCATTTTTGAGGACATAGGTCCACCTTACATAGTAAATATGAAGAACAATGCTTATTTAGGACTTCAATGAGATGTTAGGCAATCAAAATCAACCTTCTCATGTTAAATGCTCTACTTAAATAAGGGTAATTACACAAACTTGGAAACATTGTTTTGCTATAATAGTTTTTTTTTTTTTTTTTTGCTACAATTGTTTTGCTATGATAGTCTTGTAATCAGATACAAAATGCACTATCATTCACTGATGAAAAAAATTAATGAGTTTACATCAACCTTGAACCATGTTGGATTTGTGCAGCTTTATTCTTTGAAATGAAGTTGGTCATCTTCTCATGCAACCGCTCACTAGCCTGAGAAGATCGTTCATTCAAAATGCATAAGTGTTGTGCGTGCGCGAGCACACACACACAGTATAAACATGAGAAATACATCTGCTAATAGTGCATAAGCATTGTACACACACACACATATAGTATAAACATGAGAAATACATCTGCTATATGTGCATGTCGAAGCTCAAGCCAGACAGGATCATGATCCTCCAAAAGAACCTCTTTCTTCTCAGGTGGACCACCAGTTTTGCCAGGAACCTGAACGGTACAGTCCATTAATATACAATATCCCAAAGAGACTGCATATGAACCCAAAGCATTTATAAAAGTTTGAAATGGCAGAACTTACCTCTTGCACATATTTATTTCCCTCCAAATTCAGTAAATCATGGCAAATGGCATCATATGTCCATTCATGTATGATAGGAGCAATCTAAAATTTTAAAGCAAGTATATTCATCATAATCAACATAGACAATATACCAGTAACCAAATTATAAATTCATAACAAACACATGCACCTAAAAACCTGATCTACAGATCTGTCAAGTATTAGCAACTCGCATGTTTCTGTCTTAGGAAAGCCAGGAAGTGATTTGTATTTCATAATACAGTCCCAGACTCCAGCAGCAAGCTTTGTAGGAATTAGATCACGGAAAGTTGTCATTGTAGTTGCATCTAAGGACTTAGCAGCACGGTAGCGTACCATAGGAAATTCCTGATCAAATTTAAACATAAATACGATTCAGAAAATTTTTAATACATAATAAATCAAATGTAAAAATAACTAAATCTATATACCCTTAGTGAAGCAAAAACTGTAGCAATTCGGATAGCCATCACATTCAAACACATAACACCTTTGCGAGTATTCTCCTCATTTCCCAATAGTTCCTCTAAAGCCCTCTCACTATTGGTGATAAAACCCTGTTTGAAGAAAATCAAAGACAAGAAATACCATGACATTAATAACATAGTTCCATCAATAGGTACAAACTGTAAACTTTGACCATTATATAATTAAACCACAGCAAACTACTCTTATTCCAACTTGAACTTAAATGATTATAAGGTCGGGCTATTGGTTATATTTTTCCAACTGCTTGGGAAGTAGCATAGAACTCTAAGAACTAAACAAGGGCATTATTTGAAATCATATAGTAATCTTCAAAACCCATTAGGGTGCAGCCAAGTGGTTAGAGGCTTGGGATGAACTGTAAACCTAGACATCCTAGGTTCAATCCCCACTAGGAGTACTCCTGGATTACCTAATACACGGTTTTGGCGGGTGAGATTGTGTATCCTTGGTTTACTCCCCAGGGGTGGGTCCAAAGGGCCTTGCCTTGGTGAGGTTCCACATCATCCAAAAAAAGAAGAGATCTTCAAACATCAAAGTTTCCTCATTATAGTCACCCTATAAGTCACTAATCACTATTTTTTTTTTATAAGTCACCAATCACTATGATTTAAAATATCAGTACCGCCTTTCCCATGGTTCAAGTGTTATTAGGGTGCACATTCAAATGTGTCTATGTTGAAAATTCCTTCTGAAGGGAATAAATGAACTATTTCTTCTCTTTTTACCCCACAATTCCATGTTATTGGCTTCATATCAAATTTAGCAAAACAGTGGGGAGAAGGCTAGAGCTAGGATATTTTTTCAAACGTAACATCCAATATTTTACATTTTAGAGTACAGACAACTGATCCATGTTAAACAAAAAAGATATAAGTATTTAGAATCTCTAAAAAAAATGTGACAGTTGCCAAAAACATCTGAATGATTGGTACCTCAAAGGTTTAAAATTTGAGTAAAGCAGCCAACAAATTTTTTTTTTTTTTTGACAGGTAACAAATACTATTTGATTAAGCATTTTAAAATATGCAGTCAAAGTTCCACAGGTACATTCATGGAACACACGTCATCAGCAACAATGCTTTGTTAAATTCACTAAAAATACAAAGAAAAAAGAGTTTTCTACACAAAATTCATGATAATTTTTAAGAAGATAAGTCCATCATCTATGTTAAATACACAATTATCTATATCATGCAAATGGTACTAACAAGTTGACTGAAGTAGAATTAGATACCTGGCTGTCTATAGCAAAGTACTCCAAATTCATCTGCATTTCAAACCCAAATGGAAATATATCAACGTCCACTAATAAGTTTACAACCAACAATGGAAAACAAGAAAACAATACAACTAGCTGAAATATGAAGTGTTTCAGCACCAATACCAATCCAAAAAGTATTTTCCAAAACAAGAGAACTATACCTCTTTCAGTGCAACAATTCGAGGTAAAATAGTTGTATCCTTCTTGATGTGATTAACCAGTTCTCTTGAAATAGGTGAACTGAAGAAAACAAATGCCCTTCACAAACACAAAGGACATTGATTAAAAAAACCACAAGAGAATCAAAACAGCTTTGGGGAATCGCAAGGCAAAAATAAGGAAATAAAGATCCTTCACATACTTCCTGTATAATGGTGCTTTCCCCGCCATGTCTGACAAGAGCATTATAACACTGCGAATTAAATGTGTATGAGAGAAAGAGAGTTAAAAAGGCCCCACCCATGCATCTGTGCTATAAAAATAGGAAAACATATTTTTGTTCACTTCACAGAGAGTAACAGAAAAACCTAAAATCAAAATGTGCTACTTTACAATGAAAAATCACACACACACACACAGAAATTATTGATGATGTAGGCATAGTGAGGCAAATGTTCAAAAAGTTTCAGCATTACTAGTATCAACTGCAGCAGTAGTTTTGATTCCTGTGCCACAGAGGCGAAACTTCAGGGCTCCATTTATTGTAAGACAACTGATCTCTATACAGAAACTACTGAATATAGCAGTAGCAAAACATAAGCTAGCGTATTCAGGCTTTCACCACTCTGAAAACTAAATCATTCGAATAACATAAGCAACCATAAGGCACTGCAGTCATCCATATGAGATTAAAAGGACAAAACCTTGCAATCAAAACTATGAGGAGTGGGAGACAAAGTCTCTAAATTCATTATTCCATTTCCATAACAGAACAGACCGAAATATTGTAAAATAAAAATGGCTATTAAGTCTGCTACAGTTCCTCAACCAACTAGAAAACAGAATATATGCAACTACCCTTAAAGCAATAAGATTATATATTAACAGTAATAAAAGGAGAAAAATTACTTCTCTCTGGATGGCTGGATGAAGTATATAGCATCCATGGATGGTAATGGCTGCCTTCTCCTGTATATGTCTTCTACCACTGCAGGAAAAATTGAAAATTTGAGGACTTCAGGGCAACGAAACCAACTAATTTTTTCTTAATAAGTTTTGCTCCCAATGGGAGGGGAAAGGGGAACAAACCAACTAATTAGAATAAAATGAAAATGCGATCCAACATAGCTTTTCACTTGTCTCATCACCTAAACCTAGTACTAACGATGAGCAATTTTTCGATTTCAAGGACTAAGAGAGAACCATTTCTTTCATCTTTTTTTTTTTTTTGGAAGGGGGGGGAGGGGGGGGGGATTGATAATGAATACTTTTACAAAAGAAAAAAAAAGTTAATTTCAGACTACCATTCACAAATCATTTCATTTTCTTATGATCTAAAATAAATTAAACTACATTACTATTAAAATAAGTTCTACAAATCTAAATTGTAACCTTTTGAAATATAAAAGAATTTCAACCTTCCCTACTAATTGGAACAAGAATTAAAATTCTAACAATAAACGTGCATTAATCTCTATCTCAAAAACATATAGACTTTTATTTTTTTTTTTTTTAAATATATATATATATATACATAAATTAAAAAAAAATATGTACGCCTCAGCTGCACTGCACATACAACAATCAAATTGCCTCAGTTCCTCCCCTCATAGACAAAAATGTACATGTAAATGTCAGTAATCTGTGACATTCAAGAATCAAACGTGATGGGCAAGGCCAACAAAAGCAGGGTGTGCCAGGACCATGTGATAGATCATATAACTCTACTAATTACCGTCAACCTTGGGGAGACAACCAAAAGTCAAAGGACCATTTTTATCTTAAGGGAAACTCCCCAGTAGGAATTGACATTGTTGCATCAGAGGCAACAGAGCATCACTAGGAAATAGAAGACATGGTGCCCATCGATATGAAGTACCATGCAACACGTCAACACCATATTAACTAGTCAGCTAAATGTGTGTTGACGGATAACTGTGAGCACAATACATATTAAATATTAATTATAAAACAAACAATACATATTATATATCACACGCATAAAACTTTTCCTTATAGCAGATAGTAACATTGCAAAGACTAAGAAGAAAATAAAATGAACATAATTGAGGGGGGGAAAGAATAACATTTTAGAAAATGCCCCTATGATTCTTACATGAAACACCTTCGTCTGTGATATCAGCCATCTTGCACGAGTAAGACATTACCTTAACAGTAAGTTTGTCCATGATAAGTACCTACAGGAAAGAGATTAAGGACAGAAAATTTGACAAATAAATTACTAGTAAATATATATATATATATATATATTTAAGGATCTGCAAATAAAAGCACACCAAGCATTTACAAGAGAGATGACAAACAAAAATATTCTGCAGTGCAGGAAGTAAATGCATAAATTATATAACTAGCGCATGGGTTATAAAAAAGCATGGTTAGTGAAGGCTCATAGTACCCTTGGATATGTGCATTTTTTTTCTCTTAGAAGAAAAAAACACCAAATGATCTCAAAAGTACAGCTTACCAAAAACATTTTGAATTACAGAAAACTACTACAAGCTGCATATACCTTCCAAGTTGATTTTGAATCCCCTGTTTTGGATGACCGAAGCATTTCATGCAATAATCCTGCGCATACATACAATTTAAATTATAAATAAAAAAAAATAAGTCAATTACTAAGCTATCAGTCAATAATTTGGCCCTGCCTAATCTTTCTCCCTGACCTCTCTCTTCATATCAAACAATAATGCACGCCCACACACGCATATCGCCTCATGATAACCAAATAACTTATAGCATCCATAACCGAATCAACATACACACAAGCTTCGAACAAACATCTTTTACACTAATCAAAATTTAGTTGCCAAAAAAAATTATATATTAGTTTCCACTAAAGAAAAGAACTATCTAAAACTCACCAAACTAAACAGCACCAGTACGCAAGGACAACGTAACTATATAAGCGGTTTATTGAGCTAGGAATGACCATTGATCCAGACCATAATATTTTCAAGGCAAATTCATTGTTTTTCATATCCCTATTCACCACCCAAGATTCGCTCCAATATTCCAATATCATGAAACCGCCAATAGATTAACCTATACTCATTTTTCTTTTTACTCAACACAACTATTCAAGGCATTCACGCACAAACGTCATAATCATTTGGTTAAAAATATATGCGACCTGAACCTCAATTTACTGGCTTACTAAACTTCAATTCATGGCCACCCTAACTATTTTCAAATCCTAGTAATAATAAGAATTATTGTTCTTCAAAAATAGTATGACCGCCTACGCTAGGCACAGAATCTGGAAGCTTTGACACTATGAGTTTGTTAATAAATGCACTAACCATTGAAATACATTGTCATAATACTTGATCAATAGCATTCCAAATTGCAAGTAATATAAACGACCGATTAAAATTAATTATTCACAAAGCCCTATATCTTAACAAAAAAAAATTGTAAGAAATGAACTAATAACTTCACTAATTTGGTTCTATTTCTTACTAATTCCACCAAATTTGAAAGAAAAAAATAAAATAAAATAAAATGAACCACTAATAGATAAAGTAACATACTGTCAGCGAAATGACTTAACTATCGAATCGTGTAAATTACACGGAATAAAAATTGATTAATCGAGAATGAAAGAAACAAAGTGAGAGAGAGAGAGATTGAACTCACGCTCGCGGCTGGATTGTCTGAAATTCTTGTAGTCGGAGCCAGAAGACGACGTCGAATCAGAATCGGACATCGACATGGTGCTCGAAGCCTCTGATTCTCTCTTCTTTCTTATGTAATTGATCGCTCGGAAAATGAAATCAGAGAGAGAGAGATCGTGAACTTGTTGAGGTTTGGGGTTAGAGAGAGAAACAAAAACAAGTAGAGAGCGTGTGAGAGAGAGAAAAGAGAATATAGTTTTTTTTTTTTTTTTTTTGCTTCAATTAATTAGTGTTTTTCAAAAAAAGATTGTCATTATTTTGGTTTTTTTTTTTTTTTGGTTCGAAGGTGGGGTACTGACGTATTGACAAACCGGGTTTGAAAAAAATAATTGAGTAATAATATTTCTCGCAACAAAATCTACAACTTTTGCCCGCAACTTGCTTAAAATTCACAACTTCCATGACAAAGGTATGAATTTTGTTACAAGTCTCTTGTCACCTGTTAAGATATCTAAGATTCAATGTTACCTACGTCATTAAATCAGTTGATGTTAGTTGAAATTCTCTTAAAAAGAAATTTTAATTATTTTAAAGTGTTATATTTACAATATTTTTATCAACACTTTTACAATAAATTTAAGACAAATTATAGTTTTAATTTGAATCCACCGTTTACCCACCACCAGCACTTGCTAATTACTTTAACATCTATTGAAAAAATGAAGTGCTCTTAATTTTTTTTTAATAAATTGTGTGAGTTGGGTTTGGTTGGCCAACGTTGATTTTTTAATTTTAAATTAAAAAAAAATATTATGTTGGCCAATGTTGAATTGAACCGGCAAATAGGAAGAGTTGAGAAAAAGGACTAGACCGGACGTCCGGTCATTCCATCCCCTCTATGGGAATTTTCTTTGCCTTGAAGTATTCTACTTTCCTTGTATATAAAAGAAACCAAATTTGAAAATTCTAATTGTGATTTTGATTTTGACACGGCTTTGTAACTTCTTCTACCATATCCATTTGACAAAGATAGAATGAACCCATTTGACAGCCATTTCTTCCCCTTTCTCCGTTAAAATCGAGACATTGTTGTGGAGCTATGTGAAAGCTTGCACACACACACACAGAGAGAGGAGTACTATCTTAGAAAAAATTATTTAAATTTTAAAAAATTAAACAGATAAACAATTTCCTAGTAATTCCTACTTTGAATTGTATTAATTAAAAATCATTATTTTAATATAGAATTTACAGTTTAATACAAGCATGTTGGCTTTCTCCAAATTTAAGTTTAAGCATGTAGGGATGAAGGGCCCAGATCTAGATATTGAGTCTTGGGCCATGCCCGAGAACGTCAAATGGCCCAAGAATAGATAAATACTAGCGATGGTAGACAGATTATTGGGTCGTGGAAGAGTACAGGCCGCAGTGAGTCGAAAATGTTGTCTGAGGAACAATCTCTCCTCGGCTAACAGGGTGGAGGCCAAAAGTCCAACCACCCACCAAGAACCAACAATGGGCAGTCATGCTTGGAAGGATAAGCATCAGAAAGAAATGAGACAAAAGAGAATTGAGAAATATCTGATAAGAAAGTTGCACCACCGTATTAAATATCTAACCCCCAAGCCGTATTAATGTGGAAGTGATACCTAAACAGTAATTTTCAGCCTTATAGCTACCCCCAAAGACTTCAGGAATGTGCTAATAGGACAAGCATCAAGGAGATTAGCATTTTGACCTACATGTGGAGGGCTAAGATAAAAGAGAGAGAGAGACAAAGAGAGAGAGGAAACATAAAAGGAATGACCTCCCTTTCAGAGGATCAAAAGCAAAAGCTAAGAAAAATCACTGTGTAACTACAAACTGAAATTTTTGTATAAGTTCAAGAGCAATATATAAGAACAAACCATCATCGGACTTGACCAAGGAGAACTTTTTTTGTTCCAATTGCTTGTCCTGTTCATTTTGATATTAGATAGCCTATTGTGATAGACCTCTAATCCTAATTCATTGAACATTCATTATTAAGCCCACTTTCTAACAAATTCATTGTGCTCTTTTGGCCATTATCCATTTCATTTGGGCTGTGGAGCGCACTGTGTCCTTACAAAGCCCATAAGGATTTGGTTTAGTTTTTTTTTTTTTTTGAGAAATTACACTTTACCACCCTAACTCTGTACAAGATTACACTTTACACCTTAAACTATTCGAATGCACACTTTGTACCCTAAACTATCACACTTTGCACCCCGGTGTTACTTTTGCTGTTATGTTTAATGGAATGCTACTGCACATGACATGCACATGCATTTTGCTTGGGTGAACAAACTTAAAAATTAAAACACCCTACTTCAAAATCAATTAAAATATAACCCAATTTGTTTCACATCCCTTTTTAGTTGTTCAAAATATTTGGGAAAAAAATGCTTGTTTCCAATTGGATGTGAAATAAATTGTAAATCAAATGATATCAGGAAATGCCTTAACTAACACCACTGTTTGGCTGCCAAGAGAACAAAGCAAAGAAAAGGAGTGTTGTTTTACGTTTCTGTCAATACTGCTCTGAATCATCAACGAAGTTCTTAGCCTCTGTTTGGTTCCAGAGAAAATGAAAGGAAAAAAAGAGAGTTGATGAATACTATGGACTTGATGTGATATTTTCGTTTCCAGAAAAGGTTGAAAGCTCAACAAACTCTGCCAAAATCTCACACTGGAATCAACTAAGAACTAACAACAAATTGTATATAATTTTATTTTAATACTTTTTTTGGTACTTTCAAAAGCTCAATTAAGTGTTATTATATCATATGTACATTTTCTTTTACGTTTCTATCTATATTGCACAGAATCATCAATGAAGTTTTTAGCATCTGTTTGATTGTAGAGAAAATGGGAAGAAAATAAAAGTTTCAGCTCAACAAACATGGCTGAACCCATTTCTTTGAAAAGGCCCATGCTTGTGTAGAAGTCTATATAAAAGTTTGTCAAGATTTTCTGGAGGTAACCGTGACTCCACTCTGGATGAGTTGCTTGCTGGAGTTGTTCGTTCAATGGGTGGAAACAGGCATTTTTTCCCCCAAATATTTTGAACAACTAAAAAAAAGGATGTGAAAAAAAGAGGGTTTTGTTTAAATGATTTTGAAGTAGGGTGTTTTAGTCTTTTAAGTTTGTTTCACCTAAGCAAGATTCATGTGTTTGTCATGTGTAGTAGTATTCCGTTAAATATAACAACAAAAGTAACACCGGAGTGTAAAGTGTGATAATTTAAGGTGCAAAGTGTGCGTTCGAATAGTTTAGGGTGCAAAATGTAACTTGGTGCACAGTTTAGGGTGGTAAAGTGTAATTTTTTTTTTATTATAATTCAATTGTTATAATAAGCAAGAATGGCGATTTGAATATCGGTTTTTTTTTTTTTTTTTATGAATAAAATCAAGTAATGTAACAAAATTACAAAGCTCTTGTTTTAGGACTTTGTATTGATGAATAGATTTTTTTTTTTTTTTGGTATGAGTTTTAGTTTGTGAAAAATAATTAATTATGAATTGCATTTAGGCGTGGTTTGGATAGCTGAAAAGCAACGCATTTAGCACGTCTACGTTTCCTCTTTTTTCTTTTTTTCTTGGCGAGCGCCTCTTGCACTGTTCATTGTCCATGAATAGTGCATTTAGGCTTATGAACAGTGCCAAATGTGTGAACAGTAACTTTTTTATTATTTTTTTAATTATTTTCAGTTTTCAGTAAAATAAGCGGTATTCAAACGGACCCTTAGTAACAAACTTTGTATTTATCTATTCTTTTATTTTTATTCATTTTTTTGAGAAAGCAGACAATGAGTCTGGAACTTTATTGAAAGCTAAAACTAATGAACATCAAAACTAACCAAAGGCACAATGTCTTTATAAGATAGGTTTAGAATGTTGGGTTTAAATTTTTTTAGAGCTCTAAGTTTTAGGGATTTTGTTTTAGGTAAAGTAACCACTAATTAAACAAAATTATTGTGTTTATGCATATTAGAACTTTGAAGTTTTGAAACAAAATGTCAGATCAATACAACCTAGAGATTGATAGAAAATGCTATTATTATTTGTTTACTAAAATTTATATTTATTTAGTTTTATTTTTAATCTAAAGTATTTGTGCTAAGAGTTGGTATATCATGCGACAGGCACACGAGACCAGCCTCTCATAATCAGGTAGGCCCCACACGTGAATGACCCACTTGCCTGTGAGAAGTAGGTTTCATACACCTGGCGTGTGAGAGATTTTTCCTTGTGCTAAATGCTTTCTAAATCAATCGACAAGCTTTGACCTGGCACCATAATTTTTATTTAATAAAAAAAAATCATTTTATTAATCATTGATTTATAGTATATCTTTGCACTAGGCTTTTCAATTTTCATGTTGTGGTTTCTTCCACCCACAAACCACATGGCTATTTCTAATTCAAGATCTCGTCTGTGTTTTGCTAAAAAGCATGAATCACCAAGTTCCCTGTCACAAAGTAATAAAGTCCCACTCACCATTTGAATTTTTTCAACTCATGACCTATTTGGTTGTGTTATTTAAACAATAATTTTTGTTATTTAAACAACACAACACATATTTCTACAACACTTTTTCACCTACACGTATTTTCACAACACTTAAACAACGTTACTAGAATAACATTACTAAACGAACCCAATCTTTGTAGATACCCTGAGAATAATGATTGTGTCCTTTTTTCCTTTCTAAATGAAATACAAATACTTCTTTCAAGGCAAAATAAAAACTCAACTTTTGGATATTCGAGCTCATGACCTACCTTTTTTTGTCACGCATCTGGGTTCGTTTGTGGTTGAGACCCTGTCCATTGAGTTGGGAACTTGGGATAGAACATAAGTTCAATGATGCCAACGCAATAGCTCGCTGCGCCCACTAGAGAAAATATTTTGGACACCTCAATTCATGTGAAAAATGAAGTCAAAATTTTTGGGTAGGTAGATTTTTATTTTTTTAAGTTATTACTAAAGGAATCTCTTAAGAGTGGCTCCAAGATGCTGCCTAGAGGCTTCAAACTCAAATCTCATGGATATCACGACTCATGCAACCATTGAAATCACTTTTTTTGTTAGAAGAGCCTGAACCACTTAATCAACCCAAAATAATAAAATATTATTTTAATAGTATATCCTTATAAACTATTAATTAGTAATTACTAATGAGGATATAATAGTAATTGTACCCAAAAAATAAAAAATTTCCTAGAGTATAGAAGTAATTTTATGGATTTGGAAGGAAAGTAAAATCTTAAAAAATTGATGGAATCCATAAAAACCATTTCACTTCACTCTGTTTTTTTCCCTGGAAAACCTTCTGTAAAGATAGTTTTCCATATTTCCAGTATTTGATACCACAAAAAAAGGTTGGCAATAGAAACTATATTTGGTCAACAGAAAACCCTAATAAAATAAGGCTTATTTTTTTTATGTTGTTTTCCAAATTTTTTTTTTTGAAAACAATCTCTCTCTTACACGTTGCATCTCCTATAAATATTATCTTCTTTGTAGCCATGGGAAATATAATTTTTTGGTGCATTCTCACTCATGGTAAGCTCTCACTTTTTCTCTCTTCCTATTACTTTTTATCTCATCACACCCTCACTGTCACTAATTCTGAGCTCTCCTCTTCCCATTGATCTCTCTCTCTCTCTCTCTCTCTTCTCCATGTTTCTCTTTCCCTTTGTAACACAATTCTCTAATTAGATTTTTTTTTCCCCTCACTGATTGGTCAATAGCTCTGACTTGCAAAGGAGAACAGATTTGTAGTGGTGATTATTTCATTCCTTTCTACCAAAATGCCAATTCTTTACTTTGAATTTCAAGCTGGAATTTCTTATTTCTTTAAGAAATTTTTAGTTTGATGGATTCTAAATAGAAGTTACTTCTTTTTTGTACATAAAAGTGCAATAAATAAATAAATAAATAAATAAAATAGGAAGAAGAATGAATGAATGAAGTAAAAGATGAAAATTTTAAACATAGTGCCTATATGGCTCTAAATTGCTTTTACATAGAACAATCTTTACCGTGAACTAATATTGTTATATAATGAATGATAATTGTTTAAGGAAATTGCACTTGTTGGCAAATATTTTATGCATATGCTATGTAGCGATGATATATTATGCAGATATGTTATGTAAATATATAATTTAGAATAATATTGAAGACTTGTGGTTGACCATAGTAGACAATTAGTGTACTAGCAAAAAGAGTAAACAATTAAAAGTTATTGTTATTTATACTCATTGAATATGCATTCTCTTGTCAATTTTATATATTTAGACAAATGGTTGATATGTATATATGTGTGTGTGTGTGTGTGTGTGTGTGCACGTATGTCCGCATGCGCGTGTGTATGTACATTCATATGTATGTTACTATCCATATATATGAGCAAGATGAGTGGTAAATATCATAAAAATTTGACAACTAATTAAGTTTGATTGTATCTATTATCCAAAATTTTAGTATGAAAACCAAATTCATTCTTGGTTTTTTATTTATATTGATTATGTTAGTTAGTTTATATAATACACATGTTTTAAATTATACAAGAAATATTAAAAAAAATTGCATACCAAACACCGGAAAACATTCTCAAGCTCATTATCAAATACTAAAAAATGAGATAGTTTTATAGAAAATGCTATTTGAAAAATGAATCCTTTTCCAAAAAAACATTAATACTGAAACAAACAGAGTTATTTGTTTCATATTTTTGTTCTTTCCTCTCTTTCCTTTGAAACCAAACAAAGGTATCTTCTCTCCTCTTTCTTCTAACCAAACATCTTGTTAATAATTTTTGTTGAACTGGTTATTGTCAACTAAATGTCAATAAAAGATGAAGTAGGTTTAGAGACACAAATTAATCATTTTATTCCGAACAATATTTGTCTTCACTTGATTGGGTTTTGTTGGGTATTTTTATTCAAAAATTGATATTTATAATTTTTTTTTTTGAGAAACTACGATTTATTTCTCGATTAATTGTATATTCTTTTTTTTTTTTTTAAGAAGAAATTGTATATTAAAACTTTGATCATGAATTTTTACTTGGGTTGTGATTGAGATTTATGAAAAATTATTAGGTACTTTCGGAGTACCATAAATATATACTCTTTCCTCTCATATAAATAGTAGGTCCTACCATGAATTTAATTAGTGGGACCTACTATTCATGTGAGAAGAGAGAGTATGCATTTATGGTATTTCGGGAGTATACAATAATTTCCCGAGATTTATAACAATATAAAACTCATAGTTTTATGTCCATTATTTCATATTTATTTGACTTATTTTATTCTTATTGTGACACACTAATCCATTAAGCATATAAATAGGCCCTCTTCCTCCTCCTTTATAGATACACAATAAGGGTGTGTTTGTTTGGGGGTGAAATAGGGTGGATGAAAAACTTTGAAGAGAAAATGGGAAGTAAAACCTTTTTGAAGTGTGTTTGGTTGGGTAGAAAGGAAGGAAAATAAATTGTGGGGTCTGAGTGTTTTCTCTTTGGGCCAACCAAAAAGTCCTCTCTTTAAAATGGAGAGAAAACTGAAGGGAGAAATTTGACATCATTTTTAGACGAAAATGCCTATGTATAATTGCACCTTCACCCACATTGCTTTTCTTCACACTTTTTTTTTTCTTTTTTTCCTACACTGCCTTTTATTTTTTATTTTTTATTTATTTTTTAACTAGGCAAGCGTTGCCTGCCTCTTTTTTTCTTGTTTCTTTTGATTTACTAGGCAGGCTTGTCCAATATATATATATATATATATATTTTTTTTTTTTGCTTTCTTTTGTGTTTTTTTTTTTTTTTTTTTGGTTTAGATATGATTTTTTTATGGAAATAATTTTTTTTTAATAAATTTAGGTGATTGATTTCTTTGGTTGTTTATCACTTTTTGGGTTTTAATTGGGCATCAATTTTTAACAATGGTATATGCGTAAATTTATATGAACTCACTTTTTCCATTCCTCCATTTTCCCACTCTCAACCAAATAAAAAAGAGGGAAATTAAAATATTTTCCATCCTCCCACTTTTCCATCCTTTCATCATTTTTTATCCTCCCACTTTTTCACCCTTCCAACCAAACAGACCCTAAATGTCTAATGGTTAGAAAATTTCCTTGTCACTCTTTGTATTCTTAACCTATAATAACAAAATTTGAGTTATGCATTATCAAAAAAAAAAAAAGTTATGTGAATTATGTCTTTCAATAACTATGTTAACTGGGTATGAAAGAGGGCACTATTTTGAACAAAGTGTGCGTTTGGCTCCAAATTAAAAAGTCAACTTATTTTATTATTTATGAGTCTCACTGCACTTTTTGGTATTATTCATATGTTCCATTGTACTATTTTAGCTAATTTTTACCTTTATCTATAGTACTTTCAGCAAATAGTTTTCAATTTTAGCAAAATAAGCAGATTCCAAACAGACCCCAAACAGACCCAAAGTCTTCTCCAAACTCCTTATATATTTTTAAATTGAGTATGAATTTTGAAAATCTAATCGTTGGATTGCATGTTCTTATTATATTCTTCATATTTGCAAAATTTCAAGAAAATCAAAGATCAATTTATATATTATCAAATAAATGTTTAAATTTCAAGTTTTTGTAATATAAAATTGTGTATAAAAAATAAGTTTATTGATCAAATAGTAATAACATCCGATTTGAACGAAATTTAATATGCATGTTAAGAACATAAGAAATATGAAATCCAACGGTTTCAACGCTTGGGCAACTTCACTTGAGCAATACTACAATTCTTCTTTATTTTATATATATTAGCAATGAGAAATTTTGTTTGACGATGGACTCAAAATGTTTAGGGATTTGATTTTGGGGGGAAATTTAAGATTGAAATTTGAAATTGAGAGAGATTAGACCATTAAGACTCAAAATGGTGCAAATGTTTCAATTGGGGAAGAGGAGTAAATAGAAACTAATGTAAGAGATGGACAGGGAGGATGCTATCTCTCTCTTTTGGCTAGAGCTTTGTTGGAGTCCCAGAGGGAGGCGTAGTTGTCACTTTACGGTTCATACTCTCACTCTGGCTAAAGACAAGTTTTGATCAAAATATACTTATATATAATTTCAAAAATAAAATAAAATATAATGTTATTTTAAAAAATACACCTTACTGCTGCATACAGGGGCGACTTGATGCATTGAGGGGCCTAAGGCAAAAAATGAATTGAGGCTTTTTATATATTTAAAAATGACTTTTTAAAAAAATAATCTAAATATTGCTTAAACTCTATTCTCTTGTTAGATGCAAAATTACTAATTAGTATGAACCACCTAGATTGTTTTTTTTTTTTTGAGAATGTTTATAGACACAAAAAATTTGATTAAACATTTCACCCTGTTGATGTGGCAGATTAATAATGGTAAGTAAAAAGTGACGTTAGTGATAGACGTAAATGAGAATTAGTAAAAATTTGCCTACTCAATTGTTGTGAAAAATTTTGTGAAATTTTTTGTGCATTGCTTTTTTTTTAGGATTGCTAAATTCATAACATTTTCATAATATTTCACAACAAATTATAGGTGTTAAGTTGTTACTAGTTCTAATTTGAATCTACCATTGAAATTATTTTTTTAACCACTAATAATAGCTAGTAACATCCTGCTACTTAGAATTTATTGTAAAAGTATTGAGAAAACTATTGTGAACGTAAATTTTTTTTTTGTAAAAAAATAGTAATTTATTTATTGGCTAATATTTGTGCTTAATTAATAATATTAAAATGAAAGAAATAGCTCTATTGGTTAAAATTAGGGGGCCTTTCTTTTACCCGGGGCCTTAGGCGACTGCCTCTCTTACTTATATGTTAGAGCTCGTTGTGCCTGCATACCGTTGGTGTGACGGTCACTCAGTATAAGTGTTTATGAGGTGTGAGGGGTAAGAGGTTAAGTCAAGTCTCCTTTATATAAAAAAAAAAAAGCCACCTTATTGATTCTTTAGATACATATTATGAAGAAAAAAAAAATGCTACATGTATAAATTATTTTACAATATTTTTACAAATTTGTATCTTAAAAGAAAAAATATTTTTACAAATTTTTGATGTGACAAATTTTTATCAATTCTTATATAGACCAACCATTAACATTATTTTCTTTTGATGTGACAAATTCTTATAAGTTCTCATATAGACTAACCATTAACATAATTTTTTTACTTACTAATAATTACTGCAAGTTTATAAAAAAATTTGTAAGATAGGTTGTGACTTTATCATTTTCCAATTAAAAATGTTAAAAAAAAGTTAATGCTAATTTTTCACTTTAGGGGTATTTTTTTTTTGTTGAAATTACTAAGGCTCCGCTTGGGAGGAGGGAATAGAATGAAATGGAATGGAATGAAAAGAATATTTTTAGAATATTCTTCTCTCCCTCTTGCTTGGGAGTTTTAACGGAGGGAATGAAAAGTCCATTCCCTTGTTTGCGAGTTTAGGTGGGAGGGAATAGAATAATTAAGAGGGAACACTCATTCCCTCCTAAGCTCTTAAAATCTCAAATTTTTATTCCCCCAAATTGGGAGGAATAGGAGGGAATGAATTTAGGTTTAATGAAAATTTTATTAAAATCCCTAAAATACCCCTTGAATCTTAACCTTTTTTACTCTCAACCAGCCGGACCAATATATATATATTTTTGATAGTGCTGTACATATTTGTGCTCTCTCTTTGCCGCTTCTTTCTCACGTTGCTGCAGCCATACCCAACTGTGAGTTTTTGAATTGTTTTGATTTCATTGATTTCAATTATTTTGCTTTCATGAATTTTTCCTCAACTAGCCGTACTCAAGTATATGTGTTTTGCAAGATGAATAGTGTTTTGTTTTCATTGATTCATGCAGTTTGTTGCTCCTCCTTTTCCACGTTGCTGCTAGTCTCAACCAACCACCCATAACTGTGAGTTTTCCAATTTTTTTTATTTCATTAATTTATTTACTATTAAAAAGTTTTTCAATTGTTTCAATTGTTTTGCATTAATTGATTTTATCTCAACTAGCCGTACTCAACTATATGATGAACTCGGGTGCATGTGTTCTTAATTCCTATCATTGATACACGTAGTGTTTTTTTTTTTTTTTTTCCTTTCATTCCCCTGTATTTGGTATGCTGGAACAGAGTAAGTAAGTAAACCAACAAATGGAAACAGCTATGCACTTTACAAAAGCTACTGAAACTTTAAACTATGAAGCAAAGGTGGATTTTGATAAGTTAAGGAAGTGAATATGGTTATGGATTGTGCTAATTTGCATTGTTACTAATTTGAGGTATGGGTGTGATGTGAGAGAGTGCTTTGTGTGAGATAGAGAGAAAACAAAAGGGGAAAACAAGTTTAATACATACTTTCCTGCATTCAGCATCAAGGCAGAAGCAACGAGCAGAAGGAGTGCTGTTTCGGTCAGTTCTCCACTGTTCTTCAAAGTTCAAAGTTTTGAGAGAGACCAGATTTTGAGTTTAAAATATGCAGAATGGGCTGTTGGGTTGGTAGGGTAATAAATGGGAGAAGATATTTAAAAATTTTTGTTACTTTTTTATTCAACCATCTGTTACTTCAAATGCTTTTATCTATTTTTTTTAATTATATTATTGGGATTTGAATGGCACACGTGGTTGGTAGATTAAGTATCACACAATTTTCAATGATGAATATAGCACTAGTGGGTTATTAAGGGGAAAAAAAAAGTAAATCTAAAAAAAGAGAGAAGAATAATTTGCATGGGTTCTATTAATAATGACTGAATAGGCATTTTTTTTTTTTTTTTTTTTTACTTTTTAGTGCTGTACCTCTCTCAATTAATGTACGGCCTAGGCAAAAATGTGAAGGGCTGGAGACATTTAACTTGTAAGCAAACAGTTTCAATGAAAAAAAAGTAGTTTAAATATTATAATTGTGTTTTTGAGAGCAAATATGAACTCTGTTTATGACATTCTTTCATACTTTTTTTCTTTTTCTTTTTTCTAGAGAGAATAAATAAAGTTTAGCACATTCCTCAAAGAGAATAATTCACTAAATCTTTACAAATAATTCTCACATAATCTTTTGGATAATCATGAAACTAAACTTTTTGTTTTTTGTTTTATATATTATATATATGTCCTAGTTTAGAAAAATGATCAATTTTTTTAGTGGTGAGTACTGTCTAGTGTCTACTGAGAATGCACAATATTAACCTTTGAATCTTCTATATATTTAGTGTTAATTAACCTTGCGTTTAGACCTTATCATTTATATGTATAATTGGAATAAGATGCTTTAGTGTCTACCATTACGTGTGCTTTAATTCCTATCATTGTCTTTTGTGTTAATGAATGCTAATGTTTATAGTTTAACAGTTTTATTTTTAAATTAGTTGTAACACATTCATAATTAGTTAGACTAATAACGTAATTATTTTTTTAGAACATGTGTCCATAATTTTTTAAGTTGGACTGATAACATAACTATTTTTTTTTACATAGATGGATTTGAATGATGAAGTACTTAAGACCATAATTTTTTCGGACTTTATGCGAAAACTAGCTTTGGTTCATGCTGCATGTCGTTATTTGTGTTATATTATCCATCAAAGGCAACGACTAAAAAGAAAACGTGTTCCCCACATTCCTACACAATCAACCATAGAAAGACAAAAAGTTCGTGATGAAATAATGTCTCCACTTAGGAATAGTAAAAAATGCTATGATGTAATACGCATGGGTCCGCAAGCTTTTCAAGATTTGTGTAACATTTTGCGGAGAGATGGTGATCTTTAAGACACACAGCGTGCCACGGTTGATTATTTTTTATGTTCTTTAAAATGAGGGGTATAATAGAAATGTTATTATAAAATGATTCCATTCCATTCATTCCAATGTCACTTCCAAGCAGTGTTACTTACTTTCCATTCCATTCCATTCCATTCCTTTATTTTATAACATCCAAACAAGATTTTTAAATTTCATTCCATTCCATTCCTTTCCCTACTAAATCCATTCTATTCCATTCAATTCCATTCTATTCCTTTAATAATCATTCCATTTCATTCCATTTCATTCCTTTATAAACTCCCAAGCGGAGCCTAAGTATTTTTAACCTAGGAAAGAGGGGAGAACATCTTAAAAAGGTTACAATTTCTTTTTATGAGAATAGTAGGCAGGGGTCATTTAAAATACAATATTAGACTTTTTTTAGGAGCAACCGTATATTTCGAACCCCCACACACAGACAGAAACACAGTCCTCCCTTACTCTTTTCTCTTGCCTTCCCTCGCTTCTCTTCCGCCGCGTCTCACACACGCCGCCGCGTCTCACACACGCCGCCGCCGCCTCCAACCATCTCCTATCCTGTTAGTTCTCTTTTAACCTTCTTGAATCAGCACTATCCCCTATTATGTGAGTTTATGGCTTCCTACATGTCAATATGTCCTTCCTTCCTTCAAAACTGTTATTTTCTTGAAATTCTAAAATGGAATGTGTAGCTATGGAGTCTTCTTTCTCTTCCGTTGTTATTTTATGCATTGTACTTTCCCAGAAAAATTTGTGGTCTTTTGTTTAGGTTATATATAAACTTTCGTAGATAAAATAGACTACAAAAAAAAAAGAAAAGAAATTCTGTTCAGGAATCTAAATAGGATAAAGGAACCTAATTTTTATTTAAAGTACAAATTAAGCTTCTTCCCAAGTCCCAAATTTGAATGGGACTTTGGTTTTTTTTTGGATTCAGATACTGGTTTTGATCCCAGGAACTTTGTTTAACAAATGTAGCATGGTGAACATGAATAATTAATATTAACTTTCAATGAAGCAGTAAAAATAAAATCCAAACCACCAAGAATTTACTAAGAACTGAGAATAGCAAAAAAATGTACATATAAAGAATAATTAAAAGACAAAACATGATCAATAATATCTATTGTTTTATAGTTTTTCAAGGAAACTATTGAACTAAAACTGAGTGCTTCTTCATTCCTGCCTTCTTGGGTTTCTAAACCGCGGTCTGTTTAAGGTGAAAGTTTCATGTTAATATATAATCTGAACTTGATTTATGTTGAGGAAGCCTCGTGTATTCCAATTAGTTTAGGTTGAAGCTTAGTCTTCTTCTCTTCAGAGTCCTAAACCAAAGACAAATAAATTTCAAACTATTGTCGTTTTTTTTTGTTATCTTTTTAGATGCATGGATGAGTGTATCAGAAAGTTAATTAGATATCAGGTAACCGGCCTCTATGGTGTTGCTTTTTAAGTAAATTCTCTGATGCTGTACAGATGATGTACTTTTTCTTAGGGTCGGCGTGATATGGATCTCTTATATTGGGGCATAGTCTAGTTGATCTTGGGCTTTTAGTTGCTCCTATTGTATTTCAAGAATTGATTCAATATTTTAAATATAGTTTTCAATACTTTTAGCTTGCCAGGACTAATGATAAAATTAATGTCAATGCTTGTTAATTTATATGTTGTTGGTCTAATGGTTAATAAAGAATACGACATTATCTTTAGTTTGATAGGAGTAATATATCTTAAGGATTACTATTAAAACAAGTAGAACTTAAAGACTATATGGATTTTCATATATGAAAATTTGGATTTTGATTTCATGTTCTTATTGTTGTTGTGCAGTGAAAATGTTGTCCCTAACTTATTGTTACAGACACATTAATATACACTGAGAATAATTGGATTTATGCATCTAATAATGCCAACCAAAAAAGATGTAATCTACTGCTGTTGAGGGTTTATGATAGTCATATTGTTTATAATGATTCATTTCCATTACCTCTCATGGTATTCCCCCATTCTTTATAATATACTCATTCTATTCTTTTATGAACCATAAACAGAGTGTTAGATCTACTCTCTTTCTCTCTCTCTCTACCTCACACTCCTCAAACTACGGCAGCCTAGCCACCTTCTGCTGCCCCTTACACTCTGGCAACCCCCCACCTACGATTTCAACTCCGGCTATATATACTATATTGCACAACTTGTTAAACTATATGATATAGCGCAACTTGTTTTTTAGTATTTGGAGTGCTAAAATAGCTTATGGTTATGGAAATCTAATGCATGTGGGTTGTTTTTTGGCTTTTGTTTTTCTTAAAGGGCTAGCCATCTAGTGTAGAAATGTGAGTGACATGGTCTCTATCGTTGAAGCCTATATTGGCTATATTTAAGAGGAATTGACAAAAGATGTTAATGGAAATGTTGATGAACTTAGGCCTTGACCTAGAAGCAAATGTTTTAGACTAAATAAATACATGTATTGGTAAGGCTAATTGAAAAAAAGATCAAAAGAAAAGAGAAGGATGTTCAAGACAGGAATTTTCTAAGTGGTTGAAATGAAGTTAACATTTGCTTGAACTTTTTTTTTTCTTAGTCACAAACCAAACTTTAAAAGCAGTAACTTAATGGTATTATTGATTTGCTTTAAGAAGCACAATTATTTGTTTATCATCTTTGCTACCATTCATTTGTTTTTAAACATATACTTGGTTTGCTTGTGATATTTAGTTGTACAGGAAAGACACTTGGGTTGGTATTTTAAAGAGTTATATATACTTTATTCCACTGAGATTTAATTTTCTTTGCTTTTGATTTATATTAAAGGGTAGTAAAGGATATGATCCAAAGTGGGTAAAGTTTACTTTTTAAACCACAAATCGACAAATTAAAACTCAACTCAAACCTTTGGTAATTAAAGAAGTTACATGATGTGATACATAATACATTAGGAAGCTAGTATGGCTTAAAATATATTATAATTGTTACTACACTAATCAGTTTTGAATCTTTTGATGGGCTCTTATTTTTTTATTATTTAAAAAGATTACTAAAATAATAAAATAATTTATGCTTGCAGATCCTATAATTCAGCAATGGTGTGAATCAGCTTGTGTGTTGGAGTTTGAGGCTATAAACTACTCTTGTAAAAGTCAGTTCATATTTCCTTTTCATTGGTCCACTTGTGTTTTCTTGACTATATTTTCTATTTGAACTTTTTAGATTATGATTGCATTGAGGAGAACGCTCTACCTATGGTTGTGCTACTTAAATTCTGCAAACTTTTCTGCACAACTCAACTCAAAATGGTAGAAATCTTTAACCCTTTTATGTTGTTGAGTAGATTTTGTCACTTTGAATCAAAACCGGGCTTCAATTCTTGGGACCCATCCTTGCCCTTGAGAACAAAAATTACCAAAAACAATGTTGCAATTTTCTGGGATTTGGACAATAAACCACCGAACTCGTTCCCACCATACAACACTGCTGTTAAGCTAAAGGCTGCGATCGCATCTTTTGGGGTTGTTAGATACATGGTGGCATATGCGAATCATCACGCGTTTACCCATGTTCCACAAGTTGTTAGGGAGCAAAGAAAAGAGAGGAAGATATTGAATCAGTTGGAGAATAGGGGTGTGATTAAGACAGTTGAGCCGTATCTTTGTCGGGTTTGTGGGAGGAATTTTTATT
The DNA here is from genome assembly GCA_032878915.1 of Castanopsis chinensis. Classification (NCBI taxonomy): domain Eukaryota; kingdom Viridiplantae; phylum Streptophyta; class Magnoliopsida; order Fagales; family Fagaceae; genus Castanopsis; species Castanopsis chinensis. Next base: position 5,411,039 of record JAVQMG010000115.1, on the reverse strand, counting down.
CAAATGAGAAGTTTGTAAATCATTTTAAGCAAATTCATGAGCGGGAGCAGATAAAACGATTGAATCAGATAGAGTCAGCTAGGGGGAAGATGAGGGTGAAGTTAGTAGCTAAGTATTCCATGAAGATGGAGAAGTATAAGAATGCTGTGAGGGATGTTTTGACTCCGAAGGTGGGGTATGGTTTGGTAGATGAGTTAAAGCGGGCGGGGTTTTGGGTACGTACTGTGTCAAATAAGCCACAAGCTGCAGATGTTGCTTTGAAGAATCATATGGTGGATATGATGGATAGGAGGAGAGTTGAGTGTATGGTGCTTGTGTCAGATGATTCGGATTTTGTGGATGTTTTGAAGGAGGCAAAGTTGCGATGTTTGAAGACAGTTGTTGTGGGGGATATGAATGATGGGGCTTTGAAGAGGGTTGCGGATGCTGGGTTTTCTTGGAGTGAAATTTTGATGGGGAAGGCTAAGAAGGAGGCAGAATCAGTCGTTGGGAAATGGAAGGACCGTGACATTTTGAAGAGATTGGAGTGGACATATAACCCTGAGGTGGAGAAAAAGGATAATGATCTTGAGGATGAGGTTGTTGAGGAGACCCAAAATGTGGATTTCGAAGGAAATGTTTGTGGGGTAGTTGATGATAATATAAAAGAGGATGGCAAGGCTTGGTGGGAGCTGGATTCTGATGGTGATGTTTCTTCACAATCATTGAAAAGATTGGATTGGACATAAAACCTGGAGTTGAAGAATAATGTATGTAGTTTTGAGGATGAGGTTGCTGAATAAACTGGGAAAGGGGATTTTGAAGGTATTGTTAGTTGGGCAGATGACATGATTACATGCAAAAGGAAGACAGCATTGCTTGGTCAGATCTGGATTCTAATGTTGATGTTGTTTCTTCACAATCTTGTGAATGACTGCTTGTAGTTTTGTATCTTAGAGTTTGGTTGTGGTAAAATTAACTTATCTTCTCTTGCCAAGCATTTATCAGATAATATACAAATGGAATTGAATAATTGGATTGCCTATCAAAAAAAGAAAAAGAATTGAAGAATTATATCATTGATTTTTTTTTTTGGTAAATAATTTATGGTTTTGATTTATTTCTGTTTCTTGCAATGACTCACGTATTATATATATGATGATGATGATGATGGACATGCTATGTCTATCCTATCTTTTGAATTAACATCCAGGAGGGGGTTGGACTTCATTTTGAAGTTCATGGAATTCATTAGCCAGTATCGTTTGGTGGTGCTTTCATGATAACTGCAGGAGCTCTCTAGCATTATTTATTTGATCATTCTTTACACAGTACTGGATGCAGCATAAATGTGTTGTATGTGTAAAGACAAAGGGTAAAGAGCAGAAGAAAGAGCAGCACAAAGAGCAGAAAACGACATGTAGTTCAGTATAAGATTTGTAAAACTACGTGTAGTTTAGTGTATAGCATTAGTGGCTGAGTTAGTTGTGATTAGTGGCCACGTGTACAGCTGTGATTAGTTCATTAGAGAGTTAGTTAGTTTAGCTTAAATTCCATTGATTAGTTAGAGGTGGTTAGCTACACTACGTATAAATATCTAAATCATGTATAATCTATTAGTGTGTGTTATCCAATTCTTGGATTCTCTCAAATTCTCTCTCTAAAATTTGTTTCTCTTTTCATGGTATCAAAGTCAACAATGGCATCCTCTGCAAGTACAACTTCCTCTGCTACAAGCTTAAGCTCGAGCGCGCACACTACGATTTCTACTTATGGAGTTAATCCTTTGTTGCTACTTCTGTCTAAATGGCGAGCATGATGACAATGAAGCTAGATTACAACAACTATTTGGTTTGGAGACATCAAATTGAGGTGATTTTGGAAGCTTACTCAATGATCAACTTCATTGAAGATAATCTTGAAGCTTCGGATCCTTTTCTTAAGGATAGCTTAGGGAATTATGGGCCCGTTTGGTAATGTTGTTCTAGTAACGTTATTTAAATTTTTGGAAATACGTGTGGGTGAAAAAGTGTTGTGGAAATACATGTGGTGCTGTTTAAACAACGAAAAATGTTGTTTAAATACCCCTACCAAACACCCCTAATACCATTGAAGCTAATCCTGAGTATATTCAATGGAGGAATTGTGAACAGGCACTATTCACATGTATCGATTCTACTCTCTCCATCAATCTTGGCCCTCATAATTGGTCAGGAATCTGGTAAAGGAGTTTGGAAGATTTTAGAGAAAGGTTTTGCTTTAGTTTCTAGATCTCACATTCTCAGCTTGGGAAATGAGTTGATGAGTCTTAAGAGAGTTTTAGAGAGTATGAACACTTTCTTTCAACGAATCGAAGAAATTTGTGATAAACTTGGTGTTGTGGCAGTTTGTGTTGATGAGGAGGAGCTGATTCGTTTAGCTCTTGAAGCTTTGCCTCCAGAATATGATGCCTTTTGCTTAGCCATGCAAACCAGAAATGATGTAGTTACTCTTGAAGAGTTGAATACTTTGCTAAATGCTGAAGGAAGATCAATCAAGAAAAGTTTTGATCTTCGAGGTTCTTTATCATTTGTTATGGCTGTTAATCAATTCAATCAATCCTTCAAAAGAGTAAGAGGAAGGAATGGCAACAATCGTGGTCGTGGTAATGGAAGAGGTAACAACAATGGCCAAATTCTCTGCTGGTTAATCTACTCAATTTCCTAAAGGTCAGTCTTAGTTCTTTGGCCAATCCTACAATGGTCAAAGTCGGTTTTCCCCTTCATAGTTTCAATCCAAGTCTAATTTTCAACAAGGCCAAAGACCTGTTTGTCAGATCTGTGGTAAGAATGGCCACACTACTTTGGATTGTTACCATAGGATGAATTTTGCGTATCAAGGGAGACACCCTCTAGCTAAGCTTGCATCAATGGCTGCAAGTTCAATGGTTGCAAACTCTTGCTATAATCCAAACCAGAATTGGCTCATCGACATTGGTGCTTTTGATCGCATTACCCCAGACTTGTCTCAACTCCCTCTTCAACAACAACCTACAACTGGTGAAACTATTACAATGGGAAATGGGAAAGAATTACCTGTCACTCATATTGGTAATGGAAAGCTTCTTGCTCCATTTCACAATTTCAATCTTAATCACATTCCTAGGGTACCCCAGATTGCTTCAAACTTACTTTCAGTACATAAACTTAGTCTACAAAATAATGCATTTTGTTATTTTGATGCCTATCAGTTCTCAATTCAGGATTTACCTATGGGGAAGGTCCTATACAAAGGGTTGAGTAAAGATGGTGTCTATCCCATTCCACCTATTTGCTTCTTTTCAATCTTTGCCTACATCCTCTATAAATTCAAGTTGCTTTGTTGCTGTTTCTGCATAGGCTTTACTTTGGCATCAAAGGCTTGGGCATCCTTGTTCCAAGATATTGCATTCTGCCTTATCTGATGTACCCTATGTTAATTTTTTTGCTTCTAGTGATATTTGTTCACAATTTGTTTCTTGTATAAGTGCTAAAATGCACAAACTTTCTTTTCCAAAACACGTATCCAGTGCTACTTTTCCTATGGAATTAGTTCATTCTGATGTTTGGGGCCCTGCTCCTATTGTTTCTGAACTTGAACACAGGTTTTATGTGATATTTGTTGATAATTTTACTCATTTTACATGGCTATTCTTGCTTAAACATAAGTCTGATGTGTTTGGTGTGTTTTTACATTTTAAGTCTTTTGTTGAGAATTAGTTCAATACCAAAATCAAGGCTGAATCACTCTAAGACTCTAGTTGGTGGAATCGGTGAACCACGCGAGTTGGTTAGATGCGTAGGGTAGAGGGCTTTGAGGTCTAATGGTGGTGGTGAATTTGTTAATAAAAAATTCAAGGCTTTTTTTTTTCCCCCAGATAATGGTATTTCTCATCAAATTTTTAGTCCTTGCACCCCTCAACAGAATGGGTGGCTGGGTGGCTGAAAGAAAACATAGACGAATTGTTGAGACTAGTTTGACTATGCTTCATAAGACTAATCTTTCTTTATCTTGTTGGTCTTATGCTTTAAGTACTGCTGTCTATCTTCTTAATAGGATTCCATCTTCTGTTCTTAATTTTGTGTCTCCTTGGCAGAAGCTTCATCTTAAGAAGCCTTCTCTTCAGGCTTTAAAAGTCTTTGGTTGTGCTTGTTTTCCATTTTTGAAGCCTCACTCCTCTCATAAATTTGATCCAGAGTCCAGATTGTGTATTTTTTTTTGGGTTATCCACCTCTTTCCAAAGGCTATATCTGTTTGGAGGTCTCCACTGGGAAAGTTTATATTTCCCCTCATTGCATTTTTCATGTATCTATGTTTCCTTCCTTGTTAAGCATGGATTCTGTGTCTTCTTCCCTTTCTTCATCTCTTCCTTTTTTGATCCTTGGTTGGCTACTTTGCTTCCTTTGTTTGTTTCATCTGTCTCTGATTCTTCTATTCCTGTGTCTTGTTCTCAATCTTCTTCTATTAACCCTACTTCTTCTCCTGTTCTTGACACTACTCTTGCTGTTGTTCCCAATGTGTCTCCACCTATTTTTGCTCCTGCTGTTTCCACCAATACTCATCTCATGCTTACTAGGTCTAAGAATGGTATTTTTAAGCCTAAAGCCTATGCTATTCAGGCTGACTATGTTGTTACTGAACCCCCTTCTTATGTTGTGGCTTCCAAGTTTTTTCATTGGGTTGAGGCAATGGACTCAAAATTTGCTTGCCTTCAACAACAGCATGCCTGGTCTCTTGTTCCCCTACCTTATGGCAAGAATCTGGTTGGCTGTAAATGGGTTTTTAAGATCAAGAGGGATAACAATGACAATATTGCTAGGTATTAAGCAAGGTTGGTGGCCAAGGGTTACTTGCAGCAGTATGGTTTGGATTATGCAGAAACTTTTAGTCCTGTTGTCAAACCAACTACTGTCAGGATTGTTCTTGCTTCGGCAGTGCAGTTTGGCTGGTCTCTTAGGCAATTGGATGTATTTAATGCTTTTCTTCATGGGGTGTTACAAGAAGAGGTCTATATGTGTCAACCCCTTGGCTACAAGGACAGTTCAAGACCTAACCATGTGTGTCTCTTACATAAAGCTATCTATGGTCTTAAGCAAGCTCCTAGGGCCCGGTTTGATAGCTTTACCACTCAGCTATTTCATCTTGGATTTCATGCTTATTGTGCTGACACCAACCTCTTCATTCTCATTCATTCCTCTCATATTGTCTATCTATTGCTTTATGTTGGTGATATTATCATCATTGGCAATATTTTTTCCTTTATTACTGAGATTGTGAGTCAGCTTGGTTCTGCTTTTGCCCTTAAGGATCTTGGATGCTTGAATTACTTTCTTGGGCTTCAGATTGAGTATACAGATTTTGGTCTTTTTGTTCATCAGTCTAAGTATACTTAGGATTTGCTTACCAGGTTTAACGTGCTTGACTGCAAGCCTTGCTCTAATCCTTGTGCCTCAAATCATCATTTTGTTCAAACTCATAGTCCTTTACTCACTGATCCTACTGCTTATAGAAGCTTGGTTGGAGCACTTCAGTATATGACCTTTACCAGTCCTGATTTGTCCTATGCTGTGCAACAAGCTAGTCAATTTAAAAGCAAGCCTGCTCAGCATAATCTCATTGCAGCTGAGAGGATCCTCGGGTATTTGAAAGGGTCTTTGCATATGGGGATTCATTTTCAGGCTGGTCCTTTGTCTCTTTCTGCCTGTTGTGATGCAAATTGGGCTGGTGATGCTATAGATAGGAGGTCCATCACTGGTATGGTTGTGTTTTTGGGTGGTTCTCCTATTACCTGGTCTGCTAAGAAGCAGCCTATGGTTTCAAGATCATCTACAGAGGCTGAATACAAATCTTTAGCTATCGCTACTGCTGAACTTTATTGGTTGAAGATGTTGCTTAAACATCTTGGTGTTTACTTATATCATCCTCCAGTGTGATAATGTTTCTGCTCTTGCCTTAGCTTCTAATCCTATTTTTCATGCCCGTTCTAAACATATAGTGGTTGATTATCATTTTGTGAGGGAGAAGATTTTAAACAAGGATCTTGTGCTTAAGTATATTTCTACATCAGATCAGTTGGCTGATGTTTCCACCAAATCTCTTCCTTCTTCTTTGTTCCGTTTTCTTGTTCACAACCCTTCGTTTGAGGGGGGATGTAAAGACAGAAGGTAAAGTGCAGAAGAAAGAGCAGCACAAAGAGCAGAAAACGACATGTAGTTCAGTATAAGATTTGTAAAACTATGTGTAGTTTTGCATATAGGATTAGTGGCTGAGTTAGTTGCGATTAGTGGCCACGTGTACTGCTGTGATTAGTTCATTAGAGAGTTAGTTAGTTTAGCTTAAATTCGGCTGGTTAGTTAGAGGTGGTTAGCTACACTGTATAAATATCTAAATCACGTAAGCTATTAGTGTGTGTGATAATACAAAATATCCAATTCTTGGATTCTCTCAAATTCTCTCTCTAGAATCTGTCTCTCTTTTCAGTATGATTTATCAAATGTCAATCAAAATTAACTGCTTTTCTAGTTCCTGCTGGTCTTTGCTCGGCATTGTTATAGAACATGCCAATGAAGTTCTAACTCAATTAACACTCCTCGCTTTGTAAAAGGTGAAGTCGAGGGTGAGGCCATGGATTCAAGATTTAGTAAGCTGTGAGTGTGTATTTTACCAATAAAAAAAAGGCTGTAGCAATATGGAAATCTAGGAAACGTTGGAGAATGTTTAATCATAAGATGTGGTCATCTGCACTTGTTTTGAAGTTGAGACACAAAAGCATATTTGGTGACACATTATGGATACCATGGGTTACATTCTTTTCTCATGAAATTTTGATATTATATTATTTTGTTCCAAAGTTCTATGAATTTTAGTTTTGTCAAACAGTAACATATACATTGATGTTTTATGTAGTAGAGGTGTGAATTTTCAGTTGTCTGCATCTGTTATCTCTTGGATATAACTACTTCAGTTCAGGGGACAAGGGTGTTCAATTGGAAATTTTGATGAGCTGTGACCTTTTAGTTTTTAGCTTGTGCTACAAACATTGCCCCTTTTTCTGCTCTTCATATTGTATATTTCTGGATGGAATCATAAAACATTTTTGGACTTGTTAGCTTCTTGCATTGTTTGTTTCTGACCTTATCGCTTGTGGTTCAAAACTTCCATGTCTTCACAATCCAGACGTGTGATGCAGTTGTCTCTTAAGTACACTAGTGTGTCTTATCATTAAAAAAAAAGAAGGAAAAAAAAAGAAAAGAATCTTCTAGAATCCTTAGGGGAATTTCACCATGACATTGCTCAATATCATATTAATCCATTTTGAAAATTTTGAATTGGATTTTATCATTTCATCAACGTGTGAACAAAAGTTTACTATTACCAAGTTGATATTAGAGCACCCGCAGCAGATGTTCCAAAAAAAATGCCATTTTACAACATCAAAACCCTACTTTATTGTTTTACCACATCATTTTACAACATCTCATTTATCAGATGTTTTATACTTTAATTCTATACATTAAAATAATATTTACAGCATATTAAAATAATATATTAAACAGTTGACACCACCACCGCTGCACTACACAGTTAACACCACCATCGCTGCACTACACAGTTGACACCACCACCACCACTAGCAACCCACAATTTACCATTAACATTGAACACCAAAAAAAAAAAAAAAAAACGCAACCCACGGTCTCCACCAAGCAAAACCCAACTCACGGTAAACAGAACACATACCCACGGCAAACAAAACACACACCCACGGCGAGCAAACCCAGACCCATGGCCGCAAACCCACAGCGAGCGAACTGAAAACCACAAACCTTAAACATAACCACTGAAACCCAGATCGCAAACCAAAAATCACCAACCCAAATTGGCCAGCCACCACCACTGAAACCCATATCGCAACCCACTGACCAAAATCTCAACCCACTACACCCAAGTCACAAGACCCACCATCGATCCATAACCCACAACCCAAACCCACCCACCATTGATCTGCCCATTCAAACCCACTCATTGCCCAACCCACTCATCAAACCACAGACAAAAAACGTGAACGGAAAAAAAAAAAAAAAATCGAAGCGGAATAGAGAAGACAGATGGTTGGCGGCGCCGAGTGGTGGTCTTTGGTGAGATCGACGGCATCGAGTGGTGGGCTTTGGTGATCGACTTGCTGTGGAAGACGAAGAGAGAAGATAGAGACGAGAGAGAAGACAGTGATGAAAAGACGGAGAGAGAAAAAGAAAGGGAATAAAATAAGAATATAGTTATGCCACAGCTCGTCCGTACCGTAGCAAATTTGCTACGGTACTGTTCAATGTTGCAAAAATTTGCAACATTTACGTCTGATAAAAGGGCTTTTTTTGTGTTTGGTGTGCTAAATGTGTCAAATATTTGGCATTTAGCACATTTAGCACAACTGCTACAGATGCTCTTACAAAGTAAATACAATCTACTCATTTTAAAATGTATGGATAGGATTTTAAGAATTTCACATCAGAGTTGACTCGGAGTCAATCAAGAATCTTAATCCTAAAATGTACACTTTTATTGTTCTTGTAGTTTATTTTCTATATTTGTCAAAAACAAAAGCGCTGATAAATTTTGACTTTAGCTACTAGTTGCCCAGGAACTTTGGAGCAGAATTTCAATCAGAATACGTCAAAGATGATGCAGTCACAAGAATGAAAAGGAATAACCAACGGTGGCCTTCCATTTAGAAAGGTACTCTCAATTGCATTCAAGTTTAAAATTTTTTTAAAAAATATACGTAGATAAAAAAGTGTGAAAATACATATAATATTATTTAAAAATTAAAAATTATTATTTAAAATTATGTACTAAACACTCCAAAAAAATACTGTTACAAACACGTTATTCCACGCATCCGTATACACACATCTATAAAAACAACTTAAATTGATTTAGCAAAAAAAAAAAAAAAAAAAAAAATCTGAAATTGTGATTTGTGACACAATGTATGGTAAGCAAAGATTCTGGCAGCACCGCTACTAAAATAGTAAGCAAAGACTACTGCAGCCGATTGTGCTACCTGTGTAAATGAGTCTTCTATTTTTTATTAATTTTTTAAATGCTTATATTTGAAAGGAGAATATGCTTATAGCCCTTTGGTGTATGAGTTGCACTTCCTAGCTGAGGCTTGGACTCTCAGAGCGAGTAGCTTCAGCTGTTCCATTACCAGAACAATACTCGTATAAAAAAAATTTTTGAATTTAGAAAATCCAAACAACATTCACAGGAAAATCACCCTTTGATTCCATTCACGTGGTTGTTTTCTATTTCCTTCGTTTCTGCTTCCCCAGTTGATAATAATATCCACATAGTTAGGACCCATCAAAAGTCATCTATTTATAGATTCAGAATTCAATTTTCCATGTACCAACGAGCGGAAATGATAAAGATCTGAGTAGACTAGACAAATAATAAAACAAAGAGATCCAAGAAATGCCAATCCTTTACTTTGACCCCAAAAACCCCACAACCCAACGTCTCGAAACATGCCCCATATAACAATATGCAGTTGAAAGTGCAGAAGTATTACAGAAGGATCACAAAGTTTTAATTTTTAAGTTCATATAATTATACCCTTGCCTTCACCATTACTTTGATCGTTGTTGATGGCGTTATAGTACCTGCATAGCACCTTGCATTTGACCACACTGCCATAGACATAGAACCCAGGCGCAACCATGATACGAACCACAGATGGAACCAACCTTTTCACCTTATCTCCACCCATATCCTCCATGTAAACCCCATCAAACCCCACACCTATATCCACTTTAAGTATGGGCAAGCTTGGGTGCACCGAGTTGGCTAAAAGGTGCACCAACCACACACTCTTTGAAGCAGCAAAGAAAGCCTGCAACAATGGCTCTGGCCACGCTCTGTTCCATCCCAACATTGAAACAATTTCACTCATTTTCCTGTCACAAAACCTGCTAAACTCTTCGCTGAAATGCCTTGTTCCCTTGTTCAAAACTTCCTCCCATGTCAACCCACGAAGAAAGTTGAAGGACTCGAAGTTTGCCTCGCACCTATCAATCGGATTCAAGATTTGAATCGAGGCAGTCCTTTGAAACCCAATTGATTCAAAGTCTTCATAGAAAGCCTTGTTCAGTAAAGCCTCCAGGTAAAAAACCAAGCTTCTTGGGTTCTTTGAGAGTGAAATTTTTATATCATAAGGTTGGAGAAGAACTGAAATTCTTTCGTATACTTTGCTTCCCATGTGCCTAAGTTGCATAGTGAGTGAACGGCTTAATAGCTTGACCGAAGACCGAGACTCCGAAACAGAAACCAAAAAATGTTCAATCACTTTGTCATTAAGCCCCAATGAGCTGTGTCGATTACTGTGGCTAGTCTTTATTATTCCCGTTTGATAAGCTGAGTTGGTGCTACATTTATCGAGCCCAGATTTCAAGTTATGGCAATAGACTTCGAGCTTGTTGAGCTTCTTCTCTAACTCAGCCATGGAATACTTAAGCCTTGAAGCTTCATGAAGAGCCTCATCTCTCTTTCTTGTAGCGTGAATTAGCTTTTGTGAGAGCTCAGCCACTGCAATCTTCCACTGCTCCTCTCTCGTCGCCTTTGATGGACTAGACCTCGGGCTCTTCCTAGTTAAAGATAAAAATATCGACTTGAACATGCTATTGGGACTTGCAATCGATGAAGAACAAGAAGAGTGCTTGTTGAGGCCATTGTTGTCGAGTGGAACCACAGAGATTTTCTCACGCGCGTGTGGACGACACTTGTTGCACCGCACTGTAGTACCATCTTCCATTCCATTGGCATCAGAATCTGACTGCTTAATAATCTTCTTGGGTTTGCCATTTTTGTGAGGCTGATGATGAAGTGGCGTAGGGTGGTGCTTTAAAGGAGCGCTTGGTGTAGTCTTTCTAGTACTCTGCCTTTGTTCCTCGCTATACCCATCTTCATTTTCACATTCTTGAATCTACAACAAATAAAACATAAAAAATAACAGCATCAAATAAAACTATTTCCAATTGTTTTATGTTAATGTTTATTTATGTTTGTGTACTTACTGGAGTAAAATGAGGGGATAGGTGGGAAGCAGAAGGAGGAGGAGGAGGAGATTTAGTGGAAGAAGAAGGTGAAGAAGAAGAAGAAGAAGAAGAAGAAGGAGCCATGTTTGTGTTTCTTATTGTATTTTTTGGTTGCCTTTTGCTCTGTGATGGTACATATATATATCTAAAAAATAAAAATACACTGCTACTTGGTAGGACCGTAGTAGTATTAAAATTTTATTTTTTATGCTGTGATTTTAATTTGGAAGTGTGCCTTTGTGTTTCAGGCTCCTTTCGTTTTCTTTCACTTTCTTATTAGGTTGTATTTTCGTCGTCTTCTAATCATCATCAACCATGGTTAAGATAGAAACGCACGTAGGGGGGTAAATCACACTAGTGTTAATTAGCACGCGTTCTGGACCAGACAGTGCATGGTACACGCTCATCTATAAGGAACTTAATATTGAGTTATTGTTATTGTCTACGTCAAGGATGATTTTGATTCAAAAGGATCATATGATCAGATTCTCAAAAAAAAAAAAAAAAAAAGGATCATTTGATGGATTGATGGGTAACTTGCTAAGGTGATAGCATATAAATACGAGTGTTCATGTGTGTAGCAAAACATAACGTTCATATGCTATAGTACTTTTAATTTTTTGATTTTTGGGACCAAATTGCTAGTTTTGATTTTAAAAATGCTTGAAACGTGTTATTTTGTAGTTTAACATGGTAAGTGGATATGAAGTTCCTAAAATATTTGTGAACATGTCGAAAATTATGTGAATATTAATGCATTACTCAGAGACCGAGACCGATGAATGGTTAGAAAAGAAAATATTCTCGGGTTAGACATTAGATTTCCTTGACATCCCCGTGGTTTTATGTTATGGCCGTTTTATGAATGGTTAGAAATTGCATGATTTTAGACGAGTCAAAGTCCAACATGTAAGGCTCCAGGGAAATAAATCCTCACATGCCTTGGCACAACATGCAAAGGGTATCCATGATTTTGAAACCTGGTCGGAAGAAAGTCCACCAATTATTGAATCTCTAGTACTACAAGAGGCTATGTACTTATCCCTTATGTAATAAAATTTCAGACTTCCTATCAAAATAAAAAGAGGGAGCACGGATGGCCTGCAATATGTATACAAGAAAATTCGCCACCTTTTGTCTAGGAACACACATAATACATAATAAATACATTTTGAAGGAAAATATTCAGTGCAAGTGTGAATGTTTTTTTTTTTTTTTTTTCATTGTGGTTGATGTGTGTATAGGGTCCTGTTAATGGGTACTTTCAGAGCAATTATAAATAAATTATTTTAAAAAATTTTTGACATCACTTTGATGAAAAATATAAGAAGTGGTCAAAACAATTAATTGCTTTTATTCTTTTTTATAAAAAGCTTTTTAAATCGTTTTTGTTATTTTTGGAAAATTCTTAAGCACTCTTAGAGTATTAAGAAATGGTACTCCTTCTTCTCATATTTATGGTGGATCTCACCATAAATTTAATGAGTGGTCTCTACTATGAATGTGAGAAGAGTAAGTACAATTCTTCATGGTTCAAGAGTACCTAAGAATTACTCAATATTTTTCATCAAAAAATAAGCTAGGATAATATCAAATTAATCAAGACACGAAGTAATTGTTCATCTTCTTTTTGTTTTTGTTGAGAATCTAGTAGTAGTATCTTTGGGTGCAAAGAGTTATGCATTTATCATCAATTACTCCACATATTCGATAGTTGAAAGCCATATTGTTAAGAAACTTGCTGGGTCATTCCACATTAATTAAGGATTTAATAAAAAAAGAAATAATAAAAAAATAAGAAAGAAATCCTTCATCAAATTCCCCAAGTGCTTGATGTCATTTTGCATCATTTTTAACATCATCTCAACTTATACTTTTTTCATTGCAGTATCCTGTTCAATGGAAACAGATTTGGAATTTTTTATTCTTATGTGCATTTTAAAAGCTTCCAAAAATACGCTTTAATAATTCTGCAATATCATCATACATAAAAGTAACTCCAAAAATAATTATTTCTTGAAGTTGATTAACACTTAATACTAAGGAACACATCTAAGGGCAAAAATCTTTAATGATGTCATACAGGAGAGAACTTCACACACATGTAAGTGCTTGTGGGGTGTGAGAGGTAAGAGTCAGAGTTCAGTTTTCAGGAGGAAACTTTACACACATATATACTTAGATTATGTTGGAGTAGATTTTCTATCATGTATCAAAATGAAAAAAAAAAAGTTCCCATGTCACTAAAATGGTCATTCAAGCTTCAACACAAAACATATTTGTTACTTGTTCTTCACAATCCAATTGTACAACGTGATGGAAAAATAGATTATCGATAAGTTGTTAACACCTAATAGGTGGCTAAGTCCCAAATATTTTTATGCCTTGAAAAATAGGGCATTTGTTATAGGTCTATTCTAGTTGGTTGCTTTGTTGTTCCTTGTCAATGTTAGAGAAAATGTCTATGACATGACAAACACATATGTTGCTTTTCAGCCCTTACAAAAGCCAAACAAAACCATATTGAATGATTATCCAGACAACATGCTTAAGACTTGAGGAAAATTTAACTCCTTGGAAAGGAGGGCACTAACTCTAGGTTCAACTTAACACATATTTTGATGTCTAAGGCGAAATTTTTATAATAGCGTTTTAGTTGGAGTAGAATTTAAATTTCTAAAATCTAGATGATAAAATTTTATTTAAATTAAATTATTGTCAAATCTTATTTAGTCAAGAGCTTTGTACCTTTTTTTTTTTACTGAAGCTTTGTACCTTAATATACTAATAAAATATTAATTTAATAGGATGCAACTTGAGAAAAAAAAAGTGTGGGTTGTGTGGGATTTAAGTTTAGAAAATTTTTTATAATAAACCTTTAGTTTGAATAGAATTTCGTTTAAATTACTATAAAATCATGCAACTTGAGGATGGGTTATGTCGGATTTAAGTTTAGAAATTTTGGATAATAGACTTTTAGTTTGATTAGAGTTAAATTTGTTTTAAATTATTGTTAAATCTTATCCCTTAGTCAAAACATGAACCATTTTTATTTATTTTTAATAAAATTAATTTACTAATTAGTGAGAGTAGTCACTTGACCTAACCATAACTTCTAAGTCCAACTTTTTTTATACTTGTAGAAAAAAAAAAACAAAAAAGTGGGTTGTATGGGATTTAAGTTTAGAAATTTTTTTACAATAGACTTTTAGTTTGAATAGAATTTGAATTTATTTTAAATTATTATTAAAGTTTAGAATTTTTTGATAATAGACTTTTAGCTTGAAAAAAATATAAATTTGTTTTAAAATTATCGTAAAATTTTAGTCAAAATGTGAGCTATCTTTATTTTTTTAATAAAATTAACTTACTAATTAGTGAGTGTAGTCACTTGATCCAATTACGTCTTCTTAGCCCAACTTTTATTATACTTGAGGAAAAAAAAGTTGCTTGTTTTTTTTAAAATGTTGTTAGTTTTATAAACTTGGGAGCAAATTGCTAGTTTTGATTTTAAAAATACTTGAAACATGTTATTTTGTAGTTTAACATGGTAAAGTGGATATGAAGTTCCTAAATATTTGCGAACATGTTGAAAATTATGTGAATATCATTGGAGAAAATGGGCTTTTGCCATTTTCAAAAAACAATCTAGCATTTTGCCTCATTTTCCAAACTAATTAGGAAAATATCCCTATTTTAAAACTCGATTTTCTCAAAATTGAGTTGAGTCCTATAGTGGCGTTTTTAAGGAGCTTATAGTGACATTTTAAAGACCTCTAGTGGCTTTTTTAAACTCGATCTTCATGAAATCGAGTTAAAGGTAAAAAAAAAGAAAAAAAATTGCATGTAACTCGATTTCATGAAGATCAAGTTTAAAAACACCGCTATAGGTTCTTAAAACGCCACTATAGGGCTCCAATTTTTTTTTTTTTTTTTAAAAACTCGATTTTGAAAAAATTGAGTTTCAAAAGAGGGGCATTTCTCTAATTAGTTTGGGAAAGGGGGCAAAATGCTGGATTGTTTTTTTTAAAAATGGTAAAAGCCAATTTTGTTCAAATATTATTGCATTACTTAGATAAAACCTCCCTAGAGAAGATTAGGGACCGAGACGGATGAATGATTAGAAAAGAAAATATTCTTAGAGTTAGACATTAGATTTCCTTGATATCCCCATGGTTTTATATTATGGCCGTCTTATTAATGTGAAAACAAAGAGGAAGCACGAATGGTGTGTAATGTGAATGCAAAAAAATTCGCCACCTTTTGTCTAGGAACACACATAATACACAATAAATACATTTTGAAGAAAAATATTCAGTGCAAGTGTGAATATTTTTTTTTTCCACTATGTTTGATGCATGAATAGAGTCATGTTAACGGGTGCTCTTAAGACAATTATAAATAAGCCATTTTCAAAAAGTTTTAATACTACTTTTATGAAAAATATAAAAAACCATCAAAACAAAAATTGTTTTTATCCCTTTCCCATAAAAAGCTTCTTAAATTGCTTTTGTTCTTTTCGGAAAATTCTTAGGTATTTTCGGAAAATTCGTAGGTACTTTCGGAGGATAAAGAAATAGTGTTTTGTCTTCTCATATTCGTAGTGGACCTTATCATGAATTTAATGAGTGAACTCTAGCATAAATGTGAGAGTAGAGAGTGTTGTTCTTTGTGTTTCGAGAGTGCTTAAGAATTATTCAATATTTTCTATCAAAAAAATAAGTGAGGATAATATCAAATTAATTAAGGGACGAAGTAATTGTTCATTTTAAGGTATACCTAGTAGGCTTTGTACCATATTGGAGTAGTAGCAGTATCTTCTTTTTGTTTTTTGTTTTTGGTTGAAAATCTAGTAGTAGTATCTTTGGGTGCAAAGAGTTAAATGCATTTATCATCAATTACTCCACATATTCGATAGTTGAAAGCCATATGGTTAAGAAACTTGCCGGGTCATTCCACATTAATTTAGGATTTAAGTCTTCCTTTTAAAGTGAATCCATTTTGAACCCTACCAACCCTCACGGCGTGGTAAAAGCATTGGAAATAATAATGCAGAAAGATCACAAAAGTTCGTAACAACTAACAAGGCGGCGCTGTAGTAGAAACTAGAGAGGCTTTGAGGCTCGTCACAATTGGGAATTCGTAAATTCAAGTAATGATAAATTCAATCAGTGCTCAAGTAGTCACATCATAGCACATGCAAGGTTTAAGTCGTGTAGGGGCACTGACCATAATTGTAAGCTCCTTTTAGGTAAATTATCTCTTTGTTCTCTAAATAGGTTGTATGTTAATTAATTTGGTCCCTCATAAATGGAATATACTCATCCTTATGAATCCTTATTATTATGGCCAAAATTAACACTTGAAAAGGAAAAGGAAAATACCAATTAGATACCAAATAAGAGTAAATTACTCTTTTTTATGTTGTTGAAATTATTAAAACAAATGATTGATAGTAAAAATTGGGAAAGTGTTGTTCTCAAAGTGATTGAAGCAGCTAAAATGGTGGATTGTGTCAGACTCATTCATTTATGAGTTATGACTACATGAAAAGAATAGTTGTGACATTTATAGCCATCTTTAATTCTCCAACTCCAACATTTGATGCCTCAACTGCTCACATTTATTCCCACAGATAAATATCCCTGCGGTGGATCACAAACCCAATCCCACACCAAGCATTAACCATGGTCTCACGCAAGAGAGAGAAAGATGTTGGCTTTACATGTGAAGTTAATAAATGTGATGTGAGTCTCACAATGTGGTCCTATGCAAACTCCGATGATCGATCGAGGCTGCACTAGTTAACCGCTGACTTGTGTCATCTATTTATCGTTGTGTAGGATCACGTGCACGTGTCCCCCCT
Source organism: Castanopsis chinensis (assembly GCA_032878915.1). Classification (NCBI taxonomy): domain Eukaryota; kingdom Viridiplantae; phylum Streptophyta; class Magnoliopsida; order Fagales; family Fagaceae; genus Castanopsis; species Castanopsis chinensis. The sequence goes on along the minus strand of JAVQMG010000115.1, from coordinate 5,394,083 downwards.
CTGGACCTCTCTCTCTCTCTCTCTCTCTCTCGGTGTTCTACTCCCCGTGTGCCCTGAATCTTAAGCAAGGCAAGAAAAAAAAGAAAAAACAAAAACAAAAGACAAAGTCCCACTTACTGTTACCAAAAAAAGAGATGATTATAATCGATATGGTCAACTTTGATATTTCATGGATTCTATGGAGTGAGTTTGAATTTACAACACAGGCAAACAAATCTTTTTATTTGAAAATTTGGGATAGGTTCTAAGAGGATGTTTGATAGAGTAGTTTGAGATAAGATTTTTGTAATTTTTTAAAATTTATGTGGATAAAAATGTGTGTAAAATTGTTTAAAATGTAAAAATGTGAGTTTAAGATTGTGTAACAAACAGGCCCTAAATCTCTTAAGATACTTGCCTCAATCAAGGATATATTCAAGATATTGACGGACACTATATTGTGCATCAACTATAGTCTCTTATCGTTGCGCACATTAAATGTATCAATCACTCTATAAGTATTTGTAGAGTGTGAGAAGAAGACGATCAGAGTTCAAATTCATAAGAAAATTTCACACATTTACACTTAGATAGGCTCTAAAGTAAAATTCCATCTCAAATATAAAAAAAGTGCATGTATAATTCGTGTGTGATTTTCTCTAAAATCAGTGTGAACAACTTGATCAAAGGGTTATTTTACAAATTATGTTACACGAATAGTTCTTTTTAGAATCTCTTAATTTCAATACTTAGGGTTCGCATGTTTTATGCGTTTGTTTATAAAGGTGCCTTAATTAACAGGCTAGGCTTTATGTTTTCGATTTTGTGGTGGTGATTACAAGGTGGGCATGTTTCATTTTTCTAATATGCGCCATAGTTTTTGTTTAATGTTCGTTTATCAAAAACATAATTATGAAAAATTTATGCACAAAACATATTCTTTTGCTATGCCATGGTTTCCATGTATTTGAGAGATTTTATAAGAGGAGGGATTGCTCTATTCTAAATATAGACCCTATTAATATAGTGAGAGTTCCCGTTTATATTAGTAGTAGAAGTTATTTCTGATTACAGGCGATAATTTATTTTCCATCCGTCTTAGTGTGGATTCTTTGCTTGAGTTTACCTACTTCTTTATCTCCACTTAAATGTATAGATGAATTATTTTCGACCCATTAAGTGTAGATTCTGTGCTTGATTACCTAGTTGTTGCATAAGGTGGTACATAGACTGTAACATTGATCATCATGGTGTTAAAGTCCTCTCGAGACGATGTATTAGTGGAACTTAGGAATTTTATTTCGTTTGGACTTTCTTCTATGATTCGTTCTCTTGGTTTGCATGTGTTGTGGGGGTGCATCCTTGGGATCCTGGTGGTTGAGAGAGAGATGTTAAAATAGATGTAACTTTGGTGAGTGAAGATCGTTGTCTGCTGTAATTCCCAAAGTTATACTACATTGTGCTCATCATTTATAAATTTAGAAATTAAACTAGTTCATGGAGAAGCTATGAGTGTCTACCAGACCGCATTTGTGGAACTTTTAGTTTATCACGAAATATTTTTTAGTGGCATGGCAGCATTTTGTTTTGATGTTTGATTCTTTAGTTGCAGTACCATGCAGTCATTAGATGATTAGTTTGGTGAGAATAGGAACAAATCATTTCCACGCTAGTATTGTGTTGCTGTTGTTTTATATAATGCTCGTTTAATTGGTTCTGAAGCAATGATGCTGAATCTCATGGTTGCACCACATATTTTGCTTGGCAGAGTAAGGCTTAAGGTTTTTTGTGGGACCACTACACACCCTAGGCGCAATGATCACTCTACAAGTATAAGTACTTGTGGGATATGGGGGCTAAGGGCCAGGGTTCAAGTTTTCAAGAGGGAGTTTCAAATAAATATGCATTTAGATTAGGCTAAAGTAGAAATTCTATCTTGTAAAAAAAAAAAAAAAATTGTGGAGGGTTTTAGCGCCTAGAAATTGCAAGGAGGCATAGGTGGCAGGGATCCTTTCTTTAAATTTGGGGTTAAATTTCAAATTACACCCCTAAAGTACGGGAGTGATTGGATTTTACACCCTGAGATATTAGAATTTGGATTTTACCCTCTAAAATTTAGTGATGCTTAGATTTTATTCCTTGGCATTTTAGAATTTGGATTTTACCTCTTATGTTCTAGAACTGTTTGGATTTTACTCCCTAAAGTTGTAGGGTGTTTGGATTTTACACCCTAAAGTTCAAGAATTTGGGGGTATAAAATCCAAACAATCCTAAACTTTAAGGGGTAAAATCTAAGTTTTGAAACGTCTGGGTGTAAAATCTAAACACACTAAATTTTAGGGTGTAAAATCTAATCACTCCCAAACTTTAGGGGTGTAATTTGTGATTTACTCTTAATTTTGGTAATCCTTTTGTTGGTTTTGGGGATCATAGGAGTTTACTTTCTAACTTTTTTGGAGTGAGGAACCCATTTGATGACCCTTTCTTCACATGCCCATTTGGAGGCATGTTTGATACTTTGATTCAAATCCAAGCTTATTCGCTTCAAGTGGAAGTCCTTTTTCTTGAGCATCAAGGTTCAAGTGGGCTCCATTTATGAACATGCGTCCATCTGAATTCTTGAGCATCTCAATTGACGGAAAAACTGTTCATAATGTTTTGAATCCTGACCTTGTTGGAAAGTGCTTGAACAAGCTGCATATTATCATGCTAATTATTTGACTTTCAATTGGGCTAAGAAGTGGTTGTCAATTGTTTAGTTCATTTGTAACTAGAAATGCGGATGGCAACTAGGCATTTTAGGTCTTGCAGCAATTAGCATATATAATCAGTGTGGGTTCTTATTTTAGACAGTACCTAGGTCCAAGAGGAATCAAGGATCCTGGGTCTCCAAAGAGTTTTATACTTGTTGTTTGGTGGACTAGGCTTGATTCTCTACAGTTATATTGGGTTGATTACGAACCAAGTTGTGCACAAAAAAGGGATCCTACAACACATACATATTCATACATACAAATATATACGTATTGTAAAGTAAATGACTGAGGAATAGTAAAGAAAGAGGTTAGGGATCCTTAGAAAATAAAGTGATATGTCATTATATTGAGTTTTAATACATTGGACCATACTTTTCACTGGGATATGTCATGAGGTTCAAATAAGTTCAAAAGTCACAGACTTAGATAGCTCTTTGTAGGCTTTGTGAGGTTTGAATCTCCTTAAATCCAAGTGTATCCTTTAGAACTTATCTTAGGATCCCTCACAATGTTTTCAAATTTTTCTATTTTCTGAGGTTTAAATGAGTTATTTAAAGGCTCTTTTTGCTTTGATTAATTATTGTTCTATGAATTTTGTTGATGGCTTGATCCCCCTTTTATACTACCTTCCTAGAGTTTTTTAGTGTGCCATTGATTCCTTCCATTTGCTTTCCTGGGTACTAGAACCAATGTTGTGTCAGTAATATTGGTGGCTGGTCATTTTCTCATTTTTTCACTATATTTAGGAGTGTGCAAACCATCACTGGAGCCGACAAGACCAACAGGCTCTGACCACCCCCCCCCCCCCCCGCACTGCCATTGGCACTGACCGACGGAGCCGATGTCGGCAATCGGAATGCGAATAGAGCTTCAATGTCATGCGGTGAGGACATTGGAGACACAGAGCACACACCAAATTAGAGCCGAACCGAATCGATACAAACATACAGAGAAATAGTTTCAGATCTTGGATAGATACGACGTCATTTAGGTGTGTATCCATTAAAATTTTTTTTTTTCCTAAAATGTCGTCGTATTAGGTTATTATAAAAAAAAAAACACAAAATGACACCGTTTTATGCTAGGTTTTCAGATATACCTAACTATAAATTCACTCTATTCTCTCTCATAACCCTTAACTCTCTCTCTCTCTCTCGCCTTGCTTCTAGCCTCTTGTGGTCTCGCCGGCTTGAGTTACGTCTCACAGCAGCAGCAGCTCACCGCAAGCCCGCGTCAAACCACGATAAGCCACTAAGTGTCTAAGCTATTAGCCTTCAGCCCCTTTCATCTTGGTTTATACTTGATAAGTTTATATGATTCTCTATTTCTCTTGGTTTGGCTGTTTGAGACTTTGAGTAGTCTTGAGTCTCTTGACTCTTGAGATGCTTCTGTGAATGTGAAACAAGGCCGGATTCCTTCTTGCTCTCTTGCTTATAGTTGTAAATTTATAATGCTTGTCAGTTTAGTTAATTTATATCGTGCAGTTAATTTATTTAGTTAGATTTTAGTTAATTTATTTAGTTAGTTTTTATTTAATTTATTTATTTAGTCAATTTAGTTAATTTAAACCGTGTAGTTTTATAATGCTCTCTTGCTTATAGTTAATGCTTGTCAGTTCAATTTTTATCAATTTTTCAGCACCTATTTGTCACAGTCTACTACGTAGTAAGCACTAATGTTTTTTTTTTTCTTTAGCATTTTAATTTTTGAGGGAGACAAGATTGAGAGAATTCACACTTTCAATCCTTCACTGAGAGGTAATCACTAAACACTCATTATATTCAACATTATGATTTTAAATTTTTAGCACTTAGTAAAAACTACTTTAAGTTTATATATAATAATATATAAAATTAGCTTTTGTTTTATATTTATAAAATAAAGGCTAATTCTCTAGTTTTGAATTGTTGTTAATATTAGTTTAGTGACATGAATTGTTGAGTAATGATTGTTAGTCTGTTATTGTTGCCTTGTTGCAAATAAACTGATTAGTTATTGCTATAATTGAATCTGGTTGTGACATTCATTGATTGAGAGTGAGCTATTTGATACTGTATTTGCTAGAAAAATTATAATTTGATATTGTTCTGGAAACTTTGTGTTTTTGTTGGTTGGAAATTTTTTATTAGATGGATGTCGATACTCCACCTGGATTTGGTGCACTTAGGGACCCTAACCCACCTCCTCCTAGTCCTGGTAGTGCTAACCCTAACCCATCCGAACTTGCAGCACCAATTGGACTTGGTGCATCACTTCCCCCACTATCACCTAAACAAGGTGGTAAGAACCCTTCGTATGACAACACTTCATTAAGTTGACTGGTTTTGATCCCAAAAATCGTAGGTCTCAATGCAAGTATTGTAAAAATCAATATAAATGTCATGGTAAAAAAAATAGTATTTCGGGCATGTTGCAACACATGAAGGTGTGTAAGAAGTGGCATTTTTCCTGTGATGATAAGCAAAAAATTTTGTCTTTCCAAACTAAGAGAGAAGGGGAAAGTGGTTCAAATGTGTTAGTGGTTGCAAACTATAGTGAAGAGAGGATAAGGTTGGCGTTGGCAAGGATGATCATCATTAATGAATTGCCTTTTAAATTTGTGGAGCGTCAAGGCTTTCAAGAATTTATGGAAATAGTCGAGCCTAGGTTTCCTATTCCTCATTGTACTACCATTGCAAGGGCTTGTATGGAGATTTATTCTAGTGAGGTGGATATTTTGAGAGGGGCTTTTGTTGGGCAGCAAGTTTGTGTGACAACAGATATTTGGACATCCATACAAAACTTGAATTACATGGTAGTCATCACACACTTCATTGATGGGGATTGGACTTACCAAAAGAAAATCTTGAACTTTTGCCCTATAGCTAATCACAAAGGGGACACCATAGGTAGATCAGTTAAGTCATATTTGTTGAAGTGGGGTATAGATCGATTGTTTACAATCATCGTGGACAGTGCTAGTTCTAATGATGTGGCAATTGATTATGTGAAGAAGAAAACAAAAGAAAGAGATAGTAGCATATTGGGTGGCGAGTTCATGCATATGCGTTGTTGTGCACATATTTTGAATTTGATAGTGGGTTGAAGTCCATTCATGAATCAATTACCAAAGTTAGGAATGCGGTGCGATATGTGAGAGCCTCTCCCGCAAGGTTTGAGAAGTTTCAAGAATGTGTTAAAAATGAAAAAATCAAAACCAAATGTTTGTTGTCCCTTGATGTGCCAACAAGGTGGAATTCCACTTATCTCATGTTAGATTGTGCTTTGAAGTTTGTGAGAGCATTTGATAGGTTGGAAGAAAAGGATGAGCATTACAAACTTTATTTTTGTGAATCGGATGAGAATGAGAAAAAGCTCATTGGTCCTCCTAACTATCTTGATTGGAAAAATGTCAAGACCTTTGTGAAACTTCTTAGCATTTTTTATGAGGCGACACTTAGATTTTTTGGGTTCTTGTTTGTCACTTATAATACATACTTCCATGAGCTAATTAGCATTGAAAATCTATTGCAACAGTTATGTAGTGTTGATGGGGATTCACTTTTGAAGAGCATGGCGGTAGAGATGAAAAAAAAATGATAAGTATTGGGGAAGTATGAATAATATCAATTTGATACTTTTTGTTGCTGTTGTTCTTAACTTAATATATAGATTGAAGTATGTAAAGTTTTGGTTTAGAGAGTGGTATGGAAAGGACAAGGGGGATGCCATGAGCTCTAAGGTTCGGGATGCATTAAAGAGGTTGTATGTGGAGAGAGTGGGTCAAAATGGAGTTTCGAGTTCTAGTAGTAGTGGTGCTTCATTGTCTAAGGACTCCAGGCCAAGTGTTGGCAATGTTTCATTGTCTAATCGCATTAAAAGTTATAATAATAGGGTTAAGCAATACTTGACAGATGAAGATAGTGTGGAAAGCAAATTTGAGTTGAATAGGTATTTGTTAGAATCTTTTGAGGACCCTGATACGGAAGATTTTGAAATCTTCATGTGATGGAAAATGCATTCTTCTAGATATTGAGTCATTTCCCAAATTGCCCGTGATGTGTTGGCTATTCCTGTCTCTACAGTTGCATTCGAGTCTGCTTTAGTAGGGGGCGTGTTTTGGATTCATTCTGTAGTTCACTATCTCTTAATACAGTTAAAACTCTTATTTGTACCCAAAATTTGTTGAAGGATGCAAAGAAAAAAAAAGACCAATAAAGCTTTGGGAGTGTATGGATAATGTGGAGGATATGGATGGTTTTGAGATTGACACTGGTAAACATATGTTCATTTTATTTGTTGTATATATCAATTGATTATTTTTTTGCTCAATGCTTACAAATCATTTTATTTTAAATGGGATTGTAAAATTGCATCGATTTGCCTAATGCCTACGGAGGAGGATCCAAGCACCGTTGTGTTGGATGATGATGAGCGATGTGCTACTCTTTACTTAGAGTTAGTTAGTAGTTAGTAGTTAGTATTATGTAAGTACACTTGCTATTGTCATTCGTTTGTGTTAATTATAAATATTTTATTGTTCATAAACGTTTTATTGTTATTGACACGTATTTATTTTGTTTTGTTTAGTACTTTGTAGGAGTTTTAGAATGATGCATAGTGCACAGACTTACTAGACAAAAGAATTACAAGAATTAGCATTCTTTTGCCTATATGCTAATTATATCTGTATATGTTCGTAGTGGACTTTTCACTAATGGTAGTTATTTAGGTATTCATAGGTGAGATTATTATTGGAGATACAAGCAATTATCATTCTTTTGCCTAAATGCTAATTTAATTTGTATATATTTCTTTTGGCATTTGTGGACATTGACAAATGGTTATGTAATACGTTATTAAGTGGATATATTAACGCTTATTGTTATTGACACTGGCACACACAGTGACACTAATGATATTATGTGCTACATGATAGTATTTTGGGAGTTGAACTCTTATTGAGGCAATTTCAAAATATTATTGCAGGATGAATGAAATGAAAAAATTTGGATCATTATGTGAACATATTTTTTGCACAGGTTTTGGAAAATGCTTTTGTGTATTGGCTGGATGTAGAAAAATATTATTTGGCATTTTTACTTTTTTTTTTTAATTTGACTTTTATTTTGCTTCTGTTTTATGTGAGACTAGGTTGGCACAGGTTTCTTGAATAGGTTGATATATTGATATTGGGCTTAAAAGCCCAATTTTTTTATTATTAAAAAAAAAAACAGTTTTTTTTTTAATATTTCAAACTGACCAAACCGACTAAACTGCACCGCAAAAAATCACACTGCTATAGGTCAAAAAACCAACCCTAGGCAGTGTGCATCGGTTCTAATTATGAAAAAACTGATCTCTATTGGTTCGGTAATAAATTTGGAAAAAAACTGCCCCTATCGAATTGTGCACACTTCTAACTATATTCTTCTTTTGAGATTTCCCCCCAAAACGTCCCTAGTTGACTTTCCTCTTTTGGGGTGTCCTGAGGGTTGTTTTTAGTCTTCTTTCCCAAGGCTTTTAGAGAGACCTTTTTAGAACCCCCTTTTGGCTGCTTCACCTTTTGTCTTTTTCTCTAAATAGGCAGATTCTCCCCTGTCCAGTTGAAAGATCCCCAGCCACTTTCCTTCATGGTACACCTTCCTACTTTTCCCAAGGTACCATGCTTCTTTTTATCAAGTGCTAATTCCTAAGCACCAGCTTGTTTTGAGTCATAGGCAGTTGATAGGACATGTCTATCTTCGTTCCTCGTGTCCATGAACATGCTTCCTTGAGTTGTCCAAATCCTAGCTGATTCTTTCCTGCATTTCCTGAGGATTCACCCTGGTTCTAGCAGTTCCAAGGTAGCCTGATCCAATCTCTTTTTGGGATTTTTAGGAGCTCTTCTCACAAAAGCTGGGCCAAGCTTCCTCTACCTTCTCTTCTTTTTTCTAAGGCCTGGGGCTTGCCCATTTATGAGCTTGGGCTTCCTTTTATCCATTTTATTTGGGCCTTGACTCACGGATTGGGCATTTTCTATCCTTGAGAGCCTATTAGTTTTGAATTTCAATATATGTAATATTTTGGACCTTAAAAATGAGTAACCAATATGCTGTCATTAGTATGTTTGTAGTGTGTAAGTGCACATACATATGCATATAAAATGTTATGTGGATTAGCCATGACGGGCTTACATCTACTTTGTGGTATAAATGGCTTTTTGGGAAATTCTTGTGGATATGTTTTAACACATTAGTTGATTTTCATAAAGTATTTGTCAGGAATTTGAAGCATATGGAATTTAAAATGAGCTTACTTCACCTTTTTTTTTTTTTTTTTTTAAATGTAGATATTGTTCTTTCTTGTGATGTGTAATGTTTGAATTGACATTGTATTGGCCCATAAGTTTTGCTACATAACAACATAATCATGGTCTAGAATAAATGGCATCTCCTTCTCTTATGAATAAAAATGGATGATTGGTTCAATGATTTATCATCATGAAAATTGTGTTTACCATTTATTTTTATAAGTGATAGCTACATTCATTGTCCTTTTGTTTTCTAGGGGATGTGAATATTGCTTAGTTTTTTTTTTGGGTTGGGTGGGGAGTTGTAGGAGGTAGCAACAATGGACATGGCAGGCTAGTAGGGGAGGTTGGCGCAACACTTGAGAAGAGCGATACCAGATGGTAGGGAAAAGGGAGGATCTTCTTGCTTAGAGCATTCACATTAGCTTAAAAAAAAAAAAAATATATAAAGTGAATAATGTCATTGTAATTTTACACAATTATTGTAGCAATGTTGCAAATTTACACATTTTTAGCTTGGCTGGTGTGAGTGGTTTTAGAGGTTGAATGTGTAAAATTGATATATTTTTCTATTTTGCATTAATTGATACAAATGCTCTTAAAGGTCTCAAGGATGATGAAATTTGATGTTAGAGACAAAAGTGGTTATTCTATGGGGAAAGCTAGAAATTGAGGCAGGGACAAATAACCTCAATGTGTTGGAAATCTGGAATGCACATGTCCATGAAGCCTCCTTCTATCAAATGCATCAGATGTAGAAAAGTTATTGAAGTTGTTAGATAGATAATACTGATGATTTTTCCTCGGAGTTAAATGTACAGGATAATTTTACAAGTGGGATTTGAAATGATTGTTGGATACTTTCAGAGGTGTTAGGGTCATTTTTTTTGTAATTGACTAATCTTTAACAAAATGCACTTTACTTGTAATTGGATGATCTAAGTTGGGTTTAATACATCAAGAAATATGTTGTTCAAGAGTATCAAGTGTTCATATTAGAGATATGAAGATTGATCCAAGAAACAAGTGAAGAAAATCTAGTTCATTAAGTCTCGATAGATAGCTCAATAGATATTGCTATTAAGACTAAAGGAGAAGCTTGACAAATGGCTTGATAGAAGTTCGATCTATCGAGAATTGCGATTTTCAGATTTGAAATTCGGCCAAAACTTATGTATTTGTTTAGGAGATCTTTCCTCACAACCCTAGACATATAAAAGGCTTAGTTTAAGAGCCGTCACATATAGATACAAAGACTAAGAGCTTTATTTTCTCTGTGAGAAGCTACTGTATTTGTACGCCATAGGGTTTTGTAACCAAGTTCTTCTTGACCTTCATTGTTGATGAAGTGAAGAATTTTGCAACTAACAACATCTATGCAAGTTGCTGGAGTTAGTTACATACTGGAATCCGTACAAAAGAGTTAGTCACAGATTGGAGATTTATGCATCAAGGGAAAGAAGGCTACTACAAGATCAAGTCCAATTGGGTGTTGGAGCAAAAGTTTAACCGTAGGTTGGTATTTAGGGATAGACTAGGGTAGTGGTAAGATTCCTTATATTTGTAACTGCTTGATTATTGATTAGTGAATTCTTGGGAGTGGTGACTTTAAATTCACCTGGTTGGGTTCTTGCCTTGCCAAAGGTTTTCCCCATTTTTCAACAAATTACCATGTTAATTTAATTTCTGATGTATTTGATTTAATTGGTGATTTGTTGATACCTTTACGATTTGTATGCGATTTAACCTAATTAATCAACTTGGGTAATTGAATTAATTAATTGGGGTCAAGTTATCTTAACCTAACAAGAGGCATTTTTCATTGAATGCTAATATACTGGGTGATTACTGCATCTGTGATGTATACTTTGTTGATGTCCTACAACTTGAGAACGTGTAAAAGTAAAAAGTGAAACATTAATGGTCTTTTAATGATCATGAAATTTAATGAATATGGTCAAAAGTCTTGTGATTTGTCCAGTTTTCCCATAGAAGATAATGTGAGTTGAATCCTACCACTTCACGCAAGTTATAATAATAATGATAGATAAATAAATACTGAATATATCTATTCTTCCCAACATTTGATATTTCTTGGATTTCACTTGGCTTGGTCCTTTTAAACTAGACATTTGCTTTTTAAAAGAAATGGAAATAAGCTTGTATTTTATAGTAGAACGTAAGTTAAGTCTTTGCTTAAAAGATAGCTGAATTGTTTAAGATGTTTAGATTTGAGAGATAAGAGAGAGGGAGAGAAGAGTTTGAAGAGAGAAGGAGATTGGAATATATATTAAAAATGTGATTAGTATGGTATCAAAGTGAGATGATAACAATGGGTGGAGAAAAAATATAAAATGGATTATTATTTTCTCCTATTTAAGAGAGAGAGAGAGAGAGAGAGAGAGAGAGAGAGAGAGAGAGAGAGATGATTTTTAATTCAAGTTTATCATTCACTTATTTTTTAAATATATTGAGGAAAAATGTTTTACGTATATAATTTAATAGTCTTCCTTTATTATTTTATTGAAAACTACTCAATATAAGAGTATAATAAAATTTATATTATAGGGGAAATTGCACTTTATCTACCTGTGGTTTGGCCCGTTTTAACAGTGCTCACTCGTGATTTAAAAGTTATCACTTAACCCACTTCAGGTGGCCTCCATTAGACCCCCGTTACCCACCTCTGCCCTTTTTATTAGAAAATCTCCTTTACTATATAAGCCGAAATTAGAACCCAAATAGAACCCTAAAAGGAAGAATGAGTTCTCTCCCTCTCTCTACCTTAGAATTCCCAAACCCATAATCACTCTCTTTTTACTTAGATTGCCAAAGTGAAACCTGAACATTTGCAAGCAGGGAGGTGTATTGAAGCTTGGGTTTTCCTCTATATCAGGTTTCTTAAAAATCCCTAAACCCATTTCAATCTTTACTCCGATTGCCAAAGTGAAATTTGAATATGTCATCTTCAAGTTATTACTCGGGTTCGAGTCACTATACATGTTTTGCTGACTGTTGTTAGCTACAAATTGCTTTGACCTTGAACAATTTTGGGAGAAGGTTTTATGGGTGCTACTACTATGATGTGGTGAGTAACAGTTAGTTTTCAGATTTTTTTCTTTATTTTATTTTTTAATTTTTTGGTTTTGTTGGCTTTATGAATAACCTAATTTGATTTTGTTTACAGGATGATGAACCTACTTGTAAATACTTTAGGTGGTTGGATGGCAAAACATGTAAGCGTGGGTCTGAAGTTTCACCCATTATCCTTGCAAGAATTAGTACGTACAAGAATCAAGCAAGAGTTGCACTAGAAAAGGAAAAGGAGGCTAGTGATAGGGAAAAAGTAGCTATTGAGAGGGAAAAAGTAGCCAAGCGAAGGGAAGAAAAAGTTAGGGTGAGAGAAAGGATAGCTAAAGAGAAGTTACATAATTACAAATTTGCACTTGTTGTGTCATGAGGGTTTTTTGCCTTTTATTTTATTTTTTGTGTGTTTTCTAGTAGGATGGGAGAATTTGAAACAAAGCCATTAAGTCCACCTTGAATGCAAGCTGTTGTAGTTTTTGTATAATTTTGGGTATTTCCACTTTTGACAAGTGTATTCCATGTATTTGACACTATGTAATATTGTTGTTTATTTGAATAGAGTATGCAATGTGTTCCTAATGTAATGTGTTCTTCTTTATGTAATGTGTTGTTGTTTATGTAATGCTGCCTTGTTTGTGTTCTTTATGTCATATGTTCTTGTAATTTGGATAGAGCATGTTGCCTTGTTTATGTAATGTGTAATGCTGTCTTGAATAGAGCATGTTGCCTTGTTTTTGAATAGGGTATGCAATCTGTTCTCCTTTATATAAGAGGAAATTGCACATGCACCCCACGAGATTCTGTTTACATCAAATGAAGAAGCATAAAGAAATATGTTTTAAAGCAAGAGTTCCATTCCATACATATATAATAAGTATTGTTCAAAAAAAGTGGACTCCACCTAATGTTAATGGCTAAACAATGGTACTTCAATAATAGGTGGTTCTATTTCCACTAAGACAATAATAAAATAACTTTACAGTAGAAAGTTATGCACAATAACAAAATAGTGGTGACATGCCACTAACAGACATGCACAATAATAAAAAATAAAGTAAAGTGTCTATAAACACATTCTCTAATCTTCATTTTCCAAAGACCTTGCCCTTGCCCCTACTGTTGCCTTTATCCTTATTATTGCCTTGCATACTATCCCTTATTGAGAGCATTGAACTAGATGTCTCAGCTCTTAAGCCACCTCTTCCATATGAGAATAGATGACTGCTCCAAACTACCCTTGGTGGTACCATCCTCCTTGGAGGCTGCAAAATATAGAGCAACTCTATATCAAGATCTAATCCAGGGTTTTATGTAAGTATAAAGGGTGGTGTTTGCATATACCTGAGATAGAGGATTTCTTGAGTCCCATGTTTCCTTAGAAGTATGAGAGATGGGATGGCTGCATGAGAACCATTGGGCTGTGGGTGCTTTACTTGGTGGTGGTATGCTTGAATTTGCTGTAGATGGTGGTGGTTTGCTTGAAGTTGAAGCAGATGTTTCAGTTGGCTATGTGTAAGGTTTGCCTGCTGGCTGCCTTAATGGCTACTTTTGTGACTGGTTGATTTGCTTGATGGGTGGTTGGCTTTCTTGTTGAATGGCTAGCTACCCTACTTATTGCTTGACTGGTTGTCTGCTTGGCTGCATTGTTTACAGGTCTAGGTGGGTGCCTTGCTTGTTGGTTGGCTACCTTGTTTACTGGTCCAGGTGGGTGCTTTGCTTGTTGGTTGGCTGCCTTATTTGCAGATCTTTGTGGCTGCCTTACTTGCTGGTTGGTTACCTGGTTGGCCTTCTTGTTTGCTAATCTTGTTGATTACCTTGCTTGCTAATTGGTTACCTGGTTGGTTGCCTAGTTGGCTGCCTTGCAAACTTCCTTGGTGGTTGCCTAAGTGGCTGACATGCTAGTTGGCTGGTTGGCTGCCTAGTTGGCTACTTGGTTAGTAAACTAGGGTGGCTGCCTTGCAAACCTCCTTGGTGGTTGCTTAGGTGGCTGACTTGTTGGCTGGCTGAGGTACTGAAGTTGCACCCTGACTTGGTTGGTCAGTGCTTGTTCCTTGTCCCTATAAAAGGAATTGCCTTATATCAAAAATAGATTTGTAATATAATTGTCATATTGAGCACATTCTTGCTTTACTTACAATTTTTTTTTGGCCTTTCAAGTCTTTGTCTCCTTTGCCATGGTGTCTCACTAGTTATTCCAGCCTTACACATTCTTGAATTATGCCCCTCCTTATGGCAAAACCCACATTTTATAGGTCTATTTGGCCTAGAAACTTTGTATTAGTTGTTTGGCTCATCTGCATCTTTCTTCCTTTTCATTGGTGGCTTGCTTGAAGGCTTGTACACAATTGGAGCAACATGGGTAGGTTAGTTGGTTTCAATCCATTCATCTTGGCTAGGCAGTATGGTAATCATCTCCTTGTACAAAGCCATAGAGGCATCCTTTTTATAGCATGCATGCACATAATCCTCAAGCCTCTCCAAGTTCTTATAGATTGTTGCAACACCATGTTCACATGAGATTCTTGTCAAATCCCAAACTCTACAATTATAACAATTTCTTGTATGGTTAACCACATGCCTCTCATACTCATTATCAACCTCATATATAAAGCAACTTGATGGAATAGCAGAAAATGACTTAGAATCAACTTTCAAGTGCTCAAACTTTTGCACTATGTTTGGACATATGTCACTAGTGAACTTTTCAATCCTAGTCCTCTTACTGTACATTCTAGTCATCAACCTAACCTAATCCATTCTAGCATGGCAATGATAGGCTCATCCCTAGCATCTAGTATCATAGAATTAAATGACTCACTAAGATTATTCACATAACAATCAGGGATGGCCCTTGGAGTGAAATGTGATTTGGTCCATTGGGTTGGTTGGATGTTTGGTAGATGCTCCCATGCTTCTTTGTCCAAGTCCTTCATATCTTGCATTCTCTTCTCAAACTCCCTATCTGTTGTTGCTGCAGCACACCTCCATAATGCAGCCTTCAATTCTAAACTCTTAAAGTTTAACTTAAAGTTGTTGTAAATATGCTTCACACAAAATCTATGTTCAACTGTTGGGAATTACATCTCCATGGCAGGTATCAATCCTTGGTTATTAAAAATAAAATAAAAAAACATCCAAAAAACAAAAATGAACACCATCTGCCTAAGAACAAAAATAGAACTTTTAAAAAGCAAAAATGTAATGACTAAGAAGAAATAAAAATCTCAAAAAGCAAGTGAATTGTATTACCTTTTACCTATTTGAAATGAACACCAAATTTAGCTCATCTGGCCTCCCAATATCATCTGCAAATGTTTGTAAAAACCACACCCAAGAATCCTTATTTTCTTGCTCAACTACACCTAATGCAACAGGGAAAATATTGTCATTCCCAACCCTTGCAGTTGCTGATAATATATGTTCACCAAATTTGCCCTTCAAATGGCAACCATCTAATCCTACAAGTGGCTTGCACCCCTCTAAGAATCTAACTTTTCGTGCATTGTATCTCACATATATCTTCTTGAACTTGAGTTGTGTGTTAGGTTTAGTAATCTCAGTTTGCAGTATCACCTTACTCCCCACATCAGTTGCTCTTATCATCTCAGCATAGTCCTTAAGCTTCCCAAACTGCAACCTCTCATCACCTAGTATGAACTCTCTAGCTTTCCTTTTAGCTTTGTACACTTGATTTATGCTTAAGTCCATCGACACATCCTGCATAACTCAATGCTTCACACCAGAAATTGCCCAATCAGGGTTTTTGTTGAAATCATCCAAGTACTTACTAACCACATATGTAGAAGTGACCTGACTATGCTTGAATGTCCTCCTACATGTATAAGTTGGAACCATGGTCTTTATCTGGAAGATTCACTCCCCTGAAATCTATGACGCATATATACTCCAACCATATTCATACTTGCAGTGGACAAAGACTTTGGTCTTTTTATTAAGCTTGAACTTAATGTCCACAGGCTTTTGCACTGCATATTCCCCTAAGGCAGCCCTAAACACCTTCCCATTTGGAAACTTCATACCCTTGCATAATTGAAGGTCACTCATGCCAATCTTTTTATTGAACTCTGGACATCTCACCCTTTCACCCTTATCATCAGAACTGTTAATGCTCCTAGTGTCATCATCATCATAAGCTTTTCTAGCCCAATCATTATCATCAAGAGCTTGATCACTGGCAGCAGCTTCTAGTTTCTTCCCATTATCTGTAACTGGTTTCAAATGCTCTCCCTCATTTACCTTTTTAGTATCTCTTTGATGCTCTCTCATATTGGGACCTCATTGTTCTGAGCACCAAATATGTCATTAGGATATTTAGTCCTTCATATCTTTCATCTAGCCAATCAGTTTCATCCACGTGAACATCTTCACTACCAACAGTTTGTCCATGGGTAGCATTGTCATATACATGCACTTCTCCACAACCAATAGGTTGCCCACCCCCAGCATTGTCATCCACAACTCCACCAACACTACCATCCCTTAAACCGTCAACAGGTTTTTCACTAACATCATTTTAGTCAACCACAGATGATCTAACAGAGACAATATTGGTCACCTCCTCATAATTAGTATCATCATCTTCATCATTCATTTCTCATGGCTGGTCTACTGCAATTGGTTGATTTAGTTCAACTATAGGTTCTTCAATAGCAATTGGTTCAACTTCAGATTCTACATAAAATGTGATTTCATTTGTTGGCCATTTAACATGTAGTTCACACATGTTGGTCACACCATCATCTGAAGTAATTAACCTTAACCCTTGCTCTATGTCACCATCAGGTATTAAATAATAAATCGTACTATTAATGGGTCCCCTAGCATCATCACAAATGTCTTGTACCTTAAAATGACGTAGTAGATCTGGATCAACATTACCCGATATAGATACCTCACCACCTATATACTCTAAGCCACTGTTCCACTCAAAATTTCCACTATGGTAAATAATAAATCAAAATGAATTTCAGTTGCCACCTACAGGAGTTAAAACACATGCACAAACAACAGTAATTAAATACATAACCAACACATGCACAGAGAGTACCAATCATTGACAAAAGCAAAATAATTTCAATCAACATAAAATACCAATTAACGTGGGGTCAGGGGAGACAAGAAGCACAACCAACTAAACAATTTGTCTCCATGGGACCATAGACAACCTAAAGATGCATCTACACAAAATATCCCTAGGGACCGCAGTTATCAATGTCAACTATAAAAGTAAGAAATTATTTAACAGAAAACCACTAATTTTATGACAGAAATCCTTTAATCTGAATCACCTTCATCAATTATTACACATTGAAAAAGAACAAACACAACAATGGTAAACCCTAGAAAGTCATTTTATACTTGATATAAAGGAAAACCCAAGCTTTAATACACCTCCTTGCTTGCAAGTGTTCAGATTTCACTTTGGCAATCTAAGTGAAGAGAGAAAGGGATTATGGGTCTGGGGAATTTTAGGGATTCTAAGGTAAAGTGAGGGAGATAGCTCGTTCTTCTTTTTAGGGTTCTATTTGGGTTCTAATTTTGGCTTATATAGTAAAGGAGATTTTCTAACGGAAATGGTAAAGGTAGGTAACGGGGGTCTAACGGAGGCCACCTCAGCTGGGTTAAGTAATAACTTATAACAGCTGGGCACTGTTAAAACATGCCAAATTACAGGTGGGTAAAATGCAATTTCCCCTTTACTATATAAAATGTTTTGTTTTCTATCCACTTTTCTATTAGTTCTATAATTATCTAATATGTGTAATTGAGAATATTGATATTTTTCTTTATTTTCTTTGAAATTTGGTTCTTCTCATTTTTATCTCTTCCCTAACAATCAAGAATTAAGTATTGTATTCTTATCACATTTTCTTTTTTATTTGAATCTTTACTTTTCATTCTTCTCTCACTATCTTTTATTATCTAAACATAGAATAAGGTTTTTGATATTTTTACTATTCTATTGTAAGAGTATAGCTTAGAGTTTGTTTGGGATTCGTTTATTTTGCTGAAACTGAAAACTTTGAACTGAAAGTACTGTAGATAAAGATAAAAGTTAGTCGAAATAGTATAGTGGAACCCATGAATAGTACCAAAAAGTGCAGTGGAACCCATGAATAGTACCAAAAAGAAGCTAAATAATAAAATAAGTTGGCAAAAGTAATCCATGCCAAATGCGTACTTACTGGATGAGTTAGGTGTATTCATTGATGATTTTTGGATACTTTTGTACTTAAAACTAAACCATGATATTTGATTTTAAGAAAGAATCATGGGAAGAAAAGAAAAAAATATAGATGGTGAATGTTTTATTGATTTATTAACATTTTACAAGGATCTTAACTAAATAAAGATGATAAATAAATGAAAATTCCATAGCATGCAAGGACTAAATAATCTGCTTCTTAGGTTTTGACTAACTAGTGGGATTGGTTGGAGGCACTACTTAGGTTTAAGTCAATGTAGAATGATAAGATTCTTAATGCTTATCTTTGCTTAAGGCTTAAAAGGGCATGTATAGGTTTTTAAGTAGGTTTTTAAGTAGGGGTTGATAGCCAATTTTTTGTAAAGTGGAAGAGGTTGTAATAATACACCATTTTGCAGGTTGGTTGAAGGGATGTGCTTTTAGGATACTTTTCCTCATCAATGTTCAATAACAACTTGTTCCATTACACTTAATGCATAAGGTTTGACGTGACTCCACTCATTAAAACCATATATTAAGTAATCAAAAGACACTCTTATGATAGTCTGTTTGGATTGAAGGGGAAGGAAGGGAAGTAGAGTAGATCTGGCCTAAAATTATCTTATTTTTAGTCAATTCTATTCTACTTCCTTCCACTCTCTCTTCTTCCCCCCTCCATCTAAATTGACCCTTAGTAGGGATTAAAAAAAAGGGTAAATTACAGTCAGCACTCTTGAAGTTTGGGATTAAGCTAAATAGGTCAAAGACATTTTAGAACTAATTAATCGATTTGGTCCCTGAACTATATGCTAAATACAAAATTTTCATTTCTAAGAGAGTATGGTTTAGGGACCAAATTGATTATTTTTGAAATATTTTGGACCTGATTATTATTAGTTCAAATCTTAAGAGTACTAACTATAATTTACCCTTAAAAAAATTGATCATAACAATTAATGTTGATATAGTGATGATAAGGTAATTATCCTTTCTTAGACACTTGATTTGAGGGAAGGGTGCTTGGTTACTAAGAACATTCTATAAATATTTGAGACCTTGCCCCATGTTGGGTGTTCGGACTTTTCATTTCAAATCTTTTCCTATTTGTTTGTCTTTAAAGTTTAGTTTAGATTTTAAAAATCCAAAGGCGTAGAATTTGCCATGCTATTTAAAATTTTAAATGGTTGAAAAGTTTTTATATATATATATATATATTGTGGGGGCAGATGTATCAAAATGCATATTTGGGCATTGGGCTTGATCCGAGAGCATCAGCTTCTCCAAAGGGTTGCAGGGCGGAGACAAGGGCACCTAACTTGAGGGCCCTTAAGCCCATTGTTGGGTCATTGGCCATTGAAAAAGGTCCGAGGAGAAGGGTCTCCTCGGCCAACTGAAACAAAGACCACAAGGTATACCACGATGCCTAAGGAGGAACCCGTGAAGGTCGGCAAGCAAGGTTACATTCCAACGGAATGCAAAAAGGGAGAACAAGTGGGAAGTACTCTGCAGAAAGCTATCACCACTGCATTAAAGGCTTCACACCTACCCCTCTGGCTGCATTAATGAAGAAGTGACATTTGAAGGGACGGTGATTAGCCTTATAGCCACTTGGAGAAGGTTTCAAGAGGACAATGAATGGGAAAGGAATCTGCATTTATGGTTCCATGAATAGGGACGTGAGGAAGGAGGAATATAAATAGAGAGGGAGAGAACATTGGTGGGGGGATTTTTTCTCTTGGAAAATTTTTTCCTAAAAGGATAAGAAATTCCAGTCTAGAAAGTCCTTGGATCACACTCGAGGAGAGCTTGTTTTGCACCAGGATCTATTTGTATGCAATAGTGGACCTAATCCAACGTCTTTGCTTTCCATTGTCCGGAGCAGCCTAGGTTTCAAGCCCACTTTCTATAAATTTTATTGTTTGAGGCCATTTGGGCCTATACCATTGCGTATTTGGGTCTGGGCTCGATCTGTGTCCCTACAATTGGTGCCGTCTGTGGGAAGCCTTGAGTGAAAGGATGTGAAGCATCATGGAAGGCTCAGGTCCACATCATGCGGAGTCCAAGGGATCCTAGCACGAGGATCACCTCTCACAGCTAGAGTGGGAAAGAGATCGGGAAGCTAGTGTGCGTACAGAGCACACGCGCGGGAGGAGTCATACGCCGGCTGGCAACAGAACCTCCCGCGAAAAAAGTGTTAAGGCCATGCAGAAGGAGATTGACCATTTGAAGAAGAAGCTGTGCCGGGAGAAATGACGTCGTACTCCCTCTCTTTCAGATCCTTCTTCAGCTGATACTTGTAGTAGCAGCGGCAATTCCAGGTCAGGAACTCTTCCTAGTGAATCCACCTCCTACGAGGATAACTACCCTCGCGACCCTGGGGGTAAGAAGACCTCTTCCAGGGGCTTGGCCAACAATGCTTTGAGTAAGGCGCTTCACTAAATCGCCAGATCACCCTTCACTCGTAGGATTGAGAGGGAAAGTTTCCGAGACGAGTTGCCCAACAAACCTTCACCATTTACAACGGGCGGACGAACCCAGTGAAACATGAGAGTCATTTCAGTCAGAGAATGGCAATGCACTCTAAAAACAAGACCTTGATGTGCAAAATCTTCCTCTCCAGCTTGGGACCCGTCGCGATGAGATGGTTCAATGGCCTTAAGGCAGGCTCTGTTGATTCCTTCATGGAGCTCACCAGGGCATTTGGCTCGCGTTTCATTACCTATAGCAGGGTGGCTCGACCTTTAGATTCACTGTTATCCATGGCCATGAGAGAGGGGAAGACCTTTAAGACATACTCCGATCGGTATTGGGAGATGTTCAATGAGATCGATGGGGACTTCGACGATGTGGCCATAGCGCCTTCAAGGTCGGCCTTCCGAACGAGCATGATCTGAGGAAATCATTGACCAAAAGGCCTGTCAAAAGCATGCGTCCGCTTATGGATCGCATAGACGAATACAAGCGGGTTGAGGAAGATCAGCTGCAAGGAAAGGGGAAGGCGAAGGTTATCCTTCAGGAGAGGAGGGATTTTAGGTCGGACAGATACAATAATAGCAGGCCGAGGAGAGAGATTGTGGGGCAGCCTGGTCCGACATCCTTTCAGGTGGTCAGCACCATGTTCCGTGAACCCATACAACAGGTGTTTGAGAAAATTCGTCATGAACCATATTTCAGGTGGCCCAGCAAGACGTTAGGGGATCCCATGAAGCGTAACCAAAACCTCCATTGCCAATATTATCAAGAGAGAGGTCACACAACAGAGAACTGCAGGAATTTATGGAACTATCTAGAGCAGTTGGCGAAGGAGGGAAAGTTGAAGCAATTCTTATATCGGCCTGATGGGTAGGCAGAGCATCCTGGTCTAGCCAATCAGGGTAACGGCATTTCAAGACCCCCTTTAGGGACGATTAATGTCATTCTTACCGCTCTTGGGAGGACCGGCTCTTGCCCTTCTAAGGTGATGTTCATGGCGCGAGCCCTCGCCGAGAACTCTAGCTCCGAGCTGAAGAGGGTGAAGGGTAACGTGCCTCCAATTCTAGGCTTCTCGGACGAGGATAAAGTAGGGACCATCCAGCCACACGACAATGCTGTAGTGATCATGTTTAGAATAGGAGGCTATGATGTGAAGAGGGTAATGGTTGATCAAGGAAGTGGTGCAAACATCATGTATCCTGATCTGTTCAAAGGGTTGAATTTAAAACTGGAGGATCTTACGGCCTATAACTCTCCCTTCATAAGCTTTGAAGGTAAGGCCGTCACCCCAAAGGGGCAGATTAGGCTGCCTGTGCAGTCAGGCCCAATAGTGGTTGAAGTGGATTTCATCGTGGTTGACACCTACTTTCTCTACACGGCCATCGTCAGGAGACCATGGCTGCATGCTCTGGGTGCGGTCTTCTTGACTCTTTACGCCAAGGTGAAATTCCCGTTTGGCGGTCAGGTTGAAGAAATTATCGGGAGCCAGTCTACGGCAAGACAGTGCCTAACTGCTGCAGTTTTGCGTAGGCTAAAGCCAGAGCTAGAGCCAGAGCTAGAGCCCTCGGCCTTAACTGCTTCTATCCCATAGCAATCAACACCTTTTGCCACAGTTGGGGAGATAGTGGCACAAGAGCCCACGCGTGAAGAGTTGGATAGAGTTCTTGTAGATAGCGACCCCGAAAGGTTCTTCCAAGTAGGATCTCAATTGCCAGCTGAGGAAAGGGAGGAGTTATTCGCGTTCTTGAAAGCAAACCTTGACGTGTTTACGTGAGATGATTATGAGGTACCTGGAATTGACCCCAGCTTCATCTGTAACCACCTGAATGTTAATTCAACCACAATGTCGAGGAGGCAACTGCCTCGACACTCTTCCAAGGAACATTCCGACGCTGTTAAAGAGGAGGTTATCAGGCTCAAGAGAGCTGGGGCTATCAAGGAAGTCTTCTGTCCCGAATGGTTAGCGCACACAGTGGTGGTGAAGAAAAAAAGTGAAAAATGGATGGTATGTATGGATTTTACGGACCTAAATAGAGCTTGTCCCAAAGACTCTTTCCCAATGCCTCGCATAGATCAACTGGTGGACGCTATTGTCGGCCATCCTCGGATGAGCTTTCTAGATGCCTTTCAGGGGTACCACCAAATACCCTTAGCTCTGGAGGATCAAGAGAAGACAGCTTTTGTCACTCCCACCGACAACTATCATTACAAGGTAATGCCTTTTGGCTTGAAGAATGCTAGAGCTACCTATCAGAGGATGATGACGAGGATATTTGAAGCTTATTTGGGGAAAACTGTCGAAGTGTATATGGATGACATGGTTGTCTATGCATGTGGCCGATTTAAGCGACACTTTTCAGATGTTAAGGAGACACAAGTTACGTCTAAATGCCTCTAAGTGCTCTTTTGGTGTGGGGTTTGGCAAGTTTCTAGGTTACATGCTCACTCATAGAGGGATTGAGGCCAACTTCGCCCAAATTTCAGCAATCTACAGTTTGTAACCTCCTTGGAATCCGAAGGAGATACAAAGGCTGACAGAGATAACGACTGCTCTCAATAGGTTCATTTCTCAGTCCACGGATAGATACCGCCCCTTTTTCCAGCTGCTATACAAGTGGAAAGATTTCGAATGGACCGAAGAATGTTCCTCAGCTTTTTAGCAGCTAAAGAAATATTTCTCTCGGCCACCCATTATATCTTGCCCAGACTTAGACGAAGTCTTGTTTGCGTATATAGCTGTGGTTGTTCATGCCGTTAGTCTGGTTCTGATACTAGATGACGACGGTATATAAAGACCAGTCTATTATGTGAGTAAAGTCAAGCCGAGATACGGTATTTACCGTTGGAGAAAGCGATTCTAGCTGTGGTACACGCTACACGCCGGCTCCCACACTACTTCCAATCCCATACTGTCGTCGGGTTGACTCAACTTCCCCTTAAGTCTGTGTTGCGGAGTGCTGACTACTCCAGTAGAATCACCAAATGGGGAACTATCTTGGGAGCCTTTGACATTAAATACATGCCTCGTACCTCTGTGAAAGGGCAAGTCCTTGCCGACCTAGTCGCGGAGTTTGCTGAGCCTTCAGTAGAAGGGAACCCTAAGGGGTGGGGCATTGGGGGAAAATCAGTTGGCCTGGTCTCATGCGAGGAGCGCCCAATGTGGAAACTATACGTCGACGGCGTAGCGAACCAGAAGGGGTCTGGCATGGGGATAGTACTAATATCCCCGGAGGGAATTGTCTTAGAAAAATCCTTGAGATTAGCGTTCTCCGCTACGAATAATGAGGCCGAGTATGAAGTTTTATTAGCGAAAATGGACATGGTTCAGAAAATGGGTGGAAAGGTGGTGCGGATGTTCTCGGACTCACAGCTAGTGGTCGGCCAGGTGGATGGAAAGTTAGATGCTAGGGAACCAAGAATGCAAGTGTATTTGGCCCGCGCCCAGTACCTGCAGTCCAAGTTTGACTCTTTTGCAGTGTCACACATCTCTAGAAATGGGAATAGCCATGCCGACTCACTGGCCATGCTTGCAACCTCCTCGGCTCAGAGCCTACTCTGGGTCATCCTCGTTGAAGACTTATTTAAGCCCACTGGTACAAGTGATGGTGCCATCCAGGCTCACCAGGTCAGAATGGGCCCTAGTTGGATGGACCTGATAGTATCCTTCCTCAAAAATGATGTTTTGTTGAAAGAAAAGTCTGAAGCTGACAGGATACGTAGAAAGGCTCCACGGTTTTGGCTATCCGAAAAATGAGAAACTGTACAAACGCTATTTTTCTGTGCCTTATCTGCTGTGTATACATATTGGAGTAATAGAGCTGCTTTTGGAGGAACTCCATGAAGGAATATGTGGTAGTCACACAGGAGGAAGGTCATTAGCTCATAGAGCCCTCACCTAGGGACATTGGTGGCCAAACATGCGAAGAGAAACGCAAGATTATGCAAAGAAGTGCGATCAATGTCAAAGGTTTGCCCCCAACATTCATCAGCCGGGGGGTGTCCTCAATCCTCTGACCAGCCCTTGGCCGTTTGCTCAGTGGGGCTTAGATATTGTGGGACCTTTTCCCAGGGCAGTAGGGAATAAGAGATGGTTGCTCGTCGGGACGGACTATTTCACCGAGTGGGTTGAAGTAGAGTCCCTCGCGAACATCAGAGACGTGGATGCAAGGAAATTCGTCTGGAAGAATATCATTACCTTGTTTGGGATCCCACATACCCTCATCTCGGACAACAGCCTGCAATTTGACAATAAGGCCTTTAGGTAGTATTGTGGGGGCTTCAGTATCATGAACAGATATTCTACCCCAACCTATCCGCAAGGGAATGGCCAGGCCAAGGCGGTCAATTAATCGATAGTCAATGGGCTCAAGAAAAGGCTAGACGATGCTAAAGGTAGATGGGTGGAAGAGGTACCGCACGTTTTGTGGACGTATCGCACCACGCCACGGAGATCTACATGAGAGACACCATTTTCGATGGCTTATGGGGCTGAAGTCGTGATCCCACTGGAAATGGGGTTTCCAACTATGAGAACGCACTCTTTCACCCCAAACAAAAATGACGATTTATTGCAGAAGAGGCTGGACTTGATTGAAGAAAGGCAGGAAAATGCAATGGTTCTCTAGCTTGCTACCAGTAGAAGCTTAAGCAAGGGTATGACTCTCACGTGAAGTCAAGGCCCCTTGCCCTTGGTGACCTAGTCTTGAAAAAGGTTGTGGGTACCGCTAAGAACCCAGCCTGGGGGAAACTGGGACCTAACTTGGAAGGGCTCTACCGCGTAATTTTTGTAGCTGGTATAGGGTCATATTATTTGGCAGACCTAGATGAAAAGGCCGTACAGCGTCCCTGGAATGTAAATAACCTGCGACGGTACTACTATTAATGGAAGGAATTTTTGCTATTTGTTCAGTTATCATTATGTTTTGCTAATTGTTAGCTTGCTAGTCTTCGACGTCAAACAAGAACTCAACATTTTTTACTAAGTGTTAATGTCAACCTTAGCTATGCCGGGTCCTCAGACTATCTGCTTTGGGAAAATTTAACACGTAACTCTTTTTTTTACTAAGTGTTAATGTCAACCTAGCTATGACGGGTCCTCAGATCATCTGCTTTGGGAAAATTTAACACGTGACTCTTTTTTACTAAGTGTTAATGTCAATCTTAGCTATGTCGGGTCCTCGGATCATCTGCTTTGGGAAAATTTAACACGCGACTCTTTTTTTACTAAGTGTTAATGTCAACCTTAGTTATGCCGGGTCTTTGGACCATCTGCTTTGAAAAAATTTAACACGCAACTCTTTTTTTACTAAGTGTTAATGTCAACTTTAGCTATGCCGGGTCCTCGGACCATCTGCTTTGGGAAAATTTAACACACCACTCTTTTTTACTAAGTGTTAATGTCAACCTTAGCTACGCCGGGTCCTCGGACCATTTGTTTTGAAAAAATTTAACACGCAACTCTTTTTTACTAAGTGTTAATGTCAACCTTAGTTATGCCGGGTCCTCGGACCATCTGCTTTGGAAAAATTTAACACGCAACTCTTTTTTACTAAGTGTTAATGTCAACCTTAGTTATGCCCAGTCCTCGAATCATCTGCTTTGGAAAAATTTAACAAGCGACTCTTTTTTACTAAGTGTTAATGTCAGTCTTAGCTATGCCGGGTCCTCGAACCATTTGCTTTAGAAAAATTTAACACGCAACTCTTTTTTACTAAGTGTTAATGTCAACCTTAGCTATGCCGGGTCCTCGACCATCTGCTTGGGGAAAATTTAACATGCAACTCTTTTTTACTAAGTGGTAATGTTGACCTTAAGTTTGGAAGAAATTAGTATTCAACACATTTTCACTAAGTATGGAACGGACCCTTAGTGTACAAATCGTTTTTCTAAGTAGTAAATGACCTGCTTTGGCAGTTCGGTTGGGCGTGATCGCTACTCTTAAAGTTAAGCTACTCTTTACATCAATAAAATAAGGTTGCTCCCTTGTTAGTTTATTTCTTTCTAGCTTTAGCATTGTTGTGATCTAACCTACGTGCTCAAAGGTGTTGAGTTATTTAAGCTACACATGCAACTTGTGGCATAATAAGACAGAATGTACGGCAATTAGATGCAAAACCTTAAAATTATCATTAAAACTGCAGGTGTTTACACCAAAGCTGAAAATGAAAATTACAAGGTAAATGCTAAATATAAGCTTCCTAAAGGAGAAAACTGCATGAAGAAGGAGCCCAAGGTAGCCTATTCCTTTATCTTCAGTGGAGGGTCTTTCCCTAACTTCGCTGAGGGCTTTTTGGTCCGACCATCCATTTCCGCTCGCTTCAGCTCAGCCTCGGACGAAACCTGGACTTGTTTTCCTTTATCTTTTGCCTTGGGTGGAGGTACAACTTGGTCAGCTGGCTCACCCGACCCTTTCTCGGACTTATCACCCTGCTCCCCCTCTTTATCAAAAGCAACAAATTCTTTAGGAGGAGGAACTAGCTCTTGGATAGGAGAAGGCAGCATTGGGGCCGCAGTCTCAGGAGCAACTGAAGCGGATGGAGGGTCTTCGATCGCTTTGATATCCTCGGAATACCAAACCTTCTCTACTTCTCTCCACTCAGAGTTAGCAGGGACTCCCGCAATGTTTAGGGCTTCCGCCTAAACTTGTTGGCAGTATTCCCTGCATAACACTGCTAGCTCTTCAGCTAGTCGGTTTTCCATCGCCTCAACCCCCTTATCGTACGCAGCTTTGGTGGAGGCCTTCACGGTCTCTCTTATGGTGTGAGCCGCTTCTTTGGCCTGTGCAGGCTCCCTTTTCAAGTCTGAGACCTCTTGCTCAGCTTTGGACAGTGCCTTATCCTTTTGGCACAGCAGTTTGAGTTGCCCTTCTACCTAGGCCTCAGCAGTCTTTAGGCCAGCGTCGGCGCTTTTCCTTTCATTTTGCTCATGTGCCAACTTAGTGGCCAGTTCACTTTTTTCAGCCTCGACGCGACCCAAATCCTTCTCGATCTCCACCTTGGCCGCCTGCTCGACCTTTGCCTGGTTCTGGTAGTTCCCCACCAGCTGTTCAGCAGCAAAAACCTCTTAGATGGCCTGCTGAGAGGTGTTTTGACAAACGCACGGAAAAGTGAAACATGTGAAGGTTTAAATGAGAACAACGAGTTAAAGGGGATAGAGTAGCACGTACCAGGCCCAAGTCCTTCTTCAGGGAAAGGAAAAGGCGCGTTTGACCTATCCTCCCCAGATCGTCCATGTCCCTTGGCAGGAGGATAGATTGCTCCAGGGCATTAGCTAGATGAAGGGCGTGACCTCTATGGAAATCCCTTATGCTAGCCTGGAGAGATATTGGAGCTCCATCCACCTCCAGCACAGGGGACTAACTGGACTCCTTGCGGCACACCTCGGCAAGCCCTTGGCTTTCCCTGCTCTTAATGGACGAGGCATGCGCCCCGCCCTTTGCAACTTGCTGTTGTTGTTAATATTTTTGCTTCTTCTCCCGTTCCTTATCCGCCTCCTCGCTCTCATTTCTCCTCTTCTTTGTGAGGTTTAGAGCAGGAAGAGGCGGGTCAGAAGGAGGGGGAGGCAGTGGCAACCTCGGTTGAGAACCAGAGGTGTCCCTTTTGGAGGCTTGTGCGCCCTTCCTGGCAAAGAGTGATTTCAAAGTCGCCATGTCCTCGTCCTCCTAGGAGCTATCGTTTATGCGGGCAATAACCGGGCCTTTAATGCTGAAACCCCGGTCCGAGTTGTGCTCCTCGTCCGAGATCTCAACTACGGGACCCTTCAATGGTCTCTCGGCCTCTTCCAAATCGAATCGATCAATCTCTTCGTCGAGGGATGAGGGTGAAGCCGCGAATTCTCCTCGGACAACTTGGGTTTCGAGTTTCACTGCAAGAGGGGCGGCTTCAATGCTACATCCGTAGAGGATGATGGACGGATCGTCAGGCAGATCGTAGGGGGCGAGAAAATCAGGTTTGGCGACGACTATCCTCTTGCGTCTCCAGTCACCTGCAAGGATGGTGTTGCCGACCTCTTAGTAAACGTTCGGCAAGGGCTCGTACCCTAGTATGAGGTGAGCAGCCTTCACTTGTAGGTCTTCGTTCACAAAGATTTCGGATCTCAAGATTCTGTTGAGGTTCGAGACCCTAGTTTTGCTCAGGCGGGGCGACGTGTGTCGTTTGTCTGCAGGAAAGATAGCAAAGAAACCCAACATGGTTAGATTCAAATAACAAATCAAGTCAGGAAAGCATCAAAGGGCAATGAATCTACTTAAAGAAGCTAAAAGGGGCAAAACTTTAAATCGAAATTTCTAAATCCTAGAGAGTCACACCTGGCTGTTCCTTTTTGACTGGGCAATGGGGACCATCATACCATCTCCCAGTGGCGATGAGGTAGTCATCCTTCATGCCTTTATTAAACTTGGGAAGGCAGGATATGAGCCTAACGACGTTAGACCTCGATTTGAGGTAATAACCTATGTCTCTCAACCGGTGGCACTTATACAAATGGATGACATCACGCCATGTGAGGCGCAGGCCCATCTACTTATTTAGAGCATCAACGCAACCTAAGACCCTAAACATATTGCGTGTACACTGGTCGGGACATAACCTATGGTTAAGGAGGTATTCGTTGGTCACGTTTTTCATAGGAAGTGTCATCCTACCCTCTAAGAAGGAGCTTATAGGAATGACAACTTACCTCTCTTTCCTAAAGTCAGCTACAGCTTTTAGGGGGCAGTATTCTAGACCCATTTTCGGAGGAATGTGGTATTTAGCCTGGAATCCTCCTATGTTGGAGGCCGTATCTACTAGACATTTAAACCTACCCATCGGGTCGAAATGAGAGCAGAGATTTAGAAAGAAAAGGGGGAAATGTTGACAGCCGAGGAGAAAGGGTTCGATGAAAGGAAAAACATACTGGAGAAAGGTGTACGAAGTTTTGAAAGCTTCTTAAAAGAAAATGAGGCTGAACACTTCTAGGACGTGTTTGCTTTTTGGGAGTAATGGCAGATGTCGTGATTACCTAAACGTTTTGAATGATTGAGGGGCAGCGGTTCGTGAAAGTTATCCCGCTCAAATTTTTGGAAAGAAAACTGAACCGTTGGATCCACATCTCATCGTAGAACGTGGGCGACAAGAAGTTACTTAGTGCAATTAATGCGGGGGTTACGAGTTACGAAGCGTTAGGAGCCTTTCCAAAACGTGCGAGAGGATTTGTCACGTGCAGCATTTGGGAGATCACATGGAGACAGCAATTGCAAGTCAAAAACTTATTTCTCTCATCGAATCAGAGCCAAATAAATTTTTAAGGGGCTATTGTGGGGGCAGAAGTATCAAAATGCATATTTAGGCCTTGGGCCTGATCTGAGAGCATCAGCTTCTCCAAAGGGTTGCAGGGCAGAGACAAGGACACCTAACTTGAGGGCCCATAAGCCCACCGTTAGGTCATTGGCCATTGAAAAAAGTTCAAGGAGAAGGGTCTTCTCGGCCAACTGAAACAAGGGCCACAAGGTACACCACGATGCTTAAGGAGGAACCCGTGAAGCTCGGCAAGCAAGGTTACACTCCAGCGGAATGCAAAAGGAGAGAATAAGTGGAAAGTACTCCGCAAAAAGTTGCCACCACCGCATTAAAGGCTTCACACCTACCCTTCTGGCCTCATTAATGAAGAAGTGACATCTGAGGGGACGGTGATCAGCCTTATAGCCACTTGGGGAAGGTTTCAAGAGGACAATGAATGAGAAATGGATCTGCATTTATGGTTCCATGAATAGGGACGTGAGGAAGAAGGAATATAAATAGAGAGGGAGAAAACATTGGTGGGGGGATTTTTTCTTTTGGAAAAGTTTTTCCTAAAAAGAATAAGAAATTCCAATCTAGAAAGTCCTTGGATCACACCTGAGTGGAGCTTGTTTTGCACCAGGATCTATTTGTATGCAATAGTGGACCTAATTCAACGTCTTTGCTTTCCATCGTCCGAAGCAGTCTAGGTTTCAAGTCCACTCTTTACAAGTTTTATTATTTGAGACCGTTTGAGCCTATACCATCGCATATTTGGGTCTGGGCTCGATCTGTGTCCCCCCCCCACACACACACACATATATATATATATATATATATATATTCAGATTATAAAGTTTGAAATATGAAATAAATTGATAGTTTTTGAAATTATGAGGAGAGAATGATGTTCATAGAATATAAACAGGGGTTGCCACGTGGATGTGATCTTGGGCTGAACTTGCCCAAATAGCTACATGCCACGTGTGAAGAGGCGCAGAACACAAAAATTAGACCGACTCTCAGCCACATTGTTGTGCTGCTCTAAAATGAAACTCAATTAAAAAAAAAAAAAAAAAAAAAAAAAAAAAAAAAAAAAAAAAACAATTTATCAAAAATTAGAGATTGAGGGAAAATCGAAGAACACATTCATTCACAAAAAACGGTCGGGTCATCCTTAGGGTTGCTTTTGAAGTTTATAAAAAATAAAAATGGCGGTAGTGAGAACCACAACAAACGTAATTCTGAGAGGAATCTTCAACCCTGCTCCTCTTTCTTCTTCATTTTCTTTGTCACGATTGCGAGGTATCGGTGGGACCCTCAGATACGCAGCAGTCACAGAGCGTGGAATCAGCTTCAGCCGCATTCGATGCGCCTCCGCCTCGGACGGAAAGAAAGTGTCATCTCGGCTCGCGCAGGTTCAGCAACTCTTGCAAGAAGCCGAAGACCGCGCTCTCTCCGCTGATATTAACCAGCCCATCCCTAAAATCACCCTCGGTATGTAATAATAAATTGATATTATATGTTTATTGTTGTCTATTAGTAATTCATGACTAATAAGTGAAAGCAATTCAGTTAATTGTACTACTTATACTAGTTTTTTTTTTTTTTTTTTTTACTGATAATTCTAGTTAAGGTATTTCCACTCAAGTGTGCTGCGGGTTCTGTCTCTGACTGGAATTAGGAATCTAATGGAAGAACATAAACAATTGTTTTTTGATTGGTTTTGGTTTGGAATAGATTTAAAGAAATACTTTTTAGAGTATTTTTGGGCAATTGGAGGTGGAGGCTGGCTACAGTGTCTTGTGTGATATAGATGTCAATGTGCTTTTGTTTTTGATTGTTTCTATGACTTTAGAGAAAAGAAGTAGAAGAATAATTTTTGTATGTTTG
The DNA here is from genome assembly GCA_032878915.1 of Castanopsis chinensis. Taxonomy (NCBI): domain Eukaryota; kingdom Viridiplantae; phylum Streptophyta; class Magnoliopsida; order Fagales; family Fagaceae; genus Castanopsis; species Castanopsis chinensis. The sequence continues at coordinate 5,362,163 of JAVQMG010000115.1, read as the reverse complement.
GGCTGATTTGAATGCTTAGAAATTAGAATGAGCCAATATGAAGACCAAAGACTCTGTTGACCTTAATGCCGAATGCCGGGATCCTCCCTTTCTTCCTTTGTTGCTATGAGCTTTGTAACTCAGCTGACACCTCCTAGTATTTTCATTAGAGACATCAGGGTTCGAATCCCTCTCCTCCATTGTAACTATCGAATTATCAAAAACATCTATCTTCCTTTGTTCTTCATTATTCTAAACCAAGCTTTTATGCTTTCCTTGTTTTTGTGTTGTAAAAATTCCCTAATATATCACTAAGGTTTTTGATGGAGTCCATATTGCATCAGCTAAATTATCTTAGCACCAATCAATCTATTTACTTTTTTAGTGTGTGTGTGTGTTTTATTCTGTAATTGAAAAGGAATTATTTGCTTCATGTTCATCTTGCTTACCTGGAATTGGCCTCTTCAAAATTGGGGATAAGGCTCTTTACCAACCACCTCTTCCAGGTCTCACAGAAGCGGGAGCCTTGTGCAATAGATATAATCTTTATGTTCATTTAGCTTAGTTTTATCCTTCTCCCTTTATTAGTCCCAAACTTCTCTGATCAAAGCAATTGTAAAGGACTGGTAAGTGGGACACTCTAGAGTTACTTCATGTATTACCAGAAGCTTTGTTACAAGGCCAACAAAATGCTATAGCTCCTAATGCTATTCCATTACTTTCTAGTTCAGGGGAAAGACAGTCGTCCACTAATGGTTGCATAGCCTCGACCAGGAAAGGATAAGCCACAGAGGCTGATGGTTGCTGTTTCTTTTCCCCTCTCACAATGACCTAGAATCCTTTCGCTTCTATCCTTTCCACAAAGGTTGTTATCTTATTTATGGTAGAGCATTTGGTTTCCAATGTTAAAAGTTTGGCTTATTGCAATAGGTTTCTATGTAGGACTCAAGTGTGTTATATGGGATATTACTATGGGCATTTGCAGTTGATAGGTTCTTACTGATTTGTCTTACGAGGAACAGAAATTAGGCAGCATTGAATTCAGACGAAATTTAGTCAAATTACCAATGATCATCAAGCCTGGCTGAATATCTTGTCTTCTTGGCAGACTTGACTTTGGTATTGGCTGCATGATGATTGAAGGATTCTCTTTTTCTCATTATGACTCTGTAATCTTCTCCAATAGAAAAAGGAAATGAATGGGGTTTGTTTCCTTATCTTTTTTGAATTTCTGAACTGTTGATTCTGGGAATTGCAAAGGGACTATACCTGAGGGTTGATATAGTTCAGCTTCTTTGATTAAAATACCGTCACATTGGCAGTCAACATTGTAATTCATTTTAAAATCTTTTTTTTGGTGACCTTTCAAAGTTGTACCAACTGAATAATATCCTCCAATATTTTCTTACCTTACTATGAATATTTTTTATCTGATTATTAAATTTTTAATTCAGAGCATGTAACTGTCAATTTTGCAAGAAGTGGTGGACCTGGAGGTCAAAATGTCAACAAAGGTGAGTTCACTTCTTCCTCCTTTATTTTAAATAAGCGTTTAGTGCCTATTTTACTATTATCATTATTGTTCATGTTACTCCTTTTTTGCAATTTATATCATCCTTGCTGCTACTTATTATCTTTGCTTGTGGTCAAATCTGATTATTGTACAGTGAACACAAAGGTGGACATGCGCTTCAATGTTGAAAATGCATATTGGCTGAGTGACCGAATAAGGGAGAAGATTATGCAGATGGTTTGTTACTGTTATTTCTTATTTTGTGTTTATTAGCTTAGAACACATAGGAGAGACCTATGACAAGAAATTTCTTGCTTGAAAATGTGATCAATTCTCTTTGCATAGCCTCCACCCATTCCCCCCCATCCCTCTCACAAAAATATTTAAAAAAAAAGAAAAGAGAAATCTTGATGGTCCTCGCTAACCATTGTATCTTAGTGAACCCAATAACACAGACTCTTTCTTTGTCATGTTTTAATTAATTAATGTTTTTGTCTTATCATTTGTGATTGCTTCTGTAGTTTTTATTGTACGCTTCTTTCTACTATCTCTTTGGTAATCTTCCTGGTCATAAACAGGAGAAAAATCGGATCAACAAGGATGGAGAGCTTGTGATTTCTTCAACAAAAACTAGAACACAGAAGTCAACTTCTGCCTCCTCCTTTTGGTAGTTGGTTTAGCTTATAGATTTCCAAGACACCGGGTTTGATTCTACTTTTCTGTTTCAGGGGCAACATTGAAGATGCTTTGGCAAAACTTCAGGTACTAAAAAATGCACACTTTTATATTCTTTTTCTGCGATATGGAATTTGCCATTGCTTCTCGTCAGAGATTCTATAAAACTACCTCGTCCCCAATATTGTTGTCTGGCACACTTTGAAATGGCTGTGCCTGAGAGTTGGTAATACTCAGTTAGTTTGGACATGATTTAGGTTGTGCCATCATTGCATGACCTGCTTACTACCTTTTTCTTGGTTGAGGCTTTTGTGAGTTCATTAGGCGTCATTAGGGAGATTGTTATTGAGGTACACAGTGACCATGGAGAGTTTGTGCCTTCGTGGAGGAGTATGATGCGTTAGGAACACGGGGGGTGGAGATGGCTTCTGCAGTTGGGAAATTTTGGGGTTAGTTAGTGGAGGCCATTAGAAGTGGCTGGTGCTTTTTCAGGTGTTTGTCTTTGAAATTAACTATCTGAGGTGGATAAATTTGTTGATGTGAAGTGGGCCCTGATTTGTTTTCTGTCAGCCATACAGTAGAGGTCAATGGTTATATGGGTTGGTTGGTAGGGTACTTACTTTGAGCCTAAGATTTTTTAGGACGGAGCAAGATGGGAGTGAATTAAGCATAGTCCTTTTACATGGTCTCTTATGCACTGCATGCTCTGTGGAGGAATTTGGGCTTTGACTCATAATACAGCTTGATTTCTTTTAAGAGGTTCTGAGATGTTTTGGAAAGGGCATTCTTCCTTGGCAGATGATTAGGGAGGGTGAGTTCCTATTGAGGTGCTTTTCTTTGGTTGAACTGCTGCATTTTGATAATTCAATTGTTACAAAAAGTGGGGGATGGAAATTTGAACGTTGGTTCTCATTATAAAGGAGATAAGGACTTTGCCAGTGAAACCTTTTCTCTAAAATATTTTATTTGTAATTACGCTTGCACCTAGTGAGACTTGAACCCATTACCTCACCCTCTGCTTTGCTTTTTTAAAGAAGTGTCACTTGAGTTATTTATCAAAAAAAGAAAAGAAAAAAAGAAGTGTCACTTGAGTTGGAATTTATTGCCTGTGAAACAATTAATCAAGAGCGAGTGATTTGTTACTAGTTGGTGTGATATATGCAAAAAGCATGTGGGGAGTCTGTTGAATTGAATTGAATTTCTTTTCTTTTGGGTGGAAGATAATCATTTACTTCTAATTGCTTCGTTCCTTATGAGATTTGGTCCCTGTAATTGGCATTGTTATGTCTTACTTGGGCCGTGCCTAAGGCCATGTTGAAGCTGTTTGGAAGTTGGTTGGGGAATGGGAGGGACGAGTAAGATATGTACCTTGTGGTGAGACTGGCATTGTGTTTAATTTGGCAAGAGTATAATAGCTTCAGCTTTTCAGGTCTTTAGCTTTCCATTCATAAGCTGAAGATAATTTCCTTCATGATCATATGCTTTGGTTCATCTAATATTTGAGTGCTTTTTTTTTTCTTGGAGTTTCTAAAAGTTCTTTGTGTTTCTATACTTCACGTTTACCAAGGTTATGGCCCTCATTTACTATTTTTTTATAAATTGTTTTCGTGATTTGTATTTAACATGCTTCTCTCTCTCTCTCTCTCTCTAATATTGACTGAAACAGGCAATAATTGATGCTGCGTCATATGTACCACCACCTCCATCGGAAGAGCAAAAGAAGAAAATTGCGAAGATGTAAGTTCTACAGCATGTGTGTTTTCCAATTACCTTTGTTGCCGCCTGCAGCTATTATGCAAACATCCTTTTCCTCTTTCTTTGTTAGTTTTATTGTAATGGGCATGGCATTGTCTTTATACTTGTTTCTATATTATTGAAGGGCTGCTATTGGGGAGCAGAAACGCCTTAAGAGCAAGAAGGTGCTTTCAGACAAGAAGGCATTTAGAAGAAGTCGAAACAGCTGGGACTAATCTACTACCTTACAAGATTTTAGTGATCTGAGATTATTAAATATGTAAGTTCACTTGAAATTCAATTTGGTTGACTATATTTGGTTACTTCTTCAAGACTGTGTTCTGTGTAGGAAATGAGTGATGGGAAACCATGGGCACTTTGGAAACCCCGTCTGAGATCAGCATGCTGGAAGGATGTCGAGACTCGAGAGTACTTTTTACGTGGTCTTGTAAAAAATACCAAATGTTGGCCGAGTAAATAGTCTCTTGATGTAAGATGATTGGGGATAATGGTCTTTTGATGTAAGATTACTTTGTTTTATGGAGTTTTACACTGATATGATTTATACAAGTTGAGAGTTTGATTTGTTTAGTCTGTCTCTGTACTTGAGACTTGTTAATTGGGTCTTTCTGTTTGCCTTGTAAAAGCCAGCAATATTTGCTGTCCAAAATTGAACAATTTGGTAAAAATCGTGCACATTTGCGGTTGAAGGAACAGAAAAAATGCACTGATTCTTTTATGCGTTGCTATATTTACCCTGCAACCTTCCCTTTTTATGTGCTGGAGAAAGGGATGGAACTCTCCTGTGAATGAAGACATTGACTTGTTTAAATGAAAAAAAATATATGAACAACTTAGCCGTAGAAAGAGGAATCAGAGAAGAAATGATGGAACGAAATGTTTAAATGGATTTGTTGAGAGTTATGTTCTTATTCATTTCCATGGAAAAAAATATACGTACAACAACTTAGCCGTGGAACAGAGGAATCAGAGAAGAAAAGATGGAACAAAAGCTATCTTTTCGAGAGTAACAAGGATGAAATAATAAGTTTTATGGTATCTTGATTAATTCTCATTAACTTATGTACAAATAACTATTTTTCGGCAGTTGAATTCATGCATACAACCTAAAATGAAAAAGGACAGAGAAAACCATTCATTTCACCCTTCTGATAACATGTTCTTCTCCTGAGTAACAAGGATGAAATAATAAGTTTTATGGTATCTTGATTAATTCTCATTAACTTATGTACAAATAACTATTTTTCGGCAGTTGAATTCATGAATACAACCTAAAATGAAAAAGGACAGAGAAAACCATTCATTTCACCCTTCTGATAACATGTTCTTCTCCTGATTGTTGATCCACATGCTTGATCCATCTGACAGAACCTGAAGCTGAACTTGAACCAGAATTTCCCCCATTACCAATAGCACCAACATGTGCAATATCCAATCCCATCCCCACGGGGAGAAACGCAGAACGCACAAGATGCCGTGACCCGCCTTCAAGAATGGTTCGCCATTTGAAACTCGACGCAGTTCTTAAGCTAGCATTCTTACACATCAAAACCGCACCCCGGCTGCTCAATTTTGCCAGCCTCAGTATTCTTGCAAAGTCCTTGCGCCTACAATCCACAACCATGAAATCTATGCCTACTAGCTCATCCATTACTTCCTCTGCCTCTCCAACAATAATTTCAGGTGACATGCCTGCCTCGACCATTCGCTCAGCATAGTCTAACCTTGACTGCTCATCTGTGACTATGCACACGTGTCTTCCACCAGTGTGGCGGCTCGCCACGGCTAAGCCTATACTTGTGGCCATAATACCACCTTTTGACCATGTCTCAACTATGAAGTTTGCATTCCAACCTGCAGCCATGGCTGAAACAAGCTCCGCCACGCCGGATTCTTGATAAAGCTCACACTGCAAACAAAACCCAATAACAGATTTCATTAAAAATATGGAAAACAAAATGGAAAGAAAGCAATTCTTTAGAGAAAGAAAGCTGCAACATGGAAAGCAATTTGCAATAGGAAATAAAGATTTTTAGAAAGCTGCTTACAAATTTAACAGTATCAATATAGGCCTTCGATGCTGTCTCAGGAGACCAAACTAGCTTCATTTTTAGTCGTCTTCTTCTTCTTCTTCTGCTTGGTGGTGTTCGTTCTTTCTATTCAGGTTGGGTTTTGCTTGGTTGTCAAGCTAGAAACTAGAAAGTTATTCTATCTAGAGGAGAGAGGTCTAATTTTTTGACTTTTAGTTTTTGGGACGGAAATGGTCTTTATACAAACAGTTTCATGAACCGTTGACACTGCATCCGCGCAAATCCAACGTGTGGATTGAGATTACAATGGATGATGTGGATTCTGATATTGTGCTGTGACAATTGCGCATCAACCTGATTTCTAGAATATTGTTATTGCCAAATAGAAAACAGATACCAAAGTTTGGATTTGTACCAAGAAATTGCATTTACATTTGCTGTCTTTATTGTTAGTCCGTTTGTTTTATTGCCGATGTGGCAGCTGTTTGTTTGATAAAACCTTACTCGTTTTCCCAGGTCTTTGTCATCAGTGGCTTGTTGGCTTCCACTACTAACTCGATCCATGAAATGGCATGACTCATGAATTTATTGGTAGGGTACCATTAATAATTAACTACCTCCTCTGTGTTTTTATTTATTTATTTATTTATTTTTAACACACTTTGATTGGGACATTTCTTGTTGGGATTGTTTAACGGTTTAACCATATAGTAGCGGTTTAATTTATCCACACAATGCAATTTCTTTACCGTGCAAACAGTTGAAAAAAGAAAAGTGTTACCATGCCTATCGATATATCATCCTAGATTCTTTTCCATTAATTTGAAAACGACCGATTATCCTCGCAACATTGATGCCCCACATTGTATGAACGGGGCCCCTAGTGTCTTGTGTGATCTACCGAGATCCTTCTACATTATTCTTGAGCATCAAATATACATTCTTTTTCATTTATTCGTTTTTGTTTTTGTTTTTGTTGGATGAGAATTGATATCAATCAATCAATGAGGAGTTTAGTAGTTTAGTGATATTGTTTACTCTTTTTTATGAGGAGCATTATAGTTTGAATAATCTTTTTTCTATTATTATAACCATTATCTTTTTTCTATTATTATAACCATTGAATTTATATATATATATATATATACACACACTATCTTAATATTATTAATTTGTATATTTAATTCCTTTGTTTTATTTATTTTCAAACCTTGAACTATATTATTTTATGTCCACATAGGGAGGAAAAAAACCAAATATTCTTCTCAGAAATTTAATTCCCAAACTACTATATCTAAATCATGATCAAACGAAGAAAGAGTAAAAAACTAGATTTATTGCCTGAGTGGCCAAGTCAAGAAAGGAGAATTAGTTATACGTATGATCTTTATCATCAAAGATGAATTTGGCTTCTAATGTATTGGATGTGACACGTATATAAACGTGTTAAAAATAGAACCATGTATCACTCATCTGTACCCTTTGATGCATTAAAGTATTTGATAAAAGTTTTAGTAATAAATAATATAGGCATAACAAATTAAAAAGGAAAAAAGAAAAAGTAAAAGAACATGTTTCATGTGGATTTTGGTTCAAGAATCCTAATTTTTTTTGTACGACATTTTGTCAATACATTTTCAAACTTGACTTCTTGAAACTTATATCTTAATTTTAAGTTTCTTTATTTATTTTCTTGGTCTTGAAAAACCTAAAATTTTTAGGTAAACTTCTTAAAAGGAAGAAGAAGATTAAAATTTAAATCAAGTATTATTCCGCTATAGCAACTCAAAATTTTGGATTTCATGAGGGCCCTTATTGAAACTCCAAATAGTCCAAATCCAAAATGAGACCTTTTGTTTTTGTAGTTTTGGTTATTTTATTTTAGTATCCTTAAACTCTATCTATTTTTTGTCCAAACAGAGGAGGAAAAAAACCAACTATTCTTCTCACAATTTTCCTAAATAACCACATCTCAATTCATGATCAAAGGAGATGAAAAGGGTTAAAAACTAGTTTTGTTGTGTGAGTGTCGGTTTTTTCCACCAAATATTCAGTTTTTGAAAAAAAAAAAATTTGAAAAGCCTTTGTTTGAAGTTATTTAGTTATATACCCTCTTTTGGAACTCTAGTTTGCTAAACTTGAGTTTTAAGTAGAAATTGAGCTTAGAAAACTTGAGTTCTAAGCAGATGTAGATCGTATGATGTGTGGTACTATCAAACAGACGATCCACATGAGCATTTTTTTAGTAACATTTTTTCTTTTGTTCCAAAAACTAAATATTTTGCAAAAAAATGTCCTGAGTGTCCAAGTCAAGTAAGGAGAATTAGTTATATGATCTACGTAATTAAAAATAATAAGTTTGACTGATCCCTATTGTTTGCGATATGTACATATATTATACGTGTAAAAAAAAAGCATGTGTCATTCGTATGTATTTCCTCTGATACACTAGAGTATTCAACAAAAGCTTTAGTAATAAATAATATAGGCACATCTACGAAGAAAATCAAAAAGAAAAAAAGAGATAAAAAACATGTTACATGTGAAGTTTGGTTAAAACATCTAATTTTTTTGTACTACATTTTACCAAAAAAATTTCAAACCTGACTTTTGGAAATTTATATATATTTAATTTTAAATTGTTTACATTTATTTTCTTGATCTTGAAAGTATAATTTTTCGGATAAAAAAGAAAGATAAGAAGATAATAACCCAAAATTTCGGATCTCATGAGTGGTCCAATAATGAAGCTCCAAAACAGTCCAAATCCAAAACGCCACCTTTTGTTTTTGTAGTTTTGGGGTAATCAATAGTAAATAAATAACTATATAAAGGAGTTCGATCTGTCAGAAAAAGAAAGAGGAAGAGAAGAACTCATTCCGTACGTACACTCGCAAACGAAACCAAGCGTAGTACGACACTGAACTTCCTTAACTATGACATTCAGCTTAGATCATTTGAGAAAACAAACATATATCACTTCCTCTATTGTTGTAATGTTGATGGGGCGGAGTTTACAGTGTGTGAAAAACACACTGTGTTTATATTGACAGTTGATATCCTAGATGCCAGTATTGTCAGCAAAGCATTCACATATGTTGACCTTAATTAACTTTATCAGATCATGCTTATATTTGTCCATGAAATACTGAAATCGTCACGTCTCACATTGGCTAACTTTATGGTTCACATTGATATTTGGCTGATGGAAGCCGACCACGTTGTTTACGTTTTTCTTTTGCTAGGACAAAGAATCTACTCCTTAAGTCCTTTGCTGTCTGTGTTTTTTGTTTATCATGATGATGAATCAGAACATTTTGTTGGAGTAAACCCCCCCTGAAATACACAAGAAGTCATTGGTAGTGATCGTATCAAATTCTTAATTTGTAAGATGTCAAAGAGTTAGGACATAGGAAGCACGGATATGAAAGTGGATATAACACGATCATACAAGCAATATTTGAAAATTTATAATATGACTCGGTGAAGTGTTCACGTATATTTTCTAATTTGGACTATGGGTTTGAGGGATCTATTGCATTTTGTTAGGCTAAGCAGGTATTTCCAATCCACCCCATATTTTCATCGATCATCAATTTTATTTTTTATTAGATATACGCAATGTTACTTTTATTTAGAAATTAATAAGTTGTGCTATATAGTCTTGTTAGTAAGATAAATTCTTCATTATATCAAACGCGTGTTTCAAGAGAACAAAATTTCTTTCATTATTTTCTTTTCGTTTTTTCTTGACTTGGCCATAGATATTCAGTCTTAATCATGCGTGTTCTTTCACCGCTAAACTAGTCTGACATTAAAAAAGGCATTTTGACTTTATTTTTAGTAAGATAACGATTAAAAAAACAAATAAAACAAAACTAAGCATCGGGCAGAGGTTTCTTTAGTAACAGTATTTTTTTTCCTAAAACTAAGTATTTTGCAAAAAATGACGTGAGTCAAATAAAGAGAATTAGTTATATGATCTACGTAATTAAAGATAATTTTAACTTATCCCTATTGTTTGTGATATGTACATTATACGTGTAAAAAAAAGCCTGTCACTTGTATGTATCCCCTCTGATGCGCTAGAGTATTCAACAAAAGCTTTATTAATAGATGATATAGGCACATCTATGTAGAAAATCAAATAGGAAAAAAGAGAAATAAAAAACATGTTACATGCGAATTTTGGTTAAAAAATTTATTTATTTTTGTACTACATTTTTCCAAAAAATTTTCAAATATATACATAATTTTAAATTGTTTATATTTATTTTCTTGATCTTGAAAGTATAATTTTTCGGATAAAAAAGAAAGAAAAGAAGATAATAACTCAAAATTTCGGATGTCATAAGTGGTCCAATAATGAAGCTCCAAAACGACTCCTTTTGTTTTTGTAGTTTTGGCAATCAATAGAAAATAAATAACTATCTAAAGGAGTTCGATTTGTCGGAAAAAGAAAGAGGAAGAGAAGAACTCATTTCGTTCATACGCTTCAAACCAAACCAAGCGCAGTTCGAAACTGAACTTTCTTCACTATGATATTCAGCTTGGAGTATTTGAGAAAATAAACATATATCACTTCCTCTATTGTTGTTGTAATATTGATGGAGCGGTGTTTGCAGAGTGTGTAAAACATAATGTGTTCATACGTTGACCTTAATTAACCTTATCAGCAAAACATTCACTAATTTTATGGTGACCTTAATGAACCTTGTCAAATCACGCTTATATTTTTCCGTGAAATACTGAAATCGTCACGTCTCACATTGATTAATTTTACGGTTCACGTTGATATTTGGTTAACAGAAACCGACCACGTTGTTTATGTTTTTCTTTTGCTAGGACAAAGAGTCTGCTCCTTAAGTCCATTGCCATCAATGTGTTTTTTGTTTATCATGATGATGAACCAGATCAACATTCAAGTCTAAGAGCTTTTTTGTTTATCATGATGATGAACCAGAACATTCTGTTGAAGTAAACCCCCGAAATACACAAGAAGTTGTTGGTAGTGTTTGTATCAAATTCTTAATTTGTAGGATGTCAAGAGTTACTACCTAGGAAGCATAGACACGAAAGATTATATAACATAACTCAAGTACGATATAGATATAACATTAGTATTACATGGGTATGTGTATGATACTCAAAATGAAGTTTCCGTACATGGGTGGTGCCATGTATAGTTCAAGGGGAGCTTGCAATTTTTTTTATTTATATAATATATTTTGTTTTTTTTTTTATTTGACCCTCTAAAACAAAAATTTGAATACTTTGACTCTAAATTTTTTTAAAACCAATTTAAAATAAGTTTAATTATGATCATCTTAACAATATTTTGATTTTTTTTTTTAAATACAAAAAAATGCCTAAAAATAGTACAATTTTATATAAAATTTGGGAGAAATAGTAAGCCCAACAACAAAGTAAATTTTTTAAAAAAAGACCATTTAGATTTTAATAAATTTGAAATAAACTAATGGAAAATTTATAGTTTACATTGTACTATCATTGTAATATATATATTGTTTTTAAACAAATATGTACTATATTGTATAGTTTTTGCAAATGTGTATAGTATACTTATCTATAATATAAATCTTACATTGATATTACAATGTAAACATATAATCATCCTAAACTAATAAATAAAATTATCTTAAACAATAATAATTAAAATTTACTTAACAACAATAATTAATATGTTCATTATATTAAGAAAAAATATGTCAAATGAATCTATAGTTTATTTTTTATTCTATTACTAATATGTACTATAGATAAATTTGTAATAAGAAAACCATGTAGACCATAAGATTTACATTTTATCTAAAATGTATCTTCCTACTGGCCACCTAGAATAAAAATCTTGGAGCCACCACAATTTTTATATGTGCTTCTTAGGTTAGGACTATGGGTTTGAGGGATCTATTACATTTTGTTAGGCTAAGCATATCTTAAAATAAGTTTTAAATCCGCCCCATATTTTCATCATCAGTTTTATTTTTTATTAGATATACACAATGATACTTTTATTTAGAAATTAATAACAGGTTGTTCTATATATTGATATAGTCTTGTTAGTAAGATAAATTCTTCATTATATCAAACGCGTATTTCAAGAGAACAAAATTCCTTTCATTATTTTCTTTTCGTTTTTTCTTGACTTGGCTAAATCATGCATGTTATTTCACCGCTAAACTAGTTTGACATTAAAAAAGGCATTTTGACTTTATTTTTTGTAAGATAACGATTAAAAAAAACACAAATAAAACAAAACTAAGCCATCTGGTAGATCAAGTTTGACAATCTTTTAGAACTTTTTTTCTAGCATATTGCGAAAGTAAAACCATTTTTAGGTCAACTTTCTTTTAAAATTTTAAAAAGCATATAACGTAGACATGTCTGGACAAAGATTTGAAGTTCATTGATTTCCTCCGAATATAAATTTAGCCTGAGAACAGCCTGTATAAGAAGATTTTTGTTGGTCAACGTTTCATGACTATAACACTTATCTAACCTATTCATATTAATATAAACTATAAAGCGTTTTTTGCTGCTGCCTAATTGAAGATATGAAGAAATCAATTATTAATTGATTAAGAAAGTGAAATCTAAAACAAGAGCTTTACGTTAAAACAATGGATTCTTTTTTTTGCTGAAGTTAAAACAATGAGCTTTACGTTCAATATTAAATTTAGTGCATAGTACCTGTCTGATATCTAACTTGGGTTGCATATATAACATACGTCAATATATTATACTGTATATATAATAAAAACTATAACATCAATGTCCAGCACATTTAATGGAAACATACAAAGTATGCCGAATGCTATTCCTATTATATATATATATATATCAATGTTGTCACTCCGGATGGATAACACTGATCACGTATCAACTACATCTAAATCTGATAGGAAAACGAGTCATTATCACATGGTAAGACAGGAGAGGGTGGCGGTGGCGAGGTATAAAAGAAACCATTGTTGTCATTACATCTGACTCTGAGGGAGCATGATGATAACTAAAACATTGTCATTGCGAGCAGAAAAGAAAATGACAAATTATAAAAATGAATAATTTGATAAGAACAGAAGCTACATTTGTCCTTAATAGAAAGATGCCAAGTGTAGTTTACTATTTATATAATCATTCTTATCCATTAAAAAACAGTGCCCGAAAATATATAGTCATTGTCATGTGGAATATGCGAGTACAAGTTTTCTTCTTCTTCTTCTTCCTCTTCTTCCATTTTTCTAATAAAAAAATTGAACTTATATTTTTGTTTTACGGGATTAAAAAATGAAGACAGACAATATGAACGAAGTCATATTTTTGAAACCAACCACAGGCTCTTTGTTTTGTGATCCAAGCCTATCCAATGCCTTTATATATACAGACTAACTCCAGAGTCCAGGGTCTAGACCATCAAATTTACTGTAAAATCAGCTTGCCACAAATTACAGCCTTTAAAACCGCATGAGGGATTAGCATTAGTGCACTCCTAAAATAGAAATTTTTCTTTGGAAATGTATACATACATTAAGCGGATACTTACCTACCAAGTCAACAATTTTTTTCCTCAAACATATATGAATCAACCTACTGATTGTCCCATACGCAGGGATGAACCGACAAATTTAGAGCCTTAAGGCGATATATTTAAATAGGGTCTTTTTATTACTACCTAAATAATATTTAACTAGTTAATATCATAATTTTTTTTGTAACAAACATCTATTCCTTTTATTTTGTAATATGTTTTTTTTTTTTTTTTTGGAAAAATGCTAAGGTTATAACAAATTTTATTAAAAAAAAAATTAAATGATGTAGAAATGAATGCGATTAATGACACTTCAAGAAGATAATAAACAAGTGTTAGGGATATTATAAATTTTACAACATGAGGCTTACAAAGATGTATCATTAATCACAAAAAATAATTCAAAAATTCATTTAATTGGTTATTGACGTCCACATATCATATTAATTATCACATCAATTTGTAAAATTTTCAAGTAAAATTAATAATATTTCTAGCATTTTCCTATATGAATTATTTCTTGCGATTAGTGACACATATATTTGTAAGAAAAAATGCTAGATATACAAATTCTTTTACAAAAACTTTTACAAACTGATGATGTAGTAAAGATTATAGATAAATAAAAAAGTGATGTTATCGGTGGGCCCATATGAGAACCAGTAAGAATTTGGTCACAACAACAATTTGTAAAAATGTTGTAAAATAGTTTGTAAAACTATAGCATTACTCTATTTGTAAAACTCATGTATTTAAAGTTGTATTATCATTAGTATTACTCAATACTTTGAAACTTCTTGATAGTAAAGAAAAATTATAAAACTAATTTCTTTTCCTATAACTCAATTTTTTTTATTTAAAATATATCAATTTTTACCGTAAAATTTGGGACCTTCTTTTAGTAGAGGCTAGACGGTGGCCTAAGTAGCCTAGGCATAGGGCCGGCCCTGCCCAGATGTCAACAAGTGGAAAACCCCATCCATGTTCTAAGAAAGTACCGTACATGATCGCAACAAATTTGAAATATGCTTTCCAGCTCCCGATCTCAATCCTTTACAAATTTTCGACTGTGATATTTCTAGATGGCTTCATATATTCTTTAGCCTGAACAACCAAAATGCAACTTGGGCTACACTTTTTGCTTTCACTGTTTGGTCCATTTTGCTAGCACGTAATCATTTTATCTTCCGTAATATATAAACAGCATTGGCATTCATTCGCGGCCGAAATAGCCAAATACCACCCTTTCATAAAAATTTTAGTAAAAAAATACAGTTTTGAAAATAAATGGTAATCTACTACTTTTTCTAGTACTCAAGTTTACCAAACTTGAGTTCCCTATTTTCTAGTTCCACTGTGGCATGGCTGACATGGCATTTGGGAATTTAAAAATGCCACTTCGTACTCGAATTTCCTAGGCTCGAGTACTGTATAGTGTGGTACCCGAGTCCACTAAACTCAGGTATCAATCTGGGTATTTAAAAAATTCCACTTGATACTCGAGTTTCTTAGACTCGAGTACTGTTCTAGTCTACCACCCATATCCATTAAACCCGAGTGAACCCCTATTACCCACACTTAAACTCTTTGAACCCCAGTTACCCACACTTAGCTTACTCTCTGATCACTCCCTTTCTCAGTCTCCCTCTCACTCTCTCAATCTCACTATCAACTCACTCTCACTTTCTCAATCTTGCTATCATCTCACTCTAACTCCCCCTCACGCTCTCAATCTCCCTCTCAGTCCCACTCTCGCTCTCATTCTCAATCTCCCTCTCGCTCTCGCTCTCATTCTTAGTCTCCCTCTCGCTTTCGGTCTCCCTCTCAGTCTCGGTCTCGCTCTGTACTCTCCCTCTTGCTCATGCTCTCTAATCTCACACTTGGTTTGCATCTTCAGTTTGGAATCACAAGGTATGTCTCCTTATCTCAATATCTGTTTGAGCATTGGGTATTTGTGGGTATGTGTGGGCATTTGTGGTGTAATTTTTGAAATTGTTTGTTTTTGTTTTTAATGAACATTTTCATGTGCTATTAGAGCAATTAGTCATTGTAGGACACAGTTAGTGTTGTCATTGAGGCCATATTTGATTTGTGAGACTGAGTAGTTTGCTTAGAATATATAGAGGATCCATAGTTGAGCCTAAATTTTTTTTGGGCTTAATGTTGTTGAATAATGAGTAGGATGCTTGGACTACTTAACATTCTAAAGTTTAATTCATTTTTTCTTATGATATCAGTGAAGGCTACATTAGATATATATTATTGCCATTTTCAGTCAAATATGTTTATAATTAAAAATAAATAAATAAGAAGAAGAAGAAGAAGAAGAAAGTTTATGTATTTGAAGTGAATTTCCCCCTGATTGCTGTTGTCACCAAATGCATGATAACCCTTAGATGTTCAAGTAAAAGATGTGTGTTTGGATTGCATAATACCTATTAAAAGATGCATAATACTTTCAACTTCGAATTATGAACTGCCATACCAATTTCAAAGATCATGCTTGTAGTTTAGACACCCTGCCCATTGTAATGCCATGACTCTGTTTACCTACCAAGCATAAACACATCCAAAACAAATGGCTTCACTTTACCCTAATGCAATTCTCTTTCTTTTGAATCTGTTTGTAAGGTATATAGCCACTCTCTCTTGAATGAAATTCAAGCTTATAAGAGAAATTTATTAAAGAAAAAGAAAGGAAAAGTAGGAACATAATTATATGAATTTTCCTCATGTGTCATGCTCTTTAAAAAGAGAATCAGAATGTTTATGCTTTGCATTTGACCTAATGGGCTAGTAGTCACTTAATGGGGCCATTAATCACCTTTAATTTATGCCAGATATGGACCCACATCGAGGGCGACCCTCTATACAGACTGTCTTGACGATGCAGGCTGTGCATTGTTCAAGTTTGTTTTGGGATGCTCCTTTGGAAGGTGAGGTATGCACTTGTCCAAAATCGTAGTCAATATATGTAGTAGAAAGATTTTTGGAATTTAAGTTTGAAGCGTAATTATTACGTGCTTAGAGAATGCTATTATTAATATTAAGCTGCTCTGTTTGCAAGAAGTGTCAGGTGTACTGACTTGTCGTCAAAGAGAAAGGTCTGTTTGAAGATGGGTTAGATTTACAGATTGCCACTTATATCACAGATACGGGGTTAGATGGGCTACTTCGGGTCCCATAAATGGACCTTGACCATGCACTGATCACGACCTTAGTGGAGAGATGGCAGCCAGAGACGCACTCATTCCACTTGCCCTACGGTGAGATGACCATCACGCTACAAGACATAGAGGTCATAATGGGGGTACTTGTACATGGCTTGTCGGTGGTGTGATTTACCCATATGGACATTTGGCGTGACTTCTGCATCGAATTGTTGGGTACCCCCAGTCCACCGAACAGACCAGTCGGTAAGAAAAAGAAAACTGCAGTGATGGAAGGGCCGAGGATAAAAGCCAAATGGCTTGAGGAGCAGTTTAGCAACCCTCTCCTTGCTGACACCACTGAGGTGCGTGTGCAACAGTATGCTCGATTTTACATACTCTAAATGTTGGGTAGTATGTTGTTTATGGACAAGTCTGGCGAACGGCTCTCAATCATGTATCTATAATTTTTCAATCCAATCAGCAATGGAAAGAAATATAGTTGGGGTAGTGTAGCAGTAAGTTGGCTATATAGACACCTCTGTAGGGCATTGGAGAAGACAACCAAGCAAATTTACAGTGCACTGCTGTTAGTACAGCTGTGGGCGTGAGCGAGGTTTCCACACATATGTCCTGTGATGAGGCATCCACACCAGGCACAGCCCCTAGGTCCACTTGCTATCAAGTATGTAGGATCTTAGATAGTTACCGTTTTACATTTCCGCATTAACTTTTTCCGTATGGGAGTTATGTAAGTAACTAATATGAAGGTTATGTCTGTGTTGTTTGCTAGATGGAAAGGGGCTAAGATAACAATTGAACTTCCAATGCACGTCCTACACGCCTATCGTGTGTCGCTTGCTTTGCTACGGCCAAATCAGGTATCGTGCCTTACAAGTGGGAATCGATTTGGCATGTAGTTGTCGTACTTACAATTCTCTTTGGAATGAATAAACTTAATACCTTTCAGAGTTAAACATTGTTGCCATGTATTGTTCACATTGTTACACATTTTTTCTAATTATATTGTTAATATGGTTGTTTGCATTTGTTGGATCATTGTAGATTGTCTGAGAGCCATATAGAGATTTTTTATGTTCCCTGTCTGCATATTGTACGGCAGGCCAACACATATGGAGATCCATCGTGCCGCTCATACATTTTTGGGTGGTTGAAGGCCATCACCCCGAACGTATTCTTCGACAGTTTGGGATGAAGCAAGGCGTACTGATCAATGTTAATACTTCAATTGAACTTCACAAGATAACACTCTAGGGCAAGCACAAAAAAAACTGGGTTAAAGAACATGCCACGCATATTGCTAGATGGGCTGCGCAGGCCACAATTGTTGATGCACCGCCCTTTCATGGGGAGATGAGCTACAATGACAAGTATATGGTGTGGTTTCATCCCATCACTGTTCGGCATATTACAAAAGAGACCTTGTACTGGGACACTTTGGTAAGTTTACAAAGATTGTTTTGTTATAAATGTACCTCGCTTCACATAGTTTAGGTCAACCTTCTAACACTACTCTTGTATACTTGTGACAAGTTGAATCACAGTTGAGGATTATGGTGAAGTGCGAACTAGGGTCTGAGATCTTTACCAAATGTATTAATGCCTTGCAATCTGTTGAAGAGATCGGTCGGTTGACCTTGGACGATGCACGCACTATGGGCAACACAAGTGAACCAGCTGTAGGGCGTAATTGGCGAGCAGGCGGATGTCAAGGACATGGAGGCAGCCAATCTAGTCAGTGTCATACATCTAGTCGGCGTCCCACAACTAGTTGCTGTCACACATCTGGTGGGCGTCACACACCCGTGCATGACCATACCATGGAGGAGGCAAGTCAGATAGCAGATGAGATGTGTTTGGACATTAGTTATGACATGGGCTCCATGGCACATGATGATGTGGGTCCATCCCATACGTTTGCCCATGGGGAGACATGCCGGTCCCCATCCATGGTTCACGATGATACATGCCCACCCACATCCTCTATTACATCTCTATTGCCTACCACTCGTACATCTCCCCTACCGACTATCGGTATTGCCCCCGTAGGTGTACGTGGTAGAGACGAGATGAGATTCATGCCCACCCCTAGTGCCATCCAGACAGAGATACCCCCCCCCCCCCAATAGAGGCTTCACACATTGAGGATCGACCGTGAAGGCCGCAACGGACACGGACACGGACACATTCTCTTGACTGTGGGATTGGACATGGTACTATACATTGATTTAATACCGAGTACATATACATCTTTTTATAGTTAAATGATTTGCATATTACTATTTGCTTGTGTTCTTTTCAGGCAAGGTATGACCAGTCAAGGAAGTAGTGAAGAGAAGAAAACGAGGATGATTTTCTTGATGGTAATTGGTCATTATTCCAAACCAATAAGCTACTTTGATCTAGACGTGATAAATTTGTTCCTTAATAATGGCCTTGCTAGACATATCACTATAAGCTTCTTCTAATACCATTCCCTTTCTTTTTCCTGGTAGGTGAAGATTATGGCTTATGCATTGGGTAAAATTGTTTTATGCTCTCAATTTTATATGATTTCTTCATACACTGGCTTGAAAATTACAAGCCCAATGATGGTACCTTATAAGCGCAAAGTTCTTGATTTTAATCCTAGTTGTCAAACATAAAGCTCTAATTTATCATGTTATATTTACCTGTATCTGTCTGTGAAGTACAAAATGATGCATCTGTATGAATCTCTAATCACCTTTGCATCAAAGTTTGTTATTGTGTTTTATAGGGCTCTTATATTAACTTAAACTATGCCATTTTGTAAAAATTTAATAAGGTTAAAGTAAATACTGTACTTGGATCAAGTGCACGTCCTCTAACGGTGAAGCTTGTGCGAGCATTCATTTCTGGTACGAAGGATTCTTCTGCAATTGAGAGCCTAGTAAGTAGCGACTTATTTCTCTTTTGGCTTTTTGTTGGGAAAAGTTTATTATTTTCCTATGATTTGCTTGTTTTAGATCATGCCTGATGTTGATTGTCTGATGTGCCTTACTTGGTTGAATGCTCTTTGTCATTTGTGTAATAATGGCATAAGAACTTAAGTTTGACCCAGAAACTGCAATACATTTCTTGGATGTTTTGCCCAAGAGTGTTGATGTTGGAAATTACAAATTTGTTTTTGAGGTAAGCTTTTTTGTTTTTTGTGTTTTATTTTGGGTTGAGTTAATGAAGACTTAAACTACATGTAGTTTCAACTCACTTCATGTTGAACTGAACTTTTTTGTAGATTGTGCTTCAT
Organism: Castanopsis chinensis; assembly: GCA_032878915.1. NCBI lineage: Eukaryota > Viridiplantae > Streptophyta > Magnoliopsida > Fagales > Fagaceae > Castanopsis > Castanopsis chinensis. The sequence goes on along the minus strand of JAVQMG010000115.1, from coordinate 5,342,224 downwards.
GACTCTGAGGATAAAAATGTTTATGCAACTGGAGGACAAACTCAAGTATTAGTCTTTGTTACAAGATTGATCAAAATTGGCAATGCAGAAATTGTAGTACTTGATAGTGACCATGGCAGTGTAGAAACTCAGAAGCAGTATGTCATATCATCTAGTGTGTTTTTACTGTTTTCGGCTACAATATAGATTTTGCTGCTTAGTCACCTTTTTGTTGGATTCTTGTAATCACGAGATTCGTCCATACTTGCTTGATGGTGTTGTTACTTTAATGTATTTTGCCTTATTTCTCTACTATTCTTAACTTTGCTTCATGTGTATGAAATTAATTTGGAGTATCTTTTATACCTTGGATCTGTTCAGGCTAGATGTGGTTGGGGAAAATGCTGTATCATTATTAGCAAACCACCTCCAAAAGCTGAGACTATCCTTTCGATTGGCCACTCCTCGCAGGAATATTTTTAAGCCTCATCAGGTTTGTTGTTCTTTCTGTCTACCTCTTGAATAAATTATTTCCCATATTTAGTTTGTTGAGGAGTTTGTTTGGCTGCAGGCATTTCTCAAGTTGAGACATGAGACCAAGGTTGAACATATCTTTGTGGTGGGGAACTCTGTTAGGATTAGTGCCCTTAAATCCTATTGTATGATTTTATGTATGTTATTAAGTATGACATTATGTATGACTTAATGTTGTGAGTAATAAAGTTGTTTTATTATTATCTAGAAAAATGGTAACATGAATATTAGGATATTATCATATAGTCCTTGAGATGCATAGTATATGATTTATGTGAAAAGTCATAGAAGATATAAATCGCAAGTTTTTTGTAAACTCAGAATTATAGGTCGTAGTCGGTGATGAAATTGGGCATTTCATCTGAGAAGACTATAACATATCAACTAAGATGATTTGTCTTGATCATGGAAATGGAGATTTCTAGTTGGTATGTTGATATGTTTTAAGCGTTAAAACATATTAAACTGGATTGCTGTGAGATTTATTATTCTTCTAACGACTGTCGAATGAATAATAAACTCATGACTTATATTTACATGAACTTTTAATCCTGAGAGAATAATGGGCTTGATCATGAGGCATAGGTTGCTTTGATATATCAAGAGTGAGATCTATATTCACGGTCAAAACCTCAGTATGTTGGGCAATCACATTTAGTGTTGATGAAACATATATTCTCAAGATGGAATTCATAGTCTCTTAACGGAGATATAAAATATTCCCTTGAGATAAGTTTAATGGGTTTGATTATTCAGAGAGTTAGGCCTAACCACTTTAGGAGGGAGTTACTAAAGTATATATTTAAGGAATTGGATTTCATAAATATATAATGAATAATTTTAAAGGATTAAACCGGGTATTAAAGGAATTAAGATATAGTAATCTACAAAGTGGCAGTCTTCTTTCATGACTTTGTATTATTACGAATATTTTATGAAGGGATTGCATGTACAATAAAGTCTTGAGATATAATTTATAAATAAGTCCTAGAGTGCAACTATATTTTTATAATGGTATTAAATATAGTTAATGGTAACTTTGAACTTGTCAAGAGTTGATAGAAAAGCCCAAAGCCCATTGGAGCTAGTGTCTTATTGGTCCTTTTTGGTCCCATTGTAAACCACACACTTAAGCCCAATTGGAAATGCCCAAAAGGTCAGTCCAATTAGATAATCAGTTAGATACAAAAGGAGTAACATACAAAATTTTCTGTAGAAAACAACAAGATCACTATTGTGAAGTGGTGTAAGAAGTGTTAGACACTTTGACATTCTCTCTTTGGAAAACTGATTGAGTGACCACACATCTTGGGCATTAGTGGAATTGGAGTGAAGATTGAAAGTGTTCCTAAGTGCTTCTGATCTTCGGTTTTGAAATTCACCACTCCAAGGTACATTCTCCTATTCTCAAATTCTGAAAGTTACATAGTACATGTTAACATTTATAAATGAAGTAGATCCATTATTTTTCCGCTGTGTATGTTTTGTATGTGATACAAACATGTATTTTCCCATTAAATGGTATCAAAGCGGTTTTCATTACGTATCTCTTTAACATGTTTTAAGTTTTGGAATTGTTGACAATAGTTTCATGTTGCTAGATATTAGTTTTCTGCATCGTTGTTGAAATTATTGTTTGATAAAAACTGATATTGATGTTATGATGTTGTTTAATTTTGAGTTTAAGTATGTTAAACTGAAGTTTAAGGCTATAGCATCAATGAAATTCAGTTTTGATATCAACTCTATCCATTAGTATCATATGATAGTTGTTTTGTTTATGAAAATGTTAAAAAAAAAACTGTCTTTAAAAAATTCTGAAAAATTCAAAATTTGTGATGCTCGATCGATCGAGAATTTGTCGAGAATCGATTGAGCTGACAAAAGTTTTATCGATCGATCAAGGATCTGTCGAGCATCGATCAAGCTTCGTGGAATGTTTCTTGATTGATCGAGGATCTGTCAAGGATCGATCTAGCATCCAGAACTTTTCTCGATCGATTGAGGTACATTCTTGATCGATCGAGGACTGGGAATCCAGAATTTTCTTAAAGTGTTTTTTACATATATAAAGAGCAAGGCTACGTGTAATTTTTTTATGCATGTTTTAAATTAAAAGCCTTTATTTTAAAATAAAAGCCTTTATTTTAAATTAAAAGCCTTTATTTTACATATATAAAGAGCAAGGCTTTGTCTTTGCCTCGAGCTTAGCATTCCATGTGGAGAGTATTTATTTCATGGTCCTACAAGATTGAGTTTCTTGATTTATAGTGGTTTGATGAAACACCTTATCTTAACCTTGAGCTTTGCATTCCAAGTTGAGAGTGTTTTTATCATGGTACTACAAAATAAGCTTGTTAAAAGGATGAAATGTGGCTACATATGATTCTAGACAATGGTATACACTAGACTAAGTATTATAGTATTCTCTATGCTGAGTTTTTACTATTATTACTTAGAGGCTAAATGTAAAACGACATATGTGTTTGATAAAAGTTATCACGATAGCATTAGTAATGAGAATAGTTCTTAATTAATCATAGTATTTAATGTTCACTCTATGCTGAGGAATATTGGATATGGGATTGGGTTGTCATGGCATATATTATTTTATGGTTTTATTAAGGTTCCATATTATATGCTCATATGCTAAATTGATAATGTCCGGTTTACTTATTATATTCATGTTTATTATTTTCAGATTTGAACATGGCATCATTTAGCCCACTTATTTCTATTCTTAATCAAAACAAATTGACTGGATTCAACTATGTTGACCGGAAAATAAATTTGGACATTATTTTAACTGTTGAAGAGCATAAATATGTGCTTACTCAACCATGTCATAACCTTCCTTCATTAGATGCTCCTCTTGATGAAAAACAGCGATATGATCATTGGCAGAAATCTAATGAGATGGCCAAGTGCTATATCCTAGTATCTATCTCAAATATTCTACAGCATCAAATGCAGGATGTAAAACTAGCTTTGGACATTATGTTAAGTCTGAAGGAGATGTTTGGTGAGTAAGGCTATTCAGCAAGGCAAGAAACCATGAGGTAAATTTATGTTAACCACATATTTTATGTAGTTGGCTAATCCTTTGACAAAACGCACTTTAATTATATTTGGGTAAATCTAGGATGTGTTTAATACTTCAAAGAATATGTTGTTCAAGTCTAGTATTAAAGTCATGAAAATTGGACCAAGAAACAAGTGAAGAAAACGTGTTCACTAAAGCTGGACAGATAGTTGTACACCTGCTGGACACCTGCAGACAGCTGTTCGACAGATAGCAATCTATCGAGATTTAATGAATGAAGCTCGACAGCTTCTCGATCGATCGAGCAGCTATCAAGGTTACGGGAATTCAGACTTCTAGATCTGATTTTCGGCCCATGTTTATGTATTTATATTCCTCCATTTTAAAGGAATGATCAAGAGTTGAATGCTAATATTGCTAGGATAGACAAATGTAAACAATCTGATGTTGACGCTGAAATTTCTAAACCTATGTCTAAAACTCCTCCTAGGATGAAAGAAAAATCTGTTTTTGTCCCTACTTGTCATCATTGTCACATTGTTGGCCATATTAGGCCAAATTGTCCTAAGTTGAGGACTTTGTCAACCTCTAAGGTTTAGACCTCCTTCTAGGAAGTCGAGTAGCTCTAAAACTGCTCATGTTTGTCACCATTGTGGTGTTTCTAGACACATTCGTCCTAAGTGCTTTAAGTTGTATCCTTAAAAACAAGTGTCCAAACGGTCACAGGTTTCCTCTCAAGGACCTACACCTTTGTTTTGAGTGTAATTCAAAGCTTTGCGCTTTTTAACTCAGTTTTAGGAGAATTTTAATTCTTTTATGTCCTTTAATAGTCATACTAGGACATGTGCCTTTCATCTTTATTGCCAAAGACTCATGCTGTGTGGGTGAGAAAGGAGCCTAAGACTTAATTGTCTTTTCTGTTGTCCTCTACTTTAATTCTTTCTATCTAAAGTAGGACTCTCTTTACTTGATTTCTTATCTGCTTTTAGAATCATGCTTTCATGCATCTACACCTTTCTATCATGCTCTCATGCATATGCATTTTTCTTTCATGCTTTCATGATTGTTTGTCTGTTTTTGTTCGGTTGTTTAGTTTTTATTTATTTATTTTTTCCCAAAAAAAAAAGGAATAAAATTAGAAAAATACAAAAAAGTGTGTTAGTGTACATTGGTTCTTGTGAACCTTAAAATGGCCATTGAAACAGAGTTTTCTAAATTTTGTATTCCTTGTAACTTAGATGAGCATCTCTATGCACAACTAAGCAAGTGAGCTTTGTGGCTCTTTGTTTGTAATGAGTAAGGTTAAGTGATCTCTTATACTTAACACTTGTATTACTCTTTTTAACGGGTAGGACTAGAAAATCCTAAAAGAAAGGCATAAATAACTATCTCACCACTGTTGCCCGCCAATCATAAAATGACATCTGTATGCTTCGGCATAGCAAAAGTGCAATGTCAAAAAGCTTGACATAATTGGGTATTTCTTTTCTCTCTTTTATATACCCATGCATGGTTTGCTTAATAAAAAAAATATACAAAGAAATAAAAGCAAAAAGAACAAAATGCTTTAAAATATGATTGCAAGCGTGTTTTCTAGAAGACGTGGGAGTTATAGGATGCACCTCGAAGGTGATAGTCCTCATCAAACAGTTATGATTGTGTGTGAATTAGAGTGATTTTCTCATATCTTAAATCGTTATAACATAGAAATACTTATGCAATCTTGCGATGTTTTTCACACACGACACGCAATATTCTTTGCTACTTTGATACATGTGCATGTATAATGTGATTTGGCCATCACAAGGTTTACATGTGTTCATGTATGCTCACTAAACTGTCTTAACTTGTTTTTAAAATAAAATTTGGTTAGACTTATTTAGTGTATGTGTGTGTGTATTTTGGACCAAAATGCATGACATTTTTCTTGTTGAGAGATGTTTTTGAGAGGTTAATATTTTGTTTGGATCTTTGGTTGAGTTGCATGTTTGATTGCATTCATATCTGTGTTTTTCCCTCATTGAAAAACTGTTTTTAAAGCATCTCAACACTTCCTCGACATCTCTCGATACCTGGCTATCTGTCGAGACCTTCAATTGATTTTTTATCGCAATTTCGACATCTCTCGATAGCTAGATGGATCGATTAAGATATCTTATGTCTACTCGATAGATCCTCGACACCTTCTCAATCCATCGAGGTTGGCTCGATAGCTTCTTGAAACTTCCCGATTGATCGAGATATCCTTGCATGCATTTCATTTTTCTTTGTTTTGCATGTTTCTTTTATCTTGTCATCCATAGCATCTTGTTTCATTACATTCATGCATTTTTATGGATTCTTTGTGCCCCCTTGATCATCCTTGATCATCTTTATGTTTCTCGGGTAAAGCTTTATAGCTTCCTGTACCCTCTGTTAATCGTGACAAAAAGGGGGAGAAATTGGAGAATTTGTGATTTCTTTCTTTAAGATTCTACAAGTTAGGGGGAGAAATATATCCCTTGTAAGGGGGAGTTGTGTTTCATCTTCTTAGGGGGAGTGTTTACCTCCTTGTTCATCTACCTAGGTCTTGTGACCATTTTTACATACAACATGGTATTTATCAAGTGGTATGTATATACATGATGATATATGTTTCTTTCACCTATCTTTACATGTGTTGTTTTTTTTTTTTTAATCTTTATACACATGTTTCTTTATTTGTATGCAACTAATTATTTCTGCTTCACACAAAGATGCCTTCATGTGTTTTGTTTAAAGTGTTTCAGAAATACAGATTGTCAAAGTCTTCCATGCCATGAACTATCTTCTTGCAAAGTTTTCAAGAGTTTGTGTTAAGGTAGATTTTATTGTATTCAACAAATGAATATGAGTTGAGTGATTTATAACTTTTCTCATACGTTCATTTTTTTGTTGTGGTTTTGTCACGGATTGCCAAAGAGAGAGATTGTTAAGGATATATTTTATGTAGTTGGCTAATCATTTGACAAAACGCACTTTACTTGTATTTGGGTAGATCTAGGATGTGTTTAATACTTCAAAGAACATGTTATTCAAGTCTAGTATCAAAGCCATGAAGATTGGACCAAGAAACAAGTGAAGAAAAAGTGTTCATTAAAGTTAGACAGATGCTAGACATTTGCGGACACCTGCTCGACAGATAGTTATCTATCGAGATTTAATGAATGAAGCTCGACAGCTTCTCGATCAATCGAGTAGCTATCGAGGTTACGGGAATTCAGATTTCCAGATCTGATTTTCGGCCTATGTTTATGTATTTGTGTAGGGTTTCTTTTCTCACAACCCTAAACATATATAAGGCTTATTTTAGAAGTCGTCACATAAGAGAATACAAGGAGAACACATGCAAAAAGTGATCGAAACCTCATTCTTTCTGAAAGAAGCTACTGTGTCTTTGCGCCTTAAGGTTTTGTAACCGAGTGTTTCTTGATCTTCATCGTGTGGATGAAGTGAAGAACATTGCAGTCAACATTCTTCTTTCTCAAGTTGGTGAGTGAGTCGCGTACTAGGATTCGTGCAAAGGAGTTAGTCTCGTACTGAGATCCGTGCATCAAAAGGTGGCGTTCATATATTGAGGAGTTCAGAGGTTCTGAAACGATAGAAAGTTTCTGCTGTAAGTTTATCTACGGGGATTGTAGAGTTTAGGGACAAAGGTTTTGTACTAGATCTGAAACTTCTCTTTACTATAGTGAATTGCTTTTCGGGAAGGTTTCCTCCCAGGTTTTTTACTGTGAAACTGGTTGGTTTTATTAGTTTTCCTAGGTCATCATATCTTATTTTATTTACTTTTTCGCTGCATATGATTTTGACATGATAATGATATTTGTTTGTTTTAACAAGTTTTATTCATAATACACCTAATTAAAAACTTGTTAATTCTTTCAACTAGGGTCTAAATTTCTCAACAATTTATAATACCAAAATGGCTGAAAGTACTTTAGTAAGAGAGCATTGTCTTACAATGATCTCTAATCTGAATATATTGGAAGTTTTAGGTGTCGACATTGATGGAGAATTTCAAGTGGATATGATACTCCAGTCACTACCAGAATCATTCAAGGAATTCAAGCTGAATTATAATATGAATAAAAAGGTTTATTCTTTGTTTGAATTGATGAATGAATTGGTAGCGACAGAAGGCATCCTTGGTACTTCTAGTGTTGAAGCCAATGTGGGTGGAGCTTCTACTTCTCAACCTAAGTTAAAAGGTAAGGGTAAGAAGAAAAAGAAGAAGGACTTCACTAAGTAAGAGGGTAAGCAAATTGCCTTAGGGGTTGCTGACAAAGGAAAGAAGACCAAAGGAAAGTGTTTCTATTGTGGTGAGAAAGGACATTGGAAGAGGAATTGTCCAAAGTTCAAAGCTGCCAAGAACAAGGGTATGAAAAGTTCCTTTCTTCTTGAAATATGTTTGGTACAGAATCCCACAGATTCTTGGTGTGTAGATTCAGGTTGTACTAGTCATATCTGTAATTCTTTACAGGTGTATCAAGAGACTAGAAAGCTGAATGATGGAGAATTGTTTCTTACTTTAGCAGGTGGGAGCAGAATTCCAGTTGTAGTTGTTGGTGTTGTTAATTTGTGCTTTGAGTCTAGGGTTTTAATATTACAAGACTGTCTGCAACTTATTTGGGTAAACATGGATATTGTATTATCCTTAAAAACAATGTTGTAATAAAGAAGGGTAAAGTGTTTATCTGTTCTGGTAATATTATTGATGGTTTTTATATTTTAACTCTTGATAAGCACGAATTATATAATTCTGAATTAGATAATACTTCACATGTGAAATCATTAAAGAGAAAGTTTCCTTCTACTAGTGAAGCATATATTTGGCACTTGCGTTTGGGTCATATTAATTCAAACAGAATTCAAAGATTTATCAAAGATGGACTCTTAGGGCCCATGGACTTTGATGAATTTCCTGTTTGCGAATCTTGTTTAGAAGGTAAAATGACCAAACGCCCTTTTAATTCGAAAGGTAAAAGAGCCCAAGAGTTGCTATAACTAGTACATTCAGATGTATGTGGTCCTATGTCAATCCAAGTAAGAGGTGGCTATGACTATTCTAGATATGGTTATGTGTACCTAATGAAACGGAAGTCCGAAGCTTTTGAAAAGTTCAAAGAGTTTAGGGCTAGTGTTAAAAATCAATTGGGTAGACACATAAAAGCCATTCGATCTGATCGAGGTGGCGAATACTTTCTTGGGGATTTCAAGGATTACTTGATTGAAAATGGGATTATATCCCAGTTGATTGCACCTGGAACTCCACAACAAAATGGTGCAGCAGAAAGAAGGAATAGGACTTTTTAGATATGGTTAGATCCATGATGAGTTATTTGACTCTACTAATTTTCTTTGCCTTAAATACTGCAATGTATCTTTTAAATTTGGTACCTTCGAAGTCTGTTCCTAAAATAAATTGTGGAATGGGCGTAAGCCTAGTATGAGACATCTCCACATTTAGGGTTGTCCAGCACATGTGTTAAAAGGAAAGTCTGACAAGTTACAGCCTAAAACAGATGTTGTTTTCTTTGTAGGATATCTAAAAGGAACATTTAAAGGTTTATTCTATAGTCATTAGGATAATAAAGTGTTTGTTAGCACAAATGCCAAATTCTTGGAAAATGACTATATGAATAATTTTACTCCTAGAAGTAGAGTTGTGTTGGCTGAAATGAATGAACCTGTAGTTAAATAACCAAATTTTGAAACTATGGATGATGTGATTGTATTAGATACACTACAAGATACTACTCATGAGATGTCTAGTACACAGGTGCCTCGTCGTAGTGGGAGAATTGTTCGGCCTTCTGTGAGATTCATAGGTTTGGGAGAAACTTATGAAGCTATCTCAGAAGAGGCTAAATTGAATCCCTACACTTATAAGGAGGCAGTGAATGATATAGATGCACATCATTGGGTCAATGTTATGAAATCTGAATTAGATTTGATATATTCCAATCAAGTTTGGGATCTTGTAGAGGTGTCTAGCGGCATTAAACCTGTTGGTTGCAAATGAGTTTACAAGAGGAAGAGAGGGATAGATGGAAATGTTGAAACCTTTAAAGTAAGACTAGTGGCGAAAGGGTATACATAAAAAGAAGGCATTGACTATTATGAAACTTTTTTGCCAGTAGCCATGCTTAAATCTTTCAGAATCCTCTTATCCATTACTGCTCATTATGATTATGAGATTTGGCAAATGGATGTCAAGGCTGCATTTCTCAATGGCAATCTTGAAGAGGAAATCTATATCTTACAACCAAAAGGTTTCATAGCAAAGAACTAAGGGCATATGGTATGCAAGTTGAAAAGGTCCATTTATGGATTTAAGCAAGCATCTAGGTCATGGAACATCATATTTGATTAAGCAATTAAGTCATTTAGTTTTGACCAAAATCTTGATGAACCATGTTTGTATAAAAGACATAGAGACAAAGTAGTAATGTTCCTAGTGCTTTATGTTGATGACATTCTACTCATTGGTAATGATGTAGGAGTAATGTCATCAGTTAAAGTTTGGTTGTCAAGCCAATTTAATATGAAGGACTTGGGTGAAGCTAACTATATTCTAGAGATCAAGCTTTGGCGAGATCGAAAGAATAGGATGTTAGGTTTGTCACAAGCTGGACATATAGATAAGGTTCTAGAACAGTTTTTCATGCAAAACTCCAAGAAAGGATTACTTCTTTTTAGACATGGAGTTCCGCTGTCTGATGACCAAAGGCCTTAGACTCAAGAGAAAGAAAACACGATGAGACAAGTTCCTTATGCTTCTTTAGTAGGAAGTCTCATGTATGCTATGCTTTATACTAAACCAGATATTTTTTATTCAGTTGGCATGGTTAGCCGATATCAATCAAATCCAAGACCAAAACATTGACAAGCTGCAAAGCATATTCTCAAGTATTTAAGGAGAACGAGAGATTATATGCTTGTTTACCGTTGTGAGGATTTGATTCCTATTGGCTATACAAATTCAGATCTGGTAAACAGTTTGAGATAGTTCTAGTTAAGTTTCTTGGATTGACTGTTTAATTTTAATTAATTAATTTAATGAAATTTCTCTCTCTCTCTCTCTCTCTCTCTCTCTCTCTCTCATGCACACAAACGTGTACACATAAAGACACTCAGTGAAGAATTTATTTTAGCCCGATTTTTGTCACTGTTTACAGACATTTGTCAAGATTTTGTTTTTGGACTAAAGGCATTTGATGTGCAGATATCTACTAGCATCTGTTTGCTAGCTCACTAATCAATGAACAAAGGTTGCTATTAACGTATGTGTAGTACGAATCTGGTAAAAAGTCTAAATTGCTGGTGCTCATCTATGCTACTACATAACAAATGCTCTTGTATTTTTGCTCATTTTGGACTTAATGATAAATATTTCTCTAATCACCATGGCTGTTCACACATTACATTGTTGTGGCTTTTCATCACAATTGCTTGTCGGTACTTGGTTGCATCATATAGAGTTGGTTTCTCCTGCACCACCTAATGCACAGACCTCAACCTTTGATGTGGTGGGCCCTGTCTGTGAGTTAGCAGATTTCCTGGGAAAGGATAGAGAACTTCCAACTCCAGCCAAGGTATTGTGTAGGCTTCCTGTTGGATTGTCACACCTATAGTTTTCTTCATATCCTTTTTTTTTTTTTGGGAGGGGGGGGGGTTGGTGGTGGCTATTACGCATGTTCTAATGAGTGAAATGACAAAAACAACCATCGAGGCTAAGTTCCTAATGGGTTGGTTGGTTGGCTATGGATCCTTAATAGACCAATTAGGGTTGGTCACACGTATTCTTTTCCACCATTTTATCATATCCAAAATCATACAATTTGTGATGCAGGGAGCCAAGATTTTATGTTTTAATTTGCAATTAATATTGTTTTTGAATTTGAATTTTGTTATTAACGTTGAGGGTTTTAAGCGATTCAAATTAGATATTTCCCATATTGGTGTAATCCTCTAAACCCTATTTAACTTGTATCCATTGCCTCCCCTCCTTTTCTCCTTTTTTGTCTCTCAAAATGCTTTGTTTATCATTTTTAGGTTGAAGGAGACGGATCAGTGACCAAATCCGGCATGGATAAACATTTGGAGATCATTTAAGATTCATTGAAGGGCTTTAATCGACATCATGGGTTGTGTTTGTAACTATAGATTAAGATACCTATGATTTATTCTTGATGCATGGTTGCATTATTTCATGCTGGATGTTGTGAATTTGAATATTGAATTTGCAGATGCATTTTTTGTTTACATCGGCCCCTTATTTGAGAGGAAGCATGAACTTAAAATTTTCAATATTTTGAGAAAGGAAGAATGAGAACTGAGAAGCCTTGATAAATCAACTAAATAAGATTTCTTCACATCCTGCAAATTTAAAGTTGTAGTGTAAAACTTAAGTACATTTAAAATAGGTGCAGTATATTAGATTCTCCAATTAGTTAGCAACTATGTGTTTGAATTTAATTAAGAAACAAAATGTACAATACTTAAGGTTTGTCCAAAATTATATATCATTTCTAGTTGTAACAGCCACTTTTTTGTTTGCCGCTTAAAGTTGCCACTAGTTTGGGAAATCTTGGCCCATTGGTGATTTGTACCAAAGTGACCAACAACATTGCTTTGCTTGACCCGTTGACCTTAAGGATTTCTTACTTGGATGCTGATATTGGAGGTTACCGTTTAAGTCTCTACTCACGAGCAGGCAGCTGGTATTAGATGTATTCTATTAAGACCTAAGCCATACTCGAGTTTAGTGGACTCGGGTACTTCTAACACAGTACTCGAGTCCTAGAAACTCGAATACCAGGTGGCACACTTATTACACCCTTATTACACACCTACTTACTGGCGCTAACTGTCATAGCAAATGCATAATGAATTGTACTCGATTTCTTTGAACTCGAATACCTTTTAACAAAAGATCCCCCCATCAACTCTAAGCATTTTTTGTATCTCTATCTTACCAAGTCCATGTACGAGTCAGAAAATGGAAGTAGAAACGTTACTGTTGGGTCACCATCTGCAAGTCTTTGAGCAATGTCAGTGTCTCCATCCGCCAACGTGCTATCCATTTAACCTTTGGGTTAACCCTGTTGTGACAAGTAGTTAAAGGTAATAGTTAAATGCTTAGTTTTTAGGTTGTGTTTGCAATATGAGATTTTTGTGCATGACTTAAATGCCTTCAATGCTTAGTTTTTAGATTGTGTTCGTATGAGCTTTTTATGCATGAGTCTCATGTAATGAGTTTCAAACTGTTTCAATATGAAAATAATAATAAAGAAAAAAATTGAATAACTAATATTGATCTTGTAGTACAAGAAAGCAAAAAAAAATCATAATAAAAGTTTGGCTCCAGCAACTATGTTTACATTTTTAGGCCAAAATCATTCAGGATTTTGTAGTAATTATTTAATTATAAATAAATAACCCGTATAATGTCATTCTTGCTTGTAGAGTAGCACGTACATATTACATCTCTCTTATACTTTCTCAAAGGCAATAAACAAAATAATATTGAAACAAATTAAAAAAATATAATTGTGAATTTATAGAGATGATTAAATTAAATTAATTTAATTAAAATTTGTTTTAGAGAAATAGGAAAATATATATATACAAAAGTATAATATTACACAAAATCAGGGTAATAGTATATGTGGTCGAATGCTAACATGCAGTTCACCTTCTTCTTTAATCTTTTTCTTTTTTTGACAAGCTTTTCATGACCAAGGCCTGCATAATGCATTTTGGAGTCTTAACCGATAACTTTAAGTGTGGTTTTTTCATATATTTAACTATTAATTGAATAATATTTATTGAAATTTCTTTTATGTATAATTAAATATTATGTGCAATATATTAGATACTTAAATTAAATTCAAATACATAGTTATATTAACCAGTGAAACACAAACAATGTTTTATTTTTCAACAACAATTAAATCAATGCAACAATATATTTAAATTTAATAAAGAACCTAATATACTGTACCTATAAAACTGTACTTAAGTTATACCTATACTTATTTGAGTGATAAAGATATTACAAATTTTATTATATAAAATGATGTGGCACCTTTAAATGTTTATACACAAAGTTGAGGAGGTTGAGTTTGAATATAAATTGTTTTTATCATACACCAAATTTATGTAACTATTTATAGATTATGACAACTTTTAATATTGTTAATAACAGGCCAGTGATGGATTTTCACTTTTTCTATCTGTACTACAATGGAGAGACGTATTATCATGAGTTGCATGGGTTGTCATACCAAGGCTCGAACCAAAAGCAAAAATGTGCTAAGGTGAAGCGTGGGATAGGCCTTATGAACTTGCAACGAAGAATATTGAAGGCGATGGGGTTAGACCAGTCTAGGCATAACATTTCCATCATGTATCGAGCACCTCAACTGGTTGTAGGCACCCAGGTTGTCTACAATTCACTACAGTTATCGGGTGGTGTCGAAGTGAAGATGATGAAGGAAATTTTTGAACAAATGGTGGTGATGATGAGGGAAGTTGTTGAAGAAATGGTGGTGAAAGGATTTGTTGCTTCGGAGCTCTATGTCACTGTTGAGCCCACCATAGTAGAGGTTGGAGAGGGTTCACAACATAATGTTTTGGATGGAACTGTAGATGAGCACATTGACTCAAAACCATTACAGTCTTATCAAGGGTGTGTAGAGAACACAAGAGATGGATATGATAGTGAACCTTGGTAGACATTTCCTCGTGTGAACTTAACTGAGGAGGAGGAAGGGCCCCAAGAAGTGCATGAAGGAGAGCATTTATCTCATGATGAGCCGTATGGGGGCACATCTGAAAATGAAGATGATCACGAACTTGGTGATGATGCAACCCATATTGATTTTACTAGGGATGACTTCGAGGAGTTCCTAGATACTATGGGTGAACATGAGGATGTTGATCATATCGAAGATGTGGTTGTAGAAGAGAATAGAGACATATGCCCTGATCCCGATCCTACGCTGAAATGGTTCACCAAAAACACTTGGAATAATATGTTTGACTCATCACCGATTATGCAAACGGAAGTATCAAGTTGGACGCCTGGGGAGCAGCCAATGAAAGGGATGGTATTCGCAACTAAATTGGCGGTGCACCATGCGTTGACTTGGTACGTAGTGCGAGAGAATTTTAGCTTCAAAACTGAGCATTCAGACTTAGAGAGGCTTATGGTGAGTTGCGAGGATGATTCCTGTCCATGGTCAGTCCGTGCGATCTGTCGCAAAATGCAAGGGCCCCCACACGTGCGACAAAATTCAGAATGCTTATGATGGTCGGATGATTGATTCGGTGTTCCTAGCATACGTACTTAAGCGCTATATATGAGAAGACCCTGCGTATAAGATAAAGAACTTACGCCACGTTGCTTTGGCAGACTTAAAACACGAAGTATCTCACTACAAGGTATTCTTTAACTTGCATTCTTTTTTCAATATAATGTAGAGACATCAGTCTTCTGTGAATACCTTATATTATGAAAAATGAAATTGAAAAAGAAAAGAAAAAAAAGGAATAAAGAGAAAGAAATATTATCTTCATCTTATAGCCTTACAAGTCTTGATTTGTTTTCTTCAACTATAATTATTTAACTTGTATTCATTTCTAATGTAGTCATTATGGTTCACATATAAGGTTTGGGATGCCAAACAAAAGGTTGTTGCAGCTATATGGGGATTTTAAGGAGTCTTATGCAGAGTTGCCGCATTTTTTGGCAGGACTTAAGGATGTAAGTCCGGGTACAAAGTATAAGTTACTAGTGGATGATAATTATAAACGAGGAACCTATACATTCAAGTCCGTATTTTGGGTGTTTCGTTCATGTATAATAGGGTTCAAGAACTGTAGGCCTGTGATTAGCATTGATGCAACCCACCTCTATGGAAAATATAAAGGGAAATTGATGATTGCAATGGCTACAGATGCTAATAATAAGATTTATCCACTAGCCTTCGCCGTTGTCGAGAGCGAGAGCACAGAGACTTGGGGTTGGGTTCTTGGCTTGTATAAGAAGGTATGTTGCTGGCCGGAGACACCTGTGTGTCATATCTGACAGACACCCTGGGATACAAGCTCTCTTCAAAGACACTAATCGAGACTTTTTGTAGCCTCCCATGACAAAACATTGTTACTGCCTTCGTCATCTATGCAGTAACGTCAACACTAGATGGAACAATGAAAATTTAAAGAATCTAGTATGGAGGGCAGCAAGTGCTACCCAGGAGTGAAAGTTCAATGCCACCTTTGATTTAATTAAGAATGTCAACCAAGATACGCACCAATATTTGAAGGATGTTCCCAAAGGGAAATGGGCTCTAACTTTTGACAAAGGTTTCCGTTATAGGGTGATTACTACAAACGTCTCTGAGTGCTTCAATGGTGTTCTAAAGAGTGCTCATAACCTGCCCATTACAGCAATGGTGAAATACACATGGTTCAAACTGAATGCTTACTTCGAAGATCGTAGCAATAAGAGCATAGAGCAGTTGAATTTGGGAAAAAAATGGTGTAAATATGCCTTGGATATCTTTATGAGAAATAAGGCGAAGGCAGAGCATCACAGGGTGATGAGATTGAGTACGCAACAACAATCATATCAAGTAGATACACCGTATAATCCAGGGACTGCTGGACATAGGGATCACACACATGGAGTTAATCTGCTACAAAGAACTTGCACATGTCAGAAATGGAAATTGTATAAAATACCATGTTCACATGTCATTGCAGTTTGTATTAGGTATCGACATGATGTAGAGCAGTACATTGACCTATGCTATAGCGTGGACGCACTGTTCCGGAGCTATGCCCCAGTTTTCCCTGCATTGAAAGATAAATTGTCATGGCCGGATCCTAAAGAAACTTGAAGGGTCCTCCCTAACCCCCGATTGATCTGAGAGAAAGGTCGCCCTGTCTTAACACGAATCAAGAATGAGATGGACGAGGGCGGGAAATGGCCGAGAACCACACCATGGAAGGAGGGGGGGAGGAAGGCGCAATGCGGGTTATGTGACCAAGAGGGGCATAACCGAAGAACATGCCCTAAGCGGAACGAGGTACCGACAAGGGTGGTCTCACGGAGTAGGTACGCTAAGTTTGAACTGTGGCATCCTTCTAAATGCAACTTAAAAAAAAAATGCATGATATATGCCATTAGATCAAAATGCATGCTATATGCCATTCAATTATGTATTTTTAAAACTTGAGAAAAATTGGATAAAATTTTAAGGACCAAATATCGCATTTATACTATAAGCTACTTTCCCTATAGGATGCATACAAGAAAGCAAGATTTGTTCACATTTAGTATATTTCATACTTATGTATATTTCACAAGAAAGCAAGATTTGTTCACGTTTAGTATATTTCATACTTATGTATGCAAAAGCCAAAACAGAAGTCACCTTTGGTACAAATCAATTAAGGATAATTTTTTCACAGTGTCCCCTCATTAGTGTAGTTTTGAGATGTAGATTATGATCTTGAGCGAACTCATCTCCTATATTTCTCATACAAAACCTGTCATACCACATGTACTACAAGGTGTTTATTGTATTGACATTAAACATCTTACAAACGGTTAATGAATCACAGTGGTCGGAGTTCTTGCTTTTGTTGATTTTTATGGATCATCACTCATAGGAAACAATCCAGTTATAACCCAAATATGCTCGAGTACTATGGCTTGTGGCAGAGTGCTAAAATTTAAGTAACCAATGATGACATTTTGTATGTTTCCTATTCAACAAATCATTTCATTTTGGAATTTTTGGAGTCCGAAACTATGGCAATTTATGGCAAAAATGCGTATGCTTCAGAATAACATTGCAGCATCATCTGATCCATTTTTTTTTCTTCAGTGAATTTGTAATGATGAAGTTTTGAATGGGCTCTCTTTTTAAACAGGTCATGCAGCATTGAGTAAAGAAGGTCTAAAAGCATCCAAACTCCTCTTTGGAATTGATTTCACTAGAAGCAATGAATGGACAGGTTTTTGGAGTAAATATAATAATCTCTTTTTGTTTATATTCCATTCATTAATGTATGGGTTTTTGATGGAGCAAAATTAGGATCCCATGTTTATAATTGCACCTACAAAACCCTGGGGTGTAATCAGACTTGTACCAAAAACAATTACTATGTTCCTCATTATTTCTTGAATAGTGTTTTGGAGGGTACTGAAATGTAGATTACTTTGGAGGGTACTCACCATGGACCACTCAATTATAAGCCTACTATGCTCATTGGTAAAAAACCAGCAGACTTAGTAATTTTTGAGGGTTTATAACAGTAGAGGAACTCGTCCACAATGATTGGATGATTCCCCTCGAATACCTCGCGCTATATCACTCGCATGGCTACTATCGTCCTCCAACCATTTTGGTTGAGCTGGTTTGGTCCAATAACCAACCTATGAAGGAGTTCTCTACAAAAAGTGTTTAAGGGAAACCTAAGACCAGCTAATAAGTAAGACACGTATACACCAAAGCCAAAAAAAAAGAGAACAACACCACTCTCCCTTCTTAGGAAGACGAGGATTGAACTCAGTAGGAATCTGGTATCTATGTACAAGAATTCTTAGCCAATCCTCTCTAACAATAGATGCGACTTCTGGAGCACAACTATATATGACATTCTCCTCCTTGTCCTGAGAAGAAGTCTTGGACGATTTAGCCTTCCTGGACGAGCTAGCTTTAGAACTAGAAGCTACCCACCGCCTCATCTCTTCCTGGAAGACCTCTAACGGAACTCCAAGAACCCCAAACGAATAATGCTTATCTTGGGAACTAAAGCTACTACTACTACTACTCTCGGTGCTACCACTACTACCATTGGACTCATCCTGATACTCGTCTATATCTCTCTCAGTACTACCACTAAATGAAGACATGATAGAAAAAATACAGAATTTTCTCAAGCAAACCTAAGGACGAAGAGAAAGAAAAAGTACCTGACGAAAGCCTAAGGATGAGGATGACTGGATGAGGCTTTTGGACAAGGTGGTAGAGAGGAAAATATTAGAAAATGAGAGGGCAAGAAAGAGATTGTACCTATTTATAAGCTCTAAGGTGGGTCAACGGGTAGACGTGGACCAACCAGAAGCTGACACACGGTAATCTCCTCGGTAAACGAATCGACGTAATAGGTTGGCCAATGAGATCACGACACGTGGCACAATTTGAGCTGTTGAAAACTTACCACAATAGTGACACCACATGGCATGCCAATTGACCAACGAAGCATCTACATGTGTTAAAAATGAATAGTGAACAACAATTTTGCTACAGTGACGAGGACGACTCTAGGACAAAGGGGCAACTGATAGTGAACAAAAATCTAGCCTATCTCCAATTCATCTGTTAAGTCATCCAAGGAAGGATCATCCACCAATAATATTGCACGTCCAGGGTCATAAAAAAGGTTTAGTTTATAAGTGCCTTCGAAAGACCAGAAGGGTCATCCATGACTAGAAAGGTCGAGTGAGCTGGATCACCTACTAAAACTAGCTAGGACTCATAATTAGGATCGAATGTTGGAATGCTCATAAATGTGTTCTTTTTTAAGTATATTTAGAGGACAAGTAATCTTGATTTCTTTTCAAATATGGCTCTGCAAGGTTTATCTTAGCTTGAGTGAAAAAATTAAGATAGAATTTTTTTTTTGAAGAAGTATGAAACTCTATATAGAAAAAATGTTCTTCCTCAAAAAAATAAAAAATGCATGTCATACTAAATTAATATTGTTCATATAAGAATTTTAATAACTATTTACTAAAGGCAATATTCACTCATTAAAAACTTCCAAGAATGATAACAAATATCATCATATTCGAATAATAAACAACTGAATTTTGCTAAAACCTTGTCACAATATTTAAATTTTCACAATGAATGATGTCATCTGCTACAATGAAACTCTTCATCAAATACCTTCAACCATACGGCATACACAATGAAAATTTTGTCCTTCATATTTTCTTCTTTGTCATTCTACATGAGTCTAGGTGCAATCTTTAGCTTAATTAGTTTTTAATGAACACCTATTTTAGGCAAGAAAAGAAACCAAAAAAAAAAAAAAAAAAGATAACAAAAGGTAAGGAAAAAAATCCTTATATTACCATTCCAATTTTCTAAACATTACTGGCATCTAAAACTTAAAATACATGAAGAAAATTTTTGGGATGTTAAAATTTAGTAAAAGTATTTTAGACATTACACAATGAAATATTTTAAGATGCATAAGCTTTCATTAGAGTTTAATTGAGAGAATAAAAATATGACATATTTTTCTTTTTTCAAAATATTAAGGGGAAAATTACTTGATTTTAAAGTTTAAGGAGGCATTGTAAGTTACCCCAAACATAAAGGATGAAAAGTATTTTAATCCTAAGTTTTTGTTTTTTGTTTTGTTTTGTTTTATGTGTGTGTGTGTGTGTGTGTGTGTGTGTGTGTGTGTGTGTGTGTAAAATATGTGTTTTTACCTAAAATGGAGTAGAAAGATAAAAATATATATATATATATATATATACAAAAAATCAACCTAAGAAAACTGTATGTGAAACAATGAATTTTGGCTTAACAAAAATTGACTAATATAAAAAATTTTAAAAACACAAAGAATGACACAACATTTTCATAATAACTTTATAACTTTGTTATATTTTATTTTGACTTGTAAAGAATTGACACCTTAGCAGTTGTAAAAATATTGTGACGACAACAAGATGTATTAACATTTTTCACAAGAGAAATGCTATGTCCACAATATTTTCATTACAAATCATAAGTAATAGGTTGTTATGAGTTGTTATTAGTGGGCAAAAAAATAATTTCATTGGTAAGTTTAGATTAGAATAACAATATACCACCTAAGATTTGTTATTAAAATGTTGTGGATGCCGTACTTTCTTTTTTCGCAATACTTTATTTATAGATGTGGTAATAGCGTTAAATATTAAGTGTTATATCTATAATATTTCTACATTACTTATACAACAAATCTTCTATTGTAATTTATTAATGATTTTAATTTGAACCCACTAGTAAAATTATTTTTTCCATCAATAATAATAAATAATAACTTCTTACATAAGATTTATTGTGAAAATGTTTGGGCATAATATTTTTTTTAATGTTAAAATTTTTTCTTTCTCACCAAAGTCACCCTTTTGGCTTGTTATAGAAGGCAAAGGTTGAAAAAACCAAATATACTATAGCTAGAGTCAAGGGCTCTTTATATATGGTTAGTTGGCTTGTTACAAAAGACAAAAGTTGAATAAACCAAATGTACGGTAGGT
The DNA here is from genome assembly GCA_032878915.1 of Castanopsis chinensis. Taxonomy (NCBI): domain Eukaryota; kingdom Viridiplantae; phylum Streptophyta; class Magnoliopsida; order Fagales; family Fagaceae; genus Castanopsis; species Castanopsis chinensis. The sequence goes on along the minus strand of JAVQMG010000115.1, from coordinate 5,321,309 downwards.
AGAGCCATTGGCTCTTTTTATATAGTTAGTAGGGTTGATAATTTTTTGTTTGTGAAAGTCTTAATTATTATTTTTTCCCCTAGAAGGTGAGTCCAGAGATGTTGGCATGGCAAGTGGCATATGGCCAAAATGCTAGAGGTGAAAGCCCAAGAGTGGAAACAAATTTGGTCCAGTGGGTGGCTTGGCCCATCAATGCACTAGTTATGCTAGATAAAAATGGGCCAAAACTACCCCCATTTGATCTTCTATTCTTCTTGTAAGTGGGTTTCATGCTCACTAGGAGTATCTGATCTTCTATTCTTCTTGTAGGTGGGTTTCAATCTCACTAGGAGTTTCATGCAGGCCAACCGAAACAAGTACATAACTTTCAAGCACACTAGAGTAGTATAAGGGTTTGTTTGGTTGGAGAATGGAAAATTGTGGGAGGATAAAAAATATTTGGTTTTCCCTCTTGTGTGTTTGGTTGGAGGGGTGGAAAAGTGGGAGGGTGAAAAAGTCTTTTATTTGGTTGGAGATAAAAGGAAATGAAGGAAAATCTAATTTATATAAATTGACTATTATACCCGTGTTACATAATATGTAAGAAATATATTTATTTGTACTCATTAAATAATATAAAATTTACCACATCATACATGTAAATTTATATTATTATAATGTAAAAATTACAATAGTGTACATATAAATTTAATTGGGCAAAAGATTTTGTATCAACTTGATCAAGCACGTTGAAAAAAAAAAAAAAAAAAAAAAAAAAAAAGAGAGAAGGGAACCTAGACGTTGGTGTGCTGTAAAGGTAAGGATGAGAAGAGAAAGTCATCAGGCCATGAATGAGGGGTAAGTGAGGGTATTTGTGTAAAAGTGCTTTCACAGCTCTTTTCTCTCCACATTTTCCTCCCGATTTGAAAGGATTTAAAAAGTATGCCTAAGGGAGAAAACTTTCTCTCCTGTTTTCTATTTCTCCTATTTTCCTTCTCCAACCGAACAATGGAAAATAACATTTTCCATTCTATTTTTCTCTTTCTATTTTCCATCTGTGAATACCCCATTTTACAACTTGTATTTAACCAACTGGTAGATCTTCAGATTTGTGATACAAAACAAATCTTGAAGCGCTAACGATCATAATGGTATGTCATGGGTTTTTATCAGACCACTTGATCAAAAGTTATCATACAAACAATTTTCAAATATTCACGGCTCACCTACATGATAGGCCCGATCACGTCCTATCTTAAACACTTAATTTTGATTGGTTCCAACAAGAATTAATTTAAAATTAATTAAGTGTGAATTTTGATTAGATTTCATTTTATTTATTTATTTATTTTTTAATAAAAAATGTTTTTCTTTATGGCATCTTATTTGCTCTTTTGAAAAACAATTTGGAGAGAGAAAGATATGATCGATGAAAAAATAAAAAATAAAAAAAATGCTAAAATAAAAATGTTGTTATCTTTAGCAGAAACTTGAATCCCATTTTTGGCCTGGAAAACGTTGAAATTTGATTTTCTCTATTTCTGGAAAATTTGTAGAGAATTGAATTTCCTTTAAATAAAAACCAATCCCAAATCAATTGGAATTTTGAGCAGAAAGTTATGGCCAAAATACGAAAAAAGTGCAGAAGATAACACAATTCAGCATCATCTTCAATTTTCTTTCAAAAATTTCAAATGAGGATCAACACCCAATCTGATCAAGCTTATCTAATAGGCTTATTCCCTCCCTTAGCTTTAGAAGAAAGCTTTTGAAAAACAAGTTGGATAGGAAAACAGATACATTCTTTGAAAATTTTCAAAAAATAGAAAAACGCTCAAAAAACGTTGTTATCTTCAGCAGAAACTTAAATCACAATTTTTCTCTATTTCTGAAAAATTTGTAGAGAATTGAATTTTCTTTCAGAAAACACCAATTTTGAATCAATTGGAATTTTGAGCAGAAAGTTAGAGCCAAAATACGAAACAGGTGCAGAAGATAACACAAGTTCATCATCATTTTCAACTTCCTTTTAAAATTCAAATGGGGATCAACACCAAATCCGTTCCAGCTCATTTAAATAGGTTTATCTCCTCCCTTAGCTTCAGAAGAAAGCTAATAACTTAGCTTTAAAGCCAAGCCATCCCTTCCCCTATAAATAGAGAAGACCTCTTCCATTTTCTGGACCCCCAGAATCCCTTTTAGAGAGCTAGTGAAAAAGCAGAGAAGAAAAGCTGTTGTGCAACCATTGTTCTTACTTTGTTTGTAGTTTAGTACTTTCTTGCTTTCTCCCTAGCCCTTTAAGTGATCATTTTCCCCTTTAATTTATGCTCTATGCTGGTAAGTAGTTAATAGTGTTCTTTAAGTTTCTGCACATGTTTGAATAAATACTTCTAAGTTATTATTTGTTTCTTTCATGATATGCTTGGATGAACATGCCTATATATCTCATTGATATTCCTTTTAAATGCTTAGATGAACACTTCTAGGCTAATACACAAATTTTCTCTTGAATGCTTAGATGAACAATTCTAGTTAAAACACAACTTTCTCTTGAATACTTAGATGAGCATGTCTAGGTAGTTGTTTTACTTTGTTAAATGCTTGAACAAACATGTCTAAGGATTTTGATTTTCTCTAGATGAGAATGTCTATGGGATTTTCCTTTACTTCTTTTCATAATTACTTGGATGATCAAATATGCTTAAATTTTTTTTTTCTCTTTGCAATTATGTTGATGACACATAACATGACAATTTTGTTTTTTTCTTCACACGCTTAGACAAACATATTTAGGCTAGGAATTCTTTGTTTACATTGATTTCTTGGATGAACATGCCATTACCTTCATGATTTCTTTACATTAATATTGTTATCTAACAAATTTCACTTTATGTTTCTCTTTATGTGAAATTCCCCTAACACATATTTGTTTACAATTCTTGCAAATTAACATATTTGTATGACATATTGTTTGTATTGGTTTGACATGACATGATATTGGCCACCTTAACCTAGGAGACCGGTTTTACCGGGCGAGATGGGTGCTTAATCCCTTCTCATCTCGTAAATTAGCCTCCGAACCAAGATCAAGGGTTCTAGACTATGCTATTGTGTATGCAATTTCACATTTTTTTAGATGTAACTAGGAAATAAAGCAATGTAATTTATTTTTCTTAGATTGTATCTAGGATAAAAGGCATTGTAAATTTTTGTTACAAAATTGATATAAATTGTCATATATTAATACAACAAAAGCATTTTTTATATTGAAGGTTTTCTTATTTTTCCATTTAAATTAAATAAGTGGCGACTCCATGTAAAATCCTCGATCTAGGGGGAGTTCATTTTACAGTGAATTTGACATTTTGAGCATCATGATCCCACTCATTTGCATAGGTTAGGCCTAGTTTGAGAAAAATTGGAAGGCTAGGGTCACAGTCGCTCACACCATCCTCCTTGTTTTCAGCACAACCAAACACACCCTAAGGCTCCCAAATATAGGGAGGTGCCATTTGTTACTAATATAATGTATTATATTTATTTGTTTAGCATGTTAATTAAGGTTGCTTCACCTTGGAAAAAATTTTTAAGGCCCTCTCTATTGGCTAATAGAATACATTGTATATTAAAAAGGCTCTCACTATATCCAAAACACGTAAAAAAATTTCTATTAAAATGTAAAGAGAATGAAAGCCCCATTGTATCCCACTTTTTATCTTCTTCTTTTTTCCCTTTATATATTTAAGTCTCCACATACGTTTCCACATCTGTACCTATAATCACATCATATCACTTTGAACAAAACTTATACCCTTCTCTCTACAGATACTCGTTTACACCTTCTCTATTCCTATTATCCATGGTTTGATGTGATATATACATCAATCCACTTTTTTTTTTCACTTTGCTTCAATTTTGCTGTTTGTAAGGTGCTCTCCATAAATATTCCTTATCACAGTGAATGAACTACCATCTTGGAGATATACTATTCATTGTCATTGTGCTTTGCTGTCACAATCACCTTATCAACAACAAGGTAAACTAAGTAAAACCCAGCACCGAATTAACCAAATCATGCTAACATCCGCTCTGGCTTGTAAGGTAAATTTGCTCGTCCCAGATCTTGTAAACCTAAATTGTTCATCAATTCGATAACCAAAAAATAATTGTAAGGTCACAATTTGCACCCAAACCCAAACTTAAGATTAGGATAGGCCCCAAAAACCGAATACAATGAATTTGTAGAAAATGGGCTTGAAATCTAGGTTTTAGTGATTTTAAATAACAAAGATGATGAGCTAGATTGCAACATTATACAAATGAGATAGTTTGTAAAACAAAAACTATCCTTGGACTTAAGCCGAGGAGGTTGGCTCCTTATTTCTCTCTTTCCTCTTTCTTAAAGATAACTAATAGGTAATGATCTTAATGTCTACAGTGTTTTCTCCCTTTTCTCTTCGATCCCCTTCTTCACAGCCTCCTTTCTTCTTATATCCCATCCGCCCGCTTTATCCTTGCTCTCCACGTGTAGATCCAAATTGCTCACGTAGATACTTGTTCCATCAGCACCTCCCTAAAGTCTTTAGGTAACAGTTGTAAGGCTGGAAATCATTGTTCAGATATCACTTCCTCATTAATGTGACCAGAGACTTAGGTACAAAGCATTCAATGAGGTGGTAGTAGCTTTCTAAGAGATATTTCCCTACCACCCTTGCTCTTTGTGCCCTTATGAGACATATCTTCATCCCCACGATCTTCCAAAATATCATTCTAGTCAACACGACGTACCACCTGATCCTTATTGTATTTAGCCGAAGATGTACCCCTCAGATTATTTACATTCACTTCGTCCACCATATTTGCTCTTAGGTCTGCAAGTTGGATACCATTATTACCATCAATCCGTCCTCAGCCAAGTAGGCGTCCTCGGACCAAACCTATGGCCCAAAAACATATCTTAACCCTTTTATCCCCACAATAATAATAATAAAATACAATAAATCCCAAAATTTTCCTCACGTGCGAGAGGTAAACATTATTTGGTTTTGTTTTTAATTAGTGAAGTGTTTGATTTAAATTCCAAGAGATTAGAGCTCTCAAGTCTAAAATCTCAATGAAGCCAAATCCAGCAAGTGTGGTTGGATCCAGCCTCGTCCAACCTAAACTCGATGAAACCGGTGAATTACTTCGATTTCGCTAGAAAATCCAATGGCTCATGACCAGATCGCCAAAGGACACGAGCTGCTTCATGGCGACTTAGGCCATACAGCTCCTCCACTCGCTCCAAGGAAGGACCCAACTCTAGTGATGATTACAAACCCTATGTCTCCTTCCACATCGGCAATCTAACCTTAGCCCAAAAAAAAAAAAAAAAAAAAAAAAAAAAAAAAAAAAAAAAACCCCTTGATTTTGGGATTGTGATTCATTTAGGATTTTATCATAATTTGCCATCTTCCTTAAGCTGGGTTTTGTTTGTTTTGTTTTTTGTTTTCACTACATTTTTTATTTTTTAAGTTTAATGCACATGGCATCTAAGTTGATATAAAAATTATTTTTTATCTTAGTCGTTAGCCACATTAGCATTTTCATCCTTTACTTAACGGTTGAGACTAATTTTATACAGTACCAAAAGGTTAAGGACTAAATTGACACTTTTGAAACAATAAGGACTAAATTGAAATACATCGAAAATGTCAGGGACTAAATCCGTAGTTTACCCAATTGTTAATGAGTATTTATAGTTAAAACAAATTATTTAATGAGTTATTTGATTTTGTTTAAATAATATAGTACATTTTTTTTTGGAGAAAAAGGGTAAGTCAACTTTATTATGGTAAATCAAACTTAAATATATCATCCAAATCACGTGGTAGATCTTCTAACCACACATCAAAATCTGCAGAAGAAATTGCTCTACGAGCAAGGGCATGAGCTAATTTATTACCCTTATGCTTAACATGAAAAAATCTACACCTCACAGTAGAAGATAGGAATCTAATATCATCAACAACATACCCAAACATAGTCCAGACTGGTCTAGTGTCATTAATCGCCTGAATAACCCTCGAAGAATCACCTTCAAACACCAACTGATTAATGCTAAGTTCTTTGTCAAAGCTGATTGCTCGACGCGCTGCTAAAGCCTCCACCAAATCCATGGAACCAGGGTACCTCAGTTTCTCACTTAAAGCTGCAATAATCTGCCCTTCCCAGTCTCAAATAAGTACTCCAACGCCTGCACTACCTTGATCAGCAAATAACACACCATCAAAGTTGGCTTTATATTGACCATAATTAGGCAGCTTCCACTGAAGATCCTCACTGTGATCAATTACCTGATTATCCATCTTCTGAACAGCCAAGAATTCACGCCACAACTCTATAGCCCGCTGAACAACCTCATCAACCCGCCAAGTTCTCTGTTTTAGACGTACCCTATTACGCCGCTCCCAAATACTCCAAGCAACCATGGCAAAACGGGCACACAAATCAGCCGAGCCCTGCAAACACAAGAACTGAACAAGATCTTCAAAGGTTGAGAATCTCTGGGTCTGGAGAAAGGAAAACCGAGCATCAGACATCCAAATGGCTTTCACTCCATCACAATACCACAAAGCGTGAATACTATCTTCCATGCAGTCACGACACAAATCACACAAACCTTTGGAAACCACTGGCACTTGTGCAAATTCAATTTCGTGGGCAGAAAATTGCTCACAACTCTCCAAACACAATGCCTTACTTTATTAGGCACACAAAACTTTCAAATGCTATTCCACAAACTCTTACCCGCCTCTATATTGGATGAACTAGCTTGCTCCTAGAGCCTCAACAAATCAAGCAACCTATACGCACTTCGGACTATGTATTCTCCGTTTGAAGACAGAGGTCAAATTAGAGCATCAGTTGCTGCATAATTACTAACAGGAATACCTTTAATGATCTCAGCCTCCCACGGATAGAAACTCTGATCAATTAGCTCCTCATTCCAAATTCTTGAACCTAGTAGGAACAAATCACGAACCACCTACAAAGAAGGATCCTGCTGTGGAGACAACACTCTACCACTCCCATCCGTCGACAACCATCTATACTGCCATATCTGAATATTCACCCCATCACCCACTCTCCATCTTGCACCCTTTAGAACCCCCTCTTTGGCTTGCAAAATACTTCTCCAAGCAAAGGAACACTGAGGAGACAACTCCGCATCAAAAATATTGCCTGAAGGAAAATATTTAGCGCGCAGCACCTTGAAAGCTAATGAATTTCTAACATGAAATAATACAGTACATAATTACATATAAATAGTTTTATCCGTCTTGTAATAAAATAAACTGTCTGAAAACGAAATAAAATTACAATTGGCCCGAATGGTGAAAATGCAAAATAACCCGTGGCCCAACTCCACTCTTTCTGAATGCGGTTTCACAGCAACAAGTCTCGCTCAGAACTTTCATAGAACACCTAGCAAGCTTATTTAAAATCCTCATTATTTTTCTTTCTTTCCCGTTACGACAAGAATTAATAAACAAACCTTCCCTCTAATACACGTGGCAGAAACCCAGAACCACCTCCGAGCTAACGTGTCAAACCCCTTCACCTTCACAAGCCACCACCGTCACCGTCACCATCACCATAGCTCCTTCATTACCAAACCAACTCGATTCTTTCAAAGTTTCAGTCACATCACACAAAACAAACAAACAAACAAACAAACAATGCACAGCTTCAAACCCTGCCTCCGGTTCTCCAAATCCACTGCGTACCGTTACTACTCATCAAACCGTTTGTTCTCTCCTCACAACCTTGAAACCGCTGGGCCCATTGCCGCGAAGCTGGATTCACGGTCCGTGGTCCGGTTCCGAGGCCCAGACACTGTAAAGTTCCTGCAAGGCTTATTGACCAACGATGTTCGGAAATTCAGTGAACCCATGGGTGAGAATGAGAGAACCTCCACGTTGCCAACACCGAATTTGCCAACCGTCTCTGTTCCTCCTATGTACGCCGCGCTCTTGACCCCTCAGGGAAAGTTCCTCTACGACCTCTTCCTTTACAAGCCGCCTAAGCCCGACAAGTCCGGTTCCGGACCTCGGTCTGACCCGGACCAATCGTTTGAACTGTTCGCGGATGTGGATGCTACTGTTTTGGATGAGCTCTTGGAGACCTTCAAAAAGTGAGTTTGGGTTTTTTCTGAACTGGGCTTTGGTTTACTGGTTTACTAAATGCTTTTTTTTTTGGGGGGGAATTTTAATAAAGTAAGCTTTGTGAATTTTTATATGTTTTGGCTTAAAAATATATTTAGTTGAGTTTGTTCCGTGAAGACAACAATGTTAATGTTGTATTCAACTTGTTGGCTAGTGTGTGTGTGTGTGTGTGTGTTTTGCTGAATTTGTTATTGGTTTGCACAATTCGGTCTTGAACTAAACTTATTTGGATTTCTTTGGAAAAATTTAGTTAGTGACAAATTGACAATACGGTTTCTTCTGTCGATAATCAAGTATAACAAGTTGTATACCAGTATAATCTGATTTTGGTAGTGCACCATTTATGTTAACTTTGCAATGGAATAGTCACTATATGTAAATTATGAAGCATGTCAAGTCCCACCATGCGCTAGTTCATCTGGATTCTCCTCTGTTGAAATATGTGAAGTTATTGTTTAGCTGTGGAAAATAACAAAATGAGATGAGAATTGAGATTGTAAAGTTAAGTTTTTGGGGAATCATTGCATTCAAATATTTTTTCTTGGCCTATGGTTTTATTTTCTATTAGCTTCTTAGTTGGAGTATAATACATTTAATGCAGAAACATCAAAGTTGCATTCTTGATAAATTAACAATTCTCCCATAAGCTTAAGTTATCAGGAAATGCATGAATTTAATCATTAAACAATTATTTTGACACATCCTGTTATGATAAAAATTAACAAGAACAACTTTTTCAAGCCGAATGATTGCCAACTTGTTGTGGAGTATAATATATTGTGACATATTATATTTAATTTCACAATTTTTATACCCCAAACCAATTGTTTTTGTTATTAGGAAATGATGAATTTAATCAAAGTTTCCTTGAAGATACATGATCATTCGTGAACCAAGACTTCTTTTTCTTTCTTTTGCAGTTCCTGTCTTAAATATGCATGCTTGTGACTGGCTGCAACTGCAAGAAGTAATCAGTTCCATCTTTGTGTGTGATGCTGTACCTCTTTAATCTAAGCTTGTGAAGAATATGATCTGAACCATTACCAAGGCTAGCCTTAGTGTATATGATTTGAACCGTTTGTTGTACCTCTTCATGTTCTTCTATTCACATTGTATTAACCTGTCTTGGAATTGCCAAGCCTGCAATATTCTTTCAAGGGAGCAGATGTGTACTTTCTGTATGGCAATATTAGCTTTTAAATTTAGGTAACTTCCATTTATTTATTTTAAATTTTATGGCAGCAGATATCGAGTAAGGTCTAAGGTTGAGATTGAGAATGTGGCAAAAGACTTCTCTTGCTGGCAGCGGTATGGTGGGAACCTTCCTGAAAAGTTCTCATCTACAGAAGAACCAGAGGCTGGTAGTGTTGGCTGGGGTGCTGGTGTTGATTGTCCAGGCGAGTCAGCTTCACGTGGAAATAATCTTGGATGGCAATGGTTTAATGATCCCAGATTGGATTCTCTAGGTTTCAGGGGGATCTTTCCATCAGATATAATACGTGTGTTTTATAAGCTTATGCTAGATCTGTATAAGTTTACTGCATCACAATGTTTTTAGAGGCTTATGGTTACATTATGGATAATTGAGAGATCCACTCAAGCTGCAAATGATTTTTCCTTTTGTGCCTGTTGCAGCACCTTTAATTGAAGCTGACAAAGAAACAGATGAACAGAATTACCTGCTCTGGAGATTACAGAAGGGGGTTGCAGAAGGCTCAACTGAGATTCCAAAAGGTATACTTTATTTCCTCCTTGATTGTATGCTTGAACTTTTTGCCATATTTTCCTGAATGTGATGTAAGGAGTACCAAAACAATTTTATTTAATTTAGAAATTAATTGTTTTTTACTAGTAGTACATTGGATTTTATTTTAGGTCTTCTTAACTAATTAGATTATTAGTATTTTATTTAATTTCATAGAGTATATTTTCATGATTCAATAATTGAGCTTTGGCCCAAGTCAATGAAGATTAGAATTTAGTCTCAGTAGTCTATATAAGCAAGCAACTGTAATTCGATGGAGACAAGTTTGCTTGAGTAATAAGATTTTATTGGAATTTTTCCCATTCCGTGATGCTGATTCCAGGCAACCTTAAGTGCTAATTTGTAGGTTTTTTATTCTGCTTGGTGTTGACTCCAAGCAATCCTAGGTGCTAAGTCCTAGGTTTACTTTTATGTTTCTATTCTTGCTCAATCCCCTTTAAGAATTTTTGTAGCATTAGTTTTGGTGTTGGAGCTCATTGTTGTTCTACATTAGATTGTATTCTAGATTGAGGTTTTCAATCTAACTGATTGTAATATTCTTGTTTTACCGCCCAACACCCCCTCCCCTCCAAATTTGTTGTGGCAAAGAATTTGTCTGCATTTTGTAACTTGTGAGTTGTGACCTTATTATTCCCCATGTTTTTCTCCTTTCATTTATGATGATAATTTTATCTTCATGTATAAAATGTATGTTGACATGTTATTATGAAGTAATTTTTGTAGTTTAGAAAAAAGAAAATTCACGGAATTGTTTTCATCATGTTTAGGTGAGGCAATGCCTCTTGAATACAATCTTGCTGGTCTGAATGCAATAAGCTTTGACAAAGGGTGCTACGTGGGCCAAGAGCTTGTAGCTCGTACGCATCATCGAGGTGTCATTCGCAAGCGCTTGCTTCCATTAAGGTTTCTTAACGATAGTGGAGAAGGTAATCTTCCCTTCCTCTGAATTTCTCCCCTCTTTCCGTTTCCTTTTGTCTTGGCATATCCCAAGCATTTTCATTTCTGCTTCTCAGAAGTGGAGCAAAAGGTTGCTCCTGGCTCAGAAGTGATAGATACTGCCTCCCACAAGAAGGCTGGTACTCTGAGGACTGCACTTGGGTGTCGTGGGCTTGGTCTTTTGCGGTTGGAGGAAGCCTTCAAAGGATCAGGTGCATTGATCGTACAAGGACAGGAGAATGTGAAGGTTGAGGCTATTAGACCAGATTGGTGGCCTGCTGAATGGTTTCAAGAGTATCAACTGCATGGTGCAGTTGCTTAGCTTGCTTGTTCAGAGAAAAAGCATAGCACTTCTGGTCTTGATCAATGCTAATGTCTTGTCATGGCGATTTTGCTGGTAGTGAATGTACTTCTAATGGTTAAACTTTATACTACTTTACATTTTTCTTTTTATGAGAAATAAAATGAGGCCTTCTAATGGTTAAACTTTATACTACTTCACATTTTTCTTTTTATGAGAAATAAAATGAGGCCGTTTTACTATTGTAGTAATGCTGATTTAAACATCATATACTATGTATAAAAGCAAAAGTCTTTTCCTGGAATTAGCAATTAAGGCTGTGTTGCCACGTTCCCCTAAAAAATCTGCCATGTTCACACTTTTAAAGGCCAAAAAAGCCCAATCGTTACATTGTTTGAAGCCCGATCGGTGAAAAAAATATATAAAAATCAAATAACAGTTTGAAAATTGAGAGAGACCAGGTAAAAATCAAATAACAGTTTGAAAATTGAGAGAGATCAAGTAACAGTCCGTCCAAAGAAAGAGAACGGTAGAGAGAGAGTTGGTTAGACACAGTGCGAGAGATTGACTGATTGGAATATTTTTTGGAAGAAGGGGAGAATAATCGTTAGATTGCTTAGTTGATGCACCATGGATTAAGAGAGAGGTGCCACCACAAGTTTTGCCATCACTGTAAGCCACTACCCACTCTTAGACTACCGGAATTGCTACTGGTAAAGTTCTGTTTTAAATTTAAAATTATAGGGTTTTTCGTTTTTAGGGAAAATTATACTTTACCACCCTAAACTATACACCAGATTACACTTTGCACCCTAAACTATTCAAATGCACACTTTGCACCCTAAACTATTCAAATGCACACTTTGCACCCTAAACTATCACTCTTATCACACTTTACACCTCAATGTTACTTTTACCATTAAGTTAGACATAAATTATCACTCTAATTTACCTGTAAAAGTAATGTTGGGGTGTAAAGTGTGATAAATGTGATAGTTTAGGGTGCAAAGTGTGCAAATTTAAAATTATAGGTATAGTTTAGGGTTTTTGGTTTTTATTTAGAAAATTAATTGGAGGCTAATTACGAGTTAGATTAGTATTTTGGGTAAGATTTGGTTTTGATTAAGGGATTTGGTTAGAAGAAGTTTTGTTTTTAGGGTATTTAGCTTGGCTCAATGTTTTGGGTATTTAGAATCGATTTTGAATATTTGGGTTGCTTTGATTTTGAGTTCACATAAAATGAAGATCTACTTTGTTATTCAAAGTGCAAACCTTTGAGTAATCAAAACTACACCTAAGTTTTATTTTAAATTTTAAAGTTTTTGCGTTTGCTGTTTTTGAATAGTCCCTTTTTTAAAGCCATTGGAACTATGCAGGTTAATCTTGAAATACTGTGAGTATTGTTAAGAATGTACCTTTTATATGAAATTGAAATTGAAAAGAGAGAAATAAATTAGAGAAGAAGGCAACTATTTGAAGTGGTAATTCTGGATCTAACTCTATCCAAGTTGCATTGGCAAGTATATATGCTGTATAGATATAGTTGTATTCCTAACTTATTGTAGAGAAACTTAGTACAGTATATATTTACTATGATTGATTGCACCAATTATTTAACAACTCTCCATGGTGATTGTTAGGAAACATTATCTAGAACATTAGGTGAATTGCTCTATTTCTGAAATTCTTCTCCTATTGCTTTCTTTCTTTGCCACGCATCTCTGCTTTGTTCATTATATGCATGTACATTTTAAAAGTGAAAGGCTACACCAGTTTTGGGAATCTTAATACACCGTTAAGACTGATGTAAAATAAAGCAAAAGGGCTGTCATGACCGTTAGTTTCCACACCAACGCCAGCCTTAAATAGTTGGAACCATAGGCAAACACACCATTAGATCATTGAAACCTCCACCAAGAAAGGTTTTTTTTTTACCCTTTTTAGATTTAGGATAAAATACAACTTGGTTTGGGACATTTTGATGGATTTGTATAGGTTTAGGTATTTTTGGTAGATTCAGTTTTGTTCTTGATAATTTGGGCAAAACTTAATTCTCAGATGATGGCCTTATTGGAATTTTTGTATTGTGATTTGATACGTTGATGTGGGAATTCTGTTGGAACTATGGCATCTTTCTATGATGTTAGATATTACAATATGGCAGCCTTGAATTTTTTTTTTTTTTTTTTTTGGGGTGTTGTTGTTGTTCTTTTATCTTCTTCTTTTTCTTTTCTCCTTTTATTAGCTTATGGGATTTGATGATCTGCATATGTAACTACATTTTCTAAACTTTATAGGCCTTGATGTTTGAATGAAAATGATCTTAATAATCTCATATTGAATTCGTTATATATTTTTTATTTTATTTTATAGGCTAAGCGGGCAGCTATTCTTTGACGATAACTTGATATTATCCAACCAACTGATGTAAATGCTCTTAGGGTGTGTATGTGCGCATGTATCTATATCTATCACACACACACATTGAATCCCTATGTTTACTTGAAATTAAAAGTTATTGTTTGGCTCATATATGCAACACTATTCACTCTAAATAAAGAAATGGATTACTTTACTTTAACTTGGTTGATTCAAGCAAAATTTAAAAATTGATCATCCTTATGTTTATAAAATTGTTTGAATTGTTTAGATTTATAAGAAATATGATTATTATACATAAAAAGGGAATTTTATGAGGCACCATTGCATCATTGTTTTGCCCTATACATATGTTCTTCTGTTTTTGTTTCTTTTTTATTTATTTATTTTTTCCAGTTGGTTGATGAGGAAGGGAATGAAATCTTGATTTTGATCCAAATTTGGTTTATTGTCCAAATGATGGCACTTACACTATGAAAAAAGTTCTGATTCAGAATACTAAACAATGGAGTTGGTAAGGTAGGAGATCTATGTTTCCTCATTGTTCAGTCATCCCAATCTGCTTCCACTTCGTGATCATGCTATAATTTCGATTAAGGTAATCAGTCAAAGTGGTTATTCCTATCTAATGTACAATTATTATTCATATATTTTTCTTAGTATAAAATTGGTGGTATGGAATAGTTTTGGCTTTGACTTTGGTCACTGAGCCACAAGAAGTTGAAACATTTCATTTAAAGACAAGGAAATGTGGTAAACACATTGGCAGTTATTATTATTGGGTTTGCAATGTTGCGTACCTTGAAGTTCAACTTATTTGAATTCTCATTTTTCCCTTAGCCAGGCAATTTTTCTTCCCTCAATTGTCATACTTCTGGAATTTTTAAATTATTATTATTATTTATATAATAAATAAAAAATTAGAAAAAAATTCATGAATTGTGCGATAACTTTGATATATGTTTGGGTCGTTTTAATAAAGGTATTTCAGTTAGAATTGGTTTTTGATATGGTTTTTGTGGGGGGTAAAGGCGTCAAAATACCAGGTGTGCCTTGGGCCTGGTCCGAGAACGTGGACTCCGCCAAAGGGGCCATAAGTCGAGAGTAGGGCCTCCTAAAACGGGGGCCCAAGGCCCGCCGACTAGGGCATCGGCCAGTTGGGAGAGAGTCTGAAGAGAAGGTCTCCTCGGACAGCAGGGTCAAGGACCGAAGAGCGCATCACGGCGCCCAAAGAAGAGCTCTTAAAGCTCAGCGAGTCATACCAAGCTTCAACAGGACGCCGAGGAGGGGGACAAGGGGGACGTGTACTGCATAAAGCTACTGCCACCGCATTAAAAGCTTCTCACCTACCTGCCTGAGGCCGCATTAATGGGGAGGTGACTTTTGAGGGGGCAGTAGTCAGCTTTATAGCCATTGGGGAGCATTTTCTGGGAAAAGATGGATGGGAGAGGGACCCAACATGATGGCTGCACAAATGGGAAACAGGGAGGGGGAGTATAAATAAAGAAGAGGAGGCCACTGAAAAGGGATCCAGACCTTTTTCCCACAAAGAAGACTCTCTCTCCTTTCCTAGAAAAGCAAGGGAAGCTTGAACTGAAACTCCTCAGCCAGCGTCCGAGGAGGGCCAAAGTCCCTCCACTAGTTCGTTGTACACCGGTAGTGAACTTGGTCCATACGCCATCGCTTTCCTGAGCCCCAGGAAGTCTAGGTTTCGAGTCCACTCTCTACAAATTCTATTGTGTAGGCCACTTGCGCCGGCCCAGCCACACATTTGGGCCTAAGGCCTACTTTGTGTCCTTACAGTTTTTGGTAATTTTTCAAGCCTTTAGATCTGCATCATGCTTCTTGAATGACTATTCTAGATTAAGAGTTTCCAAACTTTTCACTCAACTTTCATCAAGAACAATTTTAGGTATACTTATCTCTCTTTTGTAGTCAATTGTAAATTTCATTTATCATTGATTTCTTTTTTCCTGGGTTTGTAGGTGGAAAGGGGTGAGTCCTTAATGCAATCCAAGTGTGAGAAGATAAGGTACAACCACCTATAGTTTTTTACTTTATTGAAATCTCTTTGAATTTGTGCTTCCAAAGTTTGTGCCGAAAATGTTCAAATTTGTTGAATCGAAGGGTTTTGATACAATGATTTGTTTTGATTTGTAATGTCTGCATATTTATGGAAAAGTAATTTAATTGCCTTTTCTAATTGTCTGGTTACAGAGAGGCATTAACATATTCATCTTGCTTAATGGGGAAGTGGCTGACCTCTTAAAGGGATCAAGCTATCCTTCTACTAGCTTAAGATTGTATCTTTTAGATCTTTTCCCCATATCTTAGCATGTAACAATTAATTGTCCCATATTTTTTCAAAATTTCCTCTCTATTTAATTTAGATACTTGGTGACAAGTGAAGCCATTTTTTTTCCAAAGAAAAACATGTGTGATGGTTTGAACATCAGCAAACCCAAATTCTATATTTTAGAGTTTTGGTTCAAAAATACTATCAAAAAGTATTTAATTATCTAAAAACTTTTTAGAATTTGCTTTGTTTTGCAAAGCTTATATTGGGGGAAGACATGACTAGAGTCAACAAATGTGTCTGTACTACGTAGTTACTATTTCAAATGCCATAATGACCCTCTATGGTAATCCTTTAATAAGATATTTAAAAGCCTAATGGAGAGTGACTACTCTTAAATAATTCAATTTATTTACTCATATTTTTCATCTTTCGCGGCAATTGCATACAAGTAAATTAGAGGAAGAATCTCACGATCCTGACAAGAAGGCTTTATGAAAAATATAACCAATATTGCAAAATTTAGATGAATTGAAAAATTGTTGGGGTAAAACATTTTAGACGCAGCATTGGTGCTTCATTGAAGTTTAAGTTGTTTTCCTCTTATTTCTACGTAAGTTATGAGATATCTGTTAGGTGATGGCAAGTACACCAAGTTCAGGATTTTTATGTCAATCTTCTTGCACTGCAAAAGCTTGACATGATGCTCAAAGTAAGTCAAGTTTTATTTGCTTAAAGTCACATTTTTATTATTATTTAAAGATAAACACTATTTTCTCTTAGGTATGGCAGCTCATAAAAGCGTAAATATTCTTTGATAGGAAATGTTGGATGGTTTTGAAGATATTACATTTTTATACACAAAATCGAAGAGCATTGTGAATAATTCCAACTTTATGAAAGTAATAAAAATAGTGGATGCAAATTTCATATGTTCCTCTAAGTGGACTCTTTGAGAAGGGAAGTACACATATGAAGTGATTTAAAGAGACTAATGTTTAAACTTTTTAAGGGATATTGGATGCTGTATGTTTAAATATACTACACTATTTAGCTTTGAATGCATGCAATGGAAGAATGAGAACTAAGTTTATGTTGAATGTAAACTTCATTAATACATAAAATGATCCTGCACATTGCGTGGGTTAAAAGCTAGTTACTATAACAAATAGCACTGTAAGTGTAGAGAGGGGCAGTGGAAAAAATATTGCTGGTAGAAAACGTGAAGAAAATGAATGCAAAGTCAATACTTCCTTTTCTGAATGTCTATACCTTTTTCCATCCAGGTTTTCTCCTCATGATCCTGCGCATTATGTTCCATTTGATTTTACTAATTAGGAATGTATGAGGTTCTGTCAATTAGAGAATTTCGTTAAAGTAAAATTCTTTTGCTACATTATTATGTAATGATAGTTTGCTTTCCAAACTTTATCTATTAAAATTATTAAGAAAATTTGTTGTTAATGAAACTCTGTTATTCCCTTCAACAAAACAAAAACACAGAAACTCTATTATCAAAATTTACAATAAATTCAATATAATATTCCACCACTAAAACTTTCAAGAAAATTTCCAAGAATATCATCAGCATACTTCTAGTCAACAGATTAAAACAACCAAACACGCAGATGACAGAATTCTTTAAATTACAAAATGCGAAAACAGACTCTGAAAATAACCCTTCAATCCCCGCTTTCTGCCAAAAAGAGAAATAGTGGCTTTAGAAGATAGTAAACATTGATGTTAAAGTCACTTGTTTTGATGTAACGTTGGATCTTGAAAAAAGTTTCCAGAAAGAATTTGTTGCGGTAACCTTTTTATTAAAATTGGAACACGAAGTACTTTCCTGCTCAACCCATTTTAGTATATACAGACATATAGGAACATCCTAATCAAGTGAGGGGTCATTTAACCTCCAACATAAGCTTTGTCTCCATCTTAGAAATTAAAGAACAAGTTTGTTTTATAATTCAACCAAACATGATAATAAACACAAAAGAAGAAGAGGATAAATTTTAAGCAATTTGAAGTAGCATAATTTCATTGATGTGCCTTGTAATCAATTGGTACTTCTTGATGCGCCTTTTAATCAGTTGGCACTTGTTGATGTTTCCAATAGACATGCCTACTTGCCTAGTGTTCAAATATCTCCTCCCTCCTGTTGTAACCATTGAGTTATCTCCAACAAAAAATAAAAGGTAGCCTTATTTCTTGATAAAGACCATGCACCTAAAGAAGTATCAAGAGTTCTGGTCAACCACTACATACATAAAGAAAATTTTAATAAATCTTTACTATAAATCAAATCTTTTGAAGTTACATAGCAGGTTGAAGACTCCGCTGTTATTAACAGAATAAAGTAAATTGTACAGAAACAGTTTTGCAGTTAGCACCGCAGTTGCTGTCTAGTGGTTGCAAATGCATCTCTTCAATGTATCAGAAGTTATATTCAGAAATGGAATGAATGATCAGAGGTTCTTCCTATTCATCCTTGCAGTTGTTTCTTTTCATAAAGCTAGGAATAACTTATTACAAGTAATCACAGGGGAATGGGAATCTTCCTCACCTCCACTGATTTGTAGAAACATAAATCTTTTGACATCCCCAGCAAGCCACAGTTTCCTTCAAAAGGGAGCACATATAACAATAAATAGGACCAGCTTCAACAGCAGTGTGCATATTAATGATTCACCATCATTAGATCATCATCATCAGCAATTCCCAAGATATAGACACAAAAGTAGGCCATCAAGAACTGTTCCTAGAACTGCTTAGCTCCTGAATTATGTCCTCCATGTTTGGCCTGTTGGTGGGAAGCTCGTTGGTGCACATCAGTGCAATTTTTGCCAGCATAGTTGCCTCAGATTCAGAGAATTTCCCCTCCAGATTTTTGTCGATGAAATCTTGAAATTTACAAGATTCAGCTGCCATTCGCATCGAGTTGGAGAGTAATAGCTTCCCAGAAAGAACTTGGAATATGATTACTCCAAATGCAAATATGTCGCTTTTCTCTGTGAAACGACCAGTGGTAATGTACTCAGGAGCTAGGTATCCCATCGCAGCACTGGTTTTAAGAGCTGAGAAGACAATGTCATCTGCAAGAAGCTTAGGAAGGCCAGAATCCGAAATCAATGGGTTGAACTGTTGGTCAATGAGAATCTTCTCAACAGAGATGTTTTGGTGAATTATCGCAGGCTTGTTTTCTTCAGTTCCATGTAAGTACCCAATACCTGGTTGGAGCATAACCAATATCCAAGTAAGCAAACTGCGTATTTTAAGGTTTTCTAAACATGTATGGTTCATTTGATTTTCGTAAAGTGAACTTATAACTCAAGTTTCAAGGGCGAGAACAAAAAATGAATACGTGGACAGAAACCCTTATGAAAAAAAAAAAAAAAAAAAAAAAACTTATATAACACAGCATTATTGCAAAAGACTCAAAGAAAATGAAACTAAATAAATTAATGTGATCAATAGAAGTTACCGACCTTTTGCAATGCCACTGATGACAGAAACCCTCGTGGGCCAGTCAAGAACTTGGTTGCTTCCATCTTCTAGATCAAGATGTCGAGACAGGTTCCCATTTGGAGCAAAATCATATATAAGAAAACATTCACCCCTGCTCCTTGAGCAACAGAAACCTCTCAGTCTAACAAGGTTTTCATGTCTCAGGGAGGTTAACAAATTCAACCCCTTCACAAACTCTGCTTCCTCAGACTTACAGCTGGTCACATTAATGCTCCTAATAGCTATAGGAGAACCATCTCTTAGAATTCCTTTGTACACAGCCGAGAATTTGCTCCTTCCCAATAAATTTGCCTCAGAAAAGTACTGGGTTGCAGACTCAACCTCTTCCACGTTGAACCTTAAGTAGTTTAAAAAATGCTGAGGAGATCCAATGCCATTCCGACCATCATCCAAAGGGTCCCATCCATTGGAGTATTCAAGACTAACAAGTGGAGAGAGATTTTTCCTATACAACTCCTTAGCCTGATCAGTGCTAAGTCGACCATCAGAAGAATCAGCTGTAGTCCCAATCTTTTGTTTCCGCCGGCGATACCGAATAATGGTCACAAATACAACCCCTGTCAATGTGACCGTAACTGTAATAACCACTGCAACAACTGCAGCTAGTGGGAATCTTATTGACTTTGAGCAATGGGTCTGATTGCAATGAGCATGGATAATTGCAGACTCAGGGTTCTCCTTTGGGGCAGTATTATTTATGTTTAGTCCAGCAGGTATAGATGGAACAGCATTTACTGCACCACTATCAAATGCAGTGCAGTGTCGCAATGTAGAAAACCCAGATCCACATAAACCTTGATTGTTCGCACACTGGAACCCTTCTTTTAATCTACTGAAAGCTTCAATTTCATTTATAAAAAATTATTCAATATAGATCAATGCATAACCACAATAACAAAAAAGAAAGTGTCAGGAGGAGAATTTTTGTGGAATAATCAAGGATGTAAGAAATAGACATACCAGGAGGGACAACCCCAGAGAGAGAATTGTTTTGGACATCTAGAAAATCCAACTGTGGAATACTGGCCAGTCCAGCTGGAATTCCACCAGAGAAGCCATTAAAGCTCAAATCAAGCCTTTTTAGCTTCTTCAAGTTCTCCAAGCTTGCAGGAATTGAACCATTCAGTCTATTATATTGCAAAGCAAGAACACTTAACCTTGTCAAGGACCCCATCTGTTTAGGAATATTGCCCGTCAGCTGGTTATGACATAGCTGTAAAACTACACAAACAAAGAAAATTTTCGAATTAAGCCAAGTTTCGAGGACAAAAGTCTGAAAAACTCTATATATTTCTATTCCTTTTTTTAATATCAACTTGGCATAACAACACTGACTTCCGAATCCATTGAACCATTCACATTCAGTTTCTGAGAAAATTTGGAAAAGAAAAGTAATGATAAAAGAAGTAAATTTCAATTACATAATTTACAAGGTAAACAAAGACAACAAAAAAGATGCAGCTCAAACACGGTTCTTTTCTTTTGTGCAATTGCCTCTATTCTTTTCTTTTTGATGGTACTGATAAAAAGCAAATGTAAACTGAAGTGGTCCAGATGCAGATATTAACAAGTGAAGTTGAAACTTCTCCCTATTGTATTTAGCTATTTGGCTATGATTACCCCACTTGATCAAAGAAAAACAACTCAGAAGAATGATTGAAGACGATACATTCCCAAACCCAGGGAAAAAGAATAGTAAATCAATGAACTTAGTTCTCCATGAGGCCTACGATCCAAAGATTACCATAAAAGCCACATAACAGACAACTATGCATATGAGAAATATCTTTACAATTTGGGACTGGGGCAAACAAACAACTCAGAATGCCACACCAATACCACATTTACCCCCACTTAAGGAAGTTCTATCCCAAACAGCTTACTCCAGATTTTAAAATTTGATCCTTCTCTTCCTTCTCTCAGTTTTCTCAGCAACAAATATCATTCAAATAAACCAGATATACACTTACACTAATTCAGAGAAATTAAACCTTCAAATGCAAGCAAAATTGAACCTCCTCTCTCAATAATAAATTCGCGTATTTAGCTGACAACCACCCATTTGCTCCTAAATTACAAATCCCATATCACATAGATAAAATAGAGAGAAAAAAACGACATGCAAAAAGGAAAGAATGGGAAATTCACTTCAGTTAGCTTCTGGCAAACTAACAGTAGCACAAAGGCACCAGAAAACCCATAAAACAAGACTAGAAAATGTATAAATCTGTGAGCAAAACTGAAACTTTTATATAAATCCATAGAACCAAGCAAACACTAACCTTGAAGACTATCCATTTTCACTATCTCATTGGGTATATCACCAGATAGATTGTTCACGTTGAGATAGAGATCATTCAGCTCAGTAAGATTGGAAATCTCTCTGGGAATCTCTCCTGCCAAATTGTTGTAGTGCAGGTACAACCCTGTCAAGCATTTCAGCTCAGCCACAGCTCCTGAAACCTTGCCAGAGAGACCCTTTCCCTGCAAAGAAATGTTAGCCACTTTGCGATGCTCGTTGCATGCTACGCCCATAAATGAACCACTACATGGATCACCCTCAGTCGTCCACGACTGCAACAACTTGTTCTCTGGGTCTAGCGAGGACTTCAACTCCATGAGAGATTTCAGCTCAACATTTCCACGAACAGGTCGTGGAGCAGAAAATATGAGCAAAAGAAGCACAGAGATGAGAGAGTGAAGAAAACCCATTTTAGCTTTAGCCTCAAAGCTCTTACCTTTTCACTAGACCTATACTGAAAACCCCATTTTTTTTCCTGGGTCTCACTCTCTCTCTACCGCAATTCTGATACTCTTTTCTTCCAGGAAAGTCTTTTGTGTGAGTGACGGTCTTTTTTCTCTTTCTACTTAAATCCTCTGCATAGAATCTTTTTGTAGTTTTGCTGCGAAGTAAAAGGAGGAAAGAGTACGTAATGTTTTTCAAAGAGAGAGTGGAATTTATTACACCAGCTTTATGTGATTGGTCTACAGACATGTTCACATTTGGATTTGGGATTAGACAACGTCAGCATGACAGCTGGCTGTAATTGCTGAGACTGTTGGACGCATTTTCAATTGTCAATATACCTTAGATTTAAAGTAAGGTTGATGGTGATGATGATGAATATAATGTGGTGCACAAAGCATGCCTACTTGATAATGGACTAGCTGTTTTGCTTTAAGTTTGATTGATTTCTGCTAGTGCGGTGCTGCAGGGATGCGCTCCTAAGCCTCCAATATGACAATATTTGAGACAAGTTCAATCACATGTGTTTGTAAACAGAGAGGGAGAGTGGATAGCAGTCACGATCCGTAGCAACAAAAAATTAAAACCAATCCCAATCGGATTTGGACGCAGCTTGCGGTTGTATTCCAGTTCAAATTGGGAGCATTGGTCAAGAGTCAAGACTCCAAGCTTGAAGTATTCTCGGCAGAACTACATATTTTTGACTTTGTAGGTGTCAAAATTTCTAGTAGTTTTATAAAATTTTGCATTGATGCTGCTGTATAAAAAGAGCAAATGTATTTTTATTTATTTTTAATATTTTGGATAATTTGATAGTAGATGAGAATTAAGATGTTACTTAAATCTTGAACGTCCAAGTTAAAAATAGTTTGAAGTATCAATCTGGGCTACAAGGCTTTTAGCATAAGCAAATATAAATATTTCAATTAATTACATGCAAATAATCACCATTCTTTATGGAGCATATCGGAAATGTGTTAACTAGAAAGCTTAGTATGATTATTATGAGATGTTTCGATAAAAGAAAGCTTCATATGATTATTTAATAAAACGTTATGTTTTGTTGAAAACAAAAAAAGAGAGTAATTACCAAGAATCTTAGAGAGAAATTCCTTCACTTATTGTAAGAATAAAAGAGAGAGACGGAGAATAATTGTTTGGTACAACACCAAAGTTTTAAGCCTAATAACATAGAATAATGTAATTAAATGAAATTTCCAAGCAACTAAGTATGAAACATTGAGATTATTCTTTCCAAAAGGGAGTTTCCCCTCAACATCTAAGGGGATTTTTTTTGGGTAAGAAAAACGCGTGGATGGTATTGAAAATTGAACTCAAAGCTCTAGTTAAAAACAAAGTACAGCTAAATCAGTTTCCATAATATTGGGCAGGTTTGGCATTAAGATTCAAACTACAACATAATACGGGAGTCATCTTGGACTTGGGAGGTAGTCTATTTTGAATAACCTTATCTCAAGAATTTTTAATACTACTAATACGTACAAATCTCAAAATATGAAGTTCGTTATGCAAACAATTATTGGCAGATTGTCGTCTTACGTTTGTACTCCTTTTACCGTTGTTCTATAATATACTTCTTTACAATTTGGAATTGGAATTTAGAATGAAAATTGAAGACAGCCCGAGCAGCTAGCCTATGGTTCCTGACATTATTTTTCTCTAGTTTTTAATAGTCTAAGGTCAATTATGGCCTAAAAAATGGTCTTAAGACTCTTAAGTCAATTTGGTGGGAGACCTAACTTTGGCGCACTCCACATGGGGTGGGGGTTGGTTGATTTATCTTGTGTCTGTTGGAGAAGTTAGAAGTAATGTATAGTAATCTTCGTGTTCCCTAACTTGTGCTTTCTTCTCTATTATTAGAAAGCTCCCTCTCGTATTAATTCTTGGAGCAATGTGACCCAAGATTTTCATTTGCACTCAGACTCACTACATGCAAATTGCAAACCATTATTTGTCCCAGTAATTACAGTTTATACTTTATACTTTCCTTTAAGCAACCAAAAAAAAAAAAAAAAAAACAAGAAGAAGAAGAAGAAGAAAGTAATACTTTTCCAGTTGTGCGTACTATGTAGGAGTGTAGGTCCCAAAAGACTGGCATCCTTCACATGGAATTCCCTTTTATTTTCCATTTTTAATCAACATAGCTATATATATAGACCATTTTAATATTGGTCTTATCTTGGATAAAATTGAATACTATTATGTCTAGAGAAATATAAATTGTGAAAATTTTGTCAGGTGCGGTGTTTTCTACTTGTGGTACCACCTACCAGAATAATCATCCATGACGCAATGCAATTGTCATGTTATCTGTAAAATTCATAGCATAGGATGATAAAACTGCATGTAACGCACCCCTATAATAAGTATGGAATTGATTAGGATCGGAGAGACATTCCAATTTCTATATTTGTATTGGGTTTGGATAGCGAGGAATTAGGAGCTAGGTACTGACCTAAAGTGCTGATTGGGTATTTGCCTTCAAAATTTTAAGTGACTCTCACTTTACCAGAAATAGTATTTAAGCATAAATCTTTGACGTAATTTTGTTTTTGTTTTTGTTTTTGGTTTTTTGTTTGTTTGTTCTGTTTAGCTAATCCTTTCTAAATCTGTCTGCAATGCAAAATACTCAAGAATGCAGACAAGAGATGAGGACAGACCGTTTAGCTTTATTTATAAACTAGCCCAAGCGAACAATATGAACAAAAAGTTAACATGGAACTAATTTTCCAATGACTTTCTTTGTCAGTTTTCCCCCACATCTATAGATAAAAGGTAAAATATTTATGTTGAAAATTTTAACTTTCTTGACATCTTTATGTGTGAGTAGTGTGATTGATTATTTGAGCAAGCTTTCTATCAGTAATAAAAGAGTGAATAGTTAATATGTTGTATCAAACCACGTAGCTTTTAACTTGGACAAATCTAATCTCCCAACAATCCATAGCTTTTCGAAAGATACAGACAGTGTTTAAAGTTTCATCATTATTTTTACTTCTCTTTTCTTTTTAAGTTAAAGGCTTAAAGTTAAAGAAAGGAAGCAATCTTCAATGAACACTTTAACTTGATTGACTTAAGGTCATTTTTTTTTACTCCCCTTGATTTGCAGATAAACCATGAAGTAGAGGACAAAATACGAAAACAAAGAACAATTTTTACTCCTTCACTTAAAACTAAATAATTTATGAGAGAGGCAATAGGAGAAGCTGGTCCTGAAACATTACGCAAAAATAGCTTAGTGGGAACCTTTTTTTAAGCCACAACCCTCGAAGTTGATCGGCATTTTAAAAAGAACAATACAAGTTGATCCTCAATCATGTTTCACAAGAAAGCAGGTTGCCGACTATAAATTTGAATCGGGGGGAGCCAAAGTTTTCTTGAAAATATTTTTCAATGCTCGAAAACTTGGCCAAACACTGAGCATTACCTCTCAAAAAAAAAAAAAAAAAAAAGAAAAAGAAAAAGAAAGTAGGGCTAGTGGCAAGAAAGAAGAAATAATGGTCCCCATGACTGAAAATGACGGCCATTCGATTTAACTATGATGTAACTTTACAAAATCTCGCCACCATTATCGACATGATTGAGAGATGAAAATGAGAGGTACTGTTATACAAATCAGAGGCAAGAATAAACTAGAATAAAAACAAAGTTGAGGGAATCAAATATTAAATCCATATCAAATTTCAAATAGTGTGGCATGAAAAAACATTTCCGTAAATGTATTTCAAGAAATTTGTGATTGTCCCGACTCCTGACCCTTAATTGACCAATTAATCAAAGTTCATATACATAAAATATTCTAATGTGTTTTTTTGGTATGCACTTTTTTTTCTAGTAGTCTCGGTTTGAGAATGACGGGTACCTAACCTCTGTTTTCAACTATGAGAAAAGACATATCTATCTCTATCTCTCTCTTTTGAAATTTGTCTATGAACTTTATTTTTCTGCCTCTCACCGTTAACAAGGTTAGGTTAGGTATCAACAAAAAATTTCTTACCCCCATTGGATCAAATCCATTTATTTTTTTTTTTTTTTAACAAACACTTCATTTTTCTTTTTCTTTTTTGATTTTAATAAACTTTTTTTTATTTAGTAACAAAAGCAAAGGATTGCATTCCATCTCCTTCTTGGGAACACAAGACAGTTTCCAGGAAGGAGGAGATGGGTGGCATTCCTCCGAAGGCTCTACTATTACAACTACAAGCACATGCCCAAACGTGGGCAACAGAGTGGGCTAAGACCCTTGCTTGCCTAATAACCTGTGAGGCACTCTTAAAAAGGAAAGAGTAGTAATACAAGTACAACAAGTTTTACTACATTGATCTTATAAATTGATATACCAATTAAAAAACGGGAATTCAAAATTCAATTATAAGCAATTGAAATGAAAGTTGAAACCCACCAACCATATTTATTGCCACACCAATTTATAATTTTCACCTAGTAAAATTTGTAGTACATTTAACATTTTCCAAAAAAGAAAAAAAAAAAATGAAAGGTGTAAAAGATTACAATAATTCTAGTACCACACACAAAGACACGCACCTTGTGATAACTGTTCAATGTGACAGATTTTGAGTAGTAAAGAGTCAATGTGATAGCAACAAATAGTCAATCACAATTTGCTATGAAAGACAGTTATGGCAAAGTATGTGTGTGTGGCATTAGCATTATTGAAAAGATTATCTACTATAATGGGTCAAAACTTATGAAATTAATTATGTAAAGCATAGAAATTTTTAATATATATAGTCTTTTTATTTTTTGAGAGATTTAATATATATAGTCTAAATATAAAATTTGATAATTATAGTAATTATTAACAAACATATATTATTAAGGTTTAAATTAGCCTTAGGCCAGGGGAGGCCATGCCCCCCCCCCCCCACCCCCCTAGATTTTTTGAATTTTTTGTTATTATCATTATATGGTGTGTGTATATATGTGTGTGTGTGTGTATATATATATATATATTATTGAAATTTTTGGTTAAAGAATTTGATATGGCCCCCTCTGAAATTGATACTAAAAAAATTATAATATTATTCTAACCCAAAAAACACAAAAATTAATTAAATGGTCATCTAACCAAAATAACTTTTGAACACCCATTGGGGTTCTCCTGATAAAATTTTTCTCATCGTGACTAAATCACCTGTATTAATTTATTTTCCTCTACACCAGATTTTGGAAATTTGGTTGTGCCTATCGCACTTTAAATTGGACCTTTGCATAATTATTTAATTTAATCAACTTGGGTAATTGATTAAAATTAATCAGGGTGAATATCATCTTTGATTTTCGCTCCAATTCTTCATAAATTATGTTCAAGTAACATTGTGTTAATTTAAAACTATACATAGAGTGACACAAGATTTCACGATTTTTTTCACAATCGGTGAGTTAATATATTATAATTACTATACAGTAAAAATGTTGAGAGTAATGAGGCAATATAAATATAATGTTATATCAATCACAACTTAATAACTCGTCAAATTTTGAATATATATATATATATATATATATATATATTGTCCGTGTTATTAACTTATTATAATAGGTTGAGAAATAAATGCTATCATAATAACACAGAGAAATAAATGTAACGTACTATAATTAATGCTGTGGTTGAAATGATGACTTCACAGCATTAATTATAGTACGTTACATTTATTTCTCTGTGTTATTAGAGGATCACTTGTTTTGTTTGACCTAATATTTCCTATGGTCATTATTTTACATTTGTTTTTATTATACCTTAGATTTCTTATGGTAATGGCAACATTTACTTTTAGGGGGCATTTGGTTTGTTGTGATATTACATTACGCCATAATATTACATTATTGTAGTCTTACATTAATGTAATCTCAATACAAGAATACAACATTATGTTGTTTAGGAAGGTGATGAGATTAAGATGATGTAATATATTTTGTAATTTAAAATTATGGTAATGTTAGAAAAAAATAAAATAAACCAAAAACCTTAATGTCATATCATTGTAATGTACATCATATTAAGGGCACATCACAGAGAACCAAACGCTCCCTTATAGTGATGAGTGGACTAGGCTTCATGATTGAGACAATGACAAAGCCTACCCTATTTCAGACTAACCGCAAAGATCTTTAGTTGCTACATAGCCCCTAAGCATAGACTTTAAATATTTGTCAATAAAGAGAGAAAAATGAGGTGAGGGTTTTCATCGAGGTTATAACTTATAACTACCCTCCAAAAGTCAAGCTAATCTTTTTGGCCTTTTGAACTCTAGCTAGTGGGTAAATCTTACATTTGGGTGTTCATGCTTTGTTCATCCAGTTGTTATTTAGATTAAGGATGGAACTAATCTTTGATATAACAACTCGTTGGAATTTTAGATGAGTATACTCCCTCTATCCTACACACACTAAGCAATTACATGTAAAAATATCTTAAATGTATGGTCCGTTTGTTTTGAAGTAAAATATTTTTAGGTGTTCGGTATGATATGTAAAACTTTTCAAGAAAATCACTAAAACTTGTATCTCAACCACTAAACCAACTAGTGTCGGAGGTCCAGTGATTGAACCACCGGAACAGTGGTTACGATGAGCAAATCACCGAAGACAGCCGTTAGAATGATGTATTTAGTAAATGAACCGCCGAACACTGGTCATCAAAACAGTGTCTCCAATTGCCAGATCGCCAGAATGGTGGCTTTAATGATCGGACCATCAGTGACCACTGTAGAAAGGGATGTCTTCGGTGATCGGACTGCTGACATTGGTTGTGAAAATGGTGGTTGGATTGTCATGATCACTATCAAAAGGGCATCTCCAATTACCACACTATTAGCACTGGTCATCAGAATGATGTCTCTGACCATTGGACCATCAACAACAGTAGCTCCGGCCACTGAATCATTAGCACTAACTACCCAACCCACTCGAACCAATGATCTAGCCACCAAATGGTGGGAGGGGAAGACATTGTGTATTTTCGTAAAATGTTTATCAATTTTTAAAGGATTTTAAAGTCAACATAATTATTTTACAAGTTTGACCACATTTTACATGCAAACAAAAACCTGAAAATGGGAAAACATTTTCCGAAAAATATTTTACTTCAAAACAAACGGAGTGGTAAGGAAACACAATTAAAGTGAAAATACATATTATTATAGTAGTAAAATTCAAACAATTATGCCCATAGTCTTGTAGTTTGATTTGCACTTCTTGATGTTTCTAATGGAAACTTCAAGTTTCAAATATTTCACCCTTCAAATTGTAATTATTGAATTAAAATTTTTTTTAAAAAAAAAAAGGAGGGAAAAAAAAAATGCTAAAAGACCCTTTGGGGTTTAGGTACATTGCAAACTAACCTCCTTAGCTATCAAACTTGTATTATTTATCCCAACATTTAAGAATTATCCAAATTGACCCCTCTATCTCAATTTCATTAATTACTATAATTGGCAAGAAATGATCACGTGCTATTCACATAATGCTTTTTTAAATTATTTTTTAAGTAGAGTGATCATGTGCATACCACGTGCACGTGACCATTTTTTTGTTAGTTATAGTTAACGAGATTAAGATGGAAGGGTAAATTTGGACAATTCTTAAATCCTAGGGATCTAATACAAAACTGATAATAGGCACTATAAGGTCATTTTGCATTTTGGCCAAAAATATAAAAAAGAACAAGAATTTGGAAGATTATTGATACTTAAGGAAATACATATATAGGCTAACAACTAGAACTAATCATGCTATTTAAGATGTTCTAGACAAACCTCTTCAGGTTAAGGTGGAAACTAACTATTGTTGGAATTGACTTATATTTTTTTGGGCCAACCAATCCAATGGCCTTATATGTGTAGTAGAGTGGAATGGAGCGATATGGTATGGTAAAGTTAAGGATACTTTAGGGATTCATATTGGGTAGGGTTGTGTTATATATAAGCATTGATGTAACCATCATTTCTCATTTTGTGGATTGATAGCCACTTGTAAGGGTGTCCAAGTAACCCAAACACTTGACCAAACTGACCAACCCATCCGGACCGACCTGTTTACTGCTCGATTTGACAACTCTGGCAATTGGCAGCAAGTTTTAGCCTTCAGAACTTGAGTTCGACAAGTCAAGTGGTAGGTTTTCTCCTCTAAAACCTGAGCCACCAGACTCGACCAACCACCACTTTAAATCAGCCCCATTCCACTTAGATTTGGCAATGATCAACCCTCCTCTACTCAGATTTGGCTATATCCTTTTCAGATCTACTTAGATCTGATGACCTTTGGTTATTTGGCAATATTTTTATCAAATATGCTTAGATCTGGTGACTTCGGCTTAGATCCGATGATGTTTGACACTCTCTAACTCAGACCCAGCCAAGTTTTTCTTTCCTTAGCCCACTGTCACCCTTTACGTTTTCAACAAATCGACCAATAATTTTCTAGAGTTCAATCCAATTTGACTTGTGGTGATTGGCAGTCAATTGGGAGTCTCATCTTCTTCCATTCGACCTGTGCAGGTCAATTTCAAGTTGAGTCCAAAATCAACCTAGATTGACCCCTAGACAACCCTAATTGCTTGTTTCATAAATGTAATTGTAGACACTCGATTTTGCACCTATAATTTAATTTAGGAAGATGGCTAGAATGATCATTCATATACCCAAAATTCATGATTGCATTATATGTATTAATTAATTCATTTCATATCATAAAAATGATCTTGAGATTCTAACGTTTGTGATGGTATGTCCAATCTTTATATCGGACCATCGGATTGAAAGATATCACATAATCAAGTTTGTATGGTCTGTATACATTTTGTTTGGGTGGAACCGACCACGCATGATTAATTTAAATTAATTTTGATTGACTAGACAATTAAAATTAATTAAATAATTTTGAGATTGGTTGTTAGATAGTGTTGAAAATAGACTTGCTTGCATGGGAATAAAGTAGATAATCAGATAACAACAAAATTGTAGATAATCAAGACTTTTTGGAGTATTTATTTACAAGATAATCGTCACTGTAAAGACCTGAATATCCAAAAAAGGGGTTTGATTTTTAGAATACGGATTAAAAAAGCGTCTAAGTGGAAGCCCCGACTCAAAAAACCTCAAAATAGGAGTCCAAAGTAGACCAAAACTCAAACGTGGGTCCAGCACCCAAGAGGGCCATTCGACACTCTTGGAGTGCCAATCAGCACTTTCCAAGTGCTGATTGACAGAAATTGTGGGCACGGCCCTAGGGCTCCTAGATTGAGATAAACCTTACATTTTTTTTAATTTTTTAGGGATAAGGACACGTCCCAATTCGTATTTGATCATTCAGCTAATTTTTCGAAACATCTCAACCTCTATAAATAGAAGATGCCTCTCGAAATTCAGTATACTTTTTCACACTTTTTGACCCCCCCCCCCCCCCCTCTCTCTGGCTCTTCTCTTCTTTTCTTAACCCCCTTATATTAAAGACGTTCTGGAGGCTCTTGCCTTAGGAATTTCTTTTTTATAAGCGAAGTATTTTAGGCTTCAAAGAATTGAATAAAATTTCTTTGAATCCTAAAATATTATTGTACTAAGAAGAGCACTCTCTTGCAAGAGGTAGTTTATTTCTTTTCCTTTCTTTTTTGTTCCTCTCTATTAATTTGGTTTGGTAATGCATGAATAGGTTTAGGATGTTTTTATTATTTTTTATTCTTGATATAATTGCCATGTTTGGTTTATAATTTTTCTTTAAATATGTCCTTGGATGATTTTTTTTTTTTTTTTTTTTTTTTTTGTGATCTCTCTCTTAAATTTCAAAATCTACCAATTATCAAAGATTTCTTTAAACTAAAAACTGATATGATTTTTCAGATCTGATTTTTTTCTTTAAACTAAAAACTAATCTGATTTTTCAGATCTAATTTTTTTTAACCTTACAAACTGATCCGATTTTTCAGATTAGATTTTTTTAACTCTTAAAACTTATCTGTATTTTCTTTAAATGCAGATCTGATTTTTTTTTTTTTAACACTAAAAACTAATCTGTATTTTCATTTTTTAACTTTAAAAACTTATTTGTATTTTCATTAAATACAGATCTAATTTTTTTACGAAAAATTTTCTTTGTTTCAAAATTGCAGATTTTGAAATTTAAAAGAAGAAACTAAAAGTTGGGTTGATTTTTTGTGTGATGCATGTAAAATAGATTTATCTCATGAGTATAGTTCTTCTTCCAAAAAGTCTTTTTCTCATTTTATTCATAAAAAAAAGATCTGATTTTTTTTTTTTACAAATCTCAATTTTTCTTATTCACAAAATAGATTTGATTTTTCTTGATAAAAATCACCTTCTTTAACTTTATTCCAAAACAAATCCGATTTTCTTTACAAAGCCATTTTTTTATCTACATAAAAATAGATATGATTTTCTTTACAAAATCTAATTTTTTATCTACATAAAAACAGATATGATTTTTCTTTACAAATTTGAATTTTTTTAATTAAAAAAACATATTTGAATTTTTCTAAAAAGAGGATACATTCATTTGGTAAATTTATTTGAATTAATTTTAGTCAATGTGTCTGTCATGTATGTTCAACATATCATTCATATCATGCAAAAAAAGAAGTATTCGTCATTAGAGTCTAGAAGACCAGACTTTGTCTGGGCGAAACAGGTACCTAACACCTTCCTATTTCGTAACCTAACCCCTGAGTTCAGGATTTTTGAATAGGCAGATTAGTGTTTTGTCTTTTTAATTTTTGGTAGATTGTAACTAGGACTGAAAGTTTGTATTCTTTTCCATAGATTGTAACTAAGACTCAAAGCCTTGTAAGGTTTAATTTACTAAGATTGTACTTTTATTCATTTAATCAATGACAATGAACTATTTTGATTATGTGATTTGTATGTATTTTTTTGTATAAAAAAAATAAGTGGCGACTCCATACCACTTACCCAAAAAGAGACGTGCCCTTAAAAGCACCCGAATCTCTTTTATGGGAGCAACCCAATTAAGGGCAGTCTCTCATAGTAATCACATAGGCATATTGCCAAATTACATAAAATTTCTATGTAGATTTTCTCTTCTTTAATCTTAAACAAATTATTCACAACACCTATTTTCCCTACAAACATAAACAGGCTAACCAAACTATAAAATTATCATCAATAATTTTGTTCATCATAAGCATATTGGCATCTATATGTTCTAACAATTCCATAGATAATTACCATCAATTCTAGAAAAATATAATTTAGTCACATGATATGTTTCCAACATTCTTATAACTAGCATGTTCCTTGCTCAAGAGTATATTTAAAAATATTCATAATTAGATGCATATGATACGATGCCTAAGTTTAATATTATTCACATTTCTTTTTAAATGTCAACTCTTGAAAAATTCTTGCAAGAATATATCATTTGGTAAAGTATGCAAATTGCTTATTCTTAATTGCGCTGATTTAATAATTAAAAAAAGAAAAAGAAAAAGAAGAAGATAAATTGATCTATTTATATACTTAGCTTATTTTTTACTCCTTAAATCTTAGTGTAAATTTTTTTTTTTTTAAATTGTGAATACAATAAATTTTGTTAATCTTTAGTAAAGAAATTTTATTCGCAGACCACTTGTTTTTTTGGGAACATGGTACATTTTTCATTGAAGTTTATACTCGAGTTAGAAATAAGTTTTGGTAAAAGTTAGATTACTTTGCAACTTTACATGTGAAGAGGTGCAAAGTTGTTTGTTAATCCGGCAGCAAAAAAAAAAAATGAAAATGAAGAAGCAGGCTTGGCCACACTTGATAAATTAGTACCTAAACAAATAATGTGGGACAGCTCAGAACTCGCTTACCTAGTAAAAGGATCGGCCATGAGATGATGATTTGTGTCGAGTGTTGACTGTTTGGTCACTGTGAAGACTGAAGATGTTGTTAAAGAATAAAGAATAAAGAATAATTTCCAGCAGCTAGGAAAACTTTGAATGTTTTGATTTTTGCTTTCCTCCATTTGCTTCCCTAACCTTATTATTTTTACACTGAAGAGGCTCTTTGAAATTCCGAATTTATTACTTGTACCTGACAATTAGCTCTGTACACGAAATCTACAAGCAGAAAAAGTTAGAAGTGGATACTATAAATAGTTTAATCACCCACTTTTTCTGTAGAGTGAAGAAAATTAACATCGGGCTTATTATTTTTCTTCTGAATGAGCTCAATTTTGTTTGTTTTTTTTATAAGAAATGAGCTCAAAGTTGTTGCTCGGGTTGGGGGTGTTTTGGTTTTTTTGCAAGAACGTCTGGTGTTGTGTAAAGTTGGGCCCAACTGGCTGTGAATAGCGTGTCTCTGTTTATTGATAAGCATCGTTTAGTGAGTGATCGGCCCTTAAAGGTGGCCCTCAAGCATAAAGAGTTATTGGTTTGGGCCTAACACGTTTTTCGTTTTAAAAAAAGTCCCTCGACAATGCTAGCACAAGTTTCTATTTTAACAAAAAAAATTATGATAGAACAATTCTATTCTAAAAATGGGTTTGAATACACTTAATTTCTGCGCACATGCACGCGCACCCACACACACCTTTTTATATGTGTGTGTTTGAGCAAATGATCTGAGCACACCTCTGGGCCTTGGGCCCTATTTGAGGACAATAAGGGATACATAGACACATAGGTAAGAAGTCCAAGGATAAAAAGGGAACTAATTACATTTATGAAGAAATGATACCTAAACAGTGTTTTTATAGCTCACAGCCCCTCCTACCTTCTCTAAAAGGATCTTGATGGGACAAGCATTCAAAGAATTTCCTAAAAACTATACAAATGGAAAACTAAGATGTAATAGAAGGAACTATATAAAGAAATGATCCCTACAGAAAAAGGGATGCGAATCTGAAAGTAAAAGAGAGAGAGAAAAGTAAATACATAACTCATTTTAAAGAGAATATTCCTAATCATTATATGAACAACTCGTCCTCGGACTTGCCCAAAGAAAGATTTTACGTTGAATTTGTGTCTCTTACTCTTGAAACCTAAGCCCAGTCATTCTTAAGTCTAAGTTTACTTAGCTTTGTAATTTGCTAGCAAGATCCACTCTCTCACAAATCTATTGTTTTGGACTTATTGGGCTAGTCACACTATTCTAAGTGGGCTTAAGCTACTACTTTTAGCTCTTAAAAAAAACATATATATATATATATATATATATATATAATGAATCAGGTAAATTTATTATTGTAAATAAAAAAAAATTGTAGAGATAAAAATAAATTAATATTTACATTCTATTTCATTAGGGCATTAAACAAGTCGAGGTTTTCCAAGTATTTAATGTTTAAGTTTGGCTCAACAATAAAAGTAAAATGTTTAAACTCAACTCAACAACCAAAGCAAAATGTTTAAGCTCGACTCAAGCTTGACCCAAGCCTACATACAACATTCTTGTCAAAAGTTTGAGTTTGGTATGACACAGCTTAATTCTTTAGTGAAACCGAGCACAAACTCATTACCAATCTTAAACTCAAGCTAAATATCAAGTTCTTAAGCTAGAGATATAACCTAGGTACATTATCAAGTCAATTTCAAACATATTATAAACTTCATTTAGTTTGAATGAGTGGTCCTAACTCTCAATCAATTGAAAGATTAATAAGATATAATTATATTTTTTGAATCCATATAAAGATTATTACCAAATCCATATACGACTTTATGCTCGACTTGTTTTTATTCAATTTTATAAAGTTTTATTGTTCTTGAGCTGTTTATAAATAATCATAAAAGTTGACTTTTTTTTTTTAATTTTATTATTTACAAATAAGAGTATTTAGACATTTTCAAGTATAAAGCTAATTTTTTGGACATGTGCAGTCTTCTTGTTCCACACACACCGGGTATCCAGCCTAAAACTACGTCTGATTTGTTTATAAACAAACATGAACTAGTTTTGTTTTTTATCGAGCTGAACTCACAGTTAGTTTGATTAACTGCCCTATGATTCACAAGCAAAAAATAAAATAAAAAGAAGAAAAGAAAATCACAATGGCAGAAACGACACCGTTCTCGAATAAACAAAAGCGGCCCCAAGTGTCCGTTTCGAAAGGCAGAGACACAAAAGCAACAGAAAACGTGCACCACTACCAACATATTTCCATCTCGGACAGCGAGCGAGGCAGAGAGAGAGAAAAACTCACAAACTCGAAAACAGACCCGACCCGGAAAACAATGGGCAAGGATCTGAGCGATGACCAAGTTTCGTCAATGAAAGAAGCTTTCACGCTCTTCGACACCGACGGAGACGGTCGGATCGCCCCGTCGGAGCTAGGAATCCTGATGAGATCTCTCGGAGGAAACCCGACCCAAGCCCAACTGAAGTCGATCATCGCCGGAGAGAACCTCACCGCCCCATTCGACTTCCCTCGGTTCCTGGACCTCATGGCCAAGCACATGAAGGCCGAGCCCTTCGATCGCCAGCTCCGCGATGCCTTCAAGGTCCTCGACAAGGACTCCACCGGCTACGTCTCCGTTTCGGAGCTCCGACACATCCTCACCAGCATTGGGGAGAAGCTCGAGCCATCCGAGTTCGATGAGTGGATCCGGGAGGTCGAGGTCGGGTCGGATGGTAGGATCCGATACGAGGACTTCATCGCTAGGATGGTCGCCAAGTGACGACGTGGCTGTGTCGATTCGGGGTTTGTGTTTCTCGTTATGTTTGTTGATGTTTTGGAATTAGGGTTTGTTTGGATATTCTGTTTTATTTTGATTTTTGTGTGTGTGTGTGTGTGTGTGTGTGTGGAATTGTTGAAGTAATGCTAAATTGCTAATGCCTTTTTCTTTTCTTTTATTAAAGGGAATTTGGGGGGTTGTTGTGATGTTTATAATGTGTATTGTCTTCAGGGTAATTGGGATTTCGCTGGTTCTTATTCTTGAATTTTGTTTGGTTTAATTTTGTAGTATGACAATTGACAATGTTGTGTGCTTTGATGAATTCAGTAATTGTGTTTATGATGAGATTTGGGGACCTTTTTTTTT
Organism: Castanopsis chinensis; assembly: GCA_032878915.1. Taxonomy (NCBI): domain Eukaryota; kingdom Viridiplantae; phylum Streptophyta; class Magnoliopsida; order Fagales; family Fagaceae; genus Castanopsis; species Castanopsis chinensis. The sequence continues at coordinate 5,284,135 of JAVQMG010000115.1, read as the reverse complement.
TTTGGGTTGGGTATCATTGTTTTGACGAATTCATAGGACCATGGGCAGCTCTTTTCTTTGTTTCTTCCTCAAATTTTCAAAACTTTCAAAAAAAAAAAAATTGTGATTATGAGAAATATATCAGATGTGAGAAAATTTGAAGTCATGCTTTTTAATAAGTCTCCTTATAATTTCTATAAAACATGTCGTGGGATTAACTCTGTCCTCTCTCTTTTTTGATTGGTTTTGATCTTGAATACAACTGAGATAGGTAGATCACAAGTGAAGACTCTGTTCTTTGTTAACCTCATGAAAATTCTTTTGAGGAGAGAGGCAAAATGTTAATACTTTAGAAATGCTACAATGTTGGGTGTGGGATGCTTCTTGTGCAACAAGTGGTGATTAATGAATGGAACTTCTACATGCTGAAAGTAACATGCATGCATGCTGGATGAACTAGAGATTGTAGTAGCAATGAGCTATAAACTCAACTGGTTCTTCCTCCTCCCATAATAATGGGACGGAGGGTGAGGTCGTGGATTCAAGATCCATTGGGTGTGCAACTTACCAATTAGAAAAATGAACTAGAGATGAAAGTGATTGGCTTAGTCTCTTCAGCTTTCAAGCTTCCTTTGCCTTATGCATAACCCACATCTAAAAGAAAAATCTATCTGCTTGATGCAAAAAAGAAACACTGTTGGCTACCTGTGTGTAGAAGTTGTTGCATTTGGAATAACAGGGTAGTTTTGTGTGTGAAAAAAAGTGTGAAGGGAAGAAAATAATTTGTTGTGCATTTTTAATCCAGCAACATTTATAAGACTTTCCATCATGAATATAAAGTTTTATTGATTCTCTTTCCAGATCCGAGGATATTCCCTTTTCCATTTGTTTCCCATTCTAGAATCTAAGAACCATCCTATGTTGCTACTTACGTATTGAGTAGTGACAGGATTGTAATAGATGCATCTTTTTAGGTAGGCAGTGAACTTTTCTTGGTCTGCATGGTGGTTAGGGTCATCTTGCTTTGAGGCATTTCTACTAGGATGGGAAGCAAAGGCTTCTTGAGAGGTGTGTTAAGCATCTTCAGAATTTGAGAGGTATCCTTCAAATTTTATTTGCTAGTTATATATATTCATTGACTAGGAGCTGTCAGTAACTTGTGAAGCAGAGCCTCCTTGAGAGGCGTCTTAAGCATCTTCAGAATTTGAGAGGTATCTTAAGCATCTTCAAGTTTTATGAGCTAGTTATACATATTCATTGACTAGGAGCTGTCAAAACTTGTGTTTAAGTCGAAATTTCGAAAATTGTAAAATTCCCTAATCAAGTAATAAGATCTACAATATTGATAAGTATTAGACTATGAAACAAGCTGGCTTCTTTTGCAAGTAAAACTTGGAAGGTTGGATGAAGCTTACCACCCCCCAATATCCATGTGCGTCTTAGTGGTGATGGATATTCTCCTTTGGCCATGGAATTTTAGTCCTGAATGGGGACCAAGTACATTGTTTCATTTTGATTGTCTGATTGCATATCTAGACTCGCATAATCTCTTGGTGTTACACATTCTAAAAAAATAATTGTAAATTGTTCAGTGATATCCATGGATGGATCAAACAAGGTCTATTGGGCAATGATAGACCTCAGGAATACACTAGATCTGACTTGTTAGAATTAGTTATGTAGCCTGATCTGTAGATTTGTCCTACATTTCATGATGGATTTGCTTTGAGGATTTTCATAGAAAGGTTCAATAATTTAAACTTTAATCCGTAAACTGTCGTTGAAAGATCAAACCCGTCCTATATGCAGTAAAATTGAAGACGAAGTGAAAGACATGGTTGTAGTCCACAAATCTTATTTAGCTTAGTAAAAGGAACAATTGCGCATCCTCGCTTTAACAAAGTGATCCCAATTATGGATTAATGGCATGTAGCACTAGTAATCCAGAAACAGTTCGCTAGTCTTTGATGTGGACATTGAATAAATGTGGATATTTCATATTTGTGGGCGGCGCACTCTTTAAATAGGGAATTTTGGAAAAAGACGGGTGTTGAGCATTAGCATCAGTGCTATAAAAAAAAATTGCTATTTTAACCCATTAAAAAGTTGCTTTATCGGTTTTGATACACCAATTTATTATACACTTTACCTCATATCTTCTATTATTTTACCACTTTAGATAAATATTTTTCTTTATTATTTTTAATTTTTTCTTTATTAATAGAAGAGAGAGAAAGTAATAAGATAATACCTGAATTTTTAGCAGATTTAGTCTTGCCTTTCTAAAAATAGAACATCATTATAGCATGTGGCAATGTTTTTTTTTTTTTGGGCATTTGGCGCATCTCATGAACTACGATTTTTGGTGTTTGATGTTCTATTTTTAGAAAGGCAAGACTAAATGTGGTGTTTGATGTTTAGCATTTGGCACATCTGATGCCAATGCTCTAAGTAATGAGCAACAACAAATGTACTCAAGATTGTGAGAATGAAGCTTGTACTTGTATAATTAAATGTCGTAGATAGTAAAATAGGTTATCAAATGCTCCAGCGTCACGGATATAAGTAAAGTAGGTTATCATTATTTGGGGAATATGTACCTAAGCATTGATGGTTCATGGTTATAAATAATACGGTTGGTTGAATTCAATGGAGCTTTTTGTTTTTATATTTTTTTTCCTCGTGATAATTCACTGTTGGAAGAAGTGAGATTTAAACATTAGACATCTTTGTTGAAAAGATCATGAAGTACCAATTGATTTACAAAACACTTGATTTAAAGAAGAAAAATGGAAACAATAGAAAATTTTTACTACTTATTTCATAGTTCCAAATTAATGACCCATGGAATTCAAGTAATAGTTTAGTGGTAATGATATCTTTTATAGTGTTTTATGTCTGTGGGTTGAATCTCACCTCTATTTCTCCCACTATTTTACCTCTCTCTCTCTCTCTCTCTCTCTCTCTCTCTCTCTCTATATATATATATATAGACATTCTTGAAATATGGTTTTGTGGAAAATACCATATTATTTATTTTCATCGTTATTTCATATCTTGGAAATCATACATCCATTTAATTCCCCCATGCTTTTAGAGGTGTTTTAAGCACCATATATAGTTAGTTGGCTAGACTAAGAGATTAGATTATGAGAGTGATTATTTCAAAATTATTTGTGTTATATTTTGTATCTCTTTGGGTAGTTCGTTAAGTGGTGAGTGTGTCCAAACTTTTATCCTTGGTAATTTCTTTGGGTGGTGAAATTTTTTGTATCTCATTGGTTTTTTTTCCCTCAGTGGTGAGTTGGTTGTATTAGTGTGTGAATTCTATTTCTTGTCTTTTCTTCCACCCCTTTTTTGGTATCAAATTGGTATTAGAGCAAGTCTTTTCTGTGGATTTATCCAAGTTATCTTTGTTATTCCAAAATACTCTATTCATCAACTATTGTGAGGTCAATGGATTGTTGTATTCAAAACATGTTTGAATGTGGTGAGAAATACTCTAAAGAATATGTTACTATGGATTGTAATTCTCCACCAATCTATGACAAGTACCCTGATGAGGATTATGAATTGTGCATGAGTCTTTCTTTGGTCAGATACAAAAGTTTGTTGATTTTACAAAATAGAGATTCATTGTTTTAACATTATCTCTTGAGGAGCAAAATCCTTATGTTGATTTTCTTGGGTTTGAAAAATATTTATTTCCTAACGATAAACTTGATATTGATGTTGTCCCGTCAATGGAGATGAATGGTCTTTATCTTGAAAAGATAATTGAAAATTTTGTGCCATGTGAATTGAAAGGGAAATGAAATCTAGAATCAATGGATGAATATATTGATTTGGTTCATTGTTTTCAGACCCGGACCAGATCAGGAGGTTGGATTGAGAAAACTAGGAACCGGACTGAAAATCGACTTTTTAAGCATAAAGAACCAAATTTTTTGTTAATTTCATGAACTCCTAAAAGCAGGGTTGGACTGCACAGTTCATGCAGAACGGTGGCAAGAACCGTGAGGTCCAACCCCTTAGCAATTCTTTTTTTAATAAAAACAACTTAACACAATTTTATTCTACTTAATTGAATTATCCATCTCTTACAAGGAATAAAAAAAATTATAATTAAAATCCTTCAAAGATATTCAACTTTACTTCAAAAATTAATCATAAATTTTAATGTTTTCAAGGTTATTATTTTATTTTATTAACTTTCTTATTTAATTATTAAATATATACTTAAAAATCATTAAATTTCCCTCACATATATAGATATATTAGTCAATTTTACTAGTTTTATAAATTTAATATCTACATTTAGGCTTTAATTAATTATTAAATTAATTATGACATCATCACAGTTAGACCCCAATTCAGCCTCGATTTGACCTCAAAACTTTGAATCTCTCCCTTTTACGGTTCAATGAACAGTTCGGGTTTTAAAATCAAGATTTGTTTGTGACATTGGCTTCATGTAATGTACTATGGCAAAACAAGCTACAAATCAAAATTCGTTCAGCAAGGTTTATCACGAGTAAAAAAATATTGGTAAGAAGCATGCCAGTTCCACATGTATTGTTGAAAATAAAGAGATGGAAACGAATGATTGGGCATCCAATAGATCGAGGCACATACGCTAAACGCAAGCCTAATGCTGATTTTCTTGACTACTATGGAGTTTCAACAACTTTCAATATAGCTAAACTCTCTGTGTTCCGTGGTGAAGATGGCAAACTAGACTCACAAGCGAGTCTTTTCCAACTGGGTGAGTTTGACATTGAAGTATCCAATAAAGAGCCGGTAGACTTAACAATCCTTGTTGTCTTACAAGCCCAAATAGAAGAATCTTATGGTTCAGATCTGGAGGCCCATACCAATTTTTTTTGTCCACAGTTTGTGCTGCTAGTCAAAGGCCATTAAGGTTGGTCCTACAACATTTATTTAGTCAATCTTGTAAGTTTTGATGCATTTAATTAGTCAATCTGGAAATATAGTTTTGTGGGGAATACCATATCATTTATTTTCATTGTTTTTGTTTTTTCGGCCAAATGGATAATATATTAAGAAAAACTATAGAACAAATAGCTTCTCAAGACACCGCCTAGTTAGGCACAATCCATTAAAATCAAAATCTATCAAACTAGGTAAGTCCACAAGCGGGCTGTCAAAAACTAGAAAATCAGCTTCTTGAAGACCTCTTATTCTAGCCAATCTATCCAGCTTCACAAAAGCAATGTCTAAATCCATATATTTTTCACGTCTTGGAAATTATATAGTCATTAACTCCGTTTGGATTTATGATTTCCATAATTCACAACTCTGTTTTCATCACTCATAACTCAAAATATAAGTCTCACGAAAAAAACTCTGTTTGAATTTGTTTCCATCACTCAATTCTCTGATTTTTGAGTATTGAGTTATGAAAATTGAAAACACATTTTAGGTGTTTTCGGTTTCCAAAAACACCTAACATGTGTTTTCAGTTTCCATAACTTAGTTTTTAATGGCATTTTCGTAATTAAACACACATGCACAGACCCATTGTCAATGCCTTGTCAAGTCCGACTCTCCCCACCAACAATTTTTTCCTTCACACCAAAAACCCAACCCACAGAAACTCTTCTCCATTCCCAAATCCAAGCATACCTCTTCACACTTCATCCCTTTAGCCCAGCCACATCGACTAAGCCCCCATCTCATCCAACCCGCGGCGGCCACAGCTCAGACCGATGAACATGACGGCAAAATTCTGGGCTTGGGTTATCTTCTTTCTTTCTTTTTTTCTCCTTCTTTTTCTTTCCTTTTCACATTGGGTTTCTGGGTTTGGTTGCATTTCTTTTTTCTTTTTCTTTTTCCCATTCCTTTTCACTGGGTTTCTATTTTTTGCTTGGGGTCGGAGTCCATCTCTGAAGGCGAGTCGTTTTGGCGAGAGAATCGTTGGTGTGACTTCCAAAGAGTCTTACGGCGACAAAGATGGATGTTTGGACTCGCCGACGGGCTTCGAGTGGAACTCTTGGTGACTATGGCGCATTGAGTTGCAAGGAGCTTGAAGAGTGTGAGTGTGAGGGATCAGAGATAGGTCTTGCTATTTCTAGATAGGTTTTTTTTTTTTTTTGGTTGGTTTGGTGGTGTATCATAAATAAGTATGAATGGAGTTTTGAATTTGGGGTGATGAGTTGCTTTAGGTGGTGTTAAATTGTTGAGATTTTTTGTTGTGTGTACTTCTTTGGTTGCATTTTGGCACTGTGACTATGGTGGTTGCAAAATGAAATGAGCACTAAAGAAAATGTTGGGAAATGAGGGTGAGGCAAGTAGACTAACAGAAGTCTCTGACCAATTGCTTAGAGAAGGGTCCCACATAAAGTAAAAAATTTTGAGTGATGTGAAGTGAAAACAAAAACCAAATGGGTGGGTATTAGAAAATTGGGGTATTTTAAGTGATGAGTGATGAGTGACAAAAATTGAGTGAGGAGTGATGAGCGATGAAAAAAAAAATCCAAACAGGACCTAAGGCCTTGTTTGGATTCCGTTCAGGATAGGCTGAAACTTTCAACTTATTTTTGCTACTATTCATGAGTTGTAGATGCTCATTTTTTTTAGAAGCCCAGCAGGAGGAAAAGCCCAAAGACATGAGCAAAAGAGAGTAGGATGCAAATACCATTAAGCCCAAAGTGGTAATAATAATGGATCATGTTAGGACATATGTGGTTCAAGTCTGTGAACATATGTCACTATTTTATGTAATTGGCTTATCCTTAGACAAAACGCACTTTACTTGTAATTGGGTAGATTTAGGATGAGTTTAACACTTCAGTTCAAGGTTAAGTGTTGAAGCCGTCAAAGTCTGTCCAAGAAACAAGCTGGGAAGTGCAAGATTTTAAAGCTCGACACATACCTCGACAGATACATCTATCGAGCTTTAAAGGAGCTGTTTTGCCCGAGCCTCGACAGCTATCTCGACACCTCTCGACACCTCTATCTGTCGAGAATTAAAGAAAACAGATTTCCAGGTCTGTTTCAAGTCTAATCCGTGAGTGTGTCTTTGGGACTTCTTTTCTCCTAACCCTAGACATATAAAATGATTATTTTAAGGGCCGTCAAAGTAGAGATCACAGAAAACAAGTTGCACATTCTTTGAGAACTTGTTGTTCATGCAATTTGTGATCTGACAGACAAAGTTCGTGCCCTAGTTCATCCTTGATGATTTGAAGAACTTTGCAGCCAACTCTCTCTCTCTCTCCATAGTTGGTAATTGAAGTCGCGTACTGGGATCCGCGCATTTGGTTAGTCACGTACTTGGGAGCCGTGCATTAAAAGGAGAAACTGTCACTACAGAACAAGTCCAATTGGGTATTGGGGTAAGAGTTCAACTGTAGGTTGGTGAGGTATTGGGATTCCTTACTTGTAACTGCTTGTTGTGATAATAGTGGAGTTTCGGGAGTGGTGACCTTAAATCACCCGGTGGGGTTTTTGCCGTAAGGGTTTTCCCCATTCGTGAACAAATCACCGTGTTCTTTATTTTCCGCTGCATAACTTAGTTTGGTGATTTGTTTGTGCTGCCACGTGATATTGCATGTTAATTTGATTAATTAAAAACTGGGCTAATTAATTAATCTAAGTTATCACAAGGGGTCAACGCGTTTGTGGCCTGTCAAATCATAGGTCCATAAAGCAAACAAATGGCCTTGAAGAAGTAAATGGGTCTAGGAAGGCCCAGAAGCAAAAAATAGCAAACTCATGGGCAATATGGATGTAGAAAAGTGAGAATGAACAACAGCTGTCATAGTAGGCTCGAAGCAATGTAAGCAAAGAAAGTAAGAGGCTATGGAGAATCCATAAGCCCTAAAGATGAAGTTTGAAGCACTTGGGCCAAGGAAGCCCAAGGAGTTAGTAAAAGCCCATGGGAAGCATAGAATTGGAAAGGGCAGAGGATGCCCCAAAAAAGTAAACGGGCTGAGGATGCCCTAAGAAAAGTAAACGGGCCAAGGATTGCCAAAGGAAAGTAGGTAGGACGAGAGAGCCCGTAAGTAGTAAAAGGACCCAATGAGCTTATTGGGCCATCAAAAAAGAAATGAACAGTAAAGCCTGAGAAGGTCCAGCAACCCTGGGTCAAGCAAACTTCACGGTAGGCATAACAGAATGGTGCAGTAGGAAACAAAACAACAAGGCTGAGAATAAAAGTACGGGAAAGCCCACAATCGGGCAAGGCCCAACCCCCTGAAGAAGCAAGCCATAAATGAGGAGTTAGAGAATGCAGCCCAAGTCGTAAGAAGTCAAAGATGAATGACAGACTGGGCATATTGACCTTCAGACCGCAGTAAACATATGAGCGACGAACAGAATTTGGATGAACATGGAGATAAGGCATGCGCAAGGCCCAGACACCACCAGCCTGTACCCAGCCAATACAGGAAGTGGTGAGGTCATGGTTCAGAGGTAACAGGGCATGGTTTGGCGGTGCGGAGGGGGAAAAACCCATTTTCGTGTTTCTTGCTCAAGCTCTTTTGGAGGCAATGTCCTGCTAGGATGGCATACCACCCAAAAAAAGCAAAACTGAGTTGGAACCACTAGGTGCATGGCATAATGGACAGAGAGAAGGAAAGTACTTACACCGTGGTAGGTAAGAGTGCCACAACAAGCAAGCAAACAAAGGAGCCTTCTTTGTCTGGTGAGAGGGAGTGGTGCGGCCAGTGCAGGTAAGTGGCGCTGGCTAGGTGATTGGCCAGTCAGTGATGGTCGGCAAGAACACTCGCACCAAACAAAAATGGTTAAGGGCTAAAATGGTAAAAGTCAAGCACGATTGGCACTGTATAAGGAACCTTTGCTATGCACTAAAGCAGGACGGCAACCTCTGGGGTATAATCACTAGAATCAAAAGGTAGCGAAAGTAAAAGAAAAACCAAGGGAAAAGAGAGAAAGAATTAGAGAAAGTAGAAACAAAAAGAAAGAAAGGAAAGAACTAAGGAATAGAGAGAAGAGTTAAAAAAAAAAAAGAACAGAGTGGAAGGCATGCACCGAATGGGTCAATCTCCCTCTCCCTCTCCAATCCATGTTCTCTGGTAACAAAGAAATACCTCACTGAACACAAGTCATTCAGGCTCGCCCCTTCAAAGCAGTCAATTTCTCCCTCAGAGAGGTTAATCACATTGAAGAGGTGATTCCCCTTCTTGACTTAAACTTGGCAACGTATTTTGATACGGCAGACTGATACTTGTTTCTTTTAATAAGCTAATTGTTGTTCACTCAATACCTACCCTTTTGTTGTTGTTTCATAAAAAGGACATTCCTTATCAAAGCCCATTACTTACTTCTATTTGAGTCGTAAATGATTTTTTTTATTATCTTTATTATATTTGTCTGCTGTAGTTAATGTACAGTTCTGCCTGCCATGGGCATGTGATCAAGGCCTAACAAACAGAGGCATCGTTTGCGCACAAGCTGGACTAAAAAGGGTTGCTCTTGGACTGGTCTTAACTCCCTAATCCAAAAATCTTTGGGCTTAGTGTAGCAGCAGGCAGCCTAGTCTAACATTTGCAAAAAAAGGCCACACAATTAAATTGGCGACTCTACTGGGGAGTTGGGAAACAGATGGATACAGAGATCCTTGCAAACAAATGCCGCCAAAATTCAGGACGACGCGTAATATGAGTGATGTTCCCTTGCAAGCTGAGTCGAGGCCAACAACGCCCCGTCAGCCCAATCAGGGAAAAAACATCAATGAATTGGGGGCTGAACCCCAACAACAGGGAAGAAATCCCCCTGAAGGTACCAATGCTTTTTTTAAGGTGCTACAAGTACTACAGCACTCATAACAGCAAATGATGGAGGAAATACGTTAGTTAAAGATAGAAAAGACTAAAGAAAAAGGAAGCCAGCATGTTCCAGAGCATACGGCTAACAAAGAAGAGATGCCAGTCTGAGGCGCCCCGCAGACTGAAGGACAATGCTACATCACCATGGCCGAGGTGGTAGCTCTCTTAGAGCAGGAGAGGGCCTGAGCACCCAAGAAAAGATTCTAGGCTCGGAGACCTCCTTATCCCTTAAGGGTGCTTAGCAAGCCATACCCTGAAAGGTATGAATCACGCGCTTTTGGGCAATATGACAGCAGGAAGGGTAGTGCTGTCGAACACGTGAGCAAATTCATCGATACTCTTGGCCCTTATACGGCAGACGAGGACTTATGTCTGCGGGAGTTTTCCAAATCACTATGCGACCGTGCCTACACCTGGTACAAAGGCCTAAAACCAGGATCAATCCCAACCTAGGATGACATTGTAGATGTATTTTGCACTAAGTACTTCCATAGAGAGGAAACAGTGACGTTTGCCACTTTGCAAGCTACCAAGCAGAGAAACAGAGAGGATTTAATAGAGTACATCAAGAGATTCAGGTACATAGTGCTTGATTGCTATGACCACTGTGAGGAAAAGACATTAATGGAGATGTGTGTGATGAATATGATCAGAGAATACAGAGCTGTTCTAGAGAACTTGGAGATTTCCCAGTTTGCACTGTTGTTACAGAAAGCCTAAAAAACCGCTCAATCGGTGAAGCCGAGTTCTAATAAAAGGAATGCCCCGCAGGCCATGCCAACATCCACCAACGAAAGAAAGATAAAACCAGACAAGAGGGAGTACGATACCCCACCACCGATATCGTGCACCCCTAAGAAGCTGGATGTGCTTTTGGACAGGTGGATAGCAGATGGAGTTTTTAAACCCAATCAAGTTGCCAAGGAGCCCACAGAAGAAGAGCAGAGGGACCCACGCTTCTGCCACTTGCACAATTATGTGTAGCATCCTACTGCAGAATGTTGGGCGCTCCACAGACTGGTGCACCGCAGGATCAAAGAAGGGACCTTAGAGCTGACACAGCAAGAAGTTTAGAGGAACCCACTCCCAAATCACAAAGGGAAGGACGTGGTGGCAGTGGTAATCTATGTGAACCCAAGGGAGGACGAGGAGGAGAATCCAACCGTGCCTGCCACGGCAATCACCACCTTATAGAGAAGCTCTAAGTTCAAAAATCTGTTCGACTTACTAGGCCTTACAGTGAAAGAGTGGAAGACAGCTACAGAGGCCTTGGTAAGTATTGCTTTCGGGGCAGGAGTAGAATGTCTGTCAGTAGAAGTTGCAGATGATAGAGCTCTCTTACAAGAATTAACTAAAATCATCTTTAATGATGAGGATATGGAAGTGGCATGCCCTGACCACAAGAGGCCCCTTTACTTAGCTGCATTTATAAATCAAATCCCCATCAAGAGAGCTTTGGTGGATATCGGGGCTTCGGTAAATCTGGTGCCACTAAGCACCCTGCATGTGGCAAGAATCTTAGAAAGAAAATCCAAGGGTGCCCAATGGAAGTAACAAGTTTCAGAGGAAGTGGTGAATATACCGCCGACCATATTCAGCTATGGTTAAAGGTGGGCCCTATAGCCTCTTTAGCCCTGTTCCATGTGGTAAAGATGGAGGTTTCAGTTTCATACCATGTGCTCCTAAGGAGGTCGTGGCTGCACAAGCACCGGCTGGTACCATCAACTTACCACTAGTGCTTGAAGGGGAGGTTAAATGGCAGGATGATACGCATAACGGCAAACCCATTACCATTTGAGCAAGCGGAGGCCCACCTGGTAGAGACCATGTTTTATGACCAGTGGGCACCATCAGGGCAAAGCTCAGTATCGAAATGAAGAGGCACCTTTGTCTCTAGGTGGGAGGACGTTCGAGGTGACCTAGAACCTAATCTAAGAGAATTACTCTCTCAGAAGAAGAAAAGGAAGGAAATACCTGCTGTGAAACTAGGTGACATGCCACAATGTGTCAGGGTCCGAGGACCTGACGGCAGGATCGTGTAAAAACTATGAAGGTGTGTGGGGCCCATAAATGAAACACAAGCGGGCCCTAGACAAGAATGGCAGCACAAAAGCCTAGTGTGTTACATAGTTCAAGAAGGCTGAGAAGCAGGAAACCGTGGAGAAATAGACAAGGAAGTTACGACAGATAAGGATTTATAGGTTACAACAGAAAAAAAGATGGAAGAAGTCAACTTAAGATCCGACACACAAGAACCAAGGCCCATCTTAATCAGTTCAAAGTTGTCAGAAAAGGAAAAATTAGAGTTCATACTATTGTTGAAGGAATACAAAGACGTCTTTGCATGGAATTACAGTGAAATGCTAAGATTGGATCCTAGGCTAGTAGTGCATACGCTGAATGTGGACCTAAAGGCTAGGCCGGTTGCCCAGCCTACCAGAATTTTTCACACTAAAATAGAAGAACAAATAGTCAAGGAGGTACAGAAGCTGTTGGCCGCAGGATTCATCAAACCCATTCAACATCCGCGTTGGTTATCTAACGTAGTGACAGTGAAGAAGAAGAACGGGCAGAAAATGTGCTGTGTAGATTTCAGAAATCTCAACAGAATCTGCCCAAAAGATGAGTTCCCACTGCCAAACATGAACCTATTAATAGATTCTACAGCGGGAAGTGCCATGTTTTCCTTTATGGACGGGTTCAGTGGATATAATCAGATCAGAATGGCTCCAAGGGATGCAGAAAAGACTACTTTCAGAATACCTATAAGCAACTTTTACTATACAGTAATGTCATTTGGGTTAAAGAACGCAGGTGCGACTTATCAAAGGACAATGACGACTATATTCCATGACATGATGCATCGAGAATTAGAAGACTACATGGGCGACATAGTGGTGAAGTCAAAAATTTGGGAAGAACACATTCAAGTGTTGAGGAGGTATTTGAAAGATGCAGAACTTTCAAGCTTAGAATGAACCCCCTCAAATGTGCATTTGAAGTATCTTCAAGGAAATTCTTGGGTTTTTTTGGTCCACAGCAGAGAAATTGACGTAGATCCAGCCAAGGTTACAACCATAACCACTATGAAGCCTCCAGCCACAGTAAATGAGTTAAAAAGTTTTTTGGGGAAGGTCTCATATATCTAAAGATTCATCCCCGGTCTGGCATCCATCACCGCTGCCTTTGGGAAATTGCTAAAAATGGGGCAAATTTTTGAATGAGGGGAGATACAGCAGGTAGCCTTGAAGAGGCTACAACAGATTATGATGAATCTCCCTACTGTGCAAGCTCCAATCCGTAGGAGGCCGCTGTTGCTATGCTTAGCTACCAACCAATACGTCGTGGGTGCGCTGATTGCTTGGAAGGATGGAGATGGCATAGAACAGCTAGTTTATTACATCGGCCAAGCTCTAAAAGATGCAGTAACTCACTACCTAAGGGCAAAAAGGGCACGCTTGGCTATTGTATATGCCTCACAGAGGTTATGCCATTATTTCCTGGCCTATGAGGTGTGGCTAATGGCTAAGTCTCATGCCATTATAGCCTTATTGCGGTAGCCAATCCTCTCCGGCAGAATATCCCCGTGGTTGCTGCAATTGCCACAATATGACTTGAAGGCAGGAATGCCTAAAGTGGTAAAGAGCCAGGCTATAGTAGATCTGTTAGCATAGTTCCTAGGAGAAGAAGAATTCCCGCTCAATGATGAAGTCCCAGGGGAAGTAGCTGCGACGGAAGTCAGAGAACGGTGGTTGATGAAATTTGATGGGTCTTCTACTACCCAATCAAGAGGAGTGAGAGTAGTTATATATCATGAAGAAAACGAGGCTGTAGCACTATCATTCAAATTAGAATTCCCTTGTTTAAATAACACGGCAGAATACAAAGTCTACCTAACTAGGTTAGCCACAACCCTTGAAATGGGGGTCAAATACTTGAAAGTGATAGGGGACTCGAACCTAGTGGTCTGCCAAACCAAAGGAAATTTCTCTTTAAAGGAACCCAGCTTAGCCCCTTACCGAGCAATGGCCCAGAAAATTGAGTAAAGGTTTTCGACCTTTGAAATAGAGCACACGCCAAGAAGCGAAAATCGGTTCGCAAATACGCTGGCCGCGTTAGGCTCACAAATAGTATTTGAAGGGGATAGTGCTAAGATAGAAGTCAATAAGAGGAAAGAATTTATTATCAAAATATTGAAGGAAAAGTTCCAAGAAGAACAATGTAAAGAGGATTGGCGGAACCATATAAGGGAGGTCTCGATGAGAGCTTGCGGAGTTAAAGGTACTAAAAGATTATGCTCTAGTAGGAGGAGAACTATACCGTAGGATGCCGAGAGGGGTCCTGTCTAGATGTGTGGGGCAAGAAGAGGCCCAGAGAAAGCTGAAAGAGGTACACGACAAGGCCTGCGAATCTTGCGGAGAGATCAACCTTTACCGCAGACTCCAAAGGGCAGGTTTTTACTGGCTGAGTATGGGAAAAGACACAGACCAAGTCCAAGTCCAATGTGAGACCTGCTAGCTAGCAACTGACAGAGAAGAAAACTACGCTGTTCGTCAGCGAAGATTGGAGAGAGCCATTCGCTTAGTACTTAGCAAAAGGTCTCCTGCCACAAAAACATAGTGAATGATACAAGCTAAAAAGGCTAGCAACACGTTACTTTTTGCACAATGGGGTCTTTTTCAAAAAAATGTATGATGGAGACCCACTGCTCTGTCTGGGCCCCGAGGAAGTGAAGAGTATGATAATGGAGGTACACGCGGGAGAATGTGAAGAGCACCAAGGAAAGAAGAAGTTATACAGGTGTTTGCTACAGATGGGCTACTATTGGCCTGCCATGAAAAAGGACACTGCAAAATTTGTAAAAAGATATCACAGTTGCTAAGTATAGGCCAACTTGATTCACACCCACCAGCAGAAATTGCATAGTATGGTCACCCCATGGCCATTTCATACTTGGGGGCTTGATTTGGTAGGGCTAGTTAACCCACTATCGCGTGGATACATATGGATTCTAGTGGCTACGAAATACTTCACCAAGTGGACAAAGGCAGAGGCAGTGCCACTTTGCAAAGCCATGAGAGGAGCGGTGGCAAACTTCATTAAGGAAAATATAGTCCTAAAGTTCGGGGTGCCCCATAGAGTCATCAGCAACAATGGCACACTGTTTATCAACAATGATGTAAGGAGGATGCTGGAATTCTACCAAGTTAAACACCATCGAATTTCACCCTACTATCCGCAAGGAAATGGGCAAGCAGAGGCGACAAACAAAACTCTCATAAAAATCATCAGTAAAATGAGTCAAGAGTATACAGGAGAATGGGCAACGCATCTGCTAGATGCCTTTTAGGCCTACAGAAACTCGACGAAGTTAGGAACAAAAGTGATAAGCCCAGCTGAAATAATGACCCCTTCCTTATGGGTTATGCAAATAAAAGAAAAAGAAAAGGAGAAAGAGGTCTTCGCGGCAGAAAGATATGAGGACTTAGAAGGGCTTAATGAGAAGAGAGAAGAAACTCAGGAATGTAGCCGCAGATATAGACGAAGGATGACAGAAGCTTATAGCAGGATGACTAAAGAAAGTATTCACAGAAGGACAGCTGGTGTTAAGGGTAGCAGACTACGTCAGGTGAGGTATGGCAGGACCGTCTAAGTTTGCACCAAAATGAGAAGGACCCTTTGTGATAAGAGAAGCGCATCCCACTAGGTATTACCGCCTAACCCAGGCGGATGGCAAGGGCTTGATGGACCTCATCAATGGGAAGTGGCTAAAATGTTATTATGCATAGGAGGAGGAAGAATGAGAGGTCATGGAATCACCCTTTTTCTTTTTGAAGAATTTGATGTTTCCCTTTTGTTTTCCTTTGTTTTAGCTTAATCTTTCAAGTGATTATGTCACGAAACAAGGAATTGTAACATGCTTTTATGAAACATGCAATGAAAAGTTATGAAGCATTATAAAACATCCCATGTCATAATAGTAGTGAAGAAAGAAAAAGCAGTAGCATTTTATAGTTACAAAACCCAAATTGTGGAAAACCCGCCAAATAAGTGCTAAAAAAAAAAGAAGAGAGAAAAGGGAAACATAAGAGGTACTAAATGGAAAAAAAAAAAAAGGACTCACATCAGTGAAGTCTGGAGATAAGAGTCTGGTCACCAAAGTGGCTAGAACCACCAATGCTAGAAATGAGGTGCTCACGATGACCCCCTAGGTTTGCCATCTCCTTCTTCTGGACCTTAAGGCATGTGCCAATGGCATCAATGGCAGGCTGAACCTTCTTCATAAAAAAGGCACGAGCGATCTCACGAAGATTGTCTAGGATAAACTCCACAGCAAACCCCACACTAACAAGCTCCTGAATTGCTAACCTCCACTGCAGGATCCTCTCAGTTGAAACAGTGTCAACAAAGTTATGCTCGATGTCGTTCATCACACTCCCTAGCAGCTTCAAAAAATGCTCCCTGGTAGAACGACCATACCTGAACTCTCGCATAGAGTCACCGTGGCTACAGTAAATCGCCACGAGATGGGAAATGCAATCCTCAGGTATCTTAAAGCCATGGAAGTCAACATAGGGAGGGCCGAAACCGCATAAGTCTATAGGATCGAGGTTGTTAACCTCGTGCTGGTCGAAGCAGGTGAAGAAGGCTGCAGCCTCACTCACCAGATCCGGCACTGTGGCAGAATTACTACCCACCTTAAACTAAGAAGGAACGGTGGGAAGCGAACCTGGCAGAAGATGTAAGGAGTGGAATAAGAATATGCAAGATAAGAAAATTGAAATGCACAGTGTATGGAGGATGAGGAGAAGAGGAAAAGAAGAACTCACCAGAGCCTACGAGAGTAGAGGCTGTGGGAACGGCAGAAACAGGTGCTACAGGTGCGGTTGAGGAAGTAACTGTAGGAATATCCTTGCTTGGTGCAATTTCTGGCTCTTCAAAGGTCTCTGCAATAAGAAAGAATGGACATGCAAAATAATGGGAGACCACAGCAGGAAGAGTGTCATTGATATATATAAAGAAGAGATAGCAAAAGAGAAAGAGGAATGGAAACTTGGCAACACGTGGAGATACGTACCCATGAATTCAACTCCATGCCCAGAACTTTCTTCTTCTCCTTCAGATTTAGAAACCCTCTTTTTCTTGGCAGGTTTGTCATCAGAATCCTCAAGAACATCCTCAGACTCTTCAGAGGACTAGTCCTTGTCAGGACTGCGTATGGCAGACATAGGAATGGAGGAAAGGGTGACCACTAAAGAGGAGCCATCCTTCACAGCCTAGGATAGAGACGCGAAAGGATCACTGGTGGAGATAATAAGAGGCGCGACCAGAGAAACAGCCTTGGCTTGAACAGCAGCAAGAGGAATAGCTCTTTCTTGGGAGGTGGGTGTCAAGGCAGGAATGAGAATGGTCTCACTAACCCTTCAACAGGAACTACCTGTGAAGTGGCAAGAGTCGCAAGGGTCGCAGCAAGAAACACTACATCTGCCCAATCGAAAAAACCCTCTATGAGAGTACCCTAGGAGGCAGAAATCTCTTCAGTAGTAGGATGATACACAAAGATGGATTTAGGATCAGCCTGAGAAAATAAAAGACGAAGGCTAGAGACACGAATATATATATATATATATATATATATATAAAATTAAAAAATATAAAAAATAAAAATAAAAAAAAAGGGAAGAAGAAGGCATACTTCAAACTCGGGCTCATCAAGCGGAATAGGATGGGTAGCAGACGAGTTTTCCTTGTACTTCGACTGCAAGAGAAAAATAAGAAGAAGGGAACAAGCCAGCAGGAACATGAGTTAGCCGCAAGAAGAATCCTAAATAAGAATGACAAAGAATAAGGGAAAGTTAGAGATGACATACCCTCCGCTCAGTAATGGTGGGGGCTTTGGGAGGAGAAGTTTTCCTTTTACTACCCCGTGTCCTGCTAAAGGGAGGAGCATTAGTGGATGGTCGAGGAATGGTAGGCCTGGTTTTACCTGCGGCGGAATGCTTGCTGGAGTGGGTGCGAATGGAAAGAGAAGTAGTGCTCTCTAATGCTATGTTATTCATAGGAGGCAGATCACTTTCAAAAGGAACAATATCTAAGCAAGTTTTAGAAGAATCATCACTTGCCTTCTTCTTTGCAGGCTTGGACTTGGTAGAACTTTTTTTCACTGGCACAGGGACATTAATGACTTTCACTTTTTTCTCCCAGCCCACGGGATAATTGCCAACGTGCTAATACCACCTTTTCTCCTCCTCGACCCACTCGAATATGGCAAAATGGCTTTGTTTTCTAGCGTAAGCTCGCACAGATGCAGAAGGTAGAAGCAAGTGGTGATTGGCGGAGACAACCGCGCCAAGCCCATCAGGTGGAATGAGGAAAAATCCACGGCTACCCAATAACTCCTTCTCAAAAGAAATCATTACTGCCTACCAGTACCCATGCATAGCAGTAGTGCAAATGCCTTCCCTCTAAAAGCCTGGAATAGTAACGGTGGTGAAGCGCTGGCTCTAAAACTCAAAAGCAGTATGCTGCAGAAAAGGTCAGATGGAAGTGGAAGGCTTCACAAGAAAAGAGATGTCATTAAGAATGTCCTGATCTAGTCCAAATTGCCTCCTCACACATTTGGCAGGATAATGTACAAACCTAACGCCTTCATCAGCCAAATAAGGCAACCACCCAGCGTTTGTGGCTGCCAAATATGTTATACCCCATTCCTCAAAGCTAGTTAGCGGGGTGGTAGTGCCAACAACATCAACAAATGTACCCATAACATAATCCATACACGTATAACTAGTGCCTAAATTCCTATACGACCTCCAAGAAAACCTGACTCCTTTATCGAAGAATTCAATAATGGGATGCCCAATCGATTTTAAACCAGCCCAATGAAAAGCCAAAGGGAAATCAGAATCAAACCTACCACAAAAATTCGTAATAACCTCCAGACATGAACTGTACTTCTCTTGGCACAACGTTCGTACAACATGTGTTGCAAAATGGTACTGTGAACAGAAGTGGTGATCAAGTGACAAGAACCTGCTTGACTCTTGTTGCTCCACAGGATGTCTAATTGCACATATAGATGCCCAAGGAACATGGGTGCTAGCGGCAGACTCACCTCAGTAGAAATCTTGATGGCTAATCGAAAGTACAGAGGCTTCACAACATAGTGGGGATGAGAACCAAAAACAAACTTACACAACCAGAATGTAATAAAGGCTGCATGGCTAGTAATGGCAGAAAGCTTTGAAGGAGAACCAATCCAGAATGACTACTTGGCGTTAGCACTCATCATTTTCTTCAATTCGGCCTCTATAGCCTCCTCTTCTAGAGAAAGCTCAAGAGTGGTAGGATCGACATCACCAAGAATGGGCAGAAGCAACTGATTTGCCACGTCCTCCAAGGTTGCGGTGATCTCACCGCAAGAGAGAAAGAAGGTGTGGGTGGTGATGCACCATCGGTAGACTAAGTGGTAGAGATTAAACAAGTCCCTGAAATTGGCCAAACGATGGGATAGAACAATGGCCTTCAATACACCGGCCCGCTGAAGTAAACCCATGAAATTCGTATCCGATAACTCTCTATCTACCAATTCCTTCCAACCCAAGGCAGTGCCAGATCTAAACTTAAAATGGATGGGTATAGGGAGTGAAACACCTTGGCGGATAGAGAGATAGGAGATCGAAGAGGCCAATGGAGCCCAAGAAACATCGGGGTTATGCCGGCAGAGAGCGAGCCACACATGGCCCGGCGGTGGCGACGCATAATTGCCAAGGACCTTAGGGAAATGGTCATGAACATCATACCAAGGATCTATGAGGGGGGCACACTCGCTGTTAGGGTCGCGTCGTTCTACTTCCTCGTCAAAATGGTCTGATTCAAAAATGGCAACCTCTTCGCCTACCTCACGCGCAGCAAGATCGTTAGTAACCTCTTTCCCCTTATGGTAGGAAGAGGTTTGACCTTTTGCCGGTGTCATAATGTATCAGTTGATCAAGGAAAACAATTTGTGGTGATTGGGAAGAAAGACACAGAGAGGAAAAAAGAAGGGAAAGGATGTTTGTGTCCGAAATCTGAAGGGACTCGGTCATAAAAATCCATGCCATGAGGAAAGGTGCGAAAGGATGCGATGGGTCAGTCAGTGGATAAGGGAAGAAGTTAATGAAGCAGACGTTGTGTTTCAGAATAGCTGCTAAACTTGGAAATTCGAAGAGACAACACTGTTCATGGCAGAAAAAAAAATGTGTATGAGTTGGGGTCCACTTTTCGAAAAGCCCGCGAAGGAAAAGAAGAAGAAAACGGAAGGGATATGAAAGTCTTTGTTCACATATGAATAGTAGAAGCATTTCATATGCTCAGGGGGCTAAATGTAGATGCTCATTTTTTTTAGAAGCCTAGTAGGAGGAAAAGCCCAACACACGAGCAGAAGAGAGTGGGATGGAAATATCATTAAGCCCAAAGTGACAGGAATAATGAATCATGGGTCCATAAGGCAAACAAATGGGCCTTGAAGAAGTAAATGGGCATAGGAAGGCTCTGAAGCAAGAAATAGCAAATCCATGGGTAATATGGATGTAGAAAAGTGAGAATATGCCACAGCCGTTGCAGCAGGCTTAAAGCAATATAAGCAAAGAAAGTAGGAGGCTATGGAGAATTTATAAGCCCTAAAGATGAAGTTTGAAGCATTTGGGCCAAGGGAGCCCAAGGAGCCAGTAAAAGCCCATGGGAAGCATAGAATTGGAAAGGGCTGAGGACGCCCCAAGAAAGTAAACAGGCCGAGGACGCCCCAAGAAAAGTAAACGGGCCAAGGATGCCCCAAAAAAAAGTAGGCGGGATGAGGGAGCCCGCAAGTAGTAAAAGGGCCCAATGAGTTTATTGGGCCATCAGAAAAGGAATGAACAGTAAAACTTGAGGAGGCCCAGCAGCCTTGGGTCAAGCAAACTTCACAGCTGGCATAACAGAATGGTGCGGCAAGAAACAAAACAACAAGGCTGAGAATAAAAGTACGGGAAAGCCCACAATCGGGCAAGGCCCAGCCCCCTAAAGAAGCAAGCCATAAATGAGGAGTCAGAGAAAGCAGCCCACGTCGTAAGAAGTCAAAGATGAACGGTAGATTGGGCAGATTGACCTTTAGACCGCGGCAGACACATGAGCAACGGACAAAATTTGGATGAACATGGAGGTAAGGCACCCGCAAAGCTTAGACACTACCAGCCTGTACCCAGCCAATGCAGGAAGCGATGAGGTCATGGGTCAGAGGTAAGAGGGCATGGTCTAGCAGTGGGGAGGGGGAAAAACCCATTTTCTTGTTTCCCACTTAAGCTTTTTTGGAGGCAATGTCCTGCTGGGATGACATATCACCCAAAAAGGCAAAACTGAGTTGGAACCACTAGGTGCATACTATGAGGGACGGAAAGAAGGAAAGTACTTATACCGTGACAGGTAAGAATGCCATGGCAAACAAGCAAACAAAAGAGCCTTCTTTGTCTGGTGAGGGAGAGTGGCGCGGCCAGTGTAAGTAAGTGGCGCTGGCTGGATGACTGGCCAGTTAGTGATGGTTAGCAAGGACACTCGCACTAGACAAAAACAGTTAAGGGCTAAAATGATAAAAGCCAAGCACGTCTGGCACTATATAAGGAACCTTCGCTGTGCACGAAAGGAGGACGACAACCTCTGGGGTATAATCACTAGAATCAAAAGGCAGCAAGAGTAAAAGGAAAGCCAAGGGAAAAGAGAGAAAGAATTAGAGAAAGTAGAAAGGAGAGTAAAAAACGAAAAGAAAGAAAGGAAAGAACTAAGGAATAGAGAGAAGAGTAAAAAAAAAAAAAAAAAAAAAGAACAGAGTGGAAGGCATGCACCGAATGAGTCAATCTCCCTCTCCCTCTCCAATCCATGTTCTCTGGTAACGGAAAAAGACCTTACTAAACACAAGTCTTTCAGGCCCGCCCTTTCAAAGCAATTAATTTCTCCCTCAGAGAGGTTAGTCGCATATGAAGAGGTGATTCTCCTTCTTGACTTTGACTTGGCAACATATTTTGATACGACAGACTGATAGTTGCTTCTTTTAATAAGCTAATTGTTGTTCACTCAATACCTACTGTAAGGACACAAGTTGCATTGGGTTGAAGTTGCACTTTCGAAACTAGCCTAATGAGGCCAAAACAATGAATTTATAGAAAGTGGGCTTCTAATTTAGGTTAATGGATGTTGGATAACGCGAAAGATAGATTAAATCATAGAACTCATGCTTTCTCCTCGTCTATGGGTGAAAATTGTATCATATATATACATGCTGAGGACTATCTTTGGCCTCTCTTTACAATTTCTCTCTTGTGTCTCTGTCTTTTTCTCTCCCCCTTTTTCTTTCTTCTTCCCTCACCTTTTATAGGCCTTCCTCCTTATCCTTCTTTCTAACACGTGTGGATTAGGTGCCTCTTTTAGATACTTGTCCCATCACCCCTTTCTACCAAAGTCTTTGGTGGTAGGTATAAGGCTGAACTCCAACATTCAGGCGTCACTTCCCCATTAATGCGGTCAGAGAGGTAGGTATAGAGTCTTCAATGCGGTAGTAGCAGCTTTATCTTTGATATTTGTCTGTCATTCCCTTTTAACTCCTATTCTCATTTTCTTAGTCTTTGTGTCCAAGGTCTTCAATACGGATGCCCTTAAGCTGCCAGATCATTCGCCTCGTCCTCGGCAGCATGTTGCCGAGGACTTGGCCATCCTCGGACATCATGTTTCGTGATGTTCTGCTCATACATGGCATTTTTCTTTTGTAATGTTACTTCATAGGTGGGACTTATCGTGTCCTCGAACCACCCATGCTATTTGGTTGGGCTTTCCACCTTGCTAGAACCTTTGGCTCGACCCAATACATATCTTGGGCCCGTTGGCACTACAATAGCCCCTCGAGATCCTCATTTCTACTTCTCTGGGAGGAATGAGGATTTCGACACATGCATTCAGAACGATCTGCTTTTGGTGTTTTATTATGCGGAATGTGTTCCCATTAAATACTAGCGGCTCCCTGTTCCCCACGTTCACCCGTGTGATGCTTATCCAGCGGGTGGGCGCATTTTAAGGAGATAGGCGGGAGGTTTCCCGCTTTATGATTTTTCGCGATATAAATACCGTCAGTTCAAAGGTTCTCTGATCATTTCAGAGCTTGTACAACGAATTTAGCCTACCTCGCATTCTACACGCGTCTTACTGCCTTCCAAGATTTAAGCTGAGGTGATCCTATTGTTCTAAAGTAAGTTCTCCCCAAACCTCTACTTGTTGCATTGTTGTTCTTTCTTTCTCGTTATTCTTAGTTTCTCTGTCCTCGGCCACATAGATTTCTCATCCCCACCACAATATTCTCTTTTTATTTTTAGAAAATGAGTAGGTTCGCACACTTAGTAGATAGTCCTGAAAAAATAGAGGATTTTAAGGCCAGATATGGAATCCCGCTGGGAGTATCTGTCAAATATTGTCAGCAAGGAAGGTGGCACACCGATAGGGATACCGGTGAGGTGGTGATTCCTATGATAGCATTCATAGAGGGGGGAATAAGAATCCCTATGAGGCCAATCACTAAGGACTATCTCCGAACCGCTAGATTATCTCCCACACAATGTGTCCCAAATATGTTTAGGATTCTAGGTGCCGTAGACGTCTTAAACGAAAGACTAGGACTAGGACTTACTCACCATGAGGTGAACTGGGTGTATAACCTTCACCATCTGAAAGAGCCAGGATATTACCTAAAATTTAGGCACGCCAAGGTTAGGTTAATTCAATGCCTCCCCCACTCCAACAAAGGTTTGAACAAAGATTTCCTAATACTGTCCGGGGATTGGCATGACGGTCTCCCCTGTCCGACAAGGGAGGGGGAACCTAGTGAGTATTGGTGTAGCGTTAGTTTTATTTTTCTTCTTTGTTGTCTTTCTACGGTTATGTTTCTCTTTGATTTGCCCTTACCGTTTCATTTTTTTGAATATTTGTGCAGATCGCCGCGCGCTCACTCGTCGTGCCCACCTCGTCAACTTTGCTCGTCTGGATAAAATTCTAAGAGCCAAGGTATTTGTGCACTCGGACGGTCAGCTTCGCGCAGCACACCTTATCCTCGGGTACGATCCCATTTCCACTGCATTCCAAGTGCCAAAGTGCGTCATCAAAGAGAAAGACCCACGGCTACCTAGGATAAGTGTTGCAATTGAAGGCTTTCTGCTCCCTGTGGGTGCCCCTGTTCCTCAAGGGACTTTCATCACTAAGCCCGTGAAGATTGTCCCAAGAGCCCTTCCTCTCGCTGCATCCTCAACTCGACCTAAATTGGGTGAAAGCTCCTCTTCTCAGCCAATTACAAAGGAAGAGGAGGAAGAAGAAGAGGAAGAAGCAGAAGAAGAGGAAGAGATCATTGAACTCTCGGATTTAGAAGAAGAGTTTGAAGTTTTTGACCGGCTTCCATCACCTAGAGACCAATCTACTGTTGTCGGCACGCCTTTACTAACATCCTCGGACGCTGAACAACGACTCGGGACTATGGGTATACAACGTAGATCTAAACCCAGTCTTAAGGATGTGCTGGAAGCTCAAGTTGAAGCCCAGGAGCTTCCTAAAGTTCCCCCAGTAAAGACCAAAGATAAGGGCACTAAGAGGGTTCCTTCAGTAAAACTCTCTCTTCTTCCTTCAACCCAATCCCAACACCCCGATCCAGCTGACCATAAAAGGAAAAGGGATCAGCCCACAGGAAAGGAGTTGGTTGAGAGGGGCAAAGACCTCCCCACCAAAGATGTGGAATAGGAAAGGGGAGGGAGGCATGCTTGTCATGTTCAACCGAGGTCGGAAAGACGGGCTGATCCCCCCGTAGCCGTCCATGCGTCCATTTGGGCTCCCTAGATGAACGTGGATGATCAGGCAGTCACTGCCGATGCCTCCATAAGGGGCTCCGACGAGGGCACCGCTGTGTGCATCGCAGATGCCTTAGAGCAAGCGCTTCTGCTGCTCAAGGACATGGGCAAGTTACGAAGGATGAGGGATCATAATGTTTTTATGATCTTGAAGAAAGAATTAGCCATGGTAAAGGTTTCAATTGAACGTTCCCTACTACTTATGTTTTTTGTTATCGTACTTATTATTGTTACTTCCTGTTTGATATTAACTGCTTCTGCATGCCACTAACTGACAACACTTTGTGCGTAGGCTGTTCAATCTACGCACAGGGCGGAGGAGATCGTAGCTAATTCTTATAAGTTGCTAAGGGCCGGGGAGGTGAGGCTGGATCACACCCAAAGGATCCTTGAGCTAAAGGAAAAGAAGCTGCAAGAAGTTACCTCCAGCTTAACCAAGACAAAAAGTGAAAGGTCTAGCTTGGAGGCTCAGCTCAAGACTACTGAGAGGCAGGCCGAGAAGCAGAGGCTACAACTGAGGCAGGCCGATGAGAACCTCGCCTCTGCCAAGAAGCTGATTGAAGGCCTCAAGCAGGACCTTAAGAAGCTGAGGAGGCTAAATAGGAGGCTATTAAGGCTAAGGAGGAGGCCCTTGCCAAGGCGCAAGAGGCAGAAGAAATGGTTGACCAGGCAGAGCAGAGTGGCTACGAGGTGAGGGTGGCAGAAACTACTGACACCTTCAAAGCCCAAGTGCCGGAGGTTTGTAGGGATTACTGCCTCCAAGTGTGGAAGGAAGCCCTCTCCCAAGTTGGGGTTGATGCTTCCTCTCCCCTATGGAAGGTGGAAA
Source organism: Castanopsis chinensis (assembly GCA_032878915.1). Lineage (NCBI taxonomy): Eukaryota > Viridiplantae > Streptophyta > Magnoliopsida > Fagales > Fagaceae > Castanopsis > Castanopsis chinensis. The sequence goes on along the minus strand of JAVQMG010000115.1, from coordinate 5,258,630 downwards.
ACGCCTACATCCCTCCTGCCATCCGAGTGGCCTCTTCTGCTCAAGCCAAGGATGATGCTGGCTCTTCTGCAGCCGGGACACCAATGGAGGAAGCTGCCGTTGATACAAGTGGGGTCCAACCTGAAGATGCACCACTTCCAGTTGCCCCAAAAGTGCTGCCCCCCAAACTAAAGGCCAACGAAACCTTGGAAATAGTTTTGGCGACCTTGCCCATCGTGCCAAAGGGGGGTCCCAAGGATAAGGAGGTGGCTGGGGGATCCTCGGCCTCGGTAATGGCTTCTGCTGACCCTAAAGACCAAGTCCAGCCCAAACCATGACGGTTCTTTAGCCTTTGTTACAGTTTCTTCATCTTCCCTTTTTTTGTTTTAGCTAAATAGTTTTAGCTCCGTCTTTTTCTTGTTTGTTTTTTTTTTTTTTGGTTACTTTCTCTTTCTTGTAATTCACCAGTTCGGTTGTGAATGTATTGAAGAATCTTTTACTTAATGAGAAGAGTTTCCAATTTAAGTTACTACTTTGTGTTATATTAGCTGCAAACAGGTCTTGTTATCATTATTCACACAGTATGACAAAATAACAGCTTGACTTTATGGCATGTATTAATAATTCCATATCAATAACCGAATGAGGATAAAGGAAATTTGCGAAACTCATATACTTGCAAATGATTTAAGTGATGACCACAAGTTTTCATTCAATTCTAATGATGAATAAGACACTTAAAAAGCAAGACGTTCGTGTGAAACCAATTCGATTAAGACCCACTTGAGAAATACCTTCACAACAAAATGTCAAGACAAGAAACGCTAACATCTCTGATACATTCCACGCTTGAAGTAAGGGTGGCTCAAATGTGGTGCTTAATACTTAGTAAAAAATGAAGTTCCATGAAGTCCACAGTTTGGGGGGGCTTTTTGCAGTCACACACCTGTTGGGTACTTACTGAAGTACTTATCTCCATAAGATGTATACATATACTCCGAGGAATCTGCGCGACCCAATCTTTGTTTAACAACTAACATTAAAACGTTTATTTCCCAAGGTAGAGGATCTGAGGATCCGACGTAACCTCATTCTTATTTTAGACCAAGGTAGAGGATCTGAGGAACCGACGTAACCTTGATTTTATTTTAGACCAAGGTAGAGGATCCGAGGACCCGACGTAACCTTGATTTTATTTTAGATCAAGGTAGAGGATCCGAGGACCCGGCGTAACCTTGTTTTTATGTTAGACCAAGGTAGAGGATCTGAGAACTCGACGTAACCTTGATTTTATTTTAGACCAAGGTAGATGATCCGAGGACCCGACGTAACCTTGATTTTATTTTAGACCAAGGTAGAGGATCCGAGGACCCGACGTACCCTTGATTTTATTTTAGACCAAGATAGAGGATCCGAGGACCCAGCATAGCCTTGATTTTATTTTAGATCAAGGTAGAGGGTCTGAGGACCCGGCGTAACCTTGAGTTTATTTTAGATTAAGATAGAGGATCCGAGGACCTGACGTAACCTTGACTTTATTTTAGATCAAGATAGAGGATCCGAGGACCCGGCGTAACCTTGATTTTATTTTAGAATTTATATTGACATTGTTGATCATAATATTAAATGTAGCATAATATCAATAGAATCAAAGTGGCAGAAGTGCCTTTTATTAATAATAATATCGTCGCAAATTACTTACATTCCAGGGATGAGGCACAACCCTTTCATCTAAGTCTACAAGGTAGTAGGCTCCTATGCCAGCCACTGAAGTGATGCGGTATGGCCCTTCCCAATTTGGTCCTAACTTCCCCTATGCTGGATTCTTGGTATTACCCATGACTTTCCTCAATACTAAATCCCCATGAGCAAGTGGCCTTGAGTTCACATGTGAATCATACCTCTACTTCAATTTCTGTTGATAATGAGCCAATTGGATCATGGCCATTTCTCTCCGCTCTTTAGCCAGGTCTAGGCTCCTTTCTAGTAATCTGTCATTATTGTCTGGAGTAAAGGAACTCGTTCTCATCGTCGGGAACCCAGTTTCCAAAGGAATCACAGCCTCGGCGCCATAAGTCATTGAGAACGGCGTCTCTCCCGTGGATTTGCGGGCGTAGTCCGGTACATCTACAGAACATGAGGCAATCCTTCTACCCATCTACCTGGAGTGGAGTACCTGTTGGTTATGCCAAGATCACAGCAATATCGTCTGAAAGCCTTACTATCAAACTGCAAACCATTATCTGAGATGAGAGTGTGGGGGACTCCAAACCGGGTGACAATATTCTTCCACACAAACTTCTTTGCATCCACATCCCTAATATTCGATAGGGGCTCGGCTTCTACCCATTTAGTGAAATAGTCGGTGCCCACTATTAACCACCTCTTGTTTCCAAGTGCTTTTGGGAAGGGTCCCACAATGTCCAGTCCCTACTGTGCAAAAGGCCAAAGACTCGTCAGAGGGTTAAGCACACCCTAGGCTGATGAATGTTTAGTGCGAACCTTTGACATTGATCACACTTCTTCACATAGTTTTGAGCTTCTCGTTGCATATTGGGCCACCAATATCCTTGTGTTAGAGCTCTGTGAGCTAAAGACATTCCTCCTGTATGACTTCCACAAATTCGTTCATGTAACTCTTCCGAAAGCCACTCCGTCGCTTCAGGATGTATACATAGCAAGTATGGCCCAGAAAAAGATCGTTTATACAGTTTATGATCCTTGGACAGCCAAAAACGAGATGCTTTCCTACGCACCTTGTCCGCTTCAACCTTTTCCTCCGGCAGAATATCATCTTGAAGGAAGGATACAATGGGGTCCATCCAACTAGGCCCTACCCTGATCTGATGGATCTGGATAATACCTCCAATCATTCCCGAGGGTTTAGGTAAGTCCTCCACTAGGATGATCCGGGGTAGACCTTGTGCCGAGGACGTGGCAAGAGTTGCTAGAGAGTCGGCGTGCGTATTGTTACTCCTAGGGACATGTGACAAAGTAAAGGATTCAAATTTGCGTTGCGAAAACCTGACTTGAGTTAAGTACTCTTGCAGTCTCGGATCTCTAGCCTCCACCTTTCCCTTTACTTGTCCTACAACTAGTTACGAATCCAAGAACACTTGCAGATCTTTTCTGCCCATTTTCTGAACCATGTCCAGTCCTTTTAATAAAGCCTCATACTCAGCTTCGTTGTTAGTAGCCGAGAATCCCAATCTCAAGGATTTTTCCAGCATGAGACCTTCTGGGGTCATAATTACCAATCCTACCCTGGATCCCCTTTGATTTGCAGCTCCATCAACATAAACAGTCCACACTGGGGGTCCTTTGCACGCAATCATACCGACTGATTTTTTATCAATGTCCATGTTCTTGGCATTATCTTCTATTGTGGGTTTGGCAAATTCTGCGACTAGATCAGCTAACACCTGACCTTTTACTGAAATGCAAGGCATGTACTTGATGTCAAAAGAGCCCAAAATAGTTCCCCACTTAGCAATCCTACTTATATAATCTGCACTTCGGAGTATAGCTTTGAGGGGAAGTTGAGTCAAAACAATCACCGTATGAGACTGGAAATAGTGGGTGAGCTTACGCGTACCATGCACTACGGCCAGGATTGCCTTCTCCAATGGTGGATAACGCACCTCGGCTTCATGTAAGGATTTACTCACATAGTAAACCGGCTTCTGTACATTCTCGTCGACCTTTATCAGCACCAAACTAACGGCATGGCTTGCCACTGCTATATATGCAAATAGAACTTCATCAACTTCAGGCCGAGACATGATAGGAGGACATGAAAGATAATCCTTAAGTTGCTGAAAGCCGACGGCACATTCCTTTGTCCATACAAATCCTTTCCACTTGTTCAATAATTGGAGAAATGGTCTACACCGATCAGCAGACTGTGAGATAAATCTGTTGAGGGCAGCGGTCATCCCGGTCAATCTCTGCACCTCCTTTGGATTCCGAGGTGGCTGCAAGCTATTAATTGCTTTGACTTGGGCAGGGTTGACCTCGATTCCCCTATGTGTCACCATATAGCCCAAGAATTTACCAAATCCAACTCCAATGGAACATTTAGATGCATTAAGACGTAGCTTATGCTTTCTCAGCTTCTGAAAGGTGCTATCCAGGTCTGGTATACGAGCCGAGATATTTTTACTTTTGACCACTATATCATCTACGTATACTTCGATTGTCTTTCCCAATTGGGGTTCAAACATCTGTATCATCATTCTCTGATAAGTAGCCCCATCATTCTTCAAGCCGAAGGGCATCACCTTGTAGTGGTAGTTTCCTGTGGGAGTGACAAATGCTGTTTTCTCCTGGTCTTCTAGAGCTAAAGGTATTTGGTGGTAACCTTGAAAAGTATTTAGAAAGCTCATCCGAGGATGTCCTATAGTAGCATCCACCAACTGATCTATGCGAGGCATTGGAAACGAATCTTTAGGACAAGCCTTATTCAAGTCTGTAAAATCCACACATACTTTCCACTTCCCATTCTTCTTCTTTACTACCACTGTGTGCGCTAACCATTCTGGGTAAAATACCTCTTTAATAGCACCTGCCTTTTTAAGTTTTAGTACCTCCTCCCTAACAGCATTGGCATGCTTCTGGATGAGCGCCGAGGTGGTTACCTTTTCGGCACTGCTGCCAGATTTACGTTCAAGTGATGGCAGATAAAATTTGGATCAACTCCTGGGGCTTCATAGGCATCCCACGCAAATACATCAAGGTTCTGCTTCAGAAATCTGACTAGTTCCTCCCTTTCTTGAAGTGGCAATTGACTTCTTACCTGGAAGAACTTCTCCATATCTTCAGCGATAAGCACCTTCTCCAGGCTTTCACACCCAGGCTCCTCAACCTCGGCCACCTTTGGCTTGGTCGAGGAAGTTAATTGCTACAAATTTCTTTCGGCCGAGGCTCGGGACTCCTGCTTGGCCTGATGCATAATTGCTGCCGTTATGCATTGTCTGGCCATGGATTGGCTTCCAACTATCTCTTCCACTATATCCCCATACGGGAATTTCACCTTAACATGCAGGGTTGATGACACAGCCCCTAGGGCATGTAACCATGGCCTTGCCACTATGGCCGTATAAAGGGAGTAAGCGTCCACCACAATAAAGTCTACATCCACCACCACTGGTCCTGCTTACACAGGTAACCGAATTAGTCCCTTTGGAATGACAGCCTTCCCTTCAAAACTTATCAATGATGAGTCATAAGCCGTAAGATCTTCGGGTTTCAAATTAAGCCCCTTGAACAAGTCCAGGTACATAATATCAGCTCCACTCCCTTGGTCAACCATCACTCTTTTTACATCGTAACCCCCTATCCTTAGCATGATAACTAGTGCGTCGTCGTGCGGTTGAATAGTGCTAATCTCATCCTCCTCGGAAAATCCCAAAATGGGCGAAGGATTCCCTTTAATCCTCTTCGGCTCGGAGCTGAAGTCTTCGGCTCAGAGCTGAGGTCTTCGGCGGGTTGACGCGTCACTGACATTACTCTGGTAGGGCAAGATCCCGTTCGACCTGGAGCAGCAAGGATGACATTGATTGTGCCTAATGGAGGTCTTAGAGTGTTGCTGCCTTGATTCACAGAACCAGATTGTGTGCCTTGTCCATTGGGCCGATTCATAAATTGCCTAAACTTCCCTTCTTTGACCAGCTGATCCAGATAATTCCACAAGGTCCTACAGTTCTCCGTGGTGTGACCCTTATCCTGATGATAATTGTAATAGAGGTTCTGATTACATTTCATAGGGTCTTCTATCATTTTATTAGGCCACCTAAAGTATGGCTCACGACAAATCTTCTCCAACACCTGCTGTACTAGCTCACGAAACACAGCATTTACTGTCTGAGGAAGAGCCAACCTAAACTGGCCAGCAAAATCCCTCCGTGGCCACTTGCTGTTGTATCTTTCTGTCTTAAAATCCCTCCTTTCCTGAGGGACAACTTTCATTTTCCCCTTGCTCTGCTGTTGATCCTCCTCAACTCGCTTATACTCGTCAATACGGTCCATAAGCCAACGAACTGTTTTTACTGGTTTCTTGGTCAAAGATTTTCTTAAATCATGATCGATTGGGAGGCTGACCTTGAAAGTGTTAACTACCACTTCATCAAAATCACCGTCAATCTCATTGAATGCCTCCCAGTATCTATCCGAGTAAGTTTTCAGGGTTTCGCCCTCTCTCATGGTCATGGATAGTAACGAGTCCAGAGGACGAGGTACTCGGCTGCACGTCACAAAGTGAGACCCGAATGCCATTGTGAGTTCCATGTAGGAATCAATGGAATTTGCTTTCTAGCCATTAAACCATCTCATCGCAACAGGCCCCAAGCTCGAGGGGAATACTTTGCACATCAAGGTTTCGTTGTTTGAATAGACTGCCATGCGTTGATTGAAATGACTTACGTGTTCTACTGGGTCTGTACTGCCATTGTAAATGGTGAAGTTTGGTTGCGTGAAATGGCGAGGAAGTTTTCCTCTCTCAATCTGACGTGTGAAAGGCGATTTGGAAAGCTGACGCAACGCCTTTCCCATAGCATCACTGCCCAAGCTCCTGGGAGGGGGCCTCTTGCTCATTCTATCGTGAAGACTTCCCTCTTGGTATGAGAAAGTTTCACTAAGAGGAGTTCTTGACCTGGTTTTATAACCACTGCTCTGGGAGTCGTCCGAGGAAGAATCAGATACTGAAGGTGTCCGCTTACGCTTAGCACGACGCAGCTTCCTCTTCAGCTAGTCAATTTCTCTCTGCATGGCCTTAGTACCACTTTTATGAAAGATTCTGCTTCCACCTTGTGAGTGATTGCTGGCAGTTCGCCCTGTGTGGACACTACCCTCTCGATCTCCCATCTGTTCTAAATGTTGAAAAGGATCTTCGTGCTGAGATCCCAGAGATTCTGCATGGTCTGGATTTGAACCTGCCATCACGTTATCTGCGCCACAACACAAGATTCCCATAGACGGTGCCAATTGTAGGACACAAGTTGCGTTGGGCTGAAGTTGCACTTTCGTAACCAGCCTAATGAGCCCAAAACAATGAATTTATAGAGAGTGAGCTTCTAATCTAAGTTTATGGATGGTAGATAACGCGAAAGATAGATTAAATCACAGAACTCATGCTTTCTCCTCGTCCATGGGTGAAAATTGTATCATATATATACATGCTGAGGACTATCTTTGGCCTCTCCTTACAATTTCTCTCTTGTGTCTCTGTCTTTTTCTCTCCCCCTTTTTCTTTCTTCTTCCCTCACCTTTTATAGGCCTTCCTCCTTATCCTTCTTTCTTACACGTGTGGATTAGGTGCCTCTTTTAGATACTTGTCCCATCACCCCTTTCTACCAAAGTCTTTGGCGGTAGGTATAAGGCTGAACTCCAACATTCAGGCGTCACTTCCCCATTAATGCGGCCAGAGAGGTAGGTATAGAGTCTTCAATGCGGTGGTAGCAGCTTTATCTTTGATATTTGTCTGTCATTCCCTTTTAACTCCTATTCTCGTTTTCTTAGTCTTTGTGTCCAAGGTCTTCAGTACGGATGCCCTTGAGCTGCCAGATCATTCGCCTCGTCCTCGGCAGCATGTTGCCGAGGACTTGGCCATCCTCGGACATCATGTTTCGTGATGTTCTGCTCATGCATGGCATTTTTCTTTTGTAATGTTACTTCATAGGTGGGACTTATCGTGTCCTCGGACCACCCATGCTATTGGGTTGGGCTTTCCACCTCGCTAGAACCTTCGGCCCGGCCCAATACATATCTTGGGCCCGTTGGCACTACACCTACCATTTTGTTGTTGTTTCATAAAAAGGGCATTCCTTATCAAAGCCCATTACTTACTTCTGTCTAAATCGTAAAGAATTTTTTTTTTATTATTATCTTTATTATATTTGTCTACCGTAGTTAATGTATAGTTCTGTCTGCCATAGACATGTGATCAAGGCCTGACAAACAGAGGCATCGTTTACGCACAAGCCAAACCAAGGAGGGTTGCTCTTAGACCTGTCCTAACTCCCTAATCCAGAAATCTTTGGGCCTAGTGTAACAGCAGGCGGCCTAGCCTAACATTTGCAAAAAAAGGCCCACACATGAGTCTTACTGCACTTTTTGATACTATTCATGGGTCCTAATGAACTATTCAGCTAATTTTTACCTTTATCTACAGTACTTTCAGTAGTGTTCGTTTGGAAATAGCTTATTTAGCTGAAATTAAAAACTTTTTATTGAAAATATAGAACAAAAAGTTTAAAAAATATGCTGAATAATACAATAGGACCAATGAATAGTATCAAAAGATGCAATAGAATTCATGAATAATAGTAAAACTAAGCTGAAAATTTCAGTTTATCCCACACACACACACACTAAGTTAAGTGAAAATTGGGTAATAGATATGAATTAAGAGTTATGAGATATGTGATATGGACTATGAGTTATGATGTAACCAAACAAGACTTTACCTTCCATGCCAGGGCAATTGCCCATCAACCTACACAAATTTCAATAGTGCCAATCTGCAGGGAGACATTCCCAATTTCGTATAAGCGTTGCTCTATAGCCTACAAGATGAAGCAGAGTCTTAACGTGTATTCCTTCCGTTATTCACCACAACCCGGGGAACATGATTGAAAATGTTTGAAAATAAATAATATACTTCATATGGCTTAAATAAAGAAGATTACTTAATTACATCTTACTCAATTAAGCGTATAAGAAAACATCTTGGAATGTACAAAAATCACATTAAATAATATACAAGAATGATAATATTAGTTGCTTGTATTAGGCTATTTGCATATTCCCTTTTCATCCGCTTTGACAAGCTACTTAAAGATTTAATGTGTGAGTTTAAGGTTTATCGTAAAAAAAAAAAAAAAAAAAAAAAAAAAAAGAAAAAAGAAAAAAAGATTTAATGAGAGTGCTACTTTTACGTTTTTTTTCAATTATTTCTCTACTCTTTCTTCGAGATCATTTTCACATATCACAACTTAGAAAATTAGCGTGATTTAGCTTCCATGCAAGGGCATTAACCCATCAACCTACACAAAAAATGATTTCAATAGTGCCAATCTACAAGGGGAAATTCCCAATTTCTTATAAGCGCTACTCTATAGCCTACAAGATAAAACAAAGTCCTCATATTTTCCAAACAAACCCAAAAAGCTTAATGGAACAATGGTGGTTTGCAACAATTTCGCCTTCATCTTCCCTCTCTGATTCATCACAACCTGGAACGTGATTGATAATATTTGAAAAAAAATAGGAAAATGCTATGTCCACAACATTTTCACAACATTTTTACAACAAATCCTATGTGGCAAGTTGTTACGGGTTATTAATGGTGGGGTAGAAAAGTAATTTCAGCAATAAGTTCAAATTTAAACCAATAACATCTAACCACCTCTGATTTGTTGTAAAAATGTTGTAAAAATGTTGTGGACGTAGTACTTCACATGGCTTAATTAAAGAAGATTACATCTTAATTAAGAGTGCAAGAAATTATCTTGGTATGTACAAAAATCACATTAAATAATATAGAAGAATGTTAATATTAATTGCTTATATTAGGCTATTCAAGTATTCCCTTTTCATTTGATGTGACAAGCTACTTAAAGATTTAAATCGGCATATATCTGTGTTCTACTTCAACATTTATTTCAATTAATTCTGTAATTCATTCTTCGAGTTTTCACATATCACAACCCAAAAATTGACAATTTCCCCTCAATCCTCTGCTATTCACCGCAACCCGAGAGCACGTAATTGATAATGTTCAAAAATAAATAACATATACTTCACATGGCTAACATCTTACTTATTTAAGAGTACAAGAAATCATCTTGAAATGTACAAAAATCACATTAAATTATAGCACAATCTAAAATGCCAAAAGTGCAACAGAATTCAGAAACATCAGCAACCCAAAACAGACTTGGTTTTCAACAAATGCTTGTGTAAGTTTATACAATAACGATGTCCAACTATTTTTACACTACTTGTCTGAAATTCCAAGAATAACTCAAAGTAATGTACAATGCTCCCAGATTAAGAGAAAGCAAATATAGGAACAAAGTCTCCCATAGATGAGGTAAGAAAGGCACCAGCATATTTTCATTAACAAAATGACATACTCTGGCATTACTGAGGAGCTGATCATCTAGACTATGAGATTCTGAACTCTCTGGAGCTGGATGGAGCTGACTAGCTGTGGATGGATCTTTAGTGACCTCCCCATCATCCTTGGGTGGATCATCTGGATCTTCTCCTTTGTCATTCTCTTCACTAGGACTTGCACCACTACCTCCCCTTGAGATTCCCTGGATCAGGTCTGGCCGAGCTTCCACACCAACCCGCCTTAAGTGTAGCTGCCACATTGTAGAATGCCCATTACACAGGCCCTTCAACTGATACACATGTAAGCAAACAGAGAAACAATAACTACCTGAAGATGTAAGTTGACTTCATCTGGACGTGAAAGAAACGGAAAATCCCCCCCAGTTTTCAAGTATGCTCGCCTTGCTTCAGGATACCTCTCACCCAATTGATCTTTGAGTTGTTGGGGAATTGCACAGTAGTCATTTGTCTTCAAGAATGGAACATGCAAAACACAAAATAAGATAAGAAACATGCAAACATGTTAAAAAGAAACCAGCATGTCTTAAAGTTAAAAAAACTTTTTAATTTCCTTTCATTATTATAAGTGAAGAGAAAAACCACCATGTTGATTATGCTGATCTTGCAAGAGTTCAATGACTTCAATGGAACACATAAATGAATAAACAAAGCAAACAAGTTAATTTTGACAGCATTATCATTATATAAGCAAGCAGAAACAAGGGATTGTTGTTTCAGGAAACTTTAAAAACCTGACTGTCATATATTTATCCAGGTACAGTATTTTACTGAACTGTGATCTATCTAGCTCAACACATTTAACAACAAAACTAAGCTTACAACCGAGAGATTCATTTTGAACCTATGTTGCACATGTTGCTGGTTTCCTTTCCCTAAATAATTCATAATGGAAAAACTTAATAAATGTATCATAGAGAATCTTTTTTTTTGCATGGGTCAGTAAGTGACAAATGTAGATGATCTAGTTTTAGTGGATGAAGTCCCTTGGTTTATGCTTTTTGCAAATGAAATAGTTTAGTGGATGAAACTTGAAGTGGACAGTGCCAAGTTAGAAATTTGGCGAGACACTCTAGAATCTAAAGGCTTTCAATCAAGTGGGACTAACTAGAATCTAAAGGCTTTCAATCAAGTGGGACTAAAACAGAGTACATGGAATGTAAGTTTAGTAAAAGTAGAAATAGAAACCAAGGGGCACTAAGACTTAATGGTTAAGAGATACAAAAGAGCAATAGTTTGTTATCTTGGATCGATAATTCATAAAGATAGAGAAGTTGAAGAGGAAGTAAATCAGAGGGTAATAGGATGAAGCGGATAGGCGCATCGGCAGTGTTGTGTGATGTAGAATACCCATTAAGCTAAAAGGGAAAATTTTATTAGACAGTTATACGACTAACTATGCTTTATACTTTATGGCACAAAATTTTGGTTGTTAAGAAACAACATATTCATAAAATGAATGTAGCTGAGATGAGAATACCGAGGTGGATAAGTGGAAATACACAAAAAGATATCATTCGAAATGGGAAAATTCACCTAAAGATAGGGGTAGCCCCTATTAATGAAAAGACAAGGGGGAGTCACTTAAGATGGTTTGGTCATATGTAGAGGAGAGTGACTAATGCACTAGTAAGAACAAGCGAATTTATCCATGTTGAGGAAACGAAAAACGGTAGAGAAAGACCAAAAATCAAGTTAGTAAGTAATAAAAAAGCGCATGTCAATTAAGGGAATAACAGGAAATATGACTTTATATAGGGTAAAATGCAGGCAAAAAATACATATGGCTAACCCTAACTAATATGTTGAGGATCTATCGTTGACTCCAAAATTTTGGGACTAAGGCTATGTTTGTTGTAAGTTACAAATGCACCTAATTGATCCTACAACCTCACTCTCCATCCCACTCCAATTAGGACCACACAAACATAAACTAGTTGAAAGTATATCCAGATTAAAACATTTAAATAAAGTAGATATCACCAAAATGTGAGTTATACCTACTGTAACCAGAGAATTGAAATTGAATGGTATTGGCAAAGCTAGCACAAGCCCAACTAGAATCAAGGGAGCTTTGTTTCTTGCACTTTCACCAGAGAGACACCAAAGTAGAACAAAGGCCACAAATGATGCTACTCAATATCTGTTCATTATCACTATTTTTGCAACAAATTCACCAAGGAATTACATATGCCGTTTAGGATTCATAGCATAACCCATAAGACTAAGGCTTGGTTGTTTTTGTTGAATTCCATATGCAAAACATCAAAAGGTTCTCATATCAAAAATAAAAGAAATTAAATTATAGTGTTTCTGCTGAATTTGGAAGCTACATGCACAACTCGGTATAGTTTTACCCAGTACGGCTGCCTCTTTTTTGTGGGGTTTGTGTGTGGAGGGGGGGGGGGGGGGGGGGGGTGGGTGGAGAATGTGAGGGAGGGAGAAAGAATAAAACCAAAATCAGGTCAAAGTTTCAAAAAGAAAAGAAGCCAAAACTACAAGGACTTTAATAACTTCATACTAGACCAAAAATATAGAGGTACACACACACACACACACACACACACACAACAACATTCAAGCCTTAGTCCCAAAATTTTGGGGTTGGCTATACACACACAAACACCCAATGAAATTTAGATGACTTACATCCATTATAGTGATAAATGAATCTGAAAGCAGCAAAGGTCCAACAGAAGCAGCATCAACTGTCAAAGTTAACCTGGAGGCCAAGTCTTCTCTTGAGAGTGTTTCAACCTGAATTGATAATCACATATTATGACCAAAGGAATTAAGCTAGTAGTTTTCTACAGCACATATATACACATTGGTGAGGCAAACCCAGCAGATCTTGAAGCAACATTTTCACCCTATAGCTTGCTCTTACAGGGGGAGGAGGTACCATTTACTCTATAATTCATTGACAGTTTTCTACATATATATTAGCATTTGAAGTAAACAGAAACAGAGAAAGCAAATGAATATGAATTGGCTCATTCACAAGACTCTGTCTCTTTATTTTGTGAACAGATTAGTTAAAAGAATTGAACCCTATCTAGAAATTTTAACGTCACTATCCTTATAGATGTTGCAGACTCATGTTTGGAATATAATAGTAAGAGAAGGTAATTACCAAGACTGCAGAAAAGATAGTTGAGCGGATTCATCAAATTGATTGCAAATACTTTTTATTTTCCACAAATGAATCCCAGTTTAAATTTAATTGCAAGTGTGTTGAAAACCTTGTATGACCATCTAGTTCCCATTAAGCTCTCAGCCTTTCCACCAATAGGTTGAAAATTTTTGGGGACAGGAGGGGTCGGGGGGACGCATAGTTGATGCCATAAGTCAAAATCATATATGCAGGTACAAGGAGCTGGAGATGGTTGCATATTTGACAATTTATTAAGGCAATTCTCTTCCTTGAACATTAAAATTTTAGAAATCAACAAAATATGAGGGAAAAAATTTTGAGTTACCAATAAGTACAATTATCTTTGACAAAGACTGTTTCATCCTGTGCTGAAAACTGAAATAGAAAGTTTGAGGACAGATTGCTTCAAGGCACTAAATAGATTGCTAGAACCATAATGATGTAGACCTTCACAAACTCTACCTGAGAAACAACAAAGTCCACAGAATCTGCAATGAATGGTTCATGGGGACCATCGCGAATTCCTGTTAACACGTATCGTTTCAGCAAAAAGGAAGGGGTCCAACTAACACTGCATAAGGCATATCACAATCAGGAAGTTAATTTCTTAAGAAAATAACACATCTAACAAGCAAATTGCTACAAGTGACATATGAGCCAAAGATACACACCTATTTACAAAGAGAATGCAGAACATGCGTGTGTGTGTGTGTGTGTGTGTGTGTGTGTGTGTGTGTGTGTGTGTAGTAATTGATAGATATTATGCAGCTGGTGATTGCAAACTGATGCTACTAACATTTTTTTTTTTTTGATAAGTGATGTCACTATAGAATATTGCTGTTGTAAAACCACAAAGATTAGCTATGCGAGAGGATGGATAAAATAAATAAAAAACAACCAGCACAAATTGTTCTGCTTAGCTTGTTCTAAGGTCAAGGGTGTCATTTCTTTTTGTGGTCAACTACGTGGGGTAGGATTCTCTCAATTGATAACCTGATGAAGAGAGACTTTTTGCTAGTAAGTTGGTATTTTATGTATCGTTGCAGTGGGGAAATGGTGGATCATCTTTTGATCCATTGTGAGACTGCATATGCTTCATGGAGTGAAGTGTTTATGATGTCTGGGATTCAATTGGGTGTTGCTGGACAAGGTAGCATCCCTCCTTTTTGGTAGGCGGAACTGGCTAGGAAAAATTTCTTCAAATGTATGGAACTTGATGCCAGCGAGCATGATATGGTTAGTGTGGAATGACCGTAACAGCAATATTTTTTAGGAGAGTGTGAGACCTATTGAGCAATTTAAGTCCTTGCTACTCCGTAGCTTGTTGGAATGATCTGCTTTTATTTTTTCACGGTGCTTTATGTTCATCCTTGTGATTATAGAGTAATCCGTTTCATTTGCAATAAAATTCTATTACTTATCAAAAAACAAAAACATAAACCAAAACAAGAAAAAACAAAAAACAAAAAACAAAAAAGTTCTGTTCAGCTCATGCTCTTTTTTTAAGTTTAAAAGGCATAAAAAGGGATGCAACCCTGGTGTGCAGGATGAATACAAGACCAAAACCCAAAACAAAAAATTAACACCTATTAGAATTAGACATGATCTTCAACTAAAAATGCACACATAATAATATTTAGGCAGGTACTAAAAAATCATCCCACATACCCACCCCCTTCTCTTGGAAGGGGAAGAGAATTTTTAAATTTTATGAGAAAAAGAATTCATAGACAGTACTAGACACATATCCAAGCAGTGTTGAAAGAAAGATAATTACAGCTAGGGAATAAAGTTGAATAGAGCTGTAATGCACCAATTTTTTTGTCAGGGTTTTTGGGCTATGCCTAATAGCCTAGTGGGATGGGTTTATAAATTGTCAGCTAAGGTGTTGGCCAATAGGTTGAAACTTGTAGCAGACACTTTGATATCGAATTCTCAAAATGTTATCATAGCTAGTGAACAATTTTTGGGATTTGGTGCTATTGCTAATTAATGCTTATATAGTAGGAGTAAACACAGAGCAGCCTGGGATGATCCCTAAGTTTAATATAGAGAAGGCCTAAAATTGCTTGAATTGGAATTGTTTGATTTATATTGGCAATTTGATCGTATCCAGCTAACAATCATTATCTCTAAGAAAAAATGCGATAACTTACACAGGAGCCCATGGCATTGCAGCAGAGAAACTGCGTGTATCCAGAAAAGAATTTGATAGTATCAATGAGCGAACCCGTCTTGGACGATGCTGAGCAAAAAGTTGTGCTAGAAAGCCCCCAAGGGATGTACCATAAAGATGTATCTGTTAGAAACTCAATGATTAGTTGAGTTCTCAACAACTAATGATACCACAATTGTATAAGATATGTCAAGATTAATTATATTCACACAGGCAGGTTATGATACATGGGTATGATCAGGCATCTAAGGTTAAGCAAATTGTTAGGAAACACATTGCTCATAAAACCTATTTTCAAATTGTATCACTGACTGCTAGTATCTTCTCCGATACATGGGCATGATCAAGCATCTATGCAAACTGTTACGAAGCACATGCTCATGAAACCAATTTCCAAATTGTGTCACTGACTGCTTGCATCTTCTCCGATACATGGGTATGATCAGGAATCTATGCAAACTGTTAGGAAACACAATGCTCATGAAACCTATTTTCAAATTGCATCACCAACTGCTTGTATCTTCTCTTCCATGATTGGCACACACCAGTTGTAGCTGAAACCATATACAGGCAGTTTGTTGTTGATTAATCTAGACATAATTTATATATGGAACAGGTACAATTCTAGTCATAAAGAGATCGACTGTTGAATAGATTATATCACGTAGGCTTCCTGTCTTAACATTCCATTGTATGTAAAGAGCTATAACATGGGCTGGATGTATCATAGATTTTAAGCAATAGCGAAAAAAACCAAAGAATGAGATGAATATCATACATCTCAGAAAACATGTATAAAGGATCCTCAGTTTTGGAAACCAAATCTCACTTTTGATCGAACTGCTTACAAGCTAGCCATCAAGGCCTTTGGCTTTGCAATATAATACTCCCTTCGTCCCAATTTATCTATATATATATATATATATATATATAACCGAAGCTTCTGAAACTCTCACAATTTTCCACATCAGCATTTATTATTTTATTTAAAATAAATTTATATATATATATATATATATATATTGATAAAAAGAGCTCTTTGTATTGAATAGGTAACTATACAAATAATAGTATAGTTGCCTATTTACAATAAAATATCTTTGTATACCATTCACAGAATAGTATACTATTTTTACAATTTGCCTTACGTTAGATTTCATTTATTAGTATAGTCTTTCACGTTTTCTCAACAACAAAAAAAAAGTATAGTCTTTCACGTATTAAGATACGTTTTCATAAAGCCATGTATAGCAGAGAATTTGAAATTAAATAGTTATAAAATTCATCAAATGGATTTTATCTTTAATTTATATATCAATGTCGATAAAGATAATTAATATTATCTTTATCTTCAACGTTGAGGTTGAGGTTGAGGTTGATTTGAGCTTGAATTCTTCATTGTAATTGTATAAAACATCAATACTCATCTGCCCCTCTCATTCCTATATAAACCCTAACTCCTCTTCTCCAAGTTAGTAAGAAAAGCCCTATACAAAACCTAACTCCTCTTCTCTAAGTTAGTAAGAAAAATACCCTAGCCACAGCCATAGCCGCAGCTGCAGCCACACATCGTGAGAATCCCCAATCCACAGACATGGCCACAGCTAACACTTCAGCCATATCTTGGTGGAATGCCACTGCCAGCCACATTGTGAATTACTGACTTAGACAGAAAATACTGCAGCCACATCAGATGCTCCTTCCACATATTCATTATGATATATTTTTTTAAAGATGCTTAAGCTTGACTACTTGAGCCATCATCACCTTTCTCTAAAATTTTGTCTTTCGAAAGTTTTGTTCTTTTTTGTCTATTAAAATTTCTTTCGTAAGTTATATTTATGGTTCCATTAATATTTCCAATCTTAAGTTGCTTTCAAGAAATTAAAGAAAAGTTTTTCTTTTAAGTAATAACACACAAAGTGATGAAAACACGGTGAAGAACCTTTTTTGTTAGAAGGATACAAAGCCAAGAAATTCAAATTGTTTTTTATTCAAAATTGTTTTCGAAATAGATGTTTAGCAAGTGATCTTTGCTATGCAATCTTCTAACTCCAAATTTCAAAGCAGTGGACTTTTAGTTGATGCTATTTTAATAGTTTATACTTGGTTGCCAGGATTTCATTAGTGGAAATTCAATTTCATTCCAGCCAAGCTCAATAGAGTCATTGTAATGTTAGCTAATTATATAGCGTAAGGCTTTCTTCATTCTCATCATTTCTCTTTTATGTACGTTGTTAGAACATTATGTTCAAAATTCTAAATTCCTTGACGTGAGACTAGCAACTTTTTTATGAAATTCAAGGAATCTTGGAATTTTTAAATTAACATAAAAAATGTAGCCCAAACAAGATGTTTAAATTTAAATTCCATCCCATCTCTCTCTTTTGTGTCATTCCTTTGGTTTTTTTTAATTTTTCTTTTTATATAATAATAATAATAATAATAATAATAATAATAATAATAATAATAATAATAATAATGATTTTTGTTTGGTTATTGAGAAATTGTAGGAATCAAATTATGAATAATTGTGGGTTTTTAGTTAGTATGTTTGGGATTCAATCATCTTTATGTAGCTGTTTTTTATTTATTTATTATTAATTGGTTACTATTAGTTTCACTATATATATATATATGATGGCTGCTACAATGACAAAACAATGGCACAATGGATGCAAATGGACGAAAATCTATATAGTTGAGGGTGGCTGTCACAATGATAGATATGACACTAAGTGTTTTTACAAGAAATGTACAACTTGTGTTTATGTGACGGATAACACCTGCTCTTCTAAGTTTATGAAAATTTATATGTATTATTTTTGTGTTATTGCCTCTATGAAATTGTATATTTGTTGCATTAGGTTTCTGCTTTAAGATTTTTCAAGTATTGTAGTTAAAGGTTGTATATATTGTGTTTTGGTACTATTAAAGTGTTGTCTAAACAAAAAAGGAGGAATGTTTAAACATTTGGATTCTTATTTTCAAATAGGACAAAATTTAGCTACAAAATTGGTTATAGCCTTGGGCTATAACCTCTTTTTATTAGAGGTGAATTTTGACAAATTCGTAATTGGTTGTAGCTAAACTTTGTCCTTTCAAATATACCATGGAAAGATTGAAAATATTAAGACATGTGAAATGAGTCTTTTCTTTCTTTTTTTTTTCTTTTCTTTTCTTTTTTTTTTCATTTTTTGTTGTAGTTGTCTTTGGAGAATCTATCAAGAAAATTCAATATTATTACGTTCCTCTAGTTTGTCTTGCTTGAAAAGTCAAACTTTTTAAGGGAATATTATTTATTGTCTCGTCTGTCTTATAAAAAAGTATAAGTTTATAAAACTACCATTAAATTTATCTTTAAAAAAAAAAAAAAAAAAAAAAAAAAAGAGTTATTTTTAATGAGCCAATTAAAAAGGTGCCCAACTTAGATTGATTTTTTAAATATTTGTTAGTTTTCTTTTCAAATAGTTTTGAAAATAAAGTAGGGGCATAATAGGAACATTAGTAAATTAATGACTTTTATTTTTAGAAATAGGACAATATTTTGGGACATCCCAAAATGAAATAGAGGACAAAAAAACTGAGACGGAGAGAGTACCATATTGATAGAGAGAGCGAAAGAGAGAGAGATTAAAAATCATTATGAGTCTAGGCATTCTCCAATACAGATATAATATTATACACTATTAAATACTGATTAAGTGCTGCCATTTACCATGCTTAAGGAAATATAAACCCTAAGCATTTTAGTTGAGATCCAAGTGATAACACTAGCTCCTTAAAGGAGCAAGAGAGAGAACACCTCAACAAAAGGAAAAAAGCCACCTAATATATCACAACCTGGGGAACGCACTTGTCAGTTGTCACATGTGCTATATCCCAAAAGAACTAACCAAGTTACAGTTATATATCCTCAAAGTCACTTATACAATCCAAATTGACCTCATAAACATCCACAACACACATCTACACAACATCTATGCAATTGGAATCCAAAAAACAAATACAAATAATCGAAGATATTACAATCTAACCTACTTAAATCCCTAACATCATTGTCACATCCTGCATTGTGCTAAATGCTCCTGAATTACAGGGCATTACCAAGTTGGCTCTGATATTACTTGTCATGATTTAAAGAAATTATTAGCCACATTTACACCATACCCAAAAGAAGAGTCAATTTATTTTATTTTTTTTGATAAGTAAAAATTGAATTTATAATTAGTGTTTCTCGTAATAGCTTAAATATCCCAAATTGACGTAGGAAACACCCAATTTGGTATTCAACACTTGCTCATACATCATCTATGCAATCCAAGTCCACACCTAAATGCAAACAATCTGGGCTATTACAATAGCTTCTAGAGAGGATCCGTACCCATGACTTACTTATTAGTTAGGTTTTGACTATTTTATTTTAGGTTTTGTACTTTTTTTTAAGTTAAGGATATTTTAGTAACTCTGTAATTGTTGGTTGTGAGCCATAATTGTGGGTCTTGAGTTTTATTTTATTAATAAGTAATTTTTATTTAGTTTATGGGTCTTATTGAGTGGGCTTTGGTCCATTTGATTTAGGTTTGGTTTGCTAATCGAAGTGGGAATCATAGTTCAATTAGGCAAAGTTAAGATTTTTAGGGTCTACCTAAGTTTCTTATTGTATTCAACAAAGAGGAAGTTGATCAATAAAATATTGAGCGTTTGAGCATTGAGACAAGTTGGCCTTATTGTTCTTTTTCCTCCTTTTCTCCTATGTTTCTTGTTCTCTTTTCTGTGGTACTGTTCACAATATTTTTCAAATAAATTTCTCTCTTTTCCTTTTTTCATACAACCCTAAGTCAGACCCTTGCTCTAACCTATCAAAACCCTAAAATCCCACATATTTTCTCTATCAAATATCCACAAGAAAACAATCAAACCCCTAGCCAAGTTTGAGTCTTAACCTTTTCTTCTACAACCCTTAAAACACAAGATTCACAAATCCTCTCAAACCTTAGCCCACCACAAGCACATGCAGACAAATTCCCCAATTTATCCTACATCAATTGGTATCAAAGCCAAAATTATTGCAAGTTCTTTGATGAAATCTTCTTTAGCCAACCAACATCGATGAGCTTAGTCCCCAAACTTCTTAAGCCAACCACACGACAAAATTTCTCATCTAAGGTAATGGTGACTAACATGGAATTAGAGTCCAAATTTAGGGCATTTTCTCAAAACTTAAAAGTAACAAAGAAGTTTGAATCAATTACATGCAAAGGTGAATTCAATAGAAGCAAAGCTCAAAGAATTATTGGCTATGAAACAGACTTTGGATAGGCTGTCAGCTATTATTCTTGGCAATACTGATCAAGGCCCTAAATTATTTAAATTAGGTCTAGGTTCAGCCCCTATGTTTCCCTTGAGCTAAATGCCTTTCTTCCATAAACTCATATGCATCGAGCACTGGTCAAATGCCTGCACAGCAAACACAATCCAACAGTTTTCACTTATCATCCACATTAGTGCAGTCTAAAGGAGAAGCTAGATTCACTGAAGTAGATAGAGGTGTTAGTGACTTTTATGGGGAGCTATATAAAGCTGTTCTCTGATTGGTTACACGAATTGGAAAGCTTTATCAAATGATATAGCTTACGCGAAGAGCAAAAACTCTTTTACTAGGAGTCTTAATGCTACTAGTATAAGAAAGAGACTTTATATATATATATATATATATATATATTTGTGCTTAATGTATTCAAAGGAGATACAGTTGATTGATAAAATTATTGAGTGTTCTGAGCATTGAGGCACATTGGCCAGAGGGTTTTTTTTTCCTCCCTTTCGCTTCTTTCTTTCTCTCTTCTTCTCTTCTTTCTCACAGGTACCATTCAAAAGTATTGTTCACATTACTGCTCACTGTTCACAGATATTTTACTAAAAGCTCTATTCTGTTTCTTTTCTTTTTCCTTCCACCTGTAAATCAAACATTTTCCCTTTTGAACCTTAAATCTTCTTTTAAAAGGTTTGAAACCCAATATACACAAATCCTCCTAAACCCTAAACCCACCACAACCTCAGGTAGGCAATTTCCTCAGTAGGTTTGTCCAAACCTTAAAGCCATAACCTATCTTTTCCTCTAGTGAACCTTAAAAGCTCATATGATTGTCACCATATATTAATTCATTTCCCCCATATTCATACATAAAAAATTGATGATACAATAACAACAAAACCTTATTCCCAAATTTTTTAGGATTGACTAAGGATCCTGTCCGCCACATGTATTTTTTAGGGGACACCCCAATGAGTATCTGCAGTGGATCCGGTCATAATAGGGTGACTAAATACAAGACGACCGTCAAGCTACAGTAACCCTCACCCTTTTCCTGGGCTTGGGACTGGCTATGACCAAATATACAACACTAAGTACAAACATAGGCAAAGTTTCTATAATAAATTGATGATAAGAATGATATTATAAGGAAATAGAATAAAGGATGTAACAATATCCAATTTTTGTTTAAGAGACAGATTAGTTGAAGTTATCATATACCAATATAAATCTCACTCCAACTCTTTTTACTAGTTAAAATGGAGTTGCCATAAATCACTAGTACCATATGGAATTAAACAAACTAAACTTAGCAAGTACCTCTTAGCAAAACAACATCAATGCATCTCTTCATTTTTTATAAAGGAAAATTTCTAGGAAGATTGGTAACGAGTTACGACATATTCCACAGACCCTAGTGATCCGAATCTATGTAAATCTGATTTGAACGACCTATGTACTTTAAACAACATGAAGCGCAAAGGTGGCTTCTGAAGCAACATGCCAGTTCAAAATGCAAATTTCAGTTAGTGCATCAAGATGAGAAAGCATTTCGTAAGTGCTACAACATTAATTACAACAATGAGTAAAAATGATATACACAAAAACTGTATTGATAAACTAAAAAATTGGTAAGAGATGTTTAAAGGAAATGAAGCTCTTACATGATGAACATCAATAGCATCCAAGAACTTTTCAAATGCTTGAATCCATTCATGATGATTCCATACCCGTGGGATATCAACAGAAATTACCCGGTAACCCTACACATTTCGAAAAGAATTTAATTCCTCGATCTTAGCCAAAAAACTTATTGTATAATAACTTCATAACAATGTTAGCAGTCCAGAACGTTATTGACCGCACACAAAAAGGAATTTAGACAAATACAAGAAAAGCGTCAATAAAAATCTCATCTTGAAAATAGTCTAGTTTCACGCCATACAAATATTCAAATAACAAGTATAAACAGAATAATTAAAGTGCCTCTCGGTTTGTTGCTAGAAGAATTTTCATATTTCTACCATGTGGAATCGTTATCCCACAGAGACTGTTGATATTATCAAGTTAACACTTCTAAAGTAATTCTAACCAATTCATTATTGGCATAACAGTGCCCAAAATGCAGGAATTGTTCCATCTAGTGAGATAAGGACAAGGAAGACCACAAGGAAATGGCTGTGTTCACTGAAATTCTAAATGAAGTGAAATAAGTTCAAACGTTATACAGGTACACTTCATTTGGTGTCAACTAACTTACGAATAGTGTCTCCATTTGTTTAGTTGTAGGGTCATGAAAAACCAAGTTCATTTCTTCAATGTTTAGTAAAAAAAAAATATATATATATATATATATAACAAGTCATACCCAATGCACAAGGCTCCTACTTCTGCAGGGTCTAGTAGGGGTAATTAATAATCAGCCCTTATTTTGGGAAGACTATTCCCAGTCTCAAACCCACAATACATCACTTGGGCAGGGAGCACTTGGCATTGATTGCACCATGGTCTGACCCTCTTATAAATATATAAAACAGTTTAAACCCTAACTTCTATGTTGAAAGGTAAAATGGGCATAAGTAGTTCCCTTTTGCTCCCCCCCCCCCCCCCCCCTCCCCTCTCAAAAATATATATAGAAAGGTTCAAGCTATAAATTAGGAATATACACCAGAGATTTCTATAATATAACCATGCTAAACTGATGGCCATCATATCCTGGCTTTTGCTATAGAACTGTATAACTTTCTCTTCAAATACTAAAATTTATGGGAAAATAAACCATTTCCAAATGGACAAAGGTTTTTATGATAATGTGACATTTCAATTCCCTCATATTCTTTTGATGAAACATACTCCCTCAAATAATAATGTTGCATGACCAGAATGATGCCCAACATTTTATTTGCATTCCAAGACATGACACTTATTAGAAGTTAATGATTCTTGGCAGAAATTTTCTTTAATTAAAAACAATAGGGTAGAACTGTAGAAGATTAGAAACAAGCCCTATGAATTTCAATGATGCAAAATGGACCATGAGAACTTAGAAACCATGATGTAAACTTCCGAATGCCTTATTCTGAGAGAAAGAGAGAGAGGAATAAAAGGAATGAATATGAATTCCTAATATGTGTTGACAGTACATAATGTAATGGATATGAGGTAGTGTTCTTGAATATATATCTTTATTACTTATCAAACAAAAAAAGTAATGGATATGATAAACATAAATCAAATCAAAATTGAAAGGAAAAAAAAAAGGTGGGAAAATAAAAGGAATTGAATTCCTAATATGTGTTCAACTGATAACACTTCATAATGTCATGGATATGATGAAGACACCATAAAATCAAACCTACTACCTTCATGGACAAGGACATTATCTGTTTGTAGTAGACATCCGCTGTCCCTGCTGTTCCAGGAATACAAATAAGAGGAGACACCACTTTTGGACCAAAATCATAATATCTCCACTGCTTTGTCCCAATCTGTGAGAAGAAGAAAAAATGCAGGCTGACAAAGTATCAATCAATAAGAAGTACCATCAAGGTGAACATTCTTATGATGGAGTTGATGCCAAAAGGGCACGGCGCACTCTCCAAAAATAAATTCCGAAACAACTACTCAGCTAAATAAAAAGCATAAATAACTGTACTTCTGTCCTTTAAAATAAGACATTAATGAAGCAAGAGCTGATATTCCGAAATGATCTGGTCAATAACCCTAGACCAAATGATAAGAAGTATTCAATGCAATCATTCCCAAAGCTACCAACTATGTGTCAAAATTCATCAAATAGGCTCCCCCGCTCCCGCTCCAAAGTTGCAATTTGGTGACTGGGTAATGGATACATGGATTATATTTATCAAAATGCAAATTTCTTACTAGCTCTTCTCGATGGAAAGGAAAAAGCCAAAATTTAGTAGAGTTGGGGAGTTGAACCCAAGTACTCAATAATAGAAAGCCAAATTAAGTCAATTACATAACAGAGAACAATAACAACAATCAACACAAAATGCAAGCCAAGCTACATTACAAAGCCGAGGTGTATAATTATAAGCCATAATTTAAAATTTTCAAAATTCGGACTTGAAAAAGAAATCCAGTAGATGCTATTAAGAGTAAAATATGAATCTATTTCTCATCCAAATCCCCATAATTGAGTGAAGGCCAAAAAAAAGTTATAGCAAAAACAAAGGCATACCCAGTAGTAAGTGTAGACTAAGAAGCAAAACCCATAAAGAAACAAACTAAACCATACCCACATCAAAAAGCCTCACAATTACAGTATTTAAGCTCAAACCCAATTCATAGAATGGTCAGAGAGAATTACTAACCTAAGCTCATCCGCTAATCTCCATAAACGACTAAGAAAAAGGAGACGCTAGCTAAAAACAAAGACGCACCCACTAACAAAATGAGGCTAATGAGTCGAACCCATGATCAGAAACCAGATGAAAAATGAGAAAAACAAAAACAAGCTCAAAATGAAAATCGAGAATTTAGAGAGAGAGAAACGTACGGGGATCTTGTGGAGAGGGACCTGAGACTTGAAGTAGATGTAATCTCCGGGAGCAGAGAAAGGGCCTTTCATTGCTGTTATAGCCTTTATGCCCAAACACGCCCCATATCACACAACCATGTCCGATTTGATGGATCACTGAGAAATTCTCTCTCTTAATTTCTATTCTCTCTCAATTCTCAGAGCTTTCTCTTCTCTTTTTATATATCTATTTTGTTTGTCCTTGCTGTCCCTTCCAAATTCTCCAATATAATTTCAAGGGATTGAGGAACAGGGATGGGAGACCACGTGGCTGGGCCCAAACAACGTTAATCGTAACGGTCAATCACGGAAACGCTTCCCCCAACTGCTCGTCAGCGTTATACTATGCGCGCATCATTATTTGAGGCGCCAGTCGCCATAGAGCCACAGAGGTGTTCCTTTTTTCTTTTTCTTTTTTTTCCCTCGTTGGACAAGGGCTAAGTTAGCTTAGCTAAGTGTGTGTTTACTATTTTGTATTTATTTTATCCTTTGTTTGGCAAAGCTTAGGTCAAGTGTTCAGTTATATTAAACCTGTTAAGATGACAACACATTCATTTTGGCATGTATGCATTGGACCTAAGCCAAGTTATACGCTTAGAGCATCCACAGCAGTGGAGCTAAATAACTATATAGCTATTTTAGCTCCACAAAAACACAAAAAATACCCTTACAGCAGTGGAGGCAAAACTAAATATTTTAGCTTAATTGCTACAGTGCTCATGTATCTCATGTATAGATACATGAGCACTGTAGCTCAAAGGTAAAAACAAATAATAATATTTTAATCAGTTCCAGATTAAAATAACAAATACCATTCATTTTCTTCCATTGTTTTTATTCACACTCTCTGAATCTCTCAGTCATCTCATCTCCTGCACTCTCTCAACCTCTCAACTCTCAAGCTCAAGCTCACCGTAGAACGATCACTCACCGTCCGAAGCTCAAGCTCACCGTCAATCTCTCACCGTCTCTCTCACTGTCAATCTCTCACCGTCTCTCTCACCGTCAATCTCTCAGCGTCGATCTCTCACTCTCTCAAGCTCACCGTCGATCTCTCAAGCTCACCGTCGATCTCTCACTGTCACCGTCGATCTCTCACTCTCTCAAGCTCACCGTCGATCTCTCAAGCTCACCGTCGATCTCTCACTGTCACCGTCGATCTCTCACTCTCTCAAGTTCTCACTCTCTCAAGCTCACTGTCACCGTCGATCTCGTACTCTCTCAAGCTCACTGTCACCGCCGAGACCCACTCCCTCAACGTCACCGCTGCCGAGACCCACTCTATCACCGCCGTTCAGGTTAATCCCATTTCTGATTTTATAGTTTTTAATGGTGATATGGTTTCGTTTAGATGGTGATGAAACTTGCAGTTTGGAATTTTTCTGTGTGTAGGGCTTTGCTTTTTTTTTTTTTTTTCTATTCGGTCCATCTATGAATGGACAAATTGTACTTATATTGGAATGTATTAAGATTTTTCAGATTGTATTTGTGTTGGAGTGTATTGGGAATGTATTTGTGTTGGAATGTATTGGGAATTTTCTGTGTGCAGGGAATTTTACAATTTTTTTTTTTTTTTGGCTTTTGATTCAGCCCATTCATCAATCGGCAGAATGTATTTGTATTAAAATGCATTGCAATTTTTCTGTTTGCAGGAATTTAGCTGCATGTCAAATTAAGTATTTATGCATAATTATGTTTTATTGGTATAATTCTAAGTATTTTAAGTTTTGATATAAATATTAGATTGAAAATTTTCTTTGTGCAGGAACTTTACATTTTTTTTGTCTAATTTTATGGAGTCACGTAGAGACATGGATTCCTGTAGAGACCTAACATATTACACGGGTATTATGAGTGGAGATATAGAAATTGACTCACAACTTTTAGGATCATCTCAAAATACTCCTATGTCAGTTCCTGATTCTCCACTTGAAGTTGAGAATGCCTCTTCTACAAAAGGAAAACGGGGCACTAATTTTAGTGTAGAGGAAGATCAACTCCTAGTGTCAGCATGGCTTAATACTAGTGTTGATCCCGTAAACAGTAATGAACAAACACAAGCTACATTTCGTCAAAAAGTT
Organism: Castanopsis chinensis; assembly: GCA_032878915.1. Classification (NCBI taxonomy): domain Eukaryota; kingdom Viridiplantae; phylum Streptophyta; class Magnoliopsida; order Fagales; family Fagaceae; genus Castanopsis; species Castanopsis chinensis. The sequence continues at coordinate 5,231,246 of JAVQMG010000115.1, read as the reverse complement.
TATGAATACTTCACGCAATACAATAAATCCGGGACCACACGTACTGTTGTATCCTTATTAAGTCGTTGGGGAATGATTAGTGAAAGGACAAATAAGTTTGCAGGGTTCCTGTCAAATGAAAGGACAAATAGTGAAAGGACAAATGATTAGTGGATAATCTTCCTACGCAAGTGTTACATGAACAAAATGATGGATTCCTGTCATACATTGAGAGGTATGGACGCATTAGAGATCGAGAACTTCATTTTAAATTGCAGAAGGACCTTATTGAACATTTATGGCAATTGCAAGGCGAGTCGTAGGAACTTGTGCAAGTGTTTGAGTTTTGTTGTAATTTGGTTTGAATTATGTATGTGAGTAATCTATGGACTACATTGTTCAAGCTATATGTTCTATTTTATATGTTTTCTTATAAAGTTCTTCTATTTCATAATTTAGTTTGAGTATTGTATATATAATTTGGGGTTAAAACATAATATTATTGTTAATCTAGTTTCTTATTTGCTATCATGATGATTGCAAAATTTCGTAAAAAAAAATTGTATACGTGGCGGCGGCGGTGATAGCGATTGCGGTGGTGGCGGTGGTGGTAGTGATTATGGTTGCGGTGGAAGAGTTGGTGGCGGCAATGGCGGCGGCGGTGGAAGAATCGGTGGCGGCGGCGGTGGGCGGTGGTAGCGGCGGCAAAAAAAATTGTATACGTGGCGGCGGCGGCGGCGGCGGTGATAGCGATTGCGGTGGTGGCGGTGGTGGTAGCGATTATGGTTGCGGTGGAAGAGTTGGTGGCGGCAATGGCGGCGGCGGTGGAAGAATCGGTGGCGGCGGCGGTGGGCGGTGGTAGCGGCGGCAAAAAAAATTGTATACGTGGCGGCGGCGGCGGCGGCAGTGATAGCGATTGCGGTGGTGGCGGTGGTGGTAGCGATTATGGTTGCGGTGGAAGAGTTGGTGGCGGCAATGGCGGCGGCGGTGGAAGAATCGGTGGCGGCGGCGGTGGGCGGTGGTAGCGGCGGCAAAAAAAATTGTATACGTGGCGGCGGCGACGGCGGCAGTGATAGCGATTGCGGTGGTGGCGGTGGTGGTAGCGATTATGGTTGCGGTGGAAGAGTTGGTGGCGGCAATGGCGGCGGCGGTGGAAGAATCGGTGGCGGCGGAGGAAGAATCGATGGCAGCGGCAGTGGCGGTGGTAGCGGTTGCGGGTGGTTGTGATTATTGTTTATTGTAATGGATATATTATTTTATTGTAGTGAATATATTATTTTATTGTAGTGGATATATTATTTTATTGTGATGTTTATATTATCTTATTGCGTTAAAAGCTAAAATAGATCCACTGCTGCAGCATGTTTTATAAAGGTAGTAGGTAAAATAGATAAAGTAACTTTTTGTGAAGCTAAAATGCTAAATTTTTAGCTCCACTGCTGTGGATGCTCTTAGAGACCTAAAATTTTCAAACTGATTTAAGCCAATTAACTAGGGATTTTTTGCCATTTAGCATCATTTTAGCAACTATTTCGTTAGTTAATATGTTTCGAAACATTTTAACAAACTAACATCTCAAGTTTGTTAAACTCAATTTCAATGAATGAAATTGAGTCTCACGCACTCGATTTAGTTTTACTGATCTGAGAAACAAACAATCAGAACAAAAAAGAAGAACAAAGAAGAAAGAAGGAAAAGAAGAAGAGTCCCACGACAAAACCAAACCCACTCTTGAAGTCACCTGCAAAACAAAACCCACCCACAACAAAACCAAATCCACCCCTCTGTTGCCATCTCTACCTACAAAACCAAATCCACTTGCAAAAAAATATTTCTTCTTCTTCTCTATGTTCTCTAGATCATACGTGTGATATTTGCTCCAAAGCCTAAATCAAGTGTATTAGACTCGAGATTCACATGTACAAAAAATCCACATCAGCCTTTGCTAGAGCATAAATCGAGTGTGTTAGACTCAATTCCCTTAGTTGAAATCAAGTCTAACAAACTCGAGATGTTAGTTTGCTAATATGTTTCAAAAACATGCTAACTAAAGAAATTGTTGCTAAAATGATGCAAAATGGAAAAAAATCCCAATTAACTAGCTTGATTTCAAAATGATTGCACTACTGCTTGAGGTTGCCAACAGAGACAAGGGAGGTGGTCAAAGAACTCCTCCCTTTTCCGATGTTGGACTGTTGGTCATGGATTTTGTATTCCAACAAGATCCAAATTGACTGTACCTCCATGTATATATAAACAAAATGACGTCGTTTTATTCTTAACATAACCTTAAATAAAAATCTCATTGAGCAATTATTTCCACTCTCTCTCTCTCTCTCTCTCTCTCTCTCTCTGAACCCTAACCCTAACCCTATCACCGAGTTAAACCAAACATTGAACTGAGCCCAAAAATCTTTACCGACCCAAACCAAAATTCCAACAGCCGACCAATATTGTTCAATTGAGAATTCCCCCAACAGCTGACCATACCAACCGATATTCCACCCTATTCAGTTATATTGTTTATGACTATCAATCACTTAAGAATAAAATTTTCAATTTACCGTTCTTTTCATATACAAAACAGAGTTGATTGTTACAATCCATTTTTCTGGGAATAAATATAAATTAAATATATTTGGAGAAAATAAACATAAGAACTACATAGTAAAATGGAGGAATTGGTAATTAGTGTATAGGAACAAGAATACGTTGTCATTTCTCATCAATATTAGTAATTTCTCCCATTAAGTTGATTTTTTTTAAGTCATAAAGAATAAGCAAAAATATATCATTTTTATTTACATATTACACACACCCACTATAGAGTTTGAATCTTAATTAAGAAACTTTACGTAACTAAAAGTTAAGAGTCTTCATAAATTCAAATGGATAACAAAAAAAATCATAAAATTTTGATAAAATGATTGGAATATGTTGGCATCTCCAAGGACTATGAATCTTCTATTGATCCTATAATTATTAAACTCGAACCAACTCTTAGTTAGACCAATAATTTGATCTATAAACTAGTCTAAATATTTAACTATATTGTTTAAACTCGAATCAACTCTTAGTTAGACCAATAATTTGATGTCTAAACTAGTCTAAATATTTAATTATATCGTTTAAATGTATGACCGAGTCTAACCCAATAGTATTTGATGACCCGTTCAACTTAGGCAAGCTTCGAAGAATTATTTAGTTTTTTTTTTTCATCTACTTCAAATTATATTGTCAAGACACAAATTGCACCTAGACCCAATAATATAAATGTATCCAGTTCAAAGAGCCCGAAACAATAAATTTGTAGAGAGTGGGCTTCCAATCTAGGTCTATGGATAGTGGGTAATGTGAATACTAAAACAGGTCACAAGACACATCTTACTTATCATTTACGTAACTGGAGGCCTTTTATAAATGAGTGCCGAGGACAATAACTGTGTATTTCTTACAATGAACGATAATTGTGTGGTTCCTACAATTGCTTCTCCTTAATGTTTTTTTCTCCCCCCACCTTTTTTCTTCCATTCGCCTTTTATATCACCCTCTTCCTTTTCCTCTTTCTTCTACGTGTTGATCAAAGGATTCATCTAGATACTTGTCCCATCACCTTTTTCCCCAAAGTCCTTGACGATAGCTAGAAGGCTGAATTTTAATACTCAGGCGTCATTTCCCCATTAATGCAACAAGAGAAGTAATTACAGAGTCTTCAATGCGGTGGTAGTAGCTTTACCCTAGATATTTCGTGTCCTCTCTTCTTATCTTTTACCTTCACTTCCTTTGCCTTTGCGCTCAAGATTTTCAGTAGTAATGTCTTTGAACTGCCAGATCACTCTTCTACGTCTCGGCCACTAGTAGCCGAGAACATTTCCATCCTCGGACATTATGCCTCATAACGTTTTAACCAGACATGACCTCTTTCTCCTTCTAAACTGTTTCATGGACAGGCCTTCCTATATTCTCAGACCAATTAACACTATTAGGTTGAGCTTTCAACCTTACCAGCATTCTTGGGCTAGCCCAATATATATCCTGAGCCCATTGACCCTACAATAGCCCCTTGAAATCCTCATTTCTACTTCCCTAGGAGGAATGAGGATTTCGACACACATTCTAAATAACCTACATTTACTAGGCATTGCCATGACAAGAATGATGTCTCCTGAACTTCCATTTATATGTCTCTGGCATTTTGGTATGCAGAATAGGTTCTAATTAAATGTTGACGGCTTCTTGTCCCCCACGCTCAACCACGCGATGTCCATCTAACGGCTGAGTATTGCATAGGGACATAGGCGGGAAACTTCTCGCTTTATAACTCCCACTGATGTAAATATTAACAATTTAAAACTCTCTACCTATTACAGAGTTCGTACAACGAATTTACCCATCCTTGCACCCCACATGCGTCCTTACACTTACCAAGATCTAGGTCGAGGTGACTTTACCATTCTAAAGTATGTTTTCGCAACCTTCATTTTTCATTACTGTTACTCTTTCTCTCTTGCTATTCTGTGTTTCTTTATCCTCGGCTATCTATACTTTCTTAATCTTTCCACCACATCCACCCTTTACTCTTAGAAAATGGGTAGATTTGCGTCTTTAGTGGATAGTGTTGAGAAAATAGAGCAATTCAAAATTAATTACGGAATCCCCCAGGGTGTGTCTGTCAAATATTGTAAGGAAGGAAAGTGGCACTCAAAGAGGGAAACCGATGAGGTAGTCATCCCCATGATAGCTTTCATAGAGGGAGGGATGAAAATCCTAATGAGACCGGTTATTAGAGATTACCTGAGAGCAGTTAGACTATCCCCTACACAATGCGCCCCGAATGTGTTTAGGATTTTAGGTTCTGTAAATGCCCTAAATGAAAAAATGGGATTAGGGCTCACTCACCACGATGTAAATTGGATTTATAACCTCCACCACCTGACGGGACAGGGGTATTTCTTGAAATCTAGGTGGGCAGAGGTTAGACCAGTGTCTCCCTCACTCCAACAAGGGCCTAAACAAAGATTTCTTAATAATATCTAGGGATTGGCACGACGGTCTCCCCTGTCCGATGAGGGAGGAGAAACTAGATGAATCTCTGAAACTTATTTGAAATGATACCACACCGTATTAGATTTTTTGTTTATATTATTTATTTATTTTTATTATTATTATTTTATTATTTTTTTTACTTTTCTTACTCTACCTTGTTCCTCCTTCAAATAATTTTGTAGACCCCCAAGCAACCGCTCATCACACTTACCTTGTCGACTTCGCACGCTTAGACAAGATTTTGAAAGCCGAGGTGTTTGTTCATTCAGACAATCAACTCCGGGTAGCACACTTAATCCTCGGATACAATCTAATTTCACAAGCTTTTCAAGCGCCGAAGTGTGTGATCAAGGCAAAAGACCCTCGGCTACCTCCGATTAACGTTGCAATTGACAGTTTTCTTCTTCCCGAGGATACTCCCATTCCACATGGCACTCTAGTTATTGAACTAGTACGACTCGTACCAGAAGGCATTTCCCTCACTACCCCCTCGACGTAACCCATATTGGGCGAAGGATCCTCTTCTCAGCCAATCATAAAGGAAGAAGAAGAAATCATTGAAGTCTCGGATTTTGAAGACGAGTTTGAAGTCTTTAATCAACCCCCTTCTCTTGAAGACCAAGTAGCTGTCCTCGGCATGTCTCCGTTAACCCTATAAGACATCACTCAACAACCTGAGACCATGGGTATTCAACACAAGCAGAGACAAAATCTTAAGGATGTATTGGAGGCTCAGGTAGAGACCCAGGAGCCTTCTAAGGTGCCTCAAGCGAAAGCTAAAGACAAAGGCATCAAGAAAGTCCCTCCATTTAAGCTTCCTCTTCCTCCACAAACCCAATCCCAACGCGCTGACCCAACTGACCATAAAAGAAAAATGGATCATCAGAAGGGGAAAGACTCATTGAAGGAGGAAGAGAGTCCTTTGCCAAGGACATAGAACCTGAGAAAGGAGGGAAACAAGCTCGCATGACACAGACAAGGTCAGACAAACGGACCGAGTCTCATGCAGCTGTACATGCCCTAATATGGGCTCCCCAAATGACTATGGATGACCACGCAGTCACCGTTGATGCATCCCTTAGGAACTCCGATGAGGGTACAGCTACGTGCATAGCAGATGCATTGGAGTAAGCATTAGTGCTGCTCGAGAACATGGGTGAGCTCAAAAGGATGAGAGATCAAAATGTCTTCATGACATTGAAGAAAGAACTCGCTATGGTAAGGATATTAATTAAATGTTTTTTTTTTATCATCCATTTCTTTCTCTTTTAATAAAAATTTAAATTACGCATCATTACTTTGTCGTACTCTACATGCAGGCCGTTCAATCTACTCATAGGGCAGAGGAAATTACTGCCAATACCTACAAATCCTTCAGGGCGGAAGAATTAAGGCTCAATAATGCCCAGAGAATCCTTGAACTAAGGGAGAAGAAGTTGCAAGAGGTCTCGGCTAACTTGAGCAAAGCAGAAAGTGAAAAATCTGGCTTGGAGGCTCAACTAAAGACAACCGAAAAGCAAGTTGATGACCAAAGACTGCAGCTTAGGCAAGCAGATGAGAATTTTGTTGCAGCAAAGAAGCTGATCGAAGGTCTTAAGCAAGTTCTGAAAAGATCCAAGGAGGCTAAGCAGGATGCCGTCAAGGCAAAGGAAGAGGCTATTACCAAGGCGTAAAAGGCTGAGAAAGCAGTTGACCAGGCTGAACAAAGTGGCTATGAGGTGGGAGTGGCGAAAATCACCGAAATTTTTAAAGCTTAGGTGCCGGAGGTATGTAGGGACTACTACCTTAAAGTGTGGAAGGAAGCATTATACCAAGCTGGGGTTGATGCTTCCTCCTCTCTCTAGAAGGCAGAAAATGCCTATGTTTCCCCGGCCATCCGAGTCGCTACTTTGGTCAATACCAAAGATGATGCTAGTCCACTCGAAGTAGGGGTGCAACCAGATGATGTTGCCATGGACCCTGTCTCTCCTGAACATCCACCCTTCACGCAGGCTGGGTCAACCGAAGATGAAAGATACTCCTTAAGCTGCTGAAAAGCGATGGCACATTCCTCGGTCCATTCAAAGCCTTTCCATTTATTCAACAACTAGAAAAAAGGTCTACACCGGTCTGCAAACCGTGAGATAAATCTATTAAGGGTAGCAGTCATTCCTGTTAACCTTTGCACTTCTTTTGGATTCCGAGGTGGCTATAAGCTATTGATTGCCTTGACTTGCGCGAGATTGACTTCAATTCCCCTATATGTTACCATATAGCCAAGATTCCCCGAGTGACAATATTCTTTCAAACCATATATTCCCATATGTCTTTGGGAAGGGTCCCACAATATCCAAGCCCCATTGTACAAAAGGCCAAGAGCTTATTAGAGGATTAAGTACACCTCCAAGCTGATGAATGTTGCCCAAGAACTTACCAGGCCCTACTCTAAAAGAACATTTGGAGGCATTAAGACGTAACTTGTGCTTTCTCAGCGTTTGAAAAGTATCATCCAAGTCTGATATACGCGCAGAAACCATTTTGCTCTTTACCACCATGTCATCCACGTACACTTCAATTTTTTTTCCCAATTGGGGTTCAAACATCCTCGTCATCATTCTTTGATAGGTAGCTCTTACATCCTTTAGACAGAAAGGCATTACTTTGTAATGATAATTCCCTGTGGGCGTGACAAAGGCTGTTTTCCCTTGATCCTCTAAAGCCAAGGGTATTTGGTGATAACCTTGAAAAGCAACTAGAAAACTCATCCGAGGGTGCCCGACCGTAGCATCCACCAGCTGATCTAGGCGAGGCATCGGGAATGAGTCTTTAGGACAAGCCTTGTTCAAATCTGTGAAATCCACGCACACTCTCTACTTCCCATTCTTCTTCTTCACTACCATCGTATGCGCCAACTATTCTGGATAAAACACCTCATTGATAGCACTCGCCTTCTTGAGCTTCAACATCTCTTCCTTAATAGCATCAGCATGCTCCTTAGATGAGCGCCGAGGTGGTTGCCTCCTCGACACTACTGTCAGATTAGCATTCAAGTGATGGCAAATGAAATTTGAGTCAACCCCTGAAGCCTCGTAAGCATTCCATGCGAATACGTCAACGTTCTATTTCAAAAACTTGATCGACCCCTCTTTCTCCTGGAGCGGCAGCTGAATTCCCACCTGAAAGAACTTCTCCACATCATTATCAATAAGTACCTTCTTCAGCTTCTCACATACAGGTTCCTCGACCTCAGCCACTTTTGGCGTGGCCGAAGACGTTGATTGCTACAAACCTCCCTTAACTGAGGCCGACGACTCCTACTTGGTCTGATGCATTATTGCCGCCGTTATACATTGTCTTGCCATAGACTGGCTTCCAACGATTTCTTCAATCGATTCCCCAAATGAAAATTTCACTTTAACATGCAGAGTTGAAGAAACGGCACCTAGGGCATGCAACCAAAGTCTTATCACAAAAGCCGTGTAAGGAGAATAGACATCTACTACAATGAAATCTACATCTACAACTACTGGACCTGACTGCATGGGTAGCCGAATTTGCCCTCAGCAGGGAGTCGCGATACTGACATCACCTTAGTAGGGCAAGAACCAGTCCTACCTGGAGCAACAAAAATAACATTTATTATGCCCAAAGGAGGCCTTAAAGTATTGCTACTCTGATTTACCGAACCATCATAATCTCCCTGCCCATTAGGCTGATTCATAAACTGTCTCAGTTTTCCCTCCTTAATCAACTAATCCAAATAATTCTATAAGGTTCTACAATTTTCTATGGTGTGACCCTTTTCTTGATGATAGTTACAATAGAGGTTCTGATTACGTTTCATAGGGTCCCCTGCCATCTTATTAGGCCACCTAAAGTATGGCTCATGATGAATCTTCTCCAACACCTGCTGCACAGGTTCGCGAAACACAACACTCACTATTTGGGAGGGAGCTGAACCAGATTGACCTGCAAAATCCCTCTAAGACCATTTGTTATTGTACCTTTCCGACCTAAAATCCCCCCTCTCCTGAGGGATAACCTTCATCTTCCCTTTACTTTGCTGCTGATCATCTTCAACCCGTTTATATTCATCAATACGATCCATAAGCCAACGTACACTCTTTACAGGCTTTTTGGTCAGAGGTTTCCTTAAGTCGTGCTCAATTGGAAGGCCGACCTTGAAAGTATTAATTGCCATCTCATCAAAATCACCATCAATCTCATTAAACATTTCCTAGTATCTATTTGAGTATGTTTTCAGAGTCTCTCCCTCTCTCATGGCCATGGACAATAACGAATCCAAAAGCTGAGGTACTCTGCTGCAGGTAACAAAATAAGACCCAAATGCCATAGTAAGCTCCATGTAGGAATCAATAGAATTTACCTTCAAGCCATTAAACCACCTCATTGCAACAGGCCCTAAGCTAGAGGGGAAAAATTTGCACATTATAGTTTTATTTTTAGAATAGACCATCATTCGCTGATTAAAATGGCTCATGTACTTTACGGGGTCTGTTCGACCATTCTAAATAGTGAAATTTGGTTGGGTGAAGCGGGGAGAAAGTTTTCCTTTCTCGATCTTACGTGTGAAAGGTGATTTGGAAAGTTGGTGCAACGCCTTACCCATGGCATCGCTACCCAAGCCTCTGGAAGAAGACTTCTTACTCGTCCTATCGTGAAGATTTCCCGTCTCATACGAGAAAGATTCACTAGGAGGGGTTCTTGACCTGGGCCTATAACTGCTACCTTGGGAGTCATCAGAAGAAGGATCAGAAACAGAGGGGGTTCGTTTCCGTTTCACACGACACAACTTCCTCTTCAAATGGTCAATTTCCCTCTGCATGGCCTTAGCATCGTCTTCGTGGAGGATTTTGCTTCCACCCTGTGAATAACTCCTAGCAATGCGCCCTGTATGCACATTACCCTCTCGATCTCCTTCCCGCTCCAAATGTTGAAAATGATCTTCATGTTGGGACCCCAAGGATTCTGCATGGTGTGGACTTGAACCTTCCATCGCACTACCCATCCTAGACCACAAGATTTCCCACAGACGGCGCCAATTTTTAGGACACAAATTGCACCTGGACCCAATAATATAAAGGTATCCGGTCCAAAGAGCCCAAAACAATAAATTTGTAGAGAGTGAGCTTCCAATCTAGGTCTATGGATGGTGGGTAATGTGAATATTAAAACAGGTCACAAGACACATCTTACTTATCATTTACGTAACTAGAGGCCTTTTATAAATGAGTGCCAAGGACAATAACTGTGTATTTCTTACAATGAACGACAATTGTTTGGTTCCTACAATTGCTTCTCCTTAATGTTTTTTTCTCCCCCCACATTTTCTCTTCCATTCGCATTTTATATCACCCTCTTCCTTTTCCTCTTTCTTCCATATGGGAATCAGAGGCTTCATCTAAATACTTGTCCCATCACCTTTTTCCCCAAAGTTCTTAACGGTAGCTATAGAACTGAATTCTAATACTCAGACATCGTTTCTCGATTAATGCAACCAGAGAAGTAGTTGCAGAGTCTTCATTGCGGTGGTAGCAGCTTTACTTTAGATATTTTGTGTCCTTTCTTCTTATCTTTTACCTTCACTTCCTTTGCCTTTGCGCTCAAGATTTTCAGTAGTAATGCCTTTGAACTGCCAGATTACCCTTCTACACCTTAGCCACTGGTAGCCGAGAACATTTCCATCCTCGGACATTATGCCTCATAACGTTTTAACCAGACATGACCTTTTTCGCCTTCTACACTGTTTCAAGGACGGGCCTTCCTATATCCTAGGACCAATTAACACTGTTGGGTTGAGCTTTCAACCTTTCAAGCATTCTTGGACTAGCCCAACATATATCCTGAGCCTATTAACCCTACATATATAATTACCTAGAAGTCTAATAACTTTTTCAAATATTTTAACTTTAGTGTCAAATAATGAATAATGTTAGAGACACAATATCCTTCATAATTAATGAATTTTTTTAGAACATAACTACTAACTTGGTTAGTATGTTTTGTTTGCTTCTCAATTTTTTTTTCAACTTGGTTATTTTGATTCAAATAATATCACTTTCAAATAAGTCTACCATTGGTATCATTTGTATTATACACAATCACACCAAACCATATCTGCAGTTGCAAAAAGTATATATTTTTTAAGTTGTATCCATGTATTTATTCATGGTTGATGTTATACATGGTAGAGGTGTGAGCTTTCAATGGTATGAATTTGTTAGCTCTTGCATATTTTTAAGATAAACTTGATAGTCACATTGGGGAAGAGAGGAGAAGGGGGGGGGGGGGGGGTTGAATCTTAGACATCTTCATTAAAAATATCATGAGGTGTCAGTTGAGTTATAAGAGCACTTGCAGCAGTGGTGTTAAAAAGCTAAAAAACTATTTTTAGCACCACAAACTTAAAAATTGGGGCTGTAGCAGTGGAGGCATATCTAAATTTTTTAACTTTTGAGCTACAATGCACAGCTATCTTGAGCTACAGTGCACAGCCAAAGATAGTTGTGCATTGTAGCTCAAAGCTATACCAAAATAATAATATTTTATTTATCTTTTCATTTAAATAATATTTACTCTCATCTATAGCACTGTGCCCAAATACACTTCAGCTCTTCTCCCTTCCTTTTTTTTTTTTTCCCCCCCTCTCTTCCTCCATAAAGAGACCAGAGATGGACAGTGTTGATGATTTCAGGGAGGATCTCGGTGCCGAAACGGTAAGACTAAGCTTGACAATGGTTGGGTTCGGTGCCGAAACAGTTCGTGGGTGGTTTCAATGCCGAAACGGTTGGTGCTCTTCTTCCTTCACCTTCACTCCGCCGCTGGGTCATGGATGTGCTTGCTCGTGGATCAGAGTGGTTATCTCTTGTGGTTGTGCTTGCTCATGAATAGGAGTGGGTTTCGGCGTATCAGCGTGGTGGGTTTCAGATTTGGGTTGCTGGATTTTCAGGTTGTTGTGGGTTTGTTTTGTGGCGGCTGTAGATTTGTATTATTTTATTGTAAGAAATATATTATTTTATTGTAATGTTTATATTATTTTATTGTATTAAAAGCTAAAATAGATCTACCACAACAATATGTGAATAGGTAAAATAGATAAAGTAACTTTTTGGAGTACCAAATAGCTAAAAATCTAGCGCCTGCTGTGGATGCTTTAAGGCTCATAACTCTTTTAGTGCTTGAATATAGCAGCTACATTTCAACTGGAGTCCAAAGGTATGCTGAGGTCATTGAAAATGCATGGCTGAAGACTGCAGAGGGTTAAAAAGGTTTAAACTTTACCGAAAGAAAAATCGAAATACCAAAAAAGCACAACACAAAAAGAGCTCTCAAAAGATGGAATGAGGAGTATGGTCATTGCCAAACAAGAATTAGAGACCTGACAACCCAGATAGAAGAGTGTTTTGAGAAGAATGCTAATATTGAAGTAAAGCTACAGTCTAAGCTAAATGAACGGTTCCTTCATAATGAGATCATATAGAGGCAAGAATCAAGAGAAGTATGGTTAAAAGCGAGAGATAAAAACTCAAATATTCCATCTCTCAAAAATCATTGGAAGGAAATCGAAATCGATAGATGACATCAAAGCTGATCCTAGAGATTGGATAATAAACAAGAAGGAAATCAGTTAGCACTTCCTATGCAAATTTAAAGAGCTATTCACTAAAGAGATGACAGATTTTCCCATGGATTTGGAAGACCTTATCTAGACATTCATAACAGAGCAAGAAAATGATTAGTTATGTCAAATCCCTTACCTTCAGGAGATTATAGACACTCTTTGGAATGGTTGCACTAAAAGCTCCAGCCTCCAGGGCTAGATGGGTTACCTATTATGTTCTACAAGAAGTACTGGTCCATACTTGGGGGGAAAAAAAAACAAGGCTGTCAGAAGATTATTTCAAAAGGGAAGGCTACTCAAAGAGATAACAACTCCTTAATTGCTCAGATACCAAAAATAGGTAATTCATCCTCTTTTAATCTTTTCAGGCTAATTAGCTTATGTAATGTAAATACAAAATCATTGCAAAACTAGAAGGGTCTAGATTAAGACTTTTATTACAGAAACTGGAATCACCATGGTCCATGTTAATCTACATTCATACCAGATAGATGGATGGGAGATACTGAGGCGGTTGTACAGGAAATTCTTCATAGTCTCAAAAAAAGGAAGGTATAGGAAGCTTCATGGCTATCAAAGTGGACCTACAAAAGGCCTATGACAGATTAAACTGGACTTTGTTGAATGTGATTCTGAAATTGTAGAAAGCAGAAAACTGGGGAGGCCTTGGTTGTGTCTTCATGTGCGTGCTCATCTGTGGAAGTGAGCTTTGCTAATTGCTATTACAGGGATGCCTTTTTCTGATAGAAGGATCATGCCACTAAAGATTTTGCCTCATTTTTCAATAGTTCACACAGTATTGCCCCCATTCACGTCAGATATATGGACACCATATGGAAAGATTTTTCTCCAGTTCAAATGGGAGGGGAGGGGAGATTGCAATGACCAAAGATTATGTACTCTTAAATAAGAGGTACTTTTCCTCCACCACCAATTAATGCTGCAAAATTACAAAATCCGTTCTCATTGTATTTCCACGTTACCAACAATGGCACCTTGGCAAACAAAACCATGGGAATAATACCATTGGTGTTGTTCAAATTACAATATCAATTATACTTTATACTCAGCTTGCCCAAGCAGGTAATAGCAAATATTTTTTCCAAACGAGTTTTTGAATATTCTCTCTAATTAGAACTTGGCTCAGTTTCAGGTATCGAAGCCAAATACACTCACTTGCCCACTCTATGCACTAGTCTAGACTTTAGAGCCAGAAATAATATGCGCACAAACTTCTAGATCCAAAATCCACACCAACAAGCCTTGTTCGAAAACATTACAATAATTTTACCATACTTGAGCAATATATAAGTGCCCAAATGTGCATAGAAACACCAATGCCAGTGCCAATGACAAAAGGCTAACCCAAAGAATGGGCTCAATCCCTTTATTCTACCAGAAAAAATATCAAACTAGAAATTTTTTTTTAAAATCATTACTTAAACCTCCAACACCACCATTTATATCTTAAACTTCAATGTACTTGGATGTGATTTAAGAAAAAAAAAAAAAATCATTTCCACAGATATCCAATATGAACAAAACTTCAAGATCCAAAATCCACTTGGTAAGCCCTGTTCGAAAACATTACAATAATTTTACCATCACTTAGAAATATACATAAGTGCCCAAATGTGCATAGAAACACCAATGCCAGAGCCAATGACAAAAAGCCAACCCAAAGAATGCGCTCAATCCCTTTATTCTACCACCAAATTATTGAACTAGAACCTTTTTTTTTTTTTGGTAAATCATTGAACTACTTAAACCTCCAACACCACCATTTATATCTTGAACTTCAATGTACTTGGATGTGATTTAAGAAATAAAATCTTTCCGCAGATACCCTATATGAGCAAAACTTCTAGATCCAAAATCCACATTGATAAGTTTTATTCGAAAACATTACAATAATATTACCATCACTCAGACATATAGAAGTGCCCAAATGTGCATAGAAAAACCAATGCCAATGGTAAAGGCCAAAAACCCAAAGGATGTGCTCAATCCCTTTACTCTACCAGCAAATTATTGAACTAAAACTTTTTTTTTTTAATAAATTATTAGCTAGTTAAACCTCCAACACCACCATTTATATCTTGAACTTCAATGTACTTGGTTGTGATTTAAGAAAGTAAATCATTGCTGCAGATACCCAATAAATATCAATTACATTCAGGCCACAAATTTGGTTAAGTCACAATAATCAAGCCTCCAACACCTATGTGATTTAAGCTTCCTATGTTCTTTCTCTTACTATACTAGCAATCCCTCCAAAACAATGTTAACACCCCCCCCCCCCCCTTTTTACTTTTAAATTAAGAGTAATAATACATATGAATATACCATCAATGAAGTATGACAACCTCTAAACCCTAAGACTTTTGGCTTCCTGTTATATGTATTGAAATTCTGATCAGGATGAGGGAGGAGTTCTACTGTTCTACTCAATCAAGTAGTACAAAACTAAAACCAACACAACAATGTTTAGAGATAATAAATTATCACATATACTGTAAACTTAAAGAACCAACTGAAATGGTAGAGCCACAAACTGCACAGACTAATCACCCAGCCACCCAATGAATCAAGCAAGAAGAAGGGGACAATGAATCACCCAACTTAATTTGTGTCTAATAGCACTAGTTACCATGAAGAAATTTCTCTTCTATGCTTCCTCTAACCTACATCAATGTCCTTGCCATTCAAATATTCTAAAAAGGCACAGTACAGTGCACATTACACGTTTCATGTGCTGTAACCTAGCAGGAGGGCGAAGTGACCTATGTCAGCGTGACTGCACACATAACAATACTCAAGCAACACCAGAAGTATGACAAACAAGCAATACTATGCATCGTGGGATAAATAATGTAAGAGAAGCACCAGTGACCTCAAAGTACATTCCTTTTGGAAACATAAAGTAAACCATAATCATCATAAGCTAAAATTCATATAAAAAATAATGGGAAGAAAATTGCAGTATCATAGAGCTCATAAAACACACACACACAAAAGACACAAAAATCCATTGCAAACAAATGCTATTTTATTTCAACATCAAGATGATAAAATGAAACCCGCCAATCAGAATGCCTCTGTGATCTATCAGTCATGGACTGTACAACACCTACACTAAAAGAAACACCCTAAATAAAAGCAGCAACATGTGGGAAAAAAAAAACATAAGTTTCTTATACTCTGCCCTGCAACAAAATGCTTATCAATCACAGGACATCATTCTCTCTCGTATGACAGTATAAAGATTATGACAAATGCAATGAGCACAAAGTCATCAAAATGAGTGAAACACATTCCAATAAAAATTGAGAAACTTCACCAGGCACTAATCTTCTTCTTCTCCTCCTTGTAATAATTAAAATACCACTTCACAAACTTCTTCAGCCCTGTCTCCAAATCAGTAGTGGGCCTATAGCCAAGCTCCCGATGCGCCGAGCTTATATTTGCGTGCGTAAACTTCACATCCCCATTTCTCGGCATTGGCAACACCAACCTCTTAGCCTTCACCTTCAAAAGCTTCTCCAATATATTCACAAGCTCACTCACCGGCACTGGTGCCGTATTCCCCAAATTAAAAATCCTAAATTGCGCAGGACCCTTCTTCTTGCCACCACTTCCGGTACTCTTCTTCGCCGTATCCAACGCAGCCAAACAACCCTTCACAACATCATCAATGTAAGTAAAATCTCTCGCCACAGAACCATGATCCGCAGTCTCATATATCTTAATCACTTTCCCTTTAAGAATATCTCTAGTAAAAAAGAAATACGCCATGTCCGGTCGACCCCAAGGTCCATACACAGTGAAAAACCTTAACCCTGTAACAGAAAGACCGTATATATGGTTATAGGTATGAGCAATTTCCTCACCGGCCTTTTTCGTTGCTGCGTAGAGACTCGCAGGTTGATCGGTTCGGTCTTTTTCCGAAAAGGGTACCTTAGAATTCAATCCATAGACAGAACTCGAGGAAGCCCAGACAATCGAAGGTTGTGGGTTGGCTGATTTGCAAACCTCGAGAAGATTAACAAGCCCAGCGATGTTGCTATGGATATAAGAGCTTGGGTTCTGCATAGCGTAGCGAACACCAGCTTGCGCTGCGAGGTGCATGACGTGTGTGAAAGCAACGACATCGAAGAGCTTATGCAACAACGACTTGTCGTTTAAGTCTCCCTCGACGATGAAAACGCCATTCTTTTGGAGCTCCTTCTGGCGATTGCGCTTGAGGGTGGGCTCGTAGTAGAGGTTGAAGTTGTCGAGACCCAAAACGCCGTCGCCTCGTCGCTTCAGGGCCATGGAGACGTGGGTGCCGACGAAGCCGGCGGCGCCGGTGACGAGGACGGTGAGGCCGGAGTCGGAGCGGCGGCGAGCCGAGCGAGTGACGTGGCGCTCCCAGTCGGAGCCGCCATAGGAGCCGAGAGATCGGCGAGGGTTGGAGCCAGAAGGAGGAGAGAGAAGGAAAAAGAAGCAGAGGATGGCTAAGAAGAAAGCGGAGTAGAAAGTGAATTTGGACAAGTTGTGGAAGCGGAGGCGGTGAATGTACGGCGAGGGTTTGAACTTTCCAGGGGTGGAAGGAGTGTCATCAAGACTGCTACTACCACGGGAAAGTTGTGACATTGGGGAAAATGAATTCAATGGCAAACTAAAAACACCAACCAACCCCAAAATCCCTATCTTCTTTTTATTTTTAGGGGATGGGATGGGATGGGGTGGGAATGTTTTTCCTGGGGTTTGGTTTTGAGAGTGAGAGAGAATTTGAATTTGACTTGGGGTGGGGTGTTAGTTTGGGGATGTTCATCAGAAAAGGTCAGAGGAGGGGTGTTTTATAGGAGTAGGTGGTGCTGTTTAAGGGAAATTTTTTAAACTCAGTAATTATTTTTGCTAATTTGGTGGAGAAATTATTTCCAAAATGATTAGCGAGGGAGGGCGATATGCCGGGTAAGGTATTTTGTAAATTTGCTTCCACTTGGAGGCTACATCCTATCAATTCTTTTATTTAAAAATATATTGAAAAATTGGAAAGAAATCTGAAATTTTCTTTCTTAACTTTTTTTTTTTTAATTTTAGGAAGAAGGTTGAAAATTCAATTAAAGAAAATTCATATCAGTTTGGATTACAGCAAATACATATGATATGTTTGGCATATCTAGCAAGATTGTGAGAAACAAAATTAGATTCAGATCTTCTAAATTTCTTAAGGTATTGTACTAATAAATTTTTTTTTTTTTAATCCTAATCACTCTTTTATGATTTAAGGGTCTAAATTTTACCATGTTAATGTTTCACTAATAATACTCATAAAATCATTGTTATTAATTTCATCCGTTCCGACCGGAACAAACGGAATTTCTCATACCAATATCCAAAACTAGAATAGAAACACCTTCTGTTCCACCTCGGATGAAATTCTGACCAATTCCAAAATGTTTCAGGTGTTCCAGCCTATTTTGGGAAATTTCGGCCGAAATTTCAGCCAGTATGAATTTTGGCTTCCTTTTCTCACTTCTGAACTTAACTACTTCATTTTCTTTTTGGTTTGAACTCAAAGCCCCATTGTTTCTCCTTAAAGCTGCGTCTAACTCTACACTCAAAGCTACTGTGTCTCCTTCAGCTTCATCCTTGCTGGTAAGGAAACTTCTAGGAAATTTCCTACTTAAAAAACTATTCATAAATACATAGTTATTTACAACAATGCCACAAGTAAAAAGTTCAAAAATATCTACATAATTTTTTTTATCCACTTCAATGAATTTTTTTTAAGGTGAAAGTTTATACACTATATTTATTGTATTATTTGTAGAAAAATTATAAATAACAATTTTTTTAAATCCCACTTTAATTAAGATTTTTTTTAAAATTAAAATAAAATTCATTACTTTATATAATAGTAATAATATCTAGTTATATATACATATATATTTTTTAGGAACCCCAAAACACCTTGAAACGGTACGTCGGAAAAGGCCGATACTGAAATATTTCGTTCTACTAGACAAACCAAAATGGGTTCCAAAACGGAATTAATAACATTGCATAAAATAATTTTGCAAACAAAACAATTAAAATGTTAACATGTCAAAATCTAGACCATTAAATCATTAAAAAATGGTTAAGATTTAAGGAAATTTATTTGGTAGAGAATCCCATGAAAATTAGAAGATTTGAACCTAACAAAATTATCTTTAAGTACAAACATAAAATGTTTAGAGGAATCTTCTTTCTTAATATTATACACTTCTTCTAAAAAAATAAATAATTTTACATAAATTTTTGGTAAATTTAAAATGCATGACAGTTAAAGTCTTTTGCGGGTAATCAATCACTTAATTGCTTCATTTCGTGTTTATTTATTATTTCATGTTTTTTCTCATTAATGTGTATCTTTCTCTCTTAGCAATTTTGATAAATGACCTATAATAGGAGATTTTGATGGCAGTTGGTAGTGCTTAGAAGTTTAGGTTAATCCCTTAGGTGTACTAGTTTTGATTAGCAGTACACAATAGTGGCAGTTCGTGCGTAAGAGAGGAGAAAATGATTGTAAGGTGAAATTAGCATTGGAATCAAAGATGCGATGGTGAAATATTAATAATCAATTTTTTAATACTTTCTAACCTTAATTTTTTCTTGAAAATCATAACCTAATGTGGTTTAATCATGGCTAACCTATAAGATATTACCTCTATTTATAATTTTGTGATGGCTTGGAGTATATGTTTGCTATGTCCGGCTGAATTAGGTGCAAATATAAGAGTATTTACATTAATCTCTTTAAGTATTTAGCTAAACTAATTCAAAAAACTCGTTTCTTAAAAAAAAAAAAAAAAAATCTAAAAAACTCTGTCTTTGCTAGTTTGGCTATCTATTATTTTCATACATATACATCTGTCTCAATACTTTATTAACATTGAAATTTAATGTAGTGAGGATAGAGGCTCACTACATGTAGCAATGACACTATCCTCTTTAAAAACTTTAATTAATTTAGTGAGACTGATGAACGCTTGTTTTGATCGAGTTTAGATAAATTTTTGTTGAAATATTAAATTGGTGAATCTAATGCGAATGCTCTATTATTATGCAATTACTAATTGTATAATAAGAAGTGGTTACATTTAGGGCACATTTTGGTACACTTAATGGAAATTACAATATTAGTAGCAAATTCTTTTACATAAGGGATTTGAGTTCGTATTTCGTTTACATAAAAAAGAAAGTTTAAAACCATTATTATTTTGATCTGATAATGAAAAACAAACAACCAAAAGCCGACACTAAAAATATTTTATATGTTGATAATTTTTTCTCCCTAATTAGGTATATCTCAAGTTTTTAGTGGGTTCATTCTAAGAATTTTGTTTTTTATTTTATTAGGGAATAAATTTATGCTAGTACTATTTTTTTTAGAGATTTTCAGCATATGATGTCCACACCTAATGATAGTTCTTTACTATCAGACTAAAATATTAATCGATTTTTGATGTAAGTGGGAATTGAACCTCAGATCTCTTATTCAACCATCAAAAACTTTATTAATTGACTCAACTAGAACAATTTTATGGTGGTACTTATATGTAATGACTTGGTTATTATTTATGATTTTTTTAGTTTATAAACTTTTTAATTTTGGGTAATGAGATGGCATAAATTATGTAGATTTTATATTTATTTTTTTAGGAGTATATATATTCACACACACACATATATTATCATAATTCCAAGACATTACACAGTTATGCATGGTCTTGAAATATCTTGTTCTAATGATCAATACTAAACATCCCAAAACAAATATTCAAAACTATGACAAAACCCTAGAATAAAACACACAAAAATATAGCCCACAGGAAAAGAATAATAGGTTAAAAACCCAGCCTGACAAACTTGAGCCATGGGTTGCCATTAAGCAATTGGAAGCTCATGAAATCAATTGTTAGATCCAACTGTAAGATGTACAGGTGACTTATATCATGTAGGCGTATTGGAGTAATAATTAAGTACTTCATTTTACATCTACTTTGGGGGCTTCCTTGTTTTTTTTTTTTTCTTTTTTTTTTTAGAGATAATTATTACAATATGCTGCTAATTCCGCAGTTCGAACCATTTTCCCTCTAGACCTCCAAGCGCTTTGTATATGGAGAGGTGTCAATTCTTCAACTATAAGGCTTTTGGCTGCGGGCTTCCTTGTTTATTGTTGTTTTCAACTTTCATGATTCAAAAATCAGTTGTGTTAGAATAAACATTTCTTTTAACTTTTTTTTTTTATATTATATATTTATATTTTTAAGTGTGGAAGGAGATTCAAATCATATATGTAGTCATTAAAAATATTAGTAACTGTTATTTTTTTTTTAGAGGAGAAATTACTGGTCATTGACTCATTGGTGTCTCCTGACATTTTTTTTTTTGAGTGTGCTTCCTAACATTTTTAGGATAATGAATGAATGGAATTCAATTGCATGTACGTTTTTTTTTTTTAATGAAAACAAAATAGTTCTCATTTCATTGAAAAAAATGTAAATTATAGATTACACTACTTAATTTTGACCTATTTCCAATTCAATCATTTCAAGTTTCATTTTTTCATTTCAATCCTTAATTTTTTTTTTTTCAATTTAGTCATTTCATTTAATTCCATCCAATTTTGCCAAAAGTTTTAATATTTTTCATTTTCCCAAATGGCATCATTTTGGTAGATTAAGGATATGAATTAGACAAAAAGACTACATTGAAAACAAATGAAAGTAAAAGTGCTAAAATAAAAATATAAATAAAAAATTTTAAATAACTGAATTGAAAACGGATCAAAATAGAAAGTGGGATTTAAAATTTAACATTGAAAAAATTATGGGTATGCGAATCTTACAATTTGCCCAATTATATGGTGGCGGATTCCTCCAAAACCAAACCAATAAAACCTAATAATAGTCGACATTCGCAAAAATCTAACTAGCTTGAGGTCTTGTTCTCATCATTTTTAGTGCGAGAGATATAGAGTACATAGAGAGAAGCCTTTTAATCAAAGGTTTAATCCAGGATGAGTCCAATGCTTGTTAGGCTTGCATTGGACCAAAATTTTGAAAAAGTGCACTCGGCCATGCATTTTTTTTGCACATAACCGCATCCCCACCAAAACTCTCTTTTTTGCGAAGACCTCCCTCGAATCAGGACTTTGCTTGAGATGTGGGTATAGCTAGAACAATGTCCACCTTTTTTTTTTTTGTAGCAATGTTTTGTTTCGAATATGAGGTATTTACTGAGAGAATAATTCTTAAGTATTCTCGGAATATGGAGAATAATGTTCCATCCTCTCAAATTCATGGTGAATTTTACCATGAATTTAATGAGTAGACCTCATTATGAATGTTAGAAAAATAGAGCATAATTTTTTCGCACTTTGCAAATATCTAAGAAATTTTTCCTATCAAGGTGTACCCTTTTGCCCCCAATGATATAAAAATGAGACACTTTTTTTTTTTTTTTTAATATTATTTCCCTTACTTAAAAAAAGGTTCAGGACTCAGGGTCAGGGCACATCCATTTTGTAATTCCTCTTAAACCAGGTAAAAGTTGGAGCAAATAAAATTATGAAATATTGTGGTATTTGGAAAATTATGGTTTTTTTTGTTAGAGAGAGAGAAAGTCAATTTATGACGTTCGCTGTTAAGGTTAGGAAATATCAATATATAAGTTATGGCAACATTAACACCATTGATAAATCTTTGAAATAGCAATATTATTTCCCTTCTATGTGCCTTGTTCCATGACACCTTCGAGTTTATGTTTATTGGAGACTTCACCTAGCGACTGAGATTCATGATTCAGTGTAACTTTGACTCCAGCATTTGGCCTAAAAAAATAAAAAAAAAATAAACAGCATCGTGCACCACGGCATGTACAGCTGTGGCTAGTAAAGAAATTGGCTAAGAATTTTAAATTGGTTCTTAGATACCATTAAGAATCCGAATATGATGAACATGATATATCATATATATTGTATTATTTTTTGTCGACTTATTATTATAATTATTGTTGTTGTTGTTTGGCAGAAGAAGGGCTTTTGATTTTGGTCCTATATATATATGATACTAATTTTCACCTGAACTATATGCATCTAGAAATTAATATGAATGGGGAAAGAAAAGAAAAGCAAGAGATAGATGATTAATAATAAGATGGGTGTTAGTGAGGAAGATATATTTAGCTGAACAGTAGAAAAGATATGAGTGGTAAAAGAGAAAACTTGCAAAGGGGGCAAGCCTTTAATAAAGAACACTAATGGGGAATCTTGTTTTCTAATTTAAGTCAGGTTTGTCTTATATGTAAATTATTTAATTGATGAAGAATCACATGGAACCTACCTAATTTACTTTTCTGAAAATTCTTCAGGAAGTTTAAAGCCAAAGAAATATGCAAAGATTTTCTATGGTGTTCAGACCTTACTCGTTTTTGAGCAAAAAAATAAAGATCTTACTCGTTTTTGACACATTTCTCTTGAACTATTCTTTTTTATTTTTCTTTCCTTTTCAGTTTTTGGTTGAATTTTCTTGTAGTTTTCAACCTCAAACTCATCCCTCTATTTAGAATCATTTTGTTCTAACATGACAATTGCAAGTGGAGGAGACAATAGAAATTAGAGCCTTGGTTCTCCTAATCTTTTTATTTTTTTGAGAATCTGGTTCTCCTAATCAGTTATAGGAGAGACTAAACAATCTTAATAAATTATAAATCTCTTGATAGAAATATTAAAATATTTCTTTTTTTTGATAATAACAATATTAATATTAATATTAACAATATTTCTACTTATTGCTATTTGTTAGCATCACATAAATTCTTTACTACTCAACTACTAGCGTTAGAATTCAGAGAGGTTTTTTTTTTTTTTTTTTTTTTTTTTTTTTTTTTGAGAAATAATTACAACTTGTTGCTAATTCTACAACTCGAACCCTTTTTCTCCTAGACTCTCATGCATTTTGTATATAGGGAGATGTCAATTCACCTACAGGACCTTTGACTAGAATTTAGAAAGTTCAAGTCAGCTCTCTGGCATGATTTCTTAAAATAATTTTGGAGTGAATATTATTATAATAATAATAATAAGTTTAGGTTAGTTTGAACTGGTGATCATCTTTCATTGCACACATTCTTTTTCTAAGTTGTATTTAATAACTCTTCCTCACCAATGACTTGAAAGTGGCATCATCATATCATCAAGTTACAATGACATCGTGTTGAAAAATTCCACCAAATAAAACTCAGCTGACAATTTTTCTGTATTGGGGGCTGTTTGAAAATTCCACAATTGACAGATATCGTTTGTGATTGTAATGTGAAGATCACCAATAAGCTGGTCACCTGAAACATCATGCTACTATTTACAGATTTACAATCCTTATGATGGTGTGTATCGGTGGTTGTGACAGACCTAGCTAGTGGAGGAGAACAAGATTGACAATTATCCGAACACCTATAACAAATATGAAGGTTAGGGTGTTGCCAACGTGACACTAACCTAGGCATTTCTATGCATAAGTCAATATTTCTGTAAAATGGTATTTACAACTTTGAAGTTACTATATATGAAATTTAGAGAATTTTTATTAAATTTAGAGGATCGAATTGGATTAAATTTTTTTTTTTTTTTTAAAGAAGAAGTAAGTACTATTCATATAACAATACTATTTTCAAAATCAAAGTTTATGTATATTTCAAAGATGTCCTACACGTGGCATCCCATAAAATATAGGGGGCTAAAAATTCAAAACTGACCCTTTAATTTTCTTCAAATTTCATTTTAATCCTCTAATTTTGCTTTTGTTCATTTCAGTCTTCTAAGTTTCAGATTTATTCAATCAAGGTCTTTCCGTTAATTTTTGTTAAAATTTTTTGAAAAAAAAATTCAGAAAATATTTTTCAATCATTAATTGAATTTTTTTTAATTTAAAAAATTTGAAGAAAAATTTATAAAATTGAAAAATTAACCACAACATATAACAAAAGTTGATGAAAAAGCCTTAATTGAATAAACTTAAAAGTTAGAGAACTGAAATAAACAAAAGCAAAGTTAGAGGACTGGAATGAAATTTGAAGAAATTTAGGGGGTTAGTTTTGCATTTTACCCAATATAGGGTGCAACAAAATATGGAGGATCAATATAAATCTAAACTTGTGTTAAGTTAATTGTCCTCGCTCTATCACTAGCCGGTTATAACAAAAGTTAGTTTTTTGCAAAGTCTTCTTTACACAACCTTAAGATAATTATGTAAAAAGACTCATGATTTATATTTGTTGCAAAAATTGGTTTTGCATCTCATACAAAACACACAGCGGAAACAATAATCACAGATCTACTTCATTCATGAGAGATAATATGTAACCTTGAATTCTAGAACAAAGAATAGAAAACGTACTTTGATGCAGTGAAATTCAAAACCAAGACTTAAGGATACCTCTAATTTTCATCTCAATTTCACATGGTACCCAAAAAGTGTGGTCTCTCTATCAGTCTTTATATATGTTGATTCTCAAAGAAAAATCTTTCTTCTCTTTATAGAGAAAAACTGTTTTCTTTCTTTATATCATACGTACATTCTAACTACATTGACAGTTACTTCATTTAATAGCTCTTATTAAATGAGATGAGACCAAATAGAATAAATAAGACTCTAGCTTTAATGAGCCTTGGGCCTTTCTGTCAACTCTTGACAAGTCTAAAATTACCATTAATTATATTTAATATCATTATATAAATATAATTGCACTCTATGCTTTATTAATAAATTATATCTCAAGATTCTAATGATATCATTTGACCCCTCCATGAAATATTCATAGTAAACAAAGTCATAATAAACTGTCATTTTGTAAATAACTATTTTATCCTTGAGTAACTAGTTTAATTTTTTAGTTATTCACATTTATTAAAATCCAAAATCAATAAATATAAGTTTTAGTAACTCCTTACTAAAGTGGGTACCCTGAATAACTAGTTTCCATTAAACTTTATCTTAAGGAGATATTTCATGTCTCTATAAAAAGAGATTATGGATTCCATCTTGAGAATATGTGTTCCCTCTACACTACGTGTGATTACCCAACATATTGAGGTTTTGACCGTGAATATTAAAGTAACCTACATTTCATAATCAGGTTCACTACCCTCTCAGGATTGAGAGTCTATGAAATTAGAAGTCGTGAGATTAATTATTTAGATGACATTTGTTGATTGAATAAGTAATCTCACAGCGGTTTAGTCCAATATATTTTAACTCTTAAGACACATCAACACATCAACTAGAAGTATCCACTTTTATGATCAAGACAAATCTTAATTGATGTGTTATAGTCTTTGTAGATGAAACGCCCAATTTCATCACTGATTACGAACTACATTTTGAGTTTACAAGGAATTTGTGATTTACATTTTTTGTGACTAAACCACATACAATGCATCTCATAAACTATGATAATGTCTCATTAGTTCATTTATAAATAGTTTCATATAATTAAACAATTTAATTATTAATAATGTTAAGGACATATTTTATATTGTTGGCTAATCCTTTGACAAAATGCACTTTACTTGTATTTGAGTAGATCTAGAATGTGTTTAATACTTCAAAGAACATGTTGTTCAAGTCTAGTATTAAAGTTATGAAGATTGGATCAAGAAACAAGTGAAGAAAATGTGTTTACTAAAGCTAGACAAATAGCTAGACATCTGCGGACAGCTGCTCGACAACTTCTCGATCGATCGAGGTATCTATCAAGGTTATGGGAATTCAAATTTCCAGATGATTTTTGGTTCATGTTTATGTATTTGTGTAGGGTTTCTTTTCTCACAACCCTAGGCATATATAATGCTTATTTTAGAGGCCGTCACATAAAAGAATACAAAGAGAACATATGCAAAAGGTGACCGAAGCCATATTCTCTCTAAAAGAAGTTACTGCGTCTTTTGCGCCTTAGGGTTTTGTAACTAAGTGCTTCTTGATCTTCATTGTTGATGAAGTGAAGAACTTTGCAGCCAACATTCTTCTTCCTCAAGTTGGTGAGTGAGTCACGTACTGGAATTCGTGCAAAGGAGTTAGTCACGTACTGGGATCCGTGCATCAAAGGGTGACGTTCATATATTGAAGAGTTCAGAGGTTCTGAAGCGGTAAAAGGTTTTTGTTGTAAGTTCATCTACAGAGATTGTGGAGTTTAGGGACAAAAGTTTTGTACTAGATCTGAAACTTCTCTTTACTATAGTGAATTTCTTTTCGGGAAGGTTTCCCCTCAGGTTTTTTACTGTGAAATTGGTTGGTTTCATTGGTTTTTTTGGATGATCATATCTTGTCTTATTTACTTTTCTATTGCACTTATATTTGACATGATATTGATGTTTGTTTGTTTTAACAAGTTTTATGCATAATAAATCTAATTAACAACTTGGGTTTAAAACTTGTTAATTCTATCAACCGAGGTCTAAATTTCCCAACATATAACATGCCAAAAAATTGGATTTTAGGACATAAACCCTAACAATCATGTTCAAGGTAAGCTAGAAACAATTTAAGTTTGAGGCCTAAAGCAATAATTTTAAGTGAGGTCTTTTTTTATATTGAATAATCATTTAACTATTATTTATCTAATTTTTATATCATAATTTTTTTTCAAAATCCTTAGTCTTACTTTTCGATGTGCAAAATTATTAATTAGGGTTTTTAAATTTAATTTTTTTCTAATATCTACTTTTCAATTGATAATATGACTAGTTCATTCTTGTGATATAATCGATTTTGATTGAAATTTTATCTAAACAAAATTTTGTTTTGAAAAAAAACAATGGCAACAAGTATTGTTAGTAAAATTATGAAATACATGCATTTGAAAAATAATTTGGACTTTTTATATTATAAAAATTGTTAAATTACAAACTGAATATCATTATGATTATTTTCATTGTTATCTTTCCGTTGTATTATTTCATGTATTCTAACTCTTTTTTAATGAATTCTCAATAATGTGTGAGATTATATATATACAACATATTTATCAAGCAATCCTAGGTGAGATTCAATTAAATTTTCTATTCTTCCCTCTTTTTCTTTTAAGGTTTTCATATCCAAAATGGTATTCCTAGTATATATTTCTAAATAAAAAATATTTACAAATAAAAGAAACACTATCTATAACATAAAATTATAATAAGAAGAAAATCAAATAAGATTTAAAAAGTGAATAATATAATTTAATTTATCAAAGGCATTACTACAACTCCAATTAATAACATAATCACCTAACAATTTCAATTTTTCAAAATAAAGACAAATTCAATACACAATTTTATAAATTTATTCACAAAATCAAGATTAAATTTATATAGAGAATCAAGTATCATGGTTTATGTATAGAACTATAAACAAAATAGGAGATAAAATTTTATTTTTATATATTTAAATGAGTTTTAATTTACCTTAAATAAAGCGTTACATGGTGACCAAAATTTGAAATCTAATTTCCAAGTTTGAGATAGAGATTATTTGGTGTGTATTGTGTGAAAGATTCAATGGCTAATATTGATAATCTACTATGTGGAAAAGAGACTTATAAAAACTTGAAATCTCAATTCATTATAGGAATTTGATCATTAATTATAATTTAGTAGAGTCACATAATTTTATTTTTGTTAAATATTTTATGATTTCAAATGAGTTAGATTTCAACTATTACCTATGTAGGGACTGGATTTAGACCTTAAGCTCAAATGACTGGAGGACCCAGGCTTAAACAGCCCAACACAATGAATTTGTAGAGAGCAGCCTATAAGACTAGGCTTCTATAGGTTAGATAACGTTCACTATGGGCCAAAATAACAAGGAAGCAAAGAAAAACAGAAGGCAACCACAATATTGTAAAAAGAAAATTCTCCTTGGCCAAGTTCGAGGAGAATGGTTCTTGAATATATCACTATGGGACTTGTTTACAGTTTCAGTTCTTTACGCTATAGTATTTTTCTCTGCTATTCTTTTGATCCCCTTTCTCTGGGGTACCTTTTGTCTTATATAGGCCCTTTTAGATGATACGAGCCTTCCATTTGTTGATCATGCAGGCCACCACTCAAGTGCTAGTCCCATCAGGCACCTTCCCAGAACCCCTGTGAGATGCGGCAACCAAGGTAGCACTATTCAAGGGTCTTCTCCACATAAATGTGGCCAGGAGATTTGGTGGGATGCATTAAATGGGATGGCAGCCACTATCCCCTCAGCATGTCAGGGCTAACCCTCACCCTTAGCCCATTTCTCTATAATACGTCCTCCTCTGGTGGCGTGCCACTGACGTGGCCCCCTATCTGAGGCTGGGATCTCCTCGAAATTGCCCTTGCCTCATCGGCATATAGCACAACACGTGGCAATGATACTTTACCAAACTGCTGCACCTCACAACAGCCCCTTAAAATTTCATTATTTCCCTCTTGTCCGAGGAGAAAGAATGGGGGTTTTAAACTGAAGTGGCTGATCCTACACGGTTCCCTGCTTTCCCACATGAGAATGTCGTTTTTCTTGCCTTGTAACTGCTCCAAATGCTTCGGAGTCCGTAACGCTTCAATAAATGCTCTAGGCAGCACCTTGTTCCCATGTCCTACGATGAGATGGAGATCCTACGGCATATATTTTTCC
This sequence comes from Castanopsis chinensis, assembly GCA_032878915.1. Taxonomy (NCBI): domain Eukaryota; kingdom Viridiplantae; phylum Streptophyta; class Magnoliopsida; order Fagales; family Fagaceae; genus Castanopsis; species Castanopsis chinensis. The sequence goes on along the minus strand of JAVQMG010000115.1, from coordinate 5,201,921 downwards.
TCAAAATTTAGGTTGGGGTATCTCCCACCCAATTTTGCCTCCTATATAAGGCGCCTGGAGATTTCACTTTACCACTTTACAAATCTTCGAACTCCGAAAGCTTCCCATACTCTTAAGCTTCCAAGATTTCTCAAACCTTCTGATTCTCGAAAAGCTCTTAAGGCGTCCCCTGTCCTTATTTTCATAAGTTCTTTGTTTCTAGGCTATTTTCTCCTTGTCCTTCTTTTCTTTACTTCTTTTCAGCAAAAATTTCCCACACTCTTCTTTAATATGTCACGATGGGTAGGTTCGATCATTTAGTTGATTCCGTTGCGAGTATGGAGGGGTTCAAGGCCTTGTATCAGATCCCCCAAGGTGTCTCCTTATGGTATTGTCCTCCGTGCGGATGGACCGACCTTAGGAGGGAAGGAGAAGTAGTTATCCCCATGATAGCCTTTATAGAAGGTAGGATGAGGATACTCATGGGAAGGGTGACTACAAATTACTTGATAACTCATAGGCTTTGCCCCCCACTAGTGTGCGCCCAACCTATTTAGAGTACTCGGCAGTGTAGACGCTCTCAACTAGCAGATGGGGTTGGACCTCTCCTGGCATGATGTCATCTAGATGTACGAGTGTCATTTGCTCGCAGATTCGGGGTATTACCTTAAATCTAGGTCTCCCATTGTTAGGCTTGTCTCGTGCCTCCCTAAGTCCAACAAGGGTATGAAATATGACTTCTTGATCATCTCAGGTGATTGGCATGACGATCTCTACTGCTCGGTCCGAAAGGGAGAGCTAGGTGGGGTACTCTAGGCTTAGGCATTTCAAATAAGGCCATTAATTTCGTAGTTTTGCTGCTTTCTTCTTTCTTTTGATATATAGTGTCAACCTGATTAAAGGTTTCGCTATTCTAACCACATTTTCGCCTCTCGATTATTTTGCAAACAAAATGTACGTGGCGCCCAACATCAGCTTTGTCAACGTTGTAGACCTCAATAGAGTTCTAAGGTTCAAGGTATTTGTAAGCAAGGATAGGCAGTTAAGAGCCATCCAACTTATTCTCGGCTTCGAGCCTTTGTCTAGCATTTTCCAAGACGCAGGCAACTCAATTAAAGCGGGCAACCGTTGTTTAGCTTGGATAGACGTTACGGCGCCAAGATTCTTAGCACAAAAGGACATCGTACCAATTGAGCTGTCCTCCCATCGTGCTCACCCCAAAGCGGCCAATCCGAGAGAGGAAACAACTTCCTCGTGCCAATCGCTTAAGGAGGAGATAGGCCAGTTCCACCTTAAGGAAGAAGAAAAGGAGTAGGGAAAGACCACGATCCCCATCTTGGACTCAGAAGAGGAGTTTGATAGGTTCTCTGGTGTTCATACTTCTTGGTTCATTGTTGCATATGTAGACGACAACTTGGAGGAAGAAGGGGAGATGTATCTACAAAGGAAAAGCTTGTGTGAGCTCCTCGCCGAAAGGAACAAGGTGCTGACAACCAAAGGCGCCTCTGGTTCTCAGCCCCTGCCCGTCCTTCCTCCCCTTTCCCCCCTTCCTGCGTTCAACCCCCTCGTTGCGACCCTTTTGAAGAAGAAGAGGAAGGATAAGGATGTTCTCGAGGAAGGGGAGTTGGTTCCTCAAAAGGAGCCCAAGCAGCAAAAGACAGCCAGGGCCAAAAGGAGGGCCTCTTCGGTAGAAAGTAGGAAGGATCACAATGTGGCCGACGTGCGCCCTCAAAACCCAGTGTGGGACCCTCAGCTTGAGCTAGAGAGGGCAGCTATTCCAAGGAACTCTTCCATCAAGGAGTTCCAAAAAGGGTACGCACATTTCCTTGTTGACGCTTTGGAGCAACCCTTTTTGTTGCCAAAGGACATGGCTGCCCTGAAAAACATGAGGCAACCAGACCTTTTACTGTCCCTAAAGAAGGACCTAGCTTTGGTGAGTCTTTATGCATTCTCTACCACATTAGGTGCGGCCATTCTCTCTCTTCTTGTTCAATAACGTATTGGTCTGTTATTTCTACGCAGATCATCTATGAGGTCTTCACGATTGAGGAGTGGGTGAAAGACGCCCGATGTGAAGCCAAGGCCGAGACCAACCTTCAATCTAAGACCAGCAAGGCCTTGGGTGCCTCTGAGCAAAAGGTCCAAGAGCTCTCCTCTAAACTAATTGCTAAGGAAAAAGGAAGGAGGAGTGTTGAGGCGGGGTTGAAGACTGCGGAGGCACAGGCCGAGGAGCAGTGCAAGAAGTTGCATTATACCGAGATATAGTGGAAGACGGCCAAGAAGGAGGCTGCAAACCTGAGGGTGAAGTTGAAGAAGGCCCAAGAACCTACTAAGGTGGCCAAGGAAGTCGCGGAGGCCTCAGAGTGGGAATCCTTTGAGCTTGGGGTACAAGAAACAGAGATACGCTTGGCGGAGGAGCTGGCTGAGGTGTGTAGGGATTATTGTCCGGTAGTGTGGATGGAAGCACTCAACCTGGTAGGAGTCCTTGCTGCCTTAGAGTGGAGGAAAGTCAAGAATGTGTACTTCCCTTTGGACATCCGTGAGGTCCTAGCCGCACTTCCTCTTCCTACTCCCCTTGCACTAACCCCCTTTGAGCAAACCCCCACTACCCAAGCCTCCCTCCCTCCCCTCGAGATCTCCTAGGGGCCTGGCAAGGCTGGTGACTTGGGTTAGGGAGTGGAGGTGGCTAAGGGTAAGGAGTCTGGCCAGGGTGGCCCTCGGCCAGAGGATAGGAGTAAGGGTAAGGAGGTCAAACCCCAGCTAGAGGCCAAGGGGCCAGAGGTTGCCTCCAAGGCTAAGGATGTTGACCCCAAGGCTAAAGATGTTTCTACCAAGGCCAAAGACGCTAATTCCAAGGCCAAAGACGCTACCACCAAGGCCAAAGAGGTTGCTACCAAGTCGAAAGATACTGATCCTAAGGCAGCTGACCCTCCCACCTCTCACCCAAGCAACAAAGGGGGCCTTCCACCAGCCAAGACCTAGTTTAAGAACCTGTTCTTCTTTTCTTTTGGTGTTGTTGTCTTTTTTTTTTTTTTGGTAACTTCCTTTCATTGTGGCATATTGCCTCGTACAAGATGTACCTTTCCTTTTGAGTAAAGAATAAACATTGACTTTCATTATGGCAAGTGTAGTTTCAATTTTCCTTCCTTCCCCCATCGTTTTTTTTTGGTCACTAACTAGCTATTGTAAGTGTTTTGTGCCTTGTTGAGAATAAAGGAAACTCATGTTTTTTCAAAAGGCTAACAATAATAAACTATCGTTAAATCAAGTAAACTAAACCCACATGTGCAATGAGAGAAGTTTTCTAAGTGTTGACATTGAGATATGCCCAGTAAGACACTTAGCAGGGCAAGATGCCTTTGTGATTTTCCAACTTAGGAATGTTTTTAGGAACGTACCTCAAGGATCCTTGGCCCCTAGCTCAAAAGGGATTCTTATGTTCCTGCGACGACAAGTATGCTGAGGTGCTGGACTTAGTTTATCAAGGATGTTGGTCCGAAGGGCGAGCAGGGCTGACATTTTGCCTTACCTTTGAAGGATTTAATTGAGGTGTCAATTTACCAAAGGCATGGTCAAGGTTCTGTTTAACCCTTAGAGAATGTGACTAAGGTGTTAATTTACCCAAGGCATGGTTGAGATTCTGTTTAACCCTTAAAGAATGTAACTAAGGTGTTAATTTACCCAAAGCGTGGCCGAGGTTCTGTTTAACATTTGCATGAGTAATGAACACAACGTAGGAAGTCATAGACAAAAACACGGCAGAGCTGCCTTTTATTAATAATAGTACCTTTGCAGGTTATGTACATTCCAAGGCCATGGCACAACATTTCCATCTAAATCTTCTAGGAAGTATGCACCTATATCAGCTATCGAGGTGATACGGTATGACCCTTCCCAATTATGCCCTAACTTCCCCCACGCTGGGTTTTTTGCAGTGCCCACCACCTTCCTTAATGCCAAATCCCCAGGGGCTAATGGTTTTTACTTCATGTTTGAATCATACCCCTGTTTGAGCTTTTGCTGATAGCACGCGAGTTGAACTGTTGTGTTTTCTCTCCGTTCTTTAACCAGATCTAGGCTCTTCTCCAACAGGTTGTCATTGTTGTCCTCAGCGAATAAGCTTGTCCTCAGCGAATAAGCTTGTCCTCAGTGTTAGGAATCCAGCTTCCAGAGGAATCACAGCCTCAGCCCCATATGTCATTGAAAATAGGGTTTCTCCTGTGGACTTTCAAGGGGTGGTCCAATATGTCTAGAGGACATGTGGTAGTGCCTCCACCCACCTACCCTTTAAGTTATCCAATCTCTTCTTGAGTCGGACCAATATAACTTTATTGATAGCCTTAGCCTACCCATTTCCTTGGGGATAATATGGGGTCGAGTACCTATTGGTGATACCCAATTCACCATAATATCTTTTAAACACATTGCTATTAAACTGAAGACCATTGTTCGAGATAAAGGTATAAGGGATCCCCAACCGAGTAACAATGTTTTTCCATATAAATCTTTTAGCATCCACATCCTGATGTTTGACAGGGGCTCAACTTCAACCTACTTGGTGAAGTAATCAGTGCCCACCAACAGCCACTTCCTATTTCCTGCAGCCTTGAGGAAGGGCTCCACGATGTCTAAGCCCCACTGAGCAAAGGGATTAAGGACACCCTCTGGTTGGTGGATGTTTGGGGCATATCTTTGACATTGGTCGCACTTCTTCATGTATCCTTACGTGTCCTTTTGCATATTTAGCCACCAGTACCCCTAGGTTAGGGCCCTGTGAGACAGCGACCTACCCCCTATATGACTTTCACAAATTCTCTTGTGCAACTCCTCTAGGAGGGAGTCCACTACCTCAGGATGTATGCACAAAAAATATGGCCCCAGAGAAAGAGTGTTTATATAACTTTTGATCCTCGGACAGCTAGAGCCAAAGGGTTTTTCTTCGTACCTTATCAACCTCTCCCCTTTCCTCAGGCAAGATGTCATCCTTAAGAAATAGCACAATAGGATCTATCCAATTAGGCCCCACCCTAATTTGGTGCAGAATGATCTTCCCTTCCCTCTCAGCAGGCTTGTACAGATCTTCGACTAAAATCACCCGAGGCAAACCATGCGCTGAGGAGGTTGCAAGAGTGGCAAGAGAGTCAGCATGCGTGTTCTTACTCCTCAAGACTTGTTGTAGGGAGAAAAACTCAAACTCTGCTTGTAAGTGCCTGACTTGGTTTAGGTAGTCCTGCATTCTTACGTCTCGGGCTTCCAGCTCTCCCTTCACTTGGCTTACGACCAATCTTGAGTCTAAAAATATCTCCACTGCTAGTCTTCCTATCTTTTGTACCATAGCCATTCCTACCAACAGGGCCTCATACTCAGCCTCATTGTTCGTGGCCGAAAAGCCCAACTTTAAGGATTTTTCAATGGTGATCTACTCGGGAGACACTATAACTATCCCTACTCATATTCCCTCTGATTGGTTGCACCATCCACGTACACCTTCCATGATGGAAGCTCCTGTACAATGACCATCCCAACTGATTTTCCATCCATGTCTAGCCTTTCTTCATTTTCTATTAACAAAGGTTCGGCAAACTCAGCCACCAAGTCCTCAAGGATCTGGCCCTTTACAGAAGTGCATGGCATATATTTGTTATTGAAAGCTCCTAGAATTGTCCCCTACTTTGCAATCCTTCCCGTATAGTCCGCTTTCCGAAACAGTGATCGAAGGGGGAGTTGGGTTAGAACCACAACCATGTGTGCTTGGAAGTAATGCAGGAGCTTTCGTGTAGCGTGTACTATTGCCAAAATGGCCTTTTCCAGGGGTAGATAACGGACTTCTGCCTCATGTAGTGATTTACTCATATAATATACTGGTTTTTGCTCCCCATTGTCAACTCGTATCAACACCAAACTCACCATGTGCGATGCTACTACGATGTAGGCAAATGAAACATCCTCCTCCTCGGGTTTGGACATAATGGGGGGTCGAGAAAGATATTCCTTCAACTATTAGAAGGCTGAGGAACATTCCTCCGACCACTCAAATCCTTTCCACTTATGCAACAACTGGAAGAAAGGCTGGCACTTGTTTGCTGACCGAGAAATGAACCAGTTCAAGGCGGTAGTCAATCTTGTTAATTTTTGGACTTCCTTAGGGTTTTGAGGGAGCTGCAAGTTGCTAATTTCCTTGATCTGATTAGGATTGACCTCAATCCCACGATGGGTGACCGTATAGCCTTGAAACTTCCTAGAGCCGACACCAAAAAAACACTTTGAAGCATTGAGGCGTAGCTTGTGTTTCCTTAATATTCCAAAGATATTTTTGAGGTCATTTATGTGCTCGGATTCCACTTTACTCTTTACTACCATGTCGTCTATGTAGACTTCAATACATTTGCCTAGTTGTGGTTCGAACATTCTGGTCATCATTCTCTGATAAGTAGACCCTGTGTTCTTCAGCCTGATGGACATTACTTTGTAATGATAATTCCCTATAGATGAGACAAAGGAAGTCGTCTCCTGATCCTCTAGGGCCAATAGTATTTGGTGATATCCCTAGAAGGCATCTAGGAAGCTAATCTGAGGATGGCCCACAGTTGCATCCACTAGCTGGTCTATTCGAGGCAGGGGAAAGTGGTCCTTTGGGCTAGCCTTATTTAAATCCGTGAAGTCCACACAAACCTACCATTTCCCACTTTTCTTCTTTTCTACCACTGTGTTGGCCAGCCACTCTAGGGAGAACACCTCCTTTATGGCTCTAGTATGCTTAAGTTTAAGCACTTCTTCATTGACTGCATCGAAGTGTTCCTTAGATGAGTGCCAAGGTGTTTCCTTTTTTAGGGTGACAAATGAATTGACGTTTAAATGGTGGAAAATGAAGTCCGAATACATCCTTGGAGCCTCGTAAAGGTTCCATGCAAATACGTCAACATTTCTTTTAAGAAAATCTATTAGCTCATCCTTCTCTTGAGGACGGAGTTGAACGCCAACTTGAAAGAATTTCTCCTCATCATCCCCAACAATAACCCTTTCTAATTGCTCGCACTCTACCTCACTTTCCACCGCATCCATGGATACCACTAGAGCCTTTGATTGCTATATATCCTGCCCACCAGGGGCCGAGGGCTCCCCTCTGGATTGATGTCTGATTGCGGCCACCAAGCATTATTAAGCCATAGATTGGCTCCTAACCAGCTCTTCGATCTAATCCCCAGATGGATACTTCACTTTTATGTGCAGGGTGGAGGGGACAGCTTCCATGGCATGAAGCTAGGGTCTCGCCACAATGACAGTGTAGGGGGAGTAGGCATCCACCACAATGAAATTCACCTCCACCACTTCTATTCCTGCTTGTACAAGTAGTTTGATTTTCCTCTTTGGGATAACAATCTTTCCATCGAAACCCACCAGAGGAGAATCGTAGCTAGTTAGGTCCTCTGGCCTTAGTCTCAACCCCTTGTATAGATCGGGGTACATGATTTCTGCGCCGCTGCCCTGATCTACCAGCACCCTCTTCACATCGTACCCCCAATTCTTAGGGTAACCACTAGGGCATCATCATGTGGTTGTGAGGTTCCAACTTTATCTTCGTCAAAAAAGCTCTAGGTTGGTCGGACTTCCACCCTACTTCTCTTCGGACTAGGAGTTCAGTCCTCGATAGGTGGCCGATCTATGGACATTACCCTGGATGAAAAGGAGCCGTTTCTCCTAGGAGCGGCAAAGATTATGCTAATTGTATCCATGGGGGTTTGGAAGAAGCATTTCTATGCGTTCTTGACCCAGGTTGGCTACCTTGTTTATTAGTTTGATATAAGAATTGCTTTAATTTTCCTGCCTGCACTAGCTGCTCCAGATGGTTTTACAAAGTCCTACAATCCTTAGTGGTATGCCTACACTCTTGGTGGTATTGGCAGTGGAGACTCTAGTTGCGCTTTGTGAGGTCTCCTCTCATTTTATTTGGCCATTTAAAGTATAACTCGTTCTTAATCTTTTCCAAGACCTAGTGTACGGGCTTTTGGGACACGGTGCTAACCGCCTAGGTAACAGCAGGACTTGGGGGCCCAGCAAAATCCTCCCAAGGTCTGCTGTTCTTGTATCTGTCTGACCTAGAATCCTTCCGTTCTTGGGGGATCACCTTAGCCTTTCCCTTTCCTTGCTTCTGGTCCTCTTCGACCCGTTTATACTCATCAATGTGATCCATGAGCTAGCGCATAGTCCTGACGGGCTTTCTTTTTAGGGACTTCCTCAAGTCATGCTCGGTGGGCAGGCCGACCTTAAAGGTTCTTATGGCCACGTAATCGAAGTTTCCCTCAGTCTCGTTGAACGTCTCCTAATACCAATCGGAATATGTTTTCAAGGTCTCCCCTTCGCTTATTGTCATGGACAACAGTGAGTCCAAAGGCATAGGAACCCTACTGCAAGTGACAAAACGATCCCCAAATGCCTGAGTGAGCTCCCTAAAGGAGCCAATAGAGTGTTACTTCAGGCTGTCAAACCATCTTATCGCCAAAAGCTTCCTTGACTGGAGGGGAACACCTTGCACATTAGGGCCTTGTTCTTGGAATGTACAGCCATTCTTTGGTTGAAGTGGCTCACATGCTTTATGGGGTTTGTCCTACTATTGTACATGGTAAATGTGGGCTGAGTAAACCAGCGAGGAAGTCTTCCTACTTCGATTTTATATGCGAAGGGTGACTTGGAGATTTGGTTCAACGCTCTGCTTATGGCGTCATTCCCTAGGCCTTCGCGAGACAAACTCTTGTTTTTGCACCTATGATTGTGCTCCTCATCCTTTGAGAAAGATTCATTGAGGGAAGTCCTTGATCTGAGCCTGTGGTTGCCATCTCTGTCGTCTTCAGAAGAGTGGTCAGAATGTGAGGGAGTCCTTTTCTACCTCTCACGGCGTAGCCTCCTACGAAGGTTGTCAATTTCCAGTTGCATGTTTCTGGTATTCTCCTCGTGAGAGATGTAGCTCCCTCCTCGAGTTTGACTCCTGCTAGTATGTGTGGTATGCACACTAACCTCCCTATCCCTTCTTCGTTTAAGGTTGAGGAAGTGGTCGTGGCGCTGAGAGCCAACAGACTCCTCTCGGTTTGGCCCTGATCCTACCATAGTTAAACACTGAATGCCTTAAAGCTCAAGCCTTCCCCATAGACAACGCCAATTGTAAGGATTGGATTTAACTCCTGAGCCCAAACAACTGGAGGACACAGGCTCAAATAGCCCAACACAATGAATTTGTAGAGGGCGGGCTGTAAGATTAGGCTTCAATGGGTTAAATAATGTTCACTATGGGTCAAAAATAACAAGGAAGCAAGGAAAAACGGAAGGCAACCACAATATTGTAAAAAAAAAATTCTCCTCGGCCAAGTTCAAGGAGAATGGTTCTTGAATATATCACTATAGGACTTGTTTACAGTTTTAGTTCTTTTTGCTACAGTGTTTTTCTCTGCTATTCTTTTGATCCCCCCTCTTTGGGGTACCTTTTGTCTTATATAGACCCTTTTAGATGATCTGGGCCTTCCATTTGTTGACCATGCAAGTTACCACTCAAGTGCTAGTCCTATCAGGCACCTTCCCAGAACCCCTGTGAGACACGGCAACCAAGACAGCACTATTCAAGGGTCTTCTCCACATAAATGCGGTCAGGAGGTTTGGTGGGATGCATTAAATGGGATGCAACCACCATCCCTTCAGTATGTCAGGGCTAACCCTTGCCCCTAGCCCATTTCTTTATAGTACGTCCTTCTCTGGTGGCGTGCCGCTGACGTGGCCCCCCATCTGAAGGTGGGATCTCCTCAGAATTGCCCTTGCCTCCTCAACATATGGCATGACACGTGGCAATACTACTTTACCAAAGTTATACATCCCACAACCTACTTTCTTTAAAAATATAATTATTAATTTAAAATTCTATGGGCCTATTTCCATTAGGGGGTCGTAGGCAGTGACGGAACTATAGTTGGACTGGGGGGGTAGTGGGCCCCCTAAATTTTTTCAAATTTTTTTTAGTGTGTCTATATATGTGTGTGTGTGTGTGTGTGTGTGTTTGTTTGTTTGTTAATTTTAGCAATTTGTTTCAATAAATTTGCACTTTGCCCTTTCAACAATATTATTGATCTTTTTAAAGGTTATAAAAAATTTTATTGATCTAAAATTTGTAATAAATTTAACAAGCATACCAATAAAATTTACTGATAACAAACTTAAGCCCAAACAATACCCAAAACAAACTCATGCAAGACACAACCAAAAAATAAAATAAAATAAAAAATTTCTAAGTCAATTCTAACTAGTCTAAGTGAACGCTCACACACATTTGACAACAAACAAGACACCCAGAAAAAAAAAAAAAAAAAAAAAAAAAAAAAAAAAAGCTTAACTTTCTAAATTGAAAAGTGCTACGTCCACAACATTTTCACGACAAATCACATGTGGTAAGTTGTTATTGGTTTTAATTTTAATCCACAACTTAAATTACTTTTTTGTTCACTCATAACAAGCAATAATAACCTACCACTTGCAATTTGTTGTGAAAATGTAGTGAAAATATTATGGACATAGCATTTCTTACAAATGCTTAGTTGGAGTTTCAAAAAAAAATTTATTTATACTTTTGCCCCCCTAACTCTAAGTCCTAGCTCCGTCTTTGGTCGTAGGCAATGGCCTAAGTGGCCTTGACCCTGTTTTAGATTAGATCTCAAGTTTTTAATTTTCTATATCAAAATCTCAAATTGTGAAACCATTTCAGATTCAAACCTTATTTATTTATGCTATTCATTGTCATTATTTCAAGCAGTAACAAAACAGAGTAAAACAGAAAATCATTAATAATATATTTGTGTGTGTGGCGAGTTAAATGGAGTTATTTTGAGTTCAAATCATGTACATTGAAACAGTACAACATTATTGACTGATACCAAAATAGTTGGTTCTCTCTATCAAAACTAAAGTCACTAATGTGGTATTTATAACTTTGCCCTTGGTTATGTCAAAAACAAATTCGGTGTGACCGATGCAAACTGGGCTCATTTGCTGCTAGTTGAATTTCAAGTAGTAAAGTGACTAAAGTCTAACTTATTTAATTTTGGTTTTATATTTAAGACCGATAAGACCTGGGAGATTCTAGCCTTTTGCCCTTATTTTGTAAAAAATTTTGTAATATGTCCCTGTTTCCAAATTATTGAGGTCCATGCCCCTATTTTGAAACTCAATTTTCCCTAAATCGAGTTCAACTCTATAGTGGCATTTTAAGAAGCCCTATAGCGACATTTTGAGACTCGATTTTCTCTAAATTGAGTTCCATGCAAGGTTTTTTTTTTTTTTTTTTTTTTTACCTATAGCGACGTTTTAAGGACCTATAGCGACATTGAACTCGATTTTGAGTAAATCGAGTTTCAAAACATAAGCATGGACCTAAATAGTTTCAAAGCAAGGACTTATTGCTAAATTTTTTACAAAATAGGGGCAAAATGCTAGAATTTCCATAAGACCTGCCTAAAGCCTTGGTTGAAAAGGCACGAATGGAACCTCTCAATAGCTACTTAAGGTAAGGTAAGGTCTGCGTTCAAGAACATAACTTCAAATGTGCAAGTTGCAACCTCTCCTATAAGAGCAAAACCTTGCCATTACCCACACAGTGGACCTGTTTTTGATTTGGCACATAATACACAATATTAAGTACATGCAACTTTTATCCTTACATGTCCACTTACTGTTTCTAGGAACCAATTTCAAATGAAAAAAAAAATAATAATAATAAACTCATGCTTACCATTGAGGTTGTGGGCACCAGTGTAGTGTTTTCTTGGTGATCTTTTTATAAGGAACATCAAGTAAAACAATGTCCATATAGAAGCAAAAGTTATCTACCGGTATCTTCCTGGTGACCACATTCAGTGATATAAAATGGGGACAATTTTAAGGACTCTTCAAAGACAACAGAAGACCCTACATTGAGAAGTATCGTATACATTTCTACACCATGATATGCTATATCTAAGTAATCTAACATCAGCCATTACTCTTTTACACCTAGTCATTTTCAGTTCTAATCTTTCCTTGGTATACTCAAGCATTTCTCTGTCAATCCAACTCTTTATTCTAGTCTCCAACCTGCCTGTGAATGAGATACCCTCTCAATAATTCTTTCCAAACCTTTTAGAAAAAGCACTCTCAGTGAAAATATGATCCCTGGCTTCAATCTTACTTTTGCAAAAGGTACACATTAAGAATGTCTTTAGAAAAGCACACAAGCTTCTTTGAATTGACTTGTGTTTATTGCATCTGATAGCCTTCCAAGTATCACTGCAGATATATACAGCTTGCTGGCTGCCGGCAACCACTTTACCTTATCAGCACCCTCAAGAATCCAAGATGAATGAAATATTAAACAAGTTAACATAACATCCTTTTACTTTTTTATTTTAGCCACGCATCCTAATGGTTCCAAATGGACACAATGAGAGGGAGTGACGCTTTTCTATACATTAAAGATTTTCCTTTCGTAAACCGTGTATATATTTTATTCCTATCTTTTGTTTTGGTTGGATAAGGATGAAGGTCAACAGGATTTAAACCAGCACTCCTTATTTGCTCCCAATACACCCTAGCACCTTGCATCTCCAAGAACCAAAGGAGTAACGCTACAATGTTATATTTACAATAATTTTTCAACAAATTTTAAATAGTAAGTTGTTATTAACAAGTAAGAAAATAGTGTTAATAATAGATCCATATTAAATCCAATAACAGCTTGTTACTTAGAATTTATTGTGAATTTAGGCATAACTCAAAACCGACTTTACACCCCACTAGACACTAGAAAAGCACCTCTTATTGCTTCACAAGTCAGAAGTGACAATCTCAAATGCGAGTTCAATAAGTCTATCATCATTACACTATCGGATTTGGTTTGCAGCACACCCTAACCATTATGTTATGGGCCGATTGAGGAAGGGAGAATAATCATAAAGGTCCAATTTCTATGAGGCCTATGAGATGGTCACCGTAATGATGGACCTTGACAAAATAATAGTGGTGAACATTTTGGATACAAGCCAAAATGTTAGACGGCCCAAGACAAGCCTCTTGAAATGGGACAACTCATGATCAACCCAACCCAATATCCATAGAGCAGATCAAAGGGCCTAGTTTAGTGTTGAAGATGACGGGGAACATGGTGAAATGGGCCAATTGGGTAATTCCCCCTCAATGCCCAACAAGAAGCCAGTTTGGTAATTTCTCAAAGCGATTTTTCCCCCTGAAGAGATAGATATGTAGAATAAACAGTCCAAAATGGCTTCCCAAAGATAAAATACAAGGACGATAGGCAAGTCCAGGAGATCGTTGCTCTGTTTATTAGGACACTAACAATTTTCAAAAAATATTTTCTAAAAAATTTTCTCATTTTCTTATATTTGGTAACAAAATTATAAAGATAAAGTTTAATTACAAAATAGATTGTAGCCAAATATTGTTAAATTTACTACATATTTCGAAAATCTAATTATTAATTTGCATGTTTTTTTATACCCTTAATACACATGTCAAATCTTGTGTCAATCAGATATTATTTACTATGAGACCTTTTAGATTATATTTTATAAATAATTTTAAACTACAAAAACTTGCAATATAAATAATTAATTAATGACATAACTATTGATCTTTAATTTTCTAAAAATTTTGCAAGTATGGAGGATATAAGAAGAAAATGTAATCTAATGGTAGATTTGTAAAAATTTACCTTTAATAAAAAGATATTGAGTAATGCTACAACTAATTTTGTAGCTAAATTTTGTTTATATTATAACGGATTAGACTATTTCTTGATTTTCTTTATTTAGTTTCATGTAAAATAGAGTTGTTTTACTTATTTGGCTTCGCATGAAATAAGAGTTCAAATAATTTTAGTGGAAAGTAACTCTATCTCATGTCTAACTAAATAAGGGAAGTTAAGAAATAGTTTTTCTTTGACCAAATTTTTTTATGGTACCAAATATAGGAAAATATAAAAAAACTATCTTCAAATAAAGTTTTTTATTAAAACAAACGAAAACCATTTCTTGACTTTCTTTATTTAGTTTTATGTGAGATAGAGTTGTTTTACTCATTTGGCTTTGTGTGAAATAAGAGTTGTTTTTCAGAAAATTTTAGTAAAAAGTAAGTTCATCTATTGTCAAACTAAATAAGGGAAGTTAAAAAATAGTTTTTCTTTGACCAAATTTTTTTATACTACCCAAATATAGGAAAATATGAAAAACTATCTTAAAATAAAGTTTTTCATTAAAACAAACAAAAACTATTTCTTGACTTTTTTTATTTAGTTTCATGTAAAATAGAGTTGTTTTACTTATTTGGTTTCGCATGAAATAAGAGTTGTTTTTTAGAAAATTTTAGTGGAAAGTAACTCTGTCTCATGTCAAATTAAATAAGGGAAGTTAAGAAATAGTTTTCCTTGGACCAAATTTTTTTATACTACCAAATATATGGAAAGATATGAAAAACTACCTTCATATAAAGTTTTTCATTAAAACAATTCACGCGTTAGAGTCTTAGAGATACAATGCCCCACAATGCGCGCGTACGTAAAGAGTTAAATTCAAGTTACATCTAGCGTTAAAGTAATGTTACACTACTACATATTTTTTAATTAGATACAAATTTTGACAAATTTACCGTTAAATTATATTATCTTTGTATATTCTCTATGTTTGCAAAATTTTAAGATGATCAAAGATTAATAATCATGTCATCAATTAATTGTTTAAATTCAAGTTATTGTATTTTAAAATAATGCATAAAAAATGAGTTTATAGATTAAATGGTAAATAACATCCAATTGAATTGAAAATTTGTATGAATGTTAAAAATATATAGAACATATAATTTAATGGTGTGATTTTTAAAATATGAATTCTATAAAAAATTATTGGTTGATGTAATATTACTTAGAGTTACATGAGGTGTAATTTGAACCTAACATATATATATATATATATATATATATATTGAAAATCTCACTGTTGAATTACATATTTTATATGTTCTTAACATTTATGCCAATTTTTATATCAATTGGATGTTATTTACCATTTAATCCATAAACTCATTTTTTATACATTATTTTAAACTACAAAAATTTAAATTTAAATAATTAATTGACGACATGACTATTAATCTTTGATCACCTTTAAATTTTGAAAGCAGGGAGAATATATGAATATAATATAATCTAATCTAATGATGGATTTATCAAAATTCCCATCCAATTAAAAAATATCAATAGTGTAACATTATTTAAAATTAGCTTGTAATCTCATGCATATGCATGAATATACTTAAAGAAACACATTAAGATGCATAGTATAATTCTTATATATATATATATATATAAAACTTAAATACTATTGATATAAAGTTATTCTTATATTTTGTTAACTCTTTAAAAAAATCTTGTAAGAATATTATTAGATAA
Organism: Castanopsis chinensis; assembly: GCA_032878915.1. Taxonomy (NCBI): domain Eukaryota; kingdom Viridiplantae; phylum Streptophyta; class Magnoliopsida; order Fagales; family Fagaceae; genus Castanopsis; species Castanopsis chinensis. Next base: position 5,186,473 of record JAVQMG010000115.1, on the reverse strand, counting down.
AAATGTAAATTGTATATATTTATTTTTTTTAATTAATTCTTAATTTTTGATATTGTGAAACACTTTTTTTTATTTTTACAGTTCATTAATTCTAGATTATTTGGTTTTTGTACTTAATAACTTAGATGAATATTTATGATGTGATCTCACATTTGGCTCCAAAATTAAGAAATAAAACTCTCTAAAAATAAATAATTTAAGATACACGACGCAAAATTGGATTTCAATTGTAGAATCTAATTGAATATTCTTTAAGTTTTACCTATATATATATATATATATATATATATATATATATTACACCAAGTATAATTTGAACTCAACTTTATATATATAAGAATTTTTTTTATAACTAGAATGGGTTTCTTAGTTCTTACCATGCATCTCCTCCTTTCTACTTTGAATTCTTGTCCCCTTGTTAGGAATATATAAACATTATGCTTATAAAAAATTATAAAAGGAAATTAAAGAATTGTGAATTTTATTTTTGAAGAGAGGTTGAGCATGCTGAATTATTCTTAAATGATTTATTTATTTTTTATTAAAATAAAGATTTTAGTTGATGTCATCCCACAAAGTTATTAGATATTGAACTAAACTAAAACTAATCCAATAAATTAAAGACCGAATTATTAATTGTTTTTTGTTTTTTTGCTTTTTGAAAAAAAAAATAGTGTTAGATACCACTTATAAATAAAAAAGTGTTAGCTGTATAATATGGTTACAGGAACATTAAAAAAAATTGTGAATAAAATTATGGAAATAGTTAGTGTATTTTTTTTTTTTTAATAATTGGGTAATTACAACTGTAGTGCCAACAGGTCCAAGATGTGTATTGGGCCGGCCTAAAGGTTCTTGCGAGGTGGAAAGCCCAATCCAATAACATGAATGGTTCGAGGACGTAATACAGCCCGCCTACGAAGTCACGTGACAAAGAAAGTGTTATGCATGAGCGGAACACCACGAAACATGACGTCCGAGGATGACCAAGTCCTCAGCAGCATGCCGAGGACAAGGTGAGTGATCTCGCGGTTCAAGGGCATCCGTACTGAAGGCCTTGGATACAAAAACTGAGAAAACGAGAATAAGGGATAAAGAGAAGTGACAGACAAATATCAAGGATAAAGCTGCTACCACCACATTGAAGGTTCTATACCTACCTGTCTGGCCGCATTAATGAGGAAGTGACGCCTGAACATTGAAGTTCAACCTTGCACTTATCGTTAAAGACTTTGGTAAGAAGGAATGATGGGACAAGTATCTAAAGAAAGGAATATCTGGACTACACGTGGAAGGAAGGAGGAGAAAGATGTGAGTCTATAAAAGGCGAAGGAAGAAGAAAGAGAAAAGGGGAGGACATGCACACACACTGCAGAGAGAAATTGTAATGAAACACCAAAGATTGTCCTCGGTATCAATATATAAAGCAATATTTCATCCACGTATGAAGAGTACGCATGTGTTTTGTGATTTAATCTAATTTTTGTGTTATCTATCGTCCCATAACCTAGATTAGAAGCCCATTCTCTATAAATTCATTGTTTAGGGCTCATTAGGCTGGTCTGAAAGTGTAACTTTGGTCTAGCGTGATTTGTATCCTTACAATTGGCACCGTCTGTGGGAATTCTTATGTTTGAGCGCAGATAACGTGATGGCGGGTTCAGATCCAGACCATGCAGAATCTTAGGGATCTTAGCACGAAGATCCTTTTCAACATTTAGAGCAGATGGGAGACCGAGAGGGCAGCGTACATCTAGGGCGAGCTGCCAGCAATCACACGCGGGGCGGAAGCAGAATCCCCTATGAAGGTGGCACTAGAGCCATGCAGAGGGAAATTGACCAGCTGAAGAGAAAGCTGCATCGCGCCAAGTGAAAACGGACGCCTTCTGTATCTGATCCTTCCTCAGACGACTCCCAGAGCAGTGGCTATAAGCCGAGGTCAAGAACTCCTCCTAGCGAAACTTTCTCATATCAAGAGGGAAGTCTTCATGACAGAGCAAGCAAGAAGCCTCTTCCTAGGGGCTTGGGCAGCGATGCCATGGGAAAGGCACTGCACCAGCTCTCCAAGTCACCTTTCACACGTTGTATCGAGAAAGGAAAACTTCCTCGTCGTTTCATGCAACCAAGCTTCACCATTTATAATGGCAGAACAGACCTGGTGGAGCACGTGAGCCATTTTAATCAACGCATGATGGTCTATTCGCAGAACGAAACCTTGATGTGCAAAGTATTCCCCTCAAGCTTGGGGCCAATTGCGATAAGATGGTTTAATGGCTTGAAAGCAGATTCCATTGATTCCTACATGGAACTTATGGTGGCCTTTGGGTCTCGTTTTGTTATATGCAGCAGAGTACCTCGGCCTCTGGACTCGTTACTATCCATGACCATAAGAGAAGGTGAAACCCTGAAAACCTACTCGGACAAGTACTGGGAAGCGTTCAATGAGATTGACGGTGATTTTGACGAGGTGGCAGTTAACACTTTTAAGGTCGGCCTTCCAATTGAACACGATTTAAGAAAATCTTTGACCAAGAAACCTGTAAAAACTGTTCGTCTGCTTATGGATCGTATTGACGAGTATAAGCGAGTGGAGGAGGATCAGCAGCAGAGCAAGGGGAAAATGAAAATTATCCCCCAGGAGAGCAGGGATTTCAAGACAGAGAGATACAATAGCAAATGGCCACGAAGGGATTTTGCTGGCCAGTCTAGGTTGGCTCCTTCTCAGACAGTAAACGCTGTGTTTTATGAGCCAGTACAGCAGGTGTTGGAGAAGATTTGTCATGAACCATATTTTAGGTGGCCCAATAGAATGATAGGGGACCCTACAAAACGTAATCAGAACCTCTATTGTAATTATCATCACGATAAGGTTCACACCACGAAAAACTGCAGGAACTTATGGAATTACCTGGACCAGCTGGTCAAAGGAGGGAAGTTAAGGCAATTTATGAGTCGGCCTAATGAACAAGGCACACAATCTGGTTCTGTGAATCAAAGCAGTAACATTTCAAGACCTCCATTGGGCAAGATCAATGTCATTTTTGCTGTGCCAAGTCGGATTGGATTTTGCCCTACCAGAGTAATGTCAGTATTGCGTCACTCTGCCGAGGACCGTAGCTCCGAGCTGAAAAGGATTAAAAGGAATCCTTCGCCCATTTTGGGATTTTCTGAGGAGGATAAGGTTGGCACTATCCAGCCGTATGATGACGCTCTAGTTATCATGTTGAGGATAGGGGGTTACGACATAAAGAGAGTGATGGTTGACCAAGGGAGTGGGGCTGATATTATGTACCTGGATTTATTCAAGGGCCTTAATTTGAAGTTTGAACCCCAACTGGGAAGAACAATCGAAGTTTACGTAGATGATATGGTGGTTAAAAGTAAAACTATCTCGGCTCATATACCGGACCTGAATAACACCTCTCAGACGCTGAGAAAGTATAAGCTACGCCTTAATGCATCTAAATGTTCCTTTGGAGCTGGATCTGGTAAATTCTTGGGCTATATGGTGACACACAGCGGAATCGAGGTCAATCCCGCTCAGGTCAAGGCCATTAATATCTTATAGCCACCTCGGAATCCAAAGGAGGTGCAGAGGTTGACCGGGATGACCGCTGCCCTCAACAGATTTATCTCACGGTCTGCTAATATGTGTAGGCTGTTTTTCCAGTTATTGAACAAGTGGAAAGGGTTTGAGTGGACAGAGGAATGCATCGTCGCCTTTCAGCAACTCAAGGAATACCTTTCACATCCTCCTATCATGTCTCGACCCGAAGTTGATGAAGTTCTATTTGCATATATTGCAGTGGCATGCCACGCTGTTAGTTTGGTGCTGATAAGGGTCGACGGGGATGTACAGAAGCCGGTTTACTATGTCAGTAAGTCCTTACAAGAAGCCGAGGTACGTTATCCACCATTGGAAAAGGCAATCCTAACCGTAGTGCATGGGACACGTAAGCTCCCACATTATTTCCAATCTCACACGGTGGTGATTCTGACTCAACTTCCCCTCAAAGCCATACTCCGAAGTGCAGATTATACAAGCAGGATTGCTAAGTGGGGAACCATCTTGGGCTCTTTTGACATCAAGTACATGCCCCGCACATCAGTAAAGGGTCAGGTGTTAGCTGATCTAGTTGCAGAATTTGCTGAGCCCACAATAGAAGATAGTGCCATTAACATGGACATTGATGGAAAATCAGTTGGTATGATTGCATGCAAAGGTCCCCTAGTGTGGACTGTTTACATTGATGGGGCAGCCAATCAAAGGGGATCCGGTGTAGGTTTGGTAATTATGACCCTAGAGGGTCTCACGCTAGAAAAGTCATTGAGATTAGGATTCTCAGCTACAAACAACGAGGCCGAGTATGAGGCTTTGCTAAAAGGGATGGATATGGTTCAGAAATTAGGGAAAAAGGCCGTGCAAATGTTCTCGGACTCGCAGCTAGTTGTGGGCCAAGTGAAAGGAAAGGTGGAGGTCAGGGATTCGAGAATGCAGGACTATTTAAATCAAGTCAAGGTTTTGCAATGCAAATTTGAATCCTTTACTTTGTCACACGTCCCTAGGAGTAACAATATGCATGCTGACTCTCTATCAACTCTTGCCACGTCGTCGGCACAAGGTCTACCATGGATCATCCTTGTTGAGGACTTACCTAAACCCTCGGGAATGAATGGAAGTATTATCTAGGTTCATCAGATCAGGGTGGGGCCTAGTTGGATGGACCCCATTGTATCCTTCCTTAAAGATGATGTTTTGCCAGAGAAAAAGGTCAAGGCGGACAAGGTGCGTAGGAAAGCATCTCGTTTTTGGTTGGCCGAGGATCACAAACTCTACAAACGATCCTTCTCTGGGCCATACCTGTTATGTATACATCCTGAAGTGACGGAGCTGCTTTTGAAAGAGTTACACGAAGGAATTTGTGGAAGTCATACGGGGGGAAGGTCTTTAGCTCACAGAGCTCTAACACAAGGATATTGGTGGCCTAATATGCAGCGAGAAGTTCAAAGCCATGTGAAGAAGTGTGATCAATGTCAAAGGTTCGCACCAAACATTCATCAGCCTGGGGGTGTGCTTAATCCCCTAACAAGTCCTTGGCCTTTCGCACAGTGGGGTCTGGACATTATGGGACCCTTCCCAAAGGCACCTGGAAATAAAAGGTGGTTGGTTGTGGGCACTGATTATTTTACTAAGTAGGTAAAGGCCGAGCCCCTAGCAAACATTAGGGATGTCGATGTGAAGAAATTTGTGTGGAAAAATATCGTCACTCGATTTGGAATTCCCCATACTCTCATCTCAGATAATGGTTTGTAGTTTGATAGTAAAGCGTTCAGGCGATATTGCTGTGACCTCGGCATAACCAATAGGTATTCCACCCCTGCTTATCCGCAAGGGAATGGACAGGCCGAGGCAGTCAACAAAGTTATAGTCAATGGGCTTAAGAAAAGGCTGGATGACGCCAAAGGGAGATGGGTAAAGGAATTGCCTCATGTTCTGTGGACGTATCGGACCACACCCCGCCGATCAATGAGAGAGACGCCATTCTCAATGACTTATGGCGCCGATGCTGTTATTCCTTTAGAAACTGGCTTTCCGACGATGAGAACAAGTTCCTTCGCTCCGGACAGTAATGACAGGTTACTAGAAAGAAGCCTAGATCTGGTTGAAGAGCGGAGAGAGATAGCCATGATCCAATTAGCATACTATCAACAAAAATTGAAGTAAGGGTATGATTCGCACGTGACCTCAAGGCCACTTGCTCCTGGAGACTTAGTATTGAGGAAGGTCGTGGGCAATACCAAGAATCCAGCATGGGGGAAGTTTGGACCAAACTGGGAAGGACCGTATCACATTACTGCAATAGCCGGAATAGGAGCTTACTACCTTGCAGATTTAAATGAAAAGGTTGTGCCCCATCCCTAGAATGTAAGTAATTTGGGACGATATTATTATTAATAAAAGACACCTCGGCCACTTTAATTCTATTGTTGTTATGCTGAACATAATGTTATGTTCAAAATGCCAGTATGGATTGTCAAACAAAACCATGATTACGCCGGGTCCTTAGATCCTCTACCTTGTTCTAAAAACAAAAATAAGGTTACGCCAGATCCTCAGATCCTCTACCTTAGTGTAAAAGAAAAATAAGGTTACGCCGGATCCTCAGATCCTCTGCCTTATTTTAAAAATAAAAATAAGGTTACGCCGGGTCCTTAGATCCTCTACCTTAGTGTAAAAGAAAAATAAGGTTACGCCGGATCCTCAGATCCTCTACCTTGTTCTAGAAAGAAAAATAAGGTTACGCCGGGTCCTCAGATCCTCTACCTTAGTATAAAAGAAAAATAAGGTTACGCCGGGTCCTTGGACCCTCTGCCTTAGTATAAAAAGAAAAATAAGGTTACGCCGGGTCCTCGAATCCTCTACCTTAGTAAAAAACAAAAATAAGGTTACGCCGGATCCTCGGATCCTCTGCCTTAATATAAAAAGAAAAATAAGGTTACGCTGGGTCCTCGAATCCTCTACCTTAGTATAAAAGAAAAATAAGGTTACGCCGGGTCCTCGGATCCTCTACCTTATTATAAAATAAAGTAAGGTTACGTCGAGTCCTCGAATCCTCTACCTTAGTGCTAAATACAAATGAGATTATGTCGGAGCCCCAAAGACAATTACAAAGACAAAGGATTGGGTTGCGTAGATTCCTTGGAGTACATGTACACATCCTATAGAGACAATTACTCTAGCAAACACTCAACAGGTATGTACTCGCAATAAGTATCTCAAATGTGGGTTTCATGTAACTTTATTTGTTATTAAGCATTAAGCACAACGTTTGAGCCACTCCTAGTTCAAGTGTGGAACGTATTAGAAATGTTAGTGTTTCTTGTCTTAATATTTTGTTATGAAGATAGTTTTTAAGCAAGTCCTAAGCAAATGGGTTTCACACAAATATCTTGCTTCTTAGTGTCTTATTCATTGCCAGAATTGAGCGAAAGCTTGTAGTCATCACTTAAAGCATTTGCAAGTATATAACTTTCACAAATTTCCTTTATCCTTATTTGGTTATTGATATGGAATTATTAATGCGTACAACAAATTCAAGTTGTTATTTTGTCAGACTAAGTCAATAATGATAAAAGGACCTTTTAACAGTTAATATAATACAAGGTAGCAATTCAAACTGAAAGTTCTTCTCATTAAGTGAAATATTCTTTAATACATCCACAACTAAAAGGGTGAATTACAAGAAGGAGAAAGCGAAAAAAAAAAAAAAAAAAGAGGAAGAAACAAAACGAAACTAAAGCTAATCAGCTACAACAAAAAAGGGAAGAAAGAAAAAACTGCAACAAAAGCTAAGGAACTGTCAAGGCTTAGGCTGGACTTGGTCTTTAGGGTCAGCAGGAGCCACTACCGAGGCCGAGGATCCCCCAACCACCTCCTTATCTTTGGGACCCCCCTTTGGTATTATAGGCAGGGTCGCCAAAGCTAACTCTAGAGTCCCGCTGGACTTAGGGTTGAGGGGCAGCTCCTTTGGGGCAATTGGAGGCTGTGCGTCTTCAGATTGAGCCTTGACAACAGTATTGTCAACAGCAGCTTCCTCTACTTGCATCCTAACTGTAGAAGGACCGGTATCATCCTCGACTTTACTAGAGGTGGCCACTCGGATGGCAGGAAGGATATAGGCATTTTCTGCCTTCCATAGGGGAGAGGAAGCATCAGCCCTTGCTTGGGAGAGAGCTTCCTTCCACACTTGGAGGCAGTAATCCCTGCAAACCTCCGGCATTTGGGCTTTGAAGGTGTCAGTAGTCTCTGCCACCCCCACCTCGTAGCCACTCTGTTCAACCTGGTTAACCATCTCCTCGGCCTCCCGTGATTTAGTGAGTGCCTCGTCCTTAGCCTTAGTGGCTTCCTGCTTAGCCTCCTCAGCTTTCTTAAGGTCCTGCTTGAGGCCTTCAATCAGCTTCTGGGCAGAGGCAAAGTTCTCATCGGCCTGCCTCAATTGTAGCCTCTGATCCTCAGCCTGCCGCACAGTAGTCTTGAGCTGGGCCTCCAGGCTAGACTTTTCACTTTCTGTCTTAGTCAAGCTGGAGGTAACCTCTTGCAGCTTCTTTTCCTTCAGCTCAAGGATCCTTTGGGTGTGGTCCAGCCTCACTTCCCCGGCCCTTAGTGACTTATAAGAATTAGCGGCGATCTCCTCTGCCCTATGCGCAGATTGGACAGCCTGCACACAAAGTGTTGTCAGTTAATGGCATGCAGGAGTAGTTAATATCAAACAGGAAGTAAATAACAAGTACAATAACGAAAAACATGGGTACTAAAAAACATTCAATTGAAACCTTTACCATGGCTAATTCTTTCTTCAGGATCATAAAAACGTTCTGATCCCGCATCCTTCGCAACTCGCCCATGTCCTCGGACAGCAGAAGCGCGTGCTCCAGGGCATTGGCGATGCACGTTGTGGTGCCTTCATCGGATCCCCTTATGGAAGCATCGGCAGTGACTGCTTGATCATCCACATTCATCTTGGGAGCCCAAATGGGCGCATGGACGGCTACGGGGGGATCAGCCCGTCTTTCTGACCTCGTCTGAACATGACGAACATGCTTCCCTCCCCTTTCCTACTCTATCTCCTTGGCAGGAAGATCTTTGCCACCTTCGACCACGTCCTTCCCTTTCTGTTGATCTCTCTTTCTTTTATGGTCGACGGGATCAAGGTGTTGAGATTGAGTTAAAGGGGGAAGAGGGAGTTTCACTGGAGGAACCCTCTCGGTGCCCTTATCTTTGGTCTTCACTGGGGGCACTTTAGGAAGCTCTTGAGCTCCAACTTAAGCTTTCAGCACATCCTTGAGGCTAGGCTTAGATCGGCGTTGAATACCCATTCTCACTAGTGGTTGGTCGTCATCCGAGGATGTTATGGAAGGTGAGCCGACGACAGGAGATGGGTTTCTAGGTGATGGAAGCCGATCAAAAGCTTCGAACTCCTCTTCTGAATCTGAGAGTTCAACGACTTCTTCTTCTTTTTCTTCTTCTTCCTTTGCAGTTGGCTGGAAAGAGGAGCCTTCACCCAATTTGGGTCGAGCCGAGTATGTGGCAAGAGGAAAGGCTCCTGGGACAACACGCACGGGCTTAGTGATAAGAGTCCCTTGGGGAGCCGGGGTACCCGCAGGGAGCAAGAAACCCTCAACCGCGACGCTAATCCTGGGTAGCCGAGGATCCTTCTCCTTAATCACGCACTTCGGCGCTTGAAAGGCAGATGAGATGGGAGTGTATCCGAGGATAAGGTGTGCTGCACAAAGCTGACCGTCCGAGTGCACAAACACCTCGGCTCTCAGGATCTTGTCCAGATGAGCAAAGTTGACGAGGTGAGCACGACGAGTGAGCGCGCGGCGATCTACACAAGTGTTCAAAAAACGAAATGGTAAGGGCAGACCAAAGAGAAACACAACCATAGAAAAACAACAAAGAAGAAAAATAGGACTAACGCTACACGAATACTCACTAGGTTCCCCCTCCCTCGTCGGACAGGGGAGACCGTCATGCCAATCCCCGGACAGTATGAGGAAATCCTTGTCCAAACTTTTATTGGAGTGGGGGAGGTATTGAATTAACCTAACCTCAGGGTGCCTAGATTTTAGGTAATATCCTTGCCCTTTCAAATGGTGAAGGTTATACACCCAATTCACCTCGTGGTGAGTAAGTCCTAATCCCAGTCTTTCGTTTAGGACGTCTACGGCGCCTAAGATCCTAAACATGTTCGAGACACACTGTGTGGGAGATAACCTAGTTGTTCTAAGATAGTTCCTAGTGATTGGCCTCATAGGGATTCTCATTCCCCCCTCTATGAATGCTATTATAGGAATCACCACCTCACCGGTATCCCTATCGGTGTGCCACCCTCCTCGCTTACAATATTCCACGAACACTCCGGGTGGGATTTCGTACCTAGCCTTAAACTCCTCTATTTTTTTAGGGTTATCTACTAAGGGGGCGAATCTACCCATTTTCTAGAAATAAAGAGGGAATATTGTGGTGAAGTTGGGAAATTTATAAGGCCGAGGACTAAGAAAAACTAAGAATGACGAAAAAGAATGAACAGCAATAATGAAAGCAGAGAGTTGGAGAACTTACTTTAGAGCAATTAGGTCACCTCGGCTTAGAACAGAAAAGGTGTAAAGACGTGTGTAGATTGCAGGAGTGGCTAAGTTCAGTGTACAAGCTCTTAAATGACCAGAGGACCTTTGAACTGACAATATTTATATCGTGAAAAGTCATAAAGCGGGAAACCTCCTTCCTATCTCCTTAAGATGCGCCCACCTGTTGGATGAGCATCACACGAGTGGACGTGGGGAACAGGAAGCCGCCAGCATTTAAGGGGAGCGTATTCTGCACAATAAACGCCAAAAACGAACCGTTCTAAATGCATGTGTCGAAATCCTCATTCCTCCCAGAGAAGTAGAAATGAGGATCCTGAGGGGCTATTGTAGTGCCAACAGGTCCAAGATGTGTATTGGGCCGACCCAAAGGTTCTTGCGAGGTGGAAAGCCCAATCCAATAGCATGAATGGTCTGAGGACGTGATACGTCCCGCCTATGAAGTCACGTGACAACGAAAGTGCCATGCATGAGCAGAACAGCACGAAACATGATGTCCGAGAATGACCAAGTCATGCTGCCGAGGACGAGGTGAGGGATCTGGCGGTTCAAGGGCATCCGTACTGAAGGCCTTGGATACAAAAACTGAGAAAACGAGAATAAGGGATAAAGGGAAGTGACAGACAAATATCAAGGATAAAGCTGCTACTACCGCATTGAAAACTCTATACCTACCTCTCTGGCCGCATTAATGAGGAAGTGACGCCTGAGCATTGAAGTTCAACCTTGCACTTACTGTCAAAGACTTTGGTAAGAAGGAATGATGGGACAAGTATCTAAAGAAAGGAATATCTGGACTACACGTGGAAGGAAAGAGGAGAAAGAGGCGAGTCTATAAAAGGTGAAGGAAGAAGAAGAAAGAGCAACGGGGAGGACAGGCACACACACTGCAGAGAGAAATTGTAATGAAACACCAAAGATTGTCCTCGACATCAATATATAAAGCAATATTTCATCCATGTATGAGGAGTACGCATGTGTCCCATAACCTAGACTAGAAGTCTACTATCTATAAATTCATTATTTATAACTCATTAAACTGATCTGAAAGTATAATTTTGGTCTAACGTGATTTGTGTCCTTACAACAACTTTTCGTCCTCCCAATCTCACTTGAGATGCTTTACCAAATTATTATTATTATTATTATTATCTTTTGCAAAATAGTGTCAGATACCACTTACACGAGTGTCAATGACACTTCAGGAATAGGAAAAATAAAATTTTGTCCCCCCAGTGAAGTCTGACGCTGCCCTTTGTTTACGCTGCCCTTTGTAAAAGAAAAAATCAGAAAAGATCGTCTGTTTGTGTGTCATTTACCTCTTTATTCATGGTCTGACGGCTGCTATATAGTACGATATATGGTCACATTTTCATTTTGTTCTTATAAATAAAACAAGCTGGATAAAGAATCTCTCAAAAAATAAGAGATTCTTTTTGGTGGGGGTGAAATTTTTTTTTTTTTTTTTTGTAATCAGGAAATTCATTAGAAAATAAGAACAGACAACATCAGTACATAGTCTGTTATAATACAGCCCACTGCGATCTGACTGCAACAAAGGTAAGACGTCCACAGGTGGAGTACCATACAACACAAAGTCCAAATCTTGGTTGGTCCCTTGCTCTAGCTAGAAAATCAGCACAACTATTAACTTCACGGTGGCGATGACCAATCTGTGCTTGAGTTAGCTGAGATATTATTTGCCTGCAATCGTCAACTAGTATTGAAATGATAAATCAAAGTAAAAAGGTCATTGGAAAATGTGAAAAATAAAAAGAGAGTAAGAAACAAAACTTGTACTGTGTATCATTATCATAGATGGAGAAGATGTGCAATGAGCAGCAGCCCAAACTTTTTTTTTTTTTCCTCTTTTTTCCCATTTTCTGAATAATCACTTGTAGGTAAGTCGTAACATTGCTTTGAAAAATCATATAACGGAGAAGATGTGCAATAAGCAGCAGCCCAAACTTTTTTGTTTCCTCTTTTTTTTTCCCATTTTCTGAATAATCACTTGTAGGTAAGTGGTAACATTGCTTTGAAAAATCATATAAAGGAGCAACTAATAACTTAGAATAATAATATCAAAAAATTGTTTAATGTCTTAATTTAATGATAAAAAATTATCAAACTTTATAGATTGAAACTCTTTTTAAAAAATAATAATACAAAAATCTTGAAGACTAAAGTGCTTGTACAGATAGGAACTGATTTAATTATTAGTATTTTTTTGGTCATTATTATTGTCCTTATATTGATCTTATCGGACTTGGACCTAATTCCTTAAAGCGCATCAGCGGTGGGTCCTTAAATTTGGTGATTCCAACTCGAGATTCGAATATTTGGTCCATCACCTCCCCAAGCTCAACAAAGAGTAATTTTAATTTTACCAAATAAAAGAGAGTAATTTTAAAAGTATTAATATACTACAAATTTTATTGTAAAGTGTCACTTATGTGGCATTTCCTACGTATAAATCTAATAGCCACCTTTTTTTTTTCTTTTAAATTTTTATAGAATAACTATCTATGTTATGTATCATTTTATTTAAGATTTTCATTCATAAGATATTTTTCTCATAATTGTTAATTTATGCACTTAGCTAGTTTTATCTTTCTTAAATTGGTTAAGAGAATTTAGACAACTTGAATCTTAAGATAACAATCAAAGTAAGTGTCCGTTTGCAAATGGCTTATTTAGTTGAAACTGAATAACATTTTAATGGTTAAGGATAACATTTTTTTTTTTTTTTTTTGCGTTCACTATATATTATCCTAACTTTTTCATATTATATTTTTTTTCTTAATGGAATATTTCAATCCTAATATTTATGAAAATGTTGGGGTTCAAGCCAAGGGCCATGGCCCCAAGGCTTCACTTTCCAAAAATTGTTCTTCCTTCCTTTGATAAAAATATAAAACTTTATATCTGAATTTAAATAATGGCACCCCTAAATTTGACTAATATATCATTTTTGTTTCTTAAAATTACTCCTATTAGTTAATTTTAATGTTACATGGCATGTCCGCGTGTACGCTGCCAACGCCAAGGCATGATTTGTGTGCTTGAGAGATATGTAGGTGATATTGGATGGCATTACTCAGATTTGTATCCAATCGCTGGTATAGAGGTAAATATTTTGTTTTTAAGTATATTTTTTACAGTTTATATATACATTTTGTGATTTTTTTTTATTTTTTTTTTTTTTTTTTTTTTTTACAGCTATAGGCAAGAATTCTACCCAATCTTACAAAAATTTGAGACTAAAACATTGTTATTGATGTTGTATAGGTGATAAGTTGCGGTGAGGGTAACAACATATTCACATGCAAAAATTTTCACATAATTTTGATTTTACGTCAATTATATAAATATGTAATACCAGTAATTAAGAAAAAATAGTGATTTTTTCTATATTATCAGATTTATTGATGTAGAATTGGTTAAAAACAAAGATATTTGGATGAAAAATATATGAGCCATTGGATGATAGTCATGTATTGGGATATTGGCGTGACACTGTAGCTATTCTTTGTTGAGCTCTCTTATTCATGGCAATGATGGCATGACTTTGTCTAGTTATTCTTAAAAAAAATTTCTTTCTTATAAATAAAAAGGATTTCAGTTTTTTTTTTTTTTTGAGAACGGGATTTCAGTTGATATCATCTCACAGAGTTATTAGATATTGAACTAAACTAAAATTAATCCAATAATTTAAAGACCAAATTATTAATTAAAAAAAAATAGTGTTTGATAGCACTTATAAAAAAGTACTGTTACAGGAACATTAAAAAACTTGTGAATAAATTTATGAAAAAAAGGTAGTGTATGTAGATTTTTATTTTTATTTTACATTTTGATAATTACAACTTTTCGTCCATACCAAATTATTTATTTTTTCCTTAAAAAATAGTGTTAGGGATCACTTATATAGAGCGTCCGTAACTCTTTTTGAGATTGATTTCGGTGTAATTGCTATATGTAAATATGTAATTGCACTATGCAATATTTAACTCTCCTTACTATTACAATTTTTTTTACTAATCTTACCTTTTTTTACTTTTATTTTTTAAAATTTTTTTTTATTCAATAGCGGAGAGTTAAAAGTTATTCTTTGCAACTTTAAACCTTGGCACCTTATCTCAATTCATCTTTATGAATAGAAAAATAAAATTTTGCCACCATCTCTATAAGGGTCTGACGTCTACTATTACTAAGAGCATTAACATCTAGATTGTCAAATGTCAAATGTATGCCAGATTTAGCATTAAAGCCCAAAATCCCTAACACCTGGACTTGTAATACTGTTGCAATACTGTCTTACTTTTATGACAGTTTCGTAGACTATTGTATTGGTTTTTTTTTAATCCCTTTTATTCTTTCTCAACTCTCTTTCTTCATCTCAGAATTTCATCTCCCTCTCTCTCTCTCTGACTTGCTCCATTGTCTCTCATTCTCTCACTTTGTGCTGGTGGTTGGGCCTCCATGCCGGTAAGAAGTAGAGGTCGTGGGTTGCGATTCGGGTTCTTATGGTTTATGGTCGATGTCTGGCGGATTTTGTTATGGTGCCATGATTGTTGTTTCTGGGTTCTGTGGGTCAAGTGATGGGTTTGGATAGGTGGATCGGTGTATCATTAGTCAAGTGGTGGCGCAGGTTTGGATCATGGAGATTGGTGGATTTTGGGTTTGGGATTAGCGTGGGTTTGGATCGGTTGTGATTGGTGGGTTTGGATCAGAGCTGGGTTTTGGATTTTGGATTTGGGATCGTCGTGGATCGGCGGAGATCGGAGATTGTGGTGATTTTTTTTTTGGCATGGTTTAATGGTGGCTCTAATGGTGGAGTTTTGGCTTGGTTTGAACTGATGCTTTGATGTTTTTTTTTTTTTTTTTTGAATTTTTTTAATGTGGTTTTGGTTTTGGTTTGATGGTCCAGTGGGTGGCGCTAGGATATGTGGGGATGACTGTTTGTTGAACTGTTTTGGTTTTACCTGTTATGGCCGGTGCTAGAGGTTGAGAGAAAAAGAGAGGAAAAAGAAGAGAAAAAAGAAATAGTAAAAAAATGAATAGAAAATAATATTAAAATAAAATGAGAAAAAAAATAGAATTTTAGGATGTTGAGTGTATTATAAAATAGTATAATATAATTGATAAAGTAGTTTTTTGAAATGATAAAATAAGATAAGATGCAATTTTAGTATGTGAATGCTCTACCACATTTTGATTTTGTTTTTTTTTTTTACAAGATATAATTACTACTTTAGTCTAATCTAAGTATATATGTGTGTAAACTCTTTTCTAAAGACTTAAAATTTAACATTTACTCTTCACACCTCACAAACATTTAAATTCTTCACACCTCACAAACATTTAAATTTGTGGAGTCACCGCTCCCGCGAGCGCATGAGCGGTGGTGATTTTGCTCTTAAATAAAACAAATTGGGTACAAACCCAAACCCCGCACACACCCTCGTTAAATACTCTACATAGCCAGTCTGATTAATCTGGACTCCGGAGGCCCTTCATTTCACATATTCACAGAGAGAGAGAGAGAGGCCATGGAAGCGAGAAACCTCCTCCGCTTTCTGGTTCTTTTTCTCAGTATCGCTCTTGTCCTTATCTTCACCTGGGTTCACCTACCCTCTACACCACCCAACCCGACTGAGCTTCTCGACTGCACCACCAACTCACCATGGTGCACCTCCAAGAACCGCTTCCAACCCAAACAACCCGACCTTCTCAAAGAAGCACCGAAACCTACGCGCCAACACAACCACGCCTCTGACAAACCTCACCACCCTCTAGACCCCTTGACCATCCAAGAACTCAACGAACTCCGCTCCATCCTCACCTCCCACGCGCTCTTCAAGTCGTCAAGCTACACGCTCCACTCCATCGAACTCGAAGAGCCCGAGAAACCCCTTGTCCTGAAGTGGAAAAAAGGCGACCCCTTGTTACCCAGGAAGGCCACCGTGGTCGCACGTGTGGACGGCAAGTCACACGTGTTAACAGTCCACCTCAGCACCCGCGAAGTCACCGTGCACGAAACCAGCTCTCACTCCGGTTACCCCACGATGACCATCGAGGACATGACCACTGCCACGCTGGCACCACTCGCTAACGCGGACTTCAACCGCACGATCATCCAGCGTGGGGTTGATCTGACGGACCTCGCTTGCTTGCCGATTTCGTCTGGTTGGTACGGTGAGTCCGAGGAAAACAGGAGGCTGATTAAGGTACAGTGCTATTCCATGAAGGGCACCGCAAACTTTTACATGAGACCAATCGAAGGGTTGACCGTGCTCGTTGACTTAGACACAAAACAAGTGGTGGAGATTTCAGACAAAGGCAAGAATATACCGATTCCAGATTCGGCAAACACAGACTACCGTTTCTCAGCTCAGGAGCTCCATCAAGTAATGAACTTATTCAACCCGATATCCATTGAGCAACCCAAGGGTCCGAGTTTTACCATCGAAGATGAACACTTGGTGAAATGGGCAAACTGGGAATTTCACCTCAAACCCGATGCAAGGGCGGGTGTGATAGTTTCTCGGGCTAAGGTCCGAGACCCGGATACAGGGGAGCTCAGAAATGTGATGTACAAAGGTTTTACATCTGAGTTGTTTGTGCCTTACATGGACCCCACCGATGCATGGTACTTCAAAACGTATATGGATGCTGGCGAATACGGGTTCGGGTTGCAAGCCATGGCGCTTGACCCGCTTAATGATTGTCCACGGAACGCGTATTATATGGATGGTGTGTTTGTGGCAGCTGATGGAACACCGTACGTCCGATCAAACATGATTTGTGTGTTCGAGAAATATGCGGGTGATATTGGATGGCGTCACTCAGAGAGTCCCATCACTGGCATGGAGGTAAGGATTTTTTTTTGAAAGGAGAGGTAAGGATTTTTTAATATACTCGCATGCATGTAAAAATTATTGAGATAATTTTGATTGAGCACCAACTTTATAATATGTAATACCAGTAATTAAGAAAAAAATGGTGATTTTTGTTTTTGGGTTGTATTATCAGATTTATTGATGACGAATTGGTTAAAAACAAGGATATTTGGATGAAAAATATATGAGCCATTGGATTATAATCATGTATTGGCATACTGGTGTCACACTAATGGTCATCTCAACTTTGTCTTGTTTTGCTTAATTTCTTTTGGCAGATTAGAGAAGCAAGGCCAAAGGTGACGTTGGTGGTTAGAATGGCAGCATCGGTCGCTAACTATGATTATATTGTTGATTGGGAGTTCCAAACTGATGGGCTGATCAGAATTAAGGTTAGTGACCAATTATTTGTCTAAATCAATAATCTTAGTGTAAAAGAATAGTAAGAAAGTGTACCATGGAATGCCAGTCTATGATCTGTACTTTGGGAAACATCATAAAGTATGAATTATGATGTTAGTAGCAAAAATGGAATTAATAAATTAACATTTTTTAATAGAAAATGGAAGAAAAAATATACTTATGTAACGGCAAAACTTAGTAGCAAAAGAGAATATTACATCTGGAATGATTCGAATCTTTCTTGAATCAATTGTTTGCATCGACTTCCTTTATGTGTATACTGTATACACAGCTAATTTACTATTATCTTGGATTCCTTTGTGATACTTTCCATGAATATTTTTTCTTTTCTTTTCTTTTGTCTTTTTCAACAGAGAAAATCCTAATCAGATATCTTTCTGTTTTATTAGCAAGTGGATGGTTTTGAGGTTGTAAATTTTCCATTGTTGTTATGTGTCACTATATAGTTTGTGAGCTCAGAGCCTATCACAATTACTGTTCACAGGTTGGACTTAGCGGTATTTTGATGGTGAAAGGTACCACCTACGACAACATAAATCAGATTCCTAACCAAGAAAATCTATATGGCACCCTTTTGTCCGAAAATGTTATAGGTGTTATCCACGATCACTACGTCACATTCTATCTAGATATGGATATCGATGGCTCAGATAATTCCTTTGTTAATGTAAACATTAAGAAGCAGCGGACCTCACCCGGTGAGTCACCTAGGAGGAGCTACTTGAAAGCCATAAGAAATGTGGCTAAGACAGAGAAGGATGCACAAATTAAGCTTAAACTCTATGACCCGTCCGAGTTCCACGTGATTAACCCGTCGAAGAAGACACGGGTCGGGAACCCGGTTGGATATAAGGTGGTTCCTGGTGGCACAGCTGCTAGTATGCTTGATCTTGATGACCCTCCCCAGAAGCGCGGTGCCTTTACAAACAACCAAATATGGGTCACTCCCTATAACCAGAGTGAGCAATGGGCAGGCGGGTTGTTTGTTTACCAGAGCCAAGGTGAAGACACTCTTGCAACATGGTCCGAAAGGTATATTTCTTTGAAAAATTATACTCCCAGAACTTAGTTTAGTTGTAACAAGTATATGCTTTGAAATGAATCAAAGAGCAAAAAGGTCACATGAATGCCTTCTTCTTGTGGTGTAGTAAGTATTTCATACGTTGGAAAAGTCATGCGATTAACTTATTGGGGGTGAAGAACGTATCTCATATATCGAATATTCGTATTATTGCTCTTGGATTCCACACAGTTGTGGAACCATAAAATGTAAAAAGAGAGGCTAAACATGTATCAATGCACTGAATAATTATTGGTTGTGGTGGTCTAGATTTTGGTTTGATGTTTTAACTTCACCTTGAAAAAAAAAAAAAAGTCACGCCTTTTTCATTGACTTCTTGCAGTATGATATGACATTTTTCGATTACAATTCAATGGCAAATGTAGCGTGCTTTGAATTTCATGTTACTTGAAAATGTTGATGCTATAGTACACTGTTTTTCTCAATTCAGATTAACGATTCAATATTTCAATTAGCTAAAATATTCTTATTATTGGTTTGAATTTTGCAGGGATCGACCAATTGAAAATAAGGACATTGTGCTATGGTACACGCTAGGCTTCCATCATATACCCTGTCAAGAGGATTTCCCTATAATGCCAACAGTTTCATCAAGCTTTGATCTAAAGCCCGTCAATTTCTTTGAGAGCAACCCTATTCTTCGGATCCCACCTAATCTTGAGAAGGACCTCCCTGTTTGCGAGCCTGCTGCTTCAGTTTGAAGAAGTAATCCTACTTCTTCATTATAGGGTCCGCAAATATGAAGTAGCATATTTGTACCTTAATCCATTATGTACATATTTTCAAAGTTTGACGAACAAATGGTAATTTTGTCTAAAAGGAGCAATATCAGTATCTTTAACAGAAATGTGAGCTTTTGAAAATTTCAAAAATAAATTGCAAATGACACAGAGGGGATGAGACACATGTGAAAAGTTGCAAATGACAGAAAAGTATTGGAAAATAGCATATGATTGATACGTGATTGTAAAAATGATGCCCCACACGGTACAAGTAACTATAAATAACCATCTGTAATTATAGAAGTCTCAAGTATAAATAGCAGTTTACATTTCAAGCAAAAGACACATTCTTAGATTGATTGCTGTCGGGGACCTTTTTTGCGACAAGGACCAAAATGTGAGAATGGCCCAAATCTCCCATTAGGTTTTTTAGAAGTGTTTATTTGTGGAGAATCAAACCCAAAATTCACAATGTATAGAAAACAAAGGTTAATGGTGCTTTAACAAGAGAGAATTAAAATGCTAAAAGAACAAAAGTGCTGAAAAAGTATAAAAATATAATAGGTCTGAAACTTCGACCCACAGTCATCGAGAAGAGGAAATTGAGAGAGGTTGCGAGAAAGAGAGGGATGACTCCCCTGTACTCATATTTCCACCCCTAAGGTTCAAAGTTGTGAGAATGTTTCTTGGCTCCGTGGGTTTTTGCTCTCAAGTTTCAGCTCCATAAGGAAAACGTGGTTCAACAGGTCTGAAACTTCAACCCATAGTCACCGAGAAGAGGAAATTGAGAAAGGTTGTGAGGAAGAGAGAGAAGGTTCTCCTGTACCCATATTTTCACCCCTAAGGTTCGGAATTGTGAGATTGTTGACTGGATGAATGGGCTTTTGCTATGAAATTTCAGGTCTCTAGGTAGAACGTGGTTGGTGGTTTTTTTAGTTGAAGAAAGACTCTTGTATTGAGCTTGAGGTTTTTTCTCTCAGAGTAAAACCTCCTCCTTTTGGTTTTGAATCTAATTGTGGCATTTATATTGAGTTTGGGGTGCTCTAAGTGACTGGTTTTTGGCCAATAGAAGAGGTTTTGGACCCCAAGGTGTTAAGCAAGTAGCAATTTTCAGGTTTGCTTTTGTTTGGATAAAAGGAAGGATTACTTTTATCATCATTAAGGGAAATGCTTGACTAAACCCTCATTGGCTCCTCATTTTCAATTGTTTTAGACCATTGAGAGGCTCAACTAGATGAGGGCTAGCAAGCTGAAGTTGGCCAATGAGAGCCAACCGTGTTTAAAGGAAAAAAAAAGGGTTTGGGCAGAAACTTTGGGCCATAGTCACCCAGAGCATAAAAGCTATTTTGGGGTGGAATTTTGGATACAAGACCTTCTCCATGAGCCTGAGGTGCTACCAGCGTCCCTTGCCCACTTGGTAGCACGCATGGATTGGGCTCATGCAAAAGGTCTGAAAAGAACCGACCCATACCCTCCAAACCACTTCCTCAATTTCCTCTAATAAGTTGCATAGGCATGGCCCATGCTTAAAAGAATAAAATATAATATAATACATGAATTGAGTCCATAAGGAAGTCAGGCTTGTCGAAAAATGTGTTACGAAAATAGGTATCAACATTAGCCCCCCGAGCACGCATGGCGCTTGTGGCACGCATGTGAGTAGTTGATGTTTCTTATTACTTGTGGATCTTGTGAGTTTGGGAATTAGTCCATCCAAACGCTTCATTTTTTGTTGAGAAGATACAAGTCGATGAAGCCTAGATATATTGTGGCTCGTGAAGACCACTTGTAGAAAAATCTCGAGTCAAACAAACCAGCTTGTAAATATTTTGTGGTCACAAACATAGGCACTTGACAGTTATTGGTTCCACTAAAGAACATCAATCAGCCAATGCATGTAGCACCATATGCATAATATGATCCAAAGCAACTCAAGAAAAGCCATAAAGCTTGGCTTTTATGCTCATGCAGGTAACCTTAGCTTTCCTCCATTTAAATTGTACATGGCTAGAAATCCACCATGTCACTTTAGCCTTGCAATATATATAATGCCTTTCTCCCTTGTACATATAAGGTCTTTGACTTTTTAATTTTGTTCACTCCATTTGTGCTTCAGCTGGGCTTTGGTTTGTCACGCAACTTTTTCTTTTCTTTTTTCTTTTTTTTTCTTCAGTGGCCTTCTCACAACTTTCTTTAGGCTTTTTTTTTACTCCTCTCTTCTTGTAGGAGTGTAGGAGGAAATCCCCATAGTATCAACTGTGGAAAGTCTTTAGAAAGAAAAAAGCCTCACGCCACCCCTTTTTTTTTCTTAGCCTGGCGCGCTGTTTTGCTTCTTCCTTGCGTCCTTTTTTTTTTTTTTTTTTTTTTTTCAATGGCATTCAACCACTTTGTCTTCTTAGCAATACATCTTTCATATTTTCTTCTATTCTTTGTTATTCACTTCAATAACTGTGAATATTTGCTTTAATCCACATTTGCTGAAATCTAAGGACGGTGAGATGATGGTGGCGAAATGGAGGGCTAGAGGAGATCTTTAATTGTTAGTGGAGAGCATAGATTTGAAGAGCTCAGCACCGTCCACTATTTCAAAATGTGGATTTAGGTGGGATGAAGTGCCATCGCTAAAGGAAGAGGAAACCCATCAACAAAGAGTAGAGTTGTTCCCTCGATGATGTTAGTGGAGGTTTGCGATAGATTGCTGCCCATGGCCGCTAAACCATCGATACCAATTTTGGCTAAGCAGAATTGTTGGCGAAGAGGAAGAAAACTTTATCACTAAAGAGAGAGGATTTTGTTGTAAGAGATTGACGCTGAATGCGGCAACATGATATCAAATTCATTCTTTGAGCAAACTTAATAAATACGAATGCATGATGTTCTCCTTGGTGAGCTGATTTTTTTTTTTGCTATGCCTTGGTTGTGCTTGTTGATGTGTTGAACGTGCTGTTCAATCCAATTTGTAGGGTAGCTTTTCCTTGGAAAAATGATAGTCTCATTGCGTCGATTCATGAGGTTGTGCCATTGTTCTTATTGAAGCCGAAGCTCATGTCGAAGCTGATTCCTATTGATTTCGATAGTCATGGTAATTAGTTTGCAATGCAGCTATGCTTGACTTCGTGTTGGAAGTAAATTGTCCCCATTGTTTGTTGTAAATTTGAATGAGCGAATTGGTTCCATATGAGGAGATGATGATGAAATGACACACTGAGGATGATTCGATTTTTTAGTAGCTTTATTGTTGGCCAATTTGGTGAGAACGTGTTTGCTAAGATTATTTTCGATGAAGTCGTAGCCATGAGTGATACCACTGGCTGTCTTAGGACAGCTGTTTTTTGAGATAGAATGGAGCGAAGATATCACTTGGGGGTAGTATAGGGGTGTGACATAGCTACTACATTGGTTGGCAGCCCCTTGTATCGTATTCTTGCGATGAACGCAAGTGAGAATGATAGTCATCGAGTGGTAGTTGCTTCTCGATTCAGCAAGCTTGAAATGAAAGTGTAGGAATGAAACTTGAATTTCTAGTGCAGGAGTGCATAGCGATTGAGTAAGCCTTTAGCCCCTAGCAATGCGGCCCATTGAGAGTAAGCCATGTGTTGCATAGCTTGATTATTAGCATGAATTAGTGGAGCTGATGTTGGTGATTCCATGTTGCAGCCACTATTCTTTCAATGTAATTGTCGACAGCCTTGACACTTTGCACAGACAGCAGCTCTGTTTTGAAAATGAAGCCGAAATTTCTCTGGCAAGTTAAAATTTGTTGTGGCAAGTCAAAACTCGCTGCCAAACCCTTTTCATTCCAATAGGGATTGTTGAGAGGGCTGCATTGCCATCTTGCATAGAATAAGTGTACTTTGGGAAATACACCATTATTGAACAGGGACTTTGGAACTCACTTGGTAGGTCACACATCTTCTTCAATTTTTTTTTAACGCATATAATAGTATATTGAGCGCATCATACTATGGTTTCTTGTAGGACGACTTTGGCTTAGGCAATTGCGGTGCCATCGTTGGGACCTTCATTCGCGAGGCCAAGCTCATTGCTAATACATCATTTTTGAGGTTGAAGTCACCACGAACAGCAAAATAAAGCTGCAATAAATGGTACCATGATCACTGTTAGTAACTTTGAACCCTTTTTGGTTTGTCTTTTGCTAGTGTTGGACATTTGATGAATTTGTCGTCTTGCTGTTTCAAGAGGATTGCGAGGCTTCTTCGATTGAGCTTGGTGAGGAAAATAACAAGAAGCATGGAGCTTTCCTAGAGAATGGTTGTGGTAATGAAAATGCATAGTACTTGGTTTGTTCCTTTGGCTGAAGAGCGATTGTTTAAATGAAAGAGTGTCGCCAAATACTTGATTGAGGATAGGCTGATTGTTTGGTATTAAGCTTCTGGCTTTCGAAGTTTAGACTGGTTGTAATGTGTAATAAAGATTGCTTCCTTGGAGACACTTTCTCTTGTATTTTGCCTTTGTGCACAACCCACTTATGTATAGAGCAGCTTCCTTTTATTTGTGCACCATTTTTCAGCGCTCTATTGACGGGCAGATTTGATTTCACATACAGCAGCTAATATGTATTAAAGCTTGGCTCGTCGCTTGGTAGTCGACTTATTCTCTACATGTATTAGGTTGCTATTCCATTAGTTTCAAGAAGCCTCCACATATGGGCTGCATTTTCACGCATTGTGGCTCATGGTGCATTTGCTCGTC
This sequence comes from Castanopsis chinensis, assembly GCA_032878915.1. NCBI lineage: Eukaryota > Viridiplantae > Streptophyta > Magnoliopsida > Fagales > Fagaceae > Castanopsis > Castanopsis chinensis. The sequence continues at coordinate 5,162,483 of JAVQMG010000115.1, read as the reverse complement.
ATCGTTTCATAGGGCGATCATGTTCTCACATTCAATGCATAGGCTTGCTAATTTCTTGAGGAAGGATTTTATCCTTGCGTATAGCAAATTACCATGTGGCAATGAAATAGTGATTATGCGTCGATTTTCCTATAATGTTTTAGGGATGATTATGTCCACTATGGAGCATCATGCTTGAAGTATAAGATATTATGTTGGCTTCCTTACTATTTTGTAAGGCTTGCCATTTAGATAATGGTGGTTTTCCCTACCTTGCTGACAGAGTGTTGCATCCTCGCAAGTAGGGGTCTTCCCACAATGAAACATCTCTTTGGCTTTGGCTTTCCCTACCTTATTGAGAGTATTTTTTTTTACCCTCGCATGTAGAGGTTTTGCTGTAAGAGTAATTTGTTGGCTTTCTTGCCGCTTCGCAAGGTTTTGCATTAGGAGAAAGCATTGGCTTTCCCTACCTTATTGAAGGCATTTCACCTTCGCATGTAAGGACCTCACCATGCTTAGATAACATGATAGTTCGTCGGCTTCCTAGCATTTCATAGGGCTTGCCTTCGAAAATTGGTATAAGCGAGATATATTGTTGTCGCTTATGAACGAGTCGTCAAAGCGACAAATGATATGCTTCTTGATGAGTTTGGCTACAACTATTCCCATTGCTTTTCTTGAGTCAAATTGCTTCCGCCTACTTAGTGAACTATTTAGTGGCGGCAAGGACCCAAATGTACTCATTCAAGGGCGCATGGATAGGTTCGATGAGATAAGCCCCCGAATATAAAAAGCTATGAGGCTCTCATGCCTCGAATGCTTATAAGGTGTGTGCGTATAAGCTTGGAGTGCATTTGGAAGTGCAGCGACTTTTAGCGAATTTGGTAATGTCAAACCAATGGTATGCCATCGCCAAAAGTTATTTGGTGGCATTTCTTCCTCCCTTAGTATTCTCAATACTTCTTGAAGATAAATTCTGAAAATTGGGGTCTTTCCATTTGCTATATAGAGGGTAGAACATGATTTTTCTTTGCTGAAGATATGTTGTGCCGCAGACAACGACTCCATACTTTGCTAACTTGGCTTCTAATTTTGGGATGATAATCGGCTAAGTATCGAAGGTGTCGATATAGGGTTACTTCATTCCTAGCACAACAACTTTCTATCGTTAGCCTCTATGCCACTTATTCCAAGTTTCCACATTGTACTAAGATTCCACTCAAAAATCTTTGGAATGGATTTTCAGCAACCAGCTTGCGATATTTGAGCTGTTTGACATCAATGTTTAGAGTGAGCTTTAGCAAAGCATTCTTCAAATGTGCGTGCCAAGAGCAATTTTCTTGAGGATGGCAACATTGACGCTTCCCTCTTCAAGCATAATCTTGAATTTAAGAATGATTAAGGCATTGGCATGGCTTGGAATGCACACGTTTGTCATGACTTGAGATGCATGAACATGCCATGACTTGGCGCGCACGAATCGACCATGATTTTGGATGTGTACGCTCGTTATAGCTTAGCATGCAAGAGTGTGTCACAACTTCGGTGAGAGGGAATTGAGTTCGGATTTCCTTTGTTGTTGGGTGCTCCGAGAAGGTTTGCGTTTCACCTTAAGTGCAAATGAGATTTATATTAGTAAACGATAGTCATGGGTAAGCAAAGTAGCGTACATGTCTTATTGAAAATATTTTGTTTAAAAATTTAAAGGATTAAAATGGTTTAAACAATATGTATAAAAAAAAAAATGAATTAGCAAAGAGAGTGCTTGAGAGTCTTAGCTTAAGCGTGCTTTAATGATAGTATATCGCTCGTATGACTTCAAAACTTGGCTTATGAAATGTCGCTTCTTAAAGACTTGATGTATGGTATGTCGCAACTTCAAGGCTTAGTGCATGGAACGTCTAGCACCTTGCGGTGGTTCATTTAGCTATAGCCTTTAGTTGTGGCAGCCCCCATATGCTCAGCTCTGACTCAGCAACAATACACCTTGATGTATGGTATGTCGCTACCTCAAGGCTTGGTATATGGAAAATCTAGCGCCTTGTGGTGGGCTATTTAGTTATGACCTTTAGAAATTTGATGAAGACTTTATTTAGCAGTGACGCAAAAAATATTCAACTTCGAATGGTTGCACACACGGTCAACTATACTCATCCCAAAATGAGTTAATCACCCGCAACTGCCTCCATATGCTTGGCGTTAACTCAGCAACAATACAACTCAACAATAAAGGACACATGTGTTGAGAAGATGTTGAGGATGAGCTTTTAGTCGTTGTTGTTGGGGTTCTTGGTTTGAAATTGACGTTTAGAGCTTCGCGTTGTTGATTATTGGTCGGAGCCGTCATTCCCTTCATGATTGGACTTGTGGCTCACCATTTTTGCATTTTCAAGCTACAACAAAATTTTTCACAAACATCATGTAAAGCAAGAGATATAGGATGATTCATCCATAAGAATGATAGCTAAAAAAAAAAATATTGATGAGTGGAAGAAAGTTTTCCCTTGGATAAGAAAGTTGATTCTCCCTCCATCCTTCATTTCTTGGATGGCTTCTAGAGGTTGCAGCAATTTCGTCACACGATTTGGATCATCTCCAGTAGCTTGATGAGTTAAGGATAGAACTTTTTTCTGCTCAACTTCACCATGCTCTTCTTGTGCGACAAAACATCATACGGTTTCTCTTGGAACGACAAGTTGGCATGAGAAACACCATCTTTTTACTGGTTTTGCATCTTTAATTACATTACTTCTCTTGTTTCAGCTGCTTGACTCTCCAATGGAATCGCCAAAATGTGAGAATGGCCCAAATCTCCCCTTGGGTTCTTTAGAAGTGTTTATTTGTGGAGAATTAAGCCCAAAATTCACAATGTATAGAAAAAAAAGGCTAATGGTGCTTTGACAAGAGAGAGTCAAAATGCTAAAAGAATAAAAGTGCTGAAAAAGCATAAAAATATTTTAGGTCTGAAACTTCGACCCACAGTCACCGAGAAGAGAAAGTTGAGAGAGGTTGTGAGAATGAGAGGGAAGACTCCCTTTTACCCATATTTCCACCCCTAAGGTTCAGAATTGTGAGAATGTTTCCTGGCTCAGTGGGTTTTTGCTTTCAAGTTTCAGCTCCATGGGAAAAACGTGGTTCAACAGGTTTGAAACTTTGACCCATAGTCACCGAGAAGAGGAAATTGAGAGAGGTTGCGAGGAAGAGAGGAAAGGTTCCCCTATACCCATATTTTCACCCCTAAGGTTCGGAATTGTGAGATTGTTGACTGGATGAATGAGCTTTTGCTCTGAAATTTCAGGTCTCTAGGTAGAACGTGGTTGGTGGTTTTTTTAGTTGAAGAAAGACTCTTGTATTGAGCTTGAGGTTTTTTCTCTCAAAGTAAAACCTCCTCCTTTTGGTTTTGAATCTAATTGTGGCATTTATATAGAGTTTGGGGTGCTCTAAGTGACTGGTTTTTGGCCAATAGAAGAGGTTTTGGACCCCAAGGTGTTAAGCAAGTAATAATTTTTAGGTTTGCTTTTGTTTGGATAAAAGGAAGGATTACTTTTATCATCATTAAGGGAAATGCTTGACTAAACCCTCATTGGCTCCTCATTTTCAGTTGTTTTAGACCATTGGGAGGCTCAACTAGATAAGGGCTAGCAGCTGAAGTTGGCCAATGAGAGCCAACCATGTTTAAAGGAAAAAAAAAAGGGTTTGGGCAGAAACTTTGGGCCACAGTCACCCAGAGCATAAAAGCTATTTTGGGGTGGAAATTTTGGATACAAGGCCTCCTCCATGAGCCTGAGGTGCTACCAGCGTCCCTTGCCCACTTGGTAGCACGCATGGACTGGGCTCATGCAAAAGGTCCGAAAAGAACCGACCCATACCCTCCAAACCACACTTCCTTAATTTCTCCCAATAAGTCGCATGGGCTTAGGCCATGCTTAAAAGAATAAAATGTAATATAATACATGAATTAAGCCCATAAGGAAGTCGGGCTTGTAGAAAAATGTGTCGCGAAAATGGGTATCAACAATTGCTTTTATTAACTTTACTTTTGTTATCTCTAGTTTATGACATGCAAGTAAGTACTTTCGTTATGCATTATTGTAGCTATATTTTAGTTACTTTTGTTTCCATAGTCTTTATTACGTTTGAATGCATGTATTGATGGTAGTATTTCTGTTTAATTATTCCTTTGATATATAATCTCCCTAGCACAATAAGCATTATCTTAACGTTATTTTCTACCACCACTTTCCCTTGGTGCGGTAGTCACTTTACAAGTATAAATGCTTGTGGGGTGGGAGGCAAAGGCCGGGGTTCAATTCTCCAAAAGGGAGCTTCACACACATATACACTTAGATTAGGTTAGAGTAGAAATTTTAACTTATATATATATATATATATATATATATATATATATATAAAAGTTATTTCCTAATGGCGTTTAGCATCGATATGGTTGGTTATACCTTTATTGTATTGAATATTGATAGATCACTTTTGTTGTAGTTTTTTTTTTTTTTTTTTGGTAAGTAAAATATTATTGAACAGGAAGCCCAAATGAGGGCAAAGACAACAAAGGGGGAACCTGTCCATCAGAATCCTCACAGAGGACCCAAGAAGGGATGGATGAGATGGGTTGGGGTTTCCAAGTTGAACAAAAAGATGCTCAAAAAGCAATGGAATGAGCTAGGCCATTAGAGGATCTATGACAAAAATTAAATACAACTTGAGAAAAGGAGGGAAGGAGGAGATGAATATCAGAGATGATTGATCTAAGGTCCCAAAAAGGAGTGGAACTAGGAGCTTTAATTGAGTCAATTACAATCTTTGCATCGCCTTCAAAAATGACAGATGGGAGCTGGAGGTTGGCTGCTGAAGAAACAGCAAGAAGAGTTGCTTTAGCTTCGACCCAAGTAGGGGAGGAGACGGATTCTTTGGCTGTGAAAGCTAAGATAATATGCCCATTAGAGTCATGACAAACTGTAGAAGGAAAGGAAGCTCTCGGGTGATGGCAGCGTCGAAATTGAATTTAACCCAACTAGGAGGAGGAGGATCCCAAGCGGATATGGTGGGCTACATCTTCAATTTCCAAGCATTAGAATGGGCAGAGAAACTTCGGTTAATATCAGCAGCAATGTCAATAGGGGAGGCTAGTGGTGAACTATCAAAAACCAGTTTGTTGCGACTCCACCAAATTCGGTCACATGTTATAGTAGCCAAAGGAGTAAAGGTGTGGGCATCTTGGGGATTTAGACCAAGATGTGTTGATGGGTTAAGGATCAATTCAATCCATTCAGGAGCTGATCTTGGAGGGATGTTGCTGATGTTGAGGGGATGGGATAGGTGTCTCCATATGATGTTGGCAAAGGGACATTCAAAAAATACGTGGACAATGGATTCTTGGGAACCATGGCAGTGAGGGCATACCGAGTCCATATCATGGATTCTACGGCAAAGGAATTCTCTTGTGGGCAAGGAATCCCAAACAATTTTCCATAAAAAGAGCTTGAGCCACTCATTAATCTTCAAAGCCCATAACTTGGACCATGCTTTTTTGGAAAGAGGACCAAATGGAGTGAATCTTGCTTCTTGGTCGGCTAAGTAAGCTGATTTAACCGAGAATTTACTGCTTGGATTCTTTGCCCAAATTGTAGTATCTTCAGTGGGGGAGGCTAATAGAAGGGTTTTTTGGATGGAGGAGGTAGTTTGTTGGTCAAAAAGAGCATGGAGTAAGTGACGGTTCCAAAGCCTAGTACCAGGGATGATAAGCTTGGCAACCAACTGGATGTCCGATGAGGTTGGAGGATACGGGGGGATGAAACCTTGGAGAGAAGGTATCCATGGATCGTTCCAAATGTTGACAGAATTCCCTGAGCTAATAAGGTGGCAGCGACCTAATTTTTAGAGGGGGACCGACTTGATGATACCATGCCAAAAAGGGGACAAATTGGTTTTGGTAGAGGCATATAGCAAGCTGCGACCTCTTCAATATTTAGATCGAAGAAGGTTTGCCCAAGGTTTGTCAACATTTGAAGCAATTAACCAACCTAACTTGGAAACAAGATCCTTGTTAAGATCATGGGCTCTTCAAAAACTGAGGCCACTAGAAGATTTAGGCTTACAAATGGAGTCCCAAGCTTTTGGATATAAGTGGCGGTTGGAATCAGTGAACCTCCAGAAGAAATCACGAAGCCTTGCATCAATTTGGGCATAAGTGTTCTTAGGCAGTTGGAAAGAAGACATCCAATAGGTTGGAATTGATGTGAGGACTGATCTGATGAGGTTGGAGCGGGCAGCCTGAGATAGAACTTTTGCGTTCCAGCCAGTGATCTGACTATTAATTTTATCAATGATGGTGTTGAAAGGAGATTGGTTCCCATGCCTGATGTAGAGGGGCAAGCCAAGATACTTGGAATTTGGATCCAAGAGTTTAAGTCCTGTTTGATTGTAGATTTTAATTTTGACTAGCTGTTGAACGTTGGTGTTAAAGGAGATGGCAGATTTGGCGGTATTGACCGAAAGACCTGACCATACATGGAATTGGTTGAGACAGTCCTGGATAACTTCAATATTTGATAGGGAGCTCTAGAGAAAATAATCATATCATCGGCAAACATAAGATGGGATATTGAGGGACAATTCCTTGCAATCTTAATGCCCTTGAGGAGCTTATTAGATTCTTTCTGTAAAATAAGCCTAGAAAAAATATCAGTAGCCATAGTAAAAAGGAAGTGTGATAGTGAATCACCTTGTTGAAGGCCGGGGTTGGAGTTAAAAAAACTAGCAGGTGATTCGTTGATAAGGATTGAGAAGGTTGGTGTTGATATACATTGATTGAAGAGGTGGATCCATTTGTCAAAGAAACCAAAATGTTTGAAAATGGATAAGAGGAAAGGCCACTCTAGTCTGTCGAAAGCTTTCTCCATATCTAATTTAAGGGCAGCAAATCCCTCAGAGCCATATATATTTTTTTTTTTGGTGCATTGTGTAGAAGATTTCATGGGCAATGATGAAGTTATCTTGTATGTTTCTACCAGTCACAGATGTAGCTTGCCAAGGAGATACAAGGTTAGGGAGAAGGGATTTGAGTCTATTGGCAAGGATTTTGGAGATTGTCTTGTAGGATATGTTACATAGACTAATGGGGCAGAATTGCTTGACTGTATAGGGGTTTGGGGTTTTGGGGATGAGGGTAATGAAAGTGTGATTCATCTCCTTTAACATATGGCCATCAGCAAAAAAAGCTTTAACTGTGTCAATAACTTCCTTACCAATAGTGTTCCAATAAGTTTTGTAAAAAATGGCGGACATGCCATTAGTGCTAGGGGCTTTGTAAGAGCCAAAACTGAAAACCACATCCTTAATCTCTTGGTCAGAAGGGATACTGCTCAAAGAATCATTTTCCACATCGGACATAGAATGAGTGATGAGAGTTGAAAGGTCAATATGTGGGGAATGAGGGGCAAGCTAAGAAGTGAAGAGTTTTTTTTTATAGTAGTTTATGAAATATTCGCTTACTTGAGGTCTACCTGACAACCAGTTACCATTATCATCTTTGATGAAGTCGATGGCGTTGCTTCTACGCCTGATGATGGTGGATAAGTGGAAGAACCTGGTTTCGAGGTTTTAATAGGTGAACCATTGATTTCTAGATTTTTGATGCCAAAACAACTCTTCCCGAATCAGACATTCATTTAACTCCATTAAAAGTTAGTTCTTTGAAGCTGAATTAGAGGTAGATGGGGGCTCAACTTGAATCGTGTTAATTTCCTTATAGAGGACACAGATTCGGAATGAATATTACCAAAATGCTCATGGTCCCATTTCCTCAAAAGGTGTTTTGATTCTTTGATTTTATTTGTAAGACAAAAAACAGCAGAGCCATTGAAGGATTTGGACCAGGCTAACTTGATGACATCATGACTAGAAGGATCTCGCATCCATATGGATTCAAATCTGAATGGTTTTGGAGTGTTGCATGGTTCACCCATGTAACAAAGCTAGATAGGGGCATCGTCAGATGCAATGATAGGATGGTAAATGTAGTTAAGGAACTCATTAATTGCACCACATTAATTTGTTACCCTTATCTAACATCGATTTATCTGTGTTTACAAACACAACACCCAAAAGCCACTACAGAATACCCTTATACTTGACTTTTCGCCGTTCTTGCCAAACCTTACCTCCTTAAGCTTTGATTGTAATGGGTTGTAATAGGCTAAGAATGTCTTGACCCATTGTGATAAATTAATCAATTAATTAGCCAAGTTAATTAATTAATTCAATTAATATGCAATGCGCGTGGTAGCACAAACAAATCACCAATTAAATTAATATATAATGGAAAATAAAGTTGACTTGGTGATTTGTTTACGAATAGAGACAATCTCCAAAGCAAAAACCTCACTGAGCGATTTTAAGGTCACTACTTTCGAGAATCCACCATTATCACAACAAGCAGTTACAAGTTAAGAAAACCTAGCACCTTATACCAACCTATAGTTGAACCCTTACATTAATACACAATTGGACTTGTTCTGTAGTGACAATTTCTCATTTCAATGCACGGCTCCCAGTACGTGATTAACAAATAGATGTGTGAATCCCAGTATGCGGCTTACTCACCAACTTGAGAAAGAATGTTGGTTGTAAAATTCTTCAGTTCATCAACATGATAGAGATCACGAAACTCCTTGGCTACAAAACCCAACGGCGTACAAACGCAGCAGCTTCTTCAAGAGAAAGATGAACTAGGACAAATTCTGTCTCCATTTACAATTTGCATGAACAAAACTTTGCCTTATACTTGCACAACCTTTGAAGGCCCTTAAAATCATCATTATATATGTTTAGGATTGTGAGGAAAAAAAACCTAAGCATGTATACACGGATTGGTGTGAAATTAAATCCGAAAAACTAATTTCATAAATCTGGATAGTTAGGTTATCTATCGAGCAGTTGTCGAGTATCGGGCTAAACAAGGTTTTTATACCTCGATAGATGCTATTTGTCGAGTTAGCTGTTGAGCTTTAAGATCCAGTACTTCTTTACTTGTTTCTTGAATAGATTTTCATGGCTTCAATACTTGAACTTGAATCTTGTTCCTTGAAGTATTAAACGCATCCTAAATCTACCCAATTACAAGTGAAGTACATTTTGTCAACAGATTAGCCAATTCTGAATGACATATGTTCTTAACATGATTCACATATGTCCTAACAATCTTCTCCTTTAGCAATCTATGACAAAACCACAATAAACAAATGAACATATTAGAGAAGTTATAAATCACTCAACTCATACTCACTTGTTGAATACATTAAAATCTATTTTAACACAAACTCTTGAAAAATTTTGTAAGAAGAGAGTTCATGGCAAGAAAGACTTTGACAACCTATATTTCTGAAACATTTTAAACAAAACTCGTCACGGCATTTTAGTGTGAAGTAGAAATAAAAGATTGCATTTAAGTAATAAGAAGCATGTGCGTAAAGAGAGAAAAGAAACAACACATGAAGAGATAGGTGAAAGAATGTAATAACAACCTCAATACACACACACACACACACACACACACACCAAAATGAATACAAGGTTTGCTATCACAATGTAAGAGCAATGTATCCAAAAGAAATAAAAGAAAAGATAGAAAAAGTCTTCACTACATCCCTCAAAGATAAAAACACTAAGCACTCCCCCTAACAAAAATATTTGCTACACTAACTCTCCTCTTAAGTACATAATTACTCTCATACCTAAAACTTCTTCTCCTTTTTGTCACAAATGACAAAAGGTAAGTCACTAAAAAGCAGTCACCAGAAGAGCTAGCATCATCATCCTCATTAGTATCACCACCATCGTCGTCATTGTCATTGTCCTCAGATGCCTCTGGAGGAGAAGAGGGAGACTTTACGAAGCTACCAAGGTGTGTCTATTGTCTTTCAATACGACCGACATGGGTGTTCACTTGACACAACTCATCATTGAGAGTGTTAAGGCGAGTATCCATACGTTGAAGCTACGCCATGATTGCTTTGAAGGTCACACCATCCGTGCAAGAAGAGGGTGTGGATGTGGATGGAGTGGAAGAAGCCGGAGGAGTTGCTGTCTTGGTCCATGGCCGCTTCGGTAGAAGCTGGGCCTTACTCCGTCGAACGGTTGCTGCATCTATGGCACACATGACGAAGAAGTGCTTCGACTCGGGATAGGAAACAGAGAAGTGGCAAATGATTCTCTTGATAGTAGAAGAAAGATAAGCTTATCATGGGTCATCGTATCCTTATAGACATTTATAAAGGAGAGTATGAAGTGAGAGGGAAAATCAATGGTAAGCCTTTCAAGGAGGGACAACAAAAATTGAGCACGAGGCTCAGTAATTGAATTATAGTGAGACAAGGGATGTAAAACAAATGTCATCACCATATTCTGGAACCTCGGGCCTTTAGCAAAGGTCGAGCAAGGGGTGTTTTGATGAGCACACCAAGATGAAGGTGTCTTATAAAATAGAGACATGAGCTCATCTTTAGACACAGTCTTAAGACGATCACAGCCGGGGTAGTTAGGATGTGGACCCTCAATACGTGTAGCACCTCGTATATAAGATCCGGAGTAACTACAATGTGCGTACCTTGAACGTGAGTGATGAAATGAGATACAGTATCGGGAAAATCCGATAGGATGACTTAGTGTTCCAAATGAATGCCTCATCGAGAAAAGTCCTTAAAAAGTCCTTACAGGCTTTATCATCACGGAACCTGACATGTGGGGGGGTATAATTAGAAGTAGAAGCCTTGGAACAAAGAGGGTTCCGGGACGGAGTAGACTTATGTTTAGGTGCCATAAAGCAACTAACCAAGAGAGAGAGAGAGAGAGAGAGAGAGAGAGAGAGAGAGAGAGAGAGAGAGAGAAAGAGAGAGAGAGAGAGAGACAAAAAAGTACCAACACAGATCAATATCAATATGATAGAGAAAAAAATGTATGTATGCATGAAAAATGTACGAGCATGTGACATGCAACAGTAAAAACATCATGGGCTCAGCCCAATCCAAACCTACCAGCACACATGCTTTCAACATAATAAACACACATCTATAATGCATGAAACATTGTTATAATGCAAATGTGATGCAATGCATGAACTTTTTAAGACCATTTGAACAAAACCCATCCCAAAATTTTTGCAAAGACCTCATTAATTTTGAAAAATCCCAAAATCTTTCAAAAACCCTAAAAGTTAGGTCAAAAGAGATGAAATGCATGATTAAATGAGAGAAATGGAATCACACTAGAGGAAGAAAATGATCTTGAGGCCGAAGGTTGAGTGGGGAAGAGGTTTAGAGTGAGATAAGAGTGTTTGGGAAGGTGAGGAGTTAGAAAGAGTTGAGAGAGATCACATTGAAGCTTTATATAAGAATCCATGATTCTTGATGGATCGAGAGGTGTCGAGATTTAAGTTTTGATAGATAGAGCTATCGAGAAGATATCGAGGGGTGTCCACAGCAAAGTGACCTCGATGGATCAAGAAGCTATCAAGAATCTATTGAGCATACAGAAACTTTCTCGACAAATTGAGAAGCTATCGAGACAAAACTCAAAAACTTCGATGGATCAAAATTGTGATAATAGCTATTGAGAAAGGAAGCTTAAGAGGCTTGATAGATAGCCTAACTGTCGAGAGGTGTTCAGTAGCTGTCAAGATTGCTCAAAAACAGTTTTTCAATAAAAGAAAACCACAGATATGAATGCAATCAAGCATGCTACATAACCAAAGATCCAAACAACATTTTAAACTCTTAAAATCATCTCTCAACAAGAAAAATGTCAAGCATATAGATCCAAAACATGCACACACACACACACACACATACACACACACACACACACCACTACGAAAAAAGGGTTATAGTTGCGTTTGGAAAACGCAGCTATAAACCTTAAAAACGTAGCTATAGGTTATTGCTGCGTTTTCCATAGCCGTATTTCCAAACGCGGCCTATCCTGCGCGACAATAGCCCCTTGTAGGGGTTTATAGCCACGTTTTTATAAATGCACCTAGAGGTACCCCTATAACTGCGTTTTTTTACCCCTATAGCTGCATTTTTCACCCCTTTATAAGCTGAGACCTATAGCTACGTTTTGTAAAATACGCAGCTTTAGACACGCTTTGGGTTGCGTTTAAAACGTAGCTATATGTACAGTTTTGGCTACGCTTTCAAAACCCGGCTAAAGCCTCTTACAGCTGCGTTTAAAAAACGCAGCTATAGGTTTTTTTTAAAACCAAAAAAAAAAAAAAAATTTGGGTTTTTTTTCCCCCAAAAAATTCAAAATTCAAAGCTAGAAAATTCAAAATCAAACACAAACCCAGAAAAATTAAAATCTAACACAACATACTCATATTACAAACACAACGTCTCCAAAATATAAGAACACAAACCAATGAATCTCCTCTCATTCAACAAAACCAACCTAATATTAGCAACATAAGCACAATATCAGCAACTCAATCTCCTCTCACAAACCCATTTAAACATAAGCATAATATGAGCAACACAATAGCACGAATTCAAGCACAAATCCAAAAAATTCAAAATCAAAAATCAAATCTAAATCAAGACATAGACACAAATATTTCTAGAATATCCACTTCATTCAAAATTTTTAGCATTTCGTCCGTTTTCTTACTAACTAAACATAAAATAAGAAAAAAAAAACTAGATCTATAGACAAAAAAAACACAGCCAAAGCAAAAAGAGAGATAAGGGAAGGAAAAGAAGAAGGGCTAATTGGTGTGGATGGCATCGGCGTGGCTGGAGATGGTGTTAGTGTGCTTGAGATGAAGAAAAAAAGAGAGAAAGAAATAAAAAAGAAAAAAAGAAAGAAAGAAGCTCATGGTCATGACTTATGGAAGAAAGAAAGAAAGAAACTCAGGAAGACAATAAAAAGAATGAGCAAAAAAGAAAAGATGATGTGGGGGTAGGTGGGAAAGTGGCAGATGTCATTCAGCGATTTTTTTTTTTTTTTTTGTGTGTTACCTATAGCCGCGTTTTTACTATAGGTCATCCTTAAAAGATATCTCAAGCCATCCTTGTTTTTTACTAATAATTAGAGCTGAATAATTTATTTTTTTAAAAAAGGACCTATAGCCGTGTTTTTAAAAACGCGGCAATACGACCTCCTTAAAAAAATATCTCAGGCCATCCTTGTTTTTTCCTGAATAATTATAGAAGAATAACTTTTTTTTTAATAAAAAAAAGAGGACCTATAGCCGTGTTTTTAAAAACGCGGCTATAGGTAACACACAAACATGATGTCCTGGTATATATTTTTTTGTGAGTTACCTATAGCCGTGTTTTTAAAAACGCGGCTATAGGTCTGCCTTAAAAAAATATCTCAGGCCATCCTTGCCGGATAATTATAGACGAATATATATATATATATATATATATATATTTAAAAAGAGGACCTATAGTTGCGTTTATAAAAATGCACAAAAAAAAAAATTATTCAACTATAGGTCGTCTTTTAAAAAAAAATTATTTTGCTTAAAACACAGCTATAGGTCCAGTTGAAAAAAGACTTTTTTAAAGAGTGCCTATAGCTGCGTTTTTCAAAAAAACGCGGCTATAGCTAACTTGTAGCTATGTTTTAAAATGCAGCTATTGGTTAGCTATAGCCGTGTCTTTTTAAAACGTAGCTATAGGTTAGCTATAGCCGCGTTTTTTAAGAAATGCAGCTATAGTTCCCTCTTAAAAAAAAAAAAAAAAAATTCGATTGGACCTATAGTTGCGTTTTTTGAACGCAGCTATAGAATTAACCTATAGCCACATTTTAAAAACGTAGCTATAGGTTTGCTATAGCCACTTTTTAAAAAAACTCAGCTATTGTTTAAGTCTAGAGCCGCGTCTTTTGTAAACGCGGCGAAAAAAAACGCGGCTATAGCCCACGTTTTTTGTAGTGCGCGCGCGCGCGCGCACACACACACACACACACTAAATAAGTCTAATAAATTTTATATTTCAAAAACAAGTCAAGACAACACGGCTATAGCCAGCGTTTTTTGCAGTGCACACACACATTAAATAAGTCTAACCAATTTTATATTTCAAAAACAAGTCAAGACAACGCGGCTATTGCCTGTGTTTTTTGTAGTGCACACACACATACACTAAATAAGTCTAACCAATTTTATATTTCAAAAATAAGTCAAGATAGTTTAGTGAGCAAACATTAACACATATATTCCTTGTGGTGGCCAAATCACATTGTACCTGCACATGTATCAAAAATAGCAAAGAATATTGCGTGTTATGTGTGAAAAACATTGCAAGATTGCACAAGTTTCTACATGTTATGATGATTTGAAATATAAGAAAATCACTTTAACTTACACATAATCATAACTGCTTGATAGCGACTATCGCCTTCGAGGTATATCTTATAATTCCCACATCTCTTAGAAGACATGCTTGCAATCATGTATAAAGCATTTTGATTCTTTTTGCTTTTATTTTTCTTTACATATTTTCTTTTGTTAAGCATATCATTCATGGGCATATAAGAGAGAGAAAAGAAATGCCCAATGATGTTAAGCTTTTGACATTGCATTTTTGCTATTATTTCATGATTGACGGGCAACAGTGGTGAGATGGTTATTTATGCATTTCTCTTAAGATTTTCTAGTCCTACTCGTTAAAAAGAGTGATACGAGTGTTAAGTACAAAAGATTACTTAATCTTATTCATCACAAACACGAGCCACAAAGCTCACTTGCTCAGTTGTGCATAGAGATGCTCATCTAAGCTACAACAAATACAAAGTTTAGAAAATTTTGTTTCAATGGCCATCTAAGGTACATAAGTACCGATGTACACAAATACACACTGTTTTTGTATTTTTCTGATTTTTCAATTTTTGTATTTTTTTATTTTTATGAAAAACAAAATAAAGAATAACTGAAAACAATAAACAAAAACATGTTAAACAAAGCATAGCATAAATCTAGACTGACTCAAAACAAGAAAGCAAAACACATAAGTAATGCAATAAAAAAATAGAGGGAGAGAGAGAAAAGTGATAAAATCACTTCGAGCCTTTTTCCTTTCACACCTTGGAAGAACCTTTTCGTTTAGTGAACCCTTGATCCGGCAGTGAAGGGGAAGAACTGAAACCGTTCAAGTTTGAAAGGAACATGAGGGCTTTGAGTAGATCTCCAAAAGGAGCAAGAAAGGACAGAAACTGATTCTGGTTTCCCGATGAGATCATACTGTTGCTCTGTTGAGTTGCTAACCACTTATTGGAGTTAGGTCGAGTATGTCTAGTCGCTCTACAGTGATGACAGAGATGCTGCTTTTTCTATTTAGACTTTGGGTATTGCCCTTCTTAGCCTTAGGGTTTCTAGCATCTTTCTTATCAAGCTTAGGGAGTGCTCCTAAGATAGATTTACTCTTGTCTATGTTCTTTCTAGCTAAAACAGTTTTCACATCATTATTATCAGATTCAATATTATTAGTAGGAGAAACAAATACAGTAGTACTGGAAGAAGCAATATTAGGAGAAGAGAAATAATACCCTAAATCGGTTCGATTAGAAGTAGATTTCTAAAGGCTAAGCATCTCATCAAGCTTTGCATTTGAAATCCTCTCCAACTAAGCTTTGATTTGAAACAGCACCGCTTCAAGTTTCTAGATCTTCTCAGCCAAGATAATATTCTCAAACCTCAGTGCTCCAGTGGTCTGTGTACGTTTTTAGACCCCTTAAACCAGCAAGTTGTTTAATCTAGTTATTTAACCAAGTGATTACTTAGATAGATTATGTATATCTAGGTTAAATCAAAACAAGCAGAAACAATAAAGCAGCGAAAAATAAAGAACACAATAATATGATGACCCAGAAAAACTACACGATAAAAAACCTAGTGAGGATTTAACCTAATTATCCTCAAGGTAAACTGAATCCACTATGAAAGAATTGAAGTTTACACAATAGCGACTTATACCGCCAACATCCTATTGCTACCTCGAGTAGGAAACTTACTAGTACGACCACGTGATAGCATCGAGTCCACGAACTACTTCTTTCTTGGATTCCCAGCAAGCACAAGCACTCCTGCTTGTATATCTTTAAGCTTTGAAATCTGTAACCGAAACGATCATTAAGTTCTTGACATAATCTTGATCCTTGATAACCCTAAGTATGTGTGAAGGCAAACACCTCTAAATCTCACAAAAGATTCACACACACAGCATAAAGAGCATCATTAAAATGTGGCTAGGGTTTTCCCTTTTATACCTAGGACAAAACATAAAACCCTACATGTAAAGCAGGCTTGGACTAAGTTGGAAAATTCTGTAGAAAAGCAATCTGCACGACTTTCGATCGGTTGAGTCTAATTCTCGATCGATCGAGCCAGGCAGATTTACACAGTAAATCCTATAGCAACTCGATTCCAATTTTACATAAAAGACACATATTTTGAGCATGTCTAAACAAGACTAAAACATTTTGATCATGGTTTGCCAACATTACAAATTAGTGTTCTAATACATTTAAACTTAAAGGTCTTAAAACCCAACAAACTCCCCCTTTGGCAATCTGTGACAAAACACAAACTTAAACAAAATACTCAAAGTTACAAAAACAGCTCAAAAAAAAAAAATGTCCAATCATATCAAATTCAATCCTAGCTACTATCCATTAGTTGCAAGTGTAGACAGCAGCACGACTGAATCAACCTGTATATTCCTGTAACACTTAGCAAACACATAAGCGCAAGTGTGGAAAGAAAGACAAAAAAAATAGTAAAACAACAAATATGCAAACTAACACTCCCCTTAAGTTAGTTACATGAAAAAATTTATGTTCTATCCCTTTCAAAAACAATTTCAACCCCCCCTAAACAAAACATACTTTTCTAAATTTCATATATTTCTCCCCCTTTTTGTCACGTATTGACAAAGACAACTCAATCAAAGAGTAAATAGAAAACATACGCAACAAAGGATTTAAAAACAGATTTCTCCCCTTATAAAAATAGGAAAAACAAAACAAATTTTGAAAAAAATAGTTTTGAGGAAAATATAGGAGGCGAGGATAAAAAAAACACAAACCAAACTAAAAAAAATTTGAAGTTATGCATGAACACAAATAATCTCTCTTTTAATAAGTGCAAACTTGACACTATATGACCCATAAACAGTTGTATGAGTAGAGAAAATATTTGCATATTGATTATCCATCATATCTCTTAAGAAAAATATTGTCTGTAATTCACAAAAAAAACATATACTAAAATGTACAAAGGACTCAAAAATTAATCAATTACTTTTTTAAATCAAGTTGAGTATCCAATTTAGCAAAGTGTATGCATGTTATGTGTGAAAATAATGAGAGATATTACTGCAAAACTACAAGATGGATAAAAAAAAATGCAATGCATGTGAATTCTAAACACAAATGACACATGAAAAAAAAAATTTTGGTCAAAAATTTAAAAACTGAAAATTATCTGTTTCGATCGATCAAGCATTGATCGAATACCAATCGAGTCAGGCAAAAGGTAATGATTAAAAATCAAGGGATTTTCGATCAGTCAAGAAAACACATTCGATCGATTGAAATTCTGGAGAACAGAATTTTTGAAAAAACAACAAAAGATTTTGCAAAAATCACTCAAACCAAGTTATTTCGTGGATGAAATGTATGAAAATGAGTTTAAATTTTTTCAAAAACACGAGTTTCCAACCCAGAACTTCAAAACAAAGTTTCTAATCATCAAAAACAGAATTTTTGCCAACCCTTGAACATATTTTGCATCAAAGACCATGGAAAACATAATCTTTGATGGTCACAACTAGATCACACACAATAACATGTACCAAGTTTAGCAAAGAATAACTTGTGAAGTGTGTGCAACTAGCAAAAGCTTAAGATACATGTGAGGTGATAAGTAGATAGTAATCAATCACAATTTCTACAAAATCCATCACATAAATTTAAGAGAGACTATCCCTTAAAGAGTTACATCATATAATTCCCATATCTCATAGAATAAAAGTTTGCAATTATGTAAGTTTTTTGTATTTGCCTCATAATGTACATACCAATTTTATTTGATCAGAAACTAATTAAGTATTAGCTGGGATAATGTAACACCAATTTTATTTGATTGATTTAATTATAGTCCAATAATGTACACACTAATTTCAGCATTTAAACCGAGGCTACACCTTACGTTCTTTTTGTGCATATGCTTCATTTTCTCGAGCACACAATCTTACGATATGCACTAAAGTGTTCATGATTGGCTAGTAAATAGTGGTGAGATGATTATGTATGCCTTTCTCATTAAGATTAAGTCTGACAATCGAAGGCATGTGACTTTAAGATCAAGACAAAGTGATCAAAAACTATAAACATCTTCCCATACAACATACAACAAAGCTCAAACTAGTAAAGTGTAATAAATAAGCTCATCCAAGTTAAACAAGGTACATAAACAAGTTATGTAAAAATAATATGGCCAACCTTGACTACACATTTATGATGTGTAAAACAAAACAAAAAAAAAAAAACAAAAAAAAATCTTTTTGGATTTTCAAAAAAAATTTCTTATGACCAAACATAAAAAGCACACATTATGCTTAATGTATAGAATGCAAATGCAATGCATGACAGTGCAAAACTAAGCTATAGAGGGTACACAAATAAGAAATATCAATTTCTTAATTAACCCTTGAGTACATGTACTAACTAGTACATACTCACATAAAATTAGAAATAGCTTAGCACTTATATAACACATACTATTCAAGTTTCTCCACAATATTAAGCATGTTCTAAATCAAGAGAGAGACATTATAACTCATGTAATCCTCAAAACAAATAAAAAAAGACACAAAATAAAATATTTTTGTCTTTTTGAAAATTTTCAATGTTTTTGGATTTTTGAAAAATCAAAACAAACTAAGAAAATAAAACAACCAAAAACTAAAAGAAAATATGTCCACAAGTAATTGAAAAAATTAAATCAGGGACAAGTCAACAACACTCACCTTAGAGAATCTTTTCTCACCCATATAGCACAAGTCTTCGGCTTTGTAAGTGAAAATCCTTGAGAAGCAGAGTGTATTTGAGAGATTACACCAATCTTTTGAGAAAGACTAAAATCCTGCAAATTCATTTCACAAGCCAACAAACTTAAATTTTTCAAAAGAATATGAAACAATTTGCATGGCCTTATGGCAAGAAAAATATCATCACGTATCCTAAATTGAAATACAGAATATTTAAATTTCAATTTATTACAATTAGGACGAATATGACCAGAAACACCACAAAAGTGACAAATAGGAACAAATTTAGGAACATCAGTATTCCTAACAGCAAATCTAGTCTCAGATTTTGGTTTTTGCCTCAACAAAGAACAATTTGGTCTAATATGACCAACAACACCTCAAAAGTGACAAGTAGGCACAAAAAAAAATTTCTTTTGCACACTAGCAGTAGGTTTAGACATAGGTTTTGAAACTTCAGCGTCTACATCAGAACTTTTACCTTTGTTTAACGTAACAAATAAGCATTTTCTTTACTATTCCTCTTGAAATGAGGGATATAAACTTTCTCAGTTTTAGGCTTAAGAGAAATAGAAACACTTCTGTTATAAATAGTAGGCTTGGTACTAGTCAAATTTTCAATTTTAGCCTTAGATTCAACTAATTCATGTTCCAAACTTTTCATCTTCTCATCTTGAGAGGAAACTTGATTTCTCAAAAATTCATTCTTTTTATTAGATTCATCTAATCTCACAATTAATTCCTCTTTTTCAAGATCAGCCAATTTTAACTCTTCCTTGAATTTTTTAGCAATTTTCAAAGATTTCAATAATTCCTTAAGGAGAGTTTCACAGGCATTAATAAAATCAACAGAAATAACAGTGTCCTTTTTATTCAAATCATCACAGTAAAAAACAGTAAGACACTTAAAATTATCCATGATAACAGGGATCAATGATCAACTTTTAGATCAAAAGATCTAAACACTAGAGCTAACCTGCTTTGATACCGCTTGTACTTTTTTAGACCCCTTAAAGCAGCAAGTTGTTTAATCCAGTTATTTAACCAAGTGATTACTTAGATAAATTATGCATATCTAGGTTAAATCAAAACAATCAGAAACAATAAAGCAGCAGAAAATAAAGAACACAACAATATGATGAACTAGAAAAACCACATGGTAAAAAATTTGGAGAGGATTTAGCCTAACTATCCTCAAGGTAAACTAAATCCACTATGAAAGAATTGAAGTTTACACAATAGCGATTTAGACCGCTAACATCCTATTGCTACCTCGAGTAGGAAATTTACTACTGCGAGCATGTGACAGCTCCGAGTCCACGAACTACTTCTTTCTTGGATTCCCATCAAGCACAAGCACTCCTGCTTGTATATCTTTAAGCTTTGAAATCTACAACCGAAACGATCATTAAGTTCTTGACATAATCTTGATCCTTGATAACACTAAATATGTGTGAAGGCAAATACCTCTAGATCTCACAAAAGATTCACACACACAGCATAAAGAGCATCATTAAAACGTGGCTAGGGTTTTCTCTTTTATACTTAGGGCAAAACATAAAACCTTACACATAAAACGGGCTTGGGCTGAGTTGGAAAAAGCTGCAGAAAAACAATCTGCACGACTTTCGATCGGTTGAGTCTAATTCTTGATCGATCGAGCCAGGTAGATTTACACAGTAAATCCTGATGCAACTCGATTCCAACTTTACATAAAAGACATATACTTTGAGTACGTCTAAACAAAGCTAAAATATTTTGATCATGGCTTGTCAACATTACAAATTAGTGTTTTAATACATTTAAACCTAAAGGTCTTAGAACCCAACAGTTTGATTAGCTTCATCAAACTTTGTGGATATTTCTTCTCGTTCAAGCTCCATATCACTGAGTTTCTTATTTGTCAACCTATACAACTCCTCATGCTTTTCGGAGACTTTGTATAATTTTGCATAAGTTGTGTGGATGTTATCTTGCTCATCTATTTTTTCAAACTTAGACTCCACCAAGTCCTCTTCTTCATCCACATCTTCAACAATCCCCTCAATGGGATTTACAGTGGCAGTGAAGGCATTCAGGATTCCATCATCCTTATTTTTTGAATCATTCCTAGGTTCAGTGTCGCTCAATGTAGCAACAAGTGCCTTACTTTTCCCAATGGTCTTGAGATACGTAGGGCACTCCTATTTCATATGTCTAAAGCCTCTGAGAGAATAGTGTACTGGCCGCCATCACTAGCATCATTCTTTCCTTTGTCTTGTCTCTTGAATTAAGACAAACCGGATTGCTTGTGGTCTTTGTCAAATCCTTTTGCATTGACATTCTTCATAAACTTTTTGAGCTGCCTTGTGATATAGGATTTCATCTTAGAATCTTCATCATCAGAAGACTCATTTGTGTCACTGTTCTTGGCGTTCAGTACCATGTAATTTCCCTTACTTGATTTCTCAATTCTTGTCAAACCAAACTCATAGGTCTGCAGATTGCCAACTAGCTCTGTCAAAGGAATTTTTTCGATGTCCTTTGATTCCTCAATTGTAGTGATCTTGGCATGAAATCTCGCAAGTAGAGATTTGAGTACCTTTTATATAATCTTGGGTTAGGGAATGGTTTCCCCAAGATTAAAGGCTGAGTTCACTATGTCCTTGAGCTTGTCATAGAACTCATCAAACGACTCATTCTCCTTCATCTTGATCTCTTCGAAGCTTGTAGTGAGCCTCTGAAGTTTTAAATCCTTGATAGCCTTAGTTCCCTTATAGGTTGTCTGGAGGATGGTCCATGCTTCCCTAGCAGTTTTAGTAAAGGATATCTTCTTAAACTCCTCATTCGTGACCGCACTAAATAAAACATTCAATGCTCGACTATTGAAGTTAGCTGCCTTGATTTAAGCATCATCTCAATCGGCCGACGCTTCCTTTGGTATGGTCCAACCTATCTCCACAGCTTGTCACATTTTTTCATCTAATGACTGCAAGAAAGTTCTCATGTGTACTTTCTAGTATGTATAGTTAGTGCCATCAAATAAATAAGGTATAATCAACGATTGTCCTCTATCCATGACAACAAGGGTCAATGGATCACACAACAAAGATTAACCCTAATCGGAGTGTGCTCACTCTGATACCGCTTGATAGGTCAAGAATGTATTGACTCATTGTGATTAATTAATTAATTAATTAGCCAAATTAATCAATTAATTCAATTAACATGCAGTACACGTGGTAGCACAAACAAATCACCCACTAAATTAATATGTAGCAGAAAATAAACTTGACATGGTGATTTGTTTATGAATAGGGAAAACCTCCAAGGCAAAAACTCCATCTGGTGATTTTAAGGTCACCACTTTTGATAGTCCACTATTATCACAACAAGAAGTTACAAGTAAATGAATCCTAGTACCTTATATCAACCTACAGTTGAACCTTTACCCCAATATACAATTGGACTTGTTCTATAGTGACAATCTCTCTAGTTCAATGCATGGCTCCCAGTATGTGACTAACCAATAGATGTGCGGATCTTAGTATGCGGTTTATTCACCAACTTGAGAAAGAATGTTAGTTGCAAAGTTCTTTAGTTCATCAACACAATGAAGAGCACGAAGCTCCTTGGTTACAAAACCCAACGGCGTACAAACACAGAAGCTTTTTCAAGAGAAAGATGAACTAGGACAAATTCTATCTCTGGTCACAATTTGCATGAACAAAACTTTGTCTCACACTTGTGTAACCTTTGACAGCCCTTAAAATCCATCCTTATATATGTTTAGGGTTGTGAGAAAAGAGAGCCTAAACATGTATACACGGATTGGTGTGAAATTAGATTTGAAAAATTGATTTTCATAAATCTCGATAGACAGGTTATCTATCGAGCAGTTATCGAGCATCGGGCTAAACAAGGCTTTCAAATCTCGATAGATGCTATCTGTCGAGCTAGTTGTTGAACTTTAAAATTCAACACTTCTTCACTTGTTTTTTAAACAGATTTGCATGGTTTCAATACTTGAACTTGAATCTTGTTTCTTGAAGTATTAAACACATCCTATATTTACCCAATTACAAGTAAAGTGCGTTTTATCAAAAGATTAGCCAATTTTGAATGACATATGTTCTTAACATAATTCACATATGTCCTAACAGATCAGACTCCTTTGAAAGCTTGGGTTTCTAGGTCAGGCCACCCAAGTTAGCTATTCATCTTGGGAATTGGATATGGTTGAGAGTTGTGGCTCATTTGTGGTAGACTTTTGAAACCACCGAGTTCTTTGTTGGACTTGGACCCCTTTCTATTATGCAATGTTGAGCTCTCTTATTCGTGGCATGACTTTGTGTAGTTTTCCTAGGTTTTTATTAATTTTATTGGCTTGGGCCATTATGGGCAAATTTAGGGTTGTCCTTTTTGTAGAGTCCCTTCTATTTTTCCTTTTGCTGGTCTTATCGGACATTGTCTAAGTTTGGGCTTTGTCCCCGCAAGTGCTCACATGATTTGGACATTTCATGGGCTTAGGCTCACTCGTTGTAGCTCATGGAAATAATAAGTTGGAAGACTCTAAAGAACACACACTGTTATTCTAATTTATATTCTTATAATTGATTTTAAATTTTATTCTATATTTAAATACTTCAATATAATCTTCTTTTGTGTCATATATTTTTCTAAGTGTGCGTTTGGATTGGGATGGAAAATTAAAATTATTTTACTGTATATCTTATTTTTGTTACTATTTATGGGTCCTACTGTATTTTTTGGTACTATTTATAGCCTCCACTGTACTATTTCAACTAACTTTTTCGCCTTTTTTATTATCTTGTTTTTGTCTTATAATTTGAATTTCATAAAATGGAATAAAATAAAGAAAGAGTTTCTTACAACTTCCTGAAAAATTTGTTACAATCCGATTAGATATTTTTAGCAATAAGTTTTCAGTTTCAGCAAAATTAGTGGTATCTAGACACATCCTAAATGGTAGAATAATTAGTTCTATATACAAAATACAGTTATAATATATGTCTATTAATAATGATGCTAATTATTAAAATTCACATTTATATAAAAAAAATGTGTCTATTACTGCATTGCACTAATAATTGCCTAATTTTAAAATAAAAGAACGAGAAACTGCGTGTTCTTTTCGGCCAAAACAATTTCATGGTAATTAACTAGCCAGAATTGCTGACTTGGAATTGCAAGGTTTCACACCTCCTTGCGATGATACTGTTATTGCTGTCTCATTATTCCACCAACCAACTTGCATTTCATACAAAGGCCACATTAAAGAACTTTCATTGGTATAAAGTTAAAAAGGGATAAAGATTAGATGATGTAGAGCTTCTGCTATGTTAGATTCTAAGAAATTAGGAATTAATGTATTAGAACTTCAATATGTATATATTGGCAAACCATGATCAAAACGTTTAGTCTAGATTTAGACTGCTTGAAGTGCGTGTTTATGTAAAGTTGGAATCGATTAATTTCAAGAAATTACTATTCAATTTTTGCAAGGCTCGATTGATCGAAAATTAGACTTGATCGATCGAAGCTAGTGCAGAATGTTTTTCTGTAGAATTTTTCCAACTTAATCCAAGCCCGTTTGACGTGTAGGGTTTTATATTTTATGTCTCATATAAATAGAAAAGCCCTAGCCACGTTTTTGTGGTTGTGGTTGTGGTTGTTGTTGCTATGTGTGTGAATCTCTTGTGAGCTGAGAAAATCAGAATTGCTCTCTCTCTCGTTGTGATTTTTATATAAAACTTTAGCCGATACTGGATAATGTTGGATACTGAATAGGTGTTTATTGTTTTTCATTATTTTGTTTTCTTTATCATTTGTTTTTTGTCGAGCTAGAGGTGTTCACATAAATACATACTTAGGGTTATTAAGCTCAAGATTGATATCAAGAGCTTGGTGATCGCTTCAGTTGCTGTCTCAAGAGCTTAAAGAAAAACAAGTGATATACTTGTGGATGCTGTGGATCTGAGAAAGAAGTAGTCCATGGATTCAAAGCTGCCATGTGGTCGTGGTAGTAAGTTTTTTACTTGAGGTAGCAATAAGATGTTAGTGATCTATGTCGCTATTGTAAAACTTCAATTATTTCATAGTGGATTCTGTTTTATCTTGAGGATAGCTAAGTTAAATCCTCCTCAGGTTTTTTACCGATTTGATTTTTCTAAGTTATCATGTCGTGTGTTATTTACTTTTCCGCACTCTTTACATGATATGATTTGTTTGTGTTAACCTAGATTTGAATAATTTATTTAAGTAATCACTTGACTAAATAACTAGGTCAATCAACTGGTGTTTTAAGGGGTCTAAAAACGTACATGCTACATGAACACTAATGCAAAAGGTGCTAGGGCAATATTTAAAAGGGAACTCCTTGCATTTTGATAATTAAATTGAAGTAAAAAAATATTTTTACTTAAAATCTTTTCTTTTAATTTTTTTAGATGAAATATTAATATTTAAAATTTTGTATTCAAGTGAAATTTTTTTCTCTTTTTTAATTGATAATATTGCTAATATACTTACTCTTTCTTATACATATGATAAAATATATATATATATATATATATATTTTTTTTACTATGGTGGGGGGGGGGGGGGGGGGCTTCCTTTAACTTGCCCATTTTTTGGGGGTATTAAGGCATGAACTTTGTATGATGAATGTGATACATGTCAGTTAGGTCACTTATTTTTCTGTTCATAAAAGTGGTCAATAGTATTAACTTAAGAATTTGGGTAAAATATAGTAACACCTTTGATGTTTG
This sequence comes from Castanopsis chinensis, assembly GCA_032878915.1. Classification (NCBI taxonomy): domain Eukaryota; kingdom Viridiplantae; phylum Streptophyta; class Magnoliopsida; order Fagales; family Fagaceae; genus Castanopsis; species Castanopsis chinensis. The sequence continues at coordinate 5,136,670 of JAVQMG010000115.1, read as the reverse complement.
GGTTAATGCTAGCCGGGTCCAACACATTTCAAAATTAATTAACCAATTTGATCCTTAATCACCGTGACAGAGAGAAAAACATATATAAGTAATAGTTTAGGGACTCTACTGGGTTTAGGGGTCAAGTTGATCATTTTTAAAATATCTTAGATTTGGTGGGTATTAGCTCAAACTCATTAACGTTGATTGTATTTTACCCTATGAATTTTAAAGCCAAATATGATGCAACTCTTTTATGAAATCACCCATAACTTGTTGAATAGCTTAAGCGGACAACTTAACCCATTTAATAAAAAATTTGTAGCTACCAATATCCATTTGGAATAGAAAATTTTATTTCCTATCAACTTTTTATTGCATGGGATCCAAATCCCAAGGTGAGGGTCTAGTATAGAGTCGAGGTAATAACAAAGAGGGATTGGCTTAGACTGGTCATAAAAAGAGCATGAACTTTTTTTTTATTTTTAATTTTAATTAACACAAACTTTCATTTGAACTCCAATAGTAGCAGAAACAAGCATGTCTCTCTTCCAAGCATCCCGAACAAAAGTTGGGAAGGAAGAATATATTATTACAGCTGATAAAACAATATATTCACACCACAAGAACATTTAGCAAGAGTATAGGCAACATTATTTAGATCCCTCGTGGGTAAAAAAAGAGTATGAACTGCCAGAGTTGCAAAGTACGATCACATAATTATTGTGATCCTATGAACTTAATATATTATTATCGAACTACATACCCAATGTAGTGATATTAGTATCTTGTTGTCCTATGCATATAGCTCTAAGTTGGATAGCCTAGGCGTTGGAATCGCACATAAAGGTGTTGATTTCTCCAAAACAACACCAAAATTTTCTGAGGAATCTTGCTCTACTCCATTCGGTGAATTCCACTCGAACAAATGCAACAATGAAGCCAACACATGCATCAACATTCTCTCACCTAAGGGAAGCCCTGCGCAAATTCTCCTTCCGACCCCAAACGGAAGATAGTGATGACTATTACCGTGGTAATCCAATTTGATCCCATCACCCAAAACCTCTCAGGTCTAAATTCATAAGGATTATCCCAAAACTCTGGGTCCCTATGCATTGTCCAGACATTCAAAAAGACCTTTGTACCTTTCGGTATGGTGTAACCACCCACATTGCAAGATTGTGTTGGGCAACGAGGCAGTAACAATGGGGCTGCTGGGTGCAATCTTAGCGTTTCCTTTACCACTGCATTCAAATATTCCAATTTGGATATGTGGAATTCTTCAACAGTATTGTTAACACCAACCACAGTTGTTAATTCTTCCTGGGATTTTCTCATAACTTCTGGATGTAGGATCATTTCTGTCATTGCCCACTCGACCATGGTTGATGTAGTGTCAGTACCACCGATCACGATGTCCTGTTAACTAAAAAACTATCAAGTATAATATTATATATATCAGGAATGACAGGTTTTTGGGCATAGGTTCATCATTCATTCATATTGGTGAGAAATAAAATCAAAAGGTTTAATTATTATTTTGTTCTCTAACATGCATTCACCTTACGGTCAAGAGTCAAACATTCTAAATATATTAGTTTGGTTTCTAACTTTTTGGTATTGTATGAAAATAATTCATATAATTATTTATTTTGATACAATACCAAAAGATTAGGAATTAAATTGATACATTTAACTAAGTTGTATACAGTGAGGTTTAGTTATGTTTTGGAGTTTTGGGCTGTATTTAGCACCATTTACCTTGTGGTGCAGTTTGCCCAAAAATCTCACCCACCTCATCTTATGAATTGGTCACCATGCAATGCGGTTTGATCTGTGCTAGGCTACAGGCTAGGCCTTTAAACCAAAAAAATTTGGGTTGTTTTGGGCTAGCCCAAATGTTTTCCCCCTCCCCCCCTCCCCTTGTTTTGGGCTGATTTAAAGTAGCCAGTAAGGGTCATCAATGAACCGGGTCGGGCCGGCCGGCCCATTTTCACTTGGCCCATGGGCATAATGGGCTGGGCATAATGGGCTATTAACTAGTTAACGGACCTTTGTAGCTGGGTAAAGAGAAACTTCAGCCACATGACCCTGCCTATGGGCATTGCCTATTTTGTCTTTAGCAGCTGGGGCTGCTGGGTGCCTAATGGGCTTTCCTTTACCTGTGTTAGCATATTATTTTTATTTTTATAAGGAAAGAATCAATTTTTTTATAAGGGAATAATCAATCTATTTTTTTAAAGGAAAGAATTAAAGAGTTTAATACTTAATCACAATTTTTTTTTTTACATTCAAATCTATTTAATTTTTTGTTTTATTGATGGAAACTTATTTAATTTTTTTTATCATGGCTTTAAATTTTTTTATTTTATCTTTAATAAAAAAAATGTCAAATGGTTAATTCAAATTTGCTAGACTATTAGAAAAATATATATTTAGTAAACTAAGTTTAACACAATTACTTCGAGTATCTTAGTGGTTGAGGGCTTAAGAAATTACTCTATAATATCTCAAGATGAATTCTTCATACACTTCCTATATATTTTTGTTATGAATTATAAGTTATTGGGCTGGGCAACCATTTACCTTTGGGCTAGCCCATCTTACCCACCTGGGCATAAAAATTGGCACCATGCCTGACTTTGATCTGGGCTAGGCTGGGCTGCCCATGAGCCTTAATAAAATTTGGGTTGTTTTGGGCTAGCCCAAATGTTTTCCCCCTCCCCCCCTCCCCTTGTTTTGGGCTGATTTAAAGTAGCCAGAGGTGTTTATAGGTGTAAAGGGGCTTTTATTTTTATTTTTTATTTTTTAACGAACCAACTACCTGCTAGTATTGCAAACACCAGTTACTACTAATAATTATGATAGTAGCTTTATGAAAAACCATGACAGTAACTTTCGAGTAAAAAAAAACACAACTTTCAAAACAATAAATATATAACTTTTTTTTTTGAGAAAGAATAAATATATAACTTTGTAACACAAATTAACAAATATAAATATAACATGTAAAAAAATATAACCAATATAACCTATAAACATGTTAAACAAATATAACCTGTAACGTTTTTATATATATATAGATCAATAGAGGTTTGGCCAGTGCTGCTTTTGCACTTTTACTGTGGCAGGCCGGTGGTGCAGTGACTACATTTTGCATTTGGTTTAACTAAGGTTGAAATTGTTTTTTGTACACATAAAACAAACAACCAAAATAGTATCTGAACCAAACTAAAAGGACAAAAAATACAACATTTTGAAGGTCTTATGGTTCTGAAAGTTCAAAAAGCGTGTAAAACACCTTTGAATGTTTAGACCTCCAAATTACAAATTACCAATTCAAGCTTATAAACAAACAATGTACGTGTGGAAAATGTAAATTAGCTAAAACAGAATTGATAACATAATCTAAATCAAATAAAATCACATCCACAACAGAAATTAAATGGCAAAGATTAAGGGAAGAGAAATGCAAATACAAGGACAACACAACGATGTGTTATCGAAGAGGAAACCGAAGCCCTCGGCGTAAAACCTCTCCACCGCCCTTCAAGCAATCAATAATCCGCTAAAGAATGTAGATGGGATACATGGACAACAGAAAACCCTTCAAGCCTAATCTACCCAGTGTACCTAAGCTCTCCAAGCTCCTACTCCAACGAGGTTGCGTCGAACCTATTTCTTCTTTAGCTTACCAGATTCCGCTATAGCCCATAGCATCAACTAATATGAAATTGGTCCCTTCTTAACTGCTTCCCAAAGCACCAAACAGCCTTCTCACAGATATGGGTATGGTGAGAAAAGGTTTTGGTAATGTACCTCTCAAGTATATAACAATTGAGAGGAAGAGAGTAGAAAAATTTGGAGAGTCTCTATGTGAAGATTGTGGATTAGTCAATCTTGTTTTTCTTTAGGGTTTTTCTCTCAAAATTCTCCTTGGAAGCTCTTTACATTTCGTAAGTATAAGGGGTATTCATACTGGAGTGAGAAAGGAACGCGAAGAGTCAGGTTTTTCCAAACAGGGCTGGCTGGCGACTTGGCCTCGCGACTTGACTGAGTCACGAGTTCAAGTCGCGAGCAAACAGAATGGCCAGCCTGGACTTTTTGTCCTGTAGTGCTACAGCTGGCGTGACTATTCATCTTCTCAGCATGCTTCACTTGTGTGCATTATCTGGTGGCTTGCAAGCCGCGAGCCACTTGCGAGATCCAGCCGCGAGTCCCTGCTTCACTGCACAATCTTGAGCATTTCTTCACACTTTCTCACACACTACCCTTACAAGAATCCCACCTAAATACAGGGTTTCTAAGTGCCGAATTACAAGCAAATTGGCACGAAATAAAGCCAACAAAATGGTTCATAAATTTCAACCTTACAGGTTTCATTAAGAACTTGGAACTCAATAGCAAGAATACTAGCAAGTATTAAAAATGGAAAATTAGTAGTTATTTTGAAGTATAATGAACGTAATGTTCTCAGCTCCTAAATGTGTAATGGATTTTATTATTAAATCAATTAATAGGATCCATTATCATGTAAGAAGTTCAAATACCACGTTTTTCTTTTGTGTGCACGTTTGTTTTTAAAGAAAAAGAAAGAAAAAGTAATTGTCCAATATTACTTAAGAGAATATGTTGTGTATAGTATATATATAATTCGTTCAACTCTCTCTTAAAAGTTATTGTGGAATTTGAGTGCATTTTTGAATTGTGATATACTTTTATGTTAAAACTTAGAATCCTGTTCTCTCTCCTTTGTTATGAGTGTGTGTTTGTTTCTATGAAAAAAAAGAAAAAAAAAAAAAAAGAAAAAAGAGGAGAATTGAATAATTTATCAAATGAAATACCATGAGCATGGCCTTAATTTGTACTAGAGAGATTGATTTTCCAGTGCCCTTCTCCCTGAAGTCTAGGATGAACTGCATAAAGTCCTTGCCACGAAACTCTCTTGGCCCCTCTTGTTTTACGCTGCTCAATCTTTTCCGTTGTTCTATAACACGTTCAAAGATCCTCCCAATCCAAAGTGATACTTTCTTCATTTCCCTCTCCACTCCTTGTATGTCAAACCTTGCAAGGGTTGGACAGAAATCCGAAACATTGGGTTTTCCCAATATAACTGTCAGTTGCATGGCTGCTGCACGAAATTCTGCACCAAGATTGGTCCCTTCCTCTCCTTCAATTGTGCCACCCCAAAACATACTAGCGATCATATTAATCACTGTTGAAAACGCAATTTCACCAACATTAATTGCTATTCCAACCTTGCCATACATATCTCTAATACACTTCTTTACCTCATTTCTCCTAAGGGTGGAGGAAGCATCAAGGTTTGAGCTACTTAGGGCTTGTTTGGTTTAAAAAAAATGGTCACTCATTACTCGTCACTCAGTTTTCATCACCCATCACCCATCACTCATCACTTAAAATACCCAATTTTCTAATACTACTTGTTTGGTTTGTTTTCACTTCACATCACTTAAATATTTTCACCTTTTTTGTGGGTCCCATGCCTTAGTGAGTGTTAGATCCTTCTGTTTCCTTTCTTGCGGAACCCATTCCCAGGCCATTTCCTTCACTTCTCTAGAACCCCTTCACCCTTTCAACAAAGTGCCTCTCCCACCATTCTCTTCCTCTCTTAGTAGCTCCAAAAAAATCAAAGCTCAAAAAATTAAAGCAGAGAGCAAAGCACAGAAAGTTCCGGCGTCCATCACGTGCAAGGCCGATACGGCGGCGCTCTACGTCACGTGTGACTCCAATACCCACTCAGAGTCCAAACAGAGCCGATCTCCACCTCACCAGGTCCAGACAGCAGTGATCTCCACCTCACCGAGTCCAACCAGCGCCGATCTCCACCTCACCGGATCCAAACAGTGTCGATCTCCACCTCACCGAGTGGTTTGTGGCTTGTGATGTGTTGGTTGTGGCCTGTGATGGGTGTTGTGGATGACCATTGTTGAGGTGGGTTTGTGATGGTGATAACTATTTTATTTTATTTTAATTTGAGTCGTGGTGGGCTGGTTGTGGTTGCGACAGTGGGTGGTGGGTGGTTGTGATTGGGTTGATTGTGCTGATGGAGTTGGCTGGGTTTGGGGTTGTTGGGTCTGTGTTTGGCTGATTTGGGGTTGTTAGGTTCGGCGGTGGAGCTAGCTCACTGGGGATGAAGAGGGAAGTGAAAGTGAGAAGAGTGAGGGAAATGAGAAGAGGGAGCAAAATTTTTTTAGAGAACTGAAATGAAACGGAGGAGCTCTAATGGTAATAACTCAGCCAGTTCCGGATGTGACAATGCACTGGCTTTTGGGGCCCACACTCTTCACTTATTTATGGACATGCCACTGAGTGATGGTTTTTGAGTTTTGAAAACAGGTTTCAGTTGTTTTCATTTTCCATCACTGTAATCCATTTTTTGAATCACCGAGTAATGAAAACCATCATCCAAAACTCATCCAAACAAACTATCATCTGTGGGACCCACATGATTTGGATGATGAAAACAGAAAATTAATTGATATCACTCAAAACTCATCCGATCCAAACAACCTCTTAGCATCTCGCTTGCAAATATTTTGCGCAACATGCGCCATTTGTTGGATAAAATTCTGGTTTTGCATCTCATACAAAACACACAGCGGAAGCAACAAACAAGGATCTATTTCATTCATGATTAGCAACATGCACTCTGTAAATTTCAGAATTTAAGAACAAGATAGCGTACCTTGGTGTGGAGAAATTCAAAACAAAGATTAGAAGCACTTGGGAAAACTTTTAATCTTCACTCCAATTCCACTTTACGCCCAAGATGTGTGGTCTCTCAATCAGTTTCCAAAGGGAGAATGAAAGTGTGTCTCACTCTTTTCTTTTCTTTTCGATTCTTTTTTTTTAATATCACGTAAAAAATTCTGTATGTTTCTCCTTTTATAACTAACTGATTATCTAATTGGGCCGGCCTATTGGGCCTTTCCAATTGGGCTTTAGTGTGTGGCTTGGAATGGGACCAAAAGGGACCAATAAGACACTAGCTCCAATGGGCCTTGGACTTTTCCGTCAACTCTTGACAAGTCCAAAGTTACCATTAATTATATTTAATACCACTATATAAATATAATTGCACTCTAGGCCTAAATTATATCCCAAGACTTTATTTTACACGCAACCCCTTCATAAAATATTCGTAGTAATACAAAATCATAAATATAGACTGCCATTTTGTAAATTACTACATCTTATCCTTGAGTACCCGGTTTAATCCTTTAAAGTTATTCATCATATATTTATGAAATCCAATTTCATAAATATATACTTTAGTAATTTCTTACCAAAGTGGTTAGGCCAACTCTCTGAATAACCAAACCCATTAAACTTATCTCAAAGGAATATTTTGTATCTCCATTAAGGCTATGAATTCCATCTTGAGAACATATGTTCTAAACACAAATGTGTTGCCCAACATACAGTTTTGTTTTTAGATCTCATCCTTATATCCATACACCTGTAATCAAGTCCATTATTTCTGGATTAAGAGTTCATGCAAATAGAAGTCGTGAGATTTATTATTCATTTGACAGTCGTTAGGAAATAATAAATCTTACATCCAAAATGTCTTAACTCTTAAAAACAACTAGAAGTCACCACTTCCATGATCAAGACAAATCATCTTAGTGATACGTTATAGTCTTCGCAAATGAAATGCTCAAATCACCAACTACGAACTATAAATTAACAAAGGACTTGTGATTTATATCTTCTGTGACTAAATCACAAAATCACATCTATCCATGGACTCCAAACATGTTACCATTATTTTAGATAAAAATAAACAATTTTATTAAACACAACATTAAGTCATACATAATGTCATACATAGCATCATACAATAGGATTTAAGGGCATACATCCTAACACCATTCAGGGCCACAGGCAGCAAATGCGATATCATTTCCACCATATGAGAAAGTCAATGTTGCAACAGTTGGGTTACGATTGGCAAACGTAATGTCATGGTCGCCTACCACCTCTTTTACCAAAGATGGTGAACTTATGATGACACATTGTTTGTTTCCGATCTTAAGCTTATAGATTGGACCATAAATTTGAGCAAGCTCATTAAACGATTGGTGGAGGTTCTTGCCAAGGAATGGGAGGTACCCAACTAAAGGCAAGCCTCTGGGACCTGGTGGCAAGTAGGAATTTCTACTCATCATCTTCTTGAATTCCTATAGGAACCAAAATATACATAGTATTGTAGCCAAAGTAGCTATCATTTCTTGTGAAGACATGCCTGTTTTGTCACCAGCACTGCACATTTGGATATTGAGATTAGGGCTAGGAGCATGCGGGTGCTAAGGAGAAAAATTGAAAAGATAGAAGTATAAGCTCTGATATGATCCTAGCATATACTTGTGTCCAAAATTAATTTCAAATACTTGCACATATGCTTCATAACCCACTAAGATAATAATAACTTAACAATCCAGTTATTAGGGTATCTCCAGCAGTCTCTCTAAGTTTTTGTACTATTTGAAGAGTGAACGGTTCTTTTTATCTTTTAGTTACCTACTTTTTCAGATACACATTTCAACATATTCTCTATCTTTTTATCTATCCTATTTAAATATTATTTCTTTATTATTTTTTTAATCTCTCTTTGTTTGTTTATTTCAATATTCTTTCGTTCATTTCTAATGGTTATATTTTCCAAATGCCCAAATAACCATATTTTTTTAAATCTCCCAATGGTAATATTTTTAAAATTTTCCTAATAATAATTTTAAAATAAATCTCGTGAAGAACTAGAGGTAACGATATAGTGAGTTGTTAGTCATCTAATTTTAATTAGAAATACTAAATTTACAAAATTTTTAACAGTACTTTCACAGTAAATCCTATGTGATAAGTTATTGTTGGTTCTAATTTGAAGTCAAAATTATTTATTTACTTACCAATAATTACAGTAATAACCTTGCACTTAGGATTTATTATGAAAATATTGTGAAAATATGTAGCATTTCTCAATTTTAATTTCTTGTTCTTTATTTTTCCAATTCTCTCTTTATTTTATTTTATTCATATGCTTTTTTTTTTCTAATCTCTTTTTTTTTCTCCTCCACACACTTATCCCCACCCCTCTTGTTTTCTCCTCCACACACGTATCCCCATTCCCCACTCTTGTATTTAGTTTTGTACCTTCAGCTCTAGCACAGAGAGATGGAGAAATATTGCAGCACACTTGAGAGAGAAGGCCGGTGGAAATAGAGAGTCGCTGGAAGGACAAAGCTGGTGAAGATCGGCATTCACCATGTAGCACCACCTCATCTGCCTCCCCACCGCCAGACTAGGTCAGATGGGCTTGTCTCTCTCTCTCTCTCTCTCTCTCTCTCTCTCTCTCTCTCTCTCTCTCTCTCTCTCTTATTTTCTTATTCTTATTCAACTTGGTCAACTTTTTTGTTCTAACAAGAATTGGATTATGTTTTGTGTTTGGATTATGTGAGACATTTGAGTCTTTGAGAGAGAAGTAAAGAGACTAAAACAAAGAGATGAGATGAGAGAGAAAGAATTGTTTTTTATTGAGTTGTTTGATTTTTTTTTAAAGGAGAAAAATTCATTTGGAGTTGCTAGATTGCTTTCCAGGTCAAGAGAGCTATGTAGCAACTCTAAAAGACAATTTAAAGTTAGAGCATTCAGTGTAAGAGAGCTTAAAATTATAGCTTTTAGCAATTTAAAAAACAACTTTATCTATTTTAAAAACTTACTTTCCAATACACCCTACATTAATGTTTCTATTTTTACATTCATCCCATTATAATAATATAAATAAATTATTAAAATAAAATAAAACTTCACCACCACCACCACCACCACCACCGTAGTGGCCACAACCTACTACAAAACAAAAAGCACAAAACAAAACCACCGCCACAATCACAGCAACAACCACCATCATCAAAAACCCACCACAAAACCCATTAAAATAAAGCAACACATCTAACCACAACAACCACCATTACAATCACACGCAACCCATTGCCGCTGAGCAACACCACCAAAACCCATCGAGCAACCCAGCAACCAAAAAACCCATCAACAACTCACTGTACCACCAAACCCATCAATAACTCACCGTGCCACCAAACCCATCAATAACCCACAATTCCACCAGAACCATCAACAATACCACTAAGACCTATCAAAACCGTCACCAAGGCACCACCAATAAATAACAACCAAGACCCACTAGCACCGAGGCCCACCAAATCATACCCACATCACCACCACACCTCATGACCTCACCCACCAAATCAGACCCACAAAACACACCAAATCAGACCCACATCATTATCGTGCCTTATGACCTCACCCACCAAATTAGATCCATGAACTGTCAGACCACAATCGTCGAACCGCTAATAACAAACAAAGGCACGAGAGAGAGAGAGAGAGAGAGAGAGAGAGAGAGAGAGAGGAATGAGAAGAGAGAAGTAACTAAGGAAAAAAGAGACGGTGAACAAAAAATTTTTATGTTTACCTTCATGCTATAGTGAATTGTTATTGATAATAGCTCACTATAGTTGAAAACTAAAATATTTTATATATATCAACTTTGTTGTAGGTATATTTTTATGGTAGAGGTGTTAAAATAGGATTTTAGTAATTTTAACACCTTTGCTGTGAGTGCTCTTAGAGAGGTTGTTGGAGGGTGTTTTTTTTTTTTTTTAGTTTGCTCTCAAAAATGGCTCTAGAGAGCCTATTGGAGATGCTTTTAGCCTAGACATCATCAAATTTGTCACCCCTCTAATCGCATAAAGACAACCAATTACTTTACACCAATCCACTTAGAAAAGTAGGTGAAAGACATAGAACAAGCAAAGTACTTCTATGCAAAACTCACCAGCAACATAAAAAATTAGAATGACTACGTGAAGTGATAAGGGACAAGTTTTTTATTTTTATTTTAACAAACATGGGCAAGCTGTTTTTTGAGCATTAGCATTGGTGGTGCTAAAAAGCTATATTATTAATTTTAGCTACTAACGTCACAAAAATGGTGCTGCATTAGTGTATCTATTGGTAAAAAATATACCAATTAAGCTGCCCAGTCGCCATAGATCCACCTTGCCAACTCGCTGCCCAGCTGCTAACCCAGCTTTAACCCACCTTGGCATTGACCCATCTCGCCGATCTCCCCATCCCTTTCACTGACAGATGCGCCTATAGGTACTTTCTCTCAGCTTTGTCCCTTTTTCCCTTTTTCTCAATTTGCATTTGGGTCTTTTTTTGTGTGTGTGTGTGTTTGTTTGTTTGTTTATGTTGCTATTGATTTTGCTTTGTGGTTATTAGAAAGATCCTAAATTTGTTGAAGTTTCGTTTGTGATTGGTGATCTTAGGGTTTTGTGTTGAATCGTTCTAGTAATTTGTTGATCCTAATTTTATGTTTTTGTTGGTGGGGTTTTGGGATTTTTGAGGAAAAAGATTGGGGATTGGGGTTGTGGTAATGCAACCTTTTGTTTGGTTATAGAGAAAACAAAGGAAAAATAAATAATTTGATTGTTAATTGAAATTGGGTTTTGCTTTGTCAAATAGTATTTTTCTAGCATTTTCTAATTAGCCTGAGATTGAGTTGAGGAAAATAGCGTAAAGAGGTAGATTGTTGTGCTTATTATTTTTTTAGCTTGTAAAATGGGCAGAATGGCTTTACGTTAGCTGAATAGGTGGAGGGTTTTTGTTTACTTTGATCCGATGAGTGAACTCAAAAATCTAATTAGCTACTTGAAGGGTATGCGATGCATTTGCTTATTTTTGATTTCTCTGATCCGATGACTGTAGTTTTCAATTCATCTTGTTTCTAGGAAATTTATGTTTTTTGTTTATAATTTATTGGTGTAAATGTTAGCTTGTGAATTTTCTAAAGTTTATATTTTGTTGTTTCTAATTTATTACAATAAATAGTTAGTTTGGGAAATGTTCTAGGAATTTGTGTTTGCATGGAAGTTTATGTTTTTTGTTTTTAATTTGTTGGTGTAAATGTTAGTTTAAGAATTTTTTGTGTGCAAGCTGATGTATTTATGGCATACATTCAAAGTCATGAAAGCATTAGAGACCGATAAATTCATTTTCAACTCCAGTCGGACCTCGTTGAACATTTATGGCAATTGCAAGGCGAGTCTTAGGAACTTTTTTTTTTTTATATGTTGAGAAGCATGAGTCATAGGAACTTGAGTGTGTGAGTTATTGATGTGAGTTTTTATTGTAATTTGATATGAGTTATGTATGTGAGTGATCTATGGACTACATTGTTGCAGCTATAATATGTGTTTCATTTTATATGCTTTTTTGATAAAGTTTTTCCACTTCATAGTTTACATATATGCTTCATGTAAATGGTTGTTGACGGGTTGATAGTTTACTCCAAGATTGCTTCATTTCATTACAATTGAGAAATTGTATTAGTAAAAAACAAAAAGATTGTGTGTGTGTGTGTGTGTGTGTGTGTGTGTGTGTATGTGTGTGTGTAATTTGGGGTTAAAAAAATTATTGTTACACTAGACGATTATTTGCTATTATGTGGTGGTGATGGTGGCTGTGGCAGTTGTGGCGGTGGTGGTTGTGATGGTTGTTTATTGTGGTGGATATATTATTTTATTGTAATAAATATATTATTTTATTGTGTTGAAAGTTAAAATAAAACAATTGATGTTGAGTGTTTTGTAAAGTAAGAAGGTAAAATAGATAAAGCAGCTCTTTGTGGTGCTAAATAGCTAAATTTATGGCTCCACCAATGTGGATGCTCAATGGTAGCACACTATAGTTCATAGTTAAACCCAAAAATTAATATTTTATTTCCCCTTTTTAGTTAAATACTATTTTCTCTCTCCTCACAATCTTCTCTTTTTCCTATTTCTCTTCACTGTGTCAAGCTTCTCCCCTTCTTCTTCTTCTTCTTCTTCTTCTTCTTCTTCTTCTTCTTATCTCTCTCTCTCTCTCTCTCTCTCTCTCTCTCTCTCATTCTCTTGCTCAATCGGATCTCTCCTTCTCTCTTCATTCTCTCAACCAGACCTCTCTCACTCAACCGGACTTAGCCAAGATCTATGGTAGGTTGCTTGGTTGGATTTGGTTGTGGCGGCAATGATTGGGCTTTAGGGGGTTTGTGGCGGTGATGGTGGGTGGTAGCGGTGGTGGGTTGCTTGGTTTTGTGGCTATTTATGGTGGTTGTTGAGGTGGGTTTGTGGTGGTAGTGGTAGTTTTTTTTTTTGGTTGCTGAGGTAGGTTTGTGGTGGTGGTGGTGGTTGAAAAGAGAAAGAGAGAGATGGAAGAAAAGAGAAAGAATAAAAAAGAATATTTAAATGAAAGTGGCAAAAAAAAAAAAAAAGGATTCGTGAAGTGTATTATAAAGTAAGGTGGTAAATAGATACAGTAAGTATATGAGTTGCTAAAAGTTAAAAATTTTACATTCACCAATTCGAATGATCTTAGTGGGTAAGTTGTCCTTTTGTTTTTGAGAATTAGTGGTTAGTTGTTGAATAAGAACAACGTACCTATTAGAGCATTCACATTAAGGATGGTATAAATGCGAAAATGCTATTTTTAGCAACTAAAACCACAAAAATCTACTCCATCAAAGATGCTATATGCTAAAAAGTTGACATCTTACTACAGTGAGTCTGATGGGGTCAATGGTTGTGGGTCTGTTGGTTGTGGGTCCAATGGTCTGATTTTGGTGCTTCGATGAGGTCACGGGGGCGATGGATCTGGTTGTCATTGGTTTGATTTTTTCTATTATATTTTTGTGGTTGTAGGTGGCATTTACTGGTGGCGGTGATGGTGGAGCGTTTTTTTTTTTTTTTTTTTTCTTCTTCTTCTTCTTCTTTTATTGTGGTTTGTGGTGGTGGGTGGATGTGGTTGATGGAGGCAATGATGGGTTTTGTTCGTTGTGGCATGGGTGGTAGGTTTGTGGTGGTTGTGGTATGGGTGGTGGGTTTTTGGTGGGTAGTTGGGTGGCGGGTTTTGTGGTGGCTTTTGGTATCGTAGTGGTTGACGGTGCTTAGAATAGTCGGGTTGAGAAAGAAAGAGATAGAGGGAGAGAGAGAGAGCAAAAGGGGAAGAATAAAAAATGAATAAAAAATAACTAGCCTTAGGCTCTTCTATTTTTTTGGGAAAAAGTTAATAATTTGCATTAATTATAATTTGATATTACTATATTTTCCAATTACAAAAAATCTAGGGGTGTAATGAAAAATTATTTCACCTGCTAACACATAATACTCATCACACTCCTACTATCTAAAACTCAAAACACATTAAGAAAATTTTTGGGATGTTAAAATTTGGTGGAAGTTTTTTAGACATTATACAATGGAATATTTTAAGAATTATAAGCTTTCATTAAGATTTAACTATGAGAATAACAATATGACATATTTGCGCTTTTACAAAATACTAAAGGGAAAATTGCTTGATTTTAATGTTCAAGGAGGAATTGTAAACTACGCTAAAAATAAAGGATGAAAAGTGTTTTTATCCTAAGTTTTTAAATTTATTTTAGTGTACAACTATGTATTTTTATTTAAAATGGTGCGAAATGATAAAAATACAATAAACAAATACAAAAACTCAACCTAAGAAAACTATTTAGGAAGCAGTAAATTTTGGCTTAACAAAATTGACTAAACCCAAAAAACCTTTCTAGAAACACAAAAAAATGGTACAATACTTTCATAATACCTTTATAATTTTGTTATATATATATAATTTTTTTTTATTGGAAAGGAATTGATAGACCAATAGTTGTGAAAATAATATAACAACAACAAGATGTCTAAACATTTTCACTAGAGAAATACTATGTCCATAACATTTTCACAACAAATCATAATTAGTATGTTGTTATAGGTTGTTATTGGTGAACAAAAAAGTAAGTTCATTAGTAATTTTAAATTAGAACCAGTACCAATTTACCACCTATAATTTGTTATAAAAGTGTTGTGAAAAATTATATAGATGTATCATTTCTTTTTTCATGAGACCTTTATTTTTAGTTACGGTTGGTTCTACAATGATATTTTATTTTGATTTATAAAGAATTAACACCTTAATAATTGTAAAAATATTGTAATAATTTGTTGTGTTACGAACTTATTGTATATAGATCAGGTAACAGTTCATACGTCTAAAACAAAAAAAAAAAAAAAAAAAAAAAAAGTTCATCTGACGATGTTAACAAAAAAAAGAAAAGAAAAAGGGCTAGTACCAGTATAGCATGAGTTGAATAAACCAAACACTGTAGTTATAAGGACTAGCTCTTTTGTTTCTCAAAAAAAAAAAAAAAAAGACTAGGTCTTTATATATATATATATTAACAAATGATTGCGAAATAATACTTTGACATAAATGCAATGTTTTGATGATATGAAAGGTAAAATGCAAAGTTTTGATAATAGAACCTTAGACCACTATGTGTTGAAGTTCTTGTTTTATATATAACTAGTTCTAGTCTCGTGCTTTACAGTTTACATGGATTCCTTACATTTGACATGAGGAAACTATCTTCATCCTAGAATTTATAATTAGATTTATATTACAATTTCCTATTGGATAACAAATCCATGTTCATTGTTGTTATATATATATATATATATATATATATATATATCGCTTCTTTAGATAAAATAACACAAAGACAAAAATAACAACAACAACACACAGACAAAAATTAGGCAAAATCACATGACGTAAAAGAAAAATCAAATCAATTGTACAGAAATTTCCTAAAAGAATTAATAATAGCTCCTAATGTAATATAAAGTTATACTAACCTATACTAAAAACTATATAGGCAACTTCAAATAGAATGCATTCTTGAAATTGAAAGTTGAAACATGGCTAACCTCAAGAAAGCATAATACATATATGAAAGCTCCGTACGCCACCACACAGAACAAAGAGAGCAAGCTTCAGAACAAGCTGCTGTGGAAGTCTCTTTTCTCTTCTTGGGAAAGTATTTCCAAGAAGAAACAGCTTCTTCTACAGCAGCAACACCAAAAAAATAAGTCCTTAATGGCCGTTGGATCAAATAATATTACCAGATGGCTCGCTCTCTCACTCAGGCTAAGCTTCTTGCTGAGTCCATTGCAGATGGTTTCTCTCTTTATCAATCGGCGGGGTTATGCAGCTGCATCACATGCGTCAGTGTCGGCAAGCTTAGCTAATGGAGGATGGTCTAGTAGTAGTAGGAGTAGAATCCTGATGAGTAAAATAGAAGAGAGGGCTTCGATGAAAGAAGATTCTGGGGCCGCTTCAGCATGGGCCCCAGACCCAGTTACTGGGTACTACAGGCCCATTAATCATGCAGCGGAAATTGATGTAGTCGAGCTTCGAAATTTGCCGTTGAACCACAAGGTGAGAGCACACTAAAAGCCATGGAGGTCACTGATCACATGTGGTTTTATCAGAGGATTCTGTGCTGTCCTTTGGACTTATTGTGGAACCATTCCTGACTGTGTTTGTTGTATTGCGCCTTTGTTGAATTATCTATGGCAATGAGTGACTATCTAGAAAGTACAGTAGTTTTAGTTATTTACATGGATGTGTAAACCAGTTACATTTTATGTAATAATAACGATGATTGTGCGAACCCAAAATAGCTTTAACAGGATGGGCCAATATTTGGGCTTGTTGAGGACATATTTTATGTAGTTGGCTATTTCTTTGACAAAACGCACTTTACTTGTATTTGAGTAGATTTAGGATGTGTTTAATACTTCAAAGAACATGTTGTACAAGTCTAGTATTAAAGCCATGTAGATTGGACCAAGAAATAAGTGAAGAAAAAGTGTTCACTAAAACTGAACACCTGCTGGACACCTGCGGACACCTGCTCGACAGCTTCTTGACAGATACCTATCTATCGAGATTTAATGAATAAAGCTCGACAGTTGGTGGATCGATTGAGAAGTTATCGAGGTTACGAAAATCAAAATTTTCAAATCTGATTTTTGGGCCAGACTTTTGTATTTGTGTAGGATTTCTTTTCTCACAACTCTAGGCATATATAAGACTTATTTTAGAGACCGTCACATAAGAGAATACAAGGAGAACACATGCAAAAGGTGACCGAAACCTTATTCTCTCTAAAAGAAGCTACTACGTCTTTACACCTTAGGGTTTTGTAACCAAGTGCTTCTTGATCTTCATTATTGATGAAGTGAAGAACTTTGCAGCCAACATTCTTCTTCCTCAAGTTGGTGAGTGAGTCACGTACTGGGATTTGTGCAAAGGAGTGAGTCACGTACTGGGATCCGTGCATCAAAGGGTGACGTTTATATATTGAAGAGTTCAGAGGTTCTGAAGCAGTAGAAGGTTTCTGCTGTGAGTTCATCTACGAGGATTGTAGAGTCTAGGGACAATGGTTTTGTACTAGACCTGAAACTTCTCTTTATTATAGTGAATTGCTTTTCGAAAAGGTTTCCCCCCAGGTTTTTTACTGTGAAACTGGTTAGTTTCATTGGTTTTCCTGGATCATCATATCTTGTCTTATTTATTTTTCCGCTGCACTTAGTTTTGACATGATATTGATGTTTGTTTGTTTTAACAAGTTTTATGCATAATAAATTTAATTAATAACTTGGATTTAAAACTTGTTAATGTTATCAACCGGGGTCTAAATTTTTTAACAAGTGGTATCAAAGCGGGTACACTCTGATTAGATTAATTTCCTGAGTGTGATCTTTGACCCTCGTTGTCATGGATCGTGGACAATCTCTTTTGATTCCTCCTTTATTTGATGACACTAATTATGCGTACTAGAAAGTTTGTATGAAAGTGTTTTTGCAAACTCTAGGTGAACAGGTTTGGCAAGATGTTGAAGTTGGCTGGATTAAGCCAAAGAAAATGCCAGTGGATTGGGATGATGCAACAATCATAGCGGCAAATTTCAACAGTAGAGCCTTGAATGCTTTGTTTTATGGGGTGACTAATGAGGAATTCAAGAAGATATCATCCACGGAAGTTGCCAAGGAAGCATGGACCATTCTTGAGACCACCTATGAAAGTACCAAGGCAGTGAAGACTGTGAAGCTTCAAAGACTCAGTAATAGTTTTGAAGAAATAAGGATGGAAGAGGATGAGACCTTTGATGAGTTCTATGCTAAACTCAAGGATATTGTGAATTTTGTCTTCAACCTTGAAGAGTATACAGCAGAATCCAAAATTGTTAGGAAAATCCTTAGGTCATTTCCTGAAAGATTCCATGCCAAAATTACTGCCATTGAAGAAGCAAAGGACATTGATCAAATTCCTTTGACTAAGCATGTAAGGAACCTTCAAACCTATGAGATGGGATTAGGCTTAATGGGAAAAGGTGGAAAGAGTAAAAATTTGGTTCTTAAGGGTATAGAGGAAGAGATTGAGGACTCTGAAGATGAAGATGAAGATGAAGATGATGATGAGGATCTAACCTTCAAAACTGATGAGATTATCAAACTTCTTCAGTTTAGAAAAAAGGATAAGGGCAAACCTCCTAGGAAATCTAAATCCTCTAGGAAGGGTAAGAATGAGAAGCCCATCATCCAATGTTATGAGTGCAAAGGTTTTGGTCATATGAGGATAAAGTGCCCAAACTACTTTATGAGTGAAAAGGCTAAGAAGTCAGAAGACAAAGGGTTGGTTGCTACTTGGAGTGACACTAAGAATGACTCTTCTGATAAGTACGTGGATGAATGTCGACATGTTATGGCCTTTGCTGCGTCAACCGATAAGGTGATTGTGGAGAGTGCTCAAAAGCCTAGTTCTGATAAGACTAGCTTAGGTTATGCTGTCTCCTCTAGCCCCTCCTCTTCCACGGCTTCTAGATCAAGGACTGTCATTGTGCTTCAATTTGAGAAAATTAATAAAGGTATGAAATTCAAAACTGTTTTGGCTAATTCTAAATCCTTTGTTAGACCTCATGTTTGTCACCATTGTGGTGTTTCTGGATACATTCGTCCTAATTGCTTTAAGTTGTATCCTCATAAGCAATTGTCCAAACGGTCACAGGTTTCCTCTCAATGACCTACACCTTTGTTTGGAGAGTTATTAAAATTCTTGAGCTTTTTAACTCAATTTCAGGAGAATTTTAATTCTTCTATATCCTTTAGTAGTCATACTAGGACACGTGCCTTTTTCATCTTCACGGCCAAAGACTAGTGCTATGTAGGTGAGAAAGGAGCCTAAGACTTAATTGTCTTTTCTGTTTATCCTTTGCTTTAATTGTTTCTATCTAAAGTAGGACTCTTTTTACTTGATTTCTTATCTACTTTTGGAATCATGCTTTCATGCATCTGCACCTTTCTATCATGCTGTCATGCATATGCATTTTTCTTTCATGCTTTCATGATTGTTTGTTTGTTTTTGTTTGGTTGTTTTATTTTTATTTTGTTTTGTTTTCAAAATAAAATAAAAAAAAGAAAAAATTAGAAAAATACAAAAACAGTGTGTGTTTGTGTACATTGGTTCTTGTGAACCTTTAAATGGCCATTGAAACAGAGTTTTCTAAATTTTGTATCTCTTGTAGCTTAAATGAGCATCTTTATGTACAATTGAGCAAGTGAGCTTTATGGCTCTTTGTTTGTGATGAGTAAGGTTAAGTGATCTCTTGTACTTAACACTCGTATCACTCTTTTTGACGGGTAGGACTAGAAAAATCCTAATAGAAAGACATAAATAATCATCTTACCACTGTTATCTGCCAATCATGAAATGATATTTGTATGCTTCGGCATAGTAAAAGTGCAATGTCAATAACTTAATATAATTGGGTATTTCTTTTCTCTTTCTTATATGCCCATGCATCATATGCTTAATAAAAAAAAAAATATATGCAAAGAACTAAAAAGTAGAAAGATCAAAATGCTTTAAAAATATGATTGCAAGTGTGTTTTCTAGGAGATGTGGGAGTTATAGGATGTACCTCAAAGGTGATAGTCCCCATCAAACAGTTATGATTGTGTGTGAGTTAAAGTGATTTTCTCATATCTCAAATCGTCATAACTTTGAGACACTTATGCAATTTTGCGATATTTTTCACACACAACACGCAATATTCTTTGCTATTCTTGATACATGTACAGGTACAATGTGATTTGGCCATCACAAGGTTTACATGTGTTAATGTATACTCACTAAATTGTCTTAACTTGTTTTTGAAATATAAAATTGGTTAGACTTGTTTAGTGTGTGTGTGTGTGTGTGTTTTTTGGATCAAAATGCATGATATTTTTCTTGTTAAGAGATGTTTTTAAGAGGTTAATATGTTGTTTGGATCTTTGGTTGAGTTGCATGCTTGATTGCATTCATATCTGTGTTTTTCCCTACTTGAAAAAATGCTTTTCATCCATCTCGACACCTTCTCGACACCTGGCTATCTGTCGAGATCTTCAATTGAATTTTTATCGCAATTTCAACACCTCTTGATAGCTAGGTGGATCGATCAAGAATCTTTGTGTTTGCTCGATAGATCCTTGAAACCTTATCGATCCCTCGAAATTGGTTCGATAGCTTCTCGACACCTCCCGATCGATCGAGATATCCTTGCATGCATTTTGTTTTCCTTGTTTTGCATGTTTCTCTTATCTTGTCATCCATAACATCTTATTTCATTACATTTATGCATTTTTATGGATTCTTTGTGCCCCTTTGATCATCTTTATATTTCTCGGGTAAAGCTTTATAGCTTCCTATACCCTCTGTCAATCGTGACAAAAAGGGGGAGAAATTAGAGAATTTGTGGTTTCTTTCTTTAAGATTCTACAAGTTAGGGGGAGAAGTACATGCCCTTGTAAGAGGGAGTTGTGTTTCATCTTGTTAGGGGGAGTGTTTACCTCCTTGTTCATGTACGTAGGTCCATTGACCATTTTTACATACAACATGGTATTTATTAAGTGGTATATATATGATAATGTATGTTTTCTTCACCTATCTCTACATGTGTTGTTTCTTTTCTATCTTTATACACATGTTTCTTTATTTGTATGCAATCTATTATTTCTGCTTCACACAAAGATGCCTTGATGTGTTTTGTTTAAAGTGTTTCAGAAATACAGGTTGTCAAAGTCTTCCATGCCATGAACTCTTTTCTTGCAAAGTTTTTCAAGAGTTTGTGTTAGGGTAGATTTTATTGTATTCAACAAGTGAGTATGAGTTGAGTGATTTATGACTTCTCTCATATGTTCATTTGTTTGTTGTGGTTTTGTCACGAATTGCCAAAGGGGGAGATTGTTAAGGACATATTTTATGTAGTTGGCTAATCATTTGACAAAACGCACTTTACTTGTATTTGGGTAGATTTAGGATGTGTTTAATACTTCAAAGAATATGTTGTTCAAGTCTAGTATTAAAGCCATGAAGATTGGACCAAGAAACAAGTGAAGAAAAAGTGTTCACTAAAGCTGGATACTTGCGGACAGCTTCTCGACAGCTTCTCGACAGCTTCTTGACAGATAGCTATCTATCGAGATTTAATGAATAAAGCTCGACAACTGGTGGATCGATCAAGAAGCTATTGAGGTTACGAAAATCAGAATTTTCAAATCTGATTTTTGGGCTAGGCTTTTGTATTTGTATAGGGTTTCTTTTCTCACAACCCTAGGCATATATAAGGCTTATTTTAGAGGCCGTCACATAAGAGAATACAAGAAGAACACAAGGAGAGCACATGCAAAAGGTGACCGAAACCTTATTCTCTCTAAAAGAAAGTGACCAAAGCCTTATTCTCTCTAAAATAAGCTACTGCGTCTTTGCGCCTTAGGGTTTTGTAACCAAGTGCTTTTTGATCTTCATTGTTGATGAAGTGAAGAACTTTGTAGCCAATATTTTTCTTCCTTAAGTTGGTGAGTAAGTCACGTACTTGGATTTGTGCAAAGGAGTGAGTCACGTACTGGGATCCGTGCATCAAAGGGTGGCGTTCATATATTGAAGAGTTCAGAGGTTCTAAAGCAGTAGATGGTTTCTGCTGTGAGTTCATCTACGGGGATTATAGAGTTTAGGGACAAAGGTTTTGTACTAGATCTGAAACTTCTCTTTACTATAGTGAATTGTTTTTCGAGAAGGTTTCCCTCCAGGTTTTTTACTATGAAACTGGTTGGTTTCATTGGTTTTCCTAGGTCATCATATCTTGTCTTATTTATTTTTCCGCTGCACTTAGTTTTGACATGATATTGATGTTTGTTTTTTTTAACAAGTTTTATGCATAATAAATCTAATTAACAACTTGGATTTAAAACTTGTTAATTCTATCAACCGGGGTCTAAATTTCCCAATAGGGCTCACAACTTATTTAAATAGCGGGCTTAGAGTTTCCTACTATAGATAGTCCTTTACCGGGTGGCCCAATAACACTCCCTGGTTTTTGTGAACTCTTCCCTATTGATACTATCACTCTTTTCTTTCTGTTTTCTCTCCAAGGTTGCCAACCCCCACTTCTTACTCTATTCTCCTATTTATAGATGAGTGGAGGTGTTATGTTTATCCTTGATTTCACTCATGTGGAGGGGGTTCAACTTCATCACTTTTGATAAGCATCTGCTCTATTGGGAATGGTGGTAATGACTTTGGAACTAGTTCCAACCTCCAAAAGACTACTTGGCAGTGATATTTCCAAAGGCAATACCGGGCTGTTGAGAACATAGGTTATTCTCGGCAGGCATCCTCCCGATCAAATTACAATTGATCGCCATAGGCTTGCTTTTGATACGTTTAAGACAAAACAAACCTATGGTATTCGAGCTTAGATTGGGTGCTAAAGAGTGTTTGCACCACGGCCAAACATCCAATGGGCATAGGATCATGTACTATACCATAAGGCCAAGGCTCAAGGTCCAATGGGCTTGGGATTATGCCCCGTACAATGATGTACCTCGTCTTTTAAAAATATTTAAAAGCTCCACATTGACAACCTCTAGACTTATTAGCAAGAAAGCAATGACAACCTCCAAACTTAACTGGAACAATTTTATTATGCAAACAATTGTTTTATGTCCTTTCTGTATGAGTCATCATAGACTTGTTTTTTGTAAGCAGTCATCATAGACTTGTTTTTTGTAAGCAGTCATCATAGACTCTATTTTGCACCAAAAAAACCTACTTTTTCAATTTTACACATCTACTTTTACAAAACACCTACATCAATTGATCTATTTTACACATTTATTCAATAAAATATTCTTTCTTTTACCATTTTTTATTATTTTCTTCGCTGATTTTCTTCACTGCCTCTCTCTCCCTCTCAGACCCAACCACCATCATCATCACTACCCGATTGGCGAACCATTCAAGATCAAACCAACCCAAGATCAGAAACCCATTCAAGCCGAAACCCAAATCATCACCCACCCACCCACTTGACTTCTCGACCACCCACCCACTTGACTTCTCGACACACCATCGTTCTGGGATGCGAAATTGGACTGTTTTGGGATGCAAAGACGTTATGGCAAGGTCTTTGAAGGATTGAGATTTGAGAACCATAACAGAATCTAGGACCAAGGAAGAAGCTAACCCACTTGCCTTAATGATTTGTTTTTCCAGTTATTGTCATTCTTTGTCGTCGGTGGTTTGATGCGGTGGTTTGATCATGGAGAGTGAGGTGAGAGGGAGAGTGAGGACTGTGAGGTGAGAGTGAGAGCATAAATGCACAATTTTACGGTTATTGTAGCAATTGTGCATCAATGCACAATTTTACACCCACTGATGACTGATGTGAGTGTTTTTTTGACCAAAATGTGTAAAAAGTGTAACTTTTTCTATTTTGCAAAATTTTCCACAAGCTGATGTGGTTGCTCTTAGGCCATTGATAAGGCGATATCTTTTTTTCATGTGTGACTTATTTCTACATGTTTTTCATGCCCCGGTGAGAAGCAAAAGTTTCATACTTTTGTTGAAATCTTTGGCTAGTAGTTGTTGGCTTGAACGTGTAGCTAGGTGCTAGGTGCCACTTAATATGACTTTTTACTTTGCTTTTGGGTGGAAGCATTTATGGTATGTTTGGTTGGGTTGGGTTGAAAACATGGAGGATGGAAAATAGGGAGAGGAAAATAGGGTAAAAAATGACATTTTTTACCATTTGGTTCAGAAGAGAAAACAAGAAAGATAGAAAATGGAGAGGAAAATAATCCCTTCGTTCGGGCTCACATTTTTTTATTCTCATAATTTGGGAGGAAAATAAAGAGGAAAATATGCTGAATGATGTAATTTACACAAATACCCTCACTCTATTTTTCTCTCTAACCAAATAAAATAGTTTTTCATCCTCCCACTTTTCTATCCCTCCAACCAATCATATATGAGGAAAAACCAAATCTTTTTTATCCTCTCACTAATTTTTCATTCTCCCACTTTTTTACACCTCCAATCAAACAAACCCTTAGAGATGTTTGGTTTGATTGATGTAATATGACTTTTTACTTTTTTTTTTTTTTTTTTTGATATAAATATGACATTTTACTTTGCTTTTAGGTAGAAGCATTATTCATGGAAATAGAGTTTAGGGACAAAGTTGTAATTTAACTCAATTAATGGGTTCCATTCACATGTAAAGCCACCATCAATGATAGAGCAATAATGCTCACCAAACACTGTAGCTGTCCCTACATTTTTGGTCATTTTTTGATTTGGTTCTTAAACTGATTTTGCTCCTAAGTCAGTCCCTAACTTTTTAAAATTGTTTTTAAAATAGTTCCTACCGTCACCCCAGTTACGGAAGAAACTGAAGTGGCAAACGGCGTGCCCTATTTACTAACATGGCGCTAATATGGATATTAAAATATTATTAAAAAAAATTATTTAGCATTTTTGAAATGCCACGTCAGATTTAAATTAATAAAAAATTAAAACAAAAAATCCAAGTCATAAATTTTAAAATAAATAAATAAATAAAAATTAATTTAATTAAATTAGGAAAAAAAAAGCTTTTTAAACTTCAGAAATTGAGTTCCTATCCCAAAAAATCCCACAAACCCCAACCCAGATCAAACTCTCTCTGCCCATTCTATCTCTCTGATTTCTTTTTCATCTGCTCCAAACCTAGACCACCCATGGCCAGAGAACCATCCCAAAATCCCTACCTTAACCCGAATGAGAGAGAAAGAGGGCAGAGGAGATTGAGAATGTCTGGTGCTTCTTATCGAGCTAAGGACTCTCGTAGATGATTGTCGAGTGCTCCTTATCTCTCAGATTGAAAATCCTTATCGAATTGTTGATGGCCTAGACTGTATAGGTCGTGTCGATGATACACGTCCCAATTCGCTTCTGCTTGACCTCGTTTGGAAGTTTTTAGCTTAGGATTTTTGTGGATTTGATGTTAAGGCTTTGCTGGTTGCTGGGAAATTTTGGAAGATTTAGGAAGATTAGATTCGGTGGTGGTGCTTTGTTGGTTGCTTGGGTTTATGGATTTGATTGCTGGAGATATGGGTTTGGGGTTTGGTTGAGATTTGGGTTTGGGGTTTGGTTCTTTGCTCTGGAGATTGATTGGGAAGAACACAAAGAACAAGAACATGTTTAGAAAAAATAATGAAAGGAATTAAAAAAAAAAAAAAAAAGACAAGAAAGACATTCAACTAATTTATTTTGTTTTGATGTATTTAGTTATAAAGAAAGCACAAGAAAGATACAGAAAGTGATAAGAAAATAAATATTAATTTGCCAAGAATATGAATCATACTATGAGGAGGAACACAAAAAACATGAATATGTTTTGAAAAAAAAAAAAGATTTAAGATTAAAAAAAAAAATTATATTTAAATTTTTTTTTTTTTTGGGGATAGGAATCCAATTTTTTAAGCTGAAAAAGCTTTTCTTTTCTTAATTTAATTAAATTAATTTTTATTTATTTATCTATTTTAAAATTTCTGACATGGATTTTTTGTTTTAATTTTTTATTAATTTAAATCTGACGTGGCATTTCAAAAATGCTAAATAAATTTTTTTAATAATATTTTAATATCCACGTTAGCGCCATGCCAGCAAGTAAGACACGCTTTTTGCCACCTCAGCTTTTTCCGTAATTGGGTTGACAGTAGGGACCATTTTAAAAAAGACTTTAAAAAATCAGGGATTGACCAAAGAGCAAAATCAGTTTATGGACTAAATCAAGAAATGACCCAAAATATAAGGACCAAAAATGCATTTTCGCCTTAAATAAACCAAACACTGTAGTTATAAGGACTTGCTCTTTATTTATTTTATATATATATATATATATATATATATATATATAGATATTAACAAATGATCGAGAAATAATACTTTGACATAAATGCAATGTTTTGATGATATGGAAGGCAAATGCAAAGTTTTGATAATAGAACCTTAGACCACTATGGGTTGAAGTTCTTGTTTTATATATAACTAGTTCTAGTCTCGTGCTTTACATGGATTCCTTATATTTGAAATGAGGAAACTATCTTCATCCTGGAATTTATAATTAGATTTATATTAAAATTTCCTATTGGATAACAAATCTATGTTCATTGTTGTTATATATATATATATATATATATATATATCGCTTTTTTATAAAAAATAGCGCAAAGACAACAATAACAACAAACAGACACAAATTAGGCAAAGTCACATGACGTAAAAAAAATCAAATCAATTGTATAGAAATTTCCTAAAAGAATTAATAATAGCTCCAAATGTAATATAAAGTTATACAAAACACTGTAGTTATAAGGACTGTAGTTATAAGGACTTGCTCTTTTTATATATATATATATATATATTAACAGATGATCGTGAAATAATACTTGGACATAAATGCAATGTTTTGATGATATGGAAGGCAAAATGCAAAGTTTTGATTATAGAACCTTAGACCACTATGGGTTGAAGTTCTTGTTTTATATATAACTAGTTCTAGTCTCGTGCTTTACATGGATTCCTTATATTTGAAATGAGGAAACTATCTTCATCCTGGAATTTATAATTAGATTTATATTAAAATTTCCTATTGCATAACAAATCTACGTTCATTGTTGTTATATATATATATATATATATCGTTTTTTTAGATAAAATAGCACAAAGAGAACAATAACAACAAACATACACAAATTAGGAAAAATCACATGACTCAAAAAAAAAAATCAAATCAATTGTATAGAAATTTCCTAAAAGAATTAATAATACCTCCAAATGTAACATAAAGTTATACTAACCTATGGTAAAAACTAAATAGACAACTTCAAATAGAATGCATTCTTGAAATTGAAAGTTGAAACATGGCTAACCCCAGGAAAGCATAACACATATATGAAAGCTCCACTTTGGCTACCTCCAAACTTATTAGCAAGAAAGAAATGATAACCTCCAAACTTAAAGTGAACAATTTTATTATGCAAACAATTGTTTTATGTCCTTTCTGTACGAGTCATTGTAGACTCGTTTTTGGTAAGCAGTCATCATAGACCCTATACCATTAGGCCGGTGATAAGAGCATTTGCAACAGTGGAGCTAAATAGCTATTTTAACTCCACCAAAATACAAAAAACCACCATCTAGCAGTGGATCTATAGCTATTTTTTTTTTAGCTGCATTGCTCTATAGATGTGCACTGTAGCTGAGAGCTAAAAAAAAGAAAAACTTTTTTATTCCAGCATGGGATTAAAATAATACAACTTGTTTTTTTTTTTTTTTTTTTAAATTCTTTTATTACACCATGCCTCTCTCTCTCATTCACTCTCATCTCATCTGAAGCTCATCTCTCTCAAGTTCACTCTCTCAACTCCGGTTTCTTAAGCTCACTCTGTTTACTGCCGCCGGCCCGACTCATCGTTAACGTCGCCATGGTGTGGTTGAATAGTCGTTGGGCTGTGATGGGTAGATTGGTGTCGGTTGGGTTCATTGGCGTCAGTGGGTTGTGGTGTGGTTGGTGCGCTATGGTGAGTCAGTGTGGTTCGTGAGTGGGTTGCTGGGTGGCTCGAGTGGGTCGTGGTGGTGGCTCGGGTGGGTTTCGTGGTGGTGGGTGTGGGTGTGGGCTTGGTTGATTTTTTTTTTCTTTGTTGTGGTGGTGGTGCTGTGGCAACGATGGTGGCTATGGTTGTGTGTGTGGTTGTGAGGGATGTTTATTATAGAGAATATATTATTTTATTGTAGTATATATATTATTTTATTATGATGTATATATTATTTTATTGTGTTAAAACTTAAAATAGATTTACTATTGTAGTATGTTTTGTAAAATGAGTAGATAAAATAGATAAAATAACTTTTATAGAGCTAAAAAAAATTTTTAATTTCATTATTGTAGATGGTATAAGGTGATAAATTTTTGCATTTGTGACCTATTCAGTTATTTCTACATGCTTTTCATGCCTAGGTGAGAGGCAAAAGTTCCATACTTTAGTTGTAATCTTTGACTAGCAGTTGCTGGCTTGAACGTGTAGCTAGATGCTAGGTGCCACTTAATATGACTTTTTACTTTGCTGTTGGGTGGAAGCATTTAAAGCTGTTTGGTTTGATTGATGGGTCATTTACAGGTAATATTACTTTTTACTTTGCTGTTAGGCAGAAGCATTTGGAACCATGGAAAATTGGAAATAGAGTTACAGGGACAAAGTTGTAATTTTTCTCAATCAATGGGTTATATTCACATGTAAAGTCGCCATCAATGATAAGCAATACTGCTCACCAACATTTCTCTATAATTTTCACTTTCCCGTACCATATTTTTGCAGCCAACACGTCAATCGGTCAAAATCGACTTGACTCGGCTCAACTCAACCTAACTTGCTGAGTTAGGTCAGTTTTTAGGCCTTGGTAGATTGGGTTAGATTATAAAAAATTTTTTGATAGCGGGTCGGATTAGGTTTGGGTTATAAAATTTCAAACTCGCCAAACTCAACCTAACCCATCCATATATAATGTTATATAATTAATAATTTTTTTAAAATAACTAGTTTTTCTTATCCTATATAAAAGCCAATTAGTTCACACAAATCCTAGTAAATTACCATTGTTGTTTAGACAGTTTAGTCATTAGTGTTGTTTGTCCTTAAGGAGTTACATTGATACTAATCTTTGGGTTTTTTTAATATATTTATATTTATATTTTTTTCTACTCAATTTAATAATAATAATAATAAAAATTTGTTCAACTCATGGATTCAACCTGACCCAACCTGACCCATGTGGGTTGGATTGGGTTGAGTTAGGTTGGACTTATGTGATGAATTGGGTTGGGTTGAATTTTTTTTGACCCACCATGGTGAGTTGGGTTAAAAAATCCCCTCAATCCAACCCAACCCGATCTATGCACACCCCTATTTTTCAGCCACTTCTTTATCTTCCAGCTTCCTCAATTGTTCTCTGTTTCCCTTACTATTATTTTTTCCGTCATTTCTCTCTTACAACGTGAACTCAAATATTTAACCATGAAATTGAACATGCAACGCAGTGACAGACCTACAGTGGGGTAGGGGGGGGGCATTCCCCCCCCCCCCCCCCAATGCCCCCCCCCCCCACACCCAAAAAAAAAAAAAAAAAAAAACTAGGATATGTATATATATGTGTGTGTGTGTGTGTGTGTGTGTGTGTGTGAAAATTTTAAATTTTGGTCTTAATAACCCCCAATTAAAAAAAAAAAAAAACTAGTATACATATTTAATTTTAAAAAATTAAGATTTGCCCTTAAATATATATATTTTTAGATCTCCTCTAAAATATCATCGAATTCCATTTTGATAATTTTGTTGAAATGTTTAAGAAACACTTTTTTTATATGTTATATTTTGTTGACATTTTTATAATATCAAATGTTTAAAAAACATTTATTTTATCTGTAGTATTTTGTTGAATATGAAATAAATATTAGTTTTTATTTTCATAAAAAAAAATGTTTTAAGCTTTGGCCCTTCTCAGGTTTGAATCCTGGTTCCGTCCCTGATGCAACGGATCAATAGGGGAAGAAAAATCACCAGACCCATCGTCACAAAACCCAGTTATGACATAATTGACTTCATCCATCATTAGCCAGACAACATATTTCAAAAAACAGTGAGAGGGAGATAGATTGGAAAATTTTAAAGGAAAGAATAAAATGATTGGAAAATATTATATATATATATATATTTTTTTTTTTTATTAAAATGTTGACGTGTCATTTTTTAAGAGCTAAAATAAATTTTATTATTATTATTATTATTTTATTAGTCAAGTCAGTATTTACTGTGTAAACAGTGCATTCTGTTTTCCATGTAGGAATTTTATGTTAGTACGTTGACAGCAAGAACCTAAATGAATATGAATTTTTATTTTATTTTATTTTATTTTATTTTTTTCAGGCGCTCAGGTAGGCACGATTAAAAGTTAAGGATCAAAATGAGAATTGACTCAAAATGTAGGGATGAAAAATGAATTTTTGCTTTGCTTTTTTTTTTTTTTTAAAGAAATTAATAGATAATAATTAGAAGGAATTGATGGAGGTTAGAGGATGAGCCATTTTAATCATACCCTCCTAATCTTTAGTTTTGCAAAATGTGGCGTATCTTTTTTTTTGGAACAAAAATATGGCGTATTGTTACTATATGCATCGATAAAAGGACAAATGTTACTATTATTATTATTAGGTGCATTCATCAGTTTTATAGATCCAATTTTTTATTATACATAATAAATAGGCAAACATTCTATGTTAAGATTTGTTTAATTTAATTTATTCACTGTGTATTTTTGGTGCAGTAGTCACTTTACAATTTTTTCACAGTGTACTTTTGGTG
Source organism: Castanopsis chinensis (assembly GCA_032878915.1). Lineage (NCBI taxonomy): Eukaryota > Viridiplantae > Streptophyta > Magnoliopsida > Fagales > Fagaceae > Castanopsis > Castanopsis chinensis. Next base: position 5,105,957 of record JAVQMG010000115.1, on the reverse strand, counting down.
CGGTAGTTACTTCACAAGTATAAATGCTTTTGAGATGTGAGGAGAAAGAGCTAAGGTTCAAATTTTCAGGAGAAAATTTTACATACATATACATTTAGATTAAGCTAAAAATTCTATTTTGTATAATAAAAATCTGTTTAATTTTATTAATTATTTATCTCCAATAATATACAATCTTATCTTATGGTGACGTCCACTGATCATCTAACGGCTTTGAGCTAAGGCAAGTCACCACTTATAAGTATCGTCTTTGTCCTGCCATTCAAGGTAAGGATCCAATCTTTTCCTGAAAAGTGAAGAGTCTACGAGGCAAGAAAGATGCGTATTTCTTTAGTTTGAAAATTACTTATTTTTTATAATTTATTTGTATAATGTGGAACAAAAAGTTAAAAGTTAATTTTTTTTTATTATTTAAAATAAAATTGAGACAAAAATTAATTTGAGCCCACAATAGATAATTTAAGAAATAAAAAACTATTTTTTATAATCTGTTAGCAGCATCACAATATTTCCTTTTAAGTCGGGCTTCTCTCTTAACATCTCTTAACAACTACCGAGATATTTTTTCCTAGGTCTTGACATTTCACATAGAGGTTAAGGCCGGAAGTGCCCGAGCACTATCTAAGTCTTTCCCCCTAATTAGAGGCCAAAGTGGCCGGGGAATCTACCACTACCAGACTCATTTTTTCACCTATGTTTATATGCTCAGAGTTGATGCTTGAAAAGCTGTCCAGCAACTTTTGTGTGGCAGATCTCTAGGCTACCAGGCTTGCATTCTTCAGAATCTTCAGAGAGTAATACCTGTTACCATTTATTTCAGGTTTAACAAAGGCCCTACGGCGTCCAACCTTTTTCTAATGAAATTATTAGACTTGTAAACTGTTAACATAATTATCGGACCATAAACTTAAGAATATTTGTATTATCCACCTTTTGTTTTTATGTGGTTTCATTTTTTTTGTTACCATATTTGTATAGAAAGAAGAAAACATATGCCTATCAAAAAAAAAATGTACAAGAATATGAATTGTTGATCATTTTGGAAAGGCTAAACTTCAAACACCCCTGCAAATCTCCCCCTAAATGAATGCGTCTCAGGCAATCAAGGACAAGCATATCAGCTTTATTTAGACTACAATAATAGAAACATCTTACATGACACGTTGACTTAAAAAAAGAAAGTAACTACAATACAGAATTTTATTTTGTGTAGAGCTCAAAGTTGGATAACCTTGGCGTTGGAACAGCAACTATTGGGTTCAATTTTTTGGTAACAATACCAAAATTGTCAGAAAATTCCAACTCTGTACCATGTGGCAATTTCCACTCAAATGAATGCAAGAGCGAAGCTAAGATGTACATCAAAGTTTTTTCTGCTAATGGAAGCCCTGCACATATTCTTCTCCCAGATCCAAATGGAATATAATTAAAATTGTTGCCAGAATAATCCAAATTGCTAGACTCATTTAGGAACCTTTCTGGTTGAAATTCCAATGGATTCTCCCAAATCTTTGGGTCCCTATGTATCACCCAAACATTTAGCCAAACCATAGAACCTTTGGGTATGTAGTACCCACCAACAGTGCTAGATTGGCTTGGACAATGAGGCACTAATAAGGGTAGCGCGGGGTGCAAGCGGAACGTCTCTTTAATGACGGCATCTAAATAGTGTAATTTGGGCAAATGGGATTCTTCAACTAAGCTATCCAAACCCACAAATTCTGTTAACTCTTCATTGACTTTCCTCATTGCCTCTGGATGCTGCATCAGCTCTGCCATCACCCATTCCACCATGGTTGATGTGGTATCAGTTCCACCCACCAATATGTCCTATTAAAAAGATAAATAAAGCAGTCATTGGAAGTGGCAAGCAAAATATGAACCCAATATGTTTTGATGTTTAAGAAAATTAATACTAGAAGCTCCATTAATATATGCTATTGCCCCACCAAACAACCCCCCCCCCCCCCCCCTTTCCTCTACTTCTAACTAGAAAGGAAAAAAAAAAAAAAAGAATAAGAAAAAAAGACTGATGTTGAATTGCCAAGAGCTTTGTAGCTCAACGGACACTTTTTAGTATTTTCCACCAAGATGTATGATGTTCAATCCCCCGCTTACATTTTTGTAACTATCAAATTATAAGAAACCATTGATCTGTATTTAGCAGTCCAATAACAAGACTCAAAATGGGGGGAGTTTAGTCTAACAATATACTAGTTCAATTAGTGGATCCATCCAGATCACACACTAAATTAATGGAGCACAAGCCACAAAGTAGAAGGTTGGGCATACCGTAAGCATGGCCTTCAGTTGCCTCATGCTAATTGATGTTGCAGCACCATCTTGTTCCCTTAACTCCAAGAGAAGTTGCAAGAAGTCCTTCCTTTGTTCCATCTGTCCAGTACCCTCATTTTTACCTGTGTTAGAATTCATCCTTTTTTCAATGACTGAATCAAGAATGGACTCAATATATTGCACAATCCTCTTTCCTTTTCTCTCAATCCCTTGTAAATCAAACATTGCAAGCACTGGGAAAAAGTCCGAGACATTTGGTTTTGCAATTAGCACCGTCTGTTCCCCCACTAATCTTTTAAACTCAGCTCCAATCTTAGTCCCATCCTCTCCTTGTAGCGAGTCACCCCACACCATGTTCATGACCGCGTTTACTCCAGTCACAAATGCCAATACTCCGAGATCTATGGGAGTGCCTATTTTGTCATACACATTTCTAATAGACTTCTTAACTTCTTCTCTTCGTAGGTTGTAAGAACTACCAAGATTTGCATTACTTAGCATTTCTCGCACAAATATCTTGCGCAACTTCTTCCACTCAGGCCCATATGATGAAAATGCAATATCTGATCCCCCATATGTGGCCACTATTGCGGCTATGGGAGGGTCACGGTTGGCGAATATTGTGTCTTGGTCACGAACCACTTCTTTCACCAGTGATGGTGAACTTACCACTACACATAATTTATGTCCAAGCCAAACCTTGTAGATAGGTCCATAGACCCCTGCCAGTTCCTCAAATTTCCTATGAAGGTTTGTACCTAGAAAGGGAAGGTACCCAAGTAGTGGCAAGCCACGGGGACCTGGTGGCAATGGAGGCTTTCTTGGTTTCTTGGCTGCCCATAAGAACCAGATCAACACCGCGAATATAGAGACTAAAGCAGTGAGCTTCGCTCTAGAATGTTCTTCTTGGTCGTTGCTAGCAATCCACCACCATGACCACATGGCGGAAACTGCATTCATCATGTCGGGCTTTGTGAATGTAAAACAGAAAATGCAAGAATTAAGAATAGGAAACCTCAAAAATTGAAATGTTTAATGCAGAAGATCTGTGATTTCTTCGGGTATATATTTTGCACTTGATACAGGAAATATCTGTTTTCTGATTTGAAAAGGATTTTAGTGGCTCTCTTTTCAAAAGGATTTTAGTGGCCATTTTTTCATATTAGGTATGTGTTTGGATCCAGCAGCCCGTTCCGTTTCTGCGTTTTCTCTTTTTTTTTTTTTTTTTTTTTTCAACGTGTATGAACAGTAACCGGCACTGTTCATGCACGTTTTTTCACTGTAGCGGTACTGTGCGGAGACAAAAATCACTGTTCGGCACTGTTCACGCACTGTTCGGCACTGTTCACGCACTGTTTATGTACTTTTTTTAGCAATTTTTTATAAAAAATGGGTCCCGCAATACTATTCACACATTAAAAAATTATTTTGCTACAGTGATTTCAGTTTCAATTTTCAGTTCAGCAAAAATAAGCTCTATCCAAACGGACCCTAGATATTCTCCATCAAGATGATAAAATGACAATGATAAGGATGAACCTGAAGGTACACAGCAATTTTGGAATTAATGAAGGGAAAAGCTAATAAATGCTATACAATATTACTTTTAAGAAATATTTTAAGAAAATTTTTATAAAAAAAAATAAATTAATTTTTTATAATTTTTTATATTTCCCATAAAAATGTATTAAAACTTGTATAAAAATTGTTTATTAACTGGACCCATTAAAAAAGAGAATATACTAAAACTGATTTGAAACCTTGGAAGATTTGGAGGTTTTTATAATTGGAAAAAATCTATTTTTGTTGTAGGGCAATTCTACGGTACCCCCTAAAAAAGGGGTACGATACTCACTGATAGGTAACTTGTTATACCAGGTTACTTTTTTCCTCACATTTGACAGTTTTAATTGCACATTGTGTAGTTCCAACATCACATGTGATAGTTCTTTTCTCACATTTGGTGGTTCCCTTACTTTTTTCTCACATTTCATGGTTTCATCTTTATATTGTGCAGTTCCAACATTACATGTAACAGTTCTTTTGTCATATTCAGTGGTTCATTTATTTATTTTTCTTATATTTGACGGTTCTATCATTACATTATGCAGTTCCAACATTAAATATGACAGTTCTTTTCTCACATTTTGTGGTTCCCTTACTTTTTTCTCACATTTGATGGTTTCATCTCCACATTGTGCAGTTCTAATATCACAAGTGACAGTTTTTTTTTGTCACATTCGGTGGTTTCCTTATTTTTTTCCTCACATTTGACGGTTTCATTATTACATTGTGTAGTTGCAACATCACATGTGACAATTCTTTTGTCACATTTAGTGGTTCCCTTACTTTTTTCTCACATTTGACGGTTTTATCTTTACATTGTGCAGTTCCAACATCACATGTGACAGTTCTTTTCTCATATGGCGGTTCTATTACTTTTTTCTCACATTTGAGAGTTCAATCTTCATATTGTACAGTGACAAAAGAATTGTGTTCCAACATCACATGTGACAGTTCTTTTGTCGCATTTGTTGATTCCATTACTTTTTTTCTCACATTTGACAGTTCTACCCTCACATTGTGTAGTTCGAAAATCACATTTGATAATTCTTTTGTCACATTTGGTGATTTCCTTATTTTTTTTTTCACGTTTGACGCTTCCATTATATCATTATGCAGTTCCAATATCACATTTGATAGTTTTTTTTTAATCACATATAGTGGTTCCTTTATTTTTTTTTTCCTAAAATTTGTTGGTTCCATTGTCATATTAAGCAGTACCAACATTATATCTGCTCTATTTTTATCACATGTGACAATTCTTTTGTCACATTGGGTGATTCATTTACTTTTTTCTCACATTTGACAATTCTATCCTCACATTGTGTAGTTCCAACATCATATGTGATAGTTCTTTTGTCACATTTAGTGGGTCCCTTATTTTTTTCTCACATTTGACAGTTTCATCCTCACATTGTGTAGTTCTAATATTACATGACTGATCTCTTCTCACATTTGATGATTCCCTTAGTTTTTTCCTCACATTTGAAGCTTCCATTCTCATATTGTGCAATTCCAATATCACATTTGACAGTTCTTTTGTCACATTCAATGGTTCCCTTATATGTTTCTCACATTTGGTGGTTCTATCGTCACATTGTGTAGTTTCAACATCACATTTGACTGTACTTTTGTCACACTTGGTGGTTTTCTTATTTTTTTCTTACATTTGACAGTTCCGACGTCACATGTGATTGTATTCTTGTCACATGCGGTTGTTTCTTTATTTTTTTCTCACATTTGATGGTTCCACATTCGGCAGTACCAACATAACATTTGACAATACTTATGTAACATTTGGTGGTTTATTTTTTTTTTCTCATATTTGACGGTTTTATGCTCACATTGTTTAGTACCAACATCTCATGTGACTACAGTCTTATCAAATTCAGTGGTTCCTTTATTTTTTCTCACATTTGATGGTTCTATTGTCATAAGAGGCAGTACTAATATCACATATGACTGTACTTTTATCACATTCGGTGGTATCTTATTTTTTTTCCTCACATTTGACAATACCATTATCATATTGGGCTATATCAACATCACACGTAATTGTACTTTTGTCACATTCAATGGGTTTTTTTTTACACACATTTGACAGTTCCGTCATCACATTAAGCTGTACTAACATTACATATGAGCATAGCCAACCCAACCCAACCCAACCCAACCCAACCCCACAGAATTATCTAATAATCGATGGAATATATATAACAAAAATACTCCTAAAATCTCTAAAATTTTCGAAATACACTTAAATATACTAAAATTACCAAAACACATCCTAACACTTAAAAATTACCAAAATAACCATGAAACTCTCAAAAATTATTGGGATATTCTAAAACCTAAAAAATGACCATAAATCCTAAAAAATGACTGAAATACCCTCTAAACCTAAAAAATAATTGGAATACCTTCGTTTGGGAGTTCATAAGGGAATGAAATAGAATGATCATAAGGGAATGGAAAGGAATGGAGTGGATTTAAGTAAGGTAAAGGAATGGAAAAGAACGGAATGGAATGAAATGGAATTAAGTAACCTTGATTGGATGTTTAAAAATAGAGGAATGGAAATGAATGAAAATGAGTGGAATGTTAGTAATCTTGTTTGGGAGTTTTAATGGAAGTAATGGAATGGAATAATTTTACGATAATGTTACTATTAGCACCTATTATAAAATAAAGAGTTGAATATATAAGGGTATTTTGAGCGTTTTAGTAAAAAATTCACTAAATCTAATTCTATTCCCTTCAATTCTTCCTAATTTCAGGAGGAATGAAAATTTGAGGATTTAAGAATATGGAAGAATGATTGTTCCCTCCTATCCATTCCATTCCCTCCCATTTTCTCACTTGGGAAGAGGTAATGGAATGGAATGGAAATGAATGAAAAAAATAATTTTAGAACATTCTTCCCTTCCCTTGTTTGGGAGTTTTAATGGAGGGAATGGAAAGTCCATTCCCTCGTTTGAGAGTTTAAGTGGGAGGGAATGGAATGGATAGGAGGGAACACTCATTCCTTTTTATTCCCTTAAAACCTCAAATTTTCATTCCCCCCGAAATTGGGAGGAATGAGAGGGAATGAATTAGATTTAATGAATTTTTTACTAAAACTCCCAAAATACCCCTATTTTTTCAACCATTTATTTTAAAACAGGGGTCTAATAGTAATATTGCAATAAAATAATTCCATTCCATTCCCTTCATGTTACTCTCAAACAAGATTACTTACATTCCATTCATTTTCATTCCTTTCCATTCTTTTATTTTAAAACATCCAATCAAGGTTACTTAATTCCATTCCATTCCATTCCATTCTTTTCTATTCCCTTATGATCATTTCATTCCATTTCATTCCCTTCCCTTATGAACTTCCAAGCGGAGCCTTAAACTCTCAAACAAGGGAATGAACTTTCAATTCCCTCCATTAAAACTCCCAAACAAGCGCAAGGAAGAATATTCTAAACTTGTTCTTTTTATTCATTCCCATTCCATTCCATTCCCATTTCCCAAAAAAGGCATAGATACTAAAAAAATGACCTAAATGAGCATGAAATATAAAAAATTGACTGTAATACCCCGAAACCTAGACACTTACCAAAATACATTTGAAACCTAAAAAATAAATGAAAGACCCTTGAAATCTGAAAAAGACCAAAATACCCCCTTTGAAACCTCTATATGCACAAATGACAATAAAAATTTTATACAACCACTCTATTTTTTTCAATTATTATTTTTCTTAAACCTTCTACATTTTAATTTTAGCAACATCTTTTAGTAAATACATGAGCTTATAAAAAAGCCATTGATAATCCAATTGGCAAGATGGTGACTAAAAATCTATTATTATAGCCAACTAAAACCTTTTTTTGCCAACAATTGACAACTAAAATGTTCTATATCAACATAAAGAGAGAACTTAAATGCACGAATTTTTTCTCAACATTTAAATTCTCAAACTAAAATATTTTTTCTCAAAGTTCTTAACAGCTAAAAAGTTCTATTTCAAAAGAGATGATGAAGTATCCAAATTTTGTGTTTTTTACACAAAATTAAAAAAAAGAAGTAGCCATTGACAGACCAATTGACAAGATAATGACTAAATATCTTCCATCATAGCCAAGTAAAAAGAGTACAAATACATGAGTTTTTTTTAGCAACATTCAAAATCTCAAACTAAAAAATTGTTTCGAAGTGGATCTTTTCTACTATTTTTTCTTTGACAACGCTCAATTGCATAACTTATTGATACCAAATGTTGACGTGTTGTTGTGCAATAGGAGAATTCATCACTTTTCTCCTTCCTCAGTCATAACTTCAACTGCGCTGTCCATATATTTTGCACCAACTCCGGGAGCTCTATTCCTCCCAAAAAAAATCTCAGTGTCCTCCAATTTTCAATAACTTTATTTTTATAAGCACATGATTTTGTATTTTTCTAAGGAGAAAAAAGATGCAATAATGAGTTAACTTAAATAAAATAAATTGGACAATGAAGCAAAGGAAAGGAGAAAAAATAAAATAAAAAGCAGGGCATTATGTGATGATTGTATAAGTGATAAACTTATGTAGAAGTGAAAGACATTATGTATCTACAGAATTTTCTCAAAGCAATCTTTAAAGACATGGACAAAACTTGTTATAGCTTGAAAGGAAGTAGTTAGCACATGGCCATAGAGTTGAGTTAGCCCTGGGAAGTCGTTTAGTTGGTCAAACATCATATATGACCACTCTCAGTCATTTAATTTAAGATATTTTGAAATTTTAAATTTCATATTTTACACAATTGATACAGAAATTGATGTAATTTTTTTTTTTGGCATTGATTGGGCAAATTTTGGGTGTTATAATATTTTTGCACTTGGAGCTAAATATAGTGTTTTTTTTACCTCGTAATATCGGTAACTTGAAATGATATACAACCCAGTTTCATGTACTACAAACAGGTTGCTTGTTGTAAATTTTCTAAAGGAAGTTAAAAAACTAAAAAGAAATCCATTATAAGTATCTTGACTACTACTTATTCTGCTACTTGCTCATCATAAGAAGGAAAAAAATTCATTTACAAAGAAATCCACTACAATGTGTTTCTTCACATCTATATTTGAATTCCATCATGGCAATAATTGAAAAAGAGATAATCAAAAGCATCTTGCAATTGGTCTACATGTTTGGATTATTCATTCCTAAGTTCTCAACGTGGCAATTTTTTTTTTTTTTTTTTAATACAAGATAGAAATTTTACTTCAGCCTAATCTAAGTGCATATGTGTGTGAAGCTCCCTCTTGGAGACTTGAACTCTGGCTCTTGCCTCTCACACCCCATAAGCGCTTATACTTGTAGAGTGACCATCGCACCATGGGTGTGTGGTGGTCAACATGACAACTTCTAACTTGTAGGAATTTTTGCAGCTTAAGTGGTAACTAAAGTATCTGCATTTACATGGTATAACTATCAACACTTAGAAAAATGAGATGTTCATAAGGGCACACCTCATTGCATAGAGAATCCTGGTAGTTTTCTGCACATCAAAGTGGAATTTATTAAATATAGCATATAATAAAGACATTATGACTGAAGTGATAGACATAGAAGGAACACAAGAATTAAAAATAAATAAATATCCTTAAAATTTATAAGAAAATATTTAAATGCAAGTATTTTCTTAGCATTCTGCTTGGATTCTGATAATTTATGCAGAATACTAGCCATGGTTTTGGTTGATAGATTACATAAATCAGAAATGTTGTATATGACCAAAGACTTAAAATGAAATTTTAATTAACATGCACTCTAATAACAAAGTTCTTATGATCTAAAACATATGCCATAATTCATATAGGACATTTAAAAATCCAGCCATGTTTACAGCACCAAAAGACATCCAAACTTTTTATGCAAATTTATACTCTTATAACTCAAGAGGAAGACAACATGCCTACAAAATGTTCACTGCTATGCTGAACTGCATGTAGAATTTCAATGTGAATAACAATAACTTCAGGCCCCTGCACCCTAAAAGAAAGGACCCGAGTACCCAATTCGTATATCTAACTTCCAAGCTCCAATTAGTTCATTAACTAAGGGTCAATATGTGATAGACAAAGGAACTTCTCAGATTAAAGAAAAATATAATTTATTTCTATTGTAGCCTTACCATATTTTGCAAAGTACATGGTAATTCATGGGAGATACAAGAGACACCCCACTTTGATTGGATGGAACAGGAGTGGACTTAGAGTTCCTAAGGTTCCAAAACACAATCTCAGGAAAATTATTGTACCTGTTCTCCCTAAACTTTATGTGATTCTTGCTATGTGCATCACCACCTGTACTTAAAAATACAAGGCGACTTGCAAAGTCAACAAAATAAGCACTTGTCATATAAAATGGAGAAACTCAAAAATAATATAGCACTAAGGCATTTTCCTTGAAATCTTAAGCTTTTTCCAACAGCTTCTGAAGGTTTTAACGTCTGGACTTATACCGAATTTCGATGCAAAAAAAAAAAAAAAAAAAAGAAGCTTTTAGGCTATGGTTAAATATAATTGACAACTTTATTCACCTAATCCTCATCAACAAATGAACTAGATTGAGATATGCGAAAGTTGCCAAAATCCTCCACCAGGCTTTCTTCCTCATAATGATGTATAGATGAAAAAGGAAAGCAAGGCATTCATTAGTACATAAAAAATATATTAATGAATACTTCCATCATAATATAATTGAGGATTAAAAATTGATGATGCACAGAAAATTAGTAGGCTGAATGTTTTGGGCTTCAATGGACTAATGATTGCTTAGAAGGCCTAAAAAGAAAAAGACACCAGATCAAAGGAGACCGAGGTGGATCGGCCAAGAACCCTCCGATGTTTAAGTTAGTTTTTCTATAGGACTCAGGAATTCCAACTTTTTTAGGAATAGTGAGAACTTACTTTCATTTGATATGGATGAGTCTTTATAGAGTGGGCTTTGGGATGGTTACTTGTCTTGGTAACTTCCCCAATATTTGTGGAAATTATAGGGTTTAGACTTAACTTCCACAATTGCTATAGAAGTTAGAATGTTCAATCTTATCTTCTATAACTACTATTGGAAGTTAAGCACTTAGCTGCGATATGCAAGGATTTGGTAGCACGTGGCCCAAATTACCAGCTCTTGTAGATAAATCTATTTTTTGGAAATTTCCCAAGTGTCGGGGTGTCGCCCATGTATTCTCCTGACAGATGACCCTTATGTTTATGGATGACCTTCTATTCATGGACGATCTTCTTAAGCTGGGCTTATCCTTGGTTCTGGATGACTCTTATGAATGAATTGGAGATGGTCTGATTTCTCATTCCCCATAAAAAATTATGATATACCTGGTACTCCATATACGTATAACCAATGATGATCACATAACAAAGCTTCTACAATTTGTGGCAAAAGATAATTGTGAAACTTATAAAAAATGTAGCCACCAATATTTTAGTCTGAACTCTTCATATTTCAGAATAAAATATTCAATGCCTATCCTAAACCACCTACAATCCACTAGACCACTACTCCCGTATACAACTAGGAGAGTGAGAATTCTGTTGGTAGTTTTCTTTTGAAAGCAAAAGCACTAGACAATACAGTCTACCAAAATATTGCATTAAACTTAAGCCTTTAGACTTTTATCTATTTCTTATATAGGAAGCACAAAGATGCTGCAAATAAATTTGATAAATAATATTCACTCCTCCCTCCTTTCCACATTGTTGTTCAACAATCCAACAATGTGAGTAAAATAATCTAGAATGAAGAATTTACTACAAAATAAAGTTAATGAGGCTTAAATTAGTCTTCAAGTCTCAAGGGCCACAACATAAAAGGACAAAAGAATCCAAATTGTAAGGCATAACCCTTTTTAGACTCTGAAATGGTAGCAATGGAACTACAAATTCTTCTTGCCCTATATTCTCAATCCTTATTTATCAACCACAATTTACACAACTAATAGAAACCCTAAAAATAAAAAACCAATCAAATATATTGACTAAATTTATTTACAAATAAAATTACTTAAAAAAAAGAAATTTTTTATAAAAAAATTAGGAATAGAATAGAATACTTACAACAAATTCAAAAATCGTAGCAACAATCTGGATGCTCCTCTAGTATTCTTTTTCCAAAACCCTAAAATTCAAATCGAAAAAAAAATTTATTAAAACCTAATGAAAACGAGACATCTGAATCAAATTTAAAATAAATATGAATCATAGCAAATAATTGAATAAAAAAATTATCACCAGTGATAGCGGTAGATTATCTGAAGGTGGTGGATGGTGAGCGTGGCAATTGCACTTTCGTTCATCCTCTTGGCCTCTTTCGTTTTTTTTTTTTTTTTACTAATCATTCGATCTCCGTTTCTTTGTTTTCTTTTTGTTTTTTTTTTTTTTTTTTGCTTTTATACCCTACCCATTCTACCGGTAATAGGTTTACTACTAAACTCAAGTAAATGGTCATGATTGAAACAATAAAAATGAATGGCTAAGATTTGGGTGGGTATGGTACCAGCCTAAAAAATAGGTGGGTACCACAAAATGACCCTTTGTTGTAAAGTGCACTTCCCTCCACTCCCAATCAAGCTGAGTTCCTTTACAAGCAAAGACAAACGATATGTTGATCTAGGGAAAACTAAAGGAATAGACTATCCTATAGTAAAAACGTGAAGGGATTTAACCTTATAATCCCAAGATATACAAAATCCACTAGAATAGAATAGAATGAAAGTTTATTAAATAGATTTAACTTTAAATCTACTACTATTACCTCATGTAGTCTTTACTAATGTGACCACGCAAAACTTCTAATTTATAGACTCTTCTATTTTGGATCTTGTTGCTCATGGTCCTTTATTCAAAACTTTGAGAAAGCACTCTAACGTTTAGACCAATAACTATGAGTTAAACTAGATTGCAGTAACTTTATTACTTCAATCACCCGATCTTCAATATAGAAGCAGATCTCTTTTTGATACTTCAAAAGAGTTGGAAAACTCAAAGATATATGTGTATAGTAACACATCTTTTTAAAAGTCTTGAAAAATGTGCTTTAGGGTTGCTTTTATACTTGTCTTGTAATCAATGAAACCCCATATCAAATTTGTTAATTGAACCTTCATTTTGAGACTCACTAACCAAAGGAAATACTAAAAAATCTCAGCCCCTCAGATCGAGATTTTCTTAATCGAGTGAGACTTTTGATGAGAGGCATATGTCACATTACCATTTTTTTTTTTGTGAATTAAAGGAAATATCAAGACTATGAGAATTAAATAATATGCATAAAACTCAATGGGTCAGTCACATTTTAACTCAGATGATATATCTCTTAGAATTCATATTATTTATGCATTACAATGATATATATGGGTTCAATTAATGTGTGACCATTTTAGAAATTTTTTTATGAAAAATTGAAAAAAAATATAGAAAAAGTTAGTCACTTTTTCATTTTTCCATAAAAAGTTTCTTAAAATGGTTTACTAATGTATACGTAGGGGTGTTGATGTTTGACCCAACCCACGAATGCAACACAAACACTACATGAGTTTTTTCAGGTTAGTGTTGGCCCTTAGTGGATTTAGGTCATAAACGAGTTGACTTGAAAATGACATGAAAAGCAACATGTCAAAAGCAAATCAACCCGCGTGACCTTCAATAGACACGTTTGGCATGCCAATATATTTGTGTCAATTCGAAATGACCCATTTAACATAACCCGTTTAACTTGTATAACAAATAAATATTCATTTTATTTTAGATTTGTCAAATACCTTTTATATCCAACCTATATCTTAAACTTAAAAAGAAAAGTGAGTAATTACAAAAACTTACAAGTGATATAATTGTAATTTAAACTTTATAAACCCTAGTCATGATCAGTCTACTATTTGCATCAACTCTTTCAATATTGATTCTTAACATTTGACGAGATCTGTGTGTGAGAGATCGGGAAAATTGCCTCTCAAAAAAGAGAGATTTTTTGGATTGCTTTTTAGGGCACTTCTTTTTTAGGGTAAGTGGTTTGGAGTTGTCACTTATTTTTTATGTACAAAAAATAAGAAAAACTAAATACAAATTTTTATGGCTGAAAGCTCCATTGATTGATTGAATAAATAAAAATACAAGTTTTAAAATTTGAACTTTACATGACTTTGGGTCCTAGTTACAATCTACCAAATATACATGGCTTTTTGTCCTAGTTACAATCTACCCAAAACAAAAATAAAGATAAAGCTAAGTCTACTTAACCAAAAATCTATATCCAGGGGTTAGGTTATGGAATGAGAAGGTGTTAGGCACCCATTCTGCCTAGACAGAGTCTGGTCTTCTAGACTTTTGTGACAATTGTATCATCCTATACATGACATGAATGATATGTTGAACATGTGAAATAAACTAAATAACACAATACCATTTATGAATATATCCTCAATTAATGGAAATAGAGTTTAGGGACAAAGTTGTAATTTAACTCAATTAATGGGTTCCATTCACATGTAAAGCCACCATTAGTGATAGAGCATTAATGCTCACCAACATTTCTCTATAATTTTCACTTTCCCTTACCATTATTTTTCAGCCTCCATTGTTCACTATTTTCTAGCTTCCTCCATTGTCCTCTGTTTCCCTTACCATTATTTTTTCCCTTTATTCTCTCTTACAACGCGAACTCAAATATTTAACCCATGAAATTGAACATGCAACGGATCAATAGGGTAACAAAAATCACCAGACCTATCGTCACAAAACCCAATTATAACACAACAGACTCGTCATCCATCATTAGCCAGACAACATATTTCAAAAAACAAAGAGAGGGAGATAGATTGGAAAATTTTAAAGGAAATAAGAAAATGATTGAAATTTTTTTTATAATTAAAATGCTGACGTGTCATTTTCTAAAAGCCAAAATAAAATTTAGGCGAAAATGCAAAACTGACCCTCTAACTTTCAGTCTTTTTCATTTCAATCCTCTAACTTTCAGTATTGTCATTTCAGTTTTCTAACTTTCAATTTTTGTCAATGCAGGACTCTGTTAGAACTCAGTTAGGGGCTGCCGTTAATTGAGCCAAAACGACGTCGTTTTGTTTTGTTTTTTTTTTTTTTTAATAAATTTTAGAATTTAAAGAAAAAAAGAAAAATCTGTAAAAAAAAAAGGAAGAAGAAGAAGAAGAAGAAGAAGAAATCGATTTAGAACTCCATCACCGAACTCCAAACCACGTCGCTGCCAGTGTCCAGGACCATGTACGCGTACTTAGGTGGGGTTCCAACGCTGAACTCCAAACCACGTCGCTGTCGGTGTCGAAGACCATGTACGCTTACTTAGGTGGGGTCTAACGTTGATGCATGTGAAGTACTCGCCACTGCCTGAGGTTAGATTAGAGATGATTGAGCTGCTGAAACCTAGGCCCAGACCTCCGCCTCTGCCTTGCTTGGCTGCTGCGAGGGAGAGAAGAGAGTCTGCTCTTAGCGTGTCACGTTGGAGCTTGAGGTTGAAGAGTTGGTCTGGGGTTTTTTTGAAGGAGAGGGAGTCTATGTGGTGGAGTTGGAGAGTGGCGGTGGAGGTGGAACTTGGGTCGACTTCGGTGACGGTGGAGAGAGATTCAAATTCGAGTTCGGGCCATGAGAGGGTGGTTTGTGGAGCAGTGAAGGAGTTCTGAATCAGTTTCTTCTTCTTTATTTTTTATTTTTTATTTTTTACAGATTTTATTTTTTTCTTTAAATTCTGAAATTTATTAGAAAAAAAAAAAAAAAAAACCAAAATGACGTTGTTTTGGCTCAATTAACGGCAGCCCCTAACCAAGTTCTAATTTAGTCTTGCATTGACAAAAATTGAAAGTTAGAGGACTGAAATAACAAAACTGAAAGTTAGAGGATTGAAATGAAAAAGATTGAAAGTTAGAGGGCCAATTTTGCATTTTTGCCTAAAAATTATTATTATTATTTTATTAGTTAAGTCAGCATTTACTATATAAACAGTGCATTTCGTTTGCCATGTAGGAATTTTATGTTAGTGGGTTGACGGTAGAAACCAAAATGGATATGAGTTTTTATTTTCAAGGGCTCAGGGAAGCGCGACTAAAAGTTAGGGATTAAAACGAGAATTGATCCAAAATGTATGGACTAAAAATGAATTATTTTTTTAAAGAAATTAATAGATAATAATTAGAAGGAATTGAAAGAGGTTAAAGGTTGAGCCATTTTAATCATACCCTCCTAATCTTTAGTTTCACAAAATATGGTGTATCATTATTATATGCATCCACAAAAGGACAAATCTTACTATTAAGTGCCTTCATAAGTTTTATATAGGGGTGTGCTTGATTCGTTTTTCATCGGTTTGTATGGGTATGGCCAACCGAAACCGAATATTTAGGTTTGTGAAATTCTTAACCGAAATCGACCGAAATGGCTGGAAACCAATTGGTTTCGG
This sequence comes from Castanopsis chinensis, assembly GCA_032878915.1. NCBI lineage: Eukaryota > Viridiplantae > Streptophyta > Magnoliopsida > Fagales > Fagaceae > Castanopsis > Castanopsis chinensis. Next base: position 5,089,622 of record JAVQMG010000115.1, on the reverse strand, counting down.
TGTATTTCGTTTTCAGTCGGTTTCGGTCGATTTTCGGTTTTCCAAAGAGAGGATTTGAGAATTTCAAAACCACACTCTTTCAAATGATAAAGCAAAAATCAAAGCATATAAAATCACACTCATAATCGATAAAAACCACAAGCTCAAAACTTTTCACATAGATCGCTCTAAAGCAAAATCACCGTTCACTTGAAAAAAAAAAATCACAATATAAACGAAACAAAACAAACGCAGCCTAAAGTGTAAAAAAAACTCACTGATTATATGAGAATCTCAGATATACAAAAGAAAAGGAAAGTAGAGTTCTCTTACAGTTGGTCTTCATTAATCTGAAGCGAAGAGATGAAACTTGGAGAGAGAGAGAGAGAGAGAGAGAGAGTCAGAGAGACTGAAGAATTTGAGTGAAGAAAGCTTGGGAAAGGTTCTTCTTCCATTTTGCTCTCTCTATGTGTGTGTGTCAACTGAAGTGAGAACGAGAGAGAAAGGTAGAAAGAGATAGAAAAAATTGCGAGATATAGTTGGAGAAGGGGGCGGTTGAAGAAAAGAAAAGGGAAGAAAATAAGAGGGGGTATTTCCATCTTTATATGCTCTAGGGTTTTAAAGAGTTAAATAGCTAAAAAAAAACCCACATCCTACGTGAAGGCTCGAACTTGGGATCAGCAAGGCAAACCACAAGGAGCATACCACTAAGCCACTGATCAGTTATGTTTTAAAATTACATAAATAAATAAATAAATATATATATATATATATATATATATATATTCGGTCGGGTCGGTTCGGTTCGGTTTTGGGGTAAAAAATCCAACACCGAGACTGAAATCGAAAATTTTGGTTTTTAAAAAATGAAACCGAAACCGAACCGAAATTTTGGCATTGGTTCGGTCGGTTTTGGCCGGTTTTTTTCGGTTCGTCGGTTTTTTACACCTCTAGTTTTATAGATCCATTTTTTTATTATACATGCAAATACTCTGTGTTAAGATTGTTTAATTTTTATTAATTATTTATCTTCAATAATATACAATCTTATCTTATAGTGACGTCCATTGATCATCTAACGGCTTTGAACTGCCTTAAAAGGCAAGTCATCACTTATAATTATTGCCTTTGTCCTGCCATTCAGAGAGGGTTTGGATAGAGCTTAATTGTGGCTGCGTTTGGGAAACTTGCGTTTTCTCCTTTTTTTTTTTTTTTTTTTTTTTTTTTTTTTTTTTTTGTTCTCTGCTGCTGGGGGACAAGAGGGCAGGTGCGTATTGTGCGCGCATTGTGCGTTATTGTGCGCGCACTGTACGTGCACTATTTATGCACTTTTTTAACAATTTTTTTATTAAAAATGGGTCTCGCAGTACTATTCACACATTTAAAAACTATTTTGCTACAGTGTTTTCAGCTTTCAGTTTTCAGCAATAAGCTCTATCCAAATGGACCCTCAAGGTAAGGATCCAATCTTTTTCTAAAAAGTCTATGAGGCAAGAAAAATGAGTATTTCTTTAGTTTGAAAATTACCTATTTTTTATAATTTATTTATATAATATGAGACAAAAAGCTAACTTATTGTATATAGATCAAGTAACTAACAATTCATACGTGTATAAAAAAATAAAAAAAAGTTCATCTGACGATGTTAACAAAAAAAAGAGAAGAAAAGAAAAAGGGCCAGTACCAGTATTGCATGAGTTGAATAAACCAAACACTAGTTGTAGCTATAAGGATGGTAAGTTGAATAAAGGTGAAAATGTATTTTTTGTCCCTACATTTTTGGTCATTTTTTGATTTGGTTCCTAAACTGATTTTGCTCCTAAGTTAGTCCCTAACTTTTTAAAATTGTTTTTAAAATAGTTCCTACCGTCACCCCAGTTACGAAAGAAACTGAAGTGGCAAACGGCGTGTCCTATTTGCTAACATGGCGCTGATGTGGATATTAAAATATTATTAAAAAAAAATCATTTAGCATTTTTGAAATGCCACGTCAGATTTAAATTAATAAAAAATTAAAACAAAAAATCCATGTCATAAATTTTAAAATAAATAAATAAATAAAAATTAATTTAATTAAATTAGGAAAAAAAAAGCTTTTTCAGCTTCAGAAATTGAGTTACTATCCCAAAAAATCCCACGAACCCCAACCCAGATCAAACTCTCTCTGCCCATTCTATCTCTCTGATTTCTTTTTCATCTGCTCCAAACCTAGACGACCCATGGCTAGAGAACCATCCCAAAATCCCTACCTTAACCCGAATGAGAGAGAAAGAGGGCAGAGGAGATTGAGAATGTCTGGTGCTTCTTATCGAGCTAAGGACTCTCGTAGATGATCGTCGAGTGCTCCTTATCTCTCAGATTGAAAATCCTTATCGAATTGTCGATGGCCTAGACCGTATAGGTCGTGTCGATGCTACACGTCCCAATTCGCTTCGGCTTGACCTCGTTTGGAAGTTTTTAGCTTAGGATTTTTGTGGATTTGATGTTAAGGCTTTGCTGGTTGCTGGGAAATTTTGGAAGATTTAGGAAGATTTGATTTGGTGGTGGTGCTTTGTTGGTTGCTTGGGTTTATGGATTTGATTGCTGGAGATATGGGTTTGGGGTTTGGTTGAGATTTGGGTTTGGGGTTTGGTTTTTTGCTCTGGAAATTGATTGGGAACCACACAAAGAACAAGAACATGTTTAGAAAAAATAATGAAAGGAATTAAAAAAAAAAAGACAAGAAAGACATTCAATTAATTTATTTTGTTTTGATGTATTTAGTTATAAAGAAAGCACAAGATACAGAAAATGATAAGAAAATAAATATTAATTTGCTAAGAATATGAATCATACTATGAGGAGGAACACAAAAAACATGAATATGTTTTGAAAAAAAAAAAAGATTTAAGATTAAAAAAAAAATTTTAGATTTAATTTTTTTTTTTTTTTGGGATAGGAATCCAATTTTTTAAGCTGAAAAAGCTTTTTTTTTTCTTAATTTAATTAAATTAATTTTTATTTATTTATCTATTTTAAAATTTTTGACATGGATTTTTTGTTTTAATTTTTTATTAATTTAAATCTGACATGGCATTTCAAAAATGCTAAATAAATTTTTTTAATAATATTTTAATATCCACGTTAGTGCCATGCCAGCAAGTAAGACACGCCGTTTGCTACCTCAGCTTTTTTCGTAATTGGGTTGACGGTAGGGACCATTTTAAAAAAGGCTTTAAAAAATCAGGGACTGACCAAAGAGCAAAATCAGTTTATGGACTAAATCGAGAAATGACCCAAAATATGACCAAAAATACATTTTCGCCTTAAATAAACCAAACACTGTAGTTATAAGGACTTGCTCTTTATTTATTTTATATATATATATATATATATATATATATATAACAAATGATTGCGAAATAATACTTTGACATAAATGCAATGTTTTGATGATATGGAAGGCAAAATGCAAAGTTTTGATAATAGAACCTTAGACCACTATGGGTTGAAGTTCTTGTTTTATATATAACTAGTTCTAGTCTCGTGCTTTACATGGATTCCTTATATTTGAAATGAGGAAACTATCTTCATCCTGGAATTTATAATTAGATTTATATTAAAATTTCCTATTGGATAACAAATCTATGTTCATTGTTGTTATATATATATATATATATATATATATATATATATCGCTTTTTTAGATAAAATAGCACAAAGACAACAATAACAACAAACAGACACAAATTAGGCAAAATCACATGACGTAAAAAAAAATCAAATCAATTGTATAGAAATTTCCTAAAAGAATTAATAATAGCTCCAAATGTAATATAAAGTTATACTAAACACTGTAGTTATAAGGACTGTAGTTATAAGGACTTGCTCTTTATATATATATATATATATATATATATATATATATATATATTAACAAATGATCGTGAAATAATACTTGGACATAAATGCAATGTTTTGATGATATGGAAGGCAAAATGCAAAGTTTTGATTATAGAACCTTAGACCACTATGGGTTGAAGTTCTTGTTTTATATATAACTAGTTCTAGTCTCGTGCTTTACATGGATTCCTTATATTTGAAATGAGGAAACTATCTTCATCCTGGAATTTATAATTAGATTTATATTAAAATTTCCTATTGCATAACAAATCTACGTTCCTTGTTGTTATATATATATATATATATATCGTTTTTTAAGATAAAATAGCACAAAGAGAACAATAACAACAAACATACACAAATTAGGCAAAATCACATGACTCAACAAAAAAATCAAATCAATTGTATAGAAATTTCCTAAAAGAATTAATAATAGCTCCAAATGTAGCATAAAGTTATACTAACCTATGGTAAAAACTAAATAGACAACTTCATATAGAATGCATTCTTGAAATTGAAAGTTGAAACATGGCTAACCCCAGGAAAGCATAACACATATATGAAAGCTCCACTTTGGCTACCTCCAAACTTATTTGCAAGAAAGAAATGATAACCTCCAAACTTAAAGGGAACAATTTTATTATGCAAACAATTGTTTTATGTCCTTTCTGTACGAGTCATTGTAGACTTGTTTTTGGTAAGCAGTCATCATAGACCCTATACCATTAGGCCGGTGATAAGAGCATTTGCAACAGTGGAGCTAAATAGCTATTTTAACTTCACCAAAATACAAAAAACCACCATCTAGCAGTGGAGCTATAGCTATTTTTTTTTAGCTACATTGCTATAGTGCACATCTATCTATAGATGTGCACTGTAGTTGAGAGCTAAAAAAAAGGAAAACTTTTTTATTCCAGCATGGGATTAAAATAATACAACTTGTTTTTTTTTTTTTTTAATTCTTTTATTACACCATGCCTCTCTCTCTCATTCACTCTCATCTCATCTGAAGCTCATCTCTCTCAAGTTCACTCTCTCAACTCCGGTTTCTTAAGCTCACTCTGTTTACTGCTGCCAGCCCGACTCATCGTCAACGTCGCCATGGTGTGGTTGAATAGTCGTTGGGCTGTGATGGGTAGATTGGCGTCGGTTGGGTTCATTGGCGTCAGTGGGTTGTGGTGTGGTTGGTGCGCTATGGTGAGTCAGTGTGGCGAGTCAGTGGGTTGCTGGGTGGCTCGAGTGGGTCGTGGTGGTGGCTCGGGTGGGTTTCGTGGTGGTGGGTGTGGGTGTGGGTGTGGGCTTGGTTGATTTTTTTTTCTTTGTTGTGGTGGTGGTGCTGTGGTAGCGGCGGTGGCTATGGTTTTGTGTGTGGTTGTGAGGGATGTTTATTATAGAGAATATATTATTTTATTGTAGTAGATATATTATTTTATTATGATGTTTATATTATTTTATTGTGTTGAAAGTTAAAATAGATCTACTGTTGCAGTATGTTTTGTAAAGTGAGTAGGTAAAATAGATAAAATAACTTTTTATAGAGCTAAAAAATTTTTTTAGTTCCATTGTTGTGGATAGTATAAGGTGATAAATTTTTGCATTTGTGACCTATTCAGTTATTTCTACATGCTTTTCATGCCTAGGTGAGAAGCAAAAGTTCCATACTTTAGTTGTAATCTTTGACTAGCAGTTGCTGGCTTGAACGTGTAGCTAGATGCTAGGTGCCACTTAATATGACTTTTTACTTTGCTGCTGGGTGGAAGCATTTAGAGCTGTTTGGTTTGATCGATGGGTCATTTACAGGTAATATTAATTTTTACTTTGCTGTTAGGCAGAAGCATTTGGAATCATGGAAATAGAGTTACAGGGACAAAGTTGTAATTTTCCTCAATCAATGGGTTACATTCACATGTAAAGTCACCATCAATGATAGAGCAATAATGCTCACCAACATTTCTCTATAATTTTCACTTTCCCGTACCATATTTTTGCAGCCAACTCGCTAATCCGTCAAAATCGACTTGACTCGACTCGAATCAACCCAACTTGTTGGGTTAGGTCAGTTTTTAGGCCTTGGTAGATTGGGTTAGGTTACAAAAATATTTTTGATAGCGGGTCGGATTAGGTTTGGGTTATAAAATTTCAAACTCGCCAAATTCAACCTAACCCATCCATATATAGTGTTATATAATTAATAATTTTTTTTAAAAATAACTAGTTTTTCCTATCCTATATAAAAGCCAATTAGTTCACACAAATTCTAGTAAATTACCATTGTTGTTTAGACAGTTTAATCATTAGTTTTGTTTGTCCTTAAGGAGTTACATTGATACTAATCTTTGAGTTTTTTTAATATATTTTTTTCTACTCAATTTAATAATAATAATAATAAAAATTTGTTCAACCCATGGATTCAACCCGACCCAACCTGACCCATGTGGGTTGGATTGGGTTGAGTTAGGTTGGACTTATGTGATGAATTGGGTTGGGTTGAATTTTTTTTGACCCACCATGATGAATTGGGTTAAAAAATCCCCTCATTCCAACCCAACCCGATCTATGCACACCCCTATTTTTCAGCCACTTCTTTATTTTCCAGCTTCCTCAATTGTTCTCTGTTTCCCTTACTATTATTTTTTCCGTCATTTCTCTCTTACAACGTGAACTCAAATATTTAACCCATGAAATTGAACATGCAACGGATCAATAGGGGAAGAAAAATCACCAGACCCATCGTCACAAAACCCAGTTATGACATAACTGACCCTTCATCCATCATTAGCCAGACAACATATTTCAAAAAACAGAGAGAGGGAGATAGATTGGAAAATTTTAAAGGAAAGAATAAAATGATTGGAAAATATTACATATATATATATTTTATTAAAATGTTGACGTGTCATTTTTTAAGAGCTAAAATAAATTTTATTATTATTATTATTATTGTAAACAGTGTATTCTGTTTTCCATGTAGGAATTTTATGTTAGTAGGTTGACGGCAAGGACCTAAATGAATATGAATTTTTATTTTATTTTATTTTTTTTCAGGTGCTCAGGTAGGCACGATTAAAAGTTAACGATCAAAATGAGAATTGACTCAAAATGTAGGGATGAAAAATGAATTTTTGCTTTGCTTTTTTTTTTTTTTTTAAAGAAATTAATAGATAATAATTAGAAGGAATTGATGGAGGTTAGAGGATGAGCCATTTTAATCATACCCTCCTAATCTTTAGGGGGGGTTTGGATAACGCGTTCAGCATTTAGTTGAACATGTTTCACGATTTTTGTTTTTTTTTTTTTTTTCTCCTGCGTTGCACGCATCAGGGGGGACATCGGTACTGTTCATGATACCGTTCATGAACAGTAACATGAACAATAGCCGATTTTGTTGACTTTTTAGTTTTTTTATCATATTTGTGGGTCCCGTTTACTGTTCACGAGACCCACAAATTTCACTTTTCAAAATTTTTTTTATTAAAAATGGGTCCCACAGTACTATTCACATATTTAAAAATTATTTTGCTACAGTATTTTCAGTTTTCAGTTTTCAGCAAAACGCTCTATCCAAACGGACCCTTAGTTTTGCAAAATGTGGCGTATATTTTTTTTTGGAACAAAAATATGGCGTATTGTTACTATATGCATCGATAAAAGGACAAATGTTACTATTATTATTATTAAGTGCATTCATCAGTTTTATAGACCCAATTTTTTATTATACATAATAAATAGGCAAACATTCTATGTTAAGATTTGTTTAATTTAATTTATTTGCCGTGTATTCTTGGTGCGATAGTCACTTTACAATTTATTCACCGTGTACTCTTGGTGCAATAGTCACTTCACAAGTATAAATGCTTTTGGGATGTGAGGAGAAAGAGCTGAGGTTCAAATTTTCAGGAGAAAATTTCACATACATATACACTTAGATTAAGCTAAAAATTTTATTTTGTATAAAAAAAATCTGTTTAATTTATTAATTATTTATCTCCAATAATATACAATCTTATCTTATGGTGACGTCCACTGATCATCTAATGGCTTTGAGCTAAGGCAAGTCACCACTTATAATTATTGTCTTTGTCCTGCCATTCAAGGTAAGGATCCAATCTTTTCCTGAAAAGTGAAGAGTCTACGAGGCAAGAAAAATGCGTATTTCTTTAGTTTGAAAATTACTTATTTTTTATAATTTATTTGTATAACGCGGAACAAAAAGTTAAAAGTTAATTTTTTTATTATTTAAAATAAAATTGAGACAAAAATTAATTTGAGCCGTTAACAAAAAAAAAAAAAAAAAAAAAAAAAAAATTAATTTGAGCCCACAATAGATAATTTAAGAAAAAAAAAAAAAACTATTTTTTATAATCTGTTAGCAGCATCACAATATTTCCTTCTAAGTCGGGTTTGTCTCTTAACATCTCTTAACAACCACCGAGATATTTTTCCCTAGGTCTTGACATTTCACATAGAGGTTAAGGCCGGAAGTGCCCGAGCACTATCTAAGTCTTTCCCCCTGATTAGAGGCCAAAGTGGCCGGGGAATCTACCACTACCAGACTCATTTTTTCACCTATGTTTATATGCTCAGAGTTGATGCTTGAAAAGCTATCCAGCAACTTTTGTGTGGCAGATCTCTAGGCTACCAGGCTTGCATTCTTCAGAATCTTCACAGAGTAATACCTGTTACCATTTATTTCAGGTTTAACAAAGGCCCTACGGCGTCCAACCTTTTTCTAATGAAATTATTAGACTTGTAAACTGTTAACATAATTATCGGACCATAAACTTAAGAATATTTGTATTATCCACCTTTTGTTTTTATGTGGTTTCATTTTTTTTGTTACCATATTTGTATAGAAAGAAAAAAACATATGCCTATCAAAAAAAAAAAATGTACAAGAATATGAATTGTTGATCATGTTGGAAAGGCTAAACTTCAAACACCCCTGCAAATCTCCCCCTAAATGAATGCGTCTCAGGCAATCAAGGACAAGCATATCAGCTTTATTTAGACTACAATAATAGAAACATCTTACATGACACGTTGACTTAAAAAAAGAAACTACAATACAGAATTTTATTTTGTGTAGAGCTCAAAGTTGGATAACCTTGGCGTTGGAACAGCAACTATTGGGTTCAATTTTTTGGTAACAATACCAAAATTGTCAGAAAATTCCAACTCTGTACCATGTGGCAATTTCCACTCAAATGAATGCAAGAGCGAAGCTAAGATGTACATCAAAGTTTTTTCTGCTAATGGAAGCCCTGCACATATTCTTCTCCCAGATCCAAATGGAATATAATTAAAATTGTTGCCAGAATAATCCAAATTGCTAGACTCATTTAGGAACCTCTCTGGTTGAAATTCCAATGGATTCTCCCAAATCTTTGGGTCCCTATGTATCACCCAAACATTTAGCCAAACCATTCAACCTTTGGGTATGTAGTACCCACCAACAGTGCTAGATTGGCTTGGACAACGGGGCACTAATAAGGGTAGCGCGGGGTGCAAGCGGAAAGTCTCTTTAATTACGGCATCTAAATAGTGTAATTTGGGCAAATGGGATTCTTCAACTATGCTATCCAAACCCACAAATTTTGTTAACTCTTCATTGACTTTCCTCATTGCCTCTGGATGCTGCATCAGCTCTGCCATCACCCATTCCACCATGGTTGATGTGGTATCAGTTCCACCCACCAATATGTCCTATTAAAAAGATAAATAAAGCAGTCATTGGAAGTGGCAAGCAAAATATGAACCCAATATGTTTTGATGTTTAAGAAAATTTATACTAGAAGCTCCATTAATATATGCTATTGCCCCACCAAACACCCCCCCTCCCCCTTCCTCTACTTCTAACTAGAAAGAAAAAAAAAAAGGAAAAAGAAAAAAAGACTGATGCTGAATTGCCAAGAGCTTTGTAGCTCAATGGGCACTTTTTAGTATTTCCCACCAAGATGTATAGCGTTCAATCCCCCGCTTACATTTTTGTAACTATCAAATTATAAGAAACCACTGATCTGTATTTAGCAGTCCAATGACAAGACTCAAAATGGGGGGAGTTTAGTCTAACAATATATTAGTTCAATTAGTGGATCCATCCTGATCACACACTAAATTAATGGAACACAAGCCACAAAGTAGAAGGTTGGGCATACCGTAAGCATGGCCTTCAGTTGCCTCATGCTAATTGATGTTGCAGCACCATCTTGTTCCCTTAACCTTAACTCCAAGAGAAGTTGCAAGAAGTCCTTCCTTTGTTCCATCTGTCCAGTACCCTCATTTTTACCTGTGTTAGAATTCATCCTTTTTTCAATGACTGAATCAAGAATGGACTCAATATATTGCACAATCCTCTTTCCTTTTCTCTCAATCCCTTGTAAATCAAACATTGCAAGCACTGGGAAAAAGTCCGAGACATTTGGTTTTGCAATTAGCACCATCTGTTCCCCCACTAATCTTTTAAACTCAGCTCCAATCTTAGTCCCATCCTCTCCTTGTAGCGAGTCACCCCACACCATGTTCATGACCGCGTTTACTCCAGTCACAAATGCCAATACTCCGAGATCTATGGGAGTGCCTATTTTGTCATACACATTTCTAATAGACTTCTTAACTTCTTCTCTTCGTAGGTTGTAAGAACTACCAAGATTTGCATTACTTAGCATTTCTCGCACAAATATCTTGCGCAACTTCTTCCACTCAGGCCCATATGATGAAAATGCAATATCTGATCCCCCATATGTGGCCACTATTGCGGCTATGGGAGGGTCACGGTTGGCGAATAATGTGTCTTGGTCACGAACCACTTCTTTCACCAGTGATGGTGAACTTACCACTACACATAATTTATGTCCAAGCCAAACCTTGTAGATAGGTCCCTAGACCCCTGCCAGTTCCTCAAATTTCCTATGAAGGTTTGTACCTAGAAAGGGAAGGTACCCAAGTAGTGGCAAGCCACGGGGACCTGGTGGCAATGGAGGCTTTCTTGGTTTCTTGGCTGCCCATAAGAACCATATCAACACTGCGAATATAGAGACTAAAGCAGTGAGCTTCGCTCTAGAATGTTCATCTTGGTCGTTGCTAGCAATCCACCACCATGACCACATGGCGGAAACTGCATTCAACATGTCGGGGTTTGTGAATGTAAAACAGAAAATGCAAGAATTAAGAATAGGAAACCTCAAAAATTGAAATGTTTAATGCAGAAGATCTGTGATTTCTTCGGGTATATATTTTGCACTTGATAGAGGAAATATCTGTTTTCTGATTTGAAAAGGATCTTAGTGGCTCTTTTTTCAAAAGGATTTTAGTGGCTATTTTTTCATATTAGATATTCTCCATCAAGATGATAAAATGACAATGATAAGGACGAACCTGAAGGTACACCACAATTTTGGAATTAAAGAAGGGAAAAGTTAATAAATGCTATACAATATTGCTTTAAGAAATGTTTTAAGAAACTTTTAATTGAAAAAAAAAATACCAACTTGTTCCCCCATATGATGAAAAAAGAATGGGCTCAATATATTGCACAAAATGGGGGGAGTTTGACAATGATAAGTTTAGTCTAACACTTAAAAGAATGGGCTTTGTGAATGTAAAACAGAAAATGCAAGAATTAAGAATAGGAAATCTCAAAAATTGAAATGTTTAATGCAGAAGATCTGTGATTTCTTCGGGTATATATTTTGCACTTGATAGAGGAAATATCTGTTTTCTGATTTTAAAAGGATTTTAGTGGCTCTCTTTTCAAAAGGATTATAGTGGCCATTTTTTCATATTAGATATTCTCCATCAAGATGATAAAATGACAATGATAAGGATGAACCTGAAGGTACACAGCAATTTTGGAATTAATGAAGGGAAAAGTTAATAAATGCTATACAATATTACTTTAAGATATATTTTAAGAAACTTTTTATAAAAAAAAATAAATTAATTTTTTATAGTTTTTTATATTTCCCATAAAAATGTATTAAAACTTGTATAAAAATTGTTTATTAACTGGACCCATTAAAAAAGAGAATATACTAAAACTGATTTGAAATCTTGGAAGGTTTGGAGGTTTTTATAATTGGAAAAAATCTATTTTTGTTGTAGGGCAATTCTACGGTACCCCCTAAAAAAAGGGTACGATACTCACTGATAGGTAACTTGTTATATCAGGTTACTTTTTTCTCACATTTGACGGTTTTATTTGCACATTGTGTAGTTCCAACATCACATGTGATAGTTCTTTTCTCACATTTGGTGGTTCCTTACTTTTTTCTCACATTTCATGGTTTCATCTTTATATTGTGCAGTTCCAACATTACATGTGACAGTTCTTTTGTCATATTCAGTGGTTCATTTATTTATTTTTCTTATATTTGACGGTTCTATCATTACATTATGTAGTTCCAACATTAAATATGACAGTTCTTTTATCACATTTTGTGGTTCCCTTACTTTTTTCTCACATTTGATGATTTCATCTCCATATTGTGCAGTTCTAATATCACAAGTGACAGTTTTTTTTTGTCACATTCGATGGTTTCCTTATTTTTTTCCTCACATTTGACGGTTTCATTATCACATTGTGTAGTTGCAACATCACATGTGACAATTCTTTTGTCACATTTAGTGGTTCCCTTACTTTTTTCTCACATTTGACGGTTTTATCTTTACATTGTGCAGTTCCAACATTACATGTGACAGTTCTTTTCTCATATGGCGGTTCTATTACTTTTTTCTCACATTTGAGAGTTCAATCTTCATATTGTACAGTGACAAAAGAATTGTGTTCCAACATCACATGTGACAGTTCTTTTGTCACATTTGGTGATTCCATTACTTTTTTTCTCACATTTGACAGTTCTACCCTCACATTGTGCAGTTCGAAAATCACATTTGATAATTCTTTTGTCACATTTGGTGATTTCCTTATTTTTTTCTCACGTTTGACGCTTCCATTATATCATTATGCAGTTTCAATATCACATTTGATAGTTTTTTTTTATCACATATAGTGGTTCCTTTATTTTTTTTTTCCTAAAATTTGTTGGTTCCATTGTCATATTAAGCAGTACCAACATTATATCTGCTCTATTTTTATCACATGTGACAATTCTTTTGTCACATTGGGTGATTCATTTACTTTTTTCTCACATTTGACAATTCTATCCTCACATTGTGTAGTTTCAACATCATATGTGATAGTTCTTTTGTCACATTTGGTGGGTCCCTTATTTTTTTCTCACATTTGACAGTTTCATCCTCACATTGTGTAGTTCTAACATTACATGACTGATCTTTTCTCACATTTGATGATTCCCTTAGTTTTTTCCTCACATTTGAAGCTTCCATTCTCATATTGTGCAATTCCAATATCACATTTGACAGTTCTTTTGTCACATTCAATGGTTCCCTTATATGTTTCTCACATTTGGTGGTTCTATCGTCACATTGTGTAGTTTTAACATCACATTTGACTGTACTTTTGTCACACTTGGTGGTTTTCTTATTTTTTTTCTTACATTTGACAGTTCCGACGTCACATGTGATTGTATTCTTGTCACATGCGGTTGTTTCTTTATTTTTTTCTCACATTTGATGGTTCCACATTCGGCAGTACCAACATAACATTTGACAATACTTATGTAACATTTGGTGGTTTATTTTTTTTCTCACATTTGACGATTTTATGCTCACATTGTTTAGTACCAACATCTCATGTGACTACAGTCTTATCAAATTCAGTGGTTCCTTTATTTTTTCTCACATTTGATGGTTCTATTGTCATAAGAGGCAGTACTAACATCACATATGACTGTACTTTTATCACATTCGGTGGTATCTTATTTTTTTTCCTCACATTTGACAATACCATTATCATATTGGGCTATATCAACATCACACGTAATTGTACTTTTGTCACATTCAATGGTTTTTTTTACACACATTTGACAGTTCCGTCATCACATTAAGCTGTACTAACATTACATATGAGCATAGCCAACCCAACCCAACCCAACCCAACCCAACCCAACCCCACAGAATTATCTAATAATCGATGGAATATATATAACAAAAATACTCCTAAAATCTCTAAAATTTTCGAAATACACTTAAATATACTAAAATTACCAAAACACATCCTAACACTTAAAAATTACCAAAATAACCATGAAACTCTCAAAAATTATTGGGATATTCTAAAACCTAAAAAATGACCATAAATCCTAAAAAATGACTGAAATACCCTCTAAACCTAAAAAATAATTGAAATACCTTCGTTTGGGAGTTCATAAGGGAATGAAATAGAATGATCATAAGGGAATGGAAAGGAATGGAATGGATTTAAGTAAGGTAAAGGAATGGAAAAGAACGGAATGGAATGGAATGGAATTAAGTAACCTTGATTGGATGTTTAAAAATAGAAGAATGGAAATGAATGAAAATGAGTGGAATGTTAGTAATCTTGTTTGGGAGTTTTAATGGAAGGAATGGAATGGAATCATTTTACGATAATGTTACTATTAGCCCCTATTATAAAATAAAGAGTTGAATATATAGGGGTATTTTGGGAGTTTGAGTAAAAAATTCACTAAATCTAATTCTATTCCCTTCAATTCTTCCCAATTTCAGGAGGAATGAAAATTTGAGGATTTAAGAATATGGAAGAATGATTGTTCCCTCCTATTCATTCCATTCCCTCCCATTTCCTCGCTTGGGAGGAGGTAATGGAATGGAATGGAAATGAATGAAAAAAATAATTTTAGAACATTCTTCCCTTCCCTTGTTTGGGAGTTTTAATGGAGGGAATGGAAAGTCCATTCCCTCGTTTGAGAGTTTAAGTGGGAGGGAATGGAATGGATATGAGCGAACACTCATTCCTCTTTATTCCCTTAAAACCTCAAATTTTCATTCCCCCCGAAATTGGGAGGAATGAGAGGGAATGGAATTAGATTTAATGAATTTTTTACTAAAACTCCCAAAATACCCCTATTTATTCAACCATTTATTTTAAAACAGGGGTCTAATAGTAATATTGAATAAAATAATTCCATTCCCTCCATGTTACTCCCAAACAAGATTACTTATATTCCATTCATTTTCATTCCTTTCCATTCTTTTATTTTAAAACATCCAATCAAGGTTACTTAATTCCATTCCATTCCATTCCATTCTTTTCTATTCCCTTATGATCATTTCATTTCATTTCATTCCCTTCCCTTATGAACTTCCAAGCGGAGCCTTAAACTCTCAAACAAGGGAATGAACTTTCAATTCCCTCCATTAAAACTCCCAAACAAGGGAAGGGAAGAATATTCTAAACTTGTTCTTTTTATTCATTCCCATTCCATTCCATTCCATTCCCACTTCCCAAAAGAGGCATAGATACTAAAAAAATGACCTAAATGAGCATGAAATATAAAAAATTGACTGTAATGCCCCGAAACCTAGACACTTACCAAAATACATTTGAAACCTAAAAAATAAATGAAAGACCCTTGAAATCTGAAAAAGACCAAAATACCCCCTCTGAAACCTCTATATGCACAAATGACAATAAAAATTTTATACAACCACTCTATTTTTTTCAATTATTATTTTTCTTAAACCTTCTACATTTTAATTTTAGCAACATCTTTTAATAAATACATGAGCTTATAAAAAAGCCATTGATAATCCAATTGGCAAGATGGTGACTAAAAATCTATTATTATAGCCAACTAAAACTTTTTTTTGCCAACAATTGACAACTAAAATGTTCTATATCAACATAAAGAGAGACCTTAAATGCATGAATTTTTTCTCAACATTTAAATTCTCAAACTAAAATATTTTTTCTCAAAGTTCTTAATAGCTAAAAAGTTCTATTTCAAAAGAGATGATGAAGTATCCAAATTTTGTGTTTTTTACACAAAATTAAAAAAAAGAAGAAGCCATTGACAGACCAATTGACAAGATAATGACTAAATATCTTCCATCATAGCCAAGTAAAAAAATGTCTTGCCAACTAAAATAATTTACAAAGATAAAGAGTACAAATACATGAGTTTTTTTTAGCAACATTCAAAATCTCAAACTAAAAAATTGTTTCGAAGTGGATCTTTTCTACTATTTTTTCTTTGACAATGCTCAATTGCATAACTTATTGATACCAAATGTTGACGTGTTGTTGTTCAATAGGAGAAGTCATCACTTTTCTCCTTCCTCAGTCATAACTTCAACTGTGTTGTCCATATATTTTGCACCAACTTCAGGAGCTCTATTCCTCCCAAAAAAAAAACTCAGTGTCCTCCAATTTTCAATAACTTTATTTTTATAAGCACATGATTTTGTATTTTTCTAAGGAGAAAAAAGATGCAATAATGAGTTAACTTAAATAAAATAAATTGGACAATGAAGCAAAGGAAAGGAGAAAAAATAAAATAAAAAGCAGGGCATGATGTGATGATTGTATAAGTGATAAACTTATGTAGAAATGAAAGACATTATGTATCTACAGAATTTTCTCTAAGCAATCTTTAAACACATGGACAAAACTTGTTATAGCTTGAAAGGAAGTAGTTAGCACATGGCCATAGAGTTGAGTTAGCCCTGGGAAGTCGTTCAGTTGGTCAAACATAATATATGACCCCTCTCAGTCATTTAATTTAAAATATTTTGAAATTTTAAATTTCATATTTTACACAATTGATACAGAAATTGATGTAATTTTTTTTTTTGGCATTGATTGGGCAAATTTTGGGTGTTATAATATATTTGCACTTGGAGCTAAATATAGTGTTTTTTTACCTCGTAATATCGGTAACTTGAAATGATATACAACCTAGTTTCATGTACTACAAACAGGTCTCTTGTTGTAAATTTTCTAAAGGAAGTTAAACAACTAAAAAGAAATCCATTATAAGTATCTTGACTACTACTTATTCTGCTACTTGCTCATCATAAGAAGGAAAAAAATTCATTTACAAAGAAATCCACTACAATGTGTTTCTTCACATCTATATTTGAATTCCATCATGGCAATAATTGAAAAAGAGATAATCAAAAGCATCTTGCAATTGGTCGACATGTCTGGATTATTCATTCCTAAGTTCTCAACG
Source organism: Castanopsis chinensis (assembly GCA_032878915.1). Classification (NCBI taxonomy): domain Eukaryota; kingdom Viridiplantae; phylum Streptophyta; class Magnoliopsida; order Fagales; family Fagaceae; genus Castanopsis; species Castanopsis chinensis. Next base: position 5,072,667 of record JAVQMG010000115.1, on the reverse strand, counting down.
TGGCAATTTTTTTTTTTTTTTTTTATACAAGATAAAAATTTTACTTCAGCCTAATCTAAGTGTATATATGTGTGAAGCTCCCTCTTGGAGACTTGAACTCTGGCTCTTGCCCCTCACACCCCATAAGCACTTATACTTGTAGAGTGACCATCGCACCATGGGTGTGCGGTGGTCAACATGACAACTTCTAACTTGTAGGAATTTTTGCAGCTTAAGTGGTAACTAAAGTATCTGCATTTACATGGTATAACTATCAACACTTAGAAAAATGAGATGTTCATAAGGGCACACCTCATTGCATAGAGAATCCTGGTAGTTTTCTGCACATCAAAGTGGAATTTATTAAATATAGCATATAATAAAGACATTATGACTAAAGTGATAGACATAGAAGGAACACAAGAATTAAAAATAAATAAATATCCTTAAAATTTATAAGAAAATATTTAAATGCAAGTATTTTCTTAGCATTCTGCTTGGATTCTGATAATTTATGCAGAATACTAGCCATGGTTTTGGTTGATAGATTACATAAATCAGAAATGTTGTATATGACCAAAGACTTAAAAAGAAATTTTAATTAACATGCACTCTAATAACAAAGTTCTTATGATCTAAAACATATGCCATAATTCATATAGGACATTTAAAAATCCAACCATGTTTACAGCACCAAAAGACATCCAAACTTTTTATGCAAATTTATACTCTTATAACTCAAGAGGAAGACAACAAGCCTACAAAATGTTCACTGCTATGCTGAACTGCATGCAGAATTTCAATGTCAATAACAATAACTTCAGGCCCCTGCACCCTAAAAGAAAGGACCCGAGTACCCAATTCGTATATCTAACTTCCAAGCTCCAATTAGTTCATTAACTAAGGGTCAATATGTGATAGACAAAGGAACTTCTCAGATTCAAGAAAAATAAATTTATTTCTATTGTAGCCTTACCATATTTTGCAAAGTACATGGTAATTCATGGGAGATACAAGAGACACCCCACTTTGATTGGATGGAACAGGAGTGGACTTAGAGTTCCTAAGGTTCCAAAACACAATCTCAGGAAAATTATTGTACCTGTTCTCCCTAAACTTTATGTGATTCTTGCTATGTGCATCACCATCTTTACTTAAAAATACAAGGCGACTTGCAAAGTCAACAAAATAAGCACTTGTCATATAAAATGGAGAAACTCAAAAATAATATAGCACTAAGGCAGTTTCCTTGAAATCTTAAGCTTTTTCCAACAGCTTCTGAAGGTTTTAACATCTAGACTTATACCGAATTTCGATGCAAAAAAAGAAAAAGAAAAAAGAAGCTTTTAGGCTATGGTTGAATATAATTGAGAACTTTATTCACCTAATCCTCATCAACAAATGAACTAGATTGAGATATGCGAAAGTTGCCAAAATCCTCCACCAGGCTTTCTTCCTCATAATGATGTATAGATGAAAAAGGAAAGCAAGGCATTCATTAGTACATCAAAAATATATTAATGAATACTTCCATCATAATATAATTGAGGATTAAAAATTGATGATGCACAAAAAATTAGTAGGCTGAATGTTTTGGGCTTCAATGGACTAATGATTGCTTGGAAGGCCAGATCAAAGGAGACCGAGGTGGATCGGCCAAGAACCCTCCGATGTTTAAGTTAGTTTTTTCTATAGGACTCAGGAATTCCAACTTTTTTAGGAATAGTGAGAACTTACTTTCATTTGATGTGGATGAGTCTTTATAGAGTGGGCTTTGGGATGGTTACTTGTCTTGGTAACTTCCCCAATATTTGTGGAAATTATAGGGTTTAGACTTAACTTCCACAATTGCTATAGAAGTTAGAATGTTCAATCTTATCTTCTATAACTACTATTGGAAGTTAAGCACTTAGATGCGATAAGCAAGGATTTGGTAGCACGTGGTCCAAATTACCAGCTCTTGTAGATAAATCTATTTTTTGGAAATTTCCCAAGTGTCGGGGTGTCGCCCATGTATTCTCCTGACAGATGACCCTTACGTTTATGGATGACCTTCTATTCATGGACGATCTTCTTAAGCTGGGCTGATCCTTGGTTCTGGATGAATCTTATGAATGAATTGGAGATGGTCTGATTTCTCATTCCCCATAAAAAATTATGATATACCTGGTACTTCATATACGTATAATCAATGATGATCACATAACAAAGCTTCTACAATTTGTGGCAAAAGATAACTGGGAAACTTATAAAAAATGTAGCCACCAATATTTTAGTCTGAACTCTTCATATTTCAGAATAAAATATTCAATGCCTATCCTAAACCACATACAATCCACTGGACCTCTACTCCCGTATACAACTAGGAGAGTGAGAATTCTGTTGTCAGTTTTCTTTTGAAAGCAAAACCACTAGACAATACAGTCTACCAAAATATTGCATTAAACTTAAGCCTTTAGACTTTTATCTTTTTCTTATATAGGAAGCACAAAGATGCTGAAAATAAATTTGATAAATAATATTCATTCCTCCCTCCTTTCCACATTGTTGTTCAACAATCGAACAATGTGAGTAAAATAATCTAGAATGAAGAATTTACTACAAAATAAAGTTAATGAGGCTTAAATTACTCTTCAAGTCTCAAGGGCCACAACATAAAAGGACAAAAGAATCTAGATTGTAAGACATAACCCTTTTTAGACTCTGAAATGGTAGCAATGGAAATACAAATTCTTCTTGCCCTATATTCTCAATCCTTATTTATCAACCACAATTTACACAACTAATAGAAACCCTAAAAATAAAAAATCAATCAAATATATTGACTAAATTTATTTACAAATAAAATTACTTTAAAAAAAAGAAATTTTTATAAAAAAATTAGGAATAGAATAGAATACTTACAACAAATTAAAAAATCGTAGCAACAATCTGGATGCTCCTCCAGTATTCTTTTTCCGAAACCCTAAAATTCAAATCGAAAAAAAAATTTTATTAAAACCTAATGAAAACGAGACATCTGAATCAAATTTAAAATAAATATGAATCATAGCAAATAATTGAATAAAAAAATTATCACCAGTGACAGTGGTAGATTATCTGAAGGTGGTGGATGGTGAGCATGGTAGTTGCACTTTCGTTCATCCTCTTGGCCTCTTTCGTTATCTGGTTTTTTTTTTTTTTTTTTTTTTTTTTTTTTTTTTTTTTTTTTTTTGCTTTTATACCCTACCCATTCTACCGGTAATAGGTTTACTACTAAACTCAAGTAAATGGTCATGATTGAAACAATAAAAATGAATGGCTAAGATTTGGGTGGGTATGGTACCCGCCTAAAAAATAGGTGGGTACCACAAAATGACACTTTGTTGTAAAGTGCACTTCCCTCCACTCCTAGTCAAGCTGAGTTCCTTTACAAGCAAAGACAAACGATATGTTGATCTAGGGAAAACTAATGGAATAGACTATCCTATAGTAAAAACGTGAAGGGATTTAACCTTATAACCCCAAGATATACAAAATCCACTAGAATAGAATAGAATGAAAGTTTATTAAATAGATTTAACTTTAAATCTACTACTATTACCTCATGTAGTCTTTACTAATGTGACCACACAAAAGTTCTAATTTATAGACTCTTCTATTTTGGATCTTGTTGCTCATGGTCCTTTATTCAAAACTTTGAGAAAGCACTCTAACGTTTAGACCAATAACTTTGAGTTAAACTATATTGCAGTAACTTTATTACTTCAATCACTCGATCTTCAATATAGAAGCAGATCTCTTTTTGATACTTCAAAAGAGTTGGAAAACTCAAAGATATATGTGTATAGTAACACATCTTTTTAAAAGTCTTGAAAAATGTGCTTTAGGGTTGCTTTTATACTTGTCTTGTAATCAATGAAACCCCATATCAAATTTGTTAATTGAACCTTCATTTTGAGACTTACTAACCAAAGGAAATACTAAAAATCTCAGCTCTTCAGATCGAGATTTTCTTAATTGAGTGAGACTTTTGATGAGTGGCATATGTCACATTACCATATTTTTTTTTTTTTTTGTGAATTAAAGGAAATATCATGACTATGAGAATTAAATAATATGCATAAAACTCAATGGGTTAGTCACATTATAACTCAGATGATATATCTCTTAGAATTCATATCATTTATGCATTACAATGATATATATGGGTTCAATTAATGTGTGACCATTTTAGAAAATTTTTTATGAAAAATTGAAAAAAATATAGAAAAAGTTAGTCACTTTTTCATTTTTCCATAAAAAGTTTCTTAAAATGGTTTACTAATGTATACGTAGGGGTGTTGATGTTTGACCCAACCCTTGAATGCAACACAAACACTACATGAGTCTTTCCGGGTTAGTGTTGGGCCTTAGTGGGTTTAGGTCATAAATGAGTTGACTTGAAAACGACACGATAAGCAACATGTCAAAAGCGAATCAACCCGCGTGACCTGCAATAGACACGTTTGGCACGCCAATTTATTTGTGTTAATCCGAAATGACCCATTTAACATAATCCATTTAACTCGTATAACAAATAAATATTCATTTTATTTTAGATTTGTCAAATACCTTTTATATCCAACCTATATCTTAAACTTAAAAAGAAAAGTGAGTAATTACAAAAACTTACAAGTGATATAATTGTAAATTTAAACTTTATAAACCCTAGTCATGATCAGTCTACTATTTGCATCAACTCTTTCAATATTGATTCTTAACATTTGACGAGATCTGTGTGTGAGAGATCGGGAAAATTGCCTCTCAAAAAAGAGAGATTTTTTGGAGTGCTTTTAGCGCACTTCTTTTTTAGGGTAAGTGGTATGGAGTTACCACTTATTTTTTATGTACAAAAAATAAGAAAAACAAAATACAAATTTTTATGGCTAAAAGCTCCATTGATTGATTGAATAAATAAAAATACAAGTTTTAAAATTTGAACTTTACATGGCTTTGGGTCCTAGTTACAATCTACCAAATATACATGACTTTTTGTCCTAGTTACAATCTACCCAAAACAAAAATAAAGATAAAGCTAAGTCTACTTAACCAAAAATCTATATCCGGGGGCTAGGTTATGGAATGAGAAGGTGTTAGGCACCCATTCCGCCTAGACAGAGTCTAGTCTTCTAAACTTTTGTGACAATTGTATCATCCTATACATGACATGAATAATATGTTGAATATGTGAAATAAACTAAATAACACAAAACCATTTATGAATGTATCCTCTTTTTTTTTTTTTAAATTCAGATATGTTATATTCAACAAAACAAATGATTTTGGTTTATAAAGAAAATCATATATGTTTTGAATATGTAAAAAGAACTTGAAAAGAAAATTCATATCTATTTTTGTATGTGTAAAAAGAATGATTTTTGAAGAAAAAATTCAGATTTGTGTGTTTTTTTTAAGGGATAAAAAAAGTGATCTTAAGTTTTGTAAAATATCAGATTTGTTTTGATGATGATAAAAAAATGGCTTTTATAACAGAAAAATCAGATCTGTTTTTATACTTGAAAAAGATATGTTTTTTATTTTTATTTTTTATGGAGAGGATCTCATGCATATAATTATTTCATGCTATATGATTCAAACAAAACGAAAAACAAACAAAAATTCATAATCTCCTTCTTTATTTCAAAAATCTGCATGCAATAAAATAATTAGATCTGTATCTAAAAAGATACAAAATCCGTTTTTATTTTCAAAAAAAGTTTAGATCTACAACTAAGGAAGAAGTAGATCCATTTTGTTTTGAAGAAAAAATCAGATCTACATCTAAGAAGATGTAGATCCAGTTTATTTTAAAGAAAAAGAGTTAAATACATGCACATCTTTAAAATTAAGAAACAAATTATAGCAACAATAAAGAAATGAAGAACATATTTTCATGTACTAAATTGATCATGGTAAAATATGAATACCTAAAACAATTAAACATGCATCATCATGATAAAGAAAAGCGTAAAAGCAAAAGGGTTAGAGAACAAACTCTTGCATGAGCACACTTTGTTCTTGAAAGGATGCTTTAGGGTTCAAAGAAATTTGTTCAATTCTCTTTGAAACCTAAAAACCCTAATAAAGGCAACAACACTTAGAGAAAGGATCAGAAAATATGGGTGATTTAAGAGCCTAAAACGTATGCCTCTCAGAGCGTAGCAAAAAAGTGTTGAATTATGATGTTTAGTATCTATTTGTAAAGGTCAGAGGACTCTAAAAAATAGGTACGGACAATTAGGGTTTGAATCTGGATGCATCATTTTGCAAAAAGGTCGAAAAGGGTGTGCCTTATCATCACCCGAAGACTGTTGGGCCAAAGCCCAAAAAGTGGCAATTCGGCACTTTTAGAGTGTTGTTTGGCACTCCAAAAGTGTCGAATTGACGCTTGGATGCTGAATGCACTTCGTGTTCGGGTGCCATTTGGACTCTCCTTCTAGAGTTTTTTCACCGATCCTAGTATCTAGACATGTTTTCATCCTCCGTCTATTATTTTTTATCTCTTTTCTGAATAATTCAGGCTTTTTAAGAACAATTATCTTGTGGATAAATTCCTTAAATAAATCTTGATAAAATTCAGATTATCCACAATTTTATTGTTATCCAATCACCCTCTTTAATGCTATGCATGCAGTCGTATTTTAAACACTAATTATCAACCAATCACAAAATTACTTATTTAATCTTAATGATTTAACCAATCAGAACTAATTTAAACTAATCATGTGTGGTCGACTCTTCTTAGACACAATGCATATGGACCGTGCAAACTTGATCATGCGATATCTTTCGATCCGATGGTTCGACTTAGAAACCGAACGCACTGTTGCAACTGTTAGAATTTCAAGATCATTGTTATGATATGTAATGCATGACATGCTGCATGTAATACAAAGACAAAATGATGTATGTAATGCAAGAACAAATTGATGCATGTGATGCAATTATAATTTTTGGGGTACATGGATGGTCATTTGAGTCATTTTCCTTAATTATATCATGAGTGCAAAATCGAGTGTCTACACTGTGGATGTTATATTTTTGTTGAACTATGTTATTTTGAATTTGGTTGAAATGTATGTGTTGGAGCATTTTAATATTAATTAATTAAAATGAATAAATATTACAACTTAAATGTAAAGATGTGGGAGTGAATATGGAAGATGAGGAGTTAGTGAAAATGTTTAATCCCACATTACAACTTAAATGTAAAGATGTGGTACTGAATTTTCTTTCCAAGCGGTGGAGGTTGATGATCAGCCCCTCCAACAGTCATGAATCTCTTAGTATGGAACTGTCGTGAGCTTGGAAACCTGCGTACAGAGAAAGAGATTGGAAATATCATCCACACAAAAGATCCTTCTGTTGTGTTTTTAGCTGAAACATGGGCAGATGAAGCTAGGCTAGATCGAGTTCTTCACAACATAAATTTTGATCACAAGTGGGAGGTCTCCGGTGGAGGAGAGGGGGCAGACTGGTACTTTTCTGGAAGCGAGATGTCAGTGTAACTATTGAGGATTCTCAGGTATTTTATTGATGTAACATTTGATAAAAATATGGAAGAGGAATGGAGATTCACTGGATTTTATGGAGAGCCTGAGACTCATCGGGGAATGGAAGCTTGGAATAAATTAAGGGATTTAAACAATAGGCTATCAATCCCATGGCTATGTGCGGGTGATTTCAATGAAATCAATAGACAGGATAAAAAAAATATGGGGGGAGCTTTGAGGGGCCATAACCAAATGCAAATTTTCAAAGACGTTATTGATGAATGCGATTTCATTGACTTGGGATTTGAGGGACCCAAATTTACATGGAGCAAACACTTCTCTGATGGTCATTCCTTATGGGAACGATTGGATAGAGGTTTGGTGAATAGTGAATTCCTTCTAAAATATCCAGGTTCTAAGGTATCTCATCTTAGATGCGTGTCATCAGACCATGTACCAATTTTTATAAACCTGTCGGGTTTGGAGGCTCCACCTAGGAAAAAGGTGTTTCGATTTGAGGAGATGTGGCTATCTGATTCACGTTGTGGTGAAACAGTGGAGGCGGCTTGGAGGAATGGAGAGGAAGGTGACATTTTGAAAAAAGTAGAAAAATGCAGTAAAGATTTGGAGTGGTGGGAAAAAGAATTTTTTTGGGAATGTTAGAAGGGAGTTGGAGGAGAAAAAAAATTTACTAGCTAAAGCTAAGGCTGATGCATTGAGGATGGGAGATAATACTCGACTTAGAGAATTAAAAGTTGAAATTCATGTCCTCATGGATAGGGAAACCCGAATATAGAGCCAAAGATCAAGAGATTTATGGTTGAAAAACGGTGATAGCAATTCCAAGTTCTTCCACAACAAAGCAACTCAGCGATTTAGGAAAAATTTAATTCTTGGAATTAAAGATAGAGGTGGGAATTGGCAAGAACAACCAGATTTGATTGGAGATATCATTGTTGATTTTTTTGGGGAATTGTTTACCACATGCAATCCAGCCATGGAAGATGATTCACTCTCCTTCATTCCATAGCTAGTTACAAATGAGATTAATGAGTAGCTAATAGGTGAATTCATGGGTTGTGAAGTTCAGGAAGCACTGAAACAAATGGCGCCCCTAAAAGCTCCAGGGCCGGATGGGATGCTACCACTTTTCTACCAACACTTTTGGGGGATGATGAACCAAGAGGTAACATCTACAATTCTTACTTGGCTGAATTCAAGTAAATTGCCTCATCCAATAAATCATACATTCATCACCTTAATCCCTAAAGTGAAAACTCCTATATTAGTTTCTGAATATCGCCCTATGAGTCTATGTAATGTGTTGTACAAGATAATTTCCAAAGTTCTTGAAAATAGATTAAAAAAACTCATGCCAGAACTTATAACTGAGCATCAATCTACTTTTGCAAAAAATAGGCTTATTTTAGATAATTTTTTAGTTGCTTTTGAGACTTTACTTTGTATGAAAAATCATAACTCAGGAAAAACAGATTTTATGGATGTTAAGCTTGATATGAGCAAATCATATGACAGGGTGGAGTGGAATTATTTACAAAAACTAATGGAGAAAATGGGCTTTTGAACAAGGTGGATTGAATTAATTATGGAGTGTGTTCATACTGTCTCATATTCAATCCTAGTGAATGGAGTATTGAAGGGGTTAATTACAACAAGAGGCATATGGCAAGGGGACCCTCTCTCCCCCTTCCTCTTCCTTTTATGCACGAAATGATTACATGGCCTAATCACAAAAGTTGCAAGAGCAAAGGAAATCAACGGCTTCAAACTAACCCATTTATTTTTTACAAGTGACAACTTGCTTTTTTGCAAAGCCAACCCCCAAGAATGTGGAAATGTACTCAAAATATTGTTGGAATGTGAAGCGGTATCAGGCCAAAAAATCAATAGAGAAAAGACACCCCTTTTCTTTAGTAAGTCAAAGAAAGAAGAGACTAGACAAGAGATAATAAGAGTATTGGGGGTACAAGAGATAAAATTTTATGAGAAATATTTGGGGTATGAGAAATATTTGGGGTTGCCTTCGTTAGTGGGAAGGAGAAAAAAAGCAAGCTTTAGCTATATAAAGGAAAGGGTTTGGAGAAAATTACAAGGGTGGGAAGGAAAGCTTTTGTCTCAAGTGGGTAGAGAAGTCCTAATCAAAGCAATTCTCCAAGCCATTCCGACATATACCATGGGATGTTTCAAAATACCCTTGGGTCTATGTCACGACATTGAAGCAATGCTTAAAAAATTCTTTTGGGGACAGGGGGGTGATAAAAGGAAGCTACATTGGATTAAATGGTCGGAGTTGACGAAATCGAAGCTAGATGGAGGAATGAGTTTTAGGGACCTTGGATTGTTCAATGACTCACTTCTAGCCAAGCAAGCATGGCAACTCCTACATAATAAAGATACTCTTTTTTACAGGATATTCAAGGCAAGATTTTTCCTCATTGTTCATTCATGGAAGCCAAGGAATTGACAACTGAGTCATATGCTTGGAAAAGCATTTTGAAGGGAAGAGAGGTTATCAAAATGGGTTCAAGATTTCGGGTTGGTAATGGAAAAAACATTAAAATATGGCATCACCATTGGCTTCCCATTAAACACCCACCTTTAGTCACTTCTCCAATCATCGAGTCTATGAAGGATGCCACGGTTGATTGTTTAATAGATGAGAACACAAGGAAATGGGATGCTGAAATGCTGAAATGATGTCTCTTTATTTTCGAGTTTGTTTTCAAAATTGTCATACTCTCACATTAGGAGAGATGGCAACAAAGTTGCTCATAGTTTAGCTAGGCTGCTTTGATCACACCAGGTTGTACCGTGTGGATGGAAGATGTCCCATCTTGCACCTTACTCTTTGTTTAGTCTGATTTGGCCGTGCTTTGATTTTAAGTAATAAACGTCTTCTTTCTAAAAAAAAAAAAGTTAATAAACTACCATTACTAAAAAAAAAAAAAACAAAGATATATAACCTAATGTATCAAATTATTCAAACAAAATTTTATCAAGAAATCATTTAAATCAACCATCAAAGATATGACATATCCTAGAAACTTCATAATTAAATATAGTACAGAGTAAACATGGCTTTTATAAAAACAATGAATTCAAATTGAAATAATAAGAAAAAGAAGTAGAAAAATGAAAAGAAGACAAACTTTCATGTAATTGTTTTTGTGGTTGAATATTACTCTCATACTTGTAGACTCCATGTTATGGTTTGCTCATATATATATATATATATATATATATATATAGAGAGAGAGAGAGAGAGAGAGAGAGAGAGAGAGAGAGAGAGAGAGAGAGAGAGGTTCAAGTTACACCTAATATAACTCTAAAGAGTCACACATTTTTTAAACCATTAGATTTAAGTAGATCCAGCAGTCAAAAAAAGATCTTCATTAATGCTAATATCATTATTGATCTAATTTATTATCTTTTATTTAATACATTTTATACTTATTTCTAAGCCCAAAAAATTTATATGGCTAAGTCCTTCTCTCTCCACTGCACGTCTCTCTCTCTTTCTCTTTGCACATTTTTTCTCTCTACCTCCTCCACGGCTCTTCTACCCCCACGGCTCTTCTACCTCCACGGTTAGGTCCCCGGTAGCCAAAAAAAAAAAAGCCATAGATGGTGCAAATTCAATCTATTGCTTGAATCTGAACAATTTATTGCAGACACAAAAATATTAAAAAAGAAAAACTCTTGTTTAGTCAATTTTTTAACATTAAAATAAAATATTAATTGGGAAATTTAACAACCATTAACCACTTAGGGCTTATTTGGATTTTTTTTTTTGTCATCACTCATCACTCCCCACTCAATTTGCGTCACTTATCACTCATCACTTAAAATACCCCAATTTTCCCAAACACACTCGTTTGGCACCATTACTCAATTTTTCATCACTCAAATATTTTTACTATTTTGTGGGACCCATGCCTGAGCCACTCAGCCCCTAATAACTCTCTCTCTCTCTCTCTCTCTCTCTCTCTCTCTCTCATGTCTTTCTTTTTGGTCTCACAAGCAAATCAGCCTTCTTCTCCACTAGCCTTCATCTACTTTCACTTCCATTTTTTGTTTTCTCACTCTCAAATTCCAAACATTTCTCATGGTGCTTTTTTTTTTTTTTTTTTTTTTTTTTTTTTTTTTTTTTTTGGCGTGGGCGTGGGCTGGACTGGATCAGGTAGTGGCGTGGGTGTGGGCCGGTGTGGGTCGGGTGGAGGCATGGGCATGGGTCTGGCGGCGTAATCAGGTGGGGTTAATTGGCGGCTTGGCTTTTCTGTTGGGTGCGGAGGCGTGGTTGTCGACGAGTCGACGAGTCGGCGTGGTGGGTTTCTTTGTTTTTTTTTTTTTTTTTCCCTCTTGGTGGTTCTTGTGGCTGTTGTTGTTGGTGGGTTTAGCAATGGTGGTTGCTGGTAGGTGGCGTGGTGGTGGCTATTGTGGTTGTAGTGGTGGTTGCTGGAAACCAGTGAAAGAAGAAGAAGAAAAAAAAAACCAAAAACATGAACCCAGTGAAAGAAGAAGAAGAAAAAAAACCCAAGAACCTGAATCCAGTGAAAGAAGAAGGAAAAAAGAAGAAGAAGAAGTAGTGTGAAAGGGAAAGGAAACAAAGGAAGAAGAAGAAGACCACTCACCGAATCCAGTGAAGAAAAAAAAAAAGTTGTCAAAAGTTGCGGCTGACTTGACTAGTGAGCCCCTCAGTTAATGTTTATTTATGGAAATGCTATTGAAAACAAAGTTATAGAAACTGAAAACAGCTAAACCATAACTCATCACTCAAAAATCAGAGAATTGAGTGATGGAAACAAAAACTAAAAACAACTGAAGATAAAATCCAAACAGCCTTCTGAGTTATGGATCCTACCATTTTTGAGTTATGAGTTATGAAAACAGAAAATCCAAACAGCCCCTTAATTTTCCAAATTGTATAAGGTTTGAAAGTTTCCAAACACAAATACAATACCACATGTTCTGATTTACATGCTTTTTCTTTTTTCCTACTTCGTTGATCTGTCTGCCACTTTGATATGATAAATTAATCAAAAGAAAAGAAAGCAAGCAACATTATCAACTCGATCTATTAACCATGTCAAAGTCGAAAACTCATCCATTTGGCTTTTTAAGAACAAGAGCTATCGACAACACTACTAACAACACCAGCCTGCCATAGTACTCCACGAAATGCCTTGATGATTCATCACCTTTTTGCACATTAAGCCAACTATGAAGGGATACATTGTTTGTTTATTTGAGTTGTCAATCATTCTACAATCTATTGCTTGTTTAATATTTTTATGTCTGCAATAGATTGTGCAGATTCAAGCAATAGATTTAATCTGCACCATCTATGGCTTTTTTAGCTACCAGGGACCTGACTGTGGAGGAGATAGAGAGACGTGCAATGGAGAGAGAAAAAACAGGCAAAGAGAAAGAGAGTGAGAGACGTGCAGTGGAGAGAGAAAGCGTCAGCCATATAAATTTTTTAGGCTTAGAAATAAGTATACAATGTACTCTCTCCATCCCAATTTGTTTGTCCTCTATTTCGTTTTGAGATGTCCTAAAATATTGTCCTGTTTTTAAAAATAAAATTAATTAATTTACTAATATTCCTATTATACTCCTACTTTATTTTCGAAACTATTTGAAAAGAAAACTAACAAATATTTAAACAATCAATCTTCTTAGGACACCTTTTTAGTTGCCTCATTAAGAATAACTTTTTTTTTTTTTAAAAAAGCTAATAAATTTATTTAAGAGTAGTTTTGTAAATTTATACATTTTTATAAGACAGACAAGACAATAAATGATATTCCTTTAAAAAGTTTAACTTTTCAAATAGGACAAACAAAGTGGGACGGAGGGAGTATTAAATAAGAGATAATAAATGAGATCAATTAGGATATTACCATTAATGTGGTCTTTTTTTGACCGTTGGATCTACTTAAGTCCAATAGTTTAAGAAATATGTAACTCTTTAAAGTTAACTAGGTATAACTTAAACCCATCTCATATATATATATATATATATATATATATATATATAGGTGAGTAAGAATGTAACTATTATTTGAATAAATCACATAATTAAAACCTAAAACATTTTTTTTCTAATATAATGGAGGAAAATACAATTAATTTTCATTTAAAATAATTAAAACAATTGAGAACATGCTCATAGAGTCATACATCTATATTAACTAGGAAAACAAAGAGTTATTCTTATATTGTTTGATGACTTCTATATTTGGTTAAGCGTTTTAGAAAGGGCTTTGATTTTTTATTTGATGACTTCTATATTTGGTTAACCGTTTTAGAAAGAGCTTTGACTTATTATTATTATTAGAGTCACAATTTTTAGATAGTTTATTATGATTTTGGATTGTTTATTCTTTTCTAGCAGGAGCTAAATTCGAAATCACTCCCCTTCCATTTAAAGAGACAACTGAGGATGTCTAACGGTTTTATATATCATATATTATCTCTTTGATTTTATAGGGGTGGTGGCTACTGAACATGTGTGAACTAGTTGAGTTCAATGATGAGAGAAAAAGGCAAGAAATGAGGAGATGGAGAGTCTAAAGCATTAAAAAGCTTATATGGGAAGTTGAAAAAAATGTAGAGAGGGAGTTTTTTTTTTTTGAGAAAGTTGTAGAGAGGAAGTTAGGGGTGCTATGGAACTAAAGTGAAAATTGTAGAACTGTTAAAAGACTAATAGAAAAATAATGGGAATAAAATAATTTTATTTATTAATGAAAAAAAATAATGATATGACCGCTAATGTAGTTCAACAGAAGTATAATAATAATAAATATTATACTTCAACTTTTAAATATAAGAAAATATTTTCTTAAGGAAAATTCCATACTAACTCCATGAAAGCCTCACTATTTCATTCACTTTTTGAAATAAGATTACTTAATTCCATTTTCTTTTCTTTTTTCCTTTCCATTAATTAAATACATTCATTTCTTTTAAAATAATAATAATAATACATTTCATTTTATTATATTCCATCCTTTTATGATTTACTAATTCCATTTCATTTTATTCTTTTATGAACTTGCAAACAAAGCCTTACAAAGTATGGCTCACATTGATGTTCTTTGTTAAAATTAAAGATATATATAAAATTGTTGTGAGAGCATAGACATAATAAGAAAAAAAGAGAAGAAAAACAAAAGTTTACATGATTCAATCTAACAGTCTAGTCCTTCCTTGTCATGAAGACAATCCAACGAAGACAGAGATTCCTCAATAGTTAGGCACAATTCATGAATATTAAAACGTAACACAATTTTTTTGGGATCCCATAATTCCACATCTACTCTGCGGAGTCCCCACTCTAGTGATACTCCCCACAATGACAATATGACATTCAATTTTTAACATATGAACTAAATCCTTGAGAGAGAATACATATCAGACATCTAAGTGTAAAGGAGATCATGAAATTTGGAACCCATGAAAATTCAGAGAATTTTTTTAAAAAAAAAAAAAAAGCTTGAATGAATGATTTTATACAAAGCATTAGAGAGAGTTTGACAAAATTTAGATGATTCCAAAGCCAATGAGCAAATATTCTGAATGCCTGCGTTCTTAATCTTGCACTATTCTATGAGAGTTTATAGAATAGCGAGATTGATTGGACTTCAGATTATGATTTGAAATTTTGCATTAAATAACTTAAGACTGGATGGTGATAAGATGAGTTAAGTTACAAACAAGTTGGGGAGTCTGTTGGAAGAGTTTTGATCAGATCGGAAAGGCTAAATTTCAAAGGTAACGCAAATCTCCAATCAAATATATGCATTAGCCTTCATGCTCACAGGCAATCCAGGATTATGTAGAAAAGCATCTCAGCTTTATTATACTCGAAGAAATTAATAGAGATTATATTGCAGTACATAAAATGCCATATATATTGGTAGGAAAATTCAAGCGGAGGTAATAAAACTGACCAACCCAACAGTCCAAAGCCCGTAACACTTACAGTGTGCATCCATCCCGTTAACCCAACAAAACTGACCAACCCAAAAATAATATAACACTAGGATTCTAAGATGCTCATGACAGCTCTCCTACGACCTGACGCTAATAATGGAGTGCTTGCTTGGTATGTAAGCTCAAATAAAATGGTTTAAACACTAAAAATGGTAAGTCTAAAAAGAAAAATGTGATTGGTAAGAGTTTTTTATCAAAAGTGTTTTGAGTCACAATTTTCAATTTAGGGTGTTTAAAACATGTTTTTTTGAAAAGGCATTAATTTATACCTGTTTTTGTTTTCTTATTTTTCAATGGTTGAATAGTCTTTTTATTAAAAATAAAAAAAATAAAAAAAAAAACACATACACAAACATATCAAACTCACAATTAATGTTTTTTCATATTTTAAAATGTGTTATTTGAAACACGATACTATACTAAACACGTTTTTTGCATTATAAATAATTTAAACATGTATTTTTACAACATTTTTTAAACCACAATTTTCACATCATTTTGAACAATAATACTTAAACACCTTTGCCAAACACGTAATTGCTGATGTGAAACTACTTTTAAGCTTTGAAAGCTATGGGGGTGTTTGGCAACCTTTCTCAAACAACAATTTTCAGTTTTTAAACAGCATTTCACGCATTTCCACACACTTTTTCACCCACACGTATTTCCATAAATATTTTCAAACAACAATTTTCAGTTTTTAAACACATCTACCAAACGGGCCCTATGTTTCCTTAAATGTCCATATAGAAAGTAATAAAGTTGCACATACACTTGCACAATGTGCACGAAACGTTGTGTACATGCAAGTTAGATTTGAGCTTATATAGAAGAATAAAATAAGTTATCTAACAATACATTTACATGAAAAAGCTTTTAAGTGACAAAGATGCTAGCTTTGACATGACACAAGTTAGAGAAAAAGAAAGTGATAGCAAGAACGTAAAAGAACACAAGATGTAAGTGGAAAACCCTAGAAAAGGGATGAAAACCCATAATTTGAGCAAGAACGGAATGTTCTCATTATGCTTAGATTTGTATTAGGTGGGGAAAAGAGGTCACTCTTGTACAATAAGGGTGTTCTTCCTTGAAGAGAGACCTTATTTTTTACCTTCCTATCTTATCAACTTTTTACTCTCTTCTCCAATTATCTACATGGGTTCTTACCCTAAAAATACTGCTGCATGTTCCTCTTATAGTCTGAGGAATATGGCTAAATACAAAGACATGCGTCAAGTTATCATTTCTCTATTTTGGATCTTACCACAGTTGTGATATTATCTATTGACTAGAAAATGAAAATTGCGCCAACATGGCACTCAGACTCGTGGGTAGGTGATTTTGCCACTGTTTGGGAAACAAGTCCTAGACATTGAGAGAGACATCAGGAGTACTGTGAATGATACATGTGTCTTTGTGGTGGTCCAACATGCATTCAACCAATAAGGGGTGTCATCATAGCTACTGACCTTAGAAAGTCACTATCTCCCTTAGTGGTGTAATGTACACGTTGAGACTTGATATGTTTCACAATGTTTAATTTTTTATTCATCTTTATTTGTAAAGAAAATTTCTATTTCCCTACAAAAAACGGGGTCTATAGCCGCGTTTCAAAAACGCGGCTATAGACCCCAAAAACGTGGCTATAGGATATAGCCGCGTTTTTTATAGCTGCGTTTATAAACCAGGCCTATGCTGCGCAGCAACAATCCCTGCGGGTCTGTAGCCGCGTTTTTATAACCGCGGCTAAAGATCAGGCCTAAAGCCGCGTTTATAACCATGGCTATAGGCTTCGGGTCTATAGCTGCGTTTTTTAAAAACGCGGCTACAGACCCATTTTGAGCTGCATTTGTTACCGCGGCTATAAGTTTTTTTAAAAACAAAAAAAAAAATTCTCGGTTTTTTTTTTAAAAACAAAAAAAAAAAATTGTGGGTTTTTTTTTCTCCAAAATATTCAAAATTCAAACAAATTATGGGTTTTTTTTTTTAAACAAAAAAAAATTCTGGGTTTTTTTTTCCCCAAAAAATTCAAAATTCAAAATTCAAACAAAAAAAATTCAAAATTAAACACAAACCTTAAACAAAAACCCAGAAAATTCAAAATCAAACACCACATACTCACAATACAAATACACCCAAAAAATTCAAAATCCAACAAACAGTAAATCCATTCAACATCTCATTCAACAAAATCAACCCAAATTTAACAGTAAATCCATTCAAGGAGCACAAAATCACAAGCTTAGAAACACAAGAACAAGCTCAAGAGCACAAACCCATTGAAAAATAAGCACAATATCACAACACAATAGCAAAAATATCCTCTAGCAAAAGTATAATACCCATAAAAAGATTTGAAAATTTTTACCTCAAATAGTAGAGATGAGTGAGCCTTAGCTTTTCTGAAGTTTTCCATTGACCCTTGCTTGAAAAATGGTGGTGTGGAGTGTGCGTTGTGTTGAAAGAAGAAAAAAAAGAAGGAAAGAAAGAAAAAAGGTAGCAACAGCAAAGAAACAAAGAAAAAAAAAATTAAGAGTTCTGCTGGAGTGAAGAAGGAAGAAAAAAAAGAAAAAAAAAAAGAAAAAAAAGAGAGAATGAAAGGAGATCTAAGTGTGGATTGCAGAGAAGAAAGAAAGTAACCCAGGAAACCCAGGTAAAGAACAAAAAGAAAGACCAAAGAAAGAAGAGAAAACCGGAGGGGTAGGTGGGAAAGTGGGGGTAGGTGTTTTTATTATTTGACTGGACCTATAGAAAACGCGGCTATAGCCCCCCTTTCTAAAAAAATATTTACTCGGCTGTGAACGCCATAAATTCAAAAATTACTCTTTGCCTGGACCTATAGCCGCGTTTCCAAAAACGCGGCTATAGGCCTTTAGGAAAAACACAGCTTAAGTAACCTAAAACGCGGTTTTAGACATAACCTATAGCCGCGGTTTAAGAAACGCAGCTATAGCCCCCCTTTATAAAAAAAATATTTAATCGGCTGTACATGTATTCCTTTCAATAATTACTGTTTGCCTGGACTTATAGCCGCATTTTTTAAAACGCGGCTATAGGCCCCTGGGAAAAACACGGCCCAAGTCACTGAAACGCGGCTTTAGACCTAACCTATAGCCGCGGTTTAAGAAACGCGGCTATAGCCCCCCTTTATAAAACAATATTTAATCTGCTGTACATGTATTCCTGGGGAAAATTACTTTTTGGCTGGACCTATGGCCGCGTTTTTATGGGAAACGCGGCCATCATTTTAAAAAAATATCTTTTGCTGGACCTATGGCCACGTTTTTAAAAACGCGGCTATAGGCCCTCCTTTATAAAAAAAAAAAAAAAAAAATTGTTGGGCTGTGCAAGCCGTCCATGTAAAAAATATTTGTTTGGTTGGAACTATGGCCGCGTTTTTATGGGAAACGCGGCCATAGGTCGGGTCTAAAGCCGCATTTTCAACGAAACGCGGCTATCCTTTTAAAAAATATTTTTTGAGTGGACCTATGGCCGCGTTTTTAAAAACGCGACTATAGATCGTATTGAAAAACGCAACTAAAGCCACGTACAAACGCGGCTTTAGACCTAACCTATAGCTGCGTTTTTAAAAGCGCGGCCATAGGTTGTTCTAAAGCCGCGTTTCCTAGGAACCACAGCCATAGGTTGGGTCTATAGCCGCATTTCCTAGAAACGCGGCCATAGGTCAGGTATAGCCGCGTTTTTTTGTAAACGCAGCTAAAAAAACGCGGCTATAGCTCGCGTTTTTTGTAGTGCCCTTGATTAAGTGATTTTGCTTTTAAATTGTTTGACGCTTTGTATATTTATATAAATTGTATAGTTATTAATTTCTTTAACACAAATTCTTTTTTGTGTTGATTTTGAT
The DNA here is from genome assembly GCA_032878915.1 of Castanopsis chinensis. Taxonomy (NCBI): domain Eukaryota; kingdom Viridiplantae; phylum Streptophyta; class Magnoliopsida; order Fagales; family Fagaceae; genus Castanopsis; species Castanopsis chinensis. The sequence continues at coordinate 5,053,290 of JAVQMG010000115.1, read as the reverse complement.
GGTGAAGTATTCATCATTTAAATATGATAGGGTAATTGAAGAATACTTGAGAAATATAAAAATTCATGATTTCAAGATTTCACTCATCCTTGAATGCATATCTACCCATTAATTCACCCAATATTATATTTTTGTAATAGTAAAGTGGTTCTAAACATCAAATAATTCATTGGCCATTTAAAATTTTATCTACACAAAATTTATTTGCTAATTCCAAATTCGTTAAATTTTTAAATCCTTCTTTTGAAAAATCACAAAGTTCAAGCTTTATCAATAATTTAAGCACCAGAGATGTCAGTAAAATCTAAAAGGACAAGAACCTCTTGTTGCCAACATTTAAAATTATTTCCATTAACATGTCCATTTTTTGTTGCCTTCAAAAGAATTTGTGTATCAACCAAAATACAGGAAAAATCAATCTTTAAGATTGTTAGAAAGAAATATTGATAATGCAATAATCAAAGAAACAAAGTTTAATCCAATAAATCAACAAGAAGGACAATATATAATATTTTCCTTTTCTAAAGGACAATAGTATATATTCCAAAAATAACAAATAATGTTTAATCATAAACTTAGATCAAATTTTAAGAACAAATGCCACCAAACTATAAAATCAATTGAAAGCGTTCTCTTTAAAGGTTATTACCCAACCAAAGGGATTACTCAGTATACAAAGGTTTAAGAACAACCTTTTGAAGTTATCGTTCCATGCTAATAGAGAGAAACCAGTTTTTCTTTTCTTTTCCAGAAAACAACATTTGCGAGAGAGTCAAGAATACGTAGAGAAGAAGCTAGAAATGTAAAAGGGTCTAGTGGTGTGTCTAAGAAGCTTTTGGCTTGGCCAAAATAACCACATAGTGTATTAGGGCCTATTTGATACCAAATTTCAAGTATTGTTGTTTAAAATGATATGAAAATTGTAGTTTAAAAAGTGTTGTGAAAATTGTGATTTAAAAAGTGTTATAAAAATACGTATTTAAAGTATTCATAATACAAAAAGTGTGTTTGACACCATGTTTCAAATAAAATATTTTAAAATATAAAAAACATAATTTTGTATTTGGTATGTGTATGTGTACATGTTAAAAAAAAAAAAAAAAAAAAAAAAAAAAAAAAAAAAAAAAAAACTAATGAGTACAATAAAAGTATTAATATTTTATTTGGAGAGAGAAAATTCCCTCACTAGGTGGGGCCTACAGTTTGGTACATGTGTAATTTTATCAATTGGGCCTACAGTTTTTAACATATTTACAAAAGCACTATTAAGCAATGTTATTTGAAAACTAGTATGAAAGAGTTCTCTAAATACAATATTCAAACACCCTAAAATGAGAAACGTAACTCAGACACTCCTAAATGAAATTTCCAACCAAATACCCTTTGTTTTAGCCCATATTTTTTAGTATCCAAATACTAAAAATTGTTGTTTGAAATCCCTTATCATACAGACCCTTAGCTTCCCAAGGATGCTAAGCACCTAGCAGTCCAAAGCCCACAACAATTAGGGGCGTGCATCCAATCCACAAACCTAACAAAACTAACCTAACCCAATACAACACAATGTCTCATTTTAATTTTTCACTGGTTAATGGGTTGAATTGGAATTCTTTTTAAGACTCATGTTGGGTCAGACTTTGGTTGACAATTTTTTTCAATCCAACCCAACTTATATATAAGGTAATTACACTTTTTTCCCTATATATTGGTATTTTAAGAATTAATATATATATATATATATATATATATAATTTAAGAATATAAAGTGAGTTGTAATAATTTATTAAAAAAGATGTCATAGATAACTGATGAAAACACATTTTTACAAAGCATGAAACATTTAAGTCCGACCCACCATGGGTCAAGTTGGATTAGTTTCTACACATAAGATGTCTTGGATTGGGTTCAAAAAACCTTCCAACTTGAAATAGGATCCAATCACCAAACAAATCCCAATATCTAAAGATACCAAAAGAAGCCACAAGAATATACAAACTAAAAAAGAAGAAGACTTTTAATCAACATAAAAATAACAGTAATAAAATATTTGTCTAAAACACTCACACCAACTCTCTAGAGGTGTCTCAAATTTTTTATCAGCGCATAAAGTGTACGTCAGTTTTGGAAATTCAAAAGATGGGGCCAAGAAAACTACGCTCTTTTGACTAATAAGTAATATTAGGGACAAAGTTTTCACAATTGTTAGAGCATCCACAGCAGATGTGGTATAACTTATGTCATTTTACCACATTAAAACCCTACTTTATTATTTTACCACATCATTTTACAACATCTCATTTATCAGATGTTTTATCTTTCAATTTTATATATTAAAATAATATAACTACACATTAAAATAATATATTCTCTCATCCCAATTATCAGCAACAACAGCAACAGTAACAACATCAATGCCGATCAGCAACAGCATCAACAGCAGCAACCCAACACCAACAAACCAACACCAACAACACCAGCAAACTCCAAATCTAAAAACCTCAAAAAAAGAGGAAAAAAAAAAAAAACTCAAACAAACCCAAACTCAAATAACGGTGAGGGCTGTGAAAGTTGGTGGCAAGCGTTGGAGCATATCAGCGGTGATATCGGCGGCGAGGACTGGCGAGATCGGCGGCGAGGACTGGAAAGTGAGGCGGCAAGATCGAGATCGACAGGGAGGAGCTGACAAAGGCGAGATTGGAAGGGATCGAGACCGATATTGGCAGGATCGAGATCGATATTGGCAAGATCGATGGGGATCTAGATCGATATCAGTGAGATCGGCGGGGATCGAGACCGATATCGGCGAGATCGGCAGGGATTGAGACCGATATCAGCGAGATCAAGATCGGCAGGGAAGATTTGTGGGTTTGATTTGAGGTGCAAAGAGAGAGAAACGTTTGAGGTTGAGGGAGGAGCTGGGAGAGAGAGATCAGTTGGGAGAGAGAGAGTGAGAGACAGATTGTGAGGAGAGAGAAAAAAAATCAATTAAAAAGGTGAGAGGAGAGAGAAAAGTGAATAAAAAAATAATAAATATTTTGCCACATCTATCCATACTGTGGCAAAAATATAATATCACTGTTCACTGTTGCAAAATTATGCCACATTTAACACATCTAATAAATACTCCGTTTTTGTGTTTGATGTGGTAAATGTGCCAAAATTTTGGCATTTGGCACATTTACCCTATCTGCTACACAGATGCTCTTAACATGGTCTATTTGAAATTAAAGTAATATCATTTTTAATTGAATCTATTATTACACCACATTTATTATGCATCAATCACATCAAGGCATGCCAGCCATTATGGAAAAAGTTGTGCCCGTTAACTTATTGCTCTCTTATGGTAGTATGGAGTATGGACGTTGCAATTCCATTTATTATATCAAGACGGTATAAACTTCTAACTTTTTATGTTTTTTTTTGAGAGACAATATATGGATCAGATAAACGTCTAACTTACTCATACATAGATGGATCAGATAATCTTGGTGTAGGTACTGCAACAAGAGGGATCTTCTTTTTCAGTACAATCCCAAACTTTTCTGTAATGTCCAACTTCTCTCCTTGGGGCAGATTCCAATCAAAAGAATGTAGAAGTGTTGCAAGTGAATATATCACCATCCTCTCTGCCATTGCTGTTCCAGCGCATATTCTTCGGCCGGACCCAAATGGAAAATAACTGAAGTCATTTCCACTATAGTCCCATTTACTATTCAAGAACCTCTCTGGATCAAAATTTAATGGATTTTCCCAAATAGAGGGGTCCCTTTGTATCGCCCATACATTCACAAAGATCCGAGACCCTTTTGGAATGGTGTAGCCTCCTACAGTGCATGTCTCACTGGGACAATGAGGAACTAACAATGGCAGAGCTGGGTGCAACCGCAATGTTTCTTTCATCACAGCATGTAAGTATGGTAGTTTGTGAATATGAGACTCTTCTACAATGTTATCTTTGCCAACTACAGCTTCCAATTCTTGTTGGGTTTTCCTCATCACCTCCGGTTTGTTCATAATTTCAGCCATGGCAAACTCGATTGTATTGGAGGATGTGTCTGTCCCACCAACCACCATATCCTGTTCACAATATCACTAGATTATGGCATTATGCAAATGCCTCACCAGACATTCAATTTAGCTCCCAAACCAAACGAAAAATAAAAAAAATTATAATATGAGTAATGCTACAGTCACAAACTATTTTACAATATTTTTACAAACTGTTGATTTAACAAATTCTTACTAGTTTTATTCTGAGAGCACCACTAATATATTTTCTCAACTTATCAATAATTAATCATCATATTAACAGTTTGTAAAATAAAATATGGTTTTAACATTTTTCTTGTAATATTAATGCTGCAACTAGAAAGATAATATGGTGTACGTTTTAGCGAGGGTCTTGCCTACCGAGACTGATCCCTGTGAAATATGGGGCCTCCTGTGCTTAGTGATATCAAAATATTGTAATATGTTAAAATATTGGAATATTGTAATATGTTTCTCTTTCGGCAGCTCGAATAATTAATTACACTTGGAATAGTACATATACACATTTTAAAATTATGGAGATTACAATTCCGTAAACAAGCAAGCAAACAATTAACAAAGTGACAAACATTAATGTTCATCTTCTCGTTCATTATTTTTTATTTTTCCTTTGGCCCTAGGTGCCAAGGATCTTGGAGGGCCAAACAACCTTTTTCTCTCCCTCTGGTGAACTTTGGACTAAAAAGGTGGGGAAAGTGTGATAGAAAAACATAAATCTTGCAGGACTGCAGGAGGAAAAAATAAATAAATACAAAGAACATTAATGTTATTTTTTTTTGGGCAGAAAAAAACAAAAACAAAAACAAAAAAACATTACGTTTGGTGTTGGAATTTGGAACCTAGTTTTTCTCTCTATAACATGCCAAGGGTAAGGTCCGGGCTGCTCACCCTATTTCCAGTTTCGCTGGTGGTATCCAGACCTTATACTGCAACCAGTTTTATAACTATACTTTTTAACCATTGCTTTAAGAGTAAAGGGTCCTAAGACAAGGTATTTACTGTGAATGGAAAGGACGTACCATAAGCAAGGCCTTGAGGTGGATCATGGTCATAGGTGTCTTGGAATCAACTTCATCCTTCAACTTCAACAAAAACTGTAAAAAATCTTTACTGTCTTTGCTCCCACCTTCTTTATCAATCTTCAGCCGTTGATTAATCTTAACATCAAAGATCCGATCGAACCGTTTGGCCAACCCATCCATCTGCTTCTTTATGCCTTGCAAGTCAAACCGGGCCAAACCCGGAAAAAAATCCGAGATGTTGGGCTTCCCCAATAGCTCCGTCATCTCCGACACCACTTCTTTGAAATCAGCCCCAAGACTAGACCTCTCTTCCCCCTCCACTGTTCCACCCCACATCATGTTCGTAATCACGTTCATCACAGTCAAGAACATCTGCTCCCCAATGTTCACCGGCGACCCGACCCGCCTATAAAAGTACCCAACGGTTTCACGGACCTGTTTACGACGAAGCTCATAAACAGAGTCCAACGTTGTATTACTCAGCATCTTGATTACACAAACTTTTCTCAGCATCCTCCACTCGGGTCCATATGGGGTCCATACAATATCGGAGCCACCATAGGTGGCGACCCGACCCGCTTCCGGAACGTCACGGTTGGCAAAGGTGACGTCATGGTCTTTGAGAACTTCGCGAGTGAGGGAAGGTGAGGTGACAACGATGCCAAGCTTGTAGCCGAGACGGAGTTTGAATATGGGCCCGTGGATTTGGGCTAGGCCGGCGAAGTAGGAGTGAAGCTCTGGGTCTAGAGAGAGGAGGTTGCCGAATAAGGGGACGCCACGTGGACCTGGAGGCAACAGCAGCAGCAGCGAGGCCCTTTGCTTCTTCCATGTGTACCAAGAGAGCGTAAAGATGAGAAGAACTAGGAGAGTGAGAGGCAAATCAGAGATGAGGGTCATGGTGATGGTGGTTGTGGTGATGGTGGTTGTGGTAGTGATAGTATTGAGTCTATCGAGATTTGAGTGGAAAGTCTTGTAACGTATGGAAAATCTTTGTGCCACGCAAAGGGAGAGAACATTGGCCACAACTAGTAATGTGGTAAGTTGTGGCTTGTGAAAGAATGTTATACACATATATATATATACTCTTTTATCAATTATAACTCGTCATTTGGATAAATTGTGATTAATATTATGTCATTTTATGTGTCACAAGAATTACTCATAATGTATTGACAGAGATTTAAAGATATCTTGAATAGGACCTTCGTATAAGCGTCTGTGCAACACGACAAGGTTGGCTAGTGGCTACCATGTGTTTTAGAATCTCACAAATGGATCCTTATTTTTTCATATCATGACCTCGTGCTCAATTAATTTAGTTCTCCTATTTTTGTTTTTTTTTAAATGAATAGTATAATACTAGCTTCGAAGCACGCGCATGAAGCTCTTCTATTTTTTGGGTAAAGATTAATAATTTGCATTCGTTATAATTTGGGATTTTTACTTTTTCTAATTACAAAAAAAAAATAAAATAAAATAAGAGTGTGATGAATACATGAGGTCAGTTTTATAGATTGGAGAAGTTTTAAAACTAACAAAAGAGTGATCCTATTTTGTAAGGAGTTAGTGAGTAGATGTAGGAATTTAAATCAACTTAAAAGTAGGAATTTATTAGAAGTAAGAAGGCAATTCAACGTAGAAGTAAGAATTTATTATTTTTGTCAAGTTACTATTTTAACTCCATTTTTAAGATTTAGGTAGGAGTATTTTTGACAGGAAAAAAAACAATAACTAACTTTCTTTTGCCAATTTATTATTTTAACCTCATTTTTAAGTTGTTGGTTAATTAATTTAGGGGTATTTTTGACAGGAAAAAAAACAATAACTAACTTTTTGAATCCTCTTAATATATACAGATAAGTATATAACGGTTAGTATATTAAATAAGGTTGTTCTTGAGGTTGTTATCATCTGTATAAAATTTATCTTATGAGTTCTATCCAAGGACAGTATCATTTTTCCCTACTAACCCTCTCCTAATTCCTAAACACTACTATTCTACGAATACGACTAGTCGCCGCCCGAAAATTTTAGCCTGTCCGTAGTTGGAAATATATGAGACTAGTTAACAAAACCATATTCTCAACAAAAAAATAAAATAAAATAAAATAAAAAACAAAACAAAACATAACCAATAGAGCAAATTTAAGAGATTAGAGGAAACTTATTGATGATAGAGAGAGCCGAGGCGTGGAGGTCAATCTACTATCCTAAAAAGTGATTTTGCGCCTATTGGATGTAGTTTATCCTAAGATACAACAGCAAGCTATGGTTATGTGCACCCACAAACCAAAGCTTTGAACTCATATTAATGCCCACAGAAGTTAAAGGAAGAATAAAACACAAAATAAGGAATTTTATTACTATTTTGTAATTTATTACTATTTGTATGTATTAAGAGACATAATTACATTTAGTTTTATAAGTATATAAAAAAGGCAAATTATTGTGTAGTTTCGGAATACAAGGTCAGCAATAAAGCTTGCTTATTAAGAGCATGCCAGCAAATTATTGCTTATTGACCTTGTACTCCCAGCCAATAAGAGCATGCTAGCACATTAAAACTTGCTTATCTCGGCAGGATTGCCAACTCTTATTATTTGTTAACATCTATTAACATTTGGAAATTTTTAACAAGGGCACTCCCTCAAAATATTCACAGATGCCCTCATGAACTCTTAGTTAAAAGGCTTGGGCCCACATCAATAAAATAAGAACATAGGGTTCTTAGTAGAAGACAAAGGCTTAAAAGCCATAAAGAATATTGACAGTAACACAAAGCTCTCAGTAGAAGACAATGACGGACACAAAGGAACAAGTTACTATTTTTTTTTTTTTTTTTTTGTTTCAAGTAAAAGCATGGTAGAAATAATGGACTTAGAAAGCAATAAATGTATATTTTGTTTTGTCTTGTTTTGATTTAATTTATGTTTTGGAAGAATGTTTAATTATTTGTGGTGATATATTTGCTCTTAAATAAAACTATATAAATCCTTATTACTGTTTTTTTTTTTTTTTTTTTTTTTTTTTTTTTGCTCTTTCAGCTCACTTTCTTTGTTCATTTTCTCGATTTTTTCTTCAGCTTCACCAAACTTTAATATATGTGTTTCTACCATACTTTTTTGTGGGACACCCATGGCCGAATCTTCATGGTTGCATCAGCCACCAAGTCCCACACCACCACCATCAGCTGTGCTTGCTCATGTGACCTCCTATCTTAAGGCTTTTTCATCTCTCTCTCTCTCTAGCCCAAATGTGGCTGATTTATATTTGAATTGATTTTAATGTTGTTTTTGAAATGCACAGATGATGTTTGTAAAAAAACTTTGATTCCAACGCATTGTGCTTTATGGCTTTGCCTTGAGCTGATGTGTTATTTTAGATGGTGGTAGTTGTTTTGCTTATTTTTCTGCCAGTTGGTGTGTAACTAAACTATATTCATATTTTCTTAAATTTTATGGTTTATTATGTTAGAGAGGATGATTTTAAAATTTTAATATATTTGGAATATTTCAATCAATGTTAAAAATGTTGCTTTTGATCTTATGTTGGTTCAATTTCATGGTTGAGTAAGAGGACTACTTAAAGTTTTTCATACTGTTTCATGGCTGAGTAAGAGGACTACTTAAAATTTATTTGCATTTTTACAAAATTGCAAACAGTTCAGTGGTGCAATTTCTTCCTGGGAATCGATATTGAATTTGTGCCAAAGCAACTATTCATGTAAGAAGAATGTTGTTGATTTAGAAGATAACGAGTCTGCCATGGACATCCAATTGATGAATTTGGAGGAAAAGAATATCATGAGGAAAAGAATGATTGCTAAGATTTAAATTATGCATAAGTAGAGGGAGTGGGACTACTTGTTTACTTGGCACTAAGTTTTTTGTTGTTTTTGTGGTCATTCTAGCCTGTTTAGTGAAAGCAAAAAAGACAAGGAGAGTACTTATATTTAGAATAGGTGAAAGTGTGGATGAATTGTAGTTTGGTTATTGTGATATGTTGTAATGACAATTGTTTTGAGATGTTGGTAAGCCTGGTCTCTTGTTTATTGTAATGAAAATTGAAATGGCCACTAGTTTTACCATTTTGTAATGGAAATTGAATACACCACTTCATTAGGAAGTTTGGTCGTTGTGAAATATTTGCACCAATTGAAAAAAGTAATTTTCAAAAGATAGAGGGTGTCCATTATACTAGATATCTTCTATCTATACAAAAGTGGCAGTTTCCTTGTATAGTAACAATTATGCAATAACAAAAATTTGTCCAAAATTATGCAACAACAATTTTTCCTACTGTAGAGCCTACAGCCCAAAATTAAAAATTGAACGTAATAGATACAATGGTCTCATTAACTAAAATTAAAACTATCAATATGGATTCATCATAACACTGGCATAATATTAAGTTGGTCATTACAAAATTACCTCATGTGTACACAATAGCTCTGAAAAATATCAACACAAAAAAGAAACTAATGGAGAGCTTACAAAAGAGAGACCACAATCAATCTCAATCTAGCACTAACAAATCCTAATAATATACAGTCCTAACAAAAAAAAAAAAATGAAATCCATCAAATGTTGATCCAAGTACACATCATATATCTCATGTTCTAGCTCTTCCAGTCCTAACTCTAGCTCCAAATCTACCTTTTTCATATCCAGATCCAGCTCTTCCTTTTTCAACTCTAGTTACAAAAGAGTGGACATACGAAAAGATTTAGACATAAGATATACCAAAATATGCCAAAAGGTGGCCTAGAGCAAATTTATACTGATGGTAGCATGAAATTTTCCCCCTAGAAACATTTAAAACATTGCATCAATTAGAATGGAACAAAAATGAACCAAATCCCAATTAATATCAACTATAATAAAAAAAATGTTATGAACTCTCGTACTTAGTTCATTGTGGCCATTGCCCATGTCTTACTTTTGCAACTTTTCTATGTGGTTGACACCTTAATTTAAAGAAAAATAAATAAATAAAATGTATAAAGTAAGTAATCCTTGAGAACAAGAAATAAATGACACTATTGATAAAACAAGTATGCCACAATAATTTCCAAATTTACCTCTTGGCTATATTTGTAATCTGGTTGCTTGGAAATATAAATCAATGAGCTCATTTGGGAAGTAGATAAATTCTATAAGGAATAAAATATAAGAACACATTATATCAAAACAAAGCTTTGTACATATAGTTTCACATAGTATCAAATGAATGAATTGTGTCAATTTACCTGACTAAGTTGGGCTACAACATCGGTACCTTGCAACATAGATGTAAATGGTACATTTACATAGCTCATGCCCTAAATAGAAAATAGCTCATATTAGGTATCAACTATAACAATCAGATTATGACCATACATTATATATATACCTAAGAATGCATTGTCCAAGGTGAGTAAGATTGACCATATAAGTTAGCACTTGTAAAGCCTGTATAAGAGTAGGGATTAGGTGGTTGACAGACTGGTGTATTGTATGCACCACCAAATGAGACATTTGAATGTTCTTCAACTACTTGTTGTTTACTTTTTCCTATGAAATTGTACATTAAAAAAAAATCACACACAAAATTAGAATTTAATATACAAAAAATATTTAGTGATGATAAAAAATGTTAAATTGTATATTTAGTTTTTAACAAAAAGTTACTCACTTGAAGAAGATGCATCTTTAGATGTGTTTACCTTGCTCTTCTCAAAGTCCCCTTTAAGTCTAGTATTTCTTAAACCTTGTGATCTCTCACATGGGGAATTTAACACTAACACCTCATTTGGTAAACAAGGCATTTCATCAGTTGTGTCACATTGTATATCTTCATTCTCTTCCACATTTGCATCTACACCAAACTTGACCCTTGATAACTCCCTTTCAATTTTTTTCATCAAGTTCCAATAGCAATTTTTGGCAAATTCTTTTAAATATGATTGTGTTAGCTATTCGCATCATGCTATTACGCCATACTATCTTTGCCTCTTTATCATTACTGAGCGAATGATTTTCTTGCTCGTAAGTCATTATCTCCTTCTTAGCCTCTTTTATCCAACGTTTCAAAATGTATTGACTTGGAATTCTAATTAAATTTTTTATACTAAAACCCCGTAATGCATGGCAACAAAGAATCCCCAATGACTCAAATTTCTTACAAGAACAAGAAATATTATTATTGAGATGATCAAACTGGACAATGCGTACTCTTTCACTATTTTCTTCTTTGACCTCAAAAGCACCAATTGTATCTTGGCAATCAACTTGATCCCAAACCATTGCAAGACTATTAAGAAATTGATTTTCAAATAAATTGAATATCTTATAAATGTAAACTTGAGTTGCATGACCCAAAATGCCACTCTTCTTAACTGCTTTTCGTGGGGCACCTTGCTTGCATTGAAAATCTTCATCCAACTTCGAGGACCACATACCTGCCAATACATTTTCATATTTAATTACAAACTTAGTGAGACTAATTAATTTATTTGCTATACCATTCAAAACATGGTTCATGCTCTCACTCCTCGAGGAAGATTTAAATTTAGCTATGAAAAAATCCTTAGTGAATGCAGTGCTTCACTTATGCCGAATTTTGTACATCATATTAAGCCAATGATGATTCTCAATATCAAATGTTTGTGTCATTTGATCCCATGTCTGTTGAAATTCCAATTTTGAATCACAACATTTTTGGCACTTGTTGAACAAGTACATAAACTCTGAGTTAGAGCTTAAGCCTCCTAAGCGAGAAGGAGCATTTTTTGAAATATGCCACAAACATAGCCGATGATGTGTATTTGGAAACACTTCCCTAAGGGCATTTGACATAGCTTGATCTTGATAGAGAAAATTGTTATAGGCGATCAATTCCCTATTGAGTCTAAGAATGACTTAAATAACCATTTAAATGAATCAATAGTCTCATCTAAAAGGAATGCACATCCAAACATCACATTTTGCCAATGGTGATTAACACCTACAAATGGAGCACAAATCAAATAATATTTGTTGGTACGGTATGTAGTGTTAAATACCACTACATCTTAAAAACAATCATAATCGACTCTTGATCTCCTATCTCTCCAAAAAGAATTTGTTATTCAATTTTCTTGATCTACTTGAACTGTGTAAAAACACATGGGATCTCCTGTGTACTTAGACTTAAAATGATTCAATAAGTTTTGAACATCTCCAGCACTAATCATTGTCATCTTTTGCATATTCACATGATTATAACAATCTCTTTCTGTAAAGCCCACTTTTTCACTCCCTCCAACTTCTTTTGTTAGATATGAATAAGCATTCTTTGTACTTATACCTGCATTCACCATGGTATCAATTACATCCGCTTTAGGTTTTGAAATACGACAACCAAATCTTAGCAAATGCCTCTCTGATTGTAGTGCAAGTTCATGATTATGCTCTGAATTAAATGCACTAACCCTCCAAACACCATTTTCAACTATGAAACGAACAAATGCTTCACAACCAGTTCTAGTCTCTAACCTCTACGAATATTTCTCTTTACAAAAATCTTCATCTAGTTTAAAACCCTCCTTAAAACATAGAAATTCACGTTGCTTTATGTTCTTCATCCCATTATAATATCTAAGCTTTCCTTTTCGAACACTAAAACCCATTAGCAATGCATAATCATTATATAAAGCATATGCTTCAGCTGCATTATGGACCACCTTATTCAACAAATTTTCATCACTATTTTCTAGCCTTACAACAAACATGCAGTCCCTTTCAATTTCTTCAATATCACTTGGTTTGCATATAACTACAACAATTCTTATGACAAATATAAATATTAGAACCAAAATACTAAGAAAATTACAATACATCATGTTTACAATTTTGTATTTCTTCTTAAACGCCTATGGTACACTTAATCACAAAACTCTTATGTTCAGGCACAACAATATAACAACAAAGTTTTAATACCAAATTTTTAGTGTTTATTTATTTAATTATTTATTTATATAACAACAAAATTGTAGTCTTAAATTTTGTTTGGGTCGATTATGGATACTCATTGAAAAAAATATTATAATAATAAAAATTAACAATAAATATTGCAAAGAGCAAAAAAAAAAAAAAAAAAAAAAACAGCAATAAGGATTTATATAGTTTTATTTGAGAGCAAATATATCACCACAAATAATTAAACATTCTTCCAAAATATAAATTAAATAAAAACAAGACAAAACAAAATATACCTTTATCACTTTCTAAGATCATTATTTCTAACATTCTTTTACTTGAAACCAAAAAAAAATAGTAACTTGTTTCTTTGTGTCCGCCGTTGTCTTCTATTGAGAGCTTGGTGTTGCTGTCAATATTCTTTATGGCTTTTAAGCCTTTGTCTTCTATTGAGAATCCTATCTTACTTATTTTATTGATGTGGGCCCAAACCTTTTAACTGAGAGTTCATGAGGGCATGCGTGAATATTTTGAAGGAGCGCTCCTGTTAAAAATTTCCAAACGTTAACAAATAACAAGAGTTGGCAGTCTTACTGAGGTAAGCAAGTTTTAATGTGCTAGCATGCTCCTATTAGTTGGGAGTACAAGGTCAACCTACTAACCTTGTACTCTGGGACTACACAATAATTTCCCTATAAAAAGGTTGACTAACACATCTTTGTAAATTTGCCGTGATAAACGTCCCCTATAATTTCTCCTTTTAAACTTTCCTTTTATAGCTACAGAATTAAAGATTGATTGCTATGTATTTAGGATTGTGTTGAGGCAAAGGAAACATTATGTTTTAAGGTGAAAATAAGGAATAGATGAGAGAAATTGGTGGACCAAATGGTCTAATGAAAGAGAGGAGAGTTTAATACTCACCTACCCTCATGTGAAGTCAATTTGGGTCTAAAATGACCCAGTTGTTAATCCTTTATCTATTTTTTTCTAATTTAATTTGAAACTTTTCCAACCGGTTTTACACCCATTGGTCATTAAAGGGCCGTTTGGATTGAGGTGAGAGGGAGGGAAAATGGAGGGGATTAGAGTAGAGTTAACTAAAAATAAGTTAATTTTTGGTCAAATTTTCTCTACTCCTCTCAACTCTCCCTCAATCCAAACAGACCATAAATCTACTCTTTTGAATATAATGAATTGACAAAGAAAAAAATAAAATAATATAAAATATCGTAAATATATGACACAATTTTCTTTTACTAATTAAATGAAAAGGAAATAAAAGAATTGTGAGAGATTAAATGAGAACTGAAACGCAGGTAATAAAGTGAAATAATGTCTAAAATAATGATAGAAAAGAGAAAAAAGAAGAGAGAGAGGGAGAGAGAGAGAGAGCAACAAATGATACATGTTGTAACTGCAAGTCGAGCCACCAAGGACAGCAAAGTCGTAGTAAATGCAAAGTTACTGTAATTGCAAAGTTGAGGAAAGTAGAGTTACCAATGTCGTTGAGAAGAACTCATAGCAACAATAACTTTTTATCGGGGACATTTTGCCACAAGGGCCAAAAATGCTAGAATGAATTAAATCTTCTATTAAGTTCTTTAGAAGTGGTTATTTGTGGAGAGTATCAAGCCCAAAATTTCAATATTTAGTGAATAAAGATTAATGGTGTTTTAACAAGAGAGAAATCAAAATGCTAGAAACAAAAATGTAGAGAAATGCATAAAAACATAATAAGTCTGAAACTTCAACCCACAATCAATGAGAATAGGAAATTGAGAAAGGTCGTGAAAAAGAAAAGAAAGGTTCTCCTATACCCTTGTTTCCACCCCCAAGCTTCTGAATTGTCAGAATATTTGTTGGCTGAATGGGCTTTTGGTATAAAGTTTAATAATAAAAGTACAGAAAAATACATAAAAATGACAGGTCTAAAATTTTGACCTACAGTCAGTGAGAAGAGCAAATTGAGAGAGAAGAGGGAAGATTCCCCTGTACCCATATTTCCATCCCCTAGCTTTAGAATTGTGAGAATGTTAGCTGGCTGAATGGGTTTTTGCTTTAAAGTTTCAGCTATGTGAGTAAAACATGGTTGGCATGTTTTGAATCTAATTGAGGCCTTTATATTGAGTTTTAGGTGCTTTTAGTGACTGGTTTTGGGCAGAGAGCAAGGCTTTGGACCTCTTAAGTGTCGTTTCCATGATTTTGGTGTAGCTTGCTTTATGCTTAACTTGGAAATGGGTTTATTGCTTTTTACATAATTTTGGGAAATAAAAGTGTTTACTCTGATTGGCTGCCTTTTTTCAGTCATTTTATATTATTGGAATACTCAACTAAATGAGGGCTAATGGCTAGAGTTGGCTAATGAGAGCTAACTATGTTTTAAAGGCAAAAATGGGTCAGGCCAAAAAGTTGGAGCCACAGATAGCCAGAGCATAAAAGCTCTTTTGGGGTAAAAATTTTGGATACAAGACCTTCTCCATGAGCTTGAGGTGCTATCAATATCCATTGCCCACTTTGTAGCATGCATGGGCTGGGCTCATGTAAAAAATCCGAAAGAAACTAACCTATACCCTCTAAACTACACTTCCTCAATTTCCCCAATATGTCGCATAGGCTTGGGTCATAAATTGAACACACAAGGAATTCAGGCTTGTAAAAAATGTGTTGCAAAATTGGGTATCAACTATCAATGCTTTCTTGGTACCAATTCTTTTGAAAAAAAAAATATAAAAAAAAAATTATGAAGTATTTTATGGAAAATGTTAAACAAGTTACAAATAAGAATTACTTGGGGTTTTTATTAATTATTATTTTTAATGGGGGGTTTTTATTGAATATTTTGTTTATTTGTTGTTGTTTGGGCTGCTTTTTATTTTTTTATTGTTTTTTTAGGAGTTAAGGATTATGTTTAAGGGGCTAAGATTATTTTTGTTTAACTCAAATTTTTGGGATTGTTAAGTCAACGTATTCAAGTTTAAAGATGATCAAAGATCAAAAGCCATATCATTTTGTTCATTTAAAATAGCCATGCTTACAAAATTTATAGATGATCAAAGATTAATAACCGTATCATCAATAAATTTTTCAAATTCAAGTTTTTGTAGTTTAAAATAATGTATAAAAGATGAGTTTATGGATCAAATGGTAAATTACATCCAATTGGCATGCATGTTAAGTACATATAGAACATATAATTCAACGGTTGAATTTTGACAAAAAAAATTCAATAACAAGTTATTAGGTGATGTAACATTATTTAAAGTACACGGTGATGTATCATTACTTAAAGTACACCAAGTGTACCTTGAACCAAACTCATATATATATTTGGCCAAGTTAGGGTGTTTATATGAACACCCTCAGCTCAATGCAAAGCAACTGTTGTAATTGATAGTTTGGTCCTCCTGGTCTCAGATCACTAGAAGGGACATCGATCCTCTTGATCTCAAGTTTATATCTCAGGACTTATTACCTCATTCCTCAAAGGTTTTAGAGGAGATTCTTTGGTTCTATTTTAGGTTTTTAGAGGAAGCAACTACGAAGACACCTTGTGATTTGTCCTTTTGGTCTAGCCATGTTAGGGTAAACACCAATCCTTTTGGTCTTGGATTTGCAACTTCATAACTTGTTTCTCACTCCTCGACAACCTCTAAGAGGAATCTTCCCCCTTCTATGTTTAATTTGTATACGATTTAGTATAGATTTATAACATGTTTGCTTTAATAATATGTTAGAAACTAGGATTTAAGCATGCTTTTGTTTGAATGTTGGTATAACATACTTTGAGTGTTTATGCTATTTTGTTCACATGTTCACATGCTAGATCCTAGGATTATATTAATTTGGATATCGAACACGTTTTTAGATTTTTTTCACGTAGCACACATAATCAACATGCTTTAATTTTTAATCAGTTTAAATGTAATTCAAAATTGGCCATACTGGCAATTGAACACCCATACTTAGGTGAGTGTATATTATTATTGTGGTACTTTTAGTTATTGTATTGAGTGTAGTAAATGTATCCGTATGTACCATAAATTTTTTAAAAATAAAATGGAACATTGGTTAGTCTCTTTATAAAAAATAGGAGGTAGAACCAATAAATATTTCTTTTTCAATTCATCCCTCAATTGATGTAACATTATTTAAAGTACACGGTGATGTATCATTACTTAAAGTACACCAAGTGTACCTTGAACCAAACTCATATATATATTTGGCCAAGTTAGGGTGTTTATATGAACACCCTCAGCTCAATGCAAAGCAACTGTTGTAATAGGTGATGTAACATTATTTAAAGTACACGGTGATGTATCATTACTTAAAGTACACCAAGTGTACCTTGAACCAAACTCATATATATATTTGGCCAAGTTAGGGTGTTTATATGAACACCCTCAGCTCAATGCAAAGCAACTGTTGTAATTGATAGTTTGGTCCTCCTGGTCTCAGATCACTAGAAGGGACATCGATCCTCTTGATCTCAAGTTTATATCTCAGGACTTATTACCTCATTCCTCAAAGGTTTTAGAGGAGATTCTTTGGTTCTATTTTAGGTTTTTAGAGGAAGCAACTACGAAGACACCTTGTGATTTGTCCTTTTGGTCTAGCCATGTTAGGGTAAACACCAATCCTTTTGGTCTTGGATTTGCAACTTCATAACTTGTTTCTCACTCCTCGACAACCTCTAAGAGGAATCTTCCCCCTTCTATGTTTAATTTGTATACGATTTAGTATAGATTTATAACATGTTTGCTTTAATAATATGTTAGAAACTAGGATTTAAGCATGCTTTTGTTTGAATGTTGGTATAACATACTTTGAGTGTTTATGCTATTTTGTTCACATGTTCACATGCTAGATCCTAGGATTATATTAATTTGGATATCGAACACGTTTTTAGATTTTTTTCACGTAGCACACATAATCAACATGCTTTAATTTTTAATCAGTTTAAATGTAATTCAAAATTGGCCATACTGGCAATTGAACACCCATACTTAGGTGAGTGTATATTATTATTGTGGTACTTTTAGTTATTGTATTGAGTGTAGTAAATGTATCCGTATGTACCATAAATTTTTTAAAAATAAAATGGAACATTGGTTAGTCTCTTTATAAAAAATAGGAGGTAGAACCAATAAATATTTCTTTTTCAATTCATCCCTCAATTGAATACCTCACATCAGATTAGGTTACAATTAAAAGCTAATTTGGATTCCTCATTATGCTTTGACGTTTAATATAATACTAATTGTAGGCCTATACATCGCATGAGAATATATAATTATTTTGTAAAGTGATATAACTTATAATTTATTTTCTGAAATTTATTGAAGATAATATATTATGATTAACTGTTTTTAATATAAATGATAGGCCAAAAATATATTGACCCCTTATGATAAATTAACCAATTAATTAGCCAAGTGAATTAAGTAGATTCAATTACATGCAACAAGTGTGGCAGCACAAACAAATCACCAATTAACTAAATATGCAGCGGAAATTAAATGACACGGTAATTTGTTTATGAATGGGGAAAACCTACATGGCAAAAACCCACCGGGTGATTTTAAGGTCACCAATCCCGAGAATCCACTATTCTCAAAACAAGTGGTTACAAGTAAAGGAATCCCAGTACCTTATACCATCCTACAATTCAACCCTTACCCCAATACCCAATTGGAGTTGTTTTGTAGTGACAATCTCTCCTTGAATTGCACAACCCCCAATACGTGACTAACTAATAGATGCGTGGATTCAGTACGCGACTTGATCACTAACTTGAGAAGGATGTTGGCTGCAAAGTTATTCTGTTCTTTAACACATGAAGATCACGAAATTGCTTGGTCACGAAACCCTACGGGTACAAACACAACAGTTTCTTCAAGAACTAGGGCAAACTAGATTTCTGGTCACACTTGAGGAATTATGCTCTTGTACAATTGTACTCTTAGCTGTGCCACCTAATAAGGCCTTTAAAATAATCTTTATTTATGTTTAGGGTTGTGAGAAAAGAAAACCTAAACATATATTCACGGATTTGATGAAAATTAGAACTGAAAATTTGTTTTTCATAAATTTCGACAAATACCCTAGCTATCGAGCAGCTATGCCTCGAGCTAAAACAAGTCTTTTAAACCTCAATAGATGCTAGCTATCGAGCTTTAATGAATAAAACTTTTTCATTTGTTTCTTGGACATACTTGCATGGCTTTAACACTTGAACTTGAAACCTTATTTCTTGAAGCATTAAAGAGATCCTTGATCTACCCAATTACGAGTAAAATGCATTTTATCAAAGGATTAGCCAATACATAAAATGTTGACATATGTTCCTAACATCCAATCACATATGTCCTAACAATAAAATACTCACATAACAAATAGGTATTTCAACAATTAACAAATTTCACTTATCCAAATTTATAAGAGGAAGAAATGGGATATGTGATGGAGAATTAAAAAACATAATAGCAAAACACTAAAACACATCAATCCAAAGTAGAGTTGTAAATAATATGAAAACTCATCAACCCAAAGTTAAGTTGTGAGAAATAATTTTTTATTTTTTAAATCCATTAAGAGAGAGAGAGAGAGAGAGAGAGAGAGAGAGAGAGAGAGAGAGAGAGAGAGAGAGAGAGAGAAAGAGAGAGAGTAATCGCCTTTTTTTCAATGGCAAAACAAGAAAAAGTGAAGAAGAAATGTCAAAAATTGAGAGGGAATGTTGGAAAAAGAGTAACAATAAGGCAAGTTATTAATAATGGGTAGAGAAGAGCCAAAAATTGAGGGGAAGATTTGGACGAAAAATAATCGTTAGATAAGAAATAATAAGGAAAAAAATAGTCAAAATAAATTAAATTTGTAATGCTTCCCTACATTTAATATTGATTAAAAATTTTAAAAAATCATAAAAAATAGAATGATGTCTAGATAATGAGGAGGCACAACAGGAGCTTTGCAAAATGAAAACAAGCATTCTATTATTATTGTTTTTGTTGTTGTTGTTGCTGTGGTCCCCAAACTTGCTTGAACTATGATGCTGGACAAAGAATTTGGGCCTCAATATATTTATTTGTGGGCTTTATTGCAATCCTACATGTAGAGCTCCGAACTTTAGCTAGATAGTCCAAGCTGTATTCTCCTCTGAAAAACCCTTTTTGATCTACACATATTCCCCTTCTAGTCATTCTTCTCCCCCTGTGTTTAATCACTCTCACTTCCTTTGTGTTTTCTTTCCTTTCCTTAAATCTACCCCTATTTCCCTGTGTTTTCCCTTCCCTAAATGTTTTTCCCCAGTGTTTTCCAACCAACCTTTTCGTTTTCCTTCTCATCTCTTTTATAGTCACTCATTAGTGGGACACTTATTATTATCATTCCACCAATTCACACATACTTCCACTTTCTCTAGAATCCCAAGGAATCACTATGGCTTCTGAAGATTCTCTTGAAACTTGTTCTAGACACCGAATAGCATTCAGTAGCGAGTTTCCCAAAGGCACTAACAATACTCGGTTACCGACCTAAACTTGATCATCCCCTTATTAGACGCCCTCGGTTTATTAGTTAGTATTAGGCCTAACCAGGCCCCAAACACAATAGGATTCCCCTCGAATGTTAATCCTTAGACCTTTGCACATTTATCAGTGGACTTGTCCTAGCCCTATAGTGTTGGGCCTTGATCATATGGGTCATTCTTGGTTACTTGGGGCCCAAGCCCCTGCAATTATTATTATTATTATTATTATTATTATTATTATTATTATTATTATTATTATTATTATTAGGGGTTGTAAGGACACAGCTTAACCTACGGCCCAAAAATAACTCGGACAGTGGCCCAATATGCCCACCACAATAAATTTATTAGATAATGGGTTGGATATTGATCACTCAATAAGTTAAAGTTAATCACAATGAGATAAGAAGTGAATGAAATGACTAGGGCAACAAATTATAAAGAAAAGAGGCTCCTCGGTCGGGCTCGAGGTATGCCTATGTTATATATGTGTGTTTCTTTCTCACTTACACCAGCTCTTGGTTACAAAGTCTTTTTCTTTCTTTCTTTTTCTCCATCCCCCCCATATGGATCTTAATTTTTCTTTTATATTTAAACACAAATCATCCTAATCCTACACTTGGAGGGCTAAGATTGCATTCCTAGGACTTCTGTCTCATCCAGAATATACTAGTAAGCTTTTACCCTGCAATCTTAGTTGTACCACTACTGTTCATGGTCATTTCCTCATTAATGCAGCAAGAAGAGTGGTTGTCTTGTATTTAATGCAGAGGGGATGCCGTCTACACCCTTCTTCCTTCATCCTTCTCGTATTTTGTGCCGAGTCTACTTTCTTCCCTTTGTGATGTTTTAACTTCATGCTCCTCACACAACTAATGCTCATCCCCGAGATTCGAGGTGTATCCTCGGAAATAATCTTGGCTGCCCATTTGAGTTGGATTAGGGATCCTCATCCTCACAATAGCCCACAGATCCTCATTTTTTTCACTCTTGACCAAGAAAAAGTGAGGTTTTGGGCAATAAAAAGTCATTGACAAGGGTACATTCGTAAATAGGTCCCCTCGTGAACACATCTTTTCAACTGACTACAACCTGCTCCTGACGCTTCTAAATCCATAACTCAACAATAAATGCAACTAGCGGCCTGTTGTTTCCCACGTTCTACAGTGAGATCATGATCGAACAGCTCAGAATTCACCATTAGAAAGGGGCGGGAAAATTACCGTTCCTCCTTTTTCCAACCTATATATAGAGAGATATGAGACCCTCCTCTCCATTTTGTCTCCTTAGAAGCAGAAAAGAACATAAATACGCTCCTCTCACTTGATAAACTCGCCCGAGGAGTTCTTCTTCCCTAAACTTGTAAGTGTGTATTTTTGTTAACCAGAGTTCTTTCCTTATTCTTTCATACTAGTAGATTTTTTCTTTTTCCCAAAGTGGTAGATTTTTTAGTTTGGTTGACACTCCCGAACACCGAGAGGAGTTTAAGAGGTATTATAGGATTCCTAACAATGTATCCTTACAACATTGCAACCCAAGTGAATGGCATGAGAAGAGGCCTACTAGTGCTATTGTAATTCCTATGATTGCCTTTATTGAAGAAGGTATGAGAATTCCTATGGGTAGAGTCATTGGGGATTTTCTAAATCTTTTTAGACTGTGTCCTACCCAGTGCGTTCCAAATATGTTTAGAATATTAGGTAGTGTAGATGCACTAAATGAAAAGTTGGGTATACAACTTACCCATCACAACGTGAATTGGGTGTATAGTTGTCAGAAAGGTGACAATGGGGGGTTATTACTTAAAAACTAGGGTTCCTGCCGTTAGGCTAATCTCTTGTCTCCCCGCGATAAACAAAGGCATAGACGAGGAATTTTTTCATTATTTCAGGGGAGTAGCACGACAGACTCCATTGCCCTACCAAGAATGGAACTCCAGGTGGGATGGCTTAGGGATACTTAACAAAAATCAATGTTAGCTTAGGAAACTATAAACAATCTTTTTACATGCCATTCTATCGTTTTACCTTTATGTATGTATATATTTCTTTTACTTGCTCAGATTTAGGCTTGTCCGACCTGCAAACTAACGTGAATTCTTAACTTTTCTTCTTCAGAGAAAAGAGCCACCACCAAGAGATGAGGTTTGGGGAACTTCGAATTACTGAACCAAGTCTTAAAGTCCGAAATCTTCCTACATCGGGATGGTCAGCTTCGCGCAATTCATGTGATCCTAGGCTTCACCCCCATATCTAATCACTTCCAAACATCCAAGCATGTGATCAAGGCCCGAGACTCTCGCCTTGCTCTGGATGATGTGGCCATCAAAAGGCTTCATAAGTAAACCTCCTCCAGAGGGAATACAAGTAGTCGAGCTCCCTACCTTCAAGGATCCTCAACCCGTTGAGTTCCCTGCCTTAGAGAATCCTCAACTTGTCATAAAGGAGATTACAACCTCAGACAAAGAAGCCGAGACAGAATGTAAGGATTAAACTTTGAAGGAAGATATTGAAAATCCCGTTCGAGAAAAGGATTTTGAAATCGTTTACCACATCAATGTGTCCGAGGAGGAAGGACTCAGCCCCCAACTAACTATAGCCCTAGTTAGTGAAGACCAAGAGGACAACGGAGTACCCGAAGGGATGGTGATGGAGAAAAAGCTAGCATATTTGCTTTCTCTACTAGAGTCCCACGCTGGGACAGCAGCCCCCGAAGTCCCCATAATTCCCAAACCTCCAACTCCAATTCCTCTTGCCCTCGCACAGACAGAACTAGCTGACAAAAAGCGAAAAAATGGACAAAAAAGGAGGCAAGGGAGCTATTGAAGAATGAGAAGTTTAAGAAGAAACCCCTCCTAAGCTCACCAAGGTGACCAAAATGACCCACGCCCAACAAAGAAAGGGAGTGAAAAGCTCGAGCGTAGCCTCTGAGCGAAGGTCTCGAGCTCCGAACTAGAACCCTATCTTTGAGTTGGACGACTCGCCTCTCGGAGAGGATGCTTCTATTTGCAATTTTGATGGTGGAAAAGCAGGCTACATAGCCAATGCCGTGGAATAAGC
The DNA here is from genome assembly GCA_032878915.1 of Castanopsis chinensis. Taxonomy (NCBI): domain Eukaryota; kingdom Viridiplantae; phylum Streptophyta; class Magnoliopsida; order Fagales; family Fagaceae; genus Castanopsis; species Castanopsis chinensis. Next base: position 5,029,691 of record JAVQMG010000115.1, on the reverse strand, counting down.
CCTTCTTCTCCCAAGGGACATGGATAAGCTTCAAAATTTAAAGAAGCATGAGCTTTTCCTATCTGTGAAGAGGGACTTAGCTCTGGTAAGGTTTCTCTACCTTTAAAATCCCTTCTATGCATGCTCTCTCACTAACTTTTATGTTAATTGTTCATAAACAGGCTACCCAAGCAACACATGTGGCAGAGGAGTGGGTCAACAAGGCTTTCTGAGACTTGAAGGAGGAGGAATCCAAGCACTTCGCTGCATAAATGTCTCAGTCTCTAACTGATAAAAAGCTGAAGGAAACTCTGCTCAAGTTGGCTGAGTGTGACAAGGCCAAAAAAAGTTTTGACGCTTCCATTGAAAGCTCAAAAAGGCAAGCTTGGGAGCAGCTCGTGTAATTGAGGGAGGCAGAAAGCCAGCTTACCATTGCTCAAATAACTATTTCTAAGCTAAAGAAGGACCTCAGCCAAAAGGCCAAGGAAATGGACAAGGTCGAGCAGACTACTTATGACCAATGACAAAAGGAAACTAAGGCTCGCCTCAAATCTCAACTCCCCGTCATATGTCATAGCTTCTGCCTCTAGACATGGATTGAGGCCTTGAATGTTGCTGGAGTAGACTCCAACTCAGAGCTAAGGAATCCGAAGAAGGCCTTCTACCCTCTAGCAATCAGACCTCGTCCTGTCAGCCAACCCTCTATCAATACTTCTGCTTCAACTCCAGCGAGCTCTATAAAGAACCCTCAGCCCAAATCCAGTACTATAGCTCCTGCCCAAGCCAAACCAATTGAACAACAGCCCAAAACCACTACTCTCGCCAAAGCCAAACCCACTGAGTAGCAGCCCAACACCACTGCTTCTGCTAAGCCTAAACAAACCTAGCTAGCCATCTCTAAGGCCAGCATAGCTGCTACCTAAGGCATTGAGGTGGCAACCAAAGCATCCCAAACAGCAAGAGATTCCTCCACAAGTGCTGCACCACTCACAATGACTCCTTCTGCCCCAATCCCAACCTCTAAAGTGCAACCCACTATAGGGAAAGAGATGCAAAAAATTCCCAAAGCTTAAGGAATATGGTAGTGGATCTTCATGCTACCTTAGTTGTTCTATTTTTTTTTTTTTTTTTAAACAGAATGCATTTTGCCTTTACTTGCCTCATTTTCCATATGTATTTCCTTGAATTTAGCTTAATGGAAAACTTTTTTTAAAGTTTTGTTGTTCTAACTTATGTTCATATTTCTACGATTCACTCTTCAGTTACCATGTTTATATATATAAGGAAGTATTTGTACTAGGGTTTTATTTCCCGAGGTACGTAATATAAGAAATAAAATACAATTGAGGTTAGATTGAACGTTTCAAACGTAATTTAAGTATCAAGGAGTTAAACCTAGTCAAGGTCTATTTAACATAAAACAACCTAAGTTTTAATTTACCCAAGGTAGGTAACCCGAGGAGTTGAACCTAGCCAAGGTTCTGTTTAACATAAAATTGAACCAAGTGTTAACTTACCTAAGGCAGGTAACCTGAAGAGTTGAACCTAGCCAAGGTTTAATTTAATATAAAAATGAACCAAGTGTTAACTTACCCAAGGCAAGTAACCCAAGGAGTTGAACCTAGCCAAGGCTCTGTTTAACATAAAAATGAACTAAGTGTTAATTTACCCAAGTCAGGTAACCCAAAGAGTTGAAACCTAACCAAGGTTCTATTTAATATAAAAATGAACTAAGTTTTAATTTACTCAAGGCAGGTAACCCAAGGAGTTGAACCTAGCCAATGTTCTGTTTAACATAAAAATGAACTTAGTGTTAATTTACCCAAGGCAGGTAACCCGAGGAGTTGAACCTAGCCAAAGTTCTGTTTAACATAAAAATGAACTTAGTGTTAATTTACCCAAGGCAGGTAACTCGAGGAGTTGAACCTAGCCAAGGTTTTGTTTAACATAAAAATGAACCAAGTGTTAATTTACCCAAGGTATGTAGTCCGAGAAACCAGGCATGACCGAGGTTCTATTTAAGACTTATATGAACAACTGAGATAAAACATACAATGATTGAAATAGAAAATGGCATGATTGCCTTTCATTAATAATAGTACACTCGTAGATTATTTATATTCCATGGACGTGGTACAACATTTTTTTCTAGATCTTCCAAAAAGTAGGCACCTATTCCAGCTACCGAAGTGATGTGATATGACTCTTCCCAATTGGGCCCTAGCTTTCCCCATGATGGAATCTTTGCAGTTCCCACTACCTTTCTCACCACGAAGTCTCCTAGGGCTAATGGCCTTACCCTCACACTAGTATCATACCCCTGCTTAAGCTTCTGCTGGTAGTACGCCAGTTGAATCGTGGCCGCTTCCCTTCGCTTGTCAACCAAGTCTAAACTTTTCTCCAATAGCTGATCATTACTATCTGGGGTGAACAAGCTCATCCTTAATGTTGGAAACCCAGACTCTAGAGAGATCACAACCTCAAACCCATAGGTCACTGAAAAGGGTATTTCTCTCATTGACCGACAAGGGGTGGTCCAATATGTCCAAAGGGCATGTGGTAGTTCTTCTACTCATCTACACTTTGATTCATCTAACCTCTTCTTAAGCCCGTTTACTATAACTTTATTGACTGCTTCAGGTTGCCCATTTCCTTGCCGATAGGCTGGAGTTGAATATAGGTTTCTAATACCCAGCTCACAGCAGTATTTCTTGAAGGCTTTATTGTTAAATTAAAGCTGATTGTTTGAGATGAATGTATGAGGATTCCCAAGTTGAGTATTGATGTTCTTCCAAATGAACATTTTTGTGTCTACATCTCTGATATTGGACAATGGTTCGGCCTCTACCCACTTCGTGAAGTAATCAGTTCCGACCAGGAGCCATCTTCAATTTTCCACAATCCTGGGAAATGGTTCTACAATGTCCAAGCCCCATTGAACAAATGGCCATGGACTAGACAAAGGATTGAGTACCCCCTCAGGCTGATGAATATTCAGGGCAAATATTTGGCACTGATCACACTTTTTAACGTACTCTTGTGCTTCTTTTTGCATACTCGGCCACCAATACCCTTGAGTGAGGGCTTTATGTGACAATTACCTACCCCCTATATAACTTCCACATATCCCCTCATGCAACTCTTCCAAAAGTGGTTCCACTTCTTCGGGATGAATACAAAGCAAGTATGGTCTAGACAAGGAACGCTTGTACAACTTTTGCTCCTCAGACAACCAAAATTGAGGAGCTTTCCTCCGTATCTTTTCTGCTTCTCCCTTCTCATTAGGCAAAACACCCTTCTTGAGAAATAGAACCAAAGGATCCATCCAACTAGGCCCGACCATGATTCGGTGAACTTGGATTTTCCCCTTCTTCTCCTTGGTAGGCTTGTGTAGATCCTCAACAAGTATAACCCAAGGTAGGTCTTGTCCAGAAGAGGTTGCCAGAGTTTCCAAGCAATCAGCATAGGTATTACTGCTTCTTGGGATTTGTTGTATGGTGAAAAACTCAAAACCTGACTACAAACGCCGAGCTTGAATCAAATACCCTTGCATTCTTAAATTCCTAAATCAACCTTGAGCCTTACAACACTTCAACAACCTTTCCTCCCATCTTCTAGACCGTAGCAATCCCTTCTAGTAATGTCTCATACTTAACTTCGTTGTTTGTGGCAGAGAAACCTAATCTTAAAGATTTCTCAATGGTGATCCTATCCAGGGACACTATAACCAGCCCCACCCCAGATCCCCTCTAATTTGCCGCACTATCAACATACAACTTCCAGGATGAGGGCCCTCATAGAGAAATTGCCTAAACTTGCTTTTCTCCTGGGCTATGTTCTTCTTCTACCCCCTTTATTGAAGACTCAGTAAACTCGGCCCCCAAATCTGAAATAACTTACCCTTTAATGGAGGTCTGAGGCATGTACTTTGTGTCAAATGCCCCCAAGATCGTCCCTTACTTGGCAATTCTCCCTGTATAATCAGCCTTTCGGAGCAACGACTGCAAAGAGAGTTGAGTTAAAACCATAATTATATGAGCCTGAAAGTAATGGGGGTGTTTTCTTGTAGCATGCACCACTGCCAAAATGGCTTTTTCTAAAAGTAAATAACGAGCCTCTGCTTCGTGTAGTGACTTACTCACATAATAGACTGACCGCTGTACTCCATTCTCTACCCTCACCATTACCAAACTAACTACATGAGATACCATGGCAATGTAGACGAAAAGAACCTCTTCCTCCTCGAGTCTAGATATAATGGGTGGTCGAGAAAAGTAATCCTTCAATTGCTAGAAAGCTAGGGCACACTCCTCATTCCACTCAAACCACTTCCACTTGTGCAAGAGTTAGAAGAATGGCCTACATCTATTTGCAGATCGGGAGATAAATCTGTTCAAGGCTGCAAATATTCTTATCAACTTTTGGACTTCCTTAGGATTCCGAAGAGGTTACGAGTCATTGATTGCCTTAATCTGATCAGGATTAACTTCAATCCCACGATAGGTAACCATGAAGCTTAAAAACTTTCCTAAACTAACACCAAAGGAACATTTAGAAGCATTAAGGCGCAATTTACGCTTGTGTAACACCTCAAAAACACTTCTGAGGTCATTCACATGCTCGATCTCTGCTTTGCTTTTCACCGCCATGTAATCAATATAGACTTTAATATTCTTACCAAGTTGGGGTTCAAACATTCTAGTCATCATTCTCTGGTAAGTAGGCCCAACATTCTTTAATTCAAATGGCATCACCTTGTAATGATAATTCCCAGTGAGCGTTACAAAAGCAGTCTTATCTTGGTCAGCTAGAGCTAATGGTATTTGATGGTACTCCTGAAAGGCATCTAAAAAGCTCATTCAAGGATGACCAACCATCACGTCCACCAACTGGTCTATTCGAGGTATTCGGAAAGGGTCCTTAGGGCAAACTTTGTTTGAATTTATGAAGTCCACACATACTCAGCATTTCCCATTCTTTTTTTTTTTTTTTACTACCACCATGTTGGCCAACCATTCAAGGTAAAAAACCTCTTTTATTGTCCCTGTGCATTTAAGCTTCACCACCTCTTCTTTGACAACATCGGAATGTTCTTTGGAAGAGCGCTGAGGTGGTTGTTTCTTAGGGTGACAGATGGATTAACATTCAGATGGTGACAAATGAAACTTGGATCCACCTCGGGAGCTTTATAAGTACTCTAGGCAAACACATCAACGCTCTTTCTAAGGAAAGAAACCAACTCTTCCTTCTCCCGAGGAAGCAGCTGAACTCCCACTTGAAAATATTTATCGTCATCATTATCAATAATGATCTTTTCCAACTCTTTGCATCTCGCCCCTTCAGCTACAACATCCGAGGACCTTTTTATGTCCTTTGGTTACTATAAAGCCCTTTCTGTGGTGGCCGAGAATTCACCCTCAAACTGATGCCTAATTGTCGCAATTAGGCATTGCCTGGCCATAGATTAACTTCCAATCAGCTCCTCGACCTAGTCCCCTAAGGGATACTTCACCTTTAAGTGCAAAGTTGAAGAAACAGCCCCCATGGCATGAAGCCAAGGCCTTGCCATGATAGCAGTATAGAGGGAATATGCATCCACCACAATAAAATCTACCTCAACTACTTTTGATCCTGCTTGAACAGGCAATCTGATCTGGCCCCTTGGGATAATTGTCTTCCCATCAAACCTTACCAGAGGGGAATTATAGTTGACTAAATCCTCAGGCTTTAATGAAGCTCCTTATACAGGTCAGGGTACATGATCTCAGCCCTATTGCCCTAGCCCACCAAGACTCTCTTTACATCATACCCCCTATTTGGAGGGTAACCACCAAGGCATTATCATGCGGTTGAAAAGTTCCAAATTTATCCTCATCAGAGAAGCTTAGAGCTAGTTGGACTTCCATTCTTCCATGCTTAGAATCAAGGATCAAATCCTCAATGTGTGGCCTTGTTATGGACATAACCCTTAATGGATACGAACTAGTCCGACCTAAGGCAATAAGAATAACACTGATTGTTCGTAGGGGTGGTCTTGAGGTAGCATTCCTTTGGTATGCTGATCCAACCTAACTCCCCTGCCTAGTAGGCTAATACAGGAATTGCTTCAACTTCCCAACTTTAACTAACTGCTCAAGATAGTCATGTAGAGTCCTACAATCTTCTGTAGTGTGTCTTCAGTCCTACTAGTACTAGCAATAAAGACTTTGATTTTGCTTCATGAGGTCTTCTCTCATCTTATTTGGCCACTTGAAATATGGCTCATTCTTTACCTTCTCCAGGATTTGGTGTATAGTTTCCTTAAACACTGTGTTAACCACCTGGGCAATAGTAGGCCCAGCATGTCCAGCAAAATATCTTCTGGGCCGATTGTTGTTATACCTTTCTGACTTAAAATCTCTTTGGTCCTAGGGAATTACCTTTGTTTTTCCCTTTCCTTGCTATTGATCCTCTTCCACCCATTTATACTCATTAACCCGGTCCATTAATTGATGCATATTTCAAGCAGGCTTCCTAGTCAAGGACTTCCTCAAGTCATGCTCAGTGGGCAGATCGACCTTGAACATCCTTATTGCTACATCCTCGAAATTTCCATCTATCTCGTTTAACATCTATCTCGTTTAACATCTCCTAGTACCTATCCGAGTAAGTCTTCAGAGTCTCACCTTTTCGCATAGTCATAGATAGCAAAGAGTCTAAGGGACGGGGAACCCTACTACAAGTGACAAACCGGGCTCCAAAGGCCCTGGTAAGCTCTTGAAAGAAGTTAATTGATCCTTCCTCCAAACCATCGAACCACCTCATCACAGCTAGCCCTAAGCTAGATGGGAACACCTTGCACATCAAGGCCTCATTCCTCGAGTGAATAGCCATTCTTTGGTTAAAACGACTAACATGCTCCACTGGGTCCGTTCTACCGTTATACATGGTAAATGTGGGCTGCGTGAACCGCCAAGGAAGGTTTGCCCTATCAATCTTCCGAGTAAACGGGGACTTCAAGATTTGACACAAAGCCTTGCTCATAGCATCATTTCCTAAGCCTTTATAAGTTGGGCTTCTATCCCTTTGCTTATGATAACGCTCTTCATTATAAGAGAAAGACTCACTGGGAGGAGTCCTTGATCAGGGTCTTTAACTATCATCATCATCAGATAGAGATTTTGTGCTTGATGGTGTCCCTTTCCTCTGCTTCTGAGGTAACTTCCTACATAAATGATCTATCTCCAGTTGCATGTTTCTGGTATCCTCGCCATGAGACATATGGCTCCCACTTCTAGAATGACTCCTATTAGTATGAGTTGTGTGCACACTAACCTCACGATCTCTCCTTCGCTCAAGATTCTGAAAATGATCTTGACGTTGCGATCCCACTAACTCCTCTAAACCCACCATGGTTGAACTAACTCAGGTATGCTCAATATTTTCCATAGACAGCGCCAATTGTAAGGACACAACTTGACCCACGACCTAAAAATGACTTGAAAAGTAGCCCAATAAGCCCACCATAATAAATTTGTTAGAGAATAAGTTAGATATTGATCACTCAATAAGTTAAATTTAATCACAATGAGATAAGAAGCGAATGAAATGACTAGGGAAAAATTAGGAAGAAAATAGGCTCCTCGGTCGGGCCCGAGAAATGTCTATTTTATATGTGTGTTTCTTTCTTACTTACACCAGTTCCTGGTTACAAAGTCTTTTTTTTTTTTTTTTCTTTCTTTTTCTCCATTCCCCCCATATGAATCTTAATTTTTCTTTTATATTTAAACACAAATCATCCTAATCCTACATTTGGAGAGCTGAGATTGCATTCCTAGAACTTCTGTCTCATCTAGAACATACTAATAAGCTTTTATCCTAAAATCTTAGCTATGCCACCACTGCTCATGGTCATTTCGTAATTAATGCATCCAAGAGAGTGTTGCCTTGTATTTAATGCGAGAGGGGATGACTTCAACACCCTTCTTCCTTCTTCCTTCATCTTTCTCGTATTTTGTGCCAAGTCTGCTTTCTTCACTTTGTAATGTTGTCTCACACAACTAATACTTGTCCCTGAGGTCCGAGGTATATCTTTAGAAATAATCTTGGCTACCCATTTGAATTGGACTAGGGATCCTTGTCCTTATAGGGGGATCCTCGTCCTTATGGGGGTAATTACACTCCCCTCCCTTAAAGTTTAGGAAAATGATACTTCACCACAAACTTGAAGAGAAAAAATACTTCACTCCCTTGAGGTATAAAGAAATTAACGCTCTCCCTTTCATTATATTAGTAATGAAATATTCTAAATTTTTATAATAAACTTTTTACAAAGGTTTAACCATGGGTTAGTAGAAAGTTAACTAATAAATTTAGAATTAAAATACAAAATTTTATCAAGCACCAAAACACTTGCAACGGCATATCTCTCTATAACCCGTTCAAAAAAAAAAAAAAAAAGCAAATTCACACTTAATCTTTTAAAATACATTATAATTAAAAATTTTGAAAAATCAATTATAATTTTGAAACCTACCATTAAAGCAATGGACAAATTAGTGCACAACATTTTTAATATTAATTTAACAAAATTTGGTCAATCAAATGTCAACGGGAAAATGTTTTTTCCTTCAAGTTTGAGGTAGAGTGTCATTTTCCCAAATCTTAATAAAGAGGAGTGTAATTACCTCTTATTATTATTATTATTATTGGTGTAATAGATATAAGACAAAATTATACAATCATTGATCCAATATATATGTATATATATATATATATATATATATCCTTTTTTTTCTTTTTTCTTTTTTTTTTTTTTACTTTCTTCGCTGGTTCAAGGGCTACCCCTGCATTCAAGGGGCATATTGTCCAGCCATGAATCATCCAAAAGTGGAGCTGAGGATTCCGACTCAGTGGGCCATTCAGAACTAACATCTATTTCGTCAAATATAATGGGTTTACATTTTCCATCCCTATTTTGACAGACGGCTTGTATCCAAAGATTGCAGTGCAAAAAAACCAAATCATTGAATTTTTCCAGCTCCATTCTGTTCCGTGTCTTGGTATGCATGCTCTCAAAAGTGCTCCAGTTCCATCTACACCAATGGGAACTGCAAGGTTGGCTCAGTATCCGTATCGCAGCTCTCTGGAGCGTCGGGATCTCATAACCATATCCGGCCCACCAATCACCTACAATTGCATGGTGCCAAATTAAGAGTAAATGAAGGGAAAATCTTGTTAAACATTCGCTATTGCAAACTCTGTACATGCTCCTTTTGAAATTATGTTTTCAAAAGAATTTTACGATATTAACTAAAATTGTAACGTGACGGTGTGTGTACATGAGTGTGCAATACCAAGTGAATGATAATCATTACCTTGAAAGACAGAGATCCATCAGTTTCCGTAGAAGGCAGGACATTTTGCATTTTAAAGATTATGTTCTCGTAGTCTTATGTTCTTACTGTCAACAGTATTACAGTAACATTCTTTTCTGACCAACAAGAAAACTATTATTTGCTGGAAAGATTATTATATCACTAAGCCTATATTATTGGACAAGTCTACTGATGAGTGAAATGCAGCCCTAATTATGTCTGTCTGGCTAGTAAAAAAAGAAGTACAATTCTTCTCTAACCAATATAGTTTGATAGCAATTTAGCTTACACATACCTGGGGCATTCAGTGTCCTTCCCATGATAGCAAAATCAGTCCCAAGAGCACCTTGTGCATTGATGTATATGGGATGTTCTTTAGTGATCTCCATTTTATCGCTATCCGTTGTAGCCATCTTTAACATTGCTTCTTGAAACCCATTCCTAATACTTAAATCAATCTTAAAATATGGGTTATAGAAAACGGAAGGGTTAAGGAAAGCTGCTGCAGCATGTAAGGACGAGTGAAGCTGCATATTCCATCTCTCATCAATTATATTCCAAATTGGCATGTAGTTCTCTTCACTACCCTTATAATATGCCTTGACCGCTACCTTTGCCCTCTCTATTCCCTCATATATATAGCCTATAGCAGGCATGTCCCCATCAACAATACGTAAAATTTTAACTAGTGGTTCAGAAATGCTTACAGCTTCTTGTGCATACTTCCAAAATCTATCTTTATTGAGCAACGACTTCACAGCTTGTGCATCAGGACGTTTACTACAAACGGAGGACAACCACTCTGTATGAGAAAACATGTGCTTCAAATTGTCCTCCTGAATAACAATGGACCTCAACGTGAGGAAATTAGTCACAAATCTAGTAATTCTTGGCCTTAACAACTCCCTTCCACCAGTGAATTTTCTCATCATACTCAATGCCCATGCATTACTATATATGTACCTTGTGACGCTCTTTGCCTCCTCCAAGACTGTAGCCACCCTCTCTTGTTTACCAATGTCTTCCAACATCTTATCTATACAGTAAGAAGCACAGGGAGACCAAAACAATGAACTGTATTTGCCCATAAGACATCTTCCTACATTAAAATAACTGTCTGGGGTATTTGTTATAACTTGAACAACATTTTCCACACCAACTTCCAGAACAACACGCTCAAGCAACTCGAACAAGTAAGAACTATCATCTTCATGACCTGATACATCAACTGACTTCAAAAAAAGTGTCCCCTTAGGGCATGTAACTGAAAATACTATAATTGATTTAGTCCTTCCATCAGACCAGCTATCACACAAGATTGTACAGCCTGTTTCTTTCCACTCATCTCTATATTTCTTATAACGGTCATGTATATCACCTTTCACTTTCTCCAAAAGAGTAGATCTCAATTTTTCATAACTTGGGGCATTGTAGCCAACCCCACACTCTGCTATAGCATTTACCATTTCCTGATAATACATGGATTTAGCAGCACTGAGAGGAATAGAATTGTGGAAGAAAAAAACAGCAATTCTTTTGTCAGCATCATCCTGTTTTTGCTTTTGAGCATCATCTACTGCAGGCTGTCCACTTGGTGAAGGGGGTGGAAATAACAAAGATGGGCAGGTGCTTCCTTTCTGTCCACTAGATCCATGGTTAGGATGGAAGCCACCACTACCAGAAGAGCTATTTTGTTGACCATTGGCTGCTGCTGCCTGATCCACCTTTGTTTTCTTGGAAGTCTTATGTTTCTTAGGAGTGCTTAATATACTTTTGATATGGTCCCGCACATCAGCCGGTACTTCAGTACAGGGGACTATATCTTTGTTCTTTATTTGAGCTAAGTGAAACTTCATCCTGTATACACCCCCACTGAACTCACGCTGACAATAATTACACCTAACCTTCTGTCTGGTTGCATCAACAAGCACGCAATGTTCCCAACAGGCATCTTTTCCCCGGACCATTTTCTTTGAAAGTAAGAAATTCAGTAAGATTCTCTATTTAGTCCGTGAACACAAGCAGAAACATATGTTTGGAAAAGAGAATTTCAATTATAATGCTTCAGAAAAACTTCTATAATTGTAACAAAGACCCATAACATAAATATGGAGATACGATCAAGGAAAAGAAAATAAACTCCATTAATTATAGCAAATACTGGATTATCCCATTACAATAGGTACATTATCTTGTACTCATATATTTTCATTCCCTGCGAACTTACCATACTATATGGTCTTAGCTAGCAATTCGCAAGATTTTCCACCCCTTAAATTGGTTTCCTCTTGACATAGTCTTCTTTCTTTATTAATATTATTTTTTTAATTCCCTGATAAGTTCCTCTATATATTCTCACTATAAATATAACTCTCAATTCCTTCTTTTTTTTTTTAATAATTTGTTAGTTACAATGAGGAGGGGGGTTTGAACTCTATATGGTTCTGCTGAAAACTCTAGGAGGTGCCAACCAGTTGAGTACAAAGCTGGCTACAACTCTCAATTCTAAGTTACTACAACTTTTGTCAACTTTTTATTTATTTATTTTGAGAATCCACATTTTGAGTACTTGATTGACATACTAGTGTACAGTTTTAAGTTAAACTATCACTTGCAGTTACATGTTAGCATTAATACATTCGTAGCCAAATATATAAATCATCAACAGCTTAACAAACCACCCATTAATAGGAAACAAATCAGAAATAAGATAGTGTTACAAATAACAAGCTCAAACATAAAAAGTACATCAAATTAAAGAAAAAAGAAATTTCAACTATAATTTGTGGTTGAAAGTATTAGAGAGAGAGAGAGAGAGAGAGTTTACCTAGATTTAGAGGGATCTGAGGAAGAATTTGTTGCTGCTGTTGTTGTCGGGAGCTGAGAGTGGAGAGAGAAAAAGTTGGGGTTGTCGGAATCTGGGAAATTTTTGAGATCGGCGATTTGGAGGAAGGAAAGGAACCGAGGAAATGAAAAAAGACGGCGATAAATTTGTGGTACTCGTCAGCCTGCCCGAGGACTAGGAGGAGGCGTGGAAATCGTCTACTAGTCTATTTCACGTGACCTGATCCGCGCGTGGGCTTTATGTTGTTCTCACATCAACTCATCAACCACTCACAGAGTGTTTTTTTTTTTTAGATAAATAAAATGGTAAAATAATTAGAGGCATCCGGAATCATGCGATACTTGCGCAAACGCAATGCGTCTGAAATAGTGAAATTCTGAATTATGGAATTCCAAAATGAACCATGGTTACTTCTAGTACCATAAATTTTTCTACCCTTTCTTTGCCAAAAAAGCAATTGGAAAAAACAAAGTGATCTTTGGCTAAAAAAGCCGAACCAAACAGACATAGATGATATAACTAGAACAATGTGCATTTGAAAATTAATTATAAGTTAACTTTTTATTTAAATTATCTACTATTTATGGATTCCATATTACTTTTGTCTTGATTTTATTTCAAATAATCTAACTTTTAACTTTATACAAATAAACTATTGGAAATAAGTACTTCTCAATGAACACTTTCATGAGATACTTTTTTGTTGATCCATTACTTTATTTAACACTTGTTAGGAGGAGTTTATTAAGTTTACAAAATAAAATGAATAAAATTATAATTGTACCTAAAAAGAAAAAAAAAAACTGAATAAATAATCTGAAATCTTAATACTTAACTCAGTTTGTTTAGATCACTGTTTCTTTTCTTTAATAAAAAAAAAAAAAAAAAAAAAAAAAAAAAAAAAAAAACCATATTTAGATGACAATCCTTTAGCTCCACTTTTTCAACTTTCTATTTATTTTTGCATAGTAAGAAAGAACGAGGACGAGGGTGAGATTAAAAGCATAATTTCAAACTAGAAAGCATACTCTTTTCAATAAAATAAATAAGGAAAAATTACATTTTACTACTCTAAACTATACTTTACATTACAATTTGCACTCTAATCTTTTTTAATACATGTTTTGCATCCTCAACTTTTTTTTTTTGTTTTGCATCCTAAACTTTTTGAAGGTAAGTTTTGCACCCTAGCTATGACTCTTGTTACACCTTATAGGCCAACATTAAGTTTGCTGATAATTTGGACAAAAATTCAAAATTTAAGATGTAAAATGTAATCAAGAGTATAGTTTAGGGTGATAAAATATAATTAAGAGTATAGTTTATAGACAATTAGATCTTTTCATGTGATGTCATATTTTTCCATCTAAGTTAACAATCTTGACGTTAGGGTACAAAGCGTAATAAAAATTCAAAAATTTTGGAGTAAATTTCCTAATAAATAATTGAAGGACCTTGAAAGTACACTCTGACTCTCAGGTATCAACCTCACTCCCACGCATCTCCCATTTTAATTTCTCTAACTGATGGCTGGTGTTCACAAGCACGATAATTCATGAGAACCCACTTCCTGAGGACACCACTAAATCAATGTGGCTAGCCTCACAAAGACTTGTTTGTCATTACTATCTAGTATCATATGGCATTGTGCATTCGGTCATGCAATCCATACTTCCAAGAAATTGTGAAGCTATATATTAACATTATCTTCAAATAGGTATGGCCGTATGGCAGTTCACACTTCTTTGGAGAGTTTTTGATTTACTTCACCTAAAATTTGTTCCTTCCTTGGTCCATATTTCAGCCTTCTCATCATGAAGTAAATAATGATAGAAGTTAATTAGAATTTAAAAAGACTTTGCTAAGATTGCTGAATAGAAATTTTAGCTGACATTTTGGCAAAATTCCAGTGGAATCAAATTTTTAGCACATGATCCCTCTATAGCAATAAATTTTTACCTGCTACCAAAAAAGCAGCACCAGGGGCTGGTGTTTTAAGACCCATCCCCACACTGATTCCCAAAAAAAAAGAGAAGTAGAAGAAGGCACAACAGTTTCAATACATGAGATGTTGAATCACAAGAACAATCTTCTCAAAAAAAAAAAAGAACAATCTGACGCATAATAAAACAGAAAATAAATAAATAAGATTTCAGAAAGAAGATAATGGCAGACGAATAATTGTCTATTAGATTCAAAGAATTAAGGCATAACTGATTAGAGAATCATCACATATGATGAAATAAACAATTGCTGATAAAGATTTAATAACAGTCATATCATGGATGGCTTAGGTTAAAATAGATAGACCTTCTAAAATAAAGGTCGAACTCCAGTGAACATGTCACCTTATGCTTGTGAACAATAACACAGTTTAGAGATAAGAAGTGAAAGATTTAACAAAATTGTTAATGACTATTTAATAAAGAAAACCATGCAATCCATTAATGGAGATGTCAATGAGTGTGTAATTATTTGTACCACAAAAATCTAGGTCACTTAAACCGAACATTAGCTTGCACTAATGTATGTGACCAGAAAAATTTCTTCCAGGAATGTCTACTTCTCTGCTGATCTCACGTTCTACCTAGCTTGGCGAATACAATCTTCGAAGCTTTTAACTAGAGGAGTACATTTCAGGATGTCTTTTGCATGTTCCTTGTAGCATTCCAACCAAGCATTATTCTCAGCCAAGCAAGGCATAGGCTTCTGGTATGGAAGCTTGAACTCCTTATCTCGGAGATCCTTGGCTCTTTGTGTTACTTCCTGCGCCATATTTTCCTCCTCTTTCTGTAACCTGTCCAGAACCTTCTCACCATCTTGAAGGACAGATCGAATTGCATCCAACTCTGTGTAGGCAGATTGTGCAGGAGTATTCACAGGTACAAATAAAGGAGGCTGCAGTGGCCATCCCGTAGTAGCAGCTCCCTTAAATGTTTCAGATTCATCAGAAATCTGCTTCTGATTTACCTTAGCTGAGGGCTGTCTAGGCTCTCGTGGTACCTTGGCTTTAGATCTTTTAGTTTTCTTCTTCAACTTTTCGGTGTCATCAGAAAGCCGATTAAGAAGGTCGCTGCTAATCTGAATTGAAAACTCACCCATAACAGAGCAACTCCCACAAAAGGCACCTGAAAACATTCAAGAATTATTGTGCTATATTAGAAACATATAATTCAAGCTTTTCATACTGTTGTTGTCAGCTATGATTTCTTTCATTAGGTATCTAGCTCATATTATAAAGAGACTGAAAAATGAACATTTAACAGCTGTGCTCAAGAGTAAGCCCACAAAATGCATAGGAAATTTCACAATGAGTGGTGACTATTATAAGGAGTAATTGGGAAAGAAAAGGACCCCTTTTTTTTTTTAAGTAAAATATCTTATTAGAAAAGGAAAAGGGAATGTCAAATAAATAGATATGAACAGACCCTTTTCAAAGAATACAAATCAGAAAGTAAGGAAATCAATAAAATTAACAAAAAAATTAACAAAGGACATCAAAGGGATGCTGCCTAGGGCACAAATCCAATCAAACATAGACTGCAGAAAATTCAGAAAGAAAATGATTTCAGTAAGTTCGGCAAAAGGAGGCCAACATTGATGATTGCCTATGCTCAATCCTCAATGTACATTTTGACCATTAGAATGCGTTTAGATACCGCTTATTTTACTGAAAATTGAAAATAGTGTAGCAAAATAATGTTTAAACGTATAAATAGTACCGTGGGACCCATTTTTAATGAAAAAGTTGTTGAAAAAAGAGGTTTGTGGGTTCTGTGAACAGTGCATTGGACAGATCCCAGCGCTTCTCAATAAAAAATATAAAAAATAAAAAAAGAAGGAAAACGCAAACGCAGGAATGGAAACGCATAATTAATGTCAAATAATCCAGGTGTCTCTAAATTCACAAAAGAAAGATAAATCATTGGCAGTCAGTTAAATACTGGCAGATGAAAGCCCCCATCAAACCTAAACTTTTAAAAACGAACGTTATATCATACCAAGACTTTACATTAGGTAAATGAATGTTAACTGGCAATGTTGCACTGTCATTGACATATAATGGCAGTTTACATGTGCAACTGCGTGCATGGAGGGTATCCTATGTCTCATGATTCACAGAGGATATTACACCATTAGTCTTCCCCAACATAACAATCTACAATTCAAAGCCGAAAATTTATGAGTGAATAAAATGCATTTATTACAAAGTCATTTTGATGCATTCATGGAAGGAAGATTAATTTGTTATTACGCAAATTCAAGATTTATTTTATGGGATCCACATGTGAAGTCCAATTGAAGTAAAAGTCTTATGGTTTAAAGTCTAGTTATATGTCTCCTAGGTTAAAACAATTTCTAATTCGGGTTTTTATTTTTTTGATAAGTAAATAAAGAAGTTCTATTGAAAAAAGAGAATTACTTCATGTTCATGAAGATGAACACAATGTGTTTTAAAAAATTACAAAGAATCAAACTGAAACTCTTAAGAGAATTATGAAAGTCAAAAATAGAAGTACAACATGTGAAACCCCAAACCCGAGACCAATTAAACAAGGAATGAATCAATAAGAATTTTAATTGATCTAGGGATCTCTCAGTGTCTTTAAATGTTTGAGAGTTGCGTTCCTTCCATATTAACCACATCAAAAATGGTAGCACTAAATTCCAAATGTCTGAAGAATGCTTCCCAAGCCAATTCCTCCATCCAAATTTCTGGGCACATTTGTAAGACCTTTACCCCAAGCTGCTTGGTGTCTCAAGGCCACAAATTCCTTAATTTGAAGGGATTGCAGAAATTATAAGGTATCTTAGTTAATTTATCGAGTCTAAAATTTTATAGAATATCCTAAGTATCTTAGCATTCTTTTTTTTTTATTGAGTCCAAGTTAGTCTTTATTACTCATTACCTTAATAGATTTTTACTTAACAAATAATATCACTAGAATAAGAAACAGTCCTTATGTCTTTTTATTGTCTTTTCTTCATTTCTCTTATCTATTTTCTTCTTCTCTTTCTTGTGCCACTGTTCACGAGGGCAGTTCATTCACATCCTAAACACTATAATTTCCCGCTTTTCCTTCTTCCAATCTTCCTTACAACCTTAAGTCAATCTCTTCCTCTTAACTATCAATCCCTAAAACCCCACATATTTTTTCTATCAATTAAGCATAAAAATCTCATCAAACCTGTCACGACCCAAATCCATAGCCTTATGAACTCAAGCACATGACCAAACCAACAAGTCAAACCTGTGAAAACTATTCCACATAAAACAGAGCACATACAAGCCACATGACAGTCATAGAATAGTTTACCTCCATAAAAATTGTCTCCCTGACACAAATAAAAAGTATCTTTAAGTCTCAACCAATTTAACAATGTAATTGAAATCCATAACCAGAGGTCTCCCAAAACATTTTTTTTTTATAGGTCAGAGGGCTCCTAAAGCATAATGAAATGAATTTTCCAAACATCCCAAACATTCTTACATCAAATCTTTACTCCAACGCCTCATTTAAAGGGGGAATGGGATGAGCTTGACAGCACAGTAAATAACAAATACATGGTACTAAAAGAAAGGGCCAAATACATGGTATATTTTCATAAAGAAAATTTGGAGAGATACATTTACAATAAATCATTTGAAGTAATAACATATACGTTAATTTCTTTTAAATGAGCAGTAGGGAATATAATTTAACAAAATAATCTATTTCAATTACAAATAATAAATTTCACAATCATAATTATGCATATGTATAAATGTAGTCAAAGTGTCAAACAGATTATGGTTAGGCACGGGGCACACAGATGACAATATATTATAACATTATGGACAGGGTGAACATTGTCAACATATTTAAACCCCTGTTGGCAGGGCCATATGACACTGGTGACTAACGGAAGGCCATGTATTATAACCCCATGGACAGGGCCAGACTCCATAGCCAACCAAGTTTCAATTATGAAAAAAAGATTCTCAAATAAAATGTAAATCATATAGCTAGTTTGAGTAATCAGAGTCTAAGATTCAGAATGTATTCACATAGTATCATGATCATAGCTAAAATATCATCACACTAAAAATAGTTCATATGGCTATTTCTAAGAATAACATCTTTGTCAACAAACTTTATTGTAATTGAGGAAATTACTAAGCAAATCAATGTAGCAAAAGAAGTACTTGGCCCTAGAACAATAAACAGATATCATATTAGAATGAAAAGTTCTCCAACAATAATTTTCATAAACGTATTGATCAAACACTAAATGATAACAAATAAAAATATGTTCTTGAAGCATTTTAAATAATGTTTAGAAGTTGAAATGGAAAAACATGAAGTTTGGAGGAAATTAGCGCACCATGTAAATGTTAATTGGAAAGATTACGATATGAGTTTAGCCAAGAAAAACCTTGGAAAGACCATACTCCGTTGCCTCAGTAGCTCAACTAGATGCCTATATTCACATATTTATCGATTAACATATATTGAACTCAATATCAAACATATTAATTTATACTTTAATTACTTTGTCTCCATTTACTACTTCAAATCTGAACGTATTGGTCCAGATGTTTATCTTTTAATTTATCTTTCCCAAACCTCAAATGCATGACATTGACAAGATAATTCTCACTGGGTATGAATAAATCCAAAAGATAGTTGGTCACTAAGGCTCCATCAAAAATCCTAATGGATACATTTTGTGTTCCAAAAATTGAATCACACCCCAAGTAAGTCAACTTTAATCACATATTGAAAATATATATAAGGAACCACCAGATCATGATCACTTTATCACAGAACCCTATGGCTGATTCTACAAAGGTTAACAACTATACAATCCAATAATGAATTGAACTATCAAGAGGCTTGAAACACTGCCATGGCTTTAAAAACATTTGACAGCCAGTTTGAACTAACAGCTAGGAACCACGACTCAAAATTTCTAGAATACTTTGATCTTTAGAATTCATCATCTTTTCCAAAGAACCTAGCTTCTTCTTAATGTCAACATATTGCAGAATAACAATTTCCTAGTGTTAAAATTCTAGGGATTGCAACTTCTTAGACATTAATGTATGATGTAAGAGCATCCTAATTGAAAATCTTGGTAAACAAGATTGGAAAATAAAGAGGAGTAGGGGTCCTTATCAATTGTTACTTCCTTCCTTCTCTAGCTCCCTTTGTATCTGCCTCCCTA
This sequence comes from Castanopsis chinensis, assembly GCA_032878915.1. NCBI lineage: Eukaryota > Viridiplantae > Streptophyta > Magnoliopsida > Fagales > Fagaceae > Castanopsis > Castanopsis chinensis. The sequence goes on along the minus strand of JAVQMG010000115.1, from coordinate 5,010,302 downwards.
ATCCTCTTCTTTTAAGTTTAAGAAACTTTGGTTCCTTTTTCACGCTAGTGCTTGTTCTTTTTTTATTTTTTAACCTTTGGGCCGGGCTGTATAGCGCACTCCAGCTTATTCCTCTAAGCAATTAAGTAGCCCATAAGCTTTTAACCCTTTGAGAGAGCTATAGTATGTCAATTTTTTTTTTTTTTTACTATTGTAGTGATTAGTATGACCAAACAATCTTAACCTTACAAATACATGAAATAGGGTCTCACAAAACCCTAGTTGATTTTTAATCTTTTCTTCTACAACTCTAAACCATAGATCTGTATAAATATTTTTAGAAACAACCTATAACTCCTTTTAGAATGCAAAAGTAAAAAGTATGAGGATATCAATTTTCAAAAAGAATGATAAAGTATTTAACAAATTTTCAACTGTACATCATAAAAAATCACCATTTAATAATAAATAAATAATAAATAAGAGATTTTATTGAAATAAATTATGCCTAGAAGAAAAACTGCCTAACATCTACAATCAATGATTCATGCTATCCATGAACTTAACTAAAGAATTACAACATATCAAAAAAAAAAAACTAAAGAATTACAAGACGCCCCTTCCCCAATCATAAAACACCATTTAAATAAAGAACAACATACCTAAGTTCAATCACAGATCTCTCCAGACCATAAATAAATAAATAAAATGCAAGTATACTATTCCCTCTACGATAACCACATAATATAATGAGAAGTTGCAGCTCATACAACACAGTCAACACTATTACAATGCCTTCCATGCATCCCTATCTAGCAAAATAAGACATCAATTACCTTTGACAGCATCACCTAATGCACCCCAAAAAACCAAAAATACATTGTGGCAGTGAAGCAAAAGATTATCCACAAATTCACCAGTGGCTGTAAGCATACAACATCAATGGACCAATACCGTATTCCTTTCAACAAGGTTATCTATTGTCGAGATCTTACCAAATGCCCCAATCAACGAAGGGAAAACCACTTTCTTGAGTACTTCGCAATTCTCAAATGCATAAGCAACTTTGAAAAACCAGTACCCTAATAGAACTAATAACAAAGAGAAAACAAAACCTAAGATGCTCTCTTTTTTCATTTTCTTTTTTTAATGTAATTTTAAAAGGACAAATGCTTACACTCCAAAAACAACAAATAAAACATTTTTTATTGGAAAGCTACACAAAACCTAGTGGTTCTTAAAGTCATGACCTAGAAAGCACTGACGCAGCTACAGGGGTGCCGCACCCGCGTCCGACGCAGGGTGTGGTGGGCGACGCTGCTGCCCGCGCGTCAATGCCATGTTGGAATTTTTTTTTTTTTTTTTCATTTCTGGATACGCGCTGATTCGCGCCAAATCAGGTTGAATCGGATCATATCGGCAGCCGAAACTGGCTTTGAATCAGGCGGAAATTCGAGTAAAAATTTTTCAAAAAAATAGAGTGCAAAACGCACTGTTTGAACTTGAACATCTTTAAACAAAAAAACCCCTAAAATCTCTCATTCTCTTCTCACTGCCTCCCTGCCTCTCTGCCTCTCTCTGCTCTTTGCCTCCCTCCCTGTATTCTAATTTCCAAACATCATGGAATGTTTTAGTTTCAAACTTGTGGGTTGTACTTAATTTATGAACATCATGTTTTAGTTATTATCTACTATTGTTTTTAAATTTGGTACATGTTTATATAATGTGAAAAAGTATGCTTAACAATATATAGAAATAAAAATAAAAATATTTTTAATAATTTTTTAACCGCTGCACTCACGCCCTACTTTTTCAAAAATTGCCGAGTCTCACACCCGAATCTGGAAACGCCCCCGTGCTTAATAGGTCATGGCCTCACCACCATCTTACTCAAATAAATGAAGGAGGTGCCATCTGAAATAGAGCTCATTCAAAACAGCAAATAAAACATTGAGCCATTAGATGGACCAAGTGACCCACACACACTTTCACTTACTACGTTGGAAGACAGAATGGACTAGGCATTTCCCATTTAACAAATTTTTTTAGTGAGTTTCAACTAATGGCGTTTGCTCGCTCAGCGTTGGACGGAGACATCAATCGGTAGCCAAATGCAAACATAAAAGCCAGAGTTTTAAGTTTTAACTGCCAAATCAAAGGAACCGTAATAAGACCCCAAGTCTAGCCCAAGGTTAAACAGTTCAAACATTACCATAAAATTGTCAATATGAGATGAATCACAAGAAACCAACATGAGGTGACTACATATCCATGCTTGCTTAGAAGTTAGAATAGAAAATCACTTTAAGGAACTCTCTGGGCATAGTTGTTCCGTCATTTTGAAACCTCCATAACTAAATTAACACAAATCGAAACAACACGTATTCTTGCTAGTTTGAGAGAAATTGAGAGATAACTGAACTTACCCACCAGGTGTATTGGCCGGAGCCGAGTAAACCCCCTGGAGCGAAGCCGCCGAGTCAACCTCCTGGAGCGGAGCCGATCTGTCCCTCCCTCTCGGTCCTGGGAATTTTGAAGAACAAATTTTTGGTTTTTGGATATTGGGCCTAAGGATCTTCGAGTCCCTTAGTTAAAACTTATGAGATTTTAAGTATTGGATTTGTATTGGTGGGCTGATCTAAATTTCAAGGCCCAATTCGTAAAACGTCAATCGAAAGCCTCACTACAATGAGAGCATCAGAATTCATTTTTCTAATTCTATCCTATTTTACTATCCCAAAAATCTACTTTAACATTTATACTATATCATTTTACAATACCCCAACATTCTAACTTTTATTTTTTTATTTAACTCATTAAAATAATATATCTTCACAATAAAGTATATTTTTCCCTTTTTTTGTTTTTTTCCCAATTTTATCTTCACACGCACTTTCTAGAATCTCCATTACTTTACTTTTCACCTTCTTCTCTTCTAGACTCCTCTTCCATCATCTATATCAACACAACTCCTCCATCATCCATATCAACCCAGATCGGCGAAACTGAAAAAAAAAAAAAAAAAAAAAAAAAAAAAAAAAAAAAAAAAAAAAAAAAAAAAACCATTGACACCCACACCAATCACAACGCCGTAGCCACCACAACTCCACCGATCTCCGCCATGCCAATCTCACCACCCGCCGATATCTACCGTTGTCAACAACAACAACAAAAAATCACAGACCTTTTTCTTTAGCCAGATCGCAACCTATCAAAATCACAACAAAAAATCACCACCTACCACCCCAGCAAAATCACAACAAAAAATCCATACCAAAAACCAAGTCGCAACCCACACCTCCAAAAAAACCCACCACTGATGTCTCGTCGGAATTACTATCGGAGCCATCGGAGCTCCAATTCAAATCCATCAAAGCCCTCACGCCAACCCATCGGAGCCATCCGATTCCACCGTTGTCAAAACCCACGAGGTCTTGGATCTGAACAGTGCAGAGAGCAGATGAGAAAGAGAGAAGGAAGAGAGAGAAAAGAAGATAAATAATAAGAGAGGAGAGAGAAATTCACAGGTTAAAAAAGGGAGAGAGTATTAAAAAAAAAACAAATTATCCCATTAGCTATAGTACCATCTTACATTTAAGATGGTACTGTAGCTCAATTGTATTTTTTTTTTTTTTTAACAATAGTTACAAAATACAACATTTAATGGAGCAATAATTTTGGGTTGAATTGTAAAAGAGGCCTATATTTGGTATTTAGCCCAGCCAATGCTAACGCTCTGAGAATGATATGCGATTCACCCCTCCTTTTTTTTCTTTCTTTTTTTTTTTTGTTTTAATAATCTAGAATGTTATGTCCACAACATTTTCATAACGCATCCTAAGAGGCAGGTTGTTATTAACTGTTACCTGCGAGCAAAAAAATAATTTAAGTTGTGAATTTGAATTAGAACTAATAATCAATTCAAAAAAAAAAATTAGAACCAATAATAACTTACTACTTATGATTTGTTAAAAAAATATTATGAACATAACATTTTTTTTGTCTTTATATAATAATTGCCTATTGATAAAAAAAATATGTTGGCCATTGCCAATATTTTATTATTATTATTTGGCTTTTGCTATGTTACTAGAGCCACCGTTAAATTCTTATAAAAGTTCCAAATGTGATGGATGCTTTTTTGTGTGACAAATCAAATTTTCACACCATCCAACTTTTTAATGTGACCAATCAAATTTCCACACCATCCAATACCCATCCCTAGTCCTTGGCTTTCCATAACAGCACCTTATCCACTGAGCCCGGGGCTGAGGAAGCAAGAGATTTGGATAAGTCATAATTGTGCACCCAACCTCATCGAAGACGCTATTGAGTATGAGCTGAGAGTATGAAATTTTATTCCCAAGTGCTTTCTATTGCAGGATTCGAATCTAGGACTTTCACCTTCCAAACCCTTAAGAGTGAGCCTATAACCATTAGACTATTAAGACAAAAGTTTGGCTACAAACTTAGAACCAACAATAGGAACTTAAGAAAAGAAGATGGGGAAAAAAGAGTCTAGGCTCTTGAGTTTCCCAAAATCTATGCTTCGTCTCTTCTTTCACCCATAATAGAGGAAGAGTTGCTAATGGAGACCCCTTTTGTTCTTTTCTTTTCCACTTTACTTGTCATATGGTATATCCACATTATAGGAGTTGGGCACTTTTATTGCTCTTTTTACGGTATGGTCTCTAATGTTTTCCAAGACACTTGAAAGGAGTGGCATCCACTTGAAATCTATTGCTTACAAAACATGACCCATTTGAATTCAAAGCCACAAAAATCACATGATGCAACATTCCACTCAGCAATTGTCCTTTTTGTTAGGCCACCATGAGCACTTGGGATTGGGAATCTTAGGTGCAGGGTCCCCTTCACTCGCTTCACCCGCTTCCTTTTTGCACATTGTTTTTTTATTATTAATTTGTTCATTTTATTCAAAGTATTTGTTTCACAAATTCTTGGGAAAATAACATCTTCCACTCCTTTCTTGACCAAATTGCAAGTTGCTGGACTCAGATCTCCAACGCACGTAATACCATCACAACAAAGACATTTTATTCTTATGTGGTATTATTTTATGGACTATAGCAGGGAGATGTTCATACTTGCGGAGTCGTTTCAGTTTACTTTAGTTTTAGATTTACAGCATATTACTTTGCAAATGTTCACAGCTTATGTAACCTGGATGTAAAATTTGCATCCCATTAACTGCCATAAATTTACAGATATTTATATTGACAATAGCCCATATATCATGATTATGTCACCTTGTATCAAGTTCTTCTAAATTGCAGCCGTTGAATTTTTGTGCATCTTGGTTAACGATCTTATGTCAATTGTAAATCTTGAAACGAAAAATTATTTTGCTAAATTAAAGGTATAATCAGATGTCACGAGCTAGTGAAGATTAGATATTGATTATATTATCTCATAGTTGATATTCTATAAAAGTACTCATCAAAGCTTCTCCAAAAAGTTCAGGATGACAATATATATTGTAGCCTTGTCGGTACATGGAAATCCCACTTAACTAGTTGTCTGCACAAGAAGAGCGTTTTTTTTTTTTTTTTTTTTACACAAAAATGAACTAAGATTCTGTTTGGGATTCGCTTATTTTGTTGAAACTAAAAATTTTTTACTAAAAGTACCGCAGATAAAGGTAAAAGCTAGCTGAAATAATACCGTAAGACTCATGAATAGTACCAAAAAATATAATAAAACTTATAAATAATAACAAAAATAAACTAAATAATAACAAAAATAAACTAATAAAAAATAACATATACAAACACAGACTAAGCATGCGTTTGTTTTTATCAAGGTTCAAAAACCATTTGCTGTAAAACTTGACCCGTGCCTTGTTTGCACCAATAGTTGTTTTGTCCACTTTGTTTGCACATTGCCGACTTTTGTTTGTTAAGCATTTTTGAATTTCCTGAATTTTGTTTTATCCAATGTCTATGTCTACATTGGCAGAGCCCTTAGGGCCCGTAGGCAATGACCCTCCAAAAGCTTAAAGTCTTATGTATAAATTTTTTAACATATATCCTTTAATATATAAAAATAATTTAAAATCTATTCATTGCAACAAAATTGACATCAATATTAAGAACATATAGAAATTATAATTTAACAATGAGATTTTCAAAATATAAATTCTATAACAAGTACTTAAGCGATATACTATTTCTTATACCAGGTGCAACTTGAATCCAACTCTATACATATATATAAAGTCATAATTTCAATAGTGAAAGTTATATATGCTAGTGACTTAAATTAATGATTCTAAGAAAAAACTTATTTAAATTAATTGAAAATTCATAAAATTATTATAAATAAGGTTATCTTGTTATTCATACTAGACCGTATTACTGATTAAATTGTCATTTATTTGTTTCGTGATGTTTTCCGAAATATTATGAAGTGTAATATGTTTAAGCAGTTATACTGATAAAATCTCTAATATTTGAATAAGAGATCTCGCTTACACTAAAAATCGATTAATGTCTTGATTTGATAATAAAGAACTATCATGAAAAATAGACATCATACATTGAAAGTTTGAAACTCTCTTTTTTTTTTAAAAAAAAAAAAAAACAGTTATACATTTTAACTCGTGAATTTTTGTGAAAAGCCAATTAAAAATCGTCTTCACCATGATTAAAAGACATTACTTGAATAAAAATTCATAAAGTAAGCAAAAGTTACCATGATTTTGACAGATATAAATTAAGTTACTTTTGGACTTTTTATGGGTGTTTAATCCATAACTCAAACCTACTACTCCTAGGTTGTACAGCTGTAGCATCTTATATGTACTCACCGACACTGCCTCTACCTTGCACAGTAGTTAATACTCAATTGTCACAACATTCTCTACTAGGAAAAAAAAATTAAAAAAAAGAAGACATTTTTACTACTTTGGTTCAATTTTGGATTTAAAAATTAATTTGAATTTTTTTTAAGAATCGGATAATATGTTTATTTATTTTTTCTGATATTTTCTAAATTTATGTCATATGATATAATTTTTTCTATTTTTTATTTACTTGAATAACCTAGTTGTACTTTAGTATAGTTACTTTTATAATTATATGATATAGTAATTAATTATTAATAAACTTATGTTTCAGCTACTGAACCACTAATTCAACCAATCTTTCAATTAGATAAATTTTCAGTTTGTTTCTCAAAAAAAATAAAAAGATAAATTTTCAGTTCGATCGATTCTATTAACTCCTAACAATCATCCTAAATAATAAAGGAAAAACAAGGAAGGGTTTCAGTCCGTACTTGTTTTCAGTTGATTCTCATAATAATAATATTAAAAAAAAAAAAAGATTTTAGTCCTACACTTTTTGGCTTGTAATATAAATTAAAAAAAAATTATTTCTAATATTATTTTTTATTTATGTACTTGTCTACTACCAACATATTATTGATTAAAAGATAGGTTAAAAATATCAAATTCTTTTGTCAAAATTTACACAATTTTTCAAGTATAATAAATTTTGTTTTTTGTAGTACACATATCAGGGTTATAAAGTATTTAATTTAAAATTTAAATTGTTAATATTACTTTTTCATACTACTGAACAAAGTAAGAATATAGTTTTATGTAAAAAAAATTACTTATTGATTATTTTATTTGGCGTCTCTAAGAGTAAATTCCTAACTTTTCCAATATCTATATAATGTATTAAAGAGTAAAAAGAACTCAATAAAGGACCCAAATTAAATTTCAATTACTCTTTAATTTTGTATCAAATGTTATTCAAATTAGATTTCTCTTGCTCTAATTTTATATCAAGTGTCCCTTAAAAATTCAAATAAAAGTACATCTATTTCTTTTAAAACTATTTCGAATGCATCTAAAAAAAACAACTTAATTTTAGCTAATTCTATTTAAAGCTCATTCAAAATATCTAAGTTTTCTTACAAAAACTTATTATTATTTCTAGTATAATTTCAATGAAAAAGTACACAATAGTTTGTCCCCCTTCAATTCATAATAACTTCAATTTCATAATTTTTTTGAATTATTTTTTAATCATGAAATAAATTTATTGTATCACAATTATAATCTACCAAATTATATACTAATGAGGTTTTTTCAAATATTAAAAAAAACAAAGATCAATAGTATTCAACTTAAGTAAGAAGTTTTAATATATATTTTATTATGTTTATCATTAAACGTGTCTATGAATAGAGAGTGACACAACTTGAATTTGACACTCTAACAAAAATGGGAATAGTATAGCAAATCTTTGAAATTATCCGGTTTGAGATCCTTAAGGGGGAAAAAAAGAAGAAAAAAGATTTATTCTTATCTAGTTCTCTTTGAAAATAAAACATTTAATCATACAGAAAGGGAGAAACAGAAAAAAAAAAAAAAAAAAAGTATTAAATTAATTTCAATTTCATATACTTCCAAACTTCTTTTTTTTTTTTTTTTTTTGAGGAACATCCAAACTTCAATTAGAACTCGAGAAATGTTACTTTCAAGAAATGATATCAATCAGTTTATCAACAAAAAAAAAAAAAAAAAAAAAAAAAAAAAAAAGATACCAATCAGTTGGTGATAGGTTAAGAAAACTATGAGAAATGTTACTTTCATGAAATAATATTGATCTAAATAAAATAATTACTGAATGAGTTGCCCTTGGTGCTTTTTGAAACTTATAATAAGCACCACTTTAGAACTAAGCTATTGGTCATATATACCGGGTTGAGAGATCCACACGATCAAGATTTTTGCTTAAAGTGCAATTAATTTAGTGCGGATAGCATGCTTTATCTTTTAAGAAAAAATATATATATATTTGTCCTCTAGGGTCCCTCGATTGAATGATGACAAAGGTGACGAAGAATCTCCAATGGAAAATATGCATCCCTTAAAATTTGTCATCTGCTTAAATTATCCTCTTTTTTTTTTTTTTTTTTTTTTTTAAGAGAACGCTTAAACTATCCAATCCTATTACTAACTATAGTTGTAGCATCCTGTTAGTGCGTAGCACAACAAGAAGTGCATGGAATCTTACTAGCATGCTTGCATTATCTTAAACTCATGCCTTGAGGGAGTGTCGTTGAAAAGAAGAAAAAATAAAAACAAAATCAAACTCGTATAGCAACAGTATATACTACATGCATACACATTCTACTCGTGATAGATAATGTGTATAGTGATCACTTTTTTCATCTGCTCTATAGTGATCACTTTTTTTCATCAAACAAAACACTAGTTGCAGAGTTCAAACTCCAAATTTCTTATTTAGTAACAAAAGATTTAACTAGCTAAGTTAACTAGAAGTTTGAAAACTACAATTAATGCTCTTTTTATTATTATAGAAAATACTTTTTTAAAATAATTTTTAAAAAAATATTTTCCATTATTTGATGAGATGACAAATATTGGCCAATGCAAAATTTTACCCGAAGTTTACAGAGAATAACCAAATGAGATGGAACTCAAGTTAATAGAGAATACTTTTATATTTGTGTTGATATTTTCATACCATTACTTGTAGATGGGTTTTAATAACTTGTTTACTTTAGGTTTTCGCTTGTATTTACTTGTGTGATTTTCTTTTTTGTGTACAAATCTCTAGATATTTGTTAATGAACTTTAGGATATGTGTTAGTGACTTGTTTATTTTAGATTTTTCACTCGTATTTACTTGTGTGATTTTATTTTGGATAAAAATCTCTAGATTTTTGTTAAGAACTACATAATATCAATACTTGTAGATTTGAGTGAATAACTCGATGATACCTACAAATTTTTACTTGTGTGAATAGTTTGCGTTGAAACTTTAGAGTTGTGTTAATGAACTTTATATTGTTATTTTTTACAATAATAATAATAATATAAACAAGTATTTGGGCTTTTGGGTACTTGTAGTGTAAGGTCACAGTTCAGGTCTAGACCCAAATGCGTATCGAGGACAGGCCCAAAAGGCCTAAAAAATAAAATTTGTAGAGGGTGAACTTGAAACCTAGGTTGCTTTGGACGATGAAAAACAAGGACATTAGGCTAGGTCCACGAATTGCAAGCAAAATGTTTGATGTATCATAAGCTCTCCTCAGACGTAAGCCGAGGACTCTATGTATTGATCTTCTTTATTCCTAAAACAGTTTACAGATTTTTTTCCTCCCTCTCTCATGTTCTCTCCCTCCCTATTTATATTCTTCTTCCCCTTTGTGCTTCAATTCATGGAATCATCAATGCAGATGTCTTTCTCATCCACTGCCCTCTTGTAAACTTTCCCCAATAGCTGTAAGGCTGACTACCATCATCTCAGAGTCACTTCTTCATTAATGCGGCCAGAGAAGTAGGTGTGAAGTCTTTAATGCAGTGGCAGCGGTTTTTTGCGAGACACTTCTCACTTGTTCTCCCTTTTTGCATTCCTCTGGAATACATCTTCGCTTGTTGAGTTTTTTGGGTTCCCCCCTAAGCACCATGATGTATCTTATGACCTTCACCTCAATTAGCCGAGGATGCATCCCTCTTCAGATCATTCCAACTAGCCTCTACTCTCACAGTGGACTTGTGAGCTTTTAAGTTCAGTGCCCTTGTTGTCGCTAGGCTATCCTCGGACAAGTTAATGCCCTCGGATTAGGCCCAAAGCCCAAAGGCATGTCTTTACATTTCTGCCCCCACATGTAGTATTAATAATAAGAGGGCTAAATTTAATTTAGCCCCTTCACTTTTATTTCAATTTTCAAATTAATATATATGGTTTAATTTTTCTTAATCTAGTTCCTCAGTCTTTTAAGTATCAATCAATCTAGTTCTTCCGTCCTATTCGATTAGCAAGTCATTTAGACAATTTTATTTTATTTTTAAAATAATATTCATCGAACAAAAGGGATCTATTAAATAGTGCGGTTTGCTAAAAAGTTTGGACAAATGACCAGTTGATTCATTTGTACCAAATTATTGAACTAAATTGACAAAACTTAAATCGTAAAGACTAATTTAACAATTAAAGGGACTAAATTGAATAATTTTGAAAAAAAAAGTTTAACAATATTGATTGTCATTATTAATAATAACAATGAGAGAGAGAATAAAAACATGATAAATGAGTGAGAGAGAGAGAGAGAGAGAGAGAGTTCATAAGATCTAGTTCTTTCATATATGGATTCATCGTATTTATAAATTGTCTTCTTCAAACCTCAAAATCTTAATTTTTTTACCATAAAAATTCTTCTTCTTCTTCTTTTTGGTATTAACAATTATTTACCAATTATCCCACCAAGGAAAACTCACTTCGAGTCCATCCATTTGGGTAAAAAATAGGAAGGATGAAAAATAAAGGAAGGAAAATAGGGTGAAAAATATTTTTTTCCACTGTTCGTTTAGGGAAGGAAAATAGGAAGGAGAGAAAATTGAGAAGAAATTTTTCTCTCTTGGCCCACATTTTTTTTTTTCATTCCAAATCGGAAGAAAAATCTAGAGAGAAAAGTATTATGATAACACTTTTACAAAAATACCATTTTCCCACCTATTTTTTTCAATGATCTCTCTCTCTCTCTCTCTCTCAACGTTACCTGAACTTCAACGTTGTTGTTGTTTTTTTTTTTTTTTTTTAGGTTACCTGAACGTTCTCTTCTCTCTTCTTCTTCTTCTTCTTTTTTTTTTTTCAACATGACCTAATCTAATTTTTACATTATAATAATAAAATTGATAATATAAATTTATATATATGATGTGATAAATTTTATATTATGTAAAGAGTACAAATAAATATATTTCTTACATATTATGTAATAAGAGTATAATAGTCAATTTATATAAATTACATTTTCCATCAGTCCATTTTTCTCTCCAACCGAACAAAAGAGTTTTCCACTCTCCCACTTTTCCACTCTTCCAACCGAACACACCAGAGGGAAAACTAAATATTTTTCATCCTCCCACTTTTCCATCCTCCTACAATTTTCTATCCTCCCACTTTTCCATTCCTCCAACCGAACGGACCCTTCGAGTCTATAAATTCATTTTCTTATGAAAGTTTTATGAAGCTATAAACCTTGCCTTAAACTATTGAAAATAGGATTATATTTATCTTTCTTACTTATTAAAAAATATATTTATTTTATGAAATTTAGTTTCTAATACACTTTTTTTACGGGATAGTTTCTGGTAAACCAAAGCTATATTTAATTTCTTTGAACATTTAAGACGCAACTTTTCAATTATAGGTTTTTGGGTAAGGAGCATTTGCATCTCATCTTTTAACTCTTGGACAATTTTCAGAGAAATCCATTTTGTCTAATTTAACTACCAACTTTTCAAATATATCCCACATCTCACTCCATATTTTTTTAGTCATTCTATTAAAATATTTATTATCAGAAAGAGAAGGAGAATAATTGAAAGAATAAAACCTTTGAAAAATATGATAAAAGATCTACAGTCCTCGCTGCTTCTGAAGGTTCACTATAACATTTTTTTTTTTTATTTTAGAAAATGAATATTTGTAGCGAGCTGAATATGGATTTTTTTTTTCTTGGACGATTTGAATATATATATATATATATATATATATCTATATATATATAAGTTAATGTTTAAGGAACTGAGCACCATATGGGAATACATTAAGCCAATGATCTTTGACCCCAAAAAAAAGCATCCGGGAAAAACCCGCAACTCAAGTTTTACTCCGTGTTCACTCATTAGAATGTATCACCAAAATAAACAGTAAAAGCGCAATCAATTTGTTCCAAAATGTTTACTCCAACATATATTCTTTTCTTTTCTTTTTTTTTTTTGATACGTCCAACATATATTCTTCATTATAATAGTATTTAATTTATTCTTTATGATAATAGGGTGATTGTTTTAAAATTTTTTATGTGGGTGCAGCTGAATTGGATGATATCATTGGTTGGTAGATAATCATGAAGAACTTTTCTTTTTATAATTATACTTTGAAAAGAAAAAAAAAATTGGAAAACTGATGTCATTGCAAGCAAATTGTCACGTATGTAGGACATTAGAATTTGGAAATACTATATAATTGGAAACAAACATAAAAGGGATGTCGGCTTATCACTTTTTTTCTCAATTACCATGTTTAAATATTGTTTCACACGAGTCAAGACTGTAGGCTACTAATATCATACGTACAGATACAAAATGGTAATGAGAACTTATAAATCCCATCGTTGTGGTTGTCGGATATTGGTGTTTCACAACCTTGGGCAAAACCCTTTTTTTCTTTTATATCTTTTGAATCTTAAAAATTATTTATAAGATTTTCTTTCTATTTTTTTTTTCATTGAAACTTGATTGATATATGATAGAAATATATACAAATTAATACATCAAAATTAGATAACAAAAGAGAGAGAATGTATACGGGGATTTTGGTGGGGCTAAGGGCAAATGAAACCCCGAAACTCCCTAGCTCCACCCCTGGTGGATGCCTTGACGGAAAGGTAAACCATCTACGTCAATTGACCAGAATTTTTTTTTTTTTTTTTTTGTGTGTTTGGTTGCATTTTTTGTATACAAGATAGAAATTCTACTTTAATCTAATTTAAGTATATGTATGTATATGAGTCTCCCTTCTAGAGACTTAATTCCCGACTCTTGTCCCCAATGACGGACCTAAGATTTTAAGCTAATAGGAGCCGGAGTATAAAGAAAAAAAGAAAAAAAAAAAAAAAAAAACTCTAAATAGGCATCCATATAGTTTTAAAAAATGATAAATATACAATATTATTGTTTCTAAATATATTAATATGCAATCATTTACCAACAAAGACAAAAACAAAAACAAAAACAAAAACAAAATATTTTTTTCTTAATACTACGCTGGCAGGGTTTTTTTTTTTTTTTTTTTGGGTTAAAATTAGAGCATTCACAATGGTTATGCTAAATATTTTAGCTTTTAGCACCTGAAAAAGTTACTTTATCTATTTTGCCACTCACTTTACAATACACCTAATATTAAATGTTAAATTTTTTTTTATCACTTCATTTAAAATAATATAAACAACTCATTAAAATAATAAAAGAAGAAAGAGAGAATTTGAGTTTTATAATTGAAGGAAGAGATATAATTTTAATAATATATTTTATTTTATTTTATTTTTAACAACTTGCTACAGTCAACCGATATTTATATCAGCTTACTGTAGTTGCAAAAAATTTAGCTTTAGTTTCTCCAATAACACATGAATTTCTGATTCTTTTGTGGTAAAATAGTTTTTTTTTTTTTTTTTTTTTTGCTAAAATACAATCACCATTGTGAATTTTTTTTATTACTTTTATTAAGTTTTTGGGTTAGATAGTTGTTATTTGGATGAGACTAGTTAGGCTTATTGAAAAGAAGGAGCCTAAGGTTTTGAAAAGAGGGCCAACTACAAAAATAAAATATATAATAACTAAAAAACAATTGAACCCGGGAGGCTTGGGCCCCCACTTGGGTCCGTCCCTACTTGCTCCTCACCCCACATGAATTTTGTACTCGTGAAATAACCATAACACCAAACTTACCTTTTATAAAATGTTATGAAAAACATACTTTCTCATCTACAAATAATAATAAAAAAAAAATGAAAATTTTAGATTTAAAAAATGTGATCAAGTAGCAGTGATAGCGGCGGCCACTGGCCACTGGTGACAGTGGTTGGCCACAGGGACATTAGTAAGGGGCGGTGGTTGGGTGGCAGGCAGTGAAAGTGAGAGGTGGAAGGTGGAGGTTCAGTTGATAAGTTTTGGGTGAAGTTAGAGAAAAATGGTTTACGAAAATTGAAAGCGTAAACCAATTTCTTCCATAAATGCCTTTATTTTACATTCAATCGAAAAATAATTTTTGATTGACCAACATTTGCCATCACCCCAAACACCCGTAAATGCAAAATATATTTCAGTCCAAGTAAACACAGCCGTAGACAATCCCCTTGCTATTTTTACTTTAACATGTGTCGTTTTTACTCCTTTTCCCTGTTAAGACCACCTTTCTCCCTCAGACTAACATTAACCTGATCTATTTTCCTGACCGACCTCATATGACCCGTGCTCTCTTCCAACATGAACATCATCACTATTGTTGTCACCATCATCATAAATTCATAATCACCTCTCTCTCTCTCTCAAAAAACATATTAGAAGAAAGCAAAAGTTATTCCTTAATTTCTGAATGCATGAGTTTTATTTAAACAAAACAAAAGGACCTTTTCCCTTTATTTTAAACGTAAAATACAGCATATATACAAAAGGATTCATATCTACGAATCCCACTAAACATTTGGACAGTGTCCCCCGTGTCCCTACCTTCAACATACGAGTACAAACATTCAGGAACCAAATAATATCACATTTTAATGATTTGCTTTTGTACGTACTGTTCGATCTTGTTGGTGCGGAACATCACAGGAGGCAAGGTTCACTTTCCACCATCCAAGAATATTCTGGAACATAACAGATAAACACTAAGCACATGGACTGAGAAAGACATGGTACTTCGAAACATGTACACATTAGAAGCTTAGTAATTAAACTTCCTTGTCTTCTTGGTGATATTTTTCCAGTAGGGTATAGCTAGAGACGTATAGTATATAGTCTACGATCTAGTGCTTTTCTCCCATCTCTAATGAGCTTAACACGTTTAATTCAGCATCACTGAAACAATCGTAACCAAAATCATGAATACCAAAATCCTGACAATCCAACAACCATGAATAATTATCCTCCAAAGATGGCAAGCGCAGGTGATCAATATTTTCTCCATTTGTCTGGTTTTCCCAAGATGAATTCACTAAGGGAGCTTCGTCAATCCACAAGCTGTTCATTAAAGATTCATTGTTGCAAATATTATCTAACAAAAGCGAATCATGATCATCAGTACTAGAACAATTTTCAGTGGGTGAGCTTGAATTTTCCTCAGAGTGGACGACACTATCATTTTCCTGCAAACAATGGTTGCCAGATTGTTGCAAATGGGATGGAGTTTCGTCGGACACAGCTTCTTTATTAAGGGGTTCATGAGTCACAGGATCAATTCCCATCTTCAGAAGCTTTTTCTTGATATGTGTGTTCCAATGATTCTTAATCTCGTTATCAGTTCTTCCTGGTAATCTGGCTGCAATCTTGGACCACCTAATTAAGATAGAATAGAATAAAACCAATAAGCACAAGATATATTGTACTAAATAATGCTGATAACGTACAATTAATATGACTTGCTTTGATGAAAAGGTTTTCTCTCTTTAATCTTAAGCAAGCAAATTGTTTGATTGACTCTTTAAGATAATAGATGTATTATTGGAAAATACACATTAAATTAATAAGCAAATAATCACCATGAGTATAGTCAATAGGCTGCTATCCTAGTTGGTAGAAGTCCACTTTCAGACACATAACATCAACCAAGTAGACAGTATAACTTGCGTCAGTCTAAGTACTATAATTTGAACCGCAAGCTTCCTTATCCCATATTTAAATTTAAGTATTGTGGAAATTAAACTTTGTAAACCAAAGGTGTGTGCTTTTTTCAAACGCTTCACTTATAAGTTGTCAATTAAGTACTTATTTTAAAATGTATTTTTTCCTTTTTCAACCTTATGATTGAAGACAAGAAAGTTTTAACCAAGCTTGCACCTCACAATAAGATTATATAATAGATTTGAAATATCATCAAGGTCAAAAAACTTGTTCACAGGAAAAAAGAATAATAATAATACGCCAAACATCATTAATTAAATCATCATATAAGCTTAAAAATACTCCAAATGCAACATTAATGCAGAGTGATAAAGAAACAAATAAATTACAAAGAAATTTGGGTAA
Source organism: Castanopsis chinensis (assembly GCA_032878915.1). Taxonomy (NCBI): domain Eukaryota; kingdom Viridiplantae; phylum Streptophyta; class Magnoliopsida; order Fagales; family Fagaceae; genus Castanopsis; species Castanopsis chinensis. The sequence continues at coordinate 4,993,507 of JAVQMG010000115.1, read as the reverse complement.
TGACCTATTGCCAAGACGCGCATGAAGATCAATGACCAATTGTTCTTCAGCTTCACTAAGGAGGCCTCTCTTTAGGTCAGGGCGAAGATAGTTTGTCCAACGAAGCCGACAACTCTTACCGCAGCGTCTGAGGCCAGCGAGCTTAGGGACGGCACGCCAACAGCACTGGCCATTGGTGAGAATAAAGTTGATGAGTTTCTTGTCTTCCTCAGCTGTCCATGGACCTTTCTTTACACCAAGTTTGTCACAGCATGGTTGCCTCCCCATATCAGTAGAGCACTCTCTAGTATTACAAGGTCTAATACAATTCTTACTTAGGCAGCTTGTAATGACCCAAAAGCCCCACACCCACCTTTATATAAAGCCCTCACCTTTCCCACCAAAATTGTTGTATATATAATATGAAGACACTCAAAAGGCAATTATAACATGGGCACAGAAGAGAGAGAGAGGTCTGTGGGACCACCATTGGGTTGTGAAAGGGATGTGGGAACTAAAATGGGGCTTCTGGTGTGTCCTGCTACACAAAATGCATGATTGCGAAAGATTGGTGACCCAAGGGGCAAGGGCAGCGCTAGACATGTAAGCATCCAAAAAATATTTCCTTATTCCCATTTTCCTACACAAACCCACTCCCCCAGATTGCACTCTTACTCAACCATTCCATCACCCATTTCGTCATCACCACGTTTACGTGTCCTAGTTGTAAAATAAGCTATCGTACCATTGCACATTGCTAATTAGTCTTTTAGCCAAAAATAAATAAACATTTTGCTTGCTATAAGTGTTGGCATGCACACACAACATGAACCGCTTGTTTATAGGAATTAAGCCTTAAGATCAACTATGGTTTTGCTTTCATGTTGAAGAAAACTAAATTAGCCAACTAATCTTGTTATCAACTTGATGAGTTTGTTGAGGCATGGACTATTCTTTTAACCTCTAATCACAAAAATTGTTGGAAAATGAGTTGGAATTAATATTTAGAAAATCAATGTGACTTTGAGCCTAATTTTGGAATGCTATTCTAGAGATGATAATTGTCCCAACTTGAAAGTGTTTGCTGTCAAGTTCAATTCACTCACGAGACACACAAAATCACAAATTAGTTTGAAGTTTGTGATTTTGAAGTTCAAGTTCAATTCAGCACTGCATGTAATCAATAATTTTAAAGTTTCCTTCTGGGAAAATTTCTTTAGGAATTGTGTATTTTAATCGATTTCAGTTCCTTAATTTCTAAACAATGAAAACTCATAATTGGAAACTTTATAAATATTATTACTTTCAAATTAATTCATAATCTTAAATATATATATATATAGTAAAATCCTTATTCATTTTAACTTTATTATGGATTATAATATATTGCATTTAATTTTATTTCAAAAAAATAAAAACCGTCATATGATCTTGATGACATGTCACGTGACCATATCTCAACTGTTGGAAAATATAGACCCGGCTGTTTATTATGCAGCAAATTAACACCTTAATCAAATCCAATTATGCCAATTTATTAGATTAACTGTTAAACAATTAAAGCATATATGGCATATCAAATATGATGTCACTAATCACACAAAATCAACATACTGAGACGACGATATGGCGACAAAGTGGAAAACCCAAAGAAAATTATCCAAAGAAAAACCATTGCAAGGAAAATCTTTCCCAATTCATTATATTAAGAGAAGTTTCATACTCTAGTATAAATTCTTTATACCTAGTATCTATAACCCATAGATGAACTTATAGCAGAAATGTTATACTGCTTTAAAACCTTTGAACTTATCAATATATGGATGCTTTCATGGTCGATGCACATGTATTCACTTCTAAAACCTCCAACTGACTCTTAGAACCTCTTGAAGCTTTACTCCACAGTAGTAGCACTGAGATAATGCCATGACTTTAGCCTTGGTCAATAATCTCCAAGAACACCGTATTTAGGTCTACTTCTTGAACTCTAGTATGATGGTGAAATAAAGAGAAAAAATAGGTTTTGAACTTTATTTGTGTAGCAAATCTCTCCAAGAACACCGTATTTAGGTCTATTTCTTGAACTCTAGTATGATGGTGAAATAGAGAGAAAAAATAGGTTTTGAACTTTATTTGTGTAGCAAAACTCTCTCTCTCTCTCTCTCTCTCTCTCTCTCTCTCTCTCTCTCTCTCTCTCTCTCTCTCTCTCTCTCTCTCTCTCTCTCTCTCTCTCTCTCTCTCTCTCTCTCTCTCTCTCGTTTTGGCCATCTCTAATGTGTCCTTATATTGTCTAGCAAATAGGGCATGAATTAATTAGGGTTGAAATAGAAGAATTACTAGGCCTTTTTAGAATCAAGTTGAGTGATTTTCAATCGATTTATAATAATTCTCAATCGATGCAAATTAATTGTCGATCAATCAGAACTTCTTGAACATTTTTCTAGAATCTAGAAACTTTTGTTTCTTTCAGCTGAACTTGAGTCTTTATCTTGGACTTAAAAATACATACTGTAGCTTAATAAAACTTACAAAACTCTAATTATATATATAGAAGAGATCTAAGGAAAAATGCTAACTCAAAGCAACCCAATATATGCTCGATGCAAAACTAGTGAATCTTAAAGAAAGCACTAGTCACATCTAAACTAGCCAATCCCATAGGAGGCATCACATTTGTTAACATTAATACGTTGCTCGTGTAATATCCTAAAAGAACTAATTTTTATACATTATATTCAGGGGTTCTCTTAATCATTTATGTGGTTTAAGATTATCTTACTATTAAATCCAATGTGAGACTAAATATACGACTATACAATACTCACACAACTAAAATTCAAAAGAATACACACGAAAATTTTAATCAAACCAAAAAAAAAAAATCAAAAGAATACAAATCCACGCAGACTTAAATATTACACTAGTGTTCCGTTTGTTTTAATGAAAAACCTTATGTAAAGATAGTTTTCTTTATTTTCCAATATTTGGTAGCATAAAAAAATATAAGTCAAAAGAAAATTATTTTTAGTCAACATAAAAAGTATGGCTTATTTTTAGAGATTGTTTTCCATTAATTTTTTTTGGAAAACAACTCTATCTCACAATAAGCTAAATAAGGGAAGTTAAGAGTCTGTTTTTCAACTCATCCAAAGTGGCTACCAAACATTGAAAAATGAAATAATTTTATAGAAAATGCGTTTAGAAAATAACTCATTTTCTTGAAAACATCATTGCTGAAACAAACAGAGCGTATACAATGAAACTACATTTTATCTTAGTACAATGTAGACATGCTTTCTTAAATCTTAAAGAATTGAAATAATTAAATATTGAAATCACTCCTCATAAAACAGAAATCAAAACGTCTTTTCTCATCACTCACGTACAAACTAAAAAATAAAAAATTGTTTGTTGACGCATTATAGAAAATCATTTTTAGTATCCGTTTGGATACTGAGTTTTACATCTATGTTTCACGTTTTGGCGTTTTTCTTTTCTTTTTTTTTTTTTTTTTTTTTAGAAGCATGTTTTTGTCTTTTCTAGTGGGTCCCATGTGCTGTTTACAGAACTCACAAACCTTTTTTTTCACCAAAATTTTCATTAAAAATTGATCACACTACACTATTCATACATTTAAAAATTATTTTGCTACAATGTTTTTAGTTTTCAGTAAAATAAGCGGTATCCAAACACACCCTTATTGTATAAGATAAACCCTCAAACATTCTCTCACATTTATTATCCAAGGTTCCTAAATTGTATCTTATATTAATTAGTATATCAAATTATCAATTAGAGCTTAGGTGACTAAATTCATGCAGTCTGCACAATGTTACAATAATAATAATTTGCCAGAACATATAGATTTGATGAAAACCACAAGATGAGCTCGTAAGAAAAATCATACTTTAATTTAATCCCTTCCACACGTACTCTTAGACACATGCGTGCAAATCTTAGCAAAACAAACCTAAATGTTGTTTTAGTATCTTTGACACGAACCACATGCATATATACTAATACTGGTACGTACCATTATAGGCCATCTTCCACGTATATATAATTCCAGATTGTTCGATTTTGCAGATCCAATTCTAGGTTAACTAATTGGCTAGATTCAGGATCCAGTTTGCGAAGTATCGATAATGACAATATTATTATATTCAATTCTACAATCTACAGTTTACTTAAAAAAAACATTTTTGATTTTACATATAGAAAAGACAAGTTTTGCTAACCCTCCTGGTTGATTAAGACTAACATAGTAAAATCTCAGGGTTTTGCAGTAATACGTGTCAATCAAGCAAATGCGAACACCATGCCAAAAAATTAAATTAATTCAAACACCTTGGCGTTACTATGTACGAAATTTCTACAATATGGTCAAGTGTTAGATTTTATAGTATTGTATGGCTAGAATGGGGGTAGTTGATAATCCAATTTCTTGTCTTTGACTTGTATCTGTGGAGTGTAGGTGGGTATAGTTCAAATGTGGACCCTTTTTCCTCGATTTCACAATACCCAAGTTTCGCACTTCATTAGGTGTCTAAAAGCAGAAGTCTGTCTGATCGATTTTCTACCCTTGATCTTTTACTTCTTAAATCAATTGTATGTGTATATATATATATATATAACGAATCTTATCCAAGTTTTCCTTGCGTACCTTGATGTTCCTCGCAGTGCCAGATGTTAAGCTCATAATATGGAAAAAATTATATGACTTGCAAGCCAATACAACTAATAATTTTTTGTTTTATTTTTTTGTACATATATTTTGAGTTTTGTCATTTGTGTTTTATATGGGAATTGTTAGGGAAAACATAATTGCTATTGTTCTTCAATGTGTTAAATGCAGTTTCACCTATAAAATGCACACTTGCTGTTTGCTCATGATCTCCCAACTATCCTATCAATGCAAACTGAACCACGTAGAAGTTCTCTTATCCCAAAACTTCACGTTGATAGATAACCTTACAAGATGGAGTAATTTATTTATTTTATGAACATGTTGTGTAACAAGGGAGCAAAGGGAGACATTGCTTGGAAGGGTAGAAAATTTGTTGGTATAAGCTCAACCAATCCGGTAGCATAAGTTCTTGAATACCTCAACGATCATATCTTGAACACCTTAACTGCTACATTAAATGATTAAATTCAGCAATTTCTAATAATTTAACTTTTGGAACAATCATAAATTTATAATTATATCAATCGGAAATCCTTATGTTGATCCCCTTCCCAACCTCTTCCTAGAGTTCTCATCGATTGCGTCCTACCATAATGAGACAGTTACACCCAACTCCGACAAGTCTCCTCCCTCTCCCTCAACTATGCCTATTTTAGATGTTGCCCTCTTGATCCTCATCTCTCCCATTAGGTAAGAACCCTGATGAGCCTCAAACCTTCTATGAGCCTTCCTCTGATACTTAGTGACAACAAGTTATGAAAAACATTTGGATACATGTCTTAAGTTAAGGACTTGGGGTTGATCTGCTTGTTGGCAAATTCGCTACAAGTTGCAAGTGGGTGTACCAAGACTTGCTCAAACGACAATCTTGATCACTACAGGACTCATTTGGTAGCCAAGAAATCCATTCAAGAGTATGACATTGACTATATTATTTACCCCAACAGCCAACCTTTCTCTATTTGCCCTCTCATTGCAATTTCTACCTCCTATGAATGGTCATTATTTCAAATAAATGTAAAGAGTAACTTCCTTAATGGAGAGATCACAGAGGAAGTTCAAGTACAACCACCTCTGGGATTCTCTCATCCTCCTCACAAAGTATGTCAACTACGCTAGGCTCTCTATGAACTTAAGCAAGCTCCATTGGTATTGTTTGCCAAGTTCAGCTCTATCGTCTCATATCATGGATTTTTGGCCCAATCTTATGATTCAGCAGTAACATCTGACACTCCCTTCTCTTGCTATATGTGGATGACATAATTATCATTAGTGATAATGTGCAAGGCAGCAAGGATCTTAAGCACTTTATTGGTTGAAATTTCCTCTTCATCTAATGTTTCCTATAATACTCAAGCCAAGTACACCTCTAACCTTATCTCTCGAGCTGGTATCACAGACAGCAAAATAACCCATACACTCATTGATTACAACACTTGCTTGAACGCTCGATAAATAACTTCTTCTACAAGCTACTAGTTGGGAGTCTTGTCTATCTACATGTTAATCGACCAAACATCTCCTATGCAGTTCATATTGTCAATTAAGGCTGTCCAGGCAACCTAGCAAACCGATCAACTTGACCAACCTGACAGAAACCAATCCAACGCCTTCAACGGGTGCCGAGTTTCAACCCTCCAAAACCAACTCCGGCGGATCGAGTGGTGGTTTCCTCTTCTAAAACCCAAGCCCACTTGACCCGACCAAGAAACCCATCAAACTAAGGTTGAATCCACCCAGATCTGGCAACGATGAGGCCTCCTCTGCTTAGATTCGGCCACGTTTATCCCTCCTCCACTAAGATCCAACCACTTTTGGCACAAATACACTAAGATCTAACCATGTTTGGCATAGATCTAGCTAGATTCAACGAAGTCGATCTCTTCTCCACTTAAATATGGTGATACCATGCTCTTCTCCGCTCAATTCCAATGAAGTTTTGCTCTCCTCCGCTCAGATCTTTGCCACCGCCGCTCCTTAATCGATTTCACCTAAACCAACCAATCTTCTGCTTAAGCCCAATCTAATTCGACCCATGTTGATTGGCAGTCGGTTGCAGGTCCTGTCATCTTCCACCTGACCTGAGTAGGTGGGTTTTGGGTTGAGTCCAAAACCGACCCGAACTGACCTCTGGGCAACCCTATTGTCAATCAATGCATGACAACACCATGATCAACTCCTTTTGTCATTGTTTTCATAACCTTTTGATATTTGAAGGGCATGTTATTTCATGGACTTCACTTCCTTTTCTAGTCACCACTAACATTTCAAGCTTACATCGGTACTAAATGCATCCTACAAACCATCTTTCCAGCATAAATTTTTGTTTTCTACTCAATGACTCCCTAATATTTTGGTGTAGCAAGTAGACTATAGTTGCTTACTTTAGTACAAAAATAAAATATTGCATACTCGTAGACACCACTACCAAGCTAATGTCGTGGAAGCTACAAAAAAACAAACTCAATACTAAATGGGAAAGAAACTAAACACGTTTACTTCTAAATGTAAATCTCAAATTCATAAGGGATTCCTTGAATTCACAAGGTGATAGGGTTATAAAATCCACTCAAAAGAAATAGAAAAAAACTATGTTTTTTTATAAATATGAAAAAGCTGAACTGCCTTAAAAGTTACAATATGTTTAAATAGTAAAAGAAACCCTAAGGTGGCTAGGAAAATGTCTAGAAACCCTAATTTGCACTAATCACCTAATTAGATGGCAAAATAGTAATTTTCGCCAAGAATAGCAAAATTTAGATAATTGCAGAAATTGAAAATACTATCTCTAAGAGGCGTCCCAAAACAAACAAGGCCTTATTCTACCTTTAAACTAAAAGTTATTAAGGAAAAATATATATTACTATAAATAGCAAAAATACTATTTTCAGGGCCTTAACAAATGAATGAGCCTAAATTAAGGCGAAGCTCGAGAGATTCTCAAGATTGGATCAAAATGCATGTTGTTTCCCTTTAACTTGCCAAATTTCATGCAATTCGACATCGTCGCCCTAATGGCCTGTACTGGCACCTCCCATTGATCTTGCACCATGACTTCTGCGCCTTTGCTACTCTAGGAAGGCTTGTGCTATCTATTCTACATCACAAGCTCCCTTGTTTGTGTTAGCTCCTACGAGACCCTAGAGTTGATTGTTTTACTGCAATTTCAGTTCATTATGAAATCAAAGTGCCATTCAGATTATCCACAATGATTTCTTCCATAAGCTTACCAAGCATATTAAGATAGATTGTCATTTCATTTGTCATCATCCACTGCAAAGTATACTATTGTTTCATTCTATCTTCTCGTTGGATTAGTTAGCTAGCATCTTTAGCAAACCTCCTTCACTAGGCCACTTCCATGACCTTATCCCCAAACTCAAGTCAAGGAGGCTATTGGAGTACAAGCTCAACGGCCAAAGCCCGTTTTACTTTACTTGCACTTTACTCTTTTCACTTTTATGTCACTCATATGCCTTCTTATATAAAGGCAGTTCCTTATACAATTTACATGAAGTTTAACACATATACTACCATCCTTTTTAGTTTAACAATTATATTAATAAGTTATTCTTTTCACTACTACCTATTTTGGGATTTGATCACTTAACCAATCAGTCCACTTCAATATATAACTATCAAAGCAATATTATATTGGTTTGTTATGTATTGGCCCAACTAGGGTTCTTTGTTGTGATACCCCAACTTGATTAGATATTGTTTAAGTGTGGGGTATGGGTATGTGTTGAGTTCCACATCGAGGATATACTTAGTTGACTTAGGCTTCATTAACAACTTCAAAATGCCTCCATTGTGACGAAACTAATCCTTTGGAGATATAATGCAGATGTGCTCTTTTACTTGGGTCATTACAAATAATATCAAAGTCAGTCCTGTAACCCCACGTGGGCTCAAAAACAAAATCCCACTAAGTAAACCCTAATGAGGATGTCAAGAATTTAAGTGGAAGAGATTGTGATATCTCAAATTGAGTGAAATTGTTTAAATGTATGTTGAGTCCTACATCGAGCATATACTAGGTAGATCTAAATTTTATTAAAAGCTACTAAGAGCCTCCATTATAACTCAGCTAATCCTATTGAGGTATAGCGCAAATGTCACTAACGATTTTCCTTAATTCTTTCTATTTATAGGGTCTATTTGGGATCCACTTATTTTGCTAAAATGGAAAACTTTTTACTGAACGTATGGTAGATAAAGGCAAAAATTAGCTGAAATTGTACAGTGGAACTCATGAATAATATCAAAAAGTGCAGTGAGGCCTATAAATAATAGCAAAAATAAGTTGAATACTAAAATAAGTTGACTTTTTAATTTTTGCCAAACACACACATAATTGTACTTTATCAAATATCAAAGTTGTAGTCACTGGAATTTTATCTCATAGACGTAGGTCATTAGGTTAAACCACGTAATGTCACTAACAATTTTCCTTAATTCTTTCCATTTATAGGGTTTGTTTAGAATCCACTTATTTTGCTAAAACTGAAAACTTTTTGCTAAACGTATGATAGATAAAGGCAAAAGTTAGCTGAAATAGTACAATGGAGCCCATGAATAGTATTAAAAAGTGTAGTGGGGCCTATAAATAGTAGCAAAAATAAGCTGAATAGTAAAATAAGTTGGCTTTTTAATTTTTGCCAAATACACACATAATTGTACTTAATCATATATCAAAGATGTAGTCACTAGGGTCTTATTTCATAGACATAGGCCATTAGGTTAAATCACGTAGCCCTCTTATGCTGTTATTCTTTCTATCTTCCTCTTTGTTGCTTCCACTCTCTCTATAATTTTTTTTTTTTAATTTCCCCTTAATTTTAACGTAGTATGAGAGCATTCGTAACTATGACCAAAGATCTGCCTTCCCATGTTCTCCCATGGATAAATTCAATTCCAGAACTATCATTTGTACACAAAGAATGTCAGTGATCATATGCCTTATTTCAAATATACGTTAAAAAAAGTATACATGCACGGTATCAGTTTTTCAGACAAGTTCAATATTTTATTGATGACTCCTAGCTGGCAACCCACGTTTGTTTTGAGTTGCAATTTTATTTTGCGACACAATGTTAATAACTTTTGAACCTTTTTCATGTTTTAAAAACTATTTTTACAGTCTTATATGAACCGTCCCACTTTGTGTTGATAGCGAGCAGCCAAAGACCAAATCACATCATCATAACTCAAGCACCATCAAAGTGACTTGCTAGCTACCGAATAGAAGTTAACAAAACGTTGAGACAACTGTTCTCCTCAACATTTGAATTATATACTTTTATGATGTAGTCATATTTAAAATTCCTTAAAGCATCTAATCACGTCACTAGAGAGTAATGCAGTCGTCATTAAGGAATACATTAAAAAATACAGAAAATACCAAACGAAAGCTTGTCAAAGACAGAAAAGCCATTGAGGTCCAAGCCAAATTTAAAGTTTTCAGAAGTGATCAAATGAGATTAGCAAATGAGCGTAGTATTAAGCGAATCTCGTGCACCATCTTGAGAAGTCTCAGTCCACTTAAACATTTAAGCATTCCATTAGAAGTAAGACCACTTTTTAGGAATTGAGAAGTCCAAACAATCAACACGGGTCTAAAAGGATAAGACATCTGAATGATAGAATATCTTGTTATATGGGATAATGTCCAAATTTTGTTCCTTTTTGTCCTACAAGACACATCATAGGTAGAATAAATGTATAATGAAGATAAAAAGAGTTGGTAGGAAAGCTGGAGTGTAATTTAGTTTGATTTCTATTTGTTAATTGTGGACCTAAAATTCCTAATCAAATATGACCAAACAAGAAGCTAAGGTTATTGATATAGACTCTAGGAGAGAGCATATACTTTCTGTATGTACTTCAATGAGAAAGATACAATGTATACTCTCATTTTCTTTGGCTGGCTTCATTGGTATGGAAATGTTACTTCTCCTTTTCCTGGTCAGAAAACGATAATAAACTACATGATATATAGACGTAAGCCCTCCCCCACAAACATACATGACACCCACGAAAGCAAAATTTGATCTCAGAGCTTATTTTTTATATTTATCTTATTAAGTCGTGGTTTGAGTCTTGGTCGTGCTAATAAGTGATCGCAGAACTTAATGCTGAGCTAGATAGCTCACCTACGGGGTTGATTTGAATCAAGATAAAGAATTCATGAATAAAGTACTATTGGTTGAAATTAGCAATTCTTTCAAATCAAAGATGACGAATCATTGGTGGGCAACTCCCTAATCAATGACTAGTCCATCTCTTTGCCTGACCGACTGGAGAAAAGTATCAACATCATAAAGTTAAACTTGAGGTCTGAAAAAGAATTGTTCGAAATCAATCCCAAGGTTAGCAATTTAGCTTGAGTCTTGCTTAAGCAGTACGGGGAGGAGCTTTGCTTTGGTACTACGGACCTCCTAGAATTTGAGCATGTCTACACTATACAGTACCTAATTAAAATTGACAGATGAATGAAAATTGACATATTTTTCTACCAAATGAACAGATATGTCTATTCTTGTATCTTTTTTTTTTTTCTGGTAAAAGAAAAGCATTTCTCAAAAAAGGGGCACGACTGGTAGAATCGTGAGAAAAATTGTACTTTCCTACCCAACATTATGACATATCACTTGACTCTTTCTTGACTACCAAACCTATTGTGATGCCAAGAGCCTTATTATAATTCAATTAATACTTCCTAATGTTCAAAACGAAGACGTCTACAGCTTAAATTTTCATTTCTCCAACTTAAAATAAAAAAATTAAAAAAAAAAAACAAGTATTATCATAGGTTTTATGTAGACTGTCCAAAATTTCAACCCACCCAATCCATTTGGGCAGACCCAACCCATTTCGCCTGGTTTTGCTCCTTGGTTTAGTCAGAAGCAAGTATATCATCCATAGAGTTGGTCTGTTTGGGTCGAACATTGGTTCTTGTCCCTCCAACCCACCAAACGAATCCTTCCCCTATCCAGCTCTACCCTCTGTATCTCCCATCCTCCATCTACAACCTCAAAGAGCAACCTAGCAATCCAATAGCCTCTGCAGCTCACATACTCCATCTACAACCTCAAAGAGCCAACCTAGCAATCCAATTATAGAGTTAGAGAAACTACTAGTGTTATCACATAATTAAGCCCTCCAAACTAATATGTCACCAAGTATAAAGTTTAAGTTAAGCATTTACTTTTATATTATTAAAGTGACACCAATAACATTCATGTCACGGTCAATTTGTTTTATTTAGTAATTTTGCCAATTTGGTAAAAATTTTGACATTTTCTATAAATGAAACTCACTCGAATTAAAAAGAGTTCAAGTGATCTATTTTCTCTTTTTTGTTAAGTAAATCATTATGAAAGAAAAGTAAGCGAGTTAAAAATCAACATAAAAATACGACAAACATAACAAGGGATATCAATACCACTAAACTGTGATTTTAACCTTATATGAGTGTCTATAAGATGTCACAATGATAGTACATGAACATTTCCTTGTCAAAGAATGATTCTTTAGGGTCACTACATTTCTTGACCAGCTCAACAACACACTTAGCATTCATAGTTCATAGTTCATACAACAGCCCTTGATTGGAGCAACAGTGCAGTACACCGCTGCCATATTTTAGGACCACCACTTGGTCCCCCTCGAATACTTTTAGGTTCACAACATTGTCGACTAGCACAGCAAGTCAACACCACGCTTGGAACTTCATACTGAAGTCCTTGATTGAAATTTGACAGGACATACCACGGCCGCCACACAAACAGTACTAAAGATATAAGTTGGTCTTAAAGAACCACAATTTCACAATGTGTGAATTTTTTTTTTTTTTTTTTTTTTTTTTTTTGAGAAACAACACACACAATGGGAGGAAAATGAATTCTAATACAAAGGCACGTCACAGCTCCACTTACAGTTTCATAATATGTAATAAAACTAATATACTGCAATAGATAAGTTTTATAATACCGTCCTATAAATTACTTTTACTGTATATGCAGTTCAGCACCCAATAAAAATTGATGCTCACACATTTATTATTTATAAAGGTAAGATTTTTTGTACTTTATGTCATCAAATAAACATTTCTTTGTCAAAAGTCTTATAATTCAACTAATATCTTCTAGTATCCAAGATTTAAGACTCCCCAAACCTAACTATCAAATAAATAAATAAAAAGAGCAAATAAATAAGCATCTCTTATACAACAACTATTCTATGGATAATTGAGTGAAAGTTATAAATTTAACTCCTATTTATATTTTAAAAATATATATATTTTATGACTACAATATACTTTTTACCCTTAAGTTTGAGGTTGTATTCATTTTAGCCCTTTAAGTTTCAAAATTTTTATTTTGAACCTTTATGTTCGATTTTGTTTCTATATTGAGCCTTAATAATCAAATTACAAACAAAGATGTTTGCTAAACACATATTTGACACTTAACAATCATTTTATTATTCTTCTAAAGACAGAAAATCATATTATTAACGAAGATAGATGGCACGTGATACTTCATAAAACGACTTGCTCGCAATATGTGCTCTCAAATACTAGTCTTTGTGACTATCTTATAAGATAATTTTTTCTAATGTTTGCCAATATAGCATCAAAATATATATATATATATATATATATATATATGTTAATCCAATGTAATTTATTAATATATCTAAAACTTCTTTAGTTATTATATTTTTAGAATATAAAATAATAATAATAATAAATCAAATTTTTTTCATTCCATAGTAAAATGAAAAAATAAGGACAATGAACATATTTAGTGTGGAGGAACGAATCTCTCCGACACTATCGGGTATTGTTCGCTTTGGTGTCACCTCACCTCAGGGGATGATCCCGTGTTGGATTTCAGATTTTACCAAATTTGCTCAAACAATGTGCCCCTTAGCTGAAGGTCATGTGTCGGAGAGATTCGTTCCTCCACATTTAGCATATATAAAACATAAGCTTTTAAGTAACTCTTAAATAAAGTAATTCTTAATCTTTAATCATCTTCATATTTAAAAAGAACAATGAACAATCGTATAACCCAATTATAGTTTCAACAAAATATTAATCCTAAGTTATTAGTATGTTGTAATTGATAATTTGATATAACTTGCACCTAACCTTACACACAATATATATAAATTTTTCTTCTATTTTTTTTCCACCACCATCTTCATATCAGCGTATCCCATACTGAAAAAAGCTCAACTCCAACTAATTTAAAATTATTTTCTTCCAATCTATTATGTGACAATTGAAAATGTCATTTATGTATATTTTTAGTCGCAAGACTTTTTAATAAATCACAATTACTTGATTAAATAATATACACAGATAGGCTTTATAAATCGCTCGCTACATAATGGTTTGGAGGTTTAGAGCTAATTTTCGACCTTCCATATTGTCGACCAGAAGAGCCATTGGCAGAACATCTCTGTCCAAAGAGGTGATATCCACTATATACATATATATGAGGAACACGTATTTTGAAAGAGAAGCTGCACTATATTTAATCGTTACATATGGTAATTTTCTCAATCCCGAAGCCCTCACAGTTTGATTTGTGAATTTTGATTTAAAAGAAAATTTTAATAAATAAAAAAAAAAAACAAAAATACACTTTTGTCCCTACTTTTTAGGCAAATTCCCGTTTTCGTCTCTATTTTGATTTTGCTATTATTTCAATCCCTAAAAACAAAAAATCAATTCTATTTTAGTCTATGCCGTTAAGCCACTAACTGAAAACTCTCACTTGGCAAACGGAGTGTCCTACTTGCATAGCAAATGCTAAGGTGGCTAATAAAATAATAATAAAATATTTTAGTTTGCATCTTTTAAATAACACATCAGCATTTTAATATTTTTCAAAATGCCACATCAAAAAATTTAAAAATAAATTAAATTAAAAAAGACCATAAATCTAATTTAAGTAAAATTATTTCTTAAAAAATGAAAAATCATTATCTTTTTAATTCATTTTCTTTTTCATTTACCTCACCAATCATCAGATTTTAAAACAATCTCTCTCTCTCTCTCTCTCCATGGACGGGATCTCTCTCTGATCTCAAATTCTCTCTCTCCATTAAAGCTCCATGGCCAGGAGCTCACAAGCTCGATCTTCTTCTCCACCACACACCTCCGATCTGACCCAAACTCTTTCTAATCTCAAAATCTCATCTTCGCTCAAAACCTTACACCCGATCTCAACCAACGGCTAGCAAATCAAGACGCTGATTTTCGAGGTTTTGATCATGGAGGTCATAGGGTCTTGATGTGAGAAAACAATGGAAAAATTTTGGAGTCTTACTGATGGGTGTTGTAAAACACAGATCGGTGTTTGGTTGGTGGCTGTGGTGGTGGTGGTGGTTGTGGATTTGTTAGGATTCGCTGGTTGTGGTGGGTTTGTTATTGGTGTGGGTTGATTGGTTTGTTTGTGTTTGGTCTCTCTTTAGTCAGTTGGTTCTGTTGATGATTTTGGCTTTAGGTTGATTGGATTGGGTTTTCTTTGAGGTTTGTAGTGAATCTAATGATGCTGGGCAATTGGTTTGTGTTGAATTTGAGTTTTCTTTGAGGTTTGATAATTTTTCCGAGGTTTAATGAATTTGGGCAATTGGATTGTGTTAATGGTGCTGGTGATTGTGATGAATTTGGATTGATTTGAGTTTGATGATTGGATTGAGTTCATTGTTTTTCATTCTTCCTGTTAGTAGTTGATTTAACCCTTTTTTTTTTTGTGTTTATATGATTTGGGTTTAAATTTTTGGTTATTGGGTTTGATCTAGAAATAACATGAAGAACAAGTTATAATGTTCTTACTAAAAATAATGAAAAGTAACAATTTTATTTTAAATGAAATTAGATTTAAGGTTTTTTTCTAAATTTTTTGACCTGGCTTTTTATATAAAAAATTAATTAATTAAAATGCTGACGTGTCATTTGCCAACTAAAATATTTTATTATTATTTTATCAATCACCTCAACATTTACTGTGTAAATAGAACACTCAGTCTGCAAGAATGAGTTTTCTATTAGTGGGTTGACAACAAGACCAAAATAGAATTGATTTTCTGTTTTTTAAGAACTGAAATAACAGCAAAATCAAAATAGGGACCAAAATGCAATATTGGCCCAAAACATAAAAATCAAAAGTGTATTTTCGTCAAAAATAAAAAGATAAGGAAATATATTATGGGTATAGCAGAGTTTGGGCCTCTATTAGGCTTTAGAGAGGTCCAAGCTTCGGCCAGGCTGGACGCGGGCCACTGACTAAATGTCATTGCATAGAATCAGCCCCGCCCATTAAGTCATTTCCATCTAAAAAAATTGTTGACCGAAAAGGGAGGCTACATAGAGTCTGTCCAACAGGCAACATGTATATATTCTTACAGACTTACGGTATACATTTCTCTGTGCATACAGCCCAACAACAACATAATAGAAGTCAGATCATCAAAATCAACATTCTATTAAACTTTTTTTTAAAATCCAAAAACCACCAAATTTTATTATTCACACCAAAAGGATGCTCCAACTGATAATTTCACCTAAGTGTTAACACGTTAAATTACAGAAACCTGATCATCCACATACATCATCCCCAATAGTAAAAAATCTTTTACTTTGGTCCTCCAAATTTGTTCATCATCTTTGCAATTACAGGAGCCACCTTGGGATTTGCTTGATGCTTCGCAAGATTAGCAGGGTCCTTCATTACTGCAAATCATAAGCCAAGTACACGAGAGAGGACAATCAGACTATATAGCATCATTCTGGGGGCAGAGGTTAGTCTTAAGAATATCAATGATGCAAAATCTAGTAGGTTTCTCACACATAAACAGAATGGAAAAGTTAGCCCTTTGATGAGCATAATTTGACAAAATTCAATGCACAATGTTATGCTCAAAAGAAAGTAGTATTATATGAAAATTAATTCAGCTGTAAATTAAGAAAATAAGATTTTTAGAAACTCAATATTTTAAACATTAGACAAAAGAGATGCAATATGAAAAGATTAAAAGCACATGTATAATATAATGTCAATGCACAGAAAATTTAATACTTAATCATCTAATTAAATCCTATTTTGACTGGAATTCCACACTTGTATAGGACATACATTTGATCAGACCATTCGACATCATGCCTCATTTCACAAACATAATTCCTTGTTGCTTTCTCTAAGCAACTTCAGGTTTCTTTGTCTCTTTTTTTTTTTTTTTTTTTGGCAGCAGAGAATGTTTTCAAGAGATATACCATCTCATTGCTATGCTGTCTTTTTTGTAATAACCATTACTAACCAACCAAAATAAGCTGATCTACTGTTATCTTATCAACTTCAAATATGTCATGCAATGTATCAATATCTAATTATATTAGTTTCGTAAATCATCCTACTAAAACCACTCTCTTCCTACAACATCCCCAATGAACACAACTGATGGTGGCACTTACCCCAAAAAAGAATTCTATCATCTCACTAATGAGGAGGTCTTAGCAATCACTCCCTACCATCGGTAGCATTATACCATACACATTGCAAAGGCAAAACTGAGGCAATCTCAAGTCTGATTTCACGTACTAAGCAAAAGATCTAGTCAAATTTTATCATGATTAGAGTCGTGACTTTAAAAGCTTCTTATCACTCCATAGTGTATTACCATGCACATTTTCTTTTAGGTTTTCAGAAGGAATTTTCATATTTATATCTTATTGGAATTCAAGCTATGCAAATTTGGACTTCTATTTATTTTCTTGTCGATAGTAATTAGGTGGAAAGGGTTACTGTGGTGGAGTTATTCTGCCCATTTCCAATCTTCCCAATTAGTCTTGTTTCTTTCATTTAAAGTGCCAACTGGGACACAACCCATGCACGCATATGCTATTCAAAAGAACTGAGCCCCCAAAAAGCTAGCAAGGGCTTACGCTTACAGTAAAGGAAGGAAAGAGTAGGGGTGATGCACTTGCATTTTAACTGAAAAATTGTGTATCAATTGGTCACAGACGCTTGAGATATTAATGGATAAAATCATCGGGGAAAATCAGAATAACTTAAATGGACTAGAATCTAAATCTATTTGATCCAGCTCTCTTTTAAAAGGATATATATATATATATATATATATATAGTTAAATCTATTCAATCCAAGGATATATATATATATATATATATATAAAAGTTAAATCTATTCAATCCAAGATGGTTGGGTGGGGGGGGGGGGGGGAGGGGGAATCTGACAAAGGACTAAAAATAACCACAACAAGAAAAAGAGAAATAATCAGAGTGAAATAAAATAAAAAATAAATATGATAGTAGAAAAAGTACCATCTTGAAGAGCAGCCATGACTTCTGGATCACTAAATGCCGCCATCAGTTCGGGGTCCTACACACAAAATATGAAAAGCAAATACACATCAAACACCCATTGAATACACACATTTTTAACTTAAATACTCAATTATGCAATACAACCCTCT
Organism: Castanopsis chinensis; assembly: GCA_032878915.1. NCBI lineage: Eukaryota > Viridiplantae > Streptophyta > Magnoliopsida > Fagales > Fagaceae > Castanopsis > Castanopsis chinensis. The sequence goes on along the minus strand of JAVQMG010000115.1, from coordinate 4,975,328 downwards.
GGAAGAGTACAAAGGACAAATGTGGTACATAGCTCTTCACATTGTCTGCGGTGGTGCCAAAGATGAAATTGCAATAAACACTAAACTTTTCACATATACCACTCACTACTTAGCTAAAAAGCATCATCAATAATACTCATAAGAAAGATGTTAAAAGAATCAAATAAACACAAAATCTTAAGGTACATATTGGGAGGGGGGGGGGGGGGGGGGAGAATCTAGCAAGTCCCATGAACTTACATTTAATATTTTGCTAAAATCAACATTTCCAGGCACACCACCTGGCATGCCTCCAGGCATGCCACCTGGGAAACCTCCAGGCATCCCTCCTGGAAAGCCTCCAGGCATCCCTCCGGGGAAGCCTCCAGGCATCCCCCCTGGAAACCCGCCTGGCATGCCTCCAGGTTTACTGGAAGATGACTGCTCTTGCTTCTTGGCCTTCTCATATGCAGCCTTAAACAGAATGCACAAGAAAATTCTCAGTTTTGTAGCAAAGGAATATCTGAATAAATTTATTAAAAGCTAAACATTAAAAAAAAATAAGTAAATAAAAAGGTTACCTGAGCTTCGGCACGACGACGTTGTCTTTCACGTTCAATCTTTCTCTCCTCTCTTTCCTTGTGCAGCCTTTCATACTTCCGACGGTGTTCCTCAATCCTGTGTGCATTTGGTTCAACCTAGACAGTGCAGAAGTTGCAATGAGATGCCACAGAGAGAGAGAGAGAGAAAGAGAGAGAGAGAGAGAGATGCCTATATAAGTAAACATTTATGCAATAACTTTACTGCACTGTTTCAGCCAAAACAAAAATTCTATCATACTGGCATTTTTAGCCATGTCAATTATGCCAATATATATGCATTCGCAAATAGTTATAGCTTCTCAAATATATTTAATACAATATGACTCATACGGAAAAACAATTTGCACTTTCTAGATGCGTTAAATATTAACTTCATTGTTCAATAGGCAACACAAAGCAGCTCATAAACCCAAAACATAGCCAGCTACAGATAAGACAGTTTCTCAATCTTTGTCCAAGATAAAATGAAAATTGTAAGGAAGTTCAATTTTTATGTTAAAATAAGGTGATAGGAAACCCTTCTTTGAAGGAAAAAGAAAATGTTGGCTTTCCATCAAACCAATGTCATATAGGTAAGCGGGTAAGATATACAGACAGGCCCAACAGTGGATTAGATAAATGAGCAATTCACTATAGCTGCAATGAAAAAAAATTCTACATAAACAATACATATGTTTATTTAATTGCATCTAAGAACATCAACAATAACAATAGGATCTCATTTACAACCTTTTACTTCCCAAACGAAAAAATGATTTTCTATCATGGCCTAGAAGAGAATATTAATCTATTGCAAAGATACGAGCATATATTCTGCACAAATATTTTTAACTCTTTCAACTTAAGTCGAAAGTCTAAGTGTACCTCATTAACACCATATGATACAATATACAATACAAAAACCACACATTTAAATCACACACACACACACAGAAGCAACCTTCTTAAGAACAGCTTTAATTTCATCATCGTAATCTATCGTTGATGCTAGGTGAAGATCCTTAGCAGCCTCTTCCCACTGACCAAGCATTGCTCGTGCAATGCCTCGGGACTTGTAGCCTTTAGCAGAATCTGGGTTAATCTGCAATTAAAATTATGGAAAAAATGTCAAACTCACCTTCTTAGAACATCGCATTGCACATTGCAACTAGCCCTAGAACACACAGGTTTGAATATGTAGGCTTCACTTAGCACATAAACTTGAATAATTCAAGATTAAAATCACACCATAAATTTTAAAAGGACTGAGCATCCAACCATGCATCACTAGCTGTATTAATCAGAATGGCAGTACCAAGAAAAAACAATCATCTTCCTGGTCCACAGAACCTGATGCACACCATTCTTTTTTTTTTTTTTTAAGTCTATTTACAACATATGAGGAAAACAAAACCAACCTCCAAAGCTGCATTGGCATCTCGTATAGCTGCATTCGGTTTCTTCATCTTGATATAGACACTAGCTGTTAAAAAAATTTACACAACCCAATTAATAACCTTTCGGAAACCAAAAAAGCCAAGTTACAATTGGGACCTAGTAATGGCTTCTATTGCTCAATTAGACCTAGTAGATATTGATGTGGGTACCAACACATACCCCCAACAACACAAACTTATTCAATCAAATCCACACAATCCAGAACATCACAAAATAAGTAACTCACAAATTTAAACAAAATCCAAAAACTTTACCTCTCGTCCCATACATAATAGCTGAAGTCGGATTGAGCAAAATCGCCTCTGTGAGATTCTCAATCGCTTCCTCCAACTTACCTAAATTTCACAAAACCACACCATTCACAAAATGCCTCACTACATTACACAAATGAAAATACAAATCTATATCAATGTCATACTTAATTCAATACCTTCAGAAATGGCTTCCATGGCTTTGGCCTTAGCTAACTGCGAGGCATCGCGGCTCTCTTCAGTGACCTCGATCGATGGATCTCCCATCTACAAATTACCAGATCCTCCATCAACACAATTATACAGATAGAACTGCAAAAAAATAAAAAATAAAAAATGGATTGAAATAGAACAAAAGAAAGCACCTTTTGTGCAGGATCATTGTCAGCCTCAACAATCTCGCCCTCAAGCTCAACATCAGACTCGATTATCTCGTCCTCCTCTTCTGCCTCATCGTCGGCATTTCCTTTCCCGGCATCCATGTCCTCGTCGCTCTCCTCCACCACATAGCTCCTCTGCAATCGCATTCATACAAACACATATATATAAATACACATCTTTGTGCGCGTGATAAACCCTAGAAAACACAGAGAAAGAGAGAGCACAGATTTGGAGTCGCTGTGGCCATCCGCAGAGGAAGGAATCTTAGCGCCGAGACTGAAAAACGGGACCGTTTTGGTATATCAAAAATAGGGGATTGAAATTAGAAGCTAAAGAGTGAGGTCTGCGTAGATGAAAGATGAGATATATATATATACCTGTCGAGGTAGTCGCGGAAGAAAGAAAGAGAAGGATCGTTGAGAAGGGAGGGATTGGACTTGCACTGCTCGATGAATTGCTTCAACTGGTTCAGTTTCGCCGCCTCCATTTCTCTCTTACTCTGTCTTGTGTGATTGTGTGTTAGAGAAAGAGTAAAAGAGGAAGTTAGTTACAATTGAGAGGGTTTAGGAATTGATTCGAATTCGGATTCGGACTCGGATTCGGATTCGGAGGGTTTCTTTTGTCTCTCTGCTTTTCTTTCGGTTTTCTTTTCTATGTAAACGGAAAAGCCGCAAGAAGACTGACTTATACGAAGGTCCTTCTAGACTAGACTTCTGCTACTCTCTAATCTCTATTGGATATGTATGAGAATAAGCGACGCACACTTTGTCACATAGACTGAGCTATTCTACGTGACAAACTATGTGCGGTTTAAAAAAAATGGTAAGTTATGTAAGTTACTAAACCCTCTCAAAAACAAATTTAATTAATTAATCCACCTAAAAAATTTATGAGAAAGTGTATGTAAAGTATGTGATACTATCATTATTATATCTACAATGCATCACTTTGATTTTTTTTTTTTTTTTAAGAGCTAATATAGCTAAATTCACTTTAATCTTTTTCACAGCAAAACCAATTTTAAATAGAATTCTATCAGTTTTAATATTAAAAAAAAAAAAAAAAAAAAGCTTTTATACAAATACAACTATAACAAGTATTATTAATACTATAAACTACATGTGCGTTTGGAAAAGATTGTCCTTTTATATTAGTATTTTAATGGGACTGTAAGAGTAATATTATGACCAATTTTTTTTTTAACTTCTTTGTAAAACTTTTAGTTATGAAAATAAAGTTAAGCTATCAATATGACAATATCATATCATACTAATATAATATATATATATATATATATTATGTTTGAGAAAACATTCAATATTAAGATCACTTTTTTTCTTTGAGTTAGTTTTAATTCAAGATATGATATTTTTATCTTCTTCTTAATAAAAGTCACATTTCTTATAAAAAAAAATCCCGTTTTTTCAAACTATCATTGTCTAGGGAGCAGTGATTTCTATTTTTCAAAATTAAATAATAATAAAACTAAAATATCTTCATAGTTCTAGAAAAAATTCAAACCTACTATGAATTATTTAAAACATTACATTATATTACTCAATGAATTATTCAATACAATTGAAAGAAACGCTATCATTTCTTAACCAAAAAAAAAAAAGGCTATTGACTAGGTTAATAACATATTAGAAAATTTTGATTGAAAATTTTGATGAAATTATATTTTTGATATATATGAATAAAATTTGATTATAAATTTGTTTGTAAAAATTATGATATATATATAATATGTTATACCACCCAATATTTTTTAATTAAATGTAAATTTTGATAAATTCACTGTTGAATTACATTATCTTCGTATATTTTTCATACTTACAAAATTTAAATATGACCAAATATCAATAGTTATGTCATCAATCAATTGTTTAATTCAAATTTTTGTAATTTAAAATAATGTATAAAATATTAGTTTATGGATCAAATAGTAAATTACATTCGATTAGAATGAAAATTGGCATGCATGTTAAGAACATATAAAACATGTAATTCAACAATTGGATTTTCAAAATATAAATCCAATAACAAGTTATTGGATGGTATAACATTACTTAGAGTTACACCCAAGTATAACTTGAATTTGAACCCAAATATATATATAGACACACACACTCTAAAATAAAAATAAAAATAAAAAAACAAAGAGAGAAGTATATACAAGCTACAAATATAGGCATATATGTATGTACAAAGAAGCAAAGAAATTGAAGCTTAAATTTTATTTAGAAAAAAAAAAACAATAAACAAAAAGCCTAAGATTAAAAGATAAATATGAATGGGACCTATGAATTACTTTTTATTAATTTATTATAATCTATATATACTATGATGATGCAAAGAAAATCAGTAGGCTGGATGCTTCAAATTTGAAAGGACTACTAGCTGTCTCGATGACCTGAAAAAGAAAGAATAGCGATCAAAGGTAATCGGGGTTGCCGGCCAATAACCCTCAGATGGCAAAGTTAGTTTTTCTCTCTTCAAATTTTGGAGTTCCAACTTTTTAGGAAATGTTAATACGTACCTTTGTCTGGTCTGAATGAGCGTTTATATAATATCCTAGAAATAGTTATTAGACTTGTAACCTCCCCTGAATTTGAGGAGATGTAAGGGTTTAGGAATAACTTCCACAACTGTTTAAGAGTTACATTTTTCTCATATAACAGTCACTGGAAGTTAGGCGCTTGATAAGAAGTCGTGATACACACTCAAGAATTTTCCTAAGTGTCTAGGGGTCCTCCTGTTGAGCGTACCTCGCTTCCAAAGGAGGTCGTTCTCCTATGGATGACCTTCTTACGGATGAGGTTGATCGCTCCCTTGGACAAGACAGTGCGGTTTTGTCAATCTTGGCCATGGAGGCTTGTCCAGGCATCTTCCTGCATGGATAAGGTTCTCATTAATGAGATTCTTGTACTTTTGCTCTACTGGTCTTGTCCTGAACGACCTTCATGGACGATATTAGAGTTGTATTTTATCATCCTCATCAGTTGCCCCCTTGTCCATGGGTCGTCTAGGGAATGTATAAGCTGACGCCATTCTTTGGACGTGTGCCTTTATGTTAGCGGTTAGATGTGCCACGTGTCATGATTTAATTGGCTACTGGTCACATCGACTTATTTTTTTAGGAACATGCCATGTGTCAACTTTTGGGTGGTTGCGTCACTTCAGGTACTGGAGTTCTCTACCTATAAATAGTGAAATTCCTCCGCTACCCTTTCTATTTCTGAAATTTTATTCTTTGACATCCCTCGTCTTAGCACCTCATCTAGAAGTTTCCTGCGTCCATAGCTTCCCTTTGTCTAGATCCAGGTATTTTCTCCACCCTCGTCCTCAAGTTTTAAGCTTTTTCAAAGAATATCTGAAATAGTCCTTTCTTCATCTAGCAATAGTGTTGACAAAGCCATAGACGAGTATCATGACCCTAGCAGTTTTAGTGATAGTAGTAGCAATAGCAGCAATGGGGGAAACACTACGGACGAGTATAAGTCTGGCGTCCCTAGGATTCCTTTAGAGGTATTTTAGGAAAGCCTTAGGACGAGGGCTGAGTCCTGGTCTAGGGCAGGTACAAGTGCCCCCTCGTCTTCTGCTCAAGACAAGGAAGAGGTAGTTTATAACTACACTGTTGGGATTGCCTTTAAGACAGACTAGAGAAAATTAGATCTCCTTAAGACTTGGTATCAACTAGGGTACCTGTGCGTGGGGAGTGGTGTTGTCAACCCAGTTTTGGCGTTGGCATTTATGAGGCTTACCTTTCGGGGGGTTTAAGGTTGCCTCTTAATGCCTTCGCTAGGGAGTTGCTTACTAGGTTAGGTTTAGGTATATGTCAATTTAACCCTAATGCATGGAGGCTAATTGTCTCTATGCAAGTTTTATGGAGGAAGGTGTTTGAGGAGAATCGTCCTCTTACTGTGGATGAGTTCCTCTTTTGCTATAAGCCCCCCAAGATTAACCAATCCCTTGGCTTTTATCCGTTCACAACTAGAGGGAGAGATTATAGGCTGATTAAGTCCTTAGTTACCTCAAATAGGAGATGAAAGACGGAGTTCTTCTTCATCTCTGGCTTTTAGGCTGGATGCCCTATTGAGGTTGATAAGGACCCATTCCCTCCCTACACTGGAGAGTTAGGGAACCTTCGTCATGAAGGTAAGTCTGTGGCTGTCACTTCACTTTTTGTTATTCACTTTTAATTGTAGTCGCATAATCACCCACTCTTCATTTTCTTTTATTTTTCTTTTTCTTTTTTTTTTCTTTTTTTTTTTAGGTATTAGACGTCCTCATTTGAGCAGGTTTTATCTTGAACAAGTTTAGAAGGCACGTCTATATACTAACAGGACTTTCCATTCCTTGATAAGCCTTCAACGTCTTGCCACCTGGGGGTTAGGTCCAAAGTCGTCCGTTGAAGCTATCGCTCACAAGGTCGCTGTTCACAAACGTAAGTTCTTTCCTTTCTTTCTTTTCCTTTTTTTTTTTTTTTTTTGAAGAACTGACATCTTTTTATTTAGGAATGACAACGATGAAAGAGAATAAAGGTAAAGAAGTAGTAGACGAGGCAACTGGTCAGGGAGTACAATCCCAGCCTCGTCTGTCTACTGGTGATAAAAGAAAAAGCTTGTCATTAGGGGTTGATTTAGGGAACCTCCCAAGTAGGCGCAAGGAGAAAAAGGCCAGGCATAGGTCGTCCAAGCCTTAGGACGTCCAAACTCAGGACGACCAACCTAATCCTTTCCTCGTCCCTCAGAGTTATTATGGACATTGATTCAAAACCAAAGGATCCTCCATCTTTGCAAATACCTTCTAGGGTCAATGTTCCAGCCTCGTCTCAACCTTCTCAATAGGTGCCTCAAAACCTTCTTGAGAACGAGGACTTGGCTTAGGAAAGTTTTGAGAAGGTTGTGACGGACATGGATGTGACGGCATGTTACAACATGTCCTTGAAGGATTTTGAGCACTCTGGTGTTCATGGCCTTTTTAAGGTATGTACTCTTTATATATATTTATCTCATCCTGCCATTAGCACACATGTATGTATTATAATAAAATTTTAATCTATGCAAGCAATGTCTAAGTTCATCGCCGCGTCCAGGCAGGTAATTGAACTAAACAAGACGAGGATTTTATTGGAGAGGACGGTCAAGAAGGGAAAGGACGAGTCCAAAAGGTGGGCTGAGGTGGCTGCTAAGGCTAAAGACGATGCAAAAAAGCTGCAAAATCACGTCGATGAGTTAGAGGCTAAAGTCAAAGAGAAGGATGCTCGTCTTGATCTCTTTCAGAAGAAGAATGACGAGTTAAGTGTCCTCCTTGAAAAAGCTCAGGGAGACGCAGTTAAGAGTTTAAAGCATCTAAAGAATTCACTAATTTAATGGATACCAACTATGAAGCTGGGTTTGAAGATTTCAAGATGGACGCCATGGAGAAATTCCCTATGATTGACTTCAGTTCCATTAAACTCAACCTTGGTGGGGCTGCTACAAGCTCCCTCCTCCAGGCGAGCTCAGAAGACATCAATGTAGAGGACGATGCTACCACATTGCCACCTCAAGACAACCCCAATGCTGACACCCTTCTTGCTTGAAGACGAAATGTTTAACTTATTCAATTGTTAGTTTGTTTTTCTTTTGGTTTGGTCCATTGTTTTTAGGACCTTTATTAAGATGTATTTAAATACAGTTACCTCATCCAGAGTGCTTTGGGCAAGTTTATTAACAATTGGCTTTTAAGTTTGTAAAGGTTTTTGGACGGAGGTCGTCTACCCTTTTTAAACTTTAATTGAACGTTTACTTTTATTCATTATTTATTGTATGGACGAGTTTATTCCCTACTCATCATTAATGTTATTCGATTTAAACAACGCCCCATTCTAAATGTTGGAGGGTTGTCCATGTGGTTTTCTATTGGATGGCCCATTCATGCATGGACGTCTTTACTAGCCATTCAAATTTTTCGAAGTGTGACTTGTCCCAGGAGTGAGGATGATGACTTTGTCAACCCTTTTTCCTAGTCCGTAGACTGGGCAATTGGTATTTGTCTTTCGTCAAGACGTTCTCTAGTGTTTTACTCGTCCTAGGTCACTGGAATGTCTTGGCTAGATGCTCGTCCACAGACTTAAATGTTTCAGCATGTATGACTTTTTGTTGTCCGTCTGTTTTTTTTTTTTTTAGACGAGTGTGCCTTAGCTTATTTTTCTTTGCTTTATCCACATTTCGAGGAAAGCTTATGAACGTTACATCCCTACGTCCAGAGATTTTCGTTCGTCTTAGGCTTTTGCCTTTCTGTGGACACTATTATGGAATTTAGATTTATGCATTAAATACATTAAAAACCAAAATCATATTATTATATAAACATCGTCCACAAATATGACACATGCTTAGAAGTCAGTGCCTTAGGAAAATACTTAGAAAAATACTTAAATGTACATAACCTCGTCTTTCACAAAAATGTCTGTAGACGGTGCAAAAGTTTAAGAACTAATGCACTTTTTATTCTTAAAACACACCATGGTAGTAATAAGAACACAAGTGTGGGAGTGAGGATATAGTGTGGTTCGAGGAGGAACTTCCTTTTTATAATAAGAGAGGAAATATTTAAATATAGGTTTGGTTGAAAGTGTAACTGTAGTTAAGTTTCATTATCTACAAATCAAATGAGTCATCGTCTAAAAAGGCCAAGAAAGAAACAGAACTAAAGAAACAGAGAGTTTTTAGAGTAAAAATGCCAAATACCAAAAATAAATAAATAAATAAATATGGGTTTTGAGAACTGAGATTGATTTTGGGGGGAAGGGGGATCTTTTAAAAAGAGAACGATTTTTAGTTATTGACTAATATTTGAGACTTAATTAGTATTTTCACAAGTAAAAATACACTCACATTAGATAAAATTTGGGACCTTCTTTCATACGGAGGCCTTGAGTGATTACTTAACTCACCAAATCCTTAAGTCAACCCAAGAGTGGAAAAGATGTCTACAATTCTCTTTAAGCGTCCATGCTTTTTAAATTTCCCCTACAAGTACCATTGAAATTATAAATTATACAAAAGGTACTTAAAAAACCACCCAAGATTTTGTGGGAAAAAAATGACACTATTCTGTCTTTAGCTTGTTTGTTATAATTTTTTTTTCCTTTAACTTTTTAATGAAAAAGACTATAACCCAAAATTTTTTAGAAATTTCTAGTGTGATGAAGGGTTATCACTTATCATTTATTAGTAAGTAAAAAAATGATGTTAATGGTATGTCCATTTGAGAACCAGTAAGAATTTACCACACCAATAATTTGTAAATAATGGCCCCTTTAGATATTTCCTAAAAATATGTAATCCATTCATATAATAGACTAGTGCATTTTTTTATTCTCTCTAAGTACCCTTATGTCAGAAATAGCTCATTAAATTAAAGTGTATTTAATTTATATCATATGTAATTTAATTATGTTTTATTTTTATTAAATTGACTTGCATATTTTTAGACATGTCAAGACTCAAGACATACACTACCGCACACTCTTGGTGTGATGGTCATCGCTCCACAAGTATAAGTACTTGTACAATGTGGGGGGGTGCAAAGGTTAAGGTTCAAGTCTCTGAAAGAGAATTTCACACACATATACACTTAGATTAGGCTAGAGTATAATTTATATCATATATATATACATATATATATATATAAAGACTCAAGACATACTTTTTTTTTTTTTTTTAAATATATAAAGACTTACTTAATGTAAATATTTAAGTTTACATATGAAAATATCATAGATTAAATCAAAATTACAAACATTCCATGTATAAGCAATAAATAAATGCAATATATATCTATATATATAGCTTAACCTCTCTTGAAAAAATTTTCTAACTTCACCACTGCCTATGCCACATTGTGATAACAATTGCGTTATCCAAAAAAGGGAAAAAAAAAAAAAAAAAGTCCACAAACTTGAATGTAAGCCTCCTTTCATTGTAAAAGGCCCAAAATATTATTAAAAAAAAGTATATAATTTTTTTCAAATGATTGTGCGCCTTTTTTTTTTTTTTTTTTTTTATCAGTGATGCTAGGAATACTACACACTTTACTATAGGCTTACAAACCAACATGTCCCTAATCATTAAAAAGCAATTCAAATAGTCACTAATTATGTTATTGAAGTTTATCAATCATTGTTATTATCATATTATATTGTGAACATTTGTAGTACCTTTAACATTATATTGTGAACATTTTTTTTTTAAATTTCAGAAAATGAGACAAATATAAATTTAATCCAAATTGAAACCCTAAAATGATTCCCAAAAAAAAAAAAAAAGTTACAAATGTGTTAGATCATCAATGATGATTAATCTTCCCTAATAGTTTGAGACTTTAATTTTTTTGTAAACTAATCTCCCATAAAATCCCTCACCAAATAATATCTAAAAGTAGCTATATCCAAAATAAAGTAATTTTCTTTAAAAAAAATTATATATATATATATATATATATTGTGGGGGCGGAAGTATCAAAGTACATGTTTTGGACCTTGGGCCTGATTCGAGAGTATCAACTTCTCCAAAGGGTCGCAAGACGAAGACGAGGGCACCTAACTTGAGGGCCCATAAGTCCACCGTTGGGCCATTGGCCATTGAGAGAGGTCCAAGGAGAAGGGTCTCCTTGGACCAACTAGAACAAAGGCCACAAGGCACACCTTAACGCCTAAAGAGAAATCCAGGAAGCTCGGCAAGGAAGGCTACACTCTAGCGGCATGCAAGAGAGGAGAACAAGTGGGACATATCCCACAGAAAGCTGCCACCATCGCATTAAAGGCTTCACACCTACCCCTCTGACCGCATTAATAAAGAAGCGACATCTGTTGGGACGAAGAGCAGCCTTATAGCCGCCCGGGGAAGATTTCAAGAGAACGGGGGATGGAAAAGAGATCTGCATTAAAGGACTCCATGAAAAGAGGCACGGGGATGAGGATATAAATAGAACGGGAGAGAGCATTAGTAAGGGACTTTTTTGGTTGGAAAAACTTCCTTCAGAAGAAGAAGTGAAACCAATACAGAACGTCCTCGGCTCACACCGGGGAGAACTTACACTGCACCAAGATCTCATTGCGTGTAATCGTGGACTCAGCCCAACATTGTTGTTGTCCATCGTCCTAGGAATTCTAGGTTTCAAGCCCATCCTCTACAAATTTTATTGTTTAGGCCTTTTGGGCCTGCCCCTGTCATGCACCTGGGTTCAGGCCTGATTTGTGTCCTTACAAATAGCGCCGTCTATGGGAAACCTTGAGTTAAAGGACGTGAAGCATCATGGAAGGCTCAGGTTCACATCATGTAGAGTCCATGGGATCCCAGCATGAGGATCACCTCTCACAGCTAGAGCAGGAAAGAGATCGAGAGACTAGCGTGCGTATAGAGCATACGCATAGGAGGAGTCATACACGGGTTGGAAGAAGAACCTCCCATGAAAAGAGTGTCAAAGCCATGCAAAAAGAGATTTACCATCTGAAAAAGAAGCTGCGTCGAGAGAAACGACGGCGTACTCCCTCCCCTTCAGATCCTTCTTCAGTAGCAGCGGCAGTCCCAGGTCAAAAACCCCTCCCACTGAATCCTCTTCTTACGAGGACGACTACCCTTGTGACCTTAAGAGCAAGAAGACCTCTAGGGGCTTGGCTAACAACGCTTTGAGCAAGGCGCTCTACCAAATCTCCAAATCGCCTTTCACTCGTAGGATTGAGAGGGGAAGGCTTCCGAGGCGGTTTACCCGACCAACTTTCACCATTTACAACGGACGGACAGACCCAGTGAAACACGTGAGCCACTTCAACCAGAGAATGACGGTGCACTCTAAGAACGAGACCTTGATGTGCAAAATCTTCCCCTCTAGCCTGGGACTTGTCGCAATGAGATGGTTCAACAGCCTGAATGCAAGCTCTGTTGATTCCTTCATGGAGCTCACCAAGGCATTTGGGTCACACTTCATCACCTACAGCAGGATGCCTCGGCCCTTGGATTCATTATTGTCCATGGCCATAAGAGAGGGGGAGACCCTCAAGACGTACTCCGACAGATATTGAGAAATGTTCAATGAGATCGATGGGGACTTTGATGATGTTGTCATAAGCACCTTTAAGGTCGACCTTCCAAACGAGCACGATCTGAGGAAGTCCTTGACCAAAAGGCCTATCAAGAGCGTGCGTCGGCTTATAGATCGCATCGACGAGTACAAGCGGGTTGAGGAAGATCAGCTGCAAGGAAAGGGGAAGGCGAAGGCGAAGGCTATCCCTTAAGAGAGAAGGGATTTCAGGTCGGACAAAAACAACAACAGTAGGCCGAGGAAGGAATTCATTGGGCAGCCTAGGCCGCGCAAGTGGTCAGTACCGAGTTCCGCGAACCCATGCAACAGGTGTTTGAGAAAATTTGTCATGAACCATATTTCAGGTAGCACAGCAAGATGTTAGGGGATCCCACGAAGCGTAACCAGAACCTCTGTTGCCAATACCATCAAGAGAAAGGTCACATAACAGAGAACTGTAGGAATTTGCAAAATTATCTAGAGCAGTTAGTGAAGGAGAGGAAGTTGAAGTAATTCTTACATCGGCTTGATCGGCAGGCAGAGCATCCTGGTCCGGCCAATCAGGGTAACAGCATTTCAAGACCCTATTTGGGAACGATTAATGTCACTCTCGCCGCTTCTGGAACAACCGGTTCTTGCCCTTCCAGGGTGATGTCTGTCGCGCAAGCCCTCTGTTAGGACATATGTATTTCAAGTCTGTGAACATATGTCGCTATTTTATGTAATTAGCTTATCCTTAGACAAAATGCACTTTACTTGTAATTGGGTAGATTTAGGATGAGTTTAACACTTCAAGAAACAGTGGTTCAAGATTAAGTGTTGAAGCCGTCAAAGTCTATCCAAGAAACAAGCAAGGAAGTGCACGTTTTTAAAGCTCGACACATACCTCGACAGATGCATCTATCGAGCTTTAAAGAAGCTGTTTTGCCCGAGCCTCGACAGCTTCTCGACACCTCTCGACACCTCTATCTGTCGAGAATTAAAGAAAACAGATTTCCAAGTCTGTTTCAAGTCTAATCCGTGAGACTTCTTTTCTCCTAACCCTAGACATATAAAAGGATTATTTTAAGGGCCGTCAAGCAGAAGCAGAAGATACAAGTTGCACATTCTTTGAGAACTTGTTGTTTATGCAATTTGTGATCAAAAAGACAAAGTTCGTGCCCTAGTTCATCTCTGATGATTTGAAGAACTTTGCAGCCAACTCTCTCTCTCTCTAGTTGGTAATTGAAGTCGCGTACTGGGATCCGCGCATCTGGTTAGTCACGTACTGGGAGCTGTGCATTGAAAGGAGAAACTGTCACTACAGAACAAGTCTAATTGGGTATTAGGGTAAGAGTTCAACTGTAGGTTGGTGAGGTACTGGGATTCCTTACTTGTAACTGCTTGCTGTGATAATAGTGGAGTTTCGGGAGTGGTGACCTCAAATCACCCGGTGGGGTTTTTGCCGTAAGGGTTTTCCCCATTCGTGAACAAATCACCGTGTTATTTATTTTCCGCTGCATAACTTAGTTTCGGTGATTTGTTTGTGCTGCCACGTGATATTGCATGTTAATTTGATTAATTAAAAACTGGGCTAATTAATTAATCTAAGTTATCACAAGGGGTCAACGCATTTGTGGCCTGTCACCCTCGCCGAGAACTCTAGCTCTGAGCTGAAGAGGATGAAGGGTGATATACCTCCAATTCTGGGCTTCTCGGACGTGGGCAAAGTGGGGACCATCCAGCCGCACGATGATGCCTTGGTCATCACGTTGAGAATAAGAGGCTACGATGTAAAGAGGGTAATGGTAGACCAAGAAAGCGGTGCAAACATTATGTACCCTAATTTGTTCAAGGGGCTGAACTTAAGGCTGGAGGATCTTTCGGCCTATGATTTCTCCTCTGATAAGCTTCGAGGGGAAAGCAATCGCCCCGAAGAGGCAAATTAGGCTGCCTGTGTAGTCAGGCCCAGCGATAGTTAAAGTGGATTTCATCGTGGTCGACGCGTACTCTCCCTGCACGGCCATTGTAGGGAGACCATGGCTGCACACCCTGGGCACTATCTCTTCGACTCTCCACGCCAAGGTGAAGTTTCCGTTTGGCGATCAGGTTGAGGAAATTATTGAGAGTCAGTCCGCGGTGAGACAGTGCCTAATAGCCATAGCTTTACGCGAACCGGAGCCGGAGCCCTCGGCCTCAGCTACGCTTACCTCATAGCAACTAGCTTCTTCTGCCACGACTGGGGAAATTGTGGCAGAATAACCAACATGTGAAAGATTGGATAGAGTTCTTATGGATGGTGACCCCGAAAGGTTCTTCCAAGTAGGGGCCCAATTGCTAGCCGAGGAGAAGGAGGAGTTACTCGCGTTCTTAAAGAAGAACCTTGACGTGTTCTTAAAGAAGAACCTTAACGTGTTCGCATGGGATACCTACGAGATTCTAGGGATCGACCCAAATTTCATTTGTCACCACCTGAACGTCAACCCAACTGCAGTGCCGAAGAGGCAGCCACTACGTCGCTCTTCCAAAGAACATTTCGACGCCGTTAAAGAGGAAGTCATCAGACTTAAGAGAGTTGGGGCTATCAAGGAAGTATTCTATCCTAAGTAGTTGGCGAACATAATCGTGGTGAAGAAGAAAAGTGGGAAATGAAGGGTATGCATGGATTTCATGGATCTGAACAAGGCTTACCCCAAGGACTCTTTCCCAATGCCTCGCATAGATCAGTTGGTGGACGTGACAGTTGGCCACCCTCGGATGAGTTTTCTAGATGCCTTTCAAGGATACCACCAAATACTCTTGGCTTTAGAGGACCAGGAGAAGACAGGTTTTGTCACCCCCACCGACAACTATCATTACAAGATAATGTCTTTTGGCTTGAAGAATGCTGGGGCTACCTACTAAAGGATGATGACTAGGATGTTCGAGGCACAATTAGGAAAGACTGTCGAAATATATGTGGATAACATGGTTGTAAAGAGTAAGGCAATACCTATGCATGTGGCCGACCTGAACCACACTTTCCAGACGTTAAGAAAGCACAAGTTGTATTTGAATGCCTCTAAGTGCTCCTTTGGCGTGGGGTCTGGCAAGTTTCTAGGTTACATGTTCACTCATAGAGGGATCAAGGCCAACCCTGCCCAAATCACAGCAATCCGCAATTTGCAACCTCCTCGGAATCCAAAGGAAGTCCAAAGGCTAGCAGGGATGACGACCGCTCTCAATAGGTTCATCTCTCGTTCTGAGACAGATGCCGACCCTTTTTCCAACTTTTAAATAAGTGGAGGGGATTTGAATGGACCGAAAAATATTCCATAGCTTTCCAACAGCTAAAGGAATACCTCTCTCAGCCACCCATTATGTCTCGCCGGATGTAGGTGAAGTTTTGTTCGCATATATAGTCGTGGCTATTCATGCCGTTAGCTTAGTTCTGATACGAGACGACGATGGTGTGTAGAGGCCAGTCTATTATGTAAGCAAGTCTCTGCAGGAAGCCGAGATACGATATTTACCATTGGAGAAAGCGATTCTAGCCGTGGTGCATGGGACGTGCTGGCTCCCGCACTACTTCCAATCTCATACGGTCGTTGTGCTAACTCAACTCCCCCTCAAGTCCGTGTTACGGAGTGTTGACTACTCCAACAAGATCGCCAAATGGAGAACTATCCTAGGAGCCTTTGACATCAAGTACATGCCTCGCACCTCCGTAAAGGGGCAGGTCTTTGCCAACTTAGTGGCGGAGTTTACTGAGCCTCCTGTGGAAAAAAACCCTAAAGGGTGGGGCATGGATGGAAAATCAGTCGGCGTGATCTCAAGTGAGAAGTCCCCGGTGTGGAAGGTATATGTGGACGGAGCAGCCAACCAGAGGGGTTCAGGCGTAGGGATAGTTCTGATATCCCCGGAGGGAATCGTCTTGGAGAAGTCTTTAAAATTGGCATTCTCGACTACTAACAATGAAGTCGAGTACGAAGGTCTGCTAGTGGGAATGGACATAGTTCAAAAAATGAGGGAAAATTGGTGCAAGTGTTCTCGAATTCGCAGCTGGTGGCCGGCCAGGTGGAAGGAAAGTTGGAAGCCAAGGAACCAAGAATGCAAGGGTATCTATCCCATTCCCAATACTTACAGTCCAAATTTAAGTCCTTTGCAATATCGCACATCTCGAGGAATAGGAATACCCACGCCGACTCGTTGGCCACGCTCGCAACCACCTCGGCCCTTGGCCTATCCCGGGTCATCCTCGTTGAAGACTTGTTGAAGCCCACTAGGACAAGCATTAATGCCATCTAGATTCACCAGGTCAGAACGGGACCTAGCTAGATGGATCCAATAGTGTCCTTCCTTAAAAATGATGTCTTACCGCAAGAAAAGTCTGAAGTGGACAAGATACAAAGAAAAGCTCTGCTATTCTGGCTATCCGAGGATGAGAAACTGTATAAACGCTCCTTCTTAGGACTTTACCTGCTGTGCGTATATCCCGAAGCAATGGAGCCACTCTTGGAGGAGCTGCATGAGGGAATATGTGGTAGCCACATGGGAAGAAAGTCACTAGCCCATAGAGCCCTCACCCAGGGATACTAGTGGCCGAACATGCAGAGGGAAGCGCAAGAGTAAGCGAGAAAGTGTGATCAATGTCAGAGGTTTGCTCCCAACATTCGTCAGAGGTGGGGTGTCTTTAACCCTTTAACTAGCCCTTGCTCGTTCGCTCAGTGGGGTTTGGATATAGTGGGACCATTCCCCAAGGCATCGGGGAATTAAAGATGGATGCTCGTCGGGACGGACTACTTCACCAAGTGGGTCAAGGCAGAGCCCCTCTCAAACATTAGGGATGTGGATGCAAAGAAGTTCGTCTAGAAGAACATCATTACTAGGTTTGGGGTCCCACACGCCCTCATCTCGAATAACGGCCTGCAGTTTGATAATAGAGCCTTCAGAAAATACTGTGGGGACTTTGGCATCACAAATAGGTATTCCACCCTAGCCTACCCGCAAGGGAATGGCCAGGCCGAAGCGGTCAACAAAATGATAGTTAGTGGACTCAAGAAAAGGCTAAACAATGCCAAAGGCAGGTGGGTAGAGGAAGTGCCACATGTGCTCTAGACTTATCGAACTACACCACGAAGGTCCACGGGAGAGACACCCTTTTTGCTGGCTTATGGTGCTAAGGCTATGATCCCCGTGGAAATGGGGTTTTCGACGATGAGGACGCGCTCCTTCACCCCAGGAGATAATGACAATTTTCTGCAGAAGGGGCTGGACTTGATTGAAGAGAGGCGAGAGAATGCTATGGTTTGGCTAGCTTACTATCAATAGAAGCTCAAGCAAGATTATGACTCCCACGTGAAGTCGAGGCCCCTCGCTCTTGGTGACTTAGTCCTAAGGAAAGTTGTGGGAACCGCTAAGGACCCAGCATGGGGAAAGTTAGCCCCAACCTGGGAGGGGCCCTATCGAGTAACCTCAGTGGCTGGTATAGGGTCGTATTATCTTGCTGACCTAGATGAAAAGGCTGTAAAACAACCTTGGAATGTAAATAACCTTCGAAGGTACTACTATTAATAAAAGGCGCTATTGTCATCTGTACAGATATTACTATGTTGCGTTAGTTATTAGTTTGTTGGCCTTCAATATCAAGCAAAAATTCAATATTAAGCAAAAACTCAATATCAAACAAAGGCTCAATGTTTACTAAGTGTTAATGTCAACCTCAGCTATGCTGGGTCCTCGGACCACCTGCTTTGAAAAAATTTAACACGCAGTTCTTTTTTACTAAGTGTTAATGTCAACCTTAGCTATGCCGAGTCCTCGGACTACCTGCTTTGGGAAAATTTAACATAAAGTTCTTTTTTACTAAGTGTTAATGTCAACCTTAGCTATGCCGGGTTGTCAGACCACCTGCTTTGGGAAAATTTAACATAAAGTTCTTTTTTACTAAGTGTTAATGTCAACTTTAGCTATGCCGAGTCCTCGGACCACCTGCTTTGGGAAATTTTAACATGTAGTTCTTTTTTACATTTAACATAGTTCTTTTTTACTAAGTGTTAATGTCAACCTTAGCTACGCCGGGTCCTCGAACCACCTACTTTGAAAAAATTTAACATAAAGTTCTTTTTTACTAAGTGTTAATGTCAACCTTAGCTATGCCAGGTCCTCGGACCACCTGCTTTAAGAAAATTTAACATGCAGTTCTTTTTTACTAAGTGTTAATGTCAACCCTAGCTATGCCGGGTCCTCGGACCACCTGTTTTGGGAAAATTTAACATAAAATTCTTTTTTACTAAGTGTTAATGTCAATCTTAGCTATTCCGAGTCCTCGGACCACCTACTTTGGGAAAATTTAACATGAAGTTCTTTTTCTACTGAGTGTTAATATCAACCTTAGCTATGCCGGGTCCTTAGACTATCTGCTTTGGAAAAATTTAACACTAAGTATGGAGTAGACACTTAGCGTAAAATTCATTTTTCCAAGGGCTGAGTAACCTACTTTGGCGGTTGGATTGGACGTGTCAATCACTATTAAGGATAAACTGTTGTTGATGTGTTTCTAAGCATACTTCCGAGCATTTAGGTGCTTGCTTCAGGCCTCTTTATGTCAGTAAAATAGGGTTGTTCCCTTGTTAGTTCGTTGTTTCTTAGCTTAAGCATTGTGATGATCCAAACTGTATACCCTAAGGCACTGAGTTATTTAAGCCACGTATACAACTTATGACACAATAAGACGTAGTGCACGGCAGTGGATGGGACACGTAAGGAAATCAAATTCAAATGCCTTAGAATTATCATTAAAATGGCAAGCATCTACATTAAAGCTGAAAAGGAAATTTACAAGGTAATGCTGAATATAAACTCCTTAAGGGGAAAAACTACACGAGGAGGGAGCCCAAGGTGTCCTACTCCTTAATCTTCAGTGGAGGGTCTTTTCCCAACTTCGCAGAGGACTCTTTGGCCTGACCCTCCACTTCTGCTCGCTTCAGCTCAGCCTCAGACGGGACCTGGATGTGCTTTCCTTTGTCCTTCGCCTTGGGTAGAGGCATAACTCGGTCAGCTGGCTCGTCCGACCCCTTCTCGGCCTTATCACCCTGTTCTCCTTCTTTATCAGAAGCAGCAACTTCTTTGGGGGGAGGAACTAGCTCCTGGATGGAGGGAGGCAGCGTCGGGGCCGCAATCTCAAGAGCAACAGAAGTGGATGGAGGGTCTTCGATCACTCTGATATCCTCGGGATACCAGACCTTCTCTGCTCCCCTCCACTCAGAGTTAGCAGGAACTCCTGCCACGTTTAGGGCTTCCCTGCATAACTCCGCCAACTCTTCGGCTAGTCGGTTCTCTGTCGCCTCGACCCCTTCATTGTACGCGGCTTTGGTGGTGGCCTCCACGGTCTCCCTTATAGCGTGAGCCGCTTCTTTGGCCTGGGCAAGCTCCCTTTTCAAGTCCGAGACCTCCTGCCCGGCTTTAGACAGTGCCTCGTCCTTTTGGTACAGCAGTTTGCGTTACCCTTCCACCTGGGCCTCTGCGGTCTTTAGGCCAGCGTTGGCACTTTTCCTTTCATTTTGTTCATGGGTCAACTTGGCGGCTAGGTTGCTCTTTTCAGCCTCGGCGCGACCCAATTCCTTCTCGACCTCCACCCTGGCCGTCTGCTAGGCCTTTGCCTGGTTCTAGTCGTTCCCCCACTAATTGTTCAGCAACAAAAACCTCCTAGATGGCCTGCGGAGAGGTGTTTCGACAAACGCACAGAAAAGTAAAATATGTGAAGGTTTAAGTGATAACAACGAATCGAAAGGGATGGGGTAGCACGTACCAAACCCAGGTCCCTCTTCAGGGAGAGGAAAATGCACATTTGACCCATCCTCCCCAGGTCCTCCATGTCCTTTGGCAAAAGGTGACTGTTCTAGGGCATTAACCAGATGAACGGCATAACCCCTCTAGAAGTCCCTTATGCTAGCTTGGAGAGGTATCGGGGTCCCGTCCACCTCTAGCACAGGGGACTAGCTGGACTCCCCGCAGCACACCTCGGCCTGCCCACGACACTCCTCGCTCTCAATGGATGAGGCGCGCGCCCCGCCCTTAGCTACTTGCTGTTGTTGTTACTGTTTTTGCTTCTGCTCCCGTTCCTTATTCTCCTCCTTGCTCTTGTTTCTCCTCTTCTTTGGGAGGTTTGGAGTGGGAAGAAGTGGGTCAGAAGAAGACAGAGGCGGTGGCAGCCTCAGCTAAGACCCAGAGGCGTCCCTTTTGGAAGCTTGTGTGCCCCTTCTAGCGAAGAGAGATTTGAGAGTCGCCATTTCTTCTTCTTCCTCGGAGGAGTCTTCCGGTCGGGTAATAATCAATCCCTCAATACCGGAGTTCCTGTCCGAGTTGCTCTCCTCTTCGTTCGAGATGTCGACCACGTGACCCTCCAAAGGTCTTTCTGCCTCCTCTAGACGAAACCGATCTAACTCTTCGTCGAGGGACGAGGGGGAAGCTGCAGATTCTCCTTGGACGACTTGGGTTTCCTGTTTCACTACAAGAGGGATGGCTTCAACGGTGCGTCCGTAGAGGATGGTGGACGGGTCGTCAGGTAGAGCGTGGGGGGTGAGAAAGTCAGGTTTGGATACGTCTATCTTCGGGTGTCTTCGGTCACCTGCAATGATGGCGTTGTCGACCTCTTGGTAAACATTCGACAAGGGTTGGTACCCCAGTATGAGGTGGGCGGCCCTCACCTATAGGTCTTCGTTCACAAAGACCTCAGATCTCAAAACTCTGTTGAGGTTTGAGATGTTAACTTCGCTCAGGCGAGGCGATGTGTGCCGTTTGTCTGCAAGAGAGACAGCAGAGAAACCAAGCATGGTTAGATGCAAACAACAAATCAAGCAAAGAAAGCATCAAAGGGCAATGAATCTACTTAAAAAAGCTAAAAGGGGCAAGACTTTAAACCGAAATTTTTAAATCCTAGGGAGTCACACCTGGCTACCCCTCTTTCACTGGGCAATGGGGACTGTCGTACCATATCCCAGTGGCGATAAGGTAGTCATTCTTCATGTCTTTATTAGACTTGGGAAGGCAGGATATGAGTCTAACAACGTTAGACCTCGATTTGAGGTAATAGCCTACGTCTTTCAACCGGTGGCACTCATACAAATAGACGACATTATGCCATGTGAGGCGCAAGCCCATCTGCTCGTTTAGAGCATCGACGCAACCTAAGACCCTAAACATATTGGGTGTACACTGGTCGGGACATAACCTATGGTTGCGGAGGTACTCGCTGGTCATGTTTTTCATAGGGAGTGTCATCCCACCCTCTAAGAAGGCGATTATAAGGATGACAACTTGCCCCTCTTTCCTAGAGTCTGCTACGGCTTCTGGGGGGCAATATTCTAGACTCACCTCCGGAGGAATGTGGTATTTAGCCCGGAATCTTTCCATGCTGGAAGCCGTATCTACTAGACACTTAAACCTACCCATTGGATCGGAACAAGAGCAAAGATTTAGAAAGAAAAGGGAGAAAGGTTGACTACCGAGGGGAAAGGTTTCGATGAAAGGGAAAACTTACTGGAGAAAGGTGTACGATATTTTGAAAAGCTTCTTGAAAGAGAATGAGGTTGAACACTCCCAGGACTTGTCTGCTCTTTGGGAGTAATGGCGGATGTCACGGTTATCTAAACGTTTTGGATGATTGAAGGGCGGCGGTTCGTGAAGGTTATCCTGCTCGAATTTTTGGGAAGAAAGCCAAACCGTTGGATCCACATCTCACCGTAGAACGTGGGCAAAAGGAAGTTACTGAATGCAATTAATACGGGCGTTGCGGATTACAAAGTGTCAAGAGCTTGTGCAGAACGCGCAGGAGGATTTCTCACTAGCAGCATTTAGGAGATCACGTGGAGACAGCACTCGCAAGTCAAAAACCTATTTTTCTCCTTGGATCGGAGCCAAATATATTTTTGAGGGGCTATTGTGGGGGCGGAAGTATCAAAGTACATGTTTGGACCTTGGGCCTGATCCGAGAGTATCAGCTTCTCCAAAATGTTGCAAGACGGAGACGAGGGCACCTAACTTGAGGGCCCATAAGCCCACTGTTGGGCCATTGGCCATTGAGAGAGGTTCGAGGAGAAGGGTCTCCTCGGACCAACTGGAACAAAGGCCACAAGGCACACCTCAACGCCTAAGGAGAAATTCAAGAAGCTCGGCAAGCAAGGCTACACTCTAGCGGCATGCAAGAGGGGAGAACAAGTGGGACATACCCCACAGAAAGCTGCCACTACCACATTAAAGGCTTCACACCTACCCCTCTGGCCGCATTAATGAAGAAGTGACATCTGATTGGACAGAGAGCTACCTTATAGCTGCCCGGGGAAGATTTCAAGAGAACGGGGGATGGGAAAGGGATCTGCATTAAAGGACTCCATGAAAAGTGGCACGGGGGTGAGGATATAAATAGAACGGGAGAGAGCGTTAGCAAGGGACTTTTTTGGTTGGAAAAACTTCCTCTAGAAGAAGAAGTGAAACCAATATAGAATGTCCTCGGCTCACATCCGGGGAGAACCTGCACTGCACCAAGATCTCATTGCGTGTAATTGTGGACTCAGCCCAACATTGTTGTTGTCCATCGTCCTAAGAATTCTAGGTTTCAAGCCCATCCTTTACAAATTTTATTGTTTAGGCCTCTTGGGCCTGCCCCTGTCACGCACCTAGGTCCAAGCCTGATTTGTGTCCTTACATATATATATATATATATATATATATATTTTGTTAAAATTTATGCTTAAATTATGATATTCAATTATTTATATGAAATTAACCTTAATTTTTAGGTAGTATTATTCGATAAATTAACCTTGATTTGATTAACATTAATTAATTATATATATAAAGGATTCACATAAATCTTATGTCTTAGACCCCAAATTATATTGGGCTGGCCCTGGGGACATGAAATCAAGTTAGATGATTCAAAAAGAAAAGACCTTGAAGAGCTTCTTAACCATTTTACTAACGATGTCGGAGCGGAGGTGTCCTTCATGCGACCATATACACTATACACTGTTAAGCATTAGCATCTAGAGATACAACAAAGTGTTTATTACACATTCTTAAAACCTATTTTATCTATTTTATCATCCTATTTTACAACTCACCTAATATCCCAATTTCTATTTTTGCATACAACACATTAAAATAATATAAACTATACCAACAAATAATATAAACAAATCAATTCTCTCTCTTCTCTCTCATCTCTCTCTTCCCTCTTTTCCTTTGCCACTCCATTAAAATATATATATATATATATATTTTATAACCTATGAACAGTGGTGTTGTATATACAACCTTATTGTTCATAGATGCTAAAAAAATTTACATATCCATATACGAGTAATGCTCTATTTGAGTTTTTTGCTTACTAAAATAGTAACTGCAGAGTGTTTGCTAAATGCTCTTAAATTAAGTATATGGATATGTAGGACAATTGTCTGTGATGGAATTTTACATGCATTCCCCTCCAAAGGAACACACAGAGCTTAGTCAGCAGGGTATGGTGTTTTTCATATATATGATCTGTTTGTTAACGTTGTTTGAACAATAATTTTCATTGGTTAAATAACACAATATGTATTTTTACAACATTTTTTCACTTATACGTATTTTCACAATACTTAAATAAAGTTACTAAAATAACATTACCAAACAGACTCATAATTTCCCCTGAGAGGATAGTGTACTATTGGCATAGGAATGGGCTTCGATGGTTTGTTTATAGAAATTAGGAATTTCGAATAAGATCCTATTGCTGAAATCTCGTAAGATTGTGCTCTCCTTCAGTTAGGAGAGCCATAGAAATCTTTTTCTTTTTCTTTTTTTTATTTGAGAAAGAGCCGTAGAAAACTTGTAGTAATACTTCTTAGTTCTAGTCTTGACTAGGAAGCCTATTGTCAAACCAGAACAAAAATAGTTGTCCATGGCCCATTGTCCAAGCGTGCGAGCTCATTGCAGGGTCTTGGGCTTTGAGTAACGAATCATTCAGAAAGTATTCTTGTTTAAGGACTTCACTTTAGCCCATAGAGAGTGGACTTGTACGAAGTCTCTGACAGGCCACAAATGCGTTGACCCCTTGTGATAACTTAGATTAATTAATTAGCCCAGTTTTTAATTAATCAAATTAACATGCAATATCACGTGGCAGCACAAACAAATCACCGAAACTAAGTTATGCAGCGGAAAATAAATAACACGATGATTTGTTCACGAATGGGGAAAACTCTTATGGCAAAAATCCCACCGGGTGATTTAAGGTCACCACTCCCGAAACTCCACTATTATCACAACAAGCAGTTACAAGTAAGGAATCCCAGTACCTCACCAACCTATAGTTGAACTCTTACCCCAATACCCAATTGGACTTGTTCTGTAGTGACAGTTTCTCCTTTCAATGCACGGCTCTAAGTACGTGACTAACCAGATGCGCGGATCCCTGTACGCGACTTCAATTACCAACTAGAGAGAGAGAGATTTGGCTGCAAAGTTCTTCAAATCATCAGAGATGAACTAGGGTACGAACTTTGTCTTTCTGATCACAAATTGCATGAACAACAAGTTCTCAAAGAATGTGCAACTTGTATCTTCTCCTACTGCTTGACGGCCCTTAAAATAATCCTTTTATATGTCTAGGGTTAGGAGAAAAGAAGTCCCAAAGACACACTCACGGATTAGACTTGAAACAGACTTGGAAATCTGTTTTCTTTAATTCTCGACAGATAGAGGTGTCGAGAGGTGTCGAGAAGCTGTCAAGGCTCAGGCAAAACAGCTTCTTTAAAGCTCGATAGATGCATCTGTCGAGGTATATGTCGAGCTTTAAAAACTTGCACTTCCTTGCTTGTTTCTTGGACAGACTTTGACGGCTTCAACACTTAATCTTGAACCAATGTTTCTTGAAGTGTTAAACTCATCCTAAATCTACCCAATTACAAGTAAAGTGCGTTCTGTCTAAGGATAAGCCAATTACATAAAATAGCGACATATGTTCACAGACTTGAACTACATATGTCCTAACAATCTCCTCCTTTGGCAATCTGTGACAAAACCACAACATACAAATGAAGATATGAGAGAAGTCATAAATCACTCAACTCATATTCACTTGTTACATACAGTAAAATCTATCCTAACACAAACTCTTGAAAAACTTTGCAAGAAATGAGTTTATGGCAAGAAGACTTTGACAACCTGTATTTCTGAAACACTTATAAACAAAACACATCAAGGCATCTTTGTGTGAAACAGAAATAATAGATTGCGTAAAAGTAAAGAAACATGTGTATAAAGACAGAAAAGAAACAACACATGAAAGGTAGGTGAAAGAAAAACATACATCATCATATATAAGAAGAGAATAAATACAATGTATGTCAATACATGATCAAAGTATCTCTAAACAGGTGAGAAAAGAAAAAAATACATATGATCACCTCACTACATCCCTCAACCCACACTCCCCCTAACAAAAATGTCCTATGCTAACACTCCCCCTAAGTATGACTACTCTCATACAAAACTACTCCCCCTTTTTGTCACGAGTGACAAAGGGTAGAGTGTCAAGTAGACATCTCATCCGAAGAGCTCGCATCTCCATCATCATCATCGTCAGAAGCATCATCATCATCGCCATCATCATCAGCCTTGGTCGCAGTCGACACATGAGGTGGCGGAGGAGAAGCCTCTGGAGCAAAGCCGCCCATGGTCGCCTGTCGCCTAGCGATGCGACCAACACGGACGTTCACCTGATACAACTCCGTGGATAGTGTATCTAGGAGCTTTGTAGCTCCTAACGTGACGTCGCTCGAGGAGGAAGAAGCAGACGCACGAGCTGATCTGGAGGTGGCCGGACGAGTGGAAGAAGTGGCACCATCTGTCTGTCACGATCGGAACTGTGCCTCGCTACGTTTTACGATAGCGGCGTCTATGGCAGACATGACGTGGTAAGGATCAGACGAGGGGAAAGGGATGGAAAAACGGCTTAGGATCCTCATGATAGCGGAAGGGAAAATGAGCTTATCACGGGTGGTCGTATCTCTATAGACATCTATAATGGAAAGATAAAGTGCGAAGGAAAGTTTATAGAGAGATCCTCTAAGAGGGACAGCAAAAATCGAGCGCGAGGCTCTGTGATAGAGTTATAGTGAGAGAGTGGGTGCAAAACAAAAGTCATCACCATGTTAAGGAAACGAGAACCTTTAGCAAAAGGTCGACATGGTGTGTACATATGATCTCCCTAAGAGGACGGACGCTCGCAGAACGCCGAGATCATCTCGTCTTTGGACACAGTCCAGAGACGCTCACAGCTAGGGTAATCAGGATAATCCACCCTAGGGACATGAAGAACCTCAGAGACTAACTCTAGGGTGACACAAAAGCGCGTACCTCGAACGCAAGAGTAGAAAAGAGGTACTGAAGAATCTATCCCGTGGATGTTGGAGCAAAACTCCTGTATCAACACGAGAGGAGATGTGACCGGGACGTCACACAATGACTCTCATCCCCGAGTGTGAATGACATCGGGAAGGTCGGTGTCGGCAAAGTCTGCCAGGACAACGTGGCATTTCGAATGAACACCTCATTTAGAAAAGTTCTCCGAGAAGTCCTTATGGGCTTTCTCATCACCGAACTGGACAGAAAGAGGAGTAGAATCTGAGGAAGACTGTCCCTTAGAACGCAGAGGGTTCTGGGACAGAATGGACTTACGCTTAGGTGCCATAGACACTACTAACGCAACCATAGAGAGGGGGAAAGAGAAGGAGACACACAGAAAAGTTCCAAACAGTTCAATATAGGAAGAATATACTGAAAAGAAAGAACGTATGCATGGAGAATGCATGAACATGTGACATGTAACATAAAAACATCATGGGCTCAGCCCAATCCAAACCTAACAGCACACAATCGATAAGCACCCATCTAAATGCATGAAAATACAATAAGAATGCGAATGTGATGCAATGCATGTGGTTTTGAAGATCAAAACTATCAAACCAACCCAAGAATTTCATAAAAACCTCAACAATTTTGAAAACTCCCAAAAATTTTCAAAAACACAAAACCTAGGGTTTTAAAACAATGAAATGTATGAATATGAGGGATAAGACGCTTACCAAGAGATGAAGATCGCAAAGAACACTTGAAAATGCCTTGGAAAGAGGTTTGGAGGGAAAAGGAGAAATTTTGAGAGAGAGAACAGAAGTTTCGAGCGAGAGAGATCGAGTAAGTGAGAAGAAAAATCGTTAAAGCTCTATATATAGCCTCTCAGTAATTCTCAACAGATGATGCTATCGGGAGGTGTCGAGACTGCTGTCCAGGTCATGTGTCGAGAAATACACATGGACAGATGACGCTATCGAGATCAGGTATCGAGGAAGAAGAAACATACAAGAAGTAACCTCAATCGATCCAGCAGCTATCGAGAAGCTATCGAGCAGACAGAAAGTTTCTTCATCGATCCAGAAGGTGTCAAGGTATCTGTCGAGACTGCGATAAGAAAGAGTTTAAGGAGCTCGACAGATAGCCTATGTGTCGAGAGGTATCGAGGAGGTGTCGAGATGCCTATAAAAGCAGTTTTTCAAAGGAGGAAAAATACAGACATGAATGCAATCATGCATGCAACTCAACCAAAGATCCAATCATCACATTAAGCTCTCAAAATCATCTCTCAACAAGAATTTTGATGCACATGTATCTCAAAACACGCACACACACACTAAACAAGTCTAACCAATTTTATATTTCAAAAACAAGTCCAGACAGTTTAGTGAGCACACATTAAAGTATGTAAACCTTGTGATGGCCAAATCACATTGTACCTGCACATGTATCAAGAATAGCAAAGAGTATTGCGTGTCGTGTGTGAAAACATCGCAAGATTGCATATGTGTCTCAATGTCATGACGATTTGAGATATGAGAAAATCACTTTAACTCACACACAATCATAACCGTTTGATGGGGACTATCACCTTCGAGGTACATCCTATAACTCCCACATCTCCTAGAAAACACGCTTGCAATCATATTTTAAAGCATTTTTGATCTTTTTGCTTTTTATATCTTTGCATATTTTCTTTTTAACAAGCATATCATGCATAGGCATACAAGAGAAAGAAAAGAAATACCCAATTGTGATAAGCTTTTGACACTGCACTTATGCTATGCCGAAGCATACAGGTGTCATTGACATTGCACTTTTGCTATGCCGAAGCATACAGATGTCATTTTATGATTGGTGAGTAACAGTGGTGAGATGGTTATTTATGCCTTTCTCTTAGGATTTTCTAGTTCAACCCGTCAAAAAGAGTGATACGAGTGTTAAGAAGAAGAGATCACTTAACCTTACTCATCACAAACAAAGAGCTACAAAGCTCACTTGCTTAGTTGTGCAGAAGAATGCTCATCTAAGCTACAGGTGATACAAAGTTTAGAAAACTCTGTTTCAATGGCCATCTCAAAAGTTCACATGAACTAATGCACACTAACTCACACTGTTTTTGTATTTTTTTTTAATTTTTCAATTTTTTTTTTATTTTTATTAGAGAAGCAAAAATAAAACACAAAACTGAAAACACACAAACAAAAACATGTAAAGCAAAATAATGCATAAAACTAGACTGACTCAAAACAGTAAAGAAACACACAAGTAATGCAACACAAAAAAAAAGAGAAGAAGAAGTGACTGAAATCACTTAGATCCCTTTGCCTTCCACACCTTGGAAGAACCTTTCCTTTTGGTCGACTCTTGAACCGGTGATGAGGGAAAAGAGTTTAAACCGTTCAAGTTCGAAAGGAACATGAGGGCTTTAAGAATGTCTCCAATTGGATCGAGAGAAGACTGAAGCTAATTCTGGCTCCCAGATGCTATTGTGCCATTGCTCTGTTGAGTGGCACGCCACTTGTAGCAATTAGGTCTTGTGTGACCAGCAACACCACAATGATAACAGAGATGCGGTTTCTTCTGTTTGGCCTTTTGAGAGTTAGTTTTCTTAGTCCTAGGGTTTCTAGATTCCCTTTTCTCAATTTTAGGGGGTGCTCCTAGGATGGAGTTGCCCTTGTCTACGTTCTCATTAGCTAATTCAGTTTTAATATTCTTTTCTTCATTTTCAATGTTATTAGCAAGTGGAACAAACACAGTAATACTAGAAGTAGGAGTATTAGAGAGAGAGAATTCATACCCCAATCCAGTACGATTTGAAGAATGTTTCTGAGTACTCAGCATCTCGTCCAGCTTTGCACTTGACGTCCTCTCCAATTGTGCTCTGACTTGAAACAGCTCCGCTTCAAGCTTCTTGGTCCTTTCAACCAAGAAATTGTTTTCGAACCTCAGTGCTCCAATGGTTTGATTCGCTTCATCAACCTTTGTAGACAGCTCCTCACGGTTGAGTTCCACATCACTGAGCTTCTTGGTGGCCAGCCTATAGAGTTTCTCATGCTTCTTAGAAAGCTTGTATAGCTTCTCATAGGCGGTATGGATATCATCTTGATCATCCATAATTTCGCACTTGGAATCCACCAATTCTTCTTCTTCATCCACTTTTTCAGTAACCCCATCAGTAGGATTAACAGTGGCAGTGAAGGCATTCAAGATTTCGTCGTCTTCATCTTTGGAATCGTCCTCGGGCTCTGTGTCGCTTAAGGTAACAGCAAGTGCCTTGCTCTTCCCTATGCTCTTGAGGTACATGGGACACTCTTGTTTCATGTGTCCAAAGCCTTGACACCCAAAGCATTTTGGTCCAGTGGGAACAGTGTACTGACCACCATCTTTGACATCCTTCTTCGCTTTATCTGAATTCTTGAATTGTGAAGAACTGGATTGTCTACGGTCTTTGTTGAAGCCCTTTCCGTTGGCATTCTTCATAAACTTCTTGAATTGCCTTGTGATGTAGGACTTCATCTTGGAATCTTCATTATCTGACGAGTCATCCGTATCACTGCTCTTAACCTTTAGTGCAAAAACTCTTGCCCTTGCTTGACTTGCCTAACCTAGTCAGCCCTAACTCATAGGTTTGCAAGTTTCCAACCAGCTCAGTCAAAGGAATTCTATCGATATCCTTTGATTCTTCGATCGCCGTGATCTTAGCATAGAACCTCTCGGGCAGTGATCTGAGCACCTTCCTTACTATCTTGGGTTCAGGGATGGTTTCCCCAAGATTAAAGGCTGAGTTTACTATGTCCTTGAGCTTGGCATAGAACTCATCAAACGACTCATCCTCTTCCATCTTAATTTCTTCAAAGCGTGTGGTGAGCCTCTGCAGCTTTGAATCTTTGACAGCCTTGGTGCCCTCATAGGTTGTCTGGAGGATGGTCCATGCTTCCTTAGCAGTTTCGGTTGAGGAAATTTTCTTGAACTCCTCATTGGTGACTGCACTGAATAGGGCATTCAATGCTCTGCTGTTGAAGTTTGCCGCCTTGATCTTGGCATCATCCCAGTCGGCCGGCGCTTCTGTAGGCTTGGTCCAGCCTATCTCCACACCTTGCCACACTTTCTCATCTAAAGACTGCAAGAAAGCTCTCATGCGTACTTTCCAGTATGCATAGTTAGTGCCATCAAATAAAGGAGGTATAATAAGAGATTGTCCTCTATCCATGACAGCAGGGGTCGAATGGATCACACACAAAAGATTAAACCCTAATCAGAGTGTGCTTGCTCTGATACCACTTAACAGGCCACAAATGCGTTGACCCCTTGTGATAACTTAGATTAATTAATTAGCCCAGTTTTTAATTAATCAAATTAACATGCAATATCACGTGGCAGCACAAACAAATCACCGAAACTAAGTTATGCAGCGGAAAATAAATAACACGGTGATTTGTTCACGAATGGGGAAAACCCTTACGGCAAAAACCCCACCGAGTGATTTAAGGTCACCACTCCCGAAACTCCACTATTATCACAACAAGCAGTTACAAGTAAGGAATCTCAATACCTCACCAACCTACAGTTGAACTCTTACCCCAATACCCAATTGAACTTGTTCTGTAGTGACAGTTTCTCCTTTCAATGCACGGCTCCAAGTACGTGACTAACCAGATGCGCGGATCCCAGTACGCAACTTCAATTACCAACTAGAGAGAGAGAGAGTTGGCTGCAAAGTTCTTCAAATCATCAGAGATGAACTAGGGCACGAACTTTGTCTTTCTGATCACAAATTGCATAAACAACAAGTTCTCAAAGAATGTGCAACTTGTATCTTCTCCTACTGCTTGACGGCCCTTAAAATAATCCTTTTATATGTCTAGGGTTAGGAGAAAAGAAGTCCCAAAGACACACTCACGGATTAGACTTTAAACAGACTTGAAAATCTGTTTTCTTTAATTCTCGACAGATAGAGGTGTCGAGAGGTGTCGAGAAGCTGTCGAGGCTCGGGCAAAACAGCTTCTTTAAAGCTCGATAGATGCATCTGTCGAGGTATGTGTCGAGTTTTAAAAACTTGCACTTCCTTGCTTGTTTCTTGGACAGACTTTGACGGCTTCAACACTTAATCTTGAACCACTGTTTCTTGAAGTGTTAAACTCATCTTAAATCTACCCAATTACAAGTAAAATGCGTTTTGTCTAAGGATAAGCCAATTACATAAAATAGCGATATATGTTCACAGACTTGAACTACATATGTCCTAACAGTCTCTAAGTTGTTGATGTTTTTGTTTTTGTTTTTTTTTTTTTTTTTTTTTTTTTTGCCTGTTTAGAATGTCCTAGTTACCATCCTAACCGCTCCCCTCTCGTTCAACCCTAGGTACTTAGTAACTAAGAAGGTGCCATTAGACCATTTGGGTGGTTGGCCAAAGTCTTCAAGCTAGATTACTGAGGATGCAACATTTTTAAAAAAAAAATTGAGCTAGACCATATGAATTTTCAAACCTCCTTTAGAATTGGTTCTAGTGATTACTTTCCAAGAAAGTAACTTTGCGTGTTTTTGGTTATTAGAGTCCCCTTGAAGGAAATATGTGACTTTATGTCTTTTCAATTGATTCACACATATTGAGGAAACCGACTTTGTAAGAGTGAGGATTGAGGACTGAGGTGCCTTCCCATGGATAGGAGTTAACCATGGATGCAATGTGTACTCAGTAATGTGTTCAACAATATAAGTATAATTTAGAAAATTTTAGTGTCAATAATTACTAATCAATAACTACTAATTAATTATTTAGATACTTACCTAAGTCTTTGGCAATAAAAATACCTACTAAATAAGCTATTTGAATCTAAACCGTAAAATAAATAAATTTTAAATTAAAGGACACGTCTTGGATCTAATACTCGAACACACTGAACTCATCAAAATGATAACATGCGGTTAAAATGTTACAAATGTCACGATTCATTGTGGTGGGTCCAAGGTACTAGAGTATTGGACCCGAGCCAAGTTTATAGCTTGTTTGGATAAATGGGGAGTAGAGGGGAGTAGAGTAGAGAAAGGGAGAATAAATTAAATTATCTCGTTTGGATATTTTTTAAGGGAGGAAGAGAGATTTGGAGGAATTCTAACTACTTTTAACTCCTCATTTTTAATTCTCTCAAATTGAAGAGATTTAAAGGAAGAGTAGAGCACAGAAATGCTTGACCAAATGAATTATCAAATTTATCCTTACCATATTAACAAAATTACAAATTATGAAAAAATTAATTATTCTTCTTTCCCTTACTTAATTTTAAAAATATCCAAATAAAGTGGAGGATAATTATTCTCCTCTACTCTTTTCTCCACTACTCTCTCTCCCTTTACTCCCCTCTGCTCTCCTCTCTCTCCAAACTTCCAAACATAGCATTAAATTAAAATGATCACTGTCTATTTGATGCACAAGTAAGTTGGGTAAGCAAAGCAAATTATGCTTGGGCATGGAAATATGTTGGGACCATTTACTTGAAAATGTAATCAGAATAGAAGTATTTTGTGTGTGTGCGTGTATATGTATATATGTATGTATGTGTGTATGTATAGAATCAATAACAATAGAAGCCGGCCTAAAAAATGAAATTCACAATCCATTACATCAAACCAGAACGCTGATCGTATTCATCCACTCATCCACTTACAATATAAAATAGATTAGTTTAGAAAGCTTCAGAAAAGCAAGGAATTTATTTCAAAATGATACACACATGAATATGCAATTATTGGACATTGATGGTGGAACCTAAACCACTATATTCCTGTACTAAATTGTGAGAACAATGTAGTAGGCACTATGACTTCGACAACAACCGTAGAAATCCAACTCCCTCAAAAACGTTCACTCTGGTGAAATCACATCTGATCTGAAATTCTAAATGCTACTGTTTGCAGCAGGGACGGACCTAGGGGGGGCCTAAGGGGGCCCGGGCCCCCCCTGGGCCCAAAAAAAAAAATTTTACCAGCTAAAGTTTTCCCTTAAAAAAAAATATTTTGAATTGGGCCCCCCTCAGTTTTTTTCTCAACCCCCCTCCCGCTCGACTCAGGCCCCCTCCTGAAATCCAAGCCCAGCCGTCCAGGAAAGAGTGAAAAGCCCATGCCCAAAAGAAAAAAAGAAAAAAACTCAGCAATTAAACTGTAAACCTAACGCCTAACGGAGAAAGCCGAAGGAAAAAAAAAACAAAAAAGAAAGAAAGAAAGGAAACAGAACAGAGAGTGAGGCTGAGGCTGAGGCTGAGGCAAGAGTGCGAGACAGAGAGATCAGAGATCAAAAGGCGAGAGTGCGACGACGGTGAGCCCAGACGCGACGCGACGCGAGTCCCTGCGCAATACCTACCCACGCCATCGACGCCGACGCTGGTGCGCCATCACCACGCGAGCCCTCCTCAGCTGTCGCCGCCGCCGGTTGCTTGAGGCTTGAGCCTTTATACTTCACACTCACAGGTACTTAATCTATGATTTGTGAATCAACTGCTTTACTGATTTGTGAATCAACTGCTTTTACTGATTTTGGGCTGTGGTTTGTTTGTGAATGACCTATGGCTGTGGTTTTTTTTTTTTTTTTTTTTGGGCTTTTTGGCTTTGTGAGTTGTTACTCTCTGTCACTCTGCTTCTGCTGTGTCTTGTATTATATATAGAATTATATATAGATAAGAAAGAATGAGACATAGAGAAAAAGAAAAGTTTTTAGAGAATAGATATATTTGTTTGATTGTCGGATTGTTTGTTTGTTTGTGGCACAACTACCGGTCAACAAAGCACAAAATTTGTGCTTTGTTGACTGGTACTTGGGCAGAATAGGGACAAGGCTCAGACCAAAAAAAAAATTTTAAGTAAAGTTTTTGTTAGTAATGCTGGTAGAACAAATAAAGAGTGTCGGTAGTGGGGTTGGGTTAGTGGGTCAATATCAAAAAAATTCAGAAAAATATAGACAAAGATAAATAAAGGCAGACCAAAGACAAAATGAAAAAAATAAATCATATAATATAGAAAATTGTTATACCAATTTAAGAAAATTGTCACACAAATCTTATAATGTAGAAACACGTTGGAGTTCGCATTTTGAAAATTTTTTTGAAAATTGTCACACTATATGGATGCATATTTGAAAAAAAAAATTTCGCTTATCTCTGGCCCCCCCCCCCCCGGACTTGAAATCCTGCGTCCGTCCCTGGTTTGCAGACCCTTTTTTTTTTTTTTTTTTTTTTTAATATCAGTATGGCCTACTAGAGTTATGGGCTCTACAACAGCAAGCAGGCCTTAATAAAGCATTACACAAGTCCATAGTACGAGTAAAAGAGAGATTCCCGTCCATGTTATCCTGCATGCGTTCCCCGAATCTCTTCCTGGGGCAGCTGTTAGATTGGTCACAACGTTATGAGATTTGGAGAAACTTAATTATATCTAGTTGTAAGTTCTAGTTAACTCAACTAGTAAAATATCTGATAATTATATAAGAGATTAAGGAATTAATATTCGTCTACACAAAAAATTGATTGGTGTTTAATCTGATGATAAAAAGCTATTATCAGAAGCCGACACTATAAGTGGAAACTCTCTAATAAAAAATAAAAAATAAAAAAAAATTCTAGTTGTGACTATTTAATCTAGCTACTTTTTAAATTTAAATTATATCATTAATAATAGTATATAACGTAGACATCTTTGTTCAAAATACTAAGAGATATCAATTGAGTTATAAAGTCCTTGGCTCAATTATGCATTTTTAACAAAAGGGTTTTGCAACTTTTGCCTCATATATGAAAACTAAAAAAGATAAATAAGAGGAACTTGTCAGTCTGTTTGACCATGCCATTAGATGAGGTAGCAACTTATCATTACTATGAAGTTGATTATGATTAGGGGTTTCAATTTTTGTTCATATCCATTAACTCGTCCATGACCCGCCTAATTTGGTTAAGCCTTGACCCAACCCAATCAAACATTTGGGTTAAATGACTAAAGGCTTATTAGATAATGATAGTCTAGTTAAATGAGTCTTAATGGGCAAACCATTAGGTTCCCATTGGTTACCCATCTAAAATTTAAATACTAATAAATAAAATAAAATAAACCACTAACTTCTATACATGCTTACACAACTGCCATACCCTTTCTTTCTCACCCTTCTTCTCACTGTTTTTATTTTTTTTAGTTTTCCTTCACATTTTCTCATCTGCCAATCGTATCTTTCTATCCCTCTTTATCTCTTGCTCATTTTCTTGATCAAGCACAGAAGCACTTTCAGAATCTCCATGCTCTTAGGGTTCCTTGTCTAAATTTCTCAAAATTTTTCATCTTCCTTTCAATTTAGTTGGAATAAGGTAAGAGAAATTTCTATGTAGTTTATGAAATTGACGAATCTTAGGCTAAAGCTTGAAACAACAACGACAACATTGTCTTAAATGTGAAAATTTTCAATTTACGCTTCTTTTTTTGAAGGTGAAGAGACATTTGAGTCATTTTTGGTTAAATAGGTGGGTTACTAGACTAAATGGATTGGGTGGGACCGGTGGGTGATGGATATTTAATTTAAATTAAAATGGATAATAAATGGATAATGAGTAATTATGCATCCAATCAATTTATGACTCTATCCAAAACCTGCCTAACCTACCCATTTGCCACCCCTTTTTGATCAGTAGAGCAGTGACAATTTCTATGTTCTAATTAAATAAAAACAAATCAAAGATGGAAAGTGAGAGTTGGTGGCATTCGCATAAGAGCATTCCCATCAAGTGTGTCAAATGTCAAATATTTGGCATTTGACACACCAAACTCTAAAAAACCATTTTCATCAAGTGTTTTAAATGCCATAATATTTTGCATTGATGAACAGTGCAATCTCAAATTTGAGATCGCACCGTTCACAAATTGTAAGACTTATATTATTTTTTTATTCAAGTGGGGCTTGCTTTCTTTTCTTCTTATTTTTTTTTTCTATCTTTCTCATTTCCTTGTCTTTCTTCCCTATCTCATTTTTGCTCTGAGCCTCCAACCATTTCTCTACTCTCTCTCTCTCTCTCTCTTTACTCTACGTCTTTACCTCCCTTTCTGATGAAACCCAGGTTAAAGCATCAAGCCAAGCCGATCTTTATCGCAGTGGTTTTTTTTTTTGTTTTTAGTTTGTGATTTGATGGTAGATTCGGTAGTG
Source organism: Castanopsis chinensis (assembly GCA_032878915.1). Taxonomy (NCBI): domain Eukaryota; kingdom Viridiplantae; phylum Streptophyta; class Magnoliopsida; order Fagales; family Fagaceae; genus Castanopsis; species Castanopsis chinensis. The sequence continues at coordinate 4,938,075 of JAVQMG010000115.1, read as the reverse complement.
GTTGTGTGGGTTATGGATTTGGCGTTTTGGGTTATCTCATGCCTTGGGTTCCGATTTGGGCATATTTTGGTGGGTTGGTGATTTGGTTTTAGGTAGTGGGTTTGTGATTTGGTTTTGGATGGGTATGGTTTGTGGTGGGCCAGTGGTGGTGGGTATTTGTTTGATGGCTTTTTGTTGTGGACCGGTGGTGGTTGATGGTGGGTGGGTATGAGTTTTATGGTTTGGTTTTAGGTTTGGGTTTGTGATTTGATTTGGGGTTTGTTTTTGTTTGTGATTTTGGTGGTTCGGGGTTGAGGTTGTAAGCGGTGGTGTTTGGTCGTGGGTGTGGTTTTGGTGATGGGTTTTTGGCCGTGAATGGTGATGGGTCATGGGTTTGGTTGGGTTAAGTTGGGTATGGGTGGTGGTGGGTTTTGTGGTGGTTGTTGTGGCTGTTGGTATTGGGGTGAGGCTGGGCTGCGGTGGTGGCTAGGAGTGGCTAGCTGTGGGTGTGGGTTGTGCTGTGGATTGAGAAAGATGGAAAGACAGTGGGAGAGCGAGACAAAGGAAGAGTGAGAAATAATAAAAAAAATGAATAAAAATATTAAAGAAAGAATATTTAAATGAAGTTGTAAAAAAAAAAAAAAAAAAAAAAGAATATTTGATGTTTGGTATATTGTAAAATTAGTATTGTAGGGCCAATGAGTCCCAGATATGTATTGGGCCGGCCCAAATGCTCTCGCGGGATTGAAAGCCCAACTTAACAGCATGGATGGTCCAAGGGCATGAGAAGTCCCGCCTGTGAAGTAATGAGACATAAGAAAGATGCCATGCATGAGCAGAACATCCCGAGGCATGATGTCTGAGGATGGCAATGTCCTCGGTCATATGCTACCGAGGACGAGAAGAGTGATCTGGCAGTTCAAGGGCATCAATACTGAAGACCTTGGACACAAAGGCTGAGAAAACAAGGATAGGAGATAAAAGGAGTGACAGAAAGATATCAAGGATAAAGCTGCTACCACCGCATTGAAGGCTCTATACCTATCTCTCTGGCCGCATTAATAAGGGAGTGACGCCTGAGTATTAGAGTTCAGTCTTAGACCTACCGCCAAAGACTTTGGTAGAATAGGGTAATGAGACAAGTATCTAAAAAGAGCAACTGACCTACAAGTGAAGGAAGGGAGGAGATAGAGGCAGGCCTAAAAAAGGCGAAGGAAGAAGAAAGAGTGGGAGGGGAGCGAGAAAGAAAAACACACATACACAAGAGAGAAATTGTAAGGAAAACAGCAAAAATTGTCCTCGACATCAATATATAAGAGAGTTTTCATCCACGTACAAAGATTATCCATGTGTTCAATGATCTAATTTAGCTTTTATGTTATCCAACGTCCCTAAACTTAGATTCGAAACTCACTATCTATAAATTCATTGTTTTGGGCTTTTTGAGCTGGTCCGAAAGTACAACCTAGGTCTAGCACAATTTGTGTCCTTACAAGTATGTAGCCCATACTACCGCACGAGAATTGATATAATTTAATAAAACAATGGAAATAAATATATTGTATTTTATTATTTAAATGATACTATTGGTTTTATTTATTTATTTATTAATCATGAGTTTAGTCATGTTTAAAAGACTTAGTTTATTCATGTTTAATAAAATTTAGCATTATGTAATATTTTAACAAATATTTTTATCATACAAAATTCTAATGAAAGAATGCTATATAGGCATTTATATTTAAGGTTGATTCATACACGGTACATATAGTTATGATTAAGTTACTTTATCACAAACCATTTTTAGCAAAATATTTTAATTAATTAAATGTGAATCTCATAACGTGCATTTCATAACAATAGAATAACGTGAATTTCATATAAAAAATTTTAATTAATTAAAAATTACTAAAATTATAAGCATAAAACGTAAAGACAAACAAATAGGATAAGTGTTAATTCCTTACAAGAAAACTTAGAGTGAATTGAGAAAACTACACAAATAATCTTTCATGTTTGAAGAATAATGGGATTATAACTTGCTTTCAAACTTGGGTAGAGACCCGTATTGATAATGTGTTATGAAAAAGAAAAGAAACATGCAACATCAATAATAGGAAAACAAAACAATTTTATAATTAAATAGTAAAAATTATTGACAGAAAGGAAAGAAAGTATAGGCAGATGAAAGAAAATAAACAAGCAACATCAATCATAGGAAAACCACAAAATTATATAATTAAACAATAAAAAATTTACACAAAAAGGAACGACAGTATAGGCAGATGAAAGAAAGCAGTATTTAAACCTTAGGAATGGTTGGAATTCGTTTTGCAGAGCATAAACCAAGACCATGAAAATTGTAAAAATAAGTATAATCGGAATATCTGGAGAACCTCTTTTTATATAAGATATAGAAATACTCAAATACATGCATCATTGATACTGAGAGATTCTTTTGAAATTCCATAGCATTGATTGAAGAAGAGGGGAGCTGTGTATTAAGGTGCCTGAATCGGTGTGGAAAAGAAAGGTGAACCTGAAAATACGTGGGTGTGGAAAAAAGAAGCACAACGGAATTACAACAGATGAAGGGAAATTAGACTCCAGTTTTATATTTACATTGACACGTGGCACAATATAGATTAGAATTCTAATTTAGAATTGCAATTGGAGTTTCTCTCTGTTTCACCTATTATATATATTAGTATGTAATCCATGCTACCGCACGGGAATGAGTATAATTTAATAAAACAATGGAAATAAATATATTGCATTTTATTATTTAGGTGATAATATTGGTTTTGTTTTTGTTATTATTATTATTAATCATGAGTTTAGTCATGTTTAAAAGACTTAGTTTATTCATGTTTAATAAAACTTAACGTTATGTAATTTTTTAAGAAATATTTTTATTATACAGAATTCTAATGAAAGAATGCTACATAGACATATATATTTAAGGTTGATTCATACACAGTATATATAGCTATAATTAAGTTGCTTTATCACAAACCATTTTTAGCAAAATATTTTAATCAATTAAATGTGAATCTCATAACATACATCTCATAACAATAAAATAACATGAATCTCATAAATAAAAATTTAATCAATTAAAAATTACTAAAATTATGAGCATAAAATGTAAAGACAAACAAATAGGATAAATATTAATTCCTTAAAAGAAAACTTACAATAAGTTGAGAAAACTACACAAATAATCTTTAATGTTTGAAGAATAATGGGATTACAACATCCTTTCGAAATTGGGTAGAGACTCGTACTGATAACGTGTTACGAAAAAAAAAAAAAAAAAAAAACGTTCAACATCAATGATTGGAAAACAAAACAATTTTATAATTAAACAATAACAATTATTGACAAAAAGAAAATAAAGTATAGGCAGATGAAAGAAAATAAACATGCAACATTAATCATAGGAAAACCACAAAATTATATAATTAAGCAATAAAAAATTTACACAAAAAGGAATGACAGTATAAGCAGATGAAAGAAAGTAGTAATCAAACTTTAGGAATGGTTGGAATTTGTTTTGCAGAGCATAAATTAGGACCATGAAAATTGTAAAGACAAGTACAATCGAATATCTAGAGAACCTCTTCTTGTATAAGATACAGAAATACTCAAATACATGCATCATTGATACTGAGAGATTCTTTTGAAATTCTATAGCATTGATTAAATAAGGGGGGAGTAATATATTAAGGTGCCTGAATCGGTGTGGAAAAAGAAAGTGAACTTGAAAATACGTGAGTGTAGAAAAGGGATGTGAACTTGAAAATACGTGAGTGTGGAACAGAGAGGTGAACCTGAAAATACACGGGTGTGGAAAAAAGAAAAGAAAAAAGAAGCACATCGGAATTACAACAGATGGAGGAAAATTAGACTCCAATTTCGTATTTACATTGACACGCGACACAATATATATTAGAATTCTAATTTAGAATTGCAATTGGAGTTTCTCTCTGCTTCACCTATTATATATATATATATATATATATAGATAGATGAGGTGTTAAAATTGTAAAAGTAGTATTTTGAAATTGTAAATGCTAAAATTTTTACAATTGTTGATGAGAATACTCTAAGTATTTAGAAGTATTTGTTACCTGGTAACACAGTAGGTGAGGGAGGCAAAGCTGCGTGGGAGAAAAGAGTAATTAGCTCATAAAGTAAAGTAAATCTAAAATCAAAAGACACTTAAATATAAACTCATTGAAATAAATTCAGGGAAATGACAAAAAACAATAACGAATACAAAATTTTGGTTCCAAGATTAGTGTGTTGTTTTTGAGATCAAAACATATCATTGAATCAATCAGAATACCAAAAAATGTCTTGAGGGTTAATTAGGAAGTTGAGACTTTCAAAGTAGACATGGAAAATTCAAGTTTTACAAAGCTATCAATTTCAATACGACATTTTCATTTCCAATATATAATGACCAATAAAAAATCATTAATGTTTCTGAAGAAAAACATAGAAAATAAGGTGTAGTAAAGAAAGAGATTTATATTTAACCTATGTTTTGGGTAAGTTAGTGTGCACAAGTAGAATACAAATTTTCTGTACCACTTTTTGTATTCTACTTTATACTTTATCGATCATAACTTGTCATATATTTGTTTAATTTTCCTTATAAAATAGCCAAAATTTAATATGGAAAAAAAAAAAAAACACGTGACAATTTATAATTGAAGGAACATAAAATGAAACACAAAAAGTAGTACGTACAGACAATTTATGTTCACATAAGTAAAGGCAACAACTCCTTTCTAAAAAACATTTTAAAACTAGAATCTAGCATGACTTCGACTGGTGCCGTACTTCACCATTGTATAAATGAATTATTGAACTCGACAGCTAATTATGATTTATGATTATTATCATGATAATATTAATTTGATAAACATGTTGTAATAAAATATATAAATATAATGCACTTTATGTTATTTTAATACCCAGGATGGAGGAGAAGATAGAGTTTATTAGTTTAATGACTTTAATCCCACAACAACCTAAAGATGTACTCTAACCCTCAAAATCACAAAGGGCTAAATATACTGAATGTTATATATTCTTATATTATAGAAGAAATTTAGTTCCAAACCCATTTGCAGCTATTTTACCCTAACTTAATATGTGATAAATGAAGAAATCATTCATGTGTAAAAAATTTTTAGCAAAAAGTTAGATAAACTGTTTCCAAACAGACACTTAGTTGCTTCATGCAGCTATTATTCTAGTGTGGCAAAATTCAATTGACATTATATGTTCTTCCAAGAAATATAGAGACTAATATGCTTTTGCGTTTAATCATTCTTAGGTATATGTTAACTTTTCTAATTAAATTCAACGCAGGGTTTACATTGATCGATACATGAGATATGGGAGACCAATGTACAGTATCTAAACTCTAAAGAACTGCATGTATTTAGTATTACCATTTGTAATATTATTCTAATGAATCACATCGGAATTGTTGAGGCCATTGCTGAACTGTTCAGAAGCATTTAGAATTTATTTATTTTATTTTTTGATAGGAGAAGCATTTAGAATTTAGATTCAACTATTCTGCATCGATGCAGGGCACACGGTTTCCCGGTGCCAGCGTATTTCAATCATTTTGTATCCCAAAATAGAAAAAGGAAAAAAAATTAGTTGAAAAGAAAAGAAAATGTCGTTTTCAGCTGGAGGACTAATTACCTTCATGTTTTTTGTTTCTTTAAAATTTCATATTATTCAACATCAACAAGGACGTCTAATGCAAGCTGACAAAACATTGGAGCTAGGAATCTTTGCTGGCATGAAACTTAAAGTTGAAAAGAATCTTCTAAATTAATCAAGGAAATTTTTTATAGTAAACGTTGTATAATTCCCATTATAATAGTTTTAATTTTTTTTTTAAATATATTCTAACTGGAATGTGCTGCTTTCAAAGACATCTTTTCATGGGAAGCAACATGAACTCAAATATGTCTAAACACCCTCTTCACTTATAATAAAAAAGGGGAAGTGTAAACGCCATTTTATTCGGATTTTTAGTTTTGTGTTTTCAAAAATTGTTTTCTAAATGTTTTGAAAAATTGTTCTAAAAACCTGATGTGGACTTATGGACTTAGCACGTGCCCACACAATAATCAAATATAGCGCTAATGATTGCATTGAGAGATATAAAGCTTAATTAGTAGCCAAATGTTTTAATTAAAAGAAAGGGCTAGATTGTTTTGAAACATTCTCCCCAAAAGCAAAATTTGTAAATATTAGAAATATTTTTGCTGTGGCTGCAATTCAAGAATGGCATGTCCTCGAATTAGATGAAGATAATGCCTTTTTGTAGTATTGTAAATGAATCAATCCATTTATAAATAACTTGAGCTCGATTCAGAAAAGAGCTTGTTTATATTCGTTTGTTTAGAAAACAAGTCAAGTTCAAGCCTTAAGTTAAGACCTGATTATTAAACTAGTCAAACTCAAATATAATAATGTGTTAATGAATAAGCTTGTAAACATGAGTGCTTGATTTAACTATATATAATATTATATTTTTATATGTATACTTGTCTAAAAATATATTTATATAAACTTGAAATTGGATTGTGTAGGATTGTTAATAGATTTATATGATATTAAATTATTATTTTTAGCTTATTGATGATATAAATAATCTATATTCGAAGTAAAAATTCATAAAATTGTGAAGGTGTAAAACATTTTAGTCATGGATTCATAATATATATAGGAAAAAAATAAATTAATCAAGTAACTTGTGAACAAGCTCAAACTTGCTTAATAAGAAAATAGGTCAAGCTTGAATATAAAATCTTATTTGATAATAAGCTCTAACTCAACTTTTGTTAAAAAAATGAACAAAGTTAAACTTTTAATACTTGACTTAACTCACCTCATTACAGCCCTACCTTTTTGTATGTATGGAAGTCCTCGATCGTGAGGAAGTCTATATTACCTATTGGTTTTCATCCTAATGTTGGCAACGAAGGAGAGACTCAAGTGCTGATTTATGTCATTCTTAGCCAAGGTTTTGAGCAATCCAAGGTTGATAAGGTTCAAGATGGGTTATTTGACTTATTTCCTTGTCGTTGTTGATTATGTTCCTGACATCTAAGTGGCAAACAATGATTTGGCATCTGTTACCACATTTAAAAGTTTTTTGCATGACAAGTTCAGACTAAAAGATCTAGGTCCCTTAAAATGTTTTTTGCGACTTGAGATTGCTAGGTCCACCAAGGGTATATCTCCTTGTCAATTGTCAAAGCAACTAAAGCAAGTACACCTTAGAGCTACTTGCAGATGCTGGCGTTTTTGGTTCTTAACCAGTTAAATGGCCAATGGAAAAATTTGTAGATTGTTAAAGGATGAGGATGACCTTCCCGAGGATGACCTTCCTGAAGATGCTTCAATGTATAGAACATTGGCTGGCAAATTTCCCTACTTAACCTTAACAGGGCCTTATATAAGCTACAATGTGCATCGATTGAGTCAATTCATGGAAAAGCCAAGAATTCCTCACTTTCAGGCTACACAAAGGGTGTTACAGTACCTAAAGGGTACTCCAAGACGAAGCTTATTTTTTTGCATCTGATTTAAAACTCATCTAAAAAAAAAGGTGAAATTTTTCGATACAATCGATGAAAGAGTCTGCAATGCGTAGCGGCCCTGTAGCGAATGGCATTACGATTTACGGGCTTGAATGGAAGGCTTTTCAACTTTCATTTGGATAGCCCACTTTGCCTATAAACGAAACAACTCTCCATTTCCAATAGCCCAAACTTCTACAGTAGATCACTATATGGTATTTTGGCAGTTTTTTCTATGCTTCTAAGGTTTCATTTGGGAGTTCATAAGAAAATAAAATAAAATGATCATAAAGGAATGAAATGGAATGGAATGAAATACATTTAAGTATGAGAAAGAAATAGAATAAAATGAAATTAAGTAATCTTGATTAGATGTTTTAAAATAAATAAATAGAAAGTGAATTCCAGCTAGCTCAACTAGTAAAGTTTCTGATGGTTGAATAAGAGATCTGAGATTCAATTCCCGACTACACCAAAACTGATCGGTGTCTTGGTCTAATGATAAAGAGCTATTATCAGGAGTAGACGTTATAAGTTGAAATTCTATCTCAATAAAAATAAATGAATGGAAATAAATGAAAATCAATAGAATGTAAGTACTATTGTTTGGGAATAATATGAAAGGAATGTAATGAAATTATTTTATGAAAATATTACTATTAGACCCCTATTTTAAAATAAAAGGTTGAATGTATATAGATATTTTGAAAGTTTTAATAAAAAATTCATTAAATCTAATTTCATTCCCTCTCATTCCTCCCAATTTTTCCGAAGGGAATGAAAAATTGAGGTTTTAAGGGAATAAAGAGGAATGAGTGTTCCCTCTCACTCATTTCATTCATCCTCACTTAAACTTCTAAATAAGAAAATGACCCATTAAAATTTCCAAACAAGGGAAGAAAGATATATTCTAAAAATATTATGTTCATTCATTTCTATTCAATTTCATTCCTTCCTTCCAAAAGAGGCCTAAAGCGTCGTTAGCATTTGCCTTTGGTAAATATAGATTTAAATTAAGTTAAGAAAGCAAAACAACTTATAAAGATCTTGTTAGTTATTAAGGAAAATTTAACAAATGTGCTATGAAGTGCTATAAAAACTTTCTTAAAATCACTCTTAAAAAAAATTTCTTACAATGGTTTATAAAAAAAGGAAAAAAACAATTAATATTTTGACAATTTTTTTAATTTCTCATAAAAATGTTATAAAAACTTTCCTATAATTGTTTATTAACAATTGCCCTAAAGATATCCGTTAAGATAATCCTAGTTATTATGATTATTATACCACTTTATATCTTTTTATTCGCTAAATATTTTGTCAAACCCAATTTATGGACAATAATAAAGATTGACATGAATATCATTAGGAAATGATCTAGAATGATAACACTGTTCAAATCAATTGAATAGCAATAGAAAACAATTTATGGACAATAATAAAGATTGACATGAATATCATTAGGAAATGATCTAGAATGATAACACTGTTCAAATCAATTGAATAGCAATAGAAAACATATAAAAGTGATCATAAATAAGATCTCGGAAGGCAGCTGCCTAATACCGAAACATTCTCAGCATTATTTACTCTGATTACTGTATCTTTTCCTATTGTAGGTAGCCCTAATAGAACATCATAGAGGCCAAGAAGAAGAATAAAGTTGAAAAGCCAGTCCACGCAATCCTGCCTGCTCCACTGCCATCTCCAGGTACTCCTATAATATTAACCTCAAATTAAGAGATGGTATGTGTCATGCACTAGTAAACTTAAGAAGTAAAAATGACTTGATACCGCAATCCTCTTGTATATTCAGATTAATGCAGTAACTATATCACCAAGCCACAAGAATATCAAATGCTTTTTTATTTTTTTATATTTTTGTCTTTCTATCAAAACAAGGCACCGTGACCTAGTTCTACCAGCAGAATGATACACAAGTCTATAAAAAATTTTAAGACAGTAAAACGCATCAATACTCAAACTGTTCTTGACGAAACTTGAAGACTACTCACCTCCATTAGAGAGCTTCTAATTACAATCTACAAGTCTACAACAGTAAAACCATTGGGATCTTAGATTGGTTATCCGTTATTGCCCAAAAATGGTTATATTTAACCGCTTATTCTGACCACTACTACCTGATGTGGATTTGGCCACCCAACTACACTGCTCACATGTCAATATTGCAATACAAACCATCACAATTTCAACATGTAATCAAATCACCGGTTAGCTGCAGTTCATTGCCAGTCTATAAGACGTTTGTGACCAAAAGGGTTCTAAACACAAACCTAGACACTTTTAAGGCCACGATTCTATCAGGCAGCATCCAAGGTGGCAAGAGTCAGTACTATGATGCCTCAAATTAGATAACCATTATCCCGTGCTTTATACGCGAAGCAAAGTATCTAGTTGTGACTAAATAAGAGAGTTTAAGTGGCCCAATCGCCACACCTTTCCAAGTTCAGACAGTGGAAGAAGGATGCTGGAAAACATATTTGAAAGGAGAGTTGAGTATAATTTTCACCTAAAATAATTATTCCATAAATACTAAATGAACATGATGGTTAAGAGCCCAACAAAGGAAATAATGTATAAACTTAGAAGCCAAATTATTGTAAGGCAAAAATATGCAGACAAAGATTAGTAGAAATTTCATGTAGAAGAAGCATGTTATACTATCTTTCCCCTTTCATGTATCTATTGGATGTTCTAATCAACATAACGAGATTTAACTAGTCTGGACATCCAACAAATAGCAAAGCAGCTGTTAGAACATTAGTAACCCCTTATTTCTTTGTAGACCTTTTTTTCAAGCACAAATTTTTTTTAGAAAAAATAAATTTTGACAGATAAGGCTGCGTTTCTCATTTGACACACCCACAAAGCAACTGCAGCAGTTGTTTGAGATGTTTCCATATCCAAGGAATTGCAATAACAGACACAATAGACCTGGTACATCTAGTATACCTTACAAAAGTAGCACCAGAAAGGGAAGTTTATATCATTCTTAGGCAAATTAGCATGAACCATCTGAAAAAGTGTTAAAAGTTACTTTTCCTTGTTTGAAGTTTACCATGTTTTTTCAAAAACATACTTAGGATTACAACTAAACAGCACCAAATGCTCCCACTGGTTTGTAAAACTAGATTAAAGAAAGAGACAGAAACAGATATTTTGAACTAAATTGACTTGACTCATTATGAAGCCTATTTAGTTCCAACCAGCTGCCCGTCTGTTTTCCTCTCATTTATTGTCCCCCACCCAAACATTGAGTTAGTTAGAAAAGCATGTTTCCCGATTCATTAATGTCAAAATTGGTGGCACCCAAAGCAACTTTTTTCTTGGATTAATTCACCCTAAGCATATTGGATCTCGCACCAACAGTGCTAGTCAACTTTTACATATTTAAGGTTTAATTAATGGGTCAGTATACATTAACAATTTATTTTATAAAAAATTTTAGAGAGGTGCATTTTAATATTTTTAAAAAATTAAGTTATCGTGGCAAAAACTGTAACAATAATAACTAAAATTTAGAATTTGTTGTAAAAATATTGTGAAAATATTGTGGATATATCATTTCTCAAAATTTTATAGTGGCAAAAACTGTCAATCAAAAAGTTTTACAGCTTTTTGCTAAATAAAAATTTTTCTAAAATAATTTCCCGACTGCAGGCAGTAAAACCCTTAATTATGTAAGGCACACTGTTCAGCAGTTGGGCAGGTCCATCAGCCGCCTTTATTTAACTCTAATCCTTTATTTCTTCCAAGTTGCAAGATATTGATGGATCAACACATGCAATGAATAACGGTTTGACCATGACATGAAGAACAACATACATACATACATACATACATACTAACAGGTACATATTTCTTTTTCTTTTTTTATTTTTACTCTTTTTTTTTTTTTTTTTTTAAGTTAGAATTAGCAGCATAAGCAGGACAAGAAATTGTTACCTGGTACAGACCCAGAAGACGGAGATGGAGCTGTGGCAGGAAGGTTCAGATAATAACAGAAAAATATTAGTCCATGTACAAAAGTAAATTGAGGATCAAAATACAAGTGACTTCTGAAATTTTTTTTTTTTTTTTTTAAATGTAGAAAAACGGCTTACAAAATTAAAACTTTGTAATCAGATTAATATAATGGTAATTAACAGAGTTCCATGACTACCTTCATAGGAAACCCAGATTTAAAACAGTATTATCAATCTTAGACGCAGAAAAATTTTACACTAAAATTAGGAAATAAGACAAATTATGTAGTAACATCTAACATTAGAAAATTAAAGACAAACTTCAAATTCCAGCAGATCCGAAAAAAAATCTTCAGAGATTGAGACAAATCTATTTAAGATTATTTTTTCAAACTGATATGAAGCAGGTGGAACAAACCCAACAACTTTTCAATTAAACTAGTTCAAGTTTAAAAATAAAAAATTAAAAAAAAATAAAAAAAGAAAGGAAGGAAGAAAAATACCGTTGCATTTACTGATATCTGTGCTGACACCACAGGCACGGGTGAGATTGAGAGCTTGATCAACGGTGATGTTGAAAGACTTAAGCACAGCAGGGTTGCTGTAGAGGCCACAGAGGCAAGGAAGCTCGGTGCTCACGGCTTCTTTGATTGGGTTACAGCAACTAGCTGGTGGGTTTGTAGAGTTTATGTAGTCTGCACATGGCACCAGCTTCGCTGCACAAGTTGCTGTCTGTGCCTTTGCCACGCTTGTAACCATCATCAATACCACCACAAATATGCTCATCAAAGTGGCCAAATTGTGGTTACCCATTTCTTTTGTTATTGTTGTTGGTGGTAGTGGCAGTGGCAGTGGTAGTGGTGGTGGTGGTGATGTAGTGTGTGTTTCTACTTTCTCTTCTGAACTTCGGGGGTTTTGCTTTTCGTTTATCTTATTTTTCTTTGTCGGTTCCACGCTTCTAGTTCTGGTTTCTTTTCAATTTATTGACAAGGAACCGTGGTCGTTTTGCCTTTCCCAAACAATTTTTTTTTTTTTTTTTCAATAATAAGTTAAACCTTTTCAATTTTCGGCCGCTATATAATATTTTTATAATAAATTTTTAATAATAAATTATTATTAAAAAAAAGTTTAAACCATAAATTCAAATTAAAATCATTAAAACTTATCACTTATATTTGTTGCGAAGATATTATAAATATAACACTCTTAACTTATTCGTTTAGTCCTATTTTATTCATTCATCTGAAAAATCTATATATATATATATATATATATATATATAAAATAGGTAAAGCAGAGAGAATCTCTAATTGGAATTCTAAATTAAAATTTTAATCTATTATTGTGCCACATGTCAATGTAAATATGAAATTGAAGTCTAATTTGTAATTCCGATGTGCTTCTTTTTTTTTCATTTTTTTTCAACACTCATGTATTTTTAGGTTCACATCCCTTTTCTGCACCCACATATTTTCAGATTTACTTTCCTTTTTTTCAGGTTCACCTCCCTTTTTCGGTTCACCTCCCTTTTCCACATGGAATTTCAAAAGAATCTTTTGGTATCAATGATGCATGTATTTGAGTATTTTTATATCTTATATAAGAAGAGGTTCTCCAAATATTCCAATTGTACTTGTCTTTACAATTTTCATGATCCTAATTTATGCTTTACAAAACGAATTCCAATCATTCCTAAGGTTTGATTACTGCTTTCTTTCATCTATCTATACTGTCGTTCTTTTTTGTGTAAATTTTTTATTGTTTAATTATATAATTTTGTGGTTTTCCTATGATTGATGTTGTATGTTTATTGTCTTTCATCTGCCTATACTTTCTTTCCTTTTTGTTAATAATTTTTATTATTTAATTATAAAATTATTTTGTTTTCCTATCATTGATGTTGCATATTTCTTTTCTTTTTCATAATACGTTATCAGTACGAGTCTCTACTCAATTTCGAAAGGAAGTTGTTATTCCATTATTCTTCAAATATCAAAGATTATTTATATAGTTTCTCAAATCACTGTAAGTTTTCTTTTAAGGAATTAGTATTTATCCTATTTATTTGTCTTTACGTTTTATACTCATAATTTTAGTGATTTTTAATTGATAAATTTTTTTATGAGATTCATGTTATTCTATTGTTATATATTGTTATGAAATGCACATTATGAGATTCACATTTAATTGATTAAAATATTTTGTTAAAAATGATTTGTGATAAAGCAACTTAATCATAGTTATATGTATCGTGAATGAATCAACCTTGAATATATATGTCTATGTAGCATTCTTTCATTAGAATTTTGTATGATAAAAATATTTGTTAAAAAATTACATGATACTAAGTTTTATTAAACATAAATAAACTAAGTCTTTTAAACATCATTAAACTCATTATTAATAAATAAATAAATAAATAAAAAACAAAACCAAAAGTATCACTTAAATAATAAAATACAATATATTTATTGGTTTATTAAATTATATCAATTTCTGAACAGTAGCATGAGTTACATACTAGTTTTAATAATAATTAAATAAAGTAAAATCTCATCTAATACATTATCTATCAAATAAAGAAAAATTTTTATTAATAAAAAGATTTGTAATCCAATTGACGTGTAATTAGTATCGAAAACAGTTTTGTAATTCAATTCTTTTTCTTTTTTTAATGATTTCAATGAAATGTTCAATTTTTTCCTCCTTAATTGTAGCTATAAAAGTTGTTAAAAGTATTTTGATCAGTGAACAAACAACGTTTTGACGATATATATATATATATATATATATATATATATATATATCCTTTCAGCTGAATTACATGTGCTTCAATTTTTATTTTTTATTTTTCATTGTCAAATACTACCATTCGAGTAATTATGAAGTCTCCCGCAAACCGACAGGCAATTGCTGTTTAGGCTTTTGGTTGAACATTATAAACAGACTAACTATTGATATGTAGACTTTTTTTTTTAGAAAGAAAATATGTTAGACTTGGTCAAGAAAGAAAACCTGAATTAATTGCATTTCAAATAATTTCGGTAATCATGGACTCGTTATTTTTTAAATAAAAACAAAATCACGTTTCAAGTAGGACCAACATCAATTCAGGGAAAAATAAATAAATAAATAGGAGCAACATCAGACCCAGTTCAAGTTTGAAACAGAAAAATGAAGAGCAAAGTCCTTTGAAACTTTAACTTTGGATTTGTCTGCTTTTCTTTTCTTATTTTCTTTTTTTGGTTTAATATGTTGTTTGTGGACTTCTCTCGGTGAGAAGTTTCAAAAGGGTCTAGAAGCAAGGTAGCCGGTTGATATATATATATATATATATATATATATATATAGACACACACTAAACGAGTCTGATTATTGGGCAAAAAATAGTTTCATTTGATTTGCTTTTTTTTTTTTTTGGGATAAATATTTGATTAGCATATTATCAAATGTTGCAAGGATGTTTTCATACAAAGTATATGTTTTCACAACTAAGAGTGGCAATTCATGTTAGTGTATCAGAATCGTGTCGTGTCGACTTATAAGTATCCGACTATATGGGTTAATACTAACCCAACATGTCTATTAAATGAGTTAAGATTCTTCAACCCTAACACTACCTATTTATTAAATAGGCCAATCATATTGACTTGTTTATCAGATTTTATCAAAATGAAAAATAAAAAAAGTATTAACCAAATTGAATTATGAAAAAAAAAAATATATATATATATATATATTTTTTAATATAAAATTCAGAACTAACGAGTAACATCATCACAAATAATCATTCAAAATTAAAACATATCTCAAAATCACAAATAATCAATCATAATATGTCAAATAAAATAAACCACAACAATTAATAAGTTTATATATCTAAGATTTGAAGGGCATATTGGTAAATTGTCATTTAATTAAATGGGTTAGACATGTCAAACGAGTTTCATTGATTGGACATTAACCCAATTCGTTCATTAAACGGATCAGTTATGTCAACCTGAATATAACACTAATCCATTAAACCTTAACTCATAACCAACTAATTTTGCGTCGTATCATGTCAGGTTCACAAGTTGTGTCCAATTTTGCCACTCCTATACACAACCTTCCATATTGTCAATCCCTGATTATATATGTTGATTCTCAACAAAAAAAAGAAAAAGAGAGAGAGAGAGAGAGAGAGAGAGAGAGAGAGAGAGTGTGTTGAGAACCAAAATTTCACAAGAAAGCCCATCTCATGAAAAGTAAGGAAAAACCATGGGCTCTAATAGAAGAAGGCTTAATTCATGAAGTTAAGAAAGACCATGAAGGCCCAAAATCCCAAAAGAAAAAAGAAAGAAATAATAATACTAATAAAAGAAAAAGAAGAAGAGGATCTCGGACAAGGATCTCGGCTAGAGGACATGCAGCAAGGATCTTGGTCAGACCAGAGGACATGCAGTAAGTGGGGTTGTCCACAGTTCGGGTCAAATCGGGTTTAGGCTCACCCCGCATCCTACCCAAATTGATCGGGTGGAGCCATCAGCAACCCGCCGCCGACTGGGAGGAGAATCGAATCAGACAGATCAGAGCTTCGACGGACGTTGGGCAGATCCGGTCGAGGCTGAAAATCTAGAAAACAATAACAATCCGGCAAGAAAAGATGAAAAACGGCTAAGTCTGGCGAGAAAAATTGCAAAACAGCTTAAATCCGACAAGATCTTTCCAGATCTAGCGAGATCTCGGCTATATCTAGCGAAATCTCGCCGGATTTAGCTAGATCTTCCCGAGAAATCCTAGATTCATCGGAAAAAATCCCAGATTCGTCGAAAAATACAACTGGGTCGGTCGGTTCAGGTTTCTCAAATTTGAGAGGTGGAGATCTGATGCTCGAACCATCGATCTCGGTTTTTGGAGAATAAAATACGTTGCCGACCGCGAGAGCAATTGGTTCAGTCGGCGGTGGGTCGGGTCCGGTCGACTGCGGCAGGTGGGTCGAGTGCAGCGGGTCCTTGGACAGCCCTAGCAGCAAGGATCTCGGTCAGGCCAGAGAATATGTAGCAAGAAGAATCAACATCAAGGCCCTATGTATGTTCAGATTTCCAAAAAAAAAAAAAAAAAAAAAAGCCATTAAAAATCCAGCAAAAAACCAGGTATTATCTTTGTAACCCATGGTCCAAGCCTGTGAGATTCCAAGTGGATAGTAAAGGAGGAATGGTTTGGTCGATAAGAGAGTGATTTCTGGTGAAGTGAGGATCCCAAAGCTTTCCCTTAGTTCATATATTTGCTTGGAATGCATGAACCAATGGAAAACTCAATTCCCCCATGCGCATGATACCTTCCCACAATTTCCTCTCAATTGTCACTTTCAACTAAAGATGCCATCCAGTACATTGAGCAGCCCGCCCACTCATATGACTTTCCAAGAAGGAATCTTTCATTTATAGCTAAAGCCAAATGCCCCTTTTAAGTTACAATTGCCTAAATATGCTAAACCTCTGTCCAATGCACCTTTTCAAGTCACAGAGAACATAGTTTTACCCAGCAGACCTGGGACGTCCTCGCTCGAGGTACCAGACTAGGTCTGCTATAAAAGGAACACAAAGCATAGCAAAAAAAGGGGATTATGATAGGAGAAAAATGGGGATTCAAGGGAGGAGTTCAAAGGTTCAAAACACATATTCTTAGAGTTTTAAAAGCTTAGCAAGGGAGGGGAAAGAAAAGAGTGACAAAACAAAATAAGAGAGCCAAGGTGGAGGAATTTGTCCAAATCCTTGAGATCATTCAAAATACCATTTAGCCCCCAAAGAAACATATGCCAAAAACATGCACACATCAGATATCACTCTCTCCCACAAAAATCCTCCTCACCTAACTATCTTGGAAGACAATGCCTAAGCAGAGCCACTTGGACTTAAGTTCCAAATCCCATAAATCTTGTGCAAAAGTACTAAGTTTGTGAGAATTGGGGCCAAGATCCTCGTGGCTTAATCATTCTCATGAAATTCATTTACATATATGTATATGTATTAAAATGTATATCATAATCTAAGAAACTAACAATTATTTGAAGATGTGTGTATTGTATAGTGTGTTCTTATGCAGGACCTATAAAGGTAAAGAGAAATGACAAAACTCTATTGCATAATAAGTATGGAGAAAGATAGTATAGTTCAGAGAATCAACATTCTGGGTTCTTATAGGCCTAGTACCCCTGGGAACCATGACATCACGTCTGGGCTACCATGATATTATGCTCGGGGTACCACGATATTACGCTCGAGGTACCAAGTGAAGGAATTCTTTTAAATGTTCATACAGTAAAAGATAAGCCTCAAATACTCTATTTCAATCTCCTTCTCATTGTGAATATTATGAATACTTATTTTACTTATTTTGTAAGAGTAAAGAGTTATTTTATGACACTAAAACACTTATAATGATATTTTATTATTTAGGAGGAATCGCATTTTTGCCTTGAGAAGATTTGTGTGACTTGCGCACAACTTAGTTCATAATCAGCCCCCATTTAGCTACGGTGGACCAAGCTCAGTCCACCAAACAACAAATAAAGGGTCCAGGATCCTTGTTTTTACTTGGGTCTAGGTACTGTCCAAAAAAAGACCCTCACAGAGAGATTATATATTTGTTCAATGATGAATGGTTAAGGTAACAGCTCCCTCCTTTAGTGGGAGAAGGGAACATATAAAGAATGAATTTTGAAGATATATTCTATATATTTCAATTTTTGAGAGTTTAATAGAAGGAATGAAAATTATAAAATAAATAGAAGAGAATCAATTGGTTCTCTTAAGTAAGAGAAACACAAATTTATTAAATGAATTAAATAACATGAAATATCAATTTTATTCACATTTTGAGGTAAGATAAATAAGAGTTGAATAATATAATAATAAATAAATAAATTTAAATTTAAATTCAATTTTAAGCTAGATGTCATTCCATCTTTAATTTTGTGTCAAGTGTCTCTATATATAATATAGCTTGATGAGTCTAAACTTAAAAAGGCTCAATCAAATCTTTTTTAGATATTACTATATTAGGATTAGGATCCTTTATAGTTCTTAAGGAAACTCTACAATGGAGTTCTAAAATCCTATCTCTTTATTTAAAAATAAGCATATATTGGAATCTATCACAATATTAATGTTTTTCTTATAGAATTAATCAACGCATTATTAACACTTAAACAAACGTCAATTATTGTAAGTTGTGTATCTATTTAAATTATTGATGATGTGATAAAATTAATTTCATTTAATAATAAAATGAAAATAGAAGATTTTAAGAACTATGCAATGAAGTTACCTAAATATTCTAAGGATCTTAATCCCAATATCTAATCCTTGAGTCATGAAAATTCTTATATATTTGTGGCAGACTTGCAGTTGTTAAGTGTGATAATGTGATTTCATATGGAACAGACCCCTTCTTCCTATTGTATAATAAATTGAAATATTTTGGATTAGGTACAAAAGTTTAGAGTAATAAATAAATTTTTAAAAATTAGAAAATATTGCGACCAAATAAATCCTAAACACGATATCAATATCTAATTCTCAAGTCACAATTATCGCATCATTAAAAAGAAAAAGGAAAATACAGTTATTGCTTGTCGAGAAACTTTACCTATTCTCTCTCTCTTAATTCACAATTATAATTTATGATTAGAAAACTATAAAGTAGAAACCAATTGAGAAGTGTGAAATGAGAAATGTGAATCCATAACAAATCCCTTTGTGACCTTTCTGTAGTCAAGAAATCGGAAAAGGACTTCTTGTTTAAATTCCAAGTAGCATTCATATACAAAAAATTCAACCTTTCACGCCGAAACCTTTTTGTTTTTTTTGAGAATTTTCACGCCGAAACCTAGTACGTAATGCCGGCTTCAAAGTTTTCAAATAAAAACTATCCGAGTGGCAAGAGGAACCTAACAAAAAAAATAAAAACGTGTACACACAGAAGACCCCGAAAGCTACACTGCACCGGTAGGCCTTTTTGGTGTTGTCTTAACCAAAAATCTTTTATATATATATATATATATATATATATATGTATGTATGTGTGTATGTATGTGTGTATGTATGTGTTTATTTTTAAAAAGAGCATCACTATATTTGGTTTAAAAGTTTTTCTTGATATTTCAATCTTCTTTTTTTAGAGTTCTAAAAGGCACCAGATTGGCCATTAAATACACTAAAAATTTTGGCGTTCATTATCTGGACTTGAATTTATTGAAGAATTTTTTTTTTTTTTTTTTTTTTTTGTGGATAAAAAAAAGAGAGGTTTATAATCTTAGAGCACTCTCGTCAGGTTGCCAAATGTCAAAATATGGCACATTTAGCACACCAAACTCCAAAATATAAGCCTCATGAGATGTTTCAAATGCCAAAAATTTTGGCACATATCTACAATACTGTCTCAAATATAAGACGATACGGACATATATGCCAAACACTGTTTGGCTAATTTAATTCATTCTCTCTCTCTCTCTCTCTCTCTCTCTCTCTCTCTCGCTCTCTCTTTGGCCACGCCGATCTCGTTTTTTCTCATTGCCGTCTCGCCATGCCAATCTCGCCATCGCCGATCTCGCCACGCCGATCTCACCACGCCGAGAGACAAAGACTGCCCAGGCTCGCCACTGATCATTGACCCACTTTGCGATGAAGAGGAACTCCAGTGTGAAGGACACAGTGGCTGGAAGTGAAAACTTCCCTCAGCGACGGTGACGGAGGCATCCGATTCAAAATGTCTTGGTGTATGTCCGATTCAATTTATGATTTTAGTGTAAATTGTAATTAATTTTATAATTGATTTGGTGGATTTGGGATGTGGGTTTGTTTGATTTGGTGGATGTGAGTTTGTGCCGATCTCTTTGGTTGTGTGTTTTTTTTTTTTTTGGAGGTGGCGCTGGTAGATGTGGGTTTGTGCTTGTGGTGGCTGTGGCCGTTGTTGCGGCAGTGGTTGTTGATGGCTGTTGTTGCGGTAGTGGTGGTTGTGCCATTGTTGTTGATGATGATGATGATAATGATAATAGGGAGGAGTAAATATATTATTTTAATGTGTAGTAAATATTATTTTAATGTATAGAATTGAAGGATAAAATATCTGATAAATGAGATATTGTAAAATAATGTGGTAAAATGATAAAGTAAGTGTTTAGTATGTCAAAATGACATTTTTTTTTTTTGTAACATATGATGAGAATGCTCTTAAAAATCGATTCTAACATGTGATTAAATTTACCTGCTATCAGCCAATGTTTGTCAATATCAATACCACGTGACAATAGTGAGTCATCATGGTGGTTATTTAAGTATTATATATATATATATATATATATATATATACATATCTTCTTCTTTTTTTGAGCAGAGTATTATATATATATATATATATGTTAATTTTAATTATCTAATGTCTCTCTTTTGTAATTGTGTGTCCAATTAGATAACACATCATACCCTCCTTGAAAAAAAAAACACATCAAACTCCATAGTAACATGTAGAACCAAAACATGTATGAACCAATTTCAAAGAGTTAGCTAAGTAATTTCTAAGACCTTATGATATCAATAAGAATTTGGGGTTTTATCTATTTTGGAGCTACTCTTAAGGAATTTCTCCTTCTAATAATCTCGTGTATGTGAGACGGATATACATGAGGAAATAATTAGATTCAGATATTTGAAAAGTTTTTTAGGGATGGCAATTTAAATCTGACCCGCGGATACCTGGCCCGATTCGACCATATACACATAATATTAAAAAAAAAAAGTTTAAAACCCTAGTATAAATATTAAATAGTCTCTTTTCCTTATATTTCATTTTCTAACATCTAAACCTATCCCTTACTCTCAGCTGCCCCTTCTTTTTCTTCTCTCTTTCTCTCTCAAGCTCTCACCACCGGCCACCTTCCCTCGTCCTCAGATGCTCCCCTCACAGTCATGGCCTCACTAGCTTCATGGCCCCATACTCTCGCCTCGTCTCACCTCACGCTCCACTAACTGCGTCACTTCGCCTTGCCACCCCTTACCTCTCTCACTCTCACTCTCAATCTCACTCTCGTTTTCTCTCAGCCGCCTTTCACCCAGTCACCTCACTCTCATTCACTCACCAACCTACCTTTACCCTCACCCTCACTCTCATCAGTCATCACGTGGTGGTTGAAGTTTGTCATGGAGGAGCACGGATCTTGTAGTGGTTGAAGTTTGTCACGGGAGGAGCACGGGATTGTTAGATCTGAGCATAGGGATTGTTAGATCGGAGAGAGATCAGATGATCGGAGGAAGGGATTGTATTTTCTATTTATGATTTGTGTTTTTTTTTTTTTTTTTTTTATGAGTGAAAAATCTGTAATAACAAAGAGAGCCAAAAAAACAGGTTGATTTGTGTTTCTATTTATGTTTGGGTTTGTGATTAGTGTTTTTTTTTTTTTTTTATGAGTGAAGACAAAGAAGATAAAAAAAAAGAAGAAGCTAATTTGTGTTTATGTTTGGGTTTGAGATTTGTGTTTCTGAATCTGTGGTTGTGATTTCTCATTTCTGGGATCTGGAGGTAAAATTAATTATTATTTTTTTTTTAAATTTTATGATTGGGTCATATTGGGCCACGGCTTTTGATTAGGCTTAGAAACAGTTGGACGGGGCCCGCGGAGCCCATGGAGTCCGACAGGGCGGGTTTGGATTTAAAAAAAAAAAACTCGTTTATTAAACGGGCCGGGTTCGGGTCATGGGTAAAGACTCGCAGGTCGGGTTTGGATATCTAAAAACCCGGCCCGAACCCGATCCGTTGCTATTCCTAAAATTTTTTATATCTTTATTTGTCAAAAAGAAAAAAAAAAAAAAAAAAGTACAAACCAAATTTAAATATTTTGTATTATTTAAGGATAAAATTGTTATTTTTGAAATTTGAGGGATGAGTTTGAAATATTGAACAAACTTTAAAGATCAAACGTGAAGCACTTCTTTAAAATAAAAAAAAATAAAAAAAAAACGTTATGTTGTGTAATTTTGTTAAAGATCTCAACGTTTGCTTAAATTACTTGAAGAGCACTTTTTTGCTTTTCAAGGAAGCTTGCCTTCAAAATCCCCTATTTCTGCATCCATGGAAGTCGTCATCAAGCTATGAGATTATATATGCGGTTAGGAATTAGGATTGATGTGTATGATTTTGATTTTGGGTCCACGAGATCAGGGACAACGCCGTACTCAACAAGGGAAAACGAAAGAATGACAAAAATTCAAGAATCAATGGTCCCCACCACATGTTTCCATTACATGGTTTGTCTTTCTCAGCCAAGCCGATCGAGCATATTCATGAATGGGAACACCCTTATCCTTTCGTAAAATCATGCTGACTTGAAATGATGTATAAATATATATATATATATATATATATTTTTTTTTTTTGAGAATCAGAAATGATGTATATATAATCCCTCACTATAAGGGAAAATATCATAATGATGGATGAAAGGAAAAAAGAATAGAAAACAGATTTCTTGGAAGAAACAGCCTGCTTGAGCCTTTAGGTAATCCCAACTGGTTACATTGTTGGTAGATGATGTAACGGATTTCTTGATAATTGGGGTAAAAATATTGTAAGAGGTTAATAACTATGATCATATATATATATATAACATCTAAATCAACTTTTTACGTAAGTCTAAATCATATTCTTGTTTTTGGGTTTATTTTATTTGTTAGCTGAGTGGTCTTAAATCAAAGTTCCGGTTACTACCCATGGGTTTACATTCATTTATTAATTTGCCTTCTATTTTGTATGTACATAAGTTTGGGTTTATGACTTCAACAAGTTATATTGTCAAAGGCCTTATAAATGAATTGTCACCTCCTATGCACAAAGTGCTTAGGGGTTTAGGGGAAAAAAATTCGAGCTGAAAGATTAGTAGCATATTGTAATTATCTCTCAAAAAAATTTCAGGTTATATTTAATGTTATTGTGGGGTATGAGTATTCTGAGTAAGCTGATCACACCACGTGTCACACTTGGCCGAGAAGGACAGTTACTGGGTCGAGGAGGTCACGTCATTGGATTTTATGATCACAACGTCAATACGCCACCAAGTACGCCATCAAAGGAGGCTCTGATGTGCGGAAAGGGCTTGGGGAAGGGAAATGGCAGTGACGGGACTGAAAGGCTTGATACTGCTACCACATTTAATGCATCCCACCAAATTTTCTGACTGCATTTATGTGGAGAAGACCGTTAAACAGTGTTTTATGGCCGCATTTATGTGGAGAAGACCAGTGAACAGTAGAATCTTGGGCTCTACGCCTCTCAGGGATGTGAAGGAGATGCCAAAAAAATGAGATTGAAAGAGGGAGATAATCTGTGCAATGAACAGGTGGAGGGCTAGGATCATCTAAAAATGTCTATATAAAGTGAAAGATCCCCTTTAGGATTGGGGAGGGGGGGAGAGAGAAAAAAGGAAAAAGATTGTAAGTTCAAGAACAACATATGTAATTCGTCTTTAGCAAAGAGAAATTCAAGAATCAATTTCCTCGAATTGAGTCCGAGGATGACTTTCAATACTTAAACTGTTTTCTCTTCACTTCATTGTGATCTGAGCCCGTTATCATCATTAATTCAACTTATCAGAACCTAGATTTGAAGCCCACTCTCTACAAATTTATTGTATTAAGTTTTTTGGGCCTACACCCATCTTGTTTTGGGCTTAGGTGCTAAATCGAGACTGATGGAGCACGAGCCCGTCAGTCACAATGAACGCGTCCAGATGAAGCCAAACCCTTGTTTCTGTGGATATGGAGTTGGCAAGGTTATTTCTCTAGTGTGGTCACCGGTGTGGTGCCTACCACAACGCCTCCGATGCCTAAATTAGTATATAGAACCAATGAAGATAAAATAATATAGCAAATCAACCATAAGTATTTCTAAGTATCTCTATGTACCTCCTGTTGGTGCTTCTGAGGGCCTTATATATGTTTTACAGCCTCTAGCAGTTGTGGTAGTTATTGTGGCTTTAAAGCCTCTTTGGGCAACACTTTATGCTCAATAATGTGGACTTTAATGGGCGTCCAACGGTCCATACAGCTATTCTTGTAACCGCCCGAGACATTATTGCTAGTATTGAAAGATTTGCATACCTTCATTAGTGATGTGGACACGTGATGGGCTCGTCTTGGAAAACTACCTCGCCTATGATGCTGATCTCGTCTACGGGAGTTGAATTCGTCACTCCTATCAGCTGCCCCCGGATTTTGTGGTCGTCATGAAGTGTTAATGACGATCACAGAATTTGAAAGGTCTATGGGCTGTATATGACTCTTGGGATTTTGCTCTGCATTAATTGTAGAGCAGAGGCACCACACGTGTGGTGGCCACGTGGCTTATTCTAATTAGGGGAGTGAATGCTCCAGTTGCATGCCCCTTGGGTTTCCCACTGAATTTTAGTTTTTTGGGCTTTTTGGTTTTAAAACTTCTCCTCTCTTCATTTTTCCTTTCTACCTTTTCAAGTTCCCAATCATTGCTCTGTGTGTTTTCTCCTCTGATTTCCATTTGTGAGTTTTCTCTGGGCTGATGCGTGGCAGAGCTGTCTACATTTTTCATTTGAGGTATGCCTTTCTTCTCTTCTTTCAATTCTTCTCCCTTATAGATGTACACTGTGCTGAATTTCTGATTTACTTTCTCCCTCTTCTTTTGTGTTTGTTTTTTGTTTTAGGATTTATTTTTCTTTGGCTTTTTTTGGTTTTTCCATGGTTAGTGGCTCTGAGGTTAGGATAGCTTGCCCTTCAATTTCTTTTCTCTTTGCGCATTTAGGGGGGTCTTTAGGGGTTTTCCCATACCTCGAGAATTTCATTTTTTGAGGGTAACAATTTGAGCATTGGTTTGGCCAATTTATTGCCTTTGCTCCGTCAATCCATCGATTGGTTCGAGAATTTGGTGAGGGAGCAAGTGATAATGTCTGAGGTTAGATCTAGTGAACTCGAGACTAGGTTATCATCTAGCAACGACCCAGTGGAAGGAGATACAACCGCCTCTACTCTTCAAGAAGTTAGGGCTTTTTATGCCCCCAAGGAGGTGTGTAGGCTGGATGCTGATACATTGGGTAGGTTTAAAGATAAGTTCCAATTCCCAGAGCGAGTTAGGGTTCGTCTGCCCAATGAAGGGGATCGGGCATGTCACTTCTTTCTTGGGGAGGTATGCTTCTATTAATCTGCTTTCATCTGTGGGTTGAGGTTTCCTATCCACCCTTTCATCATGGAGCTGTTGGACCATTTTGGTATCACTCTTAGGCAATTTATGCCTAATTCATGGAGGACCATTCTGGTATCGCTCCTGGCCGTTTTGGACGGTGGTATGCTTAAAGTAGATAAGCTCATCTACTTGTATCACTTGAAAGAGTCCAAGGAATATGACTACTATGAATTGGTGCCTTGGGAGAGGAGGACTAGGATCATCAAGAGTCTGCCTTCGTTTTTCAGGTATTAGAAGTCCAGGTTTTTCTTTGTATCTGGGGATGACTTTAAGACTTCCTCCGGCGGGGTTTGGGGTGAACTCCCGAGGTTACTTCGCCGGTGGGGAACCCCAGCTTTAGATGTGTCATTATTTCTTTTTGTTGCTTGAGTTTTGTTATGTTTACTTCTACCATCGTTAACTCCCCGTTCATTTTCTCGTGTTGTTAAGAAACGTCCCAAGCTTAAGAGTAGGTATAAAGAGCGGGTGGAGAAGGTAATTAAGTACTTGAAGACAATCGAGGATTGGGACAATTTGGTGGACTCAAGAATCTCTCCTTCTATTGCCTCGGTCCCGAACCTTCTGCCTTCGTCTTGCACAACCTTAAAATTGAGGGAAAAAAGAGTAAGTGTTTGGTTCGTTAGTACTTGTTTTCCTGTGTGTACCTCTTTTTTTTATTATTTTTTTTTACAAGTGCTTTCCTTTTCACAGGGATGACAACTAAGTTCAATAAGGATTTGTATGCTAAGATAAGGTCAAAGAAGGACGTGCCTTTGTCCAACGTTGGCAAGAAGGTGGTACGCGTCACAGGGAAAAGTCCCTCTATCACTCCCATTGTCTCTGGCACCGAGACAACGAGGACAACCTCTCTTGCCACCTCGATTGAAGAGATCCCCACTCCTGTTTCAAAGAAGCTGCGTTTATCTAATAAAGGGAAGGAGAAGGTTGATCCTCATTCAACTACCGTCTGTGGTAACAAGAAGCTGGCGGTGGAAAGGGCTCACAATGTCATCACTACTGATGACTTGAAGGTTCTTTCTGGCGCACCCTTTAACGTGGTTGTGACTCGCCACGTCCACAAACTTGTCCAAGTAAAAGGTTTTGAACTTCTTTCTTTTTCTTTCTCAGGTTTTGAACTTCTTTCTTTTTCTTTCTCATTGTACTGATAGCTTCAGTTTTCTTTTCTCACTTAGGAAGCTAAAGTGGCGTCTCTAGTATCTAGGACGGAGGCTTTGGAGGCGGAGAATTCTACACTGAAGAAGGAACTCATTGAATGTATGGGTGAAGCCACCACATTAAAGGAAAAAGTCAAGACCTTGAATGACGACCTTAGAGCTGAGCGTCAGTTAACGTTGGAGAAGGATGAACTGCTTCTAGGTGCCAAGGAGAGGATTAAGACCATTTCTGCTGATGCGGTTGAGGCTTTCCTATAGACTGGCGAATTCAACACCGTCCTCTTCAGCTGGCACTTCAAGGGTTTTGAGCTTCTAAGGAGGTACCTCGTCAAGCATCCCACTGGAGTGGATCTGGAGAACTTAGATTTGGAGGAGGTGGACAAAGAGATGGCAGTTGACGAAGCTGCTCAGTCCTCGGCTCCAGAAGGTGATGTTCCCGAGAGTGCCCTTGTCGGAGATGACGCCGCTGCTGATTCCTGAACTTATTCTTTAAAAAGAAAATTTCCCCTCTTTTTTTTTCTTTTTTTTTTTTAGGTGGTCGGTATGTTTTGGACCTGTTTTAAGAACAATATCTTTGGTCCAACATTTTGGGGCCTTTGGCTTTGGAAAGAACAATGATATCTGCCTGTTATTTTTGGGCTTAAGTTAATTTGATAATTGCATACTTACTTGCTTGCGATTTATATTCCTATATTTTTCCTTTCTGCGTCAATGCTTTAACAGAGAATTTTTAGTCGTGGCTTTAGATATCTTCTTGAGGGTTTCGGTGAACTAGCTAAGAGCTTAGGTTCAGCCCGAGTCTTTTTCAAAAGATGTTTTATTTTTTTTTTTTATCCATCTGAGCGGAATCTTGTTATTTAGCCATTTTAGGGATCTTGGCTTTGTCAGTAACTTACATCTGTCTAAGCGGAATCTTGTTGCTTAGCCATTTTAGAGACCTTGGCTTCGTCAGTAACTTACATCTGTCTGAGTCGAATCTTGTTACCTAGCCATTTTAGAGATCTTGGCTTCGTCAGTAATTTACATCCGTCTAAGCGAAATCTTGTTACTTAGCCACTTTAGGGACGACTTTCACATTACAAAACCTGCACTCATTAAAACATCGGCTGCATAGTTTTTATTGCTTTCAGGACTAAATATAATCAACTTGTTACATTTATTGGTGGTATTTTTTCAAGTGGTCAATGTTCCATGGTCTCGGGAGTCTCTGCCCATCTAGAGTCTCTAAGTGATAGTTGCCTTGTCTAGAGTAATGGACGACCCGATATGGTCCTTCTCATGTAGGGTCGAGTTTTCCTTGGGCAGAATCTCTGGTTGCTGGAGTGACCTTGCGCAGAACGAGGTCTCCTATGTTCAGTTGTCTGAGCTTTATTCTCGTGTTATAGTACTCGGCCATCTTCTGCTGGTACTTTGTCATCTTGTCGGAGGCTTCTTCTCTCACTTTGTCTAGACAATCCAGGTTGACTCGTAGTTGATTGTCATTACTCTCTTCGCGGAAAATCTCTCGCCTGATGCTGGTTATTCCCACCTCGACTAGGATGACTACCTCGGTGCCATAGGTGAGTTTGAAAGGGGTTTCTCCTATTGGGGTTCTTGCCATGGTCTTGTATGCCCATAATACGTTGGGCAATTCTTCAGGCCAAAAGCCTTTTGCAGCGTCCAACTTGGCCTTGATGATCTTGAGCAGTGTCCGATTCGTCACTTCTATTTGACCGTTTGCCTGTAGATGCCTCGGGGATGAGAACTGGTTCCTAATCCCTAGGCCTGAACAGAAAACTCTGAAGCTTTAGTTGTCGAACTATCGCTCGTTATCGGCTATGATCTTTCGTGGAATCCCGAACTAGCAAATTATGTTCTTCCCCACGAAGTTTTGGATTCTAGCTTTAGTGATGGTTGCTAATGCCTCTGCTTCGACCCACTTTGTGAAGTAATCAATGATGACTAGTAGGAATTTTACCTGTCTTTCACCTTGAGGTAGCAGGTCGACAATGTCGATTCCCCATTGTGCAAAAGGCCAGGGGGAGGATATCGTCGTCAGTCTTTCTGCCGGGAGGCGTTGGACATTCCCAAACCTTTGGCACTTGTCGCAATGAACGCATCTAGATGAAGCCGAGACTGATGGAG
This sequence comes from Castanopsis chinensis, assembly GCA_032878915.1. Taxonomy (NCBI): domain Eukaryota; kingdom Viridiplantae; phylum Streptophyta; class Magnoliopsida; order Fagales; family Fagaceae; genus Castanopsis; species Castanopsis chinensis. Next base: position 4,908,966 of record JAVQMG010000115.1, on the reverse strand, counting down.
CACGAGCCCGTCAGTCACAATGAACGCATCCAGATGAAGCCAAACCCTTGTTTCTGTGGATATGGAGTTGGCAAGGTTATTTCCCTAGTGTGGTCATGATAACGCCTTAAAATGTATACTTGTTATATGTTTATGTGGGCGTTATCTCCTTATTACTATGCTTAATTGGTATAATTAAACCATTATTTGCATTAGTCCTTATTATTTATCTTTACATAATTTCTTGAATAAGATGCTATTCATTGTGTGTAATTTTCTACTTTTAGGAAATCATGTGAGAAAGATGAGTTTACAGGAATTTGTGAGAGAATGGAGGCCAAACTATAATTAAATTGGAGCTAAAGAACCATGCTTAAATGTCTAAGGAGCAGCTGGAATGCTTGGATCGTCTACTCTAATTGGAAGCTTCAAATAAGGAAAGGAATCAAAGAGGTAGAATCTGAAAAGGAAAAATCTAATTTGAGCACTGATCAGTATTTTGGGCGTATCTCACTCATCAAAAATCAAATTTAACAAGATCAGATGGGTTGGAACCGTGACTTAATTATCTACAACTTTCCAGTTTTGAGTTTTTCCAAATTCGCAAGTTTTGAAGGCCAAAATTAACTCACAAGTTACCGCTGTAAACTTAGACGGAAATTAAAATAGTAAAAGTTTTATTTTCTTTAAACACTTTTACATTAGGGTTTTGGAGGGGAGGCTGTGAGAACGAATTTTAGGGAGAGAAAACTTGTATTTTCCTTTCTCTAATGGCAGCCTAAACTCTTTGCTCGGGCTAGGGGTTATGTTTCTTCTATACGGTATGAATATTCAAAGTGATTCTTTCTAAGATTTTATAAACGACATATTTGATTGTTCAATTAGATTTCTATTGATGTATTAGTTCTTTCATGCTTTCAATAAGTTCAATCATGTTTTTATTATTGTTTAGATGAATTTCTAATAGTTTCAAATAGAAATCAAATTTTAAAGTGAATGGGTTTTTCTGAAAATCTTTCTAACTGCATTATTAATCGAGGTTATAATGCGTTATTGAATTGTCTCAGTTCAACCGAATCATAAGTTTTTAATTGTATAAGAACAATCAATTATGAAATAGATATTTTCTTAGATCACAAAGAATCTCATATCGATATAGGGAAACACCCTGATGCCCTAGTATTTACATTATTGATTTAAATCAGTTTTTATTATTATTCTTGTTAACAATCACCAAGCCAAAGTATTTTTCTTCTTCACTCAAATTTTCATTTAATTATATTGTCTTTGAATTTACCCTACTCCTTGTGGTTCGACCTTGTTACTCCAAGAATTATACTTCTATGATCTCCTGCACTTGGGAGTGAGCAAGCAGGTCACCGATGCGGTGCCTGTCACAACGCCTTCGATGCCTAAGTTAGTATATAGAACCAATGAAGATAAAATGATATAGCAAATCAACCATAAGTATTTCTGAGTATCTCTATGTACCTCATGCTGGTGCTTTTGAGGGTCTTATATATGTTTCACAGCCTCTAGCCGTTGTGGTAGTTATTGTGGCTTTAAAGCCTTTTTGGGTAACGCCTTATGCTCAATAATGTGGACTTTAATGGGCGTCCAACAGTCCATACAACTGTTCTTGTAACCGCCCAAGACATTATTGCTGGTATTGAAATATTTGGATACCTTGGTTAGAGATGTGGACACGTGATGCGTCTTGGAAAACTGCCTCGTCTATGATGTTGATCTCGTCTACGGGAGTTGAATTCGTCACTCCTATCAGAGACCTTATAGTTATCATTTTATATTTTTTTTAATATTATTGAATACAATTTTTTTTAAAACCACAATTGAATTATTTTCTTTCTATGCTTGCAAATTAAATTTCAAGATAATTTGAGATTAATAACTATCTCATCTCTAATATATAAAAATTTTGAGTTTTATATATTAAAAATATGTATAAAAAAAACATATAGATGAAATAGTAAATAACACCCGGTTGACATGAAATTTAATATTTGTTTTAAGAATGTAGAAAATATATAAACCAACAATAAGATCATGAAAATATTAAGTCGATAAAAAGTTATAAGATAGTGTAATATTACCTAAAGTTGTATCATGTTGAAGCTTAACTAAATTATATAAAAAAAATAGAATTAATTAATAAAAACAAGGATGAAGCTTAACTACTGTAAGGACACGTTTTGCTCCTAAAGCCCAAAAGAAAAGGTCAATGGCCCAAAGAACCCAAATCAATGAATTTTTAGAGAGTGGATATGAAATTGAATTTTTAGTGAGTTAAGTGTATGATGATCACAATGGGTTAGTAGTTATTGGAAAGCATGAAACAAACAGTTTTGAATAAGGAAAATCCTCCTCGGCAAAGTCCGATGAAGGTATTTCTTATATATTTATCTTAAACTTAACCACAATTACAGTTCTTGAATGTGCAGTGATTTATCTTTTGATTTTCTCCCCCCTCCTCCTATAATGAGATTTTCCTTCTTTATATTCCCCTTCCTTATTTCATCTCAACCCTCCACGTGTAGATCAGATTACTGGTTTTGATACTTGTCCCATCAACACCTTTTTAAAGTCTTTGTGGGTAGCTGTAAGACTAGATGTTACTGTGCAGGTATCACTTCCACATTAATGCAGCCAAGGGTTAGCTGCAGAGTATTCAATGCGGTGGTAGTAACTTTCTTCTCAGATATTTCCTAACTTTCTTTTGTCTTATCCCCACTTGATGTTTATCCTTGCCAGAATGATCGTCTATTGCATTGTTCTTGACAAAAGGTCAGACTTATGACCTTTACTCTGTTTAGCCGAGGAGGCACTTCTCCTCAGACAACATTTCCAATTTTTCACGATCAAACTCCTTCCACAAACCACTATCCTATAGGTCTCCGTCACTATTACCTATCCTCGGACTACTTGATATTCTCGGACATAGCCCACAGCCCAATACCCATATTTGGGCCCTTTATCCCTGCTGCAACTACCAAGTCAAACAAGCTTGAGTGACAAAACTTCTACAAGGTCTAATTACAGACATATTTTAAAATTAGGATTCTTGTTCGGTTCTCATTCAAAGTAGTTAAGCTCCGCATGCAGTTTTGGTGTTATCTCATTCCCCTTCCTCTATATATATAGCAGTTTTGTGTGTGTATGTGTTTCTCCAAAAAAAAAAAAAAAAGTAGTTAAGCTCCCCATTATTATTTAATTAGAAAATATATCAATTTGTTAACTAGAGCCACGCTGTTTAGACTAATTTAAGCCACTTTGTTATTTAATGAGATTTATGACCGGGAAGAAATGAATAAAAAAATTTAAGAGAATATTTGTGAGTTGTGACTTGTGACTGACAATCTTGCTAATGACTTTTTGCTCTTCTTGTCATGATCAAGAAGAACTTTGAGTTGGGGCTTCCCTCAAATTTATTTAGAAAATTATTGGCAATAGTGGCCTTCTTCCTCTTTGTTTGACTTGAACAGCATAATTTAGTATTATTTTCTCACTCCCAAATAGCATAATGTGGTATTTGTTTCTTCACTCTTTGTTCGAATAATCTTCCTTTTTTAAATTAAAAAATATAATAGTTTTAAGTTGTAATCTCCAGTACTTATTTTTAAGTTAAAAAAACGTGTGTCCAAATTTTATGGATTTTAAATTTAAATTTGAATTTAAAGTTATTTTTAAATCCCTCCCTGTTGTGTGTGTATTTTTTTCTTCAAAAAAAAAGTTAATTTTAAATTATAATTGCAAATAGTTATATTTTGAGTATAAAATGTGTCCTAATCTTATGAAATTAGAATTTAATCTGAATTTTAAATATCTTAATTAATCCTTAATTTGTTCCTTTTTTTATCAATAATTTTTCCTATTCTTAAAATCATTATCTACTCTTATTAGATAAGAATATTATTTTCTTTTCCTTTTTTGAGAAGCAATAAGAATATTATTTTCGAAAGTATAAAAAGCAGAAACTAAAAATCTTTTCTCAATTATGGATAGATTGAACAGCAACAAAGTTAGTAGGACGTACAGTATAGTTAGTATTACCATTACCAACGTACTTTATCAATAGCATTGCTCCTGGCATAGTGAAAGAATTTGTATTTCATACAAGAACTTTCTTTTGGTTTTAAAATTTGGAAAAATTTTTTGACATACATGTGAGGTTTGGAAGGTTTTTTATTTTTTTTTGAGAAAGAGGTTTGGAAGTTAGTGGGCCTCAAAACGATATTCATCACTTTTGGTAAAAAACTTGTGATGTTGCGAGCCAAAAAAATAAGAAAGAAGATGACGAAGAGAGAAAGCACGAGATTTTACGTGATTTAGCCTTGTAATCTATATTTATATAGAAAGAGAAAGAAAATATGACAGTTTACATGATTTGATCTTATAGTTTATATTTACAAAAAGTGAGTTTAAAGAGATAAACACTTACTCCACTGTTTTTGATACTCCAATATATTACAATAGAATCCATATTTATTATGGAGTTTACACACAAAGGTCAATTACAACTTCAATTGGTCTAAAGTACTACATCGGTTAGCTGAGAGTGAATTTTCAGTTTATAAATCTCACTAGTACTTATAAAGTTTAGGCCTTTTTGTAAGTGCTAGTATTATAAATCTTGTCGTCACACTCCCTCATTCTCCTTCCCTTTATCTCCCAAAAAAAAAAAAAAAAACTTCAATTCTAATCTTCTCTTAAAAAAACCTTAATTCTAAATTCTAATCTTATATTGATTGATTGCAACAATCCCATAGTTTCCTCTAACAATTAATACTCTCATAATTTATTAACTAATATTTTACGGTTTTCTCTAGCAATTAATATCTTGGTGTATTGCCTTCAATGACTCGGAAACTCAATTATACTTTCTAACATTGTAGCAAGAATACCAAGTCACCCAGGTCACGGAGAAATTATAAGGTCCTCATGGTGGATAAGTGATGTGGTCTACCATTCTAGTAAAAGACTCTTACATGTTTAAAATTGTGGAGTTTTAAATAAAAACTGAATACTGACTCAACAAATTTTAAATAGGTGGGAGTTTTTTACTGGAATTATAGACAAATGACGTGGTCCATCATGAAGAATGTATAATTTCTCCCGGTCGTGGATACTTTACAACTATTTGTGTTCCACCAATCACATATTACTGTGCATTTATTTTATTTTCCTTGTAAAACAATTAAAGTTTATTATGAAAAAATAAATCTAACACATGACATATTGTAATTGATGAAATACAAAAAGTAGTGCAGAAATTTTGTATTTGTCAAATAACAATCTAGCAAGTGAATGTCATATAATTCAATTTGTACTCTTTTGCCATAGATGGTCCCACCAACCTCCTACATGGTATTCACTCATTAGCAAGTGTACGGCTATAATCTAGCAAGTGTAGTCCCATGCTTATGTACGGGCATAGTTAAAAATAGGCGAAAAACCCCTTTTAGTCCTTACATTTTCACGCGATTTCCACTTTGGTCTCTAAATTTTTTTTCCACCGATTTTAGTCCCTGTCCTGGAAAACGCCTCTCGTTTTCGTCCCTGACGTTACATCAGAGACGGAAATTACACAGCTGGCAAACGGCACAGTGCTAAAAGCTGACGTGGCCATTAAAATAATAATAATAAATGCCACGTCAGCATTTAAATTAAAAAAATAATTTATTAATTTTAACTAAATAAAAAAAATTAAAAACAGAAATTTAAAAAAAAAAAACAAACTTTGAGATCAAATCGTGTCTTGAACAAGAAAAAATAAGATCCTAATTCCAGATTTAAGAACAAAGAAAGAAAAAAACACCAACAAAAAACTGACCAAATTACTGCCACATCCAATCCATCCGAACCCAAAAGAAAAAAAATCAATCCATGCCTCACTGCAAAACACACACAAAACCCACACAAAACCCAGATCAGTGCCTCTAGATCAAAACCCATATCAAAGCACACACACACACACACACAAAACCCGATCTAAAACTAGATCACTGCCACATCTAGCCACCGTCGTCGCTAGAGCAACCCATCATTGGAGGCACGACCATCGCACGACTACCATCGCATAACTACCCATCATCGGAGCAACCATACCCATCATCGGAGCAACCCATCATCAAGACCACTACCATCGTACGACTACCATCGCACCACAACACACAAAACCCAGCCCATCATCGGCGAGAAATCACAACCATCATCGGCGAGCTTGGCAACCCATCATCGGAGGTGAGGTTGGCAACCTATCAGAGGACCACGCCACCGAAACCACCAGACCCACAGCGCCACTAGATCCACACTACTGCCAGACCCATGGCGCCACTAGATTGGGTTGTTTATGGATTTTTTGTGGGTGTTTTCTTCTTTCTTTGTTCTTGGATCTGGAATGGGTTCTTATTTTTTCTTGTTCAAGCTTTGTTTTTAAGCTTTGGTTGATCTTAGATCTGGAGATTGGACTGTCTTTCTTTGTTCTTAGATTTGGAGATTGGACGGTTTGATCTCAAAGTTTGGTTTTTTTTTTTTTTAATTTCTTTTTTTAATTTTTTTTATTCAGTTAAAATTAATAAATTAATTTTTTTAATTTAAATGCTGACGTGGCATTTTTTTTATTATTTTAATGGCCACGTCAGCTTTTAGCACTGTGCCATTTGCCAGCTGTATAATTTCTGTCTCTGATGTAACGTCAGGGACGAAAACGAGAGGCGTTTTCCAGGACAGGGACTAAAATCGGTGGAAAAAAAAGTTAGGGACCAAAGTGAAAATCGCGTGAAAATGTAGGGACTAAAAGGGGTTTTTCGCCTTAAAAATAATCATAATTATACGGTTCAAATTATACATTTCTTTTAGAAGAGATTCAAATTATATATGGTATTAACTTGCACTTCTTTTAAATTATACTTTTCTAAAATATGTACGGGCTTCTTATTACGTGTTTGTGTGAGAGAGAGAGATTTAGAATTTAATTGATTTTAAACTCTTCTGTTTTTACACCTAATAATTCACTTGCCACAAAAATTAAAAACTTAGATGAGCATATGGCAGAAAATTAGACTCCAATTGAAAATCAATTTTGAATCTAATTAGATTTGGACTTTTCGATTTTTAGACTCAATAATTTACTTGGTACAAAATTAAATATTAAATAGGACACATGGAGTAAAATTAAAAATCCAATTAAATTCTTATTTAATTTTCTCTGAGTTTTAGCTATTAATATATATATATATATATATATATATATAGAATAAGAATATACTTTTATTTTTATGGAATAAAAAACGTACTTCTTATATAATAACAAATCACTTTTAAATAAAAAATAAAAAATCATTTTTCAAAACATCTTACATCCAACTTATTATTCTAAAACTCTATTGCATTTAAATATCTTTCTTTCATTCAATTTTATTTCTTCTTCAACCGTCTTAACATACACTCAATTGAAACAATTTTTTCTCTTGAAACATGGGTTTTTTAGCTTTTAAGAATGAATCTTGATTTAATTTTTTATTACCTTTTTTTTTTCAAGGAAAGAAGCAAACTTCATGATGGTTTCTCGTCCAAATTCCTAAAGAAACATAAAAATCCTTAATGTTCAATGATGGAGCTTAATCCATCAAAAGTGAAAAAGACAAGATTGCAAAGCATTCAACTATGGAGCCCAATCCATTCAATGCAAAATACATTAATCCAAGTCATTCCCATCAAATACTAACCACAACCATCAAATTAAGAATCTTTATGGGGCACTAAATAAATAAAAATAACAAAGAAATCCTCAACGAGATGCTAAGGCCAGAGCATCAAGGGGCCAAATATCTGGAATTTTTCTCATCAACAGAAAAAGACTTGTAACCATTAAAAAAGTGAGTTTCTTCCACTATTCATAGCTGGAAAAGACTAGCGATTGCTTGGTTCTTAAAGCAATCCATCTATCACCGTTCGACTGGGTGTGTGAGTTTGGTGAGAAGATGAAGAAGTTGTGTACAATCCAAGAAATCAAAAGCTTAAAGATTTGAGAAATCTGCTCAAAGGGATCACGTGCCTACTCTCTCGCTTGTGCAGAGAGAGAGAGAGAGAGAGAGAGAGAGAGAGAGAGAGAGAGAGAGAGAGAGAGAGAGAGATTGGGTACAAACATAGAAGATAAAAATATATATATATATATTGCCTAGGCTACAATGTTATCTATTTTTATAGAGTAATGCTAAAGATATATAAAATGACAAAATTTACACTACAACTCACCCATGTGATAAGTTGTAAGTGGTCGAAGTGTGATGGTAGGTCCATATGAGGGCACACCTCTACCACTCATCATGTGGAAGAGTTGTGGCACAAGTTGTGTCATTCTATGTGGTGCTAGCATTATGCATGGTAGACGTATCTCTACCGCTCACAACTCACTATGTAAGCAAGTTGTGGCATAAGTTATGTCATTTTATGTGTTTCTAGTATTACTCTTCGTATAAAAACGAATCAACTAGTCAATATTTGAAGATAATGGTTAATCCTTAAGCTCATCCCGAATCTGACAGTTGACTTGGTCTCGATCGTTCTCACTACCTCTTTGGCTATTGATCTAAAAAACAGCATCTCTCCTATGGTCTCTAATGGTTTTGCTACCTCTTCAACGATTCAAAACATTACTTTGATTCTCTTTGTGGTCTAAATTATCTGGAGTTCCTCAAAAGAAGAGCCAACAACGTCTTCAACCAACCAAACCTCCCATCAACATTTAGTACTTGCCACTAACCTTCAATTATCATTAGGGGCCCAAAATATGACATTTTGAGAGGAGTAATGCAAAGAACATATAAAATGGCACAACTCGCCACGTAGCAAATTGTGAGTGGTAAAGGTGTGATGGTGAGTTCATGTGAGGACACACTTTTACCACTCACAACTCATCACGCGAGTTGTGGCACAAAGTTGTGTTACTTTATATGTCTCTAGCATTACTCTTTTGAGAGATATCCCATTCAACGACTTAGTGAACCCATTTTTAGCACTAAAAAGTCAGATTTGGGGCTATGATCCATGCATAAAAGGAACCTCATGCCTCTCTATAAGCCTCTCAATAAGCCTCTCACACTTGCTAGCATGCCTTTCTAAGTTACCATTTGGAGTGCCTTCTATTAATCCATCCAAGTCTACCTAAGTTAAGTTAGATTCTATGTATTTTTAATGCAAGGCTAGAGGTGGCTTGCCAACCCAGTTTGATAACGAATTCCAGTCAAATGTGGTTTATTTTAGGGTAAATTCCAGTAAATTATCTTGAGGTTTGGGCTAATGCCAACCAAATTCAAGAAATTTTAAAACTGGTCAACTTAGTCCTTAAACCCAATTTGGTGTCTAAACACTGTTAAGCATTGTTAGTCATTTAAGCCCTCTCTTCCCTTTACTCTCTCAAAATCTCTCATCAATATTCTCTCTCTCTCTCTCTCTCTCATCCCAATTATTCTTATACACAGATTCAAGACAGCCAAAAGAAAAAATTCTTCTATCATAAAAAACCAAATAAACCCATCAATGCACAAACCAAGTGAAACCAATGCAAAAATCCTATTAAAAAAAATAGAGAAATATAAGTTATACCAGATTACAAAGCATATAATACACATAGAGATTCATAATCATACAAACACCAATAAAAACACCATATTAGACCAATTTTAAGACAAACCCAAATCATAAAATACCCACAAATTCACAAATGACCATACCCAAAACCTCAAATTTCAAACCCAATTAAAAAATCACCAAATCCTTATCACCACAAGAAAACCTTATCCCTAAATCTACCAAGACCCAAACCAAAAGAAAAATAAATAAAAAACAGAAAATATAATAGAGAAAGAGGAGAAAGATTGGCAGCTAAGGAACACTAAAAGCTAGTGTTAGTAGCATCCGATTGGAGCTATTAGAAAGGAACAACAATAGTGGTGGTGAGGCAAAGCTCGAAAATCCCAAGCCAACTGTCTCCGTGGCACTGATTCGAAAAAAGAGTGCAAGACGGTAGTGACTAAACTTGGATTTCGACCATGGCCAAAGCTTGAGAGAAGGAGTCTTCAGTCTCGTCGTGGGTGATAGAGAAAAGAGAAAGTTAAAGAGGTTCAAGAGAGAAGAGAAGGTGGAAATAAATAACGAATTTAGAGGGTATTAGGAACCAAATTATGTTCAGGACCCAAAGCTCAAGGTAATTTATTGGAATTTACCCTTTAATTTATAGTTTCTAATTTATCGGCCTACCAAATAAAATTAAATCTAAACTATCAAAATTGAATCCACCCAATTTACATTTCCAATAGCTCTGATTCCCGCCATCAAATAGCTACAATTTGAAAAGACTAAAAAGACCAAAACAGCCCCAAAATGACGCGATTTTAACTTACTGCATCATTCACGTTCCAAACGGATAACACAAACCCAGAGCAAAAATCAGAGGTTGAGAACTCCCTCACTCAAAGGGCCATCAATGGCTGCTCTCAGCATAGGCATCGCCACCACTACCATAAATTTCCGGTCATCACGTGCACCGAACTCTTCCAGACCCAGAATTTCCTGCATTGGATGGGTACCTCTCTCACTCTTTCTCCTATACAATTCTTCTATTAATTTCTCATAGCCTTGTTGATGATTTCAACTTTCTCTTTTTGGGAAAAGGAAGGACCCAGAAGGCATATTGGGTCCACCACAGACCGGTCACATAGCGAGGCGCGAGTTCAAGAAGCGGCTTGAGAAAGACTCCGAAGCCCGTGAAGCGTTTGAACGCCAAGTCCGTGAAGAAAAGGAGCGTCGCCGAGCTATTCGCCAGGTAACTTAGTTAAATTAACTGGGTTATTGATTTTGAGGAACTGGGTTTTGTAAATTATGTAAATATTGTATTTTTGAGATGGTTGTTTTTGTTGTTTGTTTCAGTCTCGGGTTATTCCGGATACTCCTGATGAGCTCGTTGAGTACTTTTTGAACACTGAAGCTCAGGAATTTGAGGTTGAGATCGCAAGGTTGAGAACACGGTATGTGCTTTTACGGTGTTACATCTTTATAACATGGAAGATAACATTGCATACCAGTTGTTTGAGGTTTTGATTCATCCAATATGGAGCTTCATTTTTGTGTCTGTTTGTATAGATGGAATTGGAGTGTGTACTTTGTTTTATAGTTTATAAACCATATTAGTGTGGTGTACTTTGATTCCTCCTATTGTGCAGTTCATTGTGCATACTTTTGTTTTATAAATTATATTAGTGTGTACTTCGTTTATAAATCATCATATTAATTTGGTGTTGTGAGTTAGCAATGTAGGTTGGTTGTTGTAGACTTGTTGGCAGCTTCTTTGCTCAATGATTCAAACATAATAAGTAGTTGTTGGTAGTGCAATCTCTCCAACAATTTTTTGAATGGCACAATGCCTTTTAACTAGAAAATATTTATTCTAATTGGAATACAACAGCTATGAACCATTCGGTTGTAGTTGAGTCCTTCAGAGGAGAGGGGAAGGGTGGCCAGCATATACTAAAATCAGTGCGCTTCCATTTGGATTGCAGCATGATTATAAGAATGGATTGAAGAATTAAATTTTCTTCCTTTTTGTCCAAATTATTTTGTCATGGGGTTTGTGGTAACTAAAAAGATGAGATCTTTTCCTCAACAAGGATATGTGGAAAGTTTTGCTTTAATAGATTATCAGACTCTTTGTAAGAGTTAAGAGTTATTAAGGCTATTACACTGCCACGCCATAGATATAAGATCTGCATTTGTTGAACTGAATGAAGAATTCCAAATAGCTGTGATTTGCTCTTGCTCTTTGTGAGTAGCTTGTGATCTTGTCAATTCCTTTAGTTCTTTTGGGTGCAAGTATATGCTTTCTGTACAACCAAAGATCTTACAAGTACATTCTGCAAACATGGAGTTATTTAATTTCAGAGATATCTTTAGTACCCAGAATTCTCTTATTTCTTGTCATACCCTATATTCTGTGGATTGGATTGTAGAAGGGTGTTTTGAGTCCCACATCGGGCGTGTGCTGATTGCAATTTTACCTTTTAGAGTATAGTGCAAATATGGCCAGCAGTTACCTTGGGTTGTGATATTTCTTTTCCTAAATTATCTACACCTGCCAAATCAATTTTTTCAAAGTTCCTTGATGCTAATATTACTCTTCTTTCCCTTCATACTAAGCATCCAAATAAGGTTGGAAAAGGGATATGTTTGCTTTCTAACTTTTATATTATAAATGTGGAATTTCTTGAGAAAAAATAGATGGATGAAAAAACATAGCCTGTTTTTCTTTCTTTCTTTTTTTAATGAGTTAGTGTGGCCCAAAAGAGGAAACAGAAATATTCACATAAAATATTTACATATTTCTAAGGTCTTATATGGTTTTATTATGTTATGTGGAATGATGGATTATAGTGTTAGTAGAGAACCTACAATGATCAGAAAGACACTTTTATAAGAAAGTTTTTAATGTTTGTATCATCATTTGTTAATATGATTTATAATATTTTTTGTCTCCAAATCTCTACCTTCCCATTAATAAATACTGAGATAACTTATAATATTGACAGATTGAACCAGGAATTTTTTTCACACCTACAATTTGAGCTGGGTCAGCTTAGGTTTGCTGTTTCAAAAACCCAGGTTCCATTTTCAAACCATACATTTGGGTGATATCCTGCATTGATGATTGGATTGACTCACAACATTCAAATTCTAATATTATATCTAGGATATGGAAGATAGATTGGTTGAACTAGAAGCACTGCAAAAAGCACTGCTGGAAGGAACAGGTATGTTAGACTCCATGAACATTAGTACTGAAGGATATGTGTTGTTGCCTTCCACGATAAACCCACAATCCTTGGGCCAAATCTTTTGTTACAGAAGCCTATGACAAAATGCAAGCTGACCTCATAGCAGCAAAAGAAAACCTAACCAAAATCCTGACATCGAAGGATTTAAAAGCCACTGTACGTGCTACTCTTTTCAATCATCAAGCCTCTTATTTTGTTATAGTTTGTATCATAGATTGCTCAAATGAGTTTTAACTTTTACCATGCAGTTGTTGGAGATGGTTGAGCGGAATGAACTCAATAGATCTTTATTGACCCTTCTTGATGAAAACATAGCAAATGCACATGAGGGTAACCAGGTACCATTGGAAACTCCTGTCCATGTAGTCCAAATAGAATTTAACATGGCGTTGTTGTGCTTTTATTTTTTTGGAGGGCGCGGGGGGGGGGGGGGGGTGTGGGGGTAGGTGTTGCTGGGGGTCGAGGGTGGGAATTGGAGAAATCCCGATTTCCTTCACAATTGTGCACCTTACCATGCTATACTTATAAGCACTTCACCATATATTAAAACGGTGACATTTTGCAACAGATTCTCTTGAAGTTACATCCACAAGCGAAAAAGGGGGATGATGTATGAGAGCACTATTGAAATACTTTATTGAAGTAATGGCATTTTAACTCATACTTCTGTCACCACACTGCCCCGTTGATGAACAGATAATGCTTCATATGCATGGTACAGCCAATCCCGTACACAGAAAACACTGCTGGGATGGTCACCAATTGTACAGACTTACAAATTGCAGTTGTCTTTGAACAATGAAACATCTGACCAATTATGGGACTAGTATTAGCAGTCTACTGAGTTATTGTACTTGGTCAATAATTCACAATCCAAATGAGTCAGTTTTAACTCTTCCAACACTTCCCCCGAAGTTGACATCACTTTAATAATATAAGATATTAATGTATCATGCTATTATTCTACTAATATAAACATGTGGAATTCGTCATTTTCAATTTTGAGCCTTTATTTTTGGAATAAGAGAGGGGGGGGGGGGGGGGAAGGTGTTGGGAGAATACTTTGTTATATTTATTTGAATTGACCTTGAGGAGACACAATATGCAGAGGATAAAAAAACCTAGACAGTGTATGACATAAATCTATATTGTTGAAACTGTGAACCCAGAGAACCATATTATAGTTTCCACACTTTTACTAACTCCAGTGCCAAATGCACCAAAAAAATTCCTCCTCAATGCTTATACAACTGGTACTTGAAGCAGAACTGGGACAGATTTGGCTATAAATATAGATAGTTTGTTTCTAGTCCTCATGTTTGAATAAAAATTTGCGTTTTGCTAATTACGACTTTTTTGTTTTCCATATACACTGAATTAAATTCAAAAGATTTATTTCAATGTTGATTTTCCAACCTGCAGAAACAAGCAGCAGAGTTCATGGAAAAGCTTCGGGGTGCTGTTCTCAGGTACATGACAGTTTAATGCTCAAGTACCCAGTTGGCAATTATCAAGTATCCCTTTCAATCTTTTAGATTGATAATGATTTTGGTTTGAGATGTATCTGCAGCCACACCACATTCACTAAAATTATGTTACAAAATGTTGTAAACAGTAGTGGACTTTATATCAGGACCTGAATTGATATACAATAATGTATATACAATGACATTGTAGATCTATCCTCATTATTGCCAAAATAAATGGAGCGGGTCTCATCAATCACCAGAGAAAATAGAAAACTTGAATCAGAATTATCTTATTTAAGAATGCATTGGCATTGGATGATAAGACTAATTTGAACACTGCCAGTAATTGGGTCATTTCACTTATCAAAAGAAAAAAGAAAAAAAAAATTGGGTCATTTCAAATGCTGTGTGGAATAGTATGAATTTTTAACTGTTTTAGGAACAATGTATTTGAAGGTTTGAACCCTTTTTGAGCACCAGTCATCATAGACTGTGGTCATTGATCTGGAAAACACTTAAAAAGCACAAATTTTAGAGCAATATAAATATATGGGTCCAGTTAATATATGGCCTAAAGATGTATATTAACCATCCATTTTTGGAAATTGTTTTATGAGGATTTGAAAAAACTGTAAAATAGTTAATCACTTTTTCATTTTTTCATAAAATGTTTTCTTAAATGGTTTTCTAATGTATGTTCTAAGGGTATACGTTAGTAAAACCCTAAATGTATAATATCTTGAGCAAGACCATCTGTTTTTCAAGATGCGTTCTGACTTTTGTCTGTGGAGAGTTGTTCTTTTTTTTTTGCTAAACTTCAATGTCATTCAATCGAAAAAGAGGAAACTACAGAATGGGAGTCTACCACACAAGCAGAGAGGATAACCTCAGGTAGATTCTCCTTGTTAAAACATAAAGGTAATGCAGAATTTGAAGCTAACTTTGCAGCATTATGTGCTGCAATATTACAGGACCTACGAGTCCAAACAAAAGAGCAACAAAGGAAAACTGAAACAGAGTTTAGGATATTAACAATATCATTGCTGATGGCCCAGTTAGGCACAGCAGGATTGTCAGACAATGAATCCATACACATCTTGGAATCGCTCTCGATGATTACTTGTTTCTGCCCTTCACTAGAGGCTAGGTTGACTTCCCATTGGATTGCTTTGCTTCCGCTTGGATGGGGGTGCAGCTATGGTGAGGTTTAGCTCATACTTTGATCACCTCACCAAGGGAGTTCCTTGCTTCTATTGCTTGTGCAGTTCTTAATGGTCCAGTTGCAACATCCACATTTAGCTTGATGAACCCAATCAAGGGGGGCTTCCAAACTTGGAACGAAGGTGCGCAATGAGCTTGGTTTGCAGCCTGGATTACATTATGGAACTCTATGATTCTGCTCTGAATCCGCAAGCAGGCTTCACGGATGTTAACTTTTTCGCCTTGGAATAGAGCTCTATTTCTTAGATTCCATATTCCATCAACTACAAACGTCATTGCTGAAGAAACATACCAGCTTTCTACTTCTGATGTGGTGGTGGAAGGAGGGGGTGCAAGGATGAGCTTGATTATGTCACTGCTACTCTGTACATTTTGAGAATCCGTTTTGAAGCCCCAACAAGACTTGAACCAAGCAACTCTGGCAATTGGGCAAGTGAAAAACAAGTGGCAGATGGACTCAAGCTCATTTCCAAACAAGGCACAGGAGGAGTTAAAGGTTTCAAACCTTTAGTTCAAGATGTCTTTGGTTGGTAGAGAGTTTGTTGCCATCCTCCACGGTAAAATTCTAATTCTTTACGTGGTTTTGATTTTCCATAAGCCTTTCCATTGAGCCTCATTCAGGGGGGGTGGTAATATTAAAATTGTGGTTGGCTTTGTAAACTGACTTCCCGGAGAAAGCACCCTTAGCATCTGGAATCCATATCAATTTATCTGGTTTGTGCCTTTGTGGAATAGGGAGAGCTAGAATTGCTTGTGCCAAGGCTGGCTCAAAGATTTCATTGATTAACCCAACTTTCCAGTGATTGGTGGTGTTGTCAATGAGCATGAAAACCATCATAGGACAATCTGCATACGCTGCCTGATGAGGTTTAGGAATGAAGTTTGGAAGCCACGGAACCCAAGGGTCCATCCAGACTGAAGAGGAAATATATGACGGATACATGGTGGACGGACGTGTGCAATACATGATGTGTGATTGGGCTTCAAGGCCTTTTACATGAGCATGGTTGCGGCTTGCATTTGGGCTACTATGGCTTTTGCTTGATCTACACGCTTAGGCCCAAAGAAAGAATACTCTAAGGAAAAGGTGTCACTCCCCTAAAAGGAAAGGACTTCTTTACCAAGGCATAAGCATTAGACCTATGCGACTATAAATACTCCAAAAATCCTTACAAACCAAGGTACGCATAATTGACTCAACTCTAGCACTCTAGTGTTGAAAATAAGGTCTCTAACTTGACTTTCAGAGGGTTTTTGGCCGGCACCACACCGGTGCTCTCTGTCAGGTCCTTTCTTGTTGTTTTGTAGGTTTCTATTTCGCTCTCATGAGGACCGTGTAGCTCACTGGTGAATTTCGGCTTCATCAGCTGGCGCCGTCTGTGGGAAAATTAGCGATAGGGCGACCGAACATTGTCCTACTCCTAAGACAAAGAGTTGCATGGTACTCACAAGATCGATGGCAACAACTAACAACCAAGGCGACGAACCGCGCGCTACCGCGCTAGAAAGACAAGTCCAAACGCTCACAGCGGCAGTCGAACGCTTGACCAAACAGAATCACGATTTAAAGGAACAGTTACGCCAGAAGGATGCACATCCTAGAGTGCAAGAAGAAAACCAGGAAGGAACAAGCGGTGAAAGGAGGGATCCCGAGGCCCCCGAGGGCAGCAACGCACCAAGCAGACCGGAGAGGTGGGATACCAATCTGCCGACCCTTTCTGAAGTTTTACCACCCCACGTCGCCGCAGAGATGCAGGAGATGAGGGAACAAATGGCCGTGATGATGAACGCCCTCAAAGGACGAGTATCCAGCGACCTCGATGATCTGGTCCAGCGAACTGATTCACCCTTCACGACACATGTCACTTCGTGCCCCTTTCCTCCAAAGTTTCGTATGCCCCAGGTGGAGAGCTATGATGGAACCAGGGACCCCTTGGACCATTTGGAGTCTTTCAAGACTATAATGCACCTTCAGGGAGTGCCAGATGAAATCATGTGCAGGGCCTTCCTTACTACGCTGAAGGGATTCGTAAGGGTCTGGTACAACAGGTTGACGCCTAACTCAAATAGCACCATAAAAGAGTTAGGTGCTCAGTTCGTCTCATACTTTATCGGGGGCCATCGATACAAGAAGTCCACAGCATGCTTAATGAGCATCAGATAGAGAGAAGATGAGACCCTAAGGTCATATATAACACGGTTCAACAAAGAGGCTCTCTCAATAGACGAAGCGGACGATAAGATACAAGTGGCGGCCTTTACCAACGGGTTGCGAAAAGGCAAGTTCCTCTTCTCTCTGTATAAGAATGATCCGAAAACTATGTCCGAGGTACTTTATAGGGCAATGAAGTACATGAACGAGGAAGACGCGCTGATAGCAAGAGAAGGTAAGCCTACGAAAAAAGAGAGGCAGGATGAAGCACGCTCAGAGGGGGGACGAAAGAAGGCTAGGACAGATGAAAGAAGGGAAGATAGACGCCCGAAGCTGCCCTTGGGGAAATTCACCAGCTTCACCCCTCTGATGGCCCTGATCGACCAGGTACTAATGCAGATAAAAGATGAGGAGGCGTTGACGTACCCCGGGAAGCTAAAGGGGGACCCCAATAAAAGATCACGGAACAAGTACTGTCGCTTCCATCGTGACCACGGTCACGACACATCTGAGTGTTATGATTTGAAGCAACAGATCGAGGCGCTTATAAGGCAAGGAAGATTGCAGAGATTTGTCAGTAAGGAACCAACGAATCCACCATATGACCAGCCACCCCGACGAGAGAACGAGCGCCCAAAACCACTAATAGCAGACATAAGAATGATTGTCGGAGGTAACGTCAGCACGGGATCGTCCAAAAGGGCTTGTAAAATTTACCTGCGAATGGTACAGAACGTCCAGATGACGGGCTGTACTCCAAAGATGGCTCGGCTCGATGTCCCGGCTATCGGCTTTTCAGAAGAGGACGCCCGGCGTCTTCACCACCCACATGACGATGCGCTCATAGTCAGCATACGCACTGGTGATTACAACATGCATCGGGTGCTAGTCGATGACGGAAGTTCAGCAGACATTCTTTATTACCCCGCGTTTCAACAAATGGGAATCAATAGAGATCGACTCGTCCCAACAAACGCTCCACTCGTCGGATTCGGTGGAACAAGAGTCTACCCTCTTGGAGCTGTCACATTGTCCGTAACGGTGGGGGATTACCCGCAACAAATCACCAAGGATGTGCTTTTTCTGATCGTTGATTGCTCATCCGCCTACAACGCAATCCTCGGACGACCTACTCTTAATGCATGGAAAGCTGTCACTTCAACTTACCACTTGATGATTAAATTCCCTACTGAGTATGGAGTCGGAGAACTGCGCGGGAATCAAGCTGCAGCACGGGAATGCTACCTCGCGATGACAGAGATGGACGATCACTTGCAGGCACTAAATGTCGAAGGACAACGAGTCACAGCCGAAGCAGTGGAAGAACTGGAAGAAGTAGTACTTGACGACTCAAGGCTTGGACGGACGACGAGAATTGGTACGATGGCCAGCCCTTCGGTGCGGCAAAGTCTAGCCACTTTCCTAAATAAAAATCAGGACGTATTTGCATGGAGTCATGAGGACATGCCGGGGATTGATCCGACGGTAAT
Organism: Castanopsis chinensis; assembly: GCA_032878915.1. Classification (NCBI taxonomy): domain Eukaryota; kingdom Viridiplantae; phylum Streptophyta; class Magnoliopsida; order Fagales; family Fagaceae; genus Castanopsis; species Castanopsis chinensis. The sequence goes on along the minus strand of JAVQMG010000115.1, from coordinate 4,889,810 downwards.
AGTACATAAGCTAAGTGTATTGCCATCATTCTTTCCCATCCGACAGAAGAAGCGAGTGTTTGCCCCAGAAAGAGACTGGGCTATTGCCGAAGAAGTCCAAAAATTGCAAGAAGCAGGTTTCATACGAGAAGTACACTATCCGGACTGGCTAGCAAATGTAGTAATGGTTAAAAAGGCGAATGGGAAGTGGCGTATGTGCGTAGACTTTACAGATCTAAACAAGGCTTGCCCAAAAGATAGCTATCCTCTGCCGCGTGTTGATACGTTAGTGGATTCGACGGCAAGACATGAACTCTTAAGTTTCATGGACGCATTCTCCGGTTACAATCAGATTAAGCTCGATGAGGCGGATCAAGAAAAAAAGTCGTTTATTACAAGTCAAGGGCTCTTTTGCTACAAGGTAATGCCCTTCGGACTAAAGAATGCTGGGGCCACATACCAGAGATTGATGAATAAGATGTTTGGGCATCAAATTGGAAGGAATGTACAGGTTTATGTGGATGACATGCTACTAAAGAGCATTCGCGAGTGCAACCATCTGAGCGACCTCCAAGAAACTTTTGACACCTTTCGGTCCTACAACATGAAGCTGAACCCTAACAAATGCGCGTTCGGGGTGACAGCAGGGAAATTCTTGGGTTTTATGGTATCTCAACGGGGCATCGAGGTCAACCCAGAAAAGGTCAGGGCGATAGTAGACTTGGTTCCCCCGAAGACGTCGAAGGAGGTCCAAAGCTTAAATGGCAAGATAGCTGCCCTGAACAGATTCGTTTCAAGGGCAACGGACAAGTGCCTACCATTCTTTCGCACATTGAAGAAATTGTTTCAATGGACGGACGACTACCAGAAAGCTTTCGAGGATTTGAAGATATACCTCTCCTCTCCACCACTACTTAGCCCATCCAAGCAAGGTGAAGAGCTGTTCCTATACATCGTCGTCTCCCCAGCAGCTGTCAGTGCAGCCCTTATTAGAGAGAAAGACAGGAAACAGAAGCCTGTATACTTTACAAGCAAAGCGCTCAGAAGGGCAGAAGAGAGATACCCTCCGATGGAAAAATTGGCTTTCGCATTGGTAGTTGCGGCTCGGAAGCTAAAACCATACTTTCAAGCACACGTCATAAACGTAATGACCAACTAGCCCCTAAGAAGAGCGATGAGTAGCCTAGAAACAGCAGGACGAATGGCATTGTGGGCAATCGAGCTGAGTGAGTACGACATTCGATATCAACCTCGGAACGCGGTAAAAGGACAAATCTTGGCAGACTTCATTGCAGAGTTTACCGACATGAAGGACCAAGGGATAGGAGAGCTTCCCGTATGGAGTGTTCATACAGATGAATCCTCTAACAAAAACGCAGGAGGAGTTGGTGTGGTAGTTCGCATACCCGAAGGGGACAAAATTAAGTGCATGATCCGTTTGTGCTTTTCAGCAACAAACAATGAAGTAGAATACGAAGCCATTGTAGCTGGATTAGACCTCGCTATTGCCGCTGGAGCAGAAAGAGTGAATGTCTACTCTAATTCCCAAGTCATCACGAGCTAGATCAATGGGAGTTACGAGTGCACGGGTGAAGGAATGAAGAAGTATCTCGATGAAGTAAAAAGTCGAATGAGCAACCTCCAGGTCGAATTGATCCAAGTCCCAAGGGAGGAAAACCAAGAAGCTGACCAGCTTGCTAAGGCAGCTTCCGCGGAGCCAATGACTCTCCTCAACCAGGTATTATCCTTCGTCTAAACGTCACCGCTAATAGAAGGTACAGGTTTGCAGGAAGTAAGCAATAAGCAGTGCTGGATGACCCCCATAGCTGCATACTTAAAAGACGACCTGTTACCAGACGACCTGTTACTAGACGACAAGGAGGCGGCCAGGAAGCTAAGAGTCCAGGCATCTCGGTTTGTCATGATGAAAGACGTTCTATACAAAAGAGGTTTCTCTCGACCTTATTTGAGATGCCTCGCCCCAGAAGAAGCAGACTACGTCATGAGGGAGGTCCACGAAGGAATTTGCGGGAATCACTCGGGATCAAGGTCCTTAGTGCACAAGCTCCTCAAAGCAGGATACTACTGGCCAACAATGCAGAAAGAAGCCAACATATACGTCAGATCCTGTGACAAGTGCCAGCGCTTCAGCAACCTCATAAGGCAACCAGCAGAAGAGCTCACACCCTTAACGGCTCCATGGCCGTTCGCACAATGGGGACTCGACATCATGGGCCCATTTCCGATAGCGGCGAGGCAGCTAAAGTTCTTAATGGTTGGCATCGACTACTTCACTAAGTGGGTGGAGGCTGAGACTTTGGCCACCATCACGGAGAAAAATGTGAGGAACTTTGTGTGGAGAAATATCATTTGTAGGTTTGGCATCCCGCGAGTACTGGTATCGGACAATGGCAAGCAATTCGATAACGAAGCATTTAGGGATTTCTGCTCCCAGCTGGGGATTAAGAACCACTACTCATCACCCGCACATCCACAAGCCAATGGACAGGTTGAGATCACAAACTGATCCTTGCTTAAAATCATCAAGACTCGGCTTGAGGGGGCAAAGGGTATATGGCCGGATGAATTACCAAGTGTCTTATGGGCATATAGGACAACGGCAAGAACACCAACAGGAGAGACCTCGTTCCGTTTGGCATATGGAACTGAGGCTGTCATACCAGCTGAAGTGGGTCTTACAAGCTACCGTGTTGGAAACCACGACGAGTACAAGAATGATGATGCCTTGCGCATAGAGCTTGATCTGGTAGACGAAGTCAGGGCAACTGCAGAACAAAGGATAGCACGGTACAAGGATCTAATGGCGAAACACTACAACTCTAGGGTTAGGCCCAGAGATTTTCAGGTCGGAGATCTCGTCCTGAAAAAGGTACTCGGCTCTACAAAGGATGCCACTCAAGGGAAGCTTGGACCAAACTGGGAAGGACCATACAGGATCACGTCATGGCACAGGAAGGGAACGTACCACCTAGAGACCCTGAACGGAAAGAAGCTAAGTCACCCATGGAATGCAGAGCACCTGAAGAAGTATTATCAGTAGAAAACGTCAACAATGGCATTACTACTATACTCCTTACCGCTAGTTTATTTTTTCTTAATAGTTGTAGTTTTTATTTCCTACGGTACTTCCATAACGCCTAAAGGCTACTTTCCATGTTTTAAACAATGTTCTACGTATCCATTATAATAAGAGGAGTTTTTTTAGAGAAGATGGGAAGTCTTAACACTTGCATAATGTTTATGTCTACAAAGTGAACGGATCACGCAAAACCCTTAATCTACTAAGTCCATAAAGTGGACGGACCATCTAAAAGATGGGAACAATTGCAAGTCCACAAAGTGGACGGACCATCTAAAGATAGGAATAATTGCAAGTCCACAAAGTGGACAGACCATCTAAAGATGGAAACAATTACAAGTCCACAAAGTGGACGGACCATCTAAAATATGGGAATAATTGCAAGCCCACAAAGTGGATGGACCATCTAAAAGATGGGAATAACTGCAAGTCCACAAAGTGGACGAACCATCTAAAAGATGGGAATAATTACTAAGTCCACAAAGGGGACGGACCATCTAAGAGATGGAAATAATTAGTCCACAGAGCGGACGGACCATCTAAGAAATGGAATTAATTAGTCCGCAAGGTAGACGGACCATTTAAGAGATGGACATAAATACCAAGTCCACAAAGTGGACGGATCCTAACTACTAGGTCCACAGTGTTGACGGACCACCCTAAATTATATTACCTACCAAGTCCACATAGTGGACGGATTCTACAATAGAACGTTAACTACCGAGTCCACAAAGTGGACGGAATATCCAAATGAATGTATCAACAAAGTGGACGGAACATTAAAGCATATAAGTCACAAATCCACAATGTGGACGGGTCGTCCCTAAGTATGGACAGAATCCAAAAGTTCAATTGTGTTTGAAAAAAAAAAAAAAAAAGCATTTAAAACATTCAAAAAATATGCGACGGATAGATATCATCCTTGAATAAATTGTTCACAAAAGATATACATGACGATTAAAAAATGGTACAACCAACTGTTCTTAAATTTGCATAAATTGCTCTCAAAATACATCAAAGTAACAGAACTATTCTTCGGCATGGGGGGCATCGGCTTGGGCTCCGGCACCATCAGGCACAGGTGGACAAACGTCTCCGTGAACGGGTCCTGCACCACCAATCCCAGGGGCTTCATCTTCATCGGGGACTTCACCAAAAAGTTCTGCGGTCCCCTCAGACTCGACGGTATGGGCTGGTGTTTGGCCTCCGGCGTCTATGTTGACGTGGGACAGGTCGAGGTCCGGGAACGACGCCTTCACCTGATGGATGCAGTCGTCAAACCCATCGGCGAAGGAAGTCCCTAGCTCCGTCAGGAGGGCTTCAGAATCCCTGTACTCCTGGACGACCTCTACCTTCGCCCGACGAATGTCGTCCTCGTGAGCCGTCACCTTCTGCCTTAAGAAATCTACTTCTTTCTCCAGGTCCTCACGAGCACGCTCGGACGCGTCCAGTTTTTGCTCATGACGGAGCTTCCAAAGCTTCAGCTTGTCCAGCTCCTCCCCCATTGCCCTAGCTTTGGAACATACACGATCCAAAGACTTCTCACCGGCCAGGCAATGGTCCATCAAACCCTTTGCCATTAGCACTGTCTGCATCAAAAGCAAACCCAAAAAGTTAGCACATTAGTGCATAAGACAAGTCAAAGGCATAAAGTGGATGGATACATTACCTGGGTAAGGCTGAACAAAGCCGTCTCCCCCATAGCTTCTGTCGCATGATTGCCGATGTCGTCATAATCCTCTTCCTTGATGATAAAGGTTATTTGGGCAAGTGCGTATTGAGAGTCCTCTCTAAGAAGGACGGGAGCTTTTTCAGTGGCTGGTTCGGGGTTGGTCATGAGACCTTTACCCTTGCCCACGCCTAGCTTGGGGGGCAGCTTGGTAGTAGCTTGGACGGCTGGAAGACCCGTCACTAGCCTTTGCTTCTTGCTTGGACGGTTTGCCTTCTCAGGACCATGTTTACTGGACGGTTGGGGGCCCGTCTTGGGAGAAGGATCAACCCAAATTTCTTCTTGTTGGCAGCCTGCTGCTTGATAAGGGCTCGCCTCTTAGCATCGTCCATTTCTGAAAAAGGTGGATGGTGAGAACACATGACGGACAAAAAATACTATCACTTAGTCAAAAATGGACGAGAAAAGTTACTATCATGACGGTGAAACTTATGCTTGCGTATTCCTTCGTCGTACTTTATTGCCGCTGCGGAAGGTTCGGGGCCGTCACAGTACCAATGGAGAGTGTTTAGGGTGACGAGCTTTGCCCAAGTCCTCTCCGACAGTTCAGTTTTTTAAAAAATTGATTCAAGAAAAGCAAATTGTTCGACGGTAATCTCCGGATGGCTACGCGCTGCAAAAGACATAGATGGTTAGATTAACGACCAATAAACAAATAGTAAAGGACGGATGCAGAATGAGATTCATACCGGACGGTGATAGGATGTCCCATGTCTTATCGACGGGCATAAACTCTGGGTCGTCAGGACGACCCATCCAGTTGTCCCATTGTAAGAAAAAATACATACTCTTCCAATTACGGTTGGAGTCTGGGGTCTCGGACACTAATCTAAGTAATGGGCTTCTCGCCACAAAGCTATACATCCCTTTCGACTTAGCAATTTCATCCGGATGGTAACAATTGAAGAACTCCTCCATTGTTAACCGTCTTGTCCCATTGGACATGACGCCATATAGAACTTTTACACTCAAGAATACCCTCCAGGCGTTTGGAGAGATCTGGGTGACGGACAGTCCTAGATACTGGAGAAGGTGACAGTGCAGGGCACTTAAAGGAAAGCGAAGGCCTACTTTGAGCATTTGCTCGTACACGCCGACATCTTCTAGTCCCTCGTAATAGCACCTCTCGGACTTAAAGGGTAGACGGATGGCTATGGTGTTTGGTATCTGGTATTTTTCCCTAAGGGTGTTGAAGTGTGACGGACTTATGGAGGAAGTAAAGTAGTTCACCGTCCACTCCGAGAGCATGATGAACTCCCTTAACCCATCCTTGCCTATCATGGACTGGACGGGAGGATCTACGTTTTCTACTTCGTCGTTTGAATCGTACTCCGACCCGTCTTCACCTCACCCTTCTTCTTCCGTATAGGAAGGAGAGCTTGATGACGGTTCCCTCTCCTCAACGGAGGTACCCGAGTCTCCTTGACTTGACGGGTATACCTCCTCATAGCCCGCTCCCTCACGGACAAAAGACTGACCGTTGGAAGTCTCACTAGACATCGGACACCTACAATGATGGAGAAGGAAGCCTAAGACTTTAGATCTACACGGACAACGGACCAACGTACAAATGAAAAAGGGGGGGTGGACGAAGAGAAGAAATTACTTACAGCTTAACTGAGTAACGAGACGACGGAAGAAAGTTGGACGAAGGAACGGACGGTTAAAAGCCGACGGTCACAAAGAGGACGGATGTGCTCTGATCAGCAAAAATTTCTCCAAAATGTGAAAATGACAGGAGCTGGTGATATATATATATATATATATATATATATATATATAGAGGGCGGTGTGACCAACGAAGAGATGCCTCGGTTCTAGTAAGCTGTCAATCAAGGCTCATCACGTGTCCTCAAGAGTATTTATGACTCTACTCCAACCTGGCAGTTCATCCGCAACAGTGCATGACAGATTAATGAGAACGAAGCAACTCATCCTATTGATCCGTCATGAACGGTGACGGACCAGAAAGAACTAAGCGACTCATTCCATGGACCCGTCATGGTCAGTGACGGATTCATGGAATGGGGGGCAGCTGAAGAGGAAATATATGACGGACACATGGTGGACGGACGTGTGCAATACATGATGTGTGATTGGGCTTCAAGGCCTTTTACATGAGCATGGTTGCGGCTTGCATTTGGGCTACTATGGCTTTTGCTTGATCTACACGCTTAGGCCCAAAGAAAGAATACTCCTACAAGGAAAAAGAGTCACTCCCCTAAAAAGAAAGGACTTCTTTACCAAGGCATAGGCATTAGACCTATGCGACTATAAATACTCCTAAAACCCTTACAAACCAAGGTACGCATAATTGACTCAACTCTAGCACTCTAGTGTTGAAAATAAGGTCTCTAACTTGACCTTCGGAGGGTTTTTGGCCGGCACCACACCGGTGCTCTCTATTAGGTCCTTTCTTGTTGTTTTGTAGGTTTCTATTTTGCTCTCGTGAGGACCGTGTAGCTCACTGGTGAATTTCGGCTTCATCACAGACATTAATGGTAGCGCCGTCTCCAATTAGGTAGCAAGCCCCCTTAATGATCAGATTTTTTACACCCTCAATGGCCCTCCAAACTGGTGAAGCTTTTGATGGGGGGTCATCATGTAACCAACTATGCCGAACTTTGTACTTAGCACTTAGAATGGACATACATAAACTATCCCTCTTTGACGCTATCATCCATGCTAATTTGGCTAGGAGAGCATCAATGAAATCCTTAGCCTTTCTAAGTCCCAAGCCACCTTTGCAAGTTGGCTTGCATATATTATCCCAGACTGTTAGAGCTAGGAAAGAGCCATTTTGGGATTTTGGTTTCCACCAAAACCAGCGGGATAGAGCATCTAGCTTATCACAAACACTTGATGGGAATTTGAAGGAGGACGTGGCATATTTTGGAATGGTTTGTGCAACAGACTTTATAAGGGTGGTTCTCCCTGCCCTAGATAGCGTTTTGCTTCTCCAACCTGTGAGCTTGGATTCAAGTTTGTCTACCAAGTATTTGAAATCCTTTGTTGGGGATTTGGAGAGGAAGAGGGGTGCACCTAGGTAGACAGCATCATACTTAAGTTTTTTCATCTCGAGGATGTGCTTGATGGATCTTTGGGACTATAGGGGCATGTGTTTTGAGAAGAAAACTCTAGATTTTGCCTTATTCAGACTTTGGCCGGATTACTTGCAATATATGTCTATGCACTCTACAATGGTTGTAGCATTCCTCCTGGTAGCTTTTGAAAACAAGACTATATCGTCGGCATACATGACATGCGTGATTGCCAGGGCATTTATACTTGCCTTAACACCATCTAGATTCTTCGATAGCTGTTCTTGGAGAAGAAGATCTTACTATTAGGTGTAAGACTAACTTGTTCCATTACTCGCTTATGCTCCCCTTGGAAGACAAACGGTATTCCAAGTGGAACCATGTTATGAACACTACTAGCCTGCTTATCTCTTTTTTTTTTTTTTTTTTTTTTTGGGCTAAATTTAAAAAAAAAAAAAAAAAAAAAAAAAAAAAAAGCATAAAGGTGTGAGCACTCAATTCAATTGCCCATATGAAAGTGGGTAACTAAAAGAATTGTCTAGGCTGCTCATTTCGTGCATAAAGAGATAAGTTATTAATGATAACCCTTTATCACCAGACTAAAACACTAATTAATTTTTGATGTAGTGAGGATTGAATCCCAGATCTCTTGTTCAACTATAAAAGAGTTATTAATTAAGCTAACTAGAACTCACAAATATGTTTAGATTTTATGGTAAAAATATTGGACCAAGATGGACCATCCATTAGTATGGTACCATGGTTTGATAAGCATCTCTCAATTTAAAATGGATTCATTATATAGGTCAAATGAAGTATTTAATGTTTTTTGCGGGTACCAGCTAGCTCAACTGGTAAAGTCTCTGATGGTTGTATAAGAGATCTGGGGTTCAATCCCTGCCTACACCAAAAACTGATTGGTGTCTTGGTCTGATGATAAAGAGCTATTATCAGAAGCGGACGCCATAGGTTGAAACTCTCTCAAAAAAAAAAAAAAAATGAAGTATCATAAGTTTAAAGGTATATTTAATGTCACATCCTTAAAACTATATAATTCTAGGAAGTAAAATATTAACTATGTAATATACGCGCGCGCGTATATATATATATATATATATATATATATATATATATATATATATATATGGACCATTCATTAGTATGATACTATGGTTTGATAAGCATCTCTCAATTTAAAATGGATTCATTATATAGTTTAAATGAAGTACCATAAGTTTAAAGGTATATTCAATGTCACATCATTAAAACTATATAATGCTAAAAAGTAAAATATTAACTATGAAATGTACGTGCGCGTGTATATATATATACTATTATTATTATTATTATTATTATTATTATTATTACAGCAATCTGTGCAACCTGTCGATGTATATAAAAGTTCCATATTAATTTTTTTTGCTTAATAACTGCCTATCAGAACTTTCCAGCTCTCTCGCTAGATCGGTTTAGCTCTCTCTTTTGCTTTAAAAGCCCTATAGAATAGGAGTCGGCTTGTTGTGTCGACAATTAATTGGCACTTTATTTTTAATGGCTGTTTTAATTTAAGAGGAAGACACATGTAATAACTGCAAAGGTGACTTTGGAGTTGATATTTTTAATCTTTCAAACACTGTCCTTATAATATATTTAATATCACCGGATCACTATCACCATGTGTGTGACTGTGAGCGCAATATGCAATAATTTACTAAGAACTATCCCGAGCCCTCTGTTCTAGGACACGCCCATGGAGACTAAACCCTCGCTATTGATTTCACAATTTCCAAATCCCTCCATAACTTCTGCTGTTTCCTAGAGAGGATATGATTGTGTTTGCTTACAGATACAGCATGATAAATTTTTGCTTATACGTGTGCACTTGCGTATTGCTTCTTCAGCGTTTGCGTTTGCGTTTGCCTTTGCCTTTGGTTGATCTCATGGCACTGTTTATGGACCAGTCAAGTTGCACAAAATATGTGAATAGTATTTTGATTGTTTAAAAAAAATTTTATTACAGTATTTTCAGTAATAAGTTTTCATTTTTCAGCAAAAAAATGATATTCAAACACACCTTACATATATCTTTTTCTATAAACCACTTGATTGATACCATCTTCGTTAGACATGCCTATGATAAATTGCATAGTTACATAAATTTAGAAATGGTTTGTCAACAGACCCAACGTTCATCTTATGCTTGTTTGCCAAATCTTACTTTTGTTATGCTTTCGTCCCAAACCATATGCAAGTGGGTGTAACAAGGTATTTGGAAAACACATCATAGCTCAAAAGTTTTTTGAAAATTACACTTTATCACTTTAAACTATATTTCTAAATACACTTTATACCCTAAACATTTTGAATGCATGATTTGCACCCTCAAGTTTTTAACTATGATAATTGTTACACTTTGCTCTCCGACATCAAGTTTGCTATTAACTTGGATAGAAAAATATGAAACCACTTAAAAAGACCCAATTGTCCGTCTTTTCAAACTTAAAAAAAAAAAAAAACAAAAGATAAATTAATCTTTACTATCCTAAATTATACTTTTAATTACATTTTGTACTCTGAACTTTGAGTTTTCGTCTAAACTAACAGCAAGCTTAAAGTTGGTATACAAAATGTTATAGTTTAGAGTGTAAAATAAAACAAATGTTATAGTTTAATGTGCAAAATGTATATTAAGAAATGTTAAGGTGCAAAGTGTAATATATGGTATAGTTTAACTGAGTGGCACAACATAATTTCCCCCAAATATGTAGGCACCTCTATGTTCTTGACGTGTGTGAAAAGAAAAAGAAACGTATGTGCTTTACTTTCCTACAACCAAACATAAAAAAGGAGAAACATAGTAATACATAAATAAAAATAATAGAGATATATATGAAGAGAATAAAGGGCAAGAGGTATTAAAAAAAAAAAAAAAAAAGGAGAAAGAGAGTAATAAATAAAAATAATAGAGATATATATGAAGAGAAAAAAAGGGAAAGAGGTATAACAAAAAGGAGGTAAAGGAAAGAAAGCATGTCACTGTTTTTATTTATTCCCAGAAGAAAATATAGACAACCACCTTTTAAACTCTCTCTCTATATAACCCACTACCCTCGTACTCTTTCATTTCATTGATCCAAAAAACTAAAAATCTTGCCCACCTCTCCACCTTTAACCTTCAGAAACATGGCAAGAGTTTGCCTTTTCTTCCAAGTTCTCTGCTTTGTTCTTTACATGGCTGGCATGGCAGAGTCCACTGTTGCCAGACATTCCAAACCCACAGATTTCATCCAAGCCTCGTGCAGGGCCACTCGCTATCCTGCACTTTGTGTTCAATGTCTTTCACATTATGCAAGTGCAATTAAACAAAGTGATAGGCAATTAGCTCAAACAGCCTTGTCAGTGAGCTTAGCCAGGGTGCGTTCAGCTGCTGCGTATGTAGCCAAGATGACCAAGGTTAGAGGGATTAAGGGCAAGGAGTATCAAGCTGTAAAAGACTGCATAGAGAACATGGGTGATAGCGTGGACCGGCTTAGCCAGTCGGTTCGTGAGCTCGGCCATATGGGTCGAGCTGTAGGTCAGGACTTCATGTGGCATATGAGCAACGTGCAGACTTGGGTTAGTGCTGCGCTCACTGATGAGGACACTTGTCTTGATGGGTTTGATGGCCATGCCATGGATGGAAATGTCAAGGCTGCTGTAAACAGAAGGGTCACAAATGTTGCTCAAGTCACTAGTAATGCTCTTGCATTGGTTAATCGTTTCGCTTCTAAACACCAAGCTACTACAGCCCTCGAAAAGCCATAAAGTTTGTCTTATAATGAGGTTTGATGGTTAATATGTATATGTGACATGATATTTCGTAAGTAAGGTTTGTTCCTGAACTAGATGCTGCGTTAGGGTGGTCTCTGCTTGCTGCTTAATGTGTAAATTAATGTGAAATGAACCTAAAATGTTAAAGTTTGTATCTTGCTTATGTCTGCCTTAAATATCAAACTTTTGTTTGTTATAATTATGATCTCTCTAGCGCTAAGAATTTTGCCTACTTGTGGTTTGGATCGAATTTTATTTGTTAATTGCATGTTTAAAATCACTTGCCTCAAAAAGAAAGTTCAGAAAACGTAATACTCCTTTTAATTTGAATACATTAAACCCATGAACAATAATGCAAATGATGAATGGGTAAAGTGTGATTCCTCCTAAAGAAATCCCATTTAGACATTTAATTATTCATGAAAATTACAGAATCTTACACTAAGTGGAAAGGGGGAAGAATGATTTGACTGATCTACCTAACCAATCTTTCCAAATCACCACTGTCTTTGTCAGTTTTTGTTTGGACTTGACATGAAGGAAATCGTTTCCACGTTTTTTGTGTTGAATATGAAATGAAAACAGACCACTTAGAAGTTAAAAGATGAAAATTTTCGCCCTAATATGACACTTAAACAGGTCAAATTCCTGCAGATATAAGATCAATTGAATCCTATGCTCAATTTTTAGGCTTGAAAGATTAGCTACTATGAGAAGTTGATTTATTCATGTATCTTTTTAAAACACCATGAGACTGATAAGTCAAACCTCGAGTTGTTCTGCAATTCTCTCCAATTATTTTAATTTAATTGGAGGCAAGAGGGTGACCTTGGTATATAATTTCAGTTGAACCAGCAAACGTGGACAATGGAGGAGAGTTCTCATATTTTATTGGTCATTGGTTTGCGTGATACTATATGCAGTAGCAATTTACGAACTTCTCTAGAATGCTCTTCAGAAAAGCTTTAGATAATTTAGAACATTTTACAACATTTTAGAATGCTAGAGTAAAATTTAAACCTAACACTAAGATTACTTTTTTACCCCAATAATAACAACCATTAACAGCCTGCCACTTATGATTTGTTATAAAAATGTTGTAAAAATGTTGTGGACATATCATTTCTCATTAGATTTTACTCAGATAAGCACTACTTTAATTAAATGGTTAGGCCTGAGGAGAACAAAGAGACAGCCCGACCGCAATCTGCGGGCATATAATTTGAAAAAACAGAACACACTAAAGCTAAAGCTAAAGCTTAGTTTAATTTCCAATGTGATTATTATTATATTCTCCTTTTGACTACTTCGAATTTCCTTTACTGAAGATCAAATCCGATGACGGTTGACTTTCTACGTAATGGACAAAATCTTTTTTTTTTTTATGGGAATGGACAAAATCTTAAACATTAGAATATGCAAATAATTAATTTGAGAGAAAGTAGAAGCTTTTTTTTTTTTTTTCTTCTTTTCCTGCAACGTAGAAGCTTATCTTATAAAGTACAAACACTCTGAAATAATAAAATGATGCCCAGAAGACATGAGAAAGTAGAAATTCTAGGACAGAAGCAGTAATAAATTTAAGCTAAAGTGACAACTTCAGCCAAAAAATTACATTGTTATGAGAGCGATATTCATTTCTTGCACAGCATGTGATACAGTTTAATTGTGTAAATCCTAATCCTAGTCTCCCACCCATCCCATTGTCAAAAAATGAGAATCTCTCTTACTATAGCCGATGAGCCTGATATCTTTGAAATTTTTTTCTACAATTACAATAAATTACATACTTTCTAAAATAAAATAAAAAATGCACTTGAGATCCTATCAAACATATAAGTAACCAATTAAGCTTTAAGTTTAGTTATGTTAAGAAATGCTAAAAGCCCCTAACTATTGAAATATTAAAAAAGAAAAAGAGAAAGAATAAGTGTGGATGTATGAAAGAGATTACCCACATCCGGCCACATGGAAATGAAATGCATTTACTATCATGGTGGAAAGGCAATGCCTGCAAGAAAGCTAAGGGCATTGGGTAGATAATGAAAGACCCGTCCCACAAAAATTCTTGTGACCCACGTGAAATTCAACTAGCCTAAGATTGTTAATGTATTTCAGTATTTTTTTTTGGGAATGGACTGGACTGCAATAGAGATGGAGGCCATGCGGACTAATTAGTAAAAGGGTATTTAAATAAGAGATACTTATGGATTATTCAGGAATCAGGACTGGGAGAGATAGAGATAGAGATAGAGATTGAGACAGTGAGAGATACAAGTGGACCCCTAAATCATTATGGGCTCTGCCGTATTAAAAACTGAAAAAAGAAGAGTGAAAACTGAAAAGCATAAAATCATTATGGGCTCTGCCATAATAAAAATCATGAAAGAATAAGCCCCATGCACGTCTTTATGGGCTCGCTTTGATGAATGATGGGGATGTCATTTCCTTCTACAAGAAAGGAATCCCACATGTCTTTCTTTTTTTGCTAAATAAATATCCTTTTCTTTTTCTTACCCATAACCTTTCCCTATAATAGATACACAAATGTTAAAATAACATGCGTCTCACTTAATAAAAAAAATTAGATAAATAAGAAATATTGTATAAAACTTACTATAAAACCTATAAAACTGATAAAATAGTGATATAATACTAAACTTTTGACAAAAATTTTGACATAAAGTCGGGTGTTAACGGGCACATTATCATGCCCATTAACACAACCTTAATAAATAATGGGAACTGGGATACATCACACACATCACCCATGAGACCTACATTTGTACAATTGTACCTCAAAACTTCTATTCCCCTCCAATTTCAACGAGGGAGGCGTTAAGTTACAAGTTACCACTAGATGTACAATATTGTGTTTGTGCACATGTGAAATTGTGAGAGTCCAGCATTATGATCTTTTTTTTTTTTTTTTAATTTGATGAAACATCATGATCTTTTAATGGTAGAACCTTGAAAGCCTTTTAAACTTTGGGCCTGTTCTAAGTCCATTTTCCTTGAAAATTTTGAATGACAATTGTTATATCCATAATTCTTCTAGAATAGCTTGGTTGGAGTGTGTGCCTACACTCTTTTTATAAAAGAAAAAGAATAAAAAAAAGTGTATCTAGACTCTGCACTTCTTGTACCTTAGACACATGTTTTGATGTTATTAGACAATATTTAGTCTAGGATTTTTCTAAGAAGGAAGTTGGGTCTGATACTCTCATAGAATGGGCTCCAAGGTCTCATTCTGCCGCTGCCAATTTGTGCACAAACATTGAGTCCAAAGTCCAGGGAATGACGCTACAAACTAGGCTTATTCTCCATTTCTACTACAAAAGGAACATTTCTCTAGCTCCTGCCGCAGAGTTGACTTTTCTTAACTTTTTGCTATGCAGTTAGTTTTTTGCACTTTTCTACAACGTGAGTGACTATTCCTCATTTTTTGTTGTAGAAATATTTCTCCACATTCTGCACATAATCTCTAAAACCCAAAGAAAATGCTCATCAAGTAAATGTTACATGGGTTAACATACTCTCAAATATACACATACATATAACGTATATATACTTATATGTATTCACATATACATATATAAAATATACTTTGCAGAATATGAGCTCCAATTATATATATATATATATAGAGAGAGAGAGAGAGAGAGAGAGAGAGAGAGAGAGAGAGAGAGAGAGAGAGAGAGAGAGAGAGAGTTATGTGGTTTGCAATGCGAGTCAAAGTAGTCATCCTTTAGGGACTGTTAAGAGCGTGCTCTGGTGTTTTTTGAAGGAGGGAAAAGATACCTAGTGATGCATGCTAATTCTACCATGTATTTTCTACTTTCTCTCCTCTCTCAAATATTACATTCTTCTTCTTTTCTCTCTTCTTTCATTTTCAACTCACTATTTAGATTTCCTTCATATATTTTTCCTTGATTACTATGTTCTTCTTCCTATAGTTCTTGTTGTTGTAGTTGTTCTCATGTTCATGGGTACAGTTCCTTTTATACCCAAGATCAAGCATAGGTGGTTTTCCTTCTTTACTCTTGTTTTCACCAACCATTTTGTCTACTGTAGGCATTCAGCCAACACCTACAGCATACTGGCCACTATTTTCTAATCGTGTGCACGTGGGTTCAATCCCACTACGCGGCTTTACGACAAACTTCCTCATCTTTTTGGTAAAGGATGATTTGCCACACACCATTGCCTCTCTCTCTCTTCCCAAAATAGTAAAGCCCTCGTTAATTCTATTTATCTTCACTTTTCTAGAATGCATCAGATGGTTCCTACTTACCTTTTTACCATTTTTGGTAAAGATGCTTTCCCAGTAAAGCATATTCCCAAAAGTGGTTTCTGCTAGATACCAAATTTAGGTCATTTCCACCCTCCACCAAACCATACCCTCTGCACCTCATTGGTCATGGGCCTTACTCCCTTGCATGGCTGGGATGCAAAAGGGCAAAGCCCAGACCTTACCTTACTCACTTGCCTTGATGCTTTTGTCTTTTGTTCGATTTTCTTTCTTTCTCTTTCAAGCGTTCTCTGCTGCTTTTGCTTTGTCTTATTATGTTTCTCTTTACTCTTTTTTCCTTCATGCATTTCTAGCTCTTGTTGCTTTGTTTCTTGCTATGTTTGTCATTTCCTTTGGTTTGGCTTTTCTTTCCTTCGCGTTGTTCTTGCTGCTGATACTTTCTGCTATTCCTTATTTCTTTCCATTGTGTCTCTTACTAGAGATAGTTTGGCTTCTTTTCTTCTTTTATAAGAACTAGTTTTGAAGCACGTGCAAGAGCACATGTTAGCCAGTAAAAATATTACAATTAAGGTTAGAAATAGAATTTATTTATAATTATTTAATTATTAAGTTCAGAATAAATAGACTAATAGGCCCCCATTTTTTTCTCTAGCCAAAAAATGAACTTACAAGCAACAAAGTAATTTGAACCAAATGTGTCACCAGAAAATGATAGAGTGGAAGATCAAATAGTGCTCCAAGCTCCAACATTTTGTTTCTTAGCTCTCATGCGCGCGCGCGCGCGCACACACACACACACACATAAAGGGAACAGGAAACCTCTAGAATTGATGACGAAAATATCAAAAAGGGGTACACTTTTTTTTAGCAGCAACATAGTAATTTCAACATGACTACATTTAACTTGACCAAAAAGAGAAGAACATGACTACATATAACAAATTAAAACAAAGCAGCAAAACTTTCTCAAAAAAAAAAAAAAAAATAAATAACAACAAGAAAGAAAATAATAATCCACATGCAAGATGAACCCATTTGGAGAAGCTACATCTAAATGAGATAAATATAATTTCATCTAATAAAAAAAAAAAAAAAAAGAGATGAAATGAATAAGTTAAACCGAAACAAAATCTCCATCTTTGTTAAAACAAACCACCAAGACTTTCTCCAAAAAAAAAAACCCTAGCAAGCAAGAAGGTAATAATCTATATGCAAGATGAACCCATGTGCAGAAGCTACATTTAAATAAGATAAATATAGTTTCATCAAATAAAAAAAAAAATTAATGAGCTAAACCAAAACAAAATCTCCATTTTTCTTTCTCTCCAACCTTTTTATTTTTCTTGTTTCTTCTCTTTCTTTCTCTTGTGATGGAAGCAGTTGACTCATGGGTCATGGTTGACCCCCTTTTTTTTCTTTGTTATTATCTCCCTCAAACTCACTATTTCTTTCCCTTAGAGTATTCCCATCAAGGGAGTTAAAATTTTTAGCATATACCATCTCAAAACACTATTTTTTAGCTTTTAACATCTCAATTTATAATACATCGTACATCAAATATTCTATTTTTTTTACCGCTTCATTTAAATATTGTTTTTTTTTTCCTGTTTCTTTCTCTCTTCTTATTTGTGTCTCTCCCTTTCTCTGAAAACCCACCACTTTCTTTGCAAACCCACACCCACGGCTAGTCGCTTTCGGCCACCACCATCGAAAACAAAAAACCAACCGCCAGTGCCACCATAGCTACAACAACTGCTACCGTCACCACCACCCACAACCATGACCATCAACCACCAAAATCATAGCCAAATCACAAACCCAAACCCACAACTTCATCACCATTCACCACCAAAAACCAGAAAAAGAAAAAGAAAAACAACCCTCTAAAATCATAACCAAATCACAAACCCACAACCTCATCACCACCAATAATCGAAAAAGGAAAAAGAAAAACAACCACCAAGAGAGAGCAAAAGCACATTAACTCAATGACCCACTCCAATCAAAGACCTATGCTGATTAGAGACCCATATAATCAACTCGATGACCCACGTCGATCAAAGATCCACGCAGAATTCTTAGCCGATATCCCATGCCAATCTCCCCTCAAAGCCGATGCCCACGCCAATTAGAGACCCATGAACCTAGACCCACAAAATCAAATCACCTCGCCATCAAGTTTTACCTCCATGTCGGCGGCAACACTCTGAAGGCGAAGAGGATATATTGTCCAATTGCGTTTGGGCTTTGAAGTTTCTGACCGAAGAACCTTGGAGGGGAGGAGCTCAAATCGTGAAATAGAGAGAAACAGAAGCTACGGGAAAGAGAGAAGAGGAAAGTGAGAGAGGAGAGAGAAGAAAGAACAGAAAAATTAAAAAATTAAAAAAAAAAAGAAAGGGAAAAAGTGACCGTTGGGAATACAATATAATTTTTTTTTGTTTAAGATTTTTGCTACAGTGAGTTCTTATTGATAACAGCTCCCTGTAGCTGTGTGTCAAAAATTTTGTTATTTGAAATCTTTGATGCAGTGGCTTTTTTGTGTATTGATGGTAAAATTTGGCATATACCACTTTTAGCATCTTTAATGGGAATGATCTTACCGTGTTTTTGTTTGTGTTTATCAATAAAGTGGTTAGGGGTGAAACAGCTCAAGCAAAGAAAGAAGACAAGAAAGGTTGACCAAAAATGACAAAACTATCCAAGCTTGTTCACTCTTTTGACTTAAAATTTTAAAGGATAAAAAGGTCAAAGTACTTGTACATGTGTGGCAGCCAGCACTATAAAAATGACAAGGAAAAGACTAAAAAGGGCTCATTGCTATCTAGGCTTGTTCACTCATTTGATTTAAAGTTTTAAAGGATAAAAACCTCAAAGTACTTATACATGTGTGGCAGCTAGCACTATAAATATGACAAGAAAAAGACTAAAAAGGGCCCTTTTTATTTAGCTCACAAATGAAGGTAGGAGCAATTAAGTAATCTCAATCAAATGTTGGGAGAAATTACACTTTACCACTCTAAACTATGCTTCAGTTTACACTTTACACCATAAACTTTTCGAATGCACGTTTTGCACCTTAAAGTATGACCATTGTTACATTTTGCACCATAATATTAAATTTGCTGTTATGTTAGACAAAAAGCACAATCACATGCTTGCCATGTGACTCTTACTTAAGTGGCACTAAGACAAATGACCTAAATACCCCTCTTCCAACTCCAGTAGCAAACACATCTCTCTCTTTCTGTTGGGACGGAGCCACCGGGAGCAGAGGGAAGAAAGAGATCAGTTGGGATGGAGCCACCGTGAAAGTCCTTGAAAGTCATCATGTTTCTACTCCCTTTCTTCATCGACATTTTCCTCTTTTTCTTCCTGTGTAAATGGAAACTTGTATATACATATAGTTGTTTTGGTTGTGGTTTAAACCTCGTTTGGGAGAAGGGAATGGAATGGAATGGAATGGAATGGAAAGGAATGAAAAGAATAATTTTAGAATATTCTTCCCTTCCCTTGTGTGGGAGTTTTAATGGAGGGAATGGACTTTCCATTTCCTTGTTTGAGAGTTTAAGTAGAAGGAAATAGAATGGGTTGAAGGGAACACTCATTTGGGAGGAAATGGAATTGGAGCGATTATTTTTGCCATTGCACACTACACTTTTCCACCTTTTTTGGCCATGCACATTGTCGCCCAATTTTTAGGCATGACATCCATAATCAAAAATTCACATACCATTCCTATCATAAAAAAAAAAAACTGACATACCATCACAACGCCACCAATTTTCGAGCATGAGATCCTCTGTCAAAAACCAAATCACGGCACAAATTCACAAGATACAAAATCACAAACACAAATTCGGACCGACTAAGATCCACAAACACAAATCCACACTTTCTGATCAACGCATTCAGAATTTTAGATCACAAACACAACTCTAAACTGATCCATCGCCAAGATCTTTAGTGAAAGTGAGAGAGAGAGAGAGGAGATGAATCGTACCCAGCCGATTTTGAGATCACAGATGCCACTATGAGCTCTTGGAGTTGACCATACTAGTTTTGAATCATGACCAAAACAAAACCTAAATCGGACCCAGCTACCATCGACACCACCATCTGCGACCAGCCACCATCGACACTTAGCCACCGTTGTTCACTACCCTCTATCTCTATCGATCTGTGTGGCTCGGTGCATGGAGAGATCCAAAACACCAAGTCGCGAGTGAGAGGGAAGGACTGATACCGAGGATCTGTGTAATGCCTTTTGGGTCTTCGAACTTGGAAGAGGGCATTTAGTTCTTTTGCCTTGGTGACACTTAAGCAATAGTCACGTGGGAGGCATGTGATTGTGCTTTTCATTTAACATAACAGTAAATTTAACATTATGGTGCAAAGTATAACAATGATCATAGTTTAGAGTGCAAAATGTGCATTCGAAAAGTTTATAATACAAAGTGTAATCTAGGGCATAGTTTAGAGTAGTCAAATGTAATTTTCCCCAAATGTTGATGTTTTTTAGAGTTCCAAAGAATCTGCACTTCTTTTTGCTAGGCTTGCCGTTTTAACACTTGAGAAGTCACTTTGGAAAATCATTTTGTCAAACAAGCACCTCAACTCTCTTTTTTTATATAGAGTATATATGTTATAGGCTTCATGGGCTTGCTGCCCTTTATTGGGTCAAAAGGGTCATAGACCTAATTTGCCCTAATCTGCCAAGGTCATTCCCTTGCATTTCTCTCTTAGCCTAGACATAAATCTAGACTTTTATTTCTTTTTTGTTTCTTTGGTCTTCTTGGTGAGCCTTTGGGTCTTACTTTTTATTGAGCTTTTTTCCTTACGAGCTTTAGGGTACGAATTTGCAAAAATAGGCTTCAACAATATTATTCATTGAAATGGACAATGCTGCAACAATTAGTACAGATTTAATCATAGATGATTTTGAAAATTTAGAAAAATGCCGAGTTCCCTTTCCTTAAATGATTGCATTGTAATTTATAATGTATTACGAAATAATGACTTTTGTGTTTTTGTTTTTGTTGAGGGTTTGTTAATACTAAATAAATTCTTATTTGAAGTTTCATAATGATTTTTTTTTTTTTTTTTTATACTTCCACCCCCTAATTCCAAGTCCTAACTTTGTCTCTAAGTGTGTGTGAGTGTGTATAATAGGGTATATGTAATAAACACCACCCTTTAAGAAAAATAAGTCGAAGTTGTCTATTTCAACTTCTGTTTAGTGTCTCACCTCATCTACTCAAATGCGGTTCATGCCCAAATAGCACCTCAATCACTTTTAGCTTCAATAAACCCCAGAAAGATAGAAAAGAGGGTTAGTTGGTCGATTTAAGTCATATTCATGCCACACTGAGAGTTACCTACACGTACGATTCTTTCTTACTTCATTTATTTATTTTCTAAATAAAGAAAGATTTTATTGAAGGGAGAAGACTAGACCCAAGTCATCTCCTTGGTCAGTGAAGATAAGAAAGGAAGACAAAGATGTGCAAGGGACTTTATCCATTACCTAAAAATGAAGGGTACCAACTAGCCAGATTGTGCTACAAAGTTGGCTGATCTTGGAAAAATTAAAAATGGAAAAAAGACTTTTGATATAATTTACAATTGCTCGGATAGTCCATTCAATAACACTAGATGCTTGCTTGATTGCATGGACAATATTAAGGGCATGTTTGATACACTAAAGGGAGATTATGGTAAGAACGAAATTTTTTATTACTAGTAATAAAATATGTTGTAATGTAAAAATCGTTAAAAAAGTATTAGGTGTCTTTGGAATACGGTGATGTAATGCTTCCCTATCTTATGAGATATATGTTGAAAACAAGGTTTTTGTATTAAACTAGCTATTCTCTCAAAAGTATTGAGATATGATAAATTTAGTTATTTAACTACATACTCCTAACACAAATCCATGGCATCCACTGTATGTAAGGTTACAAGAATAATTTATTTCAAGACCTTCAAATGTAAGGTTACATGGATAATGGCTTTACTTCAAGACCTTCAAATCTCTCATCCATAAGCTGACTCAATAGATTTGGAGGCCTAAGATGATAACTTTATTGTCACTTAAATTATATTTAATTAGTGTTTTATATCATTTTTTTTTATAAAAGAAATTATTTTTACTTTTTAATATGATTTTCTTTTTTAGGGAAAATGCTAAAGCTATAAAAATTTTACTACAAAAATGAAAAAACTTACAAACTGATGTTGTAATGAATGTGATTGGTGACATTTCAAGAAGATAAATAAATGAGTAAGTAAATAAATGATACTAGAGATTCTATAAATTTTAAAACCTGAGGCTTACAAATATGTATTACCAATCACAAAAAATAATTCAAATATGCATTTAATAGGTTGTTGAATTCCACTAATTATATTCATTGTCACATTAATTTGTGAAGGCTATGTAGTAAGTTTATAATATTTTTAGCATTTTTCTGTTTGAATTATTTTTTTAATTAGTGACAGATTTATTTATAAGACATATGTATTTAAATTTGTATATATTATGTCTAACGTTATTCAATTTTTTGGGCCTTCGTACAAGTGGAGGAAAAATATAAAACAACAATTCTTTTTTTTTTCCCAAAAAAAAAAATTTTGCCCCCATATTTGGAGCCTTTCTATAGTAGGGACCCTAGGTGATGGCCTAATTGGCCTAGGACTAGAGCCAGCTTGAGAACCAAGCATATGCAAATTGATTACGGCTTAATTCGTGACAAAATTCAAGCAAGAATGTTTTGTTAACTACACGTATCCACCCATCACCAGTTTGCAGATCTCCTCACCGAGTCACCAAGGCACTTCATTCTACTCAATTTTCTTCTTTGTTTTTCAACGTGGGTGTGCTGAACATTTACAATCCAACATTACATATTGAGGGTGTATGATAAGTTTCAAGAAAAAGGTTGAAGAAGATGCTACATAAACGACATGTTATTCCCATTGTAATACTAAAAACGATGTGTCGTGTGTAGTTTAAGGGCTGTAATTTAAGCCAAGTTCTGTTATATCCTATATGTCGTGACCTTTGAGGCCTCATTGATTACTTTAGTAAGCGAAGTTAGTTGAGTTAGTTATTAGTGTGCAACGACTATATTTTGGTGGTTAATTAGGAGTAGTCTGTAAACAGAGGCTGTATAGTTTAATGAATCTAATGAGGAATCAACAAAGTTCTCATAATTTCCATCTTCTTTCCTCGAGGTCTTCATATTTCACTGTTCCATAGTGCTTTTCCATTTGGAAAAAAAAAAATATATATATATATATATATATATATATATATATATATATCAATTTTGTCATCGGAATTTAAGCACACTTTCAGATAACATGTGACTCAGTACCTGCCCAAGCTTGGAAGGACCTTGAGCAGGTCCCATTGTCTTTAAAGCCAAACTCACCTGCAAATGGCGAACAATAATTTTCATGTCCCCAATTGACCCATCTGTGCTCCCAAGCTCCATGGAAGCTATTTATGACACACGTACGTATTACTTATCTTAAATAGTATTACCTCTCACCTTTTGAAATGACTGGATTTTAAATGGGGGCTGACATTAGGTGTTGGTTTATCAAATGGATAAGGAATTGCTATGGTTCACACACTCAGGAACTGTACGTAACACACATGTTCACACAAGGTTAAATTTGACCCATCCTGCCTGAAAGAATGATGACTTTAATATTAGTAGTAATTTTACATTTTGCAATGTAAGTTTCTCCCTTAAATTTTAAATATTGAAGTAATGCCTTTCCCAATTTTGAAGAGCACATATTTTTGCCACTTTGTTGATCACTTTTTTTGGCAAAGTGTATCGTTTTTTTGTCGTAAGTGATGTTAGAGATATTTCAATTTTAACATAAAACTAAGAAAATTTTTGGGTCATTAATCACAAAAAAAAAAAAAAAAAAAAAAAATCAACAATTTATATATTAGGTTGTTGATCAAAGTCCACTAATAATATTTATTGGCAAAGCAGTTTGTAAACTTTTTATAATTCATACATTACCAATTGTCCTACAATCTTAAGATCTGTCTTTATTAAGTGGGGGCCAACATGTGAAAATGACTTTTTTTTTAATGGAAGGAAAATTAAAAAACAAAGTTTGAATTTTGTACCTTTTGCTTTGATTCCATGAAATATTACTTATTCCAAAAGTTTAAACGGTTAGAATGTTTCTAACTCCATGATAAAACATAAAAGGCCCTTGTTGTAATAAGAATGACATGCTCTTTGCGTGAATTAGAGTTTAGGTTAGAGTTAAGAGTGGCATAACAACCTTTCTAGACATTTCATTTTTTATGGCATCTTTAACTGAAGCTACGGGCTTCATTATGCTGCCACTTTTCGTGTGGGAACCACAAGCATGAGCTTTTCCTAAATTTAAATTGGGGACATTGCTAGCCTAAATTTCATCAAATTCCCCTACTCCTATTGAGAGACACAGAGAGAGATTGGCATAATGGAAGTTTCATATTTTTCCACTCTAACTACTCTCATCACCCTCATTGTGTTTGGTACCTACATGAACCAATGCTTGGCAAGCAGACCTATTCCCACAGAAAAAAACACCCAATTCATCAAAACTTCATGTGGTGCCACAACCTATCCAGAATTGTGCTTCAGCTCCCTATCTAGCTATGCAAACGAAATCCAAACCAGCCCCAAAGTAATAGCCAGCACTGCCCTCTCTGTGGCCTTCACAAGCACGCGCTCTGCTTCAGAAACAATAGCAAAGCTGTACAAAAGCCAAGGGTTAAAGCCTAAAGAGGCTGCAGCCTTGAGCGACTGTGTGGAAGAACTAAGTGACTCTGTGGATGAGCTCGAAAAGTCCATTGAAGAAATGGGCAATGCAGGTGGAAAAAGTTTTGGGCTCCAAATGAATGATATTCAAACATGGGTGAGCTCATCTTTGACAGATGAGGATACTTGCTTGGATGGGTTTACTGAGAATGGGAATGTCAAGAACACAGTGAGGAATCAAATTGTGAATGTCGCACAAATGACAAGTAATGCCTTGGCTCTTATCAACAGCTACGCTGCAACCAAAAGCCTTAACTAAAGTGAGATCTTAGCTTTAATTATCTTGGGCTCAAAATTATTCTGGCTAATGTTATGGTATGAATTACTTTGTTTAGGGGCTAATAAATTTGCACAGAAAGTGCAAAATTGAGGGAATTGCAGAGGATTGGTAGGCCTATGAGTTAGTAATTGTAATTGTGATGTGGGTTTTGATCATATATTTGTATTCTATTGTCAAAATGTATATCGTGTTTCTTATTTTATTAAAACATGGGGTATATTTATATTTTTAAGAATCAAAACATGGGGCATATTATGAGCAAATATTTTTGCCCTGAAAGATAAAGGATGTGAAAATATGAAACATAGTCTGGTCAACTATGAACACTGGAATGCTATTGCAAAAGGAAAATACTAAAAATACAAACTTTTTTGAAAAGTCTGTAAGTCTAGTATAATTTTTAAAGGAGTATAATTACTGTTATTGTGGAAAGAGATATGACATGATTTTACTAAGTAGAATATTCTTGCTCCATGAAGCCCACGGCAAGAAAGGCGAGTGACAATTTAATTTGTAACAGAGGAAGTCATGAAACATTGAGTAGCTTCTTGTGATTATGTGATGAAAGCACTTTCAGAAGGAACCTTAAAATTGTCAAATTGATGCAGATTCATCCCACCTTGGATTTTTGCAACCATAGCTGACGTAGATTTTGTGCCAGAAAATCCAAGTGCAAGTTTACTTTCCCTAGTGATATAAGAATATTTTGCCCTTAATTAATCATATCCAACGAAAAAGTGAATCTAAATTTCTTTCTTGTGACTTCACAAATTGCAAATACTAATTTGTTAAGAATTAATCAAATTAACCTATTGTGTCATCATTTGTGGGGATCAAAATATGTGCAAGATTTGAGTCACAATTTGTATCGATTAAATAAAATGGTCGGAATTCTCAAAATCAAACATTTTGGAAAAGCCATATTCTAAAACCTACCACAATTGAAGCATAAGGAATAACAGTTGGCTTGGGAAGGTTTTCCACTGTAACCAAATATTGATTTGGGTGACACGTGCAGGGCAAGTTTAGTATTCTATAGGTAAATGTTCATTAGATTCGGACATTGATAAGGATTGCATGGCAGTCTCCAATTTGAGGCACATGGGATCATTTATGTGTCCCCACTATGATAAAGCGCATCACTTTTGCGCACACTTTACCGCTACGCTTTTGATGTGTATATTATCTTTTGGGAGCCAGACCAACAATAATTGCGGCCACTGGTGAAGCTGGACAGCTATTCCATTAAGTACGAGTAGATTTAGATCACAAATTTTATCACGACTTTTTTATCACAATTTTGATAGACTATGAGTAGCTAACGATTACTTACACAAAAACTCACAATTTTTTCTTTATTTATCATACTCTGTCATGTTATAATTGTGGAAAAAATTGTGAAAATATTTATATTCTTAGATTTTTTCTTTAATTATTGGGCTGAAGTTTGTTAAAAACTCACCAGAAATAGAAGTTCAATAGTCTCATTAAAGTGTTCCCCAACATTTTACGCCTACAGTGTCTTGGTGGTGTCAATTATAACATTGTTCAATCCAGAATATTATTTATTTCCTGCTTTGCTGTGTAACTGTGTTTAAATACTTGAAACTTATTTATTTATTAATGATGAGAGCTTTACTTGAAAGAAAACACAACACACAAGTTTATACACTCAAAAAAGAAAAAGAAAAAAAAGAGTACAACAAACAGGCAAACCCACTCGAAAACCTATAAGAATACAAACCCAACAGATTTCTTTCGAGATAAATAGAAGGAACCTAAAGGACAAAATAAGAGATACTCCACATGGAGCATAAGGCCCTATTCTGAACATAGTTGCAGAAGCTGCAACTGTCTAACACAATTCCTTGATCTCCCAGCGGTGGCGGAGTATGAATTTTTTCTGGGAGACCATTAAATAAATATATATAATGTTTAAATTTGCAAAATACATGGATATTGTGGGAAGAGGAACATTCCCTACACGGACCTAAAAACCAAGAAGTTTCTGGACCACGGCAAAGTAATTGGGCCTAGCCTTCATGCAGTAGGCTTAAAGCTGGTTCGTCCTGGGCACGGAGGACAAGGTTAAGTACCACGGGCAGTTCGTTCTCGCGAGAAAGGCAAATTATTAGTTTGCCTGAGACATGGAACGCGGATCGTCAACATGTGACTTCTGAAAGCTACTAGTGACATGGGAAACTCCTAGAAGGTGCAAGGAGGAAGATCTTTGCCTCCACATTAATGAGGGGGTTCTTACCTAACATCTACCGCATTAATGGCACATAAGATAGCCTGAATAGTACACGTCACCCCCAAGCCGTCAGAGTTACAAGATAAGAAGGTGAGGAAACCGATAAAGTAAAGAAAATATCCCTACTACCTTTGGTATAAGTGGAACAGCTATAAGGGTAAGAAGGAGGTTGAAGCTATAAAAGGGGAGAGACGCCAAAAGAACAAGGATCTAGAAAAAGAAGAGAAAAAAAATCTTATCTTAGAAATAGAGAAAGAGAGACAATGTACAACATCACAAGAACATAAGCTAGAACTTCCTGGCGGCTAGTAAAGCTTAGATTGTAATAGTATTTGCAGTATTATAATGGTCAATGAAATCCACTATTTGAGTTTCCCATCGCAGAGTGCATTTTCCTGCTGTTTTCTAGTATTTTGATTAAGTGGGTGATCGTAAAAGATTTCCGAGAAGTGTTTCTCGAGGATTATTTTCAATGTCCCTACAATTCGCGTCGTTTGTGGGAACAACTCTACCAAGTAGAAGACTCAAGAATGGGGTTGTCTGAGACCATGGCTCATTAATCACGAAGTGGTCCTGCCCATTTGGAGCGGCTTAGTATTTCAGAAGAATCTGTCCATGTATATAGACGGATGAGGTCCAAAGTTCATAGGGGGACCCAACAACCACCTAGCCCACCTGCACAGCGTAAGGGATCAACTACCAATATGGAGGGACCATCCTATGCTAATAGGGACGTGGAGTTGGAGAGACTGAAAGAGCAAGTGGCTTTGTTGTAAAGAAATGCGGAGAAGGATAAAGAGTTGCTTCGTCGTAAAGATGAGGAGTTGCATCATCAAAGGGGGCCAAGTCCAGCACCAAGTCGCTCCTGAGAAGGTGAGCGCTGAAGGGATGAGGGGAATAGAAAAAGGGATAGGAGATCACCCCATTTTCATGAGGAACGAGAGAAGACTCCCCCCTAGAGATAGAATAGCATCTGCACCTCCTTATAAGACTAGAAGGGATGAGTGTGAGGGGAGGAAATTGAAAGACCCCGTTACTCATTTACAATTCTTTTCACCTATGGATGTTTCAAGTGAAGATTCCATGACTAAGGCTCTGGGCCAAATATCTCAGTCTCCGGTCTTGGAAGAGAGAGAAAGTAGACTTACCGAAGAGATTTACTAGGCCAACTTTTACAATTTATATGGCAAAACAGATCCCGTGGAGCATGTTAGTCATTACAATCAAAGTATGGCCGTATACTCTAAGAATGAGGCCCTGATATGTACAATTTTCCCTTCTAGTTTGGGTTCGATAGCTATGAGATAGCCTGATGGCTAGAGAAAGGGGCTATCCGGGATTATGAGGAGCTTATCAAAGCATTCGAGCCCAGGTTTGTCACATGTAGTTGGACCCCGAAGCCATTTGCCTCACTCTTTTCGGTAGCAATGAAGAAGGGAGAAACCTTAAGGGCTTATTCAGATCGGTATTGGGAATTATATAATGAGATTGAGAGAGATAATGTGGGAATTGCTACAAGTACCTTTAAAGTGGGCCTTCCCATTGATTTTGATTTAAGGGCTTCAAGGGCCTTAAAACTAGTTACGGATATGAACAAGCTGATGGAACGAATGGAAGAATATAAAAGACTGGAGGATGACCAATTGCAAGATAAAGCTAAGGCCAAGTTACCCGCGGCAAAGAAGAAGGAAGTTAAGCTGGATTAGGGTGCTCGACCTAGGAGGGACATTTTCCCTCAAGTCTAGAAGTAAAGGGTGGAAATGGTTAGTTCATTATATAAAGAGCCTGTATACTGAATTGTGGAAAAGTTAAAGAATGAACCATATTTTCATTGGCCGAACAAGATGAGTGGAGACATAACCAGACGAAATCAAAGCCTTAATTGTTCATATCATAAAGACCGTGGACATACAACTGAAGAATGTAGAACCCTAAAGGAGCATTTACGCCAACTTAAGAAGGCTGGATATTTAGGAGAATTCTTGTTACGGGATGATTCACGTCCACAAGACCACAAAGTTGGGTCCACCTCGGGAGCATCAACACTAGCTCGAGGACTTATAGGGGTTATACATGCAGCTAGGAAGCAGATAGATATTGTTAAAGCACCATTTAGGGTGTTGACTATGAGTTCAGCTTTTGACTCAGAAGTGGGGGAACCTGTACTTAAGAGGAGACGTTGGGAGGCTAAGCGTATTGACTTTATAGGAGAAGACCTGAAGGGTATTGTATAACCCCATGAGGATGCCTTGGTAATGACATTACGGATTGGGGGTTTCGATGTTAAGAGAGTCATGATAGATCAGGGGAGCGAGGTAGAAATAATGTACCCAAATTTGTATGAGGGATTGGGGCTTACTCTTGAAGATTTAACGAAGTATGATAGTCCTCTAATGGCATTTGATGGAAGCATTGTTGTCCCAACAGGGCAGGTGACCTTACCTGTGGAAGTGGAAGGAAGGAAAATAATGGTTCACTTTATAATAGTACATTCATACCCCCCATATACATCCATCCTTGGATGCCTTTGGATCCACTCTATGGGCGCGGTACCTTCCTTCTTGCACTAAAAGGTGAAATTTTCAACTGAGCATGGCGACGCAGAAATATGTGGAGATCAATATGTGGCTAGGAAGTGCCAGCTAGCCGCGGTGGGGCATAAGTAGGAGGCCGAATCTGGGTTCGTAAATCCCTTGTAGCAGTTACAGTCTCTACCCGAGGATACATGTGAGCAACTGGAGAAAATACATATTGACTTCAGGGATAAATATTTCCAGGTAGGAGTTAAACTCCCTATGTCGGAAAAAGTAGAGTTAATCATGTTTTTCATAAACAATACAGATGTATTTGCATGGAATTCATATGAGTCACTTGGGGTAGATCCGGATTTTATTTTCCATTGGCTTAATGTTGATCCTCGTTATACACCATAGAAAAAAAGGCCATATAGATCCTCAGATATACATGTTAAGGCAATAAGAGAAGAGTTGGATAAACTCAAAGAAGCGGGGACAATTAAAGAGGTTTACTATCCCGAATGGTTAGCCAACACAGAGGTGGCAAAGAAAAAGAATGGGAAGTAGAGAGTGTGTGTTGACTTCATGGACCTAAATGAGGTGTGTCCTAAAGATCCTTTTCCAGTGTCGAAGATAGACCAGCTTATCGATGCAACTTTAAGGCATTCTAGGATGAGTTTTCTTGACGCTTTCCAAGGGTATCATCAAATAAAGCTGTCCCCTAAGGACCAAGAGAAGACTTCTTTTATCACCCGAACTAGTAATTTTCACAATAAAGTTATACTGTTTGGGTTGAAGAATGCGAGATCTACTTATCAGAGGATGACCAAGATGTTCAAGGAGCAATTGGGGAGAAATATGGAAGAATACATTGATGAATTGGTAGTAAAGAGTAAGGCTACTGAAGATCACCTCACAGATCTCATAGAAACGTTTCAGACATTACCGAAGCACCGTTTAAAGTTAAATGCCTCTAAATGTTCCTTTGGGGTTAGCTCGGGAAAGTTTTGGGCTACTTGGACGCATCAGGATATAGAAGTCAATCCGAATCAGATTGTAGCTCTGCGGACTTTAAGATCACCACAGAGTTCTAAGGAAGTCCAATGACTTACAAGAATGACCACAGCCTTTAATCGGTTCATCTATAGGTCTGCAGATAGGTGTCGTCCCTTTTTTCCAGTTATTGAAGAAGTGGAAGGGCTTTCAGTGGACGGATGAATGTCAACAAGCACTTGAGGAACTGAAACTGCAACTGTCATGGGCTCCCATTCTGTTAAGGCCAGTTCCCGTAGAAACATTGTATATGTATCTGGTTGTGACTAATCACACGATAAGTGTTATTCTGCTAAGAGTGGATCAAGGGGTTCAAAAACCAATCTTTTATGTTAGTAAGACTCTTGTGGAAGCAAAAACAAGGTATCTCCCCTTGCAAAAAGCTGCGCTTGCAGTGATTCATGCCGTGTGGAGGTTACCCCACTATTTTCAAGCCCATACTGTAATTGTACTAACCGAGCATCCTTTGCAAGCATTGCTCAGAAGGTCAGATTTCATGGAATGGATAGCCAAGTGGGGGGGCTTCTTTAGGAGCTTTTGATATATAATATAAATCCTAAACCGCTATTAAAGGGCAAGTCCTGGTGGATTTTGTTGCAGAATTTACACCCAAACAACCCGAAGTCTTAAAGATAGGTGAGGGCAAGAAAATGGAATCTCAGGAAAAGGTATGGCAAGTGTATGTTGACGGAGCATCGAATTGTCAAGGAGTAGGAATTGGGATTATATTTATTTCTCCTGAAGGAATTAGAGTTGAGAAGTCATTCCAGCTAGGTTTCCCCGCGTATAACAATGAGGTTGAATATGAAGCTCTCCTTGTGGGTCTTAGAATGTCAAAGCAGATTGGGGCAAAAAGGATACAATTATATTATGATTCGCGGTTAGTGGTTAGTCAAATCGGGGGAGATTTAGAGGCTAAAAACTAGAGAATGATAAGCTATTTGAAGGAGGTCAGAATAATGAAGTGTCAATTCAAGCAGTTAAAGATGTCACATATCTCTAGGGGAGGTAATAGCCACGTTGTAGTCTAACTCTCCCAAGGATTGTGTCTGTTAAGTTATTGCCTTGTTCTAGTCTAACTCTCCCTAGTAATGTTGCGGTCTTAAGTATACATTCGTCCCCTAGCTAGATGGATCCCATAACGGCCTATCTTCGGAGTGGTGTTTTTTCCCGAGGATAAGAAAGAATCTGATCAAATTAGGTGCAGGTCTCCACAGTACTAGGTCTCCGAAGATGGGAGACTATATAAAAGGTCGTATTTAGGACCCTATCTGCTGTGTGTACATCCTGAAGTAATTGAAGTACTTTTGGAGGAGTTACATGAAAGAATATGTGGAAGTCATATGGGAGGCCGGTTGTTAGCACACCGAGCCCTTACTCAGGGATATTGGTGGCCAAGCATGCAAATGCAAGCTTTGGAGTTTTCTAAAAAATGTGACCAGTGCCAGAGATTTGCTCTTTAGCATCCATCAGCCCGACGGAATACTCAACCCCATATCCAGCCCATAGCCTTTTGCGTAGTAAGGGCTAGACATAGGGGGACGTTTTCCTAAGGCAACGGGTAATAGGCAATGGCTGGTAATAGGAATAGACTATTTTACTAAGTGGGTGAAGGCTGAGTCTTTGGCAAACATCCACGACACAGATGTTAAGAGATTTGTGTGGAAGAACATTGTAACGCGGTTTGGTGTTCCGAAAATTCTCATATCAGATAATGGTCTGCAATTTGATAGTAAGGCATTCTAGAGGTATTGTTAGGAGTTAGGAATCGTTAATAGATATTCGACTCCATCTTATCTTCAAAACAATGGTCAAGCTGAAGCAACCAACAAGTCTATTGTTAATGGCTTGAAAAGGAGACTTGAAGAATCGAAGGGACGATGGACGGAATAACTTCCGAGTGTGATGTGGGTGTATCGAACTACTCCACGATGCTCTATTGGAGAAACACCTTTCTTAATGAATTATGGTGCAGAAGCCGTGATCCCTATAGAGATAGGGCTAAAACCTCATTGATTGAGGAAATTCAAGTCGAAAAAAACAACCAACTACTTTGCAAGCACCTAGATCCGATAGAAAAAAACTGTGACAACGCCTCAATAAAGTTAGCAAACTATCAGCAGAAGATTAGCTGGCAATATAATAAGGGTGTCAAAAGCAGAGAGTTTATCCCAGGAGATCTGATGCTGAGGAAGGTTGTGTGGAATACTCAAGATCCTGCCATGGGAAAACTTGGTCCAACTTGGGAGGAGCCATATAGAGTAACATCTATCGCGGGAATCAATGCATATCGCTTGGAAGATTTGGATGAAAAACCTGTGGCCAAACATGCTAGGCCATGGAATGTATTTAACTTAAAGAAGTATTACTTTTAACTGTTGTGTAAAAAAATATGTACTTTTTAATCTTCTGTTATTTTTTTGTTTTGTAAATAGTAGAAGGCCTCATGAAAGCTTATGGGGGGAAGCTAAAATGTCGAAGGAACTAAATCCCAAGGTACTAGACCCTGTCTTTACTTCAAGTAAGTTTTAAGCTGAGTTTCTTACCTTAGTTTGACTCTAGGGTCACTATCAGGGAAAAAAAATTAAAACTTTGCAGAAACAAACCCCGAGGTAGTAGACCCTGTCTTTACTTCTGGTAAGTTTTAAGTTGAGTTTATTGTCTTAGTCTGACTCCAAGGTCACTATCATGGAACAAATTAAAACTTTACAGAAACAAACCCCGAGGTACTAGTCCTTGTCTTTACTCTGGGTAGGTTTTAAGGTGAGTTTCTTGTCTTAGTTTGACTCCAATGTTAGTATCAAGAAACAAAGTTAAAACTTTGCAGAAGTAAAACCTGAGGTACTAGGCTCTGCCTTTGCTTCAGGTAAGATGTAAATGAAGAGTAGACTGATTTCAGGACTACTCGTCAAAAACAAGATTAAAATTTCGTAGGAACTCCCTAATGAAAGGCTTACGCCAATGCCTCAGTAAGAAGTGAATAAATTTTTTATATTTCTAATATATAACAATGTGGTTGTTAAGTTGAATCCCAAAGACAAAGTAGTGCAACTTCTACGGGATAAAGTGAGAAAGGAAAGTTACTAAATTTCTAGAGAAGTTAGCATAGCATGGATAACAAGCATAGATATTACATAAATGAAAAACTTAGAAAGATATTACATAAATAAAATTCTGAGATACTTAGCAAAAACGGTTACAAAGTCACGACTCCCAAAAATTGGGCAAACTAGAAAAATATTTTTTTTTTTAAAAAGGAAAAAACTTAAACCTGAGGCGGCTCATCCATGCTAGATACGGCTACCAAGCTGGTCACCTCTCCTCTTGATCCCGCAATGGGGCCTGCTCCCTCTACTATGTGGAGAGGAGATTCATCATTGATAATTGCTTGAATCACGGGGTTAGGGATAATGACAAGTTCTTGAGGGATTGGGATGCTACCGTCCTGCCTAAGGGATGAAGAGGATGAAACTTGCATCTTATTAAGAGTCGCAAACCATCCATTGGAGAAGTAGACTTGTAGGTTTTGTTGTACTTCAGGCTTCATGGAGGCAATATACCGTATTGACCCTAGTTGTAGGATTCCTAAATCTTGGCATCATCACTTGCCACATAGCCTTTCAATTTAGCATCTTTCTCCATGAAAGCCTTCTTCATTTCCTAAAACTCCTTCTCTAAAGCCTCTTTCCTTTCAGTAAGGGCCTTGGTGTTCTCCTCGACCTCAGCTCTACACCTCTCAGATTCAGAAACTTTATGTATCACATCCGAGATCTTCTTAAGAAGATCTTCGTTGTTGGTGTTCAGCTCTTCAATTTTTGATTTAGCAGTGTGGTATCTTTCCTCCATTACCATGGATCATTGATATCCCTGCCAGAAGTTATAAAGAATTAAGATTAAGTTTGTAAAAAAAAAAAAAAGTAGAGAAGAGAAGAAGGTGAGACAGGAATTGCTTGTTACCATGATAGCTTCCCCCTTCATGTTAAGTATCAAGGATTCATCATCCCACATTGCCCATTGCTTCATATCTTCAGGGAAAAGAAGAGCTTCCCCCACACACTCCGCCACTTTCCCTCCACGGCCGTCTCTCTAGGGCCTTACTTTGTCCGTGGCAAGGAGAATTTCACCGTCCACCATAAACGCCTTCACATAGGCTGGTGCACCCAAGACGTCAACATGAGTGTCACCCAAATCTAGAGGAGAGTTCCCTGAGTCAGGAATCGTCACGGGCTACTAGGAACTTGCCTCTTAGGTCGCTTCCGCCAGGTGGGAGCAGTGGTTGCCGCAGTAACTGGTGGAGCGGGAGGAGGAGTAAAAACAATTGAAGTGATAGCCTGATGAGGAGTCTGACATTAGGGCATGGTAGGCTAGCCTAAAAGTTGTGCAAGGGTGACTCTACCTCTTTGAATGGGCATCTCAGCAAGAGAATCTTCTAGAGGGTTGGCTGCTAGGATGGCTAGCACTTCTTGGGTGTGAAAAAGGTTGTGGGTATTAGTGTTACCCATTTTCTTCTTTCTTTTACATCGAGGACGATCAACTGGGGTAGGAATAGCAACAGCGACTCTAAATCCTTGGGAGTGAAAGGAGCAGGAGAATTACTTCAGATCGACCTTCTTCTCGGCTCACACATTCGGACGGAGAAAGGATGTACCCCTTGTAATGAACATCTATGTACAAGAGCAAGGGATGCTTTATAGTGAGTCTTTCCTGCAGCTTGAAAACTTCGATATACTGGGGAGTATCTGAGAATCAAGTAGGTTGCACGGAGCTAATCGTCCATATATGGGTAAATAGGGGATATTAGCAGTCTGTTCAAATCCGTGGAGTTGATTAGCTGCCTCTCCTTCTTGAATTCGTGATCCTTTGAGGAAAAGGTAGACAAAGGTTAGTCACATAAAGCGTCTAAACAGTACAGAAATAAAACAAAGTTAAAATAATAAGTCAATAGAAAGGCAAAATCCTACAGAGTCTACCCACCTACTTTTCCCACACTCATGGGGCAATGGATCCCACTGGGATACCAATCCCCCGAGACGATTAAGTACTCTCCTTCAATTTCCTTGTCAAAATCTAGAAGACCAAAAATAAGCCGTACTTCCCCGTGACGAATTTTAAAGTAAAACCTAGAGGTTTTACTATCTTGAAAACTATAGATGTAGTTGATGTTGTGCTTGGTGAGTCTTAATCTGAGCTTCTTATTAATAGTGTCCACACTACTAACTATACTAAAAACATTCGGAATACATTGATCGGGGCAGACTTTAAAATAACATAAAAAATTAGTGGGGAGATCACTCATGGGAATCCCTACCTCCCCTTTTACCACGGCAACAAGTGGGATCACCACTTTGCCTTCCTCTCTAGAGAATATTACCTCAGATTTTGGATGATACCTCACCTCTACATCTTTAGGGAAGTTGTACTTCCTTCTAAACTCTGCTAATCTTTCAGGAGTATCTACCATAGACTTAAACTTACCTATAGTGGGCAAAGCAATAATGAAAGAGGAAAGAAACGACATAAACTAAATCTTAAAGATGAAGAAAAAAATGGACTTACGATATGGAGGAAAGGCAAAAAAAAGGGAGGTCGCTGGTGGTCACCTAAGGGTCGTTCATCTGACCGTTCATTAAAGACAAGCGCTAAAGATCATGGGGTGGGAAGCACGGGCATGTTCGCGGCATTAATTACCTGACACCGCCACTATTCATAAATGCCAGTTAATGATTGCCACGATTTTTATTGAACCACGATCCCCACGTCATTAATGATGAATTGGAGATCGTGGGGGGCTATTGTGGGAAGAGGAACAATCCTTACACAGACCTAAAACCCAAGAAGTTGCTGGACCACGGCAAAGTAATTGGGTTTGGCCTTCGTGGACTGGGCTTAAAGCTGGTTCGTCCTATGCATGGAGGACAAGGTTAAGTACCATGGGTAGTCCGTTCCCACTAGAAAGGCAAATTATTAGTTTACCTAAGACATGGAGCGCGGATTGTCAACACGTGACTTTTAGAAGGTACTAATGACCATGGGAAACTCCTGGAAGGTGAAACAAGGAGGAAGATATTGGCCTTTGTATTAATGAGGGGGCTTCTTACCTAACCTCTGTCACATTAATGGTACATAAGACAGCCTAAACAGTACACATCACCCCCAGGCCGTCAAAGTTACAAGATAAGAAGGTGAGGAAACCGATAAAGTAAAGAAAATATCCTTGCTACCCTGGGTAGAAGCGGAACAGCTGTAAGAGTAAGAAGGAGATTAAAGCTATAAAAGGGGAGAGAGGCCAAAATAAGAAGGATCCAAAAAAAGGAGAGAAAAAAATCTTATCTTAGAAATAGAGAAAGAGAGACAACGTGTACAACATCATGAGAACATAAGTTAGAACTTCCCACGACTAGTAAATCTTAGATTGTAATAGTATTTGCAGTATTATAATGGTCAATAAAATCCACTATTTGAGTTTCCCATTGTAGAGTGCATTTTCCTGCTATTTTCCAGTATTTTGATTAAGTGGATGATTGTAAAAGATTTTCCAGTATTTTGATTAAGTGGATGATTGTAAAAGATTTCCACGGTGTATTCCTTAGGGATTATTTTCAGTGTCTTTATAGATATGTATAATTTTTACTTGAAGAATGTCTTCAACATGACTTTATGTTATTTACTTATTTTCTCCTATCTAAGAAAAATTAATTATGGCGGTATTATATATTATATAATTCAAGATAATTAAATTTTCCTTTAATTAATTAAGTTATGTGTATTTATCCTTTAAATTATATTAATCACAATTACTATTTTTAAAATATTATATATTAAATTTTTTTTGTTAATTAAATTAAATAAGTGTAACAATATTTTTAGAATCATAAACTGCCTACAAACTAATAAATCTTAGATAATTAAATAATAAATATCATTCATATGCCTTAACCATAAAAATCATTCATATATAATAATGACCAAAACTAAATAAAGAAAAAAAAGACTAATCTTCTTTTTAATACACGACAAACTTTAACATGTCCCAAAATTTTAATAATAAAAATATTACTCCAAACGTATTAGCTTCACAATGTTTTCCTCTAATTTAAAGGAAAAGCAGTGGAGCCATGGGCTCCCTCCCTATGCCACTGTCTCCAAACGTATTAGCTTCACAATGTTTTCCTCTAATTTAATTCTACCTTAATGGATGATGGCATTGCTGTGCTACCTATTGAGATAATATTATCTATAGCTAAAATCAAGGCACTAAAAAGATCATTAATCACTTCCGGTGGAACCTCTAAAGTAATCTGATACTATTTAGTATTTAGGAGTTCTCATGTAATCCAAATACCTTCAAAGCAATTTTATAGTATTTACTATTTAGAAGTTTTCTTATAATCCAAATATCTCTAAAGCAATTTAATACTAACGTTTAAGAGTTCTCATGTAATCCAAACACAATATCATAGCTCTGTTATTTTGCAAACAAACTTTTATCTGTATAAAATACGTATGTTTGAATATATAATATAAATATAAAAGTAGCAGTTGCTAAAATATTTTCAAGGGAGTTAACAAACCAAAACACAAACTCTTATTATTCTCTCTTTACCACCTATTACCGAATATGATATACAACAGACCCTAAGGCAAGCTTGGAGGTAGTACACTTTAACCTCTTACCTTTAATCTGATTTTGATCCCACTCATTGATTTCATTCCAATAGAATTTGCAATTCTTAATGACACACTAGTTCACGAGAAGCCTCCATATCCTTTTTAGATGATCTCTACGACTCTACCTTCTACTTTTTGCCTAAAAATAACACAGCTAGGAATTTAGGATCAATATTGACCCCCCAATGCATCTTTTCTGGTTATCCTAATGTTTGAAACTCATTTTAAATCCTTCCCCAAACCCCCCCCCCCCCTTCGGGCGGCGCCCTAATTCCATTTTTATTTAAGAAAGTGTGTACAAAACTTTCTTCACAGACATGAGAAAGGCGTGAGTTAGATGAGAAAGAAAGAAAACACTAAACTTGATTTACAAAGACAAGAAAAATGCTGACTATATAACATGACATGCATGCCACCCTTTAGCCGTTGAACTTTTCGGGCCAACTTGAGCTGTTTGGGGCCGCAGCTACCTCTAGCTTCTTATTGATGTATTGGGTATTACATTTGGTCTGGGCTTTAATGGAATCGCTATCCATCCTCCAAATTTGAGTGAGTCCTCTTGGTCTTCTCAAACATGGCATGGGCCATATTGGGGTCTGAACAAAACGAATGGGCCTGTTAAGTCTCTGGTCCACTATAAACCACAACGAATGCACCAATGCCACTATGCACATCAGTGGCAGTGAGGGTGCTCAAAGCTTCAACCTCAGATTTGGATAGGCTTTCTGGTTTTTTTTTTTTTTACTCAGGCTCTACCCCCACCTCTCATACATGACATGAGGGTATGAATTCTGAGCTATGTGGCATCTACCAAGCCATTGTTATTTAAGGCTCATGTGACCATGACAAGTTTTCTTTTCCTCCCCATATACAAAATTAAATTTCTGATTTTCTTTGTTAGTTCTGGACAGCTAAACTTCCAAAGTTACCGAAGTACCACTTTTTTTTTTTTTTTTCTCAAAGAAAAAAATTACTACTTTTTTTTAAATTAAAATTTCCCCCCTGGAATGAGCTAACCATAATTAAATGGGCTGGCAATTTGTAGTAATTATTTTCGGCCAACCATTTTGTTGATTGGATTGATAACTAGGAAATTAGGACTTAATCAAATTTGGAAGTTCTAATAAAACCTCTAGCAAGAACAATTAAATCATTCTCTAAAACTAGTTTTTGGGAAATCCAGGAGCTTTCACTCCAGGCTAAGAGGTTTATGCTCAAGATGATTTGATTTTATTATTGTTATTGTTATTATTATTCAAGATTTTAAAATCGCTAATATCAAGCTATTTTAATAACTATACATTATTAAATTACTTAATCAGTATCCTACATTAGTTGTTTTATACTATCTTACAAAATTATTTATATATTTTTTGAAACTAAATTATATTAAAATATAGGTTTAGACTTTAGAACTATATATTTAGTTTTGAATTTTTTTTTTTCAAACCCCTAATATAATATGTACTTCTATTTATCTTATTTTTTTCATTATTATGTTAAAAATATAACTTAAAACAAAACAAAAATCATTTGTTAGATAGTTGTATTATTAGCTCACTTATTTAAACTTATTATAAAAATGAGTTTAAGTGATAGTTTAATGATAATAAGTCTAATGATATCCTTTATAGTGTCATATTTGTCTCTCTCTCTCTCCAGTATCTACTTATCTTTAAATTTTTCAACCCAAAGAATAGTCAACCTCCCCCTTAAGTTTCTCTGTCTCTCAAAGAAAGTTCTCTCTAGTTTATCTTTTGACAGTAGAATAGGGGTCACTCCTGTAAGAAGGTGTATGCTTGTCTTCTTTGAATTAACAACGTTAATTCAAAGCTTGTGGGGTTCCTCCTTTTCGTGGGATTGGTGGGAAACAGTTTTTTGTCTATTTTTTTCTTTCTCCTTCGTTTTACCATGGATGAGTTAACTTCAAATTGGAGTCGTCTTACTCTCTCAGATAAGGAAGGACCAGGGTGTTGTCTTGACGATGAGTTGAGTTCCCCAGAGTTCTTCTTGGCTACCAAGTTTTTAACGAAGAGGGCGATCAACGTGGATGCCGTTGCAAAAACGTTCACACCACTGTGGCGGTCAAGGAATGGCTTTCAAGTTCGTAACTTGGGAAATCAGTTGGCACTTTTTGTGTTTGATAACAAAGAAGAGGTTGATAAAGTGTTTCAGAGTGAGCCGTGGAGTTTCGACAAGCACTTAATGGTTTTGGAGAGGTATGATAAAAGTAATTTAGTTGAAGATCTCCAGTTCAATAAGACTACGTTCTGGGTGCAGGTTCATGGCCTCCCGATTAAATTTATGAATGTTAAGGCTGCAACAAAGATTTGTGAAGTCCTAGGCACGGTGATACCTCCTACAAATTTGCAGGAATCTGAGGGGGGCAGCTTTGTTCGTATTAGAGTGTCTTTGGACGTCAAGTCTCCTCTATGTAGAGGGCGGCTGGTTTCTATAGGGAGAGATAAGGAAGTGTGGATTAGCTTCAAGTATGAACGGTTGCCCAACATTTGCTATTGGTGTGGATGTTTCGACCACGACGATAAGGATTGTGAGATGTGGCTGAATAGCGAAGGTACACTCAAGCCGGAGCAAAGGCAGTTTGGACTAAATCTTAGAGCAGCTCCCTTCTTTCCCTCAAGGAAGCAGGTGGTCTCGGTCCCTGGTTTCTATAAATCTAAACAGCCATCAATTCTGAAGCCAAAGCCACCGTCCATGGCTGAGCTGAAGAAGCAGAGAGTAGAAGGTTCAACAGGACTTGATCACATGTGTAACGGTCCAGCTGAGGAAAGGAACGATTCAGTAGAGGAAGGAAATTTGGAGTCAATGCCTCTGGAGGTTTCAAAAATGAGCATTCAAGACATCATGCAAGGTCCTCTAACGGTCCATTATGACTCCCTTGCCAGCTGCATTCATGACAGTCCGCAAAGCTCTCTAACGGACCATTCAAGACAACCAGCGGCTCCAAATTCTGAATGGAAAGAAACCGAAACAGCAAAGGCTTTAAATGAAATTCTTCAGCACACTCCCACTCCATCAGGTAACGTAAAACAGCTCTTAAAGAAAGATTTTCCATTTACTACACCCATGCAATCAATCCCAACCGTTGAAATAGATCCAGCTCACCCAACCCAAAATGGAAATTCACTTTCACCCTTAAATCCGCCCTTAACCCCCTCATTCAATTCCGTAAATGACAACCAAGACACACGTACATGCCAAGCCAAAAAACTCAACCAAATTGAAAACCCTTCACTATCCTTAACTCCGGACCCTACCCCAAACTTAACTCCATCACATGCTTCCCTTTCACCACATGCAACACCTGTAATTCCCATGTTCTTACCACAACCACTTAAACCAAAATGGACCAGAATTGACAGGCCGAACCATCCAACCCCACTTAACCCTAACCACACATCCATAGCCCTAGGAAAAAGAACACCCATGCAAGTTGAAAGCTATCCTGAGTTACCTAGCAAATGCCAACAGGTTTCGAATGGAGCGGCTGAACAAAAAACGACAATGGTGGAGGCTGATAGTCAGCCCCGCCAATCACAATGAGTTGCCTAGTTTGGAACTGTTGTGGGCTTGGGAACCTACATACAATGAAGGAGCTTGGAGATATGATCCGGGCAAAAGATCCCTCTGTTGTGTTTTTAGCCGAGACATTAGCAGACGAAGCAAGGCTAGATACAGTGCAGCACAGTATTGACTATGAACACAAATGGGTAGTACCAAAAGAAGGCCGTGGAGGTGGCCTTGTTCTTTTCTGGAAATCATCTTTGAAATTGGAGGTGATCGACTCTTCACAATATTATATTGACACCTAGATCAATAGAGGCTCTGAACATGAGTGGAGATTCACTGGTTTTTATGGGGAACCAGAAACATCAAAGAGGAATGAAGCGTGAGATAGCTTGAGAGCTTTAAACCACCACCCACATATTCCATGGTTGTGTGCTGGTGATTTCAACGAACTCACTAGACAGGAGGAGAAACTAGGCGGAGCAATCAGACAGGATAGGCAGATGCAACTCTTTAGAGATGTAATCGATGAATGTGGGTTCTTAGACCTTGGTTTTGTGGGTAACCGGTTTACTTGGAGCAAACACTTCGAGGACGGACACTCCATTTGGGAACGACTTGATCGAGGGTTGGCAAATGACTCTTGGTTTCTGAAATTTTCGGGTTCGATTGTTCAACACTTGCTAAGTACCTCTTCTGACCATTGTTCGCTTCTAATCAACCTATTGGGTTTGGATCCTCCCCCCAAGAAGAGACCTTTCAGGTTTGAGGAGATGTGGCTTTCAGATGAACGTTGTGCAGAATTGGTGGAGGCAGCTTGGTCTTCTTTTTCCATGGGGCATCGTGATTGTGATATACTAAAGAGGGTGGAGCTTTGTGGTAGGGATCTAGCATGGTGGAATTATAACATTTTTGGCAACGTGAGAAAGGAGTTAAAAAATAAAAAAGCTCTCTTGGTAGAGGCCGAATCTGCTGCTATCACTAGTGGTCAAAATGGTCAAGTTAGAGAGTTGAAAGAGGAGATAAATATTCTACTGGATAGAGAAGCAAGAATGTGGAGTCAAAGATAACGCACTCTGTGGCTAAAGAATGGAGATAATAACACAAAGTTTTTCCATTGCTGGTCTACTCAAAGGCACAGGAAAAATAAAATCCGGGGAATCATGGATAAGAATAATATATGGAGAGTAGATACAGAAGAGGTAACTTCGGTTTTGGTAAACTATTATAAATCGCTCTTTTCCACCTCAAGGCCGAACCCCCAATGGCCTCAACTAGAGCACATTCCCTCGATTATTACTGATGAAATGAATGCAGCCTTAACCGGTACCTTTACAGCCTGTGAAGTGAAGGAAGCCTTGAAACAGATGGCTCCACTCAAAGCCCCAGGTCCCGATGGCATGCCCCCCTTGTTCTTCCAGCATTTTTGGGGAGTGGTTGATATCGATGTCACAGAGTTAGTTTTATCCTGGCTTAATTCAGGTACCATCCCACACCCGTTAAACCACACTTTTGTAACCCTTATTCCAAAAATAAAAAATCCTGAAAGTGTTAGAGATTATCGCCCTATCAGTTTATGCAATGTCTTATACAAAATTTTCTCCAAGGTGTTGGCCAATAGACTTAAGAAAATTCTACCAAGCATTATATCTGAACACCAATCAGC
Source organism: Castanopsis chinensis (assembly GCA_032878915.1). NCBI lineage: Eukaryota > Viridiplantae > Streptophyta > Magnoliopsida > Fagales > Fagaceae > Castanopsis > Castanopsis chinensis. Next base: position 4,846,097 of record JAVQMG010000115.1, on the reverse strand, counting down.
CTTTACAAAAAATAGGCTGATAACGGATAACATTCTGGTTGCTTATGAGTCTTTGCACTACATGAATAATATGAGGTCTGGTAAAGCAGGTTATATGGCGGTCAAACTCGATATGAGCAAGGCCTATGACCGTGTAGAGTGGGTGTATTTGGAGAATGTTATGAGGAAAATGGGGTTTAGTGAGAAGTGGATTGACCTTATTATGGTGTGTGTAAAATCAGTGACGTATTCTATCCTAGTCAACGGTGAACCTCATGGTCTCATCCAGCCTACTAGAGGGATCAGACAAGGAGACCCACTCTCGCCTTTTCTCTTTTTGCTGTGTACAGAAGGTTTACACGGCCTCATACAACATTCTGCTAGCATGGGGGAGATACATGGGCTTTCCATTTGTCGTGGTGGCCCTAAACTGACACATTTATTATTTGCAGACGATAGTCTTCTTTTTTGCAGGGCATCCATTGAGGAGTGCAGAAAAATTTTGGAGACTTTGGAGATTTACGAAGTGGGATCAGGTCAAATGATGAACAGAAATAAAACGGCCATCTTCTTCAGTAAATCCACAGCAGAAGATACTAAGGCAGAAATCAAGGAGGCTATGGGTTTACAAGAGATTGTCCACTTTGACAAATATCTCGGGTTACCATCATTAGTGGGAAGAAGGAAGAAGGAGAGTTTCAATTTTATCAAGGAAAAAGTTTGGCGAAAATTACAAGGATGGGAAGGGAAACTCTTATCTCAAGCGGGGCGGGAGATCTTGATAAAGGCGGTCATTCAAGCTATTCCCTCATATGCTATGGGATGCTTTAAAATTCCGGTGGGCCTTTGCCATGAGATTGAATCAATGGTCCGAAAATTTTGGTGGGGTCAAAGAGGAGAAAGAAGAAAAATTCATTGGTTGAGATGGGAAGAATTGACAAAATCTAAGGGGGAAGGGGGGATGGGTTTTAGAGACCTAACTATGTTCAATGACTCCTTGCTAGCTAAACACGCTTGGAGGCTTTTACAAAATTCAGAGTCCCTTTTTTTATAAATTTTTCAAGGCTCGGTTTTTCCCAAATTGTTCAATTATGGAGGCAAAAATTTCAACCACAGGGTCCTACGCTTGGAGGAGTATTCTACATGGGCGAGATGTCCTACTTAGAGGTTGTAGGTGGAGGATTGGAAACGGGAAAGATGTACACATTTGGCAAAGCAATTGGTTGCCACGGAAACAACCCACTAAGGTTACTTCTCCCATTATCGAGTCTATGGCAGATGCGAAGGTGGAAGTCTTAATTGATGAAATAACAAACTGTTGGAACCATTCGGTTATTGACGGTATTTTCATCCCGGAAGAGGCAGCCCTCATTAAGTCCATTCCTCTATCTCAACACGGGGTGGAGGATAGACTCTTTTGGCCTTTCACTCACACCGGGACTTATACTAGTAAGTCCGGGTACCGTTTCTTGAAGTCGGAGGATAACAGTTCAGATGTTTCAGATGTTTCTGATCGGATGCTGGAGGAGAGGGAGTTATGGCGTGGAATCTGGTCTCTACAGGTACCAAACAAAGTAAAAAACTTTGTCTGGAGAGCTTGCCGTCACTCTCTGCCTATAAAGGATAATCTGGTCCGCCGAAAGATTATCGAATCTCCTCTCTGTGATCGGTGCTGCAGTGCAGATGAGTCAGCTCTCCATGCGTTGTGGATGTGTGGTGAGTTGGATGTAGTTTGGGAGGATTTGGGCCTATGGAGCTGTCGAAGTGCTCTTAGCTTCATCACCTTCAAAGAGCTGCTGTCTTGGCTGATTAAAAATCAACACCACGTGGAGCTCTTTGCTGTCACGGCATGGTCCATTTGGACACAACGGAACCAGGTCCGTCTTCGCAAGCCCAGCTGTAGTACGCAGTCTATTCCCTCTCTTGCAAAAGTTTGTCTCCAGGAATTCCAAGCAATTAATCCGCCCCACCCTCCTCTTTGTGCTGTGCCTTCATCGGTGCATATTTGGAGACCACCAGATCGGGGAATGGTCAAAATAAACTGCGACGGTGCCAGGTTCGTGAAGGAAAATAAGGCTGGAATCGGTGTCGTCATTCGTGATGGTGATGGCATGGTGCTGGGATCACTATCCAAGCAAATTCCCCAAGCTTACAGCCCTTTGGAGATTGAGGCGTTGGCTGTCAAGGAAGCTCTGTTTTTTGCTGCGGACCTGGGACTTGGTAATGCTATCCTTGAGACTGATTCCCTTATGCTAGTGAAAGCTTTGCGCGAAGATGTGGAGTTCCTATCTACCGTGGGCTTAATGTTGGATGAGATTAGAAACAAGGCAAATGTTTTTCATAAATTACACTACTCTCATGTTAAGAGAGAGGGTAATATTGTTGCTCACAAGTTAGCTCGTCATGCTATTAGTGTCTCAGATTTTTCAGTTTGGATGGAGGATGTTCCACCACTTTTAATTCCTGCTGTATTGGCTGACATAGCTGGTTTTGCTTAATAAAAATTACGTTTCGTTTCTTCCTCAAAAAAAAAAAAAAAAATAAATAAATAAATAAATAAAAAGCTAAAATTAATATGCAAGGCATAATTGGTAATTTTATTTCGAATGGAGGGCAAAAAGAATACCATTTCTATTATCCCTAATTTTCGTTTTCCAAAAATGAAAGTGAAAATAGAAAACAATGTTCCGGTTCAGAACGACCGAGACAGAAAACGAATACGAAAGACAAGCCAAAACTCACGAGGGCCTCTAACCCCTTATATACTTTTGCGTTATCCCCAAACCAAAACTACCAGATGGAAGTGTGAGAGACTGAATAATAAGAGAGACAGAAGTCACAGAAGAGAAGAGAGCCCAAAACCACAACAGAGAAAAGCTCTCTCACTCACAGTCATACAGTACAGAAAAAAAAAAATGGCGGCAGAGTCAGTGAGAGTGTCAGCTTCCTCAGCTTGCAATTTCAGTTTCAATGGGTCTCAAAGAAGGCCTACAATCCCTCTCTCTCCAGCTCGCTTTCTGGGTCTTCGTCCTCGACGACAATCATCTTCTTCTTCTGAGTTCCATGGCACTGTGCGCCTTAACTCAATATCTTCCAAGCCCTCCACTTCGCAGATCAGAAGAAATTTCTCTGTCTTCGCCATGGCCACTGAAGGTCTCTCTTTCTCTCTCTCTCTCTCTTAGTTTAGTAGTTGAAAGTTAATTTTTTGGTGTCATTTGCGTGTACCCTTTTATCCAAATTGTTAAATTTTAAGGCAATTTTGTGAAATTGATGGGTAGTGGATTCTTGGATTACTTAGTTTGTATTCGGTTTCATTTGCTTCCTGCTTAAGTGAATCAAAGTAAATTTTCATTGTTCTACAAACTAGTTGTTTAATATATTTATGTAGTTTATAGCTGCTTTCAAGTTCAATGAATGCTCACTGTCAATTTCCTTTTCTTTTTCTGTTTTTATGAATGATAAGATCTTCATTGATCAAAACACAGTACAAGAAGCTGCATAAGCAGCAAACATAAACTTAAAGAGTCCAGAATAGCCAACAAAACAACAGCCAAACTTACCTTGAAAGAAAGTGAGGGCGGTAAACGAACCAAGCCATTCATGAACAACTTGGGCTCGGCTTGATAAAAAGCTCATTCATGTTCATTTGTTTACAAATAAGCCAAGCTTGAGCTTTAGTTTTAGGCTTGTTTGATAAAAAAGCTGAGCTCAAGCAAAAAAATTACTCGTGAACAATAGGGCTCGATACAAAACATGCCGAGCTTAACCTCGTTTATAACCTAATATATGTTTACTAAATGAACTTATTATTATGACATTACACACGTTTTGGAATGTTAATTATTGCTTGTTTATTCATATATGTTTCGAAATGTTAATTTATTTAGATTTGTGAAGATTATAGTTGTACGAATGACAAATGTGAATGTAAAAATTGCATTTTGAACAATTACTCAAGCTATAAACAATAAATGATGATGGATGGATTTAATTATGTAAAGTTGTAATTTGAACAAATTCTAATCACGGGTGTTAAAAGCACGATAAAATGAGTATATTATGTATATATATGTATATATATGTATGTATGTATGTATGTATATTTGTATACTTGATTTTTGGTGATATAAGCATTTGATGATGCAATTTTTTTGGATCCTAAGCTAAAAAGCTTGAGTTGAGCTTGAGTTTGAGCTTGATATTAAGCTCAAGCTTGGCTTGACTAATTAATCAAGCAAAGCCAAGCCGAGCTCAAGCTTTTTGGCATTCTCACAAGCTCAAGTTCAAACATTGTTTTTAGACCTGTCTCAAGCTCAAGCCAAGCTTGAGCATTTGATTTTTATTGATGAGCCAAGTTCAAACACACACTATTCGACAAAGCTTGGCTCGTTTACAGCCCGTTGAGACCTAGAGCACATACAAGCAGAAACCACTAACAAGCTGCAAAGGGCAAGTACCACATAGAACAAGAAAACAAGAAAGAAACCAGCACAAATAAAACAACTCAAACTACTCAAACATAACCTGGCCTAACATCAAAGGATTTACTGAAGTCTGCAGTTTTTGCACCTGCTGGCCTTTAGAGCATATCCTTTCCCATTGATTTTATTATTCCTATAAGCCCATAAGGCAAAGGAATGATATTTTGAATGTATGTCAAATTGTGTCACTTTCCAAAATTCTAGTAGTTAGTGTCTCTATAGTGTGGAATAGGACCATTTGGCTCTTTTCAAATGATGAAATGAATTTTAGTCATTACTATTTGTAGTTCTGATATTTAGAAACACAGCCACATGTTTTAAGTCTCAAGAAAATAGTTTTTTTTTTTGGTAAAACTCAAGAAAATAGTTACTTTTGCAATGCATTGGCAATAACTTCTATACATGATAATGGGATAAGTGATATGCATTCTTGCTTGTTTCATTGATTATATCATGGCATACTGTGACAAAAGCCTATATAGATTACTCTTCATTATGGTTTGTGAAACCTTTTGTGTATCAGCTAACATAGCAGAGATTATTTTTCTCTCGTCTTCTTGCCAGAGTCAAAGCGTGCAGTACCATTGAATGATTATCGCAATATTGGAATTATGGCTCACATAGATGCAGGAAAAACAACCACTACCGAACGGATTCTTTACTATACAGGAAGAAACTATAAAATAGGGGAGGTACATGAAGGAACAGCTACAATGGACTGGATGGAGCAAGAACAAGAAAGAGGGATTACCATAACTTCTGCTGCAACTACCACATTTTGGAACAAACACCGGATTAACATTATTGATACTCCTGGCCATGTCGACTTCACTCTTGAAGTGGAACGGGCTCTCAGGGTATTGGATGGCACTATATGCTTGTTTGATAGCGTTGCTGGTGTGGAACCACAATCTGAAACTGTTTGGAGGCAAGCTGATAAATATGGGGTACCCAGAATATGCTTTGTCAATAAAATGGATCGTCTTGGAGCAAACTTTTTCCGAACAAGAGACATGATAGTGACAAATTTGGGTGCTAAACCACTGGTGATTCAAATACCTATTGGTTCAGAAGATACTTTTCAGGGAGTTGTTGATCTTGTGAAGATGAAAGCTATAGTTTGGTCAGGAGAAGAGTTAGGTGCTAAGTTTGTCTATGAGGATATTCCAACAGATCTTCAAAAGCTAGCACAAGAGTATCGATCTCAGATGATAGAAACCATAATTGACTTAGATGATCAAGCTATGGAGAGCTATCTAGAAGGAGTTGAACCTGATGAGGAAACCATTAAGAAATTAATAAGGAAGGGAACCATATCAAGCAGTTTTGTCCCAGTATTATGTGGCTCAGCTTTTAAAAATAAGGGTGTTCAACCATTGCTTGATGCTGTTGTGGATTATTTGCCTTCTCCAGTTGATTTGCCAGCAATGAAGGGGACTGACCCAGAGAACCCAGAACTGATAATTGAAAGGGCTGCAAGTGATGATGATCCATTCTCTGGACTAGCTTTCAAGATCATGAGCGATTCATTTGTGGGTTCCCTTACATTTGTGAGGGTGTATTCAGGAAAGCTGACTGCAGGATCCTATGTACTGAATGCAAACAAAAACAAAAAAGAAAGGATTGGTAGACTTCTAGAAATGCACGCAAACAGCAGAGAGGATGTTAAGGTAGCTTTAACAGGTGACATTATTGCTCTTGCTGGTCTGAAAGATACCATTACAGGTGAAACACTGAGCGATCCTGAGAATCCCATTGTGCTTGAACGGATGGACTTCCCTGATCCTGTGATCAAGGTTGCGATTGAACCCAAGACTAAAGCTGATGTTGATAAGATGGCAACTGGGCTAATCAAACTTGCTCAAGAAGACCCTTCTTTTCACTTCTCACGGGATGAAGAGATCAACCAGACAGTGATTGAAGGAATGGGAGAATTGCACCTTGAGATTATTGTCGATCGACTCAAGAGGGAGTTTAAGGTTTATATCTGAGACCTAAGTGTTGGATTTTCAAATTCATATGTTCTATACCTAGGATCATGATCTAGCACAATACACTTCTTTAAGATGCCTCTTTGGGACAATACTCTAATCAACATGCACATGCACAAGCACCTATATATCTATATATATATATGCTTGAACATATAATAGTGTAAATGGTTATGCATGCACATGCATTTGCATCATGTTACTTCTTCATTTGTTCAGTTTGCACAAGTTTGAATTATTATCCATACCATGAAAGAGAGCAAAGGAGAAGAATGTGAGTTAATATCTACAGTTTGACCAATTGTCTGATCAGTAAAGATTTCTAGTTTACTCTATTGGCAACTCCTATTTGAATTGTCATAATGGGGCTGCTTGTTTTACACAGGTGGAAGCTAACGTTGGTGCGCCTCAAGTAAACTACCGAGAAAGTATTTCTAGAATCTCAGAAGTGAAGTATGTGCACAAGAAACAGTCGGGTGGACAAGGTCAGTTTGCTGACATCACTGTACGGTTTGAACCCATGGAAGCAGGTAGCGGATACGAGTTCAAAAGTGAAATAAAGGGAGGTGCAGTGCCCCGAGAGTACATTCCAGGAGTGATGAAAGGATTAGAGGAGTGTATGAGTAATGGTGTGCTTGCAGGATTTCCAGTTGTTGATGTACGTGCTGTGCTAGTAGATGGATCTTACCATGATGTCGATTCAAGTGTCCTGGCATTTCAGCTGGCAGCCAGAGGAGCTTTTCGTGAAGGGATGAGGAAGGCTGCCCCAAAGATGCTTGAACCCATTATGAAGGTTGAAGTTGTCACACCTGAGGAACATTTAGGAGATGTGATTGGTGATCTAAACTCAAGAAGAGGTCAGATCAACAGCTTTGGTGACAAACCTGGTGGTCTCAAGGTATGTCCAACAATCTCGTCTCTTGCTTAACATTAACATATATTTTGAAAATTTTCTTACTACAGCATTTACTGTATTGCTTTTTTTTCAGTCAACTCTAGCTACCTCTAGCTACCTTTTATAACCACATACTAAATTTTGCTTAGTTCTTGCACTCATAGTGATTGATTGCAACTCTTCATTGTAAAACTGTATACTTATTACACATCTATCTCAAGACTGTCGATACCAAGTTCTAAGGCATAGTAAGTGATAAAGACAACTGACAAAAAAAAAGGGAATAACTGACTGCAACAGCATGTGTTGTTTGGGCTGGTATCTTGGACCTTTCATGAATTAATGCCTTAAAACAGGAAATGGAATGCTGATGATTGAAGCAGTGGCACTTGATCCTAAGCTATATCTTCATTTTTCTTATGTTCCTTTATTCTTGGGTCTTAGTTCACTGGTTCTTTTGGGATTATTGCAGGTGGTTGATGCACTCGTCCCACTGGCAGAGATGTTCCAGTATGTCAGCACACTCCGGGGGATGACAAAAGGCCGTGCATCCTATATTATGCAATTAGCCAAGTTTGATGTTGTCCCTCAACACATCCAGAATCAACTCAGCGCTGCCAAGGAGCAAGTTGCTGCTTAATTTATTCTCCCTCTTGAAGAACAGGGAGCAATATATTTTTGTCAATTTAATATTTAGAATTCGACTGAAAGAGATAATTTTTTTTTTCTTTCTTTCTTTTTCCCCTTTCCCTATACTTACCCTGTAACATTTTATAAAGCAATCTTAGACTTAGTCCAACTCTACACAAAAATGAACAAGGAAAGGCTATGATGGAAACATTTTGCCAATATCATAGATTCATAATTGAGAAAATATGCTTTGGGTTCGTAGCAATGGGGAGGAAAATGTTGCTAACTAAATTCGGCATAAAGTGGACTCGAAACAAACAAACAAACAAACAAAAAAGAAAAAAATGCAAGTCAATAGCAGTTCATAAAGTATGTGTGAACATTTGAAAAATGTGAACTACAACAATTCCTATATTTTCAGAATGTTTATGCTTTATTCAGCACAATAATTTAGGTTCTGACAAATTAGGGAATGACAGTTGGCGAGGGTAGAGGAAGCTTCCGGAAATGTCCAATGACTAAAATGTTGAGCAGTGTAGTCAACTACATGTTCACCATTTGGTAGCCAGGTTAAGCCGTAAGGCTTGGGGATGTTGGGGACTCCAGTAATGAATCTGTCGGAAAAATTATTAATTATAGTTTTAATTTTGATAGAAAGAGAGAAGAAGAGTAAAATTTTAGAAGTCTAAAAATTTTAATAAAATGAACATCATTCGAAAATAATATTTTTAAAACAACTTTTATTTATTAAGTTTTTTTTGAGTAATTTTATTTATTAAGTTTCCAGGCCTTAATTTAAGAAATTTTTTACGTTGTAAAATCATTTATGTCGGACCTTGTAAAATAGAGAAAAACTCCACTTTTTTACCCAACTACGAGGGTGTTTGGTAAAGTAATTTAAAATGAAATTTTTATAATCTTTTAAAATTTGAGTAAAAAAACATGTATAAAGTTGTTTAAAATATAAAAATGTAAGTTTGAGATATTATAACAAAGAAGTCCTAAAATACTAAAAAAAATTGACATTAAAATGATATATTGTAAAATCAATAATTTAATATTACCTACTTTGAAAAGTAATGAATTCTAATTAGCTACTTCAAAAAGTAATGAATTCTAATTAACTCAATTGATAAAACCTTTTATATTAAAATACACAAATTTTTGCACTACGGGTGAGGGGCCTTTTTTTTATATTTTTAAATTTTGCAACACTATAAAACAAATAAATATAATATATTCTATTTTAAAAGGCCTCTTCCATTCAGAGGCATGAGGCCATTTCCTAAATGGCCTATTAATGGTTGAGCCACGGCTGCCTGCCTGCCTGTCATGGTGTGAAATACCATATCCACATCCTCAACCTAGTTGAACCAAGAGCTAAACCAGCCAATCAGATAACCTAATACAAAACATGTGTATTGTGTTTTTGGTGGGGGGAGAGATTGAGAACTAGAGATGTGTAATATAAAACACAACGACGACCTCCACTAAACAATTGAAAATGAGGGACATCAACAAAATTTTGCCAATTCAAAATAGTTTGTTTAAATAATCCCCTTAATTCACACAAAGTACAATCTGACTAACGCAGAAGCCTTTTGTCCATGTTATATCTTCACCCTCAGATTCATCTGATCTGAACAATTCCTGCACTAACCAGCTTCTGGATCTTGTTCATCACCATAGGGTTCTTTGTGTGCTCTTGAGCAGCCTTGGGATTTTCCTGGAAATCGATCAACACCTACATACATCACCCAAAGCATTTTTAGCAATTCCATACACCATAGAAAACAATAAAGAATCATTTGAGATCACAAGTTTAACTTAAAAAGACCAAAAATTCAAATTGAGCATACCTGTCTCATAACAGGGTCTTGGAGGATGTTCTGAACTTCAGGGTCCTGCATTCCCTTGGCCTGCAAGGTGGAAACTTACGTAAAGACCACAATCCCAAACTGGTTTCATAAAATCAGTCTCAAAAAGAGAGAAAAAAAAAGGCCACACCTGTCTCTCCTTCAATTCATCAGGGGTCAAATCTCCACGGCTAGCCTTGTTAATTTGTTCTACACATCTGCAAATTATTTTGATTTGGCAGTTAAACAAGGGCTTTATACCATAATCCATGTCGAAAATGACAAAAGCAGTCAGGTTAAGAACCATACCTCTTCACACCATCAAGCAATTCCTGGTTGTTAGGATCATGCTTCAGCCCCTCCTGATACGTTTCCAAAGCTTTGTCATATTCTTTCATGAAAAACTGGACAGCACCTTTTCTGTTATAACCCTTGGAAAAGGTTGGATCAAGCTCAATGCACTTTTCTGCATCCTTCAATCCCTCAGGTAAGGCCCCAAGTTTTGTGTAGCATGCAGCTCTATTGCTATATGCCTGCAAGACAGCAAGTGTATCAAAAAGTGATCCATCGCATTTAGTCTTCTTGAGACAGAACACTGGAACATACTTTGGCAGCACAAATAAAGGAGTGTCAGAGGTTTATTACCCTTGGATCTTTTGGGTTCCTTTTCAAGGACTCTGTGTAATGCTTAATAGCCTCTGGATATTTCTGCTGCTTGAAAAACTCATTGCCTACATGTACCATAGATAAGCAGTCAAGCAAGAGATGGACATGAAGAAATTCTTAGAAGCTTCCAAGAATGTGCAGCAATGCTATCACAAAAAACCTCATATTTTAAAAACACAATAATACACTATATATGGTCCCCACATAATAGAGGTCAAGAATGGAATTTTAAAATTATAGGAACTATGGAAGTGCTATTGATTCAGAGCTAGTCCAGGGTTGCTATTCAAAAGGAATAAATATAATGCGATACAAATTAAATAAGAGTGAAATGAGTTAATCAAAAGACACAAACATAAAGCATGATGAAACCATTTGTAGGAGTAGGACTGACAAATATATCAAGAGATACAAAGCACAACATGAGGTATAAAACAAATAAAACAATCGGTGAAGTGTTCTAGAAGGGATACCTTTCTCACGTTCCTCATCAGCTACTTTTGGATCAAAGTACTCTTGCTGCTCTAGTTCCTTCTTTGCTTTTTCAGCATCATTAAGTTTCTTCAATGTGTCTGGGTTGCGGTGCTCAGTGAGAGCCTTCTGGAAACTCTCAATAGCAGGTTCATAGTCCTTTGAGGTTTTTGCCATTTTCACCAGGGCACTTCCCTTCCTGGTCAAAGCTTTTGCTATCATTTTAAAGTCTGACCTAAGCTCTCTTCCCCTTTCAACAGCCTTGTCACAGTCTTTGATACAATCCTCGTACTGAAATAACAATAAAGTTAGAAAGAAATAAATGTGAGTACCAGACAGTTTAATACAGCCAAGTAAACAGTCCAAATATTTGTTGTGCATACCATATGTGTCAAACTATAACAGGAAGGAAAATGATCACAGTTCACGTTTCAGAATCAATATGTACATTGGACAGCAATAAGAATAGTGGAGGCAATTTCTAGGACCATTTTAGGTGCTGACATTTAAGGTGCCAAAGGTATGCCCCACAAATTAGCACAAAAAACAGTTTGAGGCAAGCAAACAAACAATAGAATGAACGACTTACTACTGATGCTGTTCTATCTCTAGGCTAAAACTAAAGGTTCATGAGACAAATCTACATGAAAATTTAAAAAATTCCCTAATCACTCAATTACAGAGTCATATTTCCTTCTTATAACAGGATTACATTTACATGTTTATACACTAGTGGGTAAGGCTTTGCTCCAGTGCCTATCATTTTGTAGCCAGGGAATCAAATAAAAAAGTAAAGAAAATCAGTATATCCAAATGCTAGTCCACTATTGTTGCAATGAATTGAGTTGCAATGAATTGATAAATCATAATTCAATAACACATCCACATGAACCTCAACTCATTAAACTAAAACCCGAAATATGGAATATTGCGAACTCAGGGCTTTTTTTATGTTGCCCATTAAGGTTTTAATCATAAGATATAGTGCAAACAGAGACCAAAACAAGTATGATGACAGAAAAGGCATTTCAAATGAAAAACAAAATCGAAAAGCAAATTAAGAATTCCCACAAGAGCAATCATTCCTATTTCAGTAGTCAAGTACACCAATAGAAACTAAATTGTAACAGTCAAAATCAAAAGCAAGCAATAAATTTTTTGATAAAAGAGGTATTGTCTCAATTGTGATACCTGACCCATTTCGAGATAAGTAGCAGCTCGATTCATGAGATATGAAATGTCCTCATCATCCAACTCCATGGCCTTGGTATAATGCGCGATGGCCGTATCGAAATCCTTCTTCTTATACGCAGCATTCCCCAATTCCTTCTCACTCACCGCCTGCGCCTTCCTCTCCTTCTTCTCCCTCTCCTCCTCCGTCAGCTCCATCGGCTCGGGCTCGGGTTCGGGCTCAGGAACCTTCACAGGCTCAGCCTCCGCAGCTCTCTTCCTCTCCGGCGGAGAGGAAGGAGACGGAGAAGACTCCGGCATCTCCGTGTCCTCAGAAGTAGGCGTACGGAATTTGAGATTAAGCAAAACCCCTAGGGCTTGCATAACCCTCTGGTCCTTGAGGTAAAGGTTGAGATTGCTAGGGTTTTTCTGGATCTCCTGCATCATCTTCACGAAATCAGGCTGTTGAAGGTAAGCCCTAGTAGATGGATCCGCAGTCAGCTTAGCCCACATCTCCGGCCCGGAGAAAGCATCGCCGAAGAGATTGTTTCCCGGCGGCGGAGGACCGGCACGGGACCGAGAAACCGAGGCTTGAGCATCGGCCAAGCCGGATTTGAGAGCCTCGTTGTTAGGGTCGTATTCGAGACCTTTCTTGTACGCTGAAACGGCGTCGTCGTAGTGAGCCAAGCCGAGATGAGCCGCGCCAAGTCGGCTATAACCCTTGGACCAGTCGGGTTTGAGCTCTACGGTCTTCTTGGCATCGGTCAAGGCCTCGGCGTACTTGTTGAGAGAAGCGTAGGCGGCGGATCGGTTGGAGTAGAGGACGTGGTTGGTCGGAGCGAGATCGATTGCTTCGGAGAAGTGGCGGATGGCGGTGGGGAAGTCGCCAGCGGAGAACGCCGCGTTGCCTTTGGCTTTGGCTTCGTCAGCCATGAATCGAGAAAGCGATGAAAGATTAGAGATTTGGCGATGGAGGAGGGGTTTGGATGTAATTGAGATTTGCGAGAGAACGAGAGAGAGCTTATATAAAAAAGAAGAAAGGAACGAGAGAGTTCTAGTGAGTGGTGTTTAGAGAGGGGCTGAGGGGTTCTGGAATGTTCCTACACGTAGTTTGGACTAGACTTTTAGACTTGTTTAGAGTTGTGCTGGGATCTTTCCCTATTTTGGATTCGCTCGTGCCGTGTGCTAAATTTGTTCAGTTTTTCCACTAACCTTGTATATATTTTTGAAAAATAGATGCTAATGAAAAAAAATATGTGAAAATATATGTAATACTGTTTAAATATTAAAAATTATTGTTTAAAATATACTACCAAACAGTCTCTTACGGGACGGAGGAGACTTATTTGGAAACAGGAGGTTTTATGGCCTTTCTCTTTACTCTTTTTGGTTGGATATCTCTTTACTTTCTTTTTTGAAGGGAGGATAACTCATAATTGAGAGTTTGGGAGTGCAATTACTTAATTAATTAATGATAGAAATGAACTTTTAGTCTCTATATTTTTTTTTTATGATTAGTCCCTACATTTTGGATCAATATTCATTATGATCCCTATATTTTAAGCCAATATTCATTTTAGTCTCTAATTTTTTGAAGTGCTTATGTTGGTCCCTGAAAATCGATAACCATTACGATTTTAGTCCTTACCATCATCCCAATAACGAAAATTATTTACATGCAAACGGCGTGCATAGGAGTGTTCACTAACCCACACCAAAACTGTCAGCAAAATGACATAACTGCACCGCATAGCAAGTAACAGTGCATCGCACCCTTTCTATGTATTAATATATTTATTTTTTTAATATGAAATAAATTATTAAAAGTTTTATAACCCTAGTTTTTTTTTTTAAAAAAAAATTTAATAAACCTAGCAAGTATTGATTAGGAAAACCAGCCCAAAATAACGAAAAACTAGTTCAATAGTTTAAAGCTTGGCCCAAAACGAAGGGAAAAATTAGTTTTGGGCAGGGCAGGAAAAAGCCCAAATTTTTAAAAACATACCGACTTCAAACCGCATCTTATATACTGCACCGCACATATAATCGTAAAAACGAAGTGCAATACAGTTATAGTTTTAGTTAAACTCTAAACTGCACCGCACATTTAATCGCAAAAATGAAGTGTGGTGTGGTTATGGTATTGGCTAAATTGCACGCAAAATGCGGTGCTAAAAATAGCCCAAAACCGCACTGCACCTAGGCATGCATATAATGGTAAATCATGACCATTTTAGTCCTTATCGTTCCTACTATGCACTCTGTTTGCCACGTAGACAATTTTCATTACTGAGATGACAATAAGGACTAAAATGGCAATGATTTTTGATTTTCAGTATCCACTATAGGTACTCTAAAAAAGTAGAGACCAAAACGAGAATTAGTCCAAAATGTAAGGACTAAAAGTACATTTTTGCCTTAATCATGTTTGTATGTGGTTGAGAAATTTCAAATTTGTGATTACTGGTTGAATTGACCTCGTTGGTTAAACCAAATGGAAAATAAAACTTTATATGTTTACAAGATGAAAATGTCGTAAATGTGTCATTTTTTTTAGGTACATTATTTCTATTTTTTGTAAATGTGTACAGTATTTATCACTTTTTACAAATGTGTACAATATTTTTCATTTTTTATGTGTTTACAATGTAAATTTATATTGTATTATACAATCTAAAAGAAGAATTTCTCATGAGAAATAATAAATCTAAACATGCACTTTATTTCTTTTCTTTTTTTTCTTTTTCTTTTTATTAGAGGCGTTCAGTTTCACAACTTGCTGATTTGCATGATTGTGAGTGGTGAACACTTTCTTTCTCCTAGAGTAATTACTAACTTTTTGAATCCATATCTCGTGGTGTGTAGTATATTTGCACATGACTGTAGTATATTTGCACATGACTATAAATCATCATTTCTGCCCAAAACATGTTGTGTTGGTTATTTTTTATTTTTGCAATATATTGCTTGTCTATGGTTTGGTTTTAGTCCATGAGTTGCCGATTAAAATATTTTATGTGCTCTTCGTAATAGTGAAGAATTAGCTTTGATACAACAATTGGATTCTTACATAAAACATGATCAAATCTTGTCAAACTAGGGTTTAGCCAACCCTAGAGTTTAGCCATAAATTAATCAAGCTTTCCATAAAATGAATGCATTTTGACCTTGGTTAACTATGATTTTTTAATTCGAAAACCCAAAAACGATTTTTCAACAAATTCCAAGACATGATTGGTTTAAAAATGCATTTTTGGTTATCTTAGTCTTTTAATAAAGGATTCCACAAATATTGGGGTGATGACACTTGATGTATGATTACTTATGCTCTGTTTGTTTTGATGGAAACCTTATGTAAAGACTGTTTTTGTGTTTGGTAATGTTAAAAAAATGAGTTAAAAGAAAAATTATCTTTTAACTTTCCTTATTTAGCTTGACATGATATAGAGTTGTTTTCCATAAAATTTTAGTAGAAATGAACTTTGTTATGCCAAGCTAAATAAGAGAAGTTAAGAGATAGTTTTTCAACTCATTTTAAAGTCATTACCAAATATAGGAAAATGAGATAATTTTCTTAAAAATACTTTTTTGAAAAATATTTCATTTTTCAAAAAAATTTAATGTCAAAATAAACATAACTTACGTGCTTTCCATAGTTCACTGTTTCTTTCGTTTTCTCCTTTAAGCATAAAAAATCCTCTTAATTGACCCAATATTGAATAGGTTTAAATTAAAATAATGTAAAAACAAATTCAATGGTAATAACATTTAATGATGCAAGGAAAATTAGTAGGTTGGATGCTTCTGGCTTCAAAGAGCTAGCGACTGATTAGAATGCCTGAAAAAAGAACACACAATCAAAAGTGACCAGGGTGGACCGGCCAAGAATCATCCAATGCTAAAGTTAGTTTCTTTCTTAAATTCTTTGAAGTTTCAACTTTTCAAGAGTTATCTATGTATAAATATACCTACCTTTGTTTGATGAGGATGAGTCCTTATGTACCAAGTCTCAAGGCGGTTACTCAGTTTGTAACTTTCCCAGTGTTTGTGGAAGTCTTAAAGGGTGTTTGGATTTGTGTTTTCCATCGCTCATATCTCTGTTTCCATCGCTCATAACTCAAAATAAGTGGGACCCACGAAAAAAATATTTGTTTGGATTTGTTTCCTGATTTTGTTTCCATCACCCAATTTTCTAATTTTTGAGTTATGAGTTATGGAAACTGAAAACACATTTTGGGTGTTTTCAGTTTCCAAAACTCTGTTTCCAGTGGCAATTTTGTAATTACACAGCGTTAGTGGGTCCCGCAGTCAAACAAACATCAAACCAGGCGCTGTTTTTCATGGATCACGTTCAACGTCTCTCTTCACTCATACCATCTCTCATCAACTCCAGATCACTCTCATCTGCATTCCACACCAGCTCTCCCTTTCCCTGCCCTCACCTCCATTCCGCACCGGCACTCCCTTTCCCTGCGCCGTTTCAGCGATAGGAGCTCAGCCAACGATCATGGGCTTCTGCACTAACGCGCCGCTGCTAAGATCTGTAACCTGAGCACTTCCCTCTTCCCCGAAAGGTATTTTCACCCACACATTTCACTGCATTTTTCATCTGATTTCTTGGTAATAGCTTCAAAATTTTCGCATTTTTTACATCTATTTATCCTCTGTCATGATTTGGAAGCTTGGCTGTATTTTTTTTTATTTTTTTGGTGTTTGGGTTTTTGTTTCTTCGGGTTGAGGGTGTTGAGAAGTTATTGAGGGTGTGAATGGATCGGCCTTCTCCATCCTTCGTGACTCCATTAACGAACCGGCGTGAGGAACCGATGGGTTTTTTTTTATTTATCACCGTCCTCTGTTTTTTTTTGTTATGAACATGTTCATCTTTTCTTCTGTGTGTGTGTATAATAAAAATGATTTTTAATGTGTCTTATTATAATGCCTTTTGTTCGCACTTGAGTAATGGGTTTGTTTTAGTTTTGCTTTTGCATGCGTTAGTTGATGGAAATGCATGATTTTTTTTTTTTTTTTGGTTGTTGAACTTTCTACCAAAATGGGCATATATTATTGAAGCAAATTGTAAATGGGTATGTCTTTTTTAGCACTCGAGAATTGGGTATGTTTTAGTTTTGCTTATGGGTGTGTTAATTGATGGAAATGCATGATTGTTTTTATTTTAGAAAAAAAAAAAAAATTGAACTTTCTTCTCAAAATGGGCATTATTGAACCAATTTATAAATGGGCTAGTGTCTGCTTTGATCAAAAGTGAATGGATGAGGAAATTTGATCTAGAGTGTTTTAGAATTGAATAGATAAAATGATATCTTTTTAATTGAAATGGTGTCCGTATAAACTTTTGCATATAATGAAATGATGATTGTATAATTTGGGATTGCTACAGTTTGATATTTTCCGTATCAGTTTTATTATGGCTACCAATTTACATATATTTCACAAGATTATCAATATGTGGAAAGGATTATGAATGGTAAAAAAAAAAATTCTGTGGGATTTTCAAACGCGTTGTAAATGTATGAGTTTATTGCCATTCAAGAATTTGTTTTATTGATTTAAAGGACTTGTCCATTTGTCTCTCTTCTCTGATTCAAAGTTTAAAACGGTTTTCTTGTTTTTGCTCTGGCTCTTCCTGAATTGGTAGAAGCAGGTAAATGTTGTTTTAAACTTAAAAGCTCAAGGATTTGTTTGACTAGAGCAGAAGAATCCCTTTCCATCTAATGATATTGGCTGGTGGGTAGGTTGTTTTAGATCACCTGCTTGCTGACACTTAGAGCTTTAGTATATACATGTTAATATGAATCCTGTGCTCAATAGTTGTTCCTCTAAAAATGTCACAATTTTGTTATTGTACTTGTCATATGATTGTGTGTGAGATGTGTGTGTTGTTCTTTAAGATGGCTGCTGAGTTGAGAACCTGGGATGACAACTCTGTGGACGAATTGTGTAACATTGTATTTGCCCAATATGTGCTTGGGAATCTCGTTCCTTACTTTGCCAATGACCAAGTATGGGAGAACATCACGGGCACTCTCAATGCCCGCACTGGCAAGGCCTTTAACAAGAGGAGGGTGATTAGGATGTTCAAGAAAATTCGACAGAGCATTCGCAGAAATGACTTCAGGGTCCCCAGGTTTGGTCATTGGGGCAACGTTCCCCCTGTGGCCCCTCCTAACCGATTGGAGGATGACCCGCCTCAGTAAGAGACGGAAGCGTAGGCGACGCAATTTAGTGCATGTCCCTTTTGATATACTGCAGACATATTTTGTTCCCATTATGTTCAGTAGCGTAGTTTCTTATGAATTACCATGTACTTAACCATGCACTAACCTAGTTGTATTTGTGACCACTTATGAAGTTTACTAACTCACTGCGTCGGTCTTTAATTTTTGTATATGTGGTCACTTTGTAAATGTCGTAAACCTCAATGAAGGATTTATATATTACCACTATTTCTTATATATTACCACTGTTTCTTGCATTATTTTTATGCATTTTTTCGAATGAGTGTTGATTTAACGGTGTAATGTGTTTCAATTATTGGAAATATTATTTTAACTAAACCTACATGGTACATGAATCCTATAGTCGTATATATCAATTATTGCAATTATTATTGAATCTGTCATGAGCTTACCACATGAGATATTTGAAATAGATGGCACATGAATCACAACATGCGGATGACAAAATGTGGCCTTCTCACGTAGAACGTGTTTTTATTGAGATCATGTTGGAGGAACAACTTAAGGGTAATATGGAGAATGGTGTGTTCAAGGGTCCTATATGGGAATCAATTACAGCTGAACTTAACCAAAGGACCAACAAAAACTTTCCCTCCAAGAAAGTTGTTCAGAAGCACAATAGGCTTCGACTTAAACAACGCAAGTGGAGCCAGTTGTTAAGACACACAGGGTTGGGGTGGGATGAGCAGACCCAAACAGTGACCGGTCCTGACGAGGTGTGGGCGAATGTGATTGCGGTATGACCCTTCTTTTTTCTGCAATTTCCCTCCAACTTCGTAATATATGAACTGGAGCTTTTTTTTTTTTTTCTTTGTATATTAGTATTTGCCCTTATTTATGGTTGTTTTAGTTTTTTTCTTTTCTTTGCATATTAGTATTTGCCCTTATTTATTTATGGTTGTTGCCTCCAAATTGGTAATAATTTGAGCTTATATGAACTGCTACGTTTAGGGTGCTAATGTTATTTTTGTAAACATTGCAGAACAATCGTCAGGCAGCTAACTTAAGGAAGCAAGGATGCCCAGACTATGACAAGTTGCAGCAGTTGTTCGCCCATAGTATTGCAACTAGGAACCTGCAGATCTCCTCAAACACTCCTCCCCTGACTAGTGACGAGGAGCGTGCCCTAGAGGAAGAGCTTGCCAATGCCAATGCCACTGCAAATGTACCCATCCATCTTGATGATGACTGTTACACCCCTAACTTTGAGAGTTTCCCGCACATTGTGGACAATGATGAGGTTGAGGAGGTAACTCAACGACTGGGAAAACGTCCTGTGCAAGATGCAAGTGGCAAGGGTAAGAAGGTGAAGAAGAAAGCGAATAGGGTAAGTGACATGACTGTGGCCCTCAAGGAGTACACCGCAATGACGAGGGACAGGTATAGTGGTAAACTTGGTAGGTCTAGCGGTACATCCGAGCAATTTGGTCAGTCCACCATAGCGGGTGATCCTTGTTCACTTGCCAAGGCAATTGACGTGCTTAATAAGTATGAGGATCTGAATAACAAGGCCTATGTCAAGGTCTCAAAGGCTTTGCAGCAGAAGGATAATAGGGTGGTGTTTATGGGTATGCCTGAGCATATAAGGAGGACTTGGATAGAGGACATTCTAAACCCGGAGGAGGATTGATATATTTATTTGCTTATTGTGTAGTACTTACATGTAGTTCTATTTGGGTAGTATGGAGAACAGTGTTGCATTATGTATAAGCTATTTTGTTTAGTAATTTGGTTTATGTTTGCTACGAACTTGGGATGTTTGTATGGTTTGGTAATGTTATATTATGCCATGGATGTTGGATTATTAATATGCGTTTGTAACGATGACAAATGGTGTAAATTATTATTTACTGTTATATCTCTTTTTACATAAACCCAGTTTTATATCTCTCGTTACATAACTTATTTCTCTATCCTTCTTTATAGTATATTTTTCAATAGTGTGTTTTGGAATGTGTAGGTCAGTTATGGCATCTGGAAATGACTGGTCACATGCGTTCCATGAGTATGACTTTGATGATGCGTACTTCAACAATGTTGGTTCCAGTGATGCTTGTGAAGACAATGACGATGACTGGACTGATTCAGAGTTCGAACATGACGACGAATCAGAGTTTAATTTAGTGAATCCTATAGTCGGGGAGATGTATGCGTACATGCATCGACATTTCGATAAGCAACCAATGCGTACAAGTGCGTTGACTGGCAAGGCATATATGGACGAAATCACTGAAGGTAATCCAGCTAAGTGTTACGAGATGTTCCGCATGACACCTGAGTTACTAGACCATTTAGTGGACGAGTTGGCCCGACATGGTTACTTGAGGGACGGACAGGGTAGGGTGAATGCCACTCAGGCCGTGGCCATGTTATTGTACATACTTGGACACAACACCCGCTTTAGATGTGTTGCTGACAGGTTTCAGCACTCAACGGAAACTGTGTCCCGGCATTTTCGTCGCGCATTGCGGGCTGTCCATGCATACGCGAAGCATTTAATTAAACCTGATTCAAATGTCACGGGCCTCCCCGAACACCTTCAAGTCAACAAGTACTGGCCATGGTTTGAGGTACAAAAAATTCTCTTACTTAACTGACTTGGCATGTTGATAAACTACCATGATATTTGTTACGTGCTTGAGCAGAGTAATGAAAACTTTCATGTGTAGAGATGTGTAGGAGCAATTGATGGAATGCATGTGAGTGCCCGACCTCCTGCAAATGCGACTCAAGCATATAGGAGCCGCAAGAGCACTATAACAACTAATGTGCTATGTGTTTGTAACATGGACATGCAGTTCACTTATATCCATGCTGGGTGGGAGGGCAGTGCGAACGACTCAAGGGTGCTCGAAGAAGCAATCAATGATCAGAAGCATGGATTCCCATGGCCACCAACAGGTACTATCCTCCATTGTGACTTAAATGGATCTGATTTTATCCTCCATTGCGTAATGGTTGCGTAATGGTTGGTTGTAAGTAGTAAGTTTATGAAGAACATAATTGCGTAATGGTTGGTTGTGTGTATGTGTAGGGTCGTACTACTCGGTGGATTCGGGCCTACCAATTGGCACTAGTTTTTTGCCCCCACACAAGTCAACTAGGTACCATGCTCAAGAGTACCGCTCAAGTGGTAGACGGCCAACATCAAAGAAAGAGTTGTACAATTATAGGCACTCATCTTTACGAATGGTTATTGAGCGCTCTTTTGGAGTGCTAAAGGCCCATTTTCCCATTCTGAATTTAATGCCGAACTTCAAGCAAACTAGGCAGCGTTACATCATTGTTGTGTGTTGTGCTCTACACAATTTCATACGCATGAACAATCGGAGTGATGAATTGTTTACAACAATAGGAGAGAGTGTTGGCGAAGGTAGTGAGTCTAATAATCTTGGTAGTGACGATACTGGAGCATCAACAAGCTCAGAGACCGAAAGGCATGTACTAGAAATGTCAGATGCATCGAAGAGAGCGATGGGCCAATTTCGGGATAGTATCACTGATGCAATGTGGGATGATTATGTTGCTCGTGGCAACATAAGATGATTATATGTTTAATTGTAACTGTATTGTTTACTTTTGGAATGTGTACTCAAGTGCTAGGCATAAGTATGTATCGCATAAGTATGTAGAACATCTTCATTGACTCAAGATATATTGAATTTCTCGTTTTCTTATTGAAAGTTATATAAGCCAAAAAATTACTATAATCAATTTTTTATTGAAAGTTATTGAAAGTATGTAATCAATTTTTTGGCTAGGCCAATCCTAAATCTGTCATTAGAGAACAAGAAATTTCACTTTTCTCTTATGTATGTTTGATAGATGATAGAAAAGTAAAATGATAAAAATTAATTATAAATTTGGACGTGATAAAAAAAATTTAGGATTAATAAAAAAATTAGAAAGATAGAAAATGTCACTTTTTTCTTATGTGTGTTTGATAGATAATGAAAAAAATAATGTATAAAAATTACTTATATATATATGGACAAAATAATAAATTTCATGAAAGAATACTTTTCTCTCCAACATTTACTCCTAATATGAGAGAATAGTTTTTGATGGCTTGGTGGAGAATCTCTACCTCTCCTTTTCCATATAAATTTGGACATGATACAAAAAATTTAGGATTAATAAAAAATTTAAAAAGATAGAAAATGTCACTTTTTTCTTATGTGTGTTTGATAGATAATGAAAAAAATAATGTATAAAAATTACTTATATATATATATATATATGGACAAAATAATAAATTTCATGAAAGAATACTTTTCTCTCCAACGTTTACTCCTAATATGAGAGAATAGTTTTTGATGGCTTGGTGGAGAATCTCTACCTCTTCTTTTCCATATAAATTTGAACGTGATAAAAAAAATTTAGGATTAATAAAAAAATTAGAAAGATAGAAAATGTCACTTTTTTCTTATGTGTGTTTGATAGATAATGAAAAAAATAATGTATAAAAATTACTTATATATATATATATATGGACAAAATAATAAATTTCATGAAAGAATACTTTTCTCTCCAACGTTTACTCCTAATCTGAGAGAATAGTTTTTGATGGCTTGGTGGAGAATCTCTACCTCTCCTTTTCCATCCTCTGTCTCATTTTCATTCCACCGTACTGAACTCTTTTTATTTTTATTTTTTCAACCTATCTTTTCCATCAGTCTCCCCCCTTGTTAACCAAACATACGCTCATGTCATTGCAGAATATAGATAAAGAATTAGTAATGGTGTATGTTCAGCACTAATAGTTTTATTTTAATCCTAATTTTTCATAGTAAAATATAACAATTGAAAATTTATTAACTAAATTGTGATGGGTCTTACCATGAAGAGATATCACCCAACAAATATCCACTAATATGTTGCTTAAATGGGCAAGATTTCTGTCAACTAGGCATGATGACACCCACTCAGAAAAAAATCAACTTACAAAATTCCACTTTCTTTCAGTACCTATAAAACAGCCTCAAGTCCAGCCCAAACCATGTATGAAAAGATTTCACGTAGCCCACTCAAAATACACATTAACAACTGGTAATAGATGTTAATATTATTCTATATATAGAAGAAATTTAAAAAGGTAATCCTGATCTTTCTGGAGTTTGATATAGAAATTTACAAATCGCAGTGATACACAAAATTTTTACAAACCGCAGTGATACACATTACAAATTGTGGCCTCACATACACGAGAACAAACAATTTATGCCAATATATCTCGTGTTGTAACATGGACATGCTACAATTTCTCACAGCTTGTCATTACAGTAATGAACTTTCCCATTACTTAACTGCATGCTATAAAATGCATGCAGATGCAGTAGTTCACCATTCAAAAAAAAGAAATAAAAAAACAGTAAAGAGTAACTGTAATGTACATAAAACACGTGACCTCCAATGGGTCATGGCAGACGCAGTTGTGTATGACCATGGCCCCCAAAAACAGTAAAGAATACAAAATAAACTCCAATTACAGTCCAAGACAAAAGTAAAGCTACCCTATACTTGCATACCTTGTCTTCAGCAATTCGGAGGGCGATATTAGTTTTTTCCGCTTTACGCTTTGCTATCCTTGCGATGTCACGGGCTTCTGCTTCCATTGCATGAGCCTGGTCCCGTTCATTTCTTGCAGCCGCTGCCTCGGCCTTATATCTTGTAAACCTTTCATGAACAAGTGGTGCTGTTGCACGGCCACGTGGGCATGTGTTCTTGTCTAACCATTTGAAGAACTTACATGCCTGATTGGAGTCCTGCATACAACATTGAAGGCATATATATCATGGTCAACAAAATTCATATGAAAATGACAAGGCAAATATGTAATGACACTAAAATCATGTAATACTAACCGGTGACCAATGTTGACATCCATAGAACCTCCTACCAAAATTACGGATAGATAGGGAAGTCCTTTCCATACACCGATCCATATCACACATATGGCCGCTACAAGTGGACTCATAAGTAGTGGCAGAAGACATTCCACTACTGAAGAGAATAACAAAAAGGAAAGACTATAAACCCAATTCATACTATACAGAGTATAACAAAAAAGGAAAGAATAGAAAGAGATTGAAAGAACTCATGCAACAAGTCCAATAAGGGAAATGAAACTCATCCAGAACCTACCTCAATATATCAAGCTTGTAGTCATAGTACATTACAATTCTACTAACATCAAAGTTGTAATGGTCATGACATTATGATTTTTCCTCCAAGTTTCATGCTAATTTCATCCTCACGTGATGGTTTAGTTTATTATCTTTTACATTATGATTTTTAGGTGTCAGTGGTGGTTTTATATTTGATCTAATAAGATAATAAGGTCCAATGCATCTTTACTTAGAAGCAATGAGTTCGTCAATTAAAAAAAAAGCAAAATGGATTTTATTTATCACATCCAATGGAGGCTGCAAGGATTGAAAGTGTTCTGCCTGTACTGAAAAACAAGGATTCAAACTTGTATTTCCTATTTATAACGTAAATAGCTCAAAGTCATCAATTTGAGCTTTCTATTCACATGATAGTTGAGGGGAATGGGCAATCATACTTCAAACTTGTGAGACAAAGACTGAAATTACAGAAATTACAGAACCAGCACCAACTGACCCGCAAATAATAACTGAAATTACCAACACAAGACTTCAATTACCAACACAAGACTGAAATTACAGAACCAGCACCAACTGACCGGCAAATAATAACTGCCAAACTTGCTCACACCAAATACATGACTTCTAAGAATCTCGCGAACCAAAAAAAACCAAACAAGGAAACAACGATTTCCAGTTGCTAATAGAAAAGTTTCAGCAATTACAAATTCCAACACAATGACTGGGAATCTAGAATATCTATAATACATTCAAGGCCTTTAAACCATCTATGGTCTTTCGGTTTACCTAAAACAGGGATTTCAAATAAACTCATAATATTATCCAACCAGGAACAAATAATCTGATACCTTGCAAATCAGATAATGAAAAACAACTAAGATTCAAGCAAATCAGATAATGAAAAACAACTTATTAGTTTCAAGAGAAAGTTCGTGTAGAAAAATTCTAGAGTTCTAGGACCATTACATGACTTTTCTATAGTAGATTTTCTATTGAATCATGGAACCTGTAGAGTGATTTTTCGGTTTTAAGAGATTTTTTATTGATTTTCCATTTCGTTACTAAATTCATATGTCTTTCACTACTTTTCTTATTATTTTTTGGTTTATTGTTTTGAAATATTTCAGAAATTGCTAGTGCTAAGGTTCAATAATCCGATCCAATAAACTCATAATATTAACATATAAACCAAAAACAAACCAACAAACTTCTCCTTTATTATTTTCTCACCAACCAAACAACTAGGAAAAACAAAGGCAAAGCAGAGTAAAATTTAATAGTTTTCCCAAAACCGAAATGCCTAAAACATAAATCAGATAATGAAAATTGTGTGAGAGAGTACAAAAAGGGATGAGGTAGCACCGTGTTGGGTCGGAGGAGATGGTCCGTGACATATCGACGGAATGGGTCACATTTCTTCAGACTTCGTCGGCGCCGCTGGGCTTTGACGGAGGAGATCGCGCCGCTGGGCTTCGACGGAGGAGATCGCGTCGCTGCGCTTTGAAGGAAGGCTTCGACGGAGGAGATCGCGAAGCTGGGCTTTAAAATCGGAGATCGCGCCGCTGTGCTTTAACGGAGGTGAAGCTCGCTGCGGAGCTTTGACGGAGGAGATGCCGCCACCGGACCCACGTCGGAGAGATGGGTGAAGCGCCCTTGGGAACGGTGGAGACCGACGTCCTTGGTTCTTGTAGTTTTATGGGTTTGGTTTGTGTTTTGGGAGAATGGTGTGTGTTTTGGGAGAATGGTGTGTTGAAGGGGCTCCAGGAAAGTGAAGGAAATGGTGTGAACTAAATGGGTGCTGCGAGAAAGCAACCTGAAGCCTGACATTTAGCTCAGACGTGGGACCTACAAAAAGGTGAAAATTTGTGAGTGATATAAAGTGAAAACAAAAAACCAAACGGGTGTATATTGTGAAATTGGGGTATTTTGAGTGATGAGTGATGAGTGATGAGTGACGAGTGATGAGTGATGAGTGACGAAAATTGAGTGAGGAGTGATGAGTGATGGGAAAAAAAAACCAAACAGCCCCTTAACTTCCGTTAACTGCTATAGGAGTTTAGAATATTTAATCTTATCTTCTGTAACCGCCACAAGAAGTTAAGTAGGAGGTTAGCGAGGAAATCTTGCTAATGCTGCCAGATAATACCATGTGGTCCAATTCATAAGATTTGGTAAAGAAATCCACATCTGGGAATTTCTTAAGGATCAGTAAGTCGTCTTAGGATTTTCCAAACGAACGGTTCTTGCAACCATGGACGACCGTCCTAAGAGGGGCGTCCATCCAATGTTTGGGGTAATCATTCTGCTATGGACGACCCCTATGGACGAGCTGGAGTTTATCTATTTTTGCTCACCAGCAGTTGCCTCCTTGTCCAAGGGTCGTTCAACACATCATAGAATTTACTTTTTTCCTTGGACACATGCCTTAATGTTGATGGTTATAAGTTGTGTTACGTGCCATCATTTCCTTGGTCAACCTTATGTGGTCTATTTTATGCCACGTTTCATGATTTTATCGGAGGCTTGTCTCATCGATTTATTTTTTTGAGGAAAACGCCACGTGGTGTCTTTTGATTGGTCGCGTTGTTTCAGATGCCAAATTTTGTTGCCTTTAAATAGTGAAATTCCTTTCCTACCCTTCGCATTTTTCAAATGTTCTCCCTTGACATTCATCGTCCAGAGCCTCAGTTAGAAGCGTTTCCAAGTCCTTAGTTTCCCTCGTCTAGAGCCAAGTACTTACTTCATACTTGTCTTTGGGTTTTCCTTAAGTTTTCTTCGAAATGTTTGAAATTGTCGTCTATTCGTCTAGTAATAGTGTTAATAAGGAGATAGACGAGTATCATAATTCAACTAGCTACAGTGGCTCCAGTAGCATTAGTAATAATAGTAGTGGGAGAAACACCACAGACGAGGAATACACCTCTAAGGTTCCTGGGGTTCCTTTAGAGGTCCTTCAAGAACAGCTTAGGATGAGGGCAGCTTCTGGGTTTAGGGCCGATCCTTCGGGTGCTCCCTCTTCCGCTCCTCTAGACAAGGTTGAGACAATATACAACTGTGCTATGGGAGTCCACTCTAGAACGGACAAGAAGAGGTTAGCGTCCCTTAGGAGTTGGTATCAAATTCCAAACGATTTGAACCCTAAGTTAGCTATTTGTGGGGAATGGTGTTGCCAGCCCCATTTTGGTGTAGGTGTTTATGATGCTTACCTTTTAGGAGATCTTAGGTTGCCTTTTAATACTTTTGTTAGGGAGTTACTCACTAGACTAGGTTTAGAATTGTGTCAGTTTAACCCCAATGCATGGAGACTAGTAGTCTCTATGCAAATTTTGTGGAGAAAGGTGTTTGAAGGGGATCGTTCTCTCACTGTGAACAAATTCCTCTACTGTTACAAACCTTCTGAAATTAACCAATTCCTTGGCTTTTATCAATTCACAGCCAAAGGGAAAGATTGTAGAATAATTAAGTCTCTTGTTACGTCACATAGGAACTGGAAGACGGAGTTTTTCTTTATCTTTGGTTTTTGGACAAAACACCCTGCAAAGGTTGGCAGGGTTCCATTGTCCCCATATACTGGAGAATTAGGGAACCTTCGTCCCGAAGGTATGCCTATTATCGTTATTTTATTATTTTTACTATACATGTCGTTTTATAATTGTCTAACCATTTTTTTGGTTCTCTTTCTTGCAGGTGTTAGACAACCATCCTTGAGTAAGTTTTATCTTGAACATATCCAAAAGGCTCGTCTACACCCTGAGAGGGATTTCCATTCCCTAGTTACTCTTCAACGTCTTGCTACGTGAGGACTTCGTCCAAAGTCCTCTCCTGAGGCTATAGCCCACGAACTCACAGTCTGTCGACGTAAGTTTTTACTTTTGGAACAATTTGTTTTGATATTATCTTTGAAATGATTCTAACATTCTTCCTTTCAGGGATGGCTACTATGAAGGAGAACAAAAGGAAAGAGGTAGTGGATAAGGCCACCAAGCTAGAGGCTCAATCTTAGCCTTGTCCTTCTATTGGTGACAAAAGGAAGAGCTTGTCTAAGACGCTGGACTTAGGAAACCTCCCCAGTCATCGAAGGCATAAAAAGGCGAAGCATGGGTTGTCTAGGCCTAAAGTTACCAAAATAGGTACCATCCTTCCTACCTCCACTATTTTATTCGTCCAAGTTCTTGATGTGGACGTGCCTCATCCTACTGATATTACTCCGTCCAAGACCATTACTCCTGCCTCGTCTCAGTCTCCTCCAAGAGCTCCCATGAACATTATTAAAAATGAGGACTTGGCTTGGGAGAGGTTTGAAAATTCTATGACTGAAGAGGATGTGGCGGTGTGCTACAACATGTCTTTAAAAGAGTTTGAACACTTTGCTGCTCATGATCTCTTCAAGGTGTGTAATCTTACTCTTACCTCGTCCTACCATTCTATTATTGTTATTGTTATTATTTCTTAATAGGACTTAACTTTTTGTGTAGGCAATGTCTAAGTTCATCGCAGCGTCCAAGTAAGCCACAGAAATAGACAAGGAGAGGGCCAAGCTTGAGATGAGGCTTCAGCAGATCAAGGAAGATTGTAGAGGCTAGGCTGAAGCGACGGGTAAGGTGAAATATCTTGTCGAGGAGCTAAAGGCTGATATTGTTGAGAAGGATACTCGTTTTGATCATTTTCAAAAGAGGAATGACGAGCTAAGTACCATTCTCAATTATGCCAAAAAGGTTGTTGTGGAGGAGTTCAGAGCTTCCAGCAGTTCACTGACCTTTTGGACATGAACTATGCTATTGGCTTCGAAGATTTTCGCATGGATGCTATTGAACATTTCCCTGAAGTTGATTTTAACTCCATCAAACTTTAGCTTGGTGGCGTTGCCAGCTCCCTCCTTTAGATGAGCTCTAAGGACATCAACATTGAAGACGATGCTTCCACACAGCCAGCTCGGGACGAGCCCAAGACTAGAGAGAACTCCTCAGGAAAAGCATAAAAATTTGATCAGTTTACTCCTCTTTCTTTTATTTTATTTTTTTTTATTTTTTTTTTAAGTTGGAGGCCTGTTGTTTTGGACCATTGGAATTTATTCAAGTACATTTGTCTCGTCTATAGCCTTTGTGACGAGCTTTCAAATAGTTGCCTTTTAGGATTTAACTTATAAGGGTTTTTGGACGATAGTCGTCTGCCCTTTTTCAAGCTTTTATAAATGAATGTGTACTTTTATTGCTTTATGTACTATTAAACATGTTATTGTATGGATGAACTTTTTCTTTATTTACATCATCCACGTTATACTAGTTTTTTAGTATGGTCTGTCCACTCATGATGTTTTGCTCGTCTATGTTCAAGAATCCCTTCATGTTCAACATTTTTTCCATTCTTTGAATTCTACAAGTATAACTCGTCCTATAAATGGCATTGATTTTACCAGCTTTGTTAGTCTAAAAATTTGACTTAGCTAGTTCTTTCTGTCGTCCATAGGCTGGACAGTCTACTTTCGTCTTTGGGTAAGACGCCTCTAGCATTTAACTCGTCCAAAGGTTGGATTGTCTTGGCTGGGTGTATTTATCCATGGATTTCAAATATTTTTGTACATATCCATTTCCTCGTCCATGTCTTGGATGTTTATGCTTAAGGTTTTATCCCATCCCTTGGACGAGTATGCATTTTCTCGTCCATTAGTTGGACGAGAATACCTTAAGCTTATTTTTCTTTACTTTATCCTCATTTCAAGGAAAGCTTTGTAGACGTTACACCTTTGTGTTTAGGGATTTTTCTCGTCTGAGGCCTTAACCCTCTTGTGGAAGAAATTATGGGAATTAGACTTATGTATCACATATATCGAAAATCCAAACTACATATACATAATATAAAACATTGTCTACAAGCATGACACATGCTTAGAAGCCAGTGCCTTAGGGAAATAAAAAATACTTATACAAACAGATAGACTAAGTATGTAATTTCGTCCATCACAAACTTGTCTTTAGACTGCGCATAAGTTAGAGCCTAATGCACTTTTAGTTAAAACACGTAGCAGTAGTTATAAACATAGAATAGTAAATATGGATAAAAACGAGGGAAACGCTTCAACTTCGTCCATGGTGCTGCTCGTCTAAGCTGACCCTACATTGATAGTACCTTTTCAGATGCTCAACGTTCCAAGGATGCTCCAGCTTCCGTTCATCTAGGGCTTCCAAGTAGTACGATCCTTGCCTTTTTGCAATTAATGACCCTAAAGAGTCCTTCCCAATTAGGTCCTAGTTTCCTATGGGTCGGGTTCTTGGTTACCAAAGAGACCCTTTTAAGGATAAGGTTGCCGATATTGAAGCGCTTAGGTTTCACTATCGCATCATATTGCCTAGCCATGAGATTTGTGCACCTTTCTGCCCTTTGCTCTATGTTCATCCTTACCTTGTCTATCAAATCAAGGCTGAGACGAAGTTGTTCTTCATTATCCTCGTCTTGATACTTCATTATCCTGTAATTTGCCATGTACACTTCTACAGGTATTACTGCTTAACTTCCATAGGCTAACTTGAAAGGAGTTTCCATTGTGGGAGTCCTCATAATTGTCCTATAAGCCTATAGAACACCTGGTAGCTCATCTGACTATACTCTCTTTGCCCCCCTCAAGCCGGGTCTTGATTATCTTCAATAAAGAATGGTTTGCAACTTTCGCTTATCCATTCGCCTGTGGGTGGGAAGGTGAGGAATAATGATTCTTGATTCTAAGTTGCTCGCAAAAGTCTCTGAAAGTTGTGTTGTCAAACTGTTGTCTGTAATCAGACACTAGTACCCTAAGTACCCCGAACTTGCATATAATGCTCTTTTAAACAAAGTTTTTGACATTCTGCTGAGTAATTTTTGCTAAGGGTTCAGTTTCCACCCACTTAATAAAGTAATCAATCCCTACTACTAAAAATTTTATCTACCTAGTTCCTAGTGGGAAGGGACCTAAAATATCCAATCCCCATTACGCAAAGGGCCATGGGGCCATCATTAAGGTTGGATACTCCAATGGTTGTTTGGGGACGTTGCTGAAGCGTAACACTAGTCACACACCTTGACATAAGCCTTAGCATCTGCTTGAATAGTTGGCCAATAGTAGCCTGCACGGACGACTTTATGGACTAGTGATCCCGCTCTTGAGTGATTCCCGCATGCTCCCTCATGAACTTTCCTTAATACGTAGTTTGATTCGTTTAGAGCTAGGCACCTTAAGTAAGGCTGAGAGAAGCTTCGTTTGTACAACACTTCGTCTGTGAGGACATACTTGGCAGCCTTGATCCTCAATTTCCTAGCCTCGTCTTTATCTTCTAGAAGCCTTCCATCTTTGAGATAAACTATTATTGGAGTCATCCAATTTCCTTCTCCTTCAATTTGTTGTACTTTTGGAAGATCTATGCTTGGCATATATTGGACCTAGTCATGGTCATCCATTGCTCCCCCCCGCTGAAGCTGCTTTTGCCAAAGCATCCACTTTCATGTTTTCCTCCCTCAGGAGTTGAAAAAAACTAGTCTCTTTAAACTTTTAGACGAGCCGATTTACTTTGTTGAGATATTTCTTCATTCAATCTTCCTTAGCTTTACACATTCTATTCACTTGATTGATAACCAACTAAGAGTCTCCTTAGACGACTACTGACTCTGGCCCTAAGGACTTAGCCAATTCCAATCCTTTGCGGAGGGCTTCATAATCAGTTTCGTTGTTGGTGGTTTGGTATTGTAGACATGCCGCTTATTCCAACTTATCTCCCTCTGGGGACTTGAGTATAACTCCAATCCTCCTTACATATAATGTGGATAAGCCATCTACATTGCTGTCCCACCTTTGTGGCCCTTCCCCTTTGTCTAGCTTACCTTGACTAAGAGTGAACTCTACGATGAAATCTGCCAATGCTTATGCTTTTATCGCATTTCTTGGTTGGTACTTGACATCAAACTCACTAAGCTCCACGGCCCATTGGATTAGTCGTCCTGCAGCTTCCAACTTATTCATTACCTTCTTTAGGGGATGATCTGTCAAGACATTGATGGCATGAGCCTAAAAGTAACGCCTCAGCTTCCTAGAAGCCATGACCAAAGCAAAGGCTAGCTTTTCCATCATTGGATATCGTCCTTCCACTCCTCTTAGCGCCCGGCTCATATAGTAAACCGGCTTCTGTAATCTCCCTTCTTCTCTAATCAATGTTGAGCTCATTGCATGTGAGGACATTGCTAAATACAAAAATAGTTTTTCACCAGGTATGGACGGGCTCAGTAGAGGTGCTATGGTGAGAAAGGTCTTGAGGTCTCGAAAGGCTTTTTGACAGTCGTCCATCCATTTAAATGCCTTTCTGAGAACTTTAAAGAATGATAGACACTTGTCAGTAGCTTTTAAGACGAACTTATTAAGGACGGCAACTCGTCTGGTGAGAGATTGGACTTCTTTGATATTCTTTGGTGGCTCCATATTCAGTATCACCTGGATTTTATCAGGATTTGCCTCAATTTCCCTATGTGAAACCATGAACCTAAGAAACTTACCTGACGAAACTCCAAAAGCACACCTGCTCGGATTTAACTTCATGTTATACAGCCTAAGTGTATCAAAAGTCTTTCATCCAAACTCTTTACTAGCATGTCATCTACATAAACTTCCACATTCTGTCTGATCTGTGGATGAAACTTATGATTAACCAGCCTTTGGTAAGTTGCCCTCACGTTCTTCAAACTGAAAGGCATCACTTTGTAGCAAAACAATCCCTAGCTAGTAATGAAGGATGTCTTCTCTTGATCCACCTCGTCTATACTTATTTGATTGTAGCCTGAGAAGACATCCATGAAACTTAGTAGTTTATGACCCGCAGTCGACTCCACTAGCTAGTCAATACGTGAACTTAGTAGTTTATGACCCGCAGTCGACTCCACTAGCTAGTCAATACGTGGCAATGGATAACTATCCTTGGGGTAAGCTTTGTTTAAATTAGTGAAGTCTACGCACATTTTCCATTTGTCATTAGCCGTCTTGACCATAACCACATTAGCCAACCAGTCCGGTTAATAAACTTCCCAAATAAATTTTTTTTGTAATCAATTTCTAGACTTTTTCTGTAATGGCATTGTCTCATTCAGGAGCAAATTTTTTTTTCTTTTGACGTACAGGCTTGGAGGAAGGATACATATTTAGACGATGAGTAATGACACTTGGGTTAATACCAGGCATGTTCTCGTGACTCCATGCGAACACATCAAGGCTCTTTTTTAAAAACTGGACCATGTCTTACTTCGTCTTCTTTTCCATGCTCACCCTAATCCTAGTAAAATTTTCGGGGTTGTTCTCGTCCAAAGGAACGTCTTCCAGCACTTCCGTAGGTTTCGTTGTAATCCTTCTTTCTAGCCATGTTGGCTATGGACGAGTACATACAGACGATAAGCATGGAACATGGCTAGATAACACTCTTTGGCAGCTAATTGGTCTCCTTGCACTTGACCTACTCCATGCTCAGTCTGGAACTTGGCAGATAAATGGTAAGTAGATGTTACCGCTTTCCAACTATTTAAAATTGGTCTTCCAATGATGGCATTGTATGACGATGAACAATCAACAATAAGAAAGTTTACCTCTTTAGTTATTTGTTGTGGATAAGCTCCGACCACTATAGGTAATGTAATGGTACCCACAGGTTGCACTTTCATCCCTCCAAATCCTACCAAAGGCAAGCTTATTAGACGAAACTGATCTCATCCAAGCCTCATTTGTTAGAAGGCGAGGTAATATAAGATGTCCATTAAACACTCATTGTCTATCAACACCCTTGTAGTCATATAATCAGCAATGATCAAAGTAATGACGATTGCATTATCTGTTGTCATATGCGTGGTGAACCCTTTCAACATCCTCGTCCATGAACGTAATGGCTTGCTCTTTAACTCCCCTCGTCCTTGGAGATTGTCCAAACAGTTCGAAGTTTTGCATTACCTTTAGGTACGTCTTCTTGGACTTGGAGGATTGACCTATCGAGGTTCCTCCTATAATGACTCTTATTTTTCCAAGTAGGGGTCGTGACGACTCTTCCACCTTTGCCTTCAATTTCTCGTTCTTGTGATCTCGTCCAAGAAAATTTCTCAATTTTTCTTACCTGATGAGATTCTCTATTTGCTATTTCAAATCCAAAACACTCGTCCATTTCATGCCCATGGTCTCTATGGAAATAGCAATACTTGTTCCTATTACGCTTGTTAGGATCTCCTTTCATTTTCTCTAGCCACTTCAAGGACGGGTCATCCTTGATTTGCATAAACACTTGTTCAAATGGCATATTCAAGGGCGTGTACTGCTGACTCCTTATTGAAGAACTTGCCTTCTTGCTATCTTTGTCTTTTTTCTCTCCTACCTAAGCCTTCTATAGACGAAGACCCTGCTCAAGATGGCGTAGGAGATCTGCTTCCATTCACTCTGCTTTCTTCCTCTTCTTGGTTACGATTGCATTCTCCTCATTCATGAAGTTTTGGGCTGAATGGATGAGTTCAGCCATGGTTTGTAGCTCTTGCTCATAAAGCTTATGAATGAATAAATCGGAGTTAACTCCATTATGGAAGGTTGCCAATAACAACTTGTCATCCATCTCGTCCACCGTCAAGGCTTCCCTATTGAACTGGGTAATAAAGGACCATAAGCTTTCATTTTCCCCTTGATCTATGGTTAATAGGCTAGACGAGGAACGCTTGTGCCGTTGTCCTCCGATAAAATTGTTAACGAATAACTTACTCAATTCTTCAAACGAGCCCACAGTGTTTGAAGGTGTCTTGCTGAACCACGCTCGCATTGGCCCCTTAAGGGTGGTAGGGATAGCCCTACACATAATTTCGTCTAGAACCCCCTAAAGGTGCATAGTAGTCTTAAAGGTGGCGATATGATCACACAGGTAGCGCGTTCCATCGTATGAATCCAAAGAAGGCATCTTGAACTTAGGAGGTAAAGGATGACTGTTGATGGAAGCAGTGAAAGGGGAGTCTGTTTGATGAACCAAATCATCCACGGGGTTTGCCCTTCTCATATTCTCCCTTATCTCGTCCATAACCTTCCTCATTTGGTCCATCTCTCTTTCCAAATGTGGCACCCTTCGCGAAGTGGTTCTCCTTGACTGGTTCTCAAGCTCAGCATTCTCTCCTCTATCTTCTTAACTCTGGGCTTGTCCTCCCGTGTTTCTTTCATGGTGTTGCCTCTTTAAACTAATCTCTCTAGTCAATTCTCGATTTTGATGGGTTAGTTCCGCCATAGCGGCTGCCATAGACTATATGTGTTGGATGGAAGACGACTGCACGATAGGCGTTGATTGACGGTCAAAGTGGGGATTACTTGCAGCATCCCTACTTTCCTGGGGGCCTGGGCTAGTGGCTCTTGATCTTGTTCAAACCATACAGTCTTTCATTGATGAAAGGTAAATTGCAAAACACAATTAACACTTCCCACAGACAGTACCAACTGATGATGTATAGAAAATTAGTAGGCTGGATGTTTTAGGCTTTAAAGAGCTAGCGACTGATTCAAATGCTTGAAAAAAGAACACACGATCAAAGGTGACCAGGGAGGACTGGTCAAAAATCCTCCGATGCTAAAGTTAGTTTCTTTCCTAAATTCTATGAAGCTCCAACTTTTCAAGAGTTATCTATGTACAAAAATACTTGCCTTTGTTTGATGAGGATGAGTCCTTATATATCAAGTCTCGGGGCGGTTACTCAGTTTGTAACTTCCCCAGTGTTTGTGGAAGCTTTAACTTCTGTTAACTGTCATAAGAGTTTAGAATATTTAATCTTATCTTTTGTAACCGCCACAGGAAGTTAAGTAGGAGGTTAGTGAGGAAATCTTGCTAATGCCGCCAGATAATACCACGTGGTCCAATTCATAAGATTTGGTAAAGAAATCCGCATTTGGGAATTTCCCAAGGATCGGTGAGTCATCTTGGGATTTTCCAGACAGATGGTTCTAGCAGCCATGGACGACCGTCCTAAGAGGGGCGTCCATCCAATGTGGGGGGTAGTCATTCTGCTATGGACAACCCCTATGGACGAGCTGGAGTTTGTCTAATTTTGCTCAACATCAACATCATTTACTATGATATCCATGTTTGTGGTTCAAACCTCCTTCTCTCTTTCCCTCTATCTACCTATTAAAAAAAAAAACAGCATTTTTAAAGTTTACTTATTCTATTTCATTCTTTCCTTTCCTAAAAAAGGCATACACAAGACAATGGAGAGCCTTGTAACTTAATTTGTACATTCTAGTATCAATTTGCACTGTTTACTGGCCTTCTTTTTCTTTTCGGTAATATTGCCCGGTTAACTCTTTTTATTTTATTTTTTATATAAAGCTGTTAGTTAACACAACAAATTGTTACAATATTTTAACAATTGTTGAGGTGTTAATTCCTTATAGATCAAAATAAAATATCATACTATAACTAACCACGACTAAAAATAAAGGTATCGTGACAAAATCATAGGTGGTAAATTATTATTAGTTCTAATTTAAACTTACCAATGAAATTACTTTTTTACCTACTAATAAGAACTCGTAACAACCAATTATTTATGATTTGTTGTGAAAATATTGTAGACATAATATTTTTCTTGTGAAAATATTAAGACATCTTCTTATCGTCATAATATATTCACAACTACTAAGTATCAATTTTTTAAGACATCTTTGTGAAAATATCAATTTTTTACAAGTCAAAATAAAATATAACAAAATTATAAAGGCATTTTTAAAAAAATTTGTGCCATTCACTTGAGCCAAAATTCACTGTTTCATATACAGTTTTCTTAGGTTTACTTTTTGTATTTTTTTATTGTATTTTTATCTTTATGCATCATTTTAAGTAAAAACACATAGTTTTACACACAAAAAATATAAAAAAATTTAGGATAAAAACACTTTTCATCCTTTATGTTTAGGATAGTTCACAATTCCTCTTTAAATTTAAAAATCAAGCAATTTTGCTCTTAATATTTTTGAAAATAGCAAATATGTCATATTGTTATTTTATTAGTTAAACCTTAACGAAAGTTTATGATTCTTAAAATATTATATTGTATAATGTCTAAAATACCCCATTAAATTTTAACATTCCAAAAAACTGTTTCACGTAATTTAAGTCTTTTTTTTTTAATACAAGATAGAATTTCTACTCTAGCCTAATCTAAGTGTATATGTGTGTGAAGCTCCCTCCTGGAGACTTAAACTCCGGCCCTTGCCCCCCCACACCCCACAAGCACTTATACTTGTAGAGTGACCATCGCACCAAGGGTGTGCGGTGGTACGTAATTTAAGTCTTAGATGGTGGTATAAGGTGTTTTATTTATTATGTAGATCATTGATTTTCTAGGTTTAAATATTCCTAATTCATAATTTATCTAATGGAAAATTCGATGACACATGTTTTGTTATGTTTTTTTCCCTAAAATGGGCGTCATTAAAAACTAAGTAAACTAAACATTGCTGTTAAACTCATGTAGAATGATAAAGAAGAAAGCATAAACGACAAAATTTTCACTGTATATGGTTGAAAGTATTTGATGAAGTGCTTTTATTATAGCATATGACATCATTTATTACGAAAATTTAAATATTGTGACATGTCTTAGAAAAAATTAATTGCTTATTATTGGAAGATGATAATATTCGTAAATATTCTTAGAAGTTTTTAGTGAGTGGATATTTAGCAAATAAATACTAAGAAATTATTATAGTAAAATAGATATTCATATGTTAAATAGCTACTATAAATTTGTGTGTGATAAAAATTCTTAAACGAATGAGATTAACTTTGTATGACATAAATTTCTTTTTTATGTATATAGTTTCATACTTCTTCAAATATAAATTTTAGGAGAAATTATAACTTACCCACATGTGGTTTGCCCGAAATTTAGCTTGCCTACCTATAGTTTCATTTTTGACACTTTACCCACCTGTGGTTCATTCCGTCAATGTTTTGTAACCCATCTCCTCACATGCCGTTAGTCTAACACGTTTCATCCCAAAATTAGAAAATAAAATGGATCAAGCACTCCTCTCCCTAAAACACTCTCACGCTTGCTCACCCACTCAAAACCAAGGATGCTACCCACTACCCACCTGAGATCTTAGACCAAGGATTATCTAGGTAATTTCGTGCAAGGAAACCAGCAGTTTCTTTACAAGGATATTATTCTGTTTGGCTGAGGAAATTTTCAAGCATGAATGAGGCTAAAAAAGAGACTGTAGTTTCAAGTTCACCGTGTCCTAATACAAGATCTTCAAGTTAATTTAGAAGTTGATCAATTACAAATCTAATACATTGCAATCATACATCTCACTCCTGGTCTTTTTATTTCTACGGTATATACTATATCAAAATCATATATGATACGGGCTGATTGAACCCATTCTTCCATCAAGTTCAAGTTTATAGACAAAACTAGAAATTCCAAGAATTGAAAAAAAAGAAAAATCCAAAAATTCAAATGCCCAAAACATAAATCTAGGAAAGTCAGGAACTCACCCTAGAGAAAGAAACCCAAACAAGATGAAGACCCAAAATGTTAACAAAAAATCGCTATTGGGTAATGATCAAAATTCATAATAAAGAGGATCCCACATTACCCATCTCACCAAGAAAGAAAAACTAAACACACAAGACATCAATTGAAAAAGAAAAAGCATATTCATTGAGTGAAGAATCAATCAAATCAAACACCACACAACATTTTCACTCAACATAAAACCCACTTTGATTATGCCTAAAAAGACAAAAAAGCAATCACATTCACAGTTCCAAACACACTCATTTGCCCAAAAAAAAAAAAAAAAAGCACAACAAATTAACAAAACCCAAATGAGAAAATTAAAGAAAATACATATATTCAAAGACCCGTATGAGAATTCACCTTATTGGATTCTATTCTTCTCTCTCAAGGAGAGAGAGATAAAGAGAGATAGAGTTTTGTGAAACAGGGAGAGCAGTGAGAAAGCAATCTCTTCTTGGAATGATTGATCTGTTTGATTTTGTGCTTGCAACAAGCTTAAAATGCTGAAAATTTGTACGCATGAATGGGAGTATGTTTTGGGAGAAAGAAGAGTGTTTGATTTGTTTTGGGTTTTGTTTTTGATAAAAATGTGTCAGAGTAACGTCTGAAAGAGAGGTGGGTTACGGAGTAGTAATGGAGGGAAGCACAGGAGGGTAAAGTGTCAAAAATGAAACCATGGATGGGTAAGTTAAATTTGAGCTAAACCACATGTGGGTAAAGTGTAATTCCCCCTAAATTTTATCTTAATTTTCTCACTCAAAAGGTAGCACACGCAACTTAATAATTAAAAAACTGATAACCTCTCATTTCTTCACATCTTCTATTGCATCACAAACTTCCCACTACAAGACAAACAACTTCCCTCATCAACTTATGTCTCTCTCCCTTCCTCCAATTTAAAAGAGGGAAAGATTTTTCTACCACGGTTATGTTAATTTTCCCCTGTACGGTTTGTGGGCTATTTTGCTTCTTTTAGCATCTTCCAAAAAACTATGTATAACCTTGGGTTTTTCCTCAAAAAAGGTATGTAAGTTTCCTTTAACATGTTTTATGTTTTTATTTTTATGAAACAAATGAAATTACATAATTATTTCTCAATGTAAATGTTTTTTTTAAGTATATTGTTTACTTCTTCCTTTAATCGTTTAAATTTACTTTGGGTTAGATTTATGATCGATATTTTGATTTTTTCTATTTATTTTATACTTTTTAAGATAAGATAAATGCTATGTCCATAATATTTTCACAACTAATGAAGTATGAATTTTTGATGAATCAAAACAGCTAATGAAGCATGGCGTCAACTATTAAATAGATGAAGTGTGTGTTTGGCTTCAAATTAAAAAGCCAGCTTATTTTACTATTCAACTTATTTTTGCTACTATTCATGGGTCTCACTGCACTTTTTAGTACTATTCATGAATCCCATTGTACTATTTCAGCTAATTTTTACATTTATTTACAGTATTTTCAATAAAAAGTTTTCAATTTCAACAAAATAATATTGTTTACTTCTTCCTTTACTCGGTTAAATTTACTCTAGGTTAGATTTATGATCGATATTTTGATTTCTTTATATTTATTTTATACTTTTTAATGTAAGAGAAATGCTATGTCCATAACATTTTCACAACTAATGAAGTATGAATTTTTTATGAATCAAAATAGCTAATGAAGCATGGTGTCAACTATCAAATAGATGAAGTGTGTGTTTGGCTTTAAATTAAAAAGTTAGCTTATTTTACTATTCAACTTATTTTTGCTATTATTTATGAGTTTCACTGCACTTTTTGGTACTATTCATGGGTTCCACTATACTATTCTAGCTAATTTTTACCTTTATCTACAGTACTTTCAACAAAAAGTTTTCAGTTTTAGCAAAATAAGTGGACCCCAAACAGACAAGTGTATATGAGATTATTTTTTGAGAGAGAATTGTATATAAGATTTTAATGTGACTATAATTGAATAAAAATGTCGACACTAAAGTAATAAATAAAATAAAATACAACTTTGTTGGCTATAAAGATATTCAAGATTCAAATCCTATCATCTCATAACTAATAAAAAAAATGTTATTTTCGCAATAAATCCTATGTGGTATGTTATTATTGGCTATTATGGGTAGCTAAACAGTAATTTAAGTTGTTAATTCAAATTAAAACTAATAATAACTTATTACTATAATTTACTGTCAAAGTTTTGTGTTCATATTACTTCTAATAAAAATAATCTCATTCTTCGTGGTTCTTCCTAAATTAAGTAATGCGTTCACCGTTTATGAAAAGAGTTTAAACTTTAAGTTCTCGTTTGAAAGAAGGGAATTGAATGGAATGGGAAAAAAAAAATGAAAAGAATAATTTTAGAATATTTTTTCATTCTCTTGTTTGAGACCTTTAATGAAGAGAATGGAAAGTCCATTTTCTTGTTTGAGAGTTTAAGTAGGAGAGAATGGAATGGGTAGGAGAGAACACTCGTTCCTTTATATTCTTTGAAAATCTCAAATTTTTATTGATCCCGAAGTTAGAAGGAATGGAAATGAATGAAATTAGATTTAATAAATTTTTTACTAAACCTCCCAAAATGCCCCTATATTTTCAACCATTTATTTTAAAATTGGAGTCTAATAGTAATATTGTCATAAAATGAATCAATTTCATTCTCTCTTTGTTACTCATAAACAAGATTACTTATATTTCATTTATTTTTATTCCTTTATTTTAAATCATCCAATTAAAGTGTGGGTTCTAGTTAACTCAACTGGTAAAATCTTTGATAGTTGAATAAGAGATCTGGGGTTCAATCCCCGCCTACACCAAAAACCAATTGGTGTCTTGGTCTGATGATAAAGAGCATCATCAAGAGCGGTAGGGGTGGCAAAATTGGACACGACCGGCGAACCCGACACGACACGACACGAAATTAGCAGGTTATGGGTTGAGGCTTAATGGGTTCGTGTCATATTTGGGTTGACACGATGAACCCGTTTGATAAATGGGTTGGATTAGGGTTTAAACTATGGAACCCGTCTGACCCGTCTGACCCGTTTAATTAAATGAAATTTTACCAATATACCATTCAAACTATAGGTATATAAACTTATTAGTTGTTGTAGTTTATTTTCTTTGACGTATTGTGATTGATTATTTATGATATTGAGATATGTTTTAGTTTTGAATGATTATTTGTGATATAATTACTCATTAGTTCTAAATTTTATATTTAAAATATTTATTTGCTTGTTTTTCCATAAATGTTTTTCTTTATTTTGATAAAATCAGATAAACAGTCGACACGACTGACAATAAATGGGTCGTGTTAGGGTTGAAGAATCTTGACCCGTTTAATAAACATGTCGGGTTAGTATTGACCCATATAGTCGGATACGTATGAGTTGACACGACACGAACCCGACACGCGAACACGAATTGCCACCCTTAAAGAGCGGACGCCATATGTTGAAACTCTCTAAAAAAAAATCCAATTAAAGTTATTTAATTCCATTCAATTCTTTTCTTTTGCTTAAATAAATTCCATTACTGTGGCGTTTGGTATGGAAGAATCCACATTATTCCTGATATCTAGATTCCTAGGAATGTGATTCCTTGCAATGTGATTCCTTACAATCTAGATGTCTAGGAATGTAACTATTCCTATGTTTGGTTTCATTGTAAATCTCTTAAGATTCCTAAAAATGTGAGATGATAATATTTGGTTTATTTCTAGGAATTTTAAATGAATT
The DNA here is from genome assembly GCA_032878915.1 of Castanopsis chinensis. Taxonomy (NCBI): domain Eukaryota; kingdom Viridiplantae; phylum Streptophyta; class Magnoliopsida; order Fagales; family Fagaceae; genus Castanopsis; species Castanopsis chinensis. Next base: position 4,803,290 of record JAVQMG010000115.1, on the reverse strand, counting down.
ATTTATTTTCCTCATTTTATCTTTAGATTTGAATGTGAAATACCAAGTCCTTTAAAAAAAAAATCTTTTTCTAAATAAATAATGAAAAATAAAATATAAACTATTAATAATTTGTTGAGCAACATTCACACAACAGCAAAAATGAATACTTGGCAATAATGAAGGGTCCCTTTCAAACTTTTTTTTTTCCACACATGAAACTTAAATAGAACTTTGTTAAAAAATATATCAACAGAGTTGTCTATCTTGTTTATCTTATTTTGGGGAGAAAAGATAAAGATAAGGAAAAAGATATTGATGATTTGTTTTATATTTTATCTTAATTGTTTAAATAATAAGGAGAAAGTGTTAAAATTGTCAATTTATAAAAAAATATAATTTTCTTTAAAAATGAAAATCTGAATACTCACCTGTTTTAAAGTAAATTTATAATCCTACTGAGAGGGGTTTAAATGAAAATTCAAATTCTTTTGACATCTAATTTCTTGACGTGATTGGTAAACAATCATAAGAATTTTTAAATGTGAGCCTAAAACATTACCCTTTGCAAACGCCACGTACATTCTCTATCTCATTCCCACGTCAACCTATGAAGCTTAAAATCTCATTTTACGACACGTTTATTAGTTTAAGACCAAACCAACTGCTTGAATTTTATTTTCAAATAACATTAAATATAAACAAATTTAGTAAGTTGTCGCGTTTCAAAATAATATTGGAAACTAGCATCTCGAGTTTTTAAAACTCGAGTTCAATTTAGAACTCGAGTTTTTTAAACTCGAGACCCAAGCAGTAGAAGCTGACATGGAAAAAAGTTCCACGTGGAACTCGAGTTTTAGAAACTCGAGTTCTACCTCTTACTGCTTTCACGTGAAACTCGAGTTTTAGAAACTTGAGTTCCACTTTTCCGTTTCAGATCGTGCTTCGTCCTTCGTTTCCCTTTCAGATCGTCCTTCGTCCTTCGTTTTCTCTTTCAGATCGTCCTTTGTCTTTCTCGTGTTCTGGGTTCTTCCTTGCGTTCCTCTGTTCTTCCTTGCGTTCTGGGTTCTTCATCGTCAGATCGTTTTGGGTTTCGATCAGTTCGGGCTTCGTCTTTCTCGTTCTGGGTTTTGGGTTTCGATCGGTTCGAGCTTTGTTCTGGGTTTCGTTCTATGTTTGTGGAACGGTGGAACTCGAGTCTGAGAGACTCGAGATCTATGTGGCATTTCTTGCCATTTTTGTCCAACTCATCAGTGCAAAGCGAGTCTTAGAGACTCGAGTTTAAATGTGAATCTTGAGTTTCTAAAACTCGAGATGCTATTTTCTATTTTTCTCTCAAACCTAGCCTAACTTACTGTATAGAAGCTCCACACATGGTTAGTGTAAAAACTGAAAACTCTCTTTCTAAATAAAATGGAATTCTTATTATTGATCAGTTGGGAAAAGAGAGTACCAAAGAATAATTAAATACCAAGCCACTATTCCTATTTATACACAAAGTAATCAACCTAACTAATTCTGTAACTAATTCCCTAATTCAATGGGAGAAAAACAGTTAAGCAAACTAATGATACACGTGCTGGAAATAGTAACTACCATTGGAAATAGTAACTACCACTAATGACACACGTGCTGATAACAAAGACCATGTGCTGATTGCAGTAACCATCTTCCAGCTGGCTTGTGCATCTGCTTTTCCTTGTTTCAGCCTAATGCATAAAGGTCTGATAATGAGGCATTGCTTCTATACATTCTGACACTTCATCACTTGCCATCTCAGTCTTGATACTAATTACTTGGCCAATATGTTCCTGCAATTTGACTGCTGCACTACCTTTCTTTAATTCAACCACATTGCTCTCAATATTTTTAATATCTGCAAATTCCCTCCCAACTGCTTCGTTGAGGTTTCTGAATTCTGTGGAGGACACACGAACACCTCTCTCTCTCTCTCTCTCTCTCTCTCTCTCTCTAATAGGGAGAGTATTTCACGGATTAACCTCTCGATTCTTCAGCTATGGAACTCCTTTCTCTGTATGGTAAGCTTCCATTTATTATTTCTTTCATTCGAAGATTTAATACCTTGTCATTTCAGTCACATGGTAGTGTCATGTTCGCTTCGATTAATTTACTTAGCTCGCCTTGCTTGGGACTCTAATATCAGAAGTTGGGTTAGAAGAATCAGAGCCATTCATCTCGCGTAGTGTACATGGGGGCTCTAATGGGGTTTTTTCTTTTTTTGGTTGAAATTTCCGTTCTGGGTCTTTCAATTTCTGTATTGAATAAATTCATTATATGGGTTTTTCGAAAATTTGGAATTTGGATTTGTATTTTGTAGATTGAGAGATTTTTATTCCATTATCTCCTTTTCTGTTTAATCAGCAGGTGTGCTTTTAATTTGATGTTGTGTTTGGGGATTATTAATGGGAAATGTGTAATTTGTTTTTGCATTCAGTTCTGAGAGATTATCTTAGATTTTGAAATCCAATATTTTATGGATTCTTTTTGTGGGAATTGGATTTCATTAGTGTGTAATATGCTTTGGTTTTTAGTTTTTACTAATGGTTTTACCATGTGATCAGTCGTAACTGTTAACAATTTTTTGATTTGGCTGGACAATCCCATTCTATAATTTGTGAATAAGATTAACAAGGCTCAATACACATAGCACATTAGTCTACTTGAGCTCATCGTAGTTAGCCCATTTGTCCAGGTTACATAATGATGAACTAATTAACTAGTGTTTGAAGTTTGTCTTTAATGAACTATATCCCGACAAAGCTTTTCAAGACCCAATTTGTGGTGTGAATACGTAGTGCCTATGTGGTGTTTTAGTTTCTTTCTAGTTCATTGCCAAACCTGCTGGGGAGGAAGATGAATAGAAGAATCTTAAAGTGTGTCTGCTAGGATAGGTTATCAGCAATCTTCATCAGCTTAATTTGATTTAAGGGAGGACAAGCTGTAATGGTGTTTTAGACACCATAGATGATATCTATTCATATACTATGATTCAGAGATATTATTATGTTCTTAGGCATCTTCTGTTAAGTCTGCATTCTATTTCTTTTTGTAATCAGCCTAAATCTCCTCTATCTACTGTTGAAATCAGTTTTAGTAGGTATTTTTACAAATATCAAACTCAGATTTTGACATGAGTGTCAATTTGGTACTTGGATTTTCAGTTTGAACAATTAACCCCTTCTACATCAGCTTTGTGACAAATCAAACATTCTTTTATCATTGTTATTCAAGTGTAATGGATTTAACTATGTGATGTACACATAGTAATAATGATGTTTCAAAATTATCAATGACGTGGTAGAAACCATGTGGATATCACATGATTAAATCCCTTAGGCTTTAACAGTTCACAAACTTAATATCTTTTTTTTTTTTTTTGAAAAGTAAGAAGAGAATTATTAATAAAAGAAAAGCAAGAAAAATACAAGGAGTTCATGGTAGTGAATGAAGGAAAAAAGGTACAAAAAGACAGAAGCAGCCCCTAATCTATTCTAATAGACGAAAGAAAATCCATAAGGGTAGAACACTTAGAGAAACCCCAACAACAAGACCAATCAAAGAGGGTCTGTTGGCAAAACTCTAATAAGTGAACCACAGTTTTCTCCTCATCCTCAAAAGACCACCGATTCTGTTCGGTCCAAATGGTCCACAATGACCAAATTGACTCTCACACTTACATCAAATTCCAAGGGTAATATTTGTTAAAAATTCCATAAAAAAAAATAGACTATTGAAACTTGAACGTCTACAGCAGCACCATACTTGATGGATTAGTATTTAGTTGTTAAAACAACATTCAGTTTGAGACTTTGAGAAATAGCACTCAGAGGGATTTGATAGAATTATCTTTTGTATTCTCTCCTTTATATCATCATAGAAGCCCTTATATGTTTGGTGGATATCTTTAATGGTTTGGAAAATCTATTTTCAATCTCCATTTCCAACGTTGATTGTTTTTCCTATTTTAGTAGCATTTTTTAGTTTGTCAGTTATTAGGCAAGAAAATGACTAAAAAACTATAAATAAAAAAAAGGGGAAGGCTGGAAAATTAAGCCAACAAAGCAGGATCAGTTCCTAAGAAATATTTTCCAATCAGATAGATTGATTCTTCATCCCCCCTATATGCTCTACCAACAAGGAATGATATGATGATTGAGTAGATCTTCATTTTTCTTGTGTCAGTGTTGTGTTACTTCTATATAATGTTGTAGTTGATGTGGTTATGCTTTTGCAGGAGGAACTACAGCAGCAATTTGATGAATGGTGCTTCTGCATCTTGTAGCTTACAGTCAGCTTTTTCCTACTGTGTGCGGCATGTGTGTAGTTATGATTACTATCACTACCTCTGCCTCCTTGAACTTCCCCCTCCAATGCGGAAGGTAGCTTTTGCACTCCATGCCTTTAATGTTGAAACAGCAAGAGCCTTGGATGTTGCTTCTGATCCCAGGATTGGGCTTATGCGCCTCATCTGGTGGCAGGAAGCTATAGACAAAATCTATGTTAAAAAGTTAATAGAGCACCCAATCATCAGTGATATCTGAGAATAAAATTAGCAAAGGATGGTTGAAACAGTCTGTTGATGCTCGGATGAATGATGCAAGAAGAGAGGTTACGGATGTTCCCTAAACCATTGAAGAGTTGGAGAAATATGCTGTGGATATTGTATCAACTATCCTGTACATGACACTTCAAGCTGGTGGTATAATAATCAAGTCTACGGCTGCTGATCATGCAGCATCTCATATTGGTAAAGCAAGTGGCCTCCTTTGGCTGCTTAAGACGCTACCTTACTATGCCAGTCGCAACCATAATTTTTCTTACATACCAGCTAAAGTGGCTGTCAAGCATGGCTTGTTGGTGAATGAGGGAGGTCGATCAGAGATCTGCCTGGATTCTCTTGAGCACCTGTGTGATGCAGTCTTTGACATGGCATCTATGGCTAATATCCAATTACAGAAGGCTCGTGAACTAGCCAGAACAGTGCCAGCTGAGGCTCGCCCATTGCTTTTGCAGGTTGTTCCCGCCCAAGTTCTCTTGGACTGCCTAAGCCAGGTACAGTTTGATGTATTTGATCCAAGATTATCAAGAGGGATCTGGGGCATTCGTCATTTGTGGTATCAACTTAAACTAAATTGGTATTCACGGAGGGGGAAATGAGGCATGGTTCTGGGCTTTTACCAGTTCCAACAAAAAATTCTGTCAGGTAGGGTAAATGATTTTGCAGATATAATAGCAGCTCCGATAATTTTTTATAGGGTGGTCACTTAATTATAGAAAATCTAATAAAAAGAGAATTTCATATATTGAAAGAAAAAAAAAAAGGGAAAAAAACACACAAATACATGCCTTATAAGTTATAAGGCATGGTATGCGCGCTAATGGTTTTGACTGGCATGTAGATCAGTAGAGGCGTGGGGTCTATATACGATCTTCCTAGAGATTTTACTCTTTAGCTAGTAACCTATGTCAATTTTCATGTCTGGTGCAATAATTTTTGGCTTTCACACTGTATTATCATTGTCACGTTGGTAAGAGTTTTGAGTTTTGGGACTATTTGGTACATATCGTACAATATTGTCATTTGGGAATTGGGGCACCTGCAATTGAATTCTTATATGCGCTGTTGGGATCCTTTTTAAGTGGATGTTGGCCTTTCGGCTCCCTTTGAGATAGATGTTGGGCTTCTAGACTCTAGCCATTTTCTATAATTCCTTAGTAGTAGTAGTAATGTACATTTACATATGGAGTGCAAGGAGAAAATGGGCTTTTGCCCATATTTTTTAAAATATCTAGTATAATGTCCCTGTTTTGAAACTATATAGGGATATATCCTTGTTTTGAAACTTGATTTTTTCAAAATTGAGTTTCAATGTAAAATTCGATCTTTAAAAAATCGAGTTATAGCCAAATTAAACTTACGGAAAAAAAAAAAAAAATTTGTGCAACTCGAGTTCCATGAACCCAAGTTCCACTTGAAAATTTTTGAGGGACTTGAGTTCTATGTTGAAACTCAATTTTAAGAAAATCAAGTTTCAAACAGGGACATTATCACTATATAGTTTCAAAAAAGGGACATTGTGTTAGATATTTTAAAAAATGAGGGTAAAAACTCATTTTCTCCTAGAGTACAATGCCCATATATATATATAAATATAAAAAGGGTTACAATATTGGCTTCTCTATTTGTCCATACAAAAGAACAATGAACAAATCTTTAGTTAACAATAAGGCATCCTCAACTTGAGTTTTCACTTTCTATGACATGCTTGGAGTCTTAACATTAAGGGCATATATTTGCATCTTAAAATCACTCTCTACAATGATATTTTGTTGCTGCATAGATCTAGTTTCTTGGATTGAAAAATAAATGGTCCCAGCCTCTGCAACTTGAGGAGAACACTTGGGAATTTGATACTCCGGTCTTAACAAAACAAAATAATGTTTTTTTTAAAAAAAAAATACTAAGCTAGCTAGGATTTTTATTTTTTTTTGAAGTTAAAGCATTCGCAGTAGTGGTAAAAAATTTAGCTTTTATCACCTCAAAAAGCTAATTTATCTATTTTACTATCTTACTTTACAATACATCCAACATCAAACGTTCTTATATTCTATTTTTTTACTAGTTCATTTAAAATAATATAAACAACTTATTAAAATAATAAAAAAGAGAGAGAATTTGAGTTTTTTAATTGAAGGTAGAGAGATAATCTTAATAAAATATTGTATTTTATTTTTAACAACTTGCTACAGTCAACTAGTATTTATACCAATTTATTGCAGCTATAAAAACTTTAGTTTTAGTTCTTCAATAACACATGGTTTTTGGTTCTTTAGTGATAAAATACTTTTTTGCTAAAATACAATCAATATTGTGAATGTTTTATTATTTTATTATTTTTGTTAAGTTTTTGGTTTGGATGTTAGTTGGATGGGGCCCAAGTTTTGGAACAGGGCAACTACAAAAATTATGCATGTAATTTGGGCCCGTCCCTGCTCCTAAGGTGGTTTTGCAGAATTGATTTGTCTGAGATATGCAGCAGAATGCTCTTCCAAGTTCCATTGGAGCTTAAGTGGGAATGCATTAACCTTAACTACTGTTAAAGACCACCCCATTTCTTAGCTTCCATATAATCTCCATGATCCACACAACCGCCAAAAGCAAACTGCACTTTTATCAATTTTTGCCTACAAAATGCTAGAGGGTGGATGTACACTCCTCACAAATTCAAAACTACTGCCTGCATCAATGGATTCAACATGAAAACACCAAAGGGTGCAGTACCAAGATGCTATGGTAATTACACAGTTTAGAAACAAATTCAGACTAGATTCTTCGTGCAATTTACACATGTAAGGGCATTTAGCATTATCCTCACCTTAGAATGGAAGATGTTCTCTCATCCTATAAAAGAAGTTGACAAACCTACAGAACTACAAGGAAGTTAAGCTAGCATCCTAATTTTAGTTTAATACTTTAAATGATTGTACTTGTTATAATGGGTCCATTTTTATATTAACTGACAATGGAGGAATTGCATAATTTTTACTATGCAAATTCATTTATCGACTTTCCAAGTATTTATCGCTAAGTGTTTCTCTTATTTACTGCAAGACTATTATTTTAAGCACTTATTGTAGTAGGTCATCCTTTGTGCTAGCTTATCTTTGCAAGAAGTATTTTTGGGGCTTTATTATAATCTTTGTTGGACGCAACCCAGACTTTGAGCAAAATGAATCTTTTACACTTCACCAATAGCTTTTGGGCTATATTCTAAGCCCAAAGTTGAGATTCAGTCTTGACTTCCCTAACATCACATGGGCGATGTATAATGCCCCCAACAATGATTAATCCTTGTAAGTAGGATATCATTAGCACATGCCGTAATAACAATTTAAGAATTTCTGTAACACCCGCCTGACTTATAATGAATTTAATTGCTTCTAGAGTGGAATTGATGAATTATTTAATTTATTTGGAAGATGATATTATTTTATATTATGGTCACTACAAAGAAAACAAATAAAAGAAGATGTAACGTGAGAGTTATTTTGTGGATTGTTCATATTTAACTTTTGGTCTCCTTATCAGTTAAGGAAAATGATAAGAGATTTCCTATTTGAATTAGGAGTTTAAGTGTTATTGGAATTCTTTAAAGTTTTAGCCTATCTAAACAACCTTAATATGAGTTTTAGTGGGAATTAAAGTCTAGGAAGCTTATTTCAGTTTTTAGTGGGTTTTAAATTTCAGCCCAAGTGGAAATAGTTTTAACGTGTAAGTAAGTTAGGGTTAGGGTTTCTTGCTGAAAGACGGAGAGAGAAACTGTGAGATTACAGAGAAGAAGAAAATTTTTTTTTGCATCCGTGTGTTCATGCATGCCTCTCTTACAAAGATCTATGGGATAATCTATAATGCTAGTGTAGTATATTAGACTTGCATGAACTTTTACATACAACCTCATGACTTATGCTTTTAGGGGATTTGTTATTTGGGATTTACGCAACTTATCACTTGTGGTGCTGACTTATTGAACTTGTTAATTTATAGCATGGTTTTGAGTTCCAATATATTTGTCAACACATGCAATAGAATACTAAGTCCTACGGTTAGAGATTTTATGGATGCTATATATTTATTTTGGGTTAATATGATGTACAAGCATGTGATTTTTGGAAGCCAACTTGTATTGGTAGAATTAAATAACATAGAGATCTACATATTTGGCTCATTAGAACTGTTTGCTAGGTATTGATTTTGGAGTACTTGATAAAGCAATTGAGTACTAAATTAGCTATGGTTTCAGAATAAATAGTGAGATACGAATTTTAGGAGTGAAATTTATATTTTTATTGCTGTCTTAGTGTATCCATTTTATTGAATCGTCTTGTCCTTATTTAGGTTCTAGTTGATATTGATTCAGACGGTTGAGGAGAAGTTTGGTTTAACAACTAAAGGTAAGTGGACTTCAGAACATGACGTCTCTCAAGACGTGTATATTTATATATATATTTTTGGTAATATATATATATATATATATATATATATATATATATATATATATACCGTTGTCAATGTTTTTAAAAACTTATATATAATTGCAAAAGTGAAGTTTTTAAAAACTTATACCATTGTCAATGTTTTATACACATACTTGAATTTTATTAATTTTTTGTATATTGTTTTGAAACTGTATAAGTTAAGAATGATTGAAAACTATATTTTTGAGAAAATATTTGTTATATGAAATATGATTGATATTGACAATACTGTAATAAAGTAAAAATGGTTTTAAACGGTCAGCTAGACAGTCTGCAACGCTTGCCAACATAGGGTTAAGTGTTGGTCTTCGGCCGATGTAGTGTTATTGTGGTGTGGTACAGTGTTATCGTTTGCTCTTTGGAGCTAGTGTTGCCTCTTTGAGGTTAGTGTTATTGTTTCTTATGGGAATCACTCACCGAGTGTTTAGTAGTTTATGTCTTGTCTGGCAAATGTTTAGTGTTTTCTATATCTAACTATTGTTTTATTGTTATTGACCTTTATAAGTGAAAAATTTGTTTTTGACTATAATATAATTGTTTCTACTTATTTACTGTATTTTGGCTAACTAAAGTAGTTATTATTTTGTCTAATGATTACAGAATTATAGTAAATTGTTTTATTCTTGACAGTTTATAGAATATATTGTATTACTGTTAAAACTATCTATAAATGTTTTGTAAAGATTATATTTTGTCAATGAGACTAATAATTTGTTTTGAAAGACATCCTCATGTTATGTAGTCTCTTATTGGGCTTCTAGCTCACTTCCCATTTCTCCACCCTTTCAGATTAGAGCAACGAAATATCTTTTGGTGGAAGATCATTGGAGCCATAGATTGAAGACTACTTTTGAAGCTATGTTAGTTGATGGACTATTTTAGCATATTTTTTTTAGGACAGTGAGTTTGACATTTGTGGAACTCTTTCATAATGTATTTGGACACTTTATTGTTAAAGTATAGGTTTAATGGATTTCATAGGAAAGATTTTGATGGTTAGAAGTTTATTTGTGGATATTTAATTACTCTCTGTTCCATCATATCATTGTTGATTATTTATAAGATATGTTATGCATCTAAATCCTTGGTATGGGTTTGGGGCGTTACAATTTTATAGTTTTCAAATTGTACCCCATCAAATCCCTTCCATTACTATTAAAGTTGTGCTACTACTACTTTAGTAAAGCACCTTAAATTAACTACAAAAGTGTTGTCCCCAACTCCTAGCCCTTATTTCCTTCTTAAAAAAAAAAAAAAAAAAAAAAATCCTTGCCCTTATTTGAGTTACTGGACATCTTTAACAATTTTTATATTGTTATTCTGGGGTACAAAAATTCAATAAAAAGAACATGCCATGTGTTATACTTAAGGCCGAGGAGGCCATTGTAGCTCTGAGGAGATCACGTGCTCGGACGGTGAGGCCACTTCAGTGGCATGTTATCAGAGGAGGTTACACTTCAGGGAAGGAACTTCGGGATAGGGACCAGCCCTAACTGAAGAGATGGAGGCTGCCACCACATTTAATACTTCCCATCAAACCTCCTGGCTGCATTTATGTGGAGAAGACCCCTGAACAGTGCTGCCTTGATTGCCGTAACTCACAAAGGGTTTGAGAATGTGTCTGATGGGATAAGCACTCAAGTAGTAGCCTGGGCGACCAATAAGTGGAGGGCCAAGATCATCCAAAGGGAGCTATATAATGTGAGAGATCCTCTAGAGGAAGGGGGATCTGAAAAAATGGTGGAAAAGGATATTGTAGTAATTTAGAACAAAAATTGTAACTAAGTCAGAAGGAATATATTCAATGATTATCCTTGGACTTTGCCGATAAACGATTTTCTTTGCATACAGTTTAATTTTCTTTATTTTTCTATTATCGTTGATTCTTCCATAGAAGCCCAACCTTCAAGCTCACTCTCTACAAATTCATTGTGCCTGGCTATTTGGATCCTAGTTCTATTGCTTTTTGGGCCAAGGATCCAAATCTCGCCCCTACAATTATGAATTCTTCTAATTATGGTCTCTTGCCTTATGCGAGTTAGGTGACAGCCTAAAGCCCTCAAATAGAGGTAAGTCTCAAATATTAACCAATTAAGTTAGTTCTTCGATTCCCAAATAAATATATAAATAATAATAATAATTCTGTAAAATGCATTAATTGAACCCGAAATTTTAGTCAATAAATAAGGGAGAAGAAGTCAAAGAATAAACAATTAGAAAAGAAGGCCTCAATGTAGGAATAATCAAATTATACCCGAATATTAACATAGATAAAAAAGTTATAAAAAAAAAGAAAAAACAGAAAATATTTTCTTTGTGATCCAAATCTTTCAGAAGCAAATCTCTCTCTCTCTCTCTCTCTCTCAACAAAACAGAACAAAAATCATAAAAATTAAAAAAAAAAAAAACTCAAACCATATTTTTCTGTACACATCGACTAGAAAAAATTGCTTTGTATTTGCTGTTGCTGATTTTGGCCACGCGTTAGACTCCTCCGTTCCAGGTTTGCCTTGAAAGTTTTTTTTTCTAGATGTGTTTTTCTATTTTTCTTTAAACTAGTTTGATAATTTTTTTTTGACAATAAACTAGTTTGATAACTTGATTTTTCATTTGTTTGAAGTGCTGGTGTTGCTCTGCTGCGCTTCTGCCCTCTGTCTTTACTTTTTGTCATTTTTAAAAACTTAAGTCCTTTAGTCTATTGAAAAAGTCTATATCACAAAATTTTTCATTACTTCTTGTCATGGATGTGTCCTGTGATTGATGAAAAAAAAAAAATAGTAGATTTATATATAAGTGATAGTTAACCTCTCATAGTCTGCCAAGTCAGAATTATGACAAAATAGTTGTAAAATAATTTGAGGTCATAGTTAGTCCTTTATACGAAGAAATGTGCATTAAAATATGCTGTTCACACGAATCCCACAATTTGTGGTGGGTAATTTAAGTGTTTTATTGTAATATAATAATTGTTGACAAAAAATAAAGTTTTGTTAAAAAAAAAAGCATGAGATAAATAGTGTTGTTCCTTTTAATTGTATTTAATTGTATTGTTTAATCCAAATGTCCAATTTATTAAGTGATGTAATGAACAAGAAAGGTTAAGTAGATTAGGCATATTATTTATTGAAACAGAAATGTTAGAGGAATTTGAATATAAAAATTTAATTAGTAATTTTAAATCTAAAAAAGCGAGAATAATAAATTAGAAGTAATAAAAATATTTAAGTAATATTTAAATATATAAAATGCCTTATTTTAATTTTCTTCTTAGGCCCCAAAATCCGTAGAACCGTCCCTCCTTCTAATCACAAATCATAGATTAAGATCACCTCTATTCGCCCCCCCAAACCCAACATGGAGATATATATTAGATTGAACCCTAGACTAACCATATATTGACTATGGTTAATAGATTTGTAGTACAAGTAGGAGGCTTGTCTCTTGCACAAAGTAGAATTGGGGTAATATATCTCTAACAATCCTAAAACAGCCTTATTTTTAAGGTGATGTAGTGCTGTTTGCCTTGAATTTTTTTTTTTCTAGGTCTGTGTTTTTCTACTTTGCTTTAAACTAGCTTGATTGTTCATTTGTTTAAAGTGTTGGTGTTGCTCTGCTGCGCTTCTGCCCTATGTCCTTACTTTTTTTCATTTTTAAAAACTTAAATCCTTTAGCCCTTTGAACAAGTCTAGAACAACTTCTTACCACAATTGTGATGTGGCATAATATAATTGGTGAAGAAAAAATAATAAGTCCATATGTAAATGATGGTTAATTGCTCATAGTTTACCACGTCAGAGTTGTGATAAAAAAATTGTAGAATATTTTGTGGTCCTAGAACTACTCTTAGTCTATTTTACAATGAAATGTGCATTGAAACATTTAGTCTACACCGATTCCACAATTTGTGGTGGGTGATTTATGTATTTTTCTTTTTTCTTATATATGAATATATGATATATAATATACTAATTGTTGAAAAAAAAATAAAAAATTAAGTTTTGTAAAAAAGAAAGCATGAAATAAATAGTCTTGTTCCTTTTAAATTTTTAATTGTATTGTATTGTTTAATCCAAATGTCAATTTATTGAGTGATGTAATGAAAAAGAAAGGTTAAGCGGATTGGACATTTTGTTTATTGAAAAAGAAATGTTATAGGAACTAAAATATAAAAATTTAATAAGTAATTTTATGTCTAAAAAAGTGAGAAGAATAAATTTGAAGTAACAAAAATATTGAAGTAGTATTTATATATATAAAATGTCTTATTTTAATTTTCTTTTAATCACAGATTACAATCTCCCTCAACCATAAAACTCTAGATTTTTGCCTTCATGTGATCTCATTTTTTTTATCATGCATTCCTTTAGTTTAGTTCAACATGTCCAGCTGATTCGGTTACTGAGTTTTGCTTTGTAGGCTCTTTGGCTTGAACCTATTCTAATTTCTGTCGTAACATATCAACTCTAGCTTGACAGCACGCGCGCGCTCACACACACATATATATATTTGTTCCATCTAGAGAGGATTACTTTAGTATACTGAATCTTCCTACATAATTGGGAACTCGGGATACCATGGACCTCTTTTTTCTCCCAATCCTAATTGAAAACATCAACATTATTGTAATCTCTGATCCAAGCTGCTTAGCATCTAAAAAAATCTTAGATAAGCAATATTCGAGGGCATTGCACAATTTTTTGTTTTAAATAATAATAAACATAAAAATAGATTAGTTCATTATTGTCAAGATCTTTGTTCTTTTCTGGGTTGGTGTGAAATCAAATGAGAGTGAAGTTTAATCCTGCTTGATCATGACAATTAATCATCCTGAAAGTTTGACAAGGACGAGAAAATTAAAAATAGCACATAGATGAAAGTGATGATACATCCACATCACAACCACCCCTTTTACTCTGAGCCACACACTATGAATGAGTAATGTCGTTTACTATTTAATTCTAAATCATATCAATATTTTTCTTAATGGTGTTCCTTTTTCCACTAATTACGCCATGGAAGCACATTCATGTACAGTTAAATTAAGACCATGTCGGTCTACTAATTTTGACATCTTTCTTATCAAGACAATTTCGTTTGTATGGCTAGTGCTCCGAGCTAAGCTAATAATTTTGAAACTGAGATTACCAATAATAATAATAATATGTAACTAAAACAATGTAGATTTTTTTTTTCCTGAATAAAACTTATGTAGATTGGTTTAGCATTTATTTATACCAATTATCTTTATTAATATTGGCCCACATGAAGTTACGGATTGTATTTTAGTAGATAGGAAGAAGGCGCATAGTTTAGCAACGATAATTAATTAGCTTCATTAAGACTATCGTTGAATTCATGATAGTGCATATTTATATTATAGAAAAATTTCGTGAGAGTAGTGAGATAATTTTATTAAATTAAAGATTGTTAATCAAATTTTGGTGGATCAATGATCGATTCAAAGGGACTGGTTGATGTTGAAGCTAACTATATGCCATGTGGACCACAATAGACCGTGATTATAGTCTTCAGGACTCTTGAGTGAGTATATATGTACAGAGTACCCTCATCCCAAAAACCGTGGGCAATTCATCATTATAAGGAGTTTCCGGAATCGTATTTTCATTGAGTTTTACGGTCTTGAATAAGATAATTGAATCCAGGACTTTAATATGGACCCTATGGATACCGTTAGTCTAACTAGGTGCAATCTAGAATGATGCTTGTTTAATATAATAGATTCCGTAGTGCTCCGGTAAAAAAGCACGAAAACAAATATGTATTTGGCTTCTTTTGAACGGGAAAAATATCTGAATGACTTTTATATTATTATTATGGCTAGACAGCTTGAAAAGCTGTCCTACAAATCGCAATTTGGACTGATACTAATCAATGCTTTCGCATTATGGCAGTCGTATTCTTTCCCCATATATACTTTAATGTCGCTAAATATTTTTTTTATTGTTAATGTCGGTGTAGTCATAATCAGTCACAACGCAATACATGCAATAACCAATCCAGAGTTCTAAAATATCATATAAAGCTAATGTGTATCTCATAATTAAGTACATTTTAAAAGTTAAAACCTTGGGTGCTCTCGATGGGACCTGGGGTTTGCCCAAGGTTGCCATAATTCAACTTGATAAAAGCAACCCAACTTAATAACCTTGTGCAACTTGGCTTAATTAAACAATAAATTTTTTTTTTTTTCAATGAGTAAAAAACAAATATAGAGCTTAAATAAACAAACGTCTTTGTCCAATTCACATTGTGACATTTTTTTATTTTAATGATGCTACGTACATATTTGTAAATTCAACTCCACCTTCACAGTTGCAAAATGCTTTCCGAGAAAAACTAAGGGAAAGAACATTCACCCGGATCACACAAATCAAAAGTTTCACCAATTCATAATTTCATAGTAATTCACTACATGCCAAACCATGAACATAGGACTACCAGATGTTTCATGGAGATGAATTTGGGACCTACGCTTTCCACGCGTGCCAATCTCCTATTTTGCATGGCACCTCTCACCGCTTTAGTTCCCTCTTTTTTATAGTTTCCTCTCCTCCCAGCTTTGTTGCCTTACCTGCTTTCATTTCCTCTCTTTCACTCTCTGCCCATAGATTTTTCTAAACCAATTCATTTCCATGACGGTGCGTCGACACTCTGTGTGTCTCATGAGCCCTCCTACTCTGTTGATATTGGTATTACTGGGCTTTGAAGTTGTAGGAGGTGGCAGAGCTTCAAGGCTGAACCGATGGGAGTCAGGAATTCGAATGCCCACAGAGAAGGATGATGCAGAAGATGTTGATGGAGAAGTTGGCACTAGATGGGCTGTTCTTGTTGCTGGTTCATCCGGTTATGGAAATTACAGGCACCAGGTATTTTTCTTTTTCTCTTATGGTCACGACTCACTTGTTCAAGATATAACACGGTCAATTTTAGTATACCAGATGAAAATTATTTGGGTTACGGGTTACCAAGAGCTATTTGTTTGTAATGTAGTTTTGATTTGGTTTATTAAGTTTTATATATCGTTATTGAGGTGTTATTTTTGAGTTCATGTACAGGCGGATATATGTCATGCGTATCAGTTGCTGAAGAAAGATGGGCTGAAGGAGGAAAACATAGTGGTTTTTATGTATGATGACATAGCCAACAACGAGTTGAATCCAAGGCCTGGGATTATCATCAATCATCCACAAGGTTCTGATGTGTATGCAGGAGTGCCTAAGGTACCTTTTAATTTTCTTTCTATTGATAACATGGATATAGAATATTCTTTGCCATATAGGATCATGGTATTAATGTAAAAAAATGTAAGTGGTAGGTCACTCAATTAATATAAGTGGTAGGACACCTCTTGCTAATCATGTCTCCCCTGATATGAGTTTCAATGATCCACTTTATCAATGAAGTCTTGCACATAAAGTTAGTACCATTTCCTAATACTTGACCACCTTTGAAGTGGCGATGAAAGGATTTCCTACCTGATTGTGTGTAATATCTTAGGGTGACTTCCATTAAGAAGTTGATAGATAGCGAGATGCCATGTGTTATTTTAATTCCTAAATATTTTATTTTACATATTCTCAGGCTGGGATTTCAACTTACATTTGTATACTTAATATCATCTTGAAGTGTTACTATGGTGTGTGTGTGTGTGTGTGTATATATATATATATATATATATATATAGTTGGCAAAGAAAATGAAATATTGAAGGAGAGAGGTTGGCGTCTCCTACACTTTGGGCCAAACAAAAAGGCCTGCCCACCCTAGTTAGATAAAGCGTCTTACCTTGAATGAAGTTTGGAACCCACTTCAGCAGACAGTGCAAGTTAACTTGTGGTTCAGTTTGCGTCTAAACTCCGAACTCAATTATAGGTCACGGATATAGAATTAGAGATATACTATGCACATCTGTGTTTTTGCACTCCCTTGGGTGTTTGTGGGAAATACTATTAGAGGTATACTATGCACATCTGTATTTTTGCACTCCCTTGGGTGTTTGTTTGTGCACGCGGAAGGCCTCAAAGTCACCCTTCCTTCCCTAATCATATTAGCACCATACGTTTGTGCAACCAGCCTTGTTAATCTACTGGGTAGTATAAAAAGGGAACTCTCTATGTCAAATCAAACGAGCTCAATCTTAAAACTACTTGTTAGAGATAATTAGGCCAATAGTATGGGCTTAAGTCCAATCCTACTTTGTATGTTTGTATGTAAGTCAAGTCTCCTCCTATTTGTACTATAAGTCTATCAATCATAACCATAGTTAGTATATGGTTAGTCTAAGGTTTAATTTACTACATATGCTAATGTTGGATTCATTGTAACATAAAATTTATACTTCACTCTTATAATAAAGATATAGCCCTTAAGGGATTTTCCGTATCTATTTTATCATAATTAATATGGTATCAGAGTCAAATTTTGTTCTAGCAAAATTTACATCTGTTTACCCCAAAACCCAATATGAGTGAGTATATATAGTAGACTAAATCTTAGACTAACTATATACTAACTATGGTTAATAGAGTTGTAACACAAATAGTAGACTTGTGTCCCGCACAAAGTAGGATTGGGGTAATATATCTCTAACAATCTTAAAACAGCCTTATTTTTAAGGTGATGTAGTGCTGTTGCTATGAACTTGTATAATTGGACTGATGACACTTTGTGGGTTGATCTTGATCTTGATAGGATTACATCGGTGAGCAAGTCACTGCAGAAAATCTTTATGCAGTACTTCTAGGCAACAAGAACGGGGTGAAAGGTGGAAGTGGGAAGGTTGTGGATAGCAAACCCAATGACAGGGTCTTCGTATACTACTCTGATCATGGAGGCCCTGGCGTTCTAGGTGAGTTTAAAACAACCTTTTTTTTTTTTTTTTCCCTCCGCAAGAGGTTTAACATTACTTTAGCATGAAAACTTAATTCTTATGTTGGATGCTAAAGTTTTCATTTGTATTCCAAAAAGGAAAAAGAGATGTGTATTTTTTTTGGGGGGGAAGGAAATAGACCATACTAATTCTCAATTTGTTGAAGGGATGCCGAATCTGCCTTATGTTTATGCCATGGACTTTCTTGAGGTTTTGAAGAAGAAACATGCATCTGGAACGTACAAAAAGATGGTAAGGAGAATTCTACCTTTTTGAGAACTGTGCTATGATGTTTCAGTGAGACTAACTAGGTTAATTGCATGTGGTGTGCTCAGGTTATATATGTTGAAGCATGTGAGAGTGGAAGTGTTTTTGAAGGTATAATGCCCCAAGATCTAAACATATATGTAACGACAGCATCAAATGCACAAGAGAGTAGCTTTGGAATTTATTGTCCAGGGCTGGAACCTTCTCCGCCTCCAGATTACATCACTTGCTTGGGGGATTTGTA
Source organism: Castanopsis chinensis (assembly GCA_032878915.1). Lineage (NCBI taxonomy): Eukaryota > Viridiplantae > Streptophyta > Magnoliopsida > Fagales > Fagaceae > Castanopsis > Castanopsis chinensis. The sequence goes on along the minus strand of JAVQMG010000115.1, from coordinate 4,784,853 downwards.
CAGTGTTGCTTGGATGGAAGATAGGTAAGCAGTATTGCATTTTGAATGCCAAAAAGCTGGTGGGAATTTTGAAATTGAATGGTATTGGTTGAAACTTCTGTAGAATTGAGATGACTTTTTTGCTTAAATCTTATGACACATTACTTAATTGGTTAACCTTAAGAAAATTTTAACAATTTGTTGTTGTGTTTCATCAATAGTGGATTTTGAGTTCTTTCCTTGATTTTTGCACATAGTATGCATGAATGAAGCTTCAAACATTTATCTTCTTAATATCTGTACGCATGGAGCTGAATTGTACATGTTTACTTATGCAGTGAGACTCATAATCTCAAGAAAGAAACAGTAGAACAACAATACCAGTCGGTAAGATTTGTTATATTTGAGCTTCCCAACATTGTCTGGGTCTTGTACAAGCATATGGTATTTTGTGTAGGTGATCATTTTGACGTTGATACTTAAATGTTATTTTGTGTAGGTAAAAGACCGGACTTCCAATTCCTTAAATTACAATATCGGTTCCCATGTGATGGAATATGGAAATACAAGCATCAAAGCTGAGAAGGTTTATTTGTACCAAGGTTTTGATCCTGCCACCGTGAACTTCCCCCCAAAAAATCGCCTCCATGATACACACATGGACGTTATTAACCAGAGAGATGCAGAACTTTTCTTCCTGTGGCAGATGGTGAGCTTTAGCTTTTTTTTCCCTCTTTAATGAATAGAACAGTGATGAAAAATTACTTGTTCTAAGCCTAGACACCAGATAGGATTCTTCATTTTATTTTCCATATTTGGTATACTTATCATCTCCATAATTAGAGATTTAGGGAGAAAAGAATAATTCCTTAGCTGCAGAACATTAAGTTCCCCAATAAAATTTTAAACACATGATTGCATTATTCAATAAAGCACAAACAATGTTACATTTTTTTACGACAATTAAAAACAATACATTTGTGTGTTAAATTTTCATTGGACACCTAGTCCAATGGAACACAATTACAAACACTAATTAATACGAATCCTCTGTCCCATAGTTCCACTTTATAACTCTACTCATCACAACTTTTTACAATTTTTTTTAAGTTTTTTTAAAATTTAATAACTAAAGTTTAAAATGAAAAAAAAAAAAAAAAAATCAAACACATAACATACGAAGCATAAAATGGAACACAAAAAATGGGATGTTCGATTTTCATTCAATGAAACACAAAATTGTTACATTTTCCCAGGACAATTGAATTCAATATAGCTATAATTGTTTTCAATATAGCTATTTGTCTATATCACAACCTTGAAAAGCCTGTATACACAATATTTATTCACAATTTCTAATGTGTATAATGTCGATCTGTTTTTGTCTTACAGTACAAAAAATTAGAGAATGGATCACAGAAGAATGAAATCCTACAGCAGATAACAGAGACCATGAGGCATAGAACCCACTTAGATGGCAGCATAAAATTAATTGGAACATTTCTATACGGACCACATAAAGGTTCTTCCATGTTTAATTCTGTGAGAGAACCTGGAATGCCTCTTGTTGATGACTGGGGATGCTTGAAATCAATGGTAACTATAGTTTCCACTTTGAATTTGCAACTTCAATTCCATTTTTCTTTGCTCTCATTGCACATAATTCATTTCCATAATCATCACAGGTTCGGTTGTTCGAAAACTATTGTGGTTCACTAACACAATATGGTATGAAACATATGCGAGCCTTTGCCAACATTTGCAATAGTGGTGTTTCACAGGACTCAGTGGAGGAAGCCTTTGTGGCTGCTTGTAGTGGCTATGATCCGGGCCTATTGCATCCTTCCAATCAAGGTTATAGTGCTTGAATCCAGATAATATATGCTTGTGTCTGTATATATTATATATAATAAAAAAAAATGCTAGTGTCTGTGTATTATATGATAAAAATTAAATAGTAAATTTTCAGAATGGTAAATAATGCTTGTTTTTATACATTTCCCCCCTAAGTTCTTCTCTGTTTCTTTGGGGTGGTTTTTACTCTTTCGCATGGCGAAGATACTGGGGCAAAAATTTGGGCCCATACCAGCAATCTGGTCACTAGGCTAGTAGGCTTGGAGTAAACACTCCTCCACACCACCCCCCCCCCAAAAAAAAAAAAGAAAAAAAAAAGCCACTCATAGAACCTAGTGGAAATGGGTCTTTTATGGTGTTTTATATTGTGAATTGAATATTTGAATCCCATAGATTTATCATTTATGTTATACACCAATTACTAATTAGAGTACTATTGGGTTCATCAAAAAAATTAGAGTACTATTGAAAAAACGAACACTACATTTCTGAAAAAAGTTAAATAAATTTTGTGCCGGCTTGGGCTTCTAATCACCACTTTGGGAGGAAATCTCCAAATCATTTTAAGCTTGGTTGGCATATTCTCTTTGGAATGTCGGAACATCGAAAGGGCCCGAATGTGAAATTGTGAATGATATCTTGATCTCCCTCAGGCTTAGGAGATGGTCCAGTATTCGAATATATGCTCTCCTTCAACTTGGAAGAATCCTCATTTTTCATTTATAATCATGTATATATACATTGTCAAAAAAAAAAAAAAAAAAAAAATCAAAGAAAATCAATTACATAAATTTACCCCTCTCTCTCTGCGCAACAGTAACAGAGTTAGGGTTGTTACTGGTTGTCCACAATATTTTTACAACAAATTTTAAATGACAGGTTGTTATTAGTTGTTATTATTGGAGTAAAAAAAGTAATTTTAGTGTTAAATTCAAATTTGAATTAATAACAATTAACCACCTATGATTTGCTGTGAATTGTGAACATATTGTAGACGTAGCACCTCTTTTTTTTTTTATATATATATATACGAGAGATGCTACGTTCACAACAAATTATAGGTGGTTAGTTATTATTGGTTCAAATTTGAACATAATATTAGGATACTTTTTTGCCTTAATAATAACAACTAGTAACAACCTACCACTTAATATTTGTTGTAAAAATGTTGTGGACATATCATTTTATATATATATATATGTGTGTGCGCGCGCGCGCGCTTGAACTCTCTAGAGGTGTTAAATTAAAGTGTGCATTTTAAAAAAAATTAGATTGCTCATATAGGAAATGAGAAAACTATCTGGTTATATTTTTCAGCTAAAGAATGAAACGAAAATTGCTTATATAATAGAAATGGATAACGGCATATATAGGGGACCAAATTGCATGTTATTTGAGTAAATTCGGAGCTTTTGCCAGTATTTATCATTGTTCTGTCCATTTGAGAGATTCGTTCGGCTGAGAAAAAGTTGAAACAAGAATACAAGATGATGCTTTATGGCCTCTAGATGCAACAATTGTCCTAGAAACAGGAGAGGTGTCATATTTGATGCTCTTGAATAAAAAGAAGAAGAAGGTTTTCTGGATGGAAAAGTAGTATTAACTAAGTTTTTTTTTTAATTAAGTTTTCAGCCATAGGTGATCGTGTAACTGATAGAGTTTAATATGTCAGCTAACTTCTCTATTAATGTCTATCAAGTAGTATCTAGGATTGAATAAGGTCATATGTGAATTAAGTATGTGATTGACAAGGGACAATTGATTTGTAATTTGTATTAATCAATCGTAAGTAACAAAATATGTTGATTGTTTTTTCACCTTGACGCATCATTGATAACTATTATTGAAAGGATAACTATTATTGAAAGTTTCTGCCGTTAAAACTTAAAACTATTCTACTAAAAAAAAGAATAATAAATAAATAACATGTGCGTTACGCTACAAAATCAATTTCACTTTTTAATTGGAATACCATTGGACCCTTCCTGCTCTTGAATGGTTTCTGTTCTTATAGCATTAGGGTTAGTGGTGCTAGAAAGTTAAATTGCTATTTTTAGCACCATCAACTAAAAATGAGAGTACTATTTTTACCACCACTAACTATAAATAAGAGTACATTAGTTGAGATATATGTATATATTTTAGCTTCTAAGCTACAATGTAGAGTCATCTTTGACTGCTATGTAGTTCAAAGGTTAAAAAAAAAAAAAAATGTATTTTATTATTGTGTTCACAATGATAAAGATTATTTAAGTCATTCCTTTTTCTTTTCTCTTTTATTCCTGTAGCAAGCTCTGTCTCTCTTCCCATTGCAAGTTCAGTTTCTCTTCCTCAGCCTCGCGTGCCCAGCTGCCTACAGACCTAACCAATTGCCTAGCTCTGACCACCTGTTCCTCCATTCACTGCCGACCCAAGCCACTAGTATCCTTCTCCCTTTCATTTTTTTTCTTTCTTCCTCCACTCCTCACCGACCTAACTCCCTCGTCCTATGTCGCTGACCCATCTCGCCCTCGCCATCAACCCGATTCCCAAGTTGACCCGCACCAACCCATCTCCGACCCATCTGGCCCTCTCTTCTCTCTAACCTATCTCGCCTTCCCTGATCCATCTTGGCCTTTCTTCTTTGTTTGGGTGCCACCAATTTCTTCAAAGCTTGCTCGCCGATTTACAGGTGATTATCTCTGTCTTCTTCATCATGTGTAATGCTTAGGGTTTTTATTTGGGGTTTTTGCTTCTTGTCTGCTGGAATTAGAATGATAAATTTTCCATGTCAGTTGGGAATTTTCTATTTGCAGGAAATTTATATTTGTTGATTCTAATGATAAATTTGCAGGGAATTGGAATGATAAATTTTTAGTTTTTGCTTCTCACTGATTTTCTGTTTGTTGATTCTAATTTATTACAACAAATGTCCTGTTGGAAATTGTTTTGGGAATTAACTGTTTGCAAGGAAGTTTATGTTTTTTGTTTTTAATGTATTGGCGTAAATGTTAGTTTGAGAATTTTCTATGTGCCGGGATGTTTACATTTATTTATTTATTTTTTTCTAATTTATTGCAGTACATAGTTAGGTTGAGAAATGTTATGGGCATTTTCTGTTTGCATTGAAGTTTATGTTTTTGGTTTCTAATGAATTGGTGTAAATGTTAGTTTATAAATTTTCTGTGTGCAGGAAAGTTTATATTTTGTTGTTTCTAATTTATTACAATACATGGTTCTTTTGGGAAATGTTGTTTCTAGTTTGGGAAATGTTCATAGTTTACATACATGCTTCGTGTAAATGGTTGTTGACGGGTAATAGTTTACTCCAAGATTGCTTCCTGAAGATTGAGAAATTTTTTTAGGCCAAAAAAAAAATTGTATATGCAAACGTATATTATGGGGACCCAAGGGCCAAAGAAGGGAAGTATCGTTATAGCTTTCAATTGTTCCTCAAGAAGGAGTATCTATGGCCTGAGGAGTGAGGTGGTCCGAGGATGAAGTAGGTGCCTCAAGGGTTGAATGAGATCTTTGTGAGAAGTTTTTTGTAAAAGTCTCACCTGTTTCTCTGCATTAAATGGTTGGCAACAACTTTATCGGCTACATTAATGAGAAAGTGACCTGACCAATGGATCCACCGCTTAACAGCTCCTTCCACCACCTTCACTAGAAGTCTAATAGGACAAGTGTCATATGGAGATTTGAAAAAAATTAAAGATGGAGGGTTAGGATGCAAGATGCCATGGAGTATATAAAGGAAATAGACTTTCAAATAAAGGGGATCTAATGAGAATTGAGAGGGGGAGATCACAAATAGATCAGTAGTTGAGAGAGAGTGAACAATATTTGTAACAATTAAGAACATTGTCCTCGGGCAAGCTTGGAAAGATCCATTCACATATTCAAACCTTAGGCCTCTGGTCTTTCTTTCTCTATTTGTGTTTTCGGGCGAAGCTCAAACTTGTTCATCCCACTCTCTATACAAATATCTATTGATTTGAGCCAAGTTTAAGAATTCCAATTTCACTATTTTCAGTGGGCCTGAGTTGTCAAAATTTCGTGCCCTTACATATATAATTTGGGATTAAAAAAAAATTATTGTTATACTAACCAATTATTTGCTATTATGTGGCGGTTGTAGTTGTGGTGGTTGTGATTGTTATTTATTGTAGTGGATATATTATTTTATTGTAGTGGATATATTATTTTATTGTGTTGTTTATATTATTTTATTGTGTTAAAAACTAAAATAAAACTACTGATGGTAGATGTTTTATAAAATTAGAAGGTAAAATAGATAAAATAGCTTTTTGTAGTGCTAAATAGCTAAATTTATGGCTTCACTAATGTGGATTCTCTCTCTCTCTCTCTCTCTCTATATATATATATATATATATATATATATATATATATATATATATATATTGGGGAAGAGTGTAACAAAAATTGTTCCCGTATTTTTCACTTTTCTTCTCATTTCCATACATTAAAATGCCTAAATTTTTTTCTACACCCCATTGCTATATTTAAGAAAGTCACGTCTACCTGTACCATTCTAGGTGAAAATACACTTTTGGTCATTACATTTTGGGCTTAATTTTGATTTTGTCCCTAACGTGATTTTACGCCTAATTAAATCCCTGAAAACAGAAAATCATAGTCATTTTGGTCCCTGCTGTCAACTAGCTAATAGAAAAGTCCTGCATGGCATACAGAGTGCATGGTTTGTACACTAATATTGACGTGACTAATAAAATAATAATAATAAAAAGTTTATTTAGCATTTAAAAAATGTCACGTCAACATATCTATTAATAAGAAAAACCACATTGGAAAAAGAATAAAAGAAAATTATAAACTTATGATTTTTTTAAAAATAAAGTAATTAATTTAATTTCTTTTTTTTCATTATTTTTTTTTGGAAAAACGTGTTCTTCCTAAAACATGATTGTTCATGTTCTTGAAACCCGGCAAATCGATAAAAGAAGATGATCAAAATAGTGAAACCAAAACCAAAACCAAAACCAAAACAGAAGTCACCAATCTGAGATTAAACTGATCAAACCTATATGAAAAAAAAAATCAAAAATCAAAACCCATCAACCCATCAAACTCATATGAAACCAAAACCAAATCAAATCCAACAAACCCATATGAAACCAAAACCAAATCAAACCGATCAAACCGATCAACCTATCTATCACCACAAATCTCTATTTCCGTTTCTTAACCACCAACTACCATTGATCTCAACCTCACTCAGCAAATCACCTATCTCTCTCTCTCTCTCATTTGAGTTTCTTGGTTTCACATTCACCTCCACCCCTCTCCACCTCCACCACCAACACCCATGGAAACCTAGAAAAAGAAAAGGATTAAAAGCTTGAAAAAGTCAGATAGAGGGATTTGAAAAGAAAGAAAAAAAGAAAGTCAGAGATTAAGAGAGAGAGACAGAGGTATCAAAGAGAGAGGGATTGAGAACTTGAACAAAGAAAGAAGAAAAAAGAAAGATACAAACACACACACGCACCAAGAGAGAGGAAGGAGAGCAATCATGGATCTAGAAAGAGTGAAAAAGAAAGAAAGATACAAACAAAACATATAAACCAAGGGAGAGAGAAGAGAGAAGAGAGAATCAAGGATCGGAAAAGAAAGAAGAAGAAGGATACCAAACACAAGAACCAAGAGAGAGTGAGAGATAAGATTTATTTATTTATTAATTTATTTTTGTTTTGATATTGATTTTTTGGTTTATGTTAAACGAAAGAAGAAAATGAAATAGATAGTGTAAGGGCACAATTTGAATCCTAAGCCCAAGAAGTAACAAGGTTAGGGCCCAAAGAGCCCAACACAACGAATTTGTAAAGAGTGAGCTAAAAACTAAGTTTCAATGAATTGGACAACGCTCACAGTGGATTAAGGATAGTAAGAAAGTAAATAAAAACAAGCTTTACGCAAAAAAATCTTTCCTCGGCAAAATCTGAGGAGAGTAGTTCTTGAATATATTTTTTCAGACTTTGTTACAATTTTAATTCTTGTTGCTACAATGCCTTCTTCACTGATTTTCAGATGAATCTCCCCCCTTTTCTAGAGGATCTTTTACATTATATAGCATCTTTCAGCTGATCTTGGCCATCCATTTGTTGATTATGTAGGCCACTACTCGAGTGCTTATCCCATCAGATGCCCTCCTAAATCTTTTGTGAGTTGCGGTAACCAAGACAGCATTGTTTATGGGTCTTCTCCACATAAATGCGGTCAGGGGGTTTGGTAGGGTGCATTAAATGTGGTGGCAGCTACCATCCTTCTAGTCACGTCAGGGCTAACCCCCTCTCTGAAGTTGTTCCTCTATAGTGTGGCCTATTCTGGTGATGTGCCATTGACCTGGCCATGGCTCGCCTATCTGGCCTTACTGTCCGAGAGTATGGTCTCCTGAAAACTGCACCAGACTCCTCAGCCTTGGGTATGACACGTGGCATTATTACTTTATTAAATTTCTGTATCCCACAATAACCCCTCAAAACTCTAGTTTTTCCTCTTTGTCTGAGGAGAAAAATGGGGTTTTGACCTTGGGTAATGGGTGCCACATGCTTTTTTGAATTTCCCACGTCAGAACGTCACTTCGCATCAATGTTGTTAGGACATATGTAGTTCAAGTTTGTTAACATATGTCGCTATTTTATGTAGTTGGCTAATCCTTTGACAAAACGCACTTTACTTGTATTTGGATAGATCTAGGATGTGTTTAATACTTCAAAGAACATGTTGTTCAAGTTTAGTATTAAAACCATGAAGATTGGACCAAGAAACAAGTGAAGAAAAAGTGTGTACTAAAGCTGGACACCTGGTGGACACCTGGCGGATAGCTGCTGGACACCTGCGGACAGATAGCTATCTATCGAGCTATCTATCGAGGTATCTATCGAGATTTAATGAGGCTCGACAGCTGCCCGATCGATCGAGGTATCTAGGTTACGGGAATTGAGATTTCCAGATCTGATTTTTGGGCCAGGCTTTTGTATTTGTGTAGGGTTTCTTTTCTCACAACCCTAGGCATATATAAAGCATATTTTTGAGGCCGTCACACAAGAGAATACAAGGAGAACATATGCAAAAGGTGACCGAAGCCTAATTCTCTCTGAAAGAAGCTACTGCGTCTTTGCGCCTTAGGGTTTTGTAACCAAGTGCTTCTTAATCTTCATCGTGTGTATGAAGTGAAGAACTTTGCAGCCAACATTCTTCTTCCTCAAGTTGGTGAGTGAGTCACGTACTGGGATTCGTGCAAAGGAGTTAGTCACGCATTGGGATTCGTGCATCAAAGGGTGGCATTCATATATTGAAGAGTTCAGAGGTTCTGAAGCAGTAGAAGGTTTCTGCTGTGAGTTCATCTACGGGGATTGTAGAGTCTAGGGACAAAGGTTTTGTACTAGATCTGAAGCTTCTCTTTACTATAGTGAATTGCTTTTCGGGAAGGTTTCCCCCCAGGTTTTTTTCTGTGAAACTGGTTGGTTTCATTGGTTTTCCTGGGTCATCATATCTTGTCTTATTTATTTTTCCGCTGCACTTAGTTTTGACATGATATTGATATTTGTTGTTTTAACAAGTTTTATGCATAATAAATCTAATCAACAACTTGGGTTTAAAACTTGTTAATTCTATTAACCGGGGTCTAAATTTCCCAACAAATGTTATGAATACCGTTTCAGTGCCCGTTCCGGTTTGTCTATTGGAACGGAATATTTCGGCATCAGCTTATTTCGAAGTACTGTTTTAGAATCACCACTTTATACACACACACACACACACACACACACACACACACACACACACACACACACATAATAGCTTTTTTTTTTTTTTTTTTTTTAATAATTATTTATATATATATATATATATAAATATTTTGCTTAGTAATTAATAAAAAAAGTTAATAATCAATGCTATTCTTAATCCAACTTTATATATGTAATATCCTTTAATAAATGTAATATAGTGCTTTAAAAGAAATACTACCATAATAATAAATTAATTAGCCTGATTATTTTAAAATTCAATTTTGGGTATTTTTGTAAATAAACAAACATTGATGGATATTTATATACTAGGAAGCTTCTAGGAAGCCCCATATTCACCTAACCCCACTCCATCTCCCATGTGCAATGACTTTCTCCTCCACTCTTATTTTTCTGCATTTCAAATTCCCATCAGTTACTTACAAGTTCTTGGAAAGTTTCAGAGACCCAAAAAGAAGTTTAAGTGCAGCATTGAAGAAGAAAGTTTTAAACACAACTAAAACTTGAGCTTCCTCCACAATTGCTCTAAATATCTATTCTCTCTCTCTTTTTTTTTTTTTTTTTCCTTCCAAACCATTTGGTAGCTCCATAGAAGATCTGATTTGAACTTCTTCAAGCGATCAATGCTAGGTGGAAACATGCTGTGCTGATGGGTTTTTTTTTTTTTTTTTTTGCTGCTTAAAACAGCTACATTTTGGCTGAAATTGACAAGAATCAACTAGAATGGCCGGAATGACCCGAAACTGTCCGGAATTGGACTTGAGGTGGAATGAGTGGTATTAGTGTTCTAGATTGCATCTTGGTACAAAATATTCTGGCCATTCCGACCGGAACGGAACAGATTTAACAACATTACTTCATATGTCCTGTAACCGCTCCTGATGCTTCAAAGTCTGTAATGTCTCATTTAATGCACCATGTGGCGCCTTATCCCCCACATCCTATGGTGAGATGGAGATCCTACGGCTAGTATTTTTCCTCTAAATTTGGGCGAGGTAATCCCCGCCCAATTCTTCCTCCTATATAAGGCATTTGGGGGATTCATTTCTCCCATTTTCCAAACCTTCAAACTTTCAAGAAGCTCCTGAAGTGACTCTTGTCATTACTTTTGTAAGTTCTTTTATTCTTAGGTTCTTTTTTCCTTGGTCAATCTCCTTGGCCTTTTGTTTTCTATTTCTTCTTCACAAAAATTCTTTTCCTTTTCCTTGGTTCGCTTAGATGGGTAGGTTCGTCCACTTAGTAGATACTCCTGCAGGTATGGAGGGGTTTAGGACCCTATATCATATTCCTTAGGGCGTCTCCTTGCAGGTATTGCCTTCTAGGTGGGTAGCATACCCTCGGAAAGGAGGAAGAGGTCGTTATTCCCATGATCGCCTTCGTAGAACGGGGAATGAGGCTTCCCATGGGTAGAGTGACCAAGGACTTCCTAATCACCATAGGATATGCCCTCATCAATGCGCGCCTAACCTGTTTAGAGTCTTAGGTAGTGTAGACACTCTCAACAAGCAAATGAGTTTGGGCCTTACTTGGCACGACATTGTTTGGATGTACAAGTGCCATCTGCTTGTAGTCTCGGGCTATTATCTTAAGTCTAGGTCTTTAGACGTTAGGCTTATCTCGTGTCTACCAAATCCAACAAGGGCTTGAAAGATGACTTTCTGATCATCTTGGGTGAATGGCATGACTGTCTTCACTACCCAACCCAAGAGGGAGCACTAGGTGGGGTACCCTAGGTTTAGGTTCTTTAATACGAGAATTATATTTGTAGTTTGCTTCTTTCTTCAGTTATTTAGTAGTTTGTTTCCTTCTGACTGATGACTCATTTTTCTAATTGTGGTTTCACTTCTTGGCTTTTTTTTTTTTTTTGTAGATAAAAGATATGTGGCTCTCAATCTTAGCTTTGTCAATGCTCCAGATCTCAACAGAGTGCTGAGATCCAAGGTGTTCGTGAGCAAGGATTGACACCTGAGAGCTTTCCACCTTATCCTTGACTTCAAACCCCTGTACGATAAGTTTCTAAACGTGGGCAACTCGATTAGAGCAGGTGATCCTCGGCTGTCTCAAATTGACGTTTCGGCGCCCGAATTTCTAGCCCAAGAAGGTATTATGCAGGTCGAGTTGCCCTCCCATTGTTCTCCCAGTGAAGAATCGGTTCCGAGAGAAGAGACAACTTCTTTGCGCCTGTCACTCGAGGCAAAGATAGACCAATTGTAGCTCGAGGAAGAGAGGGAGGAGTAAGGAGAGCTTGTGATTCAAGTCTTGGATTCAGAAGACAAGCTTGACAAATCTTCAAGCATTCGTGCCTACAGACTCATCGTTGCGCGTATAGCCAACAGTTTGAAAGATGAAGAAGAAGAAGAAGAAGAAGAAGAAGAAGAAGAAGAAGAAGAAGAAGAAGAAGAAATGTTGCTGGAAAGGAAGAGGGGCCTTTGTGAACTCCTAGTGGGCAGAGCCAAGGGGTTGGCACCCAAGGATGCGTTGGGGTCCCAACGTCCTCCTTCTTCTCCTCCTTCTCCTTTAGCTAACCCCTTCGCTCCTGCCAATCTGAAGAAGCGGAAGAAAGATAAAGAGGTGGCCAAAGAGGGGGAGTTGGTCCCCTAAAATGAGGGGGTTCCTCCAAAGCTTCCATAGACGGCCAAGAGCAAGGGAAGGGCTTCCTCAACAGGGGGTAGGGAGGCTGATCACGTAGCCGAGGTGTGCCCACTGAACTCGACGTGGAACCCTTAGCTGGAGTTGGACGGGGTTTCTATACCATAAAAGTCCACTATCAGGGAGTTCTAGAGAGGAAATGCTCACTACTTTACCAATGCCCCGAAGCAACCCATCTTGTTGCTGAATGACATGACTGCTTTGCGAAACCTGAAGCAGCAGGATCTAGTTTTGTCCTTGAAGAGTGACTTAGCCTTGGTAAGTTTTTCGACGCACCTTTCTAACTTCATGCGAGGTTGTATTTTTCTTATTTGATAGAACATTCCTTTTTCATTTTTGTGCAAGCCATCCAAGAGGTATTCATGGCTAAAGAGTGGGTGAAAGATGCCTAGAACGAGGCTAAGCTCGCGGATAATCCTCGTGCAGAGACCAATAAAGCTTTAGGCACCGCTGACTAGAAGAACAAGGAGCTTACTACGAAGCAAACTGCTAAAGAGAGGGGAAGGAAGAGTGCTGAGGCTGGCCTCAAAAATGCTTAGACGCAAGCAGAGGAGTAGTGTCAAAAGCTCCACTCCATGGAGATAGAGCTGGCCACGACCAAGCAGCAGGAGGTGGACTTGAAGGCAGAGCTGGAAAAGGCTAAGAAGTTTGCCCAGGTGGCTTAGGTGGCTGCAGATGTTGCAGGGTAGAAGTTTTATGACCTCAGAGTGCAAGAGACTGAGGCCCGCCCAATTGATGAGTTGGCTAGGGTCTGTAGGGATTACTGCCTCGAGGTGTGGATTGAGGCCCTAAACTTGGCTGGAGCTCTTGCTAACTTGGAGTGGAGGATGGCTGAGAATGTGTAATATCTAGAAGACCTCTGAGAAGCTCTTAAGGCAGCTTTAGGCCTTGGGACGGATGTTGCCCTTGCTACAACTACACATGAGCAGCTTCCAACCACCTAGGCCTCTCTTCCTCCTCTCGAGACCTCCAAAAGGCCTGGCAAGGCTGGTGACCAAGGCCAGGGGGTGGAAATGGCCAAGGGCAAGGAGGTTGGCCAAAGTAGAGCTCGGCCAGAGGATAAGGGCAAAAGCAAGGAAGCTAAAACTCTGCTAAAGGCCCAGAGGCTGATCAAGGCAAGGAAGCTGCTCCTAAGACAAAGGAGTTTGAGCCGATCAAGCCTCAAGCCGTGGCCCAGGAGAAGAAGGCCACCTCGGGCAAGGCTGTTGATCCTCTCGTTTCCTAGCCAGCCAGTAAAGAAGATCCTCCTCTAGCCAAGGCTTAGCTTAGGATTTTTCTCTCTTTCTTTGTACTTTTCTTTTTGTTGTGGCAGTCTGCCATGATTTATGATATATCTTTCTTTTTGATTAATGAAAAGACATTAACTTTTGCTTTATGACAAGTGAACTTTCATTTTCCCTGCAATGTTTGTCTCTGATTGGATGTAGTAATTGTTCTGTCTATTGCTGAGAGGTTAGATTGATGATGCTTCTAAGGGTGGAAACCCACACTTTAACAAAAAGCCAACAATGATGAATTGTTGTTAATTTAAGTAAATCAATCCCATGTAAATAGTGAGAAAAATAACTATGTATTAGTACTAAAAATTGCTTAATCAATAGGAATGTTTAAGCTCTTAGAGAAAAATAAGTATGTGTTAGTACTAAAAATTGCTTAATCAATAGGAATGTTTAAGCTCTTAGAGACAAACGAAAAACTTAGTAGAAAAAGGGGTGTTTAAGGTCTCTCATTTTAAGAGTACCTTATGAATGTACCTTTAGACTCCTTTAATCAAAACCTAGGGTGAGTCCTTGTTTTCTCATGATGGTGCATATGCCGAGGACTCATCCTTGGTGAAATTGTGAGGAGTTATTTTACTTAAGGTATGTGGTTCGAGGGACCTAGCCGAGGTTCTACTTAACTCTTTGAGAATTTATTGATGTGTTGATTTACCCAATGTATGTAATTCGAGGAACCAAACATGACTAAAGTTCGGTTTAACCCTTAGAGAATTTATTGAGGTGTTAATTTACCCAAAGTATATGGTCCGAAGAATCAAGCATGACCAATATTCTGTTTAACCCTTAGAGAATTTATTGAGGTTTTAATTTATCCAAGGTATATTGTTCGAGGAACTAGGCATGACTAAGATTTTGTTTAACCCTTAAAGAATTTGTTGAGGCATTAACTTACCCAAGGTATGTGGTCCGAGGAATTAGGCATGACCAAGGTTCTGTTTAACCCTTAGAGAATTCACTGAGTCATTGATTTACCAAAGGTATGTGGTTTGAGGAATCAGGAATGACCAAGATTCTATTTAATACTCAAATAACGTCACAAATAAAAGAATGACAGAACTTCCTTTCATTAATAATAGTACATTCGTAGCTTATTTACATTTGAGGGGTGGGGCACAACATTCTTGTCTAGATCTTCTAAGAAGTATGCACCTATACTAGTTACCAAGGTGATACGGTATGACCTCTTCTAATTAGACCCTAACTTTCCCAATGCTGGTTTTTTTTTTTTTTTTTTTGCAGTTCCCACCACCTTCCTTAACACCAAGTCTCTAGGGGCTAACGGTCTTAACTTCACATTTAAGTTATACCCCTGTTTGAGTTTCTGTTGATAATATGTTAATTGAACCATGTCATTTTCTCTCCATTATTCAACTAAATCTAGATTATTTTCTAGTAAGTTGTTATTGCTGTTTGGAGTGAATAAGCTTGTACTCAGCGTTGGGAATCCAGTGTCAAGAGGAACCACAGCCTCAGTCCTATAAGTCATTGAAAATGGTGTTTCTCCTGTGGACCTATGAGTGGTAGTTTGATATGTCCAAAGAACATGTGGTAATTCTTCCACCCATTTACCCTTTGCATCATCCAACCTCTTCTTGAGTTCATTCACTATGACTTTATTGAAAGCCTTAGCTTGTCCATTCCCTTGTGGATAAATCAAAGTTGAGTACCTATTCTTGATCCCCTATTCGCAACAGTACCTTTTGAAAGCTTTGCTATCAAAATGAAGCATATTGTCTGGGATGAGGGTGTGAGGAATCCCAAATTGAGTGGCAATATTCTTCCATACAAACCTCTTGGCACCCACGTCTCTAATATTTGCTAGTGTCTCCGCTTCAACCTACTTGGTGAAGTAGTTAGTGTTGACCAAAAGACATCTTTTATTTCCTGTTGCTTTAGGGAATGACCCTACAATATCCAAGCCTCATTGAGCGAAAGACCAAGGACTAGATAGAGGGTTAAGCGCATCCCCTGGCTGATGAATGTTTGGAGCAAATCTCTGGCATTGGTCACACTTCTTCACGTATTTTTGTACTTCCTTTCGCATATTTGGCCACCAATATCCCTAAGTGAGGGCCCTGTGAGATAATGATCTGCCTCCTGTATGACTTCCATAAATCCCTTCATGTATCTCTTCTAGGAGTGGTTCTACCACTTCAGGATGGATGCATAGCAAATATGGTCCAGAGAAAGAGTGCTTGTACAACTTCTGATCCTTGGACAACCACAACTGAGGAGCTTTTCTTCATACCTTATTGGCCTCCCCCTTCTCTTCGGGCAAGATGTCATTCTTAAGGAATAGCACAATAGGATCCATCCAACTAGGCCCTACCCTAACTTGATGAATCTGAGCCTTTTCCCTTTTCATCTCAGTGGGCTTACACAAATCCTCGACTAGGATAATTCGAGGTAGGCCCTACGCTGAGGAGGTTGCAAGAGTGGTAAGAGAATCTGCATGCGTGTTTTTGCTTTTAGGGATTTGTTGTAAGGCAAAAGACTTGAACTCTGATTGCAAGTGCCTAACTTGACTCAAATATCCTTGCATCCTCAAATCCCTGGCTTCCTATTCTCAATTCACCTAGCCAACAACCAACATTGAATTTGAAAATGCCTCTATTGTTCTTCCTCTTATTTTCTAAACCATTTCCATCCTAACCTGCAAAGTTTCATACTTGGTCTCATTGTTTGTGGGCGAGAAGCCCAGCCTTAAGGATTTCTCAATAGTGATCTTCTCAAGAGATACCACAACTAGCCCCACTTTAGATCCCCTTTGATAAGCTACACCATCAACGTATACCCTCCATGTTAAAGGTTCTTGCAAGGACACTATCCTAACTAATTTTTCATCCATGTTCTGCTTTTCTCCCTTCTCTTCTAGTGGAGATTTAGCAAATTCAGCCACCAAATCTGCAAGGATCTAACTCTTAACAGAGGTACAAAGCATATACTTAATATCAAAAGTCCCTAGGATTGTCCACCATTAGGCAATTCTTCTCGTGTAATCAGCTCTCTGAAGTAGGGATTGAAGAGGAAGTTGGGTTAAAATTACAATTATGTGAGCTTGGAAGAAATGAGGGAGCTTACGTGTAGCATGCACCACTGCCAAAATGGCCTTCTCTAGTGGTAGGTAATGAACCTTTGCTTTAAGCAATAAGTTGCTCACATAATAAACTGGTCTTTGCACTCCGCTGTCAACTCATATTAGTACTAAGCTCATTGCATGGGAGGCTATAGCAACGTAAGCAAACACCTCCTCCTCTTCGGGCTTGGACATAATAGGTAACCAAGAAAGATATTCCTTTAGCTGTTGGAAGTCCAGGGCACACTCCTCGGTCCATTCAAATCCTTTCCACTTATGCAACAATTAGAAGAAAGGCCTACACCTATCTGCCGACTGAGAGATGAATCAGTTTGGAGTAGCAGTCATCCTTGTCAACTTTTGGACCTCTTTGGGATTTCGAGGAGGTTGCAAATTGTTGATTGCCTTAATTTGATCAAGGTTGATTTCAATTCCATGATGAGTGACTATGTAGCCCAAAAATTTACTCGAGCCAACGCCAAAAGAACACTTGGAAGCATTGAGGAGCAGTTTGTGCCTCCTTAGTATTTCAGAAATGCTCCTGGGGTCACACGCATGCTCAGAAACTACCTTACTTTTCACCACTATATCATTTATATAAAACTCAATATTTTTTCCTAGTTATCGCTCGAACATCCTGGTCATCATCCTCTAGTAAGTAGACCCTGCATTCTTTAATCCAAAAGGCATTACCTTGTAATAGTAGTTTTTAGTAGGTGCAACAAAAGCTGTCTTCTCCTGATCATCCAAAACTAATGGTATTTGGTAGTACCCTTGAAAGGCATCTAAAAAACTCATTCGAGGATGACCCACAGTTATATCCACTAATTGGTCTATCCGAGGCTTGGGGAAGGGGTCCTTTGGGCAAGCCTTATTCAAATCCATGAAGTTTACAAATACTCACCACTTCCTACTTTTCTTCTTCACCACCACTGTATTGGCCAACCACTCAGGGTAAAACACCTCTTTAATAGCCCTTGCTCGCTTGAGCTTGGTCACTTTCTCTCTAACGGCATCAGAATGCTCCTTAGATGAGTGACAAGGTGGTTGCTTTTTGGGGATGGCAGATAGATTGACATTTAAGTGATGGCAAATGAAGTTTGGATCCACCCCAAGAGCTTCATAAGCGTTCTACACAAACACATCGATGTTTCTCGTAATAAATAATACTAGCTCCTTCTTCTCCTAAGGAGGTAACTGAACTCTAACCTGGAAGAACTTACCCTTATCATCACCAATAACAACTTTTTCTAGCTCTTCTCATCTTGCCTTTCCTACCACCATGTTCGCGGTCCACATTGGCACCTTTGATAGCTATAAACCGTGCTCAGTAGTAGCCGAGGACTCACCTCTAGCTTGATTCCTGATTATAGCCATTAAACACTGCTTGGCCATAGACTGGCTTCTAACGAGCTCCTCGACCCAATCCCTTGACGGATACTTCACCTTCAAGTACAGGGTGGAAGACACAGCCCCCATGGTGGAGAGCCAAGGTCTTGCCACAATAACAGTATAGGGGGAGTACGCGTCTACCACGATGAAGTTCACTTCCACGACCTCTGACCCTGTCTGAACAGGTAGCTTAATTTAGCCTTTCAGAAAGACAATCTTCCTATCAAACCCTATTAGAGGGGAGTCATAGTAGGTCAGGTCCTCGGGCCTCAGCTTCAACCCCTTATACAGGTCAGGGTATATGATCTCTGCACCGCTACCCTGATTTACCAACACCCTCTTCACGTCATACCTTCCAATCCTAAAAGTAACTATCAAGGCATTATCATGTGGCTGTAAGGTTCCAACTTTATTCTTAACGGAAAAGCTCAAAGCTGGTCGGGCCTCCAATCTACCCCTCTTCGAATCAGAGGGTGAGTCCTCTGTAGATGGCCGAGCTATAAACATTACCCTAGATGGCTGAGAGCTAGTACTTCTTGGAGTAGCAAGAATTACACTGATTATAATCAAAGGTGGTCTTGTAGAAGCATCTCTCTGAGCTCCCGACCCTGCCTGACCACCTTGTCCGTTGGGTTGATACAAGAATTACTTTAACTTTCCACTTCGGACTAGCTACTTCAGGTGACTCCACAAAGTCTTGCAATCTTTTGTGGTGTGTTCTCGCTCCTGGTGGTATTGGCAATGAAGGCTTTGGTTGTGCTTTGCGGGGTCTCCTCCCATCTTATTTGGCCATTTAAAGTATGACTCATTTTCAATTTTTTTTCAGGATTTGATGTACTGGCTATTTGAACATCGTGTTAACCACTTGAGCAGCAATAGATCCAGATTATCCGGCAAAATCTCTTTGAGGACGGTTATTGTTGTACCCGTCCGACCTAAAATCTCTTCTATCTTGAGGGATCACCTTAGCCTTCCCTTTCCATTGCTGTTGATCCTCCTCAACCCGCTTATACTCGTCAATACAGTTCATAAACTGACGCACACTCCTAGCAGGCTTCCTAGTCAACGACTTTCTGAGATCATGCTTGGCAGGTAGGCTAACCTTGAAATTCCTTATAATCACATTATCAAAGTTCCTATCTATCTCATTAAACATCTCCCAGTATCTGTCAGAATACGTCTTTAGGGTTTCCCCTTCCTGCATAGTCATAGATAACAGGGAGTCTAAAGGCCGAGTAACTCTACTACAAGTTACAAAACAAGAACCAAAGGCTCTTGTAAGTTCCTTAAAGGATTTAATAGAGCTTTCCTTTAGACCATCGAACCATCTCATCGCCACAGGCCCCAAATTGGATGGGAACACCTTGCATATTAAGGTCTCATTCTTTGAGTGAACAGTCATTCTTTAGTTGAAGTGGCTAACTTGCTCTACAGGGTCTGTTCTGCCATTATACATAGTGAATGTTGGTTGAGTAAACTACCGAGGAGGTCTTCTTACCTCAATCATATAGGTAAAATGTGACTTAGAAATTTGATTCAGAGCCCTGTTCATAGCATCGTTGCCTAGGCCTTCGTGAGACGGACTCTTCCCTCTTTGCCTATCATAGCCCTCCTCATCACACGAAAAAGACTCACTAGAAAGAGTTCTTGACCTAGGCCAGTAGCTATTATCAATATCATTACCAGAAGAATGGTTTGAACTTGAAGGAGTTCCTCTATATCACTCACGGCGTAATCTCCTTTGCCATTGGTCTATCTCTAGATGCAGGCTTCTAGTGTTTTCCTTATAAGAGATGTGACTCCCAACTCGAGATTGGCTCCTACTGGTGTGTGTGGTGTGCACATTAACCTCCTAGTCCCTTCCTCATTCAAGATTGAGAAAATGATCTTGACGTTGGGAACCAACTGACTCTTCTTGATTAGGCCCTGAGCCTACCATAGCTGAATGTTGATCTCAATAAAGCCCAAGACCCTACATATGGCACCAATTGTAAAGGCACCGCTTGAATCCTAACCCTAAGAAGTAACAAGGTTAAGGCCCAAAGAGCCTAACATAATGAATTTGTAGAGAGTGGGCTAAAAACTAGGCTTTAATGAATTGAACAATGCTCACAGTGGATTAAGGATAGTAAGAAAGCGAAGAAAAACAAGCTTTATGTAAAGAAATCATTCCTCGGCAAAATTTGAGGAGAGTAGTTCTTGAATAAATTCTTTCAGACTTGGTTACAATTTCAGTTCTTGTTGTTACAGTGTCTTCTTCACCGATTTTTAGATGAACCTCCCCCCTTACCTAGAGGATCTCTTACATTGTATAGCTTCTTTTAGTTGATCTTGGCCCTTCATTTGTTGATTATGTAGACCATTACTTGAATGCTTGTCCCATTAGATGCCCTCCCAAAACTTTTGTGAGTTGCGGTAACCAAGACAGCATTGTTCATAGGTCTTTTCCACATAACTGTGGCTAGGAGGTTTGGTGGGGTGCATTAAATGTGGTGGCAGCTATCATACTCCAGTCACGTTAGGGCTAACCCCCTCTTTGAAGTTCTTCCTCTACAGTGTGGCCTCAATTTACCACGTAGGACTTTGTTGTTAGTGGGTTGACAGTAGGAACAAAAATGAAAATGATTTTCTATTTTCAAAAACTAAAATAGGCGCAAAATCAATTTAGGGACCAAAATGAGATTAGGCCCAAAATGTAGGGACCAAAAGTATATTTTTGCCTAGTTTCTTTGACTAATAATATCCAACAACTTGGAAATCTATGTTGATACTTTGTTTGGTTGCTGAGAAACAATTGATGAAAAGTGAAAAGGATAAAGAAGTGAAGAGAAATGGCATGACCGGGGAATGTTGATTTATTTGCAACATTTTTAAAATATAAATAGTGACAAAGGTTTTATAAAAAAAAGAAGGATAGCATATATATATATATATATATATATATATATAAAGATGTATTATATGTTGTAGTTGTATCGAGTGTACACATTTCTCTTCTTTAAAAAAAAAATGTGTACAAATTTTTCTTTATTATTATTGTCGTTGTTAACTTATTATTATTATTATTTTCACTCCTTCTGTCAGGTGAAATGCTGTAAAGATATTCACACAATATCTCAGTTAACATTTTAAAATGAAGGATTTGGGTGCCCTTTGTCACATCCTTGACCTTTAGGTCTCTTCATCATTCTATATATGGCAAATATCTTACCCATATCAATTATACTTCAAAGGCCCGTTTTGGATTGAGGGGGAAGTAGGGGGGAATAGAATAGAGTTTGTTGAAAATAAGCTAATTTTGGATTAATTCTATTCTACTCTACTTTACTCTCTCTCCCTCACTCTCAATTTAGTCGGACCACAAATCTCCTTTCAAGCTGGCCTCACAAACAACCTTATAGTCAATACAACTATTGAGTACAATGCTAGCTTAAGTACTTATAATGGCGAATCACTTCATGACATTACACTTTACTAACAATTGGTTGGGAGTCTAGTGTATCTCAACGTCACGCGACCAAAGATCTCCTATGTAATAGTTCCGCGGTCTTCTCACTCTGCTACCATCCTTTTCATCTTATGGTATCTGAAAAACGCATTGTTCCATGAGCTTTATTTCTCGTTCACATTACCACTAACACTCTGGGCCTACATCGATGCTGACTAGACTGGAAATCCTATACACAATAGTTCAATTATTGGATTTTGCTTTCTGCTTGGCGATTTATTGATGGCTTGGCATAGAAAAAAGCGAACTTTAGTTGCTCGTTCCAGCATAGAAGCAGAGTGTAGAGCACTTTGTTGACACTACCTTAAAACTCTTGTCGTTACAACGGATTTTGTAAGATCTAGGTGTCTTGTCCACTAATATAATGTGACAATCAGAGTGCAAAACAAATTGCACTCAATAATGTCTTTCATAAGCGTACTAATTAAATACATTGAAATTAACTACTATTTTGTTTAGAGTAATGCTAGGGGTACTAAAATTGTACAACTTGTACCATAACTCTTTTACGTGGCGAGTTGTAAGTGGTAGAAGTGTGATGGTGCACTCACAACTCGTTACATGAGCAAGTTGTGACATAAGTTATGCTATTTTATGTGTCTCTAACATTACTCTTTTGTTTATCACCACTTATTTCCGGGTAACCTTGAAGTTATTCTTTATTTTCTTCTATGATAATTTGCTTGACATCTTCATGAAATTCCTTCAACATGATGTTGTATCGAAATTCAAGTTGGTCTTTAGTGTAGATTGTGTCAAGGGAAAGTTGACTAAACAGAGGAAGTTTGAGGCTGCCAGAGATATCCATGGTCCTTCTTCTACTCCATCTTGTGGTGGACAACGGCACTCCCCCACAATCCAACTTAAGTTTGAATGGGCTGTTAAAATTAAAAGCCTAAGAGCCCAAGTCCCAAACTATAGATTGTCTAGGCTTAGTGTATTTGTATATTATACAACCCCTGTACTACAACTGTAATATTATTATTAACTTATTTATTTTTGCTAATTATTATTGTTGTTGTATCATATTTTATCATTGTACTGTTGTATTTTTATCCTCTTCTATATGCCAATACAAATGCATCCCATTTTCGTTTTCTAAGACAGATATCCAATTCAATCTTCACAAACACGACATGAGCTATATATTCATTAAAAAATTAGTATTAATTTAACAAAGCTCGACAACCATAAATCTTTTTGTATGATACGTTACACTCAAACCGTC
The DNA here is from genome assembly GCA_032878915.1 of Castanopsis chinensis. Taxonomy (NCBI): domain Eukaryota; kingdom Viridiplantae; phylum Streptophyta; class Magnoliopsida; order Fagales; family Fagaceae; genus Castanopsis; species Castanopsis chinensis. The sequence continues at coordinate 4,762,115 of JAVQMG010000115.1, read as the reverse complement.
CAATATTCATATTTTGTTTACTTGTCATGCAAATCAACTAGAGTATGGGACCAGCTTGTCACTTGAGTAAAAAGCTTACAATGCTTTGCTGCTACTTGCAAAAGATAAGATGCAATTTGGCCGAAAGAAAGTTGACTCCAATTAAAGAAGGAATAATGTTTTATCCAACGTAAAGAGAACTCAACAAAGTTTTTGTTTCACAGATTCAAACTAACCCACGAAACCTAACAAAGTATCAATAGTAAGCTAGCCTTCACTCATTTCTGTGATGCTCAAGTTGCCTCCATATCGTCAAGGCATCAAGAGGGAAGAGTAAGACAAACAAGGTATATAATTTTCATTCTCCACCACAATGCGTGTCAAAAATCAGTGTCAAAGACAAAACTCTAATAAAATCTTTGATCGAAACAGATATATCCCAAGCCATTTTTTTATATAGAAAAAACTAAAATAATTATTGATAAAAGCAATCGTTCGCATCCAATATTCACAAAACTAACAAGATCATAAAATAAATAAATAAATAAATAAAAAGGATAAAGGAACAAAATTTGAAAATATCATGATCAAATCAAAATCTTGGTCATGAATTTTGAACATCATCAATTATCATAATCTATTCAATTACGTCTAGTGCATTGAACCGATATAATACAGACATGCGGTAAGTATTAGATAACGGATATACGACTGCATCGTATCGGGTCACGTGCAGAAACACTGAACCTACTAAACTAGTGGAACTAATTTTCATCATTAATCAAAATATAGGTCGCCCCAACCTCTGACGTGGGCTTTGTTCCCCTGCGGCAATCTTAGTCTGCACTCTCTCAAACTCGGAAACCCCACATGGTATTGTTATACCACCCGGATGATTGAACCCGTATACATTCTCAGCCCCCTTTAACAGCTCCCCAAACAGTGGGTGATTGAAATACATCACAGGCACCAAATACCTATGCGTGTAATCATTTGATTCGCCCACGTAGACCGCCAAGTGCCCTTTTGGTACACCTTCTGACCTTATTGTTTCCACCGGGTCTTGACCCAACCGTATGTAATCCGGATCCGAATTGGAATTGTGAAGACAGAGTTCCTTTGCTCCACGCGAAAGACACCGAGCCAAGTTGATGATTTTGGACATCGGGTTCAGGGTTCTGGTCCGGGTCGGAGGGTCCAAAAGGTGGTACCTTGTGCTTGTGGGTTTTCTTTTGTGTCGGATTATCCATTTGAAAATCTTGACCACCTTGCGTCTGAGCTTGTAGCCTCTGAGTTTTCTCATGCTATATACAGTATATATATATATATATATATATATATATATATGAGTCAGTGTGTAAAGACTAAATAATCAAAAGGGTAGCTTTTGAAGAAGTTTTCTGAGATGGGTTTCTGTTGATTTTTAGCTAACAAGGATCAGTGATAGACATCACTATAGACTTCTCTGAAAGCTGGCTATAGTCTCACTATTATTTATTGAGGCTTTTCCAAGGGCCAGTTTGTGTGTTCTTTATAGTTCTGAAGATAGTGGTGGTGGTGGTGGTGGCGGCGGCAATGACTGGATTCTATGTATGGGAATAAGGTTCTTGTGCTGGTGTGCTTTTCAAAGACATTTTGAAGATTTTGGAGTGTCAAAAGGCATATGTATGTGTAAGAGAGAGATCAGGGTTCAGAACCGGAGGCTGTGAGTTGTGTCAAAGAGAAAATGAAGAAGATAAAAGTTGCAGAGAGAAAGAATGTATCACGTCAAAGGCTGTGATCTGTGGCAAAGATCAATAGAAGCACTTGGTGTGTTTGAGAAGTTGAGAAGTCAGGGTCTCAGGATAACGATTGTTGGGTTTGATAGGATCTTTTGGATGGCAAAGGTTTGTTAATTATATAATTGATATCATCAATAATTTTAATAAATTTTATTCTTTCTTGAACGTTAACCTTTTAAAGCCAACTTGATACAGATTCTAACATTCTCTACGGATACAATTCGTACATACGGGTAAGTTATGGTTATCGTTATAGTTACGTGGTACAATTTGCTTTCTCATCGTGTGGTGGTACTCTAAAGTTACGGATCACCTTGGGCAGTTCACTACATGACCGTACATTTCATAAATGCAGCCCTCCGGAGAAAGTTTACCATGTTTCAGAAATACCAAGTGCCCGTTTGGTTGAGCTTTTTCAACCTAAAAGTTAGCTTTTTAAAAAAAGTTGCTTAAAATTAGTGTTTGGTTGGAGTAAAACGCAACTTTTAAAAAAAAGTTGTGTTTTACGTTAACAAATGAAAAGCGCTGAACCTTTATGGACGTATATCAGTCCATAATCTAAACGCAACTGGGCTTTTTGAAAAGATCCGTTGGAAACGAGCACATGTTACGAAATTGCCCCTCAATAAGCTTCACGCCATTCCTCTCATCTCTCTGCTCTGCCCTCTCACTAACAAATTTCCAAATCCAAACACAAAAAAATCTATAACAAATTCCCAAATCAGCTAAGGAAAAAAAAAAAAAATCAATCCCTTGCAAAAGAAAAGAATCATCCCCTTTGCTGATCTGATTTGATCCCGTTTGCTCTACTCTGATCCCGTTTGCTCTGCTCTGATCCAATTTTCCTGATCTTATTTGATCCTCCTTGTGAGTAGTTGAATTTAGAGAAAAAGAAAAGAATCAAGAAGATCAAGGTGAAGACCCAGATCAACATGGTGTTACAAACGAAGTGGAGAAAAGGGAGAAAGGAAAAAAAAAAAAAAATTAGAGGAAGAGGAGACTGGAACGTTCTGGACTTGGAGAATGGAGGAATTGCCAGGGACCCAAAAAAGGAGAAAAGAAGGACAAATGAAAGATAAGATTAAGGGTACGTGGGTGGAGGAGAATAAAAGAGGGAAAAAAAAAAGGAGAAAGAAATGCCGTGGGTGGAGAATAAAAAAAGAAGGAAAAAAAAAAAAAAGGAAAAAAGAAAAAGAAAAGAAGGAAATATTATTACAATATTTTCGAGAAAACTAGTGCGACAATGAGTCATAAATCTTAAGTGGTAAGATATTATTAGCTAATATTGGTGGGAAAAAAATAATTTTTTTAGAAAGAGAAAAAAATAATTTTAATAGTACGTTCAAATTAAAATCAGTATCAATTTTTATCACAATATTTTCACAATACTTTCATAATAAATCTTAAGTGGTAGGTTATTGTTAGCTAATATTTGTGAGAAAAAAAATTATTTTTTTAGAAAGAGAAAAAAATAATTGTAATAGCACGTTCAAATTAAAATCAGTATAAATTTTTATCACAATAATTTCACAATACTTTCACAATAAATCTTAACTGGTAGGTTATTATTAGCTAATATTGATGAAAAAATAATAAATTTTTTAGAAAGAGAAAAATTGATTTAAGTATATGAAGTAGTTGATTTAAGTATGAAATAAACTCAATTTCTATATACGTTGTCCTTTTTGGTAATTTATCCCTCAAACTACCACTTTTACAAGTGCTAGCCAAACACTCAGCTTTTTCAAAAAGCACTTTTTAACAGCTTTTACCAAACAGTCAGCTTTTTAAAACTTAGCTTTTTCATTATGCACTTTTTAAAAACTCAACTTTTTCATTATGCACTTTTTCAAAAAGCTCAACCAAACTCACCCCAAGTCAGCGTCAGATTTGGTGTTTCATGCCCAATAAACGTTTGATATCTGTCCAAGAAAAGCCACCTCCGTTTACTCCACTAACTCAAACAAAAAGTCAATCTTGCCATTGAAAAAATTTCAGAACGCGCTGCTTACTACTCTCTGTCTTTACCATCATTTCTCATTCAAATTAAATTCCCAAACTCAAACCCCAAAATTTTTTGAAACCCTGCCGTTATTCTCTCCTACTTCCCTTTCAAATCTAACTCCCAAAATCAACCATTACTCTTTCTCTCATACCTAAACTTTCTTCCATCCACAATTGCCTCTTCCATTTTCTTCTCGCCACACTGCTCTTTCCCCACCTACGGCGCGAGTTCTCAATCACTGTCGAGCATCACTAGTCCAACCAAACCGGCCTTTATATCCTCTGAAAATTGCCTTTACTCTTTTTTTTAGCATCACCGCCGGTTTGGAGAACTCGCCCCACTTTCTCATTCACCGATTCCAACACCCAACGACGCAAATGGGTAATTTTCCTTTCTATCTGTTTCTTTTAAGTACTTTTTCACATTTTATTTTTTCATTTTCTTCTTATTTTTTTGCAACTACAGATGGATTTTTCACTTATCATAATTTAAAATTAAAAAAAAAAAGACCATTTTAGTGTGGAAAGTAGATAGATAGGAATACTAGAACCTAAAACATGTTGTATATTTGATATCTTGAACAAGATATATATTTATTTCTGATATATATGCCCAGCTTTTGTGAAACAAAGAGTTGAGAAACTCATCAGGATATTGAAACTTATTTGTATCTTTTTGAATTTGGCATTGTTGCAGGGATGTGACGCTTGTGCTCTGTTGGGTTTGCTGAAGGAATTGATTCCAATAATTAAAATTGCTCCATTGCATATTAGTTTTCTTGTTCACTGTTGGAATTTTCAGATTTTGGTTCTTTCCTTGTCATGATTTTTTTATTTTACGAGTTTGTGGTAGATTGTTAAAGGAATTGATTATGTCAAGTAGTGTCTTCCTAAAGGTTTCCTCTAAGGTATAAGTATTCAATATATTTTTCTCTTTGTACCTATTTTTAAGTTGTTCATTCAATTTTTTTATTATTAGGTTAGACTACTAATGGATTTTTCTCAAAAAGGTTCTTGATGCAGAAGTTAAACTTGGGTGGATGCAATGAAATTAAACTTGGGCAGCAAGTGAATTCTGAAGAGGAAGCTTGTAATCTTTCAATAGATTATCCCGTGTTTGGCTTTACAAGAATGTTTTAAGAAAGTACCCTAATGTCACACTTGAGTTTAAATTCTATATTATTAAACGTTTAATAGAATTTTTTTTTTAAATTCTACCTTTTTCCCTTAACATCATGTTTTTTTAGGACTCAACCAAGAGATTATGAAGTATGATGGACAACAATTTTGGATTTGTTTTTTCTTATGAAGTATGATGGACAACAATTCTGGATTTGTTTTTTCTTTTGGCAGAGGATACAAGACTAAGGTTTACAAATGTTTAATATATGCCCAACATCTAGGGATTCTTGATACCATATGCCGAGGATACAAGAATCAAGTGTCTTAACTTTGAAGTCAAGAAACATAAATTGTATTTGTAATGATGGAACATTTGTAGTCAAGGATCAGAAATTTATGTTAACTAAGATGATGTGTGTATTCTCTTTATAATAGCTTCTATACTTGTAATTGCCAATTTGCAAATATTATCTTTAAGTCAATTAGGATACAGTAAACCATGCCTAAGTTGTCTACATTATATAAACTTATAAAGAGGTGGATTTTACCCTAACAAGAGGGGGAAAAAAATCTAAAGTAGAGATGCTAATATAATTTTGAGCAGAATTTTATGATTGCGTAAACGTTTACCCAAAAAGCTCATTTTCAAATTTGGTGTATTAAATTGCTTTGCAAATTGATCATAATTGTAGGATTTGAGAAAAAAAGAAAAAAGAAAAAAAGAATGTGCTAAACACGTTGCCAGCATAGATCAGAGAGCGCATCAATGTATTTAGTTCATCTCAAAATGGTTTTATTTTGCCTATATTGAACAAAATAAGTCCTTTGTAAGAGGTTGAAATTAAACAACAGAAAATGAAAACTCCAAAGCCATCTCCAAGACTAGTTGCAAATTGTCCAAATGGTAAGACTTGTATTCACCCACTAAAAAATTATTAGCATATGCATTAATGAATTTTACCACTAAAAATACAAATATTGAATCTAACATGTTTGTGTAGCTTCATTAGTTACAAATAGTATCCAAAAGAATTGATACAAGTTGCGTTAATGAATTTTACTACTAAAAATACAAATATTGAATCTACAATGTTGTGTTGCTTCATTAGTTACAAATAGTATCCAAAGGAATTGATACAAGTTGTGTTATCAATTGTTCAAATTGTTACACATCCTATCTAAAAGAAGACTCAAGTCAAACATGTCCAAAAATCTTGTTCGCTAGTTATGGATATGACTATGTAGTTTGCCATCAAAAAATTGTCCAAAAAAGTTCTCCATCATACTTCACCAACTTGTTGTAGAGTCCTGGGAAAGAAAAAAAAAAAAAGTAAATGTTATAGGTCTGGTTTTTTTTCTCTCAATTGTAAAAAGTTTAAAGTAACAGAATATACCTAGCTCAGGGGTGACATTAAAGTACTTTCTTGAAGAATGAAGCATTCTTGTATAACTAAACATGGGATAACTGGATAAGCAATAGAAATCTCCAGGGGAAAGAATGATGATTGAACATCTCCTAAGAAAAAGAGGAAAGAATGGTTAAAGCTAAGAAATAGAATGATTAAAATAGTAGTACTTACATACCATGTCTCATAGAACTAGCTTGCGGAGCCTGTGAAGTAGTTACTTTTTTTCACTTGAATTTATTGATGCATTCTTGTAGAGTTAAACATGAGATAAGCAATAGACATCTCCAAGGAAATGAATGATGATTGAACATATTCTTAAAAAGAGAGAGGAAATAGTAACAAATAAACTTAACAAGCGAAGTTATTATACTTTTGTATCTAATTTATTATACTTTTTAGAATAAAAAGAGTCTTCAAACTCTTTATAACCTTGTTTCGAACACAAATTCTCATTGCCTAATAAGCAATAATAACAACAGCCTTTTGTGTAACTCCTTTCTGAATGCTAAACCCCTTATTTAAAGCATATTCGTTATAAAGATTATATGCTTCTTCTTTGGAACTCACTTGAAGTCCAAGTTTAATTTTAATGTATAACTCCAAAATTAAATTCTCATGATTTTCACTCTTATCATTGTCACCAACTGAATCAAGAGCATTTTCTTAAAAATCCATAACTAGTCTAGCCTAATCATGAAAAAAGAATATTGAATGAACAACTTGAACAAACAAAACTCATAATTTTATAATAACACAATCAGGGACTTACACTAAGAAAAGACAAAGGAAGTGATAGATTGAAAACCTTAGTGTAGACTATTAGAATGAGACAGCTTATTGGAATCAATTCCTTTAGCAAACCCAGCAGAACAGAAATGTCTCATCCCTACACCAATGCCAAATTCAAAGAGATACAGATCAATTTCAATATACTAATGAGTTTTTCAATTCTTTGTTTCACAAAAGCTAGGCACATATATTAGAAATGAATATATATCTTGTTCAAGATATCAAATATACATAATGTTTCAGGTTCTAGTTTCCTATCTATCTACTATCCCCACTAAATTTTTATTTGCTTTGTTTTTTTTGTTTCAATTTTAAATTGTGATAAGTGAAAAACCCATTTGTAGTTGCAAAGAAATAAGGAGAAAATGAAAAAAGAAGATGTGAATGACAGGCTACAAATGCGTTGACCCCTTGTGATAACTTAGATTAATTAATTAGCCCAGTTCTTAATTAATCAAATTAACATGCAATATCACGTGGCAGCACAAACAAATCACCAAACTAAGTTAAGCAGCGGAAAATAAATAACACGGTGATTTGTTTACGAATGGGGAAAACCCTTACGGCAAAAACCCCACCGGGTGATTTAAGGTCACCACTCCCGAAACTCCACTATTATCACAACAAGCAGTTACAAGTAAGGAATCCATACAGTTGAACTTTTACCCCAATACCCAATTGGACTTGTTCTGTAGTGACAGTTTCTCCTTTCAATGCACGGCTCCCAAGTACGTGACTAACCAGATGTGCGGATCCCAGTACGCGACTTCAAATACCAACTAGAGAGAGAGAGAGAGTTGGCTGCAAAGTTTTTCAAATCATCAGAGATGAACTAGGGCACGAACTTTGTATTTCTGATCACAAATTGCATGAACAACAAGTTCTCAAAGAATGTGCAACTTGTATCATCTGCTTCCTTGCTTGACGGCCCTTAAAATAATCCTTTTATATGTCTAAGGTTAGGAGAAAAGAAGTCCCAAAGACACACTCACGGATTAGACTTGAAACAGACCTGGAAATCTGTTTTCTTTAATTCTCGACAGATAGAAAGAGGTGTCGAGAAGCTGTCGAGGCTCGGGCAAAACAGCTCCTTTAAAGCTCGATAGATGCATCTGTCGATGTATGTGTCGAGCTTTAAAAACTTGCACTTCCTAGCTTGTTTCTTGGACAGACTTTGACGGCTTCAACACTTAACCTTGAACCACTGTTTCTTGAAGTGTTAAACTCATCCTAAATCTACCCAATTACAAGTAAAGTGCGTTTTGTCTAAGGATAAGCCAATTACATAAAATAGTGACATATGTTCACAGACTTGAGCTACATATGTCCTAACAGTGAAAAAGTACTGAAAAGAAACAGATAGAAAGGAAAATTACCCATTTGTGTCGTTGGGTGTCGCAATCGGTGAGTGAGAAAGTGGGGCGGGTTCTCCAAATCGATAGTAATGCTAGAAAAAAGAGTAAAGGCGATTTTTAGAGGATATAAAGGCCGGTCTGGTTGGACTAGTGATACTCGATAGTGACTATGAGAACTCGCACCGTAGGTAGGGGAAGAGTAGTGTGGCGACAAGAAAATGGAAGAGGCAATTGTGGATGGAAGGAAGTTTGGGTATGAGAGAGAAAGTAATGGTTGATTTTGGGAATTAGATTTGAAAGGGAAGGAGAGAATAGGGGCAGGGTTTCAAAAATTTTCCGGGTTTGAGTTTGGGAATTTAATTTGAATGAGAAAGGATGGTAGAGACAGAGAGAGTAGCAAGTGGCGCGTTTTGAAATTTTTTTCAGGGCAAGATTGTATTTTTGTTTGAGTTAGTAGAGTAAACTGAGGTGGCTTTCTTGGACAAATGTCAAACATTTATTAGGCATGAAACACCAAATTTGAGACTGACTTGGTATTAGTGAAACATGGTAAACTTTCTCCCTTTGTTGAATGAAAAGTTGATCGGTTACTTGGGAAATTCACTACATGACCGTACGTACGTAGTACGTGTCATAAATGCAACCCTCCTTAGGTAAAGAATAGTTTTGTCTACTACAGTCTACAGGTACAGCCTCCATCTTTATTCTACTTCAAATTATTGGATTATTTTAAAGGGTTTTGTTAACATGTGTTGTAAGGCACATAATAATTAATTATTTTAAAAATATATTTTAAAAAATTAAAAAAGTATTAATAATTTTTTTTAATTTTTAAAAAAATGTTTAAAAAAGTAAATAGTTTAACGTATGCTTTAAGAGCACACATTAACTGGTCATTTTTTTTAAATACTTGTGTTTTAATTTTAAAGATTTAAAAAATTTTTTTTTTTTGGTGGGGTGCTGAAAAGTGTGTTTTATGGAGTCAAAAGTCATGCGTATAAACAATGTATCTTTGCAATACTCTTTGAACAACGTATCTTTACAATATATTTTGGTCAGATTGACAGATTGAAACAGGTTTGAATTAGTCATGTTTTGTAGTAAGAAAAGATTGATTTATACTTACTACCGAAAGAAAGTACATACACAATAAAGAACTTTATAATGCATTGGACATGTTAGAATAATTGCACTTTAGAAATATGTGTACATCTTGTGTAGAAGCCGTGTCCAATGTAAAGTATAGAAGTCAAAAATTCAAAACTTTACCATGCATGGTTTCTTCTTTCTTGTATCGAAATAAAGATCTTATGGAAGGTGGACCACATAAAATGTGACATATATTGTAAAGATAGGTTGTTCAAGCTTTCGTCATGGGAGAGGGCAGGTAAGGCAAGCTTGGTGTATAAAAAATGAATGGAAGTTTGTAAGACAGGAAGAGAAAGACAAACGTAAAAAGTAGAGAACGTAAGGGGGTGCCAGTTGTGCTTTGAAAGGTCACTTGTGGCGTAGTGACTGAATAGGAAACAGAGACTCACATAGTTTTTAGAGGACGTACAAAATACAACGTGAGCTTTTGAAACTTCATTAGGGTTTTATTAATTAATTTGGTCAATATATGATAATATTCTTAAGGTGTGTTTGTTTGGAAGTGAAATATGGTAGATAGAAAACTTTGGAGAGAAAATAGAAAGGGAAACCTTTTTAGAGTGTGTTTGGTTGGATGGAGAGAAAAGAAAATAAATGGTAGTGCCCAAGTATTTTTTCCACAAGTCCACCAAAAAGTTCTCTCTCCAAACTGGAGAGAAAATTAAGAGGGGAAAACTAATGAAATGAGCTTCCAAAAATACCCTTAAAATTCACTTCCAAGTCTCTGATGTAAGGGTGCAATTTGATTCCCAAGCCCAAAAGGACAAGGATCTTGGCCCAAAGAACCTAATACAATGAATTTGTAAAGAGTGGGCTAAAAAGTAGGTTTTAATGAATTAGATGGCAATTTCAGCCAACCCAGATGATAAGAAAACAAGAATAAACTGGTTTTGCCCAAAGAAAATCGTCCTCTGTATAGTTCGAGGAGACTAGTTCTTATATATATATATATATATATATATATATATATATATCTTTAGAATTTGATTACAATTCAAGTTTTTGTTGCTACAGTGTTTTTCTCTTAAATCTCCGATCCCCCTTGTAAGGGACTTCTTTTTCTATTATATACCCCTCTTCCTCTCATCTCCATCATTCACGTGTAGGTTAAGCTGCTAGCCTTGATCTTTGTCCCATTAGCACCTTCCTAAAGTCTTTGGACACAGCTGTAAGGCTGCTGGCCACTGTTCAGGTATCACTTCCACATTAATGTGGCTAGAGGGTTAGCTGCAGAGCATTCAATGTGGTGGTAGCAATTTTTTCTTAGATATTTCTCAGCTTCCTTTCGTTCTATGTATCATAATGTATATCCTTATCAGTAGAATTTGATTCCCAATCCTAAAAGGACAAGGATCTTGGCCCAAAAAACCCAATACAATGAATTTGTAAAGAGTGGGCTAGAAAACTAGGCTCTAATGAATTAGATGGAAATTTCAGTGAGCCTAAATGATAAGAAAACAAGAATAAACTAGTTTTGCCCAAAAAAAATCGTCCTCTGTACAAACATACGGTCCTAATGTTTATCCTTATCAGTAGAATTTTTTAAAGTGTTGTCCTTGAGAGCGGACCAACCATTCTTACCTCTGCTTTGCTTAGCTGAGGAGGCATTCCTCCTCGGACTATTTTCCACAACCTTTGCAGCCATAGTTTGTTCGTGGCATTCTAACTCTTACGTCTTCCCTATTGTCTATCTGTCCTTGGACCACTAAGCGTCCTCGAACAAGGCCCACGACCCAACATATACTCCTAGGCCTTTCATCCCAACAATAGTCCCTCGAAATTTCTTTCTTTTGTTCCTTGAAAAAGAAAGGGATTTTGACACCATAATCCCAATTTTGACCTTCCCTCACATCATCTGTTTGCGCAGATGTCCCTTCAACTACCTGGAAGCACGCTCCTGACACTTCGGCATCCAGGGCATGCCTGCAATTAATTCCTGCAGCTCCATGCTCCCCATGTTCTACGGTACGATGGGGATCCAACAGTTGGAGATTTTTACGGGAATTTGAGCAGGAATTCTCATGCTTGCTTTTCTCTCTCAGATATATAATGTTCAAAAACCTCATTTACTTCACTTTTTACACTCAAAGTTTCAAGAGCTAGTTTAAGGAGCTTACCTTCATTCTTGTAAGTAGTTCCAAGTTATCTCTTCTTTCTTTCGTCACTTCGGCCTCCCTCATTTTTCTTTTTATTCAGAGTCATTTCTCTCTTTGGCTCACTCAATTTCACCTCGTCTACCTATTCCCTTCCTTTCCCTTCTTCGAATGGGTAGATTCGCCCACTTAGTAGACTCCGCATAGGGCATAGAGAGCTTTAAAGCTCTGTATAGAATCCCCCTAGAGGTTTTCATTAGGTACTGTAAACAAGGGGATTGACCCACTTAGAGGCAGGAGAGAGAAGTGATAATCCCGATGATTGCCTTCATAGAGGGAGGGATGAGAATCCCTATGGGTAGAGTCACTAAGGACTATCTAATAGCCCATAGGTTAGCCCCCACCCAGTGCGCCCCTAATATGTTTAGGATTTTAGGCAGCGTAGATACCCTTAACGAAAAAATGGGCTTAAACCTCACCCATCATGATGTCAATTGGATTTACAACCTTTACCTCTTAAGAGGGCAAGGTTATTACTTAAAAACTAGGGTTCTTGAGATTAAGCTCATCTCATGAACAAAGATTTTTTTAATCATCTCAGGGGAGTGACACGTTGGCCTTCACTGCCCGATAAGAGATGGGATACCAAGTGGGGTTCTTAGGTCTAGGTTTATTACTCTAAAGTTACCCTTTTTTCTCTTTGACATTCTCTGCACCTATTTCTCTTTGTTTTTGTTTGCAATTGAACTTTTCTTTGAGTTACACCATTTTTCTGATAATGTTTTTTTTAATGGCTTTGCAGATAAGCACGTCGCTATTCCCAACCTAAATCTTGTCAACTAGCCAGACCTAGACAAGATACTTAAAATTGAGGTCTTCGTTCACAGTGACGGTCAGTTAAGAGCAGCCCACCTCATCCTTGGTTACAAACCTATTTCGTCCAATTTTCAGGCGCCGAAGTACCTGATCAAGGCGAAAGATTTGCGCTAGCACCAAATAATCATTGCTGCTCTGAGTTTCCTCACTATCGGCCCTATCCCAGAAGGTGTGCAGCAGGTAAAACTGCCACTCTAACGCATTGTTGAGGAAGTAGCCACTACATCCCTATTATTCATCAAGGAGAAGGAGGAAGTGGTTGAATCTCTAAGTCCGAAGATGAATTTGAAGTTTTTAGCCACCACCAGTTCCTAAAAGCCCCTGCCGAGGTCTTCAATCATCTTCCCCTAACACAAGTAAGCCAGAAACCAGAAGGTCCTTCCATTCCTAAAGCTATGGGGTTACAGAGCAGGACGAGAACAAGCCTACATGACTTGCTCGAGTCCTAGGTTGGGGGTAATGTCCCTGAGAAGGTAACCCAATCAGAGCCTCTAACCCTTCCCTCTACCTAAGTTTCCAGCTGATAAAAAGAGAAAACAAGATCAGAAGGGAAAGGAGGTGATGGAAGAGAGGAGGACTGCTCAACCAAAGGAGTCTGAGCAACAAAGATGGGGCAAACAAGCCAAGGTCATTCAAACAAGATCCTCTAGTGAGGGAGCTGTCACCGAGAGGAGGGACGACCACCAAGTTGAAGTCCCTGCTTGGACCCTCTCCCTGGTGTTGGATAGAGCCCCCCTTCCTAACAATACCTCCATAAGAGACTTCTAGCATGGGAAGTCTGGATACATTGCCAATGCTATAGAGTAGGCTCTGCTGCTGCCTACCAACATGGCTGACCTCATTTTTTTTTTTTCACTTATGGTCATAACTATGTTCTTATTTTCCTACTTTTACACCTTACACCCTTTTCTCTGGCAGGCCGTTCAAGCTACACATAGGGTCAAGGAGATAGTCAGAACCACCCACAGGTAAATGAAGGACGAGGAGAGCCAGCACATTGCCGCTGTGGATGCCTTCAACGTGGCTGATAAGAGAATTAAAGAGCTTATCATAAAGTTCAACAAATTCGATTGGGACAAGAAGAGTGTTGAGGCTACTCTGGAAGGAGCTGAGAGACAGGCAGAGAATTAGCATAGGCAGCTTTGCCAAACTGAGGACCAGCTATCCACATCCAAAGCACTGATCTTAAGCTTGAAGAAGAAGCTTGAAGAGGCTGAGAAGGCCGGGGACCAAGCCGAGTAGGATGGCTACAACATAGGGGCAGCCGAAACCAAGGAGGCTCTCAGGGCTGAGCTCACGGGGGTATGTAGGGCTTACTGACTCCAAGTGTGGAACAAGGCCTTCGACTAGGCCGGGGTTGAGGCCTCTTTTGCCCTCAAGAGAGCAGATAACATTTATTACCCTCCAATAATCCATGCGTCAAGCTTTCCGAGTCACACAAGTTCCCAAGTTGATCTTGTCCCTAGAAAAGCAAATGAGGCCAAGGACACCCAGACCCAGGCTCCTCCTTCTTTAACAAGCCCTGCCGAAGACGTGGAATTGGCTATGGCCACTGAAATAGAAAAAGGGACTTCTAAGAGGGTGGTTGCTAAAACAACCAAACGTCCCCTTGCACCCAAGGATGCTTTTAAGGTTGGAGATGCTCCTCACGACATGGAGATAGTTCTTGCTGCAATCCCCTTTCCTACCAAAGAAGATCCTAAAGGTAAAGGTCCAGTTTCTACTGCTGCTGAAGCGACCAAGCCTATCAAAGGCGTAGGGAAGGTAAAACCCTCCCTTGAAGATCAATTAGGATCTAGATTAGAATCTACTAGGTTTTGTTATTTTTCTGGTTCTTTTTTTTTTTTTTTTGGGTAACTCAAACCTTTATTTCTTGTAATTGTTTTGCCTTTTTTCAAGGTTCAATCTAATGCAATTATAGAATTTTTATTGTACATGTTGTATGCAAGTTCTGACATTTCCTACGCTTTACTTTACATTCAATTGGTATAAGAATAAGGGATAATAGCATCTGAATTAACACATATTTACATATTTAACTTTGATAATCATTTGTGCAAGTGACAGCATCATTACCCTACTTCGTACAATTAATTACAGGATAAGTGAAGCTTTCCAAGCTTACGTTTTTCAATAAGAGGTGACTTAAACTTAGAAAAAAAAAAGCTTTTCACACTTAGTCAATATATGAACAAGATATAATCCGATTAAATTATCTGTATAAGTGATAATGTAGTTGCCACATCCCATACAATTAACAATAGATTTGGCAGAACCACCCCAGTTTATAATCTCAACACAATATACTATCAACTTCACAGACATACCTTAAGTATAACTTTAAGGATCTTGCATATCACTGGACTTTTAATTTATCCCAGAGGATGGTCGAGCATCCGTCCATCCATTATTCCATATAACCGCCCTTTAGATTATCACAATAAGGATCTTGATTGGGCATCATAGCTAGACTGGTTACCAATTTACCCAAGGCATGTGATTTAGGGAACCTGACATGGCTGAGGTTCTGTTTAGCATTGAGTTAAATGTTTAGTAGTGCTAATTTACCGAAGGTAGGTGGTCCAAGGAACTAGACATAACTAAAGTTCCGTTTAACGCTTAAACAAATAGTGGGAAGTATTAATTTATCCAAAGTATGTGATCCGAGGAGCCAGGCATGGCCAATGTTCTGTTTAATATTTAAGCAAATATTAGAAAGTATTAATTTACTCAAGGTATGTGGTCCGAGGAATCAGGCATAACTAAGTTTTTGTTTAATAGTTAAACAAATAGTTAATGCAACAAATAATGTCATAAGTAAAACATGGAAAAAATGCCTTTTATTAATAATAATACATTCACAGGTTATTTAAATTCTAGAGGCGTGGTACAACTTTTTCATCTAACTTCTAAGAAGTATGCTCCTATACCAACTATCGAGGTGATACGGTATGACCATTCCCAATTGAGTCCTAACTTCTTCCATGCTAGGTTCTTCACAGTACTCAAAACCTTTTGCAATACCAAGTCTCCAGGAGTTAATGGTCTTAACTTCACATTGGAATCGTACCCCTGCTTAAGCTTTCTTTGAAAATACGCCAATTGAATCATGACATTTTCTCTTCGCTTTTCAATCAAATCCAAGCTCTTCTTAATAACCTGTCATTGTTGTCTGGAGTAAACAAGCTTGTCCTCAGCGTTGGGATCTAGTCTCTAAAGAAATTATAGTCGGCCCCATAAGTCAAGGAGAAGGGAGTCTCCCGTGAACCTATGAGGGGTAGTCCAATATGTCTAGAGAACATGTGACAGCTCTTTCACCTATTTGCCTTTGGCATCATCCAACCTCTTTTTGAGTTCATTAACAATGACTTTATTCACCGCCTCAGCCTGCCCATTTTCTTGGGGATAAGCCGAGGTTGAACATTTGTTCTTAATATCCATTTCACAACAATACCTCTTAAAAGCCTTGCTATCAAACTGAAGCTCATTATCCAAGATTAGGGCGTGAGGAATCCCAAACTGAGTAACAATATTTTTCCACACAAATATCTTGGCATCAATATTTCTGATGTTTGCTAGTGGCTTAGCTTCAACTCATTTGGTGAAGTAGTCAGTATTGACCAAAAGCCACCTGCTATTTCCTGTTGCTTTAGGGAAGGGTCCCACAATGTCCAAGCTCCACTGGGCAAAAGGCCAGGGACTTGACAGAGGATTAAGAACACCCCCTAGCTGATGAATGTTTGGGCCAAATCTCTAGCATTGGTCACACTTCTTCACATACTCTTACGCTTCCTTTTGCATACCTGGCCACCTGTGAGATAGAGATTTGCCACCTGTATGACTCCCACAAATTCCTTCGTGCAACTCTTCAAGGAGGGTTTCTACTGCCTTAGGATGTATACACAGCAAGTACGATCTAGAAAAAGAGCGCTTATACAATTTTTGGTTCTCGGACAAGTAAAATCGATGAGCCTTCCTTCACACTTTATCTACCTCTTGCCTCTCCATAGGCAAAATGTTGCCCTTAAGGAACATAACGATGGGATCCATCCAAATAGGTCTCACTTTAATCTAATGAACCCGCATCTCCTCTTTCTTCATCCTGGCAAGTTTACACAAATCTTCAACCAGGATGACCTGACGTAAATCCTGAGCTGAGGAGGTTGCCAATGTGGCCAGAGAATTCGCATGCGTATTCTTACTTCTGGAGATTTGTTGTAAGGTGAAAGACTCAAACCCTGATTGTAAATGTCTAACCTGACTCAAGTACTCTTGCATTCTTGGATCCCTAGCTTCTAATTCACCCTCTACCTGTCTAACAACTAGCCTGGAATTTGAAAAAACTTCTGCCAACTTTCCTCCCATTTTCTGAACTATGGTCATCCCTACCACAAAGGTTTATATTCTGCATCGTTGTTTGTGGCCGAGAAGCCCAACCTCAAGGATTTCTCAATAATAATCCCTTTGGGAGACACCATGACTAGCCCCACCCAAGATCCTCTCTGATTAGTAGCACCATCAACATATACCCTTCAGGGTAGAGGCTCTTGTAAAGAGGCCATTCCAACTAATTTTCCATCCATGTTCTGTTTTTCTCCTTCTTCTTCTTCAAAAGGAGATTCTGCAAACCTGGCCACTAGATCCTCAAGGACATGGCCCTTAATAGAGATGCGAGGCATATACTTGATATCAAAGGCCCCCAGAATTATACCCATTTTGCAATCCTCCCTGTGTAATCGACTCTCTAAAGTAAGGACTGAAGAGGAAGTTGAGTGAACACCACTGTGTAAGATTGGAAATAATGGGGGAGTTTACGTGTTACATGCACTATTGCTAATATGACCTTTTCCAATGGTAGGTATCGAACCTCTACTTCATGTAAGGACTTGCTCACATAATAGACTGGCCTTTGTACACCATCATCAATCCGTATTAGTACCAAGCTAATTGTATGGGGAGCCATAACAATGTAAGCATACAAGATCTCATCTTCCTCAGGCTTGGACATGATGGGTGGTTGAGAGAGATATTCCTTCAACTACTGAAAGGCCAGGATGCACTCCTCAGTCCATTCAAACCCTTTCCACTTATCCAACAACTGGAAGAAAGGTCTACATCTGTCTGCTGACCGAGAGACAAATTGGTTTGAGACAGCAATCATTCCTGTTAATCTCTGGACTTATTTGGGGTTCAATGGAGGTTGCAAACTGTTAATTGCTTTAATCTAGTCAGGGTTGACTTCAATTCCATGATGAGTGACCATGTATCCCAAAAACTTTCCTGAACTAAGTCCAAAAGAGCACTTAGAAGCATTAAGGCGCAGCTTGTGTTTCCTCAATATTCCAAAGATATCTTTGAGGTCACCAATGTGCTTGGACTCTACCTTACTCTTCACCACCATATCATCTATATAAATCTCAATATTTTTTCTATGTCATGGCTCAAACATCCAGTCATCATCTTCTGGTAGATGGACCCTGCGTGGTCATTTCCAATAGTGGTCATTTCCAATAGGAGTAACAAAAGTTATTTTTTCTTGATCATACAAAGCTAAAGGTATCTAATGGTACCTTTGGAAGGCATCCAAAAAACTCATCTGACGATGGCCTACCGTGGCATCCACCAATTGATCTATTCGAGGCATGGGAAGGGGGTCCTTGGGGCAAGCTTTGTTCAAATCCATAAAATTCATACATACTCGCCATTCTTCTTCACCACCACTGTGTTAACCAACCATTTAGGATAGAATACCTCCTTAATAGCCCCAGCCTGCTTAAGCTTGATCACTTCCTCCTTGACAGCCTTTGAATGCTTTTTAGATGAGCGCCGAGGTGGTTACTTTTTGGGGATGATGGTTGGATTAAATGATGGAAAATGAAATTTGGATCCACCCCAAGAGCTTTGTAAGTGCTCCATGCAAACACATCAATATTCTTCTTAAGGAAAACTATCAGCTCCTCTTTCTCCCAAGGAGGCATCTGAGCTTCGACTTGGAAAAACCTTTTCATATCATTATTTATAACAATTTTTTCTAACTTCTCGCAGTTTGCCATTTCCGTTGCCTCATCCACAGATATAACTGTCATTTTTGATTACTATAAGCCCTCTCCAGCAGAGGCCGAGGACTCCATCCCAAACTAATGCCTAATTGTAGCCACCAATCACTACCTAGCCATAGATTGGCTTCCAACCACTTCCTCCGCCCTGTCCCCTAATGGGTACTTCACCTTGAGATGCAGAATGGAAGAAACTGCCCCCCATGGCAAGAAGCCAGGGTTTCACCAAAATGGAGATGTAGGGAGAGTAAACATCCACAACATTGAAGTCCACTTAGACCACCTCTAAACCTGCCTGGATTGGTAATCTAATCTGACCCATTGGGACAATAAAGTTTCCATCGAAGCCTACCAAAGGTGAATCATAACTTGCCAAATCCTCAAGTTTCAACTTTAGCCCCTTTATATAAATCAGGGTACATGATTTCTGCTCCATTACCTTGATCCATCAACGCTCTTTTCACATTATAACCTCCTATTCTAAGAGTGACCACCAAGGCATCATCATGTGGCTACACGATTTCAACCTTATCCTCATAAAAAAAACTCAATGCTAGTCGGACTTCCATCCTACTCCTCTTTGGCTCAGGGGATGAGTCCCCTGCGTGCGGCTGAACAATGGACAGTACCCTAGAGGGGTGAGAACCAGATCTTCTTGGGATGGCAAGAATAACGCTGATTATGCCTAGAGGTGGCTTATAAGAAGCATCCCTTCGGGATCTTGACCTTGCCTGGCCTTCTTGCCTATTGGGATGATACAAAAATTGTTTTAGCTTACTACCTTGGACCAGCTGCTCTAGGTGATTCCACTAAGTTCTGTAGTCCTCTGTTGTATGCCCTTGCTCCTGGTGGTACTGGTAATGAAGGCTCTGGTTACACCTTGTGGAGTCCCTTCCCATCTTATTTGGCCACTGAAAATATGGTACATTCTTAATTTTTTTCTAAAATTTGATGCACTGGTTCTTGGAATACCATGTTAACCACTAGAGCAGCAGCAGCTCCAGATTGCCCAGAAAAATCCCACCGAAGTGTTATACTTGTCCGACCTGAAGTCTCTCTTGTCTTGAGGGACCACCTTAGCCTTGCCCTTACCTAGTTGTTGGTCTTCCTCGACCCGTTTATACTTATCAATATGGTCCATGAGCTGACGCACATTACTAACTGGCTTCCTTGTTAATGATTTCCTTAAATCGTGCTCGGCAGGCAGGTCGACTTTAAATGTTCTTATAGCTATGTCATCAAAATCCTCATTAATCTCATTAAACATCTCCCAGTATCAGTCAAAGTACGTCTTCAAGGTTTCTCCCTCTCGCTTAGCCATAGCCAGCAGGGAATCCAAAGGCTGAGACACCTTACTATAAGTTACGAACCGAGAACCAAAGGCCATCATAAGCTCCTTGAAGGAGTTAATAGAACCCTCATTCAGGCCATCAAACCACCTCATCACCACTGGCCCTGAATTGGATGGAAACACCTTGCACATCAAAGCTTGTTCTTAGAGTGAACAACCATTCTCTGGTTGAAATGGCTTACGTGCTCTACAGGGTTCGTCCTACCATTGTACATGGTAAACGCTGGTTGAGTAAACCGCTGGGGAAGCCTTCCCCCCTCAATTCTCCGAGTAAAAGGTGACTTGGAAATTTAATTAAGAGCCTTACTCATGACATCGTTGCCCAAGCCTTTATGTGACTGGCTTTTCCTCCCCCACCTATCACTACGCTCCTTATCACACAAAAAAGACTCGCTAGAAGGAGTCCTTGACCTAGGCCGGTAGCTACTATCACTATCACCATCAGAAGAATGGTCATAACTCGAAGGAGTTCATCTACGTCGCTCTCGACACAACTTTCTTCGCAAACGATCAATTTCTAATTGCATGCTTCTGGTAGTTGCCTCGTGAGAGACGTGGCTCCCACTCCTGGACTGACTCCTACTGGTATGTGTGGTATGTACACTAACCTCTTGGTCCTTTTTGCGCTCAAGATTGAGAGACTGATCTTGACGCTGGGACCTAACAAATTCCTCTTGGTTTGGCCTTGAGCCTACCATAACTAAGTGTTAGCTTCACTAAAGCTTAAGTATTTCCCGTAGACGGCGCCTATTGTAAGGGTGCAATTTGATTCCCAAGCCCAAAAAGACAAGGATCTTGGCCCAAAGAATCCAATACAATGACTTTGTAGAGAGTGGGCTAGAAAACTAGGCTTTAATGAATTAGATGGCAATTTCAGGGAGCCCAGATGATAAGAAAACAATAATAAACTGGTTTTGCCCAAAGAAAATTGTCCTCTATATAGTCCGAAGAGACTAGTTCTTATATATATATATATATATATATATATATATATATATATAGAATTTGATTACAAGTCAGGTTTTTGTTGCTACAATGTTTTTTTCTTAAATATCTGATCCCCCTTGCAAGGGACTTTTTTCTCTATTATATACCTCTCTTCCCCTCATCTCCACCATCCACGTGTAGGTTAAGCTGCTGGCCTTAATTTTTGTCCCATCAACACATTCCTGAAGTCCTTGGGAGCAGCTATAAGGCTGCTGGCCACTGTTTAGGCATCACCTCCACATCAATACGGCCAAAAGGTTAGTCGCAAGGCATTCAATGTGGAGGTAGTAGCTTTCTCTTAGATATTTTTCAGCTTCCCTTCGTTCTATGCTTCTCTGATGTTTATCCTTATAAGTAGAATATTTTGAAGTGTTGCCCTCAAGGGTAAACCAATCCTTCTCACCTTTGCTTTGCTTTGCTGAGGAGGCATTCCTCCTCGGACTATTTTCCACAACCTTTGCAGCCATAGTTTGTTCATGGCGTTCTAATTCTTATGTCTTCCCTATCGTCTATCTGTTCTTGGACCACTAAGCATCCTTAGACAAGGTCCACAGCCCAACATATACTCATTGGCCTTTTATCCCTACATCCAAAGTGTTGGCTTGCTTTTTCTTTTCTTTTTTTTTTTCTCTCTCTTGTTATTAACATGTTGGCTCTCTCTCTCTCTACTAACTTGTTGGCTTTTTTTTTTCTTTTGTCTAGAAGTGTAGGCTTCTTTTCTTTGATTTTTTTTTTCTAGACATGTAGCTTTCTTTTTTTTTTTTTTTTTTTTTTCTTTTTTTGGGTGCTCATATGTTTATTTTCTCATTAATTTTGGTTGGTTTTTGTTATTTTTTTTAGAAAATAATTTTGGTTTAATTTTTTAATTTTTTATTTACTTTAATGAAGTGGCCATCTATACAAATTTTTTTTTTGAAAAAAAAGTATAATGTGTTATTTTTTGTTTTATTTAATAGGGACATGATAGTAAATTTATATAAACTTTATTTTCAACCAAACAAAAAAGTTTTCCGTCACTCCACTTTTCCATCCTCTCAACAAAAAACAAATGAGGGAAACTAAAATATTTTCTATTCTCCTACTTTTCTATCCTTTCTTGATTTTTTATCTTCCCATTTTTCCATCCTCCCAACCAAACAGACCCTTAGGGAGAGGTAGGCTCCTCTATTTTTCAAGCTTAGTTGCATTCTATTTTTCGCTCAGTATCTAAGCTAATAGATGACAAATTTTATTTATGATGAGCCGTTCAGTCTTCCATATATCCATTGAAGTTCCAATATAACATCTTAAAGATCGTCTCACCTTGATGATGATGATGATGATAATGAAGTCTTGAAACCCATTTCAAGTACGTACAGTAACACCTATAAAATTGAAGGAATTGGGCTGCACATCACAAATTAACAACATGCAACAACTATGAGCACAATTCTCTATACCATACAAGTGAGAGATCTGTGGATTGGTCCATAAGCAACTTTTTCCAATATATATATATATATATATATATATATAGTAATCAGTGGTCAAATCATTTGCAAGAGGACATGCATTTATAGGTAAATATTTTAATCTAGTATAATTCTCATCATAGTTAGTTGCTTTTGAATTTTTATAACATGGGTTGATGTTTAATATATTCATGCATTGGATATGATGAAACATACATACTAGGAATAGATATTTAAATATGATTCATCACATGATGATGAGCATGATTTCATTTTCTATAATGCACACCATAATGATCAACATGGGGATGGATGATTTATGCATAACATGAAATGATCAGTAATTCTCAAAGATTGATCTTCAGATTAGGCTGAGTCATTACTTAACACCTTCTCATTTTGTAACCTATTATCAAGACTTGGATTTTGAGTTCATAAATTTGTTCCCATATCATTGTAATCTTGCTTTTCAAGATTGTAACTAAGAAACGAAATAATGTAATTTTCTCTAAATTATAACTTGGAAACAAACCACATCATATTTCTTTTCTAAATTGTATTTAGGACCAAAATCATGTAATTTTGTTTTTTCATTATATCAATGATGTAATTTCAAAGTCATTCTATAAAGATGTATTTTATATATTTTCTTAATTTTTTTATTTTAATTAAATTATGTGGTAGCTCCATTGTAAAATCTTTAATCTGAAGGTAGGATATTGTTGGTTCAGTAACCATTTTGAGAGCTCAACCATCTCCTTGAGGTGCAAATCCACACAAGGTAGTCATAGATATATATATTTTTTAAGTTGGATTTTTTTTTTCTAATTCATTTGTTGTATATATTTTATTGCACCAATAAGTTTTGGAACCAATAAATAGTAGATTTTGCTGGACATATAATGTTGTATTAGTTAAACGATATACCTAACCCATTTTACTCTTACTCATCATGGATTTTAAACTAACCTCGTTATTGGTTTTTTGGCAACATCTTGTTGTCTTATGGTACGAGAGATACTATTCTTGTGAAGATTCACATTCAATGAATGTAGCTGCACTACAAAAAACATGGGCTATAGCCGCGTTTTAAGTTAATGTGGCTTAAAGTATTTACCTATAGCCGCGTTTTAAAAATGCGGCTATAGGATACGTCTATAGTCGCATTTATAGTTGCGTTTTTTGGTTAGGCCCTACTACTATGTTTTTTTTTTTTTTTTTTTAAGTTGACCTATGGTCGTGTTTAGAAAATGCTGCTTTAGCTTACCTATAGTCGCGTTTTTTTTAATCGTGGCTATAAAGTAAATATATCATCATTTTAAGATTATTTTTCTTCTTCAATGATTTAATATTCTATAAAATAATCCTAGGAAGTTCCTATAGAAAATTATTAGCTTGTAACATACAAATTGTACATTAATGAGACTTGTAGTTACATGTATTGAATTTTTTTCATCTAAATTTTGTATATAGTGGATCTTCAATATTATTATCTACAATAATATTAATGAAAAAAATTGTTAGAAATTGTTTTTACCTTTGGGAGATTATTGAATACCTCTCTGTACACTAAATTTTTAATGTATCCCTATTTGTTTGTCATTATTCTTTATTAAAATCTTTAGTCCTTCAAGACTTGTTACTTGAGACAAAGCAATGTGCAATTGGTCGTGACTGCACACTGTACTTGGCAAGTAAAGACCAACGTTGTTTAGAGTTTGTCCTTAATTTTTGTTGATTGTCTTAGCATAACAGATCTTTAAAGGAAATTGTCTTCTTAACGTTAAAACAAATACCTTTGTTCCGATATGATTATATAGCAGATAGAACTATTCAAGGAATAAGAACCTTTATTCTGATTTTTGAACCTATAATAATTTTTGCTTCTACTATCCAACATGCTTCACATGCAGAAATATGTCCACAATGTAAGTAACTCTTGATATGATATAATATGATATATATATATATATATATATCAAACAAACAAACACACAAGCAAAATCAATTATATATTTCCTCATGAACTAGGTGAAGGGAAACATTTTCCAAGTATTCAAGCAACGTTTCAGCTTCCGAGGCCACCAAATTCTGCTAACCTCCTCAGCATGCTAGTACTGAAAATAGAATGGCTCATGCATAAAATGCCAATTAATTTATTGCAAATAACAGATTCAAGTGTCATTCATACCAGGGTAGTAATAGATTTTAGTTTCCAAGGCCTCTTAAGTTATGTAAAATGATCTCTATAGTTAGCCTTATTCCCTTTTCTATGAAGCATGTTGCAACCAAGCTCTGCCTTCACTATTAGGTTTAGGCTTGCTAGTTTGCAGGTGGACATGAGCTCCAATGCATTGCCCCAAAAATATGAACAACACATACCTTTGAATCCATGCTCATGGCATAAGGCTCAAACACATTTCTTTTTATTCCTAGATCTCTGCCACTGAATCTAGTAGCAAGGAGGTGGACCCTCAATTATATATCTGTAGAAAGAAAACTCCCATAAAACCACCACATAACAAAATAAGGTGAAACATAAATGTAAATGTCTTGTAGCCGCAATGCAGCTACAGACCTGTCAAACCTATAGTTATAGGTTTTAGGCAATGGTTGAAAACACTGCGATAAAAAATGTGACTATAGTCCGAATTTACCTATAGCCATGTTTTTAGGAGCTATAGCTAAAGGACTTTTTTTTGTAGTGCTAACATGTTGACAAAGTTACTTTTTACAAGTCAACGTGTCAGCTACACCTTGCTCCACCTCGCACAAATTGTCAACATGGAGCAAAATTGTCTCCACCAAATTCAAGTCAACGTGGAGACGATTTTGCTCCACCTCGCACAAATTTTCCTAGTCTTGCTAATCGGCCAAGGTGATAGTGCAAATTTTTTTTCCCACACCTGGAGGCAAGGCAGGAATGGATTTATGTTGCCCCTCGTCCTGCATATATTTACAAAATTCTTGGATATTAATATATATATATATATATATATATTTTGTTGTTGTCTTGTTAGATATTTTGGTTTATATTATTGAGTTGCTTAGTAAAAATTAGGTTGATTCGGTGTAATCAGTTTGATTGCAATTTTAAGCAAAATATTACAGTATTGTAATAGGTGTGGGGCAGGATGGGTTAACATAGAGTAGGGTCTTGCGGGGTGGTGCAAGGCAACTTGCCTCACATTCGGAGGAAGACAACCTATGATCTGGCCCCACTTTGCCTTATTACCACCCCTATATTATATTTATGTGCAGTGCAACACAATTGTAATCTCTCTATCTTACAATGAAACTTTATTTTTGTCTCTACTTGTGAATATAGGCACATTCTTGAATCACGCAAATTCTTTGTATCGATTTCTTTTCTCTCTATAGAAAGGCAAACTACAAACTCTATTTAAAAACACTAAAATAACATCTTAACAAGTTACCATTAGTTGAACTACTCTATAAATGCATTGAACTTGATGTCAATCTCAAAATAGAAGTGGATCCACTCTCAATTATATTATTTATTTAGTGGTTCTCTAGTTCATCATAAAATGACGCTACTTTTTTTTTTAATACAAGATAGAATTTCTATTCTGACCTAATCTAAATGTATATGATGCTACTTGACTAGTCTTTATATATATTAATTATTGCTTTCTTTGTTATGTTACACTTAATGGACAAAAGTTGATTTCTTAGATATTTATTTGGTTGTGGGATTCTACAATTGACTTCTAATGTGCTTGAAGCATTAAAGACTAGACATGTATATATAATGAAGAATTCTAGTTCGTTTTTAATATTTTTAATTTTTTTAAAGAGTATTGTATGATACATATCTTTTACAATCTATAATCAGAAATTTATGTGAGGAGAATTTTCATGGGTCTTTTGAATAGGAAATTCTTAAGTACTCTCGAAGCATGGATAAATGGTGTTCTCTCCTCTCACATTTATGGTGGACTTTGCCATAAATTTAATAGTAGGCCCTACCATGAATGTGAGAGGAAGGAGCACCATTCTTCATACTCCAAAAGTATCTAAGAATTACTCCTTTTAAACGTACACTTAGAAATCCATGCTATAGATTTTTCAAGAGGATCAAAAGTCTTTCGGGAAACACTCTGCAAGAATAGCTTTTTACACAAGCACATGTCTGAATTTAGACAGATTTGCAAAATTAACATTTATGTTTCACCTTATTTTATTATGTGGTGGTTTTATGGGAGTTTTCTTTCTACAAATATATAATTGAGGGTCCACCTCCATGTTGCTGGATTTAGTGGCAGAGATCTAGGAATAAAAAGAAATGTGTTTAAGCCTTATGCCATGAGCATGGATTCAAAAGTATATGCTGTTCATATTTTTTGGGCAGGGCATTGGAGCTCATGTCCACCTGCAAACTGGCAAACCTAAACCTAATAGTGAAGGCAGAGCTTGGTTACAACTTGCTTCATAGAAAAGGGAAGGCTAACAATAGAGATCATTTTACATAACTTAAGAGGCGCTGGAAACTGAAATCTATTACTACCTTGGTGTGAATGACACCTGAATTTTTTATTTGCAGTAAATTAATTGGCATTTTATTCATGAGCCATTTTATTTTCAGTACTATCATGTTGAGGAGGTTGGCAGAATTTGGTGGCCTCGGAAGCTGAAACGTTGCTTGAATAGCTGAAAAATTTTGCCCTTCACCTAGTTCATGAGAAAATATATAATTCATTTTGCTCATGTGTTTGTTTGATATATGTGTGTATATATCATATCATATCATATCAAGAGTTTCTTACATTGTGGATATATTTCTACATGTGAAGCATGTTGGATAGTAGATGCAAAAATGATTATAGGTTCAAAAATCAGAATAAAGGTTCTTATTTCTTGAATAGTTCTATCACCTATATAATTAAATTGGAACAAATTTTTTTTTTTTTTTTTTAACACTTAGAAGACAATTTCCTTTAAAGATCTGTTATGCAATGACAATCAACAAAAATTAGATACAAACTCTAAACAATGTTGGCATCTACTTGCCAATTTCAGTGTTTAGTCACAACCAATTGCATGTTGCTTTGTTTCAAGTAACAAGTTCTGAAGGACTTAAGATTTTAATAAAGAATAATGACAATCAAACAAGGATACACTAAATATATAGTGTACAGAGAGGTATTCAATAATCTCCCAAAGGTAAAAACAACTTCTAACATTTTTTTTTCATTAATATTATTGTAGATAATAATATTGAAGATCCACTGTATACAAAATTTAGATGAAAACAATTCGATAAATGTAACTACAAGTCTCATTAATGTACAATGTGTATGTTACAAGCTAATAATTTTCTATTTAGATGTTATCATTTTATATTTGATGGTTGTTATATCAATACAATTTTTTCCTTTTGCTATTATAATAATTACTTATTTGGTTATTGATTCTTAGATAAAATATATATTCTATAAGTTTATGATAAAACCGTGCACCACATGGGCCTTTAATTAGTATGTTTATAGTTATATATATATATATATATATATATTGTCATTTTTTTGTGAGTTGCGATTATTTTTATTGTCTTTCTGATTAAATTGTAGGAACTTCCTAAGATTTTTGTATAGAATATTAAATCATCGAAGAAGAAAAATGATCTTAAATATTGATATATTTACTTTATTACAGATGTATGGAGACCAAATTACAGATGTATGGAGACCAATTGGTCTCCATACATTTGTAATAAAGTAAATATGGGATGCTTCATCTAAGGTTATTTAGAATTTACTCTAAAATTGCACCTTGGCGAGTAAGAGTTTGTCAAGTCAAATCCAAAATAATCAGTGAAATATATCTACTTGAAACCTTATCCATGACTAGAACCTCAATATTTTGTGAAAGGTTAATAATTTATTTAAGTTAAGGCGTTGTATCCTTGCTGTTACATTGGAAATGCATATCAGAAGAAATATGGTGCTTTCTCAGGTAAGAAAGACTCTTATATATAGAAGCTAAGTTCCATTTACTTATGTGCAGTTGTATCTTTCTATTATACTGAAAAAAGAAGGTAATTCAGGACATCAAATATATGTGCTTCTTTTTTTGGGGAAGGGGAGGGGGAGCGTAAGTAATGCACACACACTTACAGACTAGAGAGAGAGAGAGAGAGAGAGAGAGAGAGAGAGAGAGAGAGAGAGAGAGAGAGAGAGAGAGAGAGAGAGAGAGAGAGAGAGTTGAGAGTTAATGTAGTTCAATGACACATTATGTGCAAACCGCATCACTAGCAATGCAAAAAGAAAACAATATAGTGAGCTAATATTCAAGAGATTCATTTATAAGATCACATAATGCATGGACATATCCAATAAATAAATTATTAAGACTGTAAGTTTGTACCTGCGGATTTTGAGCATATCACCAAACCAAACTCTATTGCTTGAGCTGCTTGGCACCAAAAAATATTTGATGGGAATTTTTCAAATGGACAAAAAATTGCAAAAGTTGCAAAATGACAAGAATTGATGACATTCAAAATAGCCATGTTTGAAGCCGACTGCTTTTATCTTATATGACTGCCCAATGATGATATTGAAGGCCTTAGGTTGTTAAAAGTAGTGACAAGTGCAAGTAGAAAATAGTAGAGAAAGGAGCTAGGACAAAAATGCTAAGTAGTTCTGTAATTAGATAAAACCAAACAAATGAAGCCTGAAAATCACACAAAGCAAGCACCAATTTTCGTTTATAGTGTTAATTAAAATTTTAAACTTATCATTACTAGCTAGCCAACAATAAGGGATTGTGCTCCTACAGACAAGAACCAAATCAATCTAGAAAAGCCAACTTCATAGAAACAAATGCCTTCATAGAGCTATCAAGGACCAAAAACTATAAGTAAATTGAACAAGGAATAGTATAGTATCATGTTAGTGAGAACACTATACTGAAGGATGTATAAGCAAAATGTGAAATTCACAATGACGCCTAAGCAACTTGAAGAAGATACAAAAATTCACAAATAATTCAAATTACACAAGTTGGTAACTCCTTGACAAAATCTTGTGATGTTATTATTCACGTGTTAAACAAAAGCAAGACGTAGGAAGCTCAACTAGTTGCCAGTTGTTCACAATGACAATTGCACATCAATATAAAGAGATCATGGTGAGACATGGATTTCAATATTTCAACAATTTCTCATTTTAATTGGTTTGGCATGAGGGAATCCTTGGAACAGAAAGGGTGAAAACTAAAATTAAAAAATGAAAATGCATGTGAACCAAAATATAATATACACATGTATGTACATATAAGTATGTGTCTTACTATGCCTTTAATGTTGAAAGTGTTTACCAAGAAACACAAGCACTTAAAACATATATCTAAACAAATTAAATCTAAACTAGAGATTGGTAAATAGACAACCCGTTCTGCCCATTCTGCTTATGCACTTTCTTTCAATGCAAAGCAGCTTTGATGGTGACTCTTAACAACATTTCTTACACTTTCAGAATGCGACTAACATTAAACTGGTAGATGTGTCTGACTTTCATCATAGGTCAAAGTGTTAAAAGAGAAAGATCACAGGAGGTATAAGGATGATAATGACACCGTTCTAGATCTTTTTCCTAGCTTCTTTAACAGCTCTTCAAGTCTAATGCATAAAAATATTTTTCCATGTCTTTTAAAAGACCATCCAGTTCATCCAAAAAAACAAAAGCTAACTTAAGGAAGCAACATATGCATTTGTGGATAGAAACAAAATTAAACTCTTTTTAGGTGCAAATTTTTTCTGTCATCCATATCATTTTGTATGCAGCAACAAGTGAGTTAACTACACCACAAGAAATTTAAACTTAGACTATAATTGAAGGTTGGGCGATAAGCAATTATGCCCCCCCCCCCCAACAAATTCCTATAATGTATTGTAATTATAAGAACTATGACTGCAATAACAAGTCAACCAAATTGAAATCAGTAAAAATAAGAAGAGACAAGTGCTTACCGAGTATTGGTAGGCAACAACTTTAGCTAGAGTACTATCAAGAGCATAGAAGCCTAAACTGATCTACTTTAACCCTTAAAATATTATTTGCTAAGTACTCTTATGCTCTGATTTACAGGGTTAAAAAAATAACTACAATTATAACTATAGTAAGTGATCAAAAGCCTCATAATTTTGTTAAATAATTAGCATTTTTTTTAATGATAAACATATTATAATCCTCTCAAAAAAATCAACAAAATATAAAAGGAAATTGGAATAGTCCCAAAACCAAGACCATTCCAAAACCTTAATCTCTCACAATAAGATGAAGATAGAGACAAATTGAGAGAGAGAGAGAGAGAGAGAGAGAGAGAGAGAGAGAGAGAGAGAGAGAGAGAGAGAGAGAGAGAGAGAGAAAGAGAGAGAGAGATATAAACTTACAGTGATTTTGAAAAGTGGGTGTAGGAAGGGCATCAATGGAATCTGGTTTATGACGGTGCTCTAAATTTCTTTGATAATTTGATGATTGGAGATACGGGAATTTGAACCCAAGGCTCTTGGAAGGAGCTTCGTGGCGTGGAAGGAGCTCGACAGCATTAATCAGAGATCTACCGTGTAGAAAGGAGCTCGATGGTAGGGATCGAAGAGCAGAGATTGACGAGGCGTGTTTTGGTGACTAAGAGAGATTGAGAGTGAGAGATCGGAAAGCTCAAGATTGGATTGTGAGTGTGACTAATCAGAGGGTGAGAGCTTGAGATCGGAGAGTGAGAGTGAGAGATCAGAGGGTGAGGGTGAGAGTGATGTGTTTTGCTAAACAAAAAACTGATTAGTTTTTTGTGGTTATATTTATACCTACCCTATAGTCGCGTTTTTAAACTGCGGCTATAAGCAAAGCTAAAGCCACATTTTAAAAACACAGCAATAGGAAAGCTAAAGCCATAGTTTATGAATGCGGCTATAGACTTAACTTATAGCCACGTTTGGAAAACGTGGCTATTGGTAAGCTAAAGCCTCATTTTCTAAATGCAGCCATAGGTCAACTTAAAAAAATTGATTTGGTTGGTCCTATAGCCACGTTTTCTAAATGTGGCAATAGGCCCTAACCAAAAAACACGGCTATAAACACCTACGAACGTGGCAATAGACGTATCCTATAGCCGCGTTTTAAAAAAGAAGCTATAAGTGAATACTTTAAGCCACATTTACTTAAAACACGGCTATAACCCGCCTATACCCACGTTTTTGTAAATGCGGCTATAGCCTGTGTGTTTGTAGTGACTAGTTAAATTTGATTGGAATAAAAATTAGCTTGGGCAATAAAATAGAAAGATTACCTCAAAATTTAGAGTATTCTGTGCTTCAAAAGTATAAAAAAAAGGTAAAATAGATATCCCTAAACCACCCACATCCACATCGGATTATGTATAATGCAAAAATTTATACAACATATATGCACATTCTATCTCATCAAAATATATCTATATATATATATATATATTTTTTTTTTTTATTGGGTCCCCTCTCTCATCTACTTAAAACTCTCATTCTCACTCTCTCTCTTCTTTTCTTAGATTTTTTTAATATGGTGTATTGTAAAATAGAGTATAAAATGTAGGGTATGTTGTTAAGGTCAAGACTTAAATACAATATTTAACTATTGTTCCTTGGATTTCCATCTTAAGATTTTTTCATGTGGCTTTTTTCTCATGGAATAAAAGTGTATTTTTTAGTTAAGTCATTACATAGCGAAATCTTAAAAGGAGAACTTAAGGAACAACACCTAAAATACTGTACATAAGTTAATTTGTCCTATTGTTAATGTGGTAATGTAAAATAGATAAATTAGTATTTCAGTGATACAAAATTCATATTTTTATTTATTTATTATTTCCAGATGTGAATGCTCAACAAAAATTAAACCACCCAACCAAATCAACTAAGAAAGCAATTGTTAATGCCCAACACATTGGTCAAATTATTAATTCTTTTTATCAACTATTCAATAAATTGTTCCACGACCAAATTGAGATTAATAGAAGGCCTTTATAATTAACACAGGCACACTACAACAAGTAGATAAATAAACCACAAAAGTACTAATAAGTAATACGTATACTATCTTCACTATTACAAGGGGATTAACATCTAATAAACATCTAATAACTAATTAATAGTAACAAGGAATAGTGGGTTTCAGTTAGATCAAGTGGTAAAGTTTTTTATGGTTGTATAAGAGATCTGGGGTTCAATTTTCACCTACACCAAAGACTGATACCAAGGAATAATAACAAGGAATATGTATCACTTTGATACCATCTCTATTACAAGGACATAAACATATTATAACTAAACCATGACTAACGGGTTCGTATTAAATATTATTATTATTATTATTATTATTATTATTATTATTATTATTATTATTATTTTGTTACTTGATATAGTTTTTAATTTTTCTATACTATCTCCATCACAATGACATAATAATGTTATTATAATTCATGTGATGAAATCATGACTCTGTGTGTGTTAGTATATATTAAAAAAAAGTAAAAGAAAGATATAATGGTTTGATTAACAGATTCCTAAACCATTAAAAATCATATTTATCTTATGTTTTGTAACAAGAAATAATTTTTTTGTTACTTAAATATATTAATTAATTTTATGTTTAATATTATTTTGGATAAATTACATATTTGGTCCCTATCCTTTACATTATATTTCAATTTAGTCCCTAACCTTTCAATTGTGTCAATTTGGTCTCTAACCTTTCAATGGCATGTCAATTTAGTCCTTGCCGTTATCTTTTGAATGAAAAAGTTTGACGTGTCAAACAGCCTAAATAAAAAAAAAAAAAATTGCCACATCAACCGCCACCTAGACTAACATATCAGTTTTTTTTTTTTTTTTTTGGGTAGAGAACACGTCAGTTTAAAAAAAAAAAAAACCAAATTAAATCTTTTTAATTTGATTAAGAATTTTGTTTATTTCATTAAACAAGGTCAGTCACAGTCCCATGTAAAACACTCTCCCTAAAATCCAAAATCTCTTCTCCTCCCTTCCGGCGGCGCCTTCTCCTCCCTTCCAGCGGCGCTAAGTTCATCCCTCTCTCTCTCTCTCTCTCTCTCTCTGGGTAATCCAAACGACAATAAAACATTCCCAAAATCATTCTTTATCCAACAAAATGATTCATTCTGATTGTGACATAGGTTTTATACAACAAAATCACTCTGCACTTAAGGGGAAAAAGTCCAATGAATTCATACGAAGAGCAATAATTTATTCAAACAATTGGGTATCAAGAAAATTTTATTTAAACGAAGAAAAGTTCAAAAAATCTATACACAAAACAAGATAAAAGAGAATACAACAAATCAAATCTATCTACAAAAGACCAAGAGGCCTCCTCTGATGCCAATTTTCTTTTCCATGCCACAATAACAGGTAGGATCTGCAAATCTTCCAAAAAGAGCAGTAACTTTACATAGCTTTCAAAAAAGAGTAGGCAGGATGACTACTTAAATCCAAAGCTCCTTAAGGCTAAATAAAGCTTCTCTCACTGCAAGCAGAACGATCGTTGTTTTATAAGATAAGTCTAGCTAAAGTCACAGCCGAGGAAGAGGTTTGCCATTTCTTACTTTACACAAAATACCACCTCTGTCTTCCTTTGTTGCTCCTATATCCACGAGTGTAGAATTGCTTGAAAATTTGGGAAAAAAAAAAGTGTCACAGCAGATTGGCGATGTTACCAGGAAGATAATACCGAAAGACAGAGATATTACTAGCAGATCGGTGACTCCACCGGCCCTCAGATCGGTAAATCCGTCAACCCTCAGATCCAGTCGTTGCCGTTAGTCATCACCTTTGGTATAATTTCTGGCCACTGTAGTGCTTCACCTTTCTCTCTAGAGGACCAAATGTGAAGCAATCATGACTGTGAGTAAGAGATTTTTGTTGTTTATTGAGGAAAGGGATTTTTTTGTTGTTGATAGACATGAGTTAAGTATTCACTTATTGTTTTTTTTTCTAATTTAAAATTATTTTGACATTTCATCAAATAAAATTACAAATGCTGACATGTTAGTCTAAGTGGTAGTTGATGTGGCAACAATTTTTTTTTTTTTTTATTTAATCCGTTTGACACATTAGACTTTTCCATCCAATAGATAACGTCAAGAATTAAATTAACATGACATTAAAAAGTTAGGGACCAACTTAACACAATTAAAAAGTTAGTGACTAAATTAAAATCTGGTGTAAAGGACAGGGACCATTTATGTAGTTTACCCTATCATTTTTAATCCGGTCATCTTCGAACTAAAATCTTAAATCTTGACTCACCACTTTTGGCTAATGAAATCAAGACTTTAATCTCTTTAGAAGTTCTTGCACTGTTGCACACACACTAGGCGCATGTCAGCTAACTTATGAAAATGAAACCGCCATTTTTGTTTTTTTTGTTTTTTTTTTTTTTTTTTTTTTTTTTTTTTTGTTTTTGTTTGACTGAAAGAGACGGAAGAAAGTCAAGAAACCCCAACTCTTCATAAAAAAAAAAAAATGTCGTAATTTTTGTAAAAAACTAATTTCAAATCTGCACTGTAGTTGCAATTAAGGGTCCAACCGACGGGATTGTAATATGTCGCTTTATGGCATGTTTGAATGTTTAAAAAAGGAGGGAGAGTAGAGTAAAGGGAAGGAGAGTAATCCAATTACCTTGTTTGGGAGTTTTTTAAGGAAGAAGGGGGAGGGGTTTGGAGAGATTTGAAGGGGTTTCAACTACCTCCAACACCTCATTTTTAATTCCCCCAAATTGGAGAGATTTGGAGGGAGAGTAGAATATATAAATTATTGATAAAGTAAATTTCCTAATTTACCCTTATTATATTAACATAATTACAATATTTTGTCCTGTTAAAATAAAAAAATCTCCGCTCCATCAGCCCTAATCCGGATCTACCCCCATCAGCCCTCTTAGCTCTGTAACCCATAAATTTCTCTCAAGCTCTCTTAGCTCACGCTGGCTATCTCTCTCTCTCACGACTTCTTCACTCTTGGACTGTCTTTCACTCTTCTCTCTCACGCCTAGCATTCTCTCACAAAGGTAAACTCTATTTTAATTTCTGATTCATGGGTTTCTTTTGAGTTGGATCAAATAACTATGTTCTTAAAATTGTGATTTTATTGCGTAATTTCTTATTAATTGTGATTTTATGGGGTAATAACATGTTTTTTGTGGGTGGGTTTCGGATCGGTTAAACCTAGGCTTTGTGATTGTCTATTCTGTGTAAGTTTGATTTTATGGTCAGATTTTTTATTATTGGTTTGTGTTTGTGATTTTTATTGGGTAATTTCTTATTTTTTGTGAATGGGTTTCTAATTTGGGGTTTTTTTTTTTTTAACTAGAATTTTAAAGTTTCAAAGAGTTGCTCACAATGTGTTTGATAAATTGCTTGTTTGATTGTGTCTGATCAAACTCACATGAGTTTGTGCAGTATCTCACGTGTCTTTCTGTGTGTGTCTCACGCTTCATTATCCAGGAGCACATTTTTTTATATATACTCTGCTACTCTAGTTGCATATTCACATGTGTCTTTTTGTGTGTGTCTCACTCTTCATTCCAAAGTTCCAAATATTACTTGATAAAGTATTTTTTTTCTCTGTTCCTTGTCTTAGGTGTGCTGTTGTTTACTTAACTCTGATTTTTCTAGCTTTTGTATGTCATTTTATAATCTAATACTATGCTATCTCTACCATGATTCCTTCCTGAGCAGTGTGTAATCTATCACCAAGATATCATTTACTGTGTCACTTGCATAATCTTCCCCTTGTTGGACTTAAGCTATATAGTGCAAGTTGGATAAATGAGTTGTTAGGAACTGGTATACAAAAGTGCCTATGCTTCACTTTTTTAAACATATTAGAATTTCTTCCTTTAAGAAGTGTTTAGATACAAAATTTGTGCCTCATCTAATTTGGACGGTTCTTGCTGAGAGTTTTTTCCCTTTTAATTTTGTCTTATCTTTCCGCTATTTTACTTAATGAGTGTTTTTTTGAATCTCTACCACACTATATCTAGAAGTATAGAGTCAGGTCTATTAACTTTTGTTTATCAGTAAAATGTTGTATTTTAGTGGAGTCAAGTCTATTGTTGAACTCTTGCATATGCTCTTTCATGCTTAGTGTATTTATGCATTCATGGATTGTAATAGCTTTGTCGTCATGGGATAATTTTATTAGATAGATAGACAAGAGAATAAAAGGAGACGTTTATTATGGGATTGGGAATGGAGACGTTGAATGGCAGTTGCTTATATAGTTTGTCTTGTTGCCTATTGGTTAATACTTCGAAGGAGGCCTCAAAGGAGACAAGTAACTTACTCAATTAGTAGTCTGAGTTTAGAAAGACGAAGCGTTCATGATGAACTAACGAGAGAGATAATTGGAAATAAAAAGTGCCGTGATATTATATGCATGGGGCCTAAAGCTTTTTTAGATTTGTGTGACATGATACGTAAAGAAGGTGGCCTCCAACAAACACAACGAGCAACGATTGAAGTACAAGTTGCCAAATTTCTTTACATATTATCACATGGTGTAAAGCATCGGGAAATATCTTTTTTTTTTTTTGTCGCTCTAGTGAGACAATAAACCATCATTTCCATGAAGTATTAAGATCTGTGATACAACTAGAAGAGAAGTTTCTGAAACAACCTGATGGATCTCAAACTTTAGTAGAAATACTCAACAGTTCTAGGTTCTTCCCATATTTTAAGGTAAAAAAAAAAACATTATTATACTCTAATAGCTTAGTTGTGGTATATATAAAGATTTTAATATATAGAAGTAAGTACTTAATAGTTTTTGTTCTTCCCATGTCAAGATTGCATTGGGGCAATTGATGGAACACACATTCGAGCAAAAGTTCCTATTGAAGATGCAGCAAGATATCATGGTAGAAAGGACTACCCAACACAAAATGTGCTAGCGGCATGTACATTTAATTTAAAATTTACATATGTTTTGCCTGGATGGGAAGGAACTGTGTCAGACTCAAGAATTTTAAAAAATGCATTAAGTAGACGCGATAAGCTAAAAGTCCCCCAAGGTAATTTTGTTAGAAAAAAAAATTTAGTCATTAGTGTATAACAACATAATAATGCATGCCATTCCTATAGGTAAATATCACCTTGTTGATGCTAGATTCATGTTGAGGAGCACACTTCTTGCACCTTATAGAGGAGTTCGTTATCACTTAAAAGAGTATTCAAGAAATCCACTACAAAATCCTAAAGAGTTATTCAACCTTAGACATGCATCCTTACGCAATGCGATTGAAAGAGCATTTGGAGTCTTGAAGAAAAGGTTTCCTATAATAGCAAGCTCAAATGAGCCATCTTACGAAGTTCCAACCCAGAAAAAAATAATTTTAGCATGTTGCATTTTGCACAATTACTTGATGGGGGTAGATCTGGATCATAGAATTCTTCATGAGGTGGACGAAGAAATTTTCAACAATCTTGAACCCCATGAATAGCTTGGTGTGCAAAGAGAGAGAAATAATGATGATGATGTTGCCCAAGGAGAGATTTTAAGAAACTCAATAGCAGCTGATATGTGGAGGGATTATACATCCAACCTAACTTGATGTTATTCTAAATTTAATAATTGTAGACAGACGCTTCTAGTGGATTTAGAACTATGTATTTGTTTTAATGGGCTGATTCTCATTAGAATTGTTTTATTATTTAATTTTCTTGTTATGGACTTATCATTTTGTATATGATACATTTAATTTTCTTGGGATAAACTATTGAATGAGTTTTGATTGTGACTTAAGAACATGATTCTTCTTGTGAGGTTTATGTGAGACTTTCCTCTTTAGTATGCAAAATGAATTATTCCTCTACATTGTGTAAGAGCAGCACTACCACAACAAGTTCTAGTTATTTTAGTATAATTTTAATAAACTTCATTCACTGTGACAGTGGCAATTTGCAAGTAATCTTTCTTTTTCTATTGTTTTACATTATGTCTCTGTCCTTTAAGTTGCGTTGACAATCTTTTGCTTTCGACTTGCTTATGTTTGCTTGCTTAGATGTGTTGGTAAAATAAGCTTTTATTATTTCAACCATGGATAATGTGTAAATATGGCATTTTACAGGGGGACCGCACTTGGAAAGCGGGAGTTGTTGATAGTGAATACATTTTTCATAAGGCATACAAACTTTGGGTGGGAGTGGACTGCTTGCAAAAAGATTTTGCTTTGGCTTCTCTCCCATTTTCTTGTTGATAGTTCTTTACTTTTGAAACATAAAAATTAAATTATTTCTGTTTCCAAAACGGCTTGTCTTAAATTTTGCAAGGTTTTTTGTTAAGTTTTTTCATTCAATGGGTTGGCACATGACAACAAGCTAAATCTAATGGTTTTGTTATATATATTCATTTGCTCAATTTTTTTTTTTTTTTTTTTTTATGGGTTCAAATATGTTAGAAAAAAGGACTATTGATAATGTGGTTAAGAAAGATAGAGAATATTGGACAGCTGTTATGGATGATGCACTTATTGATGCACTCTTGCATCAATATCATCTAGGTAATAGAAATGGTTCAGTCTTCACCACACATGCCTATGACAATATTTAGAAGGAATTGCAAGAAAAATTTGAAAAACCAATAGACAAGCAAAAGGTGAAAAATCGCATTAAAACCATTAAGTATAATTGGTCAGAGTGCTATGATGTGTTTAAGAATGGATTGAGTGGTTTTGCTTGGAGTCCAATCACCAAAATGTGGAGTGCTAAACCTGAAGTTTGGGAAAGTCTAATCTAGGTTTGTCACTTATACTCTAGGAGTTCATATTGTTTCATTGAATTCTATAGTTTTCCTTTTCATGTTATATCAGTTTACAATAAGGTAAAGCACCATGAACTTATATTTAGATGATATGATATGTTGTTTATAACTGGGTATGACCTTAAATGCAAGCTTGTTTAGTAGAAAACTAGGGTGCATAAATTTGAGTGTTTTCTTGTTTGACCTTATTTTGTTGTCATTTTTTAATAGGCTAAACCTAAAGCAAAAGAGCTTAAGAGCAAACCAATTCCAAACTACGACAAATTGGTTGAGCTTTATGGAAAATATAGAGCAACTGGGGAACAAGCTGAAACTGCATCAGAGATGAGGCAACGGTGGGCTACTTCAATCGGAGAGGGCTCTATGGAGGACATTGAAGATATTGATCATTTAGTTGCTCAAAATGAAGTTACTTTGGAGAGATGTGATAATGTGGGTGAAGCCTCCTCAAAAGCCAAAAAGAGAAAAACATCAAAAAATGAGGACATGGAACAAATTATGGGAGCAATCCAGAATGTTGCTTTAGCAATGAGGGATGGAAATTTAATTTTTAAGAGAAGCATGGCACGTCTTCCCATTCCTGAGCAAGAAGTGTTCCATCTCTTGGATGAGATAGGAATTGATTCTAAACTGCAAATGAGGGCTTATCTCTATCATATTAAG
Source organism: Castanopsis chinensis (assembly GCA_032878915.1). Classification (NCBI taxonomy): domain Eukaryota; kingdom Viridiplantae; phylum Streptophyta; class Magnoliopsida; order Fagales; family Fagaceae; genus Castanopsis; species Castanopsis chinensis. The sequence continues at coordinate 4,722,219 of JAVQMG010000115.1, read as the reverse complement.
AATCCAGATATGTTGAGAGCTTTTATTGGCTATCCAGTGGAGAAGCGCAAGGAGATATTGTTCACAATGATGTTTGATTCTTAAATTTCTCTAACAGTTAGACAAGTAAATGTTCCAAGACAATTTCAGCTTCTAAAAACCTTTTCAATTGATCATTGAACTGTAAACTCTTGGGATTAATTTTTGTAAATAGATTTGTCAGTTACTATTTAGACAAGTGGAGCTGTATGAGATGCATTATAAAATGCTGTTATTTGCACCAGTTATGTGTTAAAGTTAATGGTATTTGATGAAATATGAATTGTTTGTGTGTTTATCTGCTGGGCATGACAGAGATGCCGAGTAAGTTGTGAGTTTGAGGCCTTGGATTGGTTTGTCTGACTTTGTTTCATCTTCAGGGTGCTGTTGGATTTGCTGGGTATGTCACTCTATGATGCCTAGGATTTTCATTTCTTGTTGTTTTCATCCTTTGTAGTGGTCATTGTGGTTAAATTTTTTTACTTTGCCACATGGGGTTTTTGAGAAATGTTGCAGAAGTTATGCTTTCAGTGTTTCGAAATGGTTTTGAGTGTTTCTTCATTTTTGTATGCAACTTTGGCTTTGTGTTACTTCTTCTGTTCTACCTATTGAGCGGTTAATTCTTTTGTAATATAGGTTTGTCTCATAATGGCTTTAAAGCATTTAGCACAGCGTTTATGATGTGCATATTTTTTAAGTTCTTTTTCTTGAAAATGAGAAGATAAAGAATTTTGGTTTTTTTTTTTTTCTTCTCTTTTTGGGTCAATTTCTCTGGATTTGTTTGATAAATGTTGTGAAACAATGATTAAGTGTTCAAAGCGTGCGTTCAGGATTTTGGTTTTCCTTTAGCATGTTAAAATTTTGGTTTTTATACCATGTTAATGATTTTTTTATTAACTTGGTTTTTTTCTTTCGAAACAAGAGGAGATGATAAAAAATAAAAAAAAAATTGTTCTTTATTTATTTATGTTTTATGGGGAGAAGTTTCTTGAAAATGTTTAAGTACATGGTTTCTTTGCCTGAAAAGAAAAGGACATGGAATTCTGTTTTTGAGGGTGAGTTTGTGGTAAACTTATTCTCTTTTCTGTTTCACATGAAAGAAAAATGTTCTTTTTTGTTCATTTTCTCACCAAATTTAATTATAAGCACTATTTTCTGGTTTAACTCCCAATTTGTTTTCAGAAAGGAAGAAATTTGTTGAACTTAATAATGGGTTTCAATTTTGTTAACAGAAAGTAAAATGTATTTTCTTCTGGTTTGGTTGTTTATGCTTTTTGTGGCTTCATTCCCTTTATTTATTTATATTTTAATGCTAAGTAGAGAAACAAATTCTTGTTTTCATTTCTCATTATGCTTCTGCTCTAGAACTGTGGAGGATAGTAATGTCAGAACCAACAAGATTACCTATTGATAATCTTTTTTGGTCTAATTCATTAATTTTTGGTTGTTTTTACCAGAAATGTCAGACTTAGAAGTAATGGTAAAAAACCTAGTTGTAGGGGTTAACATGGTCTGCATTTGTTTATGTTGTAGGTTGAGAAAAGAGTTGAGTTGATGAAATCTTAAATTATATAAAAAACACATTCTACCAGTGCCAGATATGTTGTGATACGCCAATTTCCATTATAATCTAATCTGCTTATTATGTAGGGGTGCGGATTGAGATGGATTTTTCTGAGTCTACAAAAGTTGTGTACAATAGGATTCAGAAAGGAGAGCCTGAAAAAGTGTCAAAGATTATTGGGTATCTTCTTTTACAAGACCATGGTGAACGTGAAATGATCCGGTTGGCCTTCAGCCCTGATAATTTGATCTACTCTTTGATCAACAAAGCCAAAACCGAGCTTGGCTTATCAAAACTGGTGGTTTCTACTACTCCCAATCCCATCTCGATCTCACCCTCTCATGTGAACCAAGCATCGGTTTCAGACTTGTTTTTACCTTTCACAATTTACTCGGCATCTCTGTCACGCCCAACAATTCAAAAAATTAAATTCACGTACTAAGAAAAATATAAAAAATAATAATAATAAATGAAAGAAACACTCAAAATTCAATATTTTGTTGACTTTTTTTTCAGTAAAAAAAAAAAAAAAAAACCAAACATTTTTTTCTTATTTTAATTATTATCAATTTAGGATGGTTTTTTTAGTATAATAAAAAAGGAGAAAAAATATTTAATCATAGACAAATGTTGATTATTTAATTCACATAAGAAAAAAAATTATCAAAAAAAAATATTGCATGCTATAGTCATAATTATTTAATCTAACAAATTAAACATAGACCAATATTGTAAGTCCATTTTCAAATAGGGGTAAATTTTTCTATTAGAACATATTTAATCATTTCCTCTCATCTCCATCCTAATTTTTAAAACATCCAAATAAGGGGAAGGGCTAATTACTACCTTCCTCCTTACTAATTTTAAAAACATCCAAACAAGGTGTAGGGTAATCATTCTCCTCTACTTTCCTCCCCACTACTCTCCTTCCCTCTACTCTTCTCTACTCTCCTCCCTTTCTAAACTTCCAAATAAGCCATTAATTAAAGTGAATCTGCTATGCAACTATGACATTAAAATTGGCCTTGTTGATGTGACAAGTTTTAATAATGGATAATAACCTAACAATTACCAAATTTGAAGTTTTTTGTGCAAAATGTAGTGTTTGTAGCATTACTTTTTTATTTGATTAGCTAACTTATAGAAAATTAATGAATCAGCAATGTCTAATTCATTATAAAAAGAACAACTGTCAACATTTTTTGTGAATAACTAAATTCCAACCTGTTTGGTTCAATTAGTTAGGTGCAACCGACTGGATTATAATATGCAACCAATAATTTTTGCTAAGGTCCGGATTATAGTATCAAAGCAATAAACGGACCAAATCCATTGAAAGTTTAAAACAAATTTGCAATCCTTATAGCGACGGATGAGAGCCAAGCCCAAAAATTGATTGGGGTCTTAAAGCTAGTCTTGCATCAATGAAAACTATAATTTTGGGCTTCCAATATATATATATATATATATATATATATATATATTTTTTTTTTTCTTTTTTTTTCTTTTTGAGATAGTTCAAACAATTTTACTATTAAACCTCAAAGTACTTTATATATGCGGAGGTGTCAAATAAGCTATAAGACCCTTGATAAGACGGATGTTTATAATCATATTTACAACTTATTGACAATTGTTTGATTATGTCTATGGGGTATAAGAATTCTGAGAAAGAAGATCGCATCACGTGTCACGCTTGGTTGAGGAGGACAGTTGTTGAGCCGAGGAGGCCACTTCCTTGTATTTTGTGATCACGTCATCAAACCGATGTCAGAGGAGACTCTACTATGGAGAAAAGGCTTTAGGAGTGGAAATGTAGTGATGGGAATGGAATGCTAGATACCGCCACCACATTTAATACATCCCACCAAACCTTTTGGCCTCATTTTTTGTGGAGAAGACCTTTGAACAGTGTTTTCTGGCCACATTTATGTGGAGAAGACCCGTGAATAGTTTTATCTTGGACGCCACATCTCTCAGGAACTTGAAAATGATACTAGATAAGATTGGAAGATGGGTGATGATGTGTGCAAGGAACAGGTGGAAGGCCAAGATCATCTGAAAATGTCTATGTAAGATAAAAGATCCCCCATGGAAGGGGAATCGAGAAAGAAAGGGAGAGAGAAAGAAAAATACTGTAGACCTAAGATCAATATGTGTAATTTGTCTTTAAAAGAAAGAAATACAAGACTAAATCTCCTCGGCTTGAGTCTGAAGACAAATCTCAATACTTATACTACTATATGTTCATCCCACTGTAATTGAAACTTATGATCATCATTAACTCAACACATTAGAACCAAAAGTTAGAGTCCACTCTCTACAAATTTATTGTATTGAGTTCTTTGGGCCTACACCCACCTTGATTTGAGCTTAAGTGCAAATTGAGTCCTTACAATGTCTATCTAACTTATTTCTTCTTTTTATATATATATATGTATATATATTTACATTTGTGTATATAGGTTTTTAATTATTCTCATGTCTAAGGACAAGCCTAGGTAGGGACCCAAAGGGGCTTGGGCCCCAGGGAGAAAACAAGAGAGTAGGTTATTCTTTACAATTTTATATTTGGGTCTCTCTTCCAAAAAATCTTGGCCTCCTCCTCATTCCCCACAATTTTACATTATTTATTGTAAAAGTATTTGTATCAGTTGTTGTAAAATAGTATAAGACAAATTTGCCCAATTAATCCTAAAATACATCTACATAAGTTTATATATTATTGTACAAAAATAAATTTGTGCTACAGTAATTATGTAAATTTACATAATTATTACAACTATGCAAATAAACATTTTAATAATTATTTAGATTGAGGCAATGATTTTTGGTTGATAAAGAGAGAAATATGATTTGGGATAATAATAAAAAAATTGATAAAGAAATAATATTTTAATTAAATATAGTGTAAAATAGATGATTTGATGGTAGGTGTTTTGAAAAGTGAGTGTATAAAAAAAAAAAAAAAAAAGTAGATTCTTGTACTAAAAGTTTAAAATAGATAGAAATTTTTGAACAAGTTTATATAAATGCTCTAATGTAGTAAGAAATAATGATATTTTGTATTTTTGTCTTTATTAGTAGATAATGGCATTGCAAACAATAAATTTGTGTTTTTATCTTTGTCGTTGTTTAATAGTTTACTAATACTAAATGATTGCTTATTTGATCATTATTTTTTTGTTATTTATACTTTGGTCCTCTTTAACTCAAAATCCTGGGTTGTTCCCTGCTCATGTCTCTCTCTACAATGAATAAATATTTAGATGACAGACAACGCTTGTTGATTACAAGGAATTAAGGATCTACTCTTTAAGACCAATTCATCCCAAAAAGAAAACTCTTAAGATCAATAAAAATCACATGTACATTGTGAAACTTTTTTAACGGTGATTTTCTTTTACGATTATCCCAATATAATCAAGGAAAAAAAATCCGATATTTTAAAATAATAAAATGTACCTCCGTAATAAATGGGCCAAATTTTGTTACTACTAGTAGTAGTTGTTGTTTTATTTTATTTTATTTTATTTTAAATTTGTTTTAATTCTTACATAATCTAAAATCACCTTTCAATAGTTGGAAATGAAAGCTCAGATAAAATGGTTAAACATTGATACTTTAAGTTAATTTTAAAATGTAAGAATCATACAATCTCTATAAAATAGAAAAAGACAAATGCAAAAGACAAATATAGAACATTTAAAGAATTTTTGAGTGTTTTATCATACTTTTAATAATTCTATGTTAATTTAGTTTTTCATTTTTCTTTTTAGTAATAATGGCTTGTTTGAATATCTTATTTTTAAATTGATTTTAAATTTATTTATTAATGACCATATATTGCTTATTTTTACATATATCTTTGATTTTTGTTTTAAGAGAATACTTTTTATTTTTTAATATATATTTTATAGTCACCTCAGAGTATGAAGTACCTTAAGCATAACACCAAGCACGGGGAAAAAAAAAAAACTTATATTCATTCTATGTCAACTAATTTTTTTTACTTATATTAATTAACATTTTTGGAATTAATTTTGTCTTCAAACTTTTATTTTAATGTTACCCTTCTCAACTAAAATCTTGCCTCTACTACTTTTTATAATTCCATCATTCAAAATCCTAGTATTTACTGATTTTATTGTTTGGCGATTAGAAGGAAATCCCGAAAAAAAAAAAAGTGAATATATTGAAAAGACAAGTCCATTTTGGAGAATATGATAAAACATTTTCATTGAACTTTATAATTATTTGAATTAATAATAAGTTTTGGTAAGAAAATTTAAATTTATTTCAAATGAACTTGAACTAAAATTAGTTAATTAGAAATAATTTCAGATAGGCTTAAATGTAGTTTTAATGGGATAAAAGTTTCTTATATTGGAGATATACGTAGCATAAATTAGAACATGTAAAATTTAATTGAAATAACACATGACATAAAGCAAGTAGGGTCTAAATTGGATCATTACTGAGCATCTATATTTTAATACGTTATTTAGATCAATAGACTATTTGATATCTGGTTGGTGTTCTCCGGAAGGGTTGGAATGTTGAGCTAAAACCCATTTGCTAAAAATAAATGTGAACACAATATATGGTACATCGCCTTATAATTATACAAGGATCCTGTACTGATGACCTTAGCTTGTGGGAGCCCCCACAATAATCCATAGGGGGATTGCTTCCTCATCACCTGTAATTGTTTTGTGGGACAAGAATAACTAACTAACGAAAAATAAAATAAAATAAAACTTTGGTAGATCTCTCTCACTCTGTCCCTCTTTGTGAACAGTTTGGATTGGAGAGTTGGCCAATGAATCTCAACCACAAGTGCTCCTAAAGTTTTTTGGGGAAAAGCAACAGACATGGCAACCTGGCTTTTCACAGAGAGACACAGCAAGGTTTATGTATTTGCAATTGCATGCCTTCCGACTCGAGGACCACTTCATGGACTTCTGTTTTTGTTTTGTGTTTTGTTTATGTGTGTGTTTTTTTAATTACCTTAACATGATGTGATGAATATCTGTAGGTTACAAATTGTAGCAAAACATTTTCACTATTGTCTTATGCTAAAATGAAATGCCACATATAACAACTTAAAATCAATGAAATTGCATCAAAATTAGCCTTATCGCATAACTTGCTTTCCTTTACTAGAAAAGCCAAAGTTTAAATCCCAATTATTATTACTACTATCGAATCATCAATGGAAAAAGATATATATATGAAGAAGGCCTGGCTAGCTAGGTCCTACTTTCACGATGAAAATCTCGTTTCCCGAATTTCTGTTCCGTGCCATTCCCACCAATTTCAACCCTAGCCCTGTTCACTGATGATAACATATTATAAAATTTTATTTTGAGAATGAATGATATCATGCCGATGGTAATGCTCCTTGATCCATTCTGTTCCACCAATTTTAGAAATGAAGGCTATGCAAGACTTATCTCAGAAATCAATATCCTGATACCTGACAATGGTGCTTGTCTGCCACAATTTTCAAGTTTCTTTGTTATAAAAAGGTTTCCTTTCCGACAGTTCATGCGTACTCCTTATGGTGAAATGTGAATCATGGTGAATTTATTTCCTAGAAAGATTTAGAGTGGGATCTAGTCATGATCAACAGCAATTTCTCCCTCTTCTATTCCCCTCTATTCAGAATCTGCCCAAGAGCTTGAAACCTTCTAGGGATTATAGCTTATAAGCTTGTAACAATGACAATCACATGTTTATTGTGACATATGTCCCTATTGATATACCATTTGTACTGTTAAAAACGGTATGTTTTAACATATTGAAGTATATATAAAATTCTGTAAGAGAGATTACTTTTATATATAGGTTGGGTGTGTGTGCTATATATACAAGTAATAAGAGTATAATACAAGCAAACGTAGTATAATACTACACTAAGTCTAAACCCGTTAGACTAATATTATAACAATTAAGAGGAATTATTTCGTATATCTGAGTATACTATGCCCCTTTTTACATAATTAACGTAGGTTCTATTGTGTAATTAACCTTAATGAGAGAAGAACAAGTATATTAGGTAATGCATAATTCCACCTGCACTTGCGTGCTTCCATTATTAGTGTCATAGACCTGTAGTTAGAAATTAGTGCCTGACCTTGTTGCCTTAAAACTGTTCTATAGTAAATGCAGATTCTTTGCAACATTGTAGCTTAAGCATATATCAAACTTTGAACATGTTTATATCATGAACATACCTTTCTATATATCTAGAGTTGGTTTTCTCTAGCACTTGCCTTTTCAACTCAGTCTGCACATTGTCAACATGATTCATAGACCAAAACTATTACCAGCATGCTGCCTAATTAATTTCCATTTAGCCAGGAATGGAACCAGGATTCATACCTTAGGGGGGCCAAAACTTAAAACCAAAAAAAAAAAAAAATTATGAAAATAAAAACTAACATGTATTTCATATTTAACAAAATACTACATACAAAATAAGTATTTCTTAAACATTTCATATTATAAAACACATTAACAAAGTATAACATACAAAATAAGTATTTCTTATTTTGTACACGATTTTTGTTTAGTCCATATTTATTTTTTTATTTTATTTTTGTAGTTAAAGGGGCATAAATTTTATTTATTTATTTATTTCTTTTCTTTTAGGTCATTATCTAAATATTTTAGAGGAGGAGAGACAAATATATATATATATATATATATATATTATATATTTATTTATTTAAGGGCAAACTTAATTTTGTATACCAATTTTTTTTTAATGGGGTTGGGGTTGGGGTTGGGGTTGGGGTTGGGGGGGGGGGGGGGGCAATGGCCCCCCTCTGCCCTACTGTAGGTCCGCCCTTGCATTTAGCTACTTAGACCCAAGTGTTTTAACCATTACATATGCCTTTTTCATGTTCGCTAGCTCCAAATCGTGCTCTACATTATTGAGAAATTTGTCGGTATAAAATTTTATGATGGTAATCATTCAGAATTCCACTCTTTCACCCTTTATTTGTTCTCATTTCCTAATCTTATTATTATTGGCATAATTGGCATTATTATTCTGAAGGGGACATATAAACCAAATTGCAATCATAGTCCTAGCCTCCTCGCTAGATGCTACTGAACATTATTCTTGTTTATTTCATTCTTCTAATTCCTAAGTAGTCATCAGATTCAGACCTACTATAAAGAGCCACGACCATATTTATTTATTTATTTATAAAGAACATTAAAATTGTAGTAATAATTAGTCATCACGCCTTGAGCAACAAATAGTATATGATGCTGTAGTGTGCGTGTATTTCCGTGCCAGAAGAACAGTTGACTTACATAGTCAGCAGTCAAATAACGAAATTTACTACTATTGGTTTTTATAATCTAATATTACTTTCTTTACTATTTTCTACAAATGAGTAAATGACAACAATAATTATAGGGTTGGGTGGGCTATAATATCTAATTATTCTAGAATAAGAAATTAGCTGAAAACATGATTAGATATTATATTATAAAAAAATGGGGAAGATTACTTGTAGGCCTTAGGGAAAAAACTATTTTCTTGAGGGGAAAATTTTCACCATTTTTGTAGGTTTTAAATTTAACTCAGCATTATATATACTGTTAGATCTTAATCTAAAATTGGATATGAGTTTATTAGGATCAAGACATTTATACTCCTTTTTTTTCGGTTGGTATACTAGGCTTTAAGCTTAAAGAGAGTCTTATTTATAATTCTTATTCTTCCATTTACTTAGCCGAAAAAATTATACTCTAAAATCAATGGATATTATATTTTATTTGTTGAAATCAATGGTGAAGTAGGGGACGTTAGTGATAATTTCAAACAATTATGGCCATTAGCACCATGCAGTTTGATGATTATTTAAATTAATTATTATGACCATTAAGTTCTTAACAAATATTCTTCTTCAATTGTGAGCATCCATGATTTAAATTATAGAACTTATCTTAGTGGAAGAAACGGTTGTGGTAATGAGTGCAAGTATTTCAATGGGCGAGATAGCATAAAATTTACAAAAGGTGAGCTTAAATTCATTGGGAGATGGAGGAGATGGAAAACTACGTAACTTATGAACACAATTACTTTTGTGGGTGAATTCATATATAATTTCCCATTCCCGTCTACATTGCTAGATCAAACATAAGCATCACAGAATTTATGAAGACCATTTTCTTCAGCCCTTTGACTTTCTTGTCTATAGCGAGGGGTCCAAGAAAAGTTGGTTTTTGTAGGTAGGCAAGCATAACTATTCCAATTGACATTTGATGAAGATTGCATATACGAAGGAAAATTTTTGATTTGCACATATATCTACTTTGGGATTATCATTACAAGAACAGTTGTGTTTTCCCATTTGGAACTCAAAACTAGTGATCAGGAGGGAAAACCCAAAAAGAAAAATCATTTTCTTGTAGCCTTTGGCTCAATTTTTAAAACTAATTGAGAATTAACAAAGATATTTTATTTTAGATAGGCAGATAGATAGTGGGGAGTCGGAATAAAAAATAATTTTACCACTAAACTATCACTTAAATCCTTAGAAAGACAAAATAGGTTTAAAGTCTCTCTCAAAAAAAAAAAAAAAAAAAAATCCCTAGAAAGACATTGTTAAAAACGCTTTATAAAGGATCATAATTACTTGAGCAATTTTAAATTTTTATGTTTTCACAAGTGCACATTGTAAAACCAATTGCAGTACTGGCATGTTAGGCAGCAAAGACAAAGCAATGATGCATTGGCGCATTAAACATGCTGCCTGCAGTTGACCCATCAGTAACATTTGAGTTATGTTTATATATGATTACCATAACAAATTATAATTCACATTATATAGAGCCATGTACGAAGAGTCCTGTGCAATGTGCACACCACAACAAAAATTAAGAGGGCATAAAAAACTTTGTTAGCAATGATAGTGACGTGTCAATTGATAAAATACTCACTAATTTGTAAAGTTGTTTTCAAATGATAGAAGAACCCTTTACCATACAAAACTTATATACATGATAGACTGATTCTCAAACCTCTTCCTTAATTAATAGGGAAGAGAAATATCACTATGCTACAAGGTCATTAGTCTATTAAGGCTTTATTTTGCAGTTAATTTTTTAGTTTATTTGATTTGGTGTACAGTTGGATGATCTTTAGTAATATTACTTATTTCATTTTTTTTTAAATATTGTAGAAAATAGGAAAAGCATTATTTTACTATTGTAGAAAAAGCTGGGTTTTTTTTTTTAAAAAAAAAAACACAAATTTGAAAAACCTCACCTTTCTCTTTTAAAGTGAAATTTTAATTCTACACATTATTTTTTTAAATAGAATAAAATCGATGAAAACAAGTTCATCAAAATGCACCCCATAATTAATTATAATCTAACAATTTTCATTAGAACACTTTCCTTCATTCAATGGAAGTTGTTAAATTCAATAACTAGAAGAGTTCAAAGTAGGCGGTGGAGCTTGTTTGGAACAAGAAGAGGACAAGGACGAAAAACTGCGTGCCTAGTGTGCCCTAGCCACCATGAGATTCAGGTGGGATACCAAAAAGTGAAAAATGAATGATACACAGAAGGTTGCGAGGTCTTAAATAAAAGTGTGATGTGAGCAATGTGTTTCTAGCTCTTTCTGCAACAAACAAAAAGCTCTTACATTTTTTTAATCACGTGCTAATTAAAATGTTAGTACCTGCAAAAGAGAGATGGATCATATATTATTAGGTCCTCTCTAATCATATGCTTTGAAGACAGTGATAGATAGATAATTAATATTTGATGTCATAAATTAATGCTTGTCTGCCGCGTGTTATTGCGCATGTACTTACAAACTGAAGATCAAACTGAAACATTCCTAACCTTTCTCTCTTTTTCTCTCTGTCACCACACTTCACACACCAGATGATTTCAGGTAAGCTGTCTTCTTTCGTTGCATTTTATTTTGCTTTTGCTTTTTGGTCAATGGTAGCAGTTTGACTTAGTTTAACTAATACAAACACAATAACAATGAGACTGATAATAATTGAGAAATGCAATGCAGCCATTTATGGTCACATAATTTATCATTTAAAACCATAATTGGAGGGCCAAAACTAATTCTTTTCACATATTGTTGCTTCTCTTTCAGAGGTATTCAATATTTTTTGTCATTGTTACAAGGTATTTATACGTGTGTGTGTGTAGTTTGAGAGTATAATAGTACCTGTTTTATGGTTACATAAAGCATTTTGGTTTCAATCTTCAAGCTAGGAAAGCAGCAGCCAATAAAGGGTTGTTGTGACCCCTATCCTATTCTCTTAGTGAACAGAATTTGCAATGTTCTGCTAGATTTCCAAAAGCTTTCTATCAGCTTAAACAATCTGGTCATGCCAATAATCGATATGAAGATGGTAAACAGTCACCTTTCGTGGTGTACACCAATTGATGTTTTATAGACAAATAAAAATATATTGGTCTGAAACGTATGGCCTCATACTGATATTGCCAAAGCTTTACGCCATACCCTTTCTAGGTAAAAGACTTGGTCCAGTGACCCAAAAATAGATTGCCACACTCTAATAAAGTTGTAATAAATAGGTTTAATTATTTCGCATTCATCCAAAAACTTAGAACAAGTCAGGTTCAACTCAGTGGACAACCATTCGTCACTGAGAAAAGCAAACACATAAATATGTCTTTCTTGTTTACTTGTATATCTTAGGCCTAGTTATGACTATGGTTCTATAAAACTTAGAAGTCATGTTTTGCATTTAGGGAAGGTAAATGCAACAATAACAAGCTGTCTTAATCCCAAAAGTGAGTCTCATTCCACTTTGAGGGTTCCATTTTATATTTTACAAATCATAACCTGTCATTTTTTTTTTCTTTTCTTATTAGTTAAAAAAAAAAAAATCAAACACATGACATACTATAATTTATGAAATATAAAGTGAAACATTCAAAGTCATATAGAGGATTTCTATTAATTAAATAAGGTAGGTAAAATTAAAGGGTCACCACCTACAAGGATTTGAATAATCTTAGTTTTTGAGCATGTATATATGAGGCGATGATGATAGATTATGCCTAACAAGGTATGTCGAAGAAGCTTAAACTATATGCCTCAGATTATTATAGTAAGTAAAATTTAAGTTTTTGAGCAAGTATATATGAGCCTCGCGACTGGATCTCACGATTGGCTCGCGATTGGCTCGCTACAAGCAAGTCGCCAAAGTTGCACACGTATGAAGTATGCAGGAAGTTAAAGGGTCACGACAGTTAGAGCACTATAGGACAAAAGTACAGTCTAGCCTGAAAGTTATCTTGCAACTCAAACTCATGACTCATTCCAATCACGAGACCGATTCGCCAGAATGCCATGTTTTGCAGAAAAATAACTCTTCACATTCCTCTCATACCCTACTATAAATACCTAAGACTATTTTTTTTTTCTTGTAGTATTATGTTTGTGCCATGCATGGTGCAATGCATGCATTAATTTTTATTTTATATAAAAGAAAAATATATTTCAAAAATATTATTGCAACTTCCATACGAAAGACACTTAAAATTGTTATGGAGTTTCATTTAAATTAAAATGATCAAAATGCAAACACATATTGAGTTACTGGGCATAAAGATGGTATGTAAAGCGTAAATTTTATTATATTAAATAGTTAATTACTGTGGTAGAATATCAAAATAATTAAAATAAAATAAAGATTTTGTTTTAAAATTCTTAATTATTTTAAAAATAAAACTTTACTTGGAGTGGAATTTTAAATTTCTTAAAATTTAGTTAATAGTGTTCTACCTAAGCTTTTGGAGTATACTTCTACATTTATTGAGACATATTTACCCAGAGTGAACTATCCTAATTAATGAGAATTTAACCATATTTTACGGAAATAAAATGACCACTTGGCACAGCCGCTAGACCCAAATTTTACCATATAGGTATATGATTTCCTAGACTTGGTTGCCTTATGGTTTTTTTTTTTTTTTTTTCTTGAAATTAATTGACTTTGTTGCTTGTTGGATTAATGGAGTTTGATAGGTTGGAAGTGGGTAAAAAAACATTTATATAGGATGAATATATATGGAGATTAATATGTAATTTTTTTTAGTTGAAATTAATTGACTTTGTTGCTTGTTGGATTAATGGGGTGAGATAGGTTGGAAGTGGGTAGAAACATTTTACATTGGTTGAATATGGAGATTAATATGTAAGCTTGCTCTGGACATAAGGTGCGTATCAAGGTGGATCTTTAAGTTGTGGAAATATAAACGGGAATAAAAAAATTTATGCTTTTGTCATTTATAAGAAAAAGATTTTCTAGAGGAACATCATATACATTTTCTTTCAAATAATATGAATATGTATCGATAACTTTAAGAAAAATAACTCAGAAAAAGAATACTGAGTTTATAAATAATAGACATAAGTCATGTCCATATTATCTATAAGAATTATTTTAAAACATATATCAAAATCTAATGGAGGATAATTATCATTCTAAACATGATACAATACGAATCCAAATCTTCTGTCTCACTTTTCCTGCTCCACACTATACTCCACCAATAAAATCTTGCTACCTATTCACCTAATTAATTAAATACTATTATTAATTAATAATGGTAGCATTAATAAGTAAATAATCATAGTATTTAATTAATTAGATGAACACGTGACAAGTTTTTATTGGTAGAGTATAAAGTGGAGCAGGAAAAATGGGACAGAAGATTTGAACTCAATACATTACAGTAAGCAAATTATTACTGACTTATTTATAATAATTTCACATAAAAAAAAAATTTATAATAATTTTATGAGAAAAGTTAACAGATGTCTTAAGGGCATGATTTAGGAAGTTTTTTTTAAAAAAAAAAATTTATAAAAAAAGTAATTAATTTTCTTAACAACTTTTTATACTTCCCATAAAAGTGATATTAAAACTTGGCTGACGAGTGCTCTTAGAGTATTGGTTAACAATCTATTTTAAGAAAGTTTTGATGTTACTTTTATGAGAAATAAAAAAACTGTCAAAATATTAATTATATTTTTTTTTCTTTTCCCATAAACTTTTTTTTAAAAATAAATTGTTAACCAATACTTTAAGAGCATTCGTTAGTATTTCTCTTAAAACTTTTCGGAAGGACCCTAACTTTATTACTTTGGTAGGAGAAGCCGCTCATAGAGACATAGGCATGAGTCATGAGAATAGGGGCTTGAAAGTTGAAAGGGTGCGAGCAAGCAGATTAGTTGCAAATTTAATAGGACCTTTTCGAGGAGTTGGCCATCCTCAGTTGAACGTGGGGAACCGAAACAATAATGAGTCTATATCAGCAATCATTAAAATGACCCCATCAGTTGTTGGGTTTTAGCTCACCACTTGCGCTGATGAAGTTTTGTTAATTCTAACCTTTATGCTCATTGATGCGGAACAAAACAAAAAGAAATTTTGTTAACAAAGCAATGTTTATATATAGGCCTAGACTTTTCATGTTTTCTTTTGTTTCCAACTAAAATAACTATACTTTAGAGATGTTAGTTCTATAAATTAATGGTTGCGTTTGATTTTTACCATAAAAAATTGGTTTTGTTTTTTAAAATATGTTAATGTACATTAATATGCTAATTTGTGCTTTTTTAGGTGCTTATAATATTGGTCTTCATTTTAACAATAAACAACCGTCCAACATTTATTTTTAATTTTTAAAAACTTCTTAACCCTCTTTGAATTTGTTGGAGGACCACAATTCAGCTTCCTTTGATCACTCTAAAAATAGGCTTACAAGTGCGAAATTTAATAGCCATAAAAAGACTTAAGTTTGTCTTTCTTATTACCAATTAATTTTGAGGTGATGTGGCACTCTCCTATTTGGTAGAATTTATATTTGATACAGTGTTAGTAAATTATAAGTTACCATATAAATATAATGGACGTACAACTTGGTATTATAAGGTACATATGAAATTGGTTCCATGAGGATTATTTTTTATTATCAAATTAATATATAAATTGATTTTTAGTGCAAATAAAGATTAAATCTCAAATTTCTTATCCAATAATAAAAATATTTATCAATTAAATTAGTTATAATCCACAAAATTTACCAATGCGTATTTACGTATTCTGCAATTCTCCAATCAACTTAAAAAAAACACAAACTTATTTCCCATTATTAGGAATAATTAAGTTGATATATCATATATGTTGGATTTCCATGCGAGCATATATGGTGGGGACAAGATGACAATTGGATCACGTGTAAGACTTTTGCTTCACTTCTTGTTACGAACAAATCACAAGTAACAACAATCTCAATCTCAATCTTAACCCTAGGGCGAGGAACCGGCCCGATACAAAGGAAAAAAAAGGTGAAGGTAGAGCCTAGAAGTGGCTTAACTTAACTTAACTTAACTTGCCGGCACGAGCAAGCACCAAACACATCGCTACATGTGGCAATCCAACAGGGCACCAGCTTCACTGGCAAAAAAGGGATAGTGGGACCCAAAAACCAAACGGAGATAACGGGGTGGACCCCACTTTGCACAACCGGCCTGCACCCAAAATTGTGAGCCTAATGATCGTGGGCTAACCCACGCCGGACCATTAGCCGCCACGTACTCAGTCCTTAACATCATTCCGTTCGATCAGTGGGACCCGCTCTCCACCATAGGCACAGCCCACAGAATAAACCACACAAACACTGTCACAGTCTCAGTCTCTCAGATTTCACTTCGGCGCGCTCCTTCATCTCTCTTGGCTTCGCTTATGATATATATGAATAGCAAAAACTAAGCCAAGCTTATTATTCATTATTATATAAATTTCTTTCTTTCTTTCTTTTATACTATATTAAAATAAAATAAAAAAAGTAGTATTTGGAGAAGTGTCTCATTCGTATAGTATAAGGTCGGTTTGAGGGGTCCAGCTTGTGAAAGCTTTGTAAAAGAGTATAAAAATACAGGAAGTAATAAGTTTTTATGATTATCATATTGCGGACCAACCAACCAGAGGCCGCGTGCAATTGCTGGTGAGGGCTCAGGGATATCATTTTTTTTTTTTTTATTTAGTATTTTAAACAATTTATTGCTAAAACCTTAAAAGGCATTCTTCAGAAGTACATTATTAATTAGTTGCACTTTTAGTGGGCTCGAGCAGTCGAGCTGTGTGTGTGTGATGTGTGGGGGTGGGGGGGTGTAACATTTTTTAGGGATGGACGTGCGAAGCTGTGGCTAACAATATACAGTGTTGGCCAACTTTAGAAATAGAAAGTTGATGAATTTGTGGTGCAACACGGTTAAGGAAAGGGTAGGTCATTTTACACTGACAATACACAGATATTTCTGGCTTGTAAATTGTAATAATTCCACGCGCTTCCTGTTCTAGCTTGTCTGACACAATATATAAAGCTTGTTTGAGTTAGTAATAACCAAGTTAAACTGCAATTATTAGTTAAATACTCTAGTGTTAAGGCTAGATTACATTGGCGTATACTATCATCTCGTATTATCTCATCTCATGGGGATATTTAGAATTGTGTACGTGATTCCTGGTTCGTTATTAAAGATGGTCTTATATTTTATTTGTGGGAAAACTTATTAGGGGTGAATGTTAATCCAAATTGGGTAATAATTAACAAACATAATGAAAAAAGTTTTTTTTTTTTTTTTAACATAAAAAAGTAGATATGATTGAATTTAAATATATGGATATATATATATATATATATTTTGGTTGGTGTAGATGAGATTTGAACCCAAAATCCTTATTAAAAAAAAAAAGATTTTAAACCAATGAATTGAACTAACTAAAACTCAAGATAATGAAAAATTATTAATAAATTATATGAAGTCAATTTTATGCCATGAAATGTGATTCATCAGCTCTCATATTCAAAATAAACTCATTCCTTTTTAATTCAAGAATTTACTATGAGCACATGGGTCATAGTGTAAGTTTGTACCTCTCATCTTAGGATAAAGTTTTTCTCCTAGTTGAGTTGAAAGAATATTCTCTAACCCATTTCATAAGACCACAGATGTGTATTAAATCATTTAAACACAAATCATATAATTATTTTAGAAAATCTTATAGCTCAATTAATACTTTTTAGTATTTCCAATAGAGGTCACTAAGGTTCAAATCAGCCCTTCTCCATTGTTGTAACAATTAATTATTGAAAAAAAAGTTACATAACTATAAATAAGTCACAAGACTAAAAATATTCATGTATATATATATTTTTTTAATTTTTATTTTGTAATTCGATAGTTAACAAAGGAGGATTTGAATCATTTGTGTCTATGTTAAAAACGTTAAGAAGTGGTTGTTAAGTTATATGGCTCTTGATGCATACACAAATAATTTACTTCAAAATAAATGAGATTTAAAACAAAATTGGATTTGGAGAAATAAGACATCCCAATTATTTACCATGCAAATTATTATTCCTCACATTATCTTGTTTATTTTTGTTGGGATCACAATTCAACTCCCTCTAACTACTCTAAAAGTAGGCTTACAGTGCATAATATTAAATGTCATAAAAGATTTGATTGTATATTTTTTCATCACCAAATGGTTTTAAGATGAAATGACATAGTTGGTCAGACACTTTTGACTCCCCTTTCTTTTTCTTTTTAAAACAAGCTAACCAAAGAAAATTTACTAATGAAAGAAAATTAGAAGGGTAATCTAGAAGGGCTAATATTCCTATAACCCTATTATCATCATTATGGATCTGGTCGACCGTGTGCACCACGCGGTGTAAATTGAAGTGGAAAAATCTTAGAAGGAGAGAGAAATGTGTAACTTTTGGCGGGAGGATGTTCATCTCAACCTCAAGGTCACCACCAAAATATCACACATTGATTACCTATCATCATCACAATAATACATTAATGTCAATAAATTTCTTTAAGATACTTTTTAGTCTCGTGTCAGTCAAGTCCTTTTTAAGTAGTCCCAACTCATCCACACCGTTTGATCTTCTTACATTCATCACTCTCTTTCTCTCTCCGGCAACCTCAAAGAGCAGAACATTCTTTTCTGGTCTTTATCAGTTGCTGGTGGGAGGTACTGGAGGTTGTCAATCTCTCTCTCTCTCTCTCTCTCTCTCTCTCTCTCGCGAGCCATTTTAGCGCCTCCCTTTTTTTGGCGCAAAGCTTTTGCAGCAATCAAGCTTGCACTTAAAAGATAAGGAGAGAAAAATTATGAGAGGGATGGATTATTAGGGCATGTGCTTGTTGATGTTTTTGTTTTTGTCTTTGCTTCCTATTTAACCCTATCTCTTCTCTGTATTTCCATTCCAAATACCTTTCCATTTTCCTTTTTCTCTTATACTTTCTTTTTCTTTCCTCGGGATCTGATCTCTCTCTCTCTCTTTTTCTCTCGACAACTAGAAGACAGTTCTCGAGGGTACTATCGTTTGAAGTTCAGTTCAATTCCCGAGGATCACTTTTGTTCTATCCTATCTTTCTTGTCCCTCTCTATCTTTCTGTGTTTTTTTGTCAGGTTTAGTGGGCTTGTGAAAAAGTTTAAAGCGAGAGCGACGAAAGCTATCTTAAAGTCTTTTGTCTTCAAGCTGTCTGGTGGATACGAGGTTGGGTTCTACCAGATCGGAGAAGGTTGTGCTGTTGGAAGGTTATCAAGGTTGTGTGGCTTTTGTGAGCTTTTCTATTTCTTCTTCTTCTTCTTCTTCTTCTTCTTCATGCCAATTTTATTTTATTTTATTTATTTATTTTATTATTTATTATTATTATTATTATTATTATTATTATTTTCTGTTTTGGTAATTCCTTCGGATCCTTCTTTGTGTGAATGTTTGTGGGATGATCGTTTCATGTGATAAAACCTAAAGGGAGTGGACGCTTGTGGTTATGGAACGGTTTGAGTTTGATCTTAAAGCTTCAGTTTTGAGATTTACTTTCATTGATAATGCTAATTGACACTAGTTTATTTCACTCCTTTCCCTCTGATTTCTCAGATTTTTCGTTTAGGATCTCTAGATAGATGAAAATGCAAGAATTCATTCTAATTCTATACGTCTATTTCTAGAGTTGAGTTGAGTCGTTTTGCATTTAGATCTCAGTTTATGTGTATATGAATTTATTAACTCTAAGATCATTTGATAGAGGTGACGGGAACATGGGTTGTTTGCTTAGAATTATCCAGCATCTTGTAGAAGAATTGCAAAATCCTGATGGTTTTCTGCATTATTATTTATTTTTTTGCACTTTTTCTTAATCTTGTTTTTTGTGTACTCTTATTGAATCATAGTTGCATTGAATATCAATGAAGATGCTACAAAGTATCATCTTGTCTACCAAATGTTCAGTCTTTTCTATGATCTTATATGATACTATTTTCTTAAATAAATTCCTCTTTATATTTCACTGGTTGAAGAATAAATTTTTAGTGATCCATGCCCACATCAAGCTTACCTTTTATGTCTGGAATGGAACTTTATGCATAGACTCGCCTAAAGAAAAACCTAACTTCATTTTTGTCTAGATTAATTAATAAAGAGTTAGTCCTCATGCAAAAACATATCAATAGTAATAACTCGCGAGTGATTGATTAATATGTACATAAAAAAGTGGTTTATTTAGATATTTTATTTAAACAAATTTTCTTTCAAATATAAAGTTAGCTGTTTGTTTCACTTTTACAATTAATGAAGCTATATGTTATATAAGTCACTCACATTTCATCATGTTATCCATAGAGTGGTGTAAGAGAAACTTTGTTTTGCATACTTCATAAGTGGCTTCTTCTTCTTCTTTTTTTCTTCTTTTTTTTTCTTTTTTTTTTTTTTTATATATTAAATCAAAGAGCTAATATTTTGAATCTATGGTGATATATACCATGGTTAATAAAGAAATGGATGATTTACAACATATGTTTAAGAGAAATTTATTATCATTGATTTGTAGTAGTTGTTATCCATTGAGAAAGAAGATAACTTTGAGTTGATATATGGTATATAATTACAGCCATGATGTGCTTTCTATAACATGAAAGTTTTGATTTTTTTTTTTTTAACACAAATGGTTAGACATAAAAGAAGTTTGCTATCTAGTATAGAATGATCAAAGCAACAAGATACATTAATAGAATGAAGATTAATTCTTAGTTTCAAATCCTTCAATTGAACATGGAGGCAGCTTTACTGTAATGCACCACAAAAAATATGATGAACATGGTAATTCTTCACATGTCATACTAGTCTTTATATTCATTTATCTGTAGAACTTGAAATCTCCTGTTCAATTCTGATATAAATCAAAAATAATTATAAGCCTTATATTAATGAAAAAGAATTGTAAGCCTTATATTTTGTGTTAGGAATGGGATATACATGATACTTGTAGTACTCATTCCGATTACAAACACTTTATAGAGGCTGACATCTTTATTAAAAAAAAAAATTGATTGATTTCCCAGCCGCAGGGGTTCATGTTAGATGTTAGCCATGAAGCATTTTCATATAATGTTAGGTGGTTTTCTTTGAATAAGCTGTTTTGAGACAGTAAAAATTGAATACTAAAGAACTTTTTATTTGTCAAGTTTAACAATTTTTGTTGAAATAATTGGATAGTTATTACCGTTCTGGATAAGATTCACATCAGTGCTTCAAAAGTATATCACATTAATTGTTATTGGCTATAATGATTAATTGTTCTCTACTTTGGATGTGAAGAAATCAAACCTTCTTTTTGGTTGGCCATGGTCTAACATAATTTTTTCTGTCATCATATTATTGCCGTGTTTGCTTAATTAGGTCCATGTGACACTACATGCCAAAAAAACAAGTCCATGTGACACTTAAGCAACATGATCTATCTCCATAATTTGACAAAAGATTTTGTTTCCTAATTGGACATGTTAAACTTCAGGAGCAATAATTTTTTCTCCAATGTTTTTGGGCTAAATCATTTTCACTCTAATGATTGATGCGTGCAATTGATCTAGTTTTAAATATGCCTTTTCCTCTCACAATTTGAGTGAAGCTTTAAAAGTTGAGTCAATAGTAGCTTTTTTAGGGCTTTGGCTAGTGTTTCATTTTATACTTTACCAATCACATATATTATGTAAGTGGAATTTTTCTTTATGAAAATTAAATAATAAAAAACATGCGGTAAACTATAATGGGTGAAATATAAAATTAAACACTTGAGATGGAAGATTTGTTGACATTTATTATTGTTTCTGATTCTTGATATGTACAATTAATCCATCAATGTCATATATGTTTTTTTTCTTGAGTAAATGTTATACATGTGTGTTTTTATGTTTCCCTCTCTCGCTCTCTCTCACAATTTCAATGAAGCTTTAAAAGTTTAGCCAATTGTCTCTTCTTTGGGGTTTGGCATATTAACATTTATTATTATTTCTATGCTTATTTTTAGATTTCTAACTTTGGAATTGGGACAGTGGTTCAAAATAGTGTACTTTTCCACCTTTTACATTCTTCTACAACAAAGGTTGTATGGCTGATAGCATTTACCATGTAAAAAAAAAATGCAGGTTTCAAGTTCTTGGGAAAATATGAATGCCTTTTCACATGTTCCCCCGGGCTTTAGATTTCATCCAACAGACGAAGAACTTGTTGATTATTATCTCAGGAAAAAGATTGCTGCTAAAAGGATTGATCTAGATGTCATCAAAGACGTTGATCTATACAAAATTGAACCTTGGGATCTTCAAGGTATCGCCATGAATCCTCTAGTAATGGTTATTACAGTTTGAAATGAAATTTGAAAACAGTTTAGATGATCATATATATATCAGCCATTCATGTTGACTATTTGCTAATTTGGACAGAGTTGTGCAAAATAGGAACTGAAGATCAGAATGAATGGTATTTCTTCAGCCATAAAGACAAGAAGTATCCAACTGGAACTCGCACTAATAGAGCTACAAAAGCAGGATTCTGGAAAGCTACGGGAAGAGATAAGGCCATATACGCTAGGCATAGCCTTATTGGCATGAGAAAGACTTTAGTGTTTTATAAAGGACGAGCCCCTAATGGTCAAAAGTCAGATTGGATCATGCATGAGTATCGACTGGAAACAAATGAAAATGGAACACCTCAGGCAAGTCTTAATTACCCTTTTCTTTCCTGGACTCCAACTGAAATTTGTTTAATCACTTAATTAATCTATAAAATTTTAAATACAACATTATCAAGAGTTAGTAAATTACAATCTATAGTGTCACGAGAATCTCAATATTATTGTCTCAATTAATGGAGATAATTATTATTATTATTATTTTTGGAAAAGTAAAACATAAACTAAATAACAGTAAATTGGTTTTGAGCATCCTTTATAATGACCTATTCTCATATGATATGATACACTGCTCACACATCCTAGGGCATTGGAAAATTATATTTCCAAGGTCAATAGCACTTATTATAATCTTTTATAGAGTAAATTATGTCATCCTCCCTTTGATGTTCAAGGAAATATTGATGATTTACCTCTTATAAACTTGGATACAATTTTCTTTATCAAATTAAAATCACATTCAAAAGGTAATTATTATTAATCAAACTAGTTAAATTACAAGGAAAATCATTAAAAAAAATAACAATATCAAGGAATGCAATTTATGGATTTAAGTTAACTCAAATGATAAAAATTTTTGTTGTCGAATAAGATATTAGGATTCTAATCTTACCTACATTATAAATAAATTTATTTGTGTGTTGGCCGGTTTGGTGATAGAGAGCAATCATCATTGATTATTAGTCATAAGTGCAAATTCTAATCTAACCTATGGAAAGAAATGAATTTTTGGAAAATAAAATATAGTGTTGGTTATGAATATATGCAAATTGTATGTTAATTTACATTGACTTAAAGACTTAAATCCAAACAAGCAAATGGAGGTAGCAATATTGTTTGCCCTCTCATTCTTAAATATCTTGTTAGCAAGGGAGCTAGTCAAAAATCATGCTGGCTACTCATTTTGACTAATAAAACTTACATTTTGCAAAACCAAAAAAAAAGAAAGATGGTTAGCCAACTGTAACAATTCCTTTTCAATTGTAAAGTGAAATAAAGGTTCATGCCTCAGAATGTCTATTAACACCTCTATTGAAGAAATAAGCTAGGTTGCAATAGGTATGTGGGAACTAGAAAAATACCATCATCGTTACAGCATAAAAAGTTAAGGCTCATGCATGAAGATTAATGATTTTTTTTTTTGGGCTACCTGTGCATGCAAATTTCACTAAAGTAACATGACTCACATATTTCCTTCTCCTTCTAGGTGAATAAACTATGCCTTAGGTTCAACATATAGATAAGTCATATGTCATGAAAATAAATGAACAAATATATATATATATATATATATATATATTAAGTATATGATTCCTGAACTTCTAAATTCTGTTGGTTCAATACTAATTTCCATGAGACCAGAAAATTGTTAGCATATATTGTTTTTAATGCAAAATTTTCATCGTTGTTGTGCTCAGCCTTTGGTTATGGCCTAAATCAAGGCATATTAATTAACCTTGATTCAAGACCTAACCAAGAGCTTCTAGGTCAACTTTCTCTTGCATAGATTCGATATACAGTAATATTGAGTTTCTCACGTTAAAAAACATCCTTTCTCTCTCTCTCTCTCTCTCTCTCTCTCTCTCTCTCTCTTCTGTTCTGTTCTGTTCTGTTCTCAAAAAATGGAGTTTGGATGAAATTATATTTATTGTTTTCTCCTATAATTTTTGGTGCCTTCATGTTAAGCAGATTGGACGATTTTCATAGGTATTTCAGATTTTTTTGCTGCATTCTAAATTGATGTAATTATTGTAATTGCACCAGGAAGAAGGATGGGTGGTATGTAGAGTGTTCAAAAAGCGAATGGCAGCAGTGAGGAAAGTGGGGGACTATGAGTCACCATGTTGGTATGAGGAGCCAGTTTCATTCATGCCTGAACTTGATTCCCCAAGGCGAGTTTCTCACCCATATACACCTTACCACCACCACTATCCTTGCAAGCAAGAGCTTGAGTTGCAATATAGTATGAACATGCCTCATGATCCTAATTTCCTCCAACTCCCTCAATTAGAAAGCCCCAAAGTTCCTCAATCAGGTGCCAGTCTAAGTTGTGCCTCAGTTGTCCCATATGGCTTTGATAGGAACAGTAATGGAAGCGCTTTGCAGTCTTCAACACTTACACAAGAAGAACACATGCAACAAAGCCATCTTAGCTCATTTTATAGTAACAATGAAGCGGTGGATCAAGTGACCGATTGGCGAGTCCTTGACAAATTTGTGGCATCTCAGCTCAGCCATGATCAAGATGCTTCAAAGGAAACGAGTTACTCCAACGCCCAAGGTGTGTTTCATGTGTCAGAACACATGAATATGTTATCCAATGACTCCAAAAGGCCAGAAATTACAGAAGAGTTTGCCTCAACATCTGCCTCAAGTTGCCAAATTGATCTGTGGAAGTGAAAATATTATACTATCATAATTAGATGATGCATACTAATCATAGGAAGTACAATTTAAAAGGAAAGAAATATTGATCCAGGTTTCTGTACATAATAAAACTAAAATGGTATTGCTTTAGCTATTGGACTATATATGGTGCCCTTTGTATTGATTAATACTGGGCAGCTAGGTAGACCAAATATACCCTACGATGAATAAACTAGTATTTCTATGTGAACTTATGGCCGAGAGCTGTTTGGAACTAACTCGGTGAATGTTGAATGTAATTTGCCTTATTACGGCTTATTTTTCATTTTGAAAAGTTTATGTAAACCTTGGTCTAATTGTTTCATAAGTATGTTCTATTTCTTACATGAAGAAGCTACAAAGAAAAAAGGATTTCTAAATTCTTCTTTTATCTGAAGAAGCATGTCGTTCCTTTACTCCCCTCACTTTATTTAAATAGATCTACTACCATTCCAATTGAAACGGACAAGTAGCTAGAATTGCTAAGTAAAAAATGTACGTATTTTCTAGTGGTTACTAAACGAGAGAAGTTTCACATTTTATGTTTGTTCACACTTAAATACAAAGTTGCAATTTTGTTATAAAACAACATCTAAAATCAGGATTCACTAAACTTCGTAGTTTAATTGATTGGCATTTCCTCTAGGGTTCAAATTCCTCCTCTTCGTTGTAACTATCGAATTATCCAAAAATTGAAAGCGGTGTAATTTCATGGAACTCCATTCGGTTCACCAATCTTCCTGCCTCATGAATAATTACTTTCAGAGATCAAATGGTCAACTGTACCAAAAATGAAAATTCTTACCATTGGTTGAATCGTATTTAATGCTTTCATGAAATGTTATGATACGGGCTTTTGTTATTTTTGTTTTTATTTTTATTCAAAGGAGAAGAAGAGTTAGGGCATACTTAATTTAAAGACATTAATTCTCTCACATTTCATATTGTATATCGTCCATAAGCATTTTAAATGTGAAAATCAATAAAAAAAATATGGATATTATATGTGAAATTATGGAGGTTGTATACACAAAGTGTACATGAAAATGTGTGAAAAAATAATTATCGATAAAAGACAATTGAGGAACCATATCATCGAGTATTCCTATAATTGTAGATAGTTTTGTAGCAACATCCTAGCTGAATATAACCACATCTTGACCCCGGGGGGGGGGGGGGGGGGGGGGGGGGGGGGGGGGGGCAGGGTAGGTATACAATATAGGACCATTAATACCTTGAATAGTATAGAAATTGAATGGTTAAATTTATTGTTTCCTAACCGTTTAAGATTTTGGGGCAAATAAAAAATTATTATGATTGCTAGCACCCCTACTGGGAATGCATGCACTCCATGCGTGAAAGGAGGTTTCTATATATGAAGGGTAGTGAGCGGTGAGCACAGGGATGAAAATATTTGTGAAAGGGGTGTTACGCAAGATATATAAGCATTTAGTACTAGTAGTCATGGCTAACCAGCTTATTCAAGACACAGGCCATCCAATCCAATTAAATTTTCATAACCACAAAGTCATTGTTGAGATACATACAGAAAACAAATGAGATTCAGACATGCTATAATAATAAAATAAAAAAATAGTTGTTTGTGTGGCTTGAGACGTGCAACTAGCATTGTCATTCTCTAGCTAAGCCATTACAAAGGCACACATATTGACCAAAGTCGCTAGACTTATTGTTAACCAAAACATGCGAATGCATGATTGACTACTTGAATTCGATCAAATACAGTAAGTATGACAAGACTTTCAATATTCAGAAATTCGGCGACCTACCTACCTAATATAGCCCCAATGCATACCTGTGCAAGAAGTTCACCGTAAAATGAAGCCAGAAACAATCAACGAAGGTAGTAGTTTCCCTTAATATTTGAATCTCGAACTAAAATCAGAGCAACTAAGAGCTTACCAAGTTGCTCTCAAACTTCAAGAATTTAGGAAGATAACCGAGAAGAAAATATGATTTGAGACATGTATTAAGAAAAGATAAGAGTCACCCACCTCAGCTTCCCAAGTCGAGCTACAGTTCGAGGGTGGAAGATATTGTGTGCATTTGACCGCCCGAAATATGTTTCAAAACTTTTCCTGGCTTTAAGTAGCAACTGCGGGGAACAAATTTTAAGCCTGTTATTATAGTTAGTGGAACTAAAGAAAAAAGAAAAGGGTATTTATTTGGTTGCTTGAATATTGACCTTCGAGGATCTTCTTACTTGGGTTGAAGTCAAGCACATATATATGAAAATCCCTTTTAAGCAATGAGAAATTTGCAAGCGACATAATGATTGGGCGTGCTGTCATGGATTCATAATGCATCAACTCTAACTTGGAGAGAGAGAGAGAGAGAGAGAGAGAGAGAGAGCATGCTTGAGAGTTGAGAGGACTCCTCATGGGAAAAGGCTTGGAAAGCGAATGCTTCTTTCTGACCATGTTTGACGTTTAGTCCTACTATCTTTCATATTAGGGCTTGTTCACAATCTTTCTTAGCTTTATTAATATTTCTTGCGTCACTTGTGATAAAAAGGAATAAAAAAAAACTAAGGCTTCCATTTCTGTCAGGCATATGAGAGGAGAGGGTGGATTCACTAGCCCCAGCAATCTAAGCCCAAAAAACAAGTAGACCATGCGCATTTGATGCAGTGTGTGACTGAATAATTAGGGTTTATTAAAAATATTGTTTGCAGACTAAGATGACATTATTGACCATGTGAAACAATCGCAGGTGAGGCAGCATCATCCACGTGCTTCCTTCGGCTCCCCAAATCCCAAACTTCCATAGTTTTCAGTGTCCGGACTTCACTATATTTCTCATTACTTTGTCATTTTATCTTAGTTTGCAATCAAAAAACCAGTTGGGCATCCGACATGTTGTATGATTAAACAATCCTCATGATGAATATAATTTTTCAAGTCAATCCTCTATCTTTCTCATTTTTTCCCGTTCTTTTTCTCTTTATTAATTCCTTTCTCATATATATACTACTTAGAAAATATACTCATTGATAAAATATTGAACAAATATCCAAATTGTTTATTTTGAAAATCCTCTCCAACCCATTACGTGAAGATTTATTTAAGGATAGAGTGTACCTACAAACCTAATTATAGGCTACAATTTCCTCTAAAAAAAATCACCATTACAACATCTTTAAAAATCTAATCGTTAAATTACATGTTCTTTACACTTTTAACACACATGTCAAACTATGTGTCAATTGGATGTTATTTATTATATGATTTATAAAACTTTTTTTATTCATAATTTTATACTATAAAAACTTGCAATTTAAACAATTGATTGATGACATGATTATTGATCTTTAATTTTATGAAAATTTTGTAAGTATAGAAGATATAAAAAAAAAATGTAATCAAATGGTAGATTTGTAAAAATTTACATCTAATAAAAGAATATTAAGTGAAGTTGTAGTTTTAGGTTACAACCAAGTTTGTAACCAAACTTTGTCATTTATTTAAATAAGTCATATAACTCATTAAAAAAAAAAATTGTATAGCTAAACCACACATATATTAGCTTCTTAAGTTCAATCGCTTGGCATTGTCATGTCAAGCCTAAAACTTCCAACCAACAACGAAACTGGCATTATACATGGTATGCAGTATGCTCACAGTGAGAATTACCTAGTGAGATATAATAGGATTAAATCCTAATGGAAATATTGTACCTAGAGTCTTTTGCTACTCATTGTAGCTTTTTCCTTGATCTCTTGACCCTTAAATTTGAAAGAAAACTTAATGTCTTAATCGAAGTTAAAGGAAAAAAAAAATCAAAGCTCCATATCTCACTAAAATAGTTCAATTTTAAAAAGATGATTGGTAAATATACAAAGGGTCATGCTAACGAATACCCTTAGGGCATTGGTTAACAATCCATTTTAAGAAAGTTTTAACATCACTTTTATAGGAAATGAAAAAAGTTGTCAAAATATTAATTGTTTTATTTCATTTTCCCATAAAAACTTTCTTTAAATGGATTGTTAACCAATGCCCTAAGGGCATTCGTTAGCATTTCCCATATACAAATTACATGAATGATAACATGTACTAATTATGTGATACGGTCCATATGTAGATGTACCACAAGTACCGTAGAAAAGTAGCTATACTCATGGAATTATAGAAGACATTTTGTCCTTTGCTGTTGTCGTAGTATAACATAGGATCTGTAGAAATAGCTTAATGATAGTACATTGAAAATTTGACATATAATCATTGTATTTGATGTTTTTTTCGCCCCTTATTTTCGGAGAGCTTGTTAGGATACATCGAACGAGATGGAAGTTCAGTTTGTCCTAGCATGACTCAAAAGGAGACAAGAGGAAAGAGAGTTGACAGGCTAAGAGGGCACATTCCCTGATTGGAAATGCTTGGGGTGGAACCATAAAGGAGAGACCACCAATTCTTTGCCTTATTGATTGATGTCTCGCTCTTGTTTGTTTGAGTGGTGGTGTTTGTTGGTCCACTTGAGAAAAAAATAAAATAAAAAAGAGAAAAGTAAAGACTAAGCAACTTTTGATTGGTTTGTTACTTCAATAGATGGTGTCAAACTTGACTTGGGAGCCGGGATAAAGGCTTGTCCACAACTTGTTTGTTTGCTCTCATGAGACTTCCAACTTTCAAAAGCCGCTGCCTCTTTCCCACTCTATCTATATCTAGGTGCCCCTTTTTCTGTTAGTTGACCTTAAGTTGCAAGGTTCCTCTTTTTCATCTTTTGGGTACTAAAGTGTCTCTAAACGAGAGAGAGAGAGAGAGAGAGAGATCATAATTAACTTGAAGAAGATATAGTCCTACAGGAAATTGGTTGTATTATAGCGGCCACAAAATGCTGCAAAACTCCCAAAATACGCTGTAAAATGTTTTGCAACGTTTTCTTGCAACACTTTTCTAACCGTAGCAATTTCCCTATTGCAACGCTTTTTGAAAATACTGCAATAAAGTTTTTGTTTTGCAGCATTTTCTTTGCAACGTTTATGGAATATTGCAACATATAATAAATCTGTGGCAGTTTTTGACAAACACTGCAAGAAAGTACGTTCTGCAGTATTTTTCAAAACGCTGTTAAAAGTTTCAAAAAACCTTTTTTTCATTATAAAAAGCATTTTTCCCAATAATTGATTTTTAAAAAAATTTAAAATTTATTTTAGTAACTTTTTTCTTATAAACATATATTTTAGTAACTTGATTACAATTACTAGCTCATATTTAAATTGCAAATACACAATGCTCCAAATATTGTACACATGAAAAAAAAATTAATTTATTCATATAATGTGATTACACCACCAAGTTTCACCAATTCACTATAAGTAAAATCAATGTTGTGAAATTCAACAATAAAATTTATATTTGTTACAAAATAATGATTTTTGTTTCACGCTCGATGATTAATTGTTGCAACGAATTGCTACTTATGTTTCTTACCTGCAACACAAATTACAATAATAAAAATTAATAATGTCCTTTACAAAATTTATAATTCGCTCATCAAAACAACTCCAACATAAATCATGAAACATATGAAAGTATGAAGTGAAACTACAAAATAACACATAATTTTAAAAAATATTAAAAACTAAATCCCAATTTAAAAGCATGAAGTGAAACAACAAAATAAAATCAATAAACCTAGACACCTGTGGGACCTAGAAATTTAATAAAGTAATAGTGACACGTGTCATATCTGAGGCCGATGCAGTTCTGAGGGGACCATACCCTTGGATGGCAAGGTCAGGAAGGCAAGCCTTGGCCATGTCAATGGCACACTACCAGAAGAGGTCACACTATAGAGGAAGAGCTTCAGAAAGGGGGTTAGTCCTGACGTGTTTGAAGGGATGGTAACTACCACCACATTTAATGCATCTCACCAAACCCACTGACTACATTTATGTGGAGAAGACCCCCTAAACAGTGTTATCTTGGTTGCCGCAACTACTCAAAGAAGATTTGAGAATGTATTTGATGGAACTAGCACTTGAGTAGTGGCCTGCATGATCAACAAATAGAGGGCCAAGATCTGCTGAAAGATGCTATATAATGTAATAGATCATCCTAAAATGAGGGGAGAATTCGAGAGTAGAGGAAGAAACACTCTAGTAAATCATTCTTAAGATCAATCTATTATAAGTATCCGTCCTCAAACCTTGGTCGTGGACTAGTATTCTTCATTGCTCCTTGTCTTTTTCTTCTTCTTCTTCAACTGTACTAGGTTATTTGATTCACGTTCCCACCTCTACAAATTCATTGTATTACGTCAACTCATTCTTGGTAATTACAATTGGCGCCATTTGTGGGAATTTCACTTAATCTACACACCTTCAAGGAGAAAACCAAAGGATGTCCCGTAGTGAAGGATCCGTGAGTTCTCATTCTGGGCGATAGGACCAATTCGTAAACTTGGGAATCCGTCGGGATCGTGAGTTAGCTAGGTTTGAGTCTAGGAGTTCGAGACTAGCCCATTCCAGTCAACGCAGCCACAGTTATTTGAGATCGCGAAGCCATCTCTTAAATGAGACTGTTGACCTAAGACAGGAGGTGAACCATCTACGCAGGCGAATAAGGTAGAACCAGAGAAACTGATGAAGTAGGAGTCTCATTGTGAGCTCGGGCTCTAGTTTAAAGCCAGAACGGGGCCGGCGTAGGAGAAGTAGGACGCCTCCCAACGAAACAGAAACTAATTCTTCTAAAGATTAGTACAAAGAAAGGCGGCACCGCAGGCAACACAGACCCATTCCCCGGGAATATAGGGGTAGGGATGTCATGAGCAAGGCCCTTTCCAAGATATCCAAGTCACCTTTCACGAGGCAGATCGAGAGGGCTGAGCTACCCAAACGCTTCGCGTAACCTCCCTTCACTATTTACAACGAGAAGACCGACCCCATAGAACACGTTAGCCACTTCAATCAGAAGTTGGCCATATACACTAAAAATAAGGCTTTAATGTGCAAGGTGTTTCCTTCCAGCCTCAGCCTAATGGCAATGAGATGGTTCGATGGACTATGCGAAAGTTCTATTAATTCCTACAAGGAGCTCACCAGAGCTTTTGGCGCAAGGTTCATTACGTGGAGTAGGGTGCCAAGGACATTGGACTCCCTGCTAGCGCTGTCGATGAAAGAGGGAGAAACCTTGAAGACTTACTCGAATAGGTATTAGGAACTATACAACGAATTGGATGGAGACTTTGAGGACATTGCAGTACGCACCTTCAAGAACGGGCTACCCACAGAGTCCAACCTATGGGATTCCCTCACCATGAGACTTACTCGGACTATGAAATAGTTGATGGATTGGATAGACGAGCATAAGAGGGTAGAAGATGACTGAGCACAAATTAAGGGAAAGGCAAAGGCAAAGGGCCTCCACAACCAAAAGGATAGCTGCTTCAATAAGACAAGGGGAAATTGGCCCAAGGCAAACTTCTGCTATCAGGGACAGTCAAGCAAGGTCCAACCAGTCAACTCGGTGTTCAAGGTCCCAATCCACCAAATATTGCAGAAGATCCAGAACGAGCCTTACTTCACCTGGTCACACAAGATGGGTGGAGACTTGACCCGAAGAAATTAGACAGTGTATTGCCAGTATCATCAGGATAAGGGACATACCACTGAGGAGTGCAAAACCCTACGGTCGTACTTGAACTGTCTGCTTAAGGAAGGAAAGCTGGGAGAGTTCGCGAATGACACTTTGGCACAAAAAGGAGCCCCACATTAGGGATACTAGGGAGGGCAAGTACCACAGCCTCCCTTGGGGACTATTCATATTATCCTCACCGAACCTGAACAAATGCTGGCCACGTCAACAGGGGTGATGTCTATATCGCCCTCTGTTACCAACTTCAACCGAGAAGACTTCTGCAAAAGGGCCAAGATAGGACCCAGTCTGGTCTTGGGTTTTTCTAACAAAGACAAGGTTGGCACAGCCCAACCCTATGTTGGCGCTCTGATTGTCACAGTGCGTATTGGGGGTTTCAACGTGCACAGGGTGATGGTCGACGGAGGAAGTGGGGTTAAAATCATGTACCCTGATCTATTTAGAGGACTGGGGCTAAAGGAGACAGACCTGGAGAGTTGCAAGGCCCCACTAATAGGATTCAATGAGTAAATAGTGATCCCAAAGAAAAGAATCAAGCTACCGGTCCAAGTAGCGAAGGAGGTGTTGGTGGACTTCATTGTGGTGGATGTGTATTCACAATACATAACTATTCTGGCTCGGCCGTGGCTACATGCTCTCAGAGCTATATTATCCACTCTGCACCAAAAGGTGAAATTCCCGACTGAAGGTCAAATTGGAAAGATACAAGGCTGCCAAGCCTCGACAAGACAATGTCTCATCACAACAATCAACCGCTAAACCCCTCAAGAAGGAATGGATGAAGCGCCACCAAAGTTATAGCAGTTAAGGCTTACAGCAGCCGAGGCCAAGGATGATAAGGTTGGAGCAGTAGAGACTTGTGAGAGGCTCACCAAGGTGGCTATTAAGAGCAATCCTGACAAATACTTTTAAGTAGGAGCACATCTATCACAGGTAGAAAGGGATGAGTTGGTGGTTTTCCTCAAGTAGCATATCAATGTGTTCGCCTAGGACCCATACGAGGCGCCAGGGAATGATCCCAACTTCATATGCCATCAGCTGAACAAGAATCCCGAAGCTCGACCAAAGAAACAGCCACATCAGAGATCCTTCGATGAGCATTCCAATGCAATAAAGGAAATTTTTTATCCAAATTGGCTTGCTAACACTGTGGTACTGAAAAAGAATAATGGGAAGTGAAGAGTTTATGTGGACTTCACTAATCTCAATAAGGCTTGTCCTAGAGACCCCCTCCCTATCCCAAGGATAGACCAGTTGGTAGACGCCACCTTCAAACACCCTCATATGAGCTTTCTTAATGCTTTCCAAGGATACCACCAGATCCCTTTAGCGCTCGCTGACCAGGGAAAAACAACCTTTAGGACTCTCCTCAGCAACTATCACTACCGGGTGATGCCTTTTAGGTTGAAAAACGCAGGATCCACTTACCAAAGGATGGTGACAAGAATGTTTGAGGCCCAGCTGGGTAGGAATATGGAAGCCTATATAGACGATATGGTGATAAAAAGTAAAGTTGCAACCGAGCACATACAAGACTTAGAGGAAGCTTTTTCTATGCTTAGAAAACACCAATTGCGGCTGAACATTTCAAAGTGTTCGTTTGGGGTGAGCTAAGGGAAGTTCCTAGGCTTTATGATAACACACCATGGCATTGAGGTCAACCCAGACCCCAAAGAGGTGTAGCGGTTGACAGGCATGACAGCAACCTTGAACAAGTTCATATCGCGGTCGACTGACCGATGTAGACCATTCTTCCAACTTCTACATAAGTGGAAGGATTTCTTTCAGACCAAGGAGTGTGATCGAGCCTTCCGCAAACTAAAGGAGTATTTGTCAAATCCGCCGGTGTTGTCCTTGTTAAGATGTGTGCCCTTAAATTCTATTGTACGATACTATGTATAACATTATGTATGACTTAACATTGTGTTTAATAAAGTTGTTTTATTATTATCTAAAATAATGGTAACATGAATATTGAGATATTATCAAATAGTCCATGAGATACATAGTATGTGATTTATGTGAAAAGTCACAGAAGATATAAATCACAAGTTCTTTGTAAACTCAGAATTTATAGTTCGTAGCCGGTGATGAAATTAAGTATTTTATCTGTGAAAACTATAACGTATCAACTAAGATGATTTGTCTTGATCATGAAAGTAGAGACTTCTAGTTGATATGTTGATATGTTTTAAGAATTAAGACATATTGAACTAGACCGTTGTGAAATTTATTATTCTCCTAACGACTGTCAAATGAATAATAAATCTCACGACTTCTATTTGCATGAACTGTTAATCCTGATAGAATAATGGACTTGATCATGATGTGTAAGTTACTTTGATATATCAGGAGTGAGATCTAAAGTAATGGTCAAAACCTCAGTATGTTGAACAGCCACATTTAGTGTTGATAGAACATATATTCTCAAGATGAAATTCATAATCTTTTAATGGAGATATAAAATATTCCCTTGAGATAAGTTTAATGGGTTTGGTTATTCAGAGTGTTAGGCCTAACCACTTTAGTAAAGAGTTACTAAAGTATATATTTATGAAATTGGATTTCATAAATATATGATGAATAATTTAAAGGATTAAATAAGGTACTCAAGGATAAGATGTAGTAATTTACAAAGTGGCAGTCTACATTCATGACTTTGTGTTACTACGAATATTTTTTGAAGGGGTTGCGTGTATAATAAAGTCTTTGAATATAATTTATTAATAAGGCCTAGAGTGCAATTATATTTATATAGTGGTATTAAATATAATTAATGGTAACTTTGGACTTGTCAAAAGTTAACAAAAAAGCCCAAAGCCCATTGGAGCTAGTGTCTTATTCGTCCTTTTTGGTCCTACTCCAAGCCACACACTAAAGCCCAATTGGAAAAGCTCAATAGGCCAGCCCAATTAGATAATCAATTAGTTATAAAGGGAGAAACATATAGAACTTTTTTATAAGAGAAAAAGAAAAAAGAGAGACATCATTGTGAAATGGTGTGTATATGTGAGTGAAGCCACTCGATAATTCTCCCTTGGAAACTGATTGAGAGACCACACTTCTTGAACATAAAGTGGAATTGGAGTGAAGATTAAAAGTGTTCCCAAGTACTTTCAATATTTTGTTTTGAATTTCACTACACCAAGGTATGTTATCTTGTTCTTAAATTCTGAAATTTACATAGTGCATGTTATCAATCATGAATGAAATAGATCCATGTTTGTTACTTCCACTGTGTGTTTTGTACCAGATTTTCCAACAGTCCTGTCCTGGGTAGGAGAGGGTCCTCTATGCCTACCTAGCTAGCACAAACCATGCGGTCAGTCTCGTCTTGATTCGGGTCGATTATGGGGTTTAAAGGCCAGTGTACTACGTTAGTAAATCTCTGCAAGATGTCAAGACAAGATACTCTCACGTAGAAAAAGTCATCTTAGCCCTCATCCACACTACCAAGAAGTTGCCACACTACTTCCAGGCACATATGGTTGTGTTCCTGACTTAACTTCCCCTACAAGAGGTAGTACAGAATCAGACTATTTTGGAAGGGTGGTGCAGTAGGGAACTATGCTGGGGGCTTTTGACATCAAGTACCAGCCGAGGACATCGATTAAAGGCCAAGTCCTGGCTAACCTCATCACCGAGTTCTTGGAAAATCAAACCAAGGAAGGTGTACAAGGCCAGGAAGGTGTTGGAGTTTTTGCCACAGAAATTTCCCCACCATGGACTGTATACACTGATGGGGCTGCCAATTAGAAGGAATCAAGAGTTGGAGTTATCATTGTCTCCCTGGATGGGATAGTTCTGGAGAAATCTCTGTGGCTGTCCTTCTCAGCCACTAACAACGAGGTTGAGTAAGAGGCATTATGGTCAGGATTGGAGGCAGTAAAAGGCTTGGGAGGAAACAACATATAGATCTTCAGTGACTCCCAACTGATAGTGGGGGCAAGTACTGGGAGAATATGAGGCCAAGGATGCAAAGCGTATTTGGGCAAGATAAAGCAACTCCAGGCACACTTTTAGGAGTTCACCTTGAAGTAAATACCACGATGTAGAAATTCCCATGCTAATTCACTAGCTACACTGGCAACGATGTCCGATGGTGCTCTCCCATGGTTAATCATAGTGGAGGAATTAGATGGGTCGAGGTGGAAGGACCAGAGCCTGACCATGGTGCAGGCTATCTGAGCTGGACCTAGCTAAATGGACCCCATAATAGCATTCCTAAGGAGTGGAGACCTGTCAAAGGATAAGGTAGAGGTCGTGAAGATCTAGAGGCGTGCCTAGTAATACTAGCTATCTCAAGAGAAAAAATTGTATCGACGACTTTTTCTGAGCCATACATTATGCGTACAACCAGAGGCAGTGAAACCGTTGTTGGAAGAGCTATATGAAGGGATTTGTGAGAGCCACACAGGGGGAAGATCTTTGCCACATAGAACCCTTACCCAAGGGTATTGGTGGCCTAGTATGCAAATTTTCGCCCAAGATTACGCGAGGAAATGTGATCAATGTCAAAGGTACGCGCAAACATCCACCAACCTAGAGGGGTTCTAAACCCACTCTCTAACCCGTGGCCTTTTGCTCAATGGGGTCTAAATATCATGGGCTCATTCCCTCGGACTTTTGCAAACCAAAGATGGTTGCTCGTTAGGACAGATTATTTCACAAAATGGGTAGAAGCCGAGCTGTTGGCTAATATCCGAGACCAGGACGTGAAGAGATTCATGTGGAGAAAAATTGTCATGCAGTTTGGCGTACCTTACTCCCTCATATCTGATAACATATCACAATTCGACAGCAAAGCTTTCAAGAGATATTGTAGTGAACTTGGAATCAGGAAAAACTATTCTTCCCTTGTATACCCACAAGGAAACGAGTAGGCCGAAGCCACTAACAAGGTGATCCTTGATGGACTGAAGAAAAGACTGGATGAGGAAAAAGGAAAATGGGTAGACGAGTTGCCCCATGTACTATGGTCATATAGAACTACCCCGAGAAAATCAACTAGGGAAACCCCCTTCTCCATGACGTATGGAGTGGAAGTAGTTATACCCATGAAAACGGAATTCTTGACAATGAGAATAGATCAATTTGAATAGCATAACAATGATAGTCAGTTGTGTACAAGTCTGGACTGGGCCGAGGAGAAAAGAGAGATGGCAACAATAAAACTAGCTCACTACCAACACAAGTTGAGGCAAGGTTACGATAAGGTAAAGTCATAGCCACTCATGCCAGGGGACCTTGTCCTCAGAAAAGTGGTTAGCAATACGAAAAACCCATCTTGGGGCAAATTAGGGCCAAATTGGCAAGGCCCTTATCGCGTCACCTCAGTAGCGGGCATAGGTACATTTAGACTTGAGGATTTAGATGGAAACACTATATCACGACCTTGGAATGTAAATAACTTGAAAATATATTATTATTAATACAAGTATATCTTGTTTATTATTCCTGTGTCATTGCAGCTAAGGGTTAAAAATAAGCCATGCCTGGCCCCTCGGACCCATGCCTTGGGTAAATTAACACCTCACATATCTTTAAGGGTTAAACAGAATCTCGGTCATACATGGCCCCTTAGACCCATGCCTTGGGTAAATTAATGCCTTACATGTCTCTAAGGGTTAAACAAATTCTCGATCATGTCTGGTCCCTCGGACCCATGCCTTGGGTAAATTAACGTCTCACATAACTCTAAGCGTTAAACAGAACATCGGCCATGCTTGGTCCCTCGAAGCCATGCCTTGGGTAAATTAGCTCCTAACATAACTCTAAGCGTTAAACAGAATTTCGGCCATGCCTGATCCCTTAGACCCATGCCTTGGGTAAATTAACACCTCATAATTTCACCAAAGATGGGACCTCGGCATATGCATCATAAAGGGAAAACAAGGACCTATATGGCAACACCCAATGAAGAAGTCACCCTGGGTTTTGGTTAAAGGTTCTAAAGTTACGTTCATGAGGTACTCTTGAAATAAGAGACCTCAAACACCCTTTTCTACCAAGTGTTTCGTTTGTCTCTGAGGACTTAAACATTTCTACCATTTATACAATTTCTAGTACTAGCACATGGTCATTTTTCTCACTATTTACATGGGCTTAATTTACTTGGATTACAAAAAGTTCATTATTGTTAGCTTTTTGTTAAAGTATGGGTTTTCACCCTTAAAAGCATCATCGGTCTAACTTCTCAGCAAAAGACAGTACAATTTCTACAACCATCGAAGATAGATATTGTAGGAAAAATGAAAGTTCACTTGTCATAAAACAAAAATTAAATTCTTTTCATTAATCAAAAAAGAGAGGTACATCATAAACCATGGCAAACCACCACCACAAAAAGAAAAAAAAATTAATAAATAAGAAGGAAAGAAAAATCCTAGCTAGGTCTGAGCTGGAGGAGGATCTTCTTTGTTGGCTAGTTGATGGACAGGAGGATCAGCAGCCTTGATCAGGGTGGCCTTCTTTGAGGCTTGACCGGCTCAGACTCCTTTGTCTTGGAAACAGTTTCCTTGTCCTGGTCAGCCTCTAGGCCCTTGGTCTTCGACAAAGATTTAGCTTGGGAGACCTCTTTGCCTTGACTAGCCCCTTTGACCTTAGCCTCTGGCAGAGTTCTACCCCGGGCAACCTCCTTGCCCTTGGCCACCTCCACCCCATAGCTTGGGTCACCTGCCTTGCTAGGACCTTGGAAGGTCTCCGAGAGGGGAAGAGAGGCCTGGGTGATTGGAAGCTGCTCCAGTGTAGTTGTTGCTAGGGTAGCATCTATCTCAGGGCCCAAAGGTGCTTCGGGAGCTCCTTGGAGGTCCCGTGGATAGTAAACATTCTCAGCTCTCCTCCACTCCGAGCCAGCAGGAACTCCAGTCAAGTTCAATGCCTCGGTCCACACCTCAAGGCAATAGTCCTCGCAAACCCCAACCAATTCATCAACCAGGCGGACCTCGGTCTCCTTCGCTCCAAGGTTATAGAACTTCTGTTCTGAAACAACCGCAGTCGCCTGAGCCGCCAAGCAGCCTCCTTAGCTTTCTCCAGCCTTGCCTTCAAATCCGCAACTTGCTGGTTAATTGTGGCCAGCTGTATCTCTGTGTAGTGGAGCTTTTTACGTTGCTCATCGGCTTGCGTCTAAGCATTCTTAAGGCCAACATCAGCACTCTGGATTGCCTGCACAAAAATGACAAAAAGAATACCCAATCAGATAAGAAGAAAATAACCTAGCATGAAGTTAGTAAGATGTGTCGAAAGACTTACCAATGCCAAGTCCCTCTTCAAGGACAGAAAAAGGTCCTACTACTTCAAGTTTTTCAGACTAGTCATGTCCTTTGGCAACAGGAGGGGCTACTCCAAGGAATTTGCAATATACTAGGCGTTCCCTCTCCGGAACTACCTAATGGAGGAGTTCCATGGTATAGCGGCCCCGTCCAGCTCTAACTGAGGATTCCATGCCCAGTTCAGAGGGCGCACTTCAGCCACATACTCAGCTTCCTTACTCTCGGCAGAGGAAGCCCTATGCTTGCCTTTGGCCGTTTTTGGCACCTTCAGCAGAACCCCTTCATTGGAAGGGATCAACTCCCCCTCCTCGACTACCTTCTTATCCTTCTTTCTCTTCCTCAGATTAGCAGGTGTGAAGGGGGAAGTTGAAAGAGGAGAAGGAGGAGGAGGAGGAAGCTGAGAGCTCGAGGCATCCTTAGACGCCAACCCCTTGGACCTACCCGCGAGGAGTTCACAGAGCCTTGCTCCCTTCTTCCTCTCTAGTGGAATTTCTTCTTCTTCTTCTTCTTCTTCCAAACTACTAGTTATACGCACAACGACGAACCCACTGGAACGAACACCTGAA
Organism: Castanopsis chinensis; assembly: GCA_032878915.1. NCBI lineage: Eukaryota > Viridiplantae > Streptophyta > Magnoliopsida > Fagales > Fagaceae > Castanopsis > Castanopsis chinensis. Next base: position 4,681,693 of record JAVQMG010000115.1, on the reverse strand, counting down.
GATCTATCAAGTTCATCTTTCGAGTCCAAGACCTCAATCACAAGCTTCCCTGCTCCTCCCTCTTTTCCTCAAGCTGAAATTGGTCTATCTCCTCCTCGTGCCTAAGGCTCGAGGAAGCTGTTTCTTCTCTTAAAATCACTTCTTCACGAGGAGAACAATGGGGGGGCAGCTCGACCCATACGGTACCTAAGGGTGTGCAACATATCCGCTTAACCCACCAACCCGCTCGACCCGTACTCGACCCGCCCACCTCGTGCGGGTCATTAAGTTAGGCGGTTTGAGTTGGGGAGATTAGAGCCCCAAAATTGTGGATTGGAATGGGTTATGGATTAAAAAATTGCCAACCCGTTACAACCCAACCCGCCCGCTTAATTATACATACATAAAAATAAAAATAAAAAAAATATTAGTTCAGATTGTTAAGCATTTAAAGTTAATCAATTCACCTAATAAATTTTTACAACTAATCAATAATAAATTCCCTAAATAGAACTAGCCTTCAAAAACTTCTTTAAACAAAATCAAAAAAGTCAACATTGAAACCCTAAACACCTCTGCCTACCACCTATCCCATTTACTTCAACCGTATGTACAGTATATACTTAGTGGCTCTAGGTCTCACTTTTTCTTCTCACCTTTCACTTTTGGCTTTCACCTTCAGCCACTTTCTTCCCTTCCTCTGTCTTCTTTAACCTTTTTGTAGCCTATTTCTTATTATTTCTATTCTTCACTGATAATCACAAAGGTACATAATTGCACTGTTGTCTCCTACTGTTTAAATATTTTTTGTCTTTTTTATTTCGGTTTATGTCATTTGATCTGTTTATATATTATAAAATGTGATATAATATTACAAGTAAAGCCATTCTAGCAAGAAGGTTCATTGTATATTCAAGCTAAATATGTTATATATTACATAAGAATACAGTTCATCTAATTCTTTGTCTTTGTCTAATTTTTGTTTTAATCCTTGATGTGACTTTGGAAATGTTAAAACTTTGAGTTTGTGGATTTAATTTTCCTAAGTTGTAAGGCAGAGCCTATTGTTTTTAATTTCCTAAGTTGTAAGGCATAACCTACTTTTGCTAGAGATGATATATCTCTTTTTCATTGACCCTATGTTTATGTTAGAATTGAAATTATTCAATGAAATCTATCTTTAGTTTTTTTTGTGCATTAGTTATATTTTGAGATTATTCAACAAAAAATTTTTGTTTGTGATAATTTTTTTTTAAATGTTGTTAATGCCAACCCGCCCAACCCGACCAACCCGCCAAGTTGAAACCACCAATATTTGTAACCAATCCGCCGGATTTAAACTTTGGTGGGTTGGTAGCGGATTGGAATTTTCCCAACCTGTTAGTGGCGGATTTGATAGAAATATTGACATTTACCCACCCAATCCGACCCACGCACACCCCTAACAGTACCTTCTCGGGCTAGGAATCCGAGTACCAAAACGTCAATTCGAGCTAGCCAAGAATCACCCGCTCTAATCGCGTTTCCCACATCCTAAAACTTATCGAGCAAGGGCTTGAAATCAAGGATAAGATGGACAGCTCTCAGTTGCCCGTACTCGCTCATGAACACCTCAAATCTCAGCACCCTGTTGAGATCTAGCATGTTAACAAAGTTGAGATTAGGGACCACGAATCTTTTATCTGCGAAAAAGAGGAGAAGCAAAACCACAGTTAGAAAAGCAAGCCATCAGTCAAAAGGAAATAAACTACTAAAGAAATGAAGAAAGAAGCAAATTACAAAACTAATTCCCGTGCTAAAGTACCTAAACCTAGGGTACCCCACCTGGTGCTCCCTCTTGGGTTGGGCAGTGAAGACCGTCGTGTCATTCACCCGAGACAATCAGAAAGTCATCTTTCATGCCCTTGTTTAGTTTAGGGAGACACGAAATAAGCCTAACTTTGGAAGATCTAGATTTAAGGTAATAGCCAGAGTTTGGAAGAAGATGGCACTCGTACATCTAGACAACGTCATGCCAGGTGAGGTGCAACCCATTTGCTCGTTGAGAGCATTTACACTACCTAAGACTCTAAACAAATTGGAGGCGCATTGATAAGGGCAAATTATATGGGCAATCAAGTAGTCCCTAGTCACTCTACCCATGGGAAGCCTCATTCCCCCTTCTACGAATGTGATTATTGGGATAGCGACCTCCCTATCCCTTCTAAGAGTGTGCTAACCACCTAGAGGACAATACCGCAAGGAGACACCCCGGGGAATATGATATAGGGCCCTAAACCCCTCCATACTTGCGGGGGCATATACTAAGTGAGCAAACTTACCCTTCTAAGCAAGCTAAGGTTAAGGGAAAGAACTTGTTTGAAGAAAGAAATAGAAAATAGAAGGTCGAGGAGACTAGCCGAGGAGAAAAGAACTTAAGAATAAGATTGGGATAGACAGGGAACTTATGAAAATAATGACTAGAGTCACCTCAGGAGCTTCTTGAAAGTTTGAAGATTTGGAAAATGGGAGAAAGTCCCCCAGGTGCCTTATATAGGAGGTAGAGTTGGGAGGGAGTTACCCCGCCCAAATTTCGAGGAAAAACACCAGCCGTAGGATCTCCATCTCATCGAGGATGTGAGGAACAAGGCACCATATGGAGCATTTAATGAGGCGTTACAGACTCTAAAGCATCAGGAACGGTTACAGGGCATACGTAGCGACGTTCTCACGTGGGAAAATCAAAGAAGCGTGTGGGGCCAATCACCCAAGGTCAAAACCCCATTATTCTCCTCGGACAAGAGAGAAAAACTGGAGTTTTGAGGGGCTATTGTGTGACACAAAATTTAATAAGGTAATAGTGACACGTGTCATATCCGAGGCCGATGAAGCCAATGTAGTTTCGAGGGGACCATACCCTTGGACGGCAAGGCCGGGGAGGTGAGCCTTGGCCACATTAATGGCACACTACCAGAGGAGGTCACACTGCAGAGGAAGGGCTTCAGAGAAGGGGTTAGTCCTGATGTATCTGAAGGAATGGTAGCTGCTACCACATTTAATGCACCCCACCAAATCTCTTGGCCGCATTTATGTGGAGAAGACCCCCTGAACTGCGCTGTCTTGATTTACGCAACTCATAAAAGATTTGGAAAGGAGTTTGATGAGACAAACACTCGAGTAATGGCCTGCATGATCAAGAAATGGAGAGCCAAGATCAACTGCAAGAGGCTATATAATAAAAGAGATCATCCTAAAATGAGGTGAGAATTCGAGTGTAAAAAACATTGTAGTAAATCTTTCTTGAGATTGGTCTATTATAATTATCTGTCCTCGGATCTTGGCCGTGGACTAGTATACTTCATTGTTCCTTGTCTTTTTCTTCTTCTTCAACTATGCTAGGTTATTTGATTCACATTCTCGCGTCTACAAATTCATTGTATTACATTAACTCATTCTTGGCACGCACTTACATTACCTACAAAGCTCACTTCTAAAAACACGCACATAATTTCCTAATAATTCAATAAATAAATAAACTTTACCTCACTCAACAAAATTAAAACCACAAAAAATAAGGAGAGAGGGTGACAGATCATAGAGCACTTGTTGTTGTCTCTCTCATATAAAATAAAATTTAGAGAGAGAGAGCACGCTAAACCACAATGGTGTGATGTTTGTGGGTATGCTAGAGTTTGAGAAAAACTTTGGTGGGAGACGAGATTTTCTTTTTTGGTGGAAGATGAGAATTTTTTTGAGAAGATAACGGAAGATGGGATTAGGATGAGATTTTCTTTTTTGGTGGAAGATGATAATTTTTTCGAGAAGATAATGGAAGATGGGATCGAGATTAAAAACTAGGGAGAGTAAAATTAAGGATTAGGCTTTTTGTTTTTTGAGGAAAAAAAAAAAAAAACAGGATTGGGAAGTTATGGTGGAACATGGGAGTGTTTTGGGTGTTTTTTTTTTTTTTTTTCCCTTATTTAAGTTTGAACGTGGGAATGTTTGTAGGGATAAGGGGATTGGAAATTTGGTTTTTTTTTTTTTAATGATTTTTGGTTTTGGTGGATTATTTTTTTATCTTTTTTTAATGTGAACCTACGAGTGTTTTTTTTTTGGCTCTGGGGATTTGAAAAGTTTTTGTGCCAAAATTTTTAGGTTTTGGAATTTTGGCACAAAAAAAAAAGGGAAATGTTGCAATAAACTAGCAACAGCCACTCTAATAAACGTTGCAATGTATCTCTTGTAGTGGTGTTTTAAGAAAATGTTGCAATATCACTATCTATGGAAGCATTTTTTTTTTTTTAAACGCGGCAAACCAAACACTACAAAAGTCCACATTTTTTGTAGTGAGTTTAGGTGACTTAACACTCAAGCCGCCATTAACCTAATACTTGTTTCTAAAGATGTTGATTTAACATATATGTTGCATGCTTTGTAGCTATGTGTTGAGATACAAATTTTCGAGCCCTAGTATTTTTAGCCCACTCACAAAAAATACCCACACAAGCCCAAGAATTATTCTAAAACCCACATAAATATTTCTCACATATTACTTAAATATTCTCCATGCTATTGGGCTTCCACAAATATTCCCTATATATAAGCCCCACAAATTACCTTGGGCCTTCTCACAAATATTACTCATTATATTTCACATATTATCCAACTTGAGTTTTTGCAAAATTACCCATCACATTGCCACCAACATTGGGCCACAAAATTATACTTCCTCCACAAAAAGTTCAGAATCATTTAACTTGTGGGCAAGACCCAAAAAGCCCAACAAAACACCTTTCTAAGCCCGCTGTTACACGGCACCTTTCTAAGCCCATTACTACGCAACACCATTCTAAGCTTGTTGCTACACAACATCTTTTCTAAGTCTGTTACTACACGGTACCTTTCTAAGCTCGTTGCTACACGGCACCATTCTAATCCCGTTGCTACACGGTACCTTTTCTAAGCCCGTTGCTACACGGCACCTTTTCTAATCCCGTTGCTACACGGCACCTTTTCTAAACCCGTTGCTACACGACACATTTACTAAGCCCGCTGCTACACGACATCATTCTAAGTTCGTTGCTATATGGCACCTTTTCTAAGCCCGTTGCTATACAACACCTTACTAAGCCCGTTGCTACACAACACCTTTACTAAGTCCGTTGCTACACGGCAATATCTTTACAAAGCCCAAATATTAATTTGGCACTATTTAACAAACCCCAAATACTATTTTGGCAACTATTTCTAAAAGCCTAATGTCATTTTGGCAACTATTTCTATAAGCCCAATATAATTTTGGCAACTATTTCTAAAAGCCCAATGTCATTTTGGCAACTATTTCCAAAAGCCCAATATTATTTTGGCAACTATTTCTAAAAAGTCCAATTTTGCTTTGGCAACTATTTCTAAAAGCCCAAATGTTATTTTTGGCAACTATTTCTAAAAACCCAATATCATTTTGGCAATTATTTTATAAAGTCCAAATATTATTTTGGCAACTATTTTATAAAGCCCAAATGCTATTTTGGCACATATTTACAAAACTCAAAGATTATCTTAACACTTATTTCACATATACTAAATCCCTTACTTATGGGAAATATAAATACTCATCCTTCAAGAAGTACTTCTCTTACAAAATTTATAAAAGCCCATATATATCATCCATAGCAAAAATATTCATTTTATAGGGATAATCAAGCTCAAAGAAGCTCAAATATAAAGCCTAGTTGGGCCAACCCAACCCATACTCAAGTCCCAACAACTGAAGCTCACGTGAGCTAATTAGCCAAAACTCATCACAAGTCAACAGCTGGACCCCGCTGCCAGCAGGTCTCAACTTGTCCAATCGGGTCAGAACGGGACACGTGTCCATCAGAGGTTGAACCCCTCCTTCACAAGATGAAATTTCATCATTTGTCATGTGACATAAAACTGAAGCTGACTTGACAGAAAGCTGAAGGGCTTTCGCCTGCTTTCTCTTCTTTCTCCTCCAACCCATTTGGTCAAGCATTAAAGGCAGCCATGACCAGGCCATTAAAGCTCCTAAAACAACCTGAAATCAGCTCATTTTCATGCTAAAAATATGTATTCTCTAGTTCATGGACCAAGCACATGAACCCCTAATGGGGAAACGTAGAGAAATGTGGTTTGGAGGGCATCAAGGGGATCCCAACAGAGTCCAAGGGATCCAAGGTTGACACCTGGCTTGGGGTGATACAACCTGCCCTAGGGAGTTCTGAATCTAGTAGCAGCACAACCAAGATCATTAGCCTAATGCATGCTCTAATCCCATCAACTAAGGCCAATTAACATTCAATGCTAAGCCAAAATCCTAGCTGTTATTACCCAAAACAGCAAGAATCTTCCAAAAGTTAAGCTTACCATTTTTAGCTAAAATCCTAGGAACGATTCTCTAACGAATTTCTAAAGATTGGGGAAAATTTAGCAGAAGTTATTTGCTAATTACCCCCTAAAACCCAACTATAAAGGGAACTCTCCATTAATGCTTCAAGGGGGAACAAGAACATACCAAGAAATATACTCATAGAGAAAAACTTTCACAAAACCCTTCTGTTTAGCTTTCTCTAAACTCCAGCAAATTTCTAAGTCACTAAGCTCTCAGCTTCAGGCATAGAAACTGAGCTCTTCAGCACCTAGCTTAAAAACACCTCTCATACCTCTACTTAAAATCACACAGCTTCCCCCAGCAAAAAGTCTCAACAGCCTTACCATACACTTTCACTCACTACTTATACTACTTACAAATAACTCTCTCTACTCATTATATATACTACATCCACGAGCATGCCTTGGCACTATAATGATCTTACTTCACTAGCTGGGATCTCTCGCTCTTCCTTCATCTCACACTAAGCTTTCCTCATTATTTGTTATTATGGAACCCATGCTATTTACTTATTCATTTACCATTGATGGTTATGATGTAATTGTTACTATAGAATTTTTCTCTTATATTATTGTATCAGGAGACTCTTCTCCAGAGCTAACGGATGATGAGTCTGAAAATATGAATGTTTCTCTTAATCTGTGAAAAACTTTACTACTGGGTTACTTTTTGCAAAAATATTTTTACGACTAGGTTACTCTTTTCTGCAAAAGTACTTTACGGCTGAGTTATTTTCAGCAGAATCACTTTACCGTTGGGTTATTTTCTACAGAAACATTTTACTGCTAGGCTATTTCTTACAGTAGACTTTTTAACCACGCTGACGTGTTTGCTATAGGGATTGTTTATGGATCGTTCTTGTAAGCCTCAATCTAGGCCCAAGGCATAAAAATATGGTGAAGTATTTCGATCTTCACCGATAGCCTTTGGGCCGTACATCAAGCCCATCGTCAAATTTCGGTTTAGGCCCCTGACCCAACATAAATCTCATTTGTCAAAAATGAAACATTTTCTCCCCCGACACTATGTTTGCACAAATGCTTGCATCTTGGAATTTGTCAAATAGAAACTAGCTATGAGATTACATAAGCCAAAACATAAAATATTCAAGGATGCTATATATTGGAGTGTGAATTTTCTCTCATATGAATTCCATTAATCCTTCGATGACAATGTTGCGTTGTGGTCCTGTAAAGAAAAAGATCCTGTTAAATGATTAAGTATTGTTTGAAAGATAGGATGACTGAAGCTGGTGCACGCATGTGATATGTGTGGGCTTTCAATAACTTAATAAGAAAGGAAGGATGAATTTGGAAACACTGAGAATATGGTCCTTTTTTTTCTTTGGATCTGTTTTATCTTTTTTTGCCTTTATGTATATGAAGATAGACATATATAATTTCCAATATGAACTGTGATATTCTATAGGGATTACGTGAATTTGAATTCTAAAGGCATTTTGCGGACATATGTTGTGTCACACAATATATGTGTACGAGAGGGTTCGAGCTAGCAAGCCTAGAATTGGAATCCAGTCCATCCCAGCCCATTAGGACCAAATTATAGGGCCCACCAAGGCTGATTTGATAGGGTACACAAATCCAAGCAGAAATCCACGGAAGAATTTAAAAAAAAAAAAAAAAAAAGAAAGATCATCGACATACCCTCCTTTACGAGAAATTATACAATTCTCTGATGGATCATATCACTTGTCTCCTATTTCACTAAAAAACTCCTATTTGTTTAAAATTGTTGAATCAGTAATCAGTTTCTATTTTTTTTTTTTTTAAATTTATCTTAACAATTTTAAACAGATGAGAATCTTTTAGTAGAATGTTAAACTATGTCACTTGTCCATCATGAGGACCTTATAATTTCTCCTCATTTACATCATGTCCGAGTCTGGACTTGAAGTTAGGGTAGTTATGTGTGCATTGAGGTATGGATAAAATTATTTTGTTTAAAATTTTTTAAAGAGTCATATTGTTTGTTTTTGGTAAAATTGGTTGATTGAGTTTAATTATTTTTAGTTTTACTATTGGTACTTTTTGCCTTTAAATAATTTTTTTGGATTTATTTATTTTGCTTTAGTTTTAGATATGGCCTTTAAATCGAGGAAAATGATAGAATTACAAACTTTTTTTTTACAAAATATTAATGTGGTGAATGTTTATTTATTATTTGTGCTTTTTCTACAGATTTAACTATTGGTACTTTTTGCTGTTAAATAATTTTTTTGGATTTCTTTATTTTGCTTTAGTTTTAGATATGGCCTTTAAAATAAGGAAAATGCTAAAATTACAAACTTTTTTCACAAATTATTAATGTGGTGAGTGTTTATTAGTAAGTAAAAATTTGATGTAAGTGATAGGTTCAGATACAAACTAATAAAATTTTACGATCACAACAGTTTGTAAAAGAGTTATAAAAAAGTGTGTGGTTAGAGTAGCACTCTTAAAAGAATCAATGATAATATTAAGAAAGGTAAAATGTGATTTTATAGAACAAAATTACTGAAATTGGTGCCGATATATATATATATATATATATATTAATTTAAAAAAAAAAAAAAAAAAAGGAGGGCCATTGCTTTCCCCCCCCCCCCCCCCCCCCCCCCCCCCCCCCGGGTCCAAGTCTCCCTCCTGCTCTAGATGCATGTCCCCTCAGTCCCTCACCCTCAGTCAACAACAAAAAAGTCTGATTTTGAGGGATAATTCCTGCCAAATCCAAGTCCTCTTGATCCTATTAAATACCACATCTTACTACTAGTAAAGATATGTCTAGGTTGGAGGTGCATGTGTTTGTTCTCACCAGACATCCTTGTTACGGTTCTATCTTTCTCAAATCGGGGTCCTTAGTAGATCAAGGCAATATAATTGATTTCGAGAAACCCTAATTAATTGTAACTTTTTTTTTTCTTTTTTTTTTTTTGGGGTTGTGAAGTGTAAAAAAAAAAAAAACTATTTATCAAACTCTCCCAAACTGCAACCTTACAATTCTTCAATTTACACACTCTGTGGCCCTCTCCTAGGAAATTAATTGTATGTATATGCTGCATATACCTATCAAACCTCTTTTGTAGCCAAGTGCTATTTCTCCCCTATATGAATAAAGTTTAGCTACAAACTTAATTGTAGCCTAAGGCCATAAATTTTACTCAAAAAATTAACATTGTTATATATTTTAAAAATCTAACCGTTAAATTGCATGTTCTTTATGTTTGTAATACGCATGTCAAATTTCATGCTAATCAGATTTACTATTCAATTCATAAATTTTTTTAAGGACAATTGTAGATTACAAAAACTTAAAATTTAAATATTTGATTAATGACATACATATTGATCTTTGATTTTCTAAAAAGTTTACAGGCATGAAAGATTTAAGAAAAAAATATAATACAATAATGGATTTGTTAAAATTCACATCCAATAAAAATATATTGAACGGAGTTGTAGTATATTATCAAACTTTATCATTTAAATAAAGGATGGTTTTAGAAGTCATCTCTTTGTATACCCCCGTTACATATTACTGATTGACCAATAAACAATAAAATTCACTCTGATGACAATCAAAGTAAGTTGTTTTTCAATCCTAAACCTCATTGTGCTTACAATGAAAAGGAGATAATAAGAAGGTCCAGCTTGACTAATATAAATAATTGTGGAGGGAAACAAAATCAAGGAAAGGTCCTAAATTCTCAAAACCAAACCATGCCTAGCTACCATTTTGTTTGTAACATCTTACACCTACGTTGTACAAATTTAAAATTTGGAGATGGTTATCCACCGCTAGATTCTCAAAGGGCTCCAACTTAGATTGGCATATATAAGAAGGAACAATTTAAGGATGCATAAAGGTCCAATAATTTGAAAATTGCATGCAGAACTGCACATCAATAATTTAATTACTTGCTAGATGCTGCACATGGATGTCGTAGTTGCCTTTTTAGCTTTAGTCACTGTAGTGGTCTTGGTGGGGAAGGCCAAAAAAATCCTTGCTCAACTTTGTAGGCTAGAGATATTGGGAAATTTACGTGTATATCTCCCACGGAAATAATAGCTCAGACAAATAGTTCATTAGAATTGTTTGTTGAGATTATAAATGGTACAAAGAGAAAATTTAAGTACATAGAAATTAATGTAGTTCAGCTTAACAATCTAGTTTCAAAGCGAAAAGCTTTTGATGGCTACATATATTGCTATCTTGAATAATGTAATATCATGCATTCATGGGGGACATAAATAGAGAGAGACTAACTAAGGCTATAAGAATATAATTACTTTACTTGCACCACAAGTAGGTCCTAGTACATTGAATCTAAATAGTTACAACAAGCTCAAGCCCTAGGCCTTGAATCTCTAACATCTTCTCTCAAACTCTGAGGTGGAACCTTGAAGTAGCCTTCAATTTGGAATGATAAATTGTCAAGGAAAAGGTTAAACATGAAGGACGAAATCAAATGTAGAAAGAATTGACATGATGTAAAGTGGAACACACAATGGTCAATGACAAATGAAAGCTGGAAGATGGTAACTATGGCTGGTGGACAATTACACTTGTGACCAGTAGATAACTACTATGGTTGGAGAATGGGTACATCAATTGCTTGGGGCAAAACAATAGAGGAGCAGTGACTCAATGATGCAAGATAGAAACTATTAGTAGTGGCAATCAACAATGAATGGTGGACGAAGGACAATAACATTGACGATCGTAATAGAGCACATCCATTTCGGAAGACATCTTTTGAGGATACCATTGCGCGCGGAAGGTGGAATACATTGGTTGAAGTCTTAAAGATAGTGTCACAGTGAGGGGTATGAATGAATTAGACACCTTTGGGGTGCTATCAACGGCTTGACTAATAAATGGAAATGTGTGAGACATAACTCCAAACTGTCTTCAATAGTGTATTACAATTAGTCCATGAGTTTTATATATATATATATATATATATATATATATATAGCAAGAGAGAGAGAGAGAGAGAGTAATTAATGTTAGGCTAACCATATTAACATTGTGGTTATTTTACTTGCACTACAGGTAAGTTTAATACAAGTAGAATTAAAATTATGCTACTTGTACCAAAATAGGTCCTAATTCAAATCTAAACTAATTACAGAAAACTCGAGGCTTGAGACTTTATATCTCTATCTAACAAAGTTGAAGTAGTATAATATTTAGCACAAAAAGAAAAATGGTAGAATATAATCTATTCATTCTTCTGAACTAGGGGATGTGATGATGTGACTTGAGAGTTGCTATTTGTGGCGTGTGAAAGCATGGATCAGATGCTAAGAAAATAGGTTGGTGCCTAGAGGAGAAAGCCCTTTCCTGATAAATTATAGGAAGATTAATGAATCATACAAGTTTCAGGAGTTTACAGACTTGCTTTTATTTCGTTATAGCCATTTATCCTTGTATAAAGCTTAAGCAAATCACTTTTTATAAGATATAGATCCTTCTGGAAGTACTATGAAGTTTATTCACTCCATGCACAATACCAATTTCTTTTTTGGCTGATATGCAAAATAGTAATTTAAGAATATATTTATTTGCAACATATATCACAGAACATCACTCCTAATTATTTCAATTATTCCCACATTTTCTACATCAACTTGAAAGCCTCTAGTAATATTCTCTATCAATCTACATACTCACATCGTCTAGGTGTCATTCTCTAATAGCCGAACACCTGATATTAAACGTCCATCTACTTGTTCCTATCTCAGAATCCAAAAGTCCCATCTAAACAGAAGGTAAATCTTCAGGTAGTTATATTACTAACACATTAGCATACATGTAGGGAGCATTAGATAGGGATTTCTTAGTTTCAACATAGTAAAACTACCAACATCAAAGTCTATCCAGAATATAGTATTTTGGGAAGTTCAGTTTACTGGTTCTATGACCATCCCTGATATATGTTAACCACCAAGACCAAAGTCTCTCAAAAACTACAGTTTAAATATGAAAATTCGGCAATATGGTTGGATAATAGCTAGGCTACCTATAACATAGTGTGATCAAGACTGTACATGTTAATGTTCAGCCAAAAGGAACTAATCAAGAAATGGTTACACCCTATCAACAATGTGAACTTGCACTTTGTTTTTCATCGTTTCTCACTTTACAGAACAAAGATGGCATTAGCACATACAAACTATGGCAATTATGGAGCAATTAGACAAAACTGTTTTAAACATAATTTTTTAAAATTCATACAAATGAATTCACCCTCTTGTTCCATACATTTTACAAAGTTATGGAATCAAGAAGTTTCATTCTGTACTGATTTTTTTTTTTTTAGTATCCCACATGGATCTATGTTCAGCTACATGAATGTCATTCCCTTTAACGACTGAATCTTGATATTATTTTGCATCACAAAGACCAGTGGCTTCGTCACAAAAACCATCCTTATTGAGCAACTTCTCTGGTGGAGCACTTAATAGAGGAGAAGATGGGGTTCCATAAGCATTGCGTCGACTGTTCCCACAACCTAAGCTTACTCTGGTGCTAACCCCTGTAACAGGATTTGTGCCACTTGCATACTTGCAAAGAGCCTACATAAACAAACCCAAAGATTAATAAAAATGTTGAATGAAGTGAGTAATAATTGCATATATGAAATAGTCGAGTATATGACAAAAAATCATCTGTTACAGAATCACTTAACCAATATTTTCTTACAAAAAACAAACGTTTTCTCTCACTTCTAGTCTATACAGATAAAAAAAAATTAAATTAAAAAAACAGAGGATTATGGTAAACTTCAAAAAAAAAAAAAAAAGTAATCCAGAGCAATCATATAACAAGGTAAAGTTTGTCTAAATAATATTTAGATTCATCAACCCATATAGCAATCCAAAAATATAAGCTCCAATTTGTTTTCCAGGTACAAGTATACTACAACTACTCTCTTGGAAACATGAGAGTGAGCTCTTTCATCAACCCATATAGTTGCGTTTGATATTTCATCAAATACTTGGAGTGCTTTATGCTGCATATGCCTACTGAGTATTGAGCATAAAATAAAACTTTAAGCCTTACCTAGCAGAGGAAGGCAAAACCTTCTAGCTCGAGAAAAGTTTGAATATTTATGTTGGAAGATGAATGTCTATCCAAAGAACTTAAAGTGCCAAGGATCAGCAAATATAGCATTTTTTACCCAGCTGGCTGCTAAAGTTGCTACAAATTACTGTCACGGAGTCATTTGAACTATTCTTCTTGATACTAGCTAGTCAATGACACTGACAGAATCTTTATGTAACTTTTCAAGACCAAGACGGCTAATGCTTAATATCAAATATGCTTACCTGAACATTTAGCATGCTTAATGTTCAGGTAAGCCATGCCTCAATGGTTTTGCAAGTACATGATAAAGGATGTTTTTAAGGCTCAATTGTGTGAGATGTGCCTCCCAATTTCGCAAAGCACATAATGGAAGTTTGGACCTCAAATGACAATAGGTATTGATGGAAACTCATGAAGAACTAACCTAAAAGAATGGCACATTGGAACTAATATTTTGGCCAAGAGGTCTAAGCTTATTGTATGTGGGCTCATTACCTATAAAGCAAGTAATTGTAATTCTACTTATATAGTGCAGCTACTAACATCCTACAGTTCAACAACTAATGTCAACCAAAAAGGATATTCCTCTTTTGAAATGTATCTAATTCATCTAACCACACCACATCATTTAAAATTTTAAAATCCAAAAATAAAAAATTCTTAACAATGGAAAGGGCTCTCCTTTTTTACATCTTATTCCAAGTTAAATTACAAATCTAACAACACTGGTACAAATTAGGGGTGGAAAAATTAACCTAAACCCATTTGCCCGTCTAAACCCATCCACTTAAACAAAACTCAAACCCACCCAATTATTAATTGGGTTAAATGAGTATTAACCCAATTAACATTAATATTTTAATTGGGTATCCAAGTAGACCTATATAATGATTCAAGCATCGTTTCTACAAATCACCCAACTTTAAAATACCCAAAACCATTTAAAATTACCCAAATACCCCCATAAACTTAGAAAATGACAGAAATATACCGTAAACCTAAAATACCCCAAACCCACCCATTTGACACCCTTTACAATCAGAACAAAAATAAGCCTATAGCACAATATATACCTGCTTTTGTGGAAGGTCCAAAACGGCATCACTAAAATCAGCACCTTCAATGAGGGCACCCCCAAGGTCACTGCGGGTGAGAACCGTTCTAGCCAGCACGGCATTTGTCAGATTCGCTTCATTCAACACCTATATGGTAGTATAAAAATTCAAAGACTACATTTATAATTCCTCACAATTTTTTAATCAATCAGAAAATAACACACATTTTCAAAAACTAAATTCATAGTAATTTTTTTTTTTTTTTTTTTTTTTTTACCATGCGGTCCATCAGCGTGTCGCTCAAATCCGCACCTGAGAAACGTAAAAAAAAAACCATAAGTCCATTTGTAGGCCCAGTCCAACCCGGCCCATATGAGTCCTATAACCCATGACAATTAGATTTGGGCCTAGAGCTTAAAAATTGGGCCTCTAAGCTATAAATATATTCTTTAAACACTAATCCTATTCGGCCTCTGACAGAAAAACAAAACCCTAAAATAGAAGCTACAAAAGAGAGGGAAAATCGATGCAGGTCAGAATATTAAAAAGAAAATCTGTAATTATCGATTTTCAACTTTTTTCTTTGTTGATCTTTATTTTTACTCTCTTGCTTTCCAAATAGAGCATGATTATGGGTTCTGATTTTGTTGATAAAATCAGTTTGGTTTTGTGATTTTTCTTCACTTGGTGTTGATTTTTTTTTTCCCCCTATCCTTGCTTTGTTTACAAGAATTGAATCTGGGAAAAAAATAAAAAAAACAGTGAATACATTGGCATTTGGGGTTTTTGATATTCAAGAATGGTTTCAAAAACAAGTAGTGCTTCTTCTCCTAGTGTCCCAATCAAGTATAAGATGAGGAAGGTGATGATTTACCGTGATTTTCCTAAGGGATGTTGTCCATCTAGTAAAGTTGTCCCTAAAGTGTTGCAAGATTCAGAGAAATCATTGATGCTATGCACACTACATGATGTAGAAAAAGAACCCAACAAGCCTATTATGCTGACTCCTTCTCATGAGAAGGAAGGGTCAAGAATTGTGAAATCTGAGAGAGTTGGGTTGCCAAAAGCCATTTATATCTTAAAGCAAGGAACCACTACATTGTCAAAGAAAGATGTGAAAAAGACTTTGAGTATATCATACCCACCTCGGCGAAAAACTTCAGCAATTCGAAGATTCCCTCCAGGTTGTGGAACTAATACTCTACCAATTAGTAAGGAGGAGGATGGGTTAACAACAGTTGACTCTATGGGAGTTGGATTGCCAAATGCCACTGATGCTTTAGGCCATGAGAATACTAAATTGTCAAAGGAAGATGAGGAAGAGTCCTTGTGCAAATTATATCCGCCTCGGAAAAGAGCTATATTTCAAAGCTACCCTTTAGGTTCTGGATCAGAATCTTCACAAATTATTAGTAAGGAAGATTGCGCGATAGTGGCCATTGATGCTTCTGGATGCAATAGTTCAGGTAACAAGAGTTCATATGTGCAAAATGTACAAAAAAGGGTCATGAGAAGCATTGAGGAGGAAGATTGTGTTTTAAGCACTTTCAAGTCCAATCTGCATCATTCTAAGCAAAAGTCCAAAGAATCTGCACATTCTAATGTGATTGACATGAAGGATAAATCTTTAGGGAATGTTAGAATAGGTAAATTGCAAGAAAATGTTTCTGCTGGTTTGGTACTTCCAGGGCCCAGGATAGTAGTGCAGGCTTTGATGGCTGCGCCAAAATGTCCATGGAGGAGTGGAGGCAAAAGGAAGAGAACCTACAACTGGAGGCAACAGGATTAGAACCTTCAAATCAAATCTAACCGGTGGTAGAACCAAAAGTGAAGGAAGCAAGCCGTAACTTCCTGTTCTAGATAGATTTAGAATCATTTGAGGGTGAGGTGGAATGATAATTCTTGATGTAGAAGTACTAGAAGATGATTTTTCTGCTATCAAAAGATGTTACTTCTGTGATGTTAAAACTTAGCTTCTAGTTGCATGGCTCGGTTATTTCATGTATATGTTGTCTATCACCTGCTATCAAAAGAAGTTACTTTTGTGATTTTAAAATTCAGCTTCTAGTTGCATGGTTCTATTGTTTCATGTATATGTTGTCTATCATCTGTTATCAAAAGAAGTTACTGTCCTGATTTTGGAAAATCAGTTTCTGGTACATGGCTCTGCTGTTTCATGTAAATATTTTGTCTGCCATCTCTTAATATGAATTGTTGAGATGGCAACAAGATTACCTGTAAAATTTGCCTTGTATGCAACTGCTTTCTCAAGGTATGCACCATTGAATGTGGAACCACTAAAATCAGATTCCCTCATATCAGCAGCTGTGAAATTGGCTCTTCTGTATCAGTCATTTAGATTGATTATAAGTTTATAACCACATGTTTGCACTGAGGAAATTGAATCAAGAAATTTTTGTGTTTGCTACCAAACTGAGCACACAGCACAAATTTAGAAATTCTCACTTCTTGTTTAGTTGTTTTTTCAAGTCTGTTATAATAATTGAATGAAGGAAAAGAAAAAGAAATCATGTAACAGAGGCATGGATGTTGTAATATCTACTTTTCTTTCCAACAATTTCTTTTCAAATCAAAGGTGCAATAAGAATATTACAATTTTAAATTAGGGTAGATTAAACTTCGTGCAGCATTCGAAGAGCTTTAGCATCATATACCTTAAGCCCTTTTCTACTAGTAAAGCTCCTTTAGCTTAAGCGAGAATGAAAGCAGCCAACGGCATTTGATGATGTGGCAAGTGCCAACATCCATGGAGAAAGAATTGTAGAAAAAGATCGTTTTACCCTTTTTCTAGTCCTCTCTCTAACTTTCTCCTCCAATCCTCATTTGGGTTTGTGTCTATTCACAAAGAGTAATCTTTCAGGTAAAACAGTGATTTTATTTAGTTATATCTCAATAGGTGTTACTGGCACTTGCCGCATTATCAAATTCCGTAAAAGTGAGTGGATATACCTCATAAAGCAAACCATTGTGAAACCACAGGTTAGCTCCATATTTTAAGGTATACAATTTGGGTCTTACACTATTTTAAAGTTGGGGCTTTTGTTTCATAAAGCACCAAAACAATGAAGAATTTGATAATCATCTTGTAACTTCTTTTTATAGATGATGGGCTGTATTATGCAAAAATTATGTAGCAGAGATAGAAAATCACCTGAAATTTTCATTCACATGTACAGCTTTCCTGCAAAAGAAATCAAATAATTTTACTACTTTCAGAACCCAAAATTTTTTACTAATATACTGTCATCTTGAACTAATTATACCTGAGGTCCGCAGAACCAAATTGAGCTGCAGAGCCTATTCCAAACTCACCACGAGTAGCTGCCTCAAACTTATTGAGATCAGCAAGAGCAGACATGTTGGAGCTGAAGGTAATAATTGCAGCTGCCAGTGCTGTGGAAACAACTTTCCTCCATTTCTTTGATTCTGAGTTGGCAATCGAGTACCTAGTTTCAGAATAATCTTTCTATTCAAGCAAATTTCAGTAAGCTATGAACTATTATCCATATGTTGAGAATGGTAACTTATGCTAGAGCCTAGAATATATGTACTTACCGTGAAAAGTCTTTAATCTTTGGGTCTATCTGACTGACTATAGCAAAAGGCTTTGAGAGGGGCTGCTGGGAATTTGCAACCTTTGAATTTGATGATGAAATGCTAAGAGATTGTATGGATAATGGGGAGACAGAGAATGCCATTACCAGTTTTCTTATGTTCCGCAAAAGATGCAAGACAGAGTGATGTTATGGGAAGGGAGTGTGATAATTGGTTTTGGATTAACTCACATGTGAGATGCTCCTTTCCCTGCAACCAGTTATTTTGCAAGCAGAGGATTGGTTGAGATGAGGACACATGTTCCTTTGGATTTTGGTTGTTGTTATGCCACTTGTTGGTCCTTAAAGTAGTTAACATGCCATGGGAAACCTTTTTATGCTCTGTTAAATTTTTTTAACTAAAAACATTTTAAGAGAAATCTGTATATATTTTAATGTTTAGCTATGTTCCTAAAAATATGCTAGAAAATATTTTTTAACATCACAACAAATTATAGGTGGTAAATTATTATTGGTTCTAATTTAAATTTATCATTTAAATTACTTTTTTGCCCACTTATAACAACCAATAACAACCTACCACTTACGTTTGTTTTAAAAATCTTGTGAAAAATCTTGTGAATATAGCATTTTTCTATTTTTAATACTTTTACAATTATTTACTAAATTTAATTTTTTTAAATCATATTTAATTTTTCATTTATTATATTTTTATATATTTCTTATGTTATGGTGTTGTTATATATATATATATATATATATATATATATATATATATATATAGAGAGAGAGAGAGAGAGAGAGAGAGAGAGAGAGAGAGAGAGAGATTATTTATGTTTTTATCTTTTAATTATATGGACACATACATGTCATTTTCCAGAAACAACCAAATTTGATGAGTTTATCTTTAAAAAAAAGACCATGTCAACTAATTAATTATTATTTTTACAAAAAAATTTGACGAAATATAGCGTCAACTTGGTTCAAACTTCAAAGAATATGATAACCGATTGGAAAATAGTGTTTTTTTTTTTTTATAACAGAAAATCTGATTGGAACATAGTGTTATAAAAGATGTTGCATCTTTCATGTATTATTGATTATTTTTTTACCTCATACCGTATAACAGTTACATTTCCATGTAATTTATATTTTGTAGAATTAATTTTCTCGTCCTTATATTTAATCTTGCCTTAGAACATCCGTATCAAGAATGCTACAATACTATAAACACTATTAATAATAACTAACACATAGAAAAAAACATTACATCAAACATGTCAAATACTAAAAATTTTTACATTGAGCTACAATAAACTGCCATCTCTAGTAGCTCACTATAACTGAGTGTCAAAATTAAATATTATTTTTTAACCCACACACATGTGCCCTCTCCCTGTTTCTCTCTTTCTCACACGTAACGCTGCCTCCTTCCCTTTTCTTTTTTGGTTCTCCCTCAACCCACGCCTCAAGCCATGCCAGCATGCCTCCTCTCCTTTTCTTTTCTGGTTCTCACTCAACTCGTGTCTCTCTCATCTCTCAATCTTCTTAAGGCTCTGGTCCACCCAAAGTACCTAGACTTCGAATCAAAACCCAACAGAGACGCCAAATCCTGATACCACCACTTGGTTTCACCGCTTGTTGTTGACCAATCAATTCTGTTTTTCGTGGTTCTAAGTTTTTGAAATGTTTTTCGTAGGTCTGGGTTTATGAAATTTGTTCTTGGTGGTTTAGTAGTTGTGGGTTGGAATTTGTGATTTGGTTGTGATTTGATTTTGGGTTTGTGATTTGGTTTTGAGTCTGTGACTTGTTTGTGATTTTGGTGGTTGGGGTTTGAGGTTGTGGCCACTAGCTGCTGTGGCAGTGGGTGTGGGCGATGGTGGCAAGTGGTAGTGGCAGTGACAATGGCAGTGGGTGTGGGCAATAACAATGGGTTTCAGTTTTACTGTGTCGGGTTTCGGTTTTGCAGTAGCTTGGGTTTTCTGATGATGGGTGGTGGCTTAGGTTTTCTAATGATGGTGGTGGCAGGCAGTGGCCTTGAGTGGTGGGTTGGTTGTTTTTATTTGGGAGAAAAGATATATATACAGAGAGAGAGAGAGAGAGAGAGAGAGAGAGAGAGAGAAAAATGATCGGCCGGTCTGGAAAAGGGAGAGGCTCAAGGTTTTTTAGATCGAACCAAGGTTCAACCGAAATCAAACCATGATGTGTCATTTAATTTTTTAATATTTTTTATACTTAAATTGGTTTATATTTATTAATTTTTCATTCCTGACCAACAAGATATGCGTGGCCCAATAGTTTGCATGCTAGAGATGTTATTTCACTTGTTAAGAGCAGGTTTAAGTTCGCCCAGCAACATATTTTCATCAATTTTTACCAAAATAATGACATAGTTGAACCGTGTCTTACAGAATCGGTCCAAGGATCGTTTCTCGGTTAACCCAGCAGAACTGGCCGGTCCGATTCAGGTTTAAAAACGGTGATTAGAACTATAAAACTATAAAGCATAACTGAGTTGAGTTGAGTATCAATTATCTGAGCTTTGATCATGGGTGTTTTTTTTTTTACAATTTAATAGTTAAGGAAATAAAATTTGAACCGTGAATATCTAACAGATGATGAGATTCTCGATCAATTTGATCAAATTTTGAAAAGTCTTTCTCACTATTTAGAACAGTGGAGCTTTCGATCAAGATGTTCTCGCCTCCCCCATTCGGGCTTTGGCTCAAATCGGAACCTTTATGCATTGGTAGGCTTTCGACTTAATCTAATAACCTACCTATCGGGCGCCAATAAGAGGGAAAACTATCGCATGGGCTCATCATCTGATGCAAAACTGATTTCATAATCACTATCCATCACCAAAATCACCTAAGCCCCGAAAGCCTTTGGTACTTTGGTAAGTCAAGTAGCCCTTAAACTAAAAAAAATGTTTGGAACCCATTCCTTATTTCTGCATTTCATTCTCTATTCGGCCCGCCACAAACAAAATGAGAGGCCTATTGATTTGAAGTCACTATAAAAGGGTCGGTCAATATGTTAAAAATACCAAAAAGTGTCACCCAGTTGGGTGTTAATTTTTATTTTTTTTTATTTTTTTTTATTATTATTATTTTTTTTTTTTTGTTTTTGAGAAAGAAGGTGTAAAATAACTTAAATGTTTAAACTAGCCAAATAATTTTTGGCCCAAGCTCAGGCTTGACTCAGCAGCAAAATCCACAAACTGAGACTGCCCCCAAATGGTCGCCAAAAATGAATCATCAATTAGTCTTATGCTGACCTAGGCCCATTACAACGGATATGTTCATTTACCGCAATGCTGATTAGATTGGGCTCTCTTCTTGGGCAGATAAAACGGGCCACTCGGCATAATTATTTGTCAACATTTCACAATTTGCCATAGCTGATGGCCTCAATCTCCAATTAGTGTATCTTCATGCCTAGTTGCTCCGTCAATTTTTTTTATTTTAATATTCTTTTTTTGTTTTTGTGTGTGTGTGTGTTAATAGATTCTCCTCTTTTATCTTTTTTTTTTCCCCGCGGGGGGGGGGGGGGGGGGTGGTGTGGAAGATATAATACTAAAAAAGAAGGAACATGTTCAAAAAGCAAACGGTAATAGAACTATTCAGCATTTTCTCTCTACTATTTCCTTCACCATTGTCGTTTTTCTTTATAAATAACACAAAACCACATTATAGGTCAATTTTAAAATGTTCTATGTTCTATTTATATTCTCGATTAAAAGTAAAATAAAAATAAAAATAAAAATTCAATATACAAATTCCCAATCCTCCCCCCCCCCCCCCCCCCCAAAAAAAAAAAAAACAATTGAGCTTGCTCCCTAAAAAAAATGAGTTCCTTAAATTATTTTTCTTAATCTTTTATGGGGACCTTTCTTAATGAGAGATGTTTGGTATATGACATATTGAGGCTAGTGAAGATCAATATAAGTATAAAACTGATTTTCATTGTTTTCTGTGAGATATATTTAACAATAAAATAAAATTAGTTTTTTTTTTTTTTTTAATTTGGTTCAAATTTACACTAAATATATTCCCTTAATATAATGTAAAATTTTCAATTTATTATGAAAAACAATATTCTCCATATCATTTATCAATTCAAAATTAATTAAATAATGGACAGCTGTAATATCATCATTATATAGCATGTCAAATATGGTATGATAAATGGGAAAAGAACACACGTACACATCCTTTATAAAGAAGAAAAATTTTCATATGTGCATAAGTAATTAAATATTAAAAAAAACATTCTTAATGGAAATAAATAAATAAATATATATATATATATATATATATAGAGAGAGAGAGAGAGAGAGAGAGAGAGAGAGAGAGAGAGGTTCAAGTTATACCTAGTGTAACTCCATAAGAGTTACATCTTTTTTAAGCCTTAGATTTCTAAAGAATCAAATGGTTAACAAAACACTATTAGTCATCATTATATCATTAAATACTTAGCAAATTAATAGCATCCTCATTATATCTTTCCTTATTAGTTGCTAATTTTGTGTGTTTTTTTTTTCTCTCTTTAGTCTTTATTAAGTCCTTTCACTGTAATTTTTTTTTCTTCTCCTGCAACAGCAATTTATCAAACGTCTCTACCCTCTTCTTCTCTCTTCTTTCTTCTTCTTCTTCTTCTTTTTTTATTTATTTTTTTATACAAAATATAATTTCACTCTAGCCTAATCTAAGTGTATATGTGTTTGAAACTCCCTTCTAAAGACTTGAACCCCGGCCCTTACTCCGGCACTTATACTTGTGGAGTGACCATCGCACTAAGGGTGTGCGGTGGTAAAATCTGATTTAAGAGCTCCCCTAAGCACTTTCCTTACTTCAATTAGTTTTTTACTCCCCTAAATAAAACCTTTATCATTTTCCTCATCCTTTTTAACAAAATGATTAAGACCACGAACTCTTGAAAATAACTTCTAATTATATTTTACTTTAGGTTCCTTGTATCTTGTATTCCAATTTTATTTACGTGATTTTTTAAAATCTTTTTTAAATATTTTTTGATTTGCAAACAATCCTCATCACCTAAGATACAATCTGATTATCTTATCACTAAGGATAGACTTCTATAGACTTAGGACTTATATTGGTGTGGTTGTCGGATATGTCCTTATCTCCGTCTCTTGTATTTGAATTGAAACTAGTATGATGATTAGGATTAGTAGAATCCATAACAAGGCTCAAATAATTGAAGCACAAACAATTATGTTTTTGATAGTTATATATATATATATATATATTTTATAACTATTTGCAGCTTCTGCTATGAATAACAAAAAAAACCTTTCAACTTTTTTAAAGAAAAAAAAAAATTCCTTTCAATTGCTACCAAAAACAAGAGTCAGATAACTTTCAACTGTTCCTTAAAAAAAATTACTCAAACTAATCTGAGCCTATCATATACTAAACAAAATATCAAAAAAATTTTGAATTGCATTTTACAATATCAGCATTTTAATAGATACATATAAACAAATTGTATTTACATACACTACAAGAAAAACGAGCTATTGCAACGGGCCAATTGCGGCGAATGCGAAAACTGCCGCTATATGTCACCTATTGCAGCGCGTTCTTGGCTTGCTGCTGTACATGAGATCTATTGAGGCATTTTTTGTGACCACCGCTATGGGTAAGGTTTTTTGTGGCATCCTACAGCGGTGGGACATAAAACTCCCGAAATAGACCTATTTTAGTGGCGGTAATTGAGATACAACAGCGCTCCAAAAACCCCGCCACAATAAATATATCATTTTGAGCAGATGCTATAGTGGTGGTAGAGAAAAACGCTGCAATATGCAAGATGTAGCGGCGTTTTGTATGACTGCCGCAATAGGGATCCTTTTTGTGGTGCCTTTTTTTAGTTATACCGGCCGGTTAGACCGCCGCAATAAACCTTTAAATTTCCCAACTCCAAAATTTTCCTCTGTTTTTTTTGTCTACCCACTTAAATATCAAATGGTAAATTACATCCGATTGGCAAAAACATTTACACGCATGTTAAGAACATATAGAACAAGTAACTCAACAGTTGAATTTTCAAAATATGAATTCAATAATAAGTTATTAGTTGATGTAACATTTTTTAGAGTTACATCAAGTGTAACTTGAACTCAACTCTATATTTCTTAATTCAATGTGAATTTTGACAACTCTACCGTTAGATTATATTATCTTCATATATTTTTTATGCTTACAAAATTTCAAGGTAATCAAAGATTAATAGTCATGTCATCAATCAATTGTTTAAATCCAAGTTTTTGTAGTTTAAAATAACGCATAAAAGATGAGTTTAGAGATCAAATGATAAATTACATCCGATTGGCATGAAAATTAGCATGCATGTTAAGAACATATAGAAAATGTGATCCAACGGTTAGATTTTCAAAATATGAATTCAACAATAAGTTATTGGTTGGTGAAACATTTTTTAGAGTTACATCAAGTGTAACTCTAACAACCCTATATTTCTTAATTCGATGTGAATTTTGATAAATTTATTATTAAATTAAATTTTCTTCATATATTTTTCATGCTTACAAAATTTCAAGGTGATCAAAGATTAATAGTCATCTCATCAATCAATTGTTAAAATTCAAGTTTTTGTAGTTTAAAATAACGCATAAAAAATGAGATTAAATTACATCCGATTGGCATGAAAATTGGCATGCATGTTAAGAATATATAGAACATGTGATCCAACGGTTGGATTTTCAAAATATAAATTAAATAATAAGTTATTGATTGCTGTAACATTTTTTAGAGTTACATCAAGTGTAACTTGAATCCAACCCTATATTTCTCAATTCAATGTGAATTTTGATAAATTTACCGTTAAATTAAATTATCTTCATATATTTTTCATGTTTACAAAATTTTAAGGCGATCAAAAATTAATAGTCATGTCATCAATCAATTGTTTAATTTCAAGTTTTTGTAGTTTAAAATAATGTATAAAAGATGAGTTTAAAGATTAAATTGTAAATTGCATCCGATTGGCATGAAAATTGGCATGCATATTAAGAACATATAGAAAATATGATTCAACGGTTGGATTTTCAAAATATAAATTCAACAATAAGTTATTAGTTGGTGTAACATTTTTTAGAGTTACATCAAGTGTAACTCTAACCCAACCATATATTTCTTAATTCGATGTGAATTTTGACAAAATTATTGTTTGATTATATTATCTTCATATATTTTTCATGCTTACAAAATTTCAAGGTGATCAAAGATTAATAGTTATGTCATCAATCAATTGTTAAAATTCAAATTTTTATAGTTTAAAATAACGCATAAAAGATGGGTTTAAAGATCAAATGATAAATTACATCCGATTGGCATGCAAATTAGCATGCATATTAAGAACATATAGAAAATGTGATCCCACGGTTGGATTTTCAAAATATGAATTCAACAATAAGTTATTGGTTAGTGTAACATTTTTTAGAGTTATATCAAGTGTAACTCTAACCCAACCCTATATTTCTTAATTCGATGTGAATTTTGACAAATTTACTGTTAGATTACATTATCTTCATATATTTTCCATGCTTACAAAATTTCAAGGTGATCAAAGATTAATAGCCATGTCAACAATCAATTAATTAAATTCAAGTTTTTGTAGTTTAAAATAACGCATAAAAAATGAGATTAAATTACATCCGATTGGCATGAAAATTGGCATGCATGTTAAGAACATATAGAATATATGATCCAACGGTTGGATTTCCAAAATATAAATTCAATAATAAGTTATTAGTTGGTGTAACATTTTTTAGAGTTACATTAAGTGTAATTTGAACCCAACTTTATATTTCTTAATTCAATGTGAATTTTGACAAATCTACCATTAAATTAAATTATCTTCGTATATTTTTCATGCTTACAAAATTTCAAGGTGATTAAAGATTAGTAGCCATGTCATCAATCAATTGTTAAAATTCAAGTTTTTGTAGTTTAAAATATCGCATAAAAGATGAGTTTAAAGATAAAATGGTAAAATATATCCGATTGGCATGCATTTTAAGAACATATAGAAAATGTGATTCAACGGTTAGATTTTCAAAATATGAATTCAGCAATAAGTTATTGGTTGGTGTAACATTTTTTAGAGTTACATCAAGTGTAACTCTAACCCAATCTTATATTTCTTAATTTGATGTGAATTTTGACAAACTTATTGTTAGATTACATTATCTTTATATATTTTTCATGCTTACAAAATTTCAAGGTAATCAAAGATTAATAGCCATGTCATCAATCAATTATTTAAATTTAAATTTTTGTAATTTAAAATAACACATAAAGGATAAAATTAAATTACATCCGATTGGCATGAAAATTGACATTCATGTTAAGAACATATAGAGCATGTGATCCAACGGTTGAATTTTCAAAATATGAATTCAGTAATAAGTTATTAGTTGGTTTAACATTTTTTAGAATTACATCAAATGTAATTTGAACCAAACCCTATATTTCTTAATTCAATGTGAATTTTGACAAATTTACCGTTAGATTACATTATCTTCGTATATTTTTCATGTCTACAAAATTTCAGGGTGATCAAAGATTAATAATTATGTTATCAATCAATTGTTTAAAATGTTATTTTGAATAATTGTTATTGGTCGAAGAATATGAGTTATATTTTGGAAATAACATAAAGAACATACACATGTTCTTCCAAAAAATTAATAATAATGAAAGGAATAAAAGAATTAATTTAATTATCTTATTTATTTTTTAAAAAGAATTTAGAAATTCAAAAAAAAAATTTATGTGATTTATTATTTATTAAATGCTTACTTAGAATTTTTAATATGCTAAATACGATTTTTAAATTTTTTTTAACAGTCATGTTAGCATTTAGTGTGTAAACAGTGCACTCTGTTTATCATGTAAGCAATTTTTGTTAATAAGATGACGAGAAGGTCCAATTTGGAACGCATTTTTCATTTTAGGGACTAAAATTGGTAAATAGACAAGTATGGACTAAAATAGATATAATCTCAAAATAGGGACAAAAAATGCATTTAAGCCTTTTTTTTTTTTTTTTTATCCTTCTCACACAAAATTTCCCATGCCTAACTATTTTTTTCACTCTTTCCTCTCAATTGTCTTTTCCCTTCTCGCAAAAAAATTGCTCCAAAAATTTTTTCGCACTTAAATGCATGGACCAAACTGAACCGATGTATGTATGTATGTATGTATGTAACTTTAAAACATAATTGAACAATGGCTTAGTGGTATGCTCCTTGTGTTTTGGCTAACTAATCCCAAGTTTGAGCCTTCGTGTGGATTTTTCGCTATTTAATCTTTTAGCTATTTAATTTTTTAAAACCCTAGTAGCATGATATAAATACCACATTTTGTCTACTCTTCACTTTTCTTCAACTGCCTCCATCCCCAATTTTCTCTCTAAGTCTCTAGACTTCTCACCAAGGCCGATTCCGAGCTCTCCTCTCAACACTAATGGAAGACCAAGCCCAGGTAATGGTAACTACCACCATCGCCGATTATAAAACATTGTTGTTTTCCTTAATTTTTTAAACTGCGATTTTTATCTTTTTGTTTTGTTTTGTTTTTGTTTTTTAGTTTTAGTTTTTTTTTTTTTTAATAAAATATAAGTAAAGATGTCAAATTGAAAAAAAAAAAAAAATTGTGCGTGTTTGTGTTGGGTTGCAGAAAATGGATGCATTGAACATAGCTTATGCAGCAGCGCGTGTAATGCAATCGAAGAGGATAGCGCTTCGCTTTCAACACAATCTTTAGGTTTAAGAAAAATAAAGGGATTCATTTGCTCACTTTTCTGATTTTGCCCTCTCTTGAAATGCCCAAATGGGAAAATCCTTCTTCTCATACACTTATTTTCCTCCTACAATCCTCAAGCGGCTCTCTGTTTCTGTGCAGTAGATTTACACAGTTTTACATGATTAGAAGTTCAGGGTAGTTCAAACTTTGGAGAGTAGAACAATTTTTAGCACTACTAAGTGATTTGATATATATATATATATATATATATATATATATATTCCCCCTTTTGTCTTGGAGTTTTTTTTTTTAATTTTTTTTTTTTTTTGAAACAGGTATTCACAATAGATTCTAAATACACAAGGAAGAAATAAAAGGAAGAAATAAAAGCTGAAACGGGAGCAACAAAAGGTATGTGAATTCACACATGTGTGGCCTTTTTGTTTGACATCATGAGTATATAGTTGTTCATTTTACTTTTTTTAGTTTATCTTCGCTCCTAAAGTGGGTCCCATTGTATTGTCAAGTGTGTCTCATTGCTCCAAAAGTCAATTTTTAGTTTTTTCTTTTTCTATTTACTTTTAACAAAAACTTTTTTAGTTTTAGCAAAATAAGCAGTTTCAGCCTTTATCTGCTTTATTTTTCCCACACAAAAAAAAAAAACTTTATCACTTGTATGTGCTAAGATTATGCCCTTTCATTCTTTCATGAAATTTAATTTCATAAAAAATTGATATTATGAGGTTTCATTATTCCAAACGACCTTTCCAATGTGATAGAACTGTTAATCATTTCCATGTTAAAAAGTATGCAAGATTGAGTTATTTTCTTTACCTATAACTATCCAAGTTCATCTAAAGGTTGTAATGATGGTTGAAGCAGGGAAGTTGGTGAGAAAGATTGGTGGAAATGACGAGAGTAGAGACACGTATGTTTAGATTTGCAATTAGAATTTTTATTTTTATTTTTATTTTTATTTTATATATATATATATATATATATATATATATAAAGTTTTTGTTTGAAAGGTTTTTCCAAATTTTTTATTGTTTGCAAATTTAGGCTCAATTGACTATGGGTGTTGTATTTAAATGATTTTGTTATGAGTTAGCTATATTTGGATTGTGGAATTAAAAAATTGGGACTCCATCTTGATTTTGGAAATCAATTATTTAAGGTATTTGTGTTGCACATAAAATGTTTTATGAAAGCTTCCAATGTAGAAGTATTTGAGTAGTTAAAAAAGAGGCATGGACTGATAGTCTAATACTCCATTATGTTATTGTAGAGTAAATGCTTAAGCCATTTTCTCAATTTAGGCTCAACAACACTGAAAACGCTACAGCCTTAAAATTATACTTTTTAAAAATAGGGAATTATAGGGAATTGGTTTAGACTTCCTTCTAAAGTATTGCAAGTTCTTTAATATAAATGATAGGAAATTGGTTTAGACTTCCTTCTAAAGTATTGCAAGTTCTTTAGAAATATACTTTTACTATAACAATTTAGTTTCATTGTAATGATTGTCTCTAACTTTGCCAAGAGTTTCAGTTCATTGTTCAAAAATAAATGTTTTATTCAGATTTTTATTGTTCAATCAAATTCTCTAAAACCTCATTGTACGTGGTGTAAACTGGTTAGTGACAGTAAGAATCCTAAAATCATGAAACGTCGTTGTTTGTTGTAATCGCTTTGAATACTTGGGATAGATTATGATGGGTGCTTACTAATTAGGAACCTCATGATCTCTTGGTCATTGTTTGCAGCTTGGTCCAAGGGATTCTATTTTTCAGTACTTTATAAAAAGGATTTGGTCCAGCTATACATGTTATATTTTCCTCATTTTGATTAATGGTGAGCATCATGTATCTTGACCAAGATTGTCATATTGTTTCAGACTTTTATTTAAAATTTGCGAATAGATGTTATTACATTACTTTTCAAAATTTTTGCTATACACTAACATTGATCTGATTCTATTTTAGCAGTTTGTCTTGCTAGATAGTAGATACAGCAGATTACGTGATTTTGTTCTTTCTTATGTTACATAAAAGAATTTTGTTTGTTAGTTTGTATTGTATGTATGGTGTAGTAAACAACATTCATTCCTAAATAGGTGGTCACCTTGTGTGATATGACAATGTCAACTTATGAAGGTTTTATGACTTAAGACAACGGATACTTGAGAGCCTAAACCTTTGGTAGAGGAAGAAGTGTGGACCCGAAACAAAATTAGAAGTATAAGAAGTGAAGAGAAAGATCAATTTTTATGACATAATAATATTTTTTTCATTATTTCATGACATATAATATATGTGTCTTCATCAATTGGAATTTATTGTAGATGTGGGAATTATATTATGGGTGAAAGCTATGGTAGGTTCTACACTTGATCTTATTTCACTATTCAACATACTGGCTAGCATGTGCCTTGCATGTGTAGCCCAAATTAGTTTATTAAAAATGATGAAAAATAATTCTAATACAAGGATAAAATGTATAAAAAAAAAAGAGAAAGGAAGGGGAAAAAAAGAAAGAGAATGCATTGAATTAACATGATTTGGTCTTAAGTTACCTAAGTCCATAGACAAAATGACTTGATTGAAGGCTACGTTGTATTGAAAGTAAAGTAGAATTTATGAGTCTTCATAATCATATTTTAAAAGGCAATACTGCATTGATTGTATTAGGGACAATATAGTGTTGTTGGAGCTCAACCAACAATGGAAATTGTTGCAAAAGAAAATAAGGTAACGATAATGGACCATGAGGAAGAGAGATTGACTAAAGAGTTGGTTGAAGATCCAATGGTGATTACTAGAAGAATCTCAAAGGGTTGGAAACCTCAACTTATTGATGAACTCCTAGGCACATTTTGTGGTAGAAAACTTTGTTGCTGACCTGTACATGATTCTTAATAAAATCTTGTTAGGTATGCTTGGATATCATAACTTCGTGAGTTATTAAAATTTGGCTCTTGAGTCTTGACTATACATTCTGCATAATTTGAGAGTTGGCTGGCATGGATTTAATAGCTAGGATCAAGCTAAACTGGAAGTGAAAATTAGTTCATGTTTTTTGTTTATTCAACAGTGTCATGCATTTATATTATTACAACCTACTTTGGATAGGAACAAGATCCTTGCCATTTATAAAGTTTCCATTTTATTGTGGCATACAACTCTTTGACAAACTCGGGTTTAGAAGTAGCTAGGGACGGTGAAAAGTCCCCTACACAATGAGTTTTCCCTACTTTAATTAGGAGATAGGATGATGACATGTTTTGCTAATTCCACCTTATCACGAATGTGTGTGTGCATATATTTACACATACTTCTATTTAATACATATTTATATATTATTTAATCTATTTTATATTGATCTAATATATAATTTATTTATTGTAAGTATTTTATTATCATCCTCTAAGCATGAGTTTTTTCTTTCTTTAAGTATTCTCTCAACTAACAATCCCCTTTTGTATTCAAATAACAAAATACCTCTAACTTGCCATATCTCATCCTGCATGATCTTCCTTGCCATGTCTCAACTAACAATCCCTTTGTTTTTGCTAAGTTATTCTTGTACCTCTCTCTAGTTAGTTTCTTCTCCTTAAAATTTTATCTCAATGTTTGTGTGTTTTTTTTTTTTAAGAATTCATTATGTTCTAATACAATTATTTGAGATTTGGCTGTGTTAAGATTGACTGTGTTATTTGAGATTTTTAAACACATTGTGGGATTAAAGTTTTATATATGGGATGATAGTGTGTAGCTTTTATGTTTATAAGGGACAAAAATGAGTGTTGTGTTTCTACTTGAACACAAGATGCTGGATCATGCAACTTATATATATATATATATATATATATATATATATGTATGTAAGCATTTGTGTACCAAAAAAATTAAATTAAAAATAAAAGAAATTATAGTTAATAAATTTCACCAGTAAAAGATATTACTCAAATTTTCGTATGAGACATTCTTGACTAAAATCGAGGTGGATACTTGGTTTAACTGTTGACGACATAGTTGTGTAGAAAATGTCCAATTCATCAGTAGTCAATAGGGAGAAGTGTCCCATCTTACAGAGAGAATATAATAGCATTGTTGCCTTGACAAGCTTTAATTTGTATTCTTTGTTCATATGCTAATGTATCATAGGGAAACTCAGAAGTTTTGATTTCCTTTAGCCTTTGGGGCCTTTTCGTTTGAAGAGTGAACACCATCGAGCTTGCAAAAGCACTGTATGAGCCATAGCATCTTTATTGCATTTAGAGTTTTTCCTATTGAATTATATGGTAAATGGAAGTGCGATTGTTTCTTTCCTACATATATTTCTAATTATTAAGTGTTTGCTGTTGTTTTAGGTACTTGGAGCCTTTTGGCATTTGTTCTCCATAGAAAGGGAATCCACATGCTGGCAACAAGCCTGTAGGGGGTGATAAAACATGCATCCTTAGTTCTATGTTTTGTGATAATGGTTTTGCCATGGACAATTTTCTAAATAATTCTTGCCTAGTACAGACACCAAATACAACGCTCTTTAATTTTGGAATATTCCTTGATGCTCTTCAATCTAGTGTAGTGGAGTCAACTGATTTTCCATAGAAGTTATTTTACTGTTTTTGGTGGAGACTACGAAATCTGAGGTATGCTTATATAGGATATTTTTATTTTATGCTGAACTAGTTGGCTACAATAGCGTCACTTAGTGTGTGTATTGCATTGAATTTCTAGTTTTACCGCATTTTTTGGATGTGTTGAAGAATATTTTTAAACACTTTGGAACTTTGATTGTGGTATTGTGGTATTAGCTTAGAACTTTGATGATGGTTATAGGCAATGTAATGTATTTGATAATATATTTCTATGTTAATATAATTTTAGTTTGGAGACATTTGTAGTGTTGTTATTAGTTAGTTAAATTTGTGGTATTGTTTTAGTAAAATTAAAATTATTACAGGTTGTTTGTAATAGGACTTTTTTTTTTTTTTTAAATGGTTCCCTATAGCGGTAGGCAAAAGCGCCACTGAAAGTCTAAAATTATGAAATAATTGAAGACCTATAGTGGTGGGTGAAACTGTCGCTAAAAGGTACATAGGTTATGTTATACATGAAGCCCTATAGCGGCGGGCCTATCCCATCGCTAAAAGGCCACTTGACCCGAATGGTAACTTCATATTGCGGCGATTTTTAGCCCGCTGCAATAGACAAAAAGTGCCGCTAAATGACAAATCTATTGCGGCGTTTCTTGTTACCGCCGCAATAGAGCTATTGCGACACCGCAAGGCTGGCGGGTAGAATCGCCGCAATAGGCCAAATGAACCTTTAGCGGCTATTTTTTGCGCTTTTGCAGCGGTTTTGACCCACTACAATAGGCCAGTTTTTTTGTAGTGATATTTAAAATCTCAAACAAAACTACTCGATTACATTGAGTGTGATATATGAATATAAACAATTTTTCTTTTTTGGTTAGACCACATTGAAGCGGCTAGTGAAGGTAGAAGGCCTACCTTTTAATTGCTTGAATACAAAATGGGAGGTTTGATTGTTTTGTGTATGATAGGCACCGATTTGAAGTTTTTTTTTTAAAATTATTTTATATATTTATTTTAAGGTGCAAATTGAAAGTTATTTGACTCTTTTTTGGGTAGTTTTGTGAAATCAATGAAAATGAGATTATTTTTGCAATTTTTTTGTTAGGTTGTGTTGAAGAAAATATTATTTAGTGGAAAGTACTCCCTCTGTCTCAATTTGTTTGTCCTATTTGAAAAATCAAACAATTTAAGGAAACATTATTTATTGTTTTGTTTGCTTTATAAAAATGTATAAGTTTACAAAATTACCCTTAAATAAATTTATCAGTTTTTTTTTTAAAGAGTTATTTTTAATGAGGAAACTAAAAAGGTACCCAATTAGATTTATTTTTAAAAATATTTGTTAGTTTTCTTTTCAAATAGTTTTGAAAATAAAGTAGGAGTATACTAGAAATATTAGTAAATTAATAACTTTTATTTTTATAAATAGGACAATATTTTGGGACATCTCAAAATGGAATAAATGACAAACAAACTGGGACGGAGGGAGTAATAAATAAAGAGAAAGAGAAAGAGAAAGAGAATGTTGATATTAATTAAGTAATAATGTGGAAAACAATAGCATTTAATGATTTTTTTTTTTTTTTTTAAGTGTAAGTTTATAAGAAGTATGCAATGAAAAAAGAAGAAAAAAAAAATCTTTGTTTATAATCCATTCATAATAATCATTATACCGACCAGAATTTTGGTCAATTAGAGTTAGAGTAATTCTACCGTACCCCCCAAAAAAAAGGGAGGGGTACGGTACCGACTAATAGGTAACCTGCTATACCAGGTTACTTTTTCTCATATTTGACAGTTCTATCCTCACATTGTGTAGTTTCAACATCACATGTGACAGTTCTTTTCTCATATTTAGTAGTTCCTTTACTTTTTTTCTCACATTTGACGGTTCCATCCTTACATTGTACAGTTCCAACATTACATGTGACAATTTTTTCTCACATTTGATGGTTCCCTTACTTTTTTTCTCACATTTGACAGTTTTATCCTCACATTGTGCGATTCCAACATCATATATAACAGTTCTTTTGTCACATTAGGTGGTTTCCTTACTTTTTTCTCACACTTGACGGTTCCATCCTCACATTGTGCAGTGACAAAAGAACTATCACATGTGATGTTGGACATGTGATAGTTCTTTTGTCACATTGGGTGATTCCCTTACTTTTTTCTCACACTTGACGGTTTCATCCTCACATTGTGCAGTTCTAACATCATATGTGATAGTTCTTTTGTCACATTTGGTGGTTCCTTACTTTTTTCTCACATTTGACGATTTTATCCTTACATTGTGCAATTCCAACATCACATGTGACAGTTTTTTTCTCACATTTGGTGGTTTTCTTACTTTTTTTTCTCACATTTGACGGTTCCATCCTCACATTATGTAGTTCCAACATCACATGTGATAGTTCTTTTCTCACATTTAGTAGATCCCTTACTTTTCTCACATTTGACTGTTCCATCTTCACATTGTGCAATTCTAATATTACATGTGACAGTTTTTTTCTCACATTTAGTGGTTCCCTTAGTTTTTTTTTCTCATATTTGGTGGTTCTCTTATTTTTTTTCTCACATTTGACGGTTCTATCCTCACATTGTGCAGTTCTAATATCACATGTGATAATTTTTTTCTCACATTTGGTGGTGCCTTTACTTTTTTTTTCTCATATTTGACGGTTCCATCTTCACATTATGTAGTTCCAACATCAAATGTGATAGTTCTTTTCTCACATTTGGTTGTTCCCTTACTTTTCTTACATTTGACTGTTCCATTCTTACATTGTGCAGTTCCAACATTACATGTGACCATTTTTTTTCCCACATTTGGTAGTTTCCTTACTTTTTTTTCTCACATTTGACGATTCCATTCTCACATTGTGTAGTTCCAACATCACCTATGATAGTTTTCTTATTATATTGAATGGTTCTCTTACTTTTTTCTCACACTTGACGGTTCCATCCTCAGATTGTATAGTTCCAATATCATATGTGATAGTTTTTTGTCACATTAGGTGGTTTTTCTTACTTTTTTCTCACACTTGACGGTTCTATTCTCACATTGTGCAGTTCCAACATCACATGTGACAGTTCATTTCTCACATATGGTGGTTCCCTTACTTTTTTCTCATATTTGACGGTTTCATCCTCACATTATGCAGTTCTAACATTACATGTGACAGTTTTTTTCTCACATTTAGTGGTTCGCTTATTTTTTTTCTTACATTTGATGGTTCTATCCTCACATTGTGCGATTTCAACATCACATATGACAGTTTTTTTATCACATTGGTAGTTCCCTTACTTTTTTTCTCACATTTAACGGTTTCATCCTCATATTGTGCAGTTCCAACATCACATGTGACAGTTCTTTTTTAACATTTGGTGGTTCCCTTACTTTTTTTCTCACATTTGACGATTCCATCCTCACATTGTGCAGTTCCAACATCACATGTGTCAGTTCTTTTGTCACATTTGGTAGTTGCCTTATTTTTTGCTTACATTTGACGGTTCCATCCTCACATTGTGCAATTTCAATATCACATTTGACAGTTCTTTTCTCACATTTGGTGGTTCCTTTATTTTTTTTTCTCATATTTAATGGTTCCATTATTATATTGTGTAGTTCAAATATCACATTTGACAATTCTTTTGTCACATGTAGTGGTTCTTTTATTTTTTTTTTCCTCAGATTTGATGGTTTCATTGTTATTCTAAACAGTTCCAACATCGCATCTGTTCTATTTTTGTCACATGTGACAGTTCTTTTCTCATATTTGGTGGTTCCCTTAATTTTTTTCTCACATTTGATGGTTCCATCCTCACATCGTTTAGTTTCAATATCACATGTGACAGTTCTTTTCTCACACTTGGTGGTTCTCTTACTTTTTTCCTCACATTTGACTGTTTCATCCCACATTGTGCAGTTTCAACATCACATATGACTATTTTTGTCACATTCAGTGGTACCCTATGTTTTTATTCTTAAATTTGACCGTTCCATTATTACATTGGGCAATACCAACCTTACTTCTAACCGTACTTTTGTCATATTCGGTGATACCCTATTTTTTTCCTTATAATTGACAGTTCAATCGTCATAGTATGCACTACCAATATCACATTTGATCATAATTTTACATTTAGGCTCATCACCGAGGTCACTTTTTTACTTACTAATAATTGCTCATCACAACAATAATTTTTTTAAAGTTATTAAAAAATTTAGATCTAAAATCGAAAAAAAAAGAAAAGCATCCCATGAAATTAGCCCAACCACAATAATTACTCTTGTTCACAAAAGAAATCAATTAGAATTACCAAGCCGGCTCTGATACCATATGTAACGACCCAAGAAAAAGCGTTAGCCCCATTTGTGCTATACCTCAAAAGGTTTAGTCATAATTAAGGCTCCTTGTAGTTGTTAATAAAGTCCAGATCTATTCAGTACATACTTGATGTGGAACTCATCACATACCCACACACATCACACAATCAATCAAATTGTGGGCATCAAAATTCTTATGTAACATTTGCAACCTAATCACAGTTGTGTGTTTATTGTGGTGTCTAAGGTTGGGAATCGGGTGACTATAAAATTAGCAAGTTACGCAAAAAATCCAATACAAAGATTGTTGACAATTTTAAAATTTTCAGTAAACACTTGAATTGAAATTACAGATACAGTATGAAATAGTCATCAATCAAGGCTACTACACCAAGTTTTATATTTTTTAGGCATTTTCATTAGATCCACATGTGCGGAAGTGTCAAATGACTGTGTCCAACATGAGTATAACCACCCCAACTAAAGTGTCTATGTAGTTTTGTTTTATAAAATTATTATTATATTTAGACTCATCTAAAACAAAATAAACATCCCAAAAAATTTCCACAATAACAAAAATTACCAATAGAAAAGCTAATAACAATTAAGCACAATTGACTGATTTTACCAAAAATGAACAACCCAGTCCTTTTTAAAAAAATTATCAAAATAATTTTGTCATTGAGAGTTTATCATATCGATCACAATGATAAGTGTGAGCCTCATTTAAGTCAACAGAGCCTCCACTAGCTAAGTTTGAGAGAGCCCTAATAGCAATGAAATGTTTTCATTGTTGAAAACTTATTGGTGCCACAAAGCACTTATCTC
Source organism: Castanopsis chinensis (assembly GCA_032878915.1). NCBI lineage: Eukaryota > Viridiplantae > Streptophyta > Magnoliopsida > Fagales > Fagaceae > Castanopsis > Castanopsis chinensis. The sequence continues at coordinate 4,644,049 of JAVQMG010000115.1, read as the reverse complement.
TCTCTCTCTCTCTCTCTCTCTCTCTCTCTCTCTCTCTCTCTCTCTCAGGGTTTTGCAAAATTTATACAAACTTGTCATTCTAAAGCCATTTGGTATTTGTTCTCATAAAATATTGGAATGTGTAATTTGAACATAATTGGCTGTTAAAAGGTCAATTTTCATCTCTATATTTTGTTCATTCATATAAGTGGCTGATAGTAGCGCTCACTAATTCCTTAGTGTAAGACCTATTTACTAGGATTTGAGACTAAGCCATATAATTTATGGCATTGTCTTCTTCTAGTTGCTTCAATCTCTCTCTCTCTCTCTCTCTCTCTATATATATATATAATCATTTTAGAAGCAATTTCGATAGTTTTTATTTCTTGTATTTCCTGATGAAGTTCTTTTATAAACTCCAAGGATTTAGACATATGATAGTGTGATAGCTTTAAAAGACTCAAAATGGTTGGCTTGGTAGCACTTGGATTCTTGTAATGGTCAAGGCATACCTTCTTCTAAAATGACATAGTTGAGGTCACTTTCTTGATGTTTATCATTTTCTAATTAACATTAATGTATGAGATCAATTCCCTTTTCACTTTACTTTCTTTGAGAATATATTTTCTGCAAGTAACTTTCTGAAGAAAAACAAGCTTAATGACAAACTTAACAATGGCGGATTTTGGTAGTCACAGAGAGAAAACAATGGAAGCCAAATCAAAGAATTCTATTAAGCTTGCATAAAAATGAATAAAATACTTACATCCTCTATTTATACATTCAAGACCAGTAACCACCTCTAGAGATTCCATCTAACTAACTCTAACAAACTTCTAACTAACTAACAGAAGAGTTACAGCTGTATAAATAACAGAGAGTAGAGGGAGAAGACGATCCAAGGAGGTTCAGTTTCAGTCTTGGACGAAGATGCTCTGGTTCACAACAAAACGGCATCGTCTGGTTTTAACTGCAACGTGGCACGCGTAGAATAGATTGGAGTAAAATGACACCGTGCCTCATTAATCTAAACGTTGTCGTTTTACTTATTGTGAGATAGCCGTTGGAGAACTAGCCATTAGTTCTCTTTGTCTTCAATCTCTGTTTCAATCTCTGTTGTTCTGTTTTCATCCCCCCTCAAAACCAAGGGGTCAATAGAAACCAAGGTTTTGGATCGCAAGAAGAGAAAACGAGAGGAAGATAGACTCTTGGTAAAGATATCGACGAGTTGATCACCCGTGGCAACATAACGGACTTGAAGATCACGGCGAAGTACCTTCTCACGCACAAAGTGATAATCTACCTCCACATGCTTGGTGCGAGCATGAAAGACAGGGTTAGAGGCAATGGCGAGAGCAGAGACATTATCACACCATAGCTTAGGAGCAAAGGATAGAAAAATTCCAAGATCTTTTAACACTTGGCGGATCCAACATAGCTCAGCAGCAGTGGAGGCCAAAGCTCTATACTCTGACTCTGTTGAAGATCGAGAAACAGTGTCTTGTTTCTTAGCACTCCAAGTGATGGGATTGAAACCAAGATAGACCAAGAAACCAGTAGTAGAGCGACGATCAAATGGATCACCGGCCCAATCAGAATCAGAGAAGGCAGATAGGGACAATGGACCAGGTCTGAAGAAAATGCCCAAATTGGGAGTGCCATTCACATACCTTAAGATACGCTTAGCAGCAATCAAGTGAGTATCACATGGGGCTGACATGAATTGACACACCTGATGCACAGCAAAGCTTAGGTCTGGTCGAGTAAAGGTTAAGTAGTGGAGAGATCCAACAATACTTCGATACTCATGGGGATTGTTGAGCAAGGAACCCGTGGCAGGAATTAACCTGGTGTTTGGGGCACAAGGGGTCTTAGCAGGCTTAGCACTGAGCATATTATGCTTTTGAAGTAGATCATGAGCATATTTGGTCTGATTTAAGAAGAGGCCATTGGTAGTCCGAGTAATTTGCAACCCAAGAAAGTAATGGAGATTGCCAAGGTCCTTGAGTTCAAATTCTGAGCTCAATTGAAGAATGAGAGATTGCAAAAAGGAAGGACAATTGCCAGTGAGAACAATGTCATCAACGTAGACCAACAGATAGACCAAAAACTTTCCATGTCTGAGAATGAAAAGAGAAGAGTCTGCAACAGAAGCAATGAAGCCCAAATGGAGAAGATGAGATGAAAATCTCTCAAACCAAGCCCTTGGTGCCTGTTTTAGACCATAGAGAGACTTTTGTAATTTGCAAACATGATTGGGAAATGCTAGATTGACATAACCTTGTGGCTGAACCATGAAAACCTCTTCTTTCAATATGCCATGGAGAAAGGCATTTCGAACATCCAATTGCCTAAGGGGCCAATTGAATTGAATAGCAAGGGAAAGGATCAGCCTGACAGTGGGAGGTTTGATGACAGGACTAAAGGTTTCATTAAAGTCAAGGCCATATTGTTGATGAAAGCCCTTAGCTACAAGTCTGGCCTTGAATCTGTTAATGCTGCCATCACTGTTATGCTTCAACTTGAAGACCCACTTACAACCGACAACATTTTGAGATGGAGAAGGAGGAACCAGAGTCCAAGTGCCCTGTCTAGTGAGGGCATCAAACTCCTCATCCATAGCATTGCACCACTGTGGGTATTGAGCAGCAACTTTATATGTTGATGGTTCAGTGATGGTGTAATCAATTTGGGCCTTCTTAGTGGTAGAAGCCCCAAAGGCCTTAGGCTTAAAAATGCCAGCCTTAGACCTGGTAGTCATAGGGTGCACATTTTGAGCAGTCACAGTAGGTGGAGGTAGAGGCAAATCAACAGTGGAGATGGGAGGGTCAGGTGTGGTGGAAACAGATGTAGGTGTAGGTACAAGGGGAGGTATATGTGGAGGCACAAGTGTAGGTACAGATGGAGGCATAAGTGTAGGCATTTATGCAGACATAGATGCAGGTGCAGGTGCAAGCATAGAAGCAGGTATAGAAGCAGGTGCAGGTGCAGGGATAGATGCAGGTGCAGGTATAGTAGCAGAAGCATGAGATGGAGAAAGGAAGGATAGCTAGGGACTGAGATAGCAAGAATTGGAGGATAAGGAAGAATTGGAGGATAAGGAAGTGGGAGAGAAGGGAGTAGAGACTGACAGTGATGAAGAGGAAGAAAAGTCAGTTTCATTAAAAAGAACATGTCTAGATATATAGACTCTATGTGTGCTAGGGTCAAGGCAAATATAACCCTTAGAGTGGGTAGGATAGCCAAGAAATATGCATGGTTTGGTGTGGGGCTGAAGTTTGTGTCTGTTATAGGGCTTAAGAAGAGGGAAGCAAGTGCAACCAAAGGATTTAAGGTGTAAAAGGTCAGGGACAGATTGGAATAACATTTCCCATGGAGATTTGTGATTGAGCAAAGGTGTGGGAAGTCTATTGATTATATGAGTGGCTGTGGATACTGCATAAGACCAGTAGGATAATGGTAAAGAGGAATGAGAAAGCATAGTGAGGGAACACTCTACAAGGTTCCTATGTTTCCTCTCAGCAGTTCCATTTTGTTGGGGGGTATGAGGACATGAAGTTTGTTGGATTATACCATGTGTGGAGCAGAATTTTTGAAAGGCAGTGGAAGTGAATTCCCCACCTCCATCAGTTCTTAAGGTTTGAATAGAGGTATGCAAGTGGGTTTCAACATAGGCTTTAAAAAATTTGAACACTTCAAACACATCAGATTTATGTTTAATGAGATACAACCAAGTAAATTTAGAAAACTCATCAACAAAAACAAGGTAGTATTTAAAACCATTGACAGAAGTAATAGGAGCTGGTCCCTATACATCACTGTGCACAAGCTGGAGGGGTTTAGAAGTAACAAAGTCAGATTTATTGAAGGGTAATTGGTGCATCTTGCCACTAAGGCAGTGCTTACAATGAATATCAGACATAGGTTTATTACAAACACTAGATGCTGAAGTAAAGGGGAGTGCACTTCTAAGTACACTATCACTAGGATGTCCTAGTCTGTGGTACCATAGCAGCCACTTATCTGTTTTCTGAACATGAAAAGATGCATTGGCAGAATGAAGAAGTTGTGGAGTAGCATGGCTGGATTTTGCAGAGGGAGTGTAGGCAGACTTTGAAGAAGGATTTGTAAAGAGCTTTGGGTAAATTGGGTAAACCCCATTTTTACTTAAGCCCTTGTAAAGGATATTCCCCGTAGGAACATCCTGGACAAGAAGTTTGTTAGCATCAAAATGGCAGGAGCAGTTATTGTGTAAACAGAATTTGTGAACAGAGAGAAGATTCATAGCTATTTTAGGGACATGTAAAACATCCTTAAGTAGAAAGTTATGGTGTTTGGTAGGAAGAGAAGCATTACCAACATGATTGATAGGAAGGTTTTGCCCATTTCCAACTGTGATCTGTTCTGAACCTTTGTACTGTGATTGTAGAGACAAGTTGTTCAAGTTTGCAGTGAGGTGATCAGAAGTTCCTGAATCAGCTAACCAAGGATCTTGACAGTTGGTTAAGGCTGCATTGGATGCTGAAGCCATTGCAGCTAGTTTGGTTGGTGGATGTTTGCCTTGATAGGCAAAATCCATTCTGTGATAGCAGTCAACAGCAGTGTGAGCTGCCTTCCCACAGATTTGGCAAATTGGCCTGTCATTCTTAAATGTCTCATGACCTCCAATTTGAGTAGTCTGAGAAGTGTTGGAACTCTGATTATAGCTTTGATGAGGTTGTGGTGTGTAGAATTGGTGTGAAGGTCCAGCACCACCATTGAATCTACCTCCACTTCTACCTCTATTGTTGTTGTTTCTTCCTCTTCCCCGATTAGAACCACCATAGTGATGTGCCTGACTATGATTAGTATTCTTGTTGCTAGAGGCAAACATAGCCAAGGAAGATGAAAAATTATCAAGATTTTCAGACATTGCCTGTTCTTCACTTTGCAACATGATTGAGAGCTGTTCATAGGTGATAGGTTCACTTCTGGTACGGATTGCTGAACAAAAGTGAGCAAAATCCTTAGGTAAACCTCGAAGAACAATACAAATTAGTTCTTCATTGTCAACAACAACTCCTACTGCAAGAAGTTTATCACGAGCAATTTTGATCTTCTGAAGGAAAGAATTGACTGAATCAGTTCCTTTCTTAAGACTTTGGAGTTCTAATTTCAGATTGAGTATGTTTGCTCTTGAGGTTGATGTGAATCTCTGTTCCAGAGTGTTCCACACTTCTCTTGAAGTGGTAACTCCAACAACAAGAGAGAAAACTTGTGGAGTGAGAGTAGAATTTATCAGAGAAAGAAGTGCTTTGTCTCTGATTCTCCAGGAATGAAATTCTGGATTAACTATTGAAGACAAGTGTCCTTGAGCATCAACCAGAAATTGATTTGGCTGTGAAATTGAGCCATCAATATGTTCAATTAAGGAGTAAGCTTCCAGTATAGTGATTAACTGGTGCTTCCATGGAATATAGTTCGAGTAATCAAGCTTGATTGACATCAAGTTTGACATGTTCGAGAGCAACAACAATGGTGAAGGTGCTTGAGGTGTGACTTGAGGTGATGGTGAGGGAGTAGTACTTGTAGGAGTAGGTGAGGCCATGAATTCTGGCTCTGATACCATGAAGAAAAACAAGCTTAATGACAAACTTAACAATGGCGGATTTTGGTAGTCACAGAGAGAAAACAATGGAAGCCAAATCAAAGAATTCTATTAAGCTTGCATAAAAATGAATAAAATACTTACATCCTCTATTTATACATTCAAGATCAGTAACCACCTCTAGAGATTCCATCTAACTAACTCTAACAAACTTCTAACTAACTAACAGAAGAGTTACAGCTGTATAAATAATAGAGAGTAGAGGGAGAAGACGATCCAAGGAAGTTCAGTTTCAGTCTTGGACGAAGATGCTCTGGTTCACAACAAAACGGCATCGTCTGGTTTTAACTGCAACGTGGCACGCGTAGAATAGATTGGAGTAAAACGACACCGTGCCTCATTAATCTAAACGTTGTCGTTTTACTTATTGTGAGATAGCCGTTGGAGAACTAGCCGTTAGTTCTCTTTGTCTTCAATCTCTGTTTCAATCTCTGTTGTTCTGTTTTCACTTTCTTCAGCATGTAGTGAAATTACAAACCATGTCAATTACACTACAGTCAAAAAGCAAGAGGCTAGGCCAGAGAGATGCTCATCTAAAACATGAAAAGATGCAGAACCACTGTCATTGCCAAATGAAATGGTTCTATATTGAATGTTAAAAAATGGATACAATGAAATGATGTTATCTATGGTTACAAATTAGATTGAGGATAGGAGCATAGAAAACATTGGGCCTCCTATAGCCACCCCCAAGTTTTAGATCTGGAGATAATCTATTGAAAGATCGTGCACTATCAACATCTTCAATTTCTGCAATCAAAAATGAATTTTTAAGGTTTAGTTGGTCGGGAAAATAAGAGGTGGAGCTGCTAAATAAAAGTTGCAACTGAAATTAATCACCGTAATAAATTGTGGAAGATCATCAATACTCGATGAGGCTAGAACAACTTCCCTCTTCAATTTAGTTGTAAGCTTGTGACAAACTCTAAGCTGAGGATCAATAAATTTTATGAGTACAAATAATCCAGAAAGGCAATTGTTAAAACTATACAAAATGCATAACAAATTTAATACCTCAGATCTAGTAGCTCCACTAATGATGAATACAAAAATCCGTTGGCTCATATTTTTAAAATCACAAAATGCATGTCTTAGAATTGAATCACTATAGACCAGGGAGAAAAAAAACATTATGATGATGAGAATCTACAGAAAGATATTACAAAAGGCTCCTATCAATCTATGTCAGTTCCACCAATGCCTACCAGTCCTCTAAGCAAGTATCTAAATAGATCAAGATAACATAAAAATATAAGGCATCAATTTGTTAAGAAAGAAGATAACCATCAACATATTAGGGAAAGAGAAAGAAAGGAGGGGGTGGGGGGCTTGTATAGTGCGAGCTATTATTGAGTCTATTGGACTACTCAGACCCACGTGAGGGAAGCATGAAAATAGCACCTTGAATACCCATCATCAAAGTTCCAAGGTCGAGCCCATTCATGTGTTCGCTTTGATTGAGCTGGATTAGCAACTGAAGCATGATTTATTGCATCAGTTTGAGCCGTCCCATGAAAAGTTTGACTCAGGTCATTCAGAAATGGACAATCATCTTTTGACAGTTCACCTTTGTGAAGTTTTTCAACAAGTTCCTAAAAGATGTCAAGAATTTGGGCCTAGTAAGCCATTGATTCCATATAGCTTTAATTCAAAGTTACAGGATAACTGAATTGATCACATTATGACAATGTAGAAAAGATATTGGTCACACATAAGTCCTCCATTGCCACGATACTCTCAAGGTAGCAAGATATATTTAAGACACGCGAACGTCGACAAATATGGTTTTTCTCTCAGGTCTTAAATCACTAACAAAAACAAACAACCTTAAGCAGATATAATAGTGGGAGCAAATTGTAAACATCACCATTAGCCAAAACAAGACCACAAAGGTACTCCCAAATATGGGATATCTAATGATGACATGCATGTCCTATATACATAGAACCATTTGAAAGGAAATTAGTGTTTATTTTACCTTAATCATGGGGTAAAAACATGATAGCTGCCATGTTTCTTCTTCACTAGTATGGTATTTCTAGCACCACGCTTTTTCTAACATTTAAAAAGTTCAGTTAGGCAAAAATCACCAACCAAGCTACATTCAAAACTAACATAAAGCAATTGCCTTATGCATATCAAACTTCAAAGAGAAACTTCCACAAGAGGAACTAAGAAAGTAATAAAACAGAATCTATATTAATGTTTGGAATATATTATAGTGTTTGCTAGTTCATCAATGTTATTATAATTTTGTATTCATTTTCTAGGAAAAATTGGAAAATTTTCACCATCAATACCAAAGGTTATCAGTATATATTTTATTTTTTTTTTCTTCTTTTCAGTAAGCAATTTAAATTTGATTGTAAGGGATTTACCCAGAGAAATTACCCAACTCCTACCAAGCCAGAGAAAAAAGCCCAAATTGTTCAACCCAGCCAGAAAAACCTATGATAAATAACCAAAATAGTATAAACAACAATACTATCAAACCCAGCCAGACAAAATAAAGAAAAATAAACCAAATTGAAATCAGTATTAAACAAACAATTAGAAGTTTTACTAATTCAAGTATATACAATAACTTATTCTCTCACCTGCTATGAACCAAAAGGAATAATAGATTGGTATTGTTCCTAGCAAAATTGCGAAACCAAAAGGTAAACAAAAACAAAACAAAATTAATAACTATTCAGCCATACAGAGAACAAACGACAACAGTTATAAAACCCATATGGAAAATTAAAGAATAAGGATGAAACTTACTGAGATTTTAGATTCGATAAACAGTGGAAATTTTGAACAAAAGGGCAAAGAGATGGAAGAAGCGCCTCTAAGTTGGATTGGATGTGGATTTGAGGTTGGATTGGAATAGAAGAAGCTAGAGGGTGGTGTCGCTGAGTTGGATTGAGATTCAATGGTGCGCCATTGTCTAGTTCTTCTATTGTGGGTATGGGTTTGTAGCATTGAGATGAGACAAAGTAGAGAGGAAAACCAGAGGCGTTGTTGATGCGTGAATGATTATGCGTTCTTTTGCTTTGTTTTTTTTGGTTTATATATATAACCTGTTAAGCCAGTAACCAGCATCCCTTAAAATTATACAAATGGTCAAGATTTAAACAATGTTAGATCAACGGTTAAGATTAAGATGGGTACCGTACCCCCTTTTTCTAAGGGGTACAGTAGAATGACCCTTAGAGTTAAAATAGGGGATGATTCATACTATTAATTAACCACAATGAATTTTTTGAACTGTGGACGACTAAATTTCTCGGTTCGAAATAAGTCAAACAAGTAAAATAGTTTCACAAATGCGAATTTGTATTGATTAATGTGTGGTACAATTCTCTGTAATTACAAAAGAGTGACCCTCTGATTCGATCTCCTTGAAAGATTTGTGATGTGATTTTGATTCGAACGCAAGATATCCTTCAATTTGGTTGAAGGACGGATCGAAGATCTTTGAAACGGAATTACAATGAATCTCTGGCTATGAACTTATTAGAAATTCTTTGTATTTCACGTTCTTCGTGTTCTTCGTATGTTCTTCGTCTTCGAAGGTTTGTGATGGAAGTTCTTCGGGGTTTTGGAGGCTTGAATCCGTAGAGCTTCACTGATTTGTGGTTTATGAGGTTTCTGGAGGCTTTTGAGCTTGATTCCAGTGACCTTTGAGATCTAGGAGGATGATTTGGATGATTTCTCTTTGAATGTTCTTCGTATTCAAAGGTTTGTGGTGGAAGTTCTTTGGGGCTTTGGAGGCTTGAATCTGTAGAGCTTTGCTGATTTGTGATTCATGAGATTTCTGGAGGCTTTTGAGTTTAATTCCAGTGACCTTCGAGATCTAGGAGGATGATTTAGATGATTTCCCTTCGAATGTTCTTGGTATTCGAAGTTGAAGTTCTTGAAATTCCTGGAGGCTTCATGGCTTGATTCCAGCAAAGTTTCTGAATTTCTGAACTCAAGATCTCTTCCTGGTTCTTCCTCAGATCTCTTGGTTTCCTCCCTAGATGTCTTGGTGTCCTCTGAGTTTCTGGATGCTTTTGGTCTTTTCCTAGATGTCTTGGTCTCTAAATGCCTTAGGAAGACTTCTATTTATAGGAGTTTGGTGGTAGGTGAGCGACACGTGGCAGAGTCTAATTGGTGACACATGTCACAGCTTGATTGGTCTGCTCGTGTCATTGCTTACACGCGTCGGATTGCTTGGGTCATCGCTTACACGCGCCAATTCGCTTGCATCATCGCTTACACGCGTCTACATGTGATTAGCATTTTGCATGCTTGTCATGTTCTTACCTTCATGGAATTTGGCAAATTTTCAGTAGCAGTATATGATACTCTGTAATTAGCCATACTTTATGGAGTTGGTGGCATGACGTGTCAGCTTGTGATAGGCCGGGAATTTTCCCTCTTTATACGAACATATTGATTAAATGAAACGGATTTGTCAACAATGCTTTCAACTGTATAATTATTAACTTATATCATCGACAAGTTTTATTGTATTCAAATTAGTTTATATTGTTTGTAAAAGTTTTTAAAATATACGAAGTTTCAACTTTGATGGTTAGTTTTTTATTACACACGTGTGCTTGTGGTATAAGTTCATTAAAATATATAATCTTGTTAGATAAAATTAATTAAAACAAATTTTGACTGAATTTTAAAACATTAAGTTAAGACAAAATAGTTTAAAATGCTTTTACGTCAGAATTGCATCAGTTCTAGGTCTTTCCAAAAAAGACCCTTTTATCTTGCAAAGTTAGAAATCATATAGCATGGAATATGTAGTCCCTTTCTCTAGATAACTTGTATATGCTTATAATAGCCAATAACCTTCTCATAATATTTGGTATTTAAAAAATAAATAAATAAAAAAGTTGGGGGGTGTTACATGCACCCACATGATCCTTACATATAAATCTCATGCCTTTAATATAAATGTACCTTTGCGCTGTACATTATTATCACTATTTTATGTATCACTGTCGTTGCAGTGACAGTGTGACACACTACATATAAAAAGAAAAAGGAAATAAAAGACATACACTGTATATGGTCTCAAGTCTCAAGAATGAAGAGCAAGAAATTAGATGGAAATATCATCTACGCCTATATCTCAGTCTCAAAGGAGTGATGAAAGAGTGAGCAAAAACAGTAAATCTACTGGTCCGATCCAAGTAGTGTACTTTGCCCTATCCCGAGAAGAAACAAAGTAGATGGGAGGGAGTGATTGATTAAAGCAGAGCAATGCACTCTGCTCCCTCTAATCCCATCCCTTTTGTGGGGCATGTCAATGGTGTTTCAACTTTCAAATACAACAAGAAATCCCTAATGTCCATGCAACATGGGCACTAGGGAATTGCATGTGGGGTTGTGTGTATATGAAACAACAAAAAGGCTCAACTAAGCTAAAGCTAAGCTAAGCTAAGCTAAAGGTCATCACCACCGCCCTCCCCTTAAAGCTCTCGTACGTACTTGACTCACTCGCTCACAGAAAGGCAAAGCCCAAGCCAACCGGTCAGATTGAGAGAGCCCAAACAAATATCAGACACCAGAGCGACATTCAATTTCAACTTTATCGGTTTCTACCCAACCCCACCACACACCATGAGAGAGAGAGAGAGAGAGAGAGAGAGATCGACTTATCCCCACAAACAGCAACAAATAGCTCCTAGCAGGCTTTTCCAGTGATAGCTTTTCCTCATTCGTACATACAACACATATGATTTAATGCATGCATGCATCCATGCTGCCAAGTGCCAACCATGAATGACAGTAACATATTCGACGCATCATAACTTATGACTCATACGTGTTAGGACAAAATTCATTTACATTTTTCTTTTTTATAACTGGAGATTACTATTCTTATATAATTATTTCTTACTCACAATATTAGGTTTACTCCACCAAGGATTATGGACACTTTTGGATCTGAGTAAATTATATACTATAATTTGTGGGGAATGTTGGTGGAATCTTATAATGAAATTAAGTATTTGCATCATAATATATATTAAGGGAAAATTTATGCACAGCTTTTTTAAGTATTGTCTTCTTAAAGTTTCTAATTAAATTCAATCATGTAATTACATTGATGACCAATGGATTATAAACAAAATGTTAAATATTTGTTGTTTTTAACACACAAAAAAATGGTGTTTTTAATCAAATCAATAGTAGGGGAAGAGAGATTTGATTTATAAATGTTTTCATTGAAAACACCAGGAAATGTCAACCAGTTAAATTCCAAGGGTCTTGACAAAAATAATATTTTTTTTAAGAACAATTAAATTAAATTATATGAATTATTGACTAATTTTATCATATAATTAAATTTAACCAAGGAACTTAAAATACATTACTTAAAATTGGTAAATAATTACTATAAAAGTTATGCCCTTTTGTAGTGGTACTCTAATTATGTAATGTATTATAAGCTTGTTTAAAAAACTCTATATATCACTTTTGTGTTTATATGTTCTATATATCACTTAAAAAAAAGGGTAAATATGTTTTTTTTTTTTTTTTTTTTAATTGTGGGGGTTAAAAATGCTCTAAAAGGCCCAAGCCTCGCCAAACGTCTTGAAAACCTTGATTGTCACAACTAATTTGTAAAGAAGTAGGAAAGTAATTCACAATAGGAGATTTGATCATGAAATGTTGTCTAAATTGATAGTTTATTGATTTTCTATATGATTTATCTCTTGCCAAGACAACTAAAAGCAAATACATTTTCTCTCAAAATATTTTTCCTCTAATTTTTCTGTCCCCCACAAAGTGTGTGTGGAGGCTCTATTTATAGCAAAATGCCTTCTTTTTAGCAGTAAGCTGTCATGAGGAGGAATGATCAAAAGATATTTGTCCCATCATGTGTCTCATCTATTCATTTAATGATAAGAGTGAATTTTTGGAGTATGAAATACTGTTCAAGCTGATTATTTAGTAATAAATACAGCTTGTATCAAGTGGGAACACCTAAACAATGCGGAAGTGATTGTTGGTTGGCTTACGAGCTACTTCATTTGGTACCTTGGACTCTTTTTACATGTTTGGATTTTCCCAAACTACTTCATCGGCCAAACGTCCTCGGTTGGTGTTGTCCATGTGGCTATATACATCATTGGCTTCTCTCAAAGGTAGTGGGTTTTCTTCCTGGGTGGATATGGATTGAGCCTGGTCCCTCAGATCACCATATTCTCTTCCTGGGCTAGTGGTCCGCTGTCCGCGAAACTTACAAATAATAAACGTGGGTGATCTTAGTCCCATTCAATCCGTGGGGGAGGCTTACCATTTGTTTATTTTAAATATATCATTGCAACAATTATTATTAGTGGGTAGAATTATTGGTTGAGCATTCACTTCAAGTTCTAGCATGTAAAATGCATGTATATATGCGTGCATTTTAGATAATACTATTGTGGAAAATTACCAAAAACACACATTTTTTCGATTATACATCACCGTTTAAATTTTTACATATTGCCACACTATCATATAAAAGTGCATGATGAACGGTAGTTTATGCATATCATTCCTTTTTTTTTTTTTTTTCTCTCCTCTCGCTCTTTTTGATAAAAAAATTATTTTAACATAATTTAATGTAAAACAAAAAATAACGTATTTGGTGTATTGTAAAAGTGGTTATGCAAAATACATCAAATAGATTTTGGTAATGCAAAATGTAAAATACATTTTCAGATGTGAATGCTAGTAGTCTCGTATTTTGTTGCGTGTAGATGAATAAAGAAAGCCACGCCATTAAGAATTAACTCGTTAATTTTAGCCCAAAGTCACCTAGCTATCTCTCTCTTTCTATCTCTCTCGTGAACCTTTATATTGCAAAAAATGGGATTATGGTTTAAACCCTGTTTCTGTTGAAGTACGGACAGGACTCGAGCCTTGTGCTTTAGGCTTTAGCAGAAGAGCACCAAGAACCAACAGGAAGAGGCGCCAGATTTCTGGTCTGACCTACAGACCTAGTGACCAAATCCTACACAAGTATTGCTGATGTCCCAAGATTTCTGTCAGGTAAGCCCTAAAAGTCTAGGCGATTATAGCTCTCATTCTACCATTGTTCTCACTCCCCCCTGTACACCCATCAACCATGCCTTTTCGGCATGCATATCGCATCGGTGCACCATTCGCTCCTCAAACGTCAATCAAATTTAAGGGTTGTGATTCCCACATAATAATCTTGAAACTGGTTAACAACATTTTGTTTCACCCCAAAAAAAAAAAAAAAAAAAAAAAAAAAACCTTATTGATTTATTAATTTTTTTTTAGGAAGAGAGAGAGAGAGAGACTGACTCAATGGCATTAATGGAAGGGAATTTGGGATAAAAGCTCCTTGTTAAAGGATGATGAAGGTCTTCTATTAGCTGAATCTGGATTTAGAAACTTACATGATTTCTTCACTTCATATCCTTGCTCCATGACTATAAACTTTTTCTCTCTTTTTTTTTTTTTTTTTTTTCAGTATTTGAATGCAAAACGGCTCTTGTGATTTCATTTTTTAAAGGTTTGGAGATGTGCATGGTTTCTTTCAGGTTAATCCTAGGGCTAGACTAATCCTCACTACTCACTCCCAAAAGCTATTGGACAATACTGGATCCATCAAATGTCCAAATCTAAAATATGTGTATTCAAAAGGCTATATGATTATTATCAAATTATTTGTGCAGGTGTTTTAAGTTATCGAAAGTATCAATACAACAGAACAAACACCCCCCCCCCCCTCCCAGCTCCCTTCTTTCTCCCAAAATAAATTAAAAAAAAAATATTTTTTGAAAAAAACTCACTAAGGATTATATGAAATTAATGGTCTGTTTGAATTGAGAGAGAGGGAGGAGAGCAAAGTAGAGTAGAGTAGATTTAGTACAAAATTAGCTTATTTTTAACCAATTCTACTTTACTTCCCTCCACTCTCCCTCCTTTCCCCTCCATCTAAACAGGCCATAAAAAGAGGGCTGAGAGAGAAGTTAGGGGGAAATTTTCATATGTGCACAGTGTATGAGGTGCATGACTCACGGACATGTACCGAAGTTAGAAATATGTGGCTCTTATCTACTTAATTAAATGTATACCTCAGCAACTTAAAAAAATTGTCACATTAGACAGTTGTTAAACATAAATTGAAAATAAGTGGGACATAACCGGAGGGACTATATAAATTGTTACTTTCTAAAAAATTTTAGGGAATAAAATTAAAAAAAAAATTAAATTTAAGGGGATAAAATGCAAATTAACTTCAAATTTTAGAGGCTAAAAAGTACAATCTACCCAAATAAAGAAGAGTTAAGATTTCGTCACTGCCTCAACAAAAGGTGAATTAAGAATAATTGAAGGTAATAATTTAGGAAATTTACTAAAAGGCTGAAAGTTTATACCATATTTTAGAATAAATCCTAAATTTGTTATTTTATTAATTGAAGTCTTAAATTTAAAAATTATTTCGATTTAAACCTCGTGTTCATCTCTGTTATTCTTTTTATGTTATTTTGGGTAGTAAAAAAGATAAAATTTAAAACTATTTTATCAAATTCTACTACGTGATTTTTCATATATAAATTTGGTAGCCTTGAATGGAGTAGGTAAAGAGAGAACTATGTTTAGAGAGAAAATGAAAGCTAGAAAGTCAACATTGATTTACTTAGAAGAAATAAATACTTTTAACAAACAACTTCCCTTTCCTCTTTGATTCATTACTATACAAAATAATAAAATTGAATAACGGAAATGAATAGTGGCTTAATATTGAAACTGTTTTATAAGTTTGAAACTTAAATGGATTAAACTTAAATTGTGGTATCTCATTCAAACAAAGTTAAGGCAATAATCTGAAAAAAAAAGTCTTGAACTTTTTTTAAATCACTACACGCTATTGGTGCGATAGTTATTCTAAAGTATAAATGCTTGTAAAGTGTGAAGTATAAAGGCTGAGATTTAAGTCTCTATGAGGAAATTTTTCACACATATACACTTAAATTAAGTTAGAGTCGGATTTTTATCTTGTATATAAAAAAAAAAAATTTTAAAAAAACTTTTTTTAAGGGATGGAAGTAGTTACGATGGTGTCATTATCATTACTCTTGAATGATACTATTATTGAAATTACATTAAAAAAAATTCCTAGAGAGAGAAATAGATAGAGGGGATGCATAAGCAGCCATTTTGCATGTGGAAAAAGAATTTTTTTTTAATTCATCATCATTATCATCATCATCATCATCATTATTATTATTATTTATTTTTTCAAAATAAAAAATAGGGTCTTCAGTGTAAACTCATCCATATCACGTTTTGTGCCGATAAAGATAATATCATGTATACGGGGTGAATTTTTCTTCATTCATTTAATTGGTTAAGTTATGGCCATAAATAAATGACATTTACAGATATAGGAGAAATTATACAGTCCTCATAATAGACTACGTCACTTGTCCACCATTCTATTAAAAGACTCCCACTTGTATAAAATTGCTAAATTAGTAATCAGTTTTTGTTTTAAAAAAAAAAATTGACTTAGCAATTTCAAACAGATGAGAGTCCTTTAGTGAAATAGTGGATCACGTCACTTGTCCAACCATGAAACCTTATTATTTCTCTAGATATAAGTTAAATTGAATTGTTACCACATTTCAAAAAAATAAAAATAAAAAACCTGAATTGTTACCATACAAACAAAAAATTTAGTTATCTATATGAGCAATTGGTATGCCAAAAAAAGGTTGTTGGATGGCAAACCACACTGTTGTATCGACAGGCCCAATTAATTACCACCATCCATGTCAAGATCAATAGACTCTATTTCTTTTGAAATCAGGTCAATATATATCCTGTATGAGTAGCAGTACTTATGTACTGTGAAGACAATAAATAATGCGTTTGTTCTTGGAAATAAATTTTTTCTTTTTCCCCATTTCTTTTCCGACCCATGGCCAGCGGAAAAAAATTTGGCAATTTAACAACATAAAATGCTATTTTATCATTTTATTTTACAAAATATTTAACATCAATAATTTTATTTTAGCATTAACATAATAAAATAATATAAAAAATACAATAAAATTATATATCTACTGTAATAAACAACAATCACTGCCGTTAATTTTTAATAAGAAATTGTTCAACCAAATAATATGGCTATAGCTCCACCAATGCACTAACTTTATATGCTAATTTTATTATATCTAGTCTAAATTTAGCATTTTAACTTTATGCCTCCACCAATACAAATGTTCTTAAAAACATAGTGGTGAATGTACGTGTTAGCTAGACAATGTGTAATCCTCTTTTGTCTCTTATTGAACCTGTAAATCTTATTAAAAGCTAAATCTCAAGTCTCTGATGTATTATGAACCAAAAGACTTTTGAATTGAATGGTTACATTTACATAGATACTGAAAGTGGAAGGTTAGTACAAAAAGATGGCGAAGGCAATTAAATAAAAGGAAAAAAAAAAAAAAAAAAAAAGGACCGGTGCCAGTTCAATAAATCATGTTGAGTACAGATTTGTCTGGCTAGACGATTTAAGAGCTTAAAAGAACATTTTAAAGATTTAAAACTCTATTTTGCAACATTAATTTTTCATAACTTTTTTACAAAGCCATATTTTAAATACAAAACACCGTTTTTCAACAGTTTATACAAATGAACCATATAGCCCATGACGGCATATGTTTAGAGCTTTAATTCTTGATTGATTTTGTAATCTAACATTTATTAGGAAAATAATTAGGAAGAAGTATAATAAATATTCATAATCCAACCTTGACGAAAAAAAAAAAAAGGAAGTGTGATAGTTACTATGAATGGAGTACCGGTGTAACTTTTGTTGAGTATATGATCAGAGCTAAAGTGATGAAACGGAGTGGATCTTTGCTTGGCATTTCTCTGGGTAGTGTTTTTTTTTGGTGGGTGTTGCCGACAAATGTAGACATAGAAGTTATCGAATTAATCACATTAAATTGTGTGTCTTAGTGTTTGGCTTTTCTTATTTTTGCATGCTTTTCACAACAAAATCTTCTATGCTGATCTAAAAATTAAATGAATTTTACAAACTACGAGAGAAGAACATACTTGAATATTTTAAGGGAAATGCTAACAAATACCCTTAAGGAATTGGTTAACAATCCATTTGAGGAAAGTTTTTATGGGAAAATGAAATAAAGCAATTAATGTTTTGACAGTTTTTTTCATTTCCCATAAAAATGGTGTAAAAACTTTCCTAAAATTGATTGTTAACCAATGCCCTAAGGGTATTCGTTAGCACGACCTATATTTTAATTAAAGAAGAAAAAGTAAGGAAGAAGTAAATTAGGCTTTTCAAAAGAAGAAAAAGAAATTTTTTTTGATAATTGATGTTTTGGTGCTAAAGACAAAGACCTTCAAGTTATAAACTGAATCTTTTGTAACACTATTGGCATAAAGAAGAGCTTACTTTTAAGCTATTAAAAATGGAAAGAATGAGGAGTCATGCTCACTATGTCAGTAAAAGTGTATGTTTTTGTTTATTGGGCAAACTCTAGATGGCCTTTAAGAATAGATAGGCTGAATATCAGCTCACTCTCACAGTGAGTTCATGTGATTCTTAATCCATTAGTATTTGACTATTAATGTAGAGAAGGAACATGAATTTATGTTGTTTGCTAAGGTTGATTATGATCAAATTTGACAGACAGCCTAGAAACTAGGTTCATGATGACATGTACGTTAACCCAATTTTCTTGCATGGTAAAGGAAACTAATAGAGTTATTTAAAGTTATTGGAAAGCCCGGAAAGATCACTCTCTTGACATGAAAAACAATGCATGTTGGAATCTTCCCCTCTTGGATGGATTAAAGTTTACTTCGATGTATGTAGCTTTGGCTACAGATTGCAGAAGAGAGGACAATGTCTCCCATGCTTGAATACAGATGATAGACCAAGGTAATTCGGCAAGTCCAAAGCAAGGGCAGGGCTTTTTGGTGTGATTATTAATGCTATTAAGATAGGCTTCCTTCAGGTTATCTTTGCGGCAAAATTGGACTCATCACCATTGGTGGATCCATATAGCGAACCTCCTTGGCAAGTGCCCTTAATCTCGAATGATATTTCCTCACTTTGTAATAACTTTTTTGACTATAAATTTTATGTTGTAAAAAGATATCTGAACTCTATGGCTGACTTTGTTGGTCATTGGGTGTCCTTTTGTATATGGGAGTGTCTTGTTCCCATCTCAGTTGTTCATTCTTTTGGAGAAGGGTAGAGATGGTTATGGTCCATTTCCTTTCTTTTGTTCTTGTTTAATAAAATTTTCTTAATCATAAAAAATTAAAAGAAAAAATGAAAGAACAAGGGAGGAAAGAGAGGATAGCTAGGAATTAAAAGAAGAGAAGATGAAAATGTCTTGAGGAGGCAAGGCAATAACTAAGCTTTGTTTTTGCTATCTTGGCAACTCGCAAGGCAGTGAATTGTTGACAAATTCAGTAAAATATGATTGATAATAACATTTTCTTTTAGGCAAAAAACAAAAGTTTGAGCTGATTTTTCTACTTATTTAGCCTTTTGATTTGTACAATTTCACTTTTTTCTAAATACAACTTATTTATGTCCAGTTTATAAGTAAAAGCCAATGAAAAGAGGTAGTATTTTGTTGGACTATGAGAATATTAGGAGGCACATAAAGAGTTGATCTTGGCACGTCCTAGAAATTAATTCAGGGTGGTTACAGAATTATTGTTCATTAGTTCATACATATTGAGAAAGTATGGAATGAGTTGAGTTTCTCAATAAAGATAGTTTTATTAGTGAGTTTGATGGATAAAAATAGTGAGCATTAGTCTAAGAAGGAAGAGTTAGGGAAGTTTTGGTTTGATTGACAAAGGAGGAAGATGAGATGGAGAAGGATTGGAAGCCATGAAGATTGAGTTGACCTTAATAATGAAACACACAATATATATAGGTTTGAATGAATTGTCACTCTCACAATTGGATTGTGGTATGTAATTGAATTTACATGTTTAAGAGTACAAGATAAGAATTTGGATGAATAATACAACAATTCAAAAGTACTATGGAGTATTTGGAGTTAAATATAATTTTTAATAAATTAATAATAATAACTGATCTCATCAGACTCGCTTCGTTCATGCAATGAGGCTTTTTTTGAGTTTAGTGTCATAATTTTCCATTTCATCTCAATTTGAAACGTTTCTCTATTCTATCCAATTAAACCACACGCATAGTGATTTTCATTTTAGACATAGAATATACATTCATTAAAATGAAAGAAAAAGAAGTACAAACAGATGTAAAGAGAAAATAATTCAAATACCAACATAAATAAATAAATAAATCATTAAAAGAAAAAAGGAAGTACATTAAAAATCACCTTTTTCTACTAATTCAAAAATAAAAAAGAAGTGATTTGAAAAAATAATAACAAAAAAAAAAACGTGAGATTAGAATTTAGAAGAAATGAAACCAAAAAAAAAATGTAAAAATATTGGGCTTAGTGGTCCTATTTTACAAACAAAAAAAAATTTGTCTTTATTATTTTTATATAATTTTTATTTTGAGAATCTAATTTATAAGTGGATAAAACAATTTAAAAACCAACAGGAGTGTGACCCTATTTTTTAGGCAATATTTTAATGAGAGTTAGTGTTGTATTTTTACCAGATTATTCTTTAATTTTGTCTCTACTTAAACATAAAGGTATATATATGGGCATTTTTGAACAAAACAAATGAGAATTTCAAATAGGGAAAACCCTTTAAATAGTAGTATAAATAATAAAAAGATGATTTCTTTTTTTTAGCGAAGAGGATTTTTTTTTAAAATCTAAAAAAAAGATTTAAATACAAGAGATAAGTTTTATTCAATACTAGATTCATCCAAGTGTCTCTGTCGTATTCATGGCCAGATTCCCTTTCAACATTTTTGTTAAGGGTAGTGTTACATACTTTTTTTTTTTATTTGAAATTGTGAGTTGAAGACAGTATTTCAATTTTGAAATTGTTTCTTCAACTCATAATTGTAATTCAAAAAATTGGTGTGTAACCGTGTGTGCATAACAATGTGTGTATAATAATTTGGGAAAATTATATTTTACTGCCATAAATTATATTCCAAATTATACTTTGCACCCTAAACTTTTGGTAAGCATGTTTTGCATCCTAAGTTATAATCCTTATTATACTTTGCACCACAACGTTAAGTTTGTTGTTAACTTAAACGCAAATCTTAAGTTTATGATACAAAGTGTAATCGGAAGTATAGTTTAGAGTAATAAATTGTAATTTTTCATTTATTTTGAAATGATTTAGAAAATGAGCAATTAGATCTTTTCATGTAGGTGGTATCTTATTTTTTCATCCAAATTAACAGTAAATTTTGATATTGAGATGTAAAGTGTGTAACAAAGATCATAGTTTAAGGTAGAAATTATATATTAAAAAAGTTTATGGTTGAAAATGGAATAAGCAATATAGTTTGGGGGTAGGTTTTGACTTTTCATCGTTTTTCAAGTAGTCATTGTTACTTTTAATAATCCGTTAAAGGCTGACAGGCTCTATTAGTACTCTTTTTTTCTTTCCTCCATTCAAACACAATTAATTTTTTGCATAGGAGTTACACAGGATCCATCCCAATTTGCTAGTGAATGAATAAATGCTTACCATTAAGGCACTTTTTGCGAAGGAGGCAACCCATAGGCTTAAATGAGTATAGATGGTGATGGTTCTAATTTCTGGAACAGTAAAAGTCATTAAAAATAAATTAAAAGGATTGGATATATATACCATTTGTTTTTTCAAAATTAGGGTTGCTTTGCGAGATTTGTAAATAGAACCCTAGAGATTTGTGGATGAGAGGCAGCAGGGAAAAAAGATTCGATCATTCTAACCAAATTAGCTAACATAAGCCAAAAAGAAATAGAAATTTAGGAAAGGACAAAGGTGGTAAGAAGGAGCAAGTCTGGCCACTGAGACGGTATTTTTCCTGACTTAAATACGTATCTGTCTGTGAGTAAGACAAGGGAATTGAGGTGTCAAATCACTAAAAGTACACAAAATATTAAAATAAAATAGAGGCAGCATAGAATTATATTGATATGATTATGCTATTATGGCATTGGGGTTTCTCTCACATGTTGATGAGGATAATAATAGCAATTGAAGAGCCCTAAGGAGGGGGAGACGGAGGCGGAGGACGAAGTGTTTTATTGTCCAGAAGTTACTAGGAAGAGTCATAAGGGTATTGGGTTCGGAAATTGAGGTAAATTTAAAAGAGAAGCTTTGAAAGCACACCACAAGACAACACCCTCTTTAACTTCTGAAAACAACAGGTGAGTGTGTGAAAGCTATATCACCCCCATGCATACGTCCCTTTCTGGCTCCTCTCCCCCACATCTGCCGCCTCACACACACACTCTCTCTCTCTCTCTCTCTCTCTCTCTTAAAACTCATTGGGAATGCCAACCACCACACATGTTATTATCTTTATACTTAACACCATGCGCAAGTTAGAAAGTCTCTGAATCCACGTGATCATGTATGCATGTGAAATACAATGCATCCATGCGCGCACATGTATGCATACATGGAACTATGACCTATAGTATAAACAACACTAACAAACAGAGTGAAGAGAAGTGTTCTCTGCCTTCTCTTTCCCTTTTATATATACTAGACCAAATAGGGAACCCTCTCTCTCTCTCTCTCTCTCTTCTCTCTCATCTCTTGCACCTTTCTTTCACAACTCATAATCAAGAAAAAGCAGATCCAAGGTGGTGCTGGTGGTTAACCTGTCAATCTATCAATCAATCAATCAATCAACAAGACCAATCATCAGTAAAATTTAAAAAGCAAGTGGAATCAAATATGTCCTCCTCTTCTACCTTGTCTTTGGACCACCTTCCTCCTTCCGAGCAGCTCTGTTATGTCCATTGCAACATTTGCGACACTGTCCTCGCGGTATCATATTTCATTTCACCACTATTCTTTCTTGCACTTACACTTTTTACATACATAAATATTTTGCTATCCTGAAATACTCTCTAGGGTTTCTTTTTCTTTCTTCTTACCTTTTCTTTTTCCTTTAATAATTGATGATTTGATTCTTTGTTTTGGTTTAGGTGAGTGTTCCTTGTACCAGTTTGTTCAAGACTGTAACGGTAAGATGTGGCCACTGCACCAACCTCTTGCCAGTGAACATGCGTGGCTTGCTTCTGCCTTCAGCTAATCAGTTTCATCTGGGTCACTCTTTCTTCTCTCCTTCCCATAATCTCCTGGTACATGATGATGAAACGAATTTAATGCCAAAAAAAAAAGCTCATTTGGGATATATAGTGATATTATTGAGCTTGATTTTGGCAAGTTTATATGGTGTTCTTCGTTGATGATTGTGTTGCAGGAAGAGATACCAAATCCATCCCCAAACTTCTTGATCAACCAAAACAATGGCAGTGACTTCACCATGCCTGCTCGTGGAGGAGTCGGTGAACTTCCAAGGCCCCCTGCCATAAATAGACGTAAGACTCATTACATATTTTCCATTTTTAAGTCCTTTGAGACCTAGCTTTCGGTTTGGAGAAATTTCCTTGAAACTATACATTTAGGCCAACTAGATTGTTCCCTCCCTTACATTTTTACCAAATTTTTCTTTGACATTTTCAACATACAATTCTCTTTTATGGAACAAAAAGAAGAACTGGGTATGTGCGAGTTTCTGTTTTATTCAGCAAAATGTTTACTTTTTTTTCCCACGTTAGATGTCTTGTTGCCCTTCTGGTCCGAGGATTGAGTAGAAAGCGTATTAATTAGAAACCAAAACCTCTTATGCCTGCCATTCCAAACTTTGACATTTATATATATATATATATATATATTGACATTTATATATTGTACCATATTTGTTAATCAACTTTCTCTTCTGTTAATTTGTTCATATGCTTAACATGAACCCTTGCTAACTGCTGCAGTACTTGCACACCAATCCTAACGTTCCTCACTTGTCCGCAAACCAAGCATTGTCACAGGAAGAATGAAAATCCTTTGTTTCTCATTTGTTGGATGCTCAAGCTTAACGAATCTAACCAACAAGAATAAAACATAGTAGGACATTTTGTACTTTCGAAGTCTTATAATTTGTTGAACAACATAGAGATGGTCTATTCTACCCCCAAAATATAAATGGTCAAGAATACAATGCATGATAGACCATTTTCTCCCCCCGCAATTATAGTTGGTTAAATTTATTTTTTCCCCTATATAGATATCTGTACAGACAAAGATATAGAAAATAATGTTGAAGTGACAGTACAGTGAGACCTTAGGAAGCTAAAGAGAAAAAGAAAAAGAAATTCACTAAAAGTTGGCTTAGGCTAACCGAGCTTAACGTGTCTGTTTGTTTGTCTCTCTGTTTGTCTGTGCTTATGTCCATACCAGCTCCAGAGAAGAGACAGAGAGTCCCATCTGCATACAACCGCTTCATCAAGTGAGTAATAATGTCAAGCTAGCTCTCTCTATCTCTACATTATTTTTTCACTTCTATTTCATTTTATAAATTTTCTAAATTTGAAGTAAAACTGTGAATGGTCCATCAAAATGAATCTTCAGGGACGAGATCCAACGCATCAAGTCTGTAAATCCCGATATATCTCACAGAGAAGCCTTCAGTGCTGCTGCCAAGAATGTAATGTCCCCCCACCAACATATATTTGTGTTTTTTTTAGGGTTTTTTTCTTTACCAAATTAGCTAGGGTTTCCACTCAATTTCTTCTACTTATCAACCCTGTTTTCTTTTGTGTCAGTGGGCCCACTTCCCACACATTCACTTTGGTCTCATGCCTGACCAGACTGTGAAGAAGACAAACGTGCGCCAGGTGATTAGCCTAGCTACAACTACTGCCTTCATCTAATACCATTGCATGTGAAACACATAGCTAGCCTAACGTTTCTAGCATTTGAGTTTTGCTTTTTTGGTTTTGAATAGGAAGGAGAGGACGTCCTGATGAAAGATGGGTTTTTCTCTTCAGCTGATGTGGGTGTTTCTCCTTACTAAACAAGCAAAATCAAAGCTTCTGCGTCTAGTAGTGGTGGGAGAAAGATTTTGAAGTTCAAACGTTTGCCAAATTCAATATTTGATCTAATTTCTTCTTAACCTCTCTGCAAGTTAATTAAGGTCCTGTTAATGTTAAAACTTCTCTGGATTGTATTAGATCTTCTGTTATCTACTTCTCTGCTTGGAAAACCTTATCTTGAAAGACCTTATCCTTTTAAGTTTATGACATCTCTCACCAATGTAACTTGCTGCTAATCAACTAGTTCGCCTTATCAATATTTTAAATCCTTCTTTGATGGTTTATCTTACATTCTCTTTATTGTGTACGCTTTACCTAGAGTAACCATAACTTATATACCACTGATTTAACTACAAGTATTAATTCTTTTAATTGTCACATTATACTTAACTGGGTCTATAGCTACCATATTTGCTAGGAAATTGGTCATAGATTGTCACTTTTTGTTGTTTCTGAAGAGTTGGTATGAAAAGGGGGAAAACCTACATCAAGGTTTAAACTTTAGATGATGTAACGTGTTATCAGAATCTTTGAAATGATCATTTTTCATTAGGTATATTCATTATTCATGACAGTTTCTTGATTGCTTCACTTCTTTACCTTGGCCAGTACTTTATTTTCGAAATTGTTGTACAATTGGGTTCAAAATGGTTAGACAGGAGTCCTCATGATTGTACGATTTTGTGTGAATTTTGTGCTTAAACATATATGTTTAAATTTAATTTTCTAGTAAATTTTGGGCGTTTACTTGAGCCCAAAAGTTTTTCTACTTGTTTTAAAACAAAATTGTTGAGCTACGTTCGTTTAATATAGCTAGGTGATTTAGTAAAAATTAGTTTCATATAATTGTGCGTGTTTAGATATATATATATATATATATATTTACTGTGGTCCTCAGAAAAATTTTGTTATTTGTATGATTATACAAATGAGTCTCCCTAATTTTTCTAGGTACATAAAAAGTAGTTGATTGATTATACAAATCATGTTCATAAAAAAAAAATTATACAAATCACGTGTTTCTATTTGTTTTTAAAGGCGGTGTCCAATACTGCACTTCTTATTTGTTTTTAGGTGCATTAAGAACGGGTGATAAGAGGAAAGGCATTACGGAAAAGAATCTCATTTAAGATCATTGTATCTGTATAACTGATGATAAGAAAGTAAAATAAAACATAAATCTACCTATTTGTAAAACGAATATTGGGGCGGAGTTATGCAAATAAAAAACCATCTAACATAAACTCGTAAAGGATGTTAAAGCATACTTGAAGGTACCAGGTGAAGTTAAAAATTATTTTGCCATAATTTTGAAAATAAAAATAAAGAAAAGAAATGAGTAGCTTGATCTTGAAGTTGAATGTCTTCAAGAAGAAGATTTATAGAATATTGATGAAGATAATTAAATAAGTTATTAGTTGCATATGTTCCAAGTTTATAATATATATATATATATGTATAATATTTTTATATTTTATTAAGGATGACGATTTAAACCCACCTCGCAAAGCAAATGGGGTGGGGATGTTGATTAAAATTTTCCCTATTTATATTTTAAAAATTACAAATATATTCTTAGAGCTTTTTTTTAAGGCATATATGTGTGCTGTAGCATTTAAATTTTATATTTATGATTTTTTTTTCTTTTTTTATAAGGAATTTATATTTTTATGTTTTAAGATTTAAATTGAATATATTTTTAATTGTTGTTATACTTGAATTAGTTTTGTATTTTTAATACTTGAATTGTTGTATTGTTATGCTTTAATAAGGCTTTGTAATGTTAGAACTTGTTTTCAAATGTCTCATGAGTTTATAACTTAATGAATGATAGATTTTAAATAAAAACTAATAAATTTTATATAAACAAAATTGAGTGTTGAAAGGGATGGGATACTTGTGGGCACCCACTAGGACGGGGTGGGGGAGAGGAAACCAGTCCCAAAACAAGGTGGTGTTGGGGTGGGAAATAGGAAACTTGTCCCGTTGCCATTTCTATATTTTATGAAGTGCATGTCTATGTATTTTAAGATACAAAATGCAATATGACACACTTTACACGTAAATGAATCATGACATACATAATAGTTATGTGACTGTTAAATGATTTAATGAATCAAGTTATTCAACATATGTAGATGATCTTATGAATTATCATGTAACGGGTTAAAGGAAATTCTTCCTACCTATAGTTTGAAAGAAAGCTTTTATTCATAAATGAATATGAAATCTTAAATGAAAATCATTGAGATGATCAATGAAAACTAATACTTATCCTAAAAGTTTAAATTATTAGGAAATAATGAATTTAATCATTTAATTATTATCTTGACACTTCCCCTTACATGTGGACTTAAACTCTGCTTTAATAAATGGTATGCAACATGTGTGATTTTTAACTTGTTAAATAGGAGGTAGAGTGGAGATATGATTCAAACTCATGGCCACTTTCTTTGCTACATAATAAACTACCACTTGTATCAAAAGATTATTCTATGTTTTGATAAAGGGATTTGGGGATAGAGAACAGTAGAGTAAAGGGGAAAGTGGCCAAAAAATAATATTTTAGTATATTCCGACCACCTCCCTCTACTTTCTCATTATCTTGTCCTCTCCGTCAATCTCCCAAAATTTTAAGCATACCCTTAAATTATTAGAAATGGTAAATTTAATTACTTAATCGTTATTCTAATCATCAATACATTATGAATAAGAGTAGTACATTGTACTTTTTGTATTGAATTTTATAATTCGTTGTGTTGGATTAAATTATTAAATTCACAAATTTTTTAATAGGTTCAGCTTTTGGAATAATCGATAATTCATTATGGTAATCCTATATCCACCTTATCTCTCATTTAAAAAACTCTTACATGTTGACCCCACTTAATAACGGTACACGTGAAAGGAAAATGCTTTTAGGGTAATCCGTACTTTTATCACATTATAATCCTGAAATTCTTGAGATTTGATTTTTCTTTTTTACCTAACAATGTTTAATTGCTTTTATTTCTTTCCAAATCAATTTCGACACATTCATGCGGTCAATCACAATTCGTTTAGGTTATGAATTCAAACACGTACATACACTAATTGTCTCATCCTATTGAGCTACATCCATGGAAATTGTTGAAGTAAAAATCTCACAATCACAATCTCCAAAAAAAATACCCAGCCTCTGACAAAAATTAGATAAACACGATATAGAGTTTCTTTCTTTGTATTCTTTTTGGTTACGGACTTTTGTGTTGAGTAAGGTCTCGTTTGGAAGGAGGGAATGGAATGGAATGAAAAGGAATAAAAAGAATAATTGTAGAATATTCTTCCCTTCTCTTGTTTGGAATTTTTAATAGAGGGAATGGAAAGTCCATTCCCTTGTTTGAGATTTTATGTGGGAGGGAATGGAATGGGTAGAAGGGAAGACTCATTCCTCTCTATTCCCTTAAAACCTCAAATTTTCATTCCCCCCAAAATTGGGAGGAATGGGAGGGAATGGAATTAGATTTAATGAATTTTTTACTAAAACTCCCAAACTACCCGTATATATTTAACCCTTTATTTTAAAATAGGGGTCTAATAGTAATATTATCATAAGATGATTCCATTTTATTCCCTCCATCTTACTCCCAAACAAGATTACTTACATTCCATTCATTTTCATTTCTTTCCATTCCTTTGTTTTAAATGTGGCGTTTGGTACAGGGGAATCTACATTACTCTTGGCATCCAGATTCCTAGGAATATGATTCCTAGGAATCACATTCCTAAGAATGTAAATATTCATATGTTTGGTTTCATTGGAAATATCTTAAGATTCATAGGAATGTGAGATGATAATGTTTGGTTTATTCCCAAGAATCTTAAATTATTTATTTATTTTTCCTATTCTATCCTTAGATTTGAATGTGAATTACCAAATTCTTTAAAAAAAAAAAAAATCTTCCTCTAAATAAATAATAAAAAACCAAATATAACCTATTAATTATGAAAAATTCATTAAAATTATAGTCTATCATTTCAAAATGGCAGGTTTAATACAAAATTAACTATTTAAATTCTCAAATGTTTTTATTCTTTTTAATAAATTTAAAATAGTTTAATCCATAATAATTTGTTTATATTTTATCTTAATTGCTTAAATGATAATGAAAAACGGTTAAAATTGTTAATTTATAAAAAATACAATTTCTTTTAAGTTTGGGAATCTGGATTCCCACCTGTTTTAAAGGGAATCCACATTCCCCTAGCATCTAATTCCTTAGCATAATTTGCAACCAAACATAAAAATCTTTAAACATTCTTAGGAATCCTAAAACATTACCCTGTACCAAACGCCACATCAAGGTTACTTAATTTCATTTCATTCAATTCTTTTCCATTCCTTTCCCTTACTTAAATATATTTCATTCCATTCCTTTCCTTTCCATTCCCTTATGATTATTCCATTCCTTTCCCTTCCCTTCCCTTCCCTTCCCTTCCCTTATGAACTCCCAAACGGACCCTAAGTGTTTACTAGTTGTACGTAGTGCCCACCTAGTTGCTTTTGTGTTGTGTGTGTGTGATGACTTGATGACTCAAAAGCCATCTTAGTTTGTATTTCTCTTATAGTCAAATTTGTAATATTTAAATTTTTTTTATTCCTTATATCTTTGTAGCCACCGCTCACACTAGGATGATTACCAATTTAGACCCCACAATTACAGCTTACATTAATTTTAAGCTAATACTAAAATTAAGCCTAGTTGTTCATGTGATTAACCAATTGACATGTGCATGGATTTACAAACAAAAACATGATCTTAATCAATATTCAACCACCCACAAAAACACCGAAGTGTTTATGGATAGTAAAACCTAAGAACCAAGGGAAAAAGCTCTTCAAGACCTCTAGTAACAAACGATCTACAATCAAGAATAGTTACAGTACATATCACTTACAAAACTAGGAATGACAACAGGGAGAGTATAGGGAAAGTTTCTTATTCTCCATCCTTGCCCTACTTCCTCTTCAGGCTAGAGGTTTTTTCCCCGCCCAATTGTAGCGGATACCCACAGGTGCCCACGGGTACCCTTTCCAACCACACTCAAAATTTTTTTATATATAATTTATTTTAAGTTTATTTTGAATGCATTAAATTAAACTAATAAAACATTGAAATAAACTTATAGTTTTTCAATACCTTCTCAAAGCATAACAATACAACAATTCAAGTAATAATAAATACAAAAGCAATTCAAAAATAGCACTACAACAATTATAAAATTTAAACAATGTAAATATTAAAATATAAAAGTATAAATTCAGTAATAAAATATACAAAAACATCATAAATTTAAAGTTAGAATGCTAAAAGAATATATGTATATCTTATAATAAAAAAAACCTAATAATAAATAAATTTTAATTGTTAAAATTTAAAAGGGGCTGGTGTGGGGGGAAATGTTAACCCCCTTCCCTATTCCATTTGTTATGCAGGCCAAGTAATAACCGTCCATTAAGGGCAGGTGAGACTGGTACCCACAGGTGCGAGTTTAAATTGTCATTCCTATACAAAACGTTCTAAGCTAAGTAATGACTATATACTTAAGTCTCCAGCTTCTACTAGCAATCGATTCCTCGAATCCTTTCTTCTTGATAGTTGTGGATCGGCAATTGAGCCTCCAATTGCAATGACCAAGTCTTCTTGGCAATTTTGGGACTGCTCCAATGATTCCCCACACCAATCAGTACCAAAACCTTTGAAAGTTGCTTTGTATGTGATGGATTTGTTCTCCTCTCATGAAATTGGACAATTGGAGAGGGGGAAGGTAGAGACAAAAGAAGGGTTTCTCTAGGGATTATGGCCTATGGGTTCTCTCTAACTCTCCCATACGGGAATTGGATGATGAAATTTGTGGGAAATAAGGATTATATAGTGAGGCTAAAAGGCTGGAACAACAGAAAATTTCATAGCAAAATTCTCTCAAGTTTTGGCAATTTTGTATGATTGAGAGACGAGTGAGTGAGGGGCAACATCTTTGTTCATCTGAATTTCAAAGTCTGATACGCCTATTAATTCGCTTGACACCGTCAATTTCATATGACCGTAGTTCTGCAAAAGTGAACTTCAATTTCTTGCACTTGATCTCACCAACCCATTACAAATTTAAACCCACATTAGTACATAAGCATAATAAAAATTTGAATTCAAATTAATTACATTCAATTTGTCATGCAATTAGCCAACCCACTAAAGATCCTAACATAGGAAATAAAAAATGCTCCACACCTTGTACAGAGAGAAATTAAAGCAAGAGTTTAGAATTCCCAATGTGGTAAATTCATTGCTAAATATTGGTCTCTGAATTTCTTAGACCGCTCAATTTTTATTATATTTATGATGAATAAAATTGTTCTTTCATCAAAAGTCTTGTAATTCAATGGTATTTTTGATCTATTTTAAAAGGAGAATGGGGGGTTTCCTCCTCTCCAACATCACTACTAAAAAAACAAAAAACAAATCAAAACTATGCTCCCTAGTGCTTTACAAAAACTGGTTAGGTAATTGAGTCCCATATCAGATAGTTAACAGAAAAGTGAGCGGTTAATTTATGTTGTTGGGCCAAAAACATTGGCTAAATTTTTTTGGATTAAGATATGCATGGAGTGTGTCGACATATTGTATTGAACCCTTACGCATGAAGACTCATATGCTTGAGTTCCTAAAACACATTTACCCAATGAGAGGTTGGAGAATTTTCATGAATTACATTACAACGTCTCACCACTTTGACAGAGGGAAATGGAGACTGCCTCACGGATATTCTGTAGACTATGAAATATGAACACTCAATATGATTTACAAGTATATATTAAACACTACAACAATTACTTGCACAAGATGAGTTAGGGCCTTAGGGATTTCCAGGCCGGTTTCCACAAAATCATCTCTTAAAAGAGGCGACTCCAAGACTGAGATGAGCTTTTTTAGCAAGGAATATATCCAAATGTTTAGGATTAGGAATATGTCAATTCCTTAGAACATGGTCAATGCCAATTCCACTGTTGAAAATGTTAAGGTCATTATTAAGCTTTGAATCAGGTAAGCGTGATTCATAAAAGTTGAAAGTATGCATAGGATACGACCATTACCAAAAGGGCTATTTTATCCTCCCAATATATAGTACTGTGGTAATCAAGAAAGGAATGAAAGAGGGCCCCAACAACTTCTGGATCTCTGTAAAAGGTGCTATAATGAAGTTGTCCCTCCGTTCTCACCTCCCAAAAGCATGAGATCTTGGAACAAAATGCCATCTTCAACTCCAACATGCCAACATGCATAGCAGTTCCACATTCTAACTTTTTAGAAAGTATGTGGCATATCAAAAGAAGAGTCCATAAGCAAGTAAATTTCATCATCATTTCCATGTTGATACTGAAAATATGCATGTATCATCATCAATTCCACCCGAGAGTGTAAAAAGTAGTAAAATGGAATCAACCGAAAAAAGGAGTATCAAATATCAATGTTTTATCTTGTTAACGTTGTTGAGAGATTGAAAGGGAAAATAAAAAGAGGAAACAAGATTTATTGCGGTTTGCGGGAAAGTTATTAAATGCTACATCTTTGATATTTAACATATTATTTTACAATGAACCAACATATTATTTTACAATGAACCAAATATAGGATTTATATATATATATAACAATGAACCAAAAGGGCTATTTTACAATGAACCATATCTACACTTAATTGAACAAAGGGCCAATCCTGTCAGAAGCGAAATCCCAATTCTCCCATGAAAATAAGACATCTTGTGCAATACATTGTTTTACAAATTTGAACACACGCACACATGTGTAGCCTCTGAGCACATGCGTATATATTAGTCTCTGAGCGCATGCTCGAAGACTCTTCTATTTTTTTTTTTTTTATAAGGATTAATAATTTGCATCTATTAAAATTTAGAAATTTTTTTTTTCTTTTTCAAACAAATAAAAATGATAAACTTTAGAAATAAGTAGTAACTGTAATTTCTTTTTTGAATGTGAAAGAAAAAATATCCTAAATTTTAGGAATTTTCTTTTTGAATTCAAAATGAAATTTATTATTTGACATTTATGACCCTATTTTTAAATAAAGTTACCATTTCTTAATGAGGCTATTTTTGAACTATATAAAAATCTAGTTGAAATAGGGGAATTCTCTTATATATAATATACATATATTCGAGAAAGTTGTAGAGGCATATATATATATATATGGAACTTCTTTTTTCTTTTCTTTTTAAGAAGTGCATATAGAAATTAATTACCAAATTGGAGTAGGATCACTCCACTAATTTTACTTATAATGCAAAAGGTTAATTTCACAGTTAAGGTTTAAAAAAAAAAAAATTGATAGAATACAAAGTCTCACAGTATTTAAAATTTAAAATAATGTGGCATGAGATACAACTTTAAATTTATACTAGTATATAATCTTAATCAATAAATGAATTCATTTCAAATGAAAAAAAAAAAAAAAAAAAAAAAAAAAAAAAGAAAAACCTAATACTATGAGATTTGGACCTCACTATGGTTCAGATGTTCATATATATCACAGAAAATATAATTGATGGAAAACTATAAAATCCACTCTAATCATGCAAAAACATCATATATTGGATACTTGTTTAATTAATTAGGTGTTCCAATAACCCTATAGCTAGATAAAAAGAAATCTTGAATATGCATGCCAGAAACATGCCATAATGATGATAACGCTTTTGTCGTAACTTTTGTCAATTTCTTCCGACATAGCTAGGTTTTAATTTAATTTTACGCCAAACGGTCTTTCTTGTTTCTTTCATACCACGTTACTACTTTTCCTTAACTTTCAGATTTCGTGACCGTTTAATCATATGGTCCTACCTAAATCATGCAAAACATTATTCAAGTTTTGTGAACTCTTCAAAATATGATTAATAGGGGCCAATTGAGACCACCACTGACCATTGTGATTTTATATATCTATAATCTATTTCCTTGTAGCAATGAGATGACCACTGAGATCTTTGGCAAGCAAAAGGTACATAGCAGAGGAATCAGATCGGGTGATGACTTGAGATCCATATATCACATATTCTGCTTTTTAAAGGATTCCAATGAAATCAAATTTGTTAATAGACTACTTTTAAAATGTTTTGAATTTTTTGTTATTACTTTCGTGAAAAATATAAAAAGTTGTCAAAAAAATCAAAAACTTTTTTTTTATAAAAACTTTTAAAAATATTTCATAAAATAATCAACCCTTCCGACTTATATATTGTAATAACACGCTTCTCCTGTTCCCACTCACCCCTCAATGAATAAACAAGTAAGTTTTCTTCTAAAACCTATGTATTTACTTTTGGTAATAATGAATGCATTTAACATTAACTAGAAACAGAACGAATAGTACAACTACAAGCATTTAAAACAAAAAACAAATTAGGAGCCAATAAGTCCAGCTGTTCACCCAAAATAATAAAGGAGTTGGTGACACAAGGTGCTTCATCACCAAGAAAATATATTTGCAAGTGTTGTTGAAACTTATAAGTTCAGTTTTTTGCTTTTGTGATTTTTGCTTTTATATACATCTTTTAAAATATCACTTTTTCCCCACTTTTTTTTTTTTAACTATTTTCAAGTTACAAGTATATTTTAGCACACTTTCAAAAATAATTCAGCAAAAAAATAAAAAATCTTATGTGGTAAAAGATTTCTAAACGTGGTGTTTATTGTATACAGCAAAAGGGAACCCGTGCAGCAAGTCCATGGGAAACACAATTGGCTTGCTTGATAACAACAGAAAAGTTATATGTACAATGATGAAGGGATAGCTCAATGAGGTTTGATTGAGGAGTTCAGAATAGGCTCTATTACATTTAGAGAATCGCCTTCAAAGATAATATTTTTCAAACCCAAATTATGTGTAGAAGATGCAGCAAATAATGCAGCTTTAGCTTCAACCCAAATTGTATCAATCTCCATTTGACTTCAATCCATGTCCACACATAAATAAAATTAGCCAGATGATGAACAGCAACTAGGCAGGAGTTCTCTGGCTTGGTTGCAGTGTCGTATTAATCTTTAACCAGCCAAGTGGATCGAGGTGGGGACCAAGAGTTATGTGGTGAATTTGTCTTTTTATGGATTGTGAAGTCCCAAGATTGTTTGTGAAAGAGGAAAATCTTATTCAGCTATTGGGCAAGAAGGTCTCTCATTGACCTTGTTTCAATGGAAACTACATAGAGCAATAATTTTGGAGCCTCTTCAGGGGAGAGGTTTAAGGGGGTTACTTGGATTTAGCAAGAGCTTAATCCAATCTTCTGTGCAGGATAAGGTTAATCTGTTTAGGTGAATAGGTGGAGGCCATAAAGAGGAAAGCCAAACCAATTGGGTATAGGGACATTAAGTATAAATATGGAAGGCTGATTCTTCTTTTACATTTAAGAATGTGCAAGATTTGTCAATAGATAAGATGCAAGATGCTAAAGTAGCCTTAATTTGTAGGGTATAAAACTTCTAGAACACTCTCTAAATAGAACCCAAATTTTATTGAATAAATTGTGAAAATACAAACAACTGAGCAAATACATAAAGCCTACTCTATATATACACGACCTAGCTAACCAAAAACAAAATTACAAACTTCCCTACTTTGGTGGGAAAGGTAGTTACAAGATTCTGCTAATTATACACGTGCTAATTGATTGCACTGCCTTACTGACTCCTAAGCCACGTGGCATTAACTCCTCTAAACTATGTATGAACAGCTCATGATATGGCATGGCTTCTATAACTTCCAATAACTCCTTGCTAGCCCATGTATGCTCTGCTGTCACTTGGTCATTGTTGCTCAACTCTCTAATTCTGTTATGACGCTCTTCAAGCTTATTAAGATGCCTTGTAACTGCACTATGTTGGAAACACAATTTTCTAAAAGGTTCAAGATTATAAGGACTGATAATGGGACATAATTTATCATGAAAGAGGTTTTTGCTCAAAAGGAAATCTTGCATCAACTAAGCTGTGTTGAGACTTCTCATCAAAATGTTGTTGTAGAAAGGAAGCATCAACATACCTTAAATGTTACAAGATCTCTCATGTTTCAATTTACATGTGCCATTATATCTTTCGGGTCATTGTGTTTTGACTGCTGTATATTTGATCAATAGGATTCCTACTTCACCTATATCTCACAAAACTCCTTTTGAAATGCTTTTTGGTCATGTCCCTTCTTATGCTCACTTGAGGGTGTTTGGATGCTTATGTTATGCTTCCACTCTTGCTCATAACAAGTCTAAATTTGCTACTAGAGCTAAATAATGTGTTTTCCTAGGTTATCCATTTAGGGTGAAAGGTTACAAGGTTCTTGATTTAGCTCCTAACAATGTTTTCATCTTAAGGGATGTGATTTTTCATGAACAAATTTTTCATTTTGTTGTTGATAACTTTGCTTTTTAGATCCTTTTACTACACTCTTTAATGTTGATGCTCATACTTCTTCCAGAATTGGTAATGACACCTTTGTTACTCCTATTGGTATACCCAATGTTCCAACTCATTCTTATGTTGTTCCTACTCCTTCTTCAACTGAATCAGTTCCTCTAAACATTGTTGATCCTAAAAACAGTCCTATTTCACATATTATGTCTACTGATTCTAGCACTAATGATGCTTTACTCTCTACTAATGCTATAGTTTCACGTTCTCCACCTGCTATGTCATTTCCTACAGCTGCAATACCAGTTTCAGCCCTCACACCAGCACCTTTCAGAAAATCTAACAGAGCTTCCAAGCCACCTGCTTATTTGTAGGACTATTCTTGTATTATTGCTCACACTATATCTCCCTTTAAACCACCTTTTGGTGCACCTTATGACATTGCTACTGGCCTCACTTATTCTCTTTTGGAACCTGGTTATCACTCATATCTACTGACAATTAGTTCTTATCATCAAGAACCTCAGTCTTTCTACCAAGCTGTCAAGGATCTACTTTGCAAGGAGGCAATGGACAAAGAGATTCAAGCACTTGAGAAGAACCATAATTGAGAGCTTACCCCTTTACCTCCTGGCAAAACACGAACTGGGTGTGTAGACACCCAATTTTGCACCTATGATTTAATCAAGGAAGATGACTAGAGTAACTATCCATGTATCAAAAAAATCATTCTTGCATTATATGTATCATTTGTCTTTGCATCACATGCATCAATTTGTTCTTACATTACATGCATCAATTTGTTCTTGCATTACATGCATCATGTCATTTGTTACATATCATGAAGATGATCTTGAGATTCTAACCATCGCGATGGTGTGTCCGATTTTTAAATCGAACCATCGAATCGGAAAAAATCACATGATCAAGTTTGCATGATCCATATGCATTGTGTCTAGGAAAAGTCGACCACACATGATTAATTTAAATTAATTTTGATTGGTCAAACAATTAAAATTAATAAAATAATTTTGTGATTGGTTGATAATTAATGTTTAAGACAGGGATGCATGCATAGAAATAAAAGGGATAATTGGATAACAATAATGGATAATCTGAACTTTATCAAGATCGATTTTAAGGGATTTATTCACAAGATAATTGTTCTTAAGAAGCCTGAATTATCCAAAAAAGAGATAAAAAAAAAAAATCAAAATCATAGACGGAGGATGAAAACGCATCTAGATACAAGGATCAGTAAAAAAAACCCTAGAAAATGAGTCCAAATGGCACCCGAACATGAAAGCGCGTTCGGCCTCCAAGAGCCAATTCGGCACTTTTGGAGTGCCAAATTGCACCTTGTAGGGCTTTGGCCCAACGGCCTTCAGGTGATGATAAGACACACTTTTTTTATCCTTTTCGCAAAAGGATTCATCCAAATTCAAACTCTAATCGTCCATACCTATTTTTTTGAGTCCATTGACCTCTATAAATAGAGACTGAACCTCATAATTCAACATTTTCTTGCTACGCTCTGGGAGGCATACATTTTAAGCTCTCAAATCACCTATATTTTCTGATCCTTTCTCTAAGTGTTGCTGCCTAAATTAGGGTTTTTAGGTTTCATTTCAATAACAATTTCAATAACAAAGTGTGTGATAGGCCACAAATACGTAGACCCCTTGTGATGAATTAAATTGATTAATTAGCCAAGTTTTTAATTAATCAAGTTAACATGCAAATTTACATGGCAGCACAAACAAATTACCAATAAACTAAAGTATGCAGCGGAAATAAAATTGACATGGTGATTTGTTTACGAATGAGGAAAACCTACACGGCAAAAACTCCACCGGGTGATTTAAGGTCACCACTTCTGAAACTCCACTATTATCACAACAAGCAGTTACAAGTAAAGAAATCGCAGTACCTTACCAACCTACAGTTGAACCCTTACCTAATACCCAATTGGACTTATTCTGTAGTGACAGTTTCTCCTTTTGATGCACGGCTCCCAGTACGTGACTAACCAATTGCGCGGATCCCAGTAAGCGACTTCAATTACCAGCTAGAGAGAGAGTTGTTGGCTGCAAAGTTCTTCAATTCATCATCATGATGAAGATCAAGAAGATGCTTGGCTACAAAACCCTACGGTGTACAATATACAGTAACTTCTTCACAAGAAACATGAACTAGGGCATGAACTTTGTCTCGGATCACAAATGTTTTGAATAAGGATTTCTCAATGCTTGTGCAACTTGTGTACCATTTTATGGCCCTTAAAATAATCCTTTTATATGTCTAGGGTTAGAAGAAAAGAAGTCCCAAAGACATACTCACGGATTGGAATCAAAACAGAACTTGGAATTTGTTTTCCTTAAATCTTGACAGCTAGAGGTGTCGAGGAGCTGTCGAGCAGCTGTCGAGCCTCGAGGCTAAAACAGTTTCTTAAAACTCGATAGAAGGAGCTACAGAATCCGTCTGTCTCGACCTCAACTGCACCTTACTACGTTTTACGATAGCGGCGTCTATGGCAGACATGACATGGAAGGGGTCAGATGAGGGAAAAGGGATAAAGAAATGACGTAGAATCCTCGTGATAGTAGAAGGGAAAATGAGCTTATCACGAGTAGTCGTATCCCTATAGACATCTATGATAGAGAAGATGAAGTGTGAAGGAAAGTCTATAGTGAAATGCTCTAATAGAGACAACAAAAACCGACCACGAGGCTTTGTGATGGAGTTGTAGTGAGAAAAAGGGTGCAAAACAAATGTCATCACCATGTTTAAGAAATGAGGACCTTTAGCAAGAGGCCTACATGGTGTGTACTGATGCTCACCCCAATCAGAGGGGCACTCACAGAACGCAGAAATCATCTCGTCTTTGGACACAGTCCATAGACGCTCACATCCGGGGTAATCAGGATGAAGAACCCTCGGAACATGAAGCACCTCGGAGACCAACTCCGGAGTGACAGCAAAGCGGGTACCTCAAACGCGAGTGTGAAAGAGAGGTACTGAAGAATCAATTTCGTGGATGTTGGAGTAAAACTCCTAGATCAGCACGGATGGACAAGTGATAGGAACGTCACACAGTGACTCCCAACCCCGACTGTGAATGACATCGAGTAGATCGGTATCAGCAAAGTCTGCTAGAACAACTTAATGTTCCGAATAAACACCTCGTTTAGAAAAGTTCTCCAAGAAGTCCTGTTGGACTTTCTCATCACAGAACCAAATAGAAAGAGGAGTAGGATCAGAAGATGAAGAGCTCCTAGAACAAAGAGGGTTTTGGGACGGAATGGATTTACGTTTAGGTACCATGACACTACTAACGCATACAGAAAGAGAGGGAGAAAGAGAGAAACAAACAGAAAAGTCCCAAAACAGTTCAATATATGACAAGTTTATTGAAAAGAAAAGAATGTATGCATGAGAAATGCATGAACATGTGACATGCAACATGAATAACATCATGGGCTCAGCCCAATCCAAACCTATCAGCACACAACAAGATTGCACACATCTAAATGCATGAAAATATTGTTAGAATGCTAATGTGATGCAATGCATGTAATTTTTAAGAACAAATCTTCAAAAATTATCCCAAAATTTCAACAAACACTTAACAATTTTGAAAAACCCCAAAATTTTTCAAAAACCCCAAAACCTAGAAATGCATGTAGAAGAGAGATAAGAAGCTTACCAAGTAAAGAAAAACTTGATGAAAGCTTGAAGAATCCTTAGGAAGAGGTTTGGAGTGATTGAGAGAGGTTTTGGAAGAGAGAACAAGAAAGTGTCGAGAGAGATCGAGAGAAATGAGAGAAAAAAATCGCCAAAAACCTATATATACACCTTCAGTAAATCTCGACAGATGCAGGTATCAAGAGGTATCGAGACATCTGTCAAGGTAGGTGTCGAGAAAGTCAGCTTCGATAGATATAGCTATTGAGGAAAGGTATCGAGAAAGGAGGATCAAACACAAAAGGATCTCGATCG
The DNA here is from genome assembly GCA_032878915.1 of Castanopsis chinensis. Classification (NCBI taxonomy): domain Eukaryota; kingdom Viridiplantae; phylum Streptophyta; class Magnoliopsida; order Fagales; family Fagaceae; genus Castanopsis; species Castanopsis chinensis. The sequence continues at coordinate 4,603,905 of JAVQMG010000115.1, read as the reverse complement.
ATCCATCAGCTGTCGAGAAGCTATCGAGAGGACAGAAAGTTTCTTGATCGATCCACAAGGTGTCGAGAAGCTGTCGAGATTGCGATTAGAAAAAGCTGAGAAGCTCGATAAACAGCTAGGTATCGAGAAGGTGTCGAGGAGGTGTCAAGCTATCTTAAAAAAAAAAAAAAAACAATTTTTCGAGAAGAGAAAAACACTGATGTGAATGCAATCACGCACGCAACTCAACCATTGATCCAATAAACATATAAAGCTCTCAAAATCATCTCTCAACAATAATTTTAAGCACAAGGATCCCAACACACACACACACACACACACAACAAGTCTAACCAATTTTATATTTCAAAAATAAGTTAAGACAGTTTAGTGAGCAAACATTAACGCATGTAAACCTTGTAATGGCCAAATCACATTGTGTTTGCACATGTATCAAGAGTAGCAAAGAATATTGCGTGTTGTCTGTGAAAAATATCGCAAGATTGCATAAGTGTCTCAAAGTTATGACGATTTGAGATATGAGAAAATCACTTTAACTCACACACAATCATAACTGTTTGATGGGGACTATCACCTTCGAGTTACATCCTATAACTCCCACATCTCCTAGAAAATACGCTTGCAATCATATTTTTAAAGCATTTTGTTCTTTTTTCTTTTATTTCTTTGCATATTTTCTTTTATTAAGCATATCATGCATGGGCATATAAGAGAGAAAAGAATTACCCAATTATGTTAAGCCTTTTGACATTGCACTTTTGCTATGCCAAAGCATACAGATGTCATTTCATGATTGGCGAGTAACAGTAATGAGATGATTATTTATATCTTTCTCTAAGGATTTTCTAGTCTTACCTGTCAAAAAGAGTGATACGAGTGTTAAGAACAAAAGATCATTTAACTTTACTCATTACAAACAAAGAGCCACAAAGCTCACTTGTTTAGTTGTGCATAAGGATGCTCATCTAAACTACAAGAAATACAAAGTTTAGAAAACTCTGTTTCAATGGCCATTTTAAGGTTCACAAGAGCCAATGTACACAAACACACACTGTTTTTGTATTTTTCAATTTTTCAATTTTTTTTTATTTTTATCAGAAAAGCAAAAATAAAACAAAAAACTGAAGACAAACACACAAAAACATGTTAAAGAAAGTAAAACAATGCATAAAACTAGACTGACTCAAAACAGTAAAGCAACATACACAAGTAATGCAAAAACAAAAACACGAAGGGGAGAGAGAGAGAAAAGTGAACAAAATCACTTAGAACCCTTTTCCTTCCACACCTTAGAAGAACTTTTCCTTTTCGCCAACCCTTGAACCGGTGATGAGGGGGAAGAATTGAAACCGTTCAAGTTCGAAAAGAACATGAAGGCTTTGAGAATATCTCCAAGAGGAGCAAGAGAAGTTTGAAGCTGATTCTGGTTCCCAGATGCTATCATGCCATTACTCTATTGAGTGGCTAATCACTTATAGTAATTTGGTCGAGTATGACCGGCAACACCATAATGATAACAGAGATGCTGCTTCTTCTGTTTAGGTTTTGAGAGCTAGCCTTCTTAGTCCTAGAGTTTTTAGTTTCCCTCTTCTCAAACTTAGGGGGTGCTTCTAAGATGGACTTACCCTTGTCTAGGTTCTTACTAGCTAATTCAGTTTTAACATCATTGCTCTCAATTTTAACATTATTAGCAATAGGAACAAAAATAGTAGTACTAGCAGAAGGAGTATTAGAGTGAGAGAATTCATACCCCAATCCTGTTCGATCCGAAGCAGATTTCTGAACGCTGAGCATCTCATCCAGCTTTGCACTTGACGTTCTCTCCAATTGTGCTCTAACTTGAAACAGCTCCGCCACAAGTTTCTTGGTCTTCTCAGCCAAAAAGTTGTTCTCGAACCTCAGTGCCCCAATGGTCTGATTTGCTTCATCAAATTTAGTGGAAAGCTCCTCTCGGTCAAGTTCCACATCACTAAGCTTCTTGGTGGCCAGTCTATAAAGTTTCTCATGCTTCTCAGAAAGCTTGTACAGTTTCTCATAGGCGGTATGGATATCATCTTGTTCATCCATAGTTTCGAACTTAGCATCCACCAATTCTTTTTCTTCATCTACATCTTCAGTAATTCCTTCAGTAGGATTTACAGAGGTAGTGAAGGCATTCAAGATTCTGTTATCTTCATTATCGGAATCATCCTCGGGCTCAGTGCCACTCAAGGTAGCAGCAAGTGCCTTGCTCTTCCCAATGCTCTTGAGGTACGTAGGACACTCTTGTTTCATGTGTCCGAAGCCTTGACAACCGAAGCACTTCGGTCCAGTGGGAACCACGTACTGACCACCATTCTTGGTATCCTTCTTCCCTTTATCTGGGTTCTTGAAGTGTGAAGAACTAGATTGCCTACGGTCCTTGTTGAAGCCTTTTCCATTGGCATTTTTCATGAATTTCTTGAATTGCCTGGTAATGTAAGACTTCATCTTAGAATCTTCATCATCTAAAGACTCATCAATGTCACTACTCTTGGCTTTTAGTGCCATGCTCTTGCATTTGCTTGACTTGCCCATTCTTGTCAACCCTAGCTCGTAGGTTTGCAGATTGCCAACCAGCTCAGTCAGAGGAATCTTATCAATATCTTTGGACTCCTCTATCGCCGTGATCTTGGCATGGAATCTCTCGGGTAGAGATTTGAGCACTTTTCTGACTATCTTGGGTTCAGGAATGGTTTCCCCAAGATTGAAAACTGAGTTCACTATATCTTTGAGTATGGCATAGAACTCATCGAATGACTCATCTTCCTCCATCTTAATTTCTTTGAAGCTTGTAGTGAGCCTCTGTAGTTTCGAATCCTTGACAGTCTTCGTTCCCTCATAGGTTGTCTGGAGAATAGTCTATGCTTCCTTAGCAGTTTCAGTGGAGGAAATCTTCTTGAACTCTTCATTAGTGACCGCACTGAAAAGGCATTCAATGCTCTGCTGTTGACATTGGCCGCCTTGATCTTGGCATCATCCCAATCGGCCGGCGCTTCTGTAGGCTTGGTCCAGCCTATCTCCACAGCTTGTCACACCTTCTCATCCAGTGACTGCAAGAAAGCTCTCATGCGTACTTTCCAATATACATAGTTAGTACCATCAAACAGTGATGGTATAATAAGAGACTGACCTCTATCCATGACAAACAGGGGTCAATGGATCACACACAAAAATTAAACCCTAATCAGAGTGTGCTCTGATACCACTTGATAGGCCACAAATATGTAGACCCCTTGTGATGAATTAAATTGATTAATTAGCCAAGTTTTTAATTAATCCAATTAACAGGAAAATTTACGTGACATTGCAAACAAATCACCAATAAACTAAAGTATGTAGCAGAAATAAAATTGACACGGTTATTTGTTTATGAATGGGAAAAACCTACACGGCAAAAACCCCACCAGGTGATTTAAGGTCACCACTCCCGAAACTCTACTATTATCACAACAAGCGGTTACATGTAAAGGAATCTTAGTACTTTACCAACCTATAGTTGAACCCTTACCCCAATACCCAATTGGACTTGTTCTGTAGTGATAGTTTCTCCTTTTAATGCACGGCTCCCAGTACGTGACTAACAAATTGTGCGAATCCCAGTACGCGACTTCAATCACCAACTAGAGAGAGAGTTGTTGGCTTCAAAGTTCTTCAATTCATCATCACGATAAAGATAAAAAAGATGCTTAGTTACAAAACTCTACGGTGTACAATACACAACAACTTCTTCACAAGAAAGATGAACTAGGGCATGAACTTTGTCTTGGATCACAAATTGCTTGAACAATAATTTCTCAATACTTCTGCAACTTGTGTACCTTTTTACAGCCCTTAAAATAATCCTTTTATATGTCTAGGGTTAGAAGAAAAGAAGTTCCAAAGACATACTCACGGATTGGAATCAAAACAAAACTTGGAATCTGTTTTCCTTAAATCTCGACAGTAGCTAGAGGTGTCGAGGAGCTGTCAAGCAGCTGTCGAGCCTCGAGGCTAAAACAGCTTCTTAAAACTCGATAGATGCATGTGTCGAGACTAGGTGTCGAACTTTAATAACTTGCACTTTTCAGCTTGTTTCTTGGACAGATTTGATGACTTCAACGCTTGATCTTGAAACACAGTTTCTTGAAACATTAAACACATCCTAAATCTACCCAATTACAAGTAAAGTGCATTTTGTCAAAGGATAAGTTTCAGCTTGTTTCTTGGACAGATTTGATGACTTCAACACTTGATCTTGAAACACAGTTTCTTGAAGCATTAAACACATCCTAAATCTACCCAATTACAAGTAAAGTGCATTTTGTCAAAGGATAAGTCAATTACATAAAACAATGACATATGTTTAAAACAACTTGAACTACATATGTCCTAACAATGTGCTCATGCAAGAGGTTGTTCTCTAACCCTTTTGTTCTTATATTTCTCTAATCGTGATGATGTATGCTAGTTTGCTTTTAAAAATTCATATTCTAACTTGTTAATGTAGATTGTGAAAATATGATCTTTTTTTTTATTGTTACTATAATATGTTTCTTAGTTTGAAAGATTTGCATGCAATTAACTCTTTTTTTTTTTTCTTTAAAACAAAATAGATCTACATCTTTCTTGGATGTAGATCTAAATTTTCTTCAAAACAAAATGGATCTACATCTTTCTTAGATGTAGATATGAGTTTTTCTTAAAATGAAAACGGATTTTGTATCTTCTTTAGATACAGATTTGACTTTTTAATGCATGTAGATTTTTTAAATAATGAAGGAGATTATATATTGTTTTTTGTTTTATTTGACTCATGAAGCATGAAATTATTTTGTGAATGAGATCCTCTTCACATAAAAAATCTTTTTTTTTAAATATAAAAACAGATCTAAATTTTTTAAAAACCAATCAAAATACTTTTTTTTTATTAAGCAAAAATATATCTAAATTCTCTTCAAAAATCTTTTCCATAAACAAAAATAGATCTGATTTTTTTTTATGCCAAAATCAATTTCTTCTAATCATAAAAATAGATTTGAATTTTTTAAAATGAAAAAGAGGATGCATTCATAAATGGTTTTATGTAATTAGTTTATTTCACATGTTCAACATATCATACATAACATGCATAAAATAGTACATTGGTCACGAGAGTCTAGAAAACCAAACTCTATATGGGCGGAATGGGTGCCTAACACCTTCTCATTCCATAACCTAGCCTCCGGATTTAGGTCTTTGGTTGAGTAGATCTAGCCTTGTCTTTGTTTTATTTTTTGTAAATTGTAATTAGGACAAAATGCCATATATTCTTGGTAGATTGTAACTAGGACCCAAAACCATGTAAAGTTAAAATTTTCAGACTTGTATTTTTTTATTTATTCAATCAATGAATGGAACATTCAGTCATGTAAATTTGTATTTAGTTTTTCTTATTTTTTGTACGTAAAAAATAAGTGACGACTCCAAACCACTTACCCAAAAAGAGAGGTGCCTTAAAAGGTACCCGAATCTCTTTTTTTGAGGGACACGTCTCTCATAGGGTGCAAGTAGGTTTACAAGGTCAACCTGAACCCTGATGCGACTGTTGAAAGGTATGAGGCTAGACTAGTGGCTAAGGGTTATACACAGAGAGAGGGTCTTGATTTTCTTGAAACCTTTTCTCATGTGGCTAAGACTGTTTCAGTCAGGGTCTTACTTGCCTTGGCTTCTGCCAAGGGTTGGCCTCTACATTAATTGGATATCAATAATGCATTTCTCCATGGGGACCTAGATGAAGAAGTCTACATGTGTTTGCCTCCTGGTTTTCACAGTAAAAAGGGGTTTCAATTAATTTTTCATCCAATTCCTTTGTAGATTGGTTAAGCTCTCTATGGCTTAAGGCAAGCCTCTAGGCAATAGTATACAAAATTGTTAGCTACAATCCAGCAGTTTGATTTTGTTCAATCTCAAGTTGATTATTCACTTTTTGTCTATAGCAAAGGCTCTTTGTTCACTACATTCTTCGTATATATAGATGACATAATCATCACAGGCAATGATTCAACATGTGTTGCTGCCTTAAATTCAGTCTTGGATCAAAAGTTTGGAATTAAAGATTTGGTTCATTCAAGTACCTTTTAGGACTTGAAATTGTAAGAAGCAAGAAGGGCATCGGTTTGAACCAAAGAGCATTTACTCTCGAGATTCTTAAAGAAACGAGTATGCTTAGATGCAAACCTATTCAGAAACCTATGGAACAACAATTGAAGTTGTCTAAGAGTAGTGAAGAGTTGCATCCAGATTCTAGCCAATTTAGAAGGTTAATAGGAAAGCTCATGTATCTAACTTTGAGTAGACTTAATATAACCTATGCAGTGCATAGACTAAGCCAATTATTGGCACAGCCTAGAGTTCCACATATGAAAGCAGCCAGTAGAATTTTGCAATAATCAAAGGCACACCAGAGCAGGGAGTATTCTCTCCTGTTGAATTTGATCTACAGTTGAAGGCCTATTGTGATGCTGATTGGGCAGGCTACCTTGACACTAGGAAGTCACTGACTGGATATTGTGTGTTTCTAGGAAATTCATTGATATCTTGGAGGTCAAAGAAGCAAACTATGGTTTCAAGATCCTCAGCAAAAGCTGAGTACAAATATATGGCTACTACTAGATGTGAGATGACTTAGTTATTGTTTTTGTTGAAGGACTTGCATATTAGTCATGAGAAGTCTGCCTTAATGTACTGTGACAACCAAGCAGCCCTGCATCTAGCTGTCAATCTAGTGTTTCATGAAAGATCAAAGCATATAGAGGCATATTGCCACATAGTAAGGAATAGAGTTCTAGATGGTACAATTAAGACCTTTTATGTTTCAACAAGGAATCAATTGGCAGATGTTTTTACCAAGGCACTTGGTGCTGATAACTATTTGAGATTGATTAAGAAATTAGGCATGATCAACATATTTGCTTCTAGCATTGAATATCCTGAGTATGATTTACAGAATCAAGTAGCAAGAGCTTTGCTCTTGAGGAGTGTTGAAATTGCTAATGCAATTGACACTGCAGGTGCAAGGCATCACAGCAAGGTTGATAGTACAGTGACAGGGAATCTTAATAAGCTTGAAGAGCATCATGACAGAATTAGAGAGTTGAGCAGCAATGATCAAGTGACAGCAGAGAATACTTGGGCTAGCAAGGAGTTATTGGAAGTTATAGAAGCCATGCCATATCATGAGCTGTTCATACATAGTTTAGAGGAGTTAATTCCATGCAGCTTAGGGAGTTAGTTAGGCAGTGAAATTAAATTAGCACGTGTACAATTAGCAGAATCTTGTAACTGCTTTTCCCACCAAATTAAGGAAGTTTGTTATTTTGTTTTTGGTTAGCTAGGTCGTGTATATATAGAGTAGGCTTTATGTATTTGCTCAGTTGTTTGTATTTTCACAATTCATTCAAAAAAAATTGAGTTCTATTTAGAGAGAGTGTTCTAGAAGTTTTATATAAGGAGAATGTTCCAAGCTATTTTCCACACCATTAATTAAATCTAACACAAATTTTGCATTCTAAATGAGATTCCAATCTCTTTTTGTGAGGGGACTAGAGGAATCTACAGTTGGATTATGTTCAGTGAAACAGGCAAATTTTGTTGAGAAAATTCTTAACCTATTTGGAACCTAAATATTTTTTTCTTGTGGTTGTGTGGAAGATAGATGGATATTGAGGATTTTCCTAGCTGTGAGTGAATCAAAAAGAGGCAATTTTCCCCTATCCTAGTTGTAGGAATTTTGACATATGAGATCAGAAATTCTATGAATGTTGTGGTTAGTTTGTGTAGGAGGGGGGTGGCTAGTTTGTGTCTCCCATTCCCAAATTTCAGTACATAGACCCTTTTTGATGATTGATCTAGAATTGAGAATGCCTTTCCATTGCCATGACCTGCTTGCAGTTTTCTTTGCTCGCATAAATGGAATGCCCTTCAACTATTGGGCTTTTAAGAGAAAAGCCCATTTTTTTCCAATCACTTATCCATCTTGCTTAGGGGTGGCAAAATCAATCTAAACCCATTTGTACACCTAATCCCACCCACTTAAATGAGACTCATCCCCACCCAAATATTAATTAGGTTAAATGGGTATTAACCCAATTAACATTAATGTTTATTGGGTTTTAACTGGGTACCCAATAAGACCCAATTATGATCCAAGTGTTATTTCTACAAATCACCCAACTCTAAAATACCCCCAAACCATTAAAAATGACTAAAATATCCCCTAAACCTAAAAAATGACTAGAATATCCCCTAAACCTAAAAAACTGATCAAAATATCCCTTTAAACCTAAAATATGATTGAAATACCCCCAAACCCTAAAAACTATCAAAATACCTCCTAAACCTTAAAAATGACCAAAATACCCCAAAGCCTAAAAATTACTAAAATACCTTCTAAACCTAAAAAATGACTAAAATAACCCTAAAACCGAAATACCACCCTAACCTAAAAAATAAATGAAATACCCCCGAAACCTAAAAATGACCAAAATAACCTTGAAGTCTAAAAATTGACGAAAATACCCCCCTAAACCTAACAATGACCAAATTACCCCCTAAACCTTAAAATTGACCAAAATACCCCCCAAACCTAAAAAATGATCAAAAGACCCTTGAAACCTAAAAATTAACCGAAATGTCCTGGAAACCTAAAAAATGACCAAAATACCCCTGAAACCTAAATATGACCGAAATAGCCCCTAAAACTTAAAAATGATCAAAATACTCCTTAAACATAAAAAAGGACCAAAATACCCCATAAACATAAAATAATTGACTAAAATTTTGGTCATTTTTAGGTTTAGGGGGTATTTTGATCTTTTTTAGGTTTTAGGGTTATTTTGGTCAATTTTTAGGCTTAGGGGTTATTTTGGTCATTTTTAGGTTTCGGGAGTATTTCGATCATTTTTTAGGTTTACATGGTATTTTGGTTAATTTTTAGGTTTCGGGGGTATTTTGGACATTTTTTAGGTTTTGGGAGTATTTCGGTCATTTTTTAGGTGTAGGAGTATTTTGGTAACTTTAGGTTTTAGAAGTATTTTGATTAGTTTTTAGGTTTTGTGGGTATTTCAGTTATTTTTTAGATTTTGGGGGTATTTTAGTCATTTTTACGTTTCGGGGGTATTTTGGTCATTTTTTAGATTTCAGAGGTATTTTGGTCATTTTTAGGTTTCAGGGGTATTATAGTCATATTTAGGTTTTGGGAGTATTTCGGTTATTTTTATGTTTCAGGAGTATTTCGGTCATTTTTAGGTTTCGGGAGTATTTCGGTCATTTTTTTAGGTTTAGGGGATATTTTGGTCAATTTTTAGGTTTTAGAGATATTTCGGTCATTTTTTAGGTTTTAGGAGTATTTTGGTCATTTTTAGTGGTTTTTTTATCATATTTAGTTTTTTTTAGGTTTAGGGGGTATTTTGGTAAATTTAAAGGATTTAATGAGTACTTTGGTCATTTTCAAGTTTTAGTGGCATTTTAGTAATTTGATTATTGGGTAATTGGGTGAGTTTGAGTTTACCCATAATAACTGAGTTGGGTTGGATTTGGGGTAGAAATAATTAGTTTTTTTTTTTTTTTCTTTTGAGAATAGAAATAATTAGTTAAATGGGCAATAAATGAGTTTTATATACCCAACTCAATTATACCCACCCATTTGACACCCATCCTGCTTGATTGCTTCAGGCTTCAGCAAGGGTCATGTTTACTAACACTGATTGGTTGCCTTTGTGCCATCCATATTCTTTTGCAAATATTTTTAATAACGTAACCAATTATTATCATTATCAAAACAATAGTGTCCTCCAAAAGATACTAGCTGAAGAGACATGACAATGGTGAATACAGCATTTGTTGTTGTTTAAATAGTCCATTGGCCCAAATAAATACTCCAACTGGCAGCATCAAAGAAATTCAGAAGCGACCACATTAAATTGAGAAGGAGACATAATTGTCCAGCTGAGATGGCAAACCTAGTTACGCCGAAGTTTGAATTTGAAATGCTGGGCTTGGATTCTCGGAACCTGCAGGCATTCCTATCCTGCTATGCAAGATTGATTCCTTTTCTAACAGAATCGTGTCACTTTCCAAATTTTAAATGGCAAATTTGTTTGTATCTTCATGCTCTGACAATTTTTTTTTACCTCGTCATAAAATAGACTACTACTACAGCACATTTTATCATTTGGCATTTTCATACAAGTACAAAATCATTTTGGTCTGGTATTCAGCAGTAAAAAAAAAAAAATCTACTAGTCTCAAAATCATCACGCAAGACAGATCAAACTTAGCTTAGCTGGGGGGTTCATTGTATTGAAAATTGATGAATTCCAATCAGTACATAAATTATAGGTATTAAAGAATGACAAGTCCCAATCAATTAAACAGGGAAGCCGAGGAACATTTAGAACATTGTGAAAGAAAAATGCAAGTCAAAATCACTGAAGATTCATATCAACAAGACTAATCTTACAGACCTAAGCACTCAACCACAAACCTCACTAAGAGAAATCAACATAGAAGGGACATCCTAAATGAAAACACCTAGCGGAAAATGGGATTTAAAGCACAGACAATCATCAACAAGGTGAAGAACAGCCTTGATCTACCCATGATTGAAGTTGTCGAAGAGATATCTTCTGGCCTGCAAGAAAAAAGAAAAAAAAAAAAAAAATTAGAATTGCCCTCTCAATCTCAGATACAAAAATGAAGAATATTTAGCACAAATGAGGAATATGTACATACTTCTGCAATTTGCTAAGGGCACCGCAATAGAGAGCATTGTCTGGCATGGGCAACTCAGTTTTGTTAGTAGCCTCCGGATTCACAACCCTAACATATGTTTCTTGGCCAAGATACCACGAGTCAAGGTTTTCTGTTCTCAGGTTCCAGACTCCAACATTGTCAAGAGATATCAAAATTGCTGTCCATGCTCCAGGATAAACCTAGACAACAAGAGAGAGAGATATTAGGAGAGCTTTTGGAGTTCAGTAATCTGCTCCTTGACACCCATAGTCTAAAGACCCTAAACAATACCAAACCAGATATATATTGACCAACAATTTATGGTTTAAATCATTTTAATCTCAAGTTGGAGTTTTTGTATCTTAAGGGTCCGTTTGCTTGGAGGAGTGAAAAAATGAGAGGATGGAAAATAAGTGAGAGGATGGAAAATATTTGGTTTTCCCTCATGTGTAATGAGGGGTGGAAAAGTGGGAGGTTAGAAACTCTTTTGTTTAGTTGGAAAAAAAAAGGGGAGAATAAAAAATGTAGTTTATATAAATTGACTATTATGTCCTTGTTATATAATATATATAAGAAATAGATATATTTACACTCATTAAATAATATAAAAATTAACACAAATTCATATAAATTTATATTAATTTTCTTTATTATTATATATAATTTAAAATTTATGGGCAACAAAAATTAATTATGCATTAACTAGGAAGACATTTTCAAAAAAATAAAAAAGAGAGAGAACCTGGAGTTCATGTTGCTGTGAAGATGCTGAGAGATAAGGATGAAGAGGCAATAAGGTTGATAGGTCACAAGACGTGGGAAAGGGGTATTTTTGTCACACAGCAAGCCTCAACGTTTTCTCCCCTATTTTCTCTCCATTTTGGAGAGAAATTTTTGTGGGCCCAGGTGGAAACTGCCTGGGCCCCACACAATATTTCTTTCCCCTCCTCCCAACCAAACAACACACAAATTCATTTTCTCTTCTATTTTCTCTCCAAAGTTTTTCATCCTTCCTATTTCACCTTCAAACAAACACACCCTAAGGGTTGATGAGCCAATAATACATTGATTTCAATAGCAACACCCAAAAACATGATCATTAACATTCAAACATGATCAATCAAGTGCTATAGTTGCTAGAAGATCACAAGTCAAAATTAAAGAGTAACTGAAGGTTGAGTCTTAAAGGTACCAAATAAGACTAAGAGCACAACAGTGTCAAGCATATACCTGTGTTGTGGAGCGGGCTATTCCATCCCACTTATTATACGTGCCCCTGCTATTCTCTGTCCATTCACCATAATCCATCCTGCAATATTTCAATTATAACTACAGCTTTAAACGCATGTAGAAAAATAAAATTAAAAAAAAAAAAAAAAAAAAAAAAAAACCCATCTAGACATGTTGATAATGCAGCAGAACAAAAATAATAAAATCCCTACCCCACAACAAAAAATGCATATCCGCTCATGTGATAGCTCTGCACCTTCGTGTCATTATTCTGTAGTATGACTTCCATAAACCCCCTATATGTTCCATTAATAACAGATGTTTCCATCCGAGGTGCTCCAGTAAGTGGCCTAGTGGGGAAATCAAGCTTGTATACTCCCTTCACCTTGTACTGGTCAGCAAGCCTGATTGGTGTTGAAGGATTGACAAATGAGATTCCACTAAGGGTTGTCCGCCGTTTCCCATTAATTGTCACAGGTGGCTTGTTTTTTAACACATAAATTTCAGTCACGTTGATTGTGCCATATCTAAAAGAACCCTGCGGATTAGGGCGAGCACCACTAGCAGATACATTCCATCTGCAGAATTTGACAATAGAGACCTCAAATATGAGTTAAAGTAGATAACCAATTCTCAGCGTTCCATCAATTCTCTAAACTAAACTTTGAGTTGACTTATTATTTGTTCTGATTTGATAACAGAATATATTATGAAACTATCAAATGATTTTCTGAGTTATCTGGTCATTGTTCTCTTTTAAATTATTCAAAGTGACAATTTTAAGCTTCATTTTGAAACAGAAACTATTAAACAAAGAATTCATATTAGTAAAGAATCCCAGACCAGAAAACTTTTTAGAACGCTCTAAAAGGTGTCATTGTGATTAAGACACAGGAAGACAGCAAAAAGCATATTATATTAGCAAGCAAGATGCGTGCATGCAATTAAATCAGGGTGTTAATAGACCTTATGGATCTTGCTTGGTTCATTGAGAAAGTCTTGTCAAATTCATCATTTGGCGAGTCTGGAAGAGGACCTTTTGCCTTTCCCTTGGAATTTGTATAACGCAAGATGGCAACACCAGTAACTCTTTTCCAGAGTGATTCATTTACAAACCTAGCGCTCGCTACAATGTAGTAATCAGTACTTGCATTCTGATCCGTCGTTAACAAAAAAGAATAAGATTGTCCAACATGTATATCTAAGCTAGTGTAATTCTGTTGCACGGTATATGATCCCTCTGTCTCTGCTAGAAGTAGATTATGGCTCTGGATCCTGAAATTGAGACTAGTTGACACTCCAACATTGTGTACGCGAATGCGATAAGTTCTCCCTGTCCAAAATCATGATGCTGTCATTTAAAAGTTTTAATAGCTCACCACAGTTTTTTTTTTTTTTTTTAAAAGTGATAATAATAACAATAATAATAATAACAAAACAAAACATTAAGTTCCATTGTTAATCTCAGACTGAGGACCTCCCAGTACATAATAAGTTAAAGCATCAATACACATTTTCAAGCACCATCCTATTACAGTTAGTTGATTGTTGTACTCGTGCTGCATGCATAACATCATAGACAAAACCCTTCTCCCTTTCATATCGTAATCTTTTTACCCTTTTTTTTGTTCCTTGAACAGCACATTCAAGAAACACGATTTAATTTTCTCAATGTTAAGCTAAGAAACACATAAAGGTATTGGAAAAAGGTAACCCCCCCCCCCCCCCCCCAATGTCTTAAAAACCACCCTCTCTCTCTATGGGAAAGAAAGTGTTTGTCACTCCCTCCTATGTGATAGAGAATTCAGAGGATAAACCAAAACTTCACAGGAAAGAAGATTTCAGCAGATTCATTTGGAACAAAACAAGAGCACAGGTCCAAAAGCAGTATAAAACAAAGCTACTACACTGATCATACTCAAATTAAGCCAACAACCCATATAACATGGTATAATCTACATTACTTTGAGCACTCTGCATGCATCTAAGACATCTTCATAATTAAGAAGGTTGACCTCAATAGAGGTTCAAAGTTCACTAAAGCAATTCATTCTTTTGACAATGTGGCTCATAGTATTAAACCATTTTGCATGAAGCACAAAACTAAAAACAGAGTCTGCTAATCATGTCACCTGGGTGGACTTCAATTGTTTCATATTCAATGCCATCTGGGACAAGCGTATCGTTATATCTGTAAGGGCCTTTCCCATTAATAAGAACTCCATCTGGCATTCCAAGATCTTTCCCTGCATCAAGAGCCTTCCTCAAAGCCTGCATTCCAAAAACAGAACCAGCATCAAACACATTGCTAGTGTTAGGGTCATTTACTAAGAGTTAGAATATTCCTTATTGTGCTTTAGGCATTCATTCTTTAACACACATTAATCTCTAACACATACCAACATGGAAAATTAAAACTATTCAACAAACACTAACCGAATGGTTCCGGGTGTACCAATCACCAATCATAATGGTTATATCCCCATCTGGGGTTCCAAAAGGAATTGGAATTATGTCCCGGTTATTGATAATAAAGCCGCCATACCCTCCTGATGCTCTCTGGAAATTGAGAGATGGAAAATAGAAGAAGCTCCCAACCTGATCCTTAACCTGAAATTGGTAAGTCCAGTTCCACTTTGGAGGAATAGGACAATTCGTGCCCAATACTCCATCTTGCCATGAACTACGCCGCTGTTGAATCCCGGACCTATCACACCCACCAAAATCCACACACTCAATCACTGAAAATTTATAATTTTTCTTATGAACTTCCATGAGAAATTACAGTAAGTCCTACCAATGAATGAGGAGATTCTCGTCCAATTTGTTTCGAACATTGACAACGACATTGTTGTTAGTAGTCGAATTAATAGTAGGACCCGGAAACTTGCCATTAACAGCAATAACCTACAAAGTATTACAGATATAAGAACACAAAGCTCAAAGCTTGGCAGCTGATAACACTAGACTACTGCTTATAGATTAGGAAACGAAAATGCAGAGCACACTATGTAGATCTAGAACTAAAAATTTAAACTTTAGGAAATACAAAGCCAGCCCATTTTTCATCCATGAAAATTAAACAGATCCACATGAAAATTTTAAGTACAAGTAGCGAGAGAAAGTAGATACTCTAGAGAAGAAAAAGATCTGAGGAATAAACCTGTTGGGGTACACCCAGAGGTGAGGCAGTGATGTAAGAGACCTCAAACTCATAGTTCACAAATGGATCCGCAGCATAACACAAGCTCACAAACAAGGTAATGTGGATTAATAACACGGATAAAAAGCTACAGAGAGCCATTTTTTTTTTTTTATGAGACTTTTGAATTTGTGTGTAAGAGATTTTTAGAAACAATCTTTGTCTAGCTTTTGTGTTTTTTTACATTATCACAAGAGAAAGAAGAAGTGACTAGAGCCTCTATAGAGAGTAGAGAGCGCGTGTCAGTGAGAGAGACAGAGAGAGAAAAAAGAGAGAACGGCTCTATTTCACTTCACTTTATTGTTATTATTATTGGGTGTGGGGTGTTGGGTATTGAATTGTGCTGTTTTTTTGGGCTAAGTTAGACAGTTTGATGAGAGAGAGAGAGAGAGCACTTTATTTGTTTTTTTGAAGATTCATACAAGTGTCCTGTGTCCTCCACTATTTATTTTTATTTTTTATTTTACATTTCATTCTTATGCTTAGGTTCAATTTTTATGTGGTATATTTTTAAATTATATACAATTTTAAAAATGTAAATATTCTTACATTAATTACAAATGAGTCTTATTAACAGGTGTCTGTAAAATAATTGTTAATAAATTATTATAAAAAAAAATTTAACATCACTTTTATGAGAAATTTAAAAAGTAATACATATAATTTTTTTTCTCTCCTTTTCAAAATATATTTATTAAATTAATATTTTTAAGACATATGTTAAATTTTTTTTTTTTCATTATAAATATGTGCATAAAGTGTAGTGAACGTAAAGAAAATAATTTACAAAAGTTTTAGCTGGATACAAATATTCCAGCCAGCTTTTGTCGGTCACCAGTCATCGCTGGTACGAGCATATGTATGAGAGAGAGAAAGAGAAAGAGGGAGTGACAGGTAGTAGCCAGTTCAAATTAAAAGTGGAAGTACATAAATACCACGCACACGACCACACATGTAATCGTTTAATTTGACTGTTGTCTGCAGACCATTTTCAAAAGGAAGAAACTGGTTGCAATTGCAATATACAAAATTCAATTCGATACCAACAACGTTCAGATCTGTGTGAAAGCGCCGCATGATTTCCAAATATGCCAGCCGTGACCCATTTTCCACGTGTGGGCCCCTACACCCATAAATTTGGGTGGAGGTAAGTTTCTGTTTGTACATTACACATCTTATTCAATCCACAGCAGCAGCTACTAGTAACCGTTTGATTCTGATTTTGACACTTTTTGTGATCTAAGAATAATGTTTTTTTTTTTTTTTTTTTCATGGTACTTGAACCCGACTTTTATTCTCCACATTCTGCAAAAACTCTATACTTATCAAATAATAATCTTGATAAAAATACGTGGTGGTGTAATCTAAGAATTATACTAAACTAATACATAAAAAATTTCATAATAGTTAAGATGACATGTACTTATTTGGATGTGGATATTATTTTTTATTCACTAGTCACATTAATTATTAAACATTTTTTATGAAAATCTAAAAACGAAGTTGAATTGTGGCCAGTGGGGTAAGGGTGGTACTCAAAGAACTGAACAGGTGGCCTACCCAAACCTGAATTTCTTCAAACATTATTTCTTTCATCAGTGTTTTACCTCGAGATGCCAAATGGTAATTAATATTGGATTAGGTTAATGTGTGTCTTTAGGCACACAATAAGCTATTCAATTTTAAAAATATTTTTTTAAAAATTAAAAAAATATTGACAATTTTTTTAATTTTTGAAAAAATACTCCTGTCTTTCTTTCTTTTTTTTTTTTCTTTTTCTTTTTCTTTTTCTTTATGAACATCTTTCTTTCTTTTTCTTTACTTGTATAGGAACAGGGTTTATTGTTCTTTCTTATTTTCTGAATCCTTAGTAAGTGCAGGTCGTCGCCTACTGGTCGGAAGTGAGATTGTATATTTTAGGAGTGAGTGAGACACAAAGAAAAGGAAAATTTTATGACAATTTGGAATCTTAGTTGGTAAAAGTGACATATATTTTAGGAAAGAGCACAACAAAATTTCACAACTTATAAAATGTTTGGGGCTTAACAATTAGTTTTATTGATTCATGTGTGAAGATTGAAGTAATAAATTAATTTAAGTATGTCATAAATTACTATAATTTTTGTTATTTTGGATTTTGGTAAATACTACAAATTTTTGTTGCGTTATAATACTGACACTTTTTGGGCGTGCAAAAAGTGAGCACCCAATGGATAAGGTCATCAAGGTGCTTTACGATGTAGGGTACTCAATGACAATAGTATTGCCACATTGATTCATTTTATACAAGCCAAATTAGAGAATTGCATCAGCCCCACTAAATTTTTCTGTTTATTTTATATTAAAAAGTACTCTTTTTTTTTTTTATACCATCACTTTTTTTTTTTATATCAAATTGTCTATACTAAAAATTTATTTGATGAATAAATATATATATATATATATATATATATATTTGATGAATAATTTAGTATAAATTAATTAAAGCAAATTATAACTAAAACACATGACGGATTTTAGCTTTTGAGGATATTGATTTTGAGGATAGTCATTCTTTTTGAAACATTTTGTAGGTGCTCATTTATTGGAAAACAAGATAAACAATTGAGTTATTTTAGGTTAACACATTTGATCTCATACTTTGCCACAGCTTGCAAAAGTTTCAATTTGTGATTGGATTATATCATTTATACATTGGTCCACTACTTATACTTAGTAAAAAGTAATTCAATCACTATATGTCACATAATTAAGTTGTGGCAAAGTAAATGGTCCTAGACTTTCTGGAATAGAGAATTAGATTACACAAAGATGTCTTTATCTTTATGTATAAATAATGTTTTTTTAAAAGTTGACTAGCTACCTATTGGTACTCAGGGTTGACGAGATTCATAGGTGTAATATTTTTATCTAGATATTGGATTTTTTTTTTTCGTTTCTTTTTTTGGATAGATTGATATTGGAATTGACAGCATATAAATAAGACTCCCCATTCATGCATGAATTTTATCATTAGGAAAAAAAAAACTTGTATTTTCATAATTTATTCGAGTCATTTAAACAAAATATGGAACTCTAAATCCTTATATTCAAATGCTTCCATCCAAATATATCGTTCATAGCTATTTTTTATTATTTTTTTGGGTAATCAATTTTATGGATAAAGGAACAAGTGAAAATTTTTTATAAGCTAAACCTTTAAGCCCATCCCAAAATAATAATGCATGGTAAAAAAAAAAAGTGTTATTACCATTTCTCATAAACAGTTTATTAGCCCTCATTTCATATTTCATATCTATCTTATCTATGGAAAATCAAGTATCTCATTGATCACTTAAAATAAAATAAAAAACAACCTATGTTGCTTTTTTTTTTTTTTTTTTCCTTTTTACTATATTGATATTGCTTCTAATGATAATCTATCTCATTTGTGCATTTTATCTAAATATATATGTACCGGGAGAGGCCCTGGGCCCATTGGGCCTTCAACCCCAGCCTTGTGATAATGTACGAGACGGGGCCTCAGGTCCACTCGGCAATGGGCCCCCATCTTGAGTTACACCACGTCAACACCTAACATCTCCAGTCTGAGCATACCTCAACACCTGGCAAACCCCCCACTGAAGGATGCTACTTCTCGGGTGTACCAAGTCCCAATAGTTCAATATTACCTTAGGGAGTATCGCTGCCGAACAGCCATTTAGAGGCAGGAACCAGTTCCAATGCCATTGCCACAATCCCCAACTAAACCTCCACTAAGACCACTTTGGAGCGATAGAATTGGATCCCCATATCCTCTAATAGTCACGGATAATCATAACATCTTTACTAGTCTCAGCCTATAAAAAGGAGAAAAGAATGAGGAAGAGAGGTTGGCAATTTCAGATGGAAACACAGAGAGAAGAGAGAGACTACCACGAGAAGAGGAAGAGAGACTTAGAGAAATAGAGGACCTTTCAGAGTCCTAAGTGATTGCATGGGTCTCAAAGTGCAGGATCACCCATAGTAGGCAACTCAAAGCCCATGAAACAAGTAGATTGTGAGCCCAAAAACGTTAACTGTCGTCTATGGGAATCTTCTACAAAGCTGTGGTTCTACTGAGATTAGAGCAAGAAAATGTCCGGAGGCCAGTCAGGGAGCTACACTGAAAGTGGCTCTGGGATGTCTTCCCAGGGATCTACTTAGCAAGAAAGAAGGCAAAAGAGACGCGAATATAGGGAGCATGAGCTGGAAGAAGAGCAGTCTGGCCTTGGGGACAAGTTGTATCAGACTCACCAGACAATGTCGAGCGCTTTGGAGCAACGGCGTGTCAATGAGCAGGGTAAGGAACTTGAGTAGTTACGAAGGTTGGTGAAAGATTTGGAGTTGGAAGCAAGAGGGAGGCATCAGAGGAGAGGTCATGGGGAACGCGAGGAAGGGTTGGCTAGTGTGGGAGGTTGATACAAAACCGAGTCTCATCAGTTTGGTCCCCATCATCACCGGGATCGCTCGTGGTCATAGGAATATGCAGATATGGGTTCAACTTCAACTAAAGAGCGAGGGCCTAGGAATACCACCATGGTCGCTATAAGCTGAGCCCTACGCTGAGCTGCTCGATCACCATTCTCTAGGGACATTGAGCGAGCCTCTATGCTAAACAAATTTACGCGGTCGCCGTTTAACTCTTACGACAGGAAGACGGACCAAGTAGAGCATGTACGCCATTATATACAGATGATGTCGTTACACGCCCATAATGATGCGTTGATGTGCAAGGTGTTTCCTTTGAGTCTTAGGCCCACTAAACTGAGGTGGTTCAATGGATTAAGGAAGGGCTCGATTCACAGTTTCGCTAAGCTGATCCAAGAGTTCTTTGTCCGGTTCACGACTTGCAGCCGAGTATCACAGCCAGTAGACGCACTGTTATCAATGAAAATGGGGGCTAGAGAAATCCTTCGTAACTACACTAGCTGCTACTAGCAGCTTTACAATGAAGTCATGGGGGCAATGAGAGAATTGCAGCAAGCACCTTTCGGTTAGGATTGCCCGAGGACTCCGAACTTCAAGTGTCATTAACAAGGAGGCCTCCTGAGGATATGAGGCAACTGATGAGGTGTATCAAGGAATATAAGCGGTTAGAAGATGACCGACTCCAAAAGAAAGGTAAGGCCCCGGTTGTAAGCAATCCTCGACAAGGCGGTTTTCAGCCAAGGCCTTGGAAGGATTTGAGGATTCAAGAACCGGAAGCCCGGGTAGGAGAAGAGAATGTGGCATTCAAGGAGCCAGTGCACAAGATCGTGGATCGAATCAAACATGAGCCATACTTCCGGTGGCCAAACAAGATGGGGGTGACCCGTCGAGAAGAAATCAAAACCTATATTGTACATACCACAAAGATAAGGGGCATACCACTGAGCAATGCAGGGTGTTAAACAATCATTTGGGACAGTTACTAAAGGCGGGATATTTGAAAGAGTTCGTGGTGGGCCCTAGGAACCAAGAGACTAGGCACGATGCTCAGCCACTAGGGAATCCTCTTCCCCCTTTGCTAGGAGTGATAGAAGTCATTCATGTGCCCCGAGGGGCACGTTGGCACCTAATACGAGGAATGTGTTGGCGATAGCGCCTGTGGGAAGCTGCACGAACAAGTGACCCCCCGAAAAGAGGCCGAGATACACTTAGGAGAGTTTAGCCTTCGACGATGATGATCTGGAGGCACAAGTTAACCACATGATGATGCTTTGGTGGTTACGGCTTGGATAAGTGGTTTCACGATAAAAAGAGTGATGATAGACCAAAGGAGTGGTGCCAACGTGATGTATCCTGACCTGTTCAGGAGGCTTGGACTAAAGAAGGAAGATCTCTCCAAGTATAATACACCTCTAGTGGGGTTCGACGGCCAGATGGTGATCCCAGAAGGGCAGGTTTCCCTTTCGGTAAATATGAAAGGTAAGGAAGTGGTGGTAGCCTTTATAGTGGTCATGTCATATTCTCCGTACATGGCGATCCTCGGCAGGCCATGGATTCACGCAATGGAAGCGGTACCATCCCCCTTGCACGTGAAGGTCAAATTCCACACCGAGCAAGGTATCACTATAGTGTGAGGTGATCAGCAAGTGGCCAGGCAATACTTGGAAGCTGCAGTTGGCCGGAAATCAAGCAGAAAGAATCAACTAAGGAGGCTCCCTTATAGCAATCACAAGAACCCTGAGAGGAAATAAGGGCTAGATATGCCGAGGACTTAGTAAAAGTAAAGATACTGCCAGATTGTGAAAGGAGTTTTCTGATAGGAGCAAGTTTAAGGGATGAAGAGAGGGTAGAGTTGCTGTTGTTTCTTGTATAGAACGTAGACGTATTCGCTTAGAACCCGTATAAGGTGCTCGGGATTGACCCTAAGTTTATAGTTTACAAACTCAACGTGGACCCTCTATACCCTCCTAAGAAGCAAAGACCTAGGAGATCAGCCAAGGAGCACGTTGAAGCCGTCAGATAAGAGGTTAAAAGGTTAAAGGAAGCCGGCTATAAAGGAGACGTTCTTTCCAGAATGGCTTGGGAACACTGTGGTAGTGAAGAAGAAAAATGACAGGTAAAGAGTCTGTGTTGACTTTACTAACTTGAACTGAGTATGTCCGAAAGATCCATTTCCCATGCAAAAAATTGATCAACTGGTAGATGCCACTTACAGGCACCCGAGGATGAGCTTTCTAAATACTTTTCAGGGATATCACTAAATTGCCCTCGCTGTTGAGGATCAGGAGAAGATGGCATTCATTTCCCTTGATGCCAACTATCATTATACCGTGATGCCATTCGGACTTAAGAATGCTAGAGCCACGTACCAACGAATGATGACAAGGATGTTTAGAGATAAGATTAGGCATACGGTCATGGTGTATATTGATGACATGGTGATAAAAAGCAAGTGAGAGACGTAGCATATTGACGACCTCAAAGAAGTATTTGAAATACTCTAACGACACCAGCTGGTCTCAACGCTGATAAGTGCGCTTTCGGAGTGGGAGTCAGTAAGTTCCTGGGTTATTTGATCACTAAACGGGGAATAGAAGTTAACCCCAACCAAATTGAAGCTGTGAAACACCTCAAACCGCCGAGCAGTCCAAAGGAAGTTCAGAAATTGACTGAAATGTTAGCTGCCCTTAATCAGTTTATTTCCAAATTCGTTGATCGGTACCGACCATTCTATCAACTTTTAAGGAAATAGAAAGGATTCCAGTGGGATGAGGAATGTGAAAAGGCTTTTCAGGACCTAAAGGAGTATCTAAGGCAAGCACCAATGTTGACAACCCCGGAGCCTAGAGAAGACTTATACATGTACCTCTCGGTGTCCGAACATGCTGCGAGCGCCTTGCTGCTGAGAGATCAAGGTGTGCAGTTGCTTATATACTATATCAGTAAAACCTTGGTTGATGCTGAGATGAGGTATTTACCGCTGGAGAAGTTGGTATTACCACTCGTGCACTCTACATGAAAATTGCCCCATTATTTTCAGGCTTACATCGTCTATGTGCTAACCGAGTATCCTCTACAGTCATTATTAAGGAGATCTGATTTTACAGGGAGAATAGCCAAGTGGGGGATTCGACTGGGCTCTTTTGACATTAGATATAGACCTAGAAGTTTGGTGAAGGGTCAGGTTCTCACCGATTTCATCGCAGAATTTTCCCCGAGGGGGGTTTGGAGATGGTTTGCCACATAGAAGTCCTCTCGTGGAAGGTATTTATGGACAGTGTGTCTAATGCGTTAGGGGTTGGGGCTGGAATCGTAGTTATCACCCCGGAAGGAATAAAGCTGGAGCACTCTTTTAGGCTGGGCTTTAGAGTTTCTAATAACGAAACCGAGTATGAAGCCTTGCTAGCCAGAGTAAGAGTTGTCTCGGATTTGGGTGCTAAGGAAGTGGAGGTATACTCAGATTCCCGATTAGTGATTAATTAAGTATGGGGGAGCTTCAAGGCCAAAGATCCCCAGATGATTGAATATTAGTGGACCAAGTGGCCAGAGGGCAGAACCGGCATGCCGACTCATTGGTCACATTAGCATCATCGGTAGCCGATAAGGTGCCCTGATTAATCAGGGTGGAATTAGTGGTCGAACCAAGTATTAAGACGGGGACAGGAGTTTCATAGATTACCACTGCTAGGCAATGTTGGATGGATCCTATCGTTGACTTTTTAGCTGAAGACCAAATACCATGTGACGACAAGGAAGCAGCCAGAGTGCGCCTAGCCGCTGCTCAGTACTGGTTATCTGTCGATCGGAAGCTATATCGAAGGTCATTTGAGGGGTCGTACCTACAATGTTTACACCCCAGCAAGATTGAAGAACTCCTTACCGAGCTACATGAAGGGGTATGCGGCAATTATGTTGGGGGACGTTCATTGGCCCACAGAGCGATGACTTAACAATTTTGGTAGCTACAAATGCAAAAAGATGCCATCGAGTATGCATAAAAGTGTGAGCAATGCCAAAAGCACGCCCTGACGATCCACCAACCTGTTGGGAATTTGAACCCTATTAGTATCCGGTGGCCTTGCCTAATGGGGGCTAGACATAGTTAGTCCTTTCTTTTGGGCAACAGGTAACCAAAGATTCATATTGGTGGCCGTGGATTATTACAAAGTGAGCAAAAGCGGAGGCACTGGCAAACATCTAGGATGTGGACATCAAGAAATTTGTATAAAGGAACATTATAACGAGATTTGGGGTACCAGAGTCCCTTGTGTCGGATAATGGATTGCAATTCGATAGCAAAGTTTTCAGCGAATTTTATGGCAATCTTGGCATCAGAAACTGATATTCTACCCCAGCATACCCATAGAGTAATGGTCAAGCTGAGCCCACCAACAAAGCCATTGTGGACGGTCTGAAGAAAAGGTTAGAGGGCGCTAAGAGAAAGTGGGCTAAGGAATTGCCCAGTGTTCTCTGGGCATACTGGACGACCCTGAGGAGGTCCATAGGAGAGACTCCGTTTTCTCGGTCATTTGAAGTGGAAGCAGTCATTAGCTGAGATAAACCTATGCAGCGCCCGGGTTTCAGGATTCACTCCAACCGAGAATGCAGAATCGATGTTCAGACAACTAAACGTATTAGAAGAGCACCGTGAGGTGGCAACCATTTGGCTGGCGGAATATCAACAGAAGCTTTCTCAAAAGTACAACAGAAGCATAAGGAGAAAGGAGTTTACCACTGGAGATCTAGTACTTCGAAGGGTAGTGGGGAACACCCGAGAAGTTAATGCAAGGAAGTTAGCCCCGACCTGGGAAGGGCCATAGAGAGTGACTATCATCGCTGGCGCGGAAGCATACTATATAGAAGACTTAGATGAAAGGACATTTCCGCGGCCATGGAATGCTCATAATTTGAAGAAATTTTATCACTAATCACCAGTACATGAGGGCCCAGCCTGAACATAATGTTGCATGTGCATATTATTAATATGAATGTGATGTTTATCCATGCTAATTCATTTTCCCGTCTAATGAACACGTGGAAAACTAATGATAATTATCCTAAGGACAGAAGCCTGCTTTTCGGTTTGATCCCAATCATCGAGCAGGTGGAAACCTTACATCGAATTATCCTAAGGATAGAAGCCTACTTTTTGGTTTGATCCCAATTACCGAGCAAGTGGAACCTTACATCAAATTATCCTAAGGGTAGAAACTTGCTTTTCGATTTAATCCTAATCACCGAGCAGGTGGAAACCTTGCGTCAAACTATTCTAAGGACAAAAACCTACTTCTCGATTCAATCTTGATTACCGAGCAGGTGGAAACCTTGCTTCAAACTATCCTAAGGACACAAACTTGCTTCTCGGTTTGATCCCAATCACCGAGCAAGTGGTCCCAATCACCGAGCAAGTGGAAACCTTACGTCAAATTATCTTATGGGTAGAAACCTGCTTCCCGGTTTGATCCTGATCACCAAGCAGGTGGAAACCTTGCGTCAAACTATCCCAAGGACAAAATCCCAATCACCGAGTAGGTTTAAACCTTACGAGGAATTATCAAAGGCAAAAATCTTTCTCGGGTCTGGTCTTCATCCCCAAAGCGGGACGAATTTTATCCAACGGGAATCATTCCCAGTTCTGTCCTGATCATCGAATGCATTAGTCCGGTTGTTGAATCCAATCTCTTGGACAAGGATATTTACCAACGTTAAACCTTCCCAGACAAGTCGACGTACGTCGAATTTGGTATTTATTGTTGAGGAGCCAATTCTTTCTAAAGATAGGCAACCTCGCCAAACCGACCATGGTCACTATACCTGAACAGATATAATCTCTCCTTGTGAAAAAAGATTGATAGGCTACCTGGACACTAATATCATGTATAAATTCAAAAATAAAAACAAGCAAGTTAAACACGGCAGGAAGAATAACTTAGTAACAATTCGATAAACACTCGTAAATAAGATTAAACCAAGTGTTTGTTAACCATGTCTAGATGATTGATAAAAGCGAATAGAAAAGAAAATTAAATCATTGTTTTGTCACCACAACCCGGTGACCCTAGGCAATCAAAGCAAATAAAAGCAGAAACTAAAACATTAGCGGAAAGTAAAAAAAAAAAAAAAATGCATCAAACTGTAGGATAGGTGGACGGGACATGAACTACATCGTCGACCTACTATCTTAATATACCCTCAGTTGGCTGATTGGCGAGTGGTTGTTGGATTGGCGTATTTTCGACAACGTTGAGGTTGCTGGTAACTTCGAGATCAATACTCTCCACATGAGTATCAATCGCTCACACCAGCTCCCTCATGCTGGGAATATCCTCCTCATCAACGGCAGCAGCCTGACTCTAAATGGAGTGGGGAGGGGCCGAGTATGGAATTTGCTCCAGATTCCCCAATGGAAAGTCTTCGGCCGCCCCCATTACTTGAAGGGCTGCTAGCCACCCCTTTCTGAACCCGTGAGACTGGGCTTCTTGAACGACAGGCTCTACGGAGTTTTCGGCATTTGTAAAACCTTCGTTGTACCACTTGTCTTCACAGACTTCGAGGGCCGCCGTCAGGTCAACGATCTTGTTAGCATTGGTCAGGTTTAAACTTGCTGCCTCCACCAGTTTAAGTTCCACACCCCCAAGCATGGCCTCTAACCTAGCCAACTTCTTTTCTACCACCTCCCAGGCCTTCTCGAAGGTTTAAGCCCTCTCTTCGATAGCCTCAGCAGCCTAACCCTTCTCCTTTGTTGTGGCGGCTGCATACCTTAAGGGCCTTCTCTCATTTGACATCCTCGGTAAGCTCTTTCAACCTTTCATCAAGAATGTAGGTAAGCTGTGCGGCCTGATGTTGTAATAATGGTTAGTATGAAAGCAAAAGGAGTATGCACAAGTCAAACTAAATGCAAAGGTGAGAAATTTACCGCAATAGTGTGCCATTGTAACCATCTGGTCAGCAACTCCTCGTCCCCCTCCGAAAAGAAGTGAACATCCTCGGGCAGCAAAAGGTCGTGCACCAAGCTCTAGGCCACTCGCCCCCCATGACCTTGGGCCCAAGTCCTTAAGCTGGTAGACGCTGGCAGAATCCCATCGCCAAATTTGAAGGTAAGCTGCTAACCCACCTCGATTAGGGAAGAAGATGCTACGCTAGTGCCAACCTGGCTATCTTGGGGAGTCGGTCGAGAAGCACCCTCCAGCTTTCGAATCGTGATCCCGCCCCGAGGAAGGGTCTTCATTAGAACGCCACCTAAGTTCTTAGGCGGTTGATCGACAACACACTGTCTCTTTTTGCTACAACCAGCAAGGGGAGGAGGGATGCAATCCTTGTCTTAAGGTTGAGGCTGGGCCGTGGGATGAGTACTGGACAAGAACCTGTCTCTTAGATGGACTTTGCGGCTTAGAAATACACGTTTGGCAGATTCATCTCTCATTAGTGCAAGATCCTCCGCGGTAGTGTAATAAAGGCCAAGGTCCCAAGCTTCATCGGTGGTAAGCGTACGCAGGAGGAAGTTTGCGTGCCGAATGTCTATATACGAGAGAAGTGGGCTGTCTACCAACAATGCCTGACTGAATGACTGCCAGGTAGTATACACCAAGTTGGCACCTAGTATCAAATGGGATGCTCGAAGTTGTCCATCCTTGTGTACAAAAATCTCTGACCTAAGTACAAAGTTAAGATGTCTAACGTGCACGACTCTAAGATCCAGAAAGAATCTTCCTCCTTCTGTAACAAATCAACAAATAGACCGGTTAGCATACATGTAAATGGCTAAGTAAAAGATTCGAACTTAAAATGAACAAAGGTTCTCTGTATTGACCAATGCTACACGGCGAAAACAGGCAAGGGAGCTCATCGGCAAGCCAGTTGCCACTCACCTGGGTAAACTCCCCGCCAAGTTCCTATTAGAATTGGGAAGGCAGGATATCAACCATACCCACATATCCCTAGTTTTAGGTAGTAATCGGTCTTAACTTTTCCGCATAGATGGTACATGAAGTTAATATCATGGTGGTTTAGTTGTAGACTAAATATTTGGTTTAACCTACTAACACAACTCACCACTCGGTAAAAATTAGGGAGGAGTTGGTCAGGACATAAGCTGTAAAATCTAAGAGTACTTATAATAAAAGGGTCCATGGAGAACCTAACCCCACCCTCAAGAATAGCCATTAAAGGGAAAAATACTGTATTTGAACCGGAATGCCTATGGAGTTCGATATCGCCCTCATGGCAGTAGGCGATATCAACATCTCCAAGAACATTAAAAGTTGCTCTAAAACTAGCCAAGGATGCTTTAGAAGAGAGGAGGCGAGAATAGCCCATTTCTAATCTCAAAGATTAAGGGTAGACCAAAAGAAAGAAGATAGAATAAAAAGAAAGACAGATGAACTTATTGTGGGCTCTAGGGAATGATGTTCTGGGCTGAAGAATGTGTCCAAGAGAGAAATGTGCTTGGTAGTGAGGGAACTAAAGAAGAGAGGATGTAAAAAGTGAGATGGGAAGTTAGGAGAAGCTATATATAGAGATTAATGCATTTAATGAGGCAGCAGGTGGGAAAAATCCCTCCCAACCTTTTTTGGTAACTCCCCCCACACGTGCGGGCGTGGTTCACGAACCTTCAGGTTATAATTACTAAAGTGACAACCTGGCGCAGCATTACCTTCAAGAATGCTTTGATAATCGCCCTATTCGCACAGCGAATGATGCTTGGGATTCTTGGGGGACCTTCAACGCTGCTTAGATTATCCTTGATTCATTCCCGGTGATCTGGCACGAATCAAGGGGAAGCTATTATATGGGGAGAGGCCCAGGACCCATTGGACCTTAAACCCCAGCCTTGTGATAACGTACGAGATGGGGCCTTAGGCTCGCTTGGCAATGGGCCCCCACCTTGAGTTACAACACCTGACATTCCGGTTTAAGCATACCTCGACACTTGACAAACCCCCCACCCGAGGATGCTACTTCTCGGGGGTACGAGGTCCCAGCAGTTCAATATTGCCTTGGGGAGTATCGTTGCCAAATAGTCATTTGGAGGTAGGAACCAGTTTCAGTTCCATTGCCACAGTCCCCAACGGAACATCCACTAAGACCACTTTGGAGCGATAGAATTGAACCCCTATCTCCACTAATATTCAAGGATAATCATAACATCTCCACTGGTCTCAACCTTTAAAAAGGAGAAAAGAACGAGGAAGAGAGGTTGGCAATTTCAGAAAGAAACATAGAGAGAAAAGAGAGACTACCACGAGAAGAGGAATAGAGACTTAGAGAAATAGAAGACCTCACAGAGTCCTAAGTGATTGCATGGGTCTCAAAGTGAAGAATCATCAATAGTAGGAAACTCAAAACCCATGAAACAAATAGATAGTGAGTCCAAAAACGTTAACTTCATATTTTTGGCCTGCACAATATAAATCTCGAACCATAGTACTAAAATTTAGAACATATAACATAAGAAACTAAAAATCTTGCTTCATGTTGTAGCCATGTAGGTCACTAGTTTGAATATATCCTCCTTTCTTTTTAGAGCAAACTCGCTTTTTAAAAAGAAAGAGTGCTAACGTTCTTCTTAAGGATGAAGACAAAGGGTCATTTTATCTATTATCAATTAGTGTTTTTTTTTTTTAATACATGTATCATATCTACTTAATTTTAACCGTTACATTATTTTAATGGTTAAAATAATCATTTACATACTAAATAGAATGTGCACCATAAAATTATGCAAAAAAAAATTTAGAACACAGTAATGACAAATCATGTGACATTTTTTTTCTTCACAAGCCTATCAACAGCTTGTTTTAGGTCTCTTGTCATTAATACTACTTAGTGGTACTACCTAAAAGAAAAAAAGTTAACGAATGTTCTAAGAGCATCAGTTCAAAAACTATTTTAATAAATTTTTTATGAGAAAAGAAAAAAAAATAACTAACTTTTTTTTATTGTTTTTTTTTTTTATTTCTAATGAAAGTAATATTATAACTTTCCTGAAATTGTCAATTAACAAATCCTTAAGGGCACCTGTTAATAGAACTCATATCAAAATTATTACTCCCATGTTTTTTAAAGGAATTTATATACACCCAACATCAATGAATCTATATTTTTAGTTATTTTATTAAAATAATTTAAAAAATTCTTTAAAAAGCAATATGAATACAATCAAAAAAGATTATTTTATTAAAAAGCAGTGTGAACACAACTAAAAGAGATTTTTTTTTTATTAAAAAACAGTTTGAACACAACAATTTAATAATATTTTTGTTAGATATGAGCTGCGGTGCATAACCAAAAGTAGTTGTGCACTGTAGTTGTTGAGCAAAAAAAATGACTTTGATTCCACCAATGTAACCATATTTTGGTATTTAGTGGTGCTAAAAATAATAATATAGCTTTTTAACACCACCAATACTAGCACTATCGATATCTAGCTTAGTGGGTGTTGCAAGGCTTGGGAAGTCATTGGTCGTTTGGATTTTTTGATATCAGGTGTTGTTGAGTGTGGGATGTTGCTAGTTGCTACCATGGGACTCCCTAATGGACGATATCGTCATTAGCAGTATTGTTGTGCATTAGGGTGAGTTTGGAGAAAAAAATTTATTAAAACATTTTAATAGGACTTATTGCAAAATAAAAAAATTGGAATGTTTGTTTTATTTATTTTTCAAAAATGAGTAGCTAAAATAGAAGGAGTGGTTTTTTACTTTAAAATTTGGTTAGAGTTCGCAAAACCGACATTGAATGCTCTTAACCAAAAATAACATCACAAATCGTGTAATAAAGCTTTTTTTTTTTTTGGGGGGGGGGGAGAATAAGTTAACCAATTACGCAGATCCATTCTAGCCACAAGCAAAAGATACGAGTAGCTAACATAATCCAAAACTTGTGTGGACAATAATCAATATTCATCCGTTTGGTACATTCTAATTTCTTCACTTCACTCTACAACTAAAATATTTTTAAGAAGCATTGCCAAATCTAATGATGAAGGTGACATATCATCCAATTCCTTCACAAAAACTAAGGGCCGTTTAGTATAAGAGTTTAAACATATGTTTTCAATTTTTAAATAATATTACATGTATTTTTACACATTTTTTTACTCACAATTTTAGTAACAATTTTACACACTCACAAAAAAAAAAAAAAAAAGTGAAAGGACATAATTTTTGTACACAACCTTAATAATAATAATCGACCCCCCAAAAAAAAAATTCCATAACCAGACGTGTACTAGTTGCTCATGGTCATGGGTCTGGTCAATGATTGTTACCACTTATCTAGACCGTTGGTAAAGTTGCGTGGGTCAAATGGAAATTAAAAATTAAAAATTATAATAAAAAAAAAACATTAAAACAAAGTGTGCATAAATTGGCATCAGTACATCACGTGCTAAAGTGATAATCTCCATTAACCACTCCAAGCCAGTTCACACGAAAAAAGAAGAACAAGATGATATCAAAAAAAGAAAAAGAAAAAAGAGAAGAACAAGAAGACAGAGAGAGAGAGAGACACTCCGAGACAAGGTAAAAGTCCAGACAATGCCAACTCAGTGATGACCACACCCAACTTAATCTAAATAATAAATAAAATAAAATTGAATATTTTATATTCATCTCCATCCTGTAATGAGCAGGTACGTGCATCGAGTTTCCAACATCTTACTTATTATTTCCATCTTTTTTGTCCTACAAATAATTCTGTTTGTTTTTTGTTGGAATATACTACAGCATATATTTCTCATTTAACCTTTTAGCTAGGTCTCTGTTTGTGATTTTATTTAGAAGATCCATTTCCATACACATTGGGTTGTATATATCTCTAGTTTATCCATTGGATGCCAAAAAAAAAAATGGGTAGATGAAGGCTCAGAATAGAAGGTTGAGATATTTATTGATTTAGATATGCGAACTCAATTCAATCACCCATAATTTTAAGAGGGCTGTTAGTGACAATAATACTTACCAACCAATTAATTCACTCTGTCTGTATCAAGTGGATTTATGCGCGCGCGCATATATATATATATATATATATATATATATATATATATAAAAGACACTACTTTATTGCATTGTCACTTTACAGTTTACACCCCATCTGAACTAGATGCGTATCATAGACATCACACAACTTTTTCCAGTTGCAGACCCTGTATATAATGTGTAAAGTCATTGCTTGAATAGGTTATTGGATTGAATAACTGCCAAAACGATTTTAGATAGCAGAGGAATTTTTTTTTTTTAATTTATAATAATATAATTTCCATGGGGATAGTGCACCCATGCGTAGACAAAATAATTATTTGAGTTTGTCAAAGTTCTAAACTTAAGAAGCATTGTCAATTAATTAAGTGTTTTTTTTTTTTTTTTGAGAAATAATTACAATATGCTGCTAATCCTACAGTTCAAATTCTTCTCCTTCTAGACCCCTAAACACTTTATACATGAAGATGTATCAATTCAGTTACAATTAAGTGGTAAGTGTTAACATATGAGAAAAAATGAAACCATTGATAGAAATTTATATTTGTATAGGTAACTAGTATTGATCTTCTAGAAATCACATTCTCATTCTTAGAGTTTGTTTGGATTTCCTTATTTTGTTGAAACTAAAAACTTTTCGCTGAAAGTACTGTAGATAAAAGTAAAAATTAACTGAAATAATACAGTGCGATTTATGAATAGTACCAAAAAGTGTAGTGTGACTTACGAATAGTAACAAAAATAAGTTGAATAGTACAATAAGTTGGCAAAAATAATTTTTGTCAAACGGACACTTCATTTGAAATTTGATTTAAATTAAGAACTTAGGGCCTAAATATGATATATAATATAAATTCTAACAATTTCGTAACTTATCCAAATATCTTCTTTAATAATGTATTACAAATTTGATGACATCATCCAATTCTATAGAGCAAAATTACTTGGTTAATTGAGAAAAAAATCATTAAAAAAAAGAAAAAGAAAACAACATTCTCATTGTACATTTAATTTGATCAAATCTGATTTTTTTTTTTTGAGGTAAAACATAGAATCAAATCTGATTTATAAATAAAAATAAAAATATCATCTGATTATTTGATCAAATCTATCTTTGGGTTATATGCTTTCCCTATTCGTTTTTTTCTTCTTCTTAATTTTATGTTTTAAAATATACTAAATACTTGAATTTATGAAGAGTATAGTAAATCATTTATAATTGATATGAAATTTAACATACTCCATAATCATACAAAATATTTGATTTAATAGTAAGATTCACAAGATAAGAACCTAATGTAAAAGTTTGATGTATAGAAATACTTTTATTAAGAGACCAGGGAGGCCCCAACCCATCTCTAATTTCAATGACAAGAACTCAAGAAGGAAGATAAACAATGGAAATAGGCTCATCTCAATTATAAAAGGCAACCATCTTACAACATTGTGAGCCAAAAAAATTATATTTTTAGGAATATAAAATGAAATCCCAACAAGAGTAGGAGTTTAAGACATCTTTCAATTAAGAGAAGAAATGAGCAAGAAACCAAAGTGGAGAGGAGTGTAACTACAACAAGGCTTCAATAACACCTTTTGAATCCCCTTACAAAATTACATAATTGAGCTTGTGGAAGATTGTAAGTTTAATAGCTTGAAAGATTGTTTAGGCTTCTCCTTGAATCGGATCAATAATGGGAATAGGCTGGAATAAGCAAAAACTACATCCCCATACTCATTGCGACACACAACTACTATGAAGGAAGATTGAGATCTAATGGCAACATGCCAACATCAAAATTAATCTTCACCCATACAATATTAGGTGAAAACCATGAAAAAACAATATGGTATGTTAGAATACACCATACTGAGATACGATCCAGATAAGCTTTATTGATCTTATTTGCATCTATCCTTGGATTTGGAATGTACCATGTAAAAATGATCTACTTTAGAATCAAGTCTTCATATGTTATAAAAAAAGAACTAAAGCAAATAGTGTGAATTTGAATCCTTCTTCACAGGAGAGCTTCAATTATTGAATGGTATAACTTGAAGTTAACCTCTTCCATATTGTGCATATATATTATCGTATCAACAAGTCATGAAATGCTGGATCCAATGGGCAATCATTTTTGAAGAAATGAAATTCAAGTTTGACTGAGTTCACATGCAAACACCTAAGCAAGACTGCAAGACACACTATTCAAACCCTAGAAAAAATAGCTGACAGAATATTGTCTTTGATTCTTTATAGACTATAGAAACAAGAAAACCCTTCTCCCTAAAAGGTCGTTGATTTGCACAAGGAATGTTTTACTTTACTACTTCTTGCTTGGATTACTGTCAATACGTTAATTTATTTGATACTCTTAATATAAAACTGATTAGGTTGCTTATAGAAATGGGTTTAAAAAAATCAATTACTCTAATCTAAGACTAAATTAAACATAGATGAGAATCAACTTTTGGTGGCAAGGTTAATGAGGCGAACAAAGAGAAGCCAATTGGCGCAAATCTGGCCGCGATTGGCTCCAATAGCCCAGCCTTGGGGGAATCGTATAAGAAAGGTATTCTCATAATGAATTATTATTAATTAATTAAATAACTGACCAAGGTTGACACATTTCTCAACCTTGGGTTATGAATCTATGATTAAACAAAGGAAGCCCAATCCAGCCGCGATTATCCATATATGACATAACCCATATAAAACTTTTTTTTTTTTTTAATAATTCTTTTTCATTTTAGTTAGAGAGAAAACAATGAAAATACGAGATAATTTTTTCTATTTCACCCTATATTTCGATTCATGTCTGTTTTTGTTTTTTTTTTTTTTTGTACACTTAAAATTTTGTTTCCTTAATGACTATTAATTTTCTTTCTTGGTACTAGGAGAATATGAGTAAATTTATACAATTTACATTTTTTATGTTGTTATTTTTCTTTTCAACCAAACAAAAAAGTTTACTATTCATAAGGAACTTTTTTTTTTATCCCCATACTTTTTCATATATTCCCTATTTCTGTCCCCCCACATTTCCACCTCCAACCAAATACTATGATTGATGATGTGGATGGTGGACCAAATTGCTTGACTATCCTCGATTAGGATAAAGTTTAACTATAAAATTGGTTATAACCTAAGGCTACAACTTTATCCAATACCATTTACATTACTACATATTTTGAAAATTTAACTATAGAATTACATATTCTTTATGCTCTTAATACACATATCAAATTTTGTATCAATTGGATATTATTTATTATATAATCTATAAGTTTATATTTTATGCATAAGTTTAAATTACAAAAATTTGTAATTTAAACAATTTATCAATGACATAGTTATTGATCTTTAATTTTTTAGAAATTTTGCAAGTATGGAAGATAAAAGAAAAAAAAAATGTAATCTAATGGTGAATTTGTCAAAATTCACTTCTAATAGAAAGATATTGAGTTAAACTACAACAAATTTTGCAACTAAACTCTGTCTCGTTGATTATATATTAGAGACAATTTCACCATATCCTTTATTAAGGACCAGTTTGGTTGGAGGGGTGAAAAAATGGGAAAATAGTAAATGGGAAAGTGATAGAAAAGTGAGAGATTAGAAGAACTTTAGTTTTCTCTCATATATATTTGGTTGGGACTTAAGAGAATGGAAAATTTTAGAGATGAAAAAATCATTTGTTTGGTTGAAGAGAAAAAATAGAAGATAGAAAATATCATTTGTAAGGATGACAATTGTTACCCTACTTGACCCAACCCGATAAATAGTAGGGTCGGGTTTGGGTTTCTAAAATAAAACCCAAAGTGAGTTCGAGTTTTTGTAATACCCGCCTCGAACCCAAACTTGAACCCGATCGGTTTAGAATAAAAGTAAAATTACAAAAAAAAACCTATATATATATATATATATATAACTTATAACAAAAACCTAATCCTAACCTCTCTCATTTTCTCTCAATTATTTCTCAACACACAGTTGCCTCTCGCCACTCTCATTCAGTTTTAGCCTCACTGCCTCAACCTAGCCGCTTCCCTCCCTCACCCTTCACCCTCAACCACTCTCAGTCTTATCCTTGCATCACCGTTGCCGACCATACCCCAATTTGTTCCCTCACCTCACTGCCTCAGCCCAGCCGCCTCTCTCCCTCCATGTTTCTCTGTTGGACTACCTCGTTCTCCATTTTTTTTTGGTTCATTTCGTCTCAATCATTTGAGTTTGTGTTTGTGTTTGTGGTTTCTGTGTTAGGATTTGTGTTTGTGTTTGTGATTTTGAAAGGAAAAATCATAAATTTGAAATTTTTGTGTTTGTGATTTTGAAAGTGAAAATCATAAATCTTTGGTCATTGTTCATCCATAATTTCTTGGTCAGTCTTTTTATTTTTCAATCTTCCAATTTCATTCTTTGATTTTCTCTACCAAAGTTCAAATCTTTATTATTTTTCAACAATTTTTGTACATGGGAATTTCATTCTTTGATTTTCTATACCTAAGTATACTCCTACTAGTATTAAATAAAATAATAATAATAATAATGTTTCCCCAAATTCAAGCTACTTGAATCTAGGTAAACATAATTTTTTTTTTTTACTGGGCCACGGTTAGGCTTCAGGCAATCTTTTTTTTTTATATTTATTTACTGGGCCATGGATTGGGCCCAAATCATGGCATGGCTGGGCGGGGCTCGATGAGGTGGGTTTGGGGTTAAAAAAACTTGTTTATTAAACGGGGCAGGTTCGGGTTTTGGGGCTAGGCTGATCAAGTTAAGGCATAAAAAAATCTGCCCCGAACCCAACCCGTTAGCATTCTTAATAATTTGTATAAATTTACCATTATGTCATCATTAGATAAAACAAAATGTAATACATTATATTTTTATTAAAAATTTGTGTACAAATGGTCATGTCATTTGAAAAAAATACACACACACGTGTTCAAGAACTCAATTTTTTTTTTAAATTTATAAATAAATAAAACTTGATGCAGAGATGATAAAAGAAACAAATGAGCACCCAAAAAAAGAGCGAGAGAAATGAATGAGACAAAATAAAAAAAAAAAAAATACAAAAAAGGACATAAGGAAAAATGTTCAAAATTTGAACGTTACTCTACTAGGGCTTAGGGTATTTTTGTCCGAAAAAGCAAAGCTTGTTTCCATCCAATTTTCTCCCCAATTTGAGGAGATAGATAGTGTTTTGGTGGGCCCAAGAAGAAAATTGTTGGGTCCCATTATTTTCTTTTCCTACTCTTCTCCTCCTAATCATGCACATCTCTCCCTCATTTTCTATCCTCTCTCTTTTTACCCTAACCAAACGGACCCTAAGTATCCTGTTAGAGCCACACCAAGGCATAATTAAATAAATCAAAAGAATAGTTTTATAAGAGCTTGTATAGCACTTATTCTCAAGAGCACAATAGGGAATAGTTTAAATTTAAAACGTTAGGGATGGGCTAATATATTTCCCAAGTCTGTGATAGCAAAGATTTATATGAAGAATATAAATCCTGTCTCATCTCATGGTTCTCCAATCACAACTTATTGTGTATTTATTCAATTATTTATTTATTTTATAAAATAGGTAAAGTTTAAAATGGAAACAAAGCAAATACAAGGCATACAATAATTGGTGGAGCATAAATTGAAAGATAAAAAAGTGAAGCAGAAGATTTGTATTCTTATGCAACTTGTTGAGCAATCATCTAACTAAGGAGAAGAAGCTTCGAAAACAAGGTAATTTTTTTAAGTGATACAAGGTCCTTCTTAAATCCAGTATTGAAGAAAGAAATAGGAAAGCATGATTCACTCTCCATACCATGAACAGCAAAATAAAGAAGTGATTATTTGGAGTAAATTACGAAATCTGAAAAATAAATTTTATTGATATAAAATTTAAATTCAAAATATAAATGTAATAACTAATAAATTGGTATTTGTCTTTTTCTTTTTTAATCTTATTTGGGATGCGCTTCCTTTTGAATCTTTTGGCTATTATTTTTGTAATATTTCAAATTTTAATAAAGGGTGCACTTCCAAAATTGAGGAATAAATCCAATTATAGAA
Source organism: Castanopsis chinensis (assembly GCA_032878915.1). Taxonomy (NCBI): domain Eukaryota; kingdom Viridiplantae; phylum Streptophyta; class Magnoliopsida; order Fagales; family Fagaceae; genus Castanopsis; species Castanopsis chinensis. The sequence continues at coordinate 4,566,200 of JAVQMG010000115.1, read as the reverse complement.
GATATAAAATAGTTCGTTTGGTATTGTTGCATTTTAGTGATAGGATAAATTTTTTAGAGTAAACCAAAATAGTACTTAAAAATCTTACCCATTAATGTTGAAATGAGTGGATTGGATAAGAATTTGCCATATCTTCAATAATTTAAATAGATATCAAAATAGCAAGAGTCAATGTTTTACATTTTTTTAAAATTGTTTATATATTATTATTTAAGAGAAATATTATGTTCACAACAGTTTCATAATACTTTTAAAATAAATCATAGGCGGCAGTTTGTTATGGGCTGTTATTGATGGGCAAAGAAGTAACATCAGTGATAGATTCAAATTAAAAATATGTAACAATCTGCCATCTAAGATTTATGATCAAAGTATCATGAAAGTGTTGTAAATGTAGTATTTATTTTATTTTATTTTATTGTTGATGGCATGGTAAAGTCTAAACCACTCATTTCAAAATGAATGGATGCCATTTATAAAGCTCTTAGCAACTTTGTAGAATCTTAATCTGAATTTTAGTAGTAGAGTTTTTGGGATATAGAGCTTTAATCGCGTATTTCAAAGTTCCTATGTTTTAGGATTTGTTAACAAGGTTATCTCATGCTTGGCTATTTATGTACGTTAAATGCATTAATGAGAATTAAGCTAAAAATTTAAAAAAAAAAAATGTCTATTTCCTCTCTCAAGAGATTAGTCATCTTAAATTGACTAATTATCTTTTATATTCAGCAAATTATCCTAGTTCACAACAATGCATGAACACAATGATGTTGTATGCAATTTGCAACAAGAGTTGTTCTTTTAGTGGATATAGGAATGATTTGATGCACTATTGGAGCAGCTCGCTGCCATAGGTGTTGGAAATTGGCCTTAAAATTGCCTTCCAAATTCGTTTTATGTGAAGGAGGGGAGAATTTTGATGTCGAGGAGGAGGATTGTGATGCCAAAGATGTGGATAAACATATTGAAAGAGTTGGTGTTGTAGATTGGGATTCGCCACCAATTTTGTCAAGGAGACAAAATTGGACTCGATAAAGATAAAGTCATATGCATACAAAGCGAGCCCATAACCCACATCGTTGCTGAAGCTTCCTCTATTCAAGCACAAGAGGTTTTTGGTTTATAGAGGAATCATCAGGTAGTACAATTAGTTTGTTCAGTAGTAATACTTTTATCTGTTGATGAATGGACTATCAATCTCCCATAAGTTGATCACATTCAATAATATGATTTCATTGGGGTTGATGGAGTTCTATCAAATTTTCTTGGTGAGAACATTAGTATTACTTCAGAGAGATTAATGGAAACCATCCTTAATCATTTTTGAGAGATTTGGTTGAATGAGAACTAATAGAAATGAACAAAAGGTGCGCAACAATGTTGTTGGGTAAACTCTATAAAGAAGGCAATCTGACTATTATAAATGTATACATGGATTTCTCTATAAGATTTGATTCAGAAGGCCTGGTTTTGAATTTTAACATTTGCTAGAAATTTTTTTTTTTCTAAGTAAGAAGAATGAGAGGAGTAAAACATTTGTTTAGACCAAAATCTCTCTTACTGTTCAAAAAGAAAAGTCTTCAATTAGTACTTTTCAAAGTGTAAAATGCCTTCTTGAAAAAAAAAAGGGTTCAAATTACCTTTTTGTATATAACAAGTTTACAAGCACCCAGGGACAAAGCCATCCCAAATTGAAAATTAAATCCTCTAAATTAAACGCTAACCCAAAAAAACAAAATTGTCACTTGCCATCTATCTCAAATTTGTGATTGGCATGACACTTTAATTATTTGTTTTATGGGAAAGTTGAAGTTTTTGAATTTTGGGATTTGAGTATTATTGTACTATTTTGCTCCACTAGATTTTTGGTTTTTATTTATTTAATTTTTGTTGACTTTGTGCTTGGTTTTTTTAAAACTTTTTGTTTGGCAACAAGGTTTTTTAGTTAGAAGAATATTAGATATATAATGAGAAAATAAATAAGATTATCAACCTTATGGTTCATACTATGTTGTTCATGGATTGAATATTCACCTAATAAAGGTACAACTTTTTATCCACCATGATTTCTCTATAATAAGTAATTTCAAATACATTTATTGTTGACAAATAGGAGTAAAATTAGAGATGAAAAGAAAAAAAAATTCTGTTTTTCTAAATTATATGGGAAATGATTTTAACTTCATAAAGTTATTAAGTATCATGTGAAAAATTCATACACTCCCTCAAATAGAGTTGCCACTCACCTCACCTGAACCCTCCACAACACAAACAGAAGGGGCCAAGGGGAAATGTGTGAAATTTTTTCAGAAATTTTTGGTGTTTATAGTCTTATTGATTGTTTTGCTTTTGCATTGTTTGGTCGTTACACTCACCAAACTGTGGGCCTGTTGCACTATATTAGGCCAGGCAATTGTTTGCCTTCCTGGACAGCATTGTGGCTATAAAATTCTGGTTGGGCTAATGGCCTCCTCTTTTGCTTTTGGAGACATTGGGTACGCTTTAAGGTTACCAGCTTTAATACGAGCAATTAGGTACGCTTTAAGATTCACTCTTTTTAAGGTATTAAAAAAAAAGAATAAATCCTTTTAGAAAAAATGAGTAATCAACCCAGCCATGTATGATGTAACCGGAACTAAGCAATTCATCAGGACAGTAATTATTTATCTGTTTTTTGAGTGAAGCAATTTATTATTTATCAACAAAATTCTACAAATTAATGTAATTGTAGAATTGACAATAGTCAAGGGCTTCTTAGCCATTTTTTTTTTTTTTTGGGATAATTCAATTTTTGCGGTAGTGAGGTCTAAACCCTGTAAGTTTCCGTTGGTCACATCTAGCTCATGCTCATTGAGAAAATCTATATTCAAATTTTCCATCTGCATAATTATAAAAATAAATAAAAAAATAAAGTGTAGGATTGGGAATGTAGACTACAAGCCCCCACTGTAAAGTTAAGCAAATGATAAATGGGGTTTCTTCATGACACAAGTCATGAGAAACTGAACTTTTATTTTTTTCCATTTATATGTACAAAAAGATATGCTCAAAACGCAGCATCAATACGTACACAGAGAAAATTGGACTTTGAAGCTTCAGTGCATCAATTGCTGATGCTGCCAATTTCGAGCTATGTGGCAACAAGTGCCTGGATTCCCAATCAACTCAAATCGATTACCTTCCCATCAAGCCAAAAAACATTGAATCAATAGAGAATGATGAACTAACAAAACTGGCAATAACGTCGAGTGTTGATGTGAGGTTATTGGAATTGGATTCTTTGATGCAGCATCATGTAGATTGCCACAGGAGCACTCTCTGTTCCTTTTCCTTCTTTTTCTTCTTCTTTATTTAATATAAATATTTCACTTAGCACGGAAGGGGTGTATGAATGCAGAATTCATCTGCCATATCTTGAGTGAGGTAGTAACAGTGGCCTCAGTAGCATTGTTAAACAGAAATAGCCGAGCAGCCCCATAGATTGCCTTTGTCGGATAAACACGTGATGTGATGCATGTCCTCCCACCTTGAACAAAGCTTTCAACTATTGAATGATCAACCTGGATGATCATACATTTCCATGCAATATTAAGGTGATTGATCAAGTTGATAATGGCAAGATATTCATTTATGTAGAACTGAAGGTGAAAATAAGGCTCAACTTACCAGTAACCTCACATATAATTTTTCATCTTTTAGCACAGGAACATAGCCCCCATGAATTTGTTTATTAACATCAGTTGCCTCAGAAGACCTAAAGGAAACAATGAAGTATAAGAACATAACCAAGTCCTATTTGACAAAATTGACACACATTTCATTTATTTAGTAAACAAGCAGCAGAATTAGAAAGATGTGTAGAATACCTTGATTGATCAACACAGAAGAAAGTTGTGAGATTGCCATCAGTTCCTTTGGCAATATAGAAATACACAGGAGTTTGCTCAGAAAGGCTCTCATCTGCAAGAATAAGAAGTCCAAAGGGTCCTAGTGCACCACGTTGAGCAGCTCCCCGACTGTTGCCACAGCTGAACTCCACATTGCTTTGAGCTGTCCTCTCCAAAGCCTCCTTATCCAACTCAAACTCTGCGACAATGTCCAACTGTGCGGCTGATACTATATCTAGTGGAACAACTGATCCTGCCTTGACCTCTACTTTGTCAAACTCTTTGCCGCTCAATCTCAAACTATCTACCTCCTCCACTGGCCATTGAAGCAAATTGCTACCAGTCTTTGTATCAAGCAATACTGTCCTTGGAATACCCTGCATTACACAAACATTAAATCTTGTCAAGGAAGTGAATCACAAGAGATACATGCTGATGAATCCAATTTGATTTAAAAGGAAAAAAGACATGATGGCCTATGATTTAACTAGAAAGAAATCAGCACACCTGAACTGATGCCCAGCCCTTCTTCATGTCTGCAAATTCACTATCAGACTCTCCAATCCAACCCCACAACACCCTCCTTTCTTTCTGCTCGTCATAGAACGTCTTGGATGCATAAAATATCCCATAATCATACCTAATTCCAATACCAATATTGGGGTTGTCGGGAACCCATGTATCAGTCTTCTCATCATAAATCCCAAGTGCATAATAATCTTGTCTATCATTGTCCAGGCTGGTCTTCATCACATGCTTCACTCCAGGACCAGTAACTGATGTGTCCAAGCCTTTTCCAGCCGTCTTGGACACAGGATAGAAGTCCACACACTCCCACATGCCAGTGTCAGGGACGGAATGAAGCAATCCATCTAAACGCTCATAGCTCTTGAAGTCCTTAGTGTGGTAAACCAAGGTAATGCCTGTTGTGTTAACCCTGGACCCTATGGCAAATTTCCATTTCCCATCTGATGTGTACCAAGCTGTTGTTGGGTCACGAAAGTCATTCTTATTGATGCCTGGTGGTGGGAGAAGAACTGGGTTGTCAGAGTACTTGACCCAATCGATGAGTAGGGGATCAGACAGGTTGGCAGGATATGCAAGATTTTGAACCTGCACTGACTCATTAGTGGATCCAGTGTAAAGCATGACAACTTCGCCGTTGGGAAGGACTGTAGCAGACCCAGTCCAAACACCATTTATGTCATACCACTGATCAGCAACCATTGCTAACGGGAGGTGAAGCCAATGGATCAGGTCCATTGACACAGCATGGCCCCAAACTATGTCACCCCACACTGCTCCATTCGGATTGTACTGGTAAAAGAAGTGGTACCATCCTTTGTAGAACATAGGTCCTGTAATATTTTCCAAGTAGATTTTAAATTTAGTAAATAATGGATGAAGGCAAAATTGCACAAGATGTAAAAGATTCAACATATGTGATGACAGGGTGTGTAGTGGGGTGGGATTGGGATAGTTATTACTCGTTAGACTAGATTCTTGCTCCCTATTCAAAATTCTACTATTCGTTTTTTTAAGCATGTGGGATTGAATTCAAACCCCCTATTCTCATAATAATTTCCTGCCTCTCTTGTGAAAGTCATGTAGAAATTTGACAGCTGGTAAGATTTGACCAAAAGAATTCTAACAGTTCAACCTATGATGGTCTTCATCGCCAACCAACAGATACCAAGCAACCTGATTTTTCTTACACAGACTATGAAGACAAACTTTAAACCAGTCATGTTCTCACTGAAAGGAATAATACCAATACTATTAAAACTTGTAGTGTAAACTTTCAATATTTTCAGATTGGTCTAGCTTGTCCTAATGACCCAGATTCTCAGCTAGTTATACCATTGAACAATTCTATCTCACTATGGTAATAGAATATTGTAATGAACTAATTTTCTGAAACCTCATTCCCAAAATTTTAATCATAATAGTGCAATCATACTGTCTTGAATTGATCTTTCCTTTTTTTAATTGTTTTCAGATCACCATCAGATGTCTAGTCCAACTATTCAATATGTGGCAAATATTTATCAAGCACAAAGAAGGCGCCGGGGTGGGGGGATACTATATCTGGTTATATAAAATCTGTGATAGTGATAGCGAAGGCTCAGAGAGAAAATTAATGGTCTTACCGTTAGGATCTGAAGCAGAACCAACAGATTTCCCCATCAATGGCATGAAAGTCAAGCACATAACCACAAAAAAGGGACCAAAATCAGCATATAATAACATAATAAATCAAATAAAAAGTGTAATGATAATTGTTTAGTATAAATATTGATATTCTAGATGTCATCAGTGCCTGTAACATCACAATCCAACATGGTAAGCATGTAATACTGTAAACCCAGTTAGGCTAAGCATATTTTATCATGCACAGTGATTTATTTCTTCTCAAACCTCAATTTTTTTTTTTTTTTTGTTTTTGGGATAGAAGTTCATTTTCTTCTAAGTTTTTTATTTTGGAGAGAGAGTTTCAATCTACGGCATCCGCTCCTAATAATAGCTCTTTATTATCAGATCAAGACCCCAATCAATTTCTGGTGTAAGCGGAGATTGAACTCAAATTTCTTATATAACCACGAGAGATTTACTAATAGAGCTAACTAAAACCCACATTTTCTTCTAAGTTTAGTTGTACTTAACTTATTTTTTTTAAACAAGACTAACAATTGAAATAAGCTCATCAACCACGCTATTAGGCACACTTTTCCCCAATATAATGACATGAATACCTTTATCCCTATTATACAAGAATTTGAAATGTTAAAGAACGCTTTCTATGTCCAGAACCCAGAAGACAATCTTAACTAAATCAATATACATTTACAATAATACATGTATACGAGAGATCAAGTTCAGAATTTTCACAAAGGTATACCACCTTTTTTTTTTTGACGAATTAAAAAAAAAAATTGTAAAGAAACATATTCAATATTCAAAATGAAACATACCATTCATCCAATTCTTCTCAGGTTGGAAATGAAAAGATGTCCTCTGCCATGACAACATGCTATTGTTCCATGGATACGAGATCGCGTTGTGGTCGGCAAATACCCGGTTCGACTTCTCAGACACGCCGGCCGATACGCCACGTGACACGGGGTGCACTGGCTCCAATGGTATCGACACGGATGATGGTTCGGACGTGACTAACAAAGCTTCATCATTCTCATTTTCATGGACATTGTGTGAATTTCTTTGATCATTTACAGCAATGGCCAAAAACAAAGCAAGCAACAACAACGACAACAACAACCCAGAAAAGATTATGAGAGTCGCCTTCTTTCGTGGCCTACGTTTGTCTAAAGGTCCTTCAATGGTGGGAGGTCCATTGGGAAGAGGAGAGTAGGAGCATGGAAGGGTATCCTCCATTGTTTATATATCTGGTGTCCCTTGCTACAAGCAAAATGGCAGAGAATTTAAGCTGTGATCAGAAATGAAGTAAAGATGTGATTTTTGAGAGAGAGGAGAGAGCAAGGTTGTGACTTTAATGAAAAGTGACAACTCTTTTTTTGTTTTTTTGTTTGTTTTTTCGATGGAGGATCAATGAGGTAGCCGCATATGTCTATAGTGCTGGTTGGTTTTCTTGCTTGGCTGGAAAGAGCTAGAAAGAGAAAGAGAAAGAGAGATTTAAGAAATACTAGAAGGAAAGGAAAGGTACGTGTATCTATGAATCAGAATCCATGAATATAATAAATGCTTATATAGACGAGGAGGATGTTGCGGAATGCTAGATTTGCCAATTTTAAAAACATTGGATAAAATAGTTCCATGTGAGCCTCGTTGTAGGTAAAAATGAAAGGGTCATGCTTAAGGCCTATTGGGAATCCATTTAAGGAAAGTTCTAACACAAACTTGTGAATATCAAAACATTAAATGTTTTATTTCATTTTTCCATAAAAACTTTCTTTAAATGGAATGAAATGACTTTATTTTTTTATTTATTTTTTTTTTCTGGCATTGATAGGTCATGAATGCTTGGTGTCATAATTGCTCCCTCAATTATCTATATTTACTTGAGGTTTGGAAATGATTTTGCAAGCTCAATTTGTTTTTGTTTTTAATAGGTAATAGGTGATTAGTTAACTTGGGTATAGGGTGACATGCCATGGATATCAGCTTGGACCGCTCCATTATGCAATTCCAAACTTTTAAGTCCATTATTTGCCATGTTTTTACTTTTTACACAAAATTTTAATACACATTATACACACTTAGTTGAATATGTGCTTTTCTCTTTTATGTTCTTTGACACATGTAACATATGCAAGCTAGGTATCTAACTCTTCAGCAAAAAAGAAAAAAAAAAGGTTACGTATCTAACTTTTTCCACTCTGCCTCGATTGAAACAGAGGTGGACCAGGACATAACAACAACAATTTTAGGACAATTTAGACACGAAAGTGAACTCTACGTCACGTTTTAAGAGAGTCGATAAAATAAAATAAAACAAATAGAAAAAACTGCTTCTTATTTTGGGTTGAAATTAGGCGAAACCAATTGATTACAAATCCACATATTACTAACAGTAGCAAGATAGACTATGATAAAAAGAAGAAACAAACACCTGGCAACAGCAAAGAAGATGGAAGTTGAAAAACTGAAAAAACTACATGTTAATCAAACAAATTTTTATATCAATAAATATATTTTAATATGAAATTATTGGAGAGAGGTAATGGGGGTTTCTTTGATTAACGGAGACGCCACATTTACACAAGGATAGAGAACCAAAACAAACACACTTCATTGTTGGTATAGAATGGTGAATTTACACGTGTAATCTAATCACTCAAAAAGATTTGCTCCACAAATTTTGTTGGGCAATCATTTCCCTCCAATTTTTTTAGGTAAGAAGGTTTTAATAATTTACTAATTGCTAAACGCTGACTCAGATTGAAAGTAGACTAACATTTGAACTTGGACCACCAATTAATTTTGTCGTATTAAAATAAATGCAATTACTAAAAATTGTTTTTCTTAGGATTGAATTGAATCACAGAGGAAGTTTCAGCCGCATGCAAAGTGATGACTAAGCTTAAAACCATGTTAATCTAATCCAATAATAGAGTAAGTATGATAGTGATTCTCTATCTCCTACTATTTTCCCTTTCATTATTGACAAAAAAAACAAAAACATATTAAAACCCATACAACCTAAATCAGATCATATTATTTTGTTGTTTTTGTAATTAATCTTAGCTATCTTATATGCCCAACTGTTATGTCATGTCTCACATGCTGGGCCATCTCTGATCTCGCTGGTTCCACATTCATATAATGCCTCTCCAATGAAATTGAGGAAGAGATGAGACCATTCTCTTACCATGTGCTATTGCAATAATGCAATATAATATAATGGATCACCGATTTAATCCTTGACTCCTTGTCATGATTGGACCTCCCAAAATGAGTTTTATACTCTTCACACATTATTTATATACATGTCGGCATTCTTTATTTATTTTATTTTTTTTAGAGAGTTTCAATTTATAGCAATAATTTTTTATTATTAGAAAAGACATCAATTAGTTTTTTGGTCTCAGTAGGAATTGAATCATAGATTTCTTATTCAACTATTAAAGAATTTTTTTTTTTTTTGAGAGCAACCATTAAAGACTTTAGCTAACAATACTCATTAAAAAAAAACTAATAATAAGTCAATAAATATAATATTTTCATGTTTTTTAATAATTGTTACATAACATGTTACTATTAGTGTAAAAAAATTATGTAAATAATAGATCTATATAAAAGTTATGTTGCTTCAATAATAATTTATCACGTTAGTTATAAAAAAAAAATGGTGAAAATTTTTGTGTTTCTAAGTTACTGATTATTTACATCATACATTATATTTGGTGTTTTATTTTATTTTTAAATAATACAAATTTCCAACTTTCTTTAAGCAAATTATTGCTCCTGCCACGTCGTACATAATTTGCCTGGTGAATGATGTGGCTTTGTTGCATTATGATCCAAGTGTCAGGTTTTGGAACTCATTCACTCTGTAGAATGAGGATAATAGATGTTTGCTTTTAGCTTTTCCTTCTAATTAAAGTCATACCTTATATTTTAATTCGTTTTATTTTTATTTCGAATTATGATGTGGCGAAAGATACACCAAGGAAGAAATGCATTACCGTTCAACCAAACACGTTAATCTTTTTACTTTTTGTATGTCAAAGTGACGACAAGAATGGCCCATGCAAACATGACGAAGAATAACTTATCCAAACTAATTGATCAAGCTAAGACTTATTCAGCAAAAAAAAAAAAAAAAATGATCAAGCTAAGACTTCAAGGGATTAATCTCTCTTATAAACATTATAGATTCAAGAAATATTATCATAAATTTATTTGTATACATTTGAATGAAATGTAATCAAATTCCAGTTGAGTTGCAATGGCGATTCTTTTTTTCTCTTATGTTGGGGTTGTTTTTACTAGAAGCAAAATAGAAGATGGTCATTAAAATCGTTATGGGTTCTTTGTCTAAGAGACGTAGGGGTCGTACCAATTGAAAAATTCATTAGTTAGATTGGAACTTTTCTTCACTAATCATTTTAAAAAACATATATTGATTCTTTAGTTTTGCGCGCAACAAAATAACTGAGATTATTACACTGGGGAAAAAAAATATTTTTCCCTTTTTTTTTTTCCTCTCTTTTTACTTATTTTAAATTGTTTGAAACTAGTGATAAAAGAAGATATATGTGCATTTAGTATAAAAATTATCTTATTTACATGTGGATCTTATAATTATGTAGGGAGCATATCTTGTACGAGAGAAAATGCATACATTTTTTTTTTTTTTTGATAGGAGGAAAATGCATACATTGAATGCTAATCCTAAATTAAGCAGCCGTTGCCTCTCTTTCATATAAAACCTTATAGTCGCCTCCTCCATTATTGCAATAATTAAGAAAATGCATACATTGAATGCATAAAATAATTAATGCAATAATGGAGGAGGAGACTATAAGGTTTTATATGAAAGAGAGGCAGCGGCAGCTTAATTTATGCATTTTGAGGCCAAGCCAAAAATTGAAAAAAAAAATAAAATAAAATAATTCCAGTGATATTGACCCCCTCCCCAACAAAAAAAGTTTAAGCTTTTTTTTTTTTTTTTAATGATGTTTATGTTTTGTTGATTTGTTCTATTTTGTAGAGAGAGAAAGAGAGAAGGAGAAAGATTTCAGCTTCTATGTCACAAAATCTTCTCACGGGTTTTTTTTTTTTCTTAGACTTTTTTTCCTGTATTTTTTGGCTATATTTCAGGTATAATTCATTGGCCTCCTTTCCCGAATTGTTTTCACTTATTTTTTCCCTTATATTTTTTACTATATTTCAGGAATAATTTATTGGCCTCCTTTACTGATTTTTTTCCTTATTTTTTGGCTATATTTCAGGTATAATTTATTGGCCTCCTTTCTCCCATTTTTTTTTTCTCTTAAATGTTTTTTTTCCTGTAATATAGTTAATTTATTCATTTTACAAAATTAACCTTTTAAAAAAAGAAATCAAGAATAAAAAAACTTACCTAATTAGATAAATTTGAGGGCCTTATAATTTGTGCTAGTCCCTTATAAAAATATACATTAGGTTTAATTTTACAAAAACAAATTTATTGAAATTTTAAAAAATTATTAATTTTCACTCAACCTTTTTTGTTATTCTAAAGAATCATATATATCATTTATTAGCATTTATTCTCTTATATTGTAGGTTTCAATTAACTTAATTAGTAAAATTTCTTAAATAAGAGATCTAGATTTAAATCTCATCTATGTCAAAAATCAATTGATGCATTGTCTTTAGACGATAAAGAGCAATCATTACTGAACAAATGTTATAAATTGAAATCCTATGATATCTATACTAAGAAGAGAATTCAAAGTAGGAGTCTAAAAAAAGTAGGAGTAATGTTAGGGATATACTCATTCTCACACCCAAATTCACACCTTACATTTCCCCATCTTCTTGCTATGTTAAATTTGCAACCTAGTGGTAATCTTCTACTTCATTAGCAAGAAGTTACGAGTTTGTGAAGACAAATTTGTGTGAATAAAAAACTCTTTTGTTGTTAAAACAAAAGTTTTAAATTTTCACTTATAAAAGTTACAACTTATGAGAAAAATAAAATACAAAGACCAATAGTGATAACTCCAACGCCAATAATGTTATATAGTCTCAACCTTTGGATGAATAAAATGACTTTGTTAGAGAGTGAAGACAAATAAATGTACTGAATATTAAGTAAAGGTTGCTTTAGTCATTTGACTTAAATATTATAATTATTAAAAAAAAAAATTCCTCTGAACACTTTTAAGCCAATAAATAAAACAAACTCTCGTTCCGTACACAAATGAGGGAAATTTGAAAAGAATAGATTTTGAAATATCTAAATGTAAAAAAAGAATAAGAAGTACCGTAAAAGGGCGATAATTGAGTAAAAATGAAAAATGGATCATATATATCATAAAAAAAAAAAAAAACAGAGAACATAATTTATAATTCTTAAACCACCCTAATTCAAATAGTAAGGCAATGTGCTAACTTTGGCAATCATGCGTTGGATTGTGATGCCCTCATTATCTATCTTCTCTTTTCCTTCCCCCATTGCTTATTTGTCTACATCAATTCAAGTTTTTTTTCTTAAAAAAAAATTAAGAAAAGCAATTTTGTATAATTTAAAAGTTACCAATTAACGATTCAACTTTGTTTTAAACTTTAACTTTACTAAAGCTGTTAGTAATCCAAATCTCGAAACCAACAATTCAATTTTTTTAATTTAATTTTTAATAAAGTGTAATACAAAAAATACAAACTGAATTTGGAAATTATCACAAAAATTCAACCATAAAACTAAATATATGAGTATTTAGTTCCCAAAGTCCTTGGTTCCACTGTTTTGTTTGGGAAATATCATGACAATAGAGAATAGATTATATCTTATACATTCAGAATAGTGCATATACCTTAATTGGTGTTGTAAAAGGAATTTTCTGTAATCACACTCCAATGAGAACATTAATCAATAGAAAAAGAGAGGCAAAACTTCAGTCATGCATGAAGCTGTATTATTTATTAGTTGCTGCACAAAACATGATAGTACAAGAGGAAAACATAACATTTTATGTCAAACTTCCTGGGCAGCTTTGACCGATTGATTATTCATACCAAGATTGGAACAAAACCGGCTCTAAAGATTATATTAAAATTAATTAATGCTAGTCACCACCTATAAATTCAATAATATTGTAAAAAAGTTATGATTTACGTCCTACTTCGGGGAAGAGAGAAAAACTCACCATAAAGTCCCCACTATGCATTATTTTGCTCGCCCAATTTCCTTCTTTGTAGCTCCATTAGTGAGAAGCAAATTTCTTCAAGCATGTTTAGCCATTTAGGGTTTCTCGCTGGAGAGAGAATAGAAGCCGTATGTTTAGTCATTGAAAGAGAAAGATTGAGTTTTTGATTTTGGAGAGAAAAGGAGTTTTTATTTTTTTAACATTGCTGATGTGGCAAGCTCTTAGAAAGTATAAAAAAAAAAAAATCCGTAATAATCACAACCCGTAACATTCGGATGCTCAAATATGGATATAAGATAACAAAAATATTAAACTAATCTAAAGTCAAGCCTTATCACCTGTATTTGAACATATCTCATATCTTATAATTAAGTTATAACAATAAAGTAAAAAACTGTTATAAAAAAGGAAATAAAGTAAAACACTAACTAAAACGTATTGCTGTAAAACACAAACTGAAACGTTTATAGTGCATTCTAAAAAAATAAATAAAAATTATAGTGAAACATTGAAACGTGTGTATATATGTGTATATATATATATATATATATATGTGTATATATATATATATATATATATATATATATATATATGTGAGGACCCGAGGATAACGGACCCGAGGATCATTAAACAACTTAAATAAAATCCCACTTAGGTCGGGGGCCGAGGACCCGAGGATCTGAAAACAGTCATCATAAGCCTCCACAAATATCTGGAAACATTAAATGCTGGAGATAAGACTTCCTGACCGTAATAAATAAGGAAACGACAGCTTTACTCTCAACATTAATAAGGAAGTGACCTGAACAGTGAAGGGGATCTCTAGATATTTTACCATCATTATACTCTGCAAAGGAGACTACAAGTGTCACCAAAGCAAAGAGGAAGAGAAAGGAGATGAAGGGCCGAGATGATAAGAACAAAATGTATAAATAGGAGGAGGAGAGATAAAGAGAAGGGGGGGCGAGAATAGAGCAAAAGAAAAGTACTGCCGAAGAGAGTAGAGAGATAAGAGTTTGAATTGAAAGGAAATAGTACCAGAAGAGTCCTCGGGGCCAGTATGTTTCTCTGTTGTGTGTTTCCACCTCTACAAAACTTTATTGTTTTGGGCCAAGATTCGTAGTGTGCCTTAGCCATCTATAACTATAGTCTGAGCTTAGGACCATTAAGGAAATTTGGACCTTACAATATATATATTGACTAGTCACTGATCCATGCCTTGCACGGAAACTTAAATTGATTATGAAACTATACAATTGCATAAATTGCTCCTATCTGACTTGAATTTGTGTTACAATTTGATAAAGAAGTTAAAGCTTAAAATATTCGCAAATCAGAAGATTCATTGCCTAGGAATTGTTGAAACAAAACAAAATATATATGGCTACACAATAAGAAAATATAAGAGAAATATTAGTTATCTTCAAAAGAATTACCTATGGTATAGTTGTTGAAATCTACCAAACATGTTCAGATATTGCTAAAACTAATGCAAAAAGTCAGATGTTAAAATTCTAAAATGCCAAAAAATTAATTTTAAAAAATTAGAAGATTCTAAACCTAAAATTATTGAAACAATAGAAAAAAGTATATGACTACAGTCATTACACACAAAAGAGAAATATAAGAGAAAGATATTGAAATATGTTAGATGGTTTCATATAATGCAAAAAGTAAACCCACAAATTCAGATGAAACTAAAGAATTAGAAAATTCGGTGTCTACAAATTATTGAAACAAAATATAAACAAAAAAATATGTACTATACATAGAGAAATATAAAAGAAAGATATTCTACCCTCAAAAGAATAAGTCATTGCTATAATTGTTAAAATCTGCAAGAAAATTTTAAATGTTACAAAAAATTAAGTTTTTGAGTTTGAGTTTAAGTTGAACTTGTTAGAGAAATAAAATTTCACTCCTTCTTAAGTTTGGACTAAAACAAAAATAATTTTATTTAAATAAAATGATAATTTTATTTAAATATTAATGATAATGCTAAGTTTGAGTTTAAGTTGGACATGTTAAAAAGATAGAGTTTCACTCATTGTTAAGTTTCTATTAAACAAAAATAATTTTTTTTTTTTTTGAGAAACCAAACAATAATAATTTTATTTAAATATTGTGCTGACGTGGAAAATTGTAAAAGTTTCAAAGGTTTCGGTTATATATATATGGGACATGCCCATGTATACAAAAAATTAGAGGTGTGCAGAAAACCCACCGACCCGCCAAACCCGACCCAATCCAACCCAACCCGCCGGGTTGGGTCGGTTTTTAGGGCTTGGTAGGTTGGGTTGGGTTATAATTTTTTTTTTTTTTTGGTAGTGGGTCGGGTTGGGTTTGGGTCATAAAATTACAAACCCACCAAGCCCGACCCGACCCACCCATATTTTAATATATATTTAAAATATATTATATATTTAATAAATATTTTTTTTTAAGTTAAAACCTAGTTGTAGAGTTTTTCATCAATTCTTACAAACATATATAATATAAAATCCTATTACTTTCTTTAATATATATTTAAATATATTATATAATTAATAAAAAAAATATGTGTTCAATTTAATAATAATAATAATATAAAAAAAAGTCCAACCCATGGGTTTAACCCGACCCGACCCGACCCATGTGGATTGGGTTGGACATATGTGATGGGTCGGGTTGAGTCGAATTTTTTTTGACCCACTATGGTGGGTTGGGTCAAAAATTTCCCTCAACCCGACCCAACCCGACCAATGCACACCCCTACAAAAAATTTACTCTCTTGCACCCTGTACTTATCACACCAGAAACTGGATCATGCCAATTAACCGGAACTATAAATTAGGATTGCTTCTTGAGACCCTTTGTGAGGAATTTCGCTTCGAATATAACTGGATTTGCTTTTCCACATTGTTCGACTTTGATATATTATTTTTGTTATAGAATTTTAGTTAAAGTAGAATTTTTGAGCTCTTGAAACATATATCTAATAGAATTTTACTTAAACTAAACTATAGTATCACTTAATAAGATAATTACAAGTTAAAAAGAAATAATAAATATATAAGATATAAAATCTAAAATAAAAAGAAAAAGAAAATAATTGTGACGTGGAAAAATTATGGGAGCTCCAAAGGCTCTTTATATATATATATATATATATATATATATATATATATATATATAAAAGAATAAATAAATAAAAACCTTGAACCAAGATCATCAAAGTAGATTAAAGAAGGTTTTGTGTTGTACCTTCTGCGGACCAGAATTCTCTCAAGACTTTGCTAGTTTTTCTTGCGATCTTCTGGGGTCGTTTGGTAACATTGTTTTAATAGTGTTATTTATATTTTTTGAAAATATTTGTAAGTGAAAATACGTGTAATGTATTTTAAAAATTGAAAACATGTGTTTAAACACATGTACCAAATAAGCCCAAATGCATCGCGAACTCAGAAAGCTTCCGCAGTCCTATTCCCAAACATGTTCATATCATCATTTATACTTAATTTGGCTCCGCAAATCTTAGGGAGTTAGTGGTTACCTAGAGAGAATGGCCCAATGACACCTGAGAGTCTGAGACTTGAGAGCTAAGAGGGAGTTAGTGGTTACCTAGAGAGAATGGCCCAAGAGATAGTATTTTCTGGAAGTTGACACCTGAGACTTGAGAGCTAAGAGCTAGAAAATCTTTGAACTGTATGTTTTCACACAAGTACACTACCTTTTAATTTAGGAAACTTATCTGATATAATATTTGGGAACACCTATTTGAACTTTCCGATAAGAAAGCAATCCAATAATAATATACCTCAATTTATCCACATCTCTTTATTTAAGTTTCAACATCCTATGGATCGGGATTCTGGAACTCAATTTAAATTTTAACCCAGTTAGTTTTTTGTTTTTGTTATTAGTATTATTATTATTGAGAAGAAAGGCAATGGAATTTTAAACCTTACATGTGTATCCCTTTAGGGCAAACGAAATGGCACCTGCCCCAGACTCATGGCTCACCTCATTGAGGTTTGGACTTGTTAATGAGATTCAAGTTGGCAGTCGCTCCTGGTGAGCATTCTTGCCCATTTGAAGTCGCTAAAAGCAACCTTCTAGCTGTGCCCCATATTTGGTTCAGATGAGACTAAGTTTTTAGGGTCCGTTTAAAATCCGCTTATTTTGCTAAAATTGAAAACTTTTTGTTAGTACTATTGATAAATGTAAAAGCTAGTTGAAATAGTACCGTGAGACTCATGAATAGTATCAAAAAGTGTAATGAGACTCATCAATAGTAGCAAAAACAAACTGGATAATAAAATAAGCTGACAACTAGGAAGCACAGAAGCGGCAAAACGACTGTAGCACCCATGTCCAACGCACAAGAGACGCCGCTGCCTGCGTGTCGGTGCCACGTCCATTTTTTTTTTTCGTTTATGAATCGCACCAATGTGGTGCAGACTCGAGCCAACGCAGCGCTGACTTGGGCCGTATCGCCAAAATGAGGGTGTTTTCTGATTCAGGCCAAAAAAAGAAAAAGAAAAAAAGATGTAAAACACACCGTTTCAACTTACTATATCAAACCCTAAGTTTCACTCAATTCACTCATCTCTCAGTCTCACTCATCTTTGCTCTCTGTGCTTGATGCCTTTCGCCGACCTCACCGACTGACCCACTCACTGAAAACTTCACCAACCCACTCGCTGCAAACCTCACCGACCTACTCACAACTCACAACATCATAGGTCGCCTCACTCCGTGCTTCCTAGCTCAACTCAGGCCTGTATCATCAATCTTCACTTGATTTGATTTTTTTTTTTTTTTTAACTGTGATGTTGTGATCTGATTTTTTTAACTGTGAACTGTGATGTTGTGATGTTAATAGTTATTATTAATTTATATAATTATTATGAATCTGTGAATTGTGATGTTAATAGTTAACAGTTATTATTAATTTTTTGGTCTATGTGATCTAATTTGGTATATGTTTATATAATGTGAAAAAGTATGCTTAGCAATATATTAAAAATATAAATAATAATTTTTTAATTGTCACACCCCGCCGCACCCGCACCCACACCCGCACCGGCACCCGCACCCGCACCCTACTTTTTCAAAAATTGCCGAGTCCCACGCCCGCACCCGCACCCGAATCTTGAAATTCACCCGTGCTTTATAGACTGACAAAAATAATTTTTACCTAACCAACACTTAATGGATGAATAGGCTTTGAGCATTTCAGATACCCAAGACTCTAAACTTTTATCCTTCACCGTACTTTTAGGGGAGCTTTCATCAAGTTTTTTAAATGGTTATCTCAGCTTGGAATTTCTTCATGGTTTGAAGTAGTTAATGGTGTCAACCAACATGCTGTTGGTATGTGTGGGATGGGATTTTGAGAAAAACGAAAGATGACATAGAAAAGGAGTTGTGCTAGGACCACATAAATGGCCACAACTCGCCCACGTGGCGAGTTGTGACCAATGTTGTGGCCATTTATGTGGTCCTAGCATAATTCCATAGAAAAGAGAAAAGAAATAGTACCTGTTGTTGCTTGGTTGGCTTAGAGCTAAGTCAGCTGACAAAGTGTACAAGAAAAGCCACTTAAGAAGGAGGCTGAAAAGGGTTAATATTCTTGTATCACTAATTTATAGAATGTTTATGATATCTAATGATTTTCTATAGTTAGATTTAATAGAAATGAAGGATCTAAAAAAGTGTAACTCTTATAAAGTTAAACTAATTTATCTCTTTTTTTGTGTGCGCTCACGTGCACTAATGATTTATATAACTTTTGTTGTAGCCATTATAATAAAATGACAACAAATCTATAAACATAGTCACGTAGCCCTAGTTTTGGCCTTTTGAGTGAATCACGTAAATCTAAGTGTTTGTGTGTACTTGTTGATCTTTTAAATTTAAAATTATGTCTCAATTAAATAAATTAAAAAGTAACATATTTTTAATTAAAAAATTGTGTATGTACACTTCAAAAAAAAAATAATAATAAACATAAGCCAAAAGATCCAAAACAGATGAGCACCCCAAACCCCCCCCCCCCCCCCCCAAAAAAAAGAAGAAGAGAGAGACAAAAACCAAAGAAGAAAACCAAATAAAAAAAAATCAAAATAGATGGGTAAAACAGGTTAAAAACCAAAGGAAAAAAAAAAAAAAAAAAAAGGCCAAAGAAGAAAACGACAAGCCCATGTGAACTTTGCACATGGGTTTTTTCCTCCACATAAATAGGAACATTTGTTCCGTCTCTTTTCTCTCCAATTTTCTCGTCGATTTGGAGATAGAACATTTTGGTGGTGGTGAGCTTGAGAGAATACACTAAAACTCTACCAATTTTCCCTCGTCTCTTTACTCCAACCAAACACCCACAAAAACCATTTTTTCTCCACTCTTCTCTCCCTCTTTTCCATTCTCCTAAAAACTCTCTAACCAAACAAATCCTAAGTCATATGTTTAAGCCCAATTTTAAACCTACTTATTGGAGTATGAAAGGCACATTAAAAGTAAACCTATAGAGGGTTTTTTAGAGAAGAGAAAGTTGTGTTTGTGTGCAATCAAGATTCTCTCAATTTTCCATTAAAAAAAATCTCTTAGTTTCACTATACCGGAGATATCAAAGTAGATTTAAAAATCATTTGGTGATCAAGGTTGAAGTTATAGTGCTTACCACATACTTGCTGTAGTGAAGAAAACCTACAAGAGGTTATTGAAGTCTGTTGGAGCTTTGGTCGTAATTGTGGGAAAGTTATCCATGGAAGCTATCCACAAGGTTGAAGAATCCACATGTTTTAATGAAGTGAAAGGTTTTTATTTATTTATTTATTATTATTATTTTTTTATGTAAGTTGTCTATGGGTCAGTAGAGTCTAAGACAAGATTTTTCCTTAAATATAAAACTTCTCTTGTCATAGTGGATTTATTTTATCGGGAAAAGTTTCTCGTAGTGGTTTTTTTCTCGGAAGTTTTCCTTAAATTTTCCATTTTGTCATCATACTATCATCTCCTTGTGAATGAGATTATACTATTAGTACACATTATTTAGTTTGCCTTTACATGTTTTAAATTACCTTACTTGTGAATCACATATTGGCATAATCAGACTAATTGAACAACTTTGTTAATTCACTTGCAATTTAACAACTGGGATCTAAATCTAACAAGAATATAATATGTGGATTCTAGTTAGCTCAACTGATATAGTTTTTTATGATTAAATAAAAGATTTGAAGTCAATCCCCGTCTACACCAAAAACTTATTGGTGATTTGGTTTAATGATAAAGAGCTACCGTTAAAAACGGATGCCATAAATTGAAACTCTCTTAAAAATAATAGAATATAATATAGTCCAGTTATTCATCAATCCAAAGCCATGCATTTTTCTCTCCTCCAAACCCCTCCTCCCCCTCCCATCTTTCCAGTTCAGAATATATTCCTTTTTTTTTTTTCCGTTGACAATTACCTAGGAAGTGAATGACACAAAGTGATTGGACATTGCAAAATTAGATCTGGTCAACAACTAGATCATTCCTTAAATTATTCGAAATTTGAAGTTTGGGGTCCCAAATTTCAACAGCTGAATTCACAAGTCACAACAGCAGATCAAGCCCTTACGTGGCAAATTTGGTGTCCGTGTCACCCATGCATTCAATCCGTTTCTTCAATAACCGGGTTTCATGAAACCCGGCCCTTCAACCCTGGTTATGTATCCCTCACATGTCTAATTTGTTTACATCTCACCCTAAAATCCTATTCCCAACAATAAACTGTCAAACTTCCCCAGTAGACTTTAATAGCATTCATAAATATTTACTCAAAACTCTCACTCTTGGCATCTCGTCAGATGTTAATGTATTGTTAAACACCTACTCAGCTGCATTATCCTTATTCATAACACAAACTACGATTTAATGGGTACTACAGAAGTCAACCATTCCCGTAAGTCAATGCTATTGCATGACATTTCAAATACAGAATAAATGACATTTTTTCCTTTTTGGGTGAGAGTACCATATAGTTGGAATGGAGCAGCACTGATAGACAGTCAAAGTTGTTGGAATAGGGGCATCAAGGTTCTTGAAAGGTGTGTGATAGAGCACAAATATACTCAAAAGCAAGTGATCACATTATGTGATTTAAAAATAAAAAAAGTTGTAAATTAAGAGTGAACATTCATGTCTAAATCAACAGCTTTGCAGGAAACAAGTATTGCTAAAAATAAACACTGATTTCCAGGTCAGAGGAAAGTTTGAAAAAAGGAAGGGGAGGAAGAAAAATAAAAAGCACTTAAATTCACTGTTTATTCAATAAAGAGAAGATCTGCTTAGCAAGTGATGAATACACCTCAGACATTTGGGGGAGGCCAAATCTTCCCAAACAACTCTTCCACTCGCTTGGCTTGATTAACATAACCTTCCAGTCCACCAGCCAGAAGGTCTACGGCTGCCGGTCCCATAGCTGATGCAAGGCTTAATTGGTCCCATTTCACGAGCTGGACATGAAGAGATGATTGATTAACCATCTAAGAGTATTTAGAGAAATCAAAGTTGGAGTGCCTAAGAAAGAGGCCAGGGTACGGGCAAATGAGCAGTAGTGTTTTAATAGTCTGGTTCGGATTGATTTCCACCAACACAATATGCTGTTGTCAGCATAATTGATTAAGTGAACCTTCACATAGCAACCATGAACTGCTTTGGCTTCTCTAAATGATACCATCTCACTACAATCACTATGGTGGCAGTGATAGAAGATGTATAGTAGTTATGACAGTATAGGAGCGATAGTAGATGTGGTATAGTGATTGTGGTGAGATGGTAGCACTGATGAGGTGATGGTGGCAGCTATTGTTGTAGTAATAGTAGAACTGTACAAGTGCAAATGGTGATGGAAGCAACGGTGTTGGATGAGGAGATTGTGTTTAGGACTCAGTGTGGCCTTGGGTCTGTGTCCTGTCTAGTGCACTGGAGCATTAGACAAAAGCCTTGCTCTCATGTTTAAGTTTTCTAAAAACCTAGACAGGGGGAAAGGAAGTCTTGGCTGTGTTCTGCGGCCCATTTAAGGGCTAGTGATGTGGTGAGGACATTGGTAAATAATTTTTTTTTTCAAGAGAATACAAAGGTAAACCAATACGATAACTTAGGTGGGCTTGGAACAGCAATATCGTTAACTATTTTTTTTCTCTATCACTGTTCAATACACATCCATAACTAAGATGGGATTTTGAGACTGCATTTTGTGACCATAAAGTAGGTAAATTTGGCTCCATTCCTCACAATTTTTATCACTAAAACAATGAAACTCCAAATGCTTAAGAGGAATATGCAGTGAGAATATGAAAAGAAAGCAGACCTCTTCTTTACTGAAATTGTATAGGGCTGCAGACTGTGGAGAAAGTCTTCTAACAAAGGAGTACTTCTCATCAGGAGCAGTAACAGAGTCTTTGAGAGATTGTAATACCTTCAATGGTGCTATGATGTAGTCAACCCTGAGCAATGACAAATAGAAGCATCAAAGGTTATTCCAAACATGAAACCTGTCAAGAATTTCCTTATATTTATGATAAAATGTCATATGGTTACCCCAGAAGACTAAATAAATCCTGCTTGTTTCGGACTGCAGCAGCCATCAACTTTGATTTATGTCCATACTTGTGAATGTAATTATAAGCCTTTGTCACCTGCAGGGATGGATATAGAATGTCTAATTCAGTCTCCTTATTATTTTGTTTTTTATTTTATTTTTTTACTTCTTATTTATTTTGATCTTCACGGTTTGTTAGTGTAGACTCAAGTCAGTTGAGTGATCAAACACAGTACCAGAAGTCTAACTTATTAAGCAGACTTTGTATTAATGCTGAAGTAAATGCCCTCTAGGATTAGCTTCAAAGGTTGTAGGAATCATGCTTTGAGGTTATGAAACCATAGAGTATGAAACACTTCATGCTGTACACAGATATTGCTAGAAACGCATGTGGTGCTGGAAAATTGAGGTCCCAATAGCTTGAAAATGAGGGAAACCTGGTTGGGGGTACTATGATCACAATTCACATGCATTAACCACCAATTACTTAGGAAGCAGAAAAACTTCATTTGGGGGTCATACCCGTGTCAGACACTTGACACGCCTAGGACACTTCTGCATGTGTGTCTCAACCGTATCCTTTTTAAAAAAAAAATAAATACAAAACACAGTCAGGATACAAGAACAAAAGGAATTAAATACCCTTTCACAAAACAAAGAGAGCATTCATGCTCTGAATAGCAATAATGCATTTGAAAATTAATAATTATATTTATTCTTGGTTTGTATTCTAATTTCTAAACATCCTTATTAGTCATGTATTTGCTTTACTATCCATTATTACTCTTAATTTGATATATATTTTACATTATATGAAAAATAGATGCTTAATAATATAAAAATATATAAATGATAATATATTTAATAATTATTTAATAGACGAGGCCTGCCGTATCCATGTCCTGTTTTTTCAAAAACTATCGTGCCGCCGTTATGTACCCGTACACAAACTTGTACCCGTGTTCGTGCTCGTGCTTCTTAGCCAATTATAGCCCCTCAGCACCAAAATGGGGTAATATAGTCCATTAATGTTAAATAGGTAAAGGAAGAAACATAGACATGGTAGGAAAGGCATAATGACATTTGATTCTAACAATCAATATGCTCCAGATGATGCCAAACAATTTCAAATGGAGGATAAAGGGGAAAATAATAAACCAAAAGGCTCAGCACTTAGGAGTTTGCCTGAATACAGAACCAAGTGTGGAAAACTTAAGAATCAGAACCCAGAAAAAGGAAATTTTCCAATTCAAATTTTCACTTCATCAAAGTCTGTCTTACATGTTTATTAAAGCCTCTTTTAAATAGGCTTTCAGACAGTACATCAATAAAAAGGGGGGGGGGGGGGGGTGGGAGGTACATAATTCCGCAAAATCCTCAATCAAGAAAAATTACATCAATGGAATTTCAAATTAGCACTAATCTTGTTGCATCTTGGTGTCCACACCACCAGGCCAAAAAATTATGAACTAATATTGGTTTTGAATACAAAGTGAAGAGCAAGATAAAATCATCAACAGATGGCAGAAAATGAATTCAGAAAGTAGTATGCTGAAAGAAATAGTATTTCGCAAGATAACATGATGCTGTTGAAAACAATAGTTGGACAATAAGTTTCAGTAGGTTACAAAATTCAAAATTAATACCATGGAAGTTGTTTAACTTCAATCTAAATGTCCTTTTCTTCCTCTACTTTAAGTGAGAACTGAACCTACAATATCTCCTTAGTCTCTTACCACCTTAGCCGATGCACAGGGCCTGTCTAGAGACAAGTTTGCCCACAGTCCCAAAAACAACCCCAATATCAGATTGCAAAATTACACGACTCATAAACATAAAGTGGTTTCTTATAAAAATACCGATAAACTGCAGGTGATTAAATCAACTAAAATCTTGTTGAATGTTTTGAAACAATTGAAATATCAATAATTAAATCAACTAAAATCTTGTTGACTGTATTGAAACAATTGAAAAATCAGAATATCAGTGTTGTTTAACTAACCAAAGCCAACCCTGGATCCTCGCCTCTGCTGATAGCAGCTTCAATCTCAGGGTCGCCAGAATGGTTGCGTGCCCAATCCTGAAGGACAGTGATTGCATTTCAGTAACGACCAAACTAAAGGTTCTATAAACAACGGAAATACACAATATTAATAGAAAATTACCCTTAAACGACCCACAAAAATCTGAATAACAGAAGCACCAGCTTGGGCCGCAGCTGCAGCTTGAGCAAAGCTGAAAAACAGATCAAAACATAAATGATTAAGAAAGATCACTAAATGTAAAATGTTGATTAAGTTTAGTCTGCCTACAAAATGGCAAAGCTACTTAATGACAAGCTCATTTCCTTAAATGATGATTGAAGCAAATCATACATTAGCATTAACCTTGGGAAATATCAAATGCTGAGAATAAAAATGCATTCACATAACCTCTGTAGTAGCTTGCGCTACCCAGAAATCAACATCATAGATGCTAAGCAATTTTAACAAACAACAAAGATATATGAACACATAATATGGGGAAATCTATCACCGAGCCGCCAAGGAGAAAAGGAAAAACCAATCTTGTTGCTTGGTGCAAACATAAGATCAACAATGAAGACCCAAATATTGACTATATAATCAAGAAAACCTTCAGCATACCTCACCTGGTTGCAACACTGTTCAAATGTGTGAATTTAATTACAGTGTATTAGCATACAATCTCACTTTCCAAACTTAGAATTGGCGACTAATCATTATAAATTTGTTCCAGATAAAAGCACATATAACAGCAGGAAGACAAGCTTTTAGTCACCATAATCAAGTCATATCCTTTTTTGATTGTCGTAGTGAAGTTTCAAGGTAGCACCATCATACATCTTATTGTATACCTGTATACAAAAGTCAAATGTGTCTGTATTCCTTCAGATTCCAGCAACCTTGAGGCCTCTATTCCCTGTATAAAAGTCAATAAATTGTGGGCCACAAAGGGATGAAAAGATTCATTAACCTCCATGCTTCAAGTCTCAAAGAAAGTTCTTAGATTGCCAATAGAGACATATATTGCTAAAATACTCACTTGCCAAGTTGAAGGAATTTTAAACAGCAAACGCTCAGGAGGTACATTAATTTCATTGTACAATTTCAACAAGTCATGCACCTGCACAATTTGATCAACAAAAATTAATAGTCCACATTAAGGTAATAGAAAAAAAAGGGAACGGAGACAGATTTCCATGGTAATTTAGGAGAATGAGCAAAAATTATTGAAGATACAAAGTATACGATAAAAAACTGGAGGCAAAAACATGCAGGATGTCTCTCACATGCACAGTGTGATGCAGGACAATGGAACTATTAAGAAGGGACTTGGTATTTTAGGAAACAAAAAGAAGAATGATAGGATTAGACCAAAGAATCACCATCTAGGGTTTTCTTGGAATCACTATCTAGCAATAAAAAATAGAAAAATAAAACCCAAGAATCATCACCTAGGGTTGCTTGAAATCACCATCAAACACGAAATAAAGATAGTAGCCCAAGAATCACCACCTGGACTTACTAGGAATCATCACCAAGATTGACATGAAGATAGGAGCCTAGGAATCACCACCAAGCACTATAGGAAAACTTCCAACCCAAATTTCACTAGTCCATGATAAATTGTTAGTGAGTCCATAGGCTTTTTATAGGGTTCCCAAATTACATTCAACATGAAAATAAAATAAACTCATAATGAGATGACAAAAGATATGGATATGAAAATCAGATAGAATTAAATCCACTAATATCATCAATTAGCATCACTCACGATCAATCAGGTCTGTAGGATTTTAATTGGATAATATCCATGTCAGTGTAATAAGATTAGGGTGGGAAATCTCTAATCTATAAAATCAAGTCTGGTTACTGCATCTAAAAATTGGCATCCACAGAATTTTGGTCGAGCATTAAATGAAGCTGCTTGAGCAAACACAGTAGCAGCGAACAGTACAATCAGAGATTTTACCTAAGTGTTGCCTTTGGACTGCTCAAGCCACTGAGACCTGCTTGCACGAGCAATTAATAGCTTGCTTGAGCAAGCCCTTCAGATATTGTTTAACTCAAAGCTTGCTGAAGAAGCCGGGTGTATAGATTGCTTATTTCATGTGCCATGAGGTTACTGATGGGATGGGAATTTATTGCATGGCCAGCAGCTGTTCCCTTGGGTCAAAAATTAAGCCAGGCATGGGTGAAAAAGCAGTAGTGGCTCTTCTCTGCTATTTTGGGCTTGCAAGCAGAGTATGAGAGATTCTCTACTAAAAGCTCTTGTGCTCCTTGCACTGGATAGAAAAGACCATGGGAGTGCCTTGTGTGGGGTTGTGCCGTTAAGCCATTCAAAGAAGTAAGATTGGCTTGAAGCTCCTGGGCCATTGTTTTTGTATGGCACAGGTGAGAGCATTGTGAGGGGAAAAGAAAATTTAAATGCAACAAGAGGCAAGGGGTATTTCTATGGGCTGGGCTGAGCGAAAAGGAAAAGGAGCACCGAGTAGCATTTTTTGCTCTTTTTGTGCTCTTAAGCTTTTTAGTTGAAGGGTAACCAAGTTGAGAGCATTTTCACCCTGTGCTGAACAAAAGGAACCCCTATGGAGAGAGCATTTTTTGTGTACTAAGCTTATTGATAGAATTTCAGCCCGTGCTTTTTAGCACCAGAAAATCTTCCTTTCTCTTCCTTAGTTATTGATCTTGTACCTTATTTCCACATACCCTTGTCTTAGCCAAGGTCCTAGAACCCATGGCAAGTTTCTAATAAAATACCCCTTTCATTAACGATCTTACCTTTGAATCCTAAATTTAAAATTTGAGAGATTGAAATCACATAGACAAATTTTCAGTGAGGTTCAATGCAGAGTCAAAGGTTCTAGTTGGAGGAGATCACTACACAGCAGCATTTCAGAGGTTGCATAGAGTCTAGGCTAGGAAAAATTTTGTAAGTCTCTGACTTTTGTAACTGTTCCTTTCATAGTGGATGTTCTATGGACCTGCCTTTGTCCCCGTAGGGGTTTTTCCTTTGGACAGTTTTTTCTTAAGTTTTCCACTTCATCACCAATCTCTAAATGACTTTCTTTATTGCTGTTGATTTGATTGCATAAACTGTGGTGTGTGTGTGTGTGTGTGTGTGTGTATTATGCTGGGTGTATAATTTTATTTGTTGAGTTTAATCGACAAATTTTTCATCTTCACAAGGCTAAACACGAAGGGGTCTAAAATATATTTTTCAAGGTCCATCGAAATCAATCAGCGTGAATAGGTCCAATTTGGTTGTCCGCACCACAGCGAATCTAAAATGATGAAATTTTTTTAAAAAAATAATTGCATGTCGAGTATGGAGTTTGAGTTCTATAGCCAAACTATTTCTGTCAGCACCATATGCATTGCCTCACATGTGATGCTCAAGCCAACTAGGCATTGTCTTTCTACGTGTTTAAAATGTTACAAGAAGCTTATGTTTCCCTTAAGCAATATTTCTTGGTTCTTTCAATTTTCCATTTTGCATCATTTGCTCTACACAAGACAACACCATTAGTATTCATGTGCAGAAAGAAGACGAGTCATGTGCAATTTCAGAAAGAAAAAAAAAAGGCTTGAACTTATATGATAGTTCTCTTAAGTGGAAGACATCAATTTCTTCTCAACAACTCTTCTTCTTTTTTTCTTTTTTTTCAGATCTCATGTTTCTGTTTATCGCAGCATGGTCCTTCCTTCTAACTGGACTTCTTGATGCACAAATCTATTTGAAATGAAAGAGGGTTTAAAAAGTACAAAAAATTTTAAATTTCATACTTTGCCTGCACCAATGATATGGTGATTTTAATATCCCTAAATCTAAAGGTCAAGATATTAAATGTGGAAGACATATCATGAGAAAAAGAACAACTCTAGATTGCCATCTACCCAACCAAAATTCCTTCAAGAAAGTACAGCATAAATGCGTAGCTAGAGATTGAATTAGCAAGCAATGAATGATTGATGGAAATTGAATACGAACAACCAAAGTCATAAATAGTCTGATTCAAATATGAATATTTAAGCAATTTCTTTAAAACAATAAATTACAAAAACCAACCTTCTTGATAATGCCAAGTGTGTCATAAGCAAGGCGTGGATCCACTTCAGTTGAAACACGACCAGGTACTAGTTTTGCCAAATCACCGCCAACATTCACTAAAGCCTAAGTGTCCATGAGCCATAGCAAACCATCTTGATCAATTTAACGAAACAAATACATTTCTCACGATCAAGTTATAAGAAAACAAACCTTGTTAACGAAACATGACAATCTCAAATCAGCGTTTTCTAGCCCATAACAAGTGGATTCCGCCAAAGCCATTTCCACAGCATTCTACACAAAATCAAAATAACTAATTATAAAAACGATATCCTAAATACCAAAATTGAAAGCCTAGATTTTGTTTTTCTATCTAGTTTTCAATGAGATTGAAGCCTTACTCTAAATACTGTATCAGGAAGGCTACATATACCCAAAAGGAGTGAGGAGCTAACGGTAGCTGCTGTTGGAGGAAACCTAAATTTTGAATAATAACAAAACCATCAATTCAGGCATTACCTCTTCACTTTGATTGCTCAGAAAAATATTAAATTAAATTAAATTAAATAAACTTCCAAGTCTTATTCTTCCAATTGTGCTGCCTTCCTAATAGTAATAGTAATAGTAATAACAACAATAACAATAATAAATAAAGAAGATTATTATTATTATTATTATTTTAAATCATTTGAGGGGTTTCCATATTTTTGAAGTAGAAGTAGAAGTAGAAGAGAGTCAAATTAATACTAACAAGTAATATCAATTTTCCAAATTTTAATGTTGGTACTCTCAATATTGTCCGTACAGTTTCATTTGATGACCATAATGAGTAAGCAATGACATGAAGGAAACAGAGGAATTCAACGAAAACTAGTTCCAATTCCATTCTTTCTCGAAATAGTGTACCTCTCGAAATCATCGAAAATGACAGTGTCAGGAACGATCTCACTGAAGCTAGACACAGCATCCAATTCCGTGTTGGAACCTAAATAAAACCACCAATCATTTTCAACAACAACAACAACAACAACAATGTTTAAATAAAAAAAAAAAAAAATCGAGATTGTAACAGTGAGGATCTAAACTAAATAGAAGAGATATTGACCGGTGTCGAGCGAGGACGAGGAAGCTCGAATTAGCGGAAACGATTTCCGAACGTTGTTGAAGACTACCAGATTTGAAGCTGTCGACCCAGCTCCAGGTAAAAACCTCGACCTCCCCTTCTATCAATCAGTATCAAAAATCAAAATCACTCATACATGCATTCATAGTCGTGCATTATATACATACATAGAATCATAGATGACACATAGAGAGAGAGAGAGAGAGAGAGAGACATATGCAAACCTGGAGAGAGGAAGAGAGAGCAGAGAAGGGCGGAGATTGCAAAGTGAGTGACATTTGGAAATTCAGTTGGGAATAGGAGGGACTTTTACTCTCTACTTTCAACTGATGCGGATATGGATCCCACAGATATATATATATATATATATTTATACACCCTCGTTACTCACAGTGTGGAATATATGGTGTTCTTATAATTACCAATGTTTTGAAGACAGTCAGTCTTAACATGTTTGTAAGAGACCTATGGTTTTTTTTTACCGTATTTTAATTTAATCTATAACTTTTCAATTGTATCAATTTAGTTTATAATTTTTTAGTATCGTGTTAATTTAGCCTATGCTGTTAACTCTTTGATGAAAATTATTGATGTGGCAAATAACTAAAATAAGAAATTAGTTTACCTTGACGTGACAATAAACTAATTTTATATTTTGGCCAATTGCCACGTTAACAATTTTAATTCAAGAGATAATAGTAGAGACTAAATTGACATAGTATTGAAAAGTCAATAACTAAATTAAAATATAATACAAATGATAGGTATGAAATACGTAATTTACCTTTTTTATATAATAAGTTGATGGATAACATTATTGAGGGAGCGATTAATGGGTGTTATAAGATCTTTTGTTAATAAACTATCTTACAAAAAAATTTATGAGAAAATATAAAAAGTAATTAATGTTTTGATAACTTTTCGTATTTCTTATAAAGACGGTGTCAAAACTTTCTTAAAATGGTTTATTAACAATTGTCTTAAAGACATTCATTAACACAACATTTCTAGTAATAATATGCCATTGCCTTTTCTTTTAAAAATGATTGAAGTGAATAATAATAATAATAATAATAATAATAATAATAATAATAATAATAATAATAATCTATAGTATATTAGCATATAACAGGATTCCCGCTTTGTTATGAACTTTTCTAAAGGTCAAAAATACCATATCCAAGAGCCAATAAACTTTTCATACGATATTTTAGGAATAGGGTCAATATCGCCATAATATTTTGTATAAAAATCCATTTCTTAGGGTCACAAAACTTGGGACAAACTGGTAAAAATACATGCTTACAAAATATGACCACTTTTCCACTATTCCGTATCTTCAAAACAACTTTACTTATGGTTTCAAAAAAAAACAAAAAAAAACACCTTTACTTATCTAAAAAAGAAAACAAAACAGAAAACAAAAAAATAAACAAAAACAAAAACAAAAAATAAACAAAACAAAAACCAACGTTAAGTGAAAAGCTTCCCAGAAAAATTCTATCAAAAAAAAAAAAAAAACCCACATTAAGTTAGATTTTAAAAACCTTATCCTTATCCCATAATCTATGTAGTTTTTATTAGATTATTTTAAAGAATTTCCACTTGTTCACTTATCTAAGTAAAATTATTAAGTTTTAAAATCTTAATTTTAGGTTATAAAATCTCTTCTTCTTCTTTTTCTTGCACGGGTTCAATTCTATATAATAAAACAAAACAGCATTTATTTTAACGTGTTTCAATTCAAATATCAAAATATTGACATAAGTTAAATACAAAATTTTCTTATAAGAAAAAAAACGTAGATACAAAATTTTAATATTTAAAAACTGATAACATCTCCTTTATCTGTATGGTTTGTGATCTATTTTGCTTCTTTTATTTATTTATTTTTATATATAAAAAAAAAACTGTGTATAATCTTGGAAAAAATGAAATTACATAAATATTACTCAAGGAAAATTTAAAAAAAAAAAAATATATATATATATATATATATATTATTCCTTTCTTCCTTTGCTCAGTTAAATTTACTTTGGATTATGTTTATGGTTGATATTTTGATTTCTTTCTATTTCTTTTTTTTTTTCTTTTCTTTTTATACATTTTATTAAAATAATCTTAATTTTTGCCAAGTCAAAACTTACGTTATGGAATTTTGACAAACCAAAACTACTAAAGAAGCGTGGAGTCAGCTATCAAATAGATGAAGTGTTTATAGGA
Organism: Castanopsis chinensis; assembly: GCA_032878915.1. NCBI lineage: Eukaryota > Viridiplantae > Streptophyta > Magnoliopsida > Fagales > Fagaceae > Castanopsis > Castanopsis chinensis. The sequence continues at coordinate 4,533,989 of JAVQMG010000115.1, read as the reverse complement.
TTTTGATGTGGCTATAATGGAATAGAAAATTATAACACTAAATCTAAAAATTAAAAAAAAAAGTCTCATCGCAAGCATAAAGTGTAAAAGTTTATATATATATATATATATATATATATATATATATAGAGAGAGAGAGAGAGAGAGAGAGAGAGAGAGAGAGAGAGAGAGAGAGAGAGAGCATGAATTATATCATATTATATGATTTTTTTAGAAACAGAAATATATTATACTAGCCTCTCAGCACACGCGTGCTCAGAGACTCTTCTATTTTTTATGTAAAGGTTATCTATTATAATTTGAGATTATTACATTTTCCAATCACAAAAATATATAAGGGCCCTATCAAAAAAACAAATACATAGGGGTGATAATGGGGAGATTTAAATTTATTGGGTAAAAGTTTGAAGTTGTTTGTGTGATTAAAATATGGGTGTACGACTGGTTTTTTGTTTTCTTTCAATAACGGTAGATGTATCTTTTTATTTATTTTTTATTTTATCACTACGGCAGATGTGTTTTTATAAAAAGACATGCGTTTTTTTTTTTAATTTTTTTTATAAATGGATAAAGCAATTTGAAAATCTTTAGGAGAGTAGTACTGTTTTGTAGACAATTTTTTAGTGAGAGTTAAGATATATCTACTTATCAAAAAAAAAAATTGTGTGTATATCTATTTAGGTTAGGTTTTTTTTCTTAATAACTATATAGTTTTATATATATATATATATATATATATATATATATTTTTTGTTTTTGGATAAACGGGGTGTTTAACTTATTTTTCTATTTAAAAAAAAAAAACAATAAACGTATAGTTGTTTTGAAGAAATGGGTTAGTGGAAGAGTGTTCCTATTTTGTAGGCAATGTTTTAGTGTAAGTTTTTTTTTTTAGTAAATATTTTAGTGCAAGTTAGACATGTATTTTTGCCAAACTATCTTTTAGCTTTGTCTCTACATAAACCTAGGGGTGTAAGGGTATTTTGAAATAAAATAAAAAAATTCGGTCCAAACAAGAGAATTCCTTAAATAGTAGTATAGATAATATGTGTTAGTGTGACAAAACTGGAGCAATTTGATAACTTTGAGACAATTTGCCTAATAAAATTTTCACGTCTTATGTTTCCACTTTCGTCGTTTCGTTACTGGAGTTTACTTCATATGAAAGTGTATATTAGTTTTCTTTCCAAAAAAAAGAAGTGTATATTAGTTTCTTTGTTTTATTTATCTATACTATTGTTTAAGGGGTTTGCTCTGTTTGGATTCCTCATTTTTTTAGTTCAAAAATGCCCCTATACCCCTGTGTTTATGTAGAGATAAAACTAAATAACAATCTGGTAAAAATGTAACTCTAACTCTAATTAAAATATTACTTAAAAAATAGAACAACTTTCCTGTTAATTTTCAAATTACTTTATCCACTTATAAATTAAATTGTCAAAATAAAAATTATATATATGAAATAAAAAAATGCAATTTTTTTTCCTACAAAATAGGACCACTAAAAAAAAAGCCTCATCGCACGCGCTTTGTGCGTGTGATGAGGCTAGTTTTTAGATAATAGATATATAACATTTTGGACTTTATAATTTAGAAGAAATTTCATATTAAATCTCATCATTTTCAAAAATTTCAGATTAAACTCTTTACTTTTAAAAATATTTGAATTTAAACCATAACGCACGTGCGATGAGGCTAGTTTTTAGATAATAGATATATAACATTTTGGACTTTATAATTTAGAAGAAATTTCATATTAAATCTCATCACTTTCAAAAATTTCAAATCAAACTCTTTACTTTTAAAAATATTTGAATTTAAACCATAAACAAATTTACAATGATGTCGTTAACGCAAAATCTAAAAATCAAAACCGCATCATATGATTATTTTAATATATATATATTGTATGGTCGCAATTTGTACCTAAGCCCAAAAAAAGAAAGGGATTAGGCCCAAAGAGTCCAATACAATAAATTTGTAAAGAGTGGATAAGAAAACTAGGTTCTAATGAAATTAGACAATGATCATAGTGAGCCAAAATGATAATAGAATAAAGATGAATTGATTTTATCTAAAGCAAATTGTCCTCGGAAAGTTGAATCTTTTATCTGATTCTTTTGGGACTGATTACAAGTACTGTTCTTGGCTCTACCATCTTTTCCCCCCCTTTCTTCTTCGATCCCTTATCCTCAGGGTCCTCTCCCTTTTTTATATTATCTTCCTTCTTTCATCTCTACCCTCCACATGTATATCAGATTATTGATATTGATTTTTATCCAATCAGCACCTTCCTAAAGCCTTAGAATTAGCTGTAACGCAAAAAACTACTGTTCAGATATCACTTCCTCATTAATGCGGCCAAAGAGTTAGCTACAGAGCATTCAATGCGGTGGCAGCAGCTTTCTTATAGATATTTTGTAGCTTTCTTTTATCCTATCCTCTGGCGATGTATATCCTTGTCAATAGAATCTCCCAAAACGCTGCTCCTAAATGGCAGTCCATACCTTCCGACCTCTTCTTCGCTCAGCGGAGGAGACATCTCTCCTTGGACCCCCTTCTTGGATCATCATAACTAAACCCTTTCCTTTATTCATCAATACCGACCTTCATAGCAATGTTACCCGTCCTCGAACAACTAGGCATCCTCGAACCGAGACCTAGGCCAAATACATACTACTAGGCCTATCATCCTTACACACACACACACACACACACACACACACACATATATATATATTGTAGAGACAAGGGATCCAAAGGTATATATATATATATTGGGCCTTGGGTCTTGGCTGAGGACGTTGAGTGATCCGAGGACATATAAATAGTATTGAAGATGTAAGACTTAGAGCCCCATAAGTAAGCTACAAATGAGAGGGTTGGGGAAGGTAGGCCGAGGAGGAATATCCCCTCGACTAAATGAGGAATATCATCCAGAGTGACGTTCTAGGAAGTTCTATTGATAAGGACATGCATTATAAACGTACAAGAAGGATGGGAACTAAGAAATATCTAAGACAAAGGAAGTGGTATCTGAACAGTGTTTTTTCAGCCTTACAGCTACCCCCAAAGACTTTCGTGGGGTGTTGATGAGATAAGGATCAAGAAAAGCAATCTACTGTCCATGTGGAGGGTAAATAGAAAAAGGAAGAAATAGTATAAATGAGAAGGGATGCCCTAAGAGAAGGGGATCGAAGAATAAAGGAAGAAAAAGACGAAAGCAACTAGAACTGCATTTGTAACCAACTTCAAGGGATCTATACAAGAACTGATCTCCTCGGACTGTGCAGAGGATAATTTTCCCTTAGATAAATCAATCCATATTCATTTTCTTGCCATTTGAATCCATTTAACTTGCTGTCTAACTCATTAAAGCCCAGTTTTCCAGCTCACCCTCTACAAATTCATTGTATTGGGCCTTTTGGGCCTAAGTTCATCCATCTGTTAGGCTAGGGACTCAAATCAGGTCCTTAGAATGGCGCCGTCTGTGGGAAATTCTAGTGTGATAACGAGTCTAATGTTTAACTATGGTAGCTTCAGGTTTGAACCAGGTAGAATCTATGGCGTCTCAACGTCAAGATCAATTTCGTGATCTTAAACGAAGGAAGGATTGAGAAGTAAGTGTGCACAATACCTATACTAAGAGCCGGTCTCGGGGTGGGAGCCATGTCTCTTATGAGGAGAATGCTAGAAACATGTGGCTGGAGATTGACCATCTGCGAAGGAAGTTGCATTGTGAACGATGAAGAAGAACTCCCTTAAGGTCTGATTCTTCCTCCAATGAGGAAAGAGATGGCAGTTGTAGGCCCAGATCGATGACTCCCCCTAATGAGTCTTTCTCCCATGATAAGGACTACCACCATGAGGGCAGAAATAAGGGCTCATCTTCCAAAGGCTTGAGAAATGATGCGATGAGTAGAGCACTCAACCAAATTTCCAAGTCACTTTTCAATAGCAGAATTGAAGGAGGGAAACTTCCTCGGCGGTTCACTTAGCCTACGTTCACCATATATAATGGTAAAATAGAGCTTATGTAACATGTGAGCTATTTCAACCAAAGGATGGCTGTGCACTCTAAAAATGAGGCCTTGATGTGCAAGGTATTCCCCTCCAGTTTAGGGCTCGTGGCTATGAGATGGTTTAATGGCTTAGGAGCAAGTTCCATTGATTCCTTTAAGGAACTTACTCGAGCGTTTGGATCTTGCTTTATAACGTGTAGGAGGGTTCCTTGGCCCTTGGACTCCTTGTTGTCTATGTCCATGAGAGAGGAGGAGACATTAAAAACGTACTCGGATAGATACTAGGAGATGTTTAATGAGATCAATGGGGACTTTGATGATATGGCTATTAGGACTTTCAAGGTCGGCTTGCCTGCCGAGCAAGATTTGAGAAAGCCCTTGGACTCCTTGTTGTTTATGTCCATGAGAGAGGATGAGACACTAAAAACGTACTCGGACAGATACTAAGAGATGTTTAATGAGATCGATGGGAACTTTGATGATATGGCTATTAGGACTTTCAAGGTCGGCTTGCCTGCCGAGCAAGATTTGAGAAAGTCCTTGATTAAGAAGCTAGTAGGGAGCATGCGTCGGCTTATGGACTGCATTGACGAATACAAGCGGGTTGAGGAAGACCAGCAGCAAGGGAAAGGAAAGACTAAGGTTATCCCTCAGAATAAGAGGGATTTTAGGTCAGACCGATACATTGATAGCAGACCTCGAAGGGATTTTGCTGAGCAATTTAGGTCTACGACTCCTCTAGTGGCCAACACGGTATTTCGAGAGCCAGTGCATCAAATCCTGGAGAAGATTAAGAATGAGCCATACTTCAAATAGCCAAACAAAATGGGAGGAGACGCCATGAGGTGCAACCAAAGTCTTCATTGCCAGTACCACCAAGAACGAGGACATACCACCGAGGATTGTAGGACTTTATGGAATCATCTGGAGCAACTAGTCAAAGATGGAAGGTTACAATAGTTTTTGTATTGGCCCAATGGGCAGGGAGATAGAGGAAGGTCAAAAAACTAGGGGAATGCTCCCTTGAGGCCCTCTTTGGGCATAATTAATGTCATCTTTGGTGCTCTCAGGAGAACTTGCTCTCACCCCTCTAAGGTGATGTTTGTAGTTCGACTACCCGCCGAGGACTCTAACTCTAGGCTGAAAAGGGCTAGAGTGGAGGTTCGACCGGCATTGAGTTTTTCAGAAGATGACAAGATTGGAACTATACAGCCACACGGTGATGCTTTAGTGGTCACCCTTAAGATAGAAGGAAACGATGTAAAGAGAGTGTTAGTAGACCAGGGCAGTGGTGCGAAGATTATGTACCCTGACTTGTACAAAGGGCTAAACTTAAAGCCCGAGGATTTGATAGTTTATGATTCACCTTTGGTAAGATTTGATGGGAAAGTGGTCATTCCAAGGGGTCAGATTAGACTGCTTATGCAAGTAGGTTCAGAAGTGGAATAGGTGGACTTCATTGTGGTAGATGCATATTCTCCTTACACGGCCATTGTGGCCAGACCTTAGCTTCATTCCCTATAGGCCGTTTCTTCAACTCTGCATTTGAAGGTAAAATATCTGTCTGGGGATAAGATTGAGGTGCTTATTGAGAGTCAATCCATGGCTAGGTAGTGTCTGGTGGCTGCAATTATGCACTAGCCTGAAGCTGAGCCCTCGACCTCTGCTGAGGAGGGATCATAGCAATTAAGGATTCCGGTCCTATCTACAGATGCAATGTCGAGAGAGGCAAAGTGTAAGAGGTTGGAGGAAATTGTTATAGATCGTGATCCGGAGTAGTTTTTTCAAATCAGAGCTCAGTTGCCTCCTCAAGAGAAGGAAGAACTGTTAGCTTTTTTAAGGAAGAATATTGATGTGTTCACGTGGAATGCTTATGGAGCCCCTAGGGTGGATTCAGATTTCATTTGTCATCATTTGAATGTCAACCCAGCTATTCTTCCTAGGAAGTAACCACTTTAGCGCTCATCTAAAGAGCATTCTGATGCTGTCAAGGAAGAGGTGAACAAGTTTAAGCAGGCTAGGGCTATTAAGGAAGTTTTCTACTTTGAATGGCTGGCCAATACAGTGGTAGTGAAGAAGAAAAACAGGAAGCGGTGGGTATATGTATACTTCACAGACTTGAACAAAGCTTGTCTAAAGGACCTCTTTCCTATGCCTCGAATTGATCAGCTAGTGGATGCAACTGTAGGTCATCCTCAGATGAGTTTTTTGGATACTTTTCAAGGGTACTATCAGATACCTTTAGCTTTTGATGATTAGGAGAAAACATTTTTTGTTACTTCTACTGGAAATTACTACTACAAAGTAATGCCCTTTGATCTAAAGAATGTAAGGTCTACTTATCAGAGGATGATAACCAGGATGTTTGAGCCATAGCTAGGAAAAAATATTTAGATTTATATAGACAACATGGTGGTCAAGAGTAAGGTGGAGTCCGAGCATGTTAACGACCTTAAGAATATCTTTGAGATCTTGAGGAGACCCAAGCTTTGACTTAACACTTCTAAGTGCTCTTTTGGTGCCGGATCAAAGAAATTCTTGATGTACACGGTTACTCACCGTGGAATTGAAGTCAATTCTAACCAAGTTAGTGAAATTAACAATTTACAACCACCTCAGAATCCCAAAAAGGTCCAGAAGTTAACAGGATTGACTGCTACTTTAAACCAATTCATCTCTCGGTCAGTAGACAAGTATAGGCCTTTCTTTCAGTTGTTAAATAAGTGGAAGGGATTTGAATGAACTGAGGAGTGCGTCCTGGCCTTCTAGCAGTTAAAAGAATATCTTTCTTGACCACCCATTATGTCTAGGCCAAAGGTGGATGAGGTGTTGTTGCTTATATTGTCGTGGCCTCCCATGCAGTGAGCCTGGTGCTTATGCGAGTTAATAGTGGCGTACAAAGACCAACTTACTATGTGAGCAAGTCACTACACGAAGCTGAGGTACATTACCTACCTCTGGAGAAGGCCATTTTGGTAGTAGTGCATGCTACGTGTAAGCTCCCCACTACTTCCAATTAAACACTATTGTTGTTCTAACCTAACTTCTGCTTAGATCTCTACTTCGGAGCAATGATTACATAGGGAGGATTGCCAAGTGAGGTACGATCCTAGGGGCGTTTGATATCAAGTACATGCCTCACACCTCTATGAAGGGCCAGGTCCTAGCCGACTTGGTGGCTGAATTTGTAGAGCTTTCGCTAGAAGAAGATGCCGAGAGACCGGGCATGGGTGAAAAATCAATTGGCCTGGTCTCCGTGCAAGAACCTTTATCCTAGAGAGTGTATGTTGATAGTGCTTCAAATCAAAGAGGATCCGAAATAGGGCTGGTTCTAATCTCTCCTAAGAAAATCACTATTGAGAAGTCCTTAAGATTGGGATTCTCGGCCACAAACAATGAGGCTGAGTATGAGACTTTGCTAGTAGGGATGATCATGGTTCAAAAGTTGGGAGGAAGAGCAGTGGAGATGTTTTTGGATTCAAGGTTAGTTATGGGACAGGTTCAGGGAGAGTTGGAGGCCAAGGACGTGAGAATGCAAAAATACTTAAATTAGGTTAGGTACTTACAGTCAAGGTTTGAGTCTTTCAACTTACAACACATTCCTAGAAGCGGGAACACCCATGTTGACTCTCTGGCCACTTTTACAACCTCCTCGACTCAAAGCTTACCTCGACTTATCCTTGTTGAAGAATTGTGTAGACCTATTGAGATGAAGAAAGAGGTGGTCCATATTCATCAGATTAGAGTGAGACCTAGCTGGATGAATTCTATCGTGCTATTCCTTAAGGAGGATATCCTGCCCAAGAGGAAGTCTAAAGCAGATAAAGTGCGAAGAAAGGCTCCTCGGTTTTGGCAGTCCAAGGACTAAAAGTTATACAATCGCTCTTTTTCGGGGCCATATTTACTATGTATACACCCTGAGGCATCAGAGTTGCTTCTGAAGGAGTTGCGAAGGAATTTGTGAAAGCCACATAGGTGGCAGATCCTTATCTCACAGGGCCCTTACCCAGGGATATTGATGGCCAAATATGCAAAGGGAAGCACAAGAATTTGTGAAGAAATGAGATCAATACCAAAGATTTTCCCCAAACATTCATCAGCCAAGAAGAGTCCTTAATCCCCTAACCTGCCCTTAACCATTTGCTCAATGGGGCTTGGATATTGTTGGACATTTCCTTAAGGCAGTAGGAAATAAGAGATGTTTGCTAGTCGACACAAATTACTTCACTAAATGGGTTAAAGCTGAACCACTAGCAAATATTAGAAATATGGATGCTAAGAGATTTGTCTGGAAAAATATTGTCACTCGATAAACACCTTAAAATGTATATTTGTTATATATTTATGTGCGTCTTATCTCTTTATTATTATACTTAATTTTTATAATTAAGCCATAATTTGTATTAGTCCCTATTATTTATCTTTACATAATTTCTTGAATAAGATATCATTCATTGTGTATAATTTTCTACTTTCAAGAAGTTATGTGAGAAAGATGAGTTTACAAGAATTTGTGAGAGAATGGAGGCCAAACTAGAATTAAGTGGAGTTAAAGGACTATACTTAAATGTCTAAGAAGGTGCAACTGGAGTGCTTCGATCATCTATCATGATTGGAAGTTTCAAATAAAGAAAGAAATCAAAGAAGCAGAATCTGAAAAGGAAAAATCTGATCTGAGTATTGATCAGTATTTTTAGCGTATCTCTCTCCTCAAAAATTCAATTGACACAAGGCTAGATGGGTTGGAACCGTGTCTTAAATATCTACAACTTTCCAGTTTTGAAATTTTCAAAATTCTTAATTTTTGAAGGCTGAAATTAACTCACAAGTTACTACTGTAAGCTTGGACGGAAATTAAAAAATAGTAAAAGTTTTATTTTCTTTGGACACTATGACATTAGGTTTTTGAAGGGAGGCTGTGTAGAACGAATTTTGGCAGAGAAAACCTTGTATTTTTCTTTCTCTAATGACAACCTAAACTCTTTGCTAGGGCTAGGGGTTATATTTCTTCTATACGATATGAATATTCACTGTGATTCTCTCTAAGATTTTAGACAATAACATATTTGCTTGTTCAATTAGATTTCTTTTGATGTATTAGTTATTTCATGCTTTCAATAAGTTCAATCATGTTTTTCTTATTGTTTAGATGAATTTCTAATAGTTTCAAATAGAAACCACGTTTTAAAGTGAAAGGGTTTTTTTGAAAACTATTCTAACCGCATTATTAATCGAGATTATCATGCGTTCTTAAATTGTCTCAGTTCAACCGAATCATAAGTTTTTAATTGTATAAGAACAATCAATTATGAAATATATATTTTCTCAGATCACAAAGAATCTTATATAGATATAAGGAAACACCCTGATGCTCTGGTATTTACATTATTGATTTAAATTGGCTTTTATTATTATTCTTGTTAACAATCACCAAGCAAAAATACTTTTCTTCTTCACCCAAATTGTATTTAATTATATTGTCTTTGAATTTACCCTGCTCCTTGTGGTTCAACCTCGGTACTCCGAGAATTATATTGCTACGTTCTCTTGCACTTGGGAGTGAGCAAGCAAATCCCTCGTACAGTCATCTCGGATAATGGTCTTCAATTTGATAGCAAAGCTTTTAGGAGGTATTGTTGTGACTTGGGCATAACAAATAGATTTTCCCCCCCGACATATCCACAGGGGAATGGACAGGTCGAGGCTATCAACAAGGTCATAGTGAGTGGGCTCAAAAAGAGGTTGGATAACGCAAAGGGAAAATGGATGGAAGAGTTGCCACATGTCCTTTAGATATATCAGACTACACCTCGCAGGTTCACTGGGGAGACGTCCTTTTCAATAACTTATGGGGCCGAGGCTGTGATTTCTCTAGAGACAGGATTTCCAACGCTGAGAATAAGTTCTTTTACTCCGAGCAGCGATGATGGGCAATTGGAGAAGAGTTTAGATTTAATTGAAGAGCAAAAAGAAAATGCTATGGTTTAGCTGGCGTACTATCAGTACAAGCTCAAGCAGGGGTATGACTCAAATGTTAGACCATGGCCATTAGCGCTTGGAGACTTGGTATTAAGAAAGGTTCTAGGTACTGCTAAGAACCCAGTTTATGGAAAGTTGGGGCCTAACTAAGAAGGGCCATATTGCATCACTTTAGTGGTTGGAATAAGTGCATATTATCTTGAAGATCTAGATGAAAAAGTTATACCACACCCCTGGAATGTAAACAACCTGAGAATGTATTATTATTAATGAAAGCTTTCTTTACCATATTTTGGTTTATTATATTAAGCGTCATGTGTTCCTCTATTCGTTCGAATATCAGATAGAACCTTAGTTATGCCTGACTCCTCAGACTGCATACTTTAGGTAAATTGATATTCTAAATTATCTATCTAAGTATTAAACAGAACCTTAGCTATATTTGGATCCTTAAACCACATATTTTGGGTAAATTAATACTTCTGTTATTTTTCTAAGTGTTAAACATAACCTTACCTATGCCTGGATTCTCGGACCATATGCTTTGAGTAAATTAATACTTAGTGACATCTTTCTAGGTGTTAAAAAAAATCTTAGTTATGTTTGGTCTCTCAGATCACATGCTTTTGGTAAATTAATACTTTCTGTTATTTTTCTAAGTGTTAAACAGAACCTTATCTCTGCCTAAATCCTTGAACCACATGCTTTGGGTAAATTAATACTTAATGACATCTTTCTAAGTGCTAAACAGAGCCATAGTTATGCTTGGTCTCTTAGATCACATGCTTTGGGTAAATTAATACTTAATGACATTTTTGTAAGTGTCAAACAGAACCTTAGCTATGCCTGGATCCTCGGACCACATGCTTTGGGTAAATTAATACTTAATGACATATTTCTAAGTGTTAAACAGAACCTTAGTTATGCCCGGTCTCTTGGATCACATACTTTGGGTAAATTAATACTTAATGACATCATTCTAAGTGTTAAACAGAACCTTAGTTATGTCTGATCTCTCGGATCACATGCTTTGGATAGATTAATACTTGATAACATCTTTCTAAGTGTTAAGCAGGACCTTGGTTATGCCTAACTCCTCAGACCATTCGCCTTGAGTAAGTTAATTTTCTTGATTATTTGCCTAAGTATATGGTCATTTTCCTTATTATTTGTATGTGTTTAATTTGTCTGAGTTAGCAGCAATGCACTGCTGTCAGCTTCAGTAAAGTCAAGGTAGCAATAATTTACTACTGTCAACATCATCATCAGTTTTAATTCCCATTAGAGTGAAAAATGATAATTACGCCAACCATAAAATAAATATTACAGAGAAAGGAAAGATTTGTAAAGTAAAAAGTGCAGCCCTTTTTATTAAATAAATGAAAAGTTCATTATATACAATGGCAAACTGCCATCACAAAAGAAAAAATACAAAGGAAAAACTACAAAAAGAAAGAAAAATGGTAGCGAAGGAAATAAAATCCTAAGAGCTAGACTTTGGCTAGATGAGGAGGGTGTTCTTTCTTGCTTGGCTGAGAGGTAAGAGCATCTTTGGCCTTGGGGTCAACCTCTTTGGATTTGGCCTCAACCTCCTTCGCTTTGACTGCAGCATCCTTGGCCTTAACAGCATCCTTGGCCTTTAAGGGGGGCTTGACCTCCTTGTTCTTATCCTTATCCTTGGGCACCTCAGCCCCTTGGCCTTGATCACCATCTTGGCTAGATCCTTTGGAAGCCTCGGAGGGGGAGGAAGGGCCTACACAGTCAGGAGTTGCTCAGAGGATTCTAGAGCAATAGCAAAGGGAGATAGAAGGGTAGCTGGGACTTCACGGATGTCGAGAGGGTAGTAAACACTCCCAGCCTGCCTCCACTTCGAGATAGCAGGGACCCCTGCAAGGTTGAGGGCCTCTTTCCATGTCTCCTTGCAGTAATCCCTGCATATCTCGGCTAGCTCCTCAGCCAGCCGAATCTCGGTTTCTTCTACCCCGAAGTTATAGGACACTTGCCATAAGGCCTCTGCAGCTTCCTTGGCTTCTCGAGCGGCGGCTTTGGCTTTCTCCAAGTCAGCTTTAAGGTTCAGAACCAGCTACTCCTGTGTGGCCAGCTCTATCTCTGTAAGATAGAGCTTTTTACCCTGATCTTCAGCCTGGTCCTGGGCATTCTTTAGGCCAGCCTCAGCGTTCTTCTACGCACTCTCCTCGGCAGTCAGCCTGTCGGCCAGTTCTTTGCTCTCTTACATCATGGCTCCTAGGGCCTTGTTGGTCTCTGCATGGAGGTTGGCCTCAGCCTTAGCCTCGTACCGGACGTCCTTGACCCATTTCTCAGCTACAAAAACTTCCTAGATAGCCTGCACAAAAATGGCAAAGGAATTCCATGTAAAAAAAAAAGGGAAAAAGAAGAGAGAATGGAAAGAGCATCTTAGCATTTAGCTAACAGATATGATAGTGAAACATACCATGGAAAGATCCCTCTTCAGTGACATGAAGAGGTCTGGCTGCCTCATGTGCCTTAGAGCATTCATGTCTTTTGGCAAGAAGATGGGCTACTCCAAGGCTTCAGCAACATAGGCGGAGTGCCCTCTCTAGAACTCCTTAATGGAGGAGTTCCATGGGATGGCAGCACCATCCAGCTCCAGCCAAGGAGCCCAAGCACGTTGTTGGCACACCTCTGCTACAATTGGATCCTCCCTATTTTTCGTAGAGAAGGCCCGCTTGTCCTTGGCCTTCTTCTGTTGTTAGGCCTTCTTCTGAGGAACCACCTCACCCTACTCCACTTCTTGCTCCTTCCTTTTCTTCTTCAAGTTAGGAATGGGGAGCAGGCCAACTGCAGTTGTGGGAGGAGGAGTGTGAGGGGGAAAAGTGAGGAAAAGCTGGGATTTAGGGGCCTCTTTGGATGGCAACCCTTTATTCCTCTCAGCCATGAGGAATGTGTATCCTATCATTCAGGGTGGTGTTCCAAGAAGTTCTATTGATAAGGACATACATTATGAATGTATAGGATGGATGGGAACTAAGAAATATCTAAGAGAAAACTGCTACTACCGCATTGAATGTTCAGTAGCTAACTCTTTGGCTGCATTAATGAGAAAGTGATATCTAAACAATGTTTATTTAGCCTTATAGCTATCCCCAAAGACTTTCGTAGGGTGTTGATGGGACAAGAATCAAGACAAGCAATCTACTGTCCACGTGGAGGGTAAAGAGAAAAAGGAAGCAATAGTATAAATGAGAAAGGATGCCGTAAGAGAAAGGGATTGGAGAATGAAGGAAGAAAAAGACGGAAGTAATTAGAATTGTATTTGTAACCAACTTCAAGGAATATATGCAAGAACTGATCCCCTCAAACTATGCAGAGGATAATTTTTCCTTAGAAAAATCAATTTATCTTCATTTTCTTGTCATCTGAATCCATTTCACTTGCTGTCTAACTCATTAAAGCCCAGTTTTCCAGTCCACTCTCTACAAATTCATTGTATTAGGCTTTTTGGGCCTAAGTTCATCCATCCTTTGGACTAGGGACTCAAATCAGGTCCTTACATATATATATATATATATATATATATATTTCTATCATAAATAAATATTATTTCATTCCAAGTCATTCAATTTTGTTTTCTTTTTCTTCTCATTTTTTTTTTTTTTTTTGGTTTTCTTTTAAAGCATTTTTCTATTATGCTTGAAGCCATATTGAAACATTTTCTAATATTCATTCAATGACGTTTGGTTTGTTCAATATAGCCAAATATCTCAAATAGAAAAGATAAAAATTAAAAACCATGGAAGACTTTGGAGCGTGGATAATAGTCTAAAACTAGTGGCAAACTAGTTTAGGCCCATGATAGTTTCTTTAAACCCATGATAGATTCTAAGTCAATATTTGGAGCAATTTTGATAAGAGGGTGAGGTATAAGAGAAAAAAAAAAAAAAAAACAATTCTTGTCACATCCGAATACGATTATGAGCACATTTCTAAAGAAAATGAATTAATTTAGAACGAGCTCCAAAATAAAGTCCATAATTTTTGAGAGGAAGAATATGCGGGGTTGGGATTTGGGAGAGAGAAATTTGTAGGTAGATTGTACCATGAAGAATTGAAGATACTTGAAATCAAATTCCAGACACAAGTATCATGAGTTTGGGCAAAATATGCAAAACTAGTACAGTCAATGAATCGGTCTTGGCTCCAATTTCTAGTTTAACCCGGTTTTTGACCAATTTTATACCGATTTTAGGGTATTTGACTAGACCAAACTGGTGTCCGATTCTCGATCAAACTAGTTGAAAAGGGTGATCTAGTTTGATTTTTCAAAATAGTGATTGACGTGGCATAAATGAGATCAAGAGTGATTCTTGTAACTTAAAAGATAGTGAGTGATGATTTTCACATATGGCCAGTTGGGATTGAGTTTACCAAAGTGAGGAGTAGTTCAGTGTTTACAAGGGCCCATAAAAAAAATAAATGAAGAAGTCCATTGAGTAGCCGAAAACCCATCCAGAAAGAGAGAAGTTTAGAGGAGAATCGAGGGGTCATTACTTTAATAATATATATATATATTTTTTTTTAAATTACACTTTTCCATTTTAAACTATATCATATTTTTCTTGAAAAGAAAATACTTATTTTACATTTTGTTTTCTAAACTATTGAAATGCACAATTAATCTCCTAAAGTTATAAATTTTTAACACTTAATCCTTTGTCGTCTATTTTATGATTAAATCTAACGAAATTTGACATTAAAAGAGGAGTTAACCCCTCCCTTCAAAATAGATGGTAGAGAGTAAATGGAATTTTTTCGTTAGATTTAACTAAGCAAATGATGATAGAAAACAAAACAAGAAAACTAGTATTTTTCTTCTTCTTTTTGCTGAAAAAATATCTAGTCTTGAAAACTTGAGCGATCTGCCCACACTTTATATATATACATATATATATATATATATATATTAAAAAAAAAAAAAACCCAAACTTTGATTTATTCCACAAGCCTAAGCGAATCTTGGGCCTTTGTTCGGGTCCCATATTATTGCTTGAGAACAAATAGATGGAGTGAACTGTCATTAATTCTACCCCATCAATAATTCAATTGCCAAGAGATCTGGGCTTGACCCAACCTTTAGCCATGGGTATAATAAGTCCACAAACTAAAATTAGAAATCAGCTTCGCAAGTAGATCAAATTACCTGTTACTGCTTACTTTTATTAATTCAAAAGATTAATGAATCAAGTCTGAATAACCCACTAATAAAATTTTAATGCGATTTCACCTAGAGATTATCTCAATAATATGTGCACAAGATTATTTGAGATGATTTGTAAAATTTTACCCATCCATCCTGAACAAATTACAAGGCCACAACTCAATTGCTTATTTGAAGCCTGTCTATATATATATATATAATGGACATCGCATGTGAAATTATGGACATTGTGTATAAGGAGTGTATATCCATACATGTGAAAAAACAAATATCAAATAAGAAATAGCTAAAGTTACATGATCAAATTTTCGTCAATATATAGCTCATAACCCTGATAAACTACAAATGATAAGGAACAAGGAAAAAAAAATCGTTGGATAGGGACAGCGAGTTATTCAGCCTAGGTACAATAGAAAAGTATGCACGTTTTGTAGACAGCTAGTAATTCAATCAGACCTAGACAAAATAGAGAAGCATCCATGCAAGTTCTATCAGAAATTTATCTTATTGAACGGGTAAATGTAACATCTCTCCTGCTTTTTGAGGCAACCCAAAGTCATGTTTGTTGCCATACAGGGGAGAGAAGACAATAATAAAACATGCATTAAAGGTTGGATTACCTTTTATTCTTATTTATTAGAAGTGAGAGACATTAAGGAACTGTACATAAATAAATTAAATAAGCTCCTACAGCAATCTTTCCTTTAGGTTTCTTTGATAGCAAGAATCAAATCAATCTGATGATAATCCATCAAAATAAAATCCAGTCTGATAAAAAAAAAATTAGTCTGATCAGCTTTAAAAATAAAAAAATAAATATTCAGCCTGTTCTGACCAGTCTTCAGAAAATGAAATCACACCATTTGTGAAGCTTTGACTGCAATGGAAAGCAGTTCCTGAAAACCTCTAAAACAATTGGAGTTTTTCTCTAGGCCTAGGGCTTCCTAGACACCAGTAGAACTAGGGGTCTATTTTGTCATGATCCTTAAATTTTTGTACTAACAAGTTTACCCTTAAATGAGAATTTCCACCTCTGCTTTAAAAAAAACAACGCTCATTTAAAACATTATATGAAAACTGACAACGCACACTGACACACATTAAGCCTCAAATGATATTGCAAGTAGAGGTAAACATATGTAACTATAGTAAGGGCATTATAATTCAAAGGATACACACGTTTAGAGGAAAAGAAATTCCACTAGTAAACCAATGTCGGAAAATAATATTAAATGATAATCATCCCAACTAAAGGGATGAACTGTGAACTTAGACCTCTTTTGGGGAAAAAAGACTTTACCAAAAAAAAAAAAAAAACTGAAGTGCCAAGTCCGATAGGAAATAATGCAGTTGCTATAATAGCCTTCATTTGCTATGTAAGCATAAAATTTAGAAATGATGCCTATACTATAAAGTAAATTACTACAGGCTACTCTTCGAATCTATAGCGCATTTAGCTTCTTCCTGCTTCTTCCATTTCACCAAGGTGTTGAGGAATTTCAGGACCTGCATATATTATGATGGGTTTGTTATATATTGAACAGTTCTAAAATTATATGTAAATATGTACAGAAAGCTAAATTATGTTCAAGATGTTATTGATATGTGTAAATCAAAGTTTTAAACCTCCTCTGGGTTCCTGAGAGAGTAGAATGCACTGGTTTCTTTTGGGACAGGAGATACCAATATTCCATAACCTCGATTATCCTCCCCCAACACCTGTTGAAATACAAGAATTTATTGTTAATTGGCTGCTTATGTGAAAATTACGAACTCCAATGGAATTCAGTCACAGTAGGATTACCTTGAATGCATCTTCATCAGTTCTATCATCTCCTATATAGATTGGAAGCACATCATTCTTATCCCTAAGCCCTGCAACAATAAGATAATGACACAACCAACTATTAGAAAACCAATGTTGGTTCTTATTGCTTATAATCAGAAATAGAGAGTGGAGTCAATACCAAGAGATTCAAGTAGAAATTCAACTGCTTTTCCCTTGTTCCAATCAATCACAGGACGGACTTCTAAAACCTAAAAAAGGGAAAAACCAAGTAATTCTATGTCAACATGAACCTAAATTGTTAACAAATTAACAAAATCATTGTAAAATAACTCTTTCATTCAAGCATAGAAAAATGCAAGAGGGAATATAAAACGAGTGAAGATGCAGGTAAGATAATAAATACCTTCCGCCCATGAGTTAATCGCAAACGAGGGTAGCCCTTTAGAATATCATGAACACATTGCGCAATAACAGGCCAATTCTGAAATCAGAAAATAATATAAACATCTTTAAAATTGTAAGCGAAATTATAATTGTGCAGAAATGATCTATTTGATCAACTATAAAAAAAATTAAAAATAAAATTAAAAAAAAAAAATGGTAACAAGGCAACAAAATTAATGTCACCTTCTCATCTACATTACGGTAATGTACAGAGACACAAAACTTGTGATTCTCAACTTTTGCGCCTTTGATCTCTTTAGTATTCTCAATGAGGGTTCTAAAAACCTACATGAACAATAAAGAATTAGAATATATATGTCTATACACTACCCTAAATTGAAACTCACAATAAAAAGGACTATGCACCTCGTCAATCAAAGGTAAAAATTCCCTAGCAGGCTGGAAAAGATTCACCTCCTTACCCTACACCAAATCCAAAATAGTTAGAAAAGTACTCATATAATTAGTGTAGCATAAAAGATTCAGCAGAAAATATCCCAAAAAATCCAATTCTACAATCACTTTATTATAAGAAAGGGTGGTTGTAAAAGATTTTGTCATCGCTTACCTGTTGATCATTAGATTCAACACAATTGGGATCATCAGACACCGTGTGACTGAGAGGGCCCATAATGTCCATTCCATGACTACCAGCGTAATAGAGTTCTGTTAGTCCTACCAAATCATAAACCTGAAAAGAATGCAGATGTAGTGGATCAGACACTGAGGGTGTCCAGAGGATATGTATATATATGGATAAAACAAAAAATACTTCAATAAGAGAACACTTAGCTACCTTATCACGGCTTCTTCCACTGATGATCGCTGTTGGAAAATACTTTGCAACATTTCTCACAGCAGAACGCATCTGACAACAATTTGTTTGAATTCATAAAACTGAAGACCAGTAAGGGAAATAAAGGAAAGGGCTATCTAGATATAAAACACATAAATATGACGCTCTCTTACATCATCAGACATAAGGGCGCGATCAGGGTCATCAACTATTGGAGAAAGAGTACCATCATAATCCAAAAATATTGCTATCTTCTTGTTCTTTGCATAATTAGTAATTTGCTCAAAAAAGTTGAGTGCTGATGGATACTTCAGCTGCACCATCACAAAGAAACAGGAATGAAAATGAAGTATTAGAATCAACAGTAAAACAAGAGCATTAATCGACTTAATTTTTTAAAGCAAACCACCGATAAATTAAACAAAAGAAACAAGCATATACCATCCAGGAGAAATAAGCAATATCAGTATCATCTGAAGCAACCTCAACATTGAAATCCTTAATTAGCTTCTTCCGAGGGGGTGAAGAGGATTTCATGGCATCCAGCCAACCATTAGATCGAACATCATCCAACTTGCCAGGCTTTTTTCTTGGAATCATTATAAACTTACTCGAGTGCTGTGGGTAAGACAGCAAACTAGAAGGGATGCCTAGTCTTGACTTCTTTATGGGTGCAGGATCAGTTAAAACAGGAGAAGCTTGATTTGTTTTCAAGTCCATTGGATCCAGATTACTTGGAAAGTAGTTATAAAAGGAATTTATCTAATTCTTTGATATGAACTGCCAGTCAGTCAATATGCAGAATCAGGTGCCTTATCCAGATTTGTTTACCCAACCATTTTGTCTATGAAAAACCACCTCTTCAATGTTTTCTTGTCACTGCTGCTGGGCGCGCAGTCCATCAAGCACACGATTCCTGGAAACTATTAATGACATCAAAGCATTATATCAAAGGCTGAAATTGTTCACACAGAATAAAAAAGTCTCTTAAATTAAATAGAGTAAATGTCCAACCAATAAGCATACCTTCTCATTTCCAAAGCTACACTGCATTTATAGCAGGTAACTGCACATCATTTGCACGAAGTTCTTTGGGAAAGAACTGATTTCTGCCTTCCAATACCAGAAAACTGTACCTAATTTCTGCATGGAGAATTATCCGAGTAACATTAATTATAACTGTTGAGATATCCAGACCACAAGGTCTAATAAAAAAAAAAAAAATAGTGTTACAATGTATTACTAGTGCAGTAGAGATACCCAACGACACTTCATAAAAGACTAAAGGTAGAATTTCTATACTAATGTTCTTGGAAATGAAATAGTTCGACAATTGAGGTGGTATATAAAAAAGTCCAAGAACAAGAGAATAATGACAGAAAAATGGGGGGGCCGGTTACAGAAAAAGAGTTCTAAGTAAATGCATTGCATGAGATGTAACATTCTAAGGGATGAAAAAGCAAACTCATAATGAAAGAGTCAAGCAATTCCTCAAAACAATTATTCCTACCAAGTTTAGCCAGTTCAATCGGACAATACACTGAAGCATTTGAAAAGATACAATCAAGGACAAATGAATTATTGACTTTGCCTCATACAAACTTAATCATGTCCATGCTATATAGCTTGGGACACCTACTACCTAGAGAACCACTTTAATTTTTAGTCACGAAAGTTGCCAACCTTTCAAGTTTGAACGGTTCAATTGCCTTCAACAGATTTGTCAAGATTGTCAAGAAGTGTTCTTTTGGATGTTTCAACTTGAAGAGTTCTATTTATTTACTCTGAAAGGAATAGCGATCCTATAAATAATGTACAATGAAAAAGACTACTACCTGTCTTGTCTTGTTAATGTATATTTGTGTTAAATGGACACTTTGACCTAAACTTGTTTAAAGAGAATAATAAAAGTCAGATCTAACGACTAAAGAGACAGCTTTCCCCCAAAGGCTCACAGTGAAGACATGATAATAACTCTCCATGAAATGTATGGATGAAGAATTTGAAAAACTCAGAACACAAAGAAAAGAGCATTCAAAGCGATTTAATGAACCATAAACTTTTTTCTTTTCCAGGAAAAAGATTAAGAAACGTAACCATAGAGACAAACGTATATTTTAGGAGCAAAATTATCATATTAAGAACTCCCAGGATATCACTGATCATCGCCATAAATATTTCATATTCTTTGCCTCAATAGAAACAATCAACATTTTCACAACAAATCATAGGTGGTTAGTTGTTATTGGTTTAAATTTTGAACCTAACAATAAAATTACTTTTTTGCCCCATAACAACCCATAACAACCCGCCAAAATGTTTCCATGTATATGATAAAATGTTTCCATGTTAATGTTGTTGAGAAATAGTTGTAAACATATGTCATTTCTCTAGAAACAATCCATGGATGTGAGATACATATTATATACCAAGAATGTGTCCAAGAATTATATAATCAACTTAATGAAAATACATATAAAATAAAGCCACGTAATATATAACCCATTCAACATAAATTCATAAGAAATCATGCAACCATAATAAATATTATCTCCAACTATCACATAACCCAGATCCAAAGAGCTAGCCATTTTTTATTTGTGTTGCTTCGTTTTGTGGAGGTATCTTTACATTTAAAAGATGTAAATGAAAATTGAATTGCTAAACTCACCATCGTGTCTAGGAGCCGTGTTCATAATTAATGCATATACATGATCATCACATATCAGTGTATATATTTTATGATGCAAAGTGTGGGCCTACGTGGGTTCAAATTGGGAAAAAAGTGGCTTTCACTCGTAGATCTAGTAGGTCACTTTCAAATTCGTAAAAAAAAAAAATGAGGAAAAAAATATATAATTTTCGAACATCGATTGGACAATACAACTGCCAAAACGAACATAAACTAGAACCCCACAATGAAAAATAATTAAGACTAAATATGAGAGAGACAGAGATAACATAAAAACTTTTTTTCCATTAACAAAGTAATAAAACAGGAAAATTTATATCATGCTACGTGAATATTCAGCCATCTCCTAGTCTCTACCACCAAGTCAATGCTTAAAGAAACTTCTTGGCACGACCATGAAGGACGCCGTTGAAAATTTACACCTAAAAACAACACCTATTCTTTCCCATTCAAAAGTCATGGGCTATTGGTTAAAGAAATTTCCTTTTGAGGGTAACACTTACATGTTACATCCAAGGGAAATTGATTAGGACACGTTGCCGAAATTTTCAGAATATATTTCCGTAGTTCACAGTAACCGACAGAATAGAAATTTGTACTGAAGTAAAGAAAAGAAAATAAACAAATTGGCTGTCAAATCATTCGCTTTTCTTTATTATACAAATCATACAGCTCCACACCTACATGTTATTAAAAAAATATACTGCCAAACAATTAATTCACCAAAAATATACCTTACAGTCCAAAACCAAAGTATGTAAAATCTTAACCATGAAAATGAAAAGGAAAAGCTTAAATTTTTTATTTTTTCATTTTTCAAAATAAAAAGAAAGAAAGAAAAATCTTCGCTTTTTAAATCTACGTCTGGCTAAAGATCCAGAAATACGCATATGAAAACACAAAATAACATTGAATTTTATGATATTAATCGCCCAACAACGTTGCATTTGCGTTACAATCACATTGAAAAATAGCGGGAAAAAACACCAAACAAAAACCAAACATAACAGAAAGGTTAGGACTGTACCTGATTCACGAGGTAAAAAAATGTAACGGTCACTTGTTTTTGTTTTTTTTCTCTTGTTTCTTTTTTCCTACGAACCAAACACGACCAGATCGAAAAAGAAAAACCTGAAACAAAACGAAAGACACGGCATGAAACCGACCGTTTCAAACGTTTAAGAAAACTAAGAATCCAGAATCCAGAGAAACCAAAAAACAAATTGCAAGAAACAAAGTTGAAATTTAATAAAAGCTAGAAATTAATCACCTCCGAGAAAACGGAAAGGAGAAGAAGAAAACCCTAGAATTTTTCTCGATCACTCAGAGAGAGAAAACAAATAAAACTAAAATAAATAAATAAAAAACGAGAAAATGTGATATTTTGTGTGTTGTGTACCACATAAAGGAAAGGAAGGATTTGAAGGGCGTGAAGTTTGGGTATTTATAGAGTTTGATGGGAAACAAAAGACGTGCTTAACAAGGTAACACGGTTGTTGAATTGGGAAACACCCCCACTAATTTACCATTAAACCCACAGAATAGTCTAAATAATATTTTAAAAAAAAAATACTATAAGTATGGCAAATTCAATATTAACCCACTGTTCTTTTTTGTTTTGGGTTTAACCGAATAAATAGTTTTCTACATGGTTTTTGTGGGGTCCTAGTTAGACTGACTTGAAAAGGTAACTGTGGACGGACACGTGTGGGTATTATTGTATGGAGTACTAAGATGACAACACCTGTTAACGTATCACAGTGACGCGGCCACGTGTCAGTCCGGGCCCTCCACGCAAGAACGGACGGATTTCGCGCTCCCGTCATTTTCCTGCACAGCTGGCAGCCTCATGACGGAAATACAATTTTTTTTTTTTTTGCCTTTTTTTATTTTTTTTGGGGGAGGTACTTCTCTTAGAACATATTAAGCATGAGCATAAATCTATCTCGAGAAAAGAGGTTATTTTTATTTAGAGAAGAAGAAAAGAGTTGATTTGAAAATTATTTTCATTTCTTCTCGACTTTATTTGATTAGATAATGAATAGAATATGATTAGAAGATGAAAAAATGGCAGAATAAAAGAGATTTAAGAGTATTTGATTAGGAGAATATAAAAGTAAAATGATGGAAATTACTTTATTTGGTTGAGAAGAAAAATAAGATAATTGAAAATATAATTTGTTTAACTTTATTCTCATACTTGAATTACATAATTTTTTTAAAATATTTTATAAAAAGAATGAAAAAAAACTATCATTGAGTTATAAAAAGCCAAAACAATTTTTTTAATAGCTCATAAAAATAAAAAATACCGCTTTAGTTATAAAAAATCAAACAAAACACACTTACAATAGAGGGATTGAAAGGGGTAAATGAGCCATTTTCATCTACCCTTCTTCTCTCCCATTTTCTCCCCAAATTGGGGAAATGAGATTCTAGTGGGTTGAGGAGAAAACAACCGGGCCCTAACTAAATAACCCTTCCTCCTAATTTCTCCTCCCCCTTATCTATCCTCCCCCAAATCACCCCAATCAAACGAAATGTAAGTGGGGACGGAATATTGGAACTTTAAATTCTAGGTAATATTATTCCATTTTGATAATGAAAAATCACTTTTACAACTATGTACATATGTGCATTTTATATACATATATAATTTTTTGTGTTATTGAGTTTGATCATGAACACAACTTTTACATATATGTACACACACACAAATGTACATAGATGTAAAAAGTTATGTTTATGATCAAATACCCGCTCAATCCATTCAAGTTCTTCAACTTGCTTAGTTCACATGGATATGGTATTGATTTCTAAGCGGGTTGGGTGAGTTCAACTATAAAAGTGGAAGGTTAAGTTGGGTGGCGTGTTAAGTTTTTTTTAAACCACCAAGACCGACTAAACCCGCCTACATATACATATCTTTTTAGTCAAAAATTAATATCATATTTTTTTTTGCTTTAACTCTATGATTTAGACATGTTAACATGAAAAGTGAATTATACTTGTCCAATATATTCAAAAGTATAAATAGTGAAATGGATATCGTACTCATAGCCTTTTTTTTTTTTAAATAGGAAAGTTAGAAAATACTCCTTCCTTAAGCATGTGTACTTTGATTTATGGAAAAAGTGAGGCATTTCCTAGATTTCCTTCAAGGGTTAATAGGATTTATAGAAAATACAACTTCTTAAATTTGTATGTAAATGGTAAAATTATTTCTAAAATTTAGTATACAATACATAACTAAAATTAACTCGCTCAATTTATTGAGTCGAAATCACCTAAATTTTCAACCAACTTGTTGTCTTTGAAGGTTGGTGGGTCGATGGCAATTTGGAATATTTCCAACTTGCTATTGAAAAAATTTCCCTTAACTCGCCCTATCCAATCCTTTTCTATATATATATATATATATGAAACAAATAATTATAGGGAATAACCTTTTCAAAGAATCATTAGGAGTGATCTTAGGATATTAATTGTCCATTTCGGAACAACTTATTTAATTTTATTATTGAAAGTATGCAAAAGTATATTTATACTTTGAAAAGGTAAGAAAAAAACTAGATTTAAAAAAACTATACATAAAAACTAAAAATACAAAGCTGAGTTTATAAGCTTTTAGCCAAATAGACACTAAATAAAAATTGTGAATTTAAATTTTTTTTTTTTTAACTTCATGAATCTTAAGAGGTATTGAATATCACTATAACAATTTTTTTTTTTTTTGAGAGAGTATTAATTTATGGTGTCTGCTTTTGATGATAGCTCTTTATTATCAAACCAAGACACCAATCAATTTTGGTGTAGGCGAGGATTAAATTCCAGATCTCTTATATAACTATCAAAGACTTTACCAGTCGAGCTAACTGGAACTCACACTAGGATAAACTCTTAACATAACCACTAAATAAATTTCTTGTGACTATAGTGAAGATAATTTCATGTCATAAATTTGTGTAACGATCCATTGAACTTTACCCTAATATTTTAAGGTTTTTTTTTTTTTTTTTTATAAATTTTGTTGGTATCATGTATTTGAATCTTGTGCAACAAGCAGGGAGTATTGATAAAGGAAAGTATGAAAAGGGTGTCACATGGAAAAATGGTTTTTTTTTTTTTTTTGGTAAAAGAGTTTTTTTTTTTAAACAGCTGGAGCCACAAGAATCTCGTGGAAGAGAGGTCACGTGGCTCATGCCCACAATCCGAGCTGTCAAATAGGCCTTTATTATAGTTAATTAAGTATAGCGTGCCTAAAAAAAGAAGAGCCAAGCATTAAGAGCTGAAAACGGTAAAAAAATAAATAAATAAAAGTAGTACTATTATTATATAATTATATATTATATGGATCTGGTTAATGTGTGTTTTTAGAGCACATATTAAATTATTTATTTTTTTAAACATTTTATAAAGAATTAAAAAAACTGTAAAATTTTTCAATTTTTAATATTTATTTTTAAAAAATAATATGCTATTGAATGCTCTAAAGCCACACGTTTGTAAAATTCATATTATATATATATATATATATATATATATATATATAAAAGGGAAGAGAGGAACAGCTGAGATTGATTTCGGTGCTATACATGGCCCACCTTGGGGTCCAGGTACGGTTGCTTGGCTTTTTTCTCGGCTATCACGTTGGGATCTAATGTGTGGCCGGAGTCCGTGCTCAGTCTTCTAGAATAAAGCTGCAATACTTCAATACTATGGCATATCAAAAAAGAAAAAAAAGCTTCAATACTATGGACGCTATCAATTTCTCTTAATTTTTTAAAAATATTTATCTTTCTTTTTTTGAAATTATAAAAATATTTCTTGAAATCTATCATCTTATTTTCAAAAATTAAAATTTTCATTCCAATATCATTAACAAATATAAATTTTAAATTAAAAAAATTTAACAAATAAGATTTACATTAAAGTTGAATGCTAATCACATAGCATTTTTTTTTCAAATCTATTTAGATGGAAAACTAGAAATTAAATTTTTATTTACCTATATAATTATCAATAACCATCACTATTGTAGGTGAAATTACAAGTGTTTTGTGTTTGGAAGATATATATGCAATAATGCATATCCTGTTGGTCCATATGACTATGAATCTCTATTCTCATTGTAAAAAAATTCTAGTCACATAATTTTGTGACTTCCAATGTTCCATTGTTAACGGCAACCATTATTTTTCAAATTAGAAAAAAAAAAAAATCTGATATGACTTTTTATACTTTACATCATGAAACCGAGATTCATTCAGTCTAAATTAAATGGAAGTTTGTTAAATACTTCCCTTTTTTATTTGTAAAATTAATATTTGACTAAGAACTAAGTTGTAACTCATGATATGGTCATTTGGACTTTCATAACGAGTATTATATGTGCGTTTGACTACAACTTAAAAGCTAGATTATTACTTAAAAGTTTAAAACATGTACAATTTGTGGGTCCCATAAAAAAAGCTTTTGTTTTGCTTCATCTAGCTTAAAGTGTCTTGGTCCAAAAGTCATTTTTGGTCAAAAAGTGAGGTATGGTAAAAATTTTCTTAAAATGATTTGTTAATATATACTCAAAAAGTATATGTTAGTAAAATTTTTTATTTTTTGCTTATTGCGGGCCCTATATTTCTTTTTTATTATTATAATACTTTTAGCAAAAAAATCAATCAACTTATTTTATTTAGTTTTTGATTTTTATGTACAATATTTATATCAAAAAAAATCTTCAAGTAAAAAACTAAATAAGATGTTCCCAACAAACACTATGAATGAGTCACTTGATACCAAAATTTAAAAAAAAAAAAGAAAAGAAAAAAAGATTGCATATATAGTGTAAAATTAGACTACAATTAAAAGTTAGTGTAGATACAATCTAGATTTTGATTGTGTTTTGACTTTAGTATAATATATATGATTGGTAAGGATGTTAAGAGTGTCACAAGTGATTTGTGAGATAATTGATACTATCTAATGAAACTTATTTCAATAATGTTAGAGGTCATTGAGGTTCTCAATTATACTATTGATTAGGTGGTGGCATAAATGAACAATTTGTTATTATAGGTGGTTAATAGACTAAGGTAAGTGTAAATCATATATTTAGGGAGAAAACTAGTGTATATTGAAAATAAAAGAACCAATGTCGAAGTTATAATAAGCCTCACGAAGGTTTTTGCAATTCGCCTCCCTCCTTCTGCATTGTCGGTTATCCTATTATTATATACATAAATTAATGGCATAAATTACGATTACTTCTTTTGAGATTTTCATTTATTACATTTACCCCTTTTTTAGTTTGGAATAAGACACATTTATGCTCTAGTTTGGAAAAAGACACTCGCTTCTCTTCTAAAATGAAAATTATTTATATTGACCTCCTCTAATTGACTAAAAGAAAAAAAAAAAAAAATTCTATTTTATTATCCACTTAATCGATCATCCAAACCCAGGTACTCTATTTGGAAATTCTATGATTATTAGAGTTTTTAAAGTTTTTTTCAATCATTCAGGAGATGTCATCGTAAATAGTTAGCATTTTAAGAAAGATGAATATCTTATTTCAAACTCGAGGAGAGGTTAGTGCAATAAGTAATAACAGAAAACCTTAGAGGAGGTCAATGTAATTTTCCCTCATAAAACAATAGCTTCTTTATTAACTATCTTTCTTTATTAAAAAAATTATTAGTAATTTGATTTACAATAATCTCTCATGATTCTAGGAATTCCTTTGTTTTGTTATAAATAGATAATTAAGGGAATCCACAACATGATTCTCATTTTGGGGGATTGTGCATTCCATCTTAAAAAATGCTTTTTTTTTTTTTTTGCTCGGTATCCATAGATCATTTATTAGTGAACCATTTTAATAAATTTTTGATGTCACTTTATGAGAAATAGAAAAAGCCATCAAAACATAATTAATTATTTATTTATTTTCTTTTAAATTTTTTTCTAAAATGGTTGATTAGTAAATGCACTTAGGACATCTGTTAATTTTTTTTAATAAAGTACTTATGTTAGGGCATTTGCTAATTTTTTTAATAAAATACTTTTTCTATCTATTCTACTCTTTTAATATTATGTGGTGTTTGGTACGGGGTAATATTTTAAAATTTTCAAAAATGTTTAAAAATTCTCAAGTTTGGTTACAAATTACGTTAGAGAATCAAATGCTAGATAAATCTGGATTCCCCCTTTAAGCCCCTCTCAGTAGAAATATAAATTCCCTTTAAAACAAGTGAGTATCAAGATTTCCAAATTTAAATGAAATTATATTTTTTTATTATAAATTGACAATTTTAACCCTTTTTCCTTATTATTTAAGCAATTAAGATAAAATATAAAACAAATCATCAATATCTTTTCCTTTGTCTTTATCTTTTCCCACCAAAACAACATAAATAGGATAAAACAACTCTGTTGATATATTCTTTAACAAAGTTCTATTTATGTTTCATGTGTGGAAAAAAAAAAAGAGTTTCAAGGGGACTCTCCATTATTGCCAAGTATTAAGTTTTATTGTTGTGTGTGTTGCTTAACAAATTATTAATGGATTTATTTTCATGGGAATTTGTTAAAGTATCTATTCATATCTCAGATCTTGGTTTTGTTTAGTTGCTAGAAATATAGATTTGGATTGGTGGCTTCATTTGGTTTTTTTTTTTCTTATATATATATATATATATATAGATTAATGGTTTTGTTTCTAGATTCATATGTTACAGTAAATGTCAATAATTTGTATCCTACCTGATACTTTTGATGTTTGTTATACAATAATACAAAATGTGTAGATTTTTAATTTTTAAATACCCATCATATTTGTATGTGCATTGTTGGATTTTGAAAAGTATTAGAAGATCTTTCAAAAATTATTATTAAGAATAAAACATTTGAGAATTTAAATGGCTGTTTTTATATTGTACTTGTCATTTTGAAATGTTAAACTATACTTTTAATGAATTTGTCATAATTAATACTTTATATTTTGTTTTTCATTATTTATTTAGAGGAATTTTTTTTTAAAGGACTCGATAAATTACATTCAAATATAAGGATAAAATGGGAAAAATAAATAATTCATTTAAAATTTATGGGAATAAACCAAATATTATCATCTCATATTCATATGAATCTTAAGAGATTCTCAATGAAACCAAAATATAGGAATAACTACATTTCTAGGCATCCTAATTGCAAGAATCATATTCCCAAAAATAGGGATACTAGGAGTAATGTGAATTCTCCCGTATCAAATGCCACATTAAAATTATATTCATCTTCGCTGATTATTTTTTTTTTATCTCATATTTAGAATTTTTTATTCTGTTAGTGCCTTAATGGAATAAATAAATAATTTTGATTGCATGATGTCCTAGTAAACCATAAAAAATTGAAATAATTATTTTGTTTTTGTATATGTTTATGTTAGGAGATTTGACTTTATCTCCGGCATGTAGATTCTCACGTACTTTTATTCCTGAAAAGCTGGATGTTGTGGATATTCCTCAAACCAAACCAAATGCTTTCCCTTAAAAAAAAAAAATGCTAGGATGTATAATGTACAGTAATTGGCAAAGCTTTTAGCATATCAAATTCTACTAATAATAGAGACAATCAAAAACTCTTTGAAAAATCAATTGATACAAAAGTCAGGTTTCTCTACTTTCTTCTCCACCTATGCAGCCTTTTCTATCTCCTAAAAGAGTACATATATAGTATGTATAGGTTACAGTGTTTAGTTTTATTTTTTTATTTTTCGTGTGGGAACTCTATTTTTTACTTATTTTTTCAGTGTGGAACTCTTATCGTTTGTGGCACCAGCTCGTTATTTATATGTGCACAGCTTATTCTTTTGATTAATTTTATCCTTAAACTATTTTATACCTATGAATTATGAACAGTTCCCAAGTTGTCCTGTAGTTACAAATTTACAATTTGTACGTATTTATATATTTATATGGTCCCTGTTCACACAAGTTACCTTTTCATGTGTTGAGAAGATAATAGTCATTAGAACCGGGTGAAGGGTTAGTGTATACATATCAAGAAATGCAACTAAATCACAATTATATGGTATCATGTCGATGTGAGATATGATTGACATATGTTTCCTACGTTTCAACGATAAGGTCCTACTTAGATGTGAAATATTTTCCCGTTACCTTAGTGATCAGGATAATGCTTTACACAGTCCATTCATTATTTGTACTATATATAAATTCTCATCTTTCAACTAGACTTTTATACCACCGCACATCCTTGGTGTGATGGTCACTCCACAAGTATAAGTGCTTGTGGGGTGTGAGGAGGGCAAGGACCGGGGTTCAAGTCTCCAGGAGGGAGTTTCATACACACATACACTTAGATTAGGCTAGAGTAGAAATTCTATCTTGTATTAAAAAAAAACTAGACTTTTATGTGGTTCAAAAATACTCTCATTAATGAATCGTAACTTCATTTAAAAATAGGATCATAAATATCAAATAACAAATTTTATTTTGAATTAAAAAAAAATTCCTAATATTTAGGATTTTTTTCCTCTTTACATTCAATAAAGATCTTCAGTGTTGTTGAGTCGTTCCACATCGGTAAAGCGTAATATTGAGAAGGGGTTTATCACTTGCTTCGTAACACTAATTGCTGCATGCAGTTTAGGTGTTGGCGTGTGAGTCTATTCTCTTATCTCATCCTCCTTCCCTTATATTTGTATGTATATATATATATATATGTGTGTGTGTGTGTGTGTGTGTGTGTGTGTGTGTGTGTGTTTCTCAAAAAAAAAAAAATTACAGTTACTGCTTATTTCTAAAGTTTATAATTTTTATTTTTAAAAAAAATATATATATATATATTTCTAAATTAAAATATATACAAATTATGAGTAATTTTTACCTAAAAAAGTAAAAGCTTCTGAGCACGCGCAACATGCGTGCTTAGAGGCTAGTTAGTAAATAATTGAATTGTTGAAAGAATGCAAACTTCCACATTCTGGTTGAAAAGGGTGTCATGAGTTCAAATTAACTTTGAACTTAAAACCCTAATAACTGCTTAAAGTTCAATAAACATGAGATGCTATTTGTTAGAAGCTATAGTGATTTCGTTCACACTATGACAACTACACCCTTTTTTTTCTTTTTTAAATTTAAAGTAAGAACAGTAAACCTTACAAAATAAAAATAAATTAAAGCTTGAGCTTGACCAAGTATTTCACAGCATATATATATATATATATATATATATATACTGACCGTCTCTCAATTACTTGACCATTTTGCACCGTGCATTTATTTAGCTATTAAATCAAAATTGGGTTTTAATGAGTAAAGTTTTTTTTTTTTTATTGTTGAATTAGTAATTTGGGTTTTTAATTTTTTTTTAAAAGGAACTTGAATTTAAATATCGCCTAAAAAAAACAATTAGTGTTTTGATATAATAATAAAGAACAATTATTATTCCTATAAAAAAAAACAATTATTATAAAACATACACTATAAGTAAAAAAAATATTATATCTATCAATAAAAGAAATATTAGACCAAATTAAGTACAATAATTTATACTATATATAAAAGAATTTCCCTCTTTTCAATTGAATTTTTATATGGTTCAAGAAAACTTCGTTAACGAAAGGTAACTTCATTTAGAAATAAGGTCATAAATGCTAAATTACAAATTTTATTTTGAATTTAGAAAGAGAACTTTTAAAATTTAGGATTTTTTCTCTTCATGTTCAAAAAAGAAATTACAGTTATTACTTATTTTTAAAATTTATCATTTTTATGTGTTTGAAAAATAAAAATACATACGTGTAATATGACCATAAAGACCTTCATTTTTTTGTTCTAAAAAAAATAAAAATAAAAATACATATTATTAAATTATAATAGATACAAATTATTAATTTTTCATCTAAAAAATAGGAAAGGCTTTGAGTATGTGCAATTTTCTTGCTTAGAGGCTAATTTATTAATAATAAAATTTTAGGACCCTCGGTATACGTTCTTCAACTTTGACTTAATCAACGCTCAGAAAGAAGCTTAATTTTGTTCATTATTGTCAAGGTGAAAAGACATTAGAAGTCTAGGTTGGTTAGCCAAAAAAAAAAAAGTCTAGGGTAGAAAATGGAAAGTTCGAGTCAAGCTAACTACTCCTACTAATTAAGCACTGAGGGTGAACCGAAAGAGATTTCTCTATTCCTTTGTTTTTTTTATTTTTAATATTTTTTGAGCTATTATTGTAGCAAAAAAGAAAAGGATCTTTTGTGATAACTATATATAATAAACACTCATCCAATGAAATATAGACTCTCTTCCCACAGAGAAAGGACAAAAAAAAAAAAAACAAGTAGGTCAATGACCAAACCTGATTGGACAACATTGATAAACCATGTGAACACACCAGAGTTATTTGTTTAATTTCTCCGTCTCATTGGCCAATAGGCATTGCATTTAGCTATAGATGGGTCCCCCACACCCTAGTCTTTCTACACTTTTCTTAAACCCTGTTTTGTCAAATGTTGGTTCATGTCATTGTAAACGTGGGGATTGGTTTATATAAATGGTCTTTTGAGGAAAGGCGTTTTGGATCTTTTGGTACCTTTCTTTCCAAGTTCCACAGCTGCAACACATGCAATGGCAACAAAAATAAAAATAAAAATCAATAAAAAAAGAGAGATCGATTGCAAAACATTATATATATATATATAAACCATATAATATAAGCTACTTTTGACTAATGAGACATTTTTGAGCTTGAGCAATGTGCATAAGCTAAATATGTTACTTAACCTTGAAGCAAAATGCAAATACACTATGCTTGGTAGCTGGCTAGGTTATTTCCAGGAAATAGAGTTAATGATATGGGATGATTTATATATGAGTTTTCTTATATGGACGGCAAGAGGATATATAAGCAGTAAGCACACGGCTGCACCACAAGACGACATGGTCCACACTCCAGTGCAATTTGTTTTGTGATTAATAAGACGAGAATGATACGAGGAACACGGAACCAAACAACATTTGACAGTGAGCCAATGTTTCTTTAGTTCTCCATGACTTGGTGAATTCAAATTTGACTAATTAAGATGTACTTGTCAATGTCATTTCCTTGTGGTTTCACACTTTAAACTAAGGTTAAATTCAACATAGAAGTCAATAGCCTTTTGATAATTTCAACAATGATATTGAAAACACCTGATTGAAACCCCTAACCAGTTTTTAATTTTTCTTTTATATAAAAAAAATTGATATTAATTAAAACCCTAACCCTATGATCTCATGTAAAGACTCAAACTCAGCTGCGGAAAATGACATTTTCTTCTCCATCTAAAACCGAGCTGTTGCTTCTAGATTACTAGTGGAAATGACTTCATCGACCAAAGGATGGCACGCTTCTTTCAATATACCAAATTCTGGGAAAACAACATAAAATTATGTGTTCTATTGTCATATAAAAAACGACAAAATTATATGTATTTCTCTTTTTATCTTTTGTCAAATGAGGATTTAAATCCTAAATATTTTCATTAAAAAAGTTTTAAAAAAATTGGAATTTGACTATTGGGGAAACATTGATACCAAATTTGTAATAGAAGATTGCCAATCAAACTTTGCCAACAAACTCGTTACCACCTTAAACAATACATATTTCTATCAAACATTAAATTACAAAAAAAATCAGATTATCATGTTATACAAATGCTATTTCCACAACTAATTAAAAAAAAAAGGAAGGAAAAAAAATTAAAACAAACCCTCCAATTCCACAAAGAGCATCAGGCTATGTGAAATAACTTTTGAAGAAATATATGACTAAACCTATACCCAAAACTACCATGAAATAACTTTTCAAGAAATATATGACTAAACCTATCCAAAACTACCATGCCTCTGGATCACCACTTTAGCATTCACAAATAACAAATAAATAGTACCTTAATAACTCCATTGAGATATTGTTCATTCTCTCTCTCTCTCTCTCAATAAATGAAGATTGGCTGGGGACACAATAGAACTCCATCAACGATCCTCCATTAGTCATGAGCACTCTTCACCATGAATGCTCGCTACAACCAAATTTGCTACAAAGTGACTTGTACCCCTTCGCGACCTCACTTTTCCGTGCTATAGAGATTTTTCCATGAAGGATTAGATCTGCTCATCCATGAGTCATGCTTGACGCTCAGCACACTTGGTCCAGAACCATGTAGTGTTCTAGTTATTTTTTTTAATGATGTAGATTCAAATATATCAATAAAAATGATGTATTTTTCATATGATTCTTTTTTTTTTTTAATTAAAATAAGTGATATTTCTACTGTAAAACCCTTAATTTAGGGAAAAAATATAATTAATAAAGCCTCCACTTTTGGGAGGCACTAACATGACTCCCTTCATTCATGTGAGTTTGGCTTAAACCTTGATCCAAGTGGGTCGGGGCTAGTCTCTCACAATATCATAACATATTCTCATACATTTTAATTATGAATTTCAGCATGTTTTAATTTATTCCTTACATCATAAAATACTTATATATATATATATATATATATATATTTGGTTTTAATTAAGTCATCTGATTAGAGTCATGGAAACTTTAAATTTTTGTTGAAAAATCAACAAAATTAAAAGCTAAATTTAAAAAGGTCAAGCTTGAAAAAGATGATTTGATTGCAAAATTGGATGAAGCCACTAATCTGAATGAGAATTTTAAAAATCAAATTTCATCTCAGGTGGACAAAATTAAGAGTTTGGAAGAGCACATGAAATTTAGAATTTCAATTAGGTTTTCATAATTTTTCTCATATGCCATGTAAAAGTACATTTAGGGTTTCCTTTTGCATTTTATTTCTTTTTTGCAAACTTGTTACATGTTTACTACTGACCTTTATCTCTATTTTTTCATTTCGTGTATCACTAGATATGGAGTCCATTCTACTTGTTGCTACAGTAAATTCTTTGTTTTTGTTATTCCTTGTTTGTTTGGGAATAAGTGGATTTGTTTATATTCATTGGTTTGCTCTAGGCAGGCTAATTAGTTGAGCGGGATGGGGTTTTATTACCTTCCCTCCTAATAACTTAGCTCCCAAACCTGATCTCTAAGGATGTAGATTAAGTGCTTTTCTAGTAATCACCTTTTTTACTCTCACTTGCAATTAGGAGATTAAGCACCATTCTTTTCTCTCTTTTAGAATGTATTTAGGTCCAAAGTGTTATAATTTGCAAACATTGTATTCATTTAAATTGTTGGGGACATATTTTGTAATTGGCATATTCTTTGACAAAACGCACTTTACTTGTATTTGGGTAAATCTAAGTAGGTTCAAGATGATCATTACAAGTGGATCATTACAAGTGGTTAAATTGAAGACATGAAGATTACTCAAGAACTGCTCAAGAAAAGTGCAAACTGCAGGTCTCGATACCTCCTCGACAGAATCTCGATCTGTCGAGATTTATTAAAGCTCGACAGATGTCTCGATCGATCGAGCTTACGGGTTTCAGATTATAGCCAGCAACGTTTTTATTCTAAAAGGCTAATTGTTTATGGGTTTGTATAATTCTTATTGGACTAGGAAAACCCAAGGTTTGTGTAAACCTATTTGGAATAGGAGAGCCCATTAAAGCTCCTATTTAAAAGAGGTGGAAAAACAAAAACCTAACCCTAGAGAGCTTCATAAGGTTTTCTTTTTGAAACCCTAGCCTCCTCCTACAGAAGAAAGAGTTCTTGCTGCGTTTCTTGTACGCCTTAGGGTTTTGTAACCAAGCAAAGTCTCTTGCACCAACATTGAAGATCTTATTGGTGTTTCTATGTGAAGCTGCTGCAAATCAACTACAACAATCAAAGGGTTGCTGTGGAGTTAGTCACGTATTGGGATTCGTGCAAAGGAGTAAGCCGCGTACTGGGATCCGCGCATCAAATTGGTTAGTCACGTACTTGGGAGCCGTGCATCAAAAGGAGAAACTGTCACTACAGAGCAAGTCCAATTGGGTATTGGGGTAAGAGTTCAACTGTAGGTTGGTAAGGTACTGGGATTCCTTGCTTGTAACTGCTTATTGTGATAATAGTGGAGTTTCGGGAGTGGTGACCTTAAATCACCCGGTGGGGTTTTTGCCGTAAGGTTTTCCCCATTCGTAAACAAATCACCGTGTCATTTAATTTCCGCTGCTTAACTTAGTTTGGTGATTTGTTTGTGCTACCACGTGATATTATATGTTAATTTGATTAATTAATAACTGAGCTAATTTAATTAATCTAAGTTATCATAATGGGTCAATGCATTTGTGGCCTGACAAAATTCATCAACAAAGATGTGCTTTTTTGAAAGAATGCCTATTGTGTACGAGTGGTAGATGTAAGTGACAACAACAATGGACAACCTACTAAGATGCACAGAGCAATGCCTAGTTGTCACTTCTTCTGTATGGGAGTAACTCCTATTCGCTTAGGGCATTACTCAAATGGTTGTAATCATTTAAGTGCTACATCTATTGTCTCAATAGATATATAGCTCGACACTAGTCAATTGATTGATCTTCGAGGATCTTGAATTCACAGTTCTATTTTAAATGACTTGGCAACCTTGGGATATGTGCACTACGGTTCTAGGACTACTTGTATAGTATTTGTCAAACTTGTTATCATAGAGAGAATAGAAATGCCTCAAAGAGAAGTTGTTGCAGCTTTAACTCCCAGGGTTTTGAATCAAGCTACTTTCAATTAGCCTTTAAAGCATGTTGCTACGAAAAGCTTTGCACCAACTACTACAACAATCTCGAACTATTGTGGTGTAATCAGTCTTGTCAATTGGTAGATCCATGCAACCGAATAGATTTTTTAAGAAGAAAGTCTAACTCGGTTGGAGTTGAGTTGGGATTTGTAGGTTCTACGATAGGTAGGTATTTGAGATTGAATAAGATTTCTTGTACTTGTAACTTCAATATTTTTAGTAAATTTTTTAGGAGTGGTAATTTATATATCATCAGTTGGGATTTTTTCTAGATAAGATTTTCCCAATGTGAACATATTGCGATGAATTTTTTTTCGTTACATTAAACTCTAGATTGACCATATGGTTGAGCCTTAATTGAATATTGCGTGAAGTTAGACTAATTAATAAACTTATCTTATTGGTTAACTAGGGTCAATTTACACCCAACCAAGAATTTAGATTATGGACACTGTGTTTATCGACTCTATTAATGTGCAACAATATCAAAGGTCTTTTTTGTGTTTTTTTTTTGGTTTGTAGAATAAAACAAATCGAGAAACTAGAGGCTTGTGGTGTTATGGACAACTAAAATGCGTAGAGAGACATTATTTGCAACATGAAACAACATCGGTTTCAAAGAAGTCTAAAAAGAAAGGATTTTCAGATATTTCATAAAATGGCTAACTAATTAAATTATGAGTCCCTGATCTGTTTATATATATACACAAAGGAGAGAGAGGATAAGCATAAGAGAGGAAAAGTTTGTTATAACAAACTTAACCACTTATTACACGTGCGTAAAACAGTAATTAGAAACTAACTAACAGACTTTTTTTTTTTTTACAAACTAACTAACAGACTAAGAATAGAAATGCAGCGTTTTGGTCTTGGCTTTAAGTGATACGATGCGTGCTGAAGATATAACAATAACATGACTTCAGAACGACAACGTTTTCAATTTTACTCTAACACAACCAAAAGTCAACGACACCATTTTGTTCTCTGGAGAATCCTCATCTGTGTCATCTTCTATCTGATGCCTTTCACGGTTCAATGGTTCATAGTGATTTCGCAGCATGCAAAGTATGCCAAAATTACATGTTTTTTTGTTTACTATTATTTATGTGAATCAATAAGTATAGAAACGCAACTTTAGCCATAATTTGTTGAAATGGTCTAAGTAGTAAACAATCATTTTTACATAAACATCACTTTTTTTCTTTTCTTTTTTTTAACTCACAATATACCACTTCAACCAATTATAATAAAAGTTACGTCTAAACTTTTTTTTTTCTTTTTTGGTAAAATTTATTATTATTATTATTAGAACACCATAGATTCTTAAAAGGATATTTTGCTGTTTCTTTTTCCTGCCAATATTGGTAATATATACAGATAGTAGGTGTAGGTCTGAGATTACGTAAGCTCGACCAGGCCAACCAAACATACCAAACCAATTCTAGCTAACTTATGAAAAGATGCTAATACCTATATAGCAAAAGTTTGGTTTAAAATTTGCAACCTAATTTGATGTGACTTTTCTATCTACCTTTAGAACATTATTTTCAAACATAAAATATGACCCATAAAGAAATTTGTAAAATTAAAAAAGGAAGTCTCATAATAAAAATAATAATAATAAGAGAGAGAGGAAGTTAGTTTTATTATTCACATAGAAAATAAATACTATATATTTCCCAAAGAATCAAGTCTAAAAACGTGTGTTCAGTCTCATGGTATCACAGTATCATTAATCAGTGACCACCACGTCGTTAAACTCAACATAGGAACCCTATCATACTTAACTGCTTCAAAATTAGGATTTATCAGATCTTCATTAACCACCAACATTTGCGCTTCCTATTGAAATGCAAATATGTAGCAATTTGTATGGGCGGGAAAAATAAATTCCAACTTGTTCATTTGAATAATGGTAGTCTACCATCCACAATATCCCCAAACCGAATATATATACTAGCCTCATCACACACACTCCACACGTGCGATGATGTTTTTTTTTTTTTTTAAAGTTTAATATAATTTTTCAATTTGAATTTATCTATTGTTAGTGAGGTTACATAGAAAATGATTTTATTAAAACTAAAATTTAGGATTTGAATGAGTGAGTTTAGTGTGTGCTAGTTTTTAGGGAAGAAAAAATGTATTAAACATACCTAAGACATGTTTAGATAAAAAGTGTGCTAATTTTTAGAAAGAAAAGTTTTTCTAGTAGTTTTTTTTTTTTTAATTTTGTTAAATTACAATTTTAACCCTATTTTTAATTTTTTTAAAATAATGATTATCTAATTAGATTAAGGGTATTTTTGACATTTTTTAAAACCATAACTAATTTTTTCAATCCTCTTAATATATAGATATATACATACACACACGCGCACGCGCACACACACACTAACCTAATCACACGCATTTCGCGTATGCAATGAGGCTTTTATTTTTAATTTTTTGGGTTTACACGTTTTACTTATGGCAGTTTTATTTTATTTTTTCATTTAAATAGAAGCTGCATTAGTACTTGACTATTAATGTGAAAGAGAAATGTGGAGGTGGGAAAAAAATAGTTGGTACATTTGTGGAAAAAAAAAATGCAGTAAGTTGTATTAGTATTTGACAATTAACGTGAGAGAGAAATATAGAGGTGGAAGAAAAAATGTTTTTTTTAAATAAAAAATTTAGCTAAAAATTAGAAGTTTTTAAATTGCTAATTTTACATGTTGAACCCTATGATTTAAGTAGATGAATTTGAGAGTATTTTGAACATCTAAATTGAAGGTTTCAAATGGAAGAAGCTACTTAAATAGAAATATATAACTTCAAATTGCATTGTGAAAGCAGTTGAAATGGTTCTCATTAGAATACTTGCTGATAATGAGTAATCAAAAGATCGAAAGGGAGGGTTGATTTGAGGTTCAGGGCAAAGTGACTTGACTTTTTATAGTGTCAAACATACTATAATTTATATGCTCATAGGTAGATGTAGTGGCGGGTTCAGAAAAAATTACAGGGGCTAAGCAGTGGTAATTAGGAATTTTTTCAGATGATGGTTGTGGGGTGCAGCAGTTTGGTAAAGTAGCATTGCCACATGTCGTGCGCCGAGGAGGCAAGGGCAATTCCGAGGAGATCCCACCCTCAGATGGGGGGCCACATCAGCGGTACACTATTAGAGGAGGACGTACTATAGAGAAATAGGCTAGGAGCGATGGTTAACCCTGACATGTTGAGGGGATGGTGGCTGCCACCCCATTTAATACATTCCACCAAACTTCCTAGCCACATTTATGTGGAGAAGGCCCTTGAATAGTGCTACCTTAGTTGTCATATCTCACAGGGGTTTTGGAAAGGTGCTTGATAGGACTAGTACTTGAGTGGTGGCCTGCATGATCAACAAATGGAAGGCCCGGATCATCTAAAAGGGTCTATATAAGACAAAAGGTCCCCTAGAGAGAGGGGATCGAAAAAATAGTAGAGAAAAACATTGCAGCACAAAGAATTGAAATTGTAAACAAGTCCCATAGTGATATATTCAAGAACCAGTCTCCTCAGACTGGGTTAAGGAGAATTTTCTTGCACAATATTGTGGTTACCTTTTGTCTATCCTGGCTTCCCTATTATTTTTGACCTGTAGTGAACGTCATCTGACCCATAAAAGCTTAGTCTTACAACCCGCTCTTTACAAATTCATTGTGTTGGGCTATTTGGGTCTGGGCCTTCCAGTTGTTTAGGCTCAAGAGCTAAATCCAACCCCTATAATTGGCGCCGTCTGCGGGAAAGGCTTGAGCTTTAAGACATTCAATGTTTAACTATGGTAGGCTCAGGGCTGAATCGAGAGAAGTCTGTTGGCTCTCAATGCCAAGACCACTTCCTCAACCTTGAACGAAGAAGGGATAAGGAGGTCAGTGTGCATATCACACATACTAGCAGGAGCTAATCTCGAGGAGGGAGCTACATCTCTCATGAGGAAAATACCAAAAGCATGCAGCTGGAAATCGACCGCCTTCACAGGGGGTTGCGCCATGAGAGGTGGAAAAGGACTCCCTCACATTCCTACCACTCTTCCGAAGATGACGGAGATGGCAACTACAGGCCTAGATCAAGGACTCCCCTCAGCAAGTCTTTCTCAAAGGATGAGGAGCGTTGTCAAAGGTGCAAAAACAAGAGTTCGTCTCGTGAAGGTGTAGGGAATGACTCCATGAGCAGAGCATTGAACCAAATCTCCAAGTCACCCTTCACGCGTGGAATCGAGGTAGGAAGACTCTCTCGTCGGTTTACTTAACCCACATTTACCATGTATAACGCTAGGACGGATCTAGTAGAGCATGTGAGCCACTTCAACCAGAGAATGACTATGTATTCCAAGAATGAGGCCCTAATGTGCAAGGTGTTCCCCTCCAGTTTAGGACCTATGGCAATGAGATGGTTTGACAGCCTGAAGGAACACTTTATTGTAGGGGTGTTCACCAAACCGCATAAACCGCACAAATTACAAAAATCGGACCAAAACTGCCTACAAAATGGCATAACCGCACCGCACCGCACTGTACCTCACTGCACCACATCACATGGTGCCGTGCAGTATGCAGTTTTATAATAAGAAAACTGCACAAACCTCACCGCACCACACATTCTCTATATATTAATATATTTAATTATTTTTAATATTAAATATATTACTAATAGTTTAATAACCCTAGTTAAAAAAAAAAAAAAAAAAGTTTGATAACCCTAATAAGTGTTGATTGGGAAATTTAGCCCAAAATAAAGAAAAATTAGCTCAATAGTTTAAAACTTGATCCAAAACAAAGAGAAAAATTAGTTTTGAACTAGGTAGAAAAAGCCCAAAATTTGAAAAATATACCAATTTCAAATCATTCAAACCGCATCGTATATACCGCACTGCATATGTGACTGCAAAAATGAGGTGCGGTGCGGTTATGGTTATGGTTTTGGCTAACTTTTAAATCGCACCGCACCACACATGTGACCACAAAAATAAGGTGCAGTGTAGTTATGGTTTTAACTAAATCGCACCGCACAGTGCAGTGTTAAAAATGACCCAAAATCGCACCGCACCGCACTGCAAACACCCCTACTCTATTGGCTCCTTTAGGGAGCTCACTCAGGCATTTGGGGCTCATTTCATCACTTGCAGCAACGTTCCTTGGCCTTTGGACTCACTGTTGTCCATGACAATATGCAAAAGGGAGACCTTCAAAACGTATTCCAACAAATACTGGGAGATGTTCAATGAGATTAAGGGAAATTTCGATGACGTTGCCATATGAATTTTTAAGGTCGGCTTGCCCACCCAGCATGACCTTAGGAAGTCCCCGACAAGAAAGCTCGTTGGGACTGTGCATCAGCTCATAGATCGCATTGATGAGTATATACGAGCCGAAGAGGACTAGCAACAAGGAAAGGGAAAGGCTAAGGTGATCTTCTAAGAGTGGAGGGATTTCAAGTCGGATAGATACAATAACAGCAGACCTCAGAGGAATTTTGTTGGGCCCCTGGGTCCTGCTGTTACCCAAGTGGTTAGCATCGTGTTTCGAGAGCCTGTACACCAGGTCTTGGAAAAGATTAAGAACGAGTCATACTTTAAGTGGCCAAATAAGATGGGCGGAGACCCCACAAAGCACAACCAAAGTCTCCACTACTAATACCACCGGGGACTGGAGGACTTTGTGGAACCATCTAGAGTAACTAGTGCAGGCAGGAAAGTTAAAGCAATTCTTATATCAACGTAATGAACAAGGCAGCCAGCCTGGGTTAAGAGCGCATAGAGATGCATCTTCCAAACCCCCACTGGGTACAATTAACATAATCTTTGCCATTTTAGAAAGATCTGGCTCCTTTCCATCCAGGGTAATGTCCATAGATTGGCCACCTGCTGAGGACTTAACTCCTAGTCCGAAGAGGAGCAAGGTGGAAGTCCGACCAGCCTTGAGCTTTTCCGACGAAGATAAAGTTAGAATCTCACTACCACATGATAATGCCCTAGTGGTTACCCTAAGAATTAGATGGTATGATGTAAAGAGGGTACTAGCAGATTAGGGCAGCAGCGTAGAAATCATGTACCCCGATCTATACAAGGGGCTAAGGCTAAGGCCCAAGGACCTAACTAGCTACGATTCCCCTCTGATAGGTTTCGATGGAAATATTGTTATTCCAAAGGGGCAAATCAAACTACCTGTGCAGGCAAGATTAGAAGGAGTGGATGTGGATTTTATTGTGGTGGATGCCTATCAAAAGGAATCAGGAGTGGGGCTAGTTATAGTGTCTCCTGAGCAGATCAC
Source organism: Castanopsis chinensis (assembly GCA_032878915.1). NCBI lineage: Eukaryota > Viridiplantae > Streptophyta > Magnoliopsida > Fagales > Fagaceae > Castanopsis > Castanopsis chinensis. The sequence continues at coordinate 4,491,032 of JAVQMG010000115.1, read as the reverse complement.
CATTGAAAAGTCTTTAAGGCTGGGCTTCTCGGTCACGAACAATGAGGTTGAGTATGAGGCTCTGTTGGTAGGAATGACTATGAAACAAAAGATGGGAGGACGAGCAGTAGAGATATTTTCAGACTCAAGATTGATCGTAGGCCAAGTGAAGAGGGAGCTAGAAGCTCGAGACGTAAGAATGCAGGACTACATGAACCGTGTCAAGCACTTGCAAGCAAAGTTTGAGTTGTTCTCCCTACAACAAGTCCCAAGGAGTAGAAACACGCATGCTGACTCTCTTGCCACTATTGCAACCTCCTCAGCGCAAGGTTTACCTTAGGTGATCTTAGTCCAAGATCGGTACAAGCCTGCTGAGAAGGAAAGGGAGATGGTCCTCCGTCACCAAATTAGGGTAGGGCCTAACTAGATGGATCCTATCGTGCTATTTCTTAGGGATGACATCTTGCCCGAGGATCAAAAGTTATACAAACTTTCTTTCTTTAGGCCGTATTTTTTGTGCATTCATCCTGAGGCAGTGAACCCCCTCTTGGAGGAGTTGCACGAAGGGATTTATAGAAGTCATAAGGGGGGCAGGTTGCTGTCTCATAGGATCCTAACCCAGGGGTACTAGTGGCCGAATATGCAAAGGGATGCGCAAGAATACGTGAAGAAGTGCGACCAATATCAAAGATTTGCCCCAAACATGCACCAACCAGGGGGCGTCCTCAATCCTTTATCCAGCCCTTCGCGTTTCGTTTAGTGGGGCTTGGACATTGTGGGGCCCTTCCCTAAGGCAGCGGGAAATAGGAGGTGGCTATTGGTGGGCACTGATTACTTCACCAAGTGGGTCAAAATCGAGCCCCTGTCAAACATCAACGTTGTGGACACCAAGAGATTTGTATGGAAAAACATTGTTACTTGGTTTGTGATCCCTCACACCCTCACATCGAACAATGATCTTTAGTTCGATAGCAAAGCGTTTAGAAGATACTGTGGTGAACAGTGTATCACCAATAGGTACTCAACCCTAGCTTACCCCCAAGGATACGAGCAGGCCAAGGCTATAAATAAAGTTATCGTAAATGGGCTAAAAAAAAGGCTGGATGATGCCAAGGGCAAATGAGTGGAAGAGCTGCCCCACGTACTTTGGACATATAGAACCACCCCTCGTAGGTCCACTAGTTAGACTCCTTTTTCCCTAACTTATGGGGCCGTCGCAGTGATTCCTCTAGAGATTAGATTCCCAATGCTGAGGACAAATTTGTTCACTCCGGACAGCAAGGAGGGGTTACTAGAAAAAAGCTTGGATCTGATTGAAAAGCAGAGAGAAAATGCCATGGTTTAGATGGCATATTATCAGCAAAAGTTTAAGTAAGGGTATGACTCAAATGTGAAGTTAAGGCCACTAGTCCTTGGAGATTTGGTACTATGGAAGGTTTTGGGGATGACGAAGAAACTGACATGGGGAAAGTTAGGGCTCAATTGGGAAGGGCCATACCACATCACCTTGGTGGCTGGGATAGGAGTGTATTTCTTAGAAGATCTAGACGAAAAAAATTGTACCATGACTCTAGAATGTAAATAACCTGCGAATGTATTACTATTAATAAAAATATATTTGTTGTGTGCTATTTATGATATTGATTGCTATACTCATTATTTCTCTAAGTATTAAACAGAACGTTGGTCATGTCTGACTCCTCGGACTACATACCTTGGGTAAATTAATACTCTTCATTATTTCTTTAAGTACTAAATAGAACCTTGGTCATGTCTGGCTCCTCAGACCACATACCTTGGGTAAATTAATATTCTTCATCATTTCTATAAATGTTAAACAGAATCTTGGTTATGCCTGGCTTCTCGGACCATATACCTTGGGTAAATTAATACTCTTCATTATTTCTCTGTGTTAAACAGAACCTTGGTCATGCCTAGCTTCTTGGATCATATACCTTGGGTAAATTAATACTTTTCATTATTTCTCTATATTAAATAGAACCTTTGTCTTGCCTGACTCCTCGGACCACATATCTTAGGTAAATTAATACTCTTCATTGTTTCTCTAAGTGTTAAACAGAACCTTGGCCATGCTTGACACCTCAGACCACATCCCTTGGGTAAATTAATACTCTTCATTATTTCTCTAAGTGTTAATAGGAACCTTGGTCATTTCTGACTTCTTGAACCACCTATCTTGGGTAAATTAATACTCTTCATTACATCATCTAAGTGTTAAATAAAACCTCGACCATGCCTTAGGTAAATTAACACCTTGATCAAGTCTTCTAAGTGTTGAACAGAACCTCGGCCATGCCTTGGGTAAATTAACATATTGATTAATTCTTCTAAGTGTTAAACAGAACCTCGGCCATACTTTGGGTAAATTAACACCTTGATCAAGTCTTCTGAGTGTTAAACAGAATCTCGGCCATGTCTTGAGTAAATTAACACCTTGATTAATTTTTCTAACTGTGAAATAGAACTTTGGTCATGCCTTGGGTAAGTTAACACCTTGGTGAAGTTTTCTATGGGTTAAATCTTCTAAGCATTAACATCTCCAAGATTAGATAGGGCTTCAACCCTGCCTGCCCTTTGGTGGGGAGTCTTAAATGACCTTTTCTTTGTTAAGCGTCTTGTTCGGTGCATCTCAATATCAACACTTAGTGGATTTTTCACATTATTCATATGGGTTCAGTTTACTTGATTTAGGGACAGTTCATTATTGCTTGCCTTTTGTCAAAACACGAGTTCCCATTACCCTTAGCAAGGTACGAAGCGCCAATCAAGGTGGGTTAGAGGTAAACGTTGCAAAAATAGGCAAAGAAGAAAAACAAAACTACACTTGCCAAAATAATAAAAGTAATCATGTGTCCATTACTTCAAAAAGAAAGGTACATGTCAAACAGGGCAATTGGCCACAACAAAAGAAGGTTAAAAAAAAAGGATAAAAGGACATAAACAGCAAAAAAAATAAAAGGAAAAGAGTCCTAGACTAGGCCTTGGGAGGAAGGGGGACATCTTTGCTGCCTGGCTTGGAAGGAATGGGGTCTATGGCCTTCGGATCAGCTTCTTTGGACTTGGGATCTGCCTCGTTTGCTTTGGGTGCAACATCCTTGGCCTTGGGGCTAGCATCCTTGGGCTCGAGGACGACCTCTGGCCCTTTGGCCTCGGGCAGAGGCTTGACCCCCTTTCCCTTATTCATAACTTTGGATGCCTCCATCTCCTAGCCTGGTTTACCTGCCTTGCCAGGCTCCTTGGGGATGAGGAGAAGGAGGGACCTAAGTGGTGGGGGGCTGCTCGGATGCGGTGGACGTGGCGGCAATAGGAGGGGGAAGCAATGATGGGATTGCTTGGGTGTCTTGAGGGTAAAAGACATTCTCCTCCTTCCTCTACTTTGGGGTGGTAGGGACCCCCGCCAAGTTAGAGGCCTCTATCCACACCTCCTTAAAGTAGTCCCTATAAACCTCTGCCAACTCATCCGCCAGGCGTATCTCAATCTCATCTACCCTACGGTCATAGGCTGCTTGCGTCGAGGCCTTTGCTGCTTCCTTGGTTGCCTTGGTAGCCTCCTTTTGCCTTCTTTAGCTCCGCCTTCAAGTCCGCCGCCTCCTTCTTGGCCGTTTCCTACTGCATTTCGGTGTAGTGGAACTTCTTGCTCTGCTCCTCGGCCTGCACCTTAGCAATCTTTAGGCCAGCCTTGGTGCTCTTTCTTTCCCTCTCCTCAACAATTAGTTTTGAGGAGAGCTCTTGGACCTGCTGCTCAGAGGTGCCCAAGGCCTTGTCGACCTCGGAGCAAAGGTTAGCCTCGACCTTAACCTCGTTCCTGGCTTCCTTCACCCATTCCTTAGCTATGAAGACCTCTTCACTGCACTGCACAAAAACGACAGAAGAACGCATTGTCAAATAAGGGACGTGACCTAATATGATGAAAGAAAGATCTTCCAAGAAACTTACCAAAGACAAATCCCTTTTCAAGGACAGGAAGAGGTTTGGTTGCCTCATCTTCCTTAGTGCAATCATATCCCTCGGCAGTAGGAGAGGTTGCTCCAGGGTTTCAGAAAGGTAGAAGGCCTGCCTTTTCTAGAACTTTATGATGCTGGAATTCCACGGTATGGCTACCCCCTCTAGCCTCACTCGGGGGTCCCACACTGAGCTTAGAGGGCGCACCTCAGCCAGAGTCTAATCCTCCCTACTCTCAGCCAAGGAGGCCTTCCCTTTGCCCTTAACCTAGGCAGTCTTTTACTGCTTGGAAGGGATCACCTCGTCACGAGAGCCCACATCCATCTCCTTAAAAACCTCTTTCTCCTTCCACTTCTTCTTCAGAGAAGGCACAGCGAATGGTTTGACTGGAGGGGGGGGCGGCGGGAGGCGAAAGGGGGTTGTGACCCTGAAGCCCCTTATTCCTATTAGGGAGAAGCATACGCAGACCCCTCCTTTGTAGAAATATCTCCTCTTCTTCCTCCAAGCTGTCGTCCACCTGCGCAATAATGAACCGGGATGTATGGATGCCAGAGGACTTGCCAAGATCTTCTTCGAAGTCCGAGACTGAGATCACGGGCTCTCTCTACTCCTCTTCTTCTTCCTCAAGGTGGAACTGGTCTATCTCCTTCCTGAGCGATTGTAGCAAAGAAGTTTTTTCTTCGCTTGGAGCAGCCGCTTAAGGAAGGACACGGTGAAATGGCAACTCAATTGGTGCAAAGTCTTCCCAAGCCAAAAATCCTAGTATCGTAACGTCTATCCGAGCTAAACAACAATCGCCCGTTCTAATCGAGTTGCCTATGTCCTAGAAGATGTTAGATAAAGGCTCGAAGTTGAGAATAAGGTGGACAACTCTCAACTGCTTGTCCTCGCTTACAAATACCTCGAAGCTTAGAACTCTATTGAGGTCTGCAACGTTGACAAAGCTGATGTTAGGCGCCACGTACCTTTTGTCTGCAAAATAGCCAAGAGGTGACAAATTGGTTAGAACAGTGAAACCTTTAATCAAGAAGAGACTAGTGAAACCTTTAATCAAGAAGAGACTATGTATCAAAATCAAGAAGAAAGCAGGAAAAATATGGAACTAATGCCCTCATTGAAATGCCTAAGCCTAGAGTACCCCACTTAGCTCTCCCTCTCGGACCGGGCAGTGGACGTTGTCATGCCAGTCACCTGAGACGATCAGGAAGTTATCTTTCATACCCTTGTTGGACTTAGAGAGGCACGAGACAAGCCTAACAATAGGAGACCTAGATTTAAGGTAATAGCCCGAATCCGCAAGCGAATGACACTCGTAAATCCAGACGACATCATGCCAGGAAAGGTCTAACCCTATCTACTCGTTGAGAGCGTCTACATTTCCTAGTACTCTAAATAGGTTGGTCGCACACTGGTAGGGGCAAAGCCTATGGGCAATCAATAATCCCTAGTCACCATTCCCATGGGTATCCTCATCCCGCATTCTATAAATGCTATCATGGGGATAACTACTTCTTCTTCCCTCTTAAGGTCGGTCCATCAGCTCGAAGGGCAATACCATAAGGAGACACCCTAGGGGATCATATACAAGGCCCTAAACCCCTCTATACCCGCGGTGAGATTAACTAAATGAGCGAATCTACCCTTCGTGACATACTAAAGAAAAGTGTGGGAAATACTTGCTAGAAAGAAGAACTTACAAAAATAAGGACAGGTGACGCCTCAAGAGCTTTTCCAGAATCGGGAGGTTTGGGAAATCTTGGGAGTTTGAGAGTATGGGAAGCCTTGTGAGTTCAAAGATTTGTAAAGTGAGAAAAATGAACTCTCTAAGCGCCTTATATAGGAGGTAGAATTGGGTGGGAGTTATCCTGTCCCAAATTTCGAGGAAAAATATTGGCCGTAAGATCCCCATCTCACCGTAAGACATGTGAACAAGACGCTGCTTGGAGTATTTAATGAAGCGTTGTGGACTTTGAAGCATCAGGAGAAGTTACAAGATAGGCGAAATGACATTCTCAAGTGGGAAAGGAGGGAAACGTGTAGGATCAGCCACTTCAGTTCAAAACCCCACTGTTTCTCCTCGGACAATAAAGAAACACTAGAATTTTGATGGGCTATTGTGGGGTGCAACAGTTTGGTAAAGTAGCATTGTCACGTGTCGTGCCATACGCCGAGGAGGCAAGGGCAATTCCAAGGAGATCCCACCCTCGGATGGGGGGCCACGTCAATGGTATGCCACGTACGCCACCAGAAGAGAACGTACCATAGAGAAATGGGTTAGCCCTGACATGTTGAGGAGATGGTGGCTGCCACCCCATTTAATGCTTCCCACTAAACCTCTTAGCCGCATTTATGTAGAGAAGACCCTTGAACAATGCTGTCTTGGTTACCGCATCTCATAAGGGTTCTAAAAAAGTGCCTAATGGGACTAGCACTTGAGTGGTGGCCTGCATGATTAACAAATGGAAGCCCCGAATCATCTAAAAGGGTCTATATAAGGTAAAAGGTCCCCCAGAAAGATCGGGTCAGAAAAATAGTAGAGAAAAACACTGCAACACAAAGAACTGAAACTATAAACAAGAACTAGTCTCCTCGGACTGGGCTGAGGAGAATTTTCTTGCACAATATTGTGGTTGCCTTTTGTCTTTCCTGGCTTCCCTGTTATTTTTGGCGCATAGTGAACATTATCTAACTCATAGAAGTCTAGTCTTACAGCTTACTCTCTACAAATTCATTATATTGGGCTATTTGGACCTAAGTCCTCTAGTCGTTTGGGCTCATGAGCTAAATCTAGTCCCTACAATGGTTATTAAGAAACTTATTATACAAATTTTAATAAAAAAATAATTTTACATATTGAAAAAAAAAAACACCTATATATAACATAACATAAACTTAATACCCCGAAAAAATGGAACAACACCTATATATATATATATTATAATTAAATTAAAGTAATAAATAATGTATCCTTTCATGTTTAGCCACAACTATTGAGGTGTTGTACATAGTGGCAGAGCCACATTGAGGCCGAGAGAGGCCTTAGCCCCCCAATTTTTTTTTTTTTTAAAATTGAAATGTATACACTTATAAATGAAATATCTCAAAATTTTAAAGATTTTTCAAAGAATGTATTCCTTTGCCCCCCCCCCCCACCCCCGCCCCCCCTCCCATCCTCCGTTTGTTTTTTAGAGAAACTACTTTGGTTTAACAATTTTTGAAGAAAGAAAAATAATTTCAAAAAATGTCTCTTTCTCGTTTTTCCAAAAAAAAATCTCTCTAGCTTACTTTGGTATTGACAGTTGAAGGAGTCTATGTTTCACACACTTTTTTTCTTCATCTTCAAAAAATTACGCTGTTGATGCTGCTTGCTAGTAGATTTCCAGTTTATGTTCTCTCAATTTTCTCCTTCGTCTCTCTGTCCCATTTGCCTTTTCCTTCTCTTCTTTACTTCATGTAATTGATTTAGGCTGCGTTTGTTTTGCCTTCAAATGATTTCAGAAAATCATTTTACTCCAGCCTTTGTGTTTGGTAGCTACAAAAATTGGGTCAAACGGAATTCGTTTTTTGCGTTAACTGTAAAATACCCTACCTCACCCGTAAAATCAAATGATTTCCACCCCAGGAATATAGAAGAGAAAGAGAGAGAAACAGCAAGGAGATTGCACCAGAAGCACCGGTCTCATCGCACCTAACACCGGCTCCAAACCCAAATTGCATCGGTCTCGTCTCACCCAGCACCGGTGAGATCGCCCCGCCTGTAGCATGACTGAGATCGCATCTCAGCACCAGCGAGATCGCACCCATAGTCGCCACTGGAAGCTCATCGACACCGCCATCTAGATCATCACCACCCAAGACCGATCCACCCAAAACCGATCTCGTCCTCGACCCACCCAAGATCAACCACCAGCCCACTCCACTCCACCCCCAAACCCACCTGATCTGCCATCGTCGTCCTCCACGGAACTCTGATCTCTCTCTTTCCCGATCTATCTCTCTTTTCCTCAATCTGTCACTCTTTCTCCCTCCGATCTCACCCTTTCTTCCTCTCCCTCGATGTTTTTATTTTGATGTTTGGTTGTGTTAAGCGTATATTTTGAAATTTTCTGTAATAAAATTTGTTTAGATGCTGAAAAAATGTGAGAAACTAGTAGTAGAAAATTTGCATTTTCAAATTGTACCAAACACTTGAAATTATTTTATAATATAATTTTTAAAATGCAATCAAACACTAGAAATTATTTTTCTTTTCTAAAAATATTTTTCACCTGAAATTATTTTACACCCAAAAAATATTTTACACTAAAACAAACGCACCCTTAATGCTATACAATTTACAAGCGCTAATTCCAATACAATAAAGCTATTAAAAAAGGACCACGTATATGGTTTAAAAGCATATGCAGCAAAAGCAAACTTGATATATCACTTTAGTAGTTTAGTTTACTCGAGGTGTGGTACGAAAAAAAAATATATTACCACAATTTATTTCACAATTTTTTTTATTATAAGATGTAAACAAGTGTAATTACTGAAAAAAAAAATAATAATGAGTCCATATATAAGTAATATACAACCATTCACAACTTTTGGTGATAAAGTTGTGCAAAAAATTGTAAAATAAATTGTGGTCCTACAACTACTATGGCTTGTCTACATCTATTCTTTTTTTTTTTTTTACTTGATAAATATATTATATAACATATAAATATAATAAATTATTATTAATTTGAAAAAATATAGTACGTACTAGATATTTTGATTCAATTTATTTTTATGCAATGATTGTTGTCTAATTTTTAGCCATCTTTCAACATATTAATAATATTCTTTTATCTTAATCATTATAATTAATGTGTTGTAATTTAACTTGAAACCTAGGTCAATAGGCATATTAAAAACTATATTGAGTTATAAATTAATTTACTTATCTCTATTTATATATATATATATATATATATATATATAAATGCATGTGTCCCAAAAAAAAAAGTATGGTATATTGAATTGTGTTTATGATACTACTACATATTTTATATAGTTGTACATAGTATGAAATATATTAAAAAAAATGTAATCCTCGTATTTATTACTTGGTCCTCTCTACTATAAATTCCTGTCTCTATTACTGGTACTTTTACAACACTAAGTAACGCATTATTCACAACAGCAAACTAACTTGCTATCGACAGAAACTTATAGCATTGAGTAGGGGTGTGCTCGGTCCGGTTTTGGTCGGTTTGTATGGGTATGGCCAACTGAAACCGAATATTTCAGTTTGTGAAATTCTCAATCGAAACCGACCGAAATGGCTGGAAAACAATCGGTTTCAGTGTATATCGGTTTCAGTCTGTTTCGGTCAGTTTTCGATTTTCCAAAGAGAGGGTTATTGAGATTTTCAAAACCCTAAATTTAATCACATATAAAAACAAAGTAATAGAGCAACATAGAGAGCGCTGTTGAAAAAAATCAGAATGGCAGAGAAAGAAAAACTACCAACAATGTTTGTTCAATAATTTACAATATTACACACAAATTCCAACAAAAAATTGAAAATATTTTGAATTAACAAAAAGGTCCAAACTCAATTTTACCATTGCTGCACCATAGCAGAAGCCTACCACCATGTCTCTGTAGTAATTTTTCAATTTGCTTTGAAGAAAGAACAAAGATATGTGAGGGAAAGGCATGGCCATGGTCCATGGGACTCAGAGAACGAAAAGAAAAGAAATGAATGAGGCGGTTGAACTGAGAAAGGTAGATACCAGAGAGAAAATTGGGGAAGGATCGAAAGGTAGAGAGAAAAAATTGAAGCGAGAAGGTTAGAGAGAGATAGAGAAAAAAATGGGGAAGGGGGCGGCTGAAGAAAAGAGAAGGGAAGCTGAAGAAAAGAAAAGGGAAGAATAAACAGGGGTATTTCCGTATTTATGCTACTACTACGGTTTTAAAAAATTAAATAGCAAAAAATACCCACGTCCCACGCGAAGGCTCGAACCTGGGATCACCTAGCCAAACCACAAGGAGCATACCACTAAACCACTAATCAATTATGTATTAGAATCACATAAATAAATATATATATATATATATATTTTTTTTTATCAGTTCAGTTTGAAAAAATCCAACACCGAAACCGAAAATTTTGGTTTTTAAAAAATAAAACTGAAACCGAACCACACCAAAACCGAATAGAAATTTTGGACACAAGTCAATCAGTTTCGGTCGGCTCATTCGGTTCCTCGGTTTTTTGCACACCCCTAGCATTGAGCAACAAAGAATAGAGGAAAAGAAAAGGGCGAGATATATAGTCAAATATCAGAGGTTGCATGCTTGGTCTGAAGCAAAGCCTGGAGAGATGGACTCTCAACAACAGAGCAATTAGCAGTTGGGGGGTGCGCACACAATAATTATAAGGCATTTCAATTTTTTTTTAAAGTTATTTTAGGGTTTTTAATATATATGTGGGTGTGATATGGATTTTGTTAAAGGAGAATTTGAGTTTGTTAGTATTTGGACTTTGGAGAGCCACAGGCTGAGGAATCGGCTAGATTTGATTTTGATTTCTTTTAGCTTCTTTATTTTTAACTAAATTTAATTTATTGGTTTTTATTTTTATTGGATTAATTCCAAATTTTGGGGGGCCGATTCTAATTTTGAGGGAGAGAGAGAGAAAGAGAGCAAATTCTAAAAGTTGAGAGGGGCCTGTGAATTTAAGTTAATTTATAAATTTCTTTTTGCCAATTCTAAGTACGTCTAATGAAAATTTCACAAGCCAGCAGGGCACCACTGCTCAAATGCCAACTAAAAATAAAATACTTTTACTACATTCGTATATTTATATGAAAGAACAAGCAAAAGATTTTTTTTTTTTTTGCTGAACAAGCAATAGATATTTATACCTAACAAGTACATTACTTTATTTCGTTTGATGAACACTTTATTTGGTTTAGTAATATAGTACTGAATATTTAAGGTACATTAATATTTGAAAGTGATGTTAGCAATAGCATTTCATAAAAAGGTGATGCTACCAAACAACGCAAAGAACAGCGAAATTGGACCAAATAGCATAAAAAAATAAACAAAGTACAGTCCATGTAGAGCCACCTCGAGCACACGAGGCAAAACCTTGTACGCACCGAAAACGACAAGCTTTGTAGTAAAACTCCAAGCTTTAGCTTAATGGCTTCAAGCTTGGCTCCAAATCATTGATGTTACACACTGACGTGGCGACATAGTCTAGGGCAACGATCAACAACAACGTTCCAATTCAGGTTCTTGTTTTTTATCGGTACTTTCCCAAATTGGAGGGTCCCACTGTAAGGCGCAAATGACGAGACCAACAGGAAAGCTATATCTATGAAGTGGCCTTGACATTTTACCAACTACCAAGCCCTCCCTGACTCGGAGCTGACTAGGACCCGTATATATTTGGAGGTTCTCACGTCTCGATTGTAGAAATTCAGAAGGGCGTTCCTTGGAGGAAAGTGCACGATAAAGAAAGAGAGTATTATTTATTTATTTTTTTGTTGAAAAAGAAGGCGAGTGATTGCCAAGGTAACTTTCAAGGGCATCCACTTTCAAACTTGGATTCCTCATCTTCCAAAGTATAACTAGACCTCCAGCAAGTTGGGACGTTGACGCTACGGACAAGGTAAATAAGTAAAAGAAAACGACTCTTGAATTTCATTTGCCACAGTTAAATATGTTGTATAGTCACGTAGTGTGCCACGCCAAGGAAAAAATATCATATGTATCGAATATATGCAATTTTTATCTCACATAAGGATGAATTGATCTTGTCCGACAGACTTAGTGTTTTATGAGTAAGACACTTGAGTTTTTTTTTTTTTAATGACATTTGGCATAGCACCCTCCGAGTCTGTTTTTAAAGTGGTTTAAAGTGGTCACCCCTAATAATTGTCCCTCAAGATGAGGCTCCTACAACTCGATTTTGTCATCTTAACTCTAATATCATTTTATCGGACCATGAATTATGTCACTTCACCTCAAAATTAATCAATTGGTAATAAAAAATCATACTTGAGTCTTTTATAAAGTTCGACATTACATCCTGCAAACTTGTTTTTCGAGCGGCTGTAGGAATCTGAATTGTTCCCCCCTTACAAATCTCACAAACATGAGATGCAATGTTATGTGAGAGGAGAGTTATAGATGCTAGATATAGTACATTAAATACTTTTGCTAAATCCAGAGTAGAATTAATTTGAATGATGAAAAATATGAAAGCTTTATCAATTTAAAATAAAAGATTTATAAACTAATGTAACAATGAACGTGATTAAAACTATATCAACTAAAAATTAATTTTTTTTTTTTAATTTTGTGTTTTAAAATTGACATAATGTAATGTTTATGGAATAAAATTTGGACTAGTCCTAATAACACTCTTAATACATGATAAGCATGATAACACATAAACTCATTACACATGATAAACTTATTACAAATTATATAAGCAGGCTAAATCTGCAGTGCATTGCACAAGAACAGCAGGAATGAAACCTACAAAACATTAAAACAAGCTAAGTAACCTGAAAAACAATCCTCAATCCTAACTCTTAATTATCGCTTTATACTCTGCAACAATCTTCTCTCAAAAGTCAAAAGGGATTTGGCATTGGTACAGTATTTTATATCCAAAAGAGAAAATTTATAGATACAAAAAAATTTGACAATTGTTGATGTGGGAAATTGTTAGTTGTAGGTAATAAAGTGATGTCAGTTGTAAACTTAAATTTGAGAACCTATAAATACATGCCAACTCAAATGTTGTGAAAATTTTTGTGTATATTAACATTATTTTAAAAAAAAAAAAACTTGAGAAAAGGTTCTTGGAGTTCCAATTGATTACACCCCAAATCACAAGATCTTCACAATTGAACAAAGGATCCTCTTGGAGGTAAAATCGAGTGGTGAAGTCAAGATTTCAATTCAAGTAGCACAAGATTAAGAGCGAAAATTGAAAGTAAAATTAATCTAAAATATATTAATCAATATTAATAACAAAATATATAAACAATTATATAATAATATATATATAAGTTAATTAAGATCATGAAAAAATAAATTAAGACTTACATTTATTAGGTATATATATATATATAATGATTCTACAAGGAAATTTTTAGTAAATGCCTTGCAGCATGGATACTCGTCACCAAATGCATAATTTGTCAAATCTTGCACACCAAGTCAATTACTTTTTACCAAGTCAAGATAATTATTTACACTTTTTTTGGGTTAAATCGAAGTTGTGATATATGGAGCCGGTACGTGCAAGTTACTAATAAATATTCTAGAAATCAAGACTGGACCGCATCCTAGATTAATTCGTCGGTGCCCAACATTTTGGTTAGTGGAATCTTCATATAATTGACTGCGCACTTTTAGTTTACCAAACCTGTTTCTGTTTTTTTTGGCTAAACAGTTTACCAAACCTGTTTGATCACTCAAAACACAAGACTTTTATGAGGTAAACTAAACCAAAGTCTAACTGAAATTAAACTTACTTCTTTTCGTGGGATCCATAAACTAAATGGTACAGCGACCTAGAAGAATGCTTCCCCACTTAACACCCCTCCAAAAAAAGTTAAAAAGTTAGAATATTAATGCTAGTCCTTCGTGGAGTCAAAATATTGTGTGACATAAAGGGCATTCGATAAAGACACATAGCATTATTGAGTGCAGCTTCATTATTAATGCATTATAGCTCTTCATATCTCATCACTCAACACCCCATTTAAATTACATCATGCATTTTTTACCTTTATAACTTAGAGTCCGTTTAAGAAGTATATTTAGGACTTTTTTTTTTTTTTAGAGAGTTTCACAACCTATAACATCTTCTCTTTATGATAACTCTTTATCATCAGACCAATACACTAATCGATTTTTGGTGTAAGCGGAGATTGAACCTCAGATCTCTTATTTAACTATTAGAGACTTTACCAGTTGAGCTAGCTGGAACCCACTATTTAGGACATTTATTAATGAATCATTAAAAAAAATGCATACAACTTTTATAAAAAATAGAAAAAATTATTAAAATATTAAATTTTTATTATGAGATCCGATGCATTAGTGTTGGTATGATCGCATTTAAAAATATTTTTTCCTCATACAAACTTTCCTAAAACGATTTACTAACAAATGCCAGAATTTATTTACTTTTTCATATAAGTCTTAGGTCGACGGTGAGACATCAGGTGGAAAACCCATTGAATAAGTATGCAACTCATGAACAAAAAAAAGCTACCTAAATGATTATCCAATTGGGAATCTATAGAATCTATTTAAAAGATACCATAATCATTAGAGCCCGCCCCCAGAGAGAGAGAGAGAGAGAGAGAGAGAGAGAATTATAACTCAGGCGGTTAGCCGAGTTGGTTGAGCTCTCGATCTCAAGGTGCTTGTACTAAGCTCGACTAGGTGTGCTGTCTAGTTCGATTCTTGCTACCTGCACATTAAAAAGAATTTCCTAAACTAGCGTTTTACCCTTTCATGGGCTCACCCAGTATAAACAGCGATTAGTTTCTGATTGAAAACTTTGAAAAACACTGTAAATATATATATATATATATATATGTATTAAGTGTATGTTTGGGATCCACTTCTCCGACCAGTGTTTGGCATTTTTCTTCTACTGTTTGCCAGGTACCATGTTAGTTTAGGCTTTATTTGGCATACTCGCCTATATTTAGCTTATTGTTTGCAGTGTGCGTTTGGGTTCCAATTCTTTAGCCAGCGTTTGGCTTCTTTTATTTTACTATTTACAAGTTCCATGTGAATTTATGCTCTTTTGTTTTTTTACATGATTGCTTGCATTTTGTAGCGTGCGCTTGGGATCCACTTTTCTAGCTAGAGTTTGGCTTTTTTGTTTCTTTCTTTTGCGGGCCCCATGTTAGTTTTTCTTTTTTTGGCTTGCATCTAAAGCGTGCGTTTAAGTTTTTGGCTCCCATGCGTGTTTAGTCAAGGCAACGATAACATTAGTGTCCATTGTAAGTTGTAAACAGTAATATCACTGTTTGTGGGTCCCATGCGTTAAGTCAAGCCAACGATAACATTATTGTCCTTTGTAACAGGCAATGGCACGATAACATTATTGTCCCTTGTAAGTTGTAAACAGTAATATCAGTGTTTGTGAGTCTCACATTCAATATATATTTATTCCTCCCTCTCTCTCTCTCTCTCTCTCTCTCTCTCTCTCTCTCTTTTACAAACTTTCATTAAAAAAAAAATCAGTTTTATTAAAATTTTATTTACAGTATTTTTAACAAAAAATTAAATAAATTTTTTAATATTTATTAATAAAAAAAATTAAATAAGTTATTCACAAATATACACTAAGTATGTTTTTAAACACCATTGAACATATTGTTTCTATCATATTTTCACCGTTGGGCCAACGGTGAGATGGTGAATTTATCATACTGATTAACAGGATATATACAACCATACCATTGGTTCTCCTATTCTAACTGATGAGTTAAACCTCAAAGAGTAACATAATCGGTTGGGACGCCGTGGCTCATAGAGCGAAAGTTGTTAACAGAAAACCCACCCATGCTGTTGGAATGAAAGGCATGCATTAATGTATAGCATTAAGTAACTCTGAGCTTGTTATATATATGTAAGACCGAGTGCAATACAATGCTCACGATTTTCTTCTTCGTATTTTTAGATTTTCATATTCGAATTTTCTTATTAGTGCATTCAGCTTAGGACAGTACAAAATGCCCAAACACCCAAAAGTCCTTAAACCTAAACTCTGGTTGTTTGCTTCTTGCGATGGTCCATGATCTTCTTTGTCCTTAGCAAGTGTCAGATTGCCAAAGACAACGAAGAAAATTGGGTCCCTTACATAAAATCAAGCTTTATATTGTCACTGCTATTTGCACCTGCGAAGTACTTGAAAAGATTTCATTTTCTCACCCATGCATATAAAAACTTCCAAAGTGTAACAAGTAGCATTTGTTTGCTCATTTAGTGGCTACTGCAGATGCAGACATAAAATGGGAAATTGATAGGTTGTTCCTTTGCTTAGTATGGACAAATTTCAATCAATTTTAAGCATATCATCGTGTCGGCCACTCAGTTTTTCACATAAGCTCGTGTGCCTACTGCCTAAACCTGTCAACATTTATTGAATCATTATTGAAAAGTTCTCTCCCTCTTTTTTTTCTTTAGAATCAATTATTAGAAGTTCTCATTAAACCTATTCTGTCTCTTAAAGGATTGTGGAAAGGCAGATTGGAAAATAAATTAAGAGGGTTTAGGTTGCATAAATATTGGAGAAATTCAGTTCCAAATTCATGCCCTTTGAGATTATTATTATCATTATTTAAGTTTTTGATAATTTGATAGTTAGAGTGGAATGGCCTCAACCCTCTCTGTTTGATCCACTAGAAAGCACCAACCAGTTAAGATATAAAACTCAATTTTTAACAGCTTATTTATTCTAAATTACTTCAACCCAACTTCATTATTCACACTCTAAAAAGCATTATAATAAAATAAAAAAACTAATGCGACTGATGAAAACCAAAGAAAGAAATATGATAGAGTGATAATGAAAAAGAAAAAAAAAAGGTAGGTTATATAAAGAAAGAAAAAGAAAATGATGAAACAAAAAAGAAAGAAAATTGAGAAAGAGAAGGAAAGAAAAAGTTCAGGCATGATTAGGAAGAAATTAAACAGAAGATAAGAAAATTAAAGAAATGAAAGAGAAAAAAAAAATAATTGTGGTGGAGCCCAACAATTTATTTCTTTATTTATATTGCTGATGAAAGGGACAATTCTTATTTTAGTTTCAGAAAATGAAAAATGTATTTCCAAGATTATTTTATTAAAAAAAATTCCAAATACACTCAAAAACTGCAAAATT
Organism: Castanopsis chinensis; assembly: GCA_032878915.1. NCBI lineage: Eukaryota > Viridiplantae > Streptophyta > Magnoliopsida > Fagales > Fagaceae > Castanopsis > Castanopsis chinensis. The sequence goes on along the minus strand of JAVQMG010000115.1, from coordinate 4,474,183 downwards.
CATTTTGCTTTATGAAAATATATGAAATATATTCTTAATAAAATTACCAAACAGACCTGAGTGGTTATCTCCTATATCAAGTTCAAAAATATAAAAGAGTAATTAATTTATATAATATTGATAGTTTTAAAATCCATGAGTAGTTAATCTAATATTCATAGGTCCGGGCTCCAAGACTTAAATACTTTTTGGCATAATCCCATCATATTATATCAAAGTCTTTATGAGAAAAACTTTTAACACATTATAATTTTTTGGAGCAAGTGGTTTTCTTTATATTATCTCAAGACTTTACACAAAAAATTCTCAATGTTAAACTTTTTAATAATAAAAGAGATTAAAGGGGGTGGGAAGGGAATAATGAGGCATCACCTTAAAGTTCTTTTATTGGCTTAGGGTATGTTCGGTACAATTTTTTAAATAAGTTGGCTTGTGTTTTTTTAAACAATTTATGTATAATTTTTTAAAACTTCACATTTTTTTTAAATACAAATATAATTTTATTCTAACTTATTTTTTTAATCAAAATAAATCATTATAAATAAGCTATCCGGAATACACACATTAGATTCCATCAACTATCATGATTCAGTAATGGTTAAATTATTGGTTCTTACAACATAGTTGTCTTATGCAAGTCCACTCCATTATTTGTCAGTAAGAGTTGACATGGTCGCCCTCAAAATCTAGGATAATATTTCAGGTATATCAGTTTTCTGGGTAGATATATATATATATATATATATATATTGACATTAAAAAACTTCCAGATTTGGAAGGTAGAATAACCAAATAGGAGTGATGGATAGCTAGCCTAACCATGTTCAGGGAAAATATTTATAATAAGGAGTGAACGAGAGAGAGATGAAGGCAGTAATAGCATGCAGATGAGCAATTTGGCAATTTGGGAATAGGATAACATATTAAAAAGAAACAGACGACAAGTTGAAATTTCTTGGGCCCGTTTGATTGGTTTGTTCTAATCAATATTTTTATATTTTAAATAATCTTACACATATTTCAACATACTTTTCTATTCATACATATGTAAAAAATACTCAAACAACATTACTCAAACTAACCAACCTTATACCTTGATAAGCAAAACCACATTCAAGTTGCAACAGTCTGTGGGAGGGAGACAGATGAAGAAAGGATTAAGAAGAAAATGATCCATTTGGCTGAAGGATAGCTTATAAAAAAGGAGGAGGAGAAGACAGTTTCTGAACTTTTTTCATGGACAGAACAGGTTGTTACAATTAAGGAAGAATCAGATACATAGTTACGTAAGTTGCTCATATTGCATTCTATATATTTCTGCAGCAACTTCGATAGTTGGCTATCAAAACAGAATTACAGAGTCTGCATATATTAAAGGGTGGAAATATGCCTAATGATTTTTTTTTTTGTATAGCAAATTTATCTGGTGGAGGTCTTCACTCGTCCATGTTGGTCTAGGAACTTTAAGTTAGGACAGAGTTTAAACTTTGAGTTAGGAAGGCGGCTTTATAGTTAGTTGTGTACAGCAGTTTCAACCTCTGACTTTGTTACTACTTAGCTACTGAGATTTTTTATTTTTTATTCTTTTTTTGTGTGGATAAGAACAAAATTATTTTTGTTTAGAATTTTTTAAAGGGCATGATAGTTTATTTTGAATAAAATTAGTTAATTGAGCTTAATTGTTTTAGTTTTACTATTGGTAATTTTTGTTGTTGAGTTTTTTTTTTTTTTTTTTGCTTCTATAGTTTGGTTTAAATTTATATCTATAAATTTTTTTTATGGTCACTAAAATAAGGAAAATGCTAAAGTTACAAGTTTTTTTTATTTATATAAATTACTAATACGATAAGTAGTTACTGATAAGCAAAAAAATGATGAATGATGGGCCTATTATAAGAACCAATAAAAATTTGTTACCAAAACAATTTATAAAAATGTTGTAAAAAAGATTGTGAGTAGAGCATTACATTTAAAAGAATCAATGATATTTTTTAAGGAAAACAAAATGTAATTTTATATAACAAATTAAATTTCTAAAATTAGTACACATACATATAGTAAGATTTTTTTTAAAAAATTTTGGAGGGTCATTGCCCCTAGTCCAATGATAGTTCCGTCCATGTCTGCAGATGATCCATAAATTTTGATTATTATTTTGATTTGGGATCGATGAGTACTGCATCCTTGAAACACAAATGAGTCAATTATGAGATGAGTTGGAATTCATGTTGTAAAGTCTTATTGCCTGAGTTGGTGTTCCAACGTGGGATCAAGTTCCAATCAAGTTTTTTTCATAAATTTGTTTCAGACTTATATGGTAGACAGCCCTACAGGTTGATTAATTTGCATGCGGGTCTGAGTTATAACCTCATTTCATGTTCCCCCAGCTTGTCATTAAAAAAAAAAAAAAAAAAAAAAAAGACCCCTAAAAATCGGAAAATGGTTTAATGCATAGCTTCTTGTTGAAAACAATTAAGAATTTTTTTTTTTTTTTTTTTATGTACTTTGGTTTTCAATCAATTTTATTTGCTGAATTATTTAAAAAAAAAAAGAGTACAAAGAATAAAAGAAATACCATGGTTTCTTACATGCTCACAGCTTCACAGGGTGTCACACCTCTCTCCCCAAACTTTCTTACTTCCTATACGACCCTTTTTAAGTGTGCTTACTTCTTGATAAGGCTATATGGAAAGTGGAAACGATTTTCATAATTAATCTCTCTTATCTCAATAGATATATATATGTGGTAGATTTGTACTTTCAAAATCATTGTTATGGATAAAGAGACCTTATACTCACATGATCATCAAGGAGGACTAATTAAAATAAACAAATGAAACTTGCGTGTATGTGTAAGAATTATAAAGTATTCCTTGTTGTAATTAAGGATATTAATTGGTCAGGGCAAGTGCCATATAAAGATATAGTTTTTTTTTTTTTTTTAAACTAAGTTTTTCACGAAGTTCAGGTGAGAGTATCAACCAGCAGAAAAAAGGAATATCAAACGACAAGTTCAGTTGACTGGGCTGTTACTTATTAGTATGAACAAAAAAATTATCCAAAAAAGAGTTGGCCGGCTGGGCTATTATTATAGAGAACCTCCGAAAGCACATGGTCCGATGAAAGACACTACGCTTGAGGTTGGAAAAGAACACTACAAAAAACGCGGGTTCTAGCCACGTTTTTTTTGGCCGCGTTTTTGAGAAACGCGGCTATAGCTGATCTATAGCTGCGTTTCTAAGAAACGCAGCTATAGACTAAACCTATGGCTGCGTTTTTAAAAAACGCGGCTATAGATGATCTATAGCTGCGTTTGGAACGCAGCCAAAAGGGGGCCTATAGCTGCGTTTTTAGAAAACGCAGCTATAGGCCCTCCAGTAGTATAAATTTTGTTTCAAAGGGGGATCTATAGCTGCGTTTTTAAAAAAACGCGGCTATAGGTCCCCCTTTGGCTGCGTTTTAAAACGCAGCTTTAGATGATCTATAGCCGCGTTTTCAAAAAACGCAGCTATAGGACCTCCAGCAGTATAAATTTTATTTTAAAAGGGGGATCTATAGCTGCGTTTTTAAAACACGCGGCTATAGGTCCCCCTTTGGCTGCGTTTTAAAACGCAGCTTTAGATGATCTATAGCCGCGTTTTCAAAAAACGTAGCTATAGGACCTCCAGCAGTATAAATTTTATTTTAAAGGGGGGATCTATAGCTGCGTTTTTAAAAAACGCGGCTATAGGTCCCCTTTGGCTGCGTTTTGAAACGCAGCCAAAGGGGGATCTATAGCTGCGTTTGCTAAAAACGCAGCTATAGGTCCTCTAGTAGAATAAAATTTTATTTTAAAGGTGGGACCTATAGCTGCGTTTTTAAAAACGCGGCTATAGGTCCCCCTTTGGCTGCGTTTAAAACGCAGCTTTAGATGATCTATAGCCGCGTTTTCTAAAAACGCAGCTATAGGCCCTCTAGTAGAATAAAATTTTATTTTAAAGGGGGAGCTATAGCTGCGTTTTTAAAAAACGCGGCTATAGGTCACCCTTTGGCTGCGTTTAGAACGCAGCTTTAGATGATCTATAGCCGCGTTTTCTAAAAACGCAGCTATAGGCCCTCCAGCATAATTAAAAAATTTTAAGCTTCCCACGTGCTCCCCCCGTTTCCCACCTGCATCCCACCTAACCTTACTTCATCTTTTTATCCTTTTCTCTTCCTTTTTTTTTTCTTTCTTCATTCTACACTCAAGGCAATTCTTCATCAGGTTCTTCTTTCTTTCCTTTTTTTTTTTTTTTTTTTTCCTTTCTTTCTTCCTTCTTGACTAACTCTTCAGGTTCTTCTCTTTTTTCTTTTTCTTTTTTTCCTTTTTCTTTCTTCCTTCTTCACTCCAATGTAACTTTTTTTTATTTTTTTTTTCTTTGTTTCTGTAGAGATTTTTTTTTTCTTTGTTTCTGTAGAGTTCCTGCTTCTTTTTTCTTTCTTTCTTTTTTTGCTTCTTTTTTCTTTCTTTCATTTTTTGCTCCTTTTTCTTCACTCCAACGTAACTTCTTTTTTCTTTTTTCTTTTTTTTTTCACTCTAGCACATCTCAAGCACACTGATTGTCTATAGATCTATATATATATATATTTTTTTTTTTTGTTATTTTATGTTTAGTTAGTAAGATATTGTGGCTTGTGCTGTTGTATTATTGATATTGTGCTTATATTTAAATGGGTTTGTGTTCTTGAGCACACTGGATTTAGTGTTAGATTTGGGTTGATTTTGTTGAATGAGAGGAGGTTTATGGGTCTGTGTTCTTATATTTTGGAGCAAGTTGTGTTTGTATTGTTAGTATGTTGTGTTTGATTTTGAATTTTTTGAGTGTGTTTGTATTGTGAGTATGTTGTATTTGATTTTTAATTTTCAGGTGTGTTTGTATTGTGAGTATTTTGTGTTTGAATTTTTTGGGTTTGAATTTTTTGGGTTCGTGTTTAATTTTGGGCATTTGAGTAGATTTGAATTTTGAATTTTTTGGGGAAAAAAAATAACCCTGAATTTTTTTTTTGTTTTTAAAAATACCCATAGCTGCGTTTTAAAAACGCAGCTGTAGGAGGCTATAGCCGCGTTTTTAAAACACAGCCAAAACTATACCTATAGCTGCGTTTTAAACGCAGCTCAAAAAGGGTCTATAGCCGCGTTTTTGAAAAAACGCAGCTATAGGTCCCAGCCTTCAGGGGATGAAAAACGCAGCTATAGAGGCAAAAAAAACGCGGCTATAGGGGGACCTATAGCTGCGTTTTTAAAAACGCAGCTATAGGTCCCCGCAAGGGGCTATTGTCATGCCGCTAAAGCTGCGTTTAAAAACGCGGCCATAAAAACGCAGCTTTTGTCCTATAGCTGCGTTTTTGGGGTCTATAGCTGCGTTTTTAAAACGTGGCTAAAGCCCCCTTTTTTTGTAGTGGAACATTGCTCAGATTCTCCCCTATATTGAAATTAATTATTTTATTGAACATGTTAGTTCTTTGTTTCGGTGATGTTTTCTCTAGAAGAGAAAGTTTATATACACAAAAATTTTTATATCTATTAATGTGACAAATTGTTAGTAATAAGTAAAAAAGTAATATTAATAAGTAAAAAAGTAAAATTAATAATGAGTCCAGATGAAAGCCAATAAAAATTTATCAACTCAACTGTTATTAAATTTTTTGTGTTTGTAGTATTGCTCTTCCTTAATTAGAAGTGTGTTGAGTATGACTTAATTTACTAATCTGACGCGTTGCAATTCTCTAACCCTCACTTATCCATCCCAAAAATTATAAAAGTCGGTATCATCTTTGTAATGTCAAGGTACATCTGGTAGGTTTAAATTTAGCATCAGTTCATTGTATGACATTTGCATATAATAAATTTCAAGTTTATTGGTGTGGGGGCAGAAACGTCAAAATGGCTGTATGGGCCTTGGGCCTAGTCCGAGGATATCGTTCCGCCCAAGAAGCCATGAGAAGGGAGGAGGTTACCAAGGCTCGAAGGCCCAAGGGCCCATCGATTAGATCACTACCCACCTGGTAGTGTTCGAGGGGAGCATGGCCTCGGACAACAGAGGCATGGGCCGAGAGACGGGACATAACACTCATGGGAGAGCTGCTGAAGCTCAGTAAGTCGCACGGAATTCCCGCGGGGTGTCGAGGACGAGGACAAGCGGGACGTGCATAGTGTAAAGCTGCTGCCGCCGCATTAAAGGCCTCCCACCTACCCGCCTGGCCGCATTAATGGAGAAATGACTTCTGAGGGGACGGTGGTCAGCCTTATGAGCATAAGGGAGCGTTTTAAGGGAAAAGACAGATGAGAACCAGAGATAGGGAGTATAAATAGAGAAGGAGGAACCACTAGATGGGGATCTGGATCTCTCTCTAAGAAAAGAGGAAGGCACACACTCTCTCTCCCAAAGAACAGAACGTCAGCCAGCACCGAAGCTCCTCGGCTCACGTCTGACGAGGGAAATAAACCGCCCCATCAGCCAGCTGCATGCCAAAAGCGGATTTGGACCTCACCCCATAGCCTTCTAAAGCACCAAGAAGTCTAGGCTTTAAGCCCATTCTCTACAAATTCTATTGTAAAGGCCACTTGGGCTGGCCCAGTCACGCATTGGGGCTTAAGACCACTTTGTGTCCTTACAATTGGTGTATTTTATTTATTGTAAAAGTGGATTCAGTCGAATTTAAAAAGCTATTCAAAAACTACTAAGTTTCGATATTCTCAAGATAAAGAATTAATGATCTTATTTAAATTTAAATAAGTGAGATATAATCATTTGAAGATGAAAAAGAAGTGTTGCACCCAAGAGCTCGTTGTAACTCGCTCAAGCGAAGATCGAGCAAGAATTTTATTCTCAAGATAAAGAATTAATGATCAAATTTAAATTAAATAAGTGAGATATAATCATTTGAAGATGAAAAAGAAGTGTTGCACCTAAGAGCTCGTTGTAACTCGCTCAAGCGAAGATCGAGCAAGAATTTTATGATATATATTCAAATTAAGCTGGAAAATATATTTCTACTACATTATAATCCTATTTGGTGTTCCTATATAAACCATATTGTTGCACAACTTTTAAAAGCAAGAAAGAAAGCTATATTAGAGCTAAACAAGTCTTATTTGCCTTTCTTCTTGAGCCTAAACAAAGAAAAGGAAGCCACAACTTGTGCTATTCAGAGAGAACACATTATACCTTTTCTTTTTTGTGCTTCATAGACAAAATTTTTGTTCTTTGTACACTCATCTTGTGATACCAAAATGGTTGTTTAACAGTTTGAAATCGCATAGTTTTCTTCTAGTGAGTTTACTATAAATTATACTTCAAGGAAGTGCCTTGGAGTACGCTAGAGGTTTTGGTTCGTTGATGTAGACGAATTGTTTGTGAATAGATCCATATAAGAAGAAGTTCAAAGTTATAAAGCTATTGTGGATATCATATCGGTGAGTAGTTTACTAGGTCTATAAAGTATACAAAGGTTTTGTTCTAAATTGTAAAATTCCTTTTATAGTAAATTTTCGTAGTTAGGGTAGGTATCCTTGTAGTAGTTTTTCCTTTGAAGAGTTCTTCATCGGGTTTCTAGTTTAGCACCAAATTTGCGTGTCTTTATTGCTTTATTATTATTATTTTTTTATTCAGTCTATGGTGATAAATAATTATTTTGCGAATCACATAATTGAGATAAATTGATACATATAATTAATAATTACGCTATAAATTACCTAGGGGGTCTAAACCGCATTCAATTATATCAATACAACAAGCGCAGAGTTTCTTAGGCAATCAGGGCAAGAATCTAAAACGAAATCAAAACCTAGATATTATTCTCAACTTATAAATTGAACGCTAGCTATTCTCAACAAGCAAACAGAGGGAATGAAAAGTGAAATCTGTAAAGGATGATGGTGCTGATGGTTCTGTCTCAAGTCATTCAGTCAACAGAGTTTCAGCACAGCCACCAAAACGACTGCAGTTTAGTTATAATCTTGTAAAACTGTAGGCAGTTTAATATAAGAGCTTGTGGTATTAGTTAGTTACATTACAATACACGTGTCTGCATTCCATTAGTCATTATACAATTCTGTTAGATTAGAGTTTGGCACCTGAATCTGTTATGAGTGGTTAGCCTATATATGATTGTATGTCATGTAATCTAATCTTGATGAAAAAATAGATTCTTTCTTTCATTGTTTTCTCTTCTAGAATTTTCTCTCAAAGAATTATAGTTTTCTTCATGGTATCTGTAGAGAGGGAAAATTCCCGGCCTATCACAAGCTGACACGTCATGCCACCAAGTCCACCAGGTATGGCTAATTACAAAGCATTATATACTGCTACTGAAAATTTGCTAAATTCCATTAAGATAGGAACAAGAAAAGCATGCAAAATGCTAATCACATGTAGGCGCGTGGAAGCGATGATGCAAGCGAGTCGGCACGTGTAAGCGATGACTCAGGCGATCCGGCGCATGTAAGCGATGACACAAGCAAACCAGTCAAGCTATGACATGTGTCACCAATCGGACTCCGCCATATGTCTCTCACCTACCTCCAAACTCCTATAAATAGAAGCCTTCCTAAGGCATTTAGAGACCAAGCTATCTAGAGCACAAACAGCAACAAAGAAGTATTGAAGCTCTGCTGGAATCAAGCCCTAAAGCCTCCAAGAACTTCAAGAACTTCAACCTTCGAAAATGACGAACATTTGAAGCAAAATCATCCAAATCATCCTCCTAGATCTCAAAGGTCACTGGAATCAAGCTCAAAAGCCTCCAGAAACCTCATAAACCACAAATCAGCGAAGCTCTACAGATTTAAGCCTCCAAAGCCCCGAAGAACTTCCACCATAAACCTTCAAATACGAAGAACATTTGAAGAGGAATCATCCAAATCATCCTCCTAGATCTCAAAGGTCACTGGAATCAAGCTCAAAAGCATCCAGACACCTCAACAAACTACAAATCAATGAAGCTCTAAGGATTCAAGCCTCTAAAGCCCTGAAGAACTTCTACCACAAACCTTCGAAGACGAAGAACACACGAAGAACATGAAGAACGTGAAGAACAAAGAATTTCTAACAAGCTCATAGCCAGAGATTCATTGTAATTCTATTTCAACAATCTTCGATCCATTTTTCAGCCAAATTGAAGGATATCTTGTGTTCAAATCAAAATCACATCACCACAATTCCAATCAACAAATCTTTCAAGAAGATCGAATCAGAGGATCACTCTTTGTAATTACAGAGAATTGTACCACACATTCATTAATACAAATTCGCATTTGTGAAACTATTTTACTTGTTTGATTTATTTCGAACTGAGAAATTTAGTCGTCCACAAATTCTGACACGCCCGGTGGGACATCTTTACCTCTCATCTCTTTCTCCTCCAAAAGAAAAGAAATTCGACTTGCTACCAACCTCAATGGCCTCTAGCAAGAACATTCAAGCTTCAACAATAGCTACTTCAATTAAACTTGGTATGGTTACCACCAACAACTGCATTGGTGCAATCAATTATAGCAAACTTAAAGCTCATGATCAATTTCAATCTCAATCAACCAAGGAATCCAAGGTTCAAACGATCATCTCCTTAGACCCTCTTACAAGAAACAAGGTCATCAACAAGGACATCTCCACCTTGGAACACCTCAAGTATGGGGGCAAATCCCCTTCTTCCTTCATAAGAAGTTGGTCACACGATTTCTCTCCCATCAAAGGGAACCCAAAAAATGAGATTTCACGTGCTCACTCCAATTCACTTCCTTCTCCGTCATCTTGGGAAGTTGTGTCAGTCATGATGACTAACACCTCTTCCATGGAAGAAAAGATGGTTGAAATGGAGCAAAAGGTCGTCCTCCTCACAAAAGCACTTGAAGATAAGGACCTCCAAATTGCAACTCTAATGAATAAACTTGAAATACAAGATCTTGGTGAATCAAGCCATGATCCTAAGTTCCCATTTGGCTTCACAGGGAAAGAAAATCAAGACACTCCTCAGCGAGAACAATCTACTTCAGTTGCTTCGTTATCAGTTCAACAATTATAAGACATGATAACAAATACCATTCGAGCACAATATGGAGATTCTTTTATAAGTTCTCTCACATATTCAAAACCCTACACAAAGCACATCGACAACATGAGAATGCCAAATGGGTATCAACCCCCCAAGTTCTTGCAGTTTGATGGCAATGGAAATCCTAAGCAACACGTTGCTCACTTTGTAGAAACTTATGAGAATGCAAGGACTCAAGGAGACCTCCTCGTAAAGTAGTTTGTCCGTTCGCTAAAGGGGAATGCCTTTGATTGGTATACAGACTTGGAACCCGAGTCAATCGACAGTTGGGAACAACTTGAAAAAGTGTTTCTTGACCGATTCTATAGCACGCGTCGCACAGTAAGCATGATGGAGCTTACCAATACTAAGCAATGAAAAGACGAGCTCGTTGTTGACTATATCAATCGATAGCGTTCTTTGAGTTTGGATTGCAAGGATAGACTTTCTGAAATTTCTACTATAGAGATGTGCATCCAAGGCATGCATTGGGGACTTCTTTACATTCTTCAAGGGATAAAGCCTCGAACATTTGAAGAGTTAGCAACTCGTGCGCATGACATGGAGCTGAGCATTGCTAGCCATGGGAATTCAAACCCTCCCATACTTGAAGAAAGGAGGAATGACAGAAATGCAAAAGGCAATCTCAAAGACCCAGTAGTCGTTAACACTGTCGTAGTTAAAGTTCCAAGAAGAGGAGCAAAGGCAAATGAAAAGCAACTTGAAGGATGGCAAAAGAATGAAGTGCATCGTCTGACCTTTAGGGAACGTGAGCAAAAAGCATATCCGTTCCCCGATGAAGATGTGCCAAACATCTTAGAACAACTATTGCAATTAAAGCTGATTGAATTGCAAGAATGCAAATGACTAGAGGACATGGGGAAAATTGATGACCCTAACTACTGCAAATAGCATCGCATCATTGGCCACCTAATCCAAAAATGTTTCGTCTTCAAAGAACAAATCATGAAGCTTGCCAAAGAAAACAAGATTTATCTAGACTTTGATGAAGTTGTCGAGTCAAACCATGTGACCGTTGCTTGTGATGTACTTCCAACTCTCAGGCAAGGGGCAAACACTAACAAGGATTACAAATTGGTTGAAAATGATGGCGTAAGGATCGGCCCCATAAATGGGAAGTTCCTCAAATGCTTCTATGCTTGAAAATCGAGGACTGCTCCTCAATAAGAGCTTAAACTGCCCACTGCAGCGCTACAAGGGTACATGATGTCTTCCCATTACCTTTGAAAGCATACAAATAAAGAGAAATTAATCCCACTCTATGTCACCATTTGCGAGTGTGGCGTAGTGGCTGGATGCCGTTGTCACCCTTGAGGCCGAGGTCTCGGGTTCGATTAATGGTAATACTCACTATTGCGCAATTGGTACCCATGGAATGCTGTGGGGTATAGGGTGAGTATTACACACGTGAGCCCTCCTTTATAGTAAAAAAAAAAAAAAATCATCAAAAGAAGATCATAAAAAAAAAAAAAAAATCAGTTGAACTACGTAATGACTTGATCCCTCTCCGGGGTACGTAGGCAGCTTAGTACTTTTCACTAAGTTCAGTCACATGAAAAGAAGAAGGATTGCCAGTCTAACTTGAAGAGTTTTCCAACGATCGTCAATATGCTTTTAAGGTCCCTTTAGTTGGCAAGGTATTGTTTGAAGACAATCAACTGCTCAATAGGATGATAAAAAAGGAATCGTTGTACTCAAAGATGAAGACTAAATGAAGTCTGCATGGCATCCCCCATCTTCTATGGACATTCTCCCATGTTTTGCATCATCTCTCCTCTATGGGCATATTCTGACATCTTTGAAGTCTTGGCGATATTCTTCTCGCATCTTCAAGGTTTTGTTGACACCTCTTTGAATTCTCAAAGTCTTGATGGGAGCATCTTGAAACTTCAAGGTTTTGTTGGCCTTTCTTTGCATCTTCAAGGTCTTGATAAGGACTTCTCACATCTTCAAGATTTTGGTTGGCACCTCTTTGAATCCTCAAAGTCTTGATAGGAGTTTCTTGAGACTTCAAGGTTTTGTTGGCATTTTCTTGCATCTTCAAAGTCTTGATACAAACTGCTTGCATCTTCAACGTCTTGTTGGTATCTCTGAAGTCTTGATGTCTGGCAACAGTGCTAAGCGCCCTCAATGTCTGAGCTATATTGTCTCTGAAAATTGGTGTTGTTGTAGCTTTATTGTAAATGTCAATATTGGTGCAACTTCAATGCGAGTGCGGTGCGAATGAAGTGATACATGACTTCATGGTAAAAATGAATGTTGGCACGGCTTCAATGTGAATAAAGTGTTGACATGGCTTCATGGCAAAGATAGATGTTGACGTGGCTTCAGTGCAAATGAAGTGTTGACGTAGCTTCATGGCAAAGATAGATGTTGACGTGGCTTCAGTGCAAATGAAGTGTTGACATGGCTTCATGGCAAAGATGAATGTTGGCACGGCTTCGGTGCAAATGAAGTGTTGACATGGCTTCATGGCAAAGATAAATGTTGGCACGGCTTTGGTGCGAATGAAGTGTTGACATGACTTCATGGCAGCAATAAATATTTACATGACTTCAACGCAAATAAAATGTCAAGGCAGCTTTATGGCAAAAGAGGAGTGCTAGTGCATTTTTATTAGAAAGGCAAGAACTGGTGCGACTTCATAGCAGATGCAAGTGTCGGCGCCGCTCCATGAAAAAGATGAGTGGTGACACGATTCCGATGCAAAGAAAAAAAAATGGATGCCACTTCATTGTAAAAGAAAGTGTTAATATGGCTTCAGTATGAGGACAAATCTTGGCGTGATTTCATGGTAAAGACTCTTGATGTGGCTACGTTGCAAAGATTATTTATGTGGCTGCGTTGCAAATACGAGTGCTAGTGAAATTTCATTACCAATACTAGAGCCAAAACGACTTCAAAGACGAGTATTGACGTTAGCATTATTGCCTAGCTGAATATCCTTCTGGAAACATCGTTGCAAAGACGAATATCACTAAGGCATATGTCATTGCAAGACCGTTGGTATCAATAAAATACGAAGCCACCAAATGAAGGCAAACACTTCTATGAGAACGTCAACGTAAAATTTGCTGTCAAAATCCAAAAACTAAGGAAACTGTGCTGCAAAACAAAACAAGGAACAAAAAAATTTTGTCAGGAAAAAGATCTCATAGCATGAACTTAAAAAAAAAAAAAAACACTTGAAAGCAGGAGAAGAAGGCTGAAGGTTGGGCATGTGATGAAGGCAATAGCATGCCTTTATATAGAAAAATTATGAGATAACGGACAAAAGAAATGTGAAAACAATGGAGCTCAAAATTCAGATTTTGCACATTCACGACCCTCGAAGTCAAAAAAGACTGCACCAAATTTTGAAATCAAAAAAGATGTTTAGCCACAGATAGTTCATTGTCAGAGCAGCCAGCACCAAAAAATAGACCAACAAGACCCGCAACTTTCCCATTCAAATTTGTGAAAATTCAGACCTTATTTCACAAAACTAACACCACAGTAGTTTTCTACGGCCCTCGATGTACAAAACCCAGGAAGATCATCAACAACGGAGCTGTCACGCACCGCCACGTGCCACCAGAACTTCGCGATGACCAATGGCTTAGTCTCTCAAAACTATGCAAATCTATGCACGATTTCACAAAACTAACCATATAGCGATATTCTACGGCCTTCGATCTACAAGAACTGAAATTTCCAAGCCCAAACGATGAGCCACGCACCGCCACGCGCCTCTAGAAGTTCCGGGGACTGCAGCGTCAGTTCCACGCGCCAACAGCTACCCCCACGCGCTTTCACGCGCCGGCGCGCACTCTCACGCGCTCTCACGGGCAAGCACGCGCCTCACATGTGCCTCACGCGCGTTTCACGCACCCATGTGCTCCTCACGCGCTGAACGCGCCAGATGCTGAGCCTGACATCATCAATGACGTCACCATACCCGGTTTAACCCGGTCCGAACCGGTTTGACCCAGATCCAAATCGCCTAAAAAAAAAAAAAAAAAAAAGAAGAAGAAGAAGAAGCCTTGACCATGACCAAAAAATCAAAAATTTCAAATTGGACCTATCCTACTCAATTTTTCTAGTACATTCCGATTTTGGGATCCGTTTCTTCATTCGAAACTCGAAAATTGTGCAAACAGTTTAATTTTCAAAAAGTTGACTATTGCACAAATCCTGACCGAAAGTCAAAAATTTCAAGACAGACCTGTCCCACTCAGTTTTTCGAGTACATTCCGATTTTGGGGTCCGTTTCTTGCTCTGGAATGCGAAAATTGCATAACGGTCCAATTTCTAAAAAGTTGACTTTTGCACAAATCTTGACCAAAAGTCAAAATTTTCAAGAATGACTTGTCTTGCCTAATTTTTCGCGTACGTTCCAATTTTGGAGTCTATTTCTTCATTTGAGTATACAAAATTGCTCAAATAGTGTGATTCTACAATTGTTGGCTTTGATGTGAACTTTGACCAAAAAATCGAGATGCTTGAGCAAAGTTCACCCTACTCAGATTTTCAGAAAGACTCTGTTTTGAAATTAGCTTATTTGTTCGGACTTGAAAACCACCAATCTGACCCACTTCTCCAAGATATGAGGAGTATCCAAAACTTAAGCTCCCAAAACTTTCCTCAGGGTTATCCTCCAGACTTCATCAAAGCTCCCCTTTCAAAGAACAAATGAACTCTCACGAGTATGTCTCAAACTTGAAATTGCATTGGGTCACTACTCCAGTCTACCATTTCTGTTCGGTGCCTACCAGTCTCCAACCGACCGTTCCCATTCGGTGCCTACCGGTCTAATCCACCATTCTCACCAAAAATTTTCGTCCGTCGGTCTCAACTACCCAACTACCATTCTTCATCTCTCCGCTATAAATAGAAGGGTCGAATTCATCGAAGTCTCAAAAAAAAAAAGAGACACTGAATCACAAAATGAAGATCTGTTTCTTTCAAATTCTCAAATCCTCCTTCTCACAGCCATTCCTCACTATGGCCTCATCATTCTCAACACCTAACAACCAAAATCGCTTCATAACCAGTTTGAAATCAACCCTTTCATGGTTCAGTAGAAACCCTTCTCACAACATCATCATTGTTTTAGGGACCAAACAAATTTTGTTTCCCCACTTAACGACCACATTTGTCCATAAAGTTATTCATAACAAGGTCTGCATCGACGTTCCATGCTTTCATGGACTAGGTTAGCCAGGAAATCTAAGTCCAGTAGAGACACTTATTCCTAAGATCGGGGCTCCTGTAGTCTCTCTTCAACTATTTGGTCTCCCATCAGAAGTAGTGGTTCGGAACAAACAGCAACTTGGCTGGTTTCTAAAACCAGAATCACAAGTTAGCTCCACCTTTCATTTTTTTGTGCTTTTCCAACAAGTGACATTAGGTGAAGGTGGTAAAAGGTGTTGGGGGATCCTACAAATTGTCTCCCATCCAACACTTGCGATGACCTGCAAGGTGCCAGCTCATCAGAAATCAGCCTTTGGTGTTGGTGAATGGTCGCCAAAGCCTGATTCCATATTCTCACCAACGTGTGGCCCAAAGGTCATCGTTGCTGGTACCTCAAAACACACTTTTTGGAATTACTCCAACTTAAAACAAGCTTGAAGAATTTTAGAAGATATACTTTTGAAATTACTTCAACTTAATGTCCGTCAGCATGGTCCAGTTACACAGGCGCATTCAATGACTTGCTGTCGGACCTCATCCAGCATGCAATCCGTCCCACATCCCAAGGTGTACTTCCCAGAAACATCTACACCAAAGGGATCCTAACATACAGGGCCAGCGCCATGGTGTCTGTGCTTCACCCATCCACTTTGCTTCGTCTCCATCTTCCGCATCATCACCACCACCAAACCCAAAATCCATTCTGAAATTACCTCAACTTAACCTGAGTGATGCGATAATGCAAGCACATTCAATCACTTTCCCACATGATCTCTTCATGATCCAAAGTATATCCTTCGGATATAACTTCACTAGAAGATCTTAAAAATGGGAGGCCAACCCCACAGTTCTGCATGCTGTACCCAGCCAACATCCTTACTTCTTCTCCATCTTCAACACCTTGTGATCACCGCCAACGATCCAAAATACTCCTCTGAAATTACTTCAACTTAATCTTTGCCAATATGGTTCAATCTTGCAAGTACGTCCAACTTCTTGCAAGTAACTTACAGCTTCACCAACTCCCTTTAGGTATCATGAAACACTCTTTTGAAATTACTTTGACTTAATCTCTGCTGAGAAGGCTCAGTCATGCAAGTACATTCAAATACTCGCAGACCCCTTCTCGGTCTCATCAAAGCCTTTCATGTGGGTGGGTCTACTCTTCTGAAATTACTTCATCCTAATAAAAGCTCCACCACCTTTAACCACTACATTTGCATCCTGCTAAAAGCTCCACCACCTTCAACCATTACATTTGAAGAAGTCAAGTACCAAATTCATTCTTTTCGAGACTCATTCACTCCCCGCACTCAGAAGCTGTGTACGCGAATGAGTCTCGAGGGGGCATTTGTAGTGAGGGAAAATTCCCGACCTATCACAAGCTAACACGTCATGCCACCAAGTCCACCAAGTATGGCTAATTACAAAGCATTATATACTGCTATTGAAAATTTGCTAAATTCCATTAAGATAGAAACAAGAAAAGCATGCAAAATGCTAATCACATATAGGCACGTGTAAGTGATGATGCAAGCGAGTCGGCACGTGTAAGCGATGACTCAGGCGATCCGGCGCGTGTAAGCGATGACACAAGCAGACCAGTCAAGCTGTGACATGTGTCACCAATAGGACTCCGCCATGTGTCGCTCACCTACCTCCAAACTCCTATAAATAGAAGCCTTCCTAAGGCATTTAGAGACCAAGCTATCTAGAGCACAAACAGCAACAAAGAAGTATTGAAGCTCTGCTGGAATCAAACCCTGAAGCCTCCAAGAACTTCAACCTTCGAAAACGACGAACATTTGAAGCAAAATCATCCAAGTCATCCTCCTAGATCTCAAAGGTCACTAGAATCAAGCTCAAAAGCCTCTAGAAACCTCATAAACCACAAATCAGCGAAGCTTTACAGATTCAAGCCTCCAAAGCCCCGAAGAACTTCTACCATAAACCTTCAAATACGAAGAACATTTGAAGAGGAATCATCCAAATCATCCTCCTAGATCTCAAAGGTCACTGGAATCAAGCTCAAAAGCATCCAAACACCTCAACAAACTACAAATCAGCGAAGCTCTAAGAATTCAAGCCTCTAAAGCCCCGAAGAACTTCCACCACAAACCTTTGAAGACGAAGAACACACGAAGAACACGAAGAACGTGAAGAACAAATAATTTCTAACAAGCTCATAGCTAGATATTCATTGTAATTCTATTTCAACAATCTTCGATCCATTCTTCAGCCAAATTGAAGGATATCTTGTGTTCAAATCAAAATCACATCACCACAATTCCAATTAACAAATCTTTCAAGGAGATCGAATCAAAGGATCACTCTTTGTAATTACAGAGAATTGTACCACACATTCATCAATACAAATTCGCATTTGTGAAACTATTTTACTTGTTTGATTTATTTCGAACCGAGAAATTTAGTCGTCCACAGTATCAGAGCCATTAATGGCGTCCTTGCTAATTCTTCATCCTCTGCAACAACAGGGTCAACCTCAAGCTCATCAATTACTCATGGTGTTAATCCTTCGCTATTGCTCTTGTCAAATATGGCAAGTATGGTCACTGTGAAGCTCGATTACAACAATTATATGGTGTGGAGACATCAGATTGAAGTGATTTTGGTAGCTTATTCAATGATCAATTTCATCAATGATGATGATCATGCTCTAGATCCGTTTCTCAAGGATAGCTCAGGAAATCTTACAACTGAAGCTAATCCAGAGTTTTTTCAATGGAAGAGTCGTGAACAAGCCTTGTTTACTTTCCTTAATTCAATTCTCTCTCCATCAATCTTGGCTCTTAAAGTAGGCCAGAGGTCTGGACGAGGTGTTTGGAAGGTGCTCGAGAAAAGGTTTGCCTCAATTTCACACTCCCATGTGCTCAGTCTTAGGGATGAACTAATGAGCATCAAGAAAGGTTCAGAATCTATGGATTCTTTCTTTCAAAGAATTAAAGAAGTTAGAGATAAACTTGGGGCTGTAGCAGTCTGTGTTGATGAAAAAGAGCTTATCCACCTAGTTCTTGAAGCTTTACCATCACTTACTCTTGAAGAGTTGAATACTCTCTTGAATGCTGAAGAACGATCAATCAAGAAGAGGTCTATTGCTTCTGATCTTAGGGATTCTTCTTCTTTAGCTATGGCAGCCAATCAATTTCATCAATTCAATCAAGGTCAAGGCAGGGGAAGAGGCAAGAATGGCAATAACAAGGGTCGTGGTAATGCTGGTTATGGTAGAGGTGGAAATCAATTTTCTGGTGTTGGTCAATTTTCTCATGGAAACCAATTTTCTGGTGGTCAATCTGGTGGTTATAGTTATGCTCCTAACCAAGTGCTTGGTTAGCATCAATTCAACTTTATGCCACAGACCAAGTCTGCTTCTTCTCAGGGACAGAAGGTCTCTTGTCAGATCTGTGGCAAGAATGGGCATTCTGCCTTAGATTGTTATCACAGAATGAATTTTGCTTACCAAGGAAGGCATGCACCAGCTAAGCTTGCTTCCATGGCTGCAAGATCAATGGCTGCTTCTTCCAATGCTAATCAGAATTATCATTGGCTGACTGACACTGGTGCTTCTGATCATATTACTTCAGATTTGTCTCAGCTTTCTCTTGCTCAACAACCTGCAGCTGGTGAGTCTGTTACAGTTGGCAATGGGCAAGATTTATCTGTCACTCATATTGGTAATGGTAAGCTTGTTACTCCTTCACATAGTTTCTGCTTGAACAATATTCTTAGAGTCCCTCAAATTGCTTCAAATCTGTTGCCAGTTCACAAATTATGTCTTCAAAATAATGCATTTTGTTATTTTGATGCCTATCAGTTCTTAATTCAGGATGTACCTACGAGGAAGGTGCTTTACAGAGGGCTGAGTAAGGATGGAGTCTACCCTATACCTGCTTCTGCCTCTCTGTCTTCCTCCTCTTCTTCACATGTCAATTCTGGTGGTTTTGCTGCCCTCTCACCACAGACTTTACTTTGGCACAATAGGCTTGGACACCCTTGTGCTAAGGTTTTACATTCAGCCATGTCTTTCTATCCTTCTATTCATCTTTCCTCTGTTAGTTATATATGCTCCAAGTGTACTTCCTGTATAAGTGCAAAAATGCACAAATTTCCTTTTCCTCAACATGTATCTAGTACTGAATATCCTTTTCAATTAGTGCATTCAGATGTTTGGGGTCCTGCTCCTGTAACTTCTATTCTTGAACACAGGTTTTATGTAATCTTTGTGGATGATTTTACTAGGTTTACTTGGTTGTTTCTGTTGAAAAGAAAGTCTGATGTTTTTCAAGTCTTCTTGCATTTCAATTCCTTGATTGCTACTCAATTTAATGCTAAAATCCAAACATTAAGGACTGATGGTGGTGGTGAATTTGTTAATACTAACTTTAAGTCTTTTTGTTTGGAGCATGGCATTCAACACCAACTTTTTGCCCTTACTCTCCTCAGCAAAATGGTGTTGCTGAGAGGAAGCACAGGCAGATTGTGGAAAGTGGTTTGTCCATACTTCATCAGTCTAATCTTCCATTTTCTTATTGGTCTTATGCTTTCAGTACTGCTATTTACCTTCTTAATAGGATTCCTTCTTCTGTTCTGCATTTTATTTCACCTTGGGAAAATTTATATGGTCACAAACCACCACTACATGTTTTAAGGACTTTTGGTTGTGCTGTTTACCCTTACTTGAGGCCTTATGCTTCTAGTAAATTTGATCCTAAGTCTAGTCAATGCATTTTTCTTGGATATCCTCCTCAGAGAAAGGGTTATATTTGTCTAGAAGTTCTTACTGGCAGAACTTATATTTCTTGTCACTGCATTTTTTATGAGTCTATTTTTCATTCCTTTCCTATTCCTGCTGCTGAGTCTTCTTCTACTTCTTCTGCTTCTGTTACTCCTTATGATGTTTGGTTCTCTTCTTTACTTCCTATTTCTTCTGTAGATATTTCTTCCTCTAGTTCTCCCATTGTGTCTGGTTCTGCCTTATCTGATTCTTCTGTTTCTTCTGTTCCTTGTCCTATGAGTCATTCACTTCCTTCATCTGACTTACCTCTTTGTCCTTCTGTTGGTTCCATTGAGCCTAACTCAATTGTTGTGTCCAATCCTTCTCCTTCCAATTCAGTCCCTTTAGTCACAAATACTCATCCTATGCTTACCAGGTCCAAAAATGGTATTGTCAAGCCCAAAGTGTTTTATGTTCAGGCTGATTATAGTTGTACTGAGCCTCCTTCATATTCTATTGCATCCAAGCATTCTCATTGGATTGCTGCCATGGATTCTGAGTTTGCTAGTTTACAGCAACAACAAACTTGGTCACTTGTTCCTTTGCCACCTAATAAAAATGTGGTGGGTTGTAAATGGGTGTACAAGGTTAAGAGGAATAGTGATGGAAGTATTGCTAGGTTTAAGGCAAGTCTTGTTGCTAAAGGATACTTGCAGCAATATGGCCTTGATTATGCTGAGACATTTAGTCCTGTGGTCAAGCCTATAACTATGAGGCTCATTCTTGCTTTGGCTGTTCACTATGGTTGGTCTCTAAGGCAATTGGATGTTTCCAATGCCTTTCTTCATGGTGTGTTGCAAGAGGAGGTCTTCATGAGTCAGCCACTTGGGTATAAAGACCAATCTAAGCCTCATCATGTCTGTCTGCTACATAAGGCTATCTATGGTCTCAAACAATCACCAAGGGCTTGGTTTGACAGCTTCACATCTCATCTTTTCCAACTGGGTTTTCATGCTTCATGTGCAGATAGCAACTTGTTCATCCTTATTCACTCAGATCATATTATTTACTTGCTTTGTATGTGGATGACATTATCATCACTGGTAATCATGGCGGTTTTGTTGCTAAGATTATAAAACAGCTTGGGGCAGCTTTTGCTCTTAAGGATTTAGGTCCTTTGAGTTATTTCTTGGGTCTGCAGATTGAGTATACTGGTAGGGGTGTTTTTGTGTATCAATCCAAGTATGCCAAGGATTTGCTTTCTAAATTTCATATGTTAGACTGTAAGCCTTGCTCTAATCCAAGTGCTTCTTCTCATTCTCATACCTCTGCCAGCCCTCTTCTTTCTGAACCTACTGCTTATAGGAGTCTTGTTGGGGCTTTGCAATATTTAACCTTCACTAGGCCTGACCTATCTTATGCAGTCCAGCAGGCTTGTCAGTTTATGAGTAAGCCTTCTCAACATCATCTTGTTGCAGCAAAACGGATCTTGAGATATCTGAGGGGTACTCTTCACTTGGGGATTTATTTTAAGCTTGGTCCTTTGTCTCTTTTAGCTTATTGTGATGCTTATTGGGCTGGGGATCCTCTTGATAGGAGATCTATTACTGGCATGGTTGTTTTCCTTGGAAATTCCCCTATTACATGGTCTGCAAAGAAACAGTCTATGGTATCTAGGTCCTCCACTGAAGCTGAATACAGATCCCTTGCTATAACCACTACTGAGTTGTATTGGTTGCGTATGCTTCTTAAGGACTTAGGGATTTTTTTGCATCATCCTCCAATTTTATGGTGTGACAATGTTTTAGCTCTTGCCTTAGCTTCCAATCCTGTTTTCCATGCTAGAACTAAACACATTGAAGTGGATTACCACTTTGTTCGTGAGAAAGTCTTGAATAGAGACATGGTTCTCAAATATATCTCAACTTTGGATCAATTGGCTGATTTATTCACCAAGAGTATGCCTTCCCCTCGGTTTCGTGCTCTCTCTTTCAAACTCATGGGGCTTCCTCCCTCTCGTTTGAGGGGGGATGTAAAGGATGATGGTGCTGATGGTTCTATCTCAAGTCATTTAGTCAACAGAGTTTCAGCACAGTCACCAAAACGACTGTAGTTTAGTTATAATCTTGTAACACTGTAGGTAGTTTAATATAAGAGCTTGTGGTATTAGTTAGTTACATTACAGTACACGTGTCTGCATTCCATTAGTCATTATACAATTCTGTTAGATTAGAGTTTGGCACCTGAATCTGTTATGAGTGGTTAGCCTATATATGATTGTATCTCATGTAATCCAATCTTGATGAAAAAATAGATTCTTTCTTTCATTATTTTCTCTTCTAGAATTTTCTCTCAAAGAATTATAGTTTTCTTCAAAATCCACTTTCAGATATTTCTCTATTCTATTGTTTTAAATACAAATTATATTAAAGCTCATATATATTGATAACTTATTTTCTAGACTAAGAGACATGGGAGTGAATTTTCAACTAAAAAGCAATCTTCTAAATGATGTTTAGACTTAATTTTTCTAATAAATCTTTTTTTTTAGAAGAACTTTTGTCTAAACCTTGTGTACAAGTCAAGAATATTGTTTACATATTAAGCTTTGAAATGCATGCCTGATGGGTGGTTATTGCGTTGACAAGTGAGGTCAATGATTACTCCATAACAACAGAATGAAAGTATGAGCATGAAGAATAAACCAGAATCTTGGACCTCATTAAGGAATTAATTGAGGAATTTTTCGTAGCCAGTGTAGTGACATGCAGACCGTATTATATATCACTTATGTAGTTACGCGTTCCAATTTTTTGTGGTGCATCCAGTTGACACCATACCTTATTGCATGCTAATTTTAGAAGGAAATTATAACTAGAAATCCACTGTAATACGTAAGGATTGGTTCACACGCATACGCATGCAATGGTGTGTTGGGAATGGGTAGCCTGTAGTCAAAGCTTTCCCCAGTATATCTGCTATGCTTTTTGTTAGATATATAAGCAACGTGATACTTTTTGTGTCTGAGTGCAGACCTAAATCATGACATCAGTTACTGATGCAGCCTCTGTCAAGGTGTTAGACTCCCCTTGATTACATGATGCCAATAATTACCAAATGGATCCAATCTCACACAGTCACACTTATGTTGTTCTAGTCATCTTTTGTAAACATATATGAAAAAACAATGATTTACATCTTAAAATTCAGGCAGTAAAATCCTTAGAATAACACCAAGGGTATTCATATTACTATCAATAATTCTATATTTTGGCATTTGGGTTTTGGGCTAGCCATAATAGGCGCTCATGTGGGTAGCCCAAATGCCCAATATCCATAAAGAACTTAGCCCTAGGGCTTGAGTATATGAGATTTAAGTGCATTGTTCTAGACAAATAGTACAAGGGCTAGATATCAGCTAAAAGAAATGTACACGCATAATTAATGGTGTAGGAGTGGAATAATGTCCCCATTAGAAATACTGTCTTTGACCCAGGGATCTTGGTGAAGAAACTAGTGCAAGATAAAGTATGCTTATTTAGTATGCGCATTGAGATAAGCGGTAGTCCATCACACTACTCCCCTCACCTTTATTCAGTGATGAAAGTGTCCATTTTTGATAAATTTCCATGTTTCTTGAGTATCCCCAACTCCTTAGCACTCACTTTACATATTGTAACCTTAATCCATGTGACACTTTCATCTATATCTTTAAGCTTTTTTTTTTTTTTTGAGAGAGAGTTTCAACTTATGGCGTCCACTCCTGATGATAGCTCTTTATCATCAGACTAAGACACCAATCAGTTTTTTGTGTGGGCGGGAATTGAACTCTAGATCTCTTATATAACTATTAGAGACTTTACCAATTG
Organism: Castanopsis chinensis; assembly: GCA_032878915.1. Lineage (NCBI taxonomy): Eukaryota > Viridiplantae > Streptophyta > Magnoliopsida > Fagales > Fagaceae > Castanopsis > Castanopsis chinensis. Next base: position 4,450,339 of record JAVQMG010000115.1, on the reverse strand, counting down.
AGTTAACTGAAACCCATTATCTTTGAACTATTGGATTTGTGAAACTCATTTGATGGTATTTGTATGCAACTTTTGATTGTACCTTTTGCCATGAGATTACCACAATGACCCTGTGAATGGAGAAGGTATTTGGTATCAAATGATACCGTGTCAACGGTATCAAAATCCAATAAATGTGAAACATTTTAGTAAAAAATAATTACTCCATTAACAAATGAAAGACTCCTTAGTAGGTAGTTATTTTTATAGAATATCTCTCATTTATTGGGTTTTAATATAGATGGCGTGGTATTATTTGATACAAAATACTTTTTCCTATGTATGGGGCAATTCACATGCCATGATCTAGATAATGTACTTCGTGTTATGGATAGGGATAAATATATATTGTGATGTTAATTATGATTATTAATTTTCTATGACGTCCCTATCCAAGGGGGCAATACATGGGTAGTTGTCCTTCCTGTTTTGATGATGTTATCAGGATGGAAGCTTGTTGTTTTGTTTAGTTGTTGTTTAATAAAGTCTTGACTCATAAAAAAAAAAAAAAAAAAAAAAAGAAGAAGAAGGTGGGGGGGGGGATATATGGGAGTGTTCCCTTCTTCCTAAAGGAGCAATACACAAGACATGACATTTAAAAAAATATATATATATATATATATTGTGCATATTCATACTATTCTTATATATTGAGCAATAAATTAGGTACATACAACTATCTTGTTTTCCTTGTTTGGTATACATTTTTACTTTGAGATCATTATATTTATTGTCTTAATAATATTTTTTTTGGACACCCTTCTTGATAGTGGTGTATGAATTATCACTTATTGGGCTTAAAAGCTCATTCTCATTGTTTCAATTTTTTTGTTTTTTTTTTGTTTTTTAGATTGGCTGTTCATATTCTTAGTGACATGATGCTGCTGGAATGTGATCACTTTTTATTTCTAGGAAGCCTAAGGGAACGGACATGAGTTTTTGGTTAAGAATCTTAAGATAGGCCATGTCATAATGGGTAGGCTTATGCATAATAGGATTCTAATAATTGCCTGATCTCAATATCAAACACAATCTATAATTTATGCCTGATCCTCTTAATTAATCAACATGAAGGCATGAAAACTACACTTATAAAACAAGATCATAGTTACTTTTCTAGACTTTCGATTTTGCTAACCTTTTTTTGGGTAGTGTAGGATGCCTCAACAATCAAAGGAAAGGGACCAAAATTATTGGCTGATTCAAGCCGCTTTAATAAGAGGAAATGAAACTAATAAATTTCAGGATTCACCAAATCTGATCAACAACAGTGTTTAGCAACTTCAACCAAAAAAAGAAGGGAAAACAAAATTGCTTATTTAGATTAAAAACGACATAAAATTTTCCACTTCCCTTGAGAAGTTACAACCAATACTCAAGATGATTGAAGCAAGACTTCCCAAAGACCTATTACAGATCAAGAAAAAGGTTATGCTCAGCCAATAACACTGTTCCCGGGCAAAGTCAAAAAAATCATAGCAGAAAAGTGCATGCTTCACAACAATAAATGGAATTTCAACAAATGGAATTGAACTACATAACAAAGAAAATTTGCCCAAGAGCTCCATATATAGAAGAAAAATGCTCCAAGAAAGTTCAATAAATCCCACACTTCAGTTCAGACCAAGAACACAAAATAAATAGAAGGATCAAAGGGCAATGCGGCTTGGTCTATTGAGAGGCATCTGGCAACTTTCGAATTGGGCGAGCAATTGAGGGTCCCTCAACCCAACAAGAAATTGGGCTAGCCCTTCAAGAAACAGAGCCCCCTGATACACACTGGTGGCGCTGATAATCTCAGCAAGAACGCTCCTCCTCATCCTATTAGCATCCAAGAACACACTCACCATCTCCTCCATCTCGGCCTCCACCACCTCCACAATGGCCGGCCTAGCCGCCTCTTTCCTCCCCTGGTACCAGACCCAATCCTCCGCCACACGCTCCACCAGCCCCACCTGCGCATTCCTCACCCTGTCCACCAATGCCGGCACCATCAGCCTTAGTCCACACTCAATTTGATCAACCCGGGTCGTCAAGTTTCTACTCGGGTTCTTCCATGCCATTGCAACCTCCCACGGTTTGTCGAATAAGTACTTATAATTCTCTCGAACCACATCATCATTGACTTCATCGTCTGTCTCTTCTTCTTCATCAGTGTCCTCAAGGAATGAGCGAAGGAGGTTGGTGAAGAGGTAGGGATGGAGGTCGCCAAGCCAAAGAAAAGGTTTCTCGAGGGAGTTGCGCCAATAGGGGAAGAGGAGTTGAGAGACATCGTGGGAGGCGGCGAGGTCGAGGGCTTCGTAGTAGGATTGGAAGTGTTGGTGGAGCATTTCAACGTGCGTGGAGAGGGTTGGGACTGAGTCGTAGATTGAGCTTCGGAGGATGGGTAAGAGCGAGTTCTTGAGGGTGTTGAACCACTCGGAGTGGTAGTCCTTGAAGGGACGCGAGCTTTTCTTGCGGGCGAAAAGAGCCTTCAGCATCTTGGAGAAAGAGAGAAATGTGTGACAGTGTGAGTGAATGGTGTTTCTTTGTTTGTTTCTTGGTTTCTTGATCTTTGGCTAAGAAAAAGAGTTGATGAGAGGGTCAGTGATGGGTTTATGGAGGGAAAGCAGTGCAGGGATTGAAAGAGTGGTGGGATTTGAGTATTTGACAACTTGGGCCTGTCGTGTAAGTTGGGCCGGTGTAGGTGTAGATGGCAAAAGAAAAGGCTTGGACGCCTGGGAATTTTGAAGACTAGGGTCTAGATGTATGTATGAAATTCTAGGGATCAAGGAAAAGATACAAGTCTAATCCACAAAATGTTGGTGGTACAGTGTGTGTTGGCTTTTAAATCACAACCTCTCTGCCTCTCTTTGCTTAATCTTGTTCACAAAACAGTGTGGATATGGGCCAAGGAAATGACATTCCCTTTGGTGCAATCATAGCATGGGTTGGCCTATATGCATATGGTTAGTTGAAAAAAAACAAAAAAACAAAAACAAAGGACCACAAATTTTTTTACCACGGCTTTGCCACAACTGTGATAGGCAATTGTTCACAATCTACCTAGTTAGAGTTGTGGCAAAAAAAAGTTGCGGTCTTAGAACCAGTCTAAATTGAAGCATTAGACCGAGACAATATGGATTGTGGATCAATCTTAGGATGCCTGGACATGTGTAGGCAATACAATTATGTTGAAGTTGTGAAGATTAAGGGGGTGTTTGGATTTCTAGTTTTCATTACTCATAACTCGTAACTCTATTTCCATAACTCATAACTCAAAAATGGTGGGACCTATGACTCAAAAGCTTGTTAGGATTTTCATAACTCTGTTTCCAGTTTTTGTTTCCACTACTCAATTCTCTGATTTTTGAGTTATGAGTTATGGAAAGTTGTTTTCATTTTTCAAAACTCTGTTTTCAATGGCATTTTTGTAATTAAACGCACATATATGAGACCCACTGTCAGTGACTTGTCAAATTCGACTCTCCTTTTCATTATTTCCACCAACAACTTTTCCTTCCCACCAAGAACCCACCCCCACAGAAACTCTTTTCCACCACTGCCATCTAGCAAACCCATCTTGCCACTGGCCAGCAACCACCACTACAACCACAATAGCCACCACCACGCCACCTGCCAACAACCATCATTGCCAAACCCACCACCAATAACAGCCACAAGAAACAACCACCACAAGAACCAACAAAAGGAAAAAAAAAAACATATAAAAATCACCACCAACAACCACCAAGAAAAAAAAATCCGCCAAAAATCACCACAAACAACCACAATCATAGAAACAGCCACCACAAGAACCACCAAGAGAGAGAAAAAAAAAACACACACACACACACACACACACACACACAAAGGAACCCACCACTCCGACAACCACGCCACCACACCCAACGGAAAACCCAAGCCACCAATTACGCCGCTAGACCCACGCCCATGCCTCCACTCAACCCACACCGGCCCATGCCCACGCCGCTACCCGACCCAGTCCAGCCCACGCTCACGCCCACAAAAAAAAAAAAAAGAAAAAAAAAAAAAAAAACCCCACCGTGAGAAATATTTGGAATTTGAGAGTGAGAAAACAAAAAATGGAAGTGAAAATAGATGAAGGTATAAGAAAAGGACCATGGAAGGTGCAATCTGCTTGTGAGTTTTGTGAGCTCTAGTGTGATCTGCTTGTGAGTTTGTGAGCTTCAGCGCCTGGTGGAGAAGAAGGCTGAAGAGAAAAATGAGAAAAGAGAAAAGAGAAAATATAGGGATGAAAACCTTCCGCAGGTAACAAAACAGCTGCTCTGACCGAGTGACAGGAATGGAGTCCACAAACAGTTGAAAAATATTGAGTGATGATAAGTTGAGTTATGATGCCAAACGGGTGGGTTGTAGGGAGTTGGGGTATTTTAAGCGATGAGTGATGAGTGACAAAAATTAAGTGAGGAGTGATGAGTGATGAAAAAAAAATCCAAACAAGGCCTAACCCATTTGTAATGTGTGTTGAAAATCTTGAGACTCCCTACTTCTGGAAAAGGTTATGGGCCTTAAAGGCTTGAAAGTCCCTATTATCAGGTTGTGACTCGACTTGTATGGCCTGCTTGGAAGTTTAGAGAGGGAGGAGAGTGGAGGGGAGTAGAGGGGAATAGTTGTCCTCCACCTTGTTTGGATGTTTTTAAAATTAGTAAGGAGGAAAGGAGTAATTAGCCCTTCCTCTTGTTTGGATGTTTTAAAAATTAGGATGGAATGGAGAGGAAATTATTTAAATAAACAAATTTACTCCTATTTGAAAATGGACTTGCAACATTGGCCTATGATTAATTTGTTAGATTAAATAATTATTTAATCATCATTCTCATTCCACAGGAATTTCTGAGTTTTGGGTGCCCAGATATAATAGGAAAAAAAACAAAACAAAATTTAAAGTTCCAACATTTTTCCACTTTTTAGATTCCAACAAAACAAAAACTCAACTATATGAATATTGAACATTTTCTTTTCATTTCATTTCAATACCTCGGATTTTCTAAGAAGCCAAATAGAGAATTTTTTTTTTTTTTTTTTAAATTATCATTACCTCCAAACCACTCATTACTTTGAAAATCAATAGGGTCGGACTCAGACCAATCAAAGAACCCGTCAGCTGTAGAATCCGACCCGACCAATGGACCCTCATTACGACGCTGCTCCACTCCATTTTCATTTCTAGCTTTGTCTTGAGCCACACAGAACACCCGAACCCGGACGACCCGGATTCCCCAGCTGCATCCGTACTAGAATTGCAAGGGATTTCCTGCAATTCCTACAATTCAAAGCTAGTTGGAGCCGGAGCGAGCTCGGTGACCACGTGGCAGAAGCCATAGATAGATAGATAAACCGCGGGTTTAAACAACGGGTTTGGATTTTTAAAAGGAGATAGAAAATTTTTTGTTAGAGAGGCACTAAGATTTCTAGGGTTTTTGTTTGTTGTATAGTGAAGAAGAAGAAGAAGAGGAAGATAGTAGATAGTGATTTTTTCTATGTCTCTGTGTGATTTTTATTGTAATATGTTTGATTGTGGAGTGTGATATTCATTGTTGTCTGATTGTGGAGTGGTTCGAATCAGATGTGTCAGTGAATTAGTGAGAATTTTTTTTTCACTTAAATTTTCTCAGGAAACAAACAAAGACTATTTATATAATCGGTTTGTAATGTTGTTAACTTAGAGAGGGTAAATTGAGAAATTTCTTTGGTCAATAATTTATCTACTCTCCTCTTCCTCCAAATCTCTCCAATTTGGAGGAATTAAAAATGAGTGGTTAGAGGTAGTTGAAACCCCTCCAAATCCTTCCCCCTCCTTCCTTAAAAAACTTTCAAATAAGGTAATTGAATTACTCTATCTTCCTCTACTCTACCCTCCCTCCTCTTTTAAACATTGAAACAAGCCAGTAAGTTCTGTTGTGTTTCGAGAGTAGTGCATATTGTAAGGCCCACGAGTTGTATAAATGGTTTTAATGGAGACTTACTCTGGTACTGTTAATCTAAATTCTTGTTCTAGAAAGCTCCTAGTAGCCATATTGTATAATGGCTATTTTCTGTGTTGCGTTATTGAATTTTCCTTTCAGCTTAGGAAAAAGGAAAATTATAATTAGCCAACGGTGAAGACTTTTCTTTCTTTTCAAAAATCGAAAAAAGCTTTTCAAGCTGAAGCAGGGGCGACCCTAGACATCTTGGGGCCTAAGGCGAGAACTAAAAATGGGGCCATTTTATACATATATATTAATTAAATTAATGTTTATTTCTTATTTTTATATTATAATATACTTCATTTAAAATCTATTTTTCTTGCCTTTTGAGATGCAAATTGACTAATTAAATTTTTGTATTCAAGTGCTTCTAACATCTCATTTTCAATCGATAATATAGCTAATCTATTTAATCTTTCTAGGGACATTGTCGATCTTAGATATGATTTTATTAATTTTAATTTTGAAAAACTTCTTTCTGTAGAAGCTACTGTAACAGGTATTGTTAGTAAAATCCTATAAGCAATGCATGTATTTGGAAATGAATCTAATCTTTTTATATAATTTAGTATGTCAATTGGAGTATAATCTTTTATTTGTAAAATTTCTTTTAAATGTTTAACTCTGAAAATAAATCTAAACCATCAATATCATAATAAACATCATTTTAAGAAACTTTTCAAGTTTAAGACAATATTTTTTTAAACTATCATTATCAGTATTTTGTGAAGTTAAATAGAAAACCAAAAAAAATCTTCATATATTTGAAATTGTTCAAATCTACTCTCACTTGAACTAATTGCTTTATCTACTATATATTTTCATCTAAATTTGTGATATTTTCATCTAAATTTTGTGATATTTTGTTTATTACTAATAACAAATTTATCTATTGATCATTTTTTAGACTTAATTAATTTTTCTTTTTTTTTTTTCTTTTTTTAAGATTTTCATATCCAAATGCATATTTTCTAGTAGACATTTCTAATCAAACAATATATTTATAAAGAATAAAATAAAAAAATAACTTTTAAGTGTAGAGCAAATGAGAAACAAAACCTGATTTATAGAGAAATTAGTGTTGTAGTTTTACCTAACAATAACAAGTTTTTAGTAATCTCAACCTGCATAAAAACACAAGATTAAATTTTTTTTATTTTTAAAAAAGCACAAGCATAACAAAAATTTAAGCACAACTATTAAACTATAACACTAGGCTTATTAATTTATAATACCCACCAAAAAAAAAAAAAAAAAAAAACACAAATTAAATCCTATCTATAACCCAAAAAAAAAAAAAAAAAAAAAGGCTGAATCATTAAAAAAAAAAAAAAAAAAAAACTTGAAGCCCAAAACTGTTACAAAATGTCAAAACCAGGCCCAAACTCAATCGATCCATCTTATTAATTACAAGCCCCATGCCCCCCAATCTCAAACTCAAATTCAATCGGTCAAACCGGACCCCAAAATTTATAAATTATACCTACAGTCTGAAGAATGAAGATGAAGTGAACGGCTGGAGTGGTGACTTCGTGAGTGATGAGGGAGGGAGGTGGAGAGCAGATTCGAGAGGTGGACTGAATTGACTGATGAGGGAGGCGGCTAGGCGGACTGATGAGGGAGCAGGGAGGCGCCTAAGTCAAGGCAGTCCAGCCGTCCAGGCTTGCTGCTTGCTTCAGTTCAATTGTAAGAGAGAACTGAGAAAGGTAATGAGAGAATCACTGAATCAGAGAGAATGAGAGATAGAGAAAGGCAGAGAGCAAGAGAGAAATGTAAAATTTTTAGGGTTTGAATTGTTTTTATTTGTGATTGTTTTGTGGTTAATCTCTTAGACTGGATTTGTAGTTTATCTAGATGATTTTTGGTTTGTCCCGAGGATAACAATACCGGATTTTTGGTTTATCTGATACTATTTTTTTTTTTTTTTGGGTTTAAATCTGATTCTTTTTTTTTTTTTTGGTTTAAGTCTGGTACTAAATTTTTTTTTTTTTTTAAATCTGATACTAATTTTTTTTTTCCCTACTACCCCTTATTTTTTAAAATTTGGGGTCTCCCTTCCCCTTGGGGGCCTTAGGCAATTGCCTAACTTGCCTAAGGGAAGGGCCGGCCTTGAGCTGAAGTGAATTATTGCTAAAAATATAGGCGACATGGGAAAGTACCATAAAATAAAATAAAATAACTATTGTTTGATCGTTTGTTCGGTAAGAGTATTTAAATAGAGATTTTTGTTTTACAATCCATAAAATGGTGGGTCTCATACTTGAATTTATTATTTGGCTAATATTTTCTAAATGCAATTTTCAAATAACTATATCCTATTCTCCTGATTTAAAATAAGATTTTGAAAATGGCTTAGGAATTGTTTTTAGGATATAGAAAATGTTTTTAATGATAAAATTGTAAATAAATTGAAAACAGTGGACCCCACATATTTTGTCCAAACTCTTTTATCACTTAAATTTAGGAGTTTATCCTTGTCACAAAAAGAATTCTTATACTTGCTCCGCGACACTAACTGCCGCATGCAATTTTGATGTTGATGTGTGAGTGTATTTCTTTATCTCATCTCCTTCCCCTATATGTGTTTTTGTGTGTGTGTTTCTCAAAAAAAAAAAAAAAAATCATTAAAAAAAATGATAAGGTCTATTCCCTTATCATTATCCACAAAAAAAGTAATCTACAGGTTATACGTTACTTTTTGTAATTTTTTTTTTTAAATCTCAAAAATAGAAATGGTCTCTCAAACAATTATTTTTGTTTTAGTTTTTTGAAAATTGTTCTTGAAAGTGGGAGCTAAATAGGTAAAATATAAAAATTATTATCTGAAAACTAGTTTCAAGTTCAATTTTTAAAAATTTGTTTTTATACTGTTTTGAAAACTAAAACAAAAATCCTGCTACCAATCAGGCCCTAGTATATAGTAAATCTTATACTTTTAAATGGGACACTTTAAATCCTAGACTTTCATAAATGTATTATGTATCTAAAAACCTTCAAACAAATCTCACATTCACACATGAAATGTACATTCATAAAAATCTGGGGTATAAAGTGTCTCATTTTAAAAATTTATAACATGTCTCACTCATAAAAACTAGTAGGGTTTTTGTTGTACTTTTACCAAAAATTTAATATCCCTCTAGCGTCTTTATCAAAATTGGGCCATTATCCTTTATATAAAAGTTCAAACCTAATGTTGCCCAAGCTAGTAAATATTCAAACCTAATGTGGGTATCAAGCCAATGTTAAACATTTTGGGTTGAGGGTTGATAAGGAACGCACTATTTGAGTTCAGTATAAGTTTGGCCTAGACACAATTCACCTATTATTGTTGATTAGATCCAATCTTTTGAGGACACCATTGAGTGGTGTACTCTATAAATTTGAAAAATGGATTGTAAACTTAGAGGTCTCAAGTTTCATGCATCACACTCAAACCCTAATAGAAATACATGAAAAGTTAAAATTGAATTGAAATTAAACTTTATTTATTGTTAAATTTCACATTTGGTACTTATAATCTAGTGCAAGTACGATTTTAGTCCTTCAAATATTAAAAAGAGAACAATTTAGTACTTCTATTATCATCCATTTTTTTGCTTATGCAACTAACACCCCTTCAATCCTTATATGTCACATAGCAAATCACATCTTGAGTATAATTAGATGGGATTGAAAATAGGTGTCAATAATAAATGCTGAGATAAGTGGATTTGCACTTTGTACAAAATCTTACCTCAACCCTTTATGTGCTAACCAAGATAATACCCGAGTTGTTCATTTCCCTCATCATTCGAGGGTAATCCTTCAACAGATCTTTGTGGTTGTATAGGTACACCTAGTAAAATTAGACCTAATCCTCAAAGACGGTGTAAAAGTCATATGTTTTGCAACCAATTTAGGATGATCCATCTTTTTTTCCCCAAAACCTTTCGATCCAACATTTTTGTCAAGTTGTGTACCGGGGATAGTTATACGGGCTCAATCTTTCAGGCGGAGCAATCGCACTTTTGGTTAACAAGAGCCAGTCAGTGATGCCGAAATGGAGCTCATAAAACGGTTGCAGGCTCGGCCCTTTCGAATAGTATTGAGCCCAGCTTTCCCTTGGGCCGATATGTCTTTGTTAAACACCTTACAGTTCAACTTCTGATCTTGACAATTAATGCACCTCCAATGAAACTACTTTTAATGGTCCAATTGTCGCACACCACGTAAAAGTTAACATATTATTGTGATCCAACGAGGATTCCGGACGTGACCTTTTTTTTTGTATTTTTTTTTATAAGAAAGACTTGAATTTCTTTTTTGAGAGGGAAAGACTTGAATTTCATTAAATAGAAGTGAAAGAAATTACATCATTAAATGTTAAGTGCCCGTTTGGCTCCACTTTTTGGACCTAAAAACTGGCTTTTTATAAAAAGTTGGCCAAAATTTCTGTTTGGTTGGAGTAAAACGCAACTTTTTAGAAAAAGTTGCGTTTTACTCCAACAAAGAAACGCGCAAATCCAAAATGGAGGGGCTGAGGTCCATATTCTAAAAGCTGGTGGGCGTTTTCAATAGATTCGTTGGGGATCTTTAGCAATTACGAAATTGCCTCTCATTCCTCTCATTCTAGCGGGCGGACAAAATCCATCAGAAAACGTAAAAAAAAAAAAAAAAAAATCAGATCAGACAACAAATTTGGACAACAACAACAATCCGAACAACCAATAGAAATCAGATCAGATCAAAACAAAATCCAGTTCTTACAATAAATTTGGATCAAAACAACCAAATATGAAAAAAAAAAAAAAAAAAAAAAAAAAGAAGAAGAACAACAACAACAACAATCCGATCTGACCCAGTCGGTGGTGGGGAGGAGGATGAACGGCGGTGCGCACCTCGATCTCCTCCGATCTCACCGCGCGCACCTCGATCTCCACCGGCGCAGCTTGAACTCCACCGGCGCAGCTTGATCTCCACTACCGGCGCAACTTCGGATTCTCTCTCTCTCTCTGAGTGATAACTGATAAATGTGTGGTTTTTTTATCTTTTAAGTTTTGTGCGGTGGAGGTTATAATATAACCTTTAAGTTTTATTATTATTATTATTTTTTTATGTGATCGTGTGATTTTTTTTTTTAATTCAAACGGGCGGTTTTTTTTTTTTAATAATCAAACTTGTAGTATTTAATATTAAGAAATGGGAATTATAAAATGCTACTATAATATTTTCACAATAAATTTTAAGTAATTGATTGTTATTAGCTAATATTGGTGAGGTAAAAAAATAATTGATAGTCTATTTTAGTTAATTTTTATATTTTTTACTAATTTAATGTTGTCATATAGATTTATTGTGAAATTTTTGTAAAAATATTGTGTCTATATATATATAGATAATTAAAACAAAAAATTCTCTTATATATATATTCTCTTATATATATATATATATATATATATATATATATCTTGTCCTTTTTGGTAATTTATAACTCAGACCTCTAGTTTTATAAATGCTAGTCAAACACTTAACTTTTTCAAAAAACATCTTTTAACAGTTTTTACCAAACACTCAGTTTTTTAAAAATGCACATTTTTATTATGTATTTTTTAAAAATTCAATTTTTTTATGGGAAATGCTAATAAATGCCCTAAGGGCATTCGTTAACAATCCATTTAAAGAAAGTTTTTATGGGAAAATGAAATAAAGCAATTAATTTTTTAACAATTTTTATCATTTTCTATAAAAATGGTGTTAAAACTTTCCTTAAATGGATTGTTAACCAATACCCTAAGGATATTCGTTAGCATGACCCTTTTTTTATTATGCAGTTTTACAAAAAACTAAACTAAACTCGCCCTAAATCCTGTTGGTAAAACTTGACATACGTGTGTCGTGTAAAAATAAAATATAAATGAATCCCAAGCGTGATTGATGCCACATGAGATCACCGACTAGTACCGTACATTATTAAATACTCTTTAACAAACACACACAACACATCAATAGTCAACAAGCTTACAAAGCATATTCTCCCCACTGACCCCACACAACATACTATAAAAATAAAATAAAATAAATGCCTCCAACTGGACCACTCTCACAACGTCCCAAAACAAAATTTACTTAACTTTTCTTTTCTCAAAAGATTAAAAATAAATAAAAAAACCCAAAAATAATATTAAACGGTAAAAAAAATTAAAAGTTTAAAGAGAGCTAAAAAAAAGGTAAGAAACGCCGCCGCATTGGGTGGATGTTGGAGCCCCACGAGCCGTTGCCATCTTCCACCGACAATGTTGGGTCAAATCCCAGTAGTCCACCGCATTTCAACAGTTAAAATTCTCTCTCTCTCTTTCTCTCTCCAAAAAGTTGTTCCAGTTCATCCACAAATTGCTCTCCTCTGTCCCCCCCTCTCATTCTCAACAGAAAGAAGGTTAAAAAAGACATGGCAATTTGCAATTGTGAAAAAACAAAACAAAAGAAAAGAACAGGAAAATACATGTTTGATATTACTGTGCCACCCAAAAAAACATAAACAAAAGATCCAAAACCAAAACCATCATGGCCTGAGTGGCCTTTTCTCTCTCTCATCCAAATTTCCCAAATCTTTAACCTCAAACCCCTTCTCCAACACCCCCATGGCCTCCATTCCCACAATTCTCACTACCCTTTTCTTCTTTCTCCTCAAATCTACAATTTCCCAACAAACCAACACAAACCCAAAAGACCCAGATTGTACTGACCGTTGGATCCACATCAGACGCCTCCCCTCGCGTTTCAACACCGATCTATTATCAAACTGTTCAGAATACCCACTCTTCGATGATTTCTGTCCTTACCTTCCAAATCATGGCCTTGGCCAAAGGACTCATTCCAAGTCCCACAGTTGGTTCCGCACAGACCCTTTGATGCTCGAACTCATCTTCCATCGTCGAATGCTCGAGTACCCTTGTCTCACACCTGATCCCAACTCCGCTGACGCCGTTTATCTCCCTTACTACGGTGGCATCGACTCTCTCCGTTATCTCTACGGCCCTGACGTTAATTCCAGCGTGGAACACGGCCTCGAGTTGTTCGATTTCGTTAAGGAACAAGATAGTCCCAACGTTTGGGCTCGACACAAAGGCCACGACCATTTCCTAGTCATGGCTCGACCCGCGTGGGACTTGTCGCAACCTTTGTACAAAGACCCTCCTATTTGGGGTACTTCGTTTCTCGAACTCCCTGAGTTTTATAACGTTACGGTGTTAACGTTTGAGACTCGAGCTTGGCCTTGGCAAGAACGTGCGGTGCCTTATCCGACATCGTTTCACCCCCCAAACCTCTCGTTGTTGGAGTCGTGGATACGCCGCGTGAGACGGTCGAGAAGGTCGACATTGATGCTTTTCGCCGGTGGTGGCGGTGTCGCGGCCACCCGGAATATTCGGCGGAGTATTAGAGATGAATGTGGGAATGATACAAATAGTAATGCTAATTATAGTAATGGGTACGCGAAGTTTTGTGAAATTGTGGATTGCTCAAATGGGATATGTGAGCACGACCCAATTAGGTACATGAAGCCAATGTTAGAAGCGAGTTTTTGTTTGCAGCCACCAGGGGACACGCCAACGAGGAGGTCTACGTTTGATAGCATTCTGGCCGGTTGTATTCCAGTTTTCTTCGAGGAATTGTCGGCGAAAATGCAGTACAAGTGGCACATGCCGGAGGAGGAGTACGAGGAGTTCTCGGTGTTTATACCAAAAGAAGACGTGGTCTATAAGGGTTTGAAGATTTTGGACGTGTTGATGGGTATACCCAGAGATAGAGTTTGGAGGATGAGGGAGAAGGTGTTGGAGTTAATGCCAAGAGTTATGTATAGAAGACATGGGAGTTCGGTGGATTTAAGGACCAAGAAGGATGCATTTGATATTGCAGTTGAAGGTACTTTGCAGAGAATTAAGTCTAGGCTTCAAGAAGCGGAAGTTCAGTGACTTTTAATTATTAAGTAGATGATACCATGATAGATTCTGTTTTTATTTCTTCTTTGTATATGTAATTTATTGTTGTTTTTTTTACGTACCTTTTTGTTTTAATTTACTTTTTTATTCACTGCGGAAGTAACGGCAGGGAGAATTATACCATTTGTATCTCAATTTGGTAATAAGTAACAAGAAGATTTTGTTTTACTTCTGGTAACTTTATGGTGTTTTTCTTTTATTTGTGTGGATTTCAGATATTGTAACTCGTTGGTAAGATAAGCTGTGATTTCAGATAGTGCACATATTGGAGACAGCGAAGATGATAAAAATAAGAAAATTATTGAACTTTACGGAAAAGAATAAAATTTTATTGAGGGTGTCAATCAAAGCAAAAATTTAACAAAATACAAACAAACACAAGGGGCGGACAATGGAAAATATGTCGCTAGAAAAACTTCCCCCCAGAATATCTGTGATACAAATGGAATGGGAAGCAAGATTTAGAGGAGAGCTGCACTGCACTTCATATCAAAATCTTGTCTTCTGTATTGGTGATTGGCTGCGATTGGCCGTTTCAGTGAGGTTTTATCCCCACCTGAGAATAGCTGAACCCCAAGTAACACCTGCTCCGAAGCCTGCAGCTGCTATAGTATGGCCTACCTTCACCTTGCCGCTTCTAACAGCTTCATCTAATGCCAATGGAATGGAAGCAGCACTTGTGTTACCATAATTTGCTAAATTTGATATGACTCGTTCTGGTGGGACCTCTAACCTTGTAGCAACTGCATCGATAATCCTCTGATTTGCCTGCATTTATCGATCTCTGTTATTACTTTATAACCATCGATATGGGATATGTCTAGCATTTTGTGACAAATCTTAGCAGTGTAACAAAGTCCTGTCAAAGAGTAATTACTTTGGGCATACTTTAATCAATTATCTGGTGTATAAAAATTCTGCGCTTGGCTTATACGCTAGTTCTTAGCAGTGTAACAAAGTCCTTTCAAAGAGTAATTTACTTCGGGCATACTTTAATCAATTATCTTGTGTATGAAAACTCTGCACTTTAGTTTAGACCACCAAACCAATTTTACTTTTTAAGCAATTTGATAGCAAAGCAGAAGTCCTGACCCTATTTGTTTGTAGCATCAAGTGATCACACTTTGACCTAAAACCTTCAACTTCAATGATTTGACCAGTAAATTTTAATCTTTTCCTTCCCTCATTTTTTTGGTTGAGGCTAAAGATAGTGAAAGCAAATTAAACATCACATTACAACAATAATAGTAAAGAAAGTAATAATTACTGAAAGCTTATAAGATATCATTCAACACGCTGCAGCCTTGCATAAATTTCCTAGATGGACCATGAGTTATCATTTATATCATATGTTGAAAACATAACATTTTAATATTCAATTTTTAGGCAATATATTACATACCTGATGAAGTAGTAACCAATCGATACTAGACCCAGGGATACCAGCCTTTGCAAGGGCAGACTCAATTGACTGTGGCACACTTCGTACAGCAAAGCGAAAGACCTCTTTGCCATTCATTTGAATACACGAATATGAGGACTGATTTGGAGGAAAGTCTAACACTGAACCATTAGATCCCAATGTGTTATCCATTTCATTTTCTTTGATGGGGGCATTTAGATGTCTGCAGAAAGAGAGGTTAAGTGCTCAGTCACATTCCTAAAAGAAATAAGGGCAGACTTAGTTTAGTAAAGATACTAGAATCACATTACCTTTGGCCATCACCATCACTATGTAGGTCAAAACCAAATAAGCCATCCTCTTCGCTGTCGCAAGCCTGCAGAATAGTTGTTATATCAAAATAAATGAATTAGTTTCTCATAGGTATGAACTTTTATTAACGCAGATATGAGGTAGTTATCATCTTTAAAGCAACAATTGAACCAAAATTCCCACAGAAAATGCAAGGGATATCAACCCTAGTGTAAAAAATTTGAAATCCAGGAGATTTTCTGTCTAGTGCTGTTAAAGTAAGTTTTCAGAAAAGAGGATAGCTGAAAGATAACTGTCTATAAAGTAGTCAGAATTCACAGGCAGTAATCGTCTCCCTAACTCCTTTGCTTCCAAGAGTGTTAACTGATGTTAAAGAGATGGGTACAAAATACAAGTGCCCATTAGGTATGCGCATTTGGGTGTTTAATCCATCTGATCCCCCAAATTCTTGAATATGGAGACCCGGCTTAATCATGGAGGTCTCTCGTACAGGAACACAGCCTTCAGTTGGAACAGATGACAATAAATACTAGTATAAAGATTTGCACCATCATGTGAAAGGAGGATGTAAACCAGAAATAAGCTAAAAACAAGGGTAGAGCACTAGCAATTCTCTTGTAAGAAAGCAATGTGCTGTTAATCAGCCAAACCATTTCTCTAGCCTTCAAACTTTTCCCTAACTTCATGAGAAGCCCTTTTATGAACATTTGTATTGAAAACCAGAGGATCATATTTGATCTCTACTTCCCTTTACAAAGAATCAATCAATCATGAAGAAAAATCCTAATGAAGCCAACTTTAGAGTTCTATTGAAAGAACTGTGGGAGGCATAGAAAAGTTTTATATATACTTTTTTTCCAAAAAAAATTTATACAAGTCTGATTTTCGTTTCTAAAATTTAAAGTTTATGGATTTTTAACCAAAATTTTTTAAATGTATCAATTATGCCCTCATTTATTTACTGTCAATGGAATTACATATGTGATATATAGAGTGCTGATGTGGTAAGTCAAAAAGCTGAGGTGGGCTAGAATGGATGGATGGTTGAAATTACTACCTTTTAAAAGTTTCAGGGATGAAATTGCAACTGGAATTCAGAAGACAATTTCAGGGAAAAAAATTGTATGTATACCTATTTAGTAAGATAAGATAATATTCTTTTTCGCTAGAAGTGCAAGGAACCATGGAACATAACTTTTTGCATAAGCAATGACAGTTAAACACCAAAACCAAGACCATTACCTGCACTAATACAGCACCAGCAGCATCTCCAAAGAGAATACAGGTACCTCTATCAGTCCAATCAACATATCGAGAAAGAGCATCAGCTCCAATTACTAGAACATTTTGAAACCCAGCTCCTGTAATTTACAGAGCTAGAGTTTAATTTTTTTAATCACAGAAGATATTGAGACCCCGTTACAGCAAAGTAAACAGATTGATTACCCCTAATGTGAGAAGCAGCTGATATTAAACCCAGAACAAATCCGCTACATGCAGCTGTTATATCATAAGCCAAAGGATTTCTTTTGCAGCCAAGTGCTTTTTGGATCTGACAATTAAAATACAACGAAAAAGAGAGCTTAAAAGACTTACTGGGTTATAATACCAGGTAAAGTAGAATTACTCAAAGTTCTGGAGCAATTATACTTATGAATAGTTATTTAAATGGAACAAACTTCATCAATATAAAGCTCCAATAAATTTAATCAAGGCATGAAGTTCAAGGGGAGTAGTTAAGGGTAGTGGACCTGAAGTTAAACCCAAAAGTTCTACTTCAGTCCAACCAAACCAGGCTTGTAGAGCACAATACTTAGCTCTATAATTCAGGCCAGACTCCGAAATTATATTTGGTATGAACTAGTAAGAGACAGCATTTGTCTCAAAAACATGTTAGACATTGACACCCAATATATCTTCCTACTACACTCTTATAACCTCAACAAGGTTTAAATTCCAACTTGCCATGGTGAATGAGCCAATTAAGTTTCTAAGTGCAAAGTAGAATGTTTTTTAAATTGAAACAAGAGATTATGTATTGGCATATTACAACAAAAATTAGCTACATCAAATGTAATAACTTGATATATTTCTTCATCCTTTTTTTATACACTGCTGTCCTCCTAAAGCCACCATTCTGATTCATTCAGAATGCATAGAACCAGCTTTCTGAAAGCAGAAGATGCAAATGATTTGTAGTACAAGAGAAACTTCTTGAAATAAAGAAATGCGAATGTATATATTAATAGAGAAGACAGATTAAGAAAAATAAAAGAACACTTGAATTTATGTAGCCAACACAATATAGCAACAAACAGATTAATAAGTTCACAATTGTCGAAGTTCCTCACAAACATACACTGCACAAAATCATTTTTCAGCTTGCCAAGATACTCCTGGAGACATCAAATTTCAATTTTCAATGTCCATGTGCATGCAACATTGCTCAGATTGACAGCACCGAACATCCCTAGAATATTTAGCATTTGTTTGGGAACAACTTATCTAGCTTTTTGCTGAAAGCGTGCTAAAGTATACTTATATCTTGATAAATTTTGAAAAAGTGAGGTTTTAAAAAGTTGTACATAAAAGCTAAAAGCTATTCCCAAACACACTCTTAGAACATACATGCTGCTCAACCTCAACTATGAAACCAATATAATTGATCTTTCAATTTAATCCAATTTTCAGAATATAATGTCTTATTTCACCATGAGTTTGACTTAAGATAGAATAGAATTGAGGGAAAGAATACATGTGGCCAACCCTAACTAATTCATTAAGGATCCATAGCCAGTTCCAAAATATTGGGTCTAAGGCTCTGTTGCTATTGTATTATCTTATATCACCATACCTGAGGAGCACTACCAAAAAGATCATCGGGTGTAGATGAGCACATCAACACTAGGTCCACATCATCAGGGTCAACCTGTGCCATTTGAAGAGCATTCCTCGCTGCCTCAACTGCTAAAGTTGTCACGCTTTCTTTGCCTATAACATTAAAAATGAAACAGTCATTCAGAGTTTCCACAATTAAAATGCCATTATATAAAGAAACTACATTCCATGTCATAAAAACCATGCCATAGATATGAATACCAACAAATAAATATACATACTATTTATTGAGCACTAGGAAAACAGGTCTAGACATCAAGTTATTGAGCACAAACGTTAGAAAACCCTCTTGAATTCAACTAGGTCCAAATAAAATAATCTTTTGAAATCTGAAATATAAAGCTGATAATTCTGACTGATCTACTTAAGCAATCTTCTTGGTAAACAATTCACAAGGATCATATAATCAGCAAGGACTCAATCAAGAAAAGCTCAGCCTAGGCCCAAGCTAGGCTCAGACTGATCAAGCCAACAGCCTTTCCCTAGCTCAAGCTTAGATTTTGAGTGTCTTAGTCAAGAGGCTAAGTTACAATCATGCAAAGCCACCTTTTATATCTGGGCTACAACCAAGTAAAATCACCACAGACCATTCCTAAATACCTGAAATAGGGTAGCACATCATGAACTGACTGCAAGAACTGACCTGATAGAACTCGTCGATTACGAATCCCAGTCCGAACAGAAATCCATTCATCAGAAGTATCAACTATTTTTGCAAGATCATCATTGGAAACCTTCAGAGTAGGTACTGCTGAGCCGCATCCAACTAACTTGCAGCCTTGACTGACCAGCCTGTATGATATTCAGGGTGGGAACAGCAGAATAGATCAGTCAAATTGTCATTTCCTCATTGACAAGTTGCTTTCCATTGAACCAAATGAAATATCAAACTAAAGGTGTCTCTGACTGGACTTGACTTACGAAACATAGCACAAATACAATCAGCCAGAACCCAGAATGCCTTAAACTTATTAGCAAGTAGATGGTAAATAGACTGAAAATGATAATTTTCAAAAGATACAAACTGGACCCTTAAGCTCCAGGGTGACAATGAGAATTAAATTTGCCGCGTCATTGAGGATGAAATTCAACCAGCAGACCAGACACTCAAATATGGGAAAGAAGTAGGAAGGTCATGAATATAGCATATATTTTCCAAGAAGGATCTTTGCTAAAATATGACAAAAAATCAATCACCTGAGGCTAAAACGTTTATATCAGTCAAAGAGACACGGTTGAGCCTAAATTTAGAAAGAACATCCACGTAAACAAAGCATACAAAGAAAATAACTTGAAGAATAAGAAGAAGAAGATAATGACCTAAAACTCTTCACCATGGAATGCTTGTAAATTTAAAGCTAATTACGCACGACTCTTCAGTACGAAATGAATGCAATCAAAGAGTAAGACATTTCCTGTTCCATTTAGCTGAAAAAATTTCTAGCAAGCATATTAAAGTTGGCCTCTAACTTGATCAAAGAAGAAGAAGAATATATTCAGGCTTCTGCTTTTTAGTAACCTATACCTTAAGTTCAACCTTAAAATATGCCAAATGCTAAGATGTCAACATCCCCACTGTGTAGACTACACACAGCCAGACCATGCATATAGTGACAACAGATGCATGAAGCAAACTGACAATATTCTCTGGCCTCTCTCAATCAACAGACCAGCTCCTGAGGGTTTGTATAGATTTTTAACTCAAAAATATAACACTTAGCAGTATAAAATCACAGACTAGAGACCACTTCAGAACACTAGGAAACTTCCATAAACTCATCTAAAGATACATGTCTAAGTACAAGAGCATGCACAAAATCATTCCTTCTGTTTTCTACGGTCTCCCATGAGAGAGAAAAAGAGGGAAAGAGAGAGGAGACTAACTGAAAAATATGAAAATTACATGAGTTCAACTAAAGATACCTGGTTAAGTACAAGCGCGTGCACAAAACCAATACTTGAATTTTATGCAGTCTCCCATGTGTGTTTTTGTGTGTGTGTGTGTGTGAGAGAGAGAGAGAGGAGATATATATATATATATATATGTCAGAAGCAACCTAGGAATTAGTTTGATCCTGTGCAATACAGCAAGGGCTATTGAGATACCATCCAACAATGGTTCTAGCAAATACTAAAATGCTCTTCACATGGAATGCTGAAAGAGGCACAGGCTACTAAAATCTTTTGACAGAAACATTTAGATGCCTGTGATGTCAATAAACCAGGCCAACATAGCACCATTATGATTTCTACTATCATTAAAGTAAAGTCAATGAAAGCAGCATGTTGACTCTGGTTTCAGCTTGGAACTACTCCATCACCTTCTCAATGACTATTCTAATGAACTCCAACTTCTGTTAGAAATCAAAGCAATGCAGACAAGCCTGGAAGCTTATTCATGGTAATGCCAAATTGCCAACTATCATTTTGAGCTTTTTCACTGCAAAAATGCCTCTCCAATTTGATACCAATTGCGTTTAGTCTTCCCAAAGATAAAACATCATAAAAAGGCTTCACTGATACACAGAGGAACTATACACCTGAGATCTTTGAACTTTGTCTAAAATGGTCTGTTCTTGTTTGCAAAATTTAGTCAACTGGAAACTTTATACCTTTGGGCTGCTTAATTAATTTAATTTTAACTGTGAACATTTGTAACAGAGTTCTTCCATCCAACACAAAATATAAAGAGTATATTGCTTCTCACATGCCTGTCCGATGCCTCAAATAACTAACAATTGAAACTTTTATGGTATGAAACTCATCTTAAGACATGCATTCCAAAATGAGGTTCACTCAGTAAGCAAAATTTGTAACCAATAACCAGTCAAAGGCTGTTACTAGCTTTCAAAAAATGGTCCTACAAATTGCATGTTATGATAACCCAAAAATATCAATGTTTTGGCCAGTATAAACTGCAAAGGGGTTTTTGCAGAGCTCTCCTGGTGGCAGGTATGTTAGAACAAATTTTCTGGCTAATAAGAATTATGGGAAGCTACTGCCACAGTTTCCAATAAATGAAAGCAAAAAAACTTTAATACTTTAAATACTACCACTCAAGATCTTAACATCACAATTTAATAAAGTTACATACCCCCTCCAGATAGATTCTATTCACTCTGCAAAAAGTCTCTTTCTCCTTTACACGGTAAAAGTGCCCATGCAAGAGCAAATCACCCATGAACTCTACCCCAGCAATCATATACAAAGTTCAAAAATTTTATTCTAGCAAAACCCAAATTACACAACTGAAATCCTTGTCCCAATATTGTTCAGCAATGGTCCCTCAAACTAATCAGTGTCGGCCAAATGTATTCTTTTCCACCATTCTATTCTATCCATCCGAAGTCATACTCTTTATTACCTTCTACTACCCACTGATGTTATGAGGCTTTCAAATAGAGATCAACAATCAAAACCCAACCACTACTCCTTGAACATATCCCAATTGACAAACTTCACTAACCCATTTGCATAAGAAACTGAAGAATCAGTGATCAATCACCAAAATACAGAAGAAATTAAAATATAAAAAAAAAAAAAAAATGAAACATACCTGGGTACCCGAGATTCAGAAGAGGAAGCACCAGAAGCAAGCTTGTCTGCGCCTTCAGTGGTGCTGGAACAAAATACCCTCGTGGAGAATCCCTCGGGGGAGCGAGACCCAGATCGGAAAATCCCTATTGGAGGTTGAATCCTGCTTCTCAAGCTGGGAACTGAAGGAGTAAAGAACCCAGATGCATTGGCCATTCAAACCCACCACCCAAAACCCAATAAAAAAATAAAACAATACTTGCAAGCAGAAAAAAAAAAAAGAAAACAAAAAACAAAAAGGAGGGATGTTTAGCACATATGTGAGAGTGATAGAAGAAGAAGAAGAAGAAGAATGTGACAAACGGAGTATATGGAGACCATGGGAGGAGAAACTAGATCAACAGCTGTGGCAGAGACAGATAAAAACTATGTTTTTTTTTTCTTACTAATTTTTTTTTTTTTTTTTTTTTTGGAGGGGGGTTATATATATTAATCTTTCGGAGGGTCCGAGGCGGATATGAATAAATGGGCGATTTTGCCAAACCAAAACTGAGGAAACTCCTATGCTCTCTCTCTCTCCCACTCTCAGACACTTACGTTATAAAACGGGTCCAGAGTGGAGAGAGAGTCATGCAGTATTTGCTACAATTGTGGCTGTGGACCGGCTGGTCTAATCAGAGACAGACGTTTTTTTTTTTTTTTTTTATTTGAGAAAATCAGAGACAGAGTTAGCTTTAGGAGAAATGCCACAATTTCAATAATAATAAATAAATTCTAAGCAGGTGAAAAAGCAACTCAATTAGAATTAGCATCAATACATCATTTAAGATGTAATATTTCTTATGAAATTATCTGGCATTACTATTTGAAAATGTTATATTCATCATATTTTTACAATATTTTTATAACAAATTTTAAATAATTCGTTATTACTTGCGATCAAAAAAGTAATTTAAATAGTAAGTTTAAATTAAAATCAATAAAAATTTACTGTGCATAAATTTTATTAAGAGAATATTGTAAATATGTTATAAAATTATAATTGAAGTAACGTTTCTTTTTTCTCAAATTTATTAGGCTGGGTTAGTTAGTAACTTAGTATGCGTTAGAATAAGAATGAGAAATTAAAATTATTTTACTATTCAGTTTATTTATGCTACTATTCATAAACCTCATTATACTTTTTGGTACTATCTATGGCCCCACTGTACTATTTCAACTAACTCTTACCTTTATCTATAGTACTTTCAGCAATAAATTTTCAGTTTCAGCAAAATAAGCGTTATCCAAATAGACCCTTAATATTACTATTTCACTGACTTTTGTATCTTTTGTATCTGAGTTTGATTTTAAATTGAAGTGTTAGACCAATAGGCCCACATTGGAGGAATTATGTCTAGTGTAGGAGGAAAGTATACCTTGTTACGGGTGTATGTTTTCTCGCTCTCACAAGTTAGTGAGACTCACAACTAGAGGGTTCCACCAGCTATGAGAGGAGAGAAACATATACCCGTAACAAGGTGTATTTTCTCCTAGTGTAAAGTAGTTTAGAATTACAAATTATTCCACAACTGTTTTACTATAATTTTAACGTAGTAGATCAAGAGTAGTTAATTATCACTCATACATAAGGTCATTATTTTTTTTCCACAAATCAAATTGCTACGTTAGTTGTGACAAGAAGCCATAAAAAAATTTGTAATCCTAGACTTTTTCTTGTCCTAATTCAATTGAAATGGGAGTTTCACTGCATAGAATTATAAAGTATTCTGAAAATGTTTTATATATATATATATATATATATATATATATTATGAACTAAAAATGGGTAGAGGCTACCCGAGTTGTATAATTATTAATTATAGTTTAGGTAGCATTTCTTTTTCTCTAATTTATTAGGCTGGGTTAGTTATTATTATCATTTCTTTGACTTTTGTAGCTGAGTTTGATTTTTAATTGAGGAGTTTGATTATTATCACAACTCTGATGTAATGTTAACCATTACTTAACACAAAAACTCTTTATATTTTTTCACCGATCAACACACTCTGCTAGGCCAATTGTGATAAGAAGTTATTAAAAATCTGGTGTTCCTAAACATTTTCTTGTTCCTAATCCTCTTGTAATGGGAGTTTTCCACGTAATAATGTTCCAATAATGACATGACTACAATATCCCTTCTTTGACACGTGGCTGAATTTCATCGGTTGGCTGTCAAAGGTATTATAGATTGGACTGTAGAAAATATGAACTCGAGTTCTCATCTTGCACTTGTACCTGCACTTACGGCAACTCCTAGGCCCCCAACAATACAATTAAAGAGTGTGTTTTTTAGGTCGTTGTTGTGAGAAATAGTCAAAGAGTTTGTTTAGCTACTAGCCTACAACTATACAAGTTTTACAAATCGTTCACTCGTTGAACACTTTACTTGTTTCGAGAAAAAATTGTATAGAGGACAGAAAGATATGATCATTTTATTCAGGAAAAATCACTAATGTATTGAAGTACTTGTTACTAGTATTGTAATTATCATTATTAAAAAACACCGTTGATCGTAAAACTTGAAAAAAATGGAGACCTTCTTTTGCAATTAATGAATTCATGTATTGACGTAACAGAAATGTCAAGAAATTAAAATCTGAACGCATTTTGGTTGCATGGTTGGTAGGGGAGAGAAAGGGGCAGAGCTACCATGGACCAGGGGGCGCATTCCCCACCCCCCCCCCCCCCCTCCTAAATTTTTTTAAAAAAATATTATTATATATATGTGTATTAATTTTAGTAATTTTGTTCTATAAAATTACATTTTATTTCTCTAAAACAATATCATTGATTCTTTTAAGAGTAATGCTATACTCACAAACTTTTTTATAACATTTTTACAAACCTTTTTGGTAGCAAATTTTTATTGGTTCGCAGATGGATACACCATTTATATCATTTTTTTACTTACTAGTAATAACTCATTACATAAGTAATTTATAAAAAAAAAAAAAAAAAAAAATTGCAGCTCTAGTATTTTCCTCATTCTAATGACCACAATAAAAATTATAGATCTAAAATCTAAAACAAAATATACAAGTCAAAAAAAAAAAAAAAAAAGCTCAACAACAAAAATTACTAGTAAAACTAAAAACAAAATTAAGCTCAATTAACTAATTTTATCCAAAATAAATAACCCTGTCCTTTTAAAAAATTCTAAACAAAGATAATTTTGTTCTTACTTACAAAAAAAAAAAATCTCAGCAGCTAAGTAGCAAAATTGAAGGTTGAAATCACTGTACACAGCTAATAGTAAAACTGCCCCTACCTCAGAATTCTAGCTCCGTGCTTGGGAGGAAAGAGTTAGAGGCATGTTCACGTCACATTCACATGAAGGAAAACCGAAAATCCAGCAAGCTTTTTAGGGGTTTGGCTAAATTATTTATTTTAGTGACCACACTAAGAATGCGTTTAGTAGAGTGAAAAACACAATGAGAAGATATTTTTTGACAATTCCAAAGACGTTTGATTTTTTATTACAGACCTGTTTAATAGGAGAATTTTTTTTTTTGTTTTCAAAATAATATGAATTTTTTAAAAAAAAAAAACTGAAATTGAAATTAATATTTAGATAATAATTTGTTCATAATACGTGTTTGACTCCCACTTAAAAAAAAAAAGTTCAAAATACCGAAAGCAAAAAAAGATGTTTGGGAGGAAAAAATACTTTATATTAAAATCTAATAATTAAGAGACATGTGTATAAAAATAGTTGTCCACCAACATGTGTCTTTCATTTGTTAGTAAGGTGGTTATTTTTTGCTAACATGTCTCATACTTATTGGATTTTAATATTATTAATATGGTATCATTTGATACCAAATACCTTCTCATTTGGAGACCATTTCTATTTTTGAGTTTATATAAATATATATATATATATATGTTTTTTTTTTTTTTTACAAAGAGTGACGTGTAGAATCTGTAGATAACTTCTTTTTTATTTTTTTATAATAATAAGGGAATAAAGCTCATGTACCTTTTTTTTGTATATAATAATAAGCTTCAAATTTCAAGGGTGATTTTTTTTTTTTTGTGATAAAAATAAACTCCTTAATTTAAGTGATAGAAGATTTTGGACAAATCTATGGAGTCCACTGCTTTTAATCTATTTAAAATTATGTCATTAAAAACATTTTATGTATGTTAAAGACACTCTCTTATCTGTTTTTAAAATTTTGTTCTGAACAAGGAAAACATGATACAATTATATCTAGAAACAATATTTAGAGAACATCAATCAAACAATAGATTCAAGTGTGAGACCCACCAATTTACGATTTGCAAAACAGAAAATTATAGCTGGAGTTCAAGTTTCCAAGATGAGCTTTACACAAATATACACTTATATTATACTAGAATATAATTTCTATTTTGTATAAAAAAAAAGTTACAATTTTACACGTCATTATTGTAGTATATTTTTAATTAAATATAAATTATGTTATATATTTAAACCATCAATAAGAATCTTAGCACATCATTTTTTTTTTGAATATTAGAATATATACTTCCATATATAAAGTATAAACACAATCTTAATAAATGTGTTATACACTTATAATAATTTCTTATACAAACACAATAATAATAAATGTTTATTAATAATTATAATAACAATTCTATCTAAAATAAAATAAAAATAAAAATAAAAAACTATCATAATTATCAAGTTTCATATTTAGACAAAAAAAAATTATATTATGTTAAATTTTTTCTTGCATTGTACAAGACCAACTTTTTTCTTTTTTCGAGATCCGGGATATTGACATTTTTTTAAAAGAAAGTTTCAACTTATGGCGCTGATGATAGCTCTTTATCATCAGATCAAGACACTAATCAGTTTTTTGTATAGGTAAGGATTGAATTCCAAATATCTTATTCAACCATTAGAGACTTTGTCAATTGAACTAATTAGAACTCGCAATACCGATTTTTTTTTTTTTTTTTAAGAAGGAATACCGACTAATTTGGTGTAAGGGCACAATTTGGGAGTTTAGGTCCAAAAAGCTCAATACAATGAATTTGTAGAGAGTGAGTTGGAAAACTGGGTTTTGATGAGTTAGACAACAAGTAAAGTGAATCCAGGTGACAAGAAAATGAAGATAGACTGTTTTAAACTAAAGAAAATCATCATCGGCACAATCTGAGGAGATTAGCTCTCATATATATATTCCTTCTCAAGTTTGATTACAAGTTCAACTCTAGATTGCAACAGTGTTTGTCTCTCTCTTTTTCTCTGATCCCCCTTTATCCTGAAGGTCTCCTCTCTCTTTTATACTATCATTCCTCCTTTCTCGACCCTTCGCGTATGGATTAGACTGTTGGTCTAAATACTTGTCCCATCAGCACTTTCCTGAAGCCTTTGGAAGTAATTGTAAGGCTAAACGCTGCTGCTCAAGTATCACTTCCTCATTAATGCGGCTAAAGAGTTAGCTGCAGAGCATTCAATACGGTGGTAACAGTTTTCTCTTTAGATATTTTAGGACTTCCCACTCTCTTACGTTTCTATGATGCTTAGCCATATCAATAAAACCTCCTGGGACGTAGCCCTAGATGGCAGACCACCCTTTTGAACCTCGGCTTTGCTTAGCTGAGGGGAGATTCATCCTCGGACCACCTTTAGGGATCCTTATGCTTAAAACTAGCCTCTTCTCTTACTAACATAGACTCCCTTGATAATGTGTACCTCTCCTTATACTACTTCATGCCCTCGGATTGAGCCTCCGGCCCAATATACACATGGATATATATATATATATATATATATATATATATTGCTGGGCCTAACACCCCTACAATAGCCCCTCGAGATTCTTCTTTCTAGCTCCTCGGGAAGAAATGAGGATTTTGATGTCACTATAATTACTCCGTACTCTTCATACATCATCTCTGACTACGCTGGTGCCTTTTTAACTGCCCAAGGCACGCTCATGACGCTTCGACACACGAGACATGCCTTCATTAAATTTTTACAGCTCCATGTTCTCCACGTTCTACTGCGTGATGCAGATCCGACAGCTAAAGATTTTGCTGGAACCCGGGCGGGAACTTTCCTACTTGTAACTCTCTTTTGATATAAATACTACTCAAATTAATCATTCATCTCACTTTAGCACTCATTCACTAAACCTGCAAACTTACCTAATCTACTCGTGCCCTCACACCTACCAAGAGCCAGTTTAAGGAGAATTTTTTTTTTTCTTTTTTCGTGTAAGTCTTCAAAAATCTTTTCATTTATTTTTTCATCTACCTTTCTTTTCTCGGTGCCTTTTTCTCCTCGGCTCTTCTTCCTTCTCTTTATCTTCTTAGTACCTCCAAACCTCTCTTAGGAATGGGTAGATTCATCTATTTGGTAGACTCCAAGGACGGAATAGAAATCTTTAAAGATCCGTATAGGATCCCGCTAGGAGTTTCCATTAGGTATTGTAAGGAGGGAGAATGACACGAATAAAGGCAAGAGGGAGAAGTGATAATCCCAATGATTGCCTTTATAAAGGGTGGGATGAGAATTCCCATGGGCACCATTACTAGGGACTACCTTAGGGCTTATAGGTTAGCTCCCACTCAATGTGCCCTAAACATGTTTAGAATTTTAGGGAGTGTAGATGCCCTTAATGAGAGAATTGTTGGAAAATCACATGTTTGTATTGCATACAAAACATACGCAGCGAAAATTTAACAGATCTACTTCACTCGCAATTGATAACATGCACTATATAAGTTTTAGAATTTAAGAATAAAAGAGCGTACCTTGGTGTGGTGAATTTCAAAAATAAAGATCAGAAGTACTTAGGAACACTTTTAATTTTCACTCCAATTCCACTTTACACCAAAAAAGTGTGGTCTTTCAATCAGTTTTCAAAGGAGAATTAGAGAGTGTCCACACTCACATACACACTGATGTGCATTGATAATAACTTAATTTTGCATATTTATATCATTGTTAGAAAGCATTATCATACTTATTTTGAGTTAATTCATGCATTTTATATTTGGTTATGGAATAATGGTAAATAATCAATTTTGTACTTAATTGAATCTTATTGCGTGAATTTATCTTTTGTAGGAGAATGAAATTAAATAAGTGAATTTGTGCAAAGAAGAAAGCTAATGTGTTTTAAATTTACAAGGGCCATGATGAAGTTAAAGAAGGCCAACAAAATTAAATTTAAGTCCAATTGGAGCAGGGGATCAAAGGAAAATTGTACTAAATCCAAGTCCAATTCGGATTGGGATTCCAGCCTGCACATCAGTTAGTATTCCTCGCATAACTTTCGGCTCAGATGTCAAATCGAGGTGATTCAAGTTGGACTAGAAATTTAACTTAAAGGGCTACAACTTTGTAGTTTACCAAAAGTCCGAATTCTGACATCAAATGGGTCAAAATCGTCGGTTAAATGAAGCCTAAAAATCTGGGATTTTCTCCAAACGGGAATTCAACTTGTAATAGGATTCCTTGACCTATTTAAAGGCTCTTTAGGGCAAAATTCAAAGAGGCTAGTGCTAGGGCTGGGGGCTGAACATAGAGAGTGCGGCTACTTCTTTGATTTTCTTCCATGACAGTTAGTTTTATTTTATTTGTCTAGTTTAATGTTTAGTATTTTATTCTTGTGTTTTATTTCAATTACTATGAGTAGCTAAATTTATAATTAGGGTTAAGGATGAAACCTTGTTAAAGATTATCAGTAATATTTATGTGATTTGATTTTTCCCACAATAGTTGCTCTTTAATGATTTAAATTGTCCTCGCTTCATATCAATTGACTAAGATGAGATTTTAGATATGAGTTCAATCATGTTTTTCTCATGATTTAGGATTTGTCTTAATTAATTGAATGCTTGGTTTATTAATTCTTGATTATAAAATTGGATATCGCTTGTAATTTGTCAGTCAATGGATACAATTTATGATTTGATTTTTAGAATTGGATATATCTTGTGATTTGTTTGGTTATAAATACAATTGATAATTTGATTTTATACTTAAGAAGCGAAGAAGAACATGCTTTTGATTTTTAAAATAAGGATTTTAATGAGAATATTTTCCATGATAGCAAGATTGATTTCTAGATTATCATGTAATGAGTTGGGAAAAATTAATGATCATAAATATATGCTGATATGACTTACAAGGCGGATTTCAAAACCTTAATTCCTTTCTCTTGATTGTTTACATCTTTTTATTACTTTATATCTTTCGTTTAGCTTAATTATTTGCTTAATTTTATTATTTGCTTAGTTTATTTAATCTCAGAAAAACCAATTTTTATTAAACTAGATTAGGATTAATTTGGTTAAGATTTAATTAATTTTCCTACGTTCATTCAAATCCCTATGGGTTCGATCTCGTTCTTGTCAAACTATACTTCGGTATGGCTCGTACACTTGCGAGTATTTTAAAATTTCATAACACACACCATTTCATACACCTACATAAAATTATGTATGTTTCTCCCTTTATAACTAACTGATTATCTAATTGAGCTGGCCTTTTGGGCCTTTCCAATTGAGCTCTAGTGTGTAGCTTGGAGTGGGACCAAAAGGGGCTAATAAGACACTAGCTCCAATGGGCCTTTGGCTTTTCTGTCAACTCTTGACAAGTCTAAAGTTACAATTAATTATATTTAATACTACTATATAAATATAATTGCATTCTAAGCCTTATTTATAAATTATATCCCGAGACTTTATTATACATGCAACCACTTCATAAAATATTCGTAATAATACAAAGTCATGAAAGTAGCCTGTCACTTTGTAAATTACTACATCTTAATTCTTTGAATACCCCGTTTAATCCTTCAAAATTATTCATCATATATTTATGAAATCCAATTCTATAAATATATATTTTAGTAACTCCTTATTAAAGTGGTTAGGCTTAACACTCTGGATAATCAAACTCATTAAACTTATCTCAATGGAATATATGTTAGAAAAACACATGAAAAATACATGTTTGTATCTCATACAAAGCATACGCAGCGGAAAATTAACGGATCTACTTTATTCGCAATTAATAATATGTATTAGTAAATTTCAGAATTTAAGAACAAGAGAGCGTACCTTGATGTGGTGAAATTCAAAAAACAAAGATTAGAAGTACTTGAGAACACTTTTAATCTTCACTCTAATTCCACTAACGCCCAAAAAATGTGGTTTCTCAATCAATTTTCTAAGGGAGAATTAGAGAGAATGGCTTACACTCACACATTCGCACACTTTCACAAGAGTGTTGTTTCTTTTATAAAAATTATGTATGTTTCTCCCTTTATATCTAATTGATTATCTAATTAGGCTGGCCTTTTGGGCTTTTCCAATTGGGCTTAAGTGTGTGGCTTGGAATGGGACCAAAATGGACCAATAAGATATTAGCTCCAATGGACCTTGGGCTTTTTCATCAATTCTTGACAAATTCAAAATTACCATTAACTATATTTAATACCACTATATAAATATAGTTGCACTCTAGGCCTTATTTATAAATTATATCCCTAGACTTTATTATACAAGCAACCCCTTCATAAAATATTCGTAATAATACGAAGTCATGAATATAGACTACCGCTTTAAAAATTACTACATCTTAATCCTTGAGTACTCGGTTTAATCCTATAAGTTATTCATCATATATTTATGAAATCAAATTTCATAAATATATATTTTAGTAACTCCTTACTAAAGTGGTTGAGCCCAACTCTCTGAATAACCAAACCTATTAAACTTATCTTAAAGGAATATTTTGTATTTCCGTTAAGAGACTATAAATTTCGTCTTGAGAATATATGTTCCATTAGCACTAAATGTGGCTACCCAATATACTGAGGTTTTGATCGTGGCTTTAGATCTCACTTCTGATATATTAAAGCAACATACACTTCATGATCAGCTTCTTTATCCTTTCAAGATTAAGAGTTCATGTAAATAGAAGTCATGAAATTTATTATTCATTTGATAGTTGTTAGGAAAATAATGAATCTCACAGCGATCTAGTTCAGTATGTTTTAATTCTTAAAATATATCAACATACCAACTAGAAATCTCAATTTCCATGATTATGACAAATCATCTTAATTGATATGTTATAGTTTTTGAAGATGAAACGCCCAATTTCATCACTGACTACGAACTACATTTTGAGTTTACAAAGAACTTGTGATTTACATCTTCTATGACTAAATCGCATAAATCACACACAATGCATCTCATGGACTATGATAATATCCCATTAGTTCATTTATAGATAGTTTCATATAATTAAATAATTTAATTATTTATGACATGCCAATAAATTGGATTTTAGGGTATAAACCCCAACAATATTTTATATCTCCGTTAAGAGACTATGAATTCCATCTTGAGAATATATAGTCCTTCAACACTAAATGTGGCTGCCCAACATACTGAGGTTTTGACCATTACTTTAGATCTCACTTCTGATATATCAAAGCAACCTACACTTCATGATCGGGTCCATTATCCTCTCAGGATTAAGAGTTCATGTAAATAGAAGTCGTGAGTTTATTATTCATTTAACAGTCGTTAGAAGAATAATAAATCTCACAGCAATCTAGGTCAATATGTTTTAACTCTTAAAACATATCAACTAAAAGTCTCCACCTCTATGATCAATACAAATCATCTTAATTGATACGTTATAATTTTCGTAGATGAAATATTCAATTTTATCACCGACTACGAACTACAATTCTGAGTTTACAAAGAACTTGTGATTTATATCTTCTGTGACTTTTCACATAAATCACATACTATGCATCTCATAAATTATATAATAATGTTTCGATATTCATGTTACCATTATTTTAGATGATAATAAAATAATTTTATCAATCATTACATTAAGTCATACATAATGTTATACATAGTGTCATACATAGTGTCATACAATAAGATTTAAGAGTATACATCCTAACAATCTCCTACTTGGCCTAAAGACTATTATGCACTAATCTATCTCTCATTTCCTCCAAATGTGACTCAAAAGTCCTTTAGGGTAAGGTTTTGGTAAAAGGATCTGCTAGATTCTTTGCACTTTCAATCTTTGCTACTACTACATCTCTATGAGCAACAATGACTTGAATGATGTGATACTTTCTTTCTATGTGCTTTCATTTCTTATTATTTCTTGGATCCTTAGATTGTGCAACTGCTCCACTATTGTCGTAGAATAATGTAATAGGAACTTGCTTAATTCTTACAACACCAAGATCATAAAGGAATTTCTTGAGCCAAACTGCTTCTTTTGTTGCTTCACAAGCAGCAACATACTCAACTTCCATGGTGGAATCAGCAATACAAGATTGCTTTACACTCCTCCAACTTTTGGCTCCACCTCCCCAGGTAAATACACAACCTAAAGTGGATTTTTTGAAATCAAGATCAGACTAAAAATCTAAATTTGTATAGCCAATGGGAATCAAATCCTCACAATGGTAAACAAGCATATAATCTCTCATTTTCCTTAAATATTTGAGAATATACTTTACAACTTGCCAATGTTTTGGTCCTGAATTTGATTGATATTGGCTGACCATGCCAACTGAATAACAAAATATCCGATCTAGTACAAAGCATGACATACATGAGACTTCCCACTGCAAAAGTATAAGGAACTTGTCTTATCATATTTTCTTTCTCTTGAGTCTTAGGCCTTTGGTCGTCAGACAGAGGAACTCCATGTCTAAAAGGAAGCAATCCTTTCTTGGAGTTTTGCATGCTAAACCGTTTTAGAACCTTTTTATATATCCATCTTGTGATAAACCTAACATCC
Organism: Castanopsis chinensis; assembly: GCA_032878915.1. Taxonomy (NCBI): domain Eukaryota; kingdom Viridiplantae; phylum Streptophyta; class Magnoliopsida; order Fagales; family Fagaceae; genus Castanopsis; species Castanopsis chinensis. Next base: position 4,416,349 of record JAVQMG010000115.1, on the reverse strand, counting down.
TATTTGTTCAATCTCGTCAAAGCTTGATCCCTAGAATAAAGTTAGCCTCACCTAAGTCCTTCATATCAAATTGGCTTGACAGCCAAACCTTTACCGATGACATTACCCCTACATCATTTCTAATGAGTAGATTATCATCAACATAAAGCACTAGGAACATAACGACTTTATCTCTATGTCTTCTGTATACACACGGTTCATCAAGATTTTGTTCAAAACCAAATGATTTGATTACTTAATCAAATTTGATATTCCATGACCTAGATGCTTGCTTAAGTTCATAAATGGACATTTTCAACTTGCATACCATACACTCTTAGTTCTTTGCTATGAAACCTTTCGGTTGCATCATGTAGATTTTTTCTTCAAAATTGCCATTAAGAAATGCAGTCTTGACATCTATTTGTCAAATCTCATAATTGTAATGAACAGCAATGGATAAGAGAATTTTGATAGACTTAAGCATAGTTATTGACGAAAAAGTTTCATCATAGTCGATACATTCTTTTTGTGCATACCCTTTTGCCACGAGCCTTACTTTAAAGGTTTCAACCTTTCTATCTATCCCTCTCTTCCTCTTATAAACACATTTGCAACCAACAGGTTTAATGCTGTTAAGCGCCTCTACAAGATCCCAAACTTGATTGAAATATATCAAATCTAATTCAGATTTCATAGCTTGAACCTAATGATGTGCATCTATATCATTTATTGCTTCTTCATAAGTGTAGGGATCCGATTCTGCCTCTTCTGTGATAACTTCATAAGTTTCTTCCAAACCTATAAATCTTGTAAGAGGCTGAACAATTTTCCCACTATGATGAGGTACTTGTGTACTAGATATCTCATAAGTAGTATCTTGTGGTGTATCTAATACAACCACATCATCCCTAGTTTCATCCATTGGTTGTTCAATTGTAGGTTTTTTCATTTCAGCCAATACAACTCTACTTTTAGGAGTCAAATTATTTATGTAGTCATTTTTCAAGAATTTAGCATTTGTGCTAACAAACACTTTATTATCCTTATGGCTATAGAATAAACCTCCAACAGTTCCTTTTGGATACTCTACAAAAAATACCACTTCTGTTTTAGATTGTAATTTGTCAGACTTTTCTTTTAACACATGTGTTGGACAACCCCAAATATGGAGATATCTCATACTAAGCTTACGCCCATTTCACATCTCTACAGGTGCTTTAGGAACAAATTTTGAAGGTATCAAATTCAGAAAATATATTGTAGTACTTAAGGCATATCCCCAAAAGGAAATTAGTAGAGTTGAATAACTCAACATGGATCTAACCATATCTAAAAAAGTCATATTCCTTCTTTCTACTACACTATTTTGTTGTAGAGTTTTAGGTGCAGTCAATTGGGATATAATCCCATTTTCAGTTAAGTAATCCTTGAAATCCCCAAAAAAGTATTCGCCACTTCGATCAGATCGAATGGCCTTTATGCGTTTACCTAATTGATTCTCAACTTCATCTCTAAACTCTTTGAACTTTTCAAAAATTTCGGACTTCCGTTTCATTAGATACACATAACCAAATCTAGAGTAATTATCAGTAAAAGTAATGAAATACTCATAGCCACCTCTTGCTTGGATTGACATAGGACCACATACACCTGAATGTACTAATTCTAACAAATCTTGGGCTTTTTTACCTTTTGCAATAAAATGTCGTTTAGTCATTTTACTTTCCAAACAAGATTCGCAGACTGGAAAACTATCAAAGTCCATGGGCCCTAAGAGTCTATCTTTGATAAGTCTTTGAACTGTGTTTGAATTAATATGACTCAAACGCAAGTGTCAAATATATGCTTCACTAGTAGATGGAAACTTTCTCTTTAATGATTTCTCATGTGAATTATTATCTAATTCAGAATTATATAATTCATGCTTATCAGGAGTTAAAATATAAAGACCATCCACAATATTGTCAGAACAGATAAACACTTTACCCTTCTTTATCATAATATTATTTTTAAGGATAACATAATATTCATGTTTACCTAAATAAGTTGCAGAAATTAAATTCCTACAAACATTAGGTACATAAAGACAGTCTTCCAATATTAAAACCCTAGACTCAAAGCATAAATTAACAACTCTAACAGCTACAACCGGAATCTTGCTCCCATCAGCCAAAGTAAGAAACAATTCCCTTTCATTTAGCTTTCTAGTCTCTTGAAACTCCTGCAAAGAATTGTAGATACGATTAGTACAACCTGAATTCACATACTAGGAATCCGTAGGATTCTGTACCAAACATATTTCAAGAAGAAAGGAACTTTCCATACCCTTATTCTTGGTAACTTTGAACTTTGGACAATTCTTCTTTCAATATCCTTTCTCACCATAATGGAAACACTTTCCTTTATTTTTCTTTCCTTTGTTGGCAACCTTTAAGACAATTTGTTTACCATCTTACTTAGTGAAGTCATTCTTTTTCTTCTTATTCTTATCCTTGCCTTTGGACTTAGGTTGAGAAGAAGAAGCTTCACCAATATTGGTTTCAACACTAGAAGTACCAAAGATGTCTTCTGTCGTTACTGATTCAAACAATGAATAAATCTTTTTGTTCATATTATAATTGAGTTTGAATTTCTTGAATGATTCCGGTAGTGACTGGAGTATTATATCTACTTCGGATTCTCCATCAATATTGGCACCTAAAACCTTTAATGTATTCAGATTAAAGATTATTGTAAGATAATGCTCCCTCGCTGAACTACCTTCAGCTATTTTGGTATTATAAATTTGCCTCATGGTTTCTTGCCTTGCAGAACGGCCTTGCTCACCAAATATCTTCTTCAAACTTAGCATAATGTCCGAAGCTAGTTCTACATCCTGCATTTGATGCTGTAGAACTTTTGAGATAAATTCTAAGATATAGCACTTGGCCATCTCATTAGATTTTTGCCAATGAATCATATCGCTGTTTTTCCTCAAGAGGAGTATCTAATGAAGGAAAGCTAGGACATAATTGAGTAAGCACATATTTGTGCTCTTCAACTGTAAGAACAATGTCCAAATTTCTTTTCCAGTCAACATAGTTGGATCCAGTCAATTTGTTTTGATTAAGAATAGTAACAAGTGGGCTAAATGATGCCATGATCAAATCTGAAAATAATAAACATGAATATAATAAGTAAACTAGACATTATCAATTTAGTATATAAACATATAGTATGAAACCTTAATAATATCATAACATAATATATCAACGACAACTCAATCTCATATTCAATATCCCTCAACATAAAGTGAACATTAAATACTATGATTGATTAAGAACTATTCTCATTATTAGTGCTATCATGATAACTCTTATTAAATACTAATAATATGCCGTTTTACATTTAGCCTCTAAGTAATAATAGTAAGAACTCAACATAGAGGATACTATAATAATTAGTCTAGTGTATACCATTGTCTAGAATCATGTTTAGCTACATTTCATCCCTTTAACAGGCTTATTTTGTAGTACCATGATACAAAACACCCTCCGCATGAAATGCAAATCTCAAAGCTAAGACAAGGTGTTTGATCAAACCACTATAAACTAAGAAATTCAATCTTGTAGAACCATGAAATAAATACTCTCCACATGGAATGCTAAGCTTGAAGTAAAGACAAAGTATATATTTCATACTACTATGAACCAACAATAGAGGTCGTGAGATGCACTCCTTGTATCTTTTTCCCATTAGATGTTTTAAAAGAAAGGTTTTTAATTGTTTAATACATACATAAACTAATTACATATAGCCTTACTTTTTATAAATGTAAAAAACAGGTTTCATAATTTTTGGCTACTTTCTGGCTACTCTTGCGAGTAGCGAGTTTTGGCTACTCTTTTGGCGACTCACCCAATCGCGATACCCCAGTCGCGATTTTTGGCTACTCATTTTGGCGACTCACCCAGTCGCGAGACCCCAGTCGTGAGTTCATCCAGAAGCTCTCGCGACTCATCTCGCACTTGCTAGTCGCGAAAATGCCCAGAAACAGCCGTTTTTCTTTTAACCGTTTTTAACGTTTCCAATGAACAAAACACATTCTTAATGATCAAAAACTTTGAGATTAAGATTAAAACTTGAATTTCATTGATATTAAAGTGTTAAAATTCAATTTTACATGGTTAAAATCAAACTTAAACAACATCATAACATCAAAATCAGTATTAATCAAACAATAGTTTCAAAAACTATAATATGCAGAAAAATGACAGTAAAATTTTCACAACTATGAAAATAATTTTCTTTAATTCTAAAACTCACTAAACATATTATACAGATTCGAAAATGAAGACCATTCTGATACCAATTGTTGGAAAATCACATGTTTGTATCACATAAAAAACATACGTAACGAAAATTTAACGGATTTACTTCACTCGCAATCGATAACATGCACTATGTAAATTTCAGAATTTAAGAATAAAAGAGCGTACCTTGGTGTGGTGAATTTCAAAAACAAAGATCAGAAATACTTGAGAACACTTTTAATCTTTACTCCAATTCCACTTTACACCCAAGAAGTGTAGTCTCTCAATCAGTTTCCAATAGAAAATTAGAGAGTGTCTCACACTCAAATATACACCATTTCATACTCCTATATAAAATTCTATATGTTTCTCCCTATATAACTAACTGATTATCTAATTAGGCTGACTTTTTGGGTCTTTCCAATTGGGCAATGGGACCAAAAGGGACCAATAAGACATTAGCTCCAATGGACCTTGGGCTTTTCTGTCAACTTTTAACAAGTCCAAAATTACCATTAATTATATTTAATACCATTATATAAATATAATTGTACTCTAGGCCTCATATATAAATTATATCCCAAGACTTTATCATACATGCAACCCTTTCATAAAATATTTGTAATAATACAAAGTCATGAAAGTAGACTGTCATTTTGTAAATTACTACATCTTAATTCCTTGAGTACCCGATTTAATTCTTTAAATTTATTCATCATATATTTATGAAATCCAATTCCATAAATATATACTTTAGTAACTCCTTACTAAAGTGGTCAAGCCTAACACTCTAAATAACCAAGCTCATTAAACTTATCTCAAGGAAATATTTTATATCTCCAGGAAATATTTTATATCTCCATTAAGAGACTATGAATTCCATCTTGAGAATATATGTTCCATCAACACTAAATGTGGCTGCTCAACATACTAAGATTTTGACCGTTATTTTAGATCTCACTCCTGATATATCAAAGCAACATACACTTCATGATCAGGTCCATTATCCTCTCAAGGTTAAGAGTTCATATAAATAGAAGTCGTGAGTTTATTATTCATTTGAAGGTCTTTAAAAGAATAATAAATCTCACAGCGGTCTAGTTCAATATGTTTTAACTTTTAAAACATATCAACATATCAACTAGAAGTTTCCACTTCCATGATTAAGACAAATCATCTTAGTTGATACGTTATAATCTTCGTAGATGAAATACCCAATTTCATCACCTACTACGAATTATAATTCTGAATTTACAAAGAGTTTGTGATTTATATCTTCTGTAACTTTTCACATAAATCACATAGTATGAATCTCATGAACTATATGATAATGTCCTAATATTCATGTTACTATTATTTTAGATAATAATAAAACAATTTATTAATCACAACACTAAGTCATACATAATGTCAGACATGGCATTATACAATAGGATTTAAGGGCACATATCCTAACAGAATGGGCTCAGGGCTTACCCACCATAATGTCAACTGGGTCTGTAACCTCTATCACCTAAAAGGCTAGGGGTACTACCTAAAGTCTAGGTACCCCGAGATAAGGCTCATCCAATGCCTCCCTTATTCCAACAAAGGCCTAAATAAGGACTTCTTAATCGTATCAGAGGAGTGGCACGATAGCCTCCCCTATCCGACGAGAAAGGGGACACCAAGAGGGGCTCTAGGTCTAGGTTGATTTTTTAAAAGTCATCCTCTTTTCTTTTCTTTTGGTTTGTGTTTGTATATGAGTTTCCTCTAATTCGTGTTATTTTTTGCTGACAATGTTTTCTTGTTTTTTGTTTTTCCTAATGGTTTTACAGGTAAGAACGCTACTGTTCCCAATTTTAGTCTTATCAACTAGCCAAATTTAGACAAGATACTGAAGGCCGAGGTGTTCGTCCATAGTGACAATCAGCTCAGAGCGGCACATCTAATCCTCGACTACATCCCCATCTCCAAAAGCTACTAGGTGCCAAAGTGTGTAATTAGAGCAAAAGATCCATGCTTGCACTGGATAAGTGTTTCTGCTCCGAGTTTTCTCATTACCAGTCCTATCCTAGAGGGCACTCTCACCACCAATCCTATCCCAAAAGGCATACCAAAGGTAGCACTGCAATTCCAACATGCTGTCGGGGAAGAGGCAACTTCGTCCTAGCCTTCAACTTAGGAAGATGAAGGGGTCGTTAAAGTTTTTGAATCAGAGGATGAATTTGCTATCTTTAACCAACCCCAACCTTCAGAGCCTTAAATCGGCGTCCCTTACCACCTCTTTTCAGCCCAAGTCAGTAGCATTCAAGAAGATACAACAGTTCTCAAAGCAATGGGGATACAATGCAAACCCCAAGGCAGCTTAATGTAAATGATGGAGTCCTAAGTTAGGAGTAAGGCACCCGAGGCTACCAGTCAAGCTAAACACCCTCCTTTTCCTACTCCCCATGATACTTAGTAGGAAGCTGCAGATAAAAAGAGAAAAAGGAAATAGAGAGGGAATGACGTGGTAGAAGAAGGAAGGGATGTTTCCTCCAAGGAAATTGAGCCTCAAAGAGGGGCCAAGGTAGCTAAGACTACCCAAACCAGGTCACAGACTGATGTGGTACCTGGAGACAGAGCAGATGCTGTAGAGGATACCAAATTGGAATCCCCCCTTGGTGTTGGATAGGTCCCCACTCCTTGCGAACTCCTCCATTAGAGACCCTCAGCAAGGAAAGGCCAGGTACGTAGCAGATGCTGTAGAGCAAGCTTTACTACTACCCAACGACATGACTGAGCTGAGGACCTTGAGGAAACACGAGGTGTTTCTAGGTTTGAAGAGAGACCTTGCCAAGGTAAGTTATTTGAGCTAAGTCTAATGCTTCCTTGTTCACTTTTGTTTACTTTTGTTGTCACTACTTAGATATATACAAATTTTTTATATTTTATTATGTATTCATTTTGCCTTTACTTACTTACTGTGTTTCCTTTGTAGGCTGTCCAAGCCGCCTTTAGGGCTAAGGAGATGATAGACTACTCTCACTGGCAATACAAGGATGAGGAAGGAAGGAAAATTGCTATTGTTGAGGCCTTCAACGTCATCGAGAAGAGCCTAAAAGAGCTAAAACCCCAACTCTCTCAGTTTGAGAATAAGAGAAAAAGTGTAGAGGCTACATTGGAGGGGGCAGAGAGACAAGCTGAGACCCAGCGTAAGCAACTCCGCCATGTTGAGAAGGACCTTGCTGCTGTTGGGGAGGAGATCAAAACTTTGGAGAAAAACCTGGAGGATGCTGAGAAGGCCAAGGACTAGGCCGAACAGGACAGTTACAACATAGAGGTAGCTGAGACTAAGGAGGCCTTCAGGTCCGAGGTGACAGGGGTGTGTAGGACTACTGCCTCCAAGTGTGGAATGAGGCCCTCAACCAGGCAGGGGTTGAGGCATCCTCTACACTCAGGAGGGCATAAAACATATACTACCCCCTGTAATTCGGGCATTAGGCTCCTCAGCCTCTCAGGAGGATGCTGCCCACACCGTTGCAAGCCCTACTGAAGAGGTTCTGACCAAGGACCCTCCTCCTCCTAACAGTCCTCAAAAAGGGGTAGAGCAAGCTGGCATACTTGAGAAGGAGCAATAAGCCCCTAAGAACGCCCCCTCTGAGATGGTAAAGCACTCAGATGCACCTAAGGATTCTTCCAAAGGAAGGGTGGCTGATCAGAGCCATAAGCTGACTTTGGTAACCCTCCCCATCCCTGCCAAGGAAGATCCGAAGGGCAAAGGTGTGGTATTTTCAACAACAGCAACCATCCAGCCTGCCAAAACTCTAAAGGACACGCTCGTAATAAAGATGAAGTCCTAAGTTGTCCTTCTTTTGTTGTTTTGTTGTTTTGTTTTTTTGAATTTGTAATACAAGTAGATCTTTTGTAAGTAAATTGTCTTTTTCTAAGGCACAGTTCAATGAAAAATATATGCTTTCTTCTATAATTGTGATTCTTGTGTCTTTCCCTTGTATAGTTTCTGTTTTACTTAACACTTAACTAACATAACAATGAGGTATGACCCCATTTGGTTATCTGTATAAGTGATGATACAATTACCACACCTTCCTGACTAACAACATAACAGATTAAAAACTACTAAGTCCACAACATAATTAAAACATACCTTTAACTTTAAAAACCCTACACCATAATAGAAGACTCATCCACATCATTCTCAAATACTTGAAGTACTTACAAATGCTTTAAGTGATGCTCATGAATTCCCATTTGTTCAAGTCACTGTTGTGGGAATCCTCGCCATTCAGCATGGATGGTTTTATCTGGAACTTAAATAAATAATGAAAAGTACTAATTTATCTCGAGTAGATGGTCCGAGGAACCATACATAATTCTGGTTCTGTTTAACACTTAGAAAAATGATGAAAAATATTAATTTACCTAATGTATGTGGTCCGAGAAGTCAAACATAACTAATTTTCTGTTTGATACTTAGATAAGATAACCTGAAGTATTAATTTACTCAAAATAGATGGTCTGAGGAACCAGGCATAACTAAGGTTCTGTTTACCACTTAAAAAAATGATGAAAAATATCAATTTACCTAAGGTATGTGGTCCGAGGAGCTAGGCATAACCAAGGGTTTGTTTGATACTTAGAAAAGATAACCTGAAGTATTAATTTACTTAAATTAGATGGTCTGAGGAACAAGATATTACTAAGGTTCTGTTTAACACTTAGAAAAATGATGAAAAATATCAATTTACTCAAGGCATGTGGTCTAAGGAGCCAGGCATAATTAAGGTTCTGTTTGATACTTAGATAAGATAACCTGAAGTATTAATTTACCTAAAGTAGATGGTCCGAGGAACCAGACATAACTAAGGTTCTGTTTAACACTTAGGAAAAATGATGAAAAATATTAATTTACCCAAGACATGCGGTCCGAGGAGCCAGGCATGACCAATGTTTTGTTTGATACTTAAATCAATGAGAAATGTAACGTCTAATGTAATAAGCAATATATGACAAAAAAGATTTTCATTAATAATAATACATTTGCAAGTTATTTATAATCTAGGAGCGTGGTACAACATTTTCATCTAGATCTTCAAGATAATAAGCTCCTATTCCAGCCACCGAGGTAATGTGATATGGCCCTTTCCAATTGGGTCCTAACTTTCCCCATGATGGGTTCTTGGTAGTATCCAAAACCTTTCTTAATACTAAGTCTCCAGGCGTGAACGGCCTCAACTTCGCATTTGAATTGTACCCTTGTTTGAGCTTGTGCTGACAGTACACTAGCTAAACCATTGCATTTTCTCTCCATTCTTCAATCAAGTCTAAGCTCTTTTTCAAACAAGCCATCATTGTTACTCGGAGTGAAAGAGTTTGTCCTCAATGTTGGGAACCCTATCTCAAGAGGAATTACAACTTTGGCTCCATAAGTCATAGAAAAGGGGGTCTCCCCAATAGACCTCCGAGGTGTAGTATGATATGTCCATAGAACGTGTGACAATTCTTCTACCCATTTTCCCTTTGCATCATCCAGCTTCTTCTTGAGTCCACTCACTATGACCTTATTAACAGTCTTGACTTGTCCATTCCCCTATGGATAAGCTGGGATAGAGTATCTTTTCGTAATCCTAAGTCACAGCAACACCTTCTGAAGGCCTTACTATCAAACTGAAGACCGTTATCCGAGATGAGTGTACGAGGGATTCCAAACTGAGTGACAATATGTTTCCAAACAAATCTCCTAGCATCCAAATCCCTGATATTTGCTAGTGGTTCAGCTTCAACCCACTTGGTGAAGTAAGCCGTGCCGACCAATAGTCATCTCTTATTTCCTGTTGCTTTAGGGAAAGACCGTACAATACTCAAGCCCCATTAAGCAAAGGGCCAAGGGTTGGATAGAGGATTAAGGACACCCCTTGGTTGATAAATGTTTGGGGCAAATCTCTGGTATTGGTTGCATTTCTTAACATACTCCTGTGCTTCCCTCTGCATATTTGGCCACCAATACCCTTGAGTGAGCGCCCTATGAGACAAAGATTTGCCTCCTGTGTGGCTTTCACAAATCCTTTCATGTAACTCTTCTAGGAGTATTTCAACTGCTTCAAGGTGTATACATAACAAATATGGTCCAGAAAAAAAAGAGTTTGTACAACTTTTGGTCATCAGATAGCCAAAATCGATGAGCCTTTTTGTGTATTTTGTTAGTCTCAGACTTACCCTCGGGCAAGATGTCTTCCTTAAGAAACAGCACAATGGAGTCCATCCAGCTAGGACTAACCCCGATCTGATGAATATGAACCACTTCTCCTTCCACCTTAGTAGGTTTACACAAGTCTTCAATAAGGATAACCTATGGTAGGCTTTGTGCTGAGGACGTTGTGAGAATAGCCAAAGAATCAACATGAGTGTTTTTACTTCTTGGAATTTACAATAAGGTGAAAGACTCAAACCCTGATTGTAAAGGCTTGGCCTGATTCAAATACTCTTGCATTCTTAGATTTCTGACTTCCAACTCTCTTCCCACCTGGCATACAATTAACCTCGAATCTGAGAAAATCTCCTAATATTAGGGATTTCTCAATAGTAATTCTCTCAGGAGATACCAAAACTAGCCCCACTCTAAATCTTCTTTGACTCATTGCGCCATCAACATACACCTTCCATGACAGATGTTCCTTTAGGGAGAACATTCCAACTGATTTTTCATCTATGTCCGGCCTCTTAGCATTTTCCTCTAGTGAAGGCTCAATGAATTCAGCCATGAGGTTGGCAAGGACTTGGCTTTTTATAGAGATGCAAGACTGTACTTGATATCAAAAGCCCATAGAATTGTACCCCATTTGGCAATCCTTCCAGTGTAATCAGCACTTTGAAGAAGTGATTTAAGAGGAAGTTGAGTTAAAATAACAACTGTGTGAGATTGGAAATAGTGAGGGAGCTTACATGCAACATGCACCACTGCCAGAATGACCTTTTCCTGTGGTAAGTAACGAACCTTGACCTCATGTAATGATTTGCTTACATAGTGAACTGGCCTTTGCACACCATTATTAACCTATACCAGTACCAAGCTCACCACATGAGAAGTAATAGCAATTTACGCAAATAAAACTTCATCCACCTCAGGTCTAGACATAATAGGTGGCCGAGAAAGGTATTCTTTCAATTACTGGAAGGCCAAGACACACTCCCACTTAAAACCCTTTCACTTGTTCAACAATTGGAAGAAAGGTCTGCATCTGTCTGTGAACCGAGAAATGAATCGGTTTAGGGCACTAGTCATCCTCCTCAACTTCTGGACCTCTTTGGGATTCCAAGGTGACTTTAAATTGTTGATTGCTTTAATCTGGTTAGGATTGACTTCAATTCCTCGGTGAGTGACCATGTATCTCAAGAACTTTCCTAAACCAACACCAAAAGAGCACTTAGAAGCATTAAGGCGTAGATTGTATTTCCTCAATATCCCAAAGATATTTCCAAGGTCACCAATATGCTCGAATTCTATCTTACTCTTGACCACCATATCATCTATATAAATCTCAATGTTCTTTCCTAACTATGGCTCAAACATCCTGGTCATCATCCTCTGATAGGTAGACCTGACATTCTTTAAGCCAAAGGGCATCACTTTGTAGTGGTAATTTCCAATAGGAGTAACAAAAGCTGTCTTTTCTTGGTCATCCAAAGCCAAAGGTACGTAGTGGTACCCTTGAAAGGCGTCTAAAAAGCTCATCTGAGGATGGCCTATAGTGGCATCCACTAACTGATCAATCCGAGGCATAGGAAAAGGATCCTTGGGGCAAATTTTATTCAAATCTAAGAAGTGAACACATACCCGCCATTTTCCACTCTTCTTTTTTACTACACCGTATTGGCCAACTACTCAGGGTAGAACACTTCCTTAATAGCCCCAACCTGCTTAAGCTTGTTCACCTCCTCTTTGATAGCATCGAAATGCTCTTTAAATGAGCACCGATGTGGTTGTTTCTTTGGGAGGGCAGCCGGGTTGACATTTAGGTGATGACAAATGAAGTCTGGATTTACCTCAAAAGCTTCATAAGCATTCCATGCGAATACATCAGTATTCTTCTTGAAAAACATGACCAGCTCCTCTTTCTTTTGAGGAGGCAGTTGAGTTCCGACTTGAAAAAACTTCTTTGGATCATCATCTATAATAATTTCCTCCAGCTTCTCGTACTTGGGCCCTTTTGACACCACCTCCATGGGTATGACTGGAGTCCTTAATTGCTATGAGCCCCCCTTAGCAAAGGCTGAGGACTCAACTTCAGGTTGATGCATAATTGCAGCCACCATGCATTACCTAACTATAGATTAGCTCCCAACCAACTCTTCAATCTGGTCCCCTGACAGATATTTCATCTTTAAATGCAGAGTTGAAGAAATGACCTCCAGGGCATGAAGTTAGGGTCTTGCCACAATAGCCGTGTAGGAAGAGTAAGCATCCACCACGATAAAATCCACCTTCACCACTTCTGAACCTGCTTGCACAAATAGTCTAATTTGACCCCTTAGAGTGACAAATTTCTCATTAAAGCTTATTAATGATGACTCATAGGCTGTTAAGTCCTCAGGCTTCAAGATCAGCCCTTTGTATAAGTTAGGGTACATAGTCTCTACACTACTACCTTGATCTACCAACACCCTCTTCACATCATACTCTCTTATCCTGAGTGTGACCACCAAAGCATTATCGTGTGGCTATATAGTTCCAATCTTGTCCTCTTTTGAAAAACTCAAAGCCAATTGGATATCCACTTTAACCCTCTTCAGCTAAGAATTAGAGTCCTTGGTGGGTGGCCGAGTTATAAACACCACTCTGGAGGGACGAGAACTAGTCCTTTCAAGAGCAGTAAAGATGACATTAATCGTGCTCAAAGGAGGCCTTGAAGAAGCATTCTCTTGAGCCCCTGACCCTGCATGGTCTCCTTACCCATTGAGCCGATATAAAAACTGTTTTAATCTTTCATCTCTGACCAGTTGCTCCAAGTACTTATACAGAGTCCTGTAATCCTCGGTGGTATGTCCTCGTTCCTGGTGGTATTGACAAAGAAGACTCTAGTTGCACCTCATAGGGTCTCCTCCCATCTTATTTGGTCATTTAAAGTATGAATCATTCTTGATCTTCCCCAAGACTTAATGTACCGGCTCTCAGAACATCATGTTGAGCACCTGAGGAGCTGTAGACCTAGATTGCCCAGCAAAATCCCTTCAGGGTCTGTTATTATAGTATCTATCCGACCTGAAATCCCTCATCTCTCTTGAGAGACAACCTTCGCCTTCGCCTTCGCCTTCCCCTTCCCTTTCCCCTACTGTTAATCATTCTCGACCTGCTTATACTCGTTAAATACTCGTCAATATGGTCCATAAGCCGACGCACACTCCTCACAGGCTTCTTGGTTAGTGATTTTCTCAAATCATGCTCGGCAGGTAAGCCAACCTTGAAAGTCCTTATGTCTACATCGTTAAAGTCTCCATCAATCTCATTGAACATCTCCCAGTATCTATCTGAGTACGTTTTCAGGGTTTTCCCTTCTCCCATAGTCATAGATAGTAAAGAATCTAAAGGCTGAGGAACCCTACTGATTCCTTAAAGGAATCAATAGAACCTGCTCTTAGGCCGTCAAACCATCTCATTACTACAGGTCCCAAACTAGTTGGGAAAAATTTGCATATCAAAGCCTTATTATTAGAGTGCACAGCCATCCTCTGGTTGAAGTGGCTTAGATGCTCCACAGGGTCTGTTCGACCATTGTACATGGTGAATATTGGCTGAGTGAATTGCTGAAGAAGTCTTCCTCCTTCAATTCTACGTGTGATGGGTGATTTAGAAATCTGGTTCAACGCTTTACTCATAGGGTCATTCCTTAGGCCTCTACAAGACGAATTCCTAATCCTACCGTCATGAAGGCTATCCTCTTCATACGAGAAAGACTTACTAGGGTGAGTCCTTGACTTGGGCTTGTAATTGCTACCCCTACCATCATCAGAAGAAGGGCTAGAAATGGAAGGAGTTTGATTCTGTCGTTCATGGTGCAACTTCCTCTTCAAACTATCAATCTCCAATTGCATGGCCTTGGCACTATCCTCATAAGAGACGTGGCTTCTACCCTGAGATTAGCTCCTACTAGTATGGGTGGTCTACACATTCCCCTCCTGGTCCCTTCTTCGTTCAAGACAAAGGGAATGATCTTGACGTTAAGACCCCATAGACTCTGCCTGGTGCGGACCTGAACCTAACATAATTGGACGTTAAACTCATTAAAACACAAGGACTTTCCCACAGACGGCACCAATTGTAAGGGAATAATTTAGGTCCCTAGGGCAAGGGATGGATGGGTTTAGGCCCAAAAAGCCTAATACAATGAATTTGTAGAGTGTGGGTTAGATCCAGGTGACAAAAAGATGAATATAGACTATTTTAAACTAAAGAAAATCATCCTCAGCACAATCCGAGGAGATCAGTTCTTATATATATTCCTTCTTAAGTTTGATTACAAGTTCAACTCTAGATTGCAACAGTGTTTCTTTCTCTCTCTCTCTCTCTCTCTCTCTCTCTAATCCCCCTTTATCTTGAGGGTCTCTTCTCCCTTATATACTATCTTTCCTCCTCTCTCTACCCTCCACGTATAGATCAAATTGTTGGTCTAGATACTTGTCCCATCAGCACCTTCTGAAGCCTTAGGAAGTAGCTATAAAGCTGAACACTGCTGCTCAAGTATCACTTCCTCATTAATACGGTCAGAGAGTTAGCTGCAGAGCATTCAATGCGGTGGTAGTAGCTTTCTCTTTAGATATTTTAGGACTTCCCACTCTCATGCATTTCTGTGATTCTTATTCATGTCAATAGAATCTCCTGGGACGTTGCCTTGGATGGTAGACCACCCTTTCGGACCTCGACTTTGCTCAGTTGAAGGGACATTCATCCTCAGACCACCCTCAGGGATCCTTATGATTAAAACTAGCTTTTTCTCTTACCAACATGGACTCCTCTGATAATGTGTACCTCTTATCGGACTACTTCATGCCCTCGGATTAGGCCCCCGGCCCAATATACACATGGATATATATATATATATATATATTGTTGGGCCTAACACCCTTACATTTGGTATAATAGGAAGTAGAAAGTTTATATATAGAAAATGTCTTACATCGATGATTTAATAATATTCTACTGTAATCTTTTAAAACAATTTAATGCATACGATAATAAATATAAGGTGCTTTGTTTTCTCTACATTTTTTTTATCCCTCCTATCAAATACTCAATATTAATATCTTCTTTCCTTTTTATTTTTTATTTTTTAATTCTCATGCATTTTATTTCCTCTTATTAGTGCTCTTATTTTTCTATCATCATTTGTATTTTAATATGTTTCACTGTTTACTAAAAAAAAAAATAGAGATGTTTATCCCACATTTGTTGTATGTGTCTAGTGTTTGCTATTTATAACCCTCAGTTTACAACTACAAAAGTTAGGTCCTTTTGTAGTCATACTCTAATTATGTAATATATTATAAACTCAGTTTAAAACACTAGTATTACTATTTTTATGTATTCTAATATGTATTACTGTTTACTAAAAAAAAAAACTTTTCTATCATCCCTACCGAGTGACAAATGGCATACATTTTTTTTTTTTTTGCAAAGGAACGAATGGCTTAATTTAAAAATTCAACAATAGAGAAATCAAATCTATATATCTATATCTATATATATAATAATAGGTGAAGCTAAGAGAAACTCAAATTAAAATTCCAAATTAGATTTCCAATTTTGCGCAATGTGTTCTAAATTATTTATTCATAAAGAGTTTTATTTTTTAATTTTAGAATCAAATGTCGAACCACATCATAAATATTCATCTTAGTTAGTTATTAAGTACAAAAGTCAAAGAGCTTAGAATAAATGAATCATAAAAAATAAAATAAAATAAAAAAGTCCTTCACAATTTATATTTTATACCTAATAATATTCCTACAAATTTTTTTAAAGAGTAAACAAAATATAAAAATGATTATCAATAGTATTTAAATTATATATGTAGGAATTATATTATGTATGTTATTGTATATATTTAAGTGTATTCATGCATATGCATGGGATTACAAGCTAGTCTATATATATAATAATAGGTGAAGTTAAGAGAAACTCAAATTAAAGTTCTAATTTTGCGCCATGTGTTCTAAATTATTTATTCTTAAAGAGTTTTATTTCTTATTTTTTGAATCAAAATGGGACCACATCATAAATATTCATCTAAGTGAGTTATTAAGTACAAAAATCAAAGAATTTAGAATAAATGAATCATTAAAAAAAAAAAGTGTTTTACAATAATTTAAAAAAATATAGCCAATTTATATTTTATATCTAATAATATCCTTACAATTTTTTTTAAAGAATTAACATAATATAAAAATAGTTATTGATAATATTTAAATTATATATATATATATATAAATCAATAGTATTTAAATTATATTATATATCTTATTTTATATATATAAATATATCTATGTATATGGATAGAGTCACAAGCTACTTGTGAATAAAGTGGAGCTAGATGGATTTGACATAATAAAACGGTGGCCTCCACGCAGCAACAAATTCGACGTTTTCTGTCTTACCCAAAAACGAAAATCCGGCGTTATGTTGTTTCACAGATGTGACTATATGTTTAGTCAAGTTTCGGTGTGCCAGTCCCAGCAAGCTAGTCATTGACTCTGGGGGCAATTCCCCCACCCCCATTTTAACAATTTAGTTTAAAAAAATTATATTTGACCATCCCTTAACAATATCATTGATCCTTATAAGTGTCATAAAAAATTCATAGATTTAAAATTGTTGACAATCTATTAAAACTAATTAAATTGATGTTTTTTTTTTTTTGGTATATACTTTCCCCTCTTAACTTAAGTCCATGCTCCGTTCCTAGAGACAAGGATTTTTTTTTTTCAACTGAACAAAACGAGTAGAAAAAAGCCTACTAATTTCCACAAATAGTCATTCGCTGAAATCTTTTATCTACGATGATCAAAATCAGTAACAAAGGGCACATGTTGAGAATATCCTTCCTTAGCTAGAATGGTCGTGAAGTCCTTTGCTTTCCTGTGAAACTGTTGGTGTTGCAGCTTGAATGCCAAAAGCGACCTGTATGTTGTATACAAACTTGGTGAGGCACTTCACCCACTATATAACCTTTGTGTTATACAAATTTTTAGCCTTCAAAAAAAAAAAAAAAAAATTATTTAGCTCTTGTTATATTCCGAAAGTCGTAACCTTTGTTACTTGTGAGAAATAGCTTTTGGGTGAATTTAGGATTTGAATTTTGTGAAGTGTCTGTATTTTACATTTTTACTAGAGTAATCCTTCTTATTTTTAATATTTTACTAGAGTAATCTTTCTTATTTCTTAATGAAAATTGTCTTCATTATTATAACTCGTAGACATAGGTTTAAAGCTGAACTACATCAATTATCGATGTTCTTCTCTTATATGCGGTTTTATCTCTTTTTCTTTCTAGTATTTTTTTTGTTCATATTGTTTGTTTGTGAGATCTTTCACAAGCATATTGACGAGCTAAGGTGGGTTCAAGTATATCCTCGTCTAGAGAAAAAGACAGTAGACGAGGACAGTCTCAATCTTCGTCCAATATGGCTTCCATCTGACGAGGAAAAGGGCATTCATGCACAATCAATGGCGGAGCGTTACACAATAATAATGAGTCTTGTCACCATTGGAACGACGAAGATCTTACCATTAACATCCCACCCAGGCATTACAGGTTTCACATTGAAAGCCACCATCAATACACCTCCAACGGCTAGGAGAACAAAACATGTATATATACTAGAACCTCAGAGAAAAGAAGGAAGCAAAAATCGAACCCAGACTTTACCATTGGAAGTTCTGTGATTGGTACCACACCGGTGTTCTTTTGCCTTATATTCTTGCCGATATCTAGACGAACTTGGTTGGCTTTCCTTCTGGACGATCATTTTGGCTGACGATCATAGCATCATTAGTTTGGCGTCGTCTGTGGAAAGTAGGAACATTTTTCGCACTTAGTTTTGTAAGTGTAGTTCCATTCAATTCACAAAAGTCCAGATGGAGTCCAATATTCCCCAAGATCCTGTAGCATTAGCCCTGCAAATCTAAGCACTCACAACCACTGTGGAGGAGCTTACCAAACAAAACCAGGAAATGAGGCTGCAATTGTAGCAAGAGGACAATCATTCCGAGAACAACCTAGACGATGATGGAGACAGCCAAAGAAGGTACGATTGTTGACAATAAAGAGGTGCAAGCTTAGACCTTCTCCGAGAAATGAGAAAAGAGATGGACGAGCTAAGGAGCACAATTAAGGAGAAAGTTGATCAGGGCTAGGAATGAATGGTCAGGAAGACAGATTCACCCTTCACCACAGCAATCCTAAAATGCCCGGTACCCTTAAAGTTTTGCCTACCACAGTTTGAATCATTTGATGGATTGAAGGATCCCTTGGATCACCTCAACACTTTCACGACGACTCTGGGCCATCAACAACCCATTGACGAAATACTATGTCGTTCTTTTCCCACCACTCTTAAAGGAGCAGCAAGGGAGTGGTTCACTAAGCTACCAACGTCGTCCATCGACAACTTCGAGCAGCTAGGCAATTCTTTTCTCCGTTACTTCGTCAGCGGACAGCGCCTGAAAGGGCCAGCAAACCATTTACTCACCATCAGACAAGGAGAAAAAGAGACCCTGAGGTCGTATGTAACGTGTTTCACTCGAGAAACCTTAGAGGTGGACGAAGCAGATGATAGAGTATAGCTGACAACCTTCAAAGTTGGATTGAAGTCCAGGTAGTTTGTGGTATCTCTCGCGAAGAATCCCCTAAAGACTCTTGAAGGCACAGAAGTACATGAATGCTAAGGATGGCCTGGCAGCGATAGAAGGAATAGAAAAGCCCAAAGAGAAGAAGAAAGAGAAGGAGGATGACCGAAGAGGACGAAAAAGGGAACGGACATACCGTCATAATACCGAGACGAACAGATGGAAAGATAACAAAAACCCTCGGATGGTAAAGTTCACTCCTTTAATTATTCCCGTTGACTAAATTTTGGCATAAATTAAGGACGAACACTACCTCAAATGGCCTAGGACGTTACACTCATCGCCCAACGTACGTGACAAGAGAAAAAACTATCGTTTCCATAAGGATCATGGACATTACACAAAGGATTGTAGGGACTTGAAAGAGCAAATAAAAGAGCTCATACAAAAAGGGAAATTGTAGAAGTTCATAAAGAAAGGAGATACTAGCAGATCTAAGGATGAAAACAATGGTCAACGCGAGGCTTCTCCGAGGGATGAGGATCATCTATCCTTCGTCCACAAGCGCCACAGGGGAGATAAAGACAATCACAAGAGGACCATCCATTAAGGGGGGGGGATCGTTCAAGTCCCTTAAGAAGTTATACCAGAGATAGGTGAACAGCATTCATAGGATACCACCTCTGAAGCAAAGACAAACAGACCAGGACATTCTGTTTTTGGAAGAAGACGTGAAAGGAGTAAACAACCTCATGACGACCCGTTGGTTATTATGCTCATGATTGAAGGATTCAATACCAGGAGAGTGTTGGTAGACAATGGGAGCTTGGTAGATATCATTTATCTGTCTACCTTCTAGTAATTAAAAGTAGACTTGAGAAAACTTTATCCATTTGAATCCCCC
Source organism: Castanopsis chinensis (assembly GCA_032878915.1). Lineage (NCBI taxonomy): Eukaryota > Viridiplantae > Streptophyta > Magnoliopsida > Fagales > Fagaceae > Castanopsis > Castanopsis chinensis. Next base: position 4,396,350 of record JAVQMG010000115.1, on the reverse strand, counting down.
CTCGTGAGTTTCAGTGGGGACAACGTGTATCTGATGGGAATAGTGACACTGACGGTCACGACTGGCTTATACCCCCTCCAGGTAACCAACCGACACAACTTTTTGGTAGTGGACTCGCCATCATCCTACAATGTGATCATAGGAAGGGCTACCCTCAATCGATGGAAAGTAGCCACCTCCACGTATTGCTTAAGGTGAAGTTCCCAATAGAATAAGGGATTGGAGAAATAAGAGGAGACCAGGTGCTGGCTCGAGAGTGCTATTAGGCAATCTTGGCATCAAAAGAAAACCACAGATGGATAATTGCAGATAAGACACTAGAAATTATGGAGAAACTAGAGACGATCAAGTTGGTCGAAGGAGATCCCATAAAGACAGCTCAAGTAGGGACGAGTTTGAGCCCTCAGATGAAGAAAAAAATCATTATCTTTTTGAAGGATAACTTGGATGTATTCACCTGGAGTCACGAAGATGTGCTTGGCATACCAGTAGCCATCATTCAACACCGCTTAAATGTAAATACAGAGAAGAAACCCGTTTAGCAGAGAAGAAGAGTCTTCGCTCCTGAATGAAACAAAGCAGTCATAGACGAGGTAAACAAGCTGCTCCCTGCTAACTTCATCAAGGAAGTCTATTATCCCGAATGGTTGGCCAACATCTTCATGGTCAAAAAGGCAATCGGCAAGTGGAGAATGTGCATCTATTTCATAGATTTAAATAGTGCCGCTCGAAGGACAACTTCCCTTTGCCTTGGATTGATCAGCTTGTGGACTCCACGGCCGGGCATAAGCTTCTTACATTTATAGATGCCTTCTCCGGATACAACTAAATACAAATGGCAGAAGAGGATCAAGAGAAGACCGCCTTTATCACTAGCTAGGGGCTTTGGTTGAAGAACGCAAGAGCCATGTACCAGAGGCTGGTAGATCAGATGTTCAGCAAGCAGATTGGGAGGAACATAGAAGTACATGTGGATAGCATGCTCATCAAAAGCAAGGAAGAGGAGGATCACCTCGACAAACTCAAGGAAACATTTAACACCCTCAGGCAATATAGTATGAAGTTGAACCCAGCCAAATGCGCCTTTGGTGTCTCATCTGAAAAATTCTTTGGCTTCATGGTATCATAGTGAGGAATAAAAGAAAATCCAGAAAAGTGAGAGCTATCCTCCCCGAAGACGATCAAAGAAGTGTAGGCCCTCAAGGGAAGGGTGTCAGCCCTCAACAGGTTCGTCTCCAAAGTAACAAACAAATTCCTTCCTTTCTTCAAGACGTTAAAGCGGGCCTTTGTTTGGACAAATGAGCGTGAAGCAACATTCAAAAACCCTCTACTCTTGAGCTTGTTTAAGGAAGGAGAACACTTGTTCCTATAGTTAGCTGTGTCCCTAACTGTGGTAAGCGCAGCCTTAATTAGGGAAGAAAACAAGGTACAACACCCGGTGTATTACATCAGCTAGGCTTTCCAAGGAGCTGAAGCCCAATACTCACGAATAGAGAAGATCACCTTCACCTTAATAGTGGCCTCTAGAAAGCTTCATCCATATTTTCAAGCTAATCTGATCATAGTAATGACAGATCAACCCATTAAGAAAGCAATGAATAAACTTGAGGCTACCAGACAAATGGTACAGTGGGCCATCGAGCTTAGTTAGTTTAACATAGAGTATCGACCCCAAATTGCCATAAAATCTCAGGCACTAGCAGACTTTATAGCTGAGTTCACTTCCCCCAAACATAAAGATAGCGAGGAAGAGTCAGCTCTCTGGACGATACATACAGATGGGTCGTCCACTTAGAAGAGAGGAGGAGTAAGCATCGTTATCACCTTTTCAGAAGGGGACACTTTGAAATGTAGAATTCAACTTAACTTCCCTGTAACTAACAACGAAGCAGAGTACAAGGCTATACTGATAGGGCTAAGGATAGCCCAAATGCTTGGAGCTAAAAACGCCTTGCTAAGAAGTGATTCACAGCTCGTTATAGGGCAAGTCAAGGGAGATTTTGTAGCAAAGGAGACAAGGATGTAGAGAAACCTCAAGTTGGACGAACCAGTTGGTAAGCAAGTTTGATTGGTTAGAGTTTGCCCAAGTCCCACGAGATCAAAATGCAAAAGCTGACGAAGTGGCTAAGAGTACGTCAATAGAAAGTCAGGCAAAGGTGATTTATTGGGAATTGGAAGAACAAAACTCTCCCAACATCAAAGAATTTCAAACCTTCCCGGTGCACACTCATGCAGGATGGACGAGCCCCATCCTATCCTATCTTAAGGATGGATGATTACCACCAAATCTTGACGAAGCCAAGAAGATCAAGAAATGGGCTGCTCGGTTCACGATGCTAAATGACGAGTTTTACAAAAGAGGCTTCTCATAGCCTTATTGGAGGTTTGTTGAAGAAGAAAAGGCCAAGTATGTTTTGGAAGAGGTTCACGGCGGCATTTGCGGTGTCCATATGGGAGCAAAGTCCCTCGTAAGAAAGATCATGAGGGCAGGCTATTTCTAGCCCACAATGCAACGAGACGTAGTAGATTTTGTAAAGAAATGTGACAGCTGCCAAAGGTATAGGAACATCCAGTGAGTCCCAAGAAAGAAGATGATGGCCATCACTTCCCCCTGGCCATTTGCATAGTAGGGAATTGACACCATGAGGGCTCTGCCATAAGGAAAGAAACAAGTAAAGTTCTTACTCGTCGCTATCGACTACTTTACAAAATGGGTGGAAGTAGAAGCACTAGCCATGTTCACAGAAGCAAAGGTACGAATTTTTGTATGGAAAAATATTGTGTGCAGGTTCGGGATCCCGCAGACGATCATCTCAGATAATGGTCGTCAGTTCGATAGTCAAGGATTCAGATCGTTTTGCTCAAGCCTTGGCATCAAGAACAATTATTCATCCCCGGGGCATCCTCAAGCCAACGGACAGACTGAAGTAACAAATTGTACATTCCTAAAGATCATCAAGACTTAATTAGTAGGGGCCAAAAAAGCATGGCCCGAAGAGTTACCAAGCATTTTATGGGCTTACAGAACCACAGCAAGAACCCCAACAAGAGAAACACCCTTCAACCTGACTTATGGCACATAAGCAGTCATCCCTATTGAAATAGGGCTCACTAGCCTCAGGAAGGAATTCTTCAACGAGCACAACAACGACGACCAATTGAAGTTGAATATGGATTAATTGTTTAGACGAAGTCAGAGACTAAGCTTCTCAAAGAATGGCCAAGTATCAGTAGAAGATGATGGAATACTACAACCAGAAGGAAAAGCTTAAAAGGTTCACATCAGAGACCTCATCCTACGAAAAGTAACACCTGTAATGAAGGATCCAGCAAAAGGCAAGTTAGGACCAACATGGGAAGGACCCTGTAAGATCGTCCACTATTCTCTACGAGGAAGCTATCACTTGGAAGATTTGAACGGGAGCAAGTTACCTCATCCTTGGAATGTTGAACATCTAAAGAGGTATTACGAATAGGAACTCTAGTTCATTTGTAAGTAGTTAGCGTTGTCTTATGCTTTTTGAAAGCAAATCAAATAAACATATTATTCAATGATTAACATATTCTGACTATCTTTTTCACGTTTGAACTAAAATCACCATTGGGATGCAAAAACTTCAACCAAGTTAAAATGATAAGATTCATTCAAAAGATGGAAGTCATTTTAACTATAAAAGATGATAAGATTCCTTACAAGGATGTACATCGTCCTAATAAAAGAGGATAAGATTCCTTAAAAGAATGTACATCGTCCCAACAAAAGATAATAAGATTCCTTAAAAGGATGTACATCATCCCAACAAAAGACGATAAGATTCCTTAAAATGATGTACATCGTCCCAACAAAAGACGATAAGATTCCTGAAAAGGATGTACATCGTCCCAATAAAAGACAATAAGATTCCCTAAGGGGATGTAAATCGTCCCAATAAAAACAAAGACAACAAGATCCCTCAAAAGGATGTAAGTCTTACTGCCAAAAACTAAGGCGGATAGATCCTAAGGATGAAGGACGGTCATCCACTAAGTTAAATTGGCAAGATTTATAATTGGGCAAAAAATTCTCTAAGTCCCTAAGGGATGACGAAAAACATAAACAAAAGGCACAAATAGAAAGTACTCGCAAGCAACATGAACATAAGGGAAATAAGCGCGCACACACACACACACACACATATTTATATATATGAGTTGTTAATTGTTCAAAAACCCTAAAATAGGCAGGGCACCCAAAAAAAAAGAAAGAAGCAGGTAAATAAAACAAGGAATCAAGCTTGAGGAGCGTCATTTCCACCTTTCTCAGGCATTGGAGGATCCTCACTAGTAGAAGCAGTAGCCTGAGCAGCCTGCACTGCCTCATCTACCTTAATCTCTTTGTCAATTGCCTCAAATTCCAGGTCCTCCAAGTCTATCTCCGGGTCGTGCTTTACCAAATATCTCTTCAGCAGCTCAAATCCCTTAAAATACCAACTGAACAAGATGGCGTTGTACTCTTCCATGAGTTGAAAAGCATGGATAGCCTTGGCCATGGCGCTCTTCATTTTTTGTTTGGCTGTCGCCAATTGCTCGTCCCTCTGCTTCACCAACTGTTTCTCGGCACTCAACTCCTCAATTAAAGCTTTTATTTTTTCCTTGGACGAGTTATTGACATCCATTGCCACTATTAAATCTTTCCTCAAACCTGAGGCTTTAGCTTATAGTGCCTCCACCTTGGAAGTGGTCATCACATCCTTCTCCTCACTCGCCAGTTACTGGGAGGTGATGTGCATCGCTTCCCCCAACACCTGGCATCCAAAGTCACGCAATGAACAACTGATATAGTTCATGCTTATGAAAAATGAAAAAAGAGAAAAAAAGAAGAAGAGGGGAAATGAAGGAAAGTTACCTGGACGAGCTTATGGACATGATGATTCACCATCTCGTGAGAAGGTATGCTGGAGAGTTCTTTCAGCTCCTTAAGCTTTACAACTTCATTAATTTGAGCCAAGGCCGTCTCAGCGTTCGCCCAAACACTAGCCCCCACCTTTTCTTTGCCTTTGTTGCTTATTTTGCGTTTCTCAGTACAGGGCCGGGGAAGCAACACGTCCCTCGTCCAAGTCAGGGGTGGATGAACCCTTTTCTATCACCTTTTTCTCTTTGTTCTTCTCAACGACCCTCAACCTCTGTGGACCAATGCTAGAGAAGGGTTCTTTTTTCTTTGACTTAATCCGAGCATAAAATTCCGGATTAAACTTAGTCGTCATCTTTGCAAAAAAGAAGAGAAACAATAGGAAAGTCAAAAAAGAGAAAGGAAAAGGAAGGATAGAGGATCTACTTTTTTTCCTAAATTGACTCACTTTTTTCTTCCCGATGGATAGCACAAAGGACGTAGTGGGAAGGCTCTGGTCCCAAACAGTGACGAGCTAAGGTCTGGGGGTCAACCACCTCGTCAAAATCATCAATGGTGTGTGCATACTTGACAGTTGCACGAACATGCTTTTCAAACCTACACTGTAATTCTAGACGATCTTTGACTATAAAATAGAAAAACACACAAGGTCAAAAGGGACAATCAAAGTAAGCAATAAACCAAAAGAAAAAAAAAAATGCAAGGCAAACGCACCAAGTTAAGGGGTCTCTCACTGACGCAGTAGCATAGGGACATTCCTCTAAAAGTTGTCAGAAAGGGTCTCCCAACTGTCACCAGACACAAAGAAGTACCTAGACTTCCAATAACGGAAGGAAGAAGACAGATCAACGATGAGCCGAGACCTTTTATCCCAAGGCACGAGCTCATAATAACCAAACTCTTTGAACTCTTTCAGACGGTAAAGGTAGACGAACTCGTTTAATGTGATTATACCACCGTCAACTATGATTGTCTAGATCACCATACAACTTATGACGATTCTCCAAGAATTCGGCATAAGTTGTCCTGGGGCTATATTCAGATAATGAAGGACTCCATTATAAACGGATGGATAGGAAACCTAACACAACATAAGAATGCAGCCTCGTAGAAACAAACCTCCCTATGAGCAAAAACACAAGACTTCTCACCTTTCTTAGGAAGACGAACCCTGGTTTCCTCAGGAAACTGGAACCTATCCCTGAATCTAATGTAGGTAATCTCCCTCAGAGAGCACTCTTACTTAAGGGCATGGAATGACTGGGCTGAAGCAGAAACAGAAGGAAGGGAAGACGAAGGTATGAAAACAGTTGTATCTGTCTTAACCCTACTCGTGCCAGCGCTAGATGATAGATTGGCCTTTAAATCACTAGATCTAACTTCAGAACCCATATTATCCCTCCTTAGAACCCCTCGCACTGACTCAAACCAATCCATGGACTGACACAACAATGGGTATAGATCACCCAACACTAGACTTAGGCTACTATCACCTAGGGCAAATCCCCAACCTGTGGGCGATGTCCACTAGAAAAACCTATAAACGCATCCAAATGAGCAAAAAAGAAGGCGACTGAGGGGGAAGTGCGCCTAATATCAGAATGATCCACCATTAAGGAAAAGGAAAAGCAAAGCTTTAAAAGGGAAAAATAGCACAAAGTAAGGGAGCAAATAAAACTTTAAAAGGAGAACAGAAAAACAAAGGGGTGTACCTGAAAAAAGGGAGAAACTAAGAAATCAAAGGGATGAGTGCAAAAGAAGCTGAGGAATCAAAGCAAGAAGCACAAAAAGAGCTGAGATATCAAAAAAGTAAGCGTACAAGGAAAACACAGGGGTTAAAAAGGTTTGCCTCAAAAAACTTGAGAAAGTTGAAAGGTCTCATTTGAAACGAGACCCCTCAGCCAGTTAGAACATGACATGTGGCCACGATGCACGCCATGCCGCCACTGAGCAATTAATACGGGGGGTGGAACCCCAAGTGTTATAACCGCAAACCAAAAAAAAAAAAACTCTCCATATTCCCATGGCAGCTGATCGGTTCAAGTATATTCTCATCCAGAGAAAAAGATATTAGACAAGGATAGTCTCAATCTTCATCCAATATGGCTTCCGTCTAATGAGAAAAAGTTCATTCATGCACAATCAATGGCGGAGTGTTACACAACAGTAATGAGTCTTGTTACCGTTGGCAGGATGAAGATCTTACCATTAACACCCCACCTGGGCGTTACAGGTTTCACATTGAAAGCCACCATCAATACACCTCCAACGGCTAGGATAACAAAACAGGTGTATATATTAGAACCTCAGAGAAAAGAAGGGAGGAAAAATCAAACCTAGAATCTTTGATACTTTGACACTTAGCATTTCTTTCTTTCTCAATTATCTAACTTTACCATTGGAGGTTTCGTGGCCGGCACCACACCGGAGTTCTTTTGTCTCATATTCTTGCAAGTATTTGGACGAACTTGGTCGGCTCTCCTTCTGGACGATCATTTTGGCCGACGATCACAACATCATCACATATGATAGCGTTAAGAAATCCATTTAGTGTAGAAACACTATTTTGAAGCTTCTTGTTACAACTAATTTGTATAAGTGTCAAAATTCACTTTCTAGACATTGGGGATTTGTTCTTTTTAGAGATTTTGTGTTTTGGTTCATGGATTTGAGTAAGGGGAAAGAGATGTATTGTGAATCATCTTCAAAAATTTTGCTACTCTTTAATACCAATTTTGAGGTAAAGAAATTTAATGGAACAAACAACTTCAACATGTGACAATGTAAATTTAAGAATTGACTATCCAACGAGAGTTAGATTTTGCTTTTTAAAGAGATATAAGAGAATTAATAGGAGAAGATTAATCAATAGGTGGCATTATCTATTGGTGTTTGACCAAGAATTAAAAGTATTTGGTAGGATAGGAAATAAATTAACAAATGCTGAGGAGTTATGGCAAAAAATAAGGACATCTACTTGACTAAGAGTTGGAAGAACCGATTACATTTGAAAAGGGGCGAGAGATAGTGAATCTTTCGTTTCCAATACTATGAAGTCATTTCTATGCATGAATATTTGAAAATTAAAAAATTATAATAAAATATTAATTGATTTGAAAATTATGTAAGTTGAGATTTATGATGTAAATAAAGCTTTCTTCTTTATTAATTTTTTTTTTGTTAAATTTCTTATTTAATAGACTTGTGGGGGTCAAATACACCTAGCACACAAATAGTGATGATGATAGTTGATCTACACAACTAATTTCTAAAAGATGGGAAGAAATCCACAATGGGAGGTTTAAGCAGTAAATTAAAGATGAAAAATGACTAAATCAAGCTTTCATATATGAGGGAACAATTTTCCCAAGGTACATGGGAGGGATTCAAATGTTAAAAACTCTGATTACAAACTCTCTAGTTTATGTTTCCCTCTCTTGTTTTTGCCTAGATTTTTTTCTCTCTAATTTCCTAAACCCCTCAACCTGTTGCCCCCCTCCTCCTTTTATAGTCATCTTCCCCCTCCCTTATTCCTCCAGTTGGATTTAGGGGATACTTGTCCCATCAATCCCTCTACACTAATATCTTTTGATCATGAGGGAGGACTTTGGGGAGTGCTTCTACTATTTAGGCCAGTCATTTAACATTGAATATGGCTGACATTGGTAAGGGATCTCATTAATGCGGAAGTGATTTCTTCATTGGGTTTTGTGTCTTCCTATCCATGTCCCTCGTTGCAAGCTTATAAGGTAGGAGATCATAACCTAGGAAGAGGGATGTTTCCCGAGATTCTCTAAGTACCTCAGGGAGCAAATGATTTACATCACCTCGATTAAGAGTAGTAGGAGGAGCAATTACCTCCAATCTTCCTGATGGTGAGTACGGTTTACCTTTTGCCAAGAGTAAACTATTCTTTCCGTAATGGTAACTAGGGTCGGGCTCATTCCTTAAGTGTAACCCCCCACTCAGCCCGAATCCCCGAACGATGTCCAAGTTCATCCCCTTTCAAGACTCATTACATAAATTATGATTAAATTTGAATTCTATCAAATACTTCAACTACTAATGACACTATTCTCCACAAATATCTAAATAATACTTTATACGGTGTGTTTTTTTTTTTTTTAAGGCTTCTACAACATAAATTATAGAAATATTTCATTTCAAATTAATAGTGATACGCTCATACCTTATGTTCATACAAGCTATTAACCCACTTAATGGATTAGCCATTTGGGCTTATTTATTTTTTCATAAACATCTTATCCGATTCACTAAATTGTGAAACTCTAGCCCATTAGTGTTATATCCAACAATTAATTTTATAACTCTCATTACATCTGAATAATAAATCTATTAATCTTATTGATTTGGGTAATCAATTTTGTGCCCGAATTTGCACTTAGTTTTTATTACAGAAAATGAAGAGCCATTAACCTACTCAATGGATTAGTCATTTGGACCTATTTATTTATTTAGAAACTCCTTATTAGAACCACTAAATTGTGTAACTCTAGCCCATCAACATTATATCCAGCAGTTAATCTTATAACTACATCAAAATAATAGAATCCAAATCTTCTGTCTCACTTTTCCTGCTTCACTGTATACTCCACCAATAAAAACTTGCTACGTATTCACCAAATTAATTAAATACTATCATTATTGACTTATTAATACTACCGTTATTAATTAATAGTAGTATTTAATTAATTAGGTGAACACGTGGCAAGTTTTTATTGGTGGAGTATACAGTGGAGCAAGAAAAGTGGGACAGAAAATTTGAACTCAAAATAATAGACCCATCAATCAGATTGATTTGGGTAATCAAATTTGTCAGACACATTGACTCTATAAATAGACTCACTTCCAAATTGCAGTAATTACAAGCATTTTAATACACTAAACAATAGAGAGATTCTTGTAAAAAAATGATGCTCTTTTTGGTAGAGCTTTAAGTTTCAATACATTGTGCAGAGGATATTCTAGTCACATAACATTTGTTGGATTGTTGTATCATGGGAGAGATACAAAGTTTAACCAACTAAGAACTTGAATCTTTTTAAAGAGAGCGAGTCTCGTGCCTTAGTCTAAATAGTGTTGTGTATTTTTTCTCAAATAAATAATATTTAGAAGTATTTTATTCAATATCTTGTGTTATTTCTATTATCATTGTGTTTGTACCGTGTTTGTACGAACACTTAGCAATGCAACTCAAGTTATTAAGGGCTTATATGGTGAGCACAAAATATTCTCTACATTTATACTTGCTCGTTGTGAAGTAGATGGCGAACGATCTTCTCATTCTTCTTCTTTTTCTAGTGTTGCCCCTTAAGAATATGCCCCAGGGCATGCTTTTCTCCAAACGTTTTCTTGAGGAAATCCCCAACTTTCCTTATTTTAGTATTGGGATTATGTAATCTGACCCAAGCCATGGCCCAGGACCTTTTCTAATAGGAAGCGTTGGGTGATTTTAATGTATACTTACCTGGCATGTTTGATACTGCGGTAATGGAACGGTTATTCAGGTATAATAAATTTTTTTTATATGATTGCATCTTTGTTATAATAAATAATTATTCTTTAACTTTTTTTTTTTTGGAAATGAATTATTCTTTAACTTGATGAATACTTATCCCTGAATACGCATAATAATATTTAAAATCATCATTGTGCACATTTGGCGTGATGATTACTTTACATGTATAACTGTTTATGGAGTGTAAATGATAAGAATTAAGATTTAAGTCTTCAAAAAAAAGTTAGAATTTTAGATTTCTATATTGTATTAAAAAAACATTTAAAATTAATATATTTCAAAAATATACAAATATTCCATATGTATCATTCTTTTACGTACTTTTCACACATAACAATCAAACTTATGTATGAATAATTGTTTCATTACAAAATCTTTTATTTCTACTAATAAAAAATATTTCTTAATGTAATTTCTATTCAGTATACCAAAATTGACTTCAAAGAAAAGTGATTTAAGTTACAGATTTATGAGGCCGTTCTAATGTTGAAACACGATGTTACCATAAACCCTTCACTTGAGAGCCTTATATCTATTTTGGTTGCCTGTAACAAACAAATTAAAATGGCCTTATTAAATAGCTTTCTAATTGAATTCAATTTATTTTTATTTTAAAAAAAATAAAACTTTTTGTGTTTTATCAATCAATATTAACCAAGAGAATGAATTCAATTGAAAAGCTTAATATATTGCACTTAAAATAATGCAGCGAAAAGTTTTACTTTAGTTACTATCCCATCTCGTTCATCTTCTTCAGGACATGAATGACTGGTTTAAATTGGTATCACATCGAAAAAGGGAAAAAAAAAAGAAAAAAAGTCATAGCTCCTACACTAAAATAATAATAATAAAAGTTGCTAACCAAGCAGGATTACAAAAAGTTTTTCTGTTTTCACCGAGAACCGAGAAAAAGTCACCGTAGTTTTGGGTCTTAGAGGGGGTAGGGGCCTTTTAGACAGCCAATGGCATTTGGCAGTCTAGCACAGTATCTGATCACGTTAAAAATATAAGATACCACCATCCATGCTTTGTTCTGTGTAGTGTATTAAAGATGGGTTCAGACTTTTCAAAAGTTGTAGGAAAGTAGGTTTTGATACAAAACGGCGAAAAGATTTGATTTTGATGTTTCAAAAGCCTACATGTACATAACTCTTAGAACAACTTGTTGAGCTTTGTTCCCCTCTGCTTTAAATGAGGCCCAACCTCTTCAGTCTCCACTATTGCTTACACTCGCTAGTAATAGTAATTCCAATTGCTATTGCAGCTGACCGCTCTTTCTTTTCCTTAACTTGCACTCTTTCTTCTCGCACCACACCATCTCTCTCTTTTTTACTTTCCTTCTGTCACTCTCTCTCCTTAGAGTGACCTTTGGCTTTGAATGCCAGGCTTAATAATTACTGACATATACACCCAACCCTTATAATTCTCTGTTACTTCGAAGACATGGTGAGCTCACTATTTGAGTTTTGAACTTTCTTATCTCTTGTAGCAAAAGAATTACATGGACCAATTTTACTCTTTTGATTTTCAGGTTGGTGTAAGCTTAATTCCTCAGTGGCTTGAGACTCTTCTGCGAGACAAGTTCTTTAACCCGTGTATAATTCACGAGTTTGCAAAGAAGAATGAGAAGAACATCTTTTGCTTGGACTGTTCCATCAGCATCTGCCCCCATTGCGTGCCTTCTCACCGCTGTCATCGTCTCGTACAGGTCCATACCTAAACCAGCACATAGATTCACCAATACTAAAAGTTATAGGTACAAATTTGCACCTCATTAATTTTACTTGAAATTCATCATTTTCTTTTTTGGTCTCAGATAAGAAGGTATGTTTATCATGATGTTATAAGGTTGAGTGATGCTCAAAAATTGATGAATTGTTCCCTTGTTCAAGTAAGTATGACTTAAAAAATACCAAATAGTTAACTTTCTTTTTCTTTTGCTGTGAAATTTCAGTTCTTTGGTTTTGTTTAATTGTACAGCCATACACAACAAACAGTGCAAAAGTGGTATTTTTGAACCAAAGGCCAATGGCCCGCCCCTTTAGAGGCTCAGGCAACTTTTGCATTACATGCGACCGTAGCCTTCAAGATCCTTACTACTTCTGCTCTCTCTATTGCAAGGTTCCATTTTCCCAGTCAAAATTTTCACCATTTTAACTCGATTTTTACCATCTGGGTCATCCTTGTTTTCACTATATACAGGTTCATCATCAGCTAGTGACCACTAACAGTAGTGGAAACTGTGAATTCTTACCAATATTACCAGCCAAAGCGAGAAGTGATCGGAGCCTTACAGTTTCAGAGAATGAAGATGTTCAAATGACCCCTGACTCGGTCCTTGACTCGCGCGTTTCTCTCTCCGGGTCTACAAGTACTGCAACTGCAAGTGGTTGTGGTGGTGCAGTGAGTTTCAAGACACTAGCTTGTACTGCCACCACTACTGAATTCGTGAAAAAGAAACGCAGCAGCTTAAACTTGGTGCCTCGAGTTTCGTTCCAGATGATATGCTCGCCGACGGCGGAGGTTGCGGTGACTTTGAACCGGAGAAAGGGTGTGCCTCACCGTTCACCTTTGAATTAATTGAATGTGATATCATATGGGAGAATGGGCCAAGAAGGACGTTTGATATTCAGGTGGTGTACTGATTGTTTTTGCTAGGGGAGAAAATTTTTTACTTGTAGAGTGATAATTGTCCTCTCTATCTTATCTAGCTGCAGGCTAATGATTCCAATTCGCCAACGTATTCATCGTTTTAAAGGCTGCATTTTAAGTAGATAAATGCTCTTTCAATGGACAAACCTAGAAAAAAGTATTTTGCTTTTCGTTTTTCTTCTATCCCTTCTGTATTTCTCCCTTTGTGGGAATTACCGCAAAGAGGGGAGGTTTCTAATCTTCCAGGACAATTAAAGAAGTATATTTTAGGTTATCAAAAAAAAAAAAAAAAAATTGAAGAAATTTTATGTGATTTTGATAATGCTGGAGTCTTCGTTTGGTTTTTGGGCCAAAAAAAAACTTAAATTTACCAAAAGCAAAAGGGTAGTGACACATGCAAAAAAATTATTTTGAATTACCAAAAGGCTTCTTTGTTTAATTTATATAATCACTTTAATAATAAGTTAAAAAAAAAAAACCACTTTAATAATACATCATACATTCTATTTTTAATTTTACATTACATCATATTAAAATAGAATTCAAATTTTTTAGATTTAGTTCTGCGTAGACTTATTTAAATTTTAACATTTCTTCTAAAATAAATAGTTAAGATGGTGACACATTATCAATTCACTTATTATACAATCTTAAATTAGTCTTTCAAAAAAAATAAATATTCCTATTACGGACTTATTCCTATTACTTCCTTTCCCAGAAAAATCATTAACTCAAAAACAATGATCCTTATAACTTAGAAAAATGCTTTGTTTATATAAATTTTACAATATTTTTACAACAAATTTTATGTGGCAAGTTGTTATTTGCTATTAATAATGGGCGAGAAAGTAATTTTAGTGTTGGATTTAAATTTTAAACTTGTAACAACTTGCCAACTATGATTTATTGTGAAAATGTTATAGACGTAGCAATTATCTGTAACTTAAGCATTTATCTTCTCGCTTCTATCTTTAAAAACCAAATAACAAACCATTCGTTTTTCATTAGTGTGTTTTTCAAGGGCGTTTTTTCATAAACAACAAAAAAATTCAAACAATATTATTAGTTAGTCAAGGTTTGAAACTATTTTGGTTTCTAACAAATCGAGTTCAAAGGACTCGATTTTGCTGTAGCAAATCGAGTTTTAAAGAGTCGATTTTCATGGGGTGCGTAGCTGACATGGTGGAAGAAAATCTACGTGGAAATCGAGTCTTTCCCTCAGAAAAAACCCACGCAAAAAACCCATTTTCTTCTTCCTCAGAAAACCCACGCAGTCGATTTTCGTTCTTTTTCTCCTTTTTTTTTTTTTTTTTTTTTTTTTTTTTTTTTTGTTCTTTCTCCATCTTCTATCCCGCAGAAAACCTGAAGCCTTCTTCTTCTTCTCCTTCCTCTAACATCCAAACCCTTTTCTCAAAATCCCAAACCCAAAAATCACGATCTCAGAACCGAAGCGCCATGGGTTTGACGATCTCGGCACCAGAGCGATTTCCATCGCCTGAAGTTTTCGCCGCTGGGTTTGGTCGGAATCGATGCCTGGGCTCTTCTCTTCCACTAGAGTGGCGGCGAGATCGACGCCTGGATTCTTCTCTTCACTGGTGCGGCGGCGAGATCAACGCTTGGGTTTTCTATTCACTGGAGGGGCGGCGAGATCGACGCCTGGGTTCTTCTTTGAACTGGAGCACCGGCGAGATCGACGCTTGGGTTCTTCTCTTCCATTGGAGCGGCGGCGAGATCGACGCCTTGGTCGGAATCGGTTTTGATCTCTGGACTCTTCGACATTTTGATTTTTGAATTGTTGGGTGCTGAGTTCTATTTGACAGAACTCGAGTCCACAGGACTCGAGTTTTATGCCGACGTGGACCAAGTGTCCACCTCAGCTACAAACAATGTGGAAATCAAGTTCATTACACTCGATTTATCACTCCAAAATCGAGTCCTTTGGACTCGATTTGTTATTAATCAAATTTGTTTCAAACCTTTGTTAACTAATAATATAGTTTAGATTTTATAGTTATTTAAAAATTTTGGCATTTTTCAAGTGTATAGCTTGCATCTAGTGTTGTTGGAGACAACTGACAAGATCTTTAGGAGGATAGAAAATTTAAGAGAGAAAAGTGGAGAGAATGAAGTTTTGGTGAGTGTTTGGTTAGGAGAGGAAGTGGAAAAAAATAGAGAAATGATATGACCATAACATTTTTACAATAATTTTAAAATAAATCCTAAGTAGTAGGTTGTTACTAGTTATTATTATTGAGGCAAAAAAATAATCTTAATGTTAGGTTCAAATTTGAACCAATAACAACTAATAATCAATGATTGTTGTGAAAATGTTATGGATGTAGCATTTCTCAAAAAAATGTGGTAAGCCCAAGTGTTTTCTCCCTAGACCCATAAAAAGAGAAATGATATATCTACAACATTTTTACAACATTTTTATAACAAGTTATAAGTGGCAGGTTATTACTAGTTGTTATTGTTGGGGCAAAAAAGTAACCTCAGTGTTAAGTTTAAATTTGAATCAGTAACAACTACCTCCTATGATTTGTTGTAAAAATATTGTAGACGTAATATCTCTCCCCACAAAAAAGTTTTTCCCCAAAATAGGGAGAAAACTGGGGAGAGAAGCTCATTAACATGAGCTGCCCAAAATGCCACTACACATTTTTCTTTGCTAACATCTTTTTTTTTTTTTTCCTTTACTTTCTGTGTAACTAATCTTTGCACATCCACATTGTTTTGAGTGTTTTTTTGTTTCATCTCATTTTTTTTCTTTTGTTTTTATTACTTTCTTCTATAGTTCCTCTCTCATTTTTTTTTTTTTTTCATCTCACTTTTTTCTTTTTCTTTCTTTTGTTTTTATCACTTTCTTCTATAGTTCCTTTTTTTTTTCACTAGTTTTTGGATCTGGCTTGTGCCTTTAAAATAATAATTAAAAAAAAATGAAATGTCCATACATAATTTTTTAAATAAATACATGTGTATAAAAAATTGTATTGCCTTTTGTCTTATTTAATAGGGACATAATTGTAAATTTATACCAATTTCATTTTTTTATAATTTTCTATCTCTCATTTTTTCCATCCCCAAACACATATGAGAGAAAACTAAATCTTTTATATCCTCCCACTTTTCTATTTCTTTTCCATTTTCTATCTTCATATTTTTCCACCCCTCTAACCAAACAGACCCTTAGTGTTGCTTCTGAATTTTGCAACCAGTAAAAAGCGTTTGCATCTCCAACTATTCAGAATTGCTCAAGCAGTTTTATTTTTCTCACTGTTTCATCCTTGGGAGGATTAACCATCCCAATGTTGAAGATAAACTTTAGTATTAAGACTTGCTATGGCTTGGAGTCCACCTTGACCTCAATGGCTCATTTCTTAGTAAATGTTAATATTAATATTTCATTTCTCGTAAATCATCAATCGAGGCAAGGATTGTTTTTGAGTTGGTGATTTTATGGAAAAATAAAATTTAAAAGAAAAGGTTGAATGGGGTTAAACTGCTAATGTCAACTCAACGTTTACCATATATTTTAAGACTAATTGTATTTATGTATTAATAACGTGGCAACATCTTAACCATTTATTTTTTAAAAAAATATTGAGATTTAAAGAACTATACATTGTATAGTACCTTAGGAAATCTAGACGATCTGAATTCATCAAGATAATCTTAATAAAAAAAATTAAAATAATCTTACAAAACCCAAGTTGCTGATATGACCCACAAACTAAAATCACCACCATGGCAATGGCACCAACCAACCACCACTATTACAAAACCCACCACCACAAACCAAAACCACAAATCACAACACAAAACACAAACGTTACAACAACCCACTTGCTGAGATCCATAGCCACCTCGCTACAACCTATAAAAATTAAGACTAGGAATGGCAACGGGCTGGGTTCGGGCCGGGTTTTTGCATACCCAAACCCGAACCTGCGGCCCAGACCTGGCTCAATTATTAATTAGATTTTTTTTTCTAGGGCCCAGACCCAACCCACTGGGCCCTATTTATCTTCTTGGGCCAAAATCTGGCCTTACCCAAAAAAAAAAAAAAATTGAAGCCCATTAAGATTTTTACCTAGATTAAAGCCCATTCAAAACTCATATGAATGATTTAGGCTTAATAGCTTAAAAACTGGGAAATACACAAACATGAGGTGCTACAGATAGGCATTTCCATTTTGTGGTATCCAAAAGCTAATTGATAACAACTGGGAAACACACACACAGATATTGACCCATATAAACCTAAAATATAATAATTTAGACATATCATTCCATTGGATCAATAAATAAAAAATCTCCATAGCCTAACATCCACTAATGAACATCTCAACATTTTAATTTGACAAACAAACATCAATCTATTTGACAAAAACAAACAATACCCATAGGCAATTGGAAGAAGAAAACCCAAACAATGGCTGCGTGCTTGAGAGTGAGGCCGAGGCGTGGCTTGAGAATGAGTGAGTGAGGCATGGGTACGTGCTCTTGTGCGTTAGGGTAAGGCGTGACAGAGAGATTGAGGGTTAGGGTGAGGGCAGAGGGCGTGAGTGATAGAGAGAAGTGAACTGAAATGGGAAGAGAGGCGGCTGGGTATTGGGTTAGTTAGGGTTTACAATGATATATATATATATATAAGGGGTGTTTTAGAAATCTCAAATAATCGAGCAATATCCGGGCCGGGGTTTGGATTTTTTTGATAAAATCCGAACCCACTTCAGGTTTTTTAAAAAAAACCCATACTCGACCTTATTCTTTATCGGGCCAGGTAAAATCCGGCCCATTAGGGTCAGGCCGGGCCGGGTATCCGGGGGTCGGATCAAAATTGCCATCCCTAATTAAGACCTATGCTGCAATCCAAAGATCCACTCAGCGACAGTCTTCTCAACCACCATGTCGTAATCCACATACGTTGAGATCCACAGATCCACTCAGACCTCATTTGTGTCACAGTTTTGGGCATTGAAGATTTGTCCATGTCACCAACGCCGTGTGCATGTGAGAGAGAGAAGAATATAAAATAGAATAGATTGATATGCAAAGTTATGGGGCTTACGCAAAATAATCGATACTGTAGCAATATGTAAAAATTTAAATAGTGATAGATCGATAACTAAATGTGTTGTGGTTTTGTGTGTTTTTGATGAACAAGTTTCCTAAATTTGAACTTAAGGTTATTTTTTGATGATGTGTTGAAATCGTTAGTAAGTCGTAGGCTCCAAATCACTCCAATAGGTACCTGCATGATAAGAAAAAATGAACCAAACATAAGGCATCAATGTGGTATCGACCAAGAACCATCCGAATGTCAAGTTAGTGAATTAGAAATCTTTAAGAACTCTATAGTGAGAGAGCTAGGGATTTTTTGCGTACCTGAGAAGAGTGGAGGTCTGTCGCTTATATAGTGGTGCTTGGTGAATCGAAATCCCTCCAAAGTAAAGATCTTTCCTTGTAGGGAGGATTTGGCACTTAGGGTTTCCAAGATTTTAGGGTGTCTTTCCATATGAGAGAGATATGGGTGAGTAATGGGCTTTATCTCGCGTGTTACGCAAGATGATTCCATGTATAGGTATTCGTGGCAAGCCAAGCTGTATCCGTCAGCTTCTTCACCTCATTAGACTCTCCACACTGTCCAATGGTTCTCCATTGGTTTATAGAAGTGCCCGTTAAGTCGCCATTTCAGGGTCGTTTCCATTGCTGCTGTAGCTCTGGGTCTTCCGTTTGTTCCGTAGGGCTGACGGACCCATAGGAACTGTTGGCTTTCTTGCGTGACGGGTATTAAATTTTTGTAGAAAATGCCCCCATTAGCTGCCCCTTACTTCGTGGTTAGTTGATAGGTCGCAGAGTATACGAGTATTTATAACCATTAATTACGTGTTTCATCGGAGAGAGTGTTGCTAAATGGTGCAGGCAATCCTAAGATTAAATGCTAAGCAACACGTGGCACTCACTGGTTGGCCTTGTTTCTAATTAGAGGCATCGCTTCGTATGTCACGCCCCCTCTCTTTATAAATAGTGCCCCCTTTCATTTAGTCATTTTCTCTACCTTATTCATTCTTGAGATTTTTGAGATTAGAGTACCTACGTTGGTCCATCATCTAACAGCATCCGTCTTCGTCATCCTCAAAGTAATCGTTGCTCCTAGAGATTGTCCACCTTTTCTGTAAGTTCCTTCACTTTTTCTTTCTTCCCTTTTATTTATTCATTTTTCTAGTTGGTTGTCGTCCATATAGAGACCCGTCGAATAAGTTCTTAGAATACCTTCGTCACTTGTAGGTGAATAGATGTCAGGTGATAGAGAAGCGACGAGTGAACAACTGTCATCAGTCTGTGAGGGTGTGAGCTATGATGAAGTCTATCCGTCTGGGTGTGAGCTTGAGGAGGATGTCTCCTGGTCCCAAGAAAAGGAACCTTTTGCTCACTCCTTTGCCGAGGAGGAAGAGAAGGAGTATGAAGAAGATGAGGGGGAGGCATGGGATGACAAGGATAAGGAAGGAGAGGGAGAGGGAGAAGAGGAAACTGATAAGAAAGGTGACGGAGGAGAGGGCATCGAGGAAATGGCGCACCGAGTAGACGAAAATGGTCCGGGGCCTTTCATTCTTCCTCTCATATGGACGGTAAATGCCTTTTCTCCCATTATGTCCCCCAATGTTTTCAACAAGCTTCACGAACATTTCCAAATTCCTGAAAAAATACCAATCCATTTGCCAAAGAAGTTTAGGAAATGTTACTTGGGGAAGACAGCAGATGTTGGTATGTATGATGCCATGTTTTGCTGCACTTCTGAGGCTGGTTGACGGAGCTACACCATCAGCTGGCTAGTTATCTTGGGCTATCCTTTAGCCAAATAACTCCTAACACGTGGAGGATATTTCTTGGGGTTGAAGTGATATGGGGTCAACTAAGTGGTGGCAATCGTCGCCTTACCCTTAACGATTTCTTCTATTGTTATAAGCCTTAATAGATCTCATTGTCAAAAGGCATCTATCACTTCTTAGCGAGGAAGATATCACTTAGGCTGATGTCGGATATGCCCGAATCAAATAGAAATTGGAAGAATAGGTACTTTTTTGTCCAAGGGACAGATTAGGTGTGTAGACGTGAGGAATGTGATAGCATGCTTGACGGGTTTGATAACACATGGGGTATTACGAGGAGTCAGGTGTACCATCATCTATATCTGTTTATCCTCACCTTACACGTTTTCATTATGTGTCTAACACTTCCCTTTTTTCTTTCAGCACAGGTCCGTCTGCAGAGTACTAACAAGCAAGAGAGTTTTATCAGGTAAGTCCTAGAGATTCCCTTCGAGCAGAGGAAGTGAAAAATTTGGTGACACTTGACACTCTCCATGCCTACTGTGGCGGTCCGGTGCCGATGCCAATAGCCCGTCAACTTCATGGTTACACCTATCACTGGAAGTTGTACTTTTGTTCATCTCTTTCTGGTATACCTTCTACTATTTTAAACCCTTTCGTCGTAAACAACATGGGCAGGCTTCAGGGTCGACCCCTAAGAGGGCCATAAAAGCCACCCTAAAGAGGAAAAATGATGGCAAAAAGGGCAAAGATGACCGTCCACCTAAGAGGGGGACAGGCCCGTCCGTTGGAGATCATCAACAGAAGTCTCTCTCTCCTCCTCCTTCTCCCCTTCATGGAGTTGGAAAGGCTTGATGACAGGTAAAGGGCCTGTCATCTTTGACCCTATCCACAGGCTGGTCACTCACAAGGACTATGCTGTTGAGATGTTCAATTCGATCATCAAGGAGACAGATTTAGATCCTTGTGGTGAGCATTCCTCAGAGGACTTGAGGGCTTCTAGTCTCTTTGACTTGTCTAGGGTATTTTTGCATTGTATACGGTACTTGGTTTATTTTTTGCATTCTTGCTCTAACGTTCAGTTTTTATTTCAAGTGCTGGTGCACTTGAAGGCCATACAGGACAGGTGTGTGGCCAATGAAGGGGTGATTCGACGATTTCGCAAGCGTTTGCAGATATAGAACAAGGAAAGGGTATAGGATGCAGAAGTCGTCTGTACCCTTAACGAGGATCTGATGGTGAAAACTGCGGCGTTTGTGGAGGAGACCCGTCAGTGGGTTAAGGTAGAGAAGGTGAGGACCAATTTAGCAACGGAGCAGGCTGCTCTTCGTGGGCAGATGGAGAAAGCCAAAGCTGACGCCATGGTAGAGTTTCGGACCTCGCAACCCTACTTTGACACATGCGGTGCTTATTATGGTGATGGGTTCAACGATTGCTTAAAGCAAGTTGGATTCGTCTACCCCGACTTGGACTTATCCAAGATCGCCATAGATGAGACCGTATTGCAAACTCTTGGAAGGGATGATGCTGCCAACGATGTGACCGATGATTTTGTTCATGCGGTTGAGCAGGAGGTGAAGGATGATGATCTGGTCCTTGTTCAGTCTGCCCCTAAGGGTCCTAACGCCCTTATAGCTCCGTCAACTGTGGATCCATTGTTTGGAGATGGTTCGACTTCCGTGAACCCCACACTCTCTGATGCTCCTCCATCTTGATTTCACCCTTCATTTTTTAAGTTGTATCTAAGTCCTATTTTTTATAAGTTCATTTGTCAGACAATAGTGAATGCCACTTTGGTTTTTGAGTTTTTATGTAAAACATTTTACCTTCTGGTTTTTTATCTACTGTTTTTATCGGTGCTTGCACTTGTGGTTTTATTTTATTGGGGGATCAGGAATATGCCCTTGTCGCATTTGTATCATTAATATTTTACTTCATCCATTTGTCCAGTAAGACTTAACATATTTTGCAAGCTGGGTACTTGTAGGTGGGACTTGGTAAAAATTTCACATCCCAGGCATCCATCCGTCCACCCTGTAGGTAGGATTCAATAAAATTTTAAAGATCAGGTACCCATCCGTTGGTAGGACTTGGAAAAATTTTAAAGGTTAGGTATCCATTTGTCCACCCCAAAGGTAAGACTTAGTAAGATTTCTAAGACCAAGTACCCATTGGTACCCTTGGCTGTTCATCTACCACATAGGTAGGACTTAATAAGATTGCTAAGAATAGGTACCTGTCGGTACCCTTGGTTGTCTGTCCACCCCATAGGTAAGACTTAATAAGATTGCTAAGACCAAGTACTCGTCAGTATCCTTGGTCATTCGTCCACCCTGCAGGTAAGACTTAATAAGATTGCTAAAACCATGTACCTATTGATATCCTTGGTTGTTCATCCACCCTATAGGTAGGACTTAATAAAATTTCTAAGACCAGGTACTTGTCGGTATCCTTGGTCGTAGAGCAGCGTTTCTGATAATGCATCCGAGTCTTATTAATAATAGTAAGAGCTAAAAAGAAACTTAATTCCTGAGTCTAAACATATTTCAATACATAACTTTGATATAAAAAAAAAATGAAAGGAAAGTGACAAAATAAGACGCATCTGACTATTATTGGTAGTACTTCCTCAAGTGCTCGGTGTTCCATGGGTGATGTAGCCTTTGTCCGTCAAGAGTTTCCAAGTAGTAAGTCATTTTTCTATGACAGTCGATGATCTTGTAGGGTCTTTCCCAATTAGAGCCCAGCTTACCCTGTGAGGGGTCTCTGGTGGCCGTTGTTACCTTTCTTAGGACTAGGTCCTTGACTTGAAAGTGACGAGGCTTGACCTTGGTGCAATAGTGCTTTGCCATCAAATCTTGATAGTGAGCCATCCTTTGTTCTGACGTTGCTTTGACTTCGTCAAGGAGATCAAATTGTAGGTACATCCCTTCCTCATTCTTTTCTTCATTGTGGTGGGATACTCGATAGCTAGTTAGTCCAATTCTGTTGGGATGGCTTTTTCATGTCCGTATGCAAGGCAAAAAGGTGTCTTGCCTGTAGGTGTGCAAGCTGTCATTCAATATGCTCACAGGACATCGGGTAGCTCATCTGACCATATACCCTTTGTCCCCTCAAGCCGAGTCTTGTTCATCTTGAGCAAGGATTGGTTTGTGACTTCAACTTACTCGTTGTCTTGAAGGTGAGCAGGAGAGGAGTAGTGGTTCTTGATCTCTAATTGTTGGCAAAAATCCCTGAATGCGTCATTGTCGAATTACTTTCCATTGCTAGAGACGAGGACCCTGGGGATTTTGAAGTGGCAAATGGTGCTTTTCCAGATGAAACTCCGGACATTCTTCTCCGTGATAGTGGCCAATGGTTCTACCTCGATTCATTTGATGAAGTAGTCGATCTCTACGACAAGTAACTTAAGTTGTCATATCGCAATGGGGAAGGGTCCTACTATGTCTAATTCCCATTGGGCGAATGGCTAAGGGGTGCTCATTGGTGTAAGCTCCTCAGTTGGTTGCCTTATGATGTTGCTAAAGCATTGGCATTTGTCACACGCCTTCACGTAGGACTGAACGTCCTTCTGCATAGTGGGTCAGTAATATTCAACTCGTATCATCTTGTGGACCAATGAGCATGCCCCCAAGTGGTTCTCACATACTTCCTTGTGTACTTCTTTTATGATATAGTTTGCTTCGTCGAGGGTTATGCACCTAAAATATGGACGGGAGAAACCTTTTTTGTAAAGGACATTCCCAATTATTAGAAAATGTGATGATTGCAATGTGATGATTGCACCTTCAGTCTACGAGAAGCATTGCGGTCTTCTAGCGCTGTCCTGTTCTTGAGGTAGGATACAATTGGTGTCGTCTAGTTGATCCCTAAGGGGGATAGCCTGTACCTTTACTCTGTTAATGGAAGAGGAATATTGGACAAAGGATGGTACCTGATTAGTGACGTTTGTATATTCTTTGGACGTAGCTTTGGCCAAGCAGTCTGGCTGTTCATTCTCTTCTCTTGGGACTTGTATAAACTTAGCTGAGAATTCCTCGCTCATCTTGCTTCTAACCATGCTTAAGCATTCTTTCATCAATTCCCTTTTCGCCTTGTAGTCACCATTGATGTGCCCAACAATAACGTATGAATCGCAGTGTATGATTGCCGATATCACTTCGTATTCTGCCTCATTTTTCGTTATTAAAAATTGGAGGCAGATTTCACATTTACTGTATCTCCTTCTAGTGATTGTAGCAGGGCATCAGCTCCTCTAGCCCGTTGATTAAACGAACCGTCCGTCCATATCATCCACACTATCGGTTCTACTTCCACGTCTTCTTTTATTGTGAACTCGACAATGAAATCAGCTAGAGCATGAGCTTTGATCAGAATCCTGGGTCGGTACTAGACGTCGAACTCGCTGAGTTCTACTGCCTATAGAACTAGCTATCCTGTTGGCTTCAGGTTGTTCATTGCCTTCCATAGCAGCTTATTTGTTTGGACCACTACAGTGTGTGCTTAGAAGTATGGCTTGAGCTTCCTTGAGGCTATGATTATTGTGAAAGCCAGCTTCTTCATTAAGGGGTGCCTT
This sequence comes from Castanopsis chinensis, assembly GCA_032878915.1. Taxonomy (NCBI): domain Eukaryota; kingdom Viridiplantae; phylum Streptophyta; class Magnoliopsida; order Fagales; family Fagaceae; genus Castanopsis; species Castanopsis chinensis. Next base: position 4,371,859 of record JAVQMG010000115.1, on the reverse strand, counting down.
CCTTTAACTCCCAGAACACTCGGTTAGTGTAATAGACAAGTAGCTGCACTCGGTCTTCCTTGTGTATGAGAGTGGAACTAACGGCTGCTGGGAATACGGCTAAGTAGAGGGAGAGATCTCACCAAGTTTGGATGGACTGCGCAATGGTGGGGATGTAAGGCAGGTCTTCAATTCTTCAAATGCCCCCTGGCACTCATCGGTCCACTCGAAAGCCTTCCTCAGTACCTTAAAGAAAGGAAGACGCTTATTTTTTGCCTTGGAGATGAACTTGTTAATAATTGCAAACCTGCCATTTAGGCTTTGTACCTCTTTGATGTTCTTTGGCAGAGCCATCTCTATTATAGCTTGCACCTTGTCAAGATTTACTTCCACCCTGCGCTGCAACACCATAAAGCCCAAGAACTTCCATGGTGCTATGTTGAATACATACTTATTGGGGTTGAGCTTCAAATTGTAGAGGCGAAAGGTATCAAATGTTTCTTGAAAGTTGTCTAAATGGTTAACTTCCTGTGCACTATTTACAAGCATGTCGTCTATGTACACCTCTACATTTTGGCCAATGTGCTGTGCAAACATCTGGTTTACAAGCATTGGGTATGTTGCTCCTGCATTGTTTAACCCAATCAGCATGACTTTGTCGCAGAAGAGTCCTTGGCTCGTGATGAATGAGGTCTAACTTAATCTGATTGTATTTGGCGAAAGCATCCATGAAACTCAGCAACTGGTGGCCAACCTTAGAGTCCACGAGGAAGTTAATGCAAGGGAATGGATAGCTGTCCTTTGGGCATGCTTTGTTTAGATCGATGAAGTCCACACATTCTCCATTTGTCATTTTCCTTTTTAACCATGACCACATTGGCCAACCATTTGGGGTAGTTGACTACCCTAATAAAATCTGCCTCCATCATTTTGTGAACTTCTTCGGCTATAGTTTTGTCCCTTTCTTGGGCGAAGACCCGCTTCTTATGCCGGACCGGGGGAAGGACGGGCATATGTTGAGCTCGTGTACCATGGTAATAGGATTGATCCTTGGCATGTTCTTGTGGCTCCAAGCAAAGACGTCTCGATTGTTTTTTAGGAAGAAGGCAAGCTTTTTACCGATCGAAAGGTTGGCTTGTGTGTCGATTCGAATGGTTTGGCCAGGGGTATCATCATCCTGCCTCTCTTATCCCGTACTCTATTGGGAACTTCACTAGTAGGTGGTATGTGGACATAGCCGCCCGCCATGCTTTAAGAGTGGGACGACCAATGATGGCGTTGTAAGCAGAGGAGCAATCAATGTTGAGGAAATTGACCTCCTTAGTGAGTTACTGAGGGTATGTCCCGATGGTTGCTGGTAAAGTAATAGTTCCTACGGGAAAGACTTTGGTGCCACCAAATCCTATCAACAATGTATCTAAGAATAGGAGATGCTCTCGATCGACCTTCATCTGTTGGAACTTAGGGTAATAGAGGATATCTGCTGAGCTCCCGTTATCTACTATTACCCTTATCTCTCCAAGTAGGGCTCTGGGTTTTTCCTTAGCTCGTCGGTTGGGCTTGGGATCCCTCAATAGGTTTTCTCCATTCCTGATCAACTGCTGCAACTTTCCTTGTTTGATTAAGGCCTTGATCTAGTGTTTGAGGTCGTAGCATTCAGAATTATTATGTCTATGGTCCAGGTGGAAACGACAATACTTGTTCTTGGGTCTTTTGTTTGGACCGCCCTTCAATTTTTCTGGCCAGGTTAACGCTGCGTCGTCCCTTATCTGTATAAGGACTTATTCTGGTGGGGTGTTCAAGGGAGTGAAGTTTGTTGTTCTCCTTGATGGGGGTCTTAATCTCCTGTCGTTCCTTCTATCGTTCGTTCGGGCTAACTTCCTTCCTCTATTTGGACGAGGGTCATCTTGTCTTTCTCTCTTCCTTGGCTTGTTTTCCCAGTCTATCATCACGTTTTCAGCATTTATGTATTTTATGGCTTTGTATAGCGCTTTGGCCATCGTTTTTGGGTCGTTCTTGTAAATGGAGAAGAGAAAATCTCCTCACTTCAATCCACTAGTGAAAGCAGTGACGAGGACTTTGTCGTTAGTTTCATCGATCAGGAGGGCCTCTTCGTTGAAATAGTTCACGTACAACCTTAGGCTTTCGTCTTCATATTTCTTATTGTTTAGTATGGTTGCGGAGGATCTTCTGTGTCTTTGTCCTCCAATAAAGTGTGTGACAAAGTGCCCACTAAACTCTTTGAAAGTGGAGACTATGTTTGGGGTAAGCTTGCTAAGCCATACCCTTATTGGCCTTTTCAGCGTGGTAGGGAAGGCTTTGCACATAATCTCGTCTGGAGCTCCTTGCCAGTGCATGATGGTTTTAAATGATTCCAAATGGTCAAGTGGGTCCCTTGACCCATCATATGTTTCTACTTGCGACATCTGAAACTTCGCTGGAAGGGGGAAGGAAGTCACCTTTGCAGTGAATTTGGGGAGTCAATCCGATGACCCGCTCAACCAAATTGGTAGATACTCGTGCCTTAATGGCATTCATTATCCTGTCCATTTGTATATCCTGGGCCATACGCATCGCACTGACTTCTATTTTAGAGGGACAGCTAATGTCTTCTGGATTGTCCCTTCTGCTAGGGATGTTGCTCCCTTCTTGGTCTTCCTTCTCTTGCCTGCCCCTTGTTGGTAGGTGACTACCATTTTGCTTGTCGACATCTCGCTCATCTCATGGGCCTTCCTGGCGTCGCTCATTCCTCTAGTTTAGCTATTGTTCCAACTCCTGGTTGCACTGGGTGAGTCGCTCCTGGTTTGTACCTGTATTTCCAAAGCATTGGATGGATTCCCTGTTTCTTGGTTAATGGTAGCCATTGAGCGTGTCTGGACCATGCAACACTTTTGTCTTAGAAACGGTGACATGACTAATCAGAGCTCCCTACAGACGGTGCCAATTGATGATGTGCTGAAATCGTCAGTGAGTCATAGGCTCTAAATCACTTCAGTGGGTACCTGTGTAATAAGAACAAATGAAACAAATAAAAGGCACCAGTGTGGTACCGGCCAAGAATCCTCCGAAGGTCAAGTTAGTGAATGAGAAATCTCTAAGAACTCTATAGTGAAAGAGCTAGAGATTTTATGCATACCTGAGAAGAGTGGAGGTCTAGCGCTTATATAATGGTGCGTGGTAAATTGAAATCTCTCTAAAGTAGGGATCTTTCCTTGCATGGAGAATCTGGAACTTAGGGTTTCCAAGATTTTAGGGTGTTTTTCCATATGAGAGAGATATGGGTGAGTGATGGGCTTTATCTCGCGTGTTACGCAAGATGTTTTCATGTATAGGTATTCGTAGGGACCAAGCCAAGCTGGATCCATCGGCTTCTTCTCCTCGTTAAACTCTTCACCTCGTCCAAGGGCTCTCCGTTGGTTTATAGAAGTGCCTGTTGAGTCATCATTTCAGGGTCGTTGCCATTGCTGCCGTTGCTTTGGGTCTTCCATTTGTTTTCGCAAGGCCGATGGACCCATAGAAATTGTCAGCTTCCTTGTGTGACGGGGATTAAATTTTTGTCGAAAATGCCCCCATCATTTCCATTATTATTTTTGGTTTCGGGGTGGGGGGTGGGGCACTAAGCTTATAAAATGAATTAGGGTCACTTGAATAACTTGATCTTTTGTAAAGTTGTGTTCAAATTTGTTCACTAGTTAAACGAACTACTAAATTTAAGCTTAATTTGAAAAACCCAAATTGAAGAAAGCAAAACTTAACTCACTGAGATTGTAAAATGAATGACCCTACTTGTGATGATGTTGAAATTTGTTCATGATTCCCATCTCTTTCATCCCAAATTTTTGTTTGAGGGTTTGTGAAGAAGATGGGTTTAGTTCCCCAACTATCAATTATGTTGGGTAAGAGCTGACATTTTGTATAAAGGTTGCAGATAATATTTCTCTCATAGAAGTGGATGTCAAATTTATAGAATCTATCCCAAGTGAAAGGAATATTACATATAATTGTTACAAGAAATAATAATTACATTTCGGAGTTAATAATATAATTTTTTAGGTTAACTTGTGTAAAATAAAAAAAAAAGCATTCAATCACTCATAAACAACCAGCCATTAGCAATACTAAAGGGAAATACATATTCGAATTCTGATATATGATAGCTAAATCAAAAGAATTTAGTTGCACCAATCACTTAAAAACATAAAAAGCAACATGTTGACTTATATCAGCCCATCATTACAGTAAGCAAATAATAAGGCTATATACAATTCAATTAGAATTTGAAATAATAATCTAGTTTTGCGTTATATGTCTAAATTTATATGGAGACCACATTATAATTATCAACTTAAGTTTTTCAATCTATGTGCTAGGTGAGTTTATAAGTGTAAAATACTAAGAATATAATATTAATAAACTATAAAATTAAAAAAAAATCAATCACATATACTCAATAAAAATCACTGCACGACAAAGATCACCACAGATTCTATCTTATTAAAAATTAGGAAAAAAAAATGATCATAATTAGTAATAAATATAGATAAGAATTTTAATATGTGACTAATTATCTTTACTTAAAAAGAAAACATAATTTAACTAATTATTTATATTTTTATGATAAAAATTGTGTTTAATTTTAAATGTATCTATATATATGCATGTGTTACATGCTATTTTTTTTTAAAATAACTTGAGTAATTATTTATATTTTTATAATAGTAATTATTTGTAATTATAATCCAATTTTGCACCATGTTTCTAAATTTATGTGGAGACCACACTATAATTATCCATTTAAGTTTTTTAATTTTTGTGTCAAGTGAGTTAATGAGTGCAAAATATTAAGAATATAATATTAATGAACTATAAATTTTTTAAAAAAAAAATCAGATATACTCAATAAAAATCACCGCACAACAAACATCACCACACGTTTTATATTATTAAAAATTAGAAAAAAAATAATCGTAAGTAGTGTAAAGACACAAAGCTAGCCTTGGGCCCAAATGCGTGACCAGGCCGGCCCAAATGGCTTACACAATAGAATTTGTAGAGAGTGGGCTTAAGGCCTAAACCTCTTGGGGCCCTGGAAAGCTATGAGGGAAGGGTTAAGTCCGTTGTTGGCGTGTTAGGGGTTGGAGGAGTGTTTCTGCCTTTCCTCGGACGGGGGCCGAGAAGCTTATGTTCAGGCTTTCCTTCTATTATCTGGGGAGAGAGAGAGAGTTTTCTTTCCTTAGAGAAAATCTAGATCCTTTTCCTTTGGTTCACCCTTCTCTATTTATACTTCCCATTTCTGGTTCCCATCTGTCATTTCCCTGAAAACGCTCCCCAATGCCTATAAGGCTGTCCTCCGTCCTCTTAGAAGTCATTTCTCCATTAATGCGGCCAGGCGGGTAGGTGAAAGGCCTTTAATGCGGTGGCAGCAGCTTTATGCAGTGCATGTCTCCCTTGTCTCCCTCCTCGACGTTTCATTAAGGCGTGGGATGACTCGTTGATCTTGAGGAGCTCTTCCCTAGACGTCGAGCTACTCTCTTCTGTCCCTGACTCTCATGTTCGAGGAGACATTCTCCTCGAATCCTCATCCAACAGGCTGGTGGTCTGGTTGGCGGGCCTTTGGGCCCTAGTTTCAGGAGGCCTTGTTCACGGCTCACGGCCCCTTTAGCGGAGTCCACGTCCTCGGACCAGGCCCTAGGCCTATATGGTGCTTTGACGCTTTTACCCCCCACAAGTAGTATTAAATTTAGGTAAGAATTTTAATATGTGGCTAATTATATTTACTTTAAAAAATTAATTTGACTAATTATTTATATTTTTATGATAAAAATTGTATTTAATTTTAAATGTATCTATATGTATGCACGCGTTACATGCTATTTTTTTTATAAAATAATTTGACTAATTATTTATATTTTTATAATAAAAATTAATTGAAATTATAATCCAATTTTGCATTATGTGTCTAAATTTATGTGGATACCACACTATAATTATCCACTTAGATTTTTTAACCTTTGTGTTAAGTGAGTTAATGAGTGCAAAATACTAAGAATATAATATTAATAAAATATTAAGAAAAACCAGTCACATATACTTAATAAAAATCATCGCACAACAAAGATCACTGTACGTTTTATATTATTAAAAGTTAGAAGAAAATTATCACAAGTAGTATTAAATTTAGGTAAGAAATTTAATATGTGACGAATTATGTTTATTTAAAAAATAATAATTTGACTAATTATTTATATTTTTAAGATAAAAATTGTGTTTAATTTTAAATATATCTATATATATGCATGTGTTACAAGCAATTTTCAAAAAAATAATTTGACTAATTATTTATATTTTTATAATAAAATTAAATGAAATTATAATCCAACTTTGCATCATGTGTTTAAATTTATGCGGGGACCACACTATAATTATTCAATTAAGTTTTTTAATTTTTGTACCGAGTTAATGAGTAGAAAATACCAATAATCTAATATTAATGAACTATAAATTAAAAAAAAAAAAAAACTAATCACATATACTCAATAAAAATCACCACACAACAAAGATACATTCTATCTTATTAAAAATTATAAAAAAATGATCATAAGTAGTATTAAATTTAGGCCAGAATTTTAATATGTGACTAATTACATTTACTTTTAAAACATATAATTTGACTAATAATTATATATTTTTATGATAGAAATTGTGTTTAATTTTAAATGTATCTATATGTATGCATGCGCTACATGCTATTTTTTAAAAATAATTTGACTATTATTTATATTTTTATAATAAAAATTATGTTTAATTTTAAATTTATTCATGCATTTACATGGGTTACATACTAGTTTTAACTTAATGAGAAAGTCTAAACAAAATCTCACAACATTTCCTCATTATCTTTTATATTGAGTTGTGGTGGGCCCTAGTAATTTTTTTTTTTAAAATTTTTGTTTCATTTTATTTTGACATATCATAGTTTGACCCCTCACTTGTAAAAATATTGTGAAATTTTATTGTGGGATAGAAGAACTCTATAAAATGAGGGACCAAATTTGACTTTCTTTGCAAAAGAGGAATGCTATGCCTATTATATGTAGGGCTCTCCAACTCACCTGACCCCAAACAGCCCGTACCCGACCCACTTCCACCCGATCTGACTGCTTCAATGGTTGGACGCAGGTCCTGTTCTCCAAAACCCGACGCTGGTGGGTTGGTTTCGAGTCCCCTCCTTCAAAACCTATGAAACCCGACCCGCCCAAAGAGCATGAACATTCTGGCAAATTCTCTAGCTTTTCGACAAGATTTCAGCTTGATTTCACAGATTTCGTCAACCAAAACAATCAGATCCGACCATATTTGGTGAGATTAGGCAAGATTCGAGGAGATCTAAGCTTATTTCGGCAAGATCTCGACCATACTTTGTGAAATCCGACGATATTTGAGGAGATCCAAGCTGATTTCGGTGAGATCTCGACCATATTTGGTGCGATCCGGTGAGATTCGAGGAGATCCAAGCTTATTTCGGCGATTTTCAGTGCAAATGTACTGAGTTTTTGCAGATTCTGGCAAGTGTTTTGAAAATTCTGGTGACGTTTGCAGAATCCGACGACTTTCTAAATCGACCGAACACTACCCGAACCCGAACCCAAAACCGACTCGACTGATTGACGTTGGCGGTCAGTTACGGGTCCCTCTGCCTTCCACCCAATGTCAGCAGATCGGGTCTGGGCTGGGTAGAAAATCGACTGGGCCTGACCCATGGACAACCCTAATTATATGGTCATCAGGTTGGGGCCCAGCCCATTAGCCTTTGTTGGGCCGAAGACCAAATCAAAGGCTTTGGACTTACTTAGTAATCAACCCAGCCCACACCAACCATTCGAGCAGATATAAATAGATAGTGCCTTAGGGGAATCACTTGTCGAGCACCATTTGTTGTCAGGTGCAAGTTTCAAAAAAATTCTCAAAATATCCCACTTAATTAGGAATCTTGAACAAAGGTGAGGATGAAACATCATCAGTGAGACCCCACTAGAGGTGCACTATAAAAGGGACACATAAACGAGGCAAAGGATCATTGCGTAGGCCTCAGTACCTCCACTTGGGCTGCTGGATTGGCTCTTAGGGACCTTCCCATTGTAGAAAATTCCCTACCCATCCAACAAGTAAATTAGGAGCCCAACCCAAAATTATCGAGCGTCTTAGGTTTGGCGACTATACGTACAATATTTTCACCACAAATGCCCATAATATTTTTTTTCTACTAGCAATAACCCATAATAACATGTCACGTAAAACTTACAATTTATTATGAAAATATTATAGGCATAACACTTTTTTCTACAAAATCTAAAACCTTGACGAGGAAAAGAGTAAATTTTGATTATTATTATTTTTTCTTAGTAGTTTTTGAATTTTGCATTTAAGTAAGTAACTGCATTAACTCATGCAAAATTTTGCAAAATACAAAAAATATTCCATTTTACATATTTTGAGCAAAAAAACACTCATATCAATGGGTATAAAATTGTGCATAAATGCACTAGTGTTACAGTAACCGTGTATATATGCACGGTTACTGTAGCTCATGCATTTAATATTTTAGTATTTTTTGGTAGTGTTGGGTATGTGAGAGAGAGAGGGGTAGTGAGTGAGGAAATAATAAAAAATTTAAAAGAATAAATATTTTAGTAAATAGATGTGTAGAATAAATAGACTGATGTGAGTGTTTTGTAAAAATAAGTGTGTAAAATAAAAATAAAAAAGTAGTTTTTTTTTTTTATATATAATAGACGAAAAGTTTACATGAGCTGAGGATGCTCTAAGAGCAACCACATCAGTTGCTCTATCTTACACATCTATTTTTACACTAAAAACCTACTTTTTCTATTTTACACATTCATGTTTACAAAACACCCACATCAGTTCATCTATTCTATCACATTTTTTAATTAAATAATCAATTTCCTCAGTTTTTTAAATAATTCTCTCAACTTCCCGGATATATATACGCGGGCTCTCTCTCTCTTCGATCCACGAGCATGAGCTCCGATTCGATCCACGAGCTCCGATTCGATCTACGATCCACGAGCTCCGATCCACAAGCAAGACCCACGAGCTCCGATCATTCCACAAGCATTGATCAAGCACCGATCGTTCCGATCAAGCGCCGATCTGTGTTTGTGTATCTCTGTTGTTGTTGTTGTTTTTTTTTTTTTTTAGCAAGTGTATCTCTATATGGATGTGTTTGTGTGGGGGTGTGTTTTTTGTGCATTTGAGGAAAAAGAAGAAGATGAGCAGTTATTGGGTTTATTGAGCACAGAGAAGAGAGAAAAAAAAGGAGCGAACAGGAAATTATAAAATAATGGAATAAACGAGTTACAGTAATTGTGTATGCACAATTTTACACATTTTTACACTCACTGATGTGGGTGTTTTTTTGCTCAAAATGTGTAAAATTGATAGTTTTTTTTATTTTAGAAACTTTTACGTGAAGTGGTGTGAATACTCTGAGGGATGTGAATTGGGAATTTGGGATCTTGGAGAGAGATGATAATTTTGGCAGGGTGTAGGTTGTCGTGTATACGCAGCAATAGTACAGGTGCGTCAAGCTGGGGGAAGCGGCGGAGGGGTACCAAAATAGGCGTAGTTTGTTGGAATTAGATGGGAAGCATGCATCAGCCATCAGCTTTGATGGGGGAATGGACCCTCACAGATCTAAATAAATCTGCAACGAAATGACCGGCTTTTAGGCACCTACATGAGATTGAGAGTAAAAATTCACTGGGAATTGAAAGCCGGAAGCTAATCTTTTCTTTTTTGTTTTCTTCCTCTTTTTCCTCGAAGTTTCTCCCTATGCATGCAACATTGCAACATTGCAACGCGAAAAACAATATTTGATGCTTCCCCTGGATTGTACACCAACTAAGGCAAAGCACAGACCTACGTACATTTCACTTGTCGCTATCAGAATCCAATTCACACCAGAGCGAAAAAGGGATTCATTCTTTTGCTTGGACTAATAAATCGTCGAGTCTTTAGTGTAAAGACTTAAGAGATTCTAGAATAACAAAACCTGACGAACATGTATTTATTGATTACAGTTCCAATGGAGGACATCTATTTAAAGGCCTAGTGTACATGCAAGCATGTAGATTCCAGTTCTACTATGCCTTTGTGCTTCAATTCAAAATAAAAGCCGATAGGTAGACAAATGCAATTAAAGAAACAACCGTACTATTGGATTTAGGCATGCAATTAAAGATTCTACTATGCCTTAGAGCCATTTAATTAAGTTCAGTTTTTTGCCGTTCAGTTTGATTGAATTAAAGAAATAATCGTACCATTGGATTTAGGAATAAAGAAACAATAATCAGATCAAATTAATATAATCGAAGGTAGAAAGCAGTACGTTATTTTTCCATTGTCGATTTGTTATTAGATATACATCTGGCAGAGCAATTAACAACGGGCACCAGTGGTCTAGTGGTAGAATAGTACCCTGCCACGGTACAGACCCGGGTTCGATTCCCGGCTGGTGCAATATTTAGTATTACATTTTTAGCTTTCGCATACAGTTAGAAATTTTAGCATTTTTTATTTTGCTCTCTCTCTACTCACCAGCCCTCGAACCCAAGGCTTGGTACTTGTAATAAGTATACAAACCATTGAGCTACTTTGAGAGCCGGTAGAAATTTTAGCATTTTAAGCACTCTCAATATAGGTTTGTTCAGTTACAATTGGAAGAAATAGATGAATGCACCCCTCACAAAGCTGATCACACTTAGAAATTTTAGCATTTTTTATTTTGCTCTCTCTCTACTCACCAGCCCTCGAACCCAAGGCTTGGTACTTGTAATAAGTATACAAACCATTGAGCTACTATGAGAGCCAGTAGAAATTTTAGCATTTTAAGCACTCTCAATATAGGTTTGTTCAGTTACAATTGGAAGAAATAGATGAATGCACCCCTCACAAAGCTGATCACAATCTTTCTCTCATTATTCTTTATTTGCAGCATTATTCAGAAGAATCAATAAACATAGCGATTGAATAGGACACAAAGATTGGTTCCAGCATTTGATACTAGTAGTCTTGAAACTTGATTACTAAGAAGCACTCCTGTCACTAAATTTATGTGAGGTATACTTCATGAAGTCCTCGCAAGCTTGCAAAACCAAGCGATGGTCTTCCCAATCATCACGGTAAGACTCTGGTCGAGCACGTCTGTTCTTGCTACTGGTATTGTACATTTGCACTCTCCAATCTTCATTTTCAGGACATCCACAATGAGCCGCAAGCCAATTGTTGTACTCAAACTGCAAAATTAGATCCAATGTATTTCTGAATATAATGTAATATACAAAACTAGACGTAATTAGGTTTGATTGCCTTCACTGGCCAAATAAATTTATCATTGTCCAACTCAGCTGGTCTTCTACTATTAATCAAGAAAAATTTTCCTAAACACATTATCTTGTAAAGGTCAGTATTCAGACCCCCTTATCTTCTTTCATTGTGTTGGTGCGGCATCATTTAACAACATTTTGTATTGAAATGGCCGTTAGCCACCATACTTCACGTGTGCAGAAACCCATGGACAGCCCTAGCATGAATTGACTTGCCACATAATCATTTTGCATCCATTATATGACCGGAAGGGATTTTTTAAAACAATTTTTGAAAGAATAGGGACTAAAGTAATACATTTTAAAGTATAATGATGATTTTGAAACAGATGCCAAAGGTTGATGACCAAATTTGCAATCTAACTGTAAATAAACAATAATTCTAGAGACATAGCTTTCTCACAATTTTTTTTCATAATTGCTAAGGTGGAAATTTAATAGTAGATAATAAAGTGATGTCAATATATGGTGGGCCATGTGAAAATCAATAACAACTTGCCACCTCAAAAAAGGTTGTGCTTGTATCATGACATATAAATCAATAAATAAATCAAAATCCAACATATGGACCTGAGGAGGCCAAATTTACCTGACTGCTACCCATGTTATGAGTATATCGCTTAGGCACACCAGAAGCTTCAAGTGATGAGTAGAAAGCTTCAACATCTTCCATCATCTTCTCTTGCGTTGGAAGTGCAGATCGGTTAGACAAAACACCAGCTATCCACTTGCTTTGGAGTTCAAACATAGGGAAAGGAACAACCTGGCACAAACAACATATAAAGTTCTACTTCCGCCATTTGATAAGATTAAATTAAAGATCCAACCAAAATAAGGGAATACTATTATAAGTAGGGATAAACCTTCCATGGTAACCCAACAAATGAAAGGCATGGGGCCAGTGCTGGTGGGAAAACATGCTTGTACAGTGGCCCCACACGGTTGTCATCCACATTCACAATGCCATTGGTTTCAAGAAAAGGAAAATGATACTTGTACCTAAAGAAAAATAAACAACTTATTATTACTTTGATTTTCTGTATCGTGTTTGGTTCATTCATGAATTTTGCATTCAATAAGAAACTTTGTTTAAAAATATTTTGGTCCTAAATCCAAGCTAAAGCCAAATTAATGGAGCATGCAGCATACCCTGTGCAGTGTAGAATGATGTCAGCATGGACAAATCTCCCATCTTGGAAAATCACAGTTCCGTCTTTACGCACACTTTCTATCTACATCAATCTGATTTAGATTAGAGCTTCATATTAAACTTTTCATAGAATCAAATCAATTACTTGATGGACTTATCATGATAGCCATCAAATTCTCACCAGGGGTAAGGACTATTACCATGGGATGAAGCCACATATTATCATAGCCAGACTGCTCTCCAGATGTTTCATCTGCAACACTTCTAGCAGCTACATGGACTTCTTTGGCAACTCCTGCTATGTCCCGAGAAATGTCAACAGCACTTGCTGAACTCCCTATCAAGACTACAACCTGCATGATGCAGGACATAGGTAAGGTATGCGTGGGAGGTACAGGGACTTTATATAAATTGATGAGAAGTGAGTTGTTGTTGCCAATTACTTTATGATTTTGGTAACATCTCAATGAAAACTTTTTTTGGGGGGGGAGGGGGGGTGGGAGACTTCGCTGATTCCATTCAAATGTGTTGTTCAAGGCTTACTAAAGGAATGTTATGCCACAAAGATTGATTGATCTTAATCAATAAACCTTCTAAAAACCAGAACCATATAGTACTTGCCAAGGAGAAATTTGTTTTTAGATCTTACATATATTTTATATCATCCTTCTTCATTGTAATTTGTAATATATTAATGATCAGATGTATGTTTAGTTAAATCACTCATATTTGTCTACAGAATCCCTAATTCAAATGTATAACAATTCAGTACAATATTCCTTTTCTTAAAAATAAATCCCTTTTTCTGTCCCAGCATTCATAAAATATTCTGGCATCACATTAGTAAAGTTTTTACGAGGTTTCAACACATTTGTAGGTTTCTCCAAATATCAAGTTAGTACAGTTTTCTCTGTTAAGTGAATTCACAGAATTTCTATAGCTAAATGTCTTATGTACTCGTGGGGTTATTGTCAGTCCAAACTCCGGTTTGTTGCAATATAGAACATCCCATTAAACTTGGAATTTGGGGAGCTAAACAGGGGAGGCTTTTTCTTCTATAAAGATAAATAGATACAAGCTCTGCAATTTATACAATGACATAAGATATGCCTCCAATGGAGACTAGAGAGGATGAAGGTGAATCAGATAATAAAATGTGTCAATGCAGATGCAGTCCAACAAAGAATTATGGTCCCCCTAGTCCTAGAACAACCATAATAGGATTGTCATCAGGAATGTGAGTCCTCATCCTAATCTAACTCTTGACATAAGTAACAATCTTGTTCCACTAATGTCTGCAAACTTAAAATAAGTCAAAACGATTCAGTGATTGCTGGACAAAACTCAAAGAGAATAACCAGGCAATTGCTGATTGAAACATGATGAAGATGACGTTGATTAGTAATGTTCACATTTATGTCAAGTGAGCAATTGCTTTGCACGCGTTTACTCATACAATGATCTCCCGGATAAAGACCTAAGCTGTAACGTGAAAAGCTCGTCACTATTAAAGGTCCTATAGCTACTTTCTTAACTGTTGGCGATGGTAAATTGTAAAAGCTCGTCCTTTTTTTTTTTTTGGGTTGGATAAGTGAATTGTGGACCAAAAATGGAGGGAGAATCAAGAATGAGAGATTAGCATGGTCCCCTCCACACTCCCTCCATCGATTGTGTAAATCTAAGTAATAATATGGAATATGCAGCATTGCAAGTAAAATTTTATTCCAATTCCAAACCGGTCACGTACTTGATCTCGAAAAGGCTCAGGAACACGATAATTGTGGCTATGCATTTGCTTCCCCGGCCACTCATTTATTCCTGCCACAAACACACAACAAACATTAAAACAACGACCTTTTCAATATATTCACTAATACTGAGAACTGACTAAACTCAATTTTTGATGTTACAAATTAAGTACCGGGAATTTGGGCCACACGAGGTTCGGTGTAGTGGCCGTTACATATTACAACGGCATCGAATGTCTCCGTTTCATCTTTGCCTGACCTCTGTTTTGATTTTATTTTCCATTTCTCCTCCTCCTCCTCCTCCACCTCCAATCTCACGCGTACTACCTCCGTTTCAAACCTCACCAACTCATCAATCCCGAACTCGCGCGTGAAGTCCTGCAGATACAACAGAACCTCTCGGTGACCCGGGTACCGTCTCGGGTCTCTGTCCGGGTCGTCTTTGGCCACGAACGGGTAGCACCGGAAGCCCATGCACTCTCGGGGGAGGTTGGTGCGGAGGGACTTGTAGAGGCTAGAGTGGATCGTGGTCCGAGCCGGGTCAAATCCAACCGGGTCGGATTCGATTTTCGGGGTGTAGACCCAGGTGCCACCAACCTGGTCGCCTCGTTCGAAGACAACTACGCTGTGGCCCTCGCGGCGGAGCTCTAGGGCAGTTACTAGGCCTGCGGCGCCGGCGCCGATCACGGCCACATGGCGAGATGTGAGTGGCTGTGGTATGGGCAGGTGGCAAGGCATTTGAATTGTCGTTGGCATATTTTGTTTTGCCGTTTTATTTATGATAGTAAGAATATGAAAGAAAGAAGAGAGGTAGAGGGAGAGCTCGCTAACTGTGCAATGCTGTTGTTTTTAATTGAGTGAGAATGACGGTTTTGGAGTCGTTAGTTTGTTTGGGGAATACACGGTCGTCATGTGGATCATGTTACAGGCATGTAACTTGAGCAGGAAAAGAAAATTCACAATTCGCAACTGCTTCACCGACCGTCCATGTTCATTCTTTTATTTTTTAATTTTTTTTTTTGCATATATATATATATATATATATGTATATATAATTTTAATCCTACCCTTGTTGGTAGTAAATTGGGCCCGCATTATTTTTAATTTGTAGGCAATTTGGTAAATATCTTGATATTGATTAGCAGGGAGAGAGGGAGCATAAGCAATTTACAGTAATAGATCTGGAAAATATTTTTTTTTTTTTTTTTAAATTTTAGATTTGAAATATTGATTGATAGTCATAGATGATGTCCAAACATGCTCGATTGGGTGTTCTTGTTTGTCTGGTTGCCAAGAAACCCCAAGAAAAGTTGGAGATTTTTTTTATAAAATTTTTTATTTATAAATTCTCACCCATTCAAATTTTTTTTTTTTTTTTTTTTTCCTTCGGGAGATGGCTTTTTTTATATTATATTTTTTATTATTAAAATTTTTGATGTGACCATTTTAATAGAATTAAATATTTTTTATTATTTTATTAACCATGTGCAACATATGCATACTATTTGCCACATAAACATTTTTCGTTAGCAATAGTGAACTAAATATGACTATCTTCAATTTGTCCATAGTGCCTTCTAAAGGCAAAAATATTAACTCAATGTGAGAAGGCACTCCACTCAAGAGGTCGCCAATGGGTAAGAAGGTTGCCCATCAGGGAAGCACCTGATGGATAACCCCTCAACACTTAGAGATTTTCAAAATAAGTTTATATCTAGAAACTTATAACCTAGTCTGCATTCTACTATTCCAAATAATAAGCGAAATCCTCACTCATTGCTCTAACCTCCCATTATGTTCTTAATTTTCAATAGCAGTTATAGAAGATAAGGTTGAGTCTTCTAACTTCTATAGCAGTTATAGAAAATAAGATTAAACTTCTTAACTTCTATAGCAATTGTGAAAGTTAAATTTGAACTTTCTAACTTCCACAAATATTGGGGAAGTTATTAAATAAGTAACTATTCCAAAACTCACTATATAAAGACTCATCCACATCCAGTGAAAGTAAGTTTTTCACTGCTCCTAAAAAATTGGAATTCTTGAGTTTTAGAGAAAAAACTAATTTAAGCATTGGAGGGTTCTTGGCCGGTTCACTCCAGTCTCCTTTGATCTTGTGTCCTTCTCTTTTCTGGCTTTCCAAGCAATCATTATCCCATTGAAACTTAGAGCATTCAACCTACTGACATCATCAGTTAGTAAATTAACAGTAGGAACTAAATTAATTGTAAGTTAAAAATAACAGAGTTTAAATGGAGTATTACCAAAATGAATTGAAGGGATTAAATTCATTATATTTTTAAAATGTAAGGATCAAAATTATATTTTCCTTTTTATTCTTATAATTTTTAATTTTTTTCACTTTAATAATTTTTATTATAAAAAACAACAACAACAACTTTTTGTATCATCCACTAATATTTTTTAATTATTATTTTATACAATGGAAATCTCTCAATGAGATATTCATTTCGGTATAATTTTAAACTAATATTGATGCCTTTAAAAGATGGGTGGAAGGATGCAAATAATTACTTAATAATGAATAAGCCTAATTGGGAGACCTAACATATTATCTTATCTTATATTTTATTATTATTAAAATTGTTGATGTGACCTTGAAAACAAATATAGAAATTTATAATTGTATACGCTACATCATGTGAGAAACCTAACAGATTATCTTTCTGCTCTCTTTGTATAAAAAGACTAGCCTAGTGGGATTTGGTCGGTGAAATACTTGGTCCTTATGTGTGCAAATTGAGGGAAAATGTGAAAGTGTAATGTAATTACCAGTTTTCCCTCCCCTTAATGTTTTTTTTTTCGGTTGTTGTTGTTGTTGTTGGGGTAAATAGGGATAGAAATTTATTGAGAGTGAACAAAGGGAGGGCATGGAGTAACATGCCCATTAGCATCAACAAGAGCCCAAAAGGCAATAAAGTTGATAAGTTAGGGTCCCAAGTCCTACAAACGGAGGCCCAATGAGCTAAATTATGGGCTAAACAATTGTTAGCACTAGGAAAAAAGAAAGAAAAAATACTTAATAAAATTACAAAGTTCTGGATCATAAATTACGCTCAAGGCCCAAATTCATTGGGTCTCGAGTTTTATTCATTAACCCATGTCGATGAGTACAAAATTGGGTGACGAGTACAATTAAATTTTTCAAAAATATCCAATTTAATTTTAATTCATACCCAAAAAGACGATGTACATCCCAAAATTATAGTTCAAGCTAATAGTTCATTCCAATCTTTGGTTCCTTTCACAAAATTATAGTTCAAGCTAATATCTCATTTCAATATCACCGACTAAATCAAATAAATGTTTAATACATATTTTCCATATGGAAGAAAGTCTAGATTTTTCCCCTCTAAAATAGTCTTATAAATCACAATGTATAGCGAGTTAGGGGAGATTTCTGTAAACTAACTTAAAAGTAAACTTTGTTCTTTAATTAAAGACTTTCAATAAAATTTAATTAAAAACTCCTGTAAGGACCAAAAATCCAATTAGGTATTAAAGCCCACTTAAAATTAGAAGTGGATCTAATCACTCAAAGCCCAAAACAAAGAATTTGTAAAGAGGGAACAAAACAATAGGAAAGCTGTGTCCTAAGGATTCCATTCAACATAAAAGGAGTAAGAAAACACCCTTCCACAGGCTTGCCCGAGAAGGAATCTATTACATTCAATTATTACTGTTCATTCAATTCTTAGAATCGTGTTCCTCTCTCCCACACTAGCCTCTTTCATCCCTATTTATACTCCTTCCTCCTTGCATCTCCAATGTCAATCTCCCACCTAAACCCTTTCTCATGTTGACACTTGTCCGATTGCTTGTAGAAGGTGGTGGAAAGAAATTGCCTAGCTGTGATTTGCACTGTTCAAGTTATTTCCACATCAATGCAGCTGATAAAGCTGCTGTTCATCATTTAATGAGGTCAGAAAACTAGGTGCAGAGCTTTCAATGCGGAGTCCACATGCTGTCTACCCCCAAACTAGATATTTTCTCTCTCTGTCATCTATCCTCAGTCTACTCTTTGTACTTTTCCATGCAATCTTGTCCTTAGGTCCTCGGCCCTCATTCCAACTAAGATCTCTTTCGACCCTTGATCTTCATCCTCGGTCCTTGGCCCTCCACAACTCCAATCCCTTTCTTATTTTAAAAAATAGTTATATAAAAAAAAAGTAACAACACCATCCCTTCCCCTTCCCCTCCCCCTCTACCCAATCACAATTTAGAGATAAAGAATCACATCCATCGAATAAATATGTAAACTAAGATGCACTACAGATTTTTTTTTTTTTTTTTTTTGTCAAGATTCTTTTGGTGAAGCCAGGTAAATATCTGGAACAACATGTAAAACAAGGCACTAGCGATCTAGTGGTAAAATAATAGCCTACCAGTTTGCCAAGGTACAAAGCCAGGGTTCGAAAGGACACCTGGTCTGATCATCCACATTCCACAGGCATATACGGACATGGGTAACTCATGCAGCAATACATGAATTGTACTAGTGAGTGGCCTATAAACAAATGCATGGTTTTAAAATACTTAGAGGTTTTATAAGCAATCTCAATCTTGGTTTATTCAGTTTCAATTCAGGGAATATAGAAGAATACGCAGTATACACCCCTCACAAATACCTGATCACAATCTTTCTCACATTATTCTTTTATATACAGTATATCTCAATCTTGGTTTATTCAGTTTCAATTCAGGGAATAGCAGAATACACCCTTAATTCACAAATACCCTGTCACGATCTTTCTCATTTTATTCTTCATTTACAGTTACTCAGAAGAATGAATAATTAGAGGAATGCAAGAGGGCACAAGGGAAGTCTTGAAACTCGATTACTGAGAAGCACACCTGTCACTAATAAGCTTGAAAAATCAAGTGATGATCGTCTCATTCATCACGGTAAGAGTCACGTCGAACACGTCTGTTCTCACGATTGGCATAGAACATTTGCACTCTCCAATCTTCACTTGTAGGACATCCACACTGAGCCTCAAGCCAATCGTTGTAATGGAACTGCAAAATGACATCCAAAGTATTTTCTGAACATAATAAAATTAATATTAAGGTATAAGAACTAGAGGAATGAAGTTTGGTTGCCATCACTAGCCGAATAAATTTCTCCTTGTCCAATTCAGATAGTCTTCTAATATTAATCAAGGAAAAATTTCCTAAATGCATATTATTTAATTGGTGCAAGTCAGTGTAAAGACACCTTTATGGTCTTTTTTTTTAAAATTTTTTTTAGATAGTTAAAAATATACCGCTAATCTCGTAGCTTGAACATTTTACATTTTAGATTCTAAACATTTTGTACATGTTAAGGTGCCAAACCCTTATGGCCTTTCATTATGCAAGTGTGGCATCGTGTAACACTTAAATTGACAATAGGTCATTTTACACCATACTTGGACACAATTTTTTTAAAAAATTGTAAATTTAGGAGTGAACACCTGTATATGTTTGCTTAGAGCAACACCAAGTAAGAGAAAACAAAACCTCCAACACTAGACGGTTGAAAAAATTTAAAGAGATTTTATTCATCAATCAAACTGTAGTTTATGTCCTAGTACAATATTGAGTATATAAAGAACTAGTGCTAAACCCTAGTTCTACTAACATAAGAAAACCTTTGGTTCTAATTCTAATTGACTATGGAATCCTAATTTCAAATGACTTAAGAAATCCCAATTAGAGAATTACACTAAACACCTTGACTCTAGGAAATTAAGTAAAAAGAGTAATAAACCAAATTAACTTCTAATATCTAAAATAAAACACAATTGATCAATAGAAAATCAATCAACTCCAAAAGTAATAAAACTAAATTAAAATAAATACTTCTTTGCGATTCATCAGGTAGGCCCTTTACTGGCCAAATTTACCTGAGTCCTCTCCATGTTAAGAGTGTATTGCTTAGACACATCTTTCATCATCTTCTCTTGTTATGGAAGCTCAATTCGGCTAGACAAAAGACCAGCTATCCACTTACTTTGGAGTTCAAACATGGGAAAAGGAATAGCCTGGCACCAATCAAATATAAAGATTTACTTCC
Organism: Castanopsis chinensis; assembly: GCA_032878915.1. Classification (NCBI taxonomy): domain Eukaryota; kingdom Viridiplantae; phylum Streptophyta; class Magnoliopsida; order Fagales; family Fagaceae; genus Castanopsis; species Castanopsis chinensis. The sequence continues at coordinate 4,351,495 of JAVQMG010000115.1, read as the reverse complement.
ACAATTAAGATTAAGCAAAAGATCAAACTAAAGTCACTATCTCTATACTCTATAGCAGTGATCTCTAGAAGACGAATGATCAAAGAGAGACGAATCAAAGGGAAAAGGCTAGTCAAGACAAGCCTAAAAGCCCCACAATCGCGGGGTACAAATAAACCAACGTGGATGCGATTCCCACCAGAAAACTCAAGAAATACTCCTAGCCTAGCAAAGAAGAAGGAAACAGAGGGAGTTTCCTTCCTAATGAAAGCAAAATCAACCCTTTGTTGCTACAGAAATGGAAAATCCCCTCTCTTGGTGCGTCTCTCTACCTCTTCATTAAACTAGTTGTTTTAACTTTAATGTTGCCTAATTTTTTTTTATACTTGTTTTGCAGTTTCTAATCGTCCCTTGTTGGAAGAATGTTATCAGGGACGAGTTCAAGTTGCCCTTGAGTTTTCCTTCACAATCGACAACTTTGACGAGCTAGTTGATCCTCGTCGCTTATACAAGTGTTGTCTTGGACCCGAGCCTTCTGCATTTGTTTTGAAGAAGATTGCACAAGAAGAGAAAAGCAGGTTTAACTTATTGTTCTTTCTTATTTCCTCTTTCTTCATAGGATCTCATCTTTTTAACCTTCTTTCTTGCAGAAATGGCTACCAGGTATAGCAAAGATAAATACGCTCGTGTGAAGAACTTAAAGAACAAACCTTTCTCTCATCTTACTCCTGGATTGAAGAAACACAAGTTTAATGAAGGGAAGGACGAGAATCTTGCCCCCTGTCTTTTTTTGGTACCCTATCTTCTCCTACACTTTCCCTCGAGATGATGACCTTCACTCCACCGACCACATGTTCCAAAGGGAAGGGTAAGGTTGGCAAGAGTGTCTGGGAAGACCCTACTACAGCCCTTGGACGAGATCACAACTTCATCACTGACGACAAGCTTAAAGGTCACTTGTCCATTCTTTCTCACAAATTGGTCAGCTGTCATATTCATAAACTAGTGCATGTATTTTATTCAGCTATTCTTTATTGCTCATTATGTATCTACACTTGTTAAAATTTCTAACCCATCCTTTGTTTTTTAGGTTCTTGGTGAGTCCTTACACTTAACGATGGATCACCTGAACATTGAAGAAAAGGTAGTGGTGGCCAACTCTAAGGTTGAATTAATTAAGGCCAAGAGCTTGAAGTTGAGGAAGGATCTGATCGAGGCTATGGACCAATTGATGAAGGCCAAGGAGAAGGTGAAGGAACTGAAAGACGCGCTGAAGGTTGAGAAGAAGCTTGTCATTTAGAAGGCCGAAGAAGTTTAAGTTGCCCTTCTGAAGACGGACGAGGAACATGAGAAGGTGATAGCCAAGTTTCTTGAATCTGACTGCTTCTCTGATCTTCAGTTCATGCAATACTTCAAGGGCTTCGAGCTTCTTTGTAGGTGGATGATAAAGCACCACATCCAAGTTGCGGATTTTGCAAACCTGGACTTTAAAGCTATTGATACCGAGATCCTTGCAGACGAGGCCAATAAGGAGGAAGGTGAGACTATTGCTGAAGCTACTGATGTTGTTGAAGGAGATGGTGTTGTTACAGGTGGTACCACTGTAGAAGGAGTTACGGACAAGGCTCGTATGGACGTGGGCCATGTTGAGGAGGTTGTCAGTGCTCCTTGAAGAAAAATTCTTTTTAAGTAACTTCATTTTGCTTTAACTTAAAAACCATGGATGCCTCCTGTTTTGAGGTTTTTAACTTAGAAACAATGGGTGCCTCCTATTTTGAGGCTTTTGTTTTAGAAACAATGCATTTGTTTAGTTTTACTCTAGTTTGAACTTTGAAGTTCTTTTACTTATGATTTATGCTTGCTACTTATAATCTTGCTTATGATTTTTACTCGTCACTTGATTCTTCATCATTTTCTGTAATTTCAACTCGTCGTTAGAGTTATTATCATGCTTATAATTTTAACTTGTCATTTGTGTTTTTACCATATTTTATGATTTTTAACTCATCATTTGAGTTATTACCATGTTTATGATTTTAACTCGTCATTCGAGTTCTTATCATAATTTGTGATTTTAACTCATCGTTTGAGTTATTACCATGATTATGATTTTAACTCGTCATTTGAGTTTTTACCATATTTTGCCATTCAAGTTCTTACCACGTTTGAGATTTGAACTCATCGCTTTGTTTCGGGTACTTCCTTTTCGTCTTTGAAATTAGTCTTGAAACTTTGTCAAATCTTATTTAAAAAGGAATTCCTTAGAGAGCCTTATTATTTCATGCATCCTCATACATGAGGGAATTACAAGGAAATAACTGAAAATAACTTAATCCAAATACTTGAAGGAAAAGAAATATTCATAGAAAAACAATGAAATCTCACTTATTAAACTAGGATCTCTCATTAATAGTACTTCTTGAGATGTTCCACGTTCCAGGACGTGGCAGTGGCTTGTCTTCCAAATCCTTTAGGTAATAGCTTCCTCATCTGGAGTAATGGACGACCTTATATGGACCTTCCCAAGTAGGCCCCAACTTCCCTTGCGTTGGATCCCTAGTAGCTTGTGAGACTTTTCGCAACACCATGTCGTCGGGGTTAAACCTTCTAAGCTTCACCCTCTAATTGTGGTACCTTTGCATTTTTTGTTGATACCGGGCCATTCTTAGGGTTGCCTCATCTTTGGCTTTAGCCAAACAATCCAAGTTGAGTCTTAGCTCATCATTGTTTGTACCTTCATCATAATGAGTTTGCCTAAGACTGGATACTCCTACTTCGGCAGAAATAATTGTTTCAGTGCCGAAGGCCAATTTGAATGGAGTTTCTCTTGTTGGTGTTCTTGATGTTGTCTTGTAGGCCTATAATACCCTAGGTAAATCTTTGGGCCATGCACCCTTTGCCCCCCTCAAGTCATGCTTTGATGAGCATAAGCAAAGTTCGATTTGTTACTTCTGTCTACCCATTAGCTTGTGGGTGTCCAGTTGATGAATAATAGTTTTGTATCCCCAACTCTGCACAAAATTTCCTGAATTTTCAGCCGTCAAATTGCCAACCATCATTAGAGATGATTGTCTTAGGGATTCTAAACCTACAGACAATGTTCTTCCAAACAAAGGTTTGTATCTTGCCTTTCGTGATTACTGCTAGTGGCTCTATTTCAACCCCGTTGGTGAAGTAATCAATGGCAACGAGCAAAAACTTCGCTTGCTTCTTCCCCCGATGAAGTGAACTAAAGATGTCATTCCCCCATGGGGAAAATGGCCATGGTGAGGAGAAGCTCGTCAGTAATTCTCCAGGTATATGCTGCACATTTCCGAACTGCTGACACTTATCACATTTCTTAACAAGTTCAACTGCGTCTTTTTGCATAGTTGGCCAAAAGTAGCCTGCCCTAACCGTCTTTCCCACCAGAGATTGAGGTCCTAAATGGTTACCACATACGCCTTATATTTCTTGTAAAACATATGTCGCTTCTTCAGGAGTCAAGCATTTTAGGTATAGCATCAAGAATCCTCTCTTGTAGAGTTCACCATTCAAGACAGTGAACCTTGCTGCTCAAACTCTGACCTTCTTTATTTCTGACGAGTCAGATAGAAGTTGGCCATCTCTGATGTAAGATAGGATTGGGTACATCTAGGTAGTTTGTTGTTGAACTGGAAGGGCCTGCAGTTTGTCGATATTGGGGATTATCTGGACTTCCATGAGCAATTCTGTCGTTGCTGAAGCATCTTTAGTCGAATGCTAGTTTAGCGACCTCATTAGCAACTGAGTTTTCTTCCCTTGGGATTTGCTCGAATTTGACGACATCAAATTCGTCAATGAGTTGGATCATCAGCTAAAGGTATTTCTTCATTCTTTCTTCCTTTACTTTGTATTTGTTGGTTATTTTTCCAATAATCAACTAAGAATCAGTTCTCAGTCTCAAATTCTTGATCCCTAGAGCTCTTGAAATTCTCAGGCTAGTAAGGACTGCTTCATACTCTACCTCGTTGTTGTTACTGGAAACTGGAGTTAAACCCCATACTTAAGGACGTCCTTCTCAAGTGACGTCATTATTGTTAGGATATGTGCTCTTTAAATCCTATTTTATGATACTATGTATGATATTATATTATAATTAATAAAGTTTTTTTATTATTATCTAAAATAATGGTAACATAAATATTTGGATATTATCATATAATCCATGAGATGCATAATATGTAATTTAGTCACAGAAGATATAAATTACAAATTCTTTGTAAACTCAAAATTTTAGTTCATAGTCAGTGATAAAATTGGGCATTTCATTTGCGAAGATTATAACATATCAACTAAAATGATTTGTCTTGATCATAGAAGTGGAGACTTCTAGTTAATATGTTGATATATTTTAAGAGTTAAGACATATTGAACTAGACCGCTGTGAGATTTATTATTCTCCTAACGACTGTTAAATGAATAATAAATCTCACGACTTTTGCTTACATGAACTCATAATCCTGAGAAAATAATGAACCTGATTATGAAGTGTAGGTTGCTTCGATATATCAAGAGTGAGATCTAAAATAATGATCAAAATCTCAGTATGTTAGGTAGCCGCATTTAATGTTGATGGAACATATATTCTCAAGATAAAATCCATAATCTCTTAATGAAGATATAAAATATTCCTTTGAAATAAGTTTAATGAGTTTGGTTATTCAGAGTGTTAGGCCTAACCACTTTAGTAAGAAGTTACTAAAATATATATTTATGAAATTGGATTTCATAAATATATAATGAATAACTTAAAAGATTAAATTGGATACTCAAGGATTAAGATGTAGTAATCTTTTAACTGACAGTCAACATTCATGATTTTGTATTACTACGAATAATTTAATGAAGATGTTGCATGTATAATAAAGTCTTGGGATATAATTTATTAATAAAGCCTAGAGTGCAATTATATTTATATAGTGGTATTAAATATAATTAATAGTAACTTTGGACTTGTCAAGAGTTGATAGATAAGCCCAAGGCCCATTGGAGCTAGAGTCTTATTTGTTCCCTTTTGGTTTCACTCCAAGCCACATACTAAAGCCCAATTGGAATTGTCCAAAAAGCTAGTCCAATTAGATAATTAGTTAGATATAAGGAGAGAAATATACAGAATTTTATGTGGAATGAAATGGTATATATATGAGTGTCGATCACTCTCTTATTCTCCTTTGAACACATATGTATAAACTAATTAGTGGAATTGAAGTGAAAATTAAAAGTGTTCTTAGGTATTTCTAATCTTTGGTTTTGAATTTTTCCAGACCGAAGTACGCTCTCTTGTTCTTAAATCTCAAGATTTACATAGTACATGTAATCTATTGCGAATGAAGTAGATCCGTTGATTTTCCGTTGCGTATGTTTTGTATGCAATACAAACATGTGTTTTTCCAACAATTATGATACCAACGCCTCCGAGTCCTACAACAGACGAGCCATCTGTGCAAATCGTCCAATATTATGCTTCCCAATCAAGGCTTGGAAGAGTGAATTTTACAATGAAATCTGCTAAAGCTTGAGCTTTGATAGCAGTTCTCGACGTGTACTCGATATCAAACTGGCTTAGCTCAATAGCCCATTGAACCATGTGACCTGCAGCATCTGATTTGCTCATAGCTTTTCGGATTGGTTGATCTGTCATAACTATGATAGCATGGGCTTAGAAGTATGGATGAAGCTTCCTCGAGGCCATAATTAATGAGAAGGCCATCTTCTCCATACGTGGGTGCTTTACTTCGGCACCCTAGAAAGCCTGATTCGTGTAATACACTGGCCGTTGTATCTTGGATTTTTCACAGATCAATGCTAAAATGATGGCTGTTTGTGATATAACTACGTGCAAAAACAGATCTTCTCATTTTATTAACGGGCTCAGTAATAGGGGCTTGGCCAGATACTCCTTAAGGTTTTGTAAGGTTGCCTCGCACTCATCCGTCCAATGAAAGGCCTGCTTAAGAATTTTAAAGAAGGGAAGGCACTTGTCAGTGGCCTTCGAGACAAGCTAGTTAAATGTTGCCACCCATCCCATCATCTTTTGCACCTCCTTGACTATCTTGGGGGAAGCCATGAAAAGTATGGCTCTAATCTTCTTTGGATTGGCTCAATCTCTCACTGAGATACCATGAAGCCTAGGAATTTTTCTGATGAGACCCCAAAAAGACGCTTCGTAGGGTTGAGCTTCATTGTATACCTTCTCAAAGTATTGAACGTCACTTGGAGGTCTTTAAGGTGGGTTTTAGTTTCCTTGATTTTTTCAAGAATATCGTCTATATAGACTTCCATATTCCTACCTATTTGCTTGATGAACATCTGGTTTACCAACCTTTGGTAGGTGGCACTTGTGTTCTTTAGTCTGAATGACATGACTTTATAACAATATAGGCTCTGGCTAGTGACGAACGTAGTTTTCTCCTGATCTTCTTCCTTTATTAGGATCTTGTAAGGTAGAATTTATTCAACCATGTGTTGGCTTTATTTCGTACCAAATTTGCTTGTAATTCAGCAATTAGATACTTTGTATTTAGGTGACAATCATGAAAGGGCTGTGTGTGATAGAGTGTGAACATTTCAAGTGTGTGTGCAATCAAGAGGATTCTCGTGATTGGATCTTGCGAGTGACTTGAGAGTGGTGACTCAGCAGAAGTGACTCACAAGTGGTGACTTGCCAGAAGTGACTCACTAGAAGTGCCATAAGTGTGAAGCATGCAGGAAGTTGAAGAGTCATGACAACTAGAGCACTATAGTACAAAAAATGCAGTTTGGCCAGTTAGTTATTTGGTGACTAGAACTTGCAACTTGTTCTAGTCGCGAGTGAGTTGCCAGAACCCCCTATTTTGAAGAAAAATGACTTTTCACGTTCCCTCACATACCATATTATAAATATCCTTATACCCACGAAATGTAGAGAGCTTCTAAAGAGAATTTTGAGTGATAAACTATCATGCCTCAAACCTTAAAGCATCCAAAGCATGAGAAAGACGTCTCAACTACTCGAAAAATTTTCCTTTTTGACAATTCAATCCATATAAATCCTATCAAGTACCAACATCAAAAATTATTATAATAATTCCATTGAATATACTATCAAAATAAGTTAGAACTTTAAGCATTAATTACAAGAACAATTGGCCACAAAAGAATAGAGGTCTAAATAAACAATTATATATCAATAGCTTATCCTATTAGTGGGAATAAAGTCATAACCACTATAATATACAAAAAAATTGAGTCAAGCCTATTCTAAGATGTACATAATCTAATGTCTCCATTACAAAGTTCAGCCTCCATCAGTAGTTAGTCTAATTATTGTTAGCCACTAAGAAACTGTCTCAAAAGATTGTTGCCTACTCTGAAAAGTTTATAAAGTGATGGAATGAGACAGAGCCCAGTAAGTAGAATAATTAATGGGGGTGGGAGAAATGCAAATTTCATCTTCAATAATAATAATATGACAAGAATGATTAAGTAATAAAACACAAAATTTCTCAAAGTAAATACCTTGAAACTATATACTATAATCTGTGAGCACTAACAATATAATTTCTAAAACCATAAAATCTAATATAAGACAAATTATCACAAATATACCATACTACCACATAGACCGGTCAGGGGATTTACCCATTCATAGCTAGCATGATATTGTCCTCTCTGATATGCAAACTCTTGGCCCCATGGACAACAGCCTCACCCACACCCTCAAGCTTTTTCTCTCCCCCCATGGGCAGTAGAAAGAGCACGTCAAATAGGACCTCTCTTGTATGTGGTCTCTTAGCTCCATAGGCAGCAGCCTTACCAACACACAATCAAGAAACCACTTCCCCCTATAGGCAGCAGGGAAGAACGCGTTATCCAAAGTGAAAGGGCACTGACTTGGATTTGATTTCGTTGTCACAAAGATTACGAAAACCAAATTGGTTGATCACAAGAAAATAAAACAAGGCATGGTGTTAAAACCACATAAAGCTCACATGTATACATTTCCTTTCAAATACATAGTCCATAACTAGGTAGTTTTAGAAAAACCTTAAATAATCTAACTTCTACAAAGTTTGTAAGGTTTTCAACTTCATTCTTGTCAAAAAGATTTTCTATCAATTTCCCACATAATAAGACAAGATAAGCATCTTTAAATTTTCTAATACACTGAAATCCATCTTATCAAGGATTAAATAAAAGATACTCATATTTTCCATGTCAACAATTCATGCATTTTCCCAAATGTAATATCAAATATGATGCATTTTCATATAAATATATATATATATATATATATATATTAAGGTTACGACACAACAGTTTTTAGGAAAATATAGTTTCCATAGGTAGCTTCCAAAAGTGTGTTTAACCTAAAAACAACATTTATGCAACATGGTTATTTTTCAAAAATCCCATTAAAAAGTTACTTACCTCATAACTGCAAAAGCCTAACTCTCCAAGCTCCAAAGAGATTAGCTAGAACCTAAACAATATCAGGTACACCTATCGTAATAAGCATAGAGCTTGAAATTGTATCTAGCTACAATCTAGGCATTGCCAAATGAGTACTTAATTAGGCAAGCCTAGTATTTAACCTCATTAATAATAATATGAATCACTTCCAAAGTTTCTTAACAAATTGAATCACAGACATAAACTCCAATTTATAAAGTTAACTCATTTAATATCATCTCCAACATTATGACTAGCTTCCATAAAATTTACACTACATCATTAAGAGACCCATGAAAGCAAAATTAAAATATCCTTCAAGATAAGAAATTTAGAACTTCAACTAACTCTAAATAAACACAGTAGTAATGGAAAATTAGATTTACCAACCATCACATGTTATAACTCAAAACTCCTAAATTTTTCACCATACATAAACTTAAGTAGTCATCATTAGCACAAACCATATACCCACTCATCAAATAATTCCACCAATACAAAACCCATACATACAAACACATAAATATCACTTCTAATACTCATAAATCACATGGGTATCATTATTAAAGCTTAGATAAAAATAACCTCAGGCAAAGTATAAAAATCCACCAAAAAGATTAGAAATTTTTACCTCAATAAAAAGGATGTGAAGGTGCTTATAGGTTCTTAACAATTTTCTAGTGATCTTGCTAAAAAATGATGGTGGAAATGTGGTGGTAGTGTGGAAGTGTCGGTGGAGAGGATGAGAGTGATGGAGAGGAGTGTGTTAAAGTGAAAAGAAAAGAAAAAGAAACAATTGAGAGATAAGGCCGGATATGAGAGGGTGAGATAGATTGAAATGAGTGGTAAGGAGTGGTGTTAGGTGGGGGGCACGTGGGAACTAAAAATAATTTGACTTTATCTCTTTTTTTTGGAGTGGGGGTTCTGACTGGGACGTTACATAAACCCTAGAGAGCAACAAGATTGATTCATCTACAATTTTATACCTTTGATTTTCAAATACCTCTACTCTCACTCTCTCCATTGACATACCCTTAAGAGGATCTTTAGCCAAACCTTATCTCACTATACTCATATCAGTGAAAAGGTTATTTGGTGTTTGGGAAGCAGTTTAAAGATGATCAATTAATTTGATTGATGTAATGGGCTTATTGCAGGATTCAAAAAGCTAGAGAAGACATGATTAGACTTAACCTTGTTGGAGCAAGAAACTTGGAGGGCTTAGGTGCATCGGGTAGATTAGGCTTGGAGGGTATATTGCTATTCATGTATCCTAACTAATTTTCTAGTGGATCATTTTATCGCTTAGAGGGTGGCGGAGAGGTTTTTCACTAAGTTCTTTGGTTTCCTCTTCGATAACATGTGTCAATGTTATCTTGTGTTTGCTTCTCTCTTACCCTTACTCTTTGCCTTTAATTACTGCGTGTTGTGTTTTAATTATGGCTTAAAGTAGTTTACTTGTTTGAGTATAGCTTATATTTATTATTCCGCATATACATTTTTTGAATATAAGCCTGTGTTGGTTATTTTGAAATTGGAGGTCTAAATATGCACTAGTGTTTTACACACCAAGTGAACTTTCAATTGGTATCAGAGTGGGTACACTTTGTCAGATTTCTATATACTAAGTGTGATTCTTAACCCTAGGATGGATAGGTCTCAACCCCTAAATGCACCTCCCTTCTTTGATGGGAGTAATTACACCTTTTGGAAAGTGAGTATGCGTGCATTCTTGTGCTCTATTGATGAGAGCGTATGGGATGCTATTGAGAATGGTTGGACTAGGTCGGAGGCTGCCAAATTTACTTGGGATAAGGCAGCCCTTGCAATGGCCAATGCTAATAGTAAAGCTTTAAATGCTATATTTGGTGGTGTCTCACCCGATGAATTCCATCGGATCTCCCATGTGAAAATTGCCAAGGAAGCATGGCAAATCTTGGAGACCACTTACGAACGCACCAAGAAGGTGAAAGAAACCAAGCTACAATGCTCACCACTCGCTTTGAAGAACTAAAGATGAGCGAAGATGAATCATTTGACTCCTTTTATGGGAAGTTGAATGAAGTGGTGATTGGCAAATTCAACATGGGTGTATAGACGGAGGACACCAAGGTTGTTAGGAAGATCTTATGATCATTGCTAGAGAGCTTTCGTGCCAAGGTCACCGCAATTGAAGAGAGCCAAGATCTTGATGAGATAAAGATTCAAGAACTCATCGATTCTCTTCAAACTTATGAGCTATCTCTACCATCACAAAGGAAGAACAAATCTCTTGCTCTTAAGATGATCAATGAGAAAGTTAAAGCTCAAGATTCCTCGAATGAGGCTAAGGTTGAAAAGGAGGTGGCATACCTAGCAAAGAACTTTTGGTAAGTTCTTAAAATTCAAGAAGGATGAGGAGACTTTTAAGAAAGGTAAATTCTCAAATTTCAAAAAGGATAAGAAGGAATCCAAAGAATTTTCTTCATCTTAAGTAGTCACGTGCTATGAGTGCAAAGGGCATGGCCATGTGAAGAAAGAATGCCCTACTTATTTGAAGGCAAAGGGTAAAGTCTTTGCTACTACCTTTAGTGACTTAAACAGCTCCAACTTAGATTCAGAAGAAAGTTGTGACGGTGAAGGAAACTACAACGCCTTTATGACTATTGCACCTGTGGACTCTTCAGAAGATTTGAGCACTCTAGTGGAAGAGCTCGGTGAGCACACCAAATTGGATTCTATAGGGTTAGAGAGGAATTTGATAATGAAGATGAAGAATGCAGCTCTGAAGGAGCAAAGGGATTGTAAGAATCCTATAATTCTCTTCTTGAGGAGACCGAAAAGTATGCTAGAGTGGCTAAGGCAGCCATTAGAAAAATGAAGAAAGCTAAATAGGACTACAAAAGCATACTTGTGAGGAATAAAGACACAAAATGTGAAGTTGAAGCGCTGAATGAAGAGCTAACAAATGCCTATTCTAGGATCAAGTTTCTTGAGCTTGAGGTTATTCAAGCTAATGCCAAAGTGGAGCGGGTCTCTTCAAAGAAACTTGATGAGGTGCTTGCCTATCAAAAGCCCTATTCCGATAGAAGTGGCTTGGGTTATACCGGTGAAAGTAGCTCAAGTGCAAATGTGTCTAAGGAGATGAAGTTTATTAAAGCCAAGGAACCAATGGTACCAACTCCTCCTGTTGAGACTGTAAAGGTTGAGAAGAATCCAAATGTGATTACTTAAAAGGTTTTGATAAAGCCTTAAAATCCATTTGTGGCAAAACCTAAGGCAAAAGGGAAGTCTCATTCGAAGGCCTAAAAAGGTCCTCAAACTCAACACTTTTGCCACCATTATGAAATCCGAGGACATACTAGGCCAAATTGCCACAAGCTTCAAACCTTGAAGAATGCGGGTCCTTAAAGGCAAAGAAGGCAAGAAAAGGGGAATTGGAACCTCAAGCAATCTGTAGGGCGAGAAGTAGATGCCAGTATTGGTAAGGTGATGAAGATGATAGACACCATCACTTCGTGTTTGCAAAACTTCACTCTAAGGTTTGAGAATTACAACTCAAGTACCCAAATACATGTGCTGTGTGGATGAAGAAGGGTACTTATGCATAAGCATTAGAACATGTCCATGCATCAATTCTTTCGATATGTTGTGACATTGTTGGTTGTTTGCTTATGTTTTCATTCTAGCATGGTTTTACTGTTTTTGTTGTTTAAAAATCTTTGAACGTGTGTTTCTTTTTTATCAATCTTTACTTGCTTTGTGTCAAAAATCCAAAATCACATAAAAAGTAGAAAATCCAAAAAGTTTGATCAACATTATTGTGTTTTGTCACACGCTTGTTTAGCCTTGTACCTCTGTACAAATGGCTTTTTGCATTTATGAGCTTAGCTTATTCTCTATGTGCTTATATCATTGGGGGAAAAATCTTGACATCTATGTGATTTTTGTAAATAGATCTTCAAATTTGTCATGAATGATTTGCCAATAATTTTGTTGATCTTGAGACATGCATAGACTTGTGTCTATATATCTTCCCACTCTTTTATGTTTTTGCTTTATAGCTCAACCAATGTCAAATCTTGAAAAGAGATAATGAGCTGCAAAAGCCGTCGTACATACTAATATTTGACTAGGAAAAAGGAAAAGCAACTTGTTTTGATATTGTATGGTGCCAAAAGCCAAAGGCTTACTCATCAAAATTAAATATAAAAAATTTTAGGTATCAATCTCAAAAAAGAGATGTAAAGATCAAAATGATCATAAGAAAAGAAGCCAAATGAAATGCTTTAAAGTTATATAATCAAGTTTTGTGGGAGGTCATATATGCTCATTTCTATAATTGAGATTGGTCACCCTACTTAGTGCTAATTGTGTATGCTTTAGTTGAATTGATCATTAAAACTTCATGTTAGACTAAGGACTATCTCACATTTAGTACCCATACACATCACACATGTCTATGTTCAATGAATGCCTTATTCATTTGTGTGATTAAGCTTGAGTAAATGTGTTGCATATACTCAATCATATGTTGATCAAACACAAAAAGATTTTTGAGTATTTTAATTGTTTTTGGAAAGTGTTTTTGTTTTGAAAAATTTCAGAAAATCCAAAAAATTTCAACTAAGCTTTTGGCAACTCACTCGTGAGTCATGCCAGTCGCTAGGCCCCAGTTGCTAGCTTACTCAGAAGGTTTCATGATTCTCTGGTGAGTGAGACTTCTAGTCACGAAAAATACTTAGAAAATTTTTTAAAAATTACTTCACAAGTGGAAGTCCAATCGCAAGGTTACTTAAAGAGGTTCGCGACTTATAGGGGAGTGGATGTCCTAGTCGCGAAAAAGACTTAGATAAAATTTTCAAAATTCTGTACAAGGGTTTTTGGAGACTCGTTTTGGCGACTTGCTCGCAGGTCATATGACTTGCAAAAAATGCGTGTTTTGCACAAATAGGGTTAAATCTCAGACAGTTTTTCAAAAATTTTTCAATTTCCCTTGCATCACATGCATAACCCTTTGTCTTCTCCACCCTTCTCTCTCCCAAAACCGCCATTTTCACTCACAAAACCTCTATTTTCTTCTTCAATCTTCAAGAAAAGGTATGAGTTTTCACTTAGTTTCACTCTATTTCAAGTTTCAAGTTTTAAGCTCTAGTTTTCTTGGATTTGTTGTTTATATTGAGATGTTGAGATATGATTGTTGAATATGGGTTTTTGATGTTTTTTTTGAGTTTGATATATGGATTTTGTTGGGTTTCATAATATAATGCTTGTTTTACATTTTTGTTCTTCATTTTCATGCATTGTGCTATGATTTGTGTTGTAGTGTTCATACCATGTTCATGATAAAATGTCTCTTAGATGTTTTTGTGTTTATTTTTGGACTCCATTGAGTACAAAGATTGTGGGGATAATCATGTTTCTTTGTTTTTGAAACCTCAAATGATTATGTGTTTTCACACTTCGCCCTAATTTGCACACTTTTTCATATGATGCACACACACGCACCCTTTGACATGTTGAGTGAATGATGCTAATGATTCTATCATGATGTGATGTTTATCATCTTTACATGTCAATTTTTTTTTTTTTTGTTTTGAATTGCTCTTTAAATTCTAGTTTTTAGGGTTTTAATTCAAAGTTTATGTTTTGGTACTTACTTGTTGCTAATCAAGTTTGTTGCCATTGTTTTTTTTCATCTTCCTCTTTGCTATTACATGATCTTTGCTTGAAGATGCCTCCCTTCAAAAAGTCAGCTGTTAAAGGAGGTAGAAGCAAGGGAAAAGAATAGGTAATTGATCTCAGTAGCTTCTCTCTTAAGTCAAAGAAGACTCGATCTTCGACTAGAGTTTATGAAGACACTCGGCTTAAATCATATGCTGCATATGCCGCATATCTGAATCACTTCAAGGGTGCCCCCATCTTGATTGAAAGGGTTGTTGAGCAAGCATCTCTTCTCGATACGAACATTCCAAAATGGTTCACCTCTAAAGATTGGAACTACTTTCTATCCAATCTTAAAGATCCTTATGAAGAACTGGTGAAGGAATTTTATGCAAATTCCATCTTCGATGGGGATAAGCTAAGATGTTGGGTATGAGGAAAGGACTTCACTATCACACCTTCCTATCTTGTTATCATTTTGAATATTAATCGACCAATGTTTTTCAAACCAATGGTGTATGATGAGTTGGAATCGGATCTTGATATGCTTTGGGATGCTCTCGGAGAGAACTTAGGGATATCCTCAAATGGGAAAGCAATCGATGTGTCATCATTATCTCCTGAATTGAGGTTGCTCACTACTATAATGTTTCATAATCTCTATCCTCTCTCAAGCACCCTGTACATGAATCTTGGACGGGCTTTCTTTCTTCATGACTTGATCACTGATGAAGAAATTGATATATATTCACATATCTTCCACATTTTGGGCAAAATTGCTAAGAGGACGGCCTTAAGGAATTGCCTTCCTTTTTGTTGCCTCATTTCGAAGATATTAAAGCTCAAAGGAGTACACACATTAGAAGATGAGTACCCTCATCCTATGCAAAGCTCAATCAACATTCACACTCTCAATGCTATCAAAGGCCACAACCGAAAGAATGTCAAGCAAGAGACTGATGCTCCTCATGGTAGTTCAAGGTCTTGCTCACACCCATATGATGAGAAGTTGGACAACACAATGGCATCTGTGCATGGCATCAGCACCAAGTTGTCCGGCCTCGCATCTATCATGCACACTCAACACACCTAGTTTGACACAAAGGTCACCTCTCTCCAAACTCAATTGGATCAAATCTAAAGGAAATTAGAAGAAGAAGATGACTAGCTATTCTATGACAAAAAGGGAGAGATGGTTCATGATAGAGAGAGAGCAATGATAGGGGGAGAAAGAGCTAGATCAAAGGAATAGAAACCGTTAACCCTTTTATATGAAACAACGTCAGGGTTTTTCTACAAAAAAAATGCATGGTTTTAAAGTACAAAAAAACTTATGTTTAATGATATATCTCAATATTTAATTCATTTCAATGGAATAGATTCATATCAATCAATATATATATATATATATCTATATATATATATATAATCAGAAACCTCATGCAGGAGTGCATAAGGTCTTGTCATATAGCGCTCTAATTTTTCATTTAGTCTTTTTAACATCGTTTTATTAAGTTTTTTTTTTTTTTTTTAATTGTTATCCAATAGATCATAGTAACTTCTTTTTATTTTTATATAAAATATGGTTGCTCTTAACAATTAGCCCAAATGTAATCCTCTACAAAATGGGCTACCTTTTAAAAACAAGCCAAACCTTTTGAAAAGCCCAAGCCCAGTTATTATTTTACATATTATGACTCAAGTCTGACCCTTCATACTTGTAGATCAAAGCTAAAACTCTCTTCTGCTTCTCCCACGTGCAAATGATACTTCTAGAAAATCTCATGCTCATGAAGGCACGTCTTCCTTTTTTCTCAATTTCAATTCAATATGTTTACTAATAATGTTCTATGCAATTTATGTAGGCAAATTCTCTGTCATTGACCAGTGCAACAAAAATATGTATAAATCTTGAAATTCCTAAGGTTGTTGAAATAATCAATAGATGCATATTTTTAAAATTATTAATAACAAAAGAAATTCTAATAAATAGCATATACTATCTCATAGAATACCATTTACATAATATTTTTTTTGAAAAAATTCGATGGTAGAAATGGTCATAAACACGATTCTGTACAAGAAAGATAAAAAATACACACAAAACAATTTTCATAGGAGGATTTATCTTTAAAGAATATGAAGACAATATAAGAGATCAAATGCATTAAATGAGATTCTTCAAAACAGGTTTATTAATCATTTCAAATTATACTTGTCATTTACATGAAAAAATAATAATACATCATACTATTTACATTAAAAAAATTCATATTAACTTCAACATTCATTGCAGGATGTGAACTGCTATGATATTGCAACAACCAACATTGATACAACGACAGGTTGATATTACATTTCATGTGTGCTTTATGGAAGGAAGGTCAAACCACAATCAAGATCATTTTGGTGTACAAAATGCGAAATAAAAACAAATTTCTCTATCCCAAAGTTAAAAGCACTCACATTAACTATATATTCTCCAAATATATATAATATATTCATCTCACTATAAGTACTATATATACAATTGCAAACTAATTTAGACACATGATTCAAATTGAAGTTTTTGATGCAACTAACAAAACAACTTTTATTTTTATTTTTTATATATGATCAAGATGCTAAGAAAATCCTAAATAAATTTGCAAATGATCTTACTGAAAAATAAACTGAGGTATAACTTATTTTAATTATTATATTATTGTAAAACTTTTGATCATAATATATATTAATTGTATTCCTCATATGCTTATTGATCTTGGAGAAGAAATCCCACATTATTTGAAGAAACTTTTAGGAAGAAAATACATTTTCCTACTTTTTTTGAATAAATTCAATCTAAAGGATGGTTTTGAAAGTTACAAAGTTGCTAAGGTTTTTTATGCACCTTCAAATGACAAAAAGATATGGAAGAAAAAAAAAAGACACAATTCAATATGCTATATTAACCCTTTTGCTACACTATTCTTTATAAAGTAACAAAAAAAATATAAAATCATTTGCAAAAAACTGTTACATCACTAAAATTTAATATGAATGCAAATACCTACGCAAAATCTTAGTGACAACAAATCCACAAGTCCAAACTTTGTAAGATCTAGTCAAGAATCTTCCAATGCTAATTCATTAGTGATTAAAACAAATGATGCAACAAAAGGAAAAAGAGATGAAATCTCAAAATTGAACAAATTAGGACGGACCAAACTTCAAACATTAAAGATGAAGATACAGATGATGATAATAATAATATACCTCTCAACAAGATTTACAAGCATTGCCATGTTGCAAAAACAAAGCATTGAAGAAACAGGGGAAAAAGAAAGAGAGAGAGAGAGAGATTTCACAATAAAGCTTTCTATTATATCACATAATAAAAATCAATAACATAAAATGAATTAACATGCTTTTGTCATCTTTTATTATACAATATTACTCCAAAGTTTTTTTTTTTTTTTTTTAATTTTTTTTATTGCTCATTACTTGAACAATATATTTATAATGGATTTATGAATGCAATTTATAATTATTGCTTCTTATCATGGACTCATTTCCAACAAAGTTTTATAACAAATATGCTATAATATATATACAACATTCTTCAAAAATAATTTACATAAGGTATTACAACACTACCCATGCATCACACAGGGAAACTTACAAGTTATTCTTAACGTACATTACTACTTAGAACAATGACTAAACAAGAGGAATAGAAGCCAACAAAAGAAAGGTGACTAGGGTTTTGGCATGTGAGATACAATGAAAAATGGTGAGTCTTGAAACTTGATTAAGGAAAGACACATCTATGATCTATCACTAGCTAACTTGTTCTGAGGTGTGCTTAATGAAATCCTCGTAAGCTTGCAAAACCAAGTGCTGAGCTTCCCATTCATCGCGGTAAGATTCAAGATGAGCTAGTTTGCTCTTGATAGTAACCAAAAACATTTGCATTCTCCAATCTTCAAATGCAGGACATCCACACTGACTAGCAAGCCAATTATTGTACTCTACCTGAACAACAACATCCAAAATATTTTCTCAACATGACCAAATTAATATTAAGTAAGAAATCAGAACTAGAAGAATGAAGTCTAATTGCCTTCACTAGCCAAAAAATAGCTTACCTCTACCTTAGCTGGTCTTTTATTATTAACCGAGTCAGTTTTACCAGACGCATACTTTCTATTGCTAGGCACTATTGAGGCACCCTTATGGTGTTTTATTATGCCAGTTTGGAATAATTTAGCAACATTTATATGGAAAATAGTTCATTAGACACCATACCTAATGTTAGCATGAAAATTAAGTAAGGAAAAATGAAAATCCGTCATGTTGTATGCTCCTGAATTGACCAAAATTACCAAATTATCACCCAAACAATGAGTGTGTCGCTTTGGAGTGCCAAAAGTTTCAAGTGATGAGTAGAAGGCTTCAACATCTTCCATCATCTCCTCTTGTGATGGAAGCGTGAATCGATTAGACAGAACGCCACCTATCCACTTGCTTTGTAATTCAAACATGGGAAAAGGAATGGCCTGGCAACAACCAAATACAAAAACATAACGTCCACCCTTATAAAAGATTAAATAAAAGCTCCAACCATAAATGAGGTCACGCTATATATTTTTAGGTACGGATAAACCTTCCAAAGTAATCCAACAAAGGAGAGCCGTGGAGCCAAGGCTGGTGGAAATACATGCTTGTATAGTGGCCCAACACGATTGTCATCCACAGTCACAATGCCATTGGTTTCAAGAAAAGGAAAATGATACTCGTACCTTGAAAAAATAAATAAATGACTTTTAATTACCATTCACTATTTCATTTTTGGTTCAATTTTGGACCTAAATCAAAGCCAAAGCCAGATTATTGGAGTATATATGCAGCATACCCTGTGCAGTGTAGAATGATGTTAGCAATGACAATGCTCCCATCTAGAAAATTTACAGAACCATCTTCACATACATCTTTTATCTGCATCATTTGAATTAAGGTTAGTATTTTCAATTACCCTTTCTTGTAATCAGTGATTCAGTATTACCTTATTATAAGTCCCTTATAGTCTTCTAATCCAACTTGGGATGTCTTAGAACATGATCCTTTTTAAAAGTAAATGGAAACTTTCCTAACATACTCTTTATTTATATATGGTATTTCTTTTTAAAATATGCTAGACATTTCATCAAACAAATTGAAGATTTTCTAAATAGAACCCCCCCCCCCCCCCAAAAAAAAAATAATAATAATAATAATAATAAAATAAAAGAAGAATTACTTGATTGACATATCCTGATAGCCACTCAATCGCATTGTGGGTGACTTACCATAGGATGAAGCCACATATTATCATAGGCAGGCTGTTTTCCAAATGTTCCATTTATGACCGTTCGAGCTGCAATGTGGATTTCTTTGGCAACTCCAGCTAATTCCCAAGAAATATCGAATGCACTAACTGAATTCCCAATCAAAACTACAACCTGTTGAAAGCAGGAAATGGATAAGGTAGGCTAAGCTAATCACTTGTGCGGGGAAAGAATTGAAACCGAAAAATAAAATAATGATCAGTTAGTTGTAGCCTTGTAGGTCCTAATTACATAACATTGTTTACATATATGCTTGTTCTCAATCCCAACTCATTGCAATAATACATTATTGGTCTGGTAAGATTCGTTATTCAAAGCATATTAGACTTTATTTACCCTGAGTAGTTTCTACACATTGTTAAATTTCTCCCAATATCAGAAGAATATAAGAGAATATGTTTTGTTAAGTGGACTACTAGCATTCAAAGTCTCAAACAATATTAGGCACTTCATGTGGCATGATGCAAAAGAGTCTCTCCCGACCAAGCAAAACTTGTTCAAACAGAATGTCCTTGAGGAAACTCAGTTTAGTCATTTAATAGATTGTTTACATGCCTTATGGTTATGTGACTAGGCTCAATTAGTGTGGGGGTTAGAAACTAGGAAGCATGGGTGTGGCATTCGCACCCGCGTCCGACGCGGCGCGACGCGGGGACGCGCAGGCGACGCTGTTGCCTGCGCGTCCATGCCGCGTCGGACATTAAAAAATTATTTTCTTCGGCACGACACACGCCGATTCGGGCCGACGCGCGCCAAACCGGGCTGACTCTCGCCGATTTGGCCCGAATCGGTTGGTATCGGGCGCAACGCCGATACCGGCGTGAATTGGCCGATACGGCCGAAATTCAAAAAAAAAAAAAACCATCAGGTGCGAAACGCACTGTTTAACTTAGCCGAAAAAGAAAAAAAAAAAAAAAAAAAAAAAAAAAAAAAAAAAAAAGATTGGACATGACAAAGTTGTCCTAGTCATCACTGATAATGCTAATGTGATGAAGTCTGTTGGAGCTCTTATTGAGGGCGAGTTTCCTAAAATATTTTGGACACCTTGTGTTGTCCACACTCTCAATCTAGTTTTGAAGAATATTTGTGCAGCAAAAAACACTGAAAAGAATGAAGTTACATATGAGGAATGTAGTTGGATTACACGTATTGCTGATGATGCATCCTTCATATGTGTTTTTATCATGAACCATTCAATGAGGTTGGCGATGTTTAATGAATTTTGTCCATTAAAACTGCTCCAAGTTACTGATACTAGATTTGCTTCGGTTGTTATAATGCTAAAAAGGTTGAAGTTGATAAAAAGATGTCTTCAAGCCATGGGTATTAGTGAGCAATGGGCTTCTTATAGGGAGGATGATGTTGGGAAAGCTCAAAAGGTGAAAAAGATGAATCTAAGTGATCTTTGGTGGGATAGGGTTGATTATATCCTTGAATTCACAGTACCTCTTTATGATATGATATGAATAGCTGACACAGATAAGCCTTGTCTTCATCTTGTGTATGAGATGTGGAATTCAATGATAGAGAAGGTGAAAGCAGCAATATATCGGCACGAAGGCTTGGAAGATGATGAGCATAGCTCATTTTGGAGTGTGGTGTATGATATACTCATTGATCGTTGGACTAAAAATTGTACTCCACTATACTGCTTGGCTCATTCTTTAAATCCTAAGTAAGTACATTTATTTTCTATTTTCTTTAGTTCCCCCTTCTAGTAAAACACACATTTTATTTATATTTGTTTTTTAATTTTTAACTCTAGGTATTACTCCATTGAATGGCTTTCGGAGAATTCAAAATGCATCCCTCCACATCGAGATCATGAAATTCCTATGGAAATGAGCAAGTGTTTGGATCGATTCTTCATTTGAAGATGTGAATGAATTAAGTGTGGTGAAGTTTGAGTTTGCAAAATTTTCAGGAGGGAGGTTTCCTTCACCAGCTGCCTTGACAAATAGGTGGCTCTTACCATCTTTGGTTTGGTGGCAATACCATGGCTCCGCATTTCCAACTCTTCAAACTCTTGCCCTTAAACTTCTTGGACAACCTTGTTCATCCTCATGTGCTGAGAGGAATTGGAGCATATACAAATTTATTCATTCCTTAAAAAGAAACAAAATGGCTCCTGCACGCGCTGAGGATTTGGTATATGTGCATTCTAATCTTCGACTCTTGTCAAGGCGCAATAAGGAGTACATAAGTAGAGATACAAAGATGTGAGATATTGCAGGAGACTCTTGGAATGAGAGTGATATACATGGAGGAGTTGGAATTCTTGAGAATGCAACCGTTACACTTGATGAGCCAGGGTTGGAGGCCATAGTTGTTGGGAATGTTAGCACTAATGTTACTACTAGTGAAAGTGAAGTTCAAAGTGAAGCTATTGATCTTGATGATGATGAAGTTGGTGTTTGATTGTTTTGTTGATTGTCTTGTTGATGTATTTTTTATTTTGTTTTAGTTTCAAACTTGTGTGTTGTATTCTAATTTTCGAACATCCTGGAATGTTTATATAATGGAATTGTATTCTAGTTATTATCTATTATTACTCTTAAATTTGGTATATGTTTATATAATGTGAAAAAAGTATGCTTAGCAATATATTAAAAATATAAATAAAAATATTTTTAATAATTTTTTAATCACCGCACCCCACCGCACTCGCACCTTACTTTTTCAAAAATTGCCAAGTCTCGCACCCGCACCCGCACCTGCACCCGCACCCGAATCCCCAAATGCACCCGTGCTTCGTAGGTTAGAAACTAGCTTCCTCAATTTATTTCAGAAGAAGTTTAGATCGTTTGTTCATTTAATTAGCATAGACTGTACAGTGTTCGAACAAGCTCCTTCTCTCACAGTGGCATTATTTTTCTATGATCACCTGGAGCCTTTGACAAAGACAAAATAGCATTAGAGAAAAACAACCAACATGGTCTTTATAGAAGTGGCATCCAAAGCAAAGGAACTCCTCATTGAATTCCTTGATGTGCAGTGGAAATTAATTAGAGATGTCCAGCCAAAGAGTCAAGTCAAGTGGAACCCTCCAAGTGAAGGAATGTAAAAGGCAAATTTTGATTGAGCGATTTTCTCTAATTTCTCCCTAGCTGGTATTGGGGTAATGATTTGAGATTCTTGGGAAAATATAATAGTAGCCCTTAGCCAAAAAATCATGTTACCTCGCCCAGTAGAATTGGTGGAAGCCTTAATAGCTAACTGGATAGTAAGTTTTGCTCAAGAACTTTTCATTTTCTAGGTGGAGTTCGAAGAAGATAGTTAAAGAGCTATCACAGCAATCAACACAACCAGATGCCTTCAAAACCTATGTTCGGTCATGTAATTGAAGAGATTTTGTCTTTGTTAGGTGCTTTTCGTAAATGTAGTTTTGGACGTGTAAAAAGGGAGGACAACTAGCTTGCTAATTCCTTTTCTAAAAGAATCGTTCTATTTGTGAATCTTGATGCATGGGTAGAAGATTTACCATCTTAGCTGAATGTTGAATACCTAGCTGATTTAGTTTATTTATAAAATGTTTTTTAACAATTCATTTAAAAAAAAAAAAAGTGAACTAATAAAAATATTTCTTAAAGTAGAAGAAGTGAACTAATGGAATTCAAATAGGAATCAATTTACAACTGTGGTATATATATATATATATTTTTAATCATCTGCTAAGCTTAACTTACTATTCACATTCAAAAGAGGCACATACATTTTTGGGAAGAAAATGTGGCACATACTTGATCTCGAAAAGGTTCTGGATCACGATAATTGTGACTATGCATTTGCTTCCCGGGCCAGACATTTATTCCTGCCACGAAATACTAATAAAATAAATTAAAAAATGACATTTATTTAGTTTACCATTCTATTTTATAACTCACCTAAGATCTCCATTTTTATTTTTATATACAACATATTAAAAAAATATAAACTATTGCAACAAATCATATAAAATATTCAATTTCTCTCTCTTCTCTCTTTCGTCTCTACATTTTTGTCTCGCTTTCCTCGTTAAAATAATTTTTTGTTTGTTACATCCTTATGAAATGAGAACCAATTGTTCACAGTTGGAAAAAAAGTAAAAACCCACCTTGGATGTGAGTGAGTTTTAGCTTATTGATTGCTAAAATAGGAACCGTGAAGTTTTTAAAGCACGCCGAAAATTAGGAAAAAAAATAGTAGTTTCTAAAAAGTAAAAACAAAAAGAGAGGAGCAGATAGGAAAAATACCAGGAATATAGGCGACACGAGGCTGGGTGAAATGGCCATTGCATACAACAACAGCGTCAAAGATCTCATCCAATTCCAATTCCAATTCCAAACCCATTTCTTTGCCTGACCTCTGTTTTGATTTTATTTTCCATTTCTCCTCCTCCTCCTCCTCCTCCACCAATCTCACGCGCACTACCTCCGTTTCAAACCTCACCAACTCATCAATCCTGAACTCTCGCGTGAAGTCTTGCAGATACATCAGAACCTCTCGGTGACCCGGGAACCGTCTCGGGTCTCTGTCCGGGTCGTCTTTGGGGACGAACGGGTAGTCCCTGAAGCCCATGGCCTCTCGGGGGATGTTGGTGCGGAGGGAGTCGTAGAGGCTGGAGTGGACCCTGCTCCGAGTCGGTTCGACTCCAATCGGGTCGGATTCGACATTCTGGGTGTACACCCAGGTGCCGCCAACCTGGTCGCCTCGCTCGAAGACCACCACGCTGTGGCCCTCGCGGCGGAGCTCTCGAGCAGTTACTAGGCCTGCTGCGCCGGCGCCGATGACTGCTACGTGGCGTGATACGATTGGCTGGGGTGCGTGTCCTGGGCTTCCAACCATGGAGGGAAAACCAGCGAGCGATGCACACGAGATTTTGATCTGTGATGAGATTAGTGCCATCTTCATTCTGGGGAAATCATTTGTCTTCGACTTTTTTCTATTTGATTTGATAAACAAGTATTATCTTATCAAAGGAATTTTTTTTTTTTTTTCAAGGGAGTTTCAACTTTCAACCCATATAACTCTTTATTATAAAATCAAAATATTAACCAGTTTTTTTATGGGCAAATCCAAATTTTTTTTTCAACCATCAAATACGATTTTACCATTGAACCAAAGGAGACTAATATTTGTCAAAGAATTCTAGACTCCAAAATTTAAGCTACTTCATAATTTCATATTAAAAAACAAAAATAAAAAAAGTCCAAATTATCAGTCATTATTTCATTTAAAAAAAAAACAAACAAACAATTTATAGTCATTATTGTCTTCCTTTGAGCATCCATGCCTGTTATTTATTATCCATCCACATTTGGGACAAAAACTCCACTTTTTTTTGAAGTGGAGTTTTTAGCTAGACCTACATTAGATTCTCCACTTTATAGTCATTAGTTTTTAGCTGGACAAAAACTCCACTTTTAGCTAAGACCTACATTAGATTCTCCATAATTGGGGATTTTTTTGAGACCCACCACAAGACCTTTGGTTGATGACAATGTACGAACATGGTTGGCAATCACATTTGTTTCAATATGGATTTTTTTTTTTTTTTTTAATTTTGAGAAAAATTAAGTGAAATTTTATTATAAACATTCAGGTAAATCAAATGGGAAGACAGACTCCAAATCACAAAGTAGTTCTTCTACCCATATAATAGTATTTGTAGTAGAAACTGCTCTTCTAGCTAAATCACGAGCCAACTTATTCCCTTCCCGTTGAACATGCTAAAATTGACACTGTTGTTAGGAACAACCAAGCCCCTTAGACTTCTCAATAATGTGCCCAAACAACGTATTACATTGACCAGAACACCTTTGAGCTTGAGATTAAGATAAATCAGATTGGAAGACAGACTCCAAACCACAAGGTAGTTCTTCTACCCATACAATAGTATTTGCAATAGAAATTGCTCTTCTAGCTAAACCACGAGCCAACTTATTCCTTTCTCGACGAACATGCTGAAATTGACAATGTCATTAGGAACAACCAAGCCCCTTAGACTCCTCAATAACGTGCCCAAACAACGTATTACATTGATCAGAACACCTAAGAACTTGAACCACTTGGAGACAGTCACCTTCAAAAATGACATCAAATAAACTAAGCTCCCTACCCAGCATCACAGCTCGCCTCGCAGCCAAAGCTTCAGCCAACTCAACCAAATGAAAGGACTCAATCCTCTGACTTAAGGCAGCATTAATGCTACTTGAATGATCCCTAAACACCACACCTATCCCAACAGAGCTCGTTCCGTAAAAAATGGCAGCGTCAAAATTAGCATCCCAGAATTCCAGAACAAGTGCCTTGGCTTTGTCCCCAATCTCGTGCAGCTGCCAGGTTTGCTGTTGCACCCTTAGTTTGTTACACCTTTGCCACAAGCACCAAGCTACCATAGCAAACAAGGCACACCTAAAACCAAACTCTTTGCTAAACAAAACCTCGAAGAGCTCAAAGAATGACCTGCAATCCTTTTGAACCAAGAACAAAAACCTCGGATCAGATAGCCAAACTGAACGGGCTTGATCACAAAGCCAAAGGCAATGCATGAGGGATTCCTAGTAATCACTGCAACCATCACAAAGATCATTGATAGGAATATGTTGAGTTTTCAAATTCAACTTGGTAGGGAGAGAGTCTTTCACAGCACGCCACAAAAAATGTCGAATTTTATTTGGGACTCAAGCTTCTAACTTTTCTTCCACACCACCTACGCATTACTTGGTGAAGAAGAACTTGGCAGAGAGAGGTTTTCAGCTTCAACTAGCATACGATAGGCACTCTTCACACTATACTCACCATCTAGAGTTAAAGGCCATATCAAAATGTCTTCAACCCAGCCCTTACTCACATGACTCCTTCCAATCATCTCGGCTTCCCAAGGAAGAAAATAGCTAGCCAATTTTCCAGGATCCCAAATCCTAAAGTTAGGGAAGAACAGATCACAACCTGAGAAACAGATGAACCAATTTTCGGAGATACAATCTTACTATTTGCAGTATCAGGCAGCCAATGATGATGTCAAACATCAATTCTTTCACCATTCCCAACCTTTCAAATTGCACCTTTATGGATGACTTCACAAGCCTGCAAGATACTCCGCAACACATAAAAGCACTTTGGCTGAACAAGAGGCTCCAAAGTGCAACCATTAGGAAAATACTTGGCACTAAACACTCTATAAAGTAAAGTGTCTTTGTGATGAATAAGACGCCACACCTGTTTAGCCAACATAGCATTATTGAACTTTTGGAAATCCTTAAAACCCATACCCCCAATAGATTTAAAAGAACAAAGAGAACTCCAATTAACCCAATGAATTTTCTTTGAACCACCATTACTCCACCAAAACTTTCCGATCATTACCTCAATATCTTTACAAAGACCAACTAGGAGCTTAAAAACACTCATAGAATAAACAAGGATAGATTGAACCACTGCCTTAATCATAACAGGGATTTTTATTTTTATTTTTTATAGTACCATAGTTATATTGATTTCTTTACCCTTACCCTTTGTTCTTTAAACTTGGAGCTCAATTACAACTTCTTCATAAATGCCTCTGCCATTGTCTAGATAAGAGACTTTGGGTTTGAACGATTTGATATTCTTGTGGCCTATTCATCATGATATTTTTGCTGCTTACTTTTCCTTAGTTTTAATAGTTTACTTGTCTTTCAGATTTTTGCTCTGCAACTAGTTGTTCACTAGGCATTCCTTAAGCATGTTCCCAATAAGGTAGTGAGGGCATTGAAACAATTTCTTCTTTTCACTTTAATTGTGAAGAAGGTTTACTTATGAAATGATTAGATGAAACTGAGTATTTTTAATTTCTCATATACCTTACCCAGTGTGTATTGGTTTTTCTCCCTTGATTTCTGAATTCCAATTTCCAGATGATAGAAAAGCGTTTCAAGACAAAATATTTTAGAGCATAATAATAATTGTGGGGGGTAGAAACGTCGGAATGCCATGTGGGCCCAGGGCCTGGTTCGAGGACGTGGATTCCACTAGAGGGGCCGCGAGTCGAGAGCAGGGCCTCCTAACACTGGGGTCCAAAGGCCCGCCGACCAGACCGCCAGCCTGTCGGAGAGGGTCCGAGGCGAAGGTCCCCTCGGACGTAACCTCAGGAATTGAGCAGGGTAGCAAAACGCCCGGGGGAGGGCTCCTAAAGCTCGGTGAGTCATCCTAAACCCCAGCGGGATGCTGAGGTGGGAGACAAGAGGGACGTGCATTGCATAAAGCTGCTGCCACCGCATTAAAGGTCTTTCACCTACCCGCCTGGCCGCATTAATGGAGAAATAACTTCTGAGGGGACGGTGAACAGCCTTAAGGGCATTGGGGAACATTTTCAGGGAAAAGACAAATGGGAACCAAGGATGGGGAGTATAAATAGAAAAGGAGGAACCACTAGAAAGGGATCCGGAATTTTCTCAAGGAAAGGAGGAAGGCACGCTCTCTCTCTCTCCCTCTCTTTCTCTCTCTCTCTCTCTCCCCCAAAGAACGGAACGCCAGTAAGCACAGAAGCTCCTCGGCTCATGTCTGACGAGGGAAATAGGCCACTCCATCAGCCAGCTGCCTGCTAGAAGCGGACTTGGACCTCACCCCACTGCCTTCTAGAGCACCAAGAGGTCTAGGCTCTCAGCCCATTCTCTACAAATTCTATTGTAAGAGCCACTTGGATCGGCCCGGTCACGCATTTGGGCTAAAGGCCAACTTCGTGTCCCTACAATAATTATAGTTGAAATTATATTATTTGATTTAATTAAGTAGAATTTTTTTTTTCCCATTTTTACCTTGGTATGGGGGATTTAAATTTAGGCAAGTGGTTTTTTATTGAGTAAAGCAAAGTTGACACAGAAATTCGCAAGGAAGTAATTACAAAACTCAAAAATTCCCTGAAGCCACGTGCTGTTAGAAGGGCACCGGGGTATGTACTGCTTTGGCAGAAGTCTTTAGAGCTTCAACTCTCTGCTGACCAGTACATTAGCCATGTTGGTAAGGATCTTTCAAAGAAAATGAATACTTACAATCTCAAATATTGAATGTTAAGATTTGTGTGTGGTGGTAACGTCTCAGATCCAGAGTTGAAGCTTTCTCTGAGTACTGGCGAGGACAATTGGAGAAAGAAGAGTGCTATGAGAGTTTGGCTCGGTAAAAATGCTCATTCCTCCACCCCCGACATGATTGATTTAGAAGAGTCTAGCTAGTTATCAGGGGATATCAAATGAGGGCGAAAAGAATGCACCTCCCTGAAGCTTTGCTACTTTGACGAAAAACTTTGGAGGCAAGCATGAGTCAGATTCGGTACTTTCTGATCTGTTCATCTCAAGCTCTGTGAAGAAAGATTTGCCATATGAGATTGCGGACAGTCGCTCTCTCCTAGATGACAGCAAGTGCTGTCAAGAGAAGAACTCTTTCAAGAAAGGTACTATTGAGTGTTGATTTATCTATAAGATTGTGGTTTTAGTGGGATAGACGTGAAGTCATACTCCTGAACATGTAGCCTTGTGCAATTTTGTGCGTATGTTTAGTCATTAGGATTCAGCCTTTATGTGTCTTTCCTTTCAGATGATATTTTAGGTGACTCAAATTATACATGTCTAGCTAATGGACAAATAAACTTTATACTTTTAGGTTCTGATCAAAGTCAAGTTACAATTTGGGAAGCACCAATGCGGCATGTGGCGGGCGACGCCGCTGCCCACGCATTGGTGCCGCGTCGCTTTTTTTTTCATTTCTCTATACGCGCTGATTCACGCTGACTCAAAACCAACTCGGGCCAATTTGTGCCGAATTGGGTCGTATTTGCTGAAACCGCCAAAATAGGCCAATTCAGGCCGTATCGGCGCTGATAAGGTTGATTCAAGCCGAAATTCAAGTTAAAAAAAAAAAAGGTGCGAAATGCACCGCTTGCGTTGGTGCCTCAACTCCTAGTGAATTTAGGAAAAAGAAGATTGGATTCACTCTTAGAGCTGAATCTTCAAATGGGTATCGAAAATTTTGGTTTGGTTTTTCAAAGAGAGAAGCAAAAAGTGAGGAAGAGATTTGGAACATAGGCGAGAGAAACAGGGGAGGGTGTTGTGTGGTGTGAGAGGCAGTACCGTTGTGTGTTTTGTCTTCTCCTCTGATGTGTAATCAATTCAAAACAGTACCGTTGTCAGCTTAAAAAAAAAAAAACACAAACAAACAAACACTTACCAACCACACATATATTTCTAACACCAAAATATGTTACTCTCACATGCTCTATTACTTATTGGGATTTGATTTTAATTTTTTTTAAAACAAATATTATATAAGCTGCCTGTAATGTTGTGAGTTGTGACTTGAGTTTGATTGTTTATTTAGTTATTATATATTTGTCAAATTATTTTATTAGTTATTATCTACTATTGTTCTTAAATTTACTATATATTTATATAATGTAAAAAAAGTAAACTTAGCAATATATAAAAACTTTAAATAAAAGTATTTTTAATAATTTTTTAATCACTGCACCCGCATCCTACTTTTTTAAAAATTACCGAATCCTGCATCCGAATCTCGAAATGCGCCTATGCTTCATAGGTTATATAGTTCAAGATGGATGTGGCAACATGTCTCTTGCTTCATGCAAGTCCTACTGCAATGTGGAGAATAATTTCAGCAGTATAAAGACTACGCAATCTGGAATTGAAAAGGGAAATTCAAATCTTTAATTTCTACCTACAATCAGTTTTCTAGAACTGATGTAGTATGCCAAGTTGCAGGAACCTTATCAGGCAATCAAGACCAAGGATCTTCTGGCAGCAATAAATCAAAACATGGATGCCTCAATAAGAAAAGAGAATCATCTGAAGCAGATGTGTATTCTTTTTCTCCATCTTTGAATAAAATAGTATTTTTTTCCTCACTTAAAAAAAAAAAAAAAAAAAAACACATATACACACCAAATACACCATTATCTTTTTCCATGTTTTAAAATATATTATTTGAAACATGATACTAAACACATTTCTTAAACACAAGTTTTTACAACACTTTTTAAATTACAGTTTTAACATCATTTTAAATAATAATACTTGAACACCAATACCAAAGACCCCCTAAAGCAAGAAAAATAGAAGCCTATGTACAATAGAAGGGTGACTAGGATTTTGGCATGTGAGATACAATGGAAAATGGTGAGTCTTGAAACTTGATTAAGGAAAGACATCCGTCACTAACTTGATTTGAGGCGGGCTTAATGAAATCCTCATAAGCTTGCAAAACCAAGTGCTGAGTTTCCCATTCATCGCGGTAAGATTCAAGATGAGCTAGTCTGCCCTTGACAGTGGCATAATACATTTCCATTCTCCAATCTTCATATGCAGGACATCCACATTGATCCGCAAGCCAATTATTGTACTTCACCTACAAAACAACATCCATAATAGTTTCTCAGCATGAACAAATTTATACTAAGAAGTAAGAAATCGCAGCTAGAAAAATCTGATTGCCTTTACTAGCCAAAAAAGAGATGTTTTCTAACTTAGTTGGCCTTTACTATCTGGTTCAAATCAGAATTGAGGTACCTTTACGGTGTTTTACTATGCCAATTTGGAATAATTAGCAACATTTATATTGAAAATAGGTCATTAGCCACCATACCTAATGTGGGCACGAAAATTAAATAAGTGAAAATGAAAATCTGTCATGATGTATTCTCTTGAATTGACCAAAATTACCTGCTTATCATCCAAAGCATGAGTGGCTCGCTTCGGAGTGCCAGTAGCTTCAAGTGATGAGTAGAAGGCTTTAACATCTTCCATCATCTCCTCTTGCGATGGAAGTGTGATACGATTAGACAAAACACCAGCTATCCACTTGCTTTGTAATTCAAACATGGGGAAAGTAATGACCTAGTACCAACCAAATACAAAAATATTTCTAAAATTATATTGAAATTAGAAAAAAGATCCAACCATAAATGAGGTTATACTATATATTATTAAGTAGGGAGAAACCTGAAAAGGTATTCCAACAAAGGAAAGCCATGGAGCCAAGGCTGGTGGAAATATATGCTTGTATAGTGGCCCCACACGGTTGTCATCCACAATCACAAAGCCATTGGTTTCAAGAAAAGGAAAGTGATACTTATACCTTAAGAAAGTTAAACTAGTTTTAGTTACCATTCGCTGTTTCATTTTTAATTTAGTTTTGGACCTATATCAAAGCTAAAGCCAAGTATATATGCAGCATACCCTGTGCAGTGTATAATGATGTTAGCAATGACAAAGCTCCCATCTTGAAAATGTACAGAACCATCTTCACATACATTTTTTATCTGCATCATTTGAATTAAGGTTAGTACTTTCAATTAGCCTTTCCTATAATCACTGAATCCTTACTCTTAGAGTCTTAGGCCATGTTTGGTTTGAAAAAAAAAAGGTGGTGTTTTCTATATTTAGGGTCCGTTTGGATAGAGCTTATTGTTGAAAACTGAAAACAGTGTTAGCAAAATAATTTTTAAACGTGTGAATAGTACTGTAGAACTCATTTTTAATAAAAAGATACTAAAAAAGTATATGCACAGTGCACGCACAGTGCGCGCACAGTACGCGAATAGTGTGCGCACAGTACGCGCATTGCGCACTGTGTCCCTCCAGCAGCAGAAACAAAAAGAAAAAAAAAAAAAAAAAAGAGGAAACGCGTTTCACCAAAACTCTGAATCCAAACCCAACCTCATTTTCAATTTTTTGTGGGATCCACACAAGAATTTGGTTTGGTTTGCAAATTTGTGCTGCATTTACATTTTTGAAATCCAAAAAATTTGAGTTTGAATACAGAGAATGAAAACAACATTTTCGCGATTTCATTTTCAGTGAAAATGAATACATGGGATTTTTGTAAAAAAAAAAAGAAGCCAACTTTATGGGCCCCACTAGCAATTAATAATCAATTAAAAACTCTCTCTCTCTCTCTCTCTTCAGCAAAAATGTGAAATCTAAGTTTTCCAATGGTAATCTGGGTTGGCTTTAGTTTTTCAAGTGGATTACGGTTTGTGAAATATGGGTTTTAGTTTTCAGTTTTGTCTCTCGGTTTCTCTCTCTCTCCATTCGTCTCTCAATCTCTCTCAATTAGTGCCGGTGGTGGTCGATTTGTGATTGTGACCCATATTCAATGCTCACTATTAGTGATGGTGGACGATCGACGATGGTGTGGTGTTTGCTTTAGGGTTTGTTTGTGCCTTGTGGGTAGGTTTGTTTTGGTGGTTGTTTGCTTTAAGGCATATCTAGGTTTGAGGTGTTAAGGGGGTGGGTTTGCTGAAATTTGTATTTTTGGGGGGGGGGGGGGGGATGAGTTTGTCAAGGAAAGCAATTGTACCTGAGAAGAAAGAAAGAGATATTCATTTTGAACAACCTTTAAGAGATAGGGGGTGCCACAAGCCTAGGTCCCCAACGGAGATATTTGATATTGGTTTGGTGGACAGAGTCTAGGTCGCCAAACCTAAGCCCCCCGACAGAGACTATGGGGTTACTAGGTGGAGAGCGTGAGCCCATCTATTTACATAGCCTGCTATTTGATTGCCCTGCTTCTTTTTTTTTTTTGGTAGCTAGTCAGTCTATGGGTCTTTGTGGGTATCCCCCAAGCAAGGATAGAGAATCTAAAATGAGTGGTGGTACCTGAAGAGTTACTAAATGTATCGTCTTTGGATTCTTCCTTTTGTCCGAAAGTCTTCTTCAGGAGTCTTCATTAATATGCTCCTAGTAGTTCACGGATAAAAACAACCGACTACATCAGAAGAAAAGGCAGAAGTTTGGGGCACCTGCTACCGGATCCCATTGAAGTTTATGAATAGAGTTCGGTCGAACGCAACCCAACGAGTTCTTATTCTTCAATAGCAATCTGGGTCGAGGTACCATGCCTTCTCCTTGACAAATGGAGATAGCTTCGAATGATGAGAAAGTGTGATACCTAGCACTACTAGTGACTGGTTAAAAAACAGATAGAACAATGGGGGATTCGTGGTTGTGTGGTGTTTGTTTTCAAGTACTCTAACTTAGTATGGGTTTGGGTGGAGATGAAAAATTAAAATTATGTCACAATTCAACTTATTTTTTCTACTATTTATGAGTCCTACTGCACTTTTTGGCACTATTTATGAGTCCACTGTATTGTTTATGCCTTGTGGGTAGGTTTGTTTTGGTGGTTATTTGCTTTAAGGCATATCTAGGTTTGAGGTGTTAAGGGGGTGGGTTTGCTGAAATTTGTATGGGGGGGGGGGGGGGGGGGGGGGGGGGGGGGGGGGGGTGAGTTTGTTGAAATCTAACGGGGGATTCATGGTTGTGTGGTGTTTGTTTTCAAGTACTCTGACTTAGTGTGGGTTTGGGTGGAGATGAAAAATTAAAATTATGTCACAATTCAACTTATTTTTTCTACTATTTATGAGTTCCACTGCACTTTTTGGCACTATTTATGAGCTCATTGTATTATTTCAACTAAGTTTTACCTTTATCCACAGTACTTTCAGCGATAATTTTTCAGTTTCAACAAAATAAGCGGTATCCAAATACACCCTTAAGCTAGTTTGTAGGAGGGAAGTGGTTTTCTAGCGGGAGGAGCTTCATCTGCGTTTGTATCCGTTGGGATTGTCCAAAAAAAAAGGTTAGGGAAGACAAGCTGAAAATTGATGCCAAACAAAAAAAAAAAATTAGTTGAAAACAAAAAATAGTATAAAATTTGAGTAGAGAAAATGAGTATAGAAAATGAATACACACCAATCACAAACCAAACAGGGCCATAGTCCCTTATAATCTTTTAACTTAGTTTGGGATGCCATAAAATATAATCTTTTTTAAAAGTGAACTGAAACTTTTTTAACGTACACTTTATTTATATATTGTATTTTGTTTATATATGCTAGACATTTCATCAAACGAATTGAAGATTTTCTAAATAGAACCAAAAAAAATGAAAAAGAAAAAAGAAAGATTACTTGATTGACATATCCTGATTCCTGATAGGCAATCTCACTGTGGGTAACTTACCATAGGATGAAGCCACAAATTATCATAGGCAGGTTGTTTTCCAAATGTTTCATATTTGACCGTTCTAGCCGCAATGTGGACTTCTTTGGCAACTCCAGCTAATTCCCGAGAAATATCGAATGCACTTGCTGAATTCCCAATCAAAACTACAACCTATTGGAAGCAGGAAAGGCTAAGCTAAGCTAGTCACTTGTGCGGGGAAAGAATTGAAACCAAAAAATAATATAATGAGAAGTAAGTTGCAGATCCTAATTACATAATATTGTTCACATATATACATGTTCTCAAATCCCAACTGATTGCAAAATATACGTGATTGGTCTAATAAGATTTAAATTTTAGTTTCTTATTACCATGTAGATTCATTATTCGGTTGAGGTTTTGGAAATGATAGCAGCTAGACGTGCTATTAGTTTTGTCCATGAAACCGGTTTACGTCAATCCCACTTTGAAGAAGATTCAAAGATTGGTATCAAGGCCCTACACAATGGTGAAATGCTGTGATTATCCTTTGGTCACCTAATTTAGGATACTATTTTTTTAGCTAGCTCTTTAAGGCAAGGCAATGTTGTAGCATATGCCTTAGCCGAGAGAATGAGAATGTCTTTTCCTCTTTTAGTTTAGATGGAGTCCACTCCATCAGATATTGATTCTGTTACAACTGTTGATTTTTTTAGTTTCTTAATAAAATGCCAAATATAGTCTTTTTCCTTAAAATTTTTTTTGCAGATTTGTTATTCAAAGCATATTAGTCTTATTAGACTTTATTTACACTTATTCAACACATTTTTACATTTCTCCTATATAAGAATAAGAGAATATGTTTCGTTAAGTGAACTAATGGAAATGGGACTCAAATTCTTATAAGATTTATTAAGCTTTGGATTTAAAAATCAACTGTAGTCTTCAAAAAAAAAAAAAAAAAAATCAACCACTAAGCTTAAGCTACAATTCACATTTTTTATATTTTTGGATTTAGATGTTTTGTAGATATTTGGAAAATAAAAAATTAGCACATACTTGATCTTGAAAAGGTTCTGTATCACGATAATTGTGACTATGCATTTGCTTCCCAGGCCACTTATTTATTCCTGCCACAAAAATAAAATGAAATAAAATAATAATTCGGAGACCAGACATGCGCATCATATTAGAAATATGTGATTAAATTTTAATTATTAATTTTTTAAAATGATATCAAAGTGTAGAACGATGATATATTTATTAATTTTTGAATACGGAGTTAGTAAGGAAAAAAAATACCGGGAACATGGGAGACAAGAGGCTGGGTGTAATGGCCATTGCATACAACAACAGCATCAAATATCTCATCCATTTCTTTGTGTCTTTGTTTTGATTTAATTTTCCATTTCTCCTCTTCCTCCACGAATCTCACGCGCACCACCTCCGTTTCAAACCTCACCAACTCATCAATCCCGAACTCGCGCGCGAAGTCTTGCAGATACATCATAACCTCTCGGTGACCCGGGAACAGCCTCGGGTCTCTGTCCGGGTCGTCTTTGGCAACGAACGGGTAGTCCGAGAAGCCCATGGAGTCTCGGGGGAGGTTGGTGCGGAGGGAGCGGTAGAGGCTGGAGTGGACCGTGGTCCGAGTCGGGTCGAGTCCAATCTGGTCGGATTCGACATTCGGGGTGTAGACCCAGAGTCCGCCAACCTGGTCGCCTCGCTCGAAGACCACCACGCTGTGGCCCTCGCGGCGGAGCTCTCGAGCAGTTACGAGGCCTGCGGCGCCGGCGCCGATGACTGCTACGTGGCGTGATACGATTGGCTGCGGTGCGTATCCTGGGCTTTGACTTTGAGGCATTGAGGGAATTATAGGGAGAGATGCACACAGAGATTTTGATCTGTGATGAGATTAGTGTTGCATTACAGGGCAGGCACGTAGCTTTTACCAGTAGCTGTTACCAGGACAGAATTGCGTCCATATTCATTCTTTTGTATTTGATAAAGCATCCAGATTCATTCATTTTGTTTTTAACCCATGGGGAAATCGTGTATAAACTATTAGTCATTATTTCCTTTAAAAAAAAAAAAAAAAAACTATTTATAGTCATTATTTTCTATCTCTGGGCATTCACAATTATTTATCTATCCAACTTTTTTATTCCTGCAAACTTTTATTTAGCAACAAATTACTTTTAGCAAATTGTTTCAATAAAATTGTACTTAGCTCACTCAACAATATTATTGATATTTTAAAAATCTAATATATATGTGTGTGTCTATTAACCCTAGCCCAAATAACACCCCCAAAACAAACACACGCAAGACACACACACGCGCGCGCGCGCGCGTACAAAACCTAAGCCGATTCTAACTATCCTTGAAGCAAATTCTAACTATCCTTGAAGCAACAGAACACTCACACAAATCTCACAACACGCAGCAAGACACAAATAATAAAAGAGGGGGGAGGGGGAGGGGGGGGGGGGGGGAGAAAACCTAACTTACTAAATACTAATGGCTTGTTTGGGTGGAGGGAGGAAGGAGGGAGAGAGGAGAAGTAGAGTAGAGTTGGCTAAAAAGAAACTAATTTTATGTTAAATCTACTCTACTCCCCCTCCTTCTCCCTCAACCCAAACAGACCATAAGTCCTGGGAACGGAGGGGTTGGGCAGCGCACGGAAGCAAACCAAACCCAAGCAGAAGCAGAGTAGCAGATCAAACCAACACCACACTTCCACCACCAGTCTACCACATCACCACCCAAATTTGGTATTTTTATCTAATCTATCTTTTTTTGGATGATAATATTTTATCCCTCTCATATATGAATCTCTAGAGACTAGTGCTTGGTTGATATAGAAAAAGATGTAGAGCTGAGATTGAGAGAGCTCCATACTCTCCGAAAATATAATAGAGAAATTGAGAAAGAGAGCTTCTGACTCCACCTTTCTCTTTCTCTTTTTAATATAGCTAAAAGCATGATTGTCAAAATCCCGATCTTACGATTTTACAATCCCACCTGCCCGAAAAGATCCGGATCTTTTAAGGATCTTTGTGATCGTTCAAGATTTGTAAATTCTGACGATTTCAAACGATCTCACTTCCTTATAATTTTCTTTAACTTAAGAAAGCTCAGTTGGACCCAAATTAAAAAAAATAAAAAAATAAATAATAACTTCTCAATAGATCAAGTTTTGCTATTCTAATGTAGAGAGATAGAGCATCAATTGGACCCAAATAAAAAAAAAAAAAAAAATCCCAATAGAGTATCACGTTGTAAGGTTTTTGGCTTCTTTAAATGATACTTACAAATGAATGTAGTGATGTATGGTAATTACATTAAATGGATGCAAATTTTTGGTCTTTTATGAATGAATGTATAATTTGTGTAATAAAAGAGGGGGGAGGGGGGGGGGGGGAAGAAAACCTAACTTACTATATACTAATGGCTTGTTTGGGTGGAGGGAGGAAGGAGGGAGAGAGGAGGAGTAGAGTAGAGTAGAGTTGGCTAAAAAGAAACTAATTTTATGTTAAATCTACTCTACTCTACTCTCCCTCCTTCTCACTCAACCCAAACAGACCATAAGTCCTGGGAACGGACGGGTTGGGTAGCGCACGGAAGCAAACCAAACCCAAGCAGAAGCAGAGTAGTAGATCACAATAGCACCACACTTCCACCACCAGTCTACCATATCACCACCCAAATTTGGTATTTTTATCTAATCTATCTTTTTTTGGATGATAATATTTTATCCCTCTCATATATGAATCTCTAGAGACTAGTGCTTGGTTGATATAGAAAAAGATGCAGAGCTGAGATTGAGAGAGCTCCACACTCTCCGAAAATATAATAGAGAAATTGAGAAAGAGAGCTTCTGACTCCACCTTTCTCTTTCTCTTTTTAATATAGCTAAAAGCATGATTGTCAAAATCCCGATCTTACGATTTTACAATCCCACCTGCCCGAAAAGATCCGGATCTTTTAAGGATCTTTGTGATCGTTCAAGATTTGTAAATTCTGACGATTTCAAACGATCTCACTTTCTTATAATTTTCTTTAACTTAAGAAAGCTCAGTTGGACCCAAATTAAAAAAAAAAATAATAATAATAATAACTTCTCAATAGATTAAGTTTTGCTATTCTAATGTAGAGAGATAGAGTATCAATTGGACCCAAATAAAAAAAAAATCCCAATAAAGTATCACGTTGTAAGGTTTTTGGCTTCTTTAAATGATACTTACAAATGAATGTAGTGATGTATGGTAATTACGTTAAATGGATGCAAATTTTTGGTCTTTTATGAATGAATGTATAATTTGTGTGATTATTTAACACGCTAATGTGTATTTTTTTTTTTTTATCAAATAATGTAAAATTTTACGATCCACGATTTGATTCTATTATTTACGATTCCATCTACCTACCACGATTCTATGTAAGATCCCAATTTTGACAACCTTGGCTATAAGTAATAATTTTTTAATAGATAATAGTTGTGAGTATTGAGTCTAGTAAGAGCATTTGCACTAGTCAGTGCAAAATAGAAAAAGTTGCAAATTTTACACAATTTTACACATTTTTTCTCAAAAACTACTCACACCAGTCTGTCTAAAACACTGTTTATATGCAAAATTGCTATAGTAACCGTGCACGATTACTGTAGCTTTCTGTATGATTACTTTATTTTATTTTCTCTCTCCTCTCCTTTGCCTTGTCAAACTCTCTCTCACCCACTCTTTAATGCCAAGAAAAAGAAGAAGAAGTCAACCACCAACATCCATCCATCGTCACAACTAACCAACCACCACCACCACCACCACAACAACAACCAACCCATTACAACATCAATTTAATCCAAACACAATCAACCCAAGATTAATGAAAATCATCACAAACCCAACTTAAAATCAACTCAAAATAAAACACAACAGAAAACCCATTTGGAAAAATACAAATCAACCCAGAACCCAAGTTTGCTGCCGCCATGAGAGAGAGAGAGAGAGAGAGAGAGTGTGAGTGTTTTGAGCCACAGAGGCTTGGTAGAGAGATTTTTTTTTTTTTTTTTTTTTTTTCAGATTTGAAGAGAGCACCAATTTGATAGAGAAACAAAGAGGGAGAAAGGGAAAGATTTTTTTTTTTTTTTTAGAAATGAAAAAGAAGAAGAAGAAAGAAAGAATAGCAAAAGAAAAAGAAAAAGAAAGAAAGAAGAAGATGCTAAAGAAGAAAAAATGCAGAAGAAGAAAGAAGAAGGAGAAAAGGAAAGAGAGAGAGTGTGTTCAGACAAATGGTGTGTGGTAAGGTAGTGGGTTGTGTATGGGTAAGGGAAATAATAATAAAAATGTGAGAAAAATATTGTTTTAATAAAAGAGGGTGTATTCTAGATAATCTGATGTTGGTGTTTTTGCAAAATTAATTGTGTAAAAAAAAAAAAAAAAAAGTAGGTTTTTATAGTAAAATAGAAGAAAACTTTTATACCTACTGATGCTAATGCTCTCTTGTATTGTTTGATAGATAATAGTTTCTACCATGGCCTATGTGATGTTTTTGTCCGTTAGTGACTCATGGCTTGTTTAGTTTGGCCATGACTCAGTTTTCATAAATTAATACTCATAACTCATAACTTAAACTCAAAACCTATAACTCATAACCCAAACCTCACTTTATCTCAAAAACTCCAAAATTCTTGTTTAGTCACATAATTCAATCACATAACTCACATTTTGTCACCATAACTCATATTCCAGAAATTGGAAACACCAAAATTCTGTTTTTAGTTTCCATCATCCATCTTTCAAATTTTTTAGTTTTGAGTGATGGAAACATCACTCAAAAACCAAGTCAAACTAGAATTTTTTTCTGAAGGACCCAAGCGTTTTGGAAATTAAGTGATAAAAACTGAGTGATATCACTCAAAATCATGGTGATCCAAACAAGTCCTTAGTTTTTTTAAAAAAATTAGAGATATTTTATTTTTTGGTAACTAATTAAAGAGATTATTTGCAATTTTGAAATTTATTAGTTAGTTGTTAAGTGCTTCTGTGCATTGTGCTTGTGTGTATTTGTCTTTGCTGATGGTTTATTAATACTATATGTTTGGAGTTACAATTTTTTTTTTTTTTTTAACTTTTGCCCCCCTAACTATAAGTTCTAGCTCCGTCCCTGAATTAAGACGTAAGCATAGGTTAAACATTGTCATTGGTCATTATATTTGGTTGTTGCTGAGTTGTTGCTGGATAAGGGTTTATAGACAATGATATGCAGAAATGAAATAAGAATAAATATAAGAAACAAAATATTCATGTCATGCATGTGGCTTATTCATCATGAATTTTTTGCTACATACTTTTCCTTAGTGTTAATGCATGGTTTGCTTGTCTTTTAGTTTTTTGCTCTGAGTACAGCTATTCACCGGGCATTCCTTAAGCATTTTCCCAATAAGGTAGTGAGGGCAATGAAAAAAAATTTTCTTTTCACTTTAATTGTGAAGAGGGCTTACGTATGAAATGATTGGGTGAGACAAAGTAATTTTAATTTCTCGTATACTTTACTCAAAGTGTGTATTGTTGTTTTTTCCCTTGATTTTGAATTCCAGATTACATAAAAGGATTTTTGGACAAAATATTTTAGAGAGGAATATCTCCATATGTTAGGACATATGTGATTGATGTTAGGAACATATGTCAACATTTTATGTAATTAGCTAATCGTTTGACAAAACGCACTTTACTTATAATTGGATAGATCTAGGATGAGTTTAGTTCTTCAAGAAACATATTGTTCAAGTCTAGTATTAAAACCATGAAGATTGAATCAAGAAACAAGTGAAGAGAAGCTGCTCATTAAAGTTGGATAGATAGCTCGACAGTTGCTGACAGATAGTTATCTATCGAGATTTAATGAGTCTTAATAGCTCTCAACAGATATCTATCTATCGAGGTCTCAACATCTGTAGATAGATAGCTATCTATCGAGAATTACGAAATCAGAATTTTTAGATCTAACTTTTGGCCCATGCTGACATGTATGTGTCGGGTTTCTTTTCTCACAACCCTAGACATATATAAGACTTATTTTAAAGGCCATCACACATTAGAATAGAAGGAGAACACATGCAAAAGGTGACCGATGCCTTATTCTCTCTGAAAGAAGCTACTGCGTCTTTGCACTTTAGGGCTTTGTAACCGTGTGCTTCTTGATCTTCATTGTTGATGAAGTGAAGAACTTTGTAGCCAACACTCTTCTTCCTCAAGTTGGTGAGTGAGTCACATACTAGGATTCATACAAAAAGTTAGTTATGTACTGGGATCCTGCATTAAAGGGTGGCATTCATATATTGAAGAGTTCAGAGGTTCTGAAATGGTAAAAGGTTTCTATTGTAAGTTCATCTTCGAGGATTGT
This sequence comes from Castanopsis chinensis, assembly GCA_032878915.1. NCBI lineage: Eukaryota > Viridiplantae > Streptophyta > Magnoliopsida > Fagales > Fagaceae > Castanopsis > Castanopsis chinensis. Next base: position 4,309,698 of record JAVQMG010000115.1, on the reverse strand, counting down.
AGAATTTAGGGACAAAAGTTTTGTATTAGATCTTAAACTTCTCTTTATTATAGTGGATTGCTTTTCGGGAAGATTTTCCCCCAGGTTTTTTACTGTGAAACTAGTTTGTTTCATTGGTTTTCTTGGGTCATCATATATTGTCTTATTTACTTTTTCGCTGCACTTATTTTTGACATGATATTGATATTTATTTGTTTTAACAAGTTTTATACATAATAAATCTAATTAACAACTTAGGTTTAAAACTTATTAATTCTATCAACCGGGGTCTAAATTTCTCAACAAGTGGTATCAAAGCGGGTACACTCTGATTGGATTAATTTTCTAAGTGTGATCCTTGACCCCCGTTGTCATAGATCGTGAACAATCTCTTTTGATTCCTCCTTTATTTGATGACACTAATTATGTGTACTAGAAAATTTGTATGAAATTTTTTTTGCAGGCTCTAGGTGAACAAGTATAGCAAGCTGTTGAAGTTGACTGAATTAAACCAAAGAAATCGCCAGTGGATTGGGATAATGCAATAATCATAGCTGCAAATTTCAACAGTAGAATCTTGAATGTATTTTTTTTTTTTTTTTGGTGACCAATGAGGAATTTAAGAAAATATCATCCACAAAAGTTGCCAAGAAAGCATGGACAATTCTTGTGACCACCTATGAAGGTACCAAGGTAGTAAAGACTGTGAAGTTTCAAAGACTCACTAGTAGTTTTTAAGAAATAAGGATGGAGGAGGATGAGATCTTTGATGAGTTCTATGCTAAACTCAAGGGTACTGTGAATTCTGCCTTCAACCTTGGAGAATCTATAGCATAATCCAAAATTGTTAGGAAAATTATTAGGTTTTTACCTAAAAGATTTCATGCCAAGATTACTGTCATTGAAGAAGTAAGGGACAAAGATCACATTCCTTTGACTGAGCTTGTATGGAACCTTCAAACCTATGGAATGAGATTAGCCTCAATGGGAAAAGGAGGAAAGAGTAAAAACTCGACTTTTGTGGGTATAGAGGAAGAGATTGATGACTCTGAAGATGATGATGATGATGAGGATATGGATCTAACCTTCATAGCTGATGAGATTATCAAGCTTCTTTAATTTAGGAAAAAGGATAAGGGCAAACCTCCTAGGAAATCTAAATCCTCTAAGAAGGACAAGAATGAGGAGCCCCTTGTCCAATGTCATGAGTGTAAAGGTTTTGGTTATATAATGATAGAATGTCTAAACTATCATATGAAGGAAAAGACCAAAAATTCAAAGGATAAAGGGTTAGTTGCTACTTGGAGTGATACTAAGAATGACTCTTTTGATGAGTATATGGATGAATATGGTCTTGTTATGGCCTTTACTACCTCAACCAATAAGGTGATTGTAGAGAGTGTTAGTGATAGTGAGGATTTTTCTAATGATGAAGTACGCAAGAAGTTGACCATTCAAGAAGCTTATGATAAGCTATGCACTGAATTCATAAAATCTGAAAAGATTTCTCATCTTTGTAGAAAAGAGCTTAATGAGGTAAAAAAAAGGGAAAAGTTGATCTATTAGTCAAACTAGATAAGAGTGCAAGGTTAGTTGAGACTCTTATTGTGGAGAACATCTCATTAGAAGAGAAGGTCAAGAATTTTGAGGTTGAGCTTAATCAAGTTAAAACTCAAATAGAAAGGATGTTTAGTGCAAAGCTTGATAAGGTATTGAGTGCTTAAGAGTCTAGTTCTGATAAGACTGGCTTAGGATATGCTGTTTCCTCTAGCCCCTCCTCTTTCATGGCTTCTGGATCAAGGACTGTCTTTGTACCTCAATCTGAGAAAGGTAATAAAGGTATGAAATCCAAAACTGATTTAGCTAATTCTAAATCCTTTGTTAGACCTCATGGTTGTTACCATTGTTGTGTTTCTGGATACATTCGTCTTAATTGTTTTAAGTTATATCCTTAAAAGCAAGTGTCCAAACGGTCACAAGTTTCTTCTCAAGGACCTACACCTTTGTTTGGAGAGTTATTAAAAATTTTGAGTTTTTTAACACAATTTCAAGAGAATTCGAATTCTTCTATGGCCCTTAGTAAACATACTAGGACACGTGTCTTTTCATCTTCGCAACTAAAGACTTGTGCTATGTGGGTGAAAAAGGAGTCTAAGACTTAATTGTCTTTTCTATTTGTCCTCTGCTTTAATTCTTTCTATCTAAAGTAGTACTCTCTTTACTTGATTTCTTATTTGCTTTTGAAATCATGCTTTTATGCATCAGCATTTTTCTATAATACTTTCATACATTTGCATCTTTCTTTCATGCCTTCATGATTGTTTGTCTGTTTTTGTTTGGTTGTTTGGTTGTTTAGTCTTTATTTTGTTGGTCTTCAAAATAAAAAATAAAAATAAAAAGAAATGACATCTGTATGCTTCGGCATAACAAAAGTGCAATGTCAAAAAGCTTAACATAATTGGATATTTCTTTTTTCTCTCTTATATGCCCATGTATGATATGCTTAATAAAAGAAAATATGCAAAAATAAAATAAAAAATAAAAGCAAAAAGATCAAAATGCTTTATATATGATTGCAAACATGTATTCTAGGAGATGTGGGAGTTATAAGATGTATCTTGAAGGTGATAATCTCCATCAAACAGTTATGATCATATGTGAGTTAAATTGAATTACTCATATCTCAAATTGTCATAACATAGAGATACTTATACAATCTTGCGATATTTTCACACACAACATGAAATATTTTTTGCTACTTTTGATACATGTGCAAGTACAATGTGATTTGGTCATCACAAGATTTACATACGTTAATATATGCTTACTAAACTGTCTTAATTTGTTTTTGAAATATAAAATTGGTTAGATGTGTTTAGTGTGTGTGTATTTTGATCTAAATGCATGACATTTTTCTTATTGAGAGATGTTTTTGAGAGCTTAATATGTTGTTTGGCTCTTTGGTTATGTAGCATTCTTGATTGCATTCATGTTTTCATTTTTTTCTTTTTGAAAAATTGTTTTTAAGCAATCTCAACAGCTCCTCGACACCTCTCTACAGGTAGACTATCCATCAAGCTCTTCAGCTGCCTTTTATCGTAATCTCGATAGTTTCTCAACATATTTTCAATCCATCGAGAAAGTTTCTGTTTGCTCGATAGATGCTCGATAGTTGTTCGATCCATCAAGGTTGCCTTTTGCTCGATAGTTGTTCGACACCTCTTGATCTGTCGAGATCCTCTTGCGTGCATTATTTTTTCACATGATTTGTATCTCTCTTTTATCTTGTCATCCATAGTATCTTGTTTCATTACATTCATGGATTTATATGAATTCCTTGTGCTTCCTTGATCATCCTTGATCATCTTTATGTATCTCGGGTGAAGCTTTCTAACTTCTTGTACCCTTTGTCAATCATGACAAAAAGGGAGAGAAATTGTGGAGAATATGTGGTTTCCTTTTAAGATTTTACATGTTAGGGGGGAAAATACATGTTCTTGTAAGGGGGAGTTGTGTTTCATCTTGTTAGGGGGTGTTTACCTCCTTGTTGTACAAGCTTCTTTTAGCTTCGTCTTCGTGTACACTGTTCTTGTGACCATGTTTAGATACATTGTGCTTATCTTTAATATATATATATATATATATATATATATGTATGTATATGTGATAATGTATGATTTCTTCACCTACCTCTATATGTATTGTTTATTTTCTTTCTTTATACGCATGTTTCTTATTTATTGTATGCAATCTTTTATTTTTGTTTCACACAAAAATGCCTTGATGAGTTTTCTTTAAGTGTTACAGAAATACAAATTGTCAAAGTCTTCCTTGCCATGAACTCTCTTCTTGCAAATTTTTTCAAGAGTTTGTCTTATGATAGATTTTATTGCACTTAACAAGTGAGTATGAGTTGAGTGATTTATGACTTCTCTCATATATTTATTTGTTTGTTGTGGTTTTGTCACCGATTGTCAAAGGGGGAGATTGTTAGGACATATGTGATTGATATTAGGATTATATGTCAACATTTTATTTAATTAGCTAATCATTTGATAAAATGCATTTTACTTGTAATTGGGTTGATCTAGGATGGATTTAGTACTTCAAGAAACATGTTGTTTAAGTCTAGTATTAAAGTTATGAAGATTGGATCAAGAAACAAGTGAAGAGAAGCTATTCATTAAAACTGGACAGATAGCTAGACAGCTACCGACAGATAGCTATCTATCGAGATTTAATGAGTCTTGATAGCTCTCGACAGTTGTAGATAGATAGCTATCTATCAAGAATTATGACATCAGAATTTTCAGATCTGATTTTCAGCCTATGTTGACATATAAGATTTATTTTAAAGGTCATCACACATTAGAATATACGGAGAATACATGCAAAAGGTGACTGATACCTTATTCTCTTTGAAAGAAGCTACTGTGTCTTTGTGCCTTAGGGTTTTGTAACCAAGTGCTTCTTGATTTTCATTGTTGATGAAGTGAAGAACTTAGCAGCCAACATTTTTCTTCCTCAAGTTAGTGAGTGAGTCACGTATTGGGATTCGTGCAAAGAATTAGTCATGTATTGAGATCTGTGTATCAAAGGGTGACATTCATATATTGAAAAGTTCAGAGGTTCTGAAGCGATAGAAGGTTTTTATTGTAAGTTCATTTACGGAGATTGTAAATTCTAAGGATAAAGGTTTTGTACTAAATCTGACACTTCTCTTTGTTATAATGGATTGCTTTTCGGGAAGGTTTCTCCCAAGTTTTTTACTGTGAAATTAGTTTGTTTCATTGGTTCTTTTGGATCATCATATCTTATCTTATTTACTTTTTCGCTGCACTTATTTTTAACATGATATTAATGTTTGTTTGTTTTAACAAGTTTTATACATAATAAATCTAATTAATAGCATGAGTTTAAAACTTGTTAATTCTATTAACCAAAGTCTAAATTTCCCAACACCATAGTACATAAAATGCTGCTGCAACTGCAGCAGACGCTGCTGAAGACAAAGAGCTAGCCTATTTTTTGAAGGATGATGATATTTTTGCAAGTGCAACTCAACAGAAAGTACTCTTTTTGAGAGTTGGGGTTACCTTTTTTTTTTTTTTTTTTTTAAATTTTTTTACGTGATTCTCCTGCAATATTTTGTATGATTACTCGAGTACTTTTACTATATTGTTTCTCTGTTTGCAGATTCAATGGGTTGATCTAACTCTTGACATGGAAACTGGCCAATGCCAAGGGGATGATTACATGCATCTTCCTGTGTGTGGGATTAGACCACTCCAGTAGTTTCTTTTGGTTGATTCATTAAATTAATCTCTCTGTCTCTCCCTCTCTTCTTCTTTTCCATTTTTTACCTTGGTAAGGGGGATTCAAATTTAGGCAAATGGTTCTTTATTGAGTCAAGCAAAGTTAACCGAGAAATTTGCAATGATGTAACTACAAAACTCTGAAGTTAATTACTAGTCAGTCTTGGGAAGGATCTTATAGATTTGAGACTTGATTTTGAAGAGATCTTCGTAATTCTATATTGAATAACTCAAAGTTGCTCTTTTATGCTCGTAGCTTTTGAACTCAAAACTTGTATTGTGGGAGAGGCCATACTTCTTAAAATCCCTCGCCCCCCTCTGCCCACAAAAAAAAGTTGGTAAACAATATCTATTAAATGACAAGATTCATAGTTATATACTTTATCATATCTAAATTAATCTTGGAATTACTCAATGAGGGCATCCATTTACAAGGTGGATTTTTTGTTCGGCACTTCAAATTCAGTGTGATTAAATTCATGCTTGTCCATTAGCTTCTGTCAGGATAACACGCTTAGACAAAATTTCGGAGTAAATTGGTGATATGTTCTAAAAGTTGGAACACGTCAGAAGTTTCAACTTCTGTACTTTGATATATGAACCATTGCCACTTCTAAGAGTAGAAAATAGCAAAAGAGATAGTTCTTACTTCTTAGTATCCACTTAATTTTCCTTGTTATTAGATACAATCATCTGCTTCTATAGAGGGAAATTGCTAGGAGTACACATACATCCCTATATATCTTATTTGGTTTTATACTGATTTTTCATGATGGTAGCTAGGAAATAACTGATTCAAAGCCCGAGCAATATCAGAAGGGCAAGTCTAATGTTGCAAGCTAAGATGAACAAGCACTGAGATGTAGAGGGACAAATCTTCAGGCAGAGAGGCAGGGGTCCAAAACAGAGGAGTGGACGGATTGCATCAGTTATAGTAGCAATACGACAGCCCTTCAGTCTAGAACAGCAGCTTGTGCGACTTATAGTTTAGGATTAGTTCATTTCTGTAGTTTAGTAGTTATTTATACATGTACACGTGTAATGATTTGGTTGGTTATACAGCTTAGATCGATCCGTATAATATGGAGTTAGGAGTTTGTTTTTGCTTCAGCTCTTGTATAAAATGGCTCTTGTACAATCATTTTCTAATTAATGGAATCAGAGTTTTCTTTCACATATTCTCACAAGCAATTTAAGAGAACTTTCTTGCAAGATCTTAACCCACAAGGCGAAGTTGTTCTTGAAGAGGAAGAACTATGGGTAAGGATCTCTCTTGAATTTATTCATTTTATTTTCTATTTTGGAATGGTTAATATATACTAAACGTCAAAAGTTGCCTGTTTCTCACCAAATTTCATTTTCTTCAGACAGTTATTTGATTTTAAACTTGCTGAGTTTCCATTTTATTAATTCAATTTAGGCAGATAACTTTGTTTTTTAACCTGAATGTAGATCCAACAACTGTAGCAGAAGCACTTGGTCAAGACACTGTTAGCATGGCTTATTTTTGTTTGTTAAAAAAATCCCACTTCCTTTTAACAAGTCTTATATAGAACTAGTCGTGGATAATATTTTTATCTCATTAAATTTATTTTTGCAATTTGGACCAATTTAATAAATAATAATGTATTTTATAATCATATTTTTATTTGTTATAGTGACAATCACAAATGTATTATATAATTTTTGTCATACCAAAATGAAAATAATACAATTTTCTCAGGAATTCAAAAGGTTGAAAAAATATTAATTTTTTAATAAAAATTATTTATAACTTTTTATGTACCATTAGAAAGTAAATAAAATTTGGAAATTATTTTTTAGTTTAAAAAAAAAACTTTTCCAAACCCAATTTTTTCTACTATATAATAAAATACACCGAGAAACGTATCAAAAAAAATTATAAAACTCAACAAAACTACAATTCAAAAAAAAAAAAAGGGGAAATATAAAGCTCACATCAAAGTCAAAGTCATTCTCCCGAGTATGTAAAACATGTCAAACATGATGTGATCAAGCCAAATATTCAATGCATAATCAAATTCAAAAATTTTATCCTATTATACATAATGATTGTAATCAAACCAAATATTGTGTTAATACTATCATAACATAATCTAATATCTAATCCAAAATGCGAAAAATAGATAGATAAATAAATAATTTTAAACTTGAAATTGAATTTGTTTTGTTTAAAATCTCAAAAAATACACTAATGAGATAAGGAAGATGAGCAATACAAAATATTCATAAATGCTTAAAAACAATTACTCATGCATCTAAATACATCATATAATAAAGATATAACAATTTGGTGCTAATTTGTTAAATAATATATTTACAAACAATGAAAGGAAACTACACAAAAACCATCTTCCTCAACTGCACTAACTATTCTTCATCATATTGTCCAAACTATCCTGTTTTTTTCTAAATAAACTAAAATCTGACAATAACATAAAATATGGACATATTATAATATAATTTCCCCCCAAATCTGGTCAACAACATTTAAAGTATTTAGTATTGCAAATAAAATGATTAAAAAAAAAATACTACATCAAGGAACACATATGAGTTAGTCAATAATAAGACAATGGGTGTATGAACTTCATAAAAAATCCAACAAAAAATATGTGAGAGAGAGAGAGAGAGAGAGAGAGAGAGAGAGAGAGATAACATTTTTGTGTAGGAAAATAAAATATGCATAAAATGAGAAAGACTGACAAATCTATATATATAATAGGTCAATCTTGAATATATATGTCTACATAGCATTTTTTCATTAGAATTTTGTATGATAAAAATATTTGTTAAAAAATTACATAATACTAAGTTTTATTAAACATGAATAAACTAAGTCTTTTAAACATGGTTAAACTCATGATTAATAAATAAATAAATAAATAACAAAACCAACAGTATCACTTAAATAATAAAATACAATATATTTATTGGTTTATTAAATTATATCCATTCCCGTGCGGTAACATGGGTTACATACTAGTTTATAGTAAAAGGATGATAATAAGAAGAGACAAAATAAAGAAATATAAATGAACAAATTTATATGTAAAGTTAAAACCATTTAAAAGGAATATGTAGAGACGATACTTAGTTATAATATTAAAATTAAAGTAAATAAATATGTAAAGTTAAAACCGTCTAAGATGAATTTGTAAAACCAATATATTTATATATTTAATAATGAAAAAAATTAAAAGTAATAAATAAATATGAAAAAAATAATGATGTGGCAATGCCATGGAGAATGAGGTGACTTAACAGAAGCATAACAATAATAAATGCTACGCTTCAACTTTTAAATGTACCAGTCGCAGACCTGCACGATGCGCGAGAAAATATGATATGATTATTTTTTATTAGATAATTATTGAATTAATATATTAGATTTTACATTATTAAAAATTCAATATGCGTTATTTGAAATTATGTTTTAAATTAGAAATTTTTTGTAGTGTAACAAAATATATTTTATAGTCAGGTATTATATATAGTGAGATATTTATGAAAATACAATGCAATAATTTTATTTGTTTTTTTAAAAAAAAAATTGAAAGTGTGAGAACTACTAAACCAAGTTGTAATTATGTATACTTTGTTTATTACTATGCAAATGTATGAAATTTAACTCTTATAAATATGTTTTTCTCAAAAACATAGATCCATGTTTCTTTCTTTCTCTCAATTGAAACTAAGTGAAAAAGTAAATAAAGAAAACTATGCAATAGATCATTATTAATAAATCATATATTATAAAGTGGAAATATAAAATAAAATAAAATGCAAAAATAAAAATTTCCTTAAGTGTCTATACATAAAAACATTAATAGCATAATGATGCTATAAAGTAAATTATATTTTACCTTATTTTCTTTTTGGCATTTTTAATAAAGATGATCAACTAAGCAAAGTAAAAGCTTACCAAGAAAGTCTAGATTAACTAAAAATTTGATGGTGGATATACTAATTATTTGTAATAAAATGACCAAAATAAAAATAGCAAATAGATTTGAGAAAAATGTATAAGATTTCTAAAAGAAATTTTACTAAACACACAGGACGCAACAATACAAAATTACTATCCTGAATATTTTTTACTTTTTTGATACTATACGAATAAATAAAAAAACTTTATTCACTTTTTGTCATAGTATAGACTACAAAGAGATTACAAACTAACAAAAAGTGAAGGAACTTATAGCAAAAGGCTTTCCATATAAAATTCCAGTAGAAGGGAGACTAATAGGCCCTCTACTTTCTTCAAGACATAGGGGTTATGAAAAATCATACATTCTTTGCCTACCCTTTTCTCTTTCTCAAATTCACATTACCATAAAAGTATATGAAGTTAAAAACATTGTGAATGCATCTCTATTCAGCGGAAGTCCATTGGTATGTACATTCGAATTCGTACCCATATATATTTTGTTTTGAAATAAACTCCAAATTCAACCCAAACCAAACCAAAATTCAATCAAAGCTATAAGAGTGATTTGTGATAGGAAAAAAAATACAACACAAAAAAATAAAATAAAAAAACCATCAACCTAAATTAGAGATATAAGAAGAACAAAAATCAAGAGAGAGAATACTTATAGTTTTTATGTGGAATAAAATATAGATTGACTCGAATAAATGATATCAAATTTATACAAAATAAGATAGGGAGGAGAAGAGTTAAAATATAAGAAAGGGGGAATGATGAAGAAAGTTTAACGGTAAAGTAAATAGTAGTAAGGAGATAAAAAGGCAAAGAGGGAGGGGATATGTTGGAGAAAGAGAAGAAGAGTCCCCCCCCCCCCCCCCCTTTAAAAATAGAAAGATGAAAAGTTTAAATATTCAATTACTTGAAATTAGAAAGATGAATATGAAAAGTTGAAATCAATTTAAATAGCTGAATATAGTTAAACATTTGCATCTAATGAACAGTAACGTTTCTAATGAATAGTAAACATGTGCATATATCTACTAAATGATAATGAATTATTCAATTTTAATAATTACTTGAAATTAAAAAGAAGAAAATAAAAAAGTTGAAATCAATTTGAGTAGTTGAATAATCAAATATTTGCATTTAAAATAAATGAATTTTAACATGTTGAATAGTAATGGAGTCCATTAATAGGTTTGTCCATTAATTATATTTAATTATTTTATATAAAATAAAATAGAAAATCAGAAAAAAAATTTAAAAATTATGACATGGCTAACAAGGTAACTCAACAAGAGTACAGCAACATTAAATTCTAGTCACAGCTTTTAGATATAATATATAGATATAAATTTGGACTCAAATAGATATATATTTGCACTTTTTCTTTTACGATTTTGGTGAAGAGTCTGATGAGCATGCAAAGAAAGAGAGGCTTGATAGAATTTCACGGATGACTGAGATGGAGGACCTTCAGGCACCTCATTATCACCCTCTTGCTCCACTTTGTATCAAGGTCAGACTTTTTCTAAATTGTACAATGCCTCTAATTTATTATCGTACAGATGTTTTATACATGCTTTTCCAAAATCAGGATCCTCGTGATTACTTTGATTCCCAACAACTTAAAACTTCTGATGATACACGAGCTGGAACAGAACAATTAAGATGTAGCCTGAGCTCAGAGGAATCATTTGGTTCTTTTATGGGTTCAGTATCGGAGATAAAGGCTGTGGGATTAAGTGATCCCATAGTCAGACCTGAGGTTGCTGTTATGGTTATAACATCTATATTTTGTGCCAACCTTAAGATGTTAGAAATAATATTACTTATCCCAAAAATACCCGAAAAAAGTGATATGCTATCATATATATGATGCATAGTTAAACTGTGTAATTTGTAGGATTCAGGTCCTTAATGGATTGACCCAGAACATTTCAAGTACCAAATGTCAATTTGGGAAGAATGCCCAAGATAGTATACTAAAGAGCTTGTCCAACACAACTAAAGAGGAACTACTACATGTGAGTAGATGTGCGTTTCTTAAAATAATATATAGCTGGTTCTAGAAAAATGTGACTAAACACCACAGATACTTTATTTATTCAAGAGTTGGTTAAGCAGGGAATGTGCTAGAACCAATTGTTTGTGTGTTATATGCTGAACTTATTAATTGTATATTCTATGAATTATGGTTTTTCAGTGATTTTAATGTTAATAAGAAGAATGAATATTGTCAAGAAACATTCCCATATTTAGGCCACAAAAGATGGTCACTTATCAAAACAAAAAATGAAGAAGACAGACAAGAAGTATTGCCCTCAAATGCAACATTGGATCAAATAAGGATATGTAATGCACAGCATTTGAAAATGAATCTTCTGAAATTTGACTTTTGATTAGATTGGTTCAGCATGCCTATTGCCATATTCATTTAATGATTAATGTACAGGTGAGCACAGTGAAGGATGCCATGTCAAAAATTTAGTCACAGCTGGAGGTATCGTATAATTATAAAAAATCCCTGTTATTTTTATTTTTTCCTCATGAGCTTTTGATTCTTCCAACCCATCAACAATCTTCTTGGTTATTGCCTTCAGTCCGCTCCTATTATATGGTCAATTTCAGTAGTTTTGATTTTCTAAAGGTTTTGATTTTCATCTTATGCACTCACTCTCCCACTTTGTGGTTGAGTACCATACTCAACCTGGCTGCAGCACGAAAGCTAGTGGATTGGTGATTGCCTTTCACTTGTCCTGTTGGCCTGTGTGTACCGTTGATGTTTTCCTCCCATGTCCTTTCCATAAAATTAATTGATTAAACAAATCAGTACATGGCATAATTGAACCATCCATGTTCTTCTGTGATGATTTGTTTTTGGGTTGGGTTGTTTGTAGTTCCATCTTGTAGATGGCTGAAACTCATGGACAGAGACTATAATGGTGCAGGCTCTAGATGTGTCATGTAAACATTCTTTGTTGTTTCCATCTTGTAGCAGTCATATAAACTGTATATAAAATTAATTTTGCTCTGAGCTCAGGCACAATACAGAGTTTCATCAATTCGGCTCGTTAGTGTAAAAGTAATTTAATGCTTTACTGCTGATCAAAAGTGCAAAGAAAAGTGACCACAGTGAGCTAGACTTTGAATATGGCTGCACTCTCTCTTTTATGATTTTATGCGAGTGTGTTGAATTTTATGCACGATTCGTAATGTTTGTATATTGTGGTTAGATTTGATATGATGTTGAGCACGCCTATTGGTTTGTGTAAGCAAAGATAATATATTTTTAAAAAAAATTGTTTGATAATTGTTACTTTTTGGGGAGGTGATTCATGGTTATTAGTAAAGAAAGTATGAGCATGTGTAATATTTTATGCTGGATTCATGATGTCTGCATATTATGGTTGGTTTATGATATGGTGGTGACACATAATGATGTTTTAGTTTATTTGGAAATTTCCTAAATGGGTTTCAGTTGATATGCACGAATTTTATGTATGTTCATTTGTTACGGGCAGTACACATGGTCCAAGCAGAGATGGGGTAGGCCACTTCCAAGGAATATTAGGATGGCATGAGGTTTGAAGTGGAGTTGGAGCAGATGGCCCAAACTCTTTTGGCAAGGAGAGCTTTGTAGTGACTAGTGGCTTAAGCTTTTCTTGATTCCTAGCTTTCCTAGGGATTTGGGTTTTGTGACCGTTTATCAGTTGATAAGGCGAATTTTCTTATTTGTTGCAGAATTACCCTATATGAAATTGTGGTTGATTTTGTCAATTTCCATTCAAATTTTGGAAGGACGAATAGTACATTACAGGATGTGCATGGGAATAGAAGTGGTGATAGAGTTAATAAGGGTAAGGCAGTCTTCTAAGGCTGCGTTTGTTTTGGCTGAAAAGTATTTCAGGAAATCATTTTCCTTTCCTCGTCGTGTTTGGTACGCTCAAAAAATTAGGTCAATGGAAATTATTTTACGCGTTGACCGTAAAATAAGCCTCCTTACTCGAAAAATGATTTCAATTCCTATTTTACCTTCAAATCACATTTTACGAACTGAAAACAGAGAAAGAGAGAGAGCACGAAGAGAGAGAGAGAGAGAGAGAGAGAGAGAGAGAGAGAGAGAGAGAGAGAGACAGCATGAAGTGAGAGTGAGATCGAGGAGCGCCGTCGAGCTCAGACCACCGCCCCAAGTTCAAACGAGCCGTCGAGCTCGCACCGGCAAGATCGAGCTACGAGATCGCCGATCTGCTTTCTCGATCGCACCATAGATCTTGCCGATTTGCTTTCTGGGTCAGATCATCTCCTCTCGATCTCATCATCCGGCACTCGCCGATCTGCTTTCTCTCTGTGATGTCTGATTTTTTTTGTTGTTGTTATGGTGGTGTGGGTGGTGGTGTTTTGGTGGTTTTTGTGTTGTGTGGTGGTGGGTTTTGTGTGGATGGTGGTGGATTTTTAATGGGTGCTGGGTGGTGATGGTGGTGGATTTTCTGATATAAAATTTGTTTGGAATATAAGAAAATGGCTGAGAAAATGTGAGAAACTAGTAAAAAATTTACATTTTCAAAATGTTACCAAATATTTGAAATTATTTTCTAATATAATTTTTAAAATACAACCAAACACTAGTAATTATTTTCCTTTCTCGAAAATATTTTCACCTGAAATTATTTTACACCCAGAAAATATTTTACACTCAACCAAACGCAGTCTAAGTAGAGAAAGCTAACTTTCCAGTTTGCTAGTCTATTGCAGAGTTTGTCAATGATAAGTCAAAAGTCAAAAGCTATTTTATCCGTTTTGTAAATTAGGATAGAAACGTCAAGGTATTTCCCAAATTCTTTGGAGGATCTAATTCCAAGTTCTCTTTCAATGGTTCCAATGTTACATGGATTTGTGTGAGGAGAGAAGATCTAGGATTTGTTGAAATTGATTTTCTAACCAGAGAACTTGAAAACTTCTTGAAAAACCCTTTTACCCGTGAGACAATTGTTTTTGGTTACTACGCATACCCGAAATATGGTTATTGGACCTGAACTTTATTTGGGCTCACAATTTATTTACTTTATGGGCTTTTGGATTTCCTACAATGGGTGGTCCTATGTTCGGCAACTCTAATAACCTTATCCCTTATGTTCCCAAATACTGTTCTCTCTATTTTCCTAAAATGATCACCCTCTTTCCTAACTATTATCTCTCTAAGCTTACCAACCACCATCTCCAATTCGCATCTCTTATTTATAGCCTCCGCTTAGTGGAAGGATTATGATTGCTTTTATGGTGAGTGGGAGGAGTGGTCCAATACTATTACCCTTAAGTGGGTGTTTAGTTGGGATTGGGAGAAGGTGAGAGTGGCATTGAAACTGGTTCCATTGCTAGATGGATTTCTTGGCAGCGATATTTCCTAAGCTTCATTGAGCTCACGGGGACCTGGCCTTTCAAAAAATCGCATTCCCCGAACAAGCAGGGTTTTGCGTTCATCGTTTACATCATAACTGGCTTTATAATGTTTTCCGAAGTTGAGTTGGGTGCCAAGGACCATCCAGACAGTGTTCGTGGACCTGATATAGTATGTGATATTGTACATGATAGTTTTAGAACTCGAGGCCCAATGAGTCTTGGGCCTTGTATAAGTGGCATTATTGTGATGGGTTTGGTGAGTATTGGGCCTACAAAAGAATAGCGTCCCATACAATAGCCCCCCTTTGATTCGTGCCCGGCTCCCGGGCACGAGTCAAGGACGAGAGATAAGTGCTATCCAAGACACTGAACGGACAGGGGTAGAATGGTTCAGAAGATTCATTAAGGCGCTCCTGAAAAGTCGTGCGGTACGTGACCGTTGGTTCAGTTTGTCATCATTGTCTGACGGTTCGTGAACCGATGTAGCATGCGCACGACAGTTGGCGTGGGGATTTGCAGGATTTCCTGCTTCCCATTTATTAATCAGCACTAATCCTCTCCTTCATGGTTCCTATAAATAGGTCATTCCGAATCCCTCTTCATTTTTACAATATCCATTCTCTAAGTTCCCTTTCTACTAAGCATTCATCTGGTGTTAATCCTTCAGCCCAGAATACTCCTCTGTCTTAGAGCCCAAAGTAAGTCTTCTACCTCTCTCTTTTACTTTAGTTCATTTCTTCAATCTTGGAGTCTAGGATGGGTTATGCTCACCTTCTGAACACAGAGGAGTCCTTAGCCACCTTTAGGCAAACGTTCAACATCTTTGAGGATGTAGATGTGGCGTACTGCCATGAGAGCGAATTTTCACTCTATAGAGGTTCTAACACCGCTTTTTTCCCTTTGATATCAATTCTAAAAGGTGGAGTTAGGTTCCCGTGGATGCATTTTTGCTTGATATCCTTAGGTTTTATGGTCTGTGCCCGGACCAACTCCCTCCTAATTTTTACCGAGTAGTTAATTATGTTAGTAGGTTGAACCAAATATATGGTCTGAGATTGACCCATCATCACATAAACTATATGTACAGTCTGTATGGGAATAAGGACACCAACTATTATTTGAAGGTCAGAGAAACGTGGGTACGACTAATTTCATGCTTGCCTGATTCTAACAAGAATTTCACAGGAGAGTTCGTTCGGGTGCACGGCAAGTGGTTTTCCGGTGACATCCCTTGTCCCCTCTCACAGCGCGAAGTTGGTTCGTATCGACCAATAATTCGTTTTTCCCTTTTCTCCGTTTGTTGTTTGCTCTCGCTTTTTTTTTTTTACCTGAATATTGACCCACTGTATTTCTTTGTTGCAGACGGTAAAATATTTACCTAGGATCTTAGAGTGGTGAACATAAGAGACCTAAATTTCGTGCTTAGGTGTCTACAGCTCCGGGCATAACACCTCATACTTGGCTGCACCCCCGTGCATAGGACTTGGCAACCCTTCGGCTCAGCCCTTTTGGTTGATAGCCTGCTGTAATCTTATATCGATGTCCGACATGCTGACATCTGACATGCCAACTTCCTCCCCCTTTCGTTGACTATCGGCGAAGCTCGAGATCTTGGTCCCCGCTACCCGACTGTTGAAGATCTTGCCTCGATTAGGGACGTCAATCAAACAAGTTTCTCGGGCCCTCATAGAGTAGGGACACGTTCCCCTTGAGGGGAACGAAGCCCAAGTCCACACAGCCGAAGGAGAAGTAGCTAAGCCAATCGACATTTCGAGAGTCAAATCTTAGGTGACGCTCCCCTGAAAACCCTACCTCATGTAAAAGTTGGTCCCAAGACCCAAGAGACAACGAGCGTTATTCAACCGACGGCCCAGGTCGGGACGAAAGGGTCATCTTCTTCCTAGGCCGAGGTTGGTTGGCAGCCCATCTTTAGATTGGGCGACAAACCTCTGCTAGCAAACGCCACCCTTCGATTATGGGTGTAGGACGAAGGAGGCCGAGTCACTCAGAGTCTAGCGCAAGGTCTCCTACTGCCCAAGGATGCTCACTTCTTCTCAAACGGAGATAACAAGTCACTTGCTAGATGACTGCAATGGCATACCATCGTGGTAATTTCCTATTTCTTCCCTTTCATGCATAACAATACGTAGGAGTATTCTCAGCTTCATCATTTTATCACTATTATGTTCTCAGGCCGCGCA
Source organism: Castanopsis chinensis (assembly GCA_032878915.1). NCBI lineage: Eukaryota > Viridiplantae > Streptophyta > Magnoliopsida > Fagales > Fagaceae > Castanopsis > Castanopsis chinensis. The sequence goes on along the minus strand of JAVQMG010000115.1, from coordinate 4,292,851 downwards.
ACTGACTAGCGTTATTGATGGGAGCCTGAAGGAGGCGGCCGAGGTTATTGATCAGGCTAATGAGCAGAAAACTGCTGTCGAGACCACAGCCAAGGAGAAGGAGGAAGCTGCTAATGCTGCTAATGCTTCCAATGGAAAGGCAGTAGATGCTGAGAGAGCTCGATTAGCGACAGAGAAAAAACTGACCGATTTGATGTCCAAATTGAGAGAGACCGAGCTAAAGTTAGCCACAAAGGATAGCTTGAATTTGGCCCAAGCCGACCAAATTGTTGGCTTGAAGGACGCTCTTGAAGCCTGTGAGGATGAATGGTATAATGCAGGCTTCACAGAGGCAAAAAATTATGTGAAGCCTATTATCCATCAAGCTCGGAATCATGGGTTTGGGGAAGGGTGGTTGGCTGCCCTTCATGCAATAGGAGTAGCTAAGAATTCTCCTCTGTGGAATCCCAATCAAATTCCCTATCCGGTCCCACCCCCGCTCGTCTAGAGTCAGGTTGGCGCTAAAGATGAGGAAGATACGCCAAGCAGGAGGGACTTTGTGCAGGCGATTGATTCCTATGTTAAAATGGTTAACTTAGAAGCCTCGAGTAACATTCTTGGCGAAGCCGAAGATGCTCAAAACCAGACCCCTCTTATGGCCCCGCCAGCCAAGGATATGCCCGTTCAACCCGTTTCACAGACTTCACCCCCCCTTTTCCCTTTTCTTTTCTTTTTTTTTAAGGTAAGCCTGAGTCTCCGAGCTGTGGCGATAAAACAATTTTTTTCTTTTCTTTTTTTACTTTTGAATGGCTTTAATCAGTTTGAGATGGAAACTTCCATGTTTTGATCATTTCCCCCTTCTTCAACTTTTAAATACATCGATGCTTGTTTGATAGTAACCGGGTTTGCCCATTTGCAAACGATTGTGGTGAGCTTGCTTATCATACTTTCTCACTCATAAGGGCTGAAAAACCGTGTCGGGGTTCAACCCATTTAGTTCATAAATCTCATCGGTTGGGTAATAAAGATCGTAGCGGAGATAGTCTCTCGTTCTTGAGACGTTCTGGCTTAGGGTTTTTATCTGACTGGTAACGAATATCAAACTGATGGGAGTTTTCTAAGGTTTTCAATTGCTCGGTGATGAAGTTTGAACTGGGTACAGGCTTTCATACTTAGGATATCTTAATTTAAGGTTTCCATCTGCTCGATGAGGAAAATCGAATTGAGAATAGGTTTCTGTTCTTAGAACATTATAACTAAAAGTTTCCACCTGCTCGGTGATGAAAATCGAACCAAGCACAGGCTTCCATATTTTGAATATTTTAATTTAAGGTTTTCATTTACTCGGTGAGGGAAATCATGTCGAGAACAGGTTTCTGTCCTTAGAACATTATAACTTAAGGTTTCCACCTACTCGGTGATGAAAATCGAACTGAGTACGGGTTTCTGTCCATAGAACATTATAACTTAAGGTTTCCACTTGCTCGGTGATGAAAATCGAACCGAGTACAGATTTCTGTCCTTAGAGTAGAACGAGATACCTAGGCCTACACAATTCTCCCCATATTTTTCTTTTTTGACTGACAATAATAAATTATCGTCAAAGGAATTATTATCACCTGCACAAATATATACCGTCATATCTGTATGTAATATATATATTGTAAGATTACATTCAATTTACACACAGAAGCTCAACCGGCCAGTGATAAAAATTCTTTAAGTTGTGAACGTTCCATGGTTGGGGAAGCGATTTTTCCTCTAAATCCTCCAAGTAGTATGCTCCTGCACCTGCAATGGCGGTCACTCTATAAGGCCCTTCCCAGGACGGGGCTAATTTCCCTACATTGATGTCTGGCATATTCGCAACAACATTTCGGAGCACCAAATCCCCTGCGGTAAACTCTCTCTTTCTCACGCTTCTATCGTACCTTCGGGCGAGCTTCTGCTGATACTTGGCCAGCCTAATGGTCGCTGCTTCGCGGTGCTCCTCCAACAAGTTTAACTGTCTGAACATCAATTCTTCATTCTTGGCCGGGGAGAAACCTGCCACTCGAGAGCTGCATAGGTTTATTTCGGCTGGGATGACAGCCTTTACTCCAAAAGTTAGAGAAAAGGGGGTTTCTCTCGTGGATCTCCTCGGAGTTGTCCGGTATGTCCATAGGATGCTCGGTAATTCCTCAACCCAATTGCCTTTAATGCCCTCCAGCCTTTTCTTCAATCCGTTAACGATGGCCTTATTGGTGGTTTTAGCTTGGCTGTTACTTTGTGGATAGGCCAGGGTAGAATACCAATTTTTAATGCCAAGGCTTCTACAGAATTCGAGGAAAGTTTTGCTATTGAACTGCAGACCGTTGTCTAACATGAGGGATTCTGGCACCCCAAATCTTGTTACAATGTTTCTTCATACGAACTTTTTGACATCAACATCTTGGATGTTCGCTAGTGCTTTTGCTTCCACCTACTTTGTGAAGTAATCCACTGCTACCAGTATAAATCTTCGGTTGCTCGTCGCCCGAGGGAACGGTCCAACTATGTCCAACCCCCACTGAGCTAAAGGCCACGGGCTATTTACAAGATTCAGGTTCTCAGCAGGTTGGTGGATCATTGGGGTGTGTCTTTGACATTGCTCGCACCTCTATGCATATTCGAGGGCGTCCTTTTGCATTCAGGGCCATCAGAATCCCTGAGTCATTGCTCAGTGAGCCAATGAACGCCCTTTAACGTGATTACTGCATACGCCTTCATGTAGTTTGGCCAAAAGTTCTTTAGTCATATTGGGGGGAAAACACTGTAGGTATGGGCCTTCAAAATACCTTCAATATAGCTTCCAATCTACAGATAGCCAATATCGAGAGGAATTCCATCGCACTCTGGCCGCCTCTTTCTCATTCTCTGGTACTTGGTTCTGGGCCAAAAATTCGATTATGGGATCCATCTAGCACTTCCCAACTGTGGTGACTTGTGAGACTACCATCTTCAAGCTGATGCTCGATTCATTAACCAACTCTACCCTGATTAATCGGGGTACCATATTTACTATTGATGATGCTAAGGTGGCCACAGAGTTGGCGTTGCGGTTCTACCCTCTAGCGACTTGCTTTACTTTCACACTAGAGAAATAGCCCATAGACTGTTTCGTTACCTGCAAATATTCAACCATTCGGGGATCCTTGGCCTCGAAACTCCCCAGTACTTGGTTAACCACCAACCGAGAATCTGAGTATATTTCCACCTCCTTAGCTCCCAAGTCTGAGACAACTCTCAGTTCGGCCAGTAGATCCTCATACTCGGTCTCATTATTGGAAGCTCTAAAGCCTAACCTAAATGAATGTTCCAATTTTATTCCTTCCGGTATAATGACCACAATCCCAGCTCCTACTCCTGCTGCATGGGAAGCGTTGTCGACAAATACCTTCCATGGGTTGGTCCCTATAGGGTAAACCATTTCCGTACCTTTCGGTGAAAACTTGGCAATGAAGTCCGCCAGCACTTGACCATTCACTGAATTCCTCGGTCTATATCTAATGTCAAAAGAACCCAACCGAGTCCCTCACTTAGCTATTCTCCCTGTAAAGTCAGATCTCCTCAACAGTGACAGGAGAGGGTACTCAGTTAGAACATAAACGGTGTGGGCTTGAAAATAGTGGGGCAACTTTCGGGTAGAGTGCACGAGTGCCAACACTAACTTTTCTAGTGGCAAGTACCTCGTCTCGGCGTCAATGAGCGTCTTGCTTACGTAGTAAACAAGTAGTTGTACACCATTATCTTTTACCAGTACAGCGCTCGTGGCATGCTTGGATACCGAGAGATACATATACAAATCTTCCTTGAGCTCCGGAGCCGTCAACGTTGGCGCTTGGCCAAGATAGTCCTTTAGGTCTTGGAAGGCCTTGTCACACTCTTCGTCCCACTGGAACCCCTTCCATTTCTTCAAAAACTAATAGAATGGCCGAAACCGATCAACGAACTTGGAAATAAACTGGTTGAGGGCGGCCAACATACTAGTCAGTTTTTGAACTTCTTTCGGGTTGCTTGGCAGTTTGAGACGTTTCACAGCTTCAATTGGATCAGGGTTGACTTTGATTCCCCGTTTGGTGATGAAATAGTCCAGAAACTTATCGGACCCTACCTCGAAAGCGCACTTATCGGCATTGAGATGCAGCCAGTGTCGCCGGAGTATTTCATACACTTCTTTAAGGTCGTCTAGATGTTGCCCTTCCTGCTTGCTTTTTATCACCATGTCATCAATGTACACCTCAACTATACGCCCAATCCTATCCCTAAACATTCTCGTCATCATTCGTTGATAAGTGGCTCTAGCATTCTTTAATCTGAATGGCATCATGGTATAATGATAATTAGCATCAGGTGTTATGAATGCAATCTTTTCCTAATCCTCGGTGGATAAGGCAATCTGGTGATAACCATAAAAAGCATCCAGAAAGCTCATCCTTAGGTGCCCGTACGTAACGTCCACCAATTGATCAATTTCGGCATAGAGAATGGATCCTTTGGGCATGCTCGGTTTAACTCGGTAAAATCAACACAGACCCTCCACTTACCATTCTTTTTCCTTACTACTATAGTGTTTGCAAGCCATTGTGGAAAGAATGTTTCCTTTATGGTCCACGCCTCCTTCAGCTTCCCAACCTCCTGTCTGACGGCTTCGATATGCTTTTTAGCCGACCTTCTTAGCCTCTGTTTCTTGGGGGGTATAAAGGGTCCACATTTAGCTTGTGAACTATGAATTCGAGGTCAACCCCGGGCACCTCGTATGGACTCCGAGCAAACACATCTACGTTTTGTACAAGAACAAGCAACAACTCCACCTTCTCTTCGTCCCTCAAGCTTGCCCCTATCAGAAAATTCCTTTCACAATTAGGCAGAATCCTTACTTATTCTAGATCCTCAGCACAACTGGCCCCCACCTCCTCTCGGGGTTACTGTAATTGCTATAAGGGGATTTTCTTGGTGGACTCCCTTTTCTCCGTTTGTTGGTTAGCTGCGGCCATTAAGCACTGTTTGGCAACCCGTTGATTGCCCCTTATCACCGTGATTTCATCATCGGTGCGAAACTTGACTTTTACATGCAAGGTGGATGGCACAACCCCCATGTCATGAATCCATGGCCTCCTAAGGATTGCTGTGTACGGCGAGAAAGAAGTGACCACTATGAACGTTATAGTTACCTCCTTACCTCCCATGTTGACGGAGAGTGAAATCTACCCTTCTGGAATTACCATATGGCCATCAAACCCCATCAACGGCACATTATACTTGGACAAGTCCTCCTTTTTTAGTCTGAGCCCCCGGTATAAGTTGGGGTACATTACATCCGCACTGCTTCCCTAATCTATCATCATTCTCTTTACTATGAAACCTCTTACAAGGGTCGTGACTACCAAGGCATCGTGGTGTGGCTGAGTGGTGCCCTCCATATCGTCATCATCAAACGCAATGGGTTGTTTTATGTACCTCAGCTTCTTCCCAGGGGAACACTCGCCTACGCTATTTTCGGCCAGTACTACGGCCAATATCCCCCTGGTTCTGGGTGCCTGAGCACCCTTTAGTACTGTATGGATGACTTCTATAACTCCTAAAGGGGGTGAGAGTGGATTTCCTCGCAGGTGATCTGCTTGCCCGGTCCCTTGATTCCTCGTTCCCACTAGAAATTCTTTCAGATGCCCCGCTTTCACCAACTGTTCGAGATGATCTTTCAATACTCTACAATGCTCGGTGGTGTGCCCTTTGTCTTTGTGGTAGGTACAATGCAAATTCTAGTTTCTCCTTAATGGATCGCCACCCATCTTGTTCAGCCACTTAAAATACAGCTCATTTTTTATTCGATCGATGATCCTGTGCACCGGCTCCTTGAAGGCCACATTAACTTCTCCAATCCCCGACCTAGGCTCTTGAATCCTCAGATCCTTCCGAATTCTAGGTTGAAAACCGACATTCCAGGGATGATTTATGATCAGGGCCTTCCCCTTGGTTTGCAACTAATCATCTTCCAATCGCTTATACTGCTCGATACGCCTCATCAATTGCCTCATATCCCTGGGAGGCCTTCTCATCAACGATTTTCTCAGTCCAAATTCATCGGGCAACCCCATTCAAAAAGTTCTCCCCATGATCTTTTCACTGCCCCCACCGATCTCGTTATACAGCTCCCAATATCGATTAGCATAGTTGCGAAGGGTCTCCCAAGCCCCTATTTTCATTGACAGTAATGCATCCACGGGCTGCAGAACTCAGTTGCAGGTCATGAATCGTACGCCGAACTCCTGGATCAGTTCTGAAAAATTGTGGATCGAGCCTTTCCTTAATTTGTTGAACCACCTCAACGCAGTGGGGCCGAGGCTCGAAGGGAAAACCTTATACATCAGTGCGTCATTGTAAGCGTGTAAGGACATCATTTGAATATAGTGGCTTACATGTTCTACCGAGTCTGTCTTTCCCATGTAGGAATTGAACGACGGCCGTGTGAATTTGCTCGACACGGGTGTGCCTTCAGTATCTCTCGAGAATGGTGATCATGCAGCTTGGCGTAATGCCCTGCTCATCGCGTCCATGGCCACATTTCGAGGTTGTTCCCCATCTGGGGAAGTCGAATAGTGGTTTGCATACCCCCGCTAACGATCTCGGTGCCGATGATACCCAGATTGATGGGATCCTGCCGCAAGGTGGCTTCCTACACTAGCTAACCTTTCCCTTTGTTCCTCCTAGTCCATCCTCCGAAGTCTACCCCTTGCTTCCAATTCCAAATCTCTCACCATCCCACGTAGAAGCTCGAGCTCCTAAACTCTCTGCTCAAGCTCTCGGTCCCTTTTGTTATCGCAGTTGCGCCCCAAAGCGTCAGACGCTATTCGAGGCATTTGAAACATTCTCTCTCCGAGCCCGAACTGCTCTACTTCCTCATGCTGTCTGTCTTCGCATCTTTTCTGCCTTCTCTCTCACCACGTGGATCCCCGTGATGACCCTCTAGAGCCACTTTCAGCATAACTCCCTAGCCTACTTATAGATATTCTCCTGTGCGCGCCTCAACAGAACCACAGTTATGTAGGAGCTTCCTAGAGACGGCGCCAATTACGCGTACCCGAAATATGGTTATTGGACCTGAACTTTATTTGGGCTCACAATTTATTTACTTTATGGGCTTTTGGATTTCCTATAACGGGTGGTCCTATGTTCGGCAACCCTAATAACCTTATCCCTTATGTTCCTAAAATATTGTTCTCCCTATTTTCCCAGAATGATCACCCTTTTTGGTAAGTATTTTCTCTCTAAACTTGCCAACCTCCATCTCCAATTCTCATCTCTTATTTATAGCCTCTGCTTAGTGGAAGGATTATAATTGCTTTTATGGTGAGTGGGAGGAGTGGTCCAATACTATTACCCTTAAGTGGGTGTTTAGTTGGGAGTGGAAGGAGGTGAGAGTGGCATTGAAACTGGTTCCACCGCTAGATAGACTACTCACCAGCGATATTTCCTAAGCTTCATTGAGCTCATGGGGACCCGGCCTTTTGGGAAATCGCATTCCCCGAACGAGCAGGGTTTTACGTTCACTGTTTATATCATAACTGGCTTTATAGTGTTTTTCGAAGTTGAGTTGGGTGCCGAGGACCATTCGGCTAGTGTTTGTGGACTTGATATAGTATGTGATCTTGTACATGATAGTTTTAGAACTTAAGGCCCAACGAGTCTTGGGCCTTGTATTCGTGGCATTATTGTAATGAGTTTGGTGAGTATTAGGCCTGCAAAAGAATAGCGTTCCGTACAATTACTTTTGCAAAAAGAATGAGGTTGTCTACAAAGAAAAAGTGAGAAAATATTGGTCCATCTATGGTGGTTTGAAAGCCAATTCAATTACGAGATGGAAATTCATTTGGATGAGTTTAGTTAGATATTTTCATGCAAATGATGAAAATTTACAAGAATAAGGGGTCATTTTCCCTAATCCCTCTATAGGGAAGGAAGAAACAGAGGCTTTTCCCATTGACAAGAATGGAGAGAGGCTAGAGCATGAAATGCAAGACATGATAAGATCAATTTAGTCCTTGAAAAAGATCGAAGAATGTGAGAATGCGTTTCATAAAGCTCCATTCTAGTCTATCAAAAACTTTTTTAATATCTATTTTTAAAGCTATGTAAACGTTGTTACCTGTGGAGGTGATCATGTAATGAACAATTTTTTAAGCTAGGATGAAGTTATCACTAGCTTTTTGTTCAACAAAGAAAACAAAGTTATCATTAGCTTTTTCTTCATGGGACAAAACTAGCTTGGAAGGGGTGGATGAAATAATTTACTTGGGCCTCGAGTTGACAAAGACTTTTGTGACAATTTTGTAAAGGGTGTTACATAGACAAAAAGGACAGAGCTGATGGACCCTTAACCTAAAATATGAAATCTTGTTTAAGATCCAACCAAATTAGCAGCGGAACAAAAAAAGAATTTTTTTTTGGGACAAATGAGTACGGTATTAGATTATTGAGATAAGACCTAAGAGTAGTAAACCATAATAATTGTTAATGTTGATGACCCTCCAATCAGATAGATAGCTCAATCAATAACTGTGGACAGGCTGTTGGGCAGAACATCCAATGCGTAGACAAAAGCTCTGTCAGTCCGAAACAACTGAAAATGTACAACAGCCCCCATAAATTAATACTAGCATAAATTCTGATTCAACAAGTCGCAACGCAACTTACAATACAACCCAGGTATGAGAAATCAGTCATTTGGAAAATAGTACAGGGACAATATTGTAAAATCAGGAAACAGGCAAAAGCAAAAATATTAAATAGCAGGACAGTACTAGTGGGCCCCCTTGGCCTTTGCGGTTGAAAGTTAAAGCTGTCCTTACTCCCCACACCACCTCTGACTGGTCCTCTTCGTGTCACAAACTGAGTGGACGCTTGGGTACAGCTGAAATAATTTTTTAGGTACGTCCAGCGTTTGTGTGGGATTTCATATACGAGACACACATATTTCTGTTTTTAACAAAATTTTTATAAAAAATGAGATCCACAAATAATGAATTCATACAATTGTCCTTGTATGAATTTATTATTATTATTTTTGACTAATTACTTTAAAGTTGTGGCAAATAATTGTGATAGTAAACTATTTTATATGCTAGTATTTTTTAGTTTTCTGCCTTATTCGATGAAGGAGATAGTATTTATGTTATTAGTTTTTAAGCAGCATTTAGTTAGAACTCACGTTTTTAATTTTTAAATAATATTATATATTTTTTTATTCACATATATTTTAAAAAATTACAAATAATATTACTTAAACTCTACTATTAAATAAATTCTTATTATTTGCTTTTTAAAGTTTTTTTTTTTTTTTTAAAAGACAAAAATGTTTACTTTTCAAACTACAAGCATATTTAGTGCATAAGAAAAAAAAAAAAAAAAAAAAGAAGTGACCGATACTTTATCGATAAAAGTAAGAGAGAGAAAGAAAGATATTTTTAATGTTTTATATATATAAGTGGCAGAAAGGGAGATCATTTCTACGCCTATTTTAGCCTCTCTTCTTGAAGAGAGGGAGAGAGAGAATTATCTTTCTTTCCCTTCGGCCCTCTTGTCCCCAGTGATCTGAATCCTTTTCTGTTTTTTTCTTCTCTCTCTCTCTACTGTAGGGGGACGGAAGCATTATCTATGGTTCTCTGGGAGTATGCGCACTGATATTGTTTTTATGAGATGGGAATTTTCTTCACAAAGAAGAAGAGGAAGCAGATATTCTAACGGCTGAATGCTCATTTCTTGGGTTCTCTGCCTTGTGGTACTCTATCTCTCTCTGTGTTGCGCTTTTTTTATTTTATTTTATTTTATTTTATTTTATTGATTTGTAGTTGCATCGTAATCTGATTAAAAAGTTGAAACTTTTGGATTATTTTTTGCTGGGTTATACGTAATATGAGAATTGTCTGAGTTAAATGTGTAGTTGCTTAGTATTACTTAGCCCAAAAAAGAAAAAAAAAATGCATAGTTGCTTATTACCAGGTTAATGGGTATATTATTTATTATTTATATATATATTTTTTCTAGTTGTTATCGGGGGAATTTTTTTTTTTTTGTTTTTTTGTTTTTTAATGTAATGGAATTTTCAACTGCAAATGCAGAACTCTATGTACAATGTCGTTTTCGTTGACTTTGCTAGTAATATACTACAAAAATCTATGGTTAAGATTGCCCATCTGGTAGAAAAAAAAAATGAACAAATAAAGTAATTGCGATTTACAGGGGCCGAAAAACTTGGATTTGTGAAGATTAATGTGCCCGTTTTCATTATCATTGGTATGGATATTGAAGTAGAATGATTTCTTGGTTGGTAGTATCTGTTTGGTTCTAACTTAAACTCATTTGGGTTTGAACCAAATTTAAGCTTTGTTGTGCTCTCATACTGTTTTACAATATCATAGATTCATAATGTTGGATTGAGTAAACACCTTTGGGCTTACTCACTGTTGCACATTGATTGGATTGAAAGAGCAAGTGCTTCAAGTTGTGGGAACTGGGAACTGTGAAAAAGCATATTCACGCTTACTGTTGCACGCCTTAATATGCCAGCTGATTAATAGATGTACTTTCTATTACATTTTGTTTACATTGAATTTGAATGAACAAAAATGGATTGTGGAAAAAATTGTAGAAAGAATTATGCAATTTTTTGATCTTAGGTTGTATTTATGGTCATACTTCATAAATGATGTCACTTTTTATGTGGGGTTTGTCATATGAATTATATATTCTTATTAAGGGAACGCAATGGAGCATTAACAATGCTTATGTAAACACACTTTCTTTACAAGCATTTATATGTACAGTTTTTCTTTTCAAGGAAAAGAACAAACAGTTTTTTTATTGGGTGGTTTAACATACGTTTTCTTTTACAAGCTGTTTAGGGATGGAGCATAAAGCGGAGTTAAAAGCTATGGAGAGTTGCTATTCCTGAAGATGCAACACCAGCTTTGATGTGCTCGTTTTCTAATCTTGGGGAGGACATCATGTTGATGCAAACAGATTTTGATCTGAATTCAGCACAAATATATACTGAATCGCTCAAAGAAGTTCTGAAGAAGACTATGCTTGACCAGGAGGTTATGTTTAGGAAGCAGGTATGTGGGCACCATCACTATGCTGACTGAGTTATGTGTTGACTTTTTCTTTTTCTTTTTCGCTGAGTTATGTGTTGACTTCAGGATCATGTGTCCTTATTTGACACAATTATGTCTTCATTGTCTGATAATATGTAAATTTTTTGAATTTGTTTTTGGTCAAATGCTCAATTTGGTGGCAATTTCTTCCCAATTTTATGAATCATACCTTGATCCTTAATATTACTGACTTCAGAGATATTTGGGATTTCCTCTTCAAAATATGGCTCCTAGTGACCTGTGTGGCAATGGGCACATGCATGTATTTATTTTTAAGAAAAAAGAAACCATGACTTCCTTAATATTTACTTATATTTCTTGCTATTGTTTAATCTTTAGGTTGAGGAACTTCATCGGTTATATACTATACAGAAGACACAGATGGAGAATCTTTCCTGGAAGGAGTTTGATAGATACAATTCAAGGAAAGCAAGCACCCAATCAACACTGATACCTTCTACAAATCTTGGGAGATATAAACCATTTGCAAAAGAAAAAACATTTTCCTCAATTCCCATGGTAATTGGAAGCCACTCACTTTCAGAACTGAAAAGTGATATTATAGTAATGGGGCAGAAGTTTCTTATTCCCTTTTTTCAGTAGTTTCTTCATGGCATAAATTCCAGGATATCTGGAGTTACCACTTGAATGTCTAATTAAGAAGATCTGGATTAAAAATTGTCATTATATTTTGAAGTGACTTAACTTCAGTCATAAGGTTATATGCTCTTACTTGGATATTAGATGGTTGTGAATTTATTATATCTATCTGCCCTACTGACTGACCTTTTTGTTTCATTATATGTGGTTTTCTAGTGTTAAATGTTGCAAGCTTGTCTTTCAGGAGGTCTCAACACAAGCTAGAAGCCACGTGCTGTTTGAAGGACACCAGGGTATGCACTCTAAGCTTTGGCAGAAGCCTTTAGATCTTCAACTCTCTGCTGACCAGTACACTAGCCATGTTGGTAAGGATCTTTCAAAGAAAAGGAATATTTACAACCACTTAAAGGAAATATTGAATGCTAAGATTTGTGTGTGTGGTGGTAATGTCTCAGATCCAGAGTTGAAGCTTTCTCTGAGTACAGGCGAGGACAATTGGAGAAAGAGGAGTGCTAAGAGAATTTGGTTCAGTAAAAATGCTCATTCCTCCACCCACGATATTATTGATTTAGAAGAGTCTAGTGAGGGGATATCAAATGAAGATGAAAAACATGCACCTTCCTTAAGATTTGCTGCTCTGACTAATAACTTTGGAGGCAAGCATGAATCAGATTCTGTACTTTCTGATCTGGTCATCTCAAGCTGTGTGAAGAAAGATTTACAATATGAGATTGGGGACAGTCACCCTCTCCTGGATGACAGCAAGTGCTGTCAAGAGAAGAACTCTTTCAAGAAAGGTACTGTTGATTTATCTATATGATTGTGGTTTTAGTGTGATAGACGTGAAGTCATACTCCTGAACATGTAGCCTTGTGCGATTTTGTGCATATGTTTAGTCATTAGGATTCAGCCTTTATTTGTTTGTCCTTTTCTTCAGGATTTAACAATTGCCATGTTGGTGTCCCAAGTACCAATCCGTCCACCAAGATGCAACTGCCTACTTCATTTAAAGCCGCAAATGTGGACCTTAACAAAGTTCAGCTTGATGACTCCTCTTCTTACTCTAATGATCTTGTTGTGGCCCATCCTTCAACAGCTAGTTCACCGCATGTTTTCATTGAACGAGTTGGCAGGGTTCAGGACACTTGTGTGTCCATGTCTTGGAGAAAAGAAAACAATAATTGCTCGAATGAAACCTCTGACATGTTTCACCAAGATGATGCAGTGAATTCTCCCTTTATAGATTTCAACAGCAAAAGCAAGAGAACAGAAATTTGGGCTAGAAATTTCAAGTTTGATGGAGTGGGTGGAAGTGAAGTGGGGCTTTCAGGTGTTGAGGCTATCTCCAGGGCCCCACCAGGCCTTCGTGGAGACCTTGGTAGCAACAGTAGTGACCCTAAGAATGAAGATTTTAGGTTCATGCCAGAACTTTCAAGTGATATTTTAGGTGACTCAAATTATACATGTCTAGCTAATGGACAAATAAACTTTGAGAAGAGCAAAGTCGAGAATATTATACTTTCAGGTTCTGAACAAAGTCAAGTTACAGTTCAAGGTGGATGTGGCAACATGTCTCCTGCTTCATGCAAGTCCCACTGCAATGTTGAGAATGATTCCAGTAGTATAAAGACTATGCAATCTGGAATTGAAAAGAGAAGTACAAATCTTTCTACCTTCAATCAGTTTTCTGGAGCTGAAGTAGTCTGCCAAGTTGCAGAAACCTTATCGGGCAATCAGGACCAAGGATCTTCTGACAGCAGTGAATCAAAACATGGATGCCTCAATAAGGAAGGAGAATCATCTGAATCAGATGTGTTGATTCGTATGGCAGCTGAATCACTTATTCATTTCTCCTTGGAAATTTCATCTGGTAATCAAGATTGTTGTATCAGAGCTGGACTGAATGAGATGAGAAATGAGGAAAGGGAGCAGCCACAGTATTCTTCCGATTCTTTTGAGTTAATCACTCTAAATCTAAAAGAATGCAGTGCAGATGACTATTCTGTATCATCAAAGCCATATGAAGTAAATGACAAGGAGACAAAGGATTTTTCTTGTAAGTTAAGAAGGGGGAGAAGATTGAAAGATTTTCAGAAGGACATACTCCCTGGTCTTGCGTCTCTTGCCAGACATGAAATTCAAGAGGATATAAACATTCTGGAGGGAGTTCTAAGATCAAGGGAGTACAGGAAAATCAGAGCAAGGATGGGTGATGGACAGAGCTGGTGTGCACCTGTTAGAAGCAGACGGTCAAGAATTAATTACAATGGGAGGAAGAAATTATAATAAAAGTTAATTCTAAATGGTGAGTGCCGTGGGAATGGCATTGTTCATAAGCATGGCCATAAGCATGGTCATGTGGCCTTGTATACCTTTATTGCAGGAATTCTTAAGCCAAAATTTCTGATATTTTTTTTTAATTATTTTTTTATGCATGTTTGATTTCTTGTTCTTAATGCAACATACTTTTCCCTTTTTGTTTTAAGCTTTGCTCTGCAACTGTAGGCAAATTAAGATTAGCTTGGGATCGCATTCCTTTCCTAACTAATCTTATTTTCTACTCAAATGTGAAGAAAATGCAGCTCATGGGATTAGTGGCAAGGAAAATCTCAAGAGCAGGGTACGAAATTAATCTTGTGATAGCTAATGGTTCTGCGAGTTTGGTCTCTTTAGACTTGATGACATTGTTCACCAAAGGACTAGTTTACCCTGCGTGAAGATTTGTCTTGTTTGAGGAAGGCACCTGTTCTAAAGCTTGACGTATAAACTGAATGGTAGGCTGTCACTGAAACTTTTCACATGATTTAACAAGATGACGCATTAATTCCTACGTTAATGGATTACAGAAATCTTAAAGAAGTAGCAATTCAAAGTCTGTAGTGAAAGTAGGCTGTAAAGATCTTGAGATTGCACTTAAAATTGACCAGCTGTGGCATCACCAAATTTAACTGTGGACTTTTTAATCAATTAACTGACTTTTAGATCATCTGGCTAGTTTAGCACAATAACAATAACCTTTCTGCTTGTCAGTATTGCAGTTTGTTCTTCAAGTTAGAATGATAAATTAGTACACCAAATTTGTGCGAGAGCTTATTCAAGGAATTCTAGGAAAGGCCTGTATAGTTTGGGAAGAATCACATGCTGCCATTTTGTAGTCCATAGTTTCTTTTTCCGTTTTAACTTTATAGTTACAACAATGGGGGAAAGGAGAATTGAACTCTAAACATTTCAGTCGAAAACACGTAGGATGATCAAGCTCATTATTAATAAATCATAATGTTTCTATTGACTATAGTGATTCTATGTTGTTTATTTGTTTGTTTTTTATTTTTTAGAATCCTAATGTTTCTATTTTCTGAGGATAGCTCAGTCTAACGACATGGCTAGTCGATAAAAGCATGGAAAACCCCTAGCGACCAAGCTTCCTTACTAAAAACATTTCGAAGTCAAACGCCATCTCTAAATAGAAACACATTCAAAGAAATCTTCTCCACCGAAATTCGTAGATTTGATCTTGACGTTCATAGGATAATCAGTAGATGGGGGGTAATTCACATTAATTGCCCGTGCCAATCTTGTAGAAGGATAACCTTCCTGAGAAGCATAAAATAATGAAGAACCTTTTTAAAAATAAAAATAAAAAGTGTAAGAGAACAACCCTAAAAGCTACATTTTCCCTTTCTTTTAGTAAAAAATCTATTGTTGACTTAAGTATTACAGAGTCTCCCGTTGATGTACCCCGAAGGATCTCTAATCACTTTCTTATTTTATTTTCAGGTATTCGTGTATGTGGTTATACTATCAAATAACCGTATCATTAGATAATAATTTTAGAATTAAAGGGAACAAGAAAGAAATATCAAATTTTGAAATATTATGGTAAATATAGAGATGAAAAGGAAAAATGAAGAGATTAATATGGTTTGATCATCAAAACCTACACCCACAACTGTAAATGTCATATGGCCACATCTTTATTCACTTGATTGATAACAAATTAGAAGGGAACTCATGTTTATAATGATATTTAAATAATTTGAAAATAGGTAAGCTATCAATTTATACATGGCATATTTTGAATTTCAATTTATTGTTAATATTGATATAGAGTGAATTTCAAGAAATTGAAAGAGAGAAAAACAGAAACAAGATTTTAATGTGGAAAGCCCTTGACTTTTACATATTTACCATTGAAGTGTATACTAGGGTTGTTCAGATTCCAACCTAAACTCAAAAAAATCAGCCGGAGCTAACTTGGTCACACCAGTCCTAGTTTCTGCCAACAAAGCTGACTTGGTCACACTTGCATTAGGCGCTGCACGTGCACACCAGTCCTATATATAGTTTTAAAAAAAATATATATATATACCTTAAGCCATCTAGAATAAAGGAAGAGAGTGGTTGATGATTGTTATGTGTGAAAAAAATTAAATAAAATATAGAAATTTTGATATTTTAATGAAATATTGTGTAAATAAATAATTTGATGTAGAGTGTTTTGAAAATTGAGTATATATGTAAAATAAAAAATGTAAATTCTTATGCTAAAATAGACAAAAATATTTGCAAAAGTTAATGCAAATGTTCTAATTTTAATTGCCACGTCCACTTTCCTCAGACTTCGATCACCATCCCAGTTCCCACACTCAAACTCAAAGAGAGCAAAGCTTCAAACTCCAAATCAAAGAGACCGACTTTGATCTATAGAGAAAAGGAAAATGGGTGGCTATTGTTATTTAGCCGAGCCCATTGCTATATGCTCTTGATCAAGGGTAAACTTTTTTTCATTTCTTAAATAAGCCATATTATTGTTTGATAACAGATGTTAACCAAATTTTAATAGAAAAATTTAAAGAGCCGTTTGGTTAGAGATTTTTAGTGTTGTTATATAAGTGTTGTGGAAATACATGTTTTAGTATTTAAACACTGAATATTATTATTTAGTTGTATGTACCGAAAACCCCCCTTAATTTATAATTTTGTATCTAGAAAAAAGTTAATGGATTTTAAATAAAATAATTTATAATAGAGAATTTTTTTATTATAATTTATTAGATGGGTGGAAAATTTAAACCTTAAATGACTTTATTATAAACAATAGTGGACCCAGAATTTGACTTGGGGGGAATTTATATACACTATGCATGTGCATTAAAACACATACACATATTACATATATGTTGGGTAGTTGTAAAGGATTTTCTTTTTTCATAAATATGTCCTTTTCTGTTTTTTTTTTTTAGTAAAAATTACATTTATAAATGAAAATATTTTTAGTAATTAAGTATAAACACCAAATACAACTAACATAATTTTGTGTTATTAATAATTATCTAAAAATTTTGGTTTATTATACAGAATTTATAAAGTAGAATAATTATTACATAAAGATTTTTTTTTTTTTAAGTAAGGATCCACATGGTGAAGTGGAGAATTGACACCAAGTCCCAGCCAAAGCTAGTTGGCTATTATATGCATGTCAGGCCACCCCAGCCAAAGCTACATGACAATTATTTGCTCTTTCAGACTTAAGAGATGCATCCTTTTTTCACCAAAAAAAAAAAAAAAAAAGATGCAACTTTGAGATGGATATTGTCAAACCAAATACAAACCTTCTCCCTACTAAAATTTAAAAGCCACCTTACTATTTTTTTGGCGGGCCTAGGGGGCTGCTGCCCCTTCTCAATTCCTTGGCTCTGGCCTTGATTAGTAACACTAAAAAGTATTAATTGAGTTATCAGACTCTTAATAATACAAATTATTTAATTAATATTTAAATATAAGATAATACTCACTTTAAGTCTCTTTTATTTTTTTGGTAAGAACTTAAATAAGTCTCAAATCTTATTACACCAACCTGTCTTTTTTAGATTGAGCTTAATGCATTGTTGGAAGTCAAGACTAACGCTCAATAAACACTAAAAATGTTTTGTATCATTATTTTTTTAGTAAATCGATAAATATAACGGAGGAATGGGGATTTGAATCATAAACGTTTTTATGGAAACACCAAAAAATGTTAAATGAGGTTCTTGATTCAAAGTTCTAAATTTGCAATTAACCATAAATTTCTTAAACATTAACATATTGTCTACGGTTTAATTTGACTTAATTTATGATAGAATATTATTGATTCGAGAAATGATATGTCCACAACATTTTCACAATATTTTTACAACAAATCTTAAGTGGCAAGTTGTTACTGGTTGTTATTGTTGGGGTAAAAAAGTAATCTTAATGTTGGGTTCAAATTTGAACCAATAACAACTAACCACTTATGATTTGTTGTGAAAATGTTGTAAAAATATTGTGGACGTAGCACTTCTCTATTGATTCAGCTTATCTTTATTCATATGAAACAACATAATTGTATGGGAGTAATTCTTCTACCCAGAATATTAATTTCTCTCACACTTTGTTTTGGATTCAATTACATGGCTTGCGAGTGACTAAATTGAATGTTGAAATTGTAGAGGAAATTGGAAAGACTGTGGGTACAGTAGTTTCAACTCAGTTTAAGAATGATATGATGGGGGGTGACTTTATGCGTATCAGAGTTAGAGTTAATGTTTCAAAGCCACTCTGTCGGGGCGGCAAAGTTTTTTTCAGTAATGGCAAGGAAGGATGGGTGGCATTCAAGTATGAGAGCATTCTTATCAAGAATGCTAAAATATTTAGCATTTATCATTTTAAAATTTTACTTTATCAATTTTAACATACCACTTTACAATCTACCAAACATCAAAATTTCTATTATTTTACCATTTCATTTAAATACTCTTTTTTTATTCTTTTTTTTTGTTTTTTTATTCTTTCTTTTTATATTTTCAAATAACTACCAATAACTACCATTAAACAACTATTTTTTTTTTTTACAATGTTGCTACAGTGGGCTGCTAGACATAGCAGCCCACTGGATTGCAAAAAAAATAAAATTTGAAAGGTTTGATGGAGTAGACTTTTAGTAATTATAGCATTTTATATCTTAAATTTTAGCATAAATAACATTTACCCCTTTTGATAAGAATGCTCTGAGAAGCTTCCTGATTTTTGTTATTGGTGTGGGCTTGTCAGTCACGATGAAAAGGATTGTGAGCATTGGGTATCAAGCAAAGGAACCTTACCTATTGAATCACAAGAATTTGGGGCTTGGCTTCGAGCTTCGATTTCAATCCTAGTAAGAAGAGTGGTTATTGTGGAAGGTTCTGGGGAAGAGATACATGGTGTTTCTCCATGGACATTGGTGGCCGGGGTAGTTACTGTCAGTTCTATGGATACTGAACAAGGAACCGTTGTTCCATTAAATCAGGAATTTCACAAATTTTCAAATGAGGATGCAACAACTACCACTCAAACTGCTACTCTATTCTCTGCTGAAAAATCTCCTGATTTGGTGGGGATTAATCACTCCCTCAAAACTAGCGAGAATATTCCTTCGAATACTCAATTCCTAACACTAGAAATTTCACTTTCATCACCAAAGTCATTTGAAGCTGGAATTCTACAGATAGATGCTGAATTGAAGAATTTTGACAAGGGGAATTCCATCCAAACAGGTGTGGCTTATCCAAACTCTTTATTTCCCTCATCTTCAAGGACTTTATCTGTTAAGTTAGATAAGGATTGTCTAGATACCAATATTGTGGAGATGGCTAATGGAACTAATGCTAGTACAACCTCTATTCTCGTGACTTCCTCATTTTCAAAAACTTTATCTGACAAATTGGATAAGGGTGTATTAAATATCAACGCTGTGGAGATGGCTAAGGCATCCAATGTGACTAAAACTCCTATTCCCTTGACTTCCTCATCTTCAAAGACTTTATCTGACAATTTGGATAGGAATGTATTAGATAACAATACTCTGGAGATGGCTAAGGCATCCAATGTGAATACAACTCCTATTCCTGTGACATATAACTCCAATGAAGATGATATGCCTCTTAAGTCAGGGTCCTAGAAACAATTGGGCAGAAAAGAAAAATCAAGTAGTCTAGTAATGCATACCAAGTCCTATTGGAAGAGAGTAGTGTCTGATAGTGAGGGAAATCAACTGAATTTACCTCGCAAGCGTTTACAGGTTTTGAAAGTTGATGAAGTAGTACCTTTGAAATTGGTGGAGGCTGTTATGTAACTCCACCAAGAGCAATGAGTCTCTTAGTTTGGAATTGTCGTGGGCTTGGGAACCTATATACAGGAAAGGAGCTCAGTGAATTAGTTTGGGCTAAAGATTCCTCTATCGTGTTTATAGCCGAAAAATGGGCAAATGAAGCAAGGCTAAAACAAATTAAGGAAGATATTCACTTTGGCGGTTTGTTTTTTGTTCCAAGAGTGAATAGAGGAGGAGGTTTAGCTATGTTATGGAAAAACTATATTAATCTGTTAGTTGAATCATTTTCTAAGAATCATATTGACTCAATTATTGATAAGGGTTCAAATGAAGCTTGGAGATTTACAGGATTTTATGGAGAACCAGATGCACAGAAGAAGAAGGAGTCTTGGGAATTACTCTGTTTGCTAAATAGGCGTTTTGACTTACCTTGGCTATGTGCCGGAGACTTTAATGAGATTGTAAGTAGTTTAGAAAAGTTGGGAGGAAGTTCAAGGAGTCCAATTCAAATGCAACTTATTAGGGAAGCAATTGATGAGTGTGGCTTTATAGATTTGGGTTTTTCAGGCTCTCAATATACTTGGCAGCTATGAAGCACGGGTGCGTTTCGGGATTCGGGTGCGGGTGCGGGTGCGGGACTCGACAATTTTTGAAAAAATGGGGTGCAGGTGCGGCGATTAAAAAATTATTAAAAATATTTTTATTTATATTTTTAATATATTGCTAAGCATACTTTTTTCACATTATATAAACATATACTAAATTTAAGAGCAATAGTAGATAATAACTAGAATACAACTCTATTATGTAAACATTCCATGATGTTCGAAACTAAAACAAAACAATCAAACACCAAGTTCATCATCATCAAGATCAATACATCAACAAGACAATCAAAACACCAAGTTCATCATCATCAAGATCAATACATCAACAACACAAGTTTGAAACTAAAACAAAATAAAAAATACATCAACAAGACAATCAAACACCAACTTCTTCATCATCATCAAGATCAATAGCTTCACTTCGAACTTCACTTTCACTAGTAGTAACACTAGTGCTAACATTCCCAATAACCATGGCCTCCAACTCTGGCTCATCAAGTGTAAGGGCTGCATTCTCAAGAATTCAAGCTCCTCCATGTATGTCGCTCTCATTCCAAGAGTCTCCTGCAATATCCCACATCTTTGTATCTCTATTTATGTACTCTTCATTGCGCCTTGACAAGAGTCGAAGATTAGAATGCACATATACCAAATCCTCAGCGCGTGCAGGAGCCATTTTGTTTCTTTTTAAGGAATGAATAAATTTGTATGTGCTTCAATTCCTCTCAGCACATGAGGATGAACAAGGTTGTCCAAGAAGTTTAAGGGCAAGGGTTTGAAGAGTTGGAAATGCGGAACCATGGTATTGCCACCAAACCAAAGGTTGTAAGACCCACTTATCCGTCAAAGCAACTGGTGAAGGAAACCTCCCTCCTGAAAATGTAGCAAACTCACACTTCACCACATTTAATTCATTCACATCTTCAAAGTATCGACTCAAACACTTGCTCCTTTCCATTGAAATTTCATGATCTCGATGTGGAGAGATGCGTTTTGAATTTTCTGAAAGCCATTCAGTGGAGTAATACCTAGAGTTAAAGATTAAAAAATAAATATAAATGAAACGTTTGTTTTACTAGAAGGGGGAACTAAAGAAAATAGAAAATAAATGTACTTACTTAGGATTTAAGGAATGAGCCAAGCAATATAGTGGAGTACAATTTTTAGTCCAACGATCAATGAGTATATCATACACCACACTCCAAAATGAGCTATACTCATCATCTTCCAAGCCTTCGTGCCGATATATTGCTGCCTTCACCTTCTCTATCATTGAATCTCACATCTCATACACAAGATGAAGACAAGGCTCATCTGTGTCAGCTACTCGTATCATATCATAAATGGGTGCTGTGAATTCAAGGATATAATCAACCCTATCCCACCAAAGATCACTTAGAATCATCTCTTTCACCTTTTGAGCTTTTCCAACATCATCCTCCCTATAAGAAGCCCATTGCTCACTAATATCCATAGCTTGAAGGCATCTTTTTATCAACTTTAACCTTTTTAGCATTATGACAATCGAAGCAAATCTAGTATCAGCAACTTGGAGCAGTTTTAATGGACAAAATTCATTAAACATTGCCAACCTCATTGAATGGTTCATAATAAAAACACGTATGAAGGATGCATCATCAACAATACTTGTAATCCAACTACATTCCTCATATGTAACTTCATTCTTTTCAGTGTTTTTTGCTGCACAAATATTCTTCAAAGCTAGATTGAGAGTGTGGACAACACAAGGTGTCCAAAATATTTTAGGATACTCACCCTCAATAAGAGCTCCAGCAGACTTCATCACATTAGCATTATCAGTAATGACTTGGACAACTTTGTTATGTCCAATCTCTTTTATAGCATCCCTCAACACCCCAGCAATATAATGTTTGTCTTTAAACTCACCTGACCCATTAATTGCCTTTATAAACACTGGACCCCCATCTGATACAGCCATAATATTAATAAGAGGCCTCCTTTGTGGATCTGACCATCCATCAGAAACTATACTTACACCATTTTCAAGCCAAAAGTCCTTAATTGGTTTCAAAAGACTATCAACATGAGCTTTTTCTCTTTGCAAAAGTGTTGTTCTCAAGGCATTATATCCAGGAGGAACATAACATGGAATGCTATGAGTAGCAGCATATGAATAGGAACTACGATAATATGGGTTCCTTGCAAAGTTAAATGGAAGCCCACCAGTGTAAAACATCCTACCAATTCTACTATCCAATTCATGTCTAGCATTATTCTGGAATAATTTCTCTAGCGTAGGATTCACAACCTTCCTCCTCTTACTACCATTAAAGAGATTTGAACTATCACTATCTTCCTGTGTCCGAAATGAGGGACTATTCCTAATAGGCCCACGACCTGGGGGAGGTGGGGGTAAGGAAATTTGTCTTCTCTGTTCTCTTTCTAACTTATTATTCTTAACTTGATCATGCATTCGCTGCATTTCCAACCTATGGCTCGGTTTCACATTAGGGCATACTCTAACACCTTTATTAACAATTTGTAATAAATGAGCCTTAACCCTAGAATAGGATCTCAAATAGGTATTACCACAATAGCTGCACTTAAATTGTGTATTTCCACCTGATTTACCAGTAGAACCAGGTGGTTTTTCTAATTTAGTCACATACTGCCAAAGAGGAGCTTCATCATTTGGCATTTCTTCATTAGATAAAGGTGAACTTTTTGTGCTAGTAGCTTCATCCATTGCAAACTCAACAGATTCAATTTAACCTACAAATAATTTTCAAATATATAATAACTATTAACTAAATAAAAAATCAAACCCATTGTCACAACTCACAAGACTACAACATTACACAATTACACAGACAGACAAACAGCTTATATAAAAAAAAAAAAATCAGATCACCAAATATTCACAACACATTGAACACAATCTAATAATAACTATTAACTAAATAAAAAAAATTGGGGGACACAACAGACAGCTTACACAATATTACACAGACAGCTTATATATATAAAAAAAAAAAAATCAGATCAATCACAACTCACAAGTTCACAACACAATCACAAAGAGTAATTAACTAAATAAAAAATCAATAATTAACTAAGAGTGTGAGTGTGAAACCATTGATACCTGAGGGGGAGACAGAGGATGAGAGTGAGACGGCAGAGAGTGGGAGAGAGGCAGAGGATGAGAGTGAAAGTGAGAAGGCTGAAGAGTGAAGAATGAAGGCACGGTGAGTGAGGGCTGAAGGAAGGCACGGCACTGGCAGCAGAGAGAGCAGAGAGGCGAGGCAGAGAGTGAGTGAGGGTTGAAGAGAAATGACTAAATGAGCTTCAGGCCTTCACACGGTATAGGGTTTCAATTTGTCCAAACGGTGCGTTTGCACCTTTTTTTTTTTTTTTTTTTTTTTTTTTTTTTTTTTTTTTTTTTTTTTTTTTTTTTTTTTTTTTTTTCGGCTAAGCTAAACGGTGCGTTTCGCACTTGTTGTTTTTTTTTTTTTTTTTTGAATTTCGGCCGCATCGGCCGATTCGCACCGGTATCGGCAGTTGCAGCCGATACAGACCGATTCGAGCCGAATCGGCGCGAATCGGCCCAATTTCGCGCCCGTCGGCCTGAATCAGCGCCGTGTCGGCTCGAATCGGCGCGTATCGTGCTGAAAATATTAATTTTTTATTGCCGGACACGGCACGGACTCGTAGGCAGCGGTGTCGCCTGCGAGTCGCCGCGTCCCGGCGTGTCCGACGCGGGTGCGGCGGCCCAAACGCCGCACCCGTGCTTCCCAGCTTGGCAGAGACACTTTTCCAATGGTTATTCGATTTGGGAAAGGTTGGATAGATTTTTGG
Source organism: Castanopsis chinensis (assembly GCA_032878915.1). Taxonomy (NCBI): domain Eukaryota; kingdom Viridiplantae; phylum Streptophyta; class Magnoliopsida; order Fagales; family Fagaceae; genus Castanopsis; species Castanopsis chinensis. Next base: position 4,268,546 of record JAVQMG010000115.1, on the reverse strand, counting down.
CGAATAATGATTGGTTGATTAAATTTGCAGGCTCTAAAGTACATCACTTGCATTGTAGTACCTCAGATCATATTCCAATGTGGATTGTCCCTGATGGTACAGAATTTGCTAGACCATCCAAACCTTTCTGATTTGAAGAGATGTGGCTATTAGATAAAGGTTGTGACGAAACTATTGAAGTTGTTTGGACTAACATTAATCATGTGGGTCCTAAAATCCGAGTTGTCAACAAGATTGAGAAGTGTGGACAAGCTCTTACTTCATGGAGCCGAAAGTGTTTTGGTAATGTGAGGAGGGACTTAGAACAAGCAAGAAAAAAATTGATTCAAGCCGAGATGGATGCTATGATTTCAGGGGTTAATCATCGAGTTTTGGAATTGAGGAGTAAAGTTAATGAGTTACTTGATAAAGAAAACAAAATGTGGTTTTAAAGATTAAGATCTTTACTAGCTGTTCATGGAGATAGAAATTCAAAATATTTTCACAGTAAAGCTACTCAGAGGTTTAGAAGGAATAAAATTGGGGGTATTAAAAATACTACTGGGCAATGGGTTACTAATCCTAATGATGTTGTTGACTGCCTTGTCGACTATTACAAGTACCTTTTTACAACTTCTGGTGCTTGTCAACCCGAAGAGGCCATCAGTACAATTCCAAACCTGATTACACCAGAGATGAATGCAATGTTTTCTGCAAATTTCTTGTTGAGGGAAGTCCAAGCTGCTTTAAAACAAATGGCTCCTCTCAAAGCCCCTGGTCCCGATGGCATGCCTCCACTCGTCTATCATAAATTATTGGAATCTTATAGGTACGGATGTCTCACAATCTGTTTTGTCCTTCCTTAATTCTGCTTCTCTTCCCCAACATCTCAATCATACTTTCATTACTCTTGTTCCTAAGGTTAATACTCCGGAATTAGTTTCTGATTTTTGACCTATTAGTCTATGTAATGTTTTATATAAATTACTTTCTAAGGTTTTGGCGAATAGACTCAAGAAAATTATGCCAAAGATTATCACACAATATCAGAGCGCCTTTACCAAGAATCGAAACATATCTAACAATATTTTGGTAGCTTTTGAAACTCTTCATAGTAAACATAATCACAAATCAACTAAGGAAGGTTTCATGGCTCTCAAACTTGACATGAGCAAAGTATATGATAGAGTTGAATTGTCTTTTTTGGAGGCTGTAATGAGGAGGCTGGGTTTTAATGATCAATGGATTTCTTTGTTGATGTTTTGTGTTAAATCAGTTTCATATTCCATCCTAGTTAATGGTGAACCTAAAGGAGTTATTCATCCTACAAGAGGTATACGTCAGGGTGATCCTCTTTCACCTTTCCTCTTCCTTTTGTGCACTGAAGGACTTAATAGACTTATTTCATAGGCAACACATCAGGGTGATTACATGGTTTTTCTTTTAGTAAGCACAGCCCAAAATTGACACATCTTTTATTTGCAAACGATAGTCTTTTGTTTTGCAGATCAACTTTAGAGGAATGTCAGAAAATTATGGATATGTGTTCAAGTCAACAAATAAACAAGAACAAGACAACTATCTTTTTTAGTAAATCAACTTCAGAAGGTAACAGAATTCAAATCAAAGATGCTTTGGGGATTGTGGAAATAAAGCAACATGAAAAATATTTGGGTTTGCCATCCTTTGTGGGAAGGAAAAAGAAGCAGAGTTTTGAGTTCATTAAAGAAAAGATTTGGAAGATATTGCAAGGGTGAGAGGACAAACTTTTTATCTCAAGCTGGGAGGGAGGTTTTGATTAAAGCCGTGTTACAAGCTATCCCTACTTATTCTATGAATTGTTTCAAATTGCCGTTAGGATTATGTAATGATCTTGAAAGTTTGATTAAAAGGTTTTGGTGGGGTCAAAGGGGTGGACGAAGGAAAATTCATTGGTTGAAGTGGAATGAGTTGTGTAAGCCAAAAAAAGGAGGGAGGCATGAGTTTTAAAGACTTGGCTTTGTTTAACGATGCTCTTCTTGCTAAACAAGCTTGGCGCCTTCTTCACAATAAAGATTCACTATTCTACAAGGTGTTTAAGTCTAAATTTTTTCCTAATTGTTCAGTTTTAGATGCTAAAGATAATCCTTGTGGTTCATATGCTTGGAGGAATATCTTAAGAGGTAGAGATGTGCTCATGAAAGGTGTTCGTTGGAGGGTTGGAATAGGGGAAAATATTAAGTTATAGGCTGTTCCGTGGCTGCCTTCACTTGAAAATTCAAAGCTTCAATCTTCTTTATCTGCATATCTTACTAAACCTCATGTTGCTGACCTTATTAATCATATGACCAAACAATGGGATCTTTCACTCCTTGATAATTTGTTTCTTCCCTATGAGATAAGTTCTATCAAATCTATTCCTTTAAGTAAGAATTGGATTGCTGACAAAATTTTCTGGCCTTTAAATCAATCGGGAGTGTATACTGTTAAATCTGGTTATCAATTCTTAGTGGAAGAGTAGAAGTCTACTAGTGCTGAAGGTCTGCAACTTGGTCAGGCAGTTGTGCTACCTCTCAGTCACAAAAAATATGGAGTTTGTCAATACCAAATAAGGTGCGTAACTTTGTTTGGAGAGCTTGCAAGAATTCAATTCCCATGAAGACAAATCTAGTGAGAAGGAAGGTACTCAATGAAGATAGTTGTGATCATTGCCATCTGTCATGTGAAAATACATTGCATGCTCTTTGGAATTGTCCTTGCCTTTCTCCTATTTGGGATTTTGATTCTATGTGGACTTTTCGAAATAATTCTGAGTTTAACACTTTTAGGGAGTTGATCAAGTTTATCATTGAAGAAGGGAAGAATTTAGAACTATTTGCAGTCATCGTGTGGACAATTTGGTCTAGGAGGAATTTACTTTGAACTTCAGATAAGCCTTTCCTTATCTCTCAAGTCTTCCCAAATGCAATTGCAGCTCGTGCAAATTTTATACACACTCTCCCTGCTGCTCTACCAATCCTAAATTCTCATGGATCATCTACAGTGATGTGGTCTCCTCCCCCTCACCCGAAGGTTAAAGTTAACTTTGATGGTGCTGTGTTTAAGGAGAGTAATTCAACTAATATAGGAGTTATTATCCGAGATGATCTTGGACAGGTTATGGCTTCTATGTTTGAATCTGTTCATTTACCTTCCTCAGTGGAAGAAATTGAGGCATTGGTTGCTATAAAAGCTATATATTTTGCTCAAAAAGTTGGTTTTTCTTCCATTATCCTTGAGGGAGACTCTGAGAGAGTAATAAAGTCCCTAAGGAGTGAAGAACCTTCCTTTGCTTCTTTTGGCCATTTGATTGAGGATGCTAAGGTTTTAACAGAATCATTTGTTGATTTTACTGTTTCTCATGTTAAGAGACAAGGAAATTTTGTTGCTTATAAACTGCTAGACATGTTAGTGATTTAGAGGTGTGGATGGAGGGTGTTCTTTCATATCTTAATGTTGTAATTGTTGCCGATTTAGCACCCCTTGTTTAATAATATTACAGCTGTCTATTTCTCCCAAAATAAAAAAAAAAAGTGACAAAAATTGTCCACATCATTCTTTGGGGGATGAAACTAATTATAGATATGAAAGTGGATCATATGACATTATGACTTATCAACAAACTTGACTTTAGGCCAAGAGTCTTACAACTTGACTTGTTACAGGCCGACTTGTTACAACCATAATAATTATTTTATTAGAATTGTTAGATTTGGATAAATATTAGCAGTTGTTATTTTAATAATGTTTCTCTATTTTGATGACTATCAAATTGAGGATTAGTTAGGATAGGAATTATCTTCTTATCATTTGTTTTAAGCTTATCATCTCATCTCTTATTTTAGATATGTTTTAGCAGTAGCAAAGTCAGGAATTTTGAGTTGGGGGCCGAATTATTGTATCAAGATAAACTCAAATCAAAATCATAATATTACAATTGAAGGCTCATATGAGCTTTTTTTTTCTTGATAAAATCTTGAGAGTAGAAAATTTCAATCAAATTGCATATATTATCAATGTTGAATGATTTAAACTCATTAATAGCATTTGAAATTAAGCTAAAAATTAGGGGTTCCACTATTTACTCAAAAAACTTACTACCTAATTATATCATTCTATTGCAATTATATATCAACTCAACTCTCTCTCTCTCTCTCTCTCTCTCTCTCTCTCTCTCTCTCTCTCTCTCTCTCTCTCATATGATTACTAGGTTAGTTGATCACTGCTTTCTTTTTTTGAGGGGAAGCCAACTCCTATTTTTTTCAAATAACCTTTAAATAGTTATAAAATATACCTATATATAAAAAATTAAAAAGAAAAAAAATTGGAGAGGCCAAGGCCCTCCAAGTATGCATGTGGCTCCACCACTGGCTTTTAGACCGTATAAAGCTTACGTTAGATAATAGCAATCTATCTAATATTAAGAAGAAAATTATTGGCAGTAACGCTATTAGGTAGATTTGGTTTTTCTTCGAACTAAAACCATTTTAATTGCTTTTACCAAGATAGCTACAGCCCTTCATCATAGCTCCCCGTGGTAAACACGGTACTGGTGGAGGTCGAGGTCGAAGTAGTCGTGGCAAATTAGGTTGTAACACAATTGGTACTTTTCGGTGTTTCCTAGCTAGTGACTCTACGAAGTAGACAACATATCCGGCAAATAAGTGCTTTGATTATTATATGATTTCTTTAGCATTATTATTACAAGATAATAAACAATGCAACGACGAAAGGAGTAGAGACAAAGCCACTAAAAGCCAACCTTTGGGAACAAGCATGCTTCTATCATGAATCCAAAAGGATAAATGCCAATGGTCGTAGGCCATGAGTGAGAGACACTGATTGCAATGTTGGTTGGTTGCCTGGTTTAGTGGATATTAGATTCATGGGCAAGTGGAATGATACTACATACAACTAAAATCCTTCACCTATATCTTTGAAACTTTTTATGTCTTCTTCTGTACTTTACATGCCCCCACAATCCACTTATACCATTACCAGATGAAAGTAAGGGGCTGAACTACTAGCCTCTCTCTCTAAATAGAATTACTTTTCCTACATCTATATATTTATATTTATTATGTAACAAAGTCTCTTACGGCTTGTTTGGGAACAGCAATTTTTTTTTTTGTTAAAAATACTATAAATAAAAGTAAATATTATCTGAAATAGTATCGTGGAACTTATGAATAGTACTAAAAAGTACAATGAACTTAAGAATAGTAACAAAAATAAGCAGAATAATAAAATAAACTAATTTTAAACTTTAATCCCACGCAACCTACCTTTCTTCAAATTGGGGTATAAACTTCTTCTAGATAGTACCTGGAAGCATCACGCGTCTTACATATAATGTCAGAAACATCCTTGTGTTTTAAACAAAACTAGCATACCAATGGTGATTTATTGGCCATTATCTTCCTGTGTAGATACGTATATAAAGTAATGAAAAAGAGTGGTGCAATATGGACATGCAAAGAATTTATGGAGGTGTTCTATCTTAATGGCAGTTTTCAGAATAACCACAACCACAGTGTTAATTGTTTCTGATACATTTCATGTGATCACTGGTTGTACGACAGCCAAAACTGAAGATGTGAAGAGCACAGAAAATTACAACCTCAGCATGCAATAACAGTAATTACCTTTGTTTCTATCATTTTCAACTCTCTCTCTCTGACACACACACACACACATTTTCCTTTTTACTTATTTAGGATTTTTCAGATGTATAATTTGTTAGTCATGTAACTTAAAGTTACCGTCAACTATATATCTGGCCAACAAGTTAGATTTAATCAGTCGTGTATATCAAAAACAAATATAGAAGTCTTAATGAATTGGGTTTTGAATATTTTGTTCACTGCACCACGGGGAACATTATTTCTTTGACTCATTGGCGATCTCTGGTACATGATTCTAATAAATAATAATAATAATAAAAAGTTCAATATCTAGAAACCATAGCTCATCTGACCAAACTAATTTTCTCTTTATATCTAAATTATCAGGAGTTCAGCACATACTGCAGAATAAATCATGAAAGAAGCTTCAAGTGTGTATGTTTCAATGACCCAAAGATGGAATTTCAAAGTTCATGAGGTTGCTCAGAATAGTTTCCGACATGCCCATCACATTTTGAGATGTATTTCTGATCAAAATCACAAAAGAAGCATTCAGGAAGTAAGCCTGATTGCTCAAGATGCAGAAAATGAGTTCAGAAAACTGCTCACACTCCTCGATGGATCAATGTCATCAGATTGTAGGAGGATCAAAAAGGGTCCCTTGCCAAATTCTCATGACATAAACCCGGCTGAACTGATGGACAGTCCAAATTCTTCGCCCCAAGATTTCACATGCAATTCAAATCAAACCTGCATAGTCAGAGAGTTATTCCCCCTTCAGAGCAATAAATCACCTACTGCTTTGATCCAGGGTGACAATTTCAGCTTATGTAGGCATAAACAGAATCAGGAATTACAGCAAGGTTACTCTCAAACAAATATTGTTGCTAATAAATCTATCACGGTGCAGAGCCAATTCTCAGAACATAGCACTTCTTTGATCAGTATGGATGGAAGCAGCATTGACAAGCAGACAATTCGCTTCTCATCATCAGAAACTTTGGCTTCGCCGGACGAATCCTCCATGTTATCTTACAAGAGGAAGTGTGAGGTGAAAAGTGGAGATAGTACAACATGCGTAGTCTCAACAGGTGGATGTCATTGCTCCAAGCAAAGGTGAATCCTTGCCTGAATTCCATGTATATGAATTTCGACTGCGTCTCATTTTATTTTTTCTTCTACATGTGACTTGTCTTGAAAGGAAACTGAGAATAAAGAGAGCAATTACAGTTCCAGCTTTAAGCAGTAAACTAGCAGATATACCTCCTGATGACTACTTCTGGAGGAAGTATGGGCAGAAGCCCATAAAGGGATCTCCACATCCAAGGTATGTTCATGTTTCTTATTCCTCTCTCTTTGAATCAAATATTCTTCTCTGTTTGCAAATCATATTGGTCAGGAATGTATTGGTTGATACCTTCAACTTTGCAACACTAGGTTTAATATATGAATTTTAGTGTTCCATCTTATATATCTTATAGATCAAATTATGTACTTTTAGCAGAGGTGAATTTTAGAACTACCGACGGATCTAGTGCCTAAATATATCATACAATTAGAATGGAAAGATGGGAAAAGGCCAAAAAAAAAAAAATTATGATCATAAGTTAATTAAGAAATAATTTGGTTGTTATACACTTCCAAATTCTCTCTTCTTTTGTCACCCCAGAACAAAGTAAAGCCTGACTATATTTTTCATTTGTGTCCTATGGAGAAAATAGTTGAATTCATTTTTATTTTTATTTTTTCTTAGTAGATCCTCTACTCTTAACCAGACTGATTATTATAATCATCGCTTCATGTTTATAGTTGTGACATCACTCACCTGTTGTGATGATAGAGATTACCTATTATATTTCAGTTTGGACCATGAAATTTTCCTCCCTGCTGGAACTTTCAAATCTAGGATAACTTCCGTGAAGTGTGTTCATTTTAACATAAAGTCTCATACTCAAAATCATTTTCTGATGTCACTGAAAACTTCAGCATTCTTCAAATTCAAACAGAAATCTTTAGTGTTTGGGAAGATCAAACTAAAGATGCTTCAACTTCTTTATTGTGCAACCACTAGTCACTAGAGATGCAAAGATTTAGATGGCCTACACTAGAGCATCTGATCTGTGGCCCTGGCCCATTGTTAAGCCAGAGTCAAGTCAACCGAGCAGTGGCACAAAGACAAAAGGGAAACGGCATCGTTTAGAGGAAGTCAAGGATGAAAACGGAGTCGTTTAATTTAAAAGAGTTGAGTCTGTTGTGAGTGGGACACGTGGCTTAAGGTTATTGGTTGTAGTTGAAAGTTTGTTATCTTATAACCGAATTCTGTTAGAGTCAGTAGGTTTTCCCGCGCTAGTGTGGGAGTGTTGCTTTGATTCATGATCATCTTGTAGTATAAATAGCGTATTGCTTTGCATTTTACAGTTAGATCATTTGTGAATAAGAAATTCAGTTTTTCCAGAAAGTTTTTCTTCTTCTTCTTTCTCTGCAAAACCTCCATTCTCGATCTGTTTTCTTAATACCCATTGATGAATATTAAGACTAGTGGGTAATGATGGAGAATAGGTTTGCCATGCATCAGGTGTTGCATGGTTGAAAACCAACTTTCTTTTTGTACCCTTAATTCTAAGAGTTTTTATAGTTACTCTACGCAATAATAACATATATAGTTGACTTGTGTTTGTCATGCTTTGTTTCCAAAGGAGCTATTACAAATGCAGCAGCGTGAGGAGCTGCCCTGCAAGAAAGCAAGTAGAACGATGTTTGGAGGATCGTACGATGTTGGTTGTGACATATGAAGGAGACCATAACCACCCGAAAATTGCATACCGAGCACCCAGCCTAATGACACAGGCCCATCACTAAACTACTGAAAATTTCCATTCCAAAAAAAAAAAAAAAAAAATTCTTGCTAGTGGATGGTCAATGATGTTTGCTTTTTTAAGTATATACCTCTTTATTCTATGTAGTAATTTTAATTTATTACTTGAGTAATTGTACATACTATCTTGTAAAAAATTCTAATGCATATCTAATTTTCTAGTGTGCTATATTTATTTATTTTTGTTTCTGGATTTTAACTACCTCGTCTATAACTTGTTTCCATCATTTATGGCAAATCATATTCTTCTCTTTTCTTTCCCCGCAAATGCTAGAATTTAAAATGGATCCTTTTTTGTTTGTCTAATTTAATAAATAAAATTCTTCTTTTTACATTGTAAGGTACAATACAAACTTACTTTATAGACACATAAAAAGTGACAAAATATTGTACACATTTATAATCATAAAAAATGGTAAATATTATAGGCTTATTTGTAAATGTGCACGGTATATTTGTCTTTTTGTTTATCACTTATGAGTTCTAAAGGTACAATCATGGACGGAGCCATTCATGGACCGGGGGGGCAACGGCCCTCCCTAATTTTTTTTAAAATAATATATTTATATAACTACATATTTAGGTACTAATTTTAACAATTTCGTTAAAATTACATCGTGTCCCCCTTATTAATCATTATAAGAGAAATGCTATAGTTACAAACTTTTTTACAACATTTTTACATGCTATTGAGGTAGTAAATTCTTACTGGTTTGCATCTGGGTGTACCACTTATATCACTTTTTTACTTACTAACAACCACTAAATAATCACAACAAAAATTTGTAAAAAAATTTGTAGATCTAGTATTTTCCTCCTTTTAAAGTTCATAAAAAAATTTATAGATCTAAAATCTAAATATATATATATATATATATACACACTCACACACATATACAAGCCCAACAACAAAAATTACCAATAGGCAATAGCAATGCTACCAAAAAAAATTGAGACTAATCAACCAATTTTACTAAAAACAAACAACTTAACCCTTTAAAAAAACTTTAAACAAAATAATTTTGTCCTAACTAACAAAAGACACTCTACACACATATAAAAGCAATAGAGTCAAAAGCTAAAGTCACTGCATATAACTAACAATAAAATCGCCTCCCTTAACTCCAAGTCCTGACTTCGTCCCTGAGTACAATATAATATCGCTATGCACTCTGCATATATGGACCAATTTTATTTAGCGCAAAAAGCCATTGGACGTTAAGCTAATGGTAGCTCTTTGCCGTGGGCTTTTACCTGTTCAAGTTGTTTACCATGATCTTCTATTCACTATTTCTTTTCACAAAGCCCAAATTTAAGGGCACAAGTGCCTAATGATGAAGGGGAGGATTGTCCAAACGAATGGACAAGCCTACTGAAGGACAGCCTAATAAAAGACAAAAAAGCTACTAGTTCCCAATGACGAAGAGGACGATTGCCCAAACTAATGGATAAGCCTACTGACATAAAAACACAGTAGCAAGTCCCAAACACACTGGAGTGTTTATGTACTGGGGCTTTCTTGCCGGTAACTGATTCCTTGAATCTTCCATACCCTAGATTAAGGAAATGGTGGGAGTTGTGGGAGTAACGGCCAAAAAGAAACACTGAATAAGCACCCAACAACAGCACACTAAGTTATGAGATAAATCCTTAAACACTTATAACAGCTAGTATAGGAGAAGCTTTGGTTCGCACCACATCGGGTGTCCCTTCAAGCTAATGTCTTCATCTTTAACCGGTCCTCAAGAGCTCATTTGGAGGAGTGAACCATAGAGATTCTTTGCATCATCTCATACACACAACAAATTAATTTATTTGTATCATTGATCTTGTTCCAGCATTTGTGCACTAACTTTTCCTTTGCTTATGTATTTTTGCAATTTAAAAGCTCTATTATTAGTACACAAAAACGAATCAAAGACAAATTAAATAGTAGTGCAGGACAAGCAACGGCCTTTCCCCAATAAAAGACCTAGATGATCCAAGTGGGATTCCGACTTTACCCAAAAATAAGAACTGAATATAATTTTTAAGGGATTAAATGAATAACATGGCCGACCATTACCAACTGAGAAGAAGACAAATAGAGGTCTGCTAGCTCCACCTTATCATCTAGATTAATACATGATTCAATTAAACGGATACTATTGTATTATGAAATTAATTAATGTACTTAGGCCTATAATAGCAAAAGCTCTATTTATCTTTTTCAAGCAATAGGAAATTAAATCCCGGATTTGGCTAACATATATATATATATATATATATTTAAATATATTTAAATTAATTGATTGGAGACTGAAGCCTTCAATCACTTTATTTATGTTAATTAATGAAGGTTCGGAGTGTTAAAAGCTTTTCCGGAAACCCAGAAAATCACTGAATCGATCATGTTTAAACTATGAACACGGTGCTTTCTAACATAAATTAAGGTTTACGTTTTGGTTGTGTTGCACATTTTTTCACCCCTTTGCATATATTCTGGGTTTTACATGCTTCTAATTCTAGGGAGAGAAAAAAGGAGGGGTGAGGGATTATTTCCTGAGGTGCAGTAGCGAAGCCACTTCAAGACAGTGGGTGGACCCCAAAATTTTTTTTTTTAATTTTCTATTTTGTACTATAATATAATTATCTTTATGAGAAATGTAATCCTTGAAAAAAAAAAAAAAAAAACCCACTTGACCCCTTAAAAAAAATTTTAACTTAATGGTAAGTGTAAGCATATATATAGAATCATAGCTAATGCCCATTAAATTAGGTTATAATCCTCCCAAAATATATGTCAAGTTATAATACATACATATATAATATATTATTACAAATTTAGCATAAGTGTTTTTTTTTTAATGTGTAAAATATAATAATCTCTCTCCAAAACTTGATTCCATTATAATTAATTATGCAGTTTAGTTTTTCATTGAACCTTCATTTGTGTTCATTCATTTGTTTTGAACACTACGTGTCTTGGGTTTATAATTGACTTAATCACAATCTTGGTCTATTACACTATCAGCAAATCTTTAAAGAAAGTGTTTCATATAAACTTACAAATCATTTAGCACATGAAATGTGAGTTAAGAAATACACGCATTTTTATAATATTTTTATACATATAACAAATTTCCAAAATAAAAAAACATAAAATATAAATAGAATTCTACAAATTATTCTCTATATAAATGAGAGTGAGTAAAAAAAAATTTTATTAAGGGTGTAGTTTTGTGATTATTATTATTTTTAGATATAGACTAATTAGGTTCCATTTATAATGAAAGCATATAAAAGGCGAGACTACACTATTTGTTCTTCAAGTTTTTCTAATAAGCACGGTTGGTTCTTCAACTTTAAAATAAGTGCTATTAGTCCCTTAAGTTAAAAAAAAAAAATTAGCGTAACTGGACCTATTAACCACAGTTAGTTTAAGTGCCTAGATGGTTAACGGAGGAATGATGTGGCAAATTTTGACTGACGTGGCATCAAGTTTAATATTAAAAAATAAGAGATGCTACGTTCACAATATTTTTACAACATTTTGACAACAAATCACAAGTGGTTAGTTGTTATTGGTTCAAATTCGAATCTAACACTAAAATTACCTTTTTACCCCAACAATAACAACCAGTAACAATCTACCACTTAGAATTTGTTGCAAAAATGTTGTGGACATATCATTTCTCTTAAAAAATTAAATCACAAATCTAACTCTAAAAAAAAAAAAAAAAACCATCAATCCATTAGAAGCCAACCCCTTTCAAACTAACCCATCAACAAACAAATATTCCAGATCAAACTCAACATTGCCAACACTTCTTGCTTTGTTGAAATTCTCTTGTTTATATGGTGGACTGAAATTTTCAAATGTGGTTTTGTTAAAATTGCTAACCCTAATCATTGCTTTATTTGAATTGGCTGAAATAATTTCCTAGTAGTGGATCGAATAGTTTGAATGGGGAACGAAAATGGGATCAAATGTAGAAGACCGATTCACGAATGCTTTCGGTCCAGGATAAACAAAATTTTAAAGTTGTGCATCATTCCCTTAATATCTTGAATAAAGAGTTGCCAATTGTTATACAGACTTGATTTTTCTATTGTTGTGCCCACTACCTTATGATTTGTGTTTGACTTCGTTACTATTTGAGGAGGTGGTGCTGCCTTTTTTATTTCCTTAAAATCTTAAGTAATGAGTTACCAACGTCGTTTTGGCTTGATCTTGGTGGTGGCAAAGCAAACCAAATTATACTAGTGGCCCTGAACAAAGCATATCTGTATTTTAGGCAGGCAAAGCAAATCTCATAATAGGGCTAGCATTTTTTAGTTTGATTTGGGAATACTCATTTGTTAACGGGTTAATACGAAATGGGGTGGATTTTTTCAATGAGTTAAATTTGGGTTTTAATTTTTTAATATTAAATTTAATGCCACATCATTCCTCCATTAATCATATATGTAAGCGCTAGCTTAAACTAACTGTGATTAATAGATGAATCAATTGCACTCATTTTTTAAACTTGAAAAACTAATAGTGCTCATTTTAAAATTGATAGACCAGTAGTACTTATCAGGCAAACTTGAGAGACCAATAATGTAGCTTTGCCCATATAAAACTACATATTTATAGGACTGAGGCTAACCTTAGTCATAGCAAGGTGTGAAGTTATTTTTTATTTTCATATGCGGCCATTAATTGCTAATATCACTTTATTGTCTATTGTTGATAGCTTGTTAATCATCTCAATAGTTGTGAAAAAGTAGTGCATGAATATTGGAAGGGTTGGCTTTAGTTGCAAGGAAAGTAATGAGCTCATTGCAAGATTTTACAAGTTGCTATTTGATCACGCTTTCCAGGCATTGGATTCTTAATTTGGTCCCAGAATCTCTGACTTAATGCTTAGATTGAATTAGCATTATATAAATCCTACACTGAATTACCATTACGGTTTCCATTATATGCCCAGACTCGTATCGAATGATGAGTCTAGATTGATTCATGAATGGCTGATGAGTACTAGCAATAGAAGGTGTCATCTAAAGTTGGACACCATCATCATGTGCTATTTCCTCTCAACCACTAGTGATGCTTGCTTAGGTGGTAGGACCAGTATATGATAGTCTATGGTCTTTTTTGTAACCAGGTAATGGAATTACATTTCGGGGCCACATCGATCGAACTCCATCAATTATGGTAGATGAAGAAAATCTTCAAGGTAGTAAAATGTCTTTGGAAAGCCATATTTAAGATCATGATTTATCTTTTGAAAGTACCTTTTTTTCTAAATGAATATTATCACAGAGACATCATTCACAAATGGGGCAGATGGAGAGGATGATTAATTGGTCTAGGTTTAATTATAGCTATGCTAGAAAACAAGGTGAATTGGGTGCAAGGCAAACAATATCTATAATATATTCTCAGTATATAACCCCAACTCTTTCCGAGAGACTTTTTTTTTCCTTTTTATTTTTATCTTGTACACACTCACACACACCCATCCACGTGGATTTGTGTGCGTGTGCTTGCGCATGTACTATTTCATTATCACAAGGAGGTAAAAGCCATGCACGACCCGACGTATTTGTCTCCTCATGTTGATATCATCGAACAATTTTGATAACCACGAAAACTTTTTCCATCATTATTATTTTTTTTTTTTTTTAAAAGGCCATCATTATTATTTGTTTCTAAGTAAGTGCTATTGTTAATTTCTCCATTCTTGTAAAAAAAAAAAAATTTCTTTACTCCATGAATCATCATGTGTAGCTTTATTGACGCATCATGACCACATATATATGCTACGAATTTTTGGTTAATTTATATGGTATATCATGCGTCACATCACATTTACATTCATCGGTGCACGTGATGCACAAGGCATTTTACATAACTTGTAGTAGATAGGTTTACAAGCTAGATAGCTTTGATATATTCATGCCTGACATTTCATACGTACAATGCATCATGAAGTATGAAAATTCCGTAATTAAAATTCTTTTAATATATTATTTCTCTTGTTTTAGGCAAAGTAAAACAATTGGATTGACATAAGAATTGTTTTAGGATGACGCAATAAATCCCTTGAAAGTCATTCAAAGGTCAGTTTCAGCTAGGATTTTTTTTTTTTTAATTTTCGAGAGAAAAATCCCAACCAGAGATATATATATATATATATATATATATATATATAGAAATGAAAAAAAAAAAAAAAAAAAAGGCATACCTTTTTATGAGACTCGTTCTATTCTTACTCATAATCATATCTCAATGGACATGAAAAGAACACCTTTCGTGTATGATCTGCTGCGGAGTTCAATCTTCCATCATTTTAGTTGAAAACTTTAACTATAAAAACTGAATAGTATGTCTCCCAACTATTTTGTCCAATAAAAAAAAGCACATCTCCACCCTAATTATTTCTATTTATAGGCCAATGACCTATTGCTTTCTCTCCATCATGCTCATGGGAGAAATAATTTGAGATACATTTTCATATTGGGTTCACATAATTAAACCAAAGAAAGTTGAAGGGATTCAAAAGTATAAAATGAGAGTAGGGCATGCTTTATATTCTTACTTATAGTACGTGCGAAGCTTCCCTTTTACATTTCAACTCTCTTTATTACCATTGGCAATAGAACTTCTAAAGGTAAATGAAAATGAAAGTTGATTTAAACATTTCACTAACAAAACTGTAATGTACTTCCATTAACAAAAAGCAAAAACCCAAACCGAATTCTAGAGGAAGATGAGATGTTACAAGTATTTCTAACGAAAACATTTTGGGTAGTGATTGCATACGAAGAATGACAACTTTTTCCATTACTGTGATAGCATAGCATATATATGGTTAATTACTGCTGGTTTTTTTTTATATTTTTTCTTTCAATCATCAGCCTCTCATTTGATTAGTGTGGCCATGAGAATTTCCTTATTTGATTTCATTATTTTTCTCGGTTTATCATTCTATGTAGATGTCACTCGATCACCCCATAGACAATATTGCTTTCCTAATTAGATTTGTTAGGACATATGTGATTTGATGTTAGAAACATATGTCAACATTTTATGTATTGGCTAATCCTTTGACAAAACGCACTTTACTTGTAATTGAGTAGTTCTAGAATGTGTTTCATACTTCAGGAAATAAGGTTTCAAGTTCAAGTGTTAAAGCCATGCAAGTTTGTCCAAGAATCAAATAAGGAAGTGTTGTTCATTAAAACTTGACAGTTAGTATCTATCAAGGTTTAAAAGCTACTGAAGCCCATGGCTCGACAGCTATCTCGATAGATGGCTATCTATCAAGGTTTATAAAACTCAGTTTTTCATAACTATATTTCATCCAATCCATGAGTATGTGTTTAGACTTTCTTTTCTCACAACCCTAAATATATATAAAGATTATTTTAAGGATCGCCACACATTGCACAGTTGCACAAGAGCACAATTCTACAAGTGTAAAGAAAAGTGTGACTGAAAACCTAGTTGCCCTAGTTCATCTTGAAAAAGCTGCTGTGTTTGTACATCATAGGATTTTGAAACTAAGCAACTTTGCAGCCAAAATCCTTCTCAAGTTGGTGATCAAGTCGCATACTGGGATCCACTCATCTATTGGTTAGTCACTTACTGGGAGCCATGCAATACAAGGAGAGATTGTCACTACATAACAAGTCCAATTGGGTATTAGGGTAAGGATTCAATTGTAGGTTGATATAAGGTATTGGGATTCCTTTACTTGTAACCGCTTGTTTTGATAATAGTGGATTATCGGGAGTGGTGACCTTAAAATCACCCGGTGGGGTTTTAACGGTGTAGGTTTTCCTTATTCGTAAACAAATTACCATGTCATTTAATTTCCGCTGCATATTTAGTTATTTGGTGATTTGTTTATGCTGCCACGTATATTGCATATTAATTTAATTAATTAATAAACTTGGGTAATTAATCAATTAATTCATTATAAGGAATCGATACATTTTTAACCTATCAAGATTGTTCACTTCTATGCGTATACATTTGCAAGCGGCGACTTCTTATACTCTAGTGCACAACAAAAAATTTAAACACACGACCGTTCAGCTGCTATCTGAGTATCACAGCGAGATTTTAGGGGCGGTGAAAGACTGATAAGACGGATTGGTGAGCAATCAGGATAGTGTGAATAACAAAAGCGTGGGAAAAATAACATTTAGATAGATCCATTATCCTGTATGCTAGCTACTTTGTCCAAAATACGTACGCTAGCATGTATCGAATGAGATAGCGAATTAATCCCAATGTCTCTTTCCAAATAATTTAGAGGGTGAGTGAAAGAATGACATGACTAATAAGCAAGGGATGAAAGGAAAAAATTATTATGGAAATAATTGTATTGATTATTAATCGTGAATACTTATTTATATATTAGTCTGTTCGCTTTTTTTGTTAAAAATGCTAGTATTGTTTTCTCAATTTGTCCAATAAAAATGGGCAAACAGAACAACTAGATGTGGCAAGTATTATTTATTTAAAGGTAAAAATACTTGCATTGCATTTATGTGTGTACATGTGGGGTGCTTATAATTTTGCCAACAAGACAACACAACACAACAATTCTTAGAAGTTAAGACACAACATGCATCTTCATGATATGATAATTATTTAATTAATACTTTATGTATATTTTCATTTGTTGGTAGTCATGCATACTTTATTTTTATTTTAATATATAAAAATAAATAACAGTTGTTTAAATCTTTAAAAACATATCTAAAATCAAATGAACTAATTTTTTTTCTTGACACACCGAGGATTTTGTAGAGTACATGCTTCTTCTTCTTTTTTTTCTTTTTTGAGAATGTGATAATATTATAAATCATTAAAAACATATATGCGTAAAATCAAAAGAATTTTTCAAATAAAAAATTCATATTTTTTTTCTCCAAACACACTTGGGATATGCGTGCAAGAGTCTGTCCAAGTCGGATGCATGTTTGACACAAACATGCCAAGAACTTTGGTGCTTCTTGTATGCAACACAACAGAGGAAGAGATCAGACATGGATGTGCTAAGGATTTTAGATTTTAGAGTAACACATAATAGGCTTAAAGGCACAAAATGATCATAACCTTTATTAGGAAAACAGCGAAAGAAGAATCTGGGATTGATGAATTTCTATATATTGCATTAATTGAAGAGGAATTACAGTGCTATGTGTGTGTGTATATACACACGAGGAAGGGAAACAGGGGAAACTAACTAACTACTAGAATTTCCCTCCAAGCCTAACTAACAGCACACACATGCTACCCACATGCTAATTACTAAGGCCATACATAGTAATGCAAAACTATATGTCGTATAGGATAAAATAAAACAAACACACAAACACTGCTCACTGTCGTTTAGGCAGAGTTATGAACTTTCTTCTTCCCTTGATCATGTAGTTTGTCCTGAACCTTTTTATTCTTCTTTGTATTATCTTGACACCCCCCTCAAGTGGAAGAGGGGCATTGATATTGACCATAATCAACTTGGACACAAGAAAAGCAAATTGATGAGCATTTAAAGCCTTTGTCAACAAATCTACAATTTGGGAATTGGTCTTAACATGTAGCATTCTAATAAACCCTTCCAAAATGTTATCCCTCACTAGGTGGCAGTCTATCTCAATATGTTTTGTTTTTTCATGAAAAACAGGATTTGCACCAATATGAAGAGCTGCCTGACTGTCACAGAAAAGAAGAGCTGCTTGAAGATGCTTAACTTGAAGATCACTAAATAAATACAAAAGCCAAATGACTTCAAAATTAGCTACTGCCATGGCTCGATACTTTGATTCTGCTAAGGATCTTGAAACTGTTTGTTGCTTTTTAGACTTTCAGGAGACTAAGGACTCACCAAGAAAGACACAAAACCTAGTCACAGACCTTTTGATGTCAGGGCAGGAAGCCCAATTGCATCTGTGAAGGCCTTCAAGTGTAGGTCTGTCTTACTTGAATAGAACAAACCCTGACCTGGTGTTGCCTTGAGGTGCTGCAGTACTTTATTGGCTGCATATAAATGTGGTTCTCTAGGATATGTCATGAATTGACTCAAACGATTCACAACAAAAGTGATATCAGGTCTAGTTATAGTTAAGTATAAAAGCCTTCCTATTAGTCTCCTATAAAAGCTAGCATCTTGCAAAACCTTACCTTTATATTTACTAAGCTTGACATTAGCATCCATTGGAACCTAAGCTGGTTTACACCCCATCATGCCAGTATCACTCAATAGATCTAGTATGTACTTCCTTTAACACAAGCTAATGCCATTTTTTGTTCTTGCCACTTCAAGACCCAAAAAGAACTTTAAGTCACCCAAGTCCTTCAATTTAAATTGTTGATCAAGCAGAAACTTTAACTTATCTATTGCCTACTTGTTATCACTAGTAATTAAAATATCATCAACATACACTAACAGAGCAATGAAGGAAGTAGAAGTTTTCTTAACAAACAAAGAGTAATCAGCCCTAGATTGAGTGAAGCCTAGCATGAGTAAGGCAGTGGAGAACTTAGCAAACCATTACCTACTTGCTTGTTTTAGACCATACAATGACTTAACAAGCTTACATACAAGCCTCCTTTTGCTGTGGAAGCCTCATGGAAGATCCATATAAACCTCTTCCTTCAAATCACCATGAAGGAAGGCATTGTTGATATCAAGTTGACAAAGATGTCAGCCTTGCATAGCAACCACTGCAAGAAGACATTTGACAGAAACCAATATGGCAACAGGGGAAAAGGTCTCTAGATAGTCAAGGCCTTCCTTTTGAGTGAAGTCTTAAGCCTTTGAAGTGAAGCCATCAGATTTATATTTCACTTTATACACCCATTTACACCTAATAGGCTTCTTATGAGAAGGTAAAGGGGTCCAAGTATGGTTAGCTTCAAGGGCAGAAATCTCAGCAGTCATAGCATCTCTCCACTTGGGATTCTTAACTGCCTGGCGATAGAACTTAGGCTCCTCAATAGATGAAATCATGTTACAAAAATGCAAGTGCTTAGGTGATAACCTGTAAGATGACAAATAGGAAGACAAAGGGTGTACAATGCTAGAAGAGACTTGATTACACTTGGAATCAGCCAAATAAGCAAGTTTATTACTGACCCTAGTAGATTTCCTAAGTGAAACAGACTGAGTAGGAGGCAAGGAAGAGTCAGGTAAAACAGCAGGAGGTTCAACAGACAATGAAGTAGACTAATCAGACAACGCAGCAAGTGGATCAATAGACATGGAAAGGGACTAACCAGGCAAAATAGCAAGTTGAGCAATAGATAAGGAAAGGGACTGACCAGGCAACACAGTAGGTTAAGCAACAGGTGGAGTATTAGTTTGAACATTAAGCAAGGGTATTAGTCAAGAACCAACTAAAATGAAAGAAGGACTAGATGAAGTACTTAGAGGTGTGCCTGCAGAAACAAACTCACTACTAGAGGAAAAATCAAATGTAGGATTACAAGAAGCAGGTAAAGGGATTAATAAAGGAGGAAAATTAGACAACAAAGATTTATAAGGTGGAGAAAAAGGAAAGATTGATTCATGAAAAATAACGTCTCTATTGAAGGGGTAACCAAGGAAGACACAAGGCAATGTTCTAGAGTCAAATTTCTACCTATGAATAGAAGGAGTAGATATAAAACATAAACAACCAAACACTCTAAAATGATCAAAAGAGGGTTGTTTATGAAAAATGAGTTCAAAAGGAGACTTGTTGTGTAACAAAGGGACATAAAACCTATTAATGAGGTAGGTGGCAGTGAGGATGCAATCACCCCAATAAGCAGAAGGAAGGTTGGATTGGAGTTTAAGAGATCTAGCAACATTCAAAAGATGTTGGTGCTGCCTTTCAGCCATAGAATTTTGTTGTGGCGTATATGCACAACTCTTTTGATGCACAATACCATGAGCACTATAAAAATCAGTTAAGGAGAACTCAAGGGCATTGTCAAATCTGATGGCTTTAATACCAGTGTTACATTGGGTGTAAACCATGATATAAAATGAAGTTAAAAGGTGTTTAACATCTAATTTAGATTTCATGAGGTACACCTAAGTAGACCTGGTAGCATCATGAACAATTGTAAGAAAAACTTAAAACCATCATAAGTGCAAATAGAATATGGACCCCAAACATCCACGTGAATTAACAAAAAATGTTCATTACACATATTATTGTGAGCAGGAAAAGGCAACTTTTTTTGCTTAGCTAAGGGGTAGATGGTACAAACATCAATACATTGGCAAAAAAAGAACGCAATACATTTTGTAAAACTGACATTCTACTCAAAGATGGATGACCTAATCTAAAATGCCATAAGATTGACATGTCTTTATTAAAAACAAAAGAAGAACAAGCTGACTTAGGAAACTTGTGAATGGAAAGATGATCTGACAGAAAAGGTGTAGACCTTGAAGTACTCTTCTATAGCAGATACAAACCATTATGGACTTCACCCACTCCAATCTTCTTCCAACATGAAAGGTCTTGAATGAAACAATATTGAGATAAAAACACAAGACACAAAGGCAATCTTTGAGTAAGTTGACACACAGACAATAGATTGAATGAGACAGAAGGAACACAAAGAACAATGATCAAGAATAAGGGAATTAGAGAGTTTAACAATGCCAATGTGAGTGACGTGCTAATTCACCATTAGGAAGTTCCACAACACAATGAGAAACAATGGTATAAGACTGAAAAAGAGAGATAAAACAAACTATATGATCACTTGCACCTGTATCCTTGACCTAAGTATTAACACCAAAGGCAGTTGTTCAGAAGTTTGGCAGAAAATATGGAGTGCTTGAGATTACCTGCTAGGGGTGTGGACTGAGAACATGAAGCTTGATTGAAAGCAACATTATTTGCCATGGCAACAATGTTGGTCTAAGCTTCATTTCCTCCAATCAAAGCAAGTAATTTTTGACATTGCTCCATTGTTAAAGGAAAGGCTTGTTGAGTGGTAACAACTAAGTCTTGAACAACATCTAAAGATGAAGCTTGATTAACCTTTAGCTTGGACTTGTAGCCAAGAGGATAACCATGGAGTTTGTAGCACTTATTTATAGTGTGACCACGTAAACCACAGTGGCTACAAGTGGGCTTCTCCTTGCCTTTCTTGAAGATCTTGGAATCCAGGTTCATGGTCTTTGCTACAAGTGTCGTGGAATCCACAAAAGGACCATTGTCGCTGTCTTGCCCAACCGATCTTTGCTTCTCATCTTAAATCAGCAGGAGAACACTTTCTCAACAAATGGAATAGGATCCATCAACAAAATTTGTCCTCGAATGTGAGAGAAAGAATCATTGAGACCTATCAAAAATTGCATAACAGCTTCTCTATGATGAATATTAAAGAAATTCTCATTCACATTACACACACACTTCTCACAAGAACAGGTAGGAAGTGGTTTATAATTCTGTAATTCATCCTACAAAATTGAAAGATTGGTGAAATACTCAATCACAAATACCTCACATTGAGAAAAACTTGCTAAATCCTTTTGGAATTGATAAACCCTAGGTCCATTACCCTGGGAAAACATGCTCTAAAGCTTATTCCAGACTTCCTTAGTAGTCTTACAATACACCATACTTGTGGCAATCTTGGGAGAAACACAATTGATGATCCAAGAAACCATAATATCATTGCATCGTGCCCAGCTTTGAACCAAGAGAGGAACTTTCTCCATGGCTGAAGTCAGAGAAGCTGATCCATCAATCAACTAGAACTTGTTCCTGATCTTGAGAGCTCTCTCCATAAATCGTGCCCACGTAGGATAGTTCTCACGTCCAATCAATGGTTGTGAGACTAATATCGCACCAGGACTTTCAACATGATGAAGAAAGAAAGGATGCGATTCGTCAATAGTGATGCTTGTAGAAGCTTGACCAAAGGAAGCCATTGATAAAGCTTCAAGATTCTAAAGAAGAAAACCCTAACTTTTGGGAAAAATAATTGGGAAATTTGTTCGAGAAACTTAAGCAAAAGCCAAAAATTACTCTGATACCATATTAGTAAAACAGAGAAAGAAGAATCTAGATTGATGAATTTTTGTATATTGCATTAATTGAAGAGGAATATTCTACAGTGCTATGTGTGTATATATATATATACACACATGCACGCACGAGGAAGGGGAACAAGGGAAACAAACTAACTACTAGAATTTCCCTCCAAGCCTAACTAATAGCACACACATGCTACCCACATGCTAATTACTAAGGTTATACATAGTAATGCAAAACTACATGTCGTATAAGATAAAATAAAACAAACACACAAACACTGCTCACTGTCATTTAAGCAAAGTTATGAACTTTCTTCTTCCTTGATCTTGTAGTTTGTCCCGAACCTTTCTATTCTTCTTTGTATTATCTTGACAATCTTTAAGGCAACATTTATCTCAACTCAATTGAGTTTGCTAATGGGTTGAAAGCAAATTGTCTCTAGGATATAACGAAGTAAAGATTCTACAACTGTTAAACTTGGAGAACCTTGTGGATTTCTGTACATGGTGTGCAAATTTGTAAAAAATAAAAATAAAAATAAATTGAATATGGATGTTTATATATAAACACAAATAAAAACAAATTGAATATGGATGTTTATATATAAAAAATGCATATATATCTTTGAAAATATATCTTTGAAAGGTCATATATGAAGAGATATATGGGAAATTGGGCTTTTGCCCTTATTTTGCAAAAAAAAAATTCTAGCAATATGTCCCTGTTTTGAAACTATTTAGGTCTGTGTCCCTATGTTGAAACTCGATTTTTCTCAAAATCGAATTTCAATGTAAAACTCAATTTTTAGAAAATCAAGTTATGCCAAATCAAACTTTAAAAAAAATTGTGCAATGGAACACAAGTTCCATAATTTTTTTTTTTTTTTTTTTTTTAAGTTTGATTGCTTATTACTCGATTTTCTACAAATCGAGTTTTACATTGAAACTCAATTTTCTACAAATGGAGTTTTACATTGAAACTCGATCAAAATCAAGTTTCGAAACAGGGACACGGATCTAAATCATTTCAAAACAAGGACATATTGCTAGATATTTAAAAAAATAAGGGCAAAAGCCCATTTTCTCTAAGAGATATAACCTCTAAAATGTTGTCATGTCTTATAACCAATTCTAGTTGTATGTTAGAGAGATAAAAAGTTCACTCTAGCTTTTTTGTAAATTTCTATAAATAATTGACTTTTTATTATGATTTGACTTGAGCAAAATATATCTAAGCGAACTTTTCATTAAACATTTTAAAATAAATTAAAAAGTTCATTCATTTATTGCTCACTCGTATAAACCATTTTGTTTGAAGGAGATTCATACACCGGAGAAAATGGGCTTTTGCCCTTATTTTTTATAATATCAAGCAATATGTTCCTGTTTTGAAACTATAGAGCAATATGTCCCTGTTTTGATACTCAATTTTCTTAAAATCGAGTTTTAGTGTCGAACTCGAGTTCCATGAAAATTTTCAAGTGGAACTCAAGTTCCACAAAATATTTTTTTTAAGTTTGATTTGGCTATAAATCGATTTTCTAAAAATCAAGTTTTACATTGAAACTCAATTTTGAAAAAATTGAGTTTCAAAACAAAGACCTATCCCTATATAGTTTCAAAATAGGAACATTGAGCTAGATATTTTAAAAAATAAGGGTAAAAACCCATTTTTCCCTTCTTACACCAAGTTATTCTAACTGTTTTTTTCATCATTATTCTACTTTAAAATAAGATCTTCTCACTCCCCCTTCGCCTCCAAAAAAAAAAAGTCTTCTCACATGTTACAATATTTATTAATTAATCGATGGATTGGTTGGGATGGACCACTACATTACATCTGACGTACGATTTTGCGTCTAATGTTGAATTATTTGCCTAAAAATTAGGATATCAAGCGGATCTATTACAGTATCATGATGATGACCTGATGGGAAGCACAAGTTTCAACTTATCTGCTTGTACATTGTAGTAACCCAATGGAACCAGAATTGCTGCAGCAAACTGAATGAGATATATGCATTTTCTATTAAGATTGTCTAGGCAACTGCTAATTTGACTTGCACTCTCGCTGGGATACCAAAAATAATGTGGGTAGTAGATAAAAAATTATGGGTTCAGAAATAGACAGTTAATCACATTTTGCCTTATAGAGTAATCTATATATATATATATATATATATATATATATATATAATAGGTGAAACAGAGAGAAACTCCAATTGGAATTCTAAATTAGAATTCTAATCTATTGTTGTGCCACATGACAATGTAAATATAAAATTGGAGTCTAATTTGTAATTCTGATGTGCTTCTTTTTTTTCTTTTTTTTTTCCACGCCCGTGTATTTTTAGGTTTACCTCCCTATTCCACACCCATGTATTTTCAAACTCACCTCACTTTCTTTCAGGTTCACCTCCCTTTTCCACATTCACGTATTTTCAAGTTCACCTCCCTTTCTTTCAGGTTCACCTCCCTTTTCCACATTCACGTATTTTCAGGTTTACCTCCCTTTTTCACACCCACATATTTTCAGGCTCACCTCCCTTTTCCACATGGAATTTCAAAAGAATCTCTTGGTATCAATGATGCATGTATTTGAGTATTTTTGTATCTTATATAAGAAGAGGTTCTCCAAATATTCCAATTGTACTTGTTTTTACAATTTTCATGGTCCTAGTTTATGCTCTACAAAACGAATTCCAACCATTCCTAAGGTTTGATTACTGCTTTCTTTCATCTACCTATATTGTCATTCCTTTTTGTGTAAATTTTTTATTGTTTAATTATATAATTTTGTGGTTTTCCTACGATTGATGTTTTATGCTTATTGTCTTTCATCTGCCTATACTTTCTTTCCTTTTTGTCAATAATTTTTATTGTTTAATTATAAAATTGTTTTGTTTTCCTATCATTGATGTTGCATATTTTTTTTCTTTTTCATAACACGTTATCAGCACGAGTCTTTGCCCAATTTCGAAAGGAAGTTGTAATCCCATTATTCTTCAAATATCAAAGATTATTTATGTAGTTTTCTCAACTCACTGTAAGTTTTCGTTTAAGGAATTAGTATTTATCCTATTTGTTTGCCTTTATGTTTTATGCTTATAATTTTAGTGATTTTTAATTGATAAATTTTTTTTATGAGATTCATGTTATTCTATTGTTATATATTGTTATGAGATGCACGTTATGAGATTCACATTTAATTGATTAAAATATTTTGTTAAAAATGGTTTGTGATAAAGTAACTTAATCATAGTTATATGTATCGTGAATGAATCAATCTTAAATATATATGTCTATGTAGCATTCTTTCATTAGAATTTTGTATGATAAAAATATTTGTTAAAAAATTACATAATACTAAGTTTTATTAAACATGAATAACCTAAGCCTTTTAAACATAATTAAACTCATGATTAATAAATAAATAAATAAATAAAAAAGCAAAACCAACAGTATCACTTAAATAATAAAATGCAATATATTTATTGGTTTATTAAATTATATCCATTCACATACGGTAGCATGGATTACATACTAGTTGTAATAAAACATATTATTATTATGTTTTGAAGCCACATTTGGCATTACATAATACCTATCTTGTTGATACTGTTATAATTTGTAAGTTCAAAGATTATCCTTCTAATCTTCTCAAAAAAGAAAAGAAAAAGATTATCCTTCTAATGGATATATTATCGTTTTAAAAAAAAACCTTGTATGTTAAAAATAAATAAATAAATAGCTATAGGAAAATTGAAATAGGAGAAACCCATTATAGGTTTGTTGAGATCAAATCAAGAGCATATAATATCACCGTCCATTTGTCCTTTGGACTAATATGTTATTTCAGTACTTCAACTTTTCATCTCACAATCCTCGAATAATTAAGCATACATAATTTGTTCCATGACAACAAGCATAACACACATGATTTGGGTTGTCTAATCAATTGAATCAAGCATTATTATGATCTTTCAATTCAAACTTTAACCCCATTGCAAGAAAAATTTGTCAATTATGATATAAGAAAGTTAAGCCTTTTACGTTTTATCGAACTTAATATCTTTTTCTTAATTTGTACCAATTCTATGGTCTCAATAACTAACCGGCTGCATCGCAAGCATAGACAGCTCATTATGCAATTGAGGGTCACTGAAGATAAAGAGGTTCATGAAAATTTCATCTAAACTTCTCCTTTCGATGGCAAAAAGGTTCCCAAATCCCACAAAAGAGTGTAGTTTGCTTCTTGTATTTAAAGACACTAGTAAAAGTGCTTAAGGCATGAGTCAGATTGGGGTTGGTGTTAACCCTCCTTTCGACCCACTACTTTCATGTTGGGAACTCTCCCACCTATCGATCATTGGATTGGACAAAACCATCCATATCCCACCTTTGGTCACATGTTTAGGCCTTAGGCAAGTCATTAGGTACAACAGATCACAAAAATCCCAAAAATATAAGACACAAATTTACAACCACAAAATTCACAACTCAAACAACACCTATACCCATTAGATCCTCAGTTTTTTATTTTGTCAATTGAAGTCCCAAATTCGTGAAGCATTTTCAATTTAAAGTCTTTATCTATCTCCATTATTCCTTTACTTTATTCTAAGCAATATGCAGGGCCAGCCCTAGGCCATGGCCTAACGCCCCTACTAGATAAGTATCCCAAAAAGTGAGTGGTACATTTTTTTACTTCACTTTTAAGAAAGTCCAAAAAATTGAGTTATATTAAAAATATTATTTGCACTTATCCAAATTATTGGTTTTGTTTAGAAAATCTTTTTTTTTTTTTAATTAACCATCGTTTAATGCATTGTCTTTTGGTTAAAAAAGTACAAGTTTTTAAGACACATTCATTAATTTAAACTCTAATGAAAGAATGGTATTACTTTCGGGAAAATTTTAACAGATGCTCTTAGGATAATAGTTAATAATCCATTTAAAGAAACATTTTATAGGAAAAGGTAAAAAATAATTAACTCTTTGACAGCTAGCTTGGTGTTAAAACTTTCCTAAAATGGATTATTAATCATTACTTTAAGGGCACCCCTTAGCATGATCCTTAACTTTTTTTAAATAAAATAAAGGGTAAGATAGAAATTTTATTTATTGACTTTTCAAAGACATCCTAAATTAATGGAATAGAGGACAACAATTTGGGAAGGAGGGACTAGGGAATACAATTTTATTACATAAGGCTTACAAACTGTTATGTCATCAATCATAAGAAATAATTCAAATACCTATTTATAATCTTGTTAAATGTCATAAATCACATTTATTACCACATCGATTTGTAATTTTTTAGTAGTAAAAATTGTATTAATTTTAGTATATTTCCAAAAATATATATAATTATGGATTAATAGAATTCTAAACAAATTATTAAGTTAAAGAAAATTGTTAAAACTATTACAATTTTATTTTAATTAAAACTTACAAACTGATATGACAAGAATATAATTTTTGCCACCTAAACAATATAATAAATGAATGTTTGTGCATTCAACACTTAATAAGTCTTAAGAGACTATACATAAATTAATTTAACCAAAATACTTTATCCAAATTAATTGCCCCCATTGGAGAACATGTTAATATTGGCAGGTGTTTTCAATTATGAGGTAGTATTAATTAAGATAGATATGGGTGAGCTCCTGTGCATTGGAGCTCACATGATATGGAAACGTGACAAAAATACACATTCTCATATCATATCATCTATCTCTGGACTTAACCCTTGTCCCATTAGAAAATGTTTTCCTCCAAATTAATTTGGAAAAGAATCTTTTAAACTCTTTCTTTACCTTTTTATTAGATGTGAATCATGAAAATATAACCATTAGATTGCATGTTCTTATTATGCTAAAATGCAAAACTCACCCTCTAAGTTTCACCATTTTTCATTTCAGTCCTCTAAGTTTGCACTTTGTCATTTCAGTGCTCTAAGTTTCAATCCTCTTCAATTCAGTCTTCTATTAATATTCCATCCATGCCTACCATTAACCTGTCCAAAGTCGTTTTGCCCTTTATTTAATATTTAATTTATAATAAAAAAATGAAAAACCCAGTCCATCCCCATCTGAAGAACACGAAATAGAAACCCCACTACTCACTCCTGCCTAACTACCTAACCCATCAATAATTGAGATTGACAGGGAGAAAAAGAGATCAAGAGACCAAGAAGTCGAGAGATCGAGAGGGAGAGAAGGTATTCCGACGGCTACGTTCTTGGTGTATTCGGGATCTCAGCTCAAGCCAATCCTCGGCGGCTCCGCTCCAAATGTACTTGACTCTGGCCAAAATACCTCCTCTCCCTCTCGATCTCTCAATGGTGGTGCCTGTGTTCTCGGCCATTGGAGTCATGGACCATGAGGCTAGAGAACCTTGGGTGCTTGAGCATCACTAAATTGAGTACTTGGGTTTAGTCTGGGTCCATGGGGTTCTTTAACCCGATTTCACAGTGGATTACTTGGTTTATTTCAAGTCAGATGAAGAGCCTTTCTGCTGGGGTTAGACGCACGTCAATCTCTCACAATCTGCTAGTATTAGAGCCTTATTGGGTTCCTCTAATTTGCTTTCTTTTTTAAATTTTAAATTAACGTTTTTCTCTAAAATTAAGAGAAAAAAAAGTTGATGGCAAAAATTAACGGCATATTAACAGAGTACTTAATTGAAAATGAATGAAACATAAAGGACTGAAATGACAAAACTCAGACTTAAAAGACTAAAATGAAAAATTATGAAACTTAAAAGGTGTGTTTTGTATTTTAGCCTTCTTATCATATCCTTCACACTTGCCAAATTTCAAAAATATAAAAAATCAATACATATGTTATCGATTAAATGTTTAAATTTTAAGTTTTTATAATTTAAAATTAGGTGCAAAAAATAAGTTTATTAATCAAATAATTAATATAACCTGATTTTAACAAAGTATCACCTTTGCCTATCTCTAAGGTGCGATTAAATCAAATACGTACTAGTCTCACGCTCGCACTTAGGGATGTCAATTTTTCCCAGCCCCGCTTGACCTACGAGATTTTAGCCCTGCCCCGCAACGCATTAATAAGGGTTAAATTATAAATTTTTCACACCCTAAAACCCTATTATTTAAACAAACATATCATCAACTTATTTTATTCTAGCCAACAAGGCTTTGTGCCTCTATTTTTAGTCTAGTAAGGTTGGAAATAAAGTACCAATTTTAATATTTTATTTTATCTTTATTATAAACAAATTTATATACTATTAAATCATTGATTTTTTATTATGAGATTTTTGTTTTGTTATAATATTGTCTTGTTAAACACTTAAATAATATTATTTAATTTTTGCTAAAAAGTAGTTTGATTTAATGGAATAAATTTATTTGTAATTTCAAGTATATTTTTATTAACAAAATATGTTTTATTAAAAATAATTGTAATAGTTGTTGGTAAATTAACAAGAAATAAAGTTTTACAGGATGGACGCAGGGCTCCAGGGGGCATGAATAGGATAAGAAAATTTTATCCATTATACAAGATATGGTGAAAATGAAATAAGACAAAATTTTATGAGGTGGAGGAGAATACTCCATCCTTCAAACCCGCTCCACCCTCACCCCATTGCCGCACTCACACGACAGCGAATTACCCAATGCTATAAACGCAGGGAAGGGGTATTGAAATTCCCAAAAAATACATATCAAAAGTCGCATGTGGTGCTGCGCATGGGTTTCATTGATGGGAGCGTAGGAAGAAATGGATGGTAAAAATGGGGACAACAAAATCTCTGGGTTATCTTCCCACAAGATATTTCCAAATTTATGTTGCTACCAAACAGAACCGAGTTTTGCTTCTTTTTTAGATTTAGGGTACCCCACCCTACAATAGCCCCCACCTACTACTTTTACCACTGCCCTAATACCACTGCTTTTATTACCACCTATCCCGCAAAGGGAAACAATTTTTACTTTGGGCGATGGGTTGCCTTGTGCCCATTTTGCCCTTCGGAATCAATTTTATGACTGGATAGTCTGGATTTTTTCTCTTCTTGTCCTATGGAAAATGGGACAGTGTCCTATGAAGCGATAGTGTAGTGCAGTGGTAGTTTTCCGTTAATTATACCACACAATACATGTAAGCTTTTGTTAACTAGTTTGCCTAAACCTTTTTACAGTTTATTCAATGTATATAATTAACTTATAGTGATTCTCAAAAAAAAATAAATAAATAAAATTTACAGTATTCCCATTGGTTTCTTCATTTTTACATGCATCTTTCACTAGCTAAAGGCATTTTATTTACTGTTAGGATGTGTGTTCTTAAATCCTATTGTATGATACTATGTATGACATTATGTTGTGTTTAATAAAATTGTTTTATTATTATCTAAAAATAATGGTAACATAAATATTCGAACATCATTATATAGTTCATGAGATGCATAGTATGTGATTTATGTGAAAAATCACAGAAAATATAAATCACAAGTTCTTTGTAAACTCAAAATTGTAGTTCAAAGACGGTGATGAAATTAGGCATTTCATTTGTGAAGACTATAGCATATCAACTAAGATGATTTGTCTTAATTATAAAAATAGAGATTTTTAGTTGATATTTTGATATGTTTTAAGAGTTAAAATATATTGAACTAAACCATTGTGAGATTTATTATTCTCCTAACGACCGTCAAATGAATAATAAACTCACGACTTATATTTACATGAACTCTTAATCTTGAGAGGATAATAGACCTGATCATGAAGTGTAGGTTACTTTGATATATTAGGAGTGAGATCTAAAGTTATGGTCAAAACCTCAGTATGTTTGGCAACCACATTTAGTGTTGATGGAACAAATATTCTCAAGATGGAATTCATAGCCTCTTAACGGAGATACAAAATATTCCTTTCAGATAAGTTTAATGGGTTTTGTTATTCAGAGAGTTAGGCCTAACCACTTTAGTAAGAAGTTGCTAAAGTATATATTTATGGAATTAGATTTCATAAATATATTATGAATAACTTTAAAAGATTAAACCGGGTACTCAAGGATAAGATGTAGTAATTTACAAAGTGGCAGTCTACATTCTTGATTTTGTATTTCTACGAATATTTTATGAAAGAGTTGCATGTACAATAAAGTCTTGGAATATAATTTATAAATAAGGCCTAGAATGCAACTATATTTATATAGTAATATTAAATATAATTAATGGTAACTTTGGACTTGTCAAGAATTGACAGAAAAGCCCAAGACCTATTAGAGCTAGTGTCTTATTGGTCCCTTTTGGTCTCACTCCAAGCCACACACTTAAACCCAATTGGAAAGGCCCAAAAGGTTAGCTCAATTAGATAATTAGTTAGATACAAAGGGAGAAACATACAAAATTTTTTGTAGTGAACAATTAAACACAATTGTGAAAAGGTGTCAAAGAAGTGTTAGACACTTTGACATTCTCCCTTTGAAAACGATTAAGAGACCACACATTTTGGGCGTTAATGGAATTGAAGTGAAGATTGTAAGTGTTTCTAAATGCTTCTGATCTTTGGTTTTGAGATTCACCACTCCAAGGTACACTCTCTTGTTCTCAAATTTTGAAACTTACACAGTGAATGTTAACATTAATGAATGAAGAAGATCCGTTATTTTTCCGCTGTGTATATTTTGTATGCGATACAAACATGTATCTTTTTCCAACATTTACTTACATAACCACCTCTTACTATCCATCTTACATCTTATTTTCTATTCTCTAACAATTCTATTTACATATTCATCGATTATTCATTACTTTCAACTCGAAAAGAAAAGTAGAGAACTGAAAGAGAATATGATTTTGTCAAATAAAATATCGGATGCATCACGTTACAGTATTCTTTGTTTTTATATATTACTATAGCAATATGCATTTTTTTACTACAGTAATGATGAGTTGGTGAAGTGTGTTTAAGGGTTTTGTTTGATATAGCCACATTTCGCATTATTCAATGGGAATGTCCTTAGGTAAAGCATGGTAAAGTTATATTAAAGCACCTTACCAAGGACTTTTTGTATTTTCTTTAGGTGCAGTTATATTTTTTCTTAACTTATTGTTTAGGGTTAATTAATATATGAGTAATTATTAGGTATTTTTAAAGCACGATGGCATGGTCTTTATTCTTCTCATTTTCATTGTGAATCCCACTTTAAATTTAGCTAATGGGATCTATCATAAATATGAGATGAATGAACACCACGTTACTGTTCGAAAGCATGATAGCATGATATTTCTTATTCTCATATTCAGTGTGAATCCTATTTTGAATATAGTGGGATTTATCATAAATGTGAGAAGAAGGAATATCACATCATCGTGCTTCGAAAACACTCAATAATTTTCCTTAATACACCAATAAAAATAAAATCACCCAAAACTATTAGTAGAGGAGTAAGTTGAAGTTGCAAATAATTTTTTATTAAAAAAAAAAGATGTTTTTTATATATTTCTCAAAAAATTAATTGAAAAATCCATAAATATTTTAAAAAACATACATCACCACAACAAATTTGTGCGGCAAACCAATAAATTATAGAGAAAGGTATCTTTCTTTTAGAAAAATTTACGCTCCAGCTAATAATTAAATAATTATTATTTTTTAATATCAGTAAGACCCTTTTATATTTTATTTAATAAATAGCATATTATACATAAGGTCTTTGGGAAATATAAAATTGTTGTACATCTAAGGCGTGCGGATGATCAATTAACAAATGAGTATGGTTCCCATAAAATTTTAAAAAAAAAAAAAAAACAAACAAACAAAGGAGTATAGTGACAGTCGAAACTTTGTCCCACGTATAACAACTTCTTATTCCTAAAAAAATAATGCATAATATATTATATATAATATAAGTACTTCCCCTTAACTAATATATGCAGTGATGCAATACCCTGCCAATGGACTTAAAACAAATGGTACCTCAATTCTTATATAAATAATATAAAAAAAAATATGGTACTTCAATTTTTTTAAATGAGTGGTAGGTAAGAGATGGGTGGTTGAATAGGATATCAATTATCAAACTTCAAACCCAGCCTACCCTGTTAGGTATGGACATGAATGTGTATATCGTATTAACGATAAATTTTAAACATAATATATTTTGGGTGTTATTAATTAACTAAAAAATATACTTTTATCTTATGAAAAAAAATTCACATGGCAAAATTTTAAAATGAGAACTTAAAGAACAACACTTAAGTATTGTACTTAAGTCTTTCTCTTGTATTAATAACCATTTAAGCATAACTTCTATAATGTCGGAAAATTTAAAGTACTGTGTAATATTACTAATAAATATCAAAGACCTATTGGTAACAATTAGTGTTAGACTACTGTAAGGTCACAATTTGCACCTAAACCCAAGATTGTGATTGGGATAGGCCTAAAAAGCCCAATACAATGAATTTGTAGAGAGTAGGCTTGAAACTTAGGTTTTAGTGATTCCAAATAACAACGATGGTGGGATCCTTTACAACATCATACAAATGGAGTAGTATATATAACAGGATTCATTCTCGGACTCAAGCCAAAAATACTGGGTCTTGTATTTCACTTTTTTTTAAGTATAGATTACAATTGTTGATCTTTCTGTCTACAAAGTTGTCTCCTCCTTTCTTTTTTTGATCCCCCTACTCTCTGGGACTTCTCTTCTTCTTATATATCCTCCCCCTTTTCATTCTCGCTCTCCACGTGTAGTTTTAGGCAGCTCACCTGGATCCTTGTCCCATCAGCACCTTCCTAAAGTCTTTAGATAATAGCTGTAAGGCTGATCATTATTGTTCAAATATCACTTCCCTATTAATGCGGCCAGAGACTTAGGTACAGAGCATTCAATGCAGTAGTAGCAGCTTTCTCTAAGATATTTTCTATCCATTCTTCCTCTCTGTGCCTTTGGGAAACATATCTTCACCCACCAATATCTTCCTAGTCGACATTGCGTACCATCTAATCTTCATTTTTTGGGGCCGAAGAGATATCCCTCCTCGGATTTCTTCCACTAACCTATTTCGCACTAGTCAGCTTATGGCCTTTAGGTTTGACATCTTTTTTACCATTAATTCGTCCTCAGATAAGTAAGTATCCACAGGTCAGGCCCAAAGCCCAAAAACATGCCTTGGACCCTTTTTCCTCACAATAGCCCCTCAAAACTTCATTTTTCCCCTCCATCTGAGGAGAAAATTGAGGTTTTGACCCAACGCAGCAACCTTCGCATGCTTCTAAAACTGCTACACGTGAGAATGTCACTTCCCTCCTTTAAAACCGCTTCTAACACTTCGAAACTCACAACGCCCCCATTAATTGCTCCAGGCAGCACACTGTTTTCCATGTCCAACAGAGAGATGTGCATCTAACGGTTTGAATTTCTCCTTGAGTTTTGAGCGAGATAACTCCCACACAATGCCGCCTCTTATATAAAACGCCTAGGAGATTGCAATTTTTTCATTACTCCTGAAATCAACTAGCCCTTAAGAACTCCTCATTCTTCCAATTCGCAAGAAGCTCCTAAAGAATCGTCTACTCATTCCCTTTTAAGTTTTCACGCTTCTAAATTCTTTTTCTCCTCGGTCATTGTCCTCAGCCATTAACCTTACCCCTTTTCTTTTCGAAATCTTCATTTTTATTTCATCTAAATGGGTAAATTCAAATGTTTAGTAGACACCCCCATCGGAATGGAAGGTTTCCGAGCCAACTACCACATTCCCCAAGGAGTAGGCTTGAGGTACTGTGCCCCAGACCAAATATATACCGCTAGAGAAGAAGGGGAAGTTGTCGTTCCCATAATCGCAATTTTAGAAGGAGGAATGACACTTCCCATGGGAAATGTAACCCGAAATTACCTGTATAACCATAGATTATGCCCGCACCAATGTGCACCTAACGTATTTAGAGTTTTAGGTTATGTTGACGCTCTTAATGAATAGATGGGCTTGAGACTCATATGGCACAACGTTGTCCATATGTATGAGTGTCGCAATCTTAAGGGCGTGGGGTATTACCTCAAGTCTAGGTCTAACATCGTTAGGTTCATATCGAGCCTTTCCAAATCTAACAAAGGCATGAAGGACAACTACCTAATTGCCTCCGGGGAGTGGTACAATGGTCCTCACTGTCCAGTCGTGGAGGGAGCACTAGGTGTGACTACATAGGATTAGGTCCCTCGGCATAGGATTTAGTTCTTCTAACTATATCATTCATATTTTTAAATGAGTGGTAGGTAAGAGATGGATGGTTGAATAGGATATCAATTATCAAACTTCAAACCCAACCTACCCTGTTAGGTATGGACATGAATGCGTATATCGTATTAAGGATAAATTTTAAATACAATATACTTTGGGTGTTGTTACTTATCTAAAAAATACACTTCTATCTTATGAGAAAAAATCCATATGACAGAATTTTAAAAGGGGAACCTAAAGAACAACACCTAAATACTGTATCTAAGTCTTTTTCTTGTATTAATAACCAGTTAAGCATAACTTCTATAATGTCGGAAAATTTAAAGTACTATGTAATATTACTAATAATTATCAAAGACCTATTGGTAACAATTAGCATTAGACTACAATTTGGCCTCTTTTAAGTCTTTATGCAAGCCAATCATGTGTTTCAAATAGTAGTTACAAGTTACAACAATTGAAACGAACTGCAGTGAAGAAGTAGCAAGCAACAGAGCTTAATGCCTACCGTATGCATGTAGCTACTATTATTGCAACGAAATAGGTTTTTTTTTTTTTAATAAAATAGTTGGAAGAAAGAGAATTTAAAAAATAGATGTTTTGTTATAATTAAGTAGAAGAAATTGCCATTGGAATTACAAGAGCTCAAGGCTTGGTTTCATGTAATAACTATTTTGGTTTTTAGACCCCTCACATAATAGTTATTAACTTGTTTTAAGATCAAGTTGTTAATTAGATCCTTCTAAAAAAAAAAGTTGTTAATTAGATTAATTATGAATTATTTTTCATTAATGTAATATTCATCAATATCAAACATAATGGAATATTGTTTGGTTCTAAGACTTTAGAAACTAATGTATTAGAACTTCAAATTGTATATGTTGACAAATCATGATCAAAACATTTAGTCTAGGTTTAGACTTGCTCAAAGCTGGGTTTAATGTAATTTTGGAATTGAGTAATTGCAGGAAATTAATGTTCTATCTCTGCAAGGCTCAATCGATCGAAGAATAGACTCGATTGATCGAGAATCGTGAATCAGCAATTTTCTGCAAAATTCTAAACCAGCCCAAGCCCATATGAGTCTAGGGTTAAGTGTTTCACTCCAAGTATAAAAGGAAAAACTTTAGCCATGTTTTTAGAGTCTTTGTTGAATTGTGTGTTGAATCTTTTGTGAGATTTGAGGGGTGTTTACCTTCATACACACACATAAAACTATCAAGATTTGCATCAAGAACTTGATGGTGAATTCAGTTGCTGCATAAAGAACTTTCAAGAAGATCCAAAACCTTTGAGAGTTGTCTCAAAGTCACAAGTAAGAGAACTTGTGGTTACTGCAAATCAAGGAAAGAAGTAGTCCACAGACTCAGAGCTGTCACATGATCGTGGTAATAAGTTTTCTACACAAGGTAGTAATAGGATGTTACTGGTATAAGTCTTATTGTACAAATTTTAATTTTTTCATAGTGAATCTATTTTTACCTTGAGGATAGCTAGGTTAAATCCTCCCCAGGTTTTTTACTGATTAGGTTTTCCTGGGTTATCAGATCTTTGTGTTCTTTATTTTCCGCTACTTTACTGTTTGTGTTTAACCTAATCTTTGTGTGGGTTCCTTTTTTGGATAGTACCCAGGCCCAATTAGAAATAAAAATCCTAGGCCTTTACTTGTTGTTTGGTGAACTAGGCTTGGTTCACCGTAGTTAAATTGGGCTGATTATGAACCAAGTTATGCGCAAGTCACATAAAGCTTTTCAAGGCAACAATGCAATTCCTCCTAAGGAATAAAATACCATTATAATTGTTTTAGTGTCATAAAATGACCCTTTGCTCTTACGAAATAAGTAAAATAATTATTCATAATATTCACAATGAAAAAATGACCATTCCCTCCAAGTTTCTTTTCCTTCTGGGATGGGAGCCCCCCGGGATCTTAGAGATGAGATATTTTGACTCATCATATCCCTAGGTTCCTCCAGGATCTCTTCTTGGGCTATCGTGTAAAACAGTGGTTTGGGATTCTCTTGTAGGTTACATTTAGGTCATGTATACCTTCATAAGGAATATTCTTCCTTCCTTCCAGGTTTCTTCTTCTTCTAGGATGGGAGCCTCCTAGGATCCTAAAGATTGGATATTCTGACTCATCGTATCTCTAGGTTCCTTTAGGACCCCTTCTTGGGCTATCATATAAGATAGTGGTCTAGAATCCTATTGTAGGCTATATTCAAGTCCCACGTACCTTCAAAAGCAATATTCTACCATCCCTCCAAGTTTTTTCTTAGGATAGGAGCCCCCTGGGATACTGAAGATGGGATATTCTTCAACTAGAACTGACTTATCATAGAATATGTTTTCCACAAAGTTTACTTCATGCTAGATGAAGAGACTAAGGATTGGCAGCAATCTTTATGGGCTTTGCATTCAGCCCTTCTTTTATGTGCTAGTGGTATGTTGAGAAGATCAGTTGATTCTTGTGGAGCCATGGTCGGCCCTTAGAGCTAGTTGTAGGTGTCCTTTGGCGGACTCTGTAGCTCTTCTAAATCTTGTTATTTCCATAGATGACCCCAATTGTTGAGTTATAATAAATGATAGATGCATTGTATAATTGTTGAGCTTTCAATAATATTGATTTTTCTACTGACTTGAAATATAGTGTTTCTATTAATTTTCTCCAAAATATATTCAAGTTCCACCGCACAATAAGCTTTAGCCCTTAGGACATGAGGCAGTTGTTGAATCATACTTTATCCACCTTCTCTTGATGCTATTGTGGAACTTCTATCCTCTTTCCTAATGCCTCAATTTTTTTTGGAACCATTTTACTTTGTTGGATCTGTGGAGGTACTTCGCCCTGGAACCAATGAACTATTCCACTTTGCTAGAATCAAGGATCTCTTTTGTAAATAAGGACCTGCTCAGCTTTGCTGAAATCAAGAATTTTCTCAGCTTTGCTGGGATCCTGGATCCCCTAGGCTTTACTGGAATTAAGGATCTACTCAGCTTTTCTAGGATCAAGGATCTCTTAGGCTTTGCTTTACCGGAGTCAAGGATCTCCTAGACTTTGCTAGAATGAAGGATGTACTCAGCCTTGCTGGAATGAAGGATCCCCTCAGGTTTTCTGGGATCAAGGAACTCCTAGGCTTTACTTTCCCGGAATCAAAGATCTCTTAGACTTTGTTAGAATGAAGGGTGTACTCAACCTTGCTAAAATGAAGGATCTCCTAAGCTTTTCTGGGATCTAGGATCTCCTAGGCTTTGCTTTCTTAGAGTCAAGGATTTCATGAGCTCTGGTGGGATTCTAGAACTACTCCATTTTGCTAAATCCATGGTCGAAGCCAAGGAATTAGACCATTTTGTTAAACTGCACCATATGATATTATTATCAAGTTGTTGCAAAATTCTTTAGCCCTAGAAAGTGTGGTAATTGCTTTGATATATAATTATACTTCAAATAATTGTTAATTTCTTAGGTTAAGATATACATTTTAATACATATACATATATGTAAATGAATTTCATGAGAATGAGTCAACCACGAGGATCCTGGCCCCAATTCTCACAGACTTAGTGCTTTTGCACAAGACTTGTGGCATTTGGAACTCAAGTCCAAATAGCTTTGCTTGAGCATTGTCTTCCAAGATAGTTAGGTGAGGAGGATCTTATGGGAGAGAGAGTGATATCTGATGTATGCATGTTTTGGCATATGTTTCTTTGAAAGCTAAATGATATTTTGAATAATCTTAAGAATATAGGACGAATTCCTCCACCTTGGCTCTCTTATTTTGTTCATTTTCTCTCCCTTCCCCCTTACTGGACTCTTAAAGCTCTAAGAATTATATTTTTTAACCTCTAAACTCTCCCTTTTTTCCTCCCTCTGAATCCCCCCTTTTGTTATGCCTTAATGTTCCCTTTATAGTGGACATGGTCTGGTACCCCGGGCGAGGACATCCTTCATTTGCTAGGTAAAACCATGTCCTCTAGAACTTGAAAAGTGCATTGGGCAAAGGTTTAGCTTAATTAGGCAATTATAACTCGAAATGGGCATTTGGCTTTAGTTATAAATAAAAGATTCCTTCATGGAAAGTTAAAGGAGTGAGTGGGCTGCTCAATGCAATGGATGACATCTTTAGTTGAAAGTGACAATTGAGAGGAAATTGTGGGAAGGTGTCATGCACATGGAGGAACTGAGTTTTCCATTGGATCATGCATTCCAAGCAAATATATGAACTAAGGGAAGCCTTCGGGATTTTCCTTTCGCCATAAATCACTCCCTTACCGACCAAACCGTTTCTCCCTTACTATCCACTGGATCCCACAAGCTTGGACCATGGGTTACAAAGATAATACATGGTTTTGTTGGATTTTTTTGCTAGAAATCTGAACATACACCTCGGCTTTCCCATATGTCAGCCAAGATCCTCTTCTCAAGGCTTCAAAGGGGCACATGTCCTAGTCTGACCAAGATCCTTGCTGCATGTCCTCTGGCCTGACCAAGTCTAGGTCCTCTTCTCTTTTTTCTTTTTCTTTTTTTCCTTCTTTTTGGGACTTTGGGCCTTCATGGTTCTTCTTAACTTCATAAATTGGGCCTTCTTTTGTTAAGGCCCATGGTCTTTCCTTACTATTCATGGAATGGACTTTCTTGTGAAATTTTGGTCCTCAACAATGTATAATATTAGGTTAAACATATTCTTGTAAAGGGTCAAAACTTAATAAGTGGTATCAGAGCAAGTTAGCTCTTGTGTTAGATCTCTTGATCTACAAGTTGATCCTTGACCCCTGTTGTCATGGAACACGATCACTTTCTTGTGATCCCTCCACACTTTGATGGGAATAACTATGCCGATTGGAAGGATAGAATAAAAGCCTTCTTGAAATCTATAGATGAGAGAGTGTGGAACTTCATTAAATATGAATGGGAGAAACCGGCTACTCCTGTTTGTGAGTGGTCAACTTCCCAAAAAGAAGCAGCTACTTTTAATAGCAAAGTCATAAATGCTATCTTTAATGCTATTTCTATGGAGGAGTTTAAAAGAATCTAAAATGTTGAGGTTGATCATACTGCATGGAAAATTCTCCAAATTGTGCATGAAGGCACAAAGGCAGTTAAAATAAGCAAGTTATAATAGTTAATAACTAGGTTTAAAAGCATTAGAATGTCCAAGGATGAAAGTTTTGATGAATTCTATGCTAAACTAAATGATATTGTTAATTCTGCACTTAATTTGGGTGAAATTTATGATCAATCTAAAATTGTAAGAAAGATTCTTAGATCCTTAACTGAGGACTTTAGACCCAAAGTAACTGTCAATACTGAAAGCAAAGATGTGGACTCTATCCCTGTTAATGAACTTGTAGGATCTCTTCAGTCCTATGAATTAGGCCTACTCAAAACCAATAAATCCAAATCAATAGCTCTTAGGTCAGTTAATAATGTTGATGATAATGAATTTGATGATGAACTATCTTCTACAGAGTTTGCATACCTTGCCAAGAACTTTAGAAATTTTCTCAGGAATAATAATAGAAGGGCAAGAAGTAGAAATAATGTTAAACCTAAGAACTCTAAGAAAACTGAACCAACTAAAATAAATAATTCTGAAAAATTAAAAGAAAAAATTGGTCAATCTTCTGGTAATTCTCTAGGTCAACAATGTTTTGATTGTCAAAGGTATGGTCATGTGAAATCTAAATGTCCAACATTCTTGAGATCAAAGGGTAAAGTTATGGCTGTAACCCTTAGTGATGATGAAGTTTCTAATCACGAGTCTGGAAATGATAAAGATGGAAATTTTTTTGCTTTTACAACTACTGCTGTAGTTAATGAAAGTTATTTGATTGAAGAGAACCCTTTTGATGGGGAGCTCTCTAAGTGTGCTGGCTTGCAAGAAGTTTATAACAAGCTATGCAAAGTTGCTGCAAATTATGCAATGAGTGTGGATTTAGGGTTAAAGAAGATGGCCATTCTTGAACAAGAAAAGAGAAACTTGTTGCTGAATTTGCTTGATGCTAATGAACTGGTTAATAAGGTGAAGGCTGAAAATATTATGTTGCTTGATAAGATTAAGAACCTAGAACTAGAGTTGTCTGTTGCTAGAGAACAAACAAATAGGTCTATTAGTTCTAAACTTGATTACATGTTGAGTATTCAGAAGTCTCCCTTAGAAAAATCAGGTTTAGGTTTTGTTGATAACATCTCTATGTTTGAAACTCATTCCACAAACTTTGTTTCTTCTTTTGAACCATCTACGATAGAAGTTGTCAAACTAAAAGAAGAAGTTCCTGCTCCTAGGAAAATTAGGGTTGATCTTAAAGAGTCTTAGCCTAAAAGTCCTAACTTCCCTAAGGACAAGAAGCATGATAGACCTTTGTGGGTATGTCATTTTTATGGAAAAGCTGGGCATACTCCCCCAAACTGTTTCAACTTGCAAGCTGCTAAGTGAGCCAATAAGCAATAAGTACCTATACCTCAAGCACAAGATTCTATGGTACTTCTTGGTGAATTGGTAAAGGCTTTAAACCTTTATACCAATGTTATATTTTTTCATCATTCTAATCTGAACAATAACTCCAAAACCAAAGTTGCATCTAAGAGGTTATGGATGCAAAAGGCTTAATGTAATTGAGTATTTCTGACATAATCCTTATGCTTCATCTCAAAATCTTTTGTGACCATTTTCTTGATTCTTGTTTTCTTTTGTTTCCAGGATTTGCATTTCAATACATTTATGCATTTCATATTAGGTTGTTTTTGTTTGTTTTTCATATAAATAAATAAATAAAGCAGAATGTGGAAGGATGTGTTTTGTATTACATATCATGGATGTGTAGTTAAGGTTGGTCATATTATTTTTGCATATCATGCTTGTGTACCTTGGATGAGCTTAGCACTTTGCTAGTTTTGGCTATGTAGTGCATGTTGTGTGTGAGTTGTTAATAGTTTTAGATAACTTGATTTTGAATTCACATGTTTTTTATTGTAAGGACTAAAAAATCCTAAGAGAAATACATAAATAACAATCTCACCACTGTTTACTAGCCAATCATGAACACCTTAGTGCATATCATACGATTTTGTACTCAAGAAAGTATAGCACATGCACAAAAAGAAAATAAGGTGTTTAAAAATTTTAAAACAAAAAACAAAAAAAATTAAAAAAATGCATGTATACAATAAGGCTAAATAAAAAAAAAAAAAAAAATGCATGGTTGCAAGCTTGTTTTCTAGGAGATGTGGGAATCATATGATGTAACTCTTTAAGTGATAGTCACTTTCAAATTTATGTGATGAATAACGTAGAAATTGTGATTAATTACTATCTACATATCACCTCACATCTATCTCATGTTGTTACTAGTTGCACACACTTCACAAATTATTCTTTGCTAAACTTAGAACATGAAATTGTGTGTGAATTTGGTTTTGGCCATCCAAGATAATATATTCTATGATTTTGATGCAAAATATGTTCACAGGTTGAAAATTTGGGGTAAAAAGTATTGAAAACCTTGTTTTGAAGTTCTGGGTTGAAAACAAATGTTTTTTGAAAAACTTTTAAACTCGTTCTCATGCATTTTATTCATGAAACTATTTGAGTTGAGGTGTTTTTGCATAAACTTTTGCTGTTTTTCAAAAAATCTTGTCTTCCAGAATTTCGATCGATTGAATGTTTTTTTCGACCGATCGAGAATCCTTTGATTTTTAAAGCTTCGCCCAAGGTTGGTTCGATTGATCCTTGATTGGTACTCGATCAATCGAATCTGTTTTCGATTTATCGAAACCATTTTTCTACCTATCAAAATTTTTAATGTTTTTAAAGGATTCTTCTTGGTTCGATTGGTACTCAACCGATCGAGTTTCGAAAAGAAAGAACAATAAAAGGGTTTCTAGCACGTGAATCACTGTTTCAAAAACAATGCTATCCTTTTTATCCTTTTCTCTCTCGACCGATCCAATCCAAGTAGCTGTTTGTCGTTTTCCTCCTCAAATCTTCAAGGTTTTTGTCCTTAAGTGTAGGTATGACCTAAATGCCATTCCTTTTTCAATTTATTTACATTTTTCATGCATTTTTCTTATGATTTTTGAACTAAAATTTTTGGGTTTTTTTTTTGGGTTGTTTTTGTTTGAGTTTGACCAATGGGTCTTTGTTCTTAGATGATATATACATGATTTCCATGCATTAATTTGATCAATTTTGTGATTTGAGAAGAATTGGAAATTCTAGGGCTTGAAATTTTACAAAATTGGGGTTTTTGTTCAATTAAGAATAAATTGATGAAATTGACTTGTGAAATTGATGGATTAAGTCATTATTGATGTTTTCTAACTAGTATAATGGTCAATTAATCAATTTTATTTGGTTTTGAAAATTGGGTTTTTCAAAATTTGGGGTTTTTGGTTAAAACTCTTTTATTCAAGTCAATTGTGGGTAAATTTTGAAAAATTGAACAAGTTTTTGTGCATTAGATCATGCATCATATGTGCATTCATTACGTGCATCATATAGTTTGTCATTTGTTGATACACATTGTGCTCTAACCCTTTCTAATGCATTCTGCCTTTGGTTTTTTTAGTTTTCTTTTTGTTGTGTTCTCCTTCCTTTTCTTAGAGTAATGGTTAGGAAAACTAGA
This sequence comes from Castanopsis chinensis, assembly GCA_032878915.1. NCBI lineage: Eukaryota > Viridiplantae > Streptophyta > Magnoliopsida > Fagales > Fagaceae > Castanopsis > Castanopsis chinensis. The sequence continues at coordinate 4,224,165 of JAVQMG010000115.1, read as the reverse complement.
GCTAAGAAAAACACTGCCCCCTCCTCCTCTTCTGATGCTAGGGGTGATTCTCCATTGGCTCTACCCTTGGATCAGTCGTAATTGCCCTTGGCAATACGTCTCAAAAATGGGGAGTATATAGATATGGGGAGATGTGATATTTTTGATGAGATGAGATATTTTTGATGTAGGGGCATATGATGTGATTGTATATGTTAAGGGGAGACATTGTTTTTTATGTTCTTGTTTTATTTATGTTTATGTTCTTGTTTCACAAAATATGATACATTGGTTATGATTGATTTGTATTATGAGGTTATTTATGATATATGTCTTTTATTTTATGCTTTGTGAAAACAAGAAATTTATTTTTGATTTACTTGTATTTTTCACACATGTGTTTATGGTTTGTTTAGTGTTTCAGGAATTTACAGGTTAATTCATTCGTAGTTGCTGTCTACTTTTGCAACTAATAGATAGTAGTTAGGTTGAATTGTAATTTGGGCAATAGTGTATAATTGGGCTATTTCTACTTTGAGCATTTGATTCTGTGTAATTTGATTTCGTGTTAGGTTCTAAGACTTTAGGAACTAATGTATTAAAATTTGAAATTGTATATGTTGGTAAACCATGATCAAAACATTTAGTCTAGGTTTAGACTTGCTCAAAGTTTGGTTTAATGTAAGTTTGGAATCAAATAATTGCAAGAAATTAATATTCTATTTCTACAAGGCTCGATCGATTGAGAATCGTGGATCAACAATTTTCTTCAGAATTTCTAAACCAGCCCAAGCCCACATGGCATGTAGGGTTAAGTATTTCACTCCAAGTATAAAAAGAAAAACCCTAGCCACATTTTAGAGTCTTTGTTGAGTTGTGTGTTGAATCTTTTGTGAGATCTGAGAAGTGTTTGCCTTCATACACACACATAGAACTATCAAGATCAAGATTTGCATCAAGAACTTGATAGTGAATTCAATTGCTGCATAAAAAAAGTTTCAAAAAGATCCAAAACTTATGAGAGGTGTCTCAAAATCACAAGTAGAAGAACTTGTGGTTGCTGCAGATCGAGGAAAAAAGTATTCCGTAGACTTGAAACTGTCACATGGTCGTAGTAGTAAAGTTTTCTACAAGAGGTAGCAATAGGATGTTAGTGGTCTAAGTCTTATTGTACAAACTTCAATTCTTTCATAGTGGATCTGTTTTTACCTTAAGGATAGCTAGGTTAAATCATTTTCAGGTTTTTTACTTATCAAATTTTTGTGTTCTTTATTTTCTGCTGCTTTACTGTTTGTGTTTAACCTAATTTTGAATAACAATCTTATTAATCAACTTAGTATAATATTAGGTTAAACATATTCTTGTAAATGGTCCAAACTTAACAAGTATAAATAGTATACACATATATAATGACATAAGGAAAATCAATAGAATAGAAACTTCAAAACAAATCCACTATCAAATAAAAGTATACAAATTGAATAACTCTATTGTTCATAAACTTACTAAAGTTACCAAACTCAGCTCCGAGATCTGCAAACTTCTTTGATGTGGAGATGTTCCAACATAAACCTCCTGCCCATGATTTCAAGACTATACTTGAAAGTTTAGATCTAGTACTTGTGATGACTAGTTTGCAACAACTTTAACACCACCAATTCAGATTGTGTGTAAAATGATCTCCAAAGAGGCTTTTGAAAGCAAGAGACATAAAACCTTTAGATCTACGTGAGAGCAGCTCCAAAAGTCTTTTGGATGTGTATTAAGATTTGTTTAAATACCTTTATCTTGTCAACGAGAAACCCTAATAAGTTATCGAGCTGACAGGCTGAACAAAAGATTTTGTAGTCCTAATGTCGAGATACAATTTGATTTATCAAAATATTGACTTCTCAATTGGTCGGGCAACATAGTCTTGTACAATAACTTCCCCTACCTCGGTAGAAAACTAAAAGTAGTTCTTAACAATGCTAATATTTTCTAAGGGTCCATTCGGTTGGAGAAGTGGAAAAGTGAGAAGATGGAAGATATTTAGTTTTCCCTCTTGTGTGTCCAGTTGGAGGGGTGGAAAAGTGGGAGGGTGGAAAACTCTTTTGTTCGATTAGAGAGAAAAATGGAAGGATGGAAAATGTAATTTATATAAATTGACTATTATACCCTTGTTACATAATATGTAAAAAATAGATTTATTTTTACTCATTACATAATATAAAATTTATCACATCATATATATAAATTTTAATTATTATTTTTTTTATTATAATGTAAAAATTAGATTAGGTCACATTGAAAAAAAAAACGTTTAGGTAATGTTGAAAAAAAAAAAGAATGTTCAGTAACGTTGGGGGAAAAAAAACGTTTAGTAACTTTGAAAAAAAAAAAAGAGAGAGAGAGAGAGAGAGAACGTTCAGGTGGGATGGGGGCTTTTTAGTAAAAGCCCCCATCCCACCACTTTTCTCCCCAATGTTTTCCTCCCAATTTGGAAGGAAAATATTTGTGGGCCCGGGAGGAAAATTTTCCTCCTGGTTTTCTATCCTTCCTATTTAGTCTTTCCAAATAAACAGTGAAAAATATCTATTTTCCTTCCTTTGTTTTCCATCTTCCCTATTTTCACTCCAAACGGACCGGGCCTAAAGGTACTAAAATAAGACACTTTTGTTCACATGTTTGCCAACCTAAAATCTCAAAACCCAATGTGCTCATTATCATCATCATCATCGTCTTCATCATAATTTTCATTATTATTAATATTATTAACTTCTAATTACTTCTGACTATACAAATCTTTCATTCAAAAACCTCTTATTTAAAAATTTTAAATTAAAAAGAAAGGAAAAAAATAAAAGGGAATTATCACTAGCTAGCTTTTAAAAGCTGGGAAAAAGCCACACTGGGCCATGGGGGCTTGGCCCTTCACCCGAGTTCCAAAAAAAAAAAAATGTAGATGTATTTGGTCCTAATTCGAATTGGTCATGGCCCCATGGGCGGAGCTGTTATTGGATTCCCCCCCCCCCCCCAGTCCCTCCCCAAATTTTTTTTAAAAAATATTATTATATTAATAGGTACTAATTTTAGCAATTTTGTTTAATAAAATTACACTTTGCCCCCCTTAATAATGCCATCAATTCTTTTTAGAGTAATTTTATAGCCAAAATCGTTTTTACAATATTTATACAAACTATTGAAGTAGCAAATTCTTATTGGTTCGTACACTTGCATCACTTTTTACGTATCAATAACCACTCATCACATTAGCAATTTGTAAAAAAATTATAGTATTAGCATTTTCACCTTTTAAAGGACATAAAAAAATTAATAGATTAAATCTAAAACAAAATATACAAACTCAAAAAAATTAGTTCAACAACAAAAATTTCCAATAATAAAACTAAAAAAATTAAGACCAATCAATCTATTTTACCCCGAACAAACTACTTGGCCAATTAAAAATTTTTAAACAAAAATCCTTAGTAGTAAAGCAATAGACTCAAAGGTCAGAGCCGCCACACACAGTTAGCATTAGAGTCACCCCCTAACTCCAAGTCCTGGCTCCGTCCCTGCGTGGCCCTAAATGGATGTTGGTGTGTCCTCGTGGAAAGAGTTACCCTGGTAATGGCGAGAATTTCATTTCAACTTCAGGCTGTTTCTCATCTGTTTTAGTGGATTGCAGATGTGCTCATTCAAAGGGCTCGCATGACCAGTGTGTTTGTGCATTTGTTTGGACGACTTAATTAGTTATATTATTTCACACCTCGTCAGATATTATTACTATCCATATACATTAATTTCTTTTGAGTTCTCTCAAATACAAAGGCTACACATGCTTAAATAATTAGGGTGAGTAACACTGTTACATACATATAGAAGGTTGGCAAAGAAAAGCTGTTGGTTTGGAGTTGGGAGTTGGGACTGGGGACAAGGGTAAACTAAAAAGTTAAAAATAGTTCTACTACCAAACCATTCATCCACCTAATAAGGACACCAAATTATCAATTATGCCGTCACTGGAGACCAAAATAAAAGAACAAAATGAACAACATTGAGTGCACTCTTGGTGCCTACCATGCAGGGTCAACTGTAATTTGCGAAATGTGAGTCTTCATTTGGTGTTGAGGAATCCACTGTTTAGTCTGCTAAGAGAATTTTAGTTTGTATGTATCACCAAGAAAATTTTAATTCGTTTTATTGTAAAATGTAGAGGACTAATTGTTGTAAGCATGCATGAAACTAAAAACTTTACGAAAATCAACTACTTGGCGTCATTCACGACCCTTTTTTTAATACTAAGATGTTGGTATAAAATAATACTAATGACTTTTCACTATTGTAACTTTTTTTTTTTTTTTTTGGAGAAGAACCACTGTTGTAACCTAAAACTGGAATTATAGCATTCAATTTATAAAATATGTCCTCTTTGTAACTTGCTACTACTTAAAAGAAAAAGTAATAGGAATTTTTTTAAAATAAAAATATTTAATAATTTGATATATAGTTACAACTTACAACAATAGAATGTGAGAAATTTGAACTATAGATATCTTTCTTGGAAACATATTGTAAAGTGCCAATAAAGTTACAAGACTCATGGAAAAGTAATATGATTAAATCCACTATACCTATATATATATATATACGAGATTTATTATTGATTGAAATTTCCCCTCAAATTCGCAGAACCAATTATAATCCATATAGCAAGAAGAGTTTTATATCACAACAATCAATCTTATTGTATGAGAAAGTTAACTATGATGTCCTAGATCTATTGGATATTAATTAAGTGTGTGTTTTGTAGGTGTATGTTGAGTCCCACATTAGGCATACAATTAATGAATTAATCAATGAGTTTCACTTTTCACTAAACCGAACCTTTTGGGACATAAGTGTAAATGTAGCTTGTGTTTTCCTTGGTCCATTATGTACAAATGGTGTTAGAGTCAACCCAATAATCTCGTGTAGATTCGGAGGCACTGCCCCACAAAGTGGGTCTTAACGAAGACATCAGAGATTTAAGTGGGAAAGATTTTAATGTCCTAATTGATTGCATATATTGATGGAGTGTGTATTATGCAAGTGTGGCCTAAATTCCACATTGGGTATATAGTAAGTTAATTTGAGCTTTATAAACAACTACAATGAACCTCACTTGTGAATACTAGTCATTTTGGAGTACAAGTACAAATGTGGTTTAGGCCATCCTTAGATCAAAACATCAACTCTATTTAACGTCATAGTTGTATTTAAATTTTTAAAAAATATAATATTTTCACACTCATAATTCAAAGTGATGTTTGGCCTTTACTTGCTTAAATGTGATATAAAAATGGCTTTAAGCAAATATAAAAATAAGTGATATATATTTGGCCTTTACTTAAAACCACTGTTTTTTTATAACTTTTAAACAAATATACGATTCAAAAGCACGCTAAACGTGCTTTCGGTTTTTTTTTTTTTTTTTTTTAATAGCTTATTCAAATTTTTTTTTTTTTAAATGAATAGCTTATTCAATTAAAAGTAAGGTTGAAAATGATTTTAAGTAAATAAATCAACTCATTTATTTAAGAGACATAGTCCATAACATTTTCATAACAAAATACTATATGATAGATTGTTATTGGTTACTATTGATTAATAAAAATTTTCAATAATAAATTCAAATTAAAACTGATAACAAACTACAATTTAAAATTTATTATAAAAGTGTAGTCAAAATATTATACATATACCAGCTCTCAGTAAACCTATATTTTGTACCTCACGTTTAAACAAATAAACACTCAAAAACATATGAGTATATATAATTAGTAAAGTAAAACATAAGTTTGGAACTGTTGTTATGCCCGCTGCTCTGACATGATTGATAATTTACGTAAAATTGAAATAGAAAATGATGAAATAGACAAAGAAACAGGTGATTAGGCTGTGGAACCCAACAGATAAACAACTTTCACGAGTGTCGAGGGTTAGAGAAGCGAGATATGGAAGGTACAAAAGGTTGGATGCAACAAATTAAGCAACACCATGCAACTGTACGAGAGGACCAGAATTGTGCCACGTTATACTAGGACACAGACAAACAGACATCATTCAGGTGGAACCACTTGTTTTGAACTCCACCTTCCATCCTTGTCCCCAGTCCAAGCCCACACACTTATGTCACCCTAAAACCCCTTATAACTAAGTCCAGACCTCTCTCAACCATCGAACTATCTCTCACTTATATATTCTCAATTCTCTTCTGATAATTGCGGCTCTCATTGGGTCACACCCATACTTACACAACCTTAAGAAAACATTATTTCTACCCACATTCACAATATTTTCTATAACGGCACAAAGTGGTTGAGATTAAATAATAGACAACTTTTATATGAATTTATTATTATTTTTTAATCACTCCTCATCGACCATTTGAACAATTATTAAAAAAAAAGTGGTTGAAAGTAAATAATAGGCAACTTTTATTTGAATCTATCATTATTTTGTAATCACTCCTCATTGACCATTTGCAATTATTAAAAAAAAATTGTGTTTGTTACATTATTATTAAGAAAAGCTAACAATTCACTTATAATCTTGTCAAACTTCACAACTCTTCTATAAAATATGAAATATGGTACGTTATAATTCTTTGTATAAATGATGTTACACTGGTTACAAAATTAATCACTTTTATTTTGTAAAAAAATAAATTTTTGAAGTGTTTTTGCCCTGCAACATTTTCGAAACTCAAATTACAAACTCAAGTTGTTAAATTGTTTCTAGAGATAGTTTTTTGTATACATCTTTTCCCTTCTATTTCTAGTTTGGAGAATCAACTCATGTGGGTACTAAGTGCCTAAAAACAAAAGAATAGATTGATGTGTCGCAAGCAATTTACCCTCTAACGACCACGCTTTGCTTGAGTTAGAGTAATTTTGGCTGAGTTTGGTCAACTTAAAGCTTTTGTTTATAGGGCTAATAGAATGAGCTAATCCATGGTATCTTCTATTAATGGGAATCAATGGGCATGATGATAAAGTCAATTGATAAAAATAGAATGCATTGTGTTAGGGTTAAAATGTACTAGTGTTGGCAAACTTGATTCCAAAACCTATCCAATTGACAATAAGTTATAAGTTTTGAGTTTTTTGAAATGTGTTTGAAGATCTATGTCAAAGACACAAGAAATTGTCGAGTATGTTACCTTGACTACCAAGACTGACTACAGCTCAATTGATTGAGCTTCATCAAAGCTCAACTTCATCCTCGACTCTAGTCAATCAATCGAGCTTTAATGAAGTGTTTGGGTTCCTTTCACATGATGAGCCCTTCTTAGATTAAAGGAGTCAACCCAACTTAGAAGATGAGGTTCCTTATATGTTAGAAAATAAGCCTGAAGATTCTCCAATGAAAAACTTATTCCTAATCTTCGTACTAGTCTTACCTCTCTTACTAGTCCTCAATCACCCCTTCAAGAAAATGTTGATGACCTTAAGACTCAACCTCTCTACGTTCCTCCTATGGCTAAAGAGCCCTCCTCTAAAGTCAAGTTGAATCTCCCAGCAGAGAACATGGTGGGTAGCATTTATAAGTTCACTTAAGGAGAAAGAGCATGCATAAATCGAAATATCGATAACCATTTGACATGCTCTTGCTATTGGTCTCAAATTGAGCCCAATAAGGTGGAGGAAGCTCTTCAAGATGAATTTGAGTTAATGCAATGCATGAGGAGTTGCACCAATTTACAAGAAATGAAGTTTCAGAAATGGTATTGAGGCCTAATAATTCCAACATTATAGGCAATAATGGACATCCAAGAATAAATCCAATGAAGATGGCGTGATAATTATAAAAAAGGCCAAATTAGTTGCTTAGGAGTACACTCAAGCAAAAGGAGTAGGCTTTGATGAGACATTTGCCCTAGTAGCGAGATTGGAATTCATTATCAAAATATTATTGGCTATTGCATGTTACATGGGATCAAGTTTTATCAAATGGATGTGAAGAGTACATTCTTGAATGAATTTTTATTAAGAACCTAATGATTTTTAATGAAGATGGATAGGAATTGTAAGGGAATGTATGAGAATCAACCAATTCATTGCTTGATGCATTTCCTCTCTCTTTTGCTTAATATTCCTCTATAAATGGTGACTAGCTCAAATTAAGTCAATTTTTTTACAGTTCCAATATATTTGTCTAAAATTCTTATTCATCTCCGTTAGAAACCATTAGGTTCCTAACAATTTTTTTGTTAATAGAAGTGTTTGTAGAACAACCTAAAGGATTTGTTGACTCTTGTCACCCACACCATGTGTTTAGGTTGAAAAAAACATTGTATGGATTGAAGCAAGCCACTCAAGCTTGGCATGATAGGCTTACCAACTACTACTTGATCATGGCTTTCAAAGAGGTCAACCTATTGAACATCTTTGGTCTTCCACTCTCTCCCATTGAACATCATCTTTGATAGATTGAGGATTACAAACATGAAACACCTGATCATCATACTTGTGTTGGATACTTGTTGTTTGAAACCATGTAGATAACGGCAAATCTTCAAGAAGCCTTAGAGTGACTAAGAGATTGATTTTTCTGTCGATGGATCAACTTGCAACAATGAGCAACTTTAAAAGCACGAGGCAAGAGTCTACAGTTGCTAGCAAGAGCGAGGAGCTCGAGTACTAGGTCTGATAAGTGATAACACATAAGGGAGGTCATGTGAGTATCATTTATACCACAACAACCCTCACAGTGAACTTGTTAAGTTGGGCATTGCGTCTAACTGTTTTTACCTATTGGATTTTCACCCTCTGAACAAATCCTTGTCTCTTTGTATATGAGTTGTTTAGGTGATGTTTATTATGTGCTTGACTATCCATGATGCACTTTTATGTATGAAATTGAGAGGGTAACTACCTGAACTTAATAATCGAACAAATTATTAAAATCGTTAGTAGGCCGCATCAGGGATCTAAACATGTTTTATTTATGTATTTATACTAATTCCATGAACAATGCTTTGCATCAAATTGAAGGGTGACTAAATGGTTATGTTGATGCCAAAGCCAAACTTAGTGTATACATTACAAATAAAAACCACATCATTTAATAAAGACATGTAAAACTATAGAGTATGAATAGAACTTTTCCTGTTGAACAATAATAAGGACAGTTCTTTGATATCCAATAATGTCAACCACTTTAGCTGGCAAATTATTAGACATCTTGGCCAATTTGACAAAACACGGCGTATCAGCACAATCTCACAAAATCTAACCCCCCTAAACATGGAAAAGATTTTGGTACGACAAAGAATAGGAACGCAGATAAGAACCATCATCACAAAATCTCAATAATGCAATTACATAATTCTCAGAGTGATTATTGCTTCATTGATAAACCCTCATTGCACGTAGCCTAGCAGAGCAGTGAAAAAGAAATTATCATAGGGTGTCTAGGTCCCTTTATCCACAAAATCTTTGTTTATAGCTAGATTCTTTATTAACTTTTCTTGACTTTTAAATGTCATACCGGCTTTCGAAATATGGTCTTTTTACTTTTGCGTAGGTTAGAATACAAAAGGCATGCTTAATCAGAAAAAGAGAATAAAGTTGACACCAAATTAATGTGTCATTATTTAATATGCACCACTTAACGGTTCAGAATATCCCACAAGATTCGACTAATTATGGTACACATATCTAGATCTTTCTTACAAACCCCCAATAAATGAGCTCTAAAAACTGTTGTAATTAAGAAATGATATGGGCACCCCTAAAGGCAGTAGAGTTTGTAGAGAAGGCTAGAAGAGTTAAGGGGCTTTTGGAAAGACCGATGAGCAAAGTTTGTTTGTTTAGTAAGTCCTGTTCGTAGTCCTTATTAGAGTCCTAACTAAGCATGTTTCTTACTTTTAAACTAGATTACTAGAGTGGTCCTAAGAAGATTTGCGTTTTGGCTCAATTGTCGGGATACCAATTATAAATTTGATAATTGTATTGGTTATTGATGCTGGAGGAGTTTAATTTTACAGGCTAATAGTACATAAATTAATTATAATTTATAAGCATATACGCCAACTTTCCTCGTGATCTTAGTGTCAGATGGACTGACCTTTTTATTATAGAAACCCAAAAAGTTAGATGAGAATTCACTCCATTTCAGAAAAAGAGTAGATATAAAGTAAGCTGCATATATTTTAACTATTTACTATACAAACTTTGAAAGTTAATAATTAATAGCTCATTCCATTACAAGAAAAGTAATTATAAACAATATGTGGCCTTTGAAGAACACTAGAGTACTTAAATGAATTGGAATCAAGCAAAGAAGATTCGCATGGTCCCTGTGTTCATTTATGATCTCAAATCAAGTGAAATATATACTTGACCTACCCAACTGGCATAGATAGCAAGCCACAGAAGTTTCAGAATCGAAAAAAAAAAGAAAAAAAAAAGAAGACAACAAATAATGGGAGCGTGTATTCTTCTCTGAAGAAATGGTGCCCCAAATAATGAATGGGTTATATTAACGGGCACAATGCCCAATAACAACATATTTTTGGATAATTCTTTAGTTATATTTTTATCTTTTTAGCAGTTTTTTAATTTTTGACAATTTTTTTATTTCTTTTGAAAAAATTTTAAATTTTTTTTTTTTGAGTGAAACATAAAAAAATATATATATAAACCAGCGCCGTACTTGTTAACATTTTCCCTAACGAATAAGGGAGTGCCCCAAACCTAATCACTGTCTAGAATTTAAGGTATATATAAAGTTCCAAGATCTTTTGTAGATAATTTGCCATTAACCAGCTTTTAATGTAAGTTGTTAGAGTTAGGCAGGTGCTCTGTTGCTAATAATTTAATGCTGCATGTAAATGAGAAAGGGATATTTGGGTTAATGTGAAAGGGACGAGAGTTGCCCACAGAATATTACTATGCAGATTTGAAAGCAACCCCTGATACACATGGATAGAGATGGACAGATTGTCAGGGAGTTGTAGTTAGCAAAGCTTCAATTTTGGGTCTCAAGAAACCTCAACAATAGTTACAACTGCTTTTGATGCCAGCTTTACTAGGGCATTGGGACATATCATATGTGTCATTTTCTGCTTAATGAACATTGTGTTTTGCCCATGTCTTTGGTACAAAATGGGCAACCACAACTTTTTTATATTTTTCCATCTTATCATAAATTTCTTTTTCTTTTTTACCTAACAGATGAATTGTGAATTAAAAAACAATTGTACACTCAGAGCATTAGTCACATTATGCAAATGGCATTTTGAGAGCATGTTTGACATTAACTTATAAGCTCAGTTTTTAGTTTTTTCTTTTTTTACCTTTTATATATAGTTTTTTAAAATTTTATTACTTTTTTTTACTTTTTTTTTATTTTTTCAAGGTACAAATATAATTTAGCATATTTTCAACAAAAACTTTTCAACAAAACGCTAGATAAGGTGTACCCATATAGATACTTCGCGTGCGTTTAGATTAAAATGAAAAATAAAAATTATTTCACTATTTAGCTTTTTTTTTGCTATTTATAGGTTTCACTGCACTTTTTAGTACTATTCACAGGCTCTACTGTACTATTTCAACTAACTTTTATTTTTATTTATTGTATTTTCAGTAATAATTTTTTAATTTCAATAAAATAAGCAGTATTCAAATGCACTGAAAATTTAGATAACTCAACTAAAAAACACATTTACACTTGCTCCAGGGTGTCAAATTTTCTTAACTCTTAAGTAGCTCAGCAAACAACCCCCCCCCCCCCCCCCAATCTTTACTCCTTACTCCAACGACTCTCTCTCTCTCTCTCTCTCTCTCTCTCTCTCTCTCTCTCATGGTTATTCTCAGTTCGATCGAGGTTCAAGGGTCAGCGATGAGGATTCAGATCCTCTAGATTTTCTAGGGTACTCTACCAAGTAGATTTCCTTAAATCCTCTCATTAATGATTTAATGGTTAGGATTCTGCCATGTCAGCATTCCACTAACAATATTCTTGAAATAATAAAATAATGTTGCAAACAAACAATTAATGAATATTGTTAGTGGAATGCTGACATGGCAGAATCCTAACCATTAAATCATTAATGAGGGATTTAAGGAAATCTACTGGTAGGGTAGGAAATCTAGCTGAATCCCAGCGATGATGATGCAAGTCTCTTTAATGCATGCTTGGAAGTGGCTTGCAAGGGTGGAAGGGTGAGGTCATTAGCGATGCAAGGATGATGATGCAAATCTCTCTAATGCATGCTGGGAAGTGGCTTGCAAGGGTGGAAGGGTGAGGTCATTAGCGATGCAAGGATGATGATGCAAATCTCTCTAATGCATGCTGGGAAGTGGCTTGCAAGGATGGAAGGGTGAGGTCATTAGTGAAGGGAGGGGGGTAGAGTGGGTCCATGGCCCCTAATAGGTTTTAAAAACACCCTTTTACCTCCTTGCAATTTCTATGAAAAAAAGAATACATATATATATATATATATATATATACACACTAACTTTTACACATTGGTCACCTCCTATGAAAATAGTCTAGCTTCACTATTAGGTGAGGTAAGAATTTAGTGTTTGGTTCACACATGTGAGTAAAAGTCTCACTTAGATAAATGTAAAATAAATATAAAAAAAATGAATTAATATGACATAACTAGTCATACACTCATAAGTTTAAGCTTTTGAATTAGATAGTGCCCCTATATATTATATTAAGATCCTTGGTGGAGTTCCCTAAGGTATTATTTTCCAAACAAGTGGTAGTAGAGCTCATAATAGTTTGTGTGGCAAAGGTGGCAAGATTATCAAGCTTCCTTTTGCAGATAAAGCAAAGATGACAAGGTCTGGAAGCTCACAAAGAGAATGAATCACATGTGAGAAGGAGTTACTGTGTTCACATGTGTGGCTGGCATGCATGGAGAAAAGGTAAAGAATTTGAGGAATTGATATAATATAATTGGGTCCAAACTCATAGACTTAATCTTTTCGGTTAAGTGGTGTACATCTGTATTATCTTAAGGTCTCATGTAGAGTCCCTCCAATGTATTATCTCCTACCATTGAAGAAATCAAATCACTATTGTGAGGACTTGAGATTGGCGATGGAGGTCCTGGTATTTGTAGATGTGGAATTTAACCCAATTGGCGAAGCTGGGTGATGGTGTTTTCTTCGCCACCGATTTTTTGAGATTTGTATTGAGTTTTTTTTTTTTTTTTTTTTGAAGTTCTGAGAGACGAGATAAAAGAAAAGAATTGGATGAAGAATAAAATAAATAAATAAAAAATGATAGAGAAGGTACATAGAAATTGATGGTGGTATATGGAAAAAATGGGTTAGCTAAAATATGAAAAATAGCCTTTAACTCGAATTGGACTAAAATTTTGAGGTTATTGTGAATGCTCCGAATGCTGTTCATAGTCACCGGTGAAAAATTATAATTCTTAAGAGAACTATCCATTACCATTACCACAAATTTTACTTCAGAAGAAAAATTATAATTCTTAAGAGACCATATGTTCTGTTAATCCTGTTAGAAAATTTAAATATACGCCTTTTATTCATTAGTTCAATAATTCTATCAGCAAATCCAGGAAAGGCCAACGTCAATCTTAGACAAACAAGCAATACAATATCTTGGCGGATTGTGATGTGTGACACTCTGAAACATGACACCGCAGATTTGTTTTTACTACTTATTACAGTTGTATTGCTTCATTTTCTTGGATTTCAATGTGGTACAAGGTGGTTCCTATCTTTTATCTCAATAAAGGAGGAATGCCACTATCTTCCATATTGTCCAGCTTAAAAGAACTCGTAACATAGAGAACGATATGCAACGACCAAAAGCGAAAGCTTGTTTAATTCTTAGTTACTTGCAGTTCATTGGATTTATTGTAGGCTCCAAAACCTTATGTTTTTTAGGTGAAAAACGTATACAACTATCATGTTTACAAAGCCTCGATTCACAACAATATATATATATATACACACACACACACACACACAAAGCCTCCTTAAATTTTCCTTTACTTTTTGATAGCTTAGACAAAACAAGAGCTTCAAAAATGATTTGGAATGTATCGAATTGTTTAGAAAGGAAATAAAATAATGCCATTGCTCCTTAAAAATATTAGATTGGAGTTCTCGAAAGCCTTGACATTTCTTAATTCTTTCATAGTAAGAAATTAGGATCAAATCTCTCTCTCACCTTTGATGTAAAAAAAATAAATAGAAAAAAAAAATACCTTTGATGTAAAGCAAATAAATAGAAAAAAATAAAATAAAAAGAGAGAATTGGATGTCGAAAATCCGTTTATCATATGGACTGAATTAGACTACCGAACCACCCAAGCTGTTGAGACTTAAAATATCAAACATATAATTGATAGCCATATATAACAAACAAATCAAACCTTATATATGCTTGCTATGAATTTCAGAAGAAGTAATTTATTATTTGGCTGTTGGAATGTATCTTTTCTTTGCTGCCCCACCTTTTTGATAGAAAACTCTTTAATTAATTGCTCTTTTTTTTTTAAACTAATAAATTGCTCTTTTTATTTTTGTGTTTGTGTGTGTCTAGTAGTCTTTGAAATTACTATATGAGTTTAGAGGCATAGCTGTGATGCTTATGTATGAAAACTTTAAGCAAATTTAATCTATAAATGGTTTACAACTATTGCATGGTACCTCTGTATTTCATTAAATTACCTACAATAATGTTCTTACTACAATTTTATTTACTCTCTAGTCTCTAGGTGGCACTGATATATAAATTTACGAGCTTATACATGATATGTTTTAGAAGCTTGTAGATATGTGTCCTTGTGTCGAATTCTAATGAGTGGGGTTGGCATTGATTTGATAAGGAAATATGCTAAATTATTACAAGTTGTAGAAGATGGAAAAAGCCACTTGGTTTTTGTCTCTCCTTGTATCCGTTTGTTTATTATTATTTTAAATTCAAAAGTTTTATAATGATTGTTCTTTATTATTAGATAAAAACGTTGAAAATTTTCCTATCCAAAATACTAATTGAGTTCAGAAGCTGGAAGGGGGAGAGCCCTATCCAAAATCCCTCTTTTTGTGCGTGTGTGTTTATATATATATACACATTATGATATTTCTCTCATTGAAAAAATAGAAAGAAGAATTTATGTAATAATTTATATATAAAATGTAAAATAAAAAGTTTTACCTTCCAAATATGTAAAAAGCTCAATTTTTTTGTGTAATAATTTATTTGCACAGATACATCTAGGTCCAAATTTACTATTCATTAACTGAATTATACATATAAACCCACCATCATCAAGAAAAAAAAAATCAAATCACGCTAAATCAGAGATTGTTCAATCACGGATTTCTATATGGCTTTCAATCGGGTCTATGAAATTGATTATTGCATATAATAAGAGGAGTCTGTACTGCAATTGATTATTACACTTCAAAAACGTTCTTGGCTTACTCGCCCTTTTAAGCAGAGTCTCTACTGGAACTCCAACTAGCTTGTTTACCCAAAAATTAAATAAAATTAGTATATAATCTCGTACATATGCACAAGTACATTTAAAAATAATCATAATTATATATATATATATATATATATATGATTTAGAATCTAATTGTATCTAAACTCAATTTTTGCACCTAATAATTCACTTGCCATAAAAATTAAAAAATTAGATGAGACATATGGCACAAAATAAAACTTCAATCCAAATTCAATTGAAAATATAATTGAATTTAGACTCTTTGATTTTTGCACCTAATAATTCACTTGATATGCAAATTCAAATATTAGATAGGACACATGGCGTAAAATTAGACTCCAATTTAGAATTTAATTGGATTTTCTTTCAGCTTTGGCTATTAATATATATATATATATATATATATATATATATATATAATTTAGAATCTAATTGGATTTGGCTTCTTCGATTTTTGCACTCAATAATTCACTTACCACAAAAATTAAAAAAATTAAATAACACACATGGCACAAAATTGAAGTTCAATTCAAATACAATTTAGAATCTAATTGAATTTAGATTCTTTGATTTTTGCACCAATTAATTCACTTGACATTCAAATTTAAGAATTAAATGAGACATATGACACAAAATTAAACTTCAATTTAAAATTTAATTTGATTTTCTATCCGTTTTGGATATTAATATATAAATAGATTATTGCGTGTAGATGTAGTAGATTTACACTTTGAAAAATGTTCTTGGCTTTACTAGCCCTTTTAAGAAGAGTCTCTACTGGAACTCCAACCAGCTTATCTACCCAAAATTAAATAAAAACAATTAAAGCCAACTCATTTGGACAGGCTCATTTCGTTTGAAACCCAATTTGTGCATCCACTTGTCTATCAATGTGAGGGGGATGTTCAATTGAATGAGGCTTCTACACTCTTCTTAATCTAAAGATTAGAATCTAAATTAAAAATATTTGTTTATTGGACACCTTTTGTCTACTCAAATAATAGAGTTTGAGTTTCTCAAAAAAAAAAAAAGAGTTTGAGATAAACTTGTTTTAACTTATTTTAAAAGTTCTTGTTTTTTGTTTTTTGTTTTTTGTTTTTTTTTTTTATTATAGGACTAGATTTCCAGAAAAATTACTTATATCATATGTTGTGGTACGGCCTACAGGTAACTCTAGGTTCATCACACGCACAAAGCGTGTGTAATGAGGGTTTTGTTTTTTAGTAGTTCTATTTATAGAAAAAAAAAATTGTGTTTTTTTATTTTATATATATAATTTTTATTTTGAAAATCTAATTTATAAGTAAATAAAGTAATTTGAAAATTTATAAGAAAGTTGTCATATTTTTTAGGCAATATTTTAGTGGGAGTTAGAGTTGCATTTTTACCTGATTGTCATTTAGTTTTATCTCTACTTAAACATAGGGGTATAAGAGCATTTTGAACTAAAAAAATGAGGAATCCAAACAGAAGAAGCTCTTTAAATAATAATATAAATAACTAGCCTCATCGCACGAAGCACATGTGATGAGGCTTTTTTTTTTAGTGGTCCTATTTTGTATAAAAAAAATTGTGTTTTTATTTTATATGTATATAATTTTTATTTTAAGAATTTAATTTATAAGTGGATAAAAAATTTGAAAATCTGCAGGAGAGTGGCCTGATTTTTTAGGCAATATTTTAGTGGAAAATTGAGTTATATTTTTACCAAATTGTCATTTAGTTTTGTCTCTACTTAAACATAGGGATGTAGGGTCATTTTTAAATGAGGAATCCAAAGAGAAAAAGTCTCTTAAATAATAGTATAGATATATTATTATAATCTATACTACTATTTAAGGGGGTTTTCCTGTTTTGATTTCTCATTTTTTTTGTTAAAAAATGTTCTTACACCCCTATGTTTAAGTAGAGACAAAACTAAAGGACAATCTGGTAAAAATGTAACTCTAACTTCCACTAAAATATTGCCTAAAAAATAGGACCACTCTTCTATTAATTTTCAAATTACTTTATCTATTTATAAATTAAATTCTCAAAATAAAAATTATATATATATATATATATAATAAAAACACAAAGTTTTTTTTGCTAAAAAAGAAAGTCTCATCGCACGCGTGTGATGAGACTAGTAATAAAAAGTAATAAATGATGGATGTGTCTTATGCACATACACAATTTATATATATATATATATATATATATATATTTGTAGCTACGTATATATGTGATTATATGAACCAATAAGAATTAATCACTTATAATTTGTTGTGAAAATATTGTGGATGTAGAGCCTCTCTTTAAAAATACATATGAATATTCTGTCAAAAAAATATATACATATGAATATATATATATATATATATATATTGATGTTATCAATATATTATATATGTATTCAACGATTAGATTTTCAAATTATATAATAATGTTTATTTTATTGGGTAAGGTTGTAGCCTTAGACTACAACCAATTTTGTAGCCAAATTTTGTCTTTATAATTTTGATAGAGAGAAAGGAAGAGTAATTTTTTTGGCCAATTGACAAGTTTTACATTCATAGGCTAAATAATGTAATAAATAATATCGGATTGACACATAATTTGATATGTGTATTGAAAGCATAAAGAGTTTTGACCGAGATAAAGTGCAATTACAACTAATGGGAAGGTTTTATGGTCTGTTAAATAAGCTATTGAGTTGTTCAAACAACAATAAGGTAATAACTTAGCTTACAAGGGAAGTTAATTTCTAATGGGCTGGTTCAACAGCCACAAATAGCTCTTAAAAGCTCAAATAGGTTGAAACAGAGAGGAAAAAAAAATTCAAAGTAAAACTTATCTAAACCCACATGTGCCAAGCAAGACAAGGCAAGACGTGTGTGTGATATAGATAAGACTCAAGTCCACACTAAGTGTCCATTTGAGAATTTTATTTAAGTTTTGTTGAAAATATGCTTAGTATACTTGTACTTTGAAAAAGTGAAAAAAATTTTAAAAAATTGTACATAAAAAATAAAAAGTAAATAAATAAAAAAACCTAGCTTATAATCTTATCCCACACACCATATCTTAAGATATCATAGGAAGTTCACAATGATTTATAAACACAAAAACATTCCAAATCAATATGAGATTCACAATAAAAAGTCAAAAGTCTTTGGAATACACCCAGACTAACAATTAGGACTCTAGTGTTGGTTGGAGAATGAGTCTTAGCAAAATAATATATATATATATATATATATATTTATAGAGAGAGAGAGAGAGATTGTACTTATCAGTTGGAGCATTCACATTTGTAAATGACAAAAAAAAAAAAGCATTTTACGTCACCAAAGCTACTTTATGTGTTGAAAAATCAATACATTTACATTGCACCATTATTTGAGCATTTGCAGCAGTATAGTTAAATAGCTATATAGCTATTTTAGTTACACTAAAACATAAGAAAGAGAGTTACAGTAATAGTAATAGAGCTAAAGGTAAATTTTTTACCTTCATTGCTATGGTACACATCTATATATATAGATGTGTACTGTAGTTGAAAGCTAAAAAAAAAAAAATTTATTCTCCAACCAGATTAAAATAATATATGTTTGTTTTTTTTTTTCTATATCCATTTATTCTCCAGTCAGATTAAAATCTTCTTTCCCTCACCTCTCATCTTCCCTCTATAAATTACCGCCATTACCTGAGCATGAGAGACCCATCAATGGAAGCTTTATTCAACACAAGATTCCAAAGAAATCAAATCCAATACCTCTCTCTTCTCTAAATCTATTACCCAGTAAGACAAGAATTAAAAGAATTAAAAAAAAAAAAAAAAAAAAACCTGCTGTGAAAACAACTTTTCAAATCTATGAATATTAATCATTATTAAATAAAACAATATAAAAATCCGAAGACAAACAAAGAAATTTGGAGTTTCGTATCTATGAATATGAATCATTGCTTTGAAATCTAGTTTTGAATCGTAGCCTGCAGCGTGGGTTGCCTTTTCAGATGCTCAGCGACGACGGCAGTAATGTTGTAGAGAGAAGTGGACAACCAAAGATAGAAAGTAAGATGAGAAAAATAGAAATATTGAGTTTGCGTTTTTTTAATAGAATGATATATTATGTTATTGTAATAGATATATTATTTTATTATGTTGTTTATATATTTTATTGTGTTGAAAATTAAAATAAAATTATTGATGTTGGATGTTTTGTAGAGTGAGATGGTGGCGGCGGCAGTAGTGGCGGTGGCGGATGGTTATAATTGTTGTTTTATAGTGGATATATTATTTTATTGTGATGTTTATATTATTATTTTATTATATTGAAAGTTAAAATAGATCCACTGTTGCAAGATGTTTTGTAAAATAAGTAAGTAAAATAGATAAAATAACTTTTTGTACTACTAAATAACTATATTTTTAACTCTACTACTGTAAATACTCTTACGAGTTAAAGCATTTATATTACAAGTACAATGTAAACATATATAGGTTCTTGTCTATTTTGTCCTACGTCCTATTAAAATAGTGTTACTTTGTGTGTGTGTGTGTGTGTGAGAGAGAGAGAGAGAGAGAGAGAGAGAGAGAGGAATAAAAAATAGAAAAGAATGACATGCAAAATTTGAACAGTGATGTACAACTGGATGTAGGTGTGTTTTTGGAAATTTTGTGCTATAGTGTCATCTAAAATGCAATTATAGTCATTTTCCATAACCGGAACTAAATTCTCTAAGGTGGGGATTCTTTTAGGAAATTTGAGAGGGGACTATAAATATTGTTAATAACTCATTTTAAAAAAATTTTGACAATATTTTTATGAAAATATATACAACCGTCAAGATTTTTTAATTACTATTTTCTTTTTTCATAAAAAATTTCTAAAAACTATATATTTAACTAACACTCTCAGTACATCCATTGATTTTTTTATAAATTTTTAGTGCTAACGGCTCTGTTACGTTAGAAACATTCAACAATCAGTCATTCACAGTGAACAACAGTGTAGGTCTGTAGCAACATCACATGCCTTTCAATTTATTTTTTTGCTGAATGCCTTTTCAATTTATTGGAACAGCACTGTCAATACACCATATTTCGAAGATCGAGTCAATATTTGATGTCATAGACTATGTAATAGATCATCTTCTATTTCTATAATTAAGAATGTTGAAAAGTTATTTCTGTTCATCAAAAAAAATTTGTGAATGTTGAAAAAATAGTTGCCAAATATTTTTGTTAAAGAGACTGAGAAATTTTGAAAAATATTCATCGATCTTCTAGATAGATTCCATTATATGACTATAAGAGCATTCTTATTAAAGATTGTAAATATTTTAACATTTAACATCTCAAAATCTTACTTTATTAATTTTAACATACCACTTTACAATACATCCAACATCAAACATTCTATTTTTTTTATAACTTCATTTAAATAATATTATTTTTATTTTACCACTATGTCTCTCTCTTTCTCTAATGAAACCTACCAATTTCTTCTTAGTCCAAGCAACCCCAGTCATGGCCACACCCACAGCTAACCAGTGCCAGCCACCACCATAGCCCAGCCTCATCCCAATACTAACAGCCACAACAGCTACCACAAAACCCACTAGCTACCCACCCCGATCTCAACCCCAACCAAAACCCACCACCACCCATACCTAACTTAACCCAACCAAACCCATGACGCATCACCATCCATGGCCAAAAACCTATCACCAAAACCACACCCACGGCCAAACACTACAGCCACAACCACGGTGAGAATCAAACCTGAACCAAAACCCAAAAAAAAAACCGCCACCCATACCCAGATGGACCAAACATCCACCAAACATTACAGCCACAGCTCTAGTCACAACAAGAACCACCAAGAACCACAAGACACCGGTCACAACAACCACAAGAAAACACACAACATGCAGATCTCACGCCATCACGCTGTTCTTCTCACCACCAAGTCGATCTCAAATGTATGATCTTAACCACACCACCAAGTCGATCTCCACGCAAATCGGTCCAACCCAACTCCGGTGGCATGTTTTGAATGAGAAAGAGAGAGAGAAGGAGTGAGGACTACAGAGAGAACCAGAGTGCAGAGAGAGATGTGGGAGACGGAGAGACAGAGAGCTGAAGAGAGAATAAATAAATTAATAGAATGTTATAACATCTTGCTACAGTGCACTCTCAAAAATGAGAGTACATTGTAGCAAGATGACAAATCTTTTAGCATATGAAAATTTTGATGAAATGAGTTTTTTGGGTTTCAGATTCTAAAATTTAAGATTTAGCATTTTTGCATTCTTTGATGAGAATGCTCTATGACTATATATTCTATATCCTAGTCCATTCCATGATAAATCCATGTGTATTACGAATAAATCTAGAAAATCCAATTCTTTTGAAGATGTGACTACATTTTCATTGGCATGGTCCATAAAGAAAAACACGATTAAGTTATTGACTTTCCCTAACTAGCCCTTGTGCCCCAAACTTGTAATTTGGGCTGTGAGTCGTGTGACGTGTGACTTTATGGAGTTAGCAATTTACCATTTGTGATGTGCCTTTGTATTATAACCTCATCATCTTCCTCATTGTGTATGTTTGCTTCTAACAACGACAACAACAATAAAATCAAACAAAAAATAAATAAAACTTGAAAAATGGACACCTTCACAAATAAAAGCAAAGATGGTAGGCTATGTGTGCGTTAGGCTCCAACTTAAAAAGTCATCTTATTTTACTATTCAACTTATTTTTATTATTATTCATGGGTCTCACTGTACTATTTCAGCTAATTTTTACCTTCATCTATAGTACTTTCAGCAAAATAAGCGGATTCCAAATAGACCATTTATGTAAGAGTTTTAATTCATTAATAATGTGGTGTAGAACCCCGCATATTTTACACCCTCCATTCCTAACTTGCCACATCAATATTTCACTCACATATTAACTAATAGGGAGTGCCCCACTCAATCAATCATCATCAATACTCATTTCTTCTCTCTCTAGGTATGACAAGTCACTCATGGCAATCTTCTCAAGCTTGGCCTCTCTAGTGGTGGCTAGCATCTCTCTCTCTCTCTCTCTCTCTCTCTCTCTCTCTCTCTCTCTCTCTCTCTCTCTCTATATATATATATATGTATGACTTTCCTATTTAATATTTCATATAAATAACAATCATAATAAATGTAAATTAATACTTATCATAATGATCAAATGAATCGTATTAACGGATGTCCTTTAGACAATTGTTGATAAAAAAAAAAAAAAAAAAATTGCACCACTTTCATAGGAAATATAAAAGAACATAAAAAATTATATTTTTTTTTTCTAACAAAAATTTTCTAAAGATATTTCACAAACCAATGCCCTTAGAGCATCTATTAACTTTTCCCTTATCAAATTTTATGTTTTATAAACAAAATAAAAGAAAGAGAAAATCAATAAAAATAATATTTTATTAAAAATTTAGTACATTGTATGGATTATTAATTAGTCTATAATATACATACATACATACACACGTGTTTGTGTGTATATATATATATATGTATATGAAATCAAAGTCGTTTAAAATTTGGTTGACTTCATAATATGCTATCATCTAAGTTTTGAGGTCTTACAACTTTATATGTCATTCTTTTAATATCAAATTTTAAATTAAATTCCCCCTTAAACAAAATTTTTTTTAATTAAATTTCTATTTTATACTATATTTAAACCATGTTGTCATGTTTATTGTCTTTAAATGATATAGTAATAGACAATTAATCATAATAAGTGCATATTAATAGCTATCATAATTATTTATAAATGCATATTAATAACTACCATAATTATTAATCTTTATTTAAGAAAAAAAAACTAAAAAAAAAAAAACGTTATATACTAATACCCTCAGAGCATCCATTAACTTTTCCCTTATCAAATTTCATATTTTATAAACAAAATAAAAGAGAGAGAAAATCAATAAAATCATAGTTTATTAAAAATTTCAATGTGTTGCTCGGGTTACTAACTAGTTAATAATACATACATACATATATAATCGAAGATGTTTAACTTTGGTTGGCTTCATAATATGTTATCACCTAAGTTTTGAGGTTTCACAACTTTACATGTCATTATTTAGTATCAAATTTTGAATTGAGTTTAGATTTTATACCATATTTAGACCATATTGTCATATTTATTGCTTTTAAATGATATAGTAATAGACAGTTAATCATAATAAATGCATATTAATAGCTACCATAATTATTAATAAATGCATATTAATAACTATCATATTTTTTTATTTTTTATTTAAGAAAAAGATATTTTATATACTAATACCCATAGGGAATCCATTAACTTTTCCCTTATCAAATTTCATATTTTATATACAAAATAAAAAAATCAATAAAATCATATTTTATTAAAAAATTTAGTGCATTGCATGGGTTACCAAGCAATGTTACACCACTCAATATTTTTTTAATTATATGAGAATTTTGATAAATTCACTGCTGGATTACATTACCTTTATATATTCTCCATGCTTACACAATTTGAGGATCACCAAAAATCAATAGTCATTTCATCAATCAATTGTTTGAATTCAAGTTTTTGTAATTTAAAATAATACATAAAATATGAATTTATGATTCGAATAATGTAACTTGAACTCAACCCATATATATATATATATATATATATATAATAATTTGAAAACGTTTAACTTTTAGTTGTGTTCGTAATATGTTATCATTTAAGTTTTGAGTTCTCACAACATTCCATACCATTCTTTTAATATCAATTTTTGTATAAATTAAATTTACATTTTATATTATATTTAAACTGTAAGGACACAAATCGCGCTGGATCAAAGTTGCACTTTCGAACCAGCCCAATGAGCCCTAAACAATGAATTTATAGAGAGTGGGCTTCTAATCTAGGTTTTTGGACGGTAGATAACACAAAAGTTGGATTAAATCACAGAACCTATTCGCACGTCTCATACATGGATGAAATATTGCTTTATATATTGATGCTGAGGACAATCCTTGGTATTTCCTTACAAGTTCTCTCTGTAGTGTGTGTGTGTGTGTTTTTCTCCCCCCCTCCTCTGTTTCTTCTTCCTTCGCCTTTTATAGGCCTGCATCCCTTTCTTCCACGTGTAGTCCAGATACTTCTTTTAGATACTTATCCCATCATCCCTTCTTACTAAAGTCTCTGGCGGTGAGTGTAAGGTTGAATTTCAATGTTCAGGCGTCACTTCCTCATTAATGCGGCCAGAGAGGTAGGTGTAAGGCCTTCAACGCGGTGATAGCAGTTTTATCCTTGATATTTGTCTATCACCTCCTTTTACCCTTATTCTCATTTCCTCAGTTTCTGTATCCAAGGTCTTCAGTACGGATGCCCTTGAGCTGTCAGGTCACTCACCTCGTCCTCGGCAATATGTTGCCGAGGACTTGGTAGTCCTCGGACGTCATGTTCCGAGGTGTTCTGCTCATGTATGACACTTTGCTTTATCACGTGACTTCGTAGGCGGGACTTATCAAGTCTTCGGACCATTCATGATATTGGGTTAGACTTTCCTCCTTGTGAGAGCCTTTGGGCCAGCCCCATACGTGTCTTGGGCCCATGGGCACTATATAAACTATATTGACATGTTAATTGCCTTTAAAGGATATAATATTTTTTATTTTTTGAGCGGAATGATATAATCATTTTAAATGCATATTAATAGTTATTGTAATTACTAATAAATGCATATTAATAGCTAGCATAATTATTAATTTTATATTCAAGGATCTCTAAAAAAAAAAAATTATATTCAAGGAAAAATGATAAATGAAAGAATATATATATATATATATATATATACATAACTGAAGGCATTTAACTTTTGATTGACATTATGATATTATTATACATAAATTTTTGAAACCTCATAATTTCACATGTTATTTTAATATATATTTAATTAAATTTAAACTCTATTTTATATTTGAACTCTATTAGAATCTTGAGACAATATAATTTTTCTAAATATATATTAAATAGTAGAATATATAATTCTATGAAGAAACACAATCATAAAAAATAGCTAATGTTAAAATATATAGTTCCATATACAAATTGTATATGCAATCATAATAAATGTTTATTAATAACTATTAAATTATATTTTAGACTAAAAAACCATATTATGTTAAAATTTTCTCGCAAGTTATTGACTAATAATATACATAAAAAATTTTTAAAAGGTAATATATATTGAAATGGTTTGAATTTTTCGTTAAATACAATCACAATAATTACCTAATAGTTATTATTATAACTAGTCGCTAACCTGTGCGATGCACGGATGCACGGATTAGTTAAACAAAAATTTTAAATTTTCCTAAAGTTATGATCACTTGAAAAATTAAGTTACAATTTAAGCGGGGAAAAAAAATACTAACACCAATAATGTGAGGCATGCCATGTCTATTATCAATGGCATCCTTTCTTTATTGAAAATTAAACTCTTAATCATTTTTTAATATAATATAATCCCTCCCATTGCTTAATTTTTTTGCAAAATCCTGGGTTTTTTCTTGCCATATAAGATGCAACCAAAAAACCCAAAATTAAGAAAATAAAAACTATAGAAGTTTTTATATAGAAAACAGTAATTAATTACACTTAGAAATGACACTGACACTCAAAAAGAGTCATTAATCTAGAGCAATAGGTTTTGGAAAGGATTTTTTTATTTTTTTTTTGAGAATTTGAAAACCTAATTTAGTGTTATAAGCAATAGTTATAATATTTTAACACGTAAAAAAAACAACATTAAAAAGGAGTATCAAATAAATAAATTGATTTCGTTAGAGAATGAAGACAAATAAATGCACTGGAAAGAATATGTTTCACAATATATGAATATAAAAAGAAGAAGAAGGATATACCAGTTGAAAGGCCATAGAGTTTTAATCGAGATAGAAGACGACCAATCGAAGAAGCACTTGAAATGCTCCTAATAATATAAAAATATAAGAGAAAAATAGGTTACCTCAAAAGAACAATGCATGACTATAGCGATTGAAATTTTTCAAGACAATTTTATATATTACAAAACATGAACCCAAAATTTAGATGTTAAAATTTCTAAAAAGCCAAAAGAAAGAGTAAAGAATTAGTGCCTAGAAATTATTAAAAGAAGAAGAAGAAGAAGAAGAAGAAGAAGAAGAAGAAGAAGCATATGACTACATAATTGCAAAAATTGAATCAAAAAATTAAGTTGTTGCGCCATTGTTGAGAGACAAACCTGAATTTGCACATTGAACTTCTTAAAGGCTTACAAATTGTGCCATTGTTAAAAATTGCGCCATGAATTTGCGCCATTGTTGGGCTTAAAAATTAATATTGCGCCATGAACTTTTAAAAGGCTTAAAAATTGTCTTTAAGCTTAAAGACTTTCTTTAAGCCTTTCAAAAAGTTACGATATTGCGCCATTGTTGAGAGACGGACCTGAATTTGAGAAGTGACTTGCTACGAGGGTAGTTGTGAAAAGATTTCAAAGAGGACGTCTGAGGGAAACTTCACCACAAGCCATGCAGTCGGTGCAGAAGCCAAATAACAACCCTAAAGTTCCTCAAAAAAAAATAAAAGAAATAACAACCTTAACATCCACAACAGTGAGGGAAACCAATTATGAAGACTGTTTTGTGGTTTGGTGTGGCCACTTTGGTATTGAGAAGTGAGCGTGTGTCTATCGTGTGGTAGTATTCAATTTAATTCTTAATAAACCCTAATAGTGATGTAGTGCCCAAAGAATTAGAGATGGAGATAAGGAAGAGTTCAAAACAAAATAGAAAACTGTACGAGAGAGGAGGTGTTTGCATTTGAATACATTTTTAAAAGTCCTAAACTAAATTAAAAAATATAAATAAAAAATGCTGATGCGAAAAATTGTGGAATATAAATAAAAAATGATGATGTAGAAAATTATGAGAGTTTAAGAGGTTTCAGTTATATATATATATATTATCAAATTTTAGACACACACACACATATATATATATATATATATATAAAAGTTGAATTATAAGATTCTGTTTTCAAAAAAAAAAATTTACTCAAAAAAAAAAATTACTCACTAATTATATATATATATATATATATAAAAGTTGAATTATAAGATTCTGTTTTCAAAAAAAAAAAAATTACTCACTAATTAATAATAAAACTACGTAAAAAATATTACTTTAATTTAAAAAAAAATGAAAAAACATTGGAGAAAAATATAAAGAGTGAGGAAGTGAGTTAAGAGTAATAGGGACCTCGTGATACCTCTTTTTGTATTTTATTAACTTTTACGATCCCTCTCTTTCTTGTATATCGAAAAGATTTTCTCTCTCTCACACATATATTCTTGTGCAGAGAGCCCCTCCCACCAAATCACTTTCTCTATCGTTATAAATACCTCTCTGTCTGTCTCTTTCGTTATTACTTCGTCACTGCTGGAAGTGCCTTTAGCTTCTCAGCTCTTTCGACTGTGAGGAAGACAAAGAAAGGAAACAGAAGAGAGAGAGAAAGAGAGACAGAGAGAGTTTTTTTTTTTTTTTTTAAGTGTTACTTGTGGGCTTTGTGTCTGTGACTTAGATACGATAATGTCGGCTTACAGAGACGAAGATCCTCGTATCCAAGGCATCAAAACTAAGATTCGGGTCGTCCCCAATTTTCCAAAACCAGGTTCGTTTTCTTTTCTCTGTTTTCTTGCTGAGAAAATGTGGGAAATGAAAGTATGTTGAAGATTTTTTTTTTTAAAATTTTTTTTATTTCATAAATTACAACCCCACCAAACGAAAAAAAAAACTCAACTAAGCTACAGGTTGTATAACTTTTTGGCTTGATTGAAGTGGGTTTCCAGCTTTTTTTATCTTTGAAGAACCAATGGCCCATGAGTCAGCTAGGTTCAAAGTTTTTTTTTTTTTTTTTCTTTTTTGGTTTATCCCTTAAGTTTACATTTCTTTCAATTTCGTTTCTTTAACTCAAATTTGCTGGCTACCATATAAAGGGTTTGTTTGTATTCATGTTCTGCTTCTTTTCTAGTTTTTGTTTTTGGTTTCACATTTGATATTAAATTGGCCAAAATGGCAGGTATCATGTTCCAAGACATCACGACTCTATTACTGGATCCCAAAGCCTTCAAGGACACAATTGATTTGTTCGTTGAGAGATACAAAGGCAAAAACATTTCAGTTGTTGCAGGTAAACCAGTGAAAAATATAGTTTTTTTTTTTTTCCTCTTGCTTTGGGGCTTAAAGATTTATTAATTTTTGTGGGGTTAGGATTTTGATCAAAAGCTATTTTTTTGGGGGAGAAATTTTCTTTAACTGTGATTAGCTTGAAGGTGGTGGGGTCCATGCTAATGAGAAAGTAGTTCTAGTGATGCAGAAAATGCTCTCTCTCTCTCTATATATATGTTGCATAAGTTTCTGGTTGTCTTTTTGAATGCTTTTAAAGGACATTATGGAATGGAAGTGACTGTGGATTTTTGAGGGAGTCATTTTTTGTTTGACTATGAGCTTTGGTAGTGGGGTGTGCCATTGATTACTCCCTCTGAAGTTTTTTCCTTAGCGGCTCACATTTGCTCTCTCTCTCTGTCTCTCTCTCTCTGTCTCTCTCTCTGAGCATGTGCTCTGATCCAATTTGCATGGATGGTGGTTGATGATGGATGCCCACCTTGTTAAAATGTGGACCCGGCTGATGAGAGTTTCAATTGGGCTGGTCTTTTGGCTCCATTCTAATGTGGATTTCACATTTCACTGTTAATTGACTTGGTTCTATTCAATGCCACATTTATTCTCTCTCTCTCTCTCTCTCTCTCTCTCTTTGTCAATCTTTATTATTTTTATTTTTTTAGATTTGAGTCATTGAGTGGCATTGTTGGTTTCAGAGGATGAATTATTGAGTTTACTGTAATGGGTTTTGTTTTTTTTGTTTTTTTGGGTAATATTATTATTATTATTATTTGTAATTTTCTTAGTTTTTTTGTTGTTGGTTTTTTTTTCTTCAGCTAGTAAATCGTTTATTGTTTGTCTATTTGTGACCCCTGTATGTTCTATAACCCTTTCTGTGATAATAACCGTGAGTTTACTGATATTCTGTGCTACATATTAGGAAAGTATTGACTATTGATGAAAGTTGAAAAGAATCTAATGGCAACATCTTTTTGAACTCCAGACACAATGTACTGTAATGCATTTATTCTCACAGAGAATTCTTTACAATCTACTTTCACAGACTTGTGGGGAGTGGTAAAAAGTTATTCGATCTCAATATTTATAGGGCCTTGTTTTCTCAATTTATTATAACTCATTTATTATTTGTAATTTATAAGTGGTTTGGTTCATATTTATTACATGTGTTTTGTCCACATCTGTGGGCATTAGAATCTGTTTTCTAGTGTGCTTATGTGGACTTTTGCTGTCTTCTTTGTCCTGTATTTATGAGAACCTTTATGGAATCTTCTATTACAAAATTCAGGCTCACATGAATAAGATACAGTTTTTTCCTGTAAAAGATAAAAGATTATTACCTTCTTTTCCATTGTCATTGTAGTTGATAATTGATAGTATTTGTTTTGTGGATAGATTTTGATTAAATGATTATTATATGACTTAGTTTGTTGAGTGCGTCACAACGGTATCTTGCACTCAGTTGTGATATAAGTCCAAGATCCTGCCCTTAGCTTGAAATCTTTACATTTGACATCATGTTGTGATCTTATTTGTAATCATTGCCGAGATGTGTGCCTGTTTCAATAACTTTTTCCAATGCAACTTTTGACATTTTAACACTGCTCATGAGTCTCTGTCAGTATCCTTTCAACTTCCTTAACTAGTGTTAAAGTCTTCTAAACTTTCAACAATTTTTTTGATAATTGTTACTTCCAAGCCGACTCTCCTGTGATTGGAGAGTATTGTTTCCTAGGTAGAATAATTGTGAAAAAATCGTATCCTAGGAGGAATCTCACAATTTGAAAACAATGTCAATATTGTTTGTACTAGTAGTTTAGAGTTTAGTTGTCTATATATACTCATGTTATAGTTCATTGTAACATAGATTTTTTACTACACTTTTACATGATAAAGATGTAGCCCTTTAAGGGTTTCCTCTATGGTCGTAGGTTGATAAGGCTGAACCACGTAACCCTCATGTTCTTGGTGCTCCTATTCTGTGCTTCCTCTTCCGCATCCTTTTTGGCATATACAACATGAGACTTGTAATGGTTCAACTTCCATTAGAATATACACATCGTGTCTACCATTAGAATTGAGTTTCCCATGGGACTTGTAATGGTTCAACTTCCATGACCTAGTTGACCGTGTGAGTTAATTACTGTTAGAGTTTGTATGTGAGCATATGCTACAAGTCGTTTATGTATATATTAGAGGTTAGAATACAAGTATTTTCTCTGTGTAGTTGAGTTAGAGCATGGTGACAGCTATCAGTTAGACAATTTTGTTTTACTTTTCCCGTTTCTGCTCTTCATATATAAGAGGCAGAGCTTGATTATTGTACATAACACACTTACTCAAAATACATACAGATATGATTTTCTCTCTTCCATTGAAGAATTGTCTTCACCATTGATGAGATTTCATGTGTGTGTATGGATTTCAACAATTACCATAACCTGTTGTCAACCTCATACAAGATTGTCAGTGGTGCACCATTAGTAATTGAAGGTTTTTGCTTGGGTTCAAGTGTTACACTATTCATTAAAATTTCTCCTACATAATTGATATTACAGGAGATTGTTTAGTTGACAGACAGTTGGACTGAAAATTTTTTAATTGGTCTTAGTTCATAAGATAATGTGAAATTCATTTCATGATTTTCATTCCTGTTTGATTGCAAGGAAGACATGTAAACCTTGATCATTATGTCAACAATCCAACCCTGTTGGAATCATCAGCACTTTTCAGGCGGGTGGTAGATTTTTGAATAATTATGCCTGAGGAGTTTTATTATGGTCATCTGACAGAGCAGTAATGTAGGTTACACCCCATTTTAAGTTGGTTTGTGTCAAGTTATTTTTGTTTAACCTACACTGGAAGATTAAATTTTAATGATCATATATGGTTGAGCTAAGTGTTAACAGCTCAATATTTATTTGCTATTATTGTACCTAGTGTGGCATTGTACTTACTGAAACGTGTTTATGGATCTGTAAGGATGTGGGATTCAAGGCTTGGCCATAGCCATGTCTAGAACCAATTTTGAAAAAAAGGTTCTTCTTAAGTTATTTCTTTTTAGCCTACTGTGGAAGATAATTTTTAATGATCATAATTTCATCATATATGGTTGAGAAAGTGTTACCATTCAGGCATGTTACTAATTTAATGGTAGATTACTCCTGATTTTGTAAATTAATGTTGTTTCAACATTTAATCTCATTGCTTTTCTTGGCAGGTTGGAAAGTTTTTTTTTTTTTGGTATTATATATCCCTTAGTGCAGTACAAAAGCGTTGATTTGTTTGTTTTATATACATTATCTGGACTCACAATGTATAATTCATCTTTCTTTTGTTATCTCCACTTTCTTAGTGCTGTGTAACGCTTCCATTTTTATGTTGTTATAGATAATGGATAAAGTGTTTTCTTTTGTTCAGTTTTCTGTAGTATTTCTTAATCACCAATTCATTTTTATGCATTTTTTCTAACATTAGTTACGAAGAGTGTTGATATTGCTGCTCTGTAAATTATTGTAACTATCTGTTTTTATAATTAATATTAAACTAGTCTGGACCAGCTTATCCCTTGAAACATGTTTTGAGATATGAGGGTGCCCTTTTTTTTTTTGCCTTTTTCTTTGTGCAGGAATAGAAGCCAGGGGTTTTATATTTGGTCCTCCTATTGCTTTGGCCATAGGTGCAAAATTTGTTCCCTTGAGAAAACCAAGGAAGCTGCCTGGTAATTTTCATCTTGCTATTGTAATTTCCTGCATCTCTTCTTTTGCGTGCATTAATTCTCCATTTTAATATTTCCCAAAAAGTCTCCACATTTTTACATATGTTTGACACAATTATTCTCTTTTCATACATTCTTGGGTCTCAGTCTACTATTTTGATTCAATGCATAGAAACGTTTATGATGTTGCTTTCTCATAATCTGCTTGTTTCTGTGATTCTTGAACCTGTAGTTTGGTCTTTTGTGATTTTGAAGCTTCCATAATATATTTCCCTGATTTTAGACAATAAGTCTAAGAACACAATTTTTCACAACTGTTACTAAGCCTGTTGCGATTGGTGCATAATAAAAGTGGTATTAGTAGCGGACCCATGTGAAAATGATGTTGTTTCAATCACAAGTTGACAGCTCACAAGGTGTGAAAAAATTTGTGTTTTTAGCGTTACTCAATTTCAAATGGTTGAGGGTCCAAACTTTCTGTAGATCTAGCATAGTATGCTGAAACTGCAGAGTGGAGTTTTCTATAAATTGTGACACATGAAATCTATGTGCCTATTGATTCCATAGCATCTTGTAATCAAGTGCAATCAACTTGTGAGGGAAGCTGTAATGCAATTTGCTCTGGGTTTAAATTGCCATTTAAAAACATTTTGGGTTTCTCTAATTTCATATTCTCCTATTGATGATGACAAATAGTGCTGAAGATCTTGGACCCTGGTTGCTGTAGGGAAGACTTGACTGTATTGCTCATAGTTGCCTTGTTATGGAGCAATATTATTATCTTTGATATTTAATATCATTCTTTGTTCATTTGGTTGTTTTGTTGTCTAGTTCTTTTTTGCACAATATAATTATTCCTGTTCCCATTGTCCAGTCCTGGTCCATCTACTATTGGTGTCCCCCCCCCACCCCTTCTTTCTTTGGGGCCTGGCCATGATGGTATTTCTAGTGCTTCAATAATTTACATTTTCTGTTAGTATAGTTGCATGTTCCTTGGATTAATCAGATGTTCTGCTGCTGCTCAGAATATTGGATGAATAATAATCTGACATAACTCTTCCTAAACGTATTTAGGGCTTATCCAAGACTTGTCTTAAAATCTTTTTGGATTTTGAGTATCTAATATCACATTGAAGATGTTGTGGCTACTACATAGATTCATATGTTGTTAGTATCTTTCTAATTTTGTCATGCTATAATTGCAGGTGAAGTTATATCCGAAGAGTACATTTTAGAATATGGAAGAGATTGTCTTGAGATGCATGTTGGGGCAGTCGAACCTGGTGAACGTGCTTTGGTAGTTGATGATCTAATTGCCACAGGTGGCACACTCTGTGCGGCAATGAACTTACTAGGTGATTGCATTGTGAAATCTTAACACAGTTTGTTTTTTAGTAAAATTTTTGCGACAACCCCCCAGAATGGCAATGTTAAGCTAGCATGACATACATTATACATTAAATGTCCATTTGATTTGAGCTTATAAGCTCAAACCAACTTTTATGTACAGCTTTTTAAAACCTAATTTTTTCAAAGTACAAGTATATTTTAGCACAATTTCGGTAAAACATTTTAAAAAAAAAGCTAGATAAGCTATTCCCAAACAGACATGAAGTGTTAATTCAACCTCAAATTGGTTTAAGACATTGAGAACTTAATCAGAACAGAAAACTAGCAAGCACAGCCAATGGTCTTCTTGGACCAACTGGTACTTTTTAACCCTTTGAAATAAACGGAGGGTTAGTTAGGTTCAATAAGGGTTCTGAATTGTGTTCTTAAATGAACAAAAGGAGAACTAGCAAAGCAGGCTTAGTCATGGGGCAACATTTAATCTAAATATGAAAAATCTTTGGTATAAATTGTTAATCCCGTTGTATAGATAGATTTTGATGTCTTCTAAACCATTACATTTTCAAAGTTACTAAGATTATGTGGCATGTGGTTGGCTTACTTTGTTTGGTTGAACTTAGTGCACTAATTATAGTCATGCTCAAAATTATATTAATTGCTTGATTTTGTCTTTTTATTTGATTTAATTATTGAGGCTATTCGTGTCTCTGTGCATATTGCCTCGGTCAATTTTTGATGTAATTGTGTTGTTTCTCAGAACGTGTTGGGGCAGAAGTCGTTGAATGTGCCTGCCTCATTGAGTTACCAGAGTTACAGGTGTGCGTATTGTCTTGACTCTTTGTTTTATCAGTTATTAAATCATAAAACAATTTGAGTATTTTCCAGTGTTACCAAGTGCTTCTATTACCTAGTTTCCTCTTAAAACATATGACTATATTATTTCTATGCACAAAGTTAACTTCTGATTGAAGTAAAATAGAGATGTCAAGAAATGCATTTTGGTGTTGGATTACACTAGTCAATCGCACATTACTGGTCTGAAATAGTATTTGAGGAATGAAAATCTGCACGAGCTAATTGGGGCAGAGAGTTATATAAATTTCAAAACCTCATAATCTGGAAAAATGGGGCACAGCTACTTTTAAGTGTGTGGTGTGGTGTGGTGTATGCATGTAAGATTTGGATTTTTAGTTGATGCCTCCAATGAGGAAACTAATGCTCTCAAGTGATTGAAAGAAAGATGAGTGAAAATTATTTGAATGTTATCAGTTCTGGTACATAGACCAAATAATACAATGCAAGCAACATTCCTGATTCTCTTGTTGATAATACCATCGATGTCTGAATGGTGGATTAGTGCAGCCACCATGATGTTTAAATATATCAAAATGATTCCTTGGCATCATTTACTTTAGAACAGATTTTTCATAGGGTAGTTTCTTATGCTTTATTTGAACTATATCCTAGGAAAAATGTAATTAAGCATAAAGCTATAATCTTTCTGTAATTCTTGTATCTTTCCGTGGACTGTCATTTGTTTGTTTTGGGTCTCCATCAAACCAAAGAAATATCACTGATTTAACTAAAAGCATGTCTGTAATATAAATTTTCTGCATGTTGCAGGGTCGTGGACGTTTAAACGGCAAGCCATTGTATGTACTTGTCGAGTACCAATAATTGTTGCAGATGATACAATTGGCGTGCAATGGCTGAACCATGAAAGAATGTACAATAGAGGGATATTATTGGGTACTTCTCATATGGAGTCTGATTCTAAATCAACACCCCCACCCCCGCCCCCCTTCCCTGCTTTTTTTTTTTTTTTCTTTTTCCCCGCGCAATTATCAATGAATTTTGATGAACCTTGGTTATTGCAACCCTTCACTTTACTTAGCAGCATAGAACATTTAATTATGGAAAACGGCTTTATTTGAGAAATGCTTGTGATAGAGCACATTTTCTTTTTCACGATAAATGAATTCATATAACCCATCATGGGTTTCTTTTGGGTTGGGGCCGTTCAATAGCTGTCTTCCATATCATTGTAGTTTCACATTGTGACAATTTGACATCGATCGCGAGCAGAGTTTAAGTATAGTCACCATTCCTTGATCAATCCACTAGTTTCACATTTCTGTCAGGCAAGTTTGTTACTAAAGCATCCAGTAGTTTCACGTTGCAATTATTATAACTGCCTGATATCCTTAGCACTTATGACCTTCCCATTATTTTCATTCATGCAATTTAATTTGATTTATATGTTATTAGGGTTTCTTAGTAAGTGATCACCCTCTGCTTAGAACTCAACCAACTCATGCACATAGTGTACATGTTATACAAGTCTTTATGATGAATGAAAACCTTAGCTTCCCACTCAAAACTTGCTACTGAATCCTCAAATCACATTTTTCTAATAGTTTAAATTCTTAGAGCAATTGGTAAATTATCCTGGCATTAGAGCAAGAGGTCTTAAATTTGATTCCTGTTTTACTGTTATTTAAAATATTAAAAAGTCAATGTGTCAGACCCTACCGATTAAGGGGAGAATTGCTAGTTCTTGCACCATGCAATACATTCTCAATGGTTCAGTTTAAAAGTCAAAAAGTTAACTTTTGATACCAATTATTGGATTGCAAAAGTTAAAAAAGTAAAGAAGTTGAGAGTTTAAAAAAAGATAAAAATTTTGAAAAAATGAAAATGGTGTGAGGTATTGCATGGTGCAGTTTGGGCCTACATGTAAGGGGGTATGTTAAAATTATAGGGAATAATTATGTTTTTTTTAGATAATCAGTAATTTATTAAAATTCCTATGTTATGATGAATGAAAATTTAACCTTTAATAACTCACCACCTTGAAGGGGTCCCTTGTAGGTAATCAAACATTACCACGAAGTAGTGCTAGGATAGCACTACTATCTTCGATTTTGTTGAAAGCCACTCAATCGGTTACATTACAAACAATATAAAATATGTTACAAACCCACAAATGATAAAATAAAATATAAAAATAATAGAGTGAAAGATCAAAGATTTTATGCTAAAATACAAAACTGGTTCTCTAAATTTTTTCAAAATTCATTTCATTTCTCTAACTTTGCTTTCATTCATTTTAATCCTTTAAGTTTTATATATATTCAATTAAAACA
The DNA here is from genome assembly GCA_032878915.1 of Castanopsis chinensis. Classification (NCBI taxonomy): domain Eukaryota; kingdom Viridiplantae; phylum Streptophyta; class Magnoliopsida; order Fagales; family Fagaceae; genus Castanopsis; species Castanopsis chinensis. The sequence continues at coordinate 4,187,255 of JAVQMG010000115.1, read as the reverse complement.
TTTCCATCAATTTTTGTTAAAATTTTTTGAGATAAAATCTAGAAAAATACTTTTCAATCTTTAATTGACTCTTTTTAATAAAAAAAAATTAACCACAACATTTAACAAAAATAGATGAAAAAGTTTTAATTGAATAAACTTCAAAGTTATAAAACTGAAAGGTTAGAAAACAAAGTTGGAGGCTTAAATTTTGTTAAATATGGAGGGTGTGTTTTATACCAAAACTTAGGGACCTGAAAACTTAGCAGGAAATCTTAATGGCCTTGACCTCTCTGGCTTGTTTTCCTCGTTAGGAACAGTCATGGTCGGCACCCTATTGTCCATGCGTGCCACCCTTCATCTGATCACAGTCTTTGGCTTTCTAATCTCCCCTCTGTTCCTCTCAATGTGGCGCCACTGCCACTCATCATTAATATTTTTCTCCTCATCTTTGTTCCTTTCTCCACTTATCTATGGGACCTTGACCTCCTCAACCCAACCTCAATCTTCACCCCTTGAAAACATACGAGCTTGTTGGGTCTCCTTCGACTCTATTATCTATACGCATGTTGACAAAGGGGGATGATTTACATTGCTATAGCCAAAGAGCTCGTAGTGGCAAGCGGTGGTGGTGGTGAATGGTGAAAGAAACAAGGTTCATCAATGGAGGAGGAGGAGGATTCACACACACGAGACCAGTAGATAGAAAAGTATAAAACTCAGTATTTGAGAAAGTACATGTATCTTTACATGGATATATCTGGAAGTAAATTGAGGAGGAAGAAGAACAGCGGAGAGGAAGAAACGGTGTCGTAGCTTGTCGTCAAAACACTGTCGTTGAGTCACAATTATAACGGCTACTTTACTAAACCAAACGACGCCGTATAGAGACAGAATTAAATACAACTCCAAAAAATGGCATCGTTTGGTAGTTACCGTTAGCTTCTTGGTTTATTCATTTTTTATATCATGCTAGGTCGCTGGTAGAATTAGTTTGCTATATGCCAATATATATGTTTCTTCGTTTGGATTATTTTGAGAACAAGATTATTTGAGGAAAAACAAAAAAAATTTCTCTAGTAGTTGTAAGTTTAAGGAACAACCCTTTTGAGGATATTTATAATGAAAATCTTTTCTATTATTTAAACAATAAAGAGGGGGGAAAAAATAGAGAGATTGTTACAGAGTATAAGGCATTAGCTTTGATTTCTATCTCAAATGAAATTTCATTGCAAAAATTGATTATATCTCTTTATATATATATACGCACACAAATACATATTTAATACTCATATTTACTTATCAATTATCAATAATGAAATAATAAGAATCAAATCAAATTAAAATAGATTTTATTTTTTTAAAAAAGTATATCTAAATTTGATCAGAATGGCCAATCAAAATTAGCTGAAATTGCCTAAAATGAACCAGAATTCAGCATGAGTTGGAATGAGAGGAACTCTCATTAGATACCTTTTAGCTGTTCTAGCCAATTTGGAACAGAATCCGTAAGTATACATGTACACGTAAATCAAAGGTTGTTAGAGACATTTTTTTGGACAATGGACCAATAAGCCCGAATGTCACAGTCAGCACAAAAAAGCCCACTTATAAAACTCAAGCACCCATGAAAATAAATATCAAAACCTGTTGGATTGGGCCCACCAAATTTTTTCTCTAAAACCATTAATTATTGCAAATCTTGGGACTCAGATTCTTAACCCAAAGATTGACCCATTACCCAGATGAATTAAGACTTGAAATTAACTTCAGAGAGGGCTCACAAATACTTAGACAAAATACCCATGGGCTACTTAATGTGGCTTACTCGACAAGGAAGATTAAAGCATATGAATAAGCCATCTTGTCCCAGCCGGTGAAGCCAACCTCAAAATCATTAGTATAGCCCATGTGTCTGAGTTTCACCAACACAAGAAGAGAAGAAAAAGAAACCCACGAAGGCTCAGCATCAAGGTCCACCTATGTGTGCAAGGAAGGCCCAAAAGTGGAAAGCCATTTGATTGAATCAGCCGACGATGCCCCCACGGTTGTAGCAACATCAGAATCAGATTCAAGTGTTCCCCACCATTTTTATGGACCAAGAAAGCTCACTAAAAGCAGAAGCAGTGGATAGATAGAGCAAAATGGGTCATTCCACATATTCCAGTCCATTCAAAGTCGAACGGGTGAGCTTGAAACACTTTTTTTTTTTTTTTTTGGTAAAGAGGATAAGGCATTAAACGACTAAAAAGCCTATAAACCAGAGGCAACAAGCCGATCAAACAAGATTCCAGCAGTATCTAAACTCAGCAAAAAACAAACATCAAATGGGGGATTAAAAAAATAGTAAAGTCCTGGTTCATGAGAGCTCCCCTGCGAGCTAGTGCATCAGCGCACTTATTTGCCTCTCTGTTGCAATGTTGGATTCGCACCATAGGAATCTTCTTAAGCCCTTCTCTGCAATCAGCAACTAGCACATCAATGCCATATCCCCATATCTTTCTTCAAGAGATCAACTACCAACTTTGCATCAAGCTCAAACACAACAGTTGGGAGTTTAAAGGGAAATACATAGTCGAATTCCGTCTCTTAAAGCCCACAACTCCACTGCAATACTAGTGGCACAACCTATTGATCTCGCATAGACTTTCAACAGCTTTGGCTAGTGATTTGGCCTTTAAGTCTTTATGTATGGTTGCCTTTCCAAAGATAGTACTATTTCATAGACATGGCAAAATGAGTCAAAATTTTTTGACCCGACCCGACCCGACCCGAAAAATACTTGACCCGAACCCGACTTTTTTGACCTGAAACAAAAACAGGTTGAGCCGTGACCCGACCTGAGTTTTTCAAGTTTTTTGCGAGTCAACCCGACCCGACTCGACCCGTAACCCGACCCGAACCCGAATAACTTTTTTAAAACTTTTTTTTTGGGTAAAAAAAAAAAAAAAGTAAAATTAAGACAATAGTAGTTTAATTGTTTATTGTGAGGTTTAAGGAAACAATTGATACATTTACATATGCAAATTAATTGAAAGATAAAAGGTTGAGCATTCTGTAATGAGTAAAGATTTTTAGATATTAAATAACAAAGTACATGCCAAGATAATATGGTTACAATAAAGTTAAAAATATAGATTTAAAATTGTAGACATGTGTGAGAAATATTTACAAGTATAAAAATAGTGAAGCCAAAGTATCAAATTAGCATAAATTATGAATGCTTAGACTCATTTTTTAACAATTTATGTCCAAAATAAACGGCTTTTCAAAATAAATTATGATATTTCCTAGAGCGTGTGTTACTTAACAATGATATGATATTCATAAAAGAGACCATGTATAAATAAGTAAGCAATCCAATTGTAATGTATATCTCAAATTGAAATAGAGTGTCAACCATAATTGATAATAGATTATAAAATTAATTTTCAAGATTGTAAATTTCTTATATGTTTTTATTCTTTATCAAATGAGTTATCCAATAAGTCATTTGTAATTTAATTTTATATTTTGGAATGTTGATATTGTGTAGAAATAAAACATGTGTATTTGTTTTACTTATGTTTGTGTTATTTTGTTTTAGATAGCAATGTTAGGATTTTTATAATTTTAAAATTATTAAATAAGTATTAATAAATTTAACTGAATTAATTCTTGATAAAGTGATGAAGTCAAAATAATGCATTTTACATAAAATAATTTGTTGTATAACTTTTTAAATGACAAATACATGTTGTTTTATTTATAAAAAAAAAAAATTCATGTGAAAAATATGGGTCAATACGGGTTGACCCGACCCGACCCGCAACCCACTTGACCCGAACCCGTTTTTAACCCGCTTAAGATGACCTATTTTTTACCCGTGACCCGTTTGACCCGCAACCCGTTTGACCCGACCCGAACCCGACCCGACCCGCCCATTTTGCCATGTCTACTAGTATTTCAGTGCAACCAAAGTGCCCAAACAGCTATAAGAAACAAAATAGCCCAATCCAGATCAGCAACATCACACTGCTGCATCGACCTACAGTTTAGCCTCAACCAATCCAAAATTTGGGTGCCATAAAACATAGAAGCAGAAACCGAGGGAGAGAAGGAGTTCCAGAAACTTTGTGCCTTCGGGCAGTCCCTAAAAGCATGGATAATAGTCTCAGGGGCTGCATTTCACATGGGGCAGATTGAGGATATATTCATACCTCTTTTAACAAGGAGAGCATGCATAGGAATGCTTTGATGACAACACTGCCAAAGGAAGTACTTAATTTTTGGAAGGCTTGGAATTTTTCATACCCACTCTCCACTGAAAGGCTGAATCACTGGCTTGTTTTCCTTTGCATTAGCCATACAATATGCATCTTTAAGATGGAATTCTCCACTGGGAGAGGAACTCCAAGATAGTCTATCTTCTCTTAGCTTGGAATAGGGAACAGAAGTGGCTATTATTTCCATAAGGATCTCTTTAGGAAAGGAGAAGGAAATCCCCTCCCAATTCCATCCGAGGAAGCTAGAAATATCCCTCAATCTGACCTCTTCTTCTCCTCTATTAAGTGGGCCAGAGATGCCGCTTCTGAGGGTGCCCTTATCCAACCATTTGTCAAACCATAATGATAGGCCATTGTCTTTCCTAGCAACCCACTTAGCACCTTTACTGACAATGGCTTCGCCTTTCTTAATGCCAGCCCAGGTGGATGAGCAGGAGGTGGTTTTGAGAAGGTTAATAGGTCTACTCCTCTGCCCTTGGTATTTGTGAGATAGCACACGAACCCATAATGTGTGATTTTTCGGTTTTGAACCTCCAATTCAGCTTAGCCAAGAAGGCTGTGTTCTTAGATTTGGCTGCTTGAATACCTAATCCGCCTACCTCCTTGTCCCTCGCAATTTTTTTTCCATCCAATAAGGTGAATCTTTTTCTTCCTATCTCAAGAGCCCTACATAAGGTTCCTGTTCAATTTGTCCACACCTTCAAGGATTTTAGAAGGGAGAGCCACACATTGTGTAACACCCTAAAATTCATAAATAATAAATGTCTATTCAATCTAAATAATCCATGAAAATATTAAATAAATGTAACTAAAAACCTAAAATCTCATCACAATTGTCAGAGCTCTAATTCCACCAAATATAGAAATCCTTAAAATAATTCTCCAGTACAATATTCAATACCATAAAAATAATAATGAAATCCTCAGTTTTACAAAATAATTTGTAACTATTGTCTTCTAAGAATCTCTACTCCAATGATCCCTCTAATGTATCTGTAAGGGAGAATAAAATGGAGAGGGGAGTGAGATAACTCAATAAGTGGAATTCACTAATATTGGAGTGTGGAAACAAACCTTTCAAATAAATAATTCTTACAACAAATTCATAACTTGTAACTCATCAATATTTTATCATCAAATATTTCATATAAAAAAAAATATCTTTATGTTGTGAGCAATCATAATATATATATATATATACACACACACACACACACACCATCATATACACAATTCCCTAGGCTTTTCTTGTGGTCAACGTTTACGCTCTGTTGACAGGATTGTGTTGTCCCCTTTTTGGGACTAGAACCTCCTTTTCATCCCCTTTCTTAAGGATGCTCCTTTGGAACTTAAAGGTACACTCCCTTACTAAGAAGCTTCTTTTTTGGATCCTCAATAGTATACTCCCTTATTAAGGAGCTATCAAATCACACTGTCCCCTTTTCTGGGACCGTCCTTTACTAAGGAATAGCTGTAGTATGATGGTCCCTTGCTAAGGACTGAATACAATACTGAGCTTTTATGGCCTGTTTGGATAGAGAGGGAAGGAGGGGGAGTGGAGGGGAGTAGAGTAGAGTTTGCTAAAAATAAGCTAATTTTGTACTAAATCTACTCTACTCTACTCCCCCTCAATCCAAACGGACCATTAATCATGACTTGCCATAGGTTTTCAAAACATATTCAATATGCTCAAAAAAATAATCCATTAATAATTCTAAAAAATATAAAGATATTCACACATACAAGTTTAAATAAATTTAGGTTGTCCCACAAGTTTTTCATAAAACGAATAGTCAATGTGCACATCAAACATTTATAAAATATCAATTTATATATAGAATATCAATATATTTCTTTGGCATAAAATAGTTTAATAATCAACACTATTTTGAGAAAACCCCCCAAAATTAGTAAACGCTACTTACCTCTTAGTTGCAAAAATAAAGGAAATCAACCTCCCTTGAATTACAACAATTCAGTAGAATTAAAACCTAGCAACACCAAAAATAGGTTCATCAATAGACAATTTCCCACTTAAAAATCTATTTTCACACTTAAACCGTTTTATCCTAGACAGTATTGATATATCTAAAATTCTCCATTTATTCACTTAACTATCCAATTCACTTTTAGCTTTGATCAAATTTTTGGACTTAAAGATATTGCTGCCTAATTAGATTTTTCCATTAACGTCATCGTAGGTATTCATGAAACTTCAATAGGGCTGAATAATGAACATCTGACCAACCCAAATGTAACAACCATATTATTTATTCATATCCATTCACTCTAACATTACATCTATCAAATCCAATATTAGAAGCCACGTATAGCCTTAAATTATCAATCTAGTTGCTTAGCATTCTCTCTTGATGTCTCTGGATATCTATTCACTCTAATATTATATATATTCAACCTAACATTGGAAGCCACGTGATACTTCAATTTATCAATCTAGTTGCTTAGTATGCTCTCTTGATGCCGCTGGACTAGGATTTAGACAATAACAAAAGTGTGATGCATGTCAGTTGATGGTAAACAAGTGAGACTATAAACAATTAAATATAAACCACAAAGCACCCTTGTTCTACTAGAATAATCCTAGCTTTAGACACACAACAACAACCACTATTATTTTTTCCTATCAAGTATGCAATTAACAGATGTTTCCTATAAGCGTGGGAACAAATACTAGTCATTGAGTGTTTCAACTTTCCTAAGTTTATAGCAGAAGAGAGCCATACCTGTAGTCTCACTTATAGCCACAGTGAAGCAAAGTGTTCAGTAGTGTGATGCGGTTGAAGCAAAAGGAAGCCTCATAAGTATATACATGTGTAGCTTAAGAGGCAAAAGGCTAGGGTTTTTAAAAACTTATAAAGGACTATATATTTACTTATGCCACGTCACTTGGACTTCTTATTCCATAGTAATTATCAAATTTAAATATCTTAGGCCCAAACCAATTAAATCCATTTAATTGTGGGCCCTTTTTAATTTACGTATAAGAATTAAATTAGTAATAAAATCATGGGGTGTTACACATTGCATCGTGTAGTTAGGAATAGAGGATGTCATTGCTTGAGTCAATACAACTTTGCCCGCAAAGGATAATAAATTAGCCTTCCAACTAGCCAGCTTGCTCTGAATACAATCAATAATAAACCCGAAATCTTGAGGAATTTCCTTGTTCTTGATAGGAAGACCTAAATACTTTCCAAAGAATGGAGTTGATCGGAAACCAACACCTCATAGAGTTCTTCCCTCGTGTTCTGGTCCACATTGGGAGAAAAATAGACCCGAGACTTCTTATCACTAATTTTCTGCCCTGGTAATGCACAAAAGGAGTCAAGAACATCTCTTATTGCAATGCAATTTTTCTGGTCTGCCTTGGAAAAAAGCATAAGGTCGTCCGCAAAAAATAAGTGCGAGAAGGTGGCTCCTTCTTGGGAAGAATTAACCAGATTCTAAAGCTTCTCATGACATTTATTTTCAATAAGTGCTCCCAAAACTTTCATGCAAAGAATAAAAAGGTGCGACGAAAGCGGTCTCCCTGACGAACTCTTCAAGAGGGATTAAAAGGCTCTAATGCACCCTCATTGAACAAAATAGAAATGGAGGATGAGGATATGCAGCTCATGATTAGAGATATCAATTTGGTGGGCACTCGAAAAAGCTTATGTGTGTCTCTAATAAAACTCCATTCTAATCGATCATACGCCCTCTCCAGGTCCAACTTAATTGTCATCACCCCCCTCCCCCTTTTCCTTTCTTTTTGGCCATCGAGTGAATAATTTCTTGAACAATAATTGCATTGTTCAACCCTTTCCTCCCTGGAACAAAGGTTGATTGATAGGGAGAAATAAGCTTAGACAGAAAAGGCCTGATGCGGCCAACAATAATTCTTGTCATCACCTTATACACCGTGTTACACAAGCTGATTGGTCAGTAGTTGTTCAAGGTTTCCAGACTCTTGCACTTTGGTATAAGCATAATGAGGGCCTTGTTTAGGTATTCCGGAATTTTCCAATAGTAAAGATAGATTTTACCTTTTTTTTCACAAACTCCCCAACAACCAACCAAAACCGTTGGAAAACCCCGCGTGGAGACCATCCGGACCAAGTGCTTTGAATGGTTTCAGCCCCCATATACCAGCTGTGATCTCCTCGTCAGTAACAACAATGTCAATAGAAGTCGCTTCTTCCTCATTTAAATAAGAGTGCCAGAATGGAGGATTCCATTCGGTTAGTGAGGCTGAACAAAGGTCTGAAGTAAATAGCTCCATAAATCCCTTCCTAATGAAGTCCACAATCTCTCTATCTCCATGCAACCAATTCCCTACTCTATCCTTCATACATAAAATACGGTTGTTTCTTCTTCGAACCAGCATTAAAGTATGGTAAAAGGTAGTGTTATGATCACCCTCAACAAGCCAAAGGATTCTAGCCTTCATTGCCCCAAACTCCTCCTCTAACTTTATCACTTCTGCATACTCTATCCGCAACTTCCTATCTAAATCCACCAAGAAATCATTAGGTTGAATGGATAGGCTTTCCTAGATTCTTTTAAGCCTTGCTAAAATTCTCATTTTCCTATGAAACAAGTTCCCAAATTTAGTCTTATTCTATGCATTGGCCTTTGCAGTAAAAGAAGATTAAGCTTGCATCACAGTAAGTTGGCTAGACTAGGCATCTTTTACCACTCCCTGGAAGGAAGGGTGGGAGAGCCATATGGGTTGAAACCTAAAAGGCTTCGGGAATTGGACAATCCAATTATTATCCATACATAACTTGACAGTGCAATGGTCCAATTCAATCATTTCTAGATGGAAAACCGTTGCTTCAAGATAAAGAGAATTCCACTTGGAGTTGACAAAAACCCTATCTATTCTCTCTTGGATTAGCCAAGACAGCGGCCTACAATTAGACCAGGTGTATCTAGGCCCATAAAATCCAATATCAATCATTTTGCAGTTATCTAGGCATTCTTGGAACCGCAGAGCTCTACCTAAGTTAACTAGTCTCCCACCAAACTTATCATCCCCCATTAGAACTTTATTAAAATCTCTTGCAATAACCCAAGGCATGGAGTGTAATTCATCTACAAAATTGAGGTTTTCCCAAAGGAGGCATCGTTCCGCAAATCTGGGGCTACCATAAATAGCTGATAAAAGCCAGAGAGGCTTGCTTGAGGAGGATACTGTTGCATGAATCTCTTGTTCAGTTGAAGATGGTTCAACCACCTCCACCTGACTAGAGTCCCAAAGTAACCACAAGCCAACCGAGAGGCCAATCGAGTTAGCAATAATTGCCCCATCCATAGGGAGCTTATCAACAATCCTTCTAGCTCTATCACCACACACTTTGGTTTCCATGATGATCATGATAGCAAGGGAGTGAGCAAAGACCATATCTTTAATATTATTACAAAAATTTGGGCTTAGAGCACCCCGACAATTCCAGATCTACGTATTCATAATTAATACAAAAAAGGGAAATTAAACAGCAAGTTAATTGGAAGAATTGAGAAGCTCACCTCCTTGTTCAACTTGCATATTTATCTTTGAATGAGACTTGCCTTCTGCCTGAGGAAAATCCTCTTTTTCAAGCCCTGTTCACTTTGACCCAAGTGAAGGGTCAATCCTCTTAAGCTCAAGCTTGGTTATTCTTTGGACCTCCTTCTCCATAGCTGAACCTAAGTGACATTCCTCCCGTGGTAAGTAGTTTGAAATTTCTTCCAATGGCTTCCTTCAATTCCTTGGCCATGGACCACCTAACCCATTCCTTCGCCTCTTCCTAAATCTGGTGCCAGATCTTAGGCCATCTCCAATCCTTCAAACCAGGTTCCTTCTCTTCGTTCTTCAACATCGGCCAAGACCGATTTCTCCATCGGCATTGAGATTGCTTCCTCGGAACTCCCAACACAAAATCTCTTAAACTCCATTGCTATTCTGGACATTTCAGTTGGATCAGAACCAAATTTGAGTGGTGACTTGACCCGAATAGGTTCAAATTGACAACTCTCCACTCTGAGGATGCCTTTGTCCAATTGCTTTTGGTCCATCAGCCTCTGCTTGACTCTTTTTGTTGTTGTCCACGCTTAGGATGCTTCTCCTTCTGGAATTCAGGCTTGAAGGTGGACTTTTCACAGTTCAAGGATAAGTTAGTGTGATTTACATGCAACTTGCTTTCTTTTGTCATGTCACTGTTGTGTTGAGTTTCCTTGCTTACCCCTAGATCTAGCCGCATAGTTTCTTTTGCTGAGCTCAAAAAGCTAGTGGGCTAGCTTGGCCTGAAAAGGAACTGCCTAATTGGGTTAAGGTCCTCTCTTCTTTACTTAGAGTTTTCCTAGGCTTCCTATTTTGTGTAACTAAGACCTAAGGCCCGAAATCATCGTTGTCATGTACCACGTGATCCTTCCCCCCCCCCCCCCCCCCGGTGACTTCCCGTTGCATTAGTTTCTCCCACTGTATTCTCCGCTTGCTCCGGCGGCTTCGTTCTATATGGGCATCCCTCAGTTTTGTGGCTGACTAGTCCATATGGGAAATATAGCGCTTAATTTCTTCATACTGCACAGGCTGTTAAAGACTACCTATCTTGACGAGTTTGATGATAGGTTTATCAAAGTTAACTTAGCCACAAAGTCTCGCAAAGCGTCCTCTCACCTCTATTGCCGTTTCGGTGTCAATTCTAAGCACTGGTCCTATTGTTAGGCCGATATCCTTCAAAACTGATGGATCATAGTACTCGATGGGCAATCCCGGCAACCTTATCCACACTGCAACAGTAGAAAGCTTAGCAGTTCCTACACTAAATTTTGGTTCCCAACATCTAATGGAAAGGTAATGGCCACCAATAAACCATGGACCACCTTTGAGCACTTTTGCTCTGTCCTTTGCAATGGAGAATCTAATAAGAAAGAACTCATTGCCGAGGTCTATGCACTCCATTCTACCCACCGGTTTCCATAGGCTTACCAACCTTGAAATAAGGAAGTGGTAACTTACAGTTTTCTCAAACACTTTAACTATAAGTGCATTAGTCCAAGCAGCCCGTATCTTACCTTTCCTGTCTCCGAAGAGACGTACTGTTGCCTTGCTCGAAAGGTCTTCCTCTGTTTCATTGTCTGACATAGTTTCCATCTCCATAGTATTCTCAACTTCAAATTATTTTTCAAAACCTCCTATGCACTCTCCCATGAGTTTATCTCTATATGATCTCCTTTCCACTTCCGAGTTTGGCCTTTGGTTTTTGTGGCCCAAGCTATCTCGATGGCTCTCTTTTACCTTTTTAGTACTTCTTTGCAATATATGATCTTCTTCTCTGGACCTAACGCTCACCTCACTCATCTTTGCTCACGAAGACACTATTGTTCACCTTAGACCTATGTTAATGCCATGTGATGCAAGTTAGAGAACTCACATAAAACAAAGTTATACATGTTGCGTAGCAAAGTTACATTAAACACCATATTTGCCCCCATAAAATTAGTATCAATCGAAACTAATGTAAGACTGCCACAACTCTTAACTTCAACACATTCAAATGATGGTTTTCTTTTTAAAGGTCACTAGTCGCCAACCGAACCTACATATTTGTTAAGTAAACTAAAATAATTTTATAAAATCTTAAATTGATTAAGAAATTACACCATTTCATGATTTGCTCTTGTATGAGTTCAATTTATGTTATAATTTGATGAAGAAGTCATTGCTTGAATGTGCAATGACTTACAAAAAAATTTTCAGACTATTTCAAATATTGCAAAAAAATAACTCAAAAATTTAGATATTAAAACTTCTAAAAAATAAAAAAATATTAAAGAATTAAATGATTGACTGCTTAGAAATTATTAAAACAAAACAAAATATATATGATTAAACAACAGAGAAATATAAAAGAAAGATGGATTATATTCAAAAGAATAATTTCAATTATTGCAAGCTTTTTTATCTTGTAAAAAACGACTAAAAAGAGTTTGGTGGTTTATGTATGAAAATTACTTTTTAAAGAAGTTGCAGCAGAATTCTTCTGTTATCCAAAGAAGTTGAACTTTATCAATAGTTGATGATTTTTATATTTATCCAAATAAAGCCATGCTTAGGATAATTTTAATATAGGATTTATTCAAGTTATTTATTTATTTTTTATTTATAAACATTTGAGTTTGAGTTTAAGTTTAAGTTTAAGTTGAAGTTAGACTTATTAGAGAGATAAAGTTTCACTCTTTGTTAAGTTTGGACTACACAAAATTAATTTTGTTTTAAAAAAATGATAATGACGAGTTTGAATTTGAGTTGGACTTCTTAGAGAGATAGAATTTCACTCATTGTCAAATTTGGAATAAACAAAAATAATTTTATTTAAAAAAATGATGTGTTTGAGTTTAAGTTGGACTTGTTAGAGAGATAAAGTTTCACTCATTGTTAAGTTTAGACTAAACAAAAATAATTTTATTTAAATATTGCACTGACATGAAAAATTATGGGAGTTTCAGAGGTTTCGGTTATATATATATATATATATATATATTATGAATATAGAACATAGTAGAATTTAAATTTCATTAATATATATATATATATATATATATTAAAATAGTGACATGTAAAATTGTGAGGTCTCAAAAGTTTATGCGGATATATAAATAGGTCAATTAGAAGTCAAACAATTTTGGTTTTATAAATGAGAAATACAATGACCATAACAACTTCTAGATAATAAAAAGTAATTGCTTGTTGCAGGTGGGTCAAAAAGTAATTTCATTAGTAGGTCTAGCAAAAAAATTAATAATAACTTACCATATAGAGTTTATTGTAAAAATATTGTGTGCATAACATTATTCTTTTTGTACGTTTATAGATAATATCAGACACAACACTTTTATTTGGGTGCCACCTATTGCCTTTGGTGCAAGTGAGATTACATATTTACATTAGAGTTTGCAGTCTATTACATTTATTGTAGCACGTTTAGTTTAATTTTATTGACCTAACAAGCAAGCACAGGGTCAAGAATCTAATTATAAGAGTTTTGCCTTCTAATATGATAGACCATATGATTGAGACCATACACCATCTAAGCAGCCTTCCATTTTTCTCCTATTGCAAGTAAAGACACAAATCCGATTGCGTAACTTGCGCTATACTTTGCCAATTAATCGAAGTTTGAGTCCAGCAGTTGAGCCATGGGACCCTTTTACTAGTCTTAACCATCTCTGTTCTCTTAGTATTCAATTTATTCTGTTATGTTCTTTTGTTGCTTTTCGATAATAGAAAGAGAAAATACTAGAAAAAAACAGTAAAAGAAAACCAGAAAAAATGAGAAAAAGAACAAGCAAACAAAAGTTAATATGTAAAGTCTATGAATAAGAGTCGGAAGAGGAAGAAGAACAAATTGGGTACGGATTTTACTTTTCTTTGCCATTTTGTATACGAATCCTTTGGATTACCAATAGCTCCATTTTCAAAAAAAAATCGACAATATTTTATCGCAAGATGACATAAAATATATGAATAATGTGCGAAAGTTATGTTGTATTAGTCTTAACTTAAAAACTTAGCAAATTATGCTTTTTTTTTCTTAATACCGCTCTTTAGTTATTATGTCATGAAACTAATTGGTAACCCATTCTCTATCAAAACAATAAATTTGATAGAGAATGAGTTTGAGATTGAACGTTAAACTGGTTAGTGTGAGACACAGTGGATTAGCTTACTATAAGAATGATTAAGTATAGCAGATTGAAAAGAAAAACATTCATCAGTCAAGTTTGAGGGTGGTATGTTCTTGTATAAATATCTCTCAAACTTATATAGATATTCCAGTTCTTGATTATAGAGTTTTTTTTTTTTTTTTTTTTTGCTCTTTTTTCTGATCCCGCCTCTGTAATGGAATCCTTTCCATTTTATACTTCCTTCTCTTCTTTCATCTTAGCCTTTCACCTGTAGATCAGACTGATAATCTCCTTGATACTTGTCCCATCACTGTTCAGGTATTACTTCCATATTAATGCAGCCAGTTGTTCAGGTGTAGAGTATTGTATGTGGCAGAAGTAGTTTTCTTCTTAGATATTTCTTAATTCTCCTTTGACTTACATCTTTTTGAAGTTTATCCTCTTAAGCACGATTGCCCACTGCCCAGTATTTGATGGGTGGTCAGACTTTAGGCTTCCATTTTATTTCCCGAGGAGGTTGTCTCCTTGGACAACCTCGCTTGTTCGTTACGACCAACTCTCATCCTTGGCTCGATAACCTACTTGCCCTTACTAACACTTGTTTGTCCTCGGACTCTTTGATGTTCTCAGACGTGGTTCACGGCCCAATACCCCTACTTGGTTCTTTTATCCCCACAGAAACTTTATAAAAAAAAAATAGTTATCGTGTTATAAACTTATAATTACTAAGAAAATGAATTTTCAGGCACATGAGCTGGCAGGCCAACAACGTTAGGCCCCTCAATGCATATAAACAAGATTCAAAATTTTAAAATGTAATATTAAGAATGATATTCGACAACAAGGTTTATTTTAGGGATGCATAATTTTATTACAAAATTAATAAAATAAAAACAGCAGAGGAACAAGACAAACACATTAAACTAAGGAAAACAGGCTTTATGAGAGCCTGCACAGAAGGGTAGTGAGTTTCTCTTTTCAATGCCGGCAACACGTGGTGAGTTTGCTTTGCGTTGAATTTCTTTGAAATTCAAAAGAAGTTGCGTTGCCATCAAACCGAGAGACGACATGACTTGCGAACAACACATAAACATCAGGTTTTTATTTTTTTGGTGGATTAATGTTTAATATTTAATTTTTGAATAAAAGATTTAGATTCTATTTTCACTTCCACCAAAAATTAATTAGTATTTTGATTTAATGATAAAAAAATTAATCAACACAATTAATAAGGTATGGATCTAAATAAATGTTATCTTTACCTTACATGAATTTCAATTCTAAATATAATGAAGTAATTAAAAAAATTTTATTGGTTATGTTGATAAATTTTTCATTAAAACACTAAATCCCTAATCCTTTGACCCAAAAAGAAGAAGAAAAAAACTTTCTTTTCACATTAATTTTCTAATATTATCTATTAAACTAGTCAAAAAGGATTGTATCATGTCAATCCGCTTAATAAATGAGCTGCATTGCATTGGAGTTGAAGAGTTTTAATATGATTTTTTTTTAATACAAGTTTTCATATGATTATTAAATATATTAAATTAGGGTTAAATTATGCATTTAGATATCCAAGAGCGGAGCCAAAAATTTTTGTTTGAGGGGCTAATTTGTGTTACTAATTTATTAGTCTATATAAACTTTCATATACATACACAAACACATGCATCCATACACATACATAAAAATAAGTATCTTTCATAGTGAAATCCTTAAAATTAAATATTTCATAGAATTAAATTAATCTTTTACCATCTTCCATAGTGAAATCCTTACAATTTTTATTTTTAATATAAGTTACCAAATTGTCTACTATTGTGAGTAAAAAAAATTCAATTGAATTAATGAAGTGTTCAAAGACATGAATAATCCAAAATTTTAAGAGATACAAGAACACATTTTGCCATAAATAATGATTTTGAGAAACAATATGTTCTCTATAACTACTAGACAAATTTAACAAATTTTTTTAAGAACATTGTTGAACCAACTCAAATATTTGAGGGGGGCTAAGTCCTATTTTTGGGAGGCTAATTATTAAAATATTAAATATTTCTATATAATAAAAAGAAATTTTCAAAAATTTCGGAGGTCCATGGTCCCCCACCCTACCATGTAGTTCTGCCCTGCTGAGATAAATACATCTCAATGTAACATGACTATGACTCAATAACACGAATTGTCACTCTAACATGTAGTTCTGCCCCTGTTGAGATACCTTTAACTCAATGTAACACGATTATGACTCGATAACAAAAATTGTCACTCTCAGATAAGACCTGCCCTATGATTTTTGAGACCTCCAAATGCGTGCATATCCATTTAAAAGAAGCCACCAAAGCTGCTGCATTAGATTTATAAATGGCCCTACTCGTAACACATTTCCCTATTATACAGCTAGAGCTTCCATCATCACCATTCACCATTGAGTCACTGATCTTGCTGACAAGTTCGTAGTACACACACCATGACACCACCAGCCAAAACTTAAACCGCTAAAGACAGATGTTCCGATAAAGATTTCATTGCATTTTTTGTACTATATACTATGTCACCATTTAATGCAGTAGTTTCTCCAGGTATATATATATATATATATTAGTTCCCAAGTTAATATATAGTTCCAAAATATATTCCTATTTTTTCCTTTTCCGAAATATATTAGATAAATAACTGCATTCAAATATTGCAGTCTTAACTTTATTTGATATTTAATCTAAATTCGCCTTCTTCTTCTTCTTCTTTGTATTTTTCCCTGGATAAAATCCAGATTCACATTCACCTAACCCAGCGTGAGTAGGCGCCAGAGAATGTAAAACCATAACTCTACATTTGATAGTTTCAATTACGTTTACCAAAAAAAAACAAAAAGTTTACCAAAAAAAAAAAGATAGTTTCAATTACTAATATCTAACAACATTACTTTGTACCATCATTTTTTTATAGTAAATTGTAGAAATAATAAATTACCTAGCAGCGCAATGGCCATGAAACTAAAAAAATAAGAGAAATAATATGTTCACAATATTTTCACAACATTTTTACAACAAATCCTAAATGACAAGTTGTTACTGGTTATTATTATTGGAGTAAAAAAGTAATCTTAGTGTTAGGTTCAAATTTGAACCAATAACAACCAATTACTAATATCTAACAACATTATGTACCATCATATTTTTTTTAGTAAATTGTATAAATAATAAATTACCCAGCAGCACAATGGCCATGAAAGTAAAAAAAATAAGAGAAAAGATATGTTCATAACATTTTTACAACAAATCCTAAATGACAAATTGTTACTGGTTATTATTGTTGGGGCAAAAAAGTAATCTTAACGTTAGGTTCAAATTTGAACCAATAATAACCACTCACTTATAATTTGTTGTAAAAATATTATAAACGTAACATCTCTCAAAAAATAATGATAAACCAATAAAAAGAGCACATCCATTCTACTATCTGGTTATCAACCTCAACATATTGATTAATTGCTTCATTTATTGGGGAATCCTACCCCTCTCTTCAACATTTAGAGCTCCTCTTTCTTTCTCTCTTTCCTCTGTTTTGACTATTAATCACATAAATCAAATCCCTTAATTTCATGAAATCAAACATTAAATTAAGTAATTAGCATTTAACAGCCCATATTTCATAGCTCTAACAGCTATATTAGCTGTAAGTGTATGAAAAAAAATTCAAAAGAAAAAAAGAACGGTAAATGGTTAATTAGCATTTATCAACCCAATTTTCCATAATTACACAAAAGTATCAGCCAATCAAAAAAAGAACAACAAAAAATTGTGTTGATAAATGCAAATAACCGAATAAAAAGAAGGTAAAAAGGGTCATCAAGTCATCAACCCTCACCCAAAAATACAAAACTTAAAATAAAATAAAAAAAATAGAGAAAAAAAAATATGAAAGGATAATAATATTCCTAGTATTTTTACAGCTTATAGATGATAAGAAAGCAAGGCAACACCGCACGAGAATCAAATACTAGTAGCTCCCCATTGTCCCCACCCACCGACTCGAATCCGACCCGACCATCCAACAACGAGTCGACCCGGAGTTGCTTTGAGACCCTACCCGCTATGACCCGGCAGACTAACATGGCCCTTCTGCCACGCCCACCTCCGGCACTCTCGTGGGCCACACCGCTCCCGGAAAACGTGCAAATAGCTGAGCCTTTGGCCCCTGGAAAAGCCCACGCGCCACCTCCACGCGCGTCGTACGTGCCGCTTCCGGACGTGGGCCCCATGCAATGAAACCTCATCACCTCGTTCCCATCCGCGACGCACCGCGCGTTCTCCTCCCACGTGGACCCATCAGTCGGACCACCCGACCCGGCACGACACTTGACCATCTCGCGATACTCTTCGAACCGGGTCACCGTTCTCGACCCGTTTTGGACCTTGAATATCATCTCGATCCGACCCGTGAAAGCTTTTGGACTCCAGCTCGTGTGGAAGATAATCTCCACCACATTGCGTGAAGGGTGACCCTCGGGTAGCTCTGACAGTGCAGGAAAGAACGGGTCAGGAGCACGAGTAGACCTGTTTGTGGGGACTGAAACCGGTTCGGATTTGACGGGTCGTGGACATTTAGAACCGCGTTCTGGCTTGGGTGACGTGGACTTGGACTTGGACTTCCTCGGCTTACGCTTAGTGGTATCAACCACGTCCTTGATGCTCTGAGAGCTCTTTCTGCAACTCGAGCTGGGTAAGAGATTTTTCGGATTCGGGTGATACACGTCCTCGAAAGCTTTCGATTTGCAGTGCAACGACTTGACCCACCCGCTCGCCATTCAAACCGGGTATGGATCCCGCAAAAGAGATTTTCTCTCTCTGTTTTGTCTAAAAGAGACAGTTTTTGAGGTTGTTTTTGCTATGTGTTGGTGATGTTTTCATGTTTATGCGTGTTGTTTTTGTTTGGTGTAAAAAGCTGGGAAGAAAGGAATGAGATATGATATGGGCGCGATGATGATATTAAATGGTGGGTTTGACATGGTTAAGGTGAAATGACTAGATTACCCCTCTGAAGATTTTAGAATTACCCACGTGGATTCTCTGTCTCTTTCTTCAAGGGAGCAGTAATAGGAACAAAATTCATTTATTAGGAAAAACAAACAATTTTTCATCAATATATATGTTTTTGTGAGATAGAGAGGGTTGATGACGGAATTTATTGGCTTCTGATGCATGGGGCATTGCCTTTTGGACATTTTATATGAGATGGATCAGATCACAAGAATTGGTTAGGTTATCATCATTTTGTTCCTCTGCTCTAATTTCTTTTTCATTATGGAATGTATTAGGTTTTCATTAGTTAATTGATATATATATATATATAAAGAAGTTAATGTTCAACAAGGGAATTGCATTTGAATCTTGTTTACACATAAATAAATTGATATTTTTACTTAATGATAAAGATTAATTATTATTATTCTTCTAAAAAAAGGAGTAGTTATAATGGAATCTATTTAAGTTTCAAGTCCTATTTATCTATAAAAATGAAAAAAAAAAATGGTGGGAAACTATAAAAATAGTCCTAATTTATCTATGGTTTCAAGTCCTATTTATCTATAAAAATAGTAGCTACTGAACCGAATTAAGAGTCCTAATTTTGCGGTTTTAAAACATTCATTTACCAGCAACAGCTGTTGCTCATTGTTATAAAAATGAGAATTCATTGTATCCAAAAAAAAAAAAAAAAAAAAAGAGAATTCATGGGAAACTTAGTGAGAGGAACCATTTATTATTTATTAAAATTTTTTTAAAAAACAAAAAAGAAAAGAAAGGAGAGCAGTGCCATTTATTAAACTGAAGTGTAATGCTGGCCACACATCCTAACAAGACGTAGAACCAAAAATATTTGGTTGTGTTATTGGCTTTTTACCTCTCTCTTTTTTCCATCCTGCATTTATCTCTATCTGTGGGTTCTAATTAATTCAGTTGGTAAAGTCTCTGATAGTTATATAAGAGATCTGGAATTCAATCCTTATCTACACCAAAAACTGATTGGTATTTGGTCTGATAATAAAGAGCTATTATTAAGGCCTCATTTGGGAGGAGGGAATGGAAAGGAAAGGAAAGGAATGAAAAGAATAATTCTAGAATATTCTTTTCTTCCGTTGTTTGGAAGTTTTAATGGAAGGAATGGAAAGTCCATTCCCTTGTTTGGAAGTTTAAGTGAGAGGGAATAGAATGGGTTGAAGGGAACACTCATTCCTTTCTATTCCTTTAAAACCTCAAATTTTTATTTCCCTCAAAATTGGGAGGAATAAGAGGGAATAAAATTAAATTTAATGAATTTTTTACTAGAACTCCCAAAATACCCCTATATATTCAACTATTTATTTTAAAATAGGGGTCTAATAGTAATATTGTCATAAAATAATTCTATTCCATTCCCTTCATGTTGCTCCCAAACAAGATTACTTACATCCCATATATTTTCATTCCTTTCCATTATTTTATTTTAGAATATCAAATCAAGGTTACTTAATTTCATTCCATTCCATTCATTTCCATTCCTTTTCCTTATTTAAATACATTCTATTCCTTTTCATTCTCTTATGATCATTCTATTCCATTCCATTTCATTTTCTTATAAACTCCCAAACGGAGCCTAAGGTTGAAACTCTCTCAAAAAAAAAAAAAAAAAATCTCTATCTAAGTTTTTATTTTTCTACTATATTGATCTTATAGGTTACATTGACGAGATTCCCTTAAATTATTTAGGACAACAAAATTCAACAATTAAATCAACTCACACTCAGCTTCTAATATTTTTTAAACGAATTTAAGTGATATCAATTATTAAAAAAAAAAACAAAAAAGGGAAAGGAAGACTTTATTTTTTTAGACAACTATATTTTAACCAACTGCAACAAATACACAAAGAAGATTTAATAACAAAATTACTTCCAAACTTGCTATAAAATATAAACAATAACATAAAATGATAGTCTAAAATGATATGTGAAGTAGGTTCTAGTTAGCTCAACTGGTAAAATTTTTTATGGTTGAATAAAAGATTTGGAGTTCAATCTTTGCCTATACCAAAAACTGATTGGTGTCTTGGTCTGTTGATTAAAAACTATCATCAGGAGCAGATGCCATAGGTTAACATTTTCTATAAAAAAAATGACATGTGAAGAAAGAAATATGTTTTTATACATTTTATTACCTCCATAAAAATATTTTTCTATCAAATTTCTTTTTTTGCTCAAGTTTTACCATTTTGAATTATTTCTTAGGGTATCATAGATTGTTAGGAATTTAACTTAATTCCTAGAAATTTTGAAAAATAAAAATGTAGAAAAATGCTCAAAGAATAATAACTTGACATAAAGATTATGTGTATGCGTATATCGATAGAGTTGCAGAAATTTTTACTATGTCAGGGAGAAAAAAGAAGATGCGTTTATAATACAATGATACAATAACCCTAATTCTAAAGCAACAAATATATACCCCAAATAACGGATCGAATATGAGCCCAAAAAAAATTATCAAAACACTTTGGCTTGGGTTGATAAGTCCAAGCATTCGCTCTATGAACTTATTCTCACAAAAATCTTATTAAAATCGTAATGTTACAAAGTTGGATAGGATCATAAATTGGATCAAACACAAACCATGTTCCACAATCCACATAGCCCAACACTTCTGTCTTTTAACAATTTTTTCTTTACTGTATCTGTATTCTTTGTTAGTTTTGCTAGAAGATATATATCTAAAAATAAAAATTTTCATTATTTTTTTTTTCACAACTGCTCAAGTGACATTTTATAATTGAGACTAATTAAATTTGTGTTTCATAATCTTTTTCACCTGATTCAGCTTTCGCACAAATGCCAAAATAACCTGTACACTTTTAGTGGAGCGAAAAATGGGAAAAAGAATAAAATTATATGAACTACTCTAAATATTAACTTGATTAGATATTCAGTTGGCAAAGTACCTAACGTGGTGTAGTCATTTTCATCCAAAAAAAAAAAAAAAGTGTTGTAGTCATTTTCTAATTAAAAGTTTGCTCTGCCATCTAACCCTTGAACGGTTCATTACTTTGTTGCTTCTTGAAATCAAAGCAACAATAACTATTTTACTGTGTTGGTGAGTTTGAAGCTTTCAATGAAACAGGAAAACCCCTGAACTCTCATTTGTCTTTCACTCTTTTAATTCATATAATTCATCTATTAAAAGTTCCTCCTCATAAGAAAACATTATTAGCCATAGGGGTCTTCTAGGGAAGACATTATTTTATGCCAAATCCAGTTTTGCAAATTGTAGTAATCCAACATCTTGGATAGTTTTGTCATTACAATATAACATTTTATTTTAATTATATAAACTATTCTAAAATTCCATAATCTAAAATAATAGTAGTAAGAGATAAAAGGAATCATGGGGTGGAATCTTTTTTAGGAGTTTGAACTGGAACATATGGGAATAGAAGAATAGAAAGAATGGAGAAAGGAAACTGGCACAGAATGCATCTAAAAAAGCACTGAAATTTAAACTAGTAAAACGACAGATTTTCTTCCACTTTCTCTTTTATTTTAGGAATATCTCTAACCCCATTATACCTACAAAGTAGCCATTTAGTATAAAGTTTAGTTTGGTGCTCACTGGGATAATGGCATTTAGTCACATTAGAAGGAGACAATTACATTGATATAATCAAAGCCTATTAATAATTTTATTATAATTAATTATATATTATTGCATACCAATCACCAAAGGGTCTAAGACTTGACCATTAGTGACTGATATGGACACCCCATTTTGGCAAAGAAGCAAAAATTTAAAATCAACAATGCATGTTCATTTAACTTTATTATATGATGATTATGAGATATGAATCATTTTGATATGGTATTTAATTAAAAGAAGTGCATGTTTTAGGAGTCCACAAAGCAATGTATGGTGGGTGAGAGTGTGGGACTTAGGAGGTTGGGGCTGCGGGTGGAGTTTTGCCAGCCTTTGCTCTCACGCCTGTGGAATCTATTTCGTATTTTAGCCCCGGGAACTGCGTTATATTGGCGTGCTTCAATTATAACTACCCATAATTTCCATTTTTTTTTTTTGGAGTCAAATTATTCAAATTTTCGAGGTTAAGTTTGTTTAATGATGATTATTATGCCTACATTATACAAGTTTTTTTTTTCCCCTTTTCCACTTATATGTCTAAAAATTGAAATTTGAAACCTTGTGTTTTCCAAGTTGACATTTATCTCTTTCTTCTTCTTTTATTTGATTTGATTTGATTTTTTTTTTTTGGTTTATTTGTAAGGTTATGTTAATGAGTGCCTTTAGGGTAATAATTAATAATTTATTTTAGAAAAGTTTTAATACTACTTTTATAGGAAATGAAAAAAAAATATATATATATATATATATTTTTTTTTATAAAAACTTTCTTTAAATGGATTGTTAACCATTGCGCTAAGGGTATTCGTTAGCATTTCGCTTATTAATATACTTATTTCATGTTTGATCATCAATGCAAACCACAAGTATTATATTATCATTATTTTTTATGGTACAAATTTGACAAAGCTATTAATTTCATTCATTGGGCTCAGCTAGAAGACCAAATGGATGCAGTTTATAAGCTAAAAGAGCACTATTCATAATTAATATGATTATTAACTTATAAGAACATTCCTATCTTTTTGAGGTTTATAGGAGCATTCTTATGGGTGCCCTATTTTTTGTTCATCTATTTTGCATATATATAACATAAATTCAGTGCTCTATCACCGTTGAGAATTTTGCATTTTGCTACAATAACATCTAAAAGTAAATATCTACTGTAGCATTTTATATATATATATATATATTATAAACTGATGATGCAAAATACTTTTTTTTTTAAAGATGCAATGCTCTAACATCATGATAACCAATCAAGCCAGATGTAGTGGGATCCGGAAGGTTTTTAATTCAATTTCTTCAATGAACAAGCTTATTAGTAGTTTTTGGAAAAGAACATTTGAGGGTAGAGTTACCATCAATGGTCTTCACAAAAAAAAAAAAAAAAAAAAAAAAAAAAAAAAAAAAAAGATCTGTTTTTTATGTTATTTATATGGTCTTATCAAAAGGGATTATCAAATCAATTAGCTACTTTAAGTGGGTTTATGTCTCTCAAAAAAACTAAAAAAAGTGGGTTTATAAACTTTTCTTGGTCAAAAGCTCTAGAACTTGAGGAGGTTGATGATATGTATGTTTTGACTAGCACGGAGCCTTGAAGCCATAAATGCGTCGTCTTAACTCGGCCAAAATTAAATGCACCTATTCCCAACTTTATTCAATAGATGCGATATTTCATTTTCATTTTTGGTAGGAAATGCGCGATTTCTCATACATCTTGATCTGTAGCATCATAAACAACGCCCATTAATGCGGCTTGGCAGTTTCCCATTGGAAGCCTCCTCGTCTAGCATTTTGCAAATTGTAAGATGTCCATTCAACCCATCAATTCCATAAACCCACAACCACATAGTGATTTTTGGCCCATTGATGGGTTGGATATGGGTTGGATTAAGTTCAATTGTAAATCATGTTTGAAGCTTGTTTATGTCTGGTTTGAATTGAATTATTAATTTTTTTTAAAAAAAGTTAAGTAATCCTACTCAACCACATTATTAAGAGTTTAAAAAATATATGTATTTCAAACTTGTAACTTGCTAGTATTATTTATTTTTGAAATTTGAGACTTTGTTTAAATTTGCTAGCTTGATTTATTATAATATTATGAGATTTAATTTTGATAAAAACTGAATACTCAATAGTTTGTTCAATTGTACAAATTGTAATAATTTATCTAATTAATGGACTTAAATGGTTGAATGAAAACACATTGTTAGGCGTGACAAAAATGATCTCAACCTAACAATTCAATTCAACTTGACCCAACCACAAGGGTTGAGTTAGTTTTGGAGCTATCATAGATTGAGTTGAGTTGAAAATTTCTTAAAAATGTTGTATTGAGTTAAAAATATCTCAAAAAAAAGATAAAAAGAAAAAAAAATGATTAAAATGATTTGACCTTTAACATCCTATATCTACTGACAAAAAACTCCCCCAACTCCTACATCTTTAGTATTGGTCCCTTGATTTTGTAAAAATAAACCATAACCCTAAAACTAAAGTAGTATTAAAAACCATTGTAATCTATGGTAACATACAAAATAATTAGGGTCACATATTGTAAGTGTTAGTAAATTTGAGTAAAAACACAAACTGATGTATTTAAGTTGTTCAATTTTATAGTGTCTAAGATGAATTGAAGATCTATTTTGAAGACACAAGTGAATAAGTTTGTTAGGAACTCATGGGAAGAACTCACCCTTAAAAACCGGCTTACAAGGAGAAGTTGCTTAAGAGCTTATAAACACATGGTTAAACCTACACTTAATCTATATGGGACATTAGGATAATAACATAACTCACCATTGAAAACTAATTTGCAAGGGGAGGATGCCTAAGAGCTTATAAACAAATAATTAAGTTTACACTTAAGCAATGTGAAATACTAGGATCATAAGAGCATCCACAACAGTGAAGCTAAAAATCTATTTTACCTACTCACTTTACAAAACATGCTGCAGCAGTGGATCTATTTTAGCTTTTAACACAATAAAATAATATAAACATCACAATAAAATAATATATCCACTACAATAAAATAATATTTTTTCTACAATAAACATCCATCACATCCGCATACACAACCACAGACGCCACCACATCACCACCACCACCACAACAAAGAGGAAAAAAAAAAATCAACCAAGCCTATGCCCACACCCACCACCACACCACCACCACCACCACCACCACCACAAACAAAGAAAAAAAAAAAAAAAAAATCAACTAAGCCTACACCTACACCTACCACCACAAAACCCACTCGACCCACCACCACCACGAAACCCACCCGAACTACCGACCACGAAACCCACCTGATCTACCCACCACAGCCTAGCGGCGCCCACCACAGCACACCAACGACACCGACGCCGATGAACCCAACCAACGCCGATCTACCCACCATAGCCCAGTGATGCCCACCACAGCACACCAATGACACTGACGCTGATGAACCCAACTGACGCCAATCTACCCACCACAGCCCAGCAAAGCTGATCTACCCACCACAACCCAACAACGCCGATCTACCCACTACAACCTAGTGACTATTCAACCACACCACGACAACATTGAAGATGAATCAGGTCGGCGAATGTAGACAGAGTGAGCTTGAGAGACCGAAGTTGAGAGAGTGAGCTTCCTTCATAGACGAGAGAGAGAGAGAGAGAGAGAGAGAGAGAGAGAGGCAAGGGTGAAATCATTTTTTAATCGCTGGCTGCAATAAAAAATTATTATTTTTTAGCTCTAAGCTACAGTGCACATGTATAGATACATGTGCACTGTAGCTTAGAGCTACAAAAATATAGCTATGCCTCCACTGCTAGAAAGAGATTTTTTGTGTTTTAGTGGAGTTAAAATAGCTATATAGCTCCATTGCTGTAAATGCTCTAATAAGGTCAATAATTAGCTCAGAAAAGAGGAAGATATGTTGTCTTGATTGCAGGCTCAAATGCAACCCAATTGATCGAGAAGTTTAAATGAACCTCGACACAAGTATCAACATCACTAGATTGATGGAGACACTTTTTTTTTTTTTTGCAAGTTGACTTGTAAGCCTTAAAATTTGTACACTGTGATTATGGAGTAATAAAAAAATATTTTAGAGTCATCATTAAGAGTGTAGTGACGTGGGGACGGTAGGAGATCAAAATACTAAGTGGAGAAGTTGTTACAACATTTGTGCACCTTAGATTTTGTATTAAGCTAAAGCATATTGAGGATCAAATTTCCTGTAAAGACACTTGTACCAAGACCAATTGCAATCAAAACTTGCTATGGTGAGTTAGAAATGGATTGCATATTTGTGCACTAATGAGATTCATGAGGTAGAAGAGTCCAATTGGGTTGGAGCTACACTTAGACAGTGTTGATAGGTTCTAATGTAAGTCGCCATTTTGGGATCAAATATATTGCTTATTGTTGTAACTTCCATTCTATATATATATATATATATATATATATATATATATATATTGAGTTTTTCAAGTTGGTGATAACCTTCAAACCACTTGTTGGGGGTTTTTTTATGTCAAGGTTTTCTTCATCATGACTATATCGGCATGCTAAATTTATTTTTCATTGCACTTAGAATTTGCAGTATGATTGTGCAAATTACACATTAAATTGGACCTTTACATAATTTAATAATTTAATCAACTTGGGTAATCCATTAATTCAATTAGGGTTTACATTTTCTCTTAACAAATAGTAGTAGAATAGGCATGCTATCAGAATAGGCACTCTTGTTATTCCACTACCTTTTAATGGCACCAACTATGCTTATTGAAACGTGTTTTTGACAGCATTCTTAAAGTCTCTCAATAAAAAAACCTGGCTCTGTGGAATCTGGATTGGAAAAAATCTGAAGAAGCTCTATCTTTATGGAATTCTAATCAACTTATAAGAATAGAGAGTTAAATGCGAAATTTAATGCAGTGTTAGAAGAAGTGTTTAGGAGAATTTATACTATTTTTGTGTCCAAAAGGAAGCTTGGATCATACGTGAGACAACCATGAATGTGCCAAGGCTCTGAAAAGCCCAATAATTGCTAGTGCTTGTTTGAGCCAATTCCATGCCTAATAATTGCTTATTATTTTGCAGTCTAATATAAAGTTGTTGTATAATCAAAGACTGAAGAAAAGCCCTCAACACACTTTAATCCCAAGGAATGTGCTGTTTACAATGCTGGTTATTTTGTTCCCCACTCATTTTGCTTAAAATGAGTTTTATGATGCATGCTTGATCAATGGACTCAAATGGCCATCTTGTAGCTAAAAAGCAATTTTGCACTAGGAAATTTCTTATTACTGTTTAAAATTATTATTTTACTTTATTTTTTTGCCTCTTTGCAATAAAGGTAAGGCCTTGAATTTTCCTTTACCTCTGTGAAATCACCTACTGAAAACATGTGATCCCCAAATTGTGTGGGTCTGCATGTTGTGAGAGGATAGTTTTATGGAACACTTTCATAAGATACCTTCTCCTTTGGAAATTGGAATGTTTTACAGGGACCATTGTTGTATAATAGCTTGGCCCCATTATTTTTGTTTTGTTTTTGGGTCAGACCTTGGGTGTGGTTTACAAAATCGTATCCCAGAAACACACAACTCAAAGTCGGCTTCGGGCTTCAGAGTAGTCTAGGCCTCAAAAGTTTGCTCTTTGCAGGCCTATTAGGAGATATGAGATATGCTATACTAGCTTACGGGCCTGCAAGGTATGGGTCCTATTAGCAAACCTTCCGCTTGGACTAGGACAACCATTTAATAATTTACATTTTTATAATTTGAAATTATTATATTTTTCAATCTCAACAAAATCTAGAGATATTAAGAAACTAAGTACAAAAATTTAATATTTTTATTTATTTTTGTTAGGATAAAAAGTTGACCTTTTTTTTAGTTAGATTTTTTTTGTTTTTTTATTTTTGTTAATGAAAAGCATCCAAGATTCACGTATGTTTTTGTTTGGGTGTTGTTTTTGGCATTTTTTAAAAATTTTATTTTATTTATAATCTCCTTGATGCTATTCTACTTCTTCTACTCACGGCCATACAAACTCTATGAGCTGTGAAGTCCACTCATTGGTGACAAATATGCAGCAATGTTGTGGCACTCATCCATATTAGACATGGATCACTTTATTTTTTTTCTTTTTAGTTGTCACTGTTTTGAATAATGAGTTAACTTATGATTATCCTTATTATTGGGAAGTCTTTTGAGTGTGTTAGTGTTGGAATTGGATCAGATAAGCATGGTACCTATCTATATCCATTTAATTATCCTTTGAGTTCTGTAATTCTATTAAAGACTGCATCCACCTTTTTTTCTTTCAAGTGTTGTTTTTCTTTTTTACAAATTTTATGCATGACAGTTATCAATTTTTGTTTAATCTTAAAATGTAGTTTTTTAATCCTAAAATTTAGCCACTTATTACACATCCATAATAGAAGTAAAAAAAAAAAATTTTTTAAAGTTTGCAACTAACTTTTTTTTTTTTTTATTTAAAGGAAAGGCTCTAGGAACCTTTTTTTTTTACTGGTGTTGTTGTTCTTTTACTATAAATTTTTTTAATAACAGTTATCAATTTTTGTTTAATCCAAAATTTTAGTTTTTTAGTTCTAAAAGTTAGCCTCTTACTACACATCCATAACAAAAGTTTAAAAGAGCTTAAATTTAAAATTTATCAACAATCTTTAAAACCATGAAAAGGTACGTAACCGTATGGGTGGCGAATTGGTTCCTGGCGCCAAAGATGTAGAAGGATTTAGGTCCAAAAGAGTCCAACACCATGAATTTGTAGAGAATGGGCTTGAAAACTAAGTTTCAATGGATCAAGTAACACGCACAATGGATTAAAGATAATAAGAAAGTAAAGAAAGACAAGCTCTTATGCAAAAAAATCTTTTCTTGGCTAAGTTCGAGGAGAATGGTTCCTAAATATAATTCTTTCAGACTTGGATACAATCTCAATTTTTGTTGCTATAGTGTTTTTTCTACAGATTTCCCGATCCCCCCCATACTGGAGGATCCCCTACATTACATAGCCTCTTTCCATTAATCTTGGCTCTCCATTTGTTGATTATGTAAGCCACCATTTGAGTGGTTATTCCATTAGGCGCCCTCCTCAGTCTTCTGTGAGTTGCAATAACTAATACAGCACTGTTCAGGGGTTTTTTCCACATAAATGCTGCCAAAGGGTTTGGTGAAGTGCAATAAATGTTGTAGCAGCTACCATTCCTCCAATCACGTCAGAGCTTTTCCCCTCTCTGAAGCTTTTCCTCTACAGTGTGGTTCTTCTCTGATAATGTGCCATTGGCGTGGCAATGGCTTGCCTCTTTGGTTTCACCGTCCGAGAGTATGGGCTCCTCGACATTGTATGGGGCTCCTCAGCCTAGGTATGACACGTAGCACTATTATCTTATTAAATTTCTATACCCCTAGGTGTTAAATTTTCATATAGAATTATACAAATGGTAAATATAGTTTCTGTTACAAAAGAAATTTTTAAAATAATTCTTGTAAAATTTTTACCCGAACTTATTTAATATTCCATTCCAATGCCTCCTCAATGCAATTCAATAAACTTGTGCGTATGTCAACCTGAGAAAGATAAAAGAATTAGGGTTAAACCAAGTATTTTAAAAAAAAACTTTAATCAACAAACCAAGTAGCTAGCATGCGTGTTATTAATTAAAGAGTTTACTATAAATCCACCATCAATGATTTTGAGATACTTTATTAGAGTTTGTGTTTGATTGGGAAACCAAGTAGCAAGGTAATCCCCTTAAAAAAAGTAACATAAATTCCTATAAATAAATAAAAAAAAGTCAAACCTAGTAGCATAGAGTAATCCCCTCAGGAAAAAAAAAAAAAAAAAAAAAGAGAATAAAAGTAGTGTATATTCTGAAAAAATAAAAACCAAAAAAAGAGTTTGTGTTTAATTGTAAGCCAAAACAAAAAGAAAGAATCTTTACCAATATCCTTTCTGAAGTAGCCATATCAAGCACAAATCCTCCATTTTGATATTTCTAAGTCAGCCATGGGTAACAAGCAACCATCAAACACCATTGAATTCCTAATCACATTCACCCAAAAGAAAGTACTCCTCAAACTATGAATACTTGGCAGCCATAGCAGGTAAGAGCTCAAAGAAGGTCAATGATAAATAAAAGAAAAGAATCAAAGAAAGTCAATGATAACAAAAAAAAAAAAAAAAAAAAAAAGAAAAGAGAGAGGAACTTAGAAAATATAGAACCTAAAAAGTTGTTGGAGCCTCTAATAAAGTCTGTTTAAATTGTTTAGAAACCAAATCTAAAAGAAGAAGAAGAAGAAGAAGGAACAAGGAGAGGATGTAGAGCTAAACTGAATGTTTTCAATCTGAAGAAGAATGAGAGAAACTGGCAAAGTATACGTGACTTTGTGTGTCTTAAAGTATAGGTGTTTTAATTTACATTTTTATCCCCATTAGTTGAAAATTTGTAAGTATTGTTGGAGCATTTTAATATTAATTAATTAAAATGAATAAATATTACAACATAAATGTAAAAATGTGAGAGTGAATATGGAAGATAAGGAGTTAGTGAAAATGTTTAATCCTACCTTGAATTGTGGTAATTAATGGGTTTATATGAATTGACTCAAATATTGGGTTAGATACGTGTGCAAGGGGGCAGTGAAGGGTAGAGGTGCCAAAAATAGAAATGAAGAGTCATTAACCCACTTAATGGATTATTCGTTTGGGCCCTTTCATTAGTTGGAAACTACTTATCTCACCATTAATTGTGTAACTCTAGCTCATCAGGTTAATATTTAGCAATTAATCTTGTAACACCCATTACATCAGAACAATGGACCTAATTAATCAGATTAATTTGAGTAGTAATTTTGTGAGCTCCATTAAACCTATAAATAGACTCATTCAAACCCAATCAATATAAGTGCAATATACACTAAAAAAATAGAGACGTTCTTGGCATGAAATGGTGTTCTTTCTGATGGAGTTTTGGGCTTGAACACTTTGTGTAGAGGTTGTTCTAGCCATACGGGGTGTTCTTTCTATTGGAATTTTGGGCTTGAACACTTTGTGCAGAGGTTATTTTAGCCATATGACACTTGTTAGACTGTTGTATTCTAGGGGAGACAAGTCAAAAAAGATCTGCACCGGTTATAAAATTTAGCTAATAAGTCAGAGAAGGTTTGCACAGATTATAAAGTTTGGCCAACTAAGGGCTTGAATCTCAATAAAAAAAGTTTTCTTATTACCTTTCCTTTCTTTCCTTTTTCTCTTTTTCCCCTCTGACAAGAGAGCGATTATTAATCTTATACTCCTACCTAGCCTTAGTCCAAATTGTGTTGTGTAATTTTTCTTTTTAAATTAATAATATTCCGAAGTATTATTCAGTTTCTCTTTGTGTTATTTCCATTATTATTGTGTTTGCACCAACAAGTATGATAAAGGTATTTTAGGTATCAAAATTAAGAAATTCAAACAGAAAAAACTCCTTAAATAGTAGTATAGACAAGACGGAAGCTAGTATGATTAATAAAAAAAGTTTTCTTATTACCTTTCCTTTCTTTCCTTTTTCTCTTTTTTCCCCCCTCTGACAAGGAAGTTTTTCTTATTACCTCCACATGTGGGTTTGTTGAATTCATTAATCTTATACTCCTACCTAGAATTATAATAATCTATAACTTGTTTTAACTAGAATTAGCTAGGAAAATTTAACAAAATAGAGGGAATTACGTGATGTTGTACATAGGTCATAAAATTTGGGAGAATATTAAGTGCCACACTATAGATATTATCAATATTATTAATGGTTTTAAATATGATTGATAGATTCCAAAATTATAACATTAAATTTTAGGATTTTTTGAATGAGTAGTGATGCATTGGATTATAAAGATTTAGTAAAATTTATAAATTTTTTAGGATCACAGTTGAAAAAAATGGTTCTAGGTGGCTTGTAGTTAGTTAAATAAGCAAGTGGTAGACATCTAATTTTATAGGCAAAACTCTCTTTGACCTCATATTTGAGGGAAAAATAAGATAAAATAAAATAGGAATATCTTCTTCCCAAAATTCCAATGTCAAAATCTTTTGTAATACATCATACTCTGAATTGGAAAGATTAAGATTCTTTAGAGTTCTTTTAATCTTAATTATATTATGTCAATAATCTTCTAAAAAAAACTTAAAATAATGACACCACATCAACTAACAAATGAAAATAAATTGAAATGTTTATTTCAAGTTTTTGAATTTATTTTACCTTTAAAAAACTTAGAAAACCACCCAATCCAAATTAATGCCATATAATATCATTCTTATTAACTTTTTTCTAATAACATCATTCTTCAAAGTAATCCATGACATAATCAATCTTTTATTTGACTCTATTTTTTTTTTTTAAATATTAAGAGCATTATCATTAGGTGTATCGAATGCCAAATATTTGGCATTTGATACACTTTGGCATTTGACATAGCAAATACTAAAAAACATCTCTCACGAGGCGTTCTAAATACCAAAATTTTTTACATTGATGAATAATATGCTCTCAAATTTGGAAGCGTATGATCTGGAATGGTATAATTTTAATCAGTTTTTTATTCCCTTTTCTCTGTTTGTTTGGTATTGTTAAAACTTAAAAAAGGAAATGTCGAGTCCGACTCCCCGAGCGTCTCCGGCGCCCACGTCACCTCCGTCGACCAACAACACCTCACCACCTCCACCAACTGCCTCAACTCCACCACCAGCCACTCCCTCAGCTCCATCTCCATCTAACAGCACCACCTCTCCTCCGCCACCAACATCGGCCACTCCCTCATCGCCACCACCACCAACCACTAACAACACCTCTCCCCCTCCATTGTCATCCACTCCCTCAGAAAACCACCTAACCCCTCTCTCATTACATATGAATCATTCAACACCACCACCCCACAAAACTATCAAAACAACCTCAACCACCACCGTGCCATCCTTCCTTAGCCAACTAATAGCCCTAGACACCACCCTCTCCTACCACCTCCACACCATTTCTCAACCCCTCCTTCCCCACTCCTTCCTCATCCTCCTTGAACTCTTAGCTGATTTCAGCTCCTTGTTCATCATCTCCGTCTCTCTCCTCCTCTTTCTCCACCACCTTTTCTTCACACCTCTTCCACTAGGCCTCCGCCTCGACCTCGCTCTCATTCGATTGATCAAGCCTCTTGTTCGCCGATCACGCCCTCACTACAACATAAACACCAACCCAGCTTTCTCCTACAGAAAACAGGACTCCTTCCCCAGTGGCCATGCCTCTAGGGTGTTCATTGTCGCTGTCCTTTTACACGTCTCTGCAGAAGCCATTATCGCAGCACTGGTGGAACTGAGGTCTAATAATAATGGCTTTGTTGTTAAGATGATCAGTTGGGATGAGAGTAAGGCAGTGAATTTTATTGTTGGGGTTGCTTGGTTTTGGGCACTTGCCACTTCGGTCTCTAGGGTTGTGCTTGGGAGGCATTTTTTCTTCGATGTTTTTGCCGGGGCATGCTTTGGTGTTCTTGAAGCTCTGTTTGCGTTTCACTTTCTGTGGTTCTAAAATTATATTGAGGTATAGAAATGCTAGCAGTGTCGTCTGCAATGGTCATACATACGGTTGTGCTTTTGACCAATAAACGTGTGCTACTTTGCGTTAGAATCTGTGTGCTTGCATTCTTATTTCATTGCCTTCCAGTACTTAGTGAGGTTTTGGAATAATTGTAATATTTCCTTTTTTGATCTTTATATATTTTATGCAAATCATAACACTTTCTTAATTTGTTTTAGTTCAGACTTCAAATCAAGGACAGTGACAAGTTTGTGGGTTACAAACTATCTTCAACAAGTGATTAGATGTGAAATATATTACACGGTTCTAATTATAAATTTAATACTAGCACAAAGTTGAAACCAATTAATTCCCACATAATGATGGGGAATAATCGCCATTTACTCTTACTATAGAAAATGTAAAGATTCAAGTTTATCACCCACCCAAGAAAAAAATAAATAGAGTACTTTTTTTTTTTTTTTTGGTAAACCAAAATGGGGGCGTTTATGGTTGTATTAAACCCCCGGACAGGGTGCGACGTCGTGAGATACTCGCTTATTTTTACGCGTCTGAGAGTCACCTCATTTCTGAGTACATCGTAAAGATTCAAGTTTATCACCCACCCAAGAAAAAAATAAATAGAGTACTTTTTTCTTTTTTTTTTGGTAAACCAAAATAGGGGCGTTTATGGTTGTATTAAACCCCCGGACAGGGTGCGACGTCGTGAGATACTCGCTTATTTTTACGCGTCTGAGAGTCACCTCATTTCTGAGTACACCCTTCACTAAGGATATCCACCAACAGAAGGCCGTTGGCAAGACTCGAACCCAAACCTGACAATCAGGGAAGCGAAGTCCTGACCACCTCAGCTAACCCCCGTTGGCAATAAATAGAGTACTTACTACTAAGGTTTTATGACTTTATCACCTGTATGAATTTGTGCCAACACATTGCATATGAGAGAAGCTTCGGTCAGGAGCTGGCATAAAGAGCCTTGTTTACGCCACCAATAAATAAATGCCACGTCATATTTCTATTGAAAACCCAATACACTCCAGCACACATAATTATAACTCAATTAAACTCAAAATCTTCAAACACGTATCAGGCCTGAAGAACTAAACCCATTTCATCTCCTCCTCTCCTCTCCTCTCCTCACAATCTTATATTTGCTTTGTGGGCTATATACCAAGCAACATAAAGCAAATAAAACACCCACAACAGAAAACAGAAAAGCCACAGAATAGGTAAGAAAGACTCAAATAACTAATCAATACACAGATGAGAAAAAGGCAAACCCATAATGTTAACAACAAGTATAGAGCCAAAAGAATCAAAATAACGAAGACCCATTAAGTAAGAAACAGAGAAGAATCAGGAAAAAGGGATAAACCTTGAACGACGAGGTGGAGCTCCGGTGCGGCGGCGCCAGCTCCTAACAGACATGTGCTGCAGCTTCAACAGCGGGGTGGAGGTCCGTTGGTATAAGGAGAGGAGATGGAATGGGTTTAGGCGTTGGAGCTGTTTAGTTCTTCAGGTCTGATATGTGTTTGAGATTGAGTTACAATTGTGTGTGTTGGAGTGCATTGGGTTTTTAATATAAATATGACGTGGCGTTTATTCATTGGTGGCATAAAGGAAGCTCTTTACGCCAGCTCCTGACCGAAAGTTTTCTCATTGCGTATTTGTGCAATATCATGAAGAGTGGGAACTTCTTAGAGATAGCTTGTAGATTGTCTGCGTATTAGATAGGTGAGTCGGTAGGTCATATACATAGATCTGGATGTCAAATTTTTTATTTGTTTTTAAGAAGAATCTGAAAGTCAAAATTGATCTGCAATAAGCCCGATGCAAGTGGCAATGGGGCACTTCCGCTTTTTAAGAATATTTTTATAATACCCACCGACAATATAATTTAAGTACTAGACTTTTACTAATGCAAAACATTAAAAATGTCACTAAACTACAAAATTTGTGATTACAATTTAAATCTTTTTCCAATTAGCATGAGATTTAAGAGTCTTTGCCAAATCGAATCCACACTTCCGCTTGGAAGCAAGTATCAAACTATCAACTTCATTTGGTTCTAGTTAAAATGGTAAAAAATTATTCCATAATAGTTGGTAAATTAACCGCTAAGCGCCACCTTACTCTACCTTGGTCTAAAATCTAAATATTTGTCTATTTTTGTCTATTTTGCTAAATTTTTGCGATATGGCAAGTTTGGCTGGTACATGAACAAAATATTAATAAAAAAAAATCAGTGATTCTTTTTTTTGAACTTGATCATAACTTTCATTCATTCAAAGGTAAAGAGTTATGACATAATGCTTCCAAAGCTAGAGGAGGAGATTCCCCCATCCATCGCATATTTTAAGCTATTAATTTCATCCCTTGCATATTTTTTCTTCTTAATTTGATATTTGAAATTTGGGATCTCTTTAAGCTAAGCAATTGATTCCTTCTAAATTAATGGGCTCCATGTTATGTAATGGTAATTTTGTTTCATAGCTATGTAATGGTGATGTTAAGCATACACATTACTTGATTTTGAAATGACAATTTGACAATTCTCAAAAAAAAAAAAAAAAAAAAGCCGAAGAATAAGAAATGATAATTTGATACGATATAAAACTATGTGACGATTAATATTTATACATGTGTGTGTGTGTTTTAAAAATGGATAAACAATCCAATGCAAAGACACAACTAATTTGTATTATGGGCTAATAATAATCCATAGTGGGAAATTTGAACAAGAACAAGCATCTATGTAAAAACCACATAAAAAAGTAATGT
The DNA here is from genome assembly GCA_032878915.1 of Castanopsis chinensis. Lineage (NCBI taxonomy): Eukaryota > Viridiplantae > Streptophyta > Magnoliopsida > Fagales > Fagaceae > Castanopsis > Castanopsis chinensis. Next base: position 4,150,293 of record JAVQMG010000115.1, on the reverse strand, counting down.
TATTCAAGTATATAAAAAATACTACAATTTCCCTCTCAAGAACAAGCTCTTGAAGGTGTTTTGAAACTCTGTTTTTTTCTCTATATAATTCTTACTCTAAGTCTCTCTATCATTTTTTCTAATTTTTTTTTCTATATCCCCCTCCTTCTGTCTTTCTCTCCTCTTATTCTAGCTCTACTTTCTTCTTAATGATGTGCTGTCCCTATACAGCTAGAAGGCTTACTATCCCATCTAGCTCTTTCTTCCTTACTTTCATGATGAATGGAGATTTTAGGAGTTTCTTACACTTTTCAGGCCAATCATTTATTAATAAATGCAACAGTGCTAGGCATTTGTGCCTCATTAATGTGGAGGTGACTATTGCTTTATCACGAAGCTGCAGCAGGCTTCCTCGGACAATTGTACACATTCTAGAATTATTCCTCAAGTACACTGTTCTTGTATTTTGATCTAGAGTACCTCTAACGAGGATAACATCTTGATTTGGTCTGTAATTTGAAATTTGACTCATTTGGTAAGGCATGTCTTCATAATAGGCTAGTTAGCACTAGGCCTATTTTCACCCATGACCCAATATTACTTGGGTTTAAAAACCATTTCCCGACAAAGGTGAGGCCAGTTAGCACTATGGTTCGAAATCTAATTCATTTTGGTGAGGCCTGTCTTCATAGTGGGCCTATTATCACTAGGCCTATTTTCACCCATGACCCTATGTTACTTGGGTTTAAATACCATTTCCCTACAAAGGGCATATATGCTCAAGGATTGAATTTATCTCTAATATAATCTATTTAATGAGGATGAATATTCAAATATATTTTTAGTCACATAATTTATTTAACGAGTTATATGAGTGTTTTTTTTTTTTTTGAATGATGAATTCTATTGAATCAAAGAAAGATTTCAGAGCCTAGACCATCTACTATCTCTGACTCCAAGATGTGGGCTCAAAGATTGGAGACGGGAAAGGCCCCAAAATCATTACAAAAAGGAGCCCATGCAGCAAAGCCATGAGTAGAGCAATTGGTTTGATTTACAATAGCAAAAAAAGACCAAAAATGAAAAGAGCGAGTCAATTGGTTTATATCAGTGATGAAGGTGTAAGTGTGTAACTTGTATCAGCTCAACTGCATATGCATGGCACATCAAGTTTCTAATACTCTTATAAGGCAAATCAACTGTTTTCGAGGAGCCCAACTTGAACTTTTGGTTCTCAGCCCTTAAAGTACTCGAAGCAACACTTACTGGGCTGGGCTGGGCTTGATCTATCCATAGTAAACGACGCCGTTCACATTTTTACTAGTTCTTCATCTTCCGCATCACACTGCCAGTGCCGAGTGCCAAATCCAAACCAGCACTCACAAACTGTCATGGACCCACGACAACCACCCAAAGCCGCCGCCGCCGCCGCCACAACTACCGGTAGCACAACAGTCGTCAGCCACCTAATAAGCGTAGACACAACCCTCTCTGAATACCTCCACTCCAGACTGAAACCCTTCCTCCCACACTTGCTCCTCCTCCTCCTCGAACTCTCCGCCGACTTCCGCCTCTTCTTCCCAATCTCCCTCTCCCTCCTCCTCGCCCCCAATTCTTCCACCTCCCTTTTCCTCCTCCGCCGCCCCTTCCTCTCCTCCCTCCTCCTCGGCCTCCTCCTCGACCTCGTTCTCATCGCACTCATCAAGCTCCTCTTCCGCCGATCCCGTCCCGTCTACAACAAGAACATGATCGCCGCCGTTTCCGTCGACCACTTCTCCTTCCCTAGCGGCCACGCCTCTCGCGTCTTCTTCGTCGCCTCTATCGCTCACCTCTTCGCCAACGACGACGCTAGCCTTCTCAATTTGGTGGTTTGGTTGTGGGCCGTGCTGACCTCGCTTTCTAGGGTTTTTCTCGGCCGCCATTTCGTTTTCGATGTCTTCGCCGGTGCGTCTTTGGGAGTTCTTGAAGCTCTCTTTGCTTTCCGCTTCCTCAGGTTTTACCTCTAGCATTTGCATTTCCTTCTGGTAAGAACAACAACAACAACAACAACAACAATTCTGTACTTTTCATACTACTAGTTCTCTTTTTTTAAAATTTTTATTCTTGTATTATGAAAATTCTTCCAATTTATATATTTCCAAACAAACTGTATATTTCAAAACTTGCTTGTTCGAGTTGCATTTTTTTAGTTTTACTAATGGCGACACTCATTAGCAATTGGTTATATGTGTATGTGATGTGCTTATCAAACAATACCCACTACTATACATAGTTTACAGATACACATAACAGAAATTTACAATCTTTTTACTAGTTGCTGAGCAGCTGATGTGTTTTATCACTAACACCATTTTCACTTTGGCATGGGTAGGCCAAGCTGTGAAAATGTGGATTTGTGTTTTGACCTGTAAACTTGTTGTATATGTCTTGCAATTTCATTCTCACTTCACCTCTTCCTAACTTAGGACTATCTTTGTGCAATGCCCCATGGTAGAGAAAAGAAATAAAAACTTGAACCTAATTGTATCAATGCGTATCTTTGAGGGAAGAGTATTCAGCCGAACCATGAGAAAGCCATTTAGGGGTTGATTAGAAAACTCAACAGTTATTTTGAACATCATATAGTATTGTGTGGGCTTTCAGTTGACCTAGTTCCAGCTTTTAAGGAATTTGAATATATCAAAAACTTGAGCAAGTTTTAAGCTACTATTAAGTTCAAGCCACCATCCATTCCAAATAGAAAATCTTCTACATACCTTGTGCACACAAAACTTTATGTATTAATATAATTTGTGATTTCTTGTCATAAAAATCTATCAAAAAAAGTAATTGAATTTGCTTTAGATGAGAAGAATGCACTGTGCTCCTTATATTGTTTGACTTAAATCTCTCTTTGTTTGTTATGTGTTCTATGCTTTAGCTGGAAAATGTCAATATGAATGTGTGGTTTTCTCACCTACCTCTAGATTTGATGGTATTCCATCATTGTATGAGACAATGCACTGCAGTGATGCCAGACCTCTTTTTCTTTAGAAGATTTGTCCATAAAAAGAGTATTAAGTGGTTTAGCCTTGTGGGATTTGCCTACTTGTCGTCTGAAGAGAATTCAACTTTCTTATAAGCTTCTTCATATTTTATTTTATTTTTTATATTTATTTTTATTTTTTTTTATACTTTTGCTGAGTTCTTTCCCCCAACATGTGATGCCATAGCTGCTAGAGGATCTGTGGTTTATGGGACGTAGTTTATCTGTTCTCTTAGTTCTTCTATACCTTCTATCTTGCACTTACACTCATGCTTATGGATAGACATCAGTTCAATTTAGTATAAAGATAGGGATTGTTCTCTTAAGGAGGCATTTCCAGAAGTTGACTGCATTAGTAGGGCAAGGGAGTCTCCCGTATTGGAGGTTATGTGTTTCTATGATGGGAGGCTACATTGGGATATTCAATTTTGTTGTCCAGTGCATGTTTGGGAATTAGAATATTTGGCCTTGTTTATGGACATGATTTATTCCACGGATGTGCAGGGTGTTGGTTCTGACAAAGTTTGTTGGAAGCCAGCTAAGAGTAGAGGCTTTGAGGTGTTAGGTTATTCTCATTCTTTATCCCCTACTACTATTGTATCATTTCCTTGGAAATTGCTGTGGCAATTGAATTGAAGGTTCCTCTTAGAGTAGCATTCTTTTCCTGGTCTGCCTCTTTGGGTAAGATCCTAACTACAGGCAATCTTCAGAAGAGACATATTTTACTTGATTGGTTCTATACGTGCAAAAGTGTGGGGAATCGGTGGATCATCTCCTCCTCCCTATGGCACATGAGTTGTGGAATATGGTATGGGTTATCGAGTTAGATTCTTGGCCAGGCAAGTTTAGTCGACATCACAATATAGCTATCTGGAGGTTTGTGCTGTATTGTTTGATGTGGTGTATTTAGTGGGAAAGGAATGCTAGAAGCTTTGAGGGTTGTGAACTGTCCATTCTTGAGATTAAGTCTTCTTTCTTTTGTACTCTTCTTGAATGGAGTCTAGCTTTGCCAACTTCTTGTTGTTTTTCCCTTCCTGTTTTTAATTGATCATTGTAATTTGGGCTCTTGATTATTTCCCCTATAGTACATTTCCGTTGTACTTAGGTTGGCTTTTTTATTAATAAAATTTTTTACGTTGCCTATCAAAAAAAAGAAGAAAAGATAGGGGTTATCATGATTTTAGCGTTAGCAAAAGTAGAGGATTTAGGATTGGAGATTGACTAGGCTTTAAAAAGCATGAGTTTCAGGGGCAAACAGTGTTTGAACTCCAAGATTTTTGGGCAGCAACGAAAGTGAGATATTTAAGTAAGGATTGAGGGGTTAATTGGTGGCCAAAGGTTATTAAATATATCTGGTTTTACTGTTTCTAAAGGTGTAAGGAAGAGGCGTATATTTTGGGGTTTATGGAAGTCTTGAAGAAACTGAAACTTGGATTTGTTTTGTGGTGGTTGAGTCCAGTAACGAAACTGACTTTAGAGATGTTATGTGCAACTTACTATAGGGATGGATTTTGGTGTTAATTTGAGGATTAAAGGTAGAAATGAGTGGAGAATCTGGTTGTTTGTTACAATTGGTTGCTGAGGTTTATTATTTGGAAGTAGTATAAGAAGAAGCAGTGAAGAAAAATAAAGAGAAGCTAGGCAACAGGCAACCATGTCTAGAATTTTGCATCAGCTAAAACACTTAGAAAGTTCATTGATCAAACTCTAACAGTCTTTGAAGAGTGCATGCATTTTTACTGAAACGTTTGTTTGGGGATCTTAATGCAGAAATGTGTGAAGATAAATGGTCATACCTGGTACACAAAATTCTTACTTTTGAGAGGTTTGGGAGAGGTGATTGATAGGCAGCCTTTACCTCATTCTTTTTTTGGGGAAGCTGATTTCCAAACTCAAACTTGTGACCTTTTGCTTTTTGGTGGAAGACACTTGCGATCACACCAATGCCCGACCTCAAGCAATGTGTGAAGTTACTGGCCCCAAAAAACCTTGTTCCTTTTCTCAAGGCGAAAAGGAAAAAATCCTTCCATTTTGAGCCCACAACTCATCATGGAGTACCTTCAAACTGATTTGGTGAGATTAGTGTTAAATCATCCTCCACAAGGCTCTTGATCTTCTAATTTTTTTGGTACAAAGTTAATTGGATGAGATAAGGGTTGGAGTTTAAACCACTCACAGTTGTTTTCATGTGCCACTGCATATGGTTTTTACACATAAAACACCAATCCATATAATTATCTTCTTTATATTATCAGTGGTCAAAATCTTCCACAATGTAGTACACCAATAGAAAAAAGCCACTCTAAAGAATGTCATATACTTCAGGAGCTAGATCATTTGCAAATAAACAAGTTGAAATTACCCAGAAATGGATGGAATTGGAACTAGAAAAGCTATTCAGTTTCATTATCAATTAGGTATGAGTGGGAACAAAATGAAAAAAGACTTTAATATTTGATCCTTCCTTAGCATTTATTGATTGGTGGCATGGGAAAGATCACAAGCAAAGATGTGGATGCCACTCATTAAGTTATGGTTCAATTTTAACAGTTTGCCTAATTCACGAGTTTGTCCTCCAAACTCATCAGTTGTAGGGTTTGGTGTCCTAAAATTGTCCTAGAAAAGCTATTCAGTTTCATTATCAATTAGGTATGAGTAGGAACATAATGAAAAAAGACTTTAATATTCAATCCTTCCTTAGCATTCATTGATTGGTGGCATGGGAAAGATCACAAGCAAAGACGTGGATGCCACTCATCAAGTTATGGTTCAATTTAAACGGTTTGCCTAATTCACCAATCTGTCCTCCAAACTCATCAGTTGTAGGGTTTGGTGTCTTGATTTAGCTTCACCAAAAGGCCTCATCTTTAGAAGCCCAGCTCACAGGGCATCTCTCTTGTTCTACAGCTCTAAACCCCACCTTGCTCTTATGACCTAAGAAGCATGAACATGGACACAATATGACATGAGACATAACAACATGACAATTCTTGAAACATTAGGACTCGAAATGATGGGGATACAACAATTAATATATCTTTATGTATGTTTTATAACTTATCAGCAACAAAAAAATCTTTAGTTATGTTTTATTTATTTTGAAAAAAAATGCAATCCCAATAAACAGGATCTGTATTTAATAAACACAAAAGTGTACAAGAGAAGAAACAAAAAAAGGGGAATTTTTTTTTCCAAAAAGAAAAAGAGCTAGCTAATGTCCAAAAAAATCCAAGAAATCTAGCAGCCCTCATCTTTAAAGGATGCAAATGGAGGAGTCCACTCATAAAGAGCCTTCAAGACTAAATACTTCAGCTTTGCAATGCTAGTTTCTTGGTCATCAAGACAGCTTGCATTATGTTCTGTCCAAATACCCTACATGAGATACAAAAGAATTGCTTTCCAAATTTTTCCCATACTCCTTTTTTTTTTTTTTTTGATAAGTAGTAAGTTTTATTGATATCAATTGTACCCATACTTCTTCCACCATTCCACCTCCTCCAACTCTCCAACAGTCCCAACACTGAAATTGGTATAACCCAAGGAACACCCATCAGGCTTAACATCAACATCCATAACTCCCTAGCTACAGCATAATGAAGAAACAGATGACTGACATTCTTCCCTTCTTATGTTTATTTTAGTTTTTAATAGATAGCAACTATCAAAATCTTAAAAAACATATCTAAAACCAAAGGATTTTAATTTTTTTTCTTCTCCCAACATACTATGGACACACTTGCAAAAGAGTTCTAGGCATGGCCGACATATAAACACTCTGGGATTTAAGAGTGTTCGTAGTAAGCTGGATGCCTTACATAAACCAATCATCATAAATCCCTAGGCCCCATTGTTGGAAAAGCCCGACTTCAAAACTACATGTGGAGCTTCCACTTCAGATGGATCCTCTAGGGATTGAGGTAGGCCTAGCCCAAGCTGGGGCAATTAAGGTTGTTGTACACGAGAAAAGAATGAGAAAAGTGATGTTTCCAGCTTCACATCTTTGTTATTAAAAAATAATAATAACAATTATGAAAGGGACATCTAAGAATTTAGAGGCCTTACAACACTTATTGTTTTTTGTTGCTGTTGAGATTAGTAATAAGTTAATCACCTGGTGGGTCTTGATTTTTTGAACTCATGACATTACCCTCTATCTTGCACTTATTACAAGGGGAAGAGGTGTCATTTAAGCTATATCTAATTGACTTATAGGTCCTACTCTTGATTCTGATTGGGTTATTTGTTTCAAACATAGATTCTTATTAGATTTTGTGGACTGATTATATTTTGTCTTTTGTCATAGGATCTCTTTTCTTGTATTGTCATAATCAAGTTATATGGTGCTCCCTTCCCTTTTCTATAATGAGATACTTAATTAGACCCCAAGCTAAAGGCTATGCATTATTACAGTCAAACTAACCTACTACTAGACTATGACTCTTGGCAGGGCAAAGCTCAATTTAAAGTTAGGACCATGAACTTTGACTGTAGCCCATTTTAGCAGTCGATTTACCAAATTACTCTTTATTTAAAAAAAAAAAAAGAAAAAAAAAAAAGAAAAGAAGAAGAAGCCAAACCTTATTGTTTGATGTGGTGTATTTGGAAGGAAAGAAATAGTTGGTATTTTGAAGACAATGAGCATTCTATGCCTGATCTCAAACTTCTATTTTTCAGAACCTTATTGGACTGGTTCTCAATGTGGAGAAACCAATTTTTTTCTTCAATTTTGGATTTACTTGATTTATGTAATTTTTGTATTTGATATGTTACACCTTTGTATACTCCCTGTGTACTTGGGTGTCTCTTTTTTTTAATATCAATAAATCTTTATTACTTATCCCAAAAAAAAAGCCAAACCTTTGGATAATGCCCTTTATAATTTAACTTGGAGACTTCCTCTTTGAACCAGAAAAAATTGGTGTGGGATCACTAGCTTTGGGGATTCCAGAGGGTAGTTCTCCATTAATTTCATTGATGTAGCATGAGATAAAATGAGAATTTGAAGATGTTGACCGCTTGATTTTTTTACTAGTGGCACTTTGTTTACTGATTATTTTCATATTATTATTTTATTTTGTCAATGGGGTGGAGGGTTAAGTCATGAGTCCAATCTTGCCAGGTATTTGAGCAGTGTCTTGAGCCATCAAAAATAGAAATTAAAAAAAGAAAAAAAAAAAAAGATAGAAAATGGTTTTATTGTTCAAAAGATATTGCTTAGATTGCAAAACAGGCGGGTGGAAATTACAAAGCATAGTTTCTGTATGTAAATGCAGTGAGTTTTTAAAATAAACCAAGGTGAAAGCCATATGCTTTGGAGTGTGATGGTGAGGAAACCTTTTGTTAGGAACTTAGAGGTTTCTAATGGGGATGGGTATGAGTTGCAGGGGAATTGTAGGAGAATTGACTTAATTTGAAGTAGTCATTCTCCATATAGAAAGAGAAAGAGAAAGAGAAAGATTGAGAGATAGAGATGCACTAATGCGCTAAGAAATTGGTTTATTCTTCAATGTTAGAAATGTGATTACAAGTAGATATTTATAAAACCATAAAACTATTCTATATAGGCCTACATAGCATTATCCTAATGGTCCTATTATTCTCCATATACATTAATAATTCTAACATATGTTAAATGTGATTAACATGCTTGAAATGGTAACTAATTAACTAAATACATTCTATACCCAAATGTAGGTTCCTAACACTTTCAGATCATCTAGAAAGCTTATATATGTTGAAGATGTCAAAGTTTGGCAAAAGTGATGCTTTAAAATATGTTATTTCGAATTTGGGGTTCATTCAATTATCCCCAAATGAATACTGAACTTTACGTCTAGCTATTTGCCATTTCTTCTGCCATGTTCTTTAGTCTAATGACCACACAATTCATACATAAATGGTTCCTATGATCTTTGCAAATGTGCCAGAAAAAAGCTGGATTTTTCTGACAGGGGCAGCAAGGAATTCTTCTATCCCACGTGAATATCTGCTGCTGTCGGTCTTCTTTCCTAGATCACAATGTTGAAAGGCTGAAAAGAATGCAGTACGGTGCTTTCAATTCCTAACAGTCCCTGATTAGATTGGAGTTGATTTAATGCTCCGTTATCTGTTATTAACTCTGCTCTGGCAGTCTAGGTTGATCATCCATCTCACTCAGCTTCCCATGCAGAAAATAATTGAAAGGAAAGGAATTACAGGGAGTATTAGGGGATTAAAACTTCTCCTTCTAAACCATAAGAAGTATACATGAACTCATTATAGTACTGTTTTAAAGTTTGGTTAAAGAAAAACTGATTAGCAAAACCTACTTGAGTGTAATCATGGTACTTTTCTATGTTCTGTTGACTTACTATTTATTTGCTTGATTTGTTAATAAGGTTGGTTATCCCCAAGTTGATGTAAGAATTAAAGGAAAAACAAAAGTAGTAATCATGTTAAAACATCTGTATTACTCAATGTGATATGCTTTATCCGATAAGGTTGTTGGTTGACTGATTGATTGATCCTGTGCCTTTCTTTTATTTTAGAAAAGATATCAGATTATATTAGACTGATGGTTCTCGTACAATTTGCTGGTTGAATCATGGCTGTTCTATAATCATGGTAATGTGAATCACGCCAAGGAGCTAATACCCTCTTTGAGTTTATTGACTTGACATGCACGTGGGCCGAACACTTTGTTAGTACTGAAAGATTAAATCCCACCCCCATATTTATCCCTTTAAAAAAGGGATTTCCCATTTAGACTATTGCAAACTTTTGATTGTTGTTTTTTACATCCTTTTCTTATTGATGTTACTAAGAAAGATACAAATGCATGCTTAATCAAGAATAGGTGTACTGTCCTTTGAAATTGCATGTGCCAAAGGTCTTGGTCCTTGGTACTTGTTGATTGTAATAATAATTTAGGTTATAGTCTACAACCACTTACGCTGGGGTCCTACCATGAATACTAAAGGTTGAATCTGTGTTCTGTTCAGAAAAGACCATGAAGTAATTTTGTATGAACTATGGAGTATGGACTAATGGACCTGCAGTTGGAACATGTCAATTCTGTGGGACACATCACACTTGCATGCTTGCCTTTTGATTTTCTCATTTCATGATTGTTAATTGGATCCAGAAATGCCAGCTTTCTAGAAAAATTAGCACAAACCTTTATGGAATACAGAATGGCTTTAATAGTTCAACAGGAGTAACCAATCATTGAAGCCTCGTGAGATTAAGCATGTGTAGAGGTAAGATTAGCTTTAAAATGGCTGACCAAACTTTTTTGGAATACAGAATAGATTTTCTCTAATTTAAACTCACTCCAGTACCAGTAGTCACGGGCTAGAGCCTGCCCCGTCATTCTCATTCTCTGATTAATTTCACATCGTAACTAAAGAGGCAATATGTTAAGTGTAAACCACCCAAACATAACTGGATTCTTTGAGTCTGTCCTTTGTCTATAATTATGGATGAGATAAGCAATAAGCATGCATAGTGTCATGTTTCCAATTTTTAAGGCTCTCTCCTCTCCTCTCCTCTCGTTTACGTAGGAAGAAATTCCTCGTACTCCCGTATTTAATTTCGGAGACAACGTTCTTGTCCTTAATGCAGAAGAACAGATCTCGGTGTATCGGTGATGGATCAAAGAAAATGCCATGTATAATACAGTTTGCTGTCACGACTAACTGAACAATGCTTACATCAGAATGTATTCTTAGCCTACTTGTTTACACTTCTTTCCCATCATAATTTGGCCAAATTTTAATGATCCGCTATAACTTATTTTAAGATTCCTACCCTTTTCAATTCTCTAATTGAATTCATTTGCTTGCTTATAATTGAAACAAGTAATGCTAACGGTACACCAATTCCTATACTCAAATTCACATCATGCTTACATGCCACCTTTTGATTAGATTTTAGCTTGAGAGTACTGAAATTGACCAAAAGTAAACACACATGCAAAAGTGTCAATTTAGGTGTGCTCTTAACATTACTCAAAAGTGTTAACAGTATGTTCACGATCACTAAGACTAATGCGGTGAGTTGTAATGCACTAATATGTGTAGCTAGGTTTATGTGTGGACTGTGGACTGTTGGCTGTGGACCAACCAAGCCTAGATCATGACCTGAGCGAGTATTGGACTAAGTTTAGTCTCATCAATTATGACCACCTAATAGTTTTGCTCATTTCTGATTCTGAGGTGGAAAGCCTGCTATGACCAAAAGTACCTATATATTACTATGAACTCCTTGTGATAAGCTGATAGCTACTTACTAGATTGAGGAGCGTGAGTATCACAATTATTTTTGATTGCATTGAGAAGTCGTGGGGGCACTGGCCAATGGCCATGGTAAAATTTAAAAGCTGATTTAAGACAGGTGCTCAACAACTCAGAGTTTTGGTACCTTCTTAATACGAACACTGAGCCAAATTGGATTTTCGAATGTTGAGGAGTGGAATTGTTTATTTTATATGCGTATCTATTTCACTAGTGTTTCCAATGAATCATTGCCATATACACAGAATATCTGGGCAGAAGGATTAATTTAGAGAGGAGAAACATTGACACTGCATTGAAGATTTATAAGAGAGATATAAAGACATACATTGCGCATGAATCATTTGAACCTCTATCATCATCATATCTCCCATCAATTATTATGTTTTTCCATAATTTATTTTCCTGAGCTAACTTGTCAAAAGGTTTTCCTAGAGAGAGAGAGAGAGAGAGAGAGAGAGAGAGAGAGAGAGAGAGAGAGAGAGAGAGAGAGGCTTAGTAAAGAGTCTAATGTCACAACAATAATAAAACATATGGAAAAGCTTTTTGGAAGTTGGAAAACCAGGGGATCGAGTTTATGATCAAGTGCAGTGCAACACAAGAAAATGGATCACTTTTTATGTGGAATAATAGAAAGATAGATGCATGGATGGCATTAGTTAATCCATTATTCCAACATATATCAGTCTAAAGATATACAAGATAAGGTTTTTGAGAGGGGAAAAGGAAAACAAAAACTAAAACGAAAGATGAAAACCCATTTCGGAGGCATTAATTATTTAATAAGACTTGTTTGTCCGTGTCACTTTACTCCATTCTTCAAACAATTTACAAGCCATTTGTTGCTTGCCAAAAAACATTAACATTATATTATCCAATTTTCCATTGATGCAATGAACTTAAGATGTGCAGTATGCGTTTCACTTTTGGAATTTTCCAGTATAAAACCCTCGCTTACTTTTGTTTATGTGTTTTATATATAAAAAATTGCGACAAGTATTTATTCTAGGCAGTTACCGACACACCTATCTCAACCAATTGAAAGTTTTTTTTTTCTCGGAAAAAGATAGATTGCAAGTTGATGAGTAATTTGCAAGTAAAATCTCTTTTCAAGAGATTTTGTGTGAGGAAATAGTACTGTTGCAATAAATTTTGTTGTTCATTCATAATTACATATTGAAAGAAAAATAATAGCTTGAAACTTAAAAAAAAAAAAAAAAAATAATAATAATAATAGCATGACCCCTGCGACAAGCCATTAGCTGTCAGATTCAAAGGTCAAGCTTCTCTGTGTCAGATTCAGAGAAAACTACAAGATGCATGTGACAGAAATATTTAAGCAATCTATTTACGTCTTATTTTCTTGATGAATATCAAGTTGTAAAATTCAATCAGCTCAATTCGATCGTTTCCTTCTTTTGCCCAAAAGAAAACAAACAGATGAGTTCTTTAATTTTAACTATCAATGCCTTCGGTATAACAAATATTTTTTTTTTAAAAATAACAAAAGAGCTTTATTATTCAAAAATTTTTACCAGTTGAATTATCTAATAAAACTCACGATCAAACCTATATTTTCATTAGAGGTTTTTCTTTTTAGTAAAAAAATTGTAGTTGAGTTCAATTTACTCTTTCTCCCTCTATTTATTTGTGATGTTTTAGATTATTTAAGACATTAATGACTAATTTTTCATATATATATATATATATATTCGTAAATTTGATTTTATTTCCTAAATGTTGTTACTTTGTATGGAACACAGTCAGATTTATATTTTCTCCTAGTTTTGTACTTGAATTCATCCTGTTCAAAGGAGAAAGTATCATTATTTTCCATCAACTATATATTGAAAGATTGCTGATGACTAGCTAATAGACAATGTAAATTAAGCAATGTACTTCAGAGACATGACCAACTACCTTTCTGATCCTACAATTCTTAGTTACCTCACATTTATAGATGCGCAGGAACTATATAGTACACTTCTAACTATCATAATAAAACTCAGATGGAATAAGATAAAGATACCTGCATGCCTCCCTCATATGGTGCAAATTGATTGGACTCATGAATTATTGCTTTCAAGTTGCAACAATAAAAGACCCAAGCAACAATATATTGCTCCAAACACGATTTAAGGACATAATGATTTTTTTTACTTTGTGTGGCTTCTTAACCTGGCAATGTGATTAGCAACAGTCACAAACAAGAATGGAAGAAGAAATACCATGATTTTCCATTCACACAGGAACATTCCAGTCAAATATTGTAGGGCTATGTCGCCATGTATAGGAGTGTCATGCACAACTATATATAATTAGAAAATTTTGGAATATATAATGGTCTAAAATCAAAGCTGGCCACACTAAAGCCTACAAAAGTTGAAACCTGTCACCAACAAGGAAATTGAATCTACTGTGTACAAAGATTGTACCCACTTCAAATATTTTTGCCTCGAAAGAAAGATAGCTAGTATGGGCAGGCACATGCTTTGCTGGTGAGAAACATTTTGATATATAAGATATAAAATAAAAAAATTTTGATGTGATTGCTGAGCATTGGAGTGTATTGCTCCATCCATGGAGGACATAAGCAGCAGTGGGGACCTGTTGCTAGTGCTTCAATGAGTTGTTTCCCAACTGGAAGTATGGTTATCTCCATGGAGAGAAATTGTTCATTGCCTGGTACTTGAGAAACATGGATTTGATTGCCCCGGCCCTGTTGTTGCTTTCTTTCCAATTCCAACCCTTAACCTACCGTCACGGTTATTTCATGCCATAATTCATTATTTTTCATCAACTTATTTTTTTTATCTGTATTTTTCGTCAACTTTATACACCACATTGGATGCCCCACCTCATAAAATCCAAACTTGGTGGCTTATGTCTTGAACTTTATATATCTTCACAAAGTTAAGAGCTTAACTCCATTAATGCATGTGCACCTCAGAATGTAGTACCTTGATTTGCTTCTATCACAATTTTTTATGTTTCTGCAAGTTTTCAGCGCCGCTGATCTCTTGTGTTAGCTGTATCAGTCGGACGAGGGAGTGGGACAGACCATGCCTGTCCATTAAAAAAGAAGCAACAAACACTAGAAAATATCAAAATAAAGAAGTTTGTACTTCAATAATCAAGCAGGAAGTATACTTGAAATTGAAAAACTCAATTTTATGATTAGGATTTTAATCAGTTGATCCAATAATGTAAAGAGTATCACGTAATTTAAAATTTTAAATGAAGTCACTTGAATACACTTAACAAATTTAAAATATTTGATTTTTTAACACATCAAGCAGTGGGAGGTTGGAAACTAAAACTCTATTAGATCAACTAAAGAGAGAGCTTAAGATCATTATAAATGAACTACGGTCCAGCAACTGTTGGATATTGACATCTCGAGTAGATATGATCATGGTTTTTTGTGAACTAGAGGTCCTGTGTGGTCCATGATATCCATGGCTGTACTAAGAAATCTATATCGTGGTAACTAGGTTGAAGGATCAGACTGTCTCAATATGAAAGTCAGCATTTTGTTATGTCCTCTAGTCCAACAAAATGCTGCTATGAATTATTATTATGTCCAATAGAAGCATTTCTTAGTTCCTCCCTTAGTTTATATATTGGTAATCATATATTTAATTAGCTTGATTCCATCAGATTCTGACCTCAGTTCTAGCTGTTGATTTGCGAGAATACAAAATGAAAAAGAAAAGAACAAGAACTATCCCCCGAGTACAAACTACAAAGTGTACAACCCACATGAGTAATACTACCTTTCTGTTTTTTTGTTTTTGTTCTTGTTTTTGTTTTTGTTTTTATGAAGAATTCAAATTACTAACTCTCCCCATTTTTTTATGCTTTCATGTCTCCTGCTTGAGACATCACTTGCCAGCATGATTATATACAATACTCAACATATCATGCATAAAGCTTTCTTTAATTATGCGTATCATTTTAATAATGAAGTGTACACTCTCCCATATAACTTGGAAATGATGCTCCCATACTTGGTGCTTCCAAGTGTACCAACAAAAGCTATTCTCATTTAGTTGAAACCAATAATCCTAATAAAGAAGACGTCCATTCAGTCCACTTTTAGAAAGGTCACGTACTCACATAGAAACTCGAAGAAAAAGAAAGATAAAGGTAATTTACAAATTACAACTAAGCTTAAACCCTTGAATGCTACATTAATAAAAAAAAAAAAAAAAATCCCAAATGAATACAAATGGTGCACTACTTTTCTGATGAAGACGCAATCCTTTTCCTTATCACCGAGACTAATTTATATAGTTAATACTAAAATATGAAACAAAAAATAATTATCACCGTGTTGGATTTCCTACAAAGTTTTCTGATACCAAAAAGTATCCAGACCAAATAACTTTTTTACACAGTTTGCTACGTTGCAATCGCTCATGGATTCGTTAACTATTTGCTTCAATAAGGCTGTGGCTTTAATAGTTCACCGCAATGACCTTGCCACCATAAAACTTCTACATTTTGGGCTGTCTAGCATCTTTGAAATTGATTTTTGGGGTGGAGATTATTCTAAAGGGAGAAATCTTGATAACGATAAATAGTGTTGTACTTACCATGTGCTATATATATGCATGCAATAAATGTGTTATATTGTCTGTGTTTCTTTAATATATGCATTGCAACCAATTACGCCTTGCGTCATGAAACCTTTTGTGGGGCTCTTTCTTTCTTTCTTTATTTTTTCTCCCTTTGATAATCCTAATTTTTAGATTCCATTTTATCTTATTAGAAGAGTACAAAGATAAGGTAAGGAAAAAGCGATTGAAAATAAAGCGTTCTTTCTTTTCTCATATTTTTTGTAAAGTTGAAATGGTAGAGATATTCTTAATATCTATAAGCTTGCTACTAAATTAGCTTATATTAATGAGTTGAATTGTTTATTTGTTGAAAATTAACAAAGTATATAGTTCTAAGAAAAATATATATATATATATATATACATAGACAAATAACTTAATAATGAGGGCATTAATTCTCACATGTATGTTCTTTATTATACATCTTAGGTTCCATGTACACATATATACACTTAGATTAAATTATAGTAGAATTTCTATTTTGTATAAAAAAAAAAAATTATATGCATATTGAAAGGTACTACGTCCACAATATTTTTACAACATTTTCATGACAAATCATAGGTAGTTAGTTATTATTGGTTCAAATTTGAATTTGACATTAAGATTACTTTTTTATCCCAACAATAACAACCAGTAATAACTTACCACTTAAGATTTGTTATAAAAATATTGTGAAAATGTTGTGGATATATCATTTTTCATACACATTAATAATTTTTTGTTTTAAATGTGAAAATTAATATTAATTAAATATAGATGATTTTATTACATTTATGGAGGGTACATCAATAAGTGTTTGAGAAAAATTTCTCTAATAAATAACAGAAAAATAGAAAGGCATATTAACTAACAAGTTGCAGTTTTTTCAACCCAAAAAAAAAAAAAAAAAAAATTAACAAGTTGCAGCTAGCTTCCATTACCAGTAATGAGTGCATTAATACACGACACTCTGGTTGAGGGAGAGAGAGAGAGAGAGAGATCTATGGTGATTTCACATCATTATTCAACCCTTGTGTTAAGGCGTCCTCCTCTCCTTTAAACACATGACCACGTGGATCCCCACCTCTATCAGCCTCAAAACCCCACAAGTTTCACTATTTAGACCAATATTTTACATTCTAGATAGTATAAAACAAGCATATGCCCATCTCAATCAGTGCAAGTTGCCTTCCAAGAGAATGAAGAAAAAGACTAATTTATAAAAGTTGCAAAGATAAGTAGGAAAAAAAAAAGTCGATAAAAAAAATTTTGATTTAGTTTTATATGGTTGCGAAGTGAGACTTAGTGTTCCCCCACGCTTAAAGAAACTAACTTTGCCTTTTGAAGATGATGGTTCAGAAGCGACTTGTGATTGGTACTATCTTAAGCTTCAGTAGGGCCACTTAATATAGGGTATTAACACACTCTTAATACAGACACATGGCTAGAAGATAACAAGGATAGTTTTGGTCTCACAAAGAGATGACACCATTATTGTTAAGGGGTATACGTCAGTTAAGTGTTGCGATTTTATTTGCTTTTTTTGATTGATATGTATTAAATTGAACTGCATGATTGATTCTGTGATTCGTGGGATTATTCATATAAGACATGCAATCAATTTTTGTATTTTTTTTTGTGGTGCAAATTAATTGTAAGATATAAACTACATCTAATATATATAACTTTATGAAATGTTGTATAATTGAACAATAAGACGACCTCTTAACATATTTTATCCGAAACTGTTGTGTTTAATAGTTTTTAAAATTAAAAAGACATAAATTTAGATATTTTAAGAAGAGATAGTTTTTAATCTCATTTCATCTTGTTAAATGAGTATGATACACATATAGAGGTCAAATAAATTAATGGTAGGTTTGACAAAATGTTGATCTAAAGAAAAGTTATAAAGATTGCAATATTAAATTTTCAATATATTTAACTTGAAACTTACCTTTTTTTGTTAATAATTAATATTAGACGAAAACCGTGCTATCTACTTACCTCCTTAAACCCACTTCAATCTGTTTTGAACTTGGGGCTTTCTGAATGAGTTATGCAACCAATAGTCCCTGATTCCCTGAATAGTAATGCACCCAATTATTTTATTTTTTTAATTTTTGGTTCTTTGATTAGATATAAAACTAGTACTACTTTTATTCCCATTCCATTGCTATGCACTTACAGTTTTTGATCAATTGAATCAATTTTTTTTTTAATTTTAATTATTAATTAATAGTAAGAATTAAATCATCAAATCATATACTCTTTACCAATCAATGCCGGCCTATATCAAAATGTTTATACGTGGAAATTTGTCATTCAATGGAAACAGTACTTCGTTTTCCATAAAGCATCATCAATTCATCATGTACTTTTTAATCACCCAGAGAGAGAGACCCTTTTTCCACTTAAGCATATGACAGGTATATTCCTCATTACGGATTGCGGCTGTAAATCATGTAACTCATTCCATCAAAAAAATAAAAAAAATCTTGTAACTCATCGTCTAGCGTGGGGAAATGACTTACCTGAGGTGGTGCTCATAGCCACAAAATTATAACTTTGATGTGATTGATAGAGAAGAAGTAGTAGATCCTATATGTGAAAGTAATTATCTACCACTTACAGTCAATTACTTCAACAAGTTGTAACTAATGATATAGTCTTGGAAGAACTTGATAGACAAAAGAAGTACACAACAAAGTTCAAATGTGTAAATTTAATAACTTAGGCTGCCCTCTGAAAATGTTTCGATAAAATAATTTGTTTTTTAGCGTTTAATTGTGTTTCTAAAAATTCTCTAAAAAATATGTTGAAGTGTTTGGCATGTATGGAAAACTTTTAAAAATTGAACACAAAATTCATCATACCAACAAGGGAACTCGATTAGAGAGTCACAACGGTTGAGACGGCAGCTGAGAGTTTTAATCTGGCTATAGATTTGTTGCAGCAGCAGGGGTGCTCAATCTGTGCTAGCTTTTTCCTACACTCAGAGAGAGAGAGAGAGAGATGAGTTTGTCGCTCATTTTAGAGGGTCCTCGTTGGTCATGGCTAGGCCACAAAGGGTTGTCACCAATCATGGTGGGTTGTGGTGGTGGGTAGTTGACTCAAAGTGAGTTGCGTTTGGGGAGGGAATAAGATCAATTTGTCTTTAAGGGGCATAAACCATTTTACGTTGCATGAGGCAAAATGTAATGATTAGCCTGAAAAAAGTTTCGGTTTGACCAACATTTTCATCCACATAAAACACATAAAATTGAGGAAATAACTTCTGTTCCTTCTCTCAAGGTCTCCTAAATGCAAAAAAAAGTGGTTCTCTCCATTTGCTTAAAATAGAGATAATGTATTTCACAGTCAACATTTTATTTATTGAATATGATATGATATGAGAATGATAAAATTTTAAGTGACGTAGTATTGGTCTCTCTCTCTCTCTCTCTCTCTTCTCTATTGGTTTTGCTCTTTTGTATTGATTGTTAAAAAAATTTTAACAACAACATTTTTGTCTAGTTCCCAAGAAAAAAAAAATCACACAGCCCAGTCCAGTGTTAGTTTGTATGCTTTTCCCTTTGAAATCTTACAATGACTAGATTTATAATTCCAATATTTAGTTTCTCAAGTGATTCCATCCAAACAAAACATACTTCTACCAAAACCTAATATATCCCTAACCTCCTGGTGCCTTTCTTTTTTCTTTTTTATTTTCTTTTTCTAAGAATACAAAAGGGTGCTATTCCTTGTGTATTCCATTGTGAAAGTTCATATTCACTCTTTTTTCTTTTTTTGTAAAAGTTCATTGTGCGTTGCTCAAACTGGTGGTTTTTTCCCCCTCTCATTCTTAGTCTTTAAACTTCATATTTTTATCTCTCTCTCTCTCTCTCCTCATCATCATCATGATCTCCCCCACCCCTTAAATTTAATCTTTTTCTCATCATCATAAAAAATTTTCCTCATATTCATAGCTATATATTTTTCTCTCATTGTCATCATCACAAAATTTTCTCCTAGTTTACTTTTTCTCTTTTAACTTTTGGAGTTAGGTGCCTGATAAGTTGTAACAACATCGATCAGTTTCTATAATGTTATACTCATACCTACAATTATTGTAATGGAGTTCTTTTTATTAAAATCATACCAAAATCGACTATTGTATGAAATTTTAAATTGAAAAATATACGCATAGCCTTCTTAATTTATGTATATTAAGTCTTGAAAACTTGAAAAGTGTTAAGGATTTACGTCCCACTTACGCTGAATAACCAATTTTTTGGCTAAGTTGATTATTAATTCAATAGTGCATAGATCCTAATTGATAAACACATTCACCATTCCACATAAGTATAGGAAAGACGCACGATATGGTAATGCAGGAAAAGCCAATAGAAAAACTGCTTCATAGTAAAAACCACTGCGAGAGCTTAACTTATAGACCTTAAATGCAAAACGAATCAACCGTGTAGAAATGAAGTTCATATAAATAGAATAACTCTACTTTAATTTGCTACCTTTGTAGTACTTATAGACGTAATCATGCACAGCTCTAAATCTACAAACTCTTCTACTAGTGACCTTCGTTGCACATGAATTCTCCATTCAAGACTTCAAGTACCCACTTGAAGAATCACAATAGCAACTATGATGTAACCAAACTGCAACAACTTTGTCCTGATCACTGGATCTTCAAAAACTTGAACTTGGAACACTAGTTGATGCTTCAAGAGATTTTGAAACAACCCCTATGCTTGTGTACAATACACGGCTCTCCAAAATTCTTGGATAACATACCCTAGGATTGCTTTTATACCTTGGTTTGAAAACCATGAAACCATAGTTCATGATGGCTGGTTGAAACATATTAGAAAAATTAATCTGCACGAATCTCGATGAGTCGAGATAAGCCAAGCTCAATTGGTCGAGTAGGGATCAAATTGGAGTTGAAATTCCCAAAACTCTGATCTTTTTAATGCTTGAACCTGACTTATTTTGAACTTGAAATAGACTTCAAATAAACTCAAGACACACAAAGATTCCTAATAATTGTATGGTCACGGTTTGCCAACAGGGGTGGAGCCAGGAATTTTGGTTTGGGGGGGCCAAGTTGCAACTCTAATATATTTATCAAGACAACCCCCACATACACATACACACACTTTTTTATTTGATTAGTTATATATATACACACACCAAATAACAACAAAAAGAACTTAGTAATTTCAATCAAAATTATGTTTGGTGGCGATCTTTCATAAAATAAAATCCATTTTTACTATTTTTATAGTGAAATTCTTAAAAAATTTCATTTTTGATACAAATTATCAAATTTTATACCAAAGAAAGTAAAAAATCTTTCAATTGAACTAATGAAGTTTTCAAAAACATAAATGATCCAAAACTTGGAAGAATAAGTTAGGCTTTAAACATATTTGAAGCTATCTTGCTCTAACCCATTATGTAGTAACTAAAAGGACATTTCATGTGTAGTTTTAGTGAGATTATTTTTTTAATGAGACAATGACTTGTTAATTGTCACATAACTGGTTGAAAAAGATATAGATTCAAATATGTTTGGTGCCAAACTTTATCAAATATTTAACAGATATAATAACATATTTTAAAATAAAAAATAGAATTGTGAAAAATAATATTATGTTTCTATAATTGTTAGACAATTTTTTTTTTTTTTTTAAAAGCATCATTGGACTAAATCAAATATTTGGAGGGGCCAACTCTTATTTTTGTAGACTAAATTTTGAAAACATTAAAATAATTATATATATTTAAAAAAATTTCAAAATTTTGGCGGGGGACATGGCCCTCCACCCTTACACATAGCTACGGCCCTGTTTGCCAAACTAGTCCTATGAACTCAACAACCTTTCCCTTTGGAAATCCATGACAATATCCAATACAAAAGATAACCCAATTACGTAGTTAGCCTAAACACATAATACAATACTAACCTACTACACTTCAACCTGAGAAACTGTAAGAATAATGTTGAATGTCTTGATCATAAGTTACATGTCTTACCAAGACCGCCAAAGAGCACATTACATGCATGTGTGAAAACAAGACAAAATACAAACAAAGGCATAACAAAAAAAAACTCGCCCTAACAACAAGAATAGGAAAAAAAAAATCTCCTCCCAAAAAATAATGAGCACAAAGCTCCTCCTCAACACACTCAGTCCCCATTTTTGCCACTATTATCAAATGGATCACTCATCATCATCATCTTTATCCTCTCCAGCAACAACAGAATAAGTAAATGCACTATCCCCTGGGTGGTAGAATGACTAGAATCTCTTATTCAACCAGCTTACAGTGACGTGTAAGTCGTAAATATCATCACCATCTCGATATAAAAGCTAACCATGAGTAGCCTGTGTCCATAATAGATTGCAAAAAAGTCATGATCGAGTGAGGAGATGGCTTAGCAATTAGCATAATTTCAAATAGCTTCTACATTAGTAGCCTTAAAAGCTTTATTTTCGGCTTGCTGTTGTTAAATTACTAATTCTTCCAAAAATTTAAATTATTAAAAATGATAAATTTAATAATTTAGTCACATAATTTTAACAGTCTTCCTCATATATGGGTTCAAACTCCATTTTAATAGGTGAATCTTAACAAGTAAGATTTTTAAACAAGATGAGACAAGAAACTTTTGGGACAATCGAAAATTTAACTTGTTATCAGAACAAAAAATCTTGAGTTAAATTTGTGTCTTAGTTTGGTGCGGTCTTCTTGAAATTTTAAAACAAGAAATAAATAACTACATTGATTGATCTTTCAATTTCCTTAAAAACCTCTAACTACTGGCCCATGCGTCGTCGACAACTGCCTCCAATAGTGTGGTAAGTTTGGCACCGGTCCGATTTCTCAATTATAGTCAAAACTTGTATGGGCATATCACATAAACCAAATACTCCTAAATTATTATTATATTTTTAATCATTTCTCTTCTCATTTGTCTCCTCCCTTTCCTTTCCCTTTCCTCCCTTATGTGTTTGGTCAAGAAAATGTTGATTAATAGAGAACCAATAATAGGGTTTTTGAGTTTTACAGGCAACATTATTATTTAAAGGGAAAAGTTAATGAATGTCCTTAAGACATTTGTTAGTGAACCATTTGAGAAAAAAATTTATGAAGGAAAAAAAATAGTAACTTTTTTTTTCATAAAATAGTTTGTAAAGACATAATTTACACCCAAACCCAAAAATAAGAATGGGATAGGCCCAAAAAACCCAATACAATGAATTTGTAGATAGTGGGCTTGAAACCTAGATTCTAGTGACGTTAAATAACAAAGATGATGAGATAGATCGCAACATCGTATAAATGGGATACTCTTTATAATAAAAATTGTCCTCGGATTCAAGCCGAGGAAGTTGGATCCTGTATTTCTCTTTCTTAAAGGCAGATTACAGATATTGATCTTAATGTTTACAGTATTTGTTCTCTTTCATTTTTCTCCGATCCCCCTTCCTGCAAGTCTTCTCTTTCCTTTATATCATCTTTTTTTCTTCCTTTCTCCATCTTTCACGTATGGATCAGATCACTAGTTTGAATACTTGTCCCATCAACTCATCCCTGAATTCTTTGGAGATATCTGTAAGGCTAAAACTTGATGCTCAAGCGTCACTTCCCCATTAATGCGGCCAAATGTTTAGCTGCAGGGTATTTAATGCAGTGGTAACAGCTTTATCTTGGATATTTCATAACCCTTTTTTCTTATCCTATACACCTACCATGCATGTCCTTACATACATGATCTCCTAGAACATCGCTTTTGGATGTCAGACAACTCTTTTCTACCTTGGCTTTATCTAGCCAAAGAGGGAATCCTCCTCGGACCAACTTTCGGGATGACTATGATCAATCTCCACTTCTCTACCCATCAATACTGCTTCTTTGAGTTAATATTCCCACATTCTTGGACCATTTAGTGTCCTTGGATTGGGCGTTTGGCCCAATACATACTCGTGGGCCCATTGACTAGACAATAGCCCCTCGAGATTCTCATTTCTCCCATCTCGGGAGGAAAAGAGGATCTCGATATCTGTCACTCTGATCTTGTGTTCCTCCTACGCCTTCCTTGACAGTGAGGGTGTCCCTTGAACTACCCATTGCACATTCCTGACATTTCGGGATACAAGGCATTCCTTCATTAAATTCTTATGGCTTTTTGTCCCCCACGTTCAACGATGCAACGCACATCCAACGGTTGAGGATTGTATAGGAACACAGGCGGGAGTTTTCCCACTTTCGAATCCTTGTTGATATAAATATCATCAAATTAAATCATCTTTCTCACTTCAACACTCATACAACGAACTTGCAAACTCTTTCAGTCTACACATGCCCTCACAATTACCAAGAATTAGTTCGAGGTAGTTTTTCTTCTTAGTGTAAGTCTTCATAAACTCCTTCACTCATTATCTTTTTACATACTTTTCTCTTTTTAGTGTCTCTTTCTCCTCAGCTCATCTATCCCTTTCTCTATTCGTCAATACCTCTAACCCTCTCCTAAAAATGGGTAGATTTGCCTTCTTAGTAGATGCTGATGAAAAAATAGAACAATTTAAGGCTTTGTATAGGATTCCACCGGGGGTTTTCGTTAAGTATTGTAAGGAAGGGGAATGGCATGAGAAAATGCGAGAGGGAAAAGTAATAATCTCAATGATCGCTTTCATAGAGGAAGTGATGAAAATCCAGATGAGGACAGTCACTAGGGATTACCTTAGAGCCTTTAGATTAGCTCCTACTCAATGCACCCCAAATATGTTTAGGATTTTAGGTTCTATAAATGCGCTCAATGAAAAGATGGGTTTAGGACTCACCCATTATGACGTTAACTAGATTTACAATCTTCACTACCTAAAAGGGCAGAGATATTACTAAAAATCTATGTACCCTGAGGTTAGATTAGTCCAATGCCTCCCTGAATCCAACAAGGGTCTGAAAAAAGACTTCTTGATCATACCAGGGGATTGGCACAATGGTCTCCTCTATCCGACAAGGGAAGGGGAATCAGGTGAGGCTCTGGGTTTAGATGAACTACTCATAATCACCCTCTTTTCTTTCTTTAATTTGAGTCTATATAGAAATATTTGCTTAATTTAATCTTGTTTTTCTTGGTGATTTTGCAGATCGACGCGCAACTATCCGCTACTTCGGCCTTGTCAACCACGAAAAATTGGACGAAATATTGAAGGTTGAAGTATTCGTGCATACCGATAACCAACTCCGAGCAGCACATTTGATCCTCGACTACAATCCCATCTACAAATCTTTCCAGGAGCCGAAGTATGTGATTAGAAAGAAAGACCTACGCTTGCACCGGATAAGTGTTGTTGCTGAGGGCTTTCTTCTCTTTAAAGGCGTTCCTATTTCTCAAGGCACCCTCGTCACACAACCCATACCTGACGGGATCCCTTTAATTCCTTTTTCATCCTAACAAACAGCCGATGAGGCGGCTTCTTCTCAACCCTTCATAAAGGAAGAGGAAGAAATTGTTGAAGTTTCAGATTCAGAGAATGAATTTGAAGTTTTCAACCAACCCACTTCTCCAGAGAGCCCAATTGGTGACCTCGGCACTTCATTTGAGGACCAACAAGTCATCCATAAGGAGAAACTAACAGCCCTGATACAATGGGAATTCAAAGCAAACCCAGGCAGAGCCTCAGAGACATAATGGAGTCTCAGGTAGGGAGTCAAGAGCCTGAAAAGGCTACTCATACCAAACTTCCCCAAACCAAAGATAAAGGGCCAGAGAAGTCTTCTCAGCCTAAACTCCCTCCTCCTCCACCTATTCAACCCCAACGCATTGACCAGGCTGATCATAAGAGAAAGAGGGATCTGCCTAAGGGAAAAGATGTGATTGAGGGAGGGAAAAGCCTTCTTCTCAAGGACGTGGAGCCTGAAAAGGGAGTTAAACAGGCTCGCACAACACATACGAGGCTAGAAAAAAGGACTGAGATCCAGGCGACTATGTCTGCCCCAATTTGGGCTCCACCAATGATCATGAAGGATCATGTGGTTATTGTCGACGCCTCCATTAGGAGTTCTAACGCAAGAACAGCTGCCTGTGTGGCAAACGCATTAGAACAAGCTCTTCTGTTGCTTGAGAACATGACCGAGCTGAGGCAGATGAAGAAGCAAGATGTCTTTATGACATTAAAGAAGGAGCTCCCTATGGTAAGAATCCCATCTAACTTATCTTCAACCTTTACTCATTCATTTTTGTTGTTTATACTTAGTTTGTTTGAACTGACTATGTCCCTTTATTCCTCTCTATTATTGTGAATAGGCTGTCCAATCTGCTCATAGGGCTGAAGAGATTGTTATCAGCTCTTATAGAGCACTTAAGGATGAAGAAACTAGGCACAGCAATGCCCAGAAGGCCTTTAAATTGGCGGAAAAGAAGTTTTAGGAGGTCACAGCCCAGCTAAACAAGGTAGAGAGCGACAAAATGAGCGCCGATGCAGCTTTAAACGTAGCTGAGAGGCAAGTTGAGACCCAACGGCTACAGCTTCACCAAGCCGATGCGGATTACTTTGCGGCAAAGAAGCTGATAGGGGACCATTATAAAAGTCTGAGGGAATTTGAAAAGGCAAAGGAGGAAGCCAACAAAGCCAAGGAGGAAGTTGAGAAAGCAAAAAGGGAAGCCGAGAAAGCCATAGACCGTTGAGCAAAATGGATATGAGGCTAGGGTGGCTGAGACCAAGGAAAACCTCAAATTGCTGGTCTTAGAGGTATGTACACATTACTGCCTCCTAGTATGGAATGAGGCCCTTACCCAGGCTGGGGTTGGTGCCTTTTCTGCCCTTTAAAGGATGGAAAATGTCTACTACCCTCCAGCCATCCAAGCCTCTGCTCCATCTGCCCCCAAGGTTGATGCTGCTTCCCAGGGAGCAGATGCTGGCAAGGGCGGCTCAGTTGAAGCTCTTCCCTCTACTAGACCTCAGTCTGAGGAGATTAAACAAGCTGAGGCCACGGGACAGCCAACCGAAATCACTGAAGAGGTGGCCTGTGATGCTGCTCAACTCTTCCCTGCCTCTAAGGATTTTACCATGGAGAAGGAAACTACCGAGACAATGGAAATTGTACTGGCGTCCCTTCCAATCATATCCAAGAAAGATCCAAAGGGCAAAGGGTTGGCTTCTGACCACACGGCTCCTATCCAGCCTCCGAAAAAGCCTAAAGGCAATCTTGTAATAAAAATGAAGCCATGAAGCCATGATTGTTCCTTGTCTCTCCTTTTTGCTATCTTTAACAATTTTTTATTTTTTATTTTTTATTTTTTATGATATAGTAGAATATTCTATAAGTGACTTGTCTTTTCAAAAGATTTTAGATTAATGAAAATGCCAAGTTTCTTCTTCTATGTGTATGACACTTGTATCTTTTCTTCATATAACTTTTACTTTATCTACTGCCTAATTAATAAGACAATAATATATGCCTGGCTGTGTCATCTATATAAATGATAATTCTTTTCTAATGAATCACAAGTTAAGTAGTCCACTTAACCTAGCAAAACACCTTTATAATTGCTAAGTCTATATATCACAACAGAATAACCAATCACATCATTTCCAATACAACTTAATGATCTTAAGAACATACTTAGACACGGACCAAGCAACAATTATGTTTGACATACTTACAAATACTTTAAGTGATGCTCATGAACTCCCATCTGCTCATCACTTTTTTGGGAGTTCCCAGGATATGCGTTCAAAATGGCTAAACATTGTGAATTCAACCTTAGATGTTAACTGACTCAAAAATGGTAGTCCAAGGAACCAGAGGGTTCACTTTGATATTTAGAACAATGAACTGAAGTGTTAATTTTCTCAAAGTAGATGGTTCGAGGACCTGACATAACTAAAGTTCTGTTCAACACTTAGTAAAATATCAATTTATCCAAGGTATGTAGTCCAAGGAGCTAGACATAGCCTAGGTTCAGTCTGATACTTAGAAAAATGAATTGAAGTGTTAATTTTCCCAAAGTAGATGGTCCGAGGACCAGACGTAACTAAGGTTTTGTTCAACACTTAGTAAAATATCAATTTATCCAAGGTATGTAGTCTGAGGAGCTAGACATAGCAAAGGTTCAGTTTGATAATTAGAAAATTGAATTGAAGTGTTAATTTTCCTAAAGTAGATGGTCCGAGGATCAGACGTAACTAAAGTTCTGTTCAACACTTAGTAAATTATCAATTTATCTAAGGTATGTGGTCTGAGGAGCCAGGCATAGTCAAGGTTTAGTTTGATACTTAGAAAAATGAATTGAAGTATTAATTTTTCCAAAGTAGATGGTCCGAGGACCAGACATAACTAAGGTTCTGTTCAACACTTAGTAAAATATCAATTTATCCAAGGTATGTGGTTCGAAGAGCCAGACATAGCCAAGTTCAGTTTGATACTTAGAAAAATTGAAGTGTTAATTTTTCCAAAGTAGATGGTACGAGAACAAGACATAATTAAGGTTCTATTCAACACTTAGTAAACTATCAAATTATCCAAGGTATGTGGTCCGAGGAGCCAGGCATATCCAAGGTTCAGTAGAAAAATGATAACCAACATAACACACAATTTCATCAGTAAATAATATGGCAGAAATGCCTTTTATTAATAATAATATCTTCGTAAGTTATTTATATTACAAGGACATAGTACAACTTTTTCATCTAAGTCCTCAAGATAATATGCCCCTATCCTATCTACTGAAGTAATGCGATACGGTTCTTCCCAGTTAAGTCCCAATTTTTCCCATACTGGATTTTTCGCAGTGCCCAAAACCTTCCTCAATACCAAATCTTCAGGTGCAAGTGGCCTTAACTTTACATTAGAATCATACCCCTGTTTGAGCTTGTGGTGATAACAAGCTAGTTGAACCATGGCGTTTTCTCGTCACTCTTAAACTAAGTCTAAGCTTTTTTTCTAATAAGCCGTCATTATAACTTGGGATGAAAGAGCTCATCCTCAATGTTGAAAACTCAGTTTCCAAAGAGATTATGGCCTCAGCTCCGTAAGTCATAGAAAATGGTGTCTCTTTAGTGGACCTTCGAGGTGTAGTTTGATATGTCCACAAAACATGCGACAGTTCTTCCACCCACTTTCCCTTCGCATCATCCAGTCTTTTCTTGAGCCCATTAACTATAACCTTGTTGATAGCCTCAGCTTGTCCATTCCCTTGCGGATAAGTTGGGGTGGAATATCTATTCGTAATGCCTAGATCACAACAATATTTTTTGAAGGTCTTACCATCAAATTGCAGACTGTTATCTGAAATGAGAGTGTGAGGAATTCCAAATCTGGTGATAAGTTTTTCCAAACGAATCTTTTCGCATTCAAATCCCTGATATTTGACAATGACTCAGCTTTAACCCATTTAGTAAAGTAATATGTGCCAACGAGCAACCATCTCTTTTTTCTTGCTACCTTCAAGAAAGAAACTACAATATCCAAGCCCCACTAAGCAAAAGGCTAAGGGTTGGACAAAGGATTTTGGACACCCTTTAGTTGATGGATGTTGGGAGCAAACCTCTGACACTGGTTGTACTTCCTCACATAATCTTGTGCTTCTCTTAGCATATTTGGCCACTAATATTCTTCTGTAAGAGCTCTATGAGATAAAGACCTTCCTCCAGTATGACTTCTAGAAATCCCCTTATGCAACTCTTCCAGAAGTAGTTCCGTTGCTTTGGGATGTACACATAGCAGATATGGTCCAGAAAAAAAAGCGTTTGTATAACTTTTGGTTCTCGAATAGCCAAAACCGAGGTGTTTTTCTGCGTACTTTATCTGCCTCAAGCTTCTCCTTGGGCAAAATATCATCCTTAAGGAATAACACTATAGGATCCATCCAGTTAGGTCCGACCCTGATTTGATGAATTCGGATGGTGTCACCGCTCATCCCAGTAGGTTTACACAGATTTTCAATGAGGATGACCCGAGGTAGGTTTTGAGCCAAGGACGTCGTGAGGGTGGCCAGGGAATCTGCATGGGTATTCCTGCTCTTAGGAATCTGTACCAAAGCAAAGGATTCAAACTTTGACTGTAAATATCTCACCCAGGTCAGATACTCTTGCATTCTCGGATTTCTAGCCTCTAATTCTCCTTCCACTTAGCCTACCACCAACCGAGAGTCTAAAAACATCTGCACTGTTTTTCCACCCATCTTTTAAATTATAGTCATTCCTACTAGTAAAGCTTCATACTCAGCCTCATTGTTGGTGGCCAAGAATCCCAATCTTAAGGACTTCTCAAAAGTAATTCCCTTAGGAGATACCAAAACTAGCCCCACTTCAGATCCTCTTTGATTCGCTGCTCTGTCAATGTACACTTTCCATATCAGAGGTTCCTTGCGTGAAATCACGCCAACTAATTTTTCATTCATGTATAGCCTCTTAGCATTCTCTTCTAGCGAGGGCTCAGCAAATTCTGCCTCCAAATCAGTAAGGACTTGGCCCTTGACAGAGGTGCGAGGCATATACTTGATGTAAAAAGCCCCCAAAATGGTACCCCATTTGGAAATCCTTCCAGTGTAGTCAGCACTTCGAAGTATAGACCTAAGAGGAAGTTGAGTTAAAATAACAACTGTATGAGATTGAAAGTAATGGGGAAGCTTACGAGTAGCATGCACCACTGCTAGGATAGCTTTTTTCAACAGTAAATAATGCACCTCAGCCTCATGTAGGGACTTGCTTACATAATAAACTGGCATCTGTACACCATTATCAACCTGTATCAGAACCAGACTAATGGCATGGTTAGCTATAGCAATGAATGTGAACAGGACTTTATCCACTTCTGGCCGAGACATAATAGGTGGTCGTGAAAGATATTTTTTTAAGTTGCTGAAAGGCTAAAGCAAACTCCTTGGTCCATTCAAATCCCTTCCACTTATTCAACAACTGGAAGAAAGGTCTGCATCTGTTTGCAAACCGAGAAATAAACTGGTTGAGGGCAACAGTCATCCCTATCAATTTCTGAACCTCTTTAGGATTCTGAGGTGGCTGTAAATTGTTAATTGCTCTGACCTACGCAGGATTAACTTCAATTCTACGATGAGTTACCATGTAATCTAGAAATTTACCTGACCCTACACTAAAAGAACACTTAGAAGCATTAAGGCGCAACTTGTATTTCCTCAGTGTCTGAAAGGTGTCATTTAGGTCTTCCACATGCATGGACGCCACTTTACTTTTCACCACCATGTCATCTACATACACCTCAATAGTCTTTTTCAATTATGGCTCAAACACTCGGGTTATTATCCTTTGATAAGTAGCCCCTGTGTTCTTCAAGCCAAAGGGCATTATCTTATAATGATAATTTCCTGTTGGAGTGATAAAGACTGTCTTCTCCTGATCATTCAAAACCAAAGGTATTTGGTGATAGCCTTAAAAAGCATCCAAAAAAACTCATCCGAGGATGCCTAACAGTGACATCCACCAGTTGATCTATACGAAGCATTAGGAAAGAATCTTTGGGATAAGCCCTGTTCAAATCTGTAAAGTCTACACATACTCTCCACTTCCCATTCTTCTTCTTCACCACCACCGTATGACCCAACCATTTAGGGTAGAAAACTTCCTTGATAGCGCCAGCCTTCTTGAGCTTGATTACCTCTTCCTTGACGGCTTCAGAATGCTCTTTGGATGAACGTTGAGATGACTGTTTCAAGGTACCACAGCCGGATTGACGTTTAGATGATAACAAATGAGACTCGGATCTACCCCAGGGGCTTCATAAGCATTCCATGCGAATAAGTCAATATTTTTCTTCAAGAACATGATCAGCTCCTCCCTTTACTGAGGAGGCAACTAAGTTCCTACCTGAAAGAATTTTTCAGGGTCGTTAACTATAATAACTTCCTTTAACTCCTCATAAGCGGGTTCTTCTATTGCTGCCACCATGTGCGTGGCCAGAGTCATTGATTTCTATAAGCCTTCCTCAACAGAGGCCGAGGATTCCACCTTAGGCTGATGCAGAATTGCAGCCATCATACACTGTCTAATCATGGATTGACTCCCAATAAGCTCCTTGATCTGGTCTCTAGATGAAAATTTCACCTTCAAATGTCTTAAGGAAACTACACCTAAGGCATGAAACCAAGGTCTCGCTACAATGATTGTGTAGGGAGAATAGACATCTACCACAATGAAATTCACTTCTACCATTTCAGAGCCTGATTGCACAGGCAATCTAATTTGGCCCTTTGGTATGATAGCCTTCCCCTTAAAGCTTATCAACGGTGAATCATAAGCCGTCAAATACTTAAGCTTTAAGTTTAGCTTCTTGTACGAGTCAAGGTGCATAATATCTGCACCACTGCCCTGGTCCACCATCACTTTCTTCACATCGTACCCCCTATCCTCAGCATAACCACCAAAGCATCATCATGTGGCTGCATAGTCCCAATCTTGTCCTTTTCTGAGAAACTCAATGCTAGTTGGATATTTCCTCTGGTCCTTTCAGCTCAGAATTGGAGTCCTCGGCAGGGATTCGTGCTACGGACAACACCTTGGAAGGACGAAAACTTGTCCTTCCAGGAGCAGCAAAAATGACATTGATCGTACCCAAATGAGGGTTTGAAGAAGTGTTTCCCTGATGTACCGAGCCTGAATTGTCTTCTTGCCCATTAGGCCGATTCAAAAACTACTTTAACCTCCCCTCCTTAACTAATTGCTCTAAATGATTCCATAGGGTCATGCAATCCTCAGTGGTATGGCTCCTTTCTCGATGATACTGGAAATGAAAATTTTGATTACGTCTCATTGGGTCCCCTGCCGTCTTGTTGGGTCATTTGAAATATAGCTCATTCTGGATTTTCTCCAACAGCTGATGTATCGGTTCTCGACATACAATGTTAACCACCTAAGGAGTGGTAGGACCAGATTGCCCGGCAAAATCTCTTTAGGGCTTGTTGTTATTGTATTTGTTCGACCTGAAATCCCTCCTCTCTTGAAAGATAACCTTCGCTTTTCCCTTACCTTGTTGCTAATCTTCCTCAATCTGTTTATATTCATCAATGCAGTCTAAGAGTTGGCGTGCACTTCTTACATGCTTTTTGGTAAAAGATTTCCTCAAGTATGCTCGGCAGGTAGGCCAACCTTGAAAGTCCTTATCGCTACATCATCGAAATCTCCGCCGATCTCATTGGACATCTCCTAGTACCTATTGGAGTACGTTTTTAGGGTTTCCCCTTATCACATGGCCATGGATAGTAATAAATCCAGAGGCCGAGGAACTCTATTACATGTAATGAAGCGAGACCCAGACGTCTCGGTGAGTTCCATAAAGGAATCAATAGAACCTACCCTCAAACCATTAAACCACTTCATCACCATAGGTCCTAGGCTAGATGGGAAGACCTTGCACAT
Organism: Castanopsis chinensis; assembly: GCA_032878915.1. Taxonomy (NCBI): domain Eukaryota; kingdom Viridiplantae; phylum Streptophyta; class Magnoliopsida; order Fagales; family Fagaceae; genus Castanopsis; species Castanopsis chinensis. The sequence continues at coordinate 4,117,007 of JAVQMG010000115.1, read as the reverse complement.
TAGAGTTTCATTCTTAGAGTGCACTTTCATCCTCTGATTGAAATGACTCACATGCTCCACAGGGTCTGTCCGGCCATTATAAATGGTGAATGTTGGTTGGATGAACCATTGAGGAAGTTTCCCTCTTTCCACCCTACGTGTGAAGGGTGACTTGGAAATTTGGTGTAGCGCCTTACTTATAACATCATTTTTTGAGTCTCTGTAGGAAGAATTCCTACCCCCATGACCATGAAGGTTGTCCTCCTCATAGGAGAAAGACTCGTCAAGGAGAGTTTTGACTTGGGCCTGTAACTGCTATCCTTGGTGTCTTCAGAAGAAGGGTAAAAAAAGGAGGGAGTTCGCCTTCGTCTTTTGTGGCGCAACTTCCTCTTCAGATGGTCAAGTATGGCCTTAGCATTTTCCTCATGAGGAATTCTGCTTCCACCTCATGAATGACTCCTACTAGTGTGGGTTGTAAGCATACTGCCCTCTTGATCTCTTTCCCTCTCAAGATGCAGGAGATGATCCTGATGCTGGGACCCTATAGACTTTGCATAGTGTGGACCTAAGCCTACCATAATGTTCAACTTCCTAAAACACAAGATTTACCACAGACTGCGCCAATTGTAAGGACACAATTTGCACCCAAACCCAAAAATAAGAATGGAATAGGCCCAAAAAGCTCAATACAATGAATTTGTAGAGAGTGAGTTTGAAACCTAGGTTCTAGTGACGTTAAATAACAAAGATGATGGGTTAGATCGCAACATCATATAAATGAGATAGTCTTTATAACAAAAATTGTTCTCGAACTCAAATCGAGGAAGTTGGATCCTGTATTTCTCGTTCTTAAAGACAGGTTACAGATATTAATCTTAATGTTTACAATATTTGTTCTCTTTCTTTTTTCTCCGATTCCCCTTCTTGAAAGTCTTCTCTTCCTTTTATATCATCTGTCTTTCTTCCTTTCTCCATCTTTCACGAATGGATCAGATCACTGGTTTGGATATTTGTCACATCAACCCATCTCTGAAGTTTTTAGAGATAGCTGTAATGCTGAAACCTAATACTCAGGCACCACTTCCCCATTAATGCGGCCAGATGTTTAGCTGTAGAGTATTTAATGCGATGGTAGCAATTTTATCTTGGATATTTCATAACTCTTCTTCTTATCCTGTACACCCACCATGCATGTCCTTACATGCAGGATCTCCTAGAACATCGCTTTTGAATATCAGGTAACCCTTTCCTACCTAGGCTTTATTTAGCGGAAGAGGGAATCCTCTTCGGACCAACTTTCGAGATGACTATGACCAATCTCCACTTCTCTACCCATCATTACTACTTCTTTGAGTTAATATTCCTACATCTTTGAACCATTTAGTGTCCTCGAATTAGGCATTTGGGCTAATACATACTTGTGGGCCTTTGACCCTACATAGTTTTTTTTTTTTGGGAAACTTATAAAATAATTTATCTATAATTGTCTTAAGAGCATGATAACTTTACCCTTATTTAAATTGATATGTTATTTTCTCTCTCTCTCTCTCTCTCTCTCTATATATATATATATATATATATGGCAAAAATGCAAAACTGACTCTCTAACTTTCACCTTTTTTCATTTCAGTCTTCTAACTTTCAATTTTGTCAATTCAGTCTTCTAACTTTCAATTTTTGTCAATTCAAGGCTCCGTTAGAAGTCTGTTACTGCTACCGTTACTGCTGCCAAAACGACGCCGTTTTTTTTTTTTTTTTTTTCCTGAATTAAAAGAAAAATCTGGAAAAAAAAGAAAAAAAGAAAAGAAAACATTAAGGGGACGTCGTTCCCCTTCACCGAATCAAAACTCAAAAATGGATGAACAACACTACGAGGTTGAGGATGGAGAGTAAAAGCCCTGTAATTTGTGTGCCAGTGTTCAGCTTATCAAGTTGCGCTGGTAATGGGGTCCTGTTGAGGGCGCCATAGGTAACCTGGTTCAACAAATCACCCAATTTTGTGTCCGTGCCCACTGATGTAACTAGCATGCGACCTTTTCCATCAATCACCTTTGGACCATAGAACAGAAATGGGTTAATGATGGAGTCCGATCCCAAGTGCCCCGTCATTGCCCAGCACCATAATCGACCGCTCCATGGCGGAGCCACCCAAATCCAACCTGGTACAAGTCATTGCCCGGCGAGGTCTACAGAAGGGGCGGTGAGGTTCACACGGCGAGCAGGGGCGGTGACCAAGGGCGGCGAGGTCTTCGCGGCGTGGTCGCGGTGAGGTCCACACGGCGAGGTTGCGGCGACGTCGCGGCGAGGTCTCTCTCTCTCACTCAAACCGGCTCACTTGCTCTCTCTCTCAATCTCTCTCGAATTAGGGATTGATTCGTTCAATCCCTTTGTTTTTTGAGTTTTGATTCGGTGAAGGGGAACGACGCCTAAATGTTTTTTTTTTTTTTTTTTTTTCCAGATTTTTCTTTTAATTCTGAAAAAAAAAAAATCAAGTCCAAAACGGCGTCGTTTTGGCAGCAGTAACGGCAGCAGTAACAGACTTCTAACGGAGCCTTGAATTGACAAAAATTGAAACTTAGAGGACTGAATTGACAAAATTGAAAGTTAGAAGCCTGAGATGAAAAAATGTGAAAGTTAGAGGGTCAGTTTTGCATTTTTGCCTATATATATTTTTCATAGCACTCAATTAGATATCATGCGCTTCACCGAACGGTAGTGTGAAATCGCAGTCTCGAGAGGAGAAAAGAATGTCGAAGGGTGTGAGAACTGTGTGGAGTGGAAGGCCCAGCCACAGCCACATGTGGCAGAGAGAGAGAGAGAGAGAGAGAGAGAGAGAGAGAGAGAGAGAGAGAGAGAGAGCAGCCAAATTTATTCCTGTTGTTACTTCAGCTTTTGCTGACAGGTTTCAGAGGATTGTTTTTGTTTCACCACCTACTTCGGCCCTTCCTCGCCGGACCGCTATAGCATTTTGTGCTCATGCAAATGCAATCCAAGGTTGCACAAAATTCCTTCCACATTTCTTATGTATATTGTTGCAGTACTCACACTAGCTTACAACTTCTTTGTTGTATCCATATCTTTGTCTCTTTCATCTACATATGCAATATTGCAGTGATACTTTCTTCAAAAAGCCATTTTCCTATGTCGTATGTATTTGTATGTTTGTGCCTATTACAGTAGATAGTTCAATTTTTTTTCCCTTCAAAGTTGTTTTCTTGTGAGGGCACTACTATGGGGGCAGCACAGTACGGACAGTGGTTGAATCAAATAAATATTTATAAAGGGATCAAAACCTAAGGACACGGGTGATCGAGTAGTGATAAGAAGTTGTTGTTGTCGTTGTTGTTGTTTTTTTTTTTTTTTTTGAGAAAAAATTTTAAGAAGTTGTTGAGTCACAATAATTATATATCATATTACTTTTTTTTTTTTTTTTTGAGAATTTATATATCATATTACTTTTGAAAGAGAATTGCACCAAATGATCGAACATAATTAACTTAAAAGTTAAGGTTAAAATATGAGAGGAATTATATTTTAATTACAAGTAGTCAACATGCAAAAAAAAAAATTGTTTTTTTAATTGACTTTCCATTAAGCTTATTTTGTTTCTTGTATAAATGTAAAGTTGTACTTAAAAAAAAAAAAAAAAGTGAAAATCTAAAAAAAACAGTATATAAGATATAAGTAAAATAATTTCATCTATATAAATTTTAAAAGCATTCCCCTCTAGAGATCTAAAAATATATATCAATTCTAAACTCTAAAATCCTACTTGGTCTATTTCACTGTACCATTTTACAACTCACCAAATATCTCAATTTAAAATATTATAAACTATCCTATCAAATAATATAAACAATTCACTTCTCTCTATTCTCTTCCCTCTCTTTCTCTTCCTCCATCAAACCCACACAACCGGCAATCACCACCAAATCCAGTCCCACGATTGCCAGCAACCACCTACCACCAAACTCAGCCTAACCACCAAAAGTCAGCCATCACCACCACCACTAAAATACCACCGAATTGAAAAAATAAAAAACCACCGAACCGCCGAATTGAACCAGCTACCTATTGAGCCACAACTAACTACCACCATCAAATCACGACAACCCACAAACCACCAGCCACCACAATCACAACAATGCCTCACCACAAACCTAGAAAATCAACAAAATTTTCAACCACCACTGCCAAACCCACCACTGAGATCCATCATCAGCGTTTGAAATCCCACTCCATTTAAAACATGCTCCGCGAACACCACCCAATCTTTTCGCCGCATCACCACCCACTACTGCCAAAACCACCACCGAGATCCATACCCACCAAACCCAACATTCAGATTAGAGATCCACTTCATTTAATACATGCTCAACCAATACAAATGTAGAGACGACTGACACGATAGAGGCAGAGAGAAGTAGAGAGAAACAGGGAAAAAAAAAAAAAGGTGTTTGGAGAGAAAGGACTAACTGATTTGAGAGAGAGAGAGAGAGAGAGAGAGAGAGATATTTGTTATTAAAATAATATATTATCAACACTACTATATTAATAGATATATTTTTGAATTTATTGTTCTCAGTTGCTAAACAAATTTAGTAATATACATTCTGGTAAAGCTTATTTTAGACATGTCTATTTGTAAAATAGTAATTAGAAGAGGGTTTTACACTCCAATGCTAATCTATGAGAAATAATGCGTGAAGGATTAGCAATAGATTAAATATCCATACAAAAAGATTCAAAAATCTAGAAGGAATCGCCTCTAAATAATGGGAGTACGTACGTATACCATAGATTCTGGATCACACTACTAAAGGTAGGTCTGAGAAGTCATAGAGCAATGGCCCCCTCCCCCTGCCACCGTTGTTGGGCGTTGGCCCACAGAACTCGCACATGCAAAATAAAACTATAATTTGTCTATCTCGGTTTAATTATCAGGATTACACACACTAATTTTTATTTCTTTCCGTTATATTTTTTAGCAGGGTAGCTGTGTGGGGGTAATAAAATGGTGGACAAGATTTCCAAAAAAAAAAAAAAATGTGGACAAATTTTCAAACAAAATTTTGGATGATTAATAAAATGAAAATGTTGTTTACAAATATTTGTGGAAATACGTGTGGTGAAAAGTTTGAAAATGCGTGAAATGCCAAAAAAAAAACACCCCCTAAATGATGTGTAATAAGTTGTAAAACTTCATGGCCCACTGATTGAATGCACTTTATGCCAGGAGCACACTCGATTTAAATCAATGAAACTTGAAAATGCTTCAAGTTCTTTAACCTTTATTTCTTTCCTGTTTAAAAGAATACAACTGTACGAAATAAACGCCGAAGTTGAAACTTGAAAATTCTTCGAGCTTTGGAATACGTCTATATTTAAAACAGATCTACATCTACGGGCTGGTGGCAATGTGTCCCGGAGTTTTAAGGAGGTGGGGAGCTACCGAACTAGCTAGGAGCTTATTAAAGTTTGGTACTGTGAGCTACGTTCCTCTTTTGCAATAGGCTATGGCCTATGAAGCATATAACGAGAGCTTGACTAATTAGACATACGGCGCTTTTATTAATCAAACAGCTAGCTAATACGTCAAACAAATGATAAGGACATCCTTAACTGAAAGTTATCGTGTAACGCTTACGTACATTGGAAGCCTACAGTGTGTCATAGGTGCCTAGCTGAAGCAACTGGAGTTGGAAATGTTCAAATGTGGACAGTAAACAACTACCAAAAACTCTCCCACTTGTTCCAATTGTCATTATTGCCTTTTCCCCCTTTCGCCTATTGCCGGCAATTGCATTGGCATGGCCTCAGGATACTTAAATTTCAATTTTAAGACACAATTTACACATTTATTAATGCATGATTTATTTATTATTTATACTTGGAACTACTATTGATTCTTGTAAAAATTAACTTAATCATAATTTAACATGTGTACTAATTGTGGCAAATCGCGTGTAAGAGTGTGTATCTCTAAACTTTTTACTCTATATTATAGCCTTATTTATTCATACCTCTGTCATTTCTAACCACCACTACTAAGGTTGTAAACTTTTCATTTACAGTAGTATCCACATTTATTAGTTTAATCATTCATCATACCAACTGGAGTAGATTGCCATTTGCCTAGGCGCTTAACTATTTGCCTTGGCTCTGCATTAATTTACCAAGTTACAATGTTCTCTTACCCTACTTGCTACAAGCTAACAGCTTGGATTTTGTTGTGTACCACCTAATTTGTCTAGTGTTGGAGGGCACATTGCCATGTCAAAATATATATTTTAGTCCAGATTCTAATTAATCTGATTTATGAATTATCAATTATTTTAATTCAATCAAGATTTTAAAAATCTATTTGTTATCCTTACTTTATATTGTGAAATAAAAATCCTTACGACACACACACACAAACACACACACACACACACACATATATATATATATATATATTCCGATGACAAAGTATAGAGTTTCTGTACATAAAACACTTAAGCAAGAAGAGTAAACTGACTTAAAGAAACGGTAAGGCAGATAGGTTTGTGAAGTCTCAAGAAAATTAACTCCAAGTATATTTATTCAGGCCTAAGATCATTTGTACATAACAATTTTTAGGGTAAAACTCATCCAATTTGGTCAATAAGGGAACCCCTAGCCTTTTTAAGTGTTTAACATAACTCTATTATTTTTTTAGAAGATTTTTAACATAACTCATTAGATTAGACCATACACAAATTTTATAGGTCAAAAACGATGGAGAGTATACTAATTGACTTCTCCTTCTTATTTTATTTTACTTTTAATATACTAACTAACTCAGATGACGTGTGTCCTAACGTGTCATCTTAGCACTTCAGGAAAGTGTGTAATAAGCAATCTACCATATTATTATTATTATTAGTATTATATAAGATAGAAATTTTATTATAATCTAATTTAAGTGTATATATATGTAAAACTCCATTCTTACCCCTTGCACCCACAAATACTTATATTTATAGAATGACCATTGCGCCAAAAGTATGTAGTAGCTAGTACCCTATTTATTTTTTAAAAAATTTATAAATTAAAGACTTAAGAGAATCCATTGATAGTTTAGGATAAAATTAGACTATAATACATAGTTCAAACATAATCGAAAGCATATTTTGGACTTTTATTGAAGGGTCTAGTTAACGATGTTCTTAGGATATTTATTAATGGACAATTTTAGGAAATTTTTAATATCAAGTTTATGAAAAATGTAAATAGTCATAAAAAAATTAGTTAATTTTTTTTTTCATAAAAAATTTTAAAAATATATTTTAATCAATGACTTTAGGGCATCCGTTAATTAGCTATCTCTTCAAATATAGCAAATTAGAGCATCTCTAAAATATGAGACCTATTTCTGAATAAAATTTACTTTTTTTTTTTTAACATACTTTCCAACTGGTTGTATATATTTTCTCTTTTTCATTTATTCTTTAATTTTTTGTGAAAAAATAGAGATAAAGATGAAAGATAAACTATTTTTGAACTCTTTTGAAGGATTATTTTATTTTTATGTTTTTACTTTCTAACCTGGAAAGGATTTTGTGAGATGTTGGAGATGCTCTAAGTAAAAGACACAACCAAGAATCTTTTAAGTCAACTCACGACTCTTTAGTATTTCTAATGAAGACACTTAGGATTCAAATCCTCCACATGTGTGTGTGTGTGTGTGTGGGGGGGGGGGGGGGGGTTCCCCAAACCTGCTTAAACTATGGCACTAACAACAGATTTAGGCCTTAATTTACTTGTTCATGGGCTTCATTGCAATCCTACAAGTGAAGCTCTGAACCTCAGCTAGGTAGTCCCAACTATCCTCTCTTCCAAAGAGCCTTTGTTTGATCCTCACACTCTTTCCCTTTAATCGTTCTTCCCACACTCTGTTTTATCACTCTCTGTCCCTCTGTGTTTTCCCCTCTTTTTCTTCTTCCTACCACTGTTTCGTTGTGTTTTTCCCTCTCTTTCCCAATGCCTCTCCCCAGTGTTTTCTCAACCAAAAAACCCCTTTATTTTCCTTCTCCCTCCTTTTATAGTCTCTACTTAGTGGGACACTCATCACTGTTATTTTCACCAATTCATATGTATCTCCACTTACTCCAGAATCTCAAGGAATCATTATGCCTTCTGTGGATTACCTTGAAACTTGTTCTAAATGCCAAATAATGTTCGGTGGTGAGTTTCTCAAAGGCACTAAATGTGCTCGGTTGTTGGTCTGAACTTATCCATTCCCTTGACTGACCTCCTTGGTTTATTAGTCAGTATTAGGCCTAACTTGGCCCCGAGCATGATAAGATTCCCCCGAACGATAGTCATTGGTCCTTTGCAGATTTATCAATGGGCTGGTCCCTAACCCTACAATGTTAGGCCTTGGTCACATGGGTCATAAATGGTTACCTAAGCCCAAGCCCCTACAATATATATATATATATATATATATATATATCAACCAAGTCATGCTCAAGCCAATCTATTTTTTTTAGAAAAATGCTATGTCCACAACATTTTCACAACATTTTTACAACAAATCCTATGTGGCAAATTGTTACGGGTTGTTAATGGTGGGGTAGAAAAGTAATTTCAGTAATAAATTCAAATTTAAACCAATAACAACTAACCACCTTTGATTTGTTGTGAAAATGTTGTAAAAATGTTGTGGACGTAGCATCTCTTTTTTTTTTAAGTGTGGCTTTTTCATTATTTATGAATAATTAATAATGAGTTTAATAATAACTTTCACTCCAAACCTACTTATTGAGTTCAAACATGCAAAAGAATTTACCGGTTAAGCCAACTTGACTTTCATTTGATTATTTCTCAAAAAAAAAAAAAAAAAAAGACTCCCATTTGATTGCTATTATTATTTTTATATTAAAAGGATAAAAGGCAAGATTTAATTCAAATGTAGCTAATAATTGAATTTCCCCTTTTTTAAGTGCAAAGAATTAGAAAATTTTGTGCACGCGAATCTAACGTTATAAACATTTCCTTTTCTATTCTTTAAAATATCAATACATATACCGGTCATTTTGTTCTTACTTAAATGTCTTTTATTTAAAATTTATTGAGCTATATAAAATTTAAATCCTATCCTATCTATTATAATATAGATGATTTTAAAACTTTAGCACCATGACTCAACGTTCAACCCTTGCAAGTTGCAATTGATTTATTTATTTTTGGTACTATTGTTCTACCACGGGTTGGTTTGGCAGGGGTGTATTTCACCTTTGAATTATGAGAAAAAATAATGCTTAGGGTGCGAGAAAAAATAATGCTTAGGGTGCGTTTGTTTGGAGAGAAAATAAAGAAGATGAAAAACTAAGAGAGGAAAATAAGTTTACACCTTATTCGTCAATTTTTTTTTTTAAATAAATAACCCCTGCTTAAGAAAAAAACAGTAGTACTATTCTACAGCAAGAAAAAGATTAATGCCACAAAATTTTTCATAATTTTTTGTATTAACTTTTGTAATAATTATGTCATGACAGTGTGATAAGTAAAAAAAAAAAAAAAAAATTGCTACCTTAAAATTGTGGTAAAAAAATTGTGAAATGATTTGGGGAAGTAATGGTCAAAACGACAGATTAAAAAGAAATCATGATTTACGCAGCAAATTAATGCCAATCCCTACTCATTAAAATCACTCACTGCCACACTCACCATCATCTTTGCTCATTTAGCTCAAAACTCATCCACACAATTAAATAGTGTTATTTTTTTTTTTGACAGAAGTGATAAGAATAGTGTTAATTATTTACTACCAATTTAAACACTCTCATCACAAGAGAGAGAGTTTCAACAACGAAGAGCGAGTCGTTCTCAACCTTTTGGAAAAAAATGTTAGTAGTATTATTCAACAACAACACTATTTAATTACGTTTCTGCCACCACCTTTATTTCCAACTGTTCCTTAACACACAGAGATACAGATATAAATATTTGGCGTGTACTACTTTGCCATCAATTTAAGTCACAAAGCCCCCCATTATTTTAAGTAAACAAATCCCTCAATTTCTTTCTCTTTCTCTCTCAGTTTCAGAGCTCAATATCTGTCTCTCTCTCTCTCTCTCTCTCTCTCACAGTTTCAGAGCTCAATATCTTTCTTTCACCTTCTCTCTCTCTCTCTCTCTCTCACATTTTGATGCTTCTTGGTTTTCGCTTGTGGAATAAGTGGAAAAACTGAATGAGCTTTGGTGCAAAAAAATGCGAGTGAAGGAAATGCACCCGCTGTGTTGTATTTCGCTGGAGAGTCCAGGAGCTAGTATTAGGGATCAATCGCCGGAGCCGCCATTGTCGGCGTCGCTATTGAGAGCGAGGAGTTTGCCGGCTACGGCGACGGCCGGCGGATCTGACGGCAATGCGGGACGATCGGAGGCCACGGTGGCCGGAGTCCTCTACAAGTGGACCAATTACGGCAAAGGATGGAGATCCAGGTGGTTCCTTTTGCGTAACGGCGTTCTTTCGTATACGAAAATCCGGCGGACGGAGAATCTCAACCTCCTTATGTCTCCGACCTCCGACGACGTCAAGCTGATCGGAGAAATCTCCACCAATCGGCTCTCGAGATTGGACAGTAGTGGCAGACGAAAGCACCACCAGAAAACCGTTGGCATTGTCCATCTCAAGGTACAATTTTATCACCGATCGAATCGCCGCGTTTGGCACAGAAATATTTCCATTGTTTTCGTCTCTATCTGGAGATTTTTCTTTTCCTTCATAAGAATCTGATTCAATCAGAAAAAAGAAAAAAGAAAAAAAACAAAAACAAAGACAAAAAGAGTACTAATGAAAACGAGGCTTGGATATCCGAGCGCGCTTTAAGAGTTTATGAACCAATGGTTTCTTGCTTTGTTCGCCATGTTTCTGTGACTCTCTCTGTTCGTTGGACTTTGTTAATTAAATTTCAATTTTCACTTTGTATTTTTTTTACAGTTTTAAGTTTTAACTGGTTGTCAATGATATAACTATAAAAAATAAACTGTTTGTCAATGTTGAGTGGGTCACATCAACAGGTGTTGAAATAGGGGGATTGTGATAGGCTACTTTGTAGGCATAGGTTTAATTATCCTGTGGTCACATCACCGATCGATTTGTAATGTATTGGTTTCGTTTTTGAGCTCTCATTCATATGTGAACCTTCTTTCTCAGATTCATATATATTTTTTTCCACAAATGCCATCTCGTAAATAATCTCTCTCTTTTTCTCGTTACGTTCGGTAGTCTTTTTCTTTTCTACTACTTGTTGTAAAGCTTTCTGGGTGCTGTTTCTTTTACTCAAAGGTGAGGAAGTTTTTCAATTTTTTTTTTTATTTCTCTTTTTGGGGTGCGTCTATAATTTTTTTTTTTTAAAAAATAATAATACTAGCTTTTGTGAACAGTGTAGTGATCAGAATCAGACGGTAGGGAATTGGGGAATAAAGTGGGTTTGCATTTCTTGCTTTCTTTGAGTTTGACTCATAATTGGGGTAAATGGATTTGAGTGGTTAGTGGTTGCCACTAAGTTTTAATTAAACATCTTGATATTTTTGAGGTATGATTGGGTCTGGTTTCTAGCGATATAAACGAAGGGAAATGTGGGGACTTGATACCACGAAGTGGGGTTTCAATCTTTTCAATATTGAATTCTAAGCTATGCCACTGTCTAGAAACGGGAAAAGGAATAAAGAATATGTATTTTAAATTTGGGTCTACTTAACTGGTTGTCTTTATGGTCAAAATTCCATTGGTGCTTTGCTTTGCGTTTTTGAGCAAAGATTTGGTTGTAAAAAGAGTGAGATCCCCACAGTTGATTATTTTCTGGTAGGTGGATAGACCGAGTCTCAGCTTGCTTTGTCTATAATTGCTGTATATCGTGGTGTGTCTATTAATATACATTATATGATACAGACAGTATTTATATTTTATTTCATTCTCGAGGCAATTTGTCTTCGATTAGTTACTCTCTTAATTGCTTTTGTTTTCTGGATTAATGTTAACTTTTTAAGAGACATACATGTTGATTAAATGTGCTGGTGGTGCCACTCTTATCTGTGTAGCAGATCTCATCTTTTCGGGAGAGCAAATCTGATGATCGAAAGTTCTACATATTTACAGCCACCAAGACCCTGCATCTGAGAACTGATTCGAAGAGCGATCGGGTGGCTTGGATTCAAGCCTTGGTATCAACTCGGAGCCTATTTTTACTTAGACCAATCAATGACAATCTCTCCCTTGTGCCAAATGATATATCTATATCAACCGAAAGGCTTAAAAGACGCTTACTCGAAGAGGGAATAAACGAGAACCTTGTAAATGATTGTGAGCAGATTATGCGTTCAGAATTCTCAGAAATAAGAGGACAAGTTCAAGTTCTTTGTGAACAGCGATCCAATTTGCTTGACACGTTAAGGCAGTTAGAGGTAAATTAGTAAATTGCTATGCTTTGTCAATTTATGCAAACTTTAACTATTTGTTTCTGCTAATTCTATGTTCAACCTAGGATCCTATTAAGTGACTGGTTTTTTGAGGGTTGTTAATTTACTGAATACCATGCTTTCCTTAAATCCTTGACCTTGAGCTTCTTATGGTGCCTATACTGATCAAGAAAACTGTTTAACCATTATTTTGTTTTTGTTTTTCCCCTAATTCTTTCTTCTTTGGATTCATCTTCTCTTTCCATTTGCACATCTCAAATTTTTTGTTTCTCATTTTGTAAACATATTACTTGATTGCCATGGGGTATAATTAATGAGGGCCTGGGACAGGCTAGGGAGGAACGGAATGGGGTATGGAACCCACCATTCCTTGTTTGAGATTTTTTTAATAAAAAAAACAAATAAAAATAGAAAGGACATGATAGTCAATTCACATACTTCTCCTTCCCATTATTTTATTTCATTCCCTAATAATTCATCTTTTCTTTTTTATTCCAATTCTTTATAAACTCATAAGAGCATTAAAATTTTTGAACAGTTGTTTAAATATTCATTTTGCAAAAAGAATCTACATTTTTAATTAAATGATGCCCCCCCTTGTCATATTATATTATCTAGGTACAATTTCAAATGAATAGAAATTCTTTTTCAAAGTAAAAAAATATACTTTTTGAGCAACTGTTCTTTCCCTTATTATGTTATTAAACATCAGAGACTATTATATCGTATTATTTGCATTCTCAAGTACAAGATCAATATTTTCTTTTGAGGCACAACCCCATATAATGGTAATTTAATTATTGTTTTTTTGCAAAGTGAAAAAAATGATAATATGCCTTTTAAGTAACAGTGAAATGAATTCTTTCATATGTTATTAAACATGTATAGAATAGTGTGTGTGTGTGTGTGTTGTGCATTGAGCTAAATTTTCTTTTGATCATCTTACTGGACCAGTGGGTCACTCATGATCAATTACAAGTTCTGTCTTGTTGAATGCCAGATGTTTTGTATAATACATATGTTGAAGTGAGAATCAGAAATTGGAAATTTGACATTCATTGTCATTGTGAGAGTAGAGTATTATCTTATCTCACTGCATCAAAGACAACATTTATAAGGTCATTTAGATGATTAATATTATTGGAATATTGGGATTTTCAGCAATTAAATAATTTGGCTGTGGTTCTACTATTATTACTGCTTCTCATGGTAATAAATTTGACTATAACTTTGTTATAATACCACCGTGCACCCTTGGCGTGATGGGCACTTCACAAGAACTTTGGGGGGTGGGGGGGAGGAGGGGCTCGGGGCAAGGGCTAGGATTAAATTCTTTAAGAAGGAGCTTTAAACACATATACATTTAGATTAGGCTAGAGTGAAATTTCTATGTTGCATATTAAAAAAAAAAAAAAAAAAACAATCTTCAATGGCACTTAAATTTGACCTTTATTTTATTTTTTTGGGAGGACAATTGTGATAACGAATTCTTGTCATCTCCCTGGCAGAATGTTTTTGAATGTAACAGTTTACTAATGATCTTACCAAGAATAGACCATCCAAATTTTGTAATTTAGAGGTTGGCAATAGTATGCATGATTTGAGTAGTAGTTGTGATTTTGGCTATGAAGCATGGATGCGTTTTTGGATTCGGGTGCGGGTGTAAGTGCGGGTGCGGAACTCGGCAATTTTTGAAAAAGTAGTGTGCGAGTGCGGCGGGGTGTAGCGATTAAAAAATTATTAAAAATATTTATATTTTCTATATATTGCTAAACATACTTTTTCATATAATTGTATATATATACCAATTTAAGAGTAATAGTAGAAAATAACTAAAACATGATATTCATAAATTAGAATATAACCCACAAGTTTATTTTTATTATTTCGGCCGGAATCGGCATGAATCGGCCTGTATCGGCACGTATTAGCTCGTATTGACGCAAACGAAAAAAAAGAAAAGAAAAGAAAAGGCCGAATCAGCGTGTTGGAGGAGCGTCGCCATGTCGCGGCGAGTCCAGTGCGGGTGTGGCGGCCTTGGAGCCGAATGGTCATTTATAATTGGTTCAATGCCATTTATTTTTCAATTTCTATATGTGATGAATTTTCATTCTACCATTTCTTTTTGCAGTGAACATATGATTCCTAGAATTAGCTTGTTTATCTAATACATATACTTTGCATATGCAGGCAGCTAATATTGAAGCTGAGGCCTCTGGGATTCATGATGGTGAATACCAACTGACCAAACATGAGTTTTCTGATCTAGGGCGTGGAAAATACAGTGGTATGTATTATATGTATACTTCTAATGCTTTCATTTCTTTATACTCAGTTACTTATATGCATTAAATTTTCACTTTGATTGGTTGTGGAAAAAAAGAAACTAGTCATTGTTGGGTAAACAGAGTTAAGTGGAACCTATATTCAGGTCGTGATGATCAAGAACACTGGAAATGGAACATTTTGGCATGCCTCACATCAAATAGCTTGCTTGAAGACTTTTCTTATCCGATTTTTAGCTAAAAATTCCATAAAAATTTGAAAATAAATTCACTTAAATCTTATAGCTTTTATATTGAAAGTCTGTTTTATGAAGATCTTGCTGGCACCATATAATTGTTCTGTCGAGACTTTTTATTTATGTATTTATTTTTTCCTTTTTCCTGTCAATTAGCTTTCTGAGTTCTACCTGTAAATGCTAAATAATCTATACATTATGTATCCTTTTGATGATGAGAATAATAACCTTTGTATTTTCTAAATATCTCTCATAGAAGTTTTATATTCTTAAGAACTATGCTAATCTATCGTATAGAATACCACTTGTATTTTGATTCATTAATGGTTTGTTTGACATCTGATGATTGATCACTCTCATGGAGTACTAGGTAGACTGTAGACTCTCTTTCTGCTTCAATAAGAAAAGATTACTCATTCACTTGTGGTTTTTAACTTTGGCCTTGATTGAATTAGTTAAAGTTGAAAGCCAAATGGTATATTTGTCTGATGTTTCAATTGTCAAGACCAAAATTGGTCAATTCATTGATTTCTGCTCTCTCGAAACTGCTCAATAAAGTCATCTGTGCGTACTGCATGGATAATGTGGCAAGTTTTCGCATTCTACAACTGCCAACATCCAATTACATATTCTAGCTTCTTGGCATGTATGCCTATTTCTTGACATTTATGGTTCGTAGAATGCAGCACGACTGAATCGTCTGATGATATTGAGAAACAAGAGCTTGAGGAAGTGTCAGATGAAGATGAAATGTCCTTTCATGACTCAAAAGAGTATTTTACCGAACCTAACATTAGCTGTGAGTCTATAAAAGAAGTTTCCAGTCACCTCGATAATTATAGGGAAGCTGAAAGTCAATGTGATGTGGCAAAAGTTCAGAACAAGAGGGAAGTTCAAAATTCTAGATATCCACACATTGAAAGGCGGAAAAAGCTTCCAGATCCAGTTGAGAAGGAGAAGGGGGTCAGCCTTTGGTCTATGATCAAGGACAATGTGGGAAAAGACCTCACACGTGTTTGCCTCCCTGTTTACTTTAATGAGCCAATATCATCTCTTCAAAAATGTTGTGAAGACTTAGAATACTCTTTTCTTTTGGATGAAGCATATGAGTATGGGAAAGCGGTAAGTAAGATTGATATACATTACTTATCTTTGGATCAGTGATATGAATTTAACAGTTTCTTGGCATATGTTTACTTGTAATATGACTTAATGTGTTTATGGTTGTCCAAGCTGTTGTGCTCCTCTCCTTTTACTCTCTCCTGAATTTTTTTTTTTTTTAAAGGGATTTTTGTGTTATCTGTAATACATATAAATGCCTATTAATAACTATCATAATTATTTAATTTCACACTTAGACAAAAAATATAAGCAAGAAACAAAAAATTATGTTAAATTGTCCCGTGCATTGCACAAGTTACCAACTAGTATTTGCTTAAAAGAATTCCTGCAATATTTTGGGTGAATGACTAGTGGGGTATGTTTGCTGTGGAAGTTGATTGGGTCCATTATGTTTCACATAGTAATAGAGATTAGTTGTTTGGGCTTATGGTAAAGGTTATAATTTTTTTTTTTATATATTTTTTTTAACAAAACAATTTGAGTGAAAGATTGTGTTATTTCTTTTGTCACTGTGCCTGTTATCAAAATAAATGCTAATTTTGGAGTAGCCTCTGAAAGAACATAAACTTATTATAGCTGTTCCGTTAATTGCATGAGTATCTGCCCTAAGTAACTACTAGTATACCATATTCAATTCATCTTCATATTGGAGTGTTTAGGATTGTGCATGCATGCAGTCCAAGCTTGGCCTACGATGATTATGAATCTATGATCTTCTAAGTTCCAATGCTTTTCATAAGAAGACCACTGTAATATTTAAAACCTTTCCGTGCATTCTTTATAGTGTAATTTTCCTACACATTTAGACTTGTATTCCTATTGTTGTAGATGTTTCTATCTGTAATTGATTGTTCTTAAAATGAGCATTTTTCTATGATTTCTTTGGCATGTTTAGTGCCGTAAAATGCTCTGAGAGCGTCAAAAAGATAACTGTTCAGAGATTTGTGAATCTGACAATTTGCTCCCATGGGTTCATGCATTGTGTAATCAGGGGAACAGTCTTCAGAGGATTCTGAATGTTGCTGCTTTTGCGGTTTCTGGATATGCTTCCTCTGAAGGTCGACATTGTAAACCATTCAATCCTTTGTTGGGGGAAACTTATGAAGCTGACTATCCTGAGAAAGGAATTCGCTTCTTCTCTGAGAAGGTACAATATTTAACTAGTTACTTTACTGAGAAAGGAATAAGTAGCAGTTACATTGATCTTAAAATGGAAATTGTTTGATAATTGAGCTGAGGTCAAGATATGATTTTCAGTTTTAGCAAGAATTCAGCTTTTGGCTTCATAAGAAATTCTGTAACTTCGATAAAGAAACTTTGGTTGGAAGATTCTCAATCATGAAGAGCAAATTGGCAGGATGTTTCATTTTCCAGAAACTGAGAAAAATGATGTATATTAGCTGAGAGAAGAACATGATTTACAATTGAAGAGACAGGTGGCACCAACTTTAAGTAGTCCAAATTCCACAAATAAAATTCTGATCCATTATGAAAAAAGCAAGCTCCAGTTGAAACCCTCACTAGTTGTTTGGTTCTGGATAATATTTTGCAATTTCCAAGAGTACTTTTAGGATTCCCAAGTATTTCTATGTTTGGTTGCAAATAACTCAAGATTAACTATATGCACTTGGGATCCCATTTTGGGGGTTTATGAATTCTCTTTTAAAAATGTGGGCGGGTATTCCCATCGCTTGGGAAGTTATATTTTTTTAAAGTGACGATTATGCCTCAAATTTAATATTATTTTAAATATAACTTTTTCTAATAAAGTGTTAATGCTATGTATTCAGTTTTTTTAAGAGTATTATTGTTATATTCACCTTTAAGAATTTTTTGTTTAACTTTGATTTTTTTATTCTGTTTGTAATTTTTTAAGAAAATATATAATTTTGATGAAAGAGGCACGGTGCTTTGATAAATCATTAAAAATTGGAAAAATTATTTTGGTCTTGTATGTGTTAATTTTAGACTCCTTTTATTATTATGTAAGATTTGACTTAATTCACGGTTCATATTATTTTTCTTATTCTTTATTTGATGAGTAATACTTTTACATTGTATTTATAAGGCTAAAGATATTATGAGAAGAATAAATGATTCCTATAATGTTTATAGGAATAAACCAAACACAGAGATCTTACATTTGTGGAAACCTATTTAGATTTTTAATCAAACCAAACATGAGCATGCTTACATTCTCAGGCATCCAGGGTTATTGGAATCACATTTCTAAGAATTTGGATGCCAATGGCTATTCCTGAGTTTCAGTCCAATGGCTATTCCTTATGACAAGAAAAATTCCATGAATTTTTGCTCTAGGAATTTTGAAGATTATGCTTGTGTTTCATGAGAACTGTGAAAGAAATAAATTAATTGAAATGTGATGTGTTTTGAGAACTTAATCCATATGAGGAGGCTTAATTACACTTGAAGAATATGTAATGCTGCTGTATGGAAATGTATGTTCTTCAGTCTTTTAATCACTTTCGCAAGTGTTCATTTGAATAAATACAGTAGTCATAATCAAACAATTAAATGTAATCTTTAATCCAAAGTAACTTGATATCATGTTGATTGCAACAGGTCAGTCACCACCCAACACTCATTGCCTGCCACTGTGAAGGCAGAGGGTGGAAATTCTGGTGTGACAGCAACCTTCGCACAAAATTTTGGGGGCGGTCAATTCAGCTTGACCCTGTTGGAGTTCTTACCTTAGAGTTTGATGATGGGGAAATTTTCCAGTGGAGTAAGGTGTGCATTGTTGTGTGATTACATTTGTGCAAAATATTGACTGCTCAGTTGTCTTGATCTTGTGCTTTTCTTTTCTTTTCTTTTCTATTGGTGCTTTGTTGATATTCTAAAACATGATCATGCTATTCTCATTAGGTCACAACAACTATTTATAATCTTATCCTTGGTAAAGTTTATTGTGGTCACCATGGGACAATGCACATACATGGTAATCGCGAATATTCTTGCAAACTCAAGTTTAAAGAACAGTCTATTCTTGACCGAAATCCTCGCCAGGTTAGTACTGCATTTTACTTGTAGAGAATTCCATTCATATGCTTGCATCTTGACCAAAATATCTGGAAAAGTTATAAAAATTTTAAATTCCATTTACTTTTTGACCACCGTATATCTGCGTGGGCTACATGCTGTATCACTATTCCTGATAGAACCTATTTGTCTAATTTAATTGTTATTTACTGACATGATTAACAGATTCATTTAATTGTATCCTACAACTATACAGGTAAATGGATTTGTTGAAGATGTTATGGGAAAAAAGGTTGCCACATTATTTGGGAAGTGGGATGATAGCATGTATTATGTTAATAATGATGGGAGTGGCAAGCCCAAGGATTGTACTTCCTCTTCTGATGCATCCTTGCTATGGAAAAGGAGTAAGCCGCCTCCTAATCTCACTCGGTACAACTTAACTTCGTTTGCAATCACACTAAATGAGCTGACACCAGGACTGCAGGTAGTCATGATGTATCGAATCAATTTTCTCAGAATTTTCATTTCCCTCTTATGCATCTCTAATTGTTTTTTTTAGTTGTGTCTGATCCCGGGTATTTGATCACGGATTAAGGAGAAGCTCCCACCCACGGACTCGAGGCTTCGTCCAGATCAACGACATTTGGAAAATGGTGAATATGAGAAGGCGAATGCGGAGAAACAGAGGTTGGAAAAGAGGCAAAGAATGGTATGCTTAGTACCTCTTTCTCATGAACGCTCACGCAAACACATCTTAGCTTCATTTGCTAAATTGTGTGTTCCCTTTTCTTGTTCGATTTTTACACTCGGAAGGCAAAAAATGTTCAGATTGCTGAGGTGGCATGTTTTGATTGGTGAATAATAAAAGTAATGTTAGCGGTGGGCCTACGTGAGAGTGATATTACACCAATCACACCTTGTCACTTTAGCAAGTTGTGAAAAAGCTGTCCGTAGCATTGCTCTTCTCAAAGTGGCATTGACAAATGTCAGCCACAGGTTGGGTAGGCTTTTGCTCTTAATGGCACTTGCCTGCCTACCTAATGATATGATTTGCTGATCTTGCTTATTAAACTTGGTTTTGTACCAGGGTTTTCTTAATTTCAGTTTAAGTCTCCCGTAATGGGTTCATGTAAGCTACACTGTCATCAGCTTATATAAATATTATGTTTGCTATACTTAATAGTATGTACATCTAAAGTCCATGCTATGGTCAGATATATGTATGATGGATCTTTCTAGAAACCCAGTGTTCATTCTAGAATGTTATTATTTTTTTTTTTGATGAATTGATAAAGAAAGCCTCAGTTACACTGACATGAATGTCTCTAGATTTATATCTGGACTCATCATTGAATGTCTCTGGTTCTGATTTCTGTTTATAATAGCTTTATATCAGATGCCAGCGGCCGGTTACAATATATGTTCTATGAAAATTTAGCAGTTGTGGACAAAAAAAATGTGTATGCACAATCATTTTGATGTGGATTTTTGCTGTAGCTTTTAATTTATTTAAAGCTGGAAGCTTAAGGAATTAGGAAAATATTGTATCATGGTTTCCATAGAAAATTAGGTAACAATTTGTTTGTTGTTGGCTTCTACTAAGATTAGATCTTGAGAAGGGGATGCTGAATGGTGTGAAATTATGCAAATTAGCATGTTTTGATCTTGTCATACTACATTATTGGATTTTGTGCATTATGGATAAGAAGGGGATGACCGATATATGTCTGTAAAGTTGTATTCCTTGGACTAAATTACCTCTGTTGTTAAGGCCATTATCAGTTTACCCCGACTTTTTGAATACAACTGTACCTCCCTGCACATTGGACTAAAAGGCAATATCATGTTTTCATCCAAATTGATGGAAAATGATATCAAAATGACAAATACATGCATTTCCCTTCCAAAAACCTATAACACCAAGAAATGGTATTTTGTCATTTTCTTGCCACTTTCCGTCAATTTGGATGGAAAATATGATTTTGCAATTTAGTCCAAGTTACAGGGAGGTAAAGTATGACATTTAAAAATTCAGGAGGGTAAACCAATAATGGCCCTAATCACATGGAGTTATTTGTCATTTACCCTCAATGTATATAGCCATATGTTGTCTTGCAAGTGCCACAATAGACTGAATTAATAGTGAATGGTGTGGCTGATAGTTACCAGTGTAAATTGAAATGAGTCTTTGTAACAAGTGAAATAAAATTCTCAGGTTTTTCTGGGATCTCATATGTCCCCCAAGCAGTTCTACATGCTGATTCCCCCAGCTCTATTGATTCTGGTTGTCTTGTTGTACTTCTCTGATCTGTTTTACTGTTTGTTTGTTTGTTTTCAGTTCTCTTTGTGGTGATTTTTTTGCGGGAAAAAGAAAAATATAGAGATTATTAAATTTGAAGAATCGTAAAGCCTATATCTATATTTACTTAGGCAGGCAGGAGCTGGTTTAGGTTTTGTCCATATTCATCAAAGCATCATTATTTATCTTTTATCAGTGATTTATTTTACTCCTCATTTTACAGGCAAGGAAAATGCAAGAAAATGGGTGGAAGCCCAGATGGTTCCAGAAAGAAGAAGGTGATAATGGACCCTTTCGCTATGTTGGTGGATATTGGGAAGCTCGGCAGCAGGGCAAATGGGATGAATGTCCAAATATATTTGGTGAATTCAATGAAGACCTTGTTGATCCTTTAGAAGTGTCATGATCTTAGTTCAGGTGTGTACGTCATCTGGCTAACCATTTGTTCTTGAAGTTTCAATATGCTGCTACCTTTTGCTGCTTTCATTAAAAATCACTTTTGTGACAAAACGTAGCATAATTGTATTGTTTATGCTACTACCACAGCTCAACCATAACTCAAAAGGCTTTTATCAAAAGAAAAAGATCTTTCATCCAAAAAGATCTTTCATCCAGTCATCATATACGATATGCATTCATCACTTATCAAATTTGCATTATACGGCAAGAAAGCCAATACCATACCGCAGGCTGTACCGGTTTGGTCACCGATACGATATATTTCGGATGTTAGTCGATACCGGTGTACCATTTCGGATTTACCGCTATTTTATATATTTAATACACACACACACAAAATCTCTATTTACCGTAAAACATTACCTCAAAAATCCCTGTTTATCATAAAACATTACTTTAATTGTTCATTGCATACAAAGAAAAAAAAAAACACAATATATATAAATAAAAAAAAACTTAATTGTTCATTGCATACAAAGAAAACAAATTATATTAGTGGTGTTTAGAGTGCGGCTTGGGTAGTGTTTAGCGTTAGATTAGGACTTGCAATTATCATCCTACCCTTAAAAAATTGGCACAATTACCCAAAAAAAACACATAGCTTTTTGTACGGGCGGTACGGTATTCATTTACTAGCTAGTACGGCTGGAATTCGGCCGCGTATTTTTTCCGGTATGAAATAAGAGTATACCTGTACCGGTGCACTGGCCGGTACGGGCCAGTACGGTACAGTATTAGTAACACTGTTATAAGGGCATAATTTACCTATGCCCCCTCTGCAGCTTAGGCCTAGTGCATGTCACTGAATGTGTTCATTACTCATTAGAATTGCCATGAAAAGTTGTTAGATTGATTGTTTTGCTGATAATGCAGGATAGGTAGAAAACCTTTACAACTGTTAGAGAGTAAGCTGAGCAAGAAATGACCTGGTTGTCCATGTTTTTCATCCGTATGTACCAGAATTTTAGTCTAAAGTTGGCAAAATTGATCCCCACATGCATTCGAGTGAAGAAATCATCTTTCAAGCATATGGCAATGGTTAGGTCAGAAATCTAGTGTATCTTTTTAACATTGTCCATGTCTGCAGTGGGGGCTAGCTTGCGTAATGTAATCTCTCTCTCTCTCTCTCTCTCTCTCTCTCATTTTAAACTGTGCTAGCCCTTGGCTGAGCATTTATTTCATATTTATTTGTACTTTCTTTATTTGAAATAATAAAAAAGAAACAAAGATGTATTTTTTTCCTCCATAATTTCGAAACTGCAAGTTCCTTGTTCAGGCGAATAAGAATGTCATTTCTTCTTGACTATCCAATGTGCTAGCAATCAACCAATAAAATCCGGAAATGACTGATGTCATAAAATTATGCCTTGACCAGGACTCCAGGAGCACTTCATCGTAAATATCTTGTGACCTGACCTTTTGGTCCTCATGCCTCTTGATATTTGACGGGCAGCTAGATTTTCATTCTTATTTATGTGAAGCAGACTTGAAGCAAGTCTCATGATAGGAGCTCAACTATTGTTATACTCCATCTTAGATTAAAAGATTTACATTAATTCACAACTTAATTTAGTTGTTAAGAAAAAAAATTAAGAAAAAAATTATAATTTTATTGATATGCAAAACAATTCATTAATTTCTATATAAAAAAAAAAGTTACAAGGCTTTGATCTTAGGTTACAACCTAAAGAAAACAAAAATTACATGGCTTTTGACTTTGTCACAATCTAAAGAGAGCAATATTTCAAGGATAAAACTTTATTTTACATCTTTAATCCGAAGGCTAAATTACAAGGTAAAAAGGTATTAGGAACATTCTCTGTCAAATCCAAAAATAGGTCCCTTGATACGTAATTGTCGTTGACAATCTACCCATATAAAATTACAACACAAAAGGAATTATAAGAGAAAAGTGTTGATACCGTCACATGTCATGGGAACAACAAAAGTGACATAAATGATAGAAAAGAAAAGATTCTTTTATCATGAGCAAACACAAGGTTAGATCAAAATATGAAATTGAGTAACCTTTAATTTATCCCATATACAATGATCCATTTATTTATTTTAACTATGCATGAACGTGATTTTAACGTAAGAAAATCTCACAATGTGATGTTTTGACTTAAGACTCCATCATGAAAACCTAAACTCCCATGTGGATGTCATAATTTCATGTATCACTTTTCAAAACTAATAATGTCAATTCTACTAGTTAGGTGATGCGTGTGCATGTTATAATGATAATGGAGATCACTTCATGATATTTTCTTTAGAATGGACCTCTGTATTTTAGTGCATTTTTGTCTTAAAGTTTAAGAACTAGTCATAATTAATCATCACAATCATTTAGTCCTAGATTTGAAGAATTCGTCTCGTCTTTTGAATTTTTTCGTGACTTAATCTTTCAATCGATGGTTTGATTTTAGCACTCAAAAATCAAAATGTTGTTTTGATTGTTGTAAGCTCTAATGTTGTTTGAAATTAAGTTTTTGTTCATCTAACAACTCAAATAACATTTTTACCATATATTATTTTATTTTTGATTCATGAACCGACTTTCCGGTTATAAAATGGGTTGTTCACATTGGATCAAACACGAATTGTCAGCTATAGAACCCTACTCGAGTTCAACCTGATTTATTAACCAACCCATGTCTAACTTGATTAATTAAACCATCCCAAATCCACTAGGCTCATTAACCTTCACAAGCCCAACATTCAGATCACCCATACCTAACTTGGTTTAGAAACATTTCCAAACCCAACCAAACCCAGTTTAGAGCCAACTTAACTCATGCTCTAGCATTGTATTAAAACCTGTTGGTGAATTTTCATATTAATTAATTAAAATGAATAAATATTACAATATAAATGTGAAGATGTGGGAATGAATATAAAAAATGAGGAGTTAATAAAAATGTTTAATTTCATATTGAAAAGGAGAGAGACTATTTTATTCTTTTTAATTGTGGTAATTAATAAGTTAATCTGAATTAAATCAGATACTGGGTTAGATACGTGCGTAAGGGAGAAGTGAAGGGTGGAGGTACCGTTTGGGCCTTTTCAATATTCATAAACTCCTTATCTCACACCATTAATTGTGTAATTCCAGCCTATCAAAATAATATCCACCAATTAATCTTGTAACACCCACTAGATCAGAATTATAAACCTAATTAATCAGATTAATTTGGGTAGTAATTTCGCCATTGAGCCTATAAATAAACTCATTTAGACCCAATCCAAGTTACTACAATATACACAAATAGTAGTGCTGTGTAATTTTTCTTTTTTGAATTAATAATATTCAAAAGTATTATTCAGTTTCTTGTTGTGTTATTTCCATTATTATTTAGTTTCTTGTTGTGTTATTTCCATTATTATTTTGTTTGCACCAACAATTTTAAGGAGATTCAATACATGGAACCTATACAAGAGAACTAAATAAGCCAGTTGAAGATCTCAATAAGCCCTTTCGCTTTAAGGGAGCCCACTTCAAGAGGTGGAAAGGAAATGTCCTCTTCTACTTGAGTCTTCTCAAAATCACCTACATCCTCACGGACAAGAATCCATCAAAGGTTTCTACTGATGAGATGAGTGGGGAAGAATTTAGTCTCCATCAAGAAAAAATAGATAAGTATACAAAAGATGAATATAATTTTCGCTCTTATCTTTTGAATTGTCTTGCCGATCATTTCTATGATTATTATGATACAAGTTATAATTTTGCTAAGAAAATTTGGAAAATTTTACAAAGCAAGTATGATACCGAGGAGGCTGGTGCAAAGAAGTGTGCTGCTAGTAGATTTTTCCATTATCAAATGGTGGATGGAATATCAGTGGTAGATCAAGCAAAAGGCTTCCAAATGATTGTGGCAAAATTGAGATCCGAAGGCATAAAGATTGGAGACAATTTGGTGGTAGTTGGCATAGTTGATAAACTACCACAATCTTGGAAGGAGTTTCAAAAGGCTTTGCGGCACAAACAAAAGGAGACATCCTTGGAGACTTTGATCACATGCATCTGTGTAGGAGGAGGTTAGAGGACAAGATGCACTCATGACACAAGAGAGCAATGGTAATTCCATCACAAATGTAAACCTTATTTCAACCAATAATAATACGCCTAAAAATCATTTTCCTAGAAATGGTCAATTGAAGCCTAAAAATAGAGCCTTTAAAAATAATAATAGACCTCAAGGAAGGGGAAACCTGAATAAAAATTACAATAAGAACCAAGGACCTCCTTCACAAGATCAATTTTAATAGATCTTGTTTTGTTTGTAGCAAGAGTGGGCATATTGCTTGATTTTGCAAATTTCAAAAACATGAATCTGTCCCACAGGCTAATATAACCGAAGAGCCTTTAGTGGCTATGATTACAGACATCAATATGGTACAATATGTTGAAGGGTGGTGGGCAAATTTTGGTGCTAATAAGCACATTTGCTATGACAAAAATTGGTTCAAGTTGTACACTCCTTTTGAAGAAGAAAAAACTGTTATGCTTGGTGATTTTAGCAAAACCAAGGTTTTTAGGAGTGGTGGGGTTGATTTGAAATTCACTTTTGGACGTGTGCTAACATTGGAAGATGTACTTTATAGTTTGTCCATGAGGAAGAATTTGATGTCAAGTTTTTTGCTTAGCAAGGCTGGTTTCAAGCAAAGTATGGAATCTGATAACTATGTAATCACTAAAAATGGATTATTTATAGGCAAGGGTTGTGCTTGTGATGGAATGTTTAAATTGAATGTTGAGAATAATAAGCCAGTTCAGTTTATATGCTTTGTTCTATTAATTTTTGGCGTGCTCGTTTGTGTCATATAAATAGTAGATATGTAACAATCATGAGTAGTTTAAGATTAATTCCAAAACTATCAAAAGATTTTGAAAAATGTGAAACTTGTAGTCAAGCTAAGATTACAAAAAGGACTCATAAAAGTGCTGTAAGAAATACTGAATTGCTTGAGTTAATTCACTTCGATTTATGTGAATTTGAGAGAATTTTAACTTGTGGGGGAAATAGATACATTATCACTTTTATTGATGATTTCTAAAAATATACAACAATTTATTTGTTGAAAAATAAAAGTGATGCTTTTGAAAAATTTCAAGATTTTTTTAAAAGAAATTGAAAATCAATTCGGTAGGAAAATAAAAAGAATAAGAAGTGATAGAGGCCATGAGTATGAATCAAGTGCATTCAACTCATATGTTTAGTTTTTGGGAATTATTCATGAAACTACTGCACCATGTTCACCTGCTTCTAATAGTGTGGCTAAAAGGAAAAATAGAACTCTAATTGAGTTAACAAATGCCATGTTAGTTGAATCTGGTACACTTTTACATTTTTGGGCTGAATCTATTTTAACTGCATGTCATGTTTTCAATAGGGTGCCACATAAAAAGTTACATACCACATCTTTTGAGATGTGGAAAGGACATAGGCCAAATTTGAGATATTTGAGAGTATGAGGTTGTCTCGCTTATGTAAGGCTTACTGACCCTAAAATATCTAAATTAAGTATAAGAGCTACTACTTGTCATTTTCTTGGTTATGCGATTAATAGTGCAGCCTATAGATGTTTTGATCTTAAAAAAAAAAATAATTTTTGAATCTAGTGATGCAATTTTTCATGAAGAAAAATTTTCTTTTAAATTGAAAAATAGTGGGGATGAAGAAAATATTTTGTCGCAACTTAGTTCTTTTACATCTCATTACAAAATCAAGAAAATTCTGAAATGGAACCTAGAAGGAGTAAAAGAGCTAGAGTTGAATAGGATTTTGGTCTTAATCATTATGTTTTTAACATTGAGGAAAATCCCCAAAATTTAAAAGAGGCCTTAATATCACCTGATGCTATTTTTTGGAAAGAAGCTGTAAATGATGAGATGAAATCTTTAATTTCTAATAGAACTTAGAAGTTAGTAGATCTTCCACTGAGTTGTAAGACTATAGGTTGTAAATGGGTTCTTAGAAAAAAGTTGAAACCGGATGGATCAATTGATAAGTTTAAAGCTAGACTTGTTGCAAAAGGATTTGAACAAAAAGCTAATCTTGATTTCTTTGATACTTTTTCTCCTGAAACAAGATTTACATCTATTAGATTGTTAATTGCTATTGCCGTAATTTTTTATTTTAAAATTCATCAAATGGATGTAAAAACTGCTTTTCTAAATAGGTACCTAGAGGAAGAGATTTATATAGATCAATTCGAAAGCTTTGTAGAGCCTGGATAAGAAAGCAAAGTATGTAAGCTAACTAAATCCCTATATAGCTTAAAACAAGTACCTAAGTAATGGCATGAAAAGTTTGATTCCTGCATGATTGAGAATGACTATAAATCAAATGAATGTGATAAATGTATTTATTCTAAATCATGGAATAATTTACATGTTATTATTAACCTCTATGTGGATAATATGTTGTTTTTTGGCTCAAATATGCATGTTATAAATAAGATAAAAAAAAAAATGCTTAAAAGTCATTTTGATATGAAAGATCTTGGTGAGGCTAATTTTATTTTGGGCATGAAAATTACAAAAACATGTAATGAAATATTTCTTGATCAATCACATTATGTTGAGAAAATATTGAGAAAATATAATTTTTATGATCACAAAAGTGTAGCTACTCCTTTTGATTCTAGTGTTCATTTATTTCATGTGAATAATGATGATGAGATTTTTAATCAAAAGGATTATGTTAGTATCATTGGTAGTTTGTGATATGCTACCAATTGTACTAGACCTAACATTGCATATGAAGTAGGAGTGCTTAGCAGATTTCTAGCAAGCCTAGTAAAGATCATTGGCTAGCTATTGAGCAAGTCATAAAATTTTTAATTGGTACCAAAAGCTATAACTTATTTTATAAAAAGTACCCTATTGTGATTGAAGCTTTTAGTGATGCTGATTGAAATACTTTGTCTAGTGATTCTCTCTCTACCATTGGTTATATTTTTACTTTAGGTAGTGGTGCTATTTGTTGGAAATCTAAAAAGCAAACAATAATTGCTAATTCAACAATGAAAGTTGAATTAATAGTATAAGCTTCAGCTAGTGAAGAGGCAAATTGGCTTAGAGACTTGTTATATGAAATTCCACTCTGGGAAAAGGAAATTCCACTCTGGGAAAAGTAAATTCCACCTATATTAATTCATTGTGATAGCATTGCCACAATTGGTAGAGTTAAAAACCGTTACTACAACGGTAAATCCAGACCTATAAGAAGAAAGCACAGTATCGTGCAATTTTATTTAAGTAGTGGCATCATAGCTGTGGATTATATTAGATCTAATGATAATCTTGTAGATCTATTTACCAAGGCATTGGCAAAATATAGGGTTTAGATTACATCGAGGGAGATGAGACTAAAGTCCATTGAATCATGAGTCATTTATGAGGATACCTAACCCAAGGACCAAAGATCCTGAGAATTGGGTTCAATGGGAAAAACGAATCATACAATGGTCGTAAGAAATGCACTATTTATTTATTTATATTTAATTATTTATTTTGTAAATAATTTTTAAAAATTTTCATCCCTATGATGTAAGTGCATTTGTCTTGTAATGTAGAGAGGTTGAGTAAAAAACTCTTAATGAAATTTGTAGCTCTTATGAGTGGGGTGTCAGAATTACAGGAGCACCCTTGACAAAATTTCACTTATGTGAGTGTAGGGGCGTGGTCGCTCTTTATGAGATTTGGACTTAATCTTAAATATACTCATGAAATTGGGATCGGTACACGGCCGTAAAGTGCTAGCTATAAAAGCTCATGTTAATACCTGGGTTGTTATGTGTAAGCAGTGATGCTTAATTTCCCTAAAACAATCCTAATTTAAGTTGGAGACCACTACAACTCTGGAGTTGAGATCACTGTTTTACTAAGTGAAGGTTCAATGCAGAGCATATCTTCATGATGCACAATGACCCATCTTTGCCTGGTAATTTCGCTTTAACTAAAAAATTTAATACTAAAATGAGTGGGGGATTGTTGGAGCATTTTAATATTAATTAACTAAAATGAATAAATATTATAACATAAATGTGAAGATGTTGGAGTGAATATGGAAGATGAGGAGTTAGTGAAAATATTTAATCCTACATTCAAAAGGAGAGAGATTATTTTATTCTTTTTAATTGTGGTGATTAATGAGTTAATATGAATTGAATCACATATTGGGCTAGATACCTGCGCAAGGGGGAGGTGAAGGGTGGAGTTAAGTTACTGCAATATACACAAACAAAAAATAGAGAGCTTCTTGGCAAGGAAGGGTGTTCTTTCTGGTGAAATTTTGAGCTTCAACACTTTGTGCATAGGTTGTTATAGCCATATGACACTTGTTGGGTTGTTGTATTTTGGGGGAGATAAGTCAGAGAAGGTCTGCACCAGTTATAAAGTTTAGTCAACCAAAAGCTTGAATCTCTTTAAAATCTCTTTAAAGAGAGTGAGTGCCGTGCCTCAGTCCAAATAGTATTGTGTAATTTTTTTTCTTTAAATTAATAATATTTAGAAGTATTATTTAGTTTTTCGTTGTGTTATTTCCATTATTATTGTGTTTGCACCAACAAAAACTAAACTAACAGTTCTTCAGTATAAAACCTTGGGAAGATAACACTTTAGGGAGATGTCGAGTTTGTCTTTAATATATTATGTTGAGACACCATTTAATCTAAAACTTTAAGCTTATGAATATGGAAAAAGTTGTATTATATTGAATATTGATTGTACCCCATCCCCACTCTATTTCTAAAAGGGATCACCATCATCCATCTTAATGATCTTGCCACCTTGTACTATCACTTATTAGGAAGATAATGTCCTGGAAAAATTTCACGTGAAGCCTTAATATATTAGAACATTACTTATCTCAAGAACTTAATTTTATGGGTTTGAGTTCAATTATGCAAAGTATATTTCTAAAGTTCTTTACTTTGCCTTAATTGAAAATTTCACTCATATGTATATATTCCATATTTTTGTCACATTTATTATCTAAAATTATTGTTAAATAAAACTCCCTCTAAGAGAAGTGAGTCTTTGTTGCATAGGATTTTGTTAAAACTAAAAATTCTCTCTCTCTCTCTCTCTCTCTCTCTCTCTCTCTCTCTCTCTCTCTCTCTCTCTCTCTCTCTCTCTCTCTCTCTCTCTCTCTCTCTCTCTCTCTCTATGTGTGTGTGTGCGCGCGCGTGCGCAAATACTTACTCCTCTTTTTTTTTGGGGTTAAAGAAAAATTGAAAATATTCACTACAAAAAAAGCGGGCTATAGCCTGTGTTTTTAAAACGTGACTATAGACCTATCAGACCCATAGTCATGCAGTATAGGCCACATTTAAAAACGTGTTTATAGAAAATGTGGCTATAGACCAAATGGGGGATATAGCTACATTTTTACAAATTATAGTCGCATTTTAAAAATGCAGCTATAGCCTGCATTTTTTTTTTTGGTAGTGATTCGACTCTAGATCTAATTTTACCGCTACTTAATTACTACACCATGATTCTTGAGATTTTTTCCCCTTCTATATTAATAGTTTTTGCATCATTGCATGGTTATGGGAAATAATCATACTTTTTCATTTTTTGGTTCCGACCAAAAAATTCGTTCTTCTGGAACTTTGGGGATTTTATCCTATGGCCAAGAAGCTATTGGTACATGACAAAAACATTTTAAAGGCATCTTGTTTAATATATTTACTTAGCACATTCTACTTTAATCCCACTAAAACTCTAAGATATGATGTAGGTGAAAAGCCACAAAATAGAACACATCTTCTTTAAGATGATAGTCCTTGAATCTATAGAGAGAATTCTAGAATTCACTAAAAAATAAAGGATAAAACTTTCTGAAATTTTATTAATGAGAAAACTGATTAGCTGCTATAATGCACTTAAATAGAAAAAGAAAAAAAAAAAAAGTCTTAGGGTTGCTATGAAGCTCTTAGAAAACTCAAAATCACTCCTAGGGTAGCTAGAAAATCCTAACTCATGTTAAAAAAGAAATTAGGCTAGAAAATAGGAAACTTAGCCAAATACTACAAAATTGAGAGAATTACAAATTAAATTGAATTCTACAGCTGCTAGGAAATGTCCTAGAATAGCGTAGTTGTGGACCTTAAGAGACGGTATCAAGCTATGTATTGCTTTAAAAATTCCTGCGGTGATCATTGAGTTAGATGCTTAGGGTAATGGTAGACCTCTTGAAAAAGAATACTAACCATTTAAGTGGCATTGGGGCTTTGGTAAGTGACTGTAAGAATGGCCTGAGGGAGATCCCAATGGTCCAAATTCAACATTACTACTGGAAAGTAAACAAATGTGCCGATACCCTTACTAAGAGGGGTGCTCTTTTGCCCGAAGATTTTGTTATTTTTTTTAGAACCCCCAACTGAGGTGCTGTTTTTGCTTAGTTTGGATGTTTCTGGGATGTACTTTGAACGTGTTGTTCCTGCTGCTTAGTTTTTAAAAAAGCTGCCTTCCTTTCAACCAAAAAAAAAAAAAAAAAAAAAGCAATCAAAGCCGTACAAAAGCAACCTTTTCCCAACAGCATCAGGATAACATATTTTATTTAACATGAAAAAAAGAGTGAAACTTTCATCGTCTGGATAAACTTGTCTTATATATTCGAGACCTGGCCAGTTGGTACCAATGCTTTTCTCCCTCGTGGAGGTAAAAAGCTTTTGCACTCCACTTTTGTAAAAAGTAGACCAGGCTAATGCATGGTTTGGTGGTATTACCATGAACACAAGAAATGGTTAGTGAGTATTAAAAGGAAAGCTAATTAATATGTATGTGCGGGTTTGGTTGTTGAAATTGACATTTTATGTTGAACAGTCCTAATCCTAGTAGTCCTAGTACATTTTCAATACGAAATGAATAGCTTAACAGTCGTTTGACAACAAAAAGAAGAATTGGTCTTGAACATCTTTAATTCTACATTTGCTCGCATGAATGAACTACACCTTGCATGATTCATCATTTATTTATTGATTTAGCTAGCGTGATCGATTGTAATGCTACTTTATGTGGTCCTCGAATTATTGAGACGTAGACTAATTTGGGCATTCATGCTAATGATTTTTATTTTATATTTGGTTGGGGGGACTCTATCTCGATTTTTCTTACATGACTGGAAAACAGTGCATGTTTACCAAAAAAAGAAAAAGTTTCCCGTAGTCTCACATTGCTAAAGGTG
This sequence comes from Castanopsis chinensis, assembly GCA_032878915.1. Lineage (NCBI taxonomy): Eukaryota > Viridiplantae > Streptophyta > Magnoliopsida > Fagales > Fagaceae > Castanopsis > Castanopsis chinensis. The sequence continues at coordinate 4,083,971 of JAVQMG010000115.1, read as the reverse complement.
TATTATTCCCTTGATCTCGGCCCAGTTAAAACCAGCCTTGAGGATCACGATTAAGGATTTGGTTGATACCAATCTTAGAAATCACGAGCAAGGATTTGGTGTGTTGTCAATCTTTATGCAATTCCGTGGTCTGCAGAAACACGGTGCTGCTTTTGATAAATATACAGAATCTGGCTAAAAAGTGGTGTACAAGATGACAGTGGCAGAGCCACCTGAGAAACAAAAGTTTTGAAAAAATTTAAAATTTATTTTGAAAATATTCTAAATAATTTGTAAATTTTTCAAAAAAACCTTATACATGATAATATACATATATAAATATAAATATATTTAAGAAATTTTAAAAATAAATTTTTTTATTTAAATAAAATATAATTTATAAATATATATGTCAATAAATTATAATAATAATTAATCCTTCAACATTTTTAAAATAATTATTTTAAAAATTATCTTAACAAATAAAAGAGAAAAAAATTATAATTTTCATCTAAACACATTTAACACTTACTTGTATACATAGTAGAAAAATTGAAAAGTCAAAAACTTTTGTTGCTGTACCGTACTATCCCCCCCCCAAAAAAAGTTGACGACTTGACTTCTTTTTCTTCTTCTCACCACTGCTTTTGCCTTTTTGTTTTTTTGGCCTTTTGGCTTCTTCTCACCACTGCCAGACTGCCTTTGCCTTCTTGGCTTTTTTCTCTTTTTTTTTTTTTTTTTTTTTTCAGACTTTTAGTTTGTTTATTCTTTGTAGTATGTGTTCAAAATTACTACTAGACAAGACAAGAAAGAAGGAGTGACTCAATTTGTGATTTGCCATTGTCTTTGTAAGTGCTGTGGGCTCCTCAATTTATGACTCAATTGTGTGGCTGTGGTTGTGCCACAGGCCCTGGCCTCTTGACCAATAAGGTGATGTTATTATATGTAAATATATGTGTGAGTTTTCTAATTTACATAAGAAATAAAAAAAATAAAACTTAACAGATGACTTAATAAATGTCTGTGTGATACTCCCAATAGACATAATAATTTCTCCAACCCCTCATCCTTTACTGTCACAGTGTGCAGTGCTCTATCTATCCCCTACTTGAGACGAGCTGACCCATACAACTCTTTCCCAGGTTAGGTAGTTTGCATTTGTATTGTTTTGATATTTTTTTTCTTTACTTTTCATAGCTTTATTTTTATATTCCTTATAATATATTATTTATTATTATAATAATTAATATATTATCTACAGTATATACTACTATACTATCATGTATTTGGTTGTTTTTTATTATTATTTTTTTTTTTTGCATTGACATTTGAATAATTATTTGTCTTTTATTTAGCAATTTTTTAACTATTAGTATTTTTTTAGTATATTTTTTAAAATCTCAGTCATTTTATTTAATGAGTGATAATTTAATTTGATAAATCTAGGTTCATGGGCAAGTTTAGGACTATTGGCTCATTCCAAAAAAAATGAAGACGGTAATTTATAAAATAGTACACTTTTTGTTTATAATACATATTGAGTTATGAAATATTGTATATTACTATTTTACATTTCACACACAATTTTTTTTTTTATTTATATATAACCTCCAAAGATAAATTTCTAACTTTGCCACTGCAAGTTGATATATAATAAATTAATTAATGAGCTTTTCACGAATTACTCATCAAATTGAGCACCTCGTTAGGTTCGTTTGAAAGAAAAGTTCAATACTTCCTTCCCCCAACCCACCCATTTTGTTTTCCTTTCCACGTTTCTCCTTCTTTTTATAGCTAGTTAGTGCTAGAGTCATAAATGAATGACTTGTTTATAAACAAGTTTGGGTTTAATTCGATTGAAAAAACTTACTTAGGTTCATTTACTTAGTCAAGTTTAAACATAATAGTGTGTTTGTGAATGTGCTCTTTTTTGTTAATCCATTATGTTCATCAAAATTTTGGATTATGCAATTGGCATGTTTACATTTCAAAACATCTTAATCAATATTATTCTCATTATGTCAGATTGCAAGCCTTTCTTTCAAGTTTTTGAAGAAGTTCAACTTCAACATGTCCTGTTAAATTATGATATTTCTCATAACATTTGTATTGGCTTATTTCATGATAAAAAAATGTTGTAATTTAATTAATTTATCTCCTTGTATTTTTGTGGGATTTATTTGTATTGGGTTTAGTATTAAGTGGTGGAGATTTGATCAAGACAGCTAAAAGTCACACAAGGAGCACATGTCGAAAGCTAAAGAGTCAAGTGCTAGATGTGCTAGCTATATCTCGCAACTCAGGTGACCTGCGAATTTTCCCTGTTAGCAGAAGTGTGACTTTTCATATTCCCTCTCTACTCATACTATATATACTCTCATTACCCACAGATGGTGAGGATTCTATTGAGAGAAAAACCCTAAGAGAGGTTTCTACATACACCCACTTTATTAGAGAGAGAGCTACTCATTCTCAGAGAGAAATCTTTGTAGCTTCTTCTCCTTCTCTCTCCATTGTTATCTCTCCATTGTTATACCCATTGAGATGAGATTTATACCCAAACACAACCCACACCTATTTATAATATTGAGAGTGTTTTTGAAGCTTGGGAAGCATTGGAAGTTGCCTAGGATGACAGATGTAATATGAAGCTTATTGCAGGATCCGAAAAGCTAAAAAAGACACTGTTAAGCTTAACTTTATTGGAGCAAGAAGCTTGGAGGGCTTAGGTGTATTGGGTAGATTAGGCTTGGAGGGTTTATATATTGCTATTCGTGTATCCCAACTTTATTCTCTAGTGGATCAGTTTACCGCTTGGAGGGTGGCGCAGAGGTTTTTGTCAATTTTTTCGGTTTCCTCTTCGATAACACGTGCTAGTGTTATCCTTGTGTTTGTATCATTTTTCCTTTACTCTTTAACCTTTAATTGTTGTTGTGTTTGTGATTATTTAAGTGTTAAAGTAGTTTGCCAAATTGGGTATAACTTATATTTATCATTTCACACATATATTGTTTGAATATAAGCTTGTGTCGGTTAATTTGATATTGGGGGTCTAAACATTCACTAGTATTTTATACACTAAGTGAACTTTCATATCCTGCACGAAGAAAATTAGTATGTGAATATTTGGAGAAGGAGGGAAACATTTGTAATGAATCCTTAGTGTTTTATTCTAAGCCTACCCATTGCACAAAAAGAAAATCAGTATGTGAATTTTTTGGCAGAAGAAGGAAACATTTGTAGTGAATCCTTTTTCTTGTATTCTAAGCCTACTCATTGTATTTTGTACTAGCTTTTGGATGATACTTGGCTGATATGTACTCTAGACTTTGTAGTTTATAGTACTTAATTTCTTTTAATCAAATTTCCCATTTCACCAAAAATGAACAATTTTTTAGGAGTTCTTTTTGGAGCTGTGATGTGATCTTATGTTTTTTAAGCACATGTATATATATTTGAAATATGCTATAATATCGATTTGAAATGTATCATGTTTCTATTATAATATTCAAGTTTCCTTCATAAATAATAAAAATGAGAATTTTCTTTTTATCGATGCTTTTCATGCACTTCTCAAATCAATTATTTAACTGTGTTTTGTATTATAAATAAGTTTTATATTTGATCTTATATCTCTATTTTATATAACGGAAAGCACATACCTTACATGTGTAATCCAAATTTAATAATATTAGTATGATATAAATTTATATTTATCATTTGTTGCGTGAAGAAGGTAAGGTGCATCGTCAATTTCCCATTCTCTAAATTTAATAGATTTTGGCTTTCCTCCGATTTCCCACATAATATACCTTCTACTTTGGCTATATATTTTTTATCTTGTGGGATTGAATGTAGCTATATTGCCAACCAATTCACCCATAACTCTCATAATCAACTTTAATGGAAGAACATTTTGAAAGGAATAGGTGAGTGCTTTTATAGTCTATGATAATATAAACTTCATGATTAGAACGGTGCTTTTCATCATTATTGTGTGTTCCCCATATAATGTGAGAATCACCACCCAACATGTGTCAAATGAATCTCAAAGTAATGACTCAACCAATGTAATTTTATCCCCTAGATCAAGGCTTTTGCATTGGGGTTGTCATTTATTTATTTATTTACAAAACAAAAATAAGACCAAAAATATATATATCATTATAAGTATAAATATACTTATACATATTTAATATTGAATTATGTAAATTTGTGTAGATGTTCATTTTTTAGAAGCCCAGCAGGAGGAGAAAGCCCAACAATGTGGGCAAAAGAAAGTGGGATGGAAATACCATTGAGGCCAAGTGGCAAGAATAATGAATCATGAGTCCATAAAGCAAACAAATGGGTCCTGAAGAAGTAAATGAGTCTAAGAAGGCCCGGAAGGAAAGAAATAGTAAACTCATGGGCAGTATGAATATAGAAAGGTGAGAATGGGTCACAGCTGTCACAGTGGGCTCAAAACAATGTAAGTAAAGAGAGTAAGGAGCAGTGGAGGATCCATAAGCCCCAAAGATGAAGTATAAAGTACTTGGGCCAAGGAAGTCCAAAGAGTTAATAAAAGCTCATAGGAAACACAGAATTGGAAGGGTCAAGGATGCCCCGAGAAAGTAAACGGGCTAAGGAGGCCCAAAAGGAAGTAAGCGAGACGCGGGAGTCCGCAAGTAATGAAAGGTCCAATAAATTTATTGAGCCATTAGAAATGGGATGAACAACAAGCCCAAAGAAGCCCAATAGCCCTAGGTCAAGTAAACATCATGACAAGCATAACAGAATAACGCGACAAGAAGTAATAGCAAGGTTAGTAATAGAACACGGAGGAGGGCCGAAGGAAGGAAAGCTCACAATCAGGCAAAGCCCAGCAGACCATAAAGAATTAGAGATTACGTTGTAAGAAGTCAAAAACAAACGGAAGAACAAGCAGATCTCTTGACCACGGCAAGCGGCAAACAGATTTTGGACGAGCATGGAAATAAGGCACACGCAAGACCTAGACACCACCAACTTGTACCTAGCCAATATAGGAAGTGTGACAGCTCTGCCTGCTATGGACATATGATAAAAAAGTTGGCAAATAGGGGCATCGTTTGCACACAAGCCGAACCAAGGAGGATTGCTATTGGATCGATCCCAACTCCCTGATCTAGAAAACTTTGGGCCTAGTGCAGCAAGAGGCGGCCTAGCCCAATACTTGTGAAAAAAGGCCCCTACAATTTGTAATTAAGTTCATAAGATATTAAATTATTACTTGTAATTAATAGATGATATAAATCATCAATTTTTTTTAATAAAAATATTTATAACTTTTAACTATAAAAAGATTGGTGAATCTAGTTGTTATACGTTCATGAACAAAAATCAATATTCCATCTAATTAACTCAAGTAATATACTTTCAATTATAATGGTTATTCATTATTATCATAAATTTGTGAAGAATAAATAAATTTTAGTTATAGTGTTTATATATTGAATAAGTAAAAATAAATAAATTAATCAAGTAGCTCTTGAAACAACTTGAGTTCGTTTGTGAATAAAATAAACCAAGCTTGCAAATATAATCTAGTTTGAAAATAAACTTGAGCTTGGTTTGTATTTAAAATAAATTTAAATGAAAAATAATGAACTTTAATATTTTAATTTATATTTAAATTTAAATCAATTCATTCATTCTTTGACATTTTTGTTTATTCCTGCTTTCCATATTCTTCTTTGTACGTAAAAGGATTAAAAAAAAAACTTACATAGATGTATTATAAATCTAACCTAAGTTATGATACGTAAGTAAGTTGGTTTGTGTTTCAAATATGAATTGTCCAAATGAAATATTTTACAAAATTTTTTATGAGTACATATATAAATTAAGTCACATATCCTAAAAATAATGTTACAAACGTCCTCAAACTTCTCATCACTATATATCCTAAACAATTTATTCAACAAAGAGAACTTGCTTTAAGATTAAAACTAAAACAAAGTGAGAGAAACCCTTATGCAATACAACTGAGCTCTGTTTCTTCCAACTCTATCCCCTCCTCAGCAAGCCTTTTGTCCTTGTACACATACCACTTAGCACAAAACAAATATATCACGAAATTCAAAGCACTCAATATTGCCAAAAGCCAGTAAAAATCGTAAAGCTTCCCTTGATTCAGATTGTCAGCTAGCCAGGGCCTCTGGTTCCCTGTCACCTTGCGCACTATAGTAACCACTATAGAGCTAACGAAAAACCCTAGCGAAAGTGTGCTCAAAAACATCCCTGTGCTCAAAGTCTTCATCCCTTTTGGACATTCCCGTAGGAAGAAATCCAGCTGTCCTATATAAGTAAAGGCCTCCCCAGATCCCACAAAGAAAAACTGGGGAACTAGCCAGAACACGCTTAACAGGATCTCGGCCGTTGGATTATTCACTAAACCATGTGTTTGTGCGGCTTTCAAACGCTTTACTTCAGTGAATGCAGCTGCCACCATTGCAAAGATTGAGAAAACAAGACCAACCCCTATGCGTTGCAATGGCGTAAGACCATGTTGGTTCTTAAGCACTTTTCCAGCTGTGGGAACAATGATTCTATCATAAATTGGGACTGTCAAAAGGATGCTACCAACAAAGAAGGCAGTTAGGGAAGCTGCGGGGATTTGAAAGGAGCCAATGTGGCGGTTCATGGTGGTTGCTTGTGAGACTGAGAATGTGGTCATTTGGACATACACTGTCCAAAACATGATAGTTGTAGCCCAGATGGGTAACATTCTAATGATCAATTTCACTTCTTCAACATCTGTTAGGGTTGATAGATACCACTTGTTTACTGCAGTGATACCACCGGCCATTTTCGGGTCCTTGATTGCTGCCTTGTCCAAGAAACTACATAGTGCATTATGCACCATTAGATTTTGAATAAAGAAAATGATACTATTTAACATTCTTTTCAATTTCTCACACGGAATAATATGGTAATGAATGTAATTAGTAAACTTTAGTAATATAATAAAAAAATTTTAAATTGTTGTTTTTAGAAATGCTAAAACTGTTATAGATTTATAAGCAAAAATTTATAAACAAATATTTAAGTGATTGGTGGATTTCAATATTTCAATAAATTAATGTCATTATTAATTTTTTTTATTAATGATGTATTAGTTTGTAAAACTTATTTATAGTATCTTTAGTATTATTCTAATTTTTTTAGTTGGAAAGCTATTACATATTGTATTAAATCTACTTTACAACTAATATGATAATGTGATTGTTGAATTTTAACTGCATAATAAATGAATGTTTTTTTTTTAAAATCATGGCAATGATTGCTCGTTATTTTTTAAGATTTATATAATAAAATTTATAATTACTCTACAAGTAGCTTGTATGATGGTACACCAACTTGTGAATTAAATTGCAGTTGCGTATACGGATCAAAATGAGAATGACATGGCTAGAGTTGGAAACAAGGACAACTGACAATGTGATTGCGTCCTTGTTAAAATAAAAGTAATTTGATCTGATGGTATTAGAAAAAAAAAAAAAAAGGAACTTGCTTTTCTCATTTTGTTTTGCAGTTCAAGCCAAAATATGGATGTAGTATACTAAGCATTTGATACATGTTTTCTCTCTCTTACATATATTTGATGTATACTTTCTTCCTTTCATGTGTAGAGTTCACTTTTATGTTATAAGCAGAAAATATATATTCGATGCATGGTGTATTTTCTCGTACTGTAAAAATAGGAAAGCATAATTTTTTTCCCATTTGAATAATCTCATGGAATAAAAGACAACAAAGCTAAATCTTTATTTTTTAATTAAATCAATACTTTTTGAGAAAATAGAATCAAAATTATTTATAAATATAAAGAAATTATATAAAAATTAATTTTTTGTACGTATAATAAATTTATACGTAGAAACTAGAAATTAATAAATTACTGATATATATAAAATTTGAGAGACAGACTGCCATATATGCTGCAGCCGCCCCTCGTGATATTGCTTTTGATTCCATTGTAAATCTTAGCGACTTAGCGTGGTGCCGTAGATTGAGATCCTCGTTACACACACTTACAGCTCATACTATATAAGTTTTATATAATTATATGGTAAATTTTAGATGCATGACAAGTTTGGGTTTTGATGCTAAGATTATGAAAGATGTAAAGAGATAGATACAAATGGGATTATTCACCCCCAAAAAAAAAAAAAAAAAAAAAAAGGATGAGATTGTGAAGGACCCAAGAACATAATTTTTGTCCCCACTCATGTGTCTCAAAGATGAAAAAATTATGATTTTTTTTAGATGATTAAAAATTTGATGAAATTTTTTTGATAACAAAAACTTTTTTTTTTTTTTTTTTTAGATTCTTATATTAAGAAATACTAATTAAAGGATGTAAATTTTATGAGTTTAAGTTAGCTTATCTGATAAAATACGTAAATTGAAAAAATTATATCATATATATATATATATATATACACACACATAGATTGAAAAAATTATATCATATCTCTCACAAGTTGTATGCTATTGGTGTCCCATGCATTAATTTGATGCCGCCAGGTGCTGGCTGACCACTCATTTAGCATTCTAGGTCAACAATTTTAGTGTCTCATTCGCAAATTGCATAGGTATATATGCCACTATGCCTCAGCAAATAGATAAGCCTAGTTGTTGGGTTTGGGACTATCATGCTTGTTATGCATTCAATAAGCGGTATTCTTCTTTTTTTGTTTTTTTGAGAAGAATAAGGGGTATTCTAGCTAGTGCGTGTATGTGTGTGTTTTTGTATGTATTTAGGACTGACACAATGCTTGACTAGTAGCTTAATTTAAATATTGGATCATGTTAACAGGTGTCCTTAGGACAATTGCTAATAAACTATATTAGAAAAGTTTTAACATTATTTTTATTGATAATATAAAAAACTATCAACAAAAATTATTGATTTATTATTTTTCCATAAAATATTTCTAAAAATAGTTTCTAAACCAATGCTCTTAAGCCATTCTTTAACATTTTCCTTATTTATTAACCATTAAAAAGTGGACTTACTTTAAAATTAAAAAAAAAAAAAAAAAAACACGAAGACCTTTTTTCTAGAAAAAAAAATTTATACCAATAAGAGCACTAAAGCATTCGTAAAAAGACGCTTGAACAAAAATAGTATACGGATGGAAAAAATATTGACTTTTGTCCCTGAAGTATACATAAATTTGATTTCATCCTCAAGCTATGCCAAAAGTTATTTTTTTTAAAAATAAAAAATATGTCAAAAGTAATTTTTTTTTTTTTTAAATTTAATAACTTTATCTTCATCCTTAAACTATTAAAAATATTATACAATCTCGTTACAATCCATTCAATCCCGTTAACTTTCTATCCTCTGCATATATAATGGAATGCTTCGAGTTAATACGAGTTAGAGACTTAGAGGTCACAGAGAGCACTAATTTTTCTTTATATATATATATATATATATATATATATATATATAGAATGCCAATATGAGTTGCATGATCTGATTGGTCACATTCCAGATCGAGCAATTGGCCAAATACATACTCTTAAGTAATGTTGCCACTCCCCAAAGTAACAACGACATTGGAAAGAAAATGTCGGCTAACGAGCATATGGAAAATTGTATCATTAGAGTAAGAGTCTCATCAAAGATGGTATCATCATTGGTAGAGGAAAAGTTCAAGATGGAAGACCAATTTGCCAAATATATACGCTAATTAACCCCAAGGTAAATACTAACATTTGGAAAAAAAAAACGTCGTGTATGGAAAAATGTGTCTTTGGAGTAAGAGTCTCATTAAGGATGGGACCATTATTGGTAGGGAAAAGGTTCAAGATGTAAGGGCAAGGTCAGGGGAAAGGAAAACATCGTCATACACTCATTTGAATCCATTACTTAACATTAATATCTAGAATCAATGCTAAAATATTCATATTTTAATACATGAAATTGATGTTAAACTAATAATAAAAAAGAGTGTAAAAGTATAAAAGCAATGGGAAAATAGGTAATTGAGATCATACCCATTGTATTGCGCATTATTGTTGTTGTCGTGTATGACACGACAAAGGAGGCAACTATAGTCTATGATATTAGAATCCTTCTAGTATCACATAAAGTGGTATAACAAATGCCACAACTCACCCTTGTGACGAGTTGTGATTGGTAAAGGGGTGTCTCCGCATGGGTCCACCACCACCCTTCCACCAACCACAACTCGCCACATGAGCAAATTGTGACATTTGTTGTGTCACTTTATATGACATAAGACTTATTCATGATATTATTCAAACCAAGTTAGAAAACAATAAACCAATCATTATCTCAAACTACAATTTCCATGAGTCCTCACAACATGTCATCTTTTTATTTTGTATAATAGTTATGTGTGGCAAATCAAATTGCACCACTTGGTGCCTTATTTATTTATTTTTATATCTTCTGGCCCATGTTAGATTAACTCATGCCAAATAACCATTAAATAATGCCACCTAAACATTCTATTAACATGTAGGATAGATGGTTAATCGGTATAGACAGAATCATTAAAATTATAAAGTTTTTTACAGTTTAGGAATGGTAAATTAGAACTTTTGATATTTGAGGGACTAGAAACAAAATTAAGGGAAATAATATTATAGATTATTTAAAAGAATTGTCATCTATTAACTTTGAAAAACACAATAAAATTTCATAATTTTTTTTAATAGTATATAAGATGGCAATTTGTGATGACTGTAAAATTATTTTGGCATATTAATTTATGAGTAAGAGTTAGGTATAGTACTTAGGTGTTATTTTTTAGGTTCCAATCTTAAGATTTTATCATTTTTTTTTTTTCATAAGATGAAAATATATTTTTTAATTAAGTAGCTACATGATTTAATCTTAAAATGAGAACTTAAAGAATAACACTTAAAATTCTGTAGCTAATTACTGTCTTTAATTTATTAGAGTAAATCACAATTTATCACAGCACAAGTTATAGGAAAAGACAGGTGAAAAAAACATCACAGTTACTACGGTTAAAAGACTAGTTGAAAGAATGGTTTGAGAAATCACTCACCGCAGCTGCTTGGTATGGGGCAACCTCTGCTTCTTCTTCCTCCGTCCCTCGTCAAGAATGTCATCATCGTTGAACAGCAAAGATGAATCCGAAGGTAGTTCCAAATGCCTCTTCCTGCACGCTGCGACAAACACCGCAACAATCTGCGTAAGCGGGCTACCCACAAGCTTCTTGAACCGGTACCTCCTTGTTCCCGACAAGAACACAACCAAGCCAAGAACGATTGCGCACACACAAATTCCATAACCCCATTCTCTCCCCAGGTTGTCTTGAATGTACACAAGAATTGTCACAGCGCAAAGCGAGCCTATGCTTATGAAGAAGAAGAACCAACTGAAAAAATTTGTCATTCGGATTTTTTCTTCTTTGTCTGAATCATCAAATTGGTCCGAACCAAAGCCTGACACGCTCGATTTTAGACCACCGGTGCCAAGAGCTGTGACATATAGTGCCAAATAAAGAACTAGTAGCTGTTTGCCGCTTGCGGGGATGCAAGGTGGGACTGTGTTCGCAGCGCATTTGGGTGGACGGAGGCTTGGGATTATGGTTGAGATTGTCAAAATTGTGACACCCTGATCACCAAAAACAATAATAAAATATTACCAATTTTAAATATTCAAGAAGCAAGATCAAGAATCTTACAGTTGCTTGAACGCTGGCGAAGATGGCAATTGTGCGATACCTATTAGGAGAGGAAGCAAATCAAGGAAAAAAAATTGTCAATGGGTCTCAACTATTAAGCGCAAACCAAGCTTTTAAGATGGAAGAATGTATAGAATAGATTGAATTTTGAGAATTCTCAACCTGCCAAGAAAGGTGTCGGCTATAAAGCCACCAAGTAAACAGAACATGAAAGAGGTGCCAAGGAAGTTGGTGACTGTGTTGGCAGAGGTAGCATTGCCCAAATGCATGGTAGCAGTCAAATAGGTCACCAGATTGACAGCAATACCCAGCGTTGTTAACCTTTCCATTGCCTCCCCACCTGTGGAAAAATACCCCACAGAAGAAAGATTAATCATGGATTATTATTATATGCTAGAACTACAAGAGAGAAGGATATAGAATACTAATAAAAATGGGCAGGGGAGGGTGTGTGTATGTGAGACCTAAAATCATGGAAGCCGCGGTCCAGCCACCGGTTTTAGACCGCTCGGCTGGACGGCCTTTGTAATCCCAGGCATCTGGGAGGGTTTTCCCTTGTGTTTGAGGGAGGTCATTCATTGTTGGAGCTGTACTCCAATTTTTCTGTGGAGTTCGAATAATGGTGACAGGAACATGTATAGGCCTTGTAGCCTATTTATAGAGCTCAAAAACCTTAAATTCAATCAAGAAATTTCATTTTGTCTTGAACTGACACCTGTAAGCTTAGCTTGATTTCATATATATATATTAGTTCCTAACCTGTATGATGCATTAGAAAAGCTACTAAATATTAGTTTTGAAGAAACTGTGCAGTGTGCATTAAATTGGAAACTATAATAACACTGTATAATTAAAAGAAAATAAATATATTTTTCTCAAATAATATAAAAATAAAATATACACAAGAAAATAAAATACTATTTAAACCATATATTAATAGTTAAATGACATTTTTTTACAATTATCAAGAAATTACTATACATAATAATCATTTAACTATTTATGCAGGAAAATTTTGATCAACATGGCATTTATTAATATTTGCAACACATAGAAAACTTATGCAACATACATACATACATATACACACACAGATATATATATATATATATATATATATATGATTGTAAATTTATCGAAATTGCTAACACACCTAGATTTGCATATGTTTAGTATGAAGCTTTTTACTGTAATTGAAAATAGAATCTACAAATAATAACCCTTTTTTATAGATACATAAAGGGAAAAATATAAATCAATAACTATTGTGAGGATAAATGAGTCGAGTAGGAGTGTTAGGTTGTGGGTCATGCCCGAGGACACATAAGAGCCTGAGGATGGTCGAAAGGTTTGATAAGTTTTGGGGTCAATGAGTTGAGGACAAGGAAAGATAATAACAAAATGGTGGTAGCTCCTGAGGAGCCTACCTTCCTCGGGAAAGCATTGTGAAAGGTTGGAATCTGGCCACATTGGGAATGTTGTACAAGAGGTAACCATTCTTTTGAGTATAAGCTTCAAGAAAGGAAACTGACAATAAAGGAAAAAATAATTGGGGAGAAGACTACTACGACTACATTAAATACTCTGCATCTAACCAACTGACCGCATTTACTTGGAAATGACATTTGGATAGTGATATTTCAGCTTACAGCTATTCACAAAACTTCGATGGGACAAACATTCAAGAGATCACCTGTAAGATCAACAAGTGGAAGGCTGGGATGAAGAATGGAAGAACTATATAAAGAAAAGGCCTCCATAAAAAATAGGCATGTAATCGAGAGGGAAAGAGAAAAAAAGAAAAGAAAAAGAAATAAAATGTATTCATATATACTTGAGTTGTTGTAAGAACGCCTAATCCTTGGACTCAACCGAAGAGTGTAACTTTCCTCAAATTGTGTCTCTAATCTTGTTAATATGAATCCTATTATCTATAGTTCCTAATTAACTTGTTAAGTTGCCTTCCTAATAAACTCATTTTCTAATAAATATATTGTTTTAGGCTCTTTGGGCTGTCATTCATTGTTCTTAATGGGTTGTCGTTCAAAGTCTAGTCCCTGCAACTATCATGAATGGTTTTCCTACTTTGAAAAGGAAATGGTTTTCATGTAGTCATGAAAGAGAGAGATGGGAAAATAAAAACTATGGTTTCTAGAAAATTAATGATCAATAGTTTTTTCATCAATAAATTATTTAAATTACAAGTTTTTGTAGTTTAAAATTATACATAAAATATAACCTTGTAGATCATATAGTAAATAATATTCGATTGACACAAAATTTGACATGTGTATTGAGAGCGTAAAGAATATACAATTCAGCGGTTAGATTTTCAAAAATATGTAGTAATGCTGATTTTATTGAGTAAGGTTATACGTTTAGGCTACAACAAAATTTGTAGCCAAATTTTGTTCATTTCATATTTAATTCACATGAAAAGTGTTTTTTTTGGGGGGGGGGGGGGGGGGGGGGTTTTTTTAGAATCAAATTAATTTTTTTGTTAAAATAATTAAGGGTTGTTGTTTAGGGCTTTCTATTTGTTTTCTGCTATTTATTTTGATTTTTGTTTTTGTTTTTGTTTATGTTTATGTTTTTGTTTTTTTTTTTTTTTTTTTTTTTTTTTTTTTTTTTTTGCTGTTGTGCATTGTTGCCTTTTAACTTGCTCTGGTTGACTTTTTTTTTTTTTTTTTTTTTTTTTTGTTTATTAGGTTTTATCAAATAATATTGCAGACGAAAATGATATTTTAGTAATAAACAAAATTATGAGAGATAGTAAAGAGAAACAATTAAGCTATTCAAATTAATCTCTAAACTCACATTTATAAGACCAAGAAAAACCATCACTCAGCTAAAGTCAATAGAAGCACGTGGCTTAGTTTAGTTTGATTTATTCATTTCTTTTGAAGTAATTCAGCAAAAAACAAAGGAATCAATGTGGTATATTTGTTTTTCCTGGATTTTATAAGTGACGACACAAAAGGCAAAAGAAAGAAAACTGAGAGCCCAAGGTGCAACACAGGTGTTTTTTTTTTTTTTTTTAGCCACAAAATAAGACCACTAAACCCAACATTTTCACTTTTTTTTTTTCCTTTATCAAGACTTAAACGTTTTTTTTTTTTTTTTTTTCTCTTTTAATGGAAAAACGTGTAAATTTTAAATTAGAATAAATAAAAAATTATGACCCTAAAAGAAAAAGCCTCACCGCACGCACCTTTATCAAGACTTAAAACATTTTTTTTTTCTTTTTTGGTTTCCTTTCTTTATATTTGTTCATTTTTTGAAGTTAGCCTCATGAAATTCCTAGTCGTATTAGTAGTTCTAAATGTATAATATTAATAAAAAAATGTGTAAATCTCAAATTGGAATGAATGAAAAATTATGACACTAAAAAAAAAGCCTCATCATACGCACGCAGCACGTGTGATAAGGCTAACGTGTGTGTGTGTGTGTGTACATATATATAGAGGGTTGGGTTTCAGTTACATTTTGTGTAATTCTAAATAATGTTATACCATCCAATAACTTGTTATAGAATTCATATTTTGAAGATCTTACCATTGAATTACATGTTCTATATGTTCTTAACATTCATGCTAATTTTCATGTCAATTGGGTGTTATTTATCATTCAATTTATAAACTCACATTTTATGCCTTATTTTAAGCTATAAAAACTTAAATTTAAATAATTGATTGATGACATAACTATTATTATTTAATCGCCTTGAAATTTTGCAAGTAAGGAGAATATACGAAGATAACAAAATCTAATAGTGGATTTGTTAAAATTCATATCCAATTAAAAAATATAGAGTGATATAACATTACTTAAAATTATATCAAGTGTAACATGAGCCCAACCCATTATATATATATATATATTTAGTTTTTCATTTTCTCAAAACATCAATTACTACATTTAATTATGTTTACTTGACTAAGAATGGGCGATGGTTTTTATTGATAACGTACCAAATGAAACTCTACATGCAAACCAACTAATTAACAAGTCATTCAATACGAGGAAAATGAACCTTGGAGTTTAGACATCTCCATTAAAAATATAATGAAAGTGTCACTTTAGCAGCAAGGTTTTTGAGCAAATATATAAGTGGGGAAAAGTTAAAGAATATTTTAATTAGATTATTGGTTCAACAGTTTATGCAATATTTTTCGAAACTTTTATGGGGACAAATTGACTTTTTAACAATTTTTTATATTTCACTTGAAATTGGTATCAAGAATTTTTTTTGAAAATTGTTTATTAACAAATACTCTTAAGAATACTTGTTGAAAGGAATGCATATAGGTTATGATTTTCTAAAGAATGGGAATCAAGTAGAATTTGGAATTATCACATTAGCTTTATTGTTTAAATCAGCTCCAACACTAATGGCCATCCAATGAACAGTGATTTGCAATACCATCATAGATTATGAGAATTATTGTTGACCACAAATTTTTTTTAGGGGGGGGTAAGTATCTGTCTTCAATTCGGAAGATTTAAACAATGATCTGCTGTACGTTCCAAACTCCATATGTTTTTCAGTTCCTTCAAATCATAAGTCACAACATTTGTGCTTTGGACCACAAGTTTTATCATGTGAGTAATGATTGTTTTTAATAAGATAGCGGAAATTCTTATTTTGATCAGATATACTCAATGATTTACGTCAGTTTGCACTATCTAGTACCTATAGCTCCCTTGTAGAATCCAATCAGGAGTCTCTTCTAAACAAAATACTTTGCTAAGTGAGCTTCCAATCTCACATTAGAACATTTAAGAACAAAGCTGACATCCCACTTGCGAAAGAAGCATAAAAGATATTTGACCTCATAAAACCAAATGCGCCACAACAGAGAGATCTCCGGATGCAGCATTAACTGCTCGAGCAATGATCACCTGATTTGCTTCAAGGATGGCATCATAGAAGCCTGTTTCAATTTTCATAGGCAATTAATTAACGCAGAGCTAATGGTGTAGCACAGATCTTCTGGATTCACCAGAAAAGGCAAACTACCTAGCTACTTGTTGTGTATTGATAGACATATTATGGTCCAACAGCCTCAAATCAATTATAGGAACATGTATACCTATGTGGTTAGTGTAGGGAAATACCATGAAATTTCTAACTTGTGAAAAACAAAATATAGAAAAAAAATACACGCTAAAGAAAAAATAATTACACGCACAAGACAGTATTTACATGGTTTGACAATTTGCTTACGTCCACGGAGTTGTAGGGATTTCACTATTATTAGGGAAAAAATACAAAGTGCGGCTACAGTTTTTTTTTTTTTTTTCTCTCTCTCTCTCTAAAAAACAACAATAACAAACCCTAATCACAAAAATCAACGTTTTCTACATCCTGTGCACAGGATTCACAATGGGTTACAAACTTGGGCTTGTCGGCCCAAGCCTTAGCTACATGGACTAAGCCTCAGAAAATCTTCCATTAAAAATCATGCAAAATTATTCGGATTGGGTCGGGTCGTCAACTGGATCAAACACAACTAGGCTCCACAAAGCCCAACAGTTAGCTTAGGTTAAATTTATAGGTTGCTCTAGTATATAAATCTACATTGGGTTCATTATAAACTATAGCAGCCACATAGTCTGTCAGGCCGAATAACGTAAATAGCTGAGCTTACTTTCTCTTTTATGCTTCCACCCATTATTCAATCACTTACAATCAAATAACATCTTTAAAATGCATAATGCAAAAAATATAGTCACATTCAAAAAATTAATTCTTCAACTTAATATTTGTCCTTTCAATGTTTGAGCTTTGGCCGATAACAATTCACGTTCAAAATTTCAAACTTATTTTGAAAACAATTGATTTATTTATTTTTAAAAAAAAATTTTTCTGAAAAAATCAAGTAAATATCCCAGATTCATTTTATATATGCACCAACTCTCTCTCTCTCTCTCTGTTTTTAAAACTATTTTGCATAGTTGTAAGGTTAACTATGGGGGTGTTTGGTTGTGTTATTTAAACAACAGTTTTCGTTGTTTAAACAATATAATATGTATTTTCACAATACTTTTTTACCCACATGTATTTCTATAACACTTAAACAATGTTTCTAAAACAATATTATCAAACGGACCATATATATATATGGTTGCCTAAAATTTTAAACCCACTTTTGTGTAAAGGAAATACAAATAAACTCCTCAATAGCTTCAGTATTATTAATTTTGATACGTGCGTGGAATAAAAACTAGATGCATGGTACGAGCTAGAGAGGAATCTCAAAACTTCGAAATAGCCAATCCACCTGACAAGAAATAAACAAGTGGCTAAACGGCAGCTGATTGGATATAAATATATACACTCATGATTGGAACATTGATCTTCTTACAAATTAAGCCCAGCTAGCTGCCCAGCAAAAGAAAAAAAATAACGCAAATCTATAATAGAAGAGATAGAGAGGACTTAGCTACGTGTAAGATAATGATGATTTGGTCGGCAAAATTATTGAAGAAAACAAAAAATTAGGGTGGTTCTACGTTTGATGTAGCTTGAAACCTGCGTGCATGAACGGCACAACAATGAGATTCTCATATGTAATTAAGAAAGAGGAAAAACTACACTGTGCAAAGCACAAAGGTATTCTATAAGCTTTTGTCGATTAAATTCGACTTACAAAATCATTTGTGGTGTGGCAGTTGGACAAAAAAGTTTATCGACCGATAATCTGATTTTTCTATTCGAGAGAGAGGGAGAGATCATGATCGGGTTTATGCCACGTCTTAATTATAAGATGATCTTCTCAAGGCCTTAGCCCTAATGTGGTTCTAACCTTGTTCTCTCGCTATTCTTTTTTTTTTGTTTTTTTCTTATACAAGGTCAAGCCCATAGCAAACCGAGGCCCAACCCTTTTAATACGTGGAGTTTTGGACTCGTCTTGACTCTTGAGTTCTATTGCGTAAACAAGGGTCCATGGGCTACCGAAAGGTGAAAGTCCTTACCCTTTCTCGGTTATTGCAGGCCTCTCTAGCTTTGTATTTATTTTTCTTTTGTTTTCTTTTAAAAATTGGGGTTATTAAGAAATATAATAGACTAATTGCTAATGGCAATCTTTTTCTTTTTTTTTGGTTCAAAATGCATAAACATCCCTTGGAGTTTGGATCAATATCAAATTGAACCCATGAGCTTTTAACTTTTCTTTATTATACTCCCTAATATTTTCAAATATGTGAATTGATTCTTGGAACTAACTTTTATTTACTCTTAGTGACAATAAAGAATTATATGACTATTACACTTATGACCCAAAAACTGTTTTGCATCATATAAAATATGAATAACAACAATGTCTGATTATATTGTTATTTGTGGTTCATTTTGGTGTGAATTAGCTAGTTGAATGGTTGTGTCATTTGATGGTCACATGATTCTTTTTTCGTCACTAAGAATAACCAAAGATGTGAATATGAAAACCTCAAAGTGTTATGAAGAAAATTTAAAAGTTCAGTGGGTCCAAAAACCCAATGGGTATTTTTCTTCTTTCTTTTGGGCCTCTTTTTTTTTTCCCTCTTCACAAAAGTTAAACATATCTTTATTCACTTCACTATCAAGACAATGAGTGAGACATTATAGGCTACACAATTTTTTTTTTCTCAACTAATTTTATTAATTGTAACTAAAAGACTTCTATAATTAGAGAAATTAAAAAAAAATCTAAAAGGATTATTAAAATTTTTTTCTCTACAAAAAAATAAAAAACTGTTTTAGCAGTTATGTGTGGTTTAGGTACACCTAGTTTTTTTTTTTTTTTTTTGAGAAAAATGTATATTTAGTTGATTGTTTATTTGATGAAAATACTATATAAAAGGGGGGGGGGGGGGGAGGAGAGGGGGAGAGAATTGAATCCTTTTGGGTTTGCCAAATGCACAATTGCTTCCAATATAATTCTTTATGTGTTAGGTCCAATAGGTTAAGTGTTAGCAAACATGACAAATTGTGACTCTTGTTGAGTTATAAGGTCTATATTCAAGGAAAGAAGATTTTTTGGTTTCTCAACACATAGTTGATTGATCGATAATCGTAGATGCAATTTTTAATTTGACAAGTTTTACATTAAGTTGGTAATGCAAGTGGGTTTTTGTAAACCTAATTAGAGGGCCTATATAAAGGCCAATTAAGCAAGACTTTTATAGAGATTGTATATATAGAAAAGCTTGTGCCATTCAAGGCAGTGTGGCCGATATCGTACCAGTACTGGCCGTACCGGCCAGTGCACCGGTACCGATACACTCTTATTTTGTACCGGAGAAAATACCGGCCGTACTAGTCGTGTACCGGCCATACCGGCAAATTCCGGCCATACCGGCTGGGTACCGGCCGTACCGGACCGAAACACAAAATGTTATGTGTGTTTTTTTTTTTTTTTTTTGTAATTGTGGAAGTTTTTGTCTCTAAAATAATCAATAATAAAAGTATTTTGTAGATAATTTCATTATTTCACCTAATCTTTGATCTCTCCAATTTCTTTTACTTAATTTGGATTTGGTGTGTGTGTATATATATTAAATATATAAAATAGCGGTAAACCCGAAACGGTATACCGGTATTGACCGATATCCGAAATATACCTTACCGGTGGCCAAACCGGTACAACCTCCGGTACGGTATTGACTTCCTTGATTCAAGGACAAAACCCTAACCTCCACTTATTTTACCCCTGAGTTTAGAAGCAAGTAGAGAACCATCATCCACGGTGTTGCTACTTCCATAGTACAAATCAATTTTAAGCCATACATTCATGCCGGGGTTTGATGTGGTAATCAAATCTGTAAGAGGTTCTTGAAGCTACAAGCAGGAAGTTATGTGATAAAATCCATAGTAGAAGACTCATCCATGTATTAATTTGAGGTTATATAAGATCAAGGTAGTAAATACCATGTATGTTAGCAGTAGAATTAGAGTTTATTCTATTGTATAAATTTCAATTTTAAGAGTGGATTTATTTTTTTTGTTCTTGCAGTTGGTGGATAAACCCTTAGTTTGTTTGTTTGTTTGTTTGTTTGTTTGATTGTTTGTTTGTTTGTTTTTTTTTTTTTTTTTTTTTTTTTCATTTGTTGTTGCCGTTGATTTTTCACATTATAATCATATTTTCATGTTATTTATTTTTTGCACTTGTTTAATTTGCCGTTTTTGGCAATATTGTTTGTGTGGTTTGATTAATCCTAAGTTGAATTCAATTACATAATTGATTAATTAATCAGCTCCGCTTAAAACTGGTTACTTTGGGTTACAATGAGGTCTGAATTTTCCAACGCTATGGGTCCGTTTGGATAGAGCTTATTGCTGAAAACTGAAAACACTGTAGCAAAATAATTTTTAAATGTGTGAATAGTACTGCGGGACCTATTTTTAATAAAAAATTGTTAAAAAAGTACGTGAACAGTGTGTGCACAGTACACGCCTGCCTCTTTTGTTCTCCCAGCAGAACCGAAAAAAAAGAAAAAAGAAAAAAAAGAGAAAGCAAAATGTGAATGCAACTAGAATAAAGCTAGCATGGCATTTTATGTCGTTACCCCCTAACATTATCGTCAAAAACAAAATTCTAGGGAAATGACAGATTTGTCTCTTTGTTTCATTTGTGAACCTTTACATGTGGATGGGGGCATCAGCCATCAAATACACAATCCTTGTAAATCCAAATCTTGATTTTAAGTGGTCTGCATCCAAGATTGCATTTGGACGTGGAGAAACTTCTTTTTCTGTAACACTGTTGATTCACATGTTGAAGTTGAACACAACCTAATTATTCTTTCTCTCTCCCTCCAATTTTCAATATGAACTCGTGAGTTAGTTCACATTAGCTTTTTATATTAAAGTTCCTCATTTAATTAATTAGTGTTTCTTGCGAGGGAATTTCTGTGGGCTTCACTGTTTTTTCTTGTGACATAATAATTTTAAAACCTACAACTTGCATTGAACATGTTATTTGGTTCGAAAGAATCTGGTAAAGCAAACTCCAAGTAGGTGCGGGCGATATTGTCGTTCGGATATATTATTCAAATGCCAAAGATGAACTAAATGTAAATATATATAAAATTGATTTGTTTGATATTCTAGATTGCATGGGTATAGCGATTTGTGTTATGCGAGTTCTTGCTAAGATTTATATCAAGTGTTTATTAGGTTGAACTCAATATAAGCAATCGCAATGAGCCATAATTTTAAATTGACTAGTTTTTTTGGGTATAGCCATTTGATTGGATTCAATTGTAACAATGTGTTATTGAGTCCCCATATTGGTTATTTATTATTAATTTTGATCATAGATATAGATGATTATGAGATTCTTAATTATAATTTGACTAATCTTTTGGGGATATGGCACGCGCGCGCACGCGCACACACACACACACATATATATATATATATATATATATATATATATGACAAAGTTTTACTCTATATGTACACTGTGTATAAACATAGGAGATGATCAAAGAATATGTTGAGCACTTACCCTTTCCTTCCTACCAGTTTCTTACCATATACATAAACAAAGGGAAATGTTAACCAATATTTTAAAGGTATTGGTTTATGAACTATTTTTAAAAACATTTTATTGGAAGAGTGATAAAATAATAAATATTATTAACAACTTTAATACTTTTTATAAAAGTGATGTAAAAAATTTCCTATTATAGTTCATTAACAATTACCCAAAAGTATCCGTTAACATGACCCATAAACAAAAGATATAGCCAACTACAACTTTTGTGTCATAATTTTTAACACAACTTGCTAAAACAGTCAATTATAAGTGATGGGAGGGAAAAAAAAAAGTAATGATTTTATGCGTAAATGATTGTCCATCACTCATAATCAACCTCTCTACGTGGTTGTGACAAATGCCATAGTTGTAGAACTTTTACATGAAAAACACCTTACGATATATTCCTGTAAATATTCCTTGCAAACTCCCACCCACGTGAGACTTCAGGTTCAGGGTATAGTACTTCGCAGAGGCTAACCTCTTGAACTTGCTAGGTTCTAATACAGTTCCGCCTAACACTGTGCTAATAACTATTGGTATACTAGTTAAGCTGCTAATATACTTTGTCGAGGAAGCAATTTAACGTTGCCTTGGTGCAGTTAATTTTGTGTCAAACAATACAAAAATCCGTTATCCAGTTATCCTGCATTTTTGCTTGTCCTAAAAAATAATCCTGCATATTCATGTCATCTCACGAAAGTGGTTTTTTCTTTCTTCAGCCCATCTAGATGTCACTCAGTATAGCCTGACCAATTTGCCATAGCAAAGTAAATAATGCATGCTTTTAATAACATGGCATACTTGCTTGTGCGTACTATGCAGAATCGTCGAAGTGCACATTTGAGTATGGACACCAACATATCATATTTAAGTTAGTATACTGAATGGTCCAAGACTTCTTGGCGCCACTTTGTTTATGTATTATGAACAATTATTCATGAAGATATGATCGTCTTTTTTCCTTATTCATCATTCTTATTTAGCCTAACAATAAATCAAGATACACAGTAAAGTATAATTGCCACTGCAGAATGAAAATCAGTCTAATCCCGCAATTACAATGCAGAGTTGTAAATTGTTGGTTCAACATTATTGAACACTTGCTTCAAAAAAACTAGAAAACACAACATGAAACATGAAACCCAAAAAAAAAAGAACTCCCAGCAACATTACAACAGAAATATATATATATATATATATATATATATAAAGAAATCCCTAGGCACATTGGAAGTCAGAGGGGAGCTTCTTCCCACAAGTATTGATGAGCAAGCTAAGTGAAATGGGAATGTTAAGGTTGATGCCAAGAATGTTGGCTTTAATGGCCGTGCAAAGGCAAACAGCAGCTTCAAGATCGACAAGCCCTGCAAGTAGTGAGCAGCATGGGGTATCTGGTGGGGACCCGATGACTGTCCCAACTGCTCCATTAAGCACCTTAGCACAGACCCCTAACTTTAGTGCATCTCTGGGGCAGCTCTGCGGGACAGTAGTAGGGCTTGGTTTAGGGTTTGGGTATGGATTAGGCTTAGGAAGACTAGGACAAGTGTAACAACCACTAACAATGGCAAAGAAGAGAAGGTTAACTGATATGAACAAAGCAGCTGACAAAGATCTCTTGGAATCCATATCTCAAACTAAACTTCACTACTAAGTGTTAAATTGAGTAAGATCAGTACTAATTAGTATCACAGTGATTTTGTTGTGGTGGTAAAAAGACTAGCCATGTGACCTGGTATTTATACAGCACTTCAGTTAAGTACGCTCGGTTTCACTTAGACAACATGAGAGTGGATGCATGTGATTGTAAAGCAGCGCTGGCCTAAAATTTAGCTGGCAAAGCATGAGATTCTAGGCCAATAATAGGAGGGTATTTTTTTATATTTAATATTTTAATGAAGTACTTTTGATTCGTTTAGATCACAAAATTGACCAAATTGCCAAGTTAGTCACACCCGTGAACCTTAATGGTTTATAATTCCATTTTTTAAGGAAAGATGATTAATCATGTCTATAACCAGTCAAAAGATTCAAAACGAGGCAATTTTTAGAGTAGAAATGTGAGGGGATTGTATATAGTAAGGTAGGCAACGTTTGCAAGGATTCAATAAAATAGCATCTCGAGTTTTAGAAACTCGAGTTCCAATTAAAACTCGAGTCCGAAGCACTCGCTTTGTGCTTGATGACTTGGACAAAAATTGCAGGAAATGCCATGTAGATCTCGAGTCTAAAAGACTCGAGTTTTGGCAAATCAAAATCGAGTCTTATAGACTCGATTTTCTTACTCAAGTTCCATAGACAGACCCAACGTTGAAGAAGAAGAACGACAGACGACGAACGTTGAAGAAGAAGAGTTACCCGCAGATAGACCCACGACGAAGAAAAACCCAGTTGAAGAAACCAATCGAAAATTAAACAAGAAAGCCACAAGAACAGAACGAAGATGATGAAGAAGAAGAAGAAACCCAGAACGATCTGACGCGAAGAACGATCTGACGTGAAGAACGATCTGATGACGAAGAGCAAAGACGAAGAACAGAGGAAGAACAGATTGAACGATTGGTCAATGCTGGAGCTCCGATTGGACGATTGAACGTTGGGTGGGCAATTCGACGATCTGTTCTTCAGATCTGCATGAAGAAGAGCTTGGGTCTGATTGAGAAAAAAGGGTGGAAAGGGAAGTATTAAGTGAAACTTGATCTGATCTGAAGAATGGATTTGGATTTGAAGAGGCATGATTTGATCTGAAGAGGAAGAACGAAGAGATGATTTGAAGAAAAAAAATCCAGAAGAAAGAAAGAAGGAAACCCAGCAACACCCAGCAACAGAAAGAAAGAAGAAGGAAGAAAGAAGGAAAACCCAGCAACGAACCCAGAAAAAGAAGAAAACCCAGCAACGAACCCAGAAAAAGAAGAAAGCCCAGAAAAAAGAAAGAAGAAAGAAGAAAGAAGGAAACCCAGCGGGCTCCGTCTTGGGCAAGTACGCACTGAAACTCGAGTCTCTAAGACTCGAGTTCCACGTGGAATTCTTCTCCACATCATCGTCTCAGAGGTTTGGAACTCAATTTTTTAAAACTCGATTTGCTCTTGAACTCGAGTTTTTAAAACTCGAGATGCTAGTTTTCCACTTTCTTTCCTTCCTTGTCAAATAACAAAATGCTTTTAATAATAAAGTTAAATGAAAAAAAAATTCGATTCAAAACACAAAAGGTCTGTGTGGGTAAAGTTTATTTAGAAACTCAAATTTTTTTTTTCATATTATTAGATTTATTTATAGAACAATATTAAAAAACTTACTGTAATGTACGTAGGCTGCCTTTTTACAAATTAGATGGAGAATTAGGTATAGGAAGTATTTATAATTGTTTGCAGCTTACTATTTTTTAGGTGTCATTACTATAACATTAACATCCTTTGAAAAAAAAAATTGCTTGTGAAGTAAGCCAGTTCTTAAAAATACTAATTTATAGTAAAATTGATTATTCATGGGCCTAAATGAAATAATTTGCCCAAAAAGTGGAGTATATTATTTATGCTTATATGCATGAATTTTGATCCTCACGCCAATTCCTTTCGGGTCACCGAAATGTCACATGATTCCAAAGCTGGCCCAAAAAGTGGAGTAGATTATGCTTATGTGATTTGATTTTTGACTTTTGATGATCTCTTTTAAAAGAAAGTATGTCTATTGTACATCATTAAATGAAATGTATACATCAATCTTGGTGTTTCAGGTTTCCACCTGATCGACATCGACTAGAATGTACTCGTCTAAAAGCTAAATCACCAAATATTTCCCAAAATTTAGTAAAAGCAATGGCATGGTTATTAGGAAAACAGAGAAAAGAAGATTCTAGATTTGGAAAATTTCTATATTTTGTACTGAATGAATGATTACAAAGGCTAAGTGTATATATATACAAGAAAGGAAAATAAAGGAAACAGATTAACTAACTAATCTACTAGATTTCCCTCCAAACTTGATTAATAAAACTAACTACCACACGTGTTATTCGTGTTCTTACTAAAACTTATACACAGTGATGCAAAAGCTACATGTCGTAGTAAAATAAAACAAACACAATGTACAGAGTATATATATTGTCGTTTATGCAGCAGACTTGAAAGTCTTCTTCTTCCCTTTATACTTGCTTCTATTATGATCATTTCTATCATTCTTTGTAGAATCTTGACACCCTCCTCCCCCCCCCCCCCCCCCCATCAAGTGGAAGAGGGGCATAAATGTTGACCATATTCAACTTGGATACAAAAAAGAAAAATTGTTGAGCATTAAAGGCCTTTGTCAACAAATCTACAATTTGGGAATTGGTTTTAACATGTAACATTCTGATATACCCTTCCAAAACCTTATCCCTCACTAGATGGTAATATATTTCAATATGCTTCATTCTTTCATGGAAAACCGGGTCTGCAGCTATGTGAAGGGCTGCTTGACTGTCACAAAACAGAAAGGCTGCTTGAGGGTGCTTGACTTGAAGATCACTAAGCAGATACAGAAGCCAAATGACCTCACAAACAATTACTGCCATGGCTCGATACTCTGATTCAGCTAAGGATCTTGAGACTGCTTGTTGCTTTTTAGACTTCCAGGAGACTAGAGACTCACCAAGAAAGACACAAAACCCTATCACAGACCTTCTAGTGTCATGACAAGAAGCCCAGTCTGCATCTGTGAATGTTTTCAAGTGCAAGTTTGACTTACTTGAAAAGAATAGACCTGACCTGGTGTTTCCTTGAGGTACTGCAAGACTTTATTGGCTGCATGTAAGTGTGGTTATCTAGGATATGCCATGAATTGACGTAAAAGATTCATAGCAAAGGTTATATCTGGTCTGGTTATGGTTAAGTATAGAAGCCTTCCTATAAGCCTCCTATAGGAACTAGGATCTTGCAAAGCTTTGCCTTCATACTTATTAAGCTTGACATTAGGATCCATTGGGATGTTAGCTGGTTTACACCCCATCATGCTATCTTCTTTCAATAGATCTACTATGTACTTCCTTTGACACAAACTAATGTCACTTGCAGCCCTTGCTACTTCAAGACCCAAAAGGAACTTTAAGTCACCCAAGTCCTTCAATTTAAACTATAGATCAAGAAGAACCTTTAATTCATCCATTGCCTGCTTGTTGTCACTAGTAATTAAAATATTATCAACATATACTAAAAGAGCAATGAATGAAGTAGAAGTCTTTAAAGTAAACAAAGAGTAATCTGCTCTAGATTGAGTAAAACCTAGCATGAGTAGAGTAGTGGAAAACTTAGCAAAACACTATCTAGAAGCTTGTTTCAGACGATACAAAGATTTGACAAGCTTGCACACAAGCCCCCCTTTGCTGTGGAAGCCTGGCGGAAGGTTCATGTATACCTCTTCCTTCAAATCACCATGAAGGAAGACATTGTTTACATCAAGCTGACATAAATGCTAGCCTTGCACAGTAGCTACTGCAAGGAGGCATTTGACAAAAATCAAAGAAGAAGTCTCTAAATAATCAAGACCTTCTCTTTGAGTGAAGCCTTTGGCAACCAACCTGGCCTTATTTCTCTCCACACTCCCACCAGACCTATATTTCACCTTATACACCCATTTACACCCAATAGTTTTCTTATGAGAAGGCAAAGGAGTGAGAACCCAAGCATGGTTAGCTTCAAGAGTAGAAATCTCAGCAGCCATAGCTTCTCTCCACTTGGGATTTATGATTACCTGGTGATAGAACTTAGGTTTCTCAATGAAGGAAATCATATTGCAGAAATGCAAGTGTTTAGAGGACAACCTGTAAGAAGACAAGTAGGAAGATAAAGGATGGGTAGTACTAGAGGGGAGTGGATGACATTAGGAAGACACTTGATTACATTTGTAAGCATCTAGATAAGCTGGTTTTTGACTAACCCTAGTAGATTTCCTAAGGGTAACAGGCTAATCAGAATTAGACAAGGAAATGGGTTGATCAGGCAACACAAGAGGTTGATCAATAGACATGGAAGAGGGCTGATTAGGCAACACATCAGTTTGATTAACTGACATGGAAGTGGACTGATCAAGATCAGCAGACAAGGGAATTGGTAAAGAACCAACCAAAATGGAAGAAGGACTAGATGAGGGAGTCCTTGGGTTTAAAGGTGTGTCTACAGAAACAAAACTAGGACTAGAGGAATCATCAAAAACCGGATTACAAGAAACAGGTAAAGGAATTGACAATAGAGGTGTCTCAAATAACAAAGACTTATAAGAAGGAGAGAAAGGAAAAAATTGATTCATGAAATATAACATCTCTAGAGATAGTGATCTTCCTAGTATGTAAATTAAGGACTTTGTAACCTTTCACATTGAAAGGGTAACCAAGGAAGACACAAGGAAGGGCTCTAGAATCAAATTTCAACCTATGAGCAGAAGGAGTAGAGATAAAACACAAACATCCAAAAACTCTAAGGTTATCAAAGGAAGGTGGTTTATGGAAAAGAAGTTCAAAAAGGGACTTGTTTTGTAACAAAGGAACAGGCAGCCTATTAATGACGTATGTGGTAGTAAGGATGCAATCACCCTAATAAGTAGAAGGAAGATTGGATTGGAGCTTAAGAGACCTTGCAACATTCAAGAGATGTTGGTGTTTCCTTTCAACCACAAAATTTTGCTGTGGTGTATAGGCACAACTCTTTTGATGCACAATGCCATAAGCACTATAAAAATCAGGTCAAGAGAATTCAAAAGCATTGTTTGATTTAATTACGTTAATACCAGTGTCAAATTGGGTGTAAACCATGTTATAAAATGAGATTAAAAGATGCTTAACATCTGATTTAGATTTTATGAGGTACACCCAAGTAGACTTGGTAGGATTATAAAAAATTGTTAGGAAAAACTTATGACCATCATGAGTGCAAACAGAATATGGACCCCAAACATCCACATGAATTAATGAAAAAGGTTCATTACACAGATTATTGTGAGAAGGAAAAAAGCAATCTCTTTTGTTTTTCCAAAGGAAAAATGGTACAAACATCAATACATTTGGATGAAAAAGAAGGTAGAACATTCTGTAAAATAGACATTCTGCTTAAGGATGGATGACCTAACCTAAAATGCCATAAGATTGACATGTCTTTAGAAGAAATAAAAGAGGAAAAAGCTGACTTGAAGGACTTGTGATTAGAAAGATGATCTGACAGAGAAGGTGTAGTCCTAGTAGTACTCCTCTGTAGTAGATACAAACCATTATGGACTTCACCCACTCCAATCGTCTTCCAACATGAAAGGTCTTGAATGAAACAATATTGAGACAAAAACACAAGAAACAAAGGCAATCTTTGAGTAAGTTGACTGAAAAACAAGAGATTGAATGAGAAAGAAGGAACACAAAGAACATGTTCAAGAATAAGAGAATTAGAAAGTTTAACAGTGCCAATGTGAGTGACATGTGCTGATTCATCATTTGACAATTCAACAACACAATGTGAAACAGTAGTATAAGACTGAAAAGAGAGAAAGAATAGACTATATGATCACTTGCTCCTGTATCCATGTCCCAAGTATCAACATCAAAGGCAGTTCTGTTCACAAGCTTAGTAAAAAATATGGAGTGCTTGAGATTACCTACTAAGGGTGTGAACTGAGAGCATGAAGCTTGATTGAAAGCAATATTATTTGCAATGGCAACAGTGTTGGCTTGAGCATCATTCCCTCCAATCATGGCAAGCAATTTCTGACATTGCTCAATTGTAAAAGGAACTTCTTATTAAGTGGTAACAGCCACAGATTCTTGAGTAGCATCAAAGGATGAAACCTAATTAGCCCTTGGCTTGGTCTTGTAGCTAGGAGGGTAGCCATGGAGTTTGTAGCACTTCTCTAGGGTGTGATCACGCAATCGACAGTGGCTGCAAGTAGGTTTTTCCTTAGTTTTCTTGAAGATCTTGGATCAAGATTCATGGTCTTAGTTGCAAATGCTATGGACTCCACAAAAGGACCATTGTCGCTGCCTTGCCCAACTGATCTTTGCTTCTCATCTTGAATCAGCAAGGAGAAGACTTTCTCAACAGATGGAATAGGATCCATCAAAAAAATTTGTCCTCGAATGTTAGAGAAAGAGTCATTGAAACCCATCAAAAATTGCATAACAACTTCTCTGTCATGAATATTAGAGATCTTCTCATTTACATGATACACACATTTCTCACAAGACCATGTAGGAAGAGGTTCATAGTTCTGTAATTCATCCCACAGAATTGAAAGATTGGTGAAGTACTTAGTCACAAATAGCTCACCTTGAGAAAAACTTGCAAGATCCTTCTGTAATTGATAAACCCTAGGTCCATTACTCTAAGAAAACATGTTCTAAAGCTTTTTCCACACTTCCTTAGTAGTCTTACAATACACCATGCTTATGACTATCCTGGGAGAAACACAATTAATTATTCAAGAAACCACAATTTCATTGCATTGTGACCAACTTTGAACCAAGAGAGGACTTTTCTCCATGGATGAAGTTAAACTAATCCATCAATCAACCAAAACTTATTCTTGATCCTAAGAGCTCTCTCCATTGATCTTGCCCATGTAGGATAATTCTCACCTCCAATCAGGGGTTGTGAGACTAACATCACACTAGGATTTTCAGCATGATGTAGAAAAATGGATGCGATTCATCAATGCTGATGCTTGCAGAAGCTTGATCAGAGGAAGCCATTATGAAGCTTTGAGATTTTGAAAAAGAGGAAAAACCCTTAATTTTGGGAAGAAAAGGAATTGAGAAATTTAAGCGGAAGCCAAAAACTGCTCTGATGCCATATTAGGAAAACAGAGAAAAGAAGATTCTAGATTTGGAGAATTTCTGTATATTGCACTGAATGAATGATTACAAAGGCTAAGTGTATATATATACAAGAAAGAAAAACAGGGGAAACAGATTAACTAACTAATCTACCAGATTTCCCTCCAAACTTGATTAATAAAACTAACCACCACATATGTGTTATCCACGTGCTTTCTAAAACTTATACACAGTGATGCAAAAGCTACATGTTGTAGTAAAATAAAACAAACACAGTGTATATATATTGTTGTTTAAGCAGTAGACTTGAAAGTCTTCTTCTTCCCTTGATCCTTGCTTCTATCATGATCCTTTTTATCCTTCTTTGTAGAATCTTGACAATGGTCCTGTGTACCATATTGTAGTTATTGTAATATCTAAGGATTGGTTTTATGGGATAAATTTTACTATTGAAACAGGCTAAAGAACAATACCAATTCAAGCAGCTTATTTAGCTATCTAGCACACAAAGAAAGCGGAAGCATATTACAATTTCAACCTGAAAATTAAGGAAACAACTATACAAGCTTAGTGAATTATCTTTAGAAGTTATAAATTATCGTGTGAGTATAAATTACCAACATCCAAACTTACTTCAAGGCCTCTTGAAGGTTTTTTTGAGATTGATCCTCCAGTGATTTTCAAAACTAAGCTCCAATCAATGATCATTCAAGGATATCAAGATGATTTACTTAGATCTCCTCTCAATGGATTAGGGGCAACTGGAAAAGGGTGAAAGTATGGAGGCTACAATGGGTATTACCCTTATGGAATAGGTATCTCTCTCACACTTCTCTCTATTGATTAGGATGTAAATTCAATGGTTTTATGAGATACAAAAGAGGGGTAAATTGGATGGGAATGACAAAAAACAAAGGCAACTAATTTCTCTTAAGTTTTGAAAAATGCTCTGACTAACAAAATTTTAAAACTTGTCCAATTTGCTCGAAACTAGAGTAACACGGCCAACTCACTTAAGCGAAATTCTAAATTATGTTACTCCAATTCGACTTCTAATCCTCTTATATCTCAATTGCAAATACAATTCTATACAGAATAGATACATGGATATGATTTGCAAATATAATTGAAATTTGACATGGAATTAGCCAACATTAGAAATTCTAACATTTAAAAAAAATGAGAGCTAGGGTGGAGACATGATTCATATTCAAGATCTCCTCCTCTAATA
This sequence comes from Castanopsis chinensis, assembly GCA_032878915.1. Lineage (NCBI taxonomy): Eukaryota > Viridiplantae > Streptophyta > Magnoliopsida > Fagales > Fagaceae > Castanopsis > Castanopsis chinensis. The sequence continues at coordinate 4,051,736 of JAVQMG010000115.1, read as the reverse complement.
TTATGTTAAATCACTAATTCTCTCAAAAGCTTAAATTATTTGGAAATTATGAATTTAATCATTTAACCATAATTCCAACCCCACCTCTTTAGATATATCTCAAATCCATGTGATTGCTTACATATAAGATTAACTGCAATGCCTCAAATCCACATAATTATATAATTAAGAGGGTTAATTGCTCAAATGAAAAGTATAGAGGGTGTTAGGTAATTTGGGTGTTAGATAATTTCATGACAAATTTAGTTGTAATCTTTACAAATATTTTCCTTATAATTGTTAGGGCATACATGATTGGTTGTTAGAAATATATGTCAACATATTATGTAATTGGCTAATCCTTTGACAAAATGCGCTTTACTTGTAATTGGGTAGATCTATGATGTGTTTAATATTTCAAGGAACAAGTTCAAGTCAAAGTATTGAAACCATGCAAGTCTATCCAAAATTCAAATTGAGAAACTGCTATTCATTAAAACTTGACAGCTAGCATCTATTGAGACCTATAGAGTTGTTAAAGCCCATGACTAGACAGCAACTTGACAGATAGGCATCTGTCGAGGTTTATGAAAAATAGAATTTCAGATTTGTTTTGACTCCAATCCGTGATTATGTGTTTGGGCCTTCTTTTCTCACAACCCTAAACATATATAAGGATTATTTTAAGGGTCGTATCTGGTTACACAGCAGAGAGCACAATTGCACTAGAGCAAAATTCCACAAGTGTGACCGAAAACCTAGTTTTGCCTTAGTTCTTGAAGAAGCTGCTGTGTTTGTACACCGTAGGGTTTTGTGACCAAGCAACTTCACGATCTTCATATATTGAAGAGAAGAAGAACTTTGCAGCTAACATTTTCCTCAAGTTAGTGATTGAAGTTGCATACTAGGATTTGTGCAATTAGTTAATCACGTACTGGGAGCTGTGCATTAAAAGGAGAGATTGTCACTACAAAACAATTCCAATTGGGTATTGGGGTAAGGGTTGAACTGTAGGTTTGTATAATATACTGGGATTCCTTTACTTGTAACCGCTTGTTTTGATAATAGTAGATTCTCGGGAGTGGTGACCTTAAAATCACCTTGTGGGGTTTTTGCCTTGGAAGTTTTCCCCATTTGTAAACAAATCACCGTGTCAAGTTTATTTTTCGCTGTATTTATTTTATTGGTGATTTGTTTGTGCTACCATGCTTTGCATGTTAATTTGATTAATTAATTAAACTTGGCTAATTAATCAATTAATCCATCACATAGGGTCAATACATTTGTGACCTGTTAATAATGATGACGTTTCATTGTCATTTGTAATCATTTGGTGTAATCATGACTTTGTCACTATGCAAGTCTGGAGAATTTTGGGCAAGTTCACCTTAGTTTTGATCAAGTGAGCCTCTTATGGAAAGCAACCGACTTTGCTTTCTTGATTCAATTGTAGCCAATTAACCCATGATTTGTACACCTTATTAAAAAAAAAAAAGATCTAATATTCCAAAGAGAAAGACAACACAAATATTGAATAAAAAAAACTTTACCAAAATGTTCAAGTCTTTCATTCTGATCACCAATTGATATACACATGAGAAAAGATTTAAAAAAGAAAAGAAAAGAAAAAAAGATCACCACCTATGTTGTTGGAGTGCTATTGTGAAACAATAGAATCATTACAAAATCTTCAAGTGGTTTGAAAGTAACCAAGAAATTGGTTGACATTGGCGGTCAACAATCGGCTTATGACACCAAGTCACTTGAAGACTAATGTTGGTTCAATAGTTGCAGCAAAAGCAGGGAACTTGGATACTATGTCTATTACTTATACTAGAGGTCTAGTAAGTTATTTTGTATTGCAACAATTTTTATAGTAGATTAGGTGAATTGGCTTTTGCCCATAGTGTTTTTACCATTTTGGATTTTCACTCTATGAACAAATCTTGTCTTGCATGCATCTATATTTATTTATTAATGAGTTATATGTTTTTATTAATATAATATATTGGGCTTGAAGTCTTAAATATTGATTAAGAATCTTATCAGAAGTTAAAGAAACCAAAAGGAGAAGTATACAGATTAGAAGTTGCAGAAAAGGATGTAGGCTAAACGGCAAGTAGGTTTTGAGTAGTCTTGAGCAAAGCTACATGTAGTTCAGCCCTTGTTAAGTAAGCATGTGAGAAGCATGAGTGTATAGTTTGTTGTGCTTCTTTGTTTTTGTTAGTTACAAGTCATTATTAGCTATTAAGCAAGTTAGTTATGGCAGATAGTCTCTCCATATCTCTCTGATTGTATATAAATTATCATGTAATCATTATTTGTCTAGTTAATGAGAATTGATTTTCATTCTTAAGAAATTTCATATGGTATTAGAGCCATCTTGTTCTATTTTTCCCTAAATTATCTAGGGTTTTCATGAAATCTTTGAAGCTTCTACAATGGATTTGGTTCCTGATTCTTCTTCTTCCTTTATGTGAGATCCTACATTGGTAGAGGACATTTCAAATCCTTTGTTTCTTCATCACGTTAGAGTCCTGGAGCCATGCTTGTATCTGAGGCCTTGATTGGTGAGAATTATCATGCTTAGGCATGATCAATGAAGAAGACTTTGATTGCCAAGAACAAGTTTGGTTCTATCAATGGCAGCATCACTCTTTCTTCTCCATTGGTGAAAACTCCAGTGGCAATTGATGCTTGGATTCATTGTGATAACATGGTAGGTTCTTGGCTGATGAATGTAGTTTCACCTTAGATTCAAATTAGCATTGCTTACAAAGATACAACATTGGAAATCTAGAATGATCTTAAAGACACATATTCACAAGGCAATAGTCTTACGGTTTTTCAACTTCAGAAAGACATTGCTTCAATCAATCAAGGTGATTCCTCAATTACCACCTATTTCACTCAATTGAAGGTTTATTAGGATGAACTTCAGAATTTTAGGCCTATTCCAACTTGTTCTTGTGGAAAGTGCTTTTGCAATTTGACTTAGAAGCTTGAAAATCTTCATCTTTAAGAGTCAGTGATGCAGTTTTTGATGGGGCTTAATGACTCATACTCTCAGATCAAAGGAAAAATCTTGCTAATGGATCCAATGCCATCTATTAACAAGGTTTATTCCCTATTGATTCAAGAAGAGAGGCAAAGAAGTGTGGGACATAGCAATCTGTTTCATATAGAATCAACTACTCTAGCAATGAAGGGTTCTAATCCCAGCTTCAACTTCAACTTCTTCGGTTTTTCTGGTAATTCTGTTGTTTTTGGAGGAAATAATTCAAGAGGAAAGGATAGACCTATTTGTACACACTGCTAGAAGCTTGGTCATGTCATGGAAAAGTGCTTTAAGTTACATGGTTTTCCACCAGGTTTCAAGCCTAAAGGCAAGAACTTTATGGTGAATCAAGTTAATGCTCAAGAAGATTATGAAAATAAAGATTCCACATCTGCTTAGTTTCCTTTCACTCAAGAACGATGCCAACAATTCTTAACCGTGTTAGGCACTCAAATGCAAGCTGCTCAACTCAACATTGGTAGCAAGGAAACTCACATGGACAATAATGTGGTTAAGGCTAATTCAGCTACTTCCTCTTCATCTAATGGCACAAAATGCTCTCACCATTGCAAGTATAATGCAATCTAATTGCTTGGTTTTGAGGCGTTTAGTCTTTTTTGCCAAAATTGTAATAGGACAACCTTTGGTGGTCATACTTGGGCCATTGGCATTAGGACAACAAATCATGTAGTGTATTATGTTCATTTATTGACTGATAATATTGCCATTTACTGTGTTGTTGAGCTTCCTAATGGTGAAACTGCTATGGTGATTCATATTGGTTCTATATGTCTCTTTGAGACCTTGAATTTAACTAATGATCTTTGTGTTCCATCCTTTTCCTTCAACCTTCTGTCTGTTAGTCAACTCACCAAAAGGGTATCTTGTTGTCTTATCTTCTATCCTCTTTTTGCTGGAGGACAATTGGTGTGGTGAAGTTGATGATAGGTTGTACCTACTCCAGCACAGCCCCTTTGATACTTGTGCCATTCCAATTATGTCCCAGGCTTCTCCTTTTCAGTTAGTTTTTAATTCTGTCTTTTAATTTGTTTTCAATAATACTTAGTCTCATATGATCAATAATGTCAAGATTCCAACTTATATTTGGCATTTTAGGCTTGGACATCCCTCTAATGCCAAAATTTTTGCTATGTAAAATGTACTTCCTATGAATCTTGTTTCTAATGAAATTTGTGAGATTTCTCCTCTTTCTAAGCATAAAAGGCTTCCTTTTTGTTTTCATAATCATGTTTTTGATTTTTCCTTTGACATAGTTCACTGTGATATTTGGGGTCTTTATATTGTGCCTACTATTGATGGTCACAAGTACTTTCTCAGTATAGTTAATGATTGTACTAGATCAACTTGGGTATATTTTATGAAATCTAAGTCTGAAACTAGACCTATCTTACAATCCTTCTATATCATGATCAAACATCAATTTGATAAATCCATTAAAGTCTTTAGGACCAATGGACTTGAGTTTCAAATGGTTGATTTCTAAGCTCAATGGCATCATACATCAACATAGTTGTGTTGTCACTCCATAACAAAACTCAATTGTGGAAAGAAAGCATCAACTTATATTGTGTGTTGCAAGAGATTTAAAGCTTCAGTCTAACATCCTCATTGCTTATTGGGGTGACTGCATTCTCACTGCAGTACACCTCATGAACAAACTTACCTATCCTCTTTTAAATAATAAATCCCCCTTTGAACTTCTCTACAACAAAACCCTTGATTACTCACATCTTAGGGTATTTGGTTGTTTGTGTTTTGCTTCTACTCTCTCCCACTATAGAGGCAAATTTAATCCTAGAGCTACTAAGTGTGCTTTTTTAGGCAATCCTTATGTAGTTAAAGGGTATAAAATCTTGAATTTGCAAACCAAATCCTATTTCATCTCTAGAGATGTTGTTTTTCATGCGTCAATATTTCCATTTCAGTCTCTTCCTTCCTTCACTCCTCTATCACAAGATGATCTTTTTTCTTAGATTTGTATTCATGATGCACCTCCATTACCTATCACTGATTCCATTCATCATTCTACACATTCCAGATCCTTCAGCACCTATTGACAATCAATTTCTTGAACTTGATGATTTGTCTGTCTTTATTCCTAATGATATTACTGATACTACTTCTCTCAATTCTGAGTCCATCCCTGACAATTCAATTTTTGAATCCACTCCTATCATGCCTACTAATTCTTTACCTATTTCCACTCTTGCTATGCTTGTTGATCCTTTACCTAGGAGGTCTACTAGGCTTCCCAAACCACCTGCTTATCTTCAAGCCTATAAGTGCAATGTTGTTTCTACCAAATATCCTATTGCCAATTATGTTTCCAACTCAAATTGTCTTCTACTTATTCCCATTTTTGCAATAGTATTTTTGCTCTTAAAGAACCTATGTATTACCATCAAGTAGTTGGTGATCCAAATTGGGATGTTGCCATGACAGCTGAGCTTTAGGCCTTAGAACTCAGTAACACATGGTCTCTTGTCACTTTGTCACCCAATAAACAAGTTGTTGGTTCCAAGTGGGTGTTCAAAATCAAATATAGGTCAGATCGCACTGTGGAAAGGTACAAAGTAAGGTTGGTTGCCAAGGGTTATACTCAGAAAAAGGGTTTAGATTACATTGAAACCTTCTCACTTGTTACAAAGATGGTAACTATTAAACTCTTCTTGGCTTTAGCTGCTTTACATGGCTGGACTCTTCATCTATTAGATATCAACAATGCTTTTCTTCATGGTGATTTACATGAAGAAGTGTACATGTCTCTTCCTCCTAGCCTGCACAACAGGGGGGAGCTTGTTTGTAAATTGAATAAGTCTTTATATGGCCTTAAGCAAGCCTCAAGACATTGGTATTTGAAATTTTTAACTACTCTATTGTAGCATGGTTTTCTGCAATCAAAAGCAAATTACTCCTTGTTCATCAAGCAGACTAGCACTTCTTTCATGGCACTTTTGGTATGTGTAGTTGATATACTCATTGCCAGCAATGATCCTCAAGATGTAGCAGATTTGAAGGTGATCTTGGATAAGAAATTTAAGTTGAAAGACCTAGGAAGCTTGAAATATTTCCTGGGTTTGGAGGTTGCCAAATCTGAGAAAGGTATATCATTGTGTCAGAGGAAATATGCACTTGAAATAATCAATGATGTCGGGATGCTTGGCTATAATTCTGTGAAAACTCCCAGGGAAGTTAATTTAAGGCTCAGCAAGGATAAAGGGAAGTCGCTGCCTAATGCTAGTGCGTATAGAGGGTTAATAGGAAGGTTGTTGTTCCTTACTATTTCCAAACTAGACATTACTTACTCTGTGCATAGATTAAGTCAATTTATGTCTAAGCCTAGAGAGCCTCACCTCAAGGCAACATATATGGTGATTCAGTATCTTAAAGTTCAAGGGCTTTTTTTTTTTTTAATCCAAATCCTTTCTACATATAAAGTATTTGCTAATGTAGATTGGGTAGCATGCATTGACTCAAGGAGATCCATTACAGGTTATTGTGTTTTCCTTGGTGATTCCTTAGTTTCTTGGAAATCAAAGAAGCAAAATACAGTGTCAAGATCTACAGTAGAATTAGCATACAGAGCAATGGCAATTGTAGCGTGTGAAGTGACTTGGATTTTGTATTTGCTTAAGGATTTGAATGTCAAGCATGATCAAGCTTCCTTACTGTTTAGTGATAGTCAATCAACAATTCATATAGGCACTAATCCATTGTTCCATGAGCGTGCAAAACACATAGAGATAGATTGCTACATTGTAAGAGATAAAGTGCAAGTTGGTGCTATAAAGTTCATGGACATTATGACACAATCCCAGTTGGCAGATCCCATGACCAAGGCTTTGAATTTGAACCAATTTTCTAGTCTTCTTACCAGGATGGGCATTCTTAATATTCATTCTCATGATGTCCATCCTAAGGGAGAGTACCAGAAGTTAAAGAAACATAAGTGAGAAGTATGCAGAAGCCGCAGAAAAGGAAGTTGAGAAGCTGCAGAAAAGGATGTAGGCTAAACGGCAAGTACTTTTTGAGTAGTCTTTAGCAAAGCTACATGTAGTTCAGCCCTTGTTAAGTAAGCACGTGAGAAGCATGAGTGTAGTTAGTTGTGCTTCTTTGTTTTAGTTAGTTACAAGTCATTATTAGTTGTTAAGCAAGTTAGTTATAGCAGTTACTCTCTCTCTCTCTCTCTCTCTCTCTGATTGTATAAACTACTCTGTAATCATTATTTGTCAAGTTAATGAGAATTAATTTTCATTCTTAAGAAATTTCATAAATGTGACATCTCAAGACTTTTAATATTATTTCTCATTTTTATAATTTATTATTAGATATTAAAAATATTAAGATCATATTAGCTTTTAATCTTTGGTTGTACTTGAGCAAAAATTAATATCCTTTTTCTCTTCTTTAAAATTAAAAAAAAAAAATATTTAAAAAAAGGTGATTTTTTTAGAGGGAAAAAAAAAAACAGGTGATCTAAGTAGGGATACTTTGGGAAATAGCCTTAAACCGTAATTGCCTACTGCTTATTTATTTATTCTACTTTGGTGTTGTCCTAGTACAGTAGTACTCTCTATTCTGGTAGCTGCCAACCCCCCTCTTTTTTCTCTCTCTCTCTCTCTCCCTCTCAAGTTAATTAAGCCAGTGTTTGTCAATTCCGATAACCCCTGCCTAGTAGATAAAAGATGGTAATTGAGTCGTAAACGTTGAAACTCTTCTGCCAACGCTCTCATCGCTTGTTTATAAAACCTACTCAGGTTGCTTAGATGAAAAGCAAATTTATAGTTTGTTATCAACCTGGTGGCCATAGTTCAATATTTGTTAGGACTCATATTAGATAAGACAAGAGTTAATTGAGTCCTTACACACTGATGTCAACTCTTATTGGCCGACCCTCTCATTGCTTGATTATGAAACCGACTTTGCACGCTACTCCCCTTGCATCCATATTCATTGATGAACGTGAACCCATTCGATATTCATTATTGATAAATTTTCAAGTTTCTTGAATATCCTTGAGGCATTGGGATTTTACATATTGTACGTATCATTATTTATTAAGATACCTTCAAATATCATATATTACTTTCTTATTACTCTTGTGCTATTGGCTTTCCAAGCCTAAATTGATATTGTTTGTACCCATCATAATGGAATCTTTTGCCATTACATTATGTCCATGACCCCACCCGGCATGGGGTAAGAGCTATTTATCCGAATTATGTAATTGGTGTTATGGAGGTTGTGATGTTTTGATGGTAGATGGGATTTTGACTGGTGGTGAATGGTGACATATATATTTTTAAGTAACCTTACCCAAAAGGGCAATAAATAAGAATGATCATTCCTACTAGGGAAATACACAAGACATGGTATCTTGGATTTCATATTTGTAATATCGCGCTTAAACTTTTTATGCAGTATGGCCAATAGTTTCGTAATACACAACTATCGTGTTCCTTTTGTTTCCCTATATTTTTATGTTGGAACATTCTGAATTTATCAAGCCACTCTAGTTGATATTTTATTTGCTTATTGTTTCACTCGAACACAATGCCTCTTATATTTATATCAGATTAGCTACTCAGACATTGCCATAGGAGCTTGCTAGATTGTGACCCTTGCTAGATGTCATTCATCACGCAAATGATTTTTATATGTTAGAATTTTGTTTTAATAAAATTTTACTTTGAGAGGAGTTATTTGAGATTTTTGTTTATATTTGAACAAGAGATCTAAAGTTTGAATCCCTTGCATATCAAAAATTGAATATTGTCTCGATCTCATGATAAAAAATAATTGATTTATAGCAGACACCATAAGTTAAAATAATATCAAATTTACCAAAAAATAATATAAATTATTTAATTAAAATTTTCGGGAATTACAAAGTAACTAGTTTGTAATCTACTACCTACCCGTTTGAATAATTGAATAAATTATTAAAATTGGTAGTACCCATTGTAGTGATCTAAACAGCGATTTCCAGCGAGAAATTGGAGAATATTGCAATTGATCATCCCATAGTTTGGAGTGAAAATTTGATTTTACTGTAGCTCTAGATATGTTGAAGCAATTACTAGCTAGTTAAAGATAACCTCTAGAATTTTAAGCTAGCTCTGTTTAATATCACACATTAATTACTCATAAGTGGGTTAAACATATCCGCTGTTCAGGCCACACATGCATCTAAAATGTAATGGTGGAACAATTAGGAGTGCTATTATTATTATCTGCTAGCTAATTAAATATTCAAACCAAGTTCAAATTAACCTATTGCAACAAGAGATTTAACGAATTGATACTGTTTGTGCAAGCCAGTCATGTATATAAGTAGTAAAAAATCATGCATAATACTTAGGAAATAGATTAATTGCTGAACTTAGTAACGTGAGCATGTAACTATCTAGAGCATTAAAGTAGATGAAGGGGCATTAAAGTAGTTTAAAGTAGGGTGGATCCAGCTAGAGGTGGGATGAGGTGACTGTTAGTTTGTTCCGCATGGCATACAGGGTCTTGTGGTTCTGGTCGTGCTATGGTTTTGGCCGTGCCGTGCTATAACAAGAGCCAGTCACAACTTGCCCTCGCCCTGGTGTGGGGAGTCAAATATCATAAATAAAATATTTAAGAAATATATCAAAATAGCTAAGCTTAGTAACTGATGTAAGCGTGTAACCAAACAGGGCATTAAAATAGTTAAAGGTAGGTAGGTTGCAACCAGCTATATGGGATGAGGTGGTTGTTGATCTATCCCGCATGGCACACAAGATCTTGTAGTTCCGGCCGTGCCATGCTACAACGGGAGGCCGTCTCAACTTGCCTCTCGTCCTTCTGTTAAAGGCTATGCCCCATCCAAAGATGGAGGGTAAATTGAAAAAAAAAAAAAAAAGTCAGTAGGTTTCATCTTAGTCCCTAGTAAGTACCGTGGAGGCAACAAACTTCCCATTCGCCACGCATCATGACAATGGATGTCTACCTCTCGCGAAGGGACGTATTACAAACTTTAGATTAATATAATACTGCAATTTACCTTTGCGGCAAACAAAACAATATAGGGTGTTATCTTATAGCTAGTAGAATTAAGATGGCTCCACTTGGTGCGTACGGATTGGATAAAAATAACATATATACTCTAGACATTGTTTGACAAGGGATTTTCGGCCAGATGCACAATTTTGTATGAAGTGCAATATAATGGAGCCCATGGATGGTTTTAGGGCTTCCCGTGACATTTCCTTGCATCAGCAACTTCTTATTAGAACATGCCAACCTTGAAGATTTTTAAGGATGTTTGGTTGGAGAGGTGAAAAAATAGAAGGACAGAAAATAGTAGGAGGGTAAAAAAAATTTTAATTTTATTTATTTTTTGATTTGGTTGGAAGTGAAAAAGTTGAGTGATAAAAAAAGTGAATTTGTTTCAATATACTCATATATCCTTATTAAAAAATTATGCCCAATTAAAACAAAAAGTGACAAAAAAAAATTCCCAAATTTATTAAAAAAATAAAAATTATGTCCAAAAAAAATCAAAACTAGTTATATAAAAAAATAAAAAAAAAAAAAAAAAAAAAAAAAAAAAAGAAGAAGAAGAAGAAGAAGCAACGTCTAGAAAAGCAAAAGAAAAATGAAAATAAAAGAAGAGCCAACGTTGCCTAGGAAAGCAAAAGCTTAAAAATAAAAATAAAAATAATGCAACTAGACAAACCCCAAGTGCATATGGTCATTTTTTTCAATCAAGCAAACCAGACTTTCCATTTCAATTTTCTCTCCATTTTGAAGAGAAAATATTTTGTTGAGCTTGAGAAGAAAACACATAGGCCCTACCAAATTTTTTTCCTCTTTCCCTCTCAACCAAACACCCACTAAAATTTCTTTCTCTCCACTTTTCTCTCCTAAATTTTCCATCCTCCCTAAAATCCTTCCAAACAAATATACCCTTAATTAACTGCTATATATAAGAAGAAAGCAAACTTATTACCACTTAGTTAAGTTGATACTCAACAAGAAAGGAATAGCTAATAGCTTAACTTGTTTATAAGGTGAACTAGTTAAGTGAACGCACAAGTTTAAACCAATTGCAATATGGAAGATGTTCTTCCATTAAATTGAAAGTCTTTCACAATCATATTACGTGTTCTTTTCCCTTCAGGGAAGTTCTCTTCGGATGATCATGATGTAATTAAGTTTTCCGGAAGTTTAATTAGATTCGTTTGGCTATAGCTGCATGGTTGATCATTAAGTGCAGTCAAGATTGGCAGGAAATCAAAAATAGAAAAACGTGAGAGTGAGCGATCTGTAAAATAGATTGTGAAGTGACATCAAAGAAGACTTTTATTTTTTGCAATGAAAAGTAAAAATTAACAGGATTTTCTATTAGTCGTTGGAAGTATACAATTATGATGTAGCCTGATTTGGAAGGAACCGATAGAAGAATCCGCTATGATCAGAAGGCTAGGGAAATTAAAGATCCCACGATTGATGCTACCAAGAGAGATTCAAATTCAAACATCCTGATTCTGTGAGGTGCACTTGATTAGGGGGATCACAATAGTTCAAATAGATTCCACGATTGATGCCAGGTCTAGGCCTTAGTAACATGGCAATTTGTCAAGACCCACCTCACATGCATCCAAAACTTGGCCTTGAATTTGCTTGCTTTTGCCAGCTAAAATTTCAAGATGTGTAAGACACATGGTGTCAGGGTTTATTTCATGATAATAATTTAAATATATTCTCACAACTTCACATCAAATACCTCACCCTGCTTGAATCCTATAAAAACCCTCCTCTCACTTCGAATACTCCATCCTCATCAGTACTACTTTAACTTTTTCTATTCTTCTAACAACAACTAGGGTTGGGAAATGGCTTCCAAAACCTCTGCCTCACTTGCTCTCTTCTTCTCACTCAACCTTCTCTTCTTTGCAATTGTGACTAGTGCATGTAACTCATGCCCTGGTTCTAACCCAGGAAGACGCCCAAACCCCAACCCCAACCCCAACCCCAACCCGAACCCCAACCCTAACCCTGGCCCTTCTGGCCAAGCTTCATGCCCTAGGGATGCCCTAAAACTAGGCGTGTGTGCCAACGTGCTCAACGGTTTGCTTAATGTTACCCTTGGCACCCCTCCAGTAACTCCTTGCTGCTCTCTCATTCAAGGCCTTGCCGATCTGGAGGCTGCTGTCTGCCTTTGCACTGCCATCAGAGCTAATATTTTGGGCATTAATCTCAACATCCCAGTTTCCCTCAGCTTGCTTCTCAATGTTTGTTCAAGGAATGTTCCAAATGGTTTCAAGTGTGCATAGAAGCACTTTATAATTTCGTTTCTTAATTTTCATACTATGGCTTTTGCTTGTTTCGCAACTTTAAACTTACATGGCTTTTGTGTGTGTGGTGTAATAGGGAATTGCTCGTTTCCCTAGATATAGTAGTCTGATTTGTGGGATACTTATGAAAAAGTTTCCCTTAGTGATGTTTGCTTATGTACCTCTCTATGGGAAATGGAATAAATTTATCAGTCTTTCTTTTATTCTCTCTCTCTCTCTCTTTCTCTCTCTCTCTTTCTTTTTTTTTTTTTTTTTTTTTTTTTTTAATTTTACTGAGAAAAAGTTTCAGTCACTTTCGGAGAAATATGATCATCCTCTGAAGTAGAACCAAGTCACTTTACGTGCACTGATATTGCATGCCACATAAGGTCCATTGTCCATTTTGACCATGAAACTTGACTTTTAAAGTCACATACAGCGAGAAGTGATCACTCAATTGTCACTCCTCACCAAAGAGCTTATTGTTAATTTGTCTAATAGCTTGCATTCACTAGGTGGCGAGATCCATAAGAGAGAAGCAATAATGAATGACATTCAGTCATTGGTGCAACAATTGCATTCCATCTCATGCTTGAAACAAAGTAAAAAAAATATTATTGATCGAGCATCCTATGTATCTACCTAATTAATATATTTGGCTAGGAAACAGATGAACTAACTTTCAATCACACAACATAATGGAGTCTCTGAACATCAACAACCTTCAGGTCAAATGAAATTTTTTAGCGTTCTCATCAAAATATTTTTAGGATTCAAATCTCTTTCTCCCACTTAAAAAATTAATTAATTAAAAAAAAGCAAGCCTCCTAACAATTAACTTGATCTAATGTGAATTGTTATATGACAAAGTGTGAATGATATGATAATTAAGGAAAGTATTTTAGATGGACTTTAGACCCAAAAAAAATGCTCATACGTTCAAGTTGGTCATATAATTCACCCAAGCTAGACATAATGCAGCCATTTGGCCCACAAAGTGGATGGTAGGATCATCAATACACGTCAATGATGTTCTAAAATGTCGTTTATTCCTTGGGAGTACTAGAGAATTAGAGACACACCTTTCTAGCTTTAGGCACTGTACTACTTTTTTTGCTTCATTTATGGGCCATGAATTGTAGAAAAGTTAATGGCAAATGGGAAACCACTAGAACTGTTCTCCCCGTGACTGAGAATTAGGTGTGGAAAATGCAAACGTATCACATGGGAGAAGGAAGAAAAGGAATGTTTATTTCTCTTCATCATCCTGTACAAAAGAAAGATTCCGTGCTCCATGATTTGATTTCGACTTTCCAACGATTCTTAAGTTCAAACTATTAATCATACCAATAATCTGGACAAGAGATTGGAAACTTTCTTGCCAGTGGTTTGGTAGTGGGACGTGAATGTTGGGTAGCGCCGGGAGAGATTTTGGTAATTCGATTTAGCTCACCAAATTTGTTTAGTAATCTTATGCAAAAGATCCTATTTACCACTAAATTTAATTGGATTAAGCGTACATAGGTTTAGTAATAATAAGCCAAGAGTCAAGAGTTTTGTAAATTAATTAATTAGCATCTATTTATGCTTAAGAGTCTAATGGGGAAGAGATTCGAGCTGAGGGAAAAGGGGTGATTCAATTTGATTCACCACGCTTTAGGATATGATAGAAGTAATCATTAACTTGATTTACAGAAAGTCTTATTATCTTTACTTCTGTTTTTTTTTTGTTGTTGTTTTTAACGTCTCATCTGATCATCTACTCAAAAAGCCATTTTTTCCGTATAAGTCAGGATGTACAATCCATTAATTGTAGATTTCTAATTTTCCTTTTGAACATTCTTGATTATATAGATTAATTAATTAGATGGTCCCCAATAACTACCACTTCACTCCCGTGACATTTTTTGTCAACAAGCCCATAAAATAACAGACAGAGCAAAAGATAAATGACTTTTCAAGTTACTCATTATTCATTAATTCCATATATGGATGAATAGAAAAAAAATAATTTGCAGTCCTGCAACATTAAGCTGATATATCAATCCGCGGAATAAAACAAGAAGCGAAAGCCATGTGAATATTTTGTTCATAAATGGTATATGAACTTTATGGGATTAATATGTTTCTTCTCCCCTCTATTGATCGTATAAGATATGGTATAATCGCATAGATATATCTGCCAAGAAAAAATATTAATCACAATTAGCTGTTTAATTTAAACAGAACTTGATTTGCTGAGAGTACCATCTTTTTAGTAGAGAGTCAAAATGGTCTTCTTTTGTTCTTCAGTTAAAAAATAGAAAGAATTGAAATAAATAAATGCAGTATGGAAAGTGAAACTGTTCTAAAATAAGCCATACCTTTTCATTTTTTATCTTTTATTATTCATAATGAATGAAGAGAGATCTACCCGGAAAAGAGAAACCAAATAATTAGACCTACGTCCCAGCAAATATGTTTTTCGGTTAAGCAACGTTAAATAGTCACAATGATAAACCATATAACCAACGACAAAAATTTACATGATTTTGATTCTAAAGCTCGGAAAAGGATCTCTCTGTGCCTTGAAATGTAGAGAATTCATTTCATGAAAATTAGAAAATTATTTAGTATTTCATTATTATTATTATTATTATTATTATTATTATTATTATTATTATTTTTTTTTTTGTGATTCAGTATTTCATTAACTTAAAAGTACATATAATGTCACTAAATTTAAAATCCGGCCCCATAAAATATGATAATTATAGATTTTAAATAACATCACACCAAATTTTTTAGGTTCGTGAAATAATAAGTATTTACAGTGACATAAACTCTCTCCATTTTAAGATTATAATCCTAAAAATATACGGTAAATTCAACAAATAGAGTTTGAAAATCATTTATAGAATTATTAGAGCATCAGTAGTAGATGTGGGATATGTGGCAAATGGTAAATATTTGCCACATATCCCACACCAAGCCCATAAAAGAGCAATTTATTAGATAGTGCAAATGTTGCAAACATTTGCAACATTGCACAGTACCGTGGCAATTTTGCCACGGTACGGATTACTTTAACAAAAATTTTAATATATTTTATTTGTTTTTTCTCTTTCTTCAGACTTCTTTAATCATTTTTTTATTCTCTCTCCTCACAATCCGTCTCTCACTCTCTCTCTCCCACCGGTCTCTCTCTCCCTCTTCAGATCAAACCCAAGAATCTTCAGATCAAACCCAAGAATCTTCCCGGCCGATCTCGGTCTCCGTCTCGCCGTTCTCGGTCTCCGTCTCCATGCTCGCCGTTCTCGGTCTCCGTCTCCGTCTCCGTCTCCATGCTTGCCGTTCTCGGTCTCCGTCTCCATGCTCGCCGTACTGGGTCTCCGTCTCCATGCTCGCCGTTCTCGATCTCCATGCTCGCCGTCGATCTCGGTCTCCGTCTCGTCAATCTCGGTCTCCGTCTCGCCGATCTCGATCTCACCAATCTCCCTGCCGATCTCGATCTCGCCGCCTCACTTTCCAGTCTCGCAGCCTCATGCTCGCCGTCGATCTCGCCGCCTCATGCTCGCCGTCGATCTCGCCGCCGATCTCGCCAGTTCTCGTTGTTTGGGTCTGTTTGAGTTTTTTTTTTTTTTCCTCTTTTTTTGAGGTTTTTAGATTTTGGAATTTGCTGGTATTGTTGGTGTTGTTGGTGTTGCTGTTGATGTAGTTGCTGACTTGCTGTTGTTGATCGGCGGCGTTGATGTAGTTGCCGTCGTTGATGACAATAATTTGAGAAAATATATTATTTTATTGGGGAGTAAATATTAATTTAATGGATAGAATTGAATTTTACAACATCTGATAAATAGGGTGTTGTAAAATGGTGTGGTAAAATAATAAAGTAGGGTTTTGATGTTGTAAAATGGCATATATTTTGCCACAGCTGCTGTGGATGCTCTTATAAGTTCATAATGGACAGTTTTTGTAAAAGAAAAGAAGAGTTTAGACACTTCGCGCTGTAGAGTTGTAACACCTGCTGCTTCATGACTTTTATCATTTTATGGACAGTATTTGTACTTAACGCGTATGGCCCCTGTGGCTAGTACTTAAGTTCCGTTTACTGTCGGCTTAAAAAATTAATTTTTTTTACTATTTAATTTATTTTTATTATTATTTACGGATCTTATTGTACTTTTGATACTATTTATAAATTCTATAATACTATTTTAGCTTCTTTTTAACTTTATTTACAGTATTTTTAGTAAAAAGTTTTCAGTTTCAACTAAATAAATTATTTACAAATGGACTTTTAGTTTGATTTAATACAGTCCCTATTAACCACAAAAAAAAAAAAAAAAACAATATTTCCTAAATGACTTAAGCTTTGAAAATACTTGATAATTTATCAAAATATTAGAGTGAATATTCTTTTGCTCAAACCCTTTCCTCATTTTACCTCTTATTTAAAAAACTAAAAAATTTATGCGTTTGACCCTTTTATTATGGGGAAATCTAAGCCCCTAAACTTTTGAAAGAATTTATAATTTACCCCTAAGAATAGAAAGGAAAAGAAATTGATAGAAAAGATATATTTTGTTTCCCTAAATTTTGTCTTTTTAAAAATAAAAAGTTTGTGACATGTGATTTTGTATAATTGCCTATTTTGCTACTATGGTGAATTTTGCCAAATAAAAAAGATACTCAGTGTTGTTGAGTCATCTCATATCGGTAAGGTGTGATATTGAGAAGACGTTTATCACTTACTTCGCGACACTAACTGCTGCATGCAGTTTAGGTGTTGACGTGTGAATGTATTTTCTTATCTCATTTTCCTTCTCCTATATATGTATGTGTTTCTCAAAAAAAAAAAAATAGTCAAAGTTCAAATATTTGCTTCTCCTTTGTTATAACCATCAAATTTATAAAAAAAAAAATAAATATATAGGTAAATTTTTTCTTATAATATAAATAAGGAAACTTTGACCTTGGAAATCTAAAACACACAAAATAAAGCAAATGCTATGGTGATTCTTTTTCTTCTTCTTTTTTTCGCGATGCATGATGATTGCCTTATTGATGCCATTGTACTTGAAAACTTATCATTATTTTGAACTTTAACGAGTATACACAAGTTTGTTAGCTTGCTATAGGTATGTTTAAAAAATCACCATCATTTTATATTTAAATTTTTTAAAATCTATCTTATTCTTCGAAACATTCTTAACATTAAATCTCCTTTGCTTAGCTTTTTCATTTAATATTTTGAATCTCAACCAAACTTAACACAATAGTCTTAGCCCTAAAAAAAAAAAGAATTTAATCTAAAATTTCATATGTTACACATCCATAAATCAAACTTATTTACATAACTCATAAACAAATACAAGAAAAATCCATATTGGATCTGATGAAGTCCCCAACCCACAAACCCATGAATGATTCAAAGTTGATAGGTATAAGAGAAAGTTGTTCTTATTAAACATTCACTAATTGGATTCAACAAGCAGCTAGACTCATCATACAGGAGATGAAAAAGCTAAAACAATAAATTTTATTCTAGTCTTACTCTTTTTTTTTTTGGTGAGTAAAAAATGAGCAGTTATATATATATATATATATATATATATATATATATATAAACAAAATAATAGTAAATGCACTAAAATAGATAGTTCTATATTTTGTAAACATAATTATAATAAATTTCTATTAATATATATCATAGTTATCATATTCATATTTAGTTTTAATAAAAGTTTTAAAAAAATCTTATTTTACATTGTACTAGTAATATTGTACAATTTTTATAAATATGTACTGGTACACATTTTGTGTGTCTAAAACATAAATTTAGATTACTAAGAACTTGCATGTGCATTGTACAGTTCCCAACTAAAAAACTCAGCCTTTCTTTGGATGCAATCATTCGGACAACTGTGTTTTGAAGACCACTTCTTTTTTTCTTTTTCTTTTTCTTTTTTTTTTTTTTTTTTTTTTTTGGGAGGAAATCTCCTATTTTTCTTTTTTGAGGAGCCAACTCTTATTTCTAGGATCTAATACTTAAAAGATCTAGGTTGTAAAAATATCAACATTATAAAATGTTTTCAGGACCAAAGGAGGCTCTGAACTTAATCAAAATTATAAACTTTCGCCATGCACTAAACTCAGAGATATACCATTCTTTACCATTTTGTAAACCCGTTTAATATCATATTAACTAGCTATGGTATGTGAGAGAGAGAGAGAGAGAGAGAGAGAGAGAGAGAGAGAGAGAGAGAGAGAGAGAAATTAACAGTCATCAAGTAGTAGTAAAAATAAACTCACACCTGAAATTTTTTATGTCTAGGATTTTATAAAGCTTAGAAAAAGATAAACTCTAAGAGCACTCATAGCGCTGGTGCTACATTGGTATATTGGTATTTTTTAGCTCCTAAAACACCAAAAAGCATGCTCTAGTAGTGGAGTTAAATCTATTTTTTTTAACTCCATTGATACAGTGCACATCTATAGATAGATGTGCACTATTCATAACCGCTAAACAAAATAAAATATTATTTTATTGTGGTTAGTATTGTGAATGTTTTTTAAATAGTAAGATATATTATTTTATTGTAAGGAATATATTATTTTATCGTGTTGAAAGTTAAAATAAATCCACTGCTGCAGCATGTGTGTAGATAAAATAGATAAAGTAGCTTTTAGTGGAGCTAAAAAACTAAATTTTTAACTCAACTGCGGTGGATACTCTAATTATAGGAAGTATATAGAGTTTTATCCAGCAAAAAGAAGCAAAACAAATAATGAACATCAACTCCCAAAATTTAGAAC
Source organism: Castanopsis chinensis (assembly GCA_032878915.1). Classification (NCBI taxonomy): domain Eukaryota; kingdom Viridiplantae; phylum Streptophyta; class Magnoliopsida; order Fagales; family Fagaceae; genus Castanopsis; species Castanopsis chinensis. Next base: position 4,032,575 of record JAVQMG010000115.1, on the reverse strand, counting down.
ATCCGAGAATTCTAAGACGGCATGCAGTTCGATCCCTTGATGGCTCTACAACTATGCACTTTTCAAATGCAGTTAATGGAGTCATCCTCCAAAGCAACATAGGTTACACCTTTCCTTCCTATCCCATGCCAACACCACAATAATCAATTATTGAATGAGGCATTAACTCTAGAAACTAAGAAGATCACCGACACTAGTAGCTAGTTCAAGTCACACAATATACCACACCCAAAAGAAAAAAAGAAAAAAAAAACATTGTTAAAAACAAACAGCTAGCCTTGGTTAACCTCATAGTAATCTCGTACCCAGTTTGAAAATGAAGAGACCCTTAGAGAGGAGGACACACAAAACCAGGGGGAGGAGTCATCCCACAAGTAATTAGAACTTGAAGAGCAAGAGGAATAAAAATGTTGAGGTTGAGAAGCTTAAGCCTTATCGTAGTGCAAAGACAAATAGCCGCCTCAAGCTCTAGCAGACCTTTAAGTACCGGACAGCAAACATTCTCAACTGGGTCACCTAATCCAATATGCACCAAACCACCGAGCACATCTACACAAAGCCCTAGTTTAAGTGCATTGATGGGACAAGTTGGTTGTGTAGAAGGTGGAGGGTTGAAACCAGGAACACCACCTACACCGCCGCCTCCGCCGCCACCACCACCACCTCCACCGCCGCCACCTCCTCCAGAAGGAGGATTACCAGTGTAAGGTGGGTAGGGAGTAGAAGGTGGTGTAACTATTGGGGGTAAAACAACTACAGGAGGGTATTTCGGGTGTCCCGATCCATGTTGTGGTGGGTGTTCTGTAGTTGGTGGTTTTGGGTGAGGGTTTTTTGGATGATGGGAAGGTGGGTGTGGCTGTGAACATGATGGAGTACAAGCTTGTATTGTTGGCAACACGTTCAACATGAAAATCATGATGATGAAGAACATGGCTGTAACCTTTGGACTCATCATGGCTTTGGGGCTCTACAAGCTTTCTACTAGTTCTAATTCCTATTGAGTTTGAACCTAGGATTATATAGCTGAATGTTATGAGCAACCCGTGACTATTTCTTCTGACATGGCTGGAAGCAAAAATAAAAAATGAGGGCCCTATGAAATTAGAAAACTAAATTGCAAAAAAAAACATGGAAAATTTTAGAGGATTCCCAATAGTTCCATAGTGAAATTAAATCGGAGAGTTTGTAGTGTTGTTGGTACTTTGCGAATATCGAAACCAAATCCGTGACTGCCTGATCAGTACAACTGTGACCGTGTTCGATTTCAGAACCCGTTCAGTTTCACAGATTTCCATGACTCCTACTGTCTTTTTTTTTTTTGAGTAAATTATCTTTCTTTCTTAAAGTCTTGCTTTTGTGGGTTTCTTTAATCATCCTCACTCTCTGTGGGCTGTCTTTCGATAATAATTTTGCATGGTTTTAAACTACACTTTGAAGTTACAGCAAGGCATGACCAATGAGGTTTAGCATATATAGCTTAGAGTATCCACAACTGGAATCTCAATCTTACTCTATTTTATTATTTTAAAAAGTCACTTTATCATTAGTATCATACTATTTTACAATACTTCCAACAATCCAACTTTTATTTTCCTATTCTACTCATTAAAATACTATATCTGCATAATAAAATATATTTTTTATTTTTTATTTTTTTCCAATTTTCTCCTCCACATTCCCTCAACCTTTATCACCGCACCTCCACTGCCCAATCACCACCACCGCGCCTCCACCATGCCCACCACGCCACCACTGCCCACTGCCCACCAAAAATCCCACAGGAACAAAAGCCCATATTAAAAAAAAAAAAAAAACCCACGCCGTGACCCAAAACGCAGAACCTAGACCTTGCCGACCAAGTAGGACACAGCAACCCACCCTCTTCGATTCAAACCTATGTCGAACCCATCGGAGCCATCTCCAGCAACAGAAACCCAGTATCACCGGACTCGCCAACAGAAACCCAGCCTCACAACAGAAACCCAGAAACATTGACCTTGCCGTGACCCATGCCATGACCCACGCCGATCTTCGTGACCCACGCTGTGACCCACTTCAGCCAGACCCGCAACCCACTTCAGCCCACTCCAATCTCTGATCTCCGTGACCCACAACCCACTTCAGCCATACCCACCTCCTCCTTTAAGCACCGGTTATAGCAAAAAAAAAAAAAAGCACAAAACCCGTCGGATCGCAACCCACTGGAAAAAAATGAACCATCATGATGTGTGATGTTGATGTTGGGAGGAGGATGGTGTTTGGGTTCGAAGAAAGGAGAGATCAGATAAGAAAGAGAGTAGGAAGACAGAGAAGACAACAGAAATAATGAGGGAGAGGAGAGAGAAGACACAGGAAAGTAGAATTAAATATATATTTTTTTTTACAATCCCGCTACAGTGTAATTCTAAAGGTAGAATTGCACTGTAGCAGAATCTCAAATTTTTTTGCAATACCTGCATTTTACAAGCCCAGCTATAGGGAGTTTTTGTACCTTCATTGCTAAATTCATCTTGCATTTGGCATTCCCATGCCCGACTGTGGATGCTCTTAGGGTTTGCAGTGAAGACTTGCATTATTTTTGAGTTCATTTCACAATGTGAACATGTGAACGTCCGTATTTTTTCTTCTTCTTCTTTAATCCAATTATTACAAGGGTCCGGTTAATGTGTGCCTTAAGGTTACACATTAGTAAAATCCTTATTACAATTATATACTTTGTATACCTTTTCTGTTGCTTAGGGAGAGGGGAAAAAGAACTGAAGGCTTAAAACTAAATCTTCTCCCTAAAATATTTATGAACTAGATCATTTTTTTCTTTTTAATGAATAAGAGTGCATTGGATTTATTCAGGCACCACATGTATGCATGTTATCTATACTAAACTTTCGTAGTCTCTGGCACGTAATTTTTAATAATGTATTTTGTTATAATTTATCTTTATAAAACCCTTTACGAATAAATAATTTTTTAGAAAATGACCAATTTTAGTTTTATTATATAAATTTTCTAAATTGTAAATAAAATATATATATATATATATATATATATAACTAGCTCCACCCCCCCAGCCCAATTTTTCTCTCTCCTTCCCTTAGAAGAAAACAACTGCAAATTTTTTAATTTCTAATAAATGATTATTGTTCTTATTTTTATAAACAGAAATGTGTTTATTGATACATATTAGTCACGTATAAAAACGACTAAGTATTCGTTTTGTAATTTATTTGGATTTTTATGATTATTTTTAATTGATAGTAGACTAAAATATACTTTAAAAAGTGAGGTTTTACATAGATAAAATAAGTTAAATTTTAAGTAAAAAAAAGCTTTCAAAAAATTCGTGGTAAATGGATCTTAAGCAAACTTTTATTTTATAGAAGCAATTTTTTTGTTATCCTTATTTGAAATAGCAGATGCACTTACATACAGGTCCCCTTAATGTGCCACGTGCTGCTTATCTAGCTTTCGGTGTCTAATTGTGTACCAGTAGAGCCTGACACTTGACTTGGAGTCGAAATTAGGAAACATCCAAATAGCTTTCTTATACTTTTTCTTTTATTTTCTTCTTATTTACTGTTTTTTTTTTCAGCACTAGCTGTAATAATGTGGCACATAGTTTTGATGACACCTTGTGGATCAAATTTTGTACTGAATTAATACCTTTCTTACTCTTCTCTTCTTCTTTTATTACTTTCAATTTTCTTAAATTTTAGATGTTTCTAGAGTCTCCACAGGTTAAGTCGGATCAGATTTTGGTTGAACCTGCTACTTAACTCAATAGCAAGAACCTTATGTATTAACTAAACCAGTGTGGAAAAACTTGAAACTACGTCATTGCGAGTCTCTGTTGCTAGGCGAGTGAGCTCTCTCTCTTTCCTACGGCAGTAGTAGCGTTTTGTCCCTTCCTAAGAAGGAGTGTTTTTTGTTCTCTAAGGCAACAAGTTTGTCATTAGAGCTAGTTGGTGATTTTTTTTTTTTTTTTTTTTTTTTGGGGGGGGGGGGGGGGGGGGGGGGGGGGGGGGTGGGTGGTGGTGGTTAAGGGAAACACAATCTAGGTTTGTCTTCTTCTCCAAATAGTATCATGGAGGACCTGGCAGCCAGATGGAGCAACTTTTCTTTGTTGGAGAGGGAGATCACAGGTTTTTTTCTTCAATGAGACCAATGATCGGGGGAATTCCTGTTAGCAGCACTATTTTTAACTCCCCGGTTTTTGAACATGGAAGCAATGGCGAGGACTTTCAAGCAGCTATGGAGATGCACCAATGGGTTTAAAATCCGTAATCACAAGGATCAGTGAGTGTTATTTGTATTTGACAATCTTGGTGATGTGGATAGGATCTTGCAACACCAACCGTGGATTTTTGACAAACATTTAGTCATGCTGCTGAGATATAATTCTGATGTCCTAGTACGTGAATTGGTTTTCAAAACTACTCTATTTTGGGTTCAAGTTCATGATATTCCAGTTCGCTATATGAACAGATGAGTGGCTGAAAAAATCTGTGAAGTAGTCGGTGAGGTGCAAAAATCAATAAGGGCAATTGATGATGATGGGGGTCTTTTCTTATGAGTTCGTGTCCTTATAGATATTTCTCCCCCCCTCTGCCGGGGAAGGTTGATCACAATGGAGAATGGAGAAAAAGTTTAGGTGAAATTCAAGTATGAGCGACTGCCTAACATTTGTTTTTGGTGTGGACGTCTGAAACACAGTGATAAAAATTGTGAATTGTGGATTGATAGTAAGGGTACACTTACACCAGAGCAACAACAATTTGACTGAACTTTAAAGGTAGCACAATATACATTAGTAGGTAAGGATGTCATCTATGTCCTTGGGTATTAGGAGTGGCAGAAACCTAGAGTGCATGCCTCGGTTCAGGTCAACAATCCTCAACCAAGTGCAGCAGAGGGGCAGGAAGGGAGTGGTGGTCCGGTTGAGGCACCCCAACCAATAATGGCAACGGGTACAAGCAATAATGAGAGCATTGATGGCATGCAGCATGAGGAATTTAATGTGGGAGAAACGTTACACGTTGCTGAAATAGAGGTGCAGATAGATATGGATTCTATCCCAACAATATCTAATCCTATTAAAACTCCTATTAATGCTCCTAAATTAATGGAGGAAGTTAATGGCATAGAGATATCCATTCCAAATCAAAGTCCAACGATAGAGCTGTTTGAAATTCCAATTAAGGGGATTGATGAGGAGGTAACGGGAATAGTTTATGACACATTAACTGAGTCAAGGAAAATTAAGGAGGCAGCAGTTAAGGGGGATATTCCTTTCCATATTTGGAATGCCACCTCAGCTGTGAATCAAGGTGCACGGCCAGCTGGAACTAGGGCAACTCAAAAAAAAATTATGTCCTCCAAGTCTGAACCAGCAACCACTAACAAACCAAGAAACAAAAAGATACCCTTTGGGCGGGATTACTCAAAGTCAGTGGGCAATTCAGGCGAGGGAAGGAAACTTTGTGGGAAAAGGAATGGGGATGATCATTTGGAGTTACCAAGCAAACACAGGCGGTTATCAAAAGATGAGAGTGACAAACTTTTTTCAATAGTGGAGGTTGATACTCAGCCTTGCCAAACACAATGAGTTGCTTAGTGTGGAACTATCATGAGCTTGGGAACCCATGTACAGTTAATGAGCTTGCTGAGATGGTGTGGGCAAAAGATTCCTCTGTCTTTTTTTAGCCAAGACATGGGCAGATGAAGCAAGGCTAAAAGATGTGAAAAGGAAAATTCAATTCGAAAATATGTTTGTATCACCACGGACAAGCAAGGGAGGAGGGTTAGTGCTGTTTTGGAGATCAACAATTGATATTTAAGTGGAGGGGTCGGATAAGAACCATATTGATACAATCATAAATAAGAACAAAGATTCCGAGTGGTGTTTCACAGGATTTTATGGTGAACCGGATACTCAAAAGAGGATTGAGTCTTGGAATTTGCTACAAACTCTAAAAAGGAAATTTCAAAGTCCATGGTTGTGTGCAGGGGACGTCAACGAGTTGGTAAGAAGTGAAGAAAAATTAGGGGACAGTAGACGAAGTCACAATCAAATGCAATTGTTCCGTGAAGCATTTGATGCATATTGATTTGTGGACCTAGGGTATTTGGGTTCAAGGTTCACCTGCAGTAAACATTATACTTCGGGGGAGTCAATATGGGAAAAATTAGATAGGGCTTTATGTACAACGGATTGGCTCAACCACTTTGCTGGCACCAAGGTTGTTCACCTTACATGCACTACTTTGGATCATTCCCCCTCTATGGATTGTTCCAAGTGGTATAGACCCGCCCACCAAGTTCAAGGCCATTTCCCATTAAAGAGATGTGGATGTCAAATAAGGGATGTGGAAGGGTGATTGAAGCAGTATGGAGAGGTTCATTCCCTTGTGAAGCCGAAATACAAGTGATAAAAAAGATTGAAAAATGTGGGAGTGAGTTATTAAAGTGGAGTCGTGAGGCCATGTTATGAGATAATTAGCCGGAAAAAAGAAGTGGTTGGTGAAAGCCAAAAAAGAAGCAATGCAAAATGGGAGTAATCATCGTGTGAGTGGATTGAAAAAGGAGATTAATGAATTGTTGGTGAAGGAAAATCAGATGTGGAGGCAGCGAGCTAAGGCCTTTTGGTTGGTTGATGGTGATAAAAATTCAAGGTATTTTCAAAGTAGGGTTACTCAAAGGCATCGAAAGAATAGAATTTTGGGGTCCAAGATGCTTCGGGTGATTGGGTCAGCCAACCCGAGGGCATAACTGAGGCTTTTACAACATACTATCAACAACTCTTTAAGTCTTCCAATCCGAGTTTGGGACTGATTACAATGGAGAAGGTGTTTACCGATGATATGAATGCACAATTGTCACAAGATTTCTTGGAATAGGAGGTAGAAGCTGCACTAAAACAGATGTCTCCGTTAAAAGCGCATGGTCCCGATGGTATGCCCCCTCTCTTCTATCAAAACTATTGAAATCTTGTAGATAATGATGTCACCGAAACCATACTGTCATACTTAAATTCTACCACACTACCCCATCCCCTAAACCATACTTTCATAACCTTAATACCAAAAATAAAAAATCCCATTGCCGTCACTTATTACCATCCCATTAGCCTTTACAATGTCCTTTATAAAATTTTTTCAAAGGTCCTTGAAAATAGGTTAAAAAAAAACCTACCCTCAATCATAACCGAACACCAAAGTGCATTCACAAAAAATAGATTGATCTCGGATAATATTTTTGTGGCTTTTGAAACATTGCATAGCATGAATAATCACAATTTTAAGAAATCTGGTTATATGGTGTTTAAAACTAGACATAAGTAAGGCGTATGATAGAGTGGAGTGATGTTTCTTGGAGGAGGTGATGAGAAGATTAGGGTTTAATGAAAGATGGATAGCCCTTATGATGGTTTGTGTAAAATCAGTTTCATACTCGGTGTTGGTGAATGGGGAGACAAAGGGGTTGATCAAACCTATAAGGGGGATTTGCCAAGGCGATCCTCTATCGCCTTTTCTATTTTTGTTGTGTACGGAAGGCCTAAATAATTTAATCTTGAAGGCAGCAAGTGAGGGCACCATACATGGATTTACATTAAGTAGAAGAAGTCCGAAACTAAGTCATTTGCTTTTTGTAGATGATAGCTTATTTTTTTGCAGGTCCACTAGAGATGGATGTCAAAAGGTGCTTGATCATCTTGGCCCCTATGGAAGCATGTCAGGGCAACAAATAAATAGAGGCAAAATAATAATCTTCTTTAGCAAATCTACCACTCCTGCTTTGAGGATTGAAATCAAAGAAGCTTTGTGGGTCCCTAAAATCTTGCAGTATGATAAGTATTTGGGGTTACCTTCACTTGTGGGAAAGCACAAAAAAGCTAGTTTTGATTACATTAAAGAGAGGATTTGGAGGAAGCTTCAAGGATTGGAAGAAAGCCTATTATCACAAGCGGGGCAAGAAGTTTTGATTAAGGTCGTTTTCCAAGCTATTCCAACATATACCATGTGTTGTTTCAAGCTACCAATTGGCCTTTTTGTCATGAAATAGAAAAACTCATTCGTGGCTTTTGGTAGGGTCAAAGATGAAATCGTAGGAAAATTCATTGGATTGAGTGGGAGAACATATGTGAACCAAAGTCCGAAGGTGGCATAGGTTTCAAAGAACTTTCATTGTTCAATGATGCCCTTTTAGCCAAACAAACATGGAGGTTGCTGCATAATACCAACTGTTTGTTCTACAAAGTATTTAAGTCCAAGTTCTTTCCACATTGTTCTATAATGGAAGCTAAGGAGGGTTATGGAGGGTCCTATGCTTGGAAGAGTATTTTGAAGGATCGGGAGATCATAAGGAGAGAAGCAAAATGGAGAGTGGGCAATGGAGAATCTATCAAGTTGTGGGGTGATAAGTGGCTGCCTTCTTTGTAAAGTCCAAGCCTCCAAAGTCCTCTTATAGCTGAACTACAAAATGCCACAGTGAGTCAACTAATTAATCCCATTACTAGACAATGGGATACACAATTGCTGCATAATTGTTTTACTCAAGTGGAAGCTGATCTGATCGCACAATACTCTACCAAGTCAAGTTACTACTTCCTAAAAACTGAAGCTAAAATGGCAACCTCCCAGACTTCTACCCAAGCTGAGCTAATGAAACCCCTATGGAAGAGAATTTGGAGCCCTTCAATACCATGCAAAATCAGGAACTTCCTATGGAGAGCCTGCAAAAATGCCATCCCAACTCTGAAGAAATTGAAACGTCGGTGTGTGGTGGAAGACTCTAGGTGTCCTCTGTGTGCACTACACGATAAAGATGCTCTACATGCCTTATGGTCTTGTTCGACCCTTGCACAGGTGGGGAACGAACACCCCCAATGGAATTTCAGAGATCAAAAAGCATTCCAAGATTTTCCCCTTCTGCTTCTCAAAGTTTTTGAATCGGGTTGTAGTGCTGAAATGTTCTTAATGCTAAGTTGGACTATTTGGTATCGAAGAAATAAGATCAGAATAGCCCCACCTAGCTTCTCTCTTAATCTTATAGTGCAGCGAGCATTTGAGGCGTTGATGGAGTATCACTCTACATAGCCAAAGAAGTCAGTGGCAGCACCTACGGTCAGGCCATGTGCAAGGTGGTCACCACCACCAGTAGGCTGGTATAAAGCGAATTTCGATGCAACAATTTTCCAGGATGTTGGTTGAGCTGGTCTAGGGGTGATAATCCGTGACAACCAAGGTTTACCTATGGTCTCTTTAGCTCAGAATATACAGCTTGCTAGCTCTGTGGCAAAGATGGAAGCCTTGGCAACAACATGGGCTTTAGAGCTTATTGCAGAAATTGGTTTTGATCGGGTTATTTTTGAAGGCGATTCCACCTCAGTCATCAAAGGCCTCACGGATCAAGAGTCAAATTTGGCGCCCTTTGGTTTACTAATAGAAGAGGCACAAGACTTGGCTTTGCGACTTAATCATGCATGTACAGTTTCAGCATGTATGTAGAGAAGGAAATAGTGTAGTTCATAACTTTGCTAGGCATGCACGTCATGCCACGGGTTTTTCTGTTTGGATGGAGGATGTTCCATCTCATTGTTTTGAGATGTATCAGACAAATTTGCCTTCTTCTTAATAAAATTCAAAGTCTTCATTGTCCCAAAAAAAAAAAAAAAAAAAAAACCTCAATAGCTTCGGTTTTTGGAACGTATTGGTCACCGCCACGCACTGTTTTCTTCGAAATCAACCATTGCTCGTCTGTAAATGCTCCAGTCAAGCATAAAGGATTGTTAAGAATTTTATTCTTGAGACAAGTGTATTTAGTTTCTTGTGGTGACCGGCTATGTATGTTGATATATATCAAAGCTTGGTTCCTTATCCTAGTCTGATGGTTGAATCTGACTGTAGCAATTCCCTATCCTAGAACTTCTTACAAGCAACGATTTCCTTTAGTTTCAACGTTACAACCAGCAAGCCATACGTGATGTAAATTGAAGTTAATGTGTACGAAAGCAAGAACTCACCAGTCTCCACAAGGCCAGCCCAAATGTTTGGAAGGCCTAAGATGGAATCTTCAAAGGGGTTATTTATATTATTAATTAAATAGTATTTAACTTGCATTTTACATAATATTTTTTTAAAGGAAAATCCATTCTTTTTACTTTTTTTTTTGAGAAACCATTCTTTTTACGTTTTATATGATTTTTTTCTGAGAAAATGCCAAAGTTATAACAAATTTTATTAGAATTGATATTGTAACAGATATGATCAGTGACATGAGACGTATAAAAATGCTAGAGATATTATAAAATTTACAACATAAGAATTATAAAGATATATTACCAATCACAAAAATTCATTCAAAAATATATTTAATAGTTTGTTGAAGTTCACCTATTATATTCATTGTTATATCAAATTATAAAAATTATGTAGACCACTGTGTGCCCTTGAAAGTTGGCGCTATGGTCATTCCACAAGTATAAGTGCTTGTGGGGTGTGGAAGGCAATGACCAAGATTCAAGTTTCTTGGAGAGAATTTCACACGCTTATATACTTAAATAGGCTAGAGTAGAATTTTTATCTTGTATAAATATAAATAAATAAATTAAAGCTATGTAAAAAAATGTATAATATTTTTAACATTTTCCTATTTGAATTACTTGTGATTAGTAACATGTTTATTTGTAAGACCTATTTGTTTAAATTTGTCTTATTTTTATCTCTAACATTACTTAATTCTTTGAACCTTTTTAATAGTGAAAAAAAATGTAAACTAAAATTATTTTAATATCTCCCAAAAATATTTATATAAAAAAAAAACAAAAAAAAAAACAATTTTTACCCCCAAATTTGGGGCCTTTCTCTAGTAGGGGGCCCTAGGCAATGACCTAATTGGCCTAGGCCTAGGGCCGGCCATGAATCTCCTTTGCTAGGAAGACAACATCATAGGCAAATTAGAATCGTGGCAACAATGGTGGCAAAGAATTGTGGCAACAATGGTAAACCTATTTATAGATGCATTCCTAAACACCAAAGAAAAAATATTGCCTAAAGAAGCCAAAAAAGTTATGGTATTCGAGGTATTTGTTTTCGTAGAATGGAAGAGCTTATGGATCCCAAATATGAGCTAAAGGACGTGTTTTACCAAAGAGAGAATTTGTTTTTTGAGAATACTAAATATATTTAATACACACACGGAGAGAGGCAAGAAGATTTTTAAAGAAACTTACAGTGTTGTGTATCTAAAATGGCCTAACTGTTGGATATACAATACATGTTTTAAATTTCTTTAACTCATACTCATTTTCCAATGTGGGATTAACCAACTATTTTTTTTTAAAAAAAATACTAAATATTTTTAACACACATGGGGAAAGGGGAGAAGGTTTTTATAGAAACCAAAAAGAGAAATTTGATGTAGGATTGAACATATTGTTTAATATTTGTTATTTATTCTTTTTAATATTTTTGTAATTTTCGAAATTTCCTACAATATAATTTTATTTTCCTTGTTTTAGAGGGTTTTTAGGATTATTTTAGTCAAACGTGATTCCTTATATGGCAGGGTATTCATTAGAAATTTAGAACCTGTACGTTAAGATATTTTTTCATGATTTTTCCCTTCTTTTTAAGTCTAATTTCGTGCCTACCTCGAATTTGGGTTCCTTTAAAGTTTCCTAGACTTTCTAGAGTTACTCTAATGTTTTTGTATATAAATTAGTGGTTGTAGCCCAAAGGCATTCGAGCTTTAATTGACAATTTTTTTGGAGTTTTCCTTGTAAACGTAAAAGTCTCTTCTTCAAACAAAGTATTTTGTTTCTTGTAGAATTGAAAAAATGTAACTTGTGCACTATAGTCTATATGGTTTTCACATGTTGATCATTGTTTTTGGTGGGACTGTCCTAGTCATAGAGCTCCACTATAGTTCGTGTACGATGGGGAAAGTTTAAAAAGGAAGTACGTTTAAAAACTTATGTGACAGTGAATTAATATAATTGCTAAATTTCATAAACCTAATAAATAAATGTACGAGTTAATTAATTTTGTATGCTTTGTAATGCATTAGTTTATAAGGATTATGTTAGTAAAATTTGTTGCGTATATATATATATATATATATATATATATATATCTAACATCACTCAAAATAAAATAAAACAAGAGGCACTTGTTTTTTTAGCATTTTTCCAATACATTAAAAAATTTCCATTTTGATGTTATGCGATGCCAACCTCTCCCAACTACAAAAGAAAATTGAATCGTCCAAATCCAACTATACAAGATCACATTTCTATTACAAATTGGGGGGGCTTGAAAATTACAAAAGCAGCAAAGCTACAAATATCACATAATGATATCATCTTTCCGTCCGATATATCAAAGGACACTTGCTTCTCATTTCAAGAACTCATATACGAAAGTCCAGCGATAGTTTTTCTACATCGACACCGAAAGCCCCATGGCTTCATGAATGGCAACCTGACACCCAGTTCGGCATATGAGAATTCTGTGCATGAACCTACAAACAAACCATGCATTGGCTAGGGTAAATTTTTAATTAAGTCAGTACTTCATCTGTAAAGGACAGTTCAACCCCTCTAGAGCCTAGACCTCCCATTCCATGCACTCCAGCTCACACACGCATAAGGGTCAAATTTGGAATTTTGACCAACTTATAACGGACTGTCATGTCGCAACCATCCTATCCTTGTAGCAATCAAACCGGGACAAAGATTTTTTGTAATGACGTTTAGCTAGTGATGGGGACAACTCTTCACTTCAACTCAACCTAGCTAATTCAACTTCTTAATTAGACATTAACATTAATGACTAAAACTAGACATGGACCACTATTTTGATCATCAACAAACTTAATGGTGGACTGTCAAAGACTCATTACGTTAATGTTATAATTATATCTGTCATAATCTATGGCGGAGCCACCAAGAGGCAGCTAAGGGTTTTTTTTTTTTTTTTTTTTTGAGGGGGAAGGGGCAGTTAAGTTGATTTTAAACATATACACATAGAGAGTTTCTAGTATTTGCAATTCACGTTTCTTCTCTAATCGTCAACAACCTACAATCTTATTTCAATTCCTAATTTGATTCGCAACAAACAAATAAAAAACAAATTATAGCTGTAAGTGAATTTTACTTCAACTCCTAACTTGATTCTCAACAAACAAACAAAAAAAATTATAGCTGTGAGTGAATTTTTTTTTTTTTTTTAGGTACAATGTTGATAAATCCATGACAATGTTAGTTTGTTTGAGTTGTAATGTAGATATTCAATTACAAGACCAAATCCAAGATTCAGCTCAAGTTAATTAAGGTAGTCTCAGATTTCTCTACAATCTCTCAATCGACTCGAGCTAGATCAATCGATCAACTCTCGACCAAGTCTCAATCGTTTGAGAATTCTAAAAAAATCCATTAAGTCAGCTGTTTAAGTGGGATTTAGTACCCTAGATGGAAAACTGTATAAGGGTACATAAGTGTCAACTAAAAAGAGATTTTTGGAGACATCAAAAGAAACCTTAAACTTTTGAATTCACCATCATGAGATTATCGAGTGAATTTAAAAATTGGTTGTTTACGTGAGTGATCAAGGCTAAAGCAACAACAACTTCAGTGTGTTACATGCTTATAGCAGAGAAGAATTTTTCAAGGTGGTTCTTGAAATCACAAATAATATTCGTGTCGAGAATTTCAAATTAGAAGAGTCCAAGCAGATTAGAGTAGTATGTGTTCACATCTATAAGCTCTACTATAATTAGCAATTATTGGAAATAAGGGTTTGTTCATTTTAATTGTAAAACTTCAATTCTAATAATGGAATTTTCTTTAGGGTTGGTGGTAACCCTTGTGGACTACAACTAAATTTTGAGTTTGAAATAAAGTCAAACAAGTAAAATAGTTTTACAAATTTGATTTTGTATTGATGAATGTGTGGTATAATTCTCTGTGATTACAAAAGAGTGATCTTCTGATTCTATCTCCTTGAAAGACTTGTTGATTGGAATTGTAATAATGTGATTTTGACTCAAACACCAAATATCATTTAATTTGGCTGAAGGATGGATCAAAGACCCTTGAAACAGAATTACAATGAATTTTTGGCTATGAGCTTGTTAAAAATTCTTTGTTCTTCGTGTTCTTCATATGTTCTTCGTGTGTTATTTGTCTTTGAAGCGGAAGTTCTTCAGGGCTTTGGAGGCTTGAATCCATTGAGCTTCACCAATTTGTGGTTTCTTGGAGTTTCTAGAGGTTTTTGAGCTTGATTTTAGTAAAATTTGAAATCTAGGAAGATGATTTGGATAATTTCTTTTTGAATGCTCTTCATATTCAAGGTTGAAGTTCTTGGAGGCTTTAGGGCTTGATTTCAGCAGAGTTTTTGTACTTTTGAGATTCTTTGATGCTACTTGTGCTCCAGATGTCTTGGTGTCTTATTCCAAGATTTCTCCTAAGATCTCTTGGTACGTGTCCCAAGATGTGTTGGTGTTTTGAAATGCCTTAGGAAGGCTTCTATTTATAATAGTTTGGGGGTGAGTAAGTGACATGTGGTGAAGCCTGATTAGTGACATGTGTCATAGTCAGATTGGAGGAGTTTTAAGACTTTTTCTCCAAGACACGTGGTATCTTTTGATTGGCCGAAATGTTTTGATTTTCAAGGTGAAACACGTTAGCACCCGATTGGCTGCTTATGTCATTGCTTACACGCGTTGGGCTGCTTATGTCATTGCTTACACGCGTTGGGCTGCTTATATCATTGCTTACAAGCGTTGGGCTGCTTATGTTATTGCTTACATGCGTTAGGCTTCTTATGTCATTGCTTACACGTGCCGATGTGTGATTGGTTTTTGCATGCTTTTTATGTCTTTATTTCAAAGACAATAAACAAATTTCTATTGGTTTCTGAATAGTAATAGCAAAACCTAGTAGTGATACGTGGTGCTTTGTAATTGGTCATACTTTATGGACTCTGTAGTATGATGTGTCAGTTTGTGATAGGTTGGGAATTCTCCCTCTCTGCAACCCTCAAAGTATTTTTTTCCTTCAGATTAGTCCATTGGTTTTTCACTTTATCAAAAAATCACTAGTGTTAGTTACTCTAGAGTAGTGTGTTTTCACATCTATAAATTTTACTATAATTAGCAATTAGAAATTGCTAGGTTCTAAGACCTTAGGAACTAATGTATTAGAATTTCAATGTGTATTGTATTGGCAAACCATGATCAAAACATAGAGTCTAGGTTTAAACTTGGAAAGTATATTTTATTTTAAAGTTGGAATCGAGTGACTACAAAACTTAATGGACTAAATCTGCAGGTCTCGATCGATCGAAAATTAGACTCGATCGATTGAACTCCGTGCAAATTGTTTTTCTTGTAGAATTTTCAACTCAGCCCAAGCCCATTTGACTTGTAGGGTTTTATGTTTTATATCTCATATAAAAAGAAAACCCTAGCTACGTTTTAGAAGCTTTTTGATATATTGTGTGTTTGAATCTCTTGTGAGATCTAAGGGTGTTTACCTTCATACACACTTAAGGTTATCAAGATCGTGATTGATGTTAAGAGCTTAGTGATCGTTTCAGTTGCTACATAAAGAATATTCACGAAGATCAAGATTCATAAGTAGGAGAACTTGTGGTTGTAGTTGATCAAAGAAAGAAGTAGTCTGTGGATTCAAAGCTGTCACGTGGTCGTGGTAATAAGTTTTCTACTCGAGGTAGTAATAGGATGTTAGTGGTTGTTGAGGGGAAAATTTTGATATTCTCGGATGGAATGTGGGGTAGCCAAGCCGAAACTTGACAATGAACTCTTGAAATAAAGCCCAAAGGCTTTCGGTGTCGTGTAAGCCCGCCTGGGCAAGAGATAGAGGCTACACCTTAGCAAGAAAACGACAATAAAGCCCAATAAACACGTTATTACTGTTAGTTTGTTATATTATTAGTCCTTTTACAGCATCATAGTTCAAATCAGTCCTCTAATAGTAAGGTAATTTATATTCAAATATTAAATAAATTTAATAAAGTATTAACTTCAGGAAATTCTTGTGTATTTTGTTTAATAGGGTCCACAATACTCTCAACCATCATTACATTAATATGAAGAAAAAATTTCAAAAAGTCTCAAATACATTATAGCCTCCCATAGTAAAACAATAAGTAAATATTAGTGGCTGCATAGTGATGAAAAAGGAGTTATTAAGCATGGTATGAAGGGAGAGAGAGATCCCAACTCAGTGTAGCAAATATTAAACTAAGTTTTTTTTTTTAGTATGTGTGCATAAGGCATGAATGAGGTAATGTTGGCTGTTTTGAGTGAGTGGGATGGAATTAGTACTAAGGTTAAGGCTTTAGTGAGTAGTGGACTATTTGTGACTAATTGAGAGGCATTTATGGGCTGTGATTATGCAAAAGAGGAAAAAAATGTCTGAGGCTAGGTGAGTGTGGGTTAAGGGGAATGATTTGTGAGCTTGAGGAGAGTTGAATTACAAGCAAAATGGCAAACAAATCAGAAAGTTTCAGAGGGAGTAGCTGTGTGTTTGTGGGGTGAGGTGCTTATGCTTTTATAATGGAGTTTAAAGAAGCATTAATTAACAAAAATCCAAAAGGTCTCATTCAGGGGAGCAGGACAGCTAAATTAATAACCTGGATTTTGCCTAAAAATGGGAGATTTTCTTTTAGGGCTGTTTTGCTTCTTTGGGCAATGTCACAGATGGGTAGTATTTGGGGTAATCTTGCATTAAATGCTAAGTTTGTTGAGATTGTGTTTAGCCAATGGGATTAAGGCAAGTATTAAGGAAGAATCTTAATGTTGCAACGGAGATTTGGATCCTAGGAAGTAGAATTCAACACCCCAAGTCAAGTGTCAAAATTTAAGTTCACTCCAAAGGGTTCCGCTAGAGATCCCTTTATGCCCTCCAAACCACATGTTCCCAAAATTTTCCCTTTAAGATTCATGGGCTTGGTTCATGAACCAATCACATACATTTTTAGTAATAAAATAAAACATTTGGTTGAGGATTTCATAAGCTTGGAGGTCTTGGTTATGGCTTCTTTGAATTGTGACCAAAATTTGGGGAAGAAGGGTATTTATTGCCCATTAGCCCTTAGGTGTCAGCCTCTAGTACTGTTTACGTCAGCGTTGGCAGTGGGACAGGTGACCAGTTCCTAATTTGGTTTGGGAGCTTGGTTGCTTCTTAAGGTGGCCTCCAGCGGAAGGTAGAACTGAATGGAGTTCTCTAGCAGGGCTAGTTTGCACACATGGGCAGTTTTGGCTGAGATTTCATGTTGGGCTTGGCCATGAAGGCTGAGTATTTTAGTGGGCCTCTAACTAGGTGGTTCTCTCCACTTGGTCCTATCCTTTAGCTTTCTCATTATGAGCCCTACAAAATGAACAAAGCTACCATATATTGCCATGGATTTTTATTCCACATGGGCTTTAGTTGTTAGTAAAAATAAAATAAATCCATGAACTTTGATAAATATTTATAATATGTTTTGGCTATTAATTTCCATGGATTTTAAATAACAACTTGTATAGTTTCTCATAATTTTTTCTATGGATTACTTTGTAAATGTTCTTTAGGGCTTTTTAAATAATGACCTCCAATATTTTCTTGAGAATAATATTTACCATGGGTTTTAAATAGGCAATATCCACTATAATGGAATAATGTGATATTCTCATGAGTTTTTCTATAGATGATCATAATGGGCATGTAGGATGAATAATTACCATGAGTTTTGGAAATAAATATTATGAATATTGTGATGTAAGATAGATAGTGAACATGAGTTTATAATATGATATGAAATAAATAAATTTTTTGGGTCAAAAATAAATAATCATAACTTTCCATGAGCTTTTATAAGATGATTGCATGGGTTTTGAGAATAGATAATTCATAAATTCCATGGGCTTGTAATATTATAGTAATAGGTTTAAGAATCTAAAGTATTGTTCATTATTGGACTTTTAAGTAAAATAATTATGATATAGTATTTTGCCAAGTACTAATAACCTTGGGTTTTTGATAAAATAATGCCAAGTAGTTAGCTTGGGCTTTTGATATTGCCAATGTAAGTTGGACTTTTGATATTGTCAATGAGAATTGAGTTTTAAATATTGCTAGCGAGAGTTGGGCTTTGATATTGCCAATGAAAATTAGGCTTTGATGTTACCAATGAAAATTGGATTTTAATGTTGTTAATGTGAATTGGGTTTTGGATAAATAAATTGCCATGAGTTTAAATCATAGGCTTTGATTATGGATTTGAATTCCATTGATAAAATTGGTTTGTCATAGACTTGAATCATGAGCTTTTCAAACATTGTTAAGCATAAGTATTCTTGGGCTTTAAATAAGATAGGGTGTGTGTATTGGGTTCATAGGGCTCGTTTTGGGTTTATCTAGATAATGATAATAAAATTGGATAACATATGAGTTTTTGAGCTTTTGTGATAGTTTATATCATGACCCAATTCTGATAATGAGAAATGAAATATTTGTGATTAACATAATAATAGAGCAAAAAATATTTGGGAAAACTTAATGACTTATTAGTGGTATTTGAAAATAAATAGGAGATACTCAAATAAAATTAGGTGAACAAAAAAAAAAAAAAAAGTACCCTAATAGTGGTCTAAGTCTTATTGTATAAACTTCAATTCTTTCATAGTGGATCTGTTTACCTTGAGTATAGCTAGGTTAAATCCACCACAGGTTTTTTACCGGTTTGGTTTCCTGAGTTATCAGATCTTTGTGTTCTTTATATTTTTCAGCATTATATTTTTGTTACACATGTTGGTTGAACCTAGTGTTAATTAACAGATCTGTTAATCAACTTAGCTTAATATTAGGATAAACATATTGTGTTACGAGGTCTAAAACTCTACATAAATAAAGTTTTGTTTATTTTAATTGTAAAATTTCAATTCTAATAATGAAATTTTCTTTAGGGTTGGTGGTAACCCTCGAATACAAGTATTTTTTTTTTTTTCTTTAGATTAGTCCATTGTTTCACTGCATCAACAAATCACTGGTGTTATTTATTCTACTATGCATTACTTTATTTTTGTGATTTGTTTACTGTGTCTAGTTTACTGGAATTCCATTGAACATCGTAATTGGTTAACTTAACAAAGTTGGTTGAATTCTGCTAAAATCAATCATTATTGAGGTCTAAACAATCCTATCAATAAAGTACTTTTTCATTGATAGCTGTTCGGAAGCGGCTAGCTAGCTGAAACAAATGTTACTGATGAAAAAATATGTAAATGTATAAATGCTTCTCCCATCTTGTGGGGACAACAAATTTTCTTCCTCTTTTCTTGATCGGAACACAGGAGCAGTGACACTCCCTCGGTGACCATTATTTGATCTAGCTTTCCGTAGTACCAAAATTAAAGCAAATGCAAGAATTGCTCCTAATCTCTTCCAAAGAATAAATTACTTTATATTTAATCAGAAGTAATCATAAGCTATATAAAGAGAGCAAGTAGGTAACATAATGAAATAAATTCATTTCTCTTTGAAACGATATCTGAGTTTATTTTACAGCTTTATTACACCAATTTCTACTAAAGCAGAAGAAGGTGAGGGACATTCCATCCATCAAAACAACGAAAACACCAAAAAGAAATTATTGATAAACGTTTATAGCATGCGCCAATAAACAAGCAAAAGTCCAAACACACACCAGGGGAAAAGGGAAATAGGAAAACAGCTATAGGATAGAACGATGGTAATATCTAGTGTAAATTTATGCGCACTGGAAGCCAGAGGGGACCTTCTTTCCACAGTAGTTTAGCAGCAAGCTCAATGACAACGGAACGTTTAGGTTGATCCCCAAGACATTAGCTTTGATGGCGGTGCAAAGGCAAACAGCGGCTTCAAGATCAACAAGACCCCCAATGAGGCTGCAGCAAGGGGTCTTAGGAGGAGTACCAACCACAAGGTGTATCAAGTCATTCAACAAGTTAGCGCACACACCCAACTTAAGAGTGTCCTTGGGACAAGTGGGCTTAGTTGATGGTGGGTTCTTGGGGTGGGGTTGTTGTTTATGACCCTTTGATGGGGGTGATGTGCAAGGGCAATAAGTAGAGCTGACCATGGTGAAAAAAAGGAGGTTGAGGGAGAGGAGGAGGGCAGTGGAAGCTAGAACCTTAGAAGCCATATTTCACAAAGACACCAAAAGCTTTTGATGGGTTGTGTAATAGGGGAAGGTGTATAGAGGAAATGTGAATGATGAAATTGATGAAGTGAGCTAAGGGTTTTATAGGGGTAGCTCGTGGCTTTATTTCCTTTTTCTTTTTCTTTATCTTGGCCTAAAGAAATTAGAATGAAAACCACATGTGGGCACATTGGAATGTAATACCTAGCTGCCAGCGCAACCTGGCAGTGCAGCATGAAGGATAAACTTTCGCTGCGTCGGCTCCTGGTGTTTTCTGCAATTGGTAGTTGTCAATTCACTCTCTAACAAAGAAAATAATGTCAATGGGTGAAAAAAAAACATTTTGTACTTTAACTATATGATGAAGATCAGATTTGAAATTTGATAGCTAATAGTTTCCTGTTTTCTTGATCTTTGGCATTTAGTACTTTGTTCTCTTATGATGAATATGAAAAACAAAATAATTGACTAAACCATATCAAATTAGATTCTGTACACATGATGATGTAGAACAGACCGCTATAACCTTTCTAGATTCTCACACACAACTGAAATCTTCGCGCAAGGCAAACAAGCACTAGTAGAAATTGTGGGTCTTAGAGTCAAAATCGCATGAAATTTTGCAGGCTGAAGTGAAACGGCCTTCTGAGTAATAGTCATTATTTTACCATGAGGTACCCCTTGAAAATGACAAATTCTTTCATTTAAGCCCCGAAAACTACAATTCTGCCGTTTATGGTAATTTTTGTTTTCTTAATAACTTTTTTTTTCAAGAGTCAGAATAAGATTCTGCTTATTTTGGGACGACCCTTTAAGGTCAGTAGTTTATGATTTTGTATTTAACTCAATTTTTTCATTTTTGATAAATTTCAGTATTTTGTTACCTAATCGCGTAAATAGTGCAAATTAGAGTTTCAAATGTTTTTTTTTTTTTTTTAGTATTTATATGTTTTGTAGCCATCAAAGGCAAATTAGATTATTATCAATAAATATAAACTTTTGTCAAATTCATTCTCTAGTGGATTCCAGTTTATCTCCTTGTGAATTGAAGGAAAACCCCTTGTGCATTTCAGATTTACTACCAGAAGCTAATAATTTAGTTTCTACTCCATCAAGAGAGTGTCATGTGTGCTCTCATCAGGCCTCTGCGACTTCACATGATTCAATAGTATTCTTTTTCAGGGGAAACTCTAACCCTAGAGAAGCCATCAATTAGTCTCATTCATAAGTAACAAATTAGCTAGACATATGCATTGTTAGGTCCTTAGTTTAGTGTAATGATGTCAAATTGTAACTCAAACTATAAGTCTTGTGGGTTTTTTTTTTTTTTTTTTTTTCATTTAACATAAAATTACAAACAATATCATTAGTTAACAAGTATTACAAACTATTTTACAAAGTAGGATCTCGAATACGTGGGTCTCGAGTTGCTTGAAGGAACTCGAGTCTTTGTTCCTTTGCTTTGTTCCTCAGCTTTCTTCTTCTTCCTTATTTCATTTCTTTCTTCTTTCTCCAGCTTTCTTCTTCCTTCTTTCTTCTTTCTCCAGATTTGTTCTTCTCCTTTCTCAAACATCTAAACCCATTTCTCAAATACCTCAACCCAAAAATCATAAAATACTCATTTTTCCAAACCCCAATCAAAACACAACACCATGGTACCGAAGCAGCGAACCTTTTATGAGGGTTTCAATCTCGACATCGGAGCGATGGCTAGCAGTGATGATGGCTGTGGTGTTGGGGCTTTCTACCGACTGAGTTTTTGCCTAACATTGGGTTTGTTTTTGGTTGACTCTTTTATTTCTCTCTTACCTTAGATGGTTGTGGTGTTGGGGCTTTCCACCAGCTAAGTTTTTGGTATAGAACTCAAGCCTTAAAGGCTCAATTTTGATAGGCAATCTCAAGTCTTAAACACTAGAGATGCTAGTTTACAAATATGTATCATAAGCATGCTAACTAAAAAATTTGTTCTAAAGTCATGTTAAAATAAATAAATAAAGCTCAAGTCTTGTGTGTTGAAGATGTGCATTTTAAGATCAAGATTGAACACAAAAGAATAGCTGAAGAGAAATGATGTTTTTGTCCTAGCGATAGCTACCTTGATCAATCAAGATAAGCTAGCAATAGCCACCTCAATTAAGTCTCGATTGATTGAGATGCGTCAAACATTATTTTATTAGGCCTAAAAGTCAACTTCTAATTGGGAATTCAAGCCCTATTTCTTAGAGTATATAAGGGTTAAATAAAGTTGACCTAAACAAAGTGAAGAGAGACTTGTTTGTGTACACTAGGGTTTCTATACCAAAGTCCTCTCAATTCACCATTAAACCAAAGATACTAAAAATATTAGTATCAGTTCTTGAAAATTTGATGGAGAAGCTAAAGTCACGATACAATCACAACACAATTAATGTGCAAACCTCAAGATAGTCCTTAAAGTCACAAATAGGGAGTTCATGTAGTGGAATTCAAAGTAAAAGAATCCAATCGAGTTAGCGTTGCATGTGATCATGTGAGTAAACCAATATTAGAGATAGCATTACAAATTAGGGTCAATTGATTTTTATTGTATGAAATTCAATTCTACTTAGTGAATTTTTCCTTGGGGTTGGTAGATAAACCTTAATTTGGTGTGTTTTTTACATTGGTTGTTGCTAGCCATTTATTTTTCATATCGTAAATATTTTGATTTGTTATTTATTTTCCGCACTTTAATTTTAGTTATATTGTTTATGTAGTGAAATTAACCATAATTTAAGTCAATTATACATAATTGGTTAATTAATCAATTCAGCTTTTCCTATCCCCCAAAAAAAAAAAGAGTCAATTCAGCTTTAGGGTCTGTTTAGTAGTGTTATTCTAATAATGTTATTTAAGTGTTGTAGAAATACATGTGAGTAAAAAAGTGTTGTAAAAAATGTGTTGTATTGTTTAAATAACAAAATTTGTTATTTAAACAATACAACCAAACAGACCCTTAGTTTCAATTACTTGTCAAGATCAACTCACAAAAAAAATTACTTGTTGAGATATTTGGCAGCTAGGGAGTCACTTATACACATCTATTAAAAAAACTGCAAACCTATAAGATAATTATGGCTAAATTTAGGTCCTCGATTTGTCATGTGATTATGGCTACTGGTTATTAGCGGTTCACTCTCTTCTCAAAAAACAAAAAATGTTTGATAGGCCAAGAATGTATTGACCCCCTAGGTAAATTAATCAATTAATTAGCCAAGTTAATTAATTAGATTCAATTACATACAATAAGCATGATAGCACAAACAAATCACCAAATTATCTAAATGTAGCGGAAATTAAATCTGACACAGGTGATTTGTTTACGAATGGGGAAAACCACCGAGGCAAAACACAACAGGGTGAATTTAAGGTTACCACTGTCGAGAATCCACTATTTTCAAAACAAGCGGTTACAAGTAAAAGAAATCCTAGTACCTAATAACAACCTACAGTTGAACTCTTACCCTAGTACCCAATTGGACTTGCAATATAGTGACAATCTCTCCTTTCAATGCATGGCTCCGAGTACGTGACTAACCGATTGATGCACGGATCCAAGTACATAACTAACACACCAACTTGAGGAAGATGTTGGCTGTAAAGTTCTTTAGTTCATCCAAAGATGAAGAACAAGAAACTCCTTGGTTACAATACCCTTGTGCAAAGACAGAATAGCTTCTTCAAATAATATAATGAACTAGGGCAAATTGTCTCCGATCACAATATGTGTGTAACCACTATTGCAACAACTTTTGCATCACTTTGCATCATCGGAGACAACCCTTAAAATAATCCTTATATATGTCTAGGGTTGTGAGAAAAGAAACCCTACACAAATACACTTGGATATGCGTATAATCAGATCTAGAAATCTGAATTTCGTACTTCTCAACAAATACAGCTTCTGTCGAGCTGCTGTCGAGCTCCAGTATTAAGCCTCAATAGATGTGATCTATTGAGCTTTAATGAACAACATTTCTTCGCTTGTTTCTTAAACAGACTTGCAAGGCTTTAATACTAAACTTGAACTCTTGTTTCTTGAAGTACTAGATTCATCCTAGATCTATCCAATTACAAATAAAGTGTGTTTTGTCAAAGAATATCCAATTTACATAACATATGTCTCTAACAATATCCACATATGTCCTAACAATATCCACATATGTCCTAACAATCTCCCTCGTTGACAATCCATGACAAAACCACAACAAACAAATAAAATATGAGAGAAGTCTTAAATCACTAAATTCATAACCACTTATTGAATACAATAAAATCTAACCCTAATACACACGATTGAAAAACTTTGCAAGACAGATTTTCCCAACCCGTCTTTCTGAAACACTTTAAACAAAGCTCATCAAGGCATCTTAGTGTGATACAAAAATAAAGGATTGCATACATAAAGAAATATGTGTATAAAGAGAAAAAAAAAACAACACATGGAGAAATAGGTGAGAAACAACATACATCATAATATATATAAATGAAAACAAATACAATGTATGTCATAAATAAATGGTCACAAGACCTGTACACCGGTCTAAAGTAACTAACAAGAAAGAAAAGAAAAGTACATATAAACCTCACTACATCCCTCAAAAAGTATAGACACTCCCCCTAACAAAAATGTCCTATACTAATTCTCCCCTTAACAAAAATATCCTATACTAACTCTCCCCCAAAATACATGAATACTCAACCAAAACTACTCCCCCTTTTTGCCATGAATGACAAAGGGCAAGTCACTGAGAGGGCGTCATCTCTACACCATCGAAAGAGTAAACATCTTCATCACCATCATCATCACTACGATCCTTATCTGATGAAGCCTTTGGAGAGGGAGATGGAGAAGCAATGAAACAACAAAAGCGAACCTGTCGTCGTGCTATATGACCGACATAAGTGTTCACTTGACACAACTCATTAGAGAGTGTGTCAAGGAGAGCATCCATGCACTAAAGCTACACTATGATGGCCTCCAAGGTCACATCACTGACCGAGGAAGAAGGAGCAGAGGTAGACAGACCAGCAAAAGCTATAGGATCTAGAGTCACCATATGTGGCTGATTCGGTCAAAGCAAAGCCTCATTCTGATGAATGGTACCGACATCAATGGCACCCATGATAGGATAAAGAGGAGGGGTATCAGGAATCTAGATAGAGAAGTGGTGAAGGATACACGTGATAGCAAAAGGAAAAATAAGCTTATCACGTGTAGTCGTATCCTAATAAACATCAATGATCAATGTGATGAAATGTGAAGGGAAGTTTATAGAAAGGTCCTTCATCAAAGCAAGTAGGAAATGAGCACAAGGCTTAGTGATGGAGTTATAGTGAGACAGTGGAGTAAGTGCAAATGTCATCACCATGTTAAGGAACCTCGGACCTTTTGCAAAGCCAGAGCTTGGAGTGTTTAGCTTACCACCCCATAGAGAAGGAGTCTCACAAAAGTAAGAGATGAGTTCGTCTCTAGACACGGTCCGGAGACAATCATAACTAGGGTAGTCAAGATGCGCTTCCCTAGGTATATGTAGTACCTCGAATATAAGATCTAGGGTAACTACGATACGTGTACCTCGAATGAACGTGGCAAACAGAGGCACAGAGGTATTGATGCCATGTATATTGGAGTAAAACTCATATATAATCACGATAGGACATCTCAAAGGACCCTTACATAGAGAAGCCCAACCCCGAGTCCGAATGACTGTGGGGAGAGAAGTTTCAGAAAAGTCCGACAGAATGACTTGCCATTCCAAACGAATGCTACATTGCTGGAAGTTCTCCAAGAAGTCCTTTTAGGACTTCTCATCATGGAATTAAACATGAGGAGGGTGAATAGCAGAAGAAGAAGACCCTAAACCATGAAAAGGGTTTTAATAAAAAACACACATCTAAAATGCATGAAACATTGTGAAAATGCTAATGGAATGCAATGCATGATCATATAGCATCAATTAAACAACACTCAACCCAAAAATTTCACAAAGATCTCAAAATTTTCAAAAACTTTGAAAAAGCCCAAAACCTAGGTCAAATATGCATGAATGTATGAAAAAGAAGAGATTGAGGAAGCTTACTAAAGGATTTGAACTTGTTCTATGCCGAAAAGATGAAGGGTTGAAGGTTTGGAGTGAATGAGAAGAGTTTGGGGTGAGAGAGAAAGAGTTTCTGTCGAGTGAAAGAAGTGAGAAACAAATCTGAATTATGCATCAGGTATTTAAAGAAATCATAGCTCGATGGATCGAGATATCTATCGAGCACTAAATCTCAATAGATTACATTTGTCAAGGTGCTATCAAGGATCTTTCGACGGCAAAAATACCTCAATGGATCGAGAAGCTGTTGAGAAGCTATCGGCCAGACGGAAGATCTCTCGATGGATCGAAAAAGCTGTCGAGATTGCCTTAAGAATAACCACAAAAATCTCGGTGGATCGAAGATCTGTCAAAATGCTATCAAGATAGAAGAGAGAAAGCTCGATAGAAGAGATAGCTATCGAGATCAGTTGAGGAAGCTGTCAAGCTTGAAGAAAGGGAGTTTTTCAAGGAAGAAAAACATATAAAGATAAATGTAATAAGCAAGCAACTCAGACAAATATCCAATCAACATATTAAGCTCTCAATACATCTCTCAACATAAATGCAAAGCATTCAAAATCCAAAACACACACACACACAACAAGTCTAACCAATTTTATATTTCAAAAACAAGTTAAGACAGTTTAGTGAGTATACATTAATACATGTATTCCTTGTGATGGTTAAATCACATTGTACCTGCACATGCATTAAAAGTAGCAAAGAATTTGCATGTTATGTGTGAAAAACATGGCAAAAATACATAAGTGTCTCATATTATGGCGATATGAGATATGAGAGAATTAATATCACTCACACACAATCATAATTGCTTAATCGGGACTATCACCTTCAAGATACATCCTATAACTCTCACATCTCTTAGAAACACGCTTGCAACCATATTTAAAAGCATTTTGATTCCTTTTGCTTTTATATTTCTTTGTATATTTTTCTTTTGAACATATCATGCATGGGCATATATATAGAGAGAAGAAATACCCAATTATATAAGCCAAAAGCATCATAAGTTTGCTATGCTGAAGCAAATTGATGTTATTACATGATTGGTGGGCTTTAGTGGTGAGATGGTTATTTATGTCTTTCTCTTAGGATTTTCTAGTCCTTCCTTTCAAAAAGAGTGATATGAGTGTTAAGTATAAGAGATAATTTAATCATACTCATCACAAACATGAGCCACAAAGCTCACTTGCTTAGTTGTACATTGAGATGCTTATCTAAGCTAAAAATTATACAAAGTTTAGAAAACTTTGTTTTAATGGCCATCCAAGGTACACAAGTACCAAAGTACACAAAACATATACTGTTTTTGTATTTTTCTGATTTTTCAAATTTTTATTATTTTATTTTTATGAAAAAAAAAATAAAGCAAAATTGAAAACAAACAAACAAAAACATGTTAAATAAAGCAAAGCATAAAACTAGATGGAAATGCATGAGAAAAGAGGAGAGAGAAAAAATGACTAAATCACTTTGAGCCTTTTTCCTTCCACACCTTGGAAGAAACTTTACTTTGTGTGAACCCTTGATCCGAATGTGAGGGAAAAGAATTGAAACCATTCAAGTTCGAAAAGAACATGAGGGCCTTGAAAATATTTCCAAGAAGGGCTGGAGATGATGGAAACTGATTCTAGTTTCCAAATGAGTGCATACTATTGCTTTGTTGAGTGGTTAACCACTTGTTGCAATTTGGACGAGTATGCCCTGAAGCTCCATGGTGATGACAGAGATATGGCTTCTTCGATTAAGACTTTTTGTTATTTACCTTCTTAGTCCTAGGGTTTCTTGTCTCTTTCTTTTCAAGCTTAGGGGGTAATCCTAGAATAGATTTGCCATTGTCTATGCTATTTTAGTTTTACAGTCATTGTTCTCAAAATTAACATTATTAGCAAGTGAGACAAACATAGTAGTACTAAAGGAGGCAATATTAGGAGAAGAGAAATCACAGCCCGAGCCAATTCTATCAAGAGTAGATTTTTGAGAGCTTAGCATCTTATCGAGCTTTGCACTAGAAGTCTTCTCCAATCGATCTCTAATCTAGAACAGATCTACTTCAAGCTTCTTTGTCTTTTTGGCAAGAAAGTTGTTCTCGAACCACAAAGCTCCAATGGTTTGATTCGCTTCATCAACCTTTATAGAGAGCTCCTCTTTATCTAACTCTACATCACTGAGCTTCTAGATGGTCAGCCTGTAAAGTTTCTTATACTTCTCGGAAACCTTGTACAACTTAGCATAGACCGCATGGATGTCATCTTGTTCATCCATTTTCTCAAACTTAGACTCCACCAAGTTCTCTTCTTCATCTACCTCTTCAATGATCCTCTCAGTAGGATTCACTGTGGCAGTGAAGGCATTCAAGATTCCCTCATCATCATTGTTATCTGACTCATCCTCAGGCTCGGTGTCACTCAAGGTAGTAGTAAGAGCCTTGCTTTTCCCAATTGTCTTGAGATATGTTGGACATTCTTGTTTCATGTATCCAAAACCTTAACATCCGAAGCATTTTGGTCCGCAGGGAATAGTGTACTAACTGCCATCCTTGGTATCCTTCTTTCCTCTATCTTGGCTCTTGAATTGTGAAGAACTGGATTGCTTTCAGTCCTTGTCGAATCCTTTCACATTTGCATTCTTCATAAACTCATTGAATTACCTAATGATGTAGGATTTCTTCTTGGAATCTTTATCATCAGAAGACTTATCGATCTCATTGCTTTTGGCCTTCAACGCCATGCTCTTACTTTTGCTTGGTTTCCCGATCCTATTCAAACCCAACTCATAGGTTTGCAAGTTGCCAACCAGCTTTGTCAAAGAAATTTTGTCAATGTCCTTTGATTCTTCAATGGCTGTGATCTTGACATGAAATCTCTCAGACAGAGATCTGAGTACCTTTCTTACAACCTTGGGTTCGAGAATAATTTCCCCAAGATTAATGGCAAAGTTTATTATGTCCTTCAACTTGGCATAGAACTCGTCAAACGACTCATCCTCCTCCATCTTAATCTCTTCAAAGCTCGTAGTAAGCCTTTGAAACTTTGAATCCTTGACAGCCTTAGTCCTTTAGTAGGTTGTCTAAAGGATGGTCCATGCTTCCTTTGCAGTTTCAATAAAGGATATCTTCTTGAACTCCTCATTGGTGACCGCACTGGATAAAGCATTCAATGCTCTGCTGTTGAAGTTTGCTGCTTTGATCTTGACATCATCCTAATCAGCCGATGCTTCCTTTGGCTTAGTCTAGCCAATCTCCACAGCTTGCCACACTTTCTCATCTAAAGACTACAAGAAATCTCTCATGCATATTTTTCAGTATGCATAGTTAGTGTCATCAAATAAAGGATGTATAATTAGAGATTGTCCTCTATCCATGACAAACAGAGGCCAATGGATCACATAACAAAGATTAACCTTAATCAGAGTGTGCCCACTCTAATACTACTTGATAGACCAAGAATGTATTGACCCATTTGGTAAATTAATCAATTAATTAATCAAGTTAATTAATTAGATTCAATTACATGCAATAAGCGTGGTAGCACAAACAAATCACCAAAGTATCTAAATGCAGTGGAAATTAACACAAGTAATTTGTTTACGAATGGGGAAAACCATCAAGGCAAAACCCCACCAAATGAATTTAAGGTCACCACTCTCGAAAATTCACTATTATCAAAACAAGCGATTACAAGTAAAAGAAATCCTAGTACCTAATATCAACCTACAGTTGAATCTTTACCCCAATACCTAATTAGACTTGTAATGTAGTGACAATCTGTCCTTTCAATGCACGACTCCAAGTATGTGACTAACCAATTGATGCACAGATCCAAGTACGTGACTAACACACTAACTTGAGGAAGATGTTAGTTGCAAAGTTTTTCATTTCATCCAATGATGAAGATTAAGAAGCTCCTTAGTTACAAAACCCTTAGCGTAAAGACGCAATAATTCTTCAAAGAATATGATGAACTCTGGCAAATTGTCTCCAGTCACAATATGTGTGTAACCACAATTGCAACAACCTTTGTATCACTTTGCGTCATCCAAAATGACCTTTAAAATAATCTTTATATATGTCTAAGGATGTAAGAAAAGAAACCATACACAAATATACTTGGATATGCGTGAAATCAAATCTGAAAATCTGAATTTCGTGGTTCTCGAAAGATACAGCTTTTGTTGAGCTGCTGTCTAGCTCCAGTATTAAACCTTGATAGATGTGATCTGTCAAGCTATCTGTCGAGTTTTAATGAACAACACTTTTTCACTTGATTCTTGAACAGACTTGCAAGGCTTCAATGCTAAACTTGAACTCTTATTCCTTGAAGTACTAAACACATCCTAGATTTACCTAATTACAAGTAAAGTGCATTTTGTCAAAAAATTAGCCAATTTACATAACATATGTCTCTAACAATATCCACATATGTCATAACAATGTTGCTCACTCAAAACCAGTTATATTAACTACAATTCATAATGCTAGCTAAAGACATCCAAATTATTAAGCATGTGAGCCCCTGGTGCTGTTATGGTCACTTAGCTAGGTAGTGAAAATGGAAATTGGATGGTGGCTGACGACTGACGAGTTTGCAGAAATGGGAATGTAGGAACCCACTTTGTTGTGTACTGTAATTGGCCAAGGAAGCACATGTCATGGTACTCTGTAGATGCTCAAGATTAACTATGAAGTAGTAGCTTTCTTATGCTTCCTTTACACTGGATGCAGTCACAAAAAAAAAAAAAAAAATCCCATGATGCAAAGAATCTACAGTTCACTGGGAACTTAGTGAGTCATGCCAAGCTGGAGTCATTTAAACTTCGATTTACAGCAACCCAATTGATGCAAAGAATCTTAGTGATCTAGTATAGAGGGACTATTCAATTTTATATTTTCAAAATTTTCAGAGAAAACGGCAAACCCCTGTGAAAACATGTGTGATTGATTGAAACTGAAGGTGGAAGGAGGTAATAGCGAAAACAAGATAAAAGAGAAGCAAAAAGTGAAATGCTACAGAAAACGAGAACCAAAATAAACAAAACAAATGAGTAGGTTTTCGCTTCTTTTCAGGACTAAATGCACATATTAGGGATAAGTACAAGCTATGTGATTACTAAAAAAAGCAGTGAAATACAAAGGTTTAAACATATATTCGGTTTCATTTCATCGAGAAGGAACCACATCAAACATCAAGTCAAATAATTGGTAGGTATAATCTCCTAATCCGTAAGAAAAAGAGGTGTGAAACCATGAAGATTAATACATCACTCTTTTATAATTTAATAGTTGGGAGATGAAAATTTAAACTCTAAATGTCTTTATTAGAAATACTAAAAAAATTCTAATCAGTTGAATTACAAGACTCTTGATATAACAAGCATGACTCTGATGCTATTGTAATTATATTGTTCTTATGTCGACACACTATCCATTATTCTTATGTCGACACACTACCATTCATGCACCAAGAATCAAGATGTCCTCTTTGTGATGCTTTGGGCACTGATGTTACACATAGTTTAGACATGATCCTGTGGCACCGACAACTTTGACCTCAATTTTCAATTCTAGCTATGGGAGGTTCAATATGGATTAATATCCACACACTAGCTAGTAGCTACAATATAATATGACAAACCTATCGTTGGTGGTGTTAATCAATTGTCAAGGTCTAGCATAGTTAGATTTGACATTAAATGTTGCATTGTGACCTTCCTTATCAAGGTCTCTTTCTAGAGCATTAGTGTCCATGAACGAACATGAAGGTAATCAGTCGGTAAATGAAGTAATCGAATGGCAGAACAGAAAATAAACTAGCGCTGAAGTAGTTTGTTTATTTGTTTGTTTGTATTTTTTTTTTTGGAGAAAGTTTCAACCTATAGCATCCGCTTCTGATGATAGTTCTTTATCATTAGACCAAGACACCAATCAGTTTTTGGTGTAGGTAGAGATTGAACCCTAGATCTCTTATACAACCATCAGAGACTTTACTAGTTGAGCTAACTAGAACTCATAGGAAAATCAATTAAAGCAAGAGCTTAAGTTTTTTTTTTTTTTTTTTTTTTTTTTTTTTTTTTTTTTTTTTTTTTTCAGCAAAAGGTTAGAATTGTATTAAAATAACTTTGTTGTTTACACGTATAGCCAAACCAAAGGAATGGCATTTAGGGGGTGCAACTACACCTTAGTCAGACTCCTGATGGACTGAAATACAAAGTCTATCCAATAACAAGCAAACATAAAGACTAGCTCTAACATCCTATCTGATGTGCTGCCACAAGGGATTGGTACTCATTCAAAATCCTACTGCACTTTCCATGATCCATCGTGGCTGTGACTGAACATGCTTGAAGTAGTAACTATTTCACGCATTTCAGATACTCCACGCCGTGATTGCCCACCTGTCCAATTCTATTGGCACCAACGTTTCCTACATGTGTTTGAATAGTAAGAAAAAATCCACCATGTCATTGTTGCATTTTTGTACGTGCCCTCTGACCAACGCCAATACATTTCTTGCGAACGGGCACTTCCAGAGAATGTGAGTAACGGTTTCAAGTTCTTGGCAGCAGAGCTCGCACGTTGCCTTAACCTAGACCTTTCTACAGCACAAATTGTCCCTGGTTGGTAGAAAGTTTAAGCATGCTCTCAACATAAATGTATGCACCTTAGGAGGTACATTGAGCTTCCAAATCTTTCCCCAGGTAACTCCGTGTGCCCGAACCGAGGAGTGTTCAGCCAAGGCAGCGGATTTCAATCTCAGAGCTACTCTGAACGCAGTCTTCACAGAGAAAATTTGTGCTTGTTTTTCAGTCCATACCAACTTGTCTTGGGAATCCAGATGGTTAAGGGGCAGAGACAAGATTTGCTTGCAAGTTCTTGAGGTGAATGTTGCTACCAGTTTACCCCTATCCCACTGCTGTGAGCTATGGTCTATCAGCTCACACACCTTCATCCCCTCATTGGGCTCATGTAAGAATGCTGGTGCATTTGGGATCCATTTATGAGTAATGACCCGAATTCTTCTCCCATCTCCAATCCGCCACGTAGACCCTTCCCTTATCACCTCTCTTGTAGCCAACAGTGATCTCCACACAACTGACGGATTAGAGCCCAACTCTGTTATCAAGAAGCTATAGTTAGGAAAATACCTTGCTTTGTACACCCTATAGAAGAGTGATTGTTCATTATGAATAAGCCTCCATGCTTGCTTAGCCAGCATTGCCAAATTGAAAGCCGATATATCTCAGAATCCCATGCCTCCCATCTTCTTATCTTTACACAATTTTTTCCAATTAATCCAATGCATCTTCTTTTCATCCTTGGTTTGGCCCCACCAGTAATTAAATAGGAGGGAGTTGATTTTGTCACAAATGACATTAGGCAGTTTGAATAGACATATGGAGTAGGTAGGTATAGCTTGGGCAACCGTCTTAATCAGAATCTCCCTACCTGCCTTAGATATAAGCTTTTCCTTCCACCCCATCACCCTTTTAGTGATTTTTTTCTTGAAGCTCCTGTTAGGATGTGTGCCCTTAAATCCTATTGTATGATGCTATGTATGACTTAATGTTATGATAAATAAAGTTGTTTTATTATTATCTAAAATAATGGTAACATGAATATTGGGACATTATCATACTGTCCAAGAGATGCATAGTATGTGATTTATATGAAAAGTCACAAAAGATGTAAATCAGAAGCTCTTTGTAAACTCAAAATTTATACTTCGTAGTCGGTGATGAAATTAGGTATTTCATCTGCGAAGACTATAACGTATCAACTAAGATGATTTGTCTTGATCATGGAAGTAGAGACCTCTAGTTGATATGTTGATATGTTTTAAGAGTTAAGACATATTGAACTAGACCACTGTGAGATTTATTATTCTCCTAATAACTGTCAAATGAATAATAAATCTCATGATTTCTATTTTTATGAACTCTTAATCCTGAGAGAATAATGGACATGATCATGACGTGTAGGTTGCTTTGATATATCAGGAGTGAGATCTAAAGTAACGGTCAAAACCTCAGTATGTTGGGCAGCCACATTTAGTATTGATGGAACATATATTCTCAAGATAGAATTCATAATCTTTTAACGAAGATATAAAATATTCCCTTAAGATAAGTTTAATGAGTTCAGTTATTCAGAGAGTTAGGCCTAACCACTTTAGTAAGAAATTACTAAAGTATATATTTATGAAATTGGATTTCATAAATATATAATGAATAACTTTAAAGGATTAAACTAGGTACTCAAGGATAAAATGTAGTAATTTTCAAAGTGGCAGTCTATATTTATGACTTTGTATTACTACGAATATTTTATGAAGGGGTTGCGTGAACAATAAAGTCTTGGGATATAATTTATTAATAAGACCTAGAGTGCAATTATATTTATATAGTGGTATTAATTATAATTAATGGTAACTTTGGACTTGTCAAGAGTTGACGGAAAAGCCCAAAGCCTATTAGAGCTAGTGTCTTATTGGTCCCTTTTAGTCACATTCCAAACCACACACTAAAACCCAATTGGAAAGATCCAATAGGCTAGCCCAATTAGAAAGGCCCAATAGGTTAGCCCAATTAGATAATCAGTTAGTTATAAAGGAAGAAACATACATAATTTTTTAAGAGAGAATAAGAAAAGGAGAGACATCATTGTGAAATGGTGTATATGTGTGAGTTAAGCCACTAGATAATTCTCCCTTGGAAACTAATTGAGAGACCACACTTCTTGGGCATAAAGTGGAATTGGAGTGAAGATTAAAAGTGTTCCCAAGTGCTTCTAATCTTTGTTTTGAATTTCTCCACACCAAGGTACGCTATTTTGTTCTTAAATTCTGAAATTCTGAAATTTGCATAGTGAATGTTATCAATCATGAATGAAATAGATCCATGTTTGTTGCTTCCGCTATGTGTTTTGTTTGAGATACAAAACCAGTTTTTCCAACAACTCCTTAAAGGTATAAACCATTGATTTTCCACCCACCATAGGTAGTCCCAAATATTTTTCATAATTCGCCATCCCTTGCCCCCATCCTTTGTTGTATAGTCCTTCTCACCTCCAGTTTGGTGTTAGTGCTAAAGAATAGAGATGCTTTTTGTCCATTGATAGATTGACCAAATGCTGTTTCATAAGTGCCCAGTAGATTTGGCAACCTTTGACACTCCTCTACAGTGGCTTGGCAAAATAAGAGGCTATCATCCTCAAACAAAAGGTGAGAGATACACACCCCATGTGTTGCTAGATTTTATGCCCCTTAAAGTGGTGCTCTTTTCGGTTTTTCTCAGCAGGCAGATAAGCTTTCAGCATAAAGCAAGAATAAGTATGGGGAAAGTGGATGCCCCTGCTTTAGTCCTCTTGTTGGTTTAATGAATCCATGTGGCTCCCCATTGATTAGGTACAAATATAAGGTTGTTGTAATTGTCTCCATGGCCAATTGGACCCACTTGAGATCAAAGCCCAACTTTAGGATTATCTGACATAGAAAGCCCCACTCCACTCGGTCGTAGGCCTTGTTAATATCTAGCTTGACTGCCATTTGTCTCATCCTTCCTTTTCTTCGATTCCTCATCCTGTGTAACATCTCATATGCTACAGTAGTATTATCAGTTATAAGTCTATTGGGTACAAAAGCATTCTGTGCATCAGAAATCACCATAGGGAGGACAAGTTTCAAGCAGTTAGCTACAACTTTGGACAAAATTCTGGATATGACATTGCCTAAGCTTATTGGCCTATAACCGGACATGTTTTTCAATTCATTGTTCTTTGGAATTAATACAATATGTGTAAAATTCATTTTTTGCAACATATGGCTATAATTTAAAACGGAAAGAACTGCTAATGTAACATCTTGACCAACTATATGCCAATACTTTTGAAAAAAGAAAGGGGGCATACCATCAGGTCTGAGAAATTTTGAGGGGTGCATCTGAAACAACTCTTGCTTTACTTCCTCGGAACTGTACATTTGGAGTAAGATTGTGTTCACATCTGGGGTGACTACTTGATCCACTACTTGTAATACCCCACTAAAATCTGTCAGGTTGGAGGAGGTGAATAAATCCTAGAAGCAGTTGATGGCTATCTCTGCAATCTGATCATCAGAATCACGCCATACCCTAGTTTAAGATGTGATCCTAGAAATATGGTTTTTCCTACACCATTGGCTGGCTCTTTGGTGGAAGAACTTCGTGTTTTTGTTGCTCGCTGGTAACCAAATGGATCTTAACCTCAGCCGCCAATGAATTTCATCCTGATGGAGGAGTGCATTGATCTCATTTTTCAAGGCTTTAATTGTTGGTTGGTTTGTAGGGTTATTTTGTAAAACTAATTCCTCCAAGGCCAATTGCCTCTCTTGGATTTTTGTTTTAAAGTTTCCCACTATGTTGCGACTCCACTTAATCAAGTTTTGACTACATCTTTTAGTTTTCTCAAACAGCCTAAACATAGGGTTGCCAGCCCCACTCTCAGCCTCCTAAGCTGCCTAGACCAACGCCTCACATCCTTCATGATATGCCCACTTTTCCTCAAACCTTCTTGGTATTTTTTTTCTTCCTCCATGTTTGGTTAGGCATGGCTATATTGATAATAATTGGATTGTGATCGGAATAAGAAGATTGGATGTGAATGACCTTTGCATGGGAAAAAAGAGATCTCCATTCTGAATTTGCACATACCCTATCCAACCGTTCTTGAACAAAAGCATCCCTAGGGCGTCCATTATTCCATGTGAAAATATTTCCTTGAAAACTCAAGTCCACCAGGCCACAATGAAAGAGTACGGTCCGAAATTCCATCATTGGTTGTTATTGTTTTGGTAGGCATCCCTGCTTCTCTGAAGATTGTAAAATCTCATTGAAATTGCCACAACATAACCATGGGATCACAAATCTTGTGTGAAAGTGTTTTAAGAGTTGCCAAGATTCCCTTTTCCTTTGCTCCTCCGACCATCTGTAAAAACCTATTAACCTCTATGGTAGGTCTGATCCATTATATATGAGCGCATCAATGTGGTTGGGTGAGTAGTTTTGTATGTGTAAATCCACCTCCTCCTTCCATAGTAATGCTAAGCCACCTCTTCTCTGTTCACTTGGTATAGCTAGCATGCAGCAGTAGGGTAAATCAGCCTTATTCCATCGCATCTCCTCAACTGATTGTTTGGTTTCCATCAAAAACAAAACCTTGAAAGCTTTTTCCCTCACAAGGTGATAAGCGACATCGACTGCACGTTGGTTCCTAAGCTCCTAGCAATTCCAGCTTAATAGATTCATTGGTGTCGGTAGGGCTGTTCAAAATGCTCCACCGTTGACAATAGCTTGATGTGGGTGGCATCTTGTGTTTTGGTCTGCTTGCCACACGAACTAGATTCCTTAACATTTGTTGCTTTGTCTTCAGATAACCTTCTCTTGGATCCTATGGTGAGTGCATGGCTAGGGTTTGTTGTTGAAAGCCCTAATTGTCTCTCAATTTTTTTCCTCGTGGAGCTGATCTTGCTGTTGTCTCGATTCTCTATTTTTTTTTTTCTCAAGTCATATGCTGCCTCACGTGGTTTTTTAGATGATGTAGGTGGCATGCTATCAGACACATATTCCATTGGAATACTAATTAGATCAGTGGGCGAGTTTGAGACCGTTACTTCAGCCATGCAATTCACCCCTTCCTTAATTGTTGTATTGGTTTGGAAAGTATTCATTCCCAAGATTTTTGCTGTCAATAAATCACCCTTTACTGATTCGTTTTCCATTAATGCACAGGAATCTGTTTGGCAACTGTCTTCAATGGTAACATTATTGGCATTGAATGCGTTTATGATTGGAGGTTTCAGTTGAGGTACGTGAATCATCTCCGTCGATCCACTAGTTGTCCCTGGCACACCGTCCGCCCTTGCCAGCCTCCTTTAATTATGCCCGCTCCTTATTACTTTCCACCTTTCGATGGTAGCCTACTTTCAACCAATCACCATTGGGCAGGTCAGCCAAACCTTGATCCGTGGTTTTGGAGCAAACTTTTGCTTCTTGTTCGAAATGTCCACACCGGAAGCACAGACCAGCCAACTATTCATATTTGAATCCAACTCGTATGTTATCTCCCTCAAGGCTAGATACGATCCCTCCCCTCCCCCCCCTACAGATAGGCTTGTCCAATGGAAGCTCAATTTTGATACGAATAAATTGAGCTTGTTCCAACTTGAACGTAGTGGTATCAATCTCCACTACTTCCCCTAGCCCCATGCCAATGTCTCTGTCAATCTCCTCCGTAAGTAAGTTAAATGGTGAGCCCCAAATCTGAATCCACATTGGAATCGTTTGGAAGGTCATCAATGCTACTGTCATACCTCGTTCCATCTTCGAAGTACCAAAGGATGATCTTCAAAAAACTCCACAGACCATTATTAATGACCCAATTCAACTGACTCTCCAAAGTGAATTTGAATTGAAACAGACCCTCCCCAACATCAATGATCCTGAGATCAGACCCTAGCTTCCAAGCTGCCTTGAGCAGTGATTTTGCCACCCTTTGATTATTTGATTAGTTCGTAAGGAATTTTCCCAAGAGGCTTAACGAGCATTCTTCCATTATTTCCTTTCTCCGGGTTGCCCTAACTTGACACACTTCCCCTCTTCCTTGATCAAGTTAATTCTTTGTAGTCTTTCAATGAAATCACCATCCATGTTGTAACATGAACTATGTTGGTCCTGAACGAACTCCCTCACTTTACTTAAGAGATCAAAGGGAACACACACTAAGTGGTGAGAAAAGCTCACCCTAGGTGAGAAGAAGAGCTCACTCTTGGTGAGAAGAAAAAAAAACGTTATTATGCAGAGCTTAAGTTGACATAACGGTGGAGTTTAACACTTTTGGATTGCAAGAATTTGCAGCATTCATATCTACCCATTACAACAATTTCAAACATATCTTGTGTAAGTGATATATTTTTATGTAATTGGCATATCCTTTGACAAAATGCACTTTACTTGTATTTGGATAAATCTAAGTAGGTTCAAGATGATTATTACAAGTGGTTACATTGAAGACATGAAGATTACTCAAGAATTTCTCAAGAAAAGTGCAATATGCAAGTCTTGATACCTCCTCGACAAAAGCTTAATCTTTCAAGTTTCATTATATCTCAACACATGTCTCGATCTATCGAGCTTACAGGATTCAGACTATAGCCAGCATTGTTTTTATTTTAAAAGGCTATTTGTTTATGGGTTTGTATAATCTTTATTAGACCAGGAATGCCCAAGGTTTGTGTATACCTATTTGGAATAGGAGAACCCATTGAGCTCCTATTTAAATAAGGAGGTGGAAAAAGAAAAACCAAACCCTAGAGAGTTTCATAAGGTTTTCTTTTTAAAACCCTAGCCTCCTCCTACAGAAGAAAGAGTTTTTGCTGTATTTCTTGTACGCCTTTGGGTTCTATAACCAAGCAAAGTCTCTCACACCATCATTGAAGATCTTATTGGTGTTTCTATGTGAAGCTGTTGCAAATCAACTACATCAATCAAAGGGTTGATGTGGAGTTAGTCACGTACTAAGATTCGTGCAAAAGAGTTAGTCACGTGCTGGGATCCATGCATCATTGGTTAGTCACGTACTGAGATTCATGCATTGAACAGAAAGATTTCCACTATAATACAAGTCCAATTGGGTATTAGGGTAAGATTTCAACTGTAGGTTGGTATTTCATGATAGGCTAAAGGGTTTGGTAAGATTCCTGTTACTTGTAACCGCTTGTGTTTGATAATAGTAGATTCTTGAGAGTGGTGACTGGTGTGTTGTAGTAGGCAACCAAAAATAAAACCTATACTCCTAAAAATACATGTAGTGGTGTGAGTAAGGATCGTTCCCATAGAGAGTATCTAGCCTAGTTTTATGCTATGCGAGCAAGGATAGGGGGGTTTGAGTATAAGGAAAATTTTTTTAAGAAAAACAATTAAGGGACTATTCAAATTAAAGTATGAAAATCAATCAAAAGAACAAACCTTAGTCTAAGTCAACATCCACCATAGGAATTTTACAACTGATCCTCGATGCAAATATATATTAATTCACACTTGAATATTCACCATTGAAACTATTTTCCTATTTCTCCTTAGACGCAATTAATTAGAGAACAAGTGATCTAATTAACCTTAACTACTAAACAACCGAAGACAAGCGCTAAAGTTTTAATTTTGTAGTAGCCTTAAGAGCTAGGGAGATTGATGAAGCTAAATAACACAAACACAAGCGGTTGCATTTAATTTAGTCAAGCATTCTTCCTAAGATCTAATAATTTCTGACGTAGCAAATCATTAAATCTTAGTTGCTTCACAAATTAGAGGGATCAAATAATTACGGATTTAATATCTAACCTAGCAGTAGATTGCAACAAATAATAAACTAGTAGGCCTCATAGTAATTAAACAAGATAATCATGAAAATAGGCACAGAAGAACATCCAATATTCAAAGCATAAATTGAACAATAAAAACAAATCATCTAAAAAAATAATAAAAACAAATTAGATCTCACAGTTTTATTAATTCTAAGGCTTCCATTTCCTTCGATCAAGTATAAAAGTTTTAGCCACGCAAGGCCATGATGAAAACTTGAAGGAGAAGTTAGAGAAGAGGGGAGAGAGAGGCGTCTCTGAAGTCTGATTTTTCCTCCCACTTTTACGCATTAATTTCCCCTTTCAAAAGCATACAAAATCTCCTAAAAATATTCTAAATAATAATATTTAAATCTAACTAATTAAGGAAAATATTAAAAATAAAATAAAGTCCTAATATAACTAGGAAAGTTCTGTTTTCAGCTGGAATTTTTGTGCATCAGATCTAGAAACTTCTGAAAATAAACCACATCAAATCCATATATCAGAATTGCAGGCTAAGGAATGTTCCAGAACATCAGCAATGCAGGTACAGCAACTTCAAGCCCGATTTCTACCTTGATGTAACCAATATCTCTCAAAACTCAAAAAACAAAAGTTGTATATCTTTTTCTTGGTGTTCCATAGCATCTTAAATCATCTCAATCGGAGCTTGGATCAGAGAGTTATTCCCAGATTACGAAGCGATGTCAAAACTGTCCAAAATCACCCAATTAGCTTCGTTTTGCACTGAACACCTCCATTTGTAAGATAAATACATATTTGTATCACATACAAAACATATGCAATGGAAAAATAATGGATCTACTTCATTCGCAATTGATAAACATGTACTACGTAAGTTTCAAAATTTAAGAACAAGAAAGTGTACCTTGGTGTGGTGAATTTCAAAAAAAAATATCAAAAGCACTTTGGATCACTTTTAGTCTTCACTCCAATTCCACTAACGCCCAAGAAGTGCGGTCAAATATCAAAAATTATGTATGTTTCTCCCTTTGTATCTAACTAATAATCTAATTGGGCTGGCCTTTTGGGCCATTCCAATTGGACTTAAGTGTGTGGCTTGGAGTGGGACCAAAAGGGACCAATAAGATGTTGGGATATGTGTCCTTAAATCCTATTGTATGTGCTATGTATTTTATTATGTAAGACATTATGTGTGACTTAATGTTATGGTTAATAAAGTTGTATTAGTATTTGAAAATATTGGTAACATGAATTTTGGGACATTATCATATAGTCCATAAGATGCATAGTATGTGATTTATGTGATTTAGTCATAAAAGATATAAATCACAAGTTCTTTGTAAACTCAGAATTATAGTTCGTAGTCGGTGATGAAATTGGGCATTTCATCTGCGAAGACTATAACATATCAACTAAGATGATTTGTCTTGATAATGGAAATGGAGATTTCTAGTTGATATGTTGATATGTTTTAAGAGTTAAGACATATTGAACTGGACCGGTGTGGGAATTATTATTCTCCTAACGACTGTCAAATGAATAATAAACTCATGACTTATATTTGCATGAACTCTTAATCCTGAGAGTATAATGGACCTGATCATGAAGTGTAGGTTGCTTTGATATATCAGGAGTGAGATCTATAGTAACGGTCAAAATCTCAGTATGTTGGGCAACCACATTTAGTGTTGATGGAACATATATTCTCAAGATGGAATTCATAGTCTCTTAACGGAGATACAAAATATTCCCTTGAGATAAGTTTAATGGGTTTGTTATTCAGAGAGTTGGGCCTAACCACTTTAGTAAGGAGTTACTAAAGTATATATATTTATGGAATTGGATTTCATAAATATATGATGAATAACTTAAAGAATTAAACCAGGTACTCAAGGAATTAAGATGTAGTAATAAACAAAGTGGCAGTCTGCTTTCATGACTTTGTGTTACTATAAATATTTTATGAAGGGGTTGCATGTATAATAAAGTCTTGAGATATAATTTATTAATAAAGCCTAGAGTGCAACTATAATTATATAGTGGTATTAAATATAGTTAATGGTAACTTTGGACTTGTCAAGAGTTGACAGAAAAGCCCAAGGCCTATTAGAGCTAGAGTCTTATTAGTCCCTTTTGATCCCACTCCAAGCCACACACTTAAGCCCAATTGGAAAGACCCAAAAGGCCGGCCCAATTAGATAATCAGTTAGATACAAAGGGAGAAACATACAGAATTTTCAGTAAGTGAGAAAGATTTTTAAGAAAAGAATTGTAGAGAAAAAAAGAGAGTGTGAGACACACTTTCATTCTCCCTTTGGAACTGATTGAGAGACCACACATCTTGGGCGTTAGTGGAATTGGAGTGAAGATTGAAGGTATTCCCAAGTGATTCTCATCTTCAAGTTTTGAAATTCACCGTTCCAAGGTACACTCTTTTGTTCTTATATTCTGAAACTTAAATAGTACATGTTAACCTTTATGTATGAAGTAGTTCCGTTTATTTATTTTTCCTTCCGCTGCGCTGTATGATTCCATCAATTGGTATCAGAGTGGTCTTTATTACATATCTGTTTAACATGTTTTTGAGTTTTGGATTTAGTAACAATGATTTCATGTTGTTAGAAAATAGTTTACTGCATGGTCGATGAAATCAATGTTCTTGATGAAAACTGTTTTTGATGTTATGATGTTGTTTAATTTTTAGTTTAAGTACGTTAAACTGAACTTTAAGGCTATAACATCAATGATATTCAGTTTAGATATCAATTTATGTTCATTATGATTGTATGATAGTTGTTTTGTACATGAAAATGTTGAAAAACTGTTTTTGGAAAATTCTGGAAAATTCAAAATTCGCGAAGCTTGATCGATCGAGAATCTGTCGAGAATCTATCGAGGATCTGTCGAGCTTCACGGAACTTTTCTAAACCGATCGAGAATCTGCCGAGGATCGATTGAGAGCTGTTGATCCAGAATTTTTTCTAAGTATTTTTATATATATAAAATAGCAAGGCTATGTGTAATTATATTATGCATGTTTTATATTTAAAAACCTTTATTTTAAAATATCTAGTGGGAGAGAGATACAAGGGTTGGATCTCATAGCCTCCATTGTCGGTTTATTGTAGTGTGATTAAGCACCTCGCCTTGGCGTATATGCCTTGCTCCCTTCGGAGGGTGTTTAATTCACGGTACTACAGGTTAAACTTCTTTATGATGAATTATATGTGTTTTTTAGATAAAGAACGACTACGCTTCCGTGGAGTTACTTTATAACTCACATAGAATTCAGTCAATGGTGTACACTAGACTAAGTTTAATGTTAATCTCCCTTCGGAGCTATGTCATTATTACTTAGAGGCTAAAGTAGAAATGGCATGTTATTAGTGTTTGATAAGAGTTATCATGATAGCACTAATAATGAGAATAGTTCTCAATCAATCATAGTGTTTATAATTTACTTGCTTCCAAGGAATTTTAAACATGGGATTGGGTTGTCGTTGCATATATTATTTTATGCTTTTATTAAGGTTCCATATTATATGTTTATATGCTAAATTGATAATGTCCAGTTTACTTATTATATTCATGTTTGTTATTTTCAGATTTGAACATGGCATCTTTTAGCCCACTTGTTTCTATTCTTAATCAAAACAAACTGACTGGATCCAATTATGTTGACTGGAAAAGAAACTTGGACATTGTTTTAACTGTTGAAGAGCACAAATATGTGCTAACTCAACCATGTCCTAGCTTTCCTTCATTAGATGCTCCTCTTGAGGAAAACAACGATATGATCGTTGGCAGAAATCTAATGAAATGGCCAAGTGCTATATCCTAGCGTCCATCTCAAATGTTCTACAGCATTAAATGCAGGATGTAGAACTAGCTTCGGACATTATGCTAAGTCTGAAGGAGATGTTTGGTGAGCAAGGCCGTTCAGCAAGGCAAGAAACCATGAGGCAAATTTATAATACCAAGATGGCTGAAGGTAGTTCAGTAAGAGAACATTGTCTAACAATGATCTCTAATCTGAATACATTGGAAGTTTTAGGTGTCGACATTGATGGAGAATCCC
Source organism: Castanopsis chinensis (assembly GCA_032878915.1). Lineage (NCBI taxonomy): Eukaryota > Viridiplantae > Streptophyta > Magnoliopsida > Fagales > Fagaceae > Castanopsis > Castanopsis chinensis. The sequence goes on along the minus strand of JAVQMG010000115.1, from coordinate 3,987,841 downwards.
AAGTGGATATGATACTCCAGTCACTACCGGAATCATTCAAGGAATTCAGACTAAATTATAATATGAACAAAAAGGTTTATTCTTTGTCTGAATTAATGAATGAGTTAGTGGCGGCAGAAGGCATCCTTGGTACTTCTAGTGTTAAAGCCAATGTTGGTGAAGCTTCTACTTCACAACCTAAGTCGAAAGGCAAGGGTAAGAAGAAGAAGAAGGACTTCACTAAGAAAGAGGGTAAGCAAATTGCCTTAGGGGTTGCCGATAAAGGAAAGAAGCTCAAAGGAAAGTGTTTCCATTGTGGTGAGAAAGGACATTGGAAGAGGAATTGTCCAAAGTTTAAAGCTGCCAAGAACAAGGGTATGAAAACTTCCTTTCTTCTTGAAATATGTTTGGTACAGAATCCCACTGATTCCTGGTGTGTGGATTCAGGTTGTACTAATCATATCTGCAATTCTTTGCAGGGGTTTCAAGAGACCAGAAAACTGAGTGAAGGGGAATTGTTTCTAACTTTGGCTGATGGGAGCAGAGTTCCAGTTGTAGCTATTGGTGTTGTTCATTTGTGTTTTGAGTCTAGGGTTTTAATATTGCAAGACTGTCTGTTTGTACCTAATGTGCGTAGGAATTTAATTTCTGCAACTTATTTGGGTAAACAAGGATATTGTGTTATCCTAAAAGACAATGTTGTAATAAAGAAGGATAAAATGTTTATCTGTTCTGGCAATATTGTGGATGGTCTTTATATTTTAACTCCTGTTAAGCATGAATTACATTATTCTGAATTAGATACTAACTCACATGTAAAATCATTAAAGAGAAAGTTTCCTTCAAATGATGCATATCTTTGGCACTTGCATTTAGGTCATATTAATTCAAACAGAATTCAAAGGCTGATCAAAGATGGACTCTTAGAGCCCATGGACTTTGATGAATTTCCAGTTTGTGAATCTTGTTTGGAAGATAAAATGACCAAACGACCTTTTAATGCAAAAGGTAGAAGAGCCCAAGAGTTGCTTGAATTAGTTCATACAGATGTATGTGGTCCTATGTCAACCCAAGCAAAAGGAGGTTATGAGTATTTCATCACTTTTACGGATGATTACTTAAGATATGGTTATGTGTACCTAATGAGACGGAAGTCCGAAGCCTTTGACAAGTTCAAAGAGTTTAGGGCTGAAGTTGAGAATCAATTAGGCAAACGCATAAAGGCCATTCGATCTGATCGAGGTGGCGAATACCTTCTTGGGGATTTCAAGGATTACCTAATTCAAAATGGGATTATATCCCAATTGACTGCACCTGGAACACCTTAACAAAATGGTGTAGCGGAAAGAAGGAATAGGACTCTTTTGGAAATGGTTAGGTCCATGATGAGTTATTCAACTTTACCGATTTCTTTTTGGGGATATGCCTTAGATACAGCAATACATATTTTGAATTTAGTTCCATCAAAATCTGTCCCCAAAACACCCATGGAATTGTGGAGTGGGCGTAAGTCTAGTATGAGGTATCTCCACATTTGGGGTTGTCCAGCACATGTGCTAAAGGGGAAGTCTGGTAAGTTGGAAGCAAAATCGGAAGTATGTTTGCTAGTTGGTTATCCAAAAGAAGCTAGTGGTTATTTATTCTATAGTCGAAATGATAACAAAGTTTTTGTTAGTACAAATGCTAAATTTTTGGAAAATGACTATATGAATAATTTTACTCCTAGAAGTAGAGTTGTATTGGCTGAAATGAATGAGTCTGTAAATCAACAACCATTGGATAAAGCTAAGGAAAAAGTGGTTGTGTTAGATACACTACAAGATACTACTCATGAAATGTCTAATACACAAGTGCCTCATCGTAGTGGAAGAGTTGTTCGGCCTCCTATGAGATTTATAGGTTTAGGAGAAACTTATGAGGCTATCTCAGAAGAGGCTGAATCGGATCCCTACACTTATGAGGAGGCAATAAATGATATAGATGCACATCATTAGGTCCAAGCTATGAAATCTGAATTAGATTCAATGTATTCCAATCAAGTTTGGAGTCTTGTAGAGGCGCCTAACGGCATTAAACATGTTGGTTGCAAATGGGTTTACAAGTGGAAGAGAGAGATAGATGGAAAGGTTGAAACCTTTAAAGTAAGGCTAGTGGCTAAAGGGTATACACAAAAAGAAGGCATTGATTATGATGAAACCTTTTCGCCAGTAGTCATGCTTAAATCTATCAGAATTCTCTTATCCATTGCTGCTCATTATGATTATGAGATTTGGCAAATGGATGTCAAGACTGCATTTCTTAATGGCAATCTTGAAGAAGAAATTTATATGTTGCAACCAGAAGGTTTCATAGCAAAGAATTAAGAGCATATGGTATGCAAGTTGAAAATGTCCATTTATGGACTTAAGCAAGCATCTAGGTCATGGAACATCAGATTTGATCAAGCAATCAAATCATTTGGTTTTGAGCAAAATCTTGATGAATCATGTGTGTACAAGAGATATCAAGACAAAGTAGTAATGTTCCTAGTGCTTTATGTTGATGACATTCTACTCATTGGAAACGATGTAGGAGTAATGTCATCGGTTAAAGTTTGGTTATCAAGCCAATTTGATATGAAGGCCTAGAGTGCAACTATATTTATATAGTGGTATTAAATATAGTTAATGGTAGAGTCTTATTGGTCCCTTTTGGTCCCACTCCAAGCCACACACTTAAGCCCAATTGGAAAGACCCAAAAGGCCGGCCCAATTAGATAATCAGTTAGATACAAAGGGAGAAACATACAGAATTTTCAGTAAGTGAGAAAGATTTTTAAGAAAAGAATTGTAGAGAAAAAGAGAGAGTATGAGACACACTTTCATTCTCCCTTTGGAACTGATTGAGAGACCACACATCTTGGGCGTTAGTAGAATTGGAGTGAAGATTAAAGGTATTTCCAAGTGATTCTCATCTTCAAGTTTTGAAATTCACCGCTCGAAGGTACACTCTTTTGTTCTTATATTCTGAAACTTAAATAGTACATGTTAACCTTTATGTATGAAGTAGTTCCGTTTATTTATTTTTCCTTCCGCTGCGCTATATGATTCCATCATAAGACACTAGCTCCAATGAGCCTTGAGCTTTTCTGTCAACTCTTGACAAGTTCAAAGTTACCATTAACTATATTTAATATCACTATATAAATATAGTTGCACTCTAGGCCTTATTTATAAACTATATCCCAAGACTTTATTGTACATGCAACCCCTTCATAAAATATTCGTAGTAATACAAAGTCATGAATATAGGCTGCCACTTTGTAGATTACCACATCTTAATTCCTTGAATACTTGGTTTAATCCTTTGTGTTATTCATCATATATTTATGAAATCCAATTCAATAAATATATACTTTAGTAACTCCTTACTAAAGTGGTTAGGCCTAACACTTTGAATAACCAAATTCATTAAACTTATCTCAAGGGAATATTTTATATCTCTGTTAAGAGACTATGAATTTCAGCTTGAGAATATATGTTCCATTAACACTAAATGTGGCTGCCCAATATACTGAGATTTTGATCATATCTTTAGACCTTACTCCTGATATATCAAAGCAACCTACACTTCATAATCAGGTCCATTATTCTCTCAGGATTTAGAGTTCATGTAAATAGAAATCATAAGTTTAGTATTCATTTGACAGTCGTTAAGAGAATAATAAATCTCACAGCAGTCCAGTTCAGTATGTTTTCACTCTTAAAACATATCAACTAGAAATCTCCATTTCCATTATCAAAACAAATCATCTTAGTTGATATGTTATAATCTTCGCAGATGAAGTGTCCAATTTCATTATTGACTATGAACTGAAATTTTGAGTTTGCAAAGAACTTGTAATTTATATCTTCTGTGACTAAATTACATACAATGCATCTCATGGACTATATGATAATGCCCCAATATTTATTTTACCATTATTTTTTGTTAATAATAAAACAAATTTATTAATCGCAACATTAAGTCATACATAATGTCATACATAGTATCATACAAAAAGATTTAAAGACACACATCCTAACACCATTTGCATCCTAAATCAAAAATCTAAGTATAATGCGTACATTTAGGTATCAAATGAGTGTAGAAGACTAAACATTAAGGGAGAAAAATATGACATTTTGCATTCTTATCAATGACCTTAAAATCACCCGGTGTGGTTTTGCCTCAGTGGTTTTTCCCATTCGTAAACAAATCACCCGTGTCAAAATTATTTTCTACTGCATTTAGTATAATTGGTGATTTGTTTCTGCTACCACGCTATTGCATATAATTGAACCTAATTAATTAATTTAGGTAATTAATTAATTTGCAAGGGGTTAATACATTTTTATCCTAACAAGTGGTATCAGAGCGGGCACAATCTAATTAGGTTTTAATCTTTGCTATGTGATCCATTAACCCCCGTTGTCATGAAATTCTTGATTGCTTTGATTTGCATGATCTTGTGTTGAATGATGATGATGATATTCAAGATACCTATTGCAAAAGTATAAATGCTTGTGGGGTGTGTGGGGCAAGGGCTGGGATTCAAGTCTCTAAGAGGGAGCTTCACACACATATACACTTAGATTAGGCTAGAGTATAAATTCTATCTTGTATCCACAAAAAAAAAAAAAAAAAAAAAAAAAAAAAAAAAAAAGATGCCTATTGTAAGCTTTATAATTTTTGTATGAAATCTCTTGAATGTTCTACAAAATTAAAAGCTAATTTTAAAAATGTCAAACTTGAAAGAGATGAATTGATTGCAAAATTGGATGAAGCTAATAATTTGAATGGGAAATTTAAAAATCAAATTTTATCTCCTGGTGGACAAAATTAATAGTTTGGAAGAGCAACTAGTTGAATCTAAAACCAAAGTTGAAAAATTAACTAGTGTCAAACTTGTTGTTGAGTCTAACTTAAAAGAAAAAGATTTTATACTCCTCCATTTAAAAGGAATAACAAAGAATTAAATGCTAATATTGCTAGGATAGACAAAGGTAAATAATCTAATGTTAACGCTGAAGTTAAACCCATATCTAAAACTCCTCCTAGGTTAAATAAAAATTCTGAATTTGTCTCCACTTATCATCATTGTCATATTGTTAGTCATATTAGGCCAAATTGTCCTAAGTTGTCAACCTCCAAGGTTAGACCTCCTTCTAAGAAGCCGAGTAGCTCTAAAACTACTCATGTTTGTCACCATTGTAGTGGTTCTGGTCACACTCGCCCTACTTGTTTCAAGTTGTTTCCTCATAAACGAGTGTCCAATAGGTCTCATCCTCTGTCTAAAGGCTCTGTACCTATTCTTGGTGAGTTATTAAAAGTTTTAAGCTTCTTAACTCAAATTCAGGGGAATTCTAATTCCTTTATGTCCTTTATTAGTCATACTAGGACAGATGCCTTTTCATCTTCACGGCCAAAGACTCGTGCTGTGTGGGCGATGAAGGATCATAAGACTTAATTGTTTGTCCTCTACTTTAATTCTTTCTATTTAAAGTTGGACTTTCTTGTTTAATTTCTTATTTGTTTTTGGAATCATGCTTTCATACATTTGCATCTAGTTTTTATACTTTATAGTTGTTTGCTTGTTTTTTTTTTTTGTTTTATTTGTTTTTCAAAAAAAGAAAATTGAAAAATGAAAAAAAAAATACAAAAACAGTGTGTTTGTGTATATTGGTACTTATGTACCTTGGATGGCCATTGAAACAAAGTTTCTAAACATTGTATCTCTTGTAATTTAGATGAGCATTTTAATGCATAACTAAGCAAAGCATGTGAGCTTTGTGGCTCGTGTTGGTGGTAAGTACGATTAAGTAATCTTTTATATTTAATACCCATATCACTTTTTTTTATAGGAAGGACTAGAAAATCCTAAGAGAAATGCATAAATAACCATCTCACCACTAAAACCTGTCAATCATGTATAACATCTGTGTGCTTCAGCATAGCAAAATTGTGATTTTTGGCTTACATAATTGGGTTTTTTTTTTCTCTTTTATATGCCCATGCATGATATGTTTAAAAAGAAAATATGCAAAAAATATAAAAGTAAAAAGAATCAAAATACTTTTAAAATGATTGTAAGTGTGTTTATAGGAGATGTGGGAGTTATATGATGTACCTCAAAAGTGATAGTCCCCATCAAACAGTTATGATTGTGTGTATATGTATTAGATATTCTCATATCTCAAATCATCATAATATGATAAACTTATGCACACGTATTATGTTTTCACACAAAACATGCATACTCTTTGCTACTCTTGATACATGTGCAAGTACAATATGTTTTGGCCATCACAAGGGATACATGTGTTAATATATACTTGCTAAACTGTCTTAACTTATTTTTGAAATATAAAATTGGTTAGACTTCTTTAGCATGTTTGTGGATCTAGGAATGCTTTGCATTTAGAGTTGAGGTGTGGTTTGAGTGCTTAACATGTTGCTTGGATGCTTGTTTGAGTAGCCATCTTGTTGCTTTCTCATCTTATGTATTTTCCCCCTTGAAAAACCACTTTTCTGCATCCTCGATAGCTTCTTAATAGAATCTCGACAAACACCTCTTCTATCGAGAGTTCTGGGTTTGACCTCCACAGCTTCTCGACAGATAGGTCGATCCATCAAGCCAAAATCTTGTGCTGTCTGTCTACTAGACACATTCTCTACAGATTCTTGATCCATCGAGGTTAACTTCTTTTTGATAGATTCTCGACACCTCCTTGATCGATCGAGATACCCTTGCATGCATTTCTTTTTTCTTTGTTTTGCATTTTTTCCTTTATGTCCATAGAATCTTGCTTTTCTTTTTCTTGTAGGTCTATGGTTCCTTGTTCTTCTCGTTCCCTCTATATCAGTTTTCTGTCTGTCTCCAATCAAGTTTTTTGGCCTTTTATGCCCTTTGACAATCATGTCAAAAAGGGGCAGAATTTTGAGAATTGAATGTCATTCTTCAAGGGGAGTAATAGACTTAAGGGAAGAACTTCATGTTAAAGGGAAGAAAGTTTTCTATATAACTAACTTAGGGGGAGAGTTAGTCTGATACACTTTGATATTGATATATATTTTGTGTTGTGTTTCTTTTGGTTTTGTAACCATTTACATACATCATGTGTTGTTTCTATATTTGATGATGATGTATGTGTTTCACTCTTTATCTTAAATGTGTTGTTTTTTTCTCTCTTTATACACATATTTCTTGTTTATTTAACTTGTCATTATTTTCCACATGATACCTTGATGTGTTTTGTTTAGTGCCTTTCAGGAAAGATAAGTGAAAGCCAATTCAAGATTCTAAACCTTCTTCTTGCAGCAACTTCAAAGGTTCAAATCTTTTAGACTAGGCTTATTTGTTCTGTAATCTTAAGTAGAATGTATTCTAGGACATTCAATGCACTCTTGTGGTTTTGTCACGGATTGCTAAAGGGGGAGATTGTAAGGGACATATTTTTATGTAATTGGCATATCCTTTGAAAAAATGCACTTTACTTTTATTTGGGTAAATCTAAGTAGGTTCAAGATGATCATTACAAATGGTTACAATGAAGACATGAAGATTACTCAAGAACTGCTCAAGAAAAGTGCAATCTACAGGTCTCGATACCTCCTTAACATAAGCTAGATCTATCGAGATTCATTAAAGCTCGACACATGTCTCGATCTATCGAGCTTATGAGATTCAGACTATAACCAGCAATATTTTTATTCTAAAAGGCTATTTGTTAACGGGTGTGTATAATCTTTATTGGATTAGGAAAGCCTAAGGTTTGTGTATACCTATTTGGAATAGGAGAGCCCATTAAGCTCCTATTTAAACAAAGAGGTGGAAAAAGAAAAACCTAACCCTAGAGAGTTTCATAAGGTTTTATTTTTGAAACCCTAGCCTCCTCCTGTAGAAGAAAGAGTTCTTGCTGCATTTCTTGTACGCCTTTGGGTTCTGTAACCAAGCAAAATCTCTCACACCATCATTGAAGATCTTATTGGTGTTTCTATGTGAAGCTGTTGCAAATCAACTACATCAATCAAAGGGTTGTTGTGGAGTTAGTCAAGTACTGGGATTCGTGCAAAGGAGATAGTCACGTACTAGAATCCGTGTATTATTGGTTAGTCACATACTGGGATTCATGCATTGAACAAAAAGATTGTCGCTACAATACAAGTCCAATTAGGTATTTTGGGGTAAGGGTTCAACTATAGGTTGGTATTTCAAGATAAGCTAAAGGATTTGCTAAGATTCCTTGTAACCACTTGTGTTTGATAATAGTGGATTCTTAGGAGTAGTGATCTTAAAATCACTCAATAGGGTTTTTGCCTCAATGGTTTTCCCCATTCGTAGATAAATCACCCGTGTCAAATTTATTTTCCACTACATTTGGTAAAATTGGTGATTTGTTTGTGCTACCACACTATCATGTAATTGAACCTAATTAATTAACTTGAGTAATAAATTAATTTGCAAGGGGTCAATACATTTTTGCCCTAACATCTAGGAACCAAAGCCTCTCTTCGAAGCAATGAACAATCTCTCATTGCTATAGTTTTCACCAATGGTGTTGGGTTAAGATTTCTTGACCCTGATTAATTATTCAATTACCTAAATTGATTAATTAAGTTCAATTTCATGCAAATTGCGGAGGCATCAACAAATCACCAAAAATACTAAGTGCAGCGGAAAATAAATTAGACACGGTAATTTGTTGACAAAGGGAAAACCTCACAAGGCGAAAACCTTACTGGGTGATTTTAAGGTCACCACTCACAAGAATCCACTAATCAACAATTAAGCAGTTACAAATATAAGGAATCTTACCAATGACCCTTGGCTTATCCCGTAATATCAACCTACAATTGAACCTTTGCTCCAATACCCAATTGGGCTTGATCTTGTAGTAGTCTTCTTTCCTTTGATGCATAAACCTCCAATTTGTGACTAATCATTTGCATGGATCTCAAGTACATGACTAACTCTAGCAACTTGAACAGATGTTGTTGGCTGCAAAGTTCTTCACTTCATCAAAAATGAAAATGTAGAAGCAGCACTCAATTACAAAACCCTACGGCTTACAAACTCAATAGTTTCACATCGAGGAAATATCTCCTAGTCTTTATCCGTGCCTAGAATCATCTCCGCTACAATAATGGCGCCACAATATAATTGTATGTGGGGTTATGCTCAATCCTACCAATTGAGGCCCCAAACAATATACTTATATGTGGGGCTATGCTCAATCCTACCAATTGAGGCCCCAAACAAGTATTAGTTTCCCCCCACCCACTAGTTCCCTAATGTATCCCAGTGTTTTCTCTCTACTTGTTTTCCTTACTTATTCTCTCCTCTTCTCTCCAAAATGTCCCACCCCTTTTCCCCTAGCTTCTAGACCTTCTTATATTCCTTTGTTGGTGTGGTGGCTATCATTACCTTCCCCACTTACCCACACATTCCCATGCCCACCAGAATCCCAAGGGATCCTCACGAATTTAGAGGATTCCCTTGGAACTTGGTCTAAACGCCGGGCAGTGTTCGAGGGTGGATTCCTTCCAAAACCATTAGTTCTTAGTGACCGATCTGATTTGGGCTGTGCACAAATTTCCTTTGTGGTCGACTTTCGCCCTAACGACCTCTTAGGAACTTATCGGGTATTGTCACCCCAATTCCTAGTAGGAATAGGATTAGGGTCTAATTGCATCATGGTCGATGTACTGGTTCTCATTTGGCCCTAGAGGCGAAGCATTCGATCTCAGAAAAACCAATAGTCCACCTTTTAATGCGATGGATAGGAAAACTTACTCTATTTAGAAGAGACATGGTAACATCTAGGATATCTAATGGCCCAGATGACTTAACACTTCATTTACTAAAGCGTGCATGACGCGAAATGATGGCATACATTTATTGCTATGGGACAGTTACCATTAATGACTCTCTCGTTTCTATAAATACCAACCATGACTTCTGTTTTTCTTCTTCCTTCCTTTCTTTAGTTTCTATTCAATCTAGTGACATACTCCTCCCTTCGTTCCCGAAACCTCTCTCCCTCACGAAACCTCTCTCCCTCTTCCACAAGAAACTACTCTGTAAGTCTCTCTTCCATCTTCTGTCTCAACTTAGATTCAACGACATGCCTTTTGCTTACCTTTTGAAAACTAGGGAGAATGTGGCATCATTCAAAGCTAGGTATAATATCCCTCATGAGGTTGAAATCTCGTACTGTCATGAGGGTGATATAGAAGACCAGAGGCTTTCTCATGTAGTATTCTTCCCCTTGATGTCCATCCTAAAGGGCGAGGTTGGGTTCCAAGTAGACCACTTACTGCTTAGGACTCTTAGTTTCTATGGCCTAAACCTTGACTAGTGTTTGCCCAACTTTTATACAATAGTCAACTGCGTAGGGTGCCTAAACCGTTTGTGTGGCCTGAGCCTTACCCATCACAATATTAATTTTATGAACTCCATTCAGGGGAGTTTAGACTTCGGGTATTAGCTTTAGACCCGAAGCACTATGGTCAGGCTGATATCCCGCCTTCTCAATTCCAACAGGAACTCGGTAAGAGAATTTATGAGAGAGAGTAGCAATTGGCTGAATGGAGAGCTGACTTGTCCGATCTCACCTTGCCAAATAGGTCGGTACCTTCTTCTCCTAAGCCCCAACCAAATGTGTCTCTTGTCCCTTTCGTAATTTACTCGTGTGTTTAAGTATCTTTTATTTATCGATTGCTATTATTAATTTATTTTATTTTTACTTATTATTACGGCCTAGATATACACACATATTCTTCCTTTAAGAAGAAGAAGAAAAAAAAAAAAAAAGCCGTTTCTAACTATAATTCTTCTCGGCTATAATTTCCAAGAAATTTTGGCCGGACATAAGTATCGTGCACGTCAAGGAGCTCAATTTCCTCCTCCGCTCAAAGATATTTGTGCATTTTAACTGGCAGTTGAGGGCTCTCACCTGATTCTAGGTTACGTGCCTCTTACACGAGCTATCAGGATTCATCAAGCGCCCTTACAGTCGATAGCCCACTATTTTCTTACTTGGATGTGCGATTGCCCAGATTCTTGTCGCACAATCGTGGAAGCTAGACACCTTGGTCCCCAAATAGCAAGACACGACTCTTTCGAACCTATACAGGATGGATCGAGGGACACAGTCTTCCAAGGTTAGGCAGTGCACATTCCCTTGGAAGCGTCAGTTTTACGAGATCCCGTCGAGGAGAATTCAGTTTGTGAAGGCCCGAACCCTGACGAATCCATGCTACCGGCCCAAACCACAAAAATGGTCCAAAAATGGTCTATGGCACTAGACTAATGGTTCTTAGCTTCACAGGCATCGGGAGCGGCCAGCCTACCGTGCAATCCACCCCAAGCAGACCACACCTCCAGCCTTCCAAAAGAAGAAGAAACACCAAAAAGGTGAAAGTGGCGCTGCGGTTGTGGGCGGCACCCCTCCTACTTAGCTTCCCACTCCAATCATCGGCCAGGAGTCTACTTAAGCGGTTGAGAAGACCCCTCGGGGGACTCAACCCAAGAGTCAGCCGGTTATAATCGACTCATAGGCTGCTGCCTCTTCCTCTAGCTCAGCAGCTCCATGGGAGTGCTCCTACCAGTTAGGGGATAAAGCCCTGCCCTCTAGCTCATATCTCTAAACTTGGAGGAGTAGCGAAAGGGGCCACGTGTCAGATAGTCTTAGGCAAGCCTGTCAGCAAGGGGGGCCACGTGGCTGATATGGAGCATTATGCCAGCTACCGTGATGATGACTTGGTGTTGAAGCTGAAATGGCACACTGTGGTGGTACCTTCTATTTCCTATACACTTACTATTATTTTACTTTATTATCCTTGTTGTTCCATATGTTGTGTTTTTTTAATTCTACAAAATGCATAAGTGCCACTAACCAGTTTGAAGTAGCCTAATTATACTTTCTTTTGACTCAGGCTGCCCAGTTGACCCATGTGGTGGAAGGTTGGCTGAAGGATGCTCAAAAGAAGGCTGATAAGGAGAAAGCCCAAAAATAGGTGGCCGAGGCTAGCCCGAAGGAGGAGACCCTGTGGTTGAATGTCATAAAGCGACGTGCAATGATTGTTGAGAAAGCATTAAAGCTTGCCGAGTAGAAAGCTAGTGATGCCTCAAGCATGCTTGGTGAGACTGAGCTTAAGCTCATTGAGATCGCCAACCTCCTCTCTGCACGAGACAAGGAGCTTATTGACTACAAGGGTAGGGAGAAAGCGCGAAAGTAGAATTACTATGACTGGGGCTTCAAGCACGCAGAGAACTCAACTGGACCAAAGATATTTCAGACCTGAAAGTTCAGGTTCAAGGAAGGCTAGATGGTAGCCGTTAATGCCATCGGGCTCTGCGATGACTCCATATTTAGGAGTACTGACCAAGTGCCCCTTCTCGAGAACCCTACTGTTAGGGTCCAAGCTAGAGAAGAGAAAGAGGACAGTGGTGATAAGGAGGAGAGTGTCGAAAGCCCGAAAATCCGAGAGTTATCTTGGCAAATTGTGGTGGTGCTTAACGACGATCAACCGATAACTGGGACAACTGCTCCCAATCAAATTACCAAGCCATTGATTACCACTGATCTGTTGCTTGAGAATCCTTCGACCGAGCTAGCAACCCTTGCATTAATTCCCCCCGCCAGTACTACCCCTAGAATTTAGACTTGTTATTATTCCCCCTTCTTCTTCTTCTTTTTTAAACATATGTATGAGACTAATGGTTTTAACTTTCTCTTTATTATATTGAGTTTACATTGGAAAAAATAATGCTCCTCAGTTATTTTTATCATGCCTTTCCTAATTTGGTACTATTACTTAAGCTTTGACGCTCATATGGGGGAGTGCTTGGGAGTCAATGTTAGGTAAAATGATGGTCGGGATGTTTGGCAACAGAATCAAACCCATGGTTCGCAATAAAATTTTGCTTGAGTGTTATGGTTCAGCAACGTGGTAGATATCTGCAATTTGATATCAACAATCAACTTAAGTGTCACTGCTTGGTGATACCATATGTATTCTGAATCACTTGAAATGCACTACCCTCATGAGCATTTGTAAACTAATATCATGTACGTGTTCAAGAGACAGGGCACTACCATATTGTTAGTCATATATATATATATATATATATATATAAAAGACCTTACTGCAGTTGCAAAACGCATTCATATTATTGCTTGAATCCGAGACCGAGTATAGTTAAGTCTTATCTTTAGATAAACGTTAAGGTTTTCATCTCGTTGGTGACCAAGGTCAGGCCGAGCCAGACTTTTTCCCTTAAGAAAAATATGGAATAAATGCTCGGGCACTTTATGGTTCGTCCCAACTGTAAACAAGATCAAATAGCTGAAAATTACTTAGTTCCATTGTCTTTGCTATCTTACAAGTCAAAACAATTGTCCTATATGACCTATTACATTCACTAGTAATGCTTCTTTAAATTGTAGACGTTCCATGGTCAGGGCAAGGGTCTTTCTTCCATATCTTCCAAATAGTAAACTCCCGTCCTAGCCAGGGCTGTTAGTTGGTAGGGACCGTCCTAGTTTGGGGCCAATTTACCAGCACTTTGATCCTTCACACTCCCAACAGCCTTTCACAAAAAGAGATCTCCTGGCCCAAACGCCTGAGGCTTAACCTTCATGTTGTATCCTTGAGCCAACCTCTATTGATAGCCAATAATTCGCACAGTTGCCTTGTCTCTATGCTTCTCCAAAGCATCTAAGTTCTCGATCATGCGGCCATCATTTCGTCCATGTGCAAAACTTGAGACCCTTGGGATCAACAAACTAACTTCCACTAGTATAACTGCCTCAACTCCGTAGGTAATGGAAAATGGGGTCTCCTTCGTTGACCTTTTGGGTGTTGTTCGGTAGGCCCATAGTACATTGGGATACTCTTCAACCCAGTTTCCCCTCTAGCCTTCTAGCCTTTTCTTCAAGCCGTTCACAATTGTCTTGTTCGTTGCCTCGGCCTACCCACTACTCTAGAGGGGTACACTAGTGATGAGTATCTGTTAATTATACTGAAGCCAGCACAATACTCACGGAAAACCCTGTTGTCGAACTACAACCCATTATCATACACTGGCACCTGGGGGACTCCAAACCTCGTAACAATGTTCTTCCAAATAAACTTCTTCCAAATGAACTTCTTCACATCAACATCCCTGATATTCACCAAAGCTTCAGTTTCCACCCATTTGGTAAAATAATATATGGCTACCACTACATACCTTCTGTTTCCTAAGGCTTGAGGGAATGGTCTAATTATGTTGAGCCCCTATTGTGTGAAGGGCCAAGGACTGACAATAGGGTTAAGATTTCCTCCTAGTAGGTGGAGCATGGGCGCGTGTCTCTGACACTGATAACATCTATTAACATATTCAACTACTTCTCGTTGCATATTCGACTACCAGAATCCCTGAGTCATGGCTTGGTGTGCGAGTGACTTGCCCCCTTAGTGGCCACCACATAATCCTTCATGAAGCTCGGCCAAAATCTCGGTAGTTTTGCTGGGATGAAGGCTCAATAGGTACGATCCTCCAAATGAATGTCGGTACAACCTCCCATCATCAGACAGCCAAGAACGAGCTGCTGTCCTTCACACTTTCTCAGCTTCTTTCACATCATTCAAGAAGGATCCGTTTGACGGGAAGCTATATAAGGATCCATCCAACTTAGTTCTAGTTCTAATGAAGTGGCCACCATCACCTGCGGTTCTGGGCTCGGTCACTCCAACATTTCCACGATAATCATTCAGGGTATACAATTGTCTAGGGAAGATGCCAACGTGGCCAGGGAGTTGGCATGACTATTCTAACTCCTAGGCACTCTTAACACACTAACCTTCTAGAAGTCCGCCTTCAAGCACTGAACATCCATAAATATTGTGACATACGGTAATCCTTTGCCTCAAAACTTCCCTCAATATGACTTACTACCAATCTTAAGTTCGAGTACATCTCCATCTCCTTCGCCCCGAGACTCTTCATCACCCTGAGCCCAGCGATGAGGGCTTCATACTCTACTTTGTTGTTCAAGGCTCGAAAGCCTAATCTAAGTGATTTCTCAAACTTGATGCCTGAAGGCGATTTCAACACAATCCCGGTCCCCTCGCATTGGAGGCTCCGTCCACTAATACTTTCCATTGCCCTCTTTGGATCTGACATATTCCCAGCGCACCCGAAAGAGGAGGGATAAACTCAGCCACAAAGTCTGCAAGCACCTACCCTTTAACAGAAATCCTTAGTTAATACAATATGTCAAACACCCCTAGCCTCGCACCCTACTTTGCTATCCTTCCCATGAAGTCTAACCTTCTCAAGAAAGAGTGCAAGGGGTATTCAGTCAGAACCCATACCATGTGAGCTTAGAAGTAATAGGGCAGTTTCCTCATGGTGTGTACTAGGGCTAGAGCCATTTTTTCCATCAGCAAGTACCAAGTTTCTGCATCAACCAGAGTTTTGCTAAAGTAATACATGGGCCTTTGGATCCCCTCATGCTACCTAATTAAAACCGAACTAATTGCGTGGTTGGACACTACCAAATACATGTACAAATCCTCTTTAGGGTCGGTTCAGGCTAGAGTAGGAGGGCTGGCAAGATAGGATTTTAGATCTATAAATACAGAGTCGCAACCTTCCGTCCACTGAAATCCCTTCCACTTATTCAATAGCTGATATAATGGTTGACACCTGTCCGCTAATTTTGGCATAAACTACTCAACACAATAATCATACTCGTGAGCTTTTGGACCTCCTTTAGATTACTAGGTAGGCATAGCTACTAGATGGCTCTTACCTGATTGGGGTCTACTTCTATGCCCTGAGTAGTGATCATATACCCCAAGAATTTGCCTGATCTTACCCTAAAGGCACACTTCTCTGTACTAAGGCATAACTTATGCAGCTTCAAGATATCGAAAACTCTTTGCAAGTCATGAGCTTGCTTCCCTTCCTCCCTCGTCTTTACCACTATGTCGTCAATATAAACCTTCACCATTCTACCGATCAACTCCTTAAACATATGTGTGACCGTCCGCTGATATGTGGCCCCCACATTCTTCAACCCAAAAGGCATAACTGTTTAATGATAATTCCCCTCGGGTGTTATAGAGGCTATCTTTCCTTGACCCTCGAGGGCTAGAGTTATTTAATGGTAGCCTTGAAATGCATCTAAAAAACTCATGTGTCGGTACCTAAGCTTGGTGTCCATTAGCTGATCTCGATACCAGGAAAGGGTATTTTGGACATGCTCAGGTCAAATTCGTAAAATCAACACAGACTCTCCACTTTCCATTTTTCTTTTTAACTACCACTGTATTAGCCATCCATTCGGGAAAGAACACCTCCCGTATGGCCCATGATAGCTTTAAATTTTCCACTTCTTCCCTTATAGCTTCTACATAGGGTTTCGCAGATCTCCTCGGCCTTGGCTTTTTAGGCACAACTTTAAGGTTTACAATTAATTTATGCAAGGTCGATGGTACTACGTCCATGGCATGGTAGCTGTGTAGGGTGAGAAGGCATTAACCACGATGAAATTGACTTCCACTTCCTTTCCTTTGGTTATTACCAATAGCTTTATCTGCCCCTCAAGAGTCACGATTTTTCCATTGAATCCCTTAAGCGGGGTATCATACTTGCTCAAATCCTCGGATTTTAGTCCCAGTCCCTTGTAAATATTGAGGTACACTATCTCTGCTCCACTCCCTTGATCTATCATTACCTTTTTCACTAGGAACCCTCCAACCAGAGAAGTCACGACTAAGGCATCATCGTGTAATTGAGACATTCCTTCCAAATCTAATTCCCCAAAGGTAATTGTTACGAGGGTCCTCCGAGGTCTTTTATGAGGTCGGTCGGAAGCCTCCGCCTCAAATGAGGACACCATGCTAAGTATTCCCTCTCGGCCATTCAAGTTCACACGTCGAGATATTGCATGGATGACCTCAATAATTCCCAATGGAGGTGGGAAGGTTCGGACGTTTCAACTTCCTGATCCTTATTCCACACTTACTCCTTCCTGACCAACTAAAAACTCTTTAAGGTGCCCAACCTTCACCAACTGCTCCAATGGTCCTTCAACACCCGACACTACTCGGTAGTGTGCCCTTTCTCCCGGTGGTACGTATAATACAAACTCTAAATTCCCCACGTCAAGTCTCCACCTATCTTCCTCGACCACCGAAAATGAGGCTCATTTTTTATGTACTCGAGGATCTTGTACACTGGCTCCTTGAAGGTAGCATTGACTCCTTCGACGCGTTATTCTGAGCACTCCCCGAAGGCCCTTGGTTCTCTCTGATTTCTCTACTAAAATTTCTCAGGGTGAAAATCTTTGAGGGACTGCAATAAGGCTAAGGCCTTACCTTTTTCCTGCAAATGGTCATCCTCCAGTCTCTTATATTCCTCAATTCTCCTCATTAATTAGTGCATGTCTTCGGGGGGCCGCATGGTTAGCGAGTCTCTCAATGCTGACTCCTCAAGAAGGCCCATTCAAAAAGTGCTAGTAACCACTTGCTCATTCCCCCCTCTAATCTCATTGTAAAGCTCCTAATACTGGTTCGTTTAGGCCCAAAGGGTCTCACCACTTCTCATCCTCATGGATAACAAAGAACTTATCGGCTAAGGAAATTTGCTACACATCACGAATGGTGCCCTGAACGCTTGAATTAATTCCCCAAAATTATGGACGGATCCCTTTCTTAGACCATTAAACCACCACATAGCAGTCGGCCCAAAGCTAGATGGAAACACCTTACACATTAACCCGTCATTATGAGAATATAGGGATATCATCTGTATATAATGGCTCACATGCTCCACTGGGTCTGCTTTCCCATTGTAAATGTTGAATGACGGTCGTGTGAACCGTCTTGGCATCTCAGTACACTCAATATCATCAGTGAAAGGTGATCGGGCGACCCTTCTCAATGTCCAGCTCATTGCATCCAAAGCGGCATTACGACGCTCGTGCCTTTCATCAGGAAGGGACTTATGGTAGTGTTCTCTAGTGTCTTGTGATTGATTTCTCGATTGGTGTGAACCGCCACCACGAGATGACCTGTCTGAGGCATAATCCAAATCGTCGAACGAACCCTCCCTTACTCTCCTTTGGTTTCGACCTCTCAGCTTAATCTCCAAATCATTGACCTGCTTGTGAAGGTTCTCAAGCTCTTTTAAGCAGTTGTTGTGATATGGCTGCTTGGGTATATACGAGATAGTTCGTTCCCCGTGAGATGATCCCTCGTCAAAATCCACACTGGTCTCCAGCCTTTCTTGCATATGTTGTTGCTCCCTCCATCTTTCCCTCTCACGCCTCCTACAACCGCTTGAGGAGGGCCTTGACTGATTCCCAGCTGCGGATGCCTCGTCTTCATGCCGACCTTTTGTGCTTGGGAGATGCCAAACAAGCTCAAAACCTCAGGTGGAGTAAGATCCTCACAGACGGCGCCAATTGTGCATGCCCAGAATCTTCTCCGCTACAATAATGGGGTCACAATTTACTTATTTGTGGGGTTATGCTCAATCCTGTTAGGACATATGTGTTTCACTTGTTAGGAACATATGTCATTACTTTATGTAATTGGCTAATCCTTTGTCAAAACGCACTTTACTTGTATTTGGGTAGATCTATGATGTTTTTAATACTTCAAGAAATAAGGTTTCAAGATCAAATGTTAAAACTATGTAAGTCTATCCAAGAAACAAGCTGAAGAAGTGTCTGTCATTAAAGCTCGACAACTAGCATCTATCGAGCTTAAGAAGTTGTTCTAGCCCCGTGGCTCGACAGCTACTCGATAGCTTCTTGATAGATGTTATCTGTCGAGGTTTAAGAAAAGCAAAAATTCTAATCTGTTTTCTTCCAATCCGTGGATATATCTTTGAGCCTTCTTTTCTCATAACCCTAGACATATAAAAGGATTATTTTAAGGGCCATTAAAGAGAACACAAGTTGCACAAGCATTGAGAAAAAGTCTATTCAAGCAATTTGTGATCAAAGACAAAGTTTGCCCTAGTTCATCTCTATTGTGAAGAAGCTGTTGTATTTATGTACTACAGGGTTTTGTAACTAAGCATCTTCTTGATCTTCATCGTGTGGATAAACTAAAAAACTTTGCAGCCAGCATCTTTCTCAAGTTGGTAATTGAAATCGTGTATTGGGATCCGCACAATTGGTTAGTCACGTACTGGGAGCCATGCATTAAAAGGAGAGATTATCAGTACAGAACAAGTCCAATTGGGTATTGGGGTAAGGGGTCAACTGTAGGTTAGTAGAAGGTACTGGGATTCCTTTACTTTTAACCGCTTGTTTTGATAATAGTGAATTCTCAGAAATGGTGACCTTAAAATCACCTAGTAGAGTTTTTGCCTTGGAGGTTTTCCCCATTCGTAAACAAATCGCAGTGTCAAATTTATTTTCCGCTACACTTTAGTTTAATGGTGATTTGTTTATGCTACCACACATTTGCATGTTAAATTGATTAATTAATTAAACTTGGCTAATTAATCAACTTAATTCATCACAAGGTGTCAATACATTTTTGGCCTATCAAGAGGTATCAGAACAGGCACACTCTGATTGGTTTAATCATTGTATGTGATCCATTGACCCCTATTGTCATGGCTGTAACTGGCTTGAAGAGATCTCTGTTTTCAAATACATCTTGTTTTTCTAATCTCTATTTTTTTGAGTGTTTCAGAAAATACAAGTCTAAAAGTTATTTGAATTCTCTTATGATGACCATTGGAAAAGATCTCAGTGTGACTAAGAAGAAACTAGACTATCTCAGAATGAAAATGTGCGCAGGAGTTCATCTAAGAAGAGTAAAAATCAAAGGCTTAGCTCGTAAAAGGCAGATGAGAGAAAGCACCATTCCCACTGATCTATCATCTAAGTACGAAATGTGTTTTATGATGAAGTCTGCATTTAAAGTTATGGACACGTGTTTGTGGTACCCTGACAACGGTTGCTCAATACACATAACTGGAGACCGATCCCTCTTCAAGGTTTTCGAGTCTAAGAAATGTAGCAATGTCACTTTTGGTGATGGGAGCAAATCACAGATTAAAGGGAATGGAATTATCTCTCTAACTGGATTGTAGAACATTGAAAATGTTCTATATGAAGAAGGTCTAAAGGTGAACCTTTTGAGTATAAGTCAGATATGTGATCAAGACTTCATGATACTATTCTCCAAGGGAAAGTGTCTTGTAATGGATGAATCTGGAAAGAAACTCATAAGTAGTGTTCGTACTCTAAACAAGTGTTATGGATTGGTTCCTAATGCTGATATTGTGTGCATCAACATTTGTTTTCCAAATGAAGAACCATGGCATCAACGGATGAGACATGCTAGTTACAAACATCTCTCTATTGTATCTAAGCATGAATCAGTTTAGGGAATACCGAAGCTTAGTAGAATGAGTAATGTGGTGTGTGGACTGTGTTAGCATGGGAAACAGACGAAAGCTAAGCATCTGGGCACTCAGACATCAGCCACATCTAGACCATTGGAGCTTCTACATCTAGATCTTATGGGTCCAACTAGAACCGAGTCCCTTGGTGGTAAGAGATACATCATGGTTGTGGTAGACGACTTCACTAGGTACACTTGGGTCATTCTCCTACGATCCAAGTCTGATACTCCTGAGCACATTAAAGCTTTGTGCATAAGACTGCAGAATGAAAAGAACTTAAAAATTGATTGAATTCAAAATGACCATGGTAAAGAATTCAAGAACTAGTATATGGAGTCCTTTTGTACAAGATCAAGTATATCTCAAGAATTCTCTACTCCTATTACTTCTCAACAAAATGGTGTAGTAGAAAGAAAGAACAAGGTTATTCAAAAGATGGCCAGAGCCATGTTGCACAATAAGGATGTGGCTAGAAACTTGTGGGGAGAAGCCGTTAACACTGCATATCATACGGTTAATAGGGTGTACTTCAGACTCGGTACCAAGAAGACTCCATATGAGCTATGGAAAGGAAGGAAGCCAAATGTGAAGTATTTTAGAATATTTGGAAGTACTTGCTTCATCCTTAAGGATAGAGAGAATGTGGAAAAGTTTGACTCCAGAAGCGATGAAGGAATATTTTTGGACTACTCCTCTACAAGTAAAGTTTATCGAGTATACAACAAAAGAACCATGAAGGTAATGGAAACAGTGAATGTTGTTTTTGATGAGCCTACAGATTCCAGTTCTGAGAAAAGCATTGAGGAACTTCCCAAAGAAATTCTTCCTCCTGAGTCAAAGGAAGTTCAAGAAAATATTGAACATGACCCAACATCTCAAAGTACTCCATGTACTCCCAGTGTCATGGAAGATTCTGCAAATTGACCCACTTCACCAGATTCTGAACCTCATAAAAAGAAAGGACCTTCCTCCAGGATTAAGCTAAACCATCCTCCAGAAGTTATTGTGGGAAACATGACTGAACTCACATTAAGGAAACAAACGGTTAATAAATGTGTTGCTAATTTTGTGTCTTATTCTTGTTATTTGTCACAAGTTGAACCCACTAAAGTTAAGGAAGCTCTTCAAGATGAAAGTTGGCTTGAAGCAATGCATGATGAACTGCTTCTATTTCAGAGGAATGATGTCTAGACTTTAGTACCTAGACCGGAGGATGAGCACATCATCGGCACAAAGTGGACATTTCGCAATAAGACTGATGAGAAGGGCAATGTGATTCGCAACAAGGCTCAGCTTATAGCTTAAGGATAATCACAAATGGAAGGAGTAGACTATGATGAAACATTTGCCCTAGTTGCCCGTATGGAGTCCATTAGAACTCTCCTTGCGTTAGCCTGCCAGTTAAAGTTCAAGCTTTACCAAATGGACGTAAAGACTGCTTTCTTAAATAATCTACTTAAAGAAGGTGTCTATGTGGCTCAACCAAAAGGTTTCATTGATCCACTCTTTTCGAATCATGTGTTGTATCTCAAAACTCATGCAAGCTGAGTTCAAGTTAAGCATGACTGGAGAGCTGACTCACTTCAAGTTAAAGATTTGTTAACAAGATTCAGGTATATTCCTATCTCAATCTAACTATGCTAAGAATCTTGTGAAAAAATTTGGTTTAGAATCTACTAGTTCCGTTAGAACCCCCATGAACCCAAATGTTAAACTCACTATTGACTTGTTAGGTAAAAGTGTTGAATCATCTCTATATAGAAGCATGATAGGTTGTCTTCTTTACCTTACTACTAGTAGACCTGACATTAGTTACAATGTTAGAGTGTGTGCTAGATATTAGGCTAATCCCAAAGAGTCTCATATGACTGCTTTAAAAAGAATCATTAAGTATGTCAAAATCACTACTTTTGGTGTGTGGTATAGCAAGGACATTAATGTTGTCTTAGCTGGGTACCCTGATGCTGATTGGGCTAGGAATGCTGATGATAGAAAGAATACATTGGGGGGTTGTTTTTATGTGTGTAATAATCTTGTCTAATGGATAAGCAAAAAGCAGAACTCCATCTCTTTATCGGCTGCAGAAACTGAGTGCATTGCTGCTAGTAGTTGTTACACCCAACGCTTATGAATGCAAAAACTCCACCATGATTATGGTATTTGCCAAAAACATATCACCTTCTATTGTGACAATACTAGTGCCATCAACGTCTCTAAGAATCCAGTTCAACATTCTCGAACAAAACACATAGAAATTCGACATCACTTCATTAAGAAGCTTGTCAAAGATGGTACACTTACTCTTGAGTTTATTCACACCGATGATCAGAAGGCTGACTTGTTCGCCAAACCTCTTGACTCCAAACGATTTGAATTCCTTCATCAAAACATTGGTGTTATCTCAATAGATTGATCTTTTTCTCTTCTTCTTCTTCCTTGTGCATTTGCATCTAGTTTTATGCATTACTTTGTTTTTCTTTACATGTTTTTGTTTGTCAGTTTTCAGTTTTATTTATTTTGTTTTAGTTTAAACAAAATTCAAAAAAATACAAAAACAGTGTTTTTCTGTGTACATTTGTTCTTGTGAACCTTAAAATAGCCATTGAAACAGAGTTCTCTAAATTTTGTATCATTTGTAGCTTAGATGAGCATCTTTATGCACAACTAAGCAAGCGAGCTTTGTGGCCCTTTATTTGTGATGAGTAATATTAAGTAGTCTCTTGTACTTAATACTCATATTACTCTTTTTGACTGGAAGAACTAGAAAATCCTAAGAGAAAAGCATAAATAACCATCTCACCACTGTTACCTACCAAAAATGACATGACATCTGTAAGCTTCAGTATAGCAAAAGTGCAATGTCAATGATATCTGTATGCTTCGGCATTGCAAAAGTGCAATGTTAAAAAGTTTAACATAATTAGGTATTTCTTTTCCCTCTTTTGTATACCCATACATGATTTGCTTAATAAAAAATATGCAAAGTAAATAAAAGAAAAAAGAACAAAATGCTTTAAAACAAGATTGCAAGCATGTTTTCTAGGAGATGTGGGAGTTATAGGATGTACCTCAAAGGTGATAGTCCCCATCAAACAATTATGGTTGTGTGATTTAAAGTGATTTTCTCATATCTTAAATTGTCATAACATAAAGACACTTATGCAATCTTACGATATTTTTACACACAACACGCAAAATTCTTTGCTATTTTTGATACATGTGCAGGTACAATGTGATTTGACCATCACAAGGTTTACATGTGTTAATGTATGCTCACTAAACTGTCTTGACTTGTTTTTGAAAAATAAAATTGGTTAGACTTGTTTAGTGTGTTTTTTTTTTTTTTTTTTGGATCAATGTGCTTAAAATTTTTGTTGAGAGATGATTTTGAGGCTTAAAATGTTGTTTGGATCCTTGGTTGAGTTGCATGCTTGATTTCATTCATATCTATGTTTTTCTCTTCTTGAAAAATTGTTTTTAAGCAATCCTGACAGCTTCTCGACACTTGGCTATTTGTTGAGCTCTTAAGCTGTTTCTTATCGCTATATCGATTGCCTCTTAACAGCTAGGTGGATCAATCAAGATTTCTTCTAGATCCTCGATAGCTTCTCGACAGCTAGGTGGATCGACCAAAATTTCTTCTGGATCCTCAATAGCTTCTCAACAGCTAGGTAGACCGATCGAGATTTCTCCTGGCCTCTCGATAGCTTCTTGAGAGCTGGTGGATCGATCGAGCTTCTTTTATTCGTGTATGATATTTTGTTCCTCGACACCTCCTCGACAGCTGCATTTGTCGACGCCTATTTGCTCGACACCTCCCTCGACACATGTCTCGATACCTCTCGCACCTTCATCTGTCGAGATTTACTGACCTTCTATATAAAAGATCAGCGTGTCTTGACAGCTAGGTGGATCAACCAAGATTTCTTTTTGATCCTCGATAGCTTCTCGAGAACTAGGTGGATCGATCGAGATTTCTCCTGACCTCTCGATAGCTTCTTGAGAGCTGGTGGATCGATCGAGCTTCTTTTATTTGTGTCTGATGTTTTGCTCCTAGACACCTCCTTGACAGCCGCATCTGTCGACGCCTATTTGCTCGACACCTCCCTCGACACATGTCTCGATGCCTCTCGACACCTTCATCTGTCGAGATTTACTGACCTTCTATATAAAGGATCAGCTTGTCTCGTCTCTCACTTTTCTCGATCTCTCTCTCGACAAATCCGCCCTTACACCTCCCAAATCACTCTTTCTCACCCCAAGCCTCTTTCCCAAGTATTTTTCATGCTTTCTCAAGTTTTTCTTCACTTGGCAAGTTTCTAATCTTTCATTTACATGCATTTCATGTTTTTGAAACCTAAGTTTTGGGGTTTTTGGAAAAAATTTTGGGTTTTTCAAAATTGAGGAGTCTTTGTTGAAATTTTAGGATGGGTTTTTGCCTAAATGCGTTTCAAATCTCATACATTGCATCACATAAGCATTATAACAATATTATCATGCATTTAATTATGTGCAATTTGATTGTATGCTGGTAGGATTGGATTGGATTGGATTGGATTGGGCTAAGCCCATGATGCCTTTGATATTGCACGTCATATGTTCATGCATTTCCCATGCATATGTACTCTCTTTTCAATATACTTATTATATTTGAAATGTGTTGGGACTTTTCTGAGTGTTTCTTTCTCCCTCTCTCTCTTCTGTTTACGTTAGTCGTGTCTATAGCACCTAAACGTAAGTCCATTCCATCCTGAAATCCTCTACATTTCGGGCATCTACTTCTTCTGATCCTACTCTTCTCATATTCAGATCCATGATAATAAAGCCCACAAGGTCTTTTCGGAAAACTTTTCTCGACGAGGCATTCATTTGGAATGCCAAGTCATTTTGTCAGATTTTTTCTGACACTGACCTACCTGATGTCATTCACAATCGAGATTGGGAGTCACTGTGTGACGTCCCAGTCACATGTCCATCCATTCTAATCCAGGAGTTTTACTCCAACATACATGGATTTGATCGTTCAGTACCTTATTTTATCACTCGCGTTCGAGGTACGCGCATTATTGTCACGCCGGAGTTGGTATTCGATGTGCTCCATGTCTCGAAGGTAGACTTTCCTGACTATCCCAATTGTGAGTGTCTAAGGATCGTGTCCATGGATAAGCTCAAATCTGCATTTTGTGAGCGTCCCTCTGAGTGGGGTGATCGCCAGTTCACTTACTGTTCGGGCATTGCAAAAGACCCTCAGTTTTTGAACGTGGTTATAACCTTTGTACTCCATCCTCTTTCTCACTATAACTCTATCATAGAGCCTCATGCTCGATTTTTATTGTCCCTTCTTGATCATCTCACTATAGATTTCCCTTCTCATTTCATTCTTTCTATATTAGCTGTTCATCAAGATTCGACGTCCTGTGATAAGCTCATCTTTCCATCCTCTATCACGAGGATCTTACGCCATTATTCTATTCTCTTTCCAGCGTTCGACCCTTTTTTCTTTCATGTGTGCCATAGATAACGTTATCGCTAAAAGTAGTGAGGCGTAGTTTCGGTCGCGACAAACTGGGTCAGCCACTGCTCCCACTCATTCGGCTCCATCCCGATCTGCTCCCTCCTCTTCTATAGGTGTTGTGAGTCTCGGAGACATCATGGTGCAACTTCAACGCATGTGTTAGGGACATATTTTTATGTAATTGGCATATCCTTTGACAAAACGCACTTTACTTGTATTTGGATAAATCTAAGTAGGTTCAAGATGATCATTACAAGTGGTTAAATTGAAGACATGAAGATTACTCAAGAACTGCTCAAGAAAAGTGCAGACTGCAGGTCTCGATACCTCCTCGACAGAATCTCGATCTGTCGAGATTCATTAAATCTCGACAGATGTCTCGATCTATCGAGCTTATGGGAGTCAAATTATAGCCAGCAATGTTTTTACTCTAAAAGGCTAATTGTTTATGGGTTTGTATAATTCTTATTGGACTAGGAAAGCCCAAGGTTTGTGTAAACCTATTTGGAATAGGAGAGCCCATTAAGCTCCTATTTAAAGGAGACGGAAAAAGAAAAACCACAAAAAACCCTAGAGAGCTTCATAAGGTTTTCTTTTTGAAACCCTGGCCTCCTCCTACAGAAGAAAGAGTTCTTGCTGCATTTCTTGTACACCTTTGGGTTTTGTAACCAAGCAAAGTCTCTTACACCAACATTGAAGATTTTATTAGTGTTTCTATGTGAAGCTGCTGCAAATCAACTACAACAATCAAAGGGTTGCTGTAGAGTTAGTCACATACTGGAATTCGTGCAAAGGAGTAGCCACGTACTGAGATCCGCACATCAAATTGGTTAGTCACGTACTGGGAGCCGTGCATCAAAAGGAGAAACTGTCACTACAGAACAAGTCCAATTGGGTATTGGGATAAGGGTTCAACTATAGGTTGGTAAGGTACTGGGATTCCTTTACTTGTAACCGTTTGTTGTAATAACAGTGGAGTTTCGGGAGTGGTGACCTTAAATCACTCGGTGGGGTTTTTGCCGTACAGGTTTTCCCCATTCGTAAACAAATCACCGTGTCAATTTTATTTCCGCTGCATACTTTAGTTTATTGTGATTTGTTTGTGCTACCACATAATTTGCATGTTAACTTGATTAATTAAAAACTTAGCTAATTAATTAATTTAATTCATCACAAGGGGTCTACGCATTTGTGGCCTATCAAGTGGTATTAGAGCAGGCACACTCTGATTAGGGTTTAATCTTTGATGTGTGATCCATTGACCCCTGTTGTCATGGAAACTCTTGATTGTTTTGATTTGCATGATCTTATGTTGAATGATGATGATTTTCAAGATGCCTATTGCAAGCTTTATAATATTTGTATGAAATCTCTTGAATGTTCTACAAAATTAAAAGCTAATTTTAAAAAGGTCAAACTTGAAAGAAATGATTTGATTGCAAAATTGGATGAAGCCAATAATTTGAATGAGCATTTTAAAAATTAAATTTCAGCTCAAGTGGATAAAATTAAGAGTTTAGAAGAGCAACTAGTTGAATTTAAAACTGAAGTTGAAAAATTAACTAGTACCAAACTTGTTGTTGAGCCTAACTCAAAAGAAAAAGATTTTTATATTCCCCCATTTAAAAGGAATAATGAAGAATTGAAGGCTAATATTGCTAGGATAGACAAAGATAAACTATTTGATGTTAAAGCTGAAATTTCTAAACCTATGTCTAAAACTCCTCCTAAGTTGAATAAAAATTATGAATTTGTCCCTACTTGTCATCATTGTCATATTGTTGGTTATATTAGGCCAAATTGTCCTAAGTTGAGGTCTCTGTCAACCTTTAAGGTTAGACCTCCTTCTGGAAAGCCAAGTAGCTCTAAAACTGCTCATGTTTGTCACCATTGTGGTGTTTCTGGACACATTCGTCCTAATTGCTTTAAGTTGTATCCTCATAAGCAATTTTCCAAACAGTCACAGGTTTTCTCTCAATGACCTACACCTTTTTTTGGAGAGTTATTAAAAGTCTTGAGCTTTTTAACTCAATTTCAGGAGAATTTTAATTCTTCTATGTCCTTTAGTAGTTATACTAGGACGTGTCTTTTCATCTTCACGGCCAAAGACTCATGCTGTGTGGCTGAGAAAGAAGCCTAAGACTTAATTGTTTTTCTGTTTGTCCTCTGCTTTAATTCTTTCTATCCAAAGTAGGACTCTCTTTGCTTGATTTCTTATCTGCTTTTGGAATCATGCTATCATGCATTTGCATCCTTCTATCATGTTTTCATGCTTTTGCATCTTTCTTTCATACTTTCATGATTGTTTGTCTATTTTTGTTTGGTTGTTTAGTTTTTATTTTCTTTTGTTTTGTTTTCAAAATAAATAAATAAAAAAAGGAAAAATTAGAAAAATATAAAAACAGTGTGTTTGTGTACATTGGTTCTTGTGAACCTTAAAATGGCCATTGAAATAGAGTTTTCTAAACTTTGTATCTCTTGTAGCTTAGATGAGCATCCTTTTGCACAACTAAGCAAGTGAGCTTTGTGGCTCTTCGTTTGTGATGAGTAAGGTTAAGTATTCTCTTGTACTTAACACTCGTATCACTCTTTTTGACGGGTAGGACTAGAAAATCTTAAGAGAAAGGCATAAATAACCATCTCACCACTGTTACCTGCCACTCATGAAATGACATCTATATGCTTCGGCATAGCAAAAGTACAATGTCAAAAAGCTTAACATAATTGAATATTTCTTTTCTCTCTTATATGCCCATGCATGATATGCTTAATAAAAGAAAATATGCAAAGAAATAAAAGCAAAAAGAACAAAATGCTTTAAAATATGATTGCAAGCGTGTTTTCTAGGAGATGTGGGACTTATAGGATGTACCTCGAAGGTAATAGTCTCCATCAAACAGTTGTGAGTTAAAGTGATTTTTTCATATCTCAAATCGTCATAACTTTGAGACATTTATACAATCTTGCAATATTTTTCACACACAACACGCAATATTCTTTACTATTCTTAATACATGTGCAGGTACAATGTGATTTGGCCATCACAAGGTTTTCATGCGTTAATGTATGCTCACTAAACTGTTTTGACTTATTTTTTGAAATATAAAATTGGTTAGGCTTGTTTAGTGTGTGTGTGTGTGTGTGTGTGTGTGTTTTGGGATCTATGTGCTTAAAATTGTTGTTGAGAGATGATTTTGAGAGCTTAATATGTTGCTTGGGTCATTGGTTGAGTTGCATGCATGATTGCATTCATGTTTGTGTTTTTCTCCTCTTGAAAAACTACTTTTTAAAGCAAGCTCGACACCTCCTCGATACCTGGCTATCTGTCGAGCTTCTCATCTTTTTCTTATCGCAATTTCGACAGCTTCTCGACACCTAGTGAATCGATCGAGAAACTTTCTATCCTCTCGATAGCTTCTCAACAGCTGGTGGATCGATCGAGACTCTTTTGGTGTTTGATCTTCCTTTCTCGACACCTTTTCTCGCTAGCTTCTCGACACCTCCCGATCAATCGAAATACCCTTGCATGCATTTCTTTTTTTCTTTGTTTTGCATGCTTCTCTTATCTTTTCATCCATAGCATCTTGTTTCAATACATTCATGCATTTTTATGGATTCTTTGCGCCCCCTTGATCATCTTTATGTTTCTTGAGTAAAGCTTTATAGCTTCTTATACCCCCTATCAATCGTGACAAAAAGGGGGAGAAACTAGAGAATTTGTGGTTTCTTTCTTTAAGATTCTACAAGTTAGGGGGAGAAATACATGCCCTTGTAAAGGAGAGTTATGTTTCATCTTGTTAGGGGGAGCGTCTATCTCCTTGTTCATGTACCTAAGTCTTGTGACCATTTTTACATACATGATGCCTATCAAGTGGTATATGTGATAATATATGTGTTTCACTCTTTATCTCACATGTGTTTTTTCTTTTCTCTATTTATACACATGTTTATTGTTTATTCAACTTGTCATTGTTTTCCACATGGTACCTTGATGTGTTTTGTTTAGTGCCTTTCGGGAAAAACAAGTTAAAGCCAAGTCAAGATTCCAAACCTTCTTCTTGCATCAACTTCCAATGTTCAAATCTTTTAGACTAGGCTTATTTATTCTTAAGTAGAATGTATTCTAGGACATTCAATGTACTCTTGTGGTTTTGTCACAGATTACCAAAGAAGGAGATTGTTGGGGACATATTTTTATGTAATTGGCATATCCTTTAACACACTTTACTTGTATTTGGGTAAATCTAAGTAGGTCAAGATGATCATTACAAGTGGTTAAATTAAAAACATGAAGATTACTCAAGAACTGCTCAAGAAAAGGGGTCGATACCTCCTCGACAAAATCTCGATCTGTCAAAATTCATTAAATCTTGACAGATGTCTCGATCTATCGAGGTTACGGGAGTCGGATTATAACCAGCAACATTTTTACTCTAAAAGGCTAATTGTTTATGGGTTTGTATAATTCTTATTAGACTAAGAAAGCCCAAGGTTTGTGTAAACCTATTTATAATAGGAGAGCCCATTAAACTCCTATTTAAAGGAGGTGGAAAAAGAAAAACCAAAAAAACCCTAGAGAGCTTCATAAAATTTTCTTTTTGAAACCCTAGCCTCCTCCTACAGAAGAAAGAGTTCTTACTGCGTTTCTTATACGCTTTTGGGTTTTGTAACTAAGCAAAGTCTCTTGTACCAATATTGAAGATCTTATTAGTGTTTCTATGGAAGCTACTGCAAATCAACTACAACAATCAAAGGGTTACTGTGGAGTTAGTCACGTACTGGGATTCGTGCAAAGGAGTAAGCCACGTACTAGGATCCGCGCATCAAATTGGTTAGTCACGTACTGGGAGCCGTGCATCAAAAGGAGAAACTGTCACTATAGAACAAGTCCAATTGGGTATTGGGGTAAGGGTTCAACTGTAGGTTGGTAAGGTACTGGGATTCCTTTACTTGTAACTGCTTGTTGTGATAATAGTGGAGTTTCGGGAGTAGTGACCTTAAATCACTCGGTGGGGTTTTTGCGTATAGATTTTCCCTATTTGTAAACAAATCACCATATCAATTTTATTTCCACTGCATACTTTAGTTTATTGGTGATTTGTTTGTACTACCACGTAATTTGTATGTTAACTTGATTAATTAAAAACTTGGCTAATTAATCAATTTAATTCATCACAAGGGGTCTACGCATTTGTGGCCTATTAGCATGGATGCTTGCCTTGATACACTCTCTACTGAGCTGTATTTGGGTGAACATTCGTGTTTGTCGTATTGCACGGAAGCAAGCGGTCATGGATGGCTTCACTCTTTAGGCTTCTACTCCACCTCCTCTAGTGGGTTCTGCTTCTAAGGCTGATGATGATGATGGTGGTGGTGATGATGATGATGGAGATGGAGATGGAGATGGAGATGTCTACTTGACACTCTTACCCTTTGTCACTCGTGACAAAAAGCGGAAGTTTTTTTGCTATGAGAGTAGTCATTCTTAGAAGGAGAGTTAGTATAGGACCATTTTGTTAGGGGGAGCGTTGATATCTTGAGGGATGTAGTAAGGATTTCTTGTATCTTTCTTTTAGAGATGCATTATTCTTGTACCTTAGGTCTTGTGACCATTTTTTTTACATACATTGTACTTATTATCTTTATATGTTGATGTATCTTTCTTTCACCTACCCTTACATGTGTTATTTCTTTTCTCTCTCTATGCACATGCTTTATATTATTTGTGTGCAATCTATTATTTCTGCTTTACACAAAGATATCTTGATGTGTTTTGTTTAAAGTATTTCAAAAATACAGGTTGTCAAACCTACTTGTCATAAACTCTATTCTTGCAAAGTTTTATAAGATTTTGTGTTAGGATAGGTTTTATTGTACTTAACAAGTGAGTATGAGTTGAGTGTTTTATAACTTCTCTCATATGTTCATTTGTTTGTTGTGGTTTGTCACAGATTGCTAAAGGGGGAGATTATTAGGACATATGTGTTTCACTTGTTAGGAACATATGTCATTATTTTATGTAATTGGCTAATCCTTTGACAAAATGCACTTTGCTTGTATTTGGGTAGATCTAGGATGTTTTTAATACTTCAAGAAACAATGTTTCAAGATTAAGTGTTAAAGCCATACAAGTCTGTCCAAGAAACAAGCTGAAGTAGTGCCTGTCATTAAAGCTCAATAGCTAGCATATATTGAGCTTAAGAAGCTGTTCCAGCCCTGTGGCTCGACAGCTGCTCAACAGCTTTTTATCTGTCGAGGTTTAAGAAAAGTAGAAATTTTGGTCTGTTTTCTTCCAATCCATGGATTTGTCTTTGGGCCTTCTTTTCTCATAACCCTAGACATATGAAAGGATTCTTTTAAGGGCCGTCAAAGAGAACACAAGTTGCACAAGTACTGAGCAGAAGTCTGTTCAAGCAATTTGTGGTCGAAGACAAAGCTTGCCCTAGTTCATCTCTATTGTGAAGAAGCTGCTGTGTTTGTACACCATAGGGTTTTGTAATCGAGCATCTTCTTGATCTTCATCGTGTGAATGAACTGAAGAATTTTGCAGCTAACATCTTTCTCAAGTTGGTGATTGAAGTTGCGTATTAGGATCCGTACAATTGGTTAGTCACGTACTGAAAGCCGTGCATCAAAAGAAGAGATTGTTACTACAGAACAAGTCCAACTGGGTATTGGGGTAAGGGTTCAACTGTAGGTTGGTAGAAGGTGCTAGGATTCCTTCACTTGTAACCATTTTTGACAGGCCACAAATGCGTTGACCCCTTGTGATAACTTAGATTAATTAATTAGCCCAGTTCTTAATTAATCAAATTAACATGCAATATCACGTGGCAGCACAAACAAATCACCAAACTAAGTTAAGCAACGAAAAATAAATAACACGGTGATTTGTTCATGAATGGGGAAAACCCTTATGGCAAAAACCCCACCGGGTGATTTAAGGTCACCACTCTTGAAACTCCACTATTATCACAACAAGCAGTTACAAGTAAGGAATCCCAAGTACCTCACCAACCTATAGTTGAACACTTACCCCAATACCCAATTGGACTTGTTCTGTAGTGACAGTTTCTCCTTTCAATGCACGACTCCCAAGTACGTGACTAACCAGATGCGCGGATCCCAGTACGCGACTTCAAATACCAACTAGAGAGAGAGAGAGTTAGCTGCAAAGTTCTTCAAATCATCAGAGATGAACTAGGGCACGAACTTTGTCTTTCTGATCACAAATTGTATGAACAACAAGTTCTCAAAGAATGTGCAACTTGTATCTTCTGCTTCCTTGCTTGACGGCCCTTAAAATAATCCTTTTATATGTCTAGGGTTAGGAGAAAAGAAGTCCCAAAGACACACTCACGGATTAGACTTGAAACAGACCTGGAAATCTGTTTTCTTTAATTCTCGACAGATAGAGGTGTCGAGAGGTGTCGAGAAGCTGTCGAGGCTCGAGCAAAACAGCTTCTTTAAAGCTCGATAGATGCATCTGTCGAGGTATGTGTCGAGCTTTAAAAACTTGCACTTCCTAGCTTGTTTCTTGGACAGACTTTGACGGCTTCAACACTTAACCTTGAACCACTGTTTCTTGAAGTGTTAAACTCATCCTAAATCTACCCAATTACAAGTAAAGTGTGTTTTGTCTAAGGATAAGCCAATTACATAAAATAGTGACATATGTTCACAGACTTGAACTACATATGTCCTAACAATCTCCCCCTTTGGCAATCCGTGACAAAACCACAACATACAAATGAAGATATGAGAGAAGTCATAAATCACTCAACTCATATTCACTTGTTACATACAGTAAAATCTATCCTAACACAAACTCTTGAAAAACTTTGCAAGAAGAGAGTTCATGGCAAGAAGACTTTGACAACCTGTATTTCTAAAACACTTATAAACAAAACACATCAAGGCATCTTTGTGTGAAACAGAAATAATAGATTGCATACAAGTAAAGAAACATGTGTATAAAGACAGAAAAGAAACAACACATGTAAAGGTAGGTGAAAGAACAACATACATCATCATATATAAGAAGAGAATAAATACAATGTATGTCAACACATGATCAAAGTATCTCTAAACAGATGAGAAAAGAAAAAAAATACATATGATCACCTCACTACATCCCTCAATCCACACTCCCCCTAACAAAAATGTCCTATGCTAACACTCCCCCTAGGTATGACTACTCTCATACAAAACTACTCCCCCTTTTTGTCACGAGTGACAAAAGGTAGAGTGTCAAGTAGACATCTCATCCAAAGAGCTCACATCTCCATCATCATCATCGTCGGAAGCATCATCATCATCGCCATCATCATCAGCCTCGGTCTCAGTCGACACATGAGGTGGCGGAGGAGAAGCCTCTGGAGCAAAGCCGCCCATGGTCGCTTGTCGCCTGGCGATGCGACCAATACGGACGTTCACCTGATACAACTCTGTGGAGAGTGTATCTAGGCGAGCATCCATGCGCTGTAGCTGCGCCATGATGTCTCCTAACATGACGTCGCTCGAGGAGGAAGAAGCAGACGCACGAGCTGATCTGGAGGTGGCCGGACGAGTGGAAGGAGTGGCACCATCTGTCTGTCGCGATCGGAACTGTGCCTCGCTACGTTTTACAGTAGCGGCGTCTATGGCAGACATGACGTGGTAAGGATCAGACGAGGGGAAAGGGATGGAAAAACGGCTCAGGATCCTCGTGATAGCGGAAGGGAAAATGAGCTTATCACGGGTGGCCGTATCTCTATAGACATCGATAATGGAAAAGATGAAGTGTGAAGGAAAATCTATAGAGAGATCCTCAAGGAGGGACAGCAAAAATCGAGCACGAGGCTCTATGATAGAGTTATAGTGAGAAAGTGGGTGCAAAACAAAAGTCATCACCATGTTAAGAAAGCGAGGACCTTTAGCAAAAAGTCGACATGGTGTGTACATATGATCTCCCCAAGAGGACGGACGCTCACAGAACGCCGAGATCATCTCGTCTTTGGACACAGTCCAGAGACGCTCACAGCTAGGGTAATCAGGATGATCCACCCTAGGGACATGGAGAACCTCAGAGACTAACTCTGGGGTGACACAAAAGCGCGTACCTCGGACGCAAGAGTAAAAATGAGGTACTGAAGAATCTATCCCTTGGATGTTGGAGTAAAACTCCTGTATCAACACGAGAGGACAGGTGACCGGGACGTCACACAGTGACTCCCAACCCCGAGTGTGAATGACATCGGGAAGGTCGGTGTCGGCAAAGTCTGTCGGGACTACGTGGTGTTCCGAATGAACACCGCGTTTAGAAAAGTTCTCCGAGAAGTCCTTATGGGCTTTCTCATCACGGAACCGGACAGAAAGAGGGGTAGAATCAGAGGAAGACTGTCCCTTAGAACGCAAAGGGTTCTGGGACGGAGTGGATTTACGCTTAGGTGCCATAAACACAGCTAACGCAACCATAGAGAGGGGGAAAGAAAGAAAACACACAGAAAAGTCCCAAACAGTTCAATATTGGCAGAATAATATTGAAATGAAAAGAACGTATGCATGGAGAATGCATGAACATGTGACATGCAACATAAAAACATCATGGGCTCAGCCCAATCCAAACCTAACAGCACACAATCGATAGGCACACATCTAAATGCATGAAAATACAATTAGAATGCTAATGTGATGCAATGCATGTGATTTTGAAGATCAAGACTATCAAACCAACCCAAGAATTTCATGAAAACCCCAACAATTTTGAAAACCCCTAAAAATTTTCAAAAACATAAAACCTAGGGTTTTAAAACAATGAAATGCATGAATATGAGGGATAAGACGCTTACCAAGAGATGAAAATCGCAAAGAACACTTGAAAACGCCTTGGGAAGAGGTTTGGAGGGAAAAAGAGAAAATTTGAGTGAGAGAACAGAGGTTTCGAGCGAGAGAGATCGAGCAAATGAGAAGAGAAATCGCGAAAACTCAATTTATAGCCTCTCAGTAAATCTCGACAGATGATGCTATCGGGAGGTGTCGAGCATGCTGTCGAGGTCATGTGTCGAGAAATACACATGGACAGATAAGTCTATTGAGGTCAGGTATCGAGGAAGAAGAAGTAAACAAGAAATAACCTCGATCGATCCAGCAGCTATCGAGAAGCTATCGAGCAAACAGAAAGTTTCTCGATCGATCCAGCAGGTGTCGAGGTATCTGTCGAGACTGTGATAAGAAAGAGTCTAAGGAGCTCGACAGATAGCTCATGTGTCGAGAGGTATCGAGGAGGTGTCGAGATGCCTTTAAAAGCAATTTTTCAAAAGAGGAAAAATACAGGCATGAATGCAATCATGCATGCAACTCAACCAAAGATACAATCAACACATTAAGCTCTCAAAATCATCTCTCAACAAGAAAATTGATGCACATGTATCTCAAAACACGCACACACACACTAAACAAGTCTAACCAATTTTATATTTCAAAAACAAGTTAAGACAGTTTAGTGAGCATACATTAAAGCATGTAAACCTTGTGATAGCCAAATCACATTGTACCTGCACATGTATCAAGAATAGCAAAGAGTATTGCGTGTCGTGTGTGAAAACATCGCAAGATTGCATAAGTGTCTCAATGTTATGACGATTTGAGATATGAGAAAATCACTTTAACTCACACACAATCATAACCGTTTGATGGGGACTATCACCTTCGAGGTACATCCTATAACTCCCACATCTCCTAGAAAACACGCTTGCAACCATATTTTAAAGCATTTTTAATCTTTTTGCTTTTTTTTTATTTCTTTGCATATTTTCTTTTAACAAGCATATCATGCATGGGCATACAAGAGAAAGAAAAGAAATACCCAATGATGTTAAGCTTTTGACACTGCACTTTTGCTATGCTGAAGCATACAGGTGTCATTAACATTGCACTTTTGCTATGTCGAAGCATACAGATGTCATATTATGATTGGAGAGTAACAGTGGTGAGATGGTTATTTATGCCTTTCTCTTAGGATTTTCTAGTTCAACCCGTCAAAAAGAGTGATATGAGTGTTAAGAAGAAGAGATCACTTAACCTTACTCATCACAAACAAAGAGCTATAAAGCTCACTCGCTTAGTTGTGCAGAAGAATGCTCATCTAAGCTATAAGTGATACAAAATTTAGAAAACTCTGTTTCAATGGCCATATCAAATGTTCACATGAACTAATGCATACTAACTCACACTGTTTTTGTATTTTTCGATTTTTCAATTTTTTTTTTATTTTTTTTATTAGAGAAGCAAAAAATAAAACATAAAACCGAAAACACACAAACAAAAACATGTAAAGCAAAACAATGCATAAAACTAGACTGACTCAAAACAGTAAAGAAACACACAAGTGATGCAACAGACAAAAAAAGGAGAGAAGAAGAAGTGACTGAAATCACTTAGATCCCTTTGCCTTCCACACCTTGGAAGAACCTTTCCTATTGGTCGACTCTTGAACCGGCGATGAGGGAGAAGAGTTTAGCCCATTCAAGTTCGAAAGGAACATGAGAGATTTAAGAATGTCTCCAAGAGGAGCGAGAGAAGACTGAAGCTGATTCTGGCTCCCAGATGCTATTGTGCCATTACTTTGTTGAGTGGCACGCCACTTGTAGCAATTAGGTCTTGTGTGACCGGCAACACCACAATGATAACAGAGATGCGGTTTCTTCTGTTTGGCCTTTTGAGTGTTAGTCTTCTTAGTCCTAGGATTTCTAGATTCCCTTTTCTCAATTTTAGGGGGTGCTCCTAGGATGGACTTGCCCTCGTCTACGTTCTCACTAGCTAAATCAGTTTTAACATTATTCTCCTCAGTTTTAATGTTATTAGCAGGTGGAACAAAAACTGTAGTACTAGCAGAAGGAGTATTAGAGATAGAGAATTCCCCAATCCAGTACGATCTGAAGAAGATCTCTGAGCTTCTAGCATCTTGTCCAGCTTAGCGCTTGACGTCCTCTCCAGTTATGCTCTGACTTGAAACAGCTCCGCTTCAAGCTTCTTGGTCCTCTCAACCAAGAAATTGTTTTCGAACCTCAGTGCTCCAATGGTTTGATTCGCTTCATCGACCTTTGTGGACAGCTCCTCACGGTTGAGTTCCTCATCACTAAGCTTCTTGGTGGCCAGCCTATAGAGTTTCTTATGCTTCTCAGAAAGCTTGTAGAGCTTCTCATAGGCGGTATGAATATCATCTTGATCATCCATAATTTCACACTTGGAATCCACCAATTATTCTTCTTCATCCACTTTTTCAGTAACCCCATCAGTAGGATTAACAGTGGCAGTGAAGGCATTCAAGATTCCGTCGTCTTCATCCTCGGAATCGTCCTCGGGCTCTGTGTCGCTTAAGGTAACAGCAAGTGCCTTGCTCTTCCCTATGCTCTTGAGGTACGTAGGACACTCTTGTTTCATGTGTCCGAAGCCTTGACACCCAAAACATTTTGGCCCAGCAGGAACAGTGTACTGACCGCCATCCTTGACATCCTTCTTCCCTTTATCTGAATTCTTGAATTGTGAAGAATTGGATTGTCTACGGT
The DNA here is from genome assembly GCA_032878915.1 of Castanopsis chinensis. Taxonomy (NCBI): domain Eukaryota; kingdom Viridiplantae; phylum Streptophyta; class Magnoliopsida; order Fagales; family Fagaceae; genus Castanopsis; species Castanopsis chinensis. Next base: position 3,949,353 of record JAVQMG010000115.1, on the reverse strand, counting down.
CTTTGTTGAAGCCCTTTCCGTTGGCATTCTTCATAAACTTCTTGAATTGCCTTGTGATGTAGGACTTCATCTTGGAATCTTCATCATCTGACGAGTCATCCGTATCACTGCTCTTGGCCTTTAGTGCCAAACTCTTGCCCTTGCTTGACTTGCCTAACCTAGTTAGCCCTAACTCATAGGTTTGCAAGTTTCCGACCAGCTCAGTCAAAGGAATTCTGTCAATATCCTTCGACTCTTCGATCGCCGTGATCTTAGCATGGAATCTTTCGGGCAGCGATCTGAGCACCTTCCTTACTATCTTGGGTTCAGGGATGGTTTCCCCAAGATTAAAGGCTGAGTTTACTATGTCCTTGAGCTTGGCATAGAACTCATCAAATGACTCATCCTCTTCCATCTTAATTTCTTCAAAGCGTGTGATGAGCCTTTGCAGCTTTGAATCTTTGACAGCCTTGGTGCCCTTATAGGTTGTCTGGAGGATGGTCCATGCTTCCTTAGCAGTTTCAGTTGAGGAAATTTTCTTGAACTCCTCATTTGTGACTGCACTGAATAGGGCATTCAATGCTCTGCTATTGAATTAGCCGCCTTGATCTTAGCATCATCCCAGTCGGCCAGCGCTTCTGTAGGCTTAATCCAGCCTATCTCCATAGCTTGCCACACTTTCTCATCTAAAGACTGCAAGAAAGCTCTCATACGTACTTTCCAGTATGCATAGTTAGTGCTATCAAATAAAGGATGTATAATAAGAGATTGTCCTCTATCCATGACAGCAGGGGTCAAATGGATCACACACAGAAGATTAAACCCTAATCAGAGTGTGCTTGCTCTGATACCACTTGACAGGCCACAAATGCGTTGACCCCTTGTGATAACTTAGATTAATTAATTAGCCCAGTTCTTAATTAATCAAATTAACATGCAATATCACGTGGCAGCACAAACAAATCACCAAACTAAGTTAAGCAGCGGAAAATAAATAACAGGGTGATTTGTTCACGAATGGGGAAAACCCTTACGGCAAAAACCCCACCGGGTGATTTAAGGTCACCACTCCCGAAACTCCACTATTATCACAACAAGCAGTTACAAGTAAGGAATCCCAAGTACCTCACCAACTTACAGTTGAACTCTTACCCCAATACTCAATTGGACTTGTTCTATAGTGACAGTTTCTCCTTTCAATGCACGGCTCCCAAGTACGTGACTAACCAGATGCGCGGATCCCAGTACGCGACTTCAAATACCAACTAGAGAGAGAGAGTTGGCTGCAAAGTTCTTCAAATCATCAGAGATGAACTAGGGCACGAACTTTGTCTTTCTGATCACAAATTGCATGAACAACAAGTTCTCAAAGAATGTGCAACTTGTATCTTCTGCTTCCTTGCTTGACGGCCCTTAAAATAATCCTTTTATATGTCTAGGGTTAGGAGAAAAGAAGTCCCAAAGACACACTCACGGATTAGACTTGAAACAGACCTAGAAATCTGTTTTCTTTAATTCTCGACAGATAGAGGTGTCGAGAGGTGTCGAGAAGCTGTCAAGGCTCGGGCAAAACAGCTTCTTTAAAGATCGATAGATGCATCTGTCGAGGTATGTGTCGAGCTTTAAAAACTTGCACTTCCTAGCTTGTTTCTTGGACAGACTTTGACGGCTTCAACACTTAACCTTGAACCACTGTTTCTTGAAGTGTTAAACTCATCCTAAATCTACCCAATTACAAGTAAAGTGCATTTTGTCTAAGGATAAGCCAATTACATAAAATAGTGACATATGTTCACAGACTTGAACTACATATGTCCTAACAATTTTGATAGGAGTGGATTCTTAGGAGTGGTGACTTTAAAATCACCCGGTGGGATTTTTACCTTGGAGGTTTTTTCCATTTGTAAACAAATCATCATGTCAAATTTATATTTCGCTGCACTTTAGTTTATTGGTGATTTATTTGTGCTATCACGTGTTTGCATGTTAAATTGATTAATTAATTAAATTTAGCTAATTAATCAACTTAATTCATCACAAGTGTTAGGACATATGTGATTCATCTTCTTTCAAACATATGTCATTATTTTATGTAATTAGCTTATCCTTTGACAAAACGCACTTTACTTGTACTTGGGTAGAATTAGGATGTGTTTAACGCTTCAAGAAATTGTGTTTCAAGATCAAGTGTTGAAGTCATCAAATCTGTCCAAGAAACAAGCTGGAAAGTGCAAGTTACTAAAGCTCGGCACCTAGTCTCGACACATGCATCTATCGAGCTTTCGAAGTTATTTATGCCCAGAGGCTCGACAGCTCCGTGACAGATCCTCGACACCTCTATCTGTCGAGATTTATGGAAAACAAATTCTAATTTTTGTTTTGATTCCAATCCGTAAGTATGTCTTTGGGACTTCTTTTCTCCTAACCCTAGACATATAAAAGGATTATTTTAAGGGCCGTCGAAGGATGCACAAGTACACAAGTTGCACAAGTATTGAAAAATCCTTGTTCAAGCTATTTGTGATCTGAGACAAAGTTCATGCCCTAGTTCATCTCTCTTGTGAAGAAGTTGTTGTGTAATGTGCACCGTAGGGTTTTGTAACCAAGCACCTTCTTGATCTTCATCGTGTGGATGAATTGAAGAACTTTGCAGCCAACAACTCTCTCTCTAGTTGGTGAATTGAAGTCGCGTTCTAGGATCCGCACAATTGGTTAGTCATGTATTGGGAGCCGTGCATCAAAATGAGAAACTGTCACTACAGAACAAGTCCAATTGGGTATTAGGGTAAGGGTTCAACTGTAGGTTGGTAAGGTACTGGGATTCCTTTACTTGCAACCGCTTGTTGTGATAATAGTGGAGTTTCGGGAGTGGTGACCTTAAATCACCCAGTGGGGTTTTTGCCATTAGGTTTTCCCCATTCGTAAACAAATTATCATGTTATTTATTTTCCGCTACATACTTTAGATTATTGGTGATTTGTTTGTGCTGCCACGTAAATTTGCATGTTAACTTAATTAATTAAAAAACTTAGCTAATTAATCAACTTAATTAATCACAAAGGGTTAACACTTTTGTGGCCTATCAACAAGGGGTCAATACATCTTTGGCATATCAAATCCTACCAATTGAGGCCCCAAACAAGTATTAGTTTTCCCCCACCCCCTAGTTCCCTAGCATATCCCATGGTTTTCTCTCTGTCAATTTTCCTCTCTTATTCTCTCTTCTTCTTTCTGAAATGTCTCACCACTTTTCCTCTGGCTTCTACATCTTCTTATAGTCCTTTGTTAGTAGGGTGGCTATCATTACCTTCCCCACTTACTCATACATTTGGATGCCCACCAAAATCCCAAGCGATCCTTATGAATTCAGAGGATTCCCTTGGAACTTGGTCCAGATGCCGAACAGTTTTCGAGAGTGGATCCCTTCCAGAACCATTAGTTCTTAGTGACCAATTTGATTGGGGCTATTCATAAATTTCCTTTCTGGTCGGCTTCCACCCCGCCACCCTCTTAAGAACTCCTCTGGTATTGTCACCCTAATCCCTAGTATACAATTAGAGATTGGGTCCATTGTAATAAAGATCGGGGTTATCTCCCATATATATCGGGCTTACATCGCCTAATGAGCCTTGGGCTTCATATTGGGCTTTATCTAGGTGGGTGTACATGGTTCCCCGAGCCCAGCTAACCCATAGTCTCTGTATCCATATGTAGCCTTTAAAATAAGCCTTATATATATTTAGGATTATGAGAAAAGAAACCCCAAAAAAGTATACATGATTGGGCCAAATTTCATATCTGAAAATTCTGAAATAGTAATTCTCGATAGATCGAGGTGCTGTTAAGCTATCTATCGAGCATCACATTAAGTCCGATAGTAGGCATCTATCGAGCTATCTGTCGAGACTTAATGAACAGCTTTTCTTCACTTGTTTCTTGGACCAATCTTCATGTCTTTAATACTTGACTTGAACAACATGTTTTTTGAAGTGCTAAACCCATCTTAGATTTATCCAATTACAAGTGCATTTTGTCAAAGCTTAGCCAATTACAAAAAATATGACCCTAACAAATGGCATTGTTGTCGTTTCTGGTTTCGTCCTGTCTCTTTCAAGTTTTAAGTACTCTGTCTATGCATTTGTGCATGTGTTTACAGGAAGAAAATTTTTGTTTAACTCTGTATTAATCGCTTCCAGCTTGAAATATATCCCCTTTCATTTCCTTAGTCAATCAAATGTATTTTTTTCTCTGCATTCAATGGTTCCAAATTGTAGTGCAAATAGCACCCTAGGACTTAAATCAATAACAATAAATAAGCAAAAATTAAATAACAAGCAGAAATTAAATAACAAGCACACACAAAGAACACAAGAGTTTACGTGGTTCGGCAAACTGCCTACCTCCACAGCAACGACAAAAAAAATTTCATTATAAAAATAGAGAGATACAATAGTGCATAAGAAAACTCTCAATAAAGGAAAAAACACACACACACACACACAAATCCCAATTACACCATTGCTCTCTCTCTCACAAGAAAATAACTAGATTAAAGAAACCACAACCTTTTCTTTTTCTCTAATGCAGCAGTACTTCTCTTCTTATTTTTCTTCTTATACAGCACTAAGTCTTTTGGAATTCATCTCTTATCAATTTACTTTGCCACACCTAATCACATATATATTGATATGTATGTTAAGTTAGCTAGATGAGATTCCTATTACAATTGGAATTCTATCATCTTAAGTTGACTTGGGCTTGGCAATACAAGCCACACAGGCCCAACATCAAAAATCTCCACCTTGGCTTGAATTGATCAAGCTAAACGAGTAAACTCCTTCATCACCTCCACCTTAGCCCTTAAGGGCTTACAAACTGCAGACACCAACCAAGTCCAACTTGTCTATTTTAATCAGGATTTGTCAACATATCTAAGGTATTTTCTTCCTCTCTCTGTGAGTAATCCTTAGCCATTAACTATGCCTTGAATTTTTCACCTTCATTTTCTAATAATGGTTCTTTCTTGCGGTATACCCACTTGCAACCAATAGCCTCCTTTCTCTTGGGCAGTTTCACTGATTCCCAACTTTTATTCATCTTTAGTGACCCCATCTCTTCTACATCCTTGTAAGACGATGGATTTCCATTGCTAGTTATGAGAGCAAAACTAATCATGTCTTTAAAGCCATATTTCTGCCATGCTTTATGAACCCGCTTCTCTCTATCTTTAGCAATTGAATAAAGCTCTTCTTGTTGCTGTTGTGGATCAATATCATTATCATCACCCTTATCACTAGGTGAACTATTTTCCTCAAACTTCACCTCAACAGTAAATTTCTCTTATGAACTATCATCACATGTCTCTACTTCATTCTGTTTCAACATAAAGGCTTCATCAAATATGACATCTCTACTGGTCACTATTTTCTTTGAGATTGGATCCCAAAGCCTATAGCCTTTAACACCTTTTTCCAAACCAAGAAATATTCATTTCCTTGACTTCAAATCCAAATTAGAATCTCCACTCTGCACATGCACATAAGCTAGACAACCAAACATTTTTAGATTTGAATAATCAACTAGTCTACCTGACCAAACCTCTTCTAGAATCTTGAAATCTATGGCTGATGATGGAAATCTATTGATAGTGAAGCTTGTTATGTTAACTGTCTCTGCCCAAAACACCTTAGGCAACCTTGCATTCAATCTCATGCATCTAGCTCTTTCTGCTAAGGTTTTGTTCATTCTCTCTGCAACCTCATTCTGCTATGGAGTTCCTTTAACTATGAAGTGACAAGTAATACCTTCTAATTCACAAAATCTTATGAATTTTTTATCTCTATACTCTAGTCCATTATCTGTTCTAAGGTATTTTATTTTCCTACCAATCTGATTCTCAACCTGTGTTTTCCACTTTTTAAATATGCCAAATATATTAGCCTTATGCTTCATAAAATAAATCCATACAATGGTCATCAATGAAACTGACCAAATATTGAGCATAGCTATGAGAAGAAATTGATACTGAACCCAAAACATCTGAATGAATGTAGTTAAAAACACTTTTGCTTGTATGAAAGTCTATCTTGAAACTAACTCTATGTTGCTTCCCATACAATACTTGCAAAAGTCCAACTTGCATGTTTTCACCCCCTTCAATAAATTTCTCTTGTTCAACTCTAACATACCACATTCACCAATATTTCCAAATTGCATATGCCATAATTTTGTGTCGTTAGTGTTGAACTCTACCGAAATGGTGACTACAACTCTTTCTACAACTATGTTCCCAATTAATCTGTAAAGCGTGCTTACTTTTTGTCCTTTCATCACCATCAAAGCACCTTGGGTAATTTTCATGATTCCACCCTCTAATGAGTATGAATACCCCAAATCATCCAATACTCCTAAAGAAATTAAATTCTTCCTAAGATCTAGAACATCTCTGACATTACTAAGAACTCTCACAACTCAATCAAATATCTCAATCTTCACAGTATCAATCCCAAAAATCAGGCATGTACATCATTACCCATATGAAACATACCACCGTTGTAAGGCTTATACGTGCAAATAGCTCCTCAAGACTCAAATCAATAACAATAAATAAGCAGAAATTAAATAACAAGCACACACAAAGAACACAAGAATTTACATGGTTCGGTAAACTGCCTACCTCCACAGCGACGACGGAGGTAAAGAGATACAATAATGCACAAGAACAATCTCAATAAAATAAAATAAATAAATAAAAACCCAAATTCCAATTGTACCCTTGCTCTCTCTCTTTCACAAGAAAAACACAAGATTGAAGAACCCACAACCTTTTCTTTTTCCCTGATGCGGTAATACTTCTCTTCTTACTTTTCTGCCTATACGGCATTAGGTTTTTTGGAATTAGTCTCCTATCAAATTACTTTTCCACACCTAATCTCTCACACACACACACACACACACACACACACACACACACACACACACATATATATATATATATATATATTGATATATATAGTTAAGTTAGCTAGATGAGATTTTTATTACAATTAGAATTCTATTAGTTTATGTCGACTTGGACTTGGCAATACAAGCCACACGAGCCTAACATCAACACAAATTAACACGATTTGTATCAGCTCCAAGGAGCATTAACCATTTTCAGGGCATAAACCATTGCCGCTTTATTTTCAAGGGTTTGGCTTACCTCTAGTACTTTTTTTATTGGAATCTCCTTTTGTTTTAATGAGAAACTACCACATCACCCTCTAACTAAATAAAAGGTGGAGATTAAAAACTACTACCACTTGTCATTGTATATTTTAAAAAAAAAAAAAAAAGACCTATCCAATTAAAAAGTACTGGAGGTAAGCCAAACCCGATTATTAACAATCACAATGTAATTGGAAATGCTTCTCACAATTTTGCTGAGTTTTGAATGAAACATTTGAAGTACATTAAAAGCTAAGTATGCAGGTAAGCAAATATCATCAGAAATTAACTAATTTTAACTAACCATCATAGTATCAAAAATAAAAACACCTCAAAGATAGAATTGGTGACCATGTGTGGAGACCAACGCATACCAACTGCTCTTGATTCATGCCACACCATGTAAATCTTCAGAACAAATATAGGTCTTCCATTTTATCCAGCTGTGCATTTACGTATTTTACTTTCAAATAAAATACAACTTACCCACCTATGGTTTTGCCCGAATTTAAGTTCCTTAACTATGATTTGAAATTTAGCACTTTGCCCACCTGAGCTTAACTCTTTTACGCTTCTGTAACCCACCTCTCCATTTACTGTTAGAAAACACATTTTAATTCAAAAACATAAAATAAGATAGATAAAAAAGCTAGGGTTATGAACATTTTGAAATTTCAAAGGTAGAGAAAGAAGCTTGAGTGCATCAAAAGCCCATGATGTATGTGATCATAGTGGATTTCTCTTTGGAATTTGGCGGCCATAGTATGACCTTCTAAAACTAGGACAATTTTGCTCTTTCTTCTCAATTCTTTTCCATATTTAATATCAGGGTTTTTCTTTTTTTTGCTTTTTTTTTTTTCCAATATGAAATCTAGTGGTTTCTTTTTTCCTACATGAATATGGGTTTTCATTGTTTCTTTCTATTTTATATAAAAAAGAAAACTGGGTTTGGTTTAGGAATTGGTCATCTTGGATTAAGAAAATAGAGATAAAATTTTTAAGTTGGGTTGTGTTTTGCTTTTGTAATGAGTTTATTGTTACAAATGAGTACAAAGATGACGGAGTGGAATGTGGCTATTCTATAAACTTGTACTAATTTTTAAGGACATTTTTTATGTAATTGGCTAATCCTTTGACAAAATGCACTTTACTTGTAATGGGATAGATCTAAAATGGGTTTAGTACTTCAAGAAATAAGATTTCAAGTCAAGTATTAAAGCCATGAAGATTGGACCAAGAAACAAGTGAAGAAAATGATGTTCATTAAAGCTCAACATATACCTTAACAGAAACAATATTGTTAGGACATCTGTGTTTCAAGTTGTTTTGAACATATGTCATTATTTTATGTAATTGGCTTATCCTTTGACAAAATGCACTCAGCTTGTATTTGGGTAGCTCTAGGATGATTTTTATACTTCAAGAAACAAGGTTTCAAGATCACGTGTTAAAGCCATGCAAGTTGTCCAAGATTCAAGTTGAAGAAGTGTCAGATTTTAAAGCTCGACACCTGGCTTGACAGCTGCATCTATCGACCTTTAAGAAGTTGTTCAGCCATAAGGCTCGACAACTTCTCAACAGCACCTCGACACCTCTAGCTGTCGAGATTTAAGAAAAACAGATTCTAAGTTCTGTTTTGATTCCAATCCGTACATGTGTCTTTAGGACTTCTTTTCTTCTAACCCTAGACATATAAAAGTATTATTTTAAAAGTCGTCAATTGGGACACAAGTTGCACAAGCATTAAAAAAACTTTGTTCAAGCAATTTGTGACCTAAGACAAAGTTCATTCCCTAGTTCATCTTTCTTGTGAAGAAGTTGCTGTGTAATGTGCACCGTAGGGTTTTGTAACCAAGCATCTTCTTGATCTTCATCGTGTGGATGAATTGAAGAACTTTGCAATCAACAATTCTCTCTAGTTGGTGATTGAAGTCGCGTACTGGGATCCGCCCAAATTGGTTAGTCACGTACTGGGAGCCGTGCATCAAAAGGAGAAACTCTCACTACAGAATAAGTCCAATTGGGTATTGAGATAAGGGTTCAACTATAGGTTGGTATAAGGTACTTGGGATTCCTTTACTTGTAACTGCTTGTTGTGATAATAATGGAGTTTCGAGAGTGGTGACCTTAAAATCACCTTGTGGGGTTTTTGCCGTGTAGGTTTTTTCCATTCGTAAACAAATCACCTTGTCAATTTATTTTTCGCTGCATACTTTAGTTTATTGGTGACTTGTTTGTGCTACCACGCAATTTGCATGATAATTTGATTAATTAATTACTTTGCTAATCAATCAACTTGATTTATCACAAGGGGCCAACACATTTGTGGCCTATCAAATATCGATCGAGATTTAAGAACAAAACTCGACAGAAACTGAATCTGTCGAGATCTACGAAATCAGAATTTTCAAATCTGATTTTTGGTCTTAGCTGACATGTATGTGTTGGGTTTCTTTTCTCACAACTCTAGATATATATATATATATATATATAAGGCTTATTTTAAAGGTCGTTATACATAGAGAACACATGCACAAAGTGACTTAGTGCTTTATTCTCTCTATAAAAAGTTACTGCGTCCTTAGTCCTATTTTGTAACCAAGTATCTTGATCTTCATTGTTGATGAAGTGAAAAATTTTGCAACCAACATCTTCAAGCTGCTAGAGTTAGTCACGTACTGGGATCAATGCAAAATGGTGGCGTTCATATATTGAAAAGTTCAGAAGTTTTGAAGTAGTAGAAGGTTTCTACTGTAAGTTCATCTATGGGGATTGTAGAGCCTAGGGACAAAGATTTTGTACTAGATCTGAAACTTCTCTTTACTATAGTGAATTGCTTTTTAGGAAGGTTTCCCCCTAGGTTTTTATTAGGATAATGCCCTTTAAGTCCTATTGTATGATGCTATGTATGACATTATGTTGTGATTAATAAAGTTGTTTTATTATTATCTAAAATAATGGTAACATGAATATTTGGACATTATCATATAGTCCATGAGATGCATAGTATGTGATTTAGTCACAGAAGATATAAATCACAAGTTCTTTTTAAATTCAGAATTTTAGTTCGTAGTCGGTGATGAAATTAGGCATTTCATCTGCGAAGATTATAACATATCAATTAAGATGATTTGTCTTGATCATGGAAGTGGAGACTTGTAGTTAATATGTTGATATGTTGATATATTTTAAGAGTTAAGACATATTGAACTGGATCGCTATGAGATTTATTATTCTACTAACAACTGTCAAATGAATAATAAATCTCACGACTTGTAGTTACATGAACTCTTAATCCTGAGAGAATAATGAATCTGATCATGAAATGTAGGTTGCTTTGATATATCAAGAGTATGATCTAAAGTCATGATCAAAACCTCAGTATATTGGGCAGCCGCATTTAATGTTGATGGAACATATATTCTCAAGATTGAATTCATAATCTCTTAACATAGATATAAAATATTCTTTTGAGATAAGTTTAATGAGTTTGGTTATTCAGAGTGCTAGGCCTAATCACTTTAGTAAGAAGTTACTAAAATATATATTTATGAAATTGGATTTCATAAATATATGATGAATAACTTAAAGGATTAAACCAAGTACTCAAGGATTAAGATGTAGTAATCTTCAAAGTAGCAGTCAACATTCATGACTTTGTATTACTAGGAATATTTTAATAAAGGGGTTGTATGTATAATAAAGTCTTGAGATATAATTTATTAATAAGGCCTAAAGTGCAATTATATTTATATAGTGGTATTAAATATAATTAATGGTAACTTTGGACTTGTCAAGAGTTGACAGATAAGTCCAAGGCCCAATGGAGCTAGAGTCTTATTTGTTCCCTTTTAGTCTTACTCCTAGCCATATACTAAAGCCCAATTGGAATGGCCCAAAAGGCCAGTCCAATTAGATAATTAGTAGAGAAACATGTAGAATTTTTTTGTGGAATGAAATGGTGTGTATGTGAGTGTAAGCCACTCTCTTAATCTCCCTTGAAAACACATACATGTAAACTGATTCAGAGACCACACTTCTTGGGCATAAGTGGAATTCGAGTGAAGATTAAAAGTGTTCCTAAGTACTTCTAATATTTGGTTTTGAATTTCACCATATCAAGGTACACTCTATTCTTAAATTATGAAATTTACATAGTACATGTTATCTATTGTGAATGAAGTAGATCCGTTGTTTTTCCACTGTGTATATTTTGTATGCAATACAAACTATTTTTTTTTCCAACAGTTTTTTAATGTGAAACTAGTTTGTTTCATTAGTTTTTCTGGGTCATCATATCTTGTCTTATTTACTATTCCACTGTGTATGATTTTGACATAATATTGATGTTTATTTGTTTTAACAATGTTTATTCATAATAAATCTAACTAATAACTTGAGTTTAAAACTTGTTAATTCTATCAACCGAAGTCTAAATTTCCCAACAAGTGATATCAAAGCAAGTACACTCTGATTGGATTAATTTCCTGAGTATGATCCTTGACCCCCGTTATCATGAATCATAGACAATCTCTTTTGATTCCTTTTTTGTTTGATGGTACTAACTATGCATACTAGAAAGTTCATATGAAAACTTTTTTGCAGGCTTTTGATGAAAAAGTATGGCAAGCTGTTGAAGTCAGCTGGGTTAAGCCAAAGGAAGCACCGGTGGAATGGGATGAAGCAAAGATCAAAGAAATTTCAACAGTAGGGCTTTGAATGCTCTATTTAGTGGTGTGACGGATGAGGAATTCAAGAAAATATCATCCACAAAAATTACTAAGGAAGCATGGACTATTCTTAAGACCACTTATGAAAGTACCAAGGCAGTAAAGATTGCGAAGCTTCAATGACTCACTAGTAGTTTTGAAGAAATAAGGATGGATGAGGATGAGACCTTTGATGAGTACTATGCTAAACTCAAGGATAATGTGAATTCTATCTTCAATCTTGGAGAATCTATTGCAGAACCCAAAATTTTTAGGAAAATCCTTAAGTCTCTACTTGAAAGATTCCATGCCAAGATCACTGTTATTGAAGAAGTGAAGGAAATTGATCAAATTCCTTTAACTAAGCTTGTAGGAAACCTTCAAACCTATGAGATGAGATTAGATAAAATGGGAAAATGTGTAAATAGTAGAAACTTGGCTACTAAGGGTATAGAGGAAGAGAGTGGTGACTCTAAAGATGAGGATAAGGATAAGGACTTAACCTTCATAGCTAATGAGATTACCAAGCTTCTCCAATATAGGAAAAAGGATAAGAGCAAAGCCCCTAGGAAATCTGAATCCTCTAGGAAGGGCAAGAATGAGAAACCCCTCATCTAGTGCCATAAGTGCAAAGGTTTTGGTCATATGAGAATAGAGTGCCTAAACTATCTTATAAAGGAAAAGACCAAGAATTCAAAGTGTAAAGCGTTGGTTGCTACCTTGAGTGATTCTAAAAGTGATCTTTCTTATGAGTATAAGGATGAATGTTGTCATTATATGACTTTTGCTGCCACAGCCAATAAGGTGATTGTGGAGAGTGCTAGTGACAGTGAATATTCTTCTGATGATGAAGTACCCAAGAAGTTGACCCTTCAGGAAGCCTATGATAAGTTATGCACTGAATTTATAAAATCTGAAAAAACTTCTCATCTTTCCAGAAAAGAGCTTAATGAGGTCAAAACTGAAAAAGTTGAACTGTTAGTCAAACTAAATGAGACTACAAGGTTAGTTGAAGTTCTTGTTGTGGAGAACACCTCATTAGAAGAGAAGGTCAAAAATCTCGAGGTTGTGTTTAGTCAAGCTAGAACTCAAATAGAGAGAATATTTAGTGCAAAGCTTGATGAGATATTGAGTGCTCAAAAGTCTAGTTTTGATAAGATTGGCTTAGGATATGTTGTTTCCTCTGGCCCCCCCTTTTCCACGGCTTCTGGATCAAAGACTGTCTTTGTGCTCCAATTTGAGAAATGTGATAAAGGTATGAAATCCAAAACTGATTTGGTTAATTCTAAATCCTTTGTTAAACCTTACTCTATGAAGTCTAGTAGTTCAAAAACTAATCATGTTTGTCACCATTGTGGTGTTTCTGGACACATTGGTCCTAATTGCTTCAAGTTGTATCCTCATAAACAAGTGTCCAAACGGTTACAGGTTCCCTTTCAAGGTTCAACACCTTTGTTTGGAGAGTTATTAAAAGCTTTGAGCTTTTTAACTCAATTTCTAGAGAATTCTAATTCTCTGATGTCCTTTAGTAGACATACTAGGTCACGTGCATTTTCATCTTCATGGCTAAAGACTCGTACTATGTGGGTGAGAAAGGAGCTTAAGACTTAATTGTCTTTTCTATCTGTCCTTTACTTTAATTCCTTCTATCTAAAGTAGGACTTTCTTGCTTGATTTCTTATCTGTTTTTGGAATCATACTTTCATGCATCTGCATCTATCTTCGTACTTTCATGTTGTTTGTCTGTTTTTGCTTAGTCCTTCAGTTTTTATTTTGTTTTTTTTTTTTTCAAAATATATAAAAAAAATGAGAAAAAAAAAACAGTATGTGTTTGTGTATATTCATACTTGTGTACCTTAGATGGCCATTGAAACAAAGTTTTTAAACTTTGTATCTCTGTTAGCTTAGATAAGCATCTTAAATGCACAACTAAGCAAGTGAACTTTGTGGCTCATATTGGTGATGAGTACGATTAAATAATCTTTTACACTTAATACTCATATCACTCTTTTTGATGAGAAGAACTAGAGATTCCTAAGAGAAATGCATAAATAACCATCTCACCACTAAAACCCTTCAATCATGTATAACATTTGTGTGCTTCGGCATGGCAAAATTGTGATGTTTTGGCTTACATAATTGGGTATTTATTTTCTCTCTTATATGCCCATGCATGATATGTTCAAAAAGAAAATATGCAAAGAATATAAAAGAAAAAAGAATCAAAATGTTTTTAAAATGATTGTAAGCGTGTTTCTAAGAAATGTGGGAGTTATATGATGTACCTCAAAGGTGATAGTCCCCATCAAATAGTTATGATTGTGTGTGAGTGTACTAGACTTTCTCATATCTCAAATCGTCATAATATGAGAAACTTTTGCACACTTGTTATGTTTTCACACACAACACGCATACTTTTTGCTACTCTTGATACATGTGCAGGTACAATGTGTTTTGGTTATCACAAGAGATACATGTGTTAATATATACCTGCTAAACTATTTAAACTTACTTTTGAAATATAAAATTGGTTAGACTTGTTTAGTGTGTTTGTGGATCTAGAAATGCTTTGCATCTAGTGTTGAGGTGTGGTTTAAGTTCTTAACATGTTGCTTGGATGCTTGTTTGAGTAGCCATCTTGTTGCTTTCTCATCTTATGTGTTTTTCCCCCTTGAAAAACCTTCTGCATCCTCAATAGTTTCTCGACAGAATCTCAACAGATACCTCTTCTATCAAGATTTCTAGGTTTGACCTTGTTAGGAACCTAGAGATACCTAATGGGGATAGATAGGAATTGTAGGAGGATTAATAAGAATTGTAGAGAAATTGATTTAATTCGAGGCAGTCACCATTCATAGAGAAAGAAAGAGATTAAGAAAGAAAGATGCACTAAGCAATGGTTTATTCTTCAATTGATATCTAATGTTGAATTACAATTATGTATTTATAGAAAACTAGCTCTAATCTCATTGGCCCACATGGCTCAAGATAATTGGCTAGTTAATTCAACATGTGCTCTATGAATTAAATCATGTGTTAAATGAGCTACATGTACTCAAACCCTAACTAACTCATCCTAATCTCAACTAACTAATTAACTAACTAAAGGGATTGCAACAATTATTTCATATTCCTAACATTTCCCTCCCCTTGAAACACCTTTCCCACAAGGTGTTGTTTTTGAGTGACATCTTCATGAGGGGGAACTGACCACTAATCCAATATGCCAAAGCATCTTGACTGTTAAACTCATCAAATATTTCCTAGCATTTAACCACAGTCCAAAATCGAGTAGCATAATCTAAAAAGCTAGCAGTCTTAATACCAACACTCATTGAAAATATACATCGTGTTTCAGTGTTGTCCTCCACATTAAACAATGATTTGTAGCAACAACCAATGTGAACAGTAGTGCTAACTACACATGTAGATTCACAAGAATAATATTGCCACGTTGACTCTGTAAAAGTTTCATTGCATTGCCACTTTTACTTTCCTTGTGTTGATAATGTTGTGAATAGCATTGTTTCTAAAGACAATTCTTGATGCCCTTCCACGTGTTCCAGCCTAAGGAAACCAAGACTTCCATCATTAGCAAGATACATTCCATTACATGGAAAAGCAATGCTAGCATTGGAACCTTGGCACTTCCCACTATTGCCACCAAGAACTTGAACATGTCCTTGTGCATTTAGGACACCATATGTCATTGTAAGGGCTTCAGAAGGAGAGTCATAGGTGGCGGCTTTCCAGATTGTAGACAAGAGCCCTTCTTGGTACATTAACTTGGGCTTGCCACAAAGAAGTAGCCACGTATGAGAGAAATTTTCAAACCAAGAAGGAAATGTGATTTCTTCTACACTTTCAAATCGTAATTCAGAGACAAAATTCCATCTGATCGAAACCAATGGACTATCAAGTTTCTTTCCTTGGTGATTGCCCTGTAAGAGAGAGACTTAGTCACCATAGCCCAATCCAAGATCAACCTTAGCCCCACTTAATAGCATCAGGTCCCATTTCTTTAAGAGACTAGGATAATCCTTCAGAACTACTTCTCCGATGAAACCCACCTGTATTAAGACATGTTCATCAATGTAATCAACTTCAAGACTAGTAAACTGTGAACCAAGTGACACATCTTCACTAGCATACTTCTACATTATAGACTTATTGATGGAAATGCATGTGACCTCGGCAAGAAGGCCTGGGTTAATCTCAACGAGTTGATTTTTCTCCAACTCTTCTGTAGTCTCTATCATTTGTACTCCAAATTCCATTGCACCAAGAAGTTGAAACTCTTCTTCGGGCATGTTTTCAAGATCCTCCTACATTCTTGAAAGTTCTTCTTTCATGGCCATGTTAGATTCAACCAAGACCTTGACCTCTCTAAAACTTCATTCACCATTTGTTGTAAGCCCTTCAAGATTTATTGTTGGTCATATTCACCCATCTCGAGATCGACGACTCTAATTCCAAATGTTAAGAACCTAGAGAATGTGGTAAGGTTATTGAAATATTGAAGATCACTTTGAGGGGATCAAAACCTCCTAAAGAAGAATATAGGGATAGAGATAGAGATTGAGAGAGAGAAAGTGATGAATTCAATCTTATTAGGTATATCCCTTACAAAATACAACTTCCCTCATTTTATACAATCCATATCAGTACACTAAGTCAACTACACCTCCATCCCAACTGCCTAATTTCCTTATCAGCATGAAGTTTAATCCTTTCCTGTGCAGCCAGAAGGTGACCCTTGAGAGTAGCTAAAACTTCCTATACTTGACTGAGTAAGGAATCTAGAACATCCACCATAGTGGTACCAAGTATGTAAGCTTGTGGTTTAGGAGGTGGGACCCATAGAGTGCTTCAAAGGGAGTGAGCTTAAGGATAGTATGGAAGTTGGTGTTGAACCAAAATTCTGCCAAAGGAAGCCATTCAGCCCACTAATGAGGTATGTCACAAGTAAAGGCTCTCAAGTATTGCTCCAAACTCCTATTCACTACCTCGGTTTGGCCATCAGATTGGGGATGGTGTGCAGTGGACATGGCCAAATCAATGCCCTGTAATCTGAATAGTTTAGTCCAAAAGAGAGAGGTAAAGGTGGTATCCCTATCACTCACCATTGAGACAGGCATACCATGAAACTTGAAGATATGATGCATATATATAAACAGCTTCTAGACAGATAGGTCAATCCATCGAGCCAAAATCTTGTGCTCTATGCCTGCTCAACACATCCTCAACAGATTCTCGATCCATTAAGGTTAGCTTCTTCTCGATAGATTCTTAACACCTCCTTGATAGATCGAGATACGCTTGCATGCATTTCATTTTTCTTTGTTTTTTATTTTTTTTCCTTGTGTCCCTTGATCATCTTAGATCATCTTTATGTTTCTCAGGTGAAGCTCTATAGTTTCTTGTACTCTCTGTCAATCATGACAAAAAGGGGGAGAAAATGTGGTTTCTTTTTAAAATTCTACATGTTAGGGGAGAAATGCATGCCTTTGTAAGGGGGTGTTATGTTTCATCTTGTTAGGGGGAGTGTTTACCTCCTTGTTATTTTAGAAGTTTCTTTTAGTTTCTTGTACACCAATCTTGTGACCATTTTTACATACATTGTTCTTATCTTTGATATATATATATATAATGATGATGTAGGTTTTCTTCACATATCTTTAAATGTGTTGTTTCTTCTCTATCATAATACGTATTTTTCTTTATGTACGCAATCTTTATTTCTGTTTCACACATGATGCCTTGATGAGTTTTGTTTAAGTGTTTCAGAAAGACAGATTGCGAAAGTCTATCATGCCGTGAACTCTTTTCTTGCAAAGTTTTTCAAGAGTTTGTAGTAGGGATAGATTTATTTTGTAATACAAGTGGTTATGAGTTAAGTAATTTAAGACTTCTCTCATAATTAGTTGTTTTGTTGTGGTTTTTTCACAGATTGCCAAAGGGGGAGATTGTTAAGGACATATTTTATATAATTGGTTCATCCTTTGACAAAATGCACTTTACTTGTAATTGGATAGATCTCTGATGGGTTTAGTACTTCAAGAAATAAGAATTCAAGTCAAGTATTAAAGCCATGAATATTAGACCAAGAAACAAATGATGAAAAGTCGTTAATTAAAGCTCGACAAATACTTCAACAGAAGTAGTATCTATCAAGATTTAAGAATGAAGCTTGACAAAAGCCTAACAGAAGCTGAATCTGTCAAGATTTACAAAATCAGAATTTTCAAATCTGATGTTTGGCCCTAGATAACATGTATGGGTAGGGTTTCTTTTCTCACAACCCTATACGTATATAATGCTTATTTTAAAGGTCGTTATACATGGAGAACACATACAGAAAGTAACTTAGTGCCTTATTCTCACTGCAACAAGATACTGCGTCTTTTGCGCCTTAGGATTTTATAACCAAGTACTTCTTGATCTTCATTGTTGATGAAGTGAAGAAATTTGCAGCCAATAACATCTTCAAGTTACTGGAGTTAGTCACGTACTAGGATCCGTGAAGGCGTTCATATATTGAAGAGTTGAGAGGTTTTGAAGTCACAGAAGGATTCTGTTGTAAGTTCATCTACGAGGATTGTAGAGTCTAGGGACAAAGGTTATGTACCAAATCTGAAAATTCTCTTTACTATAGTGAATTTCTTTTCAGGATGATTTTCCTCTAGGTTTTTTTACTGTGAAACTAGTTTGTTTCACTTGTTTTCCTAGGTCATCATATCTTGTCTTATTTACTATTCCGCTATGCATGATTTTGACATGATATTGATGTTTGTTTGTTTTAACAAGGTTTATTCATAATAAATCTAATTAAAAATTTAGGTTTAAAACTTGTTAATTCTATCAACCGGAGTCTAAATTTCCCAACACTAATGTTCATCCATTTTTTTTGTAAAATTCCAAACCCTAACCTTTTGATTCGTTTAAGGTTATATTTTTGAATAAAAATGTGTTTTTCTAACTGCAAACAGAGAGATGAGTTACGAAAACCTAACAGAGCAAAGCTCAGATGGGTAAAATGTCAAATTTCAAATCATAGATAGGCAACATAAATTCAAGCTAAACCATAGGTGGGTAAGTTGTAATTTGCCCTTTATTTTTTCCATCATTTTCATTTCCTTAATACATGGTACGATACACTATGGTACTGCAATCATTACATTATGCAACAATCACAAACAAAACATGGAATTTATGCATCTTGTCATGAGAATCAACATAATAACGAAGAAAAGAAAACTTTGCTAGATGTCTGAAGATATTTGTTTTGCCAACACATAAACATGGTGCATTATTTCACCGGCAAAAATAGGAAATTAACATTAATTTTCAAACAATATAATTAGTAGGCACTGTTACAAAACTATATTTTTTAGTAACATCTCGAGTTTAAAAGACTCGATTTTGACCTTATAAATTGACTCTCAAAGACTCGATTTTCATGGTCTGATCACGTCTGATGTGGCATTTTTTTCCACGTGGAGTCTACTTGGAAATCGAGTCTCTAGGACTCGATTTATAAGCCAGAAAAAAATTAAGTCTAAGTCTTTTACAAACCATTCCCAGAAATACACAACCACCAAAACCCACATTTTGCCTATCCCACATCAAAATCCACCCACCACCATAGGGTTTGTAGAAGATCATGATTGAGCAAAACCCACCACAAAAAAAAAAAAAAAAAAAAAAAAAAAAAAAAACCCAGGCGAGCAAGCCCAGATCCACGGCTGCTTGGGTCATGCGGCGGCCTGGGGGCGCGACTTGGGTCGCGCGAGGGCTTAAGTCGCGCGACCTGGGGTCGCGGCGGCCTAGGTCGTGCAACCTAGGCGCACGGCTACCTAGGTCTCGACGTGGGTCACAAGACTGCCTAGGTTGTGGCGTGGGTCACGCAATGGCCTGGGTTAGCATGGGTCGGCGACTGGGCTTGTGCAGATTAGCATGGAGGAAGAAAGAAGCAAATGGAGAGGTAGTAAGGAAAATGAGAGACACGAAGAACAGATGTGAAACAAGAAGGAAAATGAGAAAGTTCACAGATATAAGATATAAATCGAGTCTCTAAGACTCGATTTCTAGGTAGACGCCACGTGGAAAAAATGTCACCTCAAACGGGATCAGACCATTAAAATCGACCATCAAAGACTCAATTTTTAGGCCCAAAATTGAGTCTTTTAGACTCGAGATGTTAGTAAAAAATATAGTTTTGTAACAATGCCTACTAATTATATTGTTTGAAAATTAATGTTAATTTCCAATTTTGGCCTTATTTCAACCAATAAACTCCAAAACCATACAAATAAACAAAAAGTACGCACAATTGGAATAACAATAACTGTTCAATTAGTTGTTCGTGGATCCGACTATGGTTCATCACCAACCTCCACTCGTAGGTTGTCGTATGGGTAGACTTTCGATGGCTGCTCAATAGAAAAGGGAAATGTCACAATTCAGCATCAGAAAGCATTAAATGATCTACAAAACATCAGGAATTGAGTAAAACGTATAGAATGTCAAATAGAAAGGAATATACAAACAAGATTTAAGACGGCCAAACACTGACACCAGACTACTTCAAAGACGAAGTACACTCCCTTCTCGTTGAACTAGTTTTAGCAACATAATTGGTGTTGGATCTAGTGATGAAGTTAAAATTAGGTTTTCTTTTCCTCTTTTTATTTGGAAAAATGCAAAAACACACGGTGGACTTTAGGTCAAAATCAAACTAGCCTCCTATCCTTTCAATGTGAAATTATAATCCCTAAACTTTGAAAAATTGGAGAAATTGACCCTTTTGCTATCATTCCATTGATTATTGGCAGAATACTATCACACTCTGTGCACATGACAGTAGTTCAATAAACAAGACATTTTAAATTCAAATATAATTTTAAAAAAATTGCTTAAAAATTTTTCTTCCTTTCTTCGCCTTTCTTTGTCTGGTGCCAACCACCAACAACCACCACCCTCTATGGCCAACTAGTTGCCAAACAACCACCTTTCTCAAACCCCACTGACAGCCCATTAAGCTCATCACCATTCACCGCCACACAACCGGCTTCCTCCATTAACTTGAGCACTTTCTCCCTTGGCTAAATCCTCCCACACCAAACACCACACACAGCTAACCAAACCACACCCCTATAGTAGCACATCACTAGGGGCGGCTCTAGGATTTTTGCTCAGGGGGGTCAATAAGAAACATAAATTATATAAAATCTAAAACAAAAGAGACTTGAATATATCAATATCATAAATAAAAAAATGAAATTCTACAATTGTATTCTACGAGGTTTCATATTTTGAAACCATTGCATGATAGATTCATTATCAATCCTACAAGCTATATCTTTTTCAATGTACACAGTCAAACAATCATTCAACCATTGATATCTCATTCAATCATGCAATTCATTCTTAATATATTTCATTGCTGAAAACTTCTTTCGACTATTGCAGTCACAACAAGAAGGGTCAAAACTAACTTCACAAGCAAATATACCAATGGATATATAACATCCTTATTTGTCTCCACCTTCTTTCTTGCAAGGTCCCCAATTCCTTTAAGCTCTAAAAACTCGTCATTGGAGCGCATATCAACAATGTAAGTCTGAAGCTGATTATCAAGTGCCAGTACATCTTTCTCTGAAAAATCAAATGGATAGAACTTTGCAAGACGAGTCAATTTTTGTATATCAAAACCTGAAAACGAATCACTTGGATTCAAGCAAGCCATACAAAGTAGCAACTTAGTAGTCACCTCTGAAAAACGATTATTAAGCTCTTGAAGTTGTAGATCTATGACTTCAAAGAATAGATCAACACGATAGTGATGTCAATTTGTAATTTGTGGGGCGTTGCGTCATGGCCTCACACCAACTACAAATATTTCTTCCATGTTCAAGATAGGAAATATCACGCTTGCTACAAAATGAGGATACTTCAGTCAATAAAGCTTCCCATTCATCATCTCTCATCATCTGCAATCGTTGCTTAAACACTCTGACAAGTGTCATAGCATTTACAATATCTTGATTTTTCTTTTACAATGTTGTTGACAACTCATTTTTTATCCCCAAAATATTTTTCATCAAGTGTAAAGCAAAGGAAAATTCAAAAGATAGAATTAACCTTAAAATAGATCGAGCTTTAACTCTTTACTCAGAGAGTAGGCTATCCTTTTCAATCATCTCAAGTACATCACCTGTGGAAGAGAACATCAAAATTAAGTTAAGGATTGTCCTATAATGTGATCCCCAACGTGTATCACTAGCAAATCTTGATAGCTAGCTCGATAGCTAATATCAACCGAGCTTTAAAATAGTTGCTCAGCCCAAGGCTCGACAGCTAGGGTATTTGTCGAAATTTATGAAACTCAGTTTTTTAGGACTGTTTTTCATCCAATCCGTGAGTATGTGTTTGAGCCTTCTTTTCTCACAACCATAAACATATATAAGGATTATTCTAAGGGCCGCCTAGGGTGACACAAGTATTAAGAAAAGTCTTGTTCATGCAAATTGTGACCAGAGACAATATTTGCCCTAGTTCATCTTGAAGAAACTGCTATGTTTGTACACCAAAGGGTTTTCTAACCAAGCAATTTCATAATCTTCATTGTGTGATGAATTGAAGAACTTTGTAACCAACATCCTTCTCATGTTGGTGATCAAGTCACGTACTAGGATCCACGCATATATTGGTTAGTCACGTACTAGGAGTCATACATTAAAAATGAGAGATTATCACTACAGAACAAGTCCAATTAGGTATTGGGGTAAGGGGTCAACTGTAGGTTGGTATAAAGTACTGGAATTATTTTACTTGTAACCGCTTGTTTTGATAATAGTGGATTCTTAGGAGTGGTGACCTTAAAATCACCTAGTGGGGTGTTTGCTGCGTAGGTTTTCCCCATTCATAAACAAATCACCTTATCATTTAATTTTCACTGCATATTTAATTATTTGGTGATTTGTTTGTGCTACCACGCTTATTGTATGTAATTAAACCTAATTAATTCACTTGGCTAATTAATTAGTTAATTCATCACAATGGGTCAATACGTGTTTGGCCTATCAATAAGTGTTTAATTGTATAAGAACAACCAGTTATGAAATATATATTTTCTTAGATCACAAAGAATTTCATATTGATATAGAGAAACACCCTATTGCCCTAGTATTTACATTATTGATTTAAATCAGTTTTTATTCTTATTCTTGTTAACAATCACCAAGCAAAAGCACTTTTCTTCTTCACCCAAATTGTTGTTTAATTATATTGTCTTTGAATTTACCCCACTCCTTGTGGTTCGACCTCAGTACTCCAAGAATTATATTGCTACGATCTCTTGCACTTGGGAGTAAGCAGGTATTAGCCTAGAGGGAGAGAGATGAAGAAGAAGAAAATAAAATGAAATTCAAAATATTTTTTTATTTATTTAATTTAAAATGAATTGTTTGTTGAATCCAACCACTCATTCCTTTCTTTTGCCCAAGATGACACATTTCAAGAGGTTCTAATTACGAAGACCAGCTTCATTCCTTTCCTTTTCCTAACAACATTCTAGCGACATAATAACATAAGTCTAGCAGTACAGTGATAATGAAGTAAAATATATTCAATAATGTAAATTTAGAGATAAAGACATAATAACTTATCTTTATGTGGTTTGTGGCTCCAACCATATAACATCAATGAATTTATAAAATTTTAGCAGCATAATAAAATGAATCTGGCAGTACAGTATGATATTATGAATCCTTTAATGGTGACTTCATGATTGAAAGGGAAAAATGGGTGCAACTAGAAGGAAAGAGAATATGTCCTACTGTGTGCATAAGTTGGTTAAGTTTATCTCGTTTATCATGCACTTAAATGATTTTCCCCATATAATTCTCTTTTAGTTTTTAATCAAATACGAGTTATATTGCCTTCCATGGAAAGGGCTTTTAGTATTATAAGTTTGTGCATTCCATAAGAAGAGTTTTTAGAATTAAAAATATATGTCTTCCATGAAAAGGGCTTTTGTAACATGTTCTTCGAAGAGTGTTAAGAAACAAATACAATCTATAGTACTATGTGTCTCAAAATTTCAAAGTAATCTTTTGAATCAAAAATTTCAATACAGATTGATTACAAATCTGCAAAACATGTTTTGGAAAAAGATGTTCAAAATATTGCATCAAAACAAATTTTTGCAAGATGGCAAGCCATCCTTTCAGTTTTTGACTTTGATTTAGAATTCATCGAAGGAAGCCAGAACTGTATCCTTGATTTCCTAACCTATGAATTTTTGCAAAGTCCAAGACAGGATGTCCGGGAAGAAACCCGCACAACCCCAAACCCCAAAATTGCCTAAACAGAAGATAACTGGTAGTACCAGTTAAGCAAAAAACCCTTGCACCATAGTACCAACTTCCCCTTTTGGTATCAAAGCCAAATTGGATGATAAGAGTTGTAAGTTACATTTGATTTTCAATCAAGTTGGCAGGCATTGCCGCCATAGTTATCCAGTATTTTGAGCATTATTATTATTTTGATTATTTTCATGGATATATCTCTCATTCCTCATATTTTGTTTCACGTCTATTTTATGATAACTCTTCCACTACCATTCATTTCTTTTTTCATCTATTATCTATTCTCTATCATTGTTTATTGGTTCAATGATCTCATTAATATCTTCCATTGGTATGCTGAGCCTCCTTCTTAACCTATATGTTTATTATTTAGTGATTATTTGCTCAAGTTAACCTTTTGCATTCCAATTATCTACTTCTTCTTGTTTCTGTGTTTAGCCCTAAAGTTTGTGACAGATGTGTACATTTAAGAATTATAAGACCAGATCTGTGCTGTTCGTTAACCTAGAAAGTCTCGGTGTCCTAAGTGGTTCGCCTGTTAGCCGTTTAGCCGAAGTGAGGCGTTATGGTGAAAGCAAAGGACTGTGGAAATAGAAGATAAAAGTTTGCACAAGAAAAGGCAATTGTCTTGTTAGAACACCCTGTTTCAGATCTAAAGGTTAGATCCAGAAGTTTGAGGATAAAGGTGATTAGGTTGTGATTGTTTAAATAGGCTTTTAATCCAGAACAATGAATTGGTTGTTTAGAAGTTACTCTTCTACCAGCTCTAGAGCATCCCTCCCAGAGATTCCCTAGATTCCACAAGATGCTAGAATTCTCAACTCTAAGTCTTTTGAGTAATCAGATGTAGATCTAAAATTAGGAGATTGGAATATCCCTAAAGTCCCCACCAACCAGATCTATAAGTCTTCATGGTCCTTGGAAAAGGTTTTCAAGACAAACTACCATATTAGAACTATAGAACAAGTTTATGGAATTAAGAAGGAGTATGAGACATGCTACTTGTTATCACCATCCGCCGTTACAGCACACAAGAAAATGGACACAATTATCTACACATAGGTCTAGTCCGGGTCGAAGTTAAACCTTTGATTAGAGAAGAATTGTTCAATCCTCATGGCCCTTAGAGATACTCATCACATACGGTTTGATGACAGCCTCTTAGGAACCATCCAATCCAGTCTTAGTAATGGACCAATTCATTTTAACTGTTTCCCCAATTTTACAGTTGCTCTTCATGACCCTCATAGCATGAAAGCTCTCACCCTAAATATCAAGACCCAAGGAAGCCTCATGGTGCAAGGAACCTACCAGTTAGCCTTGATATACAGGATTTACTATAAGTGCATCAGGACAAACATGAATGTTCAAACACTTGATAAGAAAAAGATGGGTGAAACCACTCTTATCCAAACCCCTGACCCTGGGTCCAAGATTTAGGTCCCAAAAACCCTAAAATAGTCTGAGGTCACTTTCCCACAAATTGGACTCCAAAGAATGAAAATTATCCTCTACAAATCCAAAACCTAGCCCAGGATCCAGATTTAGACTTTGTCTAGCAGTTAGCCGATGGTACGATTAGACTAAGATTTGACCAGTCTAGGTTTAGAACACCCTTAGATTATGATGAGTCTAGGTGTAGAACACCTTTAGATGAATCCAAGTTTAGATCCCCAATAGATCTACACCAACCCATTAGGTAGTCACCTATCCTTTTAAGAGATAGACCTGCATCCTAGTGTAGCTTAACTAGGCCTTTGGCACCATTCCCAAAGTCTAGAGTAGATTTAGGATTAGAACTCTGGGGAGTTAAAACTAGATCCCAGGTTAGCACACCTTGCTACACAGCTAAACAGGACTCAGTTGTCAATGAGGAAAACAACTGTAGTCAATCCCCTCCATCCCCATCTGGAACTAATATGGTTCAGCAGTTCTAGCAAGAGCCCCAGTATCCACCTATCGATTACTAGCTCATGGTAATTAGGAAAGACTTCACTCCTAACCTAGTAGCTTTAGGAAAGGAATTTGATTCTGAAGAAAATAGAGTCAAAAGAGAAGCCTACAAAGCCAACCACACCAAAGAACAAAAGAAAGAAGTTTTGGAAAAATGGAAAGAATTCATGAAAGAGATATCCAACAATGTCCCTTTCTTTAAATACTTTGAAAACCATTTGGAATGGCACAAAAAGTCTTGTGTCATCACCAAAACTAGTTGGACCAAAGAAGAAACTAAGCAAGTTGTCTGGTCCAGTCACCCACCCATGGAAAGCATAACTTTTAAATACCGAGGAAGTGATGTAGTTGCCTCTCCTTTCAAGTTTCCCACGAGTGAAGAAAAATCAGTCAAGAAAGTGATAGAACAAAACAACTACACCAACCAGTGTCTAGGTATTATAAGAAAACAGCTTGATAAGATAGAAGATATGATTGAAAACAAAGTTATCCTCTAGCCAAGAAACCCTAGCAAGCCTATCCAAACCCTAGAAAAGCCTGTAGTCAAGTTACCTACAACTAGGCATACAAGCCTCAGGTCTAAGGATAAAAATAGCCTTAGAAATAGTCACCCAAAAGCTTGAAGAACTTGTGAAGAATGAACCAATCACCCCTTCACCAGTTATTACTCCAACCAGCAGAAATCCCCAGATCAATGTCTTAGATATCCATACAACTTTTAGTAGTTCTAGTCAAGCCTCTCAAGAGTCTGACAAAAAATAGGACAACTAGAAAACCAGTTTAGAGACTTACAGGTAAAAAGGCTTTACCACCCTAAAGTTAGTCCAACCAGCCTAACTAAGAATTGGTACCCCAGACCAACACCCCCTAACCTCCAATTTGAGGAAAGGAATGTTAGCAACCAGTTTTCAGTATCCTCTGATATACTATATGAATGGAAAATAAATGGTTTATCAAAACAGGAAATCCTAAACAAGATCCAGCATATGACCATGGTAGCCAATAACTACTGGGACAAAGGACGTCTCCACAAAGAAGTAATAGAGCTCATAGTTTTAGGATTTATAGGAAAACTTCTGCAATGGTGGAACAACTGCCTAACAGAAGAATCAAGAGAAGACATCAGAAATGCAATCCAAAAAGATGAGGAAGGAACCCCCATCTTCGATGAATGCATAGGAAGAGGAATTCTTGATGGAGTCAATACCTTGATCTATACATTATGAGACACTTCGTAGGAAAACCCAACAACATCACATCTAAGATTTATGACCAGTTGAGTAACCTTAGATGTAAAACCCTTGGTGACTACAAGTGGTATGAAGATGTTTTCACTACCTGAGTCATGCACAGAAGCGATTGTAACTCTCCATTTTGGAAGGAGAAGTTCATCAATGGCTTACCCAGACTCTTTGGCCAGAAAGTCAAAGAAACCCTTAGCAACCCCATAGGTGTCATAGATTATGATAACCTAACCTATGGAGACATCTCTAGCACCATCCGAAGTGAAGGAATGAAGATGTGCAGAGATTTGAAAATCCAAAGCCAAGCCAACAAGAACAAAGCCAAGTATGAAGTAGGGAACTTCTGTACACAGCATGGCTTACCCTCAAGTAACCCTTCCAAGAGGAAATCTAAATACAATAGAAAGGAATCCTCTGAGAAATTCCATAGGAAGAAAATAGCATCCAAGTATTATATAAAACACAAGTATAGCTGCTTAAAAGATAATGATTTCTATAAGAAAGGAAAATTCAAATCCACAAGAAAACCTATCCCCAAAGCATCAAGAAAATGCTTCAATTATGGAATAAAGGTCATTTCAAGAAAGAGTGTTGATCAAAGGCCAAATCCCTTATCCACACCCTTGTCAAGAACCAAACCAGTAATGATGAGATCTTTAAGCTTCTAGAACTTGACCACTCGAAAAGTGAGTCATTTGGTAGTTCTAGTGACAGAGAGATTCAACAGTTTTACCAATCATCCTCTGAACCCTCTAAAGCCTCCTTAAGTACCTCTAGTGGCCCAGATGAACCTATACCATGCAAAGATAGTTGTTGTAGGAACAAGTCTATCAATGTCCTTAGCAAGCAAGAAGAGCTTATCTTAGATCTCATAGAACAGATCGAAGATCCAGTCATCAAAGCTCAGAAGCTTAGCAAATTCCATGAAACCTTAGTAAGGGAGACTAGTAAACCTGAACTAAGGATCTAGGAACCCAAAGTATATTTAGAGAAAATCTACAATGGGTTCACCAAATCCAAGAAGGAAGTCACGGCCAACAACCTTCAAAAGGAAGTCAAGGAAACAAAGTCAGAAATTAGAGCCCTTAGACAAGAACTAACCATTCTTAGGCTTGATCACAATTTCCTTGATCAAAGAGTTAAACATTTGGAAAATACTTCTCATCAAGGCAATGAGGAAGGTCCTTCATTCCAAAACTCTTCTAATGAGGAAATTGATGAAACAGTTAACCCAACAGCAGATATGGCACAAGAACCATCCAGTGAGAAGTTCTTAGACACCATCGATAGGATTAATTTCTAGAAATGGCATTCCAAAGTTAGGATTGTCATTAGCAAAGATTTTGAATTTGAGGTCATAACTTTAATAGATTCAGGCGCCGATCTCAACTGCATCCAAGAAGAAATCATTCCCTCCAAATATTTCAAAAAGACAAAGAAGAGATTGACATCCGCAAGTGGTGGAAAAATGCAAATTGAATTCAAAGTCCCAAAAGCCCAAGTTTGTCAGGACAACATATGTTTCAAAACCACATTTGTCCTCATCAAGAACATGATAGATAGAGTCATCTTAGGAAACCATTTTCTGTGTCTATTATATCTTTTCATAGTGGATAATAAAGGTCTCACTACCCATCCCTTTGGTCAGTCAGTCAAGTTCAAGTTTCTTTAGAGCCCAGCACCTAGAGATATTAACAGCCTCTAGGAAGCCTCTGTCTCCAAGACCCTAAACCTAATTAATGCCATAACCTCCACAAATATCATACCTAAAGACCCTAATCCATGCATTCATATTTGTACTAACAAAAAATTAGTATTAACTACCTCTTTCCGGCAAGATAAGGAACAAATATATGAAGGTATTACTACTAATCGGTAGACAATGGCTTCTTCAGCAGAGAAGAAGTATAAGGGGAAAGCACCTGCACAGGGCTATCCTCAAGACAAAAGACTTCTAGTAGGACAATCTTTTGTAATGCATGAAGGTGCATCTTCTAGGGTAAAACCAAGAAGATCAAGATCCCTTCAGGACTATGTCCCTACAGAGGAGACATATTCCGGTGGTGACATGGTTGCTGTTTTACAGGAAGCATTAACCAGAAAATTACAGATTCATGATGGAGCATTTCAAAACCTACCGAACTCCATTAAATTTATCCTTAATAATCTCTAAGCAGCCTATACCATTAACCACCATACCCTTTCTAAACTTCACCTTGTCAATATTCAAATAACAAATGAAGCTCTTATGAGTCAACTCTTTGGCAAAGAGGATATCCATTCAATGGATAAAAAGACTATTATGGGCACTAACTATGCTAAGCTTAGTCTTAAGACTCAAGCTACTTTAAGAAGTGTCATTACCAACTTGCCCCCTAAAATACAAAATAATATTTTGGGAAGCAAGGCTATGTTTGAATCATTTGACAGATGGTTCGAACATTTCAAAGCACTAATCACCACTATTGTTCCTGATCCAACCAATCCAGATGATACGAATGACATACTTGTACATGCTCGATGGAAACAATACTTTGGGAGCAGCCTCAGAGTATATGAACAAAGGCATCCTTTTCCAAGTCTTTTTATCAATTATGAAGATGGATCAGATGACACAGAAAGAGATCCTAGCTAGTTGTCTCAAATGTTTGAATATGGCTTTATAAGAATGATTAAGCTAACAAGCCATAGCCAGATCAGCCAATTTCCACAAATCATCCAACAGGTTGTGACACAAATCAAAAGTCCATTTGTTTCTATTAGGTGGGGAGCACAATCCCACAATGGGAAAGAAACAAGTGGATGACGGTCCAACCTTCCACCCACCTTGTACTCATCAATGGGTACACTTATCAAGGGCCTTGGTATGAAGGAGACTCCTCCTTGTTCTACAATGATCCATATGTACTTGCAGATTGTTGGAGGAATTACTTCACCAATGAAATCCTTGGCACTGTCCAAGACCTATGGAAAGATTATCATCATGTAGGAAACACAGGAAGAATTTCTGTTTTTACTACCAAGCCTTATTCCACTTCCATCCCAGATCTCCACAGGATTGGTTATATTAATCCCAGTTAGTTCATTATAAGAAAACCAGAGTATGAACCACTGATACACTACGGATTATGCAACCAATACGCTATTTATCATGAGCATGATCATAATCATGACCCACCATGGGACCCCTATGATGTTATCCATCTGATGCTTATGATACTAATTAAAAAATCCAGCCATGGGGAGTGACAACCTTAAGATTGATCAGGTCATCATTCAACTCCATAAGGACTTTCCCCCTCCAGTATTATTACAATAATTATTCTAGCCTAGACTCCGTCCAGGTCGCCGAAAAATCTAGCAAAGAATTAAAAGATCTTACCCAGTAGTTGCTTCTTCGGTTAGAACAACTAGAGTCAAAAGAAAAGGTTTCTCATGCCTCCTCAAAAGCTTTAGTTAACCGCAATCCAATTGATCCTTTCCAAGATTCCCAAGATCCATATGATGGTTACAATTTGGATAGCAATTAAAACCTTTCTGAATAAGCACCAGTCACTATTCTGAATAGATCCAGACAGGCTAATATTCATCTACAGTACCAGTCACTGTTAGTGAACAGGTAGTATTCCGGACAAGTCACTATTCATCTACAGTACTAGTCATTGATTAATGAACTATTCCAAAACAAAGCAGCCATATAAGGACAAAAGACAAATCACTATTCATGAACAATAACGGTTACTATTCATGAATAGTACTCAGCACTATATTCCAAAAGCACTGTTTGCTTTCGGTGGAAAAGGTTTTTCACCTCTAGTAAAAGTATTTCACCTTCCATAATTTCAGCACCCTTCAGAAGAATCCAAGGCTCCCTCCAGTCTATATAAGGCAGCTCAAGATCCATTTTGAACCAAGCAATGTTTTAGCTACCAAGAAACATCTTAGCAAAAATATCTTCCCTTCTCATTACAACCCTTAGTCTTGTAATCAGACAGTAATCCCAGTTTACACTTGTATTACCCCGGTCGGTTCTTACATTTGTAACCAAATGGCCTCAGTCGGCCTTTATCTTTGTAATTATATGGCCCCAGTCGGCCTTCCCTTTTATCTATAACTTACTATCCCACCTCCCTTGTTGTAACAGAGCCCCAATAGCCTGTTACCCTTAGTGCTTCCCCTTTTGGTGTCTATATATATATATATATATATATATATATATTTTTTTTTTTTTTTTTTTTTGGTGAGATGTGATGTGATATGATGTGATGTTTGTAACATATATGAAAGTATGAGAGGCATTGAGGTTAAATATAATAAATACATGACCTTATAGTTATTGCTGGAGTGGTTTTTCATGTTATGTCATGGATTATGTTGCTTTCTAAGAAGAGAGATTTTGTAAAAGAAATGGAGAAAGATATGGAGATGTATTTATGGGAAGCAAAATGATGAAGTTTCGGAATAATAGAGTGTGGGAGAGATGGGTAGTAGTGGTGTGTTGTGTTGTGTGTTGGAAGAGTTGTGGCTTAGTCATCTTTATATAGAGCCAACTATGTAACCAAGTTTGAATTAGTTGAAGGGGAAATCAGTAAATGAGGAAAGATCTTTAGAAAAATGAGTAATTTCTTTAGTTGGTTTTTAGCCAAAAGAAGAAATCTAAAACTTTAAGGCTGCTACTATAGCTGACACAGCAATACAATAGTAGCTGCTGTAGTTGACAAAGGTACAGCGGTAGCTGCTATAGCTGAAAGCTGCACAGCAGTAGCTATCTTGATGTTGCTGAATAATGTCAACTGTATGATGTCATATGCTAGATGAAATGTTCGGCATTAAATTCTTAGGTTTGGCTGAAAATAGTAAGATAAATTTTATGAGATCCTCCTATTTTTGTTATTACAACTGGAGGCTAAAGATTTGGCTTTAAATGGTATGATTTCTTTTATAGAATCTTTACTTCTTTGGGTATGGCAGTAAGCTACTGGGATTGGGAATTAATGTGTTGATGATGTCACTTTTGGACATGTGTCAGCTGCTGCAGTTGTTGCAGCTTCTGTTGGAGTTAAGACTGCTTCTATTGGAATTGCTGCTGGTACTTTTTGGCTAAATTTCTTCTTTTATGAATTATATGTTTAGTTTATGGTTTTATTACAATATAATTTTGGTAAGTAATAAACTCATTGGTTGATATTTGATGAAACTTTAGAGATGTAATTATGGTCTCTTTGTATTATGACCAAATCTTGGAGAGCAGGAAGGACATTTTATGTTAGATGATATATTAAATAGAGATAACCAATAAGATTTAGGCATGTGTTTGGTATTGATTTAAATGAAAATAATAATATATTTCATAAGAGATAATATAATTTAGATTATACGATGAACAATGGAGAGTTTTATCATTTTAACTGTTATGTGATATGAGAGGTTTATCAGATATTACCTATTGCACACTGACTCATCAAAGTTCAGGGAATTAGGGAAGACATGCCAAGCAACATGCTTCTTTTATCAACTTTGAACCACTAAATCTTTACTGAACATATTTTTTGGCCCTCCAAACCACGACTCTCAAAATTCCCCCAATGAGACTCATGATCTTGGATCATGAGTTGAAAATGAGATGGTGTGTCATGAGGTTGAACCATGGGCTTTAATGAGATAATATCACCATGGGTTTTGGACCATGGGCTTTGGCATCGTTTTGTGTAAATATGGGCTCTTTTGGGCTTTGAAATAGATTTACCCAAAATCCATGATAATATTGATGCGGTGTGGATTGCCAATGAAAAAAGTCATGTGATGTGAAAAATTTGTCCTCAACAATATTCAAGTGCAAGACCAAGTCCAAGATTCAACTCAAGTTGATTAAGGTAGTCTCAGATTTCTGTAGAATCTCTCAGTCGACTCTAGCTAGATCAATCGATCAACTCTCGACCAAGTCTCAATCGTTTGAGATTTGAGAATTCTAAACAAATCCATTAAGTTAGCTTTAAGTGTGATTTAGTACCCTAGACGCAAAACTATATAAGGATACATAAGTGTCAACTTAGAAGAGATTTTTGGAGAGCTTGTGTCATACCTGATACCACATCAAAAAATAAATAAAAATAAAAATAAAACCTAAAATTTTGAATTCACCACTATCATGAGATTATCAAGTGAATTTGAAAATTGGTTGTTCGCATGAGTGATCATGGCGAAAGCAACAACAACTTCAGTGTGTTACATGTGCTTATAGTAGAGAAGAATTTTTCAAGGCGGTTCTTGAAATCACAAATAAGATTCATGTCGAGAACTTCAAATTAGAAGAGTCCAAGTGGATTAGAGTAGTATGTGTTCACATCTATAAGTTCTACTATAATTAGCAATTATTGGAAATAAGGGTTTGTTTATTGTAATTGTAAAACTTCAATTCTAATAATAGAATTTTCTTTAGGGTTGGTGGTAGCCCTTGAAGTATTTTTTCCTTTAAATTAGTCTATTAATTTTTCACTTTATCAACAAATCACTGGTGTTATTTACTCTAGATTTGCAATTGGAAATAACAACTAAGGGTTTGTTTATTTTGATTGTAAAACTTCAATTATAATTAATAATGAAATTTTCTTTAGGGTTGGTGGTAACCCTCAAAGTATTTTTTTTTTTTCCCTTTAAATTAGTCTATTGGTTTTTTACTTCATCAACAAATCACTGGTATTATTTACTCTACTATGCATTACTTTATTTTTGTGATTTGTTTACCGTGGCTAGTTAACTGGAATTCCACTGAACATCATAATTGGTTAACTTAATAAAGTTGGTTAAATTCTGCTAAAATCAATCATTGAGTTCTAAACAATCCTATCAATAAAGTACTTTTTCATTGATAGCTGTTGGGAAGCGGCTAGCTAGCTGAAACAAATGTTAATGACGAAAAAAAAATGTAAATGTATAAATGCTTCTCTCTTCCATCTTGTGGGGACAACAAATTTTCTTCCTCTTTTCTTGATCGGGACACAGGAGTAGTGACACTCCCTCGGTGACCATTATTTGATCTAGCTTTCCGTAGTACCAAAATAGAAGCAAATGCAAGAATTGCTCATAATCTCCTCCAAAGAATAAATTACTTTCTATTTTATCAGAAGTAATCATAAGCTATATAAAGAGAGCAAGTAGGTAACATAATGAAATAAATTCATTTCTCTTTGAAACGATATCTGAGTTTATTTTACAGCTTTATTACCCCATTTCTACTAAAGCAGAAGAAGGTGAGGGACCTTCCATCCATCAAAACAACGAAAACACCAAAAAGAAATTATTAAAAAACGTTTATAGCATGCGCCAATAAACAAGCAAATGTCCAAACACACACCAGGGGAAAAGGGAAACAGGAAAACAGCTATAGGATAGAACGATGGTAATATCTAGTGTAAATTTATGCGCACTGGAAGCCAGAGGGGACCTTCTTTCCACAGTAGTTTAGCAGCAAGCTCAATGACAACGGAACGTTTAGGTTGATCCCCAAGACATTAGCTTTGATGGCGGTGCAAAGGCAAACAGCGGCTTCAAGATCAGCAAGACCCCCAATGAGGCTGCAGCAAGGGGTCTTAGGAGGAGTACCAACAACAAGGTGTATCAAGTCATTTAACAAGTTAGCACACACACCCAACTTAAGGGTGTCCTTGGGACAGGTGGGCTTAGTTGATGGTGGGCTCTTGGGGGGGGTTTGGTGTTTATGACCCTTTGATGGGGGTGGTGGGCAAGGGACATAAGTAGAGCTGACCATGATGAAGAAAAGGAGGTTGAGGGAGAGGAGGAGGGCAGTGGAAGCTAGAGCCTTAGAAGCCATATGTCACAAAGACACCAAAAGCTTTTGATGGGTTGTGAAATAGGGGAAGGTGTATAGAGGAAATGTGAATGATGAAATTGATGAAGTGAGCTAAGAGTTTTATAGGGGGAGCTCGTGGCTTTGTTTCCTTTTTCTTTTTCTTTATCTCGGCCTAAAGAAATTAGAATGAAAACCACATGTGGGCACATTGGAATGCAATACCAAGCGGGCCGCGCAACCTAGCAGTGCAGCATGAAGAATAAACTTTTGCTGCGTCGGCGTCTGGTGTTCTCTGCAATTGGTAGTTGTCAATTCACTCTCTAACAAAGAAAATAATGTCAATGGGTGAAAATTAACATTTTGTGCTTTAACTATATGATGAAGATCAGATTTGATATTTGATAGCTAATAGTTTCCTGTTTTCTTGACCTTTGGCATTTAGTACTTTGTTCTCTTATGATGAATATGAAAAACAAAATAATTGACTAAACCATATCAAATTAGATTCTATACACATGATGATGTAGAACAGACCACTATAACCTTCCGGGACTCTCACACGCAACTGAAATCATCGCGCAAGGCAAAAAAGCGCTAATAGAAATTATGAGTTTCAGAGTCGGAATCGCATGAAATTTGGCAGGCTGAAGCGAAACGGCTTTCCAAGTAATA
Source organism: Castanopsis chinensis (assembly GCA_032878915.1). Lineage (NCBI taxonomy): Eukaryota > Viridiplantae > Streptophyta > Magnoliopsida > Fagales > Fagaceae > Castanopsis > Castanopsis chinensis. Next base: position 3,913,406 of record JAVQMG010000115.1, on the reverse strand, counting down.
GTTATCGCTTTGCCACAAGGTACCCCCTAGAAATAGCAAATTCCTTCATTTAGGCCCCAAAAACTGTAATTTTGCCATTTTTAGTAATTTCTGTTTGTTTAATAACTTTTTTCTCAAAAGTCATAATAAGGTCCCGCATATTTTGGGACAACCTTTAAGATCAATAGTTTATGATTCTGTATTTAATTCAATTTTGTCATTTTTGATAAATTTCAGTATTTTGTCACCTAATTGCATAATTAGTGCAAATTAGGATTTCAGACGTTTTTCTCAGTATTTATATGTTTTGTAACTGTCAAACGCAAATTAGACTATCTTCAATAAACATAGACTTTTGTCAAATTCTTTCTCTAGTGGATTCCAATTCATCTCCTTGTGGATTCAGGAAAAACCCCTTATGGATGAGGTTTACTATCAGAAGCTAATAGTTTAGTTTATGTTCCATCAAGAGAGTATCATATGTGCTTTCTTTAGGCTTCCGCGACATCACATGATTCAATAGTATTCTTTTTCAAGGGAAACTCTAACCCTAGAGAAGCCATCAATTAGTCTCATTCATAAGGGAAGCAACAAATTAGCTAGACATATACATTGTTAGGTCCTTAGTTTAGTGTATTTGCAAAGGTGTCAAATTGTAAATCAAACTATAAGTCTTGTGGGGTTTTTTTCCATTTAACATAAAATTACTAACAATATCATTAGTTAACAAGTATTGCAAACTATTTTGCAAAGTAGCATCTCGAGTATGTGGGTCTCGAGTTGCTTGAAGGAACTCAAGTCTTAGTTCCTCTACTTTCTTCCTCAGCTTTCTTCTTCCTTCTTTCATTTCTTTCTTCTTTCTCCAACTTTCTTCTTCCTTCTTTCTTCTTTCTCTAGATCTCTTCTTCTCCCTTTCTTAAACATCCAAACCCATTTCTCAAATACTTAAACCCAAAAATCAGAAAATACTCATTTTTCGAAACCCAAATCAAAACACAACCCCACGATACCAAAGCAGTGAACCTTTTTGAGGGTTTCAATCTCAGCATTAAAGTGATGGAAAGCAGCGATGATGACTGTGGTATTAAGGCTTTCCACCGGCTGAGTTTTTAGCTAACATTGGGTTTGTTTTTGGCTGACTCTTTTCTTTCTCTCTTACCTTGGACTTTCTCTCTTACCTTAGATGGTTATGGTGTTAGGGCTTTCCACCTGCTAAGTTGTCCGAATAGAACTTGAGCCTTAAAGGCTCGAGTTTGATAAGTAATCTCAAGTCTGAAAGACTAGAGATGCTAGTTTACAAACATGTTTAATAAGCATGCTAACTATAGACACCACATATTGTACTCCTTACGACTTGGGCCCTCGTTCCCCAATGATGCTTGAACTCTAAAGCCCAATATCAATTTAAAGCCCAATCAGATATTAAATTGACTTGAGGAGTATTAAAATAGAAAAATAACCTCTTAAATGAGCCACAGATCCATTTTTTGAGATAAAATAATCAAAGAGACCCTCGTTCTACGTACGCAGGCATATTCCTACATACGCAGCTAAGGTTTCAGAAGCATAAGAAAGACAAGTTTTATACAGTAATGGCTTAGGTTTGGAATGAATCCCACATCATCTAGGAGCCATTTCAAACCCCATTTTTTCAACTATAAAAAACCTTACATTGTACATTTTCAAAATACACAAAAATCCCTCAAGAAAAAACCTAAGATTTACTAGAAAATAGTGAATCAAAAGAGAGTTTTTCACAAAACACCCTTAAGTCAATTTTATTTGATTGAGACCTTTTCTAGCCCAAACCCTTCTAGTTTAACGTTGCTAATCACTTTTTTATTGGTTTGTGAATAGAATTGACTAAGGGGAACGGTCAAAATCAAGCTTGGAAAGCTTTTGTTTTAGGTATTGAGTCTAACCCTCTTCTTTTTATTTCTCTTTCTTTTCTGCTTTCTTTTTACGTTTTAATTTTGTTTCTTGCATAGTTTATGTTTGTATAATGTCTATTTAAGTTGGTTTCTTAATCATTTCCATGTTCTACATGTTAGGTTGTTAGATTTGTTGTTTTAAAGTTCTACTATTTTTCTGCGTTTTTAGGTTTTCTGGGCAAGGATCTGCATGCGTACGCATGATCTAGCCTACTCACACAGTACGCAGGCCTGTTCTAGCGTGCGTGATGCCATTGTCTAGAAACTGTAAATTTTTTTTTTGTTTTATTCCTGCCTTCACATATTTGTTTTGTTTAGCCTCTTTTTCACATGTTTTAGGCCCCATAAATTCATGCTCACCTTCTTACATGCTTGTTTGTTATCACATTTTAGATTAGGGTTTGTCTTAGGGTTTCTTAGTTTTAATACCATTCATTCACATGTTCATGCATGAATGCCATGGGTGCTATGTTGCTGCAAGGTAAGTGAAAGGTAAGTCATTGGAAATGTTCATGCATTTGTGATATGATCTTGTATTGATGTTAGAGATGAATGTGAATGCTTGGATCTTTCCTTACGCTTATGTTTCTGCCTTGATTTGATTGTATATGTTGTTGCCTTGAATATGCTTTGATGCCATGATAGGTCTATGCTAGGGTTTGTGATGGATGCCATGATTAGATGTATGGTTAGGGTTTGGGATGAATGATGATATGTTGTATGCTAGTGTGTGTATGAGTTAGAATACAAGTGTTGAACATGCTTTTAATAAGGTTAGGATATAAGACACAGTGATGGGAGGCCAACTTTAGGGTTGGGCAAACTTGGGTGCCTAATACTTTCCTAAGAGCGTACCTAAACTCTGAATTCATATCTCTGGTAGTAAGATCAAAAGGTCCTTCTTTGAGAAAACGTTATATTTATGGTTCCTAGACCATTTCAAAAACTAGGCGGCGACTCCCCCCTTACGCCCACACTAACTAAAGAATTTGTTCTAAAAATCATGTTAAAAATAAAATAAATAAATAAAGCTCAAGTCTTGTGTGTTGTAGATCTGCATTTTAAGATCAAGATTCAAGAAAAAAGAATAGCTAAAGAGAAATGATGTTTTTGCCCTGGCGATAGCTACCTTGATCAACCGAGACAAGCTAGGGATAGCCACCTTAATTAAGTCTCGATTGATTGAGATGAGCCAAACATTATTTTTGTTAGGCCTACAAATCAACTTCTAATTGGGAATTCAAGCCCTATTTCTTAGATTATATAAGGGTTGATTAAAGTTGACCTAAACAAAGTGAAGAGAGACTTGTTTGTGTACACTAGGACTTGTGCATGCCCTGTGCATGCCTTGGCAGCACCTTGACTGCATGCCTTGGTCTCAGCAGCATGCCCATGAGGGCTACCTTGGCCTTAGCTACATGCCTTGTGCATGCCTTGGCCTTGGCTAGTGCATGCCTAGGCCTTTGCAGCATGCCCTTGGGGTTGCGCCTTGGCCTTGGCTGCATGCACATGAGGGCTACCTAAGGCTTGACTGCCACATGCCCTGGCCTTGGCAGCGTGCCCATGGGGGCTGCCTTGGTCTTGGCTACTACTTGCCCACAAATTTAGAGTGATTTCCAAAAAATGAGGGTTTTCTATACCAAATTCTCTTAATTCACCATTAAACCAAAGATACGAAAAATATTAATATCAGTTCCTGAAAAATTGATGGAGAAGCTAAAGTCATGATACAATCACAGTGCAATTGATTGCAAACCTCAAGATAGTCCTTAAAGTCATGAATAGGGAGTTCATGTGGTGGAATTCGAAGTAAAAGAATCCAATCGGGTTAGAGTTGGGTGTGATCATCTGAGTAAATTAATATTGGAGATAGCATTACAAATTAGGGTCAATTGATTTTTATTGTATGAAATTCAATTTTACTTAGTGAATTTTTCCTTTGGGTTGGTAGATAAACCTTAATTTGGTGTGTTTTTTACATTGGTTGTTGCCGGCCATTTATTTTTCATATTGTAAATATTTTGATTTGTTATTTATTTTCTGAACTTTACTTTTAGTTAAATTGTTTATGTAGTGAAATTAACCATAATTTAATTCAATTATACATAATTGGTTAATTAATCAATTCAGCTTTTCCTATCCCAAAAAAAAAAATCAATTCAGCTTTAGTTTCTCGTAAAAAAAAAAAAAATCAATATGGGTCTAAACTCCCAACATATGTAGTATATATTAAGCATGTTTCAATTACTTGTCGAGATCAACTCACAAAAAAAAATTTACTTGTTGAGATATTTGGCAGCTAGGGAGTCACTAACGATACACATGTATAAAAAAATTGCAAACCTATAAGATAATTATGGCTAAATTTAGGTCCTCGATCTATCATGTGATTATGGCTACTGGTTATTAGCGGTTCACTCTTTTCTCAAAAAACAAAAAACGTTGCTCACTCAAAACCGGTTATATTGACTACAATTCAGAATGCTAGCTAGAGACGTCCAAATCATTAAGCATGTGAGCCCCTGGTGCTGTACTTTATTGTCACTTAGCTAGGTAGTGATAATGGAAATTGGATGGTGACTGATGACTGATGAGTTTGCAGAAATGGGAATGTAGGTACCCACTTTGTTGTGTGCAGCAATTGGCCAGGGAAGCACATGTCATGGTACTCTGTAGATGCTCAAGATTAACTATGAACTAGTAGCTTTCTTATGCTTCATTTACACTGATGCAGTCACACAAAAAAAATAAAAAAGAATAAGAAAGCCATAGTTCACTGGGAACTTACTGAGTCATGCCAAGCTGGAGTCATATACAATTGGATTTACAGCAACCCAATTGATGAAAAGAATCTTAGTGATCTAGTATAGAGGGACTATTCAATTTTATATTTTTAAAATTTTCAAAGAAAACGGCAAACCCATGTGAAAACATGTGCAATTGATTGAAACTTGTTAGGGCATATATAAATGATGTTAGGAACATATATCATTTAAAATTAGCTAATCCTTTAACAAAACGCATTTTATTTGTAATTTGATAGATATATATAGGATGTGTTTAATACTTCAAGAAACAAGATTCAAATCCAAGTATTGAAGCTATGTAAATCTATCCAAGAAACAAGTGAAGAAGTGCAGGATTTTAAAGATTGACAGCTAACCCGACAGATGGCATCTATCGAGATTTAAAAAGCTGCTTTAACCCTGTAGGCACTCAATTTTTCACCCATGATTTAATCAAGAAGAATGACTGGGGTGACCATCCACGTACCAAAAAAATCATTCTTGCATTACACGCATCATTTGTAATTGCATCACATGCATCAATTTGTTCTTGCATTGCATGCATCAATTCGTTCTTGCATTGCATGCATCAATTCATTCATTGCATATCATAAAAATCATCTTGAGATTCTAACGATCGCAACGGTGGGTCCAGTTTCTAAATCGAACTAGCGAATCGAAAGATATCACGTGATCAAGTTTGCACGGTCCATATGCATTATGTCTAAGAGGAATCGACCACACACAATTAATTTAAATTAATTCTGATTAATTGAACAACTAAAATTAATTAAATAATTTTGTGATAGGTTGATAATTAGTGTTTAAGACAGGGATGCATGCATTGGAATAAAATGAATGATTTGATAACAATGAAATTGTGGATAATCTGAACTTTATCAAGATTTATTTTAAGGGATTCATTCACAAGATAATTGTTCTTAAAAAGCCTAAATTATCTAGAAAAGAGATTAAAAAAATCATGGATGGAGGAAGAAAATGCATCTAGATACAAGGATCGGTCAAAAAAACCCTAGAAAAGAACTCCAAATGGCACCCGAACACGAAAGCGCGTTTGGCTTCCAACAGCCAATTCGGCACTTTTGGAGTGCAGAATTGCACTTGGTTGGGCTTTGGCCCAACGGCCTGCAAGTGACAATAAGGCATACCATTTTTGACCTTTTCGCAAAAGGATGTGCCGGATTCAATCCCTAATTGTCTGTACCTATTTTTTAGAGTGCTCTGACCTCTATAAATAGAAACCGAACCTCATAATTCATGACTTTTTGGCAATGCTTTGAGAGGCATACGTTTAGGCTCTCAAATCACCCATATTTTCTAATCCCTCTCTGAGTGTTGCTGCGTAAATTAGGGTTTTTAGGTTTCAAAGAAAATTGAACAAATTTCTTTGAACCCTAAAACATCCTTTCGAGAACGAATTGTGCTCATGCAAGAGGTTGTTCTCTAACCCTTTTGCTTTTATGCTTTTCTTTATCATGATGATGCATGTTTAATTGTTTTATATATTCATATTTTACCATGATTAATTTAGTTCATGAAAATATGTTCTTGATTTCTTTATTGTTGATATAATCTGTTTCTTAATTTTAAAAGATCTGCATGTAGTCAACTTTTTTTTCTTAAAATAAAATGGATCTACATCTTTCTTAGATGCAGATCTGATTTTTTTTTTTTTTTTAAACAAAATGGATCTACATCTTTCTTAGATGCAAATCTGGATTTTTCATAAAATAAAACGGATCTGCATCTTTCTTAGATGTAGATCTGAATTTTTCTTCAAAATAAAAAGGAGTCAGCATCTTCCTTAGATGCAGATTTAAATTTTTTCAAATCAAAACTGATTTGTATCTCTCTCAAGATACAAATCTGAATTTTTAATACATGTAGATCTTTGAAATAAAGGAAAAGATAAAACCTTGTTTTATTTGTTTCATGTTGCATAAATTTGAATTATGAGTGAAACTCTCTTCTTAAAAAATCATTTTCATTCTTTTACAACATAAAAACAAATATGATTTTTTTTATCAAAAAATATCATTTTTATCATCACAAAACAGATCTAAATTTTCATCTTCAAAAACCACTTTTTTCTACCTACTACAAAACAAATCTAATACTTTTCAAATCAAAATCCTTTTTTTTTTACTAACTAAAACAGATCTAATTCTTTTCAAAAGAAGAGATTTCATTCATAAAATAGACTTATGTAATTATGTTTTTCACATGTTCAACATATCATTCATGACATGCATGAAAATGGTACATTGGTCACAAGATTCTAGAAGACCAAACTCTGTCTGGGCGGAATGGATGCCTAACAGCTTCTCAACCTAGCCTCCGAATTTAGATTTTTGGTTAAGTAAATCTAGCTTTATCTTTGTTTTTATCTTGGGTAGATTGTAACTAAGACAAAAGGCCATGTATTTTAGGTAGATTGTAACTAGAACCCAAAGCCATGTAAAGTTCAAGTTTTTGAACTTGTATTTTTTATTTATTCAATCAATGAATGGAACATTCAATCATGTAAATTTTTTGTACATAAAAAATAAGTGGCAACTCTATACCACTTACCCAAAATGGGAGGTACCCTAAAAAGCACTCCAAAAATCTCTCTTTTTTTTTAGAGGCAATTTCCTAGTCTCTTACAGTGGCGACTCTGCTAGGAATGTCGAGGGCTAAGCTTCATATTAGACTTAAGTGACCAAATGTGTACCCTTTTTTTTGCATGGATTTGCATGATATTGTTGTTTGTTTGTTTATTTATTTCTTGAGATGTTGTATGATATTTTTGATAAGCCAAGAATGTATTGACCCCTTGTGATGAATTAATTGATTAATTACCTAAGTTTATTAATTAATAAATTTAACATACAATGTACATGGCAACATAAACAAATCACAAACTAAAATATAATGCAACGAAAAATAAAAGTTCATACGGTGATTTGTTTACGAATGAGGAAAACTTCCGAGGCAAAAATCTCACCAGGTGATTTTAAGGTTACCACTCCCGAGAATCCACTATTATCAAAACAAGCGGTCATAAGTAAAGGAACCACAGTACCTTATATTAACCTACAGTTGAACCCTTACCCCAATACACAATTGGACTTGTTCTGTAGTGACAATCTCTCCTTGTATTGCACGTCTCCCAGTACATGACTAACCAAAAGATGCGCAAATCCCAGTACTCGACTTGATCACCAACTTGATAAGGATATTGGCTACAAAGCTCTTCTGTTCATCACACGATGAAGATCATGAAGTTGCTTGGTCACAAAACCCTACGGTGTACAAACACAACAGCTTCTTCAAGAGAAAAAAGAACTAGGGCAAATTCTGTCTCTAGTCATAATTTGCATGAATAAGACTTTGCTCAATACTTGCACAACCTTATACGGCCCTTAAAATAATCCTTATATATGTTTAGGGTTTTAAGAAAAGAAAGCCTAAACATACATTCACGGATTGGATGAAAATCAGAACTGAAAATTTGCTTTTCATAAATCTCGACAGATACCCTATCTATCGAGCAGTTGTCGAGCTTCATGCTTAGACAACTTTTAAACCTCGATAGATAATAGATGTCGAGCTAGCTGTCGAGATTTAAAATCCTGCACTTCTATACTTGAATCTTGGACAGACTTGCATGGTTTTAACACTTGAACTTGAAACCTTGTTCCTTGAAGTATTAAACACATCCTAGATCTACTCAAATACAAGTAAAGTGTGTTTTGTCAAAGGATTAGTCAATTACATAAAATGTTGACATATGTTCCTAACATGAATCACATATGTCCTAACAATTTTGTTGTTTGTTGAGATATTGTATGATATTTTTTTGTTTGTATTGTTTGTTAAAATATTTCCCTAACTGTCATTATGTGTGCCATTCAAACAATATGTATGCACCACTTTTCAACAATTTTGTGGTGGTAGTAATCATGGATCACTGGTCTTCATTAGATTTGGGTACCCAATGGTGAACTCACCAACTCATAGCCCAAAGTCACTAGACCATTTCCTATTGACTGTAAAGGACAAAGCATGCCATTTGGACCAACGCAATGTTCATTACATTACCTACCCTTAGGTCAGTCCCAATTAAAATTGCATTGCACGTTGTATGTGTTTGTTTTGCTTGGTTGGTTGATGTAAATGGCAACCTAGCCTTAATTGACCTAAGAAAGCTTGTTCTAGAGAGAGAGAGAGAGGGAAGAATTTGCTCAAGATTCAAAGGAAGGCTGCAAAGAGAACCTAAGGTTGACACTCAAGCTAGTAGCTCTAGTTCCAAGCCCATCACTCCTATCACGGTATTGAAGCCTGTGAGCATAGAGGATACTCCGCTGTTGCAACATCACAATCTCATATTCGACCTACAAGACAGTTCAAGCCACAAAAAGCATGAAGCCCCAAACACCATGGCCAAAAGAGGGAGAACATCCAAACACCGTGGAACCCATGAACACTCAAGAGCTACTCAACACCATGGTAGCTAGTCAAATCCAGCTAAGGGAAGACATGAACCGTATGGTGCAACAGTTTCAAAGTCTAAAGACTAACCAAGAGGAGAACCAGGCAGACCATAATCCACCAACAATGGAGAGTGAGAAAAAGATCAATGAAAGAATGAACAAAATGAAGGAGATGATTAGAAAAGCCCGTAAGATGGAATACCTCATGGACAACGAATCCCTCTCACTTTTCACAAATGTGAGATTGCCACCCAAATTCAAGACACCAACTTTAGACATGTTCGATGAGACTGGCTACCCAAAGTCCCATTTGAAGATGTACATGAGGGCCATGCAGCCCCTAGGAACAACTGAAGAACTACTTGCAATGTTCCAAAAAACTTTGACTAGAGCCACTCTTAGGTGGTTCCTCAACCTAGATAATGCTAGAGCAAGAAGTTGGAAGGACATCTGCCATAAGTTTCATAATCAATACAAGTACAACATCGAGGTGGATATGACAATGAGAGATTTGGAAACCACTAAACAACAACCGAAGGAGTCTTTTTCCGCCTTCATAACCAAATGGAGAGCAAGGCAGCCCAAATGATCACAAGACCTAATGAAGAAGAGCAAATCCAAATGGTGGTGAAGAATTTGTTACCCATATTCCACAAGCATCTTTTTGCCCAATACTTTCCGAACTTCAAAGCCTTGGTCATAGCTAGTACTCAAGTGGAAGTTGCTATCAATAATGGCATGTTGAAGTATGAAGAAGGCTCCATTTTTGAGAAAGCTACAACCCACACCACCAATGAGGAGGCAATCAATGTTGTAGTTCCCCAAACATCATCAACTATCAATTCTAGGCCTCAAAGAAAGTTCAATGAACTCCACATGCCTATGAGCCAATTGTTTGAAAAGCTTAAGCTTGAAGCGCATCTTGGCCCACTTGAACCTTGACCTCCTCCAAGCCTACTACCTAAAGGTTACAAGTCACATGAGTTCTACAAATATCATCAAGAATTTGGCCATCAGACAGACAAATGCATCAATCTGCGACATGCCATTCAAAATCTAATCGACAAACAAGTCATTGATCCACCATCATCAACTAGTCATCCTGACTTTGTTTGAATTTCATTTTGGCTCTTTGGTTTTATTGTTTATTTAGGATTTGTGGTTGGATATTTGCTCAATAAAGTCCATGTTGTGTTTGATGCATTTGATCTATCATGTTGTTCATATGTACATAAAAAATTCATAAAACATTCAAAAAAAAAAAAAAGTTTTTGCACTAGGGGCATTGTGCCTTTTTAGTAACCTTTTTCTAAAAACCCTTTTGTTCCTTCAAAGACTCCAAAATTTTTTGAAAAGCCTTCTTTCAAGAGAATACAAGAAGATCCATTTGATAAAACCTTTTTCCCAAATCATGATGATTAATTGCTCTACCAATAAATTTGTTCCAAAGAGGGATTTAACTTCATTCAATCCATGTAAGGACTTTTGCTAAACATTCAAAATATGATAAGAAAAGGTCCAAAAAGGCAATCAAAGAAATATATCCATTCACCCAAATTTCTCAAACCCCATACACTTTGTCCCAATCTCTACAGAATTTTTTTTTCACGTCATTGGAGCATTTATATTTCTATTCCAAGAAAAATTTATCAAAGGACTTTAAGTCACTGTGCTTACAAGAAAGCATCACTAGAGATAGAAGGCCGCCTTCGATAACCCACATTATTCCTTGACACCTATTACAATAATTATCCATTGCTAGCCAACTTGAGCCTTTAAACAGTTAGCCAATTTTTCAATGAACCCACTAAAAACTTAAACCTTGGGTGGGGAAATTAAGTATGCATGCTTAAATCTCAGGATGAGGAAGTGTTGAACCTATGGATCCAGCACCACTTGGTAAGGTCCTCAATGAAGACAATATGACAAGTTAAAAAGAGGAAGATTCATCAAGTTCAGAAAAGAGAGTTCATCAAAGCTAGGTAGAAAGGAAATCCATCAAGGAGAGATATGATTTTAAGAAAGCATCAAACTATGACAAAAAGGAAGGCCATCAAGCTAGAAAAGACTTCAACCAGAAAAGAGAGAGAAAGAGAACAGTAAATGCAAGAATTTTTATCACGTTGTGAGAAAATACTGATTCATCAAAAGACATAAGAGACATGAATTCCATGAAAGATCATTCAAGTTGAGAAAGATGAGCAAAAATGAAGACTTATCAAGAGCAAAATCTAATCAAATTGAGGAAGATGAGAAAAAGAAAAAATAAGACACATTTCATCAACAACAAAAAAATGTGTGTTCAGTCAAGTCAAGAAAAATGAAGTGTAAGAGGGTATCAAGTAGAAATGCAAAATCATCCAAGAAAGATGAAAGTTTGTCAAATTGAAAAAAAAAATGTAGTTGAGTGAGAGCCAATAAAATTCCAAAAGAAAGAGTTTCAGAGAAAAAAAAAAAAAGCTTGCTAGGCTGAAAAGGCAAAAGAGAGGTCTAGGCAAAAATTAGGGCAAAAAAAAACAAAAACAAAAAATCTATCAAAAAAAATGAATGAGAAAAAAATGAGAGTGAGTGATTTGACCACAAGATAGGATGCTAAGAAGACCAAAAAGAGGGAGTTGAAAAAAATCAAGACCAAAGGAAATGAATCAATGAAGACCAATGAGAAGATGATGAACAAGACAAGAAGTTTAGCACAAGAGTCAATGATGGGAGTTGTGAAAAAATCTTCCAATGCTTGAACTTAAAGTATTGCATACTTGGGGAAACATCATAAGGGGAGCCTTTAATATCCGTCCTTTCGATAACCTGAACCCGGCCTACATTACAACCTTTGAATAAAGCCCTCCTTGAAGTCCTACTAATTGAAAGCACACATTTACTCTAATGATATTTTCTCTTAAAATTAAAAAGGAAACTGCTCAAGATTATCAAGGTCCATTGGCTGATATATTTAAAAGACAAATTTCACAAATTCTCAATTTTTCTAAGCCCCAAGTAATCACTTTGTTTGCTCCCAACAGAAAATAACTCTCAAGAGAAAAAATTACCAAATTCTCAAAAATTTTCAAATCCTCAAACTTGGGATTTTTCCCTTTCTTGCTTATTCCCAACATGTGTGATCCCCAAGCATTTCATTTCTTCAGTTGTCATTGAAGCCTTAATCTAAAAATTTTTTAGAATGGAGAAGCAAATTTTATTACATGTTTTTAATGATTTCAAATCCTTTCTAGCCAATGAGGTTGAGTTACCAAATGATCATTATGATTGGTCAAAGTGGTTGTTCAAAGGATCACCTTTTGATCATTTAAAAAAGATAAAATTTCAAAAAAGTCTCATTCTAACTAAATTGCTTTTTTTTTCCCAAAAAAAAAAACAAAAAAGAAGAAGACTCACTTCAAAATTTCATTTCTCAAAAAATATTCTCAATACTTCATTTTTCAAAACTTTTTTTTTTCGAACTACATCTAGACTTAATCCTCTACGAGAGAGGTACGTAGGTAGCCTTTTCAAAGGCCCGATCACAATCACGCAAAAAGAAACTTCATTTCAACAAAAAATGATTTTTCAAAACTTCTTTTTTTTTTTAATTCGAACTACTTTTAGACCTAGTCCCTTATAAGAGAGACACGTAGGCAGCCTTTCTAAAGACTCGGTCATTATTACTCAAAAAAAAAAAATTCAAAAGCTGAAAATCAAAACATTTTATTTTTTGGGTGTGAATTTAGGCAAGGAGCATTTGTTTTGCATTAAGCATATTATCAATTTTCTGTGCAAGCATGTCCAAACTAGGGGCATTGGCCCTAAACATTTTTATAATAAGTGAGTACTAACAAGTTCATGAGAAGAATCTTTTGCAGGAGGTTGACACAGATTTTTCATCTACTCAACATGTTGGAAAAATATAATACGCAGCGGAAGAATATATAATGTAAACGGATCTACTTCATACATACAAGTTAACATGGACTATTTAAGTTTCAGAATTAGAGAACAAGAGAGTGTACCTTGGAGCGGTGAATTTCAAAACTTGAAGATGAGAGGCTCTTGGGAATACTTTCAATCTTCACTCCAATTCCACTAACGCCCAAGATGTGTGGTCTCTCAATCAGTTCCAAAGGGAGAATTAAAGTGTGTCTCACACTCTCTCTTCTTCTCTATGAAATCTCTACTGAAAAATTCTGTGTGTTTCTCCCTTTGTATCTAACTGATTATCTAATCGGGCCGGCTTTTGGGCCTTTCCAATTGGGCTTAAGTGTGTGGCTTGGAGTGGGACCAAAAGGGACCAATAAGACACTAGCTCCAATGGGCCTTGGGCTTTTCTGTCAACTCTTAACAAGTCCAAAGTTACCATTAACTATATTTAATACCACTATATAAATATAGTTGCACTCTAGGCCTTATTAATAAATTATATCCCAAGACTTTATTATACATGCAACCCCTTCATAAAATATTCATAGTAATACAAAGTCATGAAAGAAGACTGCCACTTTGTATATTACTACATCTTAATTCCTTGAGTACCCGGTTTAATCCTTTAAGTTATTCATCATATATTTATGAAATCCAATTCCATAAATATATACTTTAGTAACTCCTTACTAAAGTGGTTAGGCCCAACTCTCTGAATAACAAACACATTAAACTTATCTCAAGGGAATATTTTATATCTCCGGTAAGAGACTATGAATTCCATCTTGAGAATATATGTTCCATCAACACTAAATGTGGCTGCCCAACATACTGAGATTTTGACCTTAACCATAGATCTCACTCCTGATATATCAAAGCAACCTACACTTCATGATCAGGTCCATTATCCTCTCAGGATTAAGAGTTCATGCAAATATAAGTCGTGAGTTTATTATTCTATTGACAGTCTTTAGGAGAATAATAAATCTCACACCGGTCCAGTTCAATATGTCTTAACTCTTAAAACATATCAACATATCAACTAGAAATCTCCATTTCCATGATCAAGACAAATCATCTTAGTTGATATGTTATAGCCTTCGCAGATGAAATGCCCAATTTCATCACCGACTACGAACTATAATTCTGAGTTTACAAAGAACTTGTGATTTATATCTTCTGTGACTAAATCACATAAATCACATACTATTGCATCTCATGGACTATATGATAATGTCCTAATATTCATGTTACCATTATTTTCAAATAATAATACAACTTTATTAACCAAAACATTAAGTCATACATAATGTCTTACATAATAAAATACATAGCATCATACAATAGGATATAAGGACAAATATCCCAACACAACAATCACCATCAATCTTTAGTTTAGAGGTGCCAATCGGCACTCCCACAGAGCCCATTGGCCCATCATCCCAACAGTCCTTGTTTTGCCCAGTTTTGTGATTTTGATCTTGTTTTACTCAAATTTTTCTTTATTGAGGTTCCAACACATTAAGATTTTTCAAAATTCACATTGATTGTTGAACTAGGGGCATTCGGCCATGCCTCATCCATTTTGAAAAAACAAATCATCTTTTCCTCAAATATCAAGATTTCCAAAAATTATGCATCCATTGCTAAACTAGGGGCATTCAGTAATGCCTCATCCATTTGGTAAAAAAGAAATCATATTTTCCTCAAGTATCAAAGTTTGCAAAAATCATGCACCAATTTGCAAACTAGGGGCATTCGGCCATGCTTCATTCATTTTCAAAAAAAAAAAAGAAAAAAAAAAAGAGATCATCATCATCATCTTTACAAAAATCAATCAAGATTTCCAAAAATCATGCATCCATTTCTAAACTAGGGGCATTTGGCCATGCCTCATGTATTTTGAAAAAAAAAAAATCTTCTTTTCCTCAGAAGTCAAGGTTTTCAAAATCATGCTTCAATTTGTAGACTAGGGGCATTCAGCTATGCCTCATTCAAGTAAGATCACCCATGTCAAAACCTGTCAAGTAAATTCAAACCTTTGCACCACAAAGCTTCATCAAGTAAACTCTAAACTTTTCTGAATCAAGCTCTCACAAGAATAAGTTCATACATATCAGAGTCATCAAATGCAAAGATCAAAGAGTGGTAGTTCATGAGTTATACAAGTTAACTGACTACAAATCAACACTTATTTTTCTTGCAGGAAATTAAAAGAGGAAAAGTCTCCTTAACTTCAAAACAAATAGTCATTGGACAAATCTCTATGAACACATCTTCAAATGATAGATCTCCTAAATAAATCTTCAAAGGAAAAATCTCGTGAACAAATCTTCAAAAGGAAAAATCTCCATGAACAAATCTTCAAAAGAAAAATCTCCATGATCAAATCTTCAAAGGAAAAATCTCCAAAAAAAATCTTCAAAAGGAAAAATCTCCTAAACAAATCTTCAAAGGACAAACCTCCTGAACAAATCTTCAATGGATAGATCTCCTGAACAAATCTTCAAAAGGAAAAATTTCCTGAACAAATCTTCGAAGGACAAATATCCTAAACAAATCTTCAATGGACAAATCTCCATGAACATATCTTTAAAGGATAGATCTCCTGAATAAATATTCAAAGGAAAAATCTTTTGAAAAAATCTTCAAATGACAAATTTCCATGAACAATCCCAAATCCCAAATTTTCAGTTCAAAATTTTCATTCCCAAATTTAAAATTCCACATTCTAAATTTCAGGTTCTAAAATTTCATGATCAAAATTTCAAGTCTTAATTTTCAAAATTCTAGATCTCAAAATCTCATATTTCAATTTTCCAAATTTCAAATCAAAATCTCAAAGTTTCAAAGTCTCAAAATTTTAAATGCCAATTTCAAAAAGTTCAATTTTCAGAAATCAAATCTTTTCCAAAAATAAAATCTTTTTCAATTCAACTTTTCTTGATAAAGTTCATATCCAAAAAGGGATCACATCTCAAAAAGCATTGGGACCACGAAGCACCTATCAGTTAAAGTCTTAACTTTAAATTTTGACTTTTTTTTGTAGAAAGCAAATCCAAGATCAAAGTAGATAAGGACATTTGATCGACATTACAATTCCAGATTGAAGTAGAGAGGACCTTTGATCGATATTTCAACAATTCTAGATCAAAGTAGAAGAGGACATTTGATTGTCATTCAATTCTAGATCGAAGAAGAGGAGGACCTTTGATCGACATTCCATCTCATTCCAGATCAAAGTAGAAAAGGGCTTTTGATCACCATCCCATTCCAGATTGAAGTAGATGGACCTTTGATCGACATTTCAACAATTCCATATCAAAGTAGAAGAGGACCTTTGATTGTCATTCAATTCCAGATCGAAGATAAAGAGGACCTTTGATCGTCATTCCATATTATCCTAGATCAAAGTAGAATAGGACCTTTGATCATCATCCCATTCCAGATTGAAGTAGAGGAGTACCTTTGACCGACATTTCAACAATTTCAAATCAAAGTAGAAAAGGACCTTTGATTATCTTTCAATTCCAGATCAAAGTAGAAGAGGACCTTTGATCGACATTCCATAGGGGTGTGCCGGTTCGGTTTCAGTCGGTTTTTATAGGTATGGCCAACCGAAACCGAATATTTTGGTTTGTGAAATTCTCAACCGAAACCAACCGAAATGGCTGGAAATCAATCGGTTTCAGTGTATTTCGATTTCGGTCGATTTTCGGTTTTCAAAGAGAGGGTTATTGAAATTTTCAAAACCCTAACTTTAATCACATAAAAAACAAAGTAATAGAGCAATAGAGAGAGAGTTGTTGAACAAATCAAAACGACAGAGAAAGAAAAACTTCCAATAATATTTGTACAACAATTTACACAAAATTGTTCAACAACAATTTAAACAAACTTCCAAAATTGTTCAACAATTTACACAAACATCCAATAATATTTGTTCAACAACAAAAAATTGAACTTTACCGCACCATAGTAGGAGCCTATAACCATGCTTGAGCCTACTAGTGATTTTTCATTCTCTATATAGAGATATGTGACTCAGAGAGAAGAAAAAGGCATGGCCATGGTCCATGGGACTCAGAGAACGAAAAGAAAAGAAAAGAATGAGGCGGCTGAGGTAGATGGGGAAGGAGCGGCTGAACTGAAGCGAGAACAGCAGAGACGTGAGAAGGGTAGAAGATTAGGGGTGGCTGAAGAAAAGAAAAGAGAAGAAGAAAACAGTGAGACGAAGAAAAAATTGGGGAAGGGGGTGGCTAAAGAAAAGAAAAGAGAAGAAGAAATTGGGGATTAGGGGATACGGCTGAAGAAAAGAAAAGAGAAGAATAAATTGGGGATATGGCTAAAGAAAAGAAGGGTATTTATATCATGCTACAGTATTAGGGTTTTAAAAAATTAAATAGCAAAACACACACTCCCCACGCGAAGGCTCGAACTCTAGATCTGCTAGCCAAAACACAAGGAGCATACCACTAAACCACTAATGAGTTATGTTTTAAAGTTACATAAATATATATATATATATATATATATATCAGTCGGTTCGGTTCGGTTTTGGGGTGAAAAATCCAACACCGAAACCGAAACCAAAAATTTCGGTTTTTAAAAAATGAAAACGAAACCGAAACTGAACCACACCTAAACCGAACCGAAATTTTGGCAACGGTTCGGTCGGTTTCCCTCGGTTTGTTCGATTCCTCGGTTTTTTGCACACCCCTAACATTCCATTCCAGATCAAAGTAGAAGAGGACCTTTGATCGCCATCTCATTCCAGATCAAAGTAGAAGAGGATCTTTGATCATCATTCTATTCCAGATCAAAGTAGAAAAGGACATTTAATCTTCATCCCATTCCAAATCGAAGTAGAATAGGACCTTTGATTGCCATCTCATTCCAGATCAAAGTAGAAGAAGACCTTTGATCACCATCCCACTCCAGATCAAAGTAGAAGAAGACCTTTGATCATTATCCCAGACAACTTCATTTTCAAGATTAGGATGGAAAAGTCCTTTAGTACCCCTAATTACCAAGAATCATGTCCAGAGCCATCAATTACCAACTAAGTCAAGTACTTTCATTTGTTGTCAAAAGATAAGGCACTAGTTCTATGTTCCAAAGTTTTAGGTTCGAGGGCTAAGTAATCTTTGAAAATTCGACCTCAATTAAATCATGGTTGCTGAAATCAGTGTCTTTGTTTTACATTAACATTCGCTTTTCAAACTCTGTCTTTTCAAGCTCTGTCAATGAGGGGCATTCTATAGACACTCAATTTTCCACCCATGATTTAATTAAGGAGAATGACTGGAGTGACAATCCATGTACCAAAAAAATCGTTCTTGCATTACATGCATCATTTGTAATTTTGCATCAAATTGTTCTTGCATTGCATGCATCAAATCATTCATTGCATATCATAAAAATGATCTTGAGATTCTAACGATCTCAACAATGAGTCCTGTTTCTAAATCGAATCATCGGATCAAAAGATATCACATGATCAAGTTTACATGGTCCATATGCATTGTGTCTAGGAGGAATCGACCACACACAATTAATTTAAATTAATTCTGATTGGTTGAACAATTAAAATTAATTAAATAATTTTGTGATTGGTTTATAATTAGTGTTTAAGGTATGAATGCATGTATAGGAATAAAAGGGATGATTGGATGACAATGAAATTGTAGATAATCTGAACTTTATCAAGATTTTATTTAAGGAATTTATCCACAAGATAATTGTTCTTAAAAGGCCTGAATTATCTAAAAAAGAGATAAAAAAAAAAAATCATAGACGGAGGAAGAAAACACATCTAGATACAAGAATCGGTCAAAAAACCCTAGAAAATGAGTCCAAACGACACCCGAACATGAAAGCACATTCAGCCTCCAAGAGCCAATTCGGCACTTTTGGAGTGCCGAATTGCACTTGGTTGGGCATTGGCCCAACGGCCTTCAAGTGACAATAAAGTACACCATTTTCGACCTTTTGGCAAAAAGATGCGTCCGGATTCAAACCCTAATCGTCCGTACCTATTTTTTAAAGTCCTCTAACCTCTATAAATAGAGACTAAACCTCATAATTCAAGACCTTTTAGCTACACTCAGAGAGGCATACATTTAGGCTCTCAAATCACCCATATTTTCTGATCCCTTCTCTGAGTGTTGCTCCGTAAATTAGGGTTTTTAGGTTTCAAAGATAATTGAACATATTTCTTTGAACCCTAAAACATCCTTTCAAGAACAAAGTATGCTCATGCAAGAGATTGTTCTCTAACCCTTTTACTTTTATGCTTTTCTTTATCATGATGGTGCATGTTTAATTGTTTTAGATATTCATATTTTACCATGATTAATTTAGTTCATGAAAATATGTTCTTGATTTATTTATTGTTGATATAATCTGTTTCTTAATTTTAAAGGATTTGTATGTAGTCAACTTTTTTTTTTCTTAAAATAAAACGGATTTGCATCTTTCTTAGATGCAGATCTGAATTTTTCTTAAAATAAAATGAATCTACATCTTTCTTAGATGTAGATCTGAATTTTTCTTCAAAATAAAAAGGAGTCCACATCTTCCTTAGATGCAGATTTAAATTTTTTTCAAATCAAAACGGATTTGTATCTCTCTCAAGATACAAATCTGAATTTTTAATACATACAGATCTTTGAAATAAAGGAAAAGATAAAACCTTGTTTTATTTGTTTCATATTGCATAAATTTAAATTATGAGTGAAACTCTCTTCTTAAAAAATCTTTTTCATTCTTTTACAACATAAAAACAAATTTGATTTTTTTTTTATCAAAAAATATCATTTCTTATCATCACAAAACAAATCTGAATTTTTCATCTTCAAACACCACTTTTTTCTACATACTACAAAACAGATCTTATATTTTTTTCAAATCAAAATCCTTTTTTTTTTTTATTGCTAACTAAAACAGATCTGATTCTTTTCAAAAGAAGAGATTTCATTCATAAAATAGACTTATGTAATTATGTTTTTCACATGTTCAACATATCATTCATAACATGCATAAAAATGGTACATTGGTCACAAGAGTCTAGAAGACCAGACTTCTGGGCAGAATAGGTGCCTAACACCTTCTCATTCCGTAACCTAGCCTCTAGATTTAGATTTTTGGTTAAGTAGATCTAGCTTTATCTTTGTTTTTATCTTGGGTAGATTGTAACTAGGACAAAATGTCATTTTTTTGGTAGATTGTAACTAGGACTCAAAGCTATGTAAAGTTCAAATTTTCGAACTTGTGTTTTTTATTTATTCAATTAATAAATGGAACATTCAATTATGAAAATTTGTATTTAGTTTTTCTTATTTTTTGTACATAAAAAATAAGTGGCGACTCCATACCACTTACCCAAAAAGAGAGGTGCCCTAAAAAGCACTCCAAAAATCTCACTTTTTTTTTTTAGAGGCAATTTCTTGGTCTCTCACAAGCCCAATGCTCGACAGCTGCTCGATAGATACCCTATTTATCGAGATTTATGAAAATCAGTTTTTTAGATCTGATTTCACTCCAATCCGTGTGTACATGTTTAGGCTTTCTTTTCTCACAATCCTAAACATATATAAGGATTATTTTAAGAGCCGTCAAAGGTTGCGCGAGTGTAGAGCAAAGTTTTGTTCATGAAAATTGTGACCAGAGATAGAATTTGTCCTAATTCATCTTTCTCTTGAAGAAGCTGCTGAGTTTGTACACCGTTGGTGTAATACCCCACATATTTTTTTTTTTTATTTAAGAGTTTTCCTTAAAATAAAAATTGATGGGCCAATGGTTTTCTTTTAACTGTAACTGCAGCCCACTATCACTAAGCCCACATCTGATAAAACAACTAAAGGGTAGAGGAAGAGACAGTTAGGGTTTTATCTAAGGAGGCTAGAAGGTGTAATTTTTCCTTGGAGATAATTGAAGAAATAGCCAATTTTTCCAGGTATGGTTTATTTTTTAAAACAATTAGAATTTGATCTTAGGAACGTTATTGATGTTTAGATTTTGCAAAAAGGGATTTTTTTTCTCCTAGAATTGTGTTCACTAAATCTTGGATTGCCCACTGCCAGTATGTGGGTCTTTAAGGTTAGAATCGTTTAGGCCTTAACGTCATTCCATTAGGATATATTATATATATATATATATATATATATATATATATATATCATAGATTGAAGAGTTATATATATAATCATAGATTGAAGAGTTCGGTGATGTTGAGTTAATCTTTTTTTTCGGATTGAACATATATATATATATATATATAATCATAGATGGGTCAAGATATTTTTCATGGAGCTGGTCTTCCTGTGCTCGTCAATGTCATATAATCCTAATTTGAACTATGGCATTTCAAGAGTCAAAGAATACGGCTAAGAGATATATATATATATATATATATATATATTATAGATATATATTATAGGTATGTACAAGTCAAAGAATGCGGCCAATACCTCCTTTGCCTCTGGAGCACTTTCCTTGAGATTATACTATGTCATTGTGGATATAAATATATTAGGATAGCTGTAAGATTTTCTATTGTGGATATATATATATATATATATTAGGTGGTTTTAACGTAGTTGGATAGAGATACTTTGCATTAGTGCTATCATTTAGTTCAGCAAAGTATTTTATTAGTGAGTCCGTTTGTATAGTTTAGTAAAATTTATATTTTGTGGAGGAGATTAAGTAATTTTCACGATTGATTATAGGTCCTATTTGAGAGTATTTTGAGGCCATTTGGAGGGTGTTTCAGCTGGACTTTCAGAGTGATTCAAGTGCTGTAAGTAATTATGCATAATATGCACAAATTTTGTTCTTTAGGTTCTTAGAAGTTAAAGGTTTTCAAAAGTTATATTTTTTTTAGCTTACGTTTTAAAAGTTTATCAAAAAAAACATTTTTACACTATTGAAAGAGAAATTTTAATTGGTTTTCAAATAATGTTTTAAGAGAACTTTTGAATTTTAAATGACGTTTTGAATGTCCAAATCCCATCTAAAAGATGATTTTTAAACTAAACTATTTTCCGAAAATAATTGAGTTTTAAAGTAAGTTTTCTAAAAAGATTCTTGTTCTTTAAATTTGTTTCAAACCAAGGGATTTCAAAGTCATATTCTTATTTTTCAATGGTATTTAAGACGTGTCTTTTAACAATTGAATTTTCAAACTTACTCAAGAATTTTAAAAATTTATATAAACCCTTTAGTTCTATTCGTTCCCTAAGAGAGTCAAGCACCTTTCGATTTACGTTTCAATCTGTTAATATGATATTCAATATGCTTTTATTGTTGGAATAATTGCTAATATTGAGAAAATTATTTTATGTTATATAAACTTTGTTTTTTTTTTGTGATATGTGACTCAAAATGAGTGTTTTTAGAATTGATCAGATATATGTGTAAATCCGCTCACAGGATTGTATGTGAGAATATGTGTGGATCCCTCCCCAGCAGGGGTTAGATGTTGGTATCCGCTCACAGGATTGTATGTGAGAATATGTGATGTGTATATGTGACACTGTGCTCTGATCAATTATGTGTATGTGTTTTCGAAATACTTTAAGTTTTGATTACATATGTATTAAGTGATTCATTATATGTTTTAGAATAATTACTTTTGATATCATTGAATGAGTTTGTGAAAAATCAAAATACTCGTGCCTTGCTTGACTCTACTCCATTGTATATTCTGTATAATTACTTACTAGATGTGTGGCTCACCCCATCAATTAATATTTTCAGATTAAAGTATAGTTGGGGATATAGAACCCTTGGACCGCTTTGTGAGGTGCGAGGTAGAGTTTGGAAGTTGTAGGCGGCTTCAGTGTTACTTGAAGACTCATAAAGCTTTAGTTTCCTTTGTTTTGGTAATTCACATTTTATATAGTGGAGATTGTTATCAATTGTGGATTTTAGTTATTGTAAGAGATTTATCAGTAGCATTGTTTATTGGGAGATTTATGGAACTATGTTTAAATAAATTATTTTTGTTGAGCTAGTAAGGTTAGCAAGTTAGTCATGCATCTAAATTCATGTTTCATGGATTTGGGTCGTGACAGTGTTGGTATCAGAGCTCTAGGTTATGATTCTGTAGACAATTAGGACTTTCGATATTTTTATAAGATGTGGAGGAATAGGCTTGAATTATTATGCATAGGCAAAAAAAAAAAAAAAAAAAAAAAAAAAAAAAAAAAAAAATTGGGTGTTTGATAATTGTTAGAAGCTATATGCTTATATGCTTAGAATACTATAATAGTTAAGGGTTTAGTATATCTTGTATATCATGACCTTGCTTGTGATTTATTTGACTATAAGGTGTTGTTTATTTGGTTATAGGAAAATGCCACCCCGCAATTCTACCCCTTCTAGTCTTGAACCAAAATCTGAGAGCCTTGAGGGTGTTTTAAGTGCTATCAGAAGTCTTGCTGAGGTGGTGGAGAAGCATGTTAGCACTAGTGGAATAATTAAGCCCAAAGATGCTGAGATTGAAGGATGTACCATTGAGCAATTCAGGAAATTGGGTCCTCCTTCGTTTTCGGGCAACCCTGATCCTACAGAAGCAGAATCTTGGATAATGCAAATGGAGAAAATTTTTGATGTGATTGGTTGTACTGAAGTGCAAAAAGTCTCCTTTGCTTCCTTTATGCTGAAAGGGGAAGCAGAGCATTGGTGGAGATCTACCAAAAAGACTTTGCCACTTGAAGAAGATGAGGTATTGACTTGGAGTATTTTCCTTAAGGCCTTTTATGAGAAGTATTTTCCAGAAAGTGTGCGAGATGAGAAAGAAGTGGAGTTTATGGAGCTCATTCAAGGGAACAAAACGGTGTTACAGTATGAGGCTAAATTTACTGAGTTGTCTCGATTTGCCCCTCATATTGTGGCTGATGATGTTAGAAAGGCTAAGAAATTTCAGAGGGGACTACGACCAAGTATCAGAACTAGGATGGCAGCCTTACGATTGAAGTCATATTCTAAGGTTGTGGAGACTGCAAAGGTTGTTGAAAAGGAGTGTGAAGACTATCAGAGGATTAGGAGCCAGAATAACAAAAGGCCTAAGACTGAAGGGTCTCATAGGGGGAATGAACACAATAAGCCCTTTAAGAAGAAGACTACAGCAGAACCAGAAACTAAAATGGTGCAACAAGTAATAGAGGTTTGCCAGAAGTGTGGTAAGAAACATAAGGGTGTTTGCTATCGTGAAAGCGGGGCTTGTTTTAAGTGTGGTCAAATGGGTCATCGTATCAAAGATTGCCCAGCCATGAAGAGTGAGTTGATGGCTAAGCCTACTGATGTGAAACAAAGGCCAAAAGTCCAAGGACGAGTGTTTGCTATTACTGAGCAAGATGCTAAGGCATCCAAGTCAGTGGTAACAGGTACCATTCCCATATTTTCTCATACTGCACGAGTTCTTATTGATCCTGGTTCTACTCATTCCTTTGTATCTTGTGATTATATGAAATATGCTGATTGTGTGCCTGAACTGTTGGACTTTGAGCTTTCTGTTTCTACTCCTTTGGGTGAAACTATGGTTGCTGAATTTATATGTAAGTCTTGTGTGATTAAGATTGGAGAAAATGAATTGTTGGCTGATTTGATTCTCTTAGAAATTCAAGAATTTGATGTAATATTAGGCATGGATTGGTTAGCAGCTTATCATGCTAATGTTGACTGTTACAAAAAGGAGGTGGTGTTTTGTATTCCGGGTCGACCTGAATTTGTATTTCATGGGTCTAGAGAGAGCCTCGTGTCTAATTTTATTTCTGCCATTCATGCTAATAAGTTACTTAGAAAGGGTTGTAAAGGTTATCTTGCATATGTGGTGGATAACCAGAAGGAAGGGATTAAGATTGATGACATTCCTATTGTGAGGGACTTTGTTGATGTATTTCCTGAGGATCTCCCTGGGTTACCATTTGATAGGGAGATAGAATTTGCCATTGACTTAGTGCCAGGAACTGCACCTATTTCTATGGCACCGTATCGCATGGCACCAGCAGAGTTGAAAGAGCTGAAATTGCAATTGCAAGAGCTTTTGGAAAAGGGATTTATTCGACCCAGTGTATCCCCTTGGGGTGCTCCTGTTCTTTTTGTAAAGAAAAAGGATGGGTCTATGAGATTATGCATTGACTATAGGCAGTTGAATAAGGTCACTGTGAGGAATAAATATCCTTTACCTAGGATTGATGATTTGTTTGATCAATTGCAAGGTGCTAAAGTCTTTTCGAAGATTGACCTTAGATCAGGTTATCATCAACTCAAGGTTAAGCAAGAAGATATACCTAAAACTGCCTTTCGTACCCGTTATGGACACTACGAGTTTCTGGTGATGCCATTTGGATTGACCAATGCCCCTGCTGCTTTCATGGATTTAATGAACCGTATGTTCAAGCCTTATTTGGACCGGTTTGTTATTGTTTTTATTGATGATATATTAGTATATTCTAAAACTCAAGAGGAGCATGTAGAACATTTGAGGATGGTGTTGCAAGTCTTGAGGGAGCAAAAATTATATGCCAAGTTTAAGAAGTGTGAGTTTTGGTTAAATGAGGTAAGGTTTTTGGGGCATGTAATATCTAAGGATGGCATTTTTGTGGATCCTAAAAAGGTGGAAGCTGTGGTAAATTGGCCTAGACCAACAAATGTATCTGAAGTTCGCAGTTTCTTGGGTCTTGCAGGTTACTATAGGAGGTTTGTTGAAGGTTTTTCACGTATAGCAGGTCCCTTGACTAAGTTGACCCAAAAGAATGCTAAATTCTTGTGGAAAGATGAATGTGAAAAGAGCTTCCAAGAATTGAAAGACCGGTTGGTTTCTGCTCCAGTTTTGACGTTGCCAACGGGTTCAGGAGGGTTTGTAATTTACAGTGATGCTTCACAGAAAGGTCTTGGTTGTGTGCTCATGCAGCATGGAAAGGTGATAGCATATGCTTCTAGGCAGCTAAAAAGGTATGAACAGAATTACCCTACTCATGACTTGGAGTTAGCAGCAGTGGTCTTTGCATTAAAAATATGGAGGCACTACTTATATGGGGAGACGTGTGAGATTTACACTGACCATAAAAGTTTGAAATATTTGTTCTCTCAAAAAGAATTGAACATGCGGCAAAGGAGATGGATTGAGTTGTTGAAAGACTATGATTGTACAATACATTATCACCCTGGTAAAGCAAATGTGGTGGCTGATGCCTTGAGTAGAAAATCCTCTAGTAGGGTGGCAAGTATAATTTCGAGGAAAAGACCTTTTTTTGAAGAGTTGAGGGAGATTAATGTGGAGCTCCAATTTAATGAGTCAAGGGTACTACTTGCTCATTTTCGAGTGCAGCCTACCTTAGTTGAAAAGGTGAAGATTGCTCAAGGATCTGATTCTAGTTTGGTGAAGATTATGGAAGAGGTAAAGAAAGGTAATCAAGCTGAGTTTGAAATTCATGGTGATGGTGTTTTACGATTTAGAAATCGATTATGTGTTCCCGATAATGCTGAAATAAAAAGGGAAATAATGGAGGAGGCTCATAAATCTGCATACACTGTTCACCCAGGTAGCACCAAAATGTATCGAGATCTTAGAGAAGTGTATTGGTGGAATAATATGAAAAGAGAGATTGCAGATTTTGTATCTCGGTGCTTAATTTGTCAGCAAGTTAAAGTTGAGCATCAAAGGCCTGCTGGGTTACTTCAACCTCTCAGTATTCCGGAGTGGAAGTGGGAACATATCTCCATGGACTTTGTGACTAGATTGCCTAAGTCAGTTAAGGGTCATGATGCTATATGGGTAATAGTGGATAGATTGACCAAGTCTTCCCATTTTCTACCAATCAAAACTACATTTTCATTGGATAGATTGGCTCAATTATATGTTATGGAAATAGTGAGATTGCATGGAGTTCCTGTCTCTATAGTTTCTGATAGAGACCCTCATTTCACCTCTAAGTTTTGGACCAGTTTACACAAGGCTATGGGAACCAAGTTAGATTTTAGTACAGCTTTTCATCCTCAAACTGATGGGCAATCAGAAAGAACTATACAAACACTTGAAGACATGCTGAGAGCTTGTGTGTTAGACTTGAAAGGTAGTTGGGAGACTCACCTGCCTTTAATTGAGTTTGCTTATAATAACAGTTACCATTCCAGCATAGAGATGGCTCCTTTTGAGGCATTGTATGGCCGGAAGTGTAGGTCACCTATTTGTTGGAATGAAGTGGGTGAAAGGAAGTTGCTTGGTCCAGAACTAGTTCAAGTGACTACGGAGAAGATTCAGTTGATTCGTGAAAGACTCCTAGCTGCTCAAAGTAGGCAAAAGAGTTATGCAGATAATAGAAGGCGAGACTTAGAGTTTCAAGTTGGGGATCATGTGTTCTTAAAGGTGTCTCCATCGAAGGGTGTGATGAGGTTTGGGAAGAAAGGCAAGTTAAGTCAGAGGTATATTGGTCCTTTTAAGATCTTGGATAGAGTGGGCAACGTATCCTACAGGTTGGCATTGCCACCAGCTTTGTCACATATTCATAACGTGTTCCACGTATCAATGTTACGAAAGTACATGCCTGATCCATCACATGTTTTGGAGTATGAGCCGATCAATGTTAGAGAGGACTTGTCTTATGAAGAGCAACCAGTGCAGATTCTTGATAGGAAGGAGCAAGTGCTACGTTCAAGGAATATATCCTTAGTAAAGGTGTTGTGGAGGAATCATACAGTTCAAGAAGCGACGTGGGAAAAAGAGGAAGACATGAAAGAAAAATACCCCTATCTATTCTCTAATTGAGGTACGTTAAGTTTAGAGGACTAAACTTTTTTTAAGAGGGGAAGAGTGTAATACCCCACATATTTTTTTTTTTTATTTAAGAGTTTTCCTTAAAATAAAAATTGATGGGCCAATGGTTTTCTTTTAACTGTAACTGCAGCCCACTATCACTAAGCCCACATCTGATAAAACAACTAAAGGGTAGAGGAAGAGACAGTTAGGGTTTTATCTAAGGAGGCTAGAAGGTGTAATTTTTCCTTGGAGATAATTGAAGAAATAGCCAATTTTTCCAGGTATGGTTTATTTTTTAAAACAATTAGAATTTGATCTTAGGAACGTTATTGATGTTTAGATTTTGCAAAAAGGGATTTTTTTTCTCCTAGAATTGTGTTCACTAAATCTTGGATTGCCCACTGCCAGTATGTGGGTCTTTAAGGTTAGAATCGTTTAGGCCTTAACGTCATTCCATTAGGATATATTATATATATATATATATATATATATATATATATATAATCATAGATTGAAGAGTTATATATATAATCATAGATTGAAGAGTTCGGTGATGTTGAGTTAATCTTTTTTTTCGGATTGAACATATATATATATATATATATAATCATAGATGGGTCAAGATATTTTTCATGGAGCTGGTCTTCCTGTGCTCGTCAATGTCATATAATCCTAATTTGAACTATGGCATTTCAAGAGTCAAAGAATACGGCTAAGAGATATATATATATATATATATATATATATATTATAGATATATATTATAGGTATGTACAAGTCAAAGAATGCGGCCAATACCTCCTTTGCCTCTGGAGCACTTTCCTTGAGATTATACTATGTCATTGTGGATATAAATATATTAGGATAGCTGTAAGATTTTCTATTGTGGATATATATATATATTAGGTGGTTTTAACGTAGTTGGATAGAGATACTTTGCATTAGTGCTATCATTTAGTTCAGCAAAGTATTTTATTAGTGAGTCCGTTTGTATAGTTTAGTAAAATTTATATTTTGTGGAGGAGATTAAGTAATTTTCACGATTGATTATAGGTCCTATTTGAGAGTATTTTGAGGCCATTTGGAGGGTGTTTCAGCTGGACTTTCAGAGTGATTCAAGTGCTGTAAGTAATTATGCATAATATGCACAAATTTTGTTCTTTAGGTTCTTAGAAGTTAAAGGTTTTCAAAAGTTATATTTTTTTTAGCTTACGTTTTAAAAGTTTATCAAAAAAAACATTTTTACACTATTGAAAGAGAAATTTTAATTGGTTTTCAAATAATGTTTTAAGAGAACTTTTGAATTTTAAATGACGTTTTGAATGTCCAAATCCCATCTAAAAGATGATTTTTAAACTAAACTATTTTCCGAAAATAATTGAGTTTTAAAGTAAGTTTTCTAAAAAGATTCTTGTTCTTTAAATTTGTTTCAAACCAAGGGATTTCAAAGTCATATTCTTATTTTTCAATGGTATTTAAGACGTGTCTTTTAACAATTGAATTTTCAAACTTACTCAAGAATTTTAAAAATTTATATAAACCCTTTAGTTCTATTCGTTCCCTAAGAGAGTCAAGCACCTTTCGATTTACGTTTCAATCTGTTAATATGATATTCAATATGCTTTTATTGTTGGAATAATTGCTAATATTGAGAAAATTATTTTATGTTATATAAACTTTGTTTTTTTTTTGTGATATGTGACTCAAAATGAGTGTTTTTAGAATTGATCAGATATATGTGTAAATCCGCTCACAGGATTGTATGTGAGAATATGTGTGGATCCCTCCCCAGCAGGGGTTAGATGTTGGTATCCGCTTACAGGATTGTATGTGAGAATATGTGATGTGTATATGTGACACTGTGCTCTGATCAATTATGTGTATGTGTTTTCGAAATACTTTAAGTTTTGATTACATATGTATTAAGTGATTCATTATATGTTTTAGAATAATTACTTTTGATATCATTGAATGAGTTTGTGAAAAATCAAAATACTCGTGCCTTGCTTGACTCTACTCCATTGTATATTCTGTATAATTACTTACTAGATGTGTGGCTCACCCCATCAATTAATATTTTCAGATTAAAGTATAGTTGGGGATATAGAACCCTTGGACCGCTTTGTGAGGTGCGAGGTAGAGTTTGGAAGTTGTAGGCGACTTCAGTGTTACTTGAAGACTCATAAAGCTTTAGTTTCCTTTGTTTTGGTAATTCACATTTTATATAGTGGAGATTGTTATCAATTGTGGATTTTAGTTATTGTAAGAGATTTATCAGTAGCATTGTTTATTGGGAGATTTATGGAACTATGTTTAAATAAATTATTTTTGTTGAGCTAGTAAGGTTAGCAAGTTAGTCATGCATCTAAATTCATGTTTCATGGATTTGGGTCGTGACAGTTGGGTTTTGTAACTAAGGAGTTTCACGATCTTCATCATGTTGATGAACTGAAGAACTTTACGACCAACATCTTTCTCAAGTTAGTGAGTAAGCCGCGTACTGGGATCTGCACATCGATTGGTTAGTCACGTACTGGGAGCCGTGCAATGAAAATGAGAAATTGTCACTACAGAAGAAGTCCAATTGAGTATTGGAGTAAGGGTTCAACTGTAGGTTAGTATAAGGTACTGGAATTCTTTTAATTGTAACTGTTTGTTGTGATAATAGTGAATTCTCAAGAGTGGTAACCTTAAAATCACCCGGTGGGATTTTTGCCTTGGAGATTTTCCCCATTCATAAACAAATCACCTTGTCAACTTTATTTTCCGCTGCATATTAACTTAGTGATTTGTTTGTACTACCACGCGTTTTGCATGTTAATTGGATTAATTAATTAACTTGACTATTTAATTAGTTAATTTATCACAATAGGTCAATACATTCTTGAACTATCAAAACTAAAGTTGGGAGGAGGTAATAGCGAAAACAAAATAAAAGAGAAGCAAAAAGTGAAATGCTACAGAAAACGAGAACCAAAATAAACAACAAAACAAACGAGTAGGTTTTCGCTTCTTTTCAGGACTAAATGCACATATTAGGGATAAGTACAAGCTATGTGACTACTAAAAAAAGCAGTGAAACATAAAGGTTTAAACATATATTCGGTTTCATTTCAGTGAGATGGAACCACATCAAACATCAAGTCAAATAATTGGTAGGTATAATCCCCTAATCCAATGAGGGTAAAAAAACAGGTGTGAAATTGTCAAGATTAATAAATCACTCTTTTATAATTCAATAGTTGGAAGATAAAAATTTAAACTCTAAACATCTTTACTAGAAACACCAAAAACTTCTAATCAGGTAAATTACAAAGATCTTGACATAACTCGATAGTTGAAAATAAAAATTTAAACTCTAAATATCTTTACTAAAAACACCAAAAAATTCTAATCAGTTAAATTACAAAGTTCTTAATATAACAAACATGACTCTAATTCTATTGTAATTATATTGTTCTTACGTCGACACACTACCGATTATTCTAATGTGGACACTACCATCCATGCACCAAGAATCAAGATGTCCTCTTTGTGATAATTTGGGCACTGATGTTACACATAGTTTAGACATGATCCTGTTGCACCGATAACTTTGACCTCAATTTTCAATTCTAGCTATGGGAGGCTCAATATGGACTAATATCCACACACTAGCTAGTAGCTACAATATAATATGACAAAATATCCGTGGCTTTGTTAATCAATTGTCAAGGTCTAGCATAGTTAGATTTGACATTGAATGCTGCATTGTGACCTTCCTTAATCCTTATCAAGGTCTCATTCTAGAGCATTAGTGTCAATGAGGGAAAATGGAGGTAATCAGTCCGTAAATGAAGTAACTGAATGGCAGAACAGAAAATAAACTAACGCTGAATAAGTAGTTTGTTTGTTTGTCTGGTTTTTTTTTTTTTTAAATGAAAAAGAGAATCAATTAAAGCAGGAGCTTAATTAAGTTGAGATAAAGGTGAAGGAGTTTGACATTTTTGGCTTGCAAGAATTTGCAGCATTCATATCATTCATATCTACCCATTACAACAATTTGAAACAAATCTAGGAATCAAAGCCTCCCTTCCCAGCAACAAACAATCTCTTGTCGCTAGTTTTCACCACTGGCACTGTTGCCGTTTCTGGTTTCGTCCCATCTCTTTCAAGTTTCAAGTACTCTGTCTGTGCATTTGTGCATGTGTTTACAAGAAGACAATTTTGTTAACTCTATATTAATGGCTTCCAGCTTGAAATAGATCCTCTTTAATTTCATTAGTCAATCAATCGTATTCTTTTCTCTGCATTCTAAGGTTCCAAATTAACATGATTTGTATCAGCTCCGAGGAGCATAAACCATTTTCAGAGCAGAAACCGTTGCCACTTTGTTATTAACAATCGCAACGTAACTGGAAATGCTTCTCACAATTTTGTTGAGTTTTAAATAATGGCAAAATATACTCAAACTCATTTGCTCACCCAAACTCACTCACTTAAATAAAACTCAAATCTACCTAATTATTAATTGGGTTAAATGGTATTATCCAAATTAATCCCAATTATAATTAATGTTTATTTGGTTTTAAGTTTTAACTGTGTACCCAATTATGACTCAAATATCATTTATATAAATCACCCAAGTCTAAAATATCTCAAAACCACTAAAAAGACTAAAATACCCATTAAACTTGAAAATTACCAAGATCCCCCTAAACCTAAAAAATAACATAAATACCCCCCGAAACCTAAAATATACCAAAATACCTCCTAAACTTATAAGATGACCGAAATATCCCGAAATCTATAAAATGACCAAAATACCCCTTGAAACCTAAAAAATGACCAAAATACCCCCTAAAACCTAAAAATTGACCGAAATACCCCCTAAACCTAAAAATTGACCGAAATACCCACAAAACCTAAAAATGACCAAAATACCTCCTAAACATAAAAAAAGAATGCTCGAAATAGCCCCCGAAACCTAAATATGACCGAAATACCCATAAATCTAAAAAATGACCAAATTACCCCCAACCTAAAAAATGACCAAAATACCCCCTAAACATTAAAAAAAATGAAGAAATACCCCTGAAACCTTTATAATGACCGAAATACCCCCGAAATCTAAAAAATGACCAAAATACCCTTAAACCTATAAAATGACGAAAATACCCCTAAACATTTAAAATGACTAAAATACACCCAAAACCTCTAAAATTACCACAAATAACCCGAAACCTCTAAAATTACCAAAAATACCCTAAAAACTCTAAAACGACCGAAGTAGCTCTAAACCTCAAAAACAACCAAAATACCCCTCAAAATATTTAAAATGACCAAAATACCACTAAAGCTATAAGATGAACAAAATACACCTGAAGCCTCTAAAATTACCAAAATAGAGGTTTGGGGTATTTAGGTTTTAGGAGTGTTTCTTTAATTTTTAGATTTCAGGGATATTTCGATCATTTTTAGGTTTTGGGGGTATTTTGGTAATTTTTTAGGTTCCTGGATATTTTGGTCATTTTTAAGATTTCGAGGTATTTCGGTCCTTTTTTATTATATTTTTTTGAGGTATTTTAGCCATTTTTTAGGTTTAAAGTGTATTTTTTATCATTTTATAGGGTTAGGGGGTATTTTTGGTCATTTTATAGATTTTAGGGGTATTTTGGTCATTTTTTAGTTTTAGGGGGTTTTTTGGTCATTTTTTAGGTTTTGGGTTATTTTGGTCATTTTCTAGGATTCATGGGTATTTTAGTCATTTTATAGTTCTAGTGAGTATTTTGCTAATTTTTAGACTTCGGGAGTATTTTGGTCATTTTTTAGGTTTTGGGGGTATTTTGGACATTTTTTAGGTTTCGGAGTTATTCGGTCATTTTTTATGTTTAAGGGGTATTTTGGTCATTTTAATGTTTTGGAAGTAGTTCGGTCATTTTTTAGGTTTAGAGGATATTTTTGGCCATTTCTAGGTTTAGGGGGTACTTTAGTCATTTTTTAGGTTTCAAGGGTATTTTGGTCATTTTATATTTTTTGGGGGGTATTTTGGTCATTTTTTAGGTGTCGAGGATATTTCAATGAATTTTTAGGTTTAGGAGGTACTTTGGTCAATTTTTAGGTTTCGCTGGTATTTTGGTCATTTTTTAGGTTTAGGAGGTATTTCGGTCATTTTTTTTGTTTCAAAGATATTTTGGTAATTTTGTAATTTTCAATGGTTTTTGAGCATATTTGGTCTTTTTGTGGGTTTAGGGGTATTTTGGTAATTTAAAGGATTTTTGGGGGTACTTTGATCATTTTTCAAGTTTTAGGGGCATTTTGGTAATTTTATTTATTAGGTAATTGGGTTGTGATTTATCCATAATAATTGGGTTAGGTTAGGTTTGGATTAAAAGTAATTAGTTAAATGGACAATAAATAGGTAAATGAGTTTTATGTATCAAATTCAACTGTATCCACCCCAAACCCACCTATTTGACACTATGCAAGTAAGAGCAATCATAGCAAAGGAGGTATAGTTGCTATAATGCTATTTTAGCAACTAAAACACCAAAATGCAAGCTAAAAAGATGTTATACCTAAAAATAATAGCTACTAAGCTACAGTGACCTACTATAGATAACAGCTCACAATAGCTCCAAATTTTAAAAAATAAAAATTATTTTATATATTTCTCTCTCCTCTCCTTTTCAAAAAAATTGTCTCTCTTTGTATCTCTTCTCTCTCTTTCTTTTCTAACAAAACCGTTTCTCTCTATTTTTTCTCTCTTTCTTCTCCAAGCTTCTCATTATCTCTGCCTACCACCTCTTCATTTTTTTTTTTTTTTTAATTTCTTAAGCTATGGCCTAAAATATATCTCTCTTTCTTTTATTTATTTTTTCTTTCTTTCAATTTTTTTTTCTCTTTTGTTGTGGTGATTGGTTTTGTAGGATTTTTTTTCCCAGTGGCATTGATGGTGGTGGCTGGCAGTGGGTTGTAGGTTGTGGTAGTGGGTTTTTTTTTTATCCCTTTTGTGGTCGTGATGAGTTTTGTGCCAGTTGTGGGTGTGGTGGTAATGGGTTGCGTGGCTGGTTGTGGGTGTTGTTGTGATGGATTCTATGGCCGATTGTGGGTGTGGCAGTGATGGATTTTGTGACTAGTTATGGGTGTGGTGGTGATGGGTTTTGTTGGCTTTGGTTGTGGTGGGTTTTTTGGCCGGTTATGGGTATGGTTGTGATGGTTTTGTGTTTTTTTTTTTTTTTCGATGGTGGTGGTTGGTAATGGGTTGCAAGTTGTGAGTTCTTGTTTATGGTTGTGCGTAGTGCGGCAACGGTGGCATTGGTAGAGGTGGCTGTTGTTGTTGTGTTGGATTTTGTGGTGGTTATTTATCATTATTTTAATGAGTTATTTATATTATTTTAAATGAGTTACTAAAAATATAGTCTTTGATATTAGGTGTTTTGTAAATTGAGTTGTTAAAATAGATAAAGTTGTTTTTTAAGTTGCTAAAAGCAATAATTTTAGATAACCATCATGGTATCAAAAATAAAAACACCTCAAAGATGGAATTGGTGACCATGTCCGGAGACCAGAGCATAACAGCTGCTCTTGATTCATGCCACACCATGTAAATCTTCAGAACAAATATGGGTCTTCCATTTTATCCAGCTGCGCATTTAAGTATTTTACTTTTTCCATCATTTTCATTTCTTTAATACGTGGTACCCTACACTGCGGTACTGCAAGCATTACATTATGCAACAAACACAAATAAAACATGGAATTTCTGCATCTTGTCATGAGAATCAACATAATAACGAAGGAAAGAAAATTTTGCTAGTTGTCTGAAGATGTTTGTTTTGCCGACACATAAACATGTTGCATTATTTCAACCAATCAAACTCCAAAACCATACAAATAAACAAAAAGTACGCACAACTGGAACAACAATAACTGTTCAATTAGTTGCCCGTGGATCCAACTATGGTTCACCGCCAAGCTCCACTCGTAGGTTGTCGTATGGATAGACTTTTGGTGCCTGCCCAATAGAAAAAAGAAATGTCACAATTCAGCATCAGAAAGCATTAAATGATCTACAAAACATCAGCAAATGAGTAAAACATATACAACGTCAAATAGAAAGGAACATACAGACATGATTTAAGACTACCAAGTTTATGCACTTGAAATTAGGTTTTTCTCTTTTTATTTGGAAAAATGCAAAAACGCACGCTGAGATTCTAGGTCAAAATCAAACTAACCTCCTATCCTTCCAATGTGAAATTATAAACCCCCAAAATTTGAGAAATTGACCCTTTTGTTATCATCCATTGATTACTGGCAGAACACTATCACACTCTGTGCACATGACAGCACTCAAAAAACATGTCTTTTTAAACTCAAATATAATTTTTAAAAAATTTTCGTCCTTTCTTCGTCTTCCTCCGTCTGGTGCCACCATGGCCCAATTTTAAAACCACCAACAACCACCACCCTCTATGGCCAACTAGTTGCCAAACAGCCACCTTTCTCAAACCCCACTGACAGCCCATTAAGCTCATCACCATTCACCACCACACAACCAGCAGCCTCCATTCACTTGAGCACTTTCTCCCTTGGCCAAATCCTCCCACACCGAACACCACACAAAACTAACCAAGCCACACCCCCACAGCAGCACATCACTGAATAATCACACCCACAGCAACAACACCACCACCACACCAATTTTAGCCACACTATTGTCTCACCGATCAAACCCACAAACACCATGTCCAAAACCATCATGCCCAAGACTCATCCACCACAAGACCCCTGCCATGGAATTCCATCAAATCAGCCAGCCATAAGAAATCTCTGCCACCAGCCTATGCCCACACACACGCACACACACACACACCACAATCCAACCAACACCAAGCACCCATGACACCCCAAGCCACAGTCAACATCCCGAATCATCCAAATTGCCACCCAAAAGGCACAATTGCCAGTTGTGCCATTCAATGCCACTACCACCTTGGGCTTCTAATCCATCATTAAGCAACCTCAATGATCGCCTACCAAACCCTCCTTCACCAACCTCAACAATCCAACCAAAATACTCAAGCATGAGACAATTTCAAAGTCAAAATCCTTCAAATCAATCCCATCAGGTGAATAAAATAATTATGATAAATAAATAAAATAAACACCATCAACCAACAAAGCACCACCGTAAATCCAACAATACATGACACATAATCGCCTAGCCATCAACCTTGTCTAATGTTTTGTAATTTCTTGGCCCAGAGAGAGAGAGAGATAGAAAGACAAAGAAGAAAATAAAATGAAATTCAAAATAATTTTTTATTTAATTAATTTAAAATGAATTATTTATTGAATCCAACAACTCATTCCTTTCTTTTGCCCAAGATGGCACATTTCAAGAGGTTCTAATTACAAAGACCAGCTTCATCCCCTTCTTTTTCCTTAAGTGTCACATTTCAATGTGTAGGAGTTGGAGACCACCTTCATAACATTAGATTATTGTACTCGATCATCCTTTTTTCATTAGAGAGATCAACCCAACTTGTACATTATGTTCAATAAGTAAGGAGGGAAGTGGATGACTTGATTCTGTTCCATAAATTTAGAGTATATGCTATGCATAATATCTGGTCCCAAATTGATTCACTTGGGTTACATCAAACCCAAATTTTGCTATATTTTTAGCCCTGTTAATATATGAACATTAAAGCAAAGTAGAAAACTGCTACACTAAGCACACGAGCATGAAATTTAAAGACAACAATCCAACAATAACAACAAAGCCTTAATCCCAAAATTTTGGGGTTGGCTATGAATCCTCAACATATTTGTTAGGGTCAGCCACATGTTTTCTGTTCTTCTATTCTATAACAATCCAAGATATCTAAAAAAAATATTTCAAGTACATAACATTTCTGTTCAAGGTCTATGCAGGAGCTCTAATTTATCATAAACATTAACTAAAAGGAGTGCTTAAAAGACTATTGAATTTTCTTGGATGTTCACATTAATATTAGCATGAAATTAAGATTTTTTTTTCCAATTTCTACCATTTCAAATTGGAACCTATTTTCCAAAAACAATAATTTATAGTGAGACACTGGGGGAGGGAGAGGTGGGGTTCAAACCTATTTTCCAATAAATAACTAATAAGAAAATGAAGTCTTAGACCCAGCTAATCCAGGTCAGCTACATGAACCCTTCTAATTGTTCAAATCATTGTAATTGAGGAAAGAGCTACCTTTTGTAACATCTAAAACCAATTTTTGCGTATTTCTCATGTACCTGATTGCACCCCTCTTAGGGATTCTCCGACCTATTCCATTACTCACAAAAGGATTGCTACCCCTATACGCCATCAAAAATGGCAAGAAACTCATCCAATGACTACACAAGGCAACAAACTCACTTCCTCTTCTTTTGATATTCAAAAAAAAGATCAACAAAGATATAGCAAATCATAACTAAGTTCAACATTATAAAACAATTACCTTATCAAATATCATAGAAAATCACTGTATCCTGCAAATGCAAAACACGAAATCAAAGATCAAATCCAAGCTTCTTGACTTACAAATGGTATTTTAGAAGCTTTGTCATTCCACACAGCCAAAAGCCCCAAACCTGCGAAACAGCTCAAACCTCCACAAAGCCAAGCCAATGCTTCATACTGTTCCCAAATCCACAAAAACGAAAAACAAAGTGCGGTCACGGTTAATAGTAGCTATCCACCCTAAACTATAGGGTCATTTGCAAATTACAATACCCACCTCAAGCAATAAACTTTCAACGTTTTTCACAACTTCCAACACGCAATCCAAAATCAACATTAAAATAAACAAAAATCAATGGACTGATTGGAGTGGATATAGTTGCTTAATGAAAACTAATCAGTTGATTTTGACATATTAGCCCATCCCACTATCCAATTAGCCCACTGATTTGTTATCAATCAGCTCAAATTTTACAGTATAGGATGGATTTTGCAAATAATTAACCCAAATCCTAAAAGGGCAAAACTTCACGATTGAAATTGAACTATATGACTGCATTGACCAATACAATACAATTCAACCATGTTGATATTGATAATAAGAAATGAATACGACAATTGGGTAATACAATAGTGTTACCTTTCCAACAGTATCAGCAATGCGATCTATGCAGGGCTCGGGAAATGGGGTCCCGTTGTCCCAAACTAGTTCGTCATTCACTGGAAGCTGAAACATCAACACACACACACACACACAGAGTAGTATCATGTTTTTAGGGCTTCGTTTCCAATGCTTTTCAAAACTATTTTGAAGTAATTGGAAAGGGAAAAGAAAATATTGAAGTGTGTGAGAGAGAGTGAAAATCTAGTGATTTTCGGAGGTACTGACCGGTTTGTCAGGGACGATGTGTTTTCCGACGGGGAGGCCCAAACCGGAGCGGAGGCGAAGAGAGGAGGCGACGGAGCGGCATACGACGCCGTTTCCGCCCATGATTCTAGAAGCTACGTTGCTCAATCTCCCTGCCATTTTGCTTTCTGTTTTGTTCTTACACTCGCTTCTCTTTTCTTTTCTATTTGTATATATTGTGATCAAAGGAAAAGCGGTCTAAACGACAGCGTCTGAAGTTATCTTCATTCTCCTCCGTATTGGGCTCGTGTACAACGTGAACCGGCCCGCTTCAAGTTATGACAGTCCAAAATGTTTTTTTTTTTTTTTTTTTTAAAAAGAAATAATATATCCACAGTATTTTTACAACAAATTCTAAGTGACAAGTTGTTACTGATTATTGTTGTTGGGGGCAAAAAATTAATCTTAGTGTTAGGTTTAAATTTGAACTATTAACAACTAACTACTTGTGATTTATTATGAAAATGTTGTGGATATAATATCTCTCTTTTAAAAAATCAATAATTACCGCAAGGGTGAAAGGAAAAAAAATTACAAAATATAAAGGAATTAGGTTAAAATTTTAGTATGCCCTTTTGTAGTGGATAATGCGT
Source organism: Castanopsis chinensis (assembly GCA_032878915.1). Classification (NCBI taxonomy): domain Eukaryota; kingdom Viridiplantae; phylum Streptophyta; class Magnoliopsida; order Fagales; family Fagaceae; genus Castanopsis; species Castanopsis chinensis. The sequence continues at coordinate 3,873,555 of JAVQMG010000115.1, read as the reverse complement.
TTAAAATTGGTAAGAGAATATAATTAAGTGTGTGTGAATGTGTTTAGTAGTTAGTTTGTTTTAAAAAAAAAAAAAAAGTTTAAAATTTCAGTAAAACAATATGTACCTATTCTTTTAATTTATATTTTAAGGTCGAAAAAGGAGATTCTTTTCCTCCATCCTAAAGCAAGAAGTAAATGCCAATACACTATTAATTTTTAACATGAGATACAAATATGGGTATATATTGCCTCGCATTTAAATTCTACAATTCTTCTAATTTCTAGTTATATGTGAGACATGCAATAATTATTTAAATTTTGTGTGGTTTACATGAGTTTTTAAAATCATTGTATTTTTTAAATACCATGTGTTTTACATATGGATTATAATTATTTTAAAAAAAAAAAACATATGGATTAAAATTTGAGGAAATTATAGTATTAAAATGAGAGCAGGTCAAAACTATACTTTACACCATCGAACTTTGGGGTCACTTTTAAACCAATCCTTCCACTTTCAAATCTTACCATTTACACAACACCACACATACTTGGTGCGATGGTCACTCCACAAATATAAATGCTTGTGAGATGTGGGGGGCAAGAGTTAGGGTTCAAGCCTTCAGAAGGGAGTTTCACACACATATACATTTAGATTAGGCTAGAGTAGAAATTTTATCTTGTAAAAAAAAAAAAAAAAATCTTACCACTTACATCATCAATTGTTAATATAATATTAGATATTAGTCAAAAGAGATACCATATTTGGGTGAGTTAAAAAAAAAAAAATTTAAGGAAAGCATTGATGATGAAGATGGTGGGTTCACATTGCCAATATATGATTTTGCATGGTTGATATTGTCATACTTGGATTTGTTATGATCTGTAATTGAATACAATGTTTTATTTGGGTTTTTTTTAATACAAAATAGAAATTCTATCCTAACATAATCTAAATGTATATGTCTTTGAAGTTCCCTCCTAACGACTTAAACTTGGCCCTTACTTCCTATAAGTGCTTATACTTGTAGAGTGACTATCACACCAAGGGTACGTGATAGTATTAGGTTTTTTTAATACATAGGGTTTTTGTTTTTGTTTTCTTTTGTTGAAATTTTTTTTTATTTGTTTTTATTACAACCTCATCTATCTCTCTCTCTCTCTCTCTCTCTCTCTCTCTCTCATATCACTCAATTTTCATCACTCATCATTCATCACTCATCACTTAAAATACCTCAATTTTCTAATAGCACCCGTTTGGTTTTTGTTTTCACTTCACATCACTCAAAAATTTTCTACTGTTTGTGAGACCCACTCCTGAGCACAATGTCAATGAGTATACCCACCCGTTTCATTTTCTTCTCCTCTCACCTTTCATTTCATTTTCTTCTCCACAAAATATTGCCCTATTACTCTCCAGCATAAACTCGAACCCAGGTAAGATAGAAGACGATCGGTGTAGTAACGGCGCCGATCGGTGTAACGGCGATGCCGATCTCCCACCTCCGACATGTAGTGGCGTTGATCGGCGCCAATCTCCCACCTTCTCAATCCAGCGCCGATCTCCACGTTTTATCTGTGTTGATTTTTGAAAACCCCAAGGCTTGATTTTTCATAGATCTCTTAAGTTTTATTGGTGGAATTTGTAAAGATTTGTTGTGGGTATTGTTCTGTTTGTACTCTGTTTTTTCTGTTGTTGTTCATGCCCTTTTCTTTGTCTTTGTTGCTTGCAGGTTTGTGAAATTGTGAAGCAGTAGCAGCAAAGGAGAGGCTGGCAGCCACGAAAGATTTTTGTGGGTTTGTGAAATCGTGAAGCAACGGCGGTTATGGAGTCAGACCCATGGTAAACATGTTTGTGGGTTTATGTATGATCTAACTCATGTGTTTATGGGTTTGATTTTCTGGGTTTGAGAAATCGGTACCCATTTTTTTCTTTTTCTTTTTCTTTTTCTTTTTTTGATAAAGTATATGTGTTTTTGTGAAGAAGAAATGAAAGAAAAAGAATGAAGAAGAAAAAAAAAAATGGCCTTTGGAGTGGGTCTCTAAAGAAGAAAGATAGAAAGAAAAAGAAAGAAGAAAAAAAAAGGTGCGCCTGACGTGACTTGTGTCTAGCCGTGAGTCCCATAAATGTATGATTAATTACAAAAATGTCATTGAAAACAAAATTATAGAAACTGAAAACACCTTTAGGTGTTTTCAGTTTCTATAACTCATCACTCAAAAATCAGAAAATTAAGTGATGGAAACAAAAACTGAAAACAATTGAAAACAAAATCTAAACAACCTTTTGAGTTATGATCCCATCATTTTAGAGTTATGAATTATGAAAATAAAGTTATGAAATAGAAAAACAGCAAATTCAAATGGCCCTAATATTTTGTTATAATTTTTAATGTTTTATAATTCTACAATATTTTCTTTATAATTTTTTTATGCGACTCTCTTTTCAGAGGAAAAAAAACTATTTCCCCGCGTTCAACCTCCATCCCCTCACGTCTTTATCTCCATCTTTTGTCAACCTCCCAACCCCAATCTCTCTTCATAAACCCTAAAAGTAACTTGGTAAGGCAACGTTGTAGCTAGTCTTCTCATTCTCTCTCTCCAGTACACCATCTGGGACAGTTTCAGATTTCCATCCCATAGAATGATGGGTTTTTATTTGGTACATTATACAAATTTTTTGAATTTGAAGGGTTTTGTTTGGTTTTGAAGTTTTGGGTAATGATGTTTTGGGGTTTTTAAGTGGAATTTGGGGATTATATAAAACTTTGAGGTTTTTAGTTTTAGAGTTTGTTATTTTGGCATCTCAGTAGGTTCATCTTAATTCTTCAACGAATATGCTTTTGCTTTATTGAGAATTTTTATTTGGGTTCTTGTGTTTTTTTTTTTTTGCTTAATTAAAGTTATGATTTTTGGTTGATTAAAATTATTATTATGTGGGCTACTTCTTAAAAAATTGATTTTTTTTGCCTTATTGCAAACCAACCATTTAGTAGGTTTGTTTTAATATTCTTATTTCTGAAGTCTACCCAAGGGATACTGTTCGATACCTACAAATAAAATTAATTAATAATGCGTTGGATGTTTTATATAGGAGAATGCATTGGTGGGTTGTCTGTTTAACCTTCATGTAACTACTTTCTTTTTTATTCTTTTGTGCGAAGAGTGTGTTTTAATTCCTAGGTTTGGTTATTATTCCTTTTCCTTCTGTTTTATGATTTTATATATAACATCATCCTTCAAAACCTTAATTCTGTTTCATGGAGGAATTGCCCATTATAACAATTTTATAATTTTAGAGATTTGATTGTAGTTCTTTAAATTTTAAGGATTAATTAAACTATGACTAAACTTGAAGGATCAATACTGTTTTGTTTTGTTTTGTTTTGTGCAGAGAAGTCTTTCTCCATTGTGTGGAGCATATAAAGCTTGTTTTTTTGCATCTAGTTCAAGAAGGAGACCCTAGTTATCAAAGCCCTTTTAGACTTGCTTTACCCCCAATAAGCTACTCCACCAGGTGCTTGATAAAATTCCTGAGAGAGAGCACAAAATAAGAGAAAACATGGGCAAGAGAGGAAGGACTAATAAAACACCAAATGTGTCACCTGGGTTTCACAATCCAATCTCATTGAGGGAAGAAGCTACTGGGAGAAAGCAAACCAAAGCCGGCTCTAAGAATGCTAAATCCATGTTAAAACTTGAGCACTTGCAGGAGCTAGCAACATGGGCCGGTAGGGAGGCTGCTATTCCTTCATTAGGTGCTTTTTTTGGGCAACGTTTGGCCACTGTAACAGAGGCCATGGGGGAGCGCGCTGACCCTTCTTTGTTTTCATGCGAGAGGTTTGTATCTAACTTGCATTTATACTGTAGTTTTCTTTTTTAGTTGGTAATTGCTTGTAGGGGCTTGAGCTCAGTTTGAAGATTATTTGATGGTTAGCTCTTGCATAGATGGTTGCATACATATTTCTTACAATCACATTCTCCTGAGGATTAAAATTTTTCTTGTTGAATGGTAAACTCAAAACTGTTTCCATTTTTTTGTTAATGCAAAAGTAGAGCTTGGAGTTAGAGAACATATGAGATATTTTATGGTACGGAAAGGTCTTGTTTGCAATATGAGTTTGTTGTTTGTTTGAATTTTGAAGTGTTACTGAATAGATAACTGAGAGCAACTGTATTGTATTTTAATTAGTGTAGGCTGTACAGTAAAGGAGATTCTATAAGAAGAAAGGGACAAGTTGCATGCCTAGAGTTCAAGTTTCTGTCTATGTAGAATTTTTTGGTAGTTAGAATGAAGGTTTCTATATATGTGTGTGTGTGTGTGTGTGTGTGTGTGTTTATATATATTGCAAGTGAACCATGTTTAGCTGCTTTGTAAAACTGAACCGATCTACAAGAGGAGCTAATGGATGAGTAGACTTCCCCTTTCAATTCACGGAGTGTGGTCTGGGACATGAGGGGAGTTTAAACACACACACACACATGTATATCCTTATTTCCATTGATGACATCAGATATTAGAGTCCAGGATGGAAACTTTGAAAGAAATCTTTTAAAGAAGCGATAGATAGAGAAAAGAGAGGGGATAAGAAGATGTTCTATCTCCCTATTTTACATTAATTTATAATGTATAAGTTAGTTTCTTTCCGAGGGATTAGAGTCATCAGCAATAACTAATGGTTTGTTTGGATTGAGGGAGAGGAAGGGGGAGTACAGTAGAGTAGAGTAGAATTGGCCCAAAATTAGCTTATTTTCAGCCAACTCTACTCTATTTCCCTCCACTCCCCCTCCCTCCCTCCCTCCCCCCCTCAATCCAAACAACCCTTAACTCTCCAATGATTACATTTCTTTGGCACCCAAGTAACTGCCCATGGGTCAGGACCAAACTGACCTGATTCCAAACTTATATAAGTTCCATTAGCATTAATGTGCGTGCTTCTTCGATCGTCAAATGAACAATATGCTTTTCTGTTTGCGTATGGAGGATGGAGGTGCACATATGCAAACTCTTTGAACTCAATGAAATACTAATGAGATTTTGGCAAAAGAACCTTTCAATGCACGGCCTGTCTTTGTGCGTTAAGGAGAGTTGTAATTGAGATTTTGTTTATTTGTTGTACAAGCTAATGGTAATGCTAAATAATTAAATATGTTGGAGGTATGGAGCAGGTATGCTTTAGGCATTCTACTGTGCATAAATAGCAAGTCATTTTAATGGATTTCAAAAGATTAAATTGAATGAGAAAGCTCTTTTGCAGTTAGCCTTCAAATAGGTTAGAGAAAACTGATGTGCTAAGTGGTTGGTATTGCTCTATCACCTTCGGTTACTTGCAGAGTATTTGGAATTACAACCATTCCCAAATGCAAACAAAGTTTTGTGAGAAATTGCATGTGATCTTGAAATTCCGTAACACCCTAAGACTATGGAGGAAATAGGCATCTGGAATTACTGTCCAAGCCACAGGGCCCCGGCTCATCCATCAAAATAGCAAATCATGAAGCTTCATGGCATCAACTAGAACATGCACCTGGGGTTTTGTATCTCTAACCATGAACAATGAAGTTCTAGCATTGTCCCATTTGCAAAGCAAAGTCTCTTTGGTGCATATTTTTCTTGGTTTAGTTTTGATTTATCTTGGTAACATTATTTATGAGTCACTACTCAACCTTTATCTAGAAATGATTAATTAGATGCATATTATAATGACAATTGTAATCATCCTTGCTGCAAACTCCCCGAAAAATTGTTGTGTGTAATGTGTGTTTCCTGCCAACTGGAAGTATAAAGCATTAATGCCCCATTTCCTAATTCATCATCTTCTTGTTGTTTGCTAGAACATTTGATTTGAGCAGAAATTTTTTATTGATCTTCCTTTCTTATGCTTTCAATGTGGGCTTTAATCGGTTTGGTGATTTTTTGCATTAAAAGACTTATATTTAGAGTATAATATCACGTAAGATGTAGGATTATGAATTTTAAATAAAAACATTGGTCTCAAATTGATTTGCAATTATGATGCATCAAACAGTTTTTACTTCCCACTGTATGGATTGTATGATTTTCTCTTTCTTTCTTTCATTATTTTTTGTTGATTAATGATTACCTATTTACATAGAAGCAAGAACCATGCAATATACTTGGTAAAAGGATTTTTTTCTACTGCTTTCATATTACACTAACTTGTGCTTATTATGAGTTAATTCTAGTGGCAAAATATATCTTTAACACTGGTTTGCACTTAATTTAATTTTGAGCTCCTCTCTTTCATAGTAAATAATATGTAGAGTGGCCTTGATTGCCATTTAATTGAATTGCAGATGCTTTTCAAAAAAAAAAAAAATTGAATTGCAGATGTGAAACAATTCTTCAGCCCGGGTTTAACTGCACTGTTCGAATTGAAAAGAATAGGGCAAAGGCAAGGCATAGACGCAAGAAAACTAATGATTTCACACAGAACAACGCGGTGTACAAATGTCACTTCTGTTCACATTGGAATCTGAAGAGAGGGACCCCAAAAGGACATATGAAAGAGATATGTCCCTCAAAAGCCAAAACATCTTTAAAATCAGAACCTGCAAAATCCAGGCTTCGGAAGTGCACTAACTTGGAGAAGGTTACCGGAGACAGGGATGGTAGCAATAAAACAGATGAGATTGCTTCACCAGCACTAGCTAAGGAAATTCCAACTACAGATAGTCCTGTAAGTCCATTGGTGAAAACTGGTACTACCTTGTTGGAGTCAAAAAGGAGAAAGAGGAACCGATCAGCATCCAAGAAACCACCTGGAGCTGAAAACAATTCTACCCCAATAGATGCAGAAAAAATTGTGAGCTTGTCAAATAAACGAAGAAAAAAATCTTGGACTGGTTTGAAGGAAATTGCTGAGAGTACCAAGTATGATAGCAGTCGAAACATCACTAATTTGGCAATCCCATTCTTTACATAGGTGGGGCATTTTTCTTTTAAGTTTTTTAAAGATTTTTTTGAGGTTAGCAAATTCCTCTTCTTTTTGTTTCTCTCTTTCTTTTTTGAGAATATCAAAAGTTATAATTTTTATGCTTCAGTAGATCAATACTCCCAGACTGAAATCACTATATCAAAAGCGCTTTTAGAGGTGTAAACCTGTAGTTATTTTTGTGTTGTAGAGAAACATAGGGCATCTTTTATTTCTTGTGAATCTCCAAATCCGCCAAAATGTTATTCTGAGCAACCTTATAGCAACTTACAAACTAATGATTCAACAATAATGATAGTTCAGTCTCAAAGATGCTTTAAAACAATTTTGTATATTACCTTTAATACAGGTTTCTAATACTTGTACTCCTTGTGCAAGGCTGAGAAATAGTGTTGAGTAGTGTGCTTCACGGCTCTGTAGAATTTTGATTGTATATTGTTCTACATCTTCCTAATCGTTGTTCAATGAATTTTCAATACCCCAAAGGATAAAAGGTTCAGAACACCATTAAAAAATTCAATAGCCTTCCTTCTTTTTAATACTAATTAATTGATTAAAATAAAAACACTACATGGGTTTACTAAACATAAGCCTGAAATCCACTCCCAAAAGATAACAAGCACAATAGGTATATTGGGTCTCTAAGAAAAATAAAACCACGGGAAATTTAAACTAAATCATAAGAGAAGTAGACAATAGTGAAATAAAAGCAACCCAAAGAAGTTCAGAAAGCCCCAAAAGACATGCAAATATGCAAATTAGAAGTAAAGGTAAACTATGATGTGCCTCATATTCCCAACTGGCTTTGCACATCCAGGATGGTATTAGCAGAGTCTCTAAACCGTTTGGCCTCCTCATCCGTGAGATGCACATTGGTCACACCCAGGACTCCACCCCTACCAAGCTGGGCTGGCAAGCTCAAGAACACATCTCCGCCTTCAATCCCATAGAAGCCATTAGCAAGAACTGAGACTGGGTGGATCTTCCTCTGGTCTCTCAGTATGGATCGAGCCAGGTTAGCCACAGAGTACCCAATAGCCCAGGATGTGTACCCTTTGAGGCTTATCACTTCATAAGCACTATCTATTACTTCTTTGTGGATCTTCTCCAAGGTCACCTTTTCGTATGCAATTAGTTGATTTTCTAGGAAGCTCAATACCGGCACACCCCCAACACTAATGCTTGACCATAGTGCCACAGAACTATCACCATGCTCCCCAACTATGTAAGCCTGCATTAATTATTACAACCAAGTTTGTTACAACAGGGCCCAATCTACTAAATTAAGCAAGTACCATTGAATTACAAGAATTATTCTCATTCTCCGTTTTTTTAGGAAAATTATTCTGCACTCTCGGAATATTATAAATGTATGTTTCTTCCTCTCACATGAATAGTAAATCTCACTAATTAAATTCATGGTAAAACCTACCATTTATGTGAAAGGAAAAATATACATTTATGGTCCTCCGAAAGTACCTAATAATTTTTTATTATTTTATTACCTACAAGCTATAAAAAATAAAAATAAATAATAAAAAAAACCCAGTACTAAATTTAGCATTCAATAATCAATACATGGTCAGCTGACTCAATTTATATTTGGCTCTTGGTCCAATAAATAATTTAGGTATAACTTTAGAAAAGTATTTCCAATTACAGGTTTTTAATATTAATAATAATAATAATTAAAAAAAACTAACCTTTTGTTAAATTAATACTATAATAAAGAAGAGCCTAATCACAGTTAATGGAAGCAGATTAAGAATAACATAAACAAATTACAATATGAAATTCTGTAAAAAAAAAAAAAAAAAAAAAAAAGCTCCAATCCAATGCAGATCATCTACTATACTCTAACCTAAAAAGCACCATTTCCATTTTCCAAAAGGGGCTCTCCACGTTCTCCACGTAATGGTTTCTTTATTGAAACTGCTATTCACATGTAATGGACATGAATTAAATATTCAACCACTTTTTTGTCAGAGTAATAAGTAAAGGAATATGTTAATGAATGTTCATACGACATTGGAAACATTTCATTTAGAAAAAAATCTTACGAAAAAATAAAATATAATAATTAATATTTTAATAATTTTTTTTATTTTTTATAAAATTAGTATTAAAACTTTTTTAAAATAGGTACCGGTGAGCATAACCAATAAATAAAAAAAAAAAGTAAAAAGCAACAAGTGACCGCTGACCTGCACATCCTGAGCGTTGACGTCAAGATGATCGGCGATGAGGAACCGAAACCTGGAGGAGTCAAGATTGGTGCCCGACCCAATAACCCGATTGGAAGGGAACCCGGATAGCTTCCAGGACACGTAAGTGAGCACATCAACGGGATTGGAAACGATAAGCAAAATAGTCTCCGGCGAGAAACGAGCCAAAGGGGGAATGATATTCTTAAACAGGGCCACATTCCTCTGCAGCAGATCGAGCCTAGACTCGCCGGGGTTCTGGCGGGCCCCAGCAGTGACGATACAGAGATCAGATCCAACGGTGAGCTCGTAGTCGACAGAGGCATTGATTTTGGTGCGGGGTAAAAACGCCGCAGCGTGTTGGAGGTCCAGCATCTCGCCACGTAGCTTCTCGGGCTTGGCGTCGATGAGGACGATCTCGTCGGCCAAGTCTTGGGTCAGAATGGTTTGAGCTATGGCCATGCCAACGTTGCCGGCTCCAATGACGGAGATTTTCGTGTGGCGCTTAGCTGGGGAAGGGAGGCCGGCGCGTTGGATGGGCTTGAAGAAGGCCTGGGTTAGGTCCAGCCCTCCTGGACCCAGTGACGAAGATGAACCACTGGGGTGCATTCTGATTCAACTTCTGTGTTTTGCTTTCTTTGTTGCAGAGGGGGGGTTAGGGGGTTTTATATGTGTCGGAGAGTGAGAAAAAAAGGAAGCAAATAAAGAAAGAAGGTTGGCAAAACAACGGTTGAATGAATGGGTAAGCGTAATGGTCAATGAAATGTTAATGGCCCAATGTTTTCCTTTTATTCTTCCTGTTCTATAAAGATGCTGCTGACCATCAGGAACGATTTTAGTGTAGATTTGACAGTAAACGTGTGACTCTGATGGACTGTTCAACGGCTCAACGGCTTCTAAATATATAATTATTATACAATAATACTTAAAAAAAAAAAAAATATAATCGGTGACAAATATGAACTGCAATACATCAATTTGCATTAGGCATAAATCTACTTTTAGTTCTTATATTTTAGATATTTTTTTTTTTTTTATTTTGCTCTCTATATTTTTGTTTTATTAATTTTAGTCTCTAAATCAATTAACGCGTGACATTTAAGTCATTACCGTTAGCCAACAAACGAAAAAAGCATACGTAAATGAAGGAGAAATAAAATAGGGTTATTTTTTTACACATGGTATGTCCCACTTTGACACGTGGCGCCCCAAACCCAATCACATGTATGTCATGTGAGGCACTCACCAACCAAATTTGGCGCTTAGACATTGAAAAATCCCCAAATCAGACTTGAATCCCTAGAATTACCCTCTCTGTCTCTCTCAAACCATCAGCCTCTCTTTACACCATCTCTGCCACTTGAAGCCACCATCATCATCATCAAATAAAATAGGGTTATTTTTTTACACATGGTATGTCCCACTTTGACACGTGGCGCCCCAAACCCAATCACATGTATGTCATGTGAGGCACTCACCAACCAAATTTGGCGCTTAGACATTGAAAAATCCCCAAATCAGACTTGAATCCCTAGAATTACCCTCTCTGTCTCTCTCAAACCATCAGCCTCTCTTTACACCATCTCTGCCACTTGAAGCCACCATCATCATCATCAACCATCTCTCAAAACCACCATCATGAACCATCTCTATCACTTGATACCCACACTTTTCAAATAGTGGAGAAAATAAAAGCTGGGAGACCTCTGTCTTTGTGAAAAGGTCTTCTCTCTCTCTCTCTCTCTCTCTCTCTCTCTCTCTCTCTCTCTCTCTCTCTCTCTCTCTCTCTCTCCTTATTTATAGCTTTACAATATGCTTGTTGGTTGGATCTGGTAGTAGGGCCACAATGTTTTTGTATATTTTAACTTTTGACTGTTTGTTGGTCCTTGTGTGTGTGTTTGTAGTTTACATTATAGTCCATGTGTTCCTTGTGTTCCCCATGTGCTCCTGTTGAAGAGAGTTAAGGAAGCCTAACATTATTGTATGAGGGTTTTTTTGTGTAATTCAAGTGTTGATAACTATGCATATGTTTGTTTTAATACGACAAAACTATTAAAGTAAGTGTTGTATTGTTACTTAAATATTTGATTAAGTGTTGTGTTGGTAAATACTTTATTAAGAGTTGTGCTGTCTGCATGCAAAATGAAATATTTTATTAGGTATGAGTGTTATTTTGTTAAATAATATATATTTTGTTCTAAATAATATATGTTGTCTTGTTCTGTAACTAGCATTGTTTAATTGGTTTTGGGGGTATGTTGCATGCAGAATGAACTATTTCAATAAGTGCTGTGTTGGTAAATGAGTGTTGTTTTCTTAAATAACTGTTGTTTTCTTCTGTAATTAGCATTGTTTAATTAGTTTTGGGGGTATGTTGCATGCACAGTGAACTATTTCATTAAGTGTTGTGTTGAATGAGTGTTATTTTCATAAATATCTATTGTTTTTTTTTGTAACTAGCATTGTTTAATTGGTTTTAGGGTTATGTTGCATGCAGAATGGATGAGCTATTCAGTATATCTATGCATCATGGTGGTTATTTTACTAAGAATCCTAGAAAATATATGGGAGGTGCAATAGATGCAGTTGATAATTGTAACCCTGAAAAGTGATCCAAGGTTGAGATAGAGGGTATATGTAAGGACTTTGGATATACATCTATTAGTAGGCTATGGTATAAAATGCCTGGCATCGACCAAGAAATGGCAGATTTCCATTTGGTTGTTGATGATCATGATGCTATGTACATGACAGAATTAGTGAAGGGTCATGAAGAGATTTATGTGTATGTAGAGCACCCAGTAGATGACCCTATATTAGTTGATGAAGGAGAGGATGTTGGTAATGGTGTATAGCCATTGGCAGTGGAGCAAGACATTATAAGTTATTATGACAATGATGATAGTAATTATAGTAATGACAGTGAACATGATGACCATGATGGCAGTGAATTTTACAGTTTTTATGATAGTGATGACTTGTATGCTAATGATCAAACTTTTAACAATGAGGATGAGCCAATTGAGGTAGATGTTGAACAAGTGTATGCTAGGAGAGTAGGTGAAGGACCTGTTATTGAGGAGGTTAATGCTGATGTTCCCATTGAGGTGGCTGCTTCTCAAATGGATTCAATGAAAGTAGGTAAAGAACTTATCATTGAGCACCCACCTGAGGTCTTTCACATAAGTGATAGTAGTGATATTGTGGGAAGTGATGGTGGGGGAAGTGGCCTAGAAGATGATGTAGAGTTGAACCATGGTGTTAGGGACTTTGTTGAAGATAGTAGTGACAGTTGGAATGGTAAGGATGATGATGATGTTGTTGAACCAGGCCAAATGGGTGCTGGTGTAAGGAACTCTGATTATGAGAGTGAGGAATTGCACAATCTTGTGAAATCATCATTTGATGATGAGCTTGGGTAAGATAATGATAATAATTCTAAGGATGATAAAAGGACATATGTGGGAGATGGAAGGGAACGAAAAAAGAAGAAGTGAGGAAGTTCACTGTGTTTAAGCCAGTGGCTAAGGCTGAGCATATTTATTTTGAGAAAGATACGATGTTTACTACACCTAAGCAATTCAAGGAAACTCCCAGTAAATATGCACAGATTCACAGATTCATTAGGCAAGTTTACAATAATTACCAGTGCATAACACATCACCAACACATTACTAGTCCAATCATCAACGAACAAGGGTATTCATTTAATTCCAGGAATGGTACCAAAAAAAAACAGCTGGTGTTTCCATGCTAACTACCTAACCAAAAAGTTTACACACTGCCAGCCCTATACATTAGCAATTACAGAATATTGAAACTCCTTCATCTATGTAACATGCTAACCGAACATACACTTCCACCACCCACCTAACCAAACATAAACACTTCCACACTTCTTACTTGCTACCCAACAAAACTTCCATTACCTGCCTAACCAAACATACAATGACAGAGACAAATCCTACATATCACCAATAAGAATGCCAAAGCCACAGTGTAAAACTTCTCTCTCTTGTAACAACTTGCAACCTTGGCCTCTAGTGTGATAATCCGTTGTCTTTGCTCTGGGATAAGCACCTTACCACTTTCACATATCTCATCATCACACCATTGGAAGAATTTACACTTTCTCCCAACTTGAAATGCAAACCAAGCACTTAATAATAAAACACAAGAAAATTGAAATATAAAATTCCACCACCAAAGAAGAATTTAAACAAAAAAACTGAACCCCAGTAAAACAAAATACTCAAATTGAAATATCCAGTAGTTTGGACAACCATAAAACCTTTTGCCAAAGTTGTCTGGTGTCCACAAAAAGACTAACATTGGTTTTTCAGCACAGTAGCACCTCAATGGAGCTCTCCTCCTCAAGCTTAAACTGGTTGGAGAGCTTGCTTCCATCTGATCAGGGACTTCAAAGTGGTTGAAGATCTTGAGAGATGGTTGATGATGATGGTGGCTTCAAGTGACAGAGATGGTTGATGATGGTGATTTGAGAGAGAGGTTGATGGTTAGAGAGAGACAGAGAGGGTAATTTTAGGGATTCAAGTCTAATATGGGGATTTTCAGTGTCTACGCGCCAGATTTGGTTGGTGAGTGCCTCACGTGACATACACATGACTGGGTTTGGGGCGGGAAAGCCACGTGTCAAAGTGGGGCATGCCACATGTAAAAAAATAACCTTATTTTATTAATCCATCAGCCACGTATGCTTTTTTCATTTGTTGGCTAACGGCAAGGATTTAAATGTCACGCATTATTTGGTTTATGGACTAAAAGTGATGAAATGAAAATGTAGGGACCAAAATAGATTAAGGTCCAAAATATAGGGACTAAAAAAGCAATTACGCCTTTGTATTAACCTGTAACACTACTCATCCATTCAAAGAGCCCTACCAGTTAGTATTTTTAGTGAGATGATTATTCTACGAGTATAAATATTTGTGGAGTGTGAGAATTGAGAGCTGAAGTTTAAGTCTCCAAAAATAAGACTCACATACATATACACCTAAATTATTCTAAAATAGAATTCTATATCAAAGGACGTAAATGCTTGATGGTCAGGCTTTCTTGGTACCCAATTTAATCGGAAAATACTTAGGTATGTTTGGTAACTATTTTTTCTCCTTATTTTTTGTTTCTAAAAATAATTTTCTAATTTTGAGACTAAAAAATTTGTTTGATAACCCAAAATAAACAAAAAACAAATATTGTTCTCAAAACTCAATTTATGAAGGAAACTGAAAACATGCAAAAAGCTGTTTTCAGATTTTAATTTTTCAAAATCCAATGAAAACATGCATTTAACTTAATGAATCTGTCTCATTTATGAGTTAGCAATAGAGTTCAAATCCTTTTTTTTTTTTTTTTATACAAGATAGAATTCTACTCGAACTTAATTTAAGTGTAAATGTGTATGAAACACCCTCCTGGAAACTTAAACCACGGCCCTTGCCCCCTACACCTCACAAGTTTTTATACTTGTGGAGTGACCACCACACCAAGGGTGCGCGGTGGTAGAGTTCAAATCCTAGAAACAACATATTTTAGTATTTTTTTTCTTCAATTTTTTTTTTTAAATTTTAACTAACCAAACATGTTTTTTATTTCAAAAATACAAGAAAATTGTTTTTTATTTATATTCCCAAAAAAATAAGTTTTTGAAAATAGAAAACAAAAACTGTTACCAAACATAACCTTAGGTAATCCTGGAATATAGTGAAATGGTATTCCCTCCTCTTGCATTCATGATGGATCCTACTATGAATTTAATGAGTGAACCTCACCATGATTATGAGAGAATGCAGCACAATTTATCGTACTCCGAGAATAGTTAAGAATTACTCAATTTAATCTATAGGCAACTAACAATAGTTTTCACTTTCCTTTCCCTTATGTAATTTGTATAATTTAGATTTTATTAGATTGATGCATTTAGAATGCTTTTTGTTCAACTTATTTTAGTGAGAAATGCTAATACCACAAAAAGTATCACAACTCACCATTAGCATTTCTTTAATTTAATTGGTTTATTGAATTTAAAATATAGGTTTGGCAAAAATATAATTATCTTAAAAAGTAAAATTTTAAAAGAGTGATTCTATAATAAAAAACATATAAATCAAATAAGGATTTTTTTTTTTTTACTAATCACTTAATATTATTATTTAAAAAGGAAGGGACCTAATGACCTATCTTAAAAGAGGTTTTTTTTTATTAATTGGGGCACCATCAAAGTTTTTTTTGGTTTTTTTACTATAATAAGTTTTTTGATCCGGTGAATGGAAAATGTTGGGAGAATACTCATAATAGAAAAAATTTTATTTTTCCACCATATGTATTTGGTTGGAATGATGGAAAAGTGAAAGAGTGAGAAATAAATATAAATTTCTTTTGTTTAATTGAAAAAAATAAAATAACAATGACTATTTTCAAGAATGTCCTACTTTTATATCTTGACAACGGAATTTAGAAAATTAGTAAGACTCATTTTATTCAAATGTCTGCAATATAGTCCTACAATTTATACCACACTGGACCTGTTGCCCTTCAATTCCCTTTAGAAAAGTTATAACTTTTGAAAAAGGCTCTTATAATATTTTTAAATGTAAATTTCAATAATAATAAAAAAATTTCAAGATAGAAATTGACCTATTGGCCAAAAATTAAAGCCAATATACATGAAATACAAAATATTAAGTAATCTTGATATACTGTAAAATAGATTAGGAAACCAGTAAAAAATTCAATACGCTTCCTTTTATTAATACAAATTAATTGATTAAAATAAAAACACTACTTCAGAAAGTTAGATCCACTAAACATAAACTTGAAATCCACCCAAAAGATAACATACGCATTAGGCGTATTGTGTCTCTAACAAAAAAAATCATAAATGATAAAACATGGAAATGAGAAGCGATTCAAAAGTAGGGATCCACTTTGATGTGATTCATATTCCCAATTGGTTTTGCACCTCAAGGATGGTCTTGGCAGAGTCCCTAAGCCGGTGAGCCTCCTCATCAGTCAAATGCACATTGGTCACACCCAAGACTCCACCCCTACCAAGCTGGGCTGGCAAGCTCAAGAACACATCTCCACCTTCAATCCCATAGAACCCATTAGCAACGACCGAGACTGGGTGGATCTTCCTCTGGTCTCTCAGTATGGATCGAGCCAGGTTAGCCACAGAGTACCCAATAGCCCAGGATGTGTACCCTTTGAGGCTTATTACTTCATAAGCACTATCTATTACTTCTTTGTGGATATTCTCTAAGGTCGCCTTTTCGTATGCGATTTGTTGCTTTTCTAGGAAGCTCAATACCGGCACGCCCCCAACACTAATGCTTGACCATAGTGCCACTGAGCTATCACCATGCTCCCCAACTATGAAAGCCTGCATTAATTATTACAACCAAGTTTATTAACTAGGTAGAGTCTACTAAATTAAGTAAGTACCATTGCATTACCTAAATTAATTTAATCAGTTAACCCCTCTATCATATTCTTCATTCTTTTATTATAATATTAAAAAAAATTAAGAGAGAGACAGAGAGAGAAAGAAAATCGACTAAATTTATCACTTAATATATAGTCAATGCACCGTCAATTAACTAAATTTATAGATGGTTAGTCCAATAAAAAAAATACAAGTTAGAATAAAAAATCTATTAGTATTACCAATAAATAAATAGACTGAGGAGATAATTGGAGGCTATAATTGTAAATTGAATTCCCTGATAATTGTTTTTTTTTGAGCAGATGTTAATTTTGAAAGTAGACTGAGGAGAAAGAAAATCCAAGAACAGCTAGAGATAGGTTTATTCAATTAGGACAAGGCTTTCAACATATGGACATATCCGTTTATGTTTCACTTTTACAAGTCACAACCTAACCTTTTCTTTTTACAATAAGGAAGAACCAAATCACATATGTTATTTAAAAAAAACGGAATAACATAAAACCAGATACAATATGAAATTCTGTAACTCCAAAAAAAACTCCAATGCAGATAATCCGCAAAACTCTAGCCAAACCCTAAGCATCAGTGCATTACTACTTTTTTTGTGAGAGTATCTTAAAAAAAGAAAAAGAAAGAAGAAGAAGAAGAAGACAAGTGACTGACCTGCACATCCTGAGCGTTGACGTCGAGATGATCGGCGATGAGGAACCGAAACCTGGAGGAGTCGAGGTTGGTACCCGATCCAATAACCCGATTCGAAGGGAACCCGGATAGCTTCCACGCCACGTAAGTGAGCACATCAACGGGATTGGAAACTATAAGCAAAATGGTCTCCGGCGAGTAACGCGCCAGCGGAGGAATAATACTCCTAAACAGAGTCACATTCCTGTGCAGCAGATTGAGCCTAGACTCGCCTGGGATCTGGCGAGCCCCAGCAGTGACGATACAGAGATCAGATCCAACGGTGAGTGCGTAGTCGACAGAAGCCTGGATTTTGGTGCGAGGTAAAAACGCAGCAGCGTGTTGAAGATCGAGCATCTCGCCACGTAGCTTCTCAGGATTGGCGTCGATGAGGACGAGCTCGTCGGCCACGTCTTGGGTCAGAATAGTTTGAGCTATGGCCATGCCAACGTTGCCGGCTCCAACGACGGAGATTTTGGTGTGTCGCTTCGTTGGGGAAGGAGGGGCGGCGCTTTGAATTTGCCTGAAGAAGGTCTGGGTAAGGTCCAGCCCTCCTGGACCAAGTGATGATGCTGAACCACTCTTATGCATTGTGTTTGTGTGTTTAGTACTGATTTTGTTTGTAGATTGTGGTGTAAGGTTTGTTTTTTTTGTTGCAGAGAGCGTTGGGGATTTATATGTGTCGGAGAGAAAGAAAGAAGGGCAACACAACGCGTTGAGTTTGAGTGGGGAGAACGAAATGGGATTTTTCAATGGTCAACATTCTGGAAGGCGTGGGCAAGACTTTGGGACTGCGAATCGGACACCGTCCAACTGCTTCATTTATTTGGGCCGCCAAGAAAAAAAAAATAAAAACATAAAATGCAAACACCACGCGCCTTTTTAACCTGTTGAGAATTTTGACTGCAGAACAAATAATTGTATTTAAACCCTTTTTCTTTTCTTTTCTTTTTTGAGAAAGAACCCTTTTTTTTTTTTTTTTTTTTAAGAATATGTATTTAAACATTTAGGCTGAGTTTGGATAACGTGTACAGCGTTCAGCGTTTTCACGTTTTTTGTATTCTTTTTTTTCCTTCTGCGTTGCACACCTCAGGGGGATAAAATCTACTGTTTATGTTACTGTTTATGAACAGTAGCCAATTTTGTTGACTTTTTCGGTTTTTATCACATCTGTGGGTCCCGTTTACTGTTCACAAGACCCACAAATTTCACTTTTCAGATAATTTTTTATTAAAAATGGGTCTCGCAGTACTATTTACACATTTAAATATTATTTTGCTATAGTGTTTTCAGTTTTCAGTAAAACACTCTATCCAAACGGACCCTTAATTGTATAGATGAATAAAATATAGATAGTGTTTTACTTTTTAAAAGTTTTTTTTTGTTTTTTTGAGAAATAAACACACACAAAAGAATAGGAAAATGAGTTATCTAACACAAGGGCACATGACAAAGAAGATAATTAAAAGTCATTGTAAAGAAGATAATTAAATTTATTGTAATGATATGCTTAAATTTAATTGGAGTAGTAATATATTGTATTTGTACATAAAGCTATGTATCTAAATTTTAAATGTGAGTATATTATATATGTGACCATATAGTTTCCAATTATTTTATTTTATGGAATTGTTAATTTTCCACTCTCTAGTATGTTAAATCAAGAGATTAATGGGGTTTTTTTTTTTCTAAAATTTTTTTTTTCTTTTTATAAATATGGAGTTTCAACATCTGATGTTCACTACTTCTGTGATTTTTTTCTTTATCATCAAATTAAAACATTAATCATTTTTTGTGTATGCGAGAATTGAACCTAATGATGCAAAGAAAATCAGTAGGCTGGATGCTTCGGGTTCGATAGGGCTAGCGAATGCCTTGGCAGCCTGAAAAAGAAAGAGAAGTGATCAAAGGTGACCGGGGTTGCCGGCCAATAACCCTCCGATGACAAAGTCAGTTTTTCTCTAAGATATTTTCAAGTTCCAATTTTTCAGGAATGATTTCACCTACCTTTTTTTTCTGGTCTGAACCAGTGTTTATATAGTGTCTTAAGAGCGGTTATTGGATTTGTAACCTCCCCTTGATTTGAGGAGGTTCGTTTTTCGAATATAACTTTCTCAACCGTTTAGGAGTTACCCTTTTTATGCGTAACGGTCACTGGAGGTTACTCGTACAATGAGGAGACTTTTCAGACTTTCATAAATTTCTAAGTGTTCACGTATCGTCCATAACTTCTCGTCTTAAGGCCTTCGAGGCAGCTTACCCCGTCTTGAGCACGCCAAGACAGCTTACCTCGTCTTGAGTACGTCGAGACAGTTTACCTCGTCTTGAGTACGTCGAGACAGTTTACCTCGTCTTGAGTACGTCGAGACAGTTTACCTCGTCTTGAGCATGCTGAGACGTTTACCTCGTCTTGAGCATGCTGAGGCATTTACCTCGTCTTGAGTACGCTGAGACAGTTTACCTCGTCTTGACCCGTTCTGGACGATTTCCATGGACAATTGGAGTTGTATTTTATCATACCACATCAGTTGCCCCCTTGTCCATGGGTCGTCTAGGCCTTATATTTACTAATGTCGTTGTATGGACAGGTGTCCCTAGGCCAGCTATCGTAGGTGCCACGTGTCATGATTTAATTGGAGACCAATCATGTCAGCTCGTTTTTCGAGGGACGTGCCATTTGTCGTTTTCTGGCTGGCCGCGTCGTTTCATGTACTGGGGTCAATGCCTATAAATAGTGCAATTCCTCCGCTACCCTCCTCATTTTCTCAAATTTTCTTCTTCGAACTCCCTCGTCTTAGAGCCTCGTCTAGAAGCTTCTTACGTCCATAGTCTTCTCATCTAGATCCAGGTATTTTCTTCAATCCTCGTCCTTAGATTTTAAGCTTCATTAAAAATGTCCGAGTTAGTAATTTCCTCGTCTAGCGATAGTACAGTCAAAGCCATAGACGAGTACCAAGACCCTAGTAGCTTTAGTGGCTCTAGCGATAGTTCTAGTAGTAATAGTAGTAGCGATGGGAACACTACAGACGAGTACACGTCTGGTGTTCCAGGGGTTCCTCCCGAGGTTTTTATAGAACAGCATAGGACGAAGGTCAAGTCTGGTTCTAGAGCTGGCACAAGTGCTCCCTCGTCTTCTGCTCAAGACGAGGAGGAGGAGGTCGTTTATACTTGTGCTATAGGGGTTGGTTCTAAAACTGACGAGAGAAAATTAGAGCTTCTCAAGACTAGATACCAAATCCCTGATAGTTTAAACCCTAGGGTTCCCGTCCGTGGGGAATGGTGTTGTCAACCCCGTTTTGGCGTGGGTATTTATGAGGCTTACCTCCTAGGAGGTTTGAGGTTGCCTCTAAATGCATTCGCTAGGGAGTTGCTCACTAGGTTAGGTATAGGTATTTGCCAGCTTAACCCCAATGCATGGCGTCTAATAGTAGCTATGCAAGTTTTGTGGAGGGAGGTGTTTGAGGGGAACCGTCCTCTTTCCGTGGACGAGTTCCTCTATTGCTATAAACCCTCCGAAATTAACCAGTCCCTTGGCTTTTATCAATTTACAGCCAGAGGGACAGATTGTAGATTAATTAAGTCGCTAGTTACGTCAGACAGAAACTGGAAGACGGAGTTCTTCTTCGTCTCTGGTTGCTGGGCTGGTCGTCCTAGTGAAATAGCCCAAGATCCATTTCCTCCCTATACAGGAGACATAGGGAACCTTCGTCCTGAAGGTATGCATTTTTCGTAATGTTTATTGCACTCGTCCTTGCTAATGGTCATCTAACATTTTTTGTGTTGTTTTGAAGGTGTCAGACGACCTCACTTGGATAGGCTTCGATTGGAACGAGTCCAAAAAGCTCGTCTCTACAGCGACAGGGCTTTCCATTTTTTGGTTACCCTTAGGCGTCTTGCCACTTGGGGTCTAGGTCCTGACCCTTCGGACGAAGCGATCGCTCACGAAATTACTGTGAGAAGAAGTAAGTCGTCCTTACCCTCGTCTTTTATTTTTCTCTCCTTCCCTTTTTTTTATTTTTTTTTATTTTACTAACGTCCTTACTTGCAGGAATGGCTACAATGAAACAAAATAAGGGCAAGGATGCTATGGACGAGGAGACCAGGTCGGGGGTAAAGTCCATCCCTCGTCCAGCTTCTAGTGAGAAGAGGAAGAGCCTCTCTCTTGGTGTGGACTTGGGTAACCTCCCAAGTAGGCGCAAGGAGAAGAGAGTCAAGCACAAGTCGTCCAAGGCTCAAGACGTCCAAGCTAAGGACCAACGTGGCCTCGTCCCTCCTAGCCCTCCAATCCAAGTTTTGGACGTTGAAAAAGAGTTTTCTCCACCCATCCCGTCTACAGTTCTAACCTCACCTCAAACTTCCCTCCAAGTTCCTCATAATCTTCTTGAGGACGAGAACTTGGCTTGGGAAAAGTTTGAGAAGGCTGTTACAGACGAGGACATAACGGCATGCTACAACATGTCGTTGAAGGATTTTGAGCGCTCCGGCGTTCATGACCTTTTCAAGGTATGTAACTTTTTATGTTTGTCTCGCCTTCTAGTTATTTTATGCGTGCATTCTAACGAAGCTTTGTGCTATGCAGGCAATGTCCAAGTTCATTGCAGCGTCCAGGCAGGCAACTGAACTGGACAAGACGAGAGTGCTGCTGGAGAAAACTGTCCAGAAAGGGAGGGACGAGACCAAGAGGTGGGCAGAGGTGGCAGCTAAGTCCAAGGACGAGGCAGAGAACTTGAAGAAGCGTGTCGCTGAGCTGGAGGCTGAATTCCTGGAGAAGGACGCTCGTCTGACCTTTCTTGAAAAGAGGAATGAGGAGTTGGACGTCCTTTTGGAGAAAGCTAAAGGAGACGCCGTTGCGGAGTTCAAGGCGTCCAAAGAATTTACTGATTCAATGGACGCCAACTATGCAGCTGGCTTTGAGGATTTCAAGATGGACGCAATGGACAAATTCCCTGAAGTGGACTTCAGCTCAATCAAGCTTAACCTTGGAGGGGCGTCTACAAGTTCTCTCGTCCAGACTAGCTCAGAAGACGTCAACGTGGACGATGATGCCACCACCTTGCCACCTCAAGACGAGCCAAACGCCGACCCCCCAGCCGTCTAAGATTTTTTGTTGTTTCTGATGTAATTCTTCTTCTTCTTTTTTTTTTTTTTTTTTTTTTATTTATTTATTAAAATGTATTTGAGTACAATAGCCTCGTCTAGAGTGTTATAGGCGAGTGTATTAACAATTGCCTTTAAGGCTTTATTTGTAAGGGTTTTTGGACGATGGACGTCTACCCTTTTATCTTAATTTAATGAATGTTTATTTTTATTCATTACTTGTTTGTGTATGGACGTACTTTGTTTTTGTTGTGATAGAAACTTGTATAATCCTAAGTATTAAAGGGTCGTCCATATATTTTGCTTATGGATATTGTTCTATCATTTGGTTCTCCCATAGACGAGTTGGTGATCACCTTTCGTTCATAGGTCTGACCTATTTTCCTCGTCCATAGGTTTTGGCTTATTTGCCTCGTCCATAGGTTTTGGCTTATTTGCCTCGTCTGTAAGCCTTTCTTTGGCCTTTGACGTTTGCTAGCATTTGAGTCGTCCTAGAGTATCTGTTTGAGTCAGATGCTCGTCCATGGACTTGTATCAATTTTTTGTTTCTTTAGCTTTTGCACTTTATCCTCGTTTTGAGGAAAGTCTGCGAACGTTACATCCCTGCGTCCAAGGATTTTTCATTCGTCTTTAGATTTTAGCCCCCTTCGTGGGTTTGACAATGGAACTTAGATTTTACGCATAAAATACACTTAAAATCCAAACCATATTATATAAGCATTGTTCACAAACATAGCACCTGCTTGGAAGCTAGTGCATTATGAAAGTACTTAAAATACACAACCTTGTCTTTAACAAACTTGTCTGTAGACGGTGCAAATGTTTAAGAACTAATGCACCTTTATTCTTAGTACACACCATAGCAGTAGTAAGAACACTAGTAGATATTAAACATAGTAGTAGGGTCGTCCATGATAGAAACTTCATCTTTGATTAACCTCGTCCACGCTCATTGATAGTACCTTCTCAGGTGCTCCACGTTCCAAGGGTGTTCCAGCTTTCGTCCGTCCAAAGCTTCTAAGTAATACGACCCTTGCCTTTTGCAGTTTACTACCCTGTATGGTCCTTCCCAATTGGGTCCCAATTTTCCATGAGCTGGGTTCCTAGTCGCCAAGGATACTCTCTTAAGAACGAGGTCCCCTACGCTGAAGCGCCTGGGTTTTACCATGGCATCATGCTGTCTGGCCATAAGGTTCTTGTACCTTACTGTCCTCTGCTCTGCATCCATCCTTACCTCATCAATAAGGTCAAGGTCAAGACGAAGTGGTTCTTCATTTTCCTTCTCTTGATACTTCATCACTCGATGGTTAGCCATATGAACTTCCGCTGGTATGACCGCTTCACTTCCATAAGCTAACTTGAAGGGGGTTTCTCCTGTCGGGGTTCTCACAGTAGTTCTGTAGGCCCAAAGAACGCCTGGTAACTCATCTGGCCATATCCCCTTTGCCCCCTCTAGCCGAGTCTTGATGATTTTCAGCAAGGATCGGTTTGCTACCTCTGCTTGTCCGTTTGCCTGTGGGTGGGAGGGTGAGGAGTAATGATTTCTGATTCCAAAATGCTCACAGAAGTCCCTAAATGGTGCGTTGTCAAACTGTTGTCCATTGTCCGATACTAGCACCCTCGGTACTCCGAACCTACACAAAATATTCTTCCAAACAAAATTTTTAACGTTTTGCTGTGTAATTTTTGCAAGAGGTTCAGCCTCCACCCACTTAGTAAAATAGTCAATCCCTACGACCAAAAACTTCATTTGTCTGGTACCCGGAGGGAAAGGACCTAGGATATCCAGTCCCCATTGTGCAAAGGGCCACGGGGCCATCATCGGGGTCAGATACTCCGACGGTTGCCTAGGGACATTGCTGTAGCGTTGGCATTGGTCGCACACCTTGACATAAGCCTTGGCATCTGCCTGAACCGTGGGCCAATAGTAGCCGGCACGAATGACCTTATGGACGAGGGACCTTGCCCCCGAGTGATTTCCACATGCTCCTTCATGAACCTCCCTCAAAACATAGTTTGCTTCATCTGGAGCCAGGCACCTCAGGTAGGGTTGAGATAAGCCTCGCTTGTAAAGTACTTCATTTATAAGGACGTACTTTGCAGCCCTAACCCTAAGTTTCCTAGCTTCGTTCTTGTCTTCTGGAAGCTTCCCATCTTGTAGATAGAGTATAATTGGACTCATCCAATTTTCTTCTCCTCCAATTTGCTGTATTTCCGGGAGGTCTATGCTCGGCATGTATTGGACTTTGCCATACTCGTCCATGACTCCACCCGCCGACGCTGCTCGCGCCAGCGCATCTGCTTCCATGTTTTCTTCCCTCGGGAGTTGAATAAAACTCACTTCTGAAAACTTTTGTACGATCCTTCTCACTTTGCTGAGGTATTTCTTCATTCGTTCTTCCTTGGCATCACACATTCCATTCACCTGGTTGATTACTAGCTGAGAATCACCCCTGACTATTACTGACTCCGCTCCCAAGGACTTAGCCAATTCCAGCCCTTTGAGAAGTGCTTCATATTCAGCTTCATTGTTGGTTGTTTGGTACTGTAGGCGGGCTGCATACTCTAACTTATCACCCTCTGGGGACTGGAGTATGACTCCAATCCCTCCTGCATACATCGTAGATGATCCATCTACGCTGATAACCCACCTTCTTGTTCGCTCGTCCTTGACCAGCTCGTCTTGGCTTGGAGTAAACTCCGCGATGAAGTCCGCCAACGCCTGCGCCTTGACTGCATTTCTTGGTTGATACTTGACATCAAATTCACTAAGTTCCACCGCCCATTGGACTAGCCGTCCTGCAGCTTCCAACTTGCTCATCGCCTTCTTCAGGGGGTGATCGGTCAAGACAATAATAATGTGAGCTTGGAAGTAGTGTCTCAGCTTCCTTGAAGCCGTAACCAAGGCAAAGGCTAACTTTTCCATCATCGGATACCGTCCCTCCGCTCCTCTAAGTGCCCGACTAGTATAGTATACTGGTTTCTGCACTCGTTCTTCTTCTCTGACCAGCGCGGAACTTATGGCATGCGGGGATACTGCCAAATACAAATAGAGCTCTTCGCCAGGTACGGATGGGCTCAGCAATGGTGCCTTGGTGAGGTAAGTCTTCAAATCTTGGAAAGCCCTTTGACACTCGTCCGTCCATTCGAACGCCTTCCTGAGGACTTTAAAGAACGGTAAACACTTGTCGGTAGCTTCGACACAAATCTGTTGAGGGCGGCAACTCGTCCAGTCAGGGACTGTACTTCTTTGATGTTTTTCGGTGGTTCCATGCTGAGTATCGCTTGGATCTTATCTGGATTGGCTTCAATACCTCTATGTGAAACCATGAAACCCAAGAACTTCCCCGATGAAACCCCAAAGGCACACTTACTTGGATTAAGTTTCATGTTGTACCGTCGTAGTGTGTCGAAGGTCTCTTGAAGGTCGTCTAAGTGCTTTCCCTCGTCCAAACTCTTTACCAGCATATCATCAACATAGACTTCCACGTTTCTGCCAATTTGAGGACGAAACATTTGGTTCACCAGCCTTTGGTAAGTTGCCCCTGCGTTCTTCAGACCGAAAGGCATTACCTTGTAGCAAAACAAGCCTTGGCTGGTGACAAATGAAGTCTTCTCTTGGTCTGCCTCGTCCATCTTGATTTGGTTGTAGCCTGAAAAGGCGTCCATGAAGCTTAGCAACCTGTGACCAGCCGTCGAGTCTACCAGCTGATCAATGCGTGGGAGCGGATAACTGTCCTTCGGGCAAGCTTTGTTTAAGTCAGTAAAGTCTACACACATTCGCCACTTACCATTGGCCTTCTTTACCATGACTACATTCGCCAACCAGTCCGGGTAGTACACTTCCCTAATGAACTCCGCCGCAAGCAACTTCTGTACTTCTTCTTTGATGGCGTTGTCTCGCTCAGGAGCAAATACCCTCTTCTTCTGACGTATTGGTTTGGACGAGGGACTTATATTCAGACGATGGGTAATAACACTTGGATCAATCCCAGGCATGTCTTCATGATTCCATGCGAAAACATCAAGGCTTCTCTTCAAAAACTGGACCGGCGTATTCTTCGCCTCTTCTTCCATGCTTGCCCCTATTCTAGTAAACTTCTCAGCTCTACTATCGTCTAAGGGGACATCTTCTAACACCTCAACAGGCTTCGATGTGATTCTTCCAGCACCCTCGTCTATGTTCATCGTCTGTAAATGCTCGTCCATAGCCAACATAGCTAGGTAGCATTCCCTAGCAGCTAACTGATCTCCTTTCACTTGACCCACGCCATGTTCAGTTGGGAACTTGACGGACAAATGGTAGGTAGAGGTTACTGCCTTCCAGTTATTTAAAGTAGGTCTTCCGATAATAGCGTTATATGATGATGAACAATCAACTACGAGAAAGTTTACCTCTTTGGTTATCTGCTGCGGGTACGTTCCAATCACTACGGGCAGCGTGACGGTGCCCACTGGTTGCACTTTCATTCCTCCAAATCCTACCAGGGGCGAACTCACTGGGCGGAGCTGATCTCGTCCTAGCCTCATTTGTTGGAACGCTGGGTAATAAAGAATGTCCGCCGAGCTTCCATTATCTACCAACACCCTTCTGGTCGTATAGTCGGCGATGAGTAAGGTAATGACGATCGCGTCATCGTGGGGTTGATGAACTCTTCTAGCGTCCTCGTCCGTGAACGTGATGGCTTGTTCGTCAGCTTCCCTCGTCCATGGAGATCGTCCTGACAACTGGACGTTCTGAACCACCTTCAGGTACGTCTTTCTGGATTTGGATGAACGCGCTGCCGAGGTTCCTCCTATAATTACCCTTATTTCTCCTAACGGAGGCCGCGAGGACTCTTCCACCTTGGCCTTCAGCTTCTCGTCCTTGTGGTCTCGTCCAAGGAAATTTTTCAACTTTCCCTGCCTGATGAGGTTCTCTACCTGCTGCTTCAAATCAAAACACTCGTCCGTGTCATGCCCATGGTCCCTATGGAAGCGACAATACTTGTTCCTATTGCGCTTGTTAGGATCTCCCTTCATTTTTTCTGGCCACTTTAAGGATGGTTCGTCCTTGATTTGCATAAGGACTTGCTCTAGCGGGATATTCAAGGGGGTGTACTGTTGACTCCTTGAGGATGTACTTGCCTTTTTACCTTCCCTATCCCTTTTATCACCTACCTGGGCCTTCTTAGGACGAGGAGCTTGATCTGAATGTCGTTGGTGACCAGCCTCCGAACGTTCTGACCTTTTCCTCTTCTTAGCTATTATTGCGTCCTCGGCGTTCATGAAATTCTGGGCTGAATGGACGAGTTCTGCCATGGTCTGAGGTTCCTGCTCGTACAATTTATGAATGAACAAGTCAGAATTGACCCCATTATGGAAAGCGGCCAACAGCAACTTGTCGTCCATTTCATCCACTGTCAAGGCCTCCCTGTTGAAACGGGTAATGAAGGATCTCAAACTCTCATTTTCCCCTTGCTCAATCGTTAATAAACTAGAAGAAGAACGCTTGTGGCGCTGTCCTCCAATGAAGTTATTAACGAACATTTTACTCAATTCTTCGAATGATCCAACAGAGTTCGGGGGTATTTTGCTAAACCACACCCTCGCTGGCCCCTTCAGCGTGGTAGGGAACGCTCTGCACATAATCTCATCTGGAACTCCCTGAAGATGCATGGTTGTCTTGAAGGTAGCAATATGGTCACACGGGTCGCGGTTTCCATCGTATGAATCCAAGGAAGGCATCTTGAATTTGGGGGGTAGAGGATGATTGTTGATGGAAGCCGTGAATGGGGAATCCGTTCGATGAACTAAGTCTTCCACCGGGTTCGTCCGCCTCATATTCTCCTTCATCTCTTCCATGGCTTTCCTCATCTGATCCATTTCTTTCTCCAAATGTGGCACCCTTCTTGAAGTAGTACCCCTTGTATGATCCTCAGACTCAGCACTTTCTCCTCTACCTTCCTGACCCTGGGGTCGTCCTTCTGCATGTCCTTCACGGTGCTGCCTCCTGATGTTGATCTCCTGGTTCAACTCTTGATTTTGGCGGGTCAGTTCTGCCATAGCCGCGGCCATGGACTGCATTTGTTGAAGGGACGACGGTTGCGGGGTAGGAATTGACTGGCGGTTGCGGTAGGGATTACTGGAAGCATCCCTGCTTTCTTGGTGGCCTGGGCTGGTAGCCCTTGATCTTGTCCGAACCATTCAGCCTTTTTGTCTAGGAACAAAGAGTGATCGAAAGAATGAAACAAAAACGAAAATCTCCGAACTTCCCACAGACGGCGCCAACTGATGATGCGAAGAAAATCAGTAGGCTGGATGCTTCGGGTTCGATAGGGCTAGCGAATGCCTTGGCAGCCTGAAAAAGAAAGAGAAGTGATCAAAGGTGACCGGGGTTGCCGGCCAATAACCCTCCGATGACAAAGTCAGTTTTTCTCTCAGATATTTTCAAGTTCCAATTTTTCAGGAATGATTTCACTTACCTCTTTTTTCTAGTCTGAACCAGTGTTTATATAGTGTCTTAAGAGCGGTTATTGGATTTGTAACCTCCCCTTGATTTGAGGAGGTTCGTTTTTCGAATATAACTTTCTCAACCGTTTAGGAGTTACCCTTTTTATGCGTAACGGTCACTGGAGGTTACTCGTACAATGAGGAGACTTTTCAGACTTTCATAAATTTCTAAGTGTTCACGTATCGTCCATAACTTCTCGTCTTAATGCCTTCGAGGCAGCTTACCCCGTCTTGAGCACGCCAAGACAGCTTACCTCGTCTTGAGTACGTCGAGACAGTTTACCTCGTCTTGAGCATGCTGAGACGTTTACCTCGTCTTGAGCATGCTGAGGCATTTACCTCGTCTTGAGTACGCTGAGACAGTTTACCTCGTCTTGACCCGTTCTGGACGATTTTCATGGACAATTGGAGTTGTATTTTATCATACCACATCAGAACCATAAATCTTTTATTCAACCATCAAAAACTTTATCAGTTGAGTTAATTGGAACCTACGACTAATGTTTGTGTCATTCACAATCTTATGAAATATATGAGATTAGAGTACGTTATAACCAAGGATGAAGCTATCATTAAACTAGGGGGAAATGGCCCTCCACATTTTATTTTTTTTAAGAAATATATATGTACTAATTTTATTATTTTTGTTCTATAAAATTACATTTTGTTTCCTTTAAACAATATCATTGATTCTTTTAAACATAATGCTATAATCACAAACGTTTTTACAAATTGTTTTGGTAGCAAATTCTTATGGGTTTGCATAATGGGCCTACCAATCACATCATTTTTTTTACTTATCAATAACCACTTATCATATCAATCATTTAAAAAAAAAAAAAACTTGTAGCTCTAGCATTTTCCTCATTTTAGTGACCATAAAAAAATTTATAGATCTAAAATCTAAAACAAAATATACAAGAAAAAAAAAAGCTCAACAAAAAAAATTATCAATAATAAAATTAAAAAAAAAATTAAGCTCAATTAACCAATTTTTCAAAATAAACAACCCCGCCCTTTTAAAAATCTAAACAAAAATAATTTTTTTCTTACCCACAATAAAAAAAAATTAGTAGCCAAGTAGTAGCAAAGTTAGAAGTTAAAATCTTTGCACATAGCCAACAGTAAAGCCATCCCATAACTCAAAGTTCTGGCTCCATCTCTAGTTTAACTTATAAACAATTTACTTATTTACTGTGACCCATTTTAGGAACCTGCCAAATACAAAAGTACATTTATTTTAGAGAAAAATAGAAAAAGTACACAAAATGTGAAACTCATTCACAGTTTTTAAACCACTAAGAAATTGTGTGCACTTATGGTAAAATTTAAGTATTATCTTAACTATAGTATTTTTTAATTAAATTCAAACATCTAATTGTATTGAGCAAAAAATTATATATTTTTTTAGTGACAAATTAAAATCAATGCAACTATCTAGTTGAATTTAATTTAAGAACTTAATGAATTCTCAATAAAAAAATTTTGAGAACTTATGAAATATATGAGATTGTTTTTGTGAAGATGTTATAAATATAACCCATAGTGTTTCCATTTATTCTATTTTATGAAATTTTTATTTTTCCTTTTTGGTATATTACAATAAAGTGATTAAAAAAGTTTGAATTATTCACAATCTTATAAAAAATATGGGATTAGGGAATGTTACGCTTTGTTTGTTTCGATGGAAAATATTATGTAAAGATAGTTTTCTGTATTTTTTAGTGTTTGGTAATATTAGAATAAATGAGTCAAAGAAAAATTATCTTTAGTTAACATAAAAAGTATGGCTTATTTTAAGAGATTATTTTCCACTAATTTTTTTTGAAAAACAACTATATCTCATAGCAAGCTAAATAAGGGAAGTTATGAGATTGTTTTTCAACTCATTTAAGGTTGCTACCAAACAAAGAAAAATGAAATAGTTTTATAGAAAATATTTTTTTTTAAATGACTCATTTTCTAAAAAATATCATTACTGAAACAAACATAGCATTAAAGTGACTTTCATTTGTGAAGGATAAATAATTTTTCCATCCATTAATATTTTGAGGCTTATCCAAATAAAAGCACTACCATACATTCCTTTATACTTTCGTAACACTATATTTATCACAATTTTTAGTACATTATATAGAATAAAAAATTACTAATGTTTACACAAAAAATTAATTGATATCTTAGTCTAATAATAAATATTTTACACAATTTTTTCTGCAACTCTGTAACAAATTGCACCATAAATTATGTAAAATATGGTGGCATACTTGACTTAGGGGTGTCCACCCAAACCCAAACCTGACCCAATTGATTAGAACTGACCCACACGTGACCGACCCAAGAGCTCCGGCCGGTCAGCGGCAGCTTATAGAACCCAAAAATCGACTCCAGTGGGTTGGTTGGCGGGTTCTATCCTCAATAAACCCGACCAAAACCTTATCAAAATCCATCGAAACAAGAAATTTTTGACAATAGTCAAAATACTTTGGATTTTTATGAGATTTGTGTCGAATTTGGGGAGATATCACCAAATCTAGTGAAATCTCGACCAGATCTAGTAGAAAATCTCATCAAATCTGGCGAATGCTTTGCCTAAAATCAGCTATTTGGGCTGGATTTTTCATTATGGACGGTTTCAACTGAACTGACTGTTTTTCGGCACAAAGCTAACCGCTCCAATCCAACTCCCTCCCCAGTCGATGGTGGGTCAAAACTTCCTCCACTCGATTCTGTCGAATCAGTCTCAAATTGGTTCAAACTCGACTTGAACCAACCAGGGACCCCAAACTTTACTAATGACACAGTATTCAAAAAAAAATTACCATAGGAAATCCTTCACGCGCTTTGGAAAAGCGCCCAGGTCTGTTGATTCTTTTGGATACAATATGCACTTTGGGGAGAACAATGAAGTGTTGACGATCTACATGATAATTGGGTGCATCGATGCAGACCCTTCATCATGAGATGAACGGTATTCGGTCATTTAAACTATGTACATCAAGTCAAATAATATACACAGAAGACCTCAGCAGATCAAATCCTTTTTATAATTAATTAACTAAATTGGTAGCAAAATCAAGGCACGTGAATGCTTGGTAGTCAGGTGGTAGGGATTTCGTGTTCCCTACTATGCTTTCTTGATACCCAATCCAATCTATGGGCCACTGACAACAGTTTTGAACTTTTCACTTTCCTCTTATGTTATGTATAATTTAAGCTAATTTAAGCTTTACCGCTTTTATTTTTTGAGAAAGAGATTACCGCTTATAGAATGTTTGTTGTTCAACTGAATTGGTTTATTGAATTTAGTGAAATATAGTTTGGATGAAAATATATTTTTAAAAAGTATATATAAATCAAGGCTTTTTTTCTTTTTACCTAATTAGTTAATATTATTATTGTGAGTTTCAGTTAACTTAACTGATAAAATCTTTAATGGTTTAATAAGAAATTTGAAGTTCAATCCCCCATTTAAATGAAAAACTTATTGGTGTTTTAGTCTAATAATAAAAAACTATTAACAGAAATGGATGCTATAAGTTAAAACTCTCTAAAAACAAAAAATATTACTCAAAAAAGAATTTTTTAGAGGAGGTCTATCTCCATATTTAAAAGACGTTTTTAAGTGAATTACCTTTGAGATTATTTATTTATTATTTTATATTCAACAATAACCTTTTAGCCTACCATTTAAAGTGTTTATTACTCAAAAAAAGAATTTTTTTTAAGGGGGCCTATCTCCATATCTAAAAGATGTTTTTAATTGAACCACCTTCGAATTTATTTATTTATTATTTTTTATTCTACAATAACCTTTTCGCCTACCATGCAAGGTATTTATTTGAAATTTGTTTATTTTCAATAACTTATTTGTATAGTATTTATCAAAAGTTATAATTATAGTTTTTGTAACTTTTATGTTCAATATATTCCAAAAAAATTAGAAGTCAGTTTATTTCCAAAAAAAAAAAAACTAAAAGTTAAATTATAAACTATACCTCCTAATGATGTTGAAAAATAGTGGGCTGAGTGGTCCAAGCTTCAACATCAATTTCATGGCCTGAAAAGAAAAGAACTATCATAGGGAACTAGGATGAACTGACCAAGGACCCTCCAATGGCTAAGTTAGTTTTTCTCTTTCAAATAATAAGTACGGAGAATGTATAATTGGATGAACGTACCTCAGTTTGTTGAGGGTGGATCCCTTTTATATATAACTTGGAGTGGGCCTACTTGTTTGGTTCCACTAACATCATGGAGGTGTGGATTTTGTGGAGTATTGCATGAGAGACAAGTGGACTTATTAGAATGTGGGAGAGAACTTTGAAGAGTTTAAACCATGTTTAGGAAATTGAAATTTGGTTACTCATGTTGAACAATCAGGATGCTTAATATTTGTCTAAGTGTTTATACTCATCTACACCTCAGGGTGGTATGGATGAGTATATACTGCTTTGGCACGATTGTCGAGCCCCTTGTACTCTCTTTGTGCACTTGCTCCTTGTTATCTTTCAAATTTTTCCTTTAGGGTTCATCTTGGATGTTGTCGGGTTTGGACGATCTTTATAGATGAACTAGACTTTGTATTTTACCATCACCTTCTATTACACTTTGCATCCCAAACTATGATCATTGTTAAGTTTGTTGTTAATTTAGATGAAAAAATATCACATCATGTGAAAATACCTAATTGTCCCTCATCTTAATCCTTTAAAAACAATGAAGAAATTATACTTCATTACCTTAAAGTATACTCCTGATTGCACAATATAAAACTAATGGCAAGAAAGACTTGAACATTGGTTTCTCATAACTATATTTGAAATTTCAAACATCCCATAATATACTTCATAAGTCTACGGAGAATAAAGATTTCATTCTTTTCCTCATATTTTGATATTTTTCCCACCACTCTCACCTATGTAATGATTTTTTTTTTTTGAAAAATACTAAGCCATAAAAATTTACATAATTTTTTGTTATAATTGTGACATGATAAAGTGTAATTGAGAAAAAAAAATAATAAATTTATATGTAAGTAATAATCAACGGCTTAAGATATATTACATCAAAGTTATAATAAAAAAGTACTCGTTGTAGAATAATTTTTAGTTTTAGAACTCTTTTTTTTCTTTTTTCTTTTTGCGTTGAATAACAGTTGCATTAAAAAGGAAGGAACAGCCCAAAGTACGTACAAGAACTAGAATTAGTGGGTGTTCCCTAAAGAGATGCCAGAGATATTACTTTTGAGCTGCCTATTCGGCTATTCCCTAAACGAGGTCACAATATTTTGAACTAGCTGGCTAGCACAATGGAATGGGTCCTGCTCATGGAAAGGCATGGTGGATCGTATCTAGGGTCTGCTTTTATCTGGTATTGGTACTATATAGCCATTAGCCAATTAACATTACAATGCTGACGAAACAATTAATACATGGGTGAAGCTTCTATTTTGTGTATTTGTGCACTTGCCACCTATCTAGCACATATATAAACATGATGTGCAATACAGTGACACAACATTTAAAAAAAAACTAAGAGATAACATGCTTAATTAGGATACGATAATTAATTCAATAATACTTTTTCATAAATATTTTTTTGTATATAAGTGTAATTTAGATTTATTTTAAGTTTTTAACAAAGTAATATATTTTTTTAGTTTTCTTTCCCTTCTGACCAATGTGTTTTAATAAAAAAGTTTTAAAAATAAGTAAAACAAAGTGTACTGATATTATATATTATCTTTTCTAATTTTATAATTTTTGGTCACTCCATTAATAAAGTTTTTAAAAAATAAAAAAAGTAAAAACTGACCGCCTACAGTTGTTCCTAAGAACGTAAATTAATAAATAAATTACAATTTGTAATTTATAGAATAATAATTATATATTGATATTTCACTATATTTTTATTTATCATAAGAGAACAAACTAAGAGATATTGCATTGTTGGTGTTTCAAAATTATTTCATATCATGATAAGCAGAGGATTCCAATAATATTTTAGGTGGTGGAGTTCAAGCACAGACTAAGTTGCTCTTTTGAGACAATATACACAGTTTACGGAATTTCTGGTGCAGTAGATTTTCAATATAGCATATCGATCGCTCTTATAATACAACAATCCAATCATCTTGCTAATCATCTTTACAAGGTAGAAAACTCTCAATGGTGCTTTTTTTACAAGCCTACACGCTCTCAATAGTATTTCCGGTGTACTTCTTTTCATTAAGCTTTAACACATAACAATCGGTTTTGAAAAGTTTCTACACTAAACCATTTAAGTTTTTGGTCAAAAAAAATTAAGCTATGAAATTAATAGAAAACAAACTGACGTAGTTGTAAGATAATTTTTTTACATAGCAGGAAGATGTAAAATTAAGATAATTGCAAGAATGTTTTACAATTGTTTGTATGTTAAAGATAATTTTGGATCTTCCTTTTTTTTTTTTTTTGGGTAGAACTTTAGAAGAAAATAGGGGTTAGCTAGGTTACACCAGTTTCCGAGCAAGGCGCTAAGGTTAAAGCCCATGGGCCAACCCGTGTGGTTGTCCACCAACAAATTCCTACTGACAACGGGACTTGAACTTAGGTGGGTTAGACGAAGTGTCCGAGCCGTTGGCACATCTTCCAATTTTCACCCTACCAATCAGAGTGTAAGAATGTTCAACTTGCAGTTGCACTCTCCCAATTATAAATAGGCCAGAGTGGTATTATCGAAACAAAACTTGTAGCCTTTTCTTAAATTCCATTTTCACAATATAAAAGTAGCGTCTTACTTTTCTCTTAGAAATCATTTATAGAAAATTAATAAGACTCATTTTATTCAACAACCTACATATAGTTCTTTTATAAAATTAACACACTTATCCTGTACATGCCTTTTGAAAAGTTATAATTTTTGTAATGTATTTTAAAGGTTGAAGCACTTATGATATTTTTAAATGTAAATTTCAATAAAAAAAAAAAAGTTTTCAAGATAGAAATTGACCTATTGGCCAAATATTAAAGCCAGTAAGCCACCATACATGAAATACAAAATACCTAGTAATCTTGAGACACTGTGAAATAGATTAGGACACCATTAACAAATTTAATAGGCTTCCTCTTTCGTAATACTAATTAATTGATTAAAATAAGAACAGTACTTAGATAGTTTGATCCACTAAACATAAACTTGAAATCCACCCAAATTAAAGATAACATACACAATAGGCGTATAGTGTCTCCAAAAAAACAATCGTAAATGATAAAACATGCAAATGAGAAGCGATTCAAAAGTAGGGATCCACTTTGATGATGTGATTCATATTTCCAATTGGTTTTGCACCTCAAGGATGGTCTTGGCAGAGTCCCTAAGCCGGTGAGCCTCCTCATCAGTCAAGTGCACATTGGTCACACCCAAGACTCCACCCCTACCAAGCTGGGCTGGCAAGCTCAAGAACACGTCTCCACCTTCAATTCCGTAGAACCCATTAGCAACTACCGAGACTGGGTGGACCTTCCTCTGGTCTCTCAGTATGGATCGAGCCAGGTTAGCCACAGAGTACCCGACAGCCCAGGATGTGTACCCTTTGAGGCTTATCACTTCATAAGCACTATCTATTACTTCTTTGTGGATCTTCTCCAAGGTCACCTTTTCGTATGCGATTTGTTGCTTTTCTAGGAAGCTCAATACCGGTACACCTCCGACACTAATGCTTGACCACAGTGCCACCGAGCTATCACCATGCTCCCCAACTATGTAAGCCTGCAGCATTAATTAATTATTACAACAAAGTTTATTAACAAGGTAGAGTTTACTAAATTAAGAAAGTACCAAAGCATTACCTAAATTAATTTAATTAATTAAAAAAATTATCATTCATACTCTTCTAATAAAATTAAAAAATTAAAATAAAAACAGAGAGGAATAAAGAGAAAAAGAATCGACTAAATTTACTTGGTCAATTGACTCAATTTATAATTGAGTGTTGGTCAAATTAAAAAAAAAAAAAACATATAAGTTAGAATAACAAATCTAATTATCACCGCAATATATGTATTTCTGATTGGAAGTTATAATTGTAATTACCTTTAATTGTTTTAAAAAAAAAAAAAATTATGAGAACTCACCGTTAATTTTGAAAGTAGAAGTGTAGAACTGTGGGAAAAGAAAATCCAATTACAGGCTTACAGCTAGAGATAGGTTTATACCGTTTATTCAATTAGGACAGGCTTACAATATACGGACATGTCCGTTTATGTTCACTTTTTCTATTTACAATAAGGAATAATCTAATCACAGTTAATGGAATCGAAATAACATAAACAACATACAATATATGAAATTCCGTAACTCCAATGCAGATAATCCACTAAACTCTAACCAAACCCTAAGCGTCGGTGCATGTGCATGAGTGCATCACTACTTTTTTTTTTTTTTTTTTTGGTGAGAGTATATTAAATAAAAAGAAGAAGAAGACAAGTGACTTACCTGCACATCCTGGGCGTTGACGTCGAGATGATCGGCGATGAGGAACCGAAACCTGGAGGAGTCGAGGTTGGTGCCCGACCCAATAACCCGATTCGAAGGGAATCCGGATAGCTTCCACGCCACGTAAGTGAGCACATCAACGGGGTTGGAAACTATAAGGAAAATAGTGTCCGGCGAGTAACGAGCCAGCGGAGGAATAATAGTCTTAAACAGGGCCACATTCCTGTGCAACAGATTGAGCCTAGACTCGCCAGGGAGCTGGCGGGCCCCAGCAGTGACGATACAGAGATCAGACCCAAAGGTGAGTTCGTAGTCGACAGAGGCATGGATTTTGGTGCGAGGTAAAAACGCAGCAGCGTGTTGAAGGTCGAGCATCTCGCCACGTAGCTTGTCGGCCTTGGCGTCGATGAGGACGAGCTCGTCGGCTACGTCTTGAGTCAGAATAGTTTGAGCTATGGCCATGCCCACGTTGCCGGCTCCAACGACGGAGATTTTGGTGTGTCGCTTTGTTGGGGAAGGAGGGGCGGCACGTTGAATTTGTCTGAAGAAGGACTGGGTTAGGTCCAGGCCTCCTGGGCCAAGCGATGATGATGAACCAGTCTTTTGCATTGTGTTTGTGTTTGTGTTTGTGTTTGTGTTTGTGTGTGTAGTAGGGTTCTGGTTTTTACTGCAGAGAGCGGTGGTTTTATATGTGTCGGAGAGAAAGAAAGAATGGTTGAGTGGGGCAAACGTAATAATATTTTGTCAATTGTCAAAGTTTCTAGTTCTAGAAGAAATTGCCAAGACCCTGGGGAGGCAGCAAATCTGAAATATCCCAATATATAAAAATATTTTCCTTTGGGGTTAGGGTGGGGCTGCGAATCTGAAATTGCCCAATATAAAACAATATTTTCCTTTATTCTTCCTGTTATGTTCTGTTCTGTATATATGCTGCTTCCTACCACCTCCATTCCTTCGGTCCCTCCAAATGCAAACACCACGCGCCTTTTTAAACCACTAATAAGAAATTTTTACCGCAAAATAAAAAATGTTAACACTTACTTAAGACTCGACAGTAGTACAGTAGTACTATCGTTGGTTCTCCCCAAAAAAAATTCTTAACAGCAGCATATTAGATTTTTTTATTAAATTTAAATATTAATAAACTATAAATAATATATTATTTTTTTAGAATAATTCAATTTATTGTAACTACGTGTGTGTGTGCGCGCGCGCGTGTGAATTTAATTAAAGAACCTAACGTGTTACACTTGAAATAATATACCTAAAATTTAAATGTGAGGATATTATAAATAATTATTTGAAATAATATAGTTATGGAATCCATTCCATAATCTTTCATTCTAATTAATTAATGATACAAATCACCCCCTTCTATTCCATTTTCTTCTAAGTTTTACTCCGTTTGTTTCGATAGAAAACTTTATGTAAATATAGTTTTTCTTATTTTTTAATATTTGGTAGCATAAAAAAAGCTGAGTAAAAAGAAAATTATTTTTAGTCAACATAAAAAGTAAGGCTTATTTTTAGAGATTGTTTTCCATTAAATTTTTTTGGAAAACAACTCTAATCATAGCAAACTAAATAAGGGAAGTTAGGAAGTTGTTTTTCAACTCATTTAAAGTTGCTACTAAACATTGAAAAATGAGATAGATTTATAGAAAATGCTTCTTGAAAAATGACTTATTTTTTAGAAAACATCATTGTTGAAACAAACAGAGCGTAGATTATTCTGCCTCATTTCACTAAATTCCATCCGGTAGGTTGATTTTAGCCAATATGTCAAAAAAGAAAAATCTTCTAAACCCTTTTTTTATTACTTTCACTCATATATGAAATTTTATTAAGTACTATTTTCCTTTAGTAATGAGTTTTTCTTATTAACTTTACTCACATATGCGTGGTTTTTTTCTCATTAATATACTATTTTTTCTTTACTTATATATGACATGTTATATATTTATATTATGTAATGATAATATTAAGAATCTGAATTATTTGATTTTAAATTAATAATTTGATATGGTGTAATTTTATGTGATATATACGTAATTTACCATTTGATCCATAAACTCATATTTTATGCACTATTTTAAACTACAAAAACTTGAATTTAAATAATTGATTGATGACATGACTATTGATCTTTGATTATCTTTAAATTCTGTAAACATGGAGAATACGTAAAGATAATTAACCTAACAGTGAATTTGTCAAAAGTCACATCCATCCAATTAAAAAAAATTTAGTGGTATAACATTGCTTAAAATTACACTAAGTATAACTTCAATCCAACCCATATATATATATATATAGTTAGATAGTTAGTTAGTTAGTTACTTTTAGTGGTAACCTTAAAATGGTACATCAAAATAGGCCAATACCAAAATACTGTTCGGATAGATAAATCA
Organism: Castanopsis chinensis; assembly: GCA_032878915.1. NCBI lineage: Eukaryota > Viridiplantae > Streptophyta > Magnoliopsida > Fagales > Fagaceae > Castanopsis > Castanopsis chinensis. The sequence goes on along the minus strand of JAVQMG010000115.1, from coordinate 3,833,787 downwards.
AAACAGAATTCAGAATGGTATCCAGAACATTATCAAATGTAACCATATGGTTTCCATTTATTTTATTTTATAGAATTGTTCTAACTACACAATTACCCAGCTTCAGATGGAGCCATTTCGATAATCTTTTTTAAATTAGCCTAAGACCTATCCTGTAAATTATTCCATTTTGCCAACACAACTAAGTTGCTTTGTCAATCTCGTAGAGGTAATATTATGTATGGTATGTTAGATCAAGATATTACTTTTTGAATTATTTACAATTTTATGAAAAATTTGAAATTAGAGGATGTTATAATCACTTTACATATTTAGTGTGACCCACTTGAGGTGTCAAATACAAAAGGTACGTAAATGTGAAACCAATACACCATTTTTAAACCACTAAGAGGCCGTTTGGTAACCGCTTTTAAACACCAGTGTTCAGTGTTTAAACACTGAACACTGGTTTTCAAAAAAAAAAAAAAAAAAAACTCGTGTTTGGTAAAGTATTTTTGTTCAGTGTTGTTTGAACAATGTTGTTTAAAAATATAGTTTTTAAACAATGCTTTTTGAAATCACCAGAGACCTATTTTTAAACAACAAACAACGCTTTCCAGTGGCACTTTCGAAAATACCTTCAAACTCGTGGGTCCCACCTGATGTGACAAAACCTTCTCTCTCTTCTCTTTTTCTCATCAGACCTGCCTTTGCCCTCATCTTCAACACGCCAAAGGAAGTAGTAGGGCATTAACTCACGCCCATCAACAACTCTCACCGACCCATCTAACAAAACTCAACGCTTAGTTCTCTCACACACAATGGATCAAAACTCAGAAGTCATCTCAAACGCAACTACCCATCAATGCCATAACTCACCGACCCATCAGCACCTTCTTGTAGAAGCTCTCTCCCTCACAAAGCATTAGTAAAAGAAGTCAAACCCAATTAAATCCTTGCTCAGAAATAGGATTCTTCTCCCAGCTACCGCTTATAAAAGATCCCCAATGGTCTCCTTGCTCATATTAACCCACATTAGTTGCTTAATTTTACTTTCACGCCTTCATTCAGATGGAATCAAACACTGCATCCTCCTCTACCTTAGTAGTGTCATACAGAACATTAGTATCCTTGAGTGCTTCCTCCCCTGACCATGTTCCCTTACTGGTAGTCTGCATCAATGTAATGAAACTATGATTTTACCGTGTTCCCTTCAATTTTTTATATATGTGATTTTAATTTGTCGTCATTTTTGTACTTGTTCTATTATAATTTCATAGTTGGTTAATCATTTTGCACCTAGTTTTGATATAATTTGTTTTTATTTTGTAGCCTCTGTGTTGTTGTGTTTTTCCCTATGATGTAAAATTTGTATACAAAATCTTTGTGCTCTGTATGTGTAACTGTAAACCTGTTGAGTAATCAGCAATCATGCTTTGGACTTTTTTCATGAAGCTGTTTTTGGTGTATGATGTCCACTTCAATTTGTTCAGTGTATTGTGAGAAAAACAAGATTATGATTAGTTTGCTTGCTATACAACAATTATAACAGATCAATCTATGGTTGTAATACCTTATCTATTTGCTATACTTCTTTTTCATTTTTTTGGGTTGCTGTTTTTGCCTTTAACTCTTGAAGATCAACTTCTGCCTTTAACTTTGTTATTGCATTTTCATCTTTTTGTCCTTACAATTTTATGAAGCACATGACGATTTTCTTACTTGGATTCACTCTTACATGCCTGCTACTTGGTAGTTTAGTGAGTAGGAAGTTTATGTTCGATTATTTGTATCATAAAATTTCAAATGAGAAGTATATGTGAATATAACAAAATTTATTTAGATGGAAAATGCCAAAAAATGACGCTGAGGATGGAAAGTTGTGGCCTCCCTTAATGGAGAAGCATTTCATAGATGTGTTGGTAGAGAAGGAAGTTAGAGGGAGTATGCGTGGGGGCCAATTTAAGACAGGACTTTGGACATCCATTATGCGTGAGTTAACTTACGTGCAAATAAAAATTACAAAAAAGAACAACTTAGGCAAAAATATCAAAGATCGAAGGTTCGTCTTCCTCGACCTCCTTGGACATACTGGAATTGGAGGGGACCCTTTTGCAAAAATGGATGTAGGAAGTGATGCGGTATGGGCAAGTGCAATTGTGGTAAGTACTGAACATAATTTGAGTATAATTAATTACCAAAGTCATTTGTATTGGTTTTTATATAAATAAATTCTTTAACCCCATATATATGATTGTTAATAGGCCAACCATCGATGCAAGGAGCTTCGCAAAAAGAAGCTAGAAAAGTACGAGCTGTTGGGCCAGCTTTTCAATGCCAACACTACCACAGGCTTCCTACAAATTTCATCTGCCAAACCAGCTTCAAACAGTTCTAAAGAGTGAGAGCTGGATGCAGCCTTCCTATCATCGGGGGTACATGTGAATGTCGACTTCGATAGTGTGGACAACGTGGAGGAGCTGCCTACACTAGGTGAAGGGTAAAACAGGTGGCGAGCTGAACAGCGGGTAGCCGAACCGGTTCATTTAGGCGGAAAAAAGAAGAAAGGAGGCTCCCTTGAAATCATGACTGAGGCTATTTTGGGGTTCACTGAGATGAGGAACCAGAGGCTTAATAGGTCCACCAATAGTACGCCCCAATTAGGAGAGTCTTTGTGGGGGGTGATCAATTCTCAATTAACAAAGCAGTAACATTGCTCAACGAGCACACAAATGTGGATCATTTCACCTTCTGCAAGGCCGTAACGGAGCTTCATAATCCCTAGAATAGAGCCACTTTCTTTGCCATGACGATAGCTAGAAGAAGGATTTGGATTGATTTTGTTGGTAGTGGACTGCAGTAGTGGTGAGGGGTGGTTGATGGTGTGGTTTGTTTTGATAGCCGCAGCATGGGCTTTTGTGGTTGAACATATTAGTCCTATTTTTATTTCATTTCCATGTTCAAACTATGTACTATTTTAATGCTTTGGACAAATTTTTGCATGTTTAGTATGTGTCTATTTTATTTTTTAAAATAAAATAGACACATACTAAACACACATTTTATGTTTTTCAAACACAGAAACATGTTATTTGAACCATGGTACCAAACACTTTTTTTGTTTTATGAACACTAATTAAAAACACGTGTTTCGACAACACTTTTTAAATCACAGTTTCATATTATTTTGAACAACGATGTTTGGAATCTACTACCAAACGGGTCCTAAAAAGTTTTAAGTGCATGGTGAAATTTAAGTATAGTACCTTAAATATAATAATATTATCATTTTTAATTAAATTCAAACATTTAATTGAATTTATCAATAAAAAACATAAATAATGTTGTCTTTTCTAATGAAAATTAAATTCAATGCAACTATTTATTTTAGGTTTAATTTGAGAACTTAATCGATTCTAAAATAAATAAAAAATCGAGAACTTAAAATATAATATATTTAAAGTACTATACTCATATTTTTTTAATAAAATAATTACAATATGCTACTAATTCCACAACTTAAACATTTTTTCTTAGACCCTTAAATACTTTATACATGAAAAGATGCTAATTCAGTTTCAAAGTTCTTGGCAACTACATTTTGTCCATGAAGATATTATAAATATAACCATATTATTTCCATCTATTTTATTTTATGGAATTGTTATTTTCCCCTCTCTAGTAGCATATAAATCCTGCACGGCTTTTGGACCGCGCGCGTGGGTCAGTACTAATGAACGGTCTTCTGTTCTTTCGTGTAAACTAACTGAAACATCTTGTCAAATAAAATAGTATACAACTAACACATAGGACCCAGCAGATCATTACCTTTATATAATATAATACTAGTAATTAACTAAAGTGGTCTCAAAAGGTTTTATATAAGAATAATTGACTAAAGTGGACCCAAAGGCCACTTTTCTTGTGAAGGAATTCCTAATCCGTACTAGCTTTTCTTGGTACCCAAACAAACTATGGGCCACCGACAACGGTTTTAACTTTTTCGTAATGTATAAGTTGCGTTTTACATGGGACGAAAAAGATAGTTTTTAAGCGCACGTTAAGATTGCATTGAAAAATAGAGCAGACGAGTCTGTATTTTTTGCGTGGATCCTGTGTATTATTTACATAACGTGTGAGTATTTTTTTTTAAATAATTTAAAATTTTGGTAGTACGATATTATTTATATATTTAAAAATTATTTTATTATAGTGTTTTTAATTTTTAGTAATTAGCAAGTTTGTATTTTTTGCATGGATCCTGTGTATTATTTACAAAGCTTGTAAGTATTTTTTTTCTAATAATTTTAAAATTGGATCATACGATATTATTTATATATTTTAAAATTATTTTACTATAGTGTTTTTAATTTTTAGTAATTAGCGGTATCCAAACAGATCCTTAACTCTCAAAGAAAAAATCAAGTTTTTTTTAAAATTTTTTTTAGATTATTTTTGTTACTATTTACTGGTTTTATTGCATTTTTTGATACTATTTATATGTTTTACTGTACTATTTTAGTTAACTTTTAGTTTTATCAACAGTATTTTTAGTAAAAAAATTTCAATTTCAATTTCAACTAAATAAGTTGTTCTCAAATAGACTCATAATTTAGATTTTAGAGGTCAGCTACTTTTCAAAAAGTTATATTTATTTTAGTATAAGAGCCTTTTTTATACAATTATTTTTTCAAAAATACAAATGTTATATTTTTTATTATATACTCTATTTTATTAAAATATCAATTTTTTTAATATTTTTTTAATTATTTCTTTTTCTTTACATACAATAACTATTATTCATTATCTTCCTTCACCCTTGGGATAAGTAAAAAAAGAATAAAAAGTTAAATGTAAAATGAATACTGGTTACTATAACAACTTTATAAATTTACATATTTTTAACTTAACTAATATTGGTGATTTTGGACTTAAATATATAAAATTGAGCATTTTTTCTATTTTGCATTAACTACAAATGCTCTTAGAATGTTTTTTCAGCTTGTTTTTATTTGTTTAATGATTTTAAAATATAGGTTGGTGAAAATATAATTATTTTAAAAAGTAGAATTAAAAATAACTATATACAAATCAAATAAGGATCTTGCTTTGTTTTTTATTTATTTATTATAATCACTTAATATTATTACTCAAAAAAGAAGGGGGACTTATCTCCACCTCTGAATATTATTTTTTAATTGACATATCTTCAAGGTTTTTTTTTAAAAATTTTTTATTTTTTTATTATTATCTAAATTTTTTCTTTACAATAAGTTCTTATTAGGGGACCAGATTCCATTTGGTTGTATATAAGGTCGAAAAATAGAATAATTGAAAATTTCATAGATAATAACTCATTTATTTTCCTTATAGTCAATTTTAACCATTTTTTCCATTTTTCATAGCAATAGAAAGTTTTGGAAGAAGACTCGTACATAGGGTAGAAAACAATTCTTTTTTGGGTACCACCGGTAGGGTCAGCTAATCGCTATACCTTTCTACAATAAAACAATTGGCGACGATGACTTTCTTTTTTCTATTTTTTCCAATTTTTTTTTTTTATTTGGAGAAACAGCGGCAAAGAAGACTCGAACATCGGTTCTCATAAGTCATATACGTATTTGAAGTTTCAAACATTCCACTTTTTATACATTTGAAGTTTCAAACATTCCAGAAAGATACTTCATTAGTCCATGGAGAATAAAGACTGAATTCTTTTACTAATATCTTGATATTTTATTTTCCCAACCAAGATTTTTTTTTTTTTTTTTTGGGTTAATAAGAATTGCATTAAAAAGGAAGGAGCTGCCCCTCTATTATTATGTAGAAAATGAAAATAATTTTTTGTTTGTTTTTCTACCCAAGGATGGAGCAAGATAATATTAAAACTACAACTATAGCAAAACAAATTTAAAAGAAATTAATAGAGAAAAACGCTAGGGATTTAAGAATCCATTTAATATTTTATCATATAAACTTGGATTATTTGTAAATCAATTGGATAGAGAGCCAACCCGCCCAATCGAAAAATAAAACAATAAAGTACTCAAATAATGTATAAAGTAAATTGAATAATAATGATTGAGCAAATAATTTAATATGATATGTTATAGGTGTCGATACATTATTTTGTCTAACCCCGATTAATGTGTAAAAACAAATACCAAAATCCAAAAAAATTAAAAAAAAAAAAAAAGGTGCAAATTGTGAGTTTCAAAGCCAAAAAAGGGTAATAAATGGGAGAAAGTATCTTATCAGACACTCTCTCCACGTCAGCACATTTATTTGGCAAGACTAACCAATAATAGTAGGACACGTACAATAATTAAAAATACCATTATACCCTCAAAATTTTTAATACCCGCCTCCTCCCTTCTCTATCTTTCAGAAATCAAATTTGATTTTTCAAAAGGACTCAAGCGCACACTCCCTCATTCCGCCAGAAGTTGCCCTAAACACCGCCCGAAGGACCACTCCTACACTGCAATTGTTTGATCTTAACTCAGATTTCTATTTTGGATCATCTGTCTGAAATCCATGTGCATAAATTTTAGACCTTAGTGCATAAATCTCAGCTCATCTTCTGCAGCTCTTGAAGATGTGAATCTGATTTGATTGGTCGCACAAAGATTGCAAATTTTAGCACTTCTTGAGATTTGTAAGCATTTTGGATTTTTTATTCGGATCTGCTCTTGCAGCAACTCATTTTTATTTTTTTTATGGTTTATTATCTTAGAGTCTGTAATTTATGGTACTCTGTTTCTTTTTTGTTTCTTAATTATTGATAGAATCAAATAGATTTAGGGGTCAGCTTTGACTATGAATCAATCTTATTAGGAAAAATTTTTTTTATTTCTACCTTTATACACACCTAGCATCTCCAAATTTTGCAGACGAGCAACATTTCACACCTTAATGGTGACCTTAACTCACTAGTCTAATATAAATGTCCCAATATGATTTCAATGAATTTTGGAGAAGGTTGGATGTAAGAAATCACCTTTTGTTTTTTCCCCAGATGTTGTATTTAATTTTCTCAATATTATTATTATTTTATATGTTCAAATTATTTGAGTCCTTTCATTCATGTAGTGATTATAATTTTTTTTAAACAATAAATATTTCAGATTTATCAAGGCAACAAAAGGGAATGAAGCAATGGAAGTATGAGCTCAATGTCGATTTTCATTTTAGTTTGCTTGTACAGTTTCTTTTGCACATTGGGTGTATGGTAGCATAGCAATTTTGGAAAGGGTGACATAATAGCCTTGGAGATCACCAAATAGAGGCTGCATCAACCTTTCCATCTCAATTAAGAAGCCTGTTCAGAACCTGCGAAAGTTTGCCAGCCAGCTGCATCTCAATTCCAACTTTTACTAAGATGTTCAAAACCACTACAAGGGCTTCGTGTGTCTTTTGGTGAAGTTTATTGATGTAGGGATTTTTTTTTTGAATGAAATATTCCATCTTAGCAACATGGAAAAATGTAGCATGTTTATTGCAACTTTCATGTGTGATTCACTTATTTGGGGACAATGTATATTAATGTAGTAATTTTTTAGTTGATAGAATGAAATATACCTTCTTAGCAACATGGAAGAAGGTAGCGTGTGTATTGCAACTTTAGTAGAGATGGTTTATGTATATATGTATACTGCATTTTCAAGTTGAACAAGTGAGACCATAAAATGAGTAATTTGTTTGAGATTATTGGAAAGAGTTCATAAAGACGAGTATTTTAGTTTCCCTGTGCTTGTCTTACCTTCATTACTCAAGTGAGGTCATGTTAGTATTAGTTAATTGATTTGTATAAGATAACTTGTACAGTATTTGGGAAAAGGGTAAACACATACAATTGTCATATATTCTGTTTTTGTCAAAGGCATGTTGCAAAAACAAGTTCTGCAACAGGTGCAACATCAGCTGCCACACCAGAGCAGCTCAGGCTGCAACATATTGTAGCAGCTAGTGCACCAGAGTAGCACAAGCACTCACCAGAACAGTCAAGGCAATCAGATAATGCAGTAGTAAGTGCAAGAGTAGAAGATATGCAGATTGAAGGATTAAATGATCATCAAAGGATTGTCCTATGTTACACAGTTGAAGAAACTCAAGAATAGTACAAATCTGTCTAAACGATAGAGCAAAAGTGTAGCTTAGTTAGAATTGTACAATAAACTAAATGTAGTTTTGTATATAAGTGAAGTTAGTTTAGCGACTCATGCAAGTGTAATAATCTGTTATGTTTGTTAGTCTCTGTTCACAGAGGTTTGTTAGGTTAGTTACAGAGTTATTTGGGTCTTTTGGTGTATATATGTACAGCTTGATTCAATCAATGAGATATGAAAATCATTTCAATCACAAACTAGTTTTCTCATAGTTTTGGCTGCCAACAAGTATCAGTATTCAAGGGAATGTTAAATAAATTTTTGAGAATGATTTGTTATAACTAGAACTTGTGAACTTTGATTGCTAAACCTCTAAGTCAGCTACAAATGATATCCAAAAAACTATTACAAATTGTGCATAATGCTATCTAAATAAAGTGGCTAGAAGCTATGCATAAACCTATCCAAAAAGTGGCTACAAGTTACGCATAAAGCTATCCAAAAAGCGGCTAAAGTTGTGCATAAAGCCATCTAAAAAGCAGCTACAAGCTGGGCATAAAGCCATCCAAAAAACGGCTACAAGCTGTGATGTTGGAACATCCAAAAAGCGGCTACAAGCTGTGCATAAAACCATCCAAAAAGTTGTGTCTTGAAAAAAAAACTATCCAACATGAAACTGTCCTAAAATTTGTCATAAAAGCTATCCAAGATTTTTCAAAGTCTTGTGTCATCCTTTGATGTGTTAGAGCTCTACATAAAAAATATCATGATTAAAAATATAATAAATAAAAAATATGACGAAGTTCAGTTATAGAAAGTACCTGATTCAATTATGGTAAAAAGAAACTTTCTTGAAACATTCTTGTAGAGCTAACCATAGGGTAATCACAACACATCTCAGGTGGAAAAAACAAGGCTACAGATTCTCCTAGACAAAGAGGAATAGAAACAAAATTAAAATTAATTGATAAAACTAAGGAAAACAATATTTGAATTAATAGAACTGAAATTACCTTGCATCATAGAACCAGCTTATGGAACTTGAGAAGTTGTTGCACCTTTAACTTTTTTTTTCTTTCCCTTTTCCAATAGACCTTTTATCCTTTTGTTGGTTACCCCCTTTGTTCTCACATGTGGTGGATCAAGAATTGGTTTATCACCAACTAAGCAAATTTGTAAATCATCATCATTTGGCAGATTTTCTTGATGACTTTCTTTACCAACATTTTCTACCTTATTCATAGCCACAATCATTTGTTTAGCCTCCCATGTCACTTCACTCAACTTCTTTTTGACAAATTTGGTCACCTCATTATAGGAAGCACCTTTATCAAAAAGATTATACCCCATACGACTTAACTCGCTCATTCGAAATGCATGAGTGGATTTCTCATTTAATTGACATGAATTAGCACAAGTCAGCCTCTTCTTTGCATCTCTTCTCCATCTACTTGATATATATTTGTCTAGTATTATGTTCACATTATTCACAAGAAACACCCTTAAAGCATGGCAACATAACAAGCCTAAAGTCTCAAATAACTTGCAATCACAACAAATAGCCAAATTAGATCGGTTAAAATGCATAATATGCACCTTGTTACTATCACCACCAACTAGTGAAAAAGTAAATTCATCATCAAGATGGTTAGTTTCAACACAACTCAGTCCTGTACCTAAAGAGAACTCATCTTCAAACATTTTAAACAAAACAAGAGTATAAACATTAGCAGCATGCTTCAACATACCTCCATACCTGTTAACTTTTGTAGGTACACCATTCTTGCAACGGAAATCTTCATTTGTTTCTTCTTGACGCATTTGTGCTACTTTTTCCTCATAGAATTCAATAACTTGAATAAGTGGCAAGGAAGTTTTCATGATTTTATGAAAAACACTATTTGTGCTCTCACTTCGTTGGGTGGACTTCATCTTTGCCGAAAAGAAGTCTACATTAAAACTTGGACACCACTTTTCTCGAGCATGGCATAACCTATTAAGCCAATCATTATTTTGTTGCTTATGCTTCTCAATCATTGCACTCCAAGCCTCAAACTCCTTTACATTCATATTTCCATATAAGCATTTATTGAAACTTTCATGGAAATCATGATTGCTATAAAGTTTAGCAAGGTTTTTTTTTGGCATTTTGACTAATATGCCATAAACAAAGTTGATGTCGGGACTTAGGGAAGAACTCCTTAAATGCATTTGCCATTGCTTGGTCTTGATTTGTAAAAATGGATATTGGTTATTTACCTCCCATTGTAGTCAAAAAAGTCTCAAACAACCAAATAAATGACTCAATAGTCTCATTTACTAGAAATGCACAACCAAATAAAATATTGTTCTAGTGATGGTTAATCCCCACAAATGGTGTACAAATTAAGTTGTACTTATTGGTTCGATAAGTAGTATAAAAAATAACAACATCTCCAAAAGAGTCATAATCTAATTTTGACCTACCATCTCTCCAGAAGAAATTTGCCATTCTATTATCTTGATCTACTTGCATTGAATAGAAGAACATCGGATCTTCACTTTGCCTTTTTTTGAAATGATTAATGATACTATGCCCATCTCCAGCTTCAATTATTTCTTTTCTTATAGTCCACAAGAAGTTGTGACAATCTCGCCTTAAGAACCCAATATTATTTGCACCACCAACTTCCTTTGCTAAAAAGGAGTATGATTTTGTTGCTTTTATACCCGCAGCAACCATATTGCTAAGTGTATTCCCATGTCTACTATGCACCTTTCTACCCGATCGCAAATTACACATTTCTTCAGGACTTGCAAATTCATGATTATGTATATCGTTGAAATGTGACACAATCCAAATATCATTCTTCACATCAAACCGAATCCTAGCATAACAACTTGCCCTTGTCTCTAAATGATTGTATTTTTTCACATCAGAAGGGTCTTCAAACTCTTAAAACCTTGTTTAGAACACACAAATTCTCTTTGCCTAACAACACCATCTACTGTTCGTCTAGTTGCTTTTCTAATGCTAAACCCCTTCTTTAAAGCATATTCATTATACATGTTATATGCTTCTTCTTCGGAACTCACTTGCATTCCTATTTTGATTTCACCACTTTCAACAAAAGATACATTCTCAATATTTTCTCCTTCATCATTGCCTCCATCCACATCAATGACATTCTCATTTTTTTCTCCATCATTGTTCTCAGCCACATCAATAACATTTCTTTGAAACACCATTGCATTAGTCTAACACAAACAAGAAAAAAAAAGCATTGCATTGAAACAATTAGAAAAGACAAAGGGGAGATTTTAGAAAATTAAAAGGAAAAAAAAAAACATACAAGACCACAAAATCCAACGAAGGAAAGGGGGCAATGCTCTTGTATCTCAGCCATAAACACACAACACACTCAATTGGGCATCATACCCATAATCAAAATATTATAATTTCTACCTAACTCAAATACTAACAGAGTATTTATTGCATTTCCTCAAATACCTTTTTCTTTTTATATATGTAAAATTTCATCAAAACTTATATTACAAATAAGAATGAATTGTTAAAAATTAGTAATTCATACCTGTTGATCAAGAATCAAATCCTCCAATTAAAAACAAAGGTCCTGCATAACAACAATATAGAAATTAATAAACAGCTAATGAGATTTTTCAAAATGAATAAAAAATGGAATAGCAACTTAACAAACTTACTATTGGTTCAATAAGGTCCTAATTAGAAATGAACAAACTGAGTTCCTTTTAGAAGGTCATTTGGCGAACTAAAAAAAAAAAAAAAATAGTGCTACAAATAAAAGAAATGGATGAACTTTGGCAAAGAAAGGATACAACACAATAACAAAAAAACCAAAAATGTGACTTCAAAATATCCTTACCATATCTAATCACTTTTTTTTGGGTGGATTTTGAAATAGAGGTGAGGTGGGTGGTGGAAACAGTCGATCCACCGACGTTCAATCGCAAAAGCCTCTACTCCGGTGTTTTGTGGTGTTGCCGTCAAGCTGGAGCAGTTGCCGGAACTTTTATGGGTGGAGCGAGATTGTCGGCAATGGCAGATTTGATTTTCCGTCGGCGGCTAGAATTGATAGGGAGTGTATTTCTTTTTTCTTGTTTTTGAGAGTGTTGTGTTTCTGAATATTGGTAAAAAGAAAAATGTTTGGTGTTTCAGTGGCAAAAACAGTGGGAAAAATGGCCGGGCTATTGAAACTTTAAGGGTATTATGGTATTTTTATTTTGCTACATATGTCCAATGTTTAGTGGGTAGTCTCACCATACATGTTGCTGACATGGAGAGAGTGTCCTACATGATACTTTCTTCACAATTAGATGGTGAATCAAAAAGCTGCAACAATTATAATCCTTCTGATTAGAATTAAAACCGAAAACCCTAGCTAGGTATGGTAAAAAAGTTGATTTTTTTTATCAAATTGTCTGATCGGGCTAAATATTGGACTATCTCGTAGGTCATATTTTCCCTTTAAATGATAGTTCACGGGCCAAATTTGGAGTTAAAATGAATGAGATATCAATAAAACTCTAGAACCCTGATTAAATGTTTCACTTTATTCAGGTTAAAAGGATTGTTTTTGGACCAACTTAGCGCAAAAAACTGTACCAATTTAGCATGAATTGGAGTGATCTATTTAAAGCAGTGTAAAGTATAAGGTGTTGATTACCTCTCATAGAAAGGGCTTGATAATATCTGCCATGGATTGGAGGAAATAATTTTTTCCAAGAAAAAAGTCACAGAATTTCCTGCACTTGTCACTTCCCTTCAAGACGCGATATCTTGACGACCATAGCTCCAAATCTTGCAAGGTCAGAGCCTATGGAAACTAGATATCCATAAATTTCTAGAGATACCATGTTTGAAGAAATCGGAACTCGGAAAGGCCTCCAAACAGTAGGGTGAATATCGGACTAGAAACCGGAAAAAGGACTACAACAAATTAAATCAAGTAGTTTCAAAACTAATTAATTAAATGCCAAGAGTTGTATGACTCAATTGTCATCTCTTGATATTTTCAATGGAAACATCTAAGATTCAACCCATTGTGATTAATAATACTGTTAAATTATTCGTAATTTATACTTAAAGGAAAAACTACCATAAAAATGCACTATTCAAATAAATTTTTTTTCCCCGTATTTTACGAAGGGAGTATTTGTGTTAAAGATTTTGATTTTTTAGAAATATTAGTGGAGATATGAGAGTGTACCAATAGACACAAAAAATCCACTAGAAGATAAAATGACTTTATAGTGTCTACAAAGAAACCTTAACCCAATACTAGGGCTGTCCATGGGTCGAGCCAGGTTGGTTTTGGACCCATCCAGAATTCGACTTGCGGGCGTTGGGTGGAAGGTAAAGGGACCTAAAATTGACCGTTGGTGTCAATTGGTGTAGTCAATTTCGGGTTCGAGTGGTGTTCAAGTAAGTTTGGTCGATGGAGAAAGTCGTCGGAGCTTGCAAATGTCACTGAAATTTGCAAAAAAATTATTAGAATCTACAAAACTCACTACATTTGCATTGAAAATTGTCGAAATCTAAACCAAAATTGCCGAAATCTGTTGGAATTTGGCCGAATCTAGCTAAATCTCACCAAATATGATCGAGATATCGCCGGATCTCCTTGAATATGAGCTTGATCTTGCCGGAGTTGGCCGGAGATGTATATAACTTCGATCAGGTCGAATGGCTTGGGTTTTGAAGAAGAAAGCCCTCCGCTTGACCCGTCGGCATCAGGTCTGGGGCGCAGAAACCCTCACCGACTGACAGGAGCATTGATTCGAGTTGAAATTAGGTGGGGATCGGGCGGTTTGGTTGGTCCGGCGAGTGTGGGTCAAGTCTGGACACCCCTACCCAATATGTTCAAATTTTATGATATACTCTTACTATCCCCTTCCCCTCGGGTGTAGCCGAGTAGGGGGAAGGGGTCGTCATTTGCACCCTGACCTATAATTCATCCCAAACAAACAAAAAATAAATTAATTGCATTGGGTTTTATAGGATTTGCCACGTCCATTAGTCCCTAAACTAGAAATCAATGCTAGTTCTCATTTAGAATACAAGTCACTATTCCTAACAATTCAAGATGGCAATAGAATGGTATCAAATCTTGGTCGGGTGCGTGCATATCTCCTTTTCCACTTAAACATAGGAAAGCTTGTGCAGAGTAAGACAATTTTGATTAGGATGGAAGCATATAGCCTTTCTTAATTGGGTTGGAATCAGTGCAGATGAGAGTGAGAGGGATAAGAGAAAAGGGAAGGACCAACCATGTGAATATCTAATGTTTTGAAATAGCAATAAGATATGCATAAAACTATTAATAATATGTATGTAAATTATATATATGTGTGTGTATTACATAATTATATAAATGGGCAATGCTAAGGACAATTTTTAGTTTTTACAACTTGTTAGGTAAGTTATGATTAATGTAACACCACTTTTAGCCTTATGTTGACATTACTTTATTATGAATAAATCACAATATTCCATCCCAAAAATGGTGAAAAAGATGAAAAATTTTCGATTCACCAAACTTATCATGTGTGTGCACACGCACACATGTGCATTTGCATGCGTGTATACCTATTCTCGAGATGAATCAAAATTGATCTCCTTATTGTTCCATTTTTGGAGGTGAGGAAACCCTTTGCATAAGGGGATAAGTAACGTCAAGTTAACTTGGTGGAGTGGAGACCGTTAGTAGGATATCATGAATTATCGAGGTGAGCGGTAACCCAATCAACCTAACTCACTTGTTTAGTGAGTGGAGGCCATTAGTTTGATTTCAACACACTTAGCTATCATTCAGCAAAAAAAAAATACACACTTAGCTGTCACTCGTGGAGCTCTGAATGGTTGAGAGGTTGTTTCTCATTGATTAGTACCAAATTTCTTCCTCTCCCATGTGATATAGTTGATTCAAGCAATGAGTTGATCCTTAACAAATGCAACCAAAAAAAAATTATATTGTTCAAGGACAATCAAATTCAACTATATAGCTTATTGAAAATTCTTATATTGTTTAAGGACAATCAAATTCAACTATATAGCTTTTTGAAAATTCTTTTATTCCTGCTATATCCTCCTCCATTTCTACCATTGGCACATATAATTACCATGAGGCTTGTGTAGACAAAACAAATTGTTGGATGAAAATAGATGACTTAAAAGGGCCGTGAACTTTTAAACCGTGCCAAGTGTCCATTGTGCGTAAGGAACAAATAAACCTAAGTTACTTTTGTCCATTCGTATAATCTACCCCAATGAAACACAAACCCTTGACAAAAACAAGAAGAAAAAGGAGCCTAGATTGAGTGGATTCAATCCAATTTGTCACTTTTTTTTAAAACGGAAGAGAGGGAACCAGTGCAGTGACTCACAGAGAGGGAGAGAGAGAGAGAGGGCAGTGCAGAATGGAAAAGACATTAGCAGAACTAGAGCGAGTTCAAACCCAAATCCTGGAACGCATATCAAAACTAGAGCTATTACTCGACCTCTCTGCGCCACTCTCTATCGCTGACGCTGACTCTTTTCCCTCCTCCAACCCAATCTGCGACACCGACACCGACACCGAATCTCGCCTCTCCTCTATCCTCCGAACCAACGGCGTAAACGACTTCTCGTTCACGAAAGTCCCCCCCGATTACTACGATTGGCCATTCGAAGCCCGACGAGACGCTCTCGGCGCCGCCTCCATCGATCATCTCTGCAAAAGCATCGTCCTGGTACAACTACAATTTCAATGTCTTTTACAATCGAAATGCACTTTAAGCTTCAGCCTTATAGTTTTTGAATTGCTATTGTTGCTTGTTTGGTTGAAATTTAAATTTAGAGGACACATTGATCAATGGATTGTAAGACCGAATTCGATGTGATAATATTGAATTAGTTTTTCAGGAATGGGTCAACAACCTTAAAAAGTTTAAGACAAATTTGACTGATAATTTAGGATCAAAATTTTATAATGAAAATATTCCTAGAAGCATATGTAGGGTAGAATCAACTGGAAGAGGAATGGGAACGATAATGTATCATGGGTTGATATTGGGAATTTCATCTAGCAATAATTTGTTTGGGTGCTCAAGTTAGCACACACTTCTTTGTAAAACTTGTTTTGTCATAGCTGATAGCTCAGGTTATTGGCGCAGGACTCTTCTTCTATCTAAATATCAATTAAATAATGTACTTAAAATTCATTCCTCTCACCATGTGAAATTATTAATTAAGTATCCAAAAAAAAGTTTTTGTATTAAGTATTGCTAACATTTACTATTTAATTGATAATATAACTAATACACTTAATGTTTCTTGTAGCATAGTCGATCTTACGTAGGGTTTTATCAATTTTAATTTTGAAAAACTTCTTTCTACGAAAATAATTGTAACAAATGTAGTCAATAAGCAATACATGCATTTTGGAAAAGTATCTAGTCTTTTTAAGTTTTTATATAATTTAGTATGTTAGTTGGTATAAATCTTTTTTTTTTTTCTTAATTGGAATAAATCTAAACCATCAACATCATAAATAGTATCATCTTTGAGAAAACAGTCGAGATATGATACAATATTTTTGTACACTATCATCCTTTAATAAGAGCCTATGGGACCAGAATTACGGGGCCTTATTTCGCTAGGGGGCCTTGCTTGTTAGGCAATCGCAATTGCCTAAGACACCTAAAGGTAGAACCGATCCTGTAATTATCAAAAAAAAAAAAAAAAAAGGGAAAAGCTGACCCTGCATTGGCCAAGCAAATTGTTATGGTATTATTACAACTGTGTAAGATTGTTGGAGCCACCTAATCAGATACAGCACTTACTCTTATGGTAAATGCACCATACTATGATACTATGACCGCCTCCCCCACCTCCCTCCCTTTTTCTTTTCTTCCTTTTTGGCTGACAACATTAACTAACATATTTGATTTGTTATAAACATTGATCATTTACCATGTGTGTTGGACTTTGGGATCATTGGTGTTTATGATTCTTCAACATGTAGTATTCCCCATCCATTCTATTGTTAGATACCTCTAAATATGATTCATAGTGTACAACTTTATTTTGTGCAACTTTTGCACATCTCTGTAGATTATGCAATGGCATCAATGATATTGTGTGGCTTGAAACTATGCAATATTTCTGAAGTTTGATACTCAACTCACTGCTTTCCCTTGCATCAGGAGTTCATGTTATGATGAACTACTAGCTTTTTCTTTGGGTCTAAAGTTAGTTCATTTCCATCAGGTTAACACTCAAGCACCATCTAATGTCATTGATTGTAGTGATCGAAACAATTCAAAGTATTATGTTGCTGTTGTTCAGGTATTTCTCTCTGTCTCTGTCTGTCTCTCTCCCTCTTTCTCTCCAATTCATTAAGAATCTGCTGTCTGACTTGGCTAAACCATCTCGTTTGGACATTCTCTTTATTGCAGTACACTGCTCGATTCAATGCTGAAACTGTTAAAAACTTTCTGTATTTGCTCAACAATGGCCAGATAGCTAAAAAGAAATTCAACTGTAAGTTGTTATTGACTTAATTATCAAAAAGTTACAAAGAAGTTCCAGAGTTACTGTATATATGTGCATTGCAAACATTTATTACTGGTCTGAAATGGACTGAACTAGCCATACGTATATTGTTGGCCTACCATACCAAAGAAAAAAATGCAATATTCTTTACTATGTTGACAAAATGTCCCCAGTACTATAATTAGGTGTAAAAACTAAATCTGACATACTAACTGAGAAGTTGTAATGTTTTAAAATGATTATGCAGTGAGGCTTGCTCCTGAGGATACGTCTTTGAAGTTAACTGGATTTGAGCACAATGCAGTGACATGTATTGGCATGAAAACAGACATTCCGGTAAAACATTATCGATTTAATTATTCCAGCTTGATATGACAGTTGAAGTGAATCCTTTTTCATGTCAATTTGAGATGGTCCTTTTGCTGTTTTTATCTTTTATCATTTACTGGATTTCATATTCTGCATTTTTTTTTCATAGGTAAGAATTCATATTCTGCATTGTTCTTGAAGCTTTTTTGTGTTGGTAGTTAATTTACTAGTAATTGATCAACGTGTTCAAAATGTTAGTATGATTAACAGTAGAGGGAACATAAATAGAACTTCTATCTAAATTTATGTTGCTGGTTCTTCCAACATGCTCAAGGTTTTTGAAGTTTATATAAGTTCTTTTTTGCTGTACACATTCATTTGACACATTTCCAGGCAGTGCTTTTAGAATGTCCTTTCCTACTTGATTTATAAGCTATGTACCATGGATACGGACACGATTCATAGTACAATATGATACGTAGTATGGTGACATGACATTTCTTGAAAAACTAGGATACCATACATTGAGGATACGACAATTAATTAATTAATTAATATCTATTTACTTTTAGGTATATACATTTTATTTTTGGAATAAGTTATGTTTATTTTGGATTTAAAAAGTATGTAACAACAATGAAATGTTTGGAAATATATCTAAAATTAATTTAAAGATAATAAAATATTGTTTAAAGTTTGAATAAAAGAGTTAGGGTAAACTAGACACCCATAAAAAGAGCTGAAATAAACAACATTCAACATCAAAATAGAAAAACTGAATTAAAAAATGTTTTTTTCTTCCTGAGTCCATACTTGTCACATTTGTGTCCGTGTCGGACGCGTGTTTGACACTAGTACGTTGGCAATTTTGCAGTGTTCGTGCTTCCCAGTTTACAAGTAACTCATTGGTAATATATATTTAATTTACTGGGCTTGATTACAGCCATGCAACTGGTGTATTCAAAGTTTCAGACACAGGTTCGAATATATTTTGGTGGGAACATGGAACGTTCTCCATGTGCAATATGCATTTCATCTTACAGAACCTCTATTTATGATTTAATCTTTCCAACCTTTTGTCCCACTGCCAGCTGTTGGGTGGGTCGATTGTTCCAATTATCATTCTATCCCTATAGGTGAAAGTTAGGAATTAGGATCCTTCAGGGAAGTTTTTGAATGTATTATATGCTGGCCCACTATTGAATGATTGACTGTATCAATGATTTTCTGTCAATCTACTTTATCTATAAGAATTGGGGTGACACTTAGAAAGGAATCAGCTAGCTGGGTAGTTTGAGCTTTTGCAAATAAATGTTGTAGAGCCATGATATAATGTTTAAGATTCTTACAAATTGTTTGAAATTAAATGAATGAAAGTTCCTTTTGTTTAATGAAATTATTATTATTTTTAAACACTGTCATGATAACACATAACAAATTAGAGAGGAAAGAATACAAATGAAATGACGTTGTTTGATTTTTATGACCACAGTAAAATTGTTGTTAAATGAGTTCAGAAAGATATTTTGCATTTTTATAGAGGAGATAGTATTTTTTTTTTTTTGATAAGTAGAGGAGATAGTATTTTATATACCATTCGCTTGATTTCAGGTGATTTTGGATGAAGCAATTGTAAAACTTCATCCTGATTTCTTCTGGTTGGGAGGTGGGGAGGTTGATCTGAAGCTGGGGATCAGGACCTCTGAATTTATTGACTTTGTTAAACCTTTTATTGTCAGCTGCAGTGGTACTTGATTTCCTGACACGAGCAATTATCAAACTAATTAAAGCACAAGTCATCTAACATGATCACCCAGTGGAGGCTGAACTGATGCCATTCTATTGAGAATCCATTGGTGTTTGAATGTTTTTTGGGGCGGAGAAGATGTCTTATAGATCCGGAGTGCTGCTTCCCTTTGGTTCTCTGGAATACTGAAATTGAATAAGATTTTTCCCCCTGGTAACATTTTTTTTTTTTTTTAATATATATTTGCTCAAATGAATCTTTGCTTCTCTGGGTATTATAGAGGAAAATTGTCTTCAGTAAATTGAAGACCCATTGCAAGTTGCAACATGTATAATTTTTAAAACTTAGTCATAGCCGTGGTAGTCATAGCCATGGTACGCTAAAATCTGTATTAATACAAATTACTTATAAAATGCAATAACTATTAAGTACCAAGTTACCAATATATATATGAACAAATGACAAACTTCGTCAGAGTTTTAGGCCTCAAAACCACAAACATACTTGATGTCTCAATTAACATTACATATAGAACAATGTTTCGAGCCAATTTCTTCATGGTAAAAATACTAACATAATTCATCGCTATCCAAACCAAGCTGTTTAGTACTTTGTTCAATTATATGCATAATTCTGTATTAGTATGGACTCAGCAGAAGCAATACCAAAAAGATGCTCAAATTACATTATTCTAAGCAAGAACATCTCTCAACCAAGCCTTTAATAGAGGGCGGGAGAGAAGTTTTAGAATTCAGATCCTGTGCAGTAGCTAGGTTATTGAATGGGATCTGGATCCGAAAGTTGTATTACAAAAAAAAATTAAAGTCTTTGGTGGGCATCAAATTAGGCTAGTGCATGAGCAATTGACTTTGGCTCAAGATTGACCCAAACAAAAGAACAACTAATAAAATAGTGTCTAAGCAACTTTGCATCATTGTCTCAGTGTGTATGTTCCAGGGCACTGGCACATTATTCGGATCCCCATTTAAGGCATCAACACAGATTTTAGCGTACCATTCCACTGTGATCTTTCAATTTCTCCATCTTTGCCAGTTCTAGAACCCAAAGCCTAAAGTATGGTTGCAGCCTCAGCTATTATTGGCTCTGTAATAGGGGTTTCCTAATTCCAGGTCTTCTCGATCTGACCTTTATCAACACAAACCACTATAACTAAGAAGGTTGATTCTTTCATCAAGGCCGCATTCACTTTCAACTTCACAAATTCATTACAGGTCTTTGACCATAGGGGCTTCAGATTTGCCCAATAAAAGTACATTAACTGAAAATTGGTGGGTCGCACAATTACCTGTATTTCTTTGTGTTCAACCTGTTGGGTGTTGTATGGATAATGATTCTTTTGATATTACTATATTCAATAGAGTTTTTATATTAGACATAAGACACTCTGATAGAGGCTCTCTCTTCTCTACCTCTTCAAAGATAAAAGGGCTATATTTATAAACAATGGAGCTTAGATACAATTTACATTATACTTTTATAGAAGATGGTAGGGGCCTAAGTTATGAATGACAAGTGGCGAAGGAGGTAGAGGCCTAGTTGGAAACATGTCTACATCTGGATAGACTTCTGCAGGGGCAATAATTATGCATGTCAGGTAAGGATAAGGTTCACTTGCATCAGGACGTTTCTAGGACCTTTTTTTTTTAATAATTTTTTTAAGTGTTAAAGCTATTTAGTCCCATTCATCTCTTCCTTGGAACCATTCTTCGTCGACATCAGCATTAACATCTGGGTTATTGTTATGGTAGTAGGGGTCATCGTAACCAATAAAAGGACTGGGCAGTTTCCAATGATCTTCATGTGGCCACTGTTGTCTACAAACTTCTGGATCAGTTGGTACGATTTCAGATAAGATTCTCTTATTAAGGGATTTTGCCTTTGTAAGAGCTTGGTAACAAGATACCAGGAAGTGTCCATATGTGAATGGAGTGTGTCAGGACATACATCTTAGGCTTAGACTTGAATCCATCTAACCAAAGAACCCAAGGGTCAAGCCATACATCTATTAATTGAAGCATCATAACCTATTAAATATCATGCCTCTTTTACCATCAAGATCTTTGACCATTTCTTCTATTGCTTTCCAAATACATGATGCATTCTTGACTAGATCTATCGGAACCAATCTTCTCGTGCCTTATTTTTGTTTCACAGGGCCTTCACGCACATGTTATCCCCCTTTTTTACTATAATCCATGTGATCTTTGCAATGAAGACAGCATTGAAATCTTTAGGGTGTCTGAAATCCAATCCTCCATTCTTTCTTTGGTACATTTGGTCCCAAAATTTCCAAGTTAACTATTTCCTTTCTCCTTTATTAAGCAACACCAAAATCTTCTAGTAGTGACATCCAGTTTATAGTCACCTTTGTAGGGATTTCGAATGTGGATAGTGTAGGTGAGTAAGGCCTACGCCACGGATTTTATCACAATGTTTCTACTTTCTACCAGCCCAAGACAGAGTTTTGCTTCTCCGTCCATTCAGTTTGATTTTTAATCTGTCCCCTAAGAAACTAAAGTCTTTAGACTTACTTTTTGTGGTGAACAAGGGGCTCCTAGGTACATTTGAAATAACTTGGGAAACAACCTTAGCTTATTCTCTCCCTATTCTCAAGCTAAAATCTTATCAAGTTATAATACCTAAAACTCAAACCCATAAAATAAAATAACTTGGGAAACTTTTTTTGAGATGTAACTTCCATATTCATTAACAATAGCTATTTAAAAGGAAAAATGCTAGAACTACAACAAAACTCAAAACTTTGCTATAATTTGTTTACATGGTGAGTTATAAGTAGTGGAGTAAAAAGAATAATGCTAAGAGCATCAATACCAGCATGTGTAAAGTCTTGCAAAATAGAAAAAGTAATTGATTTTACACATTTTGAGCAAAAAAACACCCATATTAGTGGGTGTAAAATTGTGTATAAATGCATAAAAGCTACAATAACTATGCAAATATGCATCGTTACTGTAGCTCTTGCATTTAATATTTTAATAATTTCTAATTCACTCCTTTTTTTCTCTCTTCTCCATCTGCAAAACTAAAGCATTTTCTCCCTTATCATGTTCTTTCTTCCATTGTTTTAAAAATCGGACCGAACCGTCCGGTCCGATCGGTCCAACTGGGAACTGAGAGCCAATTCGATCCAGTAAAAACCCCTAAAATCGGTGAAAATGGTCAAAAACCGAGTTGAATCGCAAATTTTGAAAAAAACAGTTCGGCTCTCGGTTCGATTTTTAAAACTATGCTTTCTTCCTCTAATACACACTCCCACAAACACAAAATCAAAAATCAACTACAAAAATAAAAAATCAACCACAAAATCAACAACAAAATCAACCACTAGAACAAAATCGTTAGATCAGTGATCGTGGATTAGAGAGGTGATTTGGATCGATGATCAGTAATCGTTGGACCGATGATCGGTGATGTGGGTTTTGATGGTTGATCGATGATGTGGGTTTTGATGGTTGATTAGTGATATAGGTTTTGATCGGTGCTTCTAGGTTTTGATGGTTGTGGTTTGTAATGGAGTGTTGATGGAGATCGGTGGATTGGAGAGCGTTCATCACCATCGCCATTGCTGTCGCTGCATGTGGATCGATGCTTCTAGGTTTTGATGGTTGTGGTGCTTGTGACGGAGTGTTGACGGAGATCGATGGATTGGAGCAGCATTCTGGGTTTTGATGGTGATGTTGATTTGACCGTGAGAGAAAGAAGAGGAAGAAACAGAAAGAGGAACTGGTAGAGAGAGATAAGAAAAAAAAAAAAAAAAAGAAGAAAGAAGAGGAAGAATAGGAAAAAGAAACGAGATATAAAATAATATTAAAAAAAGAATATAAAAATATTATTTATATAAAATATAATGTATAATACATAGGGTTGATGTGGACGTTTTGTAAAAATAAGAGTATAAAATAGAAAAAAGTAATTTTTTTTTGTGCAAAATAGATGGTAGCTCTAATACCACAATTTTTACTAATCATGGCACGGTCATTGTTGATGCCCCATGATATAACCAATTCTACTAAGTATTGTTACATTTTTGAATTGACTGTATCACATAAAAGTTGGCGATGAAACATTAAAATGTGTTGGGTTCTGCCGACTCTACCCCATTGCGCATATTGCACTGCGTCAATTTGGCCTGAACCATTAATTTGGTGGGTGAACAAAATCTTCTTTGATATATAGATCCTTCAATTTATTATGTTGTCAGACTCGTACTAAAGTATGCCCTGGAAATTAAATGTTGTGACTAGTAAAGAGTAACAATGAGAAGCAGAGTTGCCAGGTCTAGGGGACAACTTGAACTCAAGGTGCACATGCAGAGCTCAAGTCAATTAAAAATTTTTTAAAAACTTAGATAGATTGTTTTTTTAAAATTATCATAATATTCGTGGTGGCTTTAGTAATTTTTTTCAGAGTGTTTTTTAAAAAACATAAATTACATAATCTAATAAAAAGAAAATTTTATATATTGACGACAACAACGACAATAATAACAATAAATAAAAAAAAAAACATGCAAATACATAAAGTTTTACGGTATAAAGCTTGTGGAGTTCAGTTGTGGTTGTTGTTAGTGTTGCTGAACAGGGATGGACGACAATGGCTGGGGAGAGTAAGTGAGTTTCTTATTTCCTTTTAGCCTTTAGGTTTGATTTAATTTTAGTTTAAATTGTTTAATGACTTGTAAATCCGCAGGGCACTGAGGCAGCGAAGATTTTTTTTTTTAAATATTTGTTAAATTAAAAACGTAATCGAGTTGGTTTTGGAGTAGTAATAGTCTTAGTCTGAGATGAGATTGATCTTGTACTGAGTTTTTCTATTGGCATTTGGTCTGAGCCTTTTCTAGTGGTTTAATTATAGTTATTTTTCCAGATTTTCCTTCAAGTTTTTTATTTTTGGGTTTTTTCCATGGTTTTATAAACCTGTACGGTGAAAGAACTGAAAAAGGAACTGGTTATTAGTTTTTTGGTCGGATTGAGACCCAACCAATAGTCGAACAGGTGACGTCATAAATAATATAATTCATAAAATTTTAAATTATATAAATAAAAATATAATAAGTTTATTACTAATAATATGATAGAAATATGAAAAATATAATATTTAGTGACACTTTTCGTGTAAATTTAATTAAATTTGCTTAGAATGGACAATCACATGTTTATTTATAATTATAAAAATAAAATTTTTATTATATATATATAATAAATTAATTGATGTTATATAAAAATTAAGTAACTTTTTAAGTTTATTCACTTATTTTTTTTTCTAATCAAAATTATCGGAAAAAGAAAAAAGAAAAATAGTTGTATTATGAAAAAAGCTAAATTTATGTGACTTTGACCCATTAGTTGTATAATATATATTATAATGTTTTTTAGGAAAAGTAGTCATATAATGACAGTATGTCAGGTAAAGTAAAAATTAAAAATAAAGCCGTAGTATAGGCTTAAAAGAATATAAAAGTATGTGGGTTTTTTTGTTTGAAAGACTTTAATATATTGTTAAGTTGCTTAAATTATGGACAAAAATTTAATTTTATTGGCATAAATTTTTTTTTAAAGGTAGATAAATATTAATTTTTTTTAAAGGTAGATAAATATAAAATTTTAAATTATTATGTATAAATTTTTTTTTTTAAGTCAGGATGATCCTGTGATCACCTTGGCCATAAGGTGGCATCGCCCTTGTATAATAATAATAATTATTATCTTGTTACGATAAACGGTATAATTTTATTCGAAGAAAATAATAAATCTGTAAAGTAGAAGGAAAACCTAGTTACAAAGGAGATTCTTTTTACCAAAGCTAACTGAAACAACATTTTAGATCAACAAGGTTAAATCTAGATCAGTTACAGAACTTTCTCATCCTCTAACAAACAAACCTTGTCTATATGCAAATTTATATCAAGAAATTCCTAAAAAAGATCGAGCAAGACATTCCTACAAAATACTTGAGGAAAGCTTCCATAATTAGCTTCTAAAAACTCTAAAGCATGGGTAGTAGTAGACCGGGCTAGGGAAGGAGGATTAGCCCAGCATCATACAATATTTTTCTTTGAGTCTAATTAGCTTTAGTAGCGCAAGATCTCTCTCTCCAAATGAAAATTTTGATTTTATTAAATACCTTGACAGCCCAAATTGATGTCCAAATTTTATTGCTTTTTGAGTGATTGGATGATTGGCGATGAGAATCACTCATTTGTTGGGTTTAGATCATCTTATGTGCACTTTTTACCGAATATTGGTCTGTATATATATGTGTATACCCCCCAAATTTGGATGTCTTTGCACCGATCTATTGCTCAATATATGGGATGGATTTAATAACCTCAGCTTCATGGGGGAAGAAATATGTTATATATGTGATCAATAACAGATACTCATTATTTGCAGGGCATGCGTGCGCATGCACCAATTCAAATATTTGCAGAATTGCAAGGAATAGGTCTGTATTATCAGATCTTTGGAAGCTGAAGCTTCTAGTGACTAAGGTTATCAATTCCAAATTGGAAGAATGTAGTGGCTTTGAAGACCATCAATCTGGAAGTTTATTTCCACCAAAAGCTCTTAATCACTGCTATATCAGTCATTTTCTTACCTTTTACTATTAAAAAAAACAAAAAAGAAAAGAAAAAAAAGAAAAACCTAATAATTAACCTATATCAGTCAGTTCACAATGGTGAGGTCCGTGGGACCATGTGAAAGCTTTCTTCTCTAAAGCATGCATGTGCTGCTTCTCTGCTCATCAGCTAGCTAAACCAAACATTCATTTTGCTTGGAGAGAAAATTAGGGACACACTTTATCACAAGCGTGTGGAAGTCCAATCACCACTTGATATATGTGCAAGTCAAGGTATAACAATATAATGAGAAAGTCTATATACACAAAATAATTTAACAAAAAATTTTATATATGCTAATGGGGCAGATTGCTAATAGTAAGTCAAAAAGTTATGTAAGTAACAAGTTTATAATTAAATGAAAATTAGTAAAAACTTGATTATTAAAAAAAAAAATTGTTTGTTTCTCAAAAAAAAAAAAAATTATTGTCAATTTTTTTTGTTTATGTATCATTAATTGCACGGCAAAGATTATGTCCATAGACTTTTTGGAATTTTTTTTTTTTGGTAAACCTTTTTGGAAAACATTATTAGACTTTATTTTGCGTATGTCTTTTATGGCAAAAATTTTTAAAAGTTCAACCATTTCTAATGCTTTGTCCAATTATTATAATTTGAAATTCCATAAATCACTTTTCATGAAAGGTGAGATTTGGAGGGAGTTATATACTTATATTTTATGTATTTAATAAAAACTTTTTCCCATCTCCTACTGGATGACGTTCTTTTACCAAAAAGTCTGAGTACAACTTTTACAGTTGCCCTACAATTATTTATTCAATATGGCTGATTGTGAGTACTGGAGAAAATATAATAGATCTATGTGAATGTGATAAACAATCAGTGACTGTTTGTCACATAAAATATTTATGGGCTATAGAAAAAAAATTAGTCTCAGAGCAATGATCCAAGCTCACACATTAAAATTTTTTTATCTGAGAGACTGAAGACTGCTCTAATACTGTGTAAGAATTACCCATGAGTAATAATATGATAAATTAAGGTTGTGGTAGTAGAACAACTGTTCTTTTACTACAATCACCAGCGTCCTAGCAATTAAAAACAAGGCCTAGCAAGACATAGAGGACAGGTTATAGGTAAAGAGCCTCTTTCATTCAAGAAGAATACCAACAAACATATTTACAAACGATAGAGACACATCCATGTATTAGGATTCGCATCTTTTATTCAAATCAATTATCCACAATCACGATGACACAAAATCATCATTTTGGCATCACAGCATCATCCAACATACTTGTCGAGAGGGAGTTGATATTTTGCCAAGTCTTTCCCTACGAAATCTGTCTCTTCTTTTTTTTTGGGGTGCAATTCTTAATTTCTTCATATGGTACAAGTGTCCTTAAGATTTAACTACTTCGTTCTTCATACATTACTTTGAAGCATATATATATAGTTCCCCGTAAGATGAGAGTATAGGTGGAAAAGATTAAATAATAGTATATAATAAACTAAAGAGACATGTAGGAAAGATTTTGATGATCTAGGGCTTTTCATTGTGAATGGGTGGTTTCCGATGGGGTTGCGCATAATCCATCACTATACTCACACTGTTGTCCACTCCCTCATTTTCTATAGCATCTACTGTTTCTTTAGCAGTGTCATATTGCGCAGCTCCCAGCAATGACCGTACGTTCCTCTTCAATCCCTACACAACAATTTCAGCATCATATAAGGGAAAAATGATTATCTTATTTTATTTTGTTAAAGAGTAAAGGAAAGTGTATTGAAGAAAAGAAAAATAGATAAAATAGAATTGAATAATCAAAACATTTTCAGAAAGCACCCCCCCCCCCCTTTTTTCAGTGATTAATAAATTAAGATTTCACCCCTCAACTGTGCAACTAACAACTCAATTCAAAAGAAAATATTGAGTAATATACATGAAAATTTATGATTTTAAAATTAAAAAAATACCAAGAAAATGAAACTTGAAACTCTATTTTTCCATAAGTTTACGTATCATGGAGATTGAGCAAGCATAGGAAAACTTTCTTAAATACAGTATATTAAGTTTTTCAATTAAATTTAAATATATGATTGTATTGACTAATAAAAAATAAAAATTATTTTTTTCCTATGATATTTAAAGTTAACGTAACTATGTGTTTTAATATAATTGAAAAATATAATATAATATTTTAGGTATTGTACTTACGTTTTACCCTTAGTTTATATATAGAAATAGTAAGTTTAGTTTAAGAAAGAATATACTTGTTCTAATCGTTTGATGGTACTTCCTTTCCTTTTATTTTATTTGGTATTTTGAAGGGTATTGTATCTACCTTAATCATAATTGTTCATTTTAAATGTTTTCATTTTGGTCTTTTATTTATATTCATAAAGGTACTACCTTCTTATTAAAAGAAAGAAAGAAAAAAGAAATTATATTCATGAAGGAACAAGGGAGAAAAAACATTATTTATTAATTTTTTTGGCAAATATTATTTATTACTATAACCACAAACATAATTACCTTTCCAAAAACATAGAGGCATTGTCCTCTCTCTCTCTCTCTCTCTCTCTCTCTCTCTCTCTCTCTCTCTCTCTCTCTCTACATATATATATATATATATATATATATGTATATCATTTTTCTTAGTAAATACATATAAGACCAACACCATCTGTCGTCATTTTTCATATGCATTGTCACGCAAACATATCGATATCATATGACACCATTTTCTCGTCTTAGTTGTTTTGCTCTTGTGCCTATACTTACAGCTAGAATGATGCATGCATGCATGGAGTGCATGCGCATACCCATTGCCATCCTTAATGAGGACATGGTGAAGAAGGGTGGGCCATTATTAGTCTAGGAAACTACCTTTCCGTACATACAAAACTAAACCATGCAAACCATTTTTTGATGTAAACGTAGTAAAAACTATATATACAAACGTATTCGGAGAGTTTAAAAAAAAAAAAAAAACATGGAGCAGGTTATCTACCTGTATACTTCTCGCCAGTAGCAAATCTTTGTGGAAAGGCAACAATATAAGATTCTCATATCCTGCACATCCCACCAGTACTATACGTATCAATCAAATAATAATTTTGATACTAAAATATAGAAGTAAAAGTTACAATTTTGATACTTGATTAACTATGTACACAAATTTTGCGCAATAGTTATTCACAAATAGTATTACTTTAAATTTAACATTAATTACAAAAAAAAAAAAAAATGGTTAAGTAATCAAGTTTCACTTTCAATGAGCTGTCTAGATGATAATCACTTTTCCCATGCATTTTGAGTAAAAAAACCCTCCTACGCTTAGGAAAATAATCAAAATATAATTAATATAATAACAAGTCTAACATATATATAAGTCCTCCAAAGTTTCTGACTCTAATGGGAAAAACAAGAAAAGAAGCTAGGTAGTTAGGAACTTAGCAGGCACAAATTTGATAAGGGGACTAATTTTCTTTTATGGAAAAGAAGTTGGAGTTTAATTCTCCATGCACATTTATATCTTTTTTGAGGAAGTTACGTGCAAAGAATTCATCACAAAACTCAATTTGAAGAGAACCTGAAGCTTCCCCATTTTCTTGCTTCTTAAAGGGGACCTTTGATTCCTTCTGCTTGTCATGGCAGTTATTTCTTCCATCGTATTTTACACTTTTTTGTTGTGATATGCACTTATCAAAGGGGCAAGGCCTCGACCTTGATGTGATTGTTGTCTCAAGAACTTTTGTCCGTTCTGCATCCTACAACGAACCAAAATTTTAGATCATTCTCCTTGAAAATGCTTAACAAGTAATTTCTAATAATTGTTTAAAATACTTTACAAGTTATTTCTTGCATATGAAAGAGAAAAATCGTATAGTCATCATATTGCTAGTTTGACAAAAATATATTTAGTACTCTTATGAAGGTTTGGATCAAAATTATTATATATATAGATACTTGAAAAGTTAAAAGGATTCATTAAAGTTTAAAAAAATTATACATAAAATATATAATTTTAATATTAAAAAAAAAACACTTTGAAGATTGTTAGTATAACATTATGAATAAGAAATATATTAGATAGTTGAAGTCAAAACCAACCTTGCTGAAATAGTCAGCTTGTTTTCTATTCTCCTTATCAGCAAGTCGTAGACGGGAGGCATCACATGCATGCAAAGAAAGACATAGGAGAATGAGGAGAACAAGAGAAGACATGGTTGGAGATAATGGTTTTGAACTGGATTACCAGGTTAAAAGTCACAGAATGGAAATCCATGTAGTGTGAATTTAGTGTTAGGTTTCCCAGTATTTGTAGTGGTGGAGCCAAGGAAAAGCATTAAATGCAGGTTTCGTATGTAATGAGAGACGTTCTTTAAGAGAACATGCAGGTGTTTGGGTGATGAACATTGAAAACGAAATTCAAGATATTGAGGGCCTCCCTTGTCCCCTTACTCTCTCACTTTTTAATAAACTGGGGGGCCTCAAGAAACAGAAAGGCATTATAGAGTTACATGGTGAACATTACCTATGGATGGAGATAGATATTTAGGCTGAGAAGGAGAGAGAGTTTGAAATATTCTTACGGAGATAAAAGAAATTTATAAATCAAGAGAAATGACCACTTTCCCCTTATATGTTAGGGCCAAGCTATATATATATATACATATATATATATATATATATATATACATATATATGTATAATATTTTTTTACTAATTTATTTTATCCTTTCGAAATAATTTTTCACATCTTGGTTTAAATTTTACTCTGATCACAAATCACAAAATAAAGTTATATATATTATACTTATATTATATTTTTTTAATCATGTTATAATAACATTTTGTTATAAAGTTAGTGATTAAAAAAAAGTAAAATTAGTGATTATTTAAGCATTTGATTAATTAAATAAGCACTTAATGTATTATTTACGTATAAATGAGTGTAACTGTGTAGGTTAATAATTAATACAGTACTAATGAGTTGAATTTTGCCATTTAATTTTTTTTTAATAAAAACAATGACAAATAAATAATGATAACTGCATGAAAAATTATATAAATTTAACAAA
This sequence comes from Castanopsis chinensis, assembly GCA_032878915.1. NCBI lineage: Eukaryota > Viridiplantae > Streptophyta > Magnoliopsida > Fagales > Fagaceae > Castanopsis > Castanopsis chinensis. The sequence continues at coordinate 3,802,381 of JAVQMG010000115.1, read as the reverse complement.
ATAAAATAGTCAGACTTACCTACATTAACAATAAATAATAAAGATTGATAATGAACCATCATATAACTATTTAAAAATATAAAAACTCATAAAAGAAAATTATAAAATTTCATATATTTGCGTGATTTTTTTTTTTTTTTGTCAATATAATTCGATATATTCAAGTTCTCTTTCTTATTAAATTTTATTTAATCTACGTTTCTTAATGATTCTCTTTAAAAGAAAAAAAGGAAAAAATTCTTGGATCCACCAAGGTAACGAAGGTATGTTACTCAAAGAAACAAGGAAATTTAGCTCAGGGTAAAAGTAAAACATTGGCCTGAGAGGTCTGGTGTAAAAAGAAAAATATATAGAATATGGAAACAGAAGAGCTAGGACATATGCATGTGTTTTTATAGATGACTTGCATTCTTTGTCTCCGCGCTACAAGTTACTGCATAACTTGCAAGTTGCAACTACTTCATTTTGTTTGTACTAGACAGTGAACATGCAGCGGAAATTGAATGTATCTCTCATTTCTGCAAGTTACTAAAGGACGTGACTAATGGACCAATTATTCCTAAAAAATGAATAAAGACAAGGGACATGGTTGAAAATTTGAAATAGAAGCAGTTTCCTTAGCGAATATAATAAAGTGGTCAATCTGTACAAAGTGTTGGATCGTTTTCAAATTGAATACATGTTGAAATATGTATTTCTTTATGTGAAGTATTGGATCGTTTAATAGATATATATGAAGTGTTAAGTGTTGGATTGTTTCAAATTTATGAAAAATAAAGTTAGCATACATTTAATATTAACAAAATATTAAAAATATTACACAAAATAATTATTCTCAACACATTTCGAGTTAAATATTTATCAAAATAAAACTTGAAAATTTTTAAATCTTGAAAATCATTTATTATTTATATTTTACTAAATTTCATAGTAATTTTCTTTTCAATTTAACTATAGAATCAAGTAATACTTTAGAAAATCATCTTCATATTGTGAATCGTAGTTTTGACAACATTTGTGGTTAAAAATGCTAATTTCATAGTTACAGTGATAGAGTTCAAATGCAACCAATCTATAAATGAATTTTTCCAAAAATTAAAAAAAAAAAAAAAACTCTATAATTAAATTGGTAGGTAATCGATTTTCTACAATTCGACAGATTCTATAAAAGGAATAATGATGAATATAAAAAGAAAAAAAAATACACGTGTATTTAAATTTAGGGAGAAAGGAGGGAGGGTGTGTTAGGGCTAGGGGTCATGGTCCCATGATACTATAGTGGGTTTGTCTGGTAGTTGCATTCATTGTTGTATTAGCATTACTCAAAAGATTTTATATAATAATCGAGTTAAATTCCTATTCCATTATTTTTGGAAAAATGTATCCAAAACATATCCAACTATGCATTATATAATTAAGTTGTAAGCCTTTCCTGATCTAGGAATTGAAATCGAAGTTCAAGATGAAGACAACTTTTTAAGAAACTAGTGGATCTATTAGCTCAATTGCAGGCCTAATTGCACTCAACTGATCAAGCTTTACTTAAGCTCAACTATAGGCTAGCTTGACACTATTTGACCGATTAAGTCTTGGGATTTTAGATTAATTCTTAATTCAGGCACAATTTGACTTAATTAATTAAGGCCTTTGGAATTGTTCCCTACACATCTAAAGCATGGAAGGTACACCTTAAGTCAATCAAAACATAAGAGATGAGAGATCTCTGCTTGGATGTGCACCAAGGGTTTTGTACCAAACAAGTATCTGTCGTCAACAATTAAAAATCCAGATTGGTGATATTTTGGAAGCTATTGTTTCTATCAATTCAGTCTAGCAAGTGGTTGGTAAACCTTCAAGTTGGTAATTGATTTGAAGTCATAAATAGGGTATTTGTGTTGAACATTTCTATGACGAGAAAGTTCAATAGGTTGCAACCTCAAGAAACAATATTTTATGGAACACCATTTTTATTTATCCTACGAAATATTTTCACAGCAAGAAAGAAACCATAATAGAAAGTTCAAATTTGGATAATCCCAAATTAAAATCTTATCTTGGCCCAAGAAAATACAATCTTGATCTTCCCCATATTTGAAATAATTTTTGTCAAGAATTTTGTAATTTAATGACATAACATGCTCTCTTTTATTAGAAAAATCAAAGTTCAAATTCCCCTTTCTCATTATTGTCACTATTTGAATTAAAAAGTAAAAAGAAGAAGAAGAAGAAGAAGAAGAAGAAGAAGAAAAGTTCAAGGTTTCAACTAGCTAGGTTAGTATCATAGAATTTGTCCTACAAAGAAGACATATTAGACTCAAAAACAATGGTTTCTACTTCTACTTCTTGAAATTTAGGGCCAATTGTTGTCTACTAATTTTTTATTTTTCCTGTTCTATTAACTTTTCAAATTATTTATTCACCACCAGAAAAAAAAAAAAAAAAAAAGAAGAAGAAGAAGAAGAAGAAGAAGAAGAAGAAGAAGAAGAAACAAGTTGTTTCGACATTTCCAAATTCCTCTTTGTAGAGAGGGAAAATTCCCGGCCTATCACAAGCTGACACGTCATGCCACCAAGTCCGCCAGGTATGGCTAATTACAAAGTATCATATACTGCTACTAAAAATTTGCTAAATTCTGCAAAATGCTAATCACATGGAGGCGCGTGTAAACGATGATGCAAGCGAATCCAACTGTGTAAGCGATGACTCAAGCAATCCGGCTGTGTAAGCGATGACTCAAGTAATCCGGCTGTGTAAGCGATGACACAAGCAGACCAATCAAGTTGTGACATGTGTCACCAATCAAACTCCGCCACGTGTCGCTCACCTACCTCCAAACTCCTATAAATAGAAGCCTTCCTAAGGCATTTGGACACACCAAGCTATCTAGAGCACAAGCTGCGTCAAAGAAGCATTCAGAAGTATTGAAACTCTGCTGGAATCAAGCCTTAAAGCCTCCAAGAACTTCAAGAACTTCAACCTTCGAATACGGCGAACATTCAAAGCAAAATCATCCAAATCACTCTCCTAGATCTTAGAGGTCACTGAAATTAAGCTCGAAAGCCTTCAGAAACCTCGACAAATCACAAATCCACAAAGCTTTACGGATTCAAGCCTCTAAAGCCCCGAAAAGCTTCCACCATAAACCTTAGAACACGAAGAACACACGAAGAACACGCGAAGAACACGAAGAACGTGAAGAACAAATGATTTCTAACAAGCTCATAGCCAGAAATTCATTGTAATTCTGTTTTAAAGATCTTCGATCCATCTTTCAGCCAAATTGAAGGATACTTTGTGTTCAAATCAAAACCACATCACAAATCTTTTAAGGAGATCGAATCAGATGATCAATCCTTGTACTTACAGAGAATTGTACCACACACTTTCATCAATGCAAATTCGTATTTGAGAAACTATTTTACTTTGTTTGATTTATTTCAAACCAAGAAATTTAGTCTTCTACACTCTTTCTTCACTATAGGTATATATTTCATATAAAGATATTAAGATTCAAGCACCCAATTTGTTTGATAATTCAATGCGGTTGGGAAAAGAGGGATTTAAATCTTCAATAACTTCCTTGAAAATATTAGGAAGTACTAATTAAGTTACAAGACTTTTGATGATTCAAACACCCAATTGCAAGATAAAAGAAACCAAATAAATTACATACCAAATCCAAAACCACAAGGGGGGCAAACAAACTCAGTAATGCTACACATAGATTAAAGTAAGTTGAATTGAATGAAATTCAAAAATGGGATGGTGGGGTTGAAATGTAAATGAAGGTTTAGGAGAAACATGTGGGATCTATAGGGAGTGGAGAGGTAGGGTAAGGGAGTGAGGAGACAAGGGGACAAAGGAGCATGGCCAATACCTCTCTTTGCACCTCCTCTTTAGAACATTGAAAAGGGTCGACTCCTCTAACTCCCACTACCGTCGGTATCAACCTTTGCATCATCCCAACTTACATGTACACCATGTGTTACTTATTATTATTATTATTATTATTATTATTATTTTATACAGCAACTATTTACCTAATCATACTTCTTCATAATTTAGCTAAGTTGATGAATTCTGATTACTAGACAATAAATCTAACACTAATTTTACTTTACATGAGTCTAATAAAACAATTTGTTTAACGATTAATGAATCAGGCATGCACAGTTTGTTATCTTCAAAAATTGCGTTAAGTTTGTGTATCCATTAATTCCATTTACTTATCCTATAGAGTAGGTCTTGAAAGTGCAAATTGATATTCGTCCATTAAAGAAATGATACTTCAAATTTCTCTAAAAAAAAAATACTAATTCTCTGTATACTACATTGTAATTGATTTTATCTACGTATCAAATGATCAAGCATATAAGCCTTTTGGCTTTGGCTTTGGCTTTTTTTTTTCTTCTCCTCCCTCTCTATAGATAACTGGCAACTCTCTCTCTCTCTCTCTCTCTCTCTCTCTCTTAAAATGACCACCATATTCAAAAATCTAAAAAAGACAGTGCTAAAAAAACTTACCAAGCCAACACTACTCTTTTAGTTGTTAAAGTTTAGTGGATGCTGATCCTCCAGAGCCAATAAGGTTTTCGAAGTTTGGGCGTCCCATAAGAGAGATTGGCTTTGGATCATGGAGCTCCAAACCTGCAAATAAAGCTATTAAACAAACCAAGTTAACCATATACATTTACAGTTTGATTTTTACAAATTAATAATGATGAGTCTAAGTAGTAGGTACACACTACACAACTGTATGGCAGGTTGTTATAATGATGCTTAACAAAAATAATGTTGGTGGTTGACCCGTGTGAGATCCAATAAAACCTTGTAAGTTATGAAAAAAGTTGTGAGGTGGCATGTTTTTTAAAACTTCATCCATTGGGGTTGGCCCTAACTTAAGCTAATTGAGACTTAGACTTTTTTTTTTCTCCCTTAATTACAACAAGAGAGAGAGAGATTCAAATTTTGGTTCTCTTTCATAGGATAATCGGGTAGTATTATTGAACCACAGGCCCCATAAGGCTGATGGGCAAGACTTGACTAACCCCAAGAATGATAAGGAATCTTTGGAGAGGACCCCAACTTAAGCCAAGTGAGGAATGACCCTCTTTTTTCCCTTACAGCAAAAGTGAGAGAGAGATTCATACTACCAACTTAGGCTCCAAGTGTTTTATTGTAATATTTTTCAATGAAACAAATAAAGTCTTGAATTCTTTTCAATGAGAGAATTGAGTAGTATCACTTAACTGCAGGGATGTAGCCAAAGCCCAAAGGTTTTTCAAAAGGTTTTTAACGAGAGAATTGAGTAGAATTTAGGTTCTTACTTCTCAGGGAAGATACTTTCGCTTTCAACAAAAGATTCCAAAGGTATATCAGTCAAGTTGTTCATTATGCACAAAATTGCACAAATTAGGAAGGGAGGAGAAGGGAAGCGTTGGATCTGTATATGCAACATGCCAATCAAAATATGTAAACCCTACATTTTGTGAGAGTTCCAAACCTGACAAGTCCTTAATTAGATACCACAGAGGTTGTGTTTGAATGACAACATTTGGATTTGGATTTGGATTTGAAATCCATTAATTTAAAATGTCTTGATTTGAAATCTTTTGATTTTAAAATTCTTTGTTGGGGTCTTTTTAAACAATGAAAGATTTGAAATTCATCATTTGAAATTCCATTGTTTGGATACCTAAATTTGGATTTGTATTTAAGATCAATAAAATATATATTTTTAATTATTATTTTTCTTAATCCTTCTACATTTTAATTTTAAATACATGAGGTAATATAGATACTACGAAAGAAATAAAATCTATTTTTTTTTCTTGGGATAATCCTTATAATTACTACTTCTTAGTTCTTAGCTTTCAATTTGCCTTTTACCATCAAATGAAATGTGAATTTTATTTTATTAATATACTATTTCCTTGGATTAATTATCGGAAGCACATATATAAAAAATTCAGCATGACAAGTGATGACTAAATATTTTTAGTCATAGCCAACTGCAAAAATTATGACTAAAAATATTTTGCCAATTATTGACAACTAAAGTGTTTTATATCAACTAGAGAGGACACCCAAATGCATGGTTTTTTTTTTTTCACAACATTCAAAATCTCAAACTAAAAAATTATTCTAAAGTTATTAACAATTAAAAAGTTATAAATATGTGTCTTTTATACAACTTCCAAAAGAACAAATTAATGGCGACTAAGTAGAAGTCATATCCAATCATTTTTATCATCATCATTTGAAAAACTTTTCAAAAACTTTAAAGTCCTCTGCACCTCCATGCATTAATTTCTCAAATATCATCATCATTTGAAACCATTGCATGTATCTCTTCACTAGAAGGTCGCGGTTGCTCTTGATTTTTCTTAACTATGAAGTACTCTTTTACAGATATTGAACAATACTCTTTAAGAGAGGAACCAATATTTGCAACAATTTCAACAAGTGGATCTTTCCTACTCCTTTTTCTTTGGTGAGGCTCAGCTACAAAACTTGTTGATACAAAAGGCTAATGTGGTTGTTGTGCAATGGAAGAATTCACCTCATTTTCTCATTCCTCAGCCATAACTTCAACTGCTTCATTCATATGTTCTACACCAATGCCAGTAGCTTTATCCCCCCCCCCCCCCACATAAGATCTCAATGTCCTCCCAATTATCAATAACTTTGTTTTTATAAGCACTTGCTTTTGCATTTTTTTAAAGAAGTAAAAAATAAAAAATAAAAAAGATTATTTTGCATAGTCTAAGCAAATCAATGTAGTGAATGAAGCAATATAAAATCTCCTCATAGGCTTATAGTTTCACTGACTTACTCAAGGCATTGGTAATTTTTAAAGAAAAAAGCTACATCAAAGATAGTGCACCAAGGATAGGGCTGTCCAAATCCATCCGAAGAACCGACTCACCCAAAGAAACCGACTGGATCAAATCCGACATCGACTGACCTGACTACTCCAACGGTCGGTGGCAGATCTTCTCCATTAGAATCTGACTCTGGCAAGTCGGTTTCGGTTTCCTTCCCCCCAAAACCTGAAAAACCCAAATTATTTGACAAAAACCCAGATTCTAGCAAATATTCTCTAGGTCTCGGAAGAAAAAACCCAAATTTTAGCGATATTTTATGTAGATCCAGTGAGATTTTGACTAGATCTAGTGAAATCTCATCGAATCCGGTGAGATTTCCACCAAATCCAGCGAAATCTCATAGATTCCTATGAGATTTTCATCGGATCTAGGTTTTTCTTACCGTTTTCTTGCAATCTTCTCGCCGTTTTCTCAAATTTATAATGTTGACCGACCTATCTACCACCTATTAAAGGTTTGATCCGCCCAACCCGTCTACTTCGTCGGTGGACGGCGAGTGAGATTTTCTACCACCTGATTCCGTTGGGTCAGTGCCGAGTTGGGCACAAATTCAACCTGGATTGATCTGTGGACAACCCTAACCAAGGATGTGGGGAGGAATAGAACACTTGCGCTCCATTTTGCATTTTCTTAAACTATAAAGTAGTTTCAGGCTCCATTTTGCATTACTTGTTAAATTAGTTTCTCATTTTTTGTAGTTTTTTTTTTTTTTAACTTAAAATGTTTTTAGTGTTTTTCAGGTGTTTGGTGTGGTGTAAAAATCTTAATTATATTAAATGTGTTTTAGGTTGACCATGAAAATTTAGTGGTTTCTTAAGTTGTTAACAAAAAGTTTATTTTTCCATATAAAAAAATGGAAAATTTTTAATTGTATGTTCTTAAATATGATTTTTGGCTATTTTTAAGATGTAATCAAATACTTAAAAATGAATTTTTTTTATGTAAATATTTTCTGTAAGGACACAAATCAGGCTTAAACCCTAGTGCGTGACTGAGCAGGCCCAAGTGGCCTAAACAATAAAATTTGTAGAGAGTGTGTTTGAAGCCTGGATTTCTTAGGACAATGGAAAGCAGTGGCGCTTAGGCTAAGTCCACAGTTGCATGCAATGAGCTAGTGGTGTGATTCTAGCTTTCTTCAAGCATTAGTCGAGGAGTCCCTGTGTTCGTTTCCCTTGTTTTGCTTGGGAGAAGAAGAAGCCTTTGTCTTGAAGAAGCCGGATCCCCTCCCAATGCCCTCTCCCTCTCTATTTATATTCCTGCTCCTCAAGTTCCTATTCATGGAGTCATGAATGCAGATTCCTTTCCCATCCATTGTCTTCTTGAAATCCTCCCCCAATGACTATAAAGCTGATTACCGTTCCCTCAGGGGTCACTTCCTCATTAATGCGGCTAGATGGATAAGTGTGGAGTCTTTAATGCCGTGGTAGCAGCTTTATACAGAGTACTTCCCACTTGTTTTCCCCCTTTGCGTTCTGCGGGAGTGTAACATTGCTGGTCGAGCTTCAAGGGTTCCTCCTTAAGCATCATGGTGCAACTTTCGGCCCTTGTTTCAATTGTCCGAGGAGACCCTCTCCTCGGACTCTTCCCAATTGGCCAACGACCTAATCGGTGGGCTCTTGGGCCCTTAAATTAGGTGGCCTTATTCTCGCCCTACAGCCCTTTGGAGGAGTCAACGTTCTCGAACCAAGCTCAAGGCCCATATCGGTGTTTTGACACTTCTGCCCCCACATTTTCAATTAAAAACATTTTCCCCCTTTATGCAGAGTACTTCCCACTTGTTTTCCCCCTTTGCGTTCTGCGGGAGTGTAACATTGCTGGTCGAGCTTCAAGGGTTCCTCCTTAAGCATCATGGTGCAACTTTCGGCCCTTGTTTCAATTGTCCGAGGAGACCCTCTCCTCGGACTCTTCCCAATTGGCCAACGACCTAATCGGTGGGCTCCTGGGCCCTTAAATTAGGTGGCCTTATTCCCGCCCTACAGCCCTTTGGAGGAGTCAACGTTCTCGAACCAGGCTCAAGGCCCATATCGGTGTTTTGACACTTCTGCCCCCACATTTTCAATTAAAAACATTTTCCCTCGTAGCGTTTAAAAAATGTAGTGAGACCTATCAATAGTAGCAAAAATAATCTGAATAGTAAAATAAACTGGTAAAACTAATCAATGTCAAACGCACAATTAGTCAATTTATATTATACACAAGCATGCGACCTTATCTTTCCCTCATTTTCCTACGGTTTCCTAACCAAACTACTAGTGCACACTAACAATTTACAAGAATAACAAGCAACAAAAAGAGTGTCTATTCAACACAATGTTTGGAGCAAACAAGTGTTACTCTATACCATCGAATCCCCATATTACATGTTTTTCCTCAATTTCTGCCCTCAATTAAATATCCCTCTTAAAGTCAGAGCCAAATCTACCGAAATTCAAATCCATAGCTCCCTCCACTAACTCAGGAGTAAATAACCTATACACTTGTATTGCAGGCATAACCTAACCTCACATATTATTTAAATCAATTACTTATTACTTCACAACTTATAAACAATTCATAGAAGCATTTCATAAAAAACATAATTTGCATTACAAACCCACAAATGAAAATACAAATAGAAAATAAAGACAAACCTAAAACAAATTATTGAAAATACTCAGAAACAAAATGCACAAACAAAACCCACAAATAAATCAAATGAAACCCAAACAAATTAACAGAAAAATTAAATGAAACCCATAAAAAAAAACCACATCCTTTGTGAATTTAGATTCAGTAGAAACAGAGAAACAGAGAGATTAAGGAGGAAGATAAGGGTTAAGAGAGACAAACCTGAAGTTGCCGCAAGAAAGAGATAGAGAAGAAGAGCTTGTGAGTTGTGGTAGGAAGAGAGTCGAAGAGACGTGAGTCAAGAGAGAAATAGAGAACAAACATGCATGAGATTTCCACATTCCACCATGAGAGGATATTTGAAATCCATGAATTTGGGGCCAAATCCAAATCCAAATCCATTTCTTTTAATTTACCCAAACAAAGAATTTGAATTTGGATTTGGATTCCCTACAATCCAAATCCAAATCCAAATTCATGCCATTCATACAGATCACAAGTCTAAAATGCCCATCACAATATGTAACACCACACCACACCACATCACATCAATGCCCAATGCATGTTTCGTAGCTTCAAAAAGTCCCTCTACATACCGTTAAGTCTAAGATGCTTCATAGCTTTAAGAAACTCCCAACTCCTGAGTTATATTTGGTAAGTTCAGAGTTTCAAACCTTCCACAAAGAAGAAAACTACATGGCAAATTTCCTACGGCTTAGTTAGTTCTGTAGTTCTGCAACCAGCCACTTGATAGTTCCATGCTAAGCCTGGTTTTGATAATTATGGCCTCCAACCTATACCTGGCGTTTGGTCTAGGCCTAGCCTGCATAAAACAACCCGCAACCAACAACCAACCACCCAACCACGGACACATTAAGGTAGTTACCGCTGCTCCAGAATCAACTAAAGTTTACTTGAGCCAAAAATATTGCCCTCTAAATAATCTAAAATTATAAACTCTTTATTATTATTATTATTATTTAAAACTGGAATCTACTTATAAGTGAAACAGGGATCAAAGAGTATGATTATTGAAAGCGAGAAGCAGAAAGTTTTGAAGTTCAAACTGGTTCTTAGTTTTAACCTGTACATATATATACCCTTATATAGGCACAATAACGACATCATCCTGAGCGATGAAAATAAGATGCACCACAGAAATTAGATATGGTGAAATTTTAAAGAACATTTTATGAAATCAACGACTACAGTGGAATCTGAAGCCCAAATGTGTTTTCACCGCTGTAAGTAACATAGAGAAACCCATCTTCATCCTTCTTCTCCTCATATATAGCAGACATGATTGCGCCTGCAGAAACCAGACAAAACCACATGTAGTGAGCTGTCTCAAATCAAAAGGCCCATACAGAGCATGTATCTCGTGGATGATCATATTAGCAGCAAGTTTTACCTGTTGGAGGAAGGACATTGTCTACAAATATAAATATTGCCTTTTCTGCACTCAGTTTAATCCTTTTGCGGATGACATAGACAAATTGTCCCACTGTCAGATCAGCTGGAACAAGGTACCTGAAATCTACTCAATTAGTCTATGGTGGGGAAGAAAAAATAAGCACAACAATTTTTTTTTGAGAATGAGCACAACAAAATATTAAGGTGCTGTTTGGTATTTTTTTTCCCATCACTTATCACTCCTCACTCAATTTTCGTCACTCATCACTCATCACTCATCACTTAAAATACCTCAATTTCACAATAACACCCGTTTGGTTTGTTGTTTTCACTTTACATCACTCAAAATTTTTTTTCTGTTCATGGGGCCCACTGCCTAAGCACAATGTTAGTGAACCCACCCGTTTCATTTTCTTCTCCTTTCACCTTTTCATTTCATTTTCTTCTCCACAAAACATTGCTCTGTTACTCTCCAACACAAACCCGAACCCAGGAATAGAAGACAATTGGTGTAGACGATCGGTGTAGCGGCGGCGCCGATCTCCCATCTCCAACGTGTAGCGGCGTTGATTGGTGAAATTTGTTAAGTTTTTTGTGGGTGAAATTTGTGCGCCGATCTCCCACCTCCGACAAGTTTTATCGGTGAAATTTGTAAAGAATTTTTGTGGGTATTGTTCTGTTTGTGTTCTGTTGTTGTTCATGCCTCTTTCTTTGTCTCTGTTGCTTGTGGGTTTGTGGTGTTGCTGCTGAAGTGTAGCTGTAACCGACGAATAATGGGTTTGAGCAGATTTGAGTTTGCTTTTTTTTTTTTTTTTTTTTTTTTAATGATTGAGAAATCTGGGTTTTATTTTTTGGAGATTATTTGAACTGAAAATTTGTGGGTATTGTTTGTGGGTATTGTTTGAATTGAAAAAAAGACAAAAAAACCTTTGCAACCAAACCCATAAACCAACATGAAAAGGAAAGGAAAGAAAAGAAGAAAAAAAGCAAAAGAAGAAGAAGAAGAAGAAGAAGAAGAGAATAGTTTCAGGTGTCCCAAACCCAGCGTGAAAGACAAAAAAAAGAATAAGAAAAGAAGATAACGTGTATTGGAGAGAGAAAAAAGTCTGACAGTGGGACCCTCTGAGTCTGTTTAATTACAAAATTGCCATTGAAAACTGAGTTTTGGAAACTGAAAACATCTAAAATGTGTTTTCAATTTCCATAACTCATAACTCAAAAATCAGAGAATTGAGTGATAGAAACAAAGTTAGGAAACAAATCCAAACAAACATTTTTTTCGTGGGTCCCACTTATTTTAAGTTATGGGTGATGAAAACAAAAATATGGGTGATGGAAAACACAAATCCAAACACCCCCTAAACATAAGGGTAGGTATAATATACTGAAGGACCATGATTACACGGAAAACAACACTGGGACTTGGAATTGGCCTTTACAAAAACAAATTTGATTGATAATAACAGTTTTTGGTAAAGAACTAGCCGGAATACATGGAGAGTACCAACTTGTTTAAAAATTACAAACCAAGATTCAAAGAATAAGAAGTCCCAAAAAGATATGATAGGGACGTTTCCTAAACGATCATCCACTCATATCAAGACGGTAACAGAGACTTTTTAATAACATGAACAGGGCATTCTACACCATCGAAGGTCCTACTATTGCTTTCCCACCTAATGGGCTACAATATACATAAAGAAGCAGTCTTCCAAAAGGTTACACACTTACACTTACACTCCTGTGATTATTGAACCTTTACAAGAAGTAAGAAGTGAGGACCAAGTCAGCAAATGAAGGGTGTTACATTTGTACCTTATTATGAGACAGCTAGGATCTTTTATTGTTTTATTAGCAACAGAAAATTTGGTGTTGAAATACGAACAAAGAGTGATTCTTTACACTAGATGATTTTTTTTTTTTTTTTCTTTAGGTAGATAGTGGGGGAGGGGGAGAATCAGGACTGAAGATGTGATGCTTAAATTTAATTAGACCAATGCCAAATTCTATTTACCTGTGACTCCGGCCAAGTGCCATTACAGGAAAATACAGAATAGGGCAGGTATACTAAATACAATAATAATTGTATCAGTATCGTTGCTTCTCACAGGATCATCAATAATCTAGGAATTGTTAAGAAGCACAAAGCATTGGTGATGGAATATTTTACTTGCAAGTTGCAAGTGATCATGTCAACCACAAGTTGAAAGTAATTTGTTATATCATCAAAATACCATTCTTTTTAATTGCTTCTTTTAACCATGAGATACACATCATCAATGACCATCACATTAAATGAATTTTTCTTTTCAGTCTTAAACAAGTTCTATGAAGTATGTCTGCTTTTGTGTGTGCGTGTGTGTGAGTGTAAAACTGAATGGCTCTGTATCTGAAAAAAAATTAATGAACTATCTACACCAAAGAGGGAGAGAGGCCTACAACCCAAAGCCATTAGTAGAGGACAATGCATTACTTATCTTCCCCTAGTGATGCCTGTTAAGAACAATTCTACATAAGTTCTGTTTGAAACACTGACGGATATAAATTTTCTAGGTTTAATTAAACTAAATCCAGATCATAGACATGGGAAAAGAAAGCAGGGAACGTAACAAGAGATTCCAAAAGTAATAGTAGGAATTTACTTACTTTTTCTTATCAATGCTTGGGATATCACTTCTCTCTGCCCTCTCCACAATAACCTTAAAATTATACAAGCAAGTTTTCAGAAAACTCAGGTTAGAAAACCAAAAAGGGTAGAATGCTGATTCAACATATTATAATCATTAAAATAGTCAGTGCAGCATTCATCTTCCAAAAAAAAGTATAATAAAGCCATGTCCTTGATTGAAGACAGTCACACAACCAAATTATCAGTACTACATGATTTGATTTCTAGACTATGACATTGCAACACTTTGGGTTTAACATCTCACAAATTTTCTTCCTCAAAATTTCTCTACCAATATATTGCAACTAAACATTAGGATCTAAATTGCATTATAGAAACTTTCCAAGTAAAATCAAGCAAATATAAAGATTGAAAATAGCATATTACAAAACCCAAAAATCTTTAATTTTATACAAGGATTCAGTATCGGCTTCTTGTTTCCCCAAATAACATCATACGTTTTCAATAACTATTCTGTTTAACACACCAAGCTCAATCACATGTCAGACACTATATACAATGCATGCAATAGAAAAGTAAAAGACCTTTACTGTAAAAGACCTATATGTCAATAGAAAGTTTAGATATAGAACTTTGATAAGGTATTCACACAAGTACTAGAAAAAAGGAAAAATATTAAGGATATGTGCCAAGGATGATCAACAAACATAGACATAAATATGACTCTACCCAGATATAAAACAAAAGAGAAATACTTAAGTCATCTATGGTCGACACAGGAATCAGCAATCATTCCAAAACCAAAAAGAAAATGCTGTATTATACATGAGCATTTAGCTAACACTTTGACAAATATTTGTAGTCCCAAGCAGGTTCTCCTTGCTAGAAGTTATTGTTCATAGCTTTATACATCACCAACCTAAATGTCTGTAACCCTAATAGCCCCAAGAATCTTGAAATCTAGATGTGCTTCTCAGTTCACATTGCTCCCATTCATGACCTAGGATAGTCATAATATAGGCTGAATACAAGATAAACTTCAAAGATAGAAACGTTCATACAAAACAAGTTCAACCCCAACTTGACTTCATAATAGGCGACCAAAATATGTGTGTAGCTATACCACAATGAATTCAGTATTCTCATTACAAACCCGAATTGCCAATATATAATTAAGCTTAAAAAGTAACAATTATTGCTCACCGGAATCCTATCTGGGTATTTCTCCCTAATCCTGGCGGCCTCTGCGCGTCTCTTCTCTGAAGACAAAAGTAATCACACATTCATGAGTTCATTACATTACCCACCTTATTAACTCGAATTCCAAACTACAAATAATACTGCATACCAAGATCATGCTCTTGCTTGAAGTAACTCTTTGCCATGTCTCCTGCAATTAAAATCCAAAATTAAGTAAATTCTTTTCACTATTCACTCACTCATTAAACGGAAAATTACTCCTCAGACAACCAATTAAGAGCCATAATAACACTGCATTGATCAAACCCAAAACTATACTCGACACAGCATAATCTGTATTCTAAGTTTCTTGCAGACATAAACAATCATGAATAATAAGACCAATGACAACAAGAACATGAATTTAATTGAAACCTTGTCTTTAAACCCAAAAAAAAAAAAGCATAAAACCTAAAAAGTAGTACACAAATTCATTATTAACAAAAATTAATTTCAAATTGAACTAGCTTTGTCAATATCGTATACCCACAAGACTTTGAACAAAAATAAAAATCTATATGTTTTTAAGTATCTGGGATATAATCAATAAAGACTCAATTTTTTTTATTTAATTATAAACCTAGATAATAGCGCAACATAAATTCTTTTGAACAATCAAAAACATAGAATACAACAAGCTCTCTCAAAATCAAATACCCCCAGAAGGGAAAACAAAATTTATTCACAAAATTTAAAAAGAATCAAAATAGAATTATATTATTAAAAAAAAAGGACGAAAAATAATTTCAGGGCCTGTGTGTTTATTAGAAGGCTCGATTAATTGATTAATAAACAGAAAGTATAAAAATTTATTAAAAGAAAGAAAAGCAAGAGAAAAAACCTCTTGAAGATGAACCGAAAAAGAAAGAGGTTTCTCTTTTTCTGATCAGAACTGAATGAAGCTCGTGGGTTTTATTTGGTTAAACAAATTGAAACAGACACGGCGTTTGCTTTAGTGTTTCAACTATTTATTATATTGTACTACTAATATTATCCTATACTTCATAGCCAATTCATTAATGCTTAATTAATTAAAAATTAAATAAAATAAGTGAGAACGTTACAATGTGGTTGCTCATAGGTCTTTACAGACGTGGGGAACAAGAATTTTGAGAAATATTTTATTAGATTATTATGAATATATTTGAACCGTTGATCTTGTTGTACTTTATGATTGAATAGGTTTAATCTTTTTTCTTTTTTTTTTTTTGAGAGGAATAGGTGCAAATGGTGCATCGAAGGGGTTAGGTTTTGTTGTTATTATCGTCAAAGCAATAAGAACCGTTCATAGAGGTTGAACATACTGGTGTTAATGTGCTATTGACACAAGCTATCAGATAAATACTACAGAAGTTCGAACACACGAAAGTACTTGCACATGGAATAATTAGAATATGCCTCGAACCCTTTTTCAACATAGGGACAGTGTTAACTGGCCAATTCTTAGGATTTGAAGTTGAGCCCACTTCACTCAAAGTTGTGCTTCTTTTTTTTTTTTGGGCTTTGTTTTGATTGGGCTACTACACAAAAGGATTCTACGGCTCATCTCTATTTTAATTTTTTTTTTAAAAATTTATCAACTAGATTATCTAATACGTTTTCATTGAAATATTTTACTAGTTAAAGTAAATTACTATTAATTAATAATTGTGTTCGTGATTTTTTTTTTTTTTTTTTTGGGCCCGAACTAATCATGGGGCTTGTCACGCAAACGGCAGACACGAACAATTCTATGGGACCTAATGACTTAAATTTGCCATGAATGATCTTGAAGGACCTAGTTACCAAAGCAATGGCTGAAGACCCTCAAATTAAAAAGGTACTTTATATTATCTACTCTATATGACTATATATATAAGAGGATTCTTATTTTCCTTTCAAAAAAAAAAAAAAGAGGATTCTTATTTTTCAACTAAACTTTTATGTGGTTAAAAAATACCCTCATTAATAAAGAGTAACTTCATTTAGAAATAAGATCATAAATGTCAAATAATAAATTTGATTTTGAATTCTAAAACATAACTCCTAAAATTTAGAATTTTTTTCTCTTTGCGTGCGTGCTCATAGTCAAAGGCTAGTTCAATATAATATTATATATATATATATATATATATATATATTGTCTCATAGTATAGAAATAAAAATAATAATATAAAAATCAAGGCCCTCACCTAGGAAAAGAAAATTTTAAATCTCGTCTATTGACCAATAGATGTATTGTCTATTTATCCTACAATTTAAAATTTTTAATCAAGACTCAAAAATTTTAATGAATAAAAATTATGTTTTTAAAAAAATTCATATTTTTGAGTGTCGTGCTTTCTGTTAATGCATTTTACTCTGGTTGTGGCAGTTTAAGAGTGTTCAATCTCCCAAACACATTAAAGGTGAATATACTCTTTTTTTTTTATACAAAGGTGAATATACTCTTCATTTCTCTTTCTATTAAAATTAAAATTAGAATAAATAGTTTTTCATACAAATTCATTATTGAAATTCAATGTTCAATATCTAAAGTTCAGCATTGCCAAGAGAGCCGACCAGTATCTCAATTATGATATTTATTCTGATACTAATGATTTAGATTTATTTTCAAAATTAAAATTTGGTAAAAGAGGTCTCACAAAAGAGATGAAAATATTCCAATTAATGTATTAAATTATATAAGAAGATTACATTCTATTTCTAATGCATGTATCGCTTACAGAATATTACTAACTATACATGTTATAGTTGTGCCTACAGAAAGGAGCTTTCCAAATTATGATTGATAAAATTATATTTAAGATCAACAATCTCAAAATAAAGATTAAGTGGATTTGTCATATTACTAATTGAATGTGTATACAAAAACATAATTAGTAGTAATTTTCCCTTTCAAAACGTAAGAAAGAAATATTTTTAAATGAAAAATATCAAAATATAAATATTATTCAATTAATATTTGAAAATAAGAGAAGTCCCTACTTCAAATTGTTGCCTTAGTCCTAAAATACATTGAGTCGGCCCTAGATCCAATCTCAATAATAAATCCATGGTGGATTTGTTTAGTAGAATGGGGGATGTCTTCTAAGTGGCTGGATGTTTGCCACACCCTTTGATTATTGTGTGTATTAGGGGAGGCTTGCACCAAGGAGCAATGCTCAATTCAGCCAAAGGGGACATACGGTGTTCCTTTTATTGTTCTTCAAAAATCTCTACCCACTTGACCTGCCCTGCCCTATTTCACCCCACAAAAATTTCCCCCACCCCAATTGGGAGATGGGATAATGATGAGTTTTGCTCTCCCCACCCCAAATGTATATATACTGTATACATATTTTAGTTAATATACATTTAATCTATTTGTACATATAATTTAATCTTTTCTAAACATATTGAAGTTATAATTTATTTTATACATATTCTATTATCATTTCCAAAATACTTGTTTCATAATCATCGTTTCTCTTTATGCTTCATTTTTATCTTACCACTCTCATTAGGATTATTAAAACATCTCCAACCCACTCCAAACTCAATATGTTCCACTCCTACCCCATGCGCATTTTCCCCAACTCAAAGAAGAGATGGGATAAGGAGTAGGCACCCATGATCTAACCTGCCCCACCCCATTGTCATCCTTGTGTGAACCTACTGACTTGAATATTTTCTGCAAATTGAAGTCAATACAAAGCTAAACATGCTAACTCCCACCAAATCTCAGAGGGAACCATCTTCTTTCTGTATAGAATTTCTGAAGTGTTAATTGTGAGCATCCAAGGAATATCTTGAGGACACGAAAAAATAAGCAGGTTGATAAAAGTGTGGGTTTTAGCTATGGTTTCTAGATCTAAGTCATCTTTCCAACCAAAACACAAACTACTTGTAGCTGTAGGCATACCATATATATAACGTTCAATTAAAAAATGCAGGTATTTGATACTCTAATTGAGTAATTGTAATTTTAGGCTTTTAGCAAAATCATCTTCTAAACTGACTTGCTTTGTAAATTGCACAAAATTAATTTAAGGCAAAAATGAATGTAAAGGAGAAGAGAAGGACAAAAGTGTAATATACTTTATACTTTTATTGCTTTAATTTATAAAGTAATAAGGATATAAAAGTAATTTCCTAAAATTGTTTAAACTTTTTTAGAATATATAAGTAATTTTTGAGATTTGAAGGGAAAGTAAAAAATGAAAAATTGGAGAGAATTTGAGAAATATACATTTAGATAGTTAGATTAAATTAGAGTAGTATTTCTTTTTCTTTTTCTTTTTTTTTAAAACACATTTCTCTTCCCTCTTTCTCTCTCTCCTCTTTTTCCTTTTAACCAAACAAAGGAATTTGAATCTATTCTCTTCCCTTCTCTCCCATTCCTTCTAACCAAACATATTATAAGAGAACAAAATAACGAGTAGAGCTTTATGAAATCGATTATGAACAAATTGAGATGTTACATGTCAATCAACTTTTGAGAGCTCGTATATCTACACGTGAAACTAACCATTTCAGCGTACGAGGCCAAAACCACACTAGCTAGGTGAGTTGATTAATGGTAAGGTTAATATGTTATAGTCAATGAAATTCCTAGTGACATAGTCGTAAACCCACAAGAGAGAACAGGATAATAATCCAACTGAGACCACTTTTACAAGCACATGATAAGACCAGTTAGTTGATCTTGTCATTATGTGAATCTTTCATTGCCGCATTTGAAAGGAAAGTGTATCTCTCCAAACCTTAAAATAAAAAAAAAAAATTTACTCGATGTAAATTTAAAAATTCAACTGTTGGATTACATTTTTTTATTATATCCTCGTTTGTAAAACTTTAAAAACATCCCTCAAAATCAATGATAAATGATATGTTCTTAACATTTTTACAACAAATCTTAAGTGGCAGGTTATTACTGGTTTTGGGGCAAAAAAGTAATCTTAATATTAGGTTTAAATTTGAATCAATAACAACTTATCACCTGTCATTTGTTGTAAAAATTTTGTGGACGTAGCATCTCTCGAAATCAATAGCTATATTATCAATAAAATGTTTAAATTTCAAGTTTTGTGATTTAAAATTATGCATAAAAAACAAGTTTATTGATTGAAAAGTAAATAATACTATATGTTTTGAACGAAATCTGAAATGTGTGTTAAAAACATAAAAAACATGAAATCTAACGATTAAATTTTCAAAATTTTCATCCAATAAAAAAATACATAACAAGTTTGAAAGATATCTTTCCAAACTAGATTAACGAGAAACCTTATCCCATTTGAAAGCAAGAATAGTTGGCAAATTTGAAAATTAGATGGACCGGCTAGGAGATTTAAACATTAAAAAGGTATTTACAAGAGCATATTCTTTGAGGAAGCAAATACCCAGTAGAGTCCTTTTATCAGTATCAGAGTAGATTTGAAAAGCAAGAGAAAATAGAGTAGAGAACATAGTGGTATTGAAACCTTATGTGATACTAATACCTATTGTTTGAGGTTGTAATCTCACCATGTATTCTCCCCACTTTTTACCTAATTAGAAATTAAAATAAGAAGTATAGATAGTAATTTTGCTTGAATTGTTCAGATTACATCTTTTACCTCAACAAATATACTTCATCCAAATGGATCTAGTGCTACTGAACACTAGATAATTTTAAAAGGGAGGATCAAAATGTATCTGTTCGTGGGAGGTATGATCGGCTACTTCAATGTCCAAAGTCCAATAAAGTAATAAACTGCTTAGAGTTTTATTGCCTATACAAGGAAAGTGGCTTCCTCAAGATAATATTATGTTTACTTTTCTTTTAAATATTTTTTCTCAATGTAAAGAAACTAATAGCATAATAAAATGTTGAAATTCAATTATTTTGAAATATTTTTTATAAGTATAATACGAAAAACTTTTAATTGCTTAATAACAGAATATGTTTGTTTTTAGAGTATTTTTGTTTTGTGCAGTAAAAACGAGTTTTATTAGAAACTATGTACGTACAATATATGGTGTAGTACTCGTTCTTTATTAACTATACTCACAAGCAGATTAAGTATTAAATTCTAATACGTACTGTTGGAGCATTTTAATATTAAATAATTAAAATGAATAAATGTTGTGTCATTAATGTAAAGATGTGGGAGTGAATATGGAAGATGAGGAGTTAGTGAAAATGTTTAATCCCACATTGAAAATGAGAGAGACTATTTTGTTCTTTTTAATTGTGGTGATTAATGGGCTAATATGAATTGTCTCAAATATTAGGCTAGATACGTGCGCAAGGGGGAGGTGAAGGGTGGAGGTGTCAAAAGGAAAATGAAGAGCCATTAACTCACTTAATGGACTATCCGTTTAGGCCTTTTCATTCTTCAAAAACTCCTTATCTCACCATTAATTGTGTAACTCTAGCTCATCAGAATAATATCTAACAATTAATCTTGTAACACCCACTACATCAGAAATAATGGACCTAATTAATCAGATTAATTGAGATAGTAATTTCGTGAGGCTCATTAAGCCTATAAATAGACCCATTCAGACACAATCCAAGTTACTGCAACATACACTAAAAAAAAAATACGACACTTGTTGGGCTGTTGTATCCTGTGGAAGACAAGTCAGAGACGGTCTGCACCGGTTACAAAGTTTAGCCAACTAAGGGCTTGAATCTCTTTAAAGAGAGCGAGTGCCGTGCCTCAGTCCAAATAGTATTGTGTAATCTCTTTCTTCAAATCAATAAAAATTTAGAAGTATTATTCGGTTTTTCTTTGTGTATTTTCCATTATCATTGTATTTGCACCAACAATTTTAAGGAGATTCAAAACATGGAGTCTACACAAGAGAAACCAAATGAGCCTGTTGGAGATCTTAACAAGCCCTTTCGCTTTAAGGGAGCCCACTTCAAGAGATGGAAAGGAAAGGTCCTCTTCTACTCAAGCCTTCTCAAAGTCGCCTACATCCTCACTGAGAAGAATCCGTCAAAGATTCCTACCGATGAGATGAGTGAGGAAGAATATATTCTCCATCAAGAAAAAATAGATAAGTATACAAAAGATGAATATAATTGTCGCTCTTATCTATTGAATTGTCTTGCCGATCATTTCTATGATTATTATGATACAACTTACAATTCTGCCAAAAAAATTTGGAAAGCTTTACAAAGCAAATATGATACCGAAGAGGCAGGTGCAAAGAAGTATGCTGCTAGTAGATTTTTCCGTTACCAAATGGTGGATGGAAAATCAGTGGTGGATCAAGCACAAGACTTCCAAATGATTGTAGCAGAATTGAGATCCGAAGGCATAAAAATTGGAGACAATTTGGTAGTAGCTGGCATAATTGACAAACTACCATAATCTTGGAGGGAGTTCCAAAAGACTTTGCGGCACAAACAAAAGAAGACATCCTTGGAGACTTTGATCACACGCATCCGTGTGGAGGAAGAGGCTAGAGGACAAGATGCACTCATGACACAAGAGAGCAATGGTAATTCCACCACAAAGGTAAACTTTATTTCATCCAATAATAATATGCCTAGAAATGGTAATTTGAAGCCTAAAAAGAGAGCCTTTAAAAATAATAATAGACCTTAAGGAAGGGGAAACCCGAATAAAAATTACAACAAGAACTAAGGACCCCCTTCACAAGATCAATTTAATAGATCTTGTTTTGTCTGTGGCAAGAGTGGACATATTGCTCGATTTTGCAAATTTTGGAAACGTGAATCTGTCCCGCAGGCTAACGTAACCGAAGAGCCTTTAGTGGCTATGATTACAGACATCAATATGGTGCATTATGTTCAAAGGTGGTAGGCAGATTCTAGTGCTAATAGGCACGTTTGCTATGACAAAAATTGGTTCAAATTGTACACTCCTTTTGAAGAAGAAAAAACTGTTATGCTTGGTGATTCTAGCAAAACCAAGGTTCTTGGGAGTGGTGAGGTTGAACTGAAATTCACTTCTGAACGTGTGCTAACATTGAAAGATGTACTTTACACTCTGTCCATGAGGAAGAATTTGATGTCAAGTTTTTTGCTTAACAAGGCTGGCTTCAAACAAACTATGGAATCTGATAATTATGTAATCACTAAAAATGGATTATTTGTGAGCAAGGGTTATGCTTGTAATGGAATATTTAAATTGAATGTTGAGAATAATAAAGCATCTACTAGTTCAGTTTATATTCTTTCTTCTATTAATTTTTGGCATGCTCGTTTGTGTCATATAAATAGTAGATATGTGGGAATCATGAGTAGTTTAGGATTAATTTCAAGACTGTCAAAAGATTTTGAAAAATGTGAAACGTGTAGTCAAGCTAAGATTACAAAAAGGCCTCATAAAAGTGTTGTAAGAAATACCGAATTGCTTGAGTTAATTCACTCCGATTTATGTGAGTCTGAGGGAATTTTAACTCGTGGAGGAAATAGATATATTATCACTTTCATTGATGATTTCTCAAAATATACAACTATTTATTTGTTAAAAAATAAAAGTGATACTTTTGAAAAATTTCAAGATTTTGTAAAAGAAGTTGAAAATCAATTCAGTAGAAAAATAAAAATAATAAGAAGTGATAGAGTCCATGAGTATGAATCAAGTGCATTCAACTCATTTGTTCAGTCTTTGGGAATTATCCATGAAACTACTGCACCATATTCACCTGCTTCTAATGGTGTGGCTGAAAGAAAAAATAGAACTTTAATTGAGTTAACAAATGCCATGCTAATTGAATCTGGTGCACCTTTACATTTTTTAGGTGAAGCTATTTTAACTGCATGTCATGTTTTGAATAGGGTGCCACATAAAAAGTCACACACCACACCTTTTGAGATGTGGAAAGGACATAAGCTAAATTTGGGATATTTGAGAGTATGGGGTTGTCTTGATTATGTAAGGCTTACTGACCCCAAAATGCCTAAGTTAGGTATAAGAGCTACTACATGTGCTTTTCTTGGTTATGCGTTTAATAGTGCAGCCTATAGATTTTTTGATTTTGAAAATAAAATAATTTTTGAATCTGGTGATGCAATTTTTCATGAAGAAAAATTTCCTTTTAAATTGAAAAATAGTGGGGGTGAAGAAAATATTGTATCACAACCTAGTTCTTCTACTTCACATCTACGAAATCAAGAAAATCTTGAAATGGAACCTAGAAGAAGTAAAAGAGCTAGAGTTGAAAAAGATTTTGGTCTTGATTATTATGTTTTTAACATTGAGGAAAATCCCCAAAATTTAAAAGAGGCTTTAACATCACCTGATGCTATATTTTGGAAAGAGGCTGTAAATGATGAGATGGAGTCTCTAATTTCTAATAAAACTTGGAAATCAGTAGATCTTTCACCGGGTTGTAAGACCATAGGTTGTAAATGGGTCCTTAGAAAGAAGTTAAAACCGGATGGATCAGTAGATAAGTTTAAAGCTAGACTTGTTGCAAAAGGCTTTAAACAAAAAGCTTATCTTGATTTCTTTGATACATTTTTTCTGGTAACAAGAATTACATCTATTAGATTGTTAATTGCTATTGCTGCAATCTTTGATTTGAAAATTCATCAAATGGATGTAAAAACTGCTTTTCTAAATGGGGACCTAGAGGAAGAGATTTATATGTATCAACTCGAAAGCTTTGTAGAGCCTGGACAAGAAAGCAAGGTATGTAAGCTAACTAAATCCCTATATGGCTTAAAACAAGCACCTAAGCAGTGGCATGAAAAGTTTGATTCCTGTATGATTGAGAATGGTTATAAATCAAATGAATGTGATAAATGTATTTATTCTAAATCATGGAATAATTTACATGTTATTATTAGCCTCTATGTGGATGATATGTTGATTTTTGGCTCAAATACGCATGTTATAAATGAGACAAAAAATATGCTTAAAAGCCATTTTGATATGAAAGATCTTGGTGAGGCTAATTTTATTTTGGGCATGAAAATTACAGGAGCATGTGATGGAATATTTCTCGATCAATCACATTATGTTGAGAATATATTGAGAAAATATAATTTTCATGATCACAAAAGTGTAGCTACTCCTTTTGATTCTAGTATTCATTTATTTCCTGTGAATAATGATGATGAGATTTTTAATCAAAAGGATTATGCTAGTATCATTGGTAGTTTGCGTTATGTTACTGATTGTACTAGACCTGACATTGCATATGCAATAGGAGTGCTAAGCAGATTTACTAGTAAGCCTAGTAGAGATCATTGGCTAGCTATTGAGCGAGTCATGAGATATTTAATTGGTACCAAAAGCTATGGCTTATTTTATAAAAAATACCCTGTTGTGATTGAAGGTTTTAGTGATACCGATTGGAATACTTTGTCAGGTGATTCTCTCACTACCATTGGTTATATTTTTACCTTAGGTAGTGGTGCTATTTGTTGGAAATCTAAAAAGCAAACAATAATTGCTAATTCAACAATGGAAGCTGAATTAATAGCATTAGCTTCAGCTAGTGAAGACGCAAATTGGCTTAGAGACTTGTTATATAAAATTCCACTTTGGGAAAAGCCAATTCCACCTATATTAATTCATTGTGATAGCACTGTCACAATTGGTAGAGTTAAAAACCGTTATTACAATGGTAAATCCAGACCTATAAGAAGAAAGCACAGTACCGTGCGATCTTATTTGAGTAGTGGCATCATAACTGTGGATTATATTAAATCTAATGATAATCTTACAGATCCATTTACCAAGGCCTTGGCAAAAGATAGAGTCTGGAATACATTGAGGAGGATGGGACTAAAGTCCATAGAATGATGAGCCATGTATGAGGATACCCAACCCAAGGATCAGAGATCCTGAGAATTGGGTTCAATGGGAAAAATGAATCATATGATGGTCGTAAGAAATGCACAATTTTTATTATTATTATTTATTTTGTAAATAATTTTTTAATTGTTCATCCCTATGATGTAAGTGCATTTATCCTGTAATGTGGAGAGGTTGAGTAAAAAAATCTTAATGAAATTTTGTAGCTCGTATGAGTGGGGTGTCAGAATTACAAGAGCACCCTTGACAAAATTTCACCTATGTGAGTGTGGGGGTGGGGCCGCTTCCTATGAGATTTGGACTTAATCTCAAATACATTTATGAAATCGGGATCAGCACATGGCCGTAAAGTGCTAGCTATAAAAGCTCATGTTAACACCTGGATTGTTATGTGTAAGCAGTGACGCTTAGGCCTTGTTTGGATCCTTTTTTTTTGCTCACTCAATTTCCATCACTCAATTTTCATCACTCATCACTCTTCACTCATCACTTATCACTCATCACTCATCACTTAAAAATACTATACCCGTTTGGCACCATCACTCAGTTATCATCACTCATATTTTTCACACTATTTGTGGGTCCCATTTCTGTCAATCTGTGCAGCTTTTTTTTTTTCTTTTTTTTTTTCATTAGCCAGATCACCCAACCCAGTGAAGGAAAAAAAAATTCTGTTAACGTGAAGACCGAACCTAGAAAAAAGGAAAAAAAATAATAATAATAACGTTAAGACCGAACCCAAAAAAAAAAAAAAACAACAACAACAACAACAACAACGTTAAGACCGAACCCAGAAAAAAAAAAAAAAAAAAGGGTTAACGTTAAGACCAAACCCAAGGAAAAAAAAAAAAGAACGTTAAGACCGAATCCAGAAAAAAAAAATTAAAAAAAAAAAAAAAAAAAAAGTCAGCTGGTCAAAAGTTGCGGCTGTGGATCCCCCAATGTGTGTTTAATTACAAAAATGCCATTGAATTATGAGTTATGGAAACTGAAAACAACCAAAATGTGTTTTCAGTTTCCATAACTCATAACTCAAAAATCAGATAATTGAGTGATGGAAACAGAGTTATGGAAATTGAGTTATGGAGCTCCTAAACAAAGTTCCTGCTATGGGTCCCACCATTTTTGAGTTATGAGTTATGAGTTATGGAAACAGAGTTATGAGTTATGAAAACTGATGATCCAAACACCCCCTTAATTTCCCTAAAGCAGTCCTAGTTCAAGTTGGAGACCACTATGACCCTGGAGTTGAGATCGCTGTTTTACTAAGTGAAGGTTCAATGCAGAGCACACCTTCATGATGCATAGTAACCTATCTTTGCCTGGTAATCTCTCTTTAACTAAAAAAATTTAATATTAAAATGAGTGGGGGATTGTTGGAGCATTTTAATATTAAATAATTAAAATGAATAAATGTTGTGTCATAAATATAAAGATGTGGGAGTGAATATGGAAGATGAGGAGTTAGTGAAAATGTTTAATCCCACATTGAAAAGGAGAAAGACTATTTTGTTCTTTTTAATTGTGGTGATTAATGGGTTAACATGAATTGTCTCAAATATTGGGTCAAATACGTGCGCAAGGGGGAGGTGAAGGGTGGAGATGTCAAAAATGGAAATAAATCAACCCCTTGCCCCTTGGATTCTCCTACTTGACAGCCAATTCAGAGCATTTACCATATCCGTTGGTGAGTAAATGGCCCGAATTAATATTCCATTTTTATTATGGAAAATGAAGAGCCATTAACTCACTTAATGGACTATCCGTTTGGGCCTTTTCATTCTTCAAAAACTTCTTATCTCACCATTAATTGTGTAACTCCAGCTCATCAAAATAATATCTAACAATTAATCTTGTAATACCCACTACATCAGAAATAATGGATCTAATTATTCAGATTAATTGGGGTAGTAATTTCGTGAGGCCCATTAAGCCTATAAATAGACCCATTCAGACACAATCCAAGTTACTGCAACATACACTAAAAAAAAAAAAAAAAATAGAGAGATTCTTGGCAAGGAATGGTGTTCTTTCTGGTGGAGCTTTGGGCTTGAACACTTTGTGCAGAAGTTGTTCTAGCCATACGACACTTGTTGGACTGTTGTATCCTGCAGGAAACAAGTCAGAGACGGTCTGCACAGGTTACAAAGTTTAGCCAACCAAGGGCTTGAATCTCCTTAAAGAGAGTGAGTGTCGTGCCTTAGTCCAAATAGTGTTGTGTAATCTCTTTCTTCAAATCAATAAAAATTTAGAAATATTATTCGGTTTTTCTTTGTGTATTTTCCATTATCATTGTATTTGCACCAACACTTACAAATTCAAAAAAAAAAAAGTACTATTTACTAATAATTTCGTAATATTCAACTCTCAATATTCTTCAAATAAAAATTTTTAAACCAAAAAAAAAATCACATAAGGGAAGTATATAAATAAATATATGCATATATATATATATATATATTTTTTTTTTTTTTTTCAAGGCAAAAATACCATTTTCGTTACTATATTTTGGGCCTACTTTCAATTTGGTCCCTAAAGTTTCTCAACATTTGATTTAGTCCTTAGATTTTTAAATTTGCAATCAATTTAATTACTGTCATCATCTCACTTACAAAGAGGGATGAAACATACACGGAGTATATGATATATTTTCTCACGAACTACGCTACTAACTAGCTCACTTAATATTAAAAGAATACTTGTGATGTTGACTTGTCTAAATTTTAGTGGCCATATCTAAATTTTAGTGGTCATACATTAGATAGGGGAAAAAACACACCAACATTTAAAAATATTTTCATTTTTCTTTTTTCAATTTTTTGTAGATATGTTATATTTACAACATTTTCACAATACTTTCATAACAAATCATACATGATTAGTTGTTATTGGTTATAATTTTAATCTACCACTTAAATGAATTTTTTGTCTCACCAATAACAACTCGTAACAACCTGTCACTTAGAATTTGTTGCGAAAATATTGTGGATATAACATTTTTTTTTTTCATTTTTTAAATTTCTTATAGCTTCTTGGTAATCAAAAAGACACCTAGATCAACTAATATGCCCGCATCCAAACCTAGATCTACCACCACCAAACCCATATCAACCAATATAAAAGAAGATTGGAGATTCACAATTTAGAAAGAGACAAATAAACAAACAATGGAAAACATGGAAGCATGACACCATAATGAAGAGCAAATCGAACCCCCTAAAACCTTGTTTTCCTCTACCAGAAACCATAGACTCCTTCCTACTACCACCAAAACCAACCACCACCTCCTCCTCGGTCCAAAACCCTAATCCTAGATCAAAAACCCCTCCAACAAATTTTCCCTAAAATACCCTCGATGACAATTCATCTTTTCCATCAATATCCCCAAAATTTTACTCCTAAAAAACGGCTTGACCAACAACACCCACAATGGCACTAGCACCACCAACAAGGACTACTCTATGGTGGAAAAGAAACCACTGGTCACCATAGTTGTAGCCACAACCAATGGGACCTATAGCCTGATTCTAACAATAATAACAACATCGTAAAATAGAACAAAATGCAAAAGTAAAGATCCCTTATTTTCCATAAAACATAATCTTGTGACCTTGAATAATATGAAAACAGAGCAATCTTTTTGAAACCCCATATGAGTTCTTTTGCACGAAACAAAAACCCACTTAATGAAAAAAGCATGGTTCAAGGGAAAGGGGCAGGACCTAAATGGTGAAATTGAAAAAAGAAGTCATTGGTCTTTCTTTCATAGTTTGTTCAAAGCAAAAAATAGAGGATTAATTGTTTTCATGAGATAATGATAGAAACTAAATTTACTGTAATTTAAAAAATATAAGGTCTAAATTGAATTCTGAGAAAATTTGGGGACCAAAATGAAAGTAGATCCAAAATATTGAGACAAAAAAGGTGAAGGAAAAAAAAATTAAAAGGAAAAAAAAAAAAAAAAAAAAAAGAAAAAGAGAAAGAGGCCTCGCAATAATGTTTCTAAATAAAAATATAATTTGTTTCCTATTAGTTGATTGATTAATTCAACAAAAGTTTTATTTTATTTTAAGAATCAACAAATGTATTTTTAGTAACAAATTTGCAAGGTCACTTGTTGGCGCAAGAAGACTATCTAATAATCCATACCCATAATCTTAAAATATTCAACTTATTAGGTTACATAGGTGCAATCATATCAACACTAATACACCAGATACCATCAAAACTTATTAGGTTACATCAATGTCACTAGATTTCGATGTACATGTCAAAATCCATATTAATGATTAATCATAACTTGAGCAACAAGCTTTTCTTTTTCACCTTTTTGAAGTGAGCAACAGGCTTAAGTTAAAGCACTATATATAGGAACCACTAAGCTTAGTTCTTGAGCCACCAGATCCAGGCTGTAGTTATGTCAATATTGCGTCTAGGGCCAAAAGACATGGTAAGGGAGAACGAGACAAATTGAACTTAGGCTATGTTTGTTTCAGCTGAAAATAGATTCGGGAAAATATTTTACACCCTGCCGTGTGTTTGGTTGCGCATGGAAAATTTGGTCAAAAGGAAAACATTTACGTTGACCATAAAAAACATCCATTAGACCCGGAAAACAATTGCAGGAGTTATTTTACCTTCAAAGCATTTCCGAAATTCTTCACTCCACATGGTCCGACTCGCCAAGCTGTTCAACACGCACGTACGCACCAACGAGAGGGAGATAGAGCTCCACCCCATACGCCGACGTCGGTCTAAGGTCCACCCACACTCCAACAAGCAGCGCCGCAATTTTCCCCTCCGCGTCGGTGATTTTTCTCCCCTTTCTTGTCTTCTCTAGCTCAACCTCACCTCCACCCACTTCAAGCTCCAAATGTACCCGATCCACCAAGGTAAAACTCTCCCTCACGCCGACAAAACCCATTTCACCCTAACATCTTTGATCCATCGCTCCCACGTCACCAGCGAAACATTTCTCTCACACCCACCCTCTACAATACCTAATCCACATCCCTTCAAACCCATCTCCATTTTCTTCTCTTCTCTCACCCAACCTCACCTCTAAGATCACGCCCCTGAGATCGCACCCTAGCACCGTCGAGATTGCACCACCAAGGTCATTTCCCATGACCCACCCATGACCGATCTCTCTATTTCTCGATCTACCTATCTCTTCCCCTCAATTTTTGATCTCTTTCTCTTCCTCCCTCTCTCAGTTTGACCGAATTGTTTGAGTTTAACGAATGGTTGTGTTTTGATTTTTGTTTTTTTAAGTTTATATATTGAAATTTCTATTATAAAATTTGTTTGGAAGTTGAGAAAATGGCTAAGAAATTGTGAGAAATTAGTAGGAAAATAGCATTTTCAGAATGCAACCAAACACCTGAAAACATTTTCTAAAACAATTTTCATAATGCAGCCAAACATTTGAAAATATTTTCTTTTTCCAAAAACATTTTCACTTGAAAATATTTTACAATTGGAAAATATTTTACATTGAAACAAACGCAGCCTTAGAAAGAGCACACTCCTTTTTTTATTTTTTTATAAAAATGACAAAAAAGTTCACTGAAGTCTGAATCATCAACTTTAAAAATGAGAAAATAAATCGGTAAATCATCCTTCACCGTTGCCGCCATTTTTAGCTTAACAATGACCTGCATAAACCCGTATGCGTCAATCAGCAAGTAAGAATATTGTTAAGTTTAAATTGCAATTTACACCCTTCATCCAAAAAAAAAAATTGCAATTTACACCATTGTTTTTATTTTGTCCATTAAAGTTTCAAAATTTGGATTTGTAGCTCTAATGTTACATATTGTTTGAATTTAAATTAAAGCAACATAATTTTACGGATCCAAAATTTGAAACTTTAGGGGATAAAATCAAAATTTCTTCAAACTATAAGTGTATAAATTGCAATTTAGTCAAAATAGTAACTAACATGGCTTTAATAGGGTTTAGAACAAACAACATAGTTTGCAATATTTTGAGCTTAGTTAATACTTAATACTTAAGGGACACTCCATCACACGGTGCATTAGCGGATGGATTTAAATTCAAACGTTAAGTAATGTTAGGGTCATGTATCCAATTCTTGAAACTTTAGGGGAAAAAAATCAAAATTACCCAAATTTTAAGGATGCAAATTGTAATTTGGTCCCATACTTATTAAAAATTCATACTGACTTGGTTAGTACCGGTAACTCAGTGAACCTTTATATTTTATCTAAGCTAGTCCAATTATTTAATTGGGTAATTAAATTGATAAAATCCAGTAAAACCAACAAACTTTTTTATTAGTACTACTTATGCAACTCTGATGAGTTGTTTTCACCCAACCATTTTTGTAATTATGAACAAAATTACATCTATAGGTCTATTACAAATACCATATTCTAAATGAGAAGCCAAATGAAAAAAAGAAGATTATTTAATGAGTTTGATGTAAGACTTTTCAATGAAATTAAATTTTTAAGTTTTAGATACGCTTGTAATACACGGGATTGAAGCAGCTTAAACTTGAGCTTTAAGCTATAGTTCGGAAAACAAAATAATACTAACTTACCTTATATAAGGGGAGGTTGGAATTCAAAGATTATGTAAGGAATCTTATTGTCAAAAATAAAAAAGACAAACATAAATGCATACCATTGGAATTTGTTACGTAAGTGCTTTAGGGAGCGTCGTACTCCATCTTTCTTATCAACTTTCAACTTTCAATTTTTGCTCAATCTTGTCAACTTTCAATTTTAACTTTAAGTTTTTATCTGTTTAATTTTCACAGCTATGAAAAGAAAAAGGTTTGAAAAAGAAAGAAAACAGACAAACAACAGTCACAAGAGTATTACATTGGTGACATCAAGGGCGGTGCTAGGGTTTTTTGTTTGGATGAGCCAAATTTTGCTACTAATATATTAGTCTCGAGTTAAGATAAACCATCACACACATGCGTAAACGTATATACACAAATATAAACATTAATATTTTTTTGATACTAAAGTAGGTCATAATTTATAAATATATAGTATATAAAATTAACAACTTTCACACACACACACACACACACACACACATATATTCACAAAATAATTTTTTAGGGGAACTTATCATTTTTTAAACTCCAATATTATACAAAAGTTATTTAGTTTGATATTAAACATGTAAAAAAAAAAACGAATTAAAGAAAACAAAAACTATTTGTCTCAATAACTACTAGACCAATTGACAAATTCTATTGGCTTTTATGAGCATCATTGGATTAACTCAAACAATTGGTAGGGGCAACTTCTATTTTTGTAGCTAAATATTTAAAGTTTTTAATACTTAATCATAATATAAAAAATTTTGGGGGACGAAGGGGGGGGGGGGGAAGCTTGCTATAGCTTCGCCCCTCGGTGACATTCAAATCAAAACGAGACACGTTAACCGTATTATTATTTTTTTTTTTTTCATGACATATACAAAAAGTGATTCACAATGTTGCATCAATCTTGTATCTTTGACGTGATGAGATGCTACTAGAATTCCACTTTTTAAACTACTAGTTCCCTCTTTAAAATTGATTAGATTATTGTCAGTATTTTTTTAAGGTAAGATTACTGTCGTATATTACTTAGAAATGCTTTAATATAATTTCCGGTCAGTAAGAGATTTCTAGTAATGTTATTTAAGTGTTATAGAAATATGCATGGATGAAAAAATATTATGAGGATACATATTGTAATGTTTAAACAACAAAAACTGTTGTTTAAACAACAGTACTAAACGGGCCCTAAATTACAATTTCAACCGCTTGTAGTTTGGCAGAAGACCCAGGAGTGTATTTAATTTAAATTAATATTTACTCCACCTAACAACTTTTTATTGGATTTAAATATTGGAAATCAGGCTGTTGGATAGTTGGATTACATGTTCACTATTTTTACTCTATCGTGTTTTGTCAAAAAAAAAAAAGAAACAAGTATGTCGAATGTCGTGCTAATCAAACATTGTTTACTATTTTATCCATTAATCCATCCTTTATACTTAGTTTTAAAAACTTTAAATTTTAATATTTTTTAAATGACATAGTTATTTATTTTTTATCATTTTGCAATTTTGAAAGTATAGAGAGTAAAGAAAAAAATGTAATCCAATGGTAGATTTGTCAAAATTCGCATCTAATAAAAAAATATTTAATGATATAATATAGCTTAAATTTATAGCATGTGTGAGTTGAACAAAATTAAATATGTAAAGAGTTCGTTTGTTAAAATACTAGAAATACCAGTGTGCTTGAAATTTGGTTTTGGAAGAATCATGTATGTGTGTATACATGCCACATGGAATCCCAATGTTTAAACATTTGGATTCCAATTATTTAATTTTTGCATCTCTCCGTGTGGCTTCCAAATGTATGTGTGTTTGGATGACATGATTTGAGCATTTGGATTTGGATTTGGATTTGGATTTGGATGACTAAAATCTAAATAACTTGTTTGGAAAGTTTAAAAAAGGTCAAGAATTTGGGTTTGACAAATCCATTAGAGATTTTAAACCTTTAAAATGATTAGATTTGAAATAACTCCTAAAATCTATGGATTTGAAATCCCTTAATTTGAAATTTATTAATTTCAAATCTAAATCCAAATCCAAATCAAAGTTCCCAAACGCAACCTACATTAATTTTAGAATGTTGTGATTTTTATTTTTATTTTTATTTTTGAATTTTTGTTGTATTCCAAACTTTATTAATTTGGGTTTGGCTTACCTCCCGTACTTTTTAAAAAGGAATTTCATTTTGTTTTAATGAGAGACTGTCATATCACCTACTAACTTGATAAAAGGTGAAAAACTATTTGCCATTGTATATTTAAAACAAAATTTTCTCACCTCTCTCTCTCTTAAAAAAAGCATGGAGTGATATCATCATCATCATCATTAATAACTTGCTAAAACTCTAGAATTTTAATTCTAGAAATTATTACTACTACACAAATTTAAAGATTTGACACTTTTTTCTTTGTGTGTTTAAACATAGATATTTTTTTTCTAAATAAAGTCACTGCATATTTGATTTCAGGTTGTTCAATGCCTTATTTAAGAGTCTGTTTGGTTGGAAGAGTGGAAAAGTTACAGGATAGAAAATAGTGGGAGGATGGACAAGTGGGAGGATAGAAAATATTTTATTTTCTCTCCTATCTGTTTGGTTAGGAATGGAAAAGTGAAGGAATGGAAAATATGAGTTTGAATAAATTTACTCATATACCCTTGTTAAAGAATGATGCTCAATTAAAACAAAAAAATGACAAATAACCACAAAAAAAGAGCAATCGCCCAAATTTATTAAAAAAATAAAAGTCATGTCCCCAAAAAAAATCATGTTTAGTTTAAAAAAGAAAATAAAAACAACTATCACACCCATGCCCTAAAAAATAAAAAAAATAAAAAAAAAAAAGGAAAGAAAAGGCAATGTTACTACCAGAAGAGGAATAAGGAAAAAAAAAAAAAAAAGAAAGAAGGAAGGCATGCCCAAGCCTTAAAAAAAAAAAAAAAAAAAAGAGGCAATGTTGCTGCCCAGAAGAAGAAGAAAAAAGGCAGGCCTAGAAAATCAAAAGAAAAAAGAAAAAGAAAAAAAGAAGAGGCAATGTTGCCAAAAAAAAAACATAAGTCAAAGCAATATTATTGAGAAGAAAAAAGAATAAAGGCAACATGAAGAAGTATGTTTGCACATGTACTGTGCATTTTTGTCAATCAAGAAAAAATTCATTCTCAATCAGTTTTCTCTCCATTTTGGAGAAAAAACAATTTGGTAGGCCAGAGGAGAAAACACCTGAGAAACTGTGAGTTAAGATAATGGGTTAGGGAATTTAAAGGTTATTTTGTATGTGGGTTTATTATCTAAAGATGTTGTTTCTTTATGAAATTTATTTATTAATTGATTAAGTTTCCTTATAATTAGAACCTAAACAACATGTTGCTGTGAGAATTCTCTGTTTTGTTGCTTGGTATGATAGAAGCTTCATAAATGCATAATTGAGTCTATGGATTTTACTGCTTTAGCGAAATAATGGATTCTCTTGGTCATTTTATATGTGTATATATATATATATATGTATATATATGTATGTCTGTATGTATTTATATGTGTTGCTGTGGGAACCTCTTTAGATGGGAATTAAGATTTTCTTGAGTTTGAGAGTTAGGTTATGATTCATGTATAAATTTAAATACTTGGGAAGATTTATCAGTAATAAGTTTTGGTCTTTCATTTAGGTGACGAGAATGAGAACATGAACACTTGAGCTCCTCTTATTTAAATCTCTTGCGTCTTCTACTTTCAAATGAGGGATATATGACATGTACGTTTGATAAGTATAAGGATTGTTTAGAAAATTTATTATGCATTAAAACCTTTTGATAAAAGATATTACATATAATTATGATTTAAGTAAAGATATATGTTCATGAATTGTTGAATCTTATATATATGATAATTTTAGCATATTGATGCTATTACTTATATCACGAACATAATATTTAAGAATGAAGTGGATATATTATTGTTATGAAATTTGTATGTAAAAGTATAATTATCAGAAAAATATAGTTTTTGGGTTATTTCATTGTTATGATTTGAACTCAGCTAGTAGGAGTTATAGTACTGACATTTCCATAAAAATTTTGATTGACCATCAAAAGTGGTGAGGACTTTACTGTACTCACCCTTTTTGGAAAATACCACTTATGGAGGATGCCAACCAACCCCCGTGGTTAATGATTTGATTACACCGAAAGGGATGTGATGTTTTCTGATATGATCCTAGGATTTCCTAACATTGTGGGGAATGTTGGATGCTTGGCACAATGTACTAGAAGCCTCCCAAAAGTTGTGACAAACTTACAATTGGACTAACTAATATATATTATGAATGAGCTCTTAAGCAATTTTGAATTTATATGAAAAGTTTGATGATAAGAAAGGTATGTTGAATGTATTATAAGAGCACCACAGTAGATGTGGGAAATGTGGCAAATGGCAAAATTTGGCACATTTACCACACCAAACCTCAAAAATTTGCTTTTATCAGATGATGCAAATCCCATAAATTATCCCACATGTGAACAGTACCGTTGCATATTTGCAACGGTACGGACGAAAATGGCAAAATCAAAAAATAGTTTTTTATTCATTCTCTCTCATCCCACTCCATCACGTCTCCGGATTCTTCTCTCTCTCCTCCCTCTCTGTCTAATCGCTCTCTCTCTAGTGAAGGATGGGTTTCGACGTAGGTATATTCTGGCATGGGTCCGGCATAGGCCAGGTGACGGTGTGGGTCGTGGGTATGGCGGCATGGTGGGTCGCGGTGAGGTGGGTCGTTGCGAGGTGGGTCGCGGCAACCTGGGTCGGGGCGAGGTGGGTCGCGGCTAGGTGGGTCATTGCGAGGTGGGTCGCAGCAACCTGGGTCGTGGCGAGGTGGGTCACAGCAAGGTGGGTCATGGACTCACGGCGGAGGTGAGTGGGTTTTGATGGGTTTGTGGGTTTGTGGTTTCTTGGTCGCTGGATCAGTGATAGTTTGGATTGGTGCTGAATCGGTGTTGAATGGGTGCTGATTGGTGCTGAATCGGTGCTGATCGGTGATGGTTTGGATCGGTGATGGCATTTGGGTGGTGGTTGTGCTTGGTGATTGGCATTTGCTAGTTTTTTTTTTTTTCCTGTTTTGTTGGTGGTTGCTGCCTTGCTGGGGTGTGTGGTGGTGGTGGGGTGGTGGTAGTTGCTACCTTGCTGGGCATGCGTGGTGGCGAAGTGGTGGTTGTGCCGGTGATGGCTGGTCGGTGTTGTTGCGGCAGGGAGTAAATAATATATTATTTTAATGTATAGTAAATATTATTTTAATGTATAGAATTAGAGGATAGAACATCTGATAAATAGAATGTTGTAAAATGATGTAGTAAAATAATAAAGTAGGGTTTTGGTGTTGTAAAATGGCATTTTTTTTTGCAACAGCTGCTACGGATGCTCTAAGTCTAATGGAAAGCTTATGATAAAATGTTTTATAATCTATTTGAAGATTAGGTTACTAGATTATGTTAAAGTTCATTATTAGATCCTTTTATTATTATATGGAAGGAAAATGATGTATTTTCATCTGAAAATTCATAAGTTATTTTAGGGTGAGTTTGGTTTGGCTTTTTGAAACTGGGTTTTTTGAAAAAGTAGAGTTTTCAAAAAGTGCAGTATGAAAAAGTGCTTTTTGAAAAAGCTGATTGTTTGGTAAAAGCAATTAAAAGTACTTTTTGAAAAAGCTGAGTATTTGATTAGTACTTATAAAAGTGGTGGTTTGAGTGGTAAATTACCAAAAAGGACAAATTATATATAGAGTTTTTTTCATACTTAAATCAATATTGTAAAATTATTTTTTTTCACTAATATTAGCCAATAATAACCTACCACTTAAAATTTATTGTGAAAATATTGTGATAATTGATAGTGATTTTAATTTGAACGTATTATTACAATTATTTTTTTCTCACAAATATTAGCTAATAATAACTTACCACTTAAGATTTATTGGAAAAGTATTGTGAAAATTTTGTAATAAAAATTGATACTGATTTTAATTTGAACGTACTCTTAAAATTTATTTTTTCTCTTTCTAAAAAATTATTTTTTTTCTTACTAATATTAACTAATAATAACCTACCACTTAAAATTTATTGTCAAAATATTATGATAACATTTTTTCCCTTTTTTTTTTCCCTCTTTTTTTATCCTCCACGTACCGTATTTATTTCTTTTTTTTTTCCCCCTCTCTTTTTTCTCCTCCACACACGCACTCTCCCTCTTTTCTTTTTATCCTTGTTTCCTCTTTTTCTACCTACCACTCCTCCAAACTCCAGAAGGACCAGAGAGCCTTCTTCCTCTATTTTTTTTTTTTCTCCTTCTCCTCCAAACTCCAGAACGTTCCTTCTTCCTTTTTTTTTTCCCCCTCTCCTCCAAACTCCAAAACGTTCCTTCTTCCTTTTTTTTTCCTCCCTCTCTTCCAAAATCCAGAACGTTCCTTCTTCCTTTTCTTTTTTTTTTCTCCGCAAGAAGTCATTCGTCCACAGAGCTACCGGAAGATCTCATCCCTTTTCAGACTCCATTTGAAAGGTTTTGCTATATTTTGATGTTTTTTTGTTTTGCATTTTGAGGAATCCTAATTTGCAAGGGATTGATTTTTTTTTTTTCCCTTAGCTAATTTGGGAATTTGTTATAGATTTTTTTGTGTTTGGATTTGGAAATTTTTTATTATTTTTCTTTTCCTTAACTGATTTGGGAATTTGTTATAAATTTTGTTGTGCTTGGATTTGGAAATTTGCTATTGAGAGAGAGAGAGGCAGCGAGATGAGAGGCAGAGAGCGCAGAGAGATGAGAGGCCTTCAGTCCGCGTGAGGAAGAAAAGAGGAGAGGGTAAGGGTATTGGGGATTTGGGAAAGCAAGGCTAATTCGGTAAAATTACTGTAGACCAGCGGATAGATGGGAAAGTGCTGAGCGCGTTTTCAATTTTTGGTCCTTTCTCACCCATAAAATTTATGGGCTTTTTGTTCCTTCCTGAAAACGTAGCTTTTGGACCAAAAGCCAGCTTTATGCCTTACCAAACGCACCAACTATTTTTTTTTTCCTAGAACACGCATAAGTGGTCTCAAAAGTGGAAACAAACACACACTTAATAATGGTATGAATACTATTGAAGACTATTTATCAAAGTTGGCATATCCATAAAATATTTGATTTATATGCATTCTTATTAAATGCTCATAGAACTTAAAACCTTACTAGGCTTCGCAGCTCACCCTACTATATTTCAGTGCACATGTTATTTCCTGGAGACAGCGAGAGTATTATAGATGGCAAGGATCTATGGTTCTCGTCTGTATAGTTATTTTGTTATATAGAAGTTTATTTCTTTTGTTGTATAGGATGAATTAAGATGTACTTGATCCTTTTGAGCACAAATATATTTCGGAACCTTAGTTTGTTTTGAACCCCAATTATATATGTTTGGGTTAGGTTTGTAAATAAGAGTTTTGCTAAACATTTAGTTATGTAATATTTACACAACTACCTTAAGTTTCAGCCAATTTGTAATCTTGCAAAGTTCGAAAGTAATGAAGTTTCAAAGTTTTACAAATTTTGTATATTATGGCTTTTATGTAATGAAATTAAAAGGAATATGAGGAATGATTTTTGATAAGCACCTTCAGTTGTAGTTGGTTCGTGTTAGTATTGAGTTAAACTTGATATTAACATGCCGGTCATGACTCGTGACATATATTGTTGCATTAGTGATGCACTAGGTGCTCACTCAATTGTGGAGACTTTGATTTATGGTCTTACGCTATCGAAAGTGAAATTGACTCAAAGCTTTTCATGTAAGTTAGATACCTTTGCTTGTGGGATAATTCTGCTTAGCAACGAACATAATATCACACAGCATAGGATGTAAATTGTCAAAAAAAGCAATACTGATATGGTCTTCCACTGATTGGTAAAGAATTAACAAACACAGTGACCTTACGATGATTCCTAACAGCACCATTAGTCTTGGACTGATTATATTCACCAAATACTCTAACATTAAAATCATATTCTCCCCCAAGTCTTTGAACCATAATATGGTAACAATGGAGTTCTCTCCAAAGTTCAACTTTCATTATATATCGTTAGCAAAATAGGGCACTAAATTTGTTGCTCTAGACGCAGTCATCATGATGACTGTAGTGTACAATGATGTCCATGCCCTGAAATGAAAACAACTAAAGAATCTGGCCATGTGAGAGTGGTAGGGGTATGTAGAATTTAGGATGATTTGCTTTGCAAATTGGTTAATTACGTAAAATTCTCTTATAATCTCCCAAATGGCTAGCATGTCAAGTAAAGCTTTTTTTTTTTTAGCAACGAACACAATATCATACATCATAGGAAGTAAATCGCAAAAAAAAACAATACTAATATGGTCTTCCATTGATAGGTAAAGAAATAACAAACATAGTGACCTTACGATGATCCCTAACAACACCATCAGTCTTTGACTGATTCATACTCTAACATTAAAATCGTATTCTTCCCCAATATTTGAACCATAACAAGGTAACAATGGAGTTCTCTCCAAAGTTCAACTTTGATTGTATATCATTAGCAAAATGGGGCATTAAGTTGCTCTAGACACGGTCATCATGATGACTACAGTGTACAATGATGTTCATGCCCTGAAATGAAAACAACTAAAGAATCTGGTCATGTGAGAGTGGTAGGGGTATGTAGGGGTTAGGATGATCTGCTTTGTAAAATGGTTAATTATGTAAAATTCTCTTATAATCTCCCAAATGGCTTGCACATCAAGTAAAGCTTTTTTTTTTTTCATTAAAAGAAAAGACAAACATGTGATTCTTAGTCAACAATTGAAATGAATAATTTATGATTACTTTTAATTTGAAAATGGGGTGGTGGGATGGAGGATCATAGGGTCAAACTCCACGGGAAGCATTATAGGGTAGATTAGGTGGATTAGGATTTCTAACTCAACTTAAAAAAAAAAAAAAAAAAATTGTAAATGATTACAAGATAATTGTATGTGTTTTCTTCAAATAATGAAGAGCTAATTTTGGAACACCTTTACAAATACATGCACAAACAAATGTTTATTGATATGTGTAAGAGCACAAATGGTACAGGACCTATGTTGCACTTACGGAACCTGCCCAATGAGCCCAAAAACAATGAATTTATAGAGAGTGGGCTTCCAATTTAGGTTTGTAGACGTTGGATAACATAAAAGCTAAGTAAAATCACAGAATACATGCATACTCCTTGTACGTGGATAAATCATTATCTCATATATTGATGCTGAAGACAATCTTTGGTATTTTCCTTACAATTTCTCTTTTGTGTGTATGTGTTCTCCTCCTCCCTTTCTTTCTTCTTCCTTTGCCTTTTATAGACCTGCATCTTTCTCCTCTTCTCTTACACGTGTAGGTAATATGCTTCTTTTAGATATTTGTCCCATCACCCCATTCCACTAAAGTCTTTGGCGGTAGGTCTAAGACTGAACTCCCATACTCAGGCGTCACTTCCTCATTAATGCGGTCAGAGAGGTAGGTATGGAGCCTTTAATACGATAGTAGTAGCTTTATCTTTGATACCTTTCTGGTCACTCCTTTTTTTATCCCCTATCCTTGCTTTCCCAACCCTCGTGTCTCAGGTCCTCAGTACTAATACCCCTAAACCACCAGGTCACTCTTCTCGTCCTCGGCAGCATGTGGCCGAGGACGTTGCCATCCTCGGATGTCAAGCTGGGGATGTTCTGCTCATGTATGGCTTCTTCTTTCTTTCCCGTTGCTTCTCATGCACATCTTTTTGCGTCCTCGGATTGTACGCATTATTGGTTTGGGCTTTCAATCCCGCGAGAGCTTTTGGATCGGCCCAATACATATTTTGGGCCCACTGGGCCCACAATAGCCCCTCGAGATCCTCATTTCTACTTTTATGGAAGGAATGAGGATTTCGATACACGCCCTTTG
The DNA here is from genome assembly GCA_032878915.1 of Castanopsis chinensis. Lineage (NCBI taxonomy): Eukaryota > Viridiplantae > Streptophyta > Magnoliopsida > Fagales > Fagaceae > Castanopsis > Castanopsis chinensis. The sequence goes on along the minus strand of JAVQMG010000115.1, from coordinate 3,760,310 downwards.
GACAATCCACTTCTGACGTTTCGGTCTGCAGAACACGCTTCAATTAAGTGTTGGCGGCTCCCTGTTCCCCACGTCCAACCGTACGATGTCCATCTAACGGATGGGCGCTGCGTAGGGATGTAGGCGGGAGATTGCCTGCTTTACGACTTTCAATGGTATAAGTATTGCCAGTTTAAGCGCTGTTTGTTTATTTCAGAACTCACACAACGAATTTAGCCATCCTTGCACTCTATACGCGCCTTACTCTCTTCCAAGATTTAAGCCGAGGTGACCCTATTGTTCTAAAGTAAGTTCTTTTCAAACCTCTATTTGTTGCATTGTTATTCTTTCTTTCTTGTCATTCTCTTTTTCTCTCCTCGGCCATCTAAACTACCCAACCTTTTCTCAATACTCTCTCTTTCCCTTTAGAAGATGGGTAGGTTCGCACCTTTAGTAGATAGTCCTGAAAAAATAGAGGAGTTCAAGGCTAGGTATGGAATCCCATTCGGAGTGTCCGTTAAATATTGCAAGATGGGAGGGTGGCATACTGAGAGAAAAGCCGGCGAGGTGGTGATTCCCATGATAGCCTTCATAGAGGGGGGAATGAGAATTCCCATGAGACCAATTACTAGGGATTACCTCAGGGCAGTTAGATTGTCCCTCACACAGTGTGCCCCAAATATGTTTAGGATTTTAGGTGCCATAGACGTTCTGAACGAAAAACTGGGATTAGGACTTACCTACCACGAGGTGAACTGGGTTTACAACCTTCACCACTTGACTGGGCAAGGATATTACCTAAAGTCTAGGCACACCGAGGTGAGGCTAATTCAATGCCTCCCTAACTCAAACAAAGGTCTAAACAAAGACTTCCTTATCTTGTCTGGGGGACTGGCATGAAGGTCTCCCATGTCCGATGAGAGAGGGGGAACCAGGTGAATACCTGCACATCCCTTAGCTATACATGTATATATATGTATATGTAATTTCTCTGCTTTGCCTTTGTTATTGTAATTCATTATTTAATATTTAGCTATTTTCTTTGCTCACCCTTTCTTTGAACGATTGTACAGATCGCCGCGCCCTTACTCACCACGCCCATTTGATCAATTTTGCTCGTCTGGACAAAATTTGAAGAGTTGAGGTATTCGTACATTCGGACGACCAGCTTTGGGCAGCACACCTTATCCTCGGATACGATCCGATCTCAACTGCATTTCAAGTGCCGAAGTGCGTGATTAAGGAGAAAGATCCGCGGCTACCTAGGATCAGCGTTGCAGTTGAGGGTTTTTTGCTTCCCGCGGGTGCTCCTATTCCTCAAGGGACTCTCATCACCAAGCCTGTGAGGATTGTCCCGGGAGCCCTTCCTCTCACTGTATCCTCAGCTCAACCCACGTTGGGTGAAAGCTCTTCTTCCCAGCCAATTATAAAGGGAGAAGAAGAAGAAGAAGAAGAAGAAGAAGAAGAAGAAGGAGAAGAAGAGATCATTGAACTCTCGGATTCAGAAGAAGAATTCAAAGTTTTTGATCGGCCTCCATCACCTGGAGACCAATTTCCTGTCATCGGCATGCCTTCATTGACATCCTCGGACGCTGTCCAACAGTTTGAGATTATGGGTATTCAACATAGGTCTAAACCCAGTCTTAAGGATGTGTTAGAAGCCCAAGTTGGAGCCAAGGAGCCTCCTAAAATGCCCTAGGCGAAAACCAAGGATAAGGGCACCGAGAAGGTTCCTCCCTTAAAACTTCCTCTTCCTCCTTCAACCCAATCTCAACACCTCGATCCAGCTAACCATAAAAGGAAAAGGGATCAGCCCAAGAGAAAGGAGGTAGTTGAAGGGAGTAAAGATCTCCCCGCCAAAGATGTGGAATAAGAAAGGGGAGGCAAACATGCTCGTCATGTTCAGACTAGGTCGAAAGATGGGTCGATCCCCTCGTAGCCGTCCATGCACCCATTTAGGCTCCCCAAATGAATGTAGATGACCAGGCAGTCACTACCGACGCGTCCATCAGGGGCTCCGATGAGGGCACTGCTGCTTGCATCGCAGATGCTTTGGAGCAAGCGCTTCTGCTACCCGAGGACATGGGCGAGTTACGAAGGACGAGGGATCAGAACGTTTTCATGATCATGAAGAAGGAGCTTGCCATGGTAAATGTTTCAATTGCATATTCCCTACTACTCATGTTCTTTTTTATTGTAATTATTACTATTACTTCCCGTTTGATAATTACTGCTTCTGAATGCCGCTAACTTACAATATTTTGTGTATAGACTGTTCAATCTACGCATAGAGCAAAGGAAATCGCAGCTAATTCATACAAGTTGCTTAAGGCTGAGGAGGTGAGGCTAGACCACACCCAAAAGATCCTCGAACTAAAAGAGAAAAAGCTGCAAGAGGTTACGGCCAGCCTAGGTAAGGTGGAAAGTGAGAGGTCGGGCTTGGAGGCTCCACTAAAGACCACTGAGCGGCAGGCCGAGGAGCAAAGACTGCAACTTAGAAAGGCCGACGACAATTTTGCCTCAGCAAAGAAATTAATAGAAGCCCTCAAGCAGGATCTTAGGAAGTCCGAGGAGGCCCGACTAGAGGCCATTAAGGTTAAGGAAGAGGCCCTTGTTAAGGCGCAGGAGGCAGAAGAAATGGTTGACTAGGCAAAGCAGAGTTGCTACGAGGTGGGGGTGGCAGAAACTACTGACACCTTCAAAGCCCAAGTGTCGGAGGTTTGTAGGGATTACTGCCTCCAAGTGTGGAAGGAAGCCCTCTCCCAAGCTAGGATTGATGCTTCCTTTCCCCTATGGAAGGTAGAAAATGCCTACATCCTTCCTGCCATACGAGTGACCTCTTCTGGTTAAGCCGAGGATGATGCCGGCTCTTCTGCAGCCGGGATACAAGTGGAGGAAGCTGCTGTTGACACTACTGTTCTTGAGCCTTCCCTTCCAACGCAAGATGAAGGGGCTCAACCTGAAGATGCACAGCTTCCAGTTGCCCCAAAAGAGCTGCCCCCCAAACCTAAGGCAACGAAACCTTGGAAATAGTTTTGGCGACCTTGCCCATCGTGCCAAAGGGGGGCCTCAAAGGCAAAGGGGAGGCTGAAGGGTCCTCGGCCTCAACAATAACTCCTGCTGACCCCAAAGGCCATGTCCAGCCCAAACCTTGATAGTTCCTGTCTCTGTTGCTTTATTTTTTATTTTAGTTAATTAGTTTCAGCCCTTACTTTCCTTCTCTTGTAATTTACCAATTTGGTTGTGAATGTACTAAAAAATCGTTCACTTAATGAGAAGAATTTCCTATTTGAATCACTACTTTGTGTTATACTTGTTGTTGACATGTTTCTTTATCATTATTCATGTAGTATGACAAAGTAACAGTTTGAATTCATGGCACGCGTTAATAATTCCCTATCAATAACCAAATAAGGATAAAAGAAATTTACGAAATTTATATACTTGCAAATGTTTTAAGTGATGCCCACAAGTTTCCACTCAATTCTGGTGATGAACAAGACCCTTAAAAGCGAGACATTCGTGTAAGACCAACTCGGTTAAGGTCTGCTTAAGAACTAACTTCATAATAAGATGTCAAGATAAGAAACACTAACCTCCCTGATATGTTCCATATTTGAACTAGGGGTAGCTCAAATGTTGTGCTTAATAATTAGTAACGAATGAAGTTCCGTGAAATCCACATTTGAGGTACTTTTTGTGATCACATGCCTGTTGGGTACTTACTAAAGTACTTATCTCTGTAAGACGTATATATATACTCTGAGGAATCTACACAATCCAATCTTTGTTTAACAGCAAGTCGTTAAATCATTCATTTCCCAAGGTAGAGGATCTGGGGATCCGACGTAACCTTGGTTTTATCTTAGACTAAGGTAGAGGGTCTGAGAACCCAACATAACCCTATTTTTGTTTTAATTTAAGGTAGAGGGTCTGAGAATCCGGCGTAACCCCGTTTTTGTTTTAAACTAAGGTAGAAGGTCAGAGGACCCGGTATAGCCCCATTTTTGTTTTAAACTAAAGTAGAGGGTCCGAGGACCCGGCATAACCCCGTTATTATTTTTAGGCCAAAGTAGAGGATCCGAGGACCCGACGTAACCTTGTTTTTGTTTTAGACCAAGGTAGAGGATCCGACGTAACCCTGCCTTTGTTTTACAATTTATATTGATGTTATTGAACATAACATTAAATGTGGCATAATAGCAATAAAATTAAAGTGGCAGAAGTGCCTTTTATTAATAGTAATATCGACACAAATTACTTACATTCCAGGGATGCGGCACAACCTTTTCATCTAAGTCTACAAGATAGTAAGCCCCTATGCCAGCCACTGAAGTAATGCGATACGGTCCTTCCCAATTTGGCCCCAACTTCTCCCATGCTGGATTCTTGGTGTTACCCATAACTTTCCTCAATACTAAATCTCCAGGAGCAAGTGGCCTCGCGTTCACGTGAGAATCATACCCCTACTTCAGTTTTTGTTGATAATTAGCCAATTGAATCATGGCCGTTTCTCTCCGCTCTTTAACCAGATCTAAGCTCCTTTCTAGTAATCTGTCATTACTGTCCAGAGCGAAGGAACTTGTTCTCATTGTCAGGAATCTAGTTTCTATAGCCTCGGCACCATAAGTCATCGAGAATGGCCTCTCTCCCGTGGATTTGCGGGGCGTGGTCCGATACGTTCACAAAACATGAGGCAATTCCTTCACCCATCTACCTTTGGCGTCATCTAACTTCTTCTTAAGCCCGTTGATTATAACTTTATTGACCACCTCGGCCTGCTCATTCCCTTGTGGATAAGCGGGAGTAGAATATTTGTTAGTTATGCCGAGGTCACAGCAATATCTTCTGAAAGCCTTGCTATCAAACTGCAAATCATTATCCGAGATGAGAGTATGGGGAACTCCAAATCGGGTGACAATATTCTTCCATACAAACTTCTTTGCATTCACATCCCTAATATTCGATAGGGGCTCGGCTTCTACCCATTTGGTGAAATAGTTGGTACCCACTATTAACCACCTTCTGTTTTCAGGCGCCTTTGGGAAGGGTCCCACTATGTCCAGACCCCACTGCGCAAAAGGCCAAGGACCTGTCAGAGGATTAAGCATGCCACCAGGCTGATGAATGTTTGGTGCAAATCTTTGACATTGATCACACTTCTTTGCATAATTTTGAGCTTCTCGTTGCATGTTGGGCCTCCAGTATCCTTGCGTTAGAGCTCTATGAGCCAAAGACCTTCCTCCTGTATGACTTCCACAGATTCCTTCATGTAACTCTTCCAACAGTAATTCCGTCACTTCAGGATGTATACATAGCAAGTATGGCCCAGAAAAAGATCGTTTGTATAGTTTGTGGTCCTCGGACAACCAAAACCGAGTTGCCTTTCTACGCACTTTATCCCCCTCGGTTTTCCTTTCTGGTAGGACATCGTCTTTAAGGAAAGATACGAGGGGGTCCATCAAACTAGGCCCTACCCTGATCTGATGAACCTGGATAATACCTCCAATTGTTCCCGTGGGCTTAGATAAGTCTTCAATAAGGATGACCCGAGGTAAACCTTGTGCTGAGGTCGTGGCAAGAGTTGCCAGAGAGTCAGCATGTGTATTGTTGCTCCTAGGAACATGTGACAGAATAAAGGATTCGAATTTGGGTTGCAACAATATGACTTGAGTTAGGTATTCCTGCATCCTCGGATCTCTAGCTTCTACCTTTCCCTCTACTTGGCCTACAACTAGTTGCGAGTCTAAGAACACTTGCACAGCTTTTTTGCCCATTTTCTGAACCATGTCCACCCCTTTTATCAAAGCCTCATACTCGACCTCATTGTTGGTGACCGAGAATCCCAATCTCAGGGATTTTTCTAGCGTAAGACCCTCTGAGGTTATAATTACCAACCCTACACTGAATCCCCTTTGATTTGCAGCCCCATCAACATAAACAGTCCATACCGAAGGTTCTTTGCACGTAATCATACCAACTGATTTTTCATCAATGTCCACGCTCTTGACACTATCTTCTATTGTGGGCTTAACAAATTCCGCAACTAAATTAGCTAATACCTGACCTTTCATTGAGGTGCGAGGCATATACTTGATGTCAAAAGCGCCCAATATGGTTCCCCACTTAGCAATTCTACTTGTATAGTCCGCACTTTGAAGGACAGCTTTAAGAGGAAGTTGAGTCAGAACTACCACCGTATGAGATTGGAAATAATGAAGGAGTTTATGTGTCCATGCACTACGGCCAGGATTGCTTTCTCTAATGGTGGATAACGTATCTCGACTTCATGTAAGGACTTACTCACATAGTAGACCGGCTTCTGTACATTCCCGTTGACCCTTATCAGCACCAAACTGACAGCATGACTCATCACTGCTATATATGCAAATAGAACTTCGTCAACCTCGGGCCGAGACATGATAGGAGGACAGGAAAGATACTCTTTAAGCTGTTGAAAGGCAACGACACATTCCTTTGTCCACTCAAATCCCTTCCACTTGTTCAACAACTAGAAGAATGGCCTACACCGATCAGCAGAACGTGAGATAAATCTACTAAGTGCGGCAGTCATCCCGGTCAATCTTTGCACTTCTTTGGGATTCCGAGGTGGCTGTAAGTTATTAATTGCTTTGACTTGGGCGGGATTGACCTCGATTCCCCTGTGCGTCACCATGTAGCCCAAGAATTTACCATATCCAACTCCAAAGGAACATTTAGATGCATTAAGACGTAACTTATGCTTTCTCAGCGTTTGGAAGGTGCTATCCAGGTCTGGTATATGAGCCGAGATAGTTTTACTCTTGACCACCATATCATCTACGTATACCTCAATTGTCTTTCCCAGCTGGGGTTCAAACATCCTCGTCATCATTCTCTGGTAAGTAGCCCCAGCATTCTTTAAACTGAAGGGTATCACCTTGTAGTGGTAGTTTCCTGTGGGAGTGACAAAGGCTGTATTCTCCTGGTCCTCTAGAGCTAAAGGTATTTGGTGGTAACCTTGGAAAGCATCTAGAAAGCTCATCCGAGGATGCCCTACAGAAGCATCTACCAACTGATCTATCGAGGCATTGGAAACGTATCTTTAGGACAAGCCTTATTCAAGTCTGTAAAGTCCACACATACTCTCCACTTCCCATTCTTCTTCTTCACTACCACTGTGTGCGCCGCGCCAACCATTCTGGGTAAGACACCTTTTTAATAGCGCCTGCCTTTTTGAGTTTCAGTACCTCCTCCTTAACAGCATTGGCATGCTCCTGGGATGAGCGCCGAGGTGGTTGCCTCTTCAGCACTGCCGCCGGATTTACGTTCAAGTGATGGCATATAAAATTTGAATCAACCCCTGGGGCTTTATAGGCGTCCCACGCAAATACATCAAGATTCTGCTTCAAAAACATAACTAGCTCCTCCCTTTCTTGAAGTGGCAATTGACTTCCTACCTGGAAGAACTTCTCCATATCACCAGCAATAAGCACCTTCTCCAGACTTTCACATCCAGGCTCCTCAACCTCAGCCACTTTTGGCTTGGTCGAGGAAGTTAACTGCTATAAATTTCTTTCGTCCGAGGCTAGGGACTCTTACCTGGCCTGATTTGTAATTGCTGCCGTTATGCATTGTCTGGCCGTGGACTGGCTGCCAACTATCTCTTTCACTACATCTCCATACGGGAATTTCACCTTAACATGCAGGGTTGATGACACAGCCCCTAGGACGTGCAGCCATGGCCTTGCCACTATAGCCGTAAAAGGGGAGTAAGCGTCCACTACAATAAAGTCTACATCCACCACTACTGGTCCTGTTTGCACAGGTAACCGAATCAACCCCTTTGGAATGACAGCCTTCCCTTCGAAACTTATCAACGGTGAGTTATAAGCTGTAAGATCCTCAGGTTTCAAATTAAGTCCCTTGAACAAGTCCGAGTACATAATATCGGCCCCACTCCCTTGGTTAACCATCACCCTTTTTACGTCATAACCTTCTATCCTTAGCATGATAACTAACGCGTCATCGTGCGGTTGGATAGTGCCAACCTTATCCTTCTCGAAATATCCCAAAATGGGTGAAGGATTTCATTTAATCCTCTTCGGCTCAAAGCTGAGGTCCTTGGCAGGATGATGCGACATTGACATTACTCTGGTAGGGCAAGATCCAGTCTGACCTGGAGCAGCAAAAATGACATTGATTGTGCCCAATGGAGGTCTTGAAATGTTGCTACCTTAATTTACAGAACCAGATTGTGTGCCTTGTCCATTAAGCCAATTCATAAATTGCCTCAACTTCCCTTCTTTGACCAAATGATCCAGGTAATTCCATAAGGTCCTGCAATTCTCCGTGGTATGACCCTTATCCTGATGATAATTGTAGTGGAGGTTCTGATTACGTTTCATAGGGTCTCCTACCATTTTATTGGGCCACCTAAAGTAGGGTTCATGGCAAATCTTCTCCAACACCTGCTACACTGGCTCACAAAACACGGCATTTACTGTCTGAGAAGGAGCTGACCTAGACTGGCCAGCAAAATCCCTTCGTGGCCACTTGCTATTGTACCTCTTTTTCTTGAAGTCCCTCCTTTCTTGAGGGATAATTTTCATTTTCCCCTTGCTCTACTGTTGATCCTCCTCAACTCGCTTATACTCGTCAATTCGATCCATAAGCCGATGAACAGTTTTTATTGGTTTCTTAGTCAAAGATTTTCTTAAATCGTGCTCAATTAGAAGGCCGACCATGAAAGTGTTGATTGTCACTTCATCAAAATCACCATCAATCTCATTGAACGCTTCCCAGTATTTATCCGAGTAAGTTTTCAAGGTTTCGCCCTCTCTCACGGTCATGGATAGTAACGAGTCCAGAGGCCGAGGTACTCTACTGCACATAACGAAACGAGACCCAAATGCCATTGTGAGTTCTATGTAGGAATCAATGGAATCTGCTTTCAAGCCATTAAACCATCTCATCGCAACAAGCCCTAAGCTTGAGGGGAACACTTTGCACATTAAGGTTTCGTTTTTCGAATAGACCGCCATGCATTGGTTAAAATGACTCACGTGCTCCACCGGGTCTGTTCTGCCATTATAAATTGTGAAGTTTGGTTGGGTGAAACGATGGGGAAGCTTTCTTTTCTCGATTCGACGTGTGAAAGGCGATTTAGAAAGCTGGTGTAACGCCTTTCCCATGGCATCACAGCCCAAGCCCCTGGGAGGGGCCTCTTGCTCATTCTATCGTGAAGACTTCCCTCTTGGCATGAGAAAGTTTCACTAGGAGGGGCTCTCGACCTGGGCTTATAACCACTGCTCTAAAAGTCGTCCAAAGAAGGATCAGATACTGAAGGCGTCCGTTTTCGCTTAGCATGACGCAGCTTTCTCTTCAGCTAGTCGATTTCTCTCTGCATGGCCTTAGTACCACCTTCATGTAAAGTTCTGCTTCTGCCCCATGAATGATTGCTGGCAGTTCGCCCTATGTGCACACTGCCCTCCTGATCTCCCATCTGCTCTAGATGTTGAAAAGGATCTTCGTGCTGAGATCCCAAAGATTTTGCATGGTCTGGACCTGAACTTGCCATTACGTTATCTGCGCCAAAATACAGGAATCCCCACAAACGGCGCCAATTGTAAGAGCACAAATGGTACAGGACCTATGTTGCACTTACGAAACCTACCCAATGAGCCCAAAAACAATGAATTTATAGAGAGTGGGCTTCCAATCTAGGTTTGTAGATGTTGGATAACATAAAAGCTAAGTAAAATCACAGAATACATGCATACTCCTTGTACGTGGATAAATCATTATCTCATATATTGATGCCAAGGACAATCTTTGGTATTTTCCTTACAATTTCTCTTTTATGTGTATGTGTTCTCCTCCCCACTTTCTTTCTTCTTCCTTTGCCTTTTATACACCTGCATCTTTCTCCTCTTCTCTTACACGTGTAGGTAATATGCTTCTTTTAGATATTTGTCCCATCACCCCATTCCACTAAAGTCTTTGGCAGTAGGTCTAAGACTGAACTCTCATACTCAGGCGTCACTTCCTCATTAATGCGGTAGAGAGGTAGGTATGGAGCCTTTAATGCGGTGGTAGCAGCTTTATCTTTGATACCTTTCTGTCACTCCTTTTTTTTTATCTCCTATCCTTGCTTTCCCAGCTCTCGTGTCTCAGGTCCTCAGTACTAATGCCCCTGAACCGCCAGATCACTCTTCTTGTCCTCGGCAGCAGGTGGCTGAGGACGTTGCCATCCTCGGACGTCAAGTTAGGGATGTTTTGCTCATGTATGGCTTCTTCCTTCTTTCCCGTTGCTTCTCATGCACATCTTTTTGCGTTATCGAATTGTACGCATTATTGGTTTGGGCTTTCAATCCCACGAGAGCTTTTGGACAGGCCCAATACATATTTTGGGCCCACTGGTCCCACAATATGTTTTTACAAATATTAATCTTGTTTTGTTGTGAACGTTAATGATTTAAAAATGTAATTGCACTTGATTAATTTAAAAACTATTGTTTGATCGTTAAGAAACTCAAAATCAATTATAATATATTAGTGCTCTTACATTGACACTTAGAATCAATTGTAATTATATTAGTGTACTTGCAATCAACTCCTTGGTAAGCATTTTGTTGGTCAATAGGTTAGGCAAAACACGTCTAATCCTAATATTGTTTTCGTATTGGTGAATGTGTCTTGCCCTTTAGAGTCCAACAATCTTGTATTAATTGGCATACATAAATATATAATGTTTTTGTTCATTATGTTACATATGTTTACTAAAGTATTCTAAACATGTGGTAAGTTGGAAGCATTAATATAAATTATTAGAGTTTTATTAGTGATCTGCTTGATACTCTCGTGTTAAGAAAGTGAGATTCTATATTTTTTTTAATAATAAACTAGCTACGAACATAATATAATAAAAAATTAGGCAAAAATATGACAAATGAATAATAAATAAGTTGTTTCCAAAGGAATCCTAACATTACCTAAAAAAAATTTTAGTAAAAAAAATACATTATTTGAGAGAGATTTTTTTTTTTAATCAGCAATTTGAGAGAGAATGTTAAAAAACAACATGAGGAGTTCATCTCAAAGAAATCATGTGGCTCATAATAATATATGTTTGCGTTTTTCCCTCCCCATGAATGGTTATTATGAGTTGCACTTTTCCCTGACCATGAATGGTCATCTTGATCTGGGTTGTTTGGGAATCGGATAACTAATGTATTACTGGAATTTTTATTTTATTTTTGTTAGTCTAATTATTTAGTGGAAGTTAAAACAGTGAGATGAGTAACCACACCTGTCAATCTAACACACCTATATGTTTTAAAATCTACTTCATGGTTTAGTTAGCTATTGCCAAAACTAATTGTGATTAAGAAAAACTGAAAATTCATATTTAGTTCAAGCAAAACTTAATGAATTATATAAATTAACTATGTAATTAGATAAACTAACTAATCCTCCATTTAGCTTTCACACACACACAAACACACAGGCATGTTATGAAGGAAGAACGTAAGAATTTTGCAAAGCATCTTGTTTATGGCATATGGTTTTCCATTTGTACGTCATTTTTTATCATCGCTAGGACAGGGGGAACTTATTTGTTCCTCGCTGGGACAAGGGGAACCTACCTATTTCCTCTTTATTCAAGCTATCTAAAGAAACAGTTTGCATACACATAGGAAGACCTAAACACCATTAGTGTTTTTAAGGTCTTTGGGCCTTGTTTAGGAGTGGTGATAGATTTGTTGTCACAACTGTGTCCACCTTGGACTCTGTTCTTGGTTGCTTCAATAGCTAATTTTGCTTTATATGTCCTTATTTGGATGATCCTACAAGGAAAGATTTAAAAAGATCTTCCGTTTGTATGTCTGCTGTTCTGGTTAATAGATTTTTCTAAAATTCTCTTATAATCTTCCAAATGGCTCGCATGTCAACTGAAGCTTTTTTTTTTTTTTTCATTAAAAGAAAAGACAAATCATGTGATTCTTAGTCAACAATTGAAATAAACAATTTATAGTTACTTTTAATTTGAAAATGGGGTGGTGGGATGGAGGATCATAGGTTCAAGCACCATGGGGAGCATTATAGGATAGATTGGGTGGATTAGGATTTCTAACTCAACTTAAAAAAAACTGTAAGTAATTACATGATAATTGTATGTGTTTTCCTCAAACAATAAAGAGCCAATTTTGGAACACCTTTAGAAATACATGCATAAACATATGTTTATTGATATGCTTTACCAATATTAATCTTGTTTTGTTGTGATCGTTAATGATTTGAAAATGTCATTGCACTTGATTATTTTAAAAACTATTGTTTGATGGTTTAGAAACTCAAAATCAATTCTAATATATTAGTGCTCTTGCATTGACACTTAAAAATCAATTGTAATTATATTAGTGTACTTGCAATCAACTCCTTAGTAAGACTTTCCTGGTCAATAGGTTAGGCAAAAGACACCTAATTCTAATATTGTTTTCGTATTGGTATATGTGTCTTGCTCTTTAGAGTCCAACAACAATCTTGTATTAATTGGCATACATAAATAAACATAATCTTTTTGTTCATTATGTTACATATGTTCGCTAAAGTATTTTAAACATGTGATAAGTTGAAAGCATTAATGTAGGTTATCAGAGTTTTATTAGTGGCTTGTTTGATACTCTCGTGATAAGAAAGTGAGATTCTATATTTTTTAACAATAAACTAGCAACGAACAAAATATAATAAAAACATTAGGCAAAAATATGACAAATGAATACTAAATTTTCACAAATAGTTAATAAAAAAAACTAGATAAAAAAATACACAAATGAATAATAAATTCATAAAAAATGCATCTAAACAAATTAGAAGGATAAATTTAAGTTAAGAAATATAATATAATAAAATTATAATATATATAGGCCCCAATTTAAATGTCGTGCATTCTTGAGAAATAAAAAGCCCACATTGGGTATTTTCTACTAACATCAACATCAATAAAAATAATAAACAAATATAAAACATAAAACACATATACCATATTTAAATAACTAGATAGTGTGAGACTTGGTTATAATAAACCACACATGGCTTAGTAATCTACTGCCACCTAAATATGGTCAAATTCTTTTTTGATCATATTAAAAAGAAAAGAAAAAAGAAATTCAGAGTCAACTCAAAAGAGAAACATTTCATCAAAAATGTAAAAGGCTTACAAATAATTTGCGAAATCAATTAAACTAAACAAAAATTTAGGAAAAAATTATATTAATAAAAAATCATAAATTTTTTAAATATTGAACTAAATTACAAAATCAACCCTGAATTGCAAACCAAAATTAGTGAGTGTGGATCAGGGGAAATTATTATAAAACCAAAAAAAAAGAAAAGAAAAAAAGAGATTGGTTTTGATACTGTGGACCAATTGGCAATTGGTGCCTGGGTTTGTGCTTGGGAAAGGGGTCAACTTAGAAGAAGCGTGAGGAGCACGAGAAAGAGTATTCGCTCTTCAATAAATTCACCTCCCTTTCATAATCTCTCTGTCGCTCTCATCTCAGGCAAATACTCGTACACTCTCTCAATCCGATCGAAAATCCCTAATCCATTCAATCCTTGAAAGCTATTTCCTTATTATTTTCTATATTTCTGATCGCCAAATTCGCAACCTAAAATGGGTTTTATCAGGAGTAGCTTCTCCTTCATAGTTGGCACAATGTTCGGAGTCTACGTGGCCCAAAACTACGCCGTTCCGAATATCAAGAAGCTCGCCGACACTGGCCTTATCATCGCGAAGCACCTCGAAGAGAGCTATCGGAAGCCGAAGAAGAGGGACGATGATTAGTTGTCCTTATACTACTCGTCGTTTAGGATTCAGGTTTTTTTTTTTTTTTTTGAGAGACCCTTTGTTAGGGTTCACGAGAATTGATGGAATTATCAGTTTGGATTTCCACTTATTTCAATTTTGGTTTGTCAATGAAAACCTGGGCAAATTTTTTTTGCTTTATTGTTCCAATTCTATCGCAATTTTGTATTGTATGATTCCAATTGGTGGGTGAAATTAATATACAAAAAGTTCACATTTTTATTAGTAATTTCAGTTATTTTTATATTTTAATCCCTTGTGGATTGACTGATCTGTTTCCCCAAATATTGTTTTGGCATTGTGTTGATTTCTCAAGTTCAAGTATTTATTCATTTGTTTAGTGTTTTATTAAGTTAAGCCATGAAATCCAAGTTCTATGATTTGTTTCGGGGCTAATTTTCTTATGTTAGCGTGAATTATGAGGGATGGTTTCAGCTGTGTTTCCAATCCCTGATGTGCGAAATGTAAGCTGTTTATTCAAGTCATTGTACAGCTAGCTAAATACTGCTGTCGGGCTAGAGTATAATGTTAATTGCCACTAAGGAATTGAATATGGATTTCAGGGCTGCTGTATTTCTTTCTATGGGTGAGTTATACGCGCACTCACTGGGTCTCGAAGCGATGATATCACCCCCCATCCCATTATTATGGGAGAGGAGGAAGTTTCAGTTGAGCTATATAGCTCATTGACATTTCGGTTCCCCTCTATTTTATATGTTGAACAGTTTGTAGTCAGTTGTAACAACACTTTGCAGGAAAGAATGCAATTGAAGGAAAGCAGTTGTTAAATAAGCGTACTAATAGTAATCATACAAGATCGGCCATGCTACTGAAACAAACTGAATAGTTGATTGTTGATACCATCAAAAAAAATTAAACATTGGCATATCTATCAAAGAAAATATTTGCTTAATTAGACCATGGAAGGATTGGTGTGAGTAAAGATAATGATAGAGTTGATTATTATTTCATTGCACCTTGTTTGTAGATAGTAGTTTTAGGTGCCATCAATTTTTTGTGTTCTCTCTCTCTCTTGTGTGTGTGTGTGTGTGTGTGAGAGAGAGAGAGAGAGAGGCATTGGTTCCTAGAAGTAACTGGAAGTTGGATTTGGCAGACGAAAGATACTGTCTTAAAGGTCAAGCCTGAGGATCAATGGAAGGCTGCAATTTTAACCTGTGATTTACAAATTTTTATCAAAATATTTAAATTAATAGTCTTTCTGTTTTTGAAGTTGCATATATGTGCCAGTGTGTTTGGAAGGAGGGAGTGTAAGTTTCAAGGATGAGTAGAAATTGGAATTTGGTGGCTCTTAATGTTAAAAGCAATAATTCATTTGAAGGCTGTCAGTGAATCCTAGATTTTTATTTTTGAATTGATATGTCCAATGATTTTATTATATATCATATGTCATCGAGTTTTATCTGTGCTTCTGGTTCATATAAGCTTTTCAGTTTTATTTAAGAGTCTTTCTTTCTTAAAATATGTTTGTTCTGTGAGAGCGTGTTTGTTTGGCATGGTAGGAGGTTAGTTCCCCGAAGTTCCATTAACTTTGGTAGAAGTTCAAATGTATGGACCAGAAGCTTTAAGAATCACTAGATTTCATTTTGATAATGATATTACTTATTACAACTTTTGTATTACTTTTCATGAAAGTTGTGTGCTAGAGGTTGTTTATTGCCATTTTTTAAATTATACCACACACTTGGTTTAAAAGGCTTTCATGTCATTGCAAAGTGATAATTTTCTCATTTCTTAGAAATCTTGCTAAGATGGTGTGCTCATATTTGAGTCTATGTTTTCATGTTAACCTCTGTCTACATTTTCACAAATCTGAATTTCAAATCATTATAAAAGGCCTCCCCCTTATTTTTTTCGATAATTATATAAATATTAATTCAAGGAAAATCCTAACTTTAACAAAATTGTCTACACATAAATATTTTTTTTTGATAAGTAACGAAATTTTATTAAAAACCCGAGTACATTGGGGATGTACTAAGGGGGCATAAAACCAGAACCAAGATTACAACGATCAAGAAGAACAGGAAGGGAAGAACAAGAAAATGACAAAAGACCACACTCCAAGCGAGGAGAGTGTGTAAAAAAAAAGACTTAACTTCTAACACAGAACGTTCAAATATTCACCTAAAATATCTAACCCAGTTCTGTTCTAGAATTCTGCAAAGGCTCAACTTGTCTCTGACTTCTACATTTTTTAAATTGGTTTAATTAGGATTCAATATCATATTTTAGCATGAGACTAATGTTCATCCATATACTTTCAAATAGGAATTGATTTGAATTTTACATACTCCCTAGTATCAACTTTGCGGTTCTTATATTTGTTTTAGTTTGCATGTTAATGTTGTACAACTTTGTTAATAGTATGATGCACACTGCATAAAGGTTTGCCACAATTTGATATGGATGGTATATACCTTCTTTTTTTTAATGAAAAATTATTCTTATAGGTTTCCTGCTTGTCTCGTTATGGTATTCAGTGCCTTGAATAAAGGAGCAATGTTAAATCACACTCTTCACTTGGTTGAATCACAACGTCTGTGAGCTTCCTTGTAAAGCAATAAGTGATTAAGAAAATAAACTAATGAGGTACTTGAAATTAGAATGGTGGTCTTTTTTAACCATTTTGTATCTGTAGCATAATGATCCTTGTAATATCTCATTACTTTTGACTCAAAGTCAATCAAAGCCTTCGCCTTCTTTGTTGTCTTCATCCCATGGAAGATTAGCATCTACTCTATAGCAATTGGGCAAGAAGCTTTTGAAGCAGTACTTGCAATCCCACATTATGGATTTAACATCTGACTAAAGAATTTCTTTATCATTGAAATTTGATTCATTGTGATTTTGTTTTGTATAGATGAAATTCCTTAGTCACTTAAGAATCCATTCAACCGATTGTGCACTAGGCAATCCCTTTTTTTTTTTCCTTCTTTTGCATGTCTTATAAATCACAACCTTATGTGGTTAGTGGTTCATAGCAGCTTTGCAATTGGTACATCTATAGCTGGTCTGTACTTGGTATCACTCACAAAATTTGTCACTGAAAAGAGAAAACGAACCAAAACAATAACATGAAATATAGGCAGTGAAGTTTTCACATTTACAACAAAACTTTATTACATAATGGGAGTAGTTGGACGCTTTTGCATGATCATCATGTGGGTAGGAAAAGACTATTTTCTGCACAAACATGAAAATTATAATCTGTCTATGTTTTTGACTCCATGCTTGTCATTCTAACCAATGGATAGGAACAAGTCACTTGAATTGTTAGAGGCTTTCTCACTCTCCAATGAAGAGGAAAAGAAGGGTGAGGACTTCTTCTGCATGTGTAATGAACGCCACTCGTCAATGTATGCCATTTGATGAGGCTCTAAACTGGGAGGTTCTCTCTGTTCTAGCATTTTCAGAATTTTTTCAGTTTTACCAAGAATGTAAACTGCATGCCTCACGCTTTCCTGTCTCTCTTCAATGGTGCTGCTCAAACACTTAACAGGTATAAGATGCTGTAAATTAGTGAGGCAAGCACCCAGTATTTCAGAGATCATGACAGCCACTTCTGCAAATAACTTCTCACCCATCTGGTTGTTAATGCTTTCACAATTTAGCAGAATGGTTTGACTTATTCTATACATGGAATTGGCAGCCAAGACTTTGATGGGCCACTTTGAAGGACTTTGCTTTAAACATTGATTCATTTGTTTCTTGTGAAACTCCACATACCTGTTCTTTGCAGTATCGGCAAGTTCTTGAAGTATTTCCTTTGGGCTTTTTCCTTGAAGGGACAGTTTATGGAGGTCCACATCCAACCACTTGTGATAGAGTTCAACACCTAACCAAACCACCTCTGCTGTCTTCCTGCTGTTGGACAAATCTCTTGCATCCAGGTATACTTCAATGAGTCTTACATACTCCAGGCCTTGATTCACACCACATATCAGCTGTTTAATCGATTTAGGGCTGACATTTGGAATTGCAACAGCAATACTTGTGAGTGTCACCACAGGAAGCACCCAACAATTTGGTGGTTCCTCAGAATCTAAAGAAGGAACTTGGTTACTGTCACACTCGCCCACTCCCTTGAATCCTTGTGAAAACTCCAACAGGTTTATGAGGTATTTAGGCTGTTCTTTCCCTCCCATCCGTATCCAGTGATCAGTGGGGTCACATTTACATTTCATCATTGACTCAACCATAACATCCTCACCTTCAAGATGCAAAACAAAACGGCTAAGATCCAGCTTTGAGGAAAGCTGTGATTCCAAAGCTGATTCAGTATATGAAACACTGTTCTTGAGTTTGAACTTCTTCTTCAACTCTTCACAGCAATTGCAGAAAAGAAAGATCCAGCTTACAATGAAAACGGAAATGAGGCGAATCACTTTGCTTGTTATCACAATCCCAGTTTGCACTCCGATGCACAAGTCTACGAATTGAATTTTTGCATCATGGGCAAGTTTCCTGAAGTGCCGATTACGGATTTGTAAAGTTAACGGGCACTCTTTCATCTCTACTAGGCTGTGAATCCAGTAGTGCTCTACTTTAAAATGTTTTGGGTGGCTTGTATTTCCTCTTTTTGGGCAACTGAAATTGATGGCTATGAACCACCGACATGCTGGGCCAAGAGTACCAACTGCTACTGCAATGGTCTGTATAACAAGAACAATAGTGGTTGACCACTTATAGTCAGACTCTCCGATGCAAAATTTGAATGACCAGGGCAAGAAGTATGATCTAAACATGGCTTCTGCTAAAGTTGCAGCACTCAGAAGACAGAATGCTCCAGAAGCGGTGCATGTCACTGAACGCCCCATTACAAATTGGGGGTTACAGGTATGAGCCATCATCCAATATTTCATAAGATCCTCTCTAAGTTTGTCGACAACTGTTTTACCAGTATCTTTTGAGCTTTCATTGAGAGCTAATTCGTACTTTTTGTTGTACTTGTATTCTAAATACTGCTTGGTAGTTGGAACAGTTAAGGCAGAAAAGGTCGCGAATAGAAGCAAAACAAGCATGACAAACATGATGAAAGCATGTTCTTTCCAGAAAACATAGATTACCCCAGTACCTAATTGGATGCAGATATTCACAATAACAGTAATAACAAGTATTCCCAAAGCAATAATGTTCATAGCCATTTCTTTATTCTCCATGGTTCCAAGAGAAGGCATAGAATTACCCATTACTGTACAGATGAAGGCGGTACTGCTAAGTTTTGCAAGCTGATCCTGGCGGCTAGGCATCGGGGTATTTAGATCCACTGCCAGCTTGATTGCTGTGGCAATCAAGGTAAGGGTAGTAGCGTTGAGAGAGAAGTATTTGCAGGGGAACCAAAATTTTCGATAGCGGATTCCTTTGATGCCATCCACAGCCATTGCAATGAGGCAGGCCAGTGATGCTGCTGCCACATAGATGCCAATCCATGGCAGTGGCTCGCTGAACTTTGCAGCATCCAGGTTCCCATCGGTGTTGCAGCCGAGCATACCCATCTTCTTCTTCTTCTTCTGTTCCTGTTTTCTATTTATTTTTTTTTTTTTTTTTGTGATCCAAATAACTAGGAGGGCAGAGGGCTTGACTCTGCTTGTTCGATTGAGCGATGTGATGCAGGAAATCAGGTTCACTTTTGGAAAATACTAAATAGATAGAGAGTGTTGCATTTTGGTCATGATTGGTGTATTCTTTGTTGGACTTTTGTTACAGTTATTTACTATTTGGGTCAAGAGTACAGAGGACTGTTGGGTGAATTTCTTCTTTGGCTTATCGATAAGCTACCATGAATATACTCTGTTTTTTCTTCTAGGGGCAGGTTAAACTTTCTTTTCTTTTTTTAAAGCTGAGAATGGACTTTCTTGTCTTGTAATTATGAAAGTCGGTATAATTATGTAGGCTTTTTATGAAATGGATTGTTGTGTAGACGTGAGAGGGACTGGTAGTGGAGTCGGTGTAATCTAGAGCGATTCAGAAAGTCTGTGTGGGCACACTATAAATTTATTCAAGTTGAATCGTTGATATCATATCCATCCAAGCCTCTGGGGCCCCATGATTTGTCATTTCAGATTCAACTTGGAACAAAAGTCATGCAGAATGGTTACTTAATTGTGTATGCTGGTTTGACCTATTCAGCAATTTATGCTAATAATATGTTTCTAAATTAACTTAAATAGCCGTTGCTGATGCATGAATATTTTGTTTAGTTCAACTTTGATTATGATGGGGATCCAAAGTCTTGGGTTGTAATATGAGGGGTTTTTGCTAAGGCTCCGTTTGAGAGTTTATAAGGAAATGGAATAGAATGGAATGATCATTAGGGAATAGAATGGAATAAAATGTATTTAAGTAAGGGAAAAGAATGGAAAAGAATGGAATGGAATGGAATGGAATTAAGTAACATTGATTGGATGTTTTAAAATAAAGGAATGAAAATGAATGAAATGTAAATAATCTTGTTTGGGAGCAACATAGAGGGAATAAAATGGAATGAAATCATTCTATGATAATGATTTTCATTAAAAAAATCATTAAATTTAATTTCATTCCCTCTCATTTCTCTCAATTTTTGGAGGAATGAAAATTTGAAATTTTAAGGGAATAGAGAGGAATGAATGTTTCCTCCTACCCATTTCATTCTCTCCCACTTAAACTTCCAAATAAGGGAATGAGCTTTCCATTCCCTCCATTAAAACTCCCAAATAAGGGAAGGGAAGAATATTCTAAAATTATTCTTTTAATTCCTTTTCATTCCATTTTATTCCCTCCTCTCAAATGAGACCTAAGACTCCGTTTGGGAGTTCATAAGAGAATGGAAATGGATGAAATGTATTTAAGTAAGGGAAAAGAATGAAAAAGAATGAAATGGAATGGAATTAAATAATCTTGATTGGATATTTTAAAATAAAGGTATGGAAATGAATGAAAATGAATGGAATGTAAGTAATCTTGTTTGGGAGCAACATGAAGGGAATGGAATGGGATCATTTTATGATAATATTACTATTAAATTCTTATTTTAAAATAAAGGGTTGAATATATAGGGGTATTTTGAGAGTTTTAGTAAAAAAATCATTAAATCTAAGTTCATTCCTTCCCATTTCTCCCAATTTCAGAGGAAATGAAAATTTGAGATTTTAAGGGAATAGAGAAGAATGTTCCCTATTACCCATTTCATTTCCTCCCACTTGAACTCCTAAATAAGGGAAGGGATTTTCCATTCCCTCCACTAAAACTTCCAAACAAGGGAAGGGAAGAATATTCTAAAATTATTCTTTTAATTCCTTTCCATTTCATTTTATTTCCTCCTTCCCAACGAAACCTAAATGTTGTTGTATAGAGACATGTGTAGATAGGAAAGAAAAATATTGATTACATGCCTTTATGATATTTGATTTATGACTGCTTACCTACTATTCTCACCACTAGCGTATTTGATGAGGTCACTTCGGAATTGATAAGTTATATGTTTTTTCTTTCTTTCATAAAAAAATTGTCATCATGGATGAATTATATTTTATTCTTGAGAGAGACTGTTAATTGTCTCGTTTGGTATGGCATTAACTAAGGCTATCCATAGATCGAGTCAGATTTGGTATAAACCTGCAACTGACTCAATTGAATCAGGTGAACCAAAAATGGACCTGTGGCCGACTGAATGTTCGAGTCAAACTTAGTGGCATGGGTCATCGGTTGAGTGAGTAAAATCCATCAAATTATTTCTGGTTTGAATTGAAGCACAAAATGAAGATAGAAATAAAAACCCAAAGAACAAAAAGAAGTCAAAACCCAAAGAACAAAGAAATCACAACCCAAATAACACAAACCAAGACCCAAAACACCAGATCCATGAGATTAAAGCGAAAAAAAAGAAGAGATAATACTAAACCCACACCACCACCACCACTCCTTCCCCACCATCACCACATCCATCACAAGATTAGTACAATTTTAAAATAAAAATAAAAAACAAAACTTTTTTTTTTACTAACCCACCGTTGATCAAAGCCTTAAAGTAGATTTCAAGTAAATCAGGGGAGGGATTCATCAAGAGTGTGGAGTATGAGACCTAACCCAGAACGAATAACGACAATAAGGCCAACTGGGCGACGATGGCAGTAAAGAGGCTAGGGGCAGCAACAAAGCTCAACTCAACGATGTCTGCAATAAGGAGGCTAGGGTTAGGGATTTGAGAGATTATAGAGAGAGAAAGTGAGAGATCAGAGAGAGAGAGAGAGAGAGAGAGAGAGAGAGAAAGAGAGAGAGAGAGAGATTAGAGAAAGTGAGATATCACAAAGAGTGCGAGAGAATTTTTTTTGAAAGGGCATAGAAGAATCAAGAGAGAACCCGGGTGTTTACCTTTTAAAGTGTTGATTGGATTGGGTCAGTTTATATGGATTAAAAGTTAAGGGACTTGAAACTGACCCGCAAAACTGATTTTTAAAATAAACATATCCCCACTCGACCCATTTAGGCATTTAGATCCACCTATAGGTCTTCAGGTTGGATCAGGTCTGATGAGTGGGTCAAGTCTTCGGGGTTGATGGACAGCCCTAAATATGACTTATGAGTTATGACTTTATGAGAGCCAGGAATTCAGACTTGGTTCCCTACTAAATCTCATAGTTTTAGAATATACAATTCAAATGTTACATTTTTATTTTTATTTTTATTTGAGAAAGTTTCAATCTATAACGTCCGCTCTTGATAATACTTTTTATCATCAAATCAAGACACCAATTGGTTTTTGATGTAGGTGGGGATTGAACCCTAGATCTCTTATTCAACTATCTGAGACTTTACTAATTGAGATAACTGGAATCCACAAGTTACATTTTTATTTTATTTGATGGGACAAAACAGTTTAATGTGAATTTCAAATTATAAAAGGATTATAAAAGGATTATATTATAGTTTATTTTATGGTTTATATTAAATTTTACAAGAGATTAAATTCAATAAGGGCGGGTTTACAAACATGCCACATAAGATTTTTACTTAAATTCATTGTAAAATTAATACATTCTAATTCACCTAATATTATCTCAAAAACAAAAACAAAAAAAAACCTATTTCACGTTTTTCCTAAAATCTCACTCCCCCTTCTTAGCTCCTGCGTCTCTATCACTATCCTCGTCGGACCTCCATTTGCTGCTGAACTATCTCACTAGAGCTCTGTTTGCCACTACACTACCTCACCAAACATCTGTCCGCCGCTGCACTACCTCGTCAGACCTAGGTCACTTGTTCTTGTTCTCAATATTGGTAGGTTTTGCTATATTTTGATTGATTTGGCCGTTACTATATTTTGATATCTTCACGGTTTGGGTATTGCTATTTGGAAATAAGGACAGATATGGGTTTTGCATAGTAAGGACGAATTTTGTTTTTTTGTTGCTGTTTTGATTCATGCTATTTTGGTTTTTCAACTTCATTATTTGAGTTCTTCCATTCTTTTCATTTTGTTGATGCATATATGTAAATGGAAATTCAAATTGATAGACATGGGTTACAGGATTGACCTCTTGAGAAACTGCTTACAAGGTGTTTGTTAAAATGCCAGACAGAAAGATTTTTGTGACATGTTAACATCTTTTTTTTTTTTTTTTTGGTTTTAAAAAAATAATTTAAAACCAACTTAGGACATGCTGACAATTGCTTTGTCCATGAATAAACATTTGGGTTCTCTTTTATCAAAAAAACATTTTGGTCCTCTATCTCTTATAGACCAGATCACCGGATGCATACAAGAAACCAACAAATAAAGGGGAATAAGATAACCATTTTCTAAATAAATAAATAAAAACAATAAGTTAAACTACAAATTTGGATGTAGTCTAAGGGTTACAAATTTACTCAATAAAATAAATATTACTATATATTTTAAAAATCTTTTTGTTCTTGATATACATGTCAAATTTTGTGTCAGTTGAGTATTATTTACTGTATGACCTTAAGCTTATATTTTATATATAATTTTAAATGAGAAAAACTTACCATTTAAATAATTTATTGATAATATAACTATTGATCTTTAATTCTTTAAAAAATTTGCAAGAATGAATGATATAAGAAGATGTAATTCAATTGTAGATTTGTCAAAATTTACCTCCAACAAAAAGATACTAAGTATAGTTGTAGCCTAAAAATGTATAACTAATTTTGTAACTAAATTTTGTTTACATATCTATAAAAAAAAAAAAAGGAAAAAAGAGGGAATAACCATTCAAGTAAGTTTAATTGTGAGAAGGTCATTTCTATTATTTAATCAGTTGAGTGCTATTTTCTTCTCTTCTTCTTCTCCAGAAAAAAAAAAAAAAAAAAAAAAATCCCGCTAGTTGAGGGCCATTAAATTTAACTTTTAGATGAATGGTAGGGTGATGTGAAACCAATTTCTTTATTGGTTTCTTCGAAGAAACCAAAACCTCTAAATTGATATTTGGATTATTTCATAGCACATGAGATATCTTTGATAATCGAATAATTATTCAATGTACCGAGCGTATCTAGCAATTTTATTTCAATAATGACTTATATCACACGAATTTTCTTGCATTTTGTATTTTATAATTTGATAGTTAAAAGAGGAAGAATTTAAACCATAAATATATCTATTTAAAACCATGTCAATTAAATTACCAAAATCTTGGTGCATTTGACACTACACAAAATATGAAAATTGTTTATATCAAAACCAAATTAATTTAACACTACACACAAAATACGAAAATAGTACATATCTAATGCAAAGTTATTAACTTTGATGTTTGGTCTCTGCCTCCTGCCAACAGTTTCAAAATTAATTTTGATGGGGTTGTTTTTCGAGATGAAGATAGGGCTGGAATCAAAGTCATTATTAGAGATGACAAAGGTATGGTGATTGTTTCCATGTCCAAGAATTCTCCTCTCCCCCACTCTATCGTGGAATTGGAAGCAATGGCTGCTGGCCGAATCTTGGAGTTCTCCCTTGAGATCGGTATTACTTCGGCTGTTCTTAAGGAGATTCTTCCATAATGATTAATGCATTAAAAGAGTCCCTTCCCTCGATAGCATCTTATGGCCTTATTATTCGAGACATCAATCTTTTGGCAAAACATTTTTATTGTATTAGCTTTTTTCATATTAGCAGAGATGGAAACTTTGTAACTCATAACCTTGTTAGACATATAAGTCATGTCATAGGTTTCTTTGTGTGGATGGAAGATGTCCTCTTAGAAGTTTCAACTATTTATCTTGCCAACTTGGCTTCTATTTCTTAATAATATTTCCAGGTTTCTTTCTCAAAAAAGGAAAAAAAAAAAAAAGGAAAAAAAAGCAAATTGAAGTTTTATACTTATAAAATTCTATTATGACTTATTGTGGTGACAAAAATTCCGACTTAACAAACTCAAAATGCCGCCTCGGAAACATAATTTCAAGACGATTTCTGAATGTTATTATTGTTAAAGACGAAAACGCCGCCTTAAGAAAAATAGTAAACGACTCTCTACGGAATCAGGGAAAAACGAAACGGCCGTTTCAAAACGAAACGACTCTACCCTCATC
The DNA here is from genome assembly GCA_032878915.1 of Castanopsis chinensis. Lineage (NCBI taxonomy): Eukaryota > Viridiplantae > Streptophyta > Magnoliopsida > Fagales > Fagaceae > Castanopsis > Castanopsis chinensis. The sequence goes on along the minus strand of JAVQMG010000115.1, from coordinate 3,734,923 downwards.
AATATTTTTCCCGGAACGCACCGTTTCAAGACGTTCTCTACGGAAATAAACGGCGAAAATAGGAATTTAGCCATAATTTCCTAACTATATAGTGAATAGTTTCGGTTTGCAAACTATATTCCTTAATAGCATCTCGAGTTTAAGAGACTCGATTTCAAAACCAAAATCGAGTTTCAAAAACTCGATTTTTATGGTCTAATCACGTCTGATGTGGCGTGTTTTCCACGTGGAGCTTATATGGAAATTGAGTATCTGACACTCGATTTACTGAATTTATATTTTCTTTTCTTCTTTTTCCTTCTTCTTCTGTGCATTTGTTCTCCTTTGTCTCTCACCTCACTATCTCTCCATCTCTCCATTTGTCCTCCATGCTGATCTGCACACGCACAGCCACCACAAGCCCATCGCCGTCGACCCAGCAGCGAGACCCAGGCGCCTCGGGCGACCAAGGCTCGCGGCCTGGGTCGCGTGACCCAGGTCGTGCCTGGGTCGAGCGACCTGGGCTCGCGGCCAGGCGCGCAGTGCCCAGGCGAGCGCGACCCAGGCTGCGCGGCCCAGGCACACGCGACCCACCCAGGCCGCGCAATCCGGCGAGGTGAGGTGAGGTGAGCTCTGATCTAATCTGGGAATGTGTTTTTCTGGGAGAGACTTGAGACTTGATGTTTAGAACTTCAGCCGTTTTAAAAATTTTTTTTTTCAAATATAAATCGAGTAACTAAAACTCGGTTTCTAGGTGGACGCCACCTGAGCAAAATGCCACATCAACTATGGAAATTGAAAAATGTCACGTCAACTATGGAAATCGAGTCTTAAACACTCAATTTTGGCCCTTAAAATCCGATTTCAGACGCTAGTATTAGATATAGTTTGCAAACCTTAACATCAAACTATATTGTTGAAAAGTTATGCTTACATTTCTATTTTCGCCGAAACAAACGTTCAGAGTTCAGACCTTCTCTCAAAATCCCTCCGGCTCGTGAATTTGTATCAGAGAGAGAGAGAGAGAGAGAGAGAGAGAATGGGGACCCGGTCGAATCTCTACAAGAACCCTTCATTAGCGTACAAGAAAGACTTCAGTCTCTCCTCTGTACTTCAAAACCTTAGAGGTATTATATTGATTCACTACTTATTAGCTGTTTTTACCAAGAAAAATTCCAATTAGCTACCAAACACAGATTTGTTTGTTAATTCTAACTCTTCAAATTCTTCAGCTTACAACATCGCCACTGGAAATGCTCCTCTCACTGAACAACCACCACCACCACCACCACCAACTCAGAGTGACGAGAAAAAGCCGTGCCAAAAACGACGCCGTAATCCCAAACCACCGCCTGATCGGAAACTTGAAATCGAAGATAACGATGGACCTATGTCTCACCAGGATTACATTGCAAAAAGAAGGTAACAGAATTCAATTCACTGAATTTGACATTTTGAGCAGTAATTAATGCAATCGTTGTCCAGTTTGTAAATTTTGTTACTTTTCCAGTTATGTTAAACTTTCAATTTTTGAATGACCAGGAAGGAAGTTAGTTCAGTCCGGTTTTACGAGGAATTAACTGCCGACGTTTTGGTAATTCAAATTGTTGGCAGTTTGATTTATCTTGTGTTTAGTTAGATTTTACTTTATGAGTGAGTTTTCGGTTACTGTACTGTTTGGTTGCAGGAAACTTCTAATTCAGGTGCAAATTTAGTAGGATATGAAAGTAAGTTCCTCCCACTCTTTATGTTAATTCATTTTTATCTTATTGATATTTACTGTTTCTAGAAATGTTTAGTATTTGGGATTGAGTTGCAAAATTGGATGAGAGTTTCAATATCAAAAAAATGAAGTTGGCAGTGATATTTTTTCAATGTTATAAGGTGTTGTTATGATCACATTATAAGAAATCTTTATATGATAACATTATATACATGTGGAAATCGTGTGTCTTATGATCATATTATAAGAAATCTTAATCAAGTTTTGTAATTATATAGCTTATCGTATGATGATTTTATACCTGACTTTCTTATTTGTCTGAATTTAGTAATGAAGCTTGGGAAATGGTCTCTAGTTTGAAGTATTCATCCTCTCTTGTCCCAACATTGACTAAGAAGGTGGAGTGGTTTGAGTAGATTGGCATCAGGGCATTCATAATATAATATGTTATGTACTGAAGTCCAGTTATGCCTAAAATTGGTGTAGAATAAGAATTTTTCACCAGTCGCTAATGAGCTATAGCTCAATTGGCACTTCCTCCTCCCATAATAATGGGGTGGAGGGTGAGGTTGTATGTTTTATGATCCACTGGGTGCATGTGTAACTTACCAATTCAAAAAAAAAAAAAAACAAAAATTGTCACCAGCCATGGATGCCTTCAAAGACATTTTCATGATATGGATAATAACTATGATGTACTTGAATCAGTATTTTGCAGTGGAATTAGGCTCATGTTCATTTGTAACACTGTTCATTAACTCCAGGTGATGAAAGTAATTCTTCAGAATGTGAAGAAAACCAAGATCCTCCAACTTCTGGTTTGTTTCTGAGCCCCTATCTGTTTTGCTTCCAGTTTATAGTCATATATAAAAATTCAAGGATTAGTTATGATTAACATTACTAGATCTAAAACTAAAAGTAGTTCCTCTTTGTAATTTACTTATCAGTGAAAAACAGTTCTTCTAATTCCAGTGTTGATCTGACTTGGTTGATAAATGACAAACATTTCCATTTAGTGAAAGGTTCTAATCTGTAAAGTAATATTTATCAATCTTCATAACTTTTTGGGTGGGGAAGTCGTGGATATGTCTTTGATTATGCTAGTTTTCTTTCTATGCTTCTTTTAGGTTCCATAAATGAATTCGATCGTGTCAAGAGCAGAAGTGAGCAACGTTTTCCTGAACCAGGAGAGCCTGTTTGTGTAGTATGTGGGAGATTTGGAGAATATATATGCAATGAGGTGAGATATGTGAGCTGCATATTTTCTTTTTTAAACTTCTGCTCACCTACTCTGCGTTCTCCTTGCCCACTCACCTTCTGAACATTGTGTTTCTGTGCTGATAGACCGATGATGATATTTGCAGCATGGAATGCAAAGCTGAGCTTTTGCAAAATCTTAAACTTGACAAGGTGTTGATCTGTTTACAAATTTATTGTGATATCTTAGAATATACTGCTTCCTGAATTCTTAATCTTTCCTTTTTAAAATTTTCAGGGGTCCTCAAGTGACCAAATTTCAGATGTCTCCACATCTGGAGTAAAAGGTGCCTTGCCGCTGCCTGAGTTTGGGGAGGACACTTGGGATTATAACCGCCATCGCTGGTCCAAAAAGAGATCTAGTCTTTGTACTTATGAATGGTACATTTCTGGCTTAACATTTTAATCATGGATCATATATATAAATGTGTTACTCAAGCCAAATAATTGCATTACTACTGAACCCATTCTAGGATAAATTACAATTGGCTACTTATAAAAAAAAAAGGATAGATTACAATTGGCGAGCATTAGCAACTTCTTTCTGCTGTTTAATCATATCACTCTAATGTAAAATGTCAACACTGTAAATGAGATACTGCAAAATGAGGAATCATTGCTTCCTGCTTGAGTAACTTCTGAGATATACTTCTGGCACTTCAGTTTGGGCCTATATTTACTTGTGATTATGAATCTTTTATTGTAGTTGGAAATGTCAGAGGCCTGGACACCTTGCTGAAGACTGTTTGGTAATGACGTATAACCAAGTTTGTCATAATTTTTTTAACCACTTCTATGAAAAACCTGCATGTTTTGGTGATGTGACTGACCTATTTCGTGAGTTTGAAATTATTTTAAAATTTTAAAGTTATCTTTTCTAGGTTGCAGAGGGGCAAAATAAGTCAAGTTCAATATCTAGAGATCTTCTTGGACTGTACAGAAGGTTTGAAAATACTCTTTCCTCATCTTGTATCATTTTATCACTACTGTAATTCATGAATGGGATAGGTAAATGGGGACATGGCCCTAGTCATGGGGCTGAGTGCATAAAAGGATCCATGGAGCAGTCCTCAATTAGTTGGGATACAGGTTTGGCTGAGTTGAGTTGAGCTATAAGAAACTTGTGCTACTCTTCACAACCACTCTTGGCATATATAATAAAGAATCTTATTGACATATATTTCCCAGCTTTCTGTTTGAGATCACATAACATGCAAATATGGATTATTAAATAATTTTAACATTCATTTTGGATTCTTTTTGTATCTGCAGATGCCACCAGATAGGAAAAAACTTGTCAGCTGCAAATTGCAATGCATGCCGCAGCTCATTAACTTTGGCTACATGCCTTGACTGTAGTAATATCCTTTGTGACAAGTAAGTAGTAGAATTTGTATTCTATTGCTTGGCTGCTTTAAAATTGTTTATGAAATACAACAAGGTTGTGTTGTTCTCCAATCATTTCTGCTTTTCTTGGTCCTAAGCGATTATATATGTGCTTACTCATCTAGTTTCTACAGTTTGCTGTATCTAGTGTGGATCAGTGTTGGAAGCTGCTTTCTAAGAATGATAAATAAAGGCAGTTTCCTGTTTTCATGTGAAAATTTATTTGCAACCAAGCCTAGGGTTCAAATTTTATATAGTGCCTATTGACTTTCTGTGGATGCTTTATTTTGCATTTGAAACAACTTGTGCTGCTCTTGTACGAATAATAGGTCAAATGTCTCACTTTATGTTGTGATGTGGATATCTAGGATTGCTTCTACTGGATAGGAGCAGGGGTTTAATGTTAATGGTTGAGGAAGGTTGTTACATTGTGTGTTATATATATCAAGTAAGAGGAGGGGTGGTCTCCATGCTGTTTGTTTGTGTGTTATAACGTAAGGTGGGGGAATAATGGGACATAAATTTGATGCAATATTGAGTTTTGGTGCACTTGCTAAAGAGTAGATATTATTGAAAGAGTGTTGACAAATACTAAGAAAACCAGGGGGAAGAAAAAAAGAGAAAGGGGGAGGGAGGGGGGGGGGGGGGTTCTGAATGCCTTTTTGGCTCCCTTCTTCATGTTATGATATTTCTTGATGGTGTTTACTTATGTTTGACCTCCGAGCTCTGAGATAGAATGTATTTTATAATTTATAGTGCAGGCCATTTGAAGGAGCATATCAGGATGCATCCATCCCATCGACATTATTACTCCCACAAACTCAAGCGTCTGGTGAGTATTTACTTTGCTTCAGTGTAGTACACATCTAGAGAAGGAAATGCTGCTGTTTCACTTTGAATATGTATAATAGTTAAGTTGAGAGGTTCTGGTTGAAAGTTGACATGTTAATAGTGTTTGTATAAATGTTTATTCAATTATTACAGTAAAAAAAAAAAAAACTATAATAAGATCTGTGCATGTCGCTAGTTTGGAATAACAATATGAATACCAAACCTTATATTCCTGCAATCTCATCTTGACCAAGAACCTGCTTTATGCAGTATAAAGAAGTCATTCAGTTTTTCTGTCTGCATATTTTTTTCACACTTTTTTTGTGTTATCTGCCTTTTATTTTCTTTCCTCTTAGAAGCTTTCTTGTCAATATTTTTATATTTTTTTCTCCTTTGCTTCAAAAGTCTGATCAAATTAGTGTATAATATACAAAGTAAAATAAAAAATTTGGATAGAATCTTTTTGGTTGCCTCAGAGAGTAGAGGTTTTTTGTGTTTTGTTTGTTGTTTGTTGTTCTTTTTTTCCCCTTCTCAATTGGGCTGCCTTATGATAGAAACAGAAAAAAGATGACAAAAAGTCATATCGTTAAAGGTAGCTTGAAATTATATGTTGTCTCCTAGGAGAAGTCTCTCTGTGCTTACCAATGTCTGGATATATGGTGCTTATTTTGCAGTGACTGTCTTCTATGATGCTAAATAATGTTAAAATGTGATTGAATTTAGGTAAAATGCTGCAAATCAACATGCAGTGTGACTGATATCAGGGATCTTTTGGTTTGTCACTACTGTTTGGATAAAGCCTTTGAGAAATTCTATGATATGTACACTGCAACTTGGTACGCAATCTATATTTACAAAAGCATTTTTTTAACCTCTTTTTGTTCATATCCTGAATGTTTTAGGGGAGAGGATTATGGATATCTGAAAGTAAATGTGAAACTCAAGATTTCTATTGTACATATGGAGAAATGTCTTTTTAGATCTCTAGAACATTGCATAAGTCTAACCAACAGAACTTTGGAAAAAAAAGGTCTAACTAATTTAATGGTCTAGAATATGAATATAATAGGGAGTTTCTTTATCTTTTTTACTTTTCCCCCCCTCCAAAGTTAATTTCTTTTTTAGTATCAATTGTCATCAATAACTTAGTATCATGATTTTAAAAACCAGACTAGCCTGGTCAGCCTGACCAACTTAACCGTGAACCGGCCACCAGTCTGGTTTTTATGACCCAAAAAACCAGGGAGGAAAAAAAACTGCTAGCTGTTGGACCTACAGTCGGACATGCCGGTTATCTGAACTGTTCATGGGTTTTACAGTTCCAGCCAATCTTACTGCCAATTTCACATTGATTTCAGTGCCACAATATCTCACTGGCAACTGTTGAGCAAGGATTTGCTCTGGGTGTTGGTGTTGCTCATCACCTTATCTTTTCTAGCTCTTCCCTTGTTTCCATTGTCTTGGCAACAGTAGATCCACATTGGTCAGGCTGATATTTAGGTTGGCAACCCGAAAGCCCTTCTTAGTCATGTTTTTTTGTAGAGAATCAAGTCTTTTCACTTTGTTTGTCCAAATATGTAAGTTAATCTTATCTCCATTGCATGACTGGGCTTCACGTTGGGCCCTTCTACCTACCAACCACCTAAACATTAATGCCAAATAGCCTTAGTTTTTATTTTTTATAATACATCTTAAGTAAGGGAGAGGGAGATTCAAACCCTAGATGTCTCTGTTGAAAACACCAGAAAGTGCTAGTTGGCCTAAAGGTCATTGGCTAGTTGTAGATAGTTTTAAGTATTAACTTATATGATTTTATTTTCAATTTCATTGCACGCCTCCTCATTATTTGATGTGTTGTCTAGTTTTTTTTTTCCTTGAAAATTTACATTTAATTTAACCTTTTAGTATTATACAGTAGATATTTATATGTCTTAAAAAAATTATCAATAAAATTTCTATTACTTATAAAAAAAGAAGTCTTAAAATAATTATGCAATATAAATATCTATAAGTCTTAAAACGATAAAAATATTTTCTAGTCAATATTTTTAATTTTTAATTTATTTTTATTTTTATCTTTATATTGATTAATTATGATGTTATCATGGTTGGACCTCTGTTCCAATCACTGTTTGACCTCAAAACCTTAAACTTGTCATATTTTAGTTTGTTTGACCTCAAAACCTTAAACTTGTCATTTTTTAGTTTTTTTAACAGTTTTGTTTTTAAAATATTAGTTAATACCTTCATCTTTTTCAAACAAGGTTGCAATGTACCATGGGTTACACCCTTTGATTTGTCTAGGAGGTTAAATATGTAGCTGTGTTTGTTGAGTGCAGGAAAGGAACTGGACTTTCTATCATCTGGGGTTCTGTTTGCTGTGAAGATCACTTTGCTTGGTTAGTGCCATGGAAACACAAAAAAAAAAAAAAAAAATCACTTTTTCTCTACTATGAATTGGGGGAGTCTCTCTGCTCATCGTCTGTCAATTGTACAGGCACAGGATGAATTGTTTGAGTGCAGGTGTGGAAGACAGTGCATATATTATCAGTAGGAATGCCCAGAAAGACAATCATGTTCAGCTTGGTGACTTCATTTTTTGATGGGATCATGAAGGCAGTTAACACTTCAATTGCTCATAACTTGCATTTTCCTATAAATACTTACTCTTGGCTGTTTTAGTATGACAACAATAGAAGAAAGTTTGCAACTCAATGAGTAGTTGTCTACATTTGGTGGAAAGCCATGCTGTCTATTGAATCTAAAAGTTGGTGGTACTCTATCATAAGTGTTTCTGAATTATTGTAGTATGATTTAATGAGAGAAGCAATCCTTATTTATGCTGGCGGGCTTCTGTAATGTGGACTATGTCTCTGTCAGTTTACATCTGTCATATGGATTGGAATCTCAGGCTGGCAGCACCACCTCAATGTCCATTGGTGACCATCTATAGTATAGGTTTTTTGCAGATATAACTGTAGTTTTTATTTTTTTTGGTGGGTGGAGGGGGAGGGCAGGGGAGGAGGTGAGGGAGAGATCTGCAATATCTTGTTTGCCATTAATGGCAAGAGTTCAGACTCTGAAGCGTTTATTCGCAGTTGCTTAAAGCTCCGATCTTCCCTGGATAGGCATGATTTTGCTTATGTCCATGCTTGCAGGTTCATTCAATGTCCATTTGTTTTTATTTATTCTATTATTATTGTTATTATTTATACTTTTAAAATTATTTTTATTGCTTTTAAGTCTTTTTGCCACGAGTTGCTCTGTTTGCGAAATGTGATATGAGATCTAGTTAAATTTGTAGACATGTTATACTGCTGGATCTCTTAGGTTGGGATATTGTCCATACCCATAGTCTTAAATTTTTGTTGCCTCTAGGAGTCTTGTACTGTAACTCAATGACACTTTTGTAATTTAATAGAAACATTTAGGGTTTAAATACCTACTCCCTATTCCCTAACCATTGGATATATATATATAAAAAAAGAGTTTTATTGCCTTCGCTAATATATGCAATGCGTGAAAACGTTTACAAAAATATATTCATGTACTATACATATTTAAATTATAAGTTGCTGAAAATGTTTTACTTAATTTAATTAGAGTTTTTATAGAAAAGATTAAATATAATTGAATTAGAACTTTTTTAGTGCTGTGTTGTTATAGTTTGATTACTTTGCGAATTTAATTTGAATGCCCAATATGATTTTGTTTTTCTCAATTTTAAGTAAATTGGTTAAATAAATTTTTTAAAAATAAGGCCATTGATCAACTAATGCTCCGTTTGTTTCGAAGTAAAATATTTTTAAGAAAGTATTTTCACATTTTACGGTGTTTGTTTTGTAGTAAAATATTTAGTCAAAAATAAAATATTTTCAGTCAACAAAAATAATCAAGGCAAATTTGTGTAAAATATTTTACACTTGAAATATTGGTAAAACATTTTACATTTTGTTCTCTCTTTCAGCCCAATACTCTACCTATCTCTCTCACCCGCACGCTATCAGTATTTTCTCCAAAACTGTGTCCGCCACGGTCCTTCTCTACCACCTATCAATTGCTTCACCTTAGGTGTCACCCATCATCGGCGCTACCCATCACTAGCTTCACCTGAAATTTTTTTAATTTTTTTTTTTTTCCTTCTTCCTATAATCCTCCATTGTTATTTTCAACTCCACCATTTCTTCGCCACCTCCACTGTCATCAACTCATCCATAGGTTCTTAGTTTTAATTTTTTTCCCTTTGTTGCCGAGTCTGGGTTTTTGCTCCGTTTAGGTCTAGCGTGGCTACTTTTGTGGGCTGCCGTGGATGGTAAGGACGGATTGTGGGTCATGGTGGTGCTTCGTGGTGGCAGAGGGTGGGTAGCTAAGATGGTTTGTGGGTTGCTATGGTGGCTATGTTGTGGTGGTGGTTGGCTGTGACAAATATGCCAACAACGATTTTTGTGATAACTCTGTTGAGAATTTTGCATTTTCTTTTCTTTTGCAATCATCCACGATTCTATACTTGCATTTTAAAAAAATTTAAAAACACTTAGATTCTTTATTACAATTTTAAGAATTCTGCATTGTTGCAGAAGAAGAAAAAAAGGGCATTTTAAACAACAAAAAAAAGCCTCAAAGCCTTTCTCTTCAAAGTTCTCCCTCTGTTGGTGTGGGTGTGAGTTTCTGTTAAGTGATTGGGGTGTTTATGTTTCATTTTGATTAAAGATTTTGGGAATTTTTGGCATATTTGTTTTGTTTTTTTCTTCTTCTAGTGTTGAACTTGATTTTCAAGATTTAAGGTAGTCCCTTTTGTAGTCCTTGTAAACCAAAACTGTTTTTTTCTCAATCACAATAGTTTTAAGGTAGTCTTTTTTGTCCTTACAATGGTTTTAAGATAGTCTTTTTTTGTTCATTTTTCGTTGTGCCAAGTACTGAAAAATATTTTACACAACATTTTTATGTACACAGTCAAATATGGTAAAATAAAAATATTTTCTTACAAATATTTTACACGTAAAATATTGAAAAATCTCTTCAGTGAGAACTAAATTTGATTTTTCAAATTTTGAGGACTAGGCCGGTAGAGATACACAACATACATAACACAACAAATTTTCCATAAAAAAAAAAAAAAAAAAAAGGCGCGCGCGAGCCAAATATATATATACACCCACACTCGCAGCTAAAATGGGCTACGCATTGGCAGGCCTATTTCTAATAAAAGTCACAAGCCCAATCCTAATACCCAGCACCCTTGTATCCGGTACACTTTCCCCGCTATAAAAAGCGAAATGACGACAGTGCCGCCCCCCCATGCCGACGTGGCGAAAATCAATTCGCTTATATAATACGCTAAGAGAAAGGAAAAATAATTCCCAGAACAAATTTAGCCCTAGCTCCAAACAAGACTTCCTTAATTCGCAGAGTTCCATCACCGACCTTTGAATTTTGATCATATTACGGCATACTGTTCTTCATTCTCAATATATATAAATCCACTTTAATTTGTTCGTTTACAATTATTTTTCGAAGCACAAACAAACAATCACCAAAGCGAAACCCTAGTTCGCATTCGTTTTGGGAAATCCATTACCACCTGTGTACTGTAGGTTGGATTGGTAAATAGAGTAGTAATGGGAGGTCATGGAGGTCTGAATATTCTGCCACAGAAGCGATGGAATGTGTACAATTTCGATAACCGAGAGAAAGTCCGCCGCGACGAGGAGGCGGCGGCGAAGGAGGAGCAGCTCAAGCGCGAGCAAGCGAGGAAGCGCGACACCGAGTTCCGAATCGAGCGCCTCCGTACTGCTCGTGGCTTGGCTCCCACTGTGCCAGTGCCAGAGCCAGAGCCAGAGCCAGAGCCAGAGCCAGAACCAGCACCAGAACCAGAGCCTGCTGAATCGGAGCCAAAGACTGGTCACATTAACCTCTTTGAAGGAATCAGGATTTTTGATCCGATCAAAGTATCAGAGAACAAGAGAGGCAGTGAAAAAGATGAGTTCAAGAAGAATAAGAAGATGAAGAAAGAGGAGGCGCCGAGAGTTGTGGGGCCGGAAGACGAGAAGTATAGGTTAGGGTATGGAGTTGCCGGGAAAGGAGTTAAGTTGCCGTGGTACCTTGAAAGGCGGAGCGATGATGGGAATGGTGAGAGTGGTGGAGATGGTGAGGTGAAGAAGGAGGAAGGGAAAAAGAGTGGGAAGAAGACATTGGAGGAGTTGAGGGAGGAACGGTTCAAAAGAGAGAGGCGCGAGAAGGAGAGGGAACGGGCTTTGATGGCCGAGAAGAGTCGAAGAGATAAGGGGTTTTCCAGGAGGTGAGACTGCAGCATTTCATTCTTGTTGAGATGTTTTTGTATGCATATTATCAGATTGTATGTATTTTATTGTATCTTTAAGAAGGTTTTTTTTTTTTTTTTATTCATGCTATGCCACAAATTGGTAACCTGCATTAAGAACTATGAAGCTTGTTGTGTTGTGAGAGAGTCTAATAATGTATCATGTACTTCTGAAGCATGTTATTAGTATTGTAATTTACAGTAGAATTGTCTGTTTTACTTTAGTATAAGTATGACTATAGAGATTTACCATTTGGTTGTTTACAGTCAGGTCATTTTTTGTAAATATATAGGATAGCTGAGGAAACAAATGGTGGACATCAAAAGAACTACTGGCACTATATATCTTTGACTTCTAGGACTCTGTTGTGGGTGTTTTAGCAGTATCAATAGCCATTAGGCTTGAAGATGTGTTTAAGAGAAAATCTAGTCTATATGTTTGCCTCTCAGTGTGCACCTATAGATTTTTGAAGCCTAGAGTTGGTTCTACATGCATTTTTTCACTATTCATTTCAAACATGATTTCTTATTTGTCTTGTATGTTGTTTACCCATGTTTTTGGTCTTCTACTCATTATGGTTTGTATATCTTACAAGCCTTGAGTTAACTTTTTGATCGCCAAATGCCAAACTCTGATATCAATTTAAAGTTGCAGTCACTGTCCGTGGAATCATCTCAATTATATCTGTCTTTGTTAGAGGTGGAACTTAAGATGATGTTATTACTTCTGCAAGAGTAGTTAAAAGTATGCACTTAGTTGTAGTGTTATCGTATGGAAGTGGCCTCCCGAATTCAGTTAACCAATTTTTGTAATTGCTAAAGGGCCTCATTGCTGGTCTTTTCTTTCTCCTGTCCCTTTTATGGATTAAGTTGGATTAACTTTTTCAGTTTGCTGGAGATCAATTCAAATTTCATCATTAAAGGAGTCTATTAATAAAGAGGAGTCCTGTTAGAATTTTAGAGCCCTCTATAGTTGCAATATCAAATAAAGATCAATAATCAAGAATGAATCTCCTCATTCTGTTGTAATTCATTTATTAATTATATATGGTGACTTGTAAGTGAGAAGGTATAATTAGCATCTGTCCTTGTAATGATTTAATTCTTCTTCCCTTAATTCAAAAATTTAATTCTACCTTATAGTATCAGGAGAAAAATGAAAATGAAAATAAAACAAAATAAAGGAAGATAATGAAGAAGAGAAGTCCTTCATTTGTGTCATAACTAAGAAATCAGGTTAATGCATTGCTAAAGATCCTAAGCTTGCTTTTTTTTTTTTAAATGGTTTTTATTATTGTTCATCTGTGCCAATGAGCTCCCTGCTCAAATGGCACTTTGTTCATAAAAAATTTCTGGAGGGTGAGGTCATTGGTTCAAGACCCATTGGGCAAGCGTGTAATTATTTCCAATAAAGAAAGAAATTGTTGTCCATCTACCTTTCTACATAGAAAGTTGTTGCTCTTATATAAAACTATAGCAACAGTACTTGCATCAGCTAATAGTACACCGAAGTGGTAGGAGGACTAGAGGAGTTTGAGGGGGATTTTAAAATCTTTATTGTCTAAATCTCTCTTCCGTTGAACCTGACATCTGATCCCAAAATTGCCTAAATTTTTTGAGGTAGTTTTAGATTCCTTTACTATTGGAAAGCACCTAGTGAGTGTTGAATATTGAAGGAACCAAAGATAGTTTAGCTATGGTACAGATTGCTGATTGGTGTCTATATTCTTCCAAATGGCTGTGGCCAGATATTTCAAGCCAAGTTGCATAGGTTTGGACTGTGACTAATTTTGTCTTGAATTTTATGAACTAATTTAGCCTGAGGATATTCAAGTGAAAAAGCATTGTGCACTGTTTTTTTGGTTTTCAACTATATATTTAGGGAACCAGTATTGGACTGCCCTTGTTTTGGATATGGTTTTAAAGCATGCTTGCTTTACTTTTATGGTTTCATGATGAAGTGCCTTAGCAATGGCACCGGCATAATAACAGGGTGATCTTAAATGGGCAAAACTTAGGTACACCACCTTAGGTTTGCTTCCTTAGGTTCCTCAATTACATCACTACACGCGGTCAATTTATACACAGTCAGCAAAAGATATTAGCCTCATTTACCCTCCTCACTGTTATGCCTCAACCTCCACTCCTGCTACTCCTTCCCTCTCAACCTCTCCAAGCTCCACTACACCACCACTGACATCTTCTCCTAGCCAGAAACATCTTTAGTGTCCCCTTGAAGACCAAAACCCTCTTAACCGGAAATTTCCAACACTGCTAAATACAATCCGGAGAAAAAAAAAACCCAACCCAACCCAAATTCACCTAAATCCAAATCAACCACCACACCCACCACATAAATCAAACCAAAAATCAACACAAACCCAACAACCACTGCACCCAATGCACAAATCAAACCAAACATCAGCCCAAACCCATCAACCACAACCTAACAATTACCGCCCAAATTAACCCAAATATCAAAACCCACAAAATCAACCTTCAGACATCCAAATATGCCACCATTGATGAACTATGACCACCCAAATCGGCCACCACAGGCCAGCTACAAAACCACCCAAATCCTGTGGTGGTTTGTGACAGCTACGACCAACACCAGATCACGACATCTACCACCACCATAACCACCAGATGGGGACGCCAAACTAGCACCACCACCACTGATCCTAGATCGGTGCATGAGAGAGAGAGAGAGAGAGAGAGCCGGCTGGGTTCTGGGTTTTTTTTTCCATCAGACCTAAAAATTTGTTAGGGATTAAGTTGAGGCTAGCACTGTTTATGCTTATGTGTATATATTGACCACATGTAGTGATGTAATTGGGGAACTTAAGCAACCCTATCCAAGTTACGGTATCTAAGTTTTGTCCATCTTAAATAATACTTTCTTTTGACACTCACAATATTTGTGTAAAAAAATGCTTTACATTGAAGAGGATTGACCACCGCAAATTTACTGAGGTCTTTAGAATTGCATGAAATGGGTGAGTTGGGGAGTCGGTAGACCACCTTCTTCTTCATTGTCCTGTCACTCATTCCCTATGGTCTCTTATGCTTCAGGCTTTCGGTATTCATTGGGTTATGCCATGTTCGGTGGAAGGTTTGTTATCTTGTTGGCATCAATGGCTTGGGAAGCATAATTCGAACATTTGGAATATGGTTCCTGGGTGTTTAATGTGGACTGTGTGGTTGGAGCGAAATCGTCGTTCTTTTGAGGACAAGGAGAAGTTGTTGGTTGAGTTAAAAGTTTTAATTCATCGCAGTCTTTGGGAGTGGTCTCGTTGTTGGGGTTTTACTGTTTGTTCGTCTCTCTGATTTTGTGTCTTCCCTTAGCTTAGTTTCCTGATCCCCCCCTTGTATTGTGCTTTGTGCTCTTTTTTTCTAGTTGTTCATCATCATGAACATCTTGTACTTTTCTCTCTTTGTTTAATCATTAATATATTTTCTTTGATTACTTATCAAAAAAAAAAATGAAATGGGTGAGCGGTTGAAACGTTGTGGATAGTGTGTTTAGGAAATTTTCTTTGTTTTTCTTTTCCTTTTTCAGTTTGCAGATGAAGTAGGATGTGAATGTGCAATTTCTTTTTTGCAGGGGATGATTAAGGCAAGTGAACAGGATTTTCAGAATATTTAACTCTCTCTGGTTCACCTGTTTTGTTAATCATGTCAGGATTTGGGCGGTTGTTATGAGCTTTATGGAATTCAGAAAAGTAATTGTATACAGGCGATACATTTTCAATGTATCTCTTACTATAGAATTTCAATTCCGTGTGAAGTTCAATTGCATTTTTTATTGTCGATGAGTTTTGGAGAAAGTTGCCCTTGCTCGTGCTTAGAATTGGTCCTGGAGTGTAAAGTGCAGTAGTCCTCTTGAAGGAGAATGAATACTTGTACATAATGATGAGTTTTGGAGAAAGTTTCCCTTGCTTTTGCTTAAAATTGCTCCTTGAGAGTACAGTGCGGTATTTACTAATGAATCTTTGTAGATAAGGAATCCACCCAGGCGAATATATATCGCAGAGAATGTATTGTAGTGATCTTATCCTGTTATCATTTTAGGTTCTGATTGGCAGAGGATTATGCCTTCTAGCTAACTGAGAGATAATTCCACGAGTTGCAACTTTTTTTTTTCTTATTTGAACTAGTGTGACCTATAAAAGTTTTAAATTGGTAATCATGTTGAAAAGATGATCAAATTCTGGTGTCATGGAAGTCCTACCATGGTTACATTGTATGCCCCATGCATTGTAAAACTGTTTAGATATCTTCTCTCTCTCTCTCCATAAAACTTGTACGTGATATCCACCACATGTAGGTGTTGGCAGTAAAAATAGTTTTAGCATTTGTTATTTGACACTGATTTTATGAGTATTAGTCTATTAGAAGAATGTCCTGTGATCATTTTTTAAATTCTGGAATTCTCAAGTCCAAAGGGGTGTGATTGGCATCGGCCAGGCCATAAGGCCCATAACCAACTTGCTCGTGGGTAGTGGGTAGAATGATCTTCAGGAACATTGGTGCTTTTCTCCACTAGGATTAAAAAAAAGAAAGCGTTTGTTTGCGCTTCAGGCTCAAGCACATCTGATTTATATTTTAATTGTTTGTCATTTAAAAAATAAATTGTCTGAACTCTAGAATGTCTTGCACGCTATATAGAGTGGTTGAATGGGTGACCTAGTCAGACGATAATGGTGGCCCATCTAACTAGGTTTGAGTAGATGGATGGGATTCCTTACTGTTATTTGCTGGTAAGCTGGGTCCGAAATTCTTTTACTTCTTGTGGCGGGCTAACGACAAAGTCCTAAGCCAAGAAATTCCACTATTGTTTTATCTGCTATCGGAACTTAGAATCATTTTTCCCATACCTACTTCGGTGTGAGATCGATTATTAGACCACCAAATTTCTAATATGTTAACTAGCTCTTTGATTCCGATCTTATCTTCACGAATAATATTAAAATATATGTGCAAGACAAGGACTCATTAGAACATGAAGCCCAAAGTCGGTCATACTTGGAATCTTGGGTGCAAGAGCAGCCAGCTTATTAATGTGGTGGGCTTGACCCTGCCTAATCCGCTATAACAGCTCCCTTTTCAATAGCAATGCCAATAGAGAGCCTGGAAAATCGTTGAAATCAGTTGTGATGTTGATGGTGACAAAGTTGAATTCAGTTTTGCATGTGGGAATCTCGTGCACATATATGTACAAATAGAGTTGACCAAGCAAAGGAGAAGACGAATTAAGTTCATCGTTATTCATTACCACATAAAAGAACAGGGAGAGAGCTCTCCAGGAATGCTATGATGCCGATACTAAACGAGAAATCTCTCTTACACACGGAGAATTTGACACTCCCTTCGGTAGGGTTCATCTCTCTCTTTTATTCTCATGTTGAATTCATAATGAAAATTCTTTTTGATGTTCCACTTGTTCAATTCTAGTGCCTCCAGTGTTATTCTCGAGTGGCCACAATGACTGTTTTTTGTAAATTGAATTTCTCATCACATGTTTCTCTGTCCCCGCTTGTTAATCAATTTATATTGAGAGACAAAAATTGTTTCAAAGTGGTAGGGATTCCCCTAGTGCATCTTAAGTTCCTTTGAATTTGAGTAACTGATATTTGCTGCACAGTAATAACCATTTCTTCTTTTTGGTTGTACTGTACAGCCACTCTATTTTTCTTTGTGCTTTTTGGAGATGGCCAACTTAGCAACTGAATACCCAATTTATTGTACACATAGCATAGCTGTGTTTATGCCCTTTTATTTGAGGTGCTCTAATTTCTATCTTCAGTTTCAGGTTGTAGTGCTGACTGCAAACATGGGATGTAAACGTTGTCGGCAAAGAGTATCCCAAGTTGCTTCTAAAATGAACGGTAAGAAGTTCCGTTAATGTTTTATCACATCACATGTCCAAGGCAAGAAACCGATAAAAGACAACAATTAGTAAGGGATGATGATTTGGCTCCGTCTTGTGGACACCCTGTCCCATTTGTTGGGACAGAGCGTGGGATGATTCTTCAATCTGAATTGGACTTAAATATAATAAAAGTATATAAAAATATATTTAATTTTCTAATTTTATATTTATGTTTTATGACTAGAATGTTTTTTTTTTTTTTTTGAATGATCCTCTTCTTATGTTATTGTTTATTAGACTGGCGGCTTGTTGTGTTGCAACTTGATTTGTAGTAAATAATATTTAACGGCTTGTAATAAGATTAAGTCTTAAATTGTTTATTAAATAATAGAAACAGTAGAAAATTATTGGTCTACTCACACAATACATATTTAGAGGTGGGATGTACTGTCATTTTTTAAGTACCCATTCTATGATAATTAATAATTAGGTAGGAGTTCTCGGTGCCTTTATCAATTGTAATAGCTCAATCTTTTTATAAGTTAGGTAAGTTCTTTCTGAGGACAGTTCATAAAATTTACCTCATTAGAAATGCCTTTACCTATCTTAGTAACAGTTTTGGATCCTCGTCCCCCCCACACAGTGTATTATGTTTAATAACTTGTAATAAGATTAATTCTTAGTTTGTTTAAAATAATAGTAAAAGACTAAAAGTATGGAAAATTATTGGTCTACTTAAGTCCATGAGAAAGAATTTTGGTGGATGGGTAAAGTAATTCTAAGCATTTGAAAAACTTAAGGGACAAGATTGAGGCAAAGAAATTCCACCTGAAATTGGGGTTGGATAAAGATGAGGGAATTTTGGATATACGCATTTTTTCTTTGATCAATACAATATCTATATAGTTAGCCACTAAATAGGGAAAACCAAAAAAGAGAGAAAAAGAGATGTACACATGCTAAATATAACAGTAGAAATCTCATTATCAGATATGTAATTTGAACACTCGCTATGGAGTTTAATGTTTGTTTTACACTAATATGATGCAGGTTTAAAAGAGTATACAGTTGATGTGCACAATAAACAGGTGATTATGAAGGCAGATTTAGGACTTCATTGGAAAGTGGAAAACGATCCCCTTAATAAGAGCGAGATGAACCAAGAGTGTCGCCGAGTAACTTACCTTCTCAAAACTATCAGATCAACTTGCTTTGGCGACCATTTGGCTGATCAAACATAAACGTACGTGTATAGTCTATCATCTTAGGTACCATATGCTGAAGAATTTAATGTCACACTGTCCGATGGCCATCAATATCTATACCAGAAGCGGTATCTAGTGTCAATTTTTTTTTCTTTAATTCGAAGTTGGAAACTTGGAACTTGTAATTTCGTTTTATAAAATGACTTCAATTAGAGTGAAAAATGACACAGTGCATTAAAAAGCTATGTACATACCTGATTTTAATGAGCTTTTGCGTGGTTGGGCTAGAAAGTTATTTTATTATTTTCAGTTTTAGTAAGCCTACGTACATACCTGATTTTATACAATTTTACATAACTTGCAATAGGTGAAAAAAGTTTTTTTTTCTCGCACATTTAAGGTTTGTTTCGGATTTACTTACTTTACTGAAACTGAGAATTTTTTACTAAAAATACTGAAAATAAAAGTAAAAATTAGCTGAAAAAGTGCAGTAGAGCTCATGAATAATACCAAAAATAAATTGAATAATAAAATAAGTTGACAAAATTAATTATGGCAAACAGCTACTTAGCCTAAAAACTTTTAATGTGTTTCACAAGCAACACAATGGTTGGGTTTAGAGAGAATTTTGAGACGACAACATTACATACGTTGTGGACAGGTGGCCCTGTTTTAATAAGATCATAAAAAAACAAGGCGAAAGAAATGGACAAACAGGCGCATAATTGCAAAAGCATAAAAAGGGAAGCGCCGTTGCCGGGGATCGAACCCGGGTCACCCGCGTGACAGGCGGGAATACTCACCACTATACTACAACGACCCGTTGATGTCTTTACTGACTCTGTTAAGATTTTATAATACAAAAGCCGCATGGCACATGCGATAACTATTTTTAATTATTATATATATATATATAATTTTTATTTTAAAAATCTAATTTATAAGTGAATAAATCAATTTAAAAATTAATAGGACAGTAATTCTATTTTTTAGGCAATGTTTTAATGGGAGTTAGAATTGCATTTTTATCGGATTATTCTTTAGTTTTGTCTCTACTTAAATGTAGGATTGTATGAGCATTTTTGAATTAAAAAATGAAGAATTCAAATAAAAAAAACTCCTTAAATTGTAGTATAGATAAAGAAGGAAAAAGAATTATAAATTGGGTTAGGACTTAAGACTTTGCAGAATCAGTAAAATAAACACTAGGCTACTAGACCAACTGAAACGATAAAGGAGCTCTTGAATTAAAAAACAATTATATTTAGTTCCCAAATTTGCAAATTATCAGATTCAAATTAAATTAACTTTTTTTTTTAATATAGAAAAATTCAAATTGAAAGTTGGTCTAAAGAATTCATTAAAAAAAAAAAAAAAAAAACGAACGTCACTGGACTCGTGTTTGACGTTTGGGACTAGGTTTAAAACTTAAAAGTTTGAGATTTTAAGTTGAGCGATGTTGTGTTGTTTGGCTCCACGTAAAGGATTGTTTAGGGTTTTTATTTTTTTTCTTGGCTTGGCAAAACTAATTGGTTTTTTTTAGTGATAAGAATATTAGACATATAATGATAATATATATGAATTTCAACTTTCGCATTTTTTACTATTTCCTTTATAGAATAGTTGTACTTCTATTTACTCTTCGAGTTTTTATTTTAATTAAAATATAAGTATTTTTAGTCATGAATGTTTACAAAAATATTTTTTACATCAAAATGAATGATAATTTCCTAACAAAAATTGTTGACACTAATATTGCTACTGCTTTAGCCATGATAGTAAATCTCACAATTTGAGCACATTTTAGGTGCTTGAGCCTATTGCTCTGATGCTTCACTGATATTAATATTATAATATCACTTTTAAAAATCATGATGAGTTTTGGAAAAAAAAGAATACAGTAAGTCTAGAGATTTATGTTTTCACAATTACAATTGATAGGTTGATACAGGCCTTTAGAAAAAAAAAAAAAAAAAGAATACAGTAAGTCTAGGGATTATGTTTTCACAATTATGATCGATAGGTTGTGATTAATGTATAATAAAACTATGTCCGTGATAAACTTTTTTTTTTTTTCGATAAATAATTACAACATGCTGCTAACCCCGCAACTCAAATCCATTTCCCTTAGACCCCCAAACAATTTTTGTATGGGGAGGTGTCAATTCAGCTACAAGGCCTTTGGCATGTCCGTGATAAACTAGGTGAAATGATGTTAATCAACAAACTACTATTGTGGAAAAAAAATAAGTTAAATGTTATGCATCCAAGTAGTCCTATTTAGACATGGCAAAATGGGTTAGAATTTTCTAATCCAACCTGAAAACCCAACTTGAACTTGATTTTTTTTTTAATTGAAGTAAAAACGGGTTGACTCGTGACTGGACCCATGTTTTTTGTAGGTCAACCCGATTCGAACCCGAATCCGAACCATTTTTTTTGAAAATTTTTTTGGTAAAAAAAAAAATGATAAAATTAAGATAATATTGGTTTAATTGTTTGTTGTGAGTTTTAAGGAAACAATTGATACATTTATATAACTGAATGCAAATTAATTGAAGGATGAATAGTTGAGCATTCTGTAATGAGTAAATATTTTTAGATATCAAATAGCAAAGTACATGCCAAGATAATCTGATTACAGTAGAGTTAAAAACATAAATTTAAAATTGTAGACGTGAGTGAGAAACATTCACAAGTGTGAAAAAAGTAAAGCCAAACTATCAAATTAGCATAATATGAATGCTTAGACATATTTTTTTAACAATTTATGTCCAAAATAAACAGTTTTTCAAAATAAATTATGATATTTCTCAGAGTGTGTATTGCTTAACAATGATATGATATTTATAAAAGAAATCATGTATAAATAAGTAAACAATAAAACTTTAATGTATATCTCAAATTGAAATAGAGTGCCAACCACAATTGATAATAGATTATAAAATTAATTTTTAAGATTTTAAATTTCTAATATGTTTTTATTCTTTATCAAATGAGTTATCCAATAAGTCATTTGTAATCTTGTTTTATATTTTGGAATGTTGATATTGTGTAGAAATAAAACTTGTGTATTTGTTTTACTTATCTTTGTGTTATTTTATTTTAGATAGTAATGTTAAAATTATTGAATAATTATTGAATAAGTATTAATAAGTTTAATAAGTATTAATAAGTATTGAATAATTTTAAAATTATTGAATAAGTATTAATAAGTTTAACTGAGTTCACTTTTTATATAAGTGGTGAATTTAAGGTAATGTATTTTACATTAAGTAATTTGTTGCATAACTTTTCAAATGACAAATAAATATTTTTTTTATTAAAAAATTCATGTGAAAAATACAGGTCAACTCGACCTGACCGCAAACCGATTGACCCAAACATGTTTTTAACGCGTTTAAAATGACTCATTTTGACTCGCAACCCAATTGAACTGACCCGCCCGTTTTGCCATTTCTAAAACTATTACTAAAAAAATAATTGCATGAGAAAATTTAGTATTTTTTTTAGATAATGCTTTATTGAAGAACAAGAGGAATAAATGGGAACCGGCCTATCACCATCTGACATCTGTGAGAGCTCAAAAGGGGTAGAGGTGATGGGGGAGTAGGGATGGCAATTTATATCCAACTCGCGGATACCCGGCCCGGCCTGACCCTATGGGCCGGATTTTACCCGGTCCGATAAAGAATAGGGTCGTGTATGGGTTTTAAAAAAAAAAAACCCGGGTCTGGGTCTGGGTTGGGTTTTATCAAAAAAATCCAAAACCCGACCCAAAACCAGGCCTGGTTAAATACCCGGTATATTAAATTACTAAAACACCCCCCCTTATATATGTATATCATTTTGTAACCCTAACTTCCTAAGTCACTCCTCACTACACAACCTAGCCGCCCCTCTCATTCAGTCACTCCCCTCATGCTTTAGTCCTCAGCTTCCCATCAGTCCTCAACTTCACGCCTCAGCCCCTAACGCCCTTAGCTTCACACTTTAGCCCCTCACGCCTCAGCCCCTCACAGTGCCTCAGCCCCTCACCTCAACCCCTCATGCCTCATCACGCCCTCACCTCAGCCCCTCACGCCTCATCACTCCCTCATGTGGCACGCCTTAGCCCCTCACGCTTCAGCACATAGCCACGCCTCGGCCAAGCTCACTGCTCACAGGATCAGCCACGCCTCACGCCTCAACATTTTCAAAGCTAATTCTTTTCTTGTTTTTATTTTTTGGGTAAGCTAAAGTCTAAAGAGATACTACTTGTAATAGACCTAGTAATAGCAGATTGCAAATAATCCTATAATGTTTCGTTTGTTCAACTTTGCATTAAATTATGGTTTTTGCTCAGCACCTTTCGTTTGTTCATTAGGGCTGTCATTAAATTATGGTTTTTGCTCAGGATTTATTGATTTATGATTAACTTATAATTTGGTTTGATTTGGCTACCATATAATGAGGCCTAAATGCCAAATTTTAGCATTTGGGCCAAGTTAAATGGCTTGCATGGGCTTGAATCTAGGAAAAAAAATTTAATGGGTTCAAAAGTTCTTTTTTTGGTTAGGCCAGATTTGTCCCCAAGAGTTAAAAAATATTTCCCAGTGGATTAAGTTGTGAACAAGACCATTACAAAATCTTGGGCAAAAAGAAGATAATACATCAATAAAACAAGGTGTCTTACAATAATTAGAAAAAATGCTTAAATAACAAACAACAAAATGCATAAAAAAAAAAAAATGCTAATTGTTAAATGCTCTGGATTGCTTAATTTTAAAGGTCAATTACTATCAGGCTTCATCCATAAGGCCACAGGTTGGGTTATCTTCTTTTTGCTCTTCTTCCCATACATGCCTTTAATTGAAAGCTTGTGTTTCGTGTCCACGCCCACAAATCCTTTTCTTTTTTAATAAAGATTATATTAAAAGGAAAGAAAAGGGGGAGGCCTAGATCCACCTTTAATTTCCAAATAAAACTCAATTAGGAAGAGAGGTGATAGTATAGGCCCATCTCATTTATAAAAAGAAACTCAACAAGTTAAATTGTGAGTAATGTAATTAGGTGAAACTACATTATTGGTCACTCAAGTTTATCATGTGTGTATAATTGGTCCCTTAAGTTTGAAGCGAGCATAATTGATCCCTCAAAATTTTTTTTTGATACAAGATAGAATTTCTACTATAGCCTAATCTAAGTGTATATTTGTGTAAAACTCCCTTTTGAATACTTGAACTTCGGCCCTTACCCCCAACATTTCACAAGCATTTATACTTGTGGAGTGACCGCTACACCAAGGGTGCGCTGTGGGGTCCCTCAAGTTTTAAAACTGAATTATATTAGTTCTTTTTCTAATTGCCATTAGTGGTGTTACTTACATAGTTAATGGAACAACAACTTGGCATTTTTTTTAATGATGTGACATATTTTTTATTAAAAAATTAATAAAATGAATTTACACATTAAAAAAATTGCCCCATTCTAATTCAAGTCTTAATCCTAATCAGTAACAAATTAAAACTCATCTGCAATCTGATTCACAAACCCACAATTGAGAGATTGAATAGTTCCAAGTCGGCCATTATCTTTCAGAGCAAAGATAAAGAGCTTGATATCGATAATGGAGGAGATGAAGAAGAAGAAGAAGATGAGGACGACAATAGTATTTGTAACAATCGGACGATATAATTGTATTCAATGGCCGGAGACAAAGGAGTTTCCATCGTGGCGGGGAATCTCACTTCGACTTTCGGCAAAGCTGCAGAGCACAGGATCGTGCCTTAGCCTAGAAAGCACCGACGCGGTTACAGGGTCGTTGTACCGGATTCCGACGAGGCTTGACGTGGGGTGCTGTGGGCGATGTCTGCTCGTTCATGTTGTGTCGAATTTGTTTTTGTTTGTTTCCAGATTCCTGCCGACTTGCGTCGATTTGGCTCCAATGTGTGCCAATTCGTGCTGAACCATGCTGATTCGGGCCAAATTGTACCTTTTCGGTCGAAAATCGGTGTGCTTTGGCTGGAAAAAGGAAATCGGCTGGTAAGAAAAAAAAAACTTAAACCAAAAATATCGGTGGATATTGATACAAGATAGCTGTTGTCGCCGTCACAATTTCACCAGCCTTAATCCCCTTCTTCTTCTTCTTCTTCTTGCCAGAGCCCCAACCTTCTGTTTTGTTTCTTTTTTTGATAAGTTTTGTTAAATTCCTTTGTTAACAACTTATAAGGCTTTATTTTTTTTTTTGTGCCTCTCTGACCAAACACGTGAGCCACTGAGCCACATCTTCCCTTTTGTTTTTTAAAAAAAATGGAAAGCTACACCTATTTTAATATCTGCCACATATATCCTTTATTTTGGTTTTGGGCTAACCAAATACGTGAACCATTAAGTCACATATTTTTTCATTTATTTATAGGAAGCTCCATCTATTTTAATACCCCTGTCAATAATTTAAGTGTCAAAAACTTTGTGCCCACTCTGGGGATATCGACCCTTAATACCATACCATCATCAACTTTGCTCACATTATAGGTGCGTTTGCGAAGTGCATTTTGCGCTTCCCACATCTGCGTTTGGCTGATTTTTTTTTTTTTTTTAGTCCAACGCCTCTTGCACTATTCATGGGACATGAACAGTGCAATCAGGCATATGCACAGTATTTTTAAGCATGAACTGTAATTTTTTATTATTATTTTTTTATTTTCAATTTTTAATAAAATAAGCGGTATCTAAATGCACACTATAAAATAGACGTTGTACTTTTTCATCTCCGCTTCTCATCAGAAGAAGTCTTGAGTTGTGTCCACGGTGTGTACGAATTGGGTTGCGGTACCAAGGCGAGTGATGGTTGAATAATATATATGATTGTATGTATTTAATTTGGTGATGAAAAAGAGAGAAGAGTTGAGAGAAGAAATTAATGGGTAGAAAAAAAAGGGTTTTGTATTTGCTTTAAATGATTTTCTGTCTCTTTTAACCTGCTACTGTGTCTATCACATTTGCATACAAAACTTAAAGGTGCGTCCGTTTGGAGAGAAAATAGGGAGGATGGAAAACTAAGGGAGGAAAATAGGCATTTTCCATTGTTCGTTTGGAGAGAAAAGAGAGGGAGGATGGAAAACCAGGAGGAAAATTTTCCTCCCGGGCCCACAAAAATTTTCTTCCCAATTTGGGAGGAAAATGGCCGGGAAGAAAACTTGGGATGGGAGCATTTACTAAAATGCCCTCATCCCACCTACCGTTGGATTTTTTTTTTTTTTTTTTTTTTTTCAAATGTTACTGAAAAAGGTTCAACATTAACGTTGAACCTTCTTCTTTTTTTTTTTTTTTTTTCCAAACGTTACTGAACCTTGCTCAGTAACGTTGAACCTTTCTTTTTTTTTTTTTTTCAACGTTCAGTAATAATGTTGAATTTGTTTTTTTTTTTTTTCTCATTTCAATGTTGCTGATGAACTTTTTTTATTTTTATTTTTTTATTTCAATGTTACTATTAACAAGGGTATGATAGTCAATTTATACCCTTCCACCTTTTCACCCTCCCACTTTTCCACCTCTCCAACCGGACATATAAGAGGGAAAACTAAATATTTTCCATCCTCCCACTTTTCTATCC
Source organism: Castanopsis chinensis (assembly GCA_032878915.1). Taxonomy (NCBI): domain Eukaryota; kingdom Viridiplantae; phylum Streptophyta; class Magnoliopsida; order Fagales; family Fagaceae; genus Castanopsis; species Castanopsis chinensis. The sequence continues at coordinate 3,708,751 of JAVQMG010000115.1, read as the reverse complement.
TCCCTCAATTTTCCATCCTCCCACGTTTCGCTTCTTGATTGGATGATATTTGTATTCCAATTTAATTTGTGTTTATTACATACTAAAGGAACGATGGCAAATACAAAGTTTGTAGAAAATGAAAGAGATGGAATTAAACTAGAGGAGGTTGTGTTGAATTTCAAAAGAAATTGGTATAAAGTAGACATGGCAAAATGGGCGAGTCGAGTTCTGGTTCGAGTTTAGGTTGGGTTAATTGGGTTGGGGGTCAAACGGATCACGAGTAAAAAATAAGTCATTTTAAGTGGGTTATAAAATGGGTTCGGGTCGGGTTGATCCATATTTTTTACATGATTTTTTTTTAATTTTTAATTTTTATAAAGAAAACAACGTCTATTTGTCATTTGGAAAGTCATGCAACAAATTACTTAATGTAAAATGCATTATTTTGAATTCATTACTTATATCAAGAATGAACTCAGTTAAATTTATTAATACTTATTCAATAATTTTAAAATTATACAAATCTTAACATTACTATCTAAAACAAAATAACACAAAGATAAGTAAAACAAATTCACAAATTTTATTTCTACACAATATCAACATTCCAAAATATAAAACAAAATAATAAATGACTTATTGGATTACTCATATAAGAAATTTATAATCTTGAAAATTAATTTTATAATTTATTATCAATTGTAGTTAGCACTCTATTTCAATTTGAGATATACATTAAAATTTGATTACTTACTTATTTATACATGGTCTCTATTATGAATATTATATCATATCATTGTTAAGTAATACACACTCTAGGAAATATCATAATTTATTTTGAAAAGCCGTTTATTTTGGACATAAATTGTTAAAAAATAGGTCTAACTATTCATAATTTATGTTAATTTGATACTTGGGCTTCACTATTTTTACACTTGTGAATGTTTCTAACATATGTCTACAATTTTATATTTATGTTTTTAACTCTATTGTAACTAGATTATCTTGGCATGTACTTTGCTATTTGATATCTAGAAATCTTTACTTATTACAGAATGCTCAATTATTTATCTTTCAATAAATTTACATGCAGTTATGTAAATGTATTAATTGTTTCCTTAAAGCTCACAATTGACAATTAAACCAATATTGTCTTAATTTTACTTTTTTTTTTTATCAAAAAAGAAAATTTTACAAAAATGGTTCGGGTTTGGGTCGGGTCGACTCGCAAAAAACATAGGTTGGGTCATATGTTAACCCGTTTTTGCTTCGGGTAAAAAAAATCGGGTTCGGGTCAAGTATTTTCGATTCGGGTTGGGTCTAAAAATTCTGACGTATTTTGCCGTGTTTACTATAAAACATGACAGACTTGCAAGTATGAAATGTTTACGGTATTGGTTAGCAGCAGTAGGCCATTGCTGGTAATTCTAGCAGATCCATCAAGATGCAGCTTGGCTTGAAGGAAGCCATTGTAGATGAATTGGTTTTCATTTTGACCAAAGGCCATGCAAATATTGGAAACATACAGAATTACAAGAATTGTAGCCATTGGTAAAAGTGGGAAAAGCCTCATTTTTGTGTAGAGAGTGCTTTTTTCTTGTTTAAAACTCTAGGATTTTTATAGAAATGAGTCGTCTGCTTTGCCCAAGTTTAACATCAGAGTCTGTGTTAACATAGTCATAGGCTAACCAAACAATTGACTCACAAAGAAGACAAGAGTGTCTAGTCAATTTGATGCCACAAAATGCAATCCTGATAGTCAATATCGTTTGTAAAGCAAGTTGAAAAAATGACTTGTCCCATAAATCAGGGAACCTTGTACTCCACTCCCCTCTTTACTTCAATCTGCTTGTTTAAAGTGATCTATTTATTGTGACAGTGAGATTTGATAATATAATGTTTGGTAGAACTCTCATTTCATCTACAACAAACCCGGACCCAGCTGCTAGGCCTTGAAGCATTCATGGTTAATTAACTGCTACAAAAGCTATTTGTAGTCGATCCCTCTTACACATGGCCGGCTCAATTTGCAATAAGCCATTAATTTTAAACAAGGTTTCTTTATTATTTAAACTAGTTGCTAACTTGTGAAATATTTTTTAAAAATTTCATTTTGCTAAAAGTTATGATCACTTGACCAAAAAAGAAATTACAATTTAATAGGAATATAAAATACTAACACCAATATTGATAAGTCCAGCACCAATAATGTAAGGCTATGTCTATTTTCAATGACATAGCGTGCAACATTACATATTGGAATAAAAGGCGTAATTAAAACAAACATTACAACCCATCCTTATGTGCTTTTGTTTCTTAAGCATAATTAGAATATACATAATAACCCATTGTGTGATTCTGTTCCTTTTGGTTAGCACAAGTTGGCTACTCCCTTAAATAAATATAAATCCATCTTACGTTTATCTGTGCATAAGACAAATCTCCATATATACAAATCAAAAAGTGATGCTCTTCTCAGCTATATCAGAAAATTGTTCATCACAAGTTCAAGTATTCAATTTTAGGATTTAATGGAACTCATTGCAACATAATATAGGCCGAATCATGTTTCTTCGTTGCCATAGTACCCCTGATAGCATGGTAGTGAGTTTGCACGTTTTTTGGTCCCTATCCCAAGCCAAATCCATGAGTTCAATGAAAGTTGAAGGCTGGCCGTTGAACACACATTCCATCACGTCATGTCGCTAGACCAACTAAATTTTGGAACAGCCACAGACAGCAGGAAGAGCATCTTCCACCTCGACCCCACAGAATCAACTACACCTACAACCTTCCGCTTGAAAAAAAAGTTGAGCAAGTTGACTACGATCTATCATAGCCCTCAAAACAATTTGGAAGAGAGTTACCATTGCCATGGTTGGGATTTCAATCAGTGTTATTTGTTAAGTTACAATTTTAAGTGGTGATTTTCAATTTTGAGTGAGACTTTTTGTCAAATACATGGTGTACATTTTCTAAATGGGAATGAAAAGAATGTTTTACTGCATGAATACACCCAAAAAATGCACCTATACTAAGCACACTACAATTGAACATTGACAAAAGGGAAGAAAAAAAATTCAAAATGATACATAACGAAATTTAAGAAAGCAATCTCTTGTAAATTTTCCCTTTATAGCAGCAACCTCATAGAAATCAGGAAAGTAGCCACATATTTTGTATTTGATTGTAACCCATGACATAAACAAAAGAGATTTTACGTAACAATGATCATAAATTTAGATTATGACACTGACCGTAGTTACATTCTTTACAATTTTGATATTTCACAACAATTATATATTTTTGTGATTGGAGCAACATCATTGTCACATATAGATGTATTGATAACATAATTTTTATTATGTATCAATCACAACAGGGTATCTCAATAGTTAAAAAATATGTGATGTCTCTATCAAAAATCATCTAGAATGTCATTGTTATACACAAACAAACTGCTCTTCAGCAATCCCTTTGCTAAAGTTTAAAGGATCAAATCTTGGCGAAGTAAAAAGCAAAAGTTGAATATTTTGTTGGAGAGAAAAACAGAAAGGAGAAGATTCTAGGAAGGATGGTAACTTCGAACATTAGTGCCAAATACTGATGCTACAGTCAAATATTATAAAAATCAGTCATAAAAGAACACAACTCTTGTGACATCAAAAGACAAATAGTTTCTATTTGGGGGAGCTATGCCTATGATCTTAATGATTAGGAAATTAAAACTATTCGATGACACCAAATCCATACTATATATAATCCTTATTTACTTGGGTTGTGAGGAAATTGTACCAGGTTCCTTTCCTTGGTTTGTCAAATGGAGAGTAAGGTGAGCTCTGAGAGGTAAAATTTTGGATTGGCTCTTCATCATTGTATCCGATCGGCTCTTCCTTCTTTCTCATCCTAAGTTTTGGATTTTGATTTTGGGAGAAGGAGAGGGTTTTGATTTTTGGAGAGAAAGAGGGTTTCTGAGAAGAGAGAGGAATGGTCGTATATGTTGCCGAAGGTTTTAATCAGAATTTAGGTTTTTGTATTATCGGGTTTAAAAAAAAAAATTAGAATTTTTTTTTTAAAATAATGTTGACGTGGAAAATTGTGGGAGTTTCAGAGGTTTTGGTTATATATATATATATATATATATATAGAGAGAGAGAGAGAGAGAGAGAGAGAGAGAGAGAGAGAGAGAGAGAGAGAGAGAGAGAGACTATTTAAAGGACAAAATTTAGATATAGTACCTTAGGTGCTGTTTTTTTAAGTTTCCTTCTTAAAATTCAGTCATGTGGCAACTTAATTAAAAAATATACTTTCATCCCAAGAGAAAAAATTAACATGACAGAATATTAGGAAGTAAACTTAAGGAATAGCATCTAAGTACTATACCTAGGTCTTACCCTTATTTAAATAGAAAATTGGCTTATGAGTTTCAATTAGCTTAATTGGTAAAGTCTTTGATGATAAGAGATCTAGGGTTCAATCCCCATTTACACCAAAAATTGATTGTTGTTTTGGTCTAATAATAAATAGCTATATCAAGAGTGAACGCTATAAATTGAAATTCTCTAAAAAAAAAATAGAAAATTGGCTTTGATTTAAAGGTGTATATTTTAGAGTTGGGCTGAGTGGTTAGCAGAAAAAAAAATTGTGTGTGTGTGTGTGTTTTTTTTTTTTTTTTTTTTTTTTTTTTTTTTTTTTTTTCAGTTTTTAGTGGGTTTCACTATTAAAAAAAAATGAAAAATGTTATGTTTATAATATTTCCAAAATATTTTTACAATAAATTTTAAGTGGCAGATTGGTACAGGTTGTTATTAGTAGAGTAGAAAAGTAATTTTAGTGGTAGCTTCAAATTAAAACCAATAATAGCTAAATACCTATAATTTGTTGTGAAAATGTTGTGAAAAATTGGTTTGGTTTTAGCATTTGTATTTAGTTTTCAACTTCAATATCCTAAAAGTTAGAGTTGAATACAAAACATTAATATAACTTTTCAGCATTTTTCTTTTTTTTATGAATACGAATATAGTGACATATTAGTAAATATTATGAAAAAACAAAGTTAGTTTTTTGTTAGTGATGTAATGTGTATGAGTGAGAAAAGTTACTTTAAAAAAAGAAAAGAAAATAATGACCAAACCCAGGTATAATGTATACTATACCAAAATCATGTATTCATAACAACTTACCAAATACTATAAATGAAAAGTGAATACACCACTTTTTGAAACCAAGCATTTGAAACCAAGCAGGTACTTTGTTTCTAGATTACTGTTGAAATGATAATTCTCTATCAACTTGAGGACTCATCTAGCAATTGCGAAACCCATGGTGTTCAGAAAATCACTCTCTTCATTTGCTTTGAAATTGAGAGTTGGTTTTTGTTATATACTTAGTATTGTGTCCTACTAATAAATATTGATTTATCTATCTATGATTACAATCACATCCAATTCAAAATTGTACATGATTGTGGTAGTGCCGTTTTATGCCAACTTGAATCAAGGAATAAATTGAATATGCATTTTCTTTTAATATTTGTAAAAAATTCCCATAATTGAAAATTAGGTTATCAAATATCAAGTTATTAAAGTTTCAATAACTTACAAAAATAATGTTCATAAGAGCAAAGACAAACATTGCATGTACTTGTTACAAAAAGTGTTGGGTGCAAAGATGTAATAAGGCACCTCAGCACCTGTACAAACCTAGCAGATAGCTGTTTACATTCTCTCTCAAAAAAAAAATAAAAATAAAAAAAATAAAAAAAAGCTTATCGTAATTTATAATAACCAAGTTTTCTAAAAGCATCATCATCAGCTTTAGCTGTGCTAAAAAAAATTATTTTGACACACTAAAAGGTTTATTTATTTTAATACATCACTTTATAATACATTCTACCTCATCATCCTTAATAGATGTATGCTTCCTCTTCTTATATGAATAGTGGAACTTACCTTGATATTATATGAGTGTAGAATAAACATTTATTGTGATTTGGAAATATTTTATAGTTACCCTTAAACTTTTAAACCTAAAATCAATTTAGTAAATATAATAGTAAAATGACGAAACCAAAAATGTAGCAACCCTAAATTTTATTAAGAAAACAAGGATAAAATTTGTAAAAGCTGAAATTTAAGAGAATCCTAAAAAGACTATTACTATTCTTATATAATTTCTTCAATATCCAGTAGGTTAAGTGATATTGAGAGAGAGACCAGGTTCAAATTGACCTTCTTTCATTTTGTGCAAGTTAATTAAAAAAAAAAAAACTATATTTCCTTATCATTTATAAAAATAAAATAAAATCCAATTGAATCTACCTAAATTGGACTTTTGACATCAATTATCTAAATGAAGCTAGACAATTTTTTTTTAACTCAGAATGTAATAGTTGCCGACTTTCAAAATCACAACAATATGATAAAATGAAAAACAAGCAATATAAAATACAACTAAGTGTGTAAATTCACATCCAATATTCAGACATACAAACATGTTCCTAGCCAATTTATGTCCAATGACTTTGGGCTTTCAGCCTCAAACAAAAGGGTAAAGTAATTGATCGTCATTGCATCTTATATGCCCAAATATTTATCATCCTCAACAGATTGTTACGAAACTTATACAACCCAGAAATAAACTTAACGACACTTAAATCTACCAGCAAAAACAAAATGTCAGTTAAAAATTCTATGATTTTGATAGCTAATAGGATTCTTAAGAGGCCATTACAATGGTCCACGACTTAATTTGGACATTCTTCCTCAAAAACAAAAAGGTAAGTTAATTGATCATCATAGCTACAACATCCAATGTTGTTAAAGCTCATGCCCAATGTTTTCCATCATCAGTAGATTGTTACATTCTGGTTTTTATTTTATTTTATTTCTAAAAAAATTACATTCTGAACGATTTAAAAAAAAAAATTCTAGAAAATTCCATTAAAATTTTAATTTACTTCAAAGTCAAAACAACTTCAGCATCGTTTGTAGTTCTAAGACTGTCTTATTATTCAGTTACATATTGTAAAAGTTGTAACTACTTTTATACATAATTCAAAGACTGCACCAAGATATTCAATTTTCAAATAGAGATCATTACCCATTCAATTGTTCTCCTCATCAAATAGGTTACATATAAAATTCATCACATATGTTATAAAAAACTTCAGAGACATATTCTAAAGAAAAATTGAGAGTGACAAGGATTAAAAAGAGAAATAAACCCATGGATACTAAAGGGGAAAAAATATGGACATACGGATAAGAAGTGGACGGATATTTTGTGTACGGACGAATGTGACACGCGGCATGTGTTTAATGGTTTGGCTTCAAGGTCTCCTCAAGGAAATTAACTTGCAGATCACGTTAGGACTATTATAGTTTCGCTTGACCTACACGTCTAGTCCTAACTAAGAAGACTCCTAAAAGGAAAAGGACTGAAAGGGGATAGGCGAAATCCATGAGTTACTCTCCTAGAAGGAAAAGACTTCTTGGCCAAAGCATGAATTTCGGTTCTACATTACTATAAATACTCCAAGACCCTTATAAATCAAGGTACGCATAATTAACTCAACTCTAGCACTCTAGGGTTGAAGAAAGATTCTAACTTGACATTCGGAGGGTTTTTGGTCGGTACCACACTGGTGTTCTCTGTTAGGTCATTTCTTTTGTTTGTGCAGGTTTTATTTCGCTCTCGTGAGGACCACGTAGTTTACTGGTGTTTTTTTGGCATCATCAGATACAAAGAAAATAGATTCATGTAATATCCATATGGCAATAACATCAAATCTGTTGTCCATAGATTCAGCCCAAAAAAAAAAAGAAAAGAAAAATCTGTTGTCCAGAGATTGCAAAACAACCATGCATTGCCATTTTCAGTAATCCCCATATATCCCAAAATAGAAAAAAGACACGGAATTTTTTTTTGTAATCATAATAAGCACCAAATGAAACCCACTTGCATTTCATTTCAATCTTCACCTATTTTCTGTAATTAATCAACATCTTCAAAAAGGGTTTGAAGCTACTAGCATAGGTCCTGCCACTCTCCACCTGATTAGAATCCATCCCAGCTTCACCGTTAATACTAAGTATAGATGTTGAAATTGGGTGCGTAACAAGCTATTGGATTGATTGTAACTGATTAGGATTTGTTGTATAAATTAGTTGGTACAGTTAGGAAGTGGTTGAGGGAAGTTAACTAGGTTGGTTATTATAATAACTAACTGAAAGTAACTGCTAGAAGCTATAAAATTAGCTATTAAAGGACTTGTATCTTGTACATCAGATTCATAACAAAAATAATAGAAGTTCCATTGTTCTTGATTTTTTAATTCTTCTCGATGCAATCACTCATAATTCCCTATTCCACCATTAATTCCCACCTCGAAGCTTAAAAATCACCGGCAAACAAAACATTACCATCTTTCACGCGAACACTCACCGTTTCCTTAGTGACTCCAAGCATGTCCACCCACACATAAAAACCGGCATTCACCTTTGTATCTCCAAATGAATTCATGGGCCCTCTAGTTTGGAATGGGTGTAAGAGTGTATATAAAACTCCTTGCTCTTCTAGACCAGAGAAACGCAAAAAAATATTGTTATTATAATGGTGTGTCTAACAAAAATTAATTTTGCTAATTAATTTTACTATTTAGCTTATTTTTGTTATTATTTATAAACTCTATCGTATTTTTTGATATTATTCATAAATTGTATTATTTAAGTTAACTTTTACCTTTATCTACATTATTTTAGAATTTTTTTTTTAGTTTAATGTGGATCGACACTGTCCAAAACTAACAAATAAAAGCAAAGAAGAGAACTAAATTTACCATCAGAACATCATCTGTTGTAGTCTAGTTGGTAAGGATACTCGGCTCTCACCTGAGAGACCCGAGTTCTAGTCCTGGCAACGGAAATTTTTTAATCTCAAAAAAAATAAAATAAAATAAAATTTACCATCAGAAATTTCATCCGATGTACCAACGAGTGTCCACAACAGGACCATAACAGCAACGAATTGCATTCTTCATTTTTTCCTGTTAAACAAACAAGTAATACAAGAATATCTATTACTAACATATTACTCATGAATTTAAACATAAACTTATAAAAAGTGAACGGAGAACTGATATAATTTTTAATATGATCATGACCTTTGACGATCTCATCCTCAGGACCTCAGCACACCGTTGATTAAATTGGCTTGAAGTTGTGTGACTTGACAACAGCGACAAGGCGGTCCAAAAAAACCTCTATACTTCCTTTCCTGATCGTACTCCCATTCCGAAAAGCACAAAGTTGTAAGGATCGCAGATGTAGAACATTTTATCTTTGGGGACACCAAGCATCTCTACCCGCATGTATAAATCATCACTCTTTGCTAGAGCGATTTTCACCACAGCACCTTTTAATTTGGTCTACTCTTCTGACAGGGGTTGTTCTTGGCGTAATACTCACCTGTTTCAACACACAAGAAATGAACAAACAGAAAGAGTAGGAAAAAATAAAAAATGAAAGAGAATGTTAAGAAGCTGGTAATAGAACAAATCAAGGAAGGACATGTATAAAAAACCATAAGAGGAAGTAGAAAAAACCTGAATCAGTAATTCCAAAGCCAGAAAAGAAAGGATCTTCGGGCTCGGGTTGACTCAGGAAGTACGGGTTAGGACCAGTTGAAAAAGCCATTCTCATTTCTCAAAAGGGAGGTGGAGGTGGAGGTGGAGGTGGAGGTGGAGGTGCGGTGAGATGAGGTGACGGTTAGTGGAAGTAGGGCTTTGTGGGTAGAGAGGAAGGGTTTTTGCTTTGAACATGAATGATCCCAAGGGTAGGATATGATGTGTGTGTGGATTGTGAGCAGAGCAGAAGGGTTTGGGTTGGGAAGTGAAGGTGTCTGTGCTTGAAGAAGTGGATAGAAAAACAAGGGTTTTGTGGAGAAAGGGGTTTTAGTGCCTGTTTGTTTGCACTTCTAGAAGGCAAAAAGCATTTTTTGAAACTTAAAAAATTACATGTATAAAAAACCATAAGAGGAAGTAGAAAAAACCTGAATCAATAATTCCAAAGCCAGAAAAAAAAAAGGATCTTCGGGCTCGGGTTGACTCAGGAAGTACGGGTTAGGACCAGTTGAAAAAGCCATTCTCATTTCTCAAAAGGGAGGTGGAGGTGGAGGTGCAGGTGTGGTGAGATGAGGTGAGGGTTAGTGGAAGTAGGGCTTTGTGGGGGGAGAGGAAGGGTTTTTGCTTTGAAAATGAATGATCCCATGGGTAGGATATGATGTGTGTGTGGATTGTGAGCATAGCAGAAGGGTTTGGGTTGGGAAGTGAAGGTGTCTGGGCTTGAAGAAATGGATAAAAAAACAAGGGTTTTGTGGAGAAAGGGGTTTTAGTGCCTGTTTGTTTGCACTTTTAGATGGCAAAAAGCGTTTTTTGAAACTTAAAAAATTACATGCGCGTTTGGTTAGATTTTTGAAATTGTGAAGGAAGAGGACTTTAGCAGAACACAGCTCTTCGGAGCCTTTTGATAAAGCTAATGCGCGTTTTATCAATATTACCGTTGGAGGCCGTGTTAAATTACCAAATTGCCCACTATGCTGCAACAAAGGTCCTCTCCGTGCTGCTCTACTATAGACCAAACACAACAGCTACAATCACAACAATCTTTCTCACAAACATCTCTAACCTCCAGCATATAATCAGATTATTAGAATACAAACTCAAAAACACAATTTTAAAATTAATCAAATCATAACAATAAAAAAAAAAAGACAGAACACAAAAGCCACCTGACTGACTGACCCATCTGGACTGCGTTGGAGACGAAGATGAGCAGCACAAAGATGAGAGCTCCCTGGAATGTTCTTGAATGAGGGAGAAATGGAAATTTTTCTTATTGTAGAGAGAGCTAGTGGATGTTCTAGAATCAAGTAAAAAAAAAAGAGACCAGAGCGGAAGAAAACAAGAGAGAACGAGTGCTCCCAGGAAGGTTCTTGAATGAGGGAGAAAAGGAAAATAAAAGAAGGGGGGGGGGATAGAGATAGTGGATACGTTTGTGGAGGAGAAAAACAAGAAGAAAAGAAAAAGAAAAAGAAATGAAGTGTGTGGAGGAGAAAAACAAGAAGAAGAAAAAGCAAAAGAAATGAAATGTCAGGATGAAAGTAAAATGAAGAAAGGAAAAAGATATAAAAAATAAAAAATGCTACTACAATATTTTTATAATATTTTCACAATAAATTTTAAGTAATAGATTGTTATTAATTAATATTGGTAAGTAAACAAATAATTTCAATGGTGGGTTTAAATTAGAACTAGTAACAACTTTCAACATAAATTTTGTTGTGAAAATATTGGAAAAAATGTTGTGAACGTAACGCTTCTCATAACAAATTTTACACAATAATTTGTTATTGGTTCTCATTTGGACCTACTGGTGACATTGTTATTATTTTATCTACCATTAACAACTTGTCATATAGATTTTATTGTGAAATTTTTGTAAAAATGTTGTGTTTATAACTTGCATTAATAGAGATAATTAAAAAAAAAAAATTCTCTTTTATATATATATATATATATCTTGTCCTTTTTGGTAATTTACAACTCAAACCTCTACTTTTATAAGTGCTAGTCAAACACTCAGCTTTTTCAAAAAGCATTTTTTAATAGCTTTTACCAAACACTCAGCTTTTTCAAAAAGCCCAATTTCATACCGTACTTTTTGAAAATTTCACTTTTTCAAAAAGTCCAGTTTTTAAAAGCTGAACCAAACTCATCCTTAGTTTTACTTTACTTTTTGACTTTGTATTGATTTGAATGATTCTTTTTCTCTTTTTATCAGCTACTGTGTATGTGTCTATGTCTGTGTCTGTCACGGTAAAACCGTCACTATGAAGTTAACATGGGATAGCTTAGCTTGTCTGGCACTGGAAAAGGGGTAGGAGAGCATGGTAATGTTTCTCTTCTCTTCTTAATTTGATGATATTTGCATATTTTAGAGCGAATGCACGTTTCACTGAACCACTATTAATTGAGTGCTGCTTAACCCCAAGATGATACAACACTTATTTCAGTATTTGATTACTTCTTGCTACAAGCACCTACAAGTGAGAGGTTAAGTATAGTTAATGCCATCTTACTCCCTATAATATTAGTTAATGATGGTACTGACGAAATAAAACACTGACGAGGAAAGCAACATAGACGAGGAAATCAATATAGACGAGGAACGGGGTGGGCAAGTGCACGCAAAGGCAACAGGCTCATTCAATATCGCCAATAATGCCCTAGGCTAACAAAACCAGCTGTACGATCCGTTGGAGACGAATTAAAACCCTATCATTTAGCAGGAAGCGTTACTAAAAGAGGCATTAAAGCCTCAATAACTGCCACAACGGCTAAGGGCAGGAGAAGCATATATAAAGCCTCCACAAGCATGAGTCAGGGAAAAGAGAGAGCACAGTAACATACTTATTCTTTACTATTTTTTCTAACAGTCTTCTTGAAACTGACTTAAGTGTCGAAGGTGTTTTGGCAGGCACCACGTCGGTGATCACATTGAGGAATCTTTCTCACCATTTTTTACCTGCTAGAAGGAGGAAAGAAGGTTTGGTTCCATTTGAACTCGTTTGTTCTTAACTGACGAACTCTTGCTTCATCAGTTTGGCACTGTCTGTGGAGACAACATTTTTATATTTGTATTTGGAGAAGTGGTTTCCACCAACTTCTACGTTCAAATGGAATCCAATCAAGATCCTGCAACCTTGGCCTAGCAAATCCAAGCCCTTGCGGCCACCGTCGAAGAACTTACTAGACAGAATCAGGAAATGAAGATACGGCTTCAACAGGTTCAGTAGGACGAGAGTCGATCCAGGGGCAACCTAGCGGATGAAGGAGACAGCCATAGAAGAACTAATACTCCCAGACCATTCACTCCTGACGAGCAGAATTCAGATGTTCTATGAGAGATGAGGAGAGAGATAGACGGGCTACGGAATGCCATTAAGGAGAAAACGGACCAAAGCGTGGATAGAATGATAAGGGCCACAGATTCGCCTTTCACTACAGCAGTCCTCGAGCATCCAATGCCATCCAAATTTTTTTTGCCTCAGCTCGAACAGTTCTACGGGTTGAAAAACCCTCAAGATCACCTCAACACATTCAAAACGATGCTGGGTCTTCAGCAGCCCCTTGACGAGATACTATGTCGCTCCTTCTCCACCACTCTCAAAGGAGTAGCTAGGGATTGGTTAGCCAAGTTGCCAACATCGTCAATTGACAACTTCGAGCAGCTGAGTAGTGCCTTCTTGCATCATTTTATCGGGAGGCAACGTCCAAAAAGCCCAGCAGATTACTTACTCACCATTAGACAAGGAGAGAAGGAAACACTGAGGTCATACATAAAACGCTTCACTCGGGAGACCTTGGAGGTAGACGAAGCGGACGACAAAGTACAGTTGACGAATTTCAAGGCGGGGTTGAGATCCAGGGAGCTTGTAGCTTCACTCGCGAAGAACCCTCCAAAGACGATGGCAGAGATGTTCTTAAAAGCACAGAAATACATGAACGTCGAAGATGCGTTAGTAGCCATAGGTGACGCAGAAAGGCCTGGAAGTATAGGAAGGAAGAACAACGAACGTAGGGGACAAAAGAGGGAATGTCAAGATCGTCGAGCTAGTGACGGTAATAGAAGAAGAGACGATAAAAGCCCTCGAACTGTAAGGTTTACCCCCCTAATTATGCCCGTTGACAAAATTCTATCGCAGATTAAGGATGAGCACTACCTGAAATGGCCAAGACCATTGCATTCGTCACCCAAAGTTCGTGACAAAAATAAGTACTGTCAATTTCATAAAGATCATGACCACTACACAGAAGATTGTCGGGACCTCAAGGAGCAAATTGAGGAGCAGATACGGAAAGGGAAGCTACAGAAATATGTGAAGAAGGGAGAATATGGTAAATCTAGAGATGGAAATAAGAACCAGCAAGAATCCTCGTCGAGAAAAGATAATCGTCATCCCCAACCCACACAGGATGTGATCGGGGAGATAGCGACGATTGCAGAAAGGCCCTTCACTGGAGGATCATTTAGGTCCCTTAAGAAAGCGTGCCAGAGACAGGTGAACAGTGTCTATATGGTGCCCCTAATCAAGCAAAGACGGACAGGCCAGGATATGTCCTTCAATGAAGCGGATGCTAGAGGGGTGAAACACCCACACAATGACCCTTTAGTTATAATGTTAACCATAGAGGGATTCAACACCAAGAGGATCCTCGTGGACAATGGCAGTTTAGCATACATTATCTACCTTCCTGCTTTCCAGCAGCTGAAACTAGATCCAAAAAGGCTGTGCTCTTTTGACTCCCCACTTGTTAGTTTCAGTGGAGATCAGGTATATCCCAAAGGCATGGTGATGTTAATAGTGACAGTCGGGGCCTACCTGAGGCAATTAACTCGTCAGCTAGACTTTTTGGTGGTAGACTGTCCTTCATCCTACAACGCTATTATTGGAAGGCCCACACTCAACAAATGGAAGGCAGCCATGTTTACTTATTGCCTAAAAGTGAAATTCCCAACGGATGATGGGGTCGGTGAAGTAAGAGGAGATCAAGTCTTAGCTCGAGAGTGCTACCAGGCTGTTTTAGCTGCAAGAGAAAACCATACATGGACGATAGAAGATAAAGAAGAAGAGAAGGTAGAAGCCCTGGAAATAGTAGAGTTAGCTGAAGGGGAGACAACCAAAATGACGAGGATAGGAAAGAAGCTAAGAGTGAGGACATGCTTGGCATATCCCCGGAAATTTTTCAGCATGAGTTAAGAGTGAACCCCGAGAGAAAGCCCGTCCAGCAACCTTTGCCCCAGAACGGGACAAAGCAGTAGTAGATGAAGTCACTAAGCTTTTGGCAGCAGGTTTCATTCGAGAAGTATACTATCCGGATTGGCTCGCGAACGTCGTTCTAGTGAAGAAGGCAAATGGGACGTGGAGGATGTGCGTAGACTTCACGGATTTGAACAAGGCATGCTCGAAGGATAGTTTCCCTCTACCAAGGATAGACCAGTTGGTAGACTCAACAGCTAAAAATAAATTGCTGACGTTCATGGACGCCTTCTTGGGATACAACCAGATAAAAATGACAGAAGAAGATCAGGAGAAAACTGCATTCGTCACAAGTCAAGGACTTTACTGCTATAAGGTAATGCCTTTTGGCTTGAAGAATGCAAGAGCCATTTATCAAAGGTTATCAAAGGTTAGTGAACAAGATGTTTAGAAAATAGATTGACAGGAATATGGAGGTATACGTAGATGACATGCTCGTCAAGAGTAAGGAAAAGCTTTCCCATCTGGGAGATTTGAAGTAGACATTTGCCACCCTCAGACAGTACCAGATGAAGCTAAATCCAAGTAAGTGTGTCTTTGGTGTAGCCTCAGGGAAATTCTTGGGATTCATGGTGTCCCAAAGAGGAGTAGAAGAAAACCCGAAGAAGGTGCAAGCCATAATCAATATGGAGTCACCCAAAACTATCAAAGAAGTTCAGAAGCTGACAGGAAGAATCGCGGTACTGAACAGGTTCGTCTCTAGTGCAACGGATAAATGCCAACCCTTTTTCAAAACCTTGAAGTAGGCTTTCGAATGGACGGACGAATGTGAGGCAGCATTCCAGAAACTTAAGTGGTACTTGAGTAACCCACCCCTCTTAAGCCCAGCCAAAGAGGGGGAAAGTCTACAACTGTATTTGGCGGTGTCAGTCACGGCCGTGAGTGTCGCCCTGGTTCGTGAAGAAGGTAAGAAATAGCTCCCAATTTATTACGGCAGTCAAGCCTTCCAAGGAGTTGAGTTCAAATACCCGAGGATCGAAGAGATTGTGTTTGCATTAATAATGGCCTCGCGCAAACTAAGACAATACTTTCAGGCAAATCCTATCGTGGTAATGATGACCAGCCTATCAAAAAGTCCATGAACAAACCTTAAGCAGTCGAGAGAATGATCTAGTGGGCAATTGAACTCAACTAATTTGACATCGAGTACCATCCCAGGACAGTCGTTAAGGCACAGGTTCTGGCAGACTTCGTTGCCAAATTTACTTCCGCAAACAAAGATGATCCCACTAGCGACGATGAGCTGTGGACGATACAAACTGACGGTTCGTCAGCCTAAAAAAGGGGCGGAGTAGGGGTAATCATAATCACTCCTGACGGAGAAATGCTCAAGTACGGAGTTTAGTTGTAGTTCTCAGCAACTAACGAGGCTGAATACGAGGGGATATTGATGGGGCTGAGACTTGGAAAAATTCTTGGAGTCAAGAACTTGCTGGTGCAAAGTGATTCGAAACTAGTGACCGAGTAGATAAGGGGAGAGTACGAGGCAAAAGAAGAAAGAATGCAAAATACCTTAGGTTGACGAAGCGTTTGGCTCAGGATTTCAACGAAGTAAAATTTAAGCAGATCTCTCGAAGCCAGAACACCATAGCAGACGAGGTCTCAAAGATAGCATCGTCTGAAGAAGGGTCGTCAAGTAGTGGCTTGGCAATAGAGATCCAGAAACACCTTAGCATTGAGGAAGTCCCAACATTCCCGATCCAAAGTACAAACAGCTAGATTACTCCTATTATGTCTTTTTTACAGGATGGGCACCTCCCTCAAGATGCCGAGGAGGCCAAGAAGGTCAAGAAAAGAGTAGCCAGATTTACGATCTTAAATGACACCCTATACAAGAGAGGCTTCTCTATGCCTTACTTGAAGTGTGTCGGTGAAGAAGAAGCCGAGTACATCCTGATGGAGGTTCATGAAGGAATTTGCGGGGACCATGCCGGTCCCAGATCTCTGGTAAGCAAGATCATTTCTGGCCAACTATGCAGGTTAACGCAGCTGAACTCGTCAAGAAATATGACAAGTGTTAGAGGTTCGGGAACATCCAACGACTTCCAGCAGAGCAATTGACGACAATATCATCCCCATGGCTATTTGCAGAATGGGGAATCGACATCGTCAGCCCATTGCCCCCAGGTAAAGGTCAGGTAAAATTCTTACTGGTTGCAATTGATTATTTCACAAAGTGGGTGGAAGCAGAGGCAATAGCAACAATCACCGAAGCACGAATCCAGAACTTCGTCAGGAAGAATATAGTTTGCAGGTTCGGGATCCCAAGGACGATCGTATCAGATAATGGTCGGCAGTTCGACAGCCAAGGCTTCAAGGACTTCTGTTCAGGCTTAGGCATCAAAAACCACTTCTCATCCCCAGGAAATCCGCAGGCTAGCGGTCAGATGGAGGTGATGAACCGAACGTTGCTGAAGATTATTAAAGCCAAGCTGGACGATGCGAAAGGGGTCTGACCAGACGAACTCCCCAGTGTCTTGTGGGCCTACAGAACCACAGCAAGAACCCCGATAGGGAAAACCCCTTTTAAGCTCACTTATGGCACTGAAGTTGTAATCCCAGTTGAGATAGGAGTCACCAGCACCAGGTGGGAAGTATTCCACGAAGAGGACAACGACAATCAACTCTAAATCAACCTAGAATGCCTGGACGAAGTACGAGACAAAGCTTCCAACAAGATGACGAAGTACCAGCAGAAAATGGGAGAATATTACAACAAGAGTGTAAAGCTCAGATGTCTTGAAATAGGTGACCTCATCTTACGCAAGGTCAGTACAGCTACAAGAGATTCTACCCAAGGAAAGCTGGGCCCCATATGGGAACCGAGTCGTTTACTATTCCAGACAAGGGAGTTATCACCTGGAAACCTTAGACGGGCAGAAACTTCCACGACTATGGAACATTGAACACTTGAAGAAGTACCACCAATAGATGTAATTAGTAAATGTATTCATACTCAAATTAATAAAGGAATTGTTCAACTAATGTCTCTACGTCCACAGGTTTAGTCAGTTGTAAGGCAAGAGATAACCAATCTCAAGAATGGCTAAGTAACAAGATTCCGCCTCGACAGATGTAAGTTATTGACGAAGCTAAGAGATATCCAATCTCAAGAATGGCTAAGTAACAAGATTCTGCCTCAACGGATGTAAGTTACTGACGAAGCCAAGAGATGTCCAATCTTAAGATTGGCTAAGTAACAAGATTTAACCTCGACGGATGTAAGTTACTGACAAAGCCAAGAGATGTCCAATATCAAAAGTGGCTAAGTAACAAAAATCCGCTATGACGGATATAAGTTACCAACGAGGCCAAGGGGCATCCAATCTCAAAAATGGTCAAGTAGCAAGATTCCGCCTCGACGGATGAAAGCTACTGATAAACAATGGTTGTGTGACAACGAAGTATCTAACGGAGCTAATGATTTCTAAGCAACAAGGCACAGTTTACTGACACATAAAAAAGGTAATAAGTGTGCAAATCACAAAAAACAAGTAAGTGCATTTAATTAAAGCCCAAAAACAACGAGCATATTCCACTGTTTCTACAACTAAATACCCATAAACACTGGGCCAAACTGATGTTCTTGAAACAGAAGTTCTCACAAAATTAGAACTAAAAAAAAAAAAAAAAAAAGGAGAAATTTTTCAAAGCTCAACAGTCGGCTGTAGGAGCAGCATCGTTGGGGGCATCATCGGCATAGGCATTTTCTGAAGTGTCAGGCTGGGCAGATGAAGATTAGGCGGCCTCGTTAGTGGCCATCTCTTGGCCAACCTCCTCAAGGTCCAGGTTCTCCAGGTCCACCCCGGAAGGATGCTTGACGAGGTACCTCCTTAAGAGTTTGAAGCCTTTGAAATACCAGCTGAACAGGACTGTGTTTTACTCGTATGTGGTCTGGAAGGTTTCAACGGACCTAGTAGCGATGGTCTTCAACTTCTCCTTGGAGGCTTGGAGCTGCTATCCTTCTCAAGGGTCAGCTGGCGCTCAACCCTGAGATCGTCATTTAAATCCTTCACCTTCTCTTTCAAGTTGGTGGCTTCACCCATAGACTGGATCGTGTCCTTTTTCAAGTTGGAGTTCTCCGCCTCCATGGTGTCCACCCTCGATGCAAGAGATGCTGCCTTGGCCTCTTGGGTTAAGTACTCTGAAGCGATATGGAGACTTTCTCCTAATACCTGAAACAAAAAACCAAGGTCGTCAGTATGCAAAAGAAGACGAAGGAACCAAAGGTTGCCATACCTGAGTACCTTACCTAGACAAGCTTCTGAACATGGCGACTTGCGACGCAGTTAAAAGGCACTCCAGAGAGGGCCTTCAAATTCTCAGCAGCCACTGCCCCATGAGCCCTATCGACCGCCAGCCTCTCGTCATCCCAAATAGTGGACGAATGAGGAGCCACCTTGTCTTTTTCCCTCTCTGACAAACGTGGCCTCTTGGAGGCAGGAGTAGGAAGCTCCTCTATCGATGTCGAGGGAGAGGTTGTCCTCGTCACCTCTGCACCGAAAATGACGGGAATGGCATGAACGGCTGGAGAGATAGGGGCACCCTTCCCGGTAACTCGCATCGTCTTCTTCCCTAGATTAGATAGCGGCTTGCCCTTCTTCGATCTTATTTTGGCATACATGTCCTTGTTGAACTTTGTCGTCATTTCTGCAAGAGAAGAACATGTTTAAAGGAACGAAAAGAAAAGGAAAAATCATTACGCATGAATCTGATACTTACTCTTTTTTCCTTCAATTTCGATATTCCGGAGGACGAATGAAGAGGGTTCTGGTCCAAGACAATAGAAAGCAAGAGTCCTGGGATCCACGAGGTCGTCCCAGTTCTCTATTGTCTGTGCGTACTCGACGGCTTTCTGCACCTTCTTTTTGTACCTGCTCTTAAGTTTTGGTCATCTCTTAACTGCACAGAACAAGAGTTAAAGGAGTCAATTGCAACAACAATGAATGCAATAGAACTAACGTGACGAGGATAGATATTGACGCACCTAAAGTTGAGGTTCCCCACCGACGATGTAACCTCGGGAGATCACCCCAAGTCTCGCTCGAGGGGGTCTTAAACTCATCCCCCGACATAACGAAAAATCTGGACTTCTAGTACTTGAAAGACGATGGTAAACCTTTGATGATCCTAGTTTTCCTCTCCTAGGGCACCAGTTCGTAGTACCCGTGCTCCTTGGACGCTTTTAGACGGTACAAGTGGACAAGCTCGTCAATTTTGAGCATATCCCCGTCAACAGCTGCCAGCCATATTCCCATACAGCTAATCACTATTCTCCAAGAGTTAGGCATAAGCTGCCCAGGAGCGATGCCAAAATGGTCTAACAACTCCATTAGGAAGGGGTGAACAGGAAACCTCAAACCACAGATGAAGGCCACCTCATAAAAACAGACCTTCCTTGGGAAGAAGTTACAAGCCCGATCATCCCATCTGGGCAAACGAAGCCTTACTCGCTCTGGGAATTGGAATCTATCCCTAAATCTCCCTAGCATCTCAGCATCCAGACTACACTCCTCCTCAAGGGCGTAAAAAGCTCTAACTTCTCTAAAAGTCGAAACAGTGGTATCCCCTTCCACTGGATCATCACTGGATGACAATCCCGTCTTAAGCTCACTAGATCTAACCTCAGACATCGTTCCTCAACCTTTAAACCAGTCAATTGACTGACGAAGCAAAGGTAACAAGTTAGCCAATGCAACTCCCAAACAGTTACCCTCAAAAACAAAACCTTCTAGGTGCGGAGAACTATCTAAAAACCTCCCTAAGCATGCAAACAAGAAAGATATTGATGGGCAAACTATCCTAACCTCAGAGCCACTAACCATGAAAATCTAGGAATAATGTAAACAGAACAATATGAGCTAAAACCCCTTTAACAAAAAAAAAAAAAACAAAAAAAAGGGGAAAAAGATGAAGAAATCAGAAAACTGCAAAAAGAAAAAGGGGAAAGCAAAAGTGGAGAAGATAAGTACCTTGGAGGAGAAACATCGCTGCACAACGCATCGTTCCGAAGAAGAAATCGTAGGAGGAAGTTTTTGCGAAGAAAGGAAAAAAAAAAAACTTGGAGTGACAAAAGCTCTTTTTGGGAAAGGTAAAGAGCAGGGAAGAGGGATTAAAATCAAGAGGCATAGAAACTGAAAAATAGCGAGAAAAATGAAGAGTCACATGATGAGGGCATTAACTTTACCAACTGAAATGCGCCATATGGCCACGATTAGTATGGCACCACCACTACGCCTTTAATGCGGCACGAAACTCCAAGAGTCGCCTGCCAACTTTTCATCTTCCATGGTTGTCATGACATGTCATGACGACCAAAGAATCCGGGGGCAACTGATGGTACTGATGAAATAAAATACTGACGAAATAAAATACTGACGAGGAAAGTAACATAGACGAGGAAACCGATACAGACGAGGAATGGGTGGGCAAGTGCACGCAAAGGCAGCAGGCTCATTCAATATCGCCAATAATGCCCCAGGCTGGCAAAACCAGCTGTACGATCCGTTGGAGACGAATTAAAACCTTATCATTTAGCAGGAAGCATTACTAAAAGAGGCATTCAAGTCTCAATAACTGCTACAACGGCTAAGGGTAGGAGAAGCATATATAAAACCCCCATAAGCATGAGTCAGGGAAAAGAGAGAGAACAATAACATATTTATTCTTTACTATTTTTCTTAATAGTCTTCTTGAAATTGATTTAAGCGTTGGAGGTGTTTTGGCAGGCACCACACTGGTGACCACATTGATGAATCTTCCCCACCATTTTTTACCTGCTAGAAGGAGGAAAGAAAGTTTGGTTCCATCTGAACTCGTTTGTTCTTAACTGATGAACTCTTGCTTCATCGCTATCATTTAGTAGGAAGTGTTACTAAAAGAGGCATTAAAGCCTTAATAATTGCCACAACGGCTAAGGGCAGGAGAAGTATATATAAAGCCCCCACAAGCATGAGTCAGGGAAAAGAGAGAGCACAATAACATACTTATTTTTTACTATTTTTCCTAACAGTCTTCTTGAAACTGACTTAAGCGTCGGAGGTGTTTTGGTAGGCACCACACCGAGAACCACATTGAGGAATCTTCCCCACCATTTTTTACCTCCTAGAAGGAGGAAAGAAGGTTTGGTTTCATCTGAACTCGTTTGTTCTTAACTGACAAACTCTTGCTTCATCAGTTAACATTTTAGACCTTTCTTAGACTAAAAACTGAAATGCAAGTGTATAGAGATCATCCTTCTACGTGGGAAGAACAATAATTGCCTCGGCCTCCGAGATTTACTACAAAGTATGAAAGATTAGTTTCAACGGGTCTCTTGAGATAACAATAATATAGATAAGGAAGACCAGCAAACAGGCTTTACAAATTCCAATAGGCGAGCTGAGTACCCTAGCAGTCTAGAACCATGGCCAATCAAGTCGATATATAGTTTTTTTTTTTTTTGGACACGCACACTTATCTATAGAAGAAGGGAGATAAGATAAGGGAATACACTCACATGCTAACAGTAAAACTGTATACGGCAGTTAGTGTTGCAGAGTAAGTGATAAACTCTTTCTCAATATCACACTTTACCGATGTGGGTCGACTCAACAACATTGAGTATCTTTTTTTTGAAAAACACACACACACTTATATATAGAAAAGAAGGAGGATGAGATAAAAGATATATAGTTTGATGACTTTTTTTACGATGAAAATATTGTCATACAATATCATGCAAGGCAAGGGCTAGCTATAGCATAGTCATATGTTAGTAAAGAAAAAAATGTTAATAATTGAGCTTTGGATGGCTTCATATATATTTAAATTAAAATTAAGAGCTAAATCCAAGAATTTAACATATATAGAGATAATTTCAATGTGACATCATTTCAAATATAAAGGGGGTATTTGGTAGAGTAATTTAAGATGAGATTTTTGTAATTTTTTATAGTATTTACAAACTTTTTTTTTGAGGATCTACAAAATGAGTAATATTACAAATACAAACTATTTTACAATATTTTTAAAAATTATTAATATAATAAATTTTTAATAATTTTAATTTAAATTATTATTAATATTACATTTTTATTTCCCAATAATTATTTGACAAACGGTAAACCATGTCAGATGAAAGAAGCACCACTGCCTTAAAACAACAATCAAGTGCAAGCTGGCGTGTTGAAGTAAAAGTACTAAGCTACTCTTTTATTATCAATTACAAAAGACAAAAAGAAGGAACGGCAGATCTCTTGGAAGTTTCATTACTTTTTTAAACACAGATAACATAGAGCTAAAATAAAGACGAAGAAACATAAAAGCTTCGTTAAAAAAGACAAATCAAGAACCATCTCACAAAAAAAAAGAAAAAAAAAAGTGGAAAAACCCTAAAGTCATTAACAAAGGAAGAACTGTCATGCTCCAGTCTTCTTCGGAACAACGATTTTCAAGACTCCATTGTTGACTTGAGACTTATACTGATCCAGTAGATAAAGCTGAGAGTCACAGAGAAACTTTCCTTCGTAACCCTTAGCAAAAAGCTCAGTAGAGTCCCGTAAAACAGCTTTGAAGCAAAGAGCACGATGGTCTTCCTCTTCCACCCAAACTTTTGTGCCCTCGTCTTCCACCCCAGGTAGGTTGACCTTCAAAATCATCTCTTGCTCATCTTTCTTGACTTCATAGTAAGGACGCACTTCTAGCTCCTTCAACTTCAGCAGCAGTACTACTCATGATCAGAGGAACTCTAGTGTCCACGGTGTGGACGAATCGGGCTGCGGAACGCAGACTAGAGAGGGCTGAGAGCTGTTTGGTAATGGCAGCCATATATAACTGTAATGGTAAAAGCTAAAAAGTTTCAAAATTTCCCTACACTTCACAACTAGGAATTTCCAAAAACACTAAAGTGTAACAGTGAAGAAGGGATTTTTTTTTAGAAGAAAATATGGTGAGGAAGAGGTTAAAGAAATGGGTGTGATATATAGGAAGAGGGCAAAGGCAGAGCCACAATTGACTATTGTGAGCTGGCCTGTCCTAACCAAGAAAAAAAAAAAAAAAAAACTCAACTCTCCGGATAAAACTTTCCCTCGTCTCTATATTTGCGCTTTTTTTTTTATTTTTTTTCTTGGGATCCTCTCAACAAGTTGGTTGTGATTGTACATTGTAGGCTTTGGGCATAGACTATACAGGTGGGTACCCCAAAATTTCAATATTAATATTTGAGTATTATTAGTATATGCGAAATTTTACTGGTAAATAACAATTGATTACAAGGTTTATTTTTACGATGCAAAATTGTTATTCTTGTACAATACTAGACAGATTTTTCTAATTTGGATAAACTAGAACAATAACTTATTTATACTTAAAAGAGTGTCTTCTAGACTTCTAAATATATGTACTAACCCTTAGGAACACGGAACACTAACAGCCATCATCTAGAAATTTCTTTATAAAAATTACAAATTAATTCTTAACACTCCCTTTTAATTTGTAATCTTTAATTGCTTCTTGAACCACTCCATTCTGTCAACTGTAGTTGCTTTGATGAAAACATTTGCTGTCTGATCATTGGTACTAACAAATTGCAGTTAGATTTCTCCTTCACTAACCAAGTCTCGAATAAAATGATGCCTAAGCTCAATTTGTTTTGTCCTTGCATGAAAAACAAGATTCTTCGTCATTGTAATAGTTGACATATTGTCACAGCAAATAACAGTAGGTTATTCAATTTTTTGTTGCAAATCTGAAAGTAATCTCCTTAGCCAAATAGTTTCACATGCTGCAGCAGTGGGTGCAATATATTCAGCTTTTGCTGAGATAAGGCAACTGTCTTTTGCTTCTTTGAACTCCAAGCAATCACATTTGATCCCAAGCAAAAAATGTAACTAGATGTGTTTTTTCTGTCATCAAGTGATCCAGCCTAATCACTGTCAGTGAAACCAATAAGATTGTTGCCATTCTCCTTTTTTGTACAAAATGCCTAGCTTCTTGGTGTCTTGCAGGTAGCGAAGAATTCTTTTTGCTGCTACATAATGCAACTTGCTAGGTTGATTCATAAGCCTTGATATAAGGCTGACTGAATGAACAATTTTTGACCTTGTATTTGTGAGATAAATCAAAGAACCAAGAAGGTTTCAATATGTCTTTGCATCTGCCTTTTCTGCTGCATCTTCTTGCTACAATTTCTTATTAGATGACATAGGTGTGGACACTGGTTTACATGCTGCCATGTGAAATTTTTTAAGCAAATCTTCAATGTACTTTTCTTGGCAAATAAAAACTTCACCTGTAGACTGTCGCACTTGAAAACCAAGAAAGTATTTCATCAAACCCAAATTAGTAGTCTCAAATTCTTTCATCATGGCCTTTTTAAAATCTTCAACAATCCTCCATTTGTAACCATCCTCCATTTGTGCCCATATAGATCAAATCATCAACATTTAAGCAAATTACTAGAAAATCTCTATTACCTTAATGCTTGACATTAAACGATGGCTCACATATGCTCCTTTGAAAACCATTTTGGTGAAAGTAGCCGTCAGTTTTGCTATTCCAAGCTCTTGGAGTTTGTTTTAGGCCATACGATGCCTTTCAAAGTCGATAGACTTTGTCTTCTTTGCCTTTCTTCATGTATTCCTTCGGTTGCTCTACGTATACTTCTTCTTCTAAGTCACCATTTAAAAATGCTGACTTAACATCAAGTTGAAATACTTCAAGCTCCATCTGAGCAGCAAGAGTTAAGAAAGTTCTAATGGTTTCCATGCGAACAACAGGTGCAAATGTTTCATGGAAATCTACTCCAGGTTGTTGTGAATAGCCTTTTACAACCAAATGTGCCTTATGCTTTTGAATTGAGCTATCTTCATTTTATTTATTTTTGTAAATCCATTTAAGCCAATCACATCTCTTCCATTAGGCAGGTCCACAAGCTCCCATGTCTAATTCTTCTCAATGCTAGCAATTTTTTCATCCATGGCTTTTGCCTACACATTCTCCTTTGTAGCATTTTCAAAGGTTTGTGGCTCACTAGCAAATAATGCAAATTCACAAGATTGATATATATATATATATGATAAGACATAAATATACTTTTAACCCCTACATTTTGGCTTTTTTCCATTTTGGTCTCTACATTTTATTTTTACCACTTTTAGTCCCTAAACCAATTAACGTGTGAGATTTAAGTTCTTACCATCACCCAACTAACAGAAAATGCTGACATGGCTGATGGTACAGTAAAATAATAATTAAAAAAATCTATTTTGGTATTAAAAAATTTCCACGTCAGCATCTAAATTAATTTTAATTAAATAAAAAAAATTAAAAACAAAAAATTACATGAATTGAACATCAAAGAACATGAACATTAAACCTAGCAACGACATCAAACCTAGAATCAAAGAACATGAACATCAAATCTACAGGAAAAAAAATGAACATCACCAAATCAAAAAGCATGAATAAGAACAAACACAGGAAAACCCACACGAAACCACACCCAAACCAACAACAACAAACCCACACTGATCAGACCAACAACAATAACAAACCCTGCAATCCTAACCAACGAACCCAATCAAACTCAGCACCCACCAACAAGCTCCCTTCCATTGAGATGAAACCGGACCAAGATTCCTATTGGAAAAGCTACGCCGCTTTTGCCAGATATCGATATCGAGAAGACCGATAATGACATCGGAGTCGTAATCGAAATCGGACTAGAGACTGCACTGGTTCTTGAGGCTGAGAAACTGAAGAGACCGAGTGGTGTGAAGCCCGTGACGGTGGTCCTCGAATACAACGAGGACTGAGGGGTTTTTGTCGATCGTATCGGCTTCACTTTGCGTGAGAGAGGCAGAAAAGCCATCTCTTTTTCTAAACCCTGATCAGATCAAACCCAGTCAAACCCAGCATAGAAATGAAAAGCCAGCAACCTCAATGGCGGCGGCACGTCAAACTCTCCCGCTTCGTTGACACTGTCAAAGTGCTTGAGCAAATCACACAAATCAACAAAGATCTAATCTTTTCTAATCAATTCCCCGAAATCAAATCACACAAATCAACAAAGATCTAATCTTTTCTAACATTCAATCTTCAACCAAAACCACAAAAATCCCTCACTTCATTTTTTTTTCCTTTTCTCCTATTCTTTGGTTTCTCTCATTTGTGCAAATCTAACAGAGCATGCATCACACCACCACAATTAGATCCAAAACCACGAGTGCTATGATAGCATGAAAACTGGATCTAGGTTGCAACTGTACTGGGTTTGCCATATGGGTAGCTGGGTTAGTTTTAGTTGCGACAGATCTAATTTGTATAAAACAATTTCGGGTTTGTTAGTGAGATTTGATTTTGATGCATATGGAATAATTTTGTTTTTAATTTTTTATTTAATTAAAATTAATTTAGATGTTGATGTAGCAATTTTTTAATGCCAAAATAGATTTTTTTTAATTATTATTTTACTGTGCTATTGGTCATGTCAGCATTTTCTGTTAGTTAGGTGACGGTAAGGACTTAAATATCACGCATTAATTGGTTTAGGGACTAAAAGTGGTAAAATAAAAATGTAGGGATCAAAATAGAAAAAACTCCAAAATATAGGGACTAAAAGTGCATTTACGCCTATTTGACAATGGGCAAAACATCCTTGGAGAGCTATTTGAATCATCAGAGTCTGAATTTGGCATGACAGTGCTTGAAGATCTAGTTGGAGACGGTGTTGTTCTTGGGGCTTCTTTAGAATTCATGCTTAGAAGTGAATTGGACTTGCCTAGAAAATCAAGAGAAACAGGTACTTCCAAATTTATGCTTTCTTGGACATTTTCCTCCCATTGCCATGCTGCCAACTCATCAAAAATAACATCTTTTGAAATCACCAGCTTGTTTGTCTTGGGATTCAAAAGGCGAAATCCCTTAGACTCATCACTCTAGCCAATGGAGATATACTTTTCCCCATTTTTATCAAACTTCTCTCTTTCTTGTGAGGGAATATGAGCATATTCTATGTAGCCAAAGACTTTAAGCTGATTCACCATAGGTTTCTGCTTATGCCAGGCTTCAAATGGAGTCTTGTCTCTAATTGCTTTTGTTGGAGAGTGATTGAAAATATATATTGCTGTGTTGAAAGCTTTTGCCCATAGCATGTTACGTAATTCCTTGCCCTTAAGCATGCTTCTAGCCATTTCTTCAATTATTCGATTCTTCCATTCAGCTACTCCGTTTTGTTGAGGAGTTCTTCGAACTATGAGTTGCCTTTGAATTTCATTTTCTTTACAATATTGCATAAATGACTTATAGATAAACTCCCCACCACGGTCAGTTCTCAAGGTCTTCATTTGATGACCACTTTGCCTTTGAACAAGAGCTTTAAACTGAAGAAAAAATGAAAATGCTTCTGACTTTTGATAAAAAAAATAAATCCACATCATCCTTGTATAATCATTAACAAACAAAAGAAAATATCTTTTGTTGCTCAGTGATGGAGTTCTAGTTGGCCCACATATGTCTACATGCATAAGTTCTAAGGGAGCATGAGCTCTCCAGGCTGTCTTTGGAAATGAAAGACGATGCATCTTGCCATATATACAACCTTCACAAACGTTGTTATTTTTCTAAATTGAAGG
The DNA here is from genome assembly GCA_032878915.1 of Castanopsis chinensis. Taxonomy (NCBI): domain Eukaryota; kingdom Viridiplantae; phylum Streptophyta; class Magnoliopsida; order Fagales; family Fagaceae; genus Castanopsis; species Castanopsis chinensis. The sequence goes on along the minus strand of JAVQMG010000115.1, from coordinate 3,680,276 downwards.
AAGCCTAACCACCATATTTCTTTGCTTCAGCAAATGAAGGCCTTGATAGTTCAAATGACCATATCTTAGATGCCAAAGATGAGACTTATCAACAATCTCACTTTTCAAAGAAATTTTCTCATGTAATGGCATGCTAGGAGGAAAAACATTATTTTGTGACATTCCAACCTTTGCCACTGTCAATTTGTTTTTCTTATCATCAACAGTATACACACCACCATCAAAGTATAAAGAATAGCCTTTTCTAAGCAACTGACTAACACTAAGAAGGTTTTGTGATAAGCTTGGCACATAAAGAACATCATGAATAAATTTTTGGTTACCTTTTTCGGTGTGGACAACAATGGTTCATTTTCCTTTGACTTTCTTTAGCTTCCCATCTCCAAGCTTTACTATAGAAATATAGCTCCGATCAAGTTCCACAAAAGGCTTGGAATTCATTGTCATATGACTGCTACATCCATTATCTAGAAACCATGTATTTTGTGTTTCATGTTGAGCATTCAAGCAAGAATAAAATAACTAATTTTCTTGACTATCTTTTACAAAATTTGCATCATTTTTCTCTTGTTTGTCTTGGTACCAGCAATCTCTTTTAGAGTGATTAGGAGTTTTGCACCTAGTGCATTTGAAATGACATTCCCTTGACTCATGATTAGGTTTCTTGCAAATAAAACATTGACCACTAGAGGTACCTGGTTTTTGCTGGTATTTTTCTCCATTCTTTCCTTGTCCTTTGTTCTACCTTTCTTTGAAGTTGCCTCGGCCTTTTCCATATTGACCATTCTTTTGGTAATTGCCTCATCTTTTCCCTTGTTCTTCTTTGGAAAATTCATTATGAGAAACATTCAGCTTTGATTGAAATGCTTGCTCCAATGGCTGGCTTAAAAATTTGCTCATCCTTTCTTTATGTGCTTCAAGAGACCCCATCAATTCATACATGGTAAGAACTGATAGATCTTTAGATTCTTCTATTGCTGCTACTACATGATCAAATTTTGAGGCAAACTCCGGAGTATCTTCTCAACAAGTTTCTGCTCTTGAATAGTATCTCTATAACTCTTGATTTGATTAACGATCTCAGCAACTCTTGAATTGAAATCTTTGACAGATTTAGTTTCTTTCATTATCAAATGATCAAAGTCTCTCCACAAATTTTGAAACTTAACGGAGATGGCTTTATTTGAGCCTTGAAACTCATTTTGCAAAATCTCCCATGCATCTTTTGCCTTTTTAACACCAAAAATTTTAGGATAGATAGACTTGCTTACCCCATGATGAATGATTCTCAAGGTAGTAGCATTTTTCTTCAATTTCTCCTTACACTCCTTTTGGTTTTCATCAGTCTAGGAAGAATTCCCAGTTTCAGGTGGGTCTTGGAAACCATCTTCAATTAAATCCCATAGATCTTGGGAAATGAAATCGTCATCAATTGAGAGCTCCAATAGTCGTAGTGTTTTCTATTGAAAAAAGGAACCTAGTCTGTTGAATAAGAAAACAAGACAACTCCAGATTGGGCATCCATGGAGATTAACTAAAGAAAGGTGTAAAAGTAGGTGAATAAAGAAAAATCAGATGCTGTGTAGGTGTTGTATAGGTTGAATAGGCTAAATAGGTTAGCTTTGATACCACAATTTGTAGGTATATGCAGAATTTTATTGATAAATAGCAATGGATTACAAGATTTATTTTTATAATGCAGAGCTGCTGCTCTTGCACAATGCTAGGCAGATTTTTCTAATCTACATAAACCAAAACAATAACTTATTTATACTTGAAAGAGTGCCTTCTAGACTTTTAAATACATGTATTAGACTTCTAAATACATGTACTAACCTTAGAAACACAAAATACTGACAACCATCCCCTATAAATTTCTTTATTAAAATTACAAATTAATTATTAAAATTACAAATTAATTCTAACAAGTCTAGTTAATAACCGTAAAAAGTATTTGGTCAAGGCATAGGAAGTACAAAACAGAAGAAACGCAGAGAGGAAACGAGCCAAATGGAAACGAATATTTGTCATTTGTGCATGCTCGGTACGACCTGTCAGCAAAGGACATGACTTTTGTACCCTTTATTTGAATTCTTTTATCCCTTTAGTTTTTTTTTTTTTTATTTTTCTAAATGTGACATGAGACTTTTTGGATAGGAGTATAGGACCAGATATGTTTGTGCACCGTGTAGGTTCACCGGTTCTTAGTAAAATGAATGATTCGTTTATTTTATTTATTTATTTATTTTTTAAGAACGATATTTATCTTTTTCGCGGTGCAGTCTTAATCAAATGTGCTAATATTAAACACCCTACTTCTTTGCGCTTTCAGCTGAATATTTGCTTAGTGACTACTGATGTTAGACATTGTGAGATACAAGTTAAACGGTATTCTTATTTGTATTTTTTTTTTTTTGAAAAAATGGTGAGACCGAAAATTGTTATTGACATTTTTAACGACACTCTATTTTTTTGTATTATTTTTAGAGTGAATCTACGCCTGAAACAGAACCTTTGCGTTTTTTTTCCCCCATCAAGCACTCACCAAACAGAATACCAATTCAATGGGAAGCTGTTACAAGCTAGCTAACCACAAAGTTGAGAAAATAGGAGCACTAACGTAAAATTCATAGCAAGGAACAAGATGATCTCATAAGGTCACAAGCATGTTCAAATATTCCTCCTCTTTAGTATGATAATGGATAACCCTGTCCTTGTTGTTCTGTGTGTTTTCTTAAATTTATATTTATTTAGTAATGTTATTGTACACTATTCTTTTTATATAGCAAATTTCACAATTGTCAAGTTGATTTTTTTTTAACAATTGTAAAATTGGTTGATAATGAGTGATGGAAAAAAATTGTGACTTCGTAAATATAGCATTAATGATTTTGCTTTTTCAAATCACCATTTTTTTTTTTCATAGAAACTCTTTCCAAATAACTTCAACCCAACTAAAAGGTAAAAGCAGCAGTATCTCAACATAAATCAGAGAAAGCAAAGATTAAAGAGGTAAGCCAAATCGAACCAGTAATGGCATTTATTGCAATATTAATTTATGTACTGTATAGTCAAATTTGTAGAGTATTTAGCAATTTTCAATTCAAAGATAGTTTTAATCTTAGCAAAATCATAGGAAGATCTTATCTCCATGAATCTTGTTCATCTCCATTGTAATATATATGATATCCCGATCCAATCAAGGCTTGAAAATTCCCTGGAAGTGAAATAATTTGGCCCTTGAGGTCCTCATCCCATTCCATTTGTCTCATGCAAATCAACAATACGAATCAAATTTTATGGTGCCCATTTATGCTAGATAGAAGATTGGTCATCCTCTTTTTTTCTTTTTTAACGAATGGATGATTTACCCTAATAATCGGATAGAATGATTAATTTACGAGGGTACAAGGTACAAGCAAACAAAATTATACTGCCAATAGGAGAAATTTAATAACGAGACCGGTAATATATATAATCTTAATTATTAAGATGTTCCAGTTAGGTTTAACAGTAACATAAATAAATACACAAAAGGAAATATTTGGAATCAAATTAAGAACAAGCAAGACAGATCTGAAGATTCAAAACACAAACAAATTAACAAAAAGTTACCAACCAAAATGTGTCCAAACCATTTCTTCCAGTCATTTCTATGATCAGCTTGATTGATTGATTCCGAACCCTATATAGCTACAAACCCAAAAGAAGAAAAGCTATTAAAGCAGGCAAACACATCGATTCATTTAGTCTCTGAACAACAATATTCAAATGGAACGGAAACCATAAGAACACCATTTCCGATGCAGGGGATGATCTTGAACAAAAGCATCCTGATAGAGCTACGAACAGGAGGATACTCGCCTCCTTTAGTGAACTGCACTTTACACAGAGAGTCTGCTGAGAGAGTAGTGGCCCTAGTAGTGGGTTGGAGTTTGATAGAGCTACGAATACAATACTCGTCTCCGTCTGGGAAGTGCACTTAAACCACAGAGTGTCAAAATACTGTTGACTGCAAAGACAAAACAGAAGAAAAAGGATGCAACAGCTCAAGTTAAAAGATCAAGGGCATGCTACATGTCGTTTGCTTTAACAATGTGTGTTGTTTATAGTAGTATTTATTAGATATAGTTTTCACACGTGTTGTAACTGCTAATAACTAACTGAGCACGTGTGTCCTTATAATTTGAAAAGTTTGTTAGATTAGTTGGTTAATCAATTAGTGTATAAAGCTATATTCTCTGTACAGATTCATTATGCAATTGAAAGAAAGAATTCTTCAATCTTTCTTTTCTCTCAAATTCTTTTTTTCTCTTTCTGGTTTCCTTTCCTAGCTCTCTAGTTTCTTACACGGTATCAGAGCTTAGTTCTTTTGTCGATGGCAAATCAAGATCAAACTTCACATTCTTCTACTTCTCAAGCCACCGCTCATTGTGAGCTCTCTCCAATGGAGGATCTGAGAAGTCCATTTTTCTTGCATCATGGAGAGTTACCTGGTGCGATTCTTATTACTCAGCTTTTGACAGAAGACAATTACCCTACTTGGGCTAGGGATATGCGAATGGCATTGGATGCGAAGAGCAAGTTAGGTTTTGTGGATAGTTCCATAACAGCTGCTATGACAATCACTCGTCTAGAGAAGATTGATTGGTCAAAGAACAATTCCATGATTTCTTCATGGATTTTGAATTCAGTCTCTCCTCGCATCACTGCAAGTGTGATTTATAGAAACACTGCATTGGAGGTCTGGATTGCACTCAGGAGCCGTTTCTCACAAGCTAGTGGTCCTAGGATTTTGCAGCTTCAGAAGCAGATTTCAAGTGTTATTCAAGGAGATGCAACAGTGATCACATTCTTCACTAGTCTTCAAGCTTCTTGGGATCAATTGCTTAATTTTAGGCCTTTACCTTGTTGTTCTTGTGGTAAATGCGTTTGTGGTGTGAATGATAAGATCACAACTCTTCATCATCAAGATTCCTTGATCCAATTCCTTAATGGCTTGAATGACTCCTATGCCCAAGTCAGAACTCAGATTCTGATGATGGAGCCAATTTCCTCAGTTGATAAAGCCTTCTCTTTAGTGATACAAGAGGAAAGGCAGAGGGCTTTAGGTTTCAATCGAGGTCCTTCTATTGATTCAACTACTCTTGCAATCAAGACTTAAGGTTTCAATCAAGTTGGGAAGAATACCAAAGGAAGAGGCAGGCCTGTATGCAGCAACTGTGGTAAACTTAGTCATTTCATGGAGAAGTGTTATAAGCTAGTTGGCTTTCCACCAAGTTAGAAGCAAAAGGGCAAAGTGTCTATGGCTAATCAAGTGGTTTTTGATGGTGAACCTGGTCAGTTTGAGGTTGCATTACAATCTGATTCTTTTCCTTTCACCTCTGAGCAATGTCAGCAATTACTTTCAATGCTAAACTCTCATGCATCCACCTCTGGCACCAGTAATGCTATTCACTTAGCCAATTCAACTCTCATAGGTATTTCTTGTGCCTCTATCCAAGATTCTATTTGCCCTATTATGAAGAATTCATTTTTTGTTGAAAATCCTTCAAACAAAATAGCTTATAGTGAAGAAACTTGGGTTCTTGATACAGGGGCTACTGATCATATTATTCACTCTATTTCATTGTTTATTAAAATTACTAGTTCTATCTATTCTTTTGTTCATTTACCCATGGTGAAAAGCTCCTTGTCACACACATAGACACATTACAGATCACTTCAACTTTAATTCTTGAGAATGTATTTGTCCCAGCATTTAACTTCAATCTGATCTCATTAAGCAAATTTACCCAATCTTTATCATGTTGTATGGTTTTTCTTCCAACTATTGTTTCATATAGGACCTTACCTGCTGGAAAATGATTGGATTGGGTAAGCTTCATAATAATTTGTACTTGCTACAAACTTCTACAAGTTGCAAGTCTGTCTCAGAAGCTATTGCTGTCCTAGAGTCAGTTTTTCATTCTTTTGTTCATTCTGTTTCTAATGTTCCCATTGTTACTAAGCCTTACCTATGGCATCTTAGGCTAGGACATGTGTCTAATGACAAACTCCATGTTTTACATCATTATATTCCTGATGTAACATATTTTCATTCAAATAAAGATTGTATTGTTTTTCCTATTGCAAAGCATAAAAGACTTCCATTTCCCACTTCTATTCACTTGTTTGTCAATGCTTTTGATTTAATCCATTGTGATGTATGGGGACCATTTGCTAAAGCTACCCATGATGAATTTAGGCATTTTCTCACTATATATTGTGGATGATGCTACCAGATCCACATGGGTTTATCTCATGAAATCTAAAATAGATACTAGGTCTTTACTGACATCATTTTGTAATATGATATACAATCAATTTCAGACCACTATCAAAGTGATAAAAACTAATAATGCTGGGGAATTTTTCATTAAAGAATTTTATGCTCAACATGGGATTATTCATCAACATTCCTATGTTGCTACTCCACAACAATTTTCAGTAATGGAGAGAAAGCATCAATATATTTCAACCATTGCAAGGGCATTGAGATTTCAGTCTAACATTCCACTTTGTTATTGGGGAGTTTGTTTTGACAGTAGTTTATATCCTTAATAGGTTGCCTACTAAAGTTTAGAACATAAAACTCCTTTTGAGAAGCTTTACAACAAGGTTCCTCCTTATGATCACTTTAAAGTTTTTGGGTGTCTTTGCTTTGCTTCTGCATTAGCTCACAATAGATCTAAGTTTGCACCTAGGTCCATTCCAAGTGCTTTTCTTAGTTACCCTTTTGGTGTCAAGGGTTACAAATTGTTAAATCTGGTTACAAGGTAGATTTTCATTTCAAGAGATGTTTCTTTTTATGAAATGATTTTTCCCTTCATTTCTTCTGCCTCTTCACCACATTCCACAATCTCTCTTCCTCATCTCTGTCCTTTTGTGGCTACTCAACCTAATTCCATGTTTCTAGAACCTCTCACTACCTCGCAAGCTAATCCACTTTTTTTGTTTTGGTTCTGATCTTGTTCCTATTTCTGAGCAAGCTTTGGAGTCTCCCATTACTGATTTTGTTATGTCCTCAGTTCCTTTACCACCAACAATACCAAATTCTGCAACTTCTGTAGAACAAGATTCTTTGTCACTTGACCATAGACCTGCTATTGTTCAAGGTCCTTCACCTTCAACAGCTTCACTTCATCCTTTAAGAAGATCCACTAGAGCTACCAAACCACCTTCATACTTGCATGATTACAATTGCAGCACTATAATTTCTAATGAATGTACTCAGTCCAATCCCAACAGCAAGTCAGGTTCTTCCTCAGTCATTTCAAGTATCCAATATCCTATTTCTGATTATCTTGGTCCTTCAAAACTTTCCCCTTCCTATGCCTATTTTTGTTCTCTCATTACCTCCATACCTGAACTAAGATTCTATCATGAAGCTGTTAAGGATCCTAAGTGGCAAGAGGCCACTTACTTGGACCCTTACTCCTTTGCCTTCAAACAAAAAGGCAATTGGGTGTAAATGGGTATAAAGCAAGATTAGTTGCTAAGGGATTCACTCAGCAAGAGGGGTCGGATTATACAAACACCTTCTCTCTAGTTGCCAAGTTGACAACTGTTAAAACTCTGCTTGCCATATTTGCTTTGAAAGGGTGGCATTTGGTTTGATGGGATGTCAACAATACTTTCTTATATGGGGATTTTCATGAGGAGGTGTATGCGGAAGACTAAATTTCTTGGTTTGAAATAAATCAAACAAGTAAAATAGTTTCACAAATGCGAATTTGTATTAATTAATGTGTGGTACAATTCTCTGTAATTACAAAAGAGTGACTTTTTGATTCGATTTCCTTGAAAGATTTGTTGATTGGAATTATGGTGGTGTACTTTTGATTCGAACACAAAATATCCTTCAATTTGGTTGAAGGATGGATCGAAGACCTTTGAAATGGAATTACAATGAATTTCTGGCTATGAGCTTATTAGAAATTCTTTGTTTTTCACGTTCTTCGTGTATTCTTCGTCTTTGAAGGTTTGTGGTGGAAGTCCTTCGGGGTTTTAGAGGCTTGAATCTGTAGAGCTTCACTGATTTGTGGTTTGTGAGGTTTCTGGAGTCTTTTGAGCTTGATTCCAGTGACCTTTGAGATCTAAGAAGATGATTTGGATGATTCCTCTTCGAATGTTCTTCGTATTTGAAGGTTTGTGGTGGAAGTTCTTCGGGGCTTTGGAGGCTTGAATCCATAGAGCTTCGCTGATTTGTGGTATATGAGGTTTCTGGAGGCTTTTGAGCTTGATTCCAGTGACCTTTGAGATCTAGACAAATAGTTTGGATGATTTAGTTTTGAATGTTCTTTGTATTCGAAGGTTTGTGGTGGAAGTTCTTCAGGGTTTTGGAGGCTTGAATCCGTAGAGTTTCGCTGATTTATGGTTTGTTGAGGTTTTTGGAGGCTTTTGAGCTTGATTCCAATGACCTTTGAGATCTAGGAGGATGATTGGGATGATATCTCTTCGAATGTTCTTCGTATTCGAAATTGAAGTTCCTAGAGGCTTCAGGGCTTGATTCCAGCAGAGCTTCAATACTTTTGAACTCAAGATCTCTTTCTGGTCTTTCCCCAGATGTCTTGGTGTCTCTAAATGCCTTAGGAAGGCTTCTATTTATAGGAGTTTATGGGTGGGTGAGCGACACATGGCGGAGTCTGATTGGTGACACATGTCACAGCTTGATTGGTCCACTTGTGTCATCGCTTACACGCGTCGGATTGCTTGGGTCATTGCTTATACGCGTCGACTCGCTTTCATCATCGCTTACACGCACCTATATGTGATTAGCATTTTGCATGCTTTTCATGTTCTTATCTTAATGGAATTTAGCAAATTTCCAGTAGCAGTATATGATGCTTTGTAATTAGGCAGAGAATTTTCCCTCTCTACAAGCCGAGAATTTAGCCTGATGTGTCAGCTTGTGATAGGCCAATAATTTTCCCTCTCTACAGTGTATATGCAACTCCCTCAGGACTTTCATAGCAAAGGGGGGGAATGTTGTTTGTAAGTTAAATAAGTTTTTGTATGGGCTAAAGCAGACATCAAGGCAATGGAACTCTAAGTTTTGTTTTGCTATCCTGAAGCATGGTTTTAAGCAGTCTAAAGCTGACTACTCATTGTTTACTAAGAAGTTCAATGATTCTTTTATAGCCTTTGTGGTTTATGTTGATGACATTCTCATAGCAAGCAACAATGTTCAAGCAGTTGAAGAACTTAAGGTTCTATAGATCAGCATTTTAAACTTCAGGACCTTGGAGGTTTAAAGTACTTTCTTGGACTTGAAGTGGCTAGATCAGACAAAGGATCTCATTGTGTCAACGAAAATATGCTTTGGAAATATTGAAGGATGTAAGAATGTCAGCTTGCTAGCCTAGCAAGGTACCAATGGAGCAAAATTTGAAATTGAGAGAGTTTCAAGGACAGTTGTTATTTGATCCTGGACTATATAGAAGGTTGGTGGGAAGGTTATTATATCTAACTATCACTAGACCTGACATTGCATACCTAGTTCACAAGTTGAGCTAGTTCATGTCAAAACCTAGGAAGCCTCACTTCGATGCTGCTTATAAGGTGTTGCAGTACATAAAAGGTTGCCCAGGACAAGGCATTTTGTTGTCTGCTACATCAGATTTTCACCTAAAGGCATACACAGATGCTGATTGGGCATCTTGTGTTGATACCAGGAGGTATACTACATGATTTTGCATATTTTTGGTTGATTCTTTAATATCATGGAAGTCAAAGAATCAATCTATATTGTTTAGATCTTCTGTTGAAGCAAAATATAGGACTATGGCTGTCACTGTTTGTGAAATGACTTGGTTATTAGCCTTGTTGAAGGATTTGGAGATTCATCATCCTCAGCCTACTCTTCTATTTTGTGACAATCAAGCTGCTATATACATTGGAGAAAATCCAGTGTTTCACAAGAGGACCAAATACATAGAAGTGGACTGTCATCTAGTCAGAGATAAAGTACAAGATAATGTTGTTAGATTGTTCTTTACTCCTACACATTCACAATTGGCAGACTTGCTTACAAAAGCACCTAACAGTCAACAATTGGAGCACTTATTAGGCGAGATGAACATTATAAACATTCATAGTTCAGCTTCTCATCGTGAGGGGGAATGTCAAAATACTGTTGACCGGAAAGATCAAAAACAGAAGAAAAAGGATGCAACAGCTCAAGTTAAAAGATGAAGAGCAGGATACATGTCGTTTGCTTCAACATTGTGTGTCGTTTACAATAGTATTTATTAGACATAATTTTCACACGTGTAGTAACTGTTAATAACTAACTGAGCACGTGTGTCCTTATAATTTGGAAAGTTTGTTAGATTAGTTGGTTAATCAATTAGTGTATAAAGCAAAATCCTCTGTACAGATTCATTATGCAATTGAATGAAAGAATTCTTCAACCTTTCTTGTCTCTCTTTCTGGTTTCCTTTCCTACCTCTCTGGTTTCTTACAGAGAGTCTTCCCCTTTAAACCCAAGCATGAGACCAAGCTTGTCCTCCACAGCCCCAGGACATTCCACCATCATACTGATCTCTTTTCAGTGATGGTCCACCAAGTAAAATTGCGCATCAGTCCGTCCTGATACTTGGAATGGATTCTCCGATTGAACCCCCGACCAAGTGAAAAAACAAGCATTACCATTCTTAGTAGTCCTCACATCCCAAAGCAACAAAAGACAGAAAGACTGAAAATTCTAAACATAGAAGCAGTAAACAAAATCCACTTGTCATTGATATCACCGATCGGCTATTTCTGGAATCAACATCCTCAGAACACCGTTTCTCACATTAGTTTTGATCTCCCCAATCTTGGTCACATCCAAGGGTCCAAATCTACCTTTATAGGTCCTACCACTCTCCTCATGATTAGACTCATTCACAGTTTCACCAGAGGATCCAACAAAACCTTCTTCCATGCCAACAGGCCCAACACCCACCTTTTCCTTGGTGACTCCAGGCATGTCCACCCACACATATAACCCTTCCCTCACCTTTTTAGCTCCGTATGATTCTTTAGGCCCTTCGGTTTCGGATGGGGTTGTGGCTACCTAAAAACTGAGCTCATCTGGACCCAAGAGAAACAGAAAAATTATTAATTTATTAGTAATTAATAAAGATAAAACTAAGTAACTAACAAATGAAACCTTATTATAGGAATCTTTATTATTTTAGACCATATTAAAGAAAAGGGTTTTTAAATTAGAGACACCTTTTTTTAATTCTTCATCTAATGAAGGACTGTTTGAGCAACGAGTTGCAGTCTTCGATTTTTGCTGTACAAAAAGAAACTCAACAATATTTATTACTAACGTATTGCTCATAAACAAATAAAAAGTGAAACAAGCACTCAAACTTATTTATTTAATGTAAATTTAAATATGATGATGACCTTGGATATTTTCATCCTGACCACACCGTTGCTGATATTGGCTTAAGGTTATCTGAGTTTGTAAGAACGCAATCCATAAGAAACTCCATAAAACCTTCCATGGTCGCCCTCACATTCTATGGGTGCTAAGCCTCCGCAAATCACAATGTTATCTGGATTGAGAGTGAGGTACAAGCATTCTTTGGGGACACCTGGCATATAAGTGTATTTTGTCATTCTTTGCCATAGCAATGCGTTCCACAGCACCTATTGGTCCACTCCTTTGAAAGGCGTTGTTCTTAGCGTATAGCTCACCTGTTTTTATACACAAGAAATGAACAAGAAGATGGAAAAAAACAAAATGAAAGAGAATGTTAAAAAGCTGTTGATAGAACAAAGAGTATGCAAAACCCAAAAGAGGACGGGAGGTAAAGACCTGAATCAGTGATTCCAAAGTCTGAAAAGGAAGGACCTTCGGGCTTGTGGGGACTCTGGGTTGGAAGAGTTGAACTTGAAGAAGTCATTCTTCAAAAGTTGAAGAAAACAAAGGAGGTGACTGGTGAGGGTTTGTGATTTTGTGCAAGAAGGGTTTTGCAGGGGAGAGGAAGGGGTTTTGGGAAAATGAGCAAAGTGTGGTGACTGAGTCTGTGCCTATCACATAGACACGCACACAAAAGTGCGTATGAGAGAGAGAGACGAGCAGCTAGCTGTCCTACTGGGCTGGTAATCTTTCGGCCAATATTAATTCCGACAACTCTTTTTTTAGAGGAAAATATAGCCCACAAGTTGTTTTTGGGTGAAAAATGTTACTAGTGTAATTGTAACAGCTATTTTGATTAGTTATTATAATTATTACGGTGAATGAATCAGTCGTTGATTTACTGAAGAGCAATGTTGACTCTCTTACTAATTATGCACCGATGATGCATGATTGCAGGAACTCAATTACTGACACAAATTCTTGGTGGAAACCGAACCACTATTATAGGTGTACGGATGTCGACCCAGCAGGGGTTATACAGCCACGCAAGCACGTCACTAAGAGGCCACGTGGCCGAATGCGCTCGGCCAGAACTTGTGGGCGTCCCGTGTAACGTCTCGTGCACGGCGGGGCCCGTTGACCTCGCCGACCAATTGACCCGGCCGCGGAACTTGCCCCAATGCTATCGCTCTTGCCCAACCGTCCGTTAAACCTCCACTTCGAAGGAATGGCATTGGACCACTTTTTCCATTGCTTAGGGAACTAAGCCCGAGGCCATTAACTACGCCCACCCACCACTTAAATGACCACTTCAGGGCAATATTATTGGACCCCCACCCCCACTGCCTAGGGACGACGCCGCCGTGCAGCAGGCCTCACGGTGGGACTAGTTCCCAGGCCACTAAATGTCGTCCCACTCTCATTAGATACGCCCACTACGGAAAAAGGAGATTGGACCCTCTCCTCCACTGAGCAGGAAAACCATCATGCAATCACTACACCCTGGCCTATAAATATGCGAGAAAGATTCAAAGCAGTGGTTGGCAACTTGGGTAAGAAATTAGGGATAGAGAGAAACAGTGGTACGGGTCCTGACGATTTGAGTTTATGTTATATGGGATCGCCCGTTGTAGGAAGTACAAAAGCCCACTTAACAAGTAAATTGTGAAGCCCAAGCACGTGTCTGGCCCAACAGGCCCAAACGTATAGTGGCACGCACAGTTGGCGCCGTCTGTGGGAATCTCCTACCAAGCCACGATCCTGTGAAGCAACGCTCGGGGAGATGTCCGGGAGCAGACAGGGAAGCCATGCGGAGAGCGGTTCAGGCGGGTCCTCGCGAGGCTCCACGTGGCGAGAAATAAGGCAGAAGAGGCAGGAGGACAGAAGGAATGAGCTGGAAGTAGAGTCCGGGCTTGGAGACGAGTCGTACCAGACCCTCCGAACGACGTCCGATGTCTCAGGGCGCAACCGCCGTGGCCGGAGAGACCAGGTACTTGAGCAGACGAATCGGGAGGTGGAGCGCTTGCGCAGGACAGTAAGGGATTTGGAACTACAGGGAAGGGGAAGGCGTAGGAGAAGAGATCAAGAGGATCGGAGGGAAAGATCGGTCAGCGCCGGACGGTACGCGGCGGGATCCTGTCAGTCCGGATCCTGTCGGCGCCGAGAGTGTTCGCCAGACCACATGGACCGCGGGTCAGTCACCCCGGACAGGGGGAGGCCACGGAATGCGGCCATGGACGCGATGGGCCAAGCGCTGCGCCAGGCCGCCCAGTCCCCATTCACAAAGGACATCGAGGAGGCGCCCATGCCCGGCAGGTTCACACGGCCCCCGTTTAACTCCTACTCGGGAAAGACCGACCCCGTCGAGCATGTAAGTCATTATATTCAGATGATGTCCCTCCACACACAAGATGATGCGCTGATGTGTAGGGTTTTCCCTTCGAGCCTCGGCCCCACTGCCCTGAGGTGGTTCAACGGATTGAAGAAGGGCTCCATCCGCAGTTTCTCGGAGCTTATTCAGGAGTTCGGGGCAAGGTTTATGACTTGCAGCCGAGTGCCGCAGCCCGTAGACGCATTGCTATTAATGAAAATGGGGGTGGGGGAGACCCTCCGCAACTACGCCAGCCGGTATTGGGAGCTGTACAATGAGATTGGTGGCGGTAACGAGAAGATTGCGGCAAGCACATTTCGGATGGGGCTACCGGAAGAATCCGGACTGAGGGAATCGCTAACTTTGAGGCCGCCCGAGAACATGCGGCAACTAATGAGGCGCATCGAGGAGTACAAACGGTTGGAGGATGACAGGATGCAGGCCAAGGGGAAGGCTTCAGTCGTGGATTACCCACGGAGCGCCAGCTTTATACCCAGGCCGAGGAAGGATTTGAGAGTTCGTGAGCCCGGGCCAGACGTTAGGACGATCAGCACGGTATTCAAAGAGCCCGTGCACAAAATCGTCGAGAGGATAAAAAATGAGCCGTACTTCAGGAGGCCGAACAAAACGCCGGGTGACCCATCGAGGAGGAATCAGAACTTGTATTGCACCTATCACAGGGACAAAGGGCACACCACGGAGCAGTGTAGGGTATTGAGGGACCATTTGGAGCAGTTGGTGAAAGCCGGCCATCTCAAGGAATTTCTTGCAGACACCAGGAATCAGGGAACGAGGCAAGTGGACCTCCCACCCCCTCTGGGATTGATAGAAGTCATCCACGCCACGCCGAGGCATCAGAAGGGGCGGGTCATGGGAGGCATACTGGCCGTGGTTCCAACCAACGACCGCGACGGCGAGCTTTCGCCGAGAAAGAAATCGAGGTATCCTCAACAGCCCATGACGTTTGACGACCACGATTTGGAAGGAACTACCCAGCCGCACCATGACGCTTTAGTGGTCTCGGCCCGGGTAGGGGGCTTCCATGTAAGGAGGATCATGATAGACCAGGGGAGCGGAGCAGACGTGATGTACCCGGACCTGTATAAGGGGCTCGGACTGAGTAAGGAGGATTTGGGCGCGTATGACGCACCATTGATGGGGTTCGACGGCCACCTGGTAAGACCAGAGGGGCAGATCACGCTACCGGTTACCATGGAGGGTAAGAGAGTGGAGGTAACATTCATTGTGGTCGCTTCATACTCCCCGTACACGGCAATTCTTGGAAGACCTTGGATACACGACATGGGGGCCGTGCCATCCACCTTGCACCTTAAGGTCAAGTTCCAGACCGGCTACGGGGTGGCAGTAGTGCGAGGCGACCAGCAGGCGGCCAGGCGGTGTGTGGTGGCCGCGGCTCACAAACAAGCCGAGCAGGGGGCTGAAGCCGAGAAAAATGCGTTATAGCATTACAGCAGAACCAGCCGAGCGAGGATCCCCCGGCGGAAGGGCTGGTGAAAGTAAAGATCTTGCCGGGGGACGAGAGGAGTTTCCTGATAGGGGAGAACCTAGATGACCGGGCAAGGGCGGAACTGCTGCTCCTCCTCATGCAAAATTTAGATGTATTCGCCTAGGGGCCGTACGAAGTGCCCGGGGTTGACCCGGAGTTTATAGTCCACAAACTGAACGTAGATCCCTTACACACCCCGAGAAGGCAGAAGCCAAGAAGGTCCGCGAAGGAGCACGTAGAGGCGGTCAGACAAGAGGTTAGGAGACTGAGCAAAGCAGGGGCTATAAAGGAAGCGTTCTTTCCCGAGTGGCTCACAAACACGGTGGTCGTAAAGAAAAAAAGCGGCAAATGGAGAGTTTGCGTTGACTTCACGGACTTAAACCGAGCATGCCCAAAAGATCCATTCCCAATGCCGAGGATTGACCAGTTGGTAGATGCTACATGCGGGTACCCGAGGATGAGCTTCCTTGATGCCTTCCAGGGTTACCACCAGATCGCCCTTGCCGCCGAGGACCAGGGAAAGACGGCGTTCATAGCACCAGACGCTAACTATCATTACACTGTGATGCCGTTCGGCTTGAAGAACGCGGGAGCAACCTATCAACGAATGATGACCAGGATGTTTAGGGATAAGATCGGTCGCACGGTCGAGGTGTACATTGATGACATGGTGGTGAAGAGTAGGCAGGAGGGGCAGCACATCGGTGACCTCAAGGAGGTGTTCGAAGTACTCCGGCGGCACCGTCTGCGTCTCAATGCCGACAAATGTGCCTTCGGAGTAGCGTCCGGCAAGTTCCTGGGCTACCTAGTTACTAAAAGAGGGATCGAGATCAACCCTGAACAGATCAAGGCCGTACAATGCCTCAGGTCTCCGAGCAACCCCAAGGAGGTGCAGAAGCTGACAGGCATGCTGGCTGCTCTCAACCGATTTATCTCCAAATTCGCAGACCGATGTCAACCGTTTTACTAGCTTTTAAGAAAATGGAGGGGTTTTCACTGGGACGAGGAGTGCGATCGGGCATTCCAGGACCTTAAAGAATACCTCGGACGAGCGCCTACGTTGACCGCGCCGGAGCCAGGGGAGGACCTTTATATGTACCTCTCGGTGTTCGAGCATGCCGCCAGCGCCGTGCTACTGAGGGATAACGGCGTGCAACTGCCGGTCTACTACGTCAGCAAGACGTTTGTTGACGCCGAGACCAGATACCTGCCATTGGAGAAACTAGTATTGGCACTTGTACATTCAACTAGAAAGCTACCGCATTACTTCCAGGCGCACACCGTCCACGTCCTCACCGAGTACCCACTCCAGTCGTTACTACGAAGATCTGACTTCACGGGGAGAATTGCTAAATGGGGGACCCGGCTGGGTTCTTTCGACATCAGATACAGGCCGAGAACCGCAGTGAAGGGGCAAGTACTTGCAGACTTTATTGCCGAGTTCACACCGAAGTGCGCAGACATGGTTTGCGTTGCTGAAATCCGACCATGGAAGGTATATGTGGACGGCGCGTCCAATGCGGCTGGAGCAGGAGCCGGAATTTTGATCGTTACGCCGGAAGGACTCAAATTGGAACACTCGTACAGACTGGGTTTTAGGGCCTCCAACAATGAGGCCGAATACGAAGCTATGCTTGCCGGACTCAGGGTCGTCAGGGATCTGGGGGCTAAAGAGGTGGAGATTTACTCGGACTCTCTGCTAGTAGTAAACCAGGTGCTCAGGAATTTTGAAGCTAAGGACACCCGGATGATGGAGTACCTACGGGTAGTGAAGCAGACATTGTCGGCCTTCTCGAAGGTGAAAGTTGAGCGAATAGCTCGGGGACAGAATCGGCACGCCGACTGTTTAGCAACGTTGGCGTCGTCAATCGCCGACTCGGTGCCTCGACTGATCCGGGTAGAGTTGGTCGCCGAACCAAGCGTATCGGCCAGGGTACCGGTCGCTCCAGTAGCGGTCTCCGAGGCTTGCTGGATGGACCCTATAGTCAGTTTTCTCGAAGACAACCGTGTGCCGGAAAACGAAAAGGAGGCGGCAGAGGTACGGCGCAACGCCCCTCGGTACTGGTTGTCCCCGGATCGCAAGCTTTATCGGAGGTCATTCGGAGGGCCGTACCTGCGATGCCTTAGTCCCAAGGAGGCCGAAGAGCTACTGGCCGAACTTCACGAGGGCGTGTGTGGGAGCCACGTGGGGGGACGATCATTGGCCCACCGAGCAATGACTCAAGGGTTTTGGTGGCCACAAATGAGGAAGGACTCGACCGAGTATTCTCAGAAGTGCAGACAGTGCCAGGTACACGCGCCACAAATTCACCAACCCGCCGGGAACCTGAACCCGGTCAGCGGTCCTTGGCCATTTGCCCGCTGGGGGCTAGACATAGTCGGGCCATTCCCACGGGCCACGGGTAACCGGAGATTCGTGCTGGTGGCCGTGGATTACTTCACCAAATGGGCGGAAGCGGAGGCATTGGCCAACATCCGAGACGTGGACGTCAAGAAGTTCGTATGGAGAAACATCGTGACAAGGTTCGGCGTGCCGGACACCCTCGTGTCAGATAACGGTCTCCAGTTCGATAGCAAGGCTTTCCGGGCCTTCTGCCACGACCTCGGAATTAGGAACCGGTACTCCTCTCCGGCCTACCCGCAAGGCAACGGCCAAGCAGAAGCAACCAACAAAGCCATAGTGAGCGGTCTGAAGAAAAGACTAGAGGGCACCAAGGGGAGGTGGGCCGAGGAGTTGCCGAACGTTTTGTGGGCCTACCGAACGACCCCCAGGAGATCCACGGGGGAAACACCTTTCTCCCTAACCTACGGGGCAGAAGCTGTCATCCCGGCCGAAGTAAACTTGTGCAGTGCCCGGGTCAAAGGGTACGAGCCGGAAGAGAACGAGAGGCTGATGGCAGAGGAGCTGGACTTGCTGGATGAACATCGAACAACCGCCAGCATTCGGCTGGCCGGGTATCAACAGAGAATGGCTCAGAGGTACAACAGGACGGTAAGGAAAAGAGATTTTGCGGCAGGAGATCTGGTACTTCGAAAAGTGGTGGGGAACACACGCGACACGAACGCCGGGAAGCTAGCTCCGACATGGGAGGGTCCTTACCGTGTGACGGCTATCTCCGGAGCCGGGTCGTATTACTTGGAAGACTTAGAGGAGAGGCCGCTCCAAAGACCATGGAACGTTTATAACTTAAAGAAATTTTACTATTAACCGGCCAACATCAAAGGTTGTGAGCAAGGTACAGCCCCTGTCGCCAGAGTAAAAAAAAAAAAAAAAAAAAAAAATGTTCGAACAAAATAATGCATCCACGGCTTTTGTCATTCCAAGTTGTATTATATGATACGCGCCTAGTCGAACAGTAAAAAAAAAAAAAAAAAAAAAAAAAAAAAAAAAAAAAAAAAAAACGAGGACAGAAACGCCGCTCGGTTCGATCCCTATCACCGAGCAGGTTGAAACCTTAAATTGCAAAAACCGAAGGACAGAAACCTCACTCGGCTCGATCCCTATCACCGAGCAGGTGAAAACCCCAAATTGCAAAGACCTAAGGACAGAAACCTCACTCGGTTCGATCCCTATCACCGAGCAGGTGAAAACCTTAAATTGCGAAGACCTAAGGACAGAAACCTCACTCGGTTCGATCCCTACCACCGAGCAGGTGAAAACCTTAAATTGCGAAGACCTAAGGACAGAAACCTCACTCGGTTCGATCCCTATCACCGAGCAGGTGAAAACCTTAAATTGCAAAAACCTAAGGACAGAAACCTCACTCGGTTCGATCCCTATCACCGAGCAGGTGAAAACCTTAAATTGCAAAAACCTAAGGACAGAAACCTCACTCGGTTCGATCCCTATCACCGAGCAGGTGAAAACCTTAAATTGCAAAGAGCTGAGGACAAAAACATCGCACGGTTCGATCACTTTCGCCACACAAGGGAAAACCTTAAAATCCAATCTAAGGCTCAGACCTCAAGTACCGAATGGCCGCGCAGCATGTTCACTATAGCCGTGCGTATGAAGACATCAAAGCAAAATCAAGAACGGACACCCCACTCGACTCGATCCCTGCGACCAATCATACAAAGACTGACTTCCATAGCCCGAGCAAGCAGAAAAAACGCAAAACATACAAACAAACATAACAAACCCACACATTTCAATTTATGGAAAATATTCGGACACCACATCCCGGCGCCATAGGGCATTTTTTTTTCAAAACCAAACATACGTATTAGGTAATACAACCAAACAACAAGGAAATAAAACAAGTCTAGATAAAACGCCGAACGGTCAATCACACGGCTGGGTTCTCGGGGCTGGGAGAAGGAGCAGGACTCTTAGACCGATCTCTAGGCGATTGAGCGGCAACATTCTCAGACTGATTATCACTAGCAACCTCCGGGTCAGCCCGCTCCACGTGGGCATCGATCTCCCGCACTAGATCGATCATGCTCGGGGTCTCTTCGCCTGAACTCTCAGCTTGGTCACGAACGGTTGACGGAACGACAGGATACGGAATCTGCTCGGGATCCCAAAGCGGAGATTCCTCGCCGAGTCCCACGGCCTTGAGTGCGGCCAACCACCCCTCCGCAAACCCGTGGCTGCGCGCCTGGTGAATGATCGGCTCGGCAGAATTCTCGGCGTCCGCAAAGCCCTTGTCATACCACTCGCTCTCGGAAGCCTCGAGAGACCTCTGCAGATCGCTAATTTGGGTGGCCTGGGCCGTCACCACGCTATCTGCCGTTGCCAACTTGAGCTCGGCCTCGCCCAGCTTCGTCTCCGAGATAGTGAGCCTGTCCTCGGCAGAACGACGGGCCATCTCGGCCTCAAACGCCTTCCTCTCAGACGCCGCGGCCACCTCCTCCTTCTCCCGGACCGTCGCCTCGGCCACAGCCTTCAATGCCTTCTCCCGGTCAGCAACCTCGGCCGCGTCCTTCAGCCTCCCCTCCACGACACTAGTCAGCTGCGCGGCCTGCAACCAACCCCACAGAGAGTTAGTATGGCATCTAACAAAGCCCCCCTTCGAGGATTTATACAGAGAAGGGATCAGGGACTTACCAGGATTGTATGCCATTGGAGCCGCCGAACTAGTGTGTCATCGTTGCCGCATGAATAGTACGCCGCATCCCCGGGTAGCATCAGCCCCTGGGCCAGGCTCTGAGCCACCCGGCCACCGTCGCCCCCATCCCACGACCGAGCGCATGCAGTCTCGGGCAAGGGCATGTTTCCCAGAAGGAAAGTGGGGGCCCATGGCGCCTCGGGTCGGGAAGAGGAAGCCACGTCCGTCCCGGCCTGGGGATGAGGGGAGGTAATGATCGGCGTCTCCTCGATCCGCGGTCCGCCTATGGGACGGGGCGGAGTCTTAGGTAGGGAATCGCCGTGGACGGGTGCGCTTTCCTCAGCCGCCCTCTTACTCTTCTTCCCCTCACCCACGGGAGTTGTACGGCTCGTCCCGAGCGGGGACTTGGGTGGAGCTTCTTGCCCAGCACCAGGGATGAACCGGGCAAGCGTCATCTCCCTACGCTTGACCATCTTCTTCACGGGAGCCAAGCCAACACCCGGAGCCGCCCCCTGTTCCGTTGACCCTCCCTCGGCAGCAGGAGCGGCGACCCCCGAGCCCTCGACTGCCTCGTGCCTCTGCCGATCTCGGGATACGCGCTCGGCGGACCCGTCTCGCACGGGCGCAATATCGTCCGCGGTGGTATAGCGCGGACCGGCCTCCCGAGCTTCTCCGGTGGTAAGGGAGGGAGGAAGGAACCTCTGATGCCGGACGTCAATGTAGGATAGAAGCGGACTATCCACCAAGAGCGCCTGGCTGAAATTTTGCCAGGTAGTATACGTGGGCTTGACGCCGAGGATCAGGTGGGAGGCCCTGAGCTGCCCGTCGTCGTTCAGGAAAATTTCGGAGCGCAGGACGAAGTTGAGATCACGTGCGTGTATGACCCAAGCATCCGGCAGAAACCTTTTCGAATCTGCGATGTAAACACTTATGTTAGCATCGAAACAATGAAAGGAACAAAAAAAAAAATTTTAATAATATAGAAAGAACAGGTCCCGATACCGACCAACTTCGCGGGGCGAAAGTGGGCATTGCTGCTCGCCGCCGAGCCAATTACCGCGCACCCGAACGAATTCCCCAGCCGAGCTCTTATTCGAGTCGGGGAGACAAGAGATAAGGCGGACTCGCATATCTCTCGTCTTTAGGTAATACCCCTTATCAAAGTTACCGCACAGCTTATACATAAAGTTGATGTCGTGGTGGTTCAATTGAAGGCCGAACAAGTGGTTTAGGCGGCTTACACAACTAACTACCCTATAAAAATTGGGGGGAAATTGGTCGGGGCAGAGGCCATAAAAACCTAAGGTACTAATAATGAGGGGATCCACGGGGAACCTAACCCCACCCTCGAGGATAGCCATTAAAGGAAAGAAACCGGCACGCCCGTCGGCAGCCCTCTCAAATGCTATGTCGCCCACGTTGCAGTAGGCGACGTCGACGTCCCTTGGGATGCAAAAGCTCCCCCTAAAGCTACCCAAGGCAGCCTCATCGGTGAGGAGGTGAGAGTATCCCATCCCCAAAGATACGACGCAGGCAAAATACGGGAAAGAAAAAGGGGCGGAGAAGACTTACTTGAGGATCTAAGGAGTGGGGAGGGGGCGGGAAGGAAGTTCCGGCGCAGAAAAATGCTCGGCGGGCTAAGGTTTGATGAACAAGGAGACGCAAAAAAGTAAAGAAGAGCCCAACGGGAATTGTACCCATATATATACCCCAACTCCAGCATTTAATGAGGCGCGGGGTGGGGGGAAAAACCACCCAACCACCTTGTCTTCTTAGAAAGCCCCCACACGCGTGGGCGCAAGTTACGAACCGTCAGACAGTTCGCCAGCCATCAGAACAACCCACCCACCCCCGAGCTTTTACTGCAGATGTGACAGCCTGGCACGACACGGCCCCCGAAAGGAACGGCAACGGTCACGCCGACCTCACACGAGGGGACCTCGGCGATCCTAAAATCACCGGGCGCTCCACTAGGTCCTTGATTCATTACAGACGTACCGACATGAATCAAGGGGGGGCTAATGTACGGATGTCGACCCAGCAGGGGTTATACAGCCACGCAAGCACGTCACTAAGAGGCCACGTGGCCGAATGCGCTCGGCCAGAACTTGTGGGCGTCCCGTGTAACGTCTCGTGCACGGCGGGGCCCGTTGACCTCGCCGACCAATTGACCTGGCCGCGGAACTTGCCCCAATGCTATCGCTCTCGCCCAACCGTCCGTTAAACCTCCACTTCGAAGGAATGGCATTGGACCACTTTTTCCATTGCTTAGGGAACTAAGCCCGAGGCCATTAACTACGCCCACCCACCACTTAAATGACCACTTCAGGGCAATATTATTGGACCCCCACCCCCACTGCCTAGGGACGACGCCGCCGTGCAGCAGGCCTCACGGTGGGACTAGTTCCCAGGCTACTAAATGTCGTCCCACTCTCATTAGATACGCCCACTACGGAAAAAGGAGATTGGACCCTCTCCTCCACTGAGCAGGAAAACCATCATGCAATCACTACACCCTGGCCTATAAATATGCGAGAAAGATTCAAAGCAGTGGTTGGCAACTTGGGTAAGAAATTAGGGATAGAGAGAAACAGTGGTACGGGTCCTGACGATTTGAGTTTATGTTATATGGGATCGCCCGTTGTAGGAAGTACAAAAGCCCACTTAACAAGTAAATTGTGAAGCCCAAGCACGTGTCTGGCCCAACAGGCCCAAACGTATAGTGGCACGCACAATAGGGAAGCAAATGCTTGTGCAAATAAGTTCGCAAGAATGGTAGTCCACCTCCAATAATCTTTGTAATATTAGATATTCCTCTGATATAGTTGCTTTTGCTTTTACTATATTTACCAGGAGTAGAACTAGGATTTTATGAATGGGGGGCCAAAATTATAATGAAAACAAAAATGAACTAATTTATTAATTGAGTCGTACAAGAAATATGAAAAGTTTGAGGGGCTAACTATATTTATTTTATAAAGTTTAGATAAATTTGGGGGTAAAAGTGTAATATTGAAGAAGTTTGGGAGGGGCCAACTATATATATTTTGTTTTAAAAAAAAAGGGGTAATTTTATAATATTTGAGAAGTTTAGAGCGGCCGTGGCACCCCCCCCCCCCCCCCCCCCCCCAACCACTTGTCTGAGTAGTTCTGCCCTTGATCTTACCGGTCTCGGATAAAATAGATTATGCATTGAACTTGGCCCTATAGTTGTGTAGTTTGTTGTTTCTGTATTTATAATATTCCCTATTATCACCTAAAAAAAAAATCAGAACGTGTAGTCTCAAATAATTGTAAAACAAATACTAAATAACGAATATGAAAACAATTAGTATGAGAAAAGTTGTCACTCATTAAGTCATTTTTCATTAATAGTCTTTCACCAAGCATACAGTTTTTATTAGAGAGACAGGTTTTGTGCGTGAACTCCTCAAGAAATCTTGGGGGTAAAACGGTGATTTCAGAAAGTAACGTGGGGTTGTCTGCAATGGAACGTATCGCTTCTTGATTGAATACCATATGTATTTGATGTCCAAACTGTCCTGTGCGGTTGTGCCCTTGGAGTTGGACCCAGGTTTGTGTATTCTCATACCGTTTAGCTACCCCATAGGCCATAGGTATATATACTATACGGCCTAGTGCCTACACATTCCAACTTTATTTCCGTTTTACAATCTTCCCAAAAAATAAATTTACACTTAAAAAAAACCTTCAGCAAAATTCTTAATTACTCTTTAAATGAATGGTGATCCAATCGTGGCATGTCTTATAAAATCATAGGTGACGAACCCAGTAAATTCCCTCTGTCCAGGTTCATCCACACTGGACGAAGAGGAGCACCATTTAAGTCATGATAAATGAAATGTTGTTACACACCAATGAATGCAAATAAGATGACCATTGGGAGAGATACCGGATCCCCCATTCAAAACACCCAGGGGCGTTACAAGAATGACATTGAACGCTCTGTTTGTTTTGACGTAAAATATTTGCAGGAAAATATTTTCTCATTTTACCGTGTTTGTTTTGCAGTAAAATATTTAGTCAAAAGTAAAATATTTTCAGTCAACTAAATCAATCCAAGCAAATTTGTGTAAAATATTTTACGCTTAAAATTTTGGTAAAATATTTTACAATTTCTCACTAACCCTCACCCGCCAACTCTCAGGCCATCTGTTCTCTCCCTTTCACGCTATCTCTTCTCTCCCTCTCAGTTTGCTCTCCTTCTCAACCTAAACCCTCTCTCCCAAAACCTGGTGGCGCCACCCACTGACCGGCGCAACCCAATAGCAGCGCCACCCACCGACCGGAGCCACTCACCGACCGGGTTACCCACCAGCGGCGCCACCCTTGGGACTTTGACTCTCGACATCAATGTTCCCAACGTGGTCGAGTGCAAGGACGGTACTGATCGACAATGACTATCTCTTTTGTGGTGCAGATCGGTGATAAGGTCGGTAGTGGGGTGGGTCGTCGTCAGATTTGAGTGCCGGTGTCTCTCTCGGTGGTGGGGTGGGTCGTCGGTGATGGGATTTAATGGGCTGGGTCATTGGTGTTGGGTTTTGGTGGGTTGGGTTTGGTGTTTTCAGGTTTGGTTTTGAGGTTGGTGGTCGGAACTGCTATAGTTGTGGTGGTTTGTAGGTTTTGATGGTGGCTGAATAAGAGTGGGTTTCATTGATCTTTAATTTCAGAATTTTTGTTTTCATTTGGGATTGTTGCTTCTGGTTGGTGGTTGTTGTTGTGGTGGTGTGGCCGTGTGAGTGGTGGTGTGTAGTCACTAGATTTTGGTGGCAGTGGGGCGGTGGTGGCTTCCTTTTGTTTTTGTTTTTGTTTTTTTGTTTTGTTTTTTTGTTTTGTTTTGTTTTGTTTTGTTTTTTTTTTTTTTTTTTTTTTTTTTTTTTTTTTTTTTTTTCAGGTGGTCAGCAGTGGTAGTGTGCTTGTATTTGGATATAGGTGGCTGTTTACATTTTCAAAGTTCTAATCTTGCCAAACACTTGAAAATATTTTCAATGAAAATATTTTATAGTAAAATTTTTTACATGTAAAATATTTTACACTTGAAAATATTTTACATCAAAACAAACAGAGCGTGAATGACACCAATGCCTAGGAGAAAAAACCACATATATAATCTATGCCAAACCCAAGCAGAGGTAGGAATTCATCTTTTATTCTACACTCATAACACAAACAGAGCTCTTAGTTATTCTTTTCAAGTCATCTAACTTTATCATCGGAGGCTTGGTGGTCGGCACCACACTGGTGACCCTTCTTCTAGCTTGAATCCTTTCTCTTTTGCAGGCATTTGACGATCTTGAGTTATCCTCTGTCTGGACGACCATCTTGATTGACGATTTTGGCATCATCAATAGGTTTAAGTTAATTTAATTGCACTGACTTGAAATTATCTCTAATGGTAAAAAATATAAGCTTTAAACCAAGATATTTAGACATAAATACTAGTAAGAACATTCACAATGATGGTGATATGAAAGTACCCTAGTGGTTGATCTTGGTACAAACATCAGAGAAGAGAAAGAGATAGAGAGGAAGAGAGAGAATAAAAAATAATATTTAAATAAAGTGGTAAAAATATAAAACTATTGATGTTGAGTGTATTATAAATAGTGTGGTAAAATAGATAAAATAAGTGTTTAAGTTACTAAATGTTAAATTTTTTACAAGTATCATTGTGAATGCTCTAAATACTAGAGAATCTATTAAATTTATTAAGGTACTATTTGATTGGGAATGCACACATCCATAATATCATTCACTATTGACTAGTGAGTATCCGTCAACCTACATAGGCCAAACACATCCATAAACTCACATGTTAAATCTTTGCAAAGGATCAAAAAAAAAAAAAAAAAAAAAAAGAAGCCAAAGAGATTATGCGAATTCAAATAAAAGGTACACAAATATTGTCCTTTAGCAGGAGGAGATGAATAGTTGGCAGGTCATACTATATCACACAACAAGCAGTTAGGGCTGTCCATGGGTCGGGTCAGATCGGGTTTTGGCTTGACTTGCACTCGTCTTGATTGGATCGGGTGAACAAAAAATAGACTCGCAACCACCCGAAAATTTGGTTGGACCCGGTGGATCTGGTTATCGAATGAGCGGGTCGAAGCTGTTGGGTGATTTCGGTCTAAAGCACAAAGAGAACATGAACACTGGAAAATCTGAAGAACACAGTTACATAGAAATCAAAAATCAGACCCAACAAAAATCAACCCAAAGAACATAGAGATTTTTCAAAAAAAAAAACCCTGAAAAAAACAAAGAAAGAAATCAAAAACCCAAAGGACAAAAATCACAATCCAAACCTACGGAAATCAAATAACACACCACAAATACCAGATCTATGAGACTAAAACAAAGAGAAAGAAAACACTAGATTGGTACCACCACCACTCCCATCGCCCACCATCACCAAATCCATCACAAGATTAGTGCAAAATAATTAAAAAAAGAAAAACATATTTTGACCCACCATTAGATGCACAACATCAGAACCTCAAATGGTAGATCAAAGGAGGCTTCAATAGAGAGGGGTTTGAGTGAGACCAAACCTAGGACGGTGAGTGAGTCAATGGCAGCGGCAGAACGATCAACTTGACAATGGCGACAGAAATAAGGAGGCTAGGGATAGGGATTTGAGAGAGAAAGTGAGAGAGGCAGAACGTGAAATAGAAATAATACAGGAAGTCTAAAACGGTGAGTGAGAAAGACTGAGATGTGAAAACCCATTCCTTTCTTTGTAAGTTTCTAACAGGTCGGGTTGGTTTCTACAGGTTAGTAAATGTGGAATCTGAACCCGAACCGAAAACATAATTTTTAACGTTGATGGACCCGTACGTGACCTGTTTGGGCATTTAGATTCGCCCTTGGGCCTTTGGTTTGGACGGGTGGGTTGGGTCTGACGGGTTGATGGACAGTCCAACAAGCACTAGTGTCGAGCAACATACTGTACTATTTGAGAGAGAGAGAGAGAGAGAGAGAGAGAGAGAGAGAGAGAGAGAGAGAGAGAGAGAGAGAGAGAGAGAGAGAGAGAGAGAGAGGATCAAGGGTATCCACCAATCCCCATTCATCTATATTTCCTATCTGTCTTCTTTTGATGTTTTGCTTTTCCTACGGTTGGTCAAAATCCGTGTTACAAGTACAATAAATAAATATACAAAGACAAAAATAATGATTAATGCATACAATTAACATCATGAATCAATCCTCTGCCACGTTTAGTCCTAGGCTCTCCTAGCTAGGTTGCACTACGATATATGAGCGGCGAAACCTTTATTGCATGTAAGTCTCTCCTATAAATTATAATTGCATGGTACAGGTTCATATATATTTCCATAAAATAAAAAAAAAAAAAATCTTAGTTTGAGAAATAAGAGTAAAAACAAAAATTAATATTTCATTGATTTTTATTGAGATACAAATACATTAATACAATCTGTCAAACCAGAGAAAATAAAGGGAGAAAATGACAAGTGTAAAATGAAAATACGCGAGTTTTCATGCACTGGAGAATTGGGTATAGCACTGTTGGGTGATTATGATCAAAATTTCTAGTTATGGTATATAGACAAAGGAGGTCAGAGTCAAGGTAGAAGTGTAGAACTGCAAAGTGCAAACCGACTTGAATTAGAAATCTCAGCCTTTTAATAAGCTTTTTTAGTCTGATCATCTTCGCTCTCTTCTACGTTTGCTTGTTTATTTTACCACCAAAAAAACTCTGACGAGCCACAAGGGTTTTATTTTGGCCAGCGCAATTAAACCAACACAAACATTGGATAAATGCTCTACTTTGGCCAACAGATAAAAAAGTGACAAAATTTTGGTAATCTATATAGGGTACTTATTCATTTTTGCCAACAATTCCCATAAAAATTAGTGACAAATATATATTATATAATAGGTGAATTAATCTCCAATTGCAATTATAAATTAGAATCCTAATTTGTGTCATGTGTCAAAATTCATGTGATTTTTGTCTAAATTTAAGTGGATCAATTGTAATTTCGATGTGTTCTTTTTCATTTCAATCACACTTGCGTGTTTCAAGTTTAATCTGCATTTTCAATTCATCCTGCCTAAAATTTCAATATCTCCCCAAATAAAATAATTTTCCATAGGAAAATGTTAAAAAAAAAACACGCCTCTACTGGACATTTTATTATAAAATTTTATCAAGATTTTTTTTTTTTTTTATTTCGTTTCAAAAATTTATAATAAATTTATATATCTCCTTTACAAAGGCAGGCTTCATATGCAAAGTAATTGTTAATTAGATATGATTTTTTTATTATTATTATTATTTTTTGTTCGCAAGTTTTATGGGGTTTATAATCTAGCTCTCACTCTTTATTTTCATTAGATCTATTTATTTTCGTCCTATGTTCTCAATCTCTTTCTCTCAAGAATTTTTGGTTTATAGGATTGATAATGGGCTTTTTTTTTTTTTTTATAGTGTTTACAAGATAGAATGTATCATTTTTTTTTTAAATTATTAAATATGGGAATCTCTCACCTTGAACCACAATCTTCTTAGATCTTTACTTATCAAAACTCAAACTTATATACGATTGGTGAAGACATGAACTCAAACTATATTACAGATCATATATACAATTAGCACTTATCTTATTTATTTGTCTTTACGTTTGATGCTTTTTAATTGATTAAATTTTTTTTAATGAGATTCACGTTATTCTATTGTTATATATTGTTATGAGATGCATGTTATGAGATTCACATTTACTTGATTAACATATTTTGTTAAAAATTGTATATGATAAAGCAATTTAATTATAGCTATATGTACCATCTATGAATCAACCTTGAATATATATATATATGTCTATGGAGCATTCTTTCTTTAGAATTTTGTATGATAAAAATATTTGTTAAAAAATTACATAATGCTAAGATTTATTAACATGAATAAACTAAGTCTTTTAAATATGACTAAACTCATGATTAATAATAATAAAAACAAAAAAAAAACAAAACCAATAGTATCACTTAAATAATAAAATGCAATATATTTTTTTCCATTGTTTTATTAAATTATATCCATTCCCGTGCGGTAGCATGGGTTACATACTAGTTATGACTAATAGCAACGATTTGGAATTTATTGGTTGCAAATGTTTAATCATTTTGAATCCCTGCCTAAAAAATAAAATAAAATAATGGAAAATGTTAAGCACTGGACATTTTATTATAAAATAATAAAATATATAATTTTTCTGACAATTTTTTTTTTTATATAAATAGAGTTAAAACTTTCATAATATAATTTATTAAGAATTGCAAACTTGACCCTAAAAATATATTGCATCAGAAAAAGGGTAATCACAAGATAAAAATTCTACTTGCTTGGTTAAGCTAGGACAACTCCTTACCAGTTGACCAACGCGTTCGGTGGTCACAAGTACTTATACTTATGAAGTAACTATCGCACTAAGAGTGCGCGGTAATGGTGATTATTTTTCATATCCATAACCATTCATTTTGTTGAAGCTCACGCCCAAATGTCTCATCTTCAGCACAGACAAATAAAACTAGTAAATGTATAAGAGTTAAGACCCATTCAGCAATAATAATGTCCAATGACATTGGACGTTCTGCACTTCTGGCTCAATTCTCAAATAAACAAAAGGGCAAACTAATTGATCCTCACAGCTACAAGCCTACAATATCCAATGCTGTTGCAGCTCATGCCCAAATCTTTTATCATCAGCAGCAGATTGTTACAAAACTTACACAACCTAATAAATTTAGGGATACTTAAATCTACCAAAAAAAAAAAACAAAAAACAAAAAACAAAAAACAAAAAATTGAAAACAAACAAATCTCTGAGTTGGGAATGAATTGGATTCTGCCTCAAACAAAAGGGTAAGTTAATTGATCTTCATAGATACAACATCCAACGTTGTTGCAGCTGATGCTCAAATGTTTGTTATCATCAGCACTCAGCAGAAAGTTACAAATTTACACATAACGTAGGGACATTTAAATCTACCAACAAAAACAGAAGAGAAGGAGAAAACACTTTCTGATTTTTTTTTTCTTTAATTTTTAACTTTCTGAAAGAAAAAAAAAAAAAAATCTAGAGGATTCCATTAAAATTTTCGTTTTCCTTCAAAGTCAAAACAATTCCAGCTCTCGTTTTGGCTCTATGACTTGTTTACTGGGTTAAAAATTGTTAAAGTCGTAAATATTGTTATGCATGATTCACAGCTTTCACCAAGCTAGACTTCTATTTTCAAATAGAGTTCATTACACAGTCGATTGCTTTACTTATCTAAAAGGGCATAGAAAAAATTAATCAAATATGGTAAAAAAAAATTGAGAGAGACAGAGAGTTACAATAAACCTACATACATATCATTTCCATAAGGCAATATCATATTCAAATATTTTGTCCAAAGAGTGAATGCAAAACAAGCATTACCATTCTCAGTAGTCCTCACAACCCAAAGCAAGAAAAGACAGAAAGACTGAAAATTCTAAACAAAGAAGCGGTAAACAAAACCCACTTGTCATTGATATTACTCGTCGGCTTTTTCTGGAATCAACATCCTAAGAACACCGTTTCTCACATCAGTTTTGATCTCCCCAATCTTGGTCACATCAAAGGGTCCAAATCTACCTTTATAGGTCCTACCCCTCTCCTCATGATTAGACTCATTCACAGCTTCACCACAGAACACAACAAAACCATCTTCCACGCCAACACTTACCTTTTCATTAGTGGCTCCAGGCATGTCGACCCACACATAAAACCCTTCCTTCACCTTTTTAGCTCCATATGTTTCTTTAGGCCCTTCGGCTTCGGATGGGTGTGTGACTAAATAAAAACTGAGCTCATCTGGACCCAATAGAAACAGAAAAATTATTAATTTATTAGTACTATTAACAAATGAAACACTACAAAAAAAAAAAAAAAACACCAAAATAGATCAGGGCAACATATAAAGGAAGCTTGATTATTTTTTACCATATTAAAGAAAAGGGTTTTCAATTTAGAGACACCTTTTTTCAATTCTTCATCCCATGAAGGACTATTAGAGCAACGAGTTCCAGTCTTCGATTTCTGCTGACAAAAAAGAAACAACAATATTTATTACTAAACTTGTTAAAAAAAAAAAAAAAAGAGTGAATCAAGCACGCAAATTTCTTTATTTAATTTAAATTTAAATATGATGATGACCTTGCATACTTTCATCTTGACAGTGGCAACACCGTTGCTGATATTGACTTGAGGTTTTCTGAGTTTATAAGAACGCAGTCCATAAGAAGCTCCATACAACCTTCCACGGTCGCCCTCACATGCTATGGGTGCTAAGCCTCCGCAAAACACAACGTTGTCAGGAAACGTAGTGAGGTACAGGCATTCTTTGGGGACACCTGGCATATCTACCCGCACGTATATAACTTTGTCATTCTTTGCCATAGCAATGCGTTCCGTAGCACCTACTGGTCCACTCCTTTGAAATGGGTTGTTCTTAGCGTAAAACTCACCTGTTTTAACACACAAGAAGATGGGAAAAAAAAACAAAGTGAAAGAGAATGTTAAAAAGCCGCAAATAGAACAAAGGATATGCAAAACCCATAAGAGGAAGTGAGGTAAAAACCTGAATCAGTGATTCCAAAGTCTGAAAAAGAAGGACCTTCGGGGTTTGGGGGACTCTGGGTTGGAGCAGTTGAGCTTGAAGAAGAAGCCATTCTTCAGAAGATGAAGCTAAAAAATTATGGAGGTGAGGGTTTGTGCAAGTAGGGTTTTGTGGAGAGAGTGAGTGAACCGATGGGAAAATGGGAAAAGGGTAGGGTGTGTCTGTGTCTGTCACACTCACATACATGAGAATGGAAAGGATAAAGCTGGATATTTACGGGTAGCTAGCTAGGCTAGCTGTCCTGCTGGTTAAAATTTTGACCAATATACCTACAGCCTTTTTATTTATTTTTTTTATTTTTTTAAGAGGAAAATATATCCACAAATTGAGAAGTTGTTTTTGGTAAATTGTTATTTGTGTAATTGTAACATCAATTTTAATTAGTAATCACTATTTTTATTTGTGCATGAGAATGAATCATAATAAATCATCCAAAAAAATTGTAAAAGGAATAACGAAAGAGAAGAGAATAGGATGAAAAAAGTTGTCACTCATTAATAATCTTTCACCAAGCACACAGTTTTTTGAGTTATTGGTTTGCAACAGCTAATGCTCTCAGAAAAGCAGATTTTGTGCATAACTCCTCCTCCTCAAGAAATGTGTGTCGGGGGTAAAATGGTCACTTAAAAAAGTAACGTGGGGTTGTCTGCAGCAGTATCGTGTTGCTTCTGGATTGGATACTACTTGTTGTCCAACTGTCCTTTCAGTTGGACCTAGTGTATTCTCATAGGATTAGAGCAACTGCCTTAATTGAGGTAAAGTTATGCAAAATGGAAAAATGTGCTAACTTTACATATTTTGAGTAAAAAAAAAATATCTATATAAGTGGGTGTAAAATTGTATATTTATATGCATGGTTACTATAGTAATTGTATTTATTATTTTATTAGTTTTTTTTCTCTCTCTTGCCTTTGGTGCTCTCCTTTCTCTCATTTTTTCTCTGCTTCTTTTTCCTTCTCTCGTCTCCTTCTAGCTCCAACCCTCGCCGTCCCCGTCACCGGCCTCACTGACTTCGGCCTCACTGTCCTCATCACTGGCGCCACTGGCTTTGTTCGAAACCCATTGAAGCGATGAGGCGATGAACGAGTGCTTTGTCGGAGCTAAAATCTTAAGATTTGTGGTGGCATAGCTAAAATTTCATAGTCGTTCATGGTGGTTTGTGTGGTGGTGGTGGTGGTGGAGGTGGGAGGATTTGAGAAAATTTTGTTTAATTTGTCTTAAATCTGAATTGTTTGGTTTGTGAGAAAATCTAGGATGTTGTTTGGATGTTTTGTGGTTTATTTTATTATGAAATGGAGGATTATAATTATTGTTTGGCTGATGAGAAAGTGAGAGAATAATAAAAACTTGTAAAAGAATGAATATTTTATTGAATAAATGTGTACTGATGTGTGTAATTTGTAAAAATGAGGGTGTAAAATAGAAAAAGTAGTTTTTTTGTGCAAAATAGAAAGAAAGTTTGCGTCAACTAATGCAGTTGCTCTTATCTACGTACCCTCTATATATAAGCCTACCCATTTCAACTTTATTTATGTTTTTGAGTTTGTTTAGATACCGCTTATTTGCTAAAAATTGAAATTTTATTACTGAAAACACTGTAATAAAATAATTTTTAATGATGAATTGTGCCATGGGTTGTGAACAGTGCAATCCAAACGCACACTTAGAATCTCCTCATGAAAATTGGTTTGATTTATTAATATGTATGGTATATACGTTTTTACTTCATCTCATATTGGTAGAAATAAAATCATATAATTAGTTCTATATTCAAATTTTCGGTATATTTTCTTTTGGATTAGAAATTCTGGATACTTAATAGATCATAATAAAATTAAAAGTAAAAAATAAATATTGACCCATATAATATGATTATTTATAATTTATTTTTTAAATCTTCCAATTATCTGGAAACAACGGGTTTTAACCAATAAAATTTTCAATTTCTTCTTTGATTACAACAATTTGATATCAAACAGCTATATAAAGCGCCACTACAATGATAATGTACTAATTATTTGTTGAACTGGACCAAATGTTAATTGAAAGAGATCAGCTAATAACAGAAACCACTAACCCATCTCTCACAATTCCAAAGCAAATGAAGAGAATCATTTTACACACCATTAGCTAAATGAGTCCCGATCTAGTTGATAGAGAATCATCATAGATGGATTTTTCATCCCTTCCAAGCTAATTGTCCTTCTAATCGTTGTCATGGTTATGTTTCATAAGCCACATGAAAAAAGAAAAAGAAAAGAGGAGAAAAGGGATTGACCCTATATGTATTCACTTGCATTTCCATCATATAATATCTTCATTTCATTTTTGCATGAAAGACCAATTTTGAGATCAGTGGTTTTGTAAAAGAAAATTTGTACGTATGATGATACTTCTTTAAATATATCATACTTCTTTAAAGATATATTTGATGGCTTTTTTTTTTAATAAAAGATAGAACTTTCGCTTTAATCTAATCTAAGTGTATATGTGTGTGAAGCTCCCTTCTAGAGACTTGAATTTCGGTCTTTGTCCCCTACACCCCACAAACACTTACACTTGTGGAGTGATCACCACACCAAAGATGTGCGGCAGTTTTGATGGCTTTTCTTAAGTGTTTCAATGGCGCAAATTCAGATATATTTAGTACTCTATTAAATGCTTTTTATTTATTTTCTTAAAAATCAAATCAAATCAAATTTTCTAAAAATATTAAAAAAGGTACACATTACCAAAATGAATTCCTACTTCCAAATCAATAAAGGATTGTCAAGTGTTTTTTTTTTCTCGGAAAAATGTGCATTACAGCTAAATATTAGTAGGTCCTAATTTTTCATCTAATCAAGTGTTATTATCTCCACTAATTAAAATCATGTACATTTTTCATATAGGATCAAATGATAAGTTTTTAGAAACTAAAAAAATGATATAGTGGGTTTTAGTTAGCTCAACTGGTAAAGTTTCTGATGGTTGAATAAGAGATCTAGGGTTTAATCCCCACCTACACTAAAAACCAATTGGTGTTTTGGTCTGATGATAAAGAGCATCATTAGGAGTGAATGCCATCAGTTGAAATTATTCCAGATCTTTTATTCAATCACCAAAGACTTAACCATTTGATAAGTTTTTTAGATCCATAATTAAATTAGAGTTATCAGTTTTGTGTTGGTCAGGATACGTGACCAGCCTGTGACCAACCTTCAACATGAACAGTTGAAACTAAATCAAAGAGAAAATTTTGTGTATATGAAAAAATTACAGAATTGTTTCAAAAATCACTTGAGTTGCAAATATAAGTTATATCAACTCAGCGACAAAATAAATTACATCTATGTTTGTGTTACAATAATAATGATCCTGAGGTTATATATGGTGAGCACAGGCAATAGAAGTCCTAAATTTGAATAATAACCAGGAACAAAAAGTACTCGATGATACATACAGTGTACTCTAATTCTCTAAACCCTAAGTCCATAATCCAACGTGCACAAATTTCAATTTAACTAAAGATAAGTAAAAACCATTTTCAATGCACAAAATACCACAAAAAGCTAACCCTCACGTCAAAAAGCATATCGTAGGGATGGTGGGCCTAGAAGGGTGTATTGGGCCAAGGGCCCTGTCCAAGGAGATTTAATAATCCGAACATGGGTAGGTGCTAGTGTGGGGGTGCAAGGTAGTGGATGGAAAAAAGGGTTTTAGCTTTAAGGTTCCAGGAAGTATGTCCGAGGACAAATTTCATCTTGGCTTAATAGGACAGAGGTCAAAAGGGTTGGTCTGACGACAGGGACAACGTTCTAGGCTATTCTGCTAGTAGGGATAAGCATCAAGAAGGGATAAGGTAGAGGAAAGTGAGAAATATCTAGGGGAATGTTAAGCACCTAGAGAATTGGAAAAGAACTTGGTAGATTGGATTAGATCACTTCGAGGGGATCTTGGCCTCCATGAGAAGAAGACAGAAACAGAGAGAGAGAGAGAGAGAGAGAGAGAGAGAGAGAGAGAGAGAGAGAGAGAGAGAGAGAGAGAGAAGAGAAGAGAGAAAATGTATAGCAATTCCGTGTTATTCCTTCTATCCTTTCCCTATCATCCTCTGTTATTTATACAAGTAAAACCCAGCCTAACTAACTAACCAAATGATGAGCTAAGCAACCCATTAACCCAACCAATTCTCAAACTAACCCACTGGTACTTGAGGCCAGCTGTCCCAAGAGAGTGATACCCCAATTGAGGTGTCTAACATTACCCCCTCCAATCAAAACACCTTGCCCACAAGGTGAGGAAAAGAGAGTTTGAGGTGATGCAGGGATTCCCAAGTAGCATCTTCAGGAGGGAAACCCATCCATTGCACTAAGACTTCAGTAATACACCTAGTCCGCAAATTCTTGGTTATTGTCTGCAACACGGCAATGGGTTCTGAAATTACATGCCCTTCCCCATTAGTTGGTGGCAATGTGGGTAGTGGAGTGACATGTTCACCCAACTTCAGCTTAAGGCAAGAAACATGGAAAACTGGATGGATTTTGGACTCAGGAGGTAAGGCTAACTTGTAAGAAACTGTGCCAATCTTTTGCAATACCTGAAAGGGCCCAAAGTAACGTGGTGACAACTTCCATCTTCCTTTAGAAGCCAAAGTCTTCTGCCTATAGGGTTGTAGCTTCAGGAAAACCCAATCTCCAACCTAAAAAGACCTGTCGTGTCTATGCTTGTCTGCATAGAACTTCATTCTGGCTTGAGCAATAGTCAAATTACCCTTCAAAGTTTCAAGCACAGCTTGCCGTTGACTGAGAAGAGTATCTAAAGCCTCAACTCTTGTAGTGCCAGGAATGTAAACTTGAAGCTTAGGAGGAGGAAAGCCATATAGAGCCTCAAAAGGTGTCAATTTCAAGCTAGTATGAAAAGAAGTATTGAACCAAAACTCTGCTAAAGGAAGCCAATCAGCCCAATGATGAGGTCTGTCATTGGAAAAAGCTCGTAGATACTATTCCAAGCTTTTATTGACAATTTCTGTCTGCCCATCTGATTGAGGGTGATATGCAGTGGACATAGCCAAATCAGTACCCTGAAGCCGGAACAACTCAGACCAAAACAATGATGTGAAAGTTGCATCCCTATCACTCACTATGGAAACAGGCATCCCATGTAACTTGAAAATATGAGACATATATAGTGAAGCAATCTTGGCAGCAATATAAGGGTGGGAAACAGGAACAAAATGGGCATACTTAGTCAACCGATCCACCACAACCAAAATAACTTCAAAACCCTGGGACTTAGGAAGGCTTTCCACAAAATCTAGGCTTACATCAGTCCAAGGTGTAGTAGGAATGGGTAATGGCTGAAGTAAACCAGCTGGAGAAGAGGTCTCGAATTTGATTCTTTGACATACATCACAGCTCTTAAAAAATTTCTTGAGGTCAGATTTCATACCTTTCCAAAAGAAATCCCTTTTAGCCCTCTGATAGGACTTTAAAAACCCTGAGTGACTAGCCAAGGGATTGCTGTGGACATGATGCAAAATTTGGGGCTTAAGAGAACACCGTGGACCAAGATAGAACCTGCCCTTGTAAAAAAGAATGCCATTCTGGAAAGTGAAGCCTTTAGGTGAAGCACCATCTTGGATAGAATGAATGATTTGTTGAATAGAAACATCCTGAGAATAACTATCCTTAAGAAGGTCCAACCAAGTAGGGTTTGGAACTGATAATAAGAACAAACAACCAGTCTTGGGGCTGCCACTAAGCTGTGACAATTCAGATTGAAACTCAAATTGTCTGGATAAGGCATCCGCTACTCTATTGTCACTGCCCTTCTTGTATTCCACCACAAAGACATACCCCATCAGCTTAGCTAGCCACTTCTGTTGAGCTGGAGTAGCAATTCTCTGTTCAAGCGGAAACTTCAAGCTTTGATGATCAGTTCTGACTATAAAAGGCCTACCAAGTAGATAAGACCTCCACTTATGTATTGCAGAAACCAAAGCTAGCAACTCAGTTTCATAGGTGGACAAATGTAAAGTTTTACCCTTCAAAGCTTGACTGTGAAAGGCAATAGGCCTTTGACCCTGCATCAGCACAGCTCCCAGCCCACAACCCGAGGCATCACAC
Organism: Castanopsis chinensis; assembly: GCA_032878915.1. NCBI lineage: Eukaryota > Viridiplantae > Streptophyta > Magnoliopsida > Fagales > Fagaceae > Castanopsis > Castanopsis chinensis. The sequence goes on along the minus strand of JAVQMG010000115.1, from coordinate 3,642,151 downwards.
TCAATAATAAATGGTTTAGAAAAGTCTGGGAGGGCCAAGACAGGAGGATGAGTGACAGACTCTTTAAGTTGGTTGAAAGCTACCAATGCCTTGTCACTCCATTGAAAAGAATTTTTCTTAAGAAGATCAGTCAGAGGTTGAGCAATAGTACCATAGCCCTTAATAAACTTTCTATAGTAGCCAGTGAGTCCTAAGAAACCTCTCAAGGCCTTCACATTTGTTGGAATAGGCCATTGTACCATAGTTGAAGTTTTTTTAGGATCTGCCTTAATACCCTCTCCAGAGATAATGTGACCCAAATATTCCACCTCAGTACAACCAAAAACATACTTTGACATTTTAGCATAAAGCTGATGAGTGAGTAAAGCTTCTAACACAGTCCTCAAGTGAGCCAAATGATCAGTCAAGCAATGGCTAAAAACTAAAATGTCATCAAAGAAAACCAATATAAACTTCCTCAAATAAGGCCTAAAAATTGTATTCATCAATGATTGAAATGTAGAAGGAGCGTTGGTTAAACCAAAGGGCATCACTAAAAATTCATAGTGACCTTCATGAGTTCTAAAGGCAGTCTTTGGAACATCCTCTCTCTTCATATGGATTTGATGGTATCTAGACCTTAAATCCAGCTTAGAAAAAATGGAAGCACCTGCTAATTCATCCAATAATTCATCCACAACTGGAATTGGAAATTTATCCTTAATGGTAGCTTTATTTAAGGCCCTATAGTCTATGCACATCGTCTAACTAGCATCAGCTTTTCTCACAAGCAAAACTGGTGAAGAAAAAGGGCTTTGACTTGGTTGTATAAATACTATATCCAGCAATTCATTTACAATTTTTTCAATTTCAGACTTTTGGAAGTAGGGGTACCTGTACGGTCTTTCACATATTGGTTGGGAGCCTTCCTTTAAAGTGATACTATGCTCATGTCCTCTGATGGGTGGTAACCCTAATGGAACTTCAAAAACCTTGGAAAACTCATCCAACAAATCAGACAAGGCTGATGGAATTTAAGGCTGAACTGCTATAGTAGAATTGGCAAGAGAAAGTTGGAGGACTAGTCCTTTTCTTGCTGAACCACTGAGGAATCTGTCAGCTTCCAAAATAGTGGAATAACTAGGCCTTAGACCTTGCAAAAACACTGCTTTACCCATATAAGCAAACTTCATAGTCAATAGGTGAAAGTCCCAGCTAATCTCTCCTAAAGTACTCAACCAATGAGTGCCAAGAACCACCTCACATCCCCCTAAATGGAGCACATTGAAGTCCACAAGAAACCTATACCCTTGCACAGATAAAGTAACCCCATGACAGACTCCAAGAGTCTTAATAATAGTGCCATCTGCCACTTTAACCTCTAATATCTGAGAGGTATCCAGCTGTAATTGAACAGAAGGCAACAAGGAAGCATCCAAGAAGTTATGAGTGCTCCCAGAATCAATAAGAGACACTACTTCTTGATTCTTGATTCTACCTTTTACCCTCATGGTGTTTGAAGATGGACTGCCTATTAAGGCATATAGGGTAATCTCAGCAGAGTTATCTAAACCACCCTCTTGAACTGAATCTTGAGGTCTCCATACTACCTCATCTGCATTTAGCTCCACCAATTGTATACCAGGGGGTTTGGAGTCCACTTCCATGGGTAACCCTTCTAGTAAGAATAATTTTGCACCCTTACATTTATGGCCAACTTGCCACTTCTCATCACAGTTATAGCACAGTCCTTGTTTCCTCCTTTCCTCCATTTGTGCACTGGACAACCTTTGTAAAGGAACCTTAATTCGTGATTCAGCCTTAGCTTCCATTTTAGGTGGTAAACCCAAAATTGAGGCCTTCCCAGAATCAATCACATTCCTAAACCCCCTCCTACTACTGAGCAAGTACTCTTCTTGGATTTTTGCTAACCCAAAAGCTTCATTCAAAGACTTAGGAACTAACATCCTAACTGGTAACCTTATCTCATCTTTTAACCCACTCAAAAAGCAACTCAATTTATGAGATTCAGACAACCCAGTGATTCTATTAGATAGAATTTCGAAGTTACCTTTGTAAGCCACCATAGAAGAAACTGGTTTGAGCCGCGTAAGTGCCTCCATTGGATCATCATACGCTGTAAGCCCAAATCGGATTTGTACTGTCTTAACAAACACCTCCCAACTTGCGAAGCCCCCAGCTTGTTCAGCATCCTAAAACCAAATTAGAGCCTCTCCATCTAAGTAGTATGAAGCCATGATTACCCTTTGATGCTCTGGCGTATTATGATATGAGAAAAATTGATTTGCCCGATAAACCCAACAGGTTGGATCTTCACCTTGAAATCTTGGAAAGTCGAGCTTCAAATTCTTGATTGGGCCTACCAACAACGATTCTTGGGCAGTAGCGTTACTGGTAGTGTCAACCAGATAACCCCTTTGGCTTGATGATTGTTGGCGTTTCTCTTCGGACTCGACCCATTTTTGCATGAAGGTGGTGAGGGTTTGTAATTGTTGTTGGATTGCTTGCAAGGTTTGCTCGTGGCTATTAGTAACTCTAGATAAAGCTGCAATCTTTTCAGAATTTTGAGAATTTGATCGTGTTTCAGTCATGGTGGGAAATTCGTGGATCAATGCTCTGATACCAAATGTTAAGCACCTAGAGAATTGGAAAAGAACTTGGTAGATTGGATTAAATCACTTTGAGGGGATCTGGGCCTCCATGAGAAGAAGAGAGAGAGAGAGAGAGAGAGAGAGAGAAGAGAGAGAGAGAGAGAGAGAGAGAGAGAGAGAGAGAGAAGAGAAGAGAGAAAATGTATAGCAATTCCGTGTTATTCCTTCTATCCTTTCCCTATCATCCTCTGTTATTTATACAAGTAAAACGTAGCCTAACTAACTAACCAAATGATGAGCTAAGCAACCCATTAACCCAACCAATTCTCTAACTAACCCACTGGTACTTGAGGCCAGCTGTCCCAAGAGAGTGATACCCCAATTGAGGTGTCTAACAAAATCTGCTACCACTGAATTGAATGCATTGCAGGCTTTGTAGCTAACCCCTTGGCTGTATTAATGTGGAAGTGATATTAGAACAGTAGCATGCAGCCTTACAGCTACTCCCAAAGATTTCAGGAAGATGCTGATAGGATAAAGATTAAAGCCAACAACTTGACCTACACGTGGAGGGTGGAGATGGAGAAGAAAGGGATATATAATGGAGAAGGAAGCCCCTTACAGTGGGGATCGGAGATTTGAGGAAAAAAATATTGTAGTAACAAGAACTGGACTTGTAACCAAATTCAAAAGAAATATACAAAAACTAGTCTCCTAAGACTGTGTTGAGGATGATTTTCTTTGAGCAAAACTAGTGTATTCTTGTTTCATTGTTATCTGGACTCACTATAATTATTGCCTAACTCATTAAAGCCTAGTTTTCTAGCCCACTTTCTACAAATTCATTGTATTGAGTTCTTTGGGCCTAGACCATTTTACCATTTGGGTTTAGGAACCAAATTGAGTCCTTACACATATAATAGAAAAATGTATCAAATTTATATATTTTAGTCCAAAAATTATTCACATCAGGCAAGTCAAAATTTTGTAAATATGTATTATTACTACAGTAACCATGTACATTTATATTAGCACTATTAATTTTACATTTAGTTTTTTATTCTTTCTTTATATACATTTATATTAGCATTATTCATTTTACATTTAATTTTTTATTCTTTCTCTATGTATTCTGATGGTGGTAAGTCACTCTTCTTTTCTTATTCTTTATTGATGTGTTTTTATAATTTCACATGATAATGACTTGCTGCTTTTGTTTAGTATACACTTTAATAATAAGAATTTAGATACGTATCATTGGTCATAACTAAATGTGATACTTCTATTTATACATGATCTCTTTTATAAATAATATGTTATTGTTAAGCAACATGCACTCCAAAAATATCATCTTTTATTTTTAAAAGCTTTTTATTTTGACTATGAACTGTTAAAAAGCTGGCCTAAACATCCATAATTTATACCAATTTCATTGATATACTTTGACTTTACTCTTTTTACGCATATAAGTTCTTCTCATATATGTTTATAATTTCAAATATATGTTTTTAAGTTTACTGCAACCAAATTATTTTGGTATGTATTTTGTTATTTGATATAAAAAATCTTTACTTATCAGTTACTCAAGCAAGAAAGAATGCCTCAGTAATCATCTTTTAATTCATTTGCATGCAACTAGATAAAAGTATTCAATTATCTTCTCGAGGTCATTGTATTTGCATGATGTTAAATAGAAATATATTTTTTTAATGGTGTTAAACAAAAATTATTTTCAAAATTTGATTTTTTTTTTGAAAAAAAAAAAGCTTTATATTAATTTGTCAATTGAGTTTGGGTTGTGTAATGTAAAGCCCATAACAAAAAAGTAAACCAACTATGTCTTAATTTTATTATCTTTTACCCAAAAAATAAATTTAAAAGACAGGTTGGGTCATGTGTTAGTTAGGTTGGGTAGGATTGACTCGCAAAAAAACTAGTCAGCTCATGCATCAACCTATTTTCTTATTCAATTCAAAAAAATTGGGTTCGGGTCGAGGTAGCGAATTCTAACCCGTTTTTTCATATTTAGATTTAGTCATCTCTGACTGATCCTAACTAATTTGTTAAGTATCCATAATTGTCCCAAAAATATGGAACTAGGACTTGTTGTAACGGTTCTCTAGTCATTATTAATGAAATAAAATCTAGTTAATGAATGTTTTAATTAATTTTTTTATTGGCATGCCATTTTGTAAGTCTATAGTGAAATTTATAGAATCTCTAATAGCACTCAGAACACTCCCAGTAGTGGAGCTAAAGAGCGATATAGCTATTTTAGCTTCACCAAAACACAAAAATCCACATTACAATAGTGGAGCTAAAAGTAAAATTTTTACCTTCATTGCCACAGTGCACAGCTATATATGGTTGTACACTATAGCTGAGAGATAAAAAAAAAAAAAAAATTCTCCAGCCCGAATTAAAATAATATATGTTTGTTTATTTTTTTTTTCTTTTATTCTCATTGTGCCTCTCTCTCAGTGTCACTCTCAACTCCCACACTCTGAAGCTCTCATCTCTCTGTCTCAACTCTCACCTTCTCTCAAAACTCTCTCAAGCTCACTCTCTCAAACTCTCACCTCTTTGTTTCACCACTGGCTCGACTCATTCTCAACGGCACTGCCACCGACACCAAAGCTTGACATTACTGACCCACCAGCCGTCCCAAGCCGTTGATCAGCCTCAGACCCACGCCATCAATGCGCCTCAAACCCACGCCACCGATCACTTCTCTTTCACCAATCTACTTCAAGTCAGTTGTCTCTATCTGCTTAATCTACATGCTTGGGATTTTTGATTTGGGTATAACATCAAAGAATGGGTATAACATCAAAGAAAAGGATGGATATTTTGTTCTCTACTGGAATGGGTGTCCCTTATTTTCCATTTTAGCTTGGGGGTTCAGGAGACAAAACTGAGATAACTAGCAATGTGGTCAATGATTTCTTTTTCTTGTTCTTTCAGTTTGTTATTTTAGATGCAATAATTTTTTTGCTGTTCTTGCTCAATGAAAAATTTTGTCATTCAATCTCAGAGCATCCATGAATGGACAAAATGTATTTGTATTGGAATGTATTGGGAATTTTTTGTTTGCAGGAATTTGTTGTGTGGTTCTCTTGTAATAGAAGTTCTTGTCCTAGTTTTATGTTTTGTTGCACAAAACCATAAACAAAAGCACACAAAAAGCATTTCTTGTGGTCATTTTAATGAGAAATTGTTAGTTTGGTTTTGAGATGCTCAAAAACGAATTTGTTGTTTTCTTTATCAGTGGGATTAAGCTACATGTCAAATTAAGCATTTATGGATAATCATGTTCTATTGTGATAATTCTAAGTATTTTAAGTTTTGATATAAATGATAGTTTAAGAATTTTTTGTGTGAAGGGAAGTTTACATTTTCGGTGGCGGTGGCGGTGTAAGAGTCGGTGGCAACAGTAGAAGAGTCAATGGCGGCGGTGGCGGCGACGGTGGCGGCGGCAGCAGTGGCAGCGATAGCAGTTGCAGGTGGTTGTAATTGTTGTTTATTATAGTGGTATATTATTTTATTGTAGTAGATATATTATTTTATTGTGATATTTATATTATTTTATTGTGCTATTTATATTATTTTATTATGTTAAAAGCTAAAAAAGATCTACTGCTACAATATGTGAGTAGGTAAAATAGATAAAATAACTTTTTGTGGTGTTAAATGACTAATTTTTAGTTCCATTGTTGTGAATGCTCTCGTGAGAATAAAATGTAGAATCATTTTTAAAAATTTATTATTATAAATTTTGGGACTTTTTAAAATGGGCGATGGAGCCTTCTTTATGAAGGGGTAGAAGTTTTTTGTAGTAGGGGCCTTAGCCCTAGGCCTTGGACAGCAGTGGCGACGCCACTTGGTGTCCAGGGTGTTCCTAGAAACACCCTGGCTTGAAATTTTTATTTATTTTTATATATATAATAATTTAAAATTTTTTTATTTGTTTACCTTTAAAAAAAAAATAGGAATACCTTCAAGCAATATCAGGAACACTCTCAAAATTTTTATGCCAAATAAATTTTGAACTAAAATTAAAAAAAAAAAAAAAAAAATTGTAACAAAGAATCTGAAAAAAAAAAATTTAAATTTTTTTATTTGTTGGTCAGTCGGTGTTGGTGAGTTTGTCTTTTAGTGTATTGTGATTTGTGAATTTATCTTATTGACTTCTCTTGTGTGAATCTTATCTGTTAAGTGGGGGGTAGATGGGGCCATGAGGCCGTGTGGTGTGGGGTCAGGAGTGGGATATTTGAATTAGGGAAGTAAAAGTCATGCAGAGGCAGAGATTTATGCGCACATGAGGTGTGTGCTAACGCACAGTGGGGTGTGTGCTAGACTCCTAGTAGTTAGTTAAAAAAAATGAATGAAACAACTAAACACGAATAATTAATAATTTAATTAACTAATACATTATAAAAGACAAACAAATTAAATTATGTTAGGCTAAACAACAATTAATAATTTAATAATTAATAAAACAATAATACAACAAATTATAGTTTATAAAAGACAAAAAAAAATTATGAAACAACTAAACAACAATAATTAATAATTTTATTAATATTTCAAATGAACTTATAGTTTATTGTACAGGTACCTTTGTTCATTTCTTTCCTTTTTATTATTTTTTTTTTCAGTGTACAGAATACAAATTTGTTTTGGTTTTAAGAATTTTTTTTTTTTTTAGTACAAACTTTATGTTTGCCAAATCTTGAATTTCGGCCGATATTTACCGAAACACCCGAAATAGACCGAAATGACCCAAAAATTTTTCAAAGTGGAATAGGAACACCCTGGACAAAATTCCTAGAGTTGCCACTGTTGGACAGTCCTACTCATACATAGATGGATCATATAACCTTGGGGTAGGTATTGCGACAAGAGGGATCTTTTTTTTCAGCACAATCCCAAACTTTTCAGTAAGGTCCAAATTCTCTCCTTGGGGAAGTTTCCAATTAAAAGAATGCAGAAGTGTAGCAAGTGAATACATCATCATCCTCTCAGCCATTGCAATTCCAGCGCATATTCTTCGACCAGACCCAAACGGAAAATAAGTAAAGTCACTTCCACTATAGTCCCATTTACCATCCAGGAACCTCTTTGGATCAAAAGTTAATGGATTTTCCCAAATAGAGGGGTCCCTTTGTATCGCCCATACATTCACAAAGATCCTAGACCCATTTGGAATGGTGTAGCCTCCCACGGTGCATGTCTCACTTGGGCAACGGGGGACTAATAATGGCACGGGTGCGTGTAGCCGCAATGTTTCTTTTATTACAGCATGTAAGTATGGTAGTTTGTGAATTTGAGACTCTTCTACAATGCTATCTTTGCCAACTACAGCCTCCAATTCTTGTTGGGTTTTCCTCATCACCTCCGGTTTGTTCATGATTTCAGCCATGGCAAACTCAATTGTGCTGGAGGATGTGTCTGTCCCACCGACCATCATATCCTGTTCACATTATACACTACATTATGACATTATGTGGAGGCCTTGGTAGACAATTTAGCTATCAAATAAAACGACTCCACACAATTGTAATATTAATGCCAGAACTAGAAATATAATATATTTTTTAATTGGTCATGGTTAAACATTGTGTCTGCGGTACACAAATTAAGTTGAAATCATGCTTTCAAAACATTATATCAACTAGAGTATATACGATGTATAGTGTCCATTTGGAATAGAGTATTTAATTGAAACTGAAAACTTTTTACTAGAAAGTGTAGAAATGTTAAAAAATAAGTTGAATAGTACAATAGGACTCACGAATAGTATTAAAAAGTGCAATGAGACCCATAAATAGTAGTAAAAATAAACTGAAAGTGGAGATAAGTTAAAAAATCAGTTCATCCCAAACGCGGCCATAGTAGTAAAAATAAACTGAAAGTGGAGATAAGTTAAAAACGTGGCCATAGACCTAACCTATAGCCGCGTTTTAAAACGCGGCTATAGGTCCTCCTTTAAATATACACATATATATTTGGCTGGACCTATAGCCACACGAGGTCTAATGGCTATGGATAGTCTGTAGCCACGTTTTTTAAAAACGTGGCCATTGGTGAAGTTTATAGCCGCGTTTTTAAAAACGTGGCTATAGGATAGTCTTGTTTTTGTGTAGACCAGTGAACAATAATTACCGTATCATTTTTATGTTGGAGCCTTTGTTGCGTGACTCCCTTTGACTTATAGCGCTTTCTACTTAGTGATTTATTTTAAAATAAACTAAAGTATGTCTTTAAGGCATACATTAGTAAAACAATTTTAAAAAACCTTTTATAAAAAATGAAAAAGTAATTGACTTTTTTTTATAACATTTTTTAATTTTTCAAAAAAAAATTTCTAAAATAAATAATTAATGTATACGTTAACTACACACATTTATATTAATCTTACCCTTAAAATTACGAACAATATTTACAACAACGTTGTGAATGAAAAGAACGTACCATGAACAAGGCCTTGAGGTGGATCATGGTGAGAGGTGTCTTAGAATCACCTTCATCCTTCAATTTCAACAAGAACTGCAAAAAATCCTTACTCTCTTTGTTCCCACCTTCTTTATCAATCTTCAGTCGTTGGTTTATCATAACATCGAAGATCCGATCAAACCGTTTGGCCAACCCATCCATCTGCCTCTTTATGCCTTGCAAGTCAAACCTGGCTAAACCCGGGTAAAAATCCGAGATGTTGGGCTTCCCCATAAGCTCTGTCATCAACGAGACCACTTCTCTGAAATCAGCACCTAGGCTAGCCCCCTCTTCCCCTTCCACTGTTTCACCCCACATCAGGTTCGTAATCACGTTCATCACAGTCAAGAACATCTGCTCCCCAATGTTTACGGGTGACCCATTCCGATCATAAAAGTACCTAACTGTTTCTCTGACTTGTTTACGACGAATCATGTAAATGGAGTCCGACGTTGTATTACTAAGCATCTTGAACACTTTTCTCAACATCCGCCACTCAGGCCCATATGGGCTCCATACAATATCGGACCCACCATAGGTGGCAGCCATGCCCGCTGCTGAGACGTCGTGGTTCGCAAAGGTGACGTCGTGCTCTTTGAGAACTTGGCAAGCCAGGGAAGGTGAGCTCACCACAATTCCAATCTTGTTGCCGAGCTGAAGCTTGAATATGGGCCCGTAGATTTGGGCCAAGCTCGTGAAGTAGGAGTGAAGCTCCGAGTCAAGAGAGAGGAGGTTCCCTAATAACGGGACGCCACGTGGACCTGGAGGCAGTAGCGAAAGCGAGGTTCTTTTCTTCAACCATGCGTAGTTGCAAGAGAGCGTAAAGATGATAAGAAATAGTAAAAGAAGAGTGAGAAGTATGTGTGAGAGTTCATTTGCGGTGATAAGAGTAGCGGGGAGGAAATCTGAGATGAGGGTCATGTTGGTAATGGTTTGTGAATCGATGGATGGATTCAAGGATGGCAAGCTTATGTACGTATGTGGCTTGCAATTGATAGACATTCGATGGTTATTAAAGAAGGACTACTAGGCGTCACGACAGGGATCATTTGCACCGATATGATTAGGAATCTCACAAGCTAATTCGTTTATTCTTTTTCATTTTTGGATTTTTTAAGTTGTCATAGTTATCACTTATCAACAGTGGCGGAGCCACACAAAAGAGTGGGGGCCCTAAATTTTTAAAAATTATTTTATAGTGTATATATATTGATAAGGGTAATTTCTGGAAAGAAAAAGATAGGCCCATCGCCTTCAATAGACTCATCAACCATGTCATGCATAAAAATGGCGTGTACGCACCTAAAGCCAACGACCTTGATCTTGACCCGTCGACTCTTCTTCACACACGGCTTTTTGGACTTGATGGCTTGAGCGTCCAGACAAGATGAAAAGCTGAGGGGATTAAGCTAACGACAACAAAGAAGCTCTTTACAAGCTCAACATGGCTTTGCTTGAACTCCACAAAATAGTATAAATGGAAACATCTTGCGCCCCACAAATGACCCTAATTGAGAATATCTCTACAAGGAAAGAGTCCCATAAAGATACGCATGCTAACACAAATCTTCTCTACAAGGAAAGATCTTCTCCGCCAAGGAATGAATGTCAACTCTACACTATTATAAAAACTTCAAAGCTCTCACAAACCAACGTACGCATAATTCACCCCAACTCTGACACTCTAGAATTGTGAGAAATTGTCTAACTTAACCGTTGGAGGGTATTTGTCCGGTACCATTCTGGTACTCTTCGAAGATTCTTCTTCCCTTTGTGTGTTGTGCAAGTCTTATTTGGGGCACGTGAGGACCGTGTAGTTTATTGATAATTTTCAGTATCATCATATATTATTTACATTTTAAAAAATGTAGCATGTAAAAATTGAATTTGGCCCCTCCAAATTTTGAGTCATTTCAATGTTGCTCTTAAAAGAAAGAGAAATTATATTAAAATCATATAATTGAAGAGGTGTAACAAATTAAACTAAGTAGAAAATGATAAATTTTTGTACGTGTCTAATAGAAGAAATACATGACTTTTATATACTCATTAAAATTTAGAAGATGACAAATTCTCTTAGTAAATTAATTTATGTGTGTGTGCATATGTAGAGGTTTGTCTTAACTAATATATTAGCATCACAACTTAGTCCTCCCAAACCAAAATTTCTAGCTTCGCCCCTGCTTATCAACTTCTCTAGTAAGTCTAGCAGAAGAATAATATGATAGTATTTTTTTTTTTTGTTTTGAGAAACATGACATTTTTTTTTTAACAAACCAACCAAGAAGAGAAACAGAGCAAGAACCAGCTGAAAAAACAGAAGTTGATTAGTTGAGGCACTCCAAAGATAATATAACAGTAGTATTCCAAGATGCTCATGATAGCTCTCCGACAACCAAAGCGATTATTCAGTGCAAAATATATAGTTGCTTCACCTATCAAACATCAGTATTAAACTACGGCATCTATGATAGACTTCCATATACAAAGGTTCTAAAGAGCATCTTTTGATATTACGTCCTTGCTAATAGAGAGAAACTAGTTTTTTTTTTTTTTTTTAATTATTATTTAGAAAACGACATGTGTGGAAGAGCCAAGAAGAATGTGTAGAGAAGTGTTGTAAACTAAAATCATCTAAGAAGCTTTTGATTTGGTCAAAATAAGCAGTGAACTAAGGAAGCTAAGCACCCAATAGTCCAAAGCTCGTAATAGGGTGTGCATCCAACCCATTGACCCAACAAAACTGACCTAGCCCAAAATAATACAACACTAGTATTTTAAAAGCATTCACATTTAGTTTCTACAAATTATCTCATTTTGCTATCTCAAAAGATACTTTATTAATTATACCATTTTATTTTACAACACACTCACATCCCAAACTTTTCTTTTTACCTCATTTAAGTATTCTTTTTTATTCTTTTTTTTTTTTTTACTATTTCTCTCTCTATCTCTCTTCCTTTCCACCTCTTTCTCCCTCTAACTAACCAACAACCACAACTATGCCGCCACTACCACAATCAATCACCCATCCCAACCAACACAGTTACCCTCCACCACCACCATGAACCTAACCCACAACACAATTGCAAACAAAGTGAAACACACCACCCACACAACCAACATAGCAATTCCTGCCTCCACCACCATCAATCACCCCCCACCACCACCACCAAACTCATCCAACCTAGAAACCCACTGATAAACCCATTAACAAAAATCCAAAATTAAATCAAATCAAAGTTAAATTCTTTAAAAAGAACAAAAATACAATGCGGGATTTTCAAAAGAACTTGCAAGAGATTATCAATGGTTTTAATAGTGGCAGAGTCACACCCATACCTAACTATACCCACACTCACACTCATCAAACCCACTACCACCACTGGTCTACCAAAGTCCCCGACCCAAATGCAGCTACACCCACACCCACACTCAAACTCAACCAAACCATGGCCAAAACGCATCACCAAATCTGATTAGCAAACCCACGACCACGTCAATCTTACCTACAACAACCATGCTGTCACAAACAACCAGGCCCATGCAAAATGACCCATGCTATTAGGTACAGTGACCTCCCAACCAAAACCACCAAAGTCCTTGACCAAAATCCCTTGAATCTCGGTTTGAAGAGAAAGTGATCGAATGAAGAGCTAAATGGGTAGAGTGTTGAGGTTCAAAACATTACAAGTATTGAAATCCAAAACTAATGGAACCTCAAGGATAGGAAAGGCCCAATCCGGGAGCCAAGACCCATTTAAAATGGATAAAAGGAAGCCTAAGCTCATGAATGGGTAAGCCTTGGGTCTTAGAGAAGGAAGAAAAAGCAGAGGAAGTTTGGCCCAGCCTTTATGAGAAGAACCCTCAAGGAACCCAAAAAGAGATTGGACTAGGATACCTAAAAGCTGCCAGAATAAGGGAGGGGATACTCGAAAAATGCAGGAAAGAATCAGCTAGGAGTTGGATAGCTCAGAGAAGCATGCTTATGGGCAGAAGGAATGAAGGAAGACATGTTCCATCAGCCACCTACAACTCAGAAGAAAATGCTTTGGAAACAGTTGATGACTTAGGAATAGCACCTATGAAAGGAAGCCTAATACCTCGGGAAAAGCAGCAAAATGAATCATGAAGGAAGATGGCTGGGGATCTTTCAACCTGACAGGGCGGAATTTGCTTATTTAGAGAATAAAAAAAAAAAAGAAAAAAAAAGACAAAGGATGAGACAACCAAAAGGAGGGTTTTGAAAAGCCTCTTTAGAAGCATTAGAAAAAGAGATTGAAAGTCAGCCCATAAGACTTCCCAAAAGAGAAAGGTCAGCTGTGGACTTTTTGAAGGAAAACCTAAAAAAAAAAAAGAGAATATAGTGAGAAAATGAGGAAATGACTAGCCACCAATGTTGCTGACACAACATTGGTTCTGGTACCTAGGGCAGCAAATGAAGAGAATCAATGGTACACTAAAAACCTAGGAAGGTACTATAAAAGAAGATCAAGCCATCAGCAAAATTCATTCAGTAACAATTAATTAGAGCAAAGAAGTATTTAAAAGAGTGATTAAACCTCAAAAAAATAAAGAAAAGAGGGAAACGCTGTGAGTGATTCGGAGATAAGTACTAGAGGATACACTTGGATTTAAGGAGATTCAAACCTCACAAGTCTTGGAAGCCTATAAAGAGTTATCCAAGTCTGTGATTTTTGAACTTATTTGAATCTCATGGCATATCCCAGCGGAAATAGGATCCAATGTATTAAAAAACTTAAAATAATGACATATCACTCTTTTTTCTGAGGATCCCAAACGTCCCCACATGCTTTTTCTTTATTTCCTTATTGTTCTTTAGCCATTTATTTTACAATATGTATATATTTGCATGTATGGATATGTGTTTGTTGTAGGATCCATGTCTTGTGCACAATTTGGTTCATAATCAGCCCAATATAGCAGCAATGAGCCAGGTCTAATCCACCAAACAACAAGCATAAACCTCTTTGGGGCCTAGAATCCTCGTTTTTTCACTTGGATTACTATCCAAATTAAGAACCCACATAGAGCTAACAATCTAAAGTGTTGGGTTTAGTGAGATGGGAAAAGAAAGAGTAATTTATATGTTGCCGTTGATCGGTAAATGCATTTGGAGAGAAAGAGAGAGGCTGAGATGAGGCTTATAAGCTCTAGAGAGAGAGAGAGAGAGAGAAGGTTGATATTATGGATTAAAATATAATATAATCTTTTACAATTGTACTATAGTACGATCATAAATTTATGATGGCACTGTAGCACAAGTATAAAAAAATTTACAATTGAGAGACCGAGTAATACTCACTTTTGGGGCTTTAATGCTAAAATATACCTACATAAGGCATTTGAGAGACTGGGTGCTAATGTTCTTATAGCTCTCTGACAACTTGGTACTAAATAATGGAACGCTTGTTTGGTATGTAAGCTCAAACAAAACTATTTAAACACTGAAAATTATGGGCCCAAAATGAAAAGCGTGTTTGGTAGGAGTTTTTATCAAGAGTGTTAGAGGCACAATTCTCAATATAGGGTGATTAAAAAAAAAGTTGTTGGATGATCATTTTGTAAATAAGTTGAAAGTTGTGGGGAAGGTATTGAATGATCTTTTTTGAAAGGTGTTGAATGATGTTTTTCTCCCATGGGCCCACCACTTTGCCCTTCTCTCTTTTTTTATTCATTTCATTTTCTCTCCTTAAATAAAATAGTATTATTTTCATCACTTAAAAAAAAATTACATACACATATCAAACGCATAATTAATGTTTTTTTCTTCATATTTTAAAATATATTATTTGAAACATGATACCAAACACATTTTTTGCATTATGAGTATTTTAAACAAGCGTTTTCACAACATTTTTTAAATCACAATTTTCACATCATTTTGAACAAAAAAACTTGAACACCTCTGCCAAACAAGTAATTGCTGATGTGAAACTACTTTTAAGCTTTGAAAGCTGTGTTTTCTCTAATATCCATACAGAAGGTAATAAAGTTGCACATACACTTGCACAATATGCACGAAACGTTGAGACTTGATATGTTTCACAATGTTTATTTTTTTATACATCTTTATTTGTGAGAAAAATTTCTTTTTGCCTTTGTTTAAGTGATTTTGCTTTTAAATTGTTTGATGTTTTGTATCTTTATATAAATTTTATAGTTATTAATGTCTCTAATACAAATTCTTTTTGTATTGATTTTGATGGTGAAGTATTCATCATTTAAATATAAAAATTCATGATTTCAAGATTTCAATTTGGGTTACACTCATCCTTGAATGCATATCTACCCATTAATTCACCCAATATTATTTTTTTGCAATAGTAAAGTGGTTTCAAACATCAAATAATTCATTGGCCATTTGAAATTGTGTCTACACAAAATTTATTTGCTAATTCCAAATTTGTTAAATTTTTAAATCCTTCTTTTGATAAATCACAAAGTTTAAGCTTCATCAATAATTTTAAGTGTTGGATATGTTTTAAAATTATTGGGTGAACTTAAAACTTAAGCCCATGAACTTTGGTTGGAAAGCCCAAGCCCAAGCTCTAGAATATTCCTATAGGAGTGTGAGTTGTTGGCAGCAAACAAAACCCCAAAATTTCTCCTCTTTCCTTAGCAACAGCTCAGCCAGCACCTTCCCCACTTTTTGCAGGAAATACATAATGGTTGAAGCATCAATGGAAAACAAAAACTCCCCCAATTTCGTCTTTCTCTTTTCACCCATTTTCCCTTGACTGCCTCCTTTTAAGAGCCTAAGAGTTTCAAATTTTATAGAGAAGATTAGTTGCTAAAGATCATAACTTACTTTGATACTTTTATCCTCTAGTTTTTAATGAAAACTTTCTCTTGGGCATTTGTGACGAGTTTGAACTCTGTTTGTGAGTGCACATTAACAAAGTTGTCGTTGTATCCTGAAAAATGACTGCCTGAGCCATTTGCACCAATGAATTCATTCCAGTGGAGGCGAAATCGCTTCTTAAGGACCACAAATCAACAATAAATTTTACTTAATCCTTAATTTTATACGTTTTGCACTTGTCCATTTTGTTTATAATTTAATCTGAGCATATTTTGTTTTACCGATATATTATTGATAATGCCTTGTAATGTTGTTAATTAATTTGAGCAATCATCAACACTATATTTCCAACAATCTTAAGAAGCGATTTTTGTTCTTATTGATTAACAAAATGTATGATGTTCCTAATATTGTCTTAGAATATGAGATAGCACTTGTTTCGGAAATGAAGTTAGTCAATAACATAATTGATTGGGTAGTGGACACTGGGGCTACTAGACACATTTGCTGAAGCAAGGAGTTATTTCTTAATTATGAGGAAGTAGCAGATGAAGAAAATGTTTATTTGGGAGACTCTGGACCTGGAAGAGTTGCTGGAAAGGGTAAGGTACTTCTGAAATTTACCCCTGGTTAGTCTTTAGCCTTGCACTCAGTTCTTCATGTTCCTAACATGTGTA
Organism: Castanopsis chinensis; assembly: GCA_032878915.1. Lineage (NCBI taxonomy): Eukaryota > Viridiplantae > Streptophyta > Magnoliopsida > Fagales > Fagaceae > Castanopsis > Castanopsis chinensis. The sequence goes on along the minus strand of JAVQMG010000115.1, from coordinate 3,625,562 downwards.
GAAATTTAGTGTCTGGGTTCTTGATCAATAAGGCAGGCCTAAAACTTGTTTTTGAATCTAATAAGATTGTCCTTAGTCAAAATGGTGATTTTGTGGGCAAAATATTTTGTCATGAGACTTATTTTTGCTTGAAACTAGTTGTGAGAACATGAATATATCTAGTAACTCTTCTGCTTATTTTGTTGAGTCTTTGGAACTTTGGCATGGTAGGTTAGGGCGTGTGAATGTTGCAACCATCAAAAGAATGAAACAAATGATCCTAATTCCAAACTTAACTAATTCAGAGCACATTCTCAACCAAAAAAAAAAAAAAAAAACAAATTTAGAGCATTCAAAATGTGAAATATGTGTAGAAGCAAAACCTTTGAAAAAAACTTTCAAATTTTTTGAAAGGAACTCTGAACTTTTAGAACTCATTCATAGTGACTTAGGACTTAGGAGACATCAAAAATTATACGAGTAGAGGAGGTAAAAAATATTATATGACATTTATAGATGACTACTCTAGATGTATAAGAGTATACCTTTTAAGTAGTAAAGATGAAGCTGAAAATATGTACATAAAATTTAAGACAGAAGTTGAAAATTAAAAAAATAAGAAAATTAGAAGGCTTAGGTCTGATAGAGGAGGAGAATACAGTTTAGCTTTGCTTAAAAAAATTTGTGAAAGAAAATGGTATTGTTCATGAAGTCACTGCATCTCGTACACCTGAACAAAATGGAAAAGCTGAGAGGAAAAATAGAGCGCTAAAAGATATGATGAATGCCATGCTCATTAGCTCTGGTCTTCCTTCCAATATGTGAGGGGAGGCTATCCTTTCTACATGTCATGTATTAAATAGAGTCCCATTATTTTACTGTCACACTTTACAGACACCTAACATTAGTAGTTTTATTTTAACATTTAACACAATAAAATAATATATCTACTACAATTAACAACCATCACCACCAACACAATAAAATAATACAACTTTCAATAAAAATTCTCTTTTTTTTTTTTTTTACCATCTTAGCTACAATGCACAAGTAAAGATGGCAATCCACAAGTAATGATGGTTATGCACTGTAGCTTAACAGCCAAATTTTTTAGTTTTCTCTTTACCATTGCAACATGCTTCTCAATATTGATTGTGCTATAATAGAAATATGGTTTTTTAGCACCACCAATACTAATGCTCTTAGGCAATGGAGAAAATAACACTCTTAGGTGATGGAGAAAATAACAGATGCAATATTGGAGATAACATAGGCTCTACTTTGGACAACAGCTTGAAACGGGACAAAAAATGGTAATGGTTAATAACAACCGTTATGAATTAATTAATTCCCCTCGATATTATGTGAGGGAAGGAAGTACATATTTATTGTAAATTCCAAAATATTCTACAATTACCTTAATTATGTACCCAAGACCAATTAAGCAAAAATAATGAACCCTAGAGAGTTTACCCCAAATTTTATAAAAAAACAAGGAGCAAGTCTTAAAATTTGAAGTGAACTATTCTTAAAAGACGGTTAAAATTCTTATGTAATTCCTTCAATATCTACAAGTCAGTGATATTGAGAGAGACCGGGGCAAACTTACCCACACTTTTTGTAATGGAAAAAAAATCCTATATACATTCTTTATCATATAGAACGAAATTAAAATCCAATTGAATCTGCCAAAATTGGATTTTTGGCATCCATTATATGATCAAGGAAGAAAACGATTTTGAAAAACGAGTTTAAATTTTAACTCAGAATGTAAAAATTGCCAACTTTCAAAAAACCACCAAAAAAAAAAAAAAAAAGAGAAATATGAATAACAGGCAATATTGTTATACCAAAAGTGTGTTTGAATTCACATCCAAATCTTCGGATATGAAATCTTGTTTCTAAAAATTAATGGGTAAATTAATTGATCATTATAGCTACTAGGCTACAACATCCAATGTTGTTGCACACTTGCACCTCATGCCCCAATGTTTGTCATCATTAGCAGATGCTAGATAGTTACGAAAGTTAAAAAGTAAATAAACTTAGGGACACTTCCCTTAAATCTACCAACAAAAACAACAGTTTAAAAAAATAAAAATAAAATAAAAACCGCTGATTTTCAGTTTTTGAGAATAAATTGGATTTTTAAGGGCCCATTGCAATGACCAATGGCTTAATTTGGACTTTCTGCCTCAGAAACAAAAGGGTAAATTAATTGATCAACATAGCTACAACATCCAATGTTTTTGTAGCTAATGTCCAATTGTTTATCATCATCAGCAGATAGTTTACAAATTAATTTACACAACATTACAAACAAAAACAAATTAAAGAGAAGGACAAACACTTTCTGAAAGAATAAAAAAACTTCTAGAGGATTGGGTTTGGGTAGATGAAGAGAAGACCCAGAAGAGGTTAACATAATTTAAAAAAAAAAACTCTCTATCTCACCGTTAGATCTCATACATGAAGAGTTTTGAGAAAATTCTATGTCACATAGAATAAGTCTGTATTTCTTATATACTACATATTACAATGAACTTTTTGTACAAGATACTAAAATTACGTTTTATAATTATAGAATAAAAGAAGAATTGTAGGAACCAATTATATAGTGTATAGCTAGACTTTCCAAGAATGACAATATCCTTTGCTGATTTGGTGCTCCTAGAATCATAATGAGTAATTTCCTCAACTGATTTGATTTTGCTAGAATTATGATGAGCAATTTCCTTTAACTCGTTTGATCAAGCGAACAACATTCAATGTTGGAGTTCATGCCCAAAGGTTTATCATCAATCATCATCATGCTTGTAACATGCAGATTGTTAGAGCATCCATAATGGTTTCTCCCATCCTATCCTATTTTGCTATCCCAAAAGGCTACTTTATCAATTATACCATATCATTTTACAATACTCCCAGCATCTCAACTTTTATTTTCTTATACAATACATTAAAATAATATATTTATACAATAAAATATATTTATGTCTCTCTCTCTCTCTCTCTCTCTCTCTCTCTCTCTCTCTCTCTCTCTCTCTCTCTCTCTCTCTCTCTCTCTCTCTCACCTCTCATCACCTCTGTGAAGACCCAAAACCCCAACATAGTTTATCAAAAAAAAAAAAAAAAAAAACCCAACACAGAAACTTATCCCAAACCCCAAGCAAACCCATAGCCACTGACCCAGTCTTCAAGCTGTCGCTACTGCCATCGTCGCCATCCCCTACTTCTGCTATTGCCCATCGCCGTCTCTATTCATCCCCAACCCATCTGTTCTCACCAAATCTTCCTCCTCATCATCATCATCTTCACTGAAACCCACTACTAAACAAACCCAGCAAACATCAAAACTCACCATCAAATCCATCAGAACAAATCCCCCAACCCATCAGAAAAAATCACAACCCTGAGACCTAAATCCAACCACCCAAATGCCAACCCAAACACCACCCAAACGCCACCCAAATCTAACCCAAACGTCGGAAACCCATGAACAAACTCACGACCTCCACGCCTCCACCACAGAAGCTGATCGAGCCTTCATGCCGTTGAAGAAGAGAGAGAAAGATAATGAAAATTATGAAGTAATGAGAGAGAAGAGAAAAGACCAAACCAATTAAAAAATAATTTTTGTTTTTGCTATTGAGTTACAGTGCGATTCTACATTTAGAATCGCAATATAGCACAATCGTATTTTTTTTTGCAATAATTACATTTTACAACTTCTAATGGAGTGGGTCCTTTGGGCTTGAATGGTAGAATGAGCTTACATTTGGCATTATTTATGTCTGCTGCTGCTGATGCTCTTAGGGAACTTTACAAAACCAATAACATAGGGACACTTAAATTATGAGAAAGTACTTTCTGGGTTATTATTTTTTATACTTTTTAAAAGAATAAAAAAATTTCTAGAGGTTTGCATTAAACTTTAAATTTCCACCTTACTGGGTCTATGAATTTTTTTATTAGGTTAAAAATTGTAAATATTTTTATGCATGATATTCACAGATCGCACCAAGACTTCGATTTTGAAATAAAGATCATTTCCCATTCTTTTGCTTTTTTTTGTTAATTGGATTATTTACCCATTCGATTGCTCTACTCATCTAAAAGGGTAAAGATAAAATTCATCACATATAGTACATTATAATAATAATAAAATGAGAGAGACACAAGGACTAAAAAGAGAGATAATAAAAAGGGATACGAAGAAAAAAGATTCATGCCATATATATCCATATATAGGACAATAAAAGTCTTAGTCGATAGCCAACAAGTCAAATATTCTGTCCAAAGAGTGCAAAACAAGCATTACCATAAGCAGTACCCTCACATATCCCAAAGGCCAAAACAGAAATAAGACACGAAGAAAATTTCTAAACATTAAGCCCTAAATGAAACCCGCTTGAAATTGATCAGTACTACTCTTCACCTATTGCTGGAATGAACATCCTCAGAACACCATTTTTCACATCAGTTTTGATCTCCCCAGTCTTTTTCACATCAAAGGGTCCAAATCTACCTTTATAGGTCCTACCACTCTCCTCGTGATTAGACTCCTTCCCAGCTTCACCAGAGAACAAAACACGACCATTTTCCACGCCAACACTCACCTTGTCCTTAGTGACTCCAGGCATGTCCACCCACACATAAAAACCATCCTTCACCTGTTTAGCTCCGTATGATTCTTTGGGCCCTTTGGTTTGGAATGGGTGAATGGCTGCACGTAAACGTCCTGACTTATCTGGACCCAGAGAAACGCAAAAATTATTATTCTTTAAACCTCAAAATAACATATGAAACCCAACACACACAAAATAATTTGGAGTCACCTTCAGCAAAATCTTCATCCGATTGAAGCATGGAAGTGTCCACATGATGAGGACCATGAGTGCAACAAGTATTATTATTCTTCATTGTGGTTGTTCTACGTCACTAACACAATGTCAATATTACTAATAAACTAAAAAGTAAACTCGTAAAAATGAATGGAACACTCAATATTTATCTAATAAAATGATATTGACCTTAGACATTGTCATCCTCAGCACACCGTTGCTGATACTGCCATGAAGTTTTTTGACTCTACAACAACCACAACGCAGTCCAATAAAACCTCCGTACTCCCTTTCCTGGTCATCGTACTCCCATTCTTTGGAAGCTAAGCCTCCAAAGAACACGTTGTTGTCAGCATCGAGAGAGTAGTGCATGTTTTCTTTGGGGACACCAGGCATATCTACCCGCATGTATAGTTTATCATGATTTGCCAGAGCAATGCGTTCCACTGCATCTATTGGTCCACTCCTCTGAAAGGGGTTGTTTGTAGCATAAAGCCCACCTGTTTTAACACACAAGAAATGAAGAACAAGAAGGAAAATAATGAAGGAGAATGTTAAAAAGCAGCTAATAGAACAAAGAATATGTAAAACCCAAAAGAGGAAGGGAGGTAAAGACCTGGATCAGCGATTCCAAAGTCTGGAAAATAAGGACCTTCGGGCTTGGGGGGACTCTGGGTTGGAGAAGTTGAACTCGAAGAAGCCATTTTTCAAAAGTTGGAGAGAACAAAGGAGGTGAGGGTTTGAGTGTTTTGTTTTTTGAATATTTACTACTAGAGAGAAAGGGTTTTGGGTAATGGTTTTGGGTCCCTTTGTGTCTGCTAGAGTACTGTGTCTGCCACACTCACACACACAAACACAAATAGAGCGTGAGAGAGAGAGAGAGAGAGAGAGAGGAACGTAAGGGGTAAAACGGTCACTGCGAAATTAACATGGGCTAGCCTCGTCTGGGAGGAAGAGCATGCATGGTAACGTATCGGTTCATGATTGGACGATATTTGTTGTACAAGTACTGTCCTAGGGGAGTCGGAGCATGGTCAGAGTATATATCAGTACCAGTACGGCAGTGCGCATACCAATACCATTCCAAATTTATTTCTGTTTTACGTTCAACATTCGTTCTGCTCATCTAGCGCCCTCTGTCAAACAAACAAACCGTGGTTAAGAAGAGGAAGTATCCGAAGGGACCCTCTCTCCGTGTTAGCACTTGTTTGGTGAGGCTATCCACTAAAAATTAGACATGTATAACAAAATAAAAATACCATAATATCTTTAAATTTTCAATAGAAAAATGAAATGTTCATGACATTTTTACAATAAATTTTAAATGACAATTTGTTACTGGTTGTTATTATTGGGGCAAAAAAGTAATCTTAGTGTTAGATTCATATTTGAATCAATAACAACTAACCATCTGTGATTTATTGTGAAAATATTGTAAAAATGTTGTGGATGTAGCATCTCTCTTTTTAATAACCCGTCCATTTTTCCCACTTTTTTGTCACTGCTACTGAAAGTCTGAAACACCAAACTCTTATTCCAAAACACCACTCTCTCAAAAACAAGAAATACACTATCACTTCTAGCTGCCGATGGAAAATCACATCTGCTGTTGCCGGCAATCTCGCTCCACCTAGAAAAGTTCTGACAACTATTTCAGCCTAATAGCAACATCGCGAAACACCGGAGTAGAGGTTTTTGCAATTGAACGACGATGGACCGACTGTTTCAACCACCCACCTCACCTCTATTTCAAAATCCACCCCAAAAAAATGTGATTAGATATGGTGAGGATATTTTGAAGTCACATTTTCAGTTTTTTTGTTATTGCGTTATATCATTTCTTTGCCAAAGTTCATCCATTTCTTTAATTTGAAGCACTATTTTTTTTTTTAGTTGTTCAAATGACCTCCTAAAAGGAACCCAGTTCCTTCATTTCTAATTAGGACCTTATTGAACCAATAGTAAGTTTGTTAAGTGGCTATTCCATTTTTTTATTCATTTTGAAAAATTTCATAGGTTGTTTTTTATTTTCTATATTGTTGCTATGCAGGATCTTTGTTTTTAATTTGAGGATTTGATTCTTGATCAACAAGTATGAATTACTAATTTTTAACAATTCATTCTCATCTGTAATATAAGTTTTGCTGAAATATTATATATTAAAAAAAAGGGTATTTGAGGAAATACAATAATTACTCTGTTAGTATTTGAGTTAGGTGGAAATTATAATATTTTGATTATGGGTATGATGCCCAGTTGAGTGTGTTGTGTGTTTATGGCTGAGATACAAGAGCATTGCCCCCTTCCCTTTGTCTGGGCATCATAGTATTTACTGTGTGTTGTGTCTTTACTGTCTATGATTTCAACAGAGTATATGAGCATTAGTATATGTGTGTTTACTATCTCTGTGTGTTTATGGCTGAGATACAGGAGCATTACTATATGATTTTCTTTTAATTTTTTAAAAGCTCCCCCTTGTCTTTTCTAATTGTTTCTATGCAATTCTTTTTTCTTTTTTTTTCTTGTTTGCGGTAGACTAATGCAATGGAGTTTCAAAGAAATGTTATTGATGTGGCTAAGAACAATGGAGAAAAAAAATGAGAATGTCATTGATGTGGATGAAGGCAATGATGAAGGAGAAAATATTAAGAATGTAACTTTTGTTGAAAGTGGTGAAATCAAAATAGAAATGCAAGTGAGTTCTGAAGAAGAAGCATATAACATGCATAATGTATACGCTTTAAAGAAGGGGTTTAGCATTCGAAAAGCAGCTAGACGAACAATTAATGGCGTTGTTAGGCAAAGAGAATTTGTGTGTTCTAAACAAGGTTTTAAAGAATTTGAAGACCCTTTTTATGTGAAAAAATACAATCATTTAGAGACAAGGACAGGTTGTTGTGCTAGGATTTGGTTTGATGTGAAGAATGATTTTTGGACTATGTCACATTTCAATGATATACATACTCATGAATTTGCAAGTCCTAAAGAAAGGTGTAATTTGTGATCAGGTAGAAAGGTGCATAGTAGACATGGGAATATACTTAGCAATATGGTTGGTGGGGGTATAAAAGCTACAAAGTCATACTCCTTTTTAGCAAAGGAAGTTAGTGGTGCAAATAATCTTGGGTTCTTAAGGCGAGATTGTCACAACTTCTTGCGGACTGTAAGAAAAGAAATAATTGAAGCTGGAGATGGGCAACGTATCATTAATCAATTCTGATGGGGTATGATTAAATACAACTCCAATATCATCCATGATGGTCGTCTAGGACAAGGACAAGGAAGTGAAGGTTGTAAAAAGCTTGTCTGTGACAAGCTTGCCCATGCGGGAAGATGCTTGGACGACCTCCACATGGTCCGAGCAAGTTGCCATGTACAGATCTCAGATGAACTCAACATCCTTCGTTCTGAGCACAAGTAAAAATTGAAGTTTATTACAACAAAACCGCTCCGTCTCGTCCAAGGGAGCTATCTAGAACAGAAGATGCATCCAACATAGGAAGATCGTCCATATAAATATAACCATCCATGAGAAGGTCGTCCATAGAAGAACGACCTTCCTTGGAAGCAAGGTACACTCGTCAGGAAGACTCTTGGACGAGCCCCTAACACTTAGAAAAATCCTCGGTTCAGTACTACAACTCCTTATCACATGCATAACTTCCAATGACAGTTATATGAAGAAATGTAACTCCTAAATGGTTGTAGAAATTATCCCTGAACCCTCAAATCTCCTCAAATATATGGGAGGTTACAAGTTTAATAACCGTTTTTAGGGCGCACTATATAAACACTCATTCCGACCAAACAAAGGTATGTTTTTACATTTCCAAAAAAGTTGGAACTCCAAAATTAATAGAGAAAAGCAACTTTGCCATCGGAGAGTTCTTGGCCGGCAACTCCGGTCACCTGGCAACCCCGGTCACCTTTGATCATTGTCCTTTCTTTTTCAAACCTTCAAGATAGTGACCCCACCGTGATCGTCAGTCAGCACCTATCATGCAACCACCTTCCATTCAACATATACAGTCTATGGTTGCCGTTATGGCAGAACTCACCTGTCAGAACCAATAGTAGAACAGGGAGATCAATTTAAGGAGGCAGCACCATGAAAGACATGCGGAAGGGCAAGACCAAAGTCAAGAAGGCAGAGAAGAAAACGTTAAGTCAGAGAATCAGTCAAGGGGTACTGCGTCAAGAAGAGTGCCACACTTGGAGAGGGAGATGGACCAGATGAGGAAAGCTATGGATGAAATGAAGGTGAATATGAGACAGGCGAACCCCGTGGATGACTTAGTCCACTAAACGGATTCCCTATTTTCGGCTTCCATCAATAGTCATCTCTTACCCCCAAAGTTCAAAATGCCTTCTTTGGATTCATATAATGGAACTCGTAACCCGTGTGATCACATCACTACCTTCAAGATTACCATGCACTTTCAAGGAGTTCCGGACGAGATTATGTGCAGAGCATTCCCTACCACCCTTAAGGGATTAGCACGAGTTTGGTTCAGCAAAATACTCCCAAACTCTGTAGGCTTATTCGAGGAGTTGAGTAAGTTGTTCGTCAATAATTTTATTGGAGGATAACGCTACAAGCGTTCCTCTTCCAGTTTGCTAACTATAGAGCAAGGGAAAAATGAGAGATTGCGGTCCTTCATTACCCGATTCAATAGAGAAACCTTGACGGTGGATGAAATGGACGAGAAGTTGTTATTGGCTTCCTTCCATAATGGGGTCAACTCTGACTTATTTATTCATAAGCTCTACTATAAGAACCACAAACTATGGCCGAACCCATCCATTCGGCCCAAAATTTCATGAATGCGGAGGACGCGATCATAGCCAAGAAGAGGAAGAGAGCAGAGCATTCGGAAGCGGGTCACCCGCATCATCCAGTTCAGGGTCCTCGTCTAAAGAAGGCTCTGGCAGAAGAGAAAAAAGATCGAGATGGTAAGAAGGTGAGCTCTTCAGCAAGAAATCAGCAATACACTCCTTTGAATACGCCACTGGATTAAGTGCTTACACAAATTAAGGATGATCCATCCTTGAAGTGGTCAGAGAAAATGAAAGGAGATCCTAACAAGCGCAATAGGAACAAGTATTACCGCTTTCATAAAGACCATGGGCACGACACGGACGAGGGTTTTGATTTAAAGCGGCAGATAGAGAATCTTATCAGATAAGGAAAGTTGAAGAATTTCCTTAGACGAGACCACAAGGATGAGAAGCTAAAGGCCAAGGTGGAGGAGTCATCACGACTACCACTTGGAGAAATAAGAGTCATTATAGGAGAAACCTCTGCAGCTCAGTCATCCAAATTAAGGAAGACATACCTGAAGGTGGTGCAAAATGTCTAGCTGTTTGGACGATCTCCCAAGATGAAGGAAGCGGACGAGCAAGCCATCATGTTCATGGACGAGGATGCTGAAAGAGTTCGCCACCCACACGACCACGCGATCGTCATTACCTTGCTCATTGTCGATTATACGATCAGGAGAGTGTTGGTAGACAATGGTAGCTCGGCGGACATACTGTATTACCCTGCATTCCAACAAATAAGGCTAGGACGAGATTAACTTCGACCAGTGAACTTGCCATTGGTAGGATTTGAAGGAATGAAGGTGTAGCTCGTGGGCACCATTGCATTACCTGTAGTAGTTGGAGTGTACCGGCGACAAATAACCAAAGAGGTAAACTTTATTGTTGTTGATTGTTCATTGTCATATAATGCTATCATTGGAAGGCCGACTTTAAGTAGTTGGAAGGTGGTAACCTCTACCTACTATTTTTCCGTCAAATTCCTGACTGAGCATAGAGTGGGTCAAGTACAGGGAGATCAGTTAGCCGTCAGAGAGTGCTACTTAGCCATGTTGGCAATGGACGAACATGTGTAGAAATGAGCATAGACGAAAGAAGGATTACTGCAGAGCCTATTGAGATGTTAGAGGATGTCCCGTTGGACTAAAACAACCCTGAGAAGTTTACTAGAATTTGGGCGAGTATGGAAAGGGAGACAAAGCATACTCTGGTCCAATTTTTGAAGAAAAGCCTTGATGTCTTCGCATGGAGTCATGAGGACATGCTGAGTATTGACCCAAGTGTCATTACCCATCCTTTGAATGTGTATTCTAACTCTAAACCTGTACGTCAAAAGAATAGGGTTTCTGATCCTGAGCGAGACATTGTCATCAAAGAAGAGGTCCAGAAGTTGATTACTGCGAAATTCATCCGAGAAGTTTATTATCAGGACTGGTTAGCAAACGTGGTTATGGTCAAGAAATCTAATGGCAAGTGGAGGATGTGCATGGACTTTACTGATCTAAACAAGGCTTGCCTCAAGGACAGTTACTCATTGTCATGCATTGACCAATTGGTGGATTCGACAGCGGGTCACAAACTACTAAGTTTCATGGACGCCTTTTTAGACTATAACCAAATAAGGATAGATGAGGTAGATCAAGAGAAAAACTCCTTCATTACTAGCCAGGGATTATTTTGCTACAAGGTAATGCCTTTCAGTTTAAAGAACCTAGAGACGACTTACCAAAGACTAGTTAACCACATGTTCAGTCCTCAAATCGGACGAAATGTGAAGGCCTCGTAGATGATACGCTGGTAAAGAGTTTGGACGAGGGGAAGCATCTGGACGACCTTCAAGAAACCTTTGACACATTTCAGTGGTATAACATGAAATTGAATCCAAGCAAGTGTGCTTTTGGAGTTTCGTCAAGAAAGTTTTTGGGGTTCATGGTTTCACATAGAGGAATTGAGACTAATCCCAATAAAATCCAGACGATACTAAATATGGAACCACCGAAGAATATCAAAAAAGTCTAGTCTCTTACCGGACGAGTGGCCGCCCTTAACAGGTTTGTATCAAAAGCTATTGACAAATGTTTACCATTCTTTAAAGTCATCAAGAAGGCATTTGAATGGACGGACGAGTGTTAGAAGGCCTTCCAAGACATAAAGGCTTACCTTACAATGGCACTGTTGCTGAGCCCGTCTGTACCTAGTGAGGAATTATATTTGTATTTGGCGGTGTCCCCACACACAATAAGCTCAATGTTGGTCAGAGAAGAAGGGTAGATTCAGAAACCAGTTTACTATACGAGCTAGGCACTGAAAGGAGCGAAAGGACGATATCCGATGATGGAGAAGCTAGTCTTTGCTTTGATCACGGCTTTTAGGAAGTTGAGGCATTATTTTCAAGCTCATGTTATCAACGTATTAACAGATCATCCCCTAAGGAAGGCAATGAATAAGTTGGAAGCCGCAGGAAGATTAATACAATAGGCTGTTGAGCTTAGTGAGTTTGATGTCAAGTATCAATTAAGGAGCTCGATAAAAGCACAAGCATTAGCAGACTTCATCGCGAAGTTCACTCCTGGTCAGGATGAGCTAGATGAAGGGTCTCAAAGGTGGATAATTAATGTAGATGGATCATCCACACTATACGTAAAGGTGATTGGAGTCATACTAAACTCCCCAGAGGGTGACAAGTTCGAGTACGCAGCCTATTTATAGTACTAAACCACCACCAACAAAGCTGAGTATGAAGCTCTACTCAAAGGGCTGGAATTGGCTAAGTCCCTAAGGACAGAATCAATAATAGGCAAAGAAGACTCACAGCTAGTCATCAATCAAGTAAATGGAAAGTGTGATGCTAAGGAAGATCAGATGAAGAAATATCTCAACAAGGTGAAGCGGCTTGTCCAAAAGTTTAAAGAGTTGAGTTTTGTTCAACTTCCAAGGAAAGAAAATATGAAAGCAGATGCCTTGGCGAGAGCAGCTTCAGCAGGAGGAGTTATGGACAAGTATGAAAAAATCCAGTACATGCGGAGTATAGATCTTCCAGATATACAGCAAATAGAAGGAGAAAATTGGATAAGTTCAATAATAATCTATCTTAAGGATGGAAGGCTTCTAGGAGACAAGGACAAAGCTAGAAAGTTGAGGGTCAGGGCCGCCAAATACGTCGTTATAAACGAAGTGCTATACAAGCGAGGCTTTTCTCAGCCCTACCTAAGATGCCTAACTTCGAACGAGTCAAATTATGTGTTAAGGGAGGTCCATGAAGGAGCATGTGGGAATCACTCGGGAGCAGGATCGCTCGTCCATAAGGTCGTCCGTGCATGCTACTACTATCCTACTATTCAAGCAGATGCTAAAGCTTATGTCAAGGTGTGTGACCAGTGTCAGCGCTTCAGCAATGTTTCTAAACAGCCATCAGAGTACCAGACCCTAATGATGGCCCCATGGCCCTTTGCACAATGAAGACTGGATATCCTAGGTCCTTTTCCCCTATGAACTAGACAGATGAAATTTTTGGTGGTAGGGATTGACTACTTTACCAAGTGGTTGGAGGTCGAACCTCTTACAAAAATTACTTAGCAAAATGTTAAGAACTTTTTTTGGAAGAACATTCTATGCAGGTTCAAAGCACCTAAAGTACTGATATATGATAATGGACGACAGTTTGACAATGCACATTTTAGGGACTTTTATGAAAAGTTCGGAATCAAAAATCACTATTCCTCACCCTCTCACCCACAGGCGAATGGACAAGTAGAAGTAGCGAACCGATCCCTACTGAAAATCATCAAGACTTAGCTCGAGGGGGCAAAAGGGGTATGGCCAGATGAGTTACCAGGTGTTCTTTAGGCCTATAGGATGACTGTGAGGATACCGACAGGAGAAACCCCCTTTAAGCTAGCCTATGAAAGTGAAGCAGTCATACCTGTGGAAGTTCATATGGCTAATCATCGAGTGATGAAATATCAGGAGAAAGAAAATAAGGAATAACTTCATCTTGACCTCGATCTCATTGATGAGGTAAGGATGGATGCGAAGTAAAGGACAGCAAGACACAAGAATCTCAAGGCTAAGCAGTATGATACCATGGTAAAACCCAAGTATTTCAACATTGGGGACTTCGTTCTTAAAAGGGTATTCTTGGCAACTAGGAATCCAGCTCATGAAAAATTAGGACCCAATTGGGAAGGACCCTATAGGGTAATCAACTGCAAAAGGCAGAGGTTGTACTACTTGGAAGCTCTAGAAGGTCGGAAGTTGGAACATCCTTGGAATGTGAAGTACCTGAAGATGTACTATCAGTAATGAGTTTGGACAAAATTGACCAAGGACAAGGTTGCAGCTATGGACAAAGTTACAGCTATGGTCTACGTGTTTACTTATGTTTACTGTTGGTGTTTTTACTACTATTATGTGTTTTAAAAAAATAAAAAGTGCACTAGTTCCTAAACTTTTATATCATCTACAAACAAATTCGTAAAAGACAAGGTTGTGTACATAAGTATTTTAATTTCCTAAAGCACTAGCTTCTAAGCATGTGCCATATTTGTGGACTATGTTTATATAATAATATGGTTTGGGTTTCCAATGTATCTAATACATAAATCTAATTTCCATAATAGTACCTACAAGAAAGCTAAAGTCTAAGACGAATGAAAATCTCTGGAAGCAGGGATGTAACGTTCATAAGCTTTCCTCGAAAGAAGGATAAAGCAAAGAAAAAAAAAGCAAAGAAAAATAAGCTAAGGCATACTCGTCTGAAAAACAAACGGAGTAACTTATACTCGTTCAAAGAAAAGGATGAAAAGAAACTGTAAGCCTAACACCCAAGTAGTGAACGAGAAAAAGCATATAGTGAGCATTAGAGTCCATAGACGAGCATCTAGCCAAGACGCTCTTGTGTTCTGGATGAGTTAAACACAAGAAACGTCTTGACGAAATATGAATGTCAATTGCCAAGCCTATGGATGAGGAAAAGGACTGGCAAGATCATCATTCCCACTTCTAGGATGAATTACACTTAAGAAAATTTAAATGGCAAACAAGACACCTATGCATAAGTGGGTCGTCCATAAGAAAAATGCGTGGACGACCCTCCAACACTTAGAGTAGGCAGACTACTTAGAAGTTGATAAAATTAATAATGAAAACAGAGGATAGACTCATCCATACAATAACGTTCAACGATGGGTAAAAATAAACATTCATCAAAATTTAAAAAGGGTAGATGACCATTGTCTAAAAATCCTTACAAAGTAAGCCTTAAAAGGAAATTATTAATAAACTTGTCCAAAGCACTCTGGATGAGTAAAATGTAAAATAAATCTTAAAAATGGTCCTAAAGCAATGGACCAAACAAAAATAAAAAAGAAAAACACTTAAGTAAGCGAAATATTAAAGTCTCATCTTCAGGTAAGAGGGGCGTCAGCATTGGGGTCGTCTGCATTAAGGTCATCCTGAGGTAGCTCTGTAATGGCATCGTCCTCTACATTGATGTCTTCTGAGCTCGTCTGGAGGAGGGAGCTTGTAGCAGCCCCACCAAGGTTGAGTTTAATAGAACTGATGTCAATCTTAGGGAATTTCTCCATGGCGTCCATCCTTATATCTTTAAACCCAGCTGCATAGTTGGTATCCAGTAAATCGGTGAATTGTTTGGACGTCTTAAACTCTACAACTGCATCTCCTTTAGCTTTTTCAAGAAGGGTACTTAACTCATCGTTCTTCTTTTGGAGGTGATCAAGACGAGCGTCCTTCTCTTTGACATCAGTCTTTAATTCCTCGATGTGGTTTTACAGCCCCTTTGCCTCGTTCTTGGCCTTGGCAGCCACTTCAACCCACCTTTTAGACTCGTCCTTCACCTTTTGGGCCCTTTTCTCCAGTAGAACCCTCGTCTTGTCTAGTTCAGTTGCCTGCCTGGACGCAGCTATGAACTTAGACATTGCCTGTATAAATTAAAATTTTAGGACAATATATATGTGTATTGTTGACAAGACAAGGTACACATATAAAAAGAGTACATACCTTAAAGAGGTTATGAACACCAGAATGCTCGAAATCCTTCAAAGACATGTCATAACATGCCATCACATCCTCGTCCGTCACAACCTTCTTGAACCTTTCCCAAGCCAAGTCCTCATTCCCAAGAAGGTTTTGAGGCACCTGTTGAGAAGGTTGGAGGTAGATGCATCGACCCTAGACGGGATTTGCATAGATGGGGGATCCTTGGGCTCTAAATCAATATCCAGAATCTAGACGGGGTGACCTTGGGGGAGAAGGAAAGGATTAGGTTAGGCGTCCTGAGGCTTGGACGACCTATGCTTAGCTTTTTTCTCTTTACGCTTGCTTGGAAGGTTCCCAAAGTCAATTCCTTGTGTTAGGCTTTTTCTTTTATCACCAGCAGATAGACGAAGCCGAGATTGCATCCCCTGCCCAGCTGCCTCGTCTACCACTTCTTTGCCCTTATTCTCCTTCATCGTCGCCATTCCTGAGAAGAAGGACGTTAGTCACGAAAATAAAAAAGGAGATAAAATAAGAACTCACGTCTATGAACAGCAAGCTCGTGGGCAATAGCTTCAGCAGATGGCTCTAGACCTAACCCCTAGGTGGCAAGACGTTGAAGACTCACCAAAGAATGGAAAATCCTGTCAGTATATAGACGCGCCTTTTGGACTCGTTCAAGATAGAACCTGCTCAAATGAGGTCGTCTAACACCTACCAAAAAAAAAAAAAATTAGACAAATACAATCAAGAATAAATTTAACAAATAATAAAATGACGGCCAAACATACCTTCAGGACGAAAGTTCCCTAACTCTCCAATGTAGGGAGGGAATGGATCCCTATCAATCTCAATAGGGTGTTTAGCCCAAAAGCCAGAGGCAAAGAAAAACTCCGTCTTCCATTTCCTATCTGAGGTGACTAAAGACTTTATTAGCCTATAATCTCTTCCTCTAGTTATGAACTGATAGAAGCCAGTGGATTGGTTAATCTCAGAGGGTTTGTAGTAGAAGAGGAACTCGTCCATAGCATGAAGACGATCCCCCTCAAACACCTCCCTCCACAAAACTTGCATAGCGACAATTAGCCTCCATGCGTTAGGGTTGAATTGACATAAACCTAAACCTAACCTAGTAAGCTACTCCCTAGCAAAGGCATTAAGGGGCAACCTTAAACTCCCTAAAAGGTAAGCCTTATAAATGCCAACTCCAAAACGGGGTTGACAACACCACTCCCCACGCACAGGTACCCTAGGATTCAAGTCTTCAGGAATTTGGTACCAGGTCTTAAAGATGCCTAATTTTTTCTCATTTGTCTTAGAAGCGATCCCAACGGCACAACTATAAACTATCTCATCCTCGTCTTGAACAGTAGATGAGGGAGCACTTGTACTAGCCCTAGACCCGGACACAGCCTTCATCCTAAGTCCTTCCTGAAGTACCTCTAAAGGAACCCCAAGGACACTAGACGTATACTCGTCTGTATTGTTTCCCCAACTACTGCTATTGCAACCACACTACTACTATCACTAGAACCGCTAAAACTGCTAAGGTCATGATACTCGTCTATGGCCTTATCAACACTATTGCTATACGAAGAAAGGACAACCTCAGAAATTCTTTAAGAAAACTTAAAACCTAAGGACGAGGATGGAGAAAATACCTAGATCTAGATGAAGAGAGGCTATGGACGCAGGAAACTTCTAGACAAGGCGCTAAGACGAGGGATGTCAAAGAAGAAAAATTCAGAAATACGAAGGGTAGCGAAGGAATTCCACTATTTATAGGCAGTAAACTCTAGTACCTGAAGCGACACGACCAGCTGAAAGGTGACACGTGGCATGTTCCTCAAAAAATGATTCGACGTGACCAGTCACCAATTGGATCATGACACGTGGCACACCTAACTGCTAAGAAAAAGACACACGTCCAAAGGATGACGCTAGCTTATACATTTCCTAGATGACCTATAGACAAAAGGGCAATTGATGGGGTACGATAAAATACAACTCCAATATCGTCCATGATAGTCATCCAGGACAAGGACGAGGAAGCGATGGTTGTAAAAAGCTCGTCCGTGACAAGCTCACCCATGCGGGAAGATGCTTGGACGACCTCCACATGGTCCGAGCAAGTTACCCTGTATAGATCTTAGATGAACTCAAAGCCCTTATTTCTAAGCACAAGTAAAAATTGAAGTTTATTACGACAAAACCGTTCCGTCTCATCCAAGGGATCCGTCCAGAATAGAAGATGCATCCCACATAGGAAGGTCGTCCATATAAGGATAACCATCCATGAAAAGGTCATTCATAGAAGAACAACCTTCCTTGGAAGCAAGGTACGCTCGTTAGGAAGATTCCTGGACGAGCCCCTAACACTTAGGAAAATCCTCGGTTCAGTACTACAACTCCTTATCACATATATAACCTCCAATGACAGTTATATGAAGAAATGTAACTCCTAAACGATTGTAGAAATTATCCCTGAACCCTCAAACCTTCTCAAATATGGGGAAAGTTATAAGTCTAATAATCATTTCTAGGGTGCACTATATAAACACTCATTTAGACCAAACAAAGGTACGTTTTTACATTTCCTGAAAAGTTGGAATTCCAAAAGTAAGAGAGAAAACTAACTTTGCCATCGAAGGGTTCTTGGCTGTTAACCCCGGTCACCTTTAATCATTGTTCTTTCTTTTTCATACCTTCAAGACGGTGACCGCACCTTTGAAATCCGAAACATCCAGTTTACTGATTTTCTTTGCATCATCAATTTCAAAAAAAGGCAAAGTGAAGATCCAATGTTCTTCTATTCAATGCAAGTAGATCAAGATAATAGAATGACAAATTTCTTTTAGAGAGATAGTAGGTCAAAATTAGATTACAACTCTTTTGGAGATGTTGTTATTTTTTAGAACTACTTATCAAACCAATAAGTACAACTTAATTTGTGTACCATTTGTGAGGATTAACCATCATTGGAACAATATTTTATTTGGTTGTGCATTTCTAGTAAATGAGACTATTGAGTCATTTACTTGGTTGTTTGAGACTTCTTTGGCTGCAATGGGAGGTAAACAACCAATATCCATATTTACAGATCAAGACCAAGAAATGGCAAATGCAATTAAGTAGGTTTTCCCTAAGTCCCAACATTGACTTTGTTTATGGCATATTAGTCAAAATGCCAAAAAAAAAAAAAAATTGCTGGACTTTATAGCAATCATGATTTCCATGAAAGTTTCAATAAATGCTTATATGGAAATATAAATGTAATGGAGTTATAAATGTAATGGAGTTATAAATGTAATGGAGTTTGAGGCAACTTGGAGTGCGATGATTGAGAAGCATAAGCAACAAAATAATGATTGGCATAATAGGTTATACCATGTTCGAGAAAAGTGGTGTCCAAGTTTTAATGTAGACTTCTTTTCAGCAAAGATAAAGTCCACCCAACGAAGTGAGAACACAAATAGTGTTTCTCATAAAATCATGAAAACTTCCTTGCTGCTTATTCAAGTTATTGAATTTTATGAGGAAAAAGTGACACAAATGTGTCAAAGAAAAACAAATGAAGATTTCCGTTGCAAGAACGATGTACCTGCAAAAGTTAACAAGTATGGAGGTATGTTGAAGCATGTTGCTAATGTTTATACTCTTGTTTTGTTTAAAATATTTGGAGATGAGTTCTCTTTAGGTACAGGATTGAGTTGTGTTGAAATTAACCATCATGATGATGAATTTACTTTTTCACTAGTTGGTGGTGATAGTAATAGAATATTGTGCATTTTAACCGATCTAATTTGACTATTTGTTGTGATTGCAAGTTATTTAAGACTTTGGACTTGTTATGTTGCCATGCTTTAAGGGTGTTTCTTGTGAATAATGTGAACATGATACCGGACAAATATATATCAAGTGGATGGAGAAGAGATGCAAAGAAGAGGTTGACTTGTGCTAATTCATGTCAATTAAATGAGAAATCTACTCATGCATTGCAAATATGCGAGTTAAGTCATATGGCGTATAATCTTTTTGATAAAGTTGCTTCCTATAATGAGGTGACCAAATTTGTCAAGTTGAGTGAAGTGACATGGGAGGCTAAACAGATGACTATGGCTATGAATAAGGTAGAAAATGTTGGTAAAGAAAGTCATCAAGAAGATCTTACAAATGATGATGATCTACAAATTTGCTTAGTTGGTGATAAACCAATTCTTGATCCACCACATGTGAGAGCGAAGGGGGTAACCAACAAAAGAATTAAAGGTCTGTTGGAAAAGGGAAAGAAAAAAAAAAGTTAAAAGTGCAACCACTTCTCAAGTTCAACAAGCTAGTTCTTTGATGCATGGTAATTTCAGTTCGATTAATTCAAATATTGTTTTCTATAGTTTTATCAATTAATTTTAATTTTGTTTCTATTCCTCTTTGTCTAGGAGAATTTGCAACCTTGTTTTTTCCACCTGAGATGTGTTGTGATTACCCTATGGTTAGCTTTACAAGAATGTTTCAAGAAAGTTTCTTTTTGCCACAATTGAATCAAGTAACTTTCTATAACTAAAGTTCATCATATTATTTTATTTATTATTATTATTATTATTTTAATTATGATATTTTTTATGTAGAGCTCTAACACATCAAAGGATGACACAAGACTTTGAAGAATCTTGGATTGCTTTTATGACAACTTTTTGGATAGTTTTTTTGTGAAGCATGTTGGATAGTTTTTTTTTCAAGACATACAACTTTTTGGATGGCTTTATGCAAAGCTTGTAGCCGCTTTTTGGATGGCTTTATGCATAGCTTGTAGTCACTTTTTGGATGGCTTTATGCACAGCTTAGCCACTTTTTGGATAGCTTTATACACAACTTCTAGCCATTTTTTAGATAGCTTTATGCACAACTTTTAGCCACTTTATTTAGATAGCATTATGCACAATTTGTAATAGCTTTTTGGATAATATTTGTAGTTGACTTATGAAACTATTCCAACTTATAGTTGCTAACTATACACTTATCATATATGTGAGAATGAATGTTTCTTTCACTACAGTCTTTATGGTTTTATTTGCCACTTTCTTTTCCTTTATGTGTAAATTGATTGTAGCAGTTTTTCAAATAGTATTTGACTATTTGTAATGGACTTGTGAACTATTCAAACAGCTTAAAGGTTTAGCAATCAAAGTTCACAAGTGCAGCTAAATCACTACTAGGTGTTTAGCTTGAAGGCCTTAGAGAAGCAATAGTGACAGCTTCTCGGTTTTAGTTCAACCAGATTTTGGTTTTGAGCAATAGTAATTTTTTGGTTTAGTTGCTTAATACAGGACACTCTCTAGAGTGGGAGGGAAAAACTTTGTTTGCTGATTTTGTGTCTTTAAAGCAGCAGGGTCTGTGCTTTTCCTTCCTTTGGATCCCTACTTTTGTGGTTGAAAATGTACATACTTTAGCTATTATGGCCTCTAGTGCTCCCCTCAGTGTAATGTTCTAATAGTGTAATGCTCTGTTTTTTCTGGTTGATATATAAAAAAAAGTTTTAAGATCATTTTTCATTTCATGTTTTTATCCACTATCATTTTCAACGTTTTAATATGGTCCAATTTACATCCTTATACAAATATTAGTGTCAATTGTATTCATATGCCTCTTTAAAATACAGAGGCCACAATTCATTGGACATTATAGAAATCCAGTATAAGAAGTTAGAACATTTACAGTATAGAAATCTCAAATGATATTGCCTAAAAGCTGTTAAATTTATTCATTACAAAATCCATTTGGCAGAATGTATTACATATGAGAAGCCATTTCACTAGTCTATTCATGAATAACCATTCTATGCTCTAATAACAAATCATTTACGAACTCACAAAAAGAAAAATAAATCATTTACAAAAGATTTGCTCTAACAAATCTAAAAGGGAAAATTTTTGCCAACAATTTCCTTCTTAATGTCTTCAAGCTATGTTAAACAAATAGATTTTAAACAATGATAGCTTCTGAGAAACTAGAGCTTTAGCCTTGGTCCATAAAATTGTAGTTTTGCTAATAGTGTTGTCACAACATACAGGTCCATGTTTGAAGCTAGATGCCGATCTTGCAAGTATCCTACACAATAGTAGACAACATCAAAAGTTTAGCAACCAAAATAGAGAAATTTTCAGAATCCAAAATTTCAAAACTTTATAGGTTGGGAAAAGAAAAGACTTTAGTGAGGTTAGTTTAGAGCAAAAATAAATCACGCTAAACTTCAACCATGATTCCAAGATTAAGTTCTTTCTATTAAGCTTAAGAGAGTACACACTGGTTCAACCCAAAATTGAAGGAAGAAATTAAAGGTGATATTTATGTCTATATTTTAGGAATAAAGGGTGATATATATATATATATATATATATATATATATATGTATATAACCAATCAGTTTGAAGGTGGCAATTCAAAGGACCAAACGCAAGCAATTGAAAACCAAATCCAAATCCTCCACGTCCAAATCTAAAAGCCCCTCTGAGATCTGCTACACCAAGTCAAAGACCAACCATTTCATCAATTCAATCAACAAAAACCACCAAAGTAACACCGATTGTAAACCAACAACTAGCCACCAATATTAGTAGTAAAAAGCAAACAAATGCAACTACCACTCCATCAAAATTCACAAACCAAAGGGAAATTCATAATAATAATCTAGTTCAACAAAATCCACAACCCAGTCCAAAACCAAGGAAGCAATCATGTTCACCAAGTGTGACGAGGGGTCCAAAAGCGGAATTCAAGCAAGAGAATACATAATCAAAATTTTATATAGAATCAAAATATTCCATTTTCTCTTTATTATGAGTGTGAAATTTGAATGAATTTGTAAGTAAAACAACTTTGTGTTTCCCTTAAATTTTATGACATAGCAAAACCCAAACATAATAATGTAACCCAAATAACATCAAACGCCCACCAGTCACCACCTCCGAAATTCACCAATCCAAACTCACAAAATCCAGAAAAAAGAAGAAGAAAGAGTTGCCTCCAGCAACCCGCCTGTCCTTGGTCATCAACACATGCACACCTAACTTGGGTTTCATACCCATTATCAAAAATCTTAAAAATTTCAACAATACCTTAATCAAAATCACGAAATGAAGCGAATTGAAAAAGAGATGGGATCAAATTACCTTTAGGTGAGGAAATCTGAGAAAAAAACTTGTCAGAATCGCCAGAGACCATGGTATTTGTAAAATGGCAGAGTATAAGTGGAGAAGATATAGGTTCTTTTCGTGGTGTCGTCGTCGAGGTGGAGCGGTAGTCGGATCGTCGCCATCTGGTGGATTATCATCGGCTAGAACTGGAAGAGACACATACCATTAGCTGGAACTGGAAGAGAGAGAGAGAGAGAGAGAGAGAGAGGAGAATGAAATTTGAAAACTTTGAAAAACTCAGAATAAATAAAACTTAAAAGGAGCTGGCCAGGCTATTGAAATTTGTGTGGGTATTATGACTTTAAGGTGTTACACGTGTCCTATTTTGATTGGAAAGGCTTACCAAATAGATGTTGACATGGAGAGAGTGTCCCATTGAATACTTTCTCGAAAATATAATGGGCCAGTTTGATCATTTAGAGATTGTTTGATAATGTTGTTTGTATTTTTAAAAAATATGTGTTAATAAAAAAGTGTGTGAAAATACATATAATGGTATTTAAAAATTGAAAATATGTGTTAAACACATGTACCAAACGACCATTAATGTCTATATAGCTTTCCTTCATCTCATATTCGTATAAATCCTTCTCACAAATATTTATATATATATATATATATATATATATATATTTATTTGTATAAACAAAATTATATAAGTAGTCCTGTATTTATATTCTGGATACTTAATAAAGCATCCTATTATTAGAACAAATAAATATAGACCCATGTAATATGATTTATTTATAATTTTTTTGATTCATTGATTGTTTATAATGGATTTTAATTCTGGAGGGAAAAAAAGATTTTAAATCTACCGATTACCAGCCGAAAAAATAATTTTAGCGGTGTTCACCATAATCCTAAGTGGAAACATTATATGGTGATATTTAATTAGTGTTCAATAGTGTTTCAAGGGCAAAACTTAAGGGTTTTTCTTTTCTTTTCTTTTTTTTCCGAAAAAAAAGATAGGAGAAGGTGACTAGAGAGTTACAGTATTTTTAATACTCTATTAAATACCAAAAATAATTTTTATTATTTTTTAGTTTGAGAGCCAAGAAAAAAAGATTACATGAAACAATTCCATTAAATTACTTGGAGCAAAGATGTAAAGAGGCTAGAGAGATTTTTTTTTTAATTTACTTTAATAATTAAAATTAGCAATTAAGGTTACACAAAATTCGAGCTTATCAAAATTTTTAACTTTTTTGTATACATGATAGAATTTCTACTTTAGCCTAATCTAAGTGTATATGTGTGTGAAACTCCCTCCTAGAGACTTGAACTCCGGCCCTTATCCCCCACACCTCACAAACATTTATACTTGTAGATGACTACCACACCAAGTTAAAATTTATAACTTAAGTGCATATATTTGCACACGCTTAATTGCTAATAAAGCATAAAAATTTATGAGATTTATATATGTTTTTACACAAACACTCAAGTAAGCTTGGCTCCAATAGAGAAAGAGGAGGAGAATAAACTTTTACCATTACCAGTACTAGATAAGTTCTCAGCCTCTCATAGGATTGAAGAAAGAAGCCTGTCTTCATATTCTCCTTTCCCTTCAATTTAGTAATAATGTGCAAAAGTTTCTCCAAAAACAAAAAGAAAAAAGTAATAATGTGCAAAAGCAAAATTATCACACACAATAGTTAGCATATAGCATTGTAATGTACCTTACCTCCTTTAATTTTCTCAAAAAGGGGCGGGAGTTATGAAAATAAAATTAATTAGAATATCAACAATATCTAAGGAAGTAGTAATATTTTATGATAGAGTAAAGCAGACAAATAACTAACCCTATACTTGGATGAAAACCCTTCACCTTCCTCTATCCTGTCGTTATTTTTTATCTTTCTCCATTCCAAACATACCCTAGGTGAAATTCTATAAACAAAAGAAGATAGATTAATTACAATCTTGCTATTGTGGCCAGAAGAAAACAATCTATAAGTTAAAATGTGTTGAGCAATTCTACAGGCACAAATTATCTTATAATATTTTTACAAACAATTTATGTGAATATTTTTTATTGGTTCTCATCTAAGTTTACCATTAACATCATATTTTTACTTACCAATAACCACCCATCACATAAACAATTTGTAAAATAGTTTATGATTTTAGTATTTTCCTAAAATGTTATACAAAAAGGAGTTTTTCCTTTAAGATAATTAATTTGTGCTGTGCATTGAATTCCATTTAAAAAAGAGGTTAAGAAATATGGAGTGACAAGCTTTCAGAAAAGCTCAAGCTTAAATTGGATTGGAATTTAACTATTTTCCAAATGATTAAACTTTTCTTTTTATGTTTGAAATAATTAAAACCAATCACTTAAAAAAACCTTCATCAAAACCACTAGTAATCAGTGCTATCGAAAGTTAAAACAGAGGACCATAAGGTAAGACTATTGTGAAAATCAACTATTCTAGACAAAGAAGAACAGAGTGATTCTCCAAAAAAAAAAAAAAGAACAGAGTCAAACAAGAACTGCAAACTGACTTGATTTAGGACAGTTACTAGCCTTTTATTAGGAGTCTGATCATCTGCTCCCTCTTCTAAGTTTCTCTATTCCTTTTCTTTTCTTCTTTTTAAAAAGTGCCCAACTTTAGGGTTCACGTGATACTATGTACAAGGCATTTCCTCTTTCACCACTGTTTTCGTAGCTGGTACGAAATGAAAACAAATTGACCTATCCAGAAACAAAACGGAAATATTCTATTATCTTTTTCATTTCCTTAACCTGACACTATATTGGTTTTTTTTTTTCCAATTCCAGGTAACCAGGCCTGATAGGCTGATACCCTACACTTTTGTCAAAAATATTTTCTTTTGTTTACAATCATGTTTGTTGTAAGGATAAAAGGCTCGTAAGTGTATAATAGGTCATGGACCTTGTCCGAGAATGTCTATTAGTCCAAGGATTAGGAGTTAACAAGGAAGAGGTACAAATCAGAGTGTCACAGACAGTTTTTTCACGGAAAGACTTGGGAAGGTAGTCTGATGAGGAGTGCCTCCTCGGCTAAACAAGGCAGAAGTCAGAGGGATTGGTCTACCCTTAAAAGCAACATTTCGAAGGGTTCTATTAATAAAGATAAACATCAGGAAAGTAAAGGATAGAAGGAAGCTAAGAAATATCTAAGAGAAAGCTGCTACCACCGCATTGAATACTTTACAACTAACCCTCTGGCCGTATTAATGTGGAGTTGATGCTTGAATAGTGGTAAATAGCATTACAGCTACTTTCAAAGACTTCAAAAAGGTGCTAATAGGATAAGGATCAAAACCAACAGCTTAACCTACACGTGGATGATGGAAATGAGGAAAAAGGGGGACATATAAGGGAGAGGAAGTCCCCTTATGAGGGGGTATCTGAAATTAGGGGAGAAAAACCATTGTAGCATTAAGAACTGGACTTGTAACCAAATTCAAATGAGGCATATATATAAAATTCAGTTTTCTCGGACTGTGCTGAAGACGATTCATTTCGTGCAAAACAGTTTCATTCTTGTTTCCTTTTCATTTGGTTTTACTACAATTATTGTCTGATTCATTAAAGGCTGTTTTTGTTTAGCCCACTCTACAAATTTATTGTATTGGACTCTTTGGACCTAAATCCTTTTCCCTTTAGGATTGAGAACCAAATCTAGTCCTTACATTTGTAATACTCTCTGGTTTTCCTTGAATAAAAATGTCTTTTTCATTTAGGGGGAAAAAAAAAACAAATAAACCAAACAGACACAACCATTGTGGACTCATCTCGTATGTGATGAATATATACTCTTGTATAATATTACTCTATTTTTCTTATAAAAACAAGGTAAATATTATAATTTCATTGCTTTAACTCCAACATGCTACAGGGTTTTATTGAAGAATACATGAGTCTTCTGGGATATATATGTGTGTGTGGTGAACTCTAATTAAGGTCGTAATCCATCATGCAATAATTCTAATTTTTCAAAAACACAATCAATGTGTGAAATAGCACAAAAAGGTAGCATGTCAAAACCATAAGAGTAATACTAAAATTCATATTCACAGCCTAAACTATAATAATACTAATAATAAGTATTAAAAAAAGGTAGCTAACATTTTTTTTATTTTATAATTTGATCATTACAACAATGAAGAAGTGAAATTTGAACTCCATTTATCATTGTACCAGAAAGTGGGGTAATTCCTTCAATATCTTGCACTAGAGCGATATTGAGTTGAAATCCCTCATTCTCCAATTTTTTGTACGGAAATGCTAACGAATGCCCTTAGGGCATTGGTTAACAATCCATTTAAAGAAAGTTTTTATGGGGAAATGAAATAAAGCAATTAATATTTTAATAGCTTTTTTCATTTCCCATAAAAGTGGTGTTAAAACTTTCCTAAAATGGATTATTAACCAATGCTCTAAGGGCATTCGTTAGCATGACCCTTTTTTGGAAGCAAAAAACAAAATTTCAACATAAAATTATTTATTTTATATATATATATATAATAGAATCTTTTTTATAATAATTAATTTCATAGTTACAATAAATAGAGAAAGGGAGATTTGAATCCTAGTTTTCATTGAAATTTTGCAAACTTAAATCGAATATACCTAAATTTTTTATTTATTTATTTATTTATTTTTGTATCCCATGTACCTAAATTACTAGAGTAATACTAGATATACAAACTTTCCACAAAAATTTTTATAAACTGTTGGTGAGTGGTTATTAGTAAATAAAAAAATGATGTTAATAGTAGGCTTAGATAAAAACCAATAATAAGTTGAACACATCAGAAATTAATTTGTAAAAATATTATAAAATAGTTTATGACTGTAGCATTACTCAAATTACCAACGAACTTCAAATTTAAATTTGGAATTTAATTAATAAATGCCAACTTTCAAAACCATGATATAAACGAGGAAAAAATAACACCAAAAAACTAGCAATGTTGTACAAAACATTGTATATGAATTCACATCCAAATCTTCGGATATAAGTTTGTTCCAAGCCTAGCAATGTCCAATGACCTTGGACGTTCCGCCTCAAATTAACAGGGTGATATGATTGATCATCATAGCTACATGCCTACAACATCTAATGTTGTTTGCAGCTAATGCCCAAATTTTTATCATCGGCAGTAGATTGTCAAGAAACTTACACAACCTAAAAAACTTAAAGGATACTAACAAAAACAATAAAGTACGTTGAAAAAAAAAAAAAACTCTGATTCTGAGAATGAAATGGATTCTTAAGTAGCCATTACACTGACTGATTATTTAATTTGGACACTCTTCCTTAACAAAAGGGTAAATTAATTAATCATCATAGCTACTGTTAGTGTATAGCTTAGACTAGATTAGCCCATTGGGCTTAGCCCAGTATACTATACTTGTAGTTTACTCATATTACTTGTATTGCACACATACCTAGCCTATATAAGGCTCTCTATTGTATATTATTATACACATCAAATACACAGATTATTCAGTCTTTTCTCTCTCACTTTATCTCTTTAACATGGTATCAGAGCCATTCCTCTGACTTTCTGGTTCCTGTGGACATCTCCGGCGTTCTTCCGCTGCCCTCGCCTTCATCCAGTAGCCACTGTCAGAAGCGAGTCACCGCCGTCACGCCCACAGTTCCTGCACCTCTCGGAACTCACTGTTCTGTTCATTCTACTGTCAAACCGAAGACATAAAGTGACAGAACAGCCAAACCCGAGCAAAACCTAACCAAGAACAGCCAGAAAGAAGCTTCCACGCGCCCGCACGCGCCGCCACAAGTTTCTGAGTGTCGAACACGCGCTGCACGCGCCACCATTGTCCTGCACGCGCTGCACGCGCCGGTACCACGCGCCACACGCGCGCCACGCGTTCCACGCGCCAGTCCTTCACCGTCCTGCCACGTCAGCCCTAGTGACGTCACTGCCACGTCAGCCCTAGTGACGTCATCTTGCACGTCAGCCTGCCACGTCATCCTGCCACGTCAGCACACGTCAGCGTTGATCGTTGACCGTTGACTTTGACTGTTGACCGTTGACTTTGACCGAAGTCAAAAAATTTCAACCGGACCTGTCTTGCTCAGTTTTTCGCGTAGATTCCGATTTTGGGCTCCGTTTTTGCATTTGAGGTTTCTAAATCTCATTTTTTGGGCATTTTTCCTCATTATGGCTCAACAAAATGATCGAGATATCATACGTCCTATCACTATTATGCTGGATGGTCCCACTAGCTATCATGCTTGGTCTCAGAATATGACTGTCTTCCTGAAGGGTCGTAAACTGTGGAGATATGTGACTGGTTCAATTCCTAAGCCAGTACCAAACCCTAAGTCCAAAGCCACAGCTGCTGAAGATGATTATGAAGAACGCCTAGAGGAATGGGAGAGTATTCAGAGTAAGATCCTGTCTTGGTTTATCAATACCTCTGTTCCCTCCATTCATAATCTTCTTCCTCGTCTTGAGACTGCTGAGGCCGCTTGGAAATTTTTGGCTGATCGCTATAATTGTACTAATGATTCAAGCTTGGAGTTCCACATTGAATCAAAACTTTATCAGATGCGCCAAGAGACAGGTCAGTCTATTTCTGATTATTACTCTCAGACTTCTACTATGTGGGAACAACTTTCTGCTGCAGATCCTCCACTAGTGTGTTCCAAGGACATTGAGCTCTTTGTCAAATATCGGGATCGCCGTCAATTCATGCACTTCATGATGGGTTTACGTGAGGACTTTGAGCCTACTAGGGCTTCTCTGCTTAGCCGATCTCCTACTCCTTCTCTTGATGCTGCAGTCAAGGAGCTCATTTCTGAGGAGAACCGTCGACCTACTCATCACATGTCATCATCTGATCATGTATGGCTACACCATCTCCACAGCCTCCCATTGCTGCATTCACTGCTCCTCCACGGATACACTCTGGGCGTCCCACCTCTCAGTCTTCCAAAGGTACTCGCTGTGAGTTTTGTCGTGCTAAAGGCCATGATATCTCAGTTTGTCGCAAACTGCAGAAATTTATGCAAGAGCAGAATAAAGCTTCTCTTCCTCGGGCAGCTGCTGTATGTCCTTCAGATCCATCAGTTCCTGCAGGTCCATCTTCAGCTTCCTCACTTACTACGGCTGATATTGAGGCAGTTGTTCAACAGGTTTTATCCCGTACTTCTACTGCCCTTTCTGTCACCACAGGTAAACAATCTTGGTTTTTTGATACTGCATGTTGTAACCATATGACTCCTGATGAATCCCAATTTTCTGATAAGGCACCCTTAGCACACCCTATCACCATTTACACTGCTGATGGAACTCCTATGCCTGTTAGTCATAAAGGAACAATTTCTTCTCCTAGTTTATCCCTTAGTGACACATTTCATATCCCAAAGCTATCCCTCAATTTGCTTTCTGTTGGTCAACTTTGTGAATTAGGTGTAGATCTTCTCTTTACTAATCATGGTGTGGATGTGCAGGATCCCCGGACGGGTCAAGTACTTGGGACAGGGCGTAAGGTTGGTCGCATGTTTGAGGTTCATGACTTGAAGATTCCTTCACAAGTTGTTTCTGCCGCTGCTACCATTACCACCCCCTCACCTGATCTTTGGCATGCTCGTCTTGGTCATCCATCCTTATCTCGTCTTCAATTGTTAGCTTCTCAAGGTCATTTAGGTTCAGTTCAGTTTCAAAAATTTGATTGTACTTCCTGTCATTTTGGCAAACAAGCTAAATTGCCCTTTAATAATAGTGACTCTTTTTTTTCTGCACCTTTTGATCTTATACATTCTGATATTTGGGGTCCTGCACCGGTTCCTACTGAGGGGGGATCTAGATATTTTGTCATATTTGTAGATGATTTCTCTCGATATACTTGGATTTATCTGCTTCATCATAGGTCTGAACTTGTGTCTATTTATCAAACATTTCATAAAATGGTTGAAACACAGTTTAATCGCACTGTCAAAGTCTTTCGATCAGATAATGCCCAAGAATATAATGATAAATCTTTCTATCCTTTTTAAACAGTAATGGTACCCTTCCTCAGCGGTCTTGTCCTTACACCTCTCAACAAAATGGTCGTGCAGAACGAAAACATCGTCACATTCTTGATGTTGTCCGCACCCTCCTCATTTCTGCCTCTCTTCCTGAGCGCTTTTGGGGTGAGGCAGCACTCACTGCTGTGTACACCATTAATCGTATTCCTTCACCCACTACACATAACAAATCACCATTCGAGCTTCTCTATGGTAAAATTCCTGACTACTCATCTCTTCGGGTTTTTGGTTGTGCTTGCTTTGTCTCTCTTCCTCCTCATGAACGAACAAAGCTTCAACCTCGTGCTCGTCTCTGTTGTTTCCTTGGTTATGGTGTCTCTCAAAAGGGGTTTCGCTGCTATGATCCCATTTCTCATCGGCTTCGTGTCTCCCGTAATGTTGAGTTTTGGGAACATCGTCCTTTCACGAGTCTTCAGCAGTTTCCTGCATCCTCTTCCTCTGAGTCTCCCATTTTTACCGATCTTTTCCTCCCTCTCTATCCTGAACTTGTGGAGGATTCTTCTACATCGGCTGCCTCTCCAGACGACTCATCTCCGGCTCTGTCCCCGGCACATGACCTGCCTGTTTTGGATCCTGTGGCACCACCTTCTCCTGAGTTACCTGTTAGTCCTGAACTTCGTCGTTCCACCAGGGTAAGCATTCCTCCCCCTTATCTTACTGATTATCACTGCTCTTTTGCTCTTGCCACCCTCTATGAACCTCACACCTATCGTGAGGCCCATACTGACCCTCTTTGGCAGCAAGCTATGGCTGAAGAACTAGATGCCCTTCATAAGAATCACACTTGGGATATGGTTGATTTGCCTCCTGGTCAGTCTGTAGTAGGTTGTAGGTGGGTTTACAAGATCAAGACCAAAGCTGATGGATCTGTTGAACGATACAAAGCTCGCCTTGTTGCCAAGGGCTTTACTCAGGAGTATGGCATTGACTATGAGGAAACATTTGCTCCTGTTGCTCGCCTTACATCTGTCAGATGTCTCATTGCTGTGGCTGCTGTTCGCCATTGGCCTCTTTATCAAATGGATGTGAAGAATGCTTTCCTTAATGGAGATCTCCAAGAAGAAGTGTACATGCAGCCACCCCCTGGCTATCCACACTCAGGCAGTCAAGTTTGTCGCCTTCGTCGTGCTCTTTATGGCCTCAAGCAGGCTCCTCGAGCTTGGTTTGAAAAGTTTAGCTCAGTTGTTGCTCAACAGGGTTTCACTTCGAGTCCTCATGACACTGCTCTTTTTGTCCGACGATCCCTGCTGGTATCACTCTTATTCTTCTTTATGTTGATGATATGATTATTACTGGAGATGATTCTGCAGGTATCCGCTCTCTTCAGCACTTCCTCAGTCAGCATTTTGAGATGAAAGATCTGGGCACTCTCAGTTATTTTCTTGGGCTTGAGGTTACCTCGTCCTCTGATGGATACTATCTTTCCCAAGCTAAATATGCTTCTGATCTTCTCTCCAAAGCTGGTATCACCGACAACAAGACTGTTTCCACTCCCTTGGAATACAATGCAAAGCTCACACCCCTAGATGGTGAACCTATATCTGATGCTACACGCTATCGTCAGTTGGTTGGTAGTTTGATCTATCTCACTGTTACTCGCCCTGATATCTCACATGCCGTGGGTATGGTTAGTAAGTTCATGGATGCTCCTCGTTCTGTTCACTATGCTGCAGTTCTTCGGATTCTTCGATATGTCAAGGGCACACTTTATCATGGTCTCCACTACTCCTCTCGGTCTTCTCTCGAGCTTCATGCTTACTCAGATGCAGACTGGGCAGGTGATCCGACTGATCGATGCTCTATTACAGGTTTCTGTTTCCTGTTAGGTACTTCCCTTATATCATGGCGTAGCAAGAAGCAGGATGTGGTTTCTCGTTCCAGTACTGAGGCTGAGTATCGTGCCCTTGCCGACACCACCTGCGAGCTTGTCTGGCTCCGCTGGCTCTTGGCTGACATGGATGCTCCCCAGCCCACTGCCACTCCTCTTTATTGTGACAACCGTAGTGCCATTTACATTGCTCATAATGATGTCTTCCATGAACGCACTAAGCACATTGAGATTGACTGCCACATCACTCGCCAGCATCTCAAGAAAGGCAATCTCAAGTTATTCTCTATCTCCTCTGCTGACCAGCCTGCTGATATCTTCACCAAGACTCACCCGCCTGGTCGTCTTCGAGATCTTATATCCAAACTCCAGTTGGCTTCCTCCTTGCCACCTCGAGTTTGAGGGGGGATGTTAGTGTATAGCTTAGACTAGATTAGCCCATTGGGCTTAGCCCAGTATACTATACTTGTAGTTTACTCATATTACTTGTATTGCACACATACCTAGCCTATATAAGGCTCTCTATTGTATATTATTATACACATCAAATACACAGATTATTCAGTCTTTTCTCTCTCACTTTATCTCTTTAACAGCTACAACATCCATCGGTGTTGCAGCTAATGCCCAAATGTTTGTCGTCATTAGCGTATATTGTTACCAAACTTAACACAACCTAATAACATAAGAGCACGTAAATCTATCAACAAGAAGAAGAAAAAAAGGTAGGGGAAAATACTTTCTGATTTTGTTTTTATATATTTTACTTTCTGAAAGATTAAAATATTCTGAAGGATTCCATAAATTTTCAATTTTCCCCAAACCAAAACATTTGCATGCTCCATTTTTGGTTCTATGACTTCTATCATCTATGACTTTTTTTATTAATTTAAAATTTGTGAATATTTTTACGCATGATCCTCAGACAGAATGCACCAAGATCTTCTATTTTCAAACAGAGATCATTATTGTCCTACTCATCGAAAAGGGCAGAGATTAAAATTATCAAATATAGTAAAAGAAATTGAGAGAGAGAGAGAGAGAGAGAGAGAGAGAGAGAGAGACAAGGATTAAAAAGAGAAATAGTAAAGCAAGGGATACAAAGAAAATAAATTCATGTCATATCCATAAGACAATAACCTACAATTAATATTCAAATATTTTGTCCAAAGTGCAAAACAAGCATTAATTACCATTCTCAGAAGTTCTCACATATCCCAAAAGGCCAAAACAGAAAGAAGACAGAGAGAAAATTATAAACATAAGCCCTAAATGAAAGTGAAACCCACGTGAAATTGTACACTCGTGTACACTCGTGGCTTATTTCTAGAATGCTTTTGGAATATAGAGAACTGTGCTCTCCTTTTTCATATTCATAATAGCGTTTGCTCGTTAAATTTATGGTGGAGTTTATTAAGTACTTAATAATTTTTCATTTCTGGAATCATCATCCTCAAAATACCATTTTTCACCTCAGTCTTGATCTTCCCAATCTTGTTCACATCAAAGAGTCCAAAGCTACCTTGATAGGTCCTGCCACTCTCCTCGTGAATAGACTCCTTCCCAGCTTTACCAGAGAACAAAACCAACCATTTTCCACGCCAACACTCACTTTGTCCATGGTGACTCCAGGCATGTCCACCCACACATAAAAACCATCCTTCACCTCTTTAGCTCCATATGATTCTCCGGGCCCTTTGGTTTGGTATGGGTGTGAGGCTGAATCCAATGAAAGCACAAAAATATATTAATAATAAAGGTAAAAAAAACTAAGTAACAAACAAATTAAACCCCCCAAAATAAATCCACTAAAATTATTTAGAGATACCTATATCTTCATGCAAAAAAATAATGGGAGTGTCCACTGGGGGAGGACCATAAGATCAACGAGTTACATTCTTCAATATTTTCTGTCAAACAAGTAAATACAAAAATATTAATTACTAACATGTATATTGCTCACGAACTTGAACAAAAGTTAATGAAAAAAAAAGTAAACCTTTGACATTTTCATCTTGAGGACACCGTTGGTGATATTGCCGTGGAGTTTAGCGACCTGACAACAACCACAACGTAGTCCATAAAGGCCTCCGAACTCTCTAACTTGGTCATCGTGCTCCCATTCTTTGGGTGCTAAGCCAGCGAAAATGACGTTGTTGAAATGTTCGAGAAAGCAGGACATGTTTTGTTTGGGGACACCCGGCATATCTACCCGCATGTATAATTTGTCATTCTTTAGAGCAATGCGTTCCACGGCACCTTTTGGTCCACTCCTCTGAAAGGGGTTGTTCTTACCATAAAGCTCACCTGCATGTTTTAACACACAAGAAATTAAAAGAGAACGTTATTTAAGACGCTGTGCTAAGAGAAGAAATTAAGGACATGTAAAACCCTTAAGAGAAAGGAAGGTAAAAACCAGAATCAGTGAGTCCAAAGTCAGAAAAAGGACCCTTGGGGTTGGGGGAACATGAAGAAGCCATACTCTCGAAAGGTGAAGAAAACAAAGGAGGTGAGGGTTTATGCAAGAAGGGTTTTGTGTTGAATGAACCGATTGTAAAAAGGAACAAGGGTGTGTGTGGGGTTAATCTACTAGTTTGAGTGTATGAAGATAGAGAGGGTGAAGGGTGAAGCTGCACATTGGATATAGGCTATTGGAACATGCCTGCTGTCCTGTGTGAGAGAGAGACAGAGATATTTGCGTCCTCCTCAAGAAATATTGGGACTGAGAAATTAACATGGCCTTGACTGGATGCTGAGAATGGTAACGTTTCGCTTTTTGATCGAAGACATCTGTTGTCCAAACTGTCCTGTGTCCTTGGAGTCGGACTCAGGTCAGAGCATATGTTGTATTTTCATTACTGCGCATACTGGCTACCCGTTCCAGCTTTTACTGTGACAGACTGCACATATTTGTAATTTTGTATTGATAAAATTATACGGTCCTGCTAATGTATACTGAGTCTTTTGTCCAAATATTACAAAAAATAAAGTTTTTTATAGTTACAGGTACTGTTGAAAGTTATTTAGGGAAATGAGGAGAGAGAGTGAATTTCGGCAACAATGTTGCCGAAATTCTAAGAAAAAGTAGGAGAGAGAAAGAGGGAAAAGGCAGAGAGAAAAAATCTGAAATTTCGATAACGCTGTTACCGAAATTCTGCTGCCCGTGCGCGACTTCTACTGCCCGTGCGCGAGTGTGTGCGCGAGTGTGCGCGAGTGACTGAAAGAAGGGGGAAAGAAATAAATGAGAAATTTCGGTAACGGTGTTGCCGAAAATGGAAGAAAAAAAATTGGAGAATTTCGGTAATGGTAATACCGAAATTGGGGAAAAAAAAAAAAAGGGATAATTTCGGTGCTGCCAGCACCGAAATTGAAAAAAAATAAAAATAAAAATAATTTCGATGCTGGCAGGACCGAAATTGAAAAAAAAAAAAAAAAAAAAAAAAGGAAGGATAATTTCGGTGCTGCTAGCACCGAAATTATCCTCTTTTCTTTTTTTTTTTTTTTTTCAATTTCGGTGCTGCCAGCACCGAAATTATTCTCTTTTTTTTTTTTTTTTTCCAATTTCGGTGCTGGCAGCACCGAAATTATCCTCTCTTTTTTTTTTTTTTTTCCCTATTTCGGTATTACCATTACCGAAATTTCCCAATTTTTTTTCTTCCGTTTTCGGCAGCACCGTTACCAAAATTCCTCATTTATTTCTTTTATCCTTCTTTCATTCACTCGTGCACACTCGCGCACGCACTCGCACAAGGGCAATAGAATTCGCGCACGGGCAGCAGAATTTCGGTAACAGCGTTACCGAAATTCTAGATTTTCTCTCTCTGCCTTTTCCCTCTTTCTCTCTCCTACTTTTTCTTAGAATTTTGGCAACACTGTTGCCGAAATTCACTCTCTCTCCTTATTTCCCTAAATAACTTTTAACAGTACCTATAACCATAAAAAACTTGATTTTTTGCAATATTTGGACAAAAGACTCAATGTATACTCTTATTTATTTATTTTATGAAATATTTTTTTAAAAATTAAAAAAATTGTTAATACTTTTTTAATTTTCAAAAAAAAATTTTCAAAAATAATTAATTATTTCGTGCCCTTAAGGCACACATTACCAGAATCCATATTATATATATGATTGATTCTATATTTAAATTTTGGGATACTATTGTTATTAATAATTGATTTTAAATCTACCAGTTACTTTAGAGCATCCACAGCAGTGGAGTTAAAATTTTAATTTTTTAGTTCCACAAAAATTTACTTTATCTATTTTACTTACTCACTTTACAAAATATGCTGTAGCAGTGGATCTATTTTAACTTTTAATACAATAAAATAATATAAACATCATAATAAAATAATATATCTACTATAATAAAATAATATATTCACTATAATAAAAAAATATATTCACTACAATAAACAACAATCACAACCACTCGTAACTGCTGCCGCCGCTGCCGCCACCGCCAACTCTTCCACCACCATTGCAATCGCTACCGCCGCCACTACTGCTACTGCCGCCACTACCGCTACTGCCGCCGCCGCAATCGCTACTGTAGCTCAAAGTCAAACTCAAATACTACTTTCTTTCTTTTTTTTATTCCAACATTAAAATAATATATATATATATATATCTATATATATATATATATATATATTTTTTTTTTTTTCTTTTTCTATTTCTTTTTACTCAGCCCCCACCGTTTCTGTTTCACCCTCATTCTCTCCTTCTCAAAGCTCTCACACTCTCACCTCTTTTTCATCCTCAAACTCTCACTGATTCATCCGTCATCCTCACCAATCATCCTCCCATCCATCATCCTCACTGATTCATCATCCTCCTCACCACCGCCACCGAAGCTCACACACCATCGTCGCTACTCACGCACCATCACATCGAAGCTCACACATCATCGCTGACCCACGCACCATTGCCGACCCGATTCATCATCCTCCTCACCCATCTTTGAAGCCCAGCTCCGTTCATCCATCATCCTTCGTCGATCTGTTGATTTTGCATTTGGGTTTGTGTGTGTTTGCATATGGGTCTCAATTCACTTTCTTTACTGATGTGTGTGTGTTTGCATATGATCATGTACATCAAAATTATAATTAATTATTCAGCTGTTTTGTGATGCTTTGGTTTGAGTGTTGTGAAATATCTATTTGAGAGAGTGGGTCAGTGACGTTGAGAGAGTTTGAGAGCTTGGGATGGCGTGGGTCTGAGGTTAAGAGAGTTGATCGGCTGGTGGATCAGTGACGTCAAGCTTCGGTGGCAACGACTTTGACGACGAGTCAATCCGGCAGCGGTAAATAGAGTGAGGAGACTAGAGTTGAGATAGTGAGCTTGCGTTTCAGATGATGAGATGAGAGTGAATGAGAGAGAGAGACACGGTGATAAAAGAATGAAAAAAAAAAAAAAAAAAAAAAAAAAAAAAAAAAGGAGTAAGGGGTATTATTTTAATCTTAAGATAGATTTTTTTTTTTTTTTTTTTTTATAACTTTGAGCTACAATGCACATATATCTATACATGTGCACTATAGCTGAGAGCTAAAAAAATATACCTATAACTCCACCACTAGAAAGTAATTTCTTGTGTTTTGGTGGAGCTAAAATAGCTATATAACTATTTAGCTCCTTTGCTACAAATGCTCTTACTACCTTAAAAAATAGTTTTAGCAGCGTTCATCATCACAATCATGGTTGGAAACA
Source organism: Castanopsis chinensis (assembly GCA_032878915.1). Classification (NCBI taxonomy): domain Eukaryota; kingdom Viridiplantae; phylum Streptophyta; class Magnoliopsida; order Fagales; family Fagaceae; genus Castanopsis; species Castanopsis chinensis. Next base: position 3,587,154 of record JAVQMG010000115.1, on the reverse strand, counting down.
ATAATTTTGAATTTTTTTTTTTATACAACATAATATTCAAGCCGAAGACCTATTCAATTTCTTCTTTCGTTACAGTTGACATCAAACAACATCACTACAATTAATCATGTACAAATTTTGAATTATATGATTGTAGATGTTAGATCAATAATTGATAATAGGAAAGATAGATCAATAGTTGTTACGGGCACAACAGGTGATATATAACATAAACAACTCTCTCCATTTTAAACCAAATGAAGAGATCATTTTCTGTGCACCATGAGTTTCCCCACCAGTTTGAGTTCTCAAGTTGATAGAGAATCGTCATAAATGGATTGTTGATCTTCATGGTTTTATTTATCCAAAAAAAAAAATAGTTTGACCATATGTATAAACTTGCATTTACATCACAACATGGCAATATCTTCATTTCATTTTTGCATGAAAGGCCAACTTGAGGATTAGTAGTTTTATACAGAAAAGCATAAGGTTTTGGCTTTAAAAAAAAAACTTTTATGGGTTCTAGTAAGCTCAATTAGTAAAAAAATTTACTACGAAATATAAAATTTAAAATTCAAATCCTGTCTACACCAAAAATCATAAATTAAAATTTTATCGTTTTAAAAAAGTAATAAACTAAAATTACTTCTATGTTTGTGTTACAAAAATAATGATCATGAGGGCCAAGGCCAACATTACATGATACATGTCCATTAAATTGTTGGGTGACAAATGTAAAGAAGATAAAGAAAATAATATTTTATTATTTAAAATTCATATTAATAATTGAAATTAGCAATTAAGGTTACTCAAAAACACTTATCATACTAAAATTTATGTCTTATTGAATAGGTAATCTAATTTTTAAATCAGTTTATTTTGCATCAATAAATATTAGTACACCAATAAAAACCCTCATTTATCAAGTATATAACTATTATGACAAGGGTCTTGTAGTTGAATTGGTATCTTTTCATGCACAAAGTGTTTAGGGGTTAGGGGGGAAATGATTCGAGTTGCAAGGTTAGCAACATGTTGTAATTATCTAAGTATATAACTATTATATTAGGAAAAAAATTGTGAGCTTCCAAGATCTACGGTAAGTCCTAAATTCAAATCTTCAGGAGCAATGGCATAACATTTGTAGGGTCAGTGAGCCCCAAAATACGTGTTAGGTTGACCCAAGAATGTTTGTTGGGCTTAAGACCCAATCCAAGGACACTGAATGGTTTGAGGACGTAGGAATATCAACTCATAGGGCATTACAGATAGATAGAAAAGTGGTATCTGATCAAAGTCATCTGATGAGGTGGTCCGAGAAAGAATATATCATCGGCTATTTAAAGCTGATGTAAGAGAAAGGCTGGTTAACATCTGCGGGTAATATTCTAGAAGGTCTTACAGAAAAAACGTAAGCATGGTAGATGTAGAAGATAAGAAGAAGGGCAATAAAAATATCTAGGATAAAGTTGTTACCTCCGTCTTGGCATTGAATGCTCTGCGATTGTTTCTCTGGCCGCATTCATAGGGAAGTGAGACCTGAGCATCAGAGTTTAGCCTGACAACTGTCTCAAAAGACTCCAAGGGAGGTGGATGGGACAAGTTTTTAAACCAATAATCTAACCCTTACGTGGAAGAAAAAAGAAGGAAGAAGGACAGTATAAAAGGAATGAGGGACATTCAGAAAAAGGGGAGAAAAAGAGGGAGAAAAAGAGAGAGAAAAGAAAGAAAACACTGTACATATCACCATCTATAGTTGTAATCTATCCTGGAAAGAGATAATACAAGTCATCCTCGGCTTACGTTCGAGGACAAGTTCTATCATATAAATAGTTTCCTGTATGCAATTTTGGGACCGAGCCCATCATCTTTGTCATCTAAATAGCTTTAGAATCTAGATTTCAAGCCCACTCTTTACAAATTTCATTGTAATGGGCCTTTTGGGCCTATCTACTTCTCATTGTTGGGTTTGGGTTTAATTTGTGGCCTTACAACATTAATTCAACTTAAGAATTATTACTTCCCACCACTTATAATCACTAGTATCTTGGATAGACCTGAGTTCAAACTATGCCTTAACTCATTTGAGAGAATGCATATGAGCCCAAGATTTTCAGACCCGGACCGTTCATTGAACCGTAAAAGGGAGAGGTTCAAGGTTTTTGAGGTTAAACCGTGATGACGTCATAATTAATTTAATAATTATTTTAAATATATATAAAAATATTAACCAGCTCACATGTTTTCAATCAACCAGCCCACATGTTTTCAATTAACACTTCTTAGTTCTTACCATAATCAACTTAGCATTAGTTTAATCGTATTCCAACAGTTCAAACTAATAAAAACAAAAGCTCTAAAACTTCAAACTTGAGCTCTACTCTAACAGTTCTAAACTAATAAAAACAGAACAAGTAACTTAACCTAGTTATGCTCAACACCAGAAAACTATCAATTACAAAACTAAATTCAACTTTTTTCTTTTTTTAAGACCCACTTGTCGACATAGATTTTTCAATTAAAACTCAAAATTCTTTCACACATCACCAGCACCAAATAAACAAAAATTTATTGGAAACTCAGTAACCACTAATATAAACCCGATTAAATTTCAATGCACATTAATAAACCCAATAAAATTACAACATTCATCACAGTATTTACTTAAAAAACCAACAATTAATATTAGCATACGTAAAGTGAGCTGCGACGGGGTAGAGAGCGAGCTGTGACCGCGACAGGGCAGCGAGTAAGCTGCGACGGTGAAGAGGGAAAGAGGCAGAGATGAGAGTGAGAGAGAGAGGCGGAGCTGCGATTTGGGCTGCGATGCGATGGGCTGCAACCATGCGACGGCAATGAGATGAGAGTGAGAAGAGAGATGAAATTGAGAGAGTGAGGGAGAGGCAGAGAGCTCCAAACGAGGCAAAGAGTGATTGAAAGAGTGAGGCGAGGGTTTCAAAATTTTAGGTTAAGTTTGATATATGTACATGCTCCAAACGACGCCGTATAGGGGGGGGGGGGGGGGGAAGAATGGAACAACGCCATTTTGAAGCTAGAAATAGGGCACCCATTTGAACCATGCGAATCGGTCATGGTTCACAGAACCGTACGGTCGGACCGTGGTTCACACGGGTCCATGCTTTTTTCGCATGGAACGGTTCTTCACCTTAAACGGATCATAGATCTAAACGGTTCGAGGATTTCCCAGTCCGACCGTACGGTCCGGTCCGAGTTTATAAACTATGTATGAACCCATCCCCATCTAGATTCATAAGGGCATAAGGCATTGGTTTCTAAAGTGATAAAAGAGTTATAATAATCCCCTTCCGTGAATTGTTCTAAATTTGTCTTCCTGTTTTTCGGGGTTTTCTGCCTCAATGGATGTTTTGATTGATTTCTCCAAAACATTTAGAGGTTCAAAAATTTCTCTTATATATTCTTTCGTCTTATTTGCTACATCTAGATTAGCCGCTTAACTTTATTTTTAATAAGTAAGCTTGGCCCCAGTGGAGGGGAGGAGGAAAATAGCCTTTTACCATTAGCACTAGAAAAGCTCTTAAAGCATATGCTTAGGACTAGTCTGGTCTTACCTTTGGATTTTCTAACTGTCAAGAGTTGTTATCCATAGGATTAAAGAAGCCTGTCTTCATATTCCGCTTTCCCTTCAACTTTAGTAATGATGTGCAAATGCTAAACTACCACATTCAATAGTTAGAATATAACCTACATATAGCAATGCAATGTACAGTGTCACCCTTTAATTTTCTCAAAAGTAGGGGTGTGTGGAGTTGTGAAAATAAAAGAAAGGATCAAAGGGCAAGTATATGGATTCAATCTGGCGTATACTAAAACATCCTTCATGGCCACTATGGAGATGCAATCTTGCTTGGTGATTTTGAATTATTAAAGAAACACAGCCATTTAATCTTTTGAGACCATCCAATGATCAAGGCTCTATTGCATTTTCATTTTCACAAATCGTAATTGAGAATCACAGAGCCCTGTTTCACTGTAGGACATCTAAATTCAACCTCCACATGTCAATTGCAGAACTATTTTTAGCTACAAAAGCATCAGGAACTCTAGAATCCTCTTCATTCAAGATTCCAAAAGCCGACAAGGACAGCACCAGCCCCAAAATAATTAAGTAGCCTCTTATATTTGAGACCAAAAATCCATTCACTCTGTAAAGTTGCTTCAACATCTTAAAGAGAACAACCAAAATAAATCACTACCTTAACATATGTAAGATGAGCCCACATCACATATCACTCCCAAAATGACTCACAAACCAGACTCTAGAGTCCACAACAAAAGATTCAATAAACAGTAATTTGATTAAAAATATATATACAAGAGTAATTATGAAGATTGTTATGTGCTAGAATGAAGGGAAAAACCGCGTGAGTATGTCATAAATTGTCATACTAATCACCATAGATATCAACAACTGCTTACCATTCTAAAAACTTTCATCAACATTACCATCAAATCAACTAGTACTATATATTAAAAAACCTTTGACACCGGAAGCAACAAAATCTTATAAGGGAAAAGGTAAAGGCAGGCCATGAAAGAAGCAAACAAATATCAATGATCAGTTAATCAATTAGCGGTCACTCTACCCTGATCTGTGAAACAGTCTTGGACTCTTTTTGACCTTCCTTCATCTTGGGAATGATCAACCTTAGAATCCCATTACGCATCTGAGCCTTTGCCTCATCCAACTTGAAGAAATTGGGGCAGAGATCAATGCTTCCAACATAGGTCCTGCCACTACTCTCGTGCTCTGATTGTTTAAGACCTTCTCCTTTTATAACCAAGCTATCTTCTTCTACATTGATCTTAACCTCACTCTTATCTATGCCCGGCATGTCTACCCGAACAAACAAACCGTCATCAACTTTCTTTGCCTCATATGTCCCTTGTGGGCCTTCCAGTTGCCATGGATACTCTGTTATCTGATCATGTGTACCTGTAAAAGTAAAACCCATAGGCTTGAATTAAACTGTAAAAAAGAATATATATATATATATATATATATATATAAGAGAAAGATGGTGAAATATGAATAATACCACGACGAGCGTGGAACTTGTCGGTGCGAGTCATTGAACCGCCATGACAATTGATAGAGCAGAGTTCATCGCTGGAATCGAACGAAGTCCAAAGTTTGGTGCTGAAGGAACGAACAGAGAGTGAAGCGAGCAGAGTAGAGGGTTTATGATTTAGCAAGTTGGAAAAAAGAGGTGAAGAAATCAGTCTTCTGATGATTGGAGCCATGGACGCGGCCACTAGGAGATTTTAGAGGTTTTAGTTTTGCTCTAGGGTTTTAAGTTTTTCTTCTTTGTTCCAAAAAGTAAATGTATTGGTATAGCCGAAAAAGGCTTTGGACATGGTTTTTTCACGTTTGCTTGTGTATCAAGTAATATATAATATAATAAAATAATAATAATAATTTTTGTTTTTTCTCATCCAATATATATAGATATACCATAGTTCAAATGAAACTCTATTCCAAAAATATAAAAGTTGTTAGAACTTAGGATAATTTACTTGAGGTAGAAGTTTCTTATGTAATTTTTAAATTCTATATTAATTATGTTAATACGAGCTATTTTTTTTTTTTCAATATAAGATAGAAATTCTACTCTAACTTAATTTAAGTGTATATGTGTATGAAACTCTCTCTTGGAGACTTGAATCTTTGCCCTTGCCTTCTCTCCTCCCACATTCCACAAGCACTTATACTTATGAAGTGACCATCGTGCTAAAGGTGAGTGATGATAATATGAATCATTCTTTGTTGTTAGAACTTAGAATAATTTACTTGGAGAACCTTAGAACTTTCTTATCTAAATTTATAAATTTTATTTTAATTATTTTAATATGAATTATGTAACTCAAATATGCATATGAGCCAGGGTATGATCATACCAACACTAATACAACGGATCCCATCAAATATATGTATATGAGCCTACACGTGTTCTTCACAAAACTATTATTTGGGCATGAGCAGAAACTTATTTCTAGCATGTGGCCTTTAAGGGCATAGAAGGGCTTTTTTTGTTTTTTTTTTTTCATTACATATTTTTGGTGTCATTGAATTGGAGGCCTTAAAAATGGGCTTGGAGTGCTTGAAAGCCCATGATGGATGTACCATGTGGAGACGTTAACATAAGTGTATTTTATGAAAATATTACTATTAGACTCCTATTTTAAAATAATGACTGAATATATAGGGATATTTTAGGATTTTTAGTAAAAAATTCATTAAATCTAATTCAATTCTCTCCAATTCCTTCCAATTTTAGGAAGAATAAAAATTTGAGGTTTTAAGAGAATAGAGAGAAATGAGTGTTCCCTCCTACGCAAATAAGAGAAGTGGAGAATATTCTAAAATTATTCTCTTCATTCCTTTTTTTTCTATTCCATTCCATTATCTCCTCCCAAACGAGTGCAAAATGCATGTGGGAACTCATTGAAATGCTAGATAATTAGTTACTAAACTCAAAATCTCAAATATGCATTTTATGTTATTTCATCTCAATCATTCTCTCCAATTTCTTCCAATTTTGGGAAAAATGAAAATTTGAGGTTTTAAGAGATAGAGAGACATGAGTGTTCTCTCCTTCCCAAATAAGAGAATGGACCTTCCATTCTCTCCATTAAAACTTCCAAACAAGAAAAGAGGAGAATATCATAAAATTATTCTTTTCATTCATCTCTTTTCTGTTCCATTCCATTATCTCCTTCCAAACGAGTGCGAAATGCACATGGGAACTCACTGAAATGCTAGATAATCAGTTACTAATCTCAAAATCTCAAATATGCATTTTATTTTATTTCATCTCAATTATTTGATTGACCCTTATTTCCATGAACCCATTAGTTTAGTAGCCCTAGAAGTTTTCATTCACATTATACTATAGCAACAAACCAAATAAAACCAGATCAAGTGGCAAAACCAGATTATTTTCTTAAGGGAGGCCAATATGCAAAAACTAATATAAATTTTTTAATTTTCATAAAAAATACAAGGAGAGAGAGTAGGGGCTTTTTCAAAATCTAGGGGGCCATGGCCCCCCTCCCTCCGCCAGTTGATCAACCAACCTAACATGTTCAACACAAAACAAAACAACCCATTCTTTCATGAACAGTACTACCAAATGTTCTACTAATTCCCACTATTTCAAACAAATTCTTCTTTCCTTCTAAAGGATTTAAGCGGAAAATCCCAAAGCTATAAAAAGCAAAGCTATCAATTTGTCTTTAACATTTAACTCACTATCCACCAAACTCTGTTTCAATTTATTTCAACACAAAACATTTTTTTTTTTTTTTGGTAAACTTCTATTTCTTATATTCGGCATGTATAGAAATGAATCTTCGTTTCCTCCATTAGCACAAAGGTTTTTTTTTTTTTTAATTTTAATTTTAATTTTTTTTTTATCACATTGATTTAACAGGACAAAATATATCAGTAGTCATCATCGCTCCCCTTATTAAGGTGAGTGGCAGACTTAGAGTAACCCAATCAACCACTAAGGATTTGTTTGGATACCACTTATTTTGCTGAAAACTAAAAATTTATTACTGAAAACACTATAGGAAAATAATTTTTAAAGCTAAAAACACTGTACATGAACACTTGCTGCGTTTTTCAATGTCCAACTGGTCCATGAACAATGCATGGCACGCTAGTCCAAAAAATTTAACACAAAATTTACTCTACAAACGCCCAATCCAAATGCACGCTAAATCCAAATTTGAAATGTGGCAAGACAACAAAATAGGACCCAACAAGGCTGTTTTGTAAATTTAACCAAACACTATTTTGATTTTTCCTTCAAAACCTTTTCAATTAGTAGTTATTGAGATCATACCAATCCTAATTAATCTATTAAGGATTATAGCCATCCTCAAAATTTTGAGATTAAGGTTTTGTTGATGTTCTTGTTATTATTATTACTGTTATCATAAATTTTCTTAAAGACAAAATTTGGCTTCAAACTATTTTGTAGTCAATGGCTACAATTACGTTATTGGATGTAAATTTTTAATTTTGACAAATCAACTATTGGGATTATATTTTCTTCTTATATCTTTCATGCTTGCAAAATTTTCATAAGTTCAAAAATTAATAGTTATGTTATCAATTAAATGTTTAAATTTTAAGTTTTTGAAGTCTAAAATTATGCACAAAAAGTAAATTTATGGATTGAATAATAAATATTATCTAATTGACACGAAATTTAACATGCATATTCAAAACATAAAGAACATATAGTTTATCTGTTAGATTTTCAAATATGTAGTGTAAGGTCGCAATTTGGACCTAAGCCCAATAATAGAAAGGGTATAGGCCCAAAGAGCTCGATACAATAAATTTGTAAAAAGTGGGTTATAAATCTTGTTTCTAATAAGCTTAAATAACAACAACAGTGGCCCATGATCACAAAATGATAGGGATGTTTTAGTGTGTATGGTGAAAATTTTCCCCGGACTCAAGCCGAAGAGCTGATTCTTATACTTCTTATTTCTTAAAGATAGATTACTGATATTCATTCTACAATGTTTTTTCTCCCTCCTTCTCAATCCTCATTTCTCCGGGACCTCCTTCCCTCTTATACTTCCTTCGTCCCCTCATATCTGCTCTCCATGTGTAGGTCTAGACTACTAATGTTGATACTTGTCTCATCAACACCTTTCGAAAATCTTTAGGTAATAGCTATAAGACTGAAAATCACTGTTCAGATATCACTTCCTCATTAATGCGGCCAAAGATTTAGATACAGAGCATTCAATGCGGTGGTAACAGCTTTCTCTTAGATATTTCACAACTGTTCCTACTCTCAGTGCCCCCGTGAAACATATCTTCATCTACAAGACCTCCTATAAGATCATTCTAGACAACATAATGTACCATTTGATCCTTACTTTGCTTAGCCGAGGACATACCTCTCCTCGGATTACTTCTCTTAGTTTCTTCTATCACAATTTGCTCATGGGTCTCTAGGTCTAATATCTTTATCGCTATCAATGCGTTCTCGGACAAGTAAATAACCTCGGACAAAGCTCATGGCCCAAAAATGCACTTCGAGCCTTTTATCCCTACATGTAGTTATATATATATATATATATATATATATGAGATGAGTTCAAGTTACACGTGGTGTAACTCTTGTAAAATTACACATTTTTTACACCGTAGATTTTTAAAAGATCTGACGATTAAAAAAGACATTATTAAATGTTATTGCTTTCCACTTTTGTCTTTCTCCTTATTTATTGATTTTCACTTGATTAAAGGGCACTTGTCATTTTTAACAACCCACATTAAACCCTCTCCACCTAATCTGTATTCTTCTCTCTCTCTCTCTCTCTCTCTCTCTCTCTCTCTCTCTCTCTCTCTCTCTCTCTAAAATCACATTCTTTTCCTACATTGACCCACACAACTTATTGGAGCTACATTTTAAATTTATTAGCTTGTTAAATTAATTCAAAATTACTCCCTCCGTCCCACTTTATTTGTCCTCTATTCCATTTTGGGATGTTCTAAAATATTGTCCTGTTTTTAAAAATAAAAGTTATTAGTTTACTAATGTTCCTATTATACTTTTACTTTATTTTCAAAACTATTTGAAAATAAAACTAATTCATATTTTTAAAAAATCAATCTAATTGGGGCACCTTTTTAGTTGCCTCATTAAGAATAACTCTTTTTTAAAAAAGTTGATAAATTTATTTAAAGTTAGTTTTGTAAACTTATACATTTTTTAAGGCAAACAAGATAATAAATGATATTCTCTTAAAAATTTTGACTTTTCAAACAGAACAAACAAAGTGAGATGGAAGAAGTATAATATAATTTTAGATATCAATCCAAAACCAAATAAGGCCAAAAATTTTAACTTTTTTACTGGTTATAAGTGCTTTGTCACTTGGCAATGGAGTGAGGGAGATCTGGTCTGAATGTCAATTTAGAAAACTAAACAAAAGACGTTATTTTTTTCTTGAGTCTTTCCTTAAAATTTTCTTTTGCTGTATTTTTATCGAAAGGAAGCTCTAAATTTTCTTAGAAAACTATTGCTTTGTCTGCTCTACTAGGTTCATCTTTAATATTTGTCTTTTTCTTTGAAAATTTTCTTTTGGGTAAGTGTTAAATTGTTAATCTTTCATATTTTTCACATGTAGTCTTTTGTGGATTTGGTGGCTCTAGGTATTGCATAAATCTTTCACATGGTTTCCATGCCCAGATTTTTCCAATACATTAGAAATCTACCGTCCATCTTTCTACTGAAAAGATAAGTATTAAACCGGAGGAAACAAAAAAGTTTTAGATTGCGATGAAAATTTAGAAATTTCTACTGTAGTTTTCACTTGCTTGTCAATGAAATGAGAGGTTTGGCCATGGTGGAATGCTCTTTAGTAGATTAGTATGGTTTATAGGTTGTTGAAAATGGCATGTACCTTTAATCAAGTGAAAAATAATAATTCATTAAATAAGGAGACAAAAAAAAAAATTGCTGATATTTATTAGGAATGAGGTGAAAAGTAATAGCATTTAATGATTTTTTTTTTCCCGTTAGATCTTTTAGAAATTTACGGTGTAAAGAAGGTGTAACTTACACCACATATAACTTTACAAGAGTTACACTAGGTGTAACTTTACAAGCATTACACCTGGTGTAACTTTACAAGCATTACACCTGGTGTAACTTGAACCTATATATATATATATATATATATATATATATTAGTGTGAGTTATAGCCATTGGCTATAACCATGCTTGTAACCAAATTTCGTCCTAAAAAGGCAAATTTTCAAATAATTTTGTGTAATTATTGATGGGGTATGATAAAATACACCAACTCCAATGTCGTCCATAGCAGTCGTCCAGGACAAAACTGGGGAAGTGAAGGTTGTAAGAACCTCGTCCATAAAAAGCTCGTCCATGCAGGAAGATGCTTGGACGAGTTTCGTATGGTCAAGATCAACAAAACCACTCTGTTTCATCCGAGGGAGTCATCAACCTTATCCGTAAGAAGGTCATTCATATAGGAACGACCTTCCTTGGAAGCGGGTACGCTCAACCCCTAGATGAGCTCTTGACACTTAGAAAAATTCCTGAGTGTGTACTACAACTCCTGATCACACGTATAACTTTTAGTGACGTTTATGTGTGTAAAATATAACTCTTAAACAGTTGTGGAAGTTATCATTGAACCCTCACACCTCCTCAAATCTAAGAGAGGTTACAAAGTCTAATAACTATTTCTAGGACACTATATAAAGGCTCATTCAAACCAAACAAAGGTAAGTTTTTTACATTTCCTAAAAAGTTAAAACTCCAAAATTTGAGAAAGAAAAACTAACTATGATATCAGAGAGTTCTTGGCTGGCGACCCCAATCACCTTTGATCATAGTTTTTTCTTTTTCAAGCCATCAAAACAGCTAATAGTCCTTTTAAATCCGAAGCATCTAACCTACTGATTTTCTTCGTATCATCAATTATATTGTTCAAACTTCCACACCCCCTTTTTCATCCAATTTTTTTTTTAATTTTGTTTTACTTCAATATCTAAGCATATATGGAAGGATTCTATATCGTACAAAAACATGATTTATGGAAGTTTTCCTTTCTCTCATTTTTGGAAATTCATTAATTAAAATTATTTAATTACATTTTCTAATTAAATGTTTGTCATTACACTTTTAAGAGTCCATAATCTCACATTTGTCCAGTTTGAAGGGAATTCAAAATTTGTGATAAGAGCTTATGAGATGTAGGGAGTGGAGAGAACAAAAACTGAAGTTCAAATTTCTAAGAATGAGATTTATACAATCAAGAGTCTCTATTCACTGTCACTATCACAGATTTTTTTGTTGAATGCTATGCCCATTGTTTTTTCCTCTTTAAAACCGTTTTTGAATTGGAAATTCGTTTTGTATATAGGAATTTAACTTCACAATTTAGCTTGTTGGATTTCATTTTATAAATGGGACGAGTACATTGCCATTTTTTCTCTTCTTAATTGAATTTCTTATGGGAAGCTAGAGATGGGCCAAGCCCTCCCCTCTTTCCTCTTACTTTATATAGTATATTGTATAGAGAGAGAGGGGTATTTTTTATTCTTATCAATTAACTTTTACTTTCAATTTGAGATAAATTGCACCGATTGGCAAAATATTCGGGCGGATTTGCTGTCGATATTTCATTGGATGATTACAGTTGGGTTCCTTGGTGATCACACTCATCTAAATAAAGTAGAGATTTGTGCAAAACCTTATGAAGCTATAGAGTTTAGACTGACCCTCTCCACTCCTCCACATCTGCTGATCCTTCTCAAATTTCAATTGACCTTCTATTCTCGATTAAAAAAAAAAACGCAAAATTCAACACGGACGCCTAAACAAGACCTATATGGGTCTCATATTTCAAGCCCTTGGTCCATCTTAATTGAAGCTTATCACTTATTGGTGAAGTTAAACCAGATTTGATCCAAACCAAAAATTTACTAGTCTTACCCAGTACCCAAAATCCACATTTCACACAAATATGATAAATAAATTGTCAATATTGAATAACAGGCCATAACACCAGAGACCGACCCACAGCCTCATAGTTCAAACCATGCCTCTCCAAGTTGAAAGTTGAAACAAACCTGCTTCTAGAATAGGTTAATAGTTATACTTGAACCAACCTTTTTTGTTTAGTCTAAACAAATTAGCATTTCTATTAATCAAAAGACGATAAACAAGCAAACATCATTACTTACGATTTCGACCAAGATAAGGTTGCATTAGCACCAAAATGTACAAAAACAGAGCCAAAGCAAGTCTCAAAACAGAGCAAAACAGAGTCCAACAACACTATCACACATTCACTCTCGCAGACAGACCTCAATCACTCAATGTTAACTTGGAACACATCCTTCTTCTCCTCTTCCTTTACTTTCGGAACCACCACCTTGAGAACCCCATTCTTCATCTCAGCCTTGATTGAGTCCAGCTTGTAAAGCTTCGGAGGCAAATCCAACCTACTTGTGTACTTTCTCTTACTCTCCTCGTCCTCCTCAGATAACTTCTCACCCTCTCCTTTGATAATCAGTGTGCTCTCCTCCACAGAGACCTTCACATCCTCTTTGCCCAGCCCAGGCATGTCAAGTCGAATGTACAGAGCATCGTTGTCTTCCTTCACGTCCCACGAGCCTCGCCTCGACCCAGCTCCCACGCCTCGTGAAGCTGCTAGAAATGGGTCCTCCATGAACTGGTCCATCAGGTTCAGGACCTGGCTCAGACTCCTTGTTGTAGAGAATGGATCGAACACATCTACAATTTCATCAAACAACCAAAATCAGAAAGCTAACAAAATTAAAAACAACAAAGCAAAAGCCCAGGAAAAAAAAGAAAAATAATTTGTATATTGAGGAGTGAGGAGTGAGAAAACAACTACCTGTGAAAAAGGCAGGGCCACGGCGGCGAGTGATGGACTGGTCGGACTGGCGATCAACGTCGTCGTGGTCATCGTAGTTGGAGAGTTGGGTGTTGGTGTTGAAGGAGCGAGAGAGAGAGGGAGCGAGAGAAATGGAGCGATTGGGGTTGAATAGCTTGGACATGAGAGTTGGAGCGGCGACCCTTCTAAGAGCGATAGACGATGCCATCGTTGGAATAGTAGACCAAGAGTGTTTGATCGGTGAGTTTTTTGGAGTGGGTGCGCGTGTGTTAGAGAGAAAAATAGACTTTCTGAGCTTGTTTGTTATGCGTTGGGTTTAAGGGTGGGGGGTTGAGGGTTTAATATACGGACCAAAGACGTGGAGAAGGGGAAACACAGAGAGAGAGAGAGAGAGAGGTGTGGAGAAAGTTCGAGAGCTGAGGGGTGCGAGAAGGTTCTAGAATTGTAAAGAAATGAGAATCTCTTCTCTTCCCAATAAAATAATATTGGCCAAGACTTTTTCTTTTTCTTTTCTTTTTTTACTTTTTCTTTTATTTTTTTTTTATAACTAACTTTTTTTTTTTTTTTTTGGATAAACAAAAAAAAAGAAAGAAAAGATAAAAGTGAAGGGATATATATATCCTCCCACGTTATTATTATTAGTATTTTGCTGGATTATCCTCCCACGTTATTTAGGTCATTTTGATTATTTTATGAAATTAATTTTGTTATATGATTGTAATAAATTAAGGAAAATGTTAATAAGCACCGTTTAGTGCTGGTTAACATTTTCCTTTTTAAGTCTTACTTAAAAAAAAATAAATAAAGTTGTCAAAAAAATTACCAAAAAAGATAAAAAAAATTGTTAAAAGTGGCCCAAAAAACTGAAAAGTTACAATAAAATATATTGTTAACGGGCACCTTACGGTGCCCATTAACACAACCCATAAATTAATAATCACCTATGTATCTATCATTAAAATTTTAGAACACACAATTAAAAAGAAAAATATAGAGTTGAGAAATCAAATCCCCTTTCCCATTTTATTGATGATGATGCGAAAAAAATTAGTAGGCTGAATGTTTCGGATTAGAGAGGGCTAATGGTTGCCTTGATAGCTTGAAAAAGAAAAGAAAATAATCAAAGGTGACCGAGGTCGCCGGCCCATAACTCTCCAATGACAAAGTCAGTTTTCTCCCAATTATTTTTGAGTTCCAAATTTTTAGGAATCATTTCACGTACATTTTCTTGGTCTGAACCAGCGTTTATATAGTGTCTTAAGAGCGATTATTAGATTTGTAACCTCCCATTGATTTGAGGAGATTTGTATTCGAATATAACTTCCTCAACTACTTAGGAGTTACCCTCTGTGCGCAACGGTCACTAAGGTTTACACGTATGATACAGAGACATTTTACACATTCATAAATTTTCAAAGTGCCCTCATGTCGTCCATAATTGCTCGTCCTGAGGCCTTCAAGGCAGCTTACCTCGTCTTGAGCACATCAAGGCAGCTTACCTCGTCTTAAGCATATCAAGACAGCTTACCTCGTCTTAAGCACAGCATGACAGCTTATCTCGTCTTGAGCACATCAAGACAACTTACCTCGTCTTAAGCACCTTGCTCGTCCTGGACGATCTCCATGGACAACTTTGGAGTTGTATTTTATCACACCCCATCAATTGATAATTAGATACCATTTTAAAAAACACATATTTGACAAATCACATTTCTTTTTTTCTTTTTTGGTAGAAAACGTTGATAATATAAAAACCAAGGAAGAGGTTCAGATACAAAGTCTAGAGGGCATACCCTCTCATAGTACAACCTAGTACAATAAAAAAGAAGCAGAAAAGATAAGCACACAGGGGACTATGAAACAGACAAAAGTCTTGGTTAGAACTTGATCCCTTCCTAGCCAGGAGATCCGCATATTTGTTAGCTTCACGAAAACAGTGCTTTATCTTCACCTAAAAAATCCGGCTGATGAGGGTTTTGCAATCTATGATAAGAGAAGCGTGATGAAAATTAGAATTAAACTCTTCCATTACCCACCCAAGGCACTGATAATATAAAAACTAAGGAAGAGGTTCAGTTACAAAGTTTAGAGGGCATACCCTCTTATAATACAACCAGTACAATAAAAAATAAATAGAAAAGATAAATTCGCAAAGGACTATGAGACAAAAGCCTTAGTTAGAACTTGATCCCTTTCTAGCCAAGAGGTTCGCACATTTATTAGCTTCACGAAAACAATGCTTCATCTTCACTTGAGATATCTGATTGATAAGGGTCTTGCAATTCAAGATAAAAGAAGCATGATGAAGATTAGAATTAAACTCTTCCATTACCCACCCAAGGGCAACTCTATCATCAACTTCAATTTCAATGGCCAACAGATTTAAATTTACAGAGAGTATAAGCCCATCCCTTAAAACCCATAATTCAGCCCCTACATATTTCTTAATTAGATCGGACTCTCTTCCCATTAAAATTCCTCCCATTCTCTACCATTTTTTCGTGGATGAAAGACACATTAGCCACATCAAACATAATTCTCTCTCTCTCTCTCTCAACAAGCTCCCTTAGAAAAACCATAGCCAACTGATTTTGCTCTCCAATGGTCAGAGTTGGCGTCAGAGCTCATTGTTGTTTTGTTCATGAAGGTGACTTCGTCAGAATCGCATTGATTGTGCCGCTGAGGGGATGACAACTAAACCCAAATCTAGAAGTTTCCCAATTCGTTTCCATTCTCCCGTCAAATGTTAGAGCTTCTACAAGAGTTCTTGTCTTCCTTATCCTGCTGAAGATGGTTCTAGAGTGGCTCATGGAAGGGGATGTGGCTTATTTTTAATGAAGTGTAGTGAAACACGGGGTGTTAAATTGAAGAGCTTGGATTTCATATACACCTCCAATGATTATCATATATAAAGAAGAAAAAACAATCAAATTGCCTAAAGATTGAAACGTTGGGCTCGGAGTCACCTCAACATTGTTAAAATTAAATGGGTTTTGCTGCTATAGTTTCAAATTTTTTTTTTTTCTTTTTTTGCTTAAAATCAAAAAACCCATGCTTGGAAATTATGCTAAAACAACAAAGAAAGAGGAAAAGGTTGAAACTTTGAGTTAAGAATTAGCATAAAATTGGTAAATCGAATGGGTTTGTTGGAATAGCTTCAAAAACATTCTCATTTGTGCTTAAAATCACAAACCCGTGTTAAACAATTTACTAATAACATGGTTGAGTCGATATAAGAAAAAAAAATAATAAAATATTTCAATGCCTAAGCTATAATGCTATGTATTTTTGGATAAACATTGTAGCTAAAGTGCATTTTTGCTATTAGCTAAATTACAAAATTCTCATTGTCATACTATTTTAATGGATGCAAAGAATGACAATTGAGTAAAAAATTTAGAAATTAAAACATTTCTTAAGTAAATAAATAATGGAAACACAAAATAGAATATTGTGCGGTGTGGAACGGTGGAACCATGGATTGAAAAAAAGACTTATTAATATTTTTCTTATCATTGTAAATTTGTAGTTAATGTGGAGTAATGAAAGCCAATTAATACAAACCTCCTGTTGGTTTTACTCTCCACCAAAAAATAAATAAAAAATATTGGGGTTCCAATTAGTTGAATTAGTAAAATATTTTGTTGTCAAATAAGATATCTGAGATTTGAACCATGCTTACAACTAAACCAATTAGTGTTTTGACATAATGAGAATGAGTAATTATCATGCAACGAACGTTATAGATTGAACTTTCTAAAAAAACAAAACAAAACATTATAGATTGTAAAAAGAAAGAAAAGGAAAGAACTTAGCCAAATGCACTTTTATTCAATTATCCACCATTAGTCTGGTGATATACCAAGGACAACAACACTTCGCAGCCACTAGCCATGGAGGCAAAAATCCGTACGCACAAATATCCTCCAGTATAGTTTTAGTGGACGACCCACCATCCTGATCACATGGTCAATGAACGAAACATTGTACACCATCTTCTTTGTCTTATGCTTTTGAACTTGCAAGAAATTGGTTGTATATGTTGGGTTTATATAGGCTTCAGCAAAGGTGAGAATATTTACGAGTCAAGCTTTCAAATATCAAAATTCATATTATCACAACCAATATATAATGATATGTTTCCATACTAAGCAAACGTAGAGAGTACACAAGCTTTAGCATTCACATTATCTAGATAGAATTCTAAAAATAGTAGGGTATAAACATGATTTTCCACATTTTTGTATTAAATAACATTCCATTAAATAGTAAATATAACAATTCTTAAAGTTATATTCTTAATTAGTTGGATTTTTTTATAGTAGATTTTTTTTTTCTTCACAAATGTGTCCAAGTTCCTTTGTATTTATAGTTGCCATTGAATTTTCATGTTAAATTCTTGCCATCTCAAGCAAACCTATTAAACAAGTAACGAAAAGCTTTTAATTTCGTGCACATAATAATAATAATACGAAACTACTAGAATTTTTTTTTAAGGAAACTAGGATGGAGATAATTATTTTTTTTTTTTAAAAAAGATCTTAGGATAATGATGCAAAGTTCTGTTGTAGGATATGCACCTTGTGACCACCACCAAAGAATTCTCTTTTTGATGGCTACCACTACAGAAAATTAATCATAAATTTGTCTAAATTTCTTGAGAACTCAAAATTTTAGAGATATAACAAAAATTCACAACATCTTCATTATTTCGAGTTGTAGCAAGTCACTGTATAATCTTTTTTTTTTTTTTTTTTTTTTGACTTATAGTGATTTAACATGTCACTTGTGGTAAAAAAGTTATAAGCTTCTGTTGGGGCAATAGACTAGTGACTTATAAATATTATTAGATTAATTCAATGAACCGTCAAATTCACTAAACATTAAGCATAATAATCTAATGTCACTTTGTTTTCACAGAATTAAAGCATAATAATCTAGTATTTTTTTAAAAAAAAAAATCGATAAAGAAGGCTAAGCATTTGTTTGAAATTAGCTTATTATTTAGTTCTTGCTGTTTATTTTTTCAATGATGTGCTAAAATATAATTATACTTCCAAAACATGGGATTTAAAAAAAAATATACATAAAAGCTAGTAAAAGTTCAAAACTAACCAAATATACTAGAGACAAGCAAACATTAAGTGTCCATTTGGCAAAAATTATTTTTGCTGACTTATTTTATTATTCAACTTATTTTTTTTTACTATTCATAGGTTCACTGGACTTTTTGGTACTATTCATAAGTCTTACAATACTATTTTAGCTTACTTGTACCTTTATCTACAGTATTTTCAATAAAAAAATTTTAATTTTAGCAAAATAAATGGATCTCAAACAAACCTTAAATAGTAATTTTTCTCAAGATATGGGGGAGGAGAAGTAAAGGAAAAGTGGTAGAGGGGTTGTGAAAGAAAAAAAAGTTATATAGGGATTACCAAAAGTCAAAGTAAGGATGCCGTGAAACTATCACGAGATTTTATTGCGCTCCTAGATTTTCTCCCATTTGGTTAAGTACAACTTTAGTTTATTAGCTTGCTCCTAGCCTTTTTCCTTTTAGGCGAAAAAATCATTTTAGTCTCTATATTTTCATGCGATTCCCGCTTTGGTCCCTAACTTTTTTTTTCTACCGATTTTAATACTTATCTTAGAAAATGCGTCTCGTTTTTGTTTCTAGCGTTACATCAAAGACGAAAATTGAACAATTGGCAAACGGCATGCACTGTTGGTACTCTCAAAGCTGACATAGCCATTAAAATAATAATAAAAAATTATTATTTGGCATTAGAAAATGCCACGTTAGCATTTAAATTAAAAAAAATGAATTCATTAATTTTAACTAAATAAAAAAAATTAAAAATAGAATTAAAAACTAAAAATCATATGAATTGAGATCTAAGTGTGTCTTGAACAAGAATACAAACCCACATCTAAGAACACAAACCCAGAAATTTAAAAAAAAAAAAAAAAAAAAAAAAAAAAAAAAAACCAACAAACAACCATTCAACACCAAATTCTCTAGATCCAAGAACAAAGAAAGAAAAAAAAAAACACCCACATACACACCAACAACACTAAGATCTCAAATGTAACAACACCAACAACACCTCTCTCTCTCTCTCTCATAAATGTCATCCCAACAACAGCAACAACAAGAAGCTAAGAACTCAAATCCAATCCAAAAGCCACAAAGCAAAGCACAAGATCTCCCTCCATATCAACCCACCTCGCAATGGTAAAGATGAAGCAAAAAACCCTGACTTCTCTCTCGAAACTCTCCGACTTCCTGTCGCAATGCCATTGGCTCGCTCTCCAACCTCTACCTCAAGGATTTGAGGCTGCTCCTCCCGCCGCCACCGCTGCTGCTGCATCAGAAAGAGCTAGCCAAGAATCAGGCGAGGCACCAATCATTACAGGAGAAGGAGGAGGAGCATCGTCGCCATTCATTGCCATCGCCGCTGGAGTCTTCCACGCAGACTTCGACTTCGACTTGGTACAACTCGCTTCTTGATCATTCTCTGCCATCACCAGCCCTCCTCTAATCGAACCCAGAACCCAAAAAAAAAAAAAAAAATCCCACCAAAATTTCTCTCACTCGCAACTACTAAAGAGAGAGTGAGTGAAAACAAACCTAGATTTTGGGTGTGGCCTGTAATGGGTCTTTGATTATTTTGTTGGGTTTGAGAAAATGGGGGATTTGGGATTTATGAATTTGTATTTGAGCTAAATTTTATGGGTTTATTTTGTATTTGTTTCCTAAGAAAATATAGGTTTATGAGTTTGTTGGAGATTGGATTTTTTACTGGGTTTATGGGTTTGATTTGCTGGAAAATTTGGTGTTGTGTGGTTGATTAGTTATTCAATTATGGACTTTGTGAAAATCATGTGGATTAGTGATTTGCTGGAGAATTCGGTGTTGAATGGTTGTTTGTTGGTTTTTTTTTCTTTTTTTTTTTTTTTAAATTTCTGGGTTTGTGCTCTTAGACGTGGGTTTATGTTCTTATTGTTCTTATTCAAGACACACTTAGATCTTAATTCATATGATTTTTAGTTTTTAATTCTGTTTTTAATTTTTTTATTTAAAATTAATAAATTAATTTTTTTTAATTTAACTGCTGACGTGGCATTTTTTAATGCCAAATAATATTTTTTATTATTATTTTAATGGTCACATCAGCTTTGAGAGTGCCAATAGTACATGCCATTTGCCAGCTGTGCAATTTTCGTCTCTGATATAACGTCAGGGACAAAAACGAGACGTGTTTTTCGAAATAGAGACTAAAATCAGTGGAAAAAGAAGTTAGGGACCAAAGTGGGAATCGCGTGAAAATGTAGGGACTAAAATGAGTTTTTCGCCTTTTTTTTTATTATTTCTTGTTATTACTTTGGCACAGGAGCAACTTCAAGAGCATCGAAAACTGTGATTGAACTTGGAATTTGGAAATCCCAAAATAATATGAAATAGATAAACAACAAGTGGAGACATATCTGTGTAATAAATTTTGTACACAAGAACAAGATGAGAAAGATTTGTCGTCAAGCTGGGAAGAAAGGAAAGATGATAGATAAAGTATCCATCACCTCCGCATTCAGTACTCTATAACCACTTAACTGGTCGCATTAATGAGGAAATGACTTATGAACAGTATCAACCTACCTCATACCTCAGTGTAGAAGCCTTTTAGTAAGGCCTTAATAGGACAAGTATCAAAGAAATCCGACCTTCCAAATGTAGGGCTCAAATATATCTTGGTTGATTATATAAAGCCAAGAGGGGATTTTTTTTTTTTATACTTGAAAACCATTTGTAATCTCTATCTCGGACTAAACCCGAGGACCCCAATATAAGCATTTCAAGGTTGTTTCTTATCAGATATCATTACCTTTCAGTTGGAATTAATTCATAAACACCCACTTTAATCTTTCCATCTTGTTAAGGGCATTTAAGGTTGATTGAACATCCCACCTCTTAAAAAATTAATTGTGTAAGAAAAAGTAGCAAGTTTGTACCTGACATAAACCTGACTTACTTTTTGCCCGCCACAATATTGTATAAGGAAATCTTCAAATTTTAAGCAAAAAAATTAAATTACAATAATTCCTCCGGCGACAGGATGTACAACTTAACAGAAAAAAATAAATAAATAAATAAAGGATGTTTTGGGGGTCTATTCATTCTAAGTTTTTGAATTGGGTCTTTGACATAGTGCGACTTTGATTTCTTCATGTAGTCCTATGGTGTGGAATGACAATCATGTAGTGATATTGAATCTATATATTAAATCTGTCACCTTTTATGTATATTTTGTAATGTGCTTGACATTGAGTAGCTATTGTTATTATTTAAGCATGTATTTTGATGAAAAAATGTACTACTCTATGCCATACAAGTCTATCATGAATTCATGATTGCTATGCTAACTCCTTTTTCTGTTATTCTTTGCTTACAAAGCATGGTTTAATACATCAAGTTTCTGATCATATTTGCATTTGGGGGAACTGTGTGAGTGTGGTTTCTATAATAGTTTACATTCCCTATATCAATATATTTTCTTTGAAGAAAATAGAGCACTTACCTTAAACTTGACTTTAACTGAGTCCACTTAAGAGACATGTTCATGAAAATAGTTTGTTTAAATGGCCATAAATCTCTAGAGTCATATCTTTTGCATCATTTTCCATATATGTGAAACTCTGCAAAATAATAGCATAAGCCATCATAATTGAGTTTGTTAATAGATCTATAAGATTACCTTAAAGGTTGAGGCTTCTACAAATATGCAATCTAAAATTTGTTGCAGAAGTTTTGGGTTTAGGGAAATCAGATTTGTTTTTGGGAATTCTTATCAAGTTCTGTGATATTAAATATGCATGGAATTGGGTATGGAGAGGGAAAACTAGTAGGGATTAGGTATGAGTGGTGTTTATGGGTGTCTTAGGGTTGGAAGAAGAACCAGATTATACAAATTGGAATTTTAGATCTTTCTGAAATGGAAAGAGGAAAGAATTATGTTATTTTAAAGGTGGACTAAATTATGTTATTTTGCAGCTATTTATACTCCTTACCATATTTCTTCAAGGCCTAAAGGAGAGTCCTATTCTTTGTTAGATTGATAAGAAATTCCATACTTTAAGAGAATAAAGGCTTAGTATATAGTTAGCCTTTTCAATATAATTATAGGAGTATAAGAACTAATCATTAAGAGCTAAATATCCAAGCTTTAGAGCTAATGTGGGCTTTAATCTTCAATTTGTGTTAATTTGCATTTACATATCTATTGGACATAAATGAGGCAACTGAGAAATGCAACGGAGGTGTACATCTTTGAGCATAGTAGGACAATATAACCTTGGTGTAGAGAAACTAAAGGACATTTAACCCCAATAGCAAGCAAACTTTATAAGGCCAATCTTTTGCAAGCCATGTTCAAAATGTATATGCAAAAGGTCATTCCTCAAACTTATGCTTTATATCTAATTTTTACTTTTCAGCTTGCATTACTTTTGTAAATTAAAGGGTTTAGGGATTTATATAATTTAAAATTTTATTGAATTATCTTTGACTCTGGAGATTATGCTGTTAGGCTTTGTAAAGTCTAGTTGTGTTTGATCCGGTTGACGATTCGACCCGAATAATGTTGCGTGGCTTTTTAATGGAAGATTTTTTTAGGCTTAGTCCATGGAGCGAAGGCTTGGGTTGATAGGCCCAAGTCGTAGCGCTCATGGACAAGCCTTTTGGAGGTCTAGGGGCAACGCTCCCAGAAAAATTTTTTGGCCCATTTTGTAGCCCATTGTGAATCCTATGTGCAGGATATAGAAAAAAAAGTTATTTTGGTGATTAGGGTTTTTTTTAGTTATTGTCGTGTGAGAGGAAAAAGACTATAGCTGCACTTTGTATTTTTCCTTGATAATAGTAAAATTCCTACAACTCCGTGGACGTAAGCAAATTGCCGAGCCACATAAATACTGTCTTATACGTGTGATTATTCGTCTTTGGCGTGTGTTTTCTCTATTTTTCTATTTCTCACAGGTTGGGAATTTCGTGGTAAATTCCCTACATATGTATGCTGTAACTATTTAGTCAAAACCCTCTCTAACCTTTGAGATTATAATAAGATTTGCTTCAATCCAGCACTTTGTTTTCTGGGTTAGACTTGTTGAGTGATAGAAACTCACACTATTGAGAAAGAGAAGTCACCATCGATGTTATGACTCAATTCCAGAGATAGTGGCCGGAACACTCTGCTTATCTAGATGAGGTGGTATTTTTTTTTCTTTTTCATTTTTTGATGGGGTTATAATTGGTTTTGAGAGATTGTTCAAAAATTGGGTGTGAAGTGGATCTCTACTCTAGGTGGATTTTGTTCTCATTAAGCACTTATTCGTTTTTTGGGAATGCTTGTTTTTCCCCTAGGATTTATTATTTCTGAAAGCATATTTATGTTGTATTTTTTTGGCTTTGTTACTTTTCTCGAAAACTAGCCTATTTTCCATTGAATTAGACAAAATGTGTACTGGTCTATTAATTTATTTATTTTGGATTGGTAGAGGAATTGTAATTATTGGTTTTGGTGATAAAAAATGATATTTGGATGACCGGTTTAAAAAACTTTAGAAATTGTTGCAAAATGAGAACAATCTAGATTTTGTGGTTGATTTTCTATTTTCTTTGATGATTTTTAGAAGCTCTCGAACAATATTTCTAGAGCTCTGTGAGAATTTGTTATCTATGTGGTTGATTTTGGAAAAAAGTTTGCTTAATGATTTATTTTTTGTTTATGAGTAAAATGAAATAATTCACTAATAAGTAATATGTTTAAGAAGATAAGTATATGTCTTATGCTTTGTAATTGTTTGATGAAGTAAAAGTTCATCAGTTAAGAATAAATGAGTTCAGATGGAACCAAACCTCCTCTCCTCCCCTGTGTGGTCACTAGTATGGTGCCTGCCAAAACACCTCCAACGCTAAAGTCAGTTTTTAAGAAGACTTTTTAAGAAAATGGTAAAGAATAAGTATGATGTTGTGTTTTTCTTACCCCTGACTTGTGTTTGTGGGGGCTTTATATATGCTTCTCCTGCCCCTAACCATTGTGGCAGTTATTGCGGCTTTAATGCTTCTCTTAGTAACGCTTCCTACTAAATGATAGGGTTTTAATTCGTCTCCAACGGATTATACAGCTGATTTTGCCAGTCTAGGGTATTATTGGCAATATTGAATGATCTTGATGTCTTCATGTGCCCTTGCCTACCTTTTTCCTCGTCTGTATTGGTTTCCTTGTCGGCTCTGCTTTCCTTGTCAGTGTTTTATCTCATTGCTCCCATTAGTTGCCCCCGGATTCTTTGGTCGTCATGACATGTCATAACGACCATGGAAGATGAAAGGTTGGCAGGCAACTCTTGGAATTTCGTGCCGTATTAAATGCATAGTGGCAGCGCCATACTGAACGTGGCCACGTGGCGCATTTCAGTTGGTGAAATTAATGCCCTCATCATATGACTCTTCGTTTTTCCTGCTGTTTTTCAGTTTTTCTGTATCTTAGTTTTAATCCCTCCTCCTTGTTTTTTACTTTTCAAAAAAGCTCTTATTACTTCTAAGCCTTTTCCCTTTCCTTGCTAAAACTTCGCCTTGCAACTCCTTCCTCGAATTGGTGCGCTGCGTGGTGGTGCTTCTCCTTTCTGCCATTTTCAGGGTAACTACCTTGTCTTTTTCTGGTTCTGCTTTTTTCTTTTTCCTTCGCAGCTTCTGATTTCTTCATCTTTTTTTTTTTTTTTTTTTTTGAAAAAGGAGGCTTTGCTTGTATTGTTCTTTTCATATAATTCCTAGATTTCCATGGTTAGTGGCTCTGAGGTTAGGATAGTTTGCCCATCAATTTCTTTCTTGTTTGCGCGCTTAGGGGGGTTTTTAGGTAGTTCTCCACGCCTTGAAGGTTTTGTTTTTGAGGGTAGTTGTTTGGGCATGGTACTGGTTGACCTAGAGTTTTTACTTCGTCAGTCAATTGATTGGTTTAAGAATCGAGAAAGAGCGCAAGGGGCAATGTCTGAGGTTAGATCTAGTGAACTTGAGACTGGATTATCGTCTAGCGATGATCCAGCCAGGGGAGATACTGTTGTTTTAACGCTTTAGGAAGTTAGGGCTTTTTATGCCCTTGAGAAGGGGTGTAGTCTAGACGCTGAGACGTTAGGAAGATTTAGGGACAGATTCCAATTCCCGGAGCGAGTGAGGCTTCGTCTGCCTGGTAAGGATGATCGGGCTTGTAACTTCTTCCTAGGGGAGGTATGTTTTTACGAGGCGGCTTTCATCTATGGATTGAGGTTTCCTGTTCATCCCTTCCTGATGGAGTTGTTAAACCATTTTGGTATCGCTCCTAGGCAACTTATGCCTAACTCTTGGAGAATTGTGATTAGCTGTATGGGGATATGGCTGGCTGCTGTGGACGGAGATATGCTCAAAGTTAACGAGCTTGTCCACTTATATTGTTTAAAAGCGTCTAAGGAGCATGGGTACTATGAACTGGTGCCCTGGGAGAGGAAAACTAGGATCATCAAAGGTTTACCATCGTCTTTCAGGTATTGGAATTCCAGATTTTTCTTTGTGTCTGGGGATGAGTTTGAGACCCCCTCGAGTGAGACTTGGGGTGATCTCCCGAGGTTACATCGTTGGTGGGGAACCCCGACATTAGGTGCGTCAATATCTTTTTCTCGTTATTTCAATTCTTTCTAGTTCATCGTTACTGCAACTGACTCCTTTGCTTCTTGTTCCGTGCAATTAAGAGACGACCAAAACTTAAGAGTAGGTATAGGGAGAGGGTGCAAAAAGCCGTCGAGTACGCGCAGACGATTGAGAACTAGGATGACCTCGTGGATCCCAGGACTCTTGCTTTCTATTGTCTTGGACCAGAACCCTCTTCCTTCGTCCTCCGGAATATTGAAATTGAAGGAAAAAAGAGTAAGTGTCAGACTCATGTGCAATGATTTTTCCTTTTTCTTTTCGTTCCTTATAAACATGTTTTTCTCTCGTAGAGATGACGACGAAGTTTAACAAGGACATGTATGCCAAAATGAGGTCGAAGAAGGGCGAGCCGCTATCTAATCTAGGGAAGAAGACGGTGTGAGTCACCGGGAAGGCTGCCTTCATTTCTCCAACCGTTCATGCCACTCCCGTCACTTCCGACGTAGAGGTGACGAGGACAGCCTCTCCCTCGACTTCGATCGAGGAACTCCCTACTCCTGCCTCCAAGAGGCCGCGTTTGTTAGAGAGGGAAAAAGACAAGGTTGTTCCTCGTTCATCCATTATCTGGGATGACGAGAGGCTGGCGGTTGATAGGGCTCACAAGGCCATGGCTACTGAAGATTTGAAGGCCCTCTCTGGAGTGCCTTTTAATAGCATCGTGAGTCGCCATGTCCAAAAGCTTGTTCAGGTGAGGTACTTGGGTATGGCAACCTTTGGTTCCTTCTTCTTCTTCTACCTACTGATGACTTTGGTTTTTGTTTTAGGTATTAGGAGAAAGTCTCCATATCACCTCAGAGTACTTAACCTAAGAGGCCAAGGCGGCTTCTCTCGTGTTGAAGGTGGAGGCCTTGGAGGCGGAGAACTCCAACTTAAAAAAGGACCTGATTGAGTCCATGGGTGAAGCCACCGACCTGAAAGAGAAGGTGAAGGGTTTAAATGATGATCTCAGGGCAAAGCGCCAGCTGACCCTCGAGAAGGATGAGCAACTCTTGGTCTCCAAGGAGAAGCTGAAGACCATTGTTGCCAGGTCCGTTGAAGCCTTCCAGACCACAGATGAGTACAACACGGTCCTGTTCAGCTGGTATTTCAAAGGCTTCGAACTCTTAAGTAGGTACCTCGTCAAGCATCCTCTTGGAGTGGACCTGGAGAATCTGGATCTTGAGGAGGTTGACTAGGAGATGGCCACTGACGAGGCTACCCAATCTTCATCTGCCCAGCCTGACGCCTCAGAAAATGCCCATGCTGCTGATGCCCCTGACGATGCTGCCCTTACTGCTGATTGTTGAGCCTTAAAAAATTTCTCTCTCTTTTTTTTTTTTTTTTTTAGTTCTAATTTTGTGAGAACTTATGTTTCAAGAACATCAGTTTGGCCCAGTGTTTATGGGTCTTTAGTTGTAAAAACAGTGGAATCTGCCCGTTGTTTTTGGGTTTAATTAAATTTGTGCCTATGTACTTACTTGTTTCTGTGACTTGCACTCCTTTTGACTTTTTGATGTGTCAGTAATTTGCGCTTGTTACTTAGAGATTCGCAGCCACTTTTAGGTACTTCGTTGGTAATTTACATCCGTCAAGGCGGAATCTTGTTACTAAACCATCTTTTGAGATTGGTTCTCTTTGCCTCGTTAATAACTTACATCCGTCGAGGCGAAATCTTGTTACTTAGCAATTTTTTAGATTGGTTCTCTTAGGCTTCATCAACAACTTACATCCGTCGAAGTAGAATCTTGTTACTTAGCCATTTTTTAGACTAGTTCTCTTTGGCTTCGTCAGTAACTTACATCCGTCAAGGCGAAATCTTGTTACTTAACCATTTTTTAGACTGGTTCTCTTTGGCTTCGTCAGTAACTTACATCTGTCGAGGTGGAATCTTGCTACTGAGCCATTTTGACATTGGTTATCCATTTGGCTTCATTAGTAACTTACATCCGTCGAGGTGGAATCTTGTTACTTTGGCATTTTTTAGATTGTCTTTTGACTTACAACTAACTAATCCTGTAGACACAGAGATATTAATTGAACAATTCCTTTATTAATTTAAGAATGAATACATTTACTGGTTACATCTATTGGTGGTACTTCTTTAAGTGTTCAATGTTCCATGGTCGTGGGAGTCTCTGCCTATCTAGGGTTTCCAGGTGGTAACTCCCTTGTCTGGAATAGTGAATGATGCAATAGGGTCCTTCCCACGTGGGGCCAAGCTTTCCTTGGGTAGAATCTCTTGTAGCTGAATTGACCTTACGTAAGATGAGATCGCCTATTTCAAGCTGTTTGAGTTTTACCCTCCTGCTGTAGTATTCTTCCATCTTCTGTTGGTACTTCATCATTTTTTTTGGAAGCTTTGTCTCTCACTTCATCCAAGCAATCCAGGTTGATTCGCAGTTGGTCATCGTTGATTTCCTCATGGAATACTTCTCGCCTGGTGCTGGTGACTCCTACCTCGACTGGGATTACCGCCTCAGTGCTATAAGTGAGCTTAAAAGGGGTTTCCCCGGTTGGGGTTCTCGCCGTGGTTCTGTAGGCCCACAAGACATTGGGCAATTTGTCTAGCCAGGCACCCTTCACGTCGTCCAGCTTGGTTTTAATAATCTTTAGTAATATCCAGTTCGTCACTTCCACCTGACTGTTGGCCTGCGAATGTCCTGGGAATGAGAACTAGTTTTTGATGCCTAGGCCTGAACAGAAGTCTTTGAAGCCTTGGTTGTCGAACTGCCTCCCATTATTTGATATAATCGTCCTTGGGATCCTGAACCTCCATACTATGTTCTTCCAAACGAAGCTCCAGATTCGTGATTCGATGATTGTTGCTATTGCCTTTACTTCAACCCACTTCGTGAAGTAATCAATTGCAACTAAAAGAAATTTTACCTGACCTTTACCTAGGGGCAGTGGGCCGACGATGTCGATTCCCCATTAAGCGAATGGCCATGGGGATGATACTGTCGTCAGTTGCTCTGCGAGAAGTAGCTGGACGTTCCCAAACCTCTGACACTTGTCACATTTCTTGACGAGTTCAACTGCGTCCACCTACATGGTCAGGGACGGAGCTGTGTTGAAGCTTGGGGGGGCCATGGCCCCCCCAAAATTTTGAAAATTTTGAAATTATATATATAATTATTTTAGTATTTTCAAAGTTTAGTCTATAAAAATATGAGTTGGCCCCCCCAAATATTTGAATTAGTTCAATGATGCTCTTAAAAAAAATAATTGGTCTAATAGTTATAGAGATATAACTTTATTTTTTGCAATTTTATTTTTTATTGTAAAATATGCTTTTACATCTGTTAAATATTTGATAAAGTTTGGCATCAAACATTTTTGAATTTATATTTTTTAACCCGTTATGTGGCGATTAATAAGTCATTGGCTTATTAAAAAAATATTGTCATTAAAACTACACATGAAATGTGTCTTTAGTTGACACATAATAGGTTAGAGCAAGATCACTTTAAATATGTTTAGAGTCTAACTTATTTATATGTCTTTAGTTGCATGTCTTTAAAGATTTTTTACTTTAGTATAAAATTTGATAATTTGTATTTAAAATGAAACTTTTAAAGAGTTTCACTATAAAAATGGAAAAAATGAATTTTATTTTATAAAGATCGTCATCAAACATAAATTTGATTGAAAATACTATGTTCATTTTTTTTTTTTTTTTGGGGTGAGTGTATATATATAACTTATCAAATAAAAAAGTGTGTATATATATGTATGTATATATAACAAAAAAACATGTGTATATATATATATATATGAGGGTTGTGTTGATAAATATATTAGTGCCGCAACTTGGCCCCCCCAAACAAAAATTCCTGGCTCCGCCCCTGTACATGATTGGCCAAAAATAACCTGTTCTAAGGATCTTGCTTACTAGGGATCTGGGTCCGGTATGGTCTCCACAAATTCCTTCATGGACTTCCCTTAGGATGTACTTGGCTTCTTCTTCATCGACACACTTCAAGTAAGGCATAGAGAAGCCTCTCTTGTATAAGGTGTCATTTAGGATTATAAATTTGGCTGCTCTTTTCTTAACCTTCTTGGCCTTCTCAGTGTCTTAAGGGAGGTGCCCATCCTGCAAAAAAGACATGATCGGAGTAATCTAACTGTTTGTATTTTGGATTGGGAACATTGGGACTTCTTCAATGCTGGGGTGTTTCTGGATCTCTAGTGCTAATTCGCTGCTCGACGACCCTTCTTCTAACAATTCTATTTTTGAGACCTAATCTGCTATCAAGTTTTGGCCGCTAGGGATCTGCTCAAACTTCACTTTATTGAACTCCTGAGTCAAACGCCTCGTCAGTCTGAGGTATTTTTGCATTATTTCCTCTTTTACCTCATACTCTCCCCTTATCTGCCCGGTCACTAGTTTTGAATCGCTTTGTACGAGCAGCTTCTTCGCCCCAAGCATCTTTCCAAGACTCAACGCTATCAATATTCCCTCATACTCAGCCTCGTTGTTGATGGCTGGGAACTGCAGCTGAACTCCGTACTTGAGCACTTCTCCGTCAGGGGTGGTTATGACTACCCCTACTCTGCCCCTTTTTTGGGTTGACAAACTGTCAGTCTATATCGTCCACAGTTCGACCTCGCTGGCATGGTCATCATCATTTGCAAAAGTAAATTCGGCAATGAAGTCTACCAGAACTTATGCCTTGATAGCGGTCCTGGGATGATACTTGATGTCAAATTTGTTAAGTTCAATTGCCCACTAGACCATCCTACCTGCTGCCTCAAGTTTGCTCATGGACTTTTTGATAGGTTGGTCCGTCATTACCAGGATAGGATTCACCTAAAAGTATAGTCTTAGTTTACGCGAGGTTACTATCAACGCGAACACAATCTTCTCGATCTTCGGGTACTTGGACTCTGCCCTTTGGAAGGCTTGGCTAACGTAGTAAATTGGGAGCTGTCTCTTACCCTCTTCTTAAATCAGGGTTGCACTCACAACTGTGACCGATACTGCTAAATACAGATGCAGGTTTTCCCCTTCTTTGGCAGGGCTTAAAAGTGGTGGATTACTCAGGTAACGTTTTAGTTCCTAGAATGCTGCCTTACATTCGTCGGTCCATTCAAACGCCTGCTTCAAAGTTTTGAAAAAGGGCAGGCATTTATCCGTTGCTCTAGAGACGAACCTGTTTAGCGCCGCGACTCTTCCCGTTAGCTTCTAGACTTCCTTGACAGTCCGGGGCGATTCCATATTGATTATGGCCTGCACCTTTTTCGGATTTGCTTCTATTCCCCTTTGGGACACCATGAATCCCAAGAATTTCCCTGAAGCTACACCAAAGACACACTTACTTAGGTTTAGTTTCGTCTAGTACTGTTTAAGGGTGGCAAATGTCTCCTTTAAGTCGTCTAGGTGGGAAAGCTCTTCCTTACTCTTGACGAGCATGTCATCCACGTATACCTCCATATTCCTACCAATTTGTTTCCTGAATATCTTGTTCACTAACCTTTGATAAGTGGCTCCTGCATTCTTCAAGCCAAAAAGCATTACCTTATAGCAATAGAGTCCTTGGCTCATGATGAAGACAGTTTTCTTTTGATCTTCTTCGGCCATTTTTATCTGATTGTATCCCAAGAAAGCATCCATGAACGTCAACAATTTATGTCCAACTGTAGAGTCCACAAGTTGGTCTATCCTTGGTATAGAGAAACTATCATTCGGGCATGCTTTGTTCAAGTCCATGAAGTCCACGCACATTCTCCACTTCCCATTTGCTTTCTTTACCAAGATGACATTTGCGAGCCAATCAGGATAGTATACTTCTCGAATGAAGCCTGCTGCTAATAGCTTGGTAACTTCGTCTGTAACTGCCCGGTCTCATTCTGGGGCAAAGACTCTGCGTCTCTGCTGGACAGGCTTTCTCTCGGGGTTTACTCTTAACTCATGTTGAATAACTTCTGGAGTTATGCCAGGCATGTCCTCGTGACTCCATGCGAAGACATCTAAGTTCTCTTTAAGCAATTGGACGAGCTTGGTTCTCATCTCTAGACTTACCGTATTCTCCCTTCTTCACATAATTCTGTAGCTTTCCTTTCCGTGTCAACTCTTTTATTTGCTCCTTGAGGTCCCTGCAATCTTCCGTGTAATGGCCATGGTCCTTATGAAATCGGCAATATTTATTCTTGTCACGAATGTTGGATGATGAATGCAATGGTCTTGGCCACTTGAGATAGTGTTCATCCTTAATCTGCGCTAAAATTTTGTCAATAGGCATAACTAGAGGGGTAAACCTTACCGTTCGAAGGCTTTTATCATCTCTTCTTCTATTCTCGTCACTGGCCCGACGATCTTGACGTTCCCTCTTTTGCCCTCTTCGTTCATTGTCTTTCCTTCCTATACTTCTAGGCCTCTTTGCATCCCCTGTGGCTGCTAGTACATCTTCGGTGTTCATGTACTTCTGCGCTTTTAAGAGCAACTCTGCCATCGTCCTTAGAGGATTCTTCGCAAGTGAAGCTACAAGCTCTCTGGATCTCAATTCCACCTTGAAAGTCGTCAACTGTACTTTGTCGTCTGCCTCATCTACCTCTAGAGTCTCCCGAGTGAAGCGTTTCACGTACGACCTTAATGTTTCCTTCTCTTCCTGTCTAATGGTGAGTAAGTAATCTACCGGCCTCTTCGGATGCTGCCCCCCAATAAAATGATGCAGGAAGGCACTGCTTAGCTGTTCAAAATTATCAATAAACGATGTTGGTAACTTGGCGAACCATTCTCTAGCTGCTCCTTTGAGAGTAGTGGGGAAGGAACGACATAGTATCTCATCGGGGGGCTGCTGAAGACCCAGGGTCATTTTGAATGTGTTGAGATGATCCTAAAGGTCCTTTAATCTGTCGAACTACTCGAGCTGAGGTAGACGAAATTTAGACGGCACTAGATGTTCAAGGGCTGCTGTAGTGAACGGCGAATCGGTGGCCCTTATCATTCTATCCACGCTCCGGTCTGTTTTCTCCTTGATGGCATTCCTTAGCTCGTCGATCTCTTTCCTCATCTCTTGAAGAAGATCTGAATTTTGCTCGTCCGGAGTAAATGTTCTTTGAGTGTTAGTTCTTCTATGGTTGTCCCCCTCATCCTCCGGGTGGCCCCTGGATCGACTTTCCTCCTGTTGAACCTGTTGAAGCCGTATCCTCATTTCCTGATTTTGTTTGGTAAGCTCCTCGACAGTGGCCGCAAGAGCTTGGATTTGCTGTGCCAAGGCTGCGGGATCTTGATTGGATTCCATCTGAATGTTGAAGGTGATTGAAAACCACTTCTCTAAATATGAATACAAAAAATGTCTCCCCACAGACGGCGCCAAACTGATGAAGTAAAAGTTCATCAATTAAGAATAAATGAGTTTAGACGAAACCAGACCTCCTCTTCTCCCCTGTGTGGTGCTTGCCAAAACACCTTCGACGCTCAAGTCAGTTTTTAAGAAGACTTTTTAAGAAAATGGTAAAGAATAAGTATGTTGTTGTGTTTTCCTTACCCCCTGACTTGTGTTTATGGGGGCTTTATATATGCTTCTCTTGCCCCTAGCCGTTATGGTAGTTATTGCGACTTTAATGCTTCTCTTAGTAACGCTTCCTGCTAAATGATAGGGTTTTAATTCGTCTCCAACGGATTATACAGCCGGTTTTGCCAGTCTAGGGCATTGTTGGCAATATTGAATGATCTTGTTGTCTTTGTGTGCCATTGCCTACCCTTTTCCTCGTCTGTATTGGTTTCCTCATCGGCTCTGCTTTCCTCGTCAGTGTTTTATCTCGTCGCTCCCATCATTGTTCATAAGTCATTGTTAAGAAAATTTTAGCTTCACAGTTATGACAATGATTTTTAAGGGCATCTTTATAAGTATGTGTTTCCACATTCTTGCCATGACAAATATTTTACATGGTTTTTCATTCTTTGGTCACTTGCATCATGACTGCCAACACTACAATTATTGATTCAAAAATGTTACATTTGTTAGGATATGTGCCCTTAAATCCTATTGTATGATGTTATGTATGACATTATGTATGACTTAATATTGTGTTTAATAAATTTGTTTATTTTTTATCTAAAGTAATGGTAACATGAATAGTTGGACATTATCATATAGTCCATGAGATGCATAGTATGTGATTTATGTGATTTAATCACAGAAGATATAAATCACAAGTTCTATGTAAACTCAAAATTTATAGTTCGTAGTCGGTGATGAAATTGGGCATTTTATCTGCGAAGACTATAACGTATCAACTAAGACGATTTGTCTTGATCATGAAAGTGGTGACTTCTAATTGATATGTTGATATATTTTAAGAGTTAAAACATATTGAACTGGACCATGTGAAATTTATTATTCTCCTAACGACTGTCAAATGAATAATAAATCTCATAATTTTTATTTGCATGAACTCTTAATCCTGAGAGAATAATGGACTTGATCATAAGGTGTAGGTTACTTTGATATATCAGGAGTGAGATCTAATGTAACGGTCAAAACCTCAGTATGTTGGGCAGCCACATTTAGTGTTGATGGAACATATATTCTCAAGATGGAATTCATAGTCTCTTAATGGAGATACAAAATATTCACTTGAGATAAGTTTAATGGGGTTGGTTATTCAGAGAGTTAAGTCTAACCACTTTGGTAAGAAATTACTAAAGTATATATTTATGAAATTGGATTTCATAAATATATGATGAATAATTTTAAAGGATTAAACCGAGTACTCAAGGATAAGATGTAGCAATTTACAAAGTGGCAGTCTACGTTCATGACTTTGTATTACTACGAATATTTTATGAAGGGGTTGTGTGTAAAATAAAGTCTTGGGATATAATTTATTAATAAGACCTAGAGTGCAATTATATTTATATAGTGGTATAAAATATAATTAATGATAACTATGGACTTGTCATAAGTTGACGGAAAAGCCCAAGGCCCATTGGAGCTAGTGTCTTATTGGTCCCTTTTGGTCCCACTCCAAGCCACACACTAAAGCCCAATTGGAAAGGCCCAATAGGCCGGCCTAATTAAATAATCAGTTAGTTATAAAGGGAGAAATATACAGAATTTTTTAAGAGATTTTTAAAAAAAAAAAAAGAATTGTAGAGAAAAAGAGAGTGTGAGACACACTTTCATTCTCCCTTTGGAAACTGATTGAGAGACCACACATCTTGGGCGTAAAGTGGAATTGGAGTGAAGATTAAAAGTGTTCCTAAATGCTTCTAATCTTTGTTTTGAATTTCTCCACACCAAGGTACGCTATCTTGTTCTTAAATTCTGAAATTTACAGAGTGCATGTTGTCAATCATGAATGAAATAGATCATTGATTGTTGCTTCCGCTGTGTGTTTTGTATGAGATACAAAACCAGATTTTATCCAACAACATTCTGTTTTCGAATGTATATATCCTCACCCTTATCTTATATGTCTTGGTTTTAAAGCATTTAAAAATAATAAAAATAGTAAAACAATTCACGATAATATAATAAGCTCACAACCAATGGTATGAATTTTCACATATTATTTTAGTGCATTCAAATGAATAATCACATATATAATATATCATGCCGTAAATTAATTTATAATATTAAGAATAATATTTCTGTTATATGACTTGGTCTTAAAACGTTTTGCTTCGTTGTGAGAGACTATTCAATATATATGATAGTATGTATATGTTTAACTAACTTATTTTTTGCCAATTTATTTTACTATTCAGCTCATTTTTGCTATTATTCATGGGTCTTATTGCATTTTCTGATACTATTCATGAACTCCACTGTACTGTTTTAACTAACATTTACCTTTATCTACAATAATTTCAACAAAAAACTTTCAGTTTTAACAAAATAAGCAAATTTCAAACAGACCATTTATTTTAATTGTGCAACAAGTTAACTAGTACTTGTCCCCTTAAAAAAAAAAAAAAAAAGTTAACAAGTTCCTTATTAACGGTAAGTTCAAAGGCCTCTAACAGACTTTGCAAGGAAACTCCTTTTTTGCCCATAAAATATTCTAATATAAAAAATATGCCAATTCTATACACACATTCCTCACCCATCAATTTTACAATTTTTGTGTATATATACACAACTGACACAAGGCTTCTGGATAAACCTCTCAAGATTGGTAAGACTCTTTTATGTAGAAAAAATACATTTGAGATATAATAAAAAAATTAATCACAACATAATGAGTTTATAACAAAAATGAAGAAATGCAGTACAATATTCTATAATAAAGTTTATAACAACAAAATAATGAACAAATTTATTTATTTTTATTAAAATTCGCCAACAAACCCCACTTATTTGATAAATATGCAAGAATCAAATATCATTATGGTTTATGACATCTTGAGAATTAGATAGAAATTTCAAAATGAAAAAAGTAATTGTTCATACATAGCAACGAAGGACATAAACTTTTTAAGTTAGCACGTTTCAGCCCCATGCCTGATCCCGTTCCATGAATATTCAAGAGAGTTAATCCAAACTTTTAATGAAAGTGGCCCCACTTCCTCACACATAGGTGAAATTTGTCAAAGTGCTCCTTTCATTCTAATACCCCGCACATTTAAAGCATGTTTTATAAATATTTTATTTTGACACATTAAAAAGACTACTTTATTATTTTAGCACATCATTTTACAATACACTTTGCATCACAAGTTCTATTCTTCAATTTTATATATTAAAATAATATATACAACACATTAAAAAAACTAACAATATATAAAAATACAAAATATAAACCCTGCCACGCCCACCGCCCCACATCCCACCTCACCAATCACCATCGTCCATCACCCCACAACCCACCATCAAAGACACCAAAATCACCACATCGAACACTACATAAACACCCAAAATCAAACCCACAACATCAGAAGAGCACAACTCTAAACAAAAACCATTGCCCACAACCCATCATCAAAGACACCAAAACCACCACATCAAACACCACATAAACACCCAAAATCAAACCCACCACATTAGAACACCACAACTTAGAACAAAAACCATTGCCTCAATGGTGAAGGCGATGCCAAGATTGAATCAGTGAGGCGATACCGAAATACAAACTCAATAAGTTGAGATGCCAGATGAAACAGTAATGCTTTGCTCTGAGATGAACTAAACCGAACCAAGTAGCTTTGGTGTATGAGAGAGAGAGAGAGAGAGAGAACAGGAAAAAAAAAATAGTGAATGAGATTTTATAGATTAGTGATGATGGAAATTGTGAAATAGTAGAGAGGAAATTGGTGGTGACTCATGAATGGGAAGAGAAGAGAGCAACAGGGAAGAGGGGAGAACAAAAGAGTCTCTGAGAGTGGAGAGGGTGAAATAGTAAACGTGTAACTCAACGAGGATAAGAAGATATTTTTTATTTGAGATGAGAGAAAAATATGAATAAAAAATAATAAAAACCAATGGCATTTCCTTACGTACCATTATAAAGATGAGATTCTACTATAGCAAATGTCAAAACTTTTTACCTTGTGATAGTTTGTTTTTGGTGTTTGGTTTGCCAAATGCCAAATATTTGACATTTGGCACACCTAACGGGAATGCTCAGCTACAAATTTCATTCATTAAGAGTTGTGTAAACACTCAACCCCTCAAATCCCAATATTTGTAGAATAAATGCATAACACCATATGCATAGTGGATATATATTCTAGGTAGAGGCTCAAGTTGGAACATAGTGGATGTATATTGTGGAAGACATGGTTCTTATTGCAAAGTTTCATTTGTTGAAATTTTTGTTGGGCCAGTAGAGACGCGCTAATAGGGCTGCCCGTGTTCTGTGTAGTTGGACTGTTAGGTCGTTTTTGGGTTGGGTTGTTTTCCTCTCCCTCTCTAGCTGTCTTCTGTTCAGAGGGAGGAAGGAGCCCAGCCTTTGAACTTCATGAATTTTCTGGTCTCTCTAGTTTCTAATAAAAGTTTCATTTTCAGCCATAAAAGAAAAGTACAACTTTAATTCTATTTATAAAGTTTTTCATAACTTCACAAAAATTACACAAATGAGATAAGAAATTCATCATTAACACTATTTTTCTTGTGCATCATTCATAACTTATAATCTAAATAATATGAATAATTGTGAAGAACTTTGTTTATCTAGAATTATTGACAATTTCCAATTGCACCCGCAATACAATAGAATGCTTTTACAAATCTGAAGAGTAATTTTAGATACTCCTGGAAAATGGAGGCGTCATATGGAGGCGACATAGTGCTCCCTCCTTATTTATGATGGATGCTACTAATTAAATTCATGATAAGATCTACCATAAATGAAGGAGGAAAAAGTACCAACCTCACCACAGTTAGAGAGTATCCAACAATTTTCCATATCAAAGACATCTCTATTGTTTTAAAATGATATCCACAAACTCCGTAGAAAGTAGTGAAAAGAAGCATTAGTGCACAAACAATTGGTGATCTTGTTGACCTATTCATTTGCCTCATAGTTGTCCCTCGTCCTAATGAGTAAAACTTATTAAAAGCTAATAAAGGGCGGAGGGGGTCAAAAGTTAAGGACTATCATGGACCTGTTTCTTTGGATGGACAATGTAGTCATTATCCAATCAGTCGTCGTGGTTGTGCTAATAGGATTAGATGGGTTATGCTATCAGGATTAGATGGGTTTCTGACTTTCGACAATAAACGAAAGGGGGGGGTGTGGTGGTGGTGAGAGAACAAATGTGTTTTCCACCAAACTGAGGATGTATAAGATTATTGATGGTAATCACTAGTACCAAACTACCAATATCAGAAAGTCCAGAAACTCCCAAGTTGAACCACAAATAAAGCAAAGAAAATCATCCTCTTAAGTGTACAAAAAGAATGCACGTTCCCAAAAAATGAGTTACCGCACAATACTTAGATAGTTAAGCAACTAGGACCATGAACCCATCCTTGACTGCACCTAAATGAGTTTACTACTTCAACAAAGCTAAACCAAGAAAAGCAACGTCCTTTGCGAGTTACCTTCTTTTACTTTTTTCATCATCGTCCTTCAATGATCAGGAACAAAATGGAATTTGTGGACAATATATGCAAAAGATCTATAGCTGGCACAATTTTACTTCTTCTTCATAAGATACCCCAATGTTAAGCCAATCAATCCAACCAAGAAGACAATCATGAAGGAGACACCAGAGCCACCACGATTTTTATGGCCTTCACGCCTCAGCAGTTCCTACACATTGTGATTTTTGTGAGATAGAAGTTAAAAGTAGTACATGATACAAGGCAACTGCAAATATCAATAGCACAGCCACATTTCTGCAAGAAACTTCACAAAATTTTATCTGTTTTATTATTATTTTTCAAAAAAAAAAAGGATTTTTCAATATATATAAAGGCCTGAAATACATGCAGAAAAGCATTCCCAGAGCTATAGTGGAGCACAAATAATGCCTACCATTCATGTGAAAGAGTAAGTAATAAATATCACTCCCAGAAATTTAAATAATTTTTCTTTCCCCTTGCCTCCTGCCCCCCAAAAAAAAATCCTCAAAAAAAAAGAGCACATTTGATACATCTTTTATTGGTTAGCCTACCAAAAAATTGGGTTAATAAGGTCAATGCATACAAATGATTGTGTCCCATGTCTAGTCTTAATATGTTCATATCAGAACACCAGTCAAATGTTGGGACCGACATATCATGGAATCTAATGTTCCCTAGAGATGCTCAAAAGGGGCAATGGATGGTATCATAAGCATCATTGCAGACCATTCTCTTACGCAAATGAATGTATTAACTACACTTTTCACCAGTACAAACTTCCCTGATCCACTATAAGTAATGAACCATTCTACCCTCATCATGAAGAAAGCCAAGTTCATTTAGTAGTCTTAATAACAAGACCTATTACTTTTCACCCATGTCCTAAAACAGAGTGTCTAATAATTCAACTCATGATTGGTTTTTCAATATAAATAAACACAGCTAAATTGAAGACATTATGTCATAAGTATATTTTTACTTCTTCTTTTTTCTCTTTTGCTGGTAAAAGTCACTAATATAGCACTGGATAGACAATGACTCGAACAGATTTCAAAGGGTAGTTTGACATGGACAACAAATAAAAACCAATCCTTTTCAAACTGTTTTTATACATACAAATATTATACAAAAGATATCAACCAAGATCAAGCACTTGCAAATTCTGCATAACTTGATAACCGTAGAACTTAAGAATGACAAGATTTATTTTCTTTATCATGCAAAACCACAACCCACCCCCCACCACCCCCACCCCCCAAAAAAAAAAAATAGTAGTTGAAGTTTTTTTAAGATGAAGTTGCAGTAATCTCACCAGTTCCTGACGAAGCCTGCTATTTTGTTGAATTGCATTATTCTTTTCGTCAGTCAGTTTTGAAATTAGGTATCTTGCCTGCAAAAATTTCCAGTATCATCAAGCATAAGTAACCTCCCAATTTTTTTTTTTTTTTTAAATTTCAGATAACAACTCAGCATGTAGAAAGCCTAGGAAGATGAATTTTACACATAAAACATACACAATGAATATCCAACTCTAGCAGAGCCGCAAACCTTGCATGCTACGTCGCACTCTATCATGGTTGTTACAATTATATTTAGCAAACACAACAAAAACAATGATAGAAAAACAAATCCATGTTACTTAATTCACCTCTGAACCATGTATATTGCCACATGTGGAAGGAAATGAAGCTATTCAGAAGAAGGGAAGAAATAGGTCTCATCAAAAAGAAAAATGGCGGGTTGGAGATCGCAAATATGCAAAGCTTTTTTATATAAAATTTATTGCTTTCCAAAATTTTCAGCAGGTTGTCTCTGTCTGTTCCACCCAGATCCATTATCTATGCAAGATGGTCAGTAGGTAAGAATAAATCCTCCATATTCTAGAAGCTGAACGATTTATTTATTTTGTATTTTTTTTATTAAAAAAATTTTACATTAAAAAAAGCCCTTCCAGACACACCAATAGTAGGAAGAACCCAATTGTTATTTGTGAAAAAAAAAAAAATTCAGCCCCCTGATGAATGAAATTACTGGCTCTATTAATATGTGGAATAATAATGCAGCTTTGATGGGAGGCACCTAGATGATCTCTCTTAATTTTTTTTGATAATTAATAAAAAAAAATCCATAAATGTAAATAAAATCAGAGGGCTTCACCCTAGTTCATAGGAAATATACAATAAATAAGAATTATTACTAACTCTCAAAGGAGTAAACACTACAAATAAAAGATAAAATCTGTGATAAACCTTCTCATCAAATTTTGACTAGCTAGAAAGATCAGGTGAGGCTAAAATGAAAGCAAGTGGGAAATCTCCCAAACAAAGGACATACTTTTTTTTTTTTTTGGGAGCCATTAATGTCAAAGTGAACTTCATGAAACTAAACTATCTTATTTAAATCACCACAATTATCAACTAACGTTATATCTATGCATATGTTTGTTTTGTTCTTGTGTAAGGATAAATTTACACATATGGACAACCATTATAAGCATAAGCTACAATGATAGATCCTCCCTATAAGAGAACTGAAAAGTTACACTGTTAACCCCCCCAAAGGTTTAATAAATTATCCTAAAGCAGCTGTATCAAATCATTTGCTATACAAGCATGAATAAATAGCACATAAATAAGTATAAAGCATTCACACTATTCAACTACATCTCAAGTTAATGCAGACAATAGAACATAACCTTATATAGTACTATTATTTTTTGACAGCTATTAAAGCACATCATGTTTATTTCATGGAAAGAGATGGAATATTTAGATTGGCATAATAGTTAGTTTCACAAAACGAGTACATCGTCATATGACAAACAATTTCAAACTCCCAAAAAATGTAACTCGGAAAGAGTTGGAAGAAAAAAGTGACATGTTTGCCTCAGTTTTTTCTTCTCAATGACTGCAGATTACTGAACTTGGGAACTTTGAGAAAAATCAGATACTATTTCCTCCAACTTCCAACACCAGAATCTTGTTTTCAAAATTAATAACCAACAGAAAAATTGAACATGGAAGAGAAGAAATTATGAATATTCAAGTAATGCACAATTACAGATAATAATCAAGACCCAAACAAAGTGTCTTGCATAAGGAATTATGCATTTCTCTTGTTGGACAGGAAGGATCGCAGCAATTGTCAGCATTGAAAAAGATTATGGAAACCAATGCAATCTTTTTTCCGAAGTGTCTTCATTGTAGAAGAAAGTGTTGGCAGTGCTACCACATTTTATGAATTTACAGCAATCAATACCTCTGTAAATTTTAGGCCAACAATGATACGTAGTAGACATTGTTTAGTCTTAAACTCAGCTAATAATTCAGCATGGAATACAGCTATTACAACTGCAAATAGCTCTTGTTTGGGTGGACAATAATTGAAGGGGAGAAAAAAAATCTAGAATACAGTAGAACGGATATCTGACCTTCATATCAAACATTATGACCTTTACAAACAATAAAAACCCAGAAAACTATCTAAGATCCAAGTAACACAAACAAGAGCACCTAGACAGACACTCAGGGAGAAGATTTCTTTTTCCAATGGTTACCTCTGCAGATTTGTCTTGAGGCTCAAAGGCTTTTGTAGACTGTAACAATCAATACATGGCAAAACAATTAGCATTCCCATGTATATAAAGAATAGAGCCTTAAAAACTAATAGACCAATACATTAAAAACTACTTATTTACTCACAGTAGCGAAGTCAGCATTTCCATTCTCAGAAACAGAACCCCTTGGTGAGGACCCTTCTTCCGACCCTTCTGGTACCGGAGAAGGTGGTTGAGGTGGAGATACATATAACACTCTCAATTTGCACTCCTCAACCATATGTCCAGCCTCCTTATTAAACTGAAAATTTAAAATTTAAAATTTAAGAAAACCCACTAGCTTAAATTATAAAATTCAACCTAAACCTCCTAAACTCATAAAGATACATCACAATGCACTAGATCTTTACCATTTCTGGGGTAATCTCCTTCATGGTCACACCATCGTTTACTTTTACACTCTGAAGAAGAAACTTGTCCTTACATTGCATGTCAAGAGGAGCCTCTTTCTGTGCTTGCATGGTAACTAAATCAACACCAAACATTTTACAAAATCATTAAAAAAAAAACAAATCGAATTTCAAACACATACAAATCAAAATGATCAGTATAGGCACCTATAACATCACATGTGGACCGTGGCAAAACGATTCCAGTGTTCGGACGAACACAATACTTCTTTGGATTCGTCGTTTTCACCTGAGACCATAATCAATTCGTCACGAGAAAAATCAATATCCAAATCCACATTTCTAGTTTGAGATTTGATTGTCATAAGCCTCGACAAGAAACAAAAATTCAGCTAATTCAGCTCAACTAAGTCAAAAAATAGCACTTGTTAAGCTTAATTAAATGGAAATTACAAATCACACTATTATCCTACATTTTCTCAGCAACCAAACAGAACATAGAGCATCATACAACTAAACAACAATAATTGATACAGCGAGGAAAGCAGAAATTGAAAAGATTTACCTTGAAAGCAACATAATTATCTGTCTTATTTGACAATTGAAGCGAACACGAGATCTGCTTCCTCAATTCAACTAATTTAAAAAAAAAAAAAAAAAAAAAAAAAAAAAGGAAAAAGACAAAACAGAAAACAACAAAAACAATCAAAACAGAAACAAATAAAACAGCGAAAAGAAACCCTAGACATCATCAAAAAACAAAAACAAAAACCAAAACAAAAATTAAAAAACAAAAAACAGATCCGTAAGAGAGAGAGATAGCGAAAAGACACACTCACAGGGGAACTTGAGTTCGATAGGTTCGATGCTGAGGAGCTCTCCTGTGCTCATTTTGATGAAATGTGAAAACAAAATTTACAATCGAATAAGAAAAAAAATAATAAAAAGTTAGTTTTTTTGGGAAAAGCAGAAACGAAGGGCGAATGGAGAGAGAGAGAGAGAGAAGAGAGAGAGTATCTGTGGAGAGGAAGGGATCTGAAGGAAAGGAAGTGAATCTCTGTTGTTGTTTTTGTTTTTTGAAAAAGTGTTTTGTGAAAACAATAAGTTCGGCGGAGAGATCGAGAGGAGTTGCACAAATAATGACGGTCTTGCTTTTTGCTTTCTTTCTTTTTTTATTTTTGTTTTGTGGAATTGAAAAAAAAA
Source organism: Castanopsis chinensis (assembly GCA_032878915.1). Taxonomy (NCBI): domain Eukaryota; kingdom Viridiplantae; phylum Streptophyta; class Magnoliopsida; order Fagales; family Fagaceae; genus Castanopsis; species Castanopsis chinensis. Next base: position 3,542,813 of record JAVQMG010000115.1, on the reverse strand, counting down.
AAAAAAAATTGCCTTTTTCTGTTTCGATGCTTCTCTGCTTTTATTTTGAGAGAGAGTGTGTAACTGTGTATGGGGTGTCCGTGGAAGAAACAATGGAAGAAATTGCAAGTATGATTTTTTTTTTTTTAATTTTTATCCATTAAAAAAAACCTACCTCACTGCCTTATTTTGGCATTTGCTATTTTCTCTATTTTGTTTTTTTTATTTTCCTTTTTCTCTGTTTCAAACTTCAGTTCCATTTGGTGGGGTTTGAACTTTAAGTCGGTGGGTTCAAGGTTGACCTGTAAAAGAAAAATTCATTTGAACTTTAAAAAAAAAAAAATTATAGGGAAAATTCACTTGGACTAATAAGTGGGATCAATTTTAAAATTTCTTGTTCTACCCTAATCTATTTTATTATCACTCATACAATTTTTTCTTACATTCAAAAGATGATATGACGAGGAGGAGACACTGATATAGACTGATTTTGTTACGATCTATAATCAATCTTAAGAAAGGAAACCAACTAAATCCAACAATTTGAATTGGGTTTTATTGGGAGATTATGTATTCATGGGTTTGGATTTTTTTTTAAAAAAATTGTACCTTATTTATTTTAATATTTAAAATACATTGGATTTGAAGTGAATTTTTAGTCTCATCAAAATGCAATTAGGTGGAGGAATGGCAGGGCAAGGCATCTAATGGATGGACCACCTTATGTTTAAGAATAGTAATTGCCCTTTGAATCCATTCTTGTTCTTGCAACAACTTTGTAATGGAATCCTTAAAAATTTATCCATCTATGTTTTAAAAAATCTCCTAGACTTTAATCCGTATAACTTTCTGATGGCACTACACCTCCTTTGTTGTAATTATCTTTGATATGTAGTCTGTTAATTATTATATAAACCCTCTCCTATTTTAATAAGAAATAAAAATATATATATTTTTTAAAAAAGCTCTGACTCGCGGTCGTATCTGAAAACTTAATGATACCGGATAAGAGGATTTGCAAGCAATTGCTAAATTAATGCTATTGTAAGGAAAATAGTCAATTTCTTACTTTGTCTTTAAAAAAAAAGGGTAAGCCATTTTTTTTTTTTTTTTTTTTGAGAAAGAAGTAAAACCATTGTCTAATATTAATCTTATTTCCGGATAAGTAGATAAATAATTTTTTTTTAAATTTGGAATAATGAGATTTCTTCCACCCATAAAAAAATGCAAAAGTTTTTTTTTTTTCCTTATAAAAGGAAATGTACCTAAGTATCATCATCACGCTAGTTGCCCGATGCAGATGGCATTAAACATGCCAACCCATGCCAATCATTACTGCATACTGTCATTTCCAGCAAGAGTTGGGCGCTGCACAATTAGGTACATCCGTCACGTCAAGATTACCCTTAAAACTTCAACAAATGTGTTTACTCTCAAGCTCTATTCGAGTGCCTATATAGAATAGACTATAGAGCATGGAATTTAGCATCTTACTTATTATCTAAACAAAGAAAAAATAGAATTGAGCATCAATTATCCAAAAGAGAAGTCACTTCACTCAAATCTCCCACCAACTTCATTTTTATTCGGCACAACTTGTTTCGAGCAAAAAAGAAAGGAAGATAGGGAGAGATATGGAGGGGCCACAGTAGAAAATCAATGGACCCAAAAATGGACTCGTATGGTTTCACAGAAATGTGATGATAAATTCATAATTACAAAGTTCACAAGAACTTGAATTATAACACAGTCCTTGTCTTTTTGTCTTCTGTTGAGAACTAAGTGTAGAATGATTCCCAATACTGAGAAGTGAGAATCTGAAATACTGCAATTACCAGCCCCTATAATCGAAATCAGGGCTGCTTAAATGATATTGTCTTGCTCATAGAACCGCTTTATTTGCCTTTTTAATTGGCTATTTCTTAATATTAAAAAAAAAAAAAAAAAAGAGCAAATAAACAAAATAGTTAGCTTTGTAATCATATGGATTCATGGTTTTCTTTAGAGCGCTTGCAAATGCCAAATGTAAGCATATTTTAGTATTAAGGCCCAATTTCCCCCAGCAGCTGGTCTTACAAATGCTGACTATTGCAAAAAAGTTTACAATTGTGCTACAGTACGATTCTAAGTGTGCGTTTGGGTAGCACGTTTTGCGCTTCCCAAACGCACGTTTTGCGTTTAAGTGTTTTTCTTTTTTCTTTTTTAACCGAAAAGTTTGACTTTTTTTCGTAAACAGTGCATACCATGCACTGTTTATGAACCCACAAATTTCATTTTTTAATAACTTTTTTATTAAAAATAGGTCTCACGATACTATTTACACATTAAAAAAATTATTTTGCTACAGTGTTTTTCAGTTTTTAGTTTCAGTTTTCAGCCCAATCCAAACTAGGGGTGTGCAAAAAACCGACGAACCGAAAAAACTGACTGAAACCGACTGAACCGATGCCAAAATTTCGGTTCGGTTTCGGTGCGGTTTGGTTTCGGTTTCATTTTTTAAAAACCGAAATTTTCGGTTTCGGTTTCGGTTTTGGGTGTTGGATTTTTTCACCCCGAAACCGACTGAACCGACCGAAATATATATATATATATATATATATATAGATATATTATGTAATTTTAAACCATGTCTAATCAGTGGCTAAGTGGTATGCCCTTTGTGGTTTGTTTAGCTGATCTCGCGTTCAAGCCTTCGCGCCGACGTGGTTTTACTTTTTAGCTATTTAAGTTTTTAAAACCCTAGAGCTTACAAAGACGAAAATGCCCCTCCTCTATTCTTCATTTCTTCCCTTTTCTTTTCTTCAGCCACCTCCTTCTTCAAATTTTTCTCTCAATTTTTTCTGTCTCCTCCTATCCTACTCGTTCTCGCTTCAGTTGACACACGCACACACACACAGAGCAAAATGGAAGAAGAAGCTCTCTCAAGCTTTCTTTGCTCAAAGTTCAGTCTCTCTGACTCTCTCCCAGTCTTTCTCTCTCTGTCTCTCTCTGCATTTCATCTCTTTGCTTCAGATCGATGAAGACCAATTGTAAGAAATCTCTACTTCTCTTTTCTTTCGTATATTTGAGATTCTCATAATATAATTGGTGGGTTTTTTTTACACTTTAGGTTGTGTTTGTTTTGTTTCGTTTATGCTATGATTTTTTTTTCCCCAAGTGAACGGTGATGATTTGTGTGAAAATTTTTAAGCTTGTGGTTTTTATTGATTCTGAGTGTGATTTTATATGCTTTGATTTTTGCTTTATCGTTTGAATTTGAAAGAGTGTGATTTTGAAAATCTCAAACCCTTTCTTTGGAAAACCGAAAACCGACCGAAACACACCGAAACCAAAATACACCGACACCGATTGATTTCCAGCCATTTCTGTCGGTCTCGGTTGAGAATTTCACAAACCGAAATTTTTGGTTTCGGTTGGCCATACCCATACAAACCGACCGAAACCGAATCGAGCACACCCCTAATCCAAACGGACCCTAAATGTAAAATCGCACTGTAGCTCAATTGTAAAAGCAAGAACATTATTTTATTCTCTCAACTCTCCACTCTCTCAAGTCTTTCTCCCACTGAAGCTCTCTCCTCACATGGTTTGAGCTCTCTTCTCACATGTTTTGAGCTCTCTCTCGCCATCGCTGCCAATGCCAAGCTTCTCTCTTTCTCACCGAATCACCAAGCCTCTCTCTTCACTCTATCACTCTCTCTTCAAACCGAGATTCTCAAGGATTTTTGGGTTTAGGTTAAGATTTTGTTTGCAAAGTCTCAAAACGAAGCTCCCTCAATGTTAGGGGTTTTATGCCCTCTCAGTGATTAATTCGTCTCTCATCGGATTAGTGGAGGAGGTTAGGCTATCCCTGGAGCAAGCTTGGTGTTGTGTAAAAAATCAAATCAAATCAAAATCAAAATCAAAATCAAAGCAATATACTAGGTGGGTTTTGATCAATGTATTCGAGTTTTTGTATTTGTGTTTCTTTTCCCTCTCTACAAGAAAAAGGGGGATTTAGCTTGTGTTTTTGTTTGGGTTTTGATCAAAAAATTGTTGTTGATGTTTGCAAAGGTAGGATTCAACTTCATCATGAGGGGGTTTCAGTCTCTATCATAGGTTTAGCATCTTCATAAAGTTTGCTCAGGTTCAACTTCAATTACTAGTAAGTTTTGCTCTCTATCTATTTCTCTCCCTTCTCTCTTTTCTATTTGTTTCTATACCCCTCTGTAAAACCGTTCTTTGATAAGCTTTTTTTTTTCCCCTCACAAATCATTCAACAACTCCTCCTTGCAAAGGTCAATAGATCTGTAATAGTAATTACTTTATTCCTTTCTATCAAAATCCCAATTTTATTAGATAATCGGTGTTCTTGTTTAGTGATTTTTTCTTCAACGAATTAATATGGTGTATGCAAAGGTTCTATCAATGGTTTTTGTTGTGTTCAACTCTATGGTGTTTATTTGATTTCTATTTGTACATGTTGGCTATGTATGGGATGTGTTTGCAGATATATTATGCTGAGTATATTTTGAGTTATATTTGTTGTTGTATTCTATTAATATTTGGCTATGTTAAGAGCTAGTATTTCTGTAACAAAAAATTACTATAGTATATATAGTCGAAATATATTAATTAGGACCTGTCAACATATATTGTTTTGATTAGGAGTTGTCAAAACAATATAGGCAAATCTTATCTAAGCAAAATTATAGAAAAGAAACTTATTGCTTATAAAGAGTAGATTAAGTGATGGTTTTAGTAAAAAGAAAATAAGACTTGGCAACTAGGTAACAAGTAATTTCCATCATTGTTGAAATTAGAGACTCAAATCTATATCTATATATTACTAACAGTTGAAGCATAGCGTTTAATGCCGTTGCGCTCATGTTGAGCTACGTCAGCGTTCACGTCATTATTTTTTTCTTTCCATTTTCTTATAATTATTTTAATATTTTTTTATTTCATTTTTATACTTTTCCAGCATTTCTTCCTCCCATACCTTTTCGTCTCCCCACTACTTCTCTAACCTTTTTCCTTCCCTCACCTTCTCATCTCCCCACTATCCTCTACATTAATATCATTCTTCATATTTCCCTTCATCTTCCTCTATTTTGTCTCTTCTTATTCACACTTTGTTACTATAAATTTGTCACTATCTATTTCATTCTTTGCATATTTCCCTTTCAAAAAGAAAAGGTTCTCTCTCTCTCTCTCTCTCTCTCTCTCTCTCTCTCTCTCTCTCTCTCTCTCTCTCTCTCTCAATTTTTGGGTGGATTTTTATTTTTTATTTTTTATTTTTCTTGCATCTTTGCTTTAGGTTGATAATTTTTTATATTCTTTAATCTACTTTAGGTTAATGCGATTCAGTTTTGTCTTTTTTTAATAGTTTTTCTTCTCTCTCTCTTTGATAGTTAAATGCTATCATATTGTGTTATAAAGGATTAAATATAAAAATATAATATTATCTTACTACATAACATGATTTGGATAATTTAATTTGATAGTTATTGTAATTTGATAGCGTGATTTTTATAGTACTCAATTTAGATGTTAAATTATGAGACTTTAATCATTTTTGAATATTTTTAATTCCTTTGTGGTGAACAAAGTACTCTTAATAATTGTATTAGAACTACTCTATAATGCCATTTATTCAAAGAAAAGCAAAGGTTGGCTAAACAATAATTATTGGATGAGAGAAAAATTTTATCTTTTGCAATTTTACTTTAATTATTATTATTATTATTATTATTATTATTATTATTATTATTATTATTATTATTATTATTATTATTATTTTATAACAATGCATATATGGAAATTTAATTCTTAGATTTTGCTAAAAATTATTTATTTGATAATATGTTTTGGATGACCGAAATTACAATTTCTACAAAGAAAATAACTTTAATAGATTATAAATAACAAATTGTTTTCCTAATTAGTCCAATTAATCATAGCTAAGTTTTATTTATTTTTTAGTTACTTTTCTCAGCATTTTGGATTGTAGGCAGAAACAATAAGTTTGAGAAAGTTTGTTTAAAACTAAAAGAATAATTTCCAAATTTTATATTCTTTTTAATGATTCACAAAATGTTATAAATAAATTTTATTAAAAAATAAATATTTCCGTTAACTTGCCTTTTGAATTTCTGAGAAAATTGTATTTTTTTCAATTTAGTATGAGAAAAATTATTGAATTTATGATTGTTCCTATATTACATTTGATGAAGCAAGAATTTGTCATTTAAGAACAAAACGAGTTCAAACGAAACCAAACCTTCTCTCCTCCTTCTAGCAGGTATAAAAAATGGTGGGGAAGATTCCTCAATGTGGTCACCGGTATGGTGCCTGCCTAAACGCCTCCAACGCTCAAGTCAATTTTAAGAAGACTTTTAGAAAAAATAACAAAGAATAAGTATGTTATTGTGTTTTTCTTACCCCTGACTCGTGTTTGTAAGGGCTTTATATATGCTTCTCTTGCCCCTAGCCATTGTGGCAGTTATTGCGGCTTTAATGCTTCTCTTGGTAACTCTTCTTGCTAAATGATAGGGTTTTAATACGTCTCCAATAAATTGTATAGCTGGTATTGCTAGTCTGGGGCATTATTGGCAATATTGAATGATCCTGCTGCCTTCGTGTGCCCTTGACTACCCTTTTCCTCGTCTGTATTGGTTTCCTCGTTGGCTCTGCTTTCCTTATCGATGATTTATCTCGTCACTCCCATCAGTTGCCCCCGGATTCTTTGGTCGTCATGATATGTCATGACGACCATGGAAGATGAAAGGTTGACAGGCGACTCTTGGAATTTCATGCCGTATTAAATGCGTAGTGGCAGCGCCATACTGAACGTGGCCACGTGGCGCATTCCGGTTGGTGATATTAATGCCCTCATCATATGACTCTTCGTTTTTCCCGCTGTTTTTTAGTTTTTCTGTATCTTAGTTTTCATCCCTCCTCCTTGTTCTTTACTTTTCAAAAAAGCACTTATTATTTCTAAGCCTCTCCCTTTCCTTGCTAAAGCTTCGCCTTGCAACTCCTTCTTCGAACTAGTGCACTACGTGGTGGTGCTTCTCCTTTTTGCCATTTTCAAGGTAACTGCCTTGTCTTTTTCTGGTTCTGCTTTTTTCCTCTTTCCTTCACAGCTTCTGATTTCATCAATTTTTATTTTTTTTTGAAAAAGGGGTTTTGCCCGTATTGTTCTTTTCTTATAATTCCTAGATTTCCATGGTTAGTAGCTCTGAGGTTAGGATAGTTTGCCCATCAATTTCTTTCTTGTTTGCGCGCTTAGGGGGGTTTTTAGGTGGTTCTCCACACATTGAAGGTTTTGTTTTTTAGGGTAGTTGTTTGAGCGTGGTACTGGCTGACCTGGTGCTTTTACATCGTCTGTCAATTGATTGGTTTAAGAGTCGAGAAAGAATGCAAGGGGCAATGTCTGAGGTTAGATCTAGAGAACTCTAGCCTAGATTGTCGTCTAGCGATGATCTAGCCGGGGGAGATACTGCTGCTTCAACTCTTCGGGAGGTTAGGGCTTTTTATGCCCTTGAGGAGGAGTGCAATCTAGATGCTGAGACGTTAGGGAGATTTAGAGATAGGTTCCAATTCCCAGAGTGAGTGATGCTTTGCCTGCCCGATAGGGATGATCAGACTTGTAACTTCTTCCCAGGGGAGGTATGTTTTTACGAGGCGACCTTCATCTGTGGATTGAGGTTTCCTATTCATTCCTTCCTGATAGAGTTGTTAGACCATTTTGGTATCGTTCCTGAGCAACTTTTGCCTAACTCCTAGAGAATTGTGATTAGTTGTATGGGGATATGGCTAACTGCTGTGGATGGGAATATGCTCAAAGTTGACGAGCTTGTCCACTTATATCATTTAAAAGCGTCTAAGGAGCATGGGTACTATGAACTGGTGCCCTAGGAAAGGAAAACTAGGATCATCAAAGGTTTACCATCGTCTTTCAGGTATTGGAAGTCCAGATTTTTAGGGATGAGTTTAAGACCCCCTCGAGCGAGACTTGGGGTGATCTCCCGAGGTTACATCGTCGGTGGGGAACCCCGACATTAGGTGCGTCAATATCTTTTTCTCATCATTTCAATTCTTTCTAATTCATTATTACTGCAACTGACTCCTTTACTTCTTGTTCCGTGCAGTTAAGAGACGACCAAAACTTAAGAGCAGGTATAGGGAGAGGGTGCAGAAAGCCGTCGAGTACATGCAAACGATTAAGAACTAGGACAACCTTGTGGATCCCAAGACTCTTGCTTTCTATTATCTTGGACCAGAACCCTCTTCCTTCATCCTCCGGAATATCGAAATTGAAGGAAAAAAGAGTAACTGTTAGATTCGTGCGTAATGATTTTTCCTTTTTCTTTTCGTTCTTTATAAACATGTTTTTCTCTTGCAGAGATGATGACGAAGTTTAACAAGGACATGTATGCCAAAATGAGGTCGAAGAAGGGCGAGCCGCTATCCAATTTAGGGAAGAAGACGATGCGGGTTACCGGGAAGGGTGCCCCCGTCTCTCCAGCTGTTCATGCCACTCCCGTCACTTCCGGCGCAGAGGTGACGAGGACAGCTTCTCCCTCGACTTCAATCAAGGAACTCCCTACTCCTGCCTTCAAAAGGCTGCGTTTGTTGGAGAGGGAAAAAGACAAGGTTGTTCCTCGTTCATCCACTATCTGAGATGATGAGAGGCTAGCGGTCGATAAGGCTCACGGGGCCGTATCTGCTGAAGATTTGATGGCCCTCTCTGGAGTGCCTTTTAACAGCGTCGCGAGTCGCCATGTCTAAAAGCTTGTCCAGGTAAGGTACTTAGGTATGGCAACCTTTGGTTCCTTCTTCTTATTTTGCCTACTGACAACTTTGGTTTTTGTTTCAGGTATTAGGAGAAAGTCTCTATATCACCTCAGAGTGTTTAACCCAAGAGGCCAAGGCGGCTTCTCTTGAGTTGAGGGTGGAGGCCTTGGAGGCGGAGAACTCCAACTTGAAAAAGGACCTGATTCAATCCATGGGTGAAGCCACCGACCTGAAAGAGAAGGTGAAGGGTTTAAATGACGATCTTAGGGCTGAGCACCAGCTAACCCTTGAGAAGGACGAGTAACTCGTGGCCTCCAAGGAGAAGTTGAAGACCATCACTGCCAGGTCTGTTGAAGCCTTCCAGACTACGGATGAGTGCAACACGGTCCTGTTCAGCTGGTATTTCAAAGGCTTCAAACTCTTAAGGAGGTACCTAGTCAAGCATCCTTCTGGGTGGACTTGGAGAATCTAGACCTTGAGGAGGTTGACCAGGAGATGGCCGCTGACAAGGCTGCCTAATCTTCATCTGCCCAGCCTGACACCTCAGAAAACGCCCATGTCAATGATGCCCCCGACGATGCTGTCCCTACCGCTAACTATTGAGCTTTGAAAAATTTCTCCTTTTTTTTTAGTTCTAATTTTGTGAGAACTTCTGTTTCAAGAACATCAGTTTGGCCCAGTGTTTATGGGTCCTTAGTTGTAAAAACAGTGGAATCTGTCCGTTGTTTTTGGGCTTTTAATTAAATTTATGGCTATGTACTTACTTGTTTCTGTGATTTGCACTCCTGTTGACTTTTTGATGTGTCAGTAATTTACACTTGTTACTTAGAGATTCGCAGCTCCTTTTAGGTACGATGTTGGTAACTTACATTCGTCGAGATGGAATCTTGTTACTTAGCAATTTTTGAGATTGGTTCTCTTTGGATTCGTAGTAGCTTACACCCGTCGAGGCGGAATCTTGCTACTTAGACATTTTTGAGGTTGGTTCTTTTTGGTTTCGTCAGTAACTTACATCCATCAAGGCGGAATCTTGCTACTTAGCCATTTTTTAGGTTGGTTTTTTTTGGCTTCGTCAGTAACTTACATCCATCAAGGTGGAATCTTGCTACTTAACCATTTTTTAGATTGGTTCTTTTTGGTTTCGTCAGTAACTTACATCCGTCGAGGCAGAATTTTGTTACTTTGTCATTTTTGAGATTGTCTTTTGACTTACAACTGACTAAACCTGTAGACACAGAGATATTAGTTGAACAATTCCTTTAGTAATTTGAGAATGAATACATTTACTTGCTACATCTATTGGTGGTATTTCTTCAAGTGTTCAATGTTCTAGGGTCGTGGGAGTTTCTGCCCATCTAAGGTTTCCAAGTGGTAACTCCCTTGTCTGGAATAGTGAACGACTCGGTAGAGTCCTTCCCATGTGGGGCCAAGCTTCCCTTGGGCAGAATCTCTTGTAGCCGTATTGACTTTGCATAAGATGAGGTCATCTATTTCAAGTCGTTTGAACTTTACCCTCTTATTGTAATATTCTTCCATCTTCTGCTGGTACTTCGTCATTTTGTCGGGGGCTTTGTCTCTTATTTCATCTAGGCAGTCTAGGTTGATTAGGAGTTGATCGTCATTATCTTCTTCTTGGAATGTTTCCCGCCTGGTGCTGGTGACCCCTATCTCGACTGGGATTACAGCTTCAGTGCCATAAGTGAGCCTAAAAGGGGTTTCCCCTGTCGGGGTTCTTGCCGTGGTTCTGTAGGCCCACAAGACATTAGGAAGTTCGTCTGGCCAGGCACCTTTTGCGTCGTCCAGCTTGGCTTTAATGATCTTTAGCAACGTCCGGTTCGTCACTTCCGTCTGACTGTTGGCCTGTGGATGTCCTGGGGATGAGAATTGGTTTTTGATGCCCAAGCCTGAACAGAAGTCCTTGAAGCCTTGGCTGTTAAACTGCCGACCATTATCTGATATAATCATCCTTGGGATCTCGAACCTGCAAACAATATTTTTCCAGACGAAGCTCTAGATTCGTGCTCAGTGATTGTCACTATTACCTCTACTTCAACCCACTTTATAAAGTAATCAATCGCAACTAGTAGAAATTTTACCTAACCTTTACCTAGGGGCAATGGGCCGACGATGTCGATTCCCCATTGCGCAAATGGCCACGGGGATGATACCGTCGTCAATTTCTCTACAAGAAGTCGCTGGATGTTCCCGAACCTTTGACACTTATCACATTTCTTGATGAGTTCAACTGCGTCCACTTGCATGGTTGGCCAGAAATAACCTGTTCGAATGATTTTGCTTACCAGGGATCTGGGTCCGGCATGATCTCCACAAATTCCTTCGTGGACTTCCCTTAGGATGTATTTAGCTTCTTCTTCATCGACACATTTCAAGTAAGGCATAAAGAAGCCTCTCTTGTATAAGGTGTCATTTAGGATTGTAAATCTGGCCACTCTTTTCTTGACCTTCTTAGCTTCCTCAGTGTCTTGAGGGAAGGGGTTCATCCTGCAAAAAAGACATGACAGGAGTAATCCAGTTGTTTGTACTTCGAATCGGGAATGCTGGGACTTCCTCAATACTGGGGTGTTTCTAGATTTCTATTGCCAATCTGCTGCTTGACGACACTTCTTCTAACGATGCTATCTTTGAGACCTCATCTGCTATCATGTTTTGGCTTCAAGGGATCTGCTCAAACTTTTCTTCATCGAACTCCTGAGTCAGACGCCTCATCAATTTGAGGTATTTTTGCATTCTTTCTACTTTTGCTTCGCAGTCTCCCCTTATCTGCTCGGTCACTAGTTTCGAATCACTTTGCACCAGCAGATTCTTGGCTCCAAGAACTTTTCCAAGTCTCAGTCTCATCAATATCCCCTCGTACTCAGCCTCGTTGTTGGTGGCTGGAAACTACAACTGAACTCCGTACTTGAGCACTTCTCCGTTAAAGGTGGTTATGACTACCCCTACTCCTCCCCTTTTTTGGGCTGACGAACCGTCAATCTGTATCGTCCACAGTTCAACATCGCTAGTAGGATCATCCTTGTCTGCAAAAGTAAATTCGGCAACGAAGTCTGCTAGAACCTGTGCCTTAACGGCCGTCCTGGGATGATACTCAATATCAAATTGGCTGAGTTCAATTGCCCACTGGATCATTCTTCTGGCTGCATCAGGTTTGTTCATGGACTTTTTGATAGGCTGGTCTGTCATTACCAGGATAGGATTCGCCTGAAAGTATTTTCTTAGTTTGCAAGAGGCCACTATTAATGCGAACACAATCTTTTCGATCCTCGAGTACTTTAACTCAACTCTTTGGAAGGCTTGACTGACGTAATAAACTAGGAGCTATTTCTTACCTTCTTCTTGAACCAGGATGGCACTCACAGATGTGACTGATATCGCTAGATACAGGTGTAGACTTTCCCCCTCTTTGGTTGGGCTTAAGAGGGGTGGATTACCTAGGTAACGCTTGAGTTCCTGGAATGCTTCCTCACATTCGTCCGTCCATTCGAAAGCCTACTTCAAGGTTTTGAAAAAAGGTTGACATTTATCCGTCGCCCTAAAGATGAACCTGTTCAATGCCACTATTCTTCCTGTCAGTTTCTGAACTCCTTTGACGGTTCTGGGCGATTTCATATTGATTATGGCTTGCATCTTTTCCGGGTTCGCATCTTTTCCGGGTTCACTTCTATTCCTCTCTAGGACACCATGAATCCCAAGAATTTCCCTGAAGCTACACCAAAGACACATTTGCTTGGATTCAGCTTCATCTGGTATTGTCTGAGGGTGGCAAATGTCTCCTTTAAGTCTTCTAGATGAAAAAGCTCTTCCTTACTCTTGACGAGCATATCATCCACGTATACCTCCATATTGCTGCCAATCTGTTTTCTGAACATCTTGTTCACTAGCCTTTGATAAGTGGCTCCTGCATTCTTCAAGCCGAAAGGCATTACCTTATAGTAATAGAGTCCTTGGCTCATGATGAAAGCAGTTTTCTCCTGATCTTCTTCAACCATTTTTATCTGGTTGTATCCGGAGAAAGCGTCCATGAACGTTAGTAGTTTATGTTCGGTTGTGGAGTCCACCAGTTGGTCTATCCTTAGTAGCGGGAAACTATCCTTTGGGCATGTTTTGTTCAAGTCCGTGAAGTCCACGTACATTCTCCACTTCCCATTTACCTTCTTTACTAAGACGACGTTCGCGAGCCAATCAGGATAGTATACTTCTCGGATGAATTCTGCTGCTAATAGCTTAATAACCTCGTCTGTGACTGCCCGATCCCGTTCTGGAGCAAAGATTCTGCGTCTTTGCTGGACGGACTTTCTCTTAGGGTTCACTCTTAACTCATGCTGGATGACCTCCGAGGGTATACCAGGCATGTCTTCGTGACTCCATGCGAAGACATCTAAGTTCTCTTTAAGTAACTGGACGATCTTGGCTCTCATCTCCGGGCTTAGCTTTGTCCCTATCCTCGTCGTTTTGGTTGTCTCTCCTTTAGCTAACTCCACTGTTTCCAGGGCTTTCTCCTTATCTTCTTTCTTTTCTTCTATCATCCATGTATGGTTTTCCCTCACAGCTAAGATGGCCTGGTAGCATTCTCAGGCTAAGACTTGATCTTCTCTCACTTCACCGACCCCATTAACTGTTGGGAATTTTACTTTCAGGCAGTAAGTTGACGTGGCTGCCTTCCATTTATCGAGTGTGGGCCTTTCGATAATGGCATTATAGGTTGAAGGATAGTCCACCACCAGGAAGTCTAGCTGACAAGTCAATTGCCTCGGGTAATTCCCCACTGTTACTATTAACGTCATCATGCCTTTGGAATATACACGGTCTCCACTGAAACTAACGAGTGGGGAGTCAAATGGGCGCAATCTCTTTGGATCTAGCTTCAGCTGCTGAAAAGCGGGAAGGTAGATAATGTCAACAGAATTGCCATTGTCCACGAGGATCCTCTTGGTGTTGAATCCCTCTATCGTTAACATTATGACCAAATGGTCATTGTGTGGTTGTCGTACTCCTCTGGCATCAGCTTCATTGAATGACATATCTTGATCTATCCGTCTTTGCTTTAACGGAGACATCATATGGACACTATTCACCTATCTCTAATATGCCTTCTTGAGGGACCTAAACGACCTTCCAGTGACGAGACCCCCCAAAATCATCGATATCTCCCCGATCACATCCTGCACTGGTTAAGGATGACGATTGTCTTTTCTGGACAAGGATTCTTGTTGGTTTTTATTGCTGTCTCTGGACTTACCATATTCTCCCTTCTTCACATATTTCTGCAACTTTCCTTTCCGCATCAACTCTTCAATTTGCTCCTTAAGGTCCCGACAATCTTCCGTGTAATGGCCATGATCTTTATGAAATCGGCAATATTTATTCTTGTCACGAACGTTGGGTGATGAATGCAATGGTCTTAGCCACTTAAGATAGTGCTCATCCTTAATTTGCACTAAAATTTTGTCAATAAGCACACTAGAGGGGTAAACATTACCGTTCGAGGGCTCTTATCATCTCTTCTTCTATTTCCGTCACTAGCTCGATGATCCTAACGTTCCCTCTTTTGCCCTCTTCATTCGTTGTCCTTCCTTCCTACACTTCCAGGCCTTTCTGTGTCCCTTATGGCTGCTAATGCATCTTCCGCGTTCATATACTTCTGTGCTTTTAAGAGCATCTCTCCCATCGTCCTTGGAGGATTCTTCGCAAGTGAAGTTACAAGCTCTCTAGATCTCAACCCCGCCTTGAACGTCGTTAGCTGTACTTTGTCGTCTGCCTCGTCTACCTCCAGGGTCTCCCGAGTGAAGCATTTCACGTACGACCTCAATGTTTCCTCCTCTCCCTATCTAATGGTGAGTAAGTAATCTACTGGCCTCTTTGGACGTTGCCCCCCAATAAAATGACGCAGGAAGGCGTTACTCAGCTGCTCAAAGTTGTCAATGGACGATGTTGGCAACTTGGCGAACCATTCCCTAGCTGCTCCTTTGAGAGTAGTAGGGAAAGAGCGACATAGTATCTCGTTAGGGGGTTGTTGAAGACCCAACATTGTTTTGAATGTGTTGAGGTGATCTTGAGGGTCTTTCAATCCGTCGAACTGCTCAAGCTGAGGTAAACGAAATTTATAAGGCACTGGATGTTCAAGGTCCTTATCATTCTATCCACACTCTGGTCCGTTTTCTCCTTGATGGCATTTCTTAGCTCGTCCATCTCTTTCCTCATCTCTCGTAGAAGATCAAAATTTTGTTCGTTCGGAGTGAATGGTCTTTGTGTATTAATTTGTCTATGGCTATCCCCCTCATCCTCAGGGTTGCCCCTGGATCAACTATCTTCCTGCTGAACCTGTTGAAGCCGTATCTTCATTTCTTGATTCTGTCTGGTGAGTTCTTCGATGGTGGCCACAAGGGCTTGGATTTACTGAGCCAAGGTTGCGGGGTCTTGATTAGATTCCATCTAGATGTAGAAGTTGGTGGAAACCACTTCCCCAAATATGAAAAGTCGGTCCCCACAAACAGCACCAAACTGATGAAGCAAGAATTCGTCAGTTAAGAACAAAACGAGTTCAGACGGAACCAAACCTTCTTTCCTCATTCTAGCAGGTATAAACAATGGTAGGGAAGATTCCTCAATGTGGTCACCGGTGTGGTGCCTGGAAAAACACCTCTGACGCTCAAGTCAGTTTTAAGAAGACTTTTAGAAAAAATAACAAAGAATAAGAATGTTACTATGTTTTTCTTACCCCCTAACTCGTGTTTGTGGGGGCTTTATATATACTTTTCCTGTCCCGAGCCATTGTGGCAGTTATTGCGGCTTTAATGCTTCTCTTGGTAACGTTTCCTGCTAAATGATAGGGTTTTAATTCATCTCCAACAGATTGTACAGCTGGTATTACTAGTATGGGGCATTATTGGCAATATTGAATGATCCTACTGCCTTTGTATGCCCTTGACTACCCTTTTCCTCATCTGTATTGGTTTCCTCGTTGGCTGTGCTTTTCTCGTCGGTGATTTATCTCGTCACTCCCATCAACATTTATGATTATTTTTATAATAAATAAAAATATAATTACAAAGTACATTACTCTTTATTAAATTAGTTTAAATTGTATAAAAAATTTTTAATAAAACTACCATAAAAATAGTTATCATGCGCAACGCGCAGATTCGCGGCTAGTATAATCTAAAGATAACAAAAGAAGAATAATAGCTGTTTACAGGGCCAGGAGGAACACATGCCCTTATGCCTTTTCTTCAACTTTGACAATTTATTTCTTCTCAAAATAAGCAAGTTCAACCTTAACTAATAAGCACCTTGCTTCTGAAGCTCTTGTACCCACTTCTTAGCCCGTGCATATGACTCTTACGAATCAAAAGAAATACATATTAATGAAAACCCTGAGTAAGAAGAGAACAAAATATTTAAACACAACCACATTACCACACACTCCACCCCCACAAAACCATATACAATCTTCAAAATCTTTCTTTCTTGAACTTCTAAAAACACATTTGCTGCATATGAGTTGTTGAAAATCAAAACGAAAAAAGAAAAAGAAAAAAGCATATTGTTAAGATCTATTTCATTGAGACTTTCGTTTGCTTATTGAGAAAAATTTGCGAAGAACAAATATTTGATCTTTTGATCATATGCAACCAAATCATTAGCAAGACTCATCAGAACAGCACGCATTAATTTTACATGCATATTTCTTATATATATATATATAGAGGCTTGTACATGAATGGAGAAAAAATCATACAGCGTCGGTGATATCGTAGACAATGATGGCAGCAGCAGCACCCCTATAATACATTGGAGCCAAGTTATGGTACCTCTGCACCATTTGATCTTAGAGGTCAATGGCATAATGTCTGTCCAACACTTGTAGGAAATTACATATTTCATTAACGATATGGTGCGACTGAGTTGCTTAAAAACAACCCAACCTCAGCGCATAAAAACCTTGTTTATGATAGTTTATTAAGAAACAAACCAAGCTCATTCCTTTTCTGAGGTTTGTTTGGTAAACATGCCACATTCAAACATTTTTTATTTTTATTTTTTATGAACATATGGCTTGAAGATAAACATCCAGACTTAGGCTTGATATAAGCTCACTTGTGAGGCTTGTGGGTTTGATAGTTTAAAGACCCACAAAAATATCTTAATGTCTGGTCCTAACTTACCAGGTACAGTGATCCTAATTTATTTACCAAATGCATGTGGTCCTTCAGGAAAAGAAAATGATCCTCACTTCTTGTTACCCTTTCTCATTGATAGTGATAAAATTTTCAAGGGCCTTATCAGCATATATGGGATTGGAATTTTTAAGGTTTCTTTTAATACTCTTTTGCCTATGTTGTTTAGATTTTCTGAGAATTGCACATAATACTCCCCCAATAATATTTGGCTTGTAATTAAATTTTAGCTTAGATAAGAATTTCTCTTCATGGCTATGTTAAGGGCTACTAATTGACTTCACACGCTAACTATTTTAAGTTCCCTATTTAAAAGTGATGGATACACAAGATGACATATCACTATATGCTAATTTCTTACAAGGGGATTCCAATTTTGTGGCACCATTTTTAAATGGGTCTCAAATTACTTCAATGCCCATCCAAGAGTCTTTACCGGAAGTTGAAATCGTCACCTCTAATGGAACAAAACTTGGTGGCAACTTCAGTGTAGATGAGGATAACCTCCTCATCTCTGCTTGGCTTAACATTAGCATGAATGTCATGCATGGTATTGACCAAAGGGCTAAAAAAATTTGGGAGAAAATTTAGCAATACTTTTGCGAAAACAGTACTTACGGAACCACACGTTCTAGTTCCTCCCTATCAAGTCGATGGGGAGCAATTAATAGGGAGTCAAGTAAGTTTGCTGGGTTCATGGCTATAGTTAAAGCCCGAAATCAAAGTGGTGTGACTAACCAAATGAAGGTATAAATTATATTGCAATGATGTCACAATATTAATTTCTAAATAGTTTCAAGACACTAATTATTTTACTTTTTTTTAAAAAAAAAAAATAGTTGGAAGATGCAAAGGCTCTATATAAAGCTTCATCAACCTGCCAAAAAAAAAACTTTTGCATTTAAACATTGTTGGGTTGGGTTGAAGAACCAACCAAAGTGGAGTGTGCCAGAGAAATATCAAAAGGGCTCCCTCAAACTCCAAGTTCAATTTATCAAGTTGGTAGTAATGATGATGGCACAATGGTGGTAGAGAGACCAATCGGTAGAAAAGCTAAAAAGGCCAAGTGAAAGAGAACAAATGGTGATAAGGGTTTTGAGGATTATTTGGCGAAAAAAATTGCAATATATTCAGGAATCACATGAACAAGACAAAGAGGCTCTTCGCATCAAAGCAGATAGGGTTCGAGTGGATGCACAAGGAGCTGAAATTGAAAAGGAAATGCTTCGTTTTGAAACTATTAGGAAGGAGGGAAGAATAATGGCCATGGATACAAGTGGCATGAATGAAAAAGAAAGACTTTATTTTGAAAATCTCAATGATCAAATCCTTGCAAGACAAAAATTAGAGTAAATAGTTGGGTTTGACCAAAGGAGATGATATCTTGTCGTAACCTTATTTTGGTAGTAAATTATTTTAGGGTTGAAGTTCGGCATATGTAGATGATATTTTGTTTCGACCTTATTTTGGTAGTGGCTTATGTTAAGCGTAGGTTTGGAACATGTAGATGAGTTATTGTTCCAACTTGATCAATTGGCAGTAGGTTCTGCCCCTTATGTAATCACATCATTTTTGCTTATATGAAAAACTTATGTGTCACTTATGTAATCTCTGCATGGCTTGATCATTTTTGTTTAAGTCTGTTTTAAGCTATTTAAGTGTGTTTAATTTTTCCGGTAGCTGTTTATGTGGCTGTTTTGGCTGTTTTATGTCTGTTTCAATGACAGAATTTATCAGATCTGTTCTGGGGCTATTTAAGTCTGTTTTAAGCTATTTAAGAGAAGTTTTTTATGAAGTACCTTCCCTGTACTAGACTAATTTCATTACACTTACAATGAAGTAAAATAAAATTAAAGGAAAATTTCTTTTTCATATTTCATTTTAGTCTTGTTATTTTTCTTTTTGTTTGCTTTGAACTGTAAGTTTCCTATGAAACATGGTGACTGGACTTCTAGAAGATGAGTGGAACAATTAATTAGATCTCTTGCACTTGAATCTCAAACAAAGTTTGCACCAAGATCTCCTTTTCATTGGCCTTTCACAAACTTGTTACAATTTCTATCCCTAAATTAGGTTGCAGTAATTTATTCTGCACTACTGTGGAATTTTATTCTTACAATAGTCTCTGTCACATTGTATTTTTTTGTATGCAATGGGTGAATCTGGGTAGGTATGACAATGTGTGAAGTTTATCATACATTGCAAATATTTTGATCATCTCTTGAAGAATGAGAATTCATTTCAAAACTAAAATTTTAAGCTAAATGTCTTGCCTTCTGAAAATGTTATCATGCAGCTAAGAATTTAGGGATTCAAAATCTCAAATTTAGGGACTTCATTAACTAAATTGGTGAGGCAAGCATCCGCCCTAGCAATTAATATTTGTTGTGGCATTGGCATATGGCCAACAACATAATTCTCTCAATAGAAAAATGTGTTATGTAACAAGAAGTACACTGTTGTATGGTTGTGTGGAAAGTCTGGTATATCTTTGGGCAACATTGTAGATTTAGTGGTAGCATTTCTTTCTTCACATCTTTATTTAAAACTTTGCGGAATAAGCTAAGAAAGTAGAACACTCCCAAAATAATGGACAAACAAAATGTGATGGTAACTAAGATTATTAGGACAAGAAATATTACTCTTCAGTCAATTGCAAATCTGGGTCACCTTTAGGAAATATTGCAACTCTAGTGTTCTTTATATATATATATATATATATATATATATATATATATTCCTTTAAACTCTTTGTCATACTGATTATCTTATGTAATACACTCCTTGCTTGTATGATGGACAATATGTAAATAAATTTCATCTTGTAAATGACTGAAGCTTCTAGATGTTTGTGTAAATCAAGGATGCATAATGTTTTTTACTGTCTTAACATTCTTGTAGGCCATATATAGATGAGCCATGAAAGGAAGTATTTGGATGCTCTTTTTGTGATGAATCATACATCAGTATGTAAAGTTTATATAATAAAAAATGTAGGTATTCTATTCCTAAGTCTTAACATCAATCTTTATAAAGACTGTATTGTATATAGGAACATAGACTGTATATTTTATAAGTTGCTATATTGTCAATTTTATGTTCTCTAAACCCTTATTAATTTTTTTCCTGTTCAATAATAGTGATAATTTCCCAACACTATTGTCTTCAAGGTTGTCTCTATTGGTCGCTCTCTTTTTAGCAAATTGCTTTTTAACGACTCAGATGAGGATGAGATAATAAGGCAAGTTCTTAAGGGTTCAACATCACAACGTAAACATCATCTGTATATCGAACGTGATTGTTTTACAGGCCATAAAAAACATTATCTCGACTACTTTGCCGACACACCAGTATATCCTCCTAATTTATTTCAGAGGAGATTTCACATGAGTCGGTCTCTTTTTCTCCGTATTTAATCTAAGGTAGAAACTTATAAACCGTACTTTATCCAAAAAAGAGATAATACCTAAAGACTTGGTTTGTCTTCTCTTCAAAAGATAACAACTACACTTAGGATGCTTGCGTATGGAGTTATAGCTGATTTTATGGATGAGTATGTGCGGATTGGAGAATCCACTAAAATAGAAAGTCTGAAAAAATTTGTTAAAGCGGTGGTTGATATTTTCTCCAAGGAATATTTAATGTCCCCAAACAACGAAGACATGGATTTCCAGGGATGATAGGGAGCATTAAGTGCATGCATTGGAAATGGAAAAGGAAAAATTGTCCTACTACATGGAAAGGTCAGTACTCTGATCACATTTGTGAGCCAACCATTTTTTTGGAAGCAGTGGCATTATTTGATTTTTGGATATAGCATGCAGTTTTTGAGTTACCTAAGTCAAATAATGACATTAATTTATTAGAACAATCTCCTATATTTTTTGAGCTCGAACAAGGACGTGCTCCTACAGTTAATTACTCAATATTGGCCATGAGTATACAATGGGATACTACCTTTGCCGATGGCATATATCCGAAATGGTCTACATTTTTTAAAACAATTCCATCTCTACAAGGAAAAAGAAAGAAAATTATTTGCAAAAGCCTAAGAGGCAAATTGGAAGGATGTAGAGCCTGCATTTGGAGTGCGTCAAGCAAGATTCGCAATTGTGCATGGACCTGCAAGATTTTTCTATAGTGAAACATTCCAAGACATTATGAAAGCGTGCGTAATTCTTCATAATATGATCGTTGAGGATGATTGAGATGTAAATGAAGCGGTGGAATTAGATTATGAACAAATTGATGACAATCCTACTATACAACTGTCACGGCAGCACACAAATGAATTTACGGAGTTCATGGAAACCCATCAATGTATTCAAGACCAAGAAATTCATTCTCAACTCCAATCAGATCTCATTGAGCATTTATGGCAATTATAAGGGGAGTTGTAGGAACTTAAGTGTGTGACTTATGCATGTGGGGTTTTATTGTAATTTGATATATGTACGAGTCTTCTAAAGACAACATTGATAGTTATGTATGTGGATTTTAAAAGTTGGCAGGTTGAGTACATTGATAGTTGGCAGGTTGCATGTATATATATGTGTGTGGATTTTAAAAATTGGTAGGTTGAGTACATTGATATTTGGCAAGTTGCATATATATATATATATATATATATATATATATATGTAGATTTTTTAAGTTAGCAGGTTGTGTGTATATATATATATATATATATATATATGTATGTATGTGGATCTTAAATTTAGCAAGTTTGAGTAAATTGATATTTGACAAATTCTTTTTCCAAAAAAAAAAAAAAAAAATTGGCAAGTTCTATATGTGTGTGTGTGTGTGTGTGTGTGGATCATTAAAGTTGGCAGGTTGAATGCATTTATAAATATGTATGTGGATTTTACATTGATATTTGGCAAGTTTGATGGACAATATATGTATGTGGATTTTTTAAGTTGGCAAGTTTGAGCACATTGATATTTAGCAGTTTCTTTCTAAAACACAATTGGCATGTTGTTGAAAAAAAAATTGTGACCGTTGAAAATGTGGAGTGTGCCTATTGAAAATGTGACCATTGGAATAGTGGTGGAATTTGGAAAAAAATGACTATTGGAAAGAAATAATAAAGAAAGATTAAAAAATAATATTTTAATAAAATGGTAAAATAATAGAGTTTTGATATGTTGGATGTATTGTAAAATGGTATAGTATAATTGATAAAGTAACTTTTTGGATGGTAAAATAAGACAATACTCAATCATTTTCTACAAAAAATGTTAGAATCAATTGTTACATTTTCTTTTCTTGCTCCAACATGATTCAATTCTCTCATTGTATTTTCCTCCAAAAAAAAAAAAATCTCTCATTGTATTGTTGTACACATGGTTCTCCTAACCAATACAAGAAATAAACTATTTTGGGTTTCAATGATCGTGGCTTCTAAAAGTTTGCAATGAATAAAAAATAATTTTTTTTATTGGCTGGAGTACCACATGTCTATTCTCCCAATATATAGAATTATTTCTCGACCCACACACTCTTTCTTGTTCATACTATAGATAAAATTAGTAGAAAAAAGTAACCATCAGAGCCTTATCATAGCTTCCCTCAATCCAAATTTTATAAAAGCACTCATTGAAGTGAAGGCAAACGTTCTCGTTAAATTTTGACTCTATATACTATATGATTATATTTTATTAGAAGAGCTTAGTAAAGTTTGACCTCGTGTCTAGTAGATATATTTGATTTTAAGTTGATTTTCCACTAACTATATAGTGTAATAATGCTCTATCAATTGACTTGGTGTGGCATAGCTTTACACGCCCAACAGTGCTGGACTACCGGTGGCCTTGCTCATTTTCAAGAAGTTTGAAGCTTATCTCTCTTCTTCTTCTATTTTTTTTTTTTTTTTTTTTTTTTTTTTTTTTTTTTTTTGCTGAATAAGGCAGAAGCTTATATTCTCTTACCCAAAAGACGAGTCAACTGAAAATTCTGCGAGTTTGGGTAAACAAATTATACTTGGATGCATTACAAAACTAAAAACTTTAAGTTCTACATATACAACAGGATAAAAAGAGATCATTTAGTTACATTTAGTTACATTTAACAT
The DNA here is from genome assembly GCA_032878915.1 of Castanopsis chinensis. Taxonomy (NCBI): domain Eukaryota; kingdom Viridiplantae; phylum Streptophyta; class Magnoliopsida; order Fagales; family Fagaceae; genus Castanopsis; species Castanopsis chinensis. The sequence goes on along the minus strand of JAVQMG010000115.1, from coordinate 3,519,782 downwards.
TCGATAATAGACAACGTAAAAAGTGTTGTTTAGTTATTTTACATCGACATTGCCATTTTAGCTCCAGCCATTTGCAAGTGCCTATACATGTACTTGCACATGAGACATACCATTTGTTAAATTCTAATTCTGAGTGGTCACACCAATCTTCAATCTAGTCTAGAGAGAATGTGAAGGCAATTTACGTAGTATCATTTTATTAGTTTTGTCATAGTCGAACATCACAAGTTCAATCTCAGCTCTTCTATAAGTTGTGAAAGACCTATCAAGACCTATGAGAAATAAGATTTAGTAAGTCTAACAAAAGATGATCTGATATAGATTGCTAGCAACACAATCCTTATACATCTTTGAGACTCACCATTTTGGTGTCCTCAATGGCAGTTTCCAGTGCCTCAATTTTCTGATGATAGTGAAAAAGAAATAGAGAAAGAATCAACATAATTCTGCTCATGATTTCAATTTTAGATTAATAAATGTGCTAGTATTTGCGTAACTCACTGTCTTTGCATTTCCAAGTGCAGCTTCCAATGCCTGGATTTTTTTTAACTCTTCTCGTCTCTGCATTGAGTTAAATTAAGTCTTAATTCTCAGTTCTCACAACCATAAGTAGAACAGAAGCGAGAGGAGGGGGGAAGCTGCTCCCGTGATAAACGGAAAACAACCTACTGAGTACCACTTTTTACTTGTTACATATGAATCTGCTTGCAATTCATGTCAATTGACATTTTAGATTCTTTTTCGCTTTCTTCATATATTGAAAAGATTGGAAACATCATGACTATCGAATATCACACTTTTTTTTTGTTTTAATAACCAAATGAACTCAACAATTTAATTGAGAGAGGAAAAGACATTGCATTCATGAATCTCAAATAAATTATAAATAACAACCTGCTAGGAAGCAAGATCATTGGAATGCTTAATGGAACAAGACGGGGATTATATGCAATGTATTCTAGCATAGTGAAGTCCATATAAGCCTGATGCAAAATTGAAATCATGTATACCCTAAGAGGAGCCTTTAATAGCTGGTGAAACATAGATTTTTTATCCCTGAAAAAAATATATTATATGTAGTGTGTGTTTCAGAAAATGACCAGGACCAGTTTTTGAAGCCATTAAGCACAATGTGAGATATAGCCATATAGGAAAGTTGTGTTAAGGCCCTGTTAAGCAAGACACTTTTTTATGATCTTTAAGCTATTTTATCAGATATTAGGCATATAATACCTTAAGCTAATTTTAGGGAACTAAGATAGCACAGATAAAAGGATGATAGCTGCCATGATCTAACAAAACTTTGTAATGTAAAAGAGACACCGTAACAAGGTCAAGGAATACAAATGATGCAGTGCAAGTGTTCTTACACCCTTGGGCCTTCATTCAGGCGTTAATTGGTGTGTGTGTTGGGGGGGGTGTTGGGTGGGGCCGCACAAGAGGGGATTGTTGGGGTAAATCTTTGTTTATAATCTTAATATTATTTGAATATAAGGTTGTGCTTACTTGCTCGAAGGGATCTTCTGAAACTTCACCACCAGTTTCTCCAATATCGGATACATCTTCTGCTGAAGAAACTGACTGTAAAAAATAAGTGAAACATTTATTTTAAGCAATTTAAGACGACACGGTAGCTCAAAGTCAAATATCCACCAAGGATAACTCTTTAAGAGGTCTTCCAGAGCACTGAGAGGTTAACCTGAAGCATTTCCACGATCTCTGGATTGTTCCAGGGTCCTTTGTCACTAAACAGACAACCTCCATAGTCAGAACATGTGCAGTTCCCACCCAGAAAAGTTGGCAAGCTACTGCAGAATTGAATAACAGAACTTAGTGAGCCAACATAAGCAAGTTATTTAGAGATATTCATATGCTGAAATATATACAGGCAATCAACCAACCATGTGTACTAATTTTTCAAATTCATATAGGTGAGCGCAGACATTTTACCTTGGATCAATAACTTCACGCAGTTTACTACCATAATCATATCCAAGCACCTGAAACATCACATAGTAAAAGTAAACACTGCAATCTTGAGAAGGAAACCAGAAGCAAAAGACTGCCTCTACCCAAAAAGGAGTTGACAAGAAAAGTTCTTACTTGAATTTTTGACATTGTTCGTGGATCTAGAAAGGTCTTGATTACTTTCCACAGCATCCGAAACCCAGATCCAGCATTGATGATAAAGAGTTTATTTAAAGTCTGTGAGAATATCAATGAGCAAAATTTAGTATGATGTATAATTGCACACAAGCCACCATGTACATTCTCAGGCATCAGTTTGTCTATCCTCCTTAATGAAAATTATCAAATAAAGATTCATATAATTCTTCTCTTTAAGGTCACCCCCTCCTACCCTTTTTTTATTCCATCAAAAAATTATTTAGGCAGATAGAATATTGAAATGAGGGTTTTTCTTTCTTCATTAACTTGTTTAACAATCTTTAAATTACTTCCCTGCTCAATTTTCTTACATTTACTGTACTAATTTTCGAATACGATTGTTTCCTGTCTTTTTCTTTTTTTCAATGTCTCATAGTATAACTGATAAGGTATAATCACAACAGTCAATGATGTTCCCAAATATTCCTAATACTGAATCTCACTATGTCACAAACATAGTCTTATACCATACTTTATTCAAATTTTCTTTAGTAGTATTTACTACTGAATTGAAGCTCATCCCATAAGCCACAAAACGTTGCACATTCATAGCCCTTTCAGTATCACACAAATTCATTGATATAGAGTTGCATTGGACCATTGAGCACGTTTACTCATCCGGCTTCTTTATAGGTCATTCATGAATCAAGGTGTCTTTTTGGGGTCAGCACATAACTCCCCAACTTATTTGTTACAGTGACCATTAGTCGCTAAATGTTGGCTAAATGGCTAGTTCATCACTCCCAATGATCAAGACGGATGAAACAAAATATCAATAACTGACAGCAGAGCAAATGCCAATTGCTGTACAATTAATTTGCATTTAAGGCTTAACAAGTGAATATAATTGTTTTTTAGTTATTGTCTTCTATTAAGTACGTAGTTGCTTAACTACTTGTGCCTAATAGGTAGGGATATCATTGCTTGGTCTCAGCGTTCACAAGCATTGACTTGTCAATAGGTCCCCCACAGAGCATCAATCTAAGACTACGGCATAGCACAAACATTCTTCTCAACTATGCGCCTCAAGCCCAACTTGTTAGGGTAGGCTACATGGTCCATTCCAGAATTTATAGGGTCTACCTTCATAAGCCATGACTTAATTTCATATTTGACTAACAATCTACTAGAACCCTCTTCTTCTTCTTCTTCTTCTTTTAGGAGCTTGGAACTACCCTAAAAATTTAAGACATTGAGCATGACACAGTGAAATTTCATGCACTTACCTCTGGGTAGTAATTGCTATCAATCTTCATAATTTCTGTAAGAAGAAATCTTGCAGGCTTTGAGAAATTGGACATTCCCTAAGCAAAAACAATGTTAAAATAATTTAGCTGCTGCTATGAAATAGTCTTGAATTGATTGATCGCTAACCTATGATCTTGAAGGATATAAACTCAAGTAAAAACTGAGAATATGAGAAGAAATGCTTACAACTCCATTCACATCCAAGATACTTGTGGTGGATGCTATATGTCTCTTAGCTGCAATTGAGCATGCAGGGTATCTCAAATTTAATGATTTCTCTTGTTCTGACACATGATACGTAACAAATCTTTCTATGGTAGTTACTTCCAGTAGGGAATTGAGGTTTACCATCCCAATCCTTTCAATGTATACTGGTCTACCACATCTATCAACCCCATGATATCCATGAGGATAGTAAATCTTTACCTTTGCGTACTCCTCAAACTTAAATTCCTGCATCATTTTCCAGAAACAGAGAAACATGAATCTCAAAATAATAAATTTGCAATGAGAAACAAACTAAACATCACAATTTAAAAACCAAATTCCTAGTATATAAAACTAAGAAGCACGGGTACGTTTCGAGACTCAGGTGCGGGTGCGCGTGCGGGTGCGGGTGCGGGTGCGGGTATAGGACTCGGCAATTTTTGAAAAATGTGGGTGCGGGTGCGGCGGGACTCGGCAATTAAAAAATTATTAAAAATATTTTTATTTATATTTTTTATATATTTGAACTATTAAAATATTTTTAAAAAACATATTATTATGTCTTAATTCACAAAACAAAGAAAGAAGGAGGCAAGAAACACAAAACCAAAACACAAAACCAAAAAGAAAACACTAAAAGAGCAATAAATATTCAAAACAAAATTAAGGAATGACAGATTTAGGGTGTTTGGGCCTCATTCAAAGCATATTTCGGCCATTCAGGTATCATTCAAGGCCGATTTCGGCCTGTTTCGGCCTGTATCGGCCGTTTCGGTCGCCGGCCGATACGGCCTGATACGACTGATACAGCATGTTTCTGCCGGTTCGGCCCGAATCGAAGCCGCGTCGGCACGAATCGAGCTGAGTCGGCGCGAATTCGTGAAAAAAAAAAAAAAAAAAAGTCAGACGCGGCACCGACGCGTGGGCAATCGCGTCAGACGCCGCGACGGACTCAATGCGGCACCCTCCCAGCTGCGTCCGTGCATTCTAGATATAAAATGGTAAAAGTTTGTCTGGATTGCACCTTGGAAATTTTGTCAACCCCAAAATTTTCACGCCAGTTAAGATAATTCAGAAACTCATCCTTTGCTTTTGAAAGATCAAAATCTCTCATTCGTAGAAACCTGAAATCATAGGAAATCGTCATCATATGGTACAATTACCAATCCTAATTTGCAGATTGAAACATAAGTCTCATACACTATTCTTTAACAACGCCGCTGGCATGAAAAGCTCCTTTAACATGGGAAAATATGTATCTACTATCTAGTATCTAGTAAGAATGTCACAATGAAAATCAAAATTACCGTAGAAGTGTATGATAATCATTGGGCTTTTCCAGGAACTGACCATCAACAAAAAGCGATTTACGGAAAGCCTCAACAAGTTTCTCATCGTTTGGATCATGAACTCCTTCGAGTACCATTTGCAAGCTTTTAGTCTTTCTAATTTTCTTCAATGAGCCCCGAAACTTCAGTGGTTTAGAAATCATTGACATGAAGCCAGAATTTGCAGGCTTTTGATTTTCTTGAGGAGGGAGATGCCAATGGTTTTCAATAGGTGGATGGATAGTTTTAGTCCCGCCAGTGGTTAACTGGGATTTGTTTAAACTCGATGGTTCCTCACCATCTCTATCACCTCTGGATATAATTATCTCCCTAGATCTTTCCCTTGGTGTATTCATATAGGAACAACAAATGTGTCACCAGAAGAATACTAAATATGTCTTTTATGGAATGCGAGGCTATGATTTTCACTTAGTTGAAGTTATAGCATACAAAACAATTGGAGGGGAAGCTAAGAAATAGCAAAAACTCACAAATCATTTCAATATCATAAAAATGGAAGATACTTGGAAACTCAAACAATTTTCCAGGTAGATATGAGGATGGGAAAAAGAGATTTTTTTCGAGGATTGAAAATACATTGGAGCATGAAAACTGACAAAACTCAAGATTTCATGAACTTAGTTAAATCTCATTGTTCAAATGGGGTAAACCTCATGCAATTTAAATACTAAATGGGAAGAAATCAGCAACAAATGTTAGAAAGATAGAAGAAGGTAACAAAGAAAATCCTCAGAGAAACAATGAGAATTGTTGGGGAATTGACCCTTTAGCTACAAAGACAATTAAAACCCAGTTGAGAATTCGAGAAAATAGTGCCAACGTCGAAGTAAAGTGTGCACGTGTCGATGGAAATAACCGAAGAAAACGACGGTATTGTAAGCGAAAAAGCTCTGGAATAGTACAGAGCACGAGGAGAGGACAGAATATTGGAACAGTGCATGGAAGAATAAGAAGAAGGAAAAGGAAAGAAAAAACAGAAGCAACGTTGGTGAAGAACAGAAGGAATCATGGAATGCCATGATAAATTTGTTCGCATTTTTTGGAAAGTTTTGGATTCCATGGAATTGCGTAAAGGCAAGCCGACTCGCTTTCCACGAAAACGAAGTAGTTCAAGGAAAATTGTGAACTGTGGGACCAGGTTCGGAGGCGCAACGGTCCAAACCATAACTGTTTTAACTGGATATGGACATTGTTGGTTATTATATCGTTACCGCTGTAACGGTATGCTTATCGCCTTGTTAGCCCTTTGCCTTTAATAAATGGGAAACGTCACTGCATGTTGCTTGTTAAGATTTTCTTTTTTGAATCTCATTAAATAAAAGTCAAAAATTTATTATAAAGATTACTAAAAGAGATAAAAAAAAATATTATCAAAAAACTGTCAAAAATTACTCTAAAATCTAAAAAGTTGTCACAATATTTGTTGTTAATGGGCATGTTTACACAACCCTTAATAAATTAGCTAGGCTCGTCGGGAATAGCCCTAGAATTTTTATAAAAAAAAAAAAAAACCGAAGATGGAGATTGGGGCTTTTGCTTTGGGCCCATGGCCTAATGGTTAAAAACCATTAGCCTATGACAATGAGACAAAATAAATAGACAAGTTTCACGAGGCCCAAAATTATTCTAAATAAATGGGCCAACATAGGACTTAAGGAGTATTTATTACTTTTTAGTTACTTCTTTCCCTTTCTTTTTCTTTTTTTAGAAGATACTTATTATTATTACTTAGAGCATTTTCATCAGGAAATTCTATCATATTCTATCTTACCATCTTAAAAAATTACGTTATCAATTATATCATACCATTTTACAATACACCCAACACCCCATATTTTATTTTTTCATACAACATATTAAAATAATATAAATTACACAATAATATAATATAAAAAAATCTCTCTCTCTTCTCTCTTCTCTCTTCATCTTTGTTCTCCGTCTCTTTGTTTTTCCCTCTTTCTCATCCACCCACCACCAACCCAAACCCAGAACAACCACCCACCAATACACGCTCACAACTTGAAAAAAGTCTTGATTTTTTTTTTCTCTTCAATGCCAATTCGGCCATACTCACAAAGAAAGAAAGAGCAAAGATAAAATGCAGCCACCATCCATATCAAACTCATACCCACCTCTTCCTTTAGGCATCAATTCCAAAAAAAAAACACAAAAAAAAAAAATACAAAACACAAAACCTAGAAGAACCCAGAACTCCAAACCCTCCATCAAATAACCAACACCCAAGGTCCTATCACCTAACCCACCAGATTCGACTCACAGCCCAGGCTGCAATCGCCACCAAATCCGACTCACGACCCGAATCCCAACCCACTTCAGTGGCACTTTTTCGCCTTCTCTTCGCTTTGGATAGGAGCGCTAGTGGACACGAGGAGGGAGCAAGCAAAGCATGTCGTTCATAATGGAAAGAAAGATACCACTACTTCACCTCTTTGTTAGGCTGCCTCTGCTTCTTACCAGTGTGGAGGCCCAACCACTAGCACAAAGAGAGAGAGTGATGTTAGGGTTTGTGCCCTAAATCAAATTTATTGGCATGTTATAAATAATTAAATTGTTTAATTATATGAGACTATTTATAAATAAACTAATGAGACATTATCACAGTACATGAGATACATTGTATGTGATTTATGTGAAAAGTCACAGAAGATGTAAATCACAAGTTCCTTGTAAACTCAAAATGTAGTTCGTAGTCGGTGATGAAATGGGGCGTTTCATCTATGAAGACTATAACACATCAACTAAGATGATTTATCTTGATCATGGACGTGAAGACTCCTAGTTGATGTGCTGATATGTCTTAAGGGTTAAGACATATTGAACTGGACCTCTGTGAGATTAATTATTCAATTAAAAACTGTTACCTGAATAATTAATCTCACGACTTCTAATTTCACAGACTCTTAATCCTGAAAGGATAGTGAACCCGATCATGAAATGTAGGTTACTTTGATATATCAAGAGTGGGATCTAATATTCACGGTCAAAACCTCAGTATGTTGGGTAACCACACGTAATGTTGAAGGAACACATATTCTCAAGATGAAATCCATAATCTCTTTTTATAGAGACACGAAATATCCCCTTGAGATAAATTTAATGGGAACTGGTTATTCAGGGCGCCCACTTTAGTAAGGAGCTACTAAAGAATATATTTATTGAAATTAGATTTTAATAAATGTGAATAACTAAAAGATTAAACCAGATACTCAATGATAAAATAATTGTTTACAAAGTGACAGTTTTTTATGACTTTATTCACTATGGATATTTCATGGAGGGGTTAAATGATATTATTAGAGTCTTAGGATATAATTTATTAATAAGGCCTAGACTGCAATTATATTTATATAGTAGTATTAAATATAATTAATGGTAAATTTAGACTTGTCAAGAGTTGACAGAAAAGCCCAAAGGCCATTAGAGCCAGTGTCTTATCGGTCCCTTTTGATCCCACTCCAAACCACACACTAAAGCCCAATTAGAAATACCCAAAAGGCCAGCCCAATTAGATAATCAGTTAGTTATAAAGGGAGAAACATACAGAATTTTTTATTACGAAAAATAATAAGAAAGAGACATCATTGTGACATAGTGTGTATGTGTGAATGAAGTCACTTGATAATTCTCCCTTAGAAATTGATTGAAAGACCACACTTCTTGAACGTAAAGTGGAATTGGAGTGAAGATTAAAAGTGTTTTCAAGTACTTCTAATATTTTGTTTTGAATTTCACCACACCAAGGTACATTTTCTATTCTTTGTTCTAGAAATTCAAGGTTACATGTTATCTCTCAAGAATGAAGTAGATTTGTGATTGTTGCTTCTGCTGTGTATTTTGTATGAGATGCAAAACTAGATTTTTCAACAAGTGAGAGATGAGAGAAGTCACAAAAAGAGAGGGAGACAAAATACTGAGAATCTAAGATAAGGAAAGAGAGAGTTGAGAAAGAAAGAGTATGACACAGAAGAGAGAGAAAGAATAAAAAGGGTTAAAATATTATAATTTTGTTTTGGCATAATGTTACAGTACCATCATACATTTACAATAGTACTATAGCACTATGCCAAAGAAATTTACATTTTTCCATGTTTAGCCTTCTAGCTGTTGAGACAAATTGGGTCTGAATGCTAAATTTTTGTTTCATTTGGCATATCTCTGACCCATTGTGAATGCTCTTACGATATGTTTGGTATTGACTTAAAAAGCCATCTTTTTTACCATTTAACTTATTTTTGCTACTATTCATAAGCCTCATTACAATTTTGATATTATTCATGGGTCTCACTATCTATTTCAACCAGTTTTAAACTTTATATACCGTACTTTCAGTAAAAAAAAAAATCAATTTAAGCTAAATAAGCTATTTCCAAATGGACATTTAGTATAGTAACGTATTGCTCCCTCCTTCTACATGATGGTAGATCCCACAAGAACTCAGTTTAAAAATAAGGCTCATGTCAACTTTTGAAAACAAAAATAGCTACTAGTCTCTTTACTTTGGTGGCATTGTTGGATTCTTATGTGAATGAGAACTTGGTTTTAAACCCTCCTCCCCACTTGTTGTAAGCAAAAACTTTTAAAACAAAATTAATCTAATACATGTCACAAAGAGTGTTAACTGGTTTATGTCCCAATTTGGTGTTGCCGAACTACTTTCCAATATCCTAATTCTAACTTCTTCAATTTGTTAATGCAAATGCACTAATTAACTCCAATTGAGAGTTCAATCCACAATCCTCATCCTCATTTGGGCCTTGAACTCCTTTTTAATATTTAATTTAACAGTCAACAATTGCACATAGTGATATATCCGGTTTCTTCCATTAGAGAATTGGAACCAAATTCTCCACTTCACTTATTCTCAGGTCATAGCCAACATCAAAAACATCTTCCTTTGTCTAAAATTTGTTTGCTAATCCCATTCCTATCGCCCTTAGTACGTCTTTGGGGACATCAGCCTTGCAAATTGATTCTACAACAATTATATAAGAGCTGAAAACAGCCTGACTGCCTTGAGACTTGGGAGTTGGGAGGGATAAACAAGTTACATATCCCAATATGCAAAAGGCAGGATGAATGTGCAATGGTTTTAGTGTCCTGTGAAAATTTAGGGTATAGCGCGTGTTTGGATTGAGATGGAAAATTAAAATTATTTTACTATTCAACTTAATTTTGCTACTATTCATAAGTCTCACTGCATTTTTTGGTATTATTTATGGGCCTCACTGTACTATTTCAACTAACTTTCACCTTTATCTACATTACTTTCTGCAATAAATTTTCAATTTCAACAAAATAAACAGTATCCAAATATACTCTAGTGTTTCTAAATTTTATATTCTACGCCAAAAGGTGTGAAAACCTAATAGATGATTCGATGCCTATACATATGTTGTTTACATAAATCTTATAAAACAATCGATGTAAGGGTGCATGGGGACGGAAACATTTAACATTTTAGATGCAATATTCTTCCTCTGCTTTCTTTAGTAGTAGATTTAGTTTGATAATTACGTGACTGAAGGTAAACCAGTGCTTCTTGCTATATATATATATATATATATATATATATATAATATAAATGTTACCATACATTGAAGAGTAGATTATTGAATTCCTACAGGCACCTTGAGGCTCGAGCACCATATGTTAATTTTGCCATGCCAAGAATTGGTGCAAAGTGCAAACACATTATTACTTGGTACAGCCATTTGAGAACCATACGTTACTTGTTAACTTTACATGCAGTGTAAAGACAAAGCCAATTTTCAATTTGGTACTGCCATTTGAAATACTGGAGCAAACTGCAAACACAGTACGTAGCATAAAAGGACGATTCAACGGGTACTTGTAATTCAAAAGAAAATTAGCAAACCGACGATCATATAATGGTGGACGGTGGAGTAGTGGACCTGATTGGTGCTTACAAATTCAAAGACAATCGTATATTTGCTTGTTTTTAGGACAACCATTTTAGTCCTTTCTTTTTGTTTTGTGGCAAAAAAGTGCTCAATCCTCAAGTGCAACCAGCTCTGACAATCAGATTTTCCGTAATAATGCCATAGTGGACCAAGAAAAGACAAATGAGACGGGTCCTCTGGGTTCCCCAGTTCCCCTCATTGATTCTTTTTTCGTACCCTTTTTTGAAATTTTGTTTTTGTCCCCAGCCAAAGTGCTCTGTATCAAAATTGAATGGGTGATTGAAGTTGAACATATTATTGGTGTGTTGAAAGAGTACTAAGCTCATAATATTTTAATGTATTTAGAACAAATTATAAATACTAAGTTGGTATTTGTTCTAATTTAAATATATAACTTAAATTCTTATAAAAAATATATATATATACATAAATTATATTTTTGTCAATTCATAACAGCTAATAATAACTTATTATCTAAAATTTATTGTGAAAGTATTATAAAAATATTGTGAGCTTAACATTTCTTTCTTCTTTTTTATTTTTTCAAAGATATTTTTCTTTTGGTTTGATATTTGGATTAGAGACCGACTAGTTTATTTGTAGTTAGCTTATTTCAACTTATTGTTAAAGTAAAGTTTTGACTAACATTATCTTTTCAGCAAAAAGCTTTTTACTTTTTCATTTTTTTTTTGTCTCAATTTTTTTTAATTTAATGAAATATATTTTTTTAAAAACAAGTAATATTTTTTTTATTGCACATTTAGCATAAAAATTACTAAAAATTTTTATTTTATATTTGACAAATAAACAATCAGAAACTATGAAATACCCAAAAGAAATGATTAGTAGATAACTTGTTGCCATCTTATTATAGCCTATGCCCCAATGTCAATACTTCCCAACTAGCTAGGATCTCAAATTAAGATTGATTTTTCTTTGGGAGATTATGAATTATTTTTTAACAAACGCTGAAAGTCTCCTTTAATTTCCTACGTACCCATACAACTCCAGACAAGTCCAATCTAGACATCTTTTTTATAAGGGGCAAAAATCATATAAAGTTTTGAACAAAACTTAAGTTAGATTTCTTAATAGTCATATTTTAGATTTTTCAATTAAATTCAATCACATGATAATATAGACCAATTCGGTAAAAACATTATTATCTTTTCCAACTTGCAAAAATATTTAAATTCAACAATTTGATTTGTTGTCTTCTAAAAAAAGCATACAATTTAGCAGGTAATATTGCTCAGAATAAAAATCCTATGTTCAACTTTTGCTATTCAATTTATGTTCATATGTTTGAACATTTTTCATTTTCAAATTTGGTTACTTTGTAAGGAAATAAAGTGTGCTAGATTGTAATCGGAGAATATTTGGAACATTTATCCTCCATTTGTTTTGATGAAAAACCTTGTGTGACAATAGTTTTTTATGTTTTCTAGTATCATAAAAAATGAGTTAAAAGAAAATATTTTTAGTCAATAGAAAAATTACTGTTTTTTTTAGAGATTATTTCCACAAATTTTTTTGGAAAACAACTATATCTCCCTACAAACCAAATAAAGGAAGTTATAACACTATTTTCCAACTCATTTATAGTTACTATCAAATATAGAAAATATTTGATGGTTCTATAGAAAATATTTTTTGAAAAATAACTCATTTTCTAGAAAACATTACTGCCGAAACAAAAATAACATCATTATAGGATAAAAAATATGTTTACAAACCACTCTCTAATTGATTTTAAACTAAAATACATTTTTAACCCTTCAAGTTTGGATTTTCAATTCTTATGTGAAAATGTTGTTTCTGTTTATTTCCGTTACTAATATGGCCCCTAAGAGAAATAAAAATAAAACAAATAAAAACATGACATCATTCATTTTAGAGATATCTAACAGTCAAATTTATTACAAAGATAAATAAGACTATTTAAAAAATATAATCAAATTTAGTGGATTGAAAGAAAAAAAAAATCCCAAATTTAATAGATCAAAATGAAAATAACTTAAAAGCTATATTTTTCTTTGAAAACTGTAATTTAGTTAGTGTTTATTTTAATTGAAAATTCTTATTTGTCCCTTATCCATAAGATTATCTATTCCCGAAAAATAAATTAAAAATTAAAAATGGTTAACTTTTAGAGAAATGATACGTCAACCACGTTTTCGCAAGAAAGGTATTACATCTACAATATTTTTACAACATTAACAAATCATAGGTGATTAATTATTATTGATTCTAATTTAAACCTAACATTGAGAATTATTTTTTTGCTCTAACAATAATATCTAGAAACAACCTACCACTTAGAATTTATTGTAAAAATATTGTGAAAACGTCTACAACATTTTTACAATATTTTTACAACAAATCATAGGTGATTAGTTATTATTGGTACAAATTTGAACCTAACACTGAGATTACTTTTTTGTCCTAATAATAACAACTAGTAACAACCTACCATTTAATATTTATTGTAAAAATGTTATAGAAATATTGTAGACATATTATTTCTCTTTTCACAATATTTTTACAACAAATTTTAAGTAACAAGTTGTTACTAGATATTATTATTAGGATAAAAATGTAATTTTAGTATTAGATTCAAATTAAAACTAATAAAAATTAATCACTTATAATTTATTGTAAAAATATTATAAAAATATTATATGCGCAGTATTATTCATAGTTTTAACTACATGGAATGTGTGAAGCGAGCCACACGTGCGGCAGTGGCTTCATGAAGAATAAAAAGCGTGGAGAAGCACACGTATGGCGACAGCTAGCTGTGTTCTGTGTCCACACTCCTAGACACGCATTGGCTCTTCGGAAATTGTAAATCACTATAATGTTGACGTCATGTTCACAAGAAGTTCCTGGCGGCGTTCTTGTCATAGGTGACATTGTGGCTTCCTCTAATTTTGATCAATAGCTTAGATTATTCTTTAATCTTTGCTGCACAGATCTCGAACGTATCAGGTCCTGTAGAATTTATTTGACCTTTTTTTCTTTTCTTTTTTTATGGCAGGCAGCAATTGAGTGCAGTTTGCTACTGTTTTTTAAGTTTTTACTTTTTTAGTGATAAATCAATTTATAATATTTTTTAACTTTTGCGTATTTTTATAATATTTAAATAATATTATTAAAAGTCTTTTATTAAATGGGTTCTAAATCACTTAAATTTATCTATTAAAAGTCAATTACATGATTTTTTTTCTCAAAAGATAAAAGTATATTTTCATTTAAGCAATCATATGACTAGATTTTAAGAGATAAATCTAAAAAAAATAAGTCAATACCTAAATTATTGTATTTAAATTTTATCTTTTTTTATAATTTGATAATTAGGAAGGTAGAAATATGAAATTTTAAATGTCTTAAAAATAAAAATGTGTTAATCAGTTGACTTACAAAGTTTTTAACAAATTATTAGTGAAAGATAATAGTTTTAGAATACTTTCAAATAATTTGGATTAACGTTTTTACAATAAATAAATTTCATAATTGTTAAATTGATTGATTATTATTGATTTTTTTATAAACATATTATTATTGATTCTCCATATGATATGGCTTATATTAAAAAAATTTAATTATCCTATCAATAATAGTTTTAACACTTTTAAATAGCAGTAATTTTATTGTAACTTATATTGTGATTCTATACCTACTGAATAATTTTTTTTTTTTTTTTTTTTTTTTGTTTCTAACAAAAGAAGTATATAACATACGTTTGCAATGGTACAATAATGAAAAAGGAAGAAGCAAAAAGAAAATGAAAATATATATACCGGTTTATTGTAAATAAAATACTCCCACCTACTCCAATGGTATGATTGGGGAGAATAAAGTGAAAAGAAGCAATGATGCATAGCAGATAAAGTGACATTACTGAGCTGCGATCAGTGAAAGAAAAGTAGGGTCTACCTGTAGGAGATGCAGCCAATGGCATTGCCTAGTCCACGTCCCCTCAGAATCCACTTTCTGTACAGCTGGTTTGCACGAGTGAATTTCACAAAGTACTGTCAGCTTTGGAAGTCGCAAGTATCTCGCTACCCAATGCATTTAATAGCCAAAATCCAACACTATAGTAAAACAAAGCTAAGTTCATTTTTTTTTTCATAGGTGAAAAAAAATATTGTTTTTCATTGGTGAAAAAAATGTATATATATATATATATAAAAGATTTGTATAGCTTCTTTTACTAACATGAAAATTTTTTAATAAAAATATTGTAAATAAAAATAATAGTTAGTTGAAATAGTACAATGAGATCTATAAATAATACCAAACAATGCACTAGAACTCATAATTCTTTTCCTTATATTATAAAGTTTTATACATTGTGGTTAAGTGCATGTTTGAATACTCACAATTTTCATAGTTTTTAGTTAACTCAATTGGTAAAATCTCTAATAATTAAATAAGAGATTTGGAGTTCAATCCTCGTCTACATCAAAAAATAATTGGTGTCTTGATCTGATAATAAAGAGCTATTATTTTTATTTCTCATAAAAATTGTGTCAAAATTTTCTTAAAATAGATTATTAATCAATGGCCTAAGGGTACTTATTAACATGATCTAAAAATGTATTTTAAGGCTATCTAAGTTATATCTCAACTTTTTAGTTTCTAATTGAGATGTTTAAAGTTTAAATTTTCATATTATCCATTGTTGCTATCAAATTATAAAATTAAACTTTTTTAAAATATATTATAAGAACACAATGAGTGAACATCTCGGATCAAGCTTCAATGCACGTGAAAACTGTATTGTGAATTTGGAGTTTTGAAGTTCAATTCCATTCACCACGGATTGGTCTGTACGTAGAATTTTCCAAGTGTTCCATGGATTAAAAAAAAGAAATAGTATGGAAAAAATAAAACGTTTTTTCTTTATATCAAAATAAAAAATATATATGCGCACAAAATAAAAATAAGAATGAAAATATCTCATTTATAGTGAATATGTATCATTTTTTTTTTTTTTTTTGGTGTGAGAAGGGAATTGAATATGTTAAATTCTAAATATTTCGGATTAAATGTTTAAATTCTTAATTTATATATTTAGGCAAACTGAGAACTGAAACTTGTCTAGATTAGGTGTTAGACATTGCTCAAAATTGTTCAAGTCAAAATTCAAGAACTGTCAACCTCGATCGATCGAAAGATAGGTTCGACCAATCGAAAATCGTATTTTGCAAATTTTAAATTAGGTCAAAGCTTGTGAAAACATTTAAGATTTCAATCCAACTCTACTAGGTATAAAAGGAAAATCCTAATTTCGTTTTAGAACTCTTGGAAGTCTTATGAGTTACTCCTATGAGATCTATAAAGTTTCTATAACTTTCTAACTTTACAAACATCTATTAGAACGAGATCTACAATCAAGAACTGATGGAAACAAGTTGCTGCATAAAAATCTAATACTAATGGTGATCTAAAACCTTTGAGTGGAATCTCAAAGTCACAAATGTGCGAGTTTGTGTTCTACAAATTCAAGATAGAAGAGTCCGTGAAGTTGAAGCTGCACGTGGTAATGTTAGTAAGTTATACAAGAGGTAGTTTTAAATTTAGGGTTTAAATCTATTGTAAACTTCAATTATACCATAGTGGATTTATTTATCTTGTGGTTAGTTAGGTTAAATCATCTCCAAGTTTTTTACCTTGAAACTGTTGGTTTCATTAGTTTTTATAGATCTTCATTTTACCGTCTTCTTTACTTTTCTACACTAAGTAATATAATTCTATAAATTTAACTTAAATCTGAATAATTACTCTAAATATCTACTTGGCTAATTAATTAGGTTAAACAAATCTGATTTATAGGATTCTTAACAAAACAAACAGAATATCATTTATTCTATGATTGGATTACACCATATGGACATTGGTTTACCACTAGTATTTGGTTATAAATAATTTATTAATTACTTGACTTCTGTATAAGTTAATTGCAAAATAGTACATGTCAAGATATGTGTTCATAAACTTTTCTTCTCAGTGTGTGTTCGACTCCAAATTAAAAAACCAGCTTATTTTACTATTCAGCTTATTTTTACTATTATTTATGAATCTCATTGCACTTTATAATTCTTATGGGTCTTATTTTTACTACTATTTTTAGTTTTATTTAAGAGTCTTATTATACCATTTTAACTATTTTTTATTTTTATTTATAATATTTTTAATAAAAAAATTTTAATTTCAACAAAATAAACCGATCTTAAACAAATCCGCATCCTTAGCAAGGCAAGGTACATTGGATTTCATAGGCTCTCTTTTTAATATAGATAGAATATAACTGATTTCACTTATCAAAAAACAAAAACAATTAAGTTGAACTAATTAATTAAGCTTGATTGATATGACTGAGTGAGACAGGTAGTTGAAACTTGTAAGAAGAAGAGGTGCTGTGCATGGACTTAGACCACGTGAGTCCATAAATAAGGCGTGGGCAGGTAAAACGTAAATCAAAATCCATTCTAGTGTTGCCGTGGTTTGTCAGTTATCAGATTCAGATCCCATTTTTCCACCTGGCTATCGATCACGATCATCACTTTTATTCATTATTACTTGGCTTATGGTGTACGCAATTCCGCATGCTCTTTAATGTAGCTATGGTTGTGAAAGTTCATATCCATGAGCTCTAACCAGTTTCTTCTTTATTTTTCAATTAATTATTGTCTTCAGGTCCATGTGTATTCTTATCCAGATTAGTTTGGAGGTTCTCTAAATTTATGTGAATTTTATGAGGTGATGTTTTTTTTTTCTTCTTCTTTTTTAAGTCTTATATAGTGATATTTTAGGGATCTTTCTCTATAATTATCTAGTACACAATAGATGTTTGAACACCGAGAAAATCCTGCAAAAATAATTGAAGCAATATATCAATAAATTTTAAGTCTACAAAATAACATACATATTTGTATAATTTAGATTTAAAACATGTAAAAAAAAGTTATTATATATTTATTTTTTTGTATATAAAAAATTATATAGAATCGATTAGACATAATTCAACACAAATATTCCTGTCAATAAAATATGTATAATTATTCTTTAAATTGTATTAATCACAACTAATAATTTGCTCCATGATAATTGTTTACCACCATTAAGACATGACACTAATTTGTTTTTTTTTTTTTTTTTTGACTGGATTTGAGTACAAGAGAAATTTATTAATAACAATACTAAATAGTTTTTATAAAATTTTTTATGGATGACTAAGTAGGACATGTCCTAAATTTTTAGTCATAAAATTCATAGCATCTTTTCTTCTAATGGGAAAAACATCCATTCATTTTTTGTTTCATTAACTCTCTAATACAAAATAAAAAGAGTTTTTATTACAGAGCAATTTACTTATGAGTAAATATAGAGTCACAACAAAAATTTCATAAAATCTCATTTGTCCACCACCTCACATGAGTCAATAAAAAAATCATTGAATTTGATGGACCTAGGTGTGAGATGAAAAGCAAATTAAAGAATTTCTTTTTTATAAATACTAGCTTGTAACTCCATGCATATGCATGAATACAGTTAAAGATATACAATAAGATGCATAATATAATTCCTATATATATAATGAAAATACTATTGATAGTCATTTTTATATTTTGTTAACCCTTTAAAAAATTTTGTAAAGATATTGTGGGGTATGAGAATTTAGAATAAGGTGATCACACCACGTGTCACATCTAGCCAAGAAGAACTGTTGCTGGGCCGAGGAGGCCACGTCATTGAATTTTATGATTGCGTTATCAATGTGCTATCAGAGGAGGCTCTACTGTGTTGAAAGAGCTTTGGGAAGGAGGATGGCATTGACGTGATTGAAAAGCTAAGAACTGCCACCACATTTAATGCATCTCACTAAACCTTCTGGTCGCATTTATGTGGAGGAAACCTTCGAATAGTGTTGCCTTTGGCCCCGCATCTCTCAGGAACTTGAAGAAGGTGCTAGATAAGACTGGAATGGGGGGAATGACTTGCGCAATCAACAGGTCGAAGGCTAGGATCATCTAAAAGAGCCTATATAAGATAAAAGATCCCCCATGGGAGGGGGATCAGAAGAAATGAGAGAGAAAACACTGTAGACTTAATAACAATATTTGTAATTCGTCTTTAGAAGAGTGAAATATAAGAATCAATCTCCTTGGCTTGAGTTCGAGGACAAATCTCATTATATAAACTGTTCCATATTCATCCCACTGTAATTTTAGCCCATTGTCATCATTAACTCAACTCATTAGAACCTAGATTTAGAGCTCACTCTCTATAAATTTATTGTATTGGGTTCTTTGGGCCTACACTCATCATGTTTTGGGCTTAAGTGCAAATTGCGGCCTTATAATAGGCGCCGTCTGTGGGAAATCTTGGTGTTTAGTAAGTTGAACATGATGGTAGGATCAGGTCTGCATCAGGCAAAATCAATGGAGTCCCAACATCAAGATCACTTTTTGAATCTTGAAAGAAGTAGGGACCAAGAGGGAAATGTGCATACCACCCACACTAGCAGGAGTAAATCATGAGGTAGGAGTAAAGTCTCTTATGAGGAAAATGCTAGAGCCATGCAGAGGGAGATTGATCGTTTGAAGGGGAAGTTACGCCATGAACGGCGGAGGCGAACTCCTTCTTTATCTGACCCTTCTTCTGATGAGGGTGGAGACAGCAGTTACAAGCCTCGATCAAGGACTCCCTCTAGTGAGTCTTTCTTGTATGAGGAGGACAATCCTCCTGGCCGCAGAAGTAAGAATTCATCTTACAGAGGCTTGGGAAATGATACTATAAGTAGAGCATTGAATCAGATTTCCATGTCACCCTTCACATGTAGAATTGAAAAAGGGAAACTTCCTCTGTGATTTACTCAACTAGCGTCTACCATTTACAACGGGCAAACAAACCCTGTAGAGCATGTTAGCCACTTCAACCAAGGGATGGCTATGCACTCCAAAGATGAGGCTTTGATGTGAAAAATTTTCCCATCTAGCTTGGGACCTGTGTCGATGAGATGGTTTAACAGTCTGGGAGCAGGTTCCATTGATTCCTTTAAAGAGCTCACCCAGGCATTTGGATCTCGCTTTATCACAAGTAGTAGAGTTCCTTGGCCTTTAGATTCATTGCTGTCTATGACCATACAGGAAGGGGAAACCCTCAAAATGTACTCAGACAGATATTGGAAGATATTTAATGAAATTAACGGAGACTTTAACGATGTAGCAATAAGGACTTTCAAGGTCGACCTACCTGCTAAACATGATTTGAGAAAATCATTGACCAAAAAATTTGTGAGAAGTGTGCGCCGGCTTATGGATCGTATTAATGAATACAAGCGAGTTGAGGAGGACCAACAACAGGAAAAGGGGGAAAACAAAGGTTATCCCTCAGGAGAGAAAGGATTTTAGGTCGAACAGATACAACAATAATAGGCCTCGAAGAGTTTTTGCTGGGCAATCTGGGTCTACGGCTCCTCGAATGGTCAGCACGGTGTTCTGAGAACCGATGCATCAAGTATTGGAAAAAATTAAGAATGAGCCCTACTTCAAATGGTCAAACAAAATGGCAAGGGACCCTATAAGACGCAATCAGAGTCTTCATTGTCAGTACCACCGAGAGTGGGGACATACTACTGAGGATTACAGGAGTCTGTGGAATCATTTGGAGCAACTAGTAAGGGATGGAAGATTAAGACAGTTATTGTATTGGCCTAACAGGCAGATGGAGCAGACAGGGTCGGGAACACAAGGGAGCACTTCCTCAAGGCCTCATTTGGGCACAATTAATGTCATCTTCTCAGCTCTTGGAAGGATCAGTTCTTGTCCCTCCAGAGTGATGTCTGTAGCACAAACACTCACCGAGAATTATAATTCTGGGCCAAAGATGGCCAGAATGGATATCTGACTTGCATTAAGTTTTTCAGAAGAAGATAAGATTGGGACCACGCAGCCACACGATGACGCTTTGGTGGTCACGCTCAAGATAGGTGGGTATGATGTGAAGAGGGTAATAGTAGGTCAGGGCAGTGGTGTAGAGATTATGTACCCTGACCTATACAAAGGGTTGAATTTGAAACCAGAAAACTTGACAACTTATGATTCACCATTAATAAGCTTTGATAGGAAATTTGTCATTCCAAAGGGTCAGATTAAATTACATGTGCAAGTAGGTTCAGAGGTGGTGGAAGTGGATTTTATTGTGGTAGATGCCTACTCCCCCTACACAGCCATTGTAGCGAGACCTTGGCTTCATGCCCTGGAGCTATTGCCTAAACTCTTTTTTGAAAATGAAATACCTATTGGGGGACTATATTGAAGAGCTAATTGGGAGCCAATCCATGGCTAGGCAATGCATGACAGCTGCAATTATGCGTCAGCCTAAGGTTGAGTCCTCGGCCTCTACTGATCAACTAGTAGATGCTACTATGAAGCATCTTCGAATGAGTTTTCTAGATGTCTTCTAAGGATATCATCAAATACTCCTGGCCTTGGATGATTAGGAAAAAACAGCCTTTATCACTCCCATAAGAAATTACCACTACAAAATGATGTCTTTTGGTTTGAAGAAGGCAGGGGCCACTTATCAAAGGTTGATGACCAGGATATTTGAGCCACAACTAGGTAAAAGCATTGAGGTTTACATAGATGACATGGTGGTGAAGAGTAAGGTGGTGTCCAAGCACATGGACGACCTTGAGAGCATTTTTAAGATACTAAGGAAACATAAGCTACGCCTCAATGCTTCCAAATGCTCTTTTGGCGTGGAATCGGGCAAATTTCTTATGTATATGGTCACTCATAGTGAAATCGAGGTCAATCCTGATCAGGTTAAGGCAATAAATAACTTGCAACCACCTCGGAATCCTAAAGAAGTTCATAAATTGACAGGAATAACTGCTGCCTTAAATTGGTTCATCTTTCTTTACGCGGACAAATTTAGGCCCTTCTTCCAGCTGTTACATAAGGGGAAGGGATTTGAATGGATGGAGGAGTGTGCGTTGGCTTTTCAGCAGCTTAAAGAATACCTTTCTTGGCCACCCGTTATGTCCAGGCCCGAGGAGGACGAGGTTTTGTTTGCTTATATTGTTGTTGCTTCGAATGCAATTAGTTTGGTACTAATACAGTTTGACAATGGTGTACAAAGACCAGTTTATTATGTAAGTAAATCATCGCATGAAGCTAAGGTTCGTTACTTACCATTGGAAAAGGCTATTTTAGCAGTGGTGCACACCACACGTAAGCTTCCCCATTACTTCCAATCACACACAGTGGTGGTTTTAACTCAACTTTCGCTTATGTCTCTACTTTGGAGTGCTAATTATATGGGAAGGATTGCCAAATGGGGTACAATGCTGGGGGCTTTTAATATCGAGTATATGTCATGCACCTCTATAAAAGGCTAGGTCCTCGCCGACCTGGTGGCTGAGTTCACTAAGCTCTCGTTAGAAGAAAGCAATAAAATGTCAGACATGGATGAAAAATCAGTTGGCATGATCTCCCTAAAGGAACCTCAGTCGTGGAAGGTGTACGTGGATGGCGCGGCCAATCAAAGAGGATCAAGAGTGAGATTAGTTGTGATATCTCTAAAAAAGATTGTTATTGAGAAATCTTTGAGGATAAATTTCTCAGCCACGAATAATGAAGCCGAGTACAAAGCTCTATTGGTAGGAATGACTATGGTTCAGAAGTTAGGAAGGAAGACATTCGAGATGTTCTCGGATTCAAGACTAGTTGTAGGCCAAGTGGAAGGGGAGCTAGAAGGCAGAGATCCGCAGAAGCAAAAACACTCATGCTAACTCTTTAGCCACCCTAGCCACCTCTTTGGCACAGAACTTACCTCGGGTCATCTTAGTCGAAGATTTGTGTAAGCCTATTGAGATGAGAGTGAATACAGTCCGTAATCATCATATTAGAGTGAGACCTAGTTGGATGGACTCCATTGTGCTATTCTTGAAAGATAATATCCTGCCTCAAGAGAAATCAGAGGCCAACAAGATACGCAGAAAAGCTCCTCGGTTTTGACTGTCTAAGGATTAAAAGTTGTACAAGCGTTCTTTCTTAGGCCCGTATCTACTTTGTATACACCCTGAAGCAATTGAGCTACTCTTAGAGGAGTTACATGAAGGGATTTGCAGGAGCCACACAGGAGGCAAATCTTTGTCCCACAGGGCCATCACTTAGAGAAATTGGTGACCAAATATGCAAAGGGAAGCACAAGAATATATGAAGAAATGCGACCAGTATCAGAGATTTGCCCAAAATATTCACCAACCAGGGGGTGTCCTCAACCCTCTGTCCAGCCCTTGGCCTTTTGCTCAATGGGGCTTAAATATTATGAGGCTATTCTTTAAGGCAGCAGGGAATAGGAGACGGCTGCTGGTCGGTACAGACTATTTCACCAAGTGGGTGGAAGCTGAGCACTGTCAAATATCAGGGACCTAGACGCAAAAATATTTGTTTGGAAGAATATTGTCACACGTTTCAGGATTCTCCATACTCTCATTTTGGACAATGGACTTCAGTTTGATAGCAAATTTTTCAAAAGATATTGTTGTAACTTGGGCATCACGAATAGGTATTTCACCCCAGCTTACCCACAGGGAAATGGACAAGCTGAGGCTATCAATAAGGTGATAGTGAACGGGTTCAAGAAAAGGTTGGATGATGCGAAGGAAAAATGAGTGGAAGAATTGCCACATATCCTTTGGACATATTGGACTAGCCTTGTAGATCCACAAGAAAAACACCATTCTTACTGACTTATGGGACTGAGGCTATAATCCCTCTTGAGACCAGATTCGCAATGATGGGGACAAGTTCTTTCTCTCCGAACGACAATGATGTATTGTTACAAAGGAGCTTGGATTTGATTGAAGAATGAAAGGAGAACGTCATGGTTCAACTAGAATATAGTCAACACAAGCTCAAACAAGGGTATGACTCAAACGTGAAGTTGAGGCCACTAACACCGGGAGATTTGGTATTAAGAAATGTTTGGGTACTGCAAAGAATCCAGCATGGGAAAAGTTAGGGCTCGACTGGGAAGGGCCAGACCGCATCACCTTGATAGCTAGAATAGGGCTTTATTATCTTGAAGATTTAGATAAAAATGTTGTACCACATCTTTGGAATGTAAATAACTTATGAAGGTATTATTACTAATAAAAGTCTCTTGTGTTATGTATCGCTTATTGCTTGCTGCGTTACATTTATCATTTTTCTAAGTATCAAACAGAACCTTACCCATGTCTTGCTCCTCGAACCACATGCCTTGGAAAAATTAATATCTTTTATCACTTTTCTAAGTATCAAAAAGGAACCTTACCTATGTTTGGCTCCTTGAACCACATGCCTTGAGAAAATTGATATCTTTTATCAATTCTCTAAGTATCAAATAGAACCTTGGCTATGCCTGACTTCTCAGACCACATGCCTTGGAAAAATTGATACTTTTTATCATTTCTCTAAGTATCAAACAGAATCTTGGCTATGTTTGGCTCCTCAGACCACATACCTTGAGAAAATTGATATCTTTTATCATTTTTATAAGCATCAAACATAATCTTGACTATGCCTGGCTCATCGGACCACATACCTTAGAAAAATTGATATCTTTCATAATTTTTATAAGCATCAAACAGAACATTGGCTATGCCTGGCTCCTCAGACCACATGCCTTAGGAAAATTGACACTTTTCAATATATATCTATTAGCTAATACTTTTTAGTTTTACAAAAATTGTAATCCCAGCATATAAGTTATCACATGAAAACAAGGGCTTATCCAAATCATTGGTAAAAATATTTTAAGGGTTCATTAACATACTCTGAAAACAAGATCATTTCCTCAGCTAATTACATTGATGTCAAAATTGTTATTTAATCATTTACGAGGTCCTACCCTGTTTAATTGAGTAATAAATCATTAACACTATGTATAGGAACATCATTGAACTAAAATCCAGTAAAGGGTATTACTGGCCAGATGCAAATATATATCAAATAAACAAAACTATGCACAAAATAAAAACAAGATAAAAATCCTAATTTTGTCATTATATATGTGGGTAATTACATTATAGATGAAAATAGAAAGAAAATTACAAAAAGAAACATATAAAAAAAGCTACTATAATGACTGAGAAAGAAGAGAAGGGAGTCCTAGGCTATGCCTTGGTCTTTGGGGGAGGATCTTCCTTAGGATTGGTCACGGTTTCCTTTGTCTTGTGATCAGCCCCTTTAGACTTGGCATCACTCTCTTTGGTCCTAGGAGCCACTTCTTTGAGCTTGAGGGAAACGTCTGAAACCTTGGCCTTAAGCAGAACCTTAACCTCCTTGCCCTTCTCCTTCTCTTCTGGCCGAGGACCACCCTGTCCAACCCCCTCACTCAAGACCATTTCAACCTTCTCACTTTGGTCATCAGCCTGTTCAGGCCCTATGGGGATCTTAGAAGAAGGGAGAGAGCTTTGGGTGGTAGAGGGTTGCACGGAGAGAATGGTCTCAAGGGCAGTGGGAGGCAGAAGGGCAGCTGGAGCCACACGGATGTCTTGGGGAAACCACACGTTGGTAGTAATCCCTGCATACCTCGGTGAGCTCTTCGCCAGGCGAGTCTTTGTTTCCTCAACCCCGCGGTTGTAGGAAGCTTGCACCGAAACCTCCATGGTCTCCTTGATGGTGCAAGCCACTTCCTTAGCTTGGGCTAGCTCCGCCTTCAAGTCCAAAACTTATCGTTGGGCTGTAGCTAGCTCTATCCAATTGTAGTGGAGTTTTTCGTGTTGCTCCTCCTCCTGAGTTTCGGCGTTTTTAAGCCCGGCCTCAACATTCCTTCTCCCTTTCTCCTCTTCTACCAGCCTCTCAGCGAGCTCTTTATTCTCCTACTCAGCCAAACCTAAGGCCTTTTTAGCCTCGGTTCGAAGATTAGCCTCGGCTTTAGCCTCGCTCTAAGCATCATTTACTCATTCCTCTGACAAACACCTCTTGGATAGTTTGCACGAAAGTAACAAACAAGTATGTCAAAACAAGAAGAAGAATATAAGAAAATATTTAGACTAATAACTATTGATGCTAACAATAGAACTTACCAAGGCTAAGTCCTTTTTCAAGGACAAGAGGAGCTCCTAGTGCCTTATTTTCTTTGGGGTAGTCATATCCTTAGGTAGGAGGATAGGCTACTCCAAGGCCTCAACCAAATAATGGGCGTGCCCTTTTTGAAATTCCCTTATGGTGGAGTTTTGGGAAATGGCAGCCTCGTCCAACTCCAGCTAAAGGGCCTAATTGGACTGAGATTGACGCACCTTGACCACTTCATGGCTTTCCTTACTCTTCACAGAAGAAGCTCGTATCTGGCTCTTAGCTGTATTTTGTTGTTTGGGCCCCTTCTGTCGAGCCAGCTCCCTCTCCTCAATTTCATCTTTGTCTTGTCCTTTCTTTTTGAGGTTGGGCATAGGGAGCAAATTCCCTAGAGGAGGAGGAGGGGTGGGAGAATGGTAGGGGGCTGGGACCCCAAAGCACCCTTTGCAGCCTGCTCCTTGGCCCTATCTGTAAGAATGGCCTTCAAGCCTCTCCTCGTTTGCAAGGACATGTTTCTTCCTTTTCCTCGGCGCTACTATCCACACGAGCAGCTACAAAATCAAGATAACGAATACCCGAGTTTTTGTCTGATTCGCCCTCTTCGTCCAAAAGATAGATAATAGGGCCTTCTGGCTCTTTCTCTTTTTCTTCAAGTCAAAATTGATCAATTTCGTCCTCAAGTGATAGCCGAGAAGAAGCAGTCTTTTCCCTTGGGCTCGCTACTACTAGGAGAGCTCGTTGTTGAACAATGTGCACTATGTTTTTTCGGGCTAGAAAACCTCGCACCATAACGTCAATATGATTGAGTCGAGGATCGCCCGCAAGGATTGCATTGCCTATGTCCTAAAAGGTGTCAGATAGTGGCTCAAAATCAAGGATGAGGTGAACGGCCCTTAGTTGCCTGTCTGCACTTACGAACACCTCGAATCTGAGTGGTTTGTTAAGATCATCAACATTGACAAGTCTAATATTAGGGACCACATTTCTTTTATCCGCAAAACACAGCCGAGAAGAAAACCTATAGTCACAAAGATGAACACTTAAAAACGAGAGAGAAGAATCACAAAACTAAGCCTCACGACGTGAAACCAAAAACTAAGGTACCCCACTTGGTTCTCCCTCCCGTATGGACAGTGAAAGCCGTCATGCCACTCCCTAATGGCAATTAAATAGTCGTCCTTCATGCCCTTCTTGGACTTGGGAAGACATGAAATAAGCCTGGCAGCCGAGGACTTGGACTTGAGGTAATACCCCGCGTTACCGAATGAATGACACTCGTACATCCAGATAACGTCGTGCCAAGTGAGCTTCAGGCTCATGTGCGCATTAAGGGCATCTACACTACCCAGGACCCCAAATAAATTAGGCGCACATTGATGTGGACATATTCTATGGGCAATCAAATACTTCATAATTATGCTACTCATGGGAAGCGTCATTCCCCCTTCTATGAAGGCGATCATGGGAATGATGACCTCCCCCTCTTTTCTATCAGTATGTTAATCCCCCAGGGCATAATATCAAAGAAGGATCATGAGGGGATGTAGTATTTAGCTCTAAAACCCTCCATACCAGCGAGTGTATCTACGAGATGTTTGAATCTACCCCATTTAAACATGCTAGAAAGAGATAGAGGATATGTCTAAGGGAAGATTATAGAAAAATGAAGGACGAGAAGACTGGCCGAGGAGAAAAACAATTTGAAAGAATAAAAAAATTAAACTTACGAAAGTAAGTAGAAGGAGCACTTCAAAAACTTATCAAGAACGGGAAGAGTCAGGAAATCTTGGAAGCTTGGAGAGTTCGAAGGTGTGCAAAATGGGGGAAATGAATTCTCCAGGCGCTTTATGTAGAAGCAGAGATTTGGGTGGGAGTTATCCCGCCCACAATTCGAGGAAAAATGTTGACCGTGAGATTTTCATCTCACCGTTGGATGTGGGGAATAAGGCACTGCCTGGAGCATTTAATGAAGCATTGCGGACTCCAAAGCGTCAAGTGCAATTATGGGACACTCGAAATGACATTTTCACACATGAGAGTCAAGGACATGTGTCAAATCAATTGCTTACAGTCAAAACTCCATTTCCCTCCTCGGATGGGAGGAAACAAATTGGAGTTTTAAGGGACTATTGTGGGGTATGAGAATTCTGATTAAGGTGATCACACCACGTGTCACGCCTGGCCAAGAAGGACTGTTGCTGGGCTGAGGAGGCCACGTCCTTGGATTTTATGATTATGTTATTAACGTGCTATCAGATGAGGCTCTACTATGCAAAAAGGCTCTAGGAAGGGGGATGGCACTGACATGATTGACAAGTTAGGAACTGCCACCACATTTAATGCATTTCACCAAACCTTCTGGCCACATTTATGTGGAAAAGACCTTTGAATAGTGTTGCCTTAGGAGCCACATCTCTCATGAACTTGAAGAATGTGCTACATAAGACTAGAATGGGGGGGGAATGACCTGCGCAATCAACAGGTGGAAGGCTAGGATCATCTGAAATGGCCTATATAAGATAAAATATCCCTATGGGAGGGGGATCAGAAGAAAGGAGAGAGAAAACACTGTAGACTTAAAAACAATATTGTAATTCGTCTTTAAAAGAGTGAAATATAAGAATCAATCTCTTCTCGGCTTGAGTCCGATGACAAATCTCATTGTATAAACTGTTCCATATTCATCCCACTGTAATTTTAGCCCATTGTCATCATTAACTCAACTCATTAGAACCTAGATTTAGAGCCCACTCTCTATAAATTTATTGTATTAGGTTCTTTGGGCCTACACCCATCATGTTTTGGGTTTAAGTGCAAATTGCGGCCTTACAGATATTATTAGGTGTAAAATCTAAATTGTCTATATTTTTATTATTATTGTGAAGCACTTTTTTTTTTTTACAATTTATTTATTCTAGACTCTTTGATTTTTGTATTCAATAACTTATTTAAATAAATATTTATGATATGGTCCCACATTTAATTCTAAAATTAAGAAATAAAACTCTTTGAAAATAAATAGTTTAGGGCACATGGCACAAATTGAAACTCTAATTTGGAATTCTAATTTGAGTTTATCTCAAATTCACCTATTATTATATACTCCCTCTGTCCCACTTTGTTTATCCTATTTGGGCCATGTTATAGAAGACATTCACCTTTATTATTCTGTCATAGTAGGGGGGTAACAATTTAGCCCACTCCCTTGCTAGAAGAGCAGTTCTATCTGCTTACTGATGTGTGGTTAGAAGAACTACCACTAGATTTGAAAAATTTGCCTAAATAAAAGTTGGCTTTTTAAGAAAAAAAAAAAAAAAAAAAAAAGAACATCATTTATTGTCTTGTCTACCTTATAAAAATGTATAAGTTTACAAAAATACTCTTAAATAAATTTATCAACTTTTTATAAAAAAGAGTTATTCTTAATGAGGCAACTTAAAAGGTGCCCTAATTAGATTGATTTTAAAAAAATATATATATATTAGTTAGTTTTCTTTTCAAATAGTTTTGAAAATAAAATAAGGGTATAATAGGAACATTAGTAAACTAATAACTTTTATTTTTTAAAAAAATACAATATTTTGGGACATCTTAAAATAGAATAGAGGACAAACAAAATAAGACAAAAAAAATATATATATAGACTTCTTTAATGAAATGTCCTTAGGACGTACTATAACAAAATTCTTAATTTAAAGCACCGTTACAATGCGTAACAAATAAGTGTATTAAATTTCATATGACATTTTAAGAAAAAGTACAATATTTTAGCTGTCCACACTTCATTTGTTGTTCCAAGCATCCCAATCCCATAGACGTATATAGCTTTAACGAACAATTTTATACCGCCTTAAATTGAAGTGTGATCAAACCACCAATACCAAAAGTCCAAGATCCTCCCCAAAAAGGCCACCAAGTTTTGTAAAAAAGATCACAGCCGTTGAGTTCGTATCAATCATTAACATTTGCTTCATACGGTCATTTATTTCACCTTATCTAAAACTGCTTTGCACGGTTGCTTCCCAAACCCAATCCTCTTATTAACCAAATCATAAACAACCTCAAACCCTAGTTGCATGAAACACCCAAAAACACCCCCGGGCCCACCAATCTTATCCCCAGCGTTTTTGAATGTCAAACATGCAACGGGCCTCTTGTTTTCATCGTAAGATTCAACCAAATAATTAATCCTAGGTATCGTAACACTGGATCCATTCCCAACGAAGTGTAAAACCACGGTAGGAAGATTCATATTCTTCAACTCGCCATCGTAATAATAACACCTCTCGAATCTCGACTTCTCCTCGAACAATTTCGCTCGCTCGTTATTAAACCGATCCAACTCAGCCACCACCGAGTCATGTAGACTCTTTGGCAACATCGTCATCGCTGTTCCAGAGTCCACTATTGTCCCGCCATCCCCATTCTGGTCAACCCGTTTCAGAAGCTCCGGTGCGGCGATATACTTCTTTCCCACAGAGATTCCCTCGAGTCCAACCATGTAATAGAAAGGGTATCTCGGGTTGTCGAGAATGGGCGTGTACGCAAACTCAGTTGAGGAGCTACCCGAGTCGTCTTTGAGGCCGAGAATGAGTGCACTCGAACTTGGAATTTCGGAGTTATTAGACGTGGAATCGCCTAAGCAATAAGAGAACCCTTTACTCACTTGAGGATAGACAGTAGCGAGTTGTGATGGCAAAGAAAGCAAACCAGGACCGAACCCAGCGACCCCAGCTTCCTCATTGATAGCTTTGTGGCCACACCCAAAAGTGAAATTTGGAATGAGAAAAGGAACTGAGGGGGTGGGTATGGATGCACTATCTTTGTAAAGGCGAGCTATTATGCTTCCATCACCGTAGGCAAGGTAGAAAGGTGGGCAAGAATAAGAGTCGCAATCAGAGTTGGCTATAAGCTTTATAGGGCAACCAGCAATGGCGCAGATATCACTGGTTGAGCGAAATCTAGAAGAGTGTGCGGCGGGGCAAGCTGGGGAGTTGCATGAAACCGAGGCATTTTTGGGAGGTTTTTGGAGTGTGGGAGGGGTTTTGCAGCGAAAGCATTTGTAAGGGGAGCAAGGGAACCAGACGATATGAGAGCCAGTGTCCATGAGGAGAGAAATGGATTGTGAAGGGTTTGAGGCGGTTGTGATGGAAAGATGGTAGGCAATGACTTGTGAGAGTGGGATAGAGATTTGTTGGTTTTGGTTTTGTTTTTGTTTTTTTTGCTGGTGTTGCTGGAAGCGAATGGAAGAGTGAATGGAGAGCGATTTGAAGAGAAGTTGGGTGCTGTTGAATTTGGGGAGGGAGTGAGTTAGAGGTAAAACCACAACCTCTGATAAAGAAACAGAGAGGCTTGAGAAACAGAGTAGGAAACAGAGCAACATGGAAGCCATAATTTTAGAACCAAGAGTCAAGAGAAGATACATTTTGCAACTTTTTTGAACTCTGATTTGATATTACTGTCGAAGAGTTTAAAATTTCTTTTTATAAGGGAGGAGGGGAAGGCAATAGGATGAAGGTTCTGGCGGGAGTGTGTGGCTCTGAGCTTTTTGGTGCGTTGGCGCTTGTTATTTGTTAGGTGTATGTGGGCAGAGGTGTGAGTTTTCAATCTTGGGTTTGCAATTTGGATGATCTTGCTAAGAAAGTAGCTTAGAGCATTCGCATTAAACTAACCAAATGCTATTTTTAACAAAAATTAAATTTAAGAATAAACAACACCTCAATACTTCTAGAACATTCACATCAACCGCCGCTCATTTATAATTAAACTAAACCAAAAATATTTGAGATTAAATTTTATGAGGACGCAGTATAAAACTCATGTTTTACCCTTCTGATCTCAACATGCCACATCATCTTATCACATATTTAAGAATAAACACAATCACACTCAATTAATTCTAATACCCTTATATAAATCCAACCAAATTGAGAATTTATTTAGATATTATTAGGTGTAATAGGATGTATTGAATTTTAAGTAAAATACTGATGTGGCAATCACTTATTAGATGGTGTAAAACATGGGTTTTACACCCCATCCTTATAGAATTTAATCTCAAAATATTTAACTTCTTTTGGGGTTTGAAATTCGGATGATCTTGCTAAGGAAGTAGTTTAGAGCATTCCCACAAAATTAACCAAATGTTGGTTTTAACAAAAAAAGAAATTTATATAACCAACCAAAGCACACCTTGGCTCAACAAAAATAACAATAATAAATTATTATTATTATATTTTTAAAAACTTTATGGATGACAAAGTAGGACACGTCCTATATTTTTAGCCATAAAATCCACGGCATCTTTTCTTCTAAAAATCCACATTTTTGTATCATTAAGTCTCTAAATACAAAAGGGTTCTCATTAAAGACATATTTACTTATGTGTAAATCCAAAATCACAAAAAATAAAAATTCACGGTAATTTCACATTTAATATGCCTACCACCTCACAACATTATGAATCAATAATAATAATAATAATAATAATAATAATAATAATAATAATAATAATAATAATAATAATAATAATTGTTCATACCCAAAATGTAGTTATTGGGACTGAACTCTATTTGGGCTTACAATTTATTTATGTGGTGGGGTTTTGGATTTCTTACAATGGGTAGTTTTATGCTCGGCAACCAAAATGTCTCTCTTCACAGAATTTCTCTCCTCTCCCTCTTTTATCCGAAGTGATCATTCTTTTTTTTCAGTCTTTTCTCCCTAATTGTCAACCCCCTAGACTGAATTTTCCTTGCTTATTTATAGCGAAAGTTAGTGAAAATGCTATGATTATTTTCTTGGTGGGTGGAAGGAAAGGTCCAATACTATTTCCTCTAAGTGGATGCCTAATCGTTAGTGGGAGAAGGCAACAGTGGCATTGGAACTATTTCCACCGTTAGAGGTATTGCCCGGCAGCGACATTCCCTAGGTAACGGAAGGAAGGTCTAAAGTGGATGTTTGGTGGTGAGTGGAAGAAGGTGACAGTGGCATTGGAACTAGTTCCACCGTTAAAGGTATTGCCCGGCAGCGGCATTCCCTAGGTAACGGAAGGAAGGTCTAATGCTATTACTATTAAGTGGATGTTTGGTGGTGAGTGGGAGAAGGTGATAGTGGCATTGGAACTAGTTCCACCGTTAGAGGTATTGCCCGGCAGCGGCATTCCCTAGGTAACGGAAGGAATGTCTAATGCTATTACTATTAAGTGGATGTTTGGTGGTGAGTGGGAGAAGGTGATAGTGGCATTGGAACTAGTTCCACTGTTAGAGGGACTGTTCGGCAGAAACACTCCTTTAAGCGATGCCGTGCACTCCAAGGAGATTTCACCTTCACCGTTCACGTCGTAAACGTTTTCATCCCTAGGCCTCGGGTTAAGGATGGGCATCAAAGCTCGCTTGGAATGAGCCCGTGTGTCTGATTAGTGCGAGGTTTTACACGTGGCATCATTACAACGGGCTTTTATGAACAAATGGGCTTTGAAGGAGAGGAACGCCCATACAATAATGATGATAATAATAATAATAATAATAATAATAATAATAGTGCAGAATTTGATGTGCCAAGTTGTGGGATGGTAGGTAAATTGGGGAATGTTACGAAATTGCTATAAAATTTTTTTTGTGACCCTAGTTTTTTTGTTTTTTTAAAAATTTATATACATTTTTAAAAGCATACATTTTAAATGTTATAAAGTTAAATGAGTTATATATAACAAAAATAAGTGAATATTAAGAGCAAAACGAGTCATTAGTATTTTACATGAGTGTTTATAAATTTGTAGAATTTTGTTTTAAATATCAAGAGGACCATTAAGCAAACGGTGCACCTAATTTTAATGTTTTTGTAATGAAAAATGCTAAGGGAAGCCTTGGCCTCCACTCCCCATACTAGCGTATAGAATCCAATTGTGGAATTTTCAAAATATTAGTATGATAAAAATTAATATTTTATTTTATTAATTTTCAAACAATTATATAGTTAAAATACTTTTGTTGTTAGTATAGTAAGATTGTAGCCACAAAAAGTTTTTAAAAACTATTAAGGTGACATGCTATGAATGATGTGTAATAAAAGTGATGTTAGTGCTGGTGCTATGTAAAAATGATATTGTAATTGTAGGGAGAGAAGGCCCAAGAATATATATTGGGCCATGGGCCTTATCCGAGGACGTCTAGTAGTCCGAGGACAAGTAGATATTAGGGAAGAAGTATGAGTTAAAGTGTCACGAACGAATTATGACCATAAAGGTTTGGGAAGATAGTCTGAGGAGGAATGCATTCTCGGCTAAGCAAAGCAGAGGTCAGAAGGTGTGGTCGACCATCAAGAGCAACATTCCGAAGGATTATATTGATAAGGATAAACGTCAGAAAAGCTTAGGATAAAGGGAAGCTAAGAAATATCTAAGAGAAAATTGCTACCACCGCATTAGATACTCTACAACTAACCCTTTGGCCGCATTAATTAATATGGAGGTGATATTTGAATAGTGATAAACAGCCTTACAACTACTTCTAGAGACTTCAGGAAGGTGTTGATGGGACAAGGATCAAAGCCAGCAACTTGACCTACACGTGGAGGGTGGAGATGAAGAAACGAGGATAGTATAAGAGAGAAATAAGCTTTTATAGGGGGATCTATCGGAGAATCAATTGAAAAAACACTGTAGCAATAAGTACAGAAACTATAATCAAGTCTAACAGAAATATATCCAAGAACTGTTCTCCTCGGACTTTGCCGAGGAAGGATTTTTTTGCATAAGGCCTGTTTTTCTTTGCTTCCTTATCAACTTTAGTCCATTGTGAGCCTTCTTTAATTCATGAAAGCCTAGTTTTTAGCCAATTCTCTACAACTTCACTGTGTTGGGCTTTTTGAGCCTTAATCCTGTTACCTCTTGGGCGTATGACTCAAATCGCGCCCCTACAGTACTTATCACATTTCTGCTTGTTCTCTATTCTCTCTAATCCTTTTTTTCTTAAATATTGACTACAGCAAGTTTGCATTAATGGTAAATTAATTGTTGTTCCAACATTTGTTAATCATCCTGCTGCTACAGATGTTTTACTATTTTCAATTCACTGGATTTCCTTCCTTTAAGTTCTTCTTGATATCATTAGTCTCTGTAAAATAAATTCTATTTAGTTCAAAATGCCAGTTTTTGACAATATAAGCTCCGGTAAGAGTTTTCTAGAAGCTAAAGCTCCAGTAATAGAATTTTAGAAGCTAAGTTTATTTTCACCTGTCACATACAGAGACCTATGGAAGCAAAGCAAAAGTGTGTTCATTTTTCCTTGTTCTCTTTTCTCTCTAATCCTTTTTTTTTTTTCCTTAAATATTGACTGCAACAATTTTGCGTTAATGGTAAATTAATTGTTGTTTCAACTTTTTTTAATCATCCTGCTGCTACAAATGTTTTGCTATTTTCAATTCACAGGATTTCCCTTCTTTAAATTCTTCTTGATATCATTAGTCTCTGTAAAATAAATCCTATTTGGTTCAAAATGCTAGTTTTTGACAATATAAGATCCAGTAAGAGTTTTCTAGAAGTTAAGTTCATTTTCATCTGTCACATGCAAAGACCTATGGAAGCAAAGCAAAAGTGTGTTCATTTCTGCTTGTTCTCTGCTCTTTCTGATCCTTTTTTTCTTCTTAAATATTGACTGCAGCAAGTTTACGTTAATGGTAAATTAATTGTTGTTCTAACTTTTGTTAATCATCCTGTTGCTATAGATGTTTTGCTATTTTCAATTCACTGGATTTCCCTTCTTTAAATTTCTCTTGATATCATTAGTCTCTGTAAAATAAATTCTATTTGGTTCAAAATGCCAGTTTTTGACAATATAAGCTCTAGTAAGAGTTTTTTAGAAGCTAAGTTCATTTTCACTTGTCACATACAGAGACCTATGGAAGCAAAGCAAAAGTGTGTTCATTTATGCTTGTTCTCTATTCTCTTTGATATTTTTTTTCTTAAATATTGACTACAGCAAGTTTGCGTTAATGGTAAATTAATTGTTATTCCAACTTTTGTTAATCATCCTACTACTACAGATGTTTTGCTATTTTCAATTCACTGGATTTCCCTCCTTTAAATTCTTCTTGATATCATTAGTCTCTGTAAAATAAATCATATTTTGTTCAAAATGCCAGTTTTTGACAATATAAGCTCTTGTAAGAGTTTTCTAGAAGCTAAGTTCATTTTCACCTGTCACATACATAGACCTATGGAAGCAAAGCAAAAGTGTGTTCATTTTTGCTTGTTCTCTATTCTCTCTGATCTTTTTTTCTCCTTCTTAAATATTGACTACAGCAAGTTTACGTTAATGGTAAATTAACTGTTGTTCTAACTTTTGTTAATCATCTTGCTGCTACAGATGATTTGCTATATTCAATTCACTGGATTCCCCTTCTTTAAATTCTTCTTGATATCATTAGTCTCTGTAAAATAAATCCTATTTGGTTCAAAATGCCATTTTTTGACAATATAAGCTCCGCTAAGAGTTTTCTAGAAACTAAGTTCATTTTCACTTGTCACATACAGAGACCTATGGAAGCAAAGCAAAAGTGTGTTCATTTCTACTTGTTCTCTGTTCTCTCTTATCCTTTTTTTTCTTCTTAAATATTGACTGCAGCAAGTTTGCGTTAATGGTAAATTAATTTTTGTTCCAACTTTTGTTAATCATCTTGTTGCTATAGATGTTTTGCTATTTTCAATTCACTGAATTTCCCTTCTTTAAATTCCTCTTGATATCATTAATCTCTGTAAATTAAATCCTAATTGGTTCAAAATGCCAGTTTTTGATAATATAAGCTCCGGTAAGAGTTTCCTAGAAGCTAAGTTCATTTTCACCTATCACATATAGAGACCTAAAAAAGCAAAGCAAAAGTGTGATCATTTCTACTTGTTCTTTGTTCTCTCTTATCCTTTTTTTTTTTTCTTAAATATTGACTGCAGCAAGTTTGCGTTAATGGTAAATTAATTGTTGTTCCAACTTTTGTTAATCATCCTGTTGCTGCAGATGTTTTGCTATTTTCAATTCACTAGATTTCCCTTCTTTAAATTCCTCTTAATATCATTAGTCTCTGTAAAATAAATCCTATATGGTTCATGTAAGGACACAAAGTAAGCCTCTAGCCCAAATGCGCGACCGGGCCGGCCCAAGTAGCCTACACAATAGAATTTGGAGAAAGTGGACTTAAAGCCTAGACTTCCTGGGGCTCGAGAAAGCCATGGGATAAGGGCTAAGTTCACTTCTGGCACGCAGCGAGTTAGCGGGTTGATCTTTCCTCTCCTCGGACGTGGGCCAATGAGTTTATGTCCTGGCTTCCCTTCTGTTCTCTGGAAGGAGAGAGAAAGTGAGTCTTCCTCTTTTCTTAGAGAAAATCCGGATCCCCTTCTTGCGACATCTCCTGCTCTATTTATACTCCCCCATCCCTGGTTAACATCCATCCTATCCCTGAAAACGCTCCCCAATGGCTATAAAGCTGACCGCCGTTCCCTCAGAAGTCACCTCCCCATTAATGCGGCCAGGCGGGTTGGTGGGAGGCCTTTAATGCGGAGGCAGCAGTTTTGTGCAGAACATGTCCCACTTGTCCTCCTCCTCGGCGTCCCATTGGAGCCCCGTATGACTTATTGGGCATCAGGGGCTCCTCCATTGGCATTACGTCGCGTCTCTCGGCCCTTGCCTCTGTTGTCCGAGATCATATTCTCCTCGGACTCTCCCAAGTGAGTAGTGACCTGATCAATGGGCCTCTGAGCCCTCACGTCTTGGTGATCTCCTCCTTCCTCATGTCACCTTGGGCGAACTAGTGTCCTCGGACCAAGCCCAAGGCCCACACAACCGTCTTGACGTTTCTGTCCCCACAATAGCCCCTCAAAAATTCATTTGACCTCGATCCGAGAGGGGGAATGAGTTTTTGACTCACGAGCGTTACTTTCACTTGAATCTTCAAGCATGGCACATGCAGAATTTCTCCCACGCCTTCTTGGATAGCTCGCGACGCTTCGTAACGCGCAACGCCAGCATTAAATGTTCTGAGTAACTCCTTGTCGCCCACGTCCTATGGTGAGATGCGGATCGTGCGGCTCTGATTCTCCCTGAAAATTTGCGCGGACAGATCTCATAAATTTTTTCTTCTCAAAATCTCTAAACGCTTGGGAAGTCGCGCATCCAACCTTCACTCCCAAAAAGAAATTACGCCCCTGGAAACGTATACTCTCATTTTCTCTCCAAACGCATTCTCAAAGTCGTGTCCCTCTTTCTTCATAAGTTCTCGTTCCCTTAGCCTCTTTCTCCTCGGCTGTTGATTTTCCCTTTCCTCTCTAGGTTTATACCTTAATCTGGGCCACATAGGTAGGTTTAAGTGTCTGGTGGACTCTGAAACCAGTATGGAGGGATTCCGAGCCAAGTTCCACATTCCCCCGGAAGTGGGGCTAAAATATTGCCCGCCTAAGGCGGTGGCTGACTCCAGGGGGGATGGGCAGGTGCTTATTCCCATCATCGCCTTCTTGGAGGGTGACATGACCCTTCCCATGGGTCCTGTCACCAGTGAGTACCTTCGCAACCACTGATTGTGCCCCGACCAATGCATACCCAACATGTTTAGGATCCTGGGGAGTGTAAACGCTCTAAACTAGCAGATGGGTCTGAATCTCACGTGGCGTGACGTGGTCTACATGTACGAGTGCCACCCGCTCAAGACCGTAGGGTACTATCTTAAGTCCCGGTCTAATGTAGTTAGGCTCATATCATGTCTCCCCAAATCTAATAAAGGGAAGAAGGATGACTATGTCGTCGCCTCTGGGAGATGGTACGACGGGATCCATTGCCCCGTCCGAGAGGGGAAACCAGGTTTGGCTGCCTAGGGTTTTGGGCTTCTGGTTTACGCTTTAGTTACATTACCTTCATTTTTGGGAATTTGTAGCTTGATGTCCTTGCTGCCCAATTGTGTTCTCGAATCTAATCATGATCAATTCTTTGAATTTCTTTTTCGCAGATAAACAACATGTATCTCCTCGCCTCGGAGACGCTAATGTCCGAGACCTAAACAGGGTGCTGAGATCCGAGGTGTTCGTGCACGAGGATCTGCAAGTGAGGGCCGCCCACCTAATCTTGGGGTTCGAACCTCTGTCCACCATCTTCAGGGAGGTTGAGGACGCAATCCTCGCCGGCGACAAGAGGCGCAGGCGGATAGACGTCGCGAAGCCTAATTTCCTCGCCGAGCGCGACCTGCCAGACGACCCTACGATGATATTATACTCCCCACTAGTGAGCGTGGTCCCAGTCTCGGTTCGGCCCCCAACCTTTGCTGTCGAGGGTGAGGACGACATTGTCGAAGTCTCGGACGACGAGGTCACCTTGTGCTCGGGTATAAAGGGTCTGATAGTCTCCAAGGTGGACAGTGGCACCGAGGAGGAAGAAATGAATAGCCTACGGTCTCTCATGGGTGCGCGGGGTGCGCAAGTGGCCAAGAAGGGTGCTCCCAGGTCTCATCTTCCCCCTCAACATCCTCCTTCTCCTCCTCCTCCGGCCGACCCTAAGGTTCACGCCACTGACCTCAAGAAAAAGTAGAAAAAAGAGGATGAGGAAGCCGAGGAGGCTCGCCAAAAGAAGCTCAAGCAGCAGCAACATCATTAACAACAACAGCAGCAGCAACAACAACAACAAGAGAAGGCCGCCAAAGGCCGGTCGCAGGCTCACTCAGTGGAGAGTGGGGAAAGCCAAGGGCTGGCCGAGGTGTGCCGAGCCCCATCCGTTTGGTCTCTGGCATTGGACCTGGACGGGACCCCCATCCCTAAACGCGCCAACATAAGAGAGTACCAGAAAGGGCATTCCCTATACCTCGCCGATGCCCTAAAGAAGCCCCTGCTTCTCCCCAAGGACATGGAGGCCTTGGAGTAAATGTAGCAGCAGCAGCTGTTCCTCTCTCTGAAAAGGGATCTGGGCTTGGTACATTCCAACCAACCTTCGTTTACTTGCGACAGTCTTGAACATGCTTGCTGTCCCACTTATGCTTTTTACGTGCCTGCAAGCTATCCAAGAGGTCGCTGTAGCTGAGAAGTGGGTAGAGGATGCACGAAAGAAGGCCTCCACTGAGCTCAACGTTTGAGTAGAGACGGAGAAAGCCCTCTGCCTTGCCGAGGCCGAGAATGTGAAGCTCGGCAAGAGGCTAACGGTAGAGGAGTAGGCGAAGAGGAGCGTCGAGGCCAGCCTCAAAAATGCCACAGCTCAGGCTGAGACTCAGCGGAAGGAGCTCCTAGGCTACAAAGAGGAGCTTGCCACGGCGATGCAAGACAACGCCGTTCTGAAGGAAGAACTGGCGAAGGCGAAGGAGGAGGCCCGCATCGCTAAGGAGGCTGCAGACGCTGCTGTGGCTGCTTCCTTCCAGAGAGGGGTCAAGGAGACGGAAACCCGCCTAGTCGAGGAGCTGGCGGACCTGTGCAGGGAGTACTGCCGACAGGTCTGGTCGGAAGCCCTCAATGTGGCGGGCGCCCCGTCTTCGTCTGAATGGAGGAGGGCCGAGAATGTGTGGTATCCCCCGGATATCCGTGAGTTCGAGGTTACTCCAACCGCGGCCATCTCCACTTCCTTCATGGCCCCCGCTCTTCCTCCAGTCTCTTCAAATCTTGGCCAGGACGTTCCTCCGGAGAAGCAAGCTGACAAAGGGAAGCAGCCCCTTGCCCTACTGGAGACAAAGCCTGTTGACGGTAGACTGGCCCTTGAGGTGGTGGTACCCCAGCCCTCCGAGTCAGAGGCCAAAGGAGCAGAGGATAAGGCAAAAGGAGCAGAGGATCTCCCCCCAATGGCCAAGGCTTGAGCTGCCAGATTCCTCCCCTTCTTCTCGCAAGGACCCTTTTGTTATTGTTTTTAATTAAAGTACATTTTTGTTTCAAGTTTGATGTGAAGACCTTAGTATTTTACTTATAACTATTTTATCGTGATTGTGAACTTCTTTAATTTCTGGTTTCCTCATCAGTAGTTGCTTTGTATGTGAGAATTGCATTAGGTTTGCTCTTGTTTAATAACGTGCAAAACGACTTGGCTCAAGCGCTAGAACTTAGTTAAAAATGGTATTGGCACGTTAGTCTTTCCAAAGCAAGAAGTCCGAGATTTAGGCACAACTTAGGCCTTCGTTAACACTTAGATGAAATAAGAATGAACAAAAGCCTCGCGTGCTAGGGAAAAATGAATTGTGTGTCGTATTTATTTAATGAAAGATAGGTAATATATTGGATGCTAAATTTTCCCAAGGCTGAAAGTCCGAGGACTTGGCGTAGCCTAGGTCGGCATCAACACTCAATAAAAAACGAAATCGTATGTCAAGTTTTCCTAAGGCAGAAGGTCCGAGGACTTGGCTCAGACCCAGTTTGACATTAACACTTGAAGAAAATAAACTGTATGCTAAATTTTCCCAAGGCAGAAGGTCCGAGGACCTGGCATAACCAAGGTTGACATTAACATTTAACGAGAACAAATTATATGTTAAATTTTCCCAAGGCAAAAGGTCCGAGGACCTGGCATAACCAAGGTTGATATTAACATTTAACGAGAATAAATTGTATGTTAAATTTTCCCAAGGCAGAAGGTCCGAAAACCTGGCATAACCAAGGTTGACATTAACATTTAAAGAGAACAAATTGTATGTTAAATTTTTCCAAGGCAGAAGGTCGGAGGACCTGGCATAACCAAGGTTGACATTAACATTTAAAGAGAACAAATTGTATGTTAAATTTTTCCAAGGCAGAAGGTCCGAGGACCTGGCATAACCAAGGTTGACATTAATATTTAATTAATTAACGTACTGACAATTACCATGATACAATAAAATCCGAATACGTGGCGCCCACGCTTTTCATTAGTAGTAATACCTTCGAAGGTTATTTACATTCCAGGGTCGTTTTACAAGTTTGTTTTCCAAGTCGGCGAGACGATATGACCCTATGCCGGCCACTGCGGTGATACAATAGGGCCCCTCCCAGTTTGGTCCCAGTTTTCCCCACGATGGGTCCATTGTAGCTCCGACGACTTTTCTCAAGACTAGGTCTCCCGGAGCGAGAGGCCTGGATCGTACACGAGAGTCGTACCCTTATTTGAGCTTTTGCTGGTAGCAAGCTAGCCTGACCATAGCGCTCTCCCACCTTTCTTCCATCAGGTCCAGACCCTTCAGCAGCATGTCGTCGTTAGCATCTGCAGCGAAAGACTGGGCCCTCATCGTCGGGAACCCCATCTCCACAGGAATCACGGCCTCGGCGCCATACGTCATCGTGAAAGGGGTCTTGCCTGTGGACCTTCGAGGCGTGATCCGGTAAGTCCATAACATGTGTGGTACCTCACCCACCCATCTGCCCTTCGAATCATCTAATCTTTTCTTGAGTCCATTGACTATCGACTTGTTGACCGCTTCAGCTTGCCCGTTCCTCTGTGGGTAGGCTGGGGTGGAGTACCTGTTTGTGATGCCGAAGTCCCCGCAATACTCCCTGAAGGCTTTGCTGTCGAACTACAGTCCGTTATCCAAGATGAGAGTACGTGGGATCCCAAATCTGGTGATGATGTTCTTCCAGATGAATCTCTTCGCGTCCACGTCCCGGATATTCGAGAGTGGCTCGGCCTCTATCCACTTAGTAAAATAGTTCGTCCCAACGAGCAGCCACCGCTTGTTGCCCGCCACCCTCGAAAACGGTCCCACTATGTCTAAGCCCCACTGTGCAAACTGCCAAGGGCTGACCAATGGATTAAGAACGCCACCCGACTGGTGAATGTTGGGGGCGAACCTTTGACATTAATCACATTTCCTTGCGTACTCTTGTGCCTCCCGTTGCATATTCGGCCACCAGTACCCCTGCGTGAGGGCCCTATGAGCTAGTGACCTTCCGCCTGTGTGGCTGTCGCAAATTCCCTCATGCAACTCCTCTAAGAGCTGCTCCGTCCCTCCCGGGTGCACACACAGTAGGTAGGGCCCCGAGAAGAAGCGTTTATAGAGCTTTTCGTCCTCAGATAACCAGAACTGAGGAGCCTTCTTAAGAATCTTGTCAGCCTCAGACTTCTCCTCTGGCAGTATGTTGTGTTTAAGGAAAGACACTATAGAGTCCATCCAACTGGGTACTGTTCTGACCTGTTAGACTCGGATGGCCTGACAACCCGAATCGGCTGGCCTAAGTAGGTCCTCAACGAGAATGACCCGAGGAAGGCCCTGCGCCGAGGAGGTTGCGAGCGTGGCCAGCGAATCTGCGTGGGTGTTTCCGCTTCTGGAGATATGTGATAATGTGAAGGATTTGAACTTGGCCTGCAAGTGCTTGGCGCGGGCTAAATACTTTTACATTCTCGGTTCCCTGGCCTCCAACTTCCCTTCCACCTGGCCGACCACCAGCTGCGAGTCTGAGAATGCTTGCACCGCCTTTCCCTCCATTTTCCAAACCACGTCAATTCCCACCAGCAAGGCTTCATACTCGGCCTCGTTGTTGGTAGCTAGAAACGCTATCCTCAGAGACTTTTCAATGACGACCCCATCCGGAGATATTAAGACTATCCCAACGCTTGAACCTCTCTGGTTGGAGGCTCCGTCCACATAAACTTCCCATACTGGAGGCTTCTCGCACGAGACTATGCCGACTTGCTTTCCCCCCAAGCTACATCCCCCTAGGTCTCCCTCTAGGGAAGGCTCGGTGAACTCTGCCAACAGGTCGGCCAGGACTTGTCCCTTCACAGATGTACGAGGCAGGTACTTGATGTCAAAGGCTCCCAAAAAGGTTCCCCATTTGGTGATTCTGCTGGAGTAGTCAGCACTCCGCAGCATAGACTTAAGTGGGAGTTGGGTTAGCACGACGACCGTATGAGATTGAAAATAGTGCGGGAGCCGGCGCGTCGCGTGTACTACGACCAAAATCGCCTTTTCCAATGGTAAATACCGGATCTCAGCCTCCTACAGGGACTTGCTCACGTAATAGACCGGTCTTTGTGTACCGTTGTCGTCCTGTATCAGAACCAGGCTAACGACGTGGGTGGCCACAGCTAGGTATGCAAACAGCACTTCGTCTAGATCGGGGCGAGACATAATGGGTGGCCGAGAGAGGTATTCCTTCAGCTGCTGGAAGGCCAAGGATCACTCCTCGGTCCATTCGAATCCCTTCCATTTGTTTAGTAGTTGGAAGAAGGGTCGACACCTGTCCACAGATCGGGAGATGAACCTACTGAGGGCAGCCGTCATCCCGGCCAGCCTTTAGACCTCCTTCGGGTTCCGAGGTGGTTGCAGGTTACAGATTGCGGTGATCTATTCGGGGTTGGCCTCAATACCTCTGTGAGTAAGCATATAGCCCAAGAATTTACCAGACCCTACACCAAAGGAGCATTTGGAGGCGTTCAGACGCAACTTATGCTCCTGCAAAGTCTGGAATGTGCTGCCCAGGTCGGCCACATGTTCCGATATGGCCCTGCTCTTCACAACCATATCGTCTACGTATACCTCAACGGTCTTTCCTAACTGCGCCTCGAACATTCGGGTCATCATCCTCTAATAGGTAGCCCCTGCATTTTTCAGGCCAAAGGGCATCACCTTGTAATGGTAGTTGCCGGTAGGGGTCACAAAAGCGGTTTTCTCCTGGTCTTTCAAAGCCAAAGGTATCTAGTGGTACCCCTGAAAGGCGTCCAGGAAACTCATGCAAGGGTGGCCAACCATCGCGTCTACCAGTTGATCTATGCGAGGTATCGGGAAAGGGTCCTTGGGACAGGCCTTGTTCAGATCCATGAAGTCTACGCATACCCTCTACTTC
Organism: Castanopsis chinensis; assembly: GCA_032878915.1. Taxonomy (NCBI): domain Eukaryota; kingdom Viridiplantae; phylum Streptophyta; class Magnoliopsida; order Fagales; family Fagaceae; genus Castanopsis; species Castanopsis chinensis. The sequence goes on along the minus strand of JAVQMG010000115.1, from coordinate 3,475,027 downwards.
CCACTTTTCTTCTTCACCACGACTGTGTGGGCCAACCATTCGGGATAGAACACTTCCTTGATAGCCTCAGCTCTCTTAAGCTTAATAACTTCCTCTTTAACGGCCTCGGAATGCTCTGTGGAAGAGCGCCGAGGGGGTTGCTTCTTCGGTACTGCGGCCGGGCTGATGTTCAGGTGGTGGCATATGAAGCTTGGGTCGATTCCACGCATCTCATGCTCGTCCCATGCAAACATGTCAAGGTTCCCCCTCAAGAACGCGACCAACTCTTCCCTTTTTTCGGTCGGCAGTTGAGCCCCTATCTAGAAGAACCTCTCTGGGTCGTTGTCTACGAGGTCCCTGTCTAACCCCTCACACGCGGGCTCCTCTGCCACTGTTCCTCCAGTTGTGGCAGAAAAGCCTAATTGCTATGAGGGCGGAACAGCTGGAGCCGAGGGTTCAGGGTCCGGCCTATGCAGAACTGTGGCTGTTAGGCACTGTCTCGCTGCGGACTGACTCCCAATAATTTCCTCCACTTGGCCGCCAAAAGGGAACTTCACCTTGGCGTGGAGAGTGGAGGAGACAGCCCCTAGGGCGTGTAGCCAAGGTCTCCCCACAATGGCCGTGTAAGGGGAGTAAGCGTCGACCACGATGAAATCCACCTCAACCACCGCTGGTCCTGACTGCACTGGTAGCCTAATCTGTCCCCTTGAGACGACTACCTTCCCTTCGAAGCTTATCAACGGTGAGTCATAGGCCGACAGGTCCTCTTCTCTCAGGTTCAAACCTTTGAACAGGTCGGGTTACATAATGTCTGCGCCACTTCCTTGGTCCACCATCACCCTCTTCACATCGTACCCTCTAATCCTCAGCATTATGACTAAGGTGTCATCATGGGGTTGGATGGTCCCTTCCTTGTCCGCATCTGAGAAGGTCAAAGTGGGCGGCGCACTGCCCTTAATCTTCTTCGGCTCAGAGCCAGAGCCCTCAGTATGGGCTCGCGCCACAAATATCACCCTGGAAGGGCGCGAGTCGGTCCTTCCAAGAGCGGCGAGAATGACATTGATGGTTCCCAGAGGAGGCCTTGGGGCATGATGGCCCTGGCTCGCCAGCTCCGGGTGTTCTCTCTGCCCTTCATGCTGGTGCACGAACTGTCTCAACTTTCCCTCCTTCATCAGTTGTTCTAGGTAGTACCGTAAGCTCTTGCAGTTCTCAGTCGTGTGGCCGTTCTCTTGATGGTACTGGCAGTGGAGGTTCTGGTTACGCTTTGCGGGATCACCTATCATTTTGCTGGGCCACCTGAAGTAAGGCTCGTGACGGATTTTCTCAAACACCCGCTGTATAGGTTCGTGGAACACCACGCCGACCACCTGCGTTGTCGTCTGACGAGGTTGCCCAACGAATTCCTTCCTCGGCCTACTGTTGCTGTATCTGTCCGACCTAAAGTCCCTCATGTCGTGAGGGATAACCTTTGCCCTAGCCTTCACTTGTAATTGATCCTCCTCCACCCGCGTGTACTCGTCAATGCGGTCCATGAGCCGACACACGCTCTTGACAAGCCTCGTAGTCAGTGACTTCCTCAGGTCATGCTCGTTTGGAAGGCCAACCTTGAAGGTGCTTATGGCGACTTTATCGAAGTCCCCATCGATCTCGTTGTACATTTCCCAATATATGTCGGTATATTCCCTGAGGGTCTCTCCTTCTCTCATGGCCATGGACAACAGTGAATCTAGAGGCCGAGGGACCCTGCTGCATGTGATGAATCGCAAGCCGAATGCCCCAGTGAGCTTCATGAAGGAATCAACAGAACCCGCCTTTAGGCCATTGAACCACCTCATCGCAACAGGTCCCAGGCTGGAAGGGAAGACCTTGCACATCAGGGTCTCATTCTTCGAGTGCACCGCCATCCTCTGGCTGAAGTGGCTCACATGTTTCACTGGGTCCGTCCTTCCGTTGTAAATTGTGAAGGTTGGCTAGGTGAACCGCCTTGGAAGCTTTCCCTTCTCAATCCTCCGAGTGAAGGGCGACTTGGAAATCTGGTGGAGTGCCTTGCTCAGTGCATTGTTGGCTAGGCCTCTGGAGGATGTCCTCTTATCCTTAGGTTGGCGATGGTGTTCGTCCTCCTGGGAAGAAGACTCGCCAGGGGGGGTCCTCGACCTGGAACTATCGAAGCTACCGCTAGTATCCGCTGAGGACTGGTCTGATGGGGAGGGCGTGCGCTTTCGTTTCTCCCGGCGCAGCTTCCTTCTCAGATGGTCAATCTCCCTTTGCAGGGTCTCAATGCTTTTTTCACGGGAGGCTCTACTTCCATCGCGTGCATGGCTCCTCCCACGCGTATGTTCGATGCGCACGCTGGCTTCGCGCTCTCTCTCCTGCTCTAACCGCAAAAATTGGTCCTCGCACTAGGACCCCCTAGACTCCGCATGACGTGAACCTGAACCTTCCATGATACTTTCAGTCCCTTTGGTCAAGGCTTCCCACTGACGGCGCCAATTGTAAGGACACAAAGTAAGCCTCTAGCCCAAATGCGCGACCGGGCCGGCCCAAGTGGCCTACACAATAGAATTTGTAGAGAGTGGGCTTAAAGCCTAGACTTCCTGGGGCTCGAGAAAGCCATGGGATAAGGGCTAAGTTCACTTCTGGCACGCAGCGAGTTAGCGGGGTGATCTTTCCTCTCCTCGGACGTGGGCCGATGAGTTTATGTCCTGGCTTCCCTTCTGTTCCCTAGGAGGAGAGAGAAAGTGAGTCTTCCTCTTTTCTTAGAGAAAATCCGGATCCCCTTCTTGTGACATCTCCAGCTCTATTTATACTCCCCCATCCCTAGTTAACATCCGTCCTGTCTCTGAAAACGCTCCCCAATGGCTATAAAGCTGACCACCGTCCCCTCAGAAGTCACCTCCCTATTAATGCGGCCAGGCGGGTTGGTGGGAGGCCTTTAATGTGGAGGCAGCAACTTTGTGCAGAACATGTCCCACTTGTCCTCCTCCTCGGCGTCCCATTGGAGCCCCGTATGACTTATTGGGCATCAGGGGCTCCTCCATTGGCATTACGTTGCGTCTCTCGGCCCTTGCCTCTGTTGTCCGAGATCATATTCTCCTCGGACTCTCCCAAGTGAGCAGTGACCTGATCGATGGGCCTCTGGGCCCTCACGTCTTGGTGATCTCCTCCTTCCTCGTGGGGCCTTGGGCGAACTGGTGTCCTCAGACCAGGCCCAAGGCCCACATAGTCGTCTTGACGTTTCTGCCCCTACAGTTCAAAATGCCAATTTTTTTTTTTTCTGTGACACAGAATAGGAAAGGGGAAAACTTAGACTCAAATCTTAGTGGAGTGGAATAAGGACTTAACTCAAAATGCCCGTTTTACCTATGGAAGCAAAGCAGAAGCTTCTTTGGAGGGAAACAAAAATTGATATACATACCAAGCTTATGAAGAAGTATAAAAAAATTCCTATGTGGGGGTTTCTTGTCATCCTTGTCATTAACATTGGTCTTATAATGTTTGTGTGCGAGTATTACAATGAGTCACTTCAATTGCCTTGGTGGGGTGTTCTTCTAGCTTGTACCATTGCCGATTTCTTCACTCTCCCAATTGGTATTATCAGTGCCCACCACAAATCAGGTAGGTATATTAAACTTTACAACGATTATAGCTTTTCGTTTTACTATTTTTTTATATAAAAAATCTACTGAAATTTTAATCTCTGGTAAAACAGACGCCAAGTTTGAACATTATAACAAGCACCATCTTTCCATTCTCTAGTTCAAGTGAGAAAATGCATAATTTTTTATGAAGCAAGAAGTTCGTCAGTCGAAAAAGTTGGGAGTCCAGATGGAACCAAACCTGTATCTCGCCTTTCCAGCAGTCAAGAAGGTGTCAGTGAGCCCTGTCAACGTGGTCACCGGTGTAGTGCCTATCAAAACACCTCTGATGCTTAAGTTAGTTTTTGGGAATTCTGCTTAGAAAGACAATGACAAAGAATGGGTGTGTTGTAGTATATTTTTTCTTACCTCTGGCTGGCGTTTTTGGAAGGTTTATATATGCTCCTTTTGCCTTCTAACCGTTGTAGTAGTTATTGTGGTTTTAATGCTGCTTTAAGTAACGCCTTCCACTTAATGGCAGGGCTTCAATTCGTCTCCAACGGAATGCACAGCTGTTTTATCTAGCCTGGGGTATTATTGGCGATACTAAATGTTTCTGCCACTTTTGCTTGCTCTTGCACATTTTATCATCGTCTTCACAAGTTACCTTGTCCGTTGTGATTTCTCGTCAGTGATGCTTTTATCGTCAGTATTTATTTCATCAAACCTGTCAATTTTAATTTTTAATGTGTTAAAATAAAATATCTAAAAGTTAATACATAAAAAGTAGATGTAAAAGTTAAGGTTTTAATTTTTACAAAACCCAGCTTCTAGATTTTCTTTTCTCTTTATTTTTTTTAATTTTTTATGTTTTGAGAAGAGAGAGACATAAAAGGGTAACAAAAATATAAATTTATCCATATTTTTAACAGATGTGGGTAATTGGAGACAAAAAAAACTAACCTTATATGGATAAAATGTTAATTTTTAATTCACAGGTAAGCAAAGTATTTTTTAAGCAAATCACAAGTGGGTAAAGTTTAATTTTTCAAAAAAAAAAAAATGTCAACATGATAACATGTCATTTAACAGGCAAAACTAACCGAAGATTTATTTTTACTAATAAAACCAAACTTCAGAATATAAAATTAATCTCTAAATTCGTAAAATTCGAACCATTCTAAACTTGAAAGATGCACTTTACGGACACAGATTTTATACAATGTTTTGACAACTGTGCATAAATATATCATTACAAGCTGGTGAAAAGAAAAAAAAAAGGGTTTTCTCAAACACTTATGATGCTTATTTACACCCCCATCTTAAAGGTCAAAAGGCCTTTATACCATTTCACCATCTTCTTTACTCTTTTCATTTTTTTCTCCTGGGCCATACCTGAAGACCACATTATGGTTGGGTTGCAATGTCCTCGGAGATGCTATACATAAATTCAGGCCGAACGCTTACAGTTCACTGGTCAATCAAAACATGAACTTTTAAAACAACACTGCTCCACATTTAAAGCACCTTTAACAATGTGTAACTTACAAATAAACCTACAAATAAACACATTAAATGTCGTATGGCAACATTTTCAAAAAAATTTACAGATCTTTTAGCTGTCCACACTTCATTTGTTGCTTCAGGCATCCCAATTCCATAGGCATAGCTTTTTATGAACAATTTTATACAATCTTAATTGACAAAGCAAGAAGCAAAAAATGAAGTGCAAAACTCTTAAAACCCCCCACATTTATTATCTACCCCAGTGCATTTACAAAGTCCCCAGCTGTGGTCAAACCTTCAAATTCAAAATACCAAGTCCAGGCTCCTCAGACTTCCTCAAAAAGTCAACCAAGTCTTGCAGTAGATCACAGCCGTTCATCAAAACCTTGCCACGTACGTTAGCTTTGGTTCTGGTTCAGCTTATCCCAAAGCGATGAGCACTGTCTCCTCGCAAACCCAACCCTCTTTTTTTCCAAATCATAAACAACCTCAAACCCTTGTTGCTGATAATTTCCAAGAATAGCCCCGGGCCCACCACTCAACTCCTTGTCATCTCCACCGTTCATCAACATCAAACACCCGACGTTCTTCTTCTTATCACCGTCAAAAAACTCGTAGAAATAGTTTCTCCTGGGTAGCGCCACACTGGATCCATTCCCAACGAAGTGTAAAACCACGGCAGGCACATTCACAACCTTGCCATCGTAATAATAACACGGCCCGAGTCCCGTCTTGTCCTCCACCTCACTCGCTCGCTCGTGAACTCGGCCGACTCGCCAGTCGAACTCAGCCACCACCGAGTTGTAAAGACTCGCCGGCAACATCGTGAACGTTGTCCCCGAGTCCACCACCGTCCCGCCGTTCCCACTCCGGTCAAGCCGCTTCACAATCTCCGGTGCCGCAATATTCCTCTTTCCCACAGAGATTCCCTTGAGTCCAACGCTGTAAAAGTAAGGGTGACTCGGGTTGTCGAGCATGGAGGTGTACACAAACTCAGCTGAGTCAGACCCATCAATACCCGAGTTTTCCTTCCTTTCCTTGTCGTCGTAGCGACCGAGAATGAGTGGACTCGGACGATGAACTCGGTATTGATTAAAGGAGTGAGAGACCAAGCAATAAGAGAATCGGTTACCGAGTTGAGGAGAGACAGTAGCGATTTGGGCTGGCAAAGAAAGCAAGCCAGGGCCGAACCCAGCCACACCAATTGGCTCACCGAGAGCTGTGTGGGCACACCCAAAAGTGAAATTTGGAAGAAGCATAGAAGGAACAGAGGAGGTGGGTACAGATAAACTATCTTTGTAAAGGCGAGCGATTAAGCTTCCATCACCGTAGGCGTAGTAGAAAGGTGGGCAAGAGAAAGAGGAACAATCAGAGGTTTCGATATAGTCTAAAGGGCAATGAGAAATGGCGCAGAGATCAGAGGAGGAGAGAGAAGTGTGCGCGGCGGAGCAAGCTGGAGAATTGCATGAAACGGTGGCGTTTTTGGAGAGTTTTGGTGGTGGAGTTGTGGTGGTGGATTTTCCTTCGCAGAGAATGCATTCAAAAGGGGAACAAGGGAACCAGACGAGGTCGGAGCCAGTGTCCATGTAGAGCGAGATGGGTTGTGGAGGGTTTGAGCCGATTGTGAAAGAAAGGGTGTAGTCACTGCCTGGCGAGAGTGGAAGAGAGACTTGTTGTTGTTGTTTGTTGAGTTTTTTGTGGTGGTGGTGGTGGTGGTGGTGGTGGTGGAAGCGCATGGAGGAGCGAGTGGAAGTGGATTTGAGGAGGTGGTGGGTACTGTTGAATTGGTTTTTAAAAAGGGAGTGAGTTAGAGGTAATAGCAGAAGCTGCTCTGATAAGGTAACAGACAAGCTTGAGAAACAGAGTATGAAACAGAGCAACAAGGAAGCCATAATTTTAGAACCAAGAGAGCAGAAATTTTGCAACTTCTTTGAACTTTGATTTTATATCACTGTTGAGGAGTTTAGAGTGAGAGAGTTTAAATTTGTTTATTGAAAAAAAAAAAAGAGTGGTGAGGGAGGGTTATAAGGGAGTTGGGCAATGCAAGAGGACGAAGGTTGTGGTTTGGCTCTGCGTTTTGGTGCGTCGGCCCTTATTACTTGTTGGGTGTTTTTTGGTTCGTTAGACTAGACCCATTTACATCATTTGTACAGAATTTTCTTTTTTTCTTTTTTTCTTTTTTTTTTATAATCAAGTTTCTATTTATTTATTTTAAAATAAAAACCTATTTATTTAGTTATATTATATAATCAACACAAGTTTATCTATTTTAAATTTTATTTTATTAAATTTTTTAATAATTTTTTTCCAAATACAACAATTACCATCTATCGTCTTCTTTCATTGTCGAGATACGTAAAGAAAAAATAAAGTGTCATTTTAAATTTAGACGGTTATTATAGTAATTTTGTAAATTTACATATCTTTAGTTTAATTGATGTATGTGATTTTGAGACTTAATGTGTAAAATTAAGTCATTTTTCTATTTTGCATTATTTGATGCAAATGTTCATATGCAATAGTGAAATTTTATTATTAATTTTTGTGATTTTGTCTATTTGGAGAGCTACCAAAGAGCATTGATACAAAACAAGAAAATAAATATCCATATAATACAGCAATATTTAACATGGTTAAGCCAACTCATGCCTACATCCATAGAAAATGCTAATTTAAATTGACTATCAACCATATGGATTATAACCAAGCTTAACCAAATATCACAACACTCACTACTGGTACAAGCAAATTTCCCCAAAAAAAAAAAAAATCCCTCACATATCTCATACACACAAAATCACAATTCTTAAATCCTAATACATCCCATGGCTTTCTCACACTCACAAAACAAACATTCTCTCAATGCATAACCATGAGTATCTTCCAACCCTAAAAATCTATCAAACTACTCTTCGAAGAAACCTACTCATATTCTTTTAGGAGTCTTATCCCCTCCCCACGTGTAAGGACACTTGGGTAAAAGACACTAAACTCTTTTCAACAACGCTTATCTATAAGGCTTAAATTATATTCATTGATGGACAAAGAATACCTAATTAAATTATAATCTCACCAATCTAATTTAAAACTTCTTTTATCTTCATATATTTTTTGGGGTTTTGATTGATGGGTTTGGTGATTTTTTGTAAATGTTTGGGCTTACATATGCTCATTGTTTAATTTTTGTTGCTGGGCTTTTGTTATTTGGGATTTTTTTTTTTGTGGACAAAAATACATTTTTTGGTTTTTATATTTTGGTCATGTTTTTGATTTGACACTCAAATTTTATAACTTCATTTTGGTTCTTATATTTTTAAATTTGCTATCATTTCGGTCCTTGTCATATCTTATTGACAGAAAACACAATTTTAAGCTAGCAATGTAGTCCATTAATCGTGTACACTCTCTCTTTATAAGTGAGATGGTAGCTTGGATCAAAATAACAGCAAGTATAAAAATATATGGACCAAAAAGATATTTTTACTTGTTTAAGTTTAAGGACGCCAAGGATGTTGTTATGGGGGCCAAGTTCAATTTAAATTTATTGGGCCAAATTCTAAAATAAGCCTAGTGTTAAGGGAGGTTTTTGAAAAGTTAGGAGGGCCAAACATGGCCCCCCTTTAGCTCCATCTTTGAATATCAAGAAAAATCCTATCTTCTACATTAAGAAAAATTATTGTCTTCTCTGACGAGAAAAACTAAATCATAACTAATTAGAAAGAAATAGAAATTTGAGGTAATATAATTCAACATGGGTTAATCGTTTTGATGCACCTTATCACAGCAATGATAATCATTTTGGTTTCAAAGTTAATTGCGTAATTAATGATTGAGACAGTTGATGTGATGCTGATTAATCCCAGGGGCGCCACATTATACCTGTGAATTGTGAGGCGTGAGCTGTGACTTCTCCGCTTGGTAAAGTGTCCATTCCTTTTTGAACCTTGGGTTTGGAATTTGGATGGTCATGGGAAAGTAGTATTAGACTATTTAGGTTTTCTCACCAACTCCAATTCAATTTTTCTTTACATTAAGTTTTTTGGATATAAATATTAGTTTGGAGTTATCCATAACTTATTAAACTTAAATAATGTGAGTTCCTCCGCCAATCATCTTAGGAGATAACATCCAAAGCTCAAGCAATTAAGTAGAGCCAATCAACAAATATGGGGCCGTGGCTTAGAGTAATTATTAGATACTCTACACTAATAAATAAAAAAAAAATGAATCTAATAAAAAAAGACATCAGCTTAAAATATGTTGGAAAAAATACTTTTACATACTCTTGTTAAGGTGTTTCCTAAGAGTACTTGTTAATGTGTATTTAATACTTTTAAATACTTTTAATTTGTATTTAATACTTTTAAAATGATATATATAACTCAAAATTAAGTGAACATATAACTCAAAATTAAATAATAACTTATTATTCCTTATCTTGGGCACTTAGGCTAGTCAATAAAAAAGTTTACATTTTTTATTAGGTGACTTGCTTTTGGGTTTGGATTAGCAATTCATCTTTACTCTTGAAATACCAAGTAGTTTTTTAAATGTGATATTTCATTCTTTAAACACCGAACAATGAAAATGAATTTTCATTTTAATAGTATCACTTCTTCATTTCTTATGCGTTTTCATTAATCTTTTCTAATTGCTTTTGATGAAGACAAAACTTACATATAATGACACTTAGGTTTTTTTTGTTGAGAATAATGGCTTAGTTTACTGTACTTCCATTAGTTTAATTATTTTGCTTAGAGTACTTCCAACATTTTATGGGTGACTCAGTTTTCCACTTTTCCTACATTTTATTGCAAGAAAGAGACCTGGAGAGGAGACTTGTTTGATTATATCGGCTGAGCAGTCAGCAGTGATAAATTGATAATAATTTCGATTTCAACATTGAATGTGACTTCTCCCATGAGTTGAAGTACATATACCTTACCTTGGGTTAGAATGATCGAAGTAAAGTTTTAAACTAAAGGACTTTCTTGAGATGCAGTAGTAGTTTTCTTCTTGCAAAGGTTTGGAATGTCACACCGCATTCTTCAATAATGCAAAGAGGGATATAAATCTTCAATTAGACTAGGTAAAGTTTAAACGAATCTTTGATATTAATTTTAAAAAGATAGTAATTGTGATTTGAAGAAAAAGATTTTATGAATCTCGATCAGCATTTTTTTTTTTTTTTAAATCTACAACCTCATGTTTTTTGAAAATTGTTCATTATTTTCACATCCCAATGTGATTTTCATGTCTTGCCCAATCGTTTTCAGCAAATAATGAGAATATTTTTAACATTTATGGGGAACAAAGTTTTTGTAAATCTTGAACCAACAAGTAAGCTTTGAAGGAAGAGAGAGAGGGACTATTTCTATACAGTTGTAAAGGAGTGTGACTTGCAGGCCGCACTTTGATACATTATCCATTTGACAATTTTGTTAATCAATATGAGGTTTAATAGAAGGGAAATGCTAACGAATGCTCTTAGGGCATTAGTTAACAATCCATTTAAAGAAAGTTTTTACGGGAAAATAAAATAAAATAATTAATGTTTTGACATTTTTTTTCATTTCCCATAAAAGTTATGTTAAAACTTTCCTAAAATGAATTGTTAACTAATGCCCTAAGGGCATTCATTAGCATGATCCTTAATACAATGTTAATAAAACTTATACTTAATAGTTCGAGGTCTAAAGTTGAGTCGAGCTTAACTGCTTAAGCACTAAGCTAACAAAATTTAGTGGGCATGTTGGACTAAGAAGTAAGACATAGTATAAAATTATTCATTGAAAGAAGGAAGACTTTGTACATCTTTTTAATATTTTGTTTGACTTAACCATAAGCACCTAGGTTCACCTCACTTCGTATAACAGCCCCATGCCCCCACACACAGGCACAGCGTTTGTGCTGTCCAAAGGGGAACCAACAATTTGTTCATTTCCAAGACCAAGAGCCATCAATTCATCTATATATTGCTTCAAAATCGACTGCTCTTTCAATTATTATAAAACCTAGCTCGGAAAAATCTTGATCTCATAACCGAATTCATTCTTGTTTTTCATTTTCTTTATTAAAGAGTCATACAGAGGAGGGAATTATTTTCTTTACCAAATTCAATGGGTCCCTCTGGACTATATTTATGGAACTATTGTCCAACTGGCTTGGTCCATTGAATCCATGCATCTTGTGGGCCTTGACGTAAATAAATAAATAAAATCATCCTAAATTTGTTAATAGATTGCCTGAAAAGTAATTGGGAATCGACACATGCATAGATTTTTTTTTTTGGGTTGTTGTTGTTGTTGTGTTTCTACAATAGTAAGTTTAATCATGTGATTTAATATAATAGATCTACTATTGGAAACGGCCTTACCTATTAAACCTAAAATAACTTAAATACTTCACTCCATAAAACATAGGCAACATTGCAATATAAGTGGTCTATTTTTTTTCCATTACAACAGCACATATAGCACCAACCAACTATAGAGAGCCCCTTTTAAGAAGATTATCATTATTGAAAATCTTACCCCTATAGCTACTATCTACACAAAGGAGACCCCCTTCGGGGCTTAACACACAAGATACTTTTCCAAGAGAATAGATTAATTGCTGCACCAAGAATGGCCTTATAATACGAGCGAACACCAAACATTTAACTCCCATTCAAACGCCATCTCAACCTATCATCCCCTAACCTCATTTAAATTTTTCATTCGATGTACAAATACCCTACCCTACGCATCTGGGAGTATATTAGGTCTAGAAAGAAATTCACTAAACCCAACCCCTAATCATGAAAGTCTTTAAGAAAACGCATAGTCCAACTCTCGCCTCCGCCCCTTTTTTTTACGTGGCAATTCATAAAACCATCCATATATATGAAACACATGATTAATTCACTAAATTATTTAAACAAGTCATAAAATATTCAGTAAGTCATGTGATTAAAAAAAATATAGAAATGTTTTTTTTTTTTAGTTTTTTATAGGATAAAAAGAGTAATCATATGGACCGGAGGAATTTCCATTTAAATTAGTTTGAAGTAAAATTCTATCAATTCTAAGATAATTAATATTTTTCATAGAAATGATAGTATGACTATAATAATTTTATTAAATAAGTGTTATAAATTACACTTTTAATGTTTCTAGCTGATTGTATTTTAGAATTCATATTATCCAACCCCATTGTAAGTATTTAATTATTACAAAAATGCTAAAAAGATGATGTGTCATCTTTTAATCATATAAAATATAAAAGAGTATTCAAAAATATATTTTATCAAATGTGAAAAATTATTATATAATTGATGTGAAAATAATCATATTATTCATTGTTTAGTTTTTTTTTTTTTTTTTTTGCGTAAATGCACTTTTAGTCCTTATATTTTGATCCAATTTCTATTTTGGTCTCTACATTTTATTTTTACCACTTTTAGTCCCTAAAACAATTAACGCGTTACATTTAAATCCTTACCGTTACCCAACTAACAGAAAATACTGACGTAGCTGACGGCATAGTAAAATAATAATTAAAAAATCTATTTTGGCATTAAAAAATTGCCACGTCAGAATTTAAATTAAAAAAATTAATTTATTAATTTTAATTAAATGAAAAAAATTAAAAACAAAACTCAGGAAGAACATGAAGAAAAGAAAACTCCAACCCAGATGAAAGATCTCAAGAACACAAATCACAACCACAAAGAACTCCAACCCATGACTACCCTCAAATCACAACTACAAATCCACCGGAATTTGCCATAAAACTATCAACTATCCACCATAAATCCAAAACAATAAACCCATCCACTGCCCACACAAACCCATCAGAGCAACCCCACCTAAATTTGATTAAAAAAAAAACTCAGCTAGTTTGGCGCCAATCCTCTTCGATCTGAGAATGAAACTTATCACCAAACTCCAATTTGTGAATGAATCCCACTACCAAACTCTGATCTGTGCCATCACCGAAACCCACCACCAAAAACTCCAATCTTAGCCACTGAAACCCACCACCAAACTTCAATCTAGCCACCAAAACTCCACCACAGACACCGATCACCACAAACCCACACCCTCCACCACGCCGATCCCCACAAACCCACGCCCTCCACCACGCCGATCCCCACAAACCCATGCCCTCCACCTCACCAAGGCAAGTCGGTAACACCATATGCACAGAAACCCACAAAAAAAAAATGCCAAAGAAAGAGACCCATTGATTTGAGAGAGGAGCTTGAAGCATGTGGGTTTGGGTTTGAGTTTGAGCAAAATCAAGAGATAAAGAGAGTTCAAGAAGGCTAAGCACCAAGATAGAGGGAGAAAGAAGAAAAAGAAGAAGAAAGAAAGAAGAAAAGGAAAGAATGGAGGCTGAGAAACTAAGAGGCCGATCTAGGGAAGAAAAAGAAACGGAGAAACTGAGAGACCGATCTGGGGAAGAAAAAGAAAAGAAAACAAGAAAATAAAAAAGAAAAAGAAACAAGTACAAACAAAATCACACACAAAACCCACCAACACCGTTGAGACAGGAGAGTTTTGTGATCTGGGATTTTGGTGTTTTGATCGAGTGGGCTTGATTTTTTGTTTTTAATTTTGTTTTTAATTTTTTTTCATTTAATTAAAATTAATAAATTAATTTTTTAATTTAAATTTTGATGTGACAATTTTTTAATGCTAAAATAGATTTTTTTAATTATTATTTTACTGTGCCGTCAGCCGCATCAACATTTGCTGTTAGTTGGGTGACGATAAGAATTTAAATGTCACGCGTTAATTGGTTTAGGGACTAAAAATGGTAAAAATAAAATGTATGGACCAAAATAAAAATCAGGTCAAAATATAGGGACTAAAAGTGCATTTATACCTTTTTTTTTTTTTTGATAAGCAATCATTGTCAGTTTGTTATAAAATAAAATTGAAACAACTTTAGTATTATTTTTGTTTAAAAAATGAAAGGCTAGATTGTTCATAAAAAAAAAAAAAAGTCTAGAGAGAGCTGAAGGGGGTATTGTGAGCTGGCTTAGACCAATGTTCTTGTTGACAAAGTGGAAGTTCTTTGTGGGCCTAGTCAAACGTGGGCCCCAAGGATTAGGTATCTCATATTTTGAGTCTCTCCAACTTCATTTTTGGATTGGATTCGAGTTAGATTCTCGTGAGCCCGCACCGCACCGCCAACCAATTTAGAACCAAGGCGCCACACCCAGCCATTTCACCCCAAAACAAAACCCACGGCCTCTTTTCGCCACCCACAATTTCTAGAGAATTTTTTAAAAATTAGTGAGGAACTAATTTATGATTGGATTCAGACTTTAATCCTAAATCAAAAGAAATCCCAATTCGCAATTTGCATGGTTTCTGTTTTTTTACTTGATATTTCAGTAAGGTTATTGAATTGAAGATTATGGAGCAATTTGTTATCTCACCTTTATGTAACAATTAATATTTATTTATATAAAACTATATTTGCTTGTTTTTTAGTATAAAATTTCATTGACCAAAATTAAACTTGTTTTTCAATGTCCAAATCGGGGGAAAGAGATGCAATTGGCATTTAAAAGATGTTGGGATGTGCTGCTTTGGCTTTCATCCAAGAAAAAATGTTGCTTTGAAAAATTGCTTTTCTCATTGAAAAGTACGTTAATAAAATGTATAAATTTGAGTTCGTTAACTGATGAAAATAACCTGAAAGCCCCAGGTGTATTGAAAATGAAACCTAGCCAGCTAGGCCATGGAGGAAAAAGATTCGAGTGTACATTTAACATTTTCCCATGATTTAGGAGTGAGAGAATGTACGACAATGGCACAATAAGGAAGTGAAAATATTCTGACATTGTCCTATATAAATCAAATCCAATTGACAAAATATTTTCTTCCTGTGTAGGAAAACTAAAAGTAACCGAAATAAGCTTGTATCATGTATGATGACAGTCTAAATTAAATGTACAATAAGCTTTGTGACACAAAAAAATTTATTAATTTTTTTCACAACAACTGAAATAGTATATTGTAATTGGTGTATAATAAATGAGATGCCAATAATCTCGTATAAAAATAATTGTTACACCAATTAGAATTTGTTAATTAGAAAAGAAACAAAAAACAAAAAAGAAGAAGAAGAAGAAGTCGTTCAATAGATGCTTGGAATTTAACCTAGAAGAAGCTGTCCATAATGGAGATTGGACAAAAGAAAAGTCCATATACATTCAACCAAACAAATTAAAATAGTACAAAGAATAGTTTCTTGTTTAAGTTGCCCATCATATATAATTTGTTCATGCAAAATACAAGTATGAAATTTAAGAGGAGATGGTTCAATTGGTAAGGATTTGGCACTTCGTCTAATCTACTTAGGTTTGATTTCCACTGTCACATGAAGGTTGGCCCGCAGATCTTAACCTAAGTGCCCTGCTCGAAGCTGGTGTAACTTAACTAACCCCATTTTTATTCTATCATGATTAAAAAAAAAAAAAAATGAAAGTATGAAACACAGCTGTAAATCTACTACAACCACAAGAACCATGCTTGAAAAAGACGTCATTTAGATCTCCCTGCCATGCTGATCTATAATGTTATTCAAATCATGGCTGCCATATCTAGACGATGAAAATGTCCACACTTGTTAATGCCCTACTTCAAGTCATTTTCCTGATATTATAGGTGCCAGCTATTATGGTCTTAGGGTCACCAAACTTTTGGCACTAAATATACAACAAAGATATTTCATATTTCCTTTCCCTTCATAAACAACCATATGCCTGATTCCACTGTTTTTATTTTTTTCACAAGCAATCATAGCCTTCCCTTTCCTTCATAAACAATATTTCCACTAATATTGTTTATGCCTATAAAGTTTTTTCTTTTTCCCTCTCTTAAGCTGAATTTGCTTTACATATTTGTGCTAATTAAAGGACTTTTTCTGTGGCCAACCAATCCACAAGAGAAATGATATGTCCACAACATTTTTACAACATTTTTACAACAAATCCTACATGGCAGATTATTACTGGTTGTTATTATTGAGGCAAAAAAGTAATTTTAGTGTTAGGTTCAAATTTGAACCAATAACAACCAACCACCTATGATTTGTTGTAAAAACGTTGTAAAAATGTTGTGGACGTAGCACAAACACTTTAAAATTAATATCTCAATTCTCAAACAGACCATAATGGAAGGTCTATATATATGTGTGTGTGTTTGTCTAATGAGTGTTTACCTAATGGATGGTATACCAATCGTATCTTATGCAAATTAATGCTAGTATTGTCTCTTTCTGTCTGGTAGAACTTTAGCAGCATAAATACATTGTATCAATTTAATACCTTGTAAGCCATCAAAGATTAAATTCAGCCACAAAAAGATGAAGCCATCAATGATTAGCAATAAAGCCAATGAGTCGTAATTTAAACGGATATACTTTGAATTGAAGGGACACGTTAATAATGACTGTGTGGACCTTTTTTTTGTTTTTTTTTTTGGGAGAAAAAATTGTGTGGACCTAATGCGTAAAAGTTATCACTTGCATTGCGGTGTAGTGGTTAGTTTCTTTGTTAAAAGGGAAGTATTTTGTAGTCCAGCACACTGTACGTGAAAGAAAATCTGTAAAGTATCTGATTACAGATGCCTCATCTCCTCTTTTAAGATCGGGAAAACTTGCACTACACAAAAAATGTAAGAGGGGTGAGATGGCTTAGACTTACGGGTATATCGTCATCCTTAATAAGGTGATTTCAACTTTCAACATTTGTAAGGTCCAAATAAAAGAGAGAGAGAGGGGCAATCGTGAGAGTGCTAAAAGTGAGAGACAAGTGTCTTAGTATGATAATAGAATATAAAAAATTAAAAAAAAAACATTAAATCACTTAAATTTATATAAAATAAAAGATATATAAATTCACATTCAAGATGACGAGGGATGAGATAGGACCAGGCAAGCAAAACTTGTCCCCACCTTGTTATCTCTCTCGACGAAGAGGGATGCAATTTATGTGGGGAAAAGTAAGAAATGACAAGTTGCACAGAGAATGGTTTTAACTTTTTATTGATATGAAAGTTAAAAAATGATAGTTATATTACATTGTATATATATACCAAAATTCTTATTAATTTATCAATTGTTGGATAGTTAGCCTTGAAATTTGTCATTGGGAGGTTTTGTTTTTTGTTTTTCCTCGTGATCTTAGCCCAAGTGGTTCAAAGGAAATTAGGAAAATCTTGTTCTTACTCTCATATTATTTGATTTTCTTAATCCTAGGATCAAGAAAATTATTTGAAAATAAATAATAACAATATCATCATTTTACTTGTAGAATGAACGAAATGAAAAAATGGTTCATTTTGTTCCATTTCTTAGGTGTTTCTCCTGCACTTCTATTTGCTTTGAAATTCTGGAAGCAGGGCCAACGTGAGTTGAACAGATTTACCGATCATCTTGGTCTAAACTTAGAGACCAAGAAATATATTAGAAATGGTGTCTTGTCAACGATAGTTGCATATCATATCAATTCAATTCAAAACAAATCTTTATCTACCATCCCTTTAAATTAAAATTTCTCTTGCCATGCCAGTCTGGATTTTGAGTGCAAATTCCAGCAATCAGTTACCCTGATGCATGGGCATTTAGCAGTATTGAAGAGACATCCAACAACACCCAAGTCCAAATAAAAGTCTAGGACTCGTGAGAAAATCAATTTCCCTTAATCAGCTATTTTGGTGGCAAGTGGCTTGGGTAAAATGACACTGTAATTTGACAAAAAACAAATTTCAACGAGTAGGAAATTGGAGGATATATTGTTATGCTCTGTTGTTTGATATGATTTTAATTTTGTCTTTATCGGCCTGAATGAAGGCATATTAATGGCCTCCGACGTAATTTCCTTACTTAGGGTCCTATTTTGAAAGCCAAGGTTTTGTAGCTAAATTAGCACTTCTCTATGTACAAAATGCTTAAAAAACTAAGAGAAAAAAATTCAAACCATAGAATTAACAGCATATTGTAATTATCTCTAAAAAAAAATCTTATTTTGATAATTTGACTTTGTCTCTTGAAAGGGTTGTAGTTGGATGATGCCTCAATTAAGAGGACTTTCTATCTATCCATGTGAATTGTCTTATTTCGACTATTAAAAAGAATGCTAGTAAAAATCATCGATGGAAAGCAAATGACTAATATCTAAGTGCACAATGAGATTATTAAATTGTAAGAGAGTTTAAGGACTCAAAGTTACTAAAGCACAGATGCAAACAAACAAACAAAATTGGTAGTATATATTAAAGAGTAATTAGGGGCAGTTTGATGCATTTGAGGGCTTAAGACGAAAATTAAAATTGAGGCATTTTATATATTTAAATATGACTATTAAAAAATTAAATATTATTTAAACTCTATTATCTTGTTTTAGATACAAAATTATTACTAATTAACATGAACAACGTATAATTTTTTTTTTTAATAGAAATTCTATAGACACAAAAAAATTGACAATTTGTTTTACACTTGTTGATGTGGTAGAATAAAAGTGGTAAGTAAAATAATGATATTGCGGTGGATCTAGGTGAGAACTAGTTAAAGTTCTCTAACTCAATTATTGTGAAAAATATTGTGAATTTTTTTGTGTATTGCTCTTTTTCTTTTTCTTTTTTGAGAAGTACTATATTCATAATGTTTTTCACAACAATCCTTAGTGTTAAGTTGTTACTAGTTCTAATTTGAACTCATCACTGAAATTATTTTTTGTCATCAATAACAATTGGCTATTTAGAATTTGTTGTGAAAGTGTTGTGAACGT
This sequence comes from Castanopsis chinensis, assembly GCA_032878915.1. Lineage (NCBI taxonomy): Eukaryota > Viridiplantae > Streptophyta > Magnoliopsida > Fagales > Fagaceae > Castanopsis > Castanopsis chinensis. Next base: position 3,456,175 of record JAVQMG010000115.1, on the reverse strand, counting down.
AGCACTTCTATCTCTTTTTTTTTTTTTTTTTCATTTGATAAAAAATATTATTATATTTATTGGCTAATATTTGAGCTTGATTAAATTAAAATTTGGGGCATTTTGTATACTTGGAGCCTTAGACTACATCAATCACTTATACTATACGTTAAACCGACACTATGACCAACAAGTTAGCGACTAAGAACTTGCAATGAATCTAAAGGAATTTCATAAAAATCACAAAATAACAGGTACAAGTAATCTACTTACTTGCATGAACACTTTATAAAGATCATATGAACTATAAGAAAATACTATAACAAAAGATAATTCTTTGTTTGAGTTGTTTGTGAGTGAAGAATTGCGCTCCTCCTTGAAAAATGAATCCTCTATTTATATTTGATGCCTCATGCGGTTATCAACAATTATTTTTTCACGTGGCACTCGTTCATCATACCTCAATGCCACTTGTCATCCTTCCATTCTCTACTTGAAACTCATATAACTACGAAGCCACTTTTTTTTTTTTTTTTTTTTTTGAGTAAACCTACGAAGCCACTTTTAAGTGTTGTTCCAAACTTGAATAATGCTACGTGTTATGTTTTGCAAGTTTTCTTCATTTTTTTTTTTTTTGCTTTGTATGTGTCGCAGCCTTATTGCATCACTTGTCACATTGTTAATGAATTAAGGTCCGTTTAGTACATGTGTTTAAATACACGTCTTTAGTTTTTAAACAATATTATACATATTTCTACACACTTTTTCGCTCACACATATTTCTAAAAAATATAAACAACATTACTAAAATAACATTACCAAACGGCCCCTCAAGATCTCAAATAATATAACCAAAATTTGTATTATGTTTATTTAGTAGTGAAGCCATTAGGGAGGCCGATGAGCCATGTCCTCCTCAATGCTCATGCATTTTTTCAATAATATAGGCATATTCCGAATTTTTAAAAATATATGTGTCTATTGTAGTACTCTGTGAAGATAATTTTTAGTATTTGAATTTCACTGTCTTCTAAAAGTTGTATCAGTAAACTTTCTTTTATGATGGTTCATGACCCACAATCTTGTTCCAACCTTAACTTACTAATCAATTAGAATATTAAAATTAAATAAGACTAAAATGACCTAGTTCTCTCATGATTCAACCAAAAAGTCAAATAAATCCATATTTTTCTTTTAAGCTATGATTAGAAGATTAAGACAAGATAGATAAATTTTTATTATATAATCACTTTTGATCAAAGGTAGGTAAAAAATGTATTTTTTTTTTCTTAATTTCAATACATATTTATTAAGTTTGATTGATACCTTTTGTTATACATCTATTAGTTATAAAGTACTTCATTTGCATGTTAAAAATGTTTATAATTTTTTTAAAACATTTGTTAATTAACATTAACATGGGTATTCAAAGCTATTTAAGAGCCTAACTATTTCTCTAGATATATATAACCCTCCGTCCCACACACTTTAAGTAATTATATAAAAGAATCCTTTGGACTCCAAGAAGTTGGTAAGAAGTTTGAAGTTAACTAAGATTTCATAGATCTTATGAGGTTTTAAGAACCGCTAGACCAATCTTCTATGATTTATTATACTACTACATATCATGAATCACATTTTAATTTGGCTTTAAAGATAAATTTTTGAGTTTATTTTTTCTTATGAATTATTTCCATAGTATATACTAATTTCATTCTATATATATTTATTTTACTTATATTTTAATAAATTTGGGATGTACCAACCTGTTGCATATAAGCTATTCGATTATGTTTTATAAATTATGTTTCAGTTTTGACTTTTGAGTTACTTTTGCACTCTTGTTATATCTTTCTCTTCTTTAAAAGCACTAGCATTTGGGGATGCACAAAAAAACATATTTTACATCCTCAAATATTACTTTATCTATTTTACCAACTCATTTTACAACTCATCTTACATCTCAGTTTTTATTTTTACATACAACCTAATAAAATAATATAAACTATCTAATAAAATAATAACAAGTATTCTTCTCTCTATTTCCTCTCACTATCTTTTTCTCTTCACATACAACCACAAGATTAAAATTTTTTTTCTTTACAACCTATGAATAGTAAGGTTGTATATATGCAACCTTACTATTCATGGGTTGCAAATTTTTTTAAGTATACAAACTTGAATAGAGTGGGTTTTTGCTATTTTGGACTGTAAAATAACAACTGAGGAGTGTTTACACCCTGAATCCTAGTGCTCTAACAATTCAGTGTTAAAATTGAGGTGAGAGATTTCTCGTTACCCGTTTTTGTCGCAATTCTCCTTGAGTTAAATAGGTGTGTTGTTGCAGCCTGCAGGTACCTACCCCACATCATTTTCTCTTTACATAGAAATGTGGACAAACATCATGCTCGAAAAACTTGATCAGAGAAGAGGAAAACAAGATATTTGGTAAAGAGATATGATTGAGATAGGACTTATACACTTAAATGTTTGCTTGACAAAAGGGTTGAGACATATCTAAAGGAAGAGTGAGTTGCTCTTAAACTTAATTGCTATGGTCCCCCAATACCATTCTAGGCCATAATAATGGCACAAAACTAAGGATGGGCACTTAAGCTGTGCTTTCCCTTTTAAGGTAGCTGAGAAAATCCTAATACACTAGAAAGACAATTTACGATGACAAGATTTCAACTACTTTTACCAAATTTCATTTAAGATTGTGACATAAGTTGGGAACAATGAACTGGGAGAGACTTTATAAGTTCTGCAAGCTGTAAACGATGTATTTATATCTCATTGCACAAGATGCATGTGAGCAGATCTCGTGTTAATATGGAGCCTCACCTCAATTGTATATATAGCCATTGCATGACAAAGCAATATGCCAATATCACTCACTCAACCACATATGCTCCTTTACTTTTGCATATAATCCCCCATATGAGCCTATAGCAGTATCAATGTCTTAAAGTACAGAAAATCTACAGAGAATCCTATATATGCTGCATTTGATCATGAATATATACTTTAGGTCACCTAGCACTTTATTCAAATATTAAACATCCAATCTTTGTTTATGAGATTCCTTTCCCTCCTGAACAATCATGCAAGTGCCCCCGGTGGCTTAGATGGGCCTCATCAGAGACAGAGGACTAACTCATCACCATTATCATCGCTAATTATAGAACCGTATCTGAGATTTTCACCTCATACCGCTCCTTTAGGGCCGTATTTATAAATAAATCTAAGAAGTGAGTTTGTATTATTTATCTTGATTTATAAGTGTAAGTGCACAAATCAAACTAACCCAAGTTAGAACCAGTGGACCAGCTTAATGAGCACTAAACAATGAATTTATAGAGAGTGGATGTCTAATTTGGGTTTCGGGACGACAGATAACACAAAGGTTCGATGCGATCATGTAGTTCTTGCACTTATCTTATACAACAGTGTGATATTAAGTTAAATACTTGAATGCCGAGGAAAGTTGAAATGTTCAGATGTCACTTCTTCATTAATGTGGCCAGAGGGGTAGGTATAATGCCTTCAATGCGGTGGCAGCAGTCTTTTCTCTGATATTTACCCATCAACTTAATTTGTTTCTTATCCTCACTCTCTCTTAGTCACTTGTACGTAAGGTCCTTAATACGGGAGTCTTTGAACTACCAGGCCACTAATATTGTCCTCGGCAACAAGCTGCCGAGGACAATGTCATCCTCGGACGTCATGTCCTGTGGTGCAGCGTTTAGTGTTCATTAAGCTGGTCCACTGGTTCTAACTTGGGTTAGTTTGATTTGTGCACTTACAATCGGCGCCGTCTGTAGGAATCTTACGTTTTGGTGACAGATAACGTGATGGCGGATTTGAATCCAGATCATGCAGAGTCTCTAGGATCTCAGCACGAGGATCCATTACAATAAGTAGAGCAAATGGGAGATCGAGAGGGCAGTGTGCACTCGGGGAGAACAGCTGATAATCGCTCGCGGGGCAGAAGCAGGGGCTCTAGAGAAGATAACACTAGAACCATGCAGAGAGAAATTGACCAGCTGAAGAGGAAGCTACGTCGTGCAGAGCGAAAAAGGACGCCCTCCATATCTGACCCTTCATCAGATGACTCTCAGGACAGGGCTATAGGCCAAGGTCAAGAACCCCCCTCACAGAAACTTTCTCGTACCAAGAGGAAAGCATTCGTGACAGAAGAAACAGAGGGACGAATCACAGGGGCTCGGGTAGCGACGCCATGGGAAAGGCGTTGCTCCAGCTCTCCAAATCACCCTTCACACACCGTATTGAAAGGGGAAAACTGCCCCGTCGATTCACGCAGCCAAACTTCACCATTTATAATGGCAAAACAGACCCAGTAGAGCACGTAAGCCATTTCAATCAACGCATGGCGGTTTATTCTCAGAACTAAACCTTGATGTGTAAAGTCTTTCCCTCAAGTTTAGGACCCGTTGCAATGAGATGGTTCAACGGCTTAAAGGCGAACTCCATTGATTCATACATGGAACTTACAATGGCATTCGGGTCCCGTTTTGTTACGTGCAGTAGAGTACCTCGGCCTTTAGACTCGTTACTATCCATGGCCATGAGAGAGGGCGAGACGTTGAAAACATACTCGGACAGATATTGGGAAGCATTCAACGAGATCGACGGTGATTTTGATGAGGTAGCGGTTAACACCTTCAAGGTCGGCCTTCTAGTTGAGCACGACCTAAGAAAATCCCTGACCAAGAAGCCGGTAAAAACGGTCCGTCGGCTCATGGATCGGATTGACGAGTATAAGAGGGTTGAAGAGGATCAACAGCAGAGTAAAGGAAAAATGAAAAGTGTCCCCCAAGAAAGCAAGGACTTCAAGGCGGAGAGGTATAGTAGCAAATGGCCGCGAAGAGATTTCACTAGCCAGAATAGGTCGACCCCGCCCCAGACAGTAAATGCCATATTTCGTGAGCCGGTGCAGCAAGTGTTGGAAAAGATTTGCCGAGAACCATATTTTAGATGGCCCAGCAGGATGATAGGAGACCCTGCGAAACGTAATCAGAACCTCTATTGCAACTATCACCAGGATAAAGGCCACGCCACAGAGAACTGCAGGAACTTGTGGAATTACCTGGATCAGCTAGCAAAAGAGGGGAAATTAAGGCAATTCGTGAATCGACCTGATGAACCAGGTACCCAATCTGGCTCCATAAACCAAGGCAGTAACAATGTAAGACCTCCATTGGGTACAATCAATGTCATCTTTGCGGCGCCAGGTCGGACTGGGTCTTGCCCTACCAGAATAATGTCGGTACTACATCCCACTGTCAAGGACCTCAACTCTGAGCCGAAGAGGATTAAGAAGAATCCTCTGCTTGTGCTGGGATTTTCTGAGGAAGACAAGGTTGGCACTATCCAGCCACACGACGATGCGTTGGTTATCACATTGAGGATAGCCGGCTACGATGTGAAGAAAGTAATGGTTGACCAAGGGAGTGGGGCTGACATTATGTACCCTGACTTGTTCAAGGGCCTCAATTTGAGAACCGAGGATCTCACAGTTTATGACTCCCCATTGATAAGTTTCGAAGGGAAGGCTGTTATTCCCAAGGGGTTAATCCGACTGCCTGTACAGTCAGGGCCAGTGGTGGTCGACGTGGATTTCATTGTAGTAGACGCCTACTCCCCTTACACAGCCATAGTGGCGAGACCGTGGCTGCACGCCTTAGGTGCCGTATCGTCAACTCTACATGTTAAAGTAAAGTTCCCATATGAGGATGGGGTTGAGGAAATATTAGGCAGCCAGTCCATGGCGAGGCAGTGTATAACAGCAGCCATTACACATCAGACGAGACGGGAGTCTCAAACCCTGGTCGAGAAGAACTTGTAGCAGTTAGTATCCTCGGCCGAGCCAAATGAGGCCGAGGCTGAGGGGCCAGGCTGTGAGGATTTGGAGAAAGTGGTTATCGCAGATGATACGAAGAGATTCTTCCAAGTAGGAAGTCAGTTACCCCCACAAGAGAAGAAAGATCTGGTCGCTTTTTTGAAGCAAAACATCGATGTGTTTGCATGGGATGCTTACGAAGCACCAGGAGTCAATCCGGAATTTATTTGCCATCACCTCAATGTTAATCCAGCCGCAGTGCCATGAAGGCAACCACCTCGGCGTTCATCTAAAGAGCACGCCGATGCCGTTAAAGAGGAGGTGCTAAAACTCAAGAAAGCTGGGGCCATTAAGGAAGTGTTTTACCCAGAGTGGTTAGCCCATACGGTAGTAGTAAAAAAGAAGAATGGAAAATGGAGGGTATGTGTGGACTTTACAGACTTGAATAAGGCTTGCCCAAAAGATTCATTTCCAATGCCCCGCATAGATCAGTTGGTGGATGCTACTGTGGGGCATCCTCGGATGAGCTTTCTGGATGCTTTCCAAGGTTACCATCAAATACCCTTAGCTCCAGAAGACCAGGAAAAGACAGCTTTTGTCACACCCATAGGGAACTACCACTATAAGGTGATGCCCTTCGGCTTGAAGAATGATGGGGCTACCTATCAAAGAATGATGACGCGAATGTTCGAACTGCAACTGGGAAAAACAATTGAGGTGTACGTAGATGACATGGTGGTTAAAAGTAAGATTATCTCGGCTCACATATCAGACCTCGATGACACCTTTCAGACGCTGAGGAAGCATAAGTTACGCCTCAACGCATCCAAATGCTCCTTTGGTGTAGGGTCTGGCAAATTTTTGGGTTACATGGTGACGCATAGAGGAATTGAGGTCAACCCCGCTCAGGTCAAGGCCATCAACAACTTACAGCCGCCTCGGAATCCGAAGGAAGTACAGAGGTTAACTGGGATGACGGCTGCCCTCAACCGATTTATCTCTGATCTGCTGATCGGTGCAGGCCATTTTTCCAATTGATAAACAAATGGAAGGGGTTCGAATGGACAGAAGAGTGTGCCGTGGCTTTTCAGCAACTTAAAGAGTATCTTGCTCATCCTCCTATAATGTCTCGACCCGAAGTCGACGAAGTCCTGTTTGCATATATCGCAGTGGCAGCCCACGCCGTTAGCCTGGTGCTAATAAGGGTCGAAGGGGACGTACAAAAGCCAGTTTACTACGTGAGCAAGTCCCTGCATGAAGCCGAGGTACGTTATCAACCATTAGAGAAGGAAATCCTTGCCGTGGTGCATGGCACACGTAAGCTCCCCCATTATTTCCAGTCCCATACGGTGGTTATTTTGACTCAGCTTCCACTAAAAGCTATACTCCGGAGTGCGGATTATACCAGCAGGATTACAAAATGGGGAACCATCTTGGGCTCTTTTGACATTAAGTACATGCCCCGCACAGCAATAAAGGGCCAAGTGTTGGCTGATCTTGTTGCGGAATTTGCTGAACCCACAATAGAAAACAGTGTGATCAACAGAGACATTGATGAAAAATCAGTTGGTACGGTTGTATGCAAAGGTCTCGCGGTATGGACTGTTTACGTTGATGGGGCTGCTAATCAAAGAGGATCCGGAGTGGGTGTGGTAATTACGACCCCAGAAGGTCTCACACAAGAAAAGTCCTTAAGACTGGGATTCTCGGCTACTAATAATGAGGCCGAGTATGAAGCCTTGCTGAAAGGAATGGATATGGTCCACAAGTTGGGGGGAAAGACCGTGCAAATATTCTCAGACTCTCAACTAGTTGTGAGTCAAGTAGATGGAAAGGTAGAGGCCAGAGATCCGAGGATGCAGGACTATGTGAATCAAGTCAAAGCTGTACAACGCAAGTTCGAATCTCTTACTTTGTCTCATATCCCCAGAAGTAGCAACACGCATGCTGATTCCCTAGCAACTCTTGCCACGTCGTCAGCACAAGGACTACCTCGGATTATCCTAGTTGAGGACTTACCTAAACCCTCGAAAATGATAGCAAGCGTTGTCCATGTTCACCAGATTAGGACGGGGCCTAGCTGGATGGACCCCATAATATCCTTTTTGAAAGATGATGTTCTGCCCAAAGAAAAAGTCGAGGCGGACAAGATACGTAGAAAAGCCTCCCGATTCTGGTTGGCCGAGAATCATAAACTCTATAAACGATCTTTTTCTGGCCCATACCTGTTATGCATGCACCCTGAGGCGACAGAGCTACTGTTGGAAGAGTTACACGAAGGAATCTGTGGAAGTCATACAGGAGGAAGGTCTTTGGCTCACAGAGCCCTAACACAGGGATATTGGTGGCCGAACATGCAGCGAGAAGCTCAGAGTTACGTGCAGAAGTGCGATCAATGTCAAAGATTTGCTCCAAATATCCATCAGCCCGGAGGTGCGCTCAATCCTCTGACGAGTCCCTGGCCTTTTGCACAGTGGGGTTTAGACATTGTGGGTCCTTTCCCAAATGTGCCTGGAAACCGAAGATATTTGGTTGTCGGTACTGACTACTTCACTAAGTGGGTAGAGGCCGAGCCCTTGGCAAACATCAGGGATGTCGATGTGAAGAAATTTATATGGAAGAATATCGTCACTCGATTTGGTGTCCCACGTACCCTCATCTCTGATAATGGTTTGCAGTTTGATAGTAAGGCGTTCAGACGATATTGTTGTGGCCTCGGCATAACCAACAGGTACTCCACTCCGGCTTACCCGCAAGGAAATGGGCAGGCCGAGGTTGTTAACAAAGTGATAGTGAACGAGTTGAAGAAGAGACTGGAGGACACCAAAGGGAGATGGGTGGAGGAATTACCCCATGTCCTATGGACGTACCGGACCACACCTCGCCGATCAACGGGAGAAACCCCATTCTCGATGACTTATGGCGCCGAGGCTGTTATCCCTTTAGAAACTGGTTTCCCTACAATAAGGACAAGCTCCTTTACTCCGGAAAGCAACAAAAGACTGCTGGAAAGGGGCCTAGACTTGATTGAGGAAAGGAGAGAGGTCGCCATGATTCATTTGGCCTACTACCAACAAAAACTGAAGCAGGGGTATGATTCGAAGGTGAACTCGAGACCGCTTGTTCTCGGAGACCTAGTGCTGAGGAAAGTAGTGGGCAACACCAAAAACCCAGCATGGGGAAAGCTTGGACCTAACTAGGAAGGACCGTATCGCATCACGGCAATAGCTGGAATAGGAGCTTACTACTTGGCAAACTTAGATGAAAAAGTTGTACCCCATCCCTAGAATGTAAGTAACTTAAGACGATATTATTATTAATAAAAAGCGTCTTTTGTCATTTTATCTCTGTCATTTTTCTACCATAAATTCTGTTGTGCATGAGGTTACGCCGGGTCCTCGGATCCTCTACCTTATTCGAAATTTTAATTAAGGTTACGCCGGATCATCATATCCTCTGTCTTAATTAAAAGCAAAAAATGAGGTTACGCCGGGTCCTCGGATCCTCTACCTTCTTCGAAATTTTAATTAAGGTTACGCCGGATCAGCAGATCCTCTGTCTTAATTAAAAGCAAAAAATGAGGTTACGCCGGGTCCTCGGATCCTCTACCTTATTCGAAATTTTAATTAAGGTTACGCCGGATCATCAGATCCTCTGTCTTAATTAAAAGCAAAAAATGAGGTTACGCCGGGTCCTCGGATCCTCTACCTTATTCGAAATTTTAATTAAGGTTACGCCGGATCAGCAGATCCTCTGTCTTAATTAAAAGCAAAAAATGAGGTTACGCCGGGTCCTCGGATCCTCTACCTTATTCGAAATTTTAATTAAGGTTACGCCGGATCAGCAGATCCTCTGTCTTAATTAAAAGCAAAAAATGAGGTTACGCCGGGTCCTCGGATCCTCTACCTTATTCGAAATTTTAATTAAGGTTACGCCGGATCATCAGATCCTCTGTCTTAATTAAAAGCAAAAAATGAGGTTACGCCGGGTCCTTAGATCCTCTACCTTATTCGAAATTTTAATTAAGGTTACGCCGGATCAGCAGATCCTCTGTCTTAATTAAAAGCAAAAAATGAGGTTACACCGGGTCCTCGGACCCCCTACCTTATTTAAAAATTTAATTGAGGTTACGCCGGGTCCTCGGACTCTCTACCTCATTCAATTTTAACTAAGGTTATGTCGGATCGACAGATCCTCTATCTTAATTTAAAGTAGAGAAGTAAGGTTGCCTCGGGTCTTTTTCCCTGACATGGAAACAGCGTTAGAATTACTAAGTAAACGAATCTTTGATTGTTGTTAAGTACTAAGCGCAAAGCTTGAGGTACTGTCAGTTCAAATGTAAAATATGCCATTAAGTTCCCTTTTCAACATGTTGTCATGAAAATAATTGTTAAGTAAGTCCTAAGCAAACGGATTCCCTGTTAGTGTATCACTTCTTTAGCGTGTTGTTTGTCCTCAAGTGTAAGCAAGAGTTGGCAGTCATTGCTTAAAGCATTTGTACGTATATGAGTTGCATAAGTTTCCTTGACTAAGGGCCGAAAATTACAAGTACATGTTATAGAGACAAGCTGATTGTATAGCAATATTACATGCATAGCAAGGAAATAAGATATCAACCCCAAACATAATACAGAATAGCAATTTAAATTGGGAACCCTTTTCATTAAACGAAAGATTTATCAATACATTCGCAACCAAATTTGATAAGTTACAAAGGAAGAAAAGTAAAAAGAAAACGGAACTAAGAAGTAAAATCAACAAGGCAAATACAAGAGAAGCAAAAGGGATGAGAAGCAGCTGAGGAATGAATGATTATGGCTTGGGCTGAGTTTGGTCCTTCGGATCAGCAGGAGACACCACAGAGGCTGAAGATCCCTCAATCGTCTCCTTAGGCTTTATGGGCAAAGTCGCTAAGACTAGCTCCATAGTCCCACTCGCCTCGGGGTTGATGGGCAACTCCTTGGAGGCAGGAGGAGGCGCTGCATCTTTAACCTGGGCAGTAGGGGCAGCGTCTTCGGCAACACTCTCCTCCGCTTGCATCCCAGCCGAGGAAAGAGAGGAATCGTCCTTGGCTGAGCTAGAGGCAGCCACGCGGATGGCAGGGGGGATGTAGGCGTTCTCCACCTTCCATAGAGGAGAAGAAGCATCAACTCCGGCTCGGGAGAGAGCTTCCCTCCACACCTGGAGGCAGTAGTCCCTACAAACCCCCGGCACTTGGGCTTTGAAGGTCTCCGTGGTTTCTGCCACGCCCATGTCATAGCCGCTCTGCTCAGCCTCGTCCACCATTGCCTCGGCTGCTTGTGCCTTGGCAAGTGCTTCTTCCTTGGTCTTAAGAGCCTCCTCCTTTGCCTCCTCGGACGCCGTAAGATCTTTCGCTAGACCTTCCGCCAGCGTCCTAGCCGAGGCAAGGTCTTCATTGGCGCGCTTGAGCAGCAACCTCTGATCCTCGACCTGCCTGGCGGTGCTCTTCAGTTCGGCCTCTATGCCTGATTTCTCACTCGTCGCCCTGCTCAAGCTGGTGGTCACCTCTTGGAGTTTCTTATCCTTAAGCTCCAGTATTTTCTTAGTGTGATCCAGCCTTACCTCCTCATCCCTTAGCGCTCTGTAGGAGCTGGCAGCGATCTCCTCTGCCCTATGGGCAGATTGGACAGCCTACGTACAAGCATTGTTAGTAAATGGCACACTATATACAAAAAAAAAAAGAAGAAAAGAAAAGAAAGGCAAAGAAAAGTATAAGTGCCGAAGATCAGCCAATTTGAATCCTTACCATAGCTAACTCTTTTTTGAGGGTCATAAAGACGTTATGATCCCTCATCCTACGCAGCTCTCCCATGTCCTCAGGCAGTAATAGCGCCTGCTCTAATGCATCAGCAATACAGGCAGCCGTGCCCTCATCGGATCCCCTAATGGACGCGTCTGCAGTGACAGCCTGATCGTCCACGTGCTTTGGGGAGCCCAAATGGGCGCATGAAATGCCACTGGAGGGTCAATTCGCCTCTCCGACCTCGGGTGGGCATGCCGAGCATGCTTGCCTCCCCTCTCTGGATCGGCCTCTTTAGTAGGGAGGTCTTTGCTCCCATCGACTATCTCCTTCCCCTTGGGCTGATCCCTTTTTCTTTTGTGATCAGCGGGATCGACGTATTGAACCTGAAAGGAAGAAGGAAGTGTAACCCTTATCGAGGGAACCTGCTCAGCCCCCTTGTCCTTAGATTTTACGGGGGGCGCCTTAGGGAGCTCCTGTGCTCCAGCTTGCCCCTCTAACACGTCCTTCAAGCTGGGCTTGGGTCTACGCTGAACTCCCATCCTTATCAAGGGTTGGTCGTCGTCGTCTGAGGATGTGAAAGAAGGAGATCTGACGACAGGAGAGGGGTGTCTGGGCGGAAAGAGTGGATCTAAAGCTTCGAACTCCTCCTCAGAATCCGAAAGTTCAACAACTTTTTCTTGTTCTTCTTCTTCTTCTTCTTCTTCTTCTCCTTCTTCCTCTTCTACCTCGGCTACTAGCTGAAAGGTAGAACCCTCGCCTAATCTAGGTCGAGTCGAGGGCGTGGCTAAATTTGTGGCTCTCGGGACAACCCTGACAGGCTCGGTAATCAGAACGCCTTGAGGGACTGAAGCACCAGGCGGCAACAGAAAACCCTCGACCGCTACACTTATCCTCGGGAGCCGCGGATCTTTCTCCTTGATGACACACTTGGTTTCTTGGAAGGCGGAAGATATGGGTGTGTATCCGAGGATGCGATGGGCGGCGCGAAGCTGACCGTCTGAGTGCACAAACACCTCGGCCTTCAAGATCTTGTCGAGACGATCAAAGTTGACGAGATTGGCACGAGGCGCAAGCGCGCGACGATCTGCGCATATGTTTCAAAAAACAGATTAGTACAAACAAATTAAGGAAAAACACCATCAACAAAAGAAACGGTACATCTATCATTGAGTGAGGTTGACGCCACGTGAGCACTCACCAGGTTCCCCCTCTGTCGTCGGACAGTGGAAACCGCCATGCCACTCCCCGGACAATATAAGGAAGTCCTTGTCCAAACCCTTGTTGGAATGGGGAAGGCATTGGATCAATCTGACTTCAGGGTGTCTAGACTTCAAGTAGTAGGTATGCCCCCTCAATCGGTGAAGGGTATACACCCAATTCACCTCGTGGTGAGTAAGACCTAACCCTAATCTCTCGTTCAAGACGTCAGTAGCACCCAGGATCCTAAACATATTGGGAGCGCACTGTGTAGGGGACAACCTAGCGGTTCTAAGATAGTTTATAGTAATGGGCATCATAGGGATTCTCATCCCTCCCTCTATAAACGCTATCATGGGAATCGCTACCTCACCGGTCTTTCTCTTGGTGAGCCACTCTCCCGTCTTACAGTACCTAATGGACACTCCGGGTGGGATCTCATATTTGGCTTTAAAGGCTTCTATTTTCTCAGGGGTATCCACTAGCGATGCGAACCTACCCATTTCTCAAAACTAGGGAGTGAACACTATAACAGAATCTGAAGATCTAAATGGCCGAGGACAGAAAAAAGGGGATAATCGAAAGAGTAAAAAGCGATAATGAAATCAGAAAGTTGAAGAACTTACTTTTAAATGACTACGTCACCTCGGCTTAGAAATGAAGGGTGTGAAGACGCGTGCAGGTTGCAGGAAAGGTTAGATTCAATGCGAAAGGTCTAAAATGAACAGAAGATCTTTAAAGTGGCGGTATTTATTTCGTGGGAAGACGTAAAGCGGGAAGCCTCCCGCCTGCCTCCTCAAAAGGCGCCTATCCGTTAGATGAGCATCATGCGGCTGGAAACAGGGAACATAACGTCGCCAATATTTAATTGAAGCGCATCCAGGAGATCGAAGCGTCAGAAGCGTATCGCCTTACGTGCGCACATATCGAAACCCTCGTTCCTCTTCAACAGAATAGAAATGAGGATTTCGAGGGGCTATTGTGGTACCTATGGGCCCCAAATCACATATTGGGCCGGCCCAAAGACCCTCACAAAGAAGAAAGTCCAATTTAACAGTCCTGAATGGTCCGAGGACATAATGATTCCTTCCTGCGATGCCACGTGACAAAGGAAGTTATCATGCACGAGCGCTGCACCACAGGACACGAGGTCCAAGGATGACATTGTCCTCGGCAGCTTGTTGCCGAGGACAATATTAGTGGCCTGGTAGTTCAAAGACTCCCGTATTAAGGACCTTACGTACAAGTGACTAAGAGAGAGTGAGGATAAGAAACAAATTAAGTTGATGGGCAAATATCAGAGAAAAGGCTGCTGCCACCGCATTGAAGGCATTATACCTACCCCTCTGGCCGCATTAATGAAGAAGTGACATCTGAACATTGAAATTATGCCCTACCATCACCGCCAGATACTTGAGTAAGGGGGAATGATGGGACAAGTATCTAAAAGGAAACACCTGGATTACACGTGGAAAGAGGAAGAAGAAGAAAGTGAGGCCTATAAAAGGAAAAGGAAGACGAGAGAGAAGGGGTGGTGAAAATAGGACAGAAAAACAGAGTAAGAGAGAAGGAGAGAATTTGTAAAAGAGATATGAAGAACTTTCCTCGGCATTCAAGTATTTAACTTAATATCACACTGTTGTATAAGATAAGTGCAAGAACTACATGATCGCATCGAACCTTTGTGTTATCTGTCGTCCCAAAACCCAGATTAGACATCCACTCTCTATAAATTCATTGTTTAGTGCTCATTAAACTGGTCCACTGGTTCTAACTTGGGTTAGTTTGATTTGTGCACTTACAATAAGTTAGATAGGTTCAAAATTGATTAAATGCACCAAATTCAACCACCTAAATTCTGTCATTTATATAATAAATAAAATAAAATAAAATAAATATTTATTAAATGCTAATTGCGTGAAGGTGATATTTGGGGTTTAAGTTTGATTATTAAGACTTAACAATATTTTTATTAACCACTGCATATTCTTAGTACGATGGTTACTCCACAAGTATAAGTACTCTTAGCTTGTGGGGTGTGGGGAGCAAGAGCTGAAGTTCAAGCCTCCAAGAGGAAGCTTCACACACAAATACACTTAGATTAGGCTAGAGTAGATATTTTATCTTGTATAAAATAAATAAATAAATAAATAAACAATGTTCCTATTAATCTTTCAGTTCGGATGTCACTTGCTATTAATTACTTGCTTCAGTGATTGTTTGATTATAGCCAAGCTAGATATTTCGTTGCACGATTTGTAGGCCCCGTATTGTACAGTGAAATATCTATCTTGGCTCTAACAACTGAATCATATAGAAATATTTACCAATCATATAGAGCTAATTGGTAGCATTACCAACTTGATTACCAGGTCTAACTAGGCTAGACATGGTTGATGGGTGGATCTGCATCTGCCCACCAAACTCATCCTTCCTCTGACGGGAAGTGGCCCCCATGAGAGAGGGGAGGAGTCTGTTAAGAACATAGTAATTTTTACTGTTCCTTAGATTTTACAATTAAATTAACCATATTGTTATATTGATCAATAAGACACATGTTGAATATTTTGAGAAAGATAAAACAATATTTATATTTCGTTAGTTAATGCAGTCAAATAATTAAATTTAATTATAAGAAAACACTTTATTTTCAGAAACTTAAAAAACTTACTATACAATATTTAAAGAATTGTATATAAAGTTTGTCATTGCTCGTAATATTGAGCTATGATCAACCCTAACACCGATAAAAACAATTCCTCATAGGGGTGGACCGTATGAGAGAAGGGAGGACTTTGCCACACAATAATTTCTAATAAGACAAAAGTTAAGTATAATTTTTTGAGTGTAGTAAGTTCGATTTCACAATTAATTTTTTTTATTAAAAAAAAAACCTTTTTTTTTTAATTTGTTATCGTCAACATAACGAAAGATTTTATTGTAGATAAGTAGGAACATTACAATTTACACAAGACTTTCGCCACTTAACTGGGCTTGGTCTTTCCGAATTACATCAACAAAAAGAGAAAGGGCAGAGCCCAATACAAAACATCCGAAGAAATTATACTCCAGTGACCATTTTGTTAGGACATGGGCTACTTGATTTGATCTTTTGGGTGTTTGAATACAGCACTGCCATTCCCTAGCAATCCGAAACCTTAGGGGCTGTTTGGTAGCAATGTTTAAGTATTGTTATTTAGTTTTCAATACTAATGAAATACGTATTTGAGTGTTATAAAAATACGTATTAGAAGTGTTATTATTATTTAAACACTGAAAATTATTGTTTTAACAACAGTGCCAAACAGCCCCCTAGGCTTTTAATCAAAGCAACTATTCAAGATTTTGCATCACTTTCCAGAATCACAATCGCCTTGTTCATATTGTGATCACTCAACACCTTTGTAGCCCAGTTAATTACCTTCGCTTCAAAAAACTTAAAATACAACACTTATGAATTGACGAAATATTGGGCAATGATTGGCCCAAATTCCAATATTGACGAAAACAATTGTAAACAATAGTGGATCATTTCCCAAATTAGATGTTAGTTTTAGGAGAAGTGGGATAAAGGGCCCCAAGGCAATGGGTAGCTGAGTAGCTCTAGCGTCTAGCACGGGAAACTTTGAGCTCTTCGATTACCAACTAGGCGATTATTTTCCAAACTAACAACTACAACTCTACAATTACAAACGCGATAAATTGTTCTTAAGCTGGTTACAAACTTACCCACAGATGGACTTTTATCCATAGGGGCACCAAACAAATTAAAATGACAGTGAAATTAATAGACTCTATATTAGTTTAAGTGTCAAAAATGTAAAAAACTCAGGCAAAAAGAGAAAAGGAACATGAAAAGATGCCATTGGCGAACTGTTTTTAGGCGAACTGTTTTTAGGTCAGGGAGACTAAACAGTTTGGGAAGACTCCAATTATGTAGTTTTTTTTTTTTTTTGGGTGAAAAAGATTGTGTTTATAAGTTTGAACTCAACTATATTATATTAACCGATCACCATTGTCATTATTATAAAAAGAATAAAAGGAAATATCTCATCCACTATTTAAAAAAACAAAGGAAAATATTTATAAAAAAGAAATTAAAAAAGGAGATTTCGTACAGCCATTACCAGAAGAAAATCATCCACGCTCTTCATTATGTTACAACGGGAGGGATGTGATCTAGAATTCTAGAGTCACACGCAACGCAAAAGACTGGGGAAACGGAAAGCCAGTCTTAGGGGAAAGATGAAAATGACTATCAAGACTAGTTTTGTAGTTTTTAAAAATTCATTTTTCCTTGATTAAAAAATTAGAAACGCAAATATGTGCCCCAAGCATCCTTACCATGATGAGGTAGGTCTCAATGTGCCCTCGAATTCAGGGAGGACCTAGCTCCTTCAGCTTACCTTGATTGGTATAGATCAGCCCAAACAGATATACGTATCATTTAGAAGGGCCACCTTTAGTATAATCTCACACAAAACCCTTATTTGTCAACAACCGTAGCATCTGCATTTCTGGTGTGCAGTAAATATAACTTTTGAATTGGGCATAGTATATAAAATGACGCTAGAGAGTTTTGAATGTTTTGATTATGCTATTGGAACATGAAGCATATTGAATCACAAGTTCTTAGGGGGACAAGAACAGGACAGCCTCCATGATCAAACACAAGACAGAACACTTCAACATGACAAGAACTTACACAGATCAGAATGAATACCCAAGCTTTAATAGGGAATGCCCAATCTCTTTACTTTGCATAACGTCAATCAAATATAAAAGAATCACACTTTTGAAATAATAGGTGGTAAAGGCTTTAGCTTCTCCAACAACTTCTCTGCCTCGAGAAACCCAAGCGATCCCACAGACAAGAATTTTATACATTTCCATCTGGTTCAACCTCTTAGAGCATTAGATTGTATCTTTGCAACTTCCATAGCTCCACGAACAATATTAAAAGATGAAATACAATATATGACATTAGAAGTTTCAGGCATATAGGGACTAAGAAGCACCAGATAACTAACCTGGGCATGTATGGTAGCGCCAGACAGTGAAGGTGTAGATGGTTAACAGAGTTCAGTGGAGGCTGGTGAAATCCAAATCTGTCAAGTGGAGAGAGAGAATTGTACCAATTAACAAGCTTATATGCAAATTTAGGCTGATAAAACAAGTTGAGCTGCTTGATCTCAGCTTGATATTGATTTAGTAAAGGCCTAATCAAGCAGCCTCCAGCTAAGCTTTATGCATATAATCCAATATTGAGCAAACTTTTCATCAGCTCGACTCTTTACTCATTACAATTAAAAATTTCAAGCTACTCAAGCTCCAGTGGATACAGGCTTATTCACAAAAGGCTTGCTCAACACCACTAAGCAGAACTTGAGCAGTGCAACACTACACTCAACAAATTTCATTTTACAGCATAATGGAGTGAAAACAAACTCAGGTTACCACTGACCTACTTGTTTCTAAATTAAGGCTACAAGCTTGCTTTTAGACAAAACCATTGAACTATTGTGTATAGTTAATCATATAAGAATTGCAGGAAAATTTTATAATCAATAACATCTTTTCTCAACCCAAAAAAAAAAACTAACTTTGATTGGTTCTTACACACACCCACTGGGTTTTGAACCAACAATCTTACTCTCCACTCACTTTTATGTGGAGAGGAGGTGTCCTTTTGAACTAGTCAAATTACAAAATGATTGTTAAAAAAACTCAAATTATGCCAAAAGTCTTGTAGCACAACTAGTTGACACCTCCTAATGTTTTCCACGGAAACATCCAAGGTTCAAACCCCCCTCCCCCGTTGTAACTATCAAATTATCAAAAAAAAAAATCAAATTACATAAAATGAAGGGATTGGTTGATTAATTCAGCTCAAATCACAAGCAAATAAATGGTCATCTGCATTTTCACGTGCCAGTATTAACATTGAAACATTAATTATCATATCTGCTCAGCTTTTCTTTTTTTAGATAAGTATATCTATGAAGCGATAATTTTAGTGGAACAAACAAGAAATAAATAGCAGAACCAATTAAGCACAAACTGCAAAAATTTTAAAAGCTCTTTCTCCCCAATTCTATAATCTCTGTTCACAAAAATAGCATCACAAAATCTCAAACACATGTATACAGGAGGCAATACCTGTACTGTGTGCACTGAGGTGCATCTCGACGTAATAGCGTTTGCCCTACTTCCAGCATGTGACTCACTAGAGAAAATAGCAAATCAAAGATTAGACTATGAAAAAGAATGAAGACTTAAAAAGGATCACGCACCGGTTCAAATTATTAAACAAAAGGATATACATTTGCTTTACCTAAGGAGTAGTCTTCAGTTCTCCTTTCAAGATTTTTTACTGTTGGAATGTGCTCCAAAGGAATCACCAAGTAATGCCTGTAAATTTGTCATCCAATTCAGAGCGATCATATGGTTGAACTAAAAAATAAACATATAACAAGTCCCCAGCATGCTTGGCAGTAAGACTAACAGGTGCCAAATCCTAATTTGGTATCGATTTAGTACACTATGCATATTAGTGCAAATGTGGGAGATGAATCTGCTCTAAGTGTTTTAAGAGTATTGTAAAACCAATTACAAAATCAGCATAATATTTACTTATAGGCTAGGAAGCACTGACGAGGCTGGGAGGGTGCCGCACTGGAGTCCAACGCAGGGTGCAGCCACCGACGCCACTGCCCACATGTCGGTGCCGCGTCTGATTTTTTTTTTTTTTTCCCCGGATTCGCACCGACTTGGCTCCGATTCGCGCTGACTCGGCTTCAATTAGCGCCAATTTGGGCCAATTCAGCTAGAATCAGGTTGTATCGGCCAAAACTGTCTAAAACGACCGAAATCGGCCTTGAATCATGCCAAAACAGCCGAAATTGGCTTTGAATGAGACCCAAACATCCTAAATCTGTCATTCTTGCTTCTTTTGTGTTTTCTTTTTTGTTTTGTGTTTCTTGCCTTCTTCTTTCTTTGTTTTGTGAACCAAGATCATAGTAATGTGTTTTTTAAGAATATTTTAATAGTGAAAATATATAGAAAATATAAATAAAAATATTTTTAAAATAATTTTTTAATTGCCGCACCCACACCCTAATTTTTCAAAACTTGCCGAGTCCCGAACCCACACCCAAGTCCTCAAATGCACCCGTGCTTCTTAGCTTATAGGAAGCCCTAAAATATTGAAAAGGTGCCTCATGAATGAAGACCCATGACAAGCGGATAACAAAGGTAGCAGAAATTTTGCAGGTTGTCCAAATGACATATATCCTACCTTTGTCCAATGTAAGCACACTAACAAAAACCAACATAGATGTGCATGTAAAATTTTCTCAGTCATCTTCAGGTTGCTTCAAGTTCAAGATTTTACTGGCTGTTTTCTTCAACCTATTTGACATCATTTTTCGATAAAATTATTGAAAACAAAAACAGTTACCATTCATGCATGTTTATTTGCTTGCTTGAATCAATGGCCACTAACCAAAAACTAGTAACAGCAGTTGAAATCCAACCATACCAAAAAGCACAGAATGATACATGTCGGCCAGTCACGATCCGCAAATGCACCAATTATCAAAAATCATTTTAATTTAACGAGTTTAAGCAATCCTCTTTCATCCTGTTAGAGATACCAGTCTAAATTCAACCTGCATGTACAACTTGTACTATTGCAGTTCTACTGCACATCATAACTTTTACTACATCCTAGGCTTAGTCTAGAGTTGGTCCCTCTTGGCGTAGGTTGTTAGACTGAACCACACTAATCTTTCTTTTTTTCCTTTTTAAAAAGTAATTGCAATTTATTAAAAACCAAAAAAGTGTATACGGGACATATACAAATCAAAGAAGAATAGAAAAGCAAAACAAGAATAAAAAAGGACAGAAACGAAACCAGCCATAATAATAATTGCACAAATTTATAGTTTCTAGAAAATCCATCAAAGAATACGTGGAGAGAGTGAAGGACTTCAATCCCCAATCATAGAGAATCTTCAAAAGTAAAAACTTGAGATTTGGTACAGTGGACTCTTTATTGTTGAAAATGTGGCAATTCCTTTTCACCCCAAATAGGGATGGAGCTACTTGTGGACCGGGGGGGGCAACCCACAAGTCATTCCTTTGTATTATATTATATATATAGAGAGTATAACGTGTATGCTCAAGAGCTTTTAGATTGAATTCTGCAGAAACTAGAAAGTAGAAACTACAGCTCGCAAATGGATGGTTCCTCCTAGAAGCTGCTATACATTTAATGTGGCTTTCAAATCATTAGTAGGTGGAGGCTGTGTAATCCATGATTGTGGAGGTCATCTAGTAGCAGCTAATAGTGTTCCTATTCCTAAAGCAGGTGATTCACTATGGATGCTTCAGCTATGTCGAAATTTGGGTCTTCGCTCCCTACTGGTCGAATGTTCTATTCCCCAGTTCTTATCCTTGCTGAAATCAGAAATGTGCCCACTAGAAATCAATGAGCTGTTAAAGATCATTCGGGATTTGGCTTCTTCTTTTTACGAAATATCTTTTCATGCAATTCCTAAACAGTGTAAAAAGGCTGCAACTGTGTTAATTTAATATTGAATTATAATTATATATATATATAATATATATATCATTCAAAATGGTGATTTTTTTTTCCCATATTTTGGACCCCCCAAACATAAGATCCTGCCTCCGTCCCTGACCCCAAATGCACCACAACATACATGCCAGGGTCGCCCCCACTGTCCCATATCTACGAAAACCCAGAATACCATTCCAAGATTTCAGCATTGAGACAACAGAGTTTGGCATAACCCAACAAATCCCAGCTAGGCAGAAGAGAAAAGCCCACATATCAGAGGCAATTGGGCAATGCAGCAATAAGTGAAGTGACTAACACTTTCACCAGCTAATCTACACAAACAACACCAATCCGCTATAACAATAGCAAATTCTGTTTCTCTTTCTTTTCTCAATCTTACAAAGCTTAAATCTCTTCTAATTATTCCGAATTTGTTCCAAACCCACTCTCCCACCCCACCCCCTCAATCCAATTCCACAATTACCTTTTAAAAATCCAACACACACACACACACAGAGCATTAACATAATACTCAAATAACCACAATATCTAACAGGGATCCCCATATTTCATATTCAAATAAAAGCGCATAAATATTATAATCTAGGAATTAACGGTAATTAGAGAGTTGTAAAAGAGAGAAATGGATAATATGAAAACCTGACAGCAGAAGGGTTGATGTCTTGAAAGGCAATCACCTTCTCATCCTGCCCAAATCCCCACACCACACCCAAATCAGAAAATAAAAAGCAAAAGAAAAGGGTAAAAATGGTATTTGAGAAATGAAATGATTACGGCGTGGAGGAGAGTGGCGGAGGAGGATTTGTTGGCGATCTGGCAAAAGATACACGCTGCTTCTGCTCCCGCCATTTTTTTTTTTATGTTTTTAGGGGCACTACTGCGACGGGGCTTGAAGTGAATTTGAAGGTGGTTTTGGACTTTTACTTTCGTCGGACTTTTTATTTAGTCAATGGCCATTTGTTATAGAATAATGTTGCAGAATATTAGGGGAAGGAAAAGAAAGGAATTTCCAAATCGCGATTCCCGAATCGATTTTTTTGTTTTTTTTTTTCCTTTTAGGTCTTATTGAGCAAGTCGTGACTATTGTTGGAGGACTTTGCAAGCAAGTTTTGCATCACATCGATTTTCAAAATTTTGTTAGGTGACAACTCGTGAGCGGTGAAATAAAATAATGGGTCTATAATTTTACCATTTATAAGTCACTGCACAATAAAATTGTAAAAATTATTGTAGTTTTAGATTTATTCAACTTTCATAAAAACTAAATGCTCCAGTGAGATGTCACTCGTGATGCAATGAAGATTATAATGGATGCAAATTACTAATTTTTACAACATATATATATATATATATATAAGAGCCTCTCATGGGCGTGCTCAAAGGCTAGTAGACTTTTAAGTTTTAACTTATCTAAAATTTTAAAATTTAGTTAAGGAGTATCTAAGTAAGAGAGATTTCTAAACAATTTTAAAATTTTTATTTTTTAAAAAAATAAAAGAAAAGATAAGGAATGGAAGTTAAGACTTAAGACTAAGAGTACAGCTTGAATTGAGCAATTGAAATGGGAGAATGTGTGCGTGGTGGTGGAAGTTTGTGTTTGTGTAGAAGTTTAGCATTTTAAATTTTAAATTTTAAATAGTTAAGCCAAATTTTAGGGACATGAGGTGAATTTTGCATTTTAATTTTATAAATAATTTTTTGAAAATGACTTTTACAACTCATTTATTTATTAGCTTAGGCAAAGATTAAGGGTGGTTTGGAGAATTAAGAGAATAAGTAACTAATTTTATCCTCTTAATATAGGAGAAATTACTCTTTATCATCCTAAACTATACCAATTATTACATTTTGCACCATAAACATTTCGAATGCTCATTTTGCACCATAAACTATAACTTTTGTTACACTTTGCACCCCAAAGTTAAATTTTATGTTATATTGGATGGAAAACTCAATCACATGACTAGCACATGACTATGGCTTAAGTAACACCAAGTCAAAATACCTAAATGCCCTCTTCCAAGTTAAAACTCAAAAGACCCTCCTCACGTCTTTTACATAGTCCAGTCTCAGGTAGTCCCTCTCACTCGTGTCTTGGTGTTTTGGGCCTCTTGCATGCACATATCGGTGGAAATGGAAGGTGGTATGGTGGCTAGGTCGTGAATGGTAGTGAGTGATGGTGGCTAGGTCCGATTCAGGTTTTGTTTTGGTCACAATTTAGATCTGATTCGGGGTTTGCTTGGGTCCTAATTCAGATTTGGTTTGGGTTTTGGTTGTGTATGATTTAACTGTTGGAAAAATAGCATGGAGTGAATAAAAAATTGATATTTCTATGTTCACTTGAAGATGTTATTAAAAGTGATGAAAATCTTAAGTACTACATAGGAAAGGAAATAGATAATACATGAGTTTATATGCTCATGAGTTGGACATTGGGTTGGGCTTTTGGTATATATGGACTGTGCTTACTTGTCCAAATAATAATATTTTATTATTTTAATTTTCGAGTTAATTAGTCTGTGTACAACAGTTATTACTAAACTAGAGTACATGTTCAGTAACGTATAATTTTTTTTGTATAGTCTCTCATTCATAAAAAACTACTTTTCAGAAAAACTCTCTAGTGAGAATATTTTGTGCATTCATTCTATGTCAAAGAGAAAGCAAGAGACATTGAGTAGTTCGCAGAGCACGACCTTGTGTGCTTCGTTTTTCATGCTATAGATCATTTTATCTTGGAAGGCATACGCCCGTGAGTCTCAAAGCACCACAGTGATTGTGTGAGGAACGAAATCTGCTTTAAGGAGATTGTGTCAAACACAAGACTTGATCTGATTTGTTCATCCTTCGCACATTTGGTCTATGAGTTTTTTATTATTTGCAGATTTCTCTTTATATATATATTCAGTGTTTGTTTATTATTTTTGTCTTGTGCATCTATTTGTGTTATTGTTTTTTCTTAGATCTGTGTATTGTTCGTTTTTCTTTATCACAAAAATAAATTGTTGAAATATACCCAATAGTAGCCTCTCTCTCTCTCTCTCTCTCTCTCTCTCACACACACACACACACAGAGAGCAGATTTTAGTGATGGATTGGTTGACATTTGTGTTTGTGATTTTGTATCCCTATGAATTTGTGTTTGTGATCTGGATTTTGTTTATGAGACGGCCAACAGTCTGTGAGTTTTGATTGTGAATCTCATTCTTGGAAATTGGTGGCTATGCAACGGTGTGTGGCCAAAAACGGTGGAAGAGTTTAGAAAGAGAAAGTGGGCCAAAATTTACCTATAACACCATTTTTCAAACATATTTGTTAGTTAGCATCGTTTCCAAACTATTTAAGAAACTAACATCTCTAGCGTGTTAAACTCGATTTCACTATAGTAACTCGAGTATAAGAGACTCGTTTTCTGTGATTTGCGAAGCCTAGAACTTGAGCCTGTAAAGCTCGAGTTCCATAAAGTGAAATTGAGCCCTTAAGGCTCTTTATTTAGACAGCATCAGTTCCTTATCGAAACCTCAACCTAGATCATCACTACCTCAACGCAAATCGTCTTCCTCATCGAAACCTCAACCCAAATCGTCACTGAAACCTCAACTCACCTAAACCCACACTGCGAGCTAGCAAAGAGGACAAGGAAGCACCACGCCGACATAGATGAACCCCCACACCATTCCGAACACAATACCACTGCGAGGTCCAAGCTTCTTCTTCATCACTGACCCACCCAAACCCACATTGCGAGCTCCAGAGAAACACCACGTCAGCATAGATGAACCACCACGCCGCTCGGCATTGATCAAGTGCTTGATTGCGTTGTGGGTCTCTAGGTTTGCTTGGGTTTGTTAATCTCTCTGGTTGTTGTCTTGGAGAAAAAGTTGTTTGATTATCGGAGAAGAAGTACTGAAATCGAGTCTGTAAGCCTCGATTTCAATTTAAACAAAATCAATTTCTACGGACTCGATTTCAATCATAGAAAACGAGTCTCACGAACTCAAATTAGCTTTTTTAAATTGAGTATATTGCACTCGAGATGTTAGTTTCCTAAATAATTTTGAAAACGTGTTAACTAACAAAATTGTTTGTAAATCAGTGTCATTTTAAAGGAAAAAACCCAAAGAAAGTGGCTTGCTGTTGGGTTGGAAGAGGGCATTTGGGTCTTTGGACTATGTTCGACTTAAGCAAAAGTCACATGCAACTCATGTGATTGAGGTTTCCATCCAATATAACATAAAATTTAACTTCGGGGTGCAAAATGTAATAAAAGTCATAGTTAGGGTGCAAAATGTGCATCAAAAAGTTTAGGGTGCAAAGTGTAATCTAGGGTATAGTTTAAAGTGATAAAGTGTAATTTCCTCCTAAATATATATAAATATCTAAATAGCAATAGTGTATGTTAATTTTTAGGAAAAAAGATGTGTCAAAATTTTAAAATTTATTAAACTATTTAGCTATTAAAACTTGTGTCCATGTCATTTCGGCAATTAGAAAAAAAAGAAGAGTACGTTTGTTGGGGGGGGGGGGGGAGTAGTTTTATTTTTTATTTTTTAAATAGAAGAAGTTATATTAGTTCTTCTAAAAACAGAAGAAGACATATTAATACTTAACTTACAAACATGAGAGAGAAATGTGGAGTTGGGAGAAACAGGTTTAGTGATCACAACTTGTCGTTATTTCACTTTGGCAATTAGAAAACCAAAAAAAAAGAAGAATTGTACATTTGTGGGGGGGGGGGGGGGGTGGGGGTGGGGGGGGGGGGGGGGGGAACAGTTTTATTATTATTTAAAAAAATTGTATTAGTGCTTGACTACTAATGTGAGAGAAAAAATGTGGAGGTGGAAGAAAAAAATGTTTTTTTTTTTTTTAAATAGCTAAAATCTAGGAGTTTTTAAATTAGTTATTTTACATATCTAACCCTATTATTTAAGTTTTACAAACAGGTAAGTTTGAGGGTATTTAGGCATCAAATTTGAGGATTCCAAACAAGGGAAGCCCCTTAAATAGTAATATTGATATAATTTTTTTTATTCTGTTGGGAAAAAAAATATAATAAAAAATGAGAGTTTGAAAAATGTAGCTTGTGTGAATTATTAAAAAAAAAGGGTTGGAAAATGACAAAAATGATAATTGGTGAGTAGGTGAAAAAAAAAAATGTGATGTGGAATGTCAATTTGGGGAGAAGGATTAAGATCAGGTGCAATAGCCCTAGTTATTGCACCAATGTAATTCCTTTTTAATGGTTGTGATAAAAAGTTAGGGATGTTGCTTTTAATATTAGCCATTGGATCAAAGGGTTTTAAAAAGTAAGAAAATTAAAAGATAGAAGTTAGAAGAGGTAAAAGATGAAAAAGTTGAAACTTTTTGTGAGGGATTTAGGAGGAATTGCATGGTGCAATTGCCCTGACTATTGCACCAGATCCAAATCCTAAGGAAAAAACTACTAATTTTCCCCCAAGTTTTCTTCCTAATTTGAAAAAAAAAAAAAACAATTTGATTGGCCCAGGTTCCCCCCCCCCCCTTAATTTTCCTTTGTTAACCAAACAATTGAAGACTCAATTTTTCATCCCCTCATCACCCCCAACCAAACAGTGTAAAAAGATCATGTTAAAATAAAAAAAACAAAAACCTAATATTGTCAATTTGTCATGCACTATCAAGTCTATTTAAAGAAATATCTAATCTGTCTCTTAAATATAAACATCATTTAATATTCTTTGAATTTTCTCGTGGGCCTCCAAGTCCTTTACTTTATTCCCCATCTCTGGCTATTATACATCTACCATTTGCTACCTAAACACTCTCTCATGCATAATTGCATATAATTATTATTATGCAGTCAATATCAACTTTTAAACATATGCAAAGGATCTTAGTTCTTTGATGAGAATCAATTTTAATCTACTATTACGAATAACTTTAAACACATTTGATGTCAAATTTCCTTTCATCATGTTGGTTGGAGAGGTTGAAGTCATAATGTAAGAAGCATCACAACTAGTAACGTGGACATAAATTAGTTAAAAAAAAATAGCACAAATAATATTAAGTGTTGATTGTGCATAGTTTAATGAGTGGAAGGCACCCCATTCTCAAATAATCCAAACACAAATGACTCCCTAATTTGGGCTTTCTCAAAAGATGGCTGGTTCTCTATTAAGTCAGCCTATCTCCTAGCAAGAGATTTAAATCCTTTGAACCTAAGTACTGACAATATATCGTGGGTGTGAAAAATAGATGCTCCTCCAAAAAACTCTCTTCTTCTTATGGCTTTGTCTTCACAACAGCTTACCCACATGCGAAGTCCTAAGTTCAAGGGGTTTAAACCTCAATCGTACTTCTCCCATCTGCCATGAAGGGAGTGAGTCTATAAAGCACCTGCTCTAAGGATGTAAGACAATAGTGGAGCTTTGGCAAAAATTGGAATTTCCCCTCTACCTTGTGGAATCTTTTAATAAACCACTAGTGGAGTGGCTGCAAGTGAATTGCAAAACGGAAGTTAGGGCTAAATTCTTGGGCATTCCGTGGAGAATTATGTTCATCATGAGCATTTGGCAAATTTGGACCCACAGAAATGAAGTCATGTTTAGAATTGGGAGGATTAATCTAAACCTTGCACAAGATGTATGCAGAGCAGTGCTGAATTTTTTCCATTGGTATGAAGACTAAAATACCTCTCTCCAAAACCTGTGTACCTGTGGCTTGGCAGAAACCTCCTATTAGGTGGGCAAAACTTAACACCGATGGTTCTGCCTTAGGCAATCCTGGTAAAGCAGGCGAGGGAGGGGTAATTCGGGATCACTCTGGCCACTGGATTAAAGGTTACAGCCGAGCAATGGGAACTACTAATAATTTTACTGTAGAATTATGGGCTCTCAGAGACGGCCTCATCATTGCTAAGGAACTGGGACTTAATAACCTGATTGTTGAACTAGATGCTTTGAGTGTAGTTCACATGTTATCTAGTGATAAGTCAAATCTGTTAATGAAACCTTTAATGTCTGATTGCAGGAGCTTGTTCAAAGCAATCCCCAACAAACGGATACAATATGTGTATCGGGAAGCCAATCAATGTGCAGATGCACTAACTAGATTGGGATCAAGTGTTATTTCCTCTTTTGTTGTTTTTGTTGAACCACCGCCTGTGGTGGTCAGTTTGTTAGCCCTTGATGAGGCTGGCAGTTTTTGAATAGACTTACTAATAGTTAATTTAAGTTTCTATCCATTCTCACCAAAAAATAATAATGAGTGGAAGGCAGACGCCAAACTATCCGTATAGATGTTAGGATAGAAGGATTTGATAAAAAAAAAATTATAAATAATGAGATTCCTTTGTTTTGGTTGATGGAGCTACTCCAGTATACATATTTATAAAGGTCTAACATTCTAATAATTACTTTGATGAAAGATCTCTCTCTCTCTCTCTCTCTCTCTCTCTTGTCCTTAACCATAACACTTACAAAACATTAAGAATGTGTGTGTTTGTTTCTAAAAATAAAGAACAAGTAATTGTCTCATATTGCTTAAGAAAGTGTTTTGTGTGTAGTATAACTTGCTTCACCATCCCTTAAAAGTTACCATGGCTTTTGAGTGGAGTTGTGATGTGTCTCAGTGTTAGAACTTATTTCCCTCTCCCTTGTATGTGTATGTATTTGTTTCTAAAAAAAAAAACTAGCAAACCCAAAATTCCAAATCAAACTCAAACATTATCAAATCACTCACATAGCTTGGCCATCTTTGAAAAAATTCAAATTCTTAATACAATACAATGAACAAGAGAATAATAACAATAAGCAAGCGTTAATCTCAAAAAATTTGGGGTCAATAATTGACTCACTAGTTAAGGTGAGTCACATGTATTCTTTTTCACTATTCTATTTTATTTAAGTTCATACTCTTTGCTACTTGTCTAATTGATATACCATGTTTAATTTTTTTTTGTTCTTTTCTACATTTTTATTGTCTATCATCCTGAATCTGCTCACTTTTTCCCGTTGGTTTATTAATCACTCATTTATCATTTTCAATTCTTTAATTTGCAGGCTTGAAATTTTGCACTTACACATTTGTTAGAAATTTATTTTTTATTTGTTCAACATTACCTATAAAGTTTAAAATCTAATTTATCTCTTTTTTGTTTTTATAAATTCTGATTTTCTTTATAAAGTTTAGAATTGTGAGATATTCATAAAAAACTAACAAGTAGATGGAGGAGCTATAGTGGCATTTTTTAAACTTTTGGGATTAAAACTCCCATTTGAGATTTTAGAAACTCAAAGCATTTAAGAGAAAAATTTTAAGACCAAATACAAATAGTGTATTTTTAAAAAAAATGGTAAATACGTAATAATAAGCCATATTCAAGGTCAAAACAGGTTTGTAAAAAAAATGATTTTTATATTTAAAATAACTATAAAATCCAAACTATATTAGTTAGCAACGTTTCCAAACTATTTAGGTATCTAACCATTCAAGTCTGTAAGACTCGTTTTCCTGTTCACCATCTTCTTCCTTTGTTCTTTTTCTCTAATTTTTTTTTTTCTCTCCATCTACCGTCTCACTCCCTTCTTCCAAGCCCCCAAAAACCCAAGCCAGTTCTTCCTTCTTCATCTAAATCCATTTCTCAAAATCCCAACCCAAATCACGACCTTAATCGAAGCAAAAATCCAAACCCCTCATCAAAATCCATTTCTCAAAATTCCAAACCCAAATCACGATCTCAATTGGAGCAAAAATCCAAACCCAGAAATCACGATTTCGACATTGGAGCGTCATTGGTTTATCTCTTAATTCGTTTTCTGTTTTTTGTAGGTTCGTCTGTCTTGGATGGGATATTTTTTTGTCGTGGGTTTGTGTTTTATGGGTTGATTAATTGGGTTTTTTTTTTTTTTCTTTTCTTTTCTGGTTGGTCTGCTTGTGTTTTCTATGTTGTTGTTCTAGTTTTTTGTGTTGGTCTGTGTTTAGTTTTCTTTTCTGGGTTGCTGCATTTTCTAGTTTCTAGGTTGTTGCATTTTTTCTGGTTTCTGGGTTGCCAGTTGTTGCGCATTTTCTGGTTGATGCATTTTGTGGTTTCTGGGGTGCATTTTCTGGTTGGGGAACTCGAGTCTTAAAGACTCGAGTTTCACGTGAATTTTTTTCGTCCCCATCAGCTATGCACCTAATGGAAATAGAGTTTTTAAAACTCGATTTGCTACAGTAAAACAGACTCAAATTGTTAGATACCTGAAAACTCGATTTGCTATAGTAAAATTAAGTCTAACAAACTCGAATTATTAGATACCTAAATAGCTAACTAACAAAATAGTTTGACTTTTGTAGTTATTTAAAAAAAAAATCCATGTAAAACCCTTAACACTCTCTCAAGAAGAAACGCCGTTGTTCGAAATCGCTCAACATGTCTCTGAACCCGCTTCCATGGCTTCTCTAATCCCCACAACACTCTCTCTTCACTCCCGGCTAACCCGTTTGACCCTGACTCTAACACAAACACCTCGACCACTCCTTCGCTTCAAGGCCACCCGAGCCATGAGCTCCGAGTCAACTCAGCGCGCTTTCCAGCTCAGACTCGACCCACTCACCGGCAACTCAGAATGGATCGTCATCGAAGAACAAGAAGAACAAATTTCAGACAATTCCCAGAAACCCCTTTTGGCTACGACGTCGTATCTAGACATGCTCAACGACTCTCCTCGTAACAAAGCCTTCCGCCAAGCCATCGATAAAACCGTTACCCAACCCTGCCACGTCATC
Source organism: Castanopsis chinensis (assembly GCA_032878915.1). NCBI lineage: Eukaryota > Viridiplantae > Streptophyta > Magnoliopsida > Fagales > Fagaceae > Castanopsis > Castanopsis chinensis. Next base: position 3,425,017 of record JAVQMG010000115.1, on the reverse strand, counting down.
GACATCGGGTAAAAAAACCCTTAAAAATCACATCAATTACGTTACGTGTCGTTCTCTCTTTGGGCAAATTTTTATTTTATGAATGTGTGCGTATTGTGTGTGCAGTGCTGGGACTGGGTTGCTGTCAATGATGGCTGCAAGGGCAATGTGCAATGGGGACTCATCAACGACATGTCGTAGTAGTAGTTGTAGTAGTAGTAGTAGTGAGGGAATGATAACGGCGTGTGAGTCTTACTTGCCAATGGTGAAGTTGATGCGCAAAGTAGCGAGGCTCAATGGCATGGAAAGAAAGATTAAAGTTTTCAACAAGCGCTCTGATGAGCTCCAAGTTGGCGTTGATATTCCTTCACGTGCAGATATTCTTGTGGGTGACATTACATTAATTACATGTTTCTTATTTTCTTCGAACAAGTTGTTGCAGCTTAAAAATACTTTAAATGCATCAGTTTAACAATAAGTCTAATGATGCAACAAATTTTGTACCTATCAAGGTGGTAGGTTGTGATTGGTGCATAATAAAAATGGTATCAGTTGTAATCCCATGTAACACTGATGTTGCATTAATCACAGTTAGGACATGAAAAAGTTGTGAAATTTGTTGTGTCTGTAGCATTGTTGATCAATTTCATCATTTTGCAATTTGATGTTAAACTAATTTCAGGCAGGAGGGCAAAGATGATACCTTTTAAATCTTCTAGTATTTGAGGAACGAAATTCAAACGTGGACCAAACTTTAGAGACATGAAATGTATTTTACTATTTCAGCCTCTATGTTTTATGTAGCATTCTGAGTTGTTAGTGAATTATTGGAGCCACAGATGATTGTATAAGATGAATAAATTGGGTTTCACTAAATATTGTCATTTCGAGCACACACTTTTGGTTGGTTCCCTGTTTTATTGGGTCTTGCCATCTGTAATTGCAGGTTAGTGAGATACTGGACTCGGAATTACTGGGTGAAGGGCTAATACCATCTCTACAACATGCACATGACATGCTATTGGTGGAAAATCCACAAACAGTGCCGTACAGAGCAACTACCTATGGCCAGGTGTTCAAAAATACTACTTTTCTCGTTTGTGGAAAAAAAAAAAAAAGTTGACATGCTAATATGCTATGCACAGCTTATGATATGCATGTTCTGGTCTTGAATTTGTCCTCTTAAGAGTGATCCTAGTTTTTTGGATTTATTATACTGAAGGATACTATTAAAAGGCAATGTTTCTGAAATGCTTTCCTGCTACTATGAAATTTGTGACATGTAAATCAATTTGCTTTTACTCTACAAATCGTCCGTACCTAAGTTTCTGTGTCTTTCTTCTAAGATTCTATTTTTGCTTTATCATTATATGTAATTGTGTTTATTGATCTTATGGTGCCTCACAGACATTTGTAATTTTGTTACACTATTAGTAGTACAATATTATGCTATACTATCTGTTAAGTTTATTTTTAATTTTACTTCTCTAGGTTGAGATGGATTTCATTTGATCATTTCAAGGCTAACACAGTTTGGCTTCCACCCCCCACCCCCTTTTCTTTTTCTTGCCCTTACTCAGTTGGTTGAAAGCAAATTTTTGTGGAAGCTACAAGATTTATATAATAATGAAGCAGACGCAGGTGATGTCATTCGTCTTGTTCCCAGTGGGTTGGATAGCATTTTACATGTCAAACCCCAACAATATGCCATGCATTGTGATGCAATAAAAGAAGAAATAAAGCTGGTAATGTTATTTATTACTTATCAGCAAAATTCCTTGGAAATTACTAGTGGTTTAATTTTCTACTTAAATTAAGATTCATCCAGCTGTCAGAGCCCTTCAAAATATTTGAATTTGATTTTTGGAAACGGCCAGACAGTCATCGAGAAATTGAGCTGCACATAAAGGCTACTAATGACGGTAGAGTTAATGCTATAGTTTCATGGTAATCACATCTGTTCTCCAGCAGTTGTTCCCTGCTGCAGTATTCTTTCCTAGGATGGTTCTGATGCCTCCGTGTGTCTGTTTGTGCATATTCAGGTGGATACTTCAGCTTGATTGTGAAGGGACTATCTTTTATTCTACTGCTCCTGGATGGATAAGTTCAGCAATGAACACAAGTTAGTTATATATACAATTCTCTTGTGATTGGAAGCATTTTCATTCTAGTTTCTGCTGTAATTATGCACTTACTGTGCTTAGGAAGTTAGGCCACTTGGTATATTTTCAAGTGACTGAGTCACCAAGAGAATGTTTAAGAATGCTTGCCCTATGAATGTTGTTAGTATGAAATATAATACTTGGGACAAAATACTGAACATATGTGTTTACCTTTTCTGGAATTAATGTTTTCCCAAACCTTGTTTGCCCGTCATCCATGCCTTTGAGGAAATATGTTGATGGTGTGAGCTACGTAGCTAGCCTTTTTGTTGATATACAGTGAAGAAATTTTTGTGGGTAAATGAAAGCTAATCATACAAGTTTAGTTGAATGGCACTGTTTCAATGCCTGATGCTGCTTTCTGGTTCACCCTTGAGAATTTTACCTAGGGCTTCAGTTACTAGATAAATTCCTCTGTAGAACTTTGTAGTTTCATGCTCTTGTAACTTATAAAGGTGCTTTGATTCTTTATCAGGTGCTGGGCATTGGTGTGACCATTGGAAACAGTGTGTTTGGTTTGTTCCAGGAAAAGGTATGTCCGTCTCCAAGGATGAAGAGGTTTATTTACACGCTGTTCATACTGAAACTAGCATCTTTTATGATCTCAAGACCGATGTCCCGAGAAAAAGTGGCTTTGACACTGGGGATCCACAGCTCATACTATCACCAGAAAGAATAGCAATTTATGGAGACAGAGAATGGAGACAATCCATGTTTCAAGCCTTAAGAAATGCTGTAATCTCTCTCTTTCTCCCACATGCATGCATACACCTGTGCACACATTTACGCAAACTCTTTCTCATCCTTGTTCTATTTTTCCATGTCTTTTACCTTTTCTAAATCAGATCATTCTTTACAGTTGCAGGAAAGAGTTAATTCACTATGCATTGTTGCGGATGATAGTGTTTTCTTAACCCTTCTTGTTGCACATCTTTCAAAAACATCACATGTAATATCATTGTTTCCGGGGCTGAGGGACAAGGGCGCCCAATATTTGCAAGCTGTTGCTGATGCAAACGGTTTTTCAATGGATCATGTTGAAGTTCTTGAAAAGAGGAAAACATGTTTGACTATGCATGATACACATCAGAAAAAGGTAATTCCATCCTAGTTTGCCCGGATACCTCTCTGACATGCTTCGAAATACCATTCCTTTTTTTGCTTCTTAATTTAAAACTTATGTTCAGAATAAAACGGGTGGTTTAAGATGCCAAAGTTATAGGACCCCAAACATGTGGTTATATGTGTTTGCATATTACTTAATAACATATCTTTGGTTGAGCATTGTGACATTTATCCACCATTCTTTGAAAATTTTGGCTTGATTAAATATATTACTCCAAATCACTATAAACCAATTATAATTTGGATATATACAATTTGTAATTATGCTCTTATGTAGGTTGATCTATTGATCGGAGAACCATTCTATTATGGAAATGAGGGCATGCTTCCATGGCAAAATCTGCGGTTTTGGTAAATTGAATTATTATTTGATCCTGCTGTATTTTATGCTTTAATTAATATTTATGGCATGTGGATCCTGGTGGCATTAAGTGTTTGACTTGAACTATAGTAAAGATAGATTGGAGTCTCTGAATATCAACAACACTTTGGATCTCAAAACATGCCTACTTTATGTGGCCCTGAACTTTGTAAGGTGTTGTGTGCATCTGCTTTTATATAGTATATTCTATAATGGAATTAGCATCTTCATTTATTGACGAACGATGCATTAGTCATGAAGAACCTAGGATTTATGTGATTGGCCGCTTGGCCATTATTAATGTAACTCATTTTATGCTAGATAGTGAAAAAGTCACGCACTTGAGAACCTATTCTCACAGCTAAGATTGGCAGTTCATGTCTGTTGACAAATAATAGCATTAAATAAGCTAATTGACGTATTTAAGATTGCCAAACGTATGCCCAGTTGAAACCTGTGGGTTTGAAATTGCATTACTGTTGTGTACTTGGATGAAGATTAGGTGTACATCTGTCATCTGTTGACGCTCATTATTTGGGTAATATCATCCCCTCAATAACTGATTGCAGCTATCAACAATTCGCTGCCAAAAAAATTTACTAGCATGAACATATGCTTTCTCCAAAAAGTATCAGTGATACTGACCTCCACTTGTGCGGTCCTAATGATTGTGGTTATATCTGTTGAAACTTTTCATTTTAGTTTAAATTGCCATCTAAAATAGAAGTTTATTTCAGGCATCAACTATACCTCTCAAAGGTTAGGGTGTAAATATGGAAATATGCCTTTTCTTTGCAGCATCAGATCCTAATATAATTTTGGTTTGCAAGATTGGTGTATGGTTTTGTGCTTAGATCATGAATAGCTTAATTTCCTTATTAAGAATTCATTCATTCAACTGAAATGCACGAGTTTTTATGGGTTAACTTCTCTCACATTATAATTTTGTACAGGTGGATTTATAAAATATTACTAGGTATACTTCTAGTGAGGCAATGAAAGTTCTAAAGGCTCATTACCTTATGCATTAATTTGATCTGTTAATTAAAAGTGTTTTCTTTACTTATTTTTTCCCACATCCTAATGCTCTCTATCCATCCATTTATGTGAACAATTTACCTATCTGAAAATTTATTTGACCACTAAGATGTTCCTTAATATTTGTTTTGTCCAGATTTGCTTAAATCATTGCCTCTCCAAAAGTTTGTTTATTACCATCCTTTTCTGTGGAAGTGTTAAATGAAGGTGGTCTGTTGATGGTCCAAACACACACACACACACAGAGTTATACACCTTTTGTTTTCTTTTCTATTTTTTTATCTATTAATTCCTTTGTGATTTTGGTCTGGGTTTAAGGAAGGAACGGACTTTGCTTGATTCTGTCCTCTCCAAAGATGTACTGGTAATGCCTTGTAAAGGACTACTGAAGGCTTGTGCAATGTCTCTCCCTGTAAGTTATTGTTGTAATTGTGTCATTGTGCTTATTTGTTTGAACCAATATAGTGATTGTTTTGAGTAGATTATGTGATTGGAAAACTTTTGTTTAGGATTTATGGAAGAGTCGTTGTTGCTTGAGTAATATTGAAGGTTTTGACCATTCAGTTGTAAATACTACCTTAGGGGCATGCGGTGAATTGCCTGCACCAGAAGAGGGTCCCTGTTTGCCTTTTTATATCTGGCAGTGTGGGGAAATTAAGGTAATCAATGTTCATAGAATTCATTTTTTATGAAGCAAATCTTCTCTACAAAAGAAGATAAAATTCCTTTCTGGATGAAAATAATATCATTGTCGCTAATGAGGCTTCTTTGAAAAACATTCCAGGAACTCAGTGAGAAATTTACCATCATGGAGTTTGATTTTTCAAAACCAATAAAACCATGTTATGGAAAAGCCCAGGTATTCCACTTGCACCTTGTAAACAAAGTGACATTTTCATCCCAAAACAAAGTGGTATTAGACTTGGACATTCTTGTAAAAATTTGGTCATATGGCGGCTAATATTAGTCCCGATCTTCCAATATCTTTTATGGTGGTTTATATTCTTATATTTAGTTGCAAAGCACACCAAGAGCCTTGTAGCTCAACTGGCATTTCTTGGCGTTTTTAATTAAGACGTCTAGGTTCAAATCACCCCTCAGCCAACTACCGGATTATAAAAAATAAAAAATAAAAAGTTTCAAAGCACATGTGAAGGAAACATATTGCATGTTCTATCGTTCTGCATTAAGGCATCAGAAATGTTGAACCATGGCCTCATTGTTATATGAGCACCAATAATGGATTAATCTATGTGCATTTCTATTATGGCACCCTCAGTCTTATTAGGCATGGTGAACCATTGCATCAATGTCTCTTGAGCAACAATGATAAACCAATTTAATCATGGGATTTTAATGGTTTAAGTAGTGACCATGACATAGTGGATGGTTTGTGCTCTGGGTACAACCTTTTCAGTACTAATTATGACATAGCCTACTGATTGAATCAGTTGATGAGTTGTGTGTGGCATCAAATGGGCAAACCTTTTGTTCATAATGTAACATCCATAGACTAAAAATGACTGAATTTGCTATTTTTCCCATTACAAAGTTCTTTTGCATGTACATTCACTTTGTGGCAATCAAAACAAACGTGATTTGTTTTGTCCAACAGTAATTCAACAACCCAGCCTTAGGCCCCAAAGTTTTTTCCAACAGCATATGTGTTCTATTCCATCATTCTATCCTATTTGAAGTCATATTCTTTGTTATCCCTTTAATTGACATGTCATTTTTTACAAATATTATTTTAGGTTTTCCTCTACCTTGTTTCATTTCCTCAACTTAAATTAATTTACTCTTCCTCACTGGTCCAACAATAATAACGGTTGAATATTTAATATACTCAGATTATCAATTTTTTTTTTCTTATTGAAAATTTTTAGCTTGGTAATGGTAAACTTAATCATGATAAATATTTCATTACATTCTAAGGACCATATCATACTGCTTAATTGATTATTGCAACTGTTTATTTTAGGTTGAATTCACTGAGCCTGGAATTTGTCATGGCTTTGCACTATGGATTGATTGGGTGATGAATTCAGATAATTCCATTGTGTTATCTACAGGGCCGGGTATGGTTTGACTCCATGTAGAAGTGGCTAATAATTAATTGGTTACTTGATACTCAATCATATCCCACTTTCTCTTTGCAAAACGATCTTTAATTAGTAGGTCTAGCTTATATTTATCATTTTACATGTTTGATTCAGATAAGAGATATTGGAAGCAAGGAGTAAAGCTTCTGGCGAACCCTGTTGCAGTTGGAATCCATGAATCAAGAAAGACGGTGGAACATATTTCTACAGTAATTGAAGCATCTTTTGACCCATCCAATGGTGAACTCATCATCAGAAACAACTTCATATAATGTCCACAGTTTTTTGGCATTCAAGCTTTTATGTACGGTTCTGTTATTATGTAGTGACAAATAAATTATAGACCAAAATGGTCAATTGTTAAATCTTTGTTGCCGTGTATTTAAGAGTTTTTATAGAAATTATGCTCTGACAACCTGCAAAACATCCCATCTTCAGAGTTCTGTACTTCTCATTAATGCGTGGTCTATTTAAGATTTGTGATTTGGAGGTGCAGAATTTTTGTTGTAAATATGATAGCATTTTTATCGCCTTTGGGTGAGATAAGAATATCATATGTTTCATAGAGCAGCACCTCATGTAAATCATTCAGGATCATATTAGATAGAGCACATGTTGTTCTAGTGAGAGGATTTAAAAGGAACCAGAATGCAACACACGTTTATTCATTGAATATTTTCACTCTCCATATGAAAGTTCAATAAAGTTAGAAGCTAATGGACTGTGAAGATAAGGGTGTAGTTGCTCCGGGTGTAGGAGTAAACTCCTGAACTTAGAGATGAAATAAGGCCTTTTATCAAGTACTCAATTGGGGAAGGTAATTCTGTGTTCCTTTGCGTCGATAATTGGCATCCAGAAGAAACTTTACATTTATGATGTGGCCAGTTCATTTTATGCTGAAGTGACTAGTATCAAACAAATGAACAACGGGGTTGTCGGAAATGGAACCCAACAAGGTCAGAAGATATTGTAATCATTCAAAGCAAATTGTTTCAGTTAAAAATGGAACCCAACAAGGTCAGAAGATCTTGTAATCATTCAAAGCAAAATGTTTCAGTTGAAAATGGTGGGTGATGGTTGATGATTTAGTTTCTTGGCTTCTTTCTAATTCAGGGCAGTTTACCAGTGCCTTTGCTTGGGAGCCTATTTGATTTAAGAAATTTGCTCCCTGCTGGTGATGGAGATTGGTCTGATTCCCTAATTCAATTCCAAAAAAAATGCCTTCTTTCATAGCTTTGGCCATCAAAAATAAATTATCTACATATAGCAGAGTTGTGTGTTGGGCTTATGTCTGTTCTGCGGAAATTTCATGGAATCATTTTTTTTTAATTTCTCTTTCTCTCACAGAATTTGGTTACACAGGTGTAAGAAGATTATGGGACAAGAAGACTAAAACTGGTTAATTGCATATATTACTAAGAATATATAACATATAAAATTTACGTAAGGAATGAAACACAAAATAAGATACAACAAGCTTAAGGATATTATTAGATTTGATAACTTTTTTACATCAGGCATAAGAGAAACTGAAACATATGTTATAATGGCTTCACTTTTTTTTTCTTTCTCGCTCTGCCTTTCTAAGGATACAAGGAGCCTATTTATAGGCAATATGGTACACCGATATTTTACAATATGAAGATATAACTTTCTATAGTAGATGGTAGGGGCTGAGTGATACGTGACAGATGTCAAAAAGTGTGGGGGATGTAAAAAATGGATTGACCAATTTTTCTTCATCCAGATATGTTGCTGACCACCAGATATAAGTTGTCTGGGGGGAGAGGACAGAATGTGAAGTTGCTGTTGCATGGGTGACAAGTGTCACAAGAAGAACATATGGCCTAGGACAAAAAATAGAAGTTGCTTGAAGAAGTCCACAATTGTAGGCCAAAAAGTTTGCAATTGTTGGAGAAAGTATTACATGGAAAAGGAAACGTTTTGAGGATGAAGTTATATGTATATATATGATTACTATTATATATCATTATATTATATATATATATATATATATATATATTTTTTTTTTTTCAACAAGCTAATCGTCCCATCCGTCTCTTCCTTGAAACCATTCTTCATCAACATCAGCATCCGGATCAATGTCAACATCCGAATCATGGTTATTATAGTAGGGATCATCGTGTCCCATCAAAGGATTTGGCATTTCCCAGTGGTCCTCATGTGGTCATTGCTATCTGCATATATCTGGATCTGCTGGCACTATTTCAGGTAGAATTCCCTGGTTAAGAGATTTTGCCATTGTGAGGGAATAGTGACAAGATATCCAAGACACGTCCATGTGTTTATGAAGGGTACCAACAGCATTAGTTACCCAATGCATGTCTGCAGGGTGAAATATTCCTTCTACTCGAACATCATTTTTAGAATTGAGCTTAACAACTAGACGGGCAGAAGTAATTTTTTCGCCAAAGTGTGGGTGCTCTATTTTAGGATACTTGGACCAATTACCATTATGAGCATCTTGTTTCAAGACTTCAAACCAGAACTTGGTAAAATATTAATTTTCACGAGGGAAAACATATGAATAAAATTCTGGTTCAAAATGGAGACACAAATAATACTCATTGAGTAAATACCACATGTAGAGATAATGTACAACTGTCCAATTGGTTATCCAAAAGGAAAAAGGGGTTTTCCATGGTTCATTTATGTCTGGGAAAATGGTAAGGAAATGACTCTGTTGGTCTTTAATGTAATCATGGAGGACTCTAATGATTCTTTTGGATCTAGCTTCAAGGGTCAGGGTCTTTATTTGGTCTTTTATTTCTGGGAGAAGGGTTTCTATCATATTAAAAATATTATCAGGGGTTGAAGAAGAGCTTGAGGATAAGGATGGATCTGTGATTGGATATTTACATAAAAGTGGAGGAATGATTGTGATGGTAAGAACTGGAGGTTTTCTGGAAAAGTAATCAGTGATAAGATTGTCTTTACCTTTGATGTGTTTGATTTGAAAGGATCATTGTGAAAACCAATTTGACCATCTTAGTAGCTGAGGATGTGGAAGCATTTTTCTTTTGAACACATGTCCATTTCTACGAGGAAGTTATGCCCAAGGAGGTGAAATTGGAATTTTTCAATGCCATGTTTGACTGCCAAAATTTCTTCAAAAGTGGAATGATAATGAAGCTCTGAAGGCTTAAATACACTACTTTTATATCCACAAATGCTTCTTTTGCCATTAACCTCTTCAAAGAGAGTTGTTACCCAATATTCATCACTTGCATCTGTTTGCAGAATTCATTTGCCTGGTCCTGGAATCTGCAAAGGAGAAAGTGTTTTTGCTAACTTTTTCAATTGCTGGACTGCTTCTATATGAATTGGATTCTAATCTGGGAGAGATTTTTTCAACAATTAAGCTAAACAATTCCTATATCTGGAGATTTTTGGAATGAAATCTGACATGTAGTTCACAACTCCAAGAAATTGCTGTATCTGTTTGGTATTTGTGAGCTTATCTGAAAATTCTCCAAGAGAAATCGCTATGTGGGGTTGCAAAGCGTATTTTCCATCTGAAATGTTTACACTCAAGAAGTCTGTAGAGAAGGCTCCTATAATCATCTTCTTTTCCGAAAGCATTATCCCTTGAGTTTTTACTAAATTATAAAATTCAGTAAGCAATTTTTCATGGGATTCTTCATCCTTTGAGAATAGAAGGTTATCATCAACATAGATCAAGGCATTTGTCAAGAGTGGCTGGAAAAGAGTTATCATTGCTTTTTGGAATTGAGATGAAGCATTTTTAAAACCAAAAGGCATAACAGTCCATTAATAATAGTGGTTTGGAATGCAAAAAGCCGTCTTGTACCTTTCTTCTAGATGGATTCCTAATTTCCAAAATCCTATTTTGAGATCAAACTTTGAAAAGATCCTAGCATGTGAAAGATGCTGGAAAAGAGTACTTTTGTTTGGCAAATGGAACTTGTCATTGGCAAGGAAATGGTTAAGATCTTGGTAGTTGATTACCAATCTGAATTTTCCACGAACTTGCTCGGCATGCTTATTAACATAAAAAGCTTCACACACCTATGGAGAGGTTGTAGATTCAATGAGGTTTTTTGAAAGAAGAGTGGATAACTTTTGCTTGGCTAAATTCAAGAGATCTGGGTTCATTCCTCTGTGACTAGATTTTGTAGGATTGACATCTTCATTCTTTTTGAAGGGAAAGGTTTATGAAGAAAGATGGATTTTTCCACAAAGGGTTTGGATTTTTGTGGAGGAATTCAGAATGGGTGGTTGCACAACATTCTTTAATAATCTGGAGTCTCAGGGAGTCAAAAGGGTCTATTATGAATAAATGGGGTACTTGAGTCCAGGTGAGAAGATGTTGTTTGTGCAAAAGTCATTTTGATGACCATCTAAGGCTCGGTATTTGATGAAGGATATCAAATCTTATAAGAAGGTCTCTGCCTGTGAGAGGGGAGCCAAGGACTTGGTGTTTAATGGTAAGGGTTGGAAAGATCCTAATGAGGACAGGCTTGCTTTTCAAGGCAATCAAAAATATTTCTCTATTTGCTGCTTTGGACATCTGGTGATGGGGTATCCAAAATTGTTCAAGTACTATCTTGGGATGGAGAATTGTTGCTGCTGCACTTGTATCAAACAAGGCTATTTGGATCTGGAATAAGTGTCAAGGAGGATATGTACTTGGGCTATAGGTGTGGGGCTGGTTAAGGGGGCTATGAGAGGCTGGGATGTGTAGATGGTTTGGATTTATGGGTTTGAGTCTTTTGAACTTGAATCTTTTTCTGAGGTGGAATAAGCCATAACTGTTAAGACTTGAGGAGAGTAATCATCATCCAGTGAAAAGAGTGATTCTACATCTGAGAATGGGGTATCATTTACATGAATCTGGGCTTGTTCAAGAAGTTTTACCGCTTTTTCTTTCTTTGGACAATTCTTTGCAAAATGGCCTGGTCTTCTGCATACAAAACAGACCTTTGAAGTTTTTCCTTTGAATTGCTTACTTCTGAGAAACTTCCACTTTTTTTTTTTTTTTTTTTTTTTTTTCTCTGAAGGACATCTTCTTCTGATTTGCATAGTGCCTATTTTTCCAATAATACTTCTTGAAATGATCTCTTCTTTTTGTCGGACAAGCACAATTTTTGTCATAGCATTTTATCTGCAAGTCTTTTCTTTTACAATTGTCTTTGATCTTGTTATGAACCTTATCAATTTCTGAAAGAAACTTTCTTTGGTTGCAAAGTTTTTCAAGAGCAATAAGCACATGCTGGTAGATTTCTCCTAAAGAGGCTTGTTGTAGAGTTATTTTTTGAAGGTTCATCATGCATGCGAAGAGTTTCATCTCCTAATGCTTCTGAAAAAGAGTTCAGAAAGGTGTGCTTCGAATTGACATTATTCAACATATTGAGTTTTGTAAGGGAGTAAAGAAGCTTATAGTAAACAAATATCTATACTGCAATTGGGGAATATCCAATGCTATCTTTACCAAGGATGCATATGTTAATGCTAGTTTTTATTAATCCAGGATGTAGTGCTTTCTTGTTTTAGCTGCAGCTTGATGGTTGTTAATCTAGGAGTTTGAAAATTCTTTGCTAATTGTCTTGTAATTACTAGTATTGGAGTTTTAAATGAATTGAGCTATTTATGAACAGTTTAGGCTTGACTTGTATTGGGTTAAATAATTAATTTATTGACAGAACGCATGACAAAATGAGGAAAAGTCATGTGAATAGGAAGTTTTAATATAATTGTCAAGTCATAGGTAATTGTTATAGACAAGTGTTCCATTTCTTGCAAATAACATTGCTCAATGACAACTCGTCTTCTACTTCTTCTTCTTCTTGTTTCTTTTTTTGTTTTTTTGTTTTTTTTTTTTAAATAAGTTGAAAACCTTGGGACCCATTTGATAAGACCAAACATAAGTGACTTTATGTTTTTTTTTTTTTTTTTTTTCATATTTTAAAATATGTTATTTGAAACATGATATCAAACACTTTTTTTTTTTTTTTGCATTAATAGTACTTTTAACACTTGTTTTTACAATACTTTTTAAACTATACTTTTCATATCTATATCTATATCTATATATTACTAAAAGTTAAAATGTAGCATTTATTATTACTATGCTCTTGTTAAGTCACATTAGAAGTCACATTAGCAGTCACGCCATTCATTAATTTTTTATGTTTTCTTCTCCATTTAAACTTTTCTTCTCTCTATTTTTTTTAAAAAAAACTTTTCTTCCCTCTATTTAAAAAAAAAAAAAAAAAATTTTTCTTCTTTCTAGTGGTTCACATACCTACTATTACACTTCTTCCAACTTTTTTCTTTCTTTTTTATCTTTTTATTTTCCTACTACTTTACCGTTATATTTCCTTCCTCTTTTTTATATTTTGACTCTTCTTCTACTTATTTTATTTTGTATAAATTTGATATTGTTTTCCCATTCAATCCATATTTTTCCCAAACAAAACTTTGAGCTCTCTCTCTCTCTCTCTCTCTCTCTCTCTCTCTCTCTCTCTCTCTCTCTCTCGGTGAATTTTTGTTTAAGGTTGATATATATATATTTTTTAAATATGTGTTTAGGTATTGCGTGTGTGTTTTTTAATATCCTATCAGAAAGTCTTCTTTTTTCCTTTTATAGCTTTGGTTGAATTTTAGTTTGAGTTAATACTTAATTTTTTTGGAAACAGGAATTTGAATATGCCTATCAATTGTTTGAATACTAAATTCTAATAAAACCTATTATTTGTTCCTTTAGTTTCATTTTAATTTGGGCTAAGATAACATTTTAATTTTGTAATGAGTTTTGATTACTTTGATAATTTTCTTATTCCTTAAGAGATGAGAAATTTGAATAATAAATTTGAAACTTATAAAGTTTAGTTGTATATTAAGCAAATGTAATATGCTACAAAAAAAACTTAGAAGAATATGGTTCACCTTAAAAAAATATTAATCAAACATAAAAAAAATAATAATAATAATAAAATGATATATTTGTATAGATAAAAAGATTGAAAAATACTTTTAGATTTTTTTTTTTTTAAATAGACAATACTTGAAGTAATGGTTACATTTTATATATTAGACCTTGTAAGGACACAAAGTTAGCCTTTAGCCCAAATGCGTGACTGGGCCGGCCCAAGTGGCCTTTACAATAGAATTTGTAAAGAATGGGCTTAAAGTCTAGACCTCTTGGTGCTTTAGAAGGCTATGGTGTGAGGTCCAAGTCCGCTTCTGACATGCAGCTGGCTGATGGAGTGGCCTATTCCCCCCGTCGGACGTGAGCCGAGGAGCCTTTGTGATGGCGGACGTTCCGTTCTTGGGGAGAGAGAGAGAGAGTGAGCATTCCTCTTTTCCTTGAGAAAAATCTGGATCCCCTTCCAGTGGTTCCCCCTTCTCTATTTATACCCCCCATCTCTGGTTCTCATCTGTCTTTTCCCTCAAAACGCTCCCCCATGCTCATAAGGCTGACCCTTGTCCTTTCAGAAGTCATTTCTCCATTAATGCGGCCAGGCGAGTAGGTGGGAGGCCTTTAATGTGGCAGCAGCAGCTTTATACTGCGCACGCCCCGCTTGTCTTCATCCTCGGCATCTCGTGGGAGTCCAGTGCGACTTACTGAGCATCAGCAGCCCCTCCATGGGCGCTATGTCGCGCCTCTCGGCCCATGCCTCTGTTGTCCGAGACCATGCTCCCCTTGGACACTACCATGCGGGCAGTGACCTCATCGATGGGCCTCCTGGCCTTCGAGTCTTAGTAACCTTCTCCGTTCTCGTGGCTTTTTTGGGCGGGATGGTATCCTCGGACCAGGCCCAAGGCTCGGACCAGGCTCAAAGCCCATACAGCCATTTTGACGTTTCTGCCCCCACAAACCTCATTACATAATATTTATATTCTCATGCATCGCTTAAGTCTGCGGTTAGTTATTTCAAACACCAATACTTAAACACTGCTACCAAATAGAACTTTAACGTTTGATGTTTTTTAGACTAGATAATATTACTCGAAAACGAAGGGAAAACATAGTTTGTGTATAAAACAAATAAAAGTTGAGAAACGTGCAATTAATATCGAGTCAAATTTTAGCACAATGGGAAGGCCTGTCCAGCACTAGTAGCAAAGGGCTTGCAAGCTTGGGTAAGGAATACTTAGACATGTTCCATAGCAGCAGCAGAAGCTCCAGCACTCTGGTGGGCCGTAGCGATCATAATTGCAAGGAATGCAGCCAATCCATTATTGAAGGTGATGCCAAAGATGTGATCAGAAGCATTTCAGATAGTTCCAAGCAAGTTAATTGGAAAATTTGGCAGGTGATCGATGTAAATAATTCAAAGATGCTCCAAGCTTTAGTTTTCTCAATTCCCTGTGTAACGCCAAGAGCCTTGTAGCTAGCTCAATAGCATTTGACATCCATCTTTTAGAAGAATAGGATTCAGGAAATCAGATCACTCCCTTACACGTGGCAACAACTTATCAAAAAAGGACCCACAATGAAAATCCTAATTTAATATTTGTGTTTAAGTGGGCTAGGGGATATAACAATAGAGTAGCCCATCTTTTGCAAATTGGGCCTAAATGGTAAGCTTATCTCCAGTTCCCCCTACTAACATTGTTTAGGCCTTGCCGATGTATAAGGCCTTCTTTTTTATTCCTTTTTTTTTTTTTTCTCTCTCTCTCTCTCTCTCCCTCCCTCTCCAAACAAACAAACAAACTTTTCTATTATCTATATAAAAAAGGATAGCTGTGCTGTTTGTGTTTGGCAAGACGACACTAAAAAACTTAAAATGGTAGAGGCTCAACAGACTGGTAAAATTACATTGTTGCTCCTAAAGATATATGTGAAGATGAAAAAAAGTTGGAGCTTGGAGCCCTTTTTGGTCTTTTCCTATATAATTTTCTACTGACACATTTAGTTGAAATTACTTTGTTGCTTATAACTACATTTGTTAGCTAAAGAAAAAGTGGGGCTTTTTTTGTCTTTTTATTATCAACTTTATGGTGCTGCTCGACGTTCAACTTTATAGTGTTGCTAAACTTTATAATGGTGCTAAACGTGTACAGGCTCAAGAGGACTTAAATTACTTTGTTGCACCTAAAGATATGTGTGAGCTAAAAAAAAATTGGAGCTCTTTTTGGTCTTTTCCTCCTCAATTCCGGAGTTTTCTTGCCTTTATTCTCAGAAAAATCCCAGCTAATTTTGACTTTTTCTTCTTTTTATTGATAAACACAAACACAGGAGACGGTGAGAAGGATAGAGATAAGAAAAAAGAAAAGAAAAAATTACTAGAGCCAGTTCCTATTTCGGCAACCTCTCATAGTCGTTCACCATATGATAAAGAAGATAAAGATCTTTGTAAAAGAGACACAGGAATATATGCATTTAGAGTTCAAGGAATTATCATTACATTAATGAATAGATACCATCAGATGACCATCCTTCTTATTTGCAGCTCTATTTCTACGATACTGATCATGAGATTGATAATAGAATCCATATTTCAGATAGGTTGAAGTCCGTTGAACCTAGAAATACTTAGCCAGTTCATTGATCTATTAGAGATTAATCCATATTGTTCCTTCTTCCGTAGTCTTAAGAATATATCTAACATGAAAGATCATCAAGTTGTTATACGATTTTATTCTGGATTAGATCAACGTACATATAGCTCCATCATCTTCACAAGTGGCTGCAATATGGCATGAGAATGACCAAACTGGTGAATGTACAGAGCGTGATATCGTTCAGCATTACGCCATAAAATATTTATTTGAAGTTAGTAAGGCACGTGCAACAAAACTGGTAGTGAATAAAGTACGAGAGAAATAATTAAAAAAACAAACTAGATACAAAATTGTACACATTTAAACTCCAATTCCAATTCTTGCATTGCTTGCTTCGAAAGTAAGAATCACTTCAAAGTTAAATTTCATACCAACTCCAATTCTTGCATTGCATGCTTCGAAAGTGGGAATCACTTCGAAGTTAAATCTCGTGCCCGCGAGACGTACATAAAGGCAACAAAAACTGCCTTCAACAAAAAATTACAAATAGAAAGAGCCATTGCAAGTATAGACCAATGGTGCTTTTAGTTCACCATGAAAAAGAAAAAAAATTAGATTCTATGTGATTCGTGGGGTATTAGCAGCTCTTCATAATCATCAGCGACCACCTGATTCACAAATTTCAAGTTAGCAAATACAAGACCTAACCTTCATCAACAACTTTTTTAGTTGCTTACAACAAAAGATAAACTGTCGTCCATACCTGATATCTCCCGCCTCTGTAGGTGTACTCCACATGCAGCTGCTTAGGTTCTCCAGGACATGGATCACAAAAGCCCATGATGCCTGACTTCTTAACACCCTCATGCAGCTGCAATAACAGAAATGGAATATGAAAAATATAAAAAGGGAAGGATCTTTTGAGTATGAAGTGAAATTCATGGTGGATTAAAATGGACTGGGAGACGGTCATAATTTGCTTTAGTCTACGTCCAGCTTTAGGGCACTCCCAAGAATATATGGTAAAGACTCAAAATGTGTTTTAAGAAGCTATCAAAATCATAATTTAGTAACTTTTAATCACTGGATTAAACTTTAGGTTTAAAAACGAGGACAAGGATTCTCTCTGTTCGCTATAAAAGTAGGATGAGATGATTGAGTTAATACCATAGACCAAATAATAATAATGATTGGGGAATGAGCTGGAAAAGTTCAGTTTGAAATTATGCAACTTGAATTAAGAAATTTAGAAGAGGATGATCTGGACAGGTTATAACAAAATGCCCTTTGGCTTGTTAATAAAGCAGATGCTTAGATGTTCACTCCTTGATACATGCAACAAAATTATGCTAACTTATCAGAGTATTTCAACTTTTGAAATCAGTATATACTAATACAAAATTGTATTCATAACAACATAGGAAAGCAAAAACAGAACTTGAAGGAGAAATACCTTGAGTTGTCCAGACTCACTAACAAGGAAATTTAGAGGAAGTGTAACATCCAAGACTTGTGAAGTCAGTTCGTGTTGTGCTTCCCTTGATTCATCATTTCTACTCAAAGCAGTACGATTTCCATACAATGATCTAGTAATAATCAATCCGTTTGTTTCTAATTGCCTATTTCTTTTCCTATTGGCCACATTTTGTAGTAACTTCTGAGCTTTCTCCGCTGCTGCTCTTGCCTCTTGAACCTACACAAAACGGGCTAAAATAAGTATAATCACTCAACATTTTTGAACAAGGCTAAAGAAAAGAACAAGTGAAACTCACCTTGTATGACCAAAATCAGATTGCACACACACACACAAACACAAAAAATCACAATACAAACTTAGAAGTCTTAACATTTGCAAATATTGAGAACCTAATTAGTAAACACAAAGACTTCTTCCATTTGAAATCCTACCTGACATACTTTGAGTTTGAGCTATCTAGAACTATTTTCTATTAGTTGAAATATGGAGGCCTATGTGACTGATGTGATGAAGTTCCCAAACAGTGTTCTTTTCTGGGATTTAATTTTTGTTAGAGCCACTCAAGATTGGGAATTGGAATCCTTCTACAATTTCATGGATAGGATCTTTGAGAGGAGTTGGGGACGATAAGGTTTGTTGGAAACCTGCTATGGGAAGAGGTTTTGCAGTTCGTATCTACTATCAGGTTCTGACAAAAAGTATTGATCAGTCTTTCCCTTGGAAGACTGTTTGGAAGCCAAAGGTCCCTTAGCCAAAGGTCCACATAACCTCCATGGTTAATTATATGGAGTAGGCTATCAAACAAGCTGAGCCGCTCCCTTGTCCTTTGGGAAAAAAAAAAAAAAAACAATAACAAAATACAGAAGAGGGGCATAGCTCATTGGGCTCACTTGTTTACTAAATGAGCTGAATTTCATTTGCTAGGAGATCCCGTGAGGGTGAGCAAACCCCAAAAAACCCATTCTCAATTTGGATTGTAGGCTACAACTTGCCTACATGAAGCCAGAATTGCTATTAGCCATACAGCGGTATATTTTTCCCGGGCCTCATACACACCTTTTGTCATACTATGGGAAATGGCCATGCCTGAAGTTGTTACCCTAAGTCTTTAACCACAAGGAGGGAGATGTTGAAGGCAGGGATAGTGACTGGAGTGAAGTCATAACAAGGTAGGCATATTGGAAGGTGCGACTGGATCACATCTTTTTTAGGAAGAGCTAACGCTTGTTAGGTATTTTGGTTTGACACTACTTCACAGCCAAAGAACTAACGCATATATATATTTTATGACTTCTCAAACTTATTTTTATATTCATTTCATTTTTTTTATATAAAATATTTTTTATTTGTAATTAACCTTGCGATTCAACCAATAAGTCAATAACCCACTGGTTGAACACAATGTCCCGGCTCCTAGTACAGATTAACTTCAGATCCAGGTTTACTAGGTTTGTGGCACCAATTCTTAATGGCTTATAAGCCTACCCAACTGCTTAGTAAATGTGCCCAAACTACAAAAATTTAGGGTCAATTTGAAATCAAGCTAAGGTGAAAGTTTCGAAGGCTTCAATCTACTAGTTTGCAATGGGTTAAGAAGTATGTCTTTATTTAAGGCTGGAAATAAGCCATACTCCCAGCAAGTTACTTGGGTTCTGTTCAAGTAGTGATTCAGCTTGACTTGAATTATGAAAGTTTGCAACTGCATGCATGTCTCATCCGCACATTTTGCCTATCTATAAATACCATGACCATTTTTCATTGTTGTATTTACATGCTATGCAGAGAGAGATCTATATACTCCTACAAACATGCAAGATGGCAGACCATGCATTATAAAGGTTTGCATCTACGTGCATGTCACATATTGTGAATGTGAATGGATGTAGATACATAGCTTCTATACAAGAAAAACTGATCAATCAGAAGTTGTATCTAGACAAACAATAGTAAAGTAACTCATACCTTGGCAGAAGTTTTTTCCACATTCTCCAAAGCCTTCTG
The DNA here is from genome assembly GCA_032878915.1 of Castanopsis chinensis. Lineage (NCBI taxonomy): Eukaryota > Viridiplantae > Streptophyta > Magnoliopsida > Fagales > Fagaceae > Castanopsis > Castanopsis chinensis. Next base: position 3,405,280 of record JAVQMG010000115.1, on the reverse strand, counting down.
TTTTTCCCTTTTAAGGTAATAAGGTTTAAAAATGAATTTCTGCATGCAAGCAAAGGACACAAAATTAGCAAATATATGCAGATAAATAATTAATACAAAAATTCCATCTCTCCACACATTTACATATCCACTTATGAATTGTGACACCATATAATATAATTAATGGTGAATATGGAGCTCTGGATAGAATCTAGAATAAGTAGCAACTAGAGAACATCACTAGCCATTGGGAAAGCCAGGTAAATCACATTAATAGATAGCCTAATTGCTATAATTTTTTAATATGAAAACAGCACTAAAATCACGCCTAAATAGTGGAGAGTAGCAAGATAAGGCAAAAAAATTAGTTCAGCCACATTGAAGTTGTTAGAAAAATGTCACATTTTTGAAAAACAAAGCAACCTGTAGCCTGCATGCCTAAAGACTGGAAGCTATATTATTAGGACAAATAACATTGAGTTTCTGTTCAGTTGAACATCCATGATTCCAGCTCATTTACATTTACATCTAATAGTATCCAACAGAAAAAACATAACCCAAAGGGTTAGCACAGCTGCCAGAGACCATGCCACATGAATCCAGGCTTTACAAGACATTATTACTTTACACAGAGTCAGCTGTTCAACAGTATACCAATGTTGTTCCCCCTCCCCCACCCCCACCCCCAACCCCCCCCCCCCAAAAGAGAGTCAGAATAAACAATCCCAAGAGATCCATATGAATACGAAAAAGAGACACAGCAGATAGTCACCACCAACAATTCTGCCAGCAGATTTTGTGACATTTTTTTATTTGTAGCTATACACGCACTTAGTGGGTCTTGAGATATGATGAAGAGGATAAGATGTTATTTAAGGAGGATTCTTAAATAACAACATTTTTGGAATTTGAGTCACTCTAGCTGTTATTGGATTTATTATATTCAATAGCAGTCCGAGATGGTGAAGAGGATAAGATGTACTAGAGACCATCTATTTAGAAGGGTTTTGAGGTTAGATCTTATTGCAGAGCACTAATTTTTTTGATAAGTAATAAGATTTATTGATATCAAGAAAGGGATGCCCTAGTACACAGGAAGTGTATAGGGGTCAAACAAATCAAGTACAAAAATTACATAGATCAAGGAATTCAAGAAAGGAAGAGAATGATTGGTTTCGCAAAGCTGATAGCCAATCTATCAAGAAAGAGCATGGTTGCAGAGCAGTAGTTCCTACAGGAGTTGAGACGTTTCCTTGGAAAACTATTTGGAAGTGTAAAGTCCCAACTTCAAACGGCCCTTTTTACTTGGGTTGCTTCTTTGGGGAAAATTTGAACAGTGGATAACTTGAGAAAGCATCATACTATTCTTGTGAGTTAGTATCGTATGTGGAAGGGGGCTGGAGAGACTCAAGATAATTTGCTGCTACATTATGCCATTGCCCAGGAATTATGGGATATGGTCTTTGCACTTTTTGGGGTTCAGTGGGTGATACCTAGAAGGTTTGTTGATTTGTTAGCTAGTTGGAGAGTTTGTTTTGGGCTTCTCGTTCTTCCAAGTCCTGGGGCTTTAGCTGAGGGGGATGAGAGAGGTCTTGGAAGAGAGAGAGGAGTTTTGGGATTCTCGTTCTTCCAAGTCCTCATTCTTATATTTGTTCCAAGGACTGAATTTTATTCAATTTTAACAAATCACAAGAAAAGCTAACAATTGGAACAAATCATTTTTTCTGCTAAACCTTGTAATTTTTCAAATTGACACTAATTTCAACTGAGTATAAGAGTCAGTTTGGCATCACTTTTTAGTTTTTAGCTTTTATGTACAACTTAACTCTAATAGGCTTTGTAAAGAATAATCAATAAACGCATCCTTTCACTTATCCTTTTGGCATGAATAAAAAGAAAAACAGAAAAGAGTTTGCAATATGCAATTACCTTGAGTACAAAGTAAAGTGATGTTGGAAGTATGAATGCTCCAGTTGCAAACACAGGATTCAAATGCCTGGAAAGTAAAATCTGCAAGATGTAGCCCATCAACAACAGATTAGAAAGACATAAGCCAAAAAGGTTCTAATAGCTTTTCACTCTGTCCATCCTATTCTTACAGGAATGGAAGAATATGGGTGTGTGTGTGCGCGCGCGCGCGTGCATGTTCGTTTTGAAGTGAAATAAGTGAAAGAGTGAGAATATTCTTACAGGAATAATTAACTTTTGGCCACCGCGATGCAATTCAAATTTCCAAAATATACCCTAACATAACAAAAGAGAATAAGATATAACACCTGCTTTACAAAGAAAACATTTGACAGCTGAAACCAAAAATGGAATGAGTGAATAAATGCATGAAATTAAAGGAGTGCTTTTATACACTCCATAAAAAAAAAGGCAATTAAAAGGATATTTAAAGGATATTTCATCTTTTTTAGACTATAGGAAAAACATTAAAAGGAATGAAAAATAAAAATAAAAAGATGCCCTTTGGTCCAGAGACCATTGGCCCAAGCACCAATATTCAAAAACATCCCCAATATTACATAAGATTTTAATAGGTAAATTGCACAACGGACAGATGGGTCACCTTCCAGGATCAAACTCCTTACCCAACCTCACTGCTCAACAAAGGTTATGTAAAAGAACCATACCACTGTGGTCTTTGAAATATCTAGTGAATGGCTTCACCCCACAGGTTCAAACTCCTTACCCAACCTTTTTTTAATAGGAATATATATTATTATTTTTACTAACAAAGATACATATGTACAACTACAAATCAAATAAGTATACAGGTTGTATTCCCTAAAACTCTTCATAGAATTACATAACCAGAGCTTCAATAAAGTCATAAACTCGGATTTAAAAACATCCAAAAGAATAAGGATCCTATAAAATAATCCCCAGAAAAGACACTTCTTGGCCTTCAAAAATTCTCCTATTCCAATCTCTCCAAATATACCACATTAAACATCTAGGAATTGTAGTCCATACTGTACTCCGGAAGACTTTGGCCTTCTTCGCCAACATTGCAACATATGCTTCAGTCTTAGGCATCATCCAATTTAATCCAAAAGCTAGAAATATGAATCCATAATTCCATAGCCACTAGATAATGAAGCAGCAAGTGTTCCATAGTTTTCTTGTTACTTTTTACACAAAACACTCCAATTTTCCAGCATTATACCCCTTTTCATCAAATTTATCTATAGTAAGGACTTTCCACCAAGTCGCAAACCATGAAAAAAATGCCACTTTTAGTTAGAACTTTTACCCGTCAAATAACCTTCCGAGTGAAATCCAAGCAATCAAGACCTCTCATCATCTCATAGAAAGAACTAACACTAAAATGGCCATCAGGACCACCTTTGCACATGCTCCAGAGCATCTTGTCCTCATATAATTTTTTAATTTGATAAGTAATTTTGAATAGGATAGAATGGTGGAGAAGAATACAAGTGAACTTCTTTGATTAGTCTATTCACTATTTATTGTCAACCCCATAGTTTTAAGACAAAGGCTTTCGTGTTGTTGTATTCACGTACAAAAGTTTGCCATTAAGTCACTAGATGAACAGCTAGGTACTTGCAGAAAACCCCTCGCTGTCTTCCTTTTCTTCTAGTAAAATCTAAATAAGCATCTAATTGAGAAAATTTATGATGAACTAGCATCAGTTGCATGATATATCTGGAAATTACCCAATACATCCAAGCAACCACATGCATAGTTCACCAAATAGAAGCAACAGATACAAAATAGGCATCAATGGAGAAATGATAAATTTATTTTCTGCCTAGATAGCTGCAATTACCTGAATTCCAATTGAATATAAAATGCGGACAGTACTGAAATTAGATATTTTCCTCCCACCGCCAACTTCAAGCTCAAGAGTGGTGCTGCAAAAATAATGTATCAAGTCACAGACATATGACATTAAATCCACATGGGGCACCATCTAAATTGATAATATACTGTGAGTTATTTAGATATTTTTATATAAGAGAAAGTTCCAAAAGATTACTTGAAGTTATGAAAGACAAAGCAGTGACAGAAAATATAAATTGTATCAACACATAAACACAACCAGTAGCTGTCATTAAAGAATATGAAAAGTCTACAAGGAACATCTACTAGACATATACCCGCTTACAAGTGACATAGCCTCTAGGGAACCACTCTAAACTAAGCCTGCCATCAACCCCGATTTTACTCTACACTTAGCACACAAACACAATCCTTAAAGAGGAAGCATTTCCTTGTTGGAGTATAAATAATGGATGGCATGGAAACTCCTTTATAGAAGCAAACAAAAAAATCATTGATGTAAGTTGAGTAGAGAACATAGAGGGCCACCACATTTATTTGTGTGGCAAAGCCCATTAGATGGCTTTTAAGATATAGATAACCTGAATCAGATGTGTTCATTTCTCACCAAAATTAGAAGAAAATATTTTCTTTTATAGCCAACTAAACTGGTTGAAATAGATATTAGCCTCCTCGGGTAGACTTCTGGTGCATGGATGTAGATACAGGCCAAAGCATGAATTAAATTCTAGTTAATAAGACATTTTTGGTTTAACTAACAATACTATACTTTACCATTCAGGTTGAATGGGACAGAATGATGACGTGGTCTGAGACAACTACCTTATCTTTCCTATCAAAAAACCCACTACCTTATCTTCTGTTTTTAATAGCCAACATCACCACTACCTTCATTTTGTGAATTTAACAGAACCATATTCTCCCAACTGGAGTGATCATATTCGTGTTTGTTGCTCATAATGATATCACTCCAGCAAAGACTTCTTTTGTCCAAACTTTCTACGAAAATGATCATTTATTAATCTATCCTTTCTTCACTTGACTTTCATTCATTTAAAGAATCATCTTTCAGGTATATTATAAATTTCAGTCTGTAAAGAGAAACAGTTTACTATAAGCTAAAATACACACATAAGATAAAAATACATGCATATAAGTTAAGAGTATATGCTTGTGGATATTGGACAATATGTCCATTTAATAAAACCACCTTGAAGTAATATAATTTTTAAGAAGAATATATACTCCTGTTGCTTGCAATTTTGCTTCCCTAACCTGTTGTACTGATACTGATGACAATTGTATGATATTTAAAGTTGAGACTCAGCACCTCTCTATTCCTCAACAGTTTATGAAACTTTCCTACAGTTTGGTAAGCCAGCTAGTCCTTATCATTCTAAATAGTTCTCCAATCAAAATTTGCCGCATTGCTAATTAGCATGATATTTCCCATGTGTTTTGATATAAATACTACTTGATAAAAGTCAATAGCCTTATAATGAAAACATAATAAATAGCATAATCACAAGGGAAAATTTCTCAGTATTTTATGCAATATGAGAGGAAAGACATAACACTAGTCTTTTTTTCTTTCTTTTTGCGAGGTAAATAGTGGGGGAGGGAGAGGGGGTGGTGGGGTTCAAAACTCTAGCACTGGACAACACTTCAGAAAGGAGGTTAACTGTTTATGGCATCAGGTAAAACGGAGAGGCTAGAGGGGGCTGGTGTACTAGAGATGTTAGAGGAAATCATGGATGTGGGATGTGGAAGAAAATTAGGGCTGGTGCAGGGAGCTTCTTTGGAAATGTGGTGTATGCGGTGAGGGAGGGCCATTGTATTTGATTCTAGCATGATCCTTATTGTGGGCTTATCCCCATAAGGATCTCTATCCGGATCTGTTTGCGGGTTCTGTGTCTAGAAAAGCTTGGATTTCCAATTTGATTTCTTCTGCATCAGAAGAGGGAAATAGGAGTTGGAATATACAATTTTAACAAGCTGTTCATGATTGGGAGTTGGAGGGTGTGTATACTTTTTTTGAGCTTCATTATTCCAAGCTGCTAGGGCTGAGGGTGATGATACCTTGATTAGGCAGTTGACTTGGACAAGAGTTTTTGAAGTGAGTTCTTATTACAATTTTTTACTAGAGCCTCCTTCCGTTTCTTTCCCTTAGAAAATCATCTGCTGTATTAAGGTACCCAAAAGGGAGTCTCTCTTTTTATGGACAGCGGCATGGGGTGGATTCTTTCTATTGATAATCTTGTTAAGAGGGGGCTACCCTTGTTAATTGGTGTTGCTTGTGTAGATGTAATGGGGAAATTGTGGACAATCTTTTTCTCCACTGTAAGTTTGTACATGCTTTATGGAGTGAAGTTTTTTTGTTGTTTGGGATTTAGTGGGTGATGCAAAGACTATAGCCTCTCTACTCTTTGCTTGGAAGAATTGGTTGGGGAAACAATTTTCAAGCATTTGGATATGGTACCAGTGTATCTTATGTAGTTAATTTGGCATGAACGTAATACAAGTATTTTTGAAGATATTGAGAGACCTTTAGATCAGGTGAAGTCTTTGCAAGTTGGGATCTTGTTTGTTTGGTCTTGTATTTGGGCTTTAACACATTGTATTTCTATTTCTTATTTCCTTCAATCTATTAGCATTTCTTTTTGGTTTGTATGTATTCGTTTCAAATATAGTGTGTTCATCATCGTGAATGTGTACTTTTTTTTTTAATAAATCTTCTACTACATATAAAACAAAAAAAAACATAGAGGGTGTCATTACCACTAAACTATCATTCAAATCCCAAAAGTCGTGACACTTATCATGAGGAATTGTATATAACAACCAGCTATCCTACAAATCCCCATACGGACAATTTTTTGCACAATCACAGATACTCATGTACCCATATCCGATATGTATCGTACCGGTACCATATTGGATACCTCTAAGATACAAATTCAGTCCTTTTGTTTTTTTTTTTTCAAAGTGCCAATACATCTAGGATACACCTGTGATAGGACTTGGATATCGTTGTAACCCAACCCTTGATAGTAATAATGTTGAACACTTACCTAGTTATCTTTTATTTAATCTTTTGGATCTTGGTTTGTATTCTAAACATCATTTAATGGCCATGGATTCAATTTATTTATTTATTATTGCTTTTAAATTGATACATGCTTAACAATGTATAAATTAAATGCTTAATAATATATAAAATTATATTTACTAAGTAATTAATACACATATCCCTGATGTATCGTACCCAAAGTTTTACAAAAAAAATGTTGTATCCCCATGCACATACTCGTATCTGTACCCATGCATCTTAGTTTCCATCATGATTATACAAGGAAATTTACACAAAGTTAAAAATCCCAAGGTATGCAAAAGAAAAAAAAAAAAAAAAACCACATCTATATAATACAGAAATGAATAAACTGTCAAGATATTTAAAAGTAGAAAAAATTCAAAAATGAAAAACTAAACTTCAACAAGAGATTCTTTTATCAACATTACAGAAAATAATATAGCATAATCAGTACAAGGACAGATCATAAGCACATACCTTCCAACTTTGCCCACAATACGGCCATGAGATTTTGAGGAAAACCGATGAGTGTAATGAGCTGATGCCCCAAATGAACTTGTGCCAAACTGCATGAGTTGATAATGAATAAAGGGAAGGAAGGATAGTAAGCATCTAAATTAATGAAAGTCTGCAAAAAATTGTGCAGTTTTGGAAATAAATACTACACAAAGGTTTGAACAAAAGAGAGGGAAGAAGAGGTTATAAGGGAGGAGATGCAGGATATTATATTCAGGGTACGGTTACATCTCATATTATGCTTGATATTATGAAATAGATCATTCACTTCCTAGCCTAGCCATGAATGAGGGTCCAGTTGTATCATAGATTTACTAGTCGCAACTAGATATTTTCTCAAGTCGATTCTTTGGTCCATGTCCATGTAATAAAGATATAAGAAGGATAAAGGATCCCTCCTGATTGAATGATGCAGCCATGGAAGATTGAGTTGCTATTACTTTGCATATTTGCCTATGAAGAATTATTTTACGGGGTCCACATATGAAGCCGAACTGAAGTAATATCCAGGTGGTTTTAAAGGTCAAGTTTGAATCTTTTAGGGTTTAAAAAAAATAATTGGGTTTTTATTTTATTAGGTATGGTCAATTTTGTAGTCAAGGCAAATCTGTAATTTTTTCCACTGCTAAGAATTAATGGTATTTTGGTACACGCACACGTGCCCACACACGCATGCACACACACACACACACACATTAGGTAAAATAAATTCACTAAATAAAAAATGTAATTCCAATACACGGTATGTACTGAAATAAAAACAGAAGAGTGCAAAAGAAGAAAATAAAAGATTCAGCTAGAGGCAAGAAAACTAGCTAATGTCCAAAAAATCCATAAAATCTAGCAGCCCCTCATCTGAGAAAGATACAAGCGGAGAAGTCCACTCGTATAGAGTCTTCAAAGGTCTTAGAGTTCTTTATCAGCACTCTATCTAGTTGTCTTCTCTTCTAAATTTAGAACATGAAAAATTCTTGGTTTTCAAGAACCCGCAAGTACTCTAGGGAGAACCAGTTAGAGCCCAGCTGAATAGTTTTGGATTGGGCTTACAGATTGTAATTAATCTTCTGAATTGGGTACTCACTAGAGAAATGCAATTGAACTTCAGTGCTATAATCCATCATTGATAAATAAATAACAAATAGCACGTTTTCACATAGCTCCTTTTACAACCAAATAGAAAATTGAGCCTTTGAAATTGAACAAAATGGAGACGATTCCAACTACCAGAGCAGGTATTATGTTACAAGGTTTGCATGCTTGACACCCAACTATACATAACTAAATGACTGTTAAATGGGTTATGACGAACTCAGCTTAACAATGAATCACAAAATGTCAATTGAAGATAAGAATGATGAAGGTGTACATCACCTCTAAACTGGTATGAAGAACTTCTACATTTACAGGTGTGTTATAATAATTTTTCTGTCTCCATGGTATGGTCCTTTTTTAAAAGTATAATAAGCCTTCTGGGAAGAAAATTTTAGCATGCTCAAACAACAACAAACATAGATGCACCTTCACTTCTCCCGCTGCAGACATTTTCTCTTCTTTCTTTTGCCATCCAACAGCAATAGATGATTCTGGACCTACTGCAAGCTGTATCTGTAAAAGAGAAAGTGACAAAAAAAAAAAGATTCAAAAGATAATCACAACCACAATCAATACAATAAAAATGTAAAACACAAATATCTATTTTTTCCAGCCTCTAAAGATGGCCCCTGTGTTAATTACATAGTTAAAATTATCAAGCATGTGCAGGATCATTTACTTTTCCTTTGTAACATTTCCTCCGTAAAAGTATGCCATATGATACAAGAAAATCAGTAAATTCCCACATAATTCATAAATAAATTGTATACAGATGTAAAGTCCCTAACGAACATGATATGATGGCAAATGAAGTGAAAAAGGGAAAAATGAGCCAAGTTGAAACAAAAGGAAGCATACATTTCCATTTGTTGTTTCAGTAAGTTGGCGGGTCCAGGAATTGGAAAGATTCAAGGAACCATCTCTCAAAGAAATAGCAAGGGCCATTGTTGCAGTTGAGTGCGACGACAGCTGACTGAACAAAGAAACAATATAAAGGTGGAGTAAAATGAGAAAACCAGCAGAAAAGGTCAAATGACATACATAAGTACATGCCCTACCGAGACGTTTGCACCCCAACTAGTGCCCGTAAACCAGCTGCAGCCATAAATTCTACAGAGGCAGCGGGAGATATTTGATGCCTGAACACAGCACTAGCAGCTCCACCCCCAGAATTCCCATTTACTGCCAAATTTCCACCAATTGCAATTGCATTGTTTTTTGATATTTGAGACTGAACTTCACTTGTCATAGCCATTCTGACATTTAGGTGCATAAGGACATGAGTGTGCAATTGAAACAGTAAGGTAAGCACTAAAATAAGCAAACTTTATGAAAATCTTAAAATGCCTGAAATTAAAAGCCTTTGAGGATATCAAGAACTAATGGTTTAAAAATAGAATGAGATCAAAAGCTTCTTAGGCAACCACCAAGAAATATAAGTAACAAGATGTATCAAGATTCACAAGTATACAGATAACTAGTGAGTGAGAAAATAATTTCCAATAGAAGAAGACAAAACCAGCGTGTGTGTGTGTGTGAGAGAGAGAGATGGCCTGGATGGGCATAAGTTAAATACTAGCAAAAAATCTAAGGGGCATAAAACTTCTCAGATCGAGCTGTACCCTCGCATGACGCCATCACCTTTTAGAAGGTGTGGCAAAGACATATTTGCCAGAATTGTACCAGAAGGTTGGAAATGTGCTGAGATCTTTTCTTGTTCCTTCTTTTTCCGTAACCTTTCAAGTTCTTCCTTTAGCTCTTCTACTTTATTCAGCTTTGGACCAAGCTCCAAACCAGAAGTCAACCCTTCCATGCCATAAATGTCATATATTTGCCTTTTATTTACGTCTGATAAAATTTCATAAGCTTCACATATACGTTGAAAGTTCTCTGTAGCGATGTCTTTCATCTAAAAAAAAAAATATTTCAATGAATCTTTAATGAAAATAAAAAGGGGGAAATCCCTTAAAACAAGAATCAAACATGACTACAAATTCAATTGATAGTAATAGATGAGGTAAAGATAATTGAACACATGCAAAAACTCGCACTTCATTGCAATGCCAAAGCCACAGGTATGAAGCTGGATATTAAGAAATGAATTATGAGATTATTTTTTGAATATTGCACTTTGATTGGGGGAGTGTCTTGTAACTCTATAGGTGATTTTTTGGACCATATAAATGCCCATTGTAATTCGTTAAGAAATTAGATATGTCAAGCTTATTTACAGAAAAGACCATGAAAAGGGTGATTGACCAAACATATTCAAAACTGTCTATGGTAGGTAGAGGGGGGTAAGACATGAAATTATAAGTGATGGGCAAACAAAAGATCCTCCCTCCATCCCATGACAAATTTCTATCCTAAATGCGCGCGCGTGTGTGTGTGTGAATTTTAGGGGGAGCATGTAGCCATGTACTTCCTTGCAAACTCAAGCCTTTTGTATGTATTTCAATTCGCCCTTATGTTATTGGTGCTTTAAACTTTTCATAAAGAACACAATTCTCAAGATAAGGATAATTTTTTTTTTTTTTTGGGGATAGGTAATAATACTTTTATTGAAAAAACTAAACATCATGTTCACGATGGTGAACAATCTGAACAAGAAAAAGAGTACCAAAAAGGAGAGGTTTTAGATGATCTAATGTTCTCTCCTTGTCTTCAAAAACACGGGCATTACATTCCTGCTAGACTAACCACATTAAACATGCCGGAACCATATTCCAGGTATAAAAATTTTATACTTGGGTGACTTTTATATATATATATGTGTGTGTGTGTGTGTGTGTGTGTGTGTATGTATGTATGTATTTATTACCAATAAAAAAAACGATAAAACAGAAAGTAGAAATTAAAAAATGTTAACTTTTAAAAAAAATAAAATAAACTTTAAACTTTTAGATATTATATATATTTGCATACAGGATGTATCCCCTATGCCACATAATGGCTGTAGACCCCCTAAGAAAAGGTCTGTGAAAGTAAACAAAACATTGAAGTGATTTCAAGAGAAATAAGATTGATCAAATAAAATTTTTTTTTTTTAAATTGATAATTCAATTATTACAACAATAAAGGAAGAGGGATTTGAACCTTGGATGTTTCCATTGGAAACACCAGGAGGTACCAATTAAGTTACAAGGCTCTTGGCTAGATATAGGACAAACAACATTAAAAAAAAATGCTCATTGTTGGATGAAGGGAATAGGATTTAACATAATTACCAATAGGCTAAATTATTGTTTTAGCCTTTTAGGCGTCAATTGCTACTAATAGGGAGTAGGATTCAAAATACCAATGTTTTTTTCTTTTGCAATAAGCAAGACCAAAGGTGGCCTATTAATCAAAGCATCCTTCCAATAGGATGTAATGCAATAGAAAGTAGTAACAGCAATGGATATGGCGATTATATGAACTACTCTAGTTCTCAGCAAAGAAATAACTGGTGGAAACTATCATACACCTTATATTCTAAAAATAGGGTCCTCCTAAACTGATCCTGAACATGATGCAAGTTTTTTTGTGCTAAGCGTAACCAGACGCCACAAGGCCATTTGGCCATTACATAACATGATGTAAGTTGATAATTAGTTCATACAAAAAATATTACAGCTGCCATCAGCTTACTAGTTGAGAGAATTGAAGTATCAGTGTTCACTCTTAATATGAAATGTTAAGAGGAATGACTGTGTCGAAATTCCTGTGGAAAGCAAATTGGAGAGTGAAGGACCCCTGAAACGTGGGTGTCTTTGTATTGACTGCAACTTGGGGTGAAAATCCTTAAGATTGAAAATCTCATAAGATGGGGTATGACTATGTCGAATTGTTGTCATATGTGAAGAAGAGCGAAAGTAGATCATTTACTTTTGCATTTTCCAATAGCCATTGAGCTATGGGATTTTGCTTGTGTGGTATTTGGAGCAAAATGGGTTATGCCTAAATTGTGTGGGCTGCTTCAATGTTGGCATCGAAGATCTAACACTTTTCTAAATAGATCGTGGAATATAGTTCCATATTTGATGTGGCAACCATGGAGAGAGAGAAATTGGAGGACCTTTGAGGAGCAGATGCTATCTATGGAGAGATTGAAATCCCAATTTGTTGGGTCCCTATTCTTTTGGATGTCTTTGGATGATAGTGGACGATACAATATGCATGATTTCAAAGATGCACTAAAATTTTGATCATCTCAAGGACATCTTTTATAAAACCAATATACTTTTTTATAAGTAATAATTTCATCGAAAACGCATAACATGGGAGGCATGCTAAAACCAATATTTCTTCCATAGAATTATTTTTACTTAATAAAAAAAAAAAATGGATCTGGGGTATCACCTTTCATAAATATAAAAAATGAGCCATCTTTGTGAATATGCGAGGATAGACGAGCGGCATTAGGGCACATGTGCATTTGAAGGACATATAAGACTCATTTTCTATTTTTGAAGTCGTATAAGCTTCATATTTCAAGGAAGAATACTGTATACTCTCCATCTATAGTTCTTACATTTGATTGGCCAAATGGAATTTGTTTCAGATTTCTACCTCTCTTTTTTCTTTTTGCAAATTAGCTATTAAGGTTATGATCAATGTAACACACCCAAAAAAAATCAGTTGGTTTCTTCTACCTATGTACCATGTTTAAGTCAAGTCATGAAACAAACAACTTCAATGGCAGCTACCCATCTGCCAGATTCTCCTCACTTAATAAAACCTACATAACTAAAGAGATTTACACATAATTCAACACAAACTTTCTTCACAACTTGTTGTAGTGGCAGATTGTGAGCTGTGGACAATCACTTTTACAAGGACCCTTCAGTAACACCACTCTCATTTCCACCACTCATAACCTACCACTTTAACAAATTAAGGAAAAAGTTGTGCCACTAAGCTAATTCAATTCCACAAGTTCAGAAAATACCCCATCTCAAACACCAATAATTTCTTAAACAAAATACCTTTTTTGTCTTGTTTTCAGGCTTTTACGGGTTTGAAGGTCAATGTTGGGAAAAGTGAGATTGTCCCTGTTGAGAAGGTGAATAATCTAGTTGCATTGGCTAGTATTCTTCAATGTAGAGTGGGAAGTCTGCCTATGAAATATTTGGGGATGCCGTTGGGAACTTCTTTTAAGTCAGCTTCGATTTGGAATCCTATTTTGGAAAAAATGTAAAAGAAACTATCAGGGTGGAAGCGTCTCTATTTATCTAAGGGTGGTAGACTCACTTTACTAAAAAGTACTCTCTCAAGTCTTCCTACATACTTTTTATCTCTATTCACTATTCCTAAAGCTGTGGCTGCTAGAATGGAAAGAATTTAGATGAATTTTCTTTGGGGGTCTTCTGAGGGGAGTTTCAAATATCCTTTGGTGGCTTGGGATAAGGTGTGTTTGCCAGTAAAATTGGGCGGTTTGGGGATAAGAAGTGTGGCGTCATTCAATCAAGGTTTATTAGGGAAATGGTTGTGGCGTTATGGGCATGAAGTTACCCATCTTTGGCGGAGAGTTATCTCCACAAAATATGGTGAGGGTCAAGTGGGGTGGCGTACGAAAGTCTGCAGGAGGACTCATGGATGTGGCCTTTGGAGAAGCATTCATGAAGGGTGAGAGAGCTTTTCTAAGCATCTGTGGGTGAAGGCACCCGTATCCGCTTCTAGCAAGATAGGTGGATTAGGGATAATACCCTAAAAGATCTCTATCTTGAGCTTTATGCGTGTTCAGATGCCAAGGATGCTTGCATCTCTAAGGTTTTGTGGCTTAAGGAAGGTGGTACTGTTAGAGTGTGGGATTTAAGGTTTTTTAGAGCTTTTGAAGACTGAGAGCTAGCCGCCTCTTATTCTCTACTTCAGTTTATCCAACCTCCTATTCCTCGGGGTAATAGGAGAGATACTCTTTGTTGGCGGCTCAAAGATGATGATAAGTTTGACACCCGATCTTATTACCAAGTAATTTAGGGTATTCTAAATTTTTTATTTCCTTGGAAGGGTGTCTGAAAACCAAAGATTTCTAAGCGAGTGGCTTTCTTCTTGTGGACAACTGCTCACGATTGAATCCTCACATTGGATAATCTCATGCTTAGGGGTCGCCCTTTGGTTAATCGATGTTGCATGTGTTGCTGTGATAGAGAGTCAGTAGACCATCTTCTTCTCCATTATTCTGTTACACATACTTTATGGACTTTCATGCTTCAGGCTTTTGGTATACATTGGGTTATGCCAGGATCGGTGGTAGGATTGTTATCTTGTTGGTATCAGTGGCTTGGGAAGCATAATTTGAATATTTGGAATTTGATTCCAGGGTGCCTAATGTGGATTGTTTGGTTGGAACAAAATCGTCGCTCCTTTGAGAACATGGAGAAGGCATTAGATGAGTTAAAGGTTTAATGTCGGCGTAATCTTCTCGCTGTTGGGGTTTTACTGATTCTTTGTCTCTTTCCAAGTTTATGTTTTCCCTTAGATTAACCTTCTGAATTCCCTCTCATTTGTTTTGCTGTTTGTTTCATTTGTTTCTTATTGTTCATCACCATGAACATCTTTTACTATTCATTTTTTTTTTTCTCATTAATATTAGTTCTCTGAATACCTATCAAAAAAAAAAAAACTAATACAGATTAAATACACTTAAAGCCATTCAACCCAAATTTGAACTGACAAAACGATTATCAAACTGCTCACTATATTACCCATTAGAGCCAACATTGCATTTCAATCATTAATATCACTCCAAATTAGCTCAGCACAACTCAGTTAAAAGAAACCAAAACTGAAGTTTGTAACATACATGGAGTTCCTGGTATTTGTCGGGGTGATATATTTGGGCCCATTGGCGATAGGCTTTCCGGATTTCTTCGTCGGAGGCCTCTGGTGATATATTGAGCAGTGCGTAGAGTTCTCTATTGGGTGGGCCCGCGTCTTCTTCCTTCATCTTGTCTCTGTGGTACCAAAAATCGAGTACGAATTGCCGGTGGATGCGAAGCTGGATTACTTTGCTTTGGTTTCACTTCGCGGAGTTCGATTCGAGAGTTTTAAGGTTTTAGGGGTTTGAGGTTTTGGCCGAGCGTGCGGGTATTGACTGTCGCATTGTTGCGTGCGGCACAGGTTGCCCTTAGTAGGCAACACTCAGCACTCATCTATTAATGCGGTTAAAATCAAATCTTAAATAAAAGTTTTGGTCCCACATTTAGACCGTATTTTTATTTTGATATCTAATTTTTTATTTTACTATTTGTAGTCTTCAAAATAAAAATGTGTTTCATTTCAAAATAAAAATATATTTCATTTTGGTCTTTACTGTCATCGTACTAATGGAAATTTTTATGTAACAAACAAATACTAATGGAAATTTTTATGTAACAAACAAACAGCACTTCTGGCGCACTAACTACTGACATGGCTTCTATAGTAATATTAAAAATAATTCCATGTTATCATTTTCATTATAAAAAAAAAATCCACATAAGATAAAACAATAAAAACATAAAATTCTAAACTTCTAATTTTTTTGCATAATTAAATTCATTTTTTTTCTTTACATTATGTTGTTCCTCAAATAATATGTTTGGTTGCCTAGGAAATTAAAATATCAAGAACATACCCAACATGGAACACATAAAATCAAAGCCTACAGATCTATAAAATACAAAGACCTTCAAAGATCCAAAACACAAAGAACACAGCCCTAAACCCAACAATCAATCTCTAGCAAACCCAGAACATCACATGAACTCATAAAAATCAATCCCTCCACACATATCAAACCCACAAAAAAAACCTTTAAATTTCAAATCTAGAAAAATTCAAAACAAACAAAGACCATTAGATCCAAATCCCTTCAAACCCAACTAATTCTTGCAATTTCCCAATACAAACAAACCCACATGAAACTAAAAAGTCAAACCCAGATGAAACTAAAACCAAAACCAAAGATCTAAGATTACAAAACACAAACGCCTTCAACAATTACTTTGTTAACTCTTTCACTTTCCTAGTACAAAACAAACATATTGGAGGAAATCTAGCTTTTTGAAAAGCAAGGACCTTAAGAATCTTGATCTAGGTCTATATGAAAATGGGTGCCTCTTGTTTCTACCACCTATCTCCACCACAATCTCCACCATTGAGCTAAGAGATAGAGGTGAAAGAGAGTGAGACCTACCTAGGGCGGTTTCGTTTTTATTATTTAAACATGTTGTAACCTGTAAGGCAACTCAATTTTCAAATTTATAAAAAAAAAAAAACAGATTTTGTATTTCTCTCTAATGGATTCCAAACCCCTCTCACCTTGTTGATTTAAGGGATCCCTCGTGAATTTGAGGTTTTCATTCATAAGCTAATGTGTTTACTTTCTTTTTCCATTTAGAAAGCAATGTGTTTGTTTTCTTGTAGCTTCCGCAACATTAGAGAGACATCAATATAAGAGAGACCCATCGACCTAAGAGAAAGAAAGGATTTCGGGTTTTCAACTGAGAGATTGAAAGAGTTTTAAGCTAAGAGTATGAGATGAGAGAGAGGGAGATAGAGGAAAATAACAATGACTGCCGATTTTCAACTAATGTTGTGTTTGGTTGCTAAAATTTTTTAAGAAAAGTTGAGAAATTACTATTAAATTTTGTTCTCAGTCTTAAAAACTAATCGATTAAGGGTCTGTTTGGTTTAGAGGAGTTTTGGGTAATATCACTCAAAACTCATAACTAAATTATCAAAAAACGTGGAACCCACACAAATATTTTTGTTTGGCTTGATTTTCACATTGTGTTTCCATCACTCAAAACTCAAAATTTTTGGGTTAGAGTAATGAAAACAGGAAACAAGAAATGGGTGTTTTCAAAAACTAAGATAGGAAACTCAGTGGCATTGCTATAAATATTCGAACTCTGTGGGACCCAGAGCTTCTGTGTTGTCCAGTCAGTTCACCAGAAATGTTTGATATTACTGTTGCAAATAGCCATAGCACCACCACAACAAACCCAGCACCGCCACAGCACCACCACAACAAACCCAACGCCGCCATAGCACCATCACAACTAAAAATGATATTTGGGGAAGAACATGAACATTTATGCTCTGGTGCATGTTCTTCCCAAAAAAAAAAAAAAAAGGAAAAGAAAAAGGAATTTTTTTTTAATTATTTTATTTTATTTAAAAAAAATCTTAAGTTTAGAATTTTATTTTAATTATTTTTTTGATGTGGTTTTTCTTTTAATATTTAAAATGCTAATGTGACATTATTTAAATGCTAAATAAAAATTTTATTATTATTCTAATGGCCAAGTAGGCATTTCTATGTGTCAACTATGCACTTTATCTGCCACATAGACTATTTTTCATTAGTGAGATAACAATAGAGATCAAAACGGAATGCATTTTTCATTTTAGGGATTAAAGCCGATAAAATAAAAAAGTAGGGACCAAAATGAAAATATGATCAAGATGTAGGAACCAAAAGTGCATTTATGCAAAAAAAAAAAAAGGTAATTAAATTTGGGACAAAATTTTCACTAGAAACTTGATTATAACTAATAAAATTACAACTACCGTGCACCCTTGGTACGGTGGTTACTCCAGAAGTATAAGTGTTTGTAGAGTGTGGAGGGTAAGGGCCGAGGTTCAAGTCTCTAGGAGGGAACTTCACACACATATATACTTAGATTAGGCTAAAGTATAAATTTTATCTTGTATATAAAAAAAAAACTAATTGTGGGGGGTGAAGGCGACCAGGCACCTTGTGGGCTCTGGGCCTAGTCCGAGGGCGCGAATTCCGCTAAGTGGGCCGCGCGACGGGAGCAAGGCCCTCTAACACCGGGGCCCAAGGGTCAGCCTACCCAGCCATCAGAGACGAGCCGAGGAGAACGTCTCCTCGGACGCAGAATTGAGAGCAGAACGCTGCAGCAGAGCACCTGGGAAAGCGCCTCCGGAGCTCGGCGAGCCATCCCACACCCCCAACGATATGCCGAGGGGGGAAACAAGGGGGACATGCACTACACAGTGTTTCTGCCACCGCATTAAAGGCTTCCCACCTACCCGTCTGGCCGCATTAATGGGGAAATGACTTCTGAAGGGACGGGGAATGGCCCCAGGGCGTTGGGGAGCGTTTTCAGGGAAAAGACAGGTGAGAGTCAGGAGTGGGGAGTATAAAGAGAAGGGAGGATACAACGAGAAAGTGATCCGGACTTTTGACCAAGAAAAAGAAGAAGGTCCTCTCCCTTGAAGAACAGAACGAAAACCACCACGGAATCTCCTCGGCGCACGTCTGGGAAGGGAGTTAGTCCACTCCACCAGCCAGCCACGTTTCAGTAGTGCATTTGGATCTTACATTGCACCCTTCCATAGTACCGGGAAGTCAGGGCTTAAGACCCATCCTCTACAAATTCTATTGTAAAGGCCACTTGGGCCGGCCCAGTCATCTATTTGGGCCCAAACCTACTTTGTGTCCTTACAATTGGCGCCGTCTGTGGGGAGCTTTGACGGAAAGGACTGGAAGTGCCATGCAAGGTTCAGGTTCACGTCATGCGGAGTCTAGGGGGTCCCAGCCAGAGGACCATCTTGCGCGGTTGGAAGGAGAGCACGAAAACAGCGTCCACACGGAACACACGCGTGGGAGGAGCCATGCACACAGTGGTAGTAGAACCTCCCGCGAGAAAAGTGTCGAGACCCTGCAAAGAGAGGTTGATCATTTGAGAAGGAAGCTACGCCGGGAAAAGCGGAGGCGTACGCCTACCCCTTCAGACCGATCCTCAGTGGACGCCAGTAGTGGCTCCGACAGCTCTAGGTCCAGGACTCCCCTTAGCGAGTCTTCTTCCCAGGGGGATGAACGCCGTCGTCCACCCAGAGACAGGGGGGCGTCCTCCAGAGGCCTGGCCAACAATGCACTGAGCAGGGCGCTCCACCAAATTTCCAAATCGCCCTTCACTCGGAGGATTGAGAAGGGAAAGCTCCCAAGAAAGTTCACCCAGCCAACCTTCACAATTTACAACGGGAGGACGGACCCAGTGGAGCACGTGAGCCACTTCAGCCAGAGGATGGCGGTGCATTCGAAGAATGAGACCCTGATGTGCAAGGTCTTCCCCTCCAGCTTGGGGCCCGTAGCGATGAGATGGTTCAACGGCCTGAAGGCGAGCTCTGTCGATTCCTTCACAGAGCTCACCAGGGCATTTGGCGAGCGGTTTATCACCTGCAGCAGGATCCCGCGGCCCCTGGATTCGCTGTTGTCCATGGCCATGAGGGAGGGAGAAACCCTCAGGGCATACACTGACAGGTATTGGGAGATGTACAACGAGATCGATGGGGACTTCGACGAGGTGGCCATAAGCACCTTCAAGGTCGGCCTGCCAAGCGATCATGACCTGAGGAAGTCACTGACCAGGAGGCCTGTCAAGAGTGTACGACGTCTTATGGACCGCATCGATGAGTACACACGGGTGGAGGAGGATCAACTGCAAGTGAAGGCGAGGGTGAAGGTAATCCCTCAGGAGAAGAGGGATTTCAGGTCGGACGGGTACAGCAACGGTAGGGCTAGGAGAGAGTTTGTCGGACAGCCACGTCGGATACCAACGCAGGCGGTCGGCATCGTGTTCCGCGAACCCATGCAGCGGGTGTTTGAAAAAATCCGCCACGAACCTTACTTTAGATGGCCCAGCAAGATGATAGGAGATCCCTCAAAGCGAAACCAGAACCTTCACTGCCAGTACCATCAAGAGCACGGCCATACAACCGAGAACTGCAAGAACCTACGCTACTACCTCGAACAGTTGGCGAAGAGGGAAAGTTGAGTCAGTTTGTACACGACCAGGGGAGGGCGGGGGAACATCATGGTCCGACAGGCCGGGGCCACCACGCACCAAGGCCTCCTCTGGGAACCATCAACACCATCCTCGCAGCCCCTGGGAGGACGGGCTCGCGTCCTTCAAGGGTGATGAACGTGGTACGAGCCCATACCGGAGGCTCTGGCCCGAGCCAAAGAAGATCAAGGGCAATGAGCCGCCCACGCTGGCCTTCTCGGACGCCGACAAGGAGGGGACGATCCAACCCCACGACGACGCCCTGGTCATAATGCTAAGGATTGGAGGCTATGATGTGAAGAGGGTGATGGTAGACCAGGGAAGCGGCGCAGACATCATGTACCCCGACCTGTACAAGGGGCTGAACCTGAGGGAAGAGGATCTCTCTGCCTACGACTCGCCCCTGATGAGCTTCGAGGGAAGGATGGTGATCCCTAAGGGGCAGATCAGATTGTCAGTGCAGTCGGGGCCGGCAGTGGTAGAGGTAGACTTCATCGTGGTGGATGCCTACTCCCCGTATACGGCCATTGTGGGGAGACCTTGGCTGCACGCCCTAGGGGCTGTCCCCTCACCCTCCACTTGAAGGTGAAGTTCCCATTCGGCGGTAGAGTCGAGGAAATCATCGGGAGCCAGTCTGCGGCGAGGCAATGCCTGACCACCGCAATACTACGCAGGCCGGACAACGAAGCCGCGGCCCCGGCGGCTCAGGCGGCTCAGGCCTCATAGCAATTAGCCTCCTCTGCCACCGCCGGAGCAGCAGTGGTGGGGGAGCCGGCGTGCGAAGGACTAGACAGGGTCCCCGTGGACGGTGACCCGGAGAGGTTCTTCCAGATTGGGGCTCGTCTCCCGACCGAAGAAAAGGAGGAGTTGGTTACGTTCTTGAGGAGGAACCTCGACGTATTCGCATGGGGCGAACACGAGATGCCCGGAATCGACCCAGGCTTCATATGCCACCATCTAAATGTAAACCCGGCGGCAGTACCCAAGAAACAACCCCCTCGGCGGTCCTCGGCGGAACACTCCGAAGCAGTGAAGGAGGAGGTCATCAAGCTCAAGAGGGCTGGGGCTATCAAGGAAGTATTCTACCCTGAGTGGTTGGCGCACACAGTCGTGGTAAAGAAGAAAAACGGGAAATGGAGAGTGTGTGTGGACTTCACGGACCTCAACAAGGCCTGCCCCAAGGACCCGTTCCCGATGCCGCGCATAGATCAACTGGTGGACGCGACGGTCGGCCACCCCCGCATGAGTTTCTTGGACGCCTTTCAGGGGTATCATCAGATACCACTAGCACTGGAGGACCAGGAGAAAACTGCCTTTGTGACCCCCACTGGCAATTACCATTACAAGGTTATGCCATTCGGCCTTAAGAACGCAGGGGCTACCTATCAAAGGATGATGACTCGGATGTTCGAGCCACAGCTAGGAAAGACCGTCGAAGTATACGTAGACGACATGGTCGTGAAGAGCAAAGCCGTAACAGACCATGTGGCCGACCTGGACAGCACGTTCCAGACCCTGCGGGAACATAAGTTGCGACTGAATGCCTCTAAGTGCTCCTTCGGCGTAAGTTCTGGTAAATTCCTAGGCTACATGCTCACTCACAGGGGTATAGAGGCCAACCCCGAGCAGATCACCGCAATCTGTAACCTGCAACCACCTCGAAACCCGAAGGAAGTCCAAAAGCTGGCAGGGATGACGGCCGCCCTCAGCAGGTTCATCTCCCGCTCCGCGGACAGGTGCCGACCCTTCTTCCAACTACTAAACAAGTGGAGGGGATTCGAATGGACCGAGGAGTGTTCCCTGGCGTTCCAGCAGCTGAAGGAATACCTCTCTCAGCCGCCAGTTATGTCCCGCCCCGATCCAGATGAAGTCCTGTTTGCGTATCTAGCGGTGGCTGCCCACGCCGTCAGCCTGGTCCTGGTAAGGGAGGACGCCGGTATACAAAGACCGGTTTACTACGTGAGCAAGTCCCTGCAGGAGGCCGAAATTCGGTATTTGCCGCTGGAAAAGGCGGTGCTAGCTGTGGTGCACGCCACTCGTCGGCTCCCGCACTACTTCTTCAATCTCATACGGTCGTCGTCCTGACCCAACTCCCACTTAAGTCCATCCTGCGAAGCGCAGACTACTCCAGCAGAATCGCCAAATGGGGGACCTTTTTAGGGGCCTTCGACATCAAGTACTTCCCTCGCACGTCTGTAAAGGGGCAAGTCCTAGCCGACCTGGTTGCGGAGTTCACTGAGCCCTCCCTGGAAGAAAGCCTAGCGGCAAGCGGCTTAGACAGAAAGCTAGTCGGCGTAGCCTCATGCGAGAAACAACCGGTGTGGGAAGCTTACGTGGACGGAGCCTCAAACCAAAGAGGTTCGGGCGCTGGAGTAGTCCTGGTATCGCCAGATGGGATCATCATCGAGAAGTCTCTGAGGATAGCGTTCCCGGCAACCAACAACGAGGCCGAGTACGAAGCCTTGCTGATAGGAATGGACATGATCTGGAAGATGGGAGGAAAGGCGGTCCGTGTGTTCTCGGACTCACAGCTGGTGGTCGGCCAGGTGGAAGGGAAATTAGAGGCGAGGGAGCCGAGGATGCAGGAATATTTAGCGCGCGCCTTGCGTCTACGGGCCCAGTTCGAGTCCTTCTCACTGTCGCATATTTCCAGAAGCGGGAACACTCACGCAGACTCCCTGGCGACTCTCGCAACCTCATTGGCACGTGAGCTCCCTCGGGTCATTCTCGTTGAAGACCTTCTTAAGCCAGCCGGAACGGGCTGCCCGGCCATGCGGGTCCAGCAAATCAGAACAGGGCCCAGTTGGATGGACCCCATAGCGTTGTTCCTGAAACACGACACGCTGCCCGAGGACAAGACAGAGGCCGACAAGATCCGTAGAAAGGCTCCTCGGTTCTGGCTGTCCGAGGACGGTAAGCTCTACAAACGCTCGTTTTCGGGGCCATACTTGCTATGTGTGCACCCGGACGAGACAGAGCAGTTCTTGGAAGAGTTGCACGAGGGGACTTGCGGAAGCCACACTGGCGGAAGGTCACTAGCCCACAGGGCCCTTACGCAGGGGTACTGGTGGCCAAACATGCAGAGAGAAGCACAGGAGTACGCGAGGAAGTGCGACCAGTGTCAGAGGTATGCGCCGAACATCCACCAGCCTGGTGGCGTTCTCGATCCTCTGGTCAGCCCTTGGCCGTTCGCACAATGGGGCCTGGACATCGTGGGTCCGTTTCCAAGGGCAGCGGGCAATAAGCGATGGCTGCTTGTCGGGACGGACTACTTCACTAAGTGGGTTGAGGCCGAGCCGCTTTCGAATATCCGGGACGTAGACGCGAAGAGGTTCGTCTGGAAGAATATCATCACCAGATTTGGGATTCCCCGCACCCTCATCTCGGACAATGGGCTGCAGTTTGACAGCAAAGCCTTCAGGAAGTACTGTGGAGACTTCGGCATCGCGAATAGGTACTCCACCCCAGCGTACCCGCAGGGAAACGGCCAGGCTGAAGCCACGAACAAGTCGATAGTCAATGGGCTCAAGAAAAGGCTGGATGACGCTAAGGGCCGATGGGTGGATGAGGTACCGCACGTTTTATGGACTTACCGAACCACGCCACGGAGATCCACCGGCGAGACTCCTTTCGCAATGACGTACGGCGCCGAGGCTGTGATTCCTGTGGAGATGGGGTTCCCAACGATGAGGACCCAATCCTTCGCCCCAGAAGCCAACGACAACATGCTGCTGGAAGGGCTGGACTTGGTGGAAGAAAGGCGGGAAAACGCCATGGTCCGACTAGCCAGTTACCAGCAGCAGCTCAAACGGGGGTACGACTCTCACGTACGTTCCAGACCTCTCGCCCCGGGAGACTTGGTCTTAAAAAAGGTCGTAGGGACGGCAAAGGACCCATCGTGGGGGAAGTTAGGGCCGAATTGGGAGGGTCCCTACCGGATAACCTCAGTGGCCGGTCTGGGAGCATATTACCTAGCCGACCTGGATAACAAGCATGTAAAGCGACCTTTCAATGTAAATAATCTTCGAAGATACTACTACTAATGAAAAGTGTGGCCGCCATGTATTTAGATATGATTGTATCACGCCAATTGTCGAATACTATTATCCCTGTCCCTCCCACCAAATTTTAGCTAAGTGTTAATGTCAACCTTGGCTACGCCAGGTCCTCGGACCTTCTGCCCTGGGAAAATTTAACACTGTCTAAATTTTAATTAAGTGTTAATGTCAACCTTGGCTACGCCAGTCTCCTCGGACCTTCTGCCCTGGGAAAATTTAACACTGTCTAAATTTTAATTAAGTGTTAATGTCAACCTTGGCTACGCCAGGTCCTCGGACCTTCTGCCTTGGGAAAATTTAACACTGTCTGAATTTTAATTAAGTGTTAATGTCAACCTTGGCTACGCCAGTCCTCGGACCTTCTGCCCTGGGAAAATTTAACACTCTAAATTTTAATTAAGTGTTAATGTCAACCTTGGCTACGCCAGGTCCTCGGACCTTCTGCCCTGGGAAAATTTAACACTGTCTAAATTTTAGCTAAGTGTTAATGTCAACCTTGGCTACGCCAGGTGCCTCGGACCTTCTGCCCTGGGAAAATTTAACACTCTCTAAATTTTAATTAAGTGTTAATGTCAACCTTGGCTACGCCAGGTCCTCGGACCTTCTGCCCTGGGAAAATTTAACACTCTCTAAATTTTAATTAAGTGTTAATGTCAACCTTGGCTACGCCAGGTCCTCGGACCTTCTGCCCTGGGAAAATTTAACACTCTAAATTTTAATTAAGTGTTAATGTCAACCTTGGCTACGCCAGGTCCTTTGGACCTTAAGTGTTAATGTCTTGGCTACGCCAGGTCCTCGGACCTTCTGCCCTGGGAAAATTTAACACTGTCTAAATTTTAATTAAGTGTTAATGTCAACCTTGGCTACGCCAGGTCCTGGACCTTCTGCCCTGGGAAAATTTAACACTCTCTAAATTTTAATTAAGTGTTAATGTCAACCTTGGCTACGCCAGGTCCTCGGACCTTCTGCCCTGGGAAAATTTAACACTCTCTAAATTTTAATTAAGTGTTAATGTCAACCTTGGCTACGCCAGATCCTCGGACCTTCTGCCCTGGGAAAATTTAACACTCTAAATTTTAATTAAGCGTTAATGTCAACCTTGGCTACGCCAGGTCCTCGGACCTTCTGCCTTGGGAAAATTTAACACCATCTAAATTTTAATTAAGGGTTAATGTCAACCTTGGCTACGCCAGGTCCTCGGACCTTCTGCCCTGGGAAAATTTAACACTGTCTAAATTTTAATTAAGCGTTAATGTCAACCTTGGCTACGCCAGGTCCTCGGACCTTCTGCCTTGGGAAAATTTAACACCATCTAAATTTTAATTAAGTGTTAATGTCAACCTTGGCTACGCCAGGTCCTCGGACCTTCTGCCTTGGGAAAATTTAACACTCTCTAAATTTTAATTAAGCGTTAATGTCAACCTTGGCTACGCCAGGTCCTCGGACCTTCTGCCTTGGGAAAATTTAACACCATCTAAATTTTAATTAAGTATTGATGTCAACCTCGATTACGCCAGGTCCTCTGACCTTCTGCCTTGGGAGAGGTCAGCGCTGTCAATTTTTAGTTAAGTGTTCAAATTTTAACACGGCTCATCCCGAATAAGTGTTAATTAAGTGTTATCCCGTCTTGAGTGTCAAATATAGATTGGGGCTGAGCCAAGTCCTCAGACCTCCTGCCTTAAGAAAGTTCTAACACATTCACAATTTATCATTGGGATCGCGTGTTAAAGCCGGCCGCGGATGGGTCAGGTCCGAGGATCCTTTGCCTCAGAAATTTACGCACGGTTCAACCCCCTCGCGGGTGTCAAGCTACACAGCATCCCCACACCGCAAACAAAGCAACAATAGAACAACTAAGCATAATGCACTAAAGATTAAACAGTTACACGATAGCGATAAAAAGGGCAAAATCCATACATGATAAGCTGTCCGAAATATTACAGAGAAAGGGAAATACACCCTAAAAACAAAAGAAATAAAACAAAGCGGAATGGAACAGCTGCACAAAAATAGCCGCCTGGAGCGGAGTGATGGAGGGAGGCTAAGCCCGCCTACCCCTTAATCTTCAATGGAGGTTCCTTCGGCAGCTTGGCGCGATCCTCGACGACTTGGCCTTCTTCTACGCTTGCCTCGGCCACGGATGAATCTAGGACCTGCTTCCCCTTGTCCTTTGGCTCAGGCGGAGGAGGGGCTAAGTCGGCATGCTCGTCCGGGACCCCCCCTGGGTCGGCGAGTACATCGTGGGGCTGGGCTTGCACCCGGGAGGAGGGGGGCTGCTCCGGGGCAATGATCTCAGCGCCGACCGGAGTTGGAGCAACGTCCTCAACAAACCTGATATCCTCTGGATACCAGATCTTCTCAGATGCCCTCAACTCGGAGCCGGCAGGGAGTCCCGCGGCGTTTAAGGCCTCAGCCCAAACCTGCTGGCAGTACTCCCTGCACAGCTCGCCTAACTCCTCGGTCAGGCGATTCTCGGTCGCTTCGACCCCCTCGTTGAAGGCAGCCTTGGTCGGCCTCCACCGTTTCCCTGACAGTGCGAGCCGCCTCTTCGGCCTGCGCAAGCTCCCTTTTCAAGCTGGAGACCTCCTGCACCGCCTTGGCCAGGGCCTCCTCCTTCTGTTGCAGGAGCTTGCGCTGGGTCTCCGCCTGCGCTGTGGCGTTCTTAAGGCCAGCATCCAGGCTTTTCCTCTCCGTCTGCTCCGAGACCAGCTTGGCACCCAGGTCGGCCTTCTCCGCCGTGACTCGGCCAAGGTCCTTCTCTACCTCTGCCCTTGCCGCCTGCTCGGCCCCGACCTGCGTCTGGTAATGCTCGACCAGAGCATCGGCAGCAAAGGCCTCCTGTATAGCCTATGTAAAAGGCATCAGTGGAAGTTTGTTAGATGCAGGTTATCCCAGGAATTCGTTAAAGGACATAGGCAACAGTGCGGAGCGGAGATATTTGAAGCTTACCAGGCCTAAATTCCTCTTGAGAGAGAGAAAGAGACGCGTGCGGCCCGTCCTTCCCAGCTCCTCCATATCCCTTGGTAGGAGTAGAGGCTTCTCCAGCGAATTGGCCAGGTGAAGGGCGTAACCTCTCTGGTAGTCTCGGAGGCTCGCCTGGGCCGAGATTGGAGCCCCGTCCACCTCCAAAGGGGGAAACCAGCTGGGCTCACCTCGGCGGACCTCAGCTTGCCCGCGGATTTCCCCACTTTCTATAGAAGAGCCTCTGCCCCCTCCCTTGGCGACTAGCTGTTGCTGCTGCTGTTGTTGCTGCTGCAGCTGCCTATGGTGCTTCTGTTTTTTCTCTCTCTCTCTGTCCGCCTCCTCGCTCTCATTCCTTCTTTTCTTTTGACCATTGGGAGGAGGAACGAGGGGGTCGGAGGGAGGGGGAGGCGGAGGCGGGAGTATCGCCGGTTGGGACCCGGAAGCATCGTCTCGGGGGGCTTTTATCCCCCTCTTCTTGGCAAAAAGCTCCTTCAATCTTGACATTTCTTCCTCTTCGTCGGAGGACACCTCCGGTCTTGCAACTATCAATCCCGGAATACCAGAGTGCCTGTCCGAGGCGGTCTCTTCTTCGTCGGAGATATTGACCACGTGTCCCGCCAACGGTCTCTCGGCTCCCTCTAGGTTGAACCTATCGATCTCGTCGCCAAGAGATGAGGTTGAAGTTACGGAGTCTTCTCGGACTGGCTGGACTTCGTGATGAGCGGCTAAGGAGTGGCCTGAACAGGCCGGCCGTACAAGATGGTGGAAGGCTCGTCTGGTAGGGCTCGGGGAGCGAGAAAGCCCTCGTAGCGGACGTCTATCCGAGCTCGCCTTTTGTGGCCGGCGAGAATGGCGTCCTCGACCTCGCCAAAGGCTTTGGAGAGGGATCGTACCCCAAAATCAGGTGAGCAGCTCTGACTTGGAGATCGCTGTTCACAAAGACCTCGGATCTCAGGACTCTGTTGAGATCTTGGACGTTGACGTTGCCCAAGTTGGGAGACGTATGTCGCTTATCTGCAAGAAAGAAGGAGAGAATGCAAACGGAGTTAGACATGCCCGGCGGAAATGAAAAGAATGGCAACAAGTGACAACAAAGCTACGAAGGGAACTAAAATGGGGGAAGGTCACGCAAGCTAAAGCCCTTAAACCCTAGGGAGTCACACCTGGTTGCCCCGCCCTCACTGGGCAATGGGGGCCGTCGTACCACCTCCCAGTGACAAGGAGATAGTCGTCCTTCATGCCCTTGTTGGACTTCGGCAGACAGGAGACCAGCCGGACCGCGCTAGACCTCGACTTGAGGTAGAAGCCTACATCTTTCAGCCGGTGGCACTCATACATGTAGACGACGTCGTGCCATGTAAGGTGAAGGCCCATTTGCTCGTTAAGAGCGTCGACGCAACCTAGGATTCTAAACACATTGGGCGCGCACTGGTCTGGACATAGCCTATGGTTGCGGAGGTACTCCCTGGTCACCTCCTTCATAGGGAGGGTCATCCCGCCCTCTAAAAAGGCAATAATGGGAATGACGACCTGCTCCGGTTGCCTGGAGCCCGCCACGGCCCCAGGGGCACAATATTCCAGGCCCACATCGTCAGGAATGTGATACTTGGCCCGGAACCCTTCCATGCCGGAGGGCGTATCCACTAAGCACTTAAATCTACCCATGGAATCGAAACTAGGGAAGTAGACTCGTAAAGGAATGAGAGAGGAGTTGACAGCCTAGGAGAAACTTACACAAGGGAAGAGACGCGCGCACTTGGGGAGCTTGTTGGGAGAAAGAGAAGGAGTTGTGAGGCGCTGCAGCGAGTTTGTTCTCTGGAGCAAATGATGCGTATCGCGTCTACCAAGGTGATCTAAATGATCGGGAAATAGCGGTTTGGGGAAATATCCCGCTCAAATCTTCGGGGCAAATCCAGGCCGTTAGATCTTCATCTCACCGTAGAACGTGCGCGACAGGGAGTCACCCAGCGCATTAAATGCAGGCGTTGCGCGTTACGAAGCGCCAAAGAGGCATCCAAAGGGCGCGGGCATACTCCGCACGTGCGGTAACCTATATGACACATGGATCGAAAGTTTATGGGTCAACAACCCATTTGCCTCCCCGGATCAGAGTCAAACGAGTTCTTGAGGGGCTATTGTGGGGGGTGAAGGCGACCAGGCACCTTGTGGGCTCTGGGCCTAGTCCGAGGGCGCGAATTCCGCTAGTGGGCCGCGCGACGGGAGCAAGGCCCTCTAACACCGGGGCCCAAGGGTCAGCCTACCCAGCCATCAGAGACGAGCCGAGGAGAACGTCTCCTCGGACGCAGAATTGAGAGCAGAACGCTGCAGCAGAGCACCTGGGAAAGCGCCTCCGGAGCTCGGCGAGCCATCCCACACCCCCAACGATATGCCGAGGGGGGAAACAAGGGGGACATGCACTACACAGTGTTTCTGCCACCGCATTAAAGGCTTCCCACCTACCCGTCTGGCCGCATTAATGGGGAAATGACTTCTGAAGGGACGGGGAATGGCCCCAAGGGCGTTGGGGAGCGTTTTCAGGGAAAAGACAGGTGAGAGTCAGGAGTGGGGAGTATAAAGAGAAGGGAGGATACAACGAGAAAGTGATCCGGACTTTTGACCAAGAAAAAGAAGAAGGTCCTCTCCCTTGAAGAACAGAACGAAAACCACCACGGAATCTCCTCGGCGCACGTCTGGGAAGGGAGTTAGTCCACTCCACCAGCCAGCCACGTTTCAGTAGTGCATTTGGATCTTACATTGCACCCTTCCATAGTACCGGGAAGTCAGGGCTTAAGACCCATCCTCTACAAATTCTATTGTAAAGGCCACTTGGGCCGGCCCAGTCATCTATTTGGGCCCAAACCTACTTTGTGTCCTTACACTAATAATTACAAGCCTACAACTTTCACTAAAGAATTAACATTATTATGTTTTTTTTTTAATCTAGCCGTTAGATTGCATATTATTTATGTTTTTAACATGTGTGTCAAATTTCATGTCAATCAGATGTTATTTACCATTCAATCCATGAACACATTTTTATGCATAATTATATACTACAAAAACATTAAATTTAAACATTTGATTAATCTTATCTTCAATTTCGCAAGCATGGAGAATATAAAAAGAAAATATAATCCAATAATGAGTTTGTTAAAATTCACATCCAATAACAAAAATTGAGTAAACACCACCCACTCTAAACATGACAAATGATAACTTACATTTCTACCATTTAAAATCTCATCATTTATAATATTTGTAGAAATTTTAAAATTATAAATCAGTAATGTTACAACTGCAAATTATTTTATAAACTATTGATGTGATAATTCTTACTGGTTTTAATTTGGGTCCATCATTGACATTATTTTTTTACTTAATAATAATTACTTGCCATATTAGTAATTTGTAAAATTGTTTGTAACTTAAGCATTTTCCATTATGAATTTTGAATTTTAGACATAATTTGAATTTGTAAAATCTTTCACTATGCAATATGTTCGAATCAATTAAAATATAGATCTAGAAAATAAGTAGTTAATTTCCATAGTGTAAAAATTGATTAGAATCTTTTAGTGGCAAGAATAATGTTTTGTTCATTAATACAAGTAACATTTGATTGAAGCTTATTTTTCTTTAAGACTGAAGAAAATAAATAAATAAATAAAATGTTATAGTAAAAATAAAATACCAAATATCAATAAAAGACAATATAAAAAATTATTCCAATGATATTATTTCTTAATAATAATATTAACATGTCCTTATGAAAGGTTTGAGAACATCAGCTACATAAAACTAAAACTAAAATTGGAAAATTAATTATCTTAAGAGAAACATCAACATAAACCCATCCTATGTCCCTTATGAAATAACATCAGCACCATGTTTTTCTTTCTCTTATGAGACTCGGCCAAAACTTTGTTCAACATGAGAAATTGTTTTTTATTCTCTGTAAACCAAGCATAAGCGTTAAAATTCATATAAGTAGCAAGAACATCCTTACTCATAGAAGTACTATTTTCTTTGTTGGAGCAATAACAAAAGTAGTTAATGCTTGAACTCTTTTCTTCTGTGGGATGTTGCACAATTTGTGCCCCATGCATGAAATGACATCCAAACCAATGGAACAAGGTCAAAGTGTGCAATAACCGGCTGAAGGACTAAATGATGATGCAAAAAAGCTTTA
This sequence comes from Castanopsis chinensis, assembly GCA_032878915.1. NCBI lineage: Eukaryota > Viridiplantae > Streptophyta > Magnoliopsida > Fagales > Fagaceae > Castanopsis > Castanopsis chinensis. Next base: position 3,373,801 of record JAVQMG010000115.1, on the reverse strand, counting down.
CAATATGATAGACAGTGTGGACAAACCTTTATATAATGGTTGCACAAAATTTAGCATATTCTTAGTCATTGTCGTATTGTTCCAATTGAAGACTTTTTGTGGTTGGACCAGCAAATCATTTATTATGTTGCTTCAACTTTTGAAAGATTTACTTCCTTTAGATGCTAAGTTGCCAAAAGACTATTATGATGCTAAGAAGATAATTCGAGATTTTAGTTTGGGTTATGAGAAGATTCATTCTTGTCCCTATGGCTGCATGCTATTTTGGAAGGAAAATGTTAACCCAAGGCATGTCCTTGTTGTGCTACTTCGAGGTGGATAATGAATGAGGCATCTGTTACGAGTAATAATTCTTCATCCTATAAGGGAAAGAAGAAAGTTGCAAAGATCTTATGGTGGTTCCCTTTAAAGCCAAGATTGCAGCAACTCATTCTGTCACCCAAACTTGCTAGTTCTATGAAACGGCATGTTAATGGTCATACTAATGACGGGGTAATGCGGCATCCTACTGACTCAGATGCATGAAAAATGTTTGACACTAAGTATTTAGAGTTCTCGTCTGAGCCTTGTAATGTCAGACTTGGATTAGCTATGGATGGGTTTAACCCTTTCGGAATTATGAGTACTACTTACAACACATGGCCTATCATGTTGGTCCCCTTCAATCTCCCGTGCTGGTTGTGCATGAAACAGTCATCTTTGGTTCTATCACTAGTTATTCCTGGTCCTACCTCACCAGGGATTGCTATAGATGTGTACTTGCAACCCTGAGTAGAAAAAGTAAGGGAATTATGGGATGTTGGAGTAGAAGCGTATGATACATCTTTAAAAAAAAATATTCCAATTGCGTACAACATTGATGTGGACCGTAAATAATTTTCTTGCATACACAGATGTGTCGAGTTGGAGTACCAAAAGTAGGTTTGCATATCCTTATTGTGCCTCAAAGACCGAGTCTCAATATTTAAAAAATGGCCACAAATTCTGTTACATGGGACATAAGCGATGGTTGGATATTGACCACAAATTCCAGGAAGAAGATATGTCCTTTAATGGATCTAATGATATGCAGTTGGCTCCTGTGCCACCAATTGTGTCCAACATGATTATGCAAATTGAAAATTTAGTTGGACATTGTCTAGAAAAGAAATGTCAACTTGCTTACAGCAAGAGAAAGAGAGGCGAGACAGATCAGTGTGTTTGGTATAAGAGAATTATATTGTTCACCTTGCCTTATTGGGAGGATCACAAGTTACGACACAATCTTGATGTGATGCATATAAAAAAGAATGTGATGGCCAATATAATTGGCATGTTGTTGAACTTGAAAGATCGGACTAAGAATAATTACAAGGCACGCCTTAACTTGGCAGATATGAGAATAAGGAGTGAACTTCACCTACAATGAAAATGTGATGCTAAGTATACTATATTGCCCACTTATTTTCATATGATTGCATTGGAGAAAGATGGTTTCTTGCAAGTTTTGAAGGATGTAAGAGTGCTGAATGGATACGCTTCCAATATCTCACGTCATGTCAATCTGAAAGAATGCAAGATTTCAGATTTGAAGAGTCACGATAATCACATATTGATGTAGCAACTCCTTCTAATAGCATTATATGGATCTTTGTCATCTCAAGTAACTAAGTCTTTGATAAAGTTAGCTTGTTTCTTCAGAGAAATTTGTTCCAAAACCCTTACGGTTTCAGATATTGCGATTGTTGACGCAGACATTGCAATGATGTTTTGTGAATGGGAAAAAATATTTCCTCCATCTTTCTTTACAGTGATAGTACATTTGGTCATGCACTTAGCTACTAAAGTCAAGATTTGTGGTCCAGTTCAGTATTGTTGGATGTATCCCATTGAGAGGTAAAATGTATGTGATACACTATGAGCATCATGTGCGCATTCAAATAACTATTGTCAATTATTGATCTTCACATTCCTTTATAGGTACCTCTCACGTCTTAAGTCTTACGTAAGAAATAAGGTTGCTCTAGAAGGGTCTGTTGCTGAAGGATACTTAGTAGAGGAGTGCTTAACATTTTGTTCACGGTACATGGAAAGAGTTGAAACTACTATGAGTTTCATGTGCGCGTTCAAATAATTATTGTCAATTATTGATGTTTACATTCCTTTATAGGTACCTCTCACACCTTAAATCTAACGTAAGAAGTAGGGTTACTCTAGAAAGGTCTATTGCTAAAGGATACTTAGTAGAGAAGTGCTTAACATTTTGTTCATGGTACATAGAAGGAGTTGAAACTATATTCAATTAACTTACTAGGACAATTGAGGAGTCAATGGGGGCGGTTTCAAGCGCGACACTAGACAATAGAAAGTTGACCCAAGCCTATCGCTACGTTTTATTCAATTCTGAAAACATTAACATATTTCATGAGAAAGTACTGTGTATACCAATATCATTGCACGTCAATCAAATGTATGTTAGGTTTATTAACACTAATACAATTGTCATCTCAGGATGCATAGGAGATTGATGGAGGATGAAATCCAAAAGGGCCACCATTGTATATCCAATGCTATTATTTATAAGCACCACATGAAAAAGTTTTGTGGTTGATTTAGGTGTCATGTATGATGATGTCTTCAATAAACTTGTAACATTCTCATAACTAGAATTACAATACTGATAATAAGTTTGTTTGGTTATATTAGGTGATGTTAGTGACTGGTGTTGATAGGGAAAGGGAGGGAGTTAGTGATACACTTATTATACTTTCCAAATGACCAAATAATATAGTAAAGTGGTTACAACGTTATGTCATAAATGACTTAAAATTTAGGAGTTTAAAGATGAGGCAAATAAAAAAACACAAAATAGTGGGGTTAGTGTCGCTATTGAAGGTGACATTACGTACTATGGTGTTTTAATTAATACTATTAAGTTGAATTATTCTGACAATATCAAACATGTATTATTGAAGTGTAAATGGGTTGATGACCAAAATAGGAGGGGATATAAGACTGATGAGTTTGGGTTTTCTATGGTGAATTTTACACACTTCATATATGGTAGGGATGAAATGATGGACAAGCCATACATCTTGGCATCTTAAGTTACACAAGTTTTTTCGCGTGAAGGATAAAAGGTACAAAGATTGGTATGTTGTTAAAACTAAAGTCAAAGATGTGTTTGATGTCATTATTGGTCCCCAGCATGACGAGGATGACCCATATAAGTTTTATGAGAACATTCTGTACAATATAACTAGTAATGATATTGTCAGTGACAATCTTGGTTGGGCTCGAGATGATGTAGAGGGGATGACAATTGTTACCTCTATCATTGTTGGAAGAGATCTTCATAAAATGAATAACTTAGATGATTGTGAGTTTATTAATGATAATTCCAACGATGAAGATAACAACGAAGACGAGTACAATGAGGATAAATAGTGTAATAGTTTATTAGTGTATTATGTGTAATTATGTTATAGTTATTAATGAACTCGAAAAATAGAAGTAGAATTATTAAAGTTCTGTGGTGTGCAAAGTTTGAAAATGTTGCATATGTTAAGATTGTTATTTCTTCATGTTGTACAGACTAGTAAATGCTCGTTTTTTTTTTTTTTTTCAATAGCCCTATTACTTACATTGTATGCAACTGATTGTTGTCTATAACTATCATTATGTTTGTGTTGTTAAGTTGTTGGACGCAGGAATAGGAAGAAAATGTTCATTGTCGCTTGTTGAAATAGAGCAAGCGCAAGGATTGTCACATTCATGACAGAGGGTGGAGGTAGAATTGGAGGAAGCCCATATTTTGAAGAAGGCAAGACCAATTACAAGTGATGACGAGACACTACGCCCAGATAGTTTACATGTTTCAAATGTAAAGTTTAATATTTATTACTAGATACATATTTTTATCGTGGTGTGATATTTTTCACTAGTTGTGAACTTTGAAAATTCAGTCCTTATGGTGGTTTACTATATATAGATGATACTCAAGAAACCCCAGCAACGAATAATACGTATAAAAAAGTGGGAAAACACAGCTTCAACAACTATAGGATCTTCCAAATAACGTAACAATTAGGTTGGAGTTAAATACCGCTGGCCAACTGATTGGGGACATCAGAGAAACGTTCACTAGGTGGTTGGGCACTTTTTGCAACAATCCTTATTTATGCCCAGTTGTGCTTACTGCTTGGACGAATGTCCCGAAAGAGTATAAAGAAAATTGTTGGAAAGAGATTGAGGTCATATGAAAATAACGCTCTGTTTGTTTTGCTGGAAAACTTTTTGTAAAGACAAATTTTCACATTTTTCAGTATTTGGTAGCACAAAAAAAACTGGTCAATAGAAAACTATCTTTAGTCAATAGAAAATCCTAATAAAAATAAGACTTGTATTTTATAGGTTGTTTTCCAATTTTTTTTTTTGAAAATCAATCTCTCTCTCACTCTTTCTCTCTTCCTTTTTTTTTTTTTTTTTTTCTTTCTTTCCTCACACCCTCATTGTCACTAACTCTAGTCTCTCCTTTTCCATAGATCTCTCTCTCTCTCTCTCTCTCTCCATATTTCTCTTCCCCTTTATAACATGGTTCTCTGATTAGATTTTTTTCTCTCATTACTCAAAAATTATTTCATTCCTCTACCAACTTGCAAAAGAGAACATATTTGCAACAGTAATTATTTCATTCATTTCTACCAAAATTCCAATTCTTTACTTTGAATTTCAAACTTAACTTTTTTTTTCTCTAAGAAATTTTTGGTTTATTAATTCCAGGTAGAATTTCTTTTGCACATAAAAGTACTGAAAAAATAAAAAAGAAGAAAGATTGAATGAATGAAGTAAAAGACGAAAATTTTAAACATAGTATCTATATGGCTCTAAATTGCTTTTACATAAGATAATTTTTTTTTGTTGACAGATACATTATGCAGATACTATGTAGTGATGATATATGATATAGATACATTATATAAATACATAATTTTGAGTAATATGAAAGACTTGTAGTTGACTATAGTAGACAATCAGTGTACCAACAAAGAGAGTAGACAATTAAAAGTTATTGTTATTTGTACTTATTAAAGATGTATTCCCCTGTCAATTTTTTGTATATAGACAAATGGTTGATATATATATATGTGTGTGTGTGTGTGTGTGTGTGTGTGTGTGTGGACATTCCTGTCCATATATATGAGCAAAGTGAGTAGTAGAGATCATGAAAGTTTGACAACTAATTTTGATTGTATCTATTGTCAAAATTTTAGTATGAAAACCAAATTCATTCTTGGTTTTCTATTATTATTTATATTGATTACATTAGTTGGTTTACATAATAAGCACGTTTTAAATTACACAAGAAATATAAAAAATAAAAATAAAAATTTGCATGCTAAACACTAGAAAACATTCTCAAACTCATTTTCAAGGTCGTTACCAAACACTAGAAAATGATATAGTTTTCTGAAAAATGAACCATTTTTCAGAAAATGCTAATGCTAAAACAAACAGAGCATAAGATATAATTAACTGTCATTTACAGCCATTGTCCTTAATATAATTATGAGTAGGGTCAATTCTTGCATTTTGCTAACTCAAGTAAAAGTTGCGCTCTCTGAAAAGATTCATGCTCCTGCTTCGGTCACAGTTTTGGAGATGCTTGCTGCTAGGAAAGCAGTTGCCTTCACAAGAGAGATGGGGATAGAAAAATGTATCTTGGAGGGGGATTTCAGATTGTGATTAAAGCACTGCAAGATGGAGATAAGACTTTCTCAGAGTTTGGTCACCTATTATAGGACATGTTGTCTCGTTTAAATTCTATAAAGAATTGGTCGCTTTCTCATTCCCTTAGGCAAGGCAATGCTGTAGCAGATGCTTTAGCTAGGAGAGCAAAATTTTCCTTTCCACTTGCTATTTGGTTGGAGTCTGTTCCGCCAGATTTACTAGTTTTTGTAAACGTTGATTTACCTTCCAGTTAATAAAGGTATCCACAGATTGAATTCTCAAAAAAAAAAAAAAAAACTTTTGCATTTCAGAAACGATGGATCATTGACCTAGCTATTATCCCACCACTTAATTAAATGAACTGGGCAATGCGACAACAAGGGGAATTGAGGAGGGGTCGAAGGAAGAGCTTGAAATTTGACTGCTATAAACCTGGAATGACGAAAGAAGTTGTAATATTAAAAAAAAAAAAAAACTGTTGTGGGTTGACAAAGAGTAGTACGGGATGATGGTTGACTATTGGTTTTTGTATAAAACAAAGGTACAACTACTTTCTTGGTCAATCTTCTCTTTGTGGTATTATACATATGACAAGGTATTTGAAATTACCGAGTAGACTTTATTCAAGAGATTTTTTTTTTTTGTAGGAATGTGTTTGCAGAGATTAAGTGACAAGAACAAGGAGAGTCGTGGTAAACAGAAGGGTCACAGCAATGACTGGGCCAAGAAGTTTTGCACAAATTGCTGATATCATGGTAAGAAATGCATTAGATCTACTACTATATTCAACTGGTGCTTGTTCTAAATTTTCTTAAATTATCACACATCAATCATACACTATCATACATTATAACATAGCAAGTATGTTGATTCATTTTAATTGGGAGCTACCTCATGGGACAAGAAGTCAAGTTGGTTGTAACAACTTATTTATGCACTAGTATTTTAACCATTGAGATTTCTTGTGAGAAAACAAATTGATATGCATAGAATAGGAAAACAAAGCTTTCTTCTTGTAACTCCAAATAGACATATATATATATATATATATATATATATATATATCGCAGCAAAATGATATGTAGATAACAGTAGTATTGTTTGTAGTTGAACATTAATAATGTTAGCATATATCACCAACATCAATTTTGACTCTATAACTAAAGTACTGAGATTGTTGAGTATGATGTAGTCGAAATCAATAGGGGCAGTAGTAGAGAGTGCAATGGTTTATGAAAAAGTCTATAGTACCAAAGATGAAACTCCTGTTACTAACCAAGCGAGAGAGAACATTGTAAGCTCTATTTGTATCCTATTTCTTTTGTATTTTTGTGTTTGTATTATTTATGGAAAGTAATATGTTATTTGGTTCTTGTGGGTAAATAGGCTAGGATGAAAAAAAGATTAAATGAAGAGGGTACACCATTACAAGGCGAGTTGGGTGGTGGAATCATATGGTTGAAAGATGATGTGTTTGCTCAAGTGATGAGCTCAGAGCGTAGTGGACGTGTATGTAGGGTGGGTTTTGGACCAACCCCATTAGGAAGAATTGGGGCAAACCTTTCACAATATACAGTAACTCCACTGCTGTCAAGCAAAACAACCTAAAGGATCATGGAATTAGAGACTTCACTTGCAATTGTGATGGAGAAACTAGCCCAATCAGAAGCAAGGCATGAAGAGCAACTCGCCCAATCAGAAGCAAGGCATCAAGAATAACTCACTCAACCACTAGCCCAATTAGATGCGAGGCATCAAAAGCAAATGAGAGAAATGATGTAGCACTTCAACCAAATGTTTGCCAAGTTTAACCCACGTATGCGTTCTTCAAATCTTTCTTGGTGTTAGGACTTTAGTACAAGACATCACAGCTGTGATAATTATGTGCAGTAGGTACTTGTACATAGTTAGTTAGAACAAGCATCAAAGTATTGTACATTGTTAGTTGGAGTGTTCAGCTGTAACATGTGTACTTTGTGGTTAATTAGTTAGTTACTACTAATAGTAACACAGTAACTAGCATAAGACTGAGATGATTGTAACAAGAAGAATAAAAAAAAGAAAAGAATGCATTTGCTTAGTTCTTATTGAGACTAGCTTGGAGGTTGATTCCCTCGAAGAATCATTGGAGGACTAGTTCCCTTGAAGGACTACCATATTGAGTGAGTAAGAGAATTAGAGAGTTGAATCACTGAGGATTCTACCATTTGGTATCAGAGCTAGGTTCAACCATGGTGCAAGAAACCAAATATTCTCTTTTGAGTGACTCTGTTTCGCTTGTACAAAAGGGATTTGATGATCGTGCTTCTACAATGGAAATTATTTCAAGAAGATTGGAACAATTGGATTGCAATTTCAGAGGAAGATTGGAACAACTGGATAAAAATTTCAAAGGAATGCAAGCTATGATTGAAGAAAGGTTACGAGCTGTACAGCAACAAGTCAATAAGTGAAAAGGTCAAGTTCATCATCAAGAAAATCATCTTCTTGAAACTGAGGTATTAACAACCAATACATTATCCACGACCTAAGGTAGGTGCTCTAATTCCTAGGCCCATCAGGTTAGAATTTCCTAGATTTAGTAGAGGTGATCCTTCTGCTTGGATCTTTAGAGCGGTGCAATTTTTTCATTCCCATGAAATACCTGAGGAAGAAAAAATCTTGAATGCTTATTATCATCTTGATGATGAGGCATTAGTTTGGTTTCAAGATTGTGAAAGATCTTTGGATTCTTGGGAGACTTTTGTTAGGGCCATTCAAGTTAGATTTGGACCTTCATCATATGATGATCCTATGGAAACTCTGACCAAATTAAGGCACACTACAACTGTGTCTGCCTACAAGAGCCAATTTGAAATGATAAGCAATAAAATCAGAAACCTACTCGAGTCTCATAAGCTTAGTTGTTTACTGAATGGTTTAAAGGACGAGATTAGATTGGCAGTGAGAATGCAAAATCCAAGAACTTTAAGTGTTGCTTTTGGGTTAGCTAAAATTCAAGAAGAGTATTTGCCCACTTGTAGGAAGATGTATAAGCCATTTTCTGAGTTTGGCAGGGTTAATTGGCAAGAACAAGCACTAAACAAGTATAACAATAAGAGTGGGACTAAAACAAGGGTCCCTATTCAAAAGATTACTCCAAGTCAGATGGAAGAAAGAAGAAAAAAGGGTCTTTCTTACTACTGTGATGAGTAATGGCAGCAAATGCATAATTGTAAAGGTCTTAAATTGTTCATGATAGAAGAAGTGCAAGAGGTCAATGAAGTTGAAGTTGTGGAAGTGGTAGATAATACAGAATTTCAGTTAGATCAAGCTGATATTACTTTATATGCTCTGTTGGGTAGCCCTTCACTAGGAACTATGGGGGTTTTGGGTCAAATTAGAGAGCATTGGGTAGTGATACTTTTAGATAAGTTCTCATAATTTTCTTGATTTTGTGTTGGTTAGAACCTTACAATTGGCAATGGACACTACAAGGATTCTAATGGAGATTTGATTAGAATTAAGGGTGAATGTAGAGATTTATTGATCAAAATGCAAGGCACATATTTCTTGGTGGATTTGCATGTATTACCATTGGGGGGCTAAGATGTGGTTTTGGGCACCCAATGGCTAAGCACACCTGGTCTCATCAGTTGGGACTTCAAACAATCGGAGATGGAATTCCTGCATCAAGGTATGAAGGTGTGGCTGCAAGGTATCAAGTCCTTAGGTGCCAAAAAATTTTAATTTGACGCAACCCAACTTATTGCAATGCATTGCTATGTGATACTAATGCAATGCATTTAATATATTCAGGATGATGATGATGATGAATGATGAGGACTCCCTGTGGATATTGATCAAATCGTTTTGTATTCTTTTTTGGCTAAATGATGAGAGTACAAAATATTGCTGTGTTATTTAACTTATTTCATTATCAAGCTGCCATAGTTTCATGGATATGTTCATATTTATAGGTTCCAGGAAATTGAAAATTGAATTGAATACCAATATTCACATGGTTCTATCTTTTGGACTCTTGACTTGTGATTTTGGAGATGATTGATGTATTGCGACTAAGTAATTTAAAATTGTGATATGCTTTGACCGGTCAAGATGTGTCCTGGAGTTTATGAATATAGAAAGGAGGAAGTTAAGAATTGTGAATGTGGTTGGGTATCAAGTGCAAACTCAAAAATTTCATACAACTATATATGTTAAGCATAATTTTAAAAACCGGTACGGTAAAAGAACCAAAATAGGGAGTGTTTATCGGTTTTATGGTCTGACCTAGGTTCGACCATGATGATGTCATAAATAATAAATAAATAATTATTAATTAATAAAATAAATAAATAATTTTATAACTAGTTATTTTAACTAAAAAATTTAATAATAGTAAAACATTAAATATTAACTTCCAACTTTTGGACACCACTTAACAAAATTCAACCGAAAAAAAAAAATCTTAAATAGGTAAAGTGTAACAATTACAATCCATTTTTAGTTATTTTTTAATTTGTCAAATAACCGAAAGAAAGTCACCAACGGGTAACAATATCATTGCCCACTTGATAGTTTTTTCCCACCTATCCTACACTTAACACGTTTATATCACACTCACCACACATTTATCTACATCCACACGTTTTAGTGTTTTATTACTTTTATTCAAACTTTCAAACAACTCTCTAAACCTAAGTTTCTTTCCTATCCACATTTTGCTAAAGTTTCAATATTCTCTCCCTTTCTCTGTCTCTCTTATCAATATGGGTATGTGCAAGTGCAACTGTGCAAGAGCAGAAAACAAAGGTTGAAGTGGGGTGTGGACAGATAAAATCATATAAAATTTGCTTCGTTTTTGGGCTTCTTCCTCAACACAAAGATAGGAGATTTGATGTTTTTGGAGTCACTGTTGTTGTCTTAGGCTTCACAACTTCAAGCTTGAGAACATTTTCAAAATCAAAATCTCTCCTCTCAAATCCAAAATAAAATCTCTCTCTCTCTTTTTTTTTTTTTTTTTTTTTTAAAACACAGCATCTGAAGTTTTAATGAAGAACTGCTAAAAACCGTTTCAACCGTATTGGTTTTTAGTTTTTAACGGTTTTTCTTCTATATTCGATTTTTAACAATAACCGGACCGAATTAGTGTCTAGTTCCAGGTTGAACCTGCTGGTATGATTTTTAAAACCATGATACTAAGAACTGAATGTACTTGTTGGTGGACTTCTATAGAAAAATTAGACTTGCTTGGATGAGAACAGTATATATGCTAAGTGCATTATCATATCTTGTTTGAATGTATAATTGATATTGGTATATATTGTTTGAATGTTAGTATACAGGTTAATGTATAAATAGGTTAATCTTGTTTGTGATTTACCCAGGAAAAAAGAAAAAAAAAAAAAACCTATAGCAGCTATAGCCTAATTATTATTATAATAATAGTAATAATAACAATAATAAGAACAACAACAAGAACAACCTATAGCCGCGTTTTTTGAAAAGTGGCTGTAGGTTGAGGACCTATAGTTGTGTTTTGAAAACGTGGCCTATGTGATCCCTATAGCCACTTTTTGTAAACATGGCTAAAATGGGTTCTATAGCCGTGTTTCTGCAAACACGGCTATAGAAAACGCAACTATAGATCAAATGAGCCTATAGCCACGTTTTTAGGAGTTATAGGAAGCATTTTTTTAGTGGCTTTATAATCACCTATGTTCAATTCTTTTGGGTTTCCACCATCCAAATCAATAACATTGGTTTCTCAACAAGAGCCATGATGATCTTATCAACTTCTAAACATGTTTCAGCACCCTCACCAATTGCCATATATATCTTTAGGACGCAAATACTATATCATCCCAGTTTGCAATTACTTTCAACGAAAATTTCTAGCTTTTTTATGGGACCATTAAACATAGAGCAAAAGACAGGTGATATAAAATGAACACAAAAAAAAAAAAAATAAATAAATATTAATTATGTTCATTTAAATAATAACTATCAAGAATGTAACCATTGTACCAATGCACACTCTTGGTGCGATGATCATTTCACAGGTATAAGTGCTTATGGGGTGTGAGGGGTACGGGCCAAGGTTCAAGTCTACTGGATGGAGCTTCACATAAAAAAAAAAAAAAAAAAAAATGTAACCATTGTCCACCGTACCTTCACATATTATTGCTAAGCATTATAATTTATAATCATCAAGAATAATCATCTTCCTTGTTACGTCCCAACTGATGAATCTACTTTGGCTAAGTATATCACTAACAATTCCATAGTCTTTTCCATGTCTTTACTCAACTTTGGACATTATCAACATCGATATCAATGTGAAATTAACTGTCAAGATAATTTATATGATATATTATATTGTATGCAATTGTCTTCCACCCCCATCTGCGTTGTGGCCTAAGTTGCGCTCATCTCTAAGAATATCAGGTAAAGCACGTTCCATATTTAATGTCCAAGCGCCCAACAGAATTACCTTTTGTCTTCTCTTTCGTTTTCAATTGGTCGATTCTCCTCTTTTTTTTTTTTTCCCTGCATAGTGCATTCCCTTCTTTACTTCGCTCTCTCCCATTCTCTATACATAGAAATAATCATAAACATGAAATATGAAAAGATTTCAGCTTGGGGTACCCAATGCCAATTTAACTATGCAAGTCAATAGATAGCTAAACTACACTGGCTGCGTACTGGACTAGTATCCGTACCCCTAAAGGATATAGAAAATATAAAGAATCCAAAAGATCAATTTGGGACCTGGACTCGCCATCTTATTGTCATCCAACTAAACAAGATCACAATTAGCTAAGAAATGCTCAAACTCTAGCAAGTAATAGATAATTAATTGAATAGTCTCCAATGAACACCATGACTTGTCTATTCTATTTCCTATTTGGACTACCCAGGGACGGACCCAGGGGGGGGCCTAAGGGGGCCCGGGCCCCCCCTGGGCCCAAAAAAAAAATTTTCACCAGCTGAAATTTTCCCCAAAAAAAAAAAATTTGTAAATTGGGCCCCCCCTCAGATTTTTGCTCAGCCCCCCTCCCGCTCGGCTCAGGCCCCCTCCCAAATCCAAACCCAGCCCTCCAGTCCAGAGTGAAGAGCCCATCCATGACCCATACCCATGTAAAAAAAAAAAAAAAAAAAAGCTCAGCAGTAAGCTGTAAACCTAATGGAGAAACTAGTAAGCCGAAGGAAAAAAAAAAAAACAGAAAAGAAAGAAAGGAAGGAAACAGAACAGAAAGTGAGGCGCAGAGAGTGCGAGACAGAGAGATCAGAAAAGAAAGAAAGAAAGAAAGAAAGGAAGCAGAACAGAGAGTGAGGCCGCGAGAGTGCGAGACAGAGAAACCAGAAAAGAAAGAAAGAAAGGAAACAGAACAGAGACGCTGCGACTGCGAGTCCCTGCGCAGTGCCCACCCACGCCGTCGACGCCGACGCTGGTGCGCCACGCGAGCCCTCCTCAGCTGTCGCCCGTCGCCGCCGCTGGTTGCTTGAGGCTTGACTCTTGTCTCTTGAGCCTTCACACTTCACAATCACAGGTACTTAAACTTAACTTAACTAATCTATGATCTGTGAATGAGTGAATCAAATTTGTGAAATATGAATCAACTGCTTTGTGTGTTGGTACTCTCTGTGAATGGCCGTGGCTGTGGGTTTTTTTTTTTTTTTTTTTTTTTTGGGCCTTTTGGCTTTGTGTGTTGGTACTCTCTGTGACTTTGTCTTGTATAGTTGTATTATATATAGATAGGAGAGAATGAGACAGAGAAAGAGAAAAGTTTGTAGGGAATAGAGAAATTTGTTTGATTGTGGGATTGTTTGTTTGTTTGTGGCACAACTACCGGTCAACAAAGCACAAAGTTTGTGCTTTGTTGACTGGTAGTTGGGCAGAATAGGGACAAGCTTCAGACCAAAAAAAAATTAAAGTAAAGTTTTTGTTAGTAGCTGTAGAACAAATAAAGAGTGTCGGTAGTGGGTCAATGTTAAAAAAATGCAAAAAAATATAAACAAAGATAAATAAAGGTAGTCCAAAGACAAAAAGAAAAAAACAAATCATATAATATAGAAAATTGTTATACAAATTTAAGAAAATTGTCACACAAATTTAATATATATAATTCTTATTTTATTTGTAGATCATGAAAAAATCAACTACAATGCTTGATTTTTTCAAAAGAAAAGATTCAAGTTCTTCTGAAGTCAACGTGGGATTGCCAACAACTAATGTTGCTATTCCAATTCTAGAAAATTTGGATGATCCAATTATAGAAAATATGCATTCTCCAATTCCGGAAAATGTCAATGTTCCAATCTCTCAAACACAATTTCAAAGAGTTGATCCTAATTCTTTGGATTATGATCTCGGAACACGTAAACAAATATGGGAATATCATGTTAATCAACGTGATGAAATTCGACGGGCTTACATTACAAATGGTTCGCACCAACCTCCTCTGAAGAAAAACAAGAAAAGTGGAACGCACAACAAGAAAAATGGTCCGCACCAACCTCCTCTAAATAATCATGTTGCTATTATTTTGTTTTTGTTGATAGATGATTGTATCTTAATATATTAAGAAACAACAATTTTTGGGTATTTGTCTTGGTTGATAGTTTATTAATACTATATGGATGCATATTTGAAAATTTTTTTTTCGATTATCTCTGGCCCCCCCCCGACTAGAAATCCTGCGTTCGTCCCTGACCTTCCTTGAGATATTTTTTGTTATTATACTAATCCCTCTAGTTTAGTATAAGACACTCACCTTCTTTATAATGCAAATTATTTACATTGTCATCTACACGTCCTTTGAGAATTTTTTTTTTTTTGGGGGGGAGGGGGGGGGGGGAGAGGGGGGTTCAGTCATCTAGTGTAAATATTCTTGTGCTTAAAATGATGCCCAAATTTTTTTTTTTCTACTCAAATATAATTAGTCGATTATGATCTTATCAAAGACATGCATGCGTCGGGTAATCCAAGATTAATTTTAATTCGTTTATAAGAAAATTAATTAGTTATAATTGAAAGACAAAATCCTATTGATTGTAGTTGTTTAATTATGGTAGTCATGTGAATATTCAATAATTACATGTAGAGGATATTCTTTTTTTTTAATTTAATTAATTATACAATATATATATATATATAATCGTGTTTTAAAAACAAATTTTCAAGATTTTATAATTTTAACTATCGTTACTTCAAACCTTATTATCCTCCGACATGGTGTCTACGTTAAGGGGTACAATGGACACTATGACACAACAAACCTTCCCCGTGCGAAATTTCCACGAAGCTTCCTCCAACATTATTTTGGCCCCACCGTTCAGTACTGCAGATGCTTAAGACAAGGAGGTGGCCCTCTGTCTGCTTACATTTACAGGACCAACTTAACTGTAGCTGCATGTGGTATCTAAAAATTGTAGCACGTGGTATCAAGAAAGTTGAACAAAATTTCTCTCTAAATTAAAAAAAAAAAAAAAAAAATTTATTAAAAGATGGTTATGTGACAGTACGTGGTGCTAGGTTTTTTCAGAATTTCACTTGTGTCTCCAACTCCAAGTGCAATGACATCCAAATGAGCGGCGTTCCATTATTGCCATTCCAAGTGCAATGATATCCAAATGCATGGCTTTCCATTATTGCCATTGGCTTTGCTTAACGCAAATTTCGAGTTTCAACCTGCTCACCAGTCACCACCTGACCGTATCTGTGCGCCATCTGCTAAAAGTGTTAACTCTTCATTCGGTGTCACGCAGCGAACTTTTCGTTTCAACTTCAAGTCAGAGCATCCATGTCATTAGATGCAAATTGTTTTTTAATTTTACACAAAATTTATTTTTTTTATTTTAGATATTCATTTTTACAAAACACCTACTTTAATTTATCTATTCTACATCTTCTATTATTTAAATAATATTTCTCTCACAATTTTTTATTAATCATAACTATCCATAGCCCACCAACTTTATCACAAACGCTAGAGTATATCTGATCTCTATCTTTTTCCTTTTATGTTTCAAATTTTTCTTTTTCTTTTCCTTCTCCTTCTTTCTTCTTCTCCATTCTTTTTCAGCGTCTTCGTCTTTCTTCTTCTTTTGCAAATGCTGAAACAAGAAACTAAAAAGAGAAAACTCTTGTATTTTTTTTTTTTTTAAGACCCACAAGCATTGGGTAAGTTGAAAAATCTTGGTGGGTAAGCTTTCTAAACTCGGTCAAGCATCGATCAGGCAAGACCCACAAGCTCCAATCAAGCAAGACCCACAAGCACCAATTGTTCCAGTCAAGCACCGATCTGTCTCTTTGTTGATTTGTCCGTGTGGGTTTGTTTGTGTGTGGGTGTGTTCGTGTATCTCTGTGTTGATTTGTCTGTGTGAATGTGTTTGTGTGTGAGTATGTTTGTGTGCATCTGAGGAAAAAGAAGATGAGGAGAGGAGAAGTTACTGAGTTCATTGTGTACGGAGAAGAGAGAAAAAAAAAAAGTGCGAATGTAAAATTAATAAAATAATAAATGGACGAGTTATAAGAACCGTGTAAATATACACGTTTACTATAGCCAGTGTATAAATATACAAGATTATACAAGATTTTGGAAGTACTGATGTGGAACAATTTTGAGGCAAAATGTGTAAAAGTAGTGTCTTTTTCTATTATACAAGATTTTGGTGGATGCTCTCATGCTCATTTTAGATAAGTCAGTGTTCACTCTAATAAATGATTGTATATTGATATGGGTCCGATTAATGTGTGTTTTAAGGGCACACATTAAGGGGCTGTTTGGATTTGTTGTTTCCATCACTCATAATTTTGTTTCCATCACCCATAACTCAAAAATGGTGGGACCTACGGCTGTTTAGTTTATTTGGTTTTTGTTTCTAGTTTTTGTTTCCATCACTCAATTCTCTGATTTTTTTTTTTTTTAGTGATGAGTTATAGAAATTGAAAACACATTTTAGGTATTTTCAGTTTTTAAAACTCAGTTTTCAATGGCAAAGTTGTAATTATTCAGCAACTATGGGACCCATGGCAGTGAGTGGTCACGTCAGACCCATTGAGATCGTTGGCTTTTTACTCTATTGGCTTTGTTTCATTTGCTTTTCTTTTCAGACACAACACTCTTCACGCTCAAAGCATCACACACCCACACTTCGTTTTACTCTTCCAACTTCTATCTTCCTCCTCTTACTTTTCTTCCCTTGAAAAATCTGGTGCATCCAAAGTGGTGAAGTTGTCTAGTCAAAGACACGAGCTGACCATAGAAGGACACGATTTGTCACCGGTGGTCTGTTCTGCCAATTTTTCCATTTTAGGTCTGTTCTTCACTTTCTCCCTCTCTTTTCCATGTCCATTGTTGTATTTGTTGAGATGTTGCTCTATGATTTTTTTTTTGTTAAAATTTTTTTTTCAACACTTTTTTGAGTACCGAAATGTATGACCATGCTGGGTTTGTAGTTTGTGTGCTCTATCTAAATCTTATTTCCTGCTATCTACTTTACAATACTGGAAAAGATTTGAAAATGTAAGTTTTTTTTTTGGGGTGCAGTTGCTAACAAAAGAATTAACGTGGTGCTTGAGCTGGACGAAGCAAAACCAATGAGAATGATTGTGTTAATTTAAAGAGTTTAACAAGAACCAATTTCCTATGGAAGTTCAAGATTGGCATGAAATGAAAAAAAAAATAAAAATGAAAGAGAAGGAAAAGACCAAACAAATTATAATTCCTATGGACCGATCTGAGTTTTGATGTAGTGCAGTAAATGGATCCCATTATTTTGTGCAAAATTTTGAGTTATTGAAACCAAGATATGAAACCAAACGGGTGGGGTTGGGAAAATTGGGGTATTTTACGTGATGAGTGACGAAAATTGAGTGAGGAGTGATGAGTGAGGAAAAAAAAATTCAAACATGCCCTAAGCCATCTTATTTTGGAAACATTTTATGGAGAACTGAATACACATGGTAAATGTTAACAAGTAATTAGCATGCTTGCCAATGTTAAAATAATGTAGGTCTTATGTAATAAAATATTAAATAAATGGAAGAAATTGTATAAAGCTGATCTCAAAACCTATAAAGTTAACAAAATACTGCTATAAAGACAATAATTCTAACATAAAGTACAAAAATTTTGGCACAAAATTTGGTGTTAACGAGAATGTTACGGTGTCTGTTAATACAACTTATGTGTGTTTCTATATATATATATATATATATATATTGTTGAATGCAATATTATTTTGTTAGTTGTTACCCCCATGAATAATGACTTAGACCCCATTATCAGTCAATGACTAATATGCCCACGAGATTCTCAACAAAAGAAAAAGACTAATTGTTTCTCAAAAATAAAAAGACTAATTTGCCCACGGGATGAACGTATTTACTAACCTCTTTATTTCGATGATATACGTTTTGAATGACTTGAACCTTTTTTGTCCTCCTTCCAAAAGTCAGAATATGTGTACTATTATAATTGTTTTTGTGAAATAAGAGACATTTCTATTACTTTGGTTCCAGTTAGCTCCACTGATAAAGCTTATAATAGTTGAATAATAGATCTGAAGTTCAATTATCGTCTACACCAAAAACTGATTTTGTCTTGATCTGATGACAAATAGCTATCATCAAGAGTGGACGTCATAAGTTAAAACTATCTCATAAGCTTAAACCTCAATTACAATTACCTCATTGATTAATTAGGTCAATTATGCAATAGGTCCAATTTAACATGTGATAGATATAATCATATCACCAAATATCTAATTGCTTTAGAAAATAAATTTAACAGAACTACATGGTAATGATGGGAAATCATTGTGAGAAAAACCCAACTAATGGTTAGAAAGTTACAACCAATTTGAATAATTTACTATGTAAAATGAAATTTGTACAATATAAGAGCATTGCCATCAGGTCTCTTATAAAAAATGCCATTTTGATACACCAAAAGCCTACTTTATTATTTTACCATATCATTTTACAATATCTCATTTATCACATCTTCTATTCTTGGATTCTAAACATTAAAATAATATATCCACACTTTAAAATAATATTTAACCACCAAATCCACAGCACCACTCCACTGCCTATAACCACAAATCTCAAACCCATCAACACTATCCCAAATCTCAAATCCATAGCACCATCCCAAATCTCACACCCACAACTTGATTGAGAAAGGTCGGTGGTGAGTTGTGGAGAACAAGACAGCGAGATTGGCATGGCATGAGGGACTACGCATCGAGGTCGGCGGCAAGATGTGGAGAACGAGGTGGCAAGATCAGCGGCAACAGCAGTGGAGGATGACACAGTTTCAGTTGACAATATGGTTATGATTTGGGTTTGGTCGAACCCATCAGCATTACAATCCACCTCCAAAACCAACAAAATCCAAACCCATCGGAACCACCCAATACCGAAATCACAACCAACTCCGGTTGAGGGAGGAGTTGGGAATCTGATTTGAAGAGGAAAAAGGCAGAGAAAGAACACTGGTTGGGAGAGAGAGACAGATTGTGAGAAGAGAGAGAGAGATGAATAAAAAAAGAATATACAGATGTGCTAAATATCTCCGTACTGTGCCAAACTTATGATGGTACTGTAGCATGTTGTAAAATTTTGGCACATTTAGAACACCTCATGAGGCTTGAATAGTGGTGTTTGATATGTCAAATGCCAAATATTTGGTATTTGACACACCTAATAGTAGTGCTCTAACTTAACTCAATCCTAGTATTGCTAATTACTCTCTTTGTATTCATTCACAATTATACCCAACCATTGTGTCAAATTCAAGCGGCACTTGCACCTCATCATGGGCTTATATATCCTTAGCAAAATTTATAATATATTTAGAAATTTTGTTAAAGAGCTTCTCCCTGAAGTTGAAAGACACTATTATTGATGTTCTATTATATTTTGGGATGTTCCAAAATGTTTATTTCTTTGAAAAGTCAATAAATAAAATTATTATTTTACATTTTATTTTATTTAATAAATCAATACTAATCTTAATTTCTTTTGAGTTTAAAGTAATATGATAATTTTAGACACTTTCATTTTTCTATTTTCTCTTCAAATTGGAGATATTGGTTTTTAGTAGGTCTGAGAGAAAATGGTTGAGTCCTATCAAAATTTCTCTTATTTTCTCTCCCCAACTAAACAATACAAAATGTCATATCATTCCTTATTTTCTCTCCCTCTTTTTCCATCCTCCCTCGAGTCACTCCAAATGATTGAGTAAGTCTGGAATTAATGGAATCATGATGGCAATTTTTGTTTTGGTTGAAGGGAGAGATGGCAATTATGTTAAAGGGAGAATCATTTAGAGTTCGTTTAGTACGTGAGTTTAAACAACAGTTTTTAAGTTTAAAATATTTTTTTGAAAATACTTGTGAGTGAAAAAATGTGTGAAAATACATATAATATTATTTAAAAGCTAAAAATTATTGTTCAAAATCATGTAGCAAATACTTCTTATTATTTACTGATACATGGGCATTTTTGGTATTGCGCAATGTCTCATTTTTGTTTTTTGTTTTTTTTTTTTTTCTTTTTCCAGTGGCCATTTTCGTCCAGGATATTAGTGTCCGTACATCCCGAAGCAAAAGGAAGGGAGAATACCAGAAATGGACACAAGCGGGCAAGCCTACCTCCATTCACCTGCTTTATCTAGTCATGCATTCCCATCTGCCTTTGGCAAATCAATAGCAAAAATCCCCTCCATTTTACTGAGGAGAAACCAAAACCCAACAATAATTTCGAAGCCAGCTCCCTTATTTCAGTACAATTTACCAGTCATGGGTCTGCATTTGGTGGCAATAGCCAAGCTTAAACTCCTATCCCCATCCCACAGTTTGAACCCCATGGTAAGCAGCTTGGTATGGCCTTTTCTGCTCAAACTCTCCTACAGTTTCATACTCGTTCGTCGAGCTCACACTGACGTGGTCCATGCATCAAGGCTCTTCGTTTTCCAACTGGGTCAAATATTCTTCAATCCCGAACCCACTTTTGGCAACAACAATAGACTGGAACGAGCACTACGGTTAGTGTTCCAAAGGGTGACCCGTACAAGTCGTTCACAAGCTCCACTTGTAGATGAAGATAACTTCCATATCCTCTCTGAGCTTGCGCTTTGAGTTCATTTCCAGATTGGGTGAGTATCTCTTTGTCACTCTCTCTCTCTCTCTCTCTCTTCTGGGTTATGATTGTTACAGTATATCAAGACTGCTAGGTGCTTACTAGTAGGTCAATAAGAGAACTGTGATAGAAGTGATTTACATTCTGTCACACTTATTACCACTCTATACATAAATTCAGCATCTCCCATTGGCAAATATTGAGAATGATTTGTAAGAATATTGGTTGGCTTGATAACATTTTTTCATTTCAGTTTAAGCTTTTGAAATAGCTGATAATTTATGATTGTCTTAAAATGAGTGGTCTTGAATTTTACACTACTCTTTAACTACCATTAAAAATATATTAATGAAATTTGGACAACCGTAAATTTATCAACTTTTGCTAGTTGCTACACTACACTTTGAAGGGAACAAAAATGGTTCCCATCATCATGAGTTCCTTCAAAGGTTAATTTAGACCATTTAGATTACATTCTTATCAGCTTGCTATATGTCATTATTGGACCTCCTGGGATTTACCAGAAAGAAATGGAAAAAGTATCTCTTTGGCCCGACATATAACATGTGGGATCCACATGTTACTAAGACATGCACCTCAAATTATTCACGCATAAAAATAAAAAAATTCAAAGAAATTAATTATTTTCAATTTTTCATTGCAGTAAATATGAATCAATGTGCCACTGTCCACAAGTGATGATAATTAATTGAAGCACTTAATTCCTAGTGCTTCTTGTTGGTTGGTAGCAAGTGAAACATTAGGTAGTTGTGTCCTCAATTGTTCCGATTATATATTATGGACGAATTAGTTCTACAATAAGATCTTCTAAAAGGTATGCAGTTCTCGAACTGAAAAAGAAAAAAAAAACAAAACAAAACTAACCTCTCTGCCTTATGGTGCAATATTGGGAGCATGTGAACCAAAACAAGGCAGTCTTTATGGTATTTTGATTGGAGTACATATTGTAGACAATTCTGGTTCCAAATTCTTCTCTCTTGTCTTTTGTGGAGGGGCGGGGGATAATGTATGGTGTGCTTAATTAGTATTTTACAGAGATTGCATTTGCACTGTAAATTACAGCTTTTAAGTATAATGGGCTTGGTAATCTTGCTCCATAGAAGCATTTTCTTGACATTTCATAAATCATAACATGAGGAGGGGCAAAGCCAAGATTCCATCTTAGGCGACTAGAGTATGAACAAATTTTTTCACCATTAAGTAATGAGATTTATAAAAAGAATCAATATTAATTTAATACCTGAAAAATAAAACACTTCTATTTACTGTTAACAAAATATCTCATCCTCCTTTAAAAGTTACAATAACTTTTGAGTGGAATTGTGGTGTGCCTTTATATTAGAACCCTTTTCCCTCTTCCTTGTGTGTGTGTGTTTGTTTTTCAAAAGAAAAAAGAATGGATAATTATCTCACATCGTTTTAAAGAGTGTGTTGTGTATAATATAACTTGTCTCATCCTCTCTTAAAAGTTACCATAACTTTTGAGTGGAGTTGTGATGTGCGTTTGTCTTAAAACCCCTCTCTCTCTCCCTTGTGTGTGTGTGTGTTTGTTTCTCAAAAAAAAAATATAATAATAATGTTAACAAAATATAACCATCTTACACCCTTAACATGATGGTTACTTCACAAGTACAAATTCTTGCGAGTAGGGAACAAGGTCAACGTTTAATTTTCAAAAGAAAATTTCACACATATATACATATACACTTAGATTAAATTATATTAGAGTATGATTTTTATAAAAAAAAAAAAAAAGTATTTAAAAAATAGAAATAAAAATACACGCCATCGTGAATTTATAGTGCTCTAACTCTACTCTACCTAGATTTCTTTAAAATAAATATTAAAAAAAAAAAGGGAAAGTATTAACTTTTGGAATAGCTTGCACGTCTTGCCACACTACAGAAGGGACATGGTTCCTATCATCATGAGTTCCTTCAAATTTTAGAGTACGTTTAGGGGATCATCTGTGATCGAAACAATTAATATATATAATTTCTTTTCCTTTTATTTAAGAAATCATTATCAAGATTATACTAGTAACTCTAAAGAATTTATAATGTAAAGTGGGTTTTTGTTTTGTTTTCGGTTTTTGTTTGGGAGGGATCATTAGCTATAGAATGAACTGGACGATCATGATGTTATTATTTTTTGGACTTACATTCACTTTGGAGGGTGGAAAAGTGTGTGTGTGTATATATATATATATTTGTCAAATATATAAAAGTTAAATATTTAAGTAGTATTGTCTAAAAAAAAATCTTAGGAGTCAAGCCCATTCCTTGTCAAATAAGTAAATGATACTCATTGTCTATGAAGGAATGTATTTCTTGTTCACTAAAAAAATGTATTTCTTGTCTACAAATAAATAACTAAATAAATGTATTTCTTGTCTACAAATAAATAACTAAATAAATATTCCAAGGGTCTTCCACACAGATAAAGACTTTGAATTAGTTTGTATTAAACTCTCTCTTGGTAGTGCAGCAATTTGTATTTGGTTTGGGCAATTTGCAATTGGTATGACAATTTGTTATTTGATTTGAGTAGTGTGATTTGTCTTAGGTTAATTTAGAGGATTGTCGCTTTTCTTGTATTGTGTGTGTTGCTTCAACTTGGTATTTGCAAATTTTTTGGTCTGTCGGTTTGAGTTAGAGAGAAATCTCTTTGAATGTTTTGTGAGGTGTAGAGACAAATTTCTCTTGGTATTAGGTGCAGCCCCTAATCTTAGTATTACTCCAACTTTGATTTGGTTATCTTCTGCTTCTGCTACATGTGGATGTATGCTATTATTGAACCACATAATTCTTGGTGTTTTGAGTTTATGCTTTTACAACAAATATAATCACTTAACATTATCAGAACTTATGGCTTTTAATTATATTATTATATGGGTCAAGAACCTTGTGACTCAATTGATACTGATAGTGTTTCTAACAGAAACATTAAAGGTTCAAATTGCCACACCACCCACTTGTTGGTTAATCAACAAATGGGTGGTGGGGGAATATTTATTGTTGTACTTATATAGTAAATTGATGTAGTGTAAGCGTGTAGAAACAGAATCTATAACACATAATTACTACAACTCTTTCACAAAACCTAAGTTCCACAAGAACACTACGCTAGTAGGCAAAATAATAAAGAAAACCTCTCTAGCAAATTTTTATTAAAAAACACGTAACCATAATCAACCTCTTTATAAAGAGTATTTATAGAAATAGAATTTCTTCTACTCCTTTAGGAAAAAAAAATAATAAACTTACTTCTACTTGAGAAAGGAAAAACAATTTAACTAGAAAAAGAAAAATAATTAAAATCCTAATTCAACTAGGAAAAATAAATTAACATAAAATATTAAAATATTTTATTCTTTCTTAACCAATTAGCATCATAAATTTTTTGTTTTTGATAAATATTTATCAAAAAAAAAACAAAAAATTTACTATATGAGTACTAATTATCAAAAACAAAAAAATTACTA
Organism: Castanopsis chinensis; assembly: GCA_032878915.1. Classification (NCBI taxonomy): domain Eukaryota; kingdom Viridiplantae; phylum Streptophyta; class Magnoliopsida; order Fagales; family Fagaceae; genus Castanopsis; species Castanopsis chinensis. The sequence goes on along the minus strand of JAVQMG010000115.1, from coordinate 3,349,451 downwards.
TATGAGTACATTAGTATATGATGTTGCAAGTAAGTTTTAAATGAACGCAAAAGTATCACAAATCACCTATTTATTAAAATAGTGTGTTGTGTATGGTATAACTTGCTTTACCATCTCTTATAAGTTACCAAAGTCTTTTAGTGAGGTTTTTTTAACATGGCTTTGTGTTAGAAACTTAGAATCCATCCTCTGACCCATGTGTGTGTATTTGTTTTATAAAGTGGTAATTATCCCATATTTTTTAAGAACGCATATTGCATATGGTATAACTTACTCTACTCTTCCTTAAAATTTATCATGACTTTTGAGTGGAATTTGTGATCTTCCTTCTTAGAATCTCATTCCCTTTTCCTTTTTGTGTGTACTTGTTTCTTAAAAAAAAATTATTAAAGGAAGAAGAAGAAGAAGAAGAAGAAGAAGAAGAAGAAGAGGAAGTGAATAGTCTGTTCGTTAGTGGTGTCTTCAACATGTGTGTGTTTGTTTCTTAAAAAAGAAGAAGAAGGTGAATGATCTATTGACTCTATTCGTTAGTGTTGTGACTGTTGTCTTCAATATTGATAAGGAGGGAACTTTGTTTTTGTTTATAGTAAAGCCGACCAGGTTTCTCATTGCTGGCCCGGCGGGCTAGCTGTATTCACTTCAGTGGGCCCTTTCCCATATCCTTTCTCTCTTACATGAGCTGTCTTCTGTGGTAGGAAGAGATGGGCCAAGCTCTCACTTATTGCTTAAAAGAAAAAACCAACGACTATGTACCATAAATTGTTCCATTATTAATGAACTGGGCCTCATTTCGAGCCCAAGTTTGATAATCACCACAAGCTCTGCAATTAGAAACACCATGTATAGTACGATGAAACAAAGGGTAGCTCAATCTGAGCTGCCGCAACATTGACTGATTAGGTTCCATGAACCAATCATCTGAGATTGCATGAGGGACAAGATGATCATATTGTATAAAGAAGAGTGACTTGTCTTGCATGCGCTAATTAATTTATTACTACAACTGATCTGAACTGTCATGTATTTTTCAAGTTGCGGCTTTGAAGGGACTTTCATTTCCACTTGGTGTACCACTTTTAGGCGCCAGTTATGTTCAAGTTCACAACCAGTGATCGGCACATCACATTATTCTCTGGAGATGAGGACAACTCCCCACTTCCGTCTCCAAATGAAACATCCAAACTTGTAGATCTTCTCCAACACCATGTGACACATGCCATACACAACAACAATAATATAATTGAGTTCCAAACTTTTTTCAGAACATGTAAAATAGGTAATGGTCATTTTCACTGGAAATTATCTTTGCCATAATTTATTTTATTGTACACCAATTACAACCTATCATCTTAGCAATGTAATAAAATTTGTAAAATTTGTTATATATGTATATAGACATACATGCCAACTAAACCGAACTCAGACAATGGTAGTGCCCTTTTAAATATGGGAATTATTATACATTAGAGGAATTATCATATTTCAAGATTAATTAGGTACAAAATTTGTTTAAGCTTAATTAGTGGATAAATATAAAATAAATTTTGATGGAGCAATTTTTAAGGAAGATGATAGAGTAGGTCTATAGAGGGGGTGGGGGGGGGGGGGGGTGTCATTACTAGAGATGAGAAGATTTGGTTATAGCCTCCATGTCTCAGTTAGTTGCCCTCCCTCTTTCAGTTGCAGAGATTGAAGCAATAACAACTGCTGGAGCACTCGAATTCTCTTTGAAAGTTGGGATCATCAAGGCAATCTTGGAAGGTGATTCAAAGATAATTATGAACACTTTAAGAATTGATGAGATCTCCTCTACTTCATTTTGCCACTTGATTGCTGATGCGAATTAGTTTTTTGCATGATCCATTAGGTATATAACTTTCTTCCATGTTCATCATCAAGGCAATCTCTTTTCTTATAACATTTAAAGCATCAGCAATAAGGTCAATTTAGCAACTAATTCCCCTAAAACAACTTGCAAAGAAGCCAAGGTTAAAAGAATTTGAGTTTGAGCTACAAAAGCAGCCCATGGTAGCTTAAAACTCAAAACAAAAAATAATTTTTTAATATAGTTTTTAATGTATTGATGGTTGTAGTTGTTGTTTACTGTGTTTATATTATTTTTATTGTGTTGTTTATATTATTTTAATGTGTTGAATGTTAAAAAACCTTTAATTGGGTATATTGTAAAGTGGATTGTTAAAATAGACAAAGTAACTTTTTAAATTGTTATATGCTAAAAATTTTAACTTTTTTATATACTGAACATGTCAAAGGTATTTTAGTGTGAACGGAGAATGAACCTACACTTTGACGCTATAATTTAAGCCAATTTGACTTTCTTTAATGGAATTTGCAGCCTTCTTCTAAAAAAAAAAATATCATCTTTAATCTTGCAGAGTAGTATCAAACGGAATCATATCTCACAACAATTAATTGCTAAAATAATTTGCTGTGACAATTTGGTCAACATCAGGAGAATTCCGTAAATTTCATCTTTCCCGTGGAGAGACCTTGACAGCTCCTAATAATTTAATTATTAGGCTGCAAGACCCTGCTAATAGCACAAAGCATTTCCCAAGTGAAAACTGATGACATTTTATTTAGAGATACCTTCTGGCTAGTTGAGTAGTGCTTAGTTCTAACCTAGTCTATTTAGTCGGTCAAAACAATATATATATAATTATTATTTATATCCCAACCCACCCCATGTCTTATGCGTGTAATTGGGGTTAACCTGGTGACGGCAAACTATGTAGTTTGACCTCCGATATTAGTGTCTTTTATTTGTGAAAAATTAGACAAATCCATGTCTCATATTGAAATTCTTTCTACGGGTCGGAGAATCGGGAATATTGATCGATGCAACGATCTACAAAACCAACAATAGCTCGAATCAAGTGATGATGATTTTATAAAGTGTTTTAGTACAGTACTGTATACTTTTGTTTCTAAGTTATACTACTTATCGGTTTGTCTCTTTAATTATTTGTGTTAATGCAAAATTCCTTTGACAACAAAACAAAAGTACCTTTCTTACAATTGTCTATGCACTTAAAGAAGTGTTGCTATCATGCACTATGTTCTCTAAGTTAATTGGTCACTGGTTACCGTGATTTCTATATGTATATATGCTTGTGCCCGCACGTCAAATATTAAGGATTCCCGAATCATTCCTTTATAATCACTTTGGGATAGAGAAGACAAACACATCATGGGCCACCATTAGATATTGAAACACAATAAAATGATTTTTTTTTTTTTTTTGAGGTAAAGACGATACACAATAAAATGATTATTATTAAGCCGGCCGTAGAGAAAAAGGTACGTACACGAAATCGTAAAAATCAACTCTCTCACAAATTAAACCTACCAACTCGATCAATTTACTTAATGTAATGTAATAATCAGCTTTTTCCACTTGAGGACGATTCAATAATGGAGCTAATGATAAGATTGCGAGCGAGCTAGTATAAAATTATATTCCCCAAGGCACACGAAAATATATCCTCCTATTCGATATATAATTTCAAAAATCATGATGTTCCTTGTTTAATAATTAGCAAGATGATCTCAGCCATGGTCGACCCATGCAATGCTTTTCTTGGCAATCACCGGAGAAAATGGGCTTTTTCCTTTTTCAAAAAAATAATCCGGCATTTTGTCCCATTTCTCAAATTAATTAGGGAAATGTCCCTTTCTTAAAACTCGATTTTCTTAAAATCAAGTTAAGCCCTATAGTAGCGTTTTTAAAGAGCCTATAGTGACATTTTAAGGACCTATAATGCCGTTTTTAAACTCAATTTTTATAAAATTGAGTTATAGGGAAAAAAAATTTGAAAAATGATATATCCACAACATTTTCACAACAAATCTTAAGTGACAGGTTATTACTGGTTGTTATTATTAGAGCGAAAAAGTAATCTTAGTGTTAGGTTCAAATTTGAACCAATAACAGCTAAGCACCTATGATTTGTAGTAAAAATATTGTGGATGTAGCATCTCTTAAAAAAATTGCATGTAACTCGATTTCATGAAGATTGAGTTTAAAAACATCATTATAGGTCCTTAAAACGTCACTGTAGGCTCCTTAAAATGCCACTATAAAGCTCTAGAATTTTTTTTTAACTCGATTTTAAGAAAATTGAGTTTTAAAAGAGGGATATTTCTCTAATTAGTTTAGAAAAGAGGGCAAAATACTAGATTGTTTTTTTAAAAAGGGAAAAATCTAATTTTGTTCGGCAATCACCACTTTGAAGTTTGAAGCAAATTTGGGTAATCCAGAAAATTTTGTCTTAACATGACCAATATTGAATCCATACATGATATATGAATCCTTAGGGGATCTTATCTTTCATTGCATTTTTAATGATATTCGTATGCTGATGAAAATGAATAAGCAAACAAGAAAGAGATCATACTTCGAAAAAAAAAAAAACCTATAAGATGGTTACAAACCAACTAAAAGCCCGCATCAGCATAAAATAAAATAAAAATAAATAATAAAAAAGCATCAGCTAGCGTCATTGAAGTCAAAGTTTGAGACAAGAAGAAACCTACACTGAATGAATAAGGTTTCAATTAATCCTTCTATCTGAGACAGGGACTTGTGAGCTATTTGTAATTTCAAATAAAAATATCTTATTTACCATCATGAATGGTAACTAGCTAGCTCTTTTTATAATTCAGCGCTAGGCATGCCCAATTTCACATTTCTGGTTGATTATTAAACCAATACCAAATACCAATAGTTGCACCACATAAACAATAATAACAAAAGAAAATGACGAGGAGTACTAAAATAAATGTATACTTTTTTTTCTTTTTTTTTGATGAGAATAAATGTATACTTTAATTAGTCTCTACTGCACTGGAGCTGATTTAAAAGGCAGTGCTGGGTTGACTTAATTCGGTGGGATCTTTAATTTTAAACCAAAATGCTCTAGGCGTGCTGCACTAGGTCATTTTCCAATTAGAAGAAATCAATAAAAATAAATAGTCAGAGAGTTACTCTAGCTTGCTCCTACCACATTTATTTCGTAGATTTAATAATGTAAAATGCTATTTTAAATAATGTTTTTTTTTAAGGTAAGAAATTTTAAATAACATAATATTGCATATATCTTTAAATTTAAATATCTAATGTGAACTATAAAATTGATCAATTTTAAATGAAATTGATTTTTTTTATTTATAAACAGGGGTATTCAGATTTTTTCGAATATTTGACTTTTTTTTGGGTATATGTAGTCCATTTATCCCTCACACAACGGATTATTATAAGGAGGAATCCTATGAAATTGATTATTTTTTTTTATATAAACAGGGGTATTCAGATTTTTTCGAATATTTAACTATTTTTTTGGGTATATATAGTCCCTTTATCCCTCACACAACGGATTATTATAAAGAGGAATCCTACACGGTAGCCCCAGAATACTAACAAGAGATTTTGAACTCAAAATCTCATGAACATAATAAGGTCCTACGAATCACTGAGTTATCTTCTTGAGATTTAAAAGAGAATGATCCTAACACGACATTAACAAGGATTGAAGCATAATAGGTACGTACATAGTGATGCACCGCAGGTTTACACATGAGTCCATGTACTCTGATGAAACTTCGGAACAAATGACTCTAATTGGAGGTCCAATTTGGATTTATTATGGCCTACATGATAATAAAAAAAAAAAAAAAGTTCTTTCTCTGAAAACTCCATTCTTTTCCTGAGGTTGAATTTGATTCCAAATCCTTTAGGCAAAAACAAGAGATTTGGCAAATGTGCATTATCTACAAACAAGCACCAACCGCAATAACATATCTAGCATTAATAAATAGTTCCTCCGCATTAATATACTTTGTCATAACTTGATAATATATGCGGTTATGATTGGTGAAGATAAGGTGAACCATCACTTTTATATGGACCAACAATTTTTTTTCTTTATTATTATATGGTAACACATGTCAGGATTATGACAAAAGTTTTCCATAAACTTACTTAATAAAGCACCAATCATTTACCAAAAAAATTTAAAAATTAATGCATATCAGTGTTGATTTTCTGACATATCATACATAGAGAAGTGTTCACAATTTTTCCTTTGCAAGGATTTCTCATCGTAGGAATAATTTCATGACATACAGAAAATTCATATTCAAAAATTTCCTCCAAAACTGCTTAATAGCTTGATTTTTTGAACCCTTCTTTGCACTCTCTAGAACCTGAACCTGTATAGATCTAGAGATGTGGTAATTGGTATGCACTTTTCATAGTTGATTCAATACTTAACTGGTTCAAATATAATCTAACATGTTTTAAGTTACAATATTCTTGTGTTATATTTTTAAATTTTGTTTTAAAGTTTAAAATATTGAAAACATTAAAAATTTGTCATGTATATGCACAAATAGCAGCACATGCATTCCATAGTATAACGAGAAAATTTGAAATAATAATAGTAAGTCACCACATTTTTTCACTCATTATTATTTGAAAATTTTATATACAATTTTTATAAAATTTTCATTACTCATATCCACATAACAACATTATCTTCACTCTCAAATATTTGGGTGCGACATGAATGAAAATATATTCCTATCTCACAACCTAATCGGTGCACCCAATCATTGATCGGTGCAAATAACCACCATTTTGACACAACTCCAACCAAGTCAATGCAAACCTGGCCAGTCGCAAAACGCCATCAATTTGTGTAGTCTTGGCAACAACCACAAAATCGCAAGCTGCAAGCCTTCACACCCTAGGACATTGCTCATGACCGCTCTAACAACCAAGTTTGTGTGTGTTTCAATGTGCAATAAGAGAGAAGGGAGGGGGTTTCTAAGTGCAAAGAGAGAGAAAGGAAATGATTTACGTTTTGGAAAATATTTTACTAAAATTTTTTTGGCAAAACATTTGACAACTTTTACACACAAGTTTTCTGATTCACAAAAATTGTTTTCAGCTTTGATCAAGATTTTACCCCCAAAAAAAACACTGTAAAATACTAAAAAAAAAAATTCCAAAAAATAAATTATAGCGAAACATCTAAGAAAGAGAGAAAGTTGCATTGAGTAAGTCATCATAATTAAGGAGAGTAATTTCTCTCCTGATGGCTTACTCAAACTTTATTCACAAATTTTCTCTTTGCTTATATTCAAAAAAATTACCGACAAAACCAACTGGTATATATATATTCTTTGGGGGGAAACAACGAACCGGTATTTTGTTTAATCTTCTTTGTCAAATTTGCGTTATCTACAAACAATCACCCGCCACGCATCAACATCTCTAGCATTTATAAAATAAAATAATTCTGTTAGAAAAAATTGTGGTTAAATACTTAAATTTGAATTTTTGTTCTATTGAGCAATTTAATTTAGTCCCTAAATTATTACTTTTTTCAATGTCATCCTCCAAAGTTTCAAAATTAGATCAATTTTATTATTAGTTTTCTCTCCGATTAAACTTTGATCGCTAATCAAAAGAAGAAATTAATTAATAATCTAAAATAATAACTCAAGCATGAATATAAATATGGATTGAAAGTAGGCTGGTGAAAGTAGGAAAAAAAAATTATATATTTCATTAAAAATGTACAAAATTTGATTAGATATTATATCAATTTTTGTTAGTACTTTACTTTAAGATTATATACACATTATACAGTATATATGATATAATTTTAAAAACAAGTAGAATCTGAAATATTATAATCTAATCATAACCTTGTAAGGACTGTTATTGAATACTCTTGAAATACATAATAATTTTTTGTAGTATTTAAAGATAGTGTGTAAGATAATTATGAGGAATTTCACACTGCAGCTTTTCTCTACACATAAATACCAATAGTAGCATATCTCTCCAATTATATATAGGAGATAACTAATATATACTTCTGTCTTTTTGTGATGATAAGAAGATTTTAATGAAATATAAAAAGTAACTAAACTAGGTTACCTAGGAATATATATATATATATATATATACATATATGGGTCCGGTTAATGTGTGTCCTTAGAGCACACATTAAGCTTTCTATTTATGGTAAAAGTTTCTCGAAAACTGAAAAAGCTGTCATTACTTTTTCAATTCTCGAAAAACTTTTTTCCAAAAATAAAAAATTATTGTGTGCCCTAAGGACACACATTAGTAAAATCCTACATATATATATATATATATATATATAAGGACACACATTAAGCTTTCTATTTATGGTAAAAGTTTCTCGAAAACTGAAAAAGCTGTCATTACTTTTTCAATTCTCAAAAAACTTTTTTCCAAAAATAAAAAATTATTGTGTGCCCTAAGGACACACATTAGTAAAATCCTACATATATATATATATATATATATATATATATATATATTTATACACACACAACCACAACGTTTCAGTTTCACACCCGTTAAAAAGCTGTCTTTATATTTAAGCAGGCTATAGCTAGCTGAGATATCAAGGCACACTCCTCGTCATTTAATTTTGACCGCAACAAAAAACATGCCAAAAAAACAAAACCTGGTCTGTTCTTCTATATGTAAATTATATTCCACGGAATAGCTGAGAGAAAGAGAAAAAAGAAGAAATATAGATATATATTTGGAGGGATAACTTGTTTTGTACTTCGTTGGGAAAAGGAAAAGGAAAATAAAGATGGGTCAGAAAGAGAATAAAATTGTTGGGTTTATGAGATTATTGCTGTTGCTAGTTTTAGTGGCGAAATATGAAGCGACGTTGGTGAGTGGAGAAGAACAGCCGGCTCAGGCTTCGCCGCCGCCGCAAAAACATAAGAACGCGTACGCGACGATGATGTACATGAGGGGAAGGAGGGACTACGAGTTCTTCGTAGCGATACGTGTCATGCTCAGATCGCTCGCCGGACTCCACGTGGACGCCGATCGAGTCGTCATTGCCTCCAAAGACCTGCCTGTCTCATGGGTTCAAGCTCTGTAAGTCTCTTATCATTTCTCTGCAAATTTTTTGTATTCCTTGTGTGCTTTTTATTTTTTATTTTTCGTTTTGGGCTAGTACTTGTTGACTATTGCATAGTTTAGAATTATTTTGGCTCTTCGGGATTTGCCAGGACAACAAATTGGGTTATCAACTAAGTGTAACGAACCCAATTACCGAACAGATCTCTAGGTTTGTTAAGTTATCACTTATCAATAAGTTAGATTTTTTCTTTTTCTTTTTCTTCTTTTGAGGAAACGATAACTTTGAAGAAACAATAATTTAGATAGATATCAAAACAATTCTAGATAATACAGTATTTGTTTAGATAATAAAGATGTGATAAAATTTAATTATTAGTTAATAATAAATTTTTATATATTTTATGGATGAGTTATGCATCTAGGAATTTTAAGAAATTTTGAAATAGTTATTTGAATTATAGCAATAACTAATAAGTACAATAATATGAACTCTATCAAATAAGTGCCACAAAACATTATGTTAAGGGATTAATTTAGGTGTTTTGAAAATGTTATAATGTAGTACTTAGACTCTCCAAAAGCTTTGAACACCTTTATTGGAGGGGTGGAGGGAGCAACACAATTCAAATAAACTCTCATCCTTAATAACCTTTATTTGTTTTTTAAGGCTTACACGTTTCATCAAGTAGTAAAAGTTGAGATTAAATTAACCTTATGTTTGGATGGAGAGAGAGAAGAGATGAGTTGGCTGGAATATTCTATGTTCCAAACATATCCTAACACAATTAATAGTAGGGTGATTAAATTGAATTTTATCCAATAATTGAATAATCAATCTAAGTAATTTATCTAGATTTTCCTTATTCTCACTCCCAAAAATAGAGAGATAGCTGTAGAGTGTTGTAGCATAGTTAGAATGATATTAAGTAGATCTTCATTATTACATTTATGTCTTCCCTAGAAAAAAAATCAAATAGAATAAGCATGCAAAACCATCCGAGTCCCTTGGCTAGCTCAAGTGATACTTCCATCTTTTCACATGGAGAGAGTGTGGCTTTGAATCTTAAGAGGTGTAATCCTTTAAAACATACTTTCTTTAGCCAAATATATACATATACACACACAACACGCATAATCGTAACTAAATTATGGCCTAATTTTCTTCAAAGAAATGACATGTATCACATTAAAGTGAGAACTATGTAAAATGAAAATAAATAATGCAATTGTTTCTACCCCAAATAATTAAGAAACTCCTGTCCAGAAAATTTAAGTTTATTTTTTTTAAATAACCACGTGTCATATAATTCTTAATTGTCCACAAATTACCTTTCCTCTTTTTTTCTCAAAAAAAAAAATAATAAAACCTTTCCTCCCTAGTCTTTATAGATGCTCCTGGGGTTCTTCAAACCAGTGAAGGCATAACTAACTTGAAGTAATTGATGACTTTCTAGTACGTGCCTGTCCGGCTATCCGTGTACGTGATTTTGACGATGCAGTTAAATATTAACCTGGCCAATTCAAACAATCTTGACTCAGTGCAATGATAATCAATAAAATATTTTTATAATTTTTAAGGTAAGAAAGATCATTCGGAGCTGTCTTTTAACAGGCTTGACTTTCCAAATGTTTTAAATTAATATATACTAGTACTTTAAAAAAAATTATTCATTCTTTAAAAAAAAAAAAAAAGAATGAATAATTTTTTTTAAAATATTCGATGATTCTTTCTTTATATATTATTATAAATTAAATAAACTTCGCATAATCGGCGTCTATGATACTTGGAGAATCATTTCGCTTGTAACGCGCATAGGTGGAGAACATGGTTTCTAGATCACTAGATCGGGCACAACTTGATTCAACGCGCAAAACATCGGTGGGTGAGATGGATTTTTTTTATTATTATTAATTAAAGCACCATAATTTGTGTGCTGCAAATTTTGCCACAACTGGATATGTTAACGATTTATCACTTTTACATAAATTTTTTTTTTTTTTTCACCAGTCGGTCAGTCTCAAAGATAGTTATAGAAAATGATGTGAAAAAATTTGTTGTCACGGAATTACTAGAGATTTAGGGTCCATATGGAAGTTGTTTATTTTGTTAAAACATAATACTTTTTGCTGAAAGTGTGTAGAAAAAAAAAAAAAAAACTAAACACTGATTTTTGGAATAATGAGACCCACTTAATAGTGCAGCGAGACCTACTTTAAGAGCAAAAATTAGCTAAAAAGTAAGCTAACATTTTCTCATATCCCAAACGCAACTATAGAGAGACACGTAACCATCAGTCAACTTACAAATACCAACTTTATATATGTATGTATATATGTATATATATATATATATATATATATAAAACCTTCCCCATACAATACAAAGTACACGAGTAATGTAATAGAATATTTAGGGGCTGATCTAATCAAGTTGATGATAATGCAAGAAAAACTAAAAAAGAATCAAGTTGATGATAGACTATGAGCAAGTACAAGGGGATATCCTCAAAGAGAACGGGACGATACCATGGTTACCTTGTTTATCGTCATAACCATGATGATGGTCGGCAAGAACCTGTTGGGTTTGCGAAGAGCGCTTGTAGGACTTAGTCCTTCAAATATTTTATGATTCCCAATATTTTCTATTGGGCGTGACTGCATGAGTGACACGAGCAATGGAAGCAAATAGAGTGTACCTTTTTTCCTTATTGCTAAAATAAAGCTTTTGGTAATTTTACTCAATTAGGTCGGTTTAAGAACTGCTTATTTTGTTAAAAATTAAAAATTTATTATTAAAAACACTGTAGTAAAATAATTTTTAAAGCTAAAAACACAGTATAACACTTATTGCTGCATTTTTCCCTGGGTAGCTAGTCCATAAACAATAACGTGGGACTTGAACTCCAAAATGCAGATTAATTTCTACGGAAACACACGTTACACATTCTTAATTTATATCAATGTGGCATCTTATCCTTTCTAGCCAAAAAATGTGGTATCTTATCCTCGATGGATCAATAAAGTTATGACGAAGAAAGGAGAGGGGGAAAAAGAAGAAACAAGTGATATCTTTACTTGATCATGGACCAATTTAAGGATGAAATTGGTTTCAGGTTAACTTTTGGTGCCCTCGAGAAGATACTTTAGATTAGATGGAAGGTTAGGTATTTCAAGGCCCACTTACAGCCTCAGGTTAGAAATTCTCGAATTATCTTTCTTATTATTTTGTATATCACTTTATTATGTTCTATCATTTTATTATCACTTTGTATATCACTTTATTACGTTCTATCACTTTATTATCACTTTGTATATCACTTTATTATGTTCTATTTAGGTGCACGTTGGTAAAATCCTATTAGGATATACTACATGTCTTTTTCTCTTCTTTTTTTTTTTTCTATTTTAAACTTTAATTATCTTATAAAGTAAGTAATAATAATACTTGATAAATTATGATTAATAAAGCATAAAATAAAACACAAAAAGTAAGACTGAAAAATTGTATTCAAAATTTCTAATGGTACTTTATCTATCATCGCAATAAGAATGTCAAAATTTCTAATGATACTTCATTTATCATCACAGTAAGAAATCGGTTCTTTAAAAAGAAAAAATTATCTTTCGCTTATTTCGTCAAATATGAAAAGTGAAATATAAATCTAATTCACCATATGCATTCATTATTATACTTTATTTATCAGCATTAATCCCTTGAAAATCAATACCTAATCCATCGTGTCATTTGACAAATTATCTTTAAACAATAAATAAAGGTCAGAACTTAACGAGATGATACGTTTTTGTTCAAGTGAGTTAGTATAGGTAGTACTTTCATATATTGTCTATGACCTTTAGAGGATGTTTTTTTTTTTTTTTGATAAGACCTTTAGAGGATGTTAATAATCAAGTAATATTATTCTTTAATATTGAAAAGGGGTAAGTATTTCGTCCGTACCAATATTCTGAATGAGACACAAGACTAGCTCATTTTCTACTTTACAATTTACCAAATATCCTAATTTTTATTTTTACATACAATACATTAAAATAATATAATCTACACAATAAAATAATTTAAAAATAGAAAAATGCTATGTCCACAACATTTTCACAATATTTTTACAACAAATCCTATGTGGCAAGTTGTTACGGGTTATTAATGGTAGGATAGAAAAGTAATTTCAGCGATAAGTTCAAATTTAAACCAATAACATCTAACCACCTTTGATTTGTTGTGAAAATGTTGTAAAAATATTGTGGACGTAGCACCTCTCTTAAAAATATCTATCTCACTTCTCTCTCTTCCTCTCTGTTTCTCTCACTCTGTGTCTCTCTCTCAACCATCCACCACCATTGTTAAGCAACCCAGTCACCCACCACCGCCGCAGAGCAACCCAATCGCCACACCCACCACCACCACAGTTGAGGATTCAAACCCAAACAAAACCCATGCCCAAACCACCATATCTTTCTCTCTTCCACACCACCACCGTAGCTACCACCACACCAAACACTAGACCCACCACGACGACCCCACCACCACCGTACCACCATCACTAGACCACCCCACAGCCCAACAACAACCCACACCACAAAATACCCTTAACCCACGTGACCCACAACCCAAAAACCCATAAAAATCAACAAAACTTCTAGCCACCAGTGTCAAACACTCTGGGATCCATACCCACCGCTGCATCACACCCACCAACGGCAATCACTCACACCACCATCAATCACCCACCAGTGCCAATCAACCTCCACCCTTAATCACCCCATAGTCAATCACCCATCACCACCCCAACCACCACGACCCAAACCCATCGGTCTCCAACACAATCTCTGTGACCGAAACCCACCAATCTCCACAACAAATGCTGTTCTCCACCACGACATAAGACCCAGGACCCACAACCTCCACCACGAACCGCACCTTCACGCTTCGGTTTGAGAGAGAGATTTAAGAGACAAGCAAAAGAGAGAGATGAACAAGAGAGAGTGAGAAAAGGAACAGAACTCAAAAGAGGGGAGAGAGCAGAGAGACGAGACTGAAAGGAGAGAGGAGAGATAGAAGACTGAAATGATTGTAACGGGTTTGTAAAAAATTTTAAGTTTACACAATTTGGTTAAGTGTATTTTCGATATTTTGAGGATGTACAATAACAATTTGGGGAGTTTATTACAACCCCTAATGCTAATTCTAGTGGGCTTTGTGACTAATATCAATAAATCTTGGTAACTAATTTCATAATTTGCTTTTATTAATAATTGTTTACATGAATTTATTACTACTTCTTTTTTTCTTTATTTTTTACCATCACTCACTCACTCACTCAAAATGATTTTATTTTAGTATATTATGAAATTAGGTATGTTAGTAATATTGTTAGTCTATTGCGAAATTACCATACATGTTGAGTGGGAAAGTCTGTTTATACCTTTTACACATTCAAAAATTAATAGGATACTTGAAAAAGGTCCGAATATCCCCATTTGGAAGGAGGAAAACTAGCTTGTGTTAAGAGACAAAGATCCTTCCCTCTGCTACAAATAGATAAAATATTGCCGTTTTTTATTTCTTTATCTTCTTTCAAAAAGTTTAATTAGAAAGATAAACACTACACCACTAATTGTAGAAGAAGTCCTAGTAGGAGCCCTTTATTTTTCGCTGAATAGTAGTAGCCCTTTAATTGCATCATCTGTGGGCTATGTCAGCTGTCATTCACACCCAAAATCAACAGAGCCCAGTCCACAACACGTAAAGGCTGAGTAAAAGTAAGCTTGACCAGGCAAGCCATTTCTCTCATTAAGGGGGATAATTCAGTCCCAAAAATAAAAAAAATTTTCAATTTTGTCAACTGTTCTTCATGAATACTATTCAATCTTTTTTATTTCTCTAAAAGTGGCTCCGACACCAAAGCTCTCTCCCATAGGCTATAAATAAATTATATACATCCTTAATTTAGCTTTTAAAACTAAAATAAACCTGATTTTCAAAACGATAAAATCACTTTGTCCGTACTGTGCCGGCATCTTAGTTCTTATCCCGCCTTCTCCAGTAACATCGTTGCACTCGTTTATAGGTACAACCGTAACATTTTCTCATTTAATAAAAAGCCCTGCGTTTGAGATCTCAAGGCAGCCCAACCCAACCCAACAGAAAACTCTGTTGAATCAAAAACCTCCAAAATTTGTTGTAAACAAAAATAGCCTATTGTTGTTGTTGTGGTTTTTTTTTTTTTTTTTTTTTTTTTATAGTTATTTTAGTTTTATAACTCTAAAAATCAGCCTTTCCTTGCCCAGTTGTTCCTAGTTCCTAGTTTCTACACACCCACCTAAAAAAAAACTCTCCCTATCTCTCTCGCTTTGTTTGAAAATCTTCGCAACAAGCTAAAGGCACCGTTTGGTACGGTGGAGCCTTAGAGGCCTACCACATTAAATGCTGAGATTTCATTAAAGATAATATCATATACTTAGATATTTCTTTGACGACCAGACAAGCTCTAAGAAGAAATAGAGTTTGATTTTTTGAGAGTGGAAATGGGTCGGGGAGAGAGACAGGAGCGAAAGTTTGATGCTGGGTTTTTGATGGTGGTGGTGGTGTTGTTGTTGTTATCGGTAGTGAATGAAACGACGGCGTCTCCTACTGAAAGGAAGAGGAACGCGTACGCGACGATGTTGTACATGGGAACACCGAGGGACTACGAGTTCTATGTGGCGACGCGTGTCTTGCTGAGATCGCTCGCCGACCTCCACGTGGACGCCGATCTCGTCGTCATTGCCGCCCTCGACGTCCCTCGCCGATGGGTCCGAGCTCTGTAAGTCTATCCAAATTTGCCCATTTCACTTTCCCCTTTTCTTTTTTTATTTTTTAATTTTTTAATTTTTTTTTTGGCACTTTCGTGCGCACCATCTTCTTTGTCTTCTTTCTGCGCTAAATTGCGCCGCGTGGACCCTCGGGCTGGTTTAGAATAGAAATATGAAAACCCCTTTGGAATTATTTGCCAAGCCAGCAGTGCTGGTGCAGTGCAGGAGTAGAGCAGTGTAGGTGAAACTTGAATCTAACCAAAGTACCCAATAGTCCAAGCCATAGGTCGACGAACATGAAAGTGATCTTTAGAACCATTCTTTGTTATATAAATTGATGAATTGGTCTTATATGGAGTGGTGGATAAGATAATTATTTTTAGGACTCATCTAGTCATTACTTTTTTTTCTTTCACCAATCGACTAGTTGTGACTAGCAGAAAAAAATAAATAATAATGAAAACAAAGTTGAGTCATAGCTTTCTCTTTTGTCCACCACTCGGTTCAGCGCATTAACCGAAATTGAAGTGTAGCAGAGATATGAATATGATTTAAGAGTTCCCACATTGGAATCCTTTTAGATAACAACTTTGTCGAATCACAGCATGGCACGTAAGGTACATGATGGGGTGAGTCAGTTTTTTAATACTTTTAATTTGGCGTTTATTTTTGGGAAGCGTTTTTATTAGTGGGGAAAACTGAGAAAGCAAAGACTTTCTTGGTTGTTGATTTTGATTTGTTGAACGGTAGGAATGGTAGTAAAATTTGATTTTTTTTTTTTGTTTTTTTGTTTTTTTTGTTTTTGTGAGCTGAGTCCTCGTTTTTCGGTGGAGGGAACACGAAACGTTGTTCTCAATAAAAGCATCGTTGTTTGTGATTCTAGTTTCTTCTCTCATCATGACTTGTTTGGTTTTCAAATAAAAATAGAAATCTCCACGTGATAGGTAGGCAATAAGGGTGTCATTATTGATTAATTTGATTCAACAAAAAGAGGGTGGTCCTGGTCACTGAATATGGTATTATCTCTACCTCTGCTACGTTTTTGATTGTGTTTGAGGATATAATCATATATGTTCCAAGTTCAGTTCACCCCCGAAAAGTAAAATTCAAACCCTCGGGGCAATTTAGACATACAAATCATCATGGGGGATGAGTCCGAAGCAATATTATTTATTCCATATTATGATAAATAATATTTCTTTCACATAACAAAAGTCTCATTCTCACCTACTAGCTTTGACACATGGGGTTCCTCTTATATGAGCAATAAGGGTGTTTTTTTTTTTTTTTGGTTAACAGCAATAAAGGTGTTAATATATTAGGGGCACTAGCAAAAATAAGGGAATGCTATCCTATCTATGCATTCATCAGAGCAGTGAGAAAAAAAGACTTATTTCTTTAATGAAATAATAAAGATAAAGTATTGATTGTCCATTTTCTTAGAAAAGTAAAATAAAAGGTGAAAGATATAGATGTAAAGGAGTTCCCCCTCCCCACTTTCACGAATTTTGTACGGATAAAATTTGGTTACAAAATTAGTTGAAACTTAAAACTACAACATTACTCAATATCTTTTTATTGGAAGTGAATTTTGACAAATTCATTGTTGGATTATATTTTCTTTCTATATCCTTCATACTTGCAAAATTTTAAAAAAATTAAAGATTAATAGATATGTCATCAATAAATTGTTTAAATTGCAAGTTTTTGTAGTTTAAAATTATGCATAAAATATAAGTTTATAGATCATATAGTAAATAATATCTTGTTGATACAAAATTTGACATGTGTATTATGAGCTTAAAAACATGTAATTCAATAGTTAGATTTTTAAAATATGAAGTAAGATTTATTTTAACTACAACCAATTTTGTAGTTAAATTTTGTCCATTTTATATAACTCACAAACACACACTAGAGAAGATAAACTATATTCCATTTTATTCTTTTGCGATCCATTCATTTCATACTGTTCTGTTTTCTTTTTTATCTCCTAAACATAGTGTTAAGACACTGAACCTTCCCTACCTATCTTTTAAGTAATTTGCCTTGCCACGTTATTAATTATTATGGGTTAAAAATAAGTGGAAAAAATTGATGGGCACACGATTTGACTGATCCCGTCCAATAATTCTGTAATTTCTAGGTAATTTCTGGGAACTTTTTCCTTTTTCAGTGGGTTTCTACTATATGTACGATTTTTGTGTGTACGATTCTTTTGGGCAAGATGGTGCATTCTTTTTTTTTTTGGTTAAACAAGATGGTGCATTCAAGTTTAACATAACGCTCCAAAAAGGAATCATGGATCCAATATTAAAAATAAATAAAAAATGTCCAAAGATTAATTTACCCCTTCCATTTGTCAGCTCCTGAATAGAATTTGACAGCTAAGTTAGTCTTGGGCCAGAGCTGTAAATTGTGATCATCCAATTGGGATAGTCACCTAAGGTACCATGTCCAAACATAGGTTTAATTTTTAAATATAACCTTCAATTGTCTGGATATCCAATATTAAAAAAAACAGCATATGTAATATGAAAATTTTTAAGTGCATAAAAGAAGTGAACTTTCAAATTCTATAAAAATTTGAGTAACGATTCTATCCCTGTAATTGCATTTTTCGATAATTCTGCAGTTTATTGGATATTCGATTAAGTTCTGAGGTTAAGTTGAATTCAAGAAACATACAATCAGCAGCTCATATAAGATTTGTAATTTCTGCTGTGTGTTTTCTAAATTGCATATAGCCATACACTGCTACAAACAAGTGAAAGTCATATCTTAAATTGATCTACTGAGAGCTTATCAAGCTGTAGTTTTGATATTTGTTGATAGTTAGTAAGATTTTTTGATATGATACAATTTATATAATTAAATTTATTATGTTCTTCGCGAAATAAATTTGGTCGGTGATATATTTTTCATTTGTGTTCTATACCTTGAAAGGCATAGCAATAACATGCAAAAGGCTGTTGGAAATGAAGTGACCGGTTATGTTTTTGTGGTCTAGGGAACGGGAAGATGGGGCAAAGGTGGTGAGTGTTGAAAATTTGAGAAATCCATACAGAGATCAGTCCAATTTTGATTTTAGATTCAAGTTGACATTGAACAAACTCTATGCGTGGAGCCTGGTGGAATATGACAGGGTCGTCATGCTCGATGCTGATAATCTCTTTCTTCAAAAGACTGATGAGTTGTTCCAATGTGGACAGTTTTGTGCAGTCTTTATCAACCCTTGCTACTTTCATACTGGCCTCTTTGTCTTGCAGGTAAATTGTAGTTCTCGCTTAAATTTTGTTTAAATGTGTTTCTAAAAGCATACCCATTTTTTTAAGAAATATTTTCTAAAAGATAACATCTTAGTTTCTATTTCAAGATTAATTTGATCATATTTTTTCTATAAAGCATGACACAACTAAAGGAGTGATTGAAAAGGACTAGAGATTATGTTGCTAAAATTTAACATACTTTCCCAGACTGCAACCCTTCTAGAAGCCCAATGATGCTAGGATGGCTTCTGGTCCTTGATGTTATTTTCTTTTTTGAATTTGCTTGGAATCTTACAGTGACTTCTCTAACTAATATATAATTTTCCAAAAACGAAAAAAGGGCATTTCAATTGTTTTAATGCATGTATTGTGAATCTGCTATTACAGCCATCAAAGGAAGTATTCAATGACATGGTTCATGAGTTGGAGATTGGACGAGAGAATCCAGATGGTGCAGACCAGGGTTTTATCTGCAGCTACTACCCGAATTTGCTTGATCGACCAATGTTCCATCCACCACTTAACGGCACCAAACTTGATGGAACTTACAGACTTCCATTGGGCTATCAAATGGATGCTTCCTACTATTGTATGTTATTCACAAAGAAATGTCTCCAATTTCCATACTTAAAACTTCAAGTATTAATTCTTCTTGGACACTGCTCCTTCAAATAATGCACTTGTTAGTTTTATACTTATCTTAATGCAGTTTAATCTTTTGCTGGCTCCAGATCTTAGACTCCGCTGGAGTGTACCCTGTGGACCCAACAGTGTCATTACATTCCCAGGTGCACCTTTGTTGAAGCCATGGTATTGGTGGTCATGGCCTGTCCTTCCATTAGGCATTTCATGGCATGAACAACGTCGTCAAACTCTTGGGTAAGACTCAAGTGCATTCTGATGATGCCTCTTTTTTTCCTCCATATTTCGCTTGGACATATATCAACTCTTGGGTAACACTTAATATTTTGCTACCTTTTAAAAAAATTTTGCCTCTTTCATAGTTCATTCACTGCTGTTCCAAGAAATAGCTAAAAATAACCGCTAACACAAATTTTTTATACAGGTATGCTGCAGAGATGCCTGTGGTAATTATCCAGTCTGTAATTTATCTAGGAATACTAGCAATGACTCGTATAGCACGGCCAAACTTCTCCAAGTTGTGCTACCGGCGATCTGACAAGAACATTTTCTTAATACAAACAGGCCTCAAAATGATAGCAGTGTGGTCAATTCTTGCCTCTTATATATTACCCTTCTTTATTATCCCTCACACGGTTCATCCAGTACTAGGCTGGGCCCTTTACTTGTTTGGCTCTTTCGCGCTTTGCTCCGTAGCAATTAATACATTTTTACTACCAATGATAGCGGTTTTGATCCCGTGGATTGGGATCTTTGGGACCCTTTTGGTCATGGCATATCCTTGGTACCCAGATGGGGTTGTAAGAGCTCTAGCGGTATTTGGATATGCATTTTGTAGTGCACCATTCTTGTGGATATCAATTGTTAAGATAATGACAAGCCTTCAAGTCTCACTTGAAAGGGAAGCTTTCTTTCCAAAATTGGGTGAATCTGCGCCACCTTCTGGGTTTAACAAGTTATATTAACAGATACCGCTCTGAATGCTTCATTGCCTGAGATAAAGAAGGCACTCTTTTTGGCCAAAGTGAACTGATATTGAAGATGCTTGTGGATAGAAATGGGACAGAAATTTGTTTTGCACGGGCTTTCGTGGTTTTCTGGGGCAATCAAATTATTTCCATGGATTAAGCCAGAGGGGGGGACTTATTTCACACTCCCAAGGGAACATTGGCAATGTAATTATACATGATTCTCATAATTAAATTTGTTGCATTGTTCTGGCTCTGTTTTTTTGTGAATTGTGCCAACATTCGTTAGCTCCCTGTTTTCATTTTCTTCCTTGGCCTTCTGGCTAAGCAATATTTGGTAGCGTTAGTAGAAAGGGTGATAGTTGAATGAAATGTTCAGTATAACAATACAACGCACTAGGCCATTTGGTCCTTGTATAAAATTAAATTACTTCTTTATAATAGCTATTTTTTCATTTATTTATTTATTTATTTTTACTGCTACTAATGTCAGGAATGAGGCTCTAATAAGAAATTTAGAGAGGAAGACCAAGAGGAGGAGGGGGGGGGGGTGTTGGGGGACTTAATTTCTTATAGTCGTGTTTTTTTCTAATTAGTTCAATGGTAAAGTCTTTTGTTGTAAATTAAAGGACTTGAATTCAAATCCAATCAAAACTAATTGATGTGCCACATTATAAAAAATAAATTAATAAAAATTACATTTACACCTCCAGAATATAATAAAATTAAACTTGTTATACCTGATTTTTAAGAAAAAAAAATTCCATTCTAAAATAATCCAAATAATTGACACTTTGCTTGTAAAATATCAATTATTTCGATCATTTGGAAGCTGTGTTGTCTCTTGAAAATTGGATATACCGGCCCATAAAAAGATTCTCAAAATAGCAAGACCGAGACAACCAATTAAACCAAATCATGTGATTATTATTATTATTATTATTTATTTTTTAATCCAAGCGCCTCATGGCTATTGGCAAGACAAACCATATGGGCTGAAAGTACGAAGAAAGGCCTATATCAGGATCACATATCCAATCTTGAAAATACATAGAGTATGGTCCACGACTTCGTTTGGGTTCAACAGTCATATTAACTCTAGCTTGCGCTTCTAAGTCCATCTGCTGAGTTTGAGATGGACTCAAAGCTGGGTTGTTTGGTTAGAGAGTCCAAACAAAAATTATGAGTAAAAAATATATATTTAGTAGAAGAGTTTGACAAAAAGAGTTTGAGTTACAATTCTCAATTTAGAAGGTTTAAATACTCTATTTTGAAGAAACCTTAAAATGAGTTTTTAATCTTCAAGTAACAGTTTTGAGTGGCATTATTATAATTATTTTGAAAATTGTGGAATCCAAATAATATTGACAATATATAAAACGCAGTCGCCTATATTTTTCACTTTTAAATATATGCTATTAGAAACAAAGTACCAAACACATTTTTTTTCAGTACAAGTTTTTAAAACTAATATTTTACAACATTTATTTTAACTATAAGTTTTAGTGTTCTACATTATTTAAAAAATCAATACCTAAATCCTCTTACCAAACCGTCAAACTATCTGAATCAAATACCAAACTGTCAAACTATCTGGATCAAAGACTACAATCGGTGAAACTCACACTCACAATACTCAATGAATGGAAAATGCTCAATGCTCACCAAGAAGAGAAAAAAAATGACTAATAAGTTGGCCCCGTACAGATCCCAATTCCGGCAACTGCAAGCACACATGTAGTACAATGATTAAGCAAAGAACACGTACGGATCTATGTATATAGAACCTGCATCAAAACATGTCTACATTAATGCCACATTTTTTTTTTAATACGAACTAACAATCAACAGATAAAGATACATATGGCTCTAATATCATTTGACGACAACTTAACGGGCTGCACACTATTGCAATCAAAGCTAGCTATGCGGTCTCTGACCAAAAAAATCAAGAACATTATTTAAAGCAGTGCATCTTTTGCACTGTGTGTCTGTGGGGTCCTTTGCGTATGATCACTACAATCATCATAAATGAGTGACTTAGGGGGTGTTTGGATTACTTGTTTTCGTAACTCATAACTCTGTTTCCATAACTCATAACTCAAAAATGGTGGGACCCATGACAAAAATTTTGTTTGGATTTCCATAACTCAATTTCCATAACTCTGTTTCCATCACTCAATTCTCTGATTTTTGAGTTATGAGTTATGGAAACTGAAAACACATTTTAGCTGTTTTCAGTTTCCAAAACTCATAACTCAATGGCATTTTTGTAATTAAACACACATTGGGAGACCCACAGCCGCAACTTTTGACCGTTGACTTTTTTTTTTTTTTTTTCTGGGTTCTGTCTTCAGGTTTTTTTTTTTTTTTTTTTTTTTTTTTTTTCTGGGTTCAACGTTAACGTTAGTTTTCTTTTTTTTTTTTTTTTTTTTTTTTTTCTTCTGGGTTCGGTCTTCACTTTTTTTTTTTTTTTTTTTTAGTACCAGGTCACCTAAACCCAGAAAAGAAAAAAGAAAAAAAAAAAAAAAACTGACGTTAAGCTAGACCGAACCCAAAAAAAAAAAAAAAAAAGCTGCACTGATTGACAGACGTGGGACCCATAAATAGTGTGAAAAATATGAGTGATGAAAACTGAGTGATGGTGCCAAACAGGTATAATATTTTTAAGTGATGGGTGATGAGTGATAAGTGATGAGTGATAAGTGATGAGTGATGAGTGATGGAAATTGAGTGAGCAAAACTTTTTAACCAAACAGGGCCTTAATTTGGAGATTATATGCTAGAGAGGGGCACTTTCGTCATAAAAGTCAAATCTGTGTAAGAGTCTGGGTTTTTTTTGTCTCGTACCCAAATGGGAAAGGGATTCGAGGAAAGAGGTTTCGTTTCAGGTTCCAACGTTCGGAAAACTGTTACCCTTTTTTTTTTTTCAAAGGGTGTGTCCCCACTGCACCAGGGTCCAGAAAACGGAGGATAATTAAGGTCGTATACAAAATATATTGTGCCTTGACTGGGCCCATCATTGGTGGTGTGCACCACCACCTTTGGATGTTGCGCATGGTGACCGTTTGAGCTAGCTAGGATGGAACCAAGCAGACTAGAACATAATTTATATACTGCTCCGCCGAATTAAGTGTTGCATGCACTTTTGGCATGCACTTAATCTAAGCGCATAATTTATAAAACAGTTTTCTTCTTGATTTATAAACGAAAATTAGGGGATGACCAACTAAACTTTTCTTCTTTGGCAACCTGTTTTCAAAAACATAATTAAAAAATTATGTTCACAAAATTGCATTGCAAAACAATTTTCAGAAAACAATCCCAAATTGTTTTTAGTTCTCGTTTTTTAAGTTGTGGATGGTGATTTCGTAAATATTATGAGAATATTGTTTAGGGGAAGGTACCAACAAAAAAAAAAAAAAAAAAAAAAAAAAAAAAAAAAAAAAACCTCATAGTTATATACTTGTGACATATTAACTTTTCACATATCAAACCCCATACTTCAAATGAGACATTTAAAACTTCATAATTTCACAAATGTCCCAAACAAAACCCTAATCATGATCTTAATTACCTTAACGTTGTTAAGTCCACTTAACAATAGAACAAGGACCAACATGCGTCTTGGCACAACGGTCACTCCACGAGTATAAATGCTTATAGTGTATGTGGGGGGTAAGGGTCGGGGTTCAATTCTCCAAGAGAAAGTTTCATACATATATACACTTAAATTAGGTTAAAATAGAATTTTATCTCAAAAAAAAAAAAAAAAAAACCCAATTATGAAGAGAAATATCAAAGAAAAAGGAAAAAGAGAGAAACAAACTAGCACCACTGGGAGAGAGTAAATAAGAAGTAGAATTAAAGAAACGAACCAGTAGCATAAGGAAAGAAGAGAAAGAGACAATAAGTAGAGAGAGAGAGAGAGAGAGAGAGAGAGAGAGAGAGAGAGGATGTTGGTCACGGTGAGAGGTTTAAACAACGGTGGTGGAAGGGAGAAAACCAATGGGTGATTTATAGGAGTGGTGGTCACTATAGAAGCAAAAAAAAAAAGAGGACCAATCATTGTGGCATTCACGGTAGCTCTCTCTCTCTCTCTCTCTCTCTCTCTCTCTCTCTTATATGAGGGTTTGATGTAGGGTTGTTTTATGTTCTACCATTAAGTGAACCTCAACTTAGGTATGTGGGGGGCAAAGGTCAATGTTCAAATCTCCAAGAGAAAATTTCACATACATATACATTTAGATTAGATTAAAATAGAATTCTATCTCAAAAAAAAAACCCCCAATTATGAATAGAAATATCAAAGAAAAAGGAAAAAAGAGAAAAACAAACGAGCATCACAGGGAGAGAGTAGAGAAGAAGTAGAATTAAAGAAATGGATCAGTAGCATAAGAAAAGAAGAGAAAGAGACAATACGTAGAGAGAGAGAGAGAGAGAGAGAGAGAGAGGATGTTGGTCACGGTGAGAGGTTTAAACAACGGTGGTGGAAGGGAGAAAACCATTGGGTGATTTATAGGAGTGGTGGTCCCTATAGAAGCAAAAAAAAGAGGACCGATCATTGTGGCATTTACGGTAGCTCTCTCTCTCTCTCTCTCTCTCTCAATTTTAACTTTATTTTTAGCTCGACAAAAATAATGGCTCTTATAGGTTAGCTATTCGCACATGATGATGTGATTGAAGCTCAATCGACTATTAGTAGACCTTGTGGTGGTGAATAGTAAATGGACCTTGCGTTGGTGAATGACAAGTGGGATTTTTGGTCTATGGTTTATCATGGTTGGAGGTGGAGGGTCTGATTAGAGATTGCCCTAGCTTTGTGGCTTGTGGGTCTAGTTGTAGTTTGTTGTGGTTGAGAGGTTGCGGAAATAAATTTGAGAAAGGATACATCTCCAAATAAGTTTTCAAGGGGAAAAAACAGAAGAGAATAATTTTTTAGATAAATTTCTCTACAAGATTTTTTTTAATAGATATGATAGAATTTCAACTTATCACGTCCACTTCATGATAATTGATTTATTCCTCAAATTAAGATACCAATAGATTTTTAGTGTAAGCGAGATTTGAATTTCAAATCTTTTATTTGAAAACAAGAAAATTTTCCAGTTGAGTAATTAACTAAACCCAACAAGATTTTAGTTAGGCTTAAATACACAAAACATAATCCAAAAAACCCCTTAATAGGACACCTTATCCGACAAAGCGTGAAACCTTGCTCTTTGGGAGGTGTTATATATGTATAACTTGCTTGCAACATCCTTTTACATAGGATAAATTTCCACTTATTTGGTCACCATGTGAGAGGATTTTTTTTTTTTTTTTAAAGACACCATGTGAGATGATGTTGCATACACGTTACACAAACTTTTGGCGCATTGAATTCACGGGTAGATTTTAATGGAAACACCATTTACGTGAGTAGTGCTAGAGGCTCCAAAAACATAAAGTTATTTTTTTCGCGCCATCTCATAATCATTCACCTCAGCTAGGTCCCACCACATTACAAAAGCAAATAAGCAATAAGGTTTTGTTGTATATTCTTTGCATCTAAAAATTTTCCCTTCACATTAATCAATTTAGCAGAAGTTGAAGCATAGGAAACGATGAGATTAAGATATAATTTTTATAAGAATTATATACAAAACATTATTTTTATAGTATGCAATAGAATCTTATTATATCTTATTTATAAAGATAAAAGAATAGTCTTAGTATATACAAATAAAATCCTAATTGCACTTGTTGATTACATGTTACAAATAGAGAAAAAGATGAAGAAGACAGATGACGACAACAACAGTTACAAGTTGCCTTGCATACGCACCACCAATCACTATTATCGAAAACACACACAGGTTACAAATGTAATAAACAGATTAAACTATGCTACTTTGAATTAATGTTTAACTACATAGAAGTAAAAACCATCCCATGAGAAACTACTTTGCATAAAAGTTTGCTTTAGTGTAATTTTAATGTTGGCGTGTGAGTATATTCTCTTATCTCATCTCATTTCTCCTATATATGTGTGTGTGTGTGTTTATCAAATAAAAAAAAATAGTGTTATCGAGTCATTCTACAGTGGTAAAGTGTGATATTGAGTATCACTTGTTTCGCAACACTAACTACCGTATGCAGTTTTGGTATTAACGTGTGGGTATATTCCCTTATCTCATCCTCATTTTCTCATATATATATATATATATATATGTGTGTGTGTGTGCGCGCGCGCGCTGTTTATCAAAAAAAAAAAAAAAAAACTTAATTGATTGCATTAACTTTACCAGATGTGGTGGGGCAGGGCTCACGAAAAAAGTGAGAACAAAGATGAAAATTGAGTTATATGAGATAAACCAAAGATAGCATAA
Organism: Castanopsis chinensis; assembly: GCA_032878915.1. Lineage (NCBI taxonomy): Eukaryota > Viridiplantae > Streptophyta > Magnoliopsida > Fagales > Fagaceae > Castanopsis > Castanopsis chinensis. Next base: position 3,322,447 of record JAVQMG010000115.1, on the reverse strand, counting down.
ATTTATCTGATTTTTGGTTTTTTGAACAATTTGATTTTAAAAACCTAGCTTTCAACTTCCAAACGAATTCTATGCCAATGTCACAATGGATCCCTTTGATCTTAGTTCCATACCAAACCTTGATGTTCACAAATCTTAAGAGAAGTCTTTCACTTTGTTCTCAACAATATGTTGTGCATGTGATCTCATTCATTTAGTGGTCCAGGAATAATTAAATTCGTGTTTGAAATGTTATCTGACCGGCGACCCTGCCTGCCATTCTTGATTCTTCTACTTGTACATTCCATCTGTGAAACCTGAAGTGATTTTATTTTAATTTAACAAATTCCTGGTCCTAAATATAACCTTAAAAACCACGTGTCAGGAATGCAACGTTATAACTGAAATGACCCCAAATTAAGTAGAGAGCCATCGAAAAGAATAAAAGCCTGCATGTGTATATTCTTTGTCTCTAGTCCTAAGCTAGACGTTTATCAAAGACAAAACTTTGAAATTGCTTAATATTTTGCCATATTGTCTACGAAAAGGAATCTTACTAATGGCCGCTGCCGTACGTATGATGATTGATAAAGGAAAAAAATTAATTTAATCATAGAAGTTGCGACTTTGCGACCCATTGATTGGCATATATAGTTCTTTTTGCATTTTCCCTTATCATTCTACAGTCTGAAATAACTTAATGAAAATTTAGCCATAATTTCACAAACCTAGAGTGGAATTCATATAAATTGACAAACTCGGAATTATATATTATTAGTACGTAGGAATAGGATGTATATATCTTGATTCTCACGAGTGGTGCAAGGCCAAAAAGATGATGACCCACATAGAGACTTGTGTCCAATGACAGCCAAAAATACCACAATACAAGCCTAGCCATATAAGATACCCTATATCCCTAAAAGCGAGGGAAGCAAAAAAAATGACCGTTAGAGAGACCGAAATACACATTGTGCTAAAAATAAAGTAAGATACTCAGATTATAATTGTGTCTCTCTCTCTCTCTTTATATTTGTTTGATATATATACCTTGAACTCGATCTCCAAGCAAACCAAACCCTCTCTATCCAACGTCAAAAAAATTCTTTCTATCAACTCACTCTCTATCATTCTATTCTCAATCTGATTTCTGAGTATTACTCTCTATTCTGTTAGCATTTAATGCTGTTCTAATGGCTGCTCTTAATTCTTTCCTCATCTCATTCTTCTTCTTCATTTTCAGTCTCTTATTTCATGCGTCTTTACCTGTTACAAGCTTTCACTACTCATACCGTAGCCTCCTCAGTTCTATGAATGGCACAGCTTCTACACACTCAACCAAGCACCACCACAAGTGGGTCGGACCCATCGGCCACCGTGTCATCACGGTTAACGTTGATGGGTCTGGAGATTTCCAGGCGGTCCAAGCAGCCGTTGATTCTGTCCCAACTAATAATACGGAGACCGTTGTCATTCAGATTAGTGCCGGAAATTACATGTAATCATATTTTGCATTGGTCCCACTCTTTTTGCGCTATTATCGCTTGGTTTGTCCAGTTTTGTTTTGTTTTATTTTTTCTTTTTTAAGGAGTTTAAGGAAAAAAAGAAGTGAAGGAGAGGATTTTAATCAATCATCTCTGTTCAATTTTCCCGAGGCAAAGTCCTAATGGACTGTCCGATTCTTTAGGGTTTAAGCCTTTTTTTTTTTTTTTTTTAAATTTTAACACAAAATAATACTAGTTAAGCATTTTATAATTAGAATAATGGTAAGGACATAACATTTTTTACAACTAAGCATATGTTGTGATTAAAATAACACCACTTCACTTAGTCTATCGACAACATTTTTATTTGACACTAATCTAAATATTAGTTGTCAAAAAAATGTTGAAGAATTATATTGTTAAACATTACTATTAGAGTAATGTTAATGAACATGATATTATCGGTACACTACTTTAATTTGATATAATTTGTTGCTTTGATTGGTATACTACTAACATCACTTTCATCATGCACCAATAACTAAACATTGTGAAAAATTGGTGAGAAAGGTTATTGTTAGAATCAAGGGATTATGTTATAGAACAGTGAGAAGATGCTTTCAAAATGGTAATCAAATGGGGGAGTAGATTATTATTCGATTGCTAATGATATGGTTTGGTGGGGGTGCAGAGAGAAGGTAATGGTGCCCGTGACTAAGCCGTACATAACATTTGAAGGAGCGGGGAGGGACGTGACAGTGATTGAATGGCACGACCGAGCCAGTGACCGTGGCCCCAATGGCCAACAGCTGCGTACTTACAGAACAGCTTCTGTCACAGTTTTTGCCAATTATTTTTCTGCAAGAAACATTAGCTTCAAGGTATAGTACTGTTCAAGATTTGTCATATCCTTTCTCTCTTTCAAATTTTCTTGAGAGTAAATATACCATACTGCCACTACTGGATTTTGTGAAATCTAAAATGCATATACATACAACTTTAGCTGACGCATATGTTTTGTCCTTAATTGTAGAGAAAGAGTGCATATATTGCTGCTTGTTTTTCTTTAATTTTCTATTAAGGCCTTTGAGGATGCATATATAGTTATATACAGCTATTTTGTGTCCCTTAATAATATGATTACACTTTTTTTTTTTTTTTTTTTGTGAAAGAAATGGTTATACATGTAAAATGTGATAATTGGTGTGTGTGTGTGTGTGCGTGTACGTAAATTAAATGGTTGTGGTTATTGATTCAGAATACAGCGCCAGCACCAATGCCGGGCAAGGAGGGAGGGCAAGCGGTGGCGTTTCGGATAGCGGGGGATAAGGCCTACTTCTCCGGCTGTGGATTCTATGGTGCACAAGACACTCTTTGTGACGACGCTGGCCGGCATTACTTCAAGGAGTGTCGCATTGAGGGCTCCATAGACTTCATTTTTGGAAATGGACGCTCCATGTACAAGGTAACCATGCCTTAATCGCCAAACTTAGAATAGGATTATCCATACAAGCTTAAGCTACTAGACTAATAGTACATACGCCTGTTTGCTGAAAAAGAAAATTTTATATATAACATAAAGCTGATTATTATGATTATTCTATAATGGAGATGGGCATTATAGTCAGCCGAGCATAGCAAAAGGTGAAAAGGCTGTCAGCTCTTTTTCTACTCCAGTGGTGCGGCTGGTGCCTCAAAGGAAGAAAACTTTTTTCTGACCAAAAGTTCAATTTTTTTCCTCTTTTTTTCCCGCTACTGAGGCATGCGTTAGCTAAGCTTTAAAATAGAAAGTATGCATGAAGTATGCGTTATGGCATCTAGATTTAATTAATGCCTTTTATAATTAAAAAGTGAATATATTATGGGGCCCATGGGATTGGATAATTTGGATTCATTACTTAAATAATTCATACCTGCATGAATTTTGACCATAGTCTATCAAATTAGAGGTATATGCAACTATTCATGAAGTGAGTCATAAGAAGCAGTACGGAGTTTGGTAGTTCTCCACCAAAAAAAAAAAGAAAAAAAAAAGGCAAAAATGCAAAACTGACCCTCTAACTTTCAACGTTTTTCATTTCAGTCCTATAACTTTAAGTTTTGTCATTTCAGTCCTCTAACTTTCAAATTTTATCAATTTAGACTTCTGTTAGAATTCAGTTAAGATTACCGTTAAATCCACTGAGAAATGACCATTTTACCCTTCTTTAAAAAAAAAAAAACTTCAGAATTAAAAGAAAAATTTGTAAAAAGAAAAAAAAAAAATATAAGGGAACAACGACCGGTGGTGTCTCCCATCAGACACAGTAAGAATAATTAAAAGAAAAAATGACTTGGAGGATCAAACAACCTTGTTCACGGACTGTTCTTCTTCTTCAGTCTTCAAATCTAAAACACACACTCACACTCCCTCTCTCTCTCTCTCTCTCTCTCAAACCCGACAAAAAAAATGGCACCCATAGATGATAGACCCACACTTTTTCACGGACTTGACCCACCCAGTAACGACCCACATCTCTCTCTCTCTACCTCGACTTCCCATCCTCCACCATCCACGCCATCGCTCTCCTCTCTCTCTCTAACCCCCACACCGGTCCACTCTCTCTCGACTCGCGCTCCCTCACCATCCACTCCGTCCTCGACCCACAGTCCCAAGCTCCTTTCCCTTCTCCATCGCCGATCTCCTCTCCCTTCAATATTTTTTCTCTTTTCCTCCACCTCGCCGGCCTGCCCAGCCATCGATCGAAGGCCTTAAAACGCTCTCGCCGGAGTACTCTGTGTTGAGTTCGTCTCCGACTGTGACTTCGATCCGCCCCTCTCTCTCTGCTATCTTATTTTCTCTGCTGTGGGTGTGGTGGGTTTCTGTTTATGTTGCTAGGTGTGGTGGGTCTGTTGTTGGCTGATTTGGTGTGGCTGGGTTTGTATTTGTGTTCGTGCTGTGGCTGATTTGGGGTAGAGTTGCTGGCCTTGACGGTGGAGAAGAAGCCTCTAATTCTGAATTTGGTTGGTGATTTGGTTGTTCTTTTTTTAATTTTGAATTGTTAAAAAAAGAAAAAAGAAAAAGAAGGGTGAAATGGTCATTTTTTAGTGTGTTTACCAGTAATCTTAACTGAGATCTAACAAAAGTCTGAATTGACAAAAATTAAAAGTTAGAGGACTGAAATGACAAAACTTAAAGTTATAGGACTAAAATGAAAAACGCTGAAAGTTAGAGGGTTAGTTTTATATTTTTGCAAAAAAAAAACAAGAAAGTGAAGGACAATGCTCGAATATGATTCCATCACAGGCAATTAATGCGTGAAGCACGTTTTTCATTACATGCTGGTGATGGCTTCAGCTGAATCCAAATTTTAAAGTAGCACTGACAATACAAGTCTTATGACTAATGACTATACACTGCAGCTTTGATTGTTTTACATATCATGCGTAAAATGTGGATACTTAGTCTGAAGATATAGACATTATATTGAAACATTTCACATCATAGAGTGGGAAACAATAATTAGACTATACAGTGTATGGCCAAATAGTGTTCTTTGCTATGTTATTAGAAAACTAACAACTTTATTACTATTGGTATTCTTTAGTTGACTCATTGAGTTTTTCTTTTTGGGGGCTAAATTAAAGGATTGGAGAAAAATACTTAAGAAGTAAATTAAAATAATGTCAAAATTAAAGGTGTAATTTATAATATGTATTTTTTTCTTCCACTATAAATAACGAATGATTGGCACAGGACTGTGAGCTACATTCAATAGCCACAAGATTCGGATCCATAGCGGCACAGTTCAGAGACAAGGAGGATGAGAAGACGGGTTTCGCATTTGTTCGGTGCAGGGTCACGGGTACAGGACCACTTTACGTGGGCCGAGCCATGGGCCAGTATGCCAGAATTGTCTACTCCTACACGTACTTCGACGATATCGTTGCACATGGTGGCTGGGATGACTGGGACCACACCAACAACATAAACAACAACAACAGGTCATGATTATTCATGAGGCCCCACACCATAATCTTTGTTTCTCCATCCTCACTGTCATTTCTTAATTCTCAATTATTCCCATTGATTATGGTCGGTATGATTTTAATAGATTTAGGGAGCCCCACTGCCCGGCGATGCCTTTTGACAAGTTCATCACTAGGGCCCCCCATTTTGATTCTTGGGCTTTGTGGGTTCGGTCCACAGTGTTTAAAAATCCAGCAAGTCACTACGGGGTTTGAAGTTTGATCCTCATGATTTTTGAGGACCAAAAAGGCTAAATTTAAGGGGGGTTGGGGGAACAAAAAGAGATGTGTCCTTTTGTATTCACAAGTGCGTGCTTATAAAGCCCATCATGGCACTAAAATTAGTCAACAAATTATGTCGTTGAAACACTTGAAAGCTCCAAAAAAAAAGTCAATAGTTGTAGCCTTGTAGGATGATATTTTTCTTCACAAAACATATTATTAGTGCCTTTACTAGGCTAGAGTTTGTATAATTATAAATATTAATTCCCCTCTTATCTTTTTCCTAGGTCTTACAGTAATAACGTTCTATTAGGACCCATTAATCTATGGGACTGATCAAGTCAGTCCCTACTCCATTGTGGTGTTGCATTAACCTTGCATTAGGCCAATATAGTTGGTTTTTTTTTTTTTTTTTTTTTAAATTTACATAGTTTTTGGAGGGGTGTTATTAACAGTGGATTTGCTATGTTGCAGGACTGTGTTTATGGGAGTGTACAAATGTTGGGGCCCGGGAGCTGAGACCTTGAAAGGAGTATCATGGGTCCCTGAGTTAGATTTCAAGTTGGCCCATCCATTCCTCGTCAAGAGTTTCGTCAACGGGAGGCATTGGATCGCACCGTCAGATAGTTAGCACTTTAGCACAGTTGAAGCGCGCAAATAATTACTTTAAAAACCAATATTCATTAATTCTTTCTCTAATTTTTGTCCCTAGGAAATTCATTCATTCATTCTATGTATAATGTTTGCATAATTGTAATAAAACCAATGTTCATTACTTCATTCTAAAGTGTATTATTTGCTCAAAATTTGCTGTGTAATTCCACTCAGTGGTCAAATCCTTGATTTTCTTTAGACCAGCACCTCTTTTCTTTTAATTTGAGTGAAGTTGAGAGAAATATATACTTTACAGTCACTCTTAATAATATCTTCCCTCTTCATAGGCATTCCACCAATGTTTAAATTCTCTTCTTTCTTTCTCTCTTTCTTTCTTTCTTTAAGTTCAATGTTTTGAAATCAGACATGCATAATAGGGGGAATGAGAGGAAAGTAAATTATTTATTTTAGTGAAGAGTTAGCAGAGAAATGGAGTTACTCGTGAAGGAGATCGAGAGACTGCAATTTTTTAACGTCTTCAATTTTGCCAATGTCTTGGGTCAACTAGCAGTAACACTTTTTGGGGTTTTCGACCGACACCTAAAGTTTAAATCCCCCTGCCCCCACCATTATATCCAAACTCTGACCACTAGATGTCCATTTATTAGAGTGAATAATTATTAGGTTTACTTTTGAAGAAAAGAAAAATGTAACAAACTCTGACTGCTAGATGTCCATTTATTAGGGTAAGTAATAATTAGTTACTCCAAAGAAGCCAAAAAATTACTGAAAGCACAAAACCAAGATTTTGGCTATAGATACAGTCAGATCATATACAAGTTTTGCAATGAATCAATGCTGAAGCCCTGAAATTGAACACCTCATCATCTAATTCTGGGAGAATAAAGCAATCGTAATCTAAGTGAATCCAATTTATTTCTCACAATGTTTAAAAAATAAATATATCCATAGCTAAACTAAACAGCAAGAGGGACATGCTACAAGATGGAAGACATGACCTCACATTATGGAACAATTTGGCTGAGACTCCAGCATCTCTGGAGATCTGCAAAAGAAGAAGCTGGTTTGTCAGTTAATACAACAGCTAGACTAACAATGGGAACTGCTATGATGCAAGCAAGTTACATACCGAGATAATGCACCTAACATGCTAACTCTACCAACTGTTGCAGAACTTTATAGGGAAAAATATTGTCAAGAAGAAGCCATATGATCCGACGGATATATACATCAACACAACTAAAATGCAGGACTTCCCTCAGCTCATGTAAACAGTATTAACCCTTCAAATTTGCACCCAAGTCCCTTCACACCCCCCCCCCCCCCCCACCTGGACCCCCTTCTCCCTTCCTCCCCATATAAAAAGATTGAGAAGACAAACCCATCAAAGAAACTAATTTCAGAAATAATTCACTCTTCATCAGAGTATCTATGACAACTATCAGCTCGTGTAGTACAGAACAAACTAATTCATTAAATTTAATATTGTACAAGATATCTATCGGAAACTTCTTTCCTAATGTCATTCTATTCTAATATTTTGCATTTGATGAAAAATTAACACTCAAGGAAGTTTTCCAAAACTAATAATGTAGAACACTTACATCTGTCCAAGACTAGCTAAATCAAAATCAGGAGCAAGCTCTTGGACGATATCATTTGGTGGTTGGCCACATTCCTGCATTTTCTGCATGAGCTCAACAATCTTGTTGAAGTTAGTAGGATCATTTTCATAAACTTCATTAAGATCTTTTATGAGTTCATATTGGTGGAAGAAACGATTATAATCTTCTGTGCTCAAGCTTGCTTTATGATCTTCTAACCACTTTGGATATCGTTCTCCTATCTCCTTCATTGGATCGTGAAGAATCTCCTTAGACAAAAGCTGCTGCATCATGGTCTCCACAATAGATTCCATGTCCTGGAGAGACACAAAACAAGTGTGCTTAATGCTCAATTCTCAATATATTTTAAACTTACATAATTACCAATATTTGGAAATATTTGAAAACTAATATGATAGAAAACAAATTATTAATATGGTCTCCACATTATTATTATGGAGTCATAATTTCAGGTTCTACAATACCACAAAATGCAATGGCATGTAATGAGAAGCAATGTCCTGACTAGCAGAATATATTTTCTGGTCTCAATCCATTTTGGTTCACATTACAATATCTTCTGGCAGAAACTTTGCATCTGAACCACTAAACTTTCTTTTTGTCTAGTAAGCACAGGAACAGATATGAAATGGTAACACAACAATTTTTGAAAAATTAGCCCTTACTAGCCCTTACCTAGGAAGCACAGGTATGGGTACAAGTACAAGTATGACACCAAATGAAGTATCTGTGCTTCCTAGAAGTTATTGTTCTCCAACTTCAGGTGCATTTCAAATAGGCTTGCTTACCAACCCAGCCAATTCAATTTTTCAAACAATTCAAGGAACATAATGTTGTGTGTCACCCAAAATTCAGAAACGTTGTCAAATTTCCTCAAACCCAGTTTCTATGGTTAAATTTATCTCCGATTCAGTTCAAATCAATATCAAAGTCTAACTCTCTAAGACGTCTCTGACCATTTAACAAAGTACAAGTGTGTGTATGTGTTTAAAAATTAAGGAGCTGTCAGATGGTATTCCCAGTCCAAGAAATACATGAAAATCTAAACTTTAGCCAATTATTTTCATGATTTTTTTTCTTTTTTAGAGTAATATAATTTTGTTGGGGTAAAGACAATCATAATTTTTATTTCTTTTCTATTTTTGATTTATTAGATTTATGCAATTTTTGTAACCAATTGTTTCGCCCCAGTATATTTCCTGTATACTTGGGTGACTTTTTTTTCCCTGATATATTTATCTTCTATTACTTATCCAATATATATATATATAGAAATAAAATTTACGATTGTATTTACCCCAAAAAAATTATATTGCTCTAAATAAGAAAAAAACATAAGTTTCTTCTTCAAAGTTATGAAATATCTGCAAGGCTAAGGATCCTAAATGTCCTGTGAAACAAACAAGAAGATGAACTGGGTGTTTTATGAAAAATTGAAAGATGAGGATGACGAATGCTGAATAAGATGTAAATATACGGATTATTTAAAGATCTTGAAATTCATGAGGATTAAATGACTTTAATGCCCTTAGGGTCTCTCAAGAGTTTTCCAGCGTAAAAGAGTGTAAAGAACCTTAAAGTACCAGTGCAATCCAGTATTCCATCAAAACTAGATATTAAAACTCATCTCATGAAAAGGTTATCCAAACTTGGGTTTGTTTCAAATAAAGATTGAGTTTAGCTTTATCTTTGAAATAATAATCAAGGCATTTGAATATGGTTCTCACAAAAATAATATCAAAGGTCAAAACTAGTAAGAAAACAATAGCCGACCCAAAATTTTTGTGTCAGCTATGGATACTCCACTGACTAATCAGGTTTGGCCACATGTATTCTTTTTTTCTTTTTTTTTTATAAGTAACGAAAATTTTATTAAGCAAAGAAAAACAACCAACCCGAGTACATTAAGAATGTACTAAAGGGGCACAAATAAAGGACCAAGGTTACAACAATCAAATAAAGCAGGAAGGGAAGAACAAGAAATATGACAAAAGACCACACTCCAATCGAGGAGAGAGTGTAAAAAAAAAGACTTAATCTCTAACATAGAGCATTCACATCCCTCAAAGCTTCTAACATCTCTTTCATGCCACATGTATTCTTTCCACCATTCTATCCTATCCAAAATCATACTCTTTTTTTTTTTTTGATAAGTAAGAATCATATATATACGAAAGGCTACTCTATGCACAAAGAACATAGAGCAAACCAAGAAAAAACAAGAGGAGGAAAACAGATATCCAAAATCATACTCTTTGGCTCCTCCTTTTTTTTTTTTTTGATAAATACTCTTTTGCTCCTCCTTTTTTTTTTTGATAAATACTCTTTGGCTCCTCCTGAATTGACATGCACTTCTTTACAACTTCTACTAATCTTGTATTAGGCATTTCTCTACATTTTTCTGTTCCCTAGACTTGAATCAACTCACACTTCCTTGTAGGTGAATTAATCACTCTCCTCTTCATATTTTCATCAATTGAGATCACCCCTATCTTTAAGAAAATATCTTCATTTCAAATCCAATCTTGCCTTGTATTTCCACTTTTTTTATAAATAACAAATTTTATTGATGAAGAAAAGACCCAAATACACGGGGAGTATACAATAGGTCCAGAAAAGTCAACCTCTCAAAGTACAAAAATCAATCACGCACAAGGATAAAGAACCTAAAGCTAACATCCAATAAACTAAAAAAAAAAAAAACACTTAAGATCAAGCATAGTCCGTTCACAGTCCTTTTGTTTTTTTATCGGTAAATAAAAAAAAAGAGCAAATTCCTTGGTACACCAAAAGTGTACAAGGAACACAAAGGACTATCCACAATTACAAAAATCTACAAAATCTAAAATAGAGGGAGTGTCAAGACCACTCAAACCAATCCTCCATTCCAATGAAGACAAGAGGAACATGTGCTTCAAAACATTCCTCCCCTTCAAAGATTTTGTTGTTCCGTTCTCGCCATATGTTCCACATAAAAAAATTGCAGAATAACACCTCAAACAGATGCCATCCTATGTCACCCAACACCTCTATGCCAACAAGCAAGCAACTCAACCACTTGTTTCAGCATAACCAAGGAGATACCAAACAAGCTAATCACAAAGGACCATAAATCCAAGGCAAAAGGACAATGAATAAGCAGGTGATCTGCCGATTCCCAATCATTTTTACACATACAACACCTATTAACAACACAAATATTTCTCTTCCTCAAATTATCCAAAGTCAAAATCCTCCCATTCACCACTGTCCAAGTGAAAAAAGCTAGCTTAGGAGCTTTCACAGTTCTCAAAAATTCTACCCTTATGCTCCCATCAAATGCACCACATTAAAAAATGATGAACGGTTTCCATATAACCATATTTCAATTACATCCAAACAAACCCACAATTCTCTTTGGCATAACCCATTGAACTCAAAATAATCCGAACACCACAGTCCACAACTCCGTAGCTATAGGACAGTGAGAGTATGTCAAAAGTTTTGGGTGACAGTGACACACACACCACTATGACATCAGTACCAAAGAGATCCTCATACAACATGAAAACATGATGATAAAAGTTTTGCAAAACACTGAAAAATTTTGAACTCACTTGGACATATCTCAATCAATCCTACCACAGGATAAAGCTATTAAAGAAATCCCAACCTCTCCTACAGCTCACCTATGTCTTCAAATACTCATCATACAACATACAAGGCAAACCACTTTTTTTTTTTCTTCTTATATTTTAAAAAATAGTAGACCACACACCAAGGGAAACAATTTACTTTGAGCAGTCTTCCACCAATGATTTGCCGTTTGAGCAAATTTATACGTTAGCACATTATAAGAATACTGCACAATAGTCCTGCAATATTCCCTATAACTTTTTTTATGATAGAAAGGAGTCCCTATTCAGAATAAGATTCTAAAGTAAAAAATTTATCTTCCCATACGGTATGCAATGATTATATACCACCACAAAACACATTGAGAGTTGACAACAAGCTTTTCGCACAATCATAATTGAACTCCCTGAACCAAACTTACAGTTTTCTTATAAACATGCTATACTAACCGATACAAACCCATGGATAGAACTCACTCTTGAAAACCGGCTTGCAAGGAGAGAGTGCCTAAGAGCTTATATGCACATGGTTAAACTTGTATTCCAAATGGGACACTTGAATCATAACACTAACATGCCGAACTCTTAACAAAATATCAAAACCCCTTTACAAAAAACCAGAACACAGAACCATAACCAAACTCTACAATGGCAATTCACAATATAGAACCTAGTCAAACCAGGAAAACCAATCACAAAATCAAAACTTTGAACCAAAACCGTTAAACCCTATTTCTAAAAACCAAAGGAACAAAATTCAAACGCTGATATTTTACAAAGAAAACTGTCCACATGGTCATATGATAAATGATTAAACATCTTCCATATTGGAAAATCCCATTACTCCCAATCACATCACAGTATCAGCAAACTAAAACAGTTTCATATCCCAATAAATATTTACAATCCAATCATTCCCCAAACAAGGAATTGAATATCAATCAAACAGTCAACCACAAAGCTTGAAAATTTGAGCAAAAACCAGAAAATTCAATTTAGAAAAAAAGATTGAAACCTATCAAAAAAAAATAGAGAAAAAAGATTGAAGCACAAAATACCTGAGAGCCAGCAAGCTCCTCAAACTGCTTGACCCAATCCTCCATCATAGGATCTCCTCCAGCGGGTTTTGCACCCGGCACCGACTCAAGCCCCTTGACAGCCTCCCTAGTCTGCTCTCTGAGCTGGTCAAGCGCCTCAGAAACATGGGACTCCTTGGAAACCTTTTGCTTACCCTTTTTCTTGCTTCTCAAGTCGGGCAAGCCCATGCCAAGTCCTTGAATCCCAGATGGCAAAGCGGGTAGCTCTTCCTGCTTGGTCTCTGTGGATTCTTTATCACTGTCATATAAAGCAAATGAAAAATTCAGAAATGGGTATCAAAGAACAGAGCTTTGGAGCGAAATTTTGGAAGCAAAGTAGAAACCTTTGAAGAGAAGGTTTGAGGTTAAGGTTTTGGAAGTCATCCAAAGCACCTGCAATGATACAACAAAGTCATTCAATTCGCAATTCTCAGAGAGATAGAAAGAAAGAGAGTTGTGGGCATACTATCGAGCAGTTGGTCTAAATCATCGGAGTGGTCTGCCATGGATATCCACAAAAACTGTGAAATTCTCTCTCTCTCTCTCTCTCTCCCTTCACTTGGAAGACAACGTTACGTCTATCTGTCTGTCTTGACTCTCCTCGAATGAGATGGGGATTCTAAACTTGCAACCGCCCCATAAGGCTGTTTTTACCAACACTATTACAATATGCGTACGCCAATGCGGATCACTCCAAGTCCACGTTAAATGAGGTTTAGAAAAGGGGAGGAGAATCTGGTTTTATTTTTTTTTAATATATGAATATTATTTTTTATGGTTTGGTGAGAATGAAAAATGAGAGGAAATTGAATAGAGTGGATAGAGTGTTTTACCGAACCATCAATGTTTTTCTTCCAAATTCGGAAATAAAGAAAAAACAAAAATGACATTGTGTTTCATCAAAAAAAAAAAAAAATTTGACATTGTGAAAAAAGGTACAGAATTATTAAATTACTTCTTTATTTTTTCTTCATTCTACTTTTTATATTTTGAAAATTTTAATTATTGGATAAAACATTTTTGTTACTTACTATGCATGCCAAATTTGTGATAATTTGATGTTATTTACCATATGGCTCATAAATTCATATTTTTTGTATAATTTTTTAAGGTGAATAACTTAAAATTTAAATATTTTATAATGAGACATTTATTGAAACATCATGAAATTGTGTAATATTGTATGAAGTTAATTAGAATTAAGTCTTTATAAAAAGTTAGGAATGAAAATCCATATTTCTTTTTTTGATGGAAATGAAAATCTATATTATTGGGGATAGAAGATGTTGAAATGAAATAATTATTCTCATCCTGATAGTAAATCTCGCAATTTGGGAATGAGAGATTTTAAACCTTAAATATTTCCAATGGAATATTCAATATACCAATTGAGTTACAAGGATTGGTGCACTTAAGCCTTCTTAAAACAAATTGATTTAAATGCCTAGTTATTTACTTATTTTGACCAATACAAAGTTATATAATGTAATCGCGAAGTAATACATTGATATTAGAATATTTCACTTTTATATCAGCAAAATTAGAATAGTGCTAATTCACCAGCTAATACAGCATTTGCAATAATATATTTGTTACCTGATGTGGCAATTAGTAAATAAAACAGAAGGCAGAATATGAACCACCAGCACAGAGCTTATGCACTAACTAATGTTTGACTAATGTAATAGGTCAAACTGTCAACATATTGGTGAACTTCAGCCTCGCAAAATAATCAAAGAGACTTCCACCAAAACCATGAAAGGGAAAACTCAAAAATTAAGTTCCCATTTTTAAGCAGATAAGACAAGAAAAGAAGCATGAAGTGCTTCACAGCCTAACGATAACATCACCGTAAGTCAGGAATGACATGGCCACCTTCTGCAATAGTATAAATCAGCAAAGGTTTATACAAGTTCGTTTACAGTCTCAAACACCATTTACAGGGTTTTCCTCCACAGCCAAAGTTTGTCTTGTTTCTGGTTCTACAATGGCTTCTTGCTGCTGGGAATTGGGCATCACCGTAACAGCATTATGGCTACCAGATTCAAGAAAGGCTTCTGAAACTTGGTGATTGGGATATTGTTGAAATTGGGGATTTGTACCTATAGCTGTGGATGCTGCTTGTTGAGCTTGGGGAGTCACATATGGCCCTGATGAAGGAAGTGAACCCGGGGGGGCATAATAAGGTTGTTGATGGCCTTGAGGAAAAAGAGTCTGTGCAATTGGGTTAGGGGGGTAAAGAGCCTGAAGCCCCATTGGCCCATACATGGCTTGATGACCTTCAAATCGTTTAAGCTTAGCAAGGTGCTTTTTGCCAGAAAGATGGCAGTCAAAAACCTCCTGCGTGTCACACTTGACATTGCACAAGTCACAGATTAGAGGAATTACCACTTTTGGTTTAGGAGGTTCAGCATGCTGCCTTGGAGATTCAAAAGTTCTCATGCGCTTTCCTCCCCTACCACCCCTCATCTTACGCTTCATGCCATGCCTCCTATTGTCAAACCGATCCATCATAGGATTCCTTCCTTGCAAATCAGATGTCTCCTGCACAGGAACTTCAGGCTGTTCAACAGTATTATTTTGCTGTTCAGCCTCCTCTTTATTTTCATTAGTAACAGCTATAGCAGGTAAATTTTCAATTTGTATGTCCACTTCACCATTCTGTGCACGCCCAAGCTTCTGAGACACTTTTTGCTCAGACACAGCTGTGGGATTCTGCTTGTTCAGCGTATCAGCCCCCAGTTTGACAGTATTTTTCAACTCTTCGAGCTTCTGCAAGTTCTTTTTATGCTTCTTCCCATTCTTGTGCTGCTCAAGGGTCTCCACACTAGTGCAGTCCACCCTACAAAGTTCACACCAAGCAGCCTGTGGGGGTCGCCGATTATGCTCTATCTTCCCCTGTGATTGTGCAGATGATGATAGCTCAGGTGGCACTGCAACTTGAGCTACTCCTTCAGGTGCGTCAGCAGAGGGTTCTGCCCCATCATCTGTTGACTCGGCATCCTCAGTAGCAGAAGGTTCTGGATGTGAAGACGTTGAAGAAGCACCATGAGAAGGTAAGTGTCGAGGACCACCCCTACCACGACCACGTCCTCTTCCACGGAAAGGTGGACCAGAGCCACTTGACCTGGGATGGTGTTGGCCAAAATTTCCACGGCCACCTCCTCTATATGGCCTGCCACTTTTTCTACCACCACCCCTGTATGGAGACCAGCCAGCCTACAAGATAGAACTCAACGAGTATTTCAAAAATATAAAAACCAAGGCAAGATGCGTTTGACCATATTAAAAGGACAGCAGAACACTATTTGAAATAGAAAGAAATTTATCTAGTACACAAGATATCAAAACAAACTAAATAAACCAAGAGCCAAGTAAAACCAATCCTCTTAGTATTTTACTGAAAATAAGGCGTTAAATTTTGCTCTGAAATTTAGTCAGCATACTTTGATAGCCCAAAAAATTGATTTTAACAAGTAGAATAGTGATACAGAAAAGAAATAAACAGTACATATAATGAGACAGCAAATATCAGACGGACGGCTAGCATAAAACCTTTAATATTGGATGATGGGTTATTTAATTGTAAGATTTTATAACTTCTTCAAAGAGTCAAATCAACAGTTTACTGTTTAAGAGGCAGGAAAGTTTATTTAAAGCAGCAAGTTTCTCCAAATCCACACAGCAACCATGGAAATTGTACGATCAAAATTTAACTTGTCTGTATTAAGCCAGACCAACATGTCATCAGAATACCTGAGTCAATGAGGTGATTGGTATCACATAATCCATATGAATTTCATAACTTTTTAAGGATTCGACTTAGTCAATTGTTTATAACCATGCTAGTTGATCCAATGCAACAAGCCTTAAGAAACCCAAATCCTGCCCTGTGGAAACTTGCAGATAAAAAGGTAAATTTCTGACAGAATCCTTGCTGCATCTACAAACCAATTATCAATAAAAAGAAGTGTCCTATGTATCGTAGTGTAAAACTGGCAATTACTGTCGAATTTGTAGGTTAAAATAACTAAGGCTTGTGCATTCAATACAGGGGTAGCTAAGTAGCTTCAACAAAGGGACTTTTAAAAAAAAAATTATTAATGCTCCAATAAAGTTATAATAAGATAATCCAGATCACCAAAAATTACTCCAACCACAATCTGGGTTGTTCTATCTGGCAGCTGTCTGAATTTGAAACTATTATGACCAGAGCACCTCAAAGTTATATTATGATCTGGGAAATTGAAAATTGGAAATGAGGAGAAGATGATGACTAATAAAGAGAACAAATAAAAAGTTTGCATAAGCAAATACCTTAAGTAAGTAAATAATCTAAAGCATCAGATAGGACATGCGTATCCTTGATCACCAAAACCAAACACGTTGAGTTGTGCTTCCAAAAGGTTTTGGTGAAAATATTGAAAGCACATCCCAATGTGTTCCCAGGTACTACCCAAAAAGTTTGATTATATGACATATTCAGAAACTTCGTTTTCCCTAAGTATTGGCAGCCATTCTAGGGCTGAAAACATATCTTGATGTGTAAGCACTAAGGGAAGGCCATCAAACTTGGCAGCACAAAAGGTTCGACATCCTTCCCTTAATACTCTTAAAATCCATGGCACCATGACTGCTAATTTCTTTTTTCTTTTATCCATAAACCAAAAAAGAGAGAGAGACAGACGGAAGTATAGAAGAACCAACCCTTTTTCTCAACTTCCTCAATGTATCCATCTTGCTCCAAAAGATTGGGCAGCATGTTGGTAAAGGATCTTGCACTCCTCAAAAAAACAGAACCCTGAACAATCACCTTAAGTCCAAAGAGATCAAAACACCTTGCTCTAATCAAGATTTTAAAATTGTCTACGAGAAATCATAAGAATTTTTAATTTTATTTTTTATATAAGTAAAGAAATCACAAGAGAGATTAAGAGCAATTTGAAGTTTGCTCAAAGGCAAGGACCATGTTTGGCTACTACCGTGGATGAAGCAACAGGATTTCCAGACATTTATGTCAACCGTGGGGCGCACATGATGAAGATGCCACACATCTCAAGAAGAAACGAACTATTACAGTGTCTCCTCTACACATGGATGGATGAGCTGCATCCGACTCAAATGATGATAATCAAGTCCAAATGCAGGAATACTAACGTTAGCCCAAAAATAGGGAAACAAATCGTTTTTTTTTTTTAATTTAAATGAACACATCAGAGATTGATAAACACCAAGATCTCAATAAAAAAAATCAAAAGACTCAATGATGTTGATATTCACATCCTGCCAAATTCGCCGGGGGTGTGCTTGGATAAGCTTATTTTCATTGGTTTATTTTGTTTAAAAAATAAGCTGTATAAAATAAAATTGCTTCAAAAATTGTACTTAGCCAAACAGACTGTAGAGACCCCATTTAGCACGGGCCTCTCACACAGACCATTGGCTTCTAAACCAGAAAATCTAGTATTTTTGCCTTTTTAGACATATACACAAGTGCCTCATCTAACATAGACTTATAGGTTTGGTTCAACATGGACGACAACATCTGGAGGCACTAAGAGTGAGGATGTAGACCTATGAGCGGACGGTGAAAATTTTGAATTTTTGCAGAATTCCACAAGCATATGCACTATTTACAACTTAAATCCACACCCCCCCCCCCCCCCAAAAAAAACAAAATTAAAATCTTTCTATACGCACACCTATTTATGGTGCTTGTCATTGAGCCCTGGCTTAGTAGCTTCATCTATTGGTAATACAACAACAACAACCAAGCCTTAGTCCCAAAATTTTTGGGGGGCAACTAGAGGTCATACTCAATGTACAAAAGTCCTACTTTTGTAAAGTTTGGGAGAGATGATTGCCAATGCATCTGGGAGATCCATTAGCATATAGATTGTTAGCAAAGAAAATGGTGAAATAATACCTTTGTAGAGGTCCTGCAACAAAAGACACAATTCACTCATTCCCTTACGTGCTTATGAAAGAAAGAACCACACTAGTAGACACAAATGGGCATGTATGTCATGTCAAAAATTATTTGATTCTCAAATATTTAAAATAGAGAAGCATCCTATAGATCATAACCACTCCATGTTATCATGAAAGCGGACTAATGTAAGCACACCACATAAACAACAAATAAAAAGCATCTACACAAGACAACATGACAACAAGATTTAATGCGATTCAGCTGAGTCCATGCCTATCTCCACCGGTAACACCAACCAAAATCCTATTTTTGCTTATATAGATTACAAACAACCAACAAACTCTCACGAACCACATTCAAACGACACTCACAAGTCACAACCTCACAAACAAAATCTAACCAAGTTTCTAATACACCCAAATCACACCTAACTCACACGGGTAGATATCTCTTTAACCTTAAAATGTAATAGGCATCATTCAGCCTCCTATCCTACAATATACACATCTTTTTTGTCTCAAAAAAACTACCAAAGACACAAGAGAAACACCTTCAACCAAAATGCCCCACTAGTGACGAAGCCACCAAACCCTTTACAAAATCTTTCAATTATTCCTAGCAGCAAAATAAGAAATCTGAAGTGCTACTTTAACGGCTCTATTATCAAATAACATAAAATTTATCACATACGAATCGAAGTCTAAAACTATAATTTGAGAAATGCCCTTCTTTTTTCTTTTTTTCTTTTTTTAATTCCAATGAATAGAATATGAAAACAAACAACATACCGATGGATGCATTGGGCCCTGGCCCAGGCCCATAAAGCCGGCCATGGCTCTCTCGGCGGCGCTCATGTTCCCCGCAAACTCGGTCAACTGCGACAGCGCAGCCACTGCGGCCGCCGCCGCCGCATTCAGTGGGACCGGGTGCGCTCCCGACTCCGCGGATTCGGGCTGGGCAGGTTGCTGATAGGCGGTGGCGTAATTGGATTGGTGATAGGCATATTGTTGTGGTTGTTGGTAGTAAGAAGAGTAATATTGTTGGTTCGATTGGTCATAGGGAGCAGGGTGAGAAGGATCGTAAGTTTGATTTTGCTGCTGCTGCTGTTGTTGTTGTTGTTGGGCTTGGTATTGTTGGTATTGCTGAAGGAGTTGCTGAACATCTGAAAGATAAGAGGAGGGTTCCATTGTGGTTTTGCTAAAGGAAGAAGGAGAGAAGGGGGGGTTGTGAAAAAATTAAGGGGGGGTTTTATTTATATTGAGAGTGAGACACTCATCGGTCACTCAGAGTCTCCTCTCCGCCATCTTGGGAGTGAAATTGTGAATTGACAAATGACAAATGGCAATTAGGCTATCTATCAATCTATGTTGGATGCCTTTGCGGTACTGATAATGATGACGAGACATGAGATTGGCGTTGGCATTTGGCAACGCTTCTTTTGGTTTTCTCACACGAGGCTGGGTGGAGGTGGACCCGGTTGCAATGCACTTCCTTCTCAACCAGATTTATAATGTTGTTTGGCTTGTTTTGAAGTAAAGTATATTTTGAATAAAAAAATTGTCCATTTTTTATTGTTTGTTCCGTGTAAAACGTAGTTAAACTAGTAAAATAATTTAGTTTTGTAGACAGTAAAATTTTATATAAAAAGTTGTAAAACACTTTACCTGCAAAAACTTGGTAAAATATTTTACAAAAACACATGGTGGCTCCCCCTCTCTCCTCATCCGGTGGCTAGGTAAACAACTTTTCAGTTTTTATTTTTCTATACACTTTTTCATCCAGACGTATTTCTATAAAAATTTTCAAACAACAATTTTCAGTTTTTAAACACACATACCAAACGGGCCCTAAGTAACTGATTTAGTGGTCAAAGACGTTCTAGTGGCAGTCATTGACAGTCAGTGACCAGTGCCGATACCATTTTAGTTGCCAATTTCGACAGTCCAACCACCAAATTTCTAGCACCAGCAACTTTGGTGGTTTATTTGAAAAGTTTTACATATCACACTAAACACTTAAAAATATTTTATTTTAAAACAAATAAGGCCACACACTCATGCATAAGGATTTACATGTAATGGTAAAGGAATTTCTAATGGTATTATATATTTTTTTGTGAAAAATACGTTTTTATTTTGTTCCCTTGTGTTTACAAATTATATTTTGGTTTTTGAGATTTTCAAATTGTCGTGACCTCACCTAAACAATAATGGAAAAAAAAAATTAAGTAGCATTTAAAAAAAAAAATCCATATAAAAGAATGAATAACAAAATACACTCAATCCCATTTATTTTCTTTCACTTTCTTGCCATGCTTAACTATTTGGCACCTTATGGGGTTTCCAACAAACATCTAGGGTACAAAACTTCAAATCCCCCCACCCCAACGAGATGTTAAAAAAAAAAAACATATCTGAACGAAAAAATATAATACAAATTGATAAGATATTCAAATTACAATTAGCTATTGGTAGGACACAGTTGTGTGTATAATAGTAAGTCTTAATATATTTGTCGTAAACACAATACCAAAAAACAAACAATTGCTATCAAATGAAATTATTTGGGAGGACATAAACCTGAAACTAGAAACCCATTTCTCCCTAACATCGAAACCCCACGTCGTTGTCGATTTCAATATTAAAGCCAAAACCGACAAAGCGTTTCACTCTTGAAAAAATGTCATTGTATCCACCTCATGCGGGAGTTTTGGAACGCGGCCGTGGAGCTTGCAACGTTTCTTGCAAAAAAGCCTCAACTTTCGGTGCTGCTTCTCTAACATTGCTGATACCTCTCTCAAGATTTAAATTTGTTTTGAGATTCATATTTGCTCTGAGCTTTGAGACATGCCTATTTAAAGAAATTTTTTTGGTTTACTCTTTTTTATTAGAAAATGATACGATTTTTTAAATACATGGCAATTGTACGGGCGTCAACCCAGCTGGGGTTATCCAACCACGCAAGCCCGTCGCTACGAGGCCACGTGGCCGAGAGCGCTCGGCCAGAACTTGTGAGGCGCCTCGTGTAACGTCTCATGCACGGCTGGGCCCGTTGCCCTTGCCGGCCAATAGACCCAGCCGCGGAACTTGCCCCGATGCTATCGCTTCCGCCCAACCATTCGTTAGCATCCACTTCGAAGGAATAGCATTGGACCTCCTTCTCCATTGCTTAGGGGGCAACACCGATGTGTAAGAGACCTAATTAGGGAGCTAAGCCCAAGGCAATTAACTACGCCCACCCACCACCTAATGTCCACTCCGGAGCGACGTTATTGGACCCCTGCCCCCACTGCCTAGGGACGACGCCGCCGTGCAGCAGGCCTCGCGGTGGGTCTAGTTCCCAGGCCACTAACGTTGTCCCACTCTCATTAAATGCCCCCACTACGGAGAAAGGAGACTGGACCCTCTCCTCCACTGAGCAAGAAGACCATCATGCAATCACTACGCCCTGGCCTATAAATATGCGAGGAAGATTCAAAGCAGGGGGTGGACGATTGGAGTGAGGAACAAGGGGAAGAGAGAAACAAGAAACACGGTTCTTGACAGTTCGTATTTATGTTGCATGGGACGGCCCATTGTAGGAAGTACGAAAGCCCACTTAACAAGTAAATTGTGAAGCCCAAGCACGTGTCCGGCCCAATAGGCCCAAACGTTACGGGGCACGCACAACAATAAATTTAGAAATGTAAATAAACCAAATCGTTCATAAACAACTCAAACTTAGTTCAATAAAACACTCGGATCAATTATTTATAGATAAGTTAGATTTGATCCTTAGTTCAATGAAGACTTGTTTAATAAATGAGTTGAGCCCAACAAATAAAAACCATGAACACATGCTCATGAATAATAGAGCTTGATAAAATAAAATAAAAAAACAATTTGAGCTTAAGCCCATTTATATAAGTTGGTAATAAGCTTGACATGAGTTTGAAAAATAAACTTTGTGTCTTGCTAAAAGCTTTCAATTTACTGAGAATTGGGAGCAACTGTCCAACCCAAATGAGCTTAATGTGGATGCCCCCAAAAAGTTTTGAAAAATTTTTCTAGGTTTGGTTGCACATTGGGTGCTTAGCAATGTGACTCTTGTGTGCTTGTGTCTCTAGGGTGGGGGTATGTGTATGTGAGTCTCTTTTTCTTATTTTTATTTTAGGAGTCGCCACCAACTATTTGTTTTGTTTTAGGTATGATTGGTCACCTAGTGGTCTAATTCATTTTAAGTTACCTGATTAACTACCAAATTTTAAGGGTTCATTAACTAAGGCAAACCAAAAAGTGATCATGGATTCAAAAGTTTAGTTACATGTAGGGAAGGTATTGGACACAGCACCTATCCTAATATTGTACCTCATTTTAATTTATTTCAAAAGTTATCTTTTTATGAAAAAATAGAACAGTTGGCATTTTGATATTTTTTGAAAAGGTTTCTTTTTGCAAACAATCTACATATATACATGTGAGTAAATATTTACATATAGCTAACATGCGAATATTAACTCCAAAGAATATTTACAATCAAGACATGTGAGTTATATACATAAGTAACATGTAAGAGAACATTCAAAATAAACACAAAGACATGTGAATAAAATATTTAATATATACATAACATGTGAATACTAGCTATTATCATCCACATTTTGTTGGAAGAATAGCACCTTATTGTCATCCACATTTTCCTCATTTTTATCATGCAAAAAAGATGACAAATGAAGTTCATTAGTGCCAAAGAAAAAAATGATAGGGACAATGTAGGGTATTCAAGAACCCAAGTGAATGAGACATGAACACAAATACTTAATTACACTATTCTAAGAGAAGGCTTAAAATTAAAGTGTACCAAGGAAATTAAACACAAACTTTTATTATTTTAGAAAAGCACATTTTTTTTAAGAAAAGGTTTTATTGAGAAGTTTTGAGGAAAATTTTTTTTTTTTTAAAGACCCTTATTTTTTTAAAAAAGAAATCCAACATCGTAAAAGAGGCTATTTTTTTTTTAAAACAAAATTTTCAGATTTTTTTTTTAAAGGGAAGAAGATTTTCGAAACATTTTCTTTAAAAATATTTTTTTAATGTGGTAAAAACACTTTTTCTTTAAGCGATTTTTTTTTTTTTTTGAGTATTAAAGGAGGGGAGAAAAAAATTTCAAATGGAATCTAACTTGGTAAAACACTTTTTTCCTGAATAAACATTTTTTTGTATATGGGAAAAACGTTTTTGAAATTTTTTTTTTTTTTTTGAAACATTTTTCTTGGAAAAAAAAACATTTTTTGTGTAATAAAACTTTTGAAAACATATCAATTTCGGATTTCCTCTTCTTTTTTTTTTTAACAATTTTTTTTTTGGAAAATTCTTTAAAAAGAAAGTTTTTCTTTTCTTTTTTTTTTATATAAAATTCCTTTAAAAAAACTTCATTTTTTAGAAAGAGGTTGGAATTGATTTTGAAAAACATTTCCTTAGAATAGTGTGTAGAGGAATTGTTTTACCCAAACATATTTAATTTATGGCAACATTAATGATGAGAATTGTAAAGAGACAACAATAGTAAAGTGCAGAAAATAAATTGCAAAGAAAGTAAAGTGCAAGAATTTAAATGACATTAGAAGTAAAAAGCTGAAATTTAAATGATATTAAAAGTAAAGATATTGTAAAGGTTGATTAAAAAGGTTTTTTTTTTTTTTATCTTCCTCTCCGTCGTGGACGTTTTTGCAACAAGGGCAAAAAATGTGAGAATGACCCAAATCTCCCCTTTGGGTTCTTTAGAAGTGATTATTTGCGGAGAGTCAAGCTCAAAATTCCAAATGTATAATGAACAAAGGCTAATGGCGCTTTAACAAGAGCTAATCAAATTGCCAATAAAAAAAAATGTAAAAAATTGCATAAAATCAATACGTCCAAAACTTCAACTCACAATTAGTGAAAAAAAAAAAATTGAGAAAGGTTGTGAAGAAGAGAGAGAAGGTTCCCTTGTATCCATATTTCCACCCCCAATATTTGGAATTGTGAAAATGTTAGCTGGCTAAATAGACTTTTGCTCTAAAGTTTCAGCTCTGTGGGGAAAACGTAATTGGCTTTGTTTTAAACTGAATGGAGAGTTTTATAGCAGCTTCTAGGTGTCCTTAATGACTAGTTTTAAGGCTAAAGATGAGGCTTTGGACCTCCCAGGTGCTAAATTAATGTTTGGTTTAGATTTGCTTTAGTTAGGTAAAAGAGTTAACTTGCTTGATGCATAATTTGGGAAATATTTGACTAAGCCCCCATTGGCTCCTCATTTTTAGTTGCTTTAGACTCTTGGGAAGCTTACCTAAGTAAAGGCTAACTGCTGGAGTTGGCCAACGAGAGCCAACTATTTTTAAAGGGAAAAATTTGTTTGGACAGACACTTTGAGCCATAGTTAGCCAGGGCATAAAAACTATTTTGAGGTGAAAATTTTAGGTACAAGACCTTCTCCATGAGCCTGAGATGCTACCAGTGTCTTTTGCTCACTTGATAACACGTATGCGTTGGGTTCATGCAAAATGTCCAAAAAGAACCGACCCATATCTTCCAAACCACACTTCCCCAATATGCTACATGAGCTTGGGCCATGCTTAAACGAATATAATATAATACATGAATTAGGCCTATAATGAGGTCGGGTTCAATTGAATCGGGCTTGTAGAAAATGTGCAGTGAAAATGGGTATCAACACTCTCAAATAGATTTTAATCTCTTTAAAGCCTTATGATTCTTTCATCACAAAGAAATAGGAGTTTTAAGCCATCAAACATTTCTATGAAACATACCCAAATTGTGCTTTATTTGAGGTTTAAAAGCTATTTAAGAGGGATAAAATATGAAGTCTTTTCTATTTAGGTGTCTAGGGATAAAATATAAAAACTACACACACACACATAAGTGCAATAAAGTAAAGGAGGAGAGGGATTGTGCAAAAAATTAAAGGGATGACATAAATTAAAAGGGAAGGGGGATTGCTTGGAAAGTAAAAGGGATGTCATAAAATAAAAGGGGATAGGGGATTGCTTGGAAAATAAAAGGGATGACATGAATTAAAAGGGGAAGGGGATTTACTTGGAAAATAAAAGGGATGACACAAATTAAAAGCAAGAATAGTAAAAATCCCTAGATGCCTAGGTGAGATGGGATTTTATCCCCCCCAAGGGCACTTCCCATGCAAATCCTAGGAGATGGTCTAATTCCCATCTAGGAAACAAGCACAATAACACAAACAAACAACAATAATACTTCTAAAAAAAAACAATAATATGAACATAAATATAAAGAGAGAGATATATACACAAAAGCACAAGAATATAAATCAACTATAAACAATAAACAAGATAAAGAGAATGATTTTATATATGGAAATGATGTCTACAATATAATAAGAGAGGATGAGATGGGTGTAGTTATTAAGGAACTACCCCATCCCTACAAGCTTACCCACAAAAATAAACAAAAATGGATAAGACTTTTTTGTGTGGATTTGAGAGAGAGAGAGAGAGAGAGAGACTTTTAAAAAAAATAATTTATAGGGTTATTTTTCCATAATTTTCTCACCTTTTTTTTTCCTTGACTTTCCTCACTTTTTCTCTGTATTTTTCTATTTTTTCCTTATGATTTTGTACAAAAATGAGGGAGTATTTATAGGAGAATGAAGGAAATGGGAGGCTTGTTACACCTAGCTAGCCTCCCAATCTTGCCACCTCATTGGTCTTATTTTGTCTTTTTCTCAATTTTTGGTCCGATCTCCACGCAGTTGTTTATCGGGCTTTCCAAGTGCCTTTTTATTCAAAATTTATATGCCTGGAAATTTTTGGATGTCTAGTTTTCAATGGTCCTAGCCTCACCTAATTCAGAGCTATGGTCTTCAAGATATCACACTAGGAAGGAAGGTGATGCAGTGTTGAAAAATTCTGTAATGTTTTTCCTTGAAAAATTTGTATCTTTCAATATGAGGTAGATATTGTCGAGCCATTTTTATGAGAAGTAGCTAATACCTCGTTCTTCAATACGGTTAAGCCAGATTTCTCTAGTTCCTATCCAATCGGTACAGTTTATTGTGCGAAGTCGGCCCCAAAACTACTTGTTTTTCTTGGAAAAAAAGTAGAGATTTTATTAGGGTTTTTGGTACTTTGGTGATATCACATCTGTCTTAACTCTGATTTTGGCCCGTAAAACATCATTTCAAAGGGAAAGATATGCCCTACAAAATGGTGCAAAATTCAACGCGATCGGATAGTTACATCAAATAGTAAACTTTTTGACTATACCTAATTAGGGTTTTGGGCTTAATTGCCAGAAAAGTGGCTTTGAAACTAATAATTGTGCACATTTTTTCAATTTTTTTGAATTTTTGGCCTTTGTTTTTATGTGTGAATCGAGGTTAGACAAAATACGGTATTGACACCTAATAATATGCCTAATATGAATTTAATAATGTCCTTTTTTTTATTTTTTATATTAAGCTCAAAAGTTTGATATTGAGTTCAAGTTCAGTTTTGACTGAAGAATCATGAAGAGCTTAAGCTCTTGTGCTTTTTTGACCAGCTTGAGTTTGAACATTTTCTTTATTTGATAGAAGAGTTTGAACATTATTTTATAAGCTTGGTTTGAGTTCAAACTTCAAATTGAGCTTAGACATTTAACTTTTTTTGTCCAATTGAGTTCAAACATTAATAGTGACAAATTTCAGCTCATTTCCAACTTAACCTAGAATATTAGGTGGATGGACTTGTGCGTGGGTTCCAATTAGCTTAACTAGTAAAGTCTCTGATGGTTGAATAAGAAATCTATATAGACAGAAATTGAATCACAGAGTTACAATATTGGTTGAACTGTAAAGAGTAGATGCCATAGATTAAAACTCTCAAAAAAAATTATTTCTTTCTAAAAAATAAAAAAAAGGTGGGGGGACTTGCGCAACAACACAATGTGGTGACAATATGGTCCTCCTATAGGACCTTTTTTATTTTCTATTTTTAAATTTATCAACTAAATTACATTGTTAGCCTTAAAATTAGGGATTGCTTTTTTATTTCCTTTCTTGTTATATTTAGTTTTTATCGTTTTGGAGGTGTGTGTTTTGTTTTTGGCAAAATTTAGCTATAAATTGGTTGTAGTTTTAGGATATAAGCTTACTCAATATCTTTTTATTAGTAGTAAATTTTGACAAATCCATCATTAAATTATATCTTCTTCTTATATCCTCTATACTTGCAAAATTTCAAGAAAATCAAAGATCACTAATTATGTCATTAATAAATTTCTAAATTACAAGTTTTTGTAATATAAAATTATGTATAAAATATAAGTTTATAAATAATATAATAAATAATATCATATTGACATAAAATTTGATATGTATATTAAAAAAGTAAATAATATATAATTTAACGGTTAAATTTTTAAAATATATAGAAAAGTTTATTTTATAAAGTAAATTTATAACCTTACGGTTCAACCAATATTGTAACTCAAACCTTCTTTTTTTTTCATTTCTAGTTTTGCCCAAGGAAAAAAAAGCTGAAAAAGAATAACACCCGCAACGGATATTAAGCGAGTCCTACATTAGCTTTATCGGTTGTGGACGCTAGGAACTTGCAAGACCAAGAAAAAACCCAAAGCTTAAATGGCTGCTGCTATAGCACCAGCCACCCCTCTCCGCCTTAAACCCTACTCAGCCCTTCGCTATCTCTCACTCTACACAAAACCAATACCAAAACCCAACCCTTACACACTCCCCTTCCCGCCATTTCTTCTCCGGCCACTCCCACTTGCCGGCGCCGGAGTGATCCTCCCTCGCAGGAGATTCTTCTCTACTATTGTCTCCGGAGCTCTCCAATCCGGCGAAGCCGTAGAGAAGACGAAGCCGGAATTCTCCGAAAAGTGGAGAGGCAAGGCGGGAGAGAAAATCGGAGAGTTCAGGAAGAAGTTGAGAGTTGCGGATATAAAGGACGGTCCCGATGAAGGATTGGGCCGGGTCGGGCAGACCCTGGTCGTGACGGGCTGGGTCCGGACTCTTCGAGTTCAAAGCAGTGTTACATTCATTGAGGTAATAACAACAGTCATTGTGTAATTTTCGTTATAACCGGAGGCTCTGTTTGGTTCACGGGAAAATGCGGGAAAAGGAAATGAAATCAGAGATGGATTATTCTATACTAAGCTGAAGTAATAGTCTTTTTTTTTTTTTTTTGGAAACTGAATGTATAGTTAATTAATGTGAATACGTGTTAATTGTGCTATATAGGTCAATGATGGTTCCTGCCTTTCAAACATGCAATGTGTGATAGACTCAGATGCTGAAGGTTATGATCAGGTATGTATATGAGCAAAATGCATGTGATTGTATGTGTTTACCTGGATGAAGTTTATAAATTGATTCATTTAGAATTTTTGTCTAAACAGCAATTTGTTAGTATTAATATTTAAATTTGAGAAATGGTAAAAACCGTAAAAATTACGAGACAATTATTAGACGAAAAAGAGTACACATCAACATTGTTATTAGATGAATCGGGAAGAATCTTCTGAGTTTATTTAACATCTAGATATTTTATATTTCTTTGCTTACTTGATTTACATATTTTATACATGGTTTCAGTTTTCTTTTTGTACTTGATTTTTTTTTTTTCAAAAAAGTTATTGTCATCAGCAAGATTTATATAGCTTGGTTCAAATCATTGATAAAGCAAATAAATATCTACATAACCTGACATAGACATAAAAGCACATGAAAAGATTACAAGCTTGCATATGTTTTAGCAAAATTTTAAATGAATAATTTTTGTTATATAAAAAGGGAGTAGAGGGATCCAATAGAAGGGTCATATATGGTGTGAGAAGAGGGTGTACGATGAATTGAAAAAGAACCACCCCCCCCCCCCCCCCCAACCAAAAAAAAAAAAAAAAACTATTTACACTGATAAAAAGATGCCAATGAGTATTAGCTCAACTGACACCTCCTTCCCTTGCAAGTGCTAGGTGGTGGGTGAGATCGTGGGTTCAAAACATGCCACGTGTAAGAATATTTGCAATGTGTACCTATGGCTGGTTCGTGAAGTGTTTCTTCAATTAGACTTTGGGTTAAATTTTGAATTTTCAAAGCCTCAATGTGTTCTGAAACTGAATTGCTATTATGACAGCCTGAAAAATGCCTCTTAAAACACTTAAGTTTATTGTTTGTACATAATCTATACTGTGCAAAGCATGTATTCTCCTTTTTTTTTTAAGTTAATTTATGTTGCTAGGGTAAAAAATTATTTATTAGATATGTGTTTATCCTGATTTATGCATATCATTCCTGGCATATCTAGCTTTCATTATGTCTGTTTTCAAGCTCTGGAGCTAACTGATAGGTCGAAGCTGGATTGGTAACAACTGGTGCATCAATATGGGTGCAAGGGACAATGGTGCCCAGCCAAGGTTCAAAGCAAAAGGTGGAATTGAAGGTCAAGAAAATTGTAGTGGTTAGTATTTCTCGTCATTCTTAATTAGGGAAACTGCGGCACCTTTGCAATGTCATAGTGTCATACTACTACATATGCGCTTACTATGAAATCTTTTGTACTTTAAAAATCTGTAATAATTCACAATTTGATATTTAGCATGCCCGTACCTTTTATGTTTGTGGGTGCATTCATGTGTGTGCGTGTGTAAATCAAAAGAGAAAAAAGGACAGTTAGGATTTGGCTTACATGTTTCTGTCTCCTAAAGCCTTGTACTCTAGCTTTTAAGTGTAACTCATGATGAAATTTATGTCTTCAGGTAAGGTTAGAAACTTTTCTTACGCTTTGTGGGGTGGGGGGGTGGGGGGGGTGAGAAAAAGGTTACTATTTCATGTGTAGTGTGCCTTGTTGATGGTTCTCTATTTGAAGCATCTGAACATTTGAATCTCCAAAGACTATGTGTCAAAATATTATATTGGGCCCCTATTGCTCTCATTGTCTTCTTTGTCTGATTCATACATATTTTGGACATATTCTTGGCCATTAGGTTGTTCCTGTTAAATTGTTAATGCTGGATATTCATGTCATGTGAAAATTAGTCCTAGTGTTGCTACATCAAAGCGAAGAATTGATTATATTGAACCTGAATCTAAGTAAAAACACTGTTGTCATCTATTTTCCTCCAGCTGTGTGTTGTGCTTTGGATTATAAGTTTGGAAAAGCTTTCTGTCATCTTGATGGTGATTTGTTACCTTCATTTTTCTTTTATTGGATTGGTAAGTTATACATAGTCAGTTGGTTTTGATCCCAGGAACTTACCCACCATCAATTCTTATGGAAAAAGTACCATTTGAGCCAAAGCTCATTAGCATTTCTTGCCTTCATTTTTATATTAAATAAAATGTTTTGCCCAATTTTGCCATGCTAATTCTTCTGTGTATCCCACTTGTATTAGTTACACATTAATGTATATCCTCACTGATCTCTGAATATAACAAAGTGAAGAGGGGAATTTTAAACTTCAGAATAAAGAAAAAAAGCAGAGAAGTGGTGACCATCCTTGAAAACAGTCGATATGACTGAGAGATTAGGAAAAAATAGGTGTTGGGTAAAACAAATATATTGTATGCTTCTGTCAAGAGCCTTGTAGCTTAGTGGCATTGCTTGGTCTCCTTTATGAGAAGAACCAGAGTTTCAATTCCCCCTTCCTGCAGTTATTGGTAAATTGTATGCTTTTAGGAGCTGCTTTGTCAAAAATTTTGCATTGACATATGAATTTCCCGTCTTTAGGTTGGGAAGAGTGATCCTTCCTATCCAATCCAAAAGAAAAGGGTCAGCAGAGAATTTTTGAGAACAAAAGCTCATCTCCGTCCGAGAACAAATACTTTTGGTGCGGTATGGTTTTGCTTCTTGTTTACCATTGTTTGCCATTTTGTAGCAAATGATTCATGTCGAGTCCCGGTTTTTTTTTTTTTCCCCTTCAAAGCAATGACGTGGCTTTTTTTTTTTTGGGTTATCTCTTCTCGTGTATTGGTACATGCTGGTTTTAGGTTGCAAGGGTGAGGAATGCATTGGCCTTTGCAACGCATAAATTTTTCCAAGAAAATGGGTTTGTCTGGGTTTCAAGTCCTATTATTACAGCTTCAGATTGTGAAGGAGCGGGTGAGCAGTTTTGTGTAACTACTT
This sequence comes from Castanopsis chinensis, assembly GCA_032878915.1. Taxonomy (NCBI): domain Eukaryota; kingdom Viridiplantae; phylum Streptophyta; class Magnoliopsida; order Fagales; family Fagaceae; genus Castanopsis; species Castanopsis chinensis. The sequence continues at coordinate 3,290,760 of JAVQMG010000115.1, read as the reverse complement.
TGGTATGCACTGTAGCTTAAAATAGTTTCTCCTATATAGTAATGTTTATTGCATTTTATGTTTTTATAAGGCATTATATTTTTTTTTAAAATAAAGTTTATTCTTTTTGTAAAGCTGAAAAAATAAATTCAATATATGCTTTTGGTAATTTGGGACATCCCAGAGGGAGCCCATGGTTCGAACCCGGATTCCCTCTATGGGGAACCGGAGGGGTCTGCTGTGCTTAGCCAAGAGGCTTGTGGACAAGTCAGTATGACCTTAAGTTCAGCTATTCTTAGTTTCCCCTCCCTTTATGTTACTCATGATAGGTAACATGAAGCCTGTTTGTCAAGAGGACAATTTCTTCATTTAAGCCTAATTCATGTACTTTGCTTCCTCATTTACTTGTTTGCTAGCGTCTTTCTGTGGAGACATTGTTTAATAATTTTATACATAGTTAGAATTTTGAATAAAACATCCTGGTGCAATGTATTATTTCAGCCTATTGTATGCAAGCTTAACATGAAGCATGTTTGTCAAGAGGACAATTTCTTATTTTAAGCCTAATTCGTGTACTTTGCTTCCTCATTTACTTGTTTGCTAGCATCTTTCTGTGGAGACATTGTTTAATAAATTTATACATAGTTAGAATTTTGAATAAAACATCCTGGTGCAAGATATTATTTCAGCTTATTTTAAGCAAGACCATTATTTGTTAGGAGTAAAATTTGATCTTATAATGCTGCCATTTTATTTAAATTGTGCTCTAAACCTCTCTGTGCTTCTGTAAATATATAATCCTTGTTCAATTAACAGATACCAAGCTCTGGAGAAGTTGTTGATTCCCCTGTGGATGCTGTTCCAAAGACAAAGGATGGGTTAATTGATTGGTCACAGGTGAGTCAGATTCATTTCCAAACTCTTTTCAAGTTACTTGTGAATAGCAATTTAGTGATTTTTGCATGGATTTTTAATTCTTGGTTGTAATGTGTATGGTAAACCCGCTCAAATAACCACGTTTGAACTTTGAATCTTCAGGCATTCTTTATATTGTATCATATATTAAGGTTGAAAGGATTTTTTGGTGTTCAAGATTGGTCATCTTTCTTTCTAAGATTGTAACAAGTGTAACCATTTTTTTTTGGGAAAATAGTCTATGCAAATATGTGGTCCACTTGTGATGCAGTAAGGAGAACATAGATCTAGTGTAGATCTTATATGATCCAGCCAAAAGTACCACATTTTAAGTAAATTGGCAATTACAGAGAGTTTGGGAAGAAATCCCAGCAATAAAACAAGATTATAGCAATGGGAAGATAATTGGATTGAATTTCAGATAATAGAATATGAATTTCTAGGCTCAAAGAGCCCCAAATTATTCAGATCTGAAATTTCTTAAATTAGATGAGAAATTGCTGCCCAAAATGACTTGAAAGAGACTATTTATATTAGCTTTTAGTTACCCTGGAATCCTAGCCTTTCATATTTCATAGAGAAATTAGGTCCTAACCATTCAATTTCATTAAAAGTTTCATTCTAGTGACGTGACCTTTTAATATACTATAGACATAATAATAACAAAACATAATGTAGGGAAATAAATTACTAGTCTTGTAATAGCTATGGGCTAGACTAGCTTTAGGCTTAATGCTCCTGCCCCTGATTGATTTTCATGTTATTTTTTGTCTCAGGACTTTTTCGGGAAACCAGCATTTTTGACTGTCTCAGGCCAACTTAATGCTGAAACCTATGCTACTGCTCTTTCTGATGTAAATATTTTCCTCTCATGCTTGTTCTTATTCTTAATATCCATTTGGAAATGAACAAATTATAAATACTTATTATAAATAACTTTGGCCAGGTGTATACATTTGGTCCCACATTTCGAGCAGAGAATTCTAACACTTCTAGGCACTTGGCTGAGTTTTGGGTATGTGTTCTTTGTCTTTCATTTCAATGTAGTTCTTCCTGTTTTATGTATTTTGGAACAGTTTGTCTTACAAATTCTTTTTCTCCTTGCTTAAGATGATTGAACCTGAACTTGCATTTGCTGATCTGAATGATGACATGGCTTGTGCAACTGCTTATCTCCAGTACGTAGTATGTTATCTTTCATAACTATTGCCTATTCAACATTATAATTAAATTAGACTATATTCTGGCAAGCTTATGCATGTAGACAGTAGAAAGTTCTTGTATGGCATCCTTCTTGTCAGATTTTAGAGTAACATGTACTTTTTTTTTTATGCTTGAAGGTGAGATATGTTCTCGAAAATTGCAAGGAAGACATGGATTTTTTCAATACTTGGATCGAGAAAGGAATTGTTGATCGATTGAATGTATGAACTCTAAGTTTAACTTAATTCTTAATCCTTTCCGTTGTGTATTCAATCCTTAAACCCCCTGTTTCCTCACTACTTATTTTTCTTATCTGATCTGCACAAATATTATCTCGCATCCTGATTTTGTGTGAATAATTGTCTGATAAACAGGATGTTGCTGAGAAAGAATTTGTGCAGTTGACTTACACTGATGCAATTGAACTCCTACTAAGAGCAAATAAGAAGTTTGAATTCCCGGTACTATCTATTAGTCTTGCTATTTAAACTATTCCCATACTATTGCAAATTCACTTAACTGTGTTCAAAGGCAGAAAATTATAGCACTTATCAAAAAAGAAGAAGGGCAGGAAATTATATTTTGTAAAGTATTATTGCTCCTGGATGGACTTGTCATGATAAATTTAAAGAATGTTACAAAGCTTATTTGATCAAATCAATTGTATTTTGTTCTCCTTTTTTTCCCCTCACTAAAGGAAGCAACTTTAATGTCTCAAACTGACTGTTTCTGTATTGATTGTCTTTTAAGTCAGAATTAACTTACTACAAATTTCCAAGGGCTTTTTTTGTGTGTGTGTGTGGATACATTTTAAGTGGGGAAGACATCTCTAGGGGAAACACTAGGAAATACCGTTTGACCTAAAATTCGTTGGCTGCAAGGGTAGTCTTTAGTAACTTGTAATTTGTTGTTTTCTGCTGGAAATATCTGTGCTACTACTGCAGCATTTACTTTTTCTATCATGTTGAGTTGGAAGATATTTATTTACTATCAAACTTTAAATAGTGATAGAAAGTTGCCATGGACTTATGCTTCAACCAAATTTACTCCTTATGTCTTGCATTATATATAACTTGCTTTAATGTATTACAATAAAAACTTGATATTTGAATCAACGAGTGTGCAGTACTACTTAGCTTCATCATTGGATTGTTACTTTCTGATCTTTGGAAATATGCTGCTTGAGCCATATGAATGATGAAAGACCTCCTCTCTCTCTGAATGCTGAAAGGATCACTCATTGCAGGAGAACCTAGCACAATTTAATAAGATGATGCTTCACTAGGAAAACTTAAGAAGATTATTTATTTAGTTGTATATATATTAGTTTTGTTATTTCTCACTACATGGCTTTCACAGTGCTTTAATTATCTGCTGTGTAGTTCTGTATCTTTTATTTCAAATCCTTCTTTTTTATTTTTATTTTTTCTTTCCAGGTGAAGTGGGGATGTGATTTGCAGAGTGAGCATGAACGATACATAACTGAAGAGGCATATGGTGGATGCCCTGTTATAATAAGAGACTATCCTAAGGCATTGGCCCTCCCACTTTCTTCCACTCTTTCCTCTTTTACTCTTCACTAGGCAAGCTGAGGTTTATTTCTATGGCTGGATCTAATAATTTGAAGTTATTTGATGTAAAATCTCAGGAGATTAAAGCATTCTATATGCGGCAAAATGACGATGGAAAGACTGTTGCAGCAATGGATATGTTGGTTCCTCGGGTAATTATTAAATTTCCCATTTTATTCCTATTGTTAATTTAAAAAAAATTAGATTCAGTCTAAAAGTTGTGACTTGCGATTTATCGGTACTTTTTAAATGAGTAGTCTTTCAAGTTTCAAATTTACAAAGAATAGAATATTGAGGCTTAAATGTTTGATGGTGCTGTACTTGATGTGCTGTGTTTTTTTTCTAGCAACTGCTACTGAGTCAAGAAAATAATATCTGTGAATGTACCTTCTAAAATAGAATGTTCTCTCTCTCTCTCTCTCTCTCTCTCTCCCCCCTTAACCACAAATATTTTTATTTGTATGAGTCTTTGGATTAGGCATAATACTTCCGGTGCTGTTGAGGGTTGACCCTTTTTAACTTTCTAATAAAAATTCTCTAAATTAAAAAAATACTGTACTTCAGCATGTGAAAATAGTATATTCTTGAATTGGTGCTACTTGTGCAAGTGTAATGGTGAATCGGTTGATCATCTTTTCTTCATTGTCCGATTGCAATGGATTTGTGGGCTATGGTGTTCGGTTTGTTTGGAGTGAGCTGGGTTATGCTGCAATCTGTAGTGGGAACTTCTAGCATGTTAGCATGTTGGAAAGACAGATTTGGTCGTCATCGAAATGGGTATATATGGTTGATTGTTCCCCATTGCTTATTGTGATGTCTTTGGAGGGAAAGAAATAGTAGGTGCTTTAAAGATAAGGAGAGATCCATATCAAACTTGAAGCAGTTTTTCTTTAGAACTTTAATGGATTGGTTGGCTGCTATGCGGAACCAATCATTTTTATCTTTTCTTTATTTTTTAGATTCTTGTAATTTTTGTTCTTGATTGTTTGACCCCTTGTACACTCCCAGTATACTAGGGTGTTCCCCTTTTTGATATCGATAAACTTATTACTTATAAAAAAATAAATAAATAAATAAAAATTTCTATTTACTTTGTTGTTAAATGTACACTTCCAATAATTATAACCTATCTTCTTTTGCACTTTCAGTACAATGAAACAAAGATCTTTTGCATCTAAGAAGCCTCCCTCAATTATTTTTAGATAATTGAAAAGATAGAACCGTCTATATTCTAGGATATTGTTATGTTTGAATGTACATGGACTCTCTTTGCCTATCAAAAATAGTATATGGACTCTCTTTGCACAGGAAAAACAGTATAAGGACTTCTAAAAAATATAGGGACTAGAGATTATTTACTCTCTTTTAAGAATATAATGTACATTAAAAATGCTAATGGCCTTTGGGGCCAAACGGCACCCTACCCCCTTAAATATTATGGGGTGGTGGATGAGGGTGGGGATGGGGTTCAAATCCCAAAGGTGCGTGAGTATTTGCCTAGTAAAAAAAATGTACATTATAAATGTGGAAAAAATGCGAAACACCCATTGAACTTATGGTTAAAGTCAAACTGACCCCCTGATATTCTGATTTGAAATTTTAGAACCCTAAGGTATGAGAAATGACCCAGTTAGTCCTGTAAAAATTCTGAGCTGGGCTGACCATGCTGAATAAAATCATTATTTTATATAAAATTTAGTGAAAAATTCATTTGATTTTTTCCCCTTTCTTTTACTTTTTCTCTTGTTGCCACTCAATCACGACCATAATCCCACACTGCTGTCACAACCAAAGCCATCTCAACACCCACAAGGAAAGCTCAACTACTGTGAGCCTCAGCAATCCCATACAAGTCCATTACCCAATCTTGTCACCATCAATCCAACCCATTCCAAAATCCAAATCAACCCCAACTTTTACCCCATAGTTGAATCTTCAAGGGTTGACTCATTGGTGGGGCATAGCCACGGTGATTTGGTGTGGGTATGCCCCGCAGTTTTGGTCTGGTGGTGGCAGTAGGATTTTGGGTTTTTTGCGAATGGGGTTTTCAGCTGATAGAAGTGGAGGTTTGATCTGTTTGTGGAAATATGGGTGGCATCTTGGTTAACATTTTGGTGGATGGACTGTTGGCTGCATGTAGGTGTTTGGGTTTTGATAGCGGCAATGGTTGTGGTGAGTGGCCAATCCATTGATTATGGGGGGGATTTTAAGGGGCAGCTAGTTTGCGACTGTTAATGATGGCTTGGGTATGTTTTTGAAACGATGAAACCACCAGATCTGTCCAGGGATGTGCTGCATATCCTGCCCTTTGCTCTATGCTCCTTGATCTAAATTTTGTATGATTGGTTTTGTAGGAACTTAAAGTGTTAGTTGGATATGCCTTTCTTTTTTTAGTTGCTTTGAGTGGCAGTATCTCTGTTGGTTTGCTTTGTATCCACTTAGCAAGTTGTATTCTTTCTGTCTGGTTTGAGTAAGATGTCTTAATTGGTTCGGCAATTGCCCACTGAGATGAGGAGTGCTCCCATCCTCTATCTTCATTTGGGAAGTGATCAATTTTTATTGTAGTTCACTGGCTGGGTTACATCCGAGGAGACAGAGGTGTGAGATGAAGAGAGAAGAACAGAACGCTTTCTACATTTTTTTCTGTCTATGTTTAGTGTACCTAATCATGTAGCCAAAAGAATATGGAGAAGCTTCAGTGGGATTTCTTGTGGAAGGGGAATGGCATGGAGTTTAAATTTCACTTGTTGGGCAAGTGGTTATGGTGTTTTAGTATGGAAAATGACCCTTTTTGGAGACCTGTTGTGGGATTGAAGTATGGCGTGGGGAGAGTGGACATAATATGTTATTTGAAGGCTTCATGGGTGTTGCCTATGGAAGGGGATTGGGGCAGGTTGGGATAATTTTGCTACTTTAATCTCTTTCAAGGTAGTGGTACAGTCTGTTTGGGGATTAAATTTTTGCATGATGTGTGATGCGATGACTTATAAATTCAGATCTATATTTGATTGCTGAAAGTAAGGATGCTTATGTGTTTTCCATGGCAGGTGTTGCCAACGGGGATGGGTCTTGCTTTTGGAATATAAGATTTATTTGTATTTTCATGGGAGATTGTGGGGGTGGATTCTCTAATGGATTTGGTACATTCCAAACCTCCTTTGCTGGACGCACTGACTGTGAGATTGCTTCTGAATAGCAATGGTGAATTTAGTGCTCGATCTTATTATGAACATTTGAGAAATTCTAGCAGGAAGATTTTTCCATGGAGATTCCTAAGAAAGTGTCATTCTTTTCAAGGACAACAGTGTTGAATAGAATTTTGACTATAGACAATCTTACCTATATACTGTTGGTCATAAGGTCAACAGCGGATCAAGGCATCATCTTCTGCTTCAATATTCAGTTGCTCAAAATTTTTGGTCCTCTGATTTTTCAATTTTGGGGATGCAGTGGGTGATTCCTCAAAAAGTGATTGATCATGTATATTGTTGTTGGAGGAAAGGGTTGTATGGGACAAACATGAATGGTATAACATGGATTGTGAGCCCTGAGTCTTATGTGGGTGAATTGGAGGGAGTGAAATAGACGAACATTTGAGGTTGGGGAGAAATCTTTTTGTTGACCTTAAGTGTAGTTTTTGCTTGTCATATTTGAGTGGTATACTATGTTGGGGGGATTTCTTTTAATATTTTAGTTGTAGTCACAGATCATTTAAGCCTAGGTTTTTAATTCTGTATGGAGCTCTATCTTTTGAGCTTTCTTGATTCTTAATAAAAGATTATTTGTTACTTATCAGAAAAGGGGAATAAGAAAAAAATTCAAATTAAAATTTATGAAGTTCTTACTCTAAAATGATTTTTTTTGTTATAAATGAATCACTTTCTGTCCACCCCAATTAATGGATGTGAGACACAATGACCAATTTGGTCATTTCCCCAACCTTAAGGGTTTAAAATTTCATATTAGGATTGGAGATAGTTAGGCGAGTTTTAACCATAAGGTCATGAGTGTTTTGCTCTTTTCCTGTAAATGATTTAACCATTAAAAAAAAATAAATAAATAAAGTGTCTCCATTTAAAGTTGATTGGAGAAGGTGAATTAAGGTTTTATTGATATGTCTTATTAGTCTTCCTCACATTACAAGTCTCCCTTTATATGACGTATGTTTAGTTGTTTGGGGCTTAAAAATGCTATATGTAAAATCAATCAGTAAGACAAATGACAGTTTTTAGTACAAACCCATGAATGCTTTATGAACAGCAAGCAATGTGGTCAAGGCATCCAGGTGATGGCTAGGTGAGGTCTGTACCATGTGATTTTATGTTAGCAATTATATTTTATTCTCTACATCAATCTTGAAATGTGAAAAGTAGTGATTGAGCTTAAACAAGTCTTCTGTCTTTGCTGTGCTTATATGAAGTTTGTTGGTGTTATCCTTGTTGAATATCTTTGTTTGAAATTTTTTGTTGTCAGCATTGCTATTGAATATCTTTGTCAGGTTGGTGAACTTATTGGTGGAAGCCAAAGGGAAGAAAGGCTTGAATATTTGGAAACTCGCTTAGATGACTTAAAGCTGGATAAGGATACCTACTGGTGGTATCTTGATTTGCGTCGTTATGGTTCAGGTCAGGAATTCTTCTGTTTAAAATTGAGAAATTCTCTTTATGTTGGTGGCTTCGTATATTGATGCACTTCCTCTCTTTAAGTTGAAAATGAAACATAATTCATTTGGGGCATCTAGAGGTGTGGTTTTGATAATGGTGGTGGATCCTCTGTCATATTACTGCAATTTGCATGACCTAAATATTCTCATCTGTGGAAGAACCGCATACAAGATTCATTATTTGTGAATGAGAGCAGAAAGGAAAGTGGGTGCACTTGTTTGGCTGCAATAGAAAAATTAAGAGAAGCGTGGGCAGGCTGCTTTATATAATGATTCTCACTTTGCTGCGGACATACACCTAATGTAGTCCAAATAAGCAAGTACATTTTTATTTGGATCACATGGGCAGACAATCTGAGCTCCGATCATAAGAAATCCCAACTAACTAGTGTAGTTGAAGAGTTATTGTAGTTACAGCTCTAATTCATGACTGTGTTGACAGACTTAAATTTTATAGGGTTAAAAAAATGGTTAAAGAAGAACATACGCTAATTCTTTTGAAAAGGTAGTTATGTGATAACCAAGAAATTACTTCTATGCTTTGTTGTAATGGTGTACTTTTATCTCTTGTTTGCCAGTTCCTCATGCGGGATTTGGATTGGGCTTTGAAAGGCTTGTGCAATTTGCTACAGGAATAGAGAATATAAGAGACACAATCCCTTTCCCTCGGACGCCTGGTTCAGCTGAATTTTAATGGTGAAGTTGTGCATTTTTTTTTTTTTTTGGTTCTCTTATTGTAGTCAACCACAGCATCATTTTTTTACCTGTCCTGCTTCTCATCTCCTTAAGTAAATTCAATTTGAATCACCTTCTGTGTGTAACACTTATGTGGAAGGCTACCCAAACTATATAGAAAGGCTACCCAAAAACTTCAAACTATATAGGAAGGCTACCCAAAAAAAAAAAAAAAAAGATTTAAGCCTGGTTTTTTGCTTCCCTTGAAGCAAGAAGCATAACCTTTATGTAAAGAATTAAAATCTGTAAATGATCCATGTTGAAAAACAAAGCTTTTGACCTTCTAGAGACAAACAAATTTTAGATACCATTTTGGGTATTTTCTTAATATTTGTATTTATGCTTTTCCATGGAATCCTTGGTCTTTCTCTTAGACATCAGAGGGTTGGATTGATCTTTTGTACTTCTATATAGTTATTTGACCGAAGTTCTGTTGATTTATTATTTTATTGCTAACCTGCCTTTTGCTTTCTGTTGTTTGTTCTAATTTATTATTTTATTGCTCAATGCAATATGGTTATCTATACTATTATTTACGGGGCTTCCTCTGTTTGGATTCTTTATTTTTTAATTCAAAAATACCCCTATATTCTTATGTTTAAGTAGAGATAAAACTAAAGGACAATATGGTAAAATGTAACTATAATTCTCTCTAAAATATTGCCTAAAAAATAGAACTATTTTTCTGTTAATTTTCAAATTATTTTATCCACTATAAATTAGATTTTCAAAATAAAAATTATATTTATAAAATAAAGTAGGTTTTTTTCTACAAATTAGGACCATTAAAAGAAAAAACCCTCATTCCACGTGCTTCGCGCGTGTGATGAAGCTAAGGGTCATCAAATAGCCAACGGCCCATAGTCCGACCCAGAAACCTGATGGCCCACTGGGCTAATGGGCGGCTCGGCCCGTTGTTATTAAGGCTCATGGGCAGCCCACTAGCCCAGTGGGTTAGGCCGTGGGCTAGTTTTTATGCCTATGGATACCCGATGGGCTAGCCCAGTAGCCCAACTCGTTGTCCAGCCCATTGGCCTAGCCCAATAACTTATAATTCATAACAAAAATATATAAGAATTGTATGAAGGATTGATCTTGAGATATTATAGAGTAATTTCTTAAGCTCTCAACCACTAAGATACTCTAAGTAATTATGCTAAACTTAGTTTACTAAATATATATTTTTCTAGTAGTCTAGCAAATTTGAATTAACCATTTGACATTTTTTTTATTAAAGATAAAATAAAAAACTATTTAAAGCCTTAATAAAAAAAATTAAATAGGTTTCTATCAACAAAACAAAAAATTAAATAGATTTGAATGTAAAAAAATTTGTAATTAAATATTAAATTCTTTAATTCTTTACTTTAAAAAAATAAATTGATTATTCCCTTATAAAAAATTGATTCTTTTCTTATAAAAATAATAAAATAATATACTAGCACAAGCTCATAGGTAGCCCATTAGGCCCAACCCAATAGCCCAACTCGCTAAAGACAAAATGGGCATTGCCCATGGGCAGGGTCATGGGCTAAGGTTTTCTCTTTCAGCCCAGCCCGGCCCGGCCCGTTAAGTAGTTAATAGCCCATTATGCTCAGTCCATTGTGCCCATGGGCCAAGTGAAAATGGGCCGAGCTGGCCCGACCCAGCCCATTGACGACCCTTAGATGAAGTTAGTACTTTATAGTAGATGCTTTTGGTTTTTTTAAACCCGCGTTTACTCTTGTCTGCATTTCACAACCTTTATGAAATGCATTTTACATTTCTCATTTTCTGAAGCAAAAGTTAGATATGGAAAAACATGTTAGAATTTTTCGATCCGACCTGAAAAATACTTGACTCGAATACAATTTTTTATCCGAAGTAAAAACGGGTTGATCTGTGACCCGATTCGGGTTTTTTGCGGGTCAACCCTACCCAATCCGCGACTTGAACCATTTTTAAAACTTTTTTTGAGTAAAAATAAAATAAAATAAAGACAATATTTGTTTAATTGTTTGTTATGAGTTTTAAGAAAACAATTGAGATATAAATGCATGCAAATGAATTGTTTAGTGTTCTGTAATGAGTAAAGATTTTTAGATATTAAATAGTAAAGTACATGCCAAAATAATTTGATTATAATAGAGTTAAAATTATAGATTCAAGATTGTAGCATGTGTGGGAAATATTTATAAGTGTGAAAATAGTGAAGTCAAAGTATCAAATTAGCATAAATAATTATGAATGCTTAAACCTATTTTTTAACAATTTATGTCCAAAATAAACGACTTTTTAAAATAAATTATGATATTTTCTAGAGTAAAACTTGTGTATTTACTTATCTTTTGTGTTATTTTGTTTTAGTTACCAATGTTGAGATTTGTATAATTTTAAAATTATTGAATTAGTATTAATAAGTTTAACTGAGTTCATTCTTGATATAAGTGGTGAATTTAAAGTAATACATTTTACATTGAGTAATTTCTTGCATCACTTTCCAAATGGCAAATACATGTTTTCTTTATAAAAAAAAATAATGTGAAAATACGGGTCAATCCAACTCAACTCAATTGACCTAAATCCGTTTTTAACCCGCAACCCAATTAAGCCGATCCGAACTCAACCTGACCCGACTTACCTGTTTGCCATGTCTAGAAAAAATGAGAATCCCTAATTCAGAATATTTTCATTTTATAATGCGATTCTTGTTTCACAAAGAAAAATATGTTCTCATAAATGATTTTTTTGGAATGTATTCTTCCACTAGAATATATTCCCCCAAGCAGGTTACCAAATGTCCATATGCATCTTACTTTTTTATTTTTGGGTGAATATGTATCTTTCCTTTCATTGTTAGAGCATGCCAAAGAATTTTTGTTTATTTTAGGATAAAATCTTACTTTTTCTATTTTACACAATTTTTTAAAAATACTTGCATTTGATTATCAATTTTACATTCTATTTTGATAAAATATTCATTCTTCATTTTTTTTTTTTTTACTATTTTAATAGGTGGGGAGAGAAAAAATAGAAAAGTAAGAGAAGTTAATAAAATATTGATATGTACATGAACAGTAGCAGCGAGTACTCCATCAAGGAGTGAGTTTGAAATGGTCGCATCTATGGACATACAATGGAATGTTAAAACGAGAATAGAGAAATTTGGACAATGGGAAATTGGGAATACTGCTGATGTGCATTTCTTGTACTAGGAGAATTCACTGGTGGTCATTTGATCCTAGGATTAAACAAGCATTAACATTTTTTTTTTTTTTCCTTTTGGAGTTGAGCCTAAGTTATTTATGAACAACTCTATTAATTCAAAACCATTACGGAATGTTTTGGTCACAATAACCTCTTTTACATGTAAGGTATTTCCAAACCTAAGAACTGCCTAAACCAGTGAACTCCAATCTATCCTTACCTAAGCAAAGCAAAGAAAAGTCTCGGGAATAGTCACAACGACCTTCCAAATGGATCAGCTTGCTCATTAATTGACTCTTGGAAAGATGGTGTTTATAGGCTTGGCAATTAGGCAGAAATCCATAGAGCACGCCAATTGGGACCTTGCAGCGCAACGTTGGGATAATTAGGTAAACGTAGGATTGAGATTGGGCGCAATATTTACGAGATCTTTTAACTTTTCTTCTCAATTAATCCCTTAACTTTAAAAATTATTGTCATTTTAATCCACTAACTTAACTAATTATAATTTTAGTCTATTAACTATGATCGATTGTCATTTTAGCCAAATTGGTTTAAAATTTTTAATTTTAGTTGATTAACTTTGAACTATTGTCATTTTAGTCTATTAAGTTTAAAAATTACCATTTTTTTAGTTTAAATAAATAAGTTAATCTCTAAAATTGTTTTTAATGTTAAAATGAAAAACGACGTCGTTTTAAGGGAGTTAACAAAAATTTTTTAACACTGATGGAAAAAAGAATTAAAATGACCGTGATATCAAAGTTAATGGGTTAAAATGACAATTGATCAAAGTCATAGGATGGAAAAGTGTATTTTTGTAAGAAAAATTCTTTTCTTTTAACTCCCCACCCCCTACCACCGCCACTGCCAATCGGATAGTTGAGGAGATAGTCCCTTTTTATACTCTCACTAAACCCCTCAGATGGCTATCTTTTGCCACTTCTCCGCAACATCTTAAGTAGTAATAAGTCAATACATTTCTACTTCCGCACAAGAATCATTAATCTATCATCTACAACTGCATAGGGCTAGGGGTGTAAGGGTCAAGTTAGATTGGGTTTGGGGTGAACCCGTCACTTGACTTGATAGCTTTGCGTTTTGAAATTCCAAAGCCACTGTTGACCACTGGTTTCATCAAAATTGATTTCCATTTGAGTTGCTCTACTATAAATCCTCTAAACAATTCGATCGCAGTCATCTCATCAGGCAAGGTGGGTGGTTAAGTCAACAAGATGTATAAATGGTTGAAAGTCTAATCTCACCAGTTCTGGTGGAGACTTCAGCAAATCTATTGAGATCTCTACCAAATCAAGCAAAGATCTTGACAAATTTGTTGAGATCCCCACCAAATCTCACAAAGACTTCACTAGATTTGAAAAAATTGACAGCATAAGTAGAAATGTAGAAGAAAATAGATCATGGCGTGGGGAGGAGGAGAACAACAAGGTTTTTAGCCAGATCGATCCATAAACGGCTCTAGGTTGGATGGATTCATTAGGTAAGGATGGCAATTTTTCCTCGCCCTTCACTAGGTTGCCTTACGCGGGTTTTCCCCACTTCACAAAGGTGGTGAGGCGAGGATGGGGCAAGAATTTAGCCCTGCACCAAGGGGCAGGGATGGGTCTAGACTTTTTATACCCAGCCCCACCCCGCTGCTCCCCATCCCCGCCTCGCCTCGCCCCATGTTGTTAAGAATTATAATTGTAAATTTTTCATACTCTAAAATCTTATTATTTAAACAAATAAATCAATATTAACTTATTTTATTTTACTTATTGTGGTTCTCTGCCTTTATTTTGTTGTGTTATACTATGAGTTTTTTTTTTTTTTTTGGTGATCGTCTTGTTAAATACTTGGATCAATTTTTTCTAAAAATTGATTTGATTTGATAGGATAAATTTAGTTGTAATCTCAAGTATATTTTTATTAATAAAATAGGTTTCATTAACAAAAATGTACTAATTGTAGGGCAAATTAACAAAAAGTAGAGTTTTACGAGGTGGGGCCAGGGCTTCATGAGGTCCCAAGGGGCGGAGATGTGGTGAGAAAATTTTTCCCGTCATGTGGAGCAGGGTGAGGATGGAGCAAAATAAAACCATGCGGAGCGGGGACGAAGACCCCATCCTTCGACCCTACCCCATTGCCATCCCTAGCATTAGGTCCAAGTTTGGGTTGGACAACCCTGCAGGGGCATGGGCCCTGCAGCTTATTTGGGCCTATAGTCTAATCAAGATTTTCCCCCCTCGGCTTGGCTGAATGTCTAACAAATCCCATACCATCCCAATTCTGCCCAGCAAAGATGTTACTTGAGATCCTTAATCATCATGCCAGTTGACAGAAGCTCGTAGTTTAAGATGAAATTATCAAATAAGCAGCGGCTATGCTGTACTTTAGACTAAAAGTTCTGAATGCAGAGACGACACCATAATAACCAATGCAAAATTTCAACATCCACTTTGGATTATAATTTTATAAAGCATAATAACCAATACAAAATAACAAGCAAAACACCTTATTTTTTGCAATTCGATACACTTATCTTTTCCCCCTTGAGAAGATCTTTTGATGCTATACCCTATACCAAGGGACTTTTATGTTTTTCAAAAAATGAACAAATGAACTGTACAATGGTGCCAACAGAGGCTCTCTTCGCTTTATAATAAAAAAACCAGCTCCTGAAGCCTCAACTGGTGGCGAATGCCAGAGCGTTGAAATAAATTTTAGGCTTAAAAGTATAGAAAACCGTGCCAACTACATTTCATCATATGGTAGGATAGGGAATTTGGAGAACATTTTTTGTTTCTTCTGTGTGCGGACTTGGCTTCGGGCAAATACCCCATTTTGCACTTTTCAGAGATGCAGGAGCAGGTTCCCTAGTATTCTATTGATCACAAAGAACAAAACTTTGATATTTACATCATCACTAATTTATCTCAAAGTTCCACTTCATGAAGGTCCCCAAAACTGCCACCGTTCTGCATTCGCATCAAAGAAGGCTCATTAGGCATAAATGATGATGGGGGCATGCCCAATGCCTCCCCTAGAGGTTTTATTTCAGCCGATTTTGGAGGACTGAATGGAGTGCTGTGGCTTCCACCCCATGAGGCTGTTCTCCGTGAGTGAGGAGGGAGGGAGCCATTGCCATTACCATTACCATTGCCATTTGTCAAATCTCCCATGTATGGGATGTTATCCATGCTTGGGAACCTCTGCACGGTCATTGATGATGAAGGTATAGGAGACCGGAATGAGTCATTTGCAATGGACGTCGTATGATCTACATTAGTTGGAGTTTCTTCTTGCCCATTTTCTGCTATAGCCTCCATTGCCTGTTCACCAAGTGATGCTGGGGTGGGAATAAATAATTTTGCATTGGGAGCAACAGGAGGCTTAACAGATGGAACAGAAGGTGACTGGAACAAGTTTGCAGGCTTTCCACCACCTTGGTTGAAGGTGTCCACATACCTGCCAAAAGCCCATCAATATAGTTTTACAAGACTAATTTGTAATCTCTATTTGGTTGCAGGAAAAATGGAGGAAAGGTAACGTGCTTTCAGATGGGGCTGTACTTGAGAGGCGTTCATAAACCTAGCAAAAATTATTACTAACCTAAGATTCCAAAAAAGTACAAAGAGAGCTGCCAAGTCAATCGGTCATTATTTATTTTTTCAAGTTGCCTATTAAATAAAAAACCAATACAGCTCCATCTTCATTTGATTCAGCCATTCTTATCATAAGTTATAACAGGGTTAAAATCCTCTAAATTTAGTCATGAAATTAGCACAATATTTTTAGAACAAAAAAAAAATCTATCGAAGTTACCTCGCCCGAACACCCATCCTTCCACGAGATGAGAATTGATTTGAGCTGGATGGAATAGGTGGAATTCCTGAAGAATGTTCTGAAGGAGTAGGAGTTTTATATTCCGGGCTCCCATTGTTTGGAGTCCCTTCTTTCTGTAATGCAGATTTCAAATTGTAATCTGGCATGCCATTCTGGAAGGCTGTAGTAGTTGGAGGGGGTGGCAAGGCAGTTTCTTCAGCTGGGGCTTCAACGCCTTCCTCTACCCATCTCTTCAGCTTTTCATCATAATAGAACTTGTTCGTTTCACCCAATTTAGCCTTTAGCAGCAAAGCAAAATAAAAACCATTTAAAAGGGGGTACTAAGAGTGTGAAACATTAACTATATTTTTCCTCAATAAAAAATTGAAAATGAAAAAAATCATAGAGAGACCAAAAAATTGACATTTTGAAGAAACTACCTGTTTGCCAGGGCGAGGCCTTAAAACTAGCCCCACAGTCTTTTGCAGTAACTGTGAGCCAAAATTAAAACGAGGAAAGCGTGATGCCCCCTCTGAGACTGAAGCTTTGCCTTGTTCATTCGGTGAAGCCATTCCTTTTGATGAATCAACCTGATCCTATAGTAAGTCAGTATGATCTCATAAATTTGATATAACCAAGAATACACAAAACAAACTGTACCTACAAACTATGGGCCTGTTTGGTTTAGAGGAGTTTTGAGTGCTATGATCAAAAACTCGTAACTAAGTTATCAAAACACATAGGACCCACACAAATTTGTTTGCTTGGCTTGATTTTCACATTGTGTTTTCAGCACTTAAAACTCACAAATTTTGAGTTAGAGTGATGGAAACACAAAATAAGAATCTGGTGTTTTCAAAAATTGAGATACATAACTTAGTGGCACCTTTGTAAATTTTCAAACTTTGTGGAGCCCACAGCTTTTGTGTTGTCAACTCCACCGGCTTCCCTTTTTTTTTTTTGGCTTTTCTCGACTTCTCTTTCTTCTTCATACCCACTCCACTACCAACAACTTTTTTGTCTTCTTCTTCTTCTTCTTCATTCTTTCTTTCTCTCTTCTTCTACTGAGTTCCACCGGCTTCCTTTTTTTTTTTTTTTTTTTTCCTTTTTTCTTTTTTGCTTTTTCTCTACTTCTTCTTTCTTTCTTTTTCATACCCACCCCACCAGCAACAACATTTTTTTCATCTTCTTCTTCATCAGACCCACTCCACCACCAACGAGTTTGTTTTTTCTTTTTTTTTCTCCTCTTCTTCCTGGTTTTGTCTTTCTTTCTTTTCTTCTTTTTCTTTCTTTCTTCTTCAGACCCACTCACCATGTTCATCCATGAATAAATATATACCCAGAAACAGAAACCCACTCCTCATTTTCATGATTTTGATCTTCGATCTAAGAATTCCTGGGTTTGGATTTGGGTTTTCTTTGTTTGTGGGTTTGAGTTGGCAATTTTGGATCACAAATCTAGCTTCTTTCTCATTTCTTTGTTCCTTTTAAAGATGGTTTGTATATGTGGTTTTCGGTCTGTAGGTAAGAGAAAAAAAAAATCTGAAATTTGGAATAGGGAAGTGGGAAGTGGGAAAATATGTGCTATGAGTAAGAGAAAAAATTCATGGTGAAACAGTGCTGGATGTGGGAGGGAACCAATCTCTTGCTGGGTTATGTGAAATGGGTTTTGTGGGGTACAAACGTGTGAAATCAGCTGCTGGGTTTTGTGATGGGAAGGAAGAGCAATAAAATGAAGAGAGAGAATGTCACATGCAGGTACCCATATGACCGTTCTGTGTAGTGACAGTGGGTGGGCTCCACCATTTTGCCAAAAAATGGAGTTGGAAAGTGAGAGATATAACTTAGATTTGGAACCAAACACAAATTTTAGAGATATTTGAGTTATAGTGGGAATAGAGTAATGAGTTATGAGTACAAGTTATGAGTTTTGAGATATGGGTTATGAGCAAACCAAACGGGCCCTATATACCTGTCTTGGAGTTCTACCAAAATCTGGCTCTGAAACGCTTCTATTAGCCATTGTCATTCTACTACCATCAGCCATCCAATCACTTATGGGCTCCATTGATGCAGAAGGCATTAACGATGACATGGCCATTGTTGATTGACTACTTGATACCCTGGGGCCAGTTGGCTGATTATAATGTCCATTACCAGGAGCGCCTCCTTGTAATGTTGGTGCAGGTGGTGGAAGACCCCCAACAACACGATGTGCTGTACTATCAAAAAAGTTAAGCAATTTGCCAACTAATTTTCCAGGAGCTGAATTTGCACTGTATCCACCCTGCACATAGAATGTTTATTTGGATGGATCAGCACTTGCAGCTTAAAAATCACGAGACACAAATAATAGAAAAAGTACCTGTTGGTGAGTTCTGATCCTCTCTTCAAGAGATAATACTAACTGTTTCCATGTTTCTACTTCGGGTGCTCGACCAGTCTTCAGAGACTTCAATACTGCTTGACAGTATCTGAACTAACCACACCATGTTAAGAAAACTGAAGACAAAATTGCATGAAACATAAACTTGAAACAATTTTTACTTACTTCAACGAGTCTGAAACCTTCCCCACTTCAACTAGCATGTGTGCATAAATGAGCTTGTATGGCTGAAAAGGTAGCAAGATAAACTGAGAGTTTCCAATCACCTTCGAATATTCATATAACTCAGTCCTCTGTACAAATAGCCATCATGTCTATTCAGTATGAGTCAGTTGTACAGCATCATTTATTTAAAAGACTGATGTAAGGGGATAATTTGGGATAATTTGGTTGACAAAATGAAAAGGACACTGGGGTTGACAAGCACAGAACATTTGAGCTTAGGTTACTTCAAAGAAAAAACAAAATACTAAGGGTGAAACAGAAACATGGCTGTTGCTTTAAAAAAAAAATATACAAGAAAAGAGTAAACAACCAGGAACTTCAAAGTTTTACACACATTTACATAATATAATATAATAATGATCCAAATGAGTCTTCTCAACCCTGCAATCTCCAGGAAAGTTAAAATTTAACATAATAAAATATAGCTCCAAAAGAGACTAATTTGAACCTTGCAGTCTCCAAGAAACTCCAAGAAACAGAGCATGTCAGAGAACGAAAATTACAAAATTTAAACATGGTGACAACCATGAGTAGTAATTCTTTTTTTTCTTTTTTTTGGGAGTGGGGGCTGATATGTAACCAATAACCATTGAGCCATGAAAACATTTTATGAGAGCTAACTGGGAATCTGAAAGCACCTGAATAGCTTCTGGACTAACGTAGGTTCGAGGAAGTTTCCAGTGATCTGCTCCAATTAGACACAGCCTAGCAGTGTCTGAGTATGGCTCAAAGTTTGCTTCCGCAATCAAATAGCAGATGTGTGCAGCAGTAATCTGAAATAGGATTCATCTTAGGTCTTCAGGAGTAAGAAAAAATTAACAATAAAAAATAAAATTAACAATATAAATTAACAAACTTCATAAAGTACCTCACTTCTTTCCTTCCAAAGGCAATCGCCAAGATGAATAATTACAAGTTCGTCATCCTTTGTTCTGTTTGCAGTTATTACAGCCAAATTTTCCTCCCAGTCATCTAGCATACAATTGGCCCCAATCTGTAGTTTGACCAGGAAAAAGAATAGGCTGACCTTATAAGTCAGAGATGCCAACAGAAGAATTTGGCAAAATTTAGAGATGACAGGATATCAGCTGGATCAAGGGTTTGGGCTCTAGGGTTCCTAAAACATGAGATTTTGGGCAAAGCTTATTTATACATCCTACTAGCTTGAGCAATACCTATATGGTTGTGTCAGAGAAACAAAATGCAACAGGAATATCAAAGTGATCCAAAAAAAACCTTGTCTCTTTTATAGTTTTTGTCCATTATAGGGGGAACCTCTACCTTGCTATGGTGTCGGTTTCCTTTTATTAACATGTTTTTACTGAAGTACATAATTACTTGTTAAGTTAAAGGCAGTACCAAGCATAATATGGCACCAATGTATTAAAATAAACAGTTCTTAAGTTAATATATCACCTGTGCAGGCTGTTGAGGCATATTAACAGCCCGTGGAAGACTGCTGTTGGTTGTGGAATCAGAATAAAACACTTCAGCTGGTTGCCCTGCAATTAGCAGGCATAAAGTCCTTAGAGGTGATCCTGCAACTAGCTGGTGAAGTGCCATTTGCTTCACAGTGTCAACATATAACTGCATTGGTCCAAGCCATAATCAAAACCAAGAAAAAAAAGAGAGGTGAGACAAGGTTAGCACAGTATAAACCTAATGTCTGCCTCATGAATGCAAGTATCTGGATAGGCTGCAAGGGGCAACAAACCTGATCACCAAGTTGTGAAGCAAGAACAAGTGCAGGCCCCCACAATTGACCTTCTTGTGCACATTGTAAAGCCTCTTTCTTTCTACCAGAAACCAGAAGATTTTGTACCTCAGAGGCGGTGGCCTACAAAATACACCATCTATTACAAAACAATGAAACCAGCAAAGGAAAAAAAGTAGGGAGAAAAGCAGAGCAATTTATCACATACCCGAATTTGTCCTTCAGAAGGCAACTTCTGCAAGCAGTGGCTAAGAGCACCATACTCACTGAATTGCGTGCTGTTCCTCTTAGCAGATGCAAAAAGTTTAGCAACTGCTGATTCTGGAGAATCATTTTCCTATTTAGAATACAAAGGCAAAAGATTACCAAATGCCAGATTTATGACACCCCAAAATTTTTCATAAAGTATACTGTCAGGAAGAAGATAAATGAGAACCCATTATGGAAAATATGACCAGGGAGGCAAAGCCAATTAAAAAGAATTATCAAAATAGCAAGAAACTCAAGTTAAAATCATTCATCTAAAAGTGCAGCAACAAATAACCATTCCCGCTTCTGAAAGCATCACATGGCACAGGAACATCATTAAGAAATCCCAGCAGTTTGATATTCGTACTTTCAAGTACCCTCTTACCTTATTGCATTAAACAATAATCTTCCTCCATAATGCCTAAAAACCCCTAAAATCTGAATCGATCACTCTTCTTCAGCTCAATCTTTTTCTGATTACACGATATGAACTCAACTCAATAAAGCCTTAATCTGATCTAAATGGGGTTGTCCATTGTTGACAAGATCCCTTTTACACTACTTGGCCCTATGTAGTGACTAGGGCCTTATCCCTAGTCTTCTCTCTAACAATCATGTCTATAGCAACAAAAAGATAAACACAACAGAAAGAAAGAAAATGCAAGCTTTTTTGTATGTCCACATTCAATGGGCTTCAAACCTCACCTTCTGGAGCTACATCATGCCATTAAAAGAAATAAAAAGGAAAGGGGGCTATGGATTGAGATTACGTCCTTACCCTATAGGCTTATTAACAATGCTTTTATCAGAGTGATGTAATGAACCATAACAATAGGGTACTTTTTTTGCAGAATGTAACAATGGGGCACTTGCATACTATAGTTTAGACCAAACATACAAGTACTAGCTCATGGAGGGCAAATTCAGGTTTCAACATCAAATGGGTACCAAGAATATGGATTGCCAAAGGCCATGTCACAAATAATTTTTAACAAAACAGATGCAAAGTTGTAAGTTTGTGGGTCATTGGTCAATCTTGAAGGACCTTGCTAGCTATGAAGCACAGGTGCGATAAGACTTTATCACAGTTATCATGATTGTCCTACTACATGTAGATACACAAAAGATATTAGAATTTTCTTATTAGATCAAAAACAATCTCAAAGAAAAAAAAATGTAATTTACCCTCAAAACGGTGTCAGCACCAAAAGCAGATCGAAGTTTTCCATAATGTTGACAAGCTATCTTAAGCAAAGATAGAAGCAACCTCAATGCTTCCCCTTTTCTATAATCCATGTTGGGTAATTCACAGCTCGTAATCCTCTCGTCAATCCATTTGTTCAACTCTTTACCTCCAACACTCCCACCAACCAATGGACCAGGAAATGATTGTTGGCACAAAGCATGAAAATAATCAGAAGTACCTGATCCAAGGCTTGAAGCATCAGCGTTTCCTAAGACAACTTCCATCAAGTTTAGAACAAAAAGTGAGCTTCCTACCGGATCCTGCACATAAGGCGAACAAAGGTGATTAGCCCTTTCAAGATATCAACATTAATATGCTCCTTTGGGCTATGTCCCTAAGAGAAAGCAACATAGATTTTGGAATTTATAAAGCAAAATTATTTACAAAACAAAGTCTTAAACAGCGATTAAACAACAATTTGACTTAATTTAAACATTTTTAAAAAATCTTCTAGGACACCATGGCAACATACCATGCAGAAAAAGGAGGGGGATGGGGGCACATTATAAAAACATGGGGCAAATTTCAGAAATATATTCCTCTTTCTTTATCTCAGTCGTTTGGCAACCAAATGGAGCATTCAAAAGAACTAAGAAAAGATTCCAAGGCCGAACCTGGCTTCCAAATGACGAGCTACCGAGTGAACTATTACTATTCTTCATTACAAGGAGTTTTCCACCAAAGCCAAACGTCACCAGGGCATGTGGAGGACGCCCAGCAGATGATCTTCCAACATTGGAAGCATAAGAAGTCTGATGGACACTCTCAAATGATTGCTGGGAAAAATTTACAGGTTGACTGCCAAAGTAATCGCCCAAGAATTGTGTTTGCTCATTAAGCTTCAGATTTGCTGGACTAAACTGCTGACTAAAGTTCCCACCAGGGACAGAGCTTTTAAATTCAACATTCCCATTAGCCTCACCATGACTCTGACTCGCTCTATTGTAAGATGAAACTGGTCCAAAAGAATTGAAGGACTTCTGTTGATCATTGTTCACATAAGAACTATCAAAATGCTGGTTTCCACCCAAAGTTGTAAAACCCTCACTCCTTGGAACAGTTTCAGCTTGCCACGAATTCAATTCCTGCTGATGATTATTACCATATGCCCCAGCCCAGCTTCCATCTTGGCCTTGGCTACCAAAACCCTGTGACCTGTATTTGTCAGCCTGCCCATACTCACCATATAAGCCATTACTAATCTGATTAAAACTACCAGTTGACACAAACCCGTTTTGATGCTGCTGCTGATCAGGGGTCTGAGCTGTTGATTGAATCGACGAAGTATAAGTATCCAACGAGCGCCATTCTAGTGCGATTGTGTCATAATACCAACCGGGATACTGAGGATCAAAAACCATATGTTCTGGGTATCCATTATTCACTTGTGAAACCTGATTCCAGTTAGACACGGTCTCAATCCCGTTATTCACTTGCGAAACCTGATTCCAGTTAGAAACACTCTCAGTCCCGTTATTCCCTTGTGAAACCTGATTCCAATTAGACACGCTCCCAGTCATGCCAGTATCAGTCGCAGTTCCCACAACAGACTGAGCAGTTTGCTGCGTATAAGAAATCTCTGTATTTCCATCAGCAACAGCACTCCACTCACTGGTCTGAACATTCGTGCTACCATCATCACCCCCCACTTGATACCAGTTCCCAGTATTCGGGTCATACTTCCACCCTGGATAGGCACTCTCCCAATACTGACTACTACTCAAATCCTGCACGTTTGAACTTTGATCCACCGTTGCACCATAAACCTGTCCCTGACCCTCTTGATAATTCGCATAATTAACCGAATTATTCACACCATCAGCTACAAATCCTTCATTGCCCGTTACCATTTTCGCCTCACTATTCAAATTTCCAACGACATTCCCTGGGAAATCACCGGAATTACCATCCAATTCACTGAAAAAATCTGAATACGATCCAAACCCGTGACTCCCATTTTGAGGGGCCGAATCTGCGTGGAATGAATTCCACCCAATCTCCTTAACCCCAGACCCGCCGGATCCACTGCTCTTGCTCACAGTCGAATCCGAGGCGAATTCGGATCCAATCCCATCGTTGCTGGATCCTACCACACTATCACACCCAATCGAATTGGCCGAAACCAACGAATCCCTCTCTTCCACGTGAGCACCCAACGACTCTGCACCTGCACCGCCACCCACACAATCCTTCTTTTCTTTTGTTCCTTTGAAATCAAAGCCGCTACTATCATCACCGCCTTCACCTTCACCTTCGCCGCTGCCGCCGCCGCCGCGAACCGACTCATCCAATTGATTCCCAGCCTCGCTAATGCTCAGATTCCCAAACGCTTTCGCCTCGTCGGAATCGCTTCCCTCAGCGAACCTAGGATCAACTTCCTCGCTGAACTTAGGGTTCGATCCGGCGGTAGTAGTGGTGGGCCCGAACTCATCGTCGACCAATTTATCGAAGAAATCCTCGTCCGTCTGATCCTCCACATGAAATGGAGGATTCGAAGCCATTTTTAACCTAACTCTTCTCGGATCCCTCTCTATCCCACCCAAAAAATTCACACAACTCAGCCCAAATTACCCCCCAAACTTTCTTCCCCCCCAACAAAAAACTCGAATTCCGAGCTGAAACGTTACAAAACCCTCGAGATCCGAGACCAAAACGCAGAACTTTACCTCGATACCACTCTTCCCCAAAACCTAACCCTTCAACGAACAAGATCTAGGGTTTTGAGCCCGTTCAAATCCCAGAACCGTAAATCAAGCAAGATACACCAAAATTTTGCAAATTTCGGCTTGAATTTAACACATTGAGTTCAAAAATAACTAAATAAAAGAATGAAAACCCAAATGAACTTACAGATCGATAGGAGTAACTGCAAAGAAATACGAAGGAAAAGAGAGAGAGACAGTTTTGGCAGAGGAGAGCCCTCAATTTCGCACCCACAAAGAGCTTCGTTTTTAATTTTAGTTTATTTAATTTTTTTTTTTCTCTCTCTCTCTCTCTCTCTCTCTGTGCGTTTTCTTTAATCTTTTTTATTTTTTATTTATTTTATTTTATTTTGTTTTTGTTTTAGCGCCAGATATGTGGGTGAACGTATACGTGTAATTGTGCATGCGATTTCTTTGTTGTACTGTTACGGTTTTGCTGCTTCCACTCTTGGTGTTCTTGTCAAAAACGGTTTGGAGTTTGAAGGAAACGTTTGCTGGAATTAGCGAGATTGTTGGAGTGGCATTAGTGAAAAAAGCTTAGTTATAGTACATTACGAGTTTTATTATGTAGTATGAGCAGCAGTGCACATGTTTACCATAATGGGCGGCGTGTATTTACTGATAACAAATCAAAATAGAAATCTAGCATTTGCGGTGTTTTTATTATTACATCTCTTCCTTCGTTTTAATAAGAAAATTTTTTATTTTGGGAAGGTGGTTGGTAGCTGTTGTTGCATGTGTCTTAATTGGAACATCAACTAATCATCTGGTCCTTGTACGCGTAATTCAAATTTAACATTCTCTTCTTCTTGTGGTGGGTTTCAGTTTGGCCAAGTCTTTGTTGTTGAAATAGAATTTGAATGAGTTCAAATCTCGTTTTCATCAAAAATTATTAATTATTATTCTAATTTAAACAAAGAATAACTATTATAAGGTATACATCATAAATTCAAGTGTATGACATTGTTTTCTTTTCCCCCCATTTCATAAAATTTCATAAAAAGAGAGAGAGACTATAACTACTACTATTATTATTATGCAAATTTGGTATGCATTAAGAGATTTTTTGGGTTATTTGGTTGCATATTTAATATGAGGAATAGTTATTTCTTTCTAAATTTTTTTTAAGAAAATGATTGTAAATGTTATTCCTTAATGCATGTAACAATTTTTAAAATCAATACATTTTCAAAAAATAAAAACACAAACTTTCCATATTCATCATTTTCTATTCCCAGTAATGAAGATTGTTATTCCTAACTCTTTACCCAAAAAAAAAAAAAAAAAGATTATTATTCCTAACATGGTCTATACTTAATGTACCAAACATACCATAATTTCTAAAGTTATTATGTGTATTAAAAAATAGCTATTACATCTTTTTTTTAGAAATGAATAACTATTCTTCAATTTAAGGAGTAGATGTTCTTAATGAATAAATATTATATATAATGTGATGGTGAACCAAAAGGAGAATGAACTCCGACTCGTCCATAGGGGTCGTCCAAGTCAAGAAGACTAAAATGGCTTCCTCTTTCAGGACAGTCATCCATAGGCATGTGGCTCGTCCATGAGGAAAACCCCTGGACGAGCTCTAACACTTAGGAATAATTCCAGAAATTTATTTACAAGAGCTAAATCGGACCACGTGTTACTATCTTGAGGCATGAGTTAAATCGGATCACGTGTTACTATCTTCTTCATCATTATAACTTCCTCCACAACACTTAACTTCCATGACTTATAGGAGATAAAATATTCTAACTCCTATAGTGGTTATGAAGATTAACCTTGAACCCTCTAACTTCCTCATTTGCAGGGGAAGTTACAAGACAAGTAACTACTCTAAGACCACACAATATAAACACTCATTCACATCAAGTGAAGGTAGGTTTTTGATAACTCTTGAAAAGTGAGAACTCTATAATTTGAGAAAGAAACTAACTTTGGCATTGGAGGGTCCTTGGCCAGTCCACCCTGGTCACCTTTGATCGTGTGTTCTTTTTTTAAGCATTCCAATCAATTGCTAGCGCTTTAAAGCCTGAAGCATCTAGTCTACTGATTTTCTTTGCATCATCATAATGAAAATCCAATAAAATGATCAAATAGTTATTTCATATAAATAAGCATATCATTATAAAAACCATCGCATCATTCCAAATATGCTCTAAATTTGTTTCTTTATATGTATGATTGAATTGGATACATACCAAGGACGGAGCCAAGACTTAGAGTTAGGGGGCGGCATTACTATTGGCTATGTGTGGCAATTCTGGCCTCCAGCTCTGCTGCTTAACTAATTGCTGAGGGATTTTCTATTTATTATTTTTTTGTGCTTTTAATGTGTGTGTTGTTGCTGGGTAAGGACAAAATTATTTTATTTAAACTTTTTTAAAGGGTTGGGTTCTTTGTTTTGAGTAAAATTGGTTGATTGAACTTAATTATTTTTAGCTTTACTATTAGTAATTTTTGTTGTTGGGCTAATTTTTTTTGGGCTTATACCTATAAAAAATTTTATGGCCTTTAGAAAGAGGAAAATGCTAAAGTTACAAGTTTTTTTACAAATTGTTGATGTGATGAGTGGTTAGTGGTAAGCAAAAAAGTGATGTAAGTAGTAGATCTTGATGTAAGTAGTAGATCTAGATGTAAACCAATAAGAATTCACTACCTCAATAGTTTGTAAAAATGTTGTAGAAAAGTTTGTGACTATAGTATTACTTTTAAAAGAATCAATGATATTATTAAGGGGGCAAAGTATAATTTTATAGAACGAAATTGCTAAAATGAGTAGCTATACATATACTAATATTTTTTATTAAAAAAATTAGGGGGGGGGGCATTTTCCCCCAATGCCCAAGTCTACCTCCGTCCATGATACATACATTGTAGCCTCTTTCTTTTGATACAATGTTATCCATTTAAAAAAATAAATAATAAATAAATAAAAACTAGAATATAGCATCTTCAAACATATGTACTCTTATTAGCACCCATTTCTTTTAATAACTCATAGCCCCGTTAAAGTTAACCTTATTATGCCATCCATGAGTTGGTGGAAAACATTTAGCTGTCTTCCTTGAGGATTTTCAGTTAAAAAAATTATAGGACCAAAGTTAAATTCACAATTTTTGTCTTGCTCACGTGGTGAGTAGTGAATAATGAAGTAAATACAGGTTTTTAATTCTATCACTCACAACTCGTCATATGAGCCAAGGGCTTGCAGTCAAATTAGCACTTCTTCATACACAAAATGCTTAGGGATTTAGGGAAAAAGAGTTCAAACTGTAGGGTTAATAATGTATTGTAATTATCTCTATAAAAAAAAAATTGCCACATAAATAAATTAAGGCAAAGTTGTGGGTTTAGTTGTGATCCCAACATTATTGCATCCATTTTCACTAGTTACTGTCTCACCTTTCTATAATGTATATATACACGCACACATATTTATTGAAGTGCCTCTTCTAATACTTCTATCACAAGTCTGGACTAGTTGGCCCAATAATGCCTTTATAAATCTAACCTTGCCCTAACCACCTCTATGATCAATCAATGAGCAATCTTAGCTTGCCCCAACCTTGTATTCTAGATTGCGAACAAATCATTATGTACCTGTTGCCTTGACAAACCCACACCTAGATGTATATCCAACGTTGGTCCACTGCAACAAAATGTATTTTTAGTGAGGAAAAAATTCGCCACTAAAAGTCTAGTTTTTTGTCACTAAGAACCTTTAGCAACAAAATCGGACTTTTAGTGATGAAACTCATTTCATCGCTAAAACCCTGTTGCTAAAAGTCCTAGTGACGGAAAATTTCGTCACTAAAAGTCCGATTTGTTATTTAATAAAAAAACTTTTAGCGACGAAAACGTTTCGTCGCTAAATGTTTTCCTCGCTAAAAACACTATTCAGTGACAAAAATATTTCGTCACTAAAAACACTTCAGTTTATTAAATTATATTTAGTAACGAACAATTTCGTCACTAAAACTATTTTCAGGTACATATAGCAACGAAAAAATTCGTCACTAAAATTATTTTTAAGAAAATCCAAGCACATATAGTGACGAAAATTTTCGTCATTAAAACCATTTCATACAAAATTTTGCTACATTTAGCGACGAAATATTTCGTCACTAAAACAATTTTTTGTTGCTATATTTGTGACGAAAAAATTCATCGCTAAAACTTATTTTTTGTTTTTATTTTTTTCATAACTTTGATATTAACTTGTAACCTGTCATTACATTATTAAAATCTCAAATTTGAACAACACATTTATAAAAAAAGATTTATACATTTCATAAGTAAAAAATAAAATAAGTATCAAATTCAAACTCCTTTCATACAATAATTGTTTGCAACACACATACAATAACTTAAGATATTTTATAACGATACAAAAAGTGTAGCATAATATAATTAGAACTAATGAAAGATGTCCTTATATGTCTTCAAGTAATGCCAAAAGTAAATCCCCTAAAAACCACCAATAAGAAATCTGCACAAATATAAAAACAATACAACATTAAAATTGTGAAGTAAAAACATTAACTATGCTATAAAAAACATTTCTAACAATGCATTAAGAGTAGTCACACCAATGAATTAAAATCACAACTTTTGTTAGCAATTCTAGCTTCATAAGTTGACCTTGAAACCAAGTTACCTATTGGTAAAACCTTTGTTAGCACTTCTAGCATCATATCAAGTCCCTTATTACTCAAGTTGGTCATTATCTTTACATTCAACATCTCAATAACAAACTTCAAGATACTATAATCAGTGCAACCCGGATACAACTCACGCTTTGCATTTTCTTCAAGTTTGTCAAAACTACACACTTTCTTATCTTCGGTTGCATTTCTTGGTTCCCCTCTAATTCGAACATCTACCAAGGCATCGATACCATCCATATGATTACCATCAGACATTTCATTATCATGAATGCTCTCGTTTAATACACGAGGTTCTCCATGATTATACCAATTAATGTAAGATTGCATAATCCCACGATGAAGCAAATGTATACGCATAGTTTGAGGAGATTGTCGATAGCAATTCACACAGTGAATACACGGGCAAGAAATATTACCACTACAGTCCATAACCGCTCTTGCAAAATTAATTAATGCATTGACCCCTTCAATATATGGACGACTTAATCTGTCATCGGGTGTCTTACCAATTGTCATCCAACTTCTATCCATGCTCGACTACAATTGCAAAGTGAATGCTACTTTAGTAAAATAAGGACAACTCATGTGTAATGTATTCTAACATCTAAGTCTATAAGCTACTTAGATAAAATTCTATCTCATTCATGAATGCATAAGTCTATATTAATACTTACAAGTATTGAAATCAATTAAAATACTATTCATCACATCTAATCAACAAATTCCATTCACATTTGTAAAAAACTAAAAACACTCTCAATATGAGTTTAAACCACCTTATAACACCATGCAAGCCACCCGCTTGCTCCAATATAATAACACAACAACCCACCACAAAACCAATCACAAACATTACAAGTATAGAGTGTTTACAAGTATTAAAATCAATTAAAGTATTATTCATTACATCTAATCAACAAATTTCATTCACATTTGCAAGAAACTAAAAACACTCCAAATATGAATCTAAATCACCTTATAATACCATGCAAGCCACCTGCTTGCTCCAACACAACAACTCACCACAAAACCAATCACAAACATCACAAGTATAGTGTTTATAGGTATTGAAATCAATTAAAATACTATTCATCACATCTAATCAACAAATTTCATTCACAATTGCAAGAAACTAAGAACACTCCCAATATGAATTTAAACTACCTTATAACACCATGCAAGCCACCCGTTTGCTCCAACATAACAACCCACCACAAAACCAATCACAAACATCACAAGTATAGAGTGTTTACAAGTATTGAAATCAATTAAAGTACTATTCATCACATCTAATCAACAAATTTCATTCACATTTGCAAGAAACTAAAAACATTCCCAATATAAATTTAAACCACCTTATAACACCATACAAGCCACCCGCTTGCTCCAACACAAAAACTCACTACGAATCCAATTTCCAACATCATAAGTATAGTGTTTACAAGTATTGAAATCTAATAAAGTAATATTCATCATATCTAATTAACAATACTTATTCACATTTACAAGAAACTAAAAACACTCCCAATATGAATTTAAACCACCTTATAACACCATGCAAGCCACCCGCTTGCTTCAACACAACATACCACCACAAATCCAATTTCCAACATCACAAGTATAGAGTTTATAAGTATTGAAATCTAATAAAGTAATATTCATCACATCTAATTAACAATACTTATTCATATTTGCAAGAATTGAAAAAAACACTCACAATATGTATTTAAACCACCTTATAACACTATGCAAGCCACCCGCTTGCTCCAATACAACATAATACCACAAATCCAATTTCCAACATCATAATATAGAGTTTTATAAGTTTTTAACTAAAATTTACTTACTTTGCTGAAGCTAAGCTTACAACTTTCAGAAAAAAATCCAAAGTTATTACAAACAATGTGTATTTAGCCTGCAAAAGAAAAGTTAAATTTATAAATACTTTAGTCTGGAAAAGCGGAAAACCCAATAATAATTAATGCAAATGCATAAGATCAATGTTAGAGATAAAATAAAATAAAAGAAAGTAAAATCAATAAGATAATATAAATCGGTATTTGAATTCCATCTTGGAGAGATAACGCTACGTACATTGGAAAATCTGGAGATGGGATCTCTCACGTGAAGCATGCAAACTACAAAGTCTTCTGATTCAATTAATGCATGGTAGTGGAAGTCTTTCAAAAGGGCAAGTGACAGAGTAGTTGTTTTAGATTGTATAAAACGTGGTTATATATTTAGTTCCATTAGTCCACAAAAAGTGGTCTTTCAAAAGCGCAAGTGATAGAGTAGTTGTTTTAGATTGTATAAGACGTGGTTAATAAGTTCCATTAGTCCACAAAAAGTTCTTTGTAAGTTTATACACACACACACACACACACACATGCACACACACGCACAAGAAAAATAATTCTTCTAATGGCTTAAATTATTAATGGATTTATAACTTTATACTAACTTACAAAGATAGACACATTGTACGTTTTTAGATCCCTGTAAACTAATGGTGTCACACTACATTTTCTCTTCTAAGCCAAACAAAATTTTCTTAAAATTCTAACACAAGCATCTTAGCAAACAATTTTTTCTCAAAACCCATATAATTTCTCCTCTTATTCACAATGACAACTATCTATCTATCATTTCTCAATCAAATTTCTCACCTAAACCAAATGAAAATACCTCAGAATCTAAACACAGCTCAAATATTACACCAAAAATAGAAGGAAAAAAAAAACGCACTGTGAGCCTTTGAGAACACAGAGGATCTTGCTATCGATGACAAACCCTCCTTGGCAAATTTGTATATGTGCTCCTCTGCAAACTAATCAGGGTCAGTCATAGTACTCTATTTGGCATTCAACATTCAACCCATATACGAAAGCCATTGAAAGCACCAACTGTTGTTCCTAAGAACATAAAATAAATTTCATAATCTTCAAATTTAATTAAAAAGAGGACTTTCTCAGCACCAAACACCAAACCACACTCTACAACAGCATAGATAGTACTAGGATTCAATCATATATTTAAGTTCAAGCATTCACATAGATAGGGGCTAACTTGTTTCTTTCACTAATCCTATCCATCCATCCAGGACCAAACGAACATAGAAAAATCACATAAATTTAAGCGTGTTCATCCCAAAAATAAGGTCAGCAGTAATATACTAAAATCACAAACCAAAAAAGCAAGAAGGGAAAAAAAAAATAGAACATAAATTTTGAAAAAATTGGCAAAAGAAAAAAAAACCTTTATAGACTGAATGAACCAAGGAGAATTTGATTAGAATGTAGAGAGATTAAAATGACAAAACCCAACAAAGAAACACAGAAAATAAAATAAAAAATAAATGACAAAAACCCAAAAAAGAAAATAAAAAAGAAAAGGAAATTACCTATGGAGATGGAAGCCGAAGCGTCACCGTTTTGTCGCCGGTGCGAAGCGTCGCCAAAGGGTCTGGTGCGAAGCGTCGGCGAAGGGTCTGGTGCGAAGCGTCACTGGAGCGTCACTATGAAGTGTCACTAGAGCGTCACCGCGAAGCGTCGCTAGAGTGTCGCCGCGAAGCGTCGCGGTCTGATGGAAACCCTTACTGCGAAGCGTTGCTGTCCGATGGGAAGCCTCACCACGAAGCGTCGCGGCCCGATGCAAAGCGTCGCAGCGAAGCGTAGCCGGTGCTGGAGCGTCGCCGAAGGTCGCCGGTGTTGGAGCGTCGCCAAATGGGTGGGTATCGGTATCGATATCAGTATCGGTATTGGTATCGATGTGAGAGGAGTGGGTATCGGTGAGGGAATGAGTGATTATTTCTGAATGAGTGAGGGAAAAAAAAAACAAAGAGATGCTATATATAGGATATTTATAGCAACGGATTCATGTTCGTCATTATTTAGTTCCTTTAGCAACGAATCCAATTTCGTCGTAGATTCCCCACAAAATCTCGTCTCTTTCTTTATAGCGACGAAGCATTTTTGTCGCTAATTGTAATTTTTAGCGACGAAACTGGTTTCGTCGCTAAAAGCCTGACCGCAGTACCTTTAGCGACGAAATAATTTCATCACAAAAACTAGAGGTTTTAGCGAAGAAACAATTTTGTCGCTATAGCTCTATTTCATTTCGCGCCTGCACTTTTGATTGGCGCCCCTAATTCAGCTGCCTCTATAGCGACGAAATCTATGTTTCGTCGCTAAATGTATCTATAGTGATGAATTTATTTTCGTCGCTATTCATTCCATTTAGCGACGAATCTGAGTTCGTCACAGATGCACCACAAAATCTTGGTTTTTTTCTTTTTAGCGACGAAGTATTTCGTTGCTAATGGTCTCCTTCAGCAACGAAACTGTTTTCGTCACTAAAAGCCTGACTATCAGCATATTTAGCGACGAAATTTTTTTGTCGCAAAAAAATAAATGTTTAGAGATGAAAAAAGTCGTCGCTGTAGATTCATTTAGTTTCACGCCTCCACTTTCACTTGGTGCCTCTAATTCAGCACCTCTATAGCGACGAAATTAGTGTTTTGTCGCTAAATGTTACTAATTTTTTTTATAAATAGCGACGAAATATAAATTTTGTTGCTATATGGTACTTTTTCTGTGACGAAAAAATTTTCCTCACTAAAATTCGTCACTGTAGTTACATTTTGTTGTAGTGGTCCTAGCTTGTTTATGACAAAACTATTATTTTGATGCCTAAATTTTAGAATTTAGTTTAGTGCATATTGTTTTTTTTCGTATGTGGTTAGAGAGTAAAGCAATTTATAGATAAGGTTAGTTGATTATTTAGTCGCGACATTTGATGGTTTTTTTACAATTTATTACAAATGAATAGATATAGAGGTTAGTCGGTAACGAAAATACACGAGTAAATTGCATACATAATATTTATTACAACAATTAAGTTGACAAATTTTTAGTCGTTTTCATTTGGATTTACTGCTTATATCATTTTTTAACTTATTAATATCAACTTACCACTTGAATAATTGTGGAATTTGTGTGTAAAGACAAAGCTATAGATAAAAGTACATGAGTTGTTGATATGAAACGGCAAAGATGCTTGGCGTTGTTGGCACTTCATCATCCCCAATGCCCACTGACTTGCACTTCGGCATTACCTGTGCTAGGCACTACCGTGGGCTTTGCAGGTAATGCTATGATTCGAAGGCCATGCCTATGATGTGTCTCTGTGATTCTGTATCCTCTAACAAAATGCATTAATTGCTTATTAGATCATGTTATGTCTTCTAGGCCTTTTAAAAGGATGCAACGGTCTGTCTTCCTGGCCTTTTGAAACTTGAGGTTTGGTTCGGGTTTGTTTTCAGTTTGGGCCTAACTAAGCCTTTGTAAACTTCGAATAAGAGCCTAATCATGTTATGTGGCATTTAAGCTGTTTGGCGACCCAAAATTGTTGGGATTCGGCGATGTAATGTGTCATGAACTTTTTAATTCATCATTGTTCAGTGGATGCCTACCATACACTTTGTTAATTATCATTAAAGAGTAGTTGAAACGATTTAATGTTTCCTTTATGTTTGCTTACTGTCAAAGCTAATTATTCGATATCATATATTACCTTTTTTCATGTTATTTGCTCTTGTATTAGCAAGGATTTAGAGTCATTCTCAAAAAAAAAAAAAAACAAGGATTTAAGTTAATTACATGTTGATCACTCTCTTTGTATACCAAATTCTCAAAAATAATTTGTTTTCTAATAAGAAAGTGAAGGTAAGGGTGACTTTGGAACATATCTTAAACTAGATAGAGAAACTGATGGATAACTAATCTAGGGTCCCTAGGAGAGCTGCCGACTCTTAACTACTGTCCAACAATGTCTCACTCTCAAAGGTGGCCCTTGAGTTCATTTGCTTTGCAAGCCATGCATGAAAAGCGGCCATGGCATATTA
This sequence comes from Castanopsis chinensis, assembly GCA_032878915.1. NCBI lineage: Eukaryota > Viridiplantae > Streptophyta > Magnoliopsida > Fagales > Fagaceae > Castanopsis > Castanopsis chinensis. The sequence continues at coordinate 3,255,580 of JAVQMG010000115.1, read as the reverse complement.
ATGATTGGCACCTTGGTCTCATCATGATGTGGCCTCTAATCAGCAATACGCTGATGGAGCCAAAAATTATAATACCACAAATTAAGTCACAACTTTTACCATAATTATTTATATAACAGATTGTGAGTAGCAGAGAAAAATAATAAGTTCATGCGAAAGTGACAAACAACTAATCATAGTTTACCACATAAGGTAGTTCTGACAGTAATTGTGACTTAATTTGCGGTACTAGAATTACTATGTAGCACTTCAGAAAAAGATTGGCATGTGACTAAGAGCATCAGTTTTTCCAAAAGGCTGATCCTAGCAAGAGATTCAGGCTCTCCAATAATGATTGGCCGTCGGTACAATTGAAGAGGTAGGGAGTGAGATGGGAGACCAAACCGAAGGCACAAGAAGAATTATGAAAGGCAAAACCGTGTAAGAATAAGAAAGGCACGAGCAAGGTCAATTAATGCCCTAGGAAATGAAGTAAAGGTTGGAAGATCATGTCATGGAGGTCCTGAAAGGTAAAACCTCCATAGCATTGGAAGCAAATGTGCACCAAATCTACCATCAAGATTCAACCTTTGGTTACTAGGAGATGAGTATGACAATTTAATAGTTGATAGAGATTAGAATTCTTTCAAATTTTTAAGAAAAATCTATTTTAAAATTTTTAAAACCATATGGTTACCTATTCTATATAAAATCATTATCAATATATCTATATAATAATAGTAAAACAGAAGCATTTGAATTGTATTTTTCTTTAAATTATTTTTGTATGTTGTCATGCAATATGCATACATTTGTTTTTTTCCACATCAACATTGTAGGATTTTTTTTCCTTTGGTATTGAACTTTTCAGAGTTACAAACTAAATAGAACCCATCATTGTATTAGATTAAAGCTTTCCAACCCAAATTAAATTCTAATTAAATTAAGTTCGATTTTTCATAGGAATTTTTCATTTCACTTTTTTATTTATTAATATTTATCAATTGATTATTAATCATGCATTGCACTATTTGTTGAAAACTAATATTATGCCTGTGCGATGCTCGGCTATCATGTGTAAATTAATATATAAAAAATTAATTTAAAATTAAATAAATAATAAAAGCAAAGTAATCTTTTACTCTTTTTTTTTTTTATATGAAGTAACCTTTAACTTTTAGTTATATAATGAATGCATATTGTGTAAGATTAAGTTTTTATATTAAAAAAAAATCATATATAAGTCCAAAATTAATTAATAGAAAATGGTAGATAACTATGCAACTAATATAAAAAGAGATGCCTAAAAAATTATATTGGGAGTTTGCATATGTAAAGCGCATGTTTAAATGAAAAACCTTGAATTCAACCTCAATGTAATAGTTAATGTGAGTGCCCGAGGATTGAGGAGAATCTCTGGTGAAGAATCCCATGTGGGCCCCCCATAGAAGTGTGACTTACCTGAGGACTCCCCATATCCAACCCAAAGTACCAGGGCAATGGAGGGAAGCTTCTTGAAGAAGGCACACCTCTCCTCTCCACACTAAATGCGTTGCAACAACTTTATCAACCGCATTAATGGAGAAGTAACCTGAACAATGACACCACAACTAGTAGCCCCCTCTCTATCGCCTAGAAAGAAGTTTTGATGAGACAAGTATCCTAAAAATGTGCAGAGAATCTTCCAATGAAGGGTTGAGATGCAAAGGATGGGGAGTATAAAAGGGGAGGGGGCTCCTCAATTAGGGGGATCTGGAATTCTTTGGAGGAGGGGAAAAGGTGAAGAACACAAAGACTGGAACAATAGTGAGTAACACAGTGTAGGACTAGTATAAAATCCCTGTGTAAGAACACATCCTTGGATTGATCTGAGGATAGGTTTAATATTAATTGCTCTTCGAAATACTCTTATCTATCCCTGTTGGGCTCTTCGGCTCTAAACCCAGTCTTAATTAAACCCCCAACGGAATTTCTTTTCCACTCTCTATACAAATTAGTTTGTTTTGGGCTTAGCTCCAAAGCCAAGGCCTCATTATTCTCTGTGGGCTTGGGCGTCCAGGATTTGTCCACTTACAATCAACAGTTATGAACAACTCAAATTTCTAAACATTAAAAAATAATAATGGATAAACTTACGTAAAAACTGAATTTTTATCTTTGAACATGAAGGAGGAGGCATTGAATTTCACCCTATCAACACCAAATGTGTAAATATAAAGTTCAAGAAATTTTTTTGAGAAAAACTCGATACGAAGAGTATTGTTTTATTGAGTGCTTCAAAACCTCAAGGAAAATCCTAGGAAAAAAAAACATGAATAAAAAAAATTTTTAAAAAAAAGGCAAAATTGGGAATTTATTTTTTGAATTTGAGAGAAAAACAAAAAACAAATAAGAAATAACCCTAAAAAAATGATAGATACTTGGACATTCAAAATATTAATAAAAAAAATCAAGAACCTGACCTTATTGTTTATAGTGACCTGAAAATCTAAAGATGAGAGTTATGGTATAATAAAACTATTATCCATAATCATTCCTATATTTATCCAACCACAGTAAACTTCAAAAAAAAAAAGTTGATAAGAAGTTTTTTTCATTTAAGTTTTGAAGAAGTTGATATAAGCAAAAAAAAAAAAAAAAAAAAGAAGGAATTTATTTAAAATCAAATACAATAAAAATCAATTTGTTAATGTTAATTACAAAAAAAAAATTATGTTATACGGTAAATTCAAGCTGTTACGTATTTGTTAACGCTATTAGCTGCTTCTCTTTTTGTTATCCAAAAACTTGACATTTATCCAAAAAAATTAAAACAAAATATATTTGAAAAAAAGTAGATAACAAATCCTCCCCGTGTGTATATCCTCCCAATGAAATTTGTTTTTTTTTTTTTTTAAATTCATGGGATTAGCTATACTTCTATGTCACAACTACAAATTTAATAGTTTATGCTTTAGATTTTTTTTTTCCTTTCTATCCTATTATTTTAGGTTTTGTGATAATATTTAGATAGACACACTTGTAGGTTTTAGTTGTATGACACCAACAAACTAAATTCACCTCTCAAATAAATAAATAAACCAACTAAATACATGTAGTGTAGTAATAAAAAATAAGAAAGTTGCTACTTTTTTTTTTATAATACACCATACGTGATAAAATATATATATTAAAGAGGTGTTATATCCACAACATTTTTATAACATGTTCACAATAAATCGTAGGTGGTTAGTTGTTATTGGTTCAAATTCGAACCAAATATTAAGATTACTTTTTTGCCCCAATAATAACAACCGGTAACTACCTACCATTTAAGATTTGTTGTAAAAATATTGTAAAAATGTTGTGAACATATCATTTCTCAAAAAAATAAGGATTCAATAGATTAGATGAAGAATTTGGATTATAATACACTACACTTAAAAAAAAAGGATTAGATGAGGAATTTAGATTGTAATCAAATTAAGATTTTTATCAACTTAGAAATTATAAGAGAAGAAAAAATTATATATATATATATATATATATATGTATATGTATATATATATACATACATTTTAAATCTAAAAAAATTTCTATAATTTGGTAAAGCTACTTGGCGCAACCATGGTTTCTAAGCCCAACTTTTATATTTACCTTTTAAAGAAAAAAACCAACTAAATACGTGTAGTGTAGTAATAAAAATAAGAAAGTTGCTACTTTTTTCTTATAATAAACCATACGTTAAAAAAAAAAAAAGGATTAGATGGATTAGATGAAGAATTTGGATTGTAATTAAATTAAAATTGTTATCAACTTATAAATTATAGGAGAAGAAAAAATTATATATATAATTTTTTTTAAATCTAAAAATCTAACAAAAATTCTGCAATTTGGTGAAGCCACTTAGTGCAACCACAGATTCTAAGCCCAACTTTTATTGTATAGTATATGATATGGAGACATATTTGGGGGAGGCCGTTTTTCTCCAACCACTGCTCGTACTGTTAAGGAAAGAATTTCCATTCCTGACGGTGCTAATTTTGTGGGTATGATAGCAAGCACACTTCCAAATATAAACCCAACTGCTACTGCAGAAACTAAGTCAACTAGCACCTCTATAATGGAAGAGAATTGATATATCCACAATATTTTTACAACAAATTTTAAATAGTAGATTGTTATTGGTTGTTATTGTCGGGATAAAAAAGTAATGTTAGTGTTAAGTTCAAATTTGAACCAATAACAACTAACCACCAATATTTTGTTGTGAAAATGTTGTGGGCGTAGCACCTCTCTAGAAAGCTTAAATAGAGTAAATCAATCAAAGGAGTGCTGCCCACTTTCAGCCAATCTCCACTAATTTCTCACTTCTTCCACTTCTTTACTTGGTAGTTAGAAACACCATCCACTTATAATTTTAGTCATATATTTCAATTATATGACATTTTTAATTAATCATATAACTTGCTTAAATAATACACTTTAGATGAATAAAGTTTTGCTCCAAATATGTTTATAGCTATCTTTTCTAATCCACTGCGTGACAATTTATAAGACAAAGTTTTGCTCCAAACAAAGTTCTGCTTTATTTAATTTGGGGGAAATTCCTTCAAACAACATTAAAAGAAAACCTTGTCCATAAAAGAATCATTGAAAACCTTGAAGCTCACTGACATGGACGAAATTTAGTTACAAAATTAGTTGTAGCCTAAAGTTACAGCAACCTTACTTAATATCTTTTTATTAGAAGTGAATTTTGACAAATACACTATTGAATTACATCTTTTTTTTATATCCTCCATGCTTGCCAAATTTCTAGAAAATTGAAGATCAATAAATATGTCACTGTTGATGCTCATTTTGGAAAATCCCAACAGCAGGAAGAAGCCCAACTATATAGGTAGGAAGAAGTCCAACTATATAGGCAAGAAGAGAGTTAGTGGATTGAGAGAAAAAACTCATCAAGCCTGGATGGCACGAATGATGGGTCATAAGTCCATAAAGTAAACAAATGGGCCTAAAAAGGGCCCAAAGGAAGAAGCAATAAACCCAAGGCGTTATGTGATGTAGAAAAGTGAAAATGAGTCATAGCAGACTTGAAGTAATGAAGTAAGAAAGTAAGGAGTTGATGGAAAGCCCACGAACCCCAAGGATGAAGGATATGGTAATTGGGCTAAGGAAGCCCAAAAGAGTTAGTAAAAACTCATGAGAATGTAGAATTAGAAATAAGCCGAGGATGCCCAAGGAAAGAAAATGGGCCGAGGATGCCCAAGGAGGAAGAAATAGGTCAAATGAGCCCACAAGCAATGTAATGGATCAAGAAAGCCCAAAGTAACATGAGTATAAACCCAATAACAATATTGAGACATTGTAACTAATTGAGGGAAGAGCATATAGTAGGCCCAAAAGAGGCCTAACAAGCATGGATCAAATAGCATCGCAGCAGGAATGACTAAATGACATGGTAGAAATACTGGCAAGCCAACAGAAGGAACAAATAGTGGATTAAAAGAGAGAAAAGCTCAAAATCAAGCATGGCCCAACCCTTGGGGAAAGCAAGCCTCCAGTCCATGGCATAAGAGGTCAAGAATGAGCGGTAGAATGCACAGGCAAGCCTCCAGTTCACGTCAAACGCATGAGTAGCAAACAAACTTTGGGCATACACGAAAGTGAAGCACACACAAGGCCTATGCATCACCAACCTGCACACAGCCAATACAAGAGTGGTGAGTCATGGGTCAGAGGTAAGAAAGGGTATGGTCTGGCGTGGGGAGAAGGGAAAGCCTATTATGGGGTTCCTACTCAAACTCTTTTAAGGGAAATGTTCTGCTGGGATGACATATCACCAAAAAGATCGAAGGATGAGTTGGAACCATTAGATGCATGCCATGAGAGATAGTAAGAAAGAATACCCAAACTGTGGTGGATAAAAATGCCACAGTGAACAAGCAAACAAAACAATTTTTTCTTTGTCTGGTAATGGAGAATGGCATAGCCAGCACAGGTAAGTGGTGGTAGTTAGGCAGCTGACAAACCAATGGGTGGTCGGGAAGGACACTCACATCCAGATAAAAGTAGTTAAAGATTAAAATGGTAAAAATTAGTCACGGCAGGCAATATATAAAGGGCTTTCGTCATGCATAATATCATCATCGCAACAGTAGCAACCACTAGGAGAGAATTACAGCACCATTAGAAGAGAATTACAGCACCATCATCACCATAACACTACACAAGTAAGCATTAAGAAAGAAAGAACGAGAAAGAAAATCAGAAAGAGAAATAGAGAGTGTAGAATGGCAGACATGCACCAATAGGCTAATCCCTTCTCTCCCTCTAAAAGTTTACCCTCCAGTGAGGATAAAAGATTCGTTTGGGGCATAAGCCATTCAAGCCCGTTCCCTCAAAGTAAATAATTTCTATAGCCTCCTATGAGGTTACCCACATTGAGGAAGCGGTTCTCTTCTTGGTTTTAGTCCTGTAATACAACTGAACATGGCAAACTAACATTTTCCTTTTGGTTTTATCATATATCGTAATCATTTCCTTTCTTGCCTTTGTGATTTTACTTGTAACGTGTTTCCTATTGCTATATCATTCTTTCTTCTTAAGAATTCATTATTTATTTCATCTAATGGAAACATATTGCCTTTATTGTTGTCATATTGTACTTGTCTGCCATAATCCTTCTATGACAGTTTTGCCTGCCATGGGCATGTGACCAAAGTTTCAACAAAAAGGGGCATAGTTTGTGCACAAGCCAGCCGAAGGTAGAATGCAATTAGATCGGGCTCAACTCTCCAATTCAGAACACTTGAGCCTTAGTACAGCAGGAGACAGTCCAGTCCAAAATCACAAAAGGTCGACCACAGTCATCAATAAATTATTTAAATTACAAATTTTTTTTTAGTTTAAAATTATACATAGAACATTAGCTTATACATAGTAAATAAAGTTCGATTGATACAAAATTTAATGTGTATTAAGAACATAAAAAACATGTAATTCAACGATTAAATTTTAAAATATATAGTAATATTTATTTTATTAAGTAAGATTATAGTTTTAGGTTACAACTAGTTTTGTAGCTAATTATAAACTCTGTCCCGCCCAATTTTCTTAAGAAATAAAATTTTGGCTCAAATTATTTTTCCCCCTCAGTTGTGGTAATTGTTTTTTTCTTTTTTGGGTTTGAAGTCAGAAAAGAATCTCGCAATCAATTTTGACCACCAAGAAAGCATGAAATATTCGGCAAAACACTACATGTCTTCATTGCATTACCGCCAGAGGGTACAATCTTTCTAGTAAAAAGCATTACCAATCCAGCGGCCAAGAGCCAAAGATCGAATTGTTTGCCTTCTCTTTTCGCAAGACTTGTGTTTCATGTAGAAAAGTACCAACAAAATGTGAAGATGACTATTCTTTCTTTCTTTTTTGGTGAAACGTTGAATTATTTTTCAATCTGTTATAGGACTCATTTTCTCCGCATGTCGCGTGTTCCCCGGCTGTTTTTGACGGTTATAACTCCAACAATATCTTTAGCAGAATTACAATTCAGACAATAAAAAATCTGTGGCATGTTCTATTCGAGGACGTCATAAATTTCAGTTTTCATTTTTAAAGGAGAACTAGTGTTGGCTGCACGTGAGCTCCCGTAGCGAAAAAAATTAATATAAATTTTATGTATAAAACTGTGAATTTTAGCTTACTCAATTTGATTATATAAAAAAAAAGTTTAAAAATATAATAAAATATCACAATATTTTCACAACATCTTAATTTTTAAGATCTAAATTGATATTTTTTTTATTTTATTTGAGAGAAATGCTATGTGGGGGGTGAAGGCGACCAGGCACCTTGTGGGCTCTGGGCCTAGTCCGAGGGCGCGAATTCCGCTAAGTGGGCCGCGCGACGGGAGCAAGGCCCTCTAACACCGGGGCCCAAGGGTCAGCCTACCCAGCCATCAGAGACGAGCCGAGGAGAACGTCTCCTCGGACGCAGAATTGAGAGCAGAACGCTGCAGCAGAGCACCTGGGAAAGCGCCTCCGGAGCTCGGCGAGCCATCCCACACCCCCAACGATATGCCGAGGGGGGAAACAAGGGGGACATGCACTACACAGTGTTTCTGCCACCGCATTAAAGGCTTCCCACCTACCCGTCTGGCCGCATTAATGGGGAAATGACTTCTGAAGGGACGGGGAATGGCCCCAAGGGCGTTGGGGAGCGTTTTCAGGGAAAAGACAGGTGAGAGTCAGGAGTGGGGAGTATAAAGAGAAGGGAGGATACAACGAGAAGGGGATCCGGACTTTTGACCAAGAAAAAGAAGAAGGTCCTCTCCCTTGAAGAACAGAACGAAAACCACCACGGAATCTCCTCGGCGCACGTCTGGGAAGGGAGTTAGTCCACTCCACCAGCCAGCCACGTTTCAGTAGTGCATTTGGATCTTACATTGCACCCTTCCATAGTACCGGGAAGTCAGGGCTTAAAACCCATCCTCTACAAATTCTATTGTAAAGGCCACTTGGGCCGGCCCAGTCATCTATTTGGGCCCAAACCTACTTTGTGTCCTTACAATTGGCGCCGTCTGTGGGAAGGGAGTTAGTCCACTCCACCAGCCAGCCACGTTTCAGTAGTGCATTTGGATCTTACATTGCACCCTTCCATAGTACCGGGAAGTCAGGGCTTAAAACCCATCCTCTACAAATTCTATTGTAAAGGCCACTTGGGCCGGCCCAGTCATCTATTTGGGCCCAAACCTACTTTGTGTCCTTACAATTGGCGCCGTCTGTGGGGATCTTTGACGGAAAGGGACTGGAAGTGCCATGCAAGGTTCAGGTTCACGTCATGCGGAGTCTAGGGGGTCCCAGCCAGAGGACCATCTTGCGCGGTTGGAAGGAGAGCACGAAAACAGCGTCCACACGGAACACACGCGTGGGAGGAGCCATGCACACAGTGGTAGTAGAACCTCCCGCGAGAAAAGTGTCGAGACCCTGCAAAGAGAGGTTGATCATTTGAGAAGGAAGCTACGCCGGGAAAAGCGGAGGCGTACGCCTACCCCTTCAGACCGATCCTCAGTGGACGCCAGTAGTGGCTCCGACAGCTCTAGGTCCAGGACTCCCCTTAGCGAGTCTTCTTCCCAGGGGGATGAACGCCGTCGTCCACCCAGAGACAGGGGGCGTCCTCCAGAGGCCTGGCCAACAATGCACTGAGCAGGGCGCTCCACCAAATTTCCAAATCGCCCTTCACTCGGAGGATTGAGAAGGGAAAGCTCCCAAGAAAGTTCACCCAGCCAACCTTCACAATTTACAACGGGAGGACGGACCCAGTGGAGCACGTGAGCCACTTCAGCCAGAGGATGGCGGTGCATTCGAAGAATGAGACCCTGATGTGCAAGGTCTTCCCCTCCAGCTTGGGGCCCGTAGCGATGAGATGGTTCAACGGCCTGAAGGCGAGCTCTGTCGATTCCTTCACAGAGCTCACCAGGGCATTTGGCGAGCGGTTTATCACCTGCAGCAGCATCCGCGGCCCCTGGATTCGCTGTTGTCCATGGCCATGAGGGAGGGAGAAACCCTCAGGGCATACACTGACAGGTATTGGGAGATGTACAACGAGATCGATGGGGACTTCGACGAGGTGGCCATAAGCACCTTCAAGGTCGGCCTGCCAAGCGATCATGACCTGAGGAAGTCACTGACCAGGAGGCCTGTCAAGAGTGTACGACGTCTTATGGACCGCATCGATGAGTACACACGGGTGGAGGAGGATCAACTGCAAGTGAAGGCGAGGGTGAAGGTAATCCCTCAGGAGAAGAGGGATTTCAGGTCGGACGGGTACAGCAACGGTAGGGCTAGGAGAGAGTTTGTCGGGCAGCCACGTCGGATACCAACGCAGGCGGTCGGCATCGTGTTCCGCGAACCCATGCAGCGGGTGTTTGAAAAAATCCGCCACGAACCTTACTTTAGATGGCCCAGCAAGATGATAGGAGATCCCTCAAAGCGAAACCAGAACCTTCACTGCCAGTACCATCAAGAGCACGGCCATACAACCGAGAACTGCAAGAACCTACGCTACTACCTCGAACAGTTGGCGAAGAGGGAAAGTTGAGTCAGTTTGTACACGACCAGGGGAGGGCGGGGGAACATCATGGTCCGACAGGCCGGGGCCACCACGCACCAAGGCCTCCTCTGGGAACCATCAACACCATCCTCGCAGCCCCTGGGAGGACGGGCTCGCGTCCTTCAAGGGTGATGAACGTGGTACGAGCCCATACCGGAGGCTCTGGCCCGAGCCAAAGAAGATCAAGGGCAATGAGCCGCCCACGCTGGCCTTCTCGGACGCCGACAAGGAGGGGACGATCCAACCCCACGACGACGCCCTGGTCATAATGCTAAGGATTGGAGGCTATGATGTGAAGAGGGTGATGGTAGACCAGGGAAGCGGCGCAGACATCATGTACCCCGACCTGTACAAGGGGCTGAACCTGAGGGAAGAGGATCTCTCTGCCTACGACTCGCCCCTGATGAGCTTCGAGGGAAGGATGGTGATCCCTAAGGGGCAGATCAGATTGTCAGTGCAGTCGGGGCCGGCAGTGGTAGAGGTAGACTTCATCGTGGTGGATGCCTACTCCCCGTATACGGCCATTGTGGGGAGACCTTGGCTGCACGCCCTAGGGGCTGTCCCCTCCACCCTCCACTTGAAGGTGAAGTTCCCATTCGGCGGTAGAGTCGAGGAAATCATCGGGAGCCAGTCTGCGGCGAGGCAATGCCTGACCACCGCAATACTACGCAGGCCGGACAACGAAGCCGCGGCCCCGGCGGCTCAGGCGGCTCAGGCCTCATAGCAATTAGCCTCCTCTGCCACCGCCGGAGCAGCAGTGGTGGGGGAGCCGGCGTGCGAAGGACTAGACAGGGTCCCCGTGGACGGTGACCCGGAGAGGTTCTTCCAGATTGGGGCTCGTCTCCCGACCGAAGAAAAGGAGGAGTTGGTTACGTTCTTGAGGAGGAACCTCGACGTATTCGCATGGACGAACACGAGATGCCCGGAATCGACCCAGGCTTCATATGCCACCATCTAAATGTAAACCCGGCGGCAGTACCCAAGAAACAACCCCCTCGGCGGTCCTCGGCGGAACACTCCGAAGCAGTGAAAGGAGGTCATCAAGCTCAAGAGGGCTGGGGCTATCAAGGAAGTATTCTACCCTGAGTGGTTGGCGCACACAGTCGTGGTAAAGAAGAAAAACGGGAAATGGAGAGTATGTGTGGACTTCACGGACCTCAACAAGGCCTGCCCCAAGGACCCGTTCCCGATGCCGCGCATAGATCAACTGGTGGACGCGACGGTCGGCCACCCCCGCATGAGTTTCTTGGACGCCTTTCAGGGGTATCATCAGATACCACTAGCACTGGAGGACCAGGAGAAAACTGCCTTTGTGACCCCCACTGGCAATTACCATTACAAGGTTATGCCATTCGGCCTTAAGAACGCAGGGGCTACCTATCAAAGGATGATGACTCGGATGTTCGAGCCACAGCTAGGAAAGACCGTCGAAGTATACGTAGACGACATGGTCGTGAAGAGCAAAGCCGTAACAGACCATGTGGCCGACCTGGACAGCACGTTCCAGACCCTGCGGGAACATAAGTTGCGACTGAATGCCTCTAAGTGCTCCTTCGGCGTAAGTTCTGGTAAATTCCTAGGCTACATGCTCACTCACAGGGGTATAGAGGCCAACCCCGAGCAGATCACCGCAATCTGTAACCTGCAACCACCTCGAAACCCGAAGGAAGTCCAAAAGCTGGCAGGGATGACGGCCGCCCTCAGCAGGTTCATCTCCCGCTCCGCGGACAGGTGCCGACCCTTCTTCCAACTACTAAACAAGTGGAGGGGATTCGAATGGACCGAGGATTCGAAGGCGGTGCTAGCTGTGGTGCACGCCACTCGTCGGCTCCCGCACTACTTCCAATCTCATACGGTCGTCGTCCTGACCCAACTCCCACTTAAGTCCATCCTGCGAAGCGCAGACTACTCCAGCAGAATCGCCAAATGGGGGACCTTTTTAGGGGCCTTCGACATCAAGTACTTCCCTCGCACGTCTGTAAAGGGGCAAGTCCTAGCCGACCTGGTTGCGGAGTTCACTGAGCCCTCCCTGGAAGAAAGCCTAGCGGCAAGCGGCTTAGACAGAAAGCTAGTCGGCGTAGCCTCATGCGAGAAACAACCGGTGTGGGAAGCTTACGTGGACGGAGCCTCAAACCAAAGAGGTTCGGGCGCTGGAGTAGTCCTGGTATCGCCAGATGGGATCATCATCGAGAAGTCTCTGAGGATAGCGTTCCCGGCAACCAACAACGAGGCCGAGTACGAAGCCTTGCTGATAGGAATGGACATGATCTGGAAGATGAGAGGAAAGGCGGTCCGTGTGTTCTCGGACTCACAGCTGGTGGTCGGCCAGGTGGAAGGGAAATTAGAGGCGAGGGAGCCGAGGATGCAGGAATATTTAGCGCGCGCCTTGCGTCTACGGGCCCAGTTCGAGTCCTTCTCACTGTCGCATATTTCCAGAAGCGGGAACACTCACGCAGACTCCCTGGCGACTCTCGCAACCTCATTGGCACGTGAGCTCCCTCGGGTCATTCTCGTTGAAGACCTTCTTAAGCCAGCCGGAACGGGCTGCCCGGCCATGCGGGTCCAGCAAATCAGAACAGGGCCCAGTTGGATGGACCCCATAGCGTTGTTCCTGAAACACGACACGCTGCCCGAGGACAAGACAGAGGCCGACAAGATCCGTAGAAAGGCTCCTCGGTTCTGGCTGTCCGAGGACGGTAAGCTCTACAAACGCTCGTTTTCGGGGCCATACTTGCTATGTGTGCACCCGGACGAGACAGAGCAGTTCTTGGAAGAGTTGCACGAGGGGACTTGCGGAAGCCACACTGGCGGAAGGTCACTAGCCCACAGGGCCCTTACGCAGGGGTACTGGTGGCCAAACATGCAGAGAGAAGCACAGGAGTACGCGAGGAAGTGCGACCAGTGTCAGAGGTATGCGCCGAACATCCACCAGCCTGGTGGCGTTCTCGATCCTCTGGTCAGCCCTTGGCCGTTCGCACAATGGGGCCTGGACATCGTGGGTCCGTTTCCAAGGGCAGCGGGCAATAAGCGATGGCTGCTTGTCGGGACGGACTACTTCACTAAGTGGGTTGAGGCCGAGCCGCTTTCGAATATCCGGGACGTAGACGCGAAGAGGTTCGTCTGGAAGAATATCATCACCAGATTTGGGATTCCCCGCACCCTCATCTCGGACAATGGGCTGCAGTTCGACAGCAAAGCCTTCAGGAAGTACTGTGGAGACTTCGGCATCGCGAATAGGTACTCCACCCCAGCGTACCCGCAGGGAAACGGCCAGGCTGAAGCCACGAACAAGTCGATACTCAATGGGCTCAAGAAAAGGCTGGATGACGCTAAGGGCCGATGGGTGGATGAGGTACCGCACGTTTTATGGACTTACCGAACCACGCCACGGAGATCCACCGGCGAGACTCCTTTCGCAATGACGTACGGCGCCGAGGCTGTGATTCCTGTGGAGATGGGGTTCCCAACGATGAGGACCCAATCCTTCGCCCCAGAAGCCAACGACAACATGCTGCTGGAAGGGCTGGACTTGGTGGAAGAAAGGCGGGAAAACGCCATGGTCCGACTAGCCAGTTACCAGCAGCAGCTCAAACGGGGGTACGACTCTCACGTACGTTCCAGACCTCTCGCCCCGGGAGACTTGGTCTTAAAAAAGGTCGTAGGGACGGCAAAGGACCCATCGTGGGGGAAGTTAGGGCCGAATTGGGAGGGTCCCTACCGGATAACCTCAGTGGCCGGTCTGGGAGCATATTACCTGGCCGACCTGGATAACAAGCATGTAAAGCGACCTTTCAATGTAAATAATCTTCGAAGATACTACTACTAATGAAAAGTGTGGCCGCCATGTATTTAGATATGATTGTATCACGCCAATTGTCGAATACTATTATCCCTGTCCCTCCCACCAAATTTTAGCTAAGTGTTAATGTCAACCTTGGCTACGCCAGGTCCTCGGACCTTCTGCCCTGGGAAAATTTAACACTGTCTGAATTTTAATTAAGTGTTAATGTCAACCTTGGCTACGCCAGGTCCTCGACCTTCTGCCCTGGGAAAATTTAACACTGTCTAAATTTTAATTAAGTGTTAATGTCAACCTTGGCTACGCCAGGTCCTCGGACCTTCTGCCCTGGGAAAATTTAACACTGTCTAAATTTTAGCTAAGTGTTAATGTCAACCTTGGCTACGCCAGGTCCTCGGACCTTCTGCCCTGGGAAAATTTAACACTCTCTAAATTTTAATTAAGTGTTAATGTCAACCTTGGCTACGCCAGGTCCTCGGACCTTCTGCCCTGGGAAAATTTAACACTGTCTAAATTTTAGCTAAGTGTTAATGTCAACCTTGGCTACGCCAGGTCCTCGGACCTTCTGCCCTGGGAAAATTTAACACTCTCTAAATTTTAATTAAGTGTTAATGTCAACCTTGGCTACGCCAGGTCCTCGGACCTTCTGCCCTGGGAAAATTTAACACTCTCTAAATTTTAGCTAAGTGTTAATGTCAACCTTGGCTACGCCAGGTCCTCGGACCTTCTGCCCTGGGAAAATTTAACACTGTCTGAATTTTAATTAAGTGTTAATGTCAACCTTGGCTACGCCAGGTCCTCGGACCTTCTGCCCTGGGAAAATTTAACACTGTCTAAATTTTAATTAAGTGTTAATGTCAACCTTGGCTACGCCAGGTCCTCGGACCTTCTGCCCTGGGAAAATTTAACACTGTCTAAATTTTAGCTAAGTGTTAATGTCAACCTTGGCTACGCCAGGTCCTCGGACCTTCTGCCCTGGGAAAATTTAACACTCTCTAAATTTTAATTAAGTGTTAATGTCAACCTTGGCTACGCCAGGTCCTCGGACCTTCTGCCCTGGGAAAATTTAACACTGTCTGAATTTTAATTAAGTGTTAATGTCAACCTTGGCTACGCCAGGTCCTCGGACCTTCTGCCCTGGGAAAATTTAACACTCTAAATTTTAATTAAGCGTTAATGTCAACCTTGGCTACGCCAGGTCCTCGGACCTTCTGCCTTGGGAAAATTTAACACCATCTAAATTTTAATTAAGGGTTAATGTCAACCTTGGCTACGCCAGGTCCTCGGACCTTCTGCCCTGGGAAAATTTAACACTGTCTAAATTTTAGCTAAGTGTTAATGTCAACCTTGGCTACGCCAGGTCCTCGGACCTTCTGCCCTGGGAAAATTTAACACTCTCTAAATTTTAATTAAGTGTTAATGTCAACCTTGGCTACGCCAGGTCCTCGGACCTTCTGCCCTGGGAAAATTTAACACTCTCTAAATTTTAGCTAAGTGTTAATGTCAACCTTGGCTACGCCAGGTCCTCGGACCTTCTGCCCTGGGAAAATTTAACACTGTCTGAATTTTAATTAAGTGTTAATGTCAACCTTGGCTACGCCAGGTCCTCGGACCTTCTGCCCTGGGAAAATTTAACACTGTCTAAATTTTAATTAAGTGTTAATGTCAACCTTGGCTACGCCAGGTCCTTCGGACCTTCTGCCCTGGGAAAATTTAACACTGTCTAAATTTTAGCTAAGTGTTAATGTCAACCTTGGCTACGCCAGGTCCTCGGACCTCTGCCCTGGGAAAATTTAACACTCTCTAAATTTTAATTAAGTGTTAATGTCAACCTTGGCTACGCCAGGTCCTCGGACCTTCTGCCCTGGGAAAATTTAACACTGTCTAAATTTTAGCTAAGTGTTAATGTCAACCTTGGCTACGCCAGGTCCTCGGACCTTCTGCCCTGGGAAAATTTAACACTCTAAATTTTAATTAAGCGTTAATGTCAACCTTGGCTACGCCAGGTCCTCGGACCTTCTGCCTTGGGAAAATTTAACACCATCTAAATTTTAATTAAGGGTTAATGTCAACCTTGGCTACGCCAGGTCCTCGGACCTTCTGCCCTGGGAAAATTTAACACTGTCTAAATTTTAATTAAGCGTTAATGTCAACCTTGGCTACGCCAGGTCCTCGGACCTTCTGCCTTGGGAAAATTTAACACCATCTAAATTTTAATTAAGTGTTAATGTCAACCTTGGCTACGCCAGGTCCTCGGACCTTCTGCCTTGGGAAAATTTAACACTCTCTAAATTTTAATTAAGCGTTAATGTCAACCTTGGCTACGCCAGGTCCTCGGACCTTCTGCCTTGGGAAAATTTAACACCATCTAAATTTTAATTAAGTATTGATGTCAACCTCGATTACGCCAGGTCCTCTGACCTTCTGCCTTGGGAGAGGTCAGCGCTGTTCAATTTTTAGTTAAGTGTTCAAATTTTAACACGGCTCATCCCGAATAAGTGTTAATTAAGTGTTATCCCGTCTTGAGTGTCAAATATAGATTGGGGCTGAGCCAAGTCCTCAGACCTCCTGCCTTAAGAAAGTTCTAACACATTCACAATTTATCATTGGGATCGCGTGTTAAAGCCGGCCGCGGATGGGTCAGGTCCGAGGATCCTTTGCCTCAGAAATTTACGCACGGTTCAACCCCCTCGCGGGTGTCAAGCTACACAGCATCCCCACACCGCAAACAAAGCAACAATAGAACAACTAAGCATAATGCACTAAAGATTAAACAGTTACACGATAGCGATAAAAAGGGCAAAATCCATACATGATAAGCTGTCCGAAATATTACAGAGAAAGGGAAATACACCCTAAAAACAAAAGAAATAAAACAAAGCGGAATGGAACAGCTGCACAAAAATAGCCGCCTGGAGCGGAGTGATGGAGGGAGGCTGAGCCCGCCTACCCCTTAATCTCCAATGGAGGTTCCTTCGGCAGCTTGGCGCGATCCTCGACGATTTGGCCTTCTTCTACGCTTGCCTCGGCCACGGATGAATCTAGGACCTGCTTCCCCTTGTCCTTTGGCTCAGGCGGAGGAGGGGCTAAGTCGGCATGCTCGTCCGGGACCCCCCCTGGGTCGGCGAGTACATCGTGGGGCTGGGCTTGCACCCGGGAGGAGGGGGGCTGCTCCGGGGCAATGATCTCAGCGCCGACCGGAGTTGGAGCAACGTCCTCAACAAACCTGATATCCTCTGGATACCAGATCTTCTCAGATGCCCTCAACTCGGAGCCGGCAGGGAGTCCCGCGGCGTTTAAGGCCTCAGCCCAAACCTGCTGGCAGTACTCCCTGCACAGCTCGCCTAACTCCTCGGTCAGGCGATTCTCGGTCGCTTCGACCCCCTCGTTGAAGGCAGCCTTGGTCGCGGCCTCCACCGTTTCCCTGACAGTGCGAGCCGCCTCTTCGGCCTGCGCAAGCTCCCTTTTCAAGCTGGAGACCTCCTGCACCGCCTTGGCCAGGGCCTCCTCCTTCTGTTGCAGGAGCTTGCGCTGGGTCTCCGCCTGCGCTGTGGCGTTCTTAAGGCCAGCATCCAGGCTTTTCCTCTCCGTCTGCTCTGAGACCAGCTTGGCACCCAGGTCGGCCTTCTCCGCCGTGACTCGGCCAAGGTCCTTCTCTACCTCTGCCCTTGCCGCCTGCTCGGCCCCGACCTGCGTCTGGTAATGCTCGACCAGAGCATCGGCAGCAAAGGCCTCCTGTATAGCCTGTGTAAAAGGCATCAGTGGAAGTCTGTTAGATGCAGGTTATCCCAGGAATTTGTTAAAGGACATAGGCAACAGTGCGGAGCGGAGATATTTGAAGCTTACCAGGCCTAAATTCCTCTTGAGAGAGAGAAGAGACGCGTGCGGCCCGTCCTTCCCAGCTCCTCCATATCCCTTGGTAGGAGTAGAGGCTTCTCCAGCGAATTGGCCAGGTGAAGGGCGTAACCTCTCTGGTAGTCTCGGAGGCTCGCCTGGGCCGAGATTGGAGCCCCGTCCACCTCCAAAGGGGGAAACCAGCTGGGCTCACCTCGGCGGACCTCAGCTTGCCCGCGGATTTCCCCACTTTCTATAGAAGAGCCTCTGCCCCCTCCCTTGGCGACTAGCGGTTGCTGCTGCTGTTGTTGCTGCTGCAGCTGCCTATGGTGCTTCTGTTTTTTCTCTCTCTCTCTGTCCGCCTCCTCGCTCTCATTCCTTCTTTTCTTTTGACCATTGGGAGGAGGAACGAGGGGGTCGGAGGGAGGGGGAGGCGGAGGCGGGAGTATCGCCGGTTGGGACCCGGAAGCATCGTCTCGGGGGCTTTTATCCCCCTCTTCTTGGCAAAAAGCTCCTTCAATCTTGACATTTCTTCCTCTTCGTCGGAGGACACCTCCGGTCTTGCAACTATCAATCCCGGAATACCAGAGTGCCTGTCCGAGGCGGTCTCTTCTTCGTCGGAGATATTGACCACGTGTCCCGCCAACGGTCTCTCGGCTCCCTCTAGGTTGAACCTATCGATCTCGTCGCCAAGAGATGAGGTTGAAGTTACGGAGTCTTCTCGGACTGGCTGGACTTCGTGATGAGCGGCTAAAGGAGTGGCCTGAACAGGCCGGCCGTACAAGATGGTGGAAGGCTCGTCTGGTAGGGCTCGGGGAGCGAGAAAGCCCTCGTAGCGGACGTCTATCCGAGCTCGCCTTTTGTGGCCGGCGAGAATGGCGTCCTCGACCTCGCCAAAGGCTTTGGAGAGGGGATCGTACCCCAAAATCAGGTGAGCAGCTCTGACTTGGAGATCGCTGTTCACAAAGACCTCGGATCTCAGGACTCTGTTGAGATCTTGGACGTTGACGTTGCCCAAGTTGGGAGACGTATGTCGCTTATCTGCAAGAAAGAAGGAGAGAATGCAAACGGAGTTAGACATGCCCGGCGGAAATGAAAAGAATGGCAACAAGTGACAACAAAGCTACGAAGGGAACTAAACGGGGGAAGGTCACGCAAGCTAAAGCCCTTAAACCCTAGGGAGTCACACCTGGTTGCCCCGCCCTCACTGGGCAATGGAGGCCGTCGTACCACCTCCCAGTGACAAGGAGATAGTCGTCCTTCATGCCCTTGTTGGACTTTGGCAGACAGGAGACCAGCCGGACCGCGCTAGACCTCGACTTGAGGTAGAAGCCTGCATCTTCAGCCGGTGGCACTCATACATGTAGACGACGTCGTGCCATGTAAGGTGAAGGCCCATTTGCTCGTTAAGAGCGTCGACGCAACCTAGGATTCTAAACACATTGGGCGCGCACTGGTCTGGACATAGCCTATGGTTGCGGAGGTACTCCCTGGTCACCTCCTTCATAGGGAGGGTCATCCCGCCCTCTAAAAAGGCAATAATGGGAATGACGACCTGCTCCGGTTGCCTGGAGCCCGCCACGGCCCCAGGGGCACAATATTCCAGGCCCACATCGTCAGGAATGTGATACTTGGCCCGGAACCCTTCCATGCCGGAGGGCGTATCCACTAAGCACTTAAATCTACCCATGGAATCGAAACTAGGGAAGTAGACTCGTAAAGGAATGAGAGAGGAGTTGACAGCCTAGGAGAAACTTACACAAGGGAAGAGACGCGCGCACTTGGGGAGCTTGTTGGGAGAAAGAAAGGAGTTGTGAGGCGCTGCAGCGAGTTTGTTCTCTGGAGCAAATGATGCGTATCGCGTCTACCAAGGTGATCTAAATGATCGGGAAATAGCGGTTTGGGGAAATATCCCGCTCAAATCTTCGGGGCAAATCCAGGCCGTTAGATCTTCATCTCACCGTAGAACGTGCGCGACAGGGAGTCACCCAGCGCATTAAATGCAGGCGTTGCGCGTTACGAAGCGCCAAAGAGGCATCCAAAGGGCGCGGGCATACTCCGCACGTGCGGTAACCTATATGACACATGGATCGAAAGTTTATGGGTCAACAACCCATTTGCCTCCCCGGATCAGAGTCAAACGAGTTCTTGAGGGGCTATTGTGGGGGGTGAAGGCGACCAGGCACCTTGTGGGCTCTGGGCCTAGTCCGAGGGCGCGAATTCCGCTAAGTGGGCCGCGCGACGGGAGCAAGGCCCTCTAACACCGGGGCCCAAGGGTCAGCCTACCCAGCCATCAGAGACGAGCCGAGGAGAACGTCTCCTCGGACGCAGAATTGAGAGCAGAACGCTGCAGCAGAGCACCTGGGAAAGCGCCTCCGGAGCTCGGCGAGCCATCCCACACCCCCAACGATATGCCGAGGGGGGAAACAAGGGGGACATGCACTACACAGTGTTTCTGCCACCGCATTAAAGGCTTCCCACCTACCCGTCTGGCCGCATTAATGGGGAAATGACTTCTGAAGGGACGGGGAATGGCCCCAAGGGCGTTGGGGAGCGTTTTCAGGGAAAAGACAGGTGAGAGTCAGGAGTGGGGAGTATAAAGAGAAGGGAGGATACAACGAGAAGGGGATCCGGACTTTTGACCAAGAAAAAGAAGAAGGTCCTCTCCCTTGAAGAACAGAACGAAAACCACCACGGAATCTCCTCGGCGCACGTCTGGGAAGGGAGTTAGTCCACTCCACCAGCCAGCCACGTTTCAGTAGTGCATTTGGATCTTACATTGCACCCTTCCATAGTACCGGGAAGTCAGGGCTTAAAACCCATCCTCTACAAATTCTATTGTAAAGGCCACTTGGGCCGGCCCAGTCATCTATTTGGGCCCAAACCTACTTTGTGTCCTTACATGCTACATTCATAATATTTTTAGAATAAATTCTAAATTACAAGTTATTATTGGTTTTAAACTGATAACAATATTTTTGTTATTCTCAAAACATTTATTTTCAGTTGTGGTTGGTCACAGTCTCATATTTTATTATTTTATTTCGACATTTAAGAAATTGATACTTCAATATTTGTAAAAATATTGTGAAATTTGTTGTGTCTGTATAACAATATATATGTCAACTTACATAAATATTTAAAAGAAAAAAAAAACACAAACCGATTACTGGGAAAACAAAACTTTAGGCACGGTAGAAATTAATGATAAAATATTGTGGACTTAGCATTTTTTTATTTGATCTATAAGAAACTGAGATCTCAATAATTGTGAAAATATTGTGATAATAATAAGTGCTGTAACATTTTCTCTAAACATTTATTTTCAGTTGTGGTTAGTCACAATCTCATATTTTATTATTTTATTTTGACTTGTAAGAAACTGACACGTCAATAATTGTGAAAATATTGTGAAATTTATTGTGTCAGTATAATAATATACATGTTAGCTTACATAAATATTTCAAAGAAAAAAAAAAAAACTTTAGGCATTGTAGTTACAGTGCCAGTTGAATAAACCAAAAGTATTGTAGCTCCAGTGCTATTCATCAATAATAGCTTACCTATGATTTGTTGAGAAATTAATGTTAAAATGTTGTGGATTTAGCATTTTTTTTATTTGATATAAAAGAAACTAAAATCTCAACAATTGTGAAAATATTGTGATAACAATAAGTGTTGTAACATTTTCTTAAAACATTTATTTTCAATTGTAGTTGGTCACAGTCTCATATTTTATTTTTTTTTTATTTAGACTTATAAGAAATTGATACCTCAATAATTGTGAAAATATTGTGAAATTTGTTGTGTCAGTATAAAAATATATATTCCAGTTTATTTATATATTTATAAGAAAAAAAAAACACAAACCGATTACTGGGAAAAAAAAAAACTTTAGGCACTATAGAAATTAATGTTAAAATGTTATGGACTTGACATTTTTTTATTTGATCTATAAGAAACTGAGATCTCAAAAATTGTGAAAATATTGTGATAACATTAACCGTTGTAACATTTTTTTTTAAAATTTATTTTAAGTTGTGGTTGGTTACAGTCATATATTTTATTATTTTATTTCGACTTGTAAGGAATTGGCGCATTAATAATTGTGAAAATATTGTAAAATTTTTTGTGTCAATATAACAATATAAATGTCAGCTTACATCAATATTTAAAAAAAAATTAAAAAACACAAACCGATTACTAAAAAAAAAGAAAAAAAAAAGTGATTAACTAAACCAAAGCACTGTTATAGTTATAGTGCTACAGTGTATTGTGATAACAATAAGTGTTGTAATATTTTTTTTAACATTTTTTTTTAGTTGCGAAATTTATTGTGTATCATCACATTATTGAGTGTCCATTTGGCAATAAAAGGTCTATTTGGTAAGAGATTTTTAGTAACATTATTTAAGTGTTGTGAAAATATATGTAGGTGAAAAAATATTGTAAAAATAAGTGTACTGTTATTTAAACAACGAAAATTATTGTTTAAACAACAACACAAAACAAGCCCAAAGCTTTTTGCTAAATATAAGATAAAAAAAATTATAATTTTCATATTAAATATATGACAACAAATTTATACTTATTTTATTTTTTAAATTGAGACAAAAAGAAAAAGTAAATAAGCAAACAAGAAGAAGCTTCAAATGGACACTGATTTTTATTTTATTTTTTTATTTCGACTTGTAAGAAATTAACACGTCAATAATTGTGAAAACTAAACTAAAGGACTGTTGTAGCTACAGTGTATTATGATAATAATAAGTGTTGTAACATTTTTTTAAAACATTTATTTTCAGTTGTGATTGGCTACAGTTTCATATTTTATTATTTTTGTTTCGACTGGTAAGAAATTGACACGTCAATAATTGTGAACATATTGTAAAATTTTTTGTGTCAGTATAATAATATAAATGTCAGCTTACATCAATATTTAAAAGAAAAAAAAAACCGATTATTGAAAAAAAAAAAACCTGTCTCATATTTTATTTTATTATTTTATTTCAACTTGTAAGAAATTGACACGTCAATAATTGTGAAAATATTGTAAAATTTATTGTATCAGTATAACAATATAAATGTTAGCTTACATCAATATTTAAAAGAAAAAAAAAACACAAATCAATTACTGGAAAAAAAAAAAAAAAGAATTCACTAAACCAAAACACTGATGTAGCTACAGTGCTGCATAGTGCAAAACATTAGATGTACAGTGCCAAGACACTGTAGCGGCATAGCCACTTTATTTCGAATTGTAAGAAATTGACACGTCAATAATTGTGAAATTTGTTGTGTCAGTATAACAATATAAATATCAGCTTACATCAATATTTAAAAGGAAAAAAACAAAAACAAACCGATTAGTGGAAAAAAGAAAAAACAAAAAAAGCCAAAGTCATGTTTCATTTTATTATTTTATTTCGACTTGTAAGAAATTGACACGTCAATAATTGTGAAAATATTGTGAAATTTGTTGTGTTAGTATAATAATATAAATGTCAACTTACATAAATATTTAAAAGGAAAAAAAAACTGATTACTGGAAAAAGAAAAAAAAAACAAATTCATATTTCATTTTATTATTTTATTTCGGCTTGTAAGAAATTGACACGTCAATAATTGTGAAAATATAGTGAAATTTGTTGTGTCAGTATAATAATATAAATGTAAACTTACATCAATATTTAAAAAAAAAAAAAAAAAAACACAAACCGACTACGAGGGAAAAAAAAAAACTTTAAGCACTGTAGCTACAGTGCTAGTTGAATAAACAAAAGGGTTAAATAAACGGAAAAAAAAAAATCACTAAACCAAAGTACTGTTGCAGCTACAGTGCAAAACGTTGTATGAACAGTGGCAAAACACTGTAGTGGCCTAGTCGTTTTTTATATAGTTAATACAAATTTGTTGTGTCAGTATAACAATATAAATGTCAAGTTACATTAATATTTAAAATAAAAAAAAAAACACAAACCGATTATTGAAAAAAAAATCCAATCTCATATTTTATTTTATTTCAACTTGTAAAAAATTGACACGTCAATAATTATAAAAATATTGTAAAATTTTTTGTGTCAGTATAACAATATAAATTTTAACTTACATCAATATTTAAAAGAAAAAAAAAAAAGCACAAACCGATTATTGGAAGGAAAAAAAAAAAATTTAGGCACGGTAGTTACAGTGCCAGTTAAATAAACAAAATGGTTGAAAAAACGGAAAAAAAAAAATAAAAAAACCAAAGCACTATTCCAGCTACACAATACATATAAACAGTAACAAAATACTGTAGTAGCATAGCGGCTTTTTATATAAATAAAAGATAGAAATAGATGTAGAAAGCTTGAGAGTTGAGATTGAAGCAATTGTAATTGGGCCTCAAGTCTGCCCATTATAATAGTCTTAGAGGGTGTTTGGATAAAAAAATTTCCTCACTCAATTTCCATCACTCATCACTCATCACTCATTACTCATCACTCTTCACTCATCACTTATCACTCATCACTCATCACTTAAAAATACTATACCCGTTTGGTACCATTATCACTCATAGTGGGTCCAGTCTGTCAACAGTGCAACTTTTTCCTTTTTTTTTTAGGGTTCGTTCACGTCCATCTTTTCTGTTTTTGTTTTTGTTTTTTTTTTTTTTTTTCAGTAGTTAACGTTGAACCAAAAAAAAAAAAAAAAAAAGAAAAAAAGAACTAACGTTAATGTTGAACCCAGCAACAACAACAACAAGTACGTTAACGTTGAATCCAGGGAAAATAGAAAAAAAAAAAAAAAAAAAACCTGAAGACAGAACCCAGAAAAAAAAAAAAAAAAAAAAAAAAAAAAAAAAAAAAAAAAAAAAAAAGGTAGCCAGTCAAAAGTTCCTGTGGTGGCAATGTGTAATTACAAAAATGCTTAGTTATGAGTTATGGAAACTGAAAACAGCTAAAATGTGGATAACTATTTGATTAGTGATGGAAACAGAGTTATGGAAATTGAGTTATTTGAATCCAAACAAAGTTTTTGTCATGGGTCCCACCATTTTTGAGTTATGAGTTATGAAAACAGAGTTATGAGTTATGGAAACAAGCTATCCAAACACCCTCTTAATAGCTCTATAGTTCCGCAGAGTAGCTGGGAAAATAGACTTTTGAACAACTAGTACAGGTTCCGTGGCATGTTACGCTTACGAAATTGTGGATCTATTTGATTATAGGATGAAGCAGAAGGACTCAGTCCATTCACGGTAGTAGTGTTTTTTTTGAGAGAATCATGGTAATAGTTTGACCAAAGGCTGAAATATTACCTCTTTTTATATACTGTAATAATGTATCTTAAATCTTAATATATTTAACAAGCAAATTATTTAAAAAAAAAAAAAAAAAACCTTAGCATGCTTGATATTTAATATTTATCTCATTTTGCAAAATAGTTTGATATCATTTGACTATTCATAATGTGCCCAAAAGATGGAGCAAATTGTTTTCCTTTTTACACTTTTTTTTTTATACTATATCCACAATATTTTTATAACAAATTATAAGTGGTTGATTATTATTGATTATAAGCTTATAATTTGAATCTATCGTATAAATTACTTTTTTATCTCACCAATAACAATATGTAACAATTTGTCATTTAGGATTTTTTTTTTTTTTAAGATTTAAGATTTGTTATGAAAATGTTGTAACCATAAATTTTTTTTTTTTTTAGTCACCAAACTATGAAGTGCTAATATGTCCTTTCTATCCTTAAAATTTGAACAACCAATTCCATAAACCATGGGATTGTTGCAATGTCACACCTATAACAAGTTTAACAGTTGTTCAACGTCCATTATTATTTATTTTTAGCTTTATATTTTAGTAGTATTGTCTGATCTCCTTTCTAAAAAGAACCAGACTTCAAATCCCATATCCTCCTTCTTGTTACAATTGAATTTATTTATACGCACACACATTAATTATATTTAATTATAAAATTATAGGGGAAAGTTACCAATATCATATTGAAAAAGATTTCCTTAAACTCAATAAGTGGCAATTTATAAGATTATCCACGTGTATTAAGTCACACAATTTATTAACTCACTTAAACATGTCACATGACAATTAACTATTAAGTAGGCTATGTGACTAAAAGTATACATTATAGGTTTTTTAAGTTGTCATGTACTACCACCGTGCACCCCTTGTGCGGTAGTTACTCTACAAGTATAAATGTTTGTGGGATGTTGGGGGCAAGGGTCAGGGTTCAAGTCTCCAAAAGGGAGCTTCACACACATATACACTTAGATTAGGCTAGACTATAAATTCTATCTTGTATCAAAAAAGTTGTCATGTAGTAGGCTGAAGAACTTTTAAGGAAAATTCCATCCTAACTAGATTTCATGTTAACCCAATAATTTCTTAATTTGATATTCCTTGCCAAAAAAAAAAAAAAAACTATAATTCTTTTAAGCAAAACTTAGGTACAATTATTTATGTGTTGTACATTAGGTTCTCTAATTAAATTCAATGAGATGATTGTACTAATTAATGTAATACAAAAGGTGTTATCGTCCTTTCCCTAAGAACATTAAATGCATTAAGGATGTGTTTGGTTGGAGTAAAAACAGAGAGGATGGAAAATAGGGAGAGAAAAATAAGGTGGAAAATGACATTTTTCACTGTTTGGTTGAGAAGGGGAGGGGGAGAGAAAAGTGGTGGGGCCCACAAGTTTTCTCTCCTCCCTCTTCAAAATACCATATCTCCAAATTAGAGAGAAAATTGGAGTGAAAAGAGAGAAATTTTTTTTAACAAAACTGCCCTCACTTTTCTAGTTCTTTTTTTTTTTTTTTTTTTTTTAACGTGGGAAAAATATGTTAATGTTGCTGGCTATCTTTTTTTTTTTTTTTTTTTTGACTTTTCCATTGTAACATTGGTTTTTTTTTCTCTTAATTTTTATTTTTATTATTTTTTTAAGAAAACACTTTTGGATGATTTCTTATGCTATTTTTTGAAATGTCCAGTTTCATCTATACACAATTTTTTTTAAGTATAATATATT
This sequence comes from Castanopsis chinensis, assembly GCA_032878915.1. Classification (NCBI taxonomy): domain Eukaryota; kingdom Viridiplantae; phylum Streptophyta; class Magnoliopsida; order Fagales; family Fagaceae; genus Castanopsis; species Castanopsis chinensis. The sequence goes on along the minus strand of JAVQMG010000115.1, from coordinate 3,228,828 downwards.
ACTTTTTGTTTTATTTAAGAGGGACATTTTGGTAAATTTATACAAATTTTATTTTTAACCAAACCAAAAGGTTTTTCATCCCTCTACTTTTCCGCCATTTCAACCAAACACAACTGAGGAAAACTAAAAACTTTTTTATCCTTCAACTTTTTCATCATTTTTCTATTTTCTATCATCTCACTTTTCCATCCTCCTAACCAAACGGACCCTAAGAGTCTTATAACTTAACTGGCATCTCCTAATATATCCAAGAAAGACCTCCAAGATTCAAATTCCTCTCTCTCGTTATAATTATTGAATTTATCAAAAAGAACATAAAATTGAATTATGCTATTCATTGACCAATACGATCATATTATTAAATTTAATTAGAAAACTTAAAAAAAATACCTAAATATTAGTATATAAATTTTGTCTTAATTTTTATATTTGTTGAAATTTGTTTTCTTTTTACTGCAGTTACAGGAGAGAACATAAAAACCTCTATGTCACAAGACTTTTGATGAAATTTAAGTAGGTTAGAAAGTAGAAAGTAGGGACCACCACTCTTTTAGAAGATATTGATGGAGGAAATAATGAAAACTCAAACTAAAACTTTTTGTTTTCGGAACCAGTAGAATTCAAACTAAAAGAATTTTACTCTCTATTTGTTTTATTGTAAAATATTTAAAAACATTTAAATGAAAGTTTTTCTTTGTTTCATTGTAAAATATTTAAAAACATTTAAATGAAAGTTTTTCTTTGAGATTCATTTTCGATGTGTGGTGGTGTTCTTAAAAATGTTGTGAAAAATCATTTTCATTTTCGGTGTTTGTTCCATCATAAAATAAAAAATTTTCCTAAATTTAACAATCTAGCAAATCCAAGCACAAACCACTAGATCAGCACAAATTTCACCAAATCCGTGGCATTGACTATTTAAAAAACCATGGAGAGAGAGAGAGAGAGAGAGAGAGAGAGAGAGAGAGAGAGAGAGAGAGAGAGAGAGATTGGTGAGATCATAGCAACTACAGCAATAACAACTCCAACCAATGACTACGGCTCTTTTTGGCTTCCACCGCGAATTTAACTAACCACCACCATTTGTCATTTGATAGAAAAATGTAATAATTGAGTTTATGTGAGAAAAAAAAAAAGGCGAAAACCACATTTTTGTCATTACATTTTCACTCGATTTTCATTTTAGTCCCTAAGTTTTATTTCCACCACTTTTAGTCCCTATTCTGGAAAACGCGTCTCGTTTTCGTCCCTACCGTTACATCAGAAACGGAAAATGCACACGTGGCAAACGGAGTGTACTGTTGAGCTGACGTGGCCATTAAAATAATAATAAAAAATGCCACGTCAGTATCTAAATAAAAAAAAATTAATTTATTAAATTTAACTAAATAAAAAAAATTAAAAACAGAATTAAAAACTAAAAATATCATGAATGAAGATCTAAGTGTCTTGAATAAGAAACACAAAGAACACAAACCCAGGTATATGATCCCAAACCCAGAAATTTAAAAAAAAAAAAAAAAATCCGACAAGGTTCATGATTGGGAAGAAGAAGGAGTTGGAGTCGTTGAGAGCTCAGATGCCTCTAGCTTTAGCTGAGTGCCTCGATCCGGCGAGGTTCGTGCTCGAATCGATATCAGAGGTGTTCCCGGTGGACAAGAGGGTGGAGAAGAGTGAGCGAGGGAACGATTTGGGCTGGGCCTGTGTTCTGGTGTTGGAATCGCTGATACCGGTGGTGGTGGACCCAGTGATCGGAAAGTCGAGGCTACTGGTGACGCCGACCGTGAAGGAGCGCGCGAAGAGGATCGCGGAGACGTGGAAGGCGAGCTTGGAGGAGCGAGGTGGAATCGAGAACGTGAAGACTCTGAACGTGCACACTTCTTGCAACACTTGGTGACCTTCGGGATTGTGAAGAAGGAGATGTGAATTTGTATCGGAATTTAATGGTTTTTTTTTTTTTTTTTAATTTCTGGGTTTGGGATCCTGCACCTGGGTTTGTGTTCCTGTTTTGTGTTCTTTGTGTTTCTTGTTCAAGACACTTAGATCTTCATTTATGAGATTTTTAGTTTTTAATTCTATTTTTAATTTTTTTTATTTAGTTAAAATTAATAAATTAATTTTTTTAATTTAGATGCTGACGTGGCATTTTTTATTATTATTTTAATGGCCACGTCAATTCAATAGTACACTCCGTTTGCCATGTGTGCATTTTCCATTTCTGATGTAACGGTAGGGACGAAAATGAGACGCGTTTTCCAGAATAGGGACTAAAAGTGGTGAAAATAAAACTTAGGGACCAAAATGAGAATCAGGTGAAAATATAGGGACGAAAATGTGGTTTTCGCCAAAAAAAAAAAGGAATTTCTCATGTATTGTAAAAATGTTTACAATTTGTGTTTATATTTTACGCTCAATGGAAAAAGTTTGCAAAATTGGGCCAACATTTAACAACAAAATAAAAACCATAAAATATTGAAAATATTTTTCTTAAAAAAACATTTAGCAGCAAAAATTAAGAGCAATTAATTTTCAGATGCAATAAAGGGAAAAAGAAAAAGAAAAAAAGAGTTTTTGAAAAAACTGCAGTATATAAAACGGCTGGCCCCACTTAGGCATCCCTCCGAGAAAAAGAGATATAAAGAAGTTGACCAAAAAGGTCTGCCACTTCATCCCCTTGCTGAGTTCGATGCTCCCAGTTTTCATAAAGCGAGGCACAAGTCACGCTGACCAAATCCATTGTTGAATTCCCTATTTGGCCTTCATTAAGAGGGTGGTTTATGTACACAGTACACCAACAGTTGGTGCTACTCAAAATAAAATGGCTTTGCAATTCAAAGTGTAGAAAAAATCCAGATCTAATCATCGTCAAGAACAACAGCATTACCCCACTTGTTAGCCATTGTGATGCATCAAATTTGTATGTGTTTTTCTTTGCACTCCGTAAATAATCAGAGTTCACTATAATATAGTTGGTTGATACAGTTCATGATTAGGACAGTGTAACCACTAAGGATAGGCCCTATGATGGTGGAGAAGTCAACTAATTCATGCCACTATGATGGCTTTGATCGAGGAAACTGAGATTCTAAACTAAGGAGCTATAGGATCATATATTTTGTTTATTCAACTTTACAAATATTAGAAACAACAAATCACTCTGGATTTTCTGTTACTAGAAAACATGTTCATCTTAAAAATTTGTTTATTGATGTGCTAGACAGGAGAGAAAAGATTAATTTTTAAATACTCTTAGGGCATGAAAAATGGTACTCTTTTTTACATTTATGATAAAATTCATTCACTAAATTCATGGCAAAGTCCATTATACTCCACCATGAATGTGAGACGAAAGAGTATCTTTCACTGAATACAAATCATCTGTATTATTTTTTGTGTTCCACTTTATATTTCTCCAATCACAACTTGCCATATTTTTATTTAATTTTCCTTATAAAATAACCAAAGTTTAAAATAGAAAAGAAATAAACACATAACAAGTTATGATTGATGGAATATAAATTAGAATACAGAATATGGTACATGAGACTTGTATTCCATTTCACCACACCTCGAAAGCATCTAAAAATTTTTCAAAATAAAAACGATGGAATATTCTTTGTTTGGATTAGCGGTGGGTTAAAAACTTGAGATTAAGATTGTTTATATAACTTATTTTGTTCAGGCATAACTTTCTAAAATTTAACTTAAAAAAAAAAATTATGTACAATTGTATTTATGTCATAATGAGCACTAATAAAAATAAGTTAATAAGTACTTGTACCTATAGTCGGCAAAAAAAGTACTTGTACCCATAAAAATAAATTTTTAAAAATTTGTAAATAAGCAAATAAATTTAACCAAAAGATAAAACGATACCAACTGGCCCCAAGAGTGGATTTTTTACTCTAGAAAGAGGAATGATATGTTCATAATATTTTTACAACATTTTTATAACAAATCTTAAGTGACATGTTGTTACTAATTGTTATTGTTGAGGCAAAAAAAAATCTTAGTGTTAGGTTCAAATTTGAACCAATAACAAATAACTACCTATAATTTATTGTGAAAATATTATAAAAATATTGTAGATGTAACATCTCCCGTAAAGAGAATGAGTTACTATTTGTTTCCTTTTAAAACACGGCATGGGATAGCTTATTTAAGAAATTACTATGAAGCCTAAATATGGCATTAAAAAACGAAGATAAAGATATGCATTATGCGCAAAGAAAGAATGGAAAGTGACGACATTTTCGTAGCATAGTTATTATCTTTTGGTATTTTGGTCAAATCAAATATAGACAAAGACAATCCACTACTACACTACACTGCAGTGCAGGCAAGGCAGCGAATCAAAGGATCACAACAACAACATTCATTGTATGGATTTTGAAGATGAGGACGCACTGGACCATAACTATAAGGCTTTTTTTTATTACTAAGTATAATCTTCTATTTTTATTAAAATTATATAAAAAAAGAAACAGAAAATGATTGATTAGTCATGTAGCAATGGCAAGCAGGAGTACCCTAATCACTAGTAGCATAATTTAAGCACAAATTTTATGAAGCAAGAAATCTCATGCGTGTAAAAGAAAAGCCACATCTTTACTTTTTGGTGACTGATATAATATGACAGGCATGATTTATATCATTCATATTAGGATTTTAATTATAAATCTAACTGATTCTTCTATAAGAATAGCATAGCACCTCCTTTTGCCGGATACTTCGATCATTTCAAGGCAAAAATTAAATTCCACAATCTTTTATTCAGAAAATGAAGGGATTTGGATCTTCTCCTAGTCACATATCCAAATCCCAACTCAGAGAAAAAGTGACTTATGCTTCTCTGGGGCTATTTTAGTCATTTCATTGTTTTTAGTTCCTTGTTCATCCTCAAAATCATTGATCCTATGCTTCACGCTAAAACAACAAGCCAATATGCATATAGAACAACAGAGATAATAAAAAAGCCAAATGATGGGAAGCAACAAAAGAAAAAAAAAAAAATATATATATATATATATATAATTTTTAAAAAGGAAAGGACAGTTTACTGAACATTGAGAATAGGAGGTGGGCATGTTAACAGAATTGAAGCATACTTTGGTACTTTCAAAGACCAACTTCTCTTGGTCCGCAAGCAAGCCCCAACAAAACTTTTATCAGTAAAATGGGGTATACATGAAGTGGGTTCCTCTGTTAATGGTTGCCACACCTAATTGGTTGTCACAGTGCATAACTATACTTGAATTTGCTATAACACCACATAGAATTTGTGGAAACAAAACTCAGATACTTGAATAAACTATAACAAAAATACTAAGAATTTGTAATAACAAATCTACAATGCTTCAATTTGCTTTAACAAAGATCTACAATACTTGGAAGGAACTAGAATTTTGTAAAAAACGAAGCTAAGAAGAATTTAGCCAACTGAATTGTCATGACTACATGTTTGATGGATAGTATAAATAATAGTCAGCCATGAACGAATCACCATAAGCTTGAAACACATTCGATGTATTAAAAATGGTGAAGAAATGTTGTAACTACAGCCTACATGAAACCCAGTTTACTGAATTGAACAAACAGCAGCAATAAAGCCTGGATCTTTCGAACACATTAAAGAATTATGCGTCAGAGACCACACTAAAATCATCTTCTTCAGCTGGTGCAGGCAAGTTGAGATCTATCACATTGGTCTCAACTTTCAAGGTACTTACGGCAACATGAGCAGTAGTGGTTGAAGAACCCAAAAGATGAGATCTCTTGTGGCCACCAAGTGCTTGACCAGACCCAAACACTTTGTCACAATATGGGCATTCAAAGATTCTACCATTAGCATCATTACCTTGCTCATCTCTATAACAAATGGTTTTGTGACTACCCAAAGCTTGAAAAGATCGAAAAGTTTTACTACATTTCTCACACCGATGCTTCCCTCGAACCTTCTTAATTTTGATTTCCTCAACTTCCTCTGGTTCCTTGACCTTAGTCTTAACCGATCTTTGTACTTCTTTACCCTGTTGTTGATGTTCTTCTTCATCATTTCTCATCCATATATCCCTTGAAAGCATCATGAGGCACATAGCAACATCTTCTTCAGGAGAAGTATCAGACACGGAACTCACCGGTTCTGGCTCGGTTGGAGACTCAACCAAACTTGGATTTGTCAACTTGGGCTTCTTCAATTCAAAGCTCTGACTCTGATGACTCTGACTCAGATGACCCTCTGTTATAAACGGTTTCCGATTTCGCTTGGATCGTCTCCGAGTTGGGTTCTTTGACTCGGTCTCGCTCTCTCTGTCCTGTACCACAGACCCAGCATCAACTGCAAAAGAGAACTCAGGATCTGCAAGTCTGAAACTTTTTTTGGGATTCTCTCTCAACCCATAAACTAAAGCCTTCTCCTCAGCTTCTCTCTGCCTTTGTTGCTCTTCTTGTTCTTCACCTGAAGAAGATGAAGATGAAGATGAGGCTGACTCAATAGTAGGCTCAGCAGTAACGAGTTGCTGTGGCTTTGGAGGAAGAGGCAGAGTTGCCAAGTGAGCCTTCATGTGACCACCCAAAGCTCTGCCATTAGCAAACGTCCTAGAGCAAAGCTTGCATTTGTGCCTCTCCATTGCAAAAGAGCAGAGCCAAACCTTCACAAGCAAAAAAGATCAAAGCTTTAGACTCAGAAGACTCTCTCTCTCTCTCTCTCTCTCTCTCTAAGAGACTTTGAGAAGTACAGGGAGATTGGGAACTTAAAAGGAGTAGGTGACAAGCATTCCTCCACCAAAAGACACACACAACCCAAAAATATAGTTTGTTTGGTATATAATATATGTGAAAAAACAGTTGTAAATTGTTAAAAATTATCATAATTATCTCATTAATTTTTATTTTTGGAGCGGCAAAAAAATTAAGAAAGTGTGATCATGAGTGGGGAAAGAGGGACAAGTAACATGCAAACCTTGCCCATCTCAGTAATAAGCTTTTCTTTTCACCACTTTTCGGAAGTCCATAAAAATGCCAGTTAGGCAATTTATGCAGCCCTTTTTTTCTTTTCTTTTTTAGTAATAAATTAAATGATCAATATTCATTTGCATTTTTCCCATTTCAAATTGACGATGTAACACGATTCTAAAAAAAGACTTAGAAAAAAGAGACCGTGTAACATGTTTTTCTTTTGAACTTGGTTTGGCGGATCTATTATGCGCACACTTCTTTTCATGCCATATTGCGTGATTGGGTCTAAATAGAATGAATTTTACATATTAAAAGCAACCACATTAGTTCCTTTAAATTTTTTGTCTATTTTACACGAAAAAATTTATTTTTTCTATTTTTCACCTCTATTTTTACAAAACACCTATATCAGTTTATCTATTCTACACATTTATTCAAATAAAATATTCATTTCTTTCACACTTTCATCTCTCTCATAGACCCAACACAATGCGCACAGCCACCGTCATCAGCCACCATCTCTTTCAAGATTGACGCCTCCGGCCTCCAATCACACCAGAATCCTAAAGAAAACCAGTAAAAAAAAAAAAAAAAACCCAGAAAAAAAAAAAACTAAAAAAATCCAAAGATTGATGAGATGAGAGAATATGAGAGCTGCTCCTCGGCGTCTAAGTCTTCGTCTTCGTCAACATGGTGGCCTAATTTTTGCTCCTTGACGCTCAGAACAAATCCTTAGGTTTCTCTATCGGAGAACTCCGTTTGCATTGTAGGCGATGGACTCGTCCGGCCACTTGGCTTGCTCGATCTTGTAGGCGACGGACTCGACTTGCTCCTCGGCGATCGGTGGAAGCTAGAGCAGGCCGAATTTATGAGATGAGAGAAAGGGAGAGTTGTGCGCCTGAGTCTCTAATGAAATGAGAAAGAGAAGGAGGGTAAGAGTGTCAGTACAAAGAGAAGAGAGAAAAGCCTATTAAGAAATTAAATCTACATGCTACAGTACCCCGTGTAAATTTACACGAGTACTGTAACTCGTGGATGGATTTGTACGTTTTTACATATTTATACACCCACTGATGTGAGTGTTTTTTTTGCTCAAAATGTGTAAAAGTTTGACTTTTTTCTATTTTAGAAGACTTTAAACGTGCTAATGTGGTTGCTCTAACTACCCTTGTTGCCTGTGGACAATATTTCTAATAAATACATTCGGAATTGGATTTGGATTATTTGCAATTTCTTTAAAATAAAATATTAAATATATAAGTTGTTATTAGTAAAATATAAAAGTAAATGCAAAAATATGGAACAGAAGATTAATTGTATTCATTTTTTTATATATATTTCATTCCTATAAAATTATAGGATATGCCTTCTTTTCTTTGGAGTAATGCTTCATTGATTCTATTTGTATTCTTCGTGAAAAAAATATAATTAAGCTAAATATGGTTATTGTTTGAGGTGGGTTGTACACATAATGTTTTATAGTATTATGGATGAATTAGGTTGATAATTCCTAAAAGTTATATATACATATTCACGAAAAAAGAAAGAAAGAAGAAGTTATACATTCCATGTGTACTATTGACAAGGTAATTTGCAAGCCATTATAGATTGAACAATGAAATTTTATTTATCCAACATTTAAAAAAACAAACTAAGGGGTTGTTCGGTTAGTTTTATATTTCATTTTTTTATTTGATTGTTTTATAGTATTTTAAAACCTTTTTTTTCATGTATGGGTGTACTTTCATATAATTAATTTTATAGAGAAAATAAACCAATAAAAATAAATGTATCAAAAAACACTTTCATTAAAATTGATTTTGTTGATAATTTAATTACAACAAAAGGAGAAAAGAAATCTGAACCTGTAAATGCTAGTTGGATGATAAGGTTCTTGACCATTAAAATTGTCTTTTGAGCATAAATATTGAGATACTTCATCAATGTTTTTTTTTCTATGATTCCTAATAAATTAAGGGCACTTAGTAAATTTGGGGTTACGAAGTCAAATGTGTGGCTTACTTATACAAGTCAATAACACAATTGGATTTGTTGTATAGTATTACAACCAAGTTGTTATAGGTCGTTAGTGCATCATATGAATTTTTTATACAATAGAAAAGTCCCTAACTATGTTATTCGATTTGCTTCTGGATACAAGGTTCTAAATGGAAGAGGAATTTTTTAATGAAAAAGACCCTCCGAATTGATCAACTTGCAGGCAAGCATTGGTCCCCCCTTGCTGAAGTGAATATACCTAAAATTCGGCGTAAGAACTTCCTTGATATACTTGCCATAAAACTATAAAAGATAAAGCCCTTGAGAGTAGTTTAGTTTTTTTTTTTTTTAAATCAAAGCCCTTGATAGTTGATACCTCTTCTTTTTTATTTTATTTTTGTCTATGTGAAACATCTGTTTCTAAAATGTTATGTTTAGAATATTTTCATAATAATTTATATTAATTTTAGGTGATAAATTATACTCATTATTATTGATGAGAAATTTTTGGTACTTTTTGAGTATGGAAGTATTGTGCTATTTCTTCTCACATTCATGATAGACTCGTCATGAATTTAATGAATGAATCCTACCACGAATATGAGACGAAATAATACCATTTTTTGTGTTCAGAAAGAATCTAATTTTTTTTTTTTTTTTGATTCAGGAAAGTATCTAAAAATAACTCGTTATTAATAGGTAAAAAAATAATTTTAACAGTACCTAAAAATGATTCGTTATTAATAGGTAAGAAAATAATTTTAGCAGCAAACTCATAATTAATAACAATTTCACATTTAAAATCTATTATGAATTTACAGTAAAAGCGTCAATGCTCTGTTTGTGCTTTTTTCTGATATTGGTAAGCTATAATCCCACCTGACAAAACAAAAGTTTACGCTACTATGAAAATAGAAGATAGAGAGATTTGCTTTAAATAATTAAATACTCCTAGTATTTAAGGTTCTGTTACTTCAGCCGGTGTTATCAGCGCCAACTGTAACAGCAACATTTCTCCACAAAAAAAAAAAAAAAAAACTGTAACAGCAACAAGCTTTAGCATGCCGAGCGGTGCCTTTTTTTGTTGACTGTTACGTACGCGCTCCTATCGTCTCGCGTGATGACAAGCGCACATTTACACAATCACACTTTCAATTCACATTATTTTCTGCCCTGCCTCCTAAGAACTAAGGGCCCGTTTGGAACTTTAGAGACTGATCAATTTTTATTTGGAGACTGATTTGCTGCAAAGTAAGGGCCGTTTGGTAATGTTATTCTAGTATAGTTATTTAAGTTTTTTGAAATATATGTGGGTAAAAATGTGTTGTGAAAATATGTATTGTATTATTTATACAACAAAAATTGTTATTTAAATACCCCTATCAAACACTCTCTAAGTTGTTGTAACTTTTACAAAATGCACATATACTCACTCTTTAGATAGACACCTGTCTAAGACTCTTGTTTAAAGAAAACTTTTGTTAACCCACTTACTCTTACCATGTGTTGATAGATGTGCATTTTATAGGAGTTGTTGAAACTTAATTTGCAGCAAATCCTTTCTCGTTCTATTTTCATTTTGTTTTGAAAATTTTTTATGCCTTTGGACTAGCTTTCTTGACAATTTTTCTGCTGACATATTTGCACAAGAATAATTTTACCTAAAGAAAATGAAATTTAAAAAATTGTATATAAACTAATACGCTAATGGAGAGAAACTCATCCAAATAGTCCAAAAAAAAAACTTAAACCTTAAAATTGTTCATTATGGTCTACCAATTTTTTTTTTCTCAAAAAAAAAAAAAGGTTTGACCATTAAGTGCCAACAATACGAAGTCTTTTTCCCCCCCTTCTCTTAAAGACCAAATTGGTCACAAGCATGAAATGAATCACCCTTTTGAAAATTGAATCAAACTTGATGGGTAAAAGTAGAAAAAAATTCTCAAACTTAAAAGGATACAAATAAAAACACCCTCAGCTCTAAGACTCAAAAGTGTAATTCTATTAGAGGGTCTTATATTTAGCTCAATATAATTATTAAAAAAATTATTGGAAACTTGGATAATTAGAAACTGAGGAATTTGAATATTGAATACCTTTGTTGAAAGCAATAAGAGGTATCGATTGAACTACAAGACTTTTGGAAACATGGCAAGTTTACTCTTAACACTTTTAAACCAATTTATTTTCTCAATTTATTTTAAGGAATCAAATTAGATATGAAAATTTTATGTATTTAGATTAATTCCTTCCTTTGATTGTTTAGTAACTATGAATGAATTGTTTTTCTTTCCTTATTTTAATGATATGAAATATATAGTTGTAGTTACACTTTTTCATTTATTTTATAACTATTATCAATTAGGAGTAATATTTTATAGTTTAAATTTGCTTTCAATAATGTCTTTTAATCTTGTCCTTCTAGACTAATAATTAACTATTAACAATAAATTACTTATTTCTTCCTAGTAATATAAAATGAACAAACAAATAATCGAGAAAAAAAAAAAGAATATCTTTCAATTTCTTTCCCGAATGAAAATTATTTAAAGAACTAAAAGCAACATACTTTTATTTACGAAAAAAGTAATTAAAAAGCAAACAAGAATAATGCTTTTTTTTCTTTTCTTTGCTATAAGAAAAAAAATGCTTATACAGTTATACGTATCAAATAAAATGCGGATATGATACGGAGGTAGAGCGAGCCATCGTGAATCGTGATTGATCATACCAGCACCAAAATTAGAATAAGCCAATGGTCATATATGGACTCCACGATTCGGCTTTTTGCACAGTTCTCCAAGCACCTGATAGGACGTGAAAGAAGAAAGATACAACCTCCAATCGCAGGATTTACTCTGCAGTCTGCAGGCAACCAGTACAAGTATCACAACAAACAACAGTGTCACAACCAGAATTTTAGTCAAACGTAACATTAATCCCTTAAAGAATAAAGAAGGTATTATAATTGTATATACAATGAAGAAAAATTTTAAAACATTTTTCACATAGTTAATTTGACAAAGTTTTAGGAATTTTTATCTAATTCACTGATATAAATTTTCAATCTATTATCAAGAGCATTCACAACCGCAAATACTATTCTATTTTACCATCTCAAAAATTTATATTATCAATTATACGGTACTATTTTACAATACACTTAGCATCCCAACATTAATTTTACCACGCTACACATTAAAATAATATAAGATAAAATATAAAAAAATATAAAAATATTTCTCAATTCTCTCTCTAATCTCTATTTCTCTTACTCTCTCAACCACCCACCACCACCACCGTCCAACTTCTCAGCCACACTATCCACCTCCGCTGAGTAATATATTACACCACCCACCTAGAATCCTAGTCTCGTCACCCAGCCAAAATCCATAGTAAAATCAAACCCCAAAATTCATAGCAAAATCAAACCCCAAAATTCATAGCAAAATCAAACCCAATCACCGATCTCACCACCTAGCCAAAATCCATAGCAAAATCACCAGCACCATGCCAACAAACCAAAATCAGAAAACCACCAATCACCAACAAACATCTTCTCACCATTCACAAACACCTTAACAAAGATCTCCGCCACCCTTTCCGTCGCCTCCACCTCCAAAACCCATCCCACAACCCATCCATGCCTATACTTCCCCACCACCCCCTTCACCTCCTCACTCTCCCCTTTCACCACCACCACACTACACCTTCTCACCACCCAACACACCCACCAAAGCCTCGTTAACACTCTCATCATCACCACCAAAATCAACGGCCCCGATCAAAGACCAAATTGGACCATAATTCATGAGTTTTACCGATAAAGTATTGCATTGTGAGGTTGTGTTGGAGGTCAATTTGTCAAAAATCAAAGACTCTAGGGTTTTCGTGCTGGAATTGTTGAAATTTACGAAGATTGCTTGGAAATGGCAAGGGAATGAAAGCGAGGGGTTGTTGCTGGATCCTATTTGGGATGAGAGGGAATCGATTTCACGAAAGGAGTGGAGCGCTGTGGATTTCGACGGATTTGTAGAGGAAAGGGAAAGCAAAAATGAAAGAGATGAAGGCTGAGAGAGTGAGAGTGAGGCGCTTGAGTCTAGGTTTGGTTTTTCGAATTGTTGATTTGGGGTCTAAGTTTGATTCGGATGGTTGGTGTGTGTGTTGTGGTTATGGAGGTATTGAATTTGGAGGTTCTTCGTAGATTTCTGCCATTGTTGAAGTGAAAGAAGCTTCTTTGCTTTCTGAAGTTTGAACTCCCAAAGTGACTATCTATGTGAGAGAGAGAGAGAGAGAGAGAGAGAGAGAGAGAGCATATGGGGTTTTGGATTTGAAGAGAGGAGAGAGAAGATGAGAAAGAGAAGTAAGAGAGAGAAGAGAAGAGAAGAGAAATAATGAGAGAGAAGAGAGAGAAATTTCAGGGAATTATAAAGTATGAGAGAGAGTATTAAAAAATTATATTTATTTATACCATTCAGCTACAGTACCATCATATATTATTTGGATTAGAAATTAGGGGAGATTGAAGAGTAAGAGTACTAACATCTATCGGGTTAGGTAGACATATTGGCTAATTAGGATTGAGATCCTAATTGGTATTGGTGAGAGGGTTTGGGGATCGGATTGTAGGATTGACACAAGGATCGTAAGATTTTACTGTTCAATTAGAAAAAATATACTAAAAAATACCTATAATTATAATCCATAATATATATTAAAGAAACATAGAAACAAAAGTAATTTTGTTTTTTGACAAAAATGAGTGAAATTTCTAATAAAAAGGAAAAGTACCAAATTACAAATATATAAACAAATTTCAAAGTTCAAAAGTTACAATTCACAAAGGCCAAGTCCTAAGTTAAACAACTCAAAGCATACATAATGTCTTACATAAATTACCAAAAGCAAATAACAATGTCAATACCTAATGTCTCACATTAACAACACAAAACAAATAACAATATTGCAAACAGTATCATAGGATTTAATTAGGTTAAGGTGATGACTAAGGACTGCCGTAAATTGTAAGGTTTTATTTATTTATTTATATATATATATATATATATATATGTTTTTTTAATCAATTTGGGCTAGGGCCACTAGCTGATCTATTTATTACATTTAGAGGCCTAAAATAAGAAGAAAAAAAAATTGAATTTTCTTTTATAGCACATGATCTTTAGTATCACTATGAGATCAAGATTCTATAAGATCTTAAGATTTGGATGGAGATTTCACACGGATTTCATTTTAATAGAGATCCTACTAAGATTTAGGACGCTTTAGGGATAATCTAGGATCTTAAGATTAAGATCCTAAGATATGGAGCGAGATATTGATAACCCGACACACATAATTGTACAGGTTTGGGAATGCCAATATGTAATGTTTTTTAATAAAAAATAGTTGTTGTGGGGGCAGAAAGGTCAAAACGCCAACATTGGGCCTTGGGCCTGGTCCGAGGACACGGGCCCGCCCGAGATGTCACGATTAGTCCTGGGTCCACTAAAGCGTAAGGGCCCAGAGGCCCGCCAGACAGGTCATGGCTCGTGTGGGAGAGTCCGAGGAGAACACGACCTCGGACAACTTAAGCAAGGGCCAAGGGACGAGACTCAGTGCCAACGGGGGAGCTTCCGGAGCCCAACGAATCGTCCGGGGCCTCAATAGTACGCCGAGGAGGGGGACAAGCGAGATGTGCCCTGCACAAGGTTACTGCCCCTGCATTAAAGGCTTCCACTTACCCGCCTGGCCGCATTAATGAGGAGATGACTTCTGAAGGGACGGCGGTCAGCTTTATAGTCTTGGGGAGCGTTTTCAGGGACAAGACGGGTGGTAACCAGAGAAAGGGAGTATAAATAGAACAAGGGATGCCACAAGGAAGGGATTCGGACTTTAGGGCTAAAGAGGAAGAAGAAGGTTCTCTCTTTCTCTTTCTCTCCCTTGAAGAACAGAGCGCCATTCAGCACAGAAGCTCCTCGGCCCACGTCCGAGAAGGGAGTTGGGTCACTCCATCAGCCAGCTGCCTCACAGAAGTGGACTTGGACCTTACACCGCATCCTTCTAAAGTACCAGGGGGTCTAGGCTTTGAACCCATTCTCTACAAATTCTATTGTAAAGGCCACTTGAGCCAGCCCAGCCACCCATTTGGGCTCAAGGCCATTTTGTGTCCTTACAATTGGCGCCGTCTGTGGGAAGCCTTGATCGGAGGGAATGGAAGTGCCATGGAAGGCACAGGTTCATGTCATGCGGAGTCTAGGGGGTCCCAGCGCGAGGATCAATTTGCGCGGTTGGAGAGAGAGCGCAAAGCCAGTGTCCACACGGAATGTACTCGCGGGAGGAGCCGTGCACGCGGTGGTAGTAGGGCCTCCCGCGAGAAAAGTGTTGAGACCCTGCAAAGGGAGGTTGACCATCTAAGAAGGAAGCTGCGCCGGGAAAAACGAAGGCGCATGCCCTCCCCTTCAGACCGGTCTTTAGCGGATGTCAGCAGTGGCTCCGACAGTTCCAGGTCGAGGACTCCCCTTGGTGAGTCCTCTTCCTAGGAGGACGGGCACCGTCGCCAACCTAAGGACAAGCGGACGTCCTCCAGAGGCCTGGCCAACAATGCACTGAGCAAGGCGCTCCACCAGATCTCCAAGTCGCCCTTCACCCGGAGGATTGAGAAGGGAAAGCTCCCAAGAAGGTTCACCCAGCCAACCTTCACGATTTATAACGGAAGGACGGACCCAGTGGAACATGTGAGCCACTTCAGCCAGAGGATGGCGGTGCACTCGAAGAATGAGACCCTGATGTGTAAGGTCTTCCCATCTAGCTTGGGACCCGTCGCGATGAGGTGGTTCAACGGCCTAAAGGCGAGCTCTGTCGATTCCTTCACGGAGCTCACCAGGGCATTCGGCGCACGGTTCATCACATGCAGCAGGGTCCCTCGACCCCTAGATTCGCTGTTGTCGATGGCCATGAGAGAGGGAGAGACCCTCAGGGCATATACTGACAGGTATTGGGAGATGTACAACGAGATCGATGGCGACTTCGATGAAGTAGCCATAAGTACCTTCAAGGTCGGCCTGCCAAACGAACATGACATGAGGAAGTCGCTAACCAGAAGGCCTGTCAAGAGTGTGCGTCGTCTAATGGACCGCATTGATGAATACACGCGGGTGGAGGAGGATCAGCTGCAAGTGAAGGCCAAGATGAAGGTTATCCCTCAAGAGAGGAGGGATTTCAGGTCGGACGGATACAGCAACGGTAGGCTGAGGAGAGAGTTCGTTGGGCAACCACGCCGGATACCAACGCAAGTACTCGGCATCGCATTTCGCGAACCCATACAACGGGTGTTTGAGAAAATCCGCCACAAGCCCTATTTCCGGTGGCCCAACAAAATGATAGGCGATCCCACGAAGCGTAACCAGAACCTCCACTGCCAATACCATCAAGAGCACGGCCATACGACCGAGAATTTCAAGAGCCTACGGTTCTATCTGGAACAGTTGGCTAAGGAGGGAAAGTTGAGACAGTTCGTGCACCAGCGAGAGGGGCAGGTAGAACAAACTGGGCCGGTGCACCAAGGCCATCACGCCCCTAGGCCCCCGCTGGGAACCATCAATACCATCCTGGCCGCCCCTGGAAGGACCGGTTCACGCCCTTCCAGGATAATGTCCGTAGCCCGGACCTCCGCCGAGGACTCTGCCTCCGAGCCAAAGAGGATTAAGGGCAATGGGCCGCCCACTATGGCCTTCTCGGACGCCGACAAGGAAGGGACCATCCAACCCCACGATGACGCATTAGTCATAACGCTGAGAATCGGAGGATACGACGTGAAGAGGGTGATGGTGGACCAAGGGAGTGGCGCGGACATCATGTACCCTGACCTGTTTAAGGGGCTAAACTTGAGGGAAGAAGACATTTCGGCCTACGACTCGCCTCTGATGAGCTTCGAGGGGAGGACAGTGGTGCCGAAGGGACAGATCAGACTGCCTGCACAATTGGGCCCGGCAGTGGTGGAGGTGGACTTCATCGTGGTGGACGCCTACTCTCCTTACATGGCCATTGTAGGGAGGCCTTGGCTGCACGCCCTAGGGGCTGTCTCCTCCACTCTCTATGTCAAGGTGAAGTTTCCTTTTTGCGGCCAAGTCGAGGAAATCCTGGGAAGTCAGTCCGCGGCGAGATAGTGCCTGACAGCCGCGGTTCTGCGCAGACCGGAACCCGAGCCCTCGGCTTCCGCTGCTCCGGTCCCGTAGCAATTAGCCTCTTCTGCCACGACTAGAAGTGCAGTGGCAGAAGGGCCCGGATGCGAGGGGTTGGACAGAGTTCTTGTCGACGACGACCCAGAGAGGTTCTTCCAGATTGGTGCTCGGCTGCCGACCAAAGAAAGGGAAGAGTTGGTCGCGCTCTTGAGAAGAAACCTCGATGTGTTTGCATGGGACGAGCATGAGATGCCTGGGATCGACCCAAACTTCATCTGCCACCGCCTGAACGTTAACCCAGCAGCAGTGCCAAAGAAACAACCTCCTCGGCGCTCTTCCGCAGAACACTCTGAGGCCGTTAAGGAGGAGGTCATCAAACTCAAGAGGGCAGGAGCTATCAAGGAGGTGTTCTATCCTGAATGGTTGGCGCACACAGTCGTGGTGAAGAAGAAAAACGGGAAATGGAGAGTGTATGTGGACTTCACAGACCTCAACAAGGCCTGTCCCAAGGACCCATTCCCGATGCCACGCATAGATCAACTTGTAGATGCGACGGTCGGCCACCCTCGCATGAGTTTCCTACACGCCTTTCAGGGGTACCACCAGATACCTCTGGCCTTAGAAGACCAGGAGAAGACCGCCTTCGTGACCCCCACCGGCAACTACCATTACAAGGTGATGCCCTTTGGTCTTAAAAAAGCAGGGGCCACCTATCAGAGGATGATGACCCGGATGTTCGAGGCTCAGTTGGGGAAAACTGTTGAGGTATACGTGGACGACATGGTTGTGAAGAGCAGGGCGGTATCGGACCATGTGGCTGACCTCGATAGCACGTTCCGGACTCTGCGGGAACATAAGTTACGACTGAACGCCTCCAAATGTTCCTTCGGCGTGGGATCGGGTAAATTCCTGGGCTACATGCTTACTCACAGGGGTATCGAGGCCAACCCCAAAAAAATCTCCGCGATCTGTAACTTGCAACCACCTCGGAACCCGAAGAAGGTCCAGAAGCTGGCCGGAATGACAGCTGCCCTCAGCAGGTTCATCTCTCGATCGGCGGACAGATGCCGGCCGTTCTTTCAGCTACTGAACAAATGGAAGGAATTCGAATGGACCGAGGAGTGCTCCTCGGCGTTTCAGCAGCTGAAGGAATACCTTTCTCGGCCACCCATTATGTCTCGTCCCGATCCAGACGAGGTGCTGTCCTTGGTTGCGTACCTGGCCGTGGCTGCCCACGCGATTAGCCTGGTTCTGATACGGGACGACGACGGCATACAACGGCCGGTCTACTACATTAGCAAGTCTCTGTAGGAGGCCGAGATCCGGTACTTACCATTGGAAAAGGCGGTTCTGGCTATAGTGCACGCGACGCGCCGGCTCCCACATTACTTCCAATCTCATACGGTCGTCGTATTAACCCAACTCCCACTCCAGTCCGTGCTACGGAGCGCTGACTACTCTAGTAGAGTCGCCAAATGGGGAACCTTCTTGGGGGCCTTCGACATCAAGTATTTACCTTGTACATCTATAAAGGGGCAAGTCCTGGCCGACCTGGTGGCGGAGTTCACCAAGCCTTCCCCGAAAGAAAACTTGGGGGGATGGGGCTCCGGCAGAAAGCCAGTCGGTGCAATCTCGAATGAAACGCCTCCGGTGTGGAAGCTCTACGTGGACGGGGCGGCGAACCAGAGGGGTTCGGGCGCGGGAATAGTGTTGACGTCTCCTGAGGGGATCATCATGGAAAAGTCCTTGAGGCTAGCCTTCTCGGCCACCAACAACGAAGCCGAGTACGAGGCTCTGCTGGCAGGAATGGACATGGCACAAAAAGTGGGGGCAAAAGCGGTGCTAATGTTCTCAGACTCACAGCTGGTGGTCGGCCAGATGGAAGGGAAATTGGAGGCTAGGGAGCCAAGGATGCGGAACTATCTAGCCCGTGCGAAGCACTTACAAGCCAAGTTTAAGTCCTTCGGGTTATCACATGTTTCTAGGAGCGGAAACACCCACGCTGACTCGCTTGCCACTCTCGCTACCACCTCGGCCCAAGGGCTCCCTCGGGTCATTCTCGTTGAAGACATGCTCAAGCCAACTGGGCAGGAAAGTCACACCCCTCGGATCCAGCAGGTCAGAGTTGGGCGTAGTTGGATGGACCCCATTGCGTCCTTCCTTAAGCACGACATACTACCGGAGGACAAGTCTGAAGCCAACAAGATCCGTCGAAAGGCTCCGCGCTTTTGGCTGTCCGAGGACCAAAAGCTTTATAAACGCTCCTTCTCGGGGCCCTACCTGTTGTGTGTACATCCGGAAGAGACGGAGCAGCTCTTAGAAGAACTACATGAGGGAATTTGCGGTAGCCACACGGGCGGAAGGTCGTTGGCTCACAAGGCCCTCACGCAGGGGTACTGGTGGCCGAACATGCAGAGAGAGGCGCAAGAGTACGCGGGGAAGTGTGACCAATGTCAGAGGTACGCTCCCAACATCCACCAACCTGGTGGTGTTCTTAATCCATTGGTCAGCCCATGGCCATTCGCACAGTGGGGCTTGGATATAGTGGGACCGTTTCCAAGAGCGCAGGTAACAAGCGATGGCTGCTTGTCGGAACAAACTACTTCACCAAGTGGGTAGAAGCCGAACCGCTCTCAAACATCCGGGACGTGGATGCGAAGAGATTTGTTTGGAAGAACATCGTTACCAGGTTTGGGATCCCGCGCACTCTAATCTCGGATAATGGACCGCAGTTCGACAGCAAGGCCTTTAGAAAATACTGTGGGGACCTTGGCATCACGAACAGGTACTCCACTCCGGCCTACCCGCAGGGGAACGGCCAGGCTGAGGCGACCAACAAGTCGATAGTCAACGGACTCAAGAAAAGATTAGATGATGCGAAGGGCAGATGGGTGGATGAAGTACCCCATGTGCTGTGGACTTATCGAACCACGCCACGGAGGTCCATAGGAGAGACTCCCTTCGCGATGACGTACGGCGCCGAGGCCGTAATACCCGTAGAGATGGGGTTCCCGACGATAAGGGCGCAGTCATTCGCCCTAGACGCCAATGATAGCATGCTACTGAAGGAGCTCGACTTGGTGGAAGAAAGAAGAGAAAACTCCATGGTCCGATTAGCTTGCTATTGACAGAAGCTCAAACAAGGATATGACTCTCACGTACGGTCTAGACCTCTCGCTCCAGGAGACCTTGTCCTGAAAAAGGTCGTGGGGACAGCAAAGGACCCATCGTGGGGGCAGCAAAGGACCCATCGTGGGGGAAGTTGGGGCCGAATTGGGAGGGACCCTACCGGATAACCTCAGTAGCCGGTGTGGGGGCATATTATCTAGCCGACCTGGATGACAAACTTGTAAAGCGACCTTTTAATGTAAATAACCTTCGAAGGTATTACTACTGATGAAAGGCGTGTCCGCCATGTTTTCAGATATCATTGTCTTGTGCCAATTGTCAAGTACTATCATCTCTATCGGTACAATTTATCATGTTAATGTCAACCTTGGCTAAGCCAGGTCCTCGGACCTTCTGCCTTGAGAAAATTTAACATGCAATTTATTCTTTTTTAAGTGTTAACATCAACATCGGTTAAGCCAGGTCCTCGGACCTTCTACCTTAGGAAAGTTTAACATACAATTTGTCTCATTCTAAGTGTTAAATGTCAACTGGGGCTAAGCCAGGTCCTTAGACCTTTTGCCTTGAGAAAATTTTAACACACTTACAAATTACATGTTTATGTCAACCTCGGCTAAACCAGGTCCTCGGACCTTCTGCCTTGGGAAAATTTAGCATACAATTTATCTCATTCTAAGTGTTAAATGTCAACTGGGGCTAAGCCAGGTCCTTAGACCTTTTGTCTTAGGAAAATTTTAACACACTTACAAATTACATGTTAATGTCAATCTCGGCTAAGCCAGGTCCTCGGACCTTCTGCCTTGGGAACATTTAACATACAATTTGTCTCATTCTAAAGTGTTAAATGTCAACTGGGGCTAAGCCAGGTCTTTAGACTTTTTGCCTTAGGAAAATTTTAACACATTTACAAATTACATGTTAATGTCAACCTCGGCTAAACTAGGTCCTCGGACCTTCTGCCTTGGGAAAATTTAACATACAATTTGTCTCATTCTAAGTGTTAAATGTCAACCTTGGCTAAGCCAGGTCCTCGGACCTTCTGTCCTGGGAAAATTTAACATACAATTTGTCTCATTTTAAGTGTTAAATGTCAGCTGGGGCTAAGCCAGGTCCTTAGACCTTCTGCCTTAGGGAAATTTTAACACACATACGATTTATTGCCTAATTTGCTTGTTAATGTCAATCTTGGCTAAGTCAGGTCCTCGGACTTTCTGCCTTGAGAAAATTTAACGTACAACTTATTCTCTTTAAGTGTTAAGTCACATGTTAATGCCCACCTTGGCAGAGCGTGGTTCTCGGACCCTCTGCCTCGGGAATGTTTGACACGGATCAATTTTCGTTGAGTGCCAATGTTAATTTTATTCGCTAAGTGTAGGTGCCAATTTTATCCAGCTTTGGTCAAGCCACAACGAGGGTCAATTCTTATTTAAGCGCTAGTATCGTGTTTGTTCTCTTTAAGAGTGAATGCTTCCCTAGGCCACGCCAAAGTCTCAATCAATGTTACTTTTAACTAAGTCTTAGGCGCTTGGGTCAAGCCCTTCGTACGTTATGAAGCAGGAGAAAACGTAACGCAATTGTCACATATGAAACGACTATTAACAAATGAGCCATAAGTAAAAGATAATACACGTTCGCAACACAATTATCACATGTGAAATACTAAAGTCTTTGCATTAAAATTCTAAATAAGGAATGTACTACAAGGCTTGGCAAAAATAAATGAAAAACAGAAACAAGAGCTCCTACTGAAACACAAAAGGGGCTTAGCAACTCAAGTCTTGGTCGCTGGAGGGAAATCATCCTTGGGTGCTCCGCTATCCAGTACAATTTGTTCCTCTGCTCCTTTGGCGTCCGGTGGAGGGTTGCCCTGGCCGCCATGCCCGCCTTGGCTCTCGCTGGCTTGCTCTCCCGTAGGAATGGCCTGGACCGGATCTGAGGAGGCAGAAGGAAGTGCAGGGACCACAAAGGAGGTGGGTGTGGCCGTGGCGGGAGGAGCATCGAGTTCGCGGATATCTGGTGGATACCACACGTTCTCGACCCTCCTCAGCTCGGAGGAAGAAGGGGCGCCCGCCGCATCAAGGGCCTCCGACCAGACCTGGTGGCAGTACTCCCTGCACAGGTCCGCCAACTCCTCGACCAAGCGGGCCTCCGTCTCTTCGACCCTCTTCTGGAAGGAGGCCGCCACGGCTGCGTCAGCAGCATCCTTGGCAGCCCGGGCCTCTTCCTTAGCCGTCGCCAGCTTCTTCTTCAGAGCTGCGTTCTCCGCGTTTGCCTTAGCAAGGTTCTCCTTGCAGCCCCGCAGCTCTGTACGTTGAGCCTCGGCTTGATCAGTGGCATTCTTCAAGCCGGCCTCGGCACTCCTCTTTGCCCGCTCTTCAGCCTTCAAGGCCTTGCCCAGCTTTACGTTCTCGGCCTCGGCCAGGCAAAGGGCCTTCTTCGTCTCGACTCGGATATTAAGTTCAGCAGAGGCCTTCTTCCGAGCGTCCTCGACCCACTTTTCTGCTACGGCGACCTCTTGGATGGCCTGCATGCACACAAAAGGCATAAGTAGGGCAAAACCCGCGTTCAAGACTAGCACAAGTAAAGTAAGAGTTGATCGGAACTTACCAAACCCAAGTCCCTCTTCAGGGAGAGGAACAGCTGCGGCTGCGGCAACAGCTCAAGGGCCTCCATATCCTTAGGGAGCAGCAGGGGTCTCTCCAGGGCCTCAGCAATGTGCATAGAGTGCCCCTTCTGATAATCCCTTATGCTGGCCCGATCTGGGATGGGGGCCCCATCTACCTCCAACGGCGGGGACCAAAGGGCCTGGCCTCGGCGTACCTCAGCCAGCGGTTGGCTCTCCCCACTCTCCACTGAGTGGGCCCGCGACCTACCCTTGGCGGCCCTTTGGTGCTGTTGTTGCTGTTGTTGTTGCTGGTGCTGGTGCTGGTGCTGTTCCTGCTGCTTGAGTTTCTTTTGACGAGCCTCCTCGGCCTCGTCATCTTCCTTCTTCCTCTTCTTCTTGAGGTCAGCAGCGTGAACCTTGGGGTCGGCCGGAGGAGAAGGAGGAGGGGGAAGTTTAGGGGGAATGTCAGACCCGGTGGCGCCCTTCTTGGCCACCTGCACTCCTCGCACACCCATGAGTGACCGCAGGCTATTCATATCTTCCTCCTCGGTGTTGCTGTCGACTTTGGAGACTATCAAGCCTTTGATGCCCGAGCACTGGGTGGCCTCGTCATCTGAGACCTCAACGACGCCGCCTTCCTCCTCGGCAGAAACTTTTGGCGGTCGAACTGAGACCGGAACTGCGCGCACGGGCGGAACGTACAAAATCACTGCGGGATCGTCGGGGATGTCGCGTGGGGCGAGAAAACCGGGCTTTGTGACGTCTATTCGTCTCCGCCTTTTGTCGCAGGCAAGGATTGCGTCCTCAACCTCCCCGAAGGCGGTGGACAGCGGCTCGTACCCCAAGATCAAATGGGCGGCCCTCACTTGTAGGTCCTCGTGCATAAACACCTTGGACCTCAGCACCCTATTTAGGTCTCGGATGTTGATGTCGGCGAGGCTGGGGGAAACGTGTTGCTTGTCTGCGAAAAAGACATCCAAAAGAAGAGTTACAATTATGTTCGGCAACAAAATAGGCAGTAAGGACAACGGACGACAAATTCCCAAAGGCGAAGGTAAAAGAACTAAAGCGCAAACGAAAGCCCAAAACCTAAGGCAATCACACCTAGTTTCCCCTCTTGGACGGGGCAATGGATCACGTCGTACCATCTCCCGGATGCGACGACGTAGTCATCCTTCATCCCTTTTTTGGACTTAGGGAGACACGATGTGAGCCTAACGACGCTCGACCGGGACTTGAGGTAGTACCCTTTGGACGTGAGCGGGTGGCACTCGTACATATAGACCACGTCCCGCCACGTGAGGTTCAAACCCATCTGCTCATTTAGAGCGTCTACACTCCCTAGGACCCTAAACATATTGGGCGTGCATTGATCGGGACACAGCCGGTGATTGCGAAGGTATTCCCTGGTGACAGGACCCATGGGGAGGGTCATGCCGCCCTCCAGGAAGGCGATGATGGGAATGACCACTTGCTTGTTCCCCCTGGAGTCGGCCACCGCCTCAGGTGGGCAATATTTAAGTTCCACTTCTAGGGGGATGTGGAACTTGGCTCGGAATCCTTCCATACCGGATTCGGAGTCGACCAGGCACTTAAATCTACCCATAATGGCCCAGACTAAGGAGTGAACCTAGAAGGTGAAAGGGAAATTTGACAGCCGAGGAGAAAAAGGCTAAGGAAA
This sequence comes from Castanopsis chinensis, assembly GCA_032878915.1. Lineage (NCBI taxonomy): Eukaryota > Viridiplantae > Streptophyta > Magnoliopsida > Fagales > Fagaceae > Castanopsis > Castanopsis chinensis. The sequence goes on along the minus strand of JAVQMG010000115.1, from coordinate 3,204,278 downwards.
TGAGAACTTATGAAGAGAGAAAGACGCGACTTTGAGAATGCTTTAGAAGATGCAATGAAAATGTGCGTTTCCAGAAGCGCAATTGCCTTTTGGGAGGTAAAAGTTGGGTGCGCGACTTCCCAGACGCTTAGGGATCCTTGAGAAGCAAACATTTATGAGGCCTGCCTCGCGCGAACTTTCAGAAAGGACCAGAGCCACACGATCCGCATCTCACCGTCCAATGTGGGCGACAGGGAGTTACTCAGCGCATTAATTGCTGGCACTGTGCGTTGCGAGGCGTCGCAAGCCATCTGAGAAGGCGCGGGAAAAAGCTCTGCACGCGTTGCATTTAAAGGGTCACGTGAGAGGAACGCTCGTGAGTCAAAAACCCTTTTCCCCTCTCGGATCGAGGTCAAAAGAATTTTTGAGGGGCTAATGTGGGGGCAGAAAGGTCAAAACGCCAACATTGGGCCTTGGGCCTGGTCCGAGGACACGGGCCCGCCCGAGATGTCACGATTAGTCCTGGGTCCACTAAAGCGTAAGGGCCCAGAGGCCCGCCAGACAGGTTATGGCTTGTGTGGGAGAGTCCGAGGAGAACACGACCTCGGACAACTTAAGCAAGGGCCAAGGGACGAGACTCAGTGCCAACGGGGGAGCTTCCGGAGCCCAACGAATCGTCCGGGGCCTCAATAGTACGCCGAGGAGGGGGACAAGCGGGACGTGCCCTGCACAAGGTTACTGCCCCCGCATTAAAGGCTTCCACCTATCCGCCTGGCCGCATTAATGAGGAGATGACTTCTGAAGGGACGGCGGTCAGCTTTATAGTCTTGGGGAGCGTTTTCAGAGACAAAACGGGTGGTAACCAGAGAAAGGGAGTATAAATAGAACAGGGAATGCCATAAGGAGGGGATCCGGACTTTAGGGCTAAAGAGGAAGAAGAATGTTCTCTCTTTCTCTCTCTCTCCTTTGAAGAACAGAGCGCCATTCAGCATAGAAGCTCCTCGGCCCACGTCCGAGAAGGGAGTTGGGTCACTCCATCAGCCAGCCGCCTCACAGAAGTGGACTTGGACCTTACACCGCATCCTTCTAAAGTACCAGGGGGTCTAGGCTTTGAACCCATTCTCTACAAATTCTATTATAAAAGCCACTTGGGCCAGCCCAGCCACCCATTTGGGCTCAAGGCCATTTTTGTCCTTACAGTTGCCATGTTATTATACATAGGTCACCTTATTCTTTCATTAGCAACGTACATAGAAATAGATGAAGGATGAATAGAGCTTGTTTTTGAAACTTTAGGGAACTTAAAATTGGTCATATGAGATGTTAGGGATCTAAAAGCGATCAACTCGTGTAAATCTTAGTGACTAAAAAGTGTATTTTGTTTTGTTTTGTGTTTTTGAAAAAGAAAAAGAAAAAGAAAAAGAAAAACTAAAAATTATTAAAAGGAAAGAAAGAAGAGGCTGGTGTGCAGAGGAGTTTTAGAATCCAGCCATCAATAATGAAGACTGTTATGAAGTCATCAATTACCATAACCATTTTCTTGGATAGATTTATAAATATAAGGACAAAATTTAGTTACAAAATTGGTTATAGCATAATGTTATGATCTTACTTAATATCTTTTTACTGGAGATAAATTTTGACAAACTCACCATTGGATTGCATCTTTTTCTTATATCCTCCATACTTGCAAAATTTCTAGAAATTTAAATATCAATAGCTATGTTATCAATAAATGGTTTAAATTGCAAGTTTTTGTAGTTTAAAATTATGTATAAAATATAAGCTTATAAATCATATAGTAAATAATATTTGATTGACACGAAATTTAACATGTGTATAAGAAGTATAAAGAACATGTAATTTAACTGTTAGATTTTTAAAATATGTAGTAATGCTTTCTATTGAGTAGGTTGTAACTTTATATTACAACCAATTTTTAGTTGAACTTTGTCCTAAATATAATTCAAGTTGAGCTTATGATCGCTTGCTTTAATACCAAAACAGCTAATTCTAAAAGTGATAATTGCTTTTAGATTTTATATTGACATAACTTTAATGGAAATATATATTTGTGTGGGTTACTTAATAACTAGATAATATAACAATAATTTTGCTGAGTAAAACACATATTGTCTAAACTAAAATTTTCAACTTTACTACCGCCCACCTTTGCTGCAATAGTCACTATATAAGTATAAGTGCTTAGAGACGGAGTTAGGGGGGGTCGAGGGGAGACAGTTGCCCCCCTGGCTTCTTGAATAATAATCCTTGAAGCAGGTATATAATGAACCATTCTTTGGTACTTTACCTAGACAAAAAAAAAAAAAAAAAAAGACTTCCACTTTAATACATGTACAGACCCTAAACACCAAGAAAGTAGGAAAAAAAAAAAAATCTTTTCTCACGTACCAAATCATATTACTTTTTCACCAAATTTACTATTCTTATTAGTTTTCTCTCACCACAACGTCTTCACACATTTCATTGTTCTTTTTTTACTCAATCATTATTTTCAGTTTACTATTCACAACACTTTTCTTGTGGAGTAATGTTATGAATACTAGGAATTTTACAAATTGATGTATTATCAATCATAAAAAATTTCATTAAAACATTTATTTATTATGTTGTTTAAGTGTCATACATTCTTGTTATGTCAGTTTGTAAGCTTTTCACTGTAGAATTTATAGTCGTATTAGCTTTGAGGAATTCTATGTCTATAACATTTTAACAATACTTTACAACAAATCTTAAATAACAAAATGTTATTGGTTGTTATTAGTGAGCAAAAAATTAATTTTAGTGGTGGGTTGAAATTTGAACTAGTAACAACTTATTACTTATGATTTGTTGTGAAACTATTGTGAAAATCTTGCTTATCACATTTTTTTTCATGGCAATTCAATTAGTGATTCTCATAAGTAACACATAATTATTAGAAAAAAAAAAATACTTAATGTCCTTTTAATACTGTTTTAATTTCCCCCCCCCTCAACTAAAATTTTGGCCCCATCACTGTAAGTGCTTATAAGGTGTAAAGAATAACAAACGGGGTTCAAATTTTCAGGAGGGAGCTTCATACATATATATATATATATACTTACTTAATTATCCTAAAGTAGAATTTTTATCGTGAATATTATGACATTTATGCTTTGTCTGAGATAAATTGTTTCCATTTATCGTGCTACTTTTGAAAGCATGATATCTATTGGGGGCACCATTTGAAGTCTCTATTTTCTTGAGGTTAAAGGTTCATATGCGCATGTATCCGATATCTTGTAACTTGTTGAGTAGATTCTTCGTTTTTTCTCAAGTTGGACTGATTTGAAGTTTCAAACTTCCAACAGTTTTCATCTTAGTCAAATATAGCATGAGGGTATATATTATGGTTTGGACTTTGGAGCACTTTGAGGATAGACCGTTGAATATTACTTATTTATTCATTCCAAAAAGAAAAAAACAAAGAAAAGAAGAAGATGAAGTTAGTTCTTTGTCAATTAACTTCAAATGCTTAGTTGATTAATATTAGCCGCCCATCCCTAACCCAAAATGGGAAGACAAGTTCCCATATACTACAATTTAGATGTCGGTCCCCACCCAGCGATACAGTTTACCCAACATTTGCTGAGTTATCAACGCCGTCGCCTAGCTCCAGTAGTTTGGTGATGTGGATACACGACAAAAATTTAATGTGTTTGCACTGTGTCAGCTTAAGTGCACTCGAGCTCATCTTTTCTTGTTAAAAAGTTGTAATAATGCATGTATGTGTGTGTGTGTATATATATATATATATATATATGTGTGTGTGTGTGTACTTTTTTTAAATAAAATTTTTTATAAGGCAGTGTTAACTGATACCGTAAATAAGAAATTGTTTAATGTTAGATTATTTGCTTCATGTCAGATTTTTTACTGGCTTTATAGGGTGTGAAACTAACTTTTTGAGTTTCACTTATCACTTCAGCCGCATTTCCAATCCTTCTCATCAATATATGCAAACTATTTTTAGGATAAATTACAAATTACGCTCTTAAAGTTTGGGAGTGTTTAAATTTTACACCATGAGATTTTAGAATTTGAATTTTACCCCTTAAAGTTTAGGAGCGTTTGAATTTTACGCCATGATATTTCAGAATTTAAATTTTATTCCCTAAATTTTAGGAATTTTTGGATTTTACTACCCAAAATTTGAGAAAATTTGAATTTTATATTCTAAAATTTCAGAATTTGAAAGTGTAAAATTAAAACATTCTTAAAATTTAGAGAGTAAAATTTAAATTTTGAAATGTTAGAGGGTAAATTCAAACACCCTAAACTTTTTAAGAATTTAATTTGTAATTTAACTAAAGCTCATGCCGTTAACCTTTCCAATCATTTTATTAGTAGATGGAAAGCAGAAAAGAATAAAGAAACCTGCGTAACTGACCCATCTCTGATTATACGGGACAAGGCCCAAATCCACGTCAGGGCTTCAGAGATAGAATGAGCCCTGTCCTATATATTGTCCTATTACGGCGGGAGGGTCGTTGGCTAAATTATGCCAAGCAGGATTGATAGAGCTTCCTCTTCACCAAAAGTACATCCCATCTAGAAAAGTAAAAAGATTGAAGAGACAAATCTGTATGATGTACCCTTCACTAGTGAACTGATGTAATAAAATTAGATTTGAATGATACGTTAATTATCAAATCAAAATTAAAATTAAAAGTCCGTACGAGAACAGTTTATTTAGTTAAAATTAAAATTTTTTTACTGAAAGTGTAAAAAAAAAAAATAAAAGTTAGCTAAATTATTACAATAACACTTACGAATAATATAAAAAAGTATAATAAGATTCATGAATAATACAAAAAAGAAGCTAAAAATTCAAATAAGCACATCTCAAATGGGCTCTAAGAGTCTATTTGGCATTACCTTCATCTTTTACCTTTTATTTTTTATATACAGTTTTTTAAAATCTTATTTTTCCTGTATTTTCTCACTCTTTCAAATTTTTTCAAGGTACAAGTATACTTTAGCACACTTTTAGTAAGAAGTTTTTAGCAAAAAGTTAAATAAATTATTTCCAAACAAATACTATGCAGGTTATGCATGATAAAGATTTTCATCTTATTTGGAAAGGAAATCCCCAATAATACAAAAAAAACATAGTCAAAATTATATACTAGTATTAAAGGTGGTGATCCTATTTTCATTTTATTCGACATTAATATTTACTAAAAAAATGAGTCATTTTTTTAAAAGTATTTTTTTAAAAAATGATCTCTTATGTTTGATAATGACCTCAAAATGAAATAGAGTTGTTTTCAATAGTTTCAATATTACCTTATAACTTCTTTTATTTAGTATGGTATGAGATAGGGTTGTTTTGCGCAAAAATTTAGTATATAATAATCTCTAAAAAAAAAAGTCATATTTTTAATGAAGTTTTCCTTTGACGAAAAATAAATTTTTTTACTTATTTTTTCTAATGTTACAAAAATAAAGTAAAAATACAAAAAGCTATCCTTCTTCTACACTATTTATTTCATATAGTTTCACATAAAAAGTATGATATCATCAGTGGAAATAGTAGTAGTAATTGAATAGTTTTTCTTTAAATTAATTTGGAGAGAAATTTTATTCTTATCTTATGATAGTTGAGTCTAAATTAGAATATCGTACAAGTCGAGAGATCAACTCACAAATCTCAATTTTCAAAAGATACTTTTAATCCAGACCTAATTGGCTGACGATAGAGATCTGAAAAAAGGTAAATATATAGAATGATTGGTAGAGAACTTTGTGGTGGTGACTATCAGGTCAGGTGTGTTATGAAGGCAAAGCATTTATGATGACCAACTGACTATCCCAGTATAGTCTGTATATACTATATACTATATAGCATATATAATAAGCTCACCTGTCTGGCACACGTGATGCAGCCTTGCAATTGAATGTGCTCGTGATCTTTCAAGGGCAAGAGGATTTTCGGGTTTGAGAGTTGGAATGGGACCCAATTTATCACTACATGCAGGGTAACACACAGTTTTCATGCAAGGGAATCCATTCACATGCATGATTATCACTAGCTACAGCATAATTAATGGATAGATTGATAAATTACTAAAAAGTGAGCTAGACCCTAGAATGGAACTACTAAGCAAAATTTTCTTATCTTGCTTTTTTTTTTTTTTTTTCTCACATGTCTTGGTTGGTTTGCTCAAGCTCAGGAAATAAAGACATGGAAATGATTGAGAGAGCAAAATTAAGATGAATATTATATGCCGGAAAGGGGATACATATAAATATAACATTAAATGTGATGACATTATGAATGAGATTAATTGGTTGTGTACTGGTGTGATAGAAACAACAAATATATATAATTTGAGGATGGAAATGAGTGGATGAGGCTCATAGAAATAATAGAATACGACTCCTAAAGTCTAGTTTAAATGGATTTTTTCAAAGAGTAGGTACAATTAGTTGGAGAACATGTCTTATATAAGACGTCTTATATAAACTGGTGGACACGAATTTGGTTGGAATTTAGAGGATAGAAAATGTAAAAAAAATAAAAAAAGAAATGTAAAGATAGAAATTTTTTTTAACTTTTTCTCATATGCATTTGACAGAAAAGATGGAAAAATAAAACAATAAAACAAATTATTTGAATTTATTTACTGTAATACACTTACTGCATCAAAAAATGATAGAAAATATTGTAAGTAAGAAAGGAAAAATGGTAAATATGATACAACATAATAAAATTTTTCTACTAAATGAGGATGGTTTTTTTTGGTAGTTCCAGTGGAAAAACTCTATCCACCTCATTTTTCAATATTCTCTTCTCATTTCTACTGCATTAAACAAGGAAAAACTCCTATTTTCCTTTCTCCATTTTTCTTCATTATCTTTTTCCACCCCGACAAACAGATTAAGGTCAAAAGTAATCCACAAAATAAGATGGCCACCCTCCCAAATAGGCAAGCAATAGCAATTTCAGCACCTTGCATTTTTTTTTTTTGAAAAAGTTAAAATTATATTTATAAAAATTTCAATTAAAATTCGGGAAATTCTATCATTTTGCCCCTATCATTCAATATGCCCCTGTTTTGAAACTATTTAAGTTTATGCCTCTGTTTTGAAACTCAATTTACTCAAAATCGAGTAAATCGAGTTCAGCGTCGCTATAGACCCTTAAAACGTTACTATAGGAAAAAAAAAAAAAAAACTTGCATGGAACTCGATTTAGAGAAAATCGAGTTTCAAAACGTTGCTATAGGCCTCCTTAAAACGCTACTATAAAGTTGAACTCGATTTAGAGAAAATCGAGTTTGAAAACAGGGGTATGGACCTAAATAATTTGGAAACAGAAGCATATTGCTAAATTTTTTACAAAATAGGGGTAAAAGGCTAGAATCTCCTAAAATTCGGACATGCCATAATAAGAGGAATGAAAAGGTCAATAATTCAACTTAAATTGGAAGTAAAAAGAAAATGTAATTCAATGGTTGATTTGTTAAAATTCACTTCTAATAAAAAGATACTAAGAATATTGTAACCTTATGTTACAACTAACTTTATTATTAAATTTTTTCTTATAATTAATAAGACCAAAGAAAAGTTCAGTAATTTAACTTAAATTGGGCTGATTGATAATCAATTGTTGAACATGGAACGCAGGCAAATTGCTAGAAAAGGGTAACAATTGGACTAATAGACAATATATGGGTCCTATCTATTATCCTATATTCCGAGTGCACCGATTACTTGTTACTTAAAAAAGCTATCACTGCCGAAAGCCTATGAGACAATCTTTAAGATATGTAGAGTGCGCAACCAAACTGAATAGAGTCCTTTATAGCAGAAAACTTGCTTTCAATGGAGGGTCCAAGTGAGACGTGGAAAATCACACCAACCAACAAATAAAGAATCTTTCAGTGTAATTTCACATGCCTCTTATCTTATGGAGTAAGAATGTAAGAGCCGACAGTCCCACAAAATTATTATTTAAGATAATTATTCGATTCTGAATCAAAGTCATACTAGCCATCGGAGCACCAAAATAATCATATCCCATTACCGTGTGTTTTGTGCTATAAAATTTATAATTTGAACTTGGATTAGCTAAGTTAGTATTTTTGCATTCTCTACAACATATGATTTCCAGGTTTGACAAAATTAGAAACAGAACATGAAAAAATTATTATGAAAAATTTGGAGGAATTTGTAGGCTTGAAATCCCGGCTGCAAGTGACACCTAAATGGGTGTCATTTTCCAAACTCTGCACTGAGAGGCTTTCTTGGTTGGCAATAAGACATTAATAATTGAAAGAAATGGTAATGAAAATTATTGAGTGCACTTGATTTACTGCACTTTTCTCTTATAAAAATTTGAACTCCATACATGGATCTTGCACATAGAACCCTTCGTAAGAAGAGGTCATAGAACAGCAGTGGAAACGGGGAATGCCAAATGTAAGGGTATTTTAGCATTTAGGCCCAAATGGAGCTTAGCATCCGGAAGTGAATAATTGCAAAAAGTCAAATTCTTTTGCCATTAAGCTACAGTGCAATTCTACCTTTAGAAGTCTATCTTTAGAATTGCACTGTAGCTGAATGGTAAACTGATTATTATTATTATTATTATTATTATTATTATTATTATTATTATTATTATTATTATTATTATTATTATTTAATTCTCTCTATCTCTCTCTCTCTCTCTCTCTCTCTCTCTCTCTCTCTCTCTCTCTCTCTCTCTCTCTCTCTCTTGTTATTTCTCATTTTCTCTGCTCTCTTCCTTCTCTCTTCAGACCCAAAACACTTCCCTTCTCTCATTTTCTCTGCTCTCTTTCTCGTTTTTCAGCGTGGTTTGCGGCATGTGTGTACGATCTTCTTCTTTGTTATTTATTTGTTTTTCTTGCTTTGATTGATGATGGGTTTGTTTTGTTTTGTTTTTTTGTTGTTGGGTTATTTATGATCTAGGGTTTTGTTGTGAAAATTTAGGGTTTTTTGTTTGTGGTTTTTTTTTGATTGATGCGTTTTTGGTTGATCTATGAAGTTTTGGATGTTTGAGTTGATGGGTTATTGTTGGATTTTGTTTGATTGATGCGTTTTTTTCTTGAACCTATTCAATGGTCTTAAGAAAAAAATTATCTTTTGATTCTTGTCTAATTCATGGTTTAGCCGACGATCTCTTTGTTTTGAATCAATTTTGAATAATTGGTGTGTGTGATTTTGTCTCTTTGTGTGTTGTAGATTTGGCATCGAGAGAGAGATTGAATAAGATTATGGCTTCGGACTATTTCACCACCTCGCCGGAAATGAAGGCTCTAGTGAAAGTTGCAGATGGAAGAGAGCTAAAAATTAGAGAGAGGAGAGAGATGGGAGAGAATAGATATGATTTTGGTATATATTATTTTATTGGGTAGAAATATTATTTTAATGTGTTGGATTGTAAAATAAAAGTTGGAATGCTGGGAATATTGTAAAACTGTATTGTATAATTGATAAAGTAACTTTTTGAGATAGTAAAATAGGATGAGATAAAATTCCCGGCTGTGGATGCTCTAAAAGAAGGGTATAGTCCACTGGGTGTACTAAATAATGTCTAGTGGAAGTAAGTAATTTTTTTTTCTAAAAAAAACATTAAATTGTCTTCTCTTGTAGAAAGTATCTCCTAAGCCCGCTCCATAGTGTAGCTGTATAGGATAAGTAGCTTTTCTTGGATCTTGTTTAAACTCTTTTTTTATTGGATCTTGTTTCTTAGCTCAAATAGTTCAAAGAGCTACTTAGACAGAGCAAAATTTTGATGCTCCAAATTTCATCTAAAATATTCGGTATGACTTATATAATTGGATTTTGCTAACGTGTGCCTTAATGACATACAATAATTAATCATTTTTGAAAATATTTTTTTGGGAATTGAAAAAGCATTAACAACTTTTTTAATTCTTGAGAAAATGTCTCCAAAAATAGATGACTTAATGTGCGCCCTAAGGGTACACATTAACCTGACCCCATATAATTATATTATCTTTACTCTCATATAATAGTAAATACAATTTGTGGATATTGTACACAAGTCTCACCCTATGCAAGAGGATGCTGACTTTGGTGTACAAAATAATTTTTCATATAGAACAATAATAATTTTTTTTTTAAGTTAGACAAATAAACTCTATTTAAGTATGGAACAAGTATCTTCTTATTTATTTATTTACAAGTTGTTAACCTGTGCATGGAAAAGTTTAACATAATAAGATTGTTTTCTCTATTTTATTTTGTAGCTAAACATGAAATATAATACTTATGGTAGTTTTTAATAGATATTTATTATGATTATGTTTGTATATGAATTTTTTTAGAATTGTACATGAAATTATATGTTCTACTATTTAAATAAAATATGATCTACCAATAATTTAATAAAGGGTTTAAATATAATAATAGAATTTTAGTTCAATTAAAAATATGTATTAAGATATTGACATGTAAATTTATGAGATCTCAAAAACTTGTATGACAAAATGTTATAAGGTTAAGCTAAAGTCAAAATAGTTTTTGTTTCATATGTATTATAGAATAGATTTATTTAGTAGATTTTAGTTAACTCAATTGATAAAGTTTCTTCTTGTCAAACAATCAGAGCTTCGAACCCTGGTTATACCAAAAACTTATTGGTTTCTTAGCATGGTAATAGGAATAATTAGTATGAAGTGGACATCATACATAGGTTGAATTTCTATCCTATTTCTAAAAAAAGAAATAAAAGAGTGAATAGATTTATTTAAAAGTATTTATTTATGTATTTTTGGTAGTCAAATAAATTTTGAAATTAATAGGCTGTTCTTTCTTTCTGGCATGTAATTAATTGTTGGGCCTGTAATTAATAGGTCAGTAAGTGAAGGTTAAATGAAAATTTATTTTGGATAAAAATACAAATTCATGTTTTTAAGTTTGGTAAGTTGTTCCTCAAAAAGAAAAAAAAAAGGTTTGGTTAGTTATTATTTTGGTCCTGTGGGGACTCAAGGACTAAGGCAGAATGGAACCGATGTGGCCATCATTCGTTCTTTAGATGGAATCACTTTAAGCCCAAGGAGTGGGTTCGCCTGAGGATGGGATGGGAAGAGACAAAATACTTCCTAGAAGTCCGAGTGGAGAGAATGGCGTTGAGAAAGAGAGCCAAGGTAGTTGAAAGAAGTTTTTTGTGAAAACTCACCTACTGCCTCTGTATTAAATGACTAGCAATAACTTTATTAGCTGCATTGATGAGGAAATAACCCCAGAACAGTAGATTCACAGTTAAACAGCTCATTCTACCACTTTCAACAAAAATCTAATAGGACAAGTGTCCTAAGGAGGGCCTAGAGGATCGCAGATGGAGGGCTAGAATGCAAGAAACTAAGGAGTATATAAAGGAAGAGAACTTCCAGATAAAGGGATTAGGAAAAGATGAAGGAAAAGAGATGAGAACAAGAACAATGATAGGAAGAAAGAGAGAGAACAATGTATATCCTAGGCTCCTAGCATAAGAACATTGTCCTTGGGCGAGCTTGTAAAGAACCATCAATATACTTAATTTTAACTTTGGTTCATTCCCTTTGTGTTTGAATCTTCAGACTAAACTCAACTTGTTTTATCCACTCTCTCTTAACAAATATCTATTAGTTTGGGCCTAGTGGGGTGGTACGAACTTCACTATTCTAACTGGGTTTGAGCCGCTAAATTTCGTGTCCTTACAAGTCCTTTTTTATCATTATTTAGTCTTTTAATTTCTGAAAAAATAATTATAAAAGTGAATAGATTTATTTAGAAGTATTTACTTAAACATTTTTGGTAATTAAATAAATTTTGTAATTAATGGGTTGTTCTTTCTTTCTAGCATGTAATTAATTGTTGGGCCTATAATTAATAGGTCATTATGTGAAGGTTAAATGACAGGTTTTTTGGGGTAAAAACAGAAATTCATCTTTTAAGTTTAGTTAACTGTTATTTTAGTCCTTTAAATTTCATTTTTTGTCATTATTTAGTCCTTAAATTTGTAAAAAAGATATAAAAAAATGTAAAGATTTATTTAGAAGTATTTATTTATGTATTTTTTGTAATTAATGAGAAGTGCTAAATTTTACTACAAACTATAACTAGTAAGTTATTTGTTACAATTGTATAAAAAAAAAAGTTATTTGTTCTGATTTGAATTCAAAACTTAAATTACTTTTTGTTCATACGTAACAACTAATAATAACATGCCACTTAAACCACTGTACACTTTTGGTGCGATGGTAACTCCACAAGTATAAATACTTGTGGGGTGTGGGGTGTGAGGGGCAAGGGTTGGGGTTCAAGTCTCCAAGAGAGAGTTTCACACATATATACACATAGATTAGGTTAGAGTAGAATTTTTCTATCTTATATAAAAAAAAAATGTCACTTAAAATTTGTTGTGAAAATGTTAAAATATTGCAGACATAACATTTCCTGTAATTAATAGGTTACTCTTTCTTTTTGGCATGTAATTAATTTTTGGGCCTGTAATTAATAGGTCAATATGTGAAGGTTAAATGGCAATTTTTTGGGTGAAAATACAAATTAATATTTTATGTTTGGTCAATTAATGTTATTTTATTCCTTTAAATTTTACTTTTTTTTGGGGTCATTTTTTAGTCCTTTAAAATTACAGTCATTACCATCGACAATCCTTCAATCCAATTGGCTATTCACCGTTAACAACTATTTTTTAATATTTTAATATATATATATATTTTTTTAAAGGGTCCGGTTAATGTGTGCCCTAGGGGCACACATTGAGCTTTCTATTTATGGTAAAAGTTTCTCGGGAACTGAAAAAGTTGTCATTAATTTTTCAATTTTCGAAAAACTTTTTTCCAAAAATGAATAATTACTGTGTGCCCTTAGGGCACACATTAGTAAAATCCTTTTTTAAAACACTAATAGAGTTCCAACCAACACTGTAGCGAAAATGTCTGATAGCAATTTGCACAGGAAAAAAGAAAAGAAAAAAAATGGAGTGGCTTGTGTCCAGTGGCAATTGCTGACACAAGCTGCACCCAAAAAAAAATTCTACTATTTCACACTCTTCTCCCAATGCACCTTACTACTAAGAAGACACTAAGACTACTAATTGGTGTCTTAATCTTATGATAAGAGTAATTATTATGTAGTGGATGACTGGATACTATTAGCTGAATTTCTATCATATTTATATGAAAAAGTATAGGTAAAAATGAAAAATTGACATTTTAACTTTAGCTTTTTTTTTTTTTTTTTTTTTTTTTCATTTTAGTCCCCTAACTTTCAGTTTTGTCAATTTAGTCTTCTAATTTTCAATTTTTATCAATTTAAAGCTCCGTTACAACTCAGTTAGTGTTGTTGTTAGAACCATTAAAACGACGCTGTTTTGCATGTGTTTTTTTTTTTTTTTAATTCGGAATTAAAATAAGAAAAATCTAGAAAGAAGAAGAAGAAAACATTAAGGGGCATCGTTCCCCTTACCCTGAATCAAAACAAAACAAATCCACTATCCTCAGCAAAAGCCAGCCTTCAAATCGCTTCCCTCATCTTCCTTCTCAACTTCTCACTCTCTCTCTCTCTCTCTCGATTCCACCATGAAATTTTCTTTAAAAAGAATTCTCAAATTCATCAAACAAATAAAAAAAGTTTCAAACTTTTGTTGTTTCCAACAATGGTTTCTCTAGAAGACTCTTAACTCTAGCTCAAATCACTTCCCTTTACCAAGAAACATTTACACTACCTCCTCCACCAAGATTAACCGACACGTCGGACACTTGATGCGCACAATAAGGTCCAACATATTTCACAGCAACAAAGACAACGGCAACAACAGCAACGACTGCTTGTTTTCTGGCCCCTTCGCCGTCGTGAGATTCGCTTTCGTGTCCGAGAACCTCACCAACTCCATCGTCGACATGCGTCTCGGCGAGTTGGCTCTACGGACCAACAAGTTGGTGAAGTCCAGTTCATCGTTAGAGGACTTTCTGGATCTCTCTCGCTTTCGTTCTCATTAATGTTTTTTTTTCTTTTTTTTTTTCCAGATTTTTCTTATTTTAATTCCGAATAAATAAAAAAAGAAACATATGCAAAATGGTGTCATTTTAATGGTTTTAACGGCAGTACTAACTGAGTTGTAATAGGGCTCTGAACTGACAAAATTGAAGTTAGAGGACTGAATTGACAAAACTGAAAGTTAGAAGACTGAAATGAAAAAAAGGTGAAAGTTAGAAGGTCAATTTTACATTTTTGCCAAAAATATATAATAGATTTATTTTGAAGTATTTATTTATTTATTTTGGGTAATCAAATAAATTTTGTAATTAATAGGTTGTTCTTTCTTTGTGGCCTGCAATTAATTCATGGGCCAGTAATTAATAGGTCGGTCTGTGAAGGTTAAATGACAATTTTTTTGGGGTAAAAATACAAATTTTATTATTTAAGTATGTTAAATTGTTATTTTAGTATTTTTAATATCACTTTTTTTTTTCCTTTTTATTAGTCCTTTTAATTTGCATTTGTTACTACGGTTAATCCTCCCATCCATATTTACTATTCACCATTAAAATATGTATTTTAAATAAAAGTGAAATATTAAAAGAATAATAATAATGGTGCTCCAACTAGCATCGCGGCAACACTGTCGGACTGCAATTGAATATGACCAAACACCACTGTTTCACTATCCTCCAAACCCAACCAACTACCACAAACCCAAATCAAAATACAATAGCTGTACTTGGCAATATGTCAAATACTTTCCATTATAAAGTATTTTCAGTTGAAAATATTTTCTATTATTTGTTTGTGTTTTGGAATATTTGTCAGAAAAGTATTTTTAGTATTTGGTATTACATGTGAAAACTTATTTTTAGAAAACCCAACCATCACAGTCACCACCATAAACCTAGCCACCATCAATAATCACATAACCAATTAACTTGAAAAATTATAAATTCATAATCAAAACCAAAACACATTAATCTCAAAATCAATATCAAAACCTATCTACCAAAACCTATAAGAGGGATGTTAATTCGGGTTAGCGTGTTGGGTTTGTGTCATATCGAGATAGGGATATTTGACTAAATGGTTCAACCCTAACCCAACCCATTAAATAATCGTATTATGATTCTTCAACCCTAATCCAACTTGTTAATGAGACGGATTGACCTACCCAACCCACTTGACATGCTTAATAAAAAGGTCATGTTGGGTTGAAAAAAATGTGACATAACCCATTTCAATCTACTTAATATTAAATATAACATCTATATAGAAATAAATATTTCTTTATATCCTAAAAGTAGTGCATACATTTCAAGTCTTCAACCTACATTAAAAATAATATAGTTCAATTTCCAATTATATTAGGGTACGTAAAATTTGTAAATTTTCAATTTCTAATTATACTTGTAAGTTTTTTGTAATTACTCACTTTTCATTTTAAGTTTAAAATAAAGGTTGGATATAAAAGGTATTTCACAAATTTAAAATAAAATAAATATTTGCTTGTTATAAAAACTAATGTTAAATGGGTCATTTGAGGTTGACACAAATACATTAGTGTGTCAAACGTGTCTATTGTGGGTTGATCCTATTATAACCCCTTTCTTATTGTGTTACTTTTGGGACAACTTGTTTATGACCTAAACCTGCTAAGGCCCAACCCTAACCAGCAAAAGCCTGTGTTAGGTTCGTGTAGTGTTTGCGGGTTGGGTCAAACATTGACACCCCATAACCCACTACCATTGAAACCCACAAACCACCCTAGCCACCGATCCGCCACTTTGAATCGGCCACCATCAATGCTTAATTTCACCCCCAACCCACCGCCATTGAAACCCACAAATCACCCCAACCACTGATCCTCTAAAACCCAAGAAAAAAAAATGTTATTTTTCAATTTAAAAAAACCATTTAGGGCAGCGATGGTGTGGGTGGGGGACAAGTTGAGCCGGCGCGATTATGCCCACCCTCATCTTCATGATTGTTGACTTGAGCATGAGACTAAGAATGAGTGGACGAGCTCAGATCAGAGCTGAACGAAATCGGGGGAGAAAGAGGGATGGGTCGGATGAGTTAAAGAGATAGGATGAAGGTGGCGTAGATGAGAAACTACCTTCACCGACGAAGGGGCTTGCAGGCATGGCGGTGGGGTCGTGGGTCGGGGATTGGATCTAGGCTTCACCGGTGATAGCTCTCTCCGTCTTTTGGCTTGGGCTTGGCGTGAGTGAGGAGATGAATTTTCAGAGGAGTGGAAATGGTTTGAAGTAATATTATTGTGTAAAATGTTTTACGGTGTGGGTCGGGTATTTTACAGTCAAACTAATGTATTTTCAGTTTGACTTTAATTTCTTGAGTTGCCAAACACTATTAATGCTGTAAAACATTTTCCAATTTACAATTACACTTGAAACAAACACAACCAAAGACCCATCCTCTACATAATCATTCACTAAATATCAGACTTCACTATTGTGTCATGTGTGGATTGTGCCTTGCTACATTAGGAAGAAGTATACCTTGTTTCGGGTGTATGCTTCCTCCTACTCATAGCTGAGTGGGTCCCACAGCTAGTGGGTCTCACCAACTATGAGTAAGAGAAAACATACACCCAAAACATGGTGTATTTTTCCCAGCATTAGAGGGATGTCATTCCATAACTTGAATAATTTTTTATTTTTTTTTGGATTTACTCTCAGATCTTGATTCCCATAAGACTAGTTAAGAGATAAGAAATAACGTTTAAAATTTTAATTGTTTGTTTTTTAAAAATATAACTCTCATTTTTTAATGATCTTAGTGTTTTTATTTTTTTTATTAAGTTGAAAACGTTATCAGTTTAAAGTATTGACAGCAATTTTCTAATGGATTGGAGGGAAGAATCACTTTTGAGGTTTGACATTCAAATGTGCACTTAAAGGACGAAGTGACAAAAATAAAACCGAAATGATCAAAATGACGATTGATCAATTATTTTTTTTTTTGATAATCATATTGATCAAATTTTAAAAGGTGTAATTTTTTTCTCCTTTATTTAAATTTGGAACAAGTCATCTTCTTCTTTTTATTATTACTCCCTTCGCCATAAATTGTTAATTTTGTATTTCATTTTGAGATATTCCAAAATTGTCATATTTTTAAAATTAAAAGCCATTAATTTACTAAGTTTTCTATTATGTCTCTATCAAACATAAACACTTTTTTTTTTTGGGAAAATCAACATAAATATTTTAAACACTAAAATTTTTGAGAACTTTGCTTAAGGGTAATTTTGAAAACTTTTATCTTTTTAATTAACATGCAAGACAATAAATAATGTTTCTTTAAAAAATTGAGTTTTGTATGCCAAACCAAAAATTTGGGATGAACTTTTTTTTACTCTATTTATTTATTATTGGTCCTCCAATAAATTTTGTTCTCATTTATCTATTTTTGGCAATTCAATAAAATTTGTAATTAATAGGCTATACTTTCTTTCTAGGCCTGCAATTAATAGGCTTTATTGTGAAGGTTGGATGGCATATTTTGTGTTGTCATTTTTCTCTGTTTCATTTATGTTTTGTTTTTTTCCTCTCTTATTAGGGTAATTATAGAATACTCTTAGCGGATCATAAATGCATATTCTTCTCTCATACATAATTATGAGTCCTACATTTCTACTAATTAAATTCATGATGGAACCCATAATTCTTGTAAGAGAGAAGAATATGCATTTATGGTACTCCCGAAATATTTAATAATTTTCCCTATTATTACTGTCATTTCCAAATACACAATTCCACTTCCTCATTATACTCTCCATATATAAGTCTTCTTAAACCTACTAATTGATATATTGCTCATCTATTCTAATCATGGCTTCAAGGATGGACTTAGTAGATTTACTTGTATGTTTTCTCCTTCTAAGCTACAATGGGGTTGAAGCAGCTCGGGGATTATACCAAACAAAACTGGAAATCCAGAAGCAATTTCCAAATCTTAAAGGGTCTGCAATTGAAAATACTCAGGTAAGATTTCAGACAGTTTTCCTCTCTATTGTTCTTTTATCCTCTTGTTAATTTTTTTTTAATTTTATTTTAAATATGCGTGTGTAGCTTTAACTTATAATCGTGCATAGACTGTGGTCAAGTTGGTCCTATTAAGTGATTGTTTGGATAGCGCGTCCAGCGTCCAATGTTTTGTTGGTGGGTCCTATGCACTGTTCATGAGACCTGCAAAGTACTTATTTTTTTTCATAAAATAACTTTAAAACTGAGTCTCACGGTAATATTCACATATTTATAAATTATTTTGCTATAGTGTTTTCAGTTTTCAATAATAAATGGTATCTAAATAGAACCTAAGTTTCAATTCAAAGGTATCAACTACTGACCCTTGACACCTCTATCTCCATGTTGGAGATTCAGAAATTATACGTTTTAGCTAAGGATAGTAATGGGATGGCCCGGAGAGATGAACAAATATTTATCAAATCAAAATTAGTCCCATACTTAAATTAAGTTTACAATTTGAATCCAAAAGGGCCAAAAGCCGTCTCACTTAATTAAGGACATACTTCTCATCGAAAAAAAAAAAAAAAAAAAAAAATTTTAAGGGACATTCCAAACGTGACCGACAAACCCATTTGGTATATATTTATATTTCAATAATGGCACAAGCACAACAAATTTCACAGTGCTTTGGTCATCCATCACGTAATAAATACCTAAGACATGTATATCACGTGGATGCTCCAAAATTGATGTTCTTAATTATAGGTAGATACACTAAAGCTTTACAATGACACTAATTATATTATACTTGACGACCTTAAAGTGGAAATATTTAAAAGGTTTCTAATTTTAGAACTTTTTTTTTGTTTTTGTAATGAATCAAGTTTCAGGACTTTTAAGAATGTAAAATCAGTAAATTAAATAGTTTATAAAAATATTTATTTCTTGTGGTGAGCAAATCTTTTATACTTTAAGGTTTAACAAATCTACTTTTGTTGTTGATTCCCCACTGATCGTAAATTTAATTGTGCTTCAGTATCATATATTTTCCCATAGATTGTTGAATGTCAAAAAGTCTCTTATTAATATATAAAGCTCTTCTCTCTCTCTCTCTAATATATATATATATATATATATATATCTTGTTATGAGTTGGAGGTAGCTCTAAGATGTTTGTAAAAAGTTTCAAACTCCAGATTTTATGGATATTATGGGGTCTTAGGAACTATCAAACCAACTATTTGTGATTTTTGTAAATGTACATGCAAATTTGAAAAGAAATTAACCAAAATTTTAAATACAAATTTAAATTAAAAAGTGATGACCAAAGTGAAAAATACTTAAAAGTTAAGACATGATAATCTATCTAGATCAGCTCTATAGTTTGTTTTCTCTTCAATGGACTGTGGGTGAATTCAACTTGATACTACATTGGCTTAATAAATAATAGGGTAAATTATGTATTTGGTTTCTATCATTTACATCATATTTTAATTTGGTCCTCTAACCTTTCAATTGTGTCAATTTCGTTCTTAATTTTTTAGTGCCTTGTCAATTTAGTTTCTGCCGTCATCTCTTGGATTGAAATTACTAACGTGGTAAACAACCAAAAAAAAAAAAAAAAGTTTTCGTTAATGTGGCAATAAACTTATTTTTTATTTTGGCTGTTTGTCACGTCAGCTATTTCTATTAAAGAGATAATAACAGGGACTAAATTGATGCGACATTGAAATGTTATGGTCCAAATTGACACAATTGAAAGGTTAGATATCAAATTGAAATCTGGTGTAAAGAATAAGGACTATATGTTGTTTACCCTAAATAATAATACATTTCTCATTGCCCAAAATTCTTCAAGCATATTAGTCTTTTCATTGCTTTAATTTGCTTAAATTGCACATGCGTGTTGTTCCTCTGCTAACTTATGTTTTTTGCACGATAGTCTGTCAATGGCAATGATGCCAAAAAAGACCCTGAATTCTACTGGAAAAGCATAATGGAAAACCAACCCATGCCAGAGGCAATCAAAGAGCATTTTCTTAAAGATCCACTATATCTCTCTGATGCAAGGAAAAATAACCATTTTGTCAAGGATTTTGACACTAGGCATAGTGCTATTATATATCATGCCCGTGATGAGCTGAAAGAATGATGAATTTCTTCACTGAACACATACATATATATGAAGCAGGACTGAAGCTTCGAACATATATATGTTCATGATGCTGTCATATGTCATATAATAAAATAAATTATGAAGCAGAAGACTAATGTTTGTACAATTTCATTTAAGTGTTTGATTAGTGGTTGAAGCTTGGCCTCTACGAGTTGTTTTTTATGTTGTTTTGTGACTGGATGACTTACAAAGCCATGGCCTTTCCGTTACTATTCTGCTGAAAATGGTTGAGTTTTAGCTAGTCTTTTTGGACTACAAATGCAGATGTAGTTAGCTTTTTTCTCGGGTCATCAATGGGTTTTCCATAAAGCTCTAGGAAGAAATCAATAGTCAATAGCTCTAAATATTCAGCCTCTCAATTTGTGAAAAAATCATGCATGAAGTGGTTATACTTTATGTAAGTGCTAATATGGGTTCTTAATGACAGCAAAACTAGGTTTAAAAAACATAAGAGTTTTTGATTTCCTTGATCACACTGGAGCGGATTCTGTTGTTTGATATATTATGGCTCAAGTGGCCCAAATTAATTGTAGGTCTATGTGCTTGTAAAACAAACAGATTAAACTTAAGTTAGTCTAAGTTTAGTGATATATTCTCTAATCTCTAGTATATAATCCTTATATTGGGTTCATTGTAACACAAATGCTTAATATAATATGTAGTTGTCAAGGGTTTTCTCATTATGGATGTAGTCCGTTAGGTCGAACCACGAAAATCTTTGTGTGTGCTCTCTCTTTCATGTTTTCACAGCTTCACTTATCATTTAATCATCACTCACAATCACACAACAACTTTCACACCAAAGAAGAGATAGGCAAGCCTTTGATTCTTTAGTAATTCACTTGAGCGCATCTTATTCTTGCTTGCGCTAACTTTGGTACCTCACTTAAGCAAGCCCTGGTCTCACTTGAGCGAGCTTCTATTGGTTGCAATTCTTCGAACCCATAAGTACCGAATTTAACCAAGTTTTACATTGAGTGAAATACATAAAGAAACTTAAAATTTGATTGTAAGCAAGTCAAGGTATATAAGCCAACACTAAAACCCTAACGATTATGTTAGTATGAGAGCAACATCAAGTGTATTAGTGTATTAGAGTTTTGAGTTTGGGAACACGTAGTAGTCAGTGTGCCAACCAAGAAAAAAAAAACTATTGAGAATTTTTTTTAATCGTGAAATGCACAAAAAGAGAGAAATTTGAGATTTTCTTTAGCAAGAGTTAAGTTTGTATTAATTTTTAACCCAAAAAAAAAAAGTTTGTATTAATTCCAAGATAATTGATATTATTGAATTTGTTGTGAACTTAAGTTTTGGGTACACTCTTGAGAGTATATTGTAGACTTTAAAAAAAAAAAAAAAAAATCTTTGCCCACAATGTTACAAACAAGAAAATTTGAAAATCTACATGAGATTAGGAATAGTGGAATACTTGGAAGGAAGCTCAAACTAAAAATATCTATAATATATATAAAACTAAGAGCCTTCATAGTGTAGTGCAGTGCGGTTTTGGGTCATTTTTAGTACCGTACTTTGTAGTGTGGTTTAGCTAAAATCATACCTACATTGCACCTTATTATTGTGGTTACATGTGCAATGCGATGTGATGCGGTGCGGGTTAGAACTTAGCTAAAACCATAACCGCACCGCATCTCATTTTTGTGGTTATATGTGTGATGCGGCGTATAAGATGCTGTTTGAAGGTGGTATATTTTTCAAGATGTGGGCATTTCCTACTTGGTCCAAAACTAATTTTTCCTTTTGTTTTGGACCAAATTTTGAACTTTTCAGCTATGTTTTCTTTATTTTGGACTGACTTTCCTAGTTAACACTTGTTAATGTTATCAAACTATTTTTTTTTAACTAGGGTTATTTAACTATTAACAATATATTTAATATTAAAAATAGATAAATATATTAATATATAGAGAGAGGACAATGTGGCGTGGTTTGCGCGATTTTTTTATTCTAAAATTGTAAACAATAATGTAATGTATGCAGTTATGCCATTTTGCATACAGCCCTAATGCGAATCTTGCAATTTGGTTAACACTCCTATATAAAACTAACTCCGCAAAAATGTTTGACTTTTTGGTTCACTTCGTACCATTGAGCCAAGTAAACTCTGGAGGCCGTATAGTTTGACACGTCATTATTTTAATATATATATTTAATTAAATTTAAATTTTATTTTATATTTAAACCCTCGAATATAATCTAAGCAAATTATATTTTATTTGAAAAGTAGAATATATATTTCTTTATATGCGTGTTCGTAGAAAGGAAATATGGTTGGCATCTCCATTGACACTAACGAGGATGGGAACAGTCTTCGGACTTACCTATTGCCACACACCCGTTAAGGCAATCCACTTCGGTGGGTCTCTAACCCAATTTTTTCTTTAAAAAAAAAAAAAAAAATCATATTACAAACAGTCGTAACATATACCTAATGTTAGCCTATATAATTTCATATATACAAACATTTTTTTTTGAGGGGGTTCATATATACAAACATAATCATGATAAATATCAGTTAATAATTATCATAATCATCAAATTTTATATTAAAAAAAATTATATTATGTTAAAATTTTACTTTCTTATGCATTATGATAGGGCACAAACGCGTTGACCCTTTGTGATTAATTAAATTGATTAATTAGCCGAGTTATTAATTAATCAAGTTAACATGCAAATTCACGTGACAGCACAAACAAATTACGAAAAACTAAAGTATGCAGCAGAAAATAAATAACACGGTGATTTGTTTACAAATGGGGAAAACCTGATGGCAAAAATCCCACCGGGTTATTTAAGGTCACCACTCCCGAAACTCCACTATTATTACAACAAGCGATTACAAGCAAGGAATCCGAGTACCTTACCAACCTATAGTTGAACCCTTACTCCAATACCCAATTGGATTTGTTTTGTAGTGACAGTTTCTCCTTTTGATGCACGGCTCCAAGTACGTGACTAACCAATTGCGCGGATCCGAGTATGCGACTTCAATTCACCAACTAGAGAAAGTTGTTGGCTGCAAAGTTCTTCAAATCATCCACACGATGAAGATCAAGAAGATGCTTGATTACAAAACCCTACGGTACACAATATACAGCAACTTCTTCACAAAAGATGAACTAGAGCATGAACTTTGTCTTTAATCACAAATTGCATGAACAAGGATTACTCAATACTTGTGCAACTTGCATCCCTTTGACGGCCCTTAAAACAATCCTTTTATATGTCTAGGGTTAGGAGAAAAGAAGTCCCAAAGACACATTCACGGATTAGAATTAAAACAGAATTGAAAATCTGTTTTCTTTAAATCTCGACAGATAGAGGTGTCGAGGATCTGTTGAAAAGCTGTCAAGCATCGAGGCTGAAACAGCTTCTAAAGCTCGATAGTTGCATGTGTCGAGACCAAGTGTCGAGCTTTAGTAACTTATACTTTCCAGCTTGTTTCTTGGACAGACTTGATGACTTCAACACTTGATCTTGAAATACTGTTTCTTGAAGCGTTAAAACACATCCTAAATCTATCCAATTACAAGTAAAGTGCGTTTTGTCAAAAGATAAGCCAATTACACAAAATAGTGATATATGTCAACAACTTGATTACATATGTCCTAACAATCTCCCCCTTTGGCAATCCGTGACAAAACCACAACAAACGAATGAACATATGAGAGAAGTCATAAGTCACTAAACTCATATTCACTTGTTGAATACAATAAAATCTATCTTAACACAAACTCTTGAAAAACTTTGCAAGAAGAGAGTTTATGGCAAGTAGACTTTGACAATCTGTATTTCTGAAACACTTTTAAACAAAACACACCAAAACATCTTTGTATGAAGTAGAAATAATAGATTGCATACAAGTAAGAGAAACATGTGTATAAAGATAGAAAAAAATAACACATGGAGAGATAGGTGAAAGAAACATACATCAACATATATATCAAGAAATAAACACAATGTATGTCAATAAATGGTCACAAGATCGGGGTACATGATCAATGTATCTCTAAACAGATAGAAAAGAAAAGAAATACACGTAATCCTCACTACATCCCTTATATCAACACTCCCCCTATCAAAAATGTCCTATACTAGCTCTCTCCCTAAGTATGATTACTCTAATACATAAAACAAGTCCCCCTTTTTGTCACGAGTAACAAAGGGTAGAGTGTCAAGTAGACATTTCATCAGAAGAGCTCGCATCTCCATCATCATGATCAGAAGTATCATCGTTATCACTGTCATCATCATCCTCAGTCTCAGAAGCGACATGAGGAAGCGGAGGAAAAGCCTCTAAAGCATAGCCGCCCAAGGTCACTTGTCGCTTGGCGATGTGACCAACACGAACGTTCACTTGATACAACTCCGTGGTGAGTGTATCGAGGCGAGCATCCATGCGCTGAAGCTGCGCCATGATGTCTCCAAGAGTGACGTCGCTCTAAGAAGAGGAGGGCGCAGATGTCGCTCGAGCAGATCTGGAGAGAGTTGGACGGGAGGAAGGAGTAGTAGAATCCAACTGTCACGATCTGAACTGTGCCTCACTACATTTTACGGTAACAGTGTCTATGGTAAACATAACATGAAAAGGATCGGACGATGGAAAAGGGATGTAAAAACGACGAAGAATCCTCGTGATAACGGAAGGGAAAATGAGCTTATCACGGGTGGTCGTATCTCTATAGATATCTATGATAGAGAAGATAAAGTGTGAAGGGAAGTTTATAGTAAGGTGCTCTAAAAGAGACAACAAAAGTCGAGCACGAGGCTCTGTGATAGAGTTGTAGTGAGATAGTGGGTGCAAAAAAAAAGTCATCACCATGTTAAGGAAACGAGGACTTTTAGCAAAAGGCCTACATGGTGTATACTAATAATCTCCCCATGTGGAAGGGTGCTTACAGAACGCAGAGATCATCTCGTCTTTGAACACAGTCCATAGACGCTCACATCCGAGGTAATCAGAATGATCCACTCTCGGAACGTGAAGAACCTCAGAGACCAGCTCCGGAGTAACAGCAAAGCGCGTACCTCGAACACTAGAATAGAAGAGAGATACTGAAGAATCAATCCCGTGGATGTTGGAGTAAAACTGATGTATCAACACGAGAGGATAAGTGACCGGGACGTCACACAGTGACTCCCAAGCCCGACTGTGAATGACATCGGGTAGGTCAGTATCGGCAAAGTCTGCCAGGATAACTTGGCGTACCGAATGAACACCTCGTTTAGAGAAGTTCTCCGAGAAGTCCTTTTGGGCTTTCTCATCACGGAACCGGATAGACATGGGAGTAGAATCAGAAGAAGAAGAAGATCCCTTAGAATGCAGAGGGTTCTGGGATGGAATGGATTTACGCTTAGGTGCCATAGACACTACTAACGCAAACATAGAGAGAAAAAGAAGGAGGGAAACACACAGAAAAGTCCCAAACAGTTCAATATAGGAAGAGAATGTTAGGACATATGTAGTTCAAGTTGTTGACATATATCACTATTTTATGTAATTGGCTTATCCTTTGACAAAACGCACTTTATTTGTAATTGGGTAGATTTAGGATATGTTTAACGCTTCAAGAAACAGTGTTTCAAGATTAAGTGTTGAAGTCATCAAGTCTGTCCAAGAAACAAGTTGGAAAGTGTAAGTTACAAAAACTCGACACCTGGTCTCGACACATGAATCTATCGAGTTTTAGAAACTGTTTCAGTCTTGAGACTCGACAGCTTCTCGATAAATCCTCGACACCTCTATCTGTCAAGATTTAAAGAAAATAGATTTTCAGTTTTGTTTTAATTCCAATCTGTGAATGTGTCTTTGGGACTTCTTTTCTCCTAACCCTAGACATATAAAAGGATTGTTTTAAGGGCCGTCAAAGTGATGCAAAAGTTGCACAAGTATTGAGTAATTCTTGTTGATGTAATTTGTGATCAAAGACAAAGTTCATGCCCTAGTTCATATCTTGTGAAGAAGTTGCTGCGTAATGTGCACCGTAGGGTTTTGTAACTAAGCATCTTCTTGATCTTCATCGTGTGGATGATTTGAAGAACTTTGCAGCCAATAACTCTCTCTCTAGTTGGTGAATTAAAATCACGTACTAGGATCCGCGCAATTGGTTAGTCACGTACTCGGAGCCGTGCATCAAGAGGAGAAACTGTCACTACAGAACAAGTCTAATTGGGTATTGGGGTAAGAGTTCAACCGTAGGTTGGTAAAGTACTCGGATTCCTTGCTTGTAATCGCTTGTTGTGATAATAGTGGAGTTTCGGGAGTGGTGACCTTAAATCACCCGGTGGGGTTTTTGCCGTCAGGTTTTTCCCATTCATAAACAAATCACCGTGTCTTTTATTTTCCGCTGCATACTTTAGTTATTGGTGATTTATTTGTGCTGCCACGTGAATTTGCATGTTAACTTGATTAATTAATAACTCGGCTAATTAATCAATTTAATTATTCACAAAGGGGTCAACGCGTTTGTGGCCTATCAGAGAAAAAAGAAAAGAAGGAACATATGCATGGGAAATGCATGAACATATGACATGCAATATAAAAACATCATGGGCTCAGCCCAATCCAATCCTACCAGCACACAACAAGTTTGCACACATCTAAATGCATGAAAATACTGTTAAAATGCTAATGTGATGCAATGCATGTAGTTTTAAAGATCAAATCTATAAAACCAACCCAAAAATTTCATTAAACACTAATCAATTTTGAAAAACCCCAAAAGTTTTCAAAATCTTCAAAACATAGGTTTTTAAATCATGAAATGCATGAAGGATGAGGGGATTGAAGCTTACCAAGTAAGGAAGATCTTGAGAAAA
This sequence comes from Castanopsis chinensis, assembly GCA_032878915.1. NCBI lineage: Eukaryota > Viridiplantae > Streptophyta > Magnoliopsida > Fagales > Fagaceae > Castanopsis > Castanopsis chinensis. Next base: position 3,177,260 of record JAVQMG010000115.1, on the reverse strand, counting down.
GCTTGAAGAATCCTTAGGAGGGGGTTTGGAGTGAGTGAGAGAGGTTTTGGGAGAGAAAACAGTGAAGTATCGAGAGAGAGATCGAGTGAAATGAGAGAAAAATCGCGACAAACTCATATATAGACCTTCAGTAATTCTCGATAGATGAAGGTATCGAGAGGTGTCGAGACAGCTATCGAGATAGGTATCGAGAAAAAGAACTTCGACAGATACAGCTATCGAGAACATGTGTTGAGATAGAAAGATCAACCATTAAAGAATCTCGATCAATCCAGAAACTGTCGAGAAGCTATCGAGCAGACAAAAAGTGTCTTGATCGATCCACCAAGTGTCGAGAATGTGTCGCGACTGCGATAAGAAAAAGATTGAGAAGCTCGACAGAGAGCTAGGTGTCAAGAAGGTATCGAGGAGGTGTCGAGATTGCTTTAAAAACAGTTTTTCAAGAGAGGAAAAACACAGCCATGAATGCAATCATGCATGCAACTCAACCACTTATTCATGCAACACATTTAGCTCTCAAAATCATCTCTCATCAACAAATATAAGCACATGGATCCCTAAACACGCGCACACACACACGCGCACACACACACACACACACACAGACACACACTAAACAAGTCTAACCAATTTTATATTTCAAAAATGAGTTACGACAGTTTAGTGAGCATACATTAACGAATGTAAATCTTGTGATGGCCAAATCACATTGTACCTGCACATATATCAAGAGTAACAAATAATATTGCGTATTGTGTGTGATAAACATCGCAAGATTGCATAAGTGTCTCAAAGTTATGACGATTTGAGATATGAGAAAATCACTTTAACTTACACACAATCATAACTGTTTGATGGGGACTATTACCTTCGAGGTACATCATATAACTCCCACATCTCCTAGAAAATACGCTTGCAACCATATTTTAAAGCATTTTAATCTTTTTGCTTTTATTTCTTTGCATATTTTCTTTTATGAAGCATATCATGTATGGGCATATAAGAGAAAGAAAAGAAATACCCAGTTATGTTAAGCTTTTGACATTGCACTTTTACTATGCCGAAGCATACCGATGTCATTTCATGATTGACGAGTAACAGTGGTGAGATGGTTATTTATGCCTTTCTCTTAGGATTTTCTAGTCTTACCCGTCAAAAAGAGTGATACGAGTATTAAGTACAAGAGATCACTTAACCTTACTCATCACAAACAAAGAGCTACAAAGCTCACTTGCTTAGTTGTGCATAAAAATGCTCATCTAAGTTACAGGTGATACAAAGTTTAAAAAACTCTGTTTCAATGGTCATTTTAAGGTTCACAAGAACCAATGTACATAAACACACTGTTTTTGTATTTTTCAATTTTTTCATTTTTTTTTTATCAGAAAAGCAAAAATAAAACACAAAACTGACAACACACAAACAAAAACATGTTAAAGAAAGCAAAACAATGCATAAACTAGACTGACTCAAAATAGTAAAGCAACACACAAATAATGCAAAACAGTAAAATGGGGAGAGAGAAGAAGAAGTGAACAGAATCACTTGGAACCCTTTTCCTTCTACACCTTGGAAGAACCTTTCCTTTTTGTCAACCCTTGAACCGGAGATGAGGGGGAAGAATTTAAACCGTTCAAGTTTGAAAGGAACATGAGGGCTTTGAGAATGTCTCCAAGAGGAGCAAGAGAGGTCTGAAACTGATTTTGGTTCCCAGATGCTATCATGTCATTGCTTTGTTGAGTGGCTAGCCACTTGTAGCAATTTGGTCGAGTATGACCGGCAACACTACAATGATAACGGAGATGCTGCTTCTTCTGCTTGGGCTTTTGAGAGATAGCCTTCTTAGTCCTAGGGTTTGTAATTTCCCTTTTTTCAAGTTTAGGGGGTGCTCCTAGGATAGACTTTCCCTTGTTCAAGTTCTCACTTGCTAATTCAGTATTAACATCTTTATTCTCAATTTTAATGTTATTAGCAAGAGAAACAAAAACAGTAGTACTAGCAGAAGGAGTATTAGAGAGAGAGAATTCATACCCCAATCTTGTATGATCCGAAGAAGATTTCTGAACACTTAGCATCTCATCCAGCTTTGCACTTGATGTGCTCTTCAATTGTGCTCTAACTTGAAACAGCTTCGCTTCAAGCTTCTGGGTCTTCTCAGCCAAGAAATTGTTCTCGAACCTCAGTGCCCCAATGATCTGATTTGCTTCATCAACCTTAGTGGACAGCTCCTCACGGTCAAGTTCCACATCACTGAGTTTCTTGGTGGCCAGCCTATAGAGCTTCTCATGCTTCTTAGAAAGCTTATACAGTTTCTTATAGGCGGTATGGATATCATCTTGATTATCTATAGCTTCAAACTTGGCATCCACCAATTTCTTTTCTTCATCTACTTCTTCAGTAATCCCATCAGTAAGATTAACAGTGGCAGTGAAGGCATTCAAGATTCTGTTATCTTCATTGTCGGAATCATCCTCTGGCTCCGTGTCGTTTAAGGTAGCAACAAGTGCCTTGCTCTTCACAATGCTCCTGAGGTACGTTGGATACTCTTGTTTCATGTGTCCAAAGCCTTGACACCCAAAGCATTTCGGTCCAGCGGGAACAGTGTACTGACTGCTATCCTTGACATCCTTCTTCCCTTTATCTGAGTTCTTGAATTGAGAAGAACTGGATTGCCTATGATCCTTGTTGAAGTCTTTACCATTGGCATTCTTCATGAATTTCTTAAATTGCTTGGTAATGTAGGACTTCATTTTAGAATCTTCATCGTCTGAAGAATCATCTGTATCACTGCTCTTGGCCTTTAGTGCCATACTCTTTCCCTTGCTTAATTTGCCCATTCTAGTCAGCCCTAGCTCGTAGGTTTGCAGATTTCCAACCAGCTCAGTCAGAGGAATCCTGTCAATATCCTTCGATTCTTCTATTGCCGTGATCTTAGCATGGAATCTCTCGAGCAAAGATCTGAGCACTTTCCTTACTATCTTGGGTTCAGGAATGGTTTCCCCAAGACTGAAAGCTGAGTTCACTATGTCTTTGAGCTTTGCATAGAACTCATCAAATGACTCGTCCTCCTCCATCTTGATTTCTTCAAAGCTTGTAGTGAGCCTCTGTAGCTTTGAATCCTTGACAGCCTTAGTTTGCTCATAGGTTATCTGGAGAATGGTCCATGCTTCCTTAGCAGTTTTTGTGGAGGAAATTTTCTTGAACTCCTCATTGGTGACTGCACTGAATAGGGCATTCAATACTCTGCTGTTGAAATTTGCCGCCTTGATCTTGGCATCATCCCAATCGGCCGGCGCTTCTGTAGGCTTGGTCCAGCCTATCTCTACAGTTTGTCACATCTTCTCATCTAATGACTGTAAGAAAGCTCTCATGCGTACTTTCTAGTATGCATAGTTAGTGTCATCAAACAATGGAGGTATAATAAGAGATTGACCTCTATCCATGACAATAGGAGTTAGTGGATCACACAACAATAATTAAACCATAATCAGAGTGTGCCCGCTCTGATACCACTTGATAGGCCATAAATACGTTAACCCCTTGTGATTAATTAAATTGATTAATTAGCCGAGTTATTAATTAATCAAGTTAACATGCAAATTCACGTGGCAGCACAAACAAATCACCAAAAACTAAAGTATGCAGCGGAAAATAAATGACACAGTAATTTGTTTACGAACGAGGAAAACCTGACGGCAAAAACCCCACCGGGTGATTTAAGGTCACCATTCCCGAAACTCCACTATTATCACAACAAGCGATTACAAGCAAGGAATCCGAGTACCTTACCAACCTACAGTTGAACCCTTATCCCAATACCCAATTGAACTTGTTCTGTAGTGACAGTTTCTCCTTTTGATGCACGGCTCCAAGTACGTGACTAACCAATTGCACGGATCCGAGTACGCGACTTCAATTCACCAACTAGAGAGAGAGTTGTTGGCTGCAAAGTTCTTCAAATCATCCACATGATGAAAATCAAGAAGATGCTTGGTTACAAAACCCTACGGTGCATAATACACAGCAACTTCTTCACAAAAGATGAACTAGGGTATGAACTTTGTCTTTGATCACAAATTGCATGAACAAGGATTACTCAATGCTTGTACAACTTGCATCCCTTTGATGGCCCTTAAAACAATCCTTTTATATGTCTAGGGTTAGGAGAAAAGAAGTCCCAAAGACACATTCACGGATTGGAATTAAAACAGAACTGAAAATCTGTTTTCTTTAAATCTCGACAGATAGAGGTGTCGAGGATTTGTTGAGAAGCTGTCGAGCCTCGGGGCTGAAACAGCTTCTAAAGCTCGATAGATGCATGTGTCGAGACCATGTGTCGAGTTTTAATAACTTACACTTTTCAACTTGTTTCTTGGACAGACTTGATGACTTCAACACTTGATCTTGAAATATTGTTTCTTGAAGAGTTAAAACACGTCCTAAATCTACCAAATTACAAGTAAAGTGCGTTTTATCAAAGGATAAGCCAATTACACAAAATAGTGACATATGTCAACAACTTGACTACATATGTCCTAACACATTACATAAGTTATTAACTAATTAATAGAATCAATATTTATACAATGACAAACTCAAGGATGGACCCACAAGGGGCCAAGGGGCTCGGCCCCTCACTGGCCCAAGGTAAAAAAATTTTGGCCCCCCAGCCCAAAATAAAAAAGATTTTTTTTAATGATTATATATATATATATATTAATTTCTAAAGTTGTGCCTCACTCTTCCAAAAACTTAGAATCCCTCTCTTTTAATTAGTCTAGTCCAACTAGCAATTACCCAACTCAAAAACTTAACAAAAACAAAATTTTAAAATAAAAAATAAAAAATTTCAATCAGCTCAGTATTAGAGTACTAGTATTAGGTGTTCTAAATTATTTAGAACACCAAATACCAAAAATACTACTGTGCGAAACATTTCAAATGCTATATTAAAGTAGCTGTACGGGCGTCGCCCCTTGTAGAAACCATTCATCCACAAAAGCCCATTGCTACGGTGCCACATGTGGAACCCTTATGCTGCCTGGACACATTGGCCCATTTTGTGTAATCTTTAGTACTTGGTATGCCCGACATCACTCAAGGGAAAGCCTCTGCCGAGCAAAGGACCTAGCGGTGGACCTGGTCCCAATGCCACTAATACCTTCTCCTCAACACCAAACACCCACTCAGGAGTAATGGTATTGGACCTCCCCTCCATTGTCTAGGGAATGCCTCTGTCGAGCAACAGACCCAGCGGTGGACCTGGTCCCAATGCCACTATTATTACCTATCCACCACCTAACATCCACTCAGGAGCAATGGTATTGGACCTCCCCTCCACTGCCTAGGGAACGCCTCTGCCGAGCAACAGACCCTGCGGTGGAATTAGTTCCAAGGTCACTGTCATTTTCCCCCACTCGCATTTAAAGCACCTATTTAGAAGAGAAAACATTGGACCTCTCCCTCCACTGACCAAGAAAATTATCGTGGCAGTCACACTAACTTGGTCTATAAATAGGCAAGAGAGCTTCAGGGAGGGGGGGTTGGCAATCCGGGAGAAAAAAATAAGAGGGAAAAGGCAGTGTCCTTGAACAGAAAAGGGAGGAAGGAGTTAGAGAGAGAGAAAGGGAAATTTGGGAGTTGGGTTAGCCAAGTATAGTACCACACATTGTAGGAAACTCAAAAGTCCACAATACAAATAGATTGTGAGCCCAAGTACCCCTTAGGCCTAACAGACGTATTTGGGTGGACATTAGCAAAAGTAAAATTTGGTTTATGAAAAAATATATATATTTTTTGCAACAGTTGATGTTATTAAGAAAAAATATTATTTTGTATTTTTTTTTTTTTTTTGTCTTTGTTGGTAAATGATTGCATCTTAATATATTAAGAAATAATGATTTTGTGTATTGATTTTGGTTAATAGTTTGTAAGTACGATACGGATACCTATTTGAATTTTTTTTCTTCTTATACTTCGGTCCCCCTAATTTGAAATCCTAAGTCCACTCTTAAACCTACATTGGCGAATTAGACTCCCTCGACACCCCAAAACAAAAAACAAAAAACAAAAAAAGAAGAAGAAGAAGAGGAAGAGGAAACAATTAGAGAATGTTTCTGAAGAAATTTTTATTAGTGATTCAAAATTGATGTACAAGAGAATGATGATCTTCCTAAAAGTTCGTCAGCAAAAGTTTTTACGAGAGAACGATTCCAAAAGATTCAGCTATATAGGCAGTTTGGCTCGAGTTATACCCACCACTCTTAAGGGTGCTTCCACTTGCCCTACTTCACAATCTAATCTATTAAGTAAAACTTCAAATGGTTTTTTGCAGCAGTAGAAATTTCTAAAAAAACTATCAAAATCTCTGTTCCTAAAGGACCTAAACTCCATTCCTTTTTCCAAGCAACATATACCCATCTTTACAAAGAGAACTCAAAATGGTGTCCCGTGTCAAAAAAAAAACCGCAACACGAACAGCCCCATCATGGTTCTGCAAAAAGAATTAAAAGAATGGAGCTTATACACACTTTAAACAAAGTTTTGATCACATTTATCCAAAGCTTGCTCTCTTATATCATTCACATATATGCATGACTTTTAGGCACATTAGGAACAAGTCACTGTTTTTGTTTCTTACTTTCCATTTTCTTCTAATTTTTAACGATGAAAAACATATTACACATTTGCTAACCACAATATTATTTTAATAGGGGCTTCTCTGCATCGAACTCACTTTCGGGGCCATCCCCCTCATAATAACCTTCTTTTCCTTTTGCCCAAAGCACAAAGTAAAGGCCAGTGAACATGAGGAACATACCAGCAAGGCTGCATTGTAAGAGTGATTAGTAATAAGATATACATTGAAAGCAACATTTCCAACTTATATCACAAATAATATTCCAACTGAGCACTAAAATTAACTAGTTTACCTTCCAATATTAACGGTTTCTCCTAAGGTGGCTATAGAGAAAATGATTGAGCATACTGTACTGACGGGGCTAAATGTGGACACCAAGACAGGCCCTCTTTTTTTCATGGCCCAATTGTTGAAGCTTATACATGATCCACTTACAGCACCTGCCTATATACACACACACACACACAAATGTTTATATGGTTTGTATTATTATATAAATGGTCAATAATTAAAACATTCTTTAGCTTAAAATTTTTCTTGTCCCATTAGCACTAATTTTCTAGCGTTACATGGCTATCTATACATATATAATATGACCTTGCAAATTTTCTTCCTCAAAAACATGTTTGGCTCAAGCGATGAATACTACCCCGAGAGTAAAAAAAAAAAAACTCGTTGTATTAGACATTTAAGCACATCAAGCCCTTTTTTTGGCATTAAATACTCTTTAGCTTAAATTATTGTACGTGGCACCATAAAGATGCGTTTTCTTACGTAACATATATGTGGGTGTGGCTACATTTTTTGACCTTTCAAATTTTGTCCTCAAGTGAAAAATTACCCCCCCCCCCCCACAAAAAAAAAAAAAAAAACCCTCCAGTGAATAGTTTTTGAAAGATTTTTTTTTTCTTACAAATATAATTTTAAATGTTGCTAGTCTTTCAGTTCTTCATTTTGCTAAATTTATAGGCAAGCCCAAGATTCAAGGCCAGGTTGTGGTTGAGATATTTGGCGATGAACATAATTTTACCATTGTAATGTTAAGAGGTTGGGATTTGGTAAGATAAGTGTTTTCCATAAAAAACAACATGTCAATTAGCTTTAAAAAAAATCCAAGAATAAGATTGTTTAGCAATTACCTCCCTTAATCTTCACAAAAGTAGAGGGAGGTGTTTTTTTTTATGGGACACAAAAATAGGAATTTGTATGACCTTTATAATTAGAGAAAGGGAAAGAGTGATATTTACCAGTAGAGAATAGCCAACCAAGTTTCCAACGCTCACAAGTGGCCAACCGGTTTCAATTTTGTGATCTTGAATTAATTGGATAGCTGCAGTTATAGTCACACCGATCAAGGATGTTATTGCACACAAGGATATTGGTGCTGGAAACTCAACCATTGTTGTAGCCTGTCAATCTTCACTTTGTTATAAACAAATCAAAAAATAAAAACATTTATTTTCATATCAAAAGCATACTTAAATTATGAAAACTTCCATTTGATTCATGTACAACTTTTTAAAACTTTACTCATTTTAGATGGAAATGTACTTCTATTTGGTGCATTTTTTTTTAGGAAAATTGAATCAATGAAAATAAATTCATCCAAAAAGTATGTTAAACATGTCTAAATTTTATGAAAGCAACAACAATTGAAGTTACCTGCAATACAACATTGCTGGATAATACAAAAACTGCAGCGATGAGGTAGAGGCAACCGATAATTTTTTGTTTATCAAAGACTGGTGATGAGGGAGATGTTAATGGAGACTCTTTTGTTGGAACACCAGTGCTCTGCATTATGCTCATTGTGAGAGCACCTACAACGCACAGGCACGTACCTATAATCTTCACTTTGCTGTACATGCAACTAAGTTTCACTCTCTCTAATCTGCAATTATTGTAAACTACATCAACAAGCAGACAAATAATGTGGCTCTCTCTCTCTCTCAAGAATATTTTTGATGACATATGCTCCACTTGTCGAGTGATGAATAAATTTGACAAAATATGCTAATATGTCCGATTAACTTTTGCAAAGTTAAAAATATTACCCTTGTTTAATTATTGATTCTTATAAAAGCTAAAACTATTACGAGATGGTGAATTTATTTATTTAATCTAACATGTCCCCTTCATGTGTGGGTCACCTAAGCTGCCAATGAGTGAGGGCCCTACATATGAAAACTTAAATGAGAGAATCGATAATTAACATTGTATCTCTAATAGCATATTAAATTATTGATTCTCCAAAAAACTTAAACTATTTAAAAATGATAAATTTATTCATTTAATCTAACAACTTCATGTTTCATGTTTCCATGTCTCATGTTAGCTTAATATTCTAAGGTATGAAAATTGCTAAGCAAATTTTACAATGCTATAGATATATACCAAAGTGGAAAAGCAAATTGGCTACCTAAAAGCCCAAGCAATGACGAAGATAAGCCCTGGAGCAAGGTTTGGCATGGCTGTTGCCATTGCTGGAGAAGTTAGATTGATTCCCTTTAGGAACAGGGACTGGAATAAAGTTACCCTGTGAAGCAAACAGAAGAAAAAGAAAAATTATTCTGTATCACTCCCCATGCTTGTTTGAGTTTTTATAATAATAAACAAAAACCCACTCTTACACAATTCAAAATTAATTTAAATAGTAAGAATCTGGCAAGTTAGTTATATCACGGAACCCATAAGATTTTCATTGGAGTGGAACTAAAGTCCCATTAATTTAATAATTTGGAAAAAGTTAAAAATGCCCTGACCCACAACATATTCATTATAATTAAAATGTTTGATTGATTGTGATGTAAATTGACTCTCATCTAGTAACTCTTACACTATGATTGAAAGACTACCGTGTAAATATATATATATATATATATATATATATATATGATATGTATAAAGTTTGGTTTGTCATGGTTTTTGTAAAACTTATTTTAAATATGTCCATGTACATATGCATTTATGATAGATTTTTTATCATCAATTCATGACACTAATCAAGATTCGAACTCAGATCTTCTATTAGATGACAATGAACATAATTAGTAGACCTACATTTTTTCTTTTAAGTTTCACTTTTTTTAAACACAACTATATTTTTGTTTTTAGCTTACTTTTAAAACAGAATAAACACACCGACAATATAGCAGAAGCACAAGGCATAAAAATATGCTTGCAAGTCAAGTTAAATGGCATCCCTCTGTGTTTCCTAAGCTTAGGCCGGAGGAGACCAAACGAGAGAAAGGTGTGAATGATTGCAAGAAATTTGTAACGTTGATTCCATCATCATGTTGGACAAAGAGAGAAGAAACAAAGAGGAAGATATATCTTAGACGCTATTCCATCAACACACTCTACCTTGAAATGTTATTTACTCCCTCTAAATAAAGCGTATTGGAAAAATTAATAAAATTTTTCTTCCCTTGACATATTAATAATGTATTCTCTCAAATTCTTAATTCCAATTTCAGGCACTAGCTAAGGAAACTTGGGAACACGTCTAGTATTCAAGCTGAGTTGTGGGCGCTTAGAGATGGGCTCCTTTTGGCAAAACAACTTAGTTTAGATAATATTTGTGTGGATATGGATGCTGAATATCTTGTCTATCTGCTTTCTAATTCTTTAGTGGTTAACCTTAGTCTTGAACCTTTACTATCCGATTGCAGGAACCTCTTGAAGACGTTCCTTAACTGTTCAGTGGCGCATGTTTTTAGGGAGGCAACTAGGTGTGCTGATCGATTAGCTAGGTTGGGGGCTGATCTTCATTCAGACCATCTAATTTTGTATAACCCACCGCCTGTGGTGGAGGACCTCCTGACTAGTGATAAAGCTGGCCAATTTTGTAATAGACTTGTGGTGCCTTAGTTGTATAATACTTGCTTGGTTTACCAGAAAAAAAGAAAGAAAAGGACTTCTTTTTGTCATATCCCCCATAAACAATAGAAGAAATGTTAGACATGGAATGAGTAGGAGCTAATTCAATCAAAATCATCAATGTCTCAGATTAAGAAGCACTTATATTTTGGCCTTTTGAAAAAGCTGAACCTTTTGTCATCGTCTTTGTACTTTAAGAATAACACGTTGTGTTTGTTTGTTTCTAATTTATGTACAACTTAAAAAAAAAAAAAAAAACCCCTTTGCTTTATCTCACATTTTCAAAGTACATGTATTGTTTAGCACACTTTCAGTAACAAATAATTAGCAAAAAACTAAATAAGCTGAGAAACTTAGGCGATATCTAATTTTGAATTTTACCTTTTATAATTTTAAAGATAAAATTACTAATCTATGGAAAACTATTTAATAAATTTTCAAAGAAATAAAGAAATAAAAATATTGAATAATTTAAAATAGCCTCAAAAATAAAATTCTTTGATGCCCACTATTTTATGCTTCTAGAAGTAACGCTACTACCTAATTTAAAGAAATTTAATAAAAATTCAAAATCACCCACCATCTACCATTCTTCCTCCAACTTCTCTTGTCCTTTTAGCTTTAAATTAAGGAAAACGAGCGTTAAAATCAGGAAAGAAAGCTTAATTTTTTACCAAAACACATGTAAAGCTTGCGAGGAAGCTAATTTTAGTCTACTTGATAATGATCAATCGAGTATATTTCTCATAATTTTCATGGTTGTGGGGGATTAGAAATTTCTCTGTACCGTGATATACAAAGCTTTTTAAACACTAAATCCGAAAGGCAAAATATAATTAAATAAAAATTAAAAGAAATAAATACAGATAATCAAAGTAGGAGAAGGCGCAAGAGAGCACTAAAAGATCCAAAATTCTAGATATTAGTCATATGATGGTTAGTTATGGTGCTTGTAAGCTTGGGCAGAGTGAAAAAAAAAAAAGGAACAAAAATGGATGAAATAACATTAATCCGTTGCTATTCTCCTATTTTCCCAGGAAACAAGAAACTAAAAATAGAAACTAAACAAACAAAACTGTCTTAATCTTTCCCTATTCCTTTGTTCCTAACTAATTGATTTAACTAACAAGTTTCTCAAAAAAAAAAAAAAAAACTAACAACAACAATAATAAAATAAATTTGAAATCCGTTGTAAATCCTACCAGACTAATAAAGGTCAGTCACATTAATCGCATGTTTTTCTATTACTTCCCAACAAACAAGAAACACAGAAATGAAATAAACAAATAAAACCATGTAAATCTTTCCGCACTCCTCTGCTCCTAACTATTTCAATGGAAATGCAATAGCAAAGTTTAGTTTTGAATAAACATAGAAAATGTTTCCTTACCCTCCAAAGGAGATCAAAATCAGCTGAATTATCAACCTCGAGTTGAGTTTCTTGGGCCACCTATCCCTGCAACACACATGCATAAAAAAGTTCCATTTTTACTTAGACCCTTTCAAGAAAAAAAAATCTCAAGCATTTGCCTGTGAAAGAGAGAGAGAGGGAGCAAAAACCTTTCAAAATATATGGCAATGGGGGAGAGAATGAGGAAGGTAGCAAAGGTAGAGAAAATAACAATGGTGAAAGATTCAAGGCCCAGAGCCATAAGATAGCTTAGCAACACGGAGTTTCCTGCATACACAATTTGCACCCCTATCAACCCCCCTATTATTGCAATATCTTCTAATAGATCCCTCTTCAGCAGCTCCATCTTTCTCTTCTATGTTTCTTTTTTCTTTTCAAAGAAACAAGACACAATACATGCAACCAAAAACTATATACTTTCCCTCTATTTGTTACAAGAAAAGTTTTCCCTCCTCACCCTTGTCTCTCCTCTTTAAATGTTTTCTTCTTCTTTGAATGTTTTTACATCCCACTCCCTCTTTCTGTCTTTTTCTTTTGTGTTCCTTTCGCTTGTGGTGGTTCGCTCTAACTATCTTCTACGTTTCAGATTTTAAAACTCAGCTAACCTTCACGGGGCTTCTCTACCAGTCTTCTCACATACGGTCCTTGGCGTGAAATAGAGTTACTCTCGTCTTTTTGTTAGGAAAGGTAAGGGAAAAAGTTAGGTATAGCTTTTCTTCAAGGTGCTCTCTTTCTCTCTAGCTAGATTTTTTTTTTTTTTTTAACAACTGAACAACTTTCTATTCCTAAATTGTTTCAATTTGAGTTCTTTGCCATATTTTTTTATATTAAATAACTTGTTTATATACTCAAAAATTGAAGAATCTTTTTTAGAAGATGTGTTGGCTTTTTTTTACTAATAAAATAATGTTATTTCGCTATTAAAAAAAAATGACATTATTTTGTTCACAAATTTAATTACCACCTCGAGCAGTTGTTTCTCTTTAATTCTTTGTTTATATTTATCAAATTGCGCTTTGGAATATTTTAGTGTAGTGGATCAATGCTGGCTACGTCACTTCAATTTTAAGTACAAGCTATGTTTAGTTAAACCCTTTACCAACTTTGGCAATTTTGACTATTTTTTACCTTTCAAACCAACTAATAAGTGATAAAATTTGAGCCATTTGATTATTCCCCCCTTTTATCAAACAATTCAGGCCTGTAAAATTCTCAACTCTAAGACTAAACTGTGATTGTTTTTTTTTTTTTTATAGTAAGAGCAATGCTCCAATTTAAGTTAACCAACATTTAAATCCAGAAAACTAATTATTTATGAATTCTAGGTAGCTTAATTAATAAAGTTTCTGATAGTTATATAAAAGATTCTACACCAAAAATTGATTGATATTTTGGTCTATAGATAAAAAACTATTATCGAATCCTATAAGTTAAAACTCTTAAAAAAAAAAAAAAAAAAAACTAATTATCTTGTGCCGTCCACCTTTGACATATCTGCGGCAATTAGATAAAGAACATTTAAATGATGGTGTGGATTTTGACGGTGCAAGTTAAGAGGGAAATAAGTTTCCGTGCTATGTAGTATGGATGTTCGTGTAATTTGAATAATAAACAACCGGGTGACATTAATGATCGAAACAACCGGGTGATCATTTTAGAATTGAAGAGTGTTTGGCATGCACGTTGTAATTTTGCCACGGTATCACATTCTATTCCTCAAAAGTGGCCACGATAGAAAAATGCTAGGCAAGAGAGTTTGTGTCACATTACGAGTTAAGGAACTTACGAGTTACGACGAGGCTTTCTCGGTGATTTTGTTGACTTGTTCCCTCACTGATCACCAAGAGCGGTGGTCCTGTTCTAAAAATTCTATGACCACCGAGTAATCACTACCTCTATGATGATTGATGCAAAAATCAAGGAAAATGCTTTGATCATTTGCTCTTATCCCTCGTCAACATTTGGTCTTTTTCTAAGATGGACAATGTCTTTCATATCAATGCATTTAATTTGATCGGTCCTTCTAAGATCACTTATCTCTCCTTCATTATAGGGTACATTGACACATGCACACTGAGTTGGTTTTATATACATAAACTAAACGAAAATTCTAAAAACCACACAACAATGTGTACAAGAACAACCACACAATCAGCCACACAACTGAACGACTATGATTACTATAATGACTATGATTACTATAATAGCTGTGTAAATTTACATTGTTACTATTCGTTTTGTATTTTTTTTTTTTTTTACGTATCTTGAGGATAAAGAAAGAAAGTGAATGATGGTTATTGTGTATGACGAAAGATAAGCACTTTAAAAAATTAAGAAAATTTGATAATTTAATAAAATGTAGAGATAATCCGATGTGATGTGTTTTGAAAATTGAGTATGTAAACAAAAAAAAAGTGGATTCTTATACTAAAATAAACCAAAAAAAAAAAAAAAAAAAACACCAGCCGAAGCGATTGCTCTAAAGCTTAGCATTTTGATCGCACCAAAAATGGTAAATTACTACCAATCTCATAAAGCCTATCCCCACCTGTCTATTAACCAAACATTTTCTTAAATCAGTCTTACCAGACCAGTTTAGAAAAGAAAGAACAACCAAATATATATATTCTTTACGTATCTTGAGGATAAAAGAAAAGAGTGAATGATGATTGTTGTGTATGTAAAAAGATAAGCACTTAAAAAAAATTAAGAAAATTGATATTTTAATAAAATATAGAGATAATTTGACTTAAGGTGTTTTGAAAATTGAGTATGTAAAATAGAAAAAGTAGATTCTTATATTAAAATAGAAAAATAAAAAAAAATACACAAGCTGATATGATTGTTCTAAATCTTAGCATTTTGATCGCACCAAAAATGGTAAATTACTACTAATCAATCTCATAAAGCCTATCCCCACCTGTCTATTAACCAAACGTTTTCTTAAATTAGTCTTACCAAACCAGTTTAGAGAAGAAAAAACAACCAAATAGATCTATCAATGTTTTCAATTCTTTCCCTGTAGTAAACACATAGATAGGTCAACATTATACACCCAAATAACAAACCTATCTTTAGTAGAGTTTATTTCGGATGGCCAACCAAAGCAACAAATACATGAGAGAAAGGGCATTGATAGATCTATTAGGGTTGTGCGGATTTGGATCCGTGCAAAAATTGCACGTGCCATTTTTGTGTAGTTGTGAGATGTATAAGTTAAAAGCATTAATTGTAAAAAAGTGAAAGATTGAAAGGTTAAAAATATTTATGATCTAATGGTTGAAATGAAAATTGAATTTTTAATTTTCAATTTTCAATTTCACTCATTAATTCACTATTACACGTTGCAATAATAGTATTACACCATGTCTAGATGCTAAATGTGCCCTGTTAGAATATATGCCTAGCAGGCTTAGGACTATTGTACTATTGTATTGCACTTTTATTGCTTGTATAGCTTTATTTATTTATTTGCAAACAATTGTATAGCACATTGCCTAGACGTCGTCTCTTATACATTATTTTGCACAATTCAATACAATAAGACATTCAGTCTTTAACATGCTTAATTAATGACATTGAAACATTTTGAAATCGGTGCATTTAAGCTTTGTAATAAAGATAGATTAGGTTTTACATTATTTTGAGTATAGGACTAGCCCAATATCTTACATCATGCTTTTTTTTTTTTTTTTGGGCATCTAACTATTTCTTTGGGTATGTAATCTTTTTTTCCCACATAAACCAAGTGTATAATTTTAAATGTTGGTTAGAAGTTTTGTACACAACATCATGGATTTTGGAGTTATAACCAACATAGTGCATACCTATTCATTTTATTTATGGTTCAAAATAATATGAAAACTGTGATTAAAAAAGTGTTGTGAAAATATATATTTAAAGTACTTATAGTGCAAAAATGTGTTTAGGTACAATGTTTCAAACATCTTTTAAAATGTGAAAAAAATATAATTATGTGTTTACTGTATAGTATATGTATGTTTTTTTTTTTTTAAATAGTGGTAATTTCTGACATGTATAATTATTTTATTAATATTTATTAGAAGAGAGAAGGAACATGAAAGAAAGGGGAGGAAAAGTAAGAAAAAAAAAAGATGAGGTGTGCACATGAGAGAGAGAGAGAGAGAGAGAGAGTTATAGTAATGTTAGGTCTTATCAAGTGAGTACTACACTTTTCTAAATATTTACAAAAGTCTTATTAAGTAATGTTATATGAAAACTGAAAACTGGTATGAGTTTTCTAAATTTAATGTCTAAACACCCTAAAATGTGAAACGTTAAACACTTCTAAATAAAATCTCCTACCAAACATGTTTTTTCTTTCCCCCATAATTTTTAATATTTAAATACTGAAAACTATTATTTGAACTACCTAACCAAGCGGGCCTTTATGTTCTTCATAGATTATAAATGGCCATCAATGCAATGGACAAGGCATCTACAATTAAAAACGATTTCCAGCAGCATCGCATACCCTTAGTACGGTAGTCACTCCACAAGTATAAAATACTTATGGGGTGTTGGGGGTAAGGACCGGAGTTCAAGTCTCCAGAGGAGAGCTTCACATACATATATACTTAGATTAGGCTAGAATAGAGATTCTATCTTGTAAAAAAAAAAAAAAACCAAAACCGATTTCTAGCTTTTTTAATAGAGAAAATGGTTTGGTCGTGACATACTTGGCCACTAATTCTAATTTTTTCTCTTGGATGAATGAATGATTGGATTTTGCCCCCTATTTTCAATATAAATTGTTAGCCATTTTTTGTTATGGTGGGTTGTATTAATTAAGAATTAAATCACTAACATGAACTTCTGTAAGCAAAAATTTATATAAATTAAAAAGCACTTTCTTATAAAGTATATGGTAAATTGCAAATCACATCCTTAAAGTTTGGGGTGACTTGATTTTATACTCTGAAATTTTAAAATTTAGATTTTACCCCTTGATATTTGGAGGTGTTTGGATTTTATACTATGATATTTTAAAATTTGAATTTTAGCTTCTATATTTTAGAGGTATTTGGATTTTACCTTCTAAATTTTGAGAGTGTTTGAATTTTATACCTTAAAGTTTCATAATTTTGAGATATAAAATCCAAACAAATCCAAACACTCACAAACTTTAGGGATTAATATCTAAATTCTGAAACGCCAAGGTATAAAATCCAAACATTCTAAACTTCAGGAAATAAATTCAAATTTTAAAATTTTAAGGTATAAAATCTAATCACAGCTAAACTTTAGGGGTAGGATTTACCATTTACTCTAAAGTATATCTAAACGTGTACTATAATCTTACTTGAAAAAAGAAACTTGGAATAAAAATAAGTACGTGCTTCAAATGCCTGTTTGCATACAAATCCTAACTTATGTTTCGATTGCGTCGCGGCCTAACCCTATCTCTAAGCAAATAGCATGATTTTGAATTGTTGACTGAGTTCCTCAATCCTCTTTAACAAACCATTTATTATGTAATTTATGTTGTACCTAACGTTAAAAAGTAAAAACACACTTAAAAAAGAGTTGGGTTTAACCAAAAAAAAAAAAAAAAGAGTTGGGTTTAGATAAGTAGCTAGGTCATGTCCCGTGGGTAACATCTAATTAAGTCTAACAGCAGGTCAGGATTTGGACTCAGACTTGCTGCCTGCCTCCATAAAGGATGCTAATAATAGGGTATTAAGTTTATTTGTATTTTTTAAAAAATCTCATGAAAGGAAAAAAAAAAAAAAAAACCACACACAAAAATAAGTTCATTGATTAAAAAATAAATAAATCAGTGGCTTCCAGTTAGCTCAACTGGTAAAATCTCTGATGGTTGTATAAGAGATCTGGAGTTCAATTCTCGCTTACATCAAAAACTAATTAGTGTTTTAGTCTGATGATAAAAATTTATTATCAGGAGCGAACGTCATAAATTAAAACTCTCTCTAAAAGAAAAATAAATAAATCTAAGTAACATGATGTTTAATATGCGTGTTAAAAACAGTGAAAACATATAATCTAGCAGTGGATTTTTTAAAACATTAATCCAATTAAAAGTTATTGAGAGTATGCAACTTGATCATGTTTTTTTTTTTTTTTTTTAGATTAGATTTCTCAAAAATGCACACCTAAGAATTCCCCCACCCCCCCCCCCCCAAAAAAAATGTAATGCCCGACCTGCCCATGACTCGTGGCCCTCATAAAAAAGAACTTTTTAACATAAAATATCTTAAAATTTATTTTTTTATTCTTTTTTAAAAATATATATTTTAAGATAATTACTTGATTTTGGATAAATGCGCTCCTTTTTTTTTTAATCTTAAAATTTATAATTTAAAATTATACATAAAAATCTAAGTTTATTGATTAAATAAAAAAATTCAATTAACATGAAATTTAAAATTGTGTTAAGCATAATAAAACCGTGCTATACAGTAATATAATTTTTAAAATATTAATTCAATTAAAATTTTTTGAGTGATGTAATAATTATAAAGAGTTACAAAAAGTTTAACTTTATCATAATATGTGTATACGTGTATTCTTTTTTTCTTTTTCTATTTTAAGATTGAATTTCTCAAAAATTAGTTGGTTCAAAGAAGCAACCCAAAAATTGGAAATTCCAACTTGCCCATGTGTTAGGAACTTTAGTTGTTGATTATGATGGCATGAGGAATTGGAGTGCTTGGGCAACATCAGCCTAGTCACTTGGCTCTATGTTTTCTCAACACACCAATGGCTCCTCATGTCTATTTAGTGAAGCTCTTAACTGCTCTTTGAGGGGGACAAACCCAGTCTCCCTGCTTTCACTGTTTTCAGAACTGGACCGGACCGGGAGGTCGGATCGTGAAAATTGAAAATCGGGATGAAAACCGGTTTTTTAAGTATAAAGAACTGTATTTTTAGTTAATTTCGTGAACCCCTAAAATCGGGGTTGGACTGTACAAATCGGTCAAGCACTGTGAGGTCCAACCCCTTAGCAATTTTTTTTTTTTAATAAAAATAACTTAACACAATTTTATTCTACTTAATTAAATTATCCATCTCTTATTAAAGAATAAAAAAAATTATAATTAAAATCCTTCAAAGATATTCAACTTTACTTCAAAAATTAATCATAAATTTTAGTGTTTTCATGGTTATTATTTTATTTTATTAACTTTCTTATTTAATTATTAAATTTATGCTTGAAAATCATTAAATTTCTCTCACATATATAGATATATTAGTCAATTTTTCCAATTTTATAAATTTAATATCTATATTTAGGTTTTAATTAATTATTAAATTAATTATGACATCATCACGGTTCGACCCCGGTTCAACCTCGGTTCGACCTCAAAAACCTTGAACCTCTCCTTTTTACGGTTCAATGAATGGTCCGGGTTTCAAAACCTTGGCTAGATTCAAAATGATGAGCATGATGAGGGGCAGCATGTGGAGGCACCTTGCTCCACATGATGCCCTAAGGCCATGGCAGAGGAGTGCTATGGTGGGCAAAAAGGGACTTTGATATTAAGCAGCAATAGTTGGTGTTGACCCTATGAGATGATGCTTGAAATTGGTGGCTTGGCTGATGGTTGCTTTGTGTGTGAGCTTGGTGGCTTGAGTGCAAAGCAGTGTTGGACTGCTGCGACGATGATATGTTGTGCAAGGCATTGGGCTGATTGATGCTGGCAGAATGCATGGACTTGTATGAGTGGGCTAATGGCAGTTACTTGAGGTACTACAAATGGGCAGGGGCTAAGCCTTTTAAAACATGCTGAAACAAGTGTGTGTGGGCTGTTGGAGCATGGGCAAAAGCCCCATGATGTGCTGAGACATGGGCTAGCATGTATAAAGTGTGCAGCGGCAGTTATCAATAGTTCCTAGCTTTCTTGATGATCAAACCTGCTGAGTAGGGGCTAGAAATTTGAAGAGCAGGCCAAGACAACATCAGTTGAAGGTGTCCTAAGTCAGATCACATGTGGCAGCAAGTCCTGGACAAAAAGGCAATTACTTGGTAGTAATTGCCACTACAGTTATTTCTGTACATTTATCCTAGGTTGTTGGGGCTGTCAACAGTAGAGTGTGTAATTTTGGCTTAGAGAATTTTGTGTGTATTTTTCATGCTTCATTTATACTTGATATTGAGTAATAAAGGTTGAGGTTGGTGCCCTGTAAAATACTATGCGTGCAATGTGTGTGTATTCCCTTGATAATTCTGTTTTGAGTATTCCTGCAGTGTGTGTGTGGTGTGTTAGCTGAGACTAAGTTAGGGGCTTAGTGCCATCACAAGCAAAAAATTTAAAAGAAAAATTGACCCTGTGACACCATGACACGTGGCTTTCCTTAAAAAAATGGACTTATTTTTACCTAAAGCATGTAAAAGTTACATTTTAATTCTATTTTAAATATTATAAATAAAGTAATTGCTTCTGAAACATGTGCTTCCTTTTGCATAAATATACTTTATATGTTTTTCCTATTTTTATTTCAAAAAATTTTCAAATATTTTTAATTATACCAAGGGTTGGTAGGGGTTGTACGACTAAAAGATCAATAATCAACCGGCTTATTTACAAAGTGATTGTCTTTGTAATTACTCGGATGACTATACTTGCTCAAAACCAAACTATGCAACAAAAGAAAGATGATTTTATATATTCAAAGTGAAAATAATTGGTAACTAATACATTATCAATCAAAGAAAAATTTGAAAATTTAAAAAGCCGAATTTTATTTCAACAAATGATAGAGTTGAAATATATTAATAAAAAATTATTTGTCTTTTCTTTTGTTTATATATTTTGTTAATATTAAATAAATAATAGTTATTTGTGGGAAAAGAAAGAAAGAAAGGAATAGATGTTAGTTATGTTTTTATGTATTAATTTAATCTTGAATATTATCATAATATATCATTTTAAATTCTTAACAATTTTTTATACTCATATTTTGGCCTGGATAAGGTTGATAAACTTTTAACACATTCTTGATACTTGTGGTCTTGCACATATTATTAAGATTGATTGTCTGGTGAAGAAATGACATGGGGGTTTTAGACAATAATAATAAAGGAAGCGAAATCAGGTTGTCCAACACTTAGATTTTACTTTTTATTTTTTATTTGGCTACATTGAATTGGGGTTGGGAATAAAAACTTCTTTTGAAAATTATAGAACTACCAATAAGCTATCGGTCATGTTGACAACTCACTTAGGCTATTTGTTAAAGGACTACGTTAAGAACGTTTTAATACTACTTTTTATGAAAAATTTAAAAAATTATTTAAAAAGTTAATACTTTTTTTTCTTAAAAAAAAATTCTAAAATAAAAAAAAGAAGAAGGTACAAGACAGTGGGTGAGTGTGAGATGAGGGTGTTTCACAAGATTAACCCACAAAAGCCAGAAAATAAGTTGTAAAAAATAGGCAAATGTTAACAAGCATCACATCGTTACTTGTTGAGGTTGTCTACGTCTCATTTAATAATAATAATAAAATAGATAAAAGAATGGTGGAGATACTACTAGCGGTACCAACTAACTTTGACCTTTGTCACACCTACTAAAAGAATTGGTCCGGCCACACCTCACTTTCAATAGAAAACCTTACGTGGACTTCTCTCAACCGCCGGACTCATAAATGATTATCGCAGGGGAACGGTGGGGAAAACCAACCTTGCCTGACCGTTGAGCTTGAGCTGCGTCTTTTTATACAAGTTTTGGGCCCTTGTTCATGTTCTCTGATCTCTCTGCCACAGGACCACCAAAAACCTTTCCTGTTTAGCTGCAACCATGATTCCAAGGACTTAACTACTAATTTATGATTTTCTTTTCATAATAATTTTTTTTTTATCATTGTACTAAAGCTTAAACACATCAACTGATTTTTGATATAAATAGGAATTGAATCTTAAATTTTTTATTCATGACAAAAAATTTTATTAATTGAGCTAACTAAAACTTATATATTTCAAGTCACTCTTTAGTTGTTCTAAATATTTTATGAAAATATTCTTTAAAAAAGATAAGGGTAGAACATGCAAAATTATCTCATAGGTTGAAACTTTCTAAAAAAAAAATCTCAAAAATTGTAAATTGTAATATAATATATCTCAATATTTGATAATGGTATAGAGTATCATTGGTAGAGTAGTATTTATAATGCAGTATTAGACGTAACATCAAAACTAAGGTTTTTTTGTCGCTAGGAAAGCTATTTTGTCCTCCAACTTCTCTTAGGCGGTAGAATTGACGTCCCCTCTAGTAAGACTCTTCTTCCCTCAGAAACAACGTTACGTGTAGGGCTAGTTGGTTTTTTTCTTCGTGGGGTGGGGAAACAATCTTCTCCTCTATACTTCCTTCATTCAAGATTTCTCTTTCAAGTCATGGATGAACTTACAAAGCACTGGAATTGTCTCTCCCATTTGGAAAGGGAAGGAGACGATCTCTGTATCAAGAAAGATTGGTGATCCCAAGAATATATTATTGCAACATTGTTCTTAATGAGAAGGGCTTTGAACATGGAAGTAGTGGCTAGGACCTTCAAGCTGCTTTGGCGTTCCGAAAATGGTTTCAAAATCTAGAGAGAAGGGGACCATAAAATCTTTTTTATGTTCGATAACAAAGAAGATGTAGACGGGATCCTATCAAACGAACTGTGGAGCTTTGATAAGTCGCTGGTGGTCGTACCTAGGTATGACATAAACTACTCAATTGAGGAACTCAATTTCGACAAGGCTTCTTTCTGGGTTCAAGGCCATAATATCCCCATTAGGTACAAGAACAAATCTGTGGTAGAAGATATATATGAATCCATAGGTCTGGTTCATCGCTCATTAGAAAACTCAAAGGGTGGGGGTGGTAGTTTTAAAAGGGTAAGAGTTACTCCTGATGTTTACAAACCTTTATGTAGAGGCAGAATTATTAAGCTCGAGGAGGGTGAAAAAAATATTGGTGAACTTCAAATACAAGCACTTGCCAAATATTTGCTATTGGTGTGGTTGTTTCAACCATGGGGACAAGGATTGTGATCTCTAGATTCAGAGCAAGGGCACCCTACAACTATCATCTCAGCAATATGGCTCATGGCTTTGTGCCCCACCAAATGTGTCCACAAGAAATAAAGTGATACAAGTTTCAGACTTCTATGAGGATAGAGAGGAAAACTGCTTCACACGGCAAAGAAGGGCAGACAAGGATCTTGGGTTTAATGAAAATTCCCTGATCTCAGACCTAGTTGTTGATCCACATAAGGAAAAGGCCATATAGGCCAACTCATATGTAGCAGGGAGAGTTATAATGAAATTCATCCGGGGTTACATGACCCACATCAGGTTTATCCCTTACCCCTTAAAGATATTTCAAATGCTTCTAATATATCTGTTGCTGCAAATAAGACTCCACATCCAACATGGAAACATCTGGCTCGCCTATCTGTTAGTTCCTATGCCACAATAGATGACTCCATTGGCATCAAATGCCCAGTGGAAATGGTTGTTAATCAATATGAGTTACCACGCAAGAAGTTGGTGGTTTCAAGTACTGATAAAGAGAATTACCCTGTTTTGGCGGAGACTGGTTTCCAGTCCGCCAGTCGCAATGAGTTGCATAGTCTAGAACTGCCAGGGGCTTAAGAACCAACGTGCAGTTCAAGAACTTGCGGATTTGGTGCAGGCAAAAACCCCCTCTCTCGTGTTCTTAGCCAAAACATGGGCAAATGAAGCAAGGTTAAACTAGGTTAAAAAATGTATTCAGTTTGATTAGAAATTTTTTTTTTTAAAAGAATTACCAAGCGTGGAGGATTAGTGCTCTTTTGGAAGAATGGAATTGAAGTGGATATCGAG
Organism: Castanopsis chinensis; assembly: GCA_032878915.1. Classification (NCBI taxonomy): domain Eukaryota; kingdom Viridiplantae; phylum Streptophyta; class Magnoliopsida; order Fagales; family Fagaceae; genus Castanopsis; species Castanopsis chinensis. Next base: position 3,153,496 of record JAVQMG010000115.1, on the reverse strand, counting down.
TCTTCTTCCTTGATCCATGTTGATGCCACAATCAATAAAAACTCAGAAAAGTCATGGAGATTCACAGGATTTTATGGCGAGCCCGAAACTTATAGAAGATTTGAGTTTTGGGACCTTCTTCGTCAATTACACCGCCGAAGTCCCTACCTTAGCTTTGTGTAGGTGACTTTAACGAGATAACCAAGCAATCAAAAAAGTCATGTGGTAGACTTAGCCCTCACAATCCAATGTAACAGTTTAGAGACGTTCTCGACGAATGCAGTGTCATGGACATGGGCTTTAAAGGATTCCCTTTTACCTGGAGCAAACATTGGCAAAATGGGCTCTTAGTTTGGGAGAGATTGGACAGAGTGGTAGCCTTACAGGAGTGGTTTTCGGAATTCCCCGGCATGATTGTACACCATATTAACAGTACCACCTCTGACCATAAGATGCTATGGATTGATCTAGCATATTTGGAGTTTAAACAAAAGAAAAAAAAAAATTAGATTCGAGGAAATGTGGTTAGCAGATAAGGGTTGTAGGGAACTAGTTGAAGGTGTGTGGCAAGCTAGTGTGGGTGGGGCCAAAGATAATAAAGTGCTTAGGAAGCTAGCAACATGTGGGAAGGAATTAACTAGATGGAGTCAAAAGTGTTTTGGCAGTTTTCGAAAAAAGTTAGCAAAGAAGCGGAAGGAATTGGCACTACAAGGGGGTTCTTCAACTCAATTGATAACTATCCAAAAAGAGATAAATTTCCTCATAGATAAGGAAGAGTGCATGTGGAGGCAGAGGTCAAGATCTTTGTACCTAAGGAAGCGTCAAAACACAATTGTAGGAATTAAAAACCAGTCAAAAGAATGGTGCACCCAGCCAGAGCAGATTGCTAATGTGTTTATAGACTATTTTCAAGAGTTGTTCACCTCAACAAATCTCGAAAGCATGCCGTAGCCTTGAGCTCCATTCCACAACTTGTGACCGAAGATGTGAACTCCTCCCTCACATATAATTTTCAAGCATGGGAAGTGGAAGTTGCTCTAAAACAAAAGGCGTCCCTCAAAGCAACGAGACTGGATGGAATGCAACCTTTGTTCTTCCAAAATTACTGGGATTTGGTAAAATGTGACATTACAACCACTGTTTTGACATATTTAAATTCTAGTTCTCTGCCTTCGCCTCTAAACCATACAAGATTAGTTTTTGCCATATGATTTACAAGATTTTTTTCAAAAGATTTAGCCAATAAACTAAAAAGAGTTTTACCTCTTATTATTTCGGAGCATCAAAGTGCTTTCCTAAAGGGTAGATTGATCATAAATAATATATTGGTTGCTTTTGAGATCCTGCATTATATGAAAAATCACAATTCAAGAAATACAGGTTCTATGGCTCTTAAGTTAGACATGAGTAAATCTTATGACCAGGGGCAACGGTCTTTCTTGAGAGATGTCATGGTGCAGATGGGTTTTAATGAAAAATGGGTAGCCCTTGTCATGGAATGTATCACATCTGTTTCATACTCCTTACTTATAAACGGTGAACCATAGGGACATATTATACCTACCAAAGGTATCCGCCAAGGAGAACCCTTTCTCCATACCTCTTCCTTTTGTGTTCAGAGGGTCTTCATAGACTCATTCAGACTACAGCCAATAATGGGGATATCAAAGGTGTATCCATATGCAGGAATGGTCCAATACTAACGCATGTACTCTTTACAGATGATAGCCTTCTTTTTTGCATGGCCACTAGGCATGATTGTCAAAAGGTTCTTGGATTTCTATCAACCTATGAAAGACTCTCAAGCCAAAAATTAAATAAGGACAAAAAAACGCTTTTTTTCAACAAGTCCACCACGTTGGACATGCAATCCGAGATCATGGTAGAACTTGGAGTAACCGAGTTGAAGCAATATGAGGCTTATTTGGGCTTACCAGCATTGGTGGGGAGAGATAAGAGAGCCAGCTGCAATCAATTGAAATATAGAGTATGGAAGAGATTACAAGGATGGGAAGGGAAGCTATTGTCATAAGCAAGAAGAGAGGTTCTCATTAAATCAGTCATTCAGGCATTACCTACGTATGGCATGAGTTGCTTCAAATTGCCAACCACCTTGTGTCATGAGATTGAAACCCTTGTTCGAAAATTTTGGTGGGGGCAAAAGGGTGACCAGAGGAAAGTTCATTGGGTGAGGTGAGATGAGATGTGTAACCTCAAAGATCGGGGAGGAATGGGTTTCAAGAACCTCACTATCCTTAATGATGCAATGTTGTCAAAACTCTCATAGAGACTCATCCACAACAATAACTCTCTATTCTTTAGAGTGTTCAAGGCAAGATTTTTCCCCAATGGTACTATATTGGATGCGAAAGATTCTGCCTCTGCCTCATATGCTTGGAAGAGCATCCTCAAAGGGAGAGAGCTAATCTTAAAAGGTGCCTTATGGAGAGTAGGAGATGGAAAGTAAATAAAAATTTGGAGAGACAATTGGCTACCAACAAGAAATCAGCCAAAAATCACTTCCTCAATGATATTTGGACAACAAAATTTATCAGTGGAGGTCTTGATAAATCAATCCACTCGAAGATGGAGAGAAGAAGTACTTGATCACTATTTCGGCAAGGCTGAGGCAGAACCCATAAAAAACATCCCATTAAGCTTATCAATCCAGCGTGACACACTTGTTTGGCCTTTCACACCTACTGGACAATATACTCTGCAATCGGGATACAAGTTTTTATTTGAGGAAAGCAGCATAAGCCAGCCTACACACCATGCCTCGACACATTCCTCGGGTAGTTGAAAAAAGCTGTGGAAGATGGAAATCCCCAACAAAATCAAAAAAATTTGTTTAGTGCACTTGTTGAGAAGCTCTCCCAACTAAAGCAAACTTGTACTGCAGGAAAATCACAGCAAATGTAGTGTATGAATGATGCAAGGTGCAAACGGAGGACTGCTCACATGCTTTATTTTTTTGTAATGATGTACAGGGAGTTTGGGCCTTGGATCCGCAGTGGCAATGGCTTCCAGCAATGCAAGGAAAGATAGCAATGGAGATTTTCCATCATGCACTAGAAGAGGATAAGGACCCTTCCCTGTTGGCCTTCACGGCTTGGGCTTTATGGATTCGCAGAAACCAACTCCGATTAAATAAAGCTCCATGTCCACTGAACTAGATATTGCAAGTCTCGAATGAACGAAAAAGGAATTTCAATTCATTCACCTAGTGACACCGAAGCAGTAGCAAAGGAAGCATACTAGGTGGAAGCAATGCTGGCCTCCTTTTCACAGTAAATACCCCTGCCAACCACAGTTGCCTAAGTAGAAGCCTTGGCAGCGAGAAGAGCAGTAGAGTTTGCTTTAGAGATTGGCATTACTCAAGTCATCATCGAGGGAGATTCAGAAATTATTGTTAAGGACCTCACCACCCCAATACCCTCTCTTGCTCTATACGGGCATCTGATCTTTGATGTGTTGGTTATATTTCAACAATTTACTTTTGTGATAAAGCAAAAGGAACAATACACAGATCTAAGAATAAGTAATAACACAAATAGATGTAAAAAACAAAAGCAATAAACAAATACTGAATATATATATATATATATATATGAAGAGAAATATGTAAATAATTAAAAAAATCATAGACCTAATGCGTGAAAGATGAACAATTCAAATCAAGTTTTGTGTTTGATACAATCTCCTTAAAGCAGATTTCCCCTATCACATAATCACTGTGGTGCTTTGAGACTCATGGACGTCTGCCTCCCAGAATAAAATGATCTATAGCATGAAAACAAAGCACGCAAGGTTGTGCTTTGCGAATTACTCAATGTCTCTTTCTTTCTCCTTGACACAATGAAAATTATACGTTACTGAACAGTCACTCTGTTTCAGCAATAACTGCTGTGCACAGAATAACTGACTCAAAAAAAATTAAAATAATAAAATATTATTATTTAGACAAGTAGGCCCAGTCCACATATGCCAAAAGTCCAACCCAATGTCCAACTCATGAGCATATAAACTCATATATTATCTCTTTCCTTTTCTATATAGGACTCAGGATTTTTACCACTTATAATAACATCTTCAAGTGAATATAAAAAACATCAATTTTTTTATTCACTTCATGCTATTTTTCCAACAATCCCCCACATGAATAGAAATTGATAAACACAATGCAAATGATGATGCAAATATAGAGCGAGTAAAAGAAAAGTTACTGTATTGGGAGAAGTAATTGGTGGCTTTGAACTTTCTTTTGTGAAAGACTATCAGATATACTAGCTAACCAGTGAATATAATATTTTGAACTGTTTAGCCGTTTATGTTTACTGTGCGTACCCAAGAACGGCGCGTGGGCCTAAGATGAATTGGGCTTACAATTTATTTGTAGCGTGGGCTTTTTGCGTTTCCTGCAGTGGGATGATTCTCCACAAGGTCACCCCAATGTACCTATCTTCCTTTTCCTCCTCCTTCTTATCTCCCCTCCTCTATCTTTTCTCTCTTTTGCGTCCCCTTTTCACCTCCCCCTACTTCTGATGCCTCTTCACTTATTTATAGCCATGGCTTGGTGGGTAATTGTGGTCATTTTCTGGTTTAGTGGATGGAGAGGTCCAATGCCATCCCCTCTAAGTGGTGGGCATTTATGAGCGTAGGGAGGACGATTGTGGCATTGGGACTTGATTCCATTGTCACGCTTGCTTCTCGGTGGAAAAGCTTTCGTGGTGGGCGGCAGAGCACGGCACGACGACCTGCGTCGATGCTGTGAGGGGGTCCATTAGGACCTCGGGCATCATGAACAGGGGTGTCTTGGTCCTGCCGATCGAGTATGTGATGGCTTTTCTCTCGGTGTTCGGGTTGCTAGGTGCGTGCTAGGTCGGCTCAAGGTGAGACCTTTCAATATTGATCACAGCCGAGGCCCATGAGGGGTTGGTTGTTCTTGTGGGCCTAGGGCTGAACGGGCCCGAGGCACGGCCCGTATGGGTAGCTACTCTTATGGACCTGAGAGTGGATGGCCCAGTGGGGTAATGCCCGTACATTTACCAAGACAATAGAATTCACACAGCTCATTTTCGGACATATTTCGTTCTCATAGTTGTGTTCATTTCAGCCTTGAACATATCCTGGTAAATTCATGAAGTGCTTTAAAGAATTCAGCCTTGAAACTCTCATGGAAGCGGCCCACTTCACACTCATATAAGTGATTCTTATTAAGAGTATCCTGCTATACTCCACTCAAAATTCCAAGATATAAGAATCATTAAAAGCAAAGCTTACCTTGCACATCATAGGAACGGGCGGGAGATGTAATTTCCATAATGATAAAAACTAGTCTCCACAATTCGGTTGTCCCTTAGAACCTAGATCTTGGGATCTCCAGTCAGCTAGGTTGGGTTGCCATCTCAGAGACTTTTAAATAATAGGCTTTAACCCCATTCCCCTCGATGAGCAGTTTTCTTGCTCTCCACTCAAAAAATTGATTACGGATCCGTTTTATAATCTGGAATCACTTCCATTTGAGAGCAACTGCCTCATGGTATTATGTCTCCAACAAATATGTTGAGACCTACCATAACTCTGTGCCCTACCAATATGTGCAAAAAGGAGGCACAAGTATCCAACAATGCATGTCTATTTCAATTTATTGACTTCCCAAAAAATACATATGCTCTTTGCATAAATTGTTCTCACTAAACTGTCATCACATTTTTCACGATTGAGACAAGACAAGTCCATTAGATGTATTAGAAATTTTCATTTCTTGTTTCACATCTACAACACTTACACGAGCATATCCCACAATGGCATAGCCTTTTGTGATATATTTCATATCACACACTAGTCGCATTAAATCTAAACTCATTTGACATTTTCTTATTGTCAAATTTCTCATGTCATTGCATTGAAACTTGCTTCAATCTATACAAAGATTTAACAAGCCTACACACTTTGTTTCCTTGTACAAGAACCATAAACCCCTTGGGTTTATTGTGTATCAAGAAAACTCACACCTTCCTTTTGTTTGTAGCCTTCTAAAACAAGTTTCGCATTGTAATAGTCAATAATTTCATCAACTTTCAAACTCTTAGGTGGTAGATCCACCAATAACTATGGATAGATTTCTAAGATGGATTTAATGCACTATTTACAATCTTTTTTTCAAGAAGGCACCTCAGGATATCACTTCCTTGAAACTTTAAATTCATCTTCTAACATTTAAATTAGAAAATTTGGACCAAACAAATATGACATTTGTCATTTTATTACTCTTAGGCTCAACCTCTCTTCCATCAACTCTTGATCATGAGAGATACTAAACATAGACTCAAACTTTTTTTTAAGAAAGTTTAACACTTGAAATATATTCTAATTAATTTTCATGCATATAAGAATAATAGATTCATAAATTAGAAAAGTACTATGCACTACTGTTATGACCATAACCAATGAAAACACAATCAATGGTTCTTTATCCTTTAAGAATAGTAATCACCACCTGCAACAAACACCCCCACATTTAAAGATTTTATAAAATGGCGATTACTCTTTCCATAATTACAAGGTGTCTTAGTGGCTTCTTTAAAGGCATTTCAATGAAAAAATAGTGGAAATAATAGCGTCCCCCCATAAGTTCTATGGTAATCAAGAACTTATTGCATTCATTGAATTATTTCTCAACTTCATTTTTATAATGAATGGACATCTCTAATGTCTCATCCTTGCTTACTTAATAAGTACTCATAACAGACTCTTATACATTTCACATTATAGACAACTCAAGTATGTCAATTAAGGTATGTAACATATATTTCATTCAAAGAAATTTAACAAAATATATATTGAGATTAAACACATTAAAATCCAATCAAGTTCACACATGCCCAAAATATATATACATGTATGTAATTAAATAAGGCTATATGTGCTCAAATACAACTATCATGTATCCTTCATATCAATACAAATAATTCTCTAAGACTTTATACATAATATCTCTAGCCTAAGGATGAACTGTACACTCTAACTGGAAATACAGCCTTATAATTACAGCCCCACTATTGTGCAATCCATCTCATTCTTTTTCAAATTTGATGCAACCAAATATTGGACTAAATTTCCCATCTTTTGAAATTAATAAAATTAGCTCTCACAATGCTATTTTAATTATCAGTTCATGAGTCACTTGATGAATTAGAAAATACTAACCAATTACTAAGATGTCAACCGCGGCCAAAATTGAGAATTAAAAGGATTCAAAACAAAATTTGCCTCCATTGAAATTCCCAATTTCTTTTATTTATCAAGCCCAAACTCCATTATACATAAGACGTTAACATCTATAATGGAAAATTTCAAGCCAGGATACTAAATAACGATAGGCCAACTCTGAAAATACACCATAATTACATACGATAATTCAACATAAAGTACACAAATGAAAAGCAATCACTCATTGCCTTTTCATATACTGTCGTGAATGCACTACATAAATATAGTGAACAACCACCACTTACCAAGAGATGCAAATGAAACATTTGCTTTGACTTTAATACTGAATTCAAGTTAAATGCACAGTCGTTCGCTTTTATTACGATTTTATAATCCACTTTCTTGCCAAGGCATAGGCGCATACCAATATAAATCAAACTCACACAAAATTCATGATACCACAGATTAACAAAAAGATCCGACTTCGAAACAAACGCCAAAGGAGAATTAACAAACCAAAATTTAATAACCGTAAATCAAATAGACGTTTCTCACAGTACGGTTTTACGAAACTAAAACACATCAATTGCGTCAAAATTAAATTGACACACGCAATAATAAACTAAATAATATAACCACGCAAGAAATTCCTTTCGCAATCATCACAAAAATAAATTAAGAAAAACAAAATTTGCTTTAAGATTGTTGGTTATATTTCAACAATTTACTTTTGTGATAAAGTAAAAGGAACAATACACAGATTTAAGAATAAATAATAACACAAATAGATATGAAAAGCTAAAGCAATAAACAAATACTAAATATATATATAAAGAGAAATCTATAAATAATTAAAAACTCACAATCCAAATACGTGAAGGATGAACAATTCAGATCAAGTTTTGTGTTTGACACAATTTTCTTAAAGCAGATTTCACCCCTCACATAATCACTGTAGTGCTTTGAGACTTACAGACGTCTGCCTCCCAGGATAAAATGATCTACAGCACGAAAATGAAGCACAAAAGGTCGTGCTTTGCGAACTACTCAATATCTCTTTCTCTCTCTTTGACACAAAGAAATGCACAAAAAAATTCTCACTAGGAGAGTTTTTTTCTGAAAAGTAGTTTTTTCTGAATGAAGGACTATGTAAAAATTATATGTTACTGAATAGGCACTATGTTTCAGTAATAACTGCTATGCACAGACTAACTGAGTTAAAAAAATTATTATTTGGACAAGTAGGCCTAGTCTAAATATGTCAAAAGCTCAACCCAATGTTTAACTCATGAGCATATAAACTCATATATTATCTCTTTCCTTTCTTACGTGGGACTTAAGATTTTTACCACTTATAATAACATCTTCAAGTGAATATAGAAAACATCAATTTCTTATTCACTCCGTACTATTTTTCCAACGTGATATAATTCAGTTTTCAAGTGCATTTATACCCTTTAGTTTCACTCATGTTTGTCGATCAGGAAATACTATAGCCCACAGTTTGGCTAGACGGGCTATTTCGACACCCGATTTAAATGCTTGGATGGAAAAAGTATCATCAGATATCCTTCAATTTGTGCAAGCTGATTTAACAGCCTTGATTAATTAAAGTTGACCTCTCTATTCTCAAAAAAGAGGTAGAGTAGTATGTATTACTCACTTTTACACAAACATTTACATTTGTGCTTAAAAAACTACTAAAATCGTGACTTGAAATTGTGATTTAAATTTTTTGCTTGAGCAGCTTTTTCACCGTTGGCGGCATCCCTTGCCAGCTGATATATGTTTCTTTGATATTTCCAAATTGTTTTGGTTTTCTTCCAAATACCTATTTAATAATCCTTTCAAAAATGAGAAATCTTTTTTCTGAGTCCAAAATTCTTTATCATTTCCGCGGGCCTTTGTGGTATTGAGCGTAAAGGTCCGGATAACGCTATGTTTACAATTACAAAGCGATGCAACAATCTGTCTTAAAGAGTGTCCAAAAGTGCCTACAAAAACAAAAACACTCCCAACTACTACTAACAAAATTCATTAGTACATATTTTGACTCATGGAACAATCTCATTTTGGCACTAGCCCAAGGTAGCTCCAACACAGAGTTGGCCTTATATGAGGCCTCTTGTAAGCTCAACTATGGCACCAAACCAAATGCTTATGCTTTGGTTCACTTTGTCCGAGCTTCTACGAACCTGGGCTACTACTCTTTTGGCTACCAGCTCCATAGCTACATTCTACGATCTGGGTTTGTTTCCAATGTCTTTGTCTCCGCTGCTCTTGTCAGATTTTATGTAAACGACTCATTGAGTGACGCCCACAAATTGTTCGCTGAAATTCCTCAACCAAGTGTGGTTTCTTGGAATACTTTGATTTCTGGGTACGTGCACTGTGGGCGGTTTAGTAAGGCATTGGATTTGTTTGTTCAGCTGGAAAGGTCTGACATTTTTGCAGACTCGTTTACATTTACGGCTGCTTTAGCTGCTTGTGGCCAATTGTGTTTGTTGCAACTAGGTAAGTCAATTCACACCAAGATTGTGAAATTTGGTGTACAATGTAGCATTTTTGTTGCCAATTGCTTGATTGATATGTATGGGAAATGTGGTGATGTTGATAGTGCAATCCTTGTGTTTAACAAGATGAAAGACAAGGATACTATTTCTTGGAATTCAGTTATAGCAGCAAGTGCTAGAAATGGATTGCTAGTTCAAGCATTTGGCTTTTTGCAGCAGATGCCTAACCCTGACACAATCTCATACAATGAATTGATAAACGGTTTGGCTCATTTTGGTGACATAGAAGATGCCTTTCATATTATGTCAACCATGCCAAGTCCAAATTCATCTTCCTGGAATTCAATAATAACAGGTTATGTAAACCGAGATAGAGCACAAGAAGCTCTGAACTTTTTCTGTAGAATGCACTCAAAGGACATAGAAATGGATCAGTTCACATTTTCAAGCATCTTAAGTGGAATTGCTAGTCTATCAGCTTTAACATGGGGGATGCTGATTCATTGTTGTACAATAAAATGCGGTTTGGGTACATCCATAGTTGTGGGAAGCGCTTTAGTTGACGTGTACTCCAAATGTGGAAGGGTAAAGAATGCTGAGTTGATGTTTCAGTCACTACCCGTAAAGAACTTGGTAACATGGAATGCAATGATATCTGGCTTTGCACTAAATGGTGATTCTACAAAAGTGATCCAACTCTTTGAGCAGCTAAAAATGGAGAGGGATGTGAAACCAGATGGAATCACATTTCTTAATGTTTTATCTGCATGTTCACATAACCAAGTGTCATTAGAAATTGCTATCCAATACTTTGAATCAATGATGGAGGATTATGGGATTAAACCAACTGCTGAGCATTGTTGTTCTATGATTCGGCTTATGGGACAAAGGGGGGAGGTGTGGAGAGCAGAGAGGATGATCTTTGAACTTGGTTTTGGGTCATGTGGATTGGTCTGGAGGGCTTTGCTTGGTGCTTGTGGAGCTTGTGGGAATCTGAAGGTTGCAAGGACTGCAGCTTCAATGGTTTTAAAGTTGGAAGGTGATGATGATTATGTGTATGTTATACTATCTAATATATATGCATTCTATGGAAAATGGGGACATGTAAGGGAAGTCAGGGAGTCAATGAGGAAGAAACAGGTGAGAAAAGAAGCTGGTCGTAGTTGGATTGTGGTGGATAATGTTAGTGCAAATCTTTCCTTCTTGCGATGATAACTTTTAACAATGTTTATGCAACTTCATTTTTCAAGACTGACATCAAAGATCACCACCTAGCTTTTGGACTGGCATTTGTTTGCCTTAAGGATCCAAAGCATGCCCATGACATCGGCAAGTAAAAACCATAGCAACTAGGAAAAATAATGTTTCTCTAGGCAACCAAGAGTGTTGTGGAATTTATAGGTTTAGTAACCAATTTAGCATAATATAAATAAACATTGAACCGACAATTTTATTTGTTATGGTGGTGGTCTCTAAAATGTCACCTTGGAGGTGACATACCAAGCTCTAAATCAACTAGGAATAGAAAGACTCGCTAGATCATAAGCGCATGAAATAAATACCAGTCTGTTCAGACGGACAAAGAATACATTGAAGCATGGATGAAAGGAGTCCACCTCCCTATCAAAGTCCACGTATCACAAGCCATCAATCCCAGCTCTTCTCTGAAGATGCTGACCAAAATGTTACCTTGGATTTGGCAGACCAAGGTCTAAATAAACAAGGAATAAAAGACTAATTTTTTTGGATGAATAAGAATTTATTCAACTAAATGAGAAAAAAATATATATATACAGCAGAGACATCACAAGCAGCAAAAGCTGCAAAACAAAGAGCAACTAAACACTACGTGCTATCCTTATCAATCAGACAACGACAATAACAGAGCATGCAATTCTCAAAATACAACACAGGTACACAATGCGCCCCATTTTGAATCGAATTTTTAACCTTCGTCCTAGCTGCTATCCTTGCTCCCATATCAACTATGGTAGAATTCAGCAACTCCACTTCACCACTTCATTTCTAGCTCTTCCATTCTGAATTCTTGCATTCTTATACATCCAAACAAGATAAATGGTTGCTGCTCAAGACATCTTGCATACTGAATGCTTCAAAGCCTTCAAATGATTATCCAATTCAGCTCTTCATCTTTACTGCCGATATGCCTTGGAAAAACAAAATAAACACTTCCTCAGCAGTCAGCACTTCCAAATTCTCTTTCTAAAAGAGCATTCAAAGACGAATGGTCTCTTGTTTCCAATCCACTCCTGTAGAAGATACATATCACATCACCTTTATAACCCCATTTAACTAACCCTTTCTCTTCTTGTAAGCCAATCCTATATAGTCAACCAAGAAATGAAAGAATGTTTAGGAATATGGCCAGTAAAACATTTGCTTTTCACCTTGCAACATTTAATAGCCTCCCAAATGTGAATGCTTATCAGGTGCAGTAGGAAGCCAAATAACTTCATCTTAAATACGTCTGATCTGTACCTCATATTTCTTGCTTTGGATTAAAACGAATTATTATGATCTTGTTGGAGGCTAGAACCAAGTTCCAATTATGAATGAAACTTGAAAGCTTAGCTATCATGGTACTAGAAGCATATAAATATCAATGCCCAAGGTTCTGGTAGGGTGGCTCTTTTGGACTTTGGAGTCAATTATCATGACTCAGACAAAACTTTGACTTACCCTTGCCTATTATAAACTTCATCAGAGCTCTAACTGCATCCCTCAAACGAAGCAGCTTTCTTCATGCCCATGAGCTCTCTTGATATAGAAACCACCCAAAAACTTCTTCTAAGTGGAACCACCTACTTGATCAAATAGGAAACTCTATTCCAACTCCCATTCTTAAACCCGAACTACCCTCCTGCTTTGAAATAGTTGATACCTCCCAAGCAACTCAATCAAGCCCCAACTGCCTTCTCAGCTTTCCTAATCTACAAGTATTGATTGAATTTTTGTTCAACCAATTTGATAACTCTTTTTGGCAAAATTAATAAGCCAGCCCAATACACTTGAATACTGTTAAGACTTTCTTAATCGCAGGCTACATACAAAAGACAGCACCTCAGCATTAGCATTTACACTTTAATACACTTGAACTAGTACTTTCTTCTTACTATAACATGATTTTCTGCTCTACTTCTTTTTCTTTTTCTTTTTTGGCTGAACTATTATTATCTTCCTATTAGGATCCGTGTATTTCCCCAGCATGTTCTCATAGAACTAAACAGCCATCTTCTTTCTTTCTTTCTTTCGTTTTTTTAAATGCAATGTTGTCAATTCCATTGCCTTGAATATCATCTAAACATTCACTAGTATTTCTAGCAGCTTTCATCTTCACCATTCGGAAAGTATGCAGTATTCCAGTCTTGTAGATTTAGCCAATCATTCCTTGATTTCTGCTTCATGTAAGCCTTAATAGATTATGAGAAATTTTAAATGATGCCCTGATGGTATTGATTTAGAAAATATTTTTAGAAACCATTAATGTATAAAAAAAAAAAAAAATGTGACAGCTTTCTGTATTCCCTATCAAAATAGTATTAAAACTTTCCTAAATGGTTTATTACTATTACCAAAAGCACCCGTTAACAAGGCACCCAATAACCGGACGTATAGATCATAAGCAAATGTGAGCCTGTTCAGATAAACAAAACAAAAAAAGAGTAAAGATGAAGAGTCCACTAGGCCACCACCTTGGTACAGCGCACGTCTAAAGATCCGTCAATTCCATCAGGGGACATTTTCCCCATCATATGATCCATTTGGCGCATTTTGCTTATTTTAATTTATCTTGTCCCAAAAAAACGGAAAAAAGAAACGTGACCTTTTTTATTAAAAAAATTTATTGGTATCTGCCTTCATTTTCATTTTATTTATATGATAAGTAGATAGTGGGGAAGGGGGGAGGGGTATTGAACCTAAACATGGAATACCACAAAAGATGTCTTATTTGAATACACGGTAATGGCTGATAAATTTCTTGGAAAACTAAGCACTGGGAACAATAGAAGTTCACTTATATTAACATCAAATGTCACCACGCTGGCTTAGGACTGTATTTCTTGGCTTTGGGGATCCAAAGAATTGCAACAAGTTCGCAAGTAAAAAGCAAGAACCAGGACAGAAGAATATAAAATGATGCAGACAGGGAAAGCAAGGGTGTGTCATCTGGAGATACAGACTTGACAAGTAAACATAATGAATAGCTAAACAACAAATATCTCTGTGCGGGGAAGAATTAAATTCAGTTTCACAGCTTTAAGGCTCAAGCCGTATCCTTTAAATAACTGAACCTTGAAAACAAAAACTACAAAATCTTGCTGAAATATTTTCCATTCCGGTGTAGACAACCTCTCGTCATGGTGGACTGCTATATAGTCACCTTGGAACTGACTGACCAAGCTCTAAACCAACAAAGAATAAAAAAGACATCAGAAGAAACATACCAGTAAAACCACATTATTTAAGTGGAAAATAACAGTGGTAGCATTCAGATCTCATCCAAGTGAAGATTCCTATGTTCTCTCATATGTAATAATTCTGCAAATATTGTAAATGACATGCGTTTAGAGAAGAAACAGCTAAATTAGCCCCCAGATTCCCCTGTAATCAAGAATGACAAGCAACTCGTATCTTCTAGTGTAGTTTATCACATTGTTTTAATTTCAATAAATCAGAGCATAGATGAGGGCCCACCTCCAAATACAGCACACACGACTCACGTACCATCAACTCCATCTGAGAAAAGGAGCAGCTATGTTACCACAGAATTCTTATTCACTTGTAAATGAATCACTCTATGTGAAACAAATTCAAGCCAAAACACCTAGATTTGGAATTTCATTGGATTATATACTCTATTTACTGATCTTGCAATCTCAACTTTGAATTTTTTCAACTTGTTATGATTTCCAATTTATTGAAACTTTTAATGGTAACTATTGATTTTGGTTTCCTTCCATTGCTTCATTAAAAAGCTATAGGCTTTACTAAAATATGTCTGGCGTAGCAAGATAGGATTATAGGACACAGTGTTTGAGTGTAACTTGCACCAAGAATCTGGATGCCTATTTCTGAACTTACCATATTTCAAAAATATAAAAACTATTGTGGATGGGAGCAATAGAAAAGTTAATAAAGAACATGGCGAATCAATGAAGTACCCGCCAAAAAGTCGAAAGCAGCTTTTCACCAGAATGTATCCTCTACCTATTACTACTGGGTAAGAGAACCTATTTAAACTTAGCAAAGTCAAGAGCAGCTTTTCCCCAGAACATATCCTCTACCTATTGGTACTTGGTAGGAAAACCTATTTCAACTTAGCAAAACAAATAATATTAAATCTAATGCAGATGAAAAAACAACATTTAGGCTGTGAGATTATAGTAGAGGGAGCTGATAACTCACAAGATATTCTAGTGGAATAGAACATTATGGACAAGAAAAAGCTAGCTGTTGGCATCAAAGAACTGAATGAGCAAAGGGAATAAAAACAATAATAATGGTATCAATACTGAAAATCATGTATGTACAATCTGTATGGGAGATTTCTGGCAAATTTGTATTGTATGCCAGCCTTCATGCTCGCTCTGTATTTTGAAATGCTTTAGGAATTATTACACTGCAAAATGTTTGCTCAAGAAACCTACTGCAGGCAAGAATTAAGTTTCATTTTCCATAGGAAACATTGTGCCTTGGAAATGAAAATTATCACTCACACTATGTTTGCAAATTTTTAAAGAAAGGAATAGGAAGGATACTTATCCACTGGGAAAGGAAAGGAATGAAAAGGATAGACAGTGATCCTCTTCTTGTTTGGTTCTTGATGACGGAAAATTGAGAAACGGATCAGCCATTCCGTAGTTAAGGAGAGATTAGGAAATGAAAGAAAAAAAGTATATTTTGATTTCTACCATTATACCTTTTATGTAAATAAGTTGTGTTGGGAGGAAGTGTTTTCATGAATAAAGAAAAATTTCTTTCCTACTCAAATCCATTTGTTTTGAGTGGAAAGCAAATCCTTCTAAAGGAAGTTCAAATTTCCTTGCAAATCCCAACCTCTCCCTACTTAAGACCCCCATAAGGAGAAAATACAATTCCTACATTATTTTCTATCCATTTTATTTTCTTCCCATTTAAATCCTTTCTCCCAAATGCATTGTAAGGTTTTAGGAGAGACTATAGTGTGCACTACTAAATAAATTTCACAAAAAGTTAAAACTCTTTTCCAGCAAAATTACAGACAAATAAGATGGATTTTTAAGCAGCATGCATTGGCAATATAGGTAGGGCATCCATGTAAGCATCAGGGAAGCCATGCAGGTTAGATTTCACGAATTGATGTGAGGAAAGGAAATAATTGACACCAGACTTAGAACAATTTTTTTTTTTTTTTTGCTAGGTATTATACTCACACACACTTGAGGGGACTCGAAACCTCACTCTGAGTCTCTGACCCACCACCCTATAATTATGGGGGGTTGGAAATGCCATTTGAACTTAAGGCTATTTGCTACAGTATACAACAGCTAGTAAGTAGTAAGCAGTAAGCAAATGAAGCAAGGACTGATAATCATATAAACTGATTGAACAATGTTTTATATCTCATGATATGAACAGTGTTTTTCTACGCAGGTAAGTCTGTTCTTGCACTAAACAATACAAGGTTACGTGATAGATTGGTTCGTATAAATTCTCACATTTGGTGGAACGCACACTACTCAGACAAATTTTGAAAGGTAGAATCCAACTGAACAAACTGCAAAGGACTGTACCATTGAGAAAAATCAAAATTGACTTCCAAGAATAACTAATTTAAAAGGTAAAAAGAAACTGACACATCAGATGAAAATTCATAAATTTCACAAACAAATTAACTTGCATATGTTACAATCAAGGGCCACTTTCCCCATATAACATTTTGCGAGTATCAATACAATTCAATGATCAAAATTCCAGATAAACCTGAAACACGAGTCTCTATCCTTGTACAACTAAAGTACTAAACATTCTTAATGCTACTAAAAGAGCACTCATTTTCATACTTGATTATTGGCAGGTCCCGCAAATTCCCAATTTATTTCTTTCAACCATAGTCAAGTTATGTGCCTGCAGGAACCAAAATACTTGCAGTCAGATAGTGTTTAAGATCCTCCACCAAATCAGTTTCACTCCCAAACCATTGCCCTCAATTAATTCCACTCACGAAATAGACTCACTCAAATCAAGAGCACGAAACCAACAACAACAACAAAAATCTAATAACTATGCTGCCTCGATATCTCTCCCACCCTACTCCTAAATTACTCCGAAAAGTGCGTCATCCTAACACAACAATGACACTAAAACTTACAATGTACTAAATTACCCCGCAAGCATATTAGATTTTTAATTTTAAACATGTTGATCTTTCCATTTCCATTTCCATTATTTTGTTTTATAACTCCAAGCAAACAAAGGGAAATCAACAACCGAAAAGTAGGCGAGCAATTTAAAGCGAGAGAGCAAGAAAATTAGTAGGGGGAAGCAAGCAAAATCTACTCACAGTTAATAAGAAAGGGAAAAAATTTGTTATATTAGAGGCCTGGAGAGGTGCAGCAGAGTGTACCCTGTGAAAGCGCTCGGCAACTCCTCGATGTTGTGCTCAGGCACGACGTCATTCTCGCCGTCGCCACCGCGCTGTGAAGTGGCAACAGTGACTGTACGCCTCCTAATTCCACTGGAATTCTGCCAATACCATCATATTTATTAGTAGTAGTTGAAAAAAATACATAGATTTGAAGAGAGAGAGAGAGAGTCTGTATTTACCGGGAGAGTGAGAATCGGCGAAGAGGAATGGAAGTGGCGGATTTGGTGAAGCTTGGGGGTGTACGGACGTTGGATCTGATGGCGGATTTGATGGACGATAGGGATGTTCTGCTCGCGAATCTGTTGCAAGCTGAAGCCATTATTGAACAGAATGGAAATGATGATGCGAAAAATGACTCGGAGGAGAAGGAAGCTTGGGTTCACGGCGCCAGGGTTTAGGGTTTAGGGATTTAGGCAGCTGAACCGAGTCCAACTATATCGCCCCTGACTTGTACAAGGCTTGGGTTTGGAGCTTTGACCCGCTAGTTTTTTTTCTTTCTTCATTTTTTTATTTTTTTTATTTTGTTAGAATAATTATCATTTTTGTCCTCAAATTTTTAAAGTTTATAATTAATCTCGTGAACCCTTTTAAATTGATATTAATTTAACTCCTACTTTTTCTGTATAAATTTTTTTAAAAATTTACTATAATTTTGGCCTACTTGAGTTTGTTTTATTTAAAAGCAAACAACATCTTTACATCATTTAAGAATAGTTAATGGAACTTGATGGGAGTCCAAACTGATATTAATTTGAAAATGATGGGTTTAATAACAAGTTTTGTGATTTAAGGGATCAAAATGGTAACTACACTACAGTTAGAACAAATAAAATGTATTTTAGCCCTTCAAATATGGGTTATATATGATTTTGGTCACTCAAATTTAAAGAGTTCTAACAATCCTTTATTTTTATTTCTTTTTTATATATAGTTTTTAACTATCCTTTATAAATTTAGAAAAGTGACTTTTTTTAAGAATAAAAAAAGAGTAATTTATTTTTGTGCAATTTAAAGGATCAAAATCAAATAAACCCTATATTTGAGGATGAAAATTGCAATTTACCAATTTGTTTCCTTTTTTGTTGTGGAATGCTCTCTATTTTTTTTTTTTTTTTTAGTTTCTTAAATTATTTTTACCTTTTTAATTTAAAAAAGTAAAACATTTTGTCGGTCTTTTTTATAATTCCTAGTGTGGGGGATTGGAACACAACTATCCCGTGGACTTTGGGTCAAAAAAGAAAGACCAAAGAGACACTCTCGAAATAAGGACTCGGCCTAGATCCAAGCATAGAAAAGCCCAAGTCCAAAAAAAGATAGACCATCTGGACCAACTACTGAGGTGATCTGAGGAACAGGTTTATCCCGAGATACGATAGCTTAACCGAGAAATAATCAATGGATTCACTGAGGACGCAACTTCGGTTCCTGTCCCCAAGGAATGCGAAGAAGATGACGCAGAGCCCAACGTAACAGTAACCTCTACATTAATTGTGTGTTCCTATCTCGTATCAACTTCTTTAAATGTTGAATGACTTGCCTGAACAATAGAAACACCCCAAAAGTATGCCTTAATGATCAAGAAATAGCATTAAAAGTGTTTGCTAGAACAAGTATCTCCACAAATCCAACTAAGAGATACACATCTGGAAAGGAAGAAGGGAGGGCGATAAAAGGAGGAGATAGCCAACAAAAAAAGGGATTTAGAGAAAAATCAGAAAAGAAGAACAAGAAAAAGAAAAAGAGATAGTAAGAACTTGTATTTTCTTTTGATTCATTCATTGTACACCGGGAAAACAGTTTTTCTCAATCAAAGTGTTTATTTTTTTTATCTTTTTCCTTCATTCATTAGTCTAATCTTCCCATTGAGGAGTTTTTACCTTTTTTTACCTAGAAATTAGTTGTATTGATCAAAAACTTAAGCACTGTTCTTCATAGCTGGTGTTTTTGACCCTACACCTAGTATAAAATAAAAGATTTTTTTTTTTCAAGATTTTTACCTTTTTAATTTAAAAAAGTAAAAAATTATGTCTTTCTTTTTTTATAATTCCTAGAATAAAATAGAAGATATTTTTTCAAAGATTATATATTTTCATATTCTTTATTAAAATTATTTTGAAGAAAAACATTTAATGAAAAGGAAGTACATATATACTTTTTGTGTTTTTGGAAAATGAAAAGGATGGTTTTGTTGTTTTAAAGATCTCGATATTGTTTTAATGCTAAGCAACATACGATATATGTTTTTTTTTTTTTTTTTTTTTAAGTTTTGGTTGAAAGTACGATGAGATCAAAAGTATGATGCTTTTGGGTTGTACTCTCTAAGGCTCTCAGCCACAACTTCGGCTCTTATGGCTAGATAGCTTTATGCTATCATCCTTTTAAACCAAAAAAAATAAAGAGGAACTGGGCCCTCTAGCTGATATTTGCAAGGCATTTTGAATTGTGTATTAACTTCATTCCTTTTCTTTCTTTGTTTGATGAGTTTTAACTCATTCCTTACGTCAATGTTGTATTGCACTTGCATACATAGTTCCTTGTCTTATTATAAAGTTTAGTTTAATGATTAGCAAAGTCGACTTCATAGATTAATGGCATTATTGTTTTGATTACATGTCCTTGCTTTACAAAATAGAGATTTATTATTGGAAAATGCTAACAAATGCTAGAGGATTGGTTAACAATACATTTAAAGAAAGTTTTTATGAAAAAAAAAAAAAAAACACACACACACACACAATTAGGGTATGTTTGGTAACTATTTTTTTCCCTTATTTTTTGTTTTCAAAAGCAGTTTTCTATTTTTGAAACTAAAAAACTTACTGAGTAACTTAAAATAGATAGAAAACAAAAATTATTCTAAAAAATCAATTTGTAAAGAAAATTGAAAACTTTCAAAAGGTTGTTTTCAATTTCTAGTTTTCAAAAGTCAAAGGAAACATGCATTTGTTTTAATGAATTTATCTCATTTAATAAGTTAGTATTAGAGTTCAAATCCTAATAACAACATATTTTTTTATTTTTTCCTTCAATTTTTTTTTTTAATTTCAACTAATCAAACATGTTTTTAATTTCTAAAATACAAGAAAAAAAAATTTCTTTATATTCTCAAAAACAAGTTTTTAAAAATAGAAAATAAAAATTGTTACCAAACATAACCTTAATGTTTTGACAGCTTTTTTCATTTCCTATAAAAGTGGTGTCAAAAATTTCCTAAAATAGATTGTTAACCAGTGCTCTAAGGGCACTCGTTAGCATGATCCTTTATTATTTATCTACTTTGCTATGAAATTTTAATGATGTTAACTATGTCTTATTTTTGTGTTCTCACTTTATACTTCACCAATTACAATTTGTCATCTATTATATATAATTAGTGTGTACCCTTGTGCATGTGCACAGATACTAGAAGTGTCCACGGGTCGGTCCGGGTCAAGTTTATGCCCAACCCGCAACCTACCTGCTTACATTGGGTGGACGGCTAAACGACCTGCCGCCGACCATAGACAACCTCAGGTCGAGTTGGATCAAACTCTGGTGGACAACAGTCGGGTCAGTCGACATCCTACTGAGTTACAATCACCAGATTTTCGCCGGATCGAAGCTCAAAATCAACACTTCAAGCCCAGATTTGAGCGAAAATCACGAATCTAAGCAAAAATCGAAGTAAAAACATAACATGAAGCTCAGATTTGAGCGAAAAATTCATCTCTATCATCGGATCTAAAGTGAAAATCGAAGCACAATCTTCATTTCACCGCCGGATCAAGCGTAGATCTGAGCAAAATCTTCATCTCACAATCGGATTTAAGGAAGAAAACCTAAATCTTCACCTGGTCTAACCAAAAACTACCAAACCTACATAGGAAAATCGATGGATTTTAACGGATCTACTAACTCCAACCTTCTTTCATGGGTTTCCTCGGTCAAAATGAGTATATTGGGTTTTGAAGAAGAAACCTGCCATCTGACCTGCGTCAGTCGATTTTTGGGGGCGAAGATCCATCTCCAACCATCACTAGCGTCGGGTCGGCCGGTTTTCGGGTTGGCCAAGACAGTTTGGGCGGGTGGGTCAGTTTATGAGTTGCCGTGGACACCCCTAACATATACAATTAAAAACAATTACAATTATTCATTTTTTTATAGAAGAAATTCAAATTATACATAGTATTAGCTTATATTTTTTAGAACCATGCATTTCTAAAATATGTAATGGTTTCTCATATTTTATATTTATATATATATATATATATATATATGATTTATAATTTAATTGGATTTAGACTCTTCGGTTTTTTCACCTAATAATTCACTTCCCACAAAAATTAAATAAAGAAATAGACACGTGGTGGAAAATTGAATTCCAATTGAAATCTAATTTAGAATCTAATTGGATTTGGACTATTTTATTTTTACACTCAATAATTCACTTGGCACAAAACTAAAAATTGAATAAGACATGTGATGCAAAAATGATGTAGTGCCAACGGGCTCTAGGTATTGGGCCGGCCCAAGGGTTCTTGCGAGGTGGAAAGCCCAATCCAATGGCATGGATTGTCCGAGGACATGATAAGTCCCGCCTATGAAGTAAACATTACAAAGGAAAGGTGTCATGCATGAGGTGAAGACCACTAAACATGATATCCGAAGATGGCCACGTTCTCGGCAACATGCTGCCGAGGACGAGACAGGTGATCTGGCAACTTAGGGGCATCCACACTAAAGGCCTTGGACACAAAGACAAAGAAAATGAGAACAGGAGATAAAGTGGAGTGACAGAAAAATATCAAGAATAAAGCTGCTACCACCGCATTGAAGGCTCTCTACCTACCTCTCTAGATGCATTAATGGGGAAGTGACGACTGAGTATTGAAGTCCAATCTTGCACTTACCGCCAAAGATTTTGGTAGAAAGAGGTGATGGGACAAGTATCTAAGAAGGAAGACCAGCTAGTCTACACGTGGAAGGGAAGAGGAGAAAGAGGCAGGTCTATAAAGGGAAAAGAAAGAAGAAAGGAAAAGGGGGACACACACACACACAAGAGAGAAATTGTAAGGAAAGGGTCAAAGATAGTCCTCGGCATCAATATACAATACAGTTTTCACCCATGTACGAGATGTATGAGATGTATGCATGGATCTTGTGATTTAATTTACCTTTCGTGTTATCTATTGTCCATAAACCTAGATTAGAAGCCCACTCTCTACAAATTCATTGTTTTGGGCTCATTGGGCTGGTTCCAAAAGTGCAACTATAATCCAGCACGATTTGTGCCCTTACAATTGGTGCCGTCTATGGGAATTCTTGTGTTTGAACGCAGATAACGTGATGGCGGGTTCAAATCCAAACCATGCAGAATCTTGGGGATCTTAGCACGAAAATCCTTTTCAACATTTAGAGCAGATGGGAGATCGAGAGGGCAGTGTACACCCCGGGCCAGCTGCCAGCAATCACCCGCGGGGCGGAAGCAGAATCCCCCATGAAGGAAGTACTAAGGCCGTGCAAAGGGAAATTGATCATCTGAAGAGGAAACTGCATCAGGCCAAGCGAAGCGAACGCCTTTTGTATCTGATCCTTCTTCAGACGACTCCTAGAGCAATGGCTATAAGCCGAGGTCAAGAACTCCTCCCAGTGAAACTTTCTTATACCAAGAGGAAGGCCTTCACAATAGAGCGAGCAAGAAGCCTTTTCCTAAGGGCTTGGGCAGTGACGCCATGGGAAAGGCGCCGCACCAACTCTCCAAGTCACCTTTCACACGTCGTATCGAGAAAGAAAAGCTTCCTCGTCGTTTCACGCAGCCAAACTTCACTATTTACAATGGCAGAACGGACCCAATAGAACACGTGAGTCATTTCAACCAACGCATGGCGATCTATTCAAGCAACGAGACTTTGATGTGCAAAGTATTCCCCTCGAGCTTGGGGCCTGTTACGATGAGGTGGTTTAATGGCTTGAAGGCAAACTCCATTGGTTCCTACATGGAACTCACAATGGCATTCGAGTCTCGTTTTGTTACGTGCAGCAGAGTACCTTGGCCTCTAGACTCGTTACTATCCATGACCATGAGAGTGGGTGAAACCCTGAAAACTTACTCGGATAGATATTGGGAAGCGTTTAATGAGATTGACGGTGATTTTGACAAAGTGGCAGTTAACACTTTTAAGGTCGGCCTTCCAATTGAACACGATTTGAGAAAAGCTCTGACTAAGAAACCAGTGAAGACTGTTCGTCGGCTTATGGATCGTATTGACGAGTATAAGTGAGTGGAGGAAGATCAGCAGCAGAGCAAAGGGAAAATGAAAGTTATCCCTCAGGAGAGGAGGGATTTCAAGACAGAGAGGTACGATAATAAGTGGCCACGGAGGGATTTTGCTAGCCAATCCAGGTCGGCTCTTCCTCAGACAGTAAACGCTGTGTTTTGCGAGCCGATGCAGCAGGTGTTGGAGAAGATTTGTCACAAACCGTACTTCAGATGGCCTAATAGAATGATAGGAGACCCCATGAAACGTAATCAGAACCTCTATTGCAATTATCATCAGGATAAGGGTCACACTACGGAGAATTGCAGAACCTTATGGAATTATCTAGATCAGCTGGTTAAAGAAGGGAAGTTGAGGCAATTCATGAATCGGCCACATGGACAAGGCACACAACCTGGTTATATGAATCAAGGCAGCAACACTATAAGACCTCCATTGGGCACAATCAACGTCATTTTTGCTGCTCTAGGTCAGACCGGATCTTGCCCTACCAGAGTAATGTCAGTGTCGCGTCATCCTGCCGAAGACCTCGGCTCGGAGCCGAAGAGGATTAAAGGGAATCCTCTGCCCATTTTGGGATTTTTCGAGGATGATAAGGTTGGCACTATCCAACTACACGATGATGCGTTAGTTATTATGCTAAGGATAGGGGGTTACGATGTAAAAAGGGTGATGGTTGACCAGGGAAGCGGAGCCGATATTATGTACCCAGACTTGTTCAAGAGGCTGAATTTAAAACCTGAGGATCTCACAGCTTATGACTCATCGTTGATAAGTTTTGAAGGGAAGGCAGTCATTTCGAAGGGGCTAATTCGATTACCTATGCAGTCAGGACTGGTGGTGGTGGACGTGGACTTCATTGTAGTGAACGCCTATTCCCCCTACACGGCCATAGTGGCAAGACCATGGCTGCACGCCTTAGGTGCCGTGTCATCAACTTTGCATGTCAAGGTGAAATTCCCATACGGGGATATAGTTGAAGAGATAGTTGGCAGCCAGTCAATGGCAAGACAATGCATAACGGCAGCAATTACGCATTAGGCGAGACAGAAGTCCCAGGCCTTAGCTGAGAGAAGTTTATAGCAGCTAACGCCCTCGGCCAAGCCAAATGTGGCCGAGGTTGAAGAGCCTGGTTGTGAAGATTTAGAGAAGGTGCTTATTGCCGATGATATGGAGAAGTTTTTCCAGGTAGGAAGTCAATTGCCACTCCAAGAAAAGGAGGAGCTAGTTACGTTTTTAAAACGGAACATCGATGTATTTGCATGGGATGCTTACGAAGCCCCAGGGGTTGACCCAAATTTCATTTGCCATCACCTCAACGTCAATCCAGCGGTAGTGCCGCAGAGACAACCACCACGGCGCTCATCCCAGGAGCACGCCGATGCCGTTAAGGAAGAGGTACTAAAACTTAAAAAAGCAAGTGCTATCAAAGAAGTGTTCTATCTAGAGTGGTTGGCACATACAGTAGTGGTGAAGAAGAAGAGTGGACAGTGGAGAGTATGTGTGGACTTTACAGATTTGAATAAGGCTTGCCCTAAAGATTCGTTTCCAATGCCCCACATAGATCAGTTGGTGGATGCTACTGTAGGGCATCCTCGGATGAGCTTTCTAGATGCTTTCCAAGGGTACTACTAAATACCTTTAGCTCTAGCGGACCAGGAGAAGACAGCCTTTGTTACACCTACGGGAAACTACCACTATAAGGTGATGACGCGGATGTTTAAACCTCAACTTGGAAAAATAATTGAAGTATACGTAGATGATATGGTGGTCAAGAGTAAAACTATCTCTGCTCATATACCAGACCTGAATAACACCTTTCAGACGCTGAGAAAGCATAAACTACGCCTTAATGCGTCTAAATGTTCCTTTGGCATTGGATCTGGTAAATTCTTGGGCTATATGGTGACACATAGGGGAATCGAGGTTAATCCCGCTCAAGTCAAGGCCACCAATAGCTTACAGCCACCTCGGAATCCAAAGGAAGTGCAGAGATTGACCGGGATGACTGCTGCCCTTAACAGATTTATCTCACGGTCTGCTGATCGGTGTAGGCCGTTTTTCCAGTTATTGAACAAGTGGAAAGGATTTGAATGGACAAAGGAATGCGCCGTCGCCTTTCAACAACTTAAGGAGTACCTTTCTTGTCCCCTTATCATGTCTTGCCCCGAAGTTGATGAAGTTCTATTTGCATATATAGCAGTGGTAAGCCATGCCGTTAGTTTGATGCTGATAAGGGTTGACGGGAATGTACAGAAGCCGGTTTACTGTGTGAGTAAGTCCTTACATGAAGCCGAGATGCGTTACCCACCATTGGAAAAGGCAATCCTGGCCGTAGTGCATGGTACGCGCAAGCTCCCCCATTATTTTCAATCTCATACGATCGTGGTTCTGACTCAGCTTCCCCTCAAAGCTATACTTTGAAGTGTAGATTATACAAGTAGGATTGCTAAGTGGGGAACCATCTTGGGCTCTTTTGACATCAAGTACATGCCCCGCACGTCAGTGAAGGGCCAGGTGTTAGCTGATCTAGTCACGGAGTTTGCTGAGCCCACTATAGAAGATAATGCCAAGGACATGGACATTGATGAAAAATCAGTTGGCA
Organism: Castanopsis chinensis; assembly: GCA_032878915.1. Taxonomy (NCBI): domain Eukaryota; kingdom Viridiplantae; phylum Streptophyta; class Magnoliopsida; order Fagales; family Fagaceae; genus Castanopsis; species Castanopsis chinensis. Next base: position 3,127,279 of record JAVQMG010000115.1, on the reverse strand, counting down.
TGATTGCGTGCAAAGGACCCCCGGTGTGGACTGTTTATGTTGATGGGGCTGCCAATCAAAGAGGATCCAGGGTGGGGTTGATAATTATGACTCCAGAAAGTCTTACGTTGGAAAAATCCTTAAGATTGGGATTCTCGGCTACTAATAACGAAGCCGAGTATGAGGCTTTACTAAAAGGGATAGACATGGTTCAGAAATTGGGTGGAAAGGCCGTGCAGATTTTCTTGGACTCACAACTAGTTGTTGGCCAAGTAAATGGAAAGGTGGAGGCCAGAGATCCGAGGATGCAAGAGTACTTATCTCAAGTCAGGTTTTCGCAACGCAAATTTGAATCTTTCACTTTGTCACACATCCCTAGGAGTAACAATACGCACGCCAACTCTCTAGTAACTCTTGCCACGTCCTCGGCACAAGGTCTACCCCGGATCATCCTAGTTGAGGACTTACCTAAACCCTCGAGAATGATCGGAGGTATTATCCAGGTTCATCAGATCAGGGTGGGGCCTAGTTGGATGGACCCCATTGTATCCTTCCTTAAAGATGATATTCTGCCAGCGTAAAAGATTGAGGCGAACAAGTTGAGTAGGAAAGCATCTCATTTTTTGCTGTTCGAGGATCATAAACTAAACTATATAAACGATCCTTTTCTGGGCCATACTTGCTATGTATACATCCTGAAGCGACGGAGCTGCTTTTGGGGGAGTTACACCAAGGAATTTGTGGAAGTCATACAGGAGTGAGGTCTTTAGCTCACAGACCTCTAACACAAGGATATTGGTGGCCCAATATGCAACAAGAAGCTCAAAACTATGTGAAGAAGTGTGATCAATGTCAAAGGTTCGCACCAAATATTCATCAGCCTGGGGGTGTGCTTAACCCTTTGACGAGTCCTTGGCCCTTTGCACAATAGGGTCTGGACATTGTAGGACCCTTCCCAAAGGCGCTTGGAAACAGAAGGTGGTTAGTAGTGGGCACAAACTATTTCACCAAGTGGGTAGAGGCCGAGCTCCTAGCAAACATCAGGGATGTAGATGTAAAGAAGTTTGTGTGGAAGAATATCGTTACTCGATTTGGAGTTCCTCATACTCTCATTTCGGATAATGGTTTGCAATTTGATAGTAAAGCCTTTAGGCGATATTGCTGCGACCTCGGCATAATCAACAGGTATTCCACCTCAACTTATCCGCAAGGAAATGGGCAGGCTGAGGCGGTCAACAAAGTTATAGTCAACGAGCTTAAGAAGAGGCTAGATGACGCCAAGGGTAGATGGGTAGAGGAATTGCCTCATGTGTTGTGGACGTATCGGACAACGCCCTGCCGATCAATGGGAGAAACGCCATTCTCGATGACTTATGGAGCCGAAGCTGTGATTCCTTTAAAAACCGGATTCCCAACAATGAAAACAAGTTCCTTCACTCCGGACGGTAATGACAGACTACTAGAAAGGAACCTGGATTTGGTTGAGGAGCGGAGAGAAATGACCATGATCCAGTTGGCTCATTATCAACAAAAATTGAAACAAGGGTACGATTGACGTGTGAACTCAAGGCCACTTGCTCCTGGAGACTTAGTATTGAGGAAGGTCGTGGGTAATACCAAGAATCCAACATGGGGGAAGTTGGGACCTAACTGGGAAGGGCCATACCGCATCACTTCAGTGGCTGGCATAGGAGCCTACTACCTTGTAGACCTAGATGAAAGGGTTGTGCCTCATCCTTGGAATGTAAGTAATTTGCGACGATATTATTATTAATAAAAGGCACTTCTGCCACTTTGATTCTATTGTTATTGTGCCACATTTAATGTTATAATCAACGGCGTTAATATAAATTCTAAAATAGAATTAAGGTTACACCGGGTCCTCTACCTTGGTTAAAAATAGAATTAAGGTTACGCCGAGTCCTCAGATCCTCTACTTTGGTCAAAAATAGAATTAAGGTTACGCTGGGTCCTCGGATCCTCTGCCTTGGTCAAAAATAGAATTAAGGTTACGCCGGGTCCTCGAATCCTCTGTCTTGGTCAAAAATAAAATTAAGGTTACGCCGGGTCCTCGGATCCTCTACCTTGGTCTAAAATAAAATTAAGGTTACGCTGGGTCCTCGGACCCTCTACCTCGGTCTAAAATAAAATTAAGGTTACGCCGGGTCCTTGGATCCTCTACCTTAGTTTTACACGAATGTCTCGCTTTTGAGTGTCTTAGTCATCACCAAATTTGAAGGAAAGCTCGTGGGCATCACTTAAAGTATTTGCAAGTACATGAGTTTCGCAAATTTCTTTCATCTTTATTTGGTTATTGGCATAGAATTATTAATGCATGCAATAAATCCAAGCTATTATTTTAACAGACTAAGTCAATAATGATAATAGGACCTGCTAGCAGCTAATATAACACAACGTAGTAGTTCAAACTGGAAGTTCTTCTCATTAAGTGAAAGATTCTCCAATACATTCACAACTAAACTCGTGAAATACATGAAAGAGAAAGTAAAAAAAAAAAAGGAGAAGAAGGAACTAAAACTAATCAGCTAAAGCAAAAAACAAAAAAAGAAAAGAGGAGAAACTGTAACAAAAAATAAAGGAACCGTCAAGACATGGGCTAGACTTGGTCCTTGGGGTCAGTTGGAGCTGTTGTTGAGGCCGAGGATCCTCCAGTCACCTCTTTATCTTTGGGACCCCCCTTTAGCACAATGGGCAGAGTTGCCAAAACTAACTCCAAAGTTTCGGTAGCCTTAGGGTTGGGGGGCAGCTCTTTTGGGGCAACGGGAAGTTGTGCTTCTTCAGGTTGAGCCCCTTCATCTTGAGTTGGAAGGGAAGACTCAAGAACAGCAGTGTCAGCAACAACTTCCTCCACTTGAATCCCGGCTGCAGAAGAGCCGGCATCATCCTCGGCTTGACCAGAGGTGGCTACTCAGATGGCCGGAGGGATGTAAGCATTCTCTACCTTCCATAAAGGAGAGGAAGCATCAACCCCAGCTTGGGAGAGGGCTTCCTTCCATACTTGGAGGCAATAATCCCTACAAACCTCGGGTATTTAGGCCTTAAAGGTGTCAGTAGTTTCTGCCACCCCTACCTCATAGTCGCTCTGTTCAGCCTGGTCAACCATCTCCTCAGCCTCCCGTGGCTTAGCAAGTGCCTCCTCCTTAGCCTTAATGGCCTCTTGCTTAGCCTCCTCAGCTTTCTTAAGGTCCTGCTTGAGGCCTTCAATCAGCTTCTTGGCGGAGGCAAAGTTATCATCGGCTTGCCTCAGTTGTAGCCTCTACTCCTCGGCCTGCCTCTCAACAGTCTTGAGCTGAGCCGCCAAGCCAGACCTTTCACTTTCTGTCTTGGTTAAGCTGGAGGTAACTTCTTGCAGCTTCTTTTCCTTCAGCTCAAGGATCCTTTGGATGTGATCCAGCCTCACCTCTCCGGCCCTTAGTGACTTATAAGAATTAGCTGCGATCTCCTCTGCCCTATGCGCAGATTGGACAGCCTACACACAAAGCGTTGAAGGTTAGTGGCATGCAGGAACAGTTAGTATCAAATAGGAAGTAATAACAACAAGTATGATAACAAAAAAAAACATAGGTAGTAAGGAACATTCAATTGAAACCTTTACCATGGCTAATTCTTTCTTCAAGATCATAAAAACATTATGATCCCTCATCCTTTGCAACTCGCCCATGTCCTCGGACAGCAGAAGCGCTTGCTCCAATGCATCTACGATGCATGCAGCGGTGCCTTCATCAGATCCCCTAATAGAGGCGTCGGCAGTGACTGCCTGATCATCTACATTCATTTGGAGAGCCCAAATGGGTGCATGGACGGCTACAGGGGGGTCGACTTGTCTTTCCAACCTCGTCTGAACATGGCGAGCATGCTTCCCTCCTCTTTCCTGTTCCACCTCTTTGGCGGGGAGGTCTTTGCCCCCTTCAACTACCTCCTTTCCTTTAGGCTGATCCCTTTTCCTTTTATGGTCAGCTAGGTCGAGGTGTTGAATTTGGGTTAAAGGAGGAAGAGGGAGTTTCACCGGAGGAACCCTCTCGGTGCCCTTATCTTTGGTCTTCACCGGGGGCACTTTAGGAAGCTCCTGGACTCCAACTTGAGCTTCTAGCACATCCTTGAGGCTGGGCTTAGATCTACGTTGAGTACCCATTCTCACGAGCGGTTGTTCATCGTCCGAGGATGTTATTGAAGGCGTGCCGACGATAGGAGATTGGTCTCCAAGTGATGGAAGTCGATCAAAAACTTCGAACTCTTCTTTTTAATCCGAGAGTTCAGCGATTTCTTCTTCTTCTTCTTCTTCTTCTTCTTCTTCTTCTTCTTCTTCTTCCCTTATAACTGGCTGGAAAGAGGAGCCTTCACCCAATTTGGGTCGAGCCGAGGATTCTTCTCCTTAATCACGCACTTCGGCGCTTGAAAGGCAGATGAGATCGGGGTGTACTTAAGGATTAGATGTGCCGCGCGAAGTTGACCGTCTAAATGGACGAATACCTCTGCCTTCAAAATTTTATCTAGGCGAGCAAAATTCACCAAATGGGCGTGGCGAGTAAGCACGCGGCGATCTGCACAATTATTCAAAAAAAAAAAAGGATAAGCAAAAGAAATAGATGAGTAATAGATAATATATTACAATAACAAGAACGAAGAAAAGAGCATATATATACATATACAATTAAGTGAGATGCAATTATTCACCTGGTTCCCCCTCTCTCGTTGGACAGGGGAGACCATCGTGCCAGTCCCCAGAAAGTATTAAGAAGTCTTTGTTTAAACCTTTATTGGAATGGGGGAGGCACTGGATCAGCCTAACCTCGGTGTGCCTAGACTTCAGATAATATCCTTGCCCCGTCAAATGGTGAAGGTTGTAGACCCAATTCACCTCATGGTGGGTAAGTCCTAATCCCAGTTTTTCGTTTAGAACGTCTACGGCACCTAGAATCCTAAACATGTTTGGGGCACACTGTGTGGGGGATAACCTAGCCGTTCTGAGATAATCCCTAGTAATTGGTCTCATGGGAATTCTCATTCCCCCCTCTATAAAGGCTATCATTGGAATCACTACCTCACCGACCTTTCTCTCAGTATGCCACCCTCCCTGCTTACAATATTTGATGGATACTCCTGGCGGGATTCCATATCTGGCCTTAAAATCCTCTATTTTTTCAGGACTATCTACTAAGTGTGCGAACCTACCCATTTTCTAGAAATAAAGAAAGAATACTGTAAGGGGGTTGAGAAATCTATATGGTCGAGGACAGAGAAACTAAGAACAATGAGAAAGAAAGAACAGCAATGCAACAAATAGAGGGTTGGGAAGAACTTACTTTAGAACAAGGGGGTCACCTCGGCTTAAATCTTGGAAGGCAAGAAGACGCGTGTAGAGTGCGAGGACGGCTAAATTCGTTGTACAAGTTCTGAAATGATCAGAGAACCTTTGAACTGACAGTATTTATATCGTGAAAAACCATAAAGCAGGAAACCTCCCGCTTGTCTCCTTAAAATGCGCCCAACCGTTGGATAAGCATCACGTGGTTGAACGTGGGGAACAGGTAGCCGCCAGCATTTAATGGGAGCGTGTTCTGCAAAAGCAGATCGTTCTGAGTGCATGTGTCGAAATCCTCATTCCTCCCAGAGAAGTAGAAATGAGAATCCTAAGGGGCTATTGTAGTGCCAACGGGCTCAAGATAGGTATTAGGCCGGCCCAAGGGTTCTCGCGAGGTGGAAAGCCCAACTCAATGGCATGGATGGTCTGAGGACATGACAAGTCCCGCCTATGAAATAAACATTACAAAGGAAAGGTGCCATACATGAGGTAAAGACCACTAAACATGATATCTGAGGATGGCCACATCCTCGGTAACATGCTGCCGAGGACGAGACAGGTGATCTGGCAGTTCAGGGGCATCCACACTGAAGGCCTTGGACACAAAGACTAAGAAAACGAGAACAGGAGATAAAGTGGAGTGACAGAAAAATATTAAGAATAAAGCTGCTACCACCGGATTGAAGGCTCCCTACCTACCTCTCTGGCCGCATTAATGGGAAAGTGACTCCTGAGTATTGGAGTCCAATCTTGCACTTACCGCCCAAGACTTTGGCAGAAAGGGGTGGTGGGACAAGTATCTAAGAAGGAAGACCAGCTAGTCTACACGTGAAAGGGAGGAGGAGAAAAAGGCAGGTCTATAAAGGGCAAAGAAAGAAGAAAGGAAAAGGGGGACACACACACACAAGGGAGAAATTGTAAGGAAAGGGCCAAAGATAGTCCTCGGCATCAATATATGATACAGTTTTCACCCATGTACGAGATGTATGAGATGTATGCATGGATCCTGTGATTTAATTTACCTTTCGTGTTATCTACTGTCCATAAACCTAGATTAGAAGCCCACTCTCTACAAATTCATTGTTTTGGGCTCATCGGGCTGGTTCCAAAAGTGCAACTGTAATCCAGCACGATTTGTGCCCTTACAAATGATAATTCAATTAAAATCTAATTGGATTTTCTTTGAACTTTGGCTCTTAATTTATATATATATATATATATATATAGATGATGATGCACAAAATTGTCAGTGAGTCTCTTGTCCACACGCGTAATGCCTAAAGATATCTGAAGAACAAAAGGTGAAGAACTAATAGAGAGTACCGGTTTAGTCTTGCTAAAAACCCTCCGAATGTTAAGTCAGTAACATAATAATCTCCAATAACTCTGAAAGTATAAGAGCTAGAAAATTTCACATACCTTGGAGAAGAAGAGGCTTAACACTTGTATAGTAGTGTAGGGCTGACTAAGATGCCATGAACGTAGGATCTTCCTTTAGAGGAAAGATACGGAGTTAATGTTCTGAAATCTCTAGGCTTAATTTCTAATATTTAGAGGATGCGATTATGTAGAAGGATCTTTGAGCATAATGCTCAAATTCTTTCCATGTGGGGATGCAGGAGTGGAGAACACGTAAATAGCGAGGAACTAAGTACAATGATCATTGGCATAAAGATGATTGTCATGACACGAGGTGGCTTGACGAGTCCTTGTCAACATGGGGCTTGTGGCATGAGAGACATGAAGATTCCTCGAGAGACCAATGATGCTAATGACCCTGACGACTCAAGTGGAGCCTGACTATGCCAACATGATGCTATCCCTTTAGTAGCAAAAGAGGCTAAAGTGATCGATGATACTTTAGAGACCGAAGAATAATGTTAGGTCGAAGAGTCAAGGGTATTGTTAAAATATTCCCCATCATATAACAAGACTACGATTTTTAGTGTTACCTAAAAAAAAAGATATGATGAGATTTGAATTTATTGTATCCAATTGATCATTATAATTACTCTTTACCATCTGGTTAAAACATCAATAAATTTTTTTTGGTATGAATTAGTTGTCTTTCAATTAGGATATATAAAATTGTAAGTTACAATATTTTAAACATTTGTGGATTCAATTGAAGGAGCAAAGTGATTGCTCCCTATTCTAATCTGTACAGGAAATGATCCCAGGCCCATTCGACCTTGGGCCTTGGCCCAAACATTACCTAGGGCCATAATTGGGCCCACATCACAATTCATTCCATTTCATATATCTAGTAAACAAGCCTATACCGATCAATTATGACCTAATCGAGAATGAGCCTGTCCAGAGTAGCCCCTGCCCTCGGCAGCTCGATATTACCTTGGGAAGTATCGCTCCTTTTGGAGGCAGGACTCAATACCAATGCCATTATCTCTGTTTCCAATTAAACATATTCCTTATCAGGAATAATCAAATTGGACCCCAATCACACAAGTGAGACCAGAAGATAATCATGAGCATCCCACCAACCTCAAGCTATAAATAGGGAGGTCGAGTGAGAGAGAGGGGGTTGACAATTTCGAGTAACAAGAGAGAGTTAATAAAGGGAGAACTAAGAGGGAGGTAACAAGGAAGTAGGTGAAAGTTGAAAGGCATAATTATGCTAGTTGTTAAAGAACTACCTTTAGTAGGAAACACTAAGCCCACCATACAAATAAGTTGTGAGACCAATTCTAAGCCCAGTCCATTAGGTACTGTTTTGGGTACTCACAACTGGCGTTGTCTGTGAGAATCTCCTACGTAGCTATAGATCTGCCAAGAAGTGACTGGGAAAGATTTCTGGGCATCACTTAGCCAGTTATGCCGTTAGTGGTTCAGGAGGATCCTCTCGGGGTTCAAGCTAGCGAGAAAGGAGGTATAAGAGGAATAAGGACTGGCGTTAGGACCAAGAAAGGGCACACACTAGCTTCGAGGAAGGATCGTCACAAACGTATTGATTAGTGTCGAATATCCCTAACCATAAACGTCATGACGGTCGGGAGTTGGGCCGCATGCAGAGAAGGATAAGGGATTTAGAGCTAGAGTTACGAGGGAGGCATCAGCGGAGGCACAATAATGAACATGCTGAGGGGTCTAAAGCAGTGAGGGGAAGTCATGGAGAAGCGTCCCAATAGTCAGATTCGCACTGGTCAAGGGATCGGTCTCAGGGTTATGGCAACAGAGATTCAATTTCCCCTGAGCGTCGGAGGCTCAAAAAACTCCGCTTTAGACGCTATGAGCCGAGAATTACGCAAAGTAGCTCAGTCACCTTTTTCAGAAGAGATTGAATGGGCACCAATGCCAAGCAGATTTACCAAATCCCCATTTATTTCTTATGACGGCAAAATAGACCTGGTGGAGCATGTAAGTCACTACATTCATATGATGTCTTTGCACAATCACAACGATGCTTTGATGTGTAAGGTGTTCCCCTTAAGTCTTGAGCCCACTGCTTTAAGGTGGTATAACGGATTGAAGAAATGCTCAATTCATAGTTTCACGGAATTAATTCAAGAATTCGAGGCCTGGTTTATGACATGCAGCCGTGTACCACAACCCATGGATGCTTTGCTATCTATGAAAATGGGAGCTGGGGAAACTTTTCAGAGTTATGCTAGTAGGTATTGGGAGTTATATAATGAGATTGGCGGGGATAACAAGAAGGTGGAGGCAAGCACATTTCAACTGGGGTTGCCCAAAGATTTCGAGTTACGAGAGTCATTGACAAAGAGATCGCCCGAGGATATGAGGCAGCTTATGAGGCATATTGAGGAATACAAAAGACTAGAGGATGGTCGGCAGTAGAGCAAAGGCAAGGCTGTGATTGCAAACTAACCCAAGTAAAGGGGTTTCCAGTCACGACCCATGAGGGAATTGAGAATTCAAGAGTTGGGCATTCAACCCGGGGAAATAAATGTGACGTTCAAGGAGCCAATGCACTAAATAGTGGACCGAATCAAGGGTGAGCCATATTTTAGATGGCCGAGCAAGATGGGGGGTGATCCCTCAAGAAGAAATCAGAATTTTCATTGCCATTATCACCATTAAAAGGGCCATACCATCGAACAATGCAAGGTGTTGAAAGATCATTTGGAGCAGCTGGTTAGGGCAGGGCATTAGAAGAAGTTTCTTACAAATTCGAAGAATCAGGAAACAGATAGGGGTGCCCAGTAAAGGGGAAATCCTTTTCCACCCCCTTTGGGAGTAATAGAAGTCATTCATGCTGCTTCAAGGGGTACATTAGTGACCCGGAGGAATGGGGTATTAACCGTGGTCCCAGTGGAAAGCAACAGGACACGCAGCCACCCGAGAAGAGATTGATGATGACGATCTAGAGGGAACAACCCAACCACATGAGGACGCATTGGTGGTAACAGCCAGAATAGGTGGTTTTGTAGTGAAAAGGGTGATATTAAACCAAGGAAATGGCACTGAGGTGATGTATCCAGATTTGTTCAAGGGGCTTGGTTTAAAGAATGAAGATCTGTAGAAGTATGATACATCCTTAGTGGGGTTTGATGGTCGGATAGTGGTCCCCGAGGGCCAGATTTCGCTTCCAGTGAATAGGGGGGGCAAGGAAGTGATGGTGACCTTCATAGTGGTCAATTGATTCTCACCATATACAGTGACACTTGGAAGACTATGTATTCATGCTATAAGAGCAGTACCGTCTACATTGCATGTTAAGGTAAAATTTCGTACCGAGCATGGACAATGCCTAGTGGCTGCTATCAACAAAGAAATTAAGTAGAAGGAATCGGCCGAGGAGGTTCCCTTATAGCAATTACAGGAGCCCTAGGATGAGAGAAGGACTAGCTTTGTCAAGGATTTAATAAGAGTAAAGATACTGCCGGATGAGGATAGGAGCTTTCAAGTAGGAGCGGGTATGAAAGACAAAGACAGAGTCGAGATGCTGTTATCACTAGTACAGAATATAGACGTGTTTGCTTGGAATCTATATAATGTGCCAGGGATAGACCCTGAGTTTATAGTTCACAAGCTTAATATGGATTCATTATTCCCTCCTAAGAAGCAAAAGCCAAGAAGGTCTGCAAAAAAGAATGTTGAGGCAGTCAAACAAGAAGTAAAGAGGTTAAAAGAAGTAAGGGTAATAAATGAGGTTTTCTTCCTAGAATGGCTTTGCGAATACCATGGTGGTAAGAAAGAAGAATGGAAAATGGAGAGTTTGCATTGATTTTACTGATTTGAACTGAGCATGTCTAAAGGACTCTTTCCCTGTACCGAAGATTGATTAGCTGGTAGATACCACGTACGGGCACTCTAGAATGAGTTTTCTCGATACTTTCCAAGGTTTCCATCAAATTTCCTTAACCGCCAAGGATCAAGAAAAGACTGCGTCTATTTCTCCTAAGGCTAATTATCATTATACCGTGATGCCATTTGGACTAAAGAATGCTAGAGCCACTTATCAATTAATGATGACAAGGATGTTTAGGGAAAAGATTAGCTGTACATTGGAAGTGTATATTGATGATATGGTGGTCAAAAGTAAAGAAGAGGAAGGGCATCTCGATCATCTAAGAGGTGTGTTTGAAGTACTCTGGCAACATAAGCTACGTCTCAATGCCGACAAGTGTGCATTTGGAGTGGGGGCTGGCAAGTTCCTTGAATATATGATCACTCACCGAGGCATAGAAGTTAACCCCGATCAAATTAAGGTTGTAGAGCGTCTTAAGTTGCCGAGCAATCCAAAAGAAGTCCAAGTGTTGACCGGCATGCTAGCTGCCCTGAACAGGTTCATTTCTAAATTTGTAGATCGGTGCTGTCCGTTTTATCAACTTTTGAAAAAATGGAGGGGGTTCCAGTGGACTGAAGAATGTGAGAAGGCTTTTCAAGATTTGAAGGAATATTTGGTGAAGGCACCTATGTTGTCAGCCCTAGAGCCCGGTGAGGATTTGTTCATGTATCATTCAGTGTCTGAGCACGCCGTGAGTGTTGTGTTGTTGAGGGATCGAGGCGTACAACAGCCGATATATTATATCAGCAAGATTTTGGTTGACGTCGAGACGAGATATTTGCCCTTGGAGAAGTTAGTATTAGCTCTGGTGCGCGCCACACGTAAGTTGCCCTACTATTTTTAAGCTCACATCGTCTACATACTGATCGAGTATCTCCTGCAGTCCTTGTTGAAGAGGTTTGATTTTACGGGTAAAATAGCCAAATGGGGAAATCGGTTGGGCTCTTTCGACATAAGGTGTAGACCCAGAAGTTTAGTGAAGGGTCAAGCCCTCGCCGATTTTGTTGTAGAATTTTTCCTAAGAAGGGAAGTAGGGATCATTTGTCATGTAAAAATCCAACCGTGGAGATTATTTGTGGACAGTGCATCTAATGCACTGGGGGTTGGAGCATGAATCATTATTATCACACCGGAGAGGACAAAGTTGGGGCATTCTTTCAGGTTGGGCTTTAAGGCTTCCAATAATGAGGCTAAGTATGAGGCCCTACTTGCCAGGTTGAGAGCCGCTTTGAATTTGGGAGCACGGAAATTGGAAGTTTACTCGGACTCTCGACTAGTAGTGAATCAGGTGCAATAAAGCTTTGAAGCCAAAGATCCCCAGATGATCGATTATCTGCAGCTAGCAAGGTAGATTATGAAGCAGTTTCAAAAGGTGAAAGTAGTTCAAATTGCCCGAGGACAAAACTGACATGCCAACTTACTGGCTATATTGGTGTCGTCACTGAATGAGGAGGTTCCGCAGTTGATCAGGGGTGGAAATGGTGAAGGAGCCTAGCATTGATGTTAGGATGAGTGTCCTAGCGGTGGCAATGGCCGAGCCATGCTGGATAGATCCGATTGTTAATTTTTTGGCCGAGGATCGAGTGCCAGCCGATACAAAGGAAGCAGACAAAGTACGGCGCACGACTTCTCAATATCGGTTATCGACAGACTGCATTTTGTATTGTAGGTCTTTTGGGGGGCCACATTTACGGTGTTTGCACCCAAACAAAGTTGATAAACTCCTAACCGAGCTTCATAAGGGAGTCTGCAGTAGTCATGTTGGAGGATGCTCATTGGCCCAAGGTGCAATGACCCAAGAATTTTGGTGGCCACAGATGCAGAAGGATGCTGCCGAATATGTCCGAAAGTGCAAACAATGTCAGAAGCACCCTCTTTTGATACACCAACCGGCAGGGAGTTTGAACCCTATCAGTAGTCCATGGCCTTTCACACAGTAAGGGCTAGATATTATTGGTTCATTCCCTCGGGCTACAGGAAACTTTAGATTTGTTCAGGTTGCCATGGATTACTTCACCAAGTGGGCGGAGGCTGAAGCATTGGCCAACATCTGAAATGCGTATGTTAAGAAGTTTGTGTGAAGAAACATAATAACGAGATTTGGGGTCCTCGAAACCCTGGTATCTGATAACGGTTAGCAGTTTGATAGTAAAGTCTATCGCAAGTTCTGTAACAACCTCGGTATTAAAAACAGGTATTCCACACCGGCATATCCACAGAGCAATTGTGACCGGGTTGAAGAAAAGGTTGGAGGGCACTAAAAGGCCGTGGGCTGATGAGTTTCCAAGTGTATTATGGGCCTACAGGACAACCCCTAGAAGTTCCACAGAAGAAACTCCTTTTTCGTTGACGTACGGAGGGGAAGCAATAATACCAACTGAAATAAGCTTGTGCAGTGCTCAGGCTTCAAGATGTGTCCCTCTCGAGAATGAAGAGCTGATAGTGAAGCAACTAGATTCATTAAAAGAATGCCACCAATACAACCAAGACGTCAGAAGTAAGGAGTTCAATGCTGGAGATTTGGTATTGTGGAAGACTGTGGGCACTGCACGGGATCTTAGCGCTCGAAAGTTGGCTCCGAATTGGGAGGGTCCTTATAAAGTGACTGCAATTGCTGGAACTGGAGCATATTACTTGGAAGACATGAATGAGAGGTCACTCCCCCGGCCATGGAACTTCCAAAATTTAAGAAGATTTTATCATTAACCAAGGAATGGGTTACTGGTTATGTATTATAATTGTATATATAAGAAAAAAAAAACAAAAAAAAAAAAACGACATCTATATACCTTATGTATAGAAGTTGACTTACTATCCTTATTTATTCATAAATTTTTTCTAAGGACATAAACATGTGCTCAGTTTGATCCCAATCACCAAACAGGTGGAAACCTTATATCAATTTTTTTTTTTAAGGATAGAAACCTATGCTTGATGCGATCTCAATCACTGAACATGTGGAAACCTAATATCAATTTTCTCTAAGGAACTTGTGGTTGGTTCAGTCCTCATCACTGAACATATGGAAACCCAGTGTATATTTTTACTAACAGGAACCTATGCTCGGGATAACTATGCTCGGTTAAGACAAGTCACCATCCAAGAATGAATCTAAGTTCAGTTTTATAATCATCGTAAATGAAAGAATAAGGTCTGACAAAGATAACTTAATAATTTAATAGCAATGTGAAAATTATTTATAAGTATAACTAAAGTAAATGTTTTGTCACCATATCATGGTGACTAAACAAACTAAAATGAAATCAAGTTTAAGTAAAGTAATTGTTCCATCACCACATCCCGACGACAAATGGGTAAACCAGGTAAAGAGAAACCAAGAACTAAATAAAGGAAAAGATAGAGTAAATGATTAAAATAGGCCAAAATTTTTAATGCTTGAGTGGCGAGGTCGGTCTCCACGGCTGACTGACTCGGTGCATCCTCGACGGGCTGAAGGCAGAATATGGCGAATTGGCGCGTCCTCGGCAAGCTGGGCTCCAGAGTTTAAGGGCGGCAGTGAGGTTGTGTGTAGCGCGGCATCAAAGGTGCTGGTGACTTCTAGATCAATTGACTCTACATGGGAGTCAATTTCTTGTACCAGCTCCTTCATGCTAAGAGTGTCCTCCTCATCATCGGCAAATGAGGGATTTTGAATAGGAGGTGGAGGCTCGGGGAAAGGAATCTGCTCGGGGTTCCTCAGCAGAGAATCGTCTGGAACCCCTATAGCTTGAAGGGCAGCCATCCAACCTTCCTTAAAAAAGAGCCTCTGCACTTGATGGACAATTAGTTCGGCAGAATTCCCGGCGTCTGCGAAACCAGCGTTGTACCATTTATCTTCGCAAGCTTCCAGGGTCGCCTTCAAATCTATAATTTCACTAGCCTATGCCAAATTGAGGCTCTCTGCTTCCGCCAACTTAAGCTCCATCCCGCCTAGCTTCACATCCAGTTCTGCCAACCTTTGCTCCGCTAGTGCCCGAGTTTTCTCAAACTCCCAAGCCTTTTTCTCAGCAGCTTTGGTAGCCTTTTTTTGATCTTTTGCAGTGGCCACGATGATATCCTTCAGAGCCTTCTCCTAGTCAACATCTTCAGCAACATCCTTCAGCCGTTCATCTATAACGTGAGCCAATTACGAGGCTTAATAAGACAAAAACAATAAATATGAAGAGAAAAAGTTTAAATAGATCGGTGTAGGGAAGACAAATTAAAGAATATTACCGCTATAGTATGCCACTAAAGCCGGTAGCTAAGGACCCATCAATACCACCCGAGAAGAAGTGTACATCCTCAAGCAGTAAAAGACCCTTGCACCAAACTTTGAGCGACCCCACCCCTTTCACCTTAGGCCCAGGTCCTAACACTGGCCGCCACGGGAAAAGGCTTGTTCCCATGCCTAAAAACGGTCTGCCAACCTACTTCTGGCCAGGAGGAGGATGCCACGTTAGACCTCATTTGTGCGGCAGGTCGAGCAGCATCGACAGGCTCCCAGATAACTATTCCCCCAGATGTTCGGGTAGGTGGAGTTTTCGGAGGAGCGTCCCCTGAGCCCTTGGACGGCTGGTCAGTTGTGCACTACCTTTTTTGAGAACGAGCAGGAGGAGGAGGAGGGGGAGTCTGACTCCTGCCTTGAGGTGCTTGCTGCTGCGCCGCTGGACAAGCACTAGGCATAAAACTTTCCAGGGTCATTGTTCATTTGACCACCATTTCGCCTTCACCTTGGCCAGCTTCTGCTTCTGAAGAATTTACCGACTCGGCTACTGCTTGCTCGACTGTTTGAACTGGGGCTTGGGGCTCCTCAATAGGTCTGTGGACTTTACGGCTTTGAGAGACAAGATCGGCCGAAGCGTCCCTTATGGGTATTAATGACTCCGCACAAGATATCTAGGGGCAGAAGTCCCGAGCTTCACTGGCAGTTAACTTGAAGGGAAGAAGATTAGGATGCCACACGTCAATGTACAACAACAAAGGACTATCCACCAGTAAGGCTTGTCCGAAGGGCTGCCAGGTGGAGTAAACTGGATTGCAACCGAGTAGGAGATGGGATGCTCGAAGCTACCCATCAGAATTTACAAATATCTCTGACTGGAGCACGAAATTTAAATCTCTTATGTGCACTACTCTAATGTCCAGCTTAAACCTTTTGCTATCTGGCGAAAATAATATGAAAAATTGTTTAGTGCCTTGTGAACAAAATAAGCGCAGGTAAAACACAATTGAAAACAATAAAAAGTCTTGGTATCGACCAATGTCCCATGGCGAAAGTGGGCAGGTGAGCTCGTCGACAAGCCAATTGCCGCTCACCCGAACATATTCTCCCGCTGAATTTCTGTTAGAGTTGGAAAGGCATGATATAAGCCATACCCATACATCCCTAATCTTTAAGTAATAGTCAGATCTAATATTGCCACATAAACTACACATAAAGTTTATGTCATGGTGGTTTAGTTGTAGCTCGTATATCCGGTTTAAGCTACTGACACAATTTACGACTCGAAAAAAATTGGGGGGAAGTTGGGTAGGGCACAAACCATAAAACCTAAGGGTACTAAGTATGATAGGGTCCCCGGGAAATCTAACCCCTCCCTCTAAAATGGCCATCAAAGGAAAGAACACTGTGTTAGAACCAGAGCGTCGCTGGAGAGCGATGTCACCCTCGTGACAATAAGCCACATCCACATCTCCAAGAATATCATAGAATGCTCTAAAATTAGCCAAGGACGCTTCAATAGAAAGAAGAAGTGAATAGCCCATTCTTAACTCTAGAGTGAGGGAAAAATAGAAAAGAGAAGGAAAGAGTAAAGAAACTTATTGTGGGCTCTAGGAATTGGTGATCTTGGTTGGAGAATCTATGCATGGAAGGAGTATGCTCGGCAGAGAGAAATTTGAAGGAGTGGAAGTAAAAATGGTATGGAAAGTCAGAAAGAACTATTTATAGGGCTAAAACACTTAATGGAAAAAAAAACCAGGAAAACCTTTTTAAATTCCTTTTTGTAACTCCCACATGCATGGCCTCGGTCCACAAACCGTCAGGTCATGATTATGGTTAGATTTGACAGCCTAGCAGAACACTCCTTTTGAAACGGCATTAATAACCGTCCTGTTCATTTAATGGTTGAGGATTGAGCTTCCCGAGGAATCTTTAGCACCTACAGGATTGACCTTAATTCGTTCTCGACAGTTGGACCCGAATCAAGGGGGGGCTATTGTACGGGAAATGATTCTAGGCTCATTGGACCTTGGGCCTTAGCCCGAACATTACCTAGGGCCATAACCGGGCCCACATCACAATTCATTCCATTTCAGATATCTAGTAGACAAGCCTATATCGGTCCATTGTCACCTGATTGAGAATGTGCTTGTCCGAAGTGGCCCCTGCCCTCCGCAGCTTGGTATTGCCTTGGAGAGTATCGCTGCCGAAGAGCCTTCTAAAGACAGGACTCAATTCCAATGTCAATATCACTGTTTCCAACGAAGCATATTCCTTATCAGGAAAAATCAAATTGGATCCTACTCACACAAGTGAGACCAGAAGATAATCATGAGCATTCCACCAACCTCAAGCTATAAATAGGGAGGTCGAGTGAGAGAGAGGGAATTGGCAATTGAGAGTAACAGGAGAGAGTGATAAAAGGGAGAACTAAGAGGGAGGTAACAAGGAAGTTAGGGAAAGCTGAAAGGCATAATTAAGCTAGTTGGTCAAGAACTACCCTTAGTAGGAAACACTAAGCCCACCATACAAATAAGTTGTGAGACAAATTCTGAGCCCGGTCCATTAGGTACTATTTTGGGTACTCACATAATCTATTCTCATATGATGGCAATGATGCTTTGTATCATAAGTTAATCTATAAACACAACTTTTTTATCAAGCTAAAACAAGTCTCTTCTCATATGTGTTAATGTACTTGCTCAACTAAATAACAAAAGATTGTATATATTGCATGGACTAGACATATTGTAGCTCTAAAAATTTCAATTTCCTTTTTGGTCATTTTATCTTGTACTTTGTGAGGCCAATGTTCCAGCATGCTCGCTTGTCAGTTCAGTTGGGTCTCTTATAAAAGTTTAGGAACCACTTTTTCTCCCTTATATGTGTGAGTTCGTGTGAAGTAAATTGATTCGGTTCTCCACTCATTTTGCCTCTCATAAATAATTTAATATACGTATTTTTTAGTTTTTTCACAGCCAAACCAAAAAAACAACAACAACAAAAAACCAAAAACGAAAAAGAAAAAGAAAACTCTAAAAGATTTTAATTACATTGAAACGACACGTCTCTCTAGAGATGATCATAGAGGTATGGTAAATTTTTGACAGGCCTACTTGTAACTTAGTAAGTAAAACCTCTGCTTGCTAGAGAATCAATGTAGTGTTTGGTGCAAAACAGTGTGATTTTAGTTATCTATCAAAATTTTAAAGTTGACTATGTTAATCCACAGTTTAAGACCACAAAGAAATCACACACTTCCCATAAAATTTTTTATCGCTTAAAATACATTTTATTTCCTCTTGAGCTCAGTTTAAAATCAGTAAGATGCTGAGTTTTAAACAATCAGTTTTTATATCACTTTTATGAAAAATGAAAAAACTGTAAAACTTTTATTTCAATACAAATGGATTGTTAAAATTTTTATTCGTTAACATTTTTCAATTTTTATATCATCCACTTTTTGACTTTTACAAATTAAATCCTCGTCAATTGCAAAGATCAATTTCCTAGACAAAGATTATTACTTTTTTTCATGCGCGTTTTCGACAATTCTGACTGATTAAAGTGATTAGGATCCTTCTTATGAGTTTCATGGCAATTGGTGGGTTGGTAGAGCTACATAGTGTCGACTTAATTGCTGAGTCATTTCACTCCTCTCAATTGGCCAATGAGGACAGAGTATAGTTTTACAAATTGAATTCTCCGTCAACTCCGAGAGAACAATGATATTGTGGCTTAAATTTTATTTTAATTTATTTATCAGAGATGGCTTGACCTAAAATTGGTTATTGGTGGGTTTGTGTCGCTGTTATTATTCATAGTTTTTTTTTTTTTGAGTGGTATTTTTCATAGTTTTGACTTCAGCAAAGTCTGCTGAAATGAGGGCTTTCTTTTCCATTACTTTTTTCTTCTCGTTTCTTTGTTGGCAAGGGTGACAATACTACCAAGTAAATCATTCTTACACTTATATTTCAAATCCTGTTAATTTGTGATTATGAGTAATTGACAAAAAATTATGGGTCTCACAAGTTTGTAGCGGACGAAAAATATCTACCACTCATAATTGCACAATCAACAAGTTAAGTGTGTCTTTAAAATTATTCATATCTCACTTTTATTTTTTTTGAAGTGTATAGTTTTTAGCTGTTAGAAAAGGAAAATATTATTTTCGCATGTGGATCTCAAATAACTAAATGCAATGCAACCTCTTCTTTGGGGAGGCTTCCTTGGAGGAAACTTGAATCTGATTTGTGTGTCAGATATTGTTCAATTTTATATCTTGAATATTAAGTGATGCTTTAGTTCAATCCCTGTATGAGGTTAGGTATATGCTTTGCAATGCCAATGAATTGCCACACTGGGTAGGAGTCTCAGCCCGAACCGCCAGAAGTTTTTCAAATTTCATTGGCCTCTCCTCTCATGCCGACTTTTAAACATTAACTTTTACGCTATCCCCCTTTTTGAGGGTATGTGTCTCTCTTTTGTTTTGTGGTGATGTCCCAGCCTCCCCAGGTCCATAAAAAGTCTATATCTTTTAGTTTTATATATCAATATTATCGTATTTACAAGAGTGCATGCCTCTCATGAAAATAAAAATCTTATACAACTAATTACCACATCCATATAGTATAAAAAGAAGGAATTTTCGGTTGTTTCTAAGCTTTCTTTTGAGTGTGATTTACAATTTTCCAAAACATAAAAATGTGTAAAATTCACCTACAAGTATGAGGTAAAAAAAAAAAAAAAGGTTCATGTGTGCAAAAACAATAATAAAAATACCATTGTCAAGGAAATTGTCCAACTAGAGAATGTTCTCTCTAGGCCAATGGGTGCTTGATTAGAAGAATTTTCAGACTCTAACAAAGAGCTAAACTTGAAATTTGGGTTTGACCCGTATAGAGCTTGTACTCCCTCCACGTCGTCTATCTTGAGGTCCACCTTCTTTGTCCTAGGACTCAAACTTGGATACATAATAGCTTCCTTGACCGAAGTGTGAGCCAGCCCAAGTACATGCCCTATCTCATGGGTAGCCACTGATTCCAAATCAACGGCCACTTTTGACTTGACCGTGTCGAAATCAACGGCCCACGTCTCCGCTTCATCAAGGTGAAGCCGCCCATTTTCTGGCGAGAAAGCATGAGCCAAAACTCCCAACACCCCATCAAACGGCTCTCCGTCCCCGTGATCACCCCGATAGAACCCGATTCGGATATCGGCCGATAAGTAGTTCCCGGTCTCTGTAAAATTCACCGGAATAACCGACGCCCACCGCGAAAAAGCTCGCTCGAAAACCATCCGAATTTCCGATGAGCTGAGGTAATCAATCATGTCAGACGGCGAGAAAGCGTATGTTAGAGTCATCGGCGTCGAGTTGACCCACCGGGGCTCGCCGGAAAAGTAAGCGTAACGACGAGTGGTGTGGAAGCCATGGGAGGTGTTGTTGACACTGTCGCTCATGCCACACCTCGGTGACATGATAGCGGATATGGTATCGGTGTCGAGCTTTCCTGTGAGGGGCAGACCGAGATTCTTCTGGTAAAGAATAACGGCCGATTCGAATTGGGTGTCGAAGATATCGGTGAAGTTCGTGTGGTTGGAGGATATCGGGAGATACCCGAAACGGTTGAAGTAAGTCTTGAGTTCGGACATGCCGCTGACGTGGCTTCCCTTCCCGGCGTCTAGGAATTTCATGAACTCGTGCCACGTGGCGTTGTGGGAGGCGACGGTTATGACAGTTGATTTGTCTGGTAGGATTCTGGCGGGAAAGCAAGGGCGGGAAAGAAAGAGGAGGAAGAAGAAGAAGAAGATGAAGATAAAGTGACTGAGAAACGGAAACATGGTTTTTTTGGGATTTTGAGCTTTGGATTTGCGGGAAAGAAAGAAAAAGATCTTATAATTGAATTTTTTTTTTTTTATTCTATAAATAAATAAATATTTTTTTAAAAATTAAATAAAAATGATTGAAACTTGGCTTAGACTATATATGGGAATGGGAAGGAAACAAGAAACACAAGAAAATGATGGGAAAGTTAAGAAGATTCTGCCGTGCGACCCTTTTCAAAGGCCATTCTGACTTTGTTGGTGTCATGGTGGGTTAACCACTGAATCTGTCTTTATTAATCCTAATTTTCTTTCTTTACTTATTTATATTTTTGGTTAGTAAACGAATTATGAATGAATATTGGCATCAGTGTTGTATCAATATGTCTCTCTTATTTTTAAAGTGGAAAAATAAGGGATATGTTTAAAAATTAGTAATAAGCTAGGTTTGATTTGTTCAAGTTTAGTTGAAGCTGCTATCTCTGTTGGTTGACCAAGTTTGTTGATTTAATGATTTTAGTATCATCTTCTTAAATCGTTTTCTAGGGAGGGTTTATTGCTTTTATAATTTTATTCATTAGTTATTGAAGAAGACATTTGTTCATGTTAGGCACACATTCACGCAATGTTTGAACCAATCTTAGATGGCTAAAAGCCATTCTTTTCTTTTTTGGGGGTTTACAATAAATGGATTATAGGAAACCTAAAGTGTTTCTAGAGAGAAAATTGAATAACACCATTTACTTATCATTGGAGAGGATGTTGTTCCTGTGATACAACCTCATAATTACGAATGGCTACTTTTCATCTATAAGGGCAGGGAGAGAAGATGCGGAAATTTTTGGAGGTTTGGTCAGCCAATTTTTTCATTTTA
The DNA here is from genome assembly GCA_032878915.1 of Castanopsis chinensis. NCBI lineage: Eukaryota > Viridiplantae > Streptophyta > Magnoliopsida > Fagales > Fagaceae > Castanopsis > Castanopsis chinensis. The sequence continues at coordinate 3,105,807 of JAVQMG010000115.1, read as the reverse complement.
TTTTATTATTACTACTAGTACTTACGTATGGGATAGTTTATGAATATCCCCTATAAGAAAGAACATCCGGGTTTCGATTTCAACGACCAATTTCCAATGTCAGATGTAAAATTGGAATAAAAAAGTTACCTGGATATTCTTGTGTTCAATTATTAGTATATGTAAGATTATTTTGGGTTAAATTATTAATTTAATCATTTAAATATTGAGAAAGTGTTTATTTTATAGAAATTATTTTTATTGGTGTGTTAGAATTAAAAAATAAATTGGATAAAAATAAAGTTATATTTAAAAAAAAGTAAAATTTTAAAAAATTATATGTAAACCAAATAAGTTAAATAAGTGGAAAATAAACTTTCCCCAACGTATATATCCTAATTTAGTCCCATAACTATCAACGGCGCAAATGTATTATAACTTAAGATAATAATAATAGTAGATTTTTTAGCAAGTGGCTTTCAAGTTTCAACACAATAATTAAAAGATAAAGTCTCTAAACAAAATTTTGGATACAAACTTGATTGTAAAATTAATAACTACTACTTCACTCAATAACTTTGTATTGAATATGAATTTTAACAAATCTACCATTAGATAATATTTTCAGTAAGAATGACAGGTCCAAAAGAATATGTTAGGCCGTGGGCCTTGTCCTACGACACTTAGTGGTCCGAGGACATATAGACAATAAGGAAGACGTAAGAATTAGAGCGCCATGAGCAAATTATGGCCGCGAAAGTTATGGAAGATAGTCCGAGGAGGAATGCCTCCTTAACTAAGCAAAGCAAAAGTAAGAAGGATTAGCCTACCCTTAGGGGCAACACTTCGAAGGGTTCTCCTAATAAAGATAAACATAATGGAAACATAGGACACCGGGAAGCTAAGAAATATCTAAGGGAAAGCTGCTACCACCGCATTGAATGCTCTGCAACTAACCCTCTAGTCGCATTAATGTGGAGGTGATGTCTGAACAGTGGTAAGCAGCCTTATAGCTACTACCAAAGACTTCAGGAAGGTGCTGATGAGACAAGTATCAAAGTCAGCAATCTAATCTATACGTGGAGGGCTGAGATGAAGTGAGGAAAGGGAATATAAAAAAAGAAATCCCCACTACAAAGGAGGGGGGAGAAAGAATCTTTGAGAAAACAACTATACACTCAAGAACTATAACGGTGTTTAAGTCTAAGAGAAATATATAAAAACTACCATCTTTGGACCTTGCCAATGAAGATTTTCTTTGCATAAACATGTTTATTCATGCTTTCAAGTATCATAGAACCTACTATGATTACGGTTTAACTCATTGGAGTTCAGTTTCTAGCTCATCCTTTACAAATTCATTGTTTTGGGCTTTTTGGGCCTTAGTCCTTTTTCACTTTTGGGCTATGAATTCAAACCTTGCCCTTACATTTTCTATTTATCTTTAATGCTTGCAAAATTTTCAAAAATCAATAGCTATATCATTAATCAAATACTTAAATTTTAAGTTTTAGTAATATATAAAATTTACAATAAAAATAAGCTTATGGATCAAATAATAAATAACCTCTAATTGACTTGAAATTGATATGCGTATTAATAACATAAAGATCATGCAACCCAATGAATAGATTTTCAAAATATATAACCAAATAAAGTTTTAGTAGAAGTTATAGTCACTTACTACAATCAGGTTTGTAGCCAACTATATCCATAATAAAATTATATCCTTAGTGTTGTTATACTTTTTTTAATAATAAAAAAAAATGTTGTTATGTATTGATTTGTATGGCTTGTGTGTATCTGTATCTTCTTCTCCATAACCATCCTAAAAGATTTGCATTAAGTTCAGGGATGAAAGTAGGATATTTTATCTTTAATTTGGGAGTCAAAGCACGAACAACAATTTTTTTGGGTATATCATTTTTATTAAAAGTTTTTTTTTTTTTTTTTGGGGTAAATGACGCCAACTTCTCTTGAAATTTATCAAAATAAAATTTCCTCTCAAATGTTTCTACAAATGACACTCCCTTTGAGGTTTCTATAACTATAATATATAAGTCAATGCCTAATTATGGATGAAATTTTAGTCTCTTCCCTTGAGATTTTTACAAATGAATTGCTATTTTTAAAATAAAAATACTTCATTGTTTCGTCATTAATGAAGTAACACCATAAGAGGATGTGGACGTATATGTTGCATTTATAGCATTTATAGAAAACTTAAGATAGATGTGGACGTTTGAGGTGAATGTCATTTTGATAAACTCAAAAGAAATGGTGTATAATTTATCTAATAAAGAAAATTACAATTCAAGAGTAAGAAATATACTAAATTCCATACTAAGTGTATGCTAAATTTAAATTTATGTAAAGTGCTGTTTAATTATGAGGTTTATAACGTGATTTATCTGTTTTTTTTTTAAATAATTATTATAATTTGTAGTTAATAATATGCATTTGTAGTTAAGGTGTACGTCCTGTCTAGGGAAGAAAAAACTCGCATCAGGGCGGTTTGGAGGAAGGCACTGATAATCAAAGCCTTTGGGAGGAGAGTGGGGTACAATGGTCCAAGTTTCTCTCATATTTTTTATGCTGATGATCTGATGTTCTTTGCAAAGTCAAATTCAAAGAACTGTGAAGCAATTGTGGAGGTGTTGGATAAATTTTGTAACATGGCTAGGCTGAAAATTAACCTCAATAAATCATGGATTTTTTTCTCTCTAATGTAACTGGTAGGAAGAAAAATGTTATCTGCAGAAAGCTTAGAATGATGGCAACCCAAAATTTGGGGAGGTATTTAGGATTTCCTCTCCTGCACCAAGGAAGGAATGGTGATGCCTTCAATTTTGTGATTGAAAAAATCCAGAATAGGCTGGCTGGATGGCAATCCAAGCTATTGTCCAAGGCAGAGAAACTAGTGCTAGTTAAGTCAACTGCTTCTTCCATAGCTGATTATTATATGCAGTGTCATGCCTTGCCTATTAAAGTGTGCAATGTCGTGGATAAGCTAATTAGGAACTTTCTATGGGGGTCAACAGAGGAAAAAAGGAAACTTCACTTGGTTAATTGGCACACTGTCACCATGCCTAAGGACTGGGGAGGATTGGGTTTATTCCAAATGAGGTATAGGAACCAAGCTCTTCTTGCAAAGTTATGTTGGAGGGTTGCAAATGAAACTGAATTCCAATAGGCACAAATGTTATCAAAGAAATACTTAACCCCCAATAGGCTGACTAAGGCGGGTAGAAATAGGCCTTGCTCAAAAATCTTGGCAGCTTGCAAAGTTGGTGGCCCTGTGTATGTGAGAGGCCTTAAATGGATCATTAGTAATGGAGAGGATGTGAACCTGTGGCAAGACTTCTGGCTCCCTACGGGTCCCCTTAAAAGCTTCATCCAAGGACCTCTTGCAAGAGATGAAGAAGTACAGACAGTCCAACAATGCCATAGCAACTCTCTTGGTTGGAATTTGCCTAATCTATCCTTTGAGCTCCCTAGTGACCTCATTGAAACTATTAAAGCTACACCATTCTCGAATGATCCAAACACTAAGGATTCCCTTGCTTGGGCTTTCTTTAAAAATGGTTGGTTCTCTGTTAAGTCTGCCTACCTCCTAGCTAGAGATTCAAATCCTTTGAACCCGAGGACTGACAATGTGTCGTGGGTGTGGAAGCAGGGCCGGCCCTTCCCTTAGGCAAGTTAGGCGACTGCCTAAGGCCCCCAAGGGAAGGGGAGGCCCCCAAATTTCAAAAAATTAGGGGTATTAGGAAAAAAAAAAAATTAGTATCAGATTAAAAAAAAAAAATTTTAGTATCAGATTAAAATAAAAAAAAAATTCAGTATCAGATTTAAACAAAATAAAAACTAGTATCAGATTTAAACCCAAAAAAAAAAAAAAAAAAAAAAAAACACATATCAGACCATCCAAAAATCCAGTTACACAATGTTATCCTCTGGATTTTACACAATGTTACACAAAAATCCAGTCTATGAGATTAACCAAAAAACATTTACAAATTAAAACAAATAAAACAATTCAAACCCTAAAAATTTTATTACCTCTCTCTGCTCTCCGCCTCTTTTGTCTCTCATACTCTCCGCCTCTCTCTGTCTCTGAACTCTCATTCTCTATTTCTTTGCAAATCCAATTCAAGCAAGTGAGCATCTGAACAGAAGGCAGTAGCTCATCCGTGAACAGTGAACTTCATGTCTTCATCTTCAGGTATAATTTATAAAACTTTGGGGTTCGGTTTTGAGTGTTTGATTGAGATTTTTGGGGTCCGGTACTGTGAAGTGAGAAATGAGAATGGAATCTAACAAATTTATAACTGGATGACTGGATGAGATAATGAGATTGGGGCCGGCCATTGATTGGGCTTGGTTTTATTTCAATGTTTATTATGTTTTCCTTAGTTTTAACAGTTTGGGCCTTCCTTTCCTTAGTTTTTTTTTTTTTTTTTAATGGTTCAGTTCAGCCCCTTGATCTTGTTAATGTCTTAATGATCCAGGCTATCCATTCCAGCCCTGTCCTGTGAACTACTTATTTGCTTTTTTTTTTTTTTAATGATTCAGCTCCTTGATATTTTTTTTAATATATATTTTAGTCAGTGATAATATATTAAATAAGTATTTATTTATGCAGATTGAGATTGCTCAAAGCTTGTTATTGTTCGGTGAAATTACAACAATAATTTCTATATAAATCAGGTTCTATTTTTCCTTTGCTCTATACTTGAAAGTTATTTTTTATTTTAGTCTTTATAAATATATTGTTTAATTAGAAATGTCAACTAGAAAATATGCATCTGGATATAAAAAACTTAAAAAAAGAAAAAAAGAAGAAAAATTAATTGAGTCTCCATTTTTAATTTAATATATAGGTATAAAAAAAGTCTCATTTTTTAGTTCTCGCCTAAGGTCCCTAAATGTCTAGGGCCGGCCCTGTGTGGAAGTTGGATGGCCCTCCAGAAATCCAATTCTTTCTTTGGCTGTCTTCACAGCAACATCCCCACCTGCGAAGTCCTGGGTTCAAGGGGTTTAAACCTCAGTCCTACATGCCCCATCTTCAATGTAGGCAATGAATCCATAAAACATATGCTCTAGGGTTGCATATCAGCAGTTGAGCTTTGGCAGAAGTTGGAGTTTGCCCTCTGCTTTATGGACTCCTTTAATAAACCAGTAGCGGAGTGGCTGCAAGTGAACCGCAAATCTGAAGTTTGTTCAAAATTTTTGGGTATTCCTTGAAGGAGAATCTTCATCATGAGCATTTAGCAAATATGGATCCACAGAAATGATTTTGTGTTTAGAACGGGGAGGTCTAATCAGAATCTTAAAAGGAAATGCTTCCAAAGCAGTGCTAAATACTTCTCCATCGGAATGAAGACCAAGGTCCCCCTTTCCAAGACTTGTATTCCTGTTTCTTAGCAGAAACCTCCTGTTGGTTGGGCTAAATTAAACTTAGATGGGTCTGCCTTAGGCAATCCGGGCAGAGCAAGTGGGGGAGGTGTGATTCGAGACCACTCAGGCCACTGGATTAAAGGCTACAGCTGTGCTTTGGGAACTACTAACAGCTTTATTGCAGAGTTATGGGCGCTTAGAGATGGTTTAATCATTGCTAAGGAACTAGGACTAAATAACCTGATTGTTGAACTGGATGCATTAAGTGTAGTTCATATGATAAATAGTGATACTTCAAATCTGTTAATGGAACCTTTACTGTCTAATTGCTGGAGCCTTTACAGAGAAATTCCTAACAAACGGATACAGCATGTATTCCGGGAAGCTAATCAATGTGCTGACACCTAGCTAGATTGGGATCAAGTGTAGTTTCTTCTTTTGCTGTTTTTGTTGTACCACCACCTGTGGTGGTCAGTTTGCTAGCCTTTGATGAGGCTAGCAATTTTTGTAACAGACTAATTAACAGCTAATCTAAGTATCCATCCTTTTTCACCACCACCAAAAAAAAAAAAAAAGTTAAGGTGTACGTCTTTCAAGGTCTCGCTTTCAAGGCACAATGAAATTATCTGGGTGACGCAATTCCACTATCTTATTATGAATGATTTCTTTCATTGTCATTGCTCAAGGATAAGAGTCCTGGTTTGCTCTTCGTCTCTTTCATTTGTTGCTTTGTTGTGACAAAGTGCAATGAAATTGTGATCTCAATCACTTGTGTATATCCAGCTACCTTTCTCAAGAAAGCTCCTTTTCAATACCTCTTCGCCTTGCCTCTCTAACTAGCTAGGCTATAGGATGCCATAACTGACTTTCTTATATAAACACTATCAGTTTAGGGAAATCTTTGGCATCTCTGTGGTGTGTGTTTATTAACTCTAGGCATAGATAGTTTCATGGAAGAGGACTACCCTGTCTTTTCCCATCAATCTAAATAATTAGTCAAATGATATAAATTAAAAAAAAAAATTTAAAGGACCCAATTTTAAATACAACCTATTAAGCAAGTATATGGATAAAGATGTGAAAAAAAAAAAATCAGACACGCTTCAGCATATGTCATATGGTTTTAAAATTCCAACTAATATGTATAGTTTATGCTTTATATTCATGGTTGTCAAAATTCCAATTTGGATCTTACGATCCTACGATTTTACGATCTCACCTGTCCAAAACGATCTAAATCTTTCAAGGATCTTAGTAATCGTTCAAGATCGTACGATTCTGACGATTCCAAACGATCTTGGTTTTTTGTAATCTTCTTTAACTTGATAGAAGACTCAGTTGGACCCAAATAAAAAATAACATCCTAATAGACCAAGTTTTGCTATTCTAATGTAGAGGGATAAAATTTTAGTTGAACCAAACGAAAAATAACATCGTAATAGAGTGTCATGTTTTGAGATTTTTGGTCTCTTTAAATGATACTTACAAATGGATGTAATGATGTATGGTAATTACATCAAATGGATGCAAATGTTTGGTTTTTTATGAATGTATAATTTATGTGATTATTTAACATACCAATTTTTTTTTCTTAAATAATGTAGAATCTTACGATTCACGATTCGATCCTACGATCCACGATTCCACCTACCTTCCACGATCTTACGTAAGATCCCGATTTTGACAACCTTGTTTATATTTATAGATATGGTTGAATCTATTACAATGATAAAAATTACATTACTAATAAAACATGTGAATCTTGAATTTTATATGGTTTAATGGTGTTAAGGGTACGCAGTTGGTTTAAGTTAATTCAATTGGTAAAATTTATTGTTATCGAAAAAGAGATTTGGTTTGAACCCCTTCCTATATCAAAGACCAATGGGTGTTTTAGCCTTATAAACAAGAGTAATTATCATAAGTCATAGGTTAAAAAATTAAGCATGAATAAAAAAATGGTGTTAAAGGGTGTAAGGTTGCAATTTGTACCTAAGCCCAATAATAGGAAAGGTATAGGCTCAAAGAACCCAATACAATAAATTTGTAGAGAGTTAGTTAGAAATCTTGTTTCTAATAAGCTTAGATAATAACAAAAGTGGCCCAAAATCACAGAATGATAAGGATGGATTAGTTTGTATGATGAAAATTGTCCTCGGACTCAAGCCGAGGATCTGATTCTTATATTTCTTATTTCTTAAAGATTGATTACAGATATTCAATTTACAGTGTTTTATCTCCCTCTTTCTCGATCCCTTTTCTCAATGACCTCTCTCTATTTTATACCTCTTTCTTGTTCTTATTCCCTTCCTCCACGTGTAGGTCTAAATTGCTAGTGTTGATATTTGACCCATCAACGCCTTTCGAAAGTCTTTGGGTAATAGTTATAAGGCTGAAAATCAATGTTCAAACATCACTTCCTCATTAATGCGGCTAGAATTTTGGATGCAAAGCATTCAATGCGGTGGCAACAGCTTTCCCTTAGATATTTTATAACTATTCATTTACTTTGTGCTTCCATGAAACGCATCTTCATCAATGGGACCTTCTGGACAATTGTTTTGGACAAAAGGTAGTAACATCTGGCCGTTGTTTCGTTTAGCCGAGGAGACACCCCTCCTCGTTTGTCTTCGGACAAAAGAACACCTTCGGACAAAGCTCATGACCCAATATGCGCTTTTAGGCCTTTTATCCCTACAAAGGGTATATTTTTGAAGCAAAAAGAAAAGGCCCAAGGCCTGCAGCCCATGAGAAATACAAATCAGTTTATGAATGTAGTCTAGATTGGACCCACGAAGTTAAGCCCAAAAAACCGTTCACTTAGCCCATGGAATCCGCGTGGCTAAACTTGGACCCACAAGATCCACAATAAATGAGCAAGTAATTTCGGCCAGGCCGAAGTTACTAATTCCTTCCTTCTAACTGTATGGACTAGCTATAATAAACAGTTTCTCAAAATTCTGGGAACAAGGTAGGTAGTCCAACAAAATGAGAAAGGAAGATGAACAACTTCAACACGAAAAGAAATAGGTATGAATGGGAAAGTGTGTTGAGTAGTGTAGTAGGTTGGAGGTTCAATAACTCTTAACAAAGGACTGGACAAATTATTACACTTATTGTCGTGGCAAATCTTTTTTTTTTTTTTTTTAGTTTCAATCAATGACATCCGCTCTTGATGATATCTCTTTATCATCAAACCAAGACATCAATCGGTTTTTAATATAGGCAATGATTGAATCACAAATCTCTTATTTAACCATTAAAGATTTTATTAGTTGAACTGACTGGAACTTACCAAATCTCATATTAATTTGAAAAGCAATAGGAAAATCTATTAAAGTATGATGATGCCATTATAAATTGCACATCTCTAATGATAATGATAATATGGTAGACTTTTCCTTGCCTAGCTCAATCACTCGAGCTTCTGGCTCAAGTGGGAGTGATGGGGCCAATGATAAATTGCAAGGAAGTGATGGTGCACTTCTGCTTAGTGCATTTAGTCTAAAATTATTGACCTTCCCATGAATTCCACAACATAATGAACTTTTCTATGCCAATCCTAGTCCATAAACTATGCCTTATTCAAGATTATAAGTGGAAGTGGAAGTCTCACATAAAAGAAAAACGTTTAATTTAAACGTTTGGTACTTATTAATATCTATCCTATATTTTACAGTGGTCCTTAATTTTTCTTTAATTTCAGTTTTGTTCTCAATCTTTTAAATACGTGTAAAAAAAAAAAGTCTTTCACATGTTCTTTTTACAATAGTTGAAATATTTTAAAAACAAAAAATAAAAAATTTGTCACTTGAGCTTCACGTTAACATCAATACTTGATTTTAATATTTCTGCTTGTCATTTTAATATTTTTGCTTGTCAAATCATACTTAACTATCCACAAGATGACAATATGGACCTATTTGACATACATTTAAAATATTAAGGCTAAAATAAAATATTTGAAGTGTTAACAACCATTTTGAAATATGGGTAAATGTTTAAAACCAAATGTGTAATTGAACCAAAGAAAATCAAAAAAATTAACTTAACATAGTTTGACCAAAACCTATACGCTATGGGACTTAAGTTTTTGGAGTAAGTGTTGTATCAATGCTTTATATTAGAAGTCTTAATTGAAGTCTTTTGTGTTATCTCTCTCAATAAGTTGTATAAGAGTTGACGATGTTGTTTGGCAAAGCTCATAATATTTTCTTTTTTTTTAGAAATCGATAGGAGAGAGGCTTTATAAATGAACATAATAAACAAGACTCATTGCATGCACTTTGCGCGTGCAATGATGCTTTTTTTTTTTTGAGTTAAGTATCATAATATTTAAAAGTGAGATAAAGCTAGTGTCTTAATTCTTTTAATCTTTCTCTAAGTGTTTTTATTTTTCTAATTAGAGGGAGATAGAGTTGATAAAAGTTTGAAAATTTGAATTTAAAATAAAAAAGTGGTATTTTTATAGGAAACAATTTGTAATTTAGATTGGAGAAAATAAAAGAAAAAGCCTACAACTTAGGAACTTTTTGAAAAATAGTGAATTACTATTTTTACTAGTTTATGTTTTTAAATTTAAAATTATTTAACTAAAAGATATGGGTATTTTAAAGAGTTTAAGAATCTGTGTGAGGATACTTTAGTACGCAAAATGATGAAACCCAAATAGAGAATCTTGTTGTCTATCTATACTACAAAATCGAAATTTTTGACTTTTTGTTGACTTCATGATATGTTGCCACATCAGCTTTACTAGCTCCACAATTTTCCACATCATTAAGTGTTCTTTTTTTTTTAAGTTTAAAAAAAAAAAAAAAAAACTTGTACGTGCAAGTTATATTTGTAAGACTATGTGAGAGAATGAATAATGCATCTAACAATACATTTAAGTATAAAGCTTAAGAATAATAAAAATGAAAACTTTAATACTTTAACATTGAGAGAAATGGAAAGCATAACATGGAAAGTAAATAAGGCATGGGAAAATACGTGGAAAACTCTTTGAAAGGGATGAAAAACCACAGGTGAGCAAAGGAAGAATGCCCCTTACTCTTTAGAATTATCTATTATGTGAAAATGAAAGCCAACCTTTGTACAGAGGTGATATTCTTCCCAAAGAAAGTTTTTTCTCTACCTCACTTTCCTACACAAACTTTCTGCTCTTTCTCTTATTTTTCTCTACGTTTTTGCCCTAATTGTTCAACAACATGTTCTTCTTATAGTACAAGGGATGTTATAAGATACATCAAGACAGGTGTTAGACCCTTATTCACCCATTTCAAACCCTAATACAACTATGGTACTATATAAGGCTAGAGGAGAGAGAAAGCACTCAGGGTAGTGGAATGAAGGGTGGCCTTGCTACTACATGGGGAGCAAACCTTGAACAAAGAAAGGGACATCAAGGATACTGGGAGTGATACGTGTGTCTTCAACAGTGATCCAACACAAGCTCAGACAATAAGGGGTATCCTATAGCATCTGACCATAGGGGGTCACTATCTCCCTTTTGTGCAAGTGCTGGATGTCCATGTCAGGTGCAAATCTCACTTTTTTCCAAGATAATCACGTCGTTAGTACCGGCCAAAGATCCTCTCCTTCAGCCAACGTTTCCTTTCCTTTGCTCACAGCTATTCCACGTGTATGGCTCGGATCCAACTATGTCAACATTCTCACATGCTTTGGCTAGTGTAATGTACAAAACTCTATTAGAATCTAAAATTGTTTGTTCGAGCACAAAAGACTACTACTACTATTATTGCGAATTACAATCGAGGAAAAAAAAAAAAAAACAAACGATTCCTTTCCCTTATAAGAACATTTTCAGCCTCTCTTCTCTAGTGACTTATCCAGCCATAGAGCCAATTAGATTAAATAGTTCCCCTCTATCATTCTCTCTCCTGTTTGATTGATCTACTTCTCATGAAATTCTCTCTCTACGATATTCTTTAACTCTTATTTTAAAAGTTTGGGTTGCAGGGAATAATGATGATGCCAATTATTCAGTCCTACCGCCAACTGAATCCTAGCAGAGGGTGTGATTGTTGTCAATATAATCAATGAATTTATTGTTCTTGTGAGTTGTTGTTTTCTATTAAGCATGGTTTTGCTTCTTTGCTTCTACATCCATCTTTTCTTAGATCAAATTCAAAATTTTAAATAGTAAAACTTCTCCTAAATTTTGTGGTGGCTCCAGGAATTATTTTTAGAATGGTCACTAAGAAACTTAAATTATACACTAATTAATAAAAAAACAATTTGAATATATCAATATCACAAAAATAAAATGTCTAAAACACATGAAGTGTTACATTTTCCTTCTACTAACAAAGAGAAACAAAATGATTGATAAGAGATAAAGTAAGAATTGAGAATGCTGATACTAGAGTAATGAAGTAAGAGAATTGAAATGATAATAGAGAATAGAAAGAAAAATGTATGATGTTTACTACAACTATAAACTGAGTTGCTAAGGAAAGAAAAATTATTGCCATTGCAAAGACAAAAAGAACATAACTGTCGGCACTATTAAGGAAAACTCATGACTACAATATATTTCTTGTGGGGCCCGAATTATTTTTGGAGTAATGCTATATCTACAACATTTTAAAAAAAAATCCTATATAATAATTTGTTATTAGTAGTTTAAAAAGTAATGTTAATATTAGATCCAAATTAAAAATAGTAATCGATTTCTGCTTATCACATCAGATTTGTTATGAAATTATTGTAAAAATATTGTGAATATAGCATTTTTTTTTATTGAATAAAAATTATTGTACTACTCAAATTAGGGTGGTCAATATTGTTATTAGAGTGGTCAAAATATGTTCGTTTAGTATATACATTTTTTGGCAAGTTTGGGTGGTCTTGTGACCACCCTGAGATACATGAAGAGCCTCACGTGTCTAAATTATAACCCCACACACAGTAAACAACTTTGGCATTCCTTTATTGTTTTTCATAAATGAGTCTTTGGACTATTGTAGGTGAGTCTTACGGTAAGTTTTTTTTCCCCATTTTTGGTTTATTTAGGGGAGTCTCCTTCTCGGTGAAAGTTTGCTTTAAGTAATTTTGGTATCTCTAATTCTTTCTCTTCCCCCCTAAGTGCATGCAACTATATAATTGTATTGCATATTTCCATATTTAAAAGAAAAAAAAAATATTGCAACTTTTGCATTGTTTACATTTCTACCTTTGATTTCATAATTAAGGTTTGTATCTTGAAAAATAAATAACAAAATTTTTGAGAATAAAAAATAAATAAGGGAAAGGTTTTGCTACATATTTGTATGCAGCAATTGCCATATAATGGGTTATGTGATAGCAAAAGAAAATGACAAGTATCTAAGGGTCCACCTAATCATGTGCATTGCACATGACCCTTGAACGCGTGTTGCTTTCTTTTTGTTGACACATAACCCATTATGCACATATTGCTTAATGGTACCCTAATTTTAGGGTACCCTAATTAATTAACATAAAATTAGGGTACCATTAAATAACATCAAAAACATGGTCCCAATAAATAATTATTGATGTTATTTAACGGTACCCTAATTTTAGGTTAATTAATATAAGTCTTGATTTCTTTTGAATTGTATGCATTTAGCGGATATTTGGACCAAGTTTTGCCCTTGAAATTGGGTTGTTTATGTGATTCATATTTGACAACATTTTTAGTTGAAATTTAAGTCACAATAGGCTTGGAATAGATTAGAGCCAGTTGATCATGTGCATTGCACATGACTTTTGGACACATGTTACTTTTTTTTTGTTGACACATAACCCATTATGCATCAATTGCTTCATTCCCAATAAATAATTATTAACGTTATTTAATGGTACCCTAATTTTAGGTTAATTAATATAAGTATTTTTTTTTTTAGGAATAAATGGGCGGTTTCTATGGTGGGTTTGCAAGAAAGCTTGCATATTTCCCATAGATATCCAATTTCGTTTAACAAGTCCTCTCCCTTTTGTCCAATTGGTTTTTGTATTATTTTGGTTCTTTCATTTTGATTGTATTTCTTTTTGCTATTATTTTGATTGTATCATTTTGAATAACCAACTTTGTATTTATTTCTAATTATCTCTTTACCTCCTTTTATCAAGTATTGATTTTATTATCATTTGTTTTAACTAATTTTAGTATTGAAAAAAAGTGACTATTTATTTATTTATTTATTTAACATTTGCCAACTATTTTGACAATTTTGTGCATTGCACGAGGTAGTAGCTAGTTAAGAGCATAAATATGCACGTGAGACATGCCTTATTTTCGTAAATAGAATACAAGATCATGTATGACAGGTCACAGGTATATGGATTTTTTCAGGGCGCACAAAAAAATAATTAATAAAGATTTTCAAATCCCACAAAAGGTCAATAGCTCTACTACTAACGGGTATTACATCTAAACAACAGGCCTACCCTTGGGGTCTGTTCGGTTGGAGGAGTGAAAAAGTAGGATGATGGAAAATATTTAGTTTTCCCTCTTGTGTGCCTGGTTGGAAGGGTAAAAAAGTGGGAGGGTGGAAAAGTGGGAGGATATAAATTGACTATTATACCCTTGTTAATAGTAATGTTGAAAAAAAAAAAAAAAAAAAAAAAGAAGAAGAAGTTCAACGTTGAAATTGAAATGAAAAAAAAAAAAGCTCAACGTTAACGTTGAAATAAAACACACACAAAAAAAAAAAAAACTAAACCTTCAGGTGGGATGGGGGCATTTTAGTAAATGCCTCCATTCCATTGTTTTCTCTCTTCCATTTTTCTCCCAATTTGGGAGGAAAATTTTTATGGGCCCGGGATGAAAATTTTCCTCCCGGTTTTCCACCCTCCCTTCATTTTCTCTCCAAACGAATAGTGAAAAATGCCTATTTTCCTCCCTTAATTTTCCATCCTCCCTATTTTCCCTCCAAACGAACGCACCCTTGGAGAATTAACTATTAAGGTTCGATAAATGCCTTTTTTTTTTTTAAGGAAATCGTAAATTTGCAGAATGAGTTATGGACTTAACTTAGGGTGTGTTTGTTTAGAGGTGAAACAGGGAAGATGGAAAACTTTGGATAGAAAATAGAAGAGAAAAATTTTTTGGAGTGTGTTTGGTTGGGTGGGGAGAATGGAAAATAAATGGTGGAGCTCAGGTATTTTCTCTTCTAACCCACCAAAATGTTCTCTCCAAAATGGAGAAAAAACTGAGTGAAGATAAATCTTTTTTTGATTGACAAAAATGCCCAGTACATATACACACACTTATTCAACTTGCTTTTATTTATTTATTTTTTCTCAACAACGTTGCTTTGGCTTATGTATTTTTTTTTTTTTTCTAGGCAGCTACATTTTCTTTTTTTCAGGCCTAGGCGTGCGTGCCTTCTTTCTTCTTCTTTTTTTTTTTCTTCTACGGGGCAATTGCCTTTTCTTTCTTTCTTTTTTTTTTTTCCTATTCTTTTTTTCTTCTTTTGATTTTCTAGGCCTGGGCGTGATAGAATTTTTTTTTTAACTAGTTGTGATTTTTTTACATTATTTTTATTTTTTTAATAAATTTGGGTGATTTTTTTTTTTTGTGGTTATTTGTCACTTTTTGTTTTAATTGGGTATCATTATTTAATAAGAGTATATGAGTAAATTTATTCAAAACCATTTTTTTCATCTCTCCACTTTTTCACCCCCAACCAAACAACTAGGAGAGAAAATAAAATATTTTTTATCCTCTTACTTTTCCACTCTTCCACCATTTTCTATAGTCCCACCTTTTCACTCCTCCAACCAAATGGACCTTTAAGGTACATTTTCTATATTTCTTGAGAAAGTAGTTTTGTGCCATGTCTTAACTTTACTCTCTTTGTTCCATAAAAAAAAAAAAAAAAAAAACAACAACAACAACAACAACTTTTCTCTCTTGGTTATGGGACTTCGAGTATGAAAACGAATACCAACCTCGCGCGGAAGAGCCAAGGATCTACAAGATCATGAGTAGACATGGCAAAACGGGCGGGTCGGGTTGGGTTCGGGTCGGGTCAATCGGGTTACGGGTCAAACGGGTCATGGGTCAAAAACGGGTCATCTTAAGGGGGCTAAAAACGGGTTCGGGTCAATCGGGTTGCGGGTCGGGTCGGGTTGACCCGTATTTTTCACATAAATTTTTTTTTTTAAAATAAAACATGTATTTGTCATTTGAAAAGTTATGCAACAAATTATTTTACGTAAAATGCATTATTTTGACTTCACCACTTATATCAAAAATGAATTCAGTAAAACTTATTAATACTTATTCAATAATTTTAAAATTATACAAATCTTAACATTGCTATTTAAAACAAAATAACACAAACATAAGCAAAACAAATACACATGCTTTATTTCTACACAATATCAACATTTCAAAATATAAAACAAAATTATAAATGACTTATTGGATAACTCATTTGATAAAGAATAAAAACATATAAGAAATTTACAATCTTGAAAATTAATTTTATAATCTATTATCAATTGTGGTTGGCACTCTATTTCAATTTGAGATATACATTAAAATTTGATTGCTTACTTATTTATACATGGTCTCTTTTATGAATATCATATCATTGTTAAGCAACACACACTCTAGGAAATATCATAATTTATTTTGAAAAGCCGTCTATTTTGGACATAAATTGTTAAAAAATGAGTCTAAGCATTCATAATTTATGCTAATTTGATACTTTGGCTTCACTATTTTTACACTTGCAAATGTTTCTCACACATGTCTACAATTTTAAATCTATATTTTTAACTCTACTGTAACCATATTATCTTGGCATGTACTTTGTTATTTAATATCTAAAAATCTTTACTCATTACAGAATGCTCAACCTTTTATCTTTCAATTAATTTGCATATTTAAATGTATCAATTGTTTCCTTAAAGTTCATAATAAACAATTAAACTACTATTGTCTTAATTTTACTTTTTTTTTTTTTTGTCCAAAAAAAAGTTTTAAAAAAGTTATTCGGGTTCGGGTTGGGTTGTGGGTCGGGTCGGGTTGACCCGCAAAAAACTCGAAAAATTTGGGTCGGGTCACGGGTCAACTCGTTTTTATTTCGGGTAAAAAAATCGGGTTCGGGTTGAGTATTTTTCGGATCGGGTCGGGTCGGGTTGGGTCAAAAAATTTTGACCTCTTTTATCACGTCTAATCATGAGTCAGTCATCGCTGTCAGTGGGTAGTCTTGCTTCAAATATTAGCAACCAAAAGCCCATCTTATTGCCTGCGAGTCGTGTTAATATCTAAACTTTGTTTTGCACGAACTACAACGACCCTTAGCTTGAGGCTTTAAGAATTGAGATAGTCTTCTTAATTTTTTTTGGTGGAGAATCAGAGGCTTTGAGATAGTCCAATCTTGTAAATGGGCTTCATCTCCTTCGGTTTATATTAATGGGCTTGATCAAAGTCTGAATTTTTTATGTTTAAGGTAGGTACTAAGAGCCTGACCCGCAAAACCACTACGTTTGGCAATTGGATCGTTGTCCAAACCAATCCAACAAATTATTATTAGTATTATAAGATAACAGAATAATAACATAACAAAAGAACAACACCCGACCTTAGCTCAGTTGGTAGAGCGGAGGACTGTAGTGGAAAATACCTCAGAAATCCTTAGGTCGCTGGTTCGAATCCGGCAGGTCGGATGTTTTTTCTTTAATTTAAATTTTACCTCTGATCTATATACCCAAATCCTTTGTGCTTCTATTTTTTCTTTTTCTTTTTTTGTTTCTCAGTCTAGAAAATATAAAAGAATGAGCAACATTTCAATCATTATTTAGAGGAAGTATTTATCAAAATCATAATTATAGAAAGAGTGGGTGATATTAACGACAAAAATTGATTAGTATTAAATTTCAGGCATTACCCTCTCATTTCCTGTGAAATAGGAAGCACGTCTACATGTTATGAATCTTATGGTGGATGACCTAACGAACAAATCAACATAAATTTTTCATTGATAAACCCTACACATTATTTCTGATCTGAATGTGATAAATTTGTTATAAATTTTGCCAACTCAAAAACTTACTGCTTTGATTTGGATGCCAGATGGGTGTAGCAAATTGAGGAGCAATGCTCTTCCACATCTTTCAAGGAATATGCCTTTCTTATCTCAATCTCCATGCTTGGATTTGAATCCAATCAGTAAAAGCTCATGAAAGCTTTTCTTGAATACACCAGGATAATGCGGCTGCTATCTCCCACTTGGCTTCTCCTACTCCTAGCAAAAGAAAATGAAAACTCTTTAAAAGATCCCCTTGTGGGTTTTGTCCCACTTGACTAAGAAGGGAATTGGATGTTGGTGTTAATAAGAGCCTAAACTAGTTTGGAAGTTAGTTCAAGAGTCATCATCAATTCTAGCAATAGGTGATGATTTGTTGAAGCATTTGGCATGTCTTTATGGTTTGCACAAAAATAGCATAGGGACAATATCTTCATACTTTAGTTGCTTTTACTAACTTTTCTCTTGCATTATTCAAATTTTGCAACTAGTTTAGGTGAGTGAGTTTAGGAAGTCATCGTCTCTTTTGTATTCTGAATAAGCTTCCCATCCATTGCAAGAGTATACAAGTGCAAGGGACATAAGAAGAATAATATTGTGGTGTGTGTTAAAGTGTTTGTATAATGTTTTAATATCAATAAAATTATTCTCTTTTATTGGGAAATTCTTTTTGTATTTTTATTTCTTAATGAGTGTGGTCAGACTAATTACAAAAAATTTCTATAAAATTCTTTCTTTATGAGAGTAGATTTATCATTCATATAAAACTTCTGCAAAGAGAAATCTTAATAGTTGAGAGTACTTCTTTTAGGGTACATTAGGGATTTAGTCTAATAAGTTCTTCATCTATTCCCCTCTTTCTCATTGATTAATCAAAAAAAAAAAAAAAAAAAAAAACGATTGCCGAGTCCTATTTTCATTTTTCCCATATGTTCCTTCTTTGGGGGCATTGCTATCAAGTGAGAGAGGGTGAGGAACAAAGCATAGAAAAAAAAATCATAAAAGATTGATGTCAATCTTCTGCATTTTTTATTCAAGACAGAACAATCATCATCTCATAAATTCCAAATTTTATTTTTAATAATCCATGTGTGTGGGTCTGTGATTTGCACGTATTCTTCTACTTTTACAAGTGGCGTGCATGCATGATGTCCGATGTGAGATTAAGGGCATGCCCGATGTGATTTGAGTATACTTTTCCATGCATTTTATGATGTAATTTTAGATGCTACTTATTTTATTTTAAATAATAAAATGAGAAATAATTTTTAAAATTATTTAATCCTATATCTTATCTTTAAATGCTTTTTTTCGAACATTTTAAAATATATTTGTACGTTTAAGAAATAAAAATAAGGTTAGAAATGAATAAATTCATTAAAGATGGGACTTGGGAGTAGCCTCAATTGATGCAAAGACGAAGGAGAGTCACTTGAGACAGTTTGGTTATGCTCACTAGTAATTAACTGATAAAAAAAAAGTGAATTTATCCAAATTGAGGGGGATAAAAAAAAAAAAAGTAGAAAAATACCACAAATAATATTAGTAACAATAAAAAAAAAAAGGACATATCAAATAGGAGAGTAACAAAGGGTATAACTTCAGATATAAAAAAAATGATAGAAAATAACTCAATCTAATTTGTCAAAGAACCATTACCAATCTTAAATTTTAAGACTAAGACCTTGTTGTTGTTCTTGCATGAAAGGACACTTCTGTATTTTCCACTTACATCTCTTGTGGCATTTCTTCTTTCTTTCTCTTAGTTTTCCTTGTCACCATAAATTCTCAATCTTTCAATTTCAAGCTTGCATATCTCTTTATTGTAAGTTTTTCAAAGTTCAAATAATATTATTTCAAATTTTAAATTTATAACTGTGATCTATCTTTTAAAGTTTATGCTGTTTGCGTTTTATGTTTCTATTGTTATTATCCCCTGTTTAAATTATGTTATTCTCTAATATATATGTGTGTATATATATATATATCACTGTTTCTTTTACACTACTTGATGTTCACTAGTTTACACAATGTCTACAATTTGTAAAGCCAGGTATATCCACATTTTATAAAGGATGTCTACGCTTTACATTGAGAGTGTGTATTCAGGCGCTCGTTGATGAATTTGGTGCCTAACGCGAAAATTGAAAGTGAAGTCTTTTATATATTTAAATAGGACTTTAAAAAAAATTAAATTTTATTTAAATTTTATTATCTTGTTTCAGATGTAAAATTATTATTAATTAATATTCATGAACCACGTAGAATTTACTTTTCAAAAATACAAAAAATTTGACAAAACTTTTCACATATGTTTACGCTGTAGAATGAAAGCAATAAGTAAAAGCGAGATGTTGGTGGAACCTAGGTGAAAACTAGTTAGAATTTGTTTTCACCTAATCAATTACTAATCAATTATTTTTTTGTTGTAAAAATATTATGAAAAATATTGTAAATATAGCATTTCTATTCTCTTGTTTTTTATTTGAAAAAATATATATTATTTTATTTATGGGCTGATATTTGGGTTTAATTAAATTAAAATTTGGGATCCTTTTTTATACTCGGAGCCTTAGTCGATTGCATCAATGGCTTATATCATTAAGTCGGCAACATGTCTACTATGTATTAGCCTAATAGGTTGGCACAAGGCAGTGTGAATGTGTGTGTGTGTATATATATATATATATATTTTTTTTTTTTTTCAGATAGTCAATGCTATTGAGCATTTTAAAATTTTAAAATCTAATATTTCTATAATCCATTCACTACCAAGACAAAAGTTTAATCCATTATCCCGAAAACATCATTATGAAAACCATCTTTTCTCTTTTGGAAACCATATTTAAGATAATGGTATCTTCTTTATCATCATTGCACTAAATAATTCAAAATTCTGACTTTTGTTTTTTCTTTTTCTTTTGTTGGTATGTGTGTTTCACTTATATCTCTTCTTTATTCCTTCGGTTATCTTTCCTCTTTCGGCAAATTCATCCATCTGTTGAATCAAACCCTAACTGCCATTTTCGGTTGGCATTAATGCATTATATTATTGGGTTGTGCTAACGAGTACTTTTAGACATTGGTTAGCAATCTATTTTAAGAAAGTTTTAATATTATTTTTATGAGAAATGAAAAAACTGTTAAAATATGAATTTTTTTTTTATTTTATAAAAACTTTCTTTAAATGAATTATTAATCAATATCTTAAGACATTCGTTAGCATTTTCTTATATTATATAGCCTTTGAGTTTGCTTGTTGTCCCTTTTAAATACTATCCACACAATAAATTGACTAATATAGGCTGACAACGAAATCTCAGACATTCAGGATTTTTTCCCCTTTTTAAGCTTAGTAAAAAAAACCATTAAAGTTCATGTTGTTGAACTCCAATGCTGCCAGTATGTTGCTTATCGAGATAATTTCATGAACTTCATCACTTACAGTACGTACCTCAAGTCTTCAATTGCGGCGTAATTTACTGGGTTTTCTTTTTTAAATAGAAAAGGCTCTCATTGCCTCGCACATGAATGGTAATCCTATTTTATAATAGCGTGTCACATTGCAATCCATAAGAAAGCAAAATCGTCCACTATCCATTGATCATAATCCAATCAATAAATATTGGCATGGCATTTTTGGAGTTGGAAGTATCTTAAGAATTGAATATACTTTTAGAGTTTGAATATACTTTTATAAAAGGAAAATCAACATGCTTAAGAATTGATTATGAGATCATTCATATTGGGCAGTATGTGAAATTGCTATGAAAATTGAAGATATTTCAAGTCTTATTTTTTTAATTTTACTGCATCAATGTACGTTTTTTTTTCTTTATTTTAAAATTCAAGGTTATATGTTATTTCTCATGAATGAAATAGATCATTGTGTTACTTTCGCTGTGAATTTTGTATGAGATGCAAAAACCAGTTTTTTTTTCCAAGATCTACAAGTCTTCCGTATACGTTCCTCTCTCCAAAGGATCCTGAGAGTGCAAAGGGAGTATAGTTTTGTGGCTTTTGTCTTGTCCACTGTGAGGGCTTGAGTTTTGTTTGACATGGCACAGGATTTGGGGAATGCATGGCACACATCGATTCGTCCCGACTAACCGTATACGTTCCTCTCTCCAAAGGATCCTGAGAGTGCAATGGGAGTATAGTTTTGTGGCTTTTGTCTTGTCCACTGTGAGGGCTTGAGTTTTGTTTGACATGGCATGGGATTTGGGGAATGCATGGCACACATCGATTCGTCCCGACTAACCGTATACGTTCCTCTCTCCAAAGGATCCTAAGAGTGCAATGGGAGTATAGTTTTGTGACTTTTGTCTTGTCCACTGTGAGGGCTTGAGTTTTGTTTGACATGGCATGGGATTTGGGGAATGCATGGCACACATCGATTCGTCCCGACTAACAAAATAGGAATCCACGAAGTCGAAGATCCATATCCAAGCTTGCCGCCAGATATTTTTTTCTGGCAGGCTGTGTCACCGAACACCAATATTTTTCATATTACGTTACTTAATCATTTTATGACCCACCGAGTTTAGTGGTATCTCAAAATCATCAACAAAGAAATTATGTATTATTAAAACATTGGTTCAGAAATTTAAAAAAGTCATATGCGTGGTGGGAATAGAATAAACATCGTGGACCGCTGTCTCCCCTTACCAACAGAAGAGGAAAACCCAGGACCATCATTTTCCTACCAAATAAATGAAAGACACATTCAATGGTTGAGAAAACAATTGTGGCAAGGTATCTCATCTAATTGACACAACACAAACAAACAATCCTATTCAATCAGCTTGAAAGATTCATCTCATTAACGTCACTGCTAATTGTGGGTTCCACTGCTTTTTATTTTATTTTATTTTATTTTTTTATGAGTAGGTTCCACCGTTTTGTATCCTTTGTGTCTGCCTAATTGCCTTGGTTGGAACTTGGAAGTCCTCTGAGTTAGAGTTAAAGGGAGGTAAGAGGTTTTTCATTCTTCTTTTAAACGAAAATTAGTAGAGTAATCCTTGCGGTCCAAAGCTAATTAGAAAATATTTAAATAATTATTCGAAGAATATTTTACTAATGTTTGAGGTTGAGGTTATGAAAAAGCTAAAAAGTTTGAGCTTAGTTTGGTTTGATTTAATTAATTAGTCAAGCTAAACTCGAACTTAATATCAAACTCAAATTCAAACTCAAACTCAAACTTGGATCAAGCTTTTAAGCTTAAAATCTAATAAAATTATATTATCAAATGCTTAAATCTCCAAAAATCAATTAAAAAAGAAGAAGAAGAAGAAGAAAATAGCATACTCATGTTATCAAACTTATCATGTATGTGTTTGGCAAAAATTATTTTTGCCAACTTATTTTACTATTCATTTTATTTTTGCTAATATTTATGAATCCCACTACACTTTTTAGTACTATTCATGGGCCTCACTATACTATTTCAGCTAATTTTTACCTTTATTTATAGTATTTTTAGCAAAAATTTTTCAGTTTTAGCAAATTTAGTAGATCCAAAACAAACCCCATGCTTATAGCAGTGGCTGAGTCAGGATTTTAGATGAAGGGGGCAAGACTAAAATAGTATTAAAAGGACATTAAGTATTTTTTCCCTAATAATTATGTGTTAATTATGAGGACCACTAATTGAATTGCCATGAAAAAAAAAATGTGATAAGCAAGATTTTCACAATCTTTTCACAACAAATTATAAGTGGTAAATTGTTATTGGTTCAAATTTCAACCCACCATTGAAATTAATTTTTTGCTCACCAATAACAATCAATAACAACCTATTACTTAAGATTTGTTGTAAAAGTATTGTTAAAATGTTATAGACATAAAATTTCTCAAAGCTAAAACGACTATAAATTTTACTGTAAAAAGCTCACAAACTAATGTGACAAAAATGTATGACACTTAAACAATATAATAAATAACTGTTTGAATGAATTTTTTTTATGATTGATAATACGTCAATTTATAAATTTGTAGTATTCATAGCATTGCTCCTTAAAAAAGTGTTGTGAATAGTAAACTGAAAATAATGATTGAGAAAAAAAAAATAGAACAATGAAATGGGTGAACACGTACACGGCAAGATAAACTAATAAGAATAGTAAATTTGGTGAAAAAATGATTTGATTTTTTTTACTACTTTCTTGATGTCAAGGGTCTGTATATGTATTAAAGCGGGAGTCTTTTTTTTGTCAGAGTAAAGTACCAAAGAATAGTTCATACTATACCTACTTCAAGGATTTTTTTCAAGGAGCCAAGAGGGGCAACTACCCCTCCTCAACACCCCCCCCCCCCCCCGACTCCACCTCTGGATTATAGTCCAACTTATAATTAACTATTGTTCAAATTGCAACTTCACATAATTAAATCCATCCATCTGTTCTTCATTGTCTATAGTTTTAACAATTGTTCAAAATAGATTTTTTATATCCAAGTTAGATGGTGAAGAAATAGAGAGGGGGGGAAAAAAACCTTGTTTGTAACTATTATTAATGGGAAATGACTAACATATTTCATAAATTTATAGTAGATGGTTAATGGGGAAAGACAATACATGGCCCACATAAATTTTTTTATTTATTTTGTTTTAAAAGTAATTAAAGTCTAAAGTGGTGTTTGGTCAATTTAGAGGAAAGAGAAAAATTAAGGTAATAGATAGCAGTCTCGTGTTAGCCGTGTTATTATTAAAATATGTGTAATAAATTTATTTAACAAACACATGTCAAACCTATATTTGAGTCTATGCTTGACTTGTCTTATATCGAGCCTCATGAACAAATATTTTGTTTAGGATTGACTTGTTTATTAAACAAGCCTAAAATAAAGGCTCAAACTTGACTTATTTATAAATAAACTAACATAAACGAGTTTTTTATCAAACTAAATCCAAGTTATTTATGAATGACTTGGTTCATTTATATACCTATCTATAACACATGCATTGAGCCACTTAATGCACATGTGGCTCAATGCAGATGAAACATATAGAAGTTTTATTATTTTAAAACACAAATTTTGATAAAATATCAAAATATTAAACTTCTTGAAACTTTTAGTTATAAAATTTTATTTTAAATTTCTTGAAAGTTTAAATTTTCTATTTTAAACTTTTTTTAAAAAAACTACTTTTACCTTTAGTAAACTATCCCAACAATTAATAAACAATTTCATATTTTGGTGTTAAAGTTGTATCATAATAACTATTGAATCACATGGCAAAAGTCTATTGAATGACATGGAACACTTGCATTGAGTCATTTGGCACAATTATGATTTCTAGGACTCAAATTTTATCAGGAAAAAAATCATGTTCACCTCCATCTATGGGGTGATTCACAATCCCCCCTTAAACCGTAAAATTGACCAATGTCTCCTCTTAGACATAGAAAATAAGTAAATATCTTCCTACTTTTAGTTAACCTGTTAACACATGACATAATATTTTGATTCTTAGAATATTTCATAACGATTACTAAAATACCCTTGTAGGGGGAACACAAAATAATCCAATAGTTTGTGGTGGTGGTGGTGGTGGGGGGGATTGCAAATGAATATGCTGAATTTTATTAATATTCCAAATTCAAAATTTTGTAATTCCAAACTCAATTTTTTTTGTTACAAATAACTTATAACTTTCCTAATGTAGTCGTGAAAAAAAAGAGTCTTAACACAATTATAGAAATACTTCCTAATCAAAGCGTTGAATTTTATATATTGTTTTTCAGAAAAATAAAATAATAAAAAAAACTTTTGCGGTGCTATATACTTTTTAAGTTCATTCACAATTAACTAACCCTTCGACAGTTAGAAATAAAATCTAAGATAAATTTTTTTTTTTTTTTAAAATCAAACATTAATACTTTAAGTCCATTTAAATTAAAAAACGTCATAAAATGTATTTAAGACTCAAGGCATATATATACCATTTAAAATTTTAGAGTATTTGATCATATTGTTAATATTTATAAATTAGTTCATTTTTTATTTTACTTTAAATTATTCAAGTGATTGTTTGGAATATCTTTTTTTTTTTTTTTGGAATATCTTATTAATATCTTTTAACTTCATATATTAGTGTCTATTTATTCATTGATTTTTTTTAACTTATTTGCAATTATATTTATAGCCAACTTAATTTACGAAGAACCTTTTTTTCTATAAG
Organism: Castanopsis chinensis; assembly: GCA_032878915.1. Taxonomy (NCBI): domain Eukaryota; kingdom Viridiplantae; phylum Streptophyta; class Magnoliopsida; order Fagales; family Fagaceae; genus Castanopsis; species Castanopsis chinensis. Next base: position 3,080,220 of record JAVQMG010000115.1, on the reverse strand, counting down.
ATATTTATGAAGAACCTTACATGTAACAATGATTATACTAACCCTAGTTGTAGGGAGAGAAGGCCCAGGAATGTATATTGGGCCGTGAGTCTTGTCCAAGGACACTTAATAGTCCGAGAATGTCCTTGGACAAGTAGACGTTAGGTAATAAGTACAAACCAGTGAATTATTGAAAGTTTTGGCCATGAGGGTCTGGGAGAGTAGTCTGAGGAGGAATGCCTCATCAGCTTAGCGAAGCAGAGGTCAGAAGGTTTGATATGCCATCAAGAGCAACACTCCGGATAATCCTAATGGTAAGGATAAACACCAGGAGGGAATAAGACATCTTACTACCACCGCATTAAAGGCTTTGTAGCTAACCTTTTGGCCGCATTAATGTGGAGATAATACCTAAACAGTGATATTCAGCCTTACAGCTACTCCCAAAGACTTTAAAAAGATGCTGATAGGACAAGGATCAAAGCAAGCAACTTGGCTTACACGTGGAGGGTGGAGATGAAGCAAAGGAAGGGAAAATAAGGAAGAAAGACACCATTATACAGGGGACATATGAGAATTTGTAAACAAATATACTGTAGCAACAATAACTGAAATTGTAATCAATTCTAAAAGAAATATATTCAAGAACTACTCTCCTCGAGCTTTGCCAAGGAAGGATTTTTTTGCATAAAGCTTGTTTTTCTTTACCATCTTTAGTCAATTGTGAGCGTTGTTTAATACATTGAAACCTAGTTTTTAGCCCACTCTCTACAAATTCATCATGTTGGGCTCTTTGGGCCTTAATCCTATTATCTCTTGGGCTTAGGATCCAAAACCCGCCCTTACACTAATACTAAGCTCAAAGAAATAAATTGAAACAAAGCACGGAAAAAAAATTACAACTTACATTTACATTATATTCTTATGTAAATCAAATATTTTTTTTTAGTGAACTAAGTAATTTTTTCGTCTATTAATAGATATTTTTTGAATTAATTTTGTCTTCGATATCATGTCATTTGCAATTTTCCCTTAAGGATATTTTAGTAATTTTATTGTGGAATATTTCAAGAACAAAATATTATGTTTTGTGTTAATTAACAGTAGGGAGTATTTGCTCATTCTAAATAGTTAAGAGGAGTTGCTAAATTGTAAATTACCCCATAGACAGCAAGAGGACATTGCTTGATTTTATAGTATATGGTTTCATTTTATGAACCACGATAAACTGATAATGCATTTCTTAAGTTATTAAGGCTAGTATTACCTCTTTTGGATTAACTACAATGATAACTATACAATAATAAACTAATGGTGGCTCCTATATATTAAGCAGCTTATAGCTCCTAACAATATTTAAAGAAATGATCCTTCTATTCCATATAGGGGTGTCCATGGGTCGGGTTTTTGCCAAACCCGCAATCAACTCGTACAAGATCAGGTGGGTTGTTTTTCAACATGCAACCGACCCATTACAATTACGGATTCATCGGTTCGAGTCACCGGATGAATGTCGTCAATTTCGGGTGAACCCGATATTCACTGGAATCTAGCAAAACACGGTGAGATCTTACCAGATCCATCCAAGATCCAGTGTTTATTATGCTAGAAATCGATGGATTTAAGTGAAAAAGTGGTCGGAATCTAGAAAAAATGGCAAGATTTTATGGTCTTCGAGCGGGTTGGGTTTCACAGGTTTTAAAGGAAGAAATCCGAAACCTGACCCACTGGCGTTGGGTTTTTGGAGTCAGGACCCGAGTCCAACCACCAGAGCAATCAGATCGGGTGGTTTCAGGTCGAGTCCAAGCAGGTGGGGTGGGTGGTGGGCTGATTGGGACAGCCCTAATTCCATATTGGGGCAGGAGGCCTATACCAATTGCTTAAGTCACTCCATTAGAAAAATGCTCTAACTCGGGGGATATTGATTTTAGTGTTTTTTTTTTTTTGGGGGGTTAAAAAAGTATAGGAGGGTTTTGCACTATATTTTACCAATTAAAAACTAGTACAGTTGGTTTAATCAAGAAACGGACTCTAAATTGGTCTAGTAAATATTTGTCAAACAGGTAAGAACCAATAAAAAACCCATACACATACCCATACCCATACCCAATTTTAGTTCTTTGATTGTTCTGATTTTTAAAACCAAGCTATTTCTCTTACTCTTAAGAGAAGAAAGTATAACTTCAATATTTGTGAGAGGCGGGATTTGATCTCTGAACGAGTCAATTAGAAGTATCAAGAGTTGTTTATTGTGCTATAAGTTTCTTAGCAATAGAAGTACAATTATACCAAAAATAATAAAATTTTAAAAAGCAGTACATAATCCATATAAAGTGAATAAATTTCGGATAAGTTATTCATAACTGGCAAGAAAAAGAGCAACATTTTTTTTTTTTTGTGAGAAAAAAGAGCAACATTTTCCAGCAAGGAAATGTCATGCTATTAATTATCCTACAAATCTGGTCAAAAATCTAAAATAAAGTGAGAAAAAGAGCAATTTCTTAACGGACACTTATGATGTTCGTTAACAATACCCTTACAAATAGTGATACTGATTGTTTTCCTTTAAGCAGCAACTATAATTTGGCGAACATGAAAGACTAATAACTCGAACAATAATTGTAACCTAAATAGTCCAGATTACGACCTTAGTTAAATGCATTTCTAATTTATGGTCCTAAATCTTTGCCACACCTAATAGCTACAAGTAGACAATCTCTTTTTGATCATTAATACAGGAAAATGATATTCATGAATCCAGACCCTTTTCATATTTGAGCATTCAACGGTGTAATAGATTCGGGAGGAAGGGCAAATTAGTACACTAGGGAGTATGGCTTACCAGTGTTTTAACGGGGTTTTGTGAAATAAATAAAAGTTACAGTATTTCGAGGACAAATTTAAGGACAAATCTTGTAAAGGAAAGTCTCTCCAACTCACTGTGTAAAGACTCAAATAAATCTTTACTTCTACTTTTAGTCACATGAATAAAATGCATAATTAAGATTGATCATTTGAATCGTCACGTAATAAGTTAGAGATCCAAAGACAAACTCTCTTCCTAAATTTAAATATTTAGCTTTGTTAATGAATAAAAACATGTGTTTACATTTTTTGAAAGAAAAAAGAATTACAATTTTCAATAATTCACTAACACACAAATATAAAATGATTTTGTATTTTTATATATTAATATTTGTATAATTTTACATTTTTTTTAACAAATGGGAGTATTCAAACCTCTTTGAGTATCTAAAGTGTATGCAGATGTTCTCCCTTCCCACACTCACTAGGATTATGCAAATGAATTAAACCTAGACTCTTCAAGTTGGGACGTCCAGTGGTGTCTATTAAGCTAATTTTACTTTAATTTAAAGAAAGATAAACAAACCACATTCTTTAATGTAAAGGTACCCATACGTAACACAACGTGTTTTATTTTTTAATAAAACTATAGAAGTACTTTTTAATAAAACTATAAAATATTTTACTAATGTTTGAGGTTGAGTTTATGAAAAAGTCAAAAAGTTTGAGCTTGGTTTGGTTTGACTTAATTAAATAGTCAAGCTAACCTCGAACTTAATATCAAACTCAAACTTAAACTCAAACTCGGAACAAGCTTTTGAGCTTGAAATCTAATAAAACTATATTATCAAATGCTTAAATCTCCAAAAATCAATTAAAAAAGAAGAAAAAAAATAGTATACTCATGTTATCAAACTTATCATGTGTGAGTTTGAAAAAAATTATTTTTGCCAACTTATTTTTCTATTCAGCTTATTTTTGCTACTATTCATGGGTCCCACTGCACTTTTTAGTACTATTCATAGGTCTCACTGTACTATTTTAAGCTTGCAACTAACTTTTAACTTTATTTACAGTACTTTCAACAAAAACTTCTCAGTTTCAGCAAATTAAGCGGATCCCAAACAATCCCCACGCTTATAGCAGTGGCGGAGCCAGGATTTTAGTTGAGGGGGGCAAGATTAAAATAGTATTAAAAGGTCATTAAGTATTTTTTTTTTCCCTAATAATTATGCTTTACTTATGATGACCACTAATTGAATTGACATGAAAAAAAAAAAAAAAGCGATAAGCAAGATTTTTACAATACTTTCACAACAAATCATAAATGATAAGTTGTTGTTGGTTCAAATTTCAACCCACCAATAAAATTAATTTTTTGCTCACCAATACCAATCAATAACAACTTATTACTTAAGATTTGTTGTGAAAGTATTGTTAAAATGTTGTAGACATAGAATTTCTCAAAGCTAAAACGACTATAAAAGCTCACAAACTGATGTGACAAAAATGTATAATGCTTAAACAATATAATATATAACTGTTTGAAATAATTTTTTTTATGATTGATAATACGTCAATTTATAAATTTAAAGTATTCATAGTATTGCTCCTTAAAAAAGTGTTGTGAATAGTAAGCTGAAAATAATGATTGAGAAAAAAAGGAACAATGAACGGGTGAAGATGTACGTGGCGAGGTATACTAATAAGAATAGTAAATTTGGTAAAAAAGTGATATGATTTTTTTCCTACTTTCTTAGTGTCAAGGATCTTTACATGTATTAAAATGGGAGTCTTTTTTTTGTCAGAGTAAAGTACCAAAGAATAGTTCATACTATACCTACTTCAAGGATTTTTTTTAAGGAGCCAGGAGGGGCAACTGCCCCTCTTCGACCCCCCTGACTCCACCTCTGGCTTATAGTCCAACCTATAATTAGTCATTGTTCAAATTGCAACTTTACATAATTAAATTCATCCATTCATCCTACATTGTCTATAGTTTTAACTAGGGCTGTCCAGACTCGACCGGAGCCCGACAACCCGGCCAAACCGCCCGACGCCGACCCGATTCTAGCTCGAACCGAAGGTCCAGTGGGTCGGCGACGGGTTTCCGTTCACAAGAACCGACACTGGCGGGTCGGGTGGCGGGTTTGCTTCTCCAAAACCTGAGCAACCCGAACTTGACCGGAGTTGTATAAAAAATCTGGCGAAATCCTGCAAAAAAAGCTAGATCCGGTGAGATCTCGACCAGATTTGGCGAGATCTTGACTAGATCCGGCTAGATCTGGTAGGATTTAGCCAAATTCGGCCAATTCTAGCAATTTTTAGCAAAAAAAAAAAAGATTCCGACGGAAAAAATGCAGAAACCAACGAGATTTTCCAAAATCCGGCATGATTTTCCAGATTCCAGCTAGATTTTCCATATTCTGGCGATTTTTTCCAGATTCCGGTAACTTTTTTTTACATATTTCGATGATTTTTTTTACTCCGACAACCGACCAAACCGACTGACGCTCACCTCACCCGAAACCGACTCGACCAATTTTTCTGGCGGTCGGTTTCGGTTTCTTCAGAGCCTCCACCCGACGCCGGCGGGTCGAGTCCGGGTTGGGTCCAAACCCGACTCGGCCCAACCCGTGGACAGCCCTAGTTTTAACAGTTGTTCAAAATAGAGTTTTTATATCCATGTTAGATGGTGAAAAAAAAAACCTTGTTTGTAACTATTATTAATGGGAAATGACTAACATATTTCATAAATTTATAGTAGATGGTTAATGGGGAAAGACAACACATGGCCCACGTAATTTTATTTATTTATTTTGTTTTAAAAGTAACTAACGTCTAAAGCAGTGTTTGGTCAATTTAGAGGGAAGAGAAAAATTAAGGTAATGGATAGTGGTCTTGTGTTAGCCGTGTCATCATTAAAATATGTGTAATGAGTTTATTTAATAAACACATTTCAAGCCTATATTTGAGTCTATGCTCGACTTGTCTTATATCGAGCCTCATAAACAAATATTTTTGTTTGAGATTGACTTGTTTATTAAACAAGTCTAAAATAAAGGCTCAAACTTGACTTATTTATAAATAAACAAACATAAACGTGTTTTTTTATCAAACTAAAACCAAGTTATTTATGAATGACTTGGTTCATTTACATACCTATCTATAACACATGCATTGAGCTACTTAATGCATATGTGGTTCAATGCAGATGAAACATGTAGAAGTTTTATTATTTTAAAAGACAAATTTTGATAAAATATCAAAATATTAAACTTCTTGAAACTTTTAGTTATAAAATTTTATTTTAATTTCTTGAAAGTTTAAATTTTCTATTTTAAACTTTTTTTTAAAGCTACTTTTACCTTTAGTAAGCTATCCTAACAATTAATAAACAATTTCATATTTTGGTGTTAAAGTTGTATCTTAATAACTATTGAAGCACATGGCAAAAGTCCATTGAAATGTGGAACACTTACATTGAGTCATTTGGCACAATTATGATTTTTATGACTCAAATTTTATCTGGAAAAAAATCATGTTCTCCTCCATCTATGGAGTGATTCACAATCCCCCCTTAAACCATAAAATTGACCAATGTCTCCTCTTAGATATTGAAAATAAGTAAATATCTTACTACTTTTAGTTAACTGGTTAACACATGACATAATCTTTTGATTCTTAGAATATTTCATAACGATTACTAAAATACCCTTGTAGGGGAACACAAAATAATCCAATAGTTAGGGGGGGGGGGGATTGTAAATAAATACGCTGAATTTTATTAATATTCCAAATTCAAAATTTCGTAATTCCAAACTCAATTTTTTTTTTTGTTACAAATAACTTATAACTTTCCTAATGTAGTCGTGAAAAAAAGTCTTAACACGATTATAGAATTACTTCCTAATCAAAGCGTTGAATTTTATATGTTGTTTTTCAGAAAAATAAAATAAATATACCTTTGCCATGCTATATACTTTTTAAGGTCATTCACAATTAGAAAAATAAAATAAAAATACCTTTGCGAAGCTCTAAGGTCATTAACACAATTTTAGTGTTTTTTTTTTTTTTTGGTTAAAAAAGCATAGGAGGGTTTTGCACTATTTTTTACCATTTAAAAACCGGTACGGTTAGTTTAATCAAGAAACGGACTCTAAATTGGTCTAGTAAAAATTTGTCAAACAGGTAAGAACCAATAAAAAACTCATAGCCATACCCAATATTAGTTCTTTGATTGTTCCAATTTTTAAAAAGAAAGCTATTTCTCTTGCTCTAAGAGAAGAAAGTATAACTTCAATATTTGTGAGAGGGGCGGATTTGATCTTGAACGACTCAATTAGAAGTGTAAGGACACAAATGGTGCTAGACCTACGTTGTACTTGTGGAACAAGCCTAATTAGCCTAAGACAATGAATTTATAGAGAGTGGGCTTCGAATCTAGGTCTATAGACATTGGATAACACAAAAGCTAAGTAAAATCACAAAACACAAGCATACTCTTTGTACATGGATGAAACACTATCTCATATATTGATGCCAAGGTCCATCTTTGGTATTTCCTTACAATTTCTTTCTTGTGTCTCCCCCCTCTTTTCTTCTCCCCTCGCCTTTTATAGGCCTCACTCCCCCCCCCCTTTTACGTGTAAGTCATCTGCTTCTTTTAGATACTTGTCTCATCACCCCACATTACCAAAGTCTTTCGCGGTAAGTCTAATGCTGAATTCCAACATTCAAGCGTCATTTCCTCATTAATGCGGCCAGAGAGGTAGGTATAGAGCTTTCAATGCGGTGGAAGCAGCTTTATCATTGATATTTTTCTGTCACTCCTTTTTATCTCCTATCCTTGTTTTTTCAGTCTTTGTGTCCAAGGTCTTCAGTATCAATCCTCTTGAACTGTCAGATCATTCTTCTCGTCCTCGGTAGCATATAGCCAAGGACGCGGCCATCCTCGGACATCATGCTTATGATGTTCTGCTCATGCATGGCACCTTTCTTTTGTCACGTTACTTCATAGGCGGGACCTATCATGTCCTCGGACCGTCCATGCTATTGGGTTGGGCTTTCCACCTCGCGAGAACCTTTGGGCCGGCCCAGTATATGTCTTGGGCCTATTGGCACTACAATAGCCCCTCAAGATCCTCATTTCTACTTCACTGGGAGGAATGAGGATTTCGATACACGCACCCTGGACAATCCGCTTCTGACGTTTTGGTCTGCAGAACACGCTTCAATTAAATGTTGGCGGCTTCCTGTCCTCTACGTTCAACTGCACGATGTCCATCCAACGGATGAGCGCTGTGCAGGGATGTAGGCGGGAGATTACCCGCTTTACTATTTTCTATGGTATAAATATTGCCAATCTAAGCGCTGTTTGTTTATTTCAGAACTCACACAACAAATTTAGCCACCTTTGCATTCCACACAGTTCATACTGGCTTTCAAGATCTGAGCCGAGATGACCCTATTGTTTAAAGTAAGTTCTTTCCAACCCTCTATTTGTTGCATTGTTATTCTTTCTTTCTTGTCGTTCTCTTTTCTCTCCTCGGCCATTTAAACTACCCAACCTTTTTGCAATACTCTCTCTTTCCCTTTAGAAGATGGGTAGGTTCGCACCTTTAGTAGATAGTCCTGAAAAAATAGAGGAGTTTAAGGCTAGGTATGGAATCCCATCCGGAGTGTCCGTGAAATATTGCAAGATGGGAGGGTGGCATACTAAGAGAAAAGCCGGCGAGATGGTGATTCCCATGATAGCCTTCATAGAGGGGGGAATAAGAATTCCCATGAGACCGATTACTAGGGATTATCTCAGGGCGGTTAGATTGTCCCCCACACAGTGTGCCCCAAATATGTTTAGGATTTTAGATGCTGTAGACGTTTTGAACGAAAAACTGGGATTAGGACTTACCTACCATGAGGTGAACTGGGTTTACAACCTTCACCACTTGACTGGGCAAGGATATTACCTAAAGTCTAGGCACGCCGAGGTGAGGCTAATTCAATGTATCCCTAATTCAAACAAAGGCCTAAACAAAGACTTCCTTATACTGTCTGGGGATTGGCATGACGGTCTCCCCTGTCCGACAAGAGAGGGGGAACCAAGTGAATACCTGCACATCCCTTAGCTATACGTGTATATATGTATATATGTAATTTCTCTGCTTTGCCTTTGTTATTGTAATTCGTTATTTAATATTTAGTTATTTTCTTTTGCTCACCCTTTCTTTGAACGATTGTGCAGATCGCCGCGCCCTTACTCGTCACGCCCATTTGGTCAATTTTGGTCATCTGGACAAAATTTTGAGAGCCGAGGTATTCGTACATTCGGACTGTCAGCTTCGGGCAACACACCTTATCCTCGGATACGATCCGATTTCAACTGCATTCCAAGTGCCGAAGTGCGTGATTAAGGAGAAAGACCCGCGGTTACCTAGGATCAGCGTTGCAGTTAAAGGCTTTTTGCTCCTCGCAAGTGCTTCTGTTCCTCAAGGGACTCTCGTCACTGAGCCTGTGAGGATTGTCCCGGGAGCCCTTCCTCTCACTGTATCCTCGGCTCGACCCACGTTGGGTGAAAGCTCTTCTTCCCAGCCAATTATAAAGGAAGAAGAAAAAGAAGAAGAAGAGATCGTTGAACTCTCAGATTCAGAAGAAGAATTTGAAGTTTTTGATCAGCTTCCATCGCCTGGAGACCAATTTCCTGTCGTCAGCACGCCTCCACTAACCTCCTTGGACGCCGACCAACAATTCGTGACTATGGGTATTCAACATAGATCTAAACCCAGTCTTAAGGATGTGCTGGAAGCTCAAGTTGGAGCCTAGGAGCTTCCTAAAGTGCTCCAGGTGAAGACCAAGGATAAGGGCATTGAGAAGGTTCCTCCACTAAAACTTCCTCTTCCTCCTTCAACCTAACCTCCACACCTCGACCTAGCTGACCATAAAAGGGAAAGGGATCAATCCAAGGGAAATGAGGTAGTTGAAGGGGGTAGAGACCTTCCCGCCAAAGATGTGGAATAGGAAAGGGAAGGGAAACATGCTCGTCATGTTCAGACGAGGTCGGAAAGACGGGTTGATCCCCCTGTAGCCGTCCATGCGCCCATTTGGGCCCCCCAGATGAACGTAAATGATCAAGCAGTCACTGCCGATGCCTCCATCAGGGGCTTCGATGAGGGCACCGCTGCATGCATTGCCGATGCCTTGGAGCAAGCGCTTTTGCTGCCCGAGGACATGGGCGAGTTACGGAGAATGAGGGATCACAACGTCTTCATGATCCTCAGGAAAGAGCTTGCTATGGTAAGGGTTTTAGATAAAGAGCTTTTATGTCTGCATTTTTCTTTCAATTTTTTATGTTTGTATATTGCTACTCTAACACATTTTGTATGTAGGCCGTCTAGTCTTCTCACAGGGCGGAGGAAATTGCTGCCAATTCCTACAAGTCCCTTAGGGACGGGGAGGTGAGGCTCGATCACACCCAAAGGATCCTTGAGCTGAAGGAGAAGAAGTTGCAAGAAGTTACCTCCAGCTTAACCAAGACAGAAAGTGAAAGGTCTGGTTTGGAGGCTCAACTAAAGACCACCGAGCGGCAAGCCGAGGAGCAAAGATTGCAACTTAGACAGGCCAACGATAATTTTGTCTCAACAAAGAAATTGATAGAAGGCCTCAAACAGGATCTTAGAAAGTCTGAGGAGGCCCGGCAGGAGGCCATTAAGTCTAAGGAAGAGGCCCTTGCTAAGGCGCAAGAGGCAGAGGAGATGGTTGACCAGGCAGAGCAGAGTGGCTACGAGGTGGGGGTGGCAGAAACTACTGACACCTTTAAAGCCCAAGTGCCAGAGGTTTGTAGGGATTACTGACTCCAAGTGTGGAAGGAAGCCCTCTCCCAAGCTGGGGTTGATGCTTCCCCTCCCCTATGGAAGGTGGAAAATGCCTACATCCCCCCTGCTATCCGAGTGGCCACTTCTGGTCAAGCCGAGGATAATGCCGGCTCTTCTACAGTCGGGGTACAATTAGAAGAAGCTGTTGTTAACACTGCTGCTCTTGAGCATTCCCTTCCAACGCAAGGTGAAGGGGCTCAACCTGAAGATGCACAGCTTCCAGTTGCTCCAAAAGAGCTGCCCCCAAACCCTAAGGCCGGCGAAACATTGGAAATAGTCTTGGCGACCCTATCCATTGTGCTAAAGGGGGGCCTCAAAGGCAAAGGGGAGGCTGAAGGGTCCTCGGCCTCAACAATAGCTCCTGCTGACCTCAAAGGCCATGTCCAGCCCAAGCCGTGATGGTTTCTGTCTCTGCTGTTTTGTTTTTTGTTGTTTTTTTGTCTTTTTTTTTTTTTTTTTTTTTATTTCAGTTAATTAGTTTCAGCTCTTACTTTCCTTCTCTTGTAATTCACCAATTTCGTTGTGAATGTACTGAAAAATCTTTCACTTAATGAGAAGAATTTCCAATTTGAATCACTACTTTGTGTTATACTTATTGTTGACAGGTTCCATTATCATTATTCATGTAGTATGACAAAGTAACAGCTTGAATTCATGGCATGCGTTAATAATTCCATATCAATAACCAAATAAGGATAAAAAAAATTTGCGAAACTTATATACTTGCAAATGCTTTAAGTGATGCCCACAAGTTTTTACTCAATTCTGGTGATGAATAAGACACTTAAAAGCGAGACATTCGTGTAAAATCAATTCGGTTAAGACCTACTTAAGAACTATCTTTATAACAAGATGTCAAAACAAGAAACACTAACCTCTCTGATATGTTCCATATTTGAACCAGGGGTGGCTCAAATGTTGTGCTTAATAATTAGTAACGAATGAAGTTCCATGAAATCCACATTTGAGGTACTTTTTGTGATCACATACCTGTTGGGTACTTGCTAAAGTACTTATCTCTGTAGGACGTATAGATGTACTCCAAGGAGTCTACGCAACCCAATTTTTGTTTAACAACTAGCACTAAAACGTTTATTTCTCAAGGTAGAGGATATGGAGATCCGACGTAACCTTGATTTTATTTTAGACCAAGGTAGAGAATCCGAGGACCTGGCGTAACCCTGTTTTTGTTTTAGACCAAGGTAGAGGATCCGAGGACCCGGCGTAACCCTGTTTTTGTTTTTAGACCAAGGTAGATGATCCGAGAACCCGGCGTAACCCTGTTTTTGTTTTTAGACCAAGGTAGAGAATCCGAGGACCCGGTGTAACCCTGTTTTTGTTTTTAGACCAAGGAAGAGGATCCGAGGACCCGGTGTAACCCTGTTTTTGTTTAACAATTTATATTGACGTTGCTGAACATAACATTAATTGTGGCATAATAGCAATAAAATTAAAGTGGCTGAAGTGCCTTTTATTAATAGTAATATCGTCGCAAATTACTTACATTCCAGGGATGCGGCACAACATTTTCATCTAAGTCTACAAGATAGTAAGCCCCTATGCCAGCCACTGAAGTGATGCGATACGGTCCTTCCTAGTTTGGTCCCAACTTTCCCCATACTGGATTCTTGGTGTTACCCATAACTCTCCTCAACACTAAATCTCCAGGAGTAAGTGGCCTTGAGTTCACATGTGAATCATACCCCTGCTTCAATTTTTGTTGATAATAAGCCAATTGGATCATGGCCATTTCTCTCCGCTCTTCAACCAGATCTAGACTCCTTTCTAGTAATCGGTCATTACTGTCCGGAGCGAAGGAACTTGTTTTCATTGTTGGGAATTTAGTTTCTAAAGGAATCACAGCCTCGGCGCCATAAGTCATCGAGAATGGCGTCTCTCCCGTGGATCTGTGGGGCGTGGTCCGATACGTCCACAAAACATGAGGTAATTCTTCCACCCATCTACCTTTGGCGCCATCTTGCCTCTTCTTAAGCCCGTTGACTATGACTTTGTTGACCGCTTTAGCCTGCCCATTCCCTTGTAGATAAGCTGGAGTAGAATACCTGTTGGTTATGCCAAGGTCACAGCAATATCGTCTGAAAGCCTTACTATCAAACTGCAAACCATTATCCGAGATGAGAGTATGAGGAACTCTAAACCGGGTGATAATATTCTTCCACACAAACTTCTTTGCATCCACATCCCTAATATTCGATAGGGCTCAGCTTCTACCCATTTGGTGAAATAGTCAGTGCCCATTATTAACCACCTCCTATTTTCAGGCGCCTTTGGGAAGGGTCCCACTATGTCCAGACCCCACTGTGCAAAAGGCCAAGGAGCTGTCAGAGGATTAAGCACGCCACCAGGCTGATGAATGTTTGGTGCAAACCTTTGACATTGATTACACTTCTTTGCATAATTTTAAGCTTCTCTTTGCATAATTTTAAGCTTCTCGTTGCATGTTGGACCACCAGTATCCTTGCATTAGAGCTTTGTGAGCCAAAGACCTTCCTCCTGTATGATTTCCACAGATTCCTTCATGTAACTCTTCCAAAAGCAACTCCGTCGCTTCAGGATGTATACATAGCAAGTATGGCCCAGAAAAAGATCGTTTGTATAGTTTGTGATCCTCGGACAACCAAAACCGAGTTGCCTTTCTATGCACTTTATCCACTTCGGTTTTTCCTTCTGGTAGGACATCGTCTTTAAGGAAAGATACGAGGGGGTCCATCCAACTAGGCCCTACCCTGATCTGATGAACCTGGATAATACCTCCAATTGTTCCCGTGGGCTTAGATAAGTCTTCAACAAGGATGATCCGAGGTAAACCTTGTGCCGAGGACGTGGCAAGAGTTGCCAGAGAGTCAGCATGTGTATTGTTGCTCCTAGGAACATGTGACAAAGTAAAGGATTCGAATTTGGGTTGCAACAATCTGACTTGAGTTAGGTATTCCTGCATCCTCGGATCTCTAACCTCCACATTTCCCTCTACTTGGCCTACAACTAGTTGTGAGTTTGAGAACACTTGCACAGCTTTTTCTCCCATTTTCTGAACCATGTCCATCCCTTTTATCAAAGCCTCATACTCGGCCTCATTGTTAGTGGCCGAGAATCCCAATCTCAAGGATTTTTCCAGCGTAAGACCCTTTGAGGTCATAATTACCAACCCTACACCGGATCCCCTTTGATTTGCAGCCCCATCAACATAAACAGTCCATACCGAAGGTTCTTTGCACGTAATCATACCAACTGATTTTTCATCAATGTCCACGCTCTTGGCACTATCTTCTATCGTGGGCTCAGCAAATTTCGCGACTAAATCAGCTAATACCTAACCCTTCACTGAGGTGCGAGGCATATACTTGACGTCAAAAGCGCCCAAAATGGTTCCCCACTTAGCAATTCTACTTGTATAGTCTGCACTTCGGAGGACAGCTTTAAGAGGAAGTTGAGTCAGAACTACCACTGTATGAGATTGGAAATAATGGGGGAGCTTACGTGTACCATGCACTACGGCCAGGATTGCTTTCTCCAATGGTGGATAATGTACCTCGGCTTCATGTAAGGACTTACTCACATAGTGGACCGGCTTCTGTACATTTCCATCGACCCTTATCAGCACCAAACTGACAGCATGACTCACCACTGCTATATATGCAAATAGAACTTCGTCAACTTCGGGCCAAGACATGATAGGAGGACAGGAAAGATACTCTTTAAGCTGCTGAAAGGCAACGACAAATTCCTCTATCTACTCAAATCCCTTCCACTTGTTCAACAATTGGAAGAATGGCCTACACCGATCAGCAGAACGTGAGATAAATCTATTGAGTGCGGCAGTCATTCCGGTCAATCTTTGCACTTCTTTTGGATTCCGAGGTGACTGTAGGTTATTAATTGCTTTGACTTAAGCGGGATTGACCTTGATTCCACTGTGCGTCACCATGTAGCCCAAGAATTTACCAGATCCAACTCCAAAGAAACATTTAGATGCATTAAAACGTAACTTATGCTTTCTCAGAGTTTAGAAGGTGCTATCCAGGTCTGGTATATGAGCCGAGATAGTTTTACTCTTGACCACCATATCATCTACGTATATCTCAATTGTCTTTCCCAGTTGGGGTTCAAACATCCTCGTCATCATTCTCTGGTAAGTAGCCCCAGCATTCTTCAAACCGAAGGGCATCACTTTGTAGTGGTAGTTTCCTGTGGGAGTGACAAAGGTTGTTTTCTCCTGGTCCTCTAGAGCTAAAGGTATTTGGTGGTAACTTTGAAAAGCATCTAGAAAGCTCATCCGAGGATGCCCTACAGTAGCATCCACCAACTGATCTATGCGGGGCATTGGAAACGAATCTTTAGGACAAGCCTTATTCAAGTCTATAAAGTCCACATATACTCTCTACTTCCCATTCTTCTTCTTCACTACCACTGTGTGCACCAACCATTCTGGGTAAAACACCTATTTAATAGCACTTGCCTTTTTGAGTTTTAGTACCTCCTCCTTAACAGCATTGGCATGCTCTTGGGATGATCGCCGAGGTGGTTGCCTTCTTGGCACTGCCACTGGATTTACGTTCAAGTGATGACAAATGAAATTTGGGTCGACCCCTGGAGCTTCATAAGTGTCCCATGCAAATACATCAAGGTTCTGCTTCAAAAACATGACCAGCTCCTTCTTTTCTTGGAGTGGCAATTGACTTCCTACCTGGAAGAACTTCTCCATATCATCAGCAATAAGCACCTTCTCCAAGCTTTCACACCCAGACTCCTCATCCTCGGCCACCTTTGGCTTGGTCGAGGATGTTAATTGCTATAACATTCTCTTAGCCGAAGACTGGGACTCCTACCTGGCCTGATGCGTGATTACTGCCGTTATGCAGTGTCTGGCTATGGACTAGTTGCCGACTATCTCTTCCACTACATCCCCATAGGGGAATTTCACCTTAACATGCAGGGTTGATGACACGGCACCTAGGGCGTGTAGCCACGGCCTTGCCACTATGGCCGTATAAGGGGAGTAAGTGTCCACTACGATAAAGTCTACATCCACCACTACTGGTCCTGATTGCACAGGTAACCAGATCAGGCCCTTTGGAATGACAGCATTCCCTTCAAAACTTATCAACAGTGAGTCATAAGCCATAAGATCCTCAAGTTTCAAATTAAGTCCCTTGAACAAGTCTGGGTACATAATATCGGCTCCACTCCCTTGGTCAACCATCACCCTTTTTAACCCCTTATCCTTAGCATGATAACTAACGCGTCATCGTGCGGTTAGATAGTGCCAACCTTGTCCTCCTCGAAAAATCCCAAAATGGGTGAAGGATTCCCTTTAATCCTCTTCGGCTCAGAGCTGAAGTCCCCGGCAGGATGACGCGACGCTGACATTACTCTGGTAGGGCAAGATCCAGTCTGACCTGGAGCAGCAAAAATGACATTGATTGTGCCCAATGGAGGTCTTGAAGTATTGTTGCCTTGATTTACAGAACTAGATTGTGTGCCTTGTCCATTAGGCCGATTCATAAATTGCCTCAACTTCCCTTCTTTGACCAGCTGATCCAGGTAATTCCATAAGGTCCTGCAGTTCTCCGTGGTGTGACCCTTATCCTAATGATAATTGCAGTGGAGGTTCTGATTACATTTCATAGAGTCTTCTATCATTTTATTGGGCCACCTAAAGTAGGGTTCATGGCAAATCTTCTCCAACACCCGCTGCACTAGCTCACAAAACACGACATTTACTGTCTGAGTAGGGTTCATGGCCAGCAAAGTCTCTCCGTGACCACTTGCTATTGTATCTCTCTGTCTTGAAATCCCTCTTCTCCTGAGGGATAATTTTCATTTTCCCCTTGCTCTACTGTTGATCCTCCCCAACTCGCTTATACTCGTCAATTCGATCCATAAGCCGACGAACAGTTTTTATTGGTTTCTTGGTCAAAAATTTTCTTAAATCGTGCTCAATTGGAAGGTCGACCTTGAAATTGTTAACTGCCACTTCATCAAAATCACCGTCAATCTCATTGAACGCTTCCCAGTATCTATCCGAGTAAGTTTTCAAGGTTTCGCCCTTTCTCATGGTCATGGATAGTAACGAGTCTAGAGGCCGAGGTACTCTGCTGCACGTAACAAAACGAGACTCGAATGCTATTGTGAGTTCCATGTAGGAATTAATGGAATCTGCCTTCAATCCATTAAACCATCTCATCGCAACAGGCCCTAAGCTTGAGAGGAATACTTTGCACATCAAGGTTTCGTTCTTTGAATAGACCGCCATACGTTGGTTAAAATGACTCACATGCTCTACTGGGTCCGTTCTACCGTTGTAAATGGTGAAGTTTGGCTGCGTGAAACGGCGAGGAAGTTTTCCTTTCTCGATCCAACGAGTGAAAGGTGATTTGGAAAGTTGGTGCAACGCCTTTCCCATGGCATCGCTGCCCAAGCCCCTAGGAGGAGGCCTCTTGCTCATTCTATCATGAAGACTTCCCTCTTGGCATGAGAAAGTTTCACTAGGAGGGGTTCTCGACCTGGGCTTATAACCACTACTCTAGGAGTCGTCTGAGGAGGGATCAGATACAGAAGGCGTCCGTTTCTGTTTGGCACGACGCAGCTTCCTCTTCAGCTGGTCAATTTCCCTCTACATGGCCTTAGTGCCACCTTCGTGAAAGATCCTGCTTCCGCCCCGTGAACGATTGCTGGCAGTTCGCCCTGTGTACACACTGCCTTCTCTATCTCCCATCTGCTCTAAATGTTGAAAAGGATCTTGGTGCTGAGATCCCAAAGATTCTGCATGGTCTGGATTTGAACTCGCCATCACTTTATTCTTCGCCCAAAACACAAGATTCCCACAGACGGCGCCAATTGTAAGGACACAAATGGTGCTGGACCTACGTTGTACTTGTGGAACCAGCCCAATGAGCCTAAGACAATGAATTTATAGAGAGTGAGTTTCGAATCTAGATTTATAGACGTTGGATAACACAAAAGCTAAGTAAAATCACAAAACACAAACATACTCTTTGTACATGGATGAAACACTATCTCATATATTGATGCCGAGGTCCATCTTTGGTATTTCCTTACAATTTCTTTCTTGTGTCTCCCCCCTCTTTTCTTCTCCCCTCGCCTTTTATAGGCCTCACTCCCCCCCTCCCCTTTTACGTGTAGTTCATCTGCTTCTTTTAGATACTTGTCCCATCACCCCACGTTACCAAAGTCTTTCGCAGTAGGTCTAATGCTGAATTCTAACATTCAAGCGTCACTTCCTCATTAATACGGCCAAAGAGGTAGGTATAGAGCATTCAATGCAGTGGGAGCAGCTTTATCATTGATATTTTTCTGTCACTCATTTTTATCTCCTATCCTTGTTTTTTCAGCCTTTGTGTCCAAGGTCTTCAGTATCGATCCTCTTGAACTGTCAAATCATTCTTCTCGTCCTCGGCAGCATATAGCCGAGGACGCAGCCATCCTCGGACATCATGCTTTGTGATGTTCTGCTCATGCATGGCACTTTTTTTTTGTCACGTTACTTCATAAGCGGGACCTATCATGTTCTCGGACCGTCCATGCTATTAGGTTGGGCTTTCCACCTCGCGAGAACCTTTAGGCCGACCCAGTATATGTCTTGGGCCCGTTGGCACTACAAGAAGTATCAAGAGCTGTTCATTGTGCTATAAGTTTCTTAACAATAGAAGTACAATTATACCAAAAATAATAAAATTTAAAAAAGCTGTACATAATCCATATAAAATGAATAAATTTCGGATAAGTTATCCATAATTGGCAAGAAAAAGAGCAACATTTTTTTTTTGGGAGAAAAAAGAGCAACATTTTCCAACAAGGAAATGTCATGCTATTAATTATCCTATAAATCTGATCAAAAATTAAAATAAAGTAAGGAAAAGAGCAATTTCTTAACGGACACTTTATGATGTTCATTAACAAATACCCTTATAAAGGAAAATTATTAGGTATTTTCGGAGTATCATAAATGTATATTTCTTCCTCTCACATGAATGGTAGGTCCTACCATGAATTTAATTAGTAGGACCCAGTACCATTCATGTGAGAGGAGGAAGTACGTATTTATAGTACTCCGAGAGTACACAATAATTTTTCCCTTATAAATAGTGATACTAATTGTTTTCCTTTAAGGAGCAACTATAATTTGGTGAACATGAATGACTAATAACTCGAATAATAAATCTAACCTAAATAGTCCAGATTACGACCTTAGTTAAATGCATTTCTAATTTATGGTCCTAAATCTTTGCCACACCTGATAACTAGAAGTAGACAACCTCTTTTTGATCATTAATACAGGAAAATGATATTCCTGAATCCAGACCCTTTTCATATTTCAACGGTTTAATAGATTCAGGAGGAAGGGCAAATTAGTACACTATGGAGTATGGCCTACCAGTGTTTTAACTGGGTTTTGTGAAATAAATAAAAGTTACAGTATTTTGAGGACAAATTTAAGGACAAATCTTTTTTTTTTAGAACTTAAGGACAAATCTTGTAAAGGAAAGTCTCTCCAATTCACCGTGTAAGGACTCAAATAAATCTTTATTTAAACTTTTAGTTATATGAATAAAATGCATAAGAGTGATCATTTGAATCGTCACATAATAAGTTAGAGATCCAAGATAAACTCTCTTCCTAAATTTAAATATTTAACTTTGTTAATGAATAAAAACATGCGTTTACATTTTTTGAAAGAAAAAAGAATTATAATTTTCAATAATTCACTAACACACAAATATAAAATGATTTTGTGTTTTTATATATATTAATATTTGTATAATTTTATATATTTTTTTTAACAAATGGAAGTATTCAAACCTCTTTGAGTATCTAAAGTGTATGCAGATGTTCTCCCTTGCCACACTCACTAGGATTATGCAAATGTTAAACTTGGACTCTTCAAGTTGGGAGGTCTAGTGGTGTCTATTAAGCTAATTTTACTTTAATTTAAAGAAAGATAAACAAACCACATTTTTTAATGTAAAGGTACCCATACGTAACACAATGTGTTTTATTTTTTAATAAAACTATAGAAGTACTTTTATATTTCAATTAACGGGTACCATTAGGGTATTTGTTATTGGACTATTTTGAGAAAGTTTATATATTACTTTCATGAAAAATAAAAAGAAATAAGAAAAGTTAGTTACTTTCTTTTATAAAAAACTAGTCTGCAACTCTATGCATATACATGGGTATATTTAAAAACGATATATATATATATATATATATATCTATAATGAGTTCAAATTAAATTTGGTATAAGAATTACAACTTACACATTTTTTAAGCCATGAATTTCTAAAATTTGTAATGGTTTCTCATTATTATGATTTAGAATTTAATTGAGTCTAGACTCTTTGGTTTTGCACCCAACAATTCATTTGTGACAAAATTAAAAAAATTAAATGGGACACATGACACAAAATTGAACTTCAATTAAAATTTAATTTAAAATCTAATTAAATTTAGACTCTTTGATTTTTGCACCAAAAAATTTAGGTGACACACAAATTTAAAATTTCAATGAAATATGTGATACAAAATTAGACTTCAATTTAAAATTTAAGTGAATTTTCTCTCAAATTTGTCTATTGATATATATATATATTTCTAAAAATATTTTTTAAACCAATATTTTTTATTAATTAATATAGATATATAGATTTCTAAAAATATTTTCTAAACTAATATTTTAAGACATTTGTTACATTTTTCCTTTTTATTTTTATTTTTATAGAAGTGTTAAATTTTGAAGAAGTGTTAAATGCCAAATTGGACCCCAAGAAATGTAAAATGCCCAGAATGGAGTAAAAGAAATGAAATGAGTCTCAGTTCCTTATAATCCGGAGAACCTCTCCGTCACTCGCGCTCTAGTCTCTCTTCGTTATCGAAAACCCAAATCCTAATACGGATTACGGAGTACGTAGCTATTTTCAATTTCACTTTCATTATTACAGAATTGATCAAATTCCGGCAGTAATTTTTAAATTTCAGTACCCCGAATTAACAAGTACCAAAGGAACAAAAAGGAGCTTCATTTCTCTCTCTCTCTCTCTCTCTCTTAAAAACCTCTAAAACAGTCTCTCCCACATTCAAAAATTCACACACACACACACAGACACAGTGATTCACATTTCACACAGAGAAATAGAAACTAAATTAGGGTTTCAACTTTTCAACAACAACAAGTCCCTCAATCTCGAACTCCTCCTAGCCTCCACATTCACATTGTTTACACGCATACCCCATTTCCCTCTCACACTCACTCTGATCACTGAGAGACACTAACCTCCATGGAGGAATGGCATTTGGAGTAATTAAGCAATGAAATCAGGGGCTGAATTTTAGGTATTGATGGGCGTTGCCAAAGCCTGGAGGTTTAGCGTGATATCAGCGAACCTGGCTTTGTTACAGAACCAAAACGGTCACAACAATAACACAAACAACAACACCAACACTAAAACCAATAGCAATAGCAATAGCAATAGCAATAGCAATAACAAGCATGTTGTGTGTTCGAGACCAACGCAGACTACGACGACGACGCCGATCCAGAGAAAGCCGATCTCGTGGTCCTGGGTTTGCGGCTTAATGCTCTTCGGTTTGGGCTTGATTTCGCTTTTCACCGGCCACGTGGCCTCTGATCTTGAATGGTACTCTCAGCGTTTGGTCAAGCGCAGCTTCTACTCTAGACTGGTAATTTTTCTTGACTCCACAAATACACACACACACACACAATTTGTTTCTATTTTAGTGTCTTTGTTTAAATTGTGAATTAGATTGTGCTGGTTTAGAAACATTGCAAATGACAAAGCTGTTTATTTTGTGAAACTTCTAGAAGTTTTTATTTTATTTTATTTTATTTTTTGTACTGTGAATTAAGTTGATGTGGAAAATTTGAAGGATGGGGGTCGGCGTGAACCAATTGACATATGGAAATCAAAGTACTCAAAGTACTTCTACAGTTGCAGTGAGCGAGGCCGACATTTTGCTCGTAAGTCCATTTCTAATTTCTTTATATATTTTCTGCTAAAATACCATCACTTGTCTCTTTACGCTGTTCAGCTTTAGCTTATTGTGTGTTTTATCTCATCCATTGTTTTAATTTGAATATTAGCAATAGTTAATACAATTTTATGTAGGCAGGATATTATTTACCATATATGCTTGTTAGGTCCATTAGCTCATCAATTTAATGCAGTGATTGAATTCCTTGTAGACGCGTGTGTGCATTACGAGATAATTTTTGCTTAGGTTTGTTTTTTTTTACTAACGAGGGGTTTGCAATGCAATTTGCCACCCTTGTTCCTCGTGTGCTCCACTGGTTCCCCGGCATGATGCTCACAATGCTCGTTGAAGCTTCTCTTTGTGGAAAAATATTTTGCTGGTCAAACTTGCTGGACTTCTTCTCCTTGCTTATTTTACAACCATAAACATGTGTTTGCGCGTGTGGATCTGTGTTTATTGTTGTCTCTACCCATCTTAGTTTTGAACAATTTGCTGATGCTGCTGCTTTTTTAATTCAGAACAAATTTCCAGTGCAACACTGTTGCTGTTTAAATTTTATGTGCATTATTTGACTCTTAGTGGTTCATCTTTTATAGTGAGTGCACGTTTTGGAAAATACCCATACTCCACACCTGAAAGGTATTTACGTATGTTCATTTATTGCCCACACTAACACTGCTAATTTGAAATCTAGCTGCTGTTCGTGAACGATCATCAAATGGCTATTTGCTTATTGCAACAAGTGGAGGACTGAACCAACAAAGAACAGGAGTAAGTGAAGTTATCTTCTGATCTGCTAAATTTTCACCTGATACCATATAGTAAAAGTTATATTAGTCAATTACAAGAACACATGACAATATATTTGCCATCTTTACTTCCTTAAAAAAAAAAAAAAAACAGAAATTATTTACTTTGGCTTGTCTTTTGTGATGGGAGGTTGAATTAGGTTCCATCTTTCTGTCTTTACAATGAAGTACTTAGTCATACCAAAAAATGAAAATACTAGCCTTATTGAGATGACCATATTTCCTGTATTCAGATAACAGATGCTGTCGTTGTTGCACGGATTCTGAATGCTACGTTAGTTGTACCTGAGTTGGATCACCATTCCTACTGGAAGGATGATAGGTAAGTTGATATTCTAAAACCTGCTAGCAATGGGACTTAATTGTGATTTCACACCCCCTCACCCCCCACAATTGTGATGAGATAATCAACTTAACAATAATTATCTTATTGAGGACACCTTATTTGGCATGCAGTGACTTCATCAACATTTTTGATGTTGATTGGTTTATTTCTACTCTTGCAAAAGATGTGACCATTGTCAGAAGAGTTCCTGATAAAGTCATGCGATCAATGGAAAAACCTCCATATACTATGCGTGTCCCAAGGAAATCCGCCCCTGAATATTATCTTGATCAAGTCCTCCCTATACTTTTGAGGAGACGTGTAACTCTACTTTACTCAATTTTAATAAATGTTTCTTATTTTAAATTTTGTTAGTATATATTCCTAATCAAACTTTTTGTTTCAGAATCATTTTTGGGCACAACTTTAAGTGTCTTTGAAGACTGATAGTCTTGATTTTTTTTTTTGGGTGAAATGAGAATGCATTTGATTCAAAAAATGTCAATACAGAATTCTGGTTTTGCAGTTGCATCATATATCATTGCAATTGGTTTCAGTTTGCTGCAGTTGAGGCAATTAACACTCATGAAATTCTGCAGGTAGTGCAATTGACGAAATTTGATTATAGACTTGCAAATGATCTTGATGAAGAGCTACAGAAGTTGCGTTGCCGGGTTAATTATCATGCCTTAAGATTTACAAAACCTATACAAGAGCTTGGTCAAAGACTAGTTTTTAGAATGCAACAGATGGCAAAACGTTTCATTGCAATTCACTTGAGGTTTGTGCCTGTTACTCTTTCCTTTTGTGAGTAAGAGTCCTAAGGGGGATAGAGTTGATGGGTTGTGCCCGTAACTTAAACAATTATAGAATTGGACAGATAATTTAAAACAAAATAAGGACCAGGGGGAACCTGCCCATCAGCATCAATAAGAGTCCGAAGGGGGATAGAGTTGATGGGTTGTGCCTGTAACTTAAAATAATATAAAATTGGACAGATATTTTAAAATTTTAACTTGCATGTAAACCATTATCTGTGGGGCATGGATGCTCAAACAGAAAACATTTAACTGTGACTAATGTAACCAACCTCAATATTCTCAATTTTATCTTATTGGACATCCGCAGACATGTACATTATCCATAGCATGCAAAGTTTTAATTGCCCTGTGAAATTCAATTGATTGTTGTTATAGTGTGCCAAGTATGATAAAATTATGTTTCCAATGAATTTTTGTGTGTGTGTATATATATATATATGTGTGTGTGTGTGTGTTTTAATCCATATGATACTAACTATTAGGTAACCAATCGAAAAAAGAAAAAAAACCAGTAATAATTGATTATAAAACTAAGAACTGTCCTTTACCGATGTTCTTCATATAACATTGAATACAAAATTTATGTTGTCTTTATTTGATATGTGGATAATCCCTAGTTGGACTTATTTGGAGATCCCCTGTTCCTAGAACTGTTATTGACCTTAAATATTCCAAATCAGAGAAGCCAATGATAAGACTACTGTCTTTTCTCCCACCTCTTACCTCCAGTATTTTGAAAATGCGTCTCATATAGATGTTTGCTTATGCATTGTGCTCTTATGTCTTCTACCCTCTTTTTTTTACTAACATAGAAATGTTAAACAAACATGTCTATACTCTATAGATACATACATATAGCACGTCTTCATGTAATTGAATTTATGCTTTTATGTTCAGGTTCTTTTGTTGTGGCTGAAACTGTTTTTATGACAGGTTTGAACCTGATATGCTAGCATTTTCCGGGTGTTACTATGGTGGGGGTGAAAAAGAGAGATATGAGCTTGGTGAAATAAGAAAACGATGGGCAACATTACCGGTGAGATTGCTATTTTTAATAATTTATGGTCTTAATATATTCATACTCTTCTTAACGGCTTGATGATGAAAAATTGTTGTTCAAATAAAAGTCAAACTTCTTGGTAAAATATGCAATACTTGTTTGTTTTGAAGTGTTCACATCACATCTGGGTTCAAAACTCCCAACCAAAATCTTGGGGCCTCCCCTAAGGAATTCCCCCTTGGTGTGTGTGGGATGAAGGGACTACACACATTTGGTAATGTTGTACGGGTTTGTGACTTCTATTTTAATTCTTATGTAACAACTCAAGGAGAAGCACTAGCTACATCTACATTATACCCCAAAAGGACTAGTCTAGTCACATTTGAGACTCTTTGTTGTTAAAAAAAACCAGATTAACCTAGTATATGCCCGATGTGGGACCTAGCACGCACTCACACAACACACACTCAATCAATATCTAGTCAATTTGGAGCATCACATCTTCCATCTCTTCTAATCTGAAGTAAATGTTGTCTCATTATTTTTTTAGGATTTAAGCCCTGATGGAGAGCGGAAGCGAGGGAAATGCCCACTCACTCCTCATGAAGTGGGTTTGATGCTGCGAGCACTTGGTTTTGCAAATGACACATACCTCTATGTTGCATCTGGAGAAATATATGGTGGTGAAGAGACTCTGCAGCCTCTCAGGGAACTCTTTCCTAACTTTTATACAAAGGAGACTCTTGCCAATGAAGAGTTGAAGCCTTTTCTTCCTTTCTCTTCCCGCCTTGCTGCCATTGACTACATTGTCTGTGATGAGAGTGATGTATTTGTCACTAATAACAATGGAAATATGGCCAAAATTCTTGCAGGTCGAAGGTAAGAAATCTATTCCATTTCTTTTTTGTCTGGCATATATACACAATCACAAGAAAATGCACCGACTTTTCATTGCTTCATCATTTTAACTGTTGCACCCTTCCCACTATTCTCAAATAAAGAAATTAAAAAGGGAAGCCTTTGACAACTTATTTTTTCTGATATTCTATTGCTAGGGATGTGTAAGAGGGAGTTTTCACTTCGAAACATGTAATGCATCTTTTCAAGTGCTGCATACGCTGCTAGTCTTGACCAATATAGATTCCCAGTTCTAGTATAGTGGGGGAAAAAAACATATTGTCCTGATTTTAAGTTAATACAATTTGTCATATATTTTGGTATCTATACTATAATAAACAGTGTCATATTATAGATACCAAAAGGGACAAGTTGTGGGTTCGAGTCCGGGAATCAATCTCTCTAAAATAAAAACCCGGGGGGGGAGACTCTCCTAGACCCTACAATAGTGGGAGTTTTATGCACTGGGTACAACCTGTTTTTTTCTTTTTTAAATATGATAATCAGTTGCAGGAAATTTTATGTCTTTGAATCAAATACTCAAAGAATCTCCCTAAAAGATAACGCTTTATGGTTTAAAAATGAGTTGAATCTATGTCAAAATGTGATGGAATTTTGTGGAGGTATCAAGTGTTCTGTTAAAAATACTGGCCTGTCCTGTGTGGTGATCCTTTCGATTTTTTTTTTCTCAGCTAAATTATACTTTTGCTCCTGGAAATATTGGACAGGTTCCAATTTAGGTCCTAGATTTTGAAAAGTTATTTGGTTGTTGAAAATATTTTCCTTTGAGAAATTACTCCATTTATCCATCAAAAGTGATGCTGGCACAGTAATTGTTGATGTGGCTTGTCTCTCTGTTTTCCGTGCTATCAATTTTTGTGACAGCAATGTCATCTGTTTCAACGGTAAGGGCTACATTACTCAGAATTAAAATTTAAAGGGTGATTTGAAATTTTAAAAAATTTAGGATCAAGTTGGGACTGGGACCTATCTTCTATTTGAAGGAACAAAGTTTCTTTCCAAACTAGTTTGGAGAAAAACTCTACAAACTCCTTATATATCTTTATATTGAGTGTGAATTTTGAGAATCTAACCGTTGAATTGCATGTTCTTATTATATATAAAATTTCAAGAAGATCAAAGATCAATTACTATGTCATCAAACAAATGTTAAAATTTCAAATTTTTATGATCTAAAATTATGTATAAAACATAAGTTTATTTATCAAATAGTAAATAACATCCAATTTAAACGAAATTTGATATGCATGTTAAAAACTTAAGGAACATGAAAATTAACGGTTAGATTTTTAAAATTCACAAAAAAAAAAAAAAAAAGAGTTATATGAGAAGTTTGAAAAGTTTCTCTCCAAACTAGTTTGGAGAGAAACTTTGTTCTATTTGAAGGGCCAAAAATATAATTTAGCCTTCTCTATTCCTATAACTCTATCCCTAAATTTATGTCCCCATTTGATATGTACTTCATGGCCTAGGCTAATAAAGTAGTGCAGTTATTTCCAACTACCAAGAGTTGTTCTCTTAAATGTACTCTGGGATGGTTTGATTCCATACAAAGACACAGTAAATAGGGCACCAAATGGGTATGAATGGATGGTGGGTCAAGTCTAGGAAGTTGCAGTTGTTATAGACTTCAGATTTGAATAACTATGGACCACTTTTGTTGTTGAATGTGGAGATCACTAGAACCTGATTGAGAAGCCTTCTTTTGAGATCCTTGGAATGATTTCTTACATTTTAATATTACAGAACTCAGGAATTTTCTTCCATGTTATCTCAGCATTTTGGATGTAAGGTTTGAGTTTGAGTGTTCAAACCCTAAAAGGCCCCCCCCCCCCTCCCCCCTCCCCCTTTTTACCTAGCTTTTAAAAAAATCGTCATCGTTATAACTGTAATTCTCACCAGTTAATTTGCTTTTGTTGTTGAATCTTCTGCTTGTTCGGTATGTTGTTTCTTTGTTAAATTTTTAATTTCATTTTATGGATATCATAGGAGGTACATTGGTCATAAGAGGACTATCAGACCAAATGCAAAGAAACTTAGTGCTTCGTTTATGGCAAGGCATCAGATGGACTGGGAGATAAAACATAAGTTTATTCATCAAATAGTAAATAACTTCCAATTTGAACAAAATTTGGTATGCATGTTAAGAACCTAAGGAACATGAAATTTAACGGTTAGATTTTTAAAATTCACACAAAAAAAAGGAGTTATATGAGAAGTTTGAAGAGTTTCTCTCCAAACTAGTTTGGAGAGAAACTTTGTTCTATTTGAAGGGCCAAAAATATAATTTAGCCTTCTCTATTCCTATAACTCTATCCCTAAATTTATGTCCCCATTTGATATGTACTTCATGGCCTAGGCTAATAAAGTAGTGCAGTTATTTCCAACTACCAAGAGTTGTTCTCTTAAATGTACTCTGGGATGGTTTGATTCCATACAAAGACACAGTAAATAGGGCACCAAATGGGTATGAATGGATGGTGGGTCAAGTCTAGGAAGTTGCAGTTGTTATAGACTTCAGATTTGAATAACTATGGACCACTTTTGTTGTTGAATGTGGAGATCACTAGAACCTGATTGAGAAGCCTTCTTTTGAGATCCTTGTTGGAATGATTTCTTACATTTTAATATTACAGAACTCAGGAATTTTCTTCCATGTTATCTCAGCATTTTGGATGTAAGGTTTGAGTTTGAGTGTTCAAACCCCACAAGGGGCGCCCCCTCCCCCACCCCTATCTACCTAGCTTTTAAAAAAATCGTCATCATTATAACTGTAATTCTCACCAGTTAATTTGCTTTTGTTGTTGAATCTTCTGCTTGTTCGGTATGTTGTTTCTTTGTTAAATTTTTAATTTCATTCTATGGATATCATAGGAGGTACATTGGTCATAAGAGGACTATCAGACCAAATGCAAAGAAACTTAGTGCTTTGTTTATGGCAAGGCATCAGATGGACTGGGAGACATTTGCAAGAAAGGTAAAATCATGCCAAAAAGGATTCATGGGAGAGCCAGATGAGATGAGACCAGGTCGAGGAGAGTTTCTTGAAACTCCGTACTCTTGTATTTGTGAGAAACCATTCAATGACGATGAAACCAGCTACAATGGAGATCATCAGTCAGAACAAGTTGCCATGGAATCTGTGGCAAAAATTAAATTCACATGATTGAAACGGTTGAGGTGAGGAGTCTACCAGTAAAAAAAAAGAAGAAAGAGAAGCATGGCAGAAGAGCGAACTTTCTTAGTAAATCAAGTGGACAATGAAGAGAGTAAAGGGAGATGAGTGGGAATGGAATGACCAAGGAGAGAATAGGGAAAAAAAATTATCCCGATATAATGTGGTAGTTGGAATTACTTCATACATCTACCAGAGATGGTGATGGCTCTGACGGCCTTTTCATCTCTAGTATGGCAAATTTTTATCATGCCGCCACTAAATTTTACCTAGAACAGCGAAATCAATCATGGCATCTTGTAGCTTATTTTTCTTTTTTGGTCCATTAGTTGCTGTTCATATCCCCGTTTGGATTGCAGACTTGACCAGGTTGGGTCCATGTATAGCTTGAAGTGATGAGGTGCAATTGTTTATAAATAGTTTCTCTAGGGACAGCCGTGTAGGATTTTGAGAAACACTTGCATAGTTGCATCAACAAAATTCAAATTTATCATATTGTGACTCGTTATGCCCTGCTTGCATTCAATTTATATAGTTCACGTCAGTAAACCTGCTATGGATGATAACCGTGGATTATTAAATAAGGAGTCGTCATCAAATATCAATTGACTCATCCTCTCTTTTCTTGTCCTTTTTCCTTAAGAAGAGTTGCTTCAATATCTAGACACCACAATTTTGCACCATGTGGCGCATTTAATTGCATGGCAGTAGCTCAGTCCGTGTAAAGAACTCGCATTAATTCATTCTCCAACCATCCAATTATTAAAATAAAAAATTTAAATAACTAAATTTTTATATTAGCCAGGAAAGAGCCTGATTCTGGAATTCAACCAAGTGAAAAACAAGAAAATATGAATGAAAGTGCTCCCATATAATTCAGCCTTTCAGCAATGACCTATCTACTGAACGATTACTAGGGTCACGAACTTTGTCAAGTTATATTATGCATTTACCGCAAAATGATTAATAAATTCACTCATACTCAATTTACCAGCGCTCTTGATTAAATAGGATCGAGAAAGTCTAAAACAGTTAGCTTGCCAGGAGCAGTATGGTTTAGTAGCATTGACCAGTTCTTCTAAGAACAAAATTCCCCCTCCCCTATTGTAAGAATAAAATATTTAGGTAGTTCCAACAACACAAGTCAATAGAGAGAATGTATGAGAACCAGAGGAATTATGACATTAATACTTTTCTGGGAGGAGGGGTTGCAAATGAAAAATAAAAGCTCAGGCTGTGACAAAGTGACGTCACATTGAATTACACAGGACAGTGTATCATGTGTATCAGGCACATGCATCCATTCTCTTTCAACTGGCGTGCAGCATTCATACCTCTCTCGCTCTCTCTCCCACTCTCGCGCACGCACACACAAAAAGCATATCAGAGAAGTTAATATCAGTAAGGCACTAAGCAACATGCCGTGATTTTGATCATCTGCAAACTTCCTCGGTGATTTCAAGCCAAACTACATGGAGAATTTTCCATATACAACCTATTAGGGCAGGACCTAGGTGAATCATAATTATGAAGAAACTAAAATCAATATGAACATCTACCGACTAGATTTTTAAGACTAAATCAAATGAAGCAAGAATTTCCATTCCTAATTTCTCCCCTACTATAGATATACATATTAACTATGCTTGATGTGTGGTCATCCGACAACTGACATTCTGTTGACTGGAACCCCTCATTGCAAAAGTTCATTTCAGCCATGGTTATTCCCTGTTACAATCAAGCAATCAGTTTTACGCATACTGGTTCTTATACACACCAGAGAAGACTAGTGACACATCAAATAAGAAAATCAATTATCAGACGCCTTACCTCTAGAAGCAGTCCTGTTTGAGCTTTTGTGACCCTTGTCATGTGAAACAGAAGGAATCTTTGAGATGATCAATGAGCTTTGTAATCCTTCCAATAGCTGTTGTCGGCATTATCAAGAAGCACAAAAGGCACGAAATTAAGAAGGCATGTATATACAGGTTAATACCGCAGGAATAATAAGAGTTGGAGGGGAAAAGGAAATAATAAATTATAGAAATTACAGACTAATTTTTGGAAAAGCAAACACTTTCTAATAATTACCAACACTTAACCAAGGTCCCTCCTGGTGGATTCTTAATAAATAATAACTAAGGCTTTCTAATAATAATATTTCTCCTCTTGTCTTGTTAAGGTAAGGTACCTTTTTTTTCTCTTGGATTACTAAGTAATCCATAGTGTAACAGTATGCTAGTAAATTATGCAACCCCAATGGGTCTTAAAACCGCAACCTTACCCTCCACTTTGGACAAAGTTTATCTCCAAACTAGTTTGAAATAATCTCCTCCAATCTATTACATGCCGATTTATATGATTATCCATGTGTATTATCCAAACGAGTCATATGACTTATTAAAAAAGTTACACATGGATGATCTTTTCAAAGCACATAGTAAGTTGGAGGAATGCTCTAAACCGGCTTGGAGCTAAACTTTTTCTCTCCACTATACCTTGAGAGGAAACGAGGTGCCATTTGAGCTAAAGCTCATTTGGCTACTTCACTAAATCAAGCAGACGTTGCTACAAAAAACCCACTGCCAGTGCCAGTCAATATGATAACCAGCAAGTAATGAATGAATTTCATATAAAATCACTCAAACAGGTCGTATTTTATATTTTTAAGGGTAAATTGCACTATAGGGTCATCATCAATGGGCCACTTAAATTTGAAGTCAAGCAATTGACCCCCAAAACCATTGCATGATCAAAGAAACAAAAAGTTAAACATGCACATGATTGTGTGATTATATAATGGTGTTTAGTGTATATGTGATAATATAATAGGAATATGAAATTAAGGCTTACGTATAACGAAAAAATGGATATACTTCAAAGATAGATGATATAGAGGGGATATTGATTGCTTAAATTTAAAATTTAGATTGGATGTTGCAACAAGACTCAATAGTTTAGGGTGCAAAAACGAAATTTATCCAACTTTCATTTAAACAATGGATTGAAAAAAAAAAAAAACCCCTTTTAAATGTTTTCACATAAATGTATGCAAGCGTTCAAATATACACATAGGCAGATGAGAAAGAATTCTTAATCAGGTAAGTTTCCCTAAATGGAGAACTAATTAAGGATTGGTTTAATTGCAAAAGTCACAGGAAGATATATTATCACAAATTAATTAATAAGAACATAATTTATTTTTATATTGGTCATTTAAACATGCACAAGGTGGGTCATGAACCCAAGATTTCACACTCCACCCTGTTTCTAAGAGGAAGTGCCACAGCTCATGGCAACATGTATATTAGAAGAAGACAGAAGTTATGAAATACTTACCCTTGATGTTGGCTGAATTCTGCGATTAGATCTACGAGGCTCGACAACTTCAGAGGTTAATTTTGCAGAATTACCATTAAAGATTCTGTCCTCCTCAATTTTGGCTAACTTTCCACCAGCTGGTGCAAGTTTTCCTTTATTAGCCCTCTCAGATTTGGCATTTGATGTGGAAACTTTCTTGGAGGATCCATCTGATGAAGAAGCCCGTGAAGAAAATAAAATTGGGCCCTCTGCGGTTCCCAGAGTGCTAGAGAGCGATCCAATATCAAACTGGTTATGCTTTCCTGATGCATTCTCAGCTTGGCTTACAGAATCCTTGACTTTTGCCGAGTGATTTGTCAGAGTGCCATCATCAGGAGCAGAAACTGCATTAATTGAGACGTTGTCCTTTGCTGGAGCAGTTCTACCTGAGACACTTTGTGGTTTTCCAGTCTTAAGACTTCTGGGCTTGGATTCAGCTACTCGTTTGTCCTTTAAAATACTACTTTTAGTACTATTTTTCCATCCACGGGATCCTGAGCCTTGAGGCATCAAATATTTCACAAATTTAACTGAATCATTTGGTTCATTAATTTTATTGCCCCGATCTGCAACATAATGTTTGCTTACTTCCATGAATTTTCTCTTCTTACCAGGCTTAGGAACACCAATAACAACTCTTGATCCTTCCTTCTGCAAACCAGTCCGTAATGTTCTGAGAGCATCAGGCTTATTCTCGATTCTGGTGTTCTTACCAACATTAAACACCTTTTCATTCTCTGATAAATCCAGTAATCTTGACTCCTCTGATTTCCCTAATTCTACAACACCCTTGCTTTCTAACATCTTATCCTTCCCCTTGGCCTCTACTGCTGGACTGCCCAACTTTATTCGTTTTTCCTGTGGCATATCACCCTGAACAACAGATTTGCATCTCGGTAAAGGAAAAAGTAATTATTAAAATTATTTTTAGTCACTATCAGACAAACATCAAGCATAAGAACACACCTCATGGGAAGCACTGACATTTTCTCGCAAATTAGACCATTCTATCCATTCCCCATCCTTCCAAATGAGAGAAGGCCGAAGATGCCAGGCTCTTACAACTGATGTTTCTCCTTGAGCTGCAAGAACGAAACAATGATTCACTTTCAATAAAAAGGATAAGTAGACTCTGTACAATAATAGCAAGCACATAACAATTGGGGATATTCAAATAACCAATTTTTTTAAAATAATAACAAATTTCTTTCAAAAAAAGTACCTGGAAAATGGACAGTTAATTCAGTTTCATCTTTCTTGTTCTTTTCAGTAATAATCCCTTCGCACCAGCTGAAAGATGAAATAAGAGACAGGGATTGATTAAGCTATTATCACATGGAGTGTATGCAAAAAAAATTTCAAACTTGACTGCATATAGTTTGGGAACAGGATTCATGAACTGGGTCAAGTTTAAATATTTTCAGTAGAGGAAGATGCTTCCAAAAAAAAAAAAAAAGAGAAGCAAGAATAGCCAATGAGCTAGCTCTAGCTAAAGTAGAACTTCCTCTTCCCACAAAAATATGATGATGAGGTGGGGTGAAATATGGGCCAAACTGGCTGCTTAAGATTTCAGAAAAAACATCACCTGCTACAATCCTTTTTTTTTAATTGCATACCATGCAAAAGCAGTATGAACAATCATCAAATAAGATACTAGACAGTATTTTGTTAATAAAGTTACTGTCTTTAAATCCCACATAACTACAGAGCAAATAGTATGAACAGTCATCAAAACAAAATAGCGAGTTAGAAAGTCAGCTACTAAGACATTTCAGATGATAAGTCTTCATACGATCGCTTTCTTCGATGTTTTTCATTAAAAATTTGAACCTCAGAACCATTCAGAAACTGAAGTTTGCAAATAAATATCTATGGAGTAGAATAAGTTGTTCAGGTTTTGTGTTACATCAGGACCAATCACATAGTGAAATTAAATTATAAAGCTACAGTCATAAAAATATTAAAATTTGTGGAATCTTTTAGGTAACATTTCTTGGAGTTTGCCTTGCAATAGGCAATTTAATAAAGAGATTCTGGTCATAAAATAAAAAGGTGAAACTAAGACAGATGACAATATAACAATTTTAAAAATTCTTAAATAGCATCCAAAACACTTTATGTCTATACTAGAGTTGTATCCAGCATGATAGATCCTTGAAAGTTTCTTTTCTAAAGTCTGTTAGAAAAATTTTTATCATTCCTTACACACACCTGTCTCTAATCCATGCATCAACTCTATCTCCAACAGACCAATTATAATCTCCCATAGCTGCTCTACGTCTCTTCCTTGTTCCTTCATATCGCATGATAGTAACAGGACGGGTAGTGCGTATTTTTGGCACCTTGTCTCCTTCACCTTGGAGCGACACCCATTCCTTCAGTGGTCCCTCCGCTGGAAAGTTGGGAAATAAATAATATATACTAAGTGAATAATCAATCAGTGTAAATGCAGAAGCACAATTCATTCTTTTTCAATAATCTCCTTCCTGGATGGGATACTCTTGGCAACAAATTGTTGTACCAAATAAGGAGTACATGCAAAAACACACGCACACAACTAGGCAGGCTTGCTCAAAATATGGGGTGCAAAAGAGTAAGGAATACTATGGCATAGCTGCATAGGTACACTTGACAGAAGTTCATGGCAACTCACCATTGTCTGCCTGAAGTTCAGTGTAACAGACATATGCTTTCCCATCCTCCAAACTCAATACATTGGCCGTGAACCAAGCTGCTTTAAATCCATCTGTATCTTTAAGAACCTAAAATATAATCAACAAGTTAAAAAAAAAAAAAAGAAAGAGTTAAGTATGAAGACCTAACAACCCAACAGAATCACCAAACTTCAAAGCATGCAGATATTTCGAAGGTAACAAGGTAAAAATTAGAACTCAAGTCCCATGAAATGCAATGGTGCGTAAAAAATTTGATTTTACTTTAAACCCATTCTAAAAGGAGTTAAGACTCAAGAATTCAAATCAATTTCAGGCCTCAGACCTCTACATGTGAACCCTCCTTGATGCTGTCCTCTTTAAAAGTTTCTGCAGCCTTTTCATGCTCATCCTGAACAGTAGATCTTGATCCAATCTCAGATTCAGGAACCACACCAATGGTTTTTGCCAAATCAGAAACTTTTCGGCCCTTTTGAACTCTTGAATCTGTTTCATTAGTTGGAATAGGAACTGAAATTCCATCTACCAATCTGATGTGATCCACCATTGACTCCGTTGGCATCTCTGTTTGAAGATGTGACTTCTCATGTGTAGCAGTCTTGGTTTCTTTTTCCAATGGTCCACTTTTTATATGCTTTGCAGAAGTACCTGGACCCTCTCCAACAATATCATTGCTTAATTTTTCTCTATTTACCTCAATTGATTTCCCAACAAGCTCAGTAGATTCTCTGGATACTTTCCAATAACCCTCTGGACCAAACTCCAGCAGTTCAGTCAACGGCAAAGGATCACCCATTGCAACAATCTTTCCAGCTTGTGATATGGCCTCTGCTGCCAGCTCAGCAGCTTTTACAATCGCATCCATATTTTCAGCTCTTTTAGTGGCAGCTGAAGCAGCTTCAACCCTTTTTCTAACAGCCTCCTTAGCAGCTATAATGATTGAACTGGAGCTGTTTGTTCTGTTATCACCCTTCAGAATGGATGCAGAAGTAGCCTGTCCCAAAATATTCATACTATCAGGAAGAGAAGTTCCAGTACTTTGACTAGGATTGCCATAACCATTCAAAACAAGTGCTTCTTCAGCCATTATCTTTGCTTGCAGTGCAGCATTTGATGCAACCTTGGCTGCTGCAGCTGCTGCCTTTGCAACAGCAGCAGCGGCTGCTACTGCAACAGCCGCAGAAGCTAATTTAGCTTCAACATCTGAAACCAATCCAGAATTTTTTCGCTCTTCCAATTGACTCCAAACTTCTTGGCTGTGACTAACAGCAGCTGCAGAGAGGACAGCGGCATCCTCCGCCTGTACTCTAGCCTCCTTAACTTTACTAAGGGTTTCCTCTGACAAACTAGCCCTCTGCTGTACATCCTGGTCTGCCTTTTTTTGGAGGAGATCCATGGATGATATAGGAGATTCAGATATAACGAATTTTTCTGAAGTGGCTTTAGATGCAAAACCAGTGGGCATTGTAAAGGCAACAGAAGTGGGCAGATGTGTAGTAACAGCAGGGGTTGAAACTGGCTCAGGTTGAGATTGAGACTGCAAAACAATCTGACCAAGATCCTCAGAAACTGGATTTTTTCTTCTTTTTCTAGACTTTGGATCTGTAGAATTCTTTCCAGGCGATGCTATTACCTTTTTTGGATCAAGCAGGGAAGTGCTAGTAGGGACCCCGCTATGAACCACTGGATGCTTTATACCAGAGGAATGTGGCACAGATAATTCTTTGACAGGAGTCAACTTAATTGCTTCTGTGTTAGGTAAACGAGCACTGGCATCAGGTGCAGCAGAAGTTTGTGGAGAAGCCATCCAGGGACCACGAAAGGGGCCCTGAGATATCCACGGAGTGTGATGTCCAACAAAGTTTCTAACTGGAGGAGTCTGAAAAGGATGCAATGGACTGAGTGTCTGCTGATAATCCATGACTGAACCTCTTTGCATGACACTAGATTGCAAGGCATCACCAGAAGGTGTAGGCATACTCCACAATGGTGATGAAAGAGGTATCATCGAATTTACAACTGTTGGAGTACCCTTGCTGCTGGTTCGACCAAGAGGTGAGGAGACACCTTTACTTTGAAGTGTACTTTGCTTGCTTGCTTGATCAGGAGCCCTAGCACCTGTAGATGTGAATTCTGAATCCTGGTTACAAACTCAGTCAAATAAGGAGAGAAACTAAACAGCTTCAAATCCAAAGAATTACCAGAACGTGATGGCAATGGGGTTTCAGGGGTAATGGGATGAGACTTTTGACTGTGTAGCCTTTCCATGCATGCACGCCAGGCATTCTCCCAAACATTCCTTCCACCGTCTAAAAGCACAATGCCAGACATTAAGACATGTATGCAATGAATGCCCAAAGGGAAAACAAAACAGGGAGATATAGGAAACTAACCAGGTCCACCAAATGCTGATATCATATGTGCCTCTTCAGGTGCTGTTCCTTGACTGCATAAAATTTCAAATGCATCTTCAATATTATAATTAAGGTGCCAAGTGCGAAACCCCCCCACCCCCCTCCCTATCTTATTGAAAAATATCCACTAATCCTACAAATAGAAGAGCGTCTCATTAACATCCAATCTTAAAGGGAACCGGTGGTGCCCTTTGTGTAGGTTTCTTCAATCATGGCATAGCCATTAAAATGAATAAAATCAATCCTTTACTTATCAAAAACAAAAACGAATTACATCAATCCTAGATATCTTCAAATAATAAAAGGACTCACATCAAAGCTCCATACACAAAGATCTGAGCACGCAATTGCACTTGCTGTAAATCAGTGAAAGGTTGTTGAAACAATGTAGATGGTGAAGCTGAAGTATTCAAATCTGGCAGACTAGATGCTGAAGCAGTGATAACAAAAATTGGCTTTGTACTATTGCCTTCTACATGCCCATAGTGCTGCATTTCCCTGGATTGCACAAACTGGAAAATTGCAGATGGGCTCAGGGATGCAGTAGCTGCTTTATCCCCTCTTTCTGATTGTTTTGTAGGAGTTGGTTCTTTCACATGATTTCCCCTTTTAGGAGTTTCTTTCCCAATTGCCGTCTTACCAGATGCCCGCCTTGTCTTACGCTCATGAGTACCTTTCGAACCACCACGTGTAATCTGTCCTTCAGATACTTGTGTACTTCCAGTAGAATTATCTTGTGAAATCTTGGCATCCATTTGGCCTAAACCAGAACTTGAAGGAGAACCCTCTACAATCTTCAAAAGTAATTCTTGGTAAGGATAAAAGGTTATTAATTGTCAAAGGGCATAATATAGATCCCTCCAGAATTTTTAGACATATATCAACGTAATGATCTTCCCCAGGTAAACAATAAATAAATAAAAATTAAGCCATAAAATATATTAAAGATGGAAGGTTATAACAAAGTCATCTATTAAAAACACAGAACTTACCGGCAATACTTTGCCGGCAGAGATAGGAGGAAAGGGTTGTGAATTCTTTCCAGTGTCTTTTCTAGACAAATCTGCCAAGGAACCAATCTCAAAAGAGAAGCTCTGCTCATCTTTGGAACTGTCCTTTCCTTTTGGATCCTCAGCAACTGAGGCTTTCTGATCAGGGGACCTGTTAACTTCTTCCTGTGTTGATGCCATCACTCCCTCCTTTTCCTTTTCACTCTGAGAAAGCTCAGTAGTACTTATAATATTAGGGGAACCAGTAGGTTTATCAGGATTGCTAGAAGCACTTCCACTTTCCATTGCACAAATAGCAGAAGATAAGGACCCTTCATGAAGTTTAAAAACATCAACCGCAAAATTAAATCAGTAATGAGAATAAAAAAATTACAATGGGAAAAAAATAGATGTCAGACTTCGATGTCAAACATCAAGTAACAAAGAAGACTCCAACAAACATGATTATCAAACTCCTTCAAAAGTGAACTAAAACTCTTACTTCAAACCTTTCTCCACAACATCTTAATGTCCTTTTTTACAGGTCCCACAAAAAATCCATAACTTTGAATGCTAGTCAGTACTCAAAATATATTTTTCCTTCAGGCTTCTTTTTCCTTTCTTTTACTTTTTAAAAATTATTATTTTCCACAAAAGTATTAACAAGGCAAAGAACAAGAAGCATGTGAAGCATTGCATTTTTAAACAACACAAGCTTTAAAGCTACAACATACTTCTTCATACAGAGAGTTTGCTTCACAAGGGGTCTACTCAGTATATAATACCTCTTTTCCTCTCAGCCAACAATGAAAGGGAGAATAGCGTCTCATTTGACCAATTATTTACAGCACATGTTGCGGTCATTACTTTGAAGATTACATATAGTACATAGACAAGTATCAAAATTACAGATTGGACAAGAATTATGACATCAAATAGCATGCCATAAAATAGATTAACCAACTGTGGAAACATAATTCGTCACCAAAAATTAGAAAGAATCCAGACCAATGGCATGTATACTCAGTCTCAAGTGGGAATATATATCAAGATGCCTTTGCATATCCTAAGACAAGATCTAATCACTGCATATCAAAGTGTGATTTCCATATAATAACTGTCAGAAAAATATCCTTCCCCATGTCAGACCTTTGCATACACATTGTCATATTCTGAGGATTCCTAATATCAGAAGCAAAACTTTAAGTTGATAAACTTAATTTAGGTCTAAAGATTTTAAAAAGATAATTGTCAACAATAATTTGTTTACAAAAACAATGTAAATATTTGTTTTAAGCATTTTTTGTTAACGATGTCACTGTAAATGGAATTAAAAAGATTTTGAAAGTACAGATTTTAATTTGGAACTTCTAAAAGTGAGGTCTTAAAACCACCCTAAACTATGGGGTTTAAAATGTAATGGATAAATGACCACCCATCCCAAAGCTAAAGCTATTATGAAAGGGTAAATTTAATCCTTACACTTTCCCTCACATGTGGACCCAAACTATCCCCTCAATAAGTGGGGTCCAACATGTAGCATTTTTAACTTTTAAACAAGAGATAGACTGGGAAAAGTTTTGAACTCGAGATCAAGAAAGAAAACTTGAGAGACCTCAAATCAGGTTAATTTTCAACAGTTACTAACCAGAAGATGTGTGTGTGTGTTTGTGAATAACAAATGCCCACCTGAAGCTTCTGAGGACACCTTTTCAAGATTCTCTTCTACAGTCACTTCCTCACGCTTTTCAAGAAAAATTACTGCATCAGCAGCACCACCCTCTTTTGCTGCTACATCACAGATAACAGCATGCACTTCGTTCCCCCTAATGCATTCCTGGTTAACTTCATTAACAACCACTGTTTGAATTTCACTCTGA
Organism: Castanopsis chinensis; assembly: GCA_032878915.1. NCBI lineage: Eukaryota > Viridiplantae > Streptophyta > Magnoliopsida > Fagales > Fagaceae > Castanopsis > Castanopsis chinensis. The sequence goes on along the minus strand of JAVQMG010000115.1, from coordinate 3,040,168 downwards.
ATTTCTGCAGTACAAGTATCTGCCTTTGGCAGCGATTGATGAACTGTCTTTTGTAAAAGCTTTCCAGCAGTATCAAAAGATGCATCTTTTTCACTTTCAGAAGCAGGACCTGGCTCAGTTTCCAATTCTGAAGATTCCTTCAAAGTAGATAATCTTGCTTCTGTAGATATTTTGGTTGCAGTAGACTCCTTATCAGAGTAAGTAAAACCTCCAACAGAAGATACTGTTATAACCTCTTTATAATCACCAACTCCATCTATAGTCTTAACATTCTCAGAAGGCTGGAGAACACCAGTCATGTCAAGGGCCACCTTAGCATTTTCCAAGGTAGCATTTAATGCTGCCAAAAAAAAAAAAAACTCAAAAATTTTAAATTTATTGCATATGTATAAGCATCAACAATCATTGGATAAGTTATAAAATACCTGATTCATTGCTAATAGTGGCATCAAGTAGCATAACAGGCTCATTTCCAGTACTACCTTCACAATGAGATGAGGTCCCAGCTCCCTTATCAACGATTAGAGATCCATCAGCTACACAATCCACGTTACTAGATTCAGTTGGCAACTTTGTGCTCTTCTTATCACTAATTGAAACATCAATATCACATTTATGAACATCACCTTGTCCATAGATTTTATCTGCTTCACATATTTGAGTGGATTCATCCAGAATGGAAGATGAGACATGGTCTTCAGCAACCAGATTCTCCCTAGACACTCCAAAAACAACCTGACCAACTTTCAGAGTTCCAGTCTCACATGCTTCCCTAAGCAGTTCAGCTGAAGAACACACCGTCACAGTAGAAATACCTCCCATATGACTACTACTGTTTCCTTTATCTTCAACTTTGGAAACTTTATTATCCTCCTTGGACGACAAAGATGCCTCAGATTTACTTACTAAAATCTCATTATCTAATTGTTGACTACTTTCTAACAAATTATCCTTCTCAACAACACTTTCCTGTCCATATGTTAGCTGCACAATGGCATCCATCTTTGGCTCAACACTTGCAGAGATCCCAACTTCAGGACCACTGACTTGCACTGCATAACCCTCAATATTAGTATCACCTTCAAAGGCCAGTGGTGAGACCTCATGTGTATTTACTTTAGAAGGTTCAACAAACTCTGTGTCTTTGAACAAAACCACATCACATTTCCTGGTCTCCACAGGAATTCTGGAATCTACATCCTCTGTGCATTGTTCCGCCATATGCAATGCAGAAACAATCTTGTTTACCATACTAGAAGGTTCCTCCACATTAATGATACGATTTTCAATATCATTTCCTTCTTTCACAGATTCTACCTTCGAGGTTGAGCCAAGAGGGTTTTCCAAATGAAAGGTACCACTTTCGACTGCATTGCCATCCAAATTCTCAGCCTCTCTGCTCAGTACATGAAATCCTTCCTTTTGTTCATCATTTCCTGCTTGCATTCCATCCAAATTCATATTGCCAACATCATGTATCTCATGTTGGAGATCTTCATTGTTCAGCTCACCACCACTTGAAATGATATTTTGTGCACAGGGAACCATATTATCAACTTGCATCCCTGAAGCAGAAAAATCTTCTTGGGTCTTGTGACCCACATATTCATCAACCAAAGGATTGATATTTCTTCTATCTGCAACATTAGATTTGCTATCAGCAAACGTATCTTCCTCAATCATAGGAAAGCCACCCTTTACACTGACAGCATTTGGATCCGGTTCACCTGATCTTCCATCCACAGAAAACTCATCTTCATGATTTTTTGAAGTACCTTCAACGCAAGGCTCGACTGGTATATCTTCTTTCAACACAGAAAAGTTATCAGGAATCTCATCCTGTGGTAATGTAGACTTTAAATCTGTATCATCCCCTATTTTAGGAAGAATGTCATCATCATGTTTCAGACTAGGCTCCATTTGCTTGGTTAAGGAACCAAGTTCATCACATGCATCTGACTCCTCAACAATAGTTTGTCTGAGAATAGTTTCCTCCTGCCCAACGGATTTTAATAGCATTTCAACAGATTCTGAGGAAGTGGCCTCAGACCAAACATTGTTACGCCTTGATATAGAGCAAGATTCGGCTGCGCTTGAATTGAACTCTATCCCACTACTTCCCCGAGAGAAATCTTCAATCCACTGGTTATCCTCGTTACTTTCAATGCCAAGAAAAACTTCTGTTTCAACCAAGCTATCAAACCTTAAATGCCCCTGAAGGCTGTCGTCAAAATCAAACTTGGGAAGAGCATATGGCCGCAAAACCGGTGGAAATTTGGTGCTTCCTTCACCAGCTAAATGAAGATTCTGGCTTTGAAAATCATTGTCATCATAATCCATGGGTGTATCCCTGCAACAAAGAAAAGGGGAGAGAGAGAGACAAACATTGAGAGATAAAAGAAGACAGAATAGGGTGCAAATATACACAGAATGTCTTCAACATTTCAGGCTACAGAGTAAAATGACAATATACAATAGTACATGAAAATTTATGACGCACATAATTACAGTTAGATTAAAAAGGATCACCAAAATTCACAAGGTCCTTCATAGCCTATTTCAACAAAAATGAAGGGACAAAAAAGACCCTTCCTCTGTTATTTCTTCTATATTTAAATGATATCATCCACTTATGTTCATTCATAAACTTCATATTCTTCACAGATTAGCAATACAATGTATATGCAGAACAATGATAAAATAGGTTTCAGTAAAGTAATGAAAGCAAGAATAGAAATAGTTTCTTTTTTTTTCGGGGGGGGGGGGGGGGGGGGAAGGGGGTGCTTAACTAGTTGCTAGAGTAACAACAATAACAATCACAAAAGCAATCAGTAATCATATTGAAACAATCAGGGGTCATATAAAAAAGTAAAACGAAAACTGGAGACAAAAACAGGGTGTAGTGCAAGTGAAAAGAACAATGGTCTCAAATCATCATCCCCAAGAGAACTTTACATGGTTTATAAAGAAGCAATCACATATTTAGAAGATCAAACTAAAAATAAATCCAATAAATAATCCAAACAATGAAATGACACAAGAAACATGCTACGATATCGCTAAAGTGAGAAAACTGTGGACTCGACATCAAGTAAATTTGCAAGCATCACTATAGGGAGGAACTATCTATAGCACCCGGTAAGTACCACTGGCCATTAGGTGGTAGAACCATTTAAAATATTCTCACCATGATTCACACTAATCAATGGGCAACTATAACATCCCAAAACTTACTTTGTCCAAATAACCATATATACAACCAAATTTGTATGCACAACTCAAAGGCATCATCATTCAATTGCATTTCACTGAATTCCCTCACAATGAGGAGGAGGAGGAGGAGGAGGAGGAGGAGGAGGAGGATACTACTAATAATTATATAGCAACAACAATAATAATGATGATAATGAAAATGATGTTATTCTGTATCAGGTACTGATGATATAGAGAATGAATGGAAAATAAAGATATACGCTATAGAGGGCTAAAAATATATATAAATAAATAAAAAGGTGGCCAGATCCAACATTGGGCAACAGAAAATTTTAGAAGAAACCTTTTGCTCAACTCTAACAGTAAATGAAATTATCATCTTTAATTATCAATTTATCATTGGCTTAAAATTTATTTTTTTCCTTCTCTTTTTGGAAATAAAATGATTAGAGTACATATTGCTAGGTTAATCTCAATTCCCACAGTACAAGAATAACAGTTCATCAATTACACAGGGACGCACATAGCATGTGTCCACTAGTAATAAAGGATATAGTTAGTTGTATTCTGACTGAATGTGTATCAAAAACCAACCACAACCAGCCACAGAAGACAGCCCAAAAGCAGTGACTTTTACAAATCATTGAGATGTCAAAATATTAATCATTAAAATTACATATTTACATGTCAAAGTCACTCTAGAAACAACATATTGGACATGTATGTAAACACTTGATATTAAAATGCCAACTAAGCTACTTAACTCAAATTCTATAGTGACTGCGACTTTTCATTTGTTCAGCATCAAGGTTGATGGCCAAGCCCATTTTACAAGTAGTTAACAATAATGCGGCAACGAAGTCTAAAAATCAAAATAAAAAAGATAATTTTTTTTTTTTGAATAGGTTAAAAAAGATAAATTTTATTGTTTTTGATGAACAATAAAATTCAATTAAAGAGCACAAAAGTGGAAGCAACCAATGTACACATGGAGTGTACAAAAGAGCACCCCAAATTGGGGGCAGAGGAAGCAAGAGAAAGACAATAACAATTCAAATCCTAAGTTAAAAATCAAAACACAATGTACAAAAATCATGAATCAGACTCGACAGTATAATATTTGATGGAAAGAATTCCTTGGTATGTATGTCAAACATAAAAAAAAATCCAAACATACAACTTTCTACATCTCAGTCACAGGATTTCACTAAATACAAGTCAAGGGGGATCTCCTTGGATCCATAAATGTTTAGCAGATTGAAAATAGAAAGATTATTCTAATTCAGAATAACGACACTGCACATTTTTTGATAAGTAGCCCTTCATGCATAAGCATAACAAGACATTGGTCAAGAAGCACCGCCATATAGTTGCATCCAGAAAGAACAATGTGAAGCACATTCTTGGTTAACAAAAAACCCTATCAGGATAAATTATCTTTTTTTTTATAAGTCCTATCAGGATACATTATCATCATTCATCTGGCATGAATATTTCAAATCAAATTTCTTTAAGAAGTCCATCTTGGAACTCCAATGGGTTGGTCTAGCGGTTACCAAGCCCTCATGAGATCCGTGATGTCTTACATTCAAACTACCCCCTACGCCCAAGGGTTTCCTCCCTATAATTACCTAGAGTGTGTGGGGCTGGGGGCTACACAACCATGGTAATAGGTGCTCAAAGAGCCCTAAACACCCACATTAGTCCCAAAAAAAAGTCCATCTTTAATGCACCATACAAAATAGAACTCCAATTTATCCAACATTAAAGATCAATAAGGTCTACTATAGCAGTATTTATATGTGAACAGCAGTCTATGATTGGACTAGAGCCATTAACATGATAAAGCAGAATTGGTGCTTAAAGTCTGCTTACATTAACAGATGGTATATAAATAACATGAGATCCAAACTAACAACTGGGAACTCCTATGACCCTCCAATTGCATTCAGAAAATGGCCAAACGTTATTCAAAGCAAACATCTTTCCATTTTTGTTTGATGCAACCAAAAAAAAAACACTCTACTTATATTACTAGTATATTTTACTCTCTTCTTTACAAGCGCTAAACTTTTATTAAAAATGAGAATTACTTCATGTTCACTATGATGAACACAGCATCTGAATGAATTACTACTATATTTTACATTAATTAAACATCAACATAGTATTCCTTTGTATTTTTGTATTCAGTGTTTCGAGGTATCTGGTGGATTCAGCAAAGTATATTTATATTTACGCTGCACTAAAGTAGGTACATCTAATGTCTTCAGTCTTCCATCCAAATCCAAAAACAACAGTACTCTTTACTTAAAATCTACTGTCCGCGTCAATAAGTTAGCAGCACATACCAAATGGGACCCTAAATGTTACTTCCAAAATAGTATTTGACATCTCATTATTAAAATACCCCTACGTTGATTATGGATGGAACTGCGCCACAAAATCTTAAGTATTCCCAAAGTTCAATACATATACAAAAAGGATTGAGCTTTCTTGTTGTCTTACCACTTATCACTCAGTTAACTACTGAAAAGTCTACTTATCCATCAAATCAACTAAATCAATCTATTCGAAGAGCTCATATCTTTAGACCTAAAACCTTCAATACTACCCGAAACAAACACGAACACAAACCAATAACTAATTTCGATCAATTTGAATAGTAACCAACTAAAAAAATTTCGTCTTGGCGCTAAACAAGTAAGCTATGAAATAATGAACAAAAAAGAAATTTGAACAAAATGAAAGTAGTGTAAAACTCACCATTTGAAAGCAAAGGAAGCAACAGCTTTGCACTAATGCACATAGAAAAGAAAAGCCCTATCACTGTTTAAGAAATGTAGGAAATGAACAGTACCAGAACAAGTAAGTCTAGAGACGCTACCTCCCTCCATCCGGTGACGAAATCCTGCCCGTTTGATCTCTCAACTGCTCCCCAATCGTACGCTCATCTACTGCTCTCACTACCAAACACCAACCAAACTCCTAGGGTTAGTATTTTTCACTACTCTCAACCACTCCAATACTTCACTCTCCAACGAATTCAAATACAAAAACACAAGGTCGCCGGAGATTTTGTACTTACCGGCGGAGTTGTTCTGGTTTCCGGTGGATCGAATTAGGGTTCAGGCAAATCGACGGCGGGAGAGAAAGAGAGGAAGAGAGTTTTCTCAAAGTGGTTTTTTTGTTTTCTTCGCTACTCGTTTTGCTTTGTCTCTGTGCAGAGAGAGAGAGAAAGAGAGAGAGAGAGAGTTAGGAGGAAAAAAAAAAAAATGAAAAATGAGTGATTGTGATCGAATTTGAAAAAAAGTGGGGCACTCGTATTTGGCATTGATCGGACGGGTATAAAACGTAACGTCACTTGACACGTGGCTTCTTACGATTCGGGATACGAAAGTGTCTCAAAGTTTGACCTTCGTTACTGCCCTGTCCTGGGTCCTTTACGTAACGGGCGTGTTTTCCATCGTTGGATTCGAAACGGAAGCGTGAGAGCGCGACGCGTGGATGGATCAAGAATAGGCTGTGACTGGGACAGGTGTGACATTAGAGTTGATTGGTTTTTTTAAAAAAAATGAAAATACAAATCCGTATGTTTGAATGGACACGTGGCGAGAGACCGTTAGATCGAGTCAGAGAGGTATATGGCTTCTATCTAGGAACGAAAAGTTGTGCATACGATAAGGATTGTTTTGGACCGTCCGATCATGGCTACTATACAGTAGTTAAGTAGTTGTATCGCTTGGATCGAGCACTGAAGCCAAGATTTTCGAAATTTCTGACTCTGAAAAATAAGTGCTACTCCCAAAAAAAAAATGATGATTCTACTGTATTTCTTTTTTTTTTGAATGTGATACTACTGTATTTCTTTTTTGTTTTTTTTAGTACTAGAGTGTAATGTTATCAAATAAAAAAAAAGTACTAAAGTGTAACGATCCAACGGCTGACGATTATTTTTTTCAAGAGGGTCCACTCTGGAACGTCCTGTCGTGTCAATAGAAAATAAGGACTCTAAACAATAATTTATAGTAATTCTTTTTAAGGATTTTTTTTTTCTCTGGCAGAAATATTTCCTATTTTGTCTATGTAGCTTATAGTAGATAAAAACAAGGTATGTAACTTTATTAATGGATTATTTTAAGAACTTTTTTTTTACTATTTTAATGAAAAGTATAAAAAATCAGTTTTTTTTTTTAATGTCTTTCTATAAAAAAAAATCATAGAAAATTTTTAAAAATATTTTCTAAATCAATATCTTTAAGGTATCTATTAAATTTTTCATAAAAAAATTATATTTTAGTAAAAATAAAACTTTTCTCTATCCACACAAGTGGTAGGTTTAGTGGATTCAAAAGAACTACGGTAAATTTGAAGATCTCAAATTTCATCCATCAAATTGTCCCTAGTTGCATTGCACATAATAAGACACATGTCATTTTTATGTTGGTGGTTGGAGCCAACCTCTAAATGTAAACAAAATATGTCTTTAGTTTGAATTTTATTTAATAAATTATGGTACAATCAAACATTGTTAATTCTATTTTAGTCGTTGATCTAGTTTGTCCATAAAAACATAATATTTCGATATAGATCAATTATGGCATATTGTTTTAGGATTATAATTAATTTTAATAGGTATAAACTCACACACACAAAAATAAATAATTTTTTTAACCTTAAAAAAAAGGTTTTTTCATCGCATAATATTCTTCCATATCATTTATCAATTCAAAATCAAATATTGCACATTCTTCTTCTCAAATATATATATATATATATATATATATACATACATACATGCATACACACATTCTTAATGAAGAAAAAGAGTCATGTGTGTAAAGTAAATGAAAAGGAAAATTGTATTTTTAATAAAAAAATAAAACGAAAACATATAATAAGTTGACTAAATTTGGCTACAAACTTTGCTATAGCCTAAAGTTATAACTTCCTTTAAAAAAATTAATATTGCAACATATTTTTAAAATCCAACAATTGGATTACATATTTTTTATACTCTTAATACATATGTCAAATTTCGTATTAATCAAATATTATTTACTATATAATTTATAAACTTATTTTTTATGCATAATTTTAGACTTCATAAATTAGTAATCTAAACAATTTATTCGTGACATAATTATTAATCTTTGATTTTTTGAAAATTTCGTAAGCATAGAGAATAGAAGAAGAAAATGTAATTCAACGATGAATTTATCAAAATTCATATATAATAAAAAGATATTGAGTAGACCAAACTTTATCCTAATAAATGAGTTAAATAATGAAAAAAAAGAAGAAGAAGAAAATGAGTTTAAAAAATAGAAATAGAAATAAATTTGTGTTCATATACCAGTCGGAATATAGCGAAATTGACTAGAATATACAAAATCAATCTAAATGGGCAAAAATTTAGAATGAGGCGTATTAGCCTATTAGAATTAGGAGGATGATTTATAGTTTTGTAGTAGCTAACCAATTAGAATAGATTTTTTTTTTGGCCAAAACAGTAGAACAAAATGACATCAATTGTTTTCATGCTCTTAGAGCATCCATAATAGTGGTGTTATTTTTTTAGTTATTTGGCATGACAAAAATTATTTTATTTATTTTATCTACTCACTTTACAAAACATCCAACAGCAGTAGATCTATTTTTTAGCTTTCAACATAATAAAATAATATAAACATTGTTGATGCTCATTTTGGGAAGCCTGGTAGGAAGAAGAAGTCTAGCAATATGGGCAAAAAAGAGTTAGTATTTGGATAAAAAAGCCATTTAGCCCAAGCGGTAGGAATAATGAATTATAAGTCCAAAAAAAAAAACAAATGGACTTTGAGGAAGCAAACAGGCCTATAAAGGCCCGGAAAGAGTGAAGTAGCAAAATCATGGGTAGTATGTGATGTAGAAAAGTGAGAATAGGCCACAGCAAGGCTCAAAGTAATGCAAATAAAGAAAGTAAGGGTTGATGGAAAGTCCATAAGCCCCAAAGATGAAATATAGAGTAATTGGGTCAAGGAAGCCCCAAGGAGTTAGTAAAAACCCATGGAAATGCAGAATTAGAAAGGGTCGAGGATGCACAAGGAAAGTAATTGGGCCAAGGATGCCCAAAAGGAAATAAATGGGATATAGGAACCTGCGAGTAATGTAGTAAAAAGTTCAATGATCATACTAGGTCATTAAAAAAGGAATAAGCAGCAGACCCAAGAGGCCCAGCAAATTTGGGTTAAATAACATTACAGCAGGAATAGCAAAGTGATGCGGCAAGAAATGATAGCAAGACCGCAGGAAAAAGCAAAAAAGTTGCCTAAATGAAGGAAAGCCCACAATCAAGCAAAGTCTAGCCCCTAAAAGGAGCAAGCCAATAAAGAATGAAAAATCAGGAAACAACTCACACCATAAAAAGTCAAGGATGGATGGCAGAATGTGCAGACGAGCCTCCAGACCGCGGCAAACGCATAAGCAGCAGGCACGTTTTAGACGAACATAAAAGTGAAGCATATGCAAGGCCCAGACGCCACTAGCCTGTACCCAGCCAATACAGGAAGTGGTGAGTCATGGGTCAAAAGTAAGAAGGCATGGTCTGACAGTGAAGAGAGGGGAAGACTTATTCTGCAGTTCTTGCTCAAGCTCTTTTGGGGGAAATGTCCTGCTGAGATGACATACCACCCAAAAGAAGTAAGGATGAGTTGGAATCACTGGGTGCATGCCATGAAGGATGGAGAGAGAGGACACCCATGCTGTGACAAGTAAGAATGTCACGGCAAGCAAACAAACAAAATAGTCATTTTTGTCTGGTGATGTGGAGCGGCACAGCCAGCACAAGTAAGTGGTGCTGGTTGGGAAACTGACTAGATAGTCGGCAAAGATACCCACACTAGACAAATGTGGTTAAAAGCTAAAATGGTAAAAGTCAGCCGCAGCAGGTATTATATAAGGGACCCTTGCTGTGCACATTAATGGAGGAAGAGAAAAAAGGATCAAGAAAACATAAATAGTAACCTCTAGGAAAGAATTTAAAAACCAAAGAAGCAAGCACTGGAAAAGAAAACAAAAAGAAAATAAAAGAAGAATTAGAAAGAACAAAATAAAAAGCATAGAATGGCGAACATGCACCGAATAGGTTGATCCCCTCTCTCCTTCCAAGGCCCTGTTCTCTATTGAGGGCAAAAGACTCTTCTAGGCATAAACCGTTTAGTCCCGTTCCCTCAAAGAAATTAATTTCTTTTTTGATGGAGATTATTTGCATTGAAGAAATGGTTCCCTTCTTGGTTTCAACCATGTAGTACAGTTTGGCACGGCAAACCGATATTCCCCTCTTTGATTCAATAAATCTATTACTATTATTCCCCTCCTTTTCTATTGTTATATGTATGGGGTGTCCTTTATTATCCCATTTTATTTATTCTGTTTAATTCCTTTATTATCTTTATTATATATACCTGCTGTAACTTCTCATAACAATTCCGCCTGCCATGGGCATGCGATCAAAGCTTGATAAATAGGGCATAGTTTGTGCATAAGTCGGACCAAGGTGGGTTGTAATTGGACTAGTCCCAACTTCCTAATCCAGAACATTCGGGCCTAGTACAGTAGGAGGTGGCCTAGCCCAACATTACAAAAAGGCCCACCGCATTTAAATTGGCGACTTCACAAAAGAGTTAGGAAGTAGACAGGGACAGAGATTCTTACAAACAAATGCCTCTGAAATCCAGAACAATCTCAAGTAGAGTCTAGGCCAACAACGCCCCACTAGCATCAGCCTAATCAGACGGAAGGCATCAATGGAATGGGGGTTAAGCCCTAACCACATGCAAGAATCCCCCACTGACAATGCCAATGTCTTTGTTGAGGTGCTGTAGGCGCTACAACATTTGCAGCAGTAGATGATAGAGGAAATCTGTCAGTTGAAGATAGATAAGATAAAAGAGAAGGGGAGCCAGCATGTCACAAAGCATGCAGCAGACAAAGAGAAGACACCAGTTAAAGGTGCTCCGCAGAATGTGGGACAATGTTACATCACTATGGCTGAAGTAACGACTCTTTTAGAGCAGGAGAGAGCTAGAGTGCCAAAAGAAAGATTCTATGCATGAAGAACTCCTTATCCATTAAGGGTGCTCAGCAAACCATACCCTGAGAGATACAAACCACGAGCTTTCGCGTAGTATGATTGCAGGAAGGGAAGTACTGTTGAGCACGTGAGCAAGTTTATTGATACTCTTAGCTCTTACACAACAGACGAGGACATATGTCTTTGGGAATTTTCTAAATTACTATGTGACCGTGCCTACACCTGGTACATCGGTCTAAAGCCAGGATCACTCCCAACCTAGGATGACATGGTGTATGTATTTTGCACTAAATACTTCCACGGAAAAGAAACAGTAATGCTTGCAACCTTGCAAGCAACCAAGCAAAGAAGTGGTGATGATTTAATAAAGTATATCAAAAGGTTCAAAGACATATCACTTGATTGCAACGATCATTGTGAGGAAAAGACATTAGTAAAAATGTGTATGACAAACATGATCAGGGAGTACAGAGCTATTTTGGAAAACTTAGAAATCTCCTAATTTGCACAATTGTTACAAAAGGCCAAAAAGACTACTCAGTCCGTAAGGCCAAGTTTTGACAAAAGAAATGCCCCACAGGCCATGGCGATGTCCACTGGCTAAAGAAAAAGGAAAGCTAATGGGAGGGAGTACAATACCCCTTCACCAATACCTTGTACCCCAAAGGAGTTAGATGTGCTCCTGGATAAGTGGATAACATACAAAGTCTTTAAGTCTAATCAAGCTTCTAGAAAACCCACAGAAGAAGAGCGAAGGGACTCACACTTTTGCCGTTTGCACAACTACGTGCAACATCCTACTGCAGAATGTTGGGCATTTCGCAAACTGGTACACCGCAGGATCAAAGAAGGGACTTTAGAGCTATCTCAGCAAGAAGTTCAAAGAAACCTACTCCCAAACCACAAAGGGAATGGTGTAGTGGTGGTAGTAAGTTGTGCAGATCCAGGGGAGGACGAGGAAGAGAATCCAGCCCTGCTTGCCGCAGTAATTACCACCTTATAGAAGAACTCTAAATTTAAAAATTTGTTTGACTAATTGGAGCTTACGATGAAAGAGCGAAAGACAACCACGAAGGCCCTGGTGAGCATTGCCTTCGAGGCAGGAATAGAATGTTTATTAGCGTAAGTCACAAATGACAGAGCCCTTTTACAGAAATTAAGTGAAATCACTTTTAGTAATGAGGAAATGAAGGTGGAGCACCCCGACCACAAGAGGCCCCTTTACTTAGCAGCATCCATAAATCAAATCCCCATCAAAAGAGCCTAGGTGGATATAGGTGCTTCTGTAAATCTCGTTCTATTAAGCACTCTACAGGAGACGAGAATTTTAGAAAGAAAGATTCAGGGGTTTCCTAATGGAAGTGATCGGGTTTGGAGGAAGTGGCGAATACACCGCAGGCCATATCCAACTACGGTTAAAGGTGGGATCCATAGCTTTTTTAACTCTATTCCACGCAGTAAAGACAGAGGTCTCATATCATGTGCTTTTAGGAAGGTTATAGTTGCACAAACACCGATTAGTCCCGTCCACCTACCACTAGTGCGTGAAAAAAAGATTGAATGGCAAGATGATACGCATAGCAGCAAATTTGTCACCATTTAAGCTAGTAGAAGCTCATCTAGTAGAAACCATGTTCTATGATCAATGGGTGTCATCTAGGGAAAGCTCAGTGTCAAAACTACGAGGCACCTTTGTTCCTAAGTGGAAGGACATTCAGAGTAACCCAGAGCCTGATTTGAGAAAGTTACTATCTTAGAGGAAAAAGAGGAAAAAGGCACCTGCTGTAGAGCCATATAACACACCACAATGTATCAGGGTCCGAGGCCTTGAAAGCAGAATTGTATACAAATTATGAAGGTGCACAGGGCCCACGAGTGAAATATAAGTGGGCCTTAGACAAGAGTGGTAGCACAAGAGCCTAGTGTGTTGTGTGACTCAAGAAAACTAAAAAAAAAAAGAGGAAGTAATGAAGAGAAAGATGAGGAAGTCATGACAAAAGAAGACGCACTGGTTATGATAGAAGAAAAGTTAGAAGATATTAACCTGGAATTGACTCGCAAGAACTAAGGTCCATCTCAATTAGTTCAAGGTTGTTGGAAAAGGAAAAGTCAGAATTGATACTTTTGCTAAAAGAATACAACGATGTCTTTGCATGGGATTATAGTGAAATGCCAGGGTTGGATCCGGGGCTAGTAGTACATACACTAAATGTGGATCCTAAGGCCAAGCTAGTGGCCTAGCCTGCCAGGATCTTCCACACCAAGATAGAAGGGCAGATAGTTAAGGAGATACAGAAATTGTTGGCCGCAGGATTCATTAAGCCCATTCAACACCCACGGTGGTTGTCTAACATAGTGCTAGTAAAGAAGAAGAACGAGCAGATAAGGTGTTGCGTGGATTTTAGAAATCTCAACAGGGTCTGTCCGAAAGACGAATTTTCATTACCAAACATGGATTTATTAATGGATTCTGCGGCAGGAAGCGCCATGTTTTCATTCATGGACGGATTCAGTGGGTACAATCAAATCAGAATGGCGCCGAAGGATGCGGAGAAAACTGCCTTCTGAACACCCATAAGTAACTTTTATTACACAGTAATGCCGTTTGGGTTAAAAAATGCAGGTGCGACCTATCAACGGACAATGACGGCTACATTTCATGACATGATGCACCAAGAACTAGAAGACTATGTGGACAACATAGTAATAAAATCAAAGAAGTGAGAAGAACATGTCCAAATTTTGAAGAAGGTATTTGAGAGGTATGGAACTTTCAAATTAAGGATGAACCCTCTCAAGTGCGCGTTCGGAGTGTCCTCGGGGAAATTCTTGGGTTTCCTAGTTCACAGCAGAGGAATAGACATGAACCCGGCCAAAGCTATGGCCATAACAACCATGAAACCTCCAGCCACAGTAAAAGAGTTGAAAAGTTTTTTAAGAAAGGTCTCATATATTCGAAGATTCATCCCTAGATTAGTATCCATTACTTCTGCTTTCGGTAAACTACTCAAGAAAGGGCAAAATTTTAAGTGGGGAGAAGCATAATAAGCGACCTTCAAAAGGTTACCGTAGATTATGATGAACCTCTTCATTGTGCAAACCCTAATCCGTAGGAAGCCATTGTTGCTATACCTAGCCACCAACCAGTATGCCATAGGTGCGTTGATCGCCTAAGAGGATGGAGATGGTATTGAGCAACCAGTTTACTACATCCATCGTGCTTTAAAAGATACAGAAACTTGTTACCTAATGGCAGAAAGGGCATGTCTAGCTATTGTGTATGCCTTGCAAAGGTTATGCCATTATTTCTTAGCTTACGAGGTGTGGTTGATGACTAAGTCTCATGCCATCAAAGCCTTGTTGCCATAACCGATTCTCTTTGGCAAAATATCTTAGTGGTTATTACAATTGTCACAGTACGATTTGAAGGTAGGAACGCCAAAGACGTTGTAGAGTTAGGCTATAGCTCACCTGTTGGCATAGTTCCTAGGAGAATAGGAATTCCCATTGGATGATGTCTCGGGAGAAATAGAGATGGCAGAAGAAGTCAGAGAGAAATGGGTAATAAAATTTTATGGGTTTTCTATCACCCAATCAGGGGGAGTGGAAGTAATTTTGTACCATGAAGAAGACAAGGCTGTGGCATTATCATTCAAATTGGAATTTCCCTGTTCAAACAACACGGCAAAATATGAGGCCTACCTAATTAGGTTAGCCACAGTCCTTGAAATAGGGATCAAGCATCTAAAGGTAATGGGTGATTCGAATATGGTAGTTTGCCAAGCCAATGGAAGCTTCTCCTTAAAAGAACCTAGTCTAGCCCCGTACAGAGCAATGGCCCAGAAGATGGAGGAAGAGTTCTCAACCTTTGAAAATGAGCATAATCAAAGGAGCGAAAACCGGTTTGCAGATGCATTGGTTGCATTAGGCTCACAAATAATTTTTAAAGGAGATAGCACCAAAATAGAAGTCATTAAAAGGATCGAGTCTATTATTGAAATGTTGACGGAAAAGTTCCAAGAGGAACAATGTGAAGGAGATTGGCAGACTCCCATAAGGGAGGCATTGATGAAGGAAGGAGATGTCGTAGAACTAAAGATGCTAAAAGACTACGCCCTAGTAAAAGGAGAATTGTACTCCAAGATGCCAGGTGGGGTCTTGTCTAGATACTTAGAGCAGGAGAAGGCCTAGAGAAAGTTGAAGAAAGTGCATGACAAGACTTGTGGATCCCACGAAGAGATTAACCTTTACTGCAGACTTCAAATGACAGGCTTTTATTGGCCAAATATGGGCAAAAACGTGGATCAAGTCCAAATCCAATGCGAGACATGCCAGCTTACGGCAAACAGAGAAGAAAATTACACTGCATTCATCAGTGAAGACTGGAGAAACCCATTCACACAGTATCTGATAGAAGATATTCTACCACAAAAGCATAGTGAACGATACAAACTTAAAAGGTTGGCAACACATTATTTTCTACACAACGAGGTCTTCTTCAAGAAAGGGTATGATGGGGATCCATTATGATATTTGGGTCCCAAAGAAGCAAGAGATATGATAAAAGACGTGCACGCGAGAGAATGTGGAGAACACCAGGGGAGGAAGAAGTTGTACAGATGTCTGTTACAAATTGGTTACTATTGGCCCACTATGAAAAAGGATATGATAGAATTCATGAAAAGATGCCACAATTGTCAAGTACAAGTCAACTTAATTCACACCCACCTGCAGAACTTACATAATATGGTTACCCCATGACCCTTTCATACTTGGAGGCTCGATTTGGTGGGGCTAGTTAACTCACCATCGCATGGATACATAAGGATCCTAGTGGCTACAGAGTATTTCACCAAATAGGCAGAGACAGTGCCACTTCGTAAAGCCACAGGGGGAGCAGTAGCAAACTTCATCAAAGAAAACATAATTATAAGATTTGGGGTACTTCTTAGGATTATCAACGACAATGGCACGTCGTTTGTAAATAGTGACGTGAGGAAGATGTTGGAATTCTACCAAGTCAAACAACATTGTTCATTACCCTACTACCTACAAGGAAATGGGCAAGTAGATGCGACAAACAAAACACTCATAAAGATCATTAGCAAAATGAGCCAAGAATATACAAGAGGATGGGCAATGCATCTGCCAGACGCTTTTTGGGCTTATAGAAATTCGCCAAGTCAGCTACAAGGTTTTCACCTTTTTCCTTAGTCTACGGGAGAGAGGTAATGAGCCCAGCAGAAGTAATGACTCCGTCCTTAAGGGTTATGCAGATGAAAGAAAAGAAAAAAAAAAAAAAGGTTTTTGCGGCAGAAAGGTATAAAGACCTAGAAGGGCTTAATGAAAGAAGGGAAGGGACTTAAGAGCGTAGTCGCAAATATAGACAAAGGATGACTGAAGCCTATGGCAGAATGACTAAAGAGAGAGTATTTGCGGAAGGACAACTTGTGTTAAAGGTGGCAGATTACATCAAGCGAGGAATGGCATGACTATCTAAATTTGCATCAAAATGGGAGGGACCTCGGATGATAAGAGAGGCACATCCCAACTGGAATTACCATTTGGTCCAGATGAATGGCAAGGACCTGAAGGATCCCATCAATGGGAAGTGGCTGAAGCGTTATTACGCATAATAAAAAAAAGAAGGAGAGGTTATGAAGTTGTCTCTTTTTGTTTAATGAGTTTTATGTTGCTTTTTTCCATCAAGCGACTATGTCACAAAATAATATTGTAATGTGCTTTCATGAAATATGCAATGAAAAGTCAAGAAGTATTATAAAAGTATTCTATGTCACAGCAGTAGCAAAAACATTAACAAAGTGTAGCATTTTATAGTTACAAATCCAAACTGTGGCAGTCATACCAAGCTTGCCAAATGAGTGCTAAAAAAAAAATACATAAAGTGTACTAGATAAAAAAAAAAAGGGAAGAGAACTACATCATAATCAACGAAGCCTAGAGATAAGGGCTGGTCTCCAAAATGACTGGATCCATCAATGTTGGAAAGAAGGTGCTCACAACGATCCTTCAAGTTGGCCACCTCCTTCCTCAAAGCCTCAAGGCGTGTATTAATGGCATCAACAGCAGGCTAAACCCTCCTCATGAAGAAGGCTTGGACAATTTTGCGAAGGTGGTCCAGAATGAACTCCACGGCAAAGCCCATGCTAACGAGCTCCTGAATCGCAGTCCTCCACTATAGGATCCTCTCAGTAGAAATGGTATCAACAAAATTATGCTCAATGGCATTCATCATGCTCCTCAGTAACTTCAAAAAATGCTCCCTAGCAAAACGGCCAAATCAGAATCTCTGCATAAAGTCACCGCGTTTGTGGTAAACTGCTTCCAAATGAGAAGCACAATCCTCAACTACCCTGAAGCCATGAAAGTCAATGTAGGGTGGCCCAGAACCCCAGAAGTCTGCGAGATCGAGGTCATTGATGTCATGCTAGTCGAAAAGAGTAAAGAAGGTTGCGACCTCACTCGCCGAATCTAGAACTGTGGCAGAACTGTTGCCCACCTCAAATTGAGAAGGAACGGTGGGAAGTAGACCTAGTAGGAGATGTGAAGAGTGGTATAAGAAATCATGAAGCAAGCAGATTGAATTTATGATGAAAGAATGAGGAAGAGAAGGGAAGACAGAGGACTCACCAGGGCTTGTGAGAATGGGGGCTATGGGAATAGTAAAAATTGGTGTTGTAGTAACGGCGAAAACAAGTACTATAGGTGCAACAAGAGAAGTGGCTGTAGGCATCATTGTGTCTGCTGCAACCCCTGGCTCATCAGAAGTCTCTGCAATCAGAGGAACAGATATACGAAATAAAGGGGGACCACATCAGAGGGATGTACAGATATATATATATATATATACATATAAGGAGAAAAAGGAGGGCAAAAGGAAAAAAAAAAAAACATATAAAGGAGAAAAGGGGAACTTAACGAAATAAAAGGAAAAGCATACCCATCATCTTAGTCTCGTGGTCCACACTCTCCTTTTCCTCAGATCCCTTAGAAGACAAATTTGCATCAGGCCCACGTGTGGCAGAGCTAGAGATAGAAGAAGAAGTAACCACCAAGGAAGAACTATCATTCACGGCCTGAGATAGAGCCGCGAGGGATCATTAGTAGAGATAACAAGAGGTGTGGCAGGAGAGACAACCTCAGTCTGGGCAGCAGCAGAAGGAATAACCTTCTCCTAGGGAGTAAGTGTTTCGGTAGGAATAGGAGTGGTCTCACTAACCCCCTCAGCAGGAACTCCCTGTGTGACAGCAAGAGCTACATAAACCATTGCAGGAAATACCACATCAGCCACATCAAAGAAACCCTCCATAGGTGTGTCCATAGAGGCAAAAATCTCCTCAGCAGTGGGATGATATACAGAGATAGGCTCGGGCTCGACCTGGGAAACAAGGAGAAAGATTAATAAAAAAAAGAAAAAGAAAAAAAAATGAAGATAGAAGGAAAAGAGACATACCTCGAACTCGGGCTTATCGAGTAAAATAGGATGGGTGACAGATGAATCCTCCTTATACTTAGACTGCAAATAGGGCTATAAATGAGCCGAGTTCTATCGAGCAGTGAATGTTCAAGCTCGGCTCAACAATAAAAGCAAAATGTTTAAGCTTGGCTTGAGCTTTATACAAGCCTACAAATAATGTTCAAGCTTAAGTTTGTTATAAAGTATAAAAGCTTGAGCTCGGCTTGGCTTGGTTCGGCTCGGTTCATTAGTCAAGCCAAGCTCGAGCTCTATATCAAATCCAAACTCAAGCTCAATATCATGTTTTTGAGCTTGAAATCCAACACAAGTATATTATCAAGCCTAAATCAAATTTATTATCTAACCTATTTGGTTTGGATGAGTGATTTCAATATATAATTAATTAAAGTCTTAGAAGGATATGAGTTTACTATCAAACTCATATCAATTTCATTACCAAACTCATAAATAAGTTTAGACTAAACTTGTTTTGTTACTTTTGTATCAAGCCTTAGTGTTCACAAGCTTGTTTATGAACAATATTTTTTACTTGGCCTTGGCTAGTTTATTAAATAAGCCTAAGACTAAAGCTCAAACTTAGGTTGTTTATAAATAAACAAACATGAACGAGTTTTTATCAAATTAAGCTTTAGCTGTTTATGAGGCTTGGTTCATTTATAGCTCTGCAAAAAAAGAAGAAGAGGGAGGCAAGAAAGAGGAAATGAGCCAATAAGTATATGGAGTTAGCTGCAGGAAGAGCCTTATACAAAAATAATAAAGGAAAAGAAAGGTTAGAGATGACATACTCTCCGCTTAGTAGTGGTGGATGCAAGAGGAGGAGAAGTCTTCCATTTACTGCCTCGGGTCCTATTAGAAGGAGGAGCATCAGCAGATGGCTGCGAAACGATAGGCCTAGACTTGCTTGTGACAGGGTGCCTGCTAGAACGAGTAAAAGCAAAGAAAGGAGTAGAGCTTTCCAAAACTATGTCGCCCATGGGAGGAAGGTCACTTTCAAAAGGTACAATATCAGAACAAGTCTCGGAAGAATCATCACCTTTCTTCTTCTTCACAAATTTAGACTTGGCAGAACTCTTCTTCACGGGCATAGAAATGTTGGTCACCTTCACAGACTTAGAAAGCTTCACCGGCATGCCAGAACCACATTCTTTCTTCCTTGACCCACTCAAATATAGCAGACCGACTCTGTTTCCTGACATACACTAATACAGACTTAGAAGGCAGGAGTAATCGAGGATTAACGGAAACAACTGCGCCAAGCCCATTAGGAGGAATAAGGAAAAACCCACGACTGCCTAACAACTCTTTCTCAAATGAAGTCATCACTACTTGTCAATATCCATGCATGGCAGTAGTGCTAACACCCTTCTTCTATGAACCTGGAATAGTAACTGCAGTAAAGCGTTGGCTCAAAAACTCAAAGGTTGTGTGTCGTAGGAATGGCCGAACGAAAATAGGGGACTCCATAAGGAAAGAAAGATCATCAAGAATATCCCGATCCAACCCAAACTGCCTCCTCACTCTGTTAGCAGGGTAATGCATAAATCTGACACCCTCATCAGCTAGATAAGGCAACCACCTGGCATTGGTGGCTGCCAAGTAAGTGATACCCCTCTCCTTAAAACCAGTCAACGAGGTAGTGGTCCTAGCAGTATCAATAAACGGACCCATCACAGAATCAACACATGTATAACCTGTGCCTAAGTTCTTATATGCTCTCTATGAAAACTCAACTCCCTTATCGAAGAACTCAACAGCAGGATGGTCAATCGATTTTAAACTAACCCAATGAAAAGCTAATGGAAAGTCAGACTCAAACCTACTGCAGAAACTAGTAATGACCCTCAGACATGAACGATACTTCTTCTTAGCAAAACAAACGGGCCTACACTTCGCCAAGTGCCTGGCACAATGCTCATACAACAAATACTGCAGAATGGTACTATGAACAGAATAAGTGACTATGTGGCAAGAGCTTGCCTGATTTTCATCACTTCGCAAATATCTAACTGGACATATAAATGTCCCAAGAACATGGGAGCCAATGGCAGACTTATCCCGGTAGATATCTTAATAGCAAATCGAAAATATAAAAGCTTCACAACATAGTGGGGATGAGAGCCAAAGACAAACTTACAAAGCCAAAACGTGATGAAGTCCGCACAACGAGCAGCAACAGAGAGCTTGGAAGGGGAACCAATCCAAAATGACAACTTTGCATTGCTACTCTTTTTTTTTTTTCAACTCAGCCTCCATTGCCTCTTCTTCTGAAGAAAGCTCTAAAGCGCCAGGATCAACATCACCAAGGATGGGCAAAAGTAATTGGTTTGCCAGATCTTCCAAAGTTATGGTGATCTCACCATAGGAAAGAAAAAAAGTGTAAGTAGCGGTGCACCATCGAACGGACCAAATGGTGGAGATTGAACAAATCTCTAAAGTTAGACAAACAGCGGGATGAAATAATAGACTTCAATACCCCAGCTTGCTGTAGCAACCCCATGAAGCCTGTGTCAGACAACTCCCTATCCAACCATTCCTTCTAATCCAAAGCGGTGCCTGATCCAAATTTAAAGTGAATGGGCATAGGGAGCGAAGTGCCTTGGCAGATGGTAAGGTCAGGAATTGAGGAAGCCAACGGAGCCCAAGAAACATCTGTATTGCGATGGCAAAGGGCAAGCCACACACGACTCTGTGGCGGCGGCGGCTTGTAATCACTAGGAACTTTAGGGAAATGGTCATGGACATTGTACGAGGGATTTATAAGAGGAGTGCACTCACTTTTGGGATCATGTTGTTCCTCTTTCTCTTCATAAGGGTTTGATTCTGAGTAGGCGGCCTCTTCGCCTATCTCGTGCACTGTTGGATAGTCGGAGACAACGGCGAGAAGAAACTTGGCTTTTCTCCGGCATCATATGGTATTGGTTGATCGGAGTAGATGGTTGATGGTGTTTGGGAGGGACGACAGAGAAGAAAAAGGAAATGAGAGAATGTTTGTGTTTGAAATGCGAAAGGACTCTTTCTTAAGTACCAACACCATTAAGATTAGCATGAAGAGATGCGATGGGTCAATCATTGGATAAGGGAAGGAATTAATGAAGTGGAAGCTATGTTTCAAAATAAATGCTAAACTGGAAAATTCGAAGAGACAACACTGTTCATGGCAGGAAAAGAAAAAAAAAGTATATATATGTAAATACGAGTTGGGGTCCACTATTTGAAAAAAGCCCACGAAGGAAAAGAGGAAGAAGAAAATAGGAGGGATAGGAAAGTCTTTATTCGCATATGAACCGCATGAGCATTTCATATGCTTAGGGGGCTAAACGTTGATACTCATTTTGGGAAGCCTAGTAGGAAAAAGAAGCCTAGCAACATGGGCAGAAAAGAGTTAGTAATTGGATAGAAAAGCCATTAAGCCTAAGCGGCAGGAATAATGAATCGTAGGTCCAAAAAAAAAACAAATGGATTTTGAGGAAGAAAACAGGCCTAAAAAGGCCTGAAAAGAGAGAAGTAGCAAACCCATGAGCAGTAGGTGATGTAGAAAAATAAGAATGAGCTATAGCAAGGCTCGAAGTAATGCAAATAAAGAAGGTAAGGGTTGATGGAAAGTCCATAAGCCCCAAGGATGAAGGATAGAGTAATTGGGCCGAGGAAGCTCCAAGGAGTTAGTAAAAGCCCATGGAAACGCAAAATTAGAAAGGACCGAGGATGCCCAAGGATAAGTGAATGGGCCAATGATGCCCAAGGAAAGTAAATGGGTCAAGGATGCCCAAAAGGAAATAAATGGGACACAGGAGCCTGCGAGTAATGTAGTAAAAAGCCTAATGATCATATTGGGTCATTAAAAAAGGAATAAGCAGTAGATCAAGGAGGCCCAGCAGATTTGGGTCAAATAACATCACAGCAGGAATAACAGAGTGATACGATAGGAAATGATAGCAAGACCACAAGAAGCGAAAGAGTAGTTTGAAGGAAGGAAAACCCACAATCAAGCAAAGTCTAGCCCCTAAAAGGAGTAAGCCAATAAAGAATGAGAAATCATGAAACAGCTCACACCATAAGAAGTCAAGGATGGACGGCAGAATGTGCAGACGGGCCTCTAGACTGCGGTGAACACCTAAGTAACAAGTAGGTTTTGGACAAACATAGAAGTGAAGCACGCGCAAGACCCAAACACCACCAGCCTATACCTAGCCAATACAGGAAGTGGTGGATCATAGGTCAGAGGTAAGAGGGCAGGGTCTGGCAGTGGGGAGAGAGAAAAATCTATTCTGCGATTCTTACTTAGGCTTTTTTGGGGGAATTGTCCTACTAGGATGACATACCACCCAAAAGAAGTAAGGATGAGCTGGAAGCTTGAAACCACTAAGTGCATGCCATGAGGGATGGAGAGAGAGGGCACCCACGCCGTGGTAGGAAAGAATGCCAAGGCAAGCAAACAAACAAAATAGTCATCTTCGTTTGATGATGTAGAGCGGCATAGCCAGCACAGGTAAGTAGTGCTGGCTGGGCAATTTACTAGATGGTTGACAAGGACACCTATACTAGAAAAATGTGATTAAAGGATAAAATGATAAAAGTTAGTTGTGGCAGGCATTATATAAGGGACCCTTGTTGTGCACAATCGTGAAGGAGGAGAAAAAAGGATCACGAACACAGTAATAGTAACCTCTAGGAAAGGATTTAAAAAACAAAGAAACAAGCATTGGAAAAGAAAACGAAAAGAAAAGAAGAATTAGAAAAAACAAAATAGAGAGCATATAATGGCGAGTATGCACTAAATAGGTTGATCCCTTCTCTCCCTCTAAGGCCTTGTTCGCTGCTAAGGGTAAAAGACTCTTCTGGGCATAAACCATTTACCCCCGTTTCCTCAAAACTATTAATTTTTTTTTTAGAGAGATTATTTGCATTGAAGAAATGGTTCCCTTCTTGGTTCCAGCCCTGTAGTACAATTTGGCACGACAGACTAATATTTTCCTCTTTGATTCAATAAACCTATTACTATTCTTCTACTACTTTTTTGCTGTTATATGTATGAGGTGTCCTTTGTTACCCCCATTTTATTTTTTCTATTTAATTCCTTTATTATCTTTATTATATCTACCTACCGTAACTTCCCATAACAATTCTACCTGTTATGGGCATGCGATCAAAATTTTGACAAATGGGACATAGTTTGTGCATAAGTTAGACCAAAGTGGGTTGCAATTAGACCAGTCCTAACTCCCTAATCCAGAACATTCGGGCCTAGTACAGCAAGAGGCGGCCCAGCCCAACATTACAAAAAGGCCCACTACAAACATCACAATAAAATAATATATCTACTACAATACACAACAATCACAACCACCGCAACTGCAACTGCTACCGCCGCTACTACTGCCGCCGCCATCGATTCTTCCACCACCGTTGCCACTACTACCGTTGCCACTGCTACCGCCGTTGCCACATAATAGCAAATAATTGTCTAGTGTCCACAAGTGATATTTTTAACCACAAATTATACTTATACATTTTTTTTTACTAAAACAATTTCTCAATATAGCAAATAATTATCCAGAGTAACAATAATATTTTGTTTTAATCCCATATTATATGTATACAAATTTATTTTTGACTGAAAAATTATTTCTCAATCCTCATGATAACCTTTTTTACATCAAATAAGCCCCTCAAAGCACTTAGAGAGCCCTCGACAGTCGGTAGAGCCGACCCACTTCGATACATACTGAGTTCCTTCTCTCTATCACTCAGCTTCTCTTGTTGCCGCCTTTGCTCCTAATTAACAAGAGAGACGTTATTTTCACAACATTTTTACAATATTTTCACAACAAATCATAGGTAATTAGTTGTTATTGGTTCAAAGTTGAATCTGGATACTTATGATTTATTGTAAAAATGTTGTAAATATATTATGGACATCTCATCCCTCAATCAACAACCCCAAGTCTTCGAATTTTTAAATAACTATAAAAACCAAAATATATTATTAGTTAGTTAAAGTTTGAAACTAATTTGGTATCTAAGAAATTGAGTGCACTGAACTAATCAAATCCAAAACAAATCAAACCCACTCCCCACTCTAACATGTTCTTCTCCTCCACTGGAACGGCGGAGAGAAACACACGTCTAATCCGATTTCCATCGCCTGAAGCTTTCACCGCCTGGGTTTGGTCAGAATCGGCGCTCAGGTTGTTGGGTACGTGTTCTTCTCCTCCATTGGAGTAGCGGCGAGAAACCACGCTTCTGATCTGATTTCCATCGCCTGAATCAGCGCTTGGGTTGCTAGGTTTTGCATCATTGCTTCTTTCTTCTTCGTTGTTTATCTCTGGTTGTTGATCTCTGCTTTTTGATCTCTGGGTTTTACTGATCTCCACATTTTGTTTAGGTGGTACTAAATGGAGTTCGTAGGGCTTGATTTCTATATGACATAATCGAGTCCTTTTGACTCCAGTTCAGTGCTTATGTGGAACAAGTGTCCACCTTAACTGCAGCATGATGTTGAAATCGAGTTTATTGTACTTAATTTAGCAATCAAAAATCAAGTTCTTTGCGCTCAAGTTGTTATATACCAAAATAGTTTTGAACCGCTAACTAATAATATAGTTTGGATTTTATAGTTATTTAAAAAAAAAATTCCCAAATCTTTGTTGTGTTTGCTGTTTTTAAGCACAGATCGCATCGAAACATTGGGTGTAATCTTTGAATAAGTATCAGTGACCATCACATATGAGAAAAAAAATCAAACAGACACTGAAACTCCTTAAAGTTTGAAACTTTGAGCTGGGAATCAGCTCAAGATTGTTAAAAATCAAATGGGTATGTTGCAAAAGCTTCAAAGATTTTGTCTTTTGTGCTGAAAATCACAAACCCATGTCTCAAAAATTTTGCAAAAACCAAAAAAAAAAAAAAAAAAAAATCTGGGTTTAAGTTAAAGTTTGGATTTTTGGGTTGCAATTTAGTCAAAGAGATAGAGATCGGAGTGAGAGTACACAGTGAACATGATCAACAATGAATTCTGCCATTTTTAGAGAGAGAAAAAGAAAGAGAGAAAAGAGGGAGACATTGCTCTCTGATTGTGTTTTTGCGTTGGATTCTATTTCTATTGCATTTGAATTCAGTTCTTTTTCTTTGTAGTGATTTTGAGCGGCTTCAATCCTTCAAGATATTTAATGAACATGGGGAGGGAGAGTACTGATCTGTCACAGGGGAGGGAGTGGGAGGACCACCGGTCTGGCGAGAGTGAGAGAGAAATCGGTTGATAAAAAGAATAGAAAAGAAATCAACAAACAAATAGTATTTTAATTGAGAGCTAAAAAAAAAACTTTTTTATATAGCTATCTTGCACTGCAACACAGAGCAATGTTATTGCTGGTTAAACACTTAAACCCCATTTTGGTTTCTCGTTTCTGTTGGCAACTTGTCTTGCTTTGTGCATTGCTAAGCTGAAAAATGCAAACAAAAATGAAGCAATTTTTCGATGATAATCATACTGTTGTTATAGTAACTGGCTATACACTACTTAAGCTACTGCCTTCTGTAAGATGCAATTATTGACTTTTCGAGCTTCTTTTTGACTTGCTCTATAAGGAAAAGAAGATGAATGCGATGATAAAAATTGGTATAATATAGAAGCATAAACAATGATAAAATAGATAATAAAGAAGAAAATAGCAAAATAGATATATTCAAAATAAGGTTAAAACGGAGTATGGAACATGAACACAGAGACTGATAAAATTTTACTTGAATAAAAACTTCTGTCTTTGATTAAAACTGAAAATACTTCTGTCTAAAGAGTTACAAGATTACAAAGTAAAATCTGTCTGAGAAAGATCGCAAGATTACAAAAGAGAAGAAGTACAAGAGTTTATCTGAGAGAGGGAGAGGAAGGCTATCAAAGGCTTTCTTTCTTTCTTGGAATGAAAAGGCTTCAAAGTTAAGGCTTAAAAATTTAGGCTTGCTTCTTTCTTCAAAGTCTGTCCCTTTTATAGACGAGGAGAACCATAGTTAGTCTTCCAAAGTAACCTGAGTTTGTAGAATTAACTCAAGTTAATCTGTCGGTAAAGGCTTATCCTTATTTGAGAATCTGTCAAGTTTCTTTTTACGCGTGCTAGTAAATAGTAGTAATAAATATCTGTCTGTCTGCTGTTTGTCTGTGTTTGTCTGTCACTGTCTTGGACTTTCATGTGTGCGTGCTAGTAAAATCTGTCTGGACTGCCACCATCTTGGACTTTCTTGGATATCTATCATAAGTCTGTCAGTCTGTCATATCTTTAGTCTGTCAGTCTATCATATCTCATAGGGATCTTGGGAATCTTGAAATAATTATGGATGAGTCTTGAAATTAGGGGATGAGGATTCCATTACTGTGTCATCTTCCTCATCATCTGAAATCTGTGATGCAGCTTCAAGTAACTGTTTTTTTAAGTTGCTTTTTGTCTGATACTGAAGCGAGTTGGCATTGAACTTGACTTTTTTCCAAAAGAAAATGAGAAGTAGAAGATTTTTTCTGTAATTCTTGACAAATATGATCAAAATTAAATTTATTCCACCATTTTAAAGAAAACTTTCTGGTGAGCATAGGAAAAGGATACTGAGGATGCTTTTCTATTTTATATTCCCATTTGATAATCCATAGGAGGTCTGGAAATCTGTAAAAGAACTGTAGAAGGTGAGGGAAATCCTTTAGATGAGGGATGCCTGGTTCTTTCTTAAAGGTCTCATAAGCTTGAAGGAGATCAGGAGGAAGGATTCTGGCTACAGGTTCGTAGGAATTCCAATAGTCAATAAACCATCTTGGAACCATCGTATCTTTCTTTCTAAACATATCAAAATGAAAAAACCAAGTGTGTCTCTAAATATTATTTTGGAATAGGAGGATCCTATCCCAAGCTTCCATATAGTCATAATAATTATAAAACTAGGTTGAAACTGTACTAAAAAGTTCCTAGTGATCCAAGGTTGTGCATTCCACTGAGAGGGGGTGAGAATCTGTTTTATGACAATTTTGGAATAGCTAATTCTGTTGGGGTCTTGAGAGCAGGGCATATGTGTTAGCACTATTGAGTCTGTATCAACTAAAATATGCTTATAAAATCTTTGGGTCTTAAAGGTTTCTGTCTTAGGGTGTTCCTATCCTGGGGGTAAAAGCTGTCTGACTAAAGAAAGGGTATCTGTTATGTGTTGTGTTCTGGTTCAATCCATAGAATAAAATTCCAAGAGTCTTCTTTTGGTGCTGGGGTTTCTTGAGAGGTAGGGGATGAGAATTTGTATTTTGGTTGACTGGAGGGAGAGGCTAAAAGGGGAAAAGAGGTTGTTGCTAAATTAAATGGTGTTTTTAAGGGAGGGGTTAAGGTTGAGGATGAGGGCATGGCATATGACTATTTAGATGTTGGGCTAGGAGTTAAGGAAAGTGGGCTAAAACGGTTTGGGCTGGATAACACTTGGGGTCTGGTTGAAGAAGTAATGGGTGAGGCAAAGGAAAAGGTAGGAAGAAATCTACTAGGAGGAATAGGAGGAGCAGCATAAGACTGTCTGGTTCTGGGTTTTGGGGAGTTGCTCTTTTCTGAGGGGGAACTCATCTTCCCTGTAAGAATTCACGGGTTAAAAAATCAGGAATTGAATTAGATTCTCCTTTAATATATTCAATGTCAAAATAAAAAACACTTAAAATGGCTTGCCATCTTGCAAAACTTTGTTTAGAAACAAGATTTTGAACATCTTTCTATAGAACTTCTTTAGCACTTTTACAATCAACTCTGATTAAAAACTTTTGATTAAAAAGATCATTTTGGAATTTTGAAACACATAGTATAATAGATAAAATTTCCTTTTTAATAGTATTATAATTTTGCTGGGTAGCTGACCAAGAGCCAGGATGAAATCTCACAATCTGTTCTTTATCAGCATTTATAGTCTGCTTTAGAATTCCACTATAGCCTATATCAGAAGCATCTGTTTCAACTATTTTGAAAGCATGAGGTGAAGGAATAACAGTGCAGGGGAGTTGTTTAACATATTTTTTAATCTGTCGAACTATCATAGTATGTTTTTCTGTCCATGCTGGAGGATTCTTTTTAAGCCTTTTATACAAAGGTCTGCATATCTTTCTTAATCCTTGAAAATAATCTAAAACATAATTTAGGCTGCTAAGAAATCTTTGTAATTGATTTTTGTCTTTTATTTCATCTGAAAATTTATCTGCAAATTAGATGGCTCTGTTGTTGACACCTCATTTTGCAACCCGCATTTAACCTCACTTGGAGGGTAAAAGGGTAATTTCACCTTAGAAATATGCATCTTGATTTTGGTCATTAGATCCTTAATCTCATTTCACCAAGATGATCTTGATGTTGTAACGATCAAATCGATTAGTTATAAGCCCTAATCGGACCATCAGATTGAAAGTTATCATCAAATCAAGTTTTAATGGCCGAGATGCACTATCACAAATTGAGTCCGACCTTACGTGATTATGAACAATTAATTCCAATTGGTTATAATTATAATCAATTTGAAATTAATGATGTGTCATAATTTGATTGGTTAGGACTACATTTTATGGTAAGGTTGCATACACCTAATTAATTAGATAGTTAAACATTAATTATTTAATGAGTAATTTGTGCAATTATCTTTTAATTAGGGTAAATTTGGAACTAATTCGGTCTGAAATGGGAGTGATTGGAGCCTATTAATGTTAATTGGAAACTAATTTGGGACCTATTAATGTTAATTGTGCTGAAACTATTTTTCTAAGAAATGACCTCTGCTCACTATTTCATTGATATCTCTCAGAATATTTTGAATCTGTGAATGAGGTTAATTTTCCCAGAAACTAGACATCCAGGGCTTCAATTTGAGCACAAGAACGACACAATTCCGATCAAAATTGAGTCAGATATGAGTTTTCAAAATTGGCTCTACAGGCTGTTACAGCAGCTACGGGAAAACCGAATTTTGGCTTGCTCCCCACTCCCACAAATCTCTCCATTTAATGCACCAAATTTCCCCAAAGGCTAAAATGAGGTCTAGGTTCATGATTCATTGTCAACCCTCATTAATGGCCTTCCATTCCTATTTCCTCCACCACTACTATATAAACCCACCTCTCCTTCATTCCAGGACAGAAAAACCCCCCCTCTCTTCTCCTCTCTTGAGTTCTAGGAAGTTGAGTAGTCTTGTCATATTTTGGTCTTCTTGAGACTCAAAGTATTGAGTGAGACTTACTCTTCCTTTCCTAACTCTTCTTTTCCTCCACTCATAAGACCTCCCTCAAAAGTCTCCTCATCCACCATATTGATTTTGAATGAAGGTATAATTCCTTTTCCTAACTTGTTTTTTGTGTTGCCATGATAAGAGTTTAGGATTAAAGCATGATAGTAACTATTTAAATTTCCCTGAATATGTTTGAATGTTCTTAAATGTTATTATGTGTTATTTACATGTTCTTGGTTGTTCATCACATGTTCATGCATAACATTGGTTTTAATCCTAAATTCACATTAAAAATATGAAAAACATGTTTGTTTCATAATTCTTTCAAATCCTTGAATCTAGGGTATCACCATCCACACACATTCACTAGAATTCATTTTTCAATCCAAATGCAATGCTTAATAAATTGAATTAGGGTTTATCACATGCACACACATTAAATTCATCATGTAAATTCATTGACATATTGGATGATATGATATGAATGTTGGCCACCATAGTCTAGAAGACCGGTTTTACCGGGCAAGGTGGTGCCTAACACCTTCCCACCTTGTAACATAGCCTCCGAACTTAGATCAAGGGTTAGTAGATCAAATGCTTGTCCATGTAATTTTCAATTTTTAGATTGTAACTAGGAAACAAAGCCATGTACTTTTTCTTAGATTGTATCTAGGACCAAAGCCATGTAATTTTCCTATGACCGATGTAAATTCAATTGAAAGTTAATAAAATGAGGAATTTTTTTAATTTTGGTTTTCTTATTTTTCCAATAATTAAATAAGTGGCGACTCCATTGTAAAACCCTTAATCTAAAGGGAAAAATATAACTAGTCGAACCTCCATTTTGAGAGACAATAACACGACTCCACCCATTCACGTGGGTTGGGCTCGAACTTATTATAAAACGGGCCGGGGGCGCGGTTTCTCACATCTGTCAATAGGACTTAGGGTTCCCTTATAAATATTATGTCTCAAGAATCGGATTTTATCTTGAAACAAATTTATCTTAGTGGCTGAAACAACTAACCCATTGTGTTTAATTATTTTAACAAATATATCTAAATGTTTCCAATGGTTATCAATTGATTTAGAGAATATTATGACATCATCTATATAGACAATTGAAAATTCTGTAAAGGGTGTGAATATATCATTCATTATATTTTGAAATTCACTAGGTGCATTCTTTCTTAATCCTTGAAAATAATCTGAAACATAATTTAGGCTGCCAAGAAATCTTTGTAATTGATTTTTGTCTTTTATTTCATTTGGATATTTATCTGCAAATTAGATGGCTCTGTCAATAGGACTTAGGGTTCCCTTATAAATATTATGTCCTAAGAATCGAATTTTATCTTGAAACAGATTTATCTTAGTGGCTAAAACAACTAACCCATTGTGTTTAATTATTTTAACAAATATATCTAAATGTTTCCAATGGTTATCGATTGATTTAGAGAATATTATGACATCATCTATATTGACAATTGAAAATTTTGTAAAGGGTGTGAATATATCATTCATTATATTTTGAAATTCACTAGGTGCATTCTTTAGACCGAAAGGTATAACATTCCATTCATAATGATCGAAAGGAACTGTAAAAGCAGTTTTATATCTGTCTTTCTCATCTATCTGTATTTGCCAAAATCCATTTTCATATCAAACTTAGAAAATATAGTTGCTTCATGAAGTCTGTCAAGCAAATCTTTTTTATTCGGAATAGGATATCTTATCCATTGTAATGCTTTATTTAAAGGTTTATAATTTATAACTAATCTTGGAACTCCTCATTCCAATTTTGCCTGTTCATTAACATAAAAAGCAGCACAGCTCCAAGGAGACTTGCTTCTCCTAATCAACCCTTTATTTAAAAGATCTTCTATTTCTTTCTTACAATGTTCTAATAATTCATTATTCATTTGTATCAGTCTAGCTTTAGTAGGTATCTGTCTTTCATTAAAGTCTTTTTCATAAGGTAATTGAACTATGTGTCTGTGTCTATGCCAAAAAGCAGTAGGAAGATTACAAAAGATTTCTGTCTCTATCTGTTGTCTAAATAATTGTATCTTATGCTTTGATACAGGGTCTGTCAGTTGTTCAGCAATTCTCTCATATATTATTTCTGACTTTAAAGATAACAAGTGTCTGTCTTTTCTATAAATCCTTTCTTTGTCAATTTCCTTTATTATAGAGATATTATCAAGTAAGTAAACTTCTTTCGGGATTGGTGGTAAAATGAACTTAAAAAGTATGTCTTTTCTTAGCACAGTAGTTCTAATTCCTTCTTCTGTTGTTAAAAAGGGAAAAAGTAAAGCCATAAACGGATTGCCTAGAATAATTTTAGAAGAAAGGTCTTTAATTAAAACAAAAACAGTTTCCAAACATACTCCATCATTGCATATGTGAACGTTAGGTAATTTGTAATTAATTATGAGCTTTTCTTCTCTCATATATTATTTCTGACTTTAAAGATAAAAAGTGTCTGTCTTTTCTATAAATCCTTTCTTTGTCAATTTCCTTTATTATAGAGATATTATCAAGTAAGTAAACTTCTTTTGGGATTAGTGGTAAAATGAACTTAAAAAGTATGTCTTTTCCTAGCACAGTAGTTCTAATTCCTTCTTCTGTTGTTAAAAAGGGATAAAGTAAAGCCATAAACGGATTGCCTAGAATAATTTTAGAAGAAAGGTCTTTAATTAAAACAAAAACAGTTTCCAACATACTCCATCATTGCATATGTGAACGTTAGGTAATTTGTAATTAATTATGAGCTTTTCTCCATTAGCCTGAGATAATTTTTCAAAAGATTTTTCATAATATTTTAAAGGTACAAGTCCTTCTTGTATACAGTTCATATCAGCACCTGAATCTATAAAAGCAGTTTCTTTCAAGGAGAATTCTCTATTAATTACTAAAGTGATTTATGTATACCATTTTTGAAATATTACTCTATCAATTAAACTCAAGAAATTTTGTCTATCGTTTGAAATACCATTTGCTAAAATATCTTTTTCTAATGAAGGAGGGCTAGTTATAGGTTTAGGGAATTCTTTTAAATTTATTATTTCTGTAATATTTTGTTCACTTAGTTCTGTTGAATTATCTTTTTTAATTTCTTTAATTTCTTCTTTTATTATTTTTGCGGCATTAGGTCTTGTAGGGCTACTAGTTTCACATCTTTTTCCTCTTGAGTTCTTTTTGTTTTTTCTTTGTTATCTTTTTCTTCCTTGTCTTTTTCTAGTTTTCTACATTCTGTGACATGGTGTCCATATTTTCTACACCTAATGCAAACAATAGGTATATCTATAGAGTCTTTCAAATTTATTAAATACTCTTTCTTATCTTTTAGGTGATTAGGTAAATTATCTATTAGTTTCATTATTATGTCTTGTTGTTTCCTTTTTCTTTTATTAATTTTAATTGGGTTGGTTGATTTTAATTCTTCCTTCTTAACTCGGTCTATATCTCTTTGAATGACGTTAAATATTTCCATTAATTCATTTATAATGTCTTTTTCAAATTCTAATTTACTTATTTGTTTAGCAATCTTATTTTGTCTATCACATTGCTTTTTAGTATGTCCATATTCTTTACATTTATGAAAAATAATATTTTTAGTGTGTCTGTAATATTTCTCACTATCTGATAACTCAGTAGTATTTAAAATTACTATATTTCTTTTCTTGTCTCTTTCTAAAGGTGAATTTAAAAATTCTATCTTTTCAGCTATTTCTGTCAAGCTATCATCTTAGGTATATATAATAGATCTTTCAATTGCCTCTAGTCTTTCATCAATTTTCCCTCTTTTGTTGACTTCTTTTACCTTTACTACACTATCACTATTCTTCTTTTCATTATTATTATTAGTTTTCTTTACTTTGTTGACTATTTCTCTTTCTAAACTATTACTATTATGACTTTCTTGTTCCCTCTTTTCTACCTCTAGGTTCCTACGTAGAGATTCTTCAAGAGTGCTATTCAACATGTCCTTTTCTATTTCCTTTTTTGACATGTGTTCTCCTATATCTATGTCTCTATCTTTTTGCACTATATTTGTAGAGCTACTTTTTATCTGTTCTGTCAGAGTGTTTTTTGATTTTCTCAAATTGCCATGTTCTAGTTCTATCTTTTCTGTCATTGCTTTTACTATTCCTTTCTTTAATACTTCATTATCTCTATTAGTTGTTCTTTCTATAACTAGGTTATCTTTCATGCTATTAGTCTTTTAGCTTCTTATGACTTTTTCTTCTTTTAGTATTTGTTTATCACTTACATCTTTATCTGCTTTGAAGTCTTCTTTATTCAAACCTTCTTCTTTGTCTTTATATGTTACAAGTGTAGGTCAGTCAGTTACTTTTGAATTTTGAAAACTATTGCTATCATCACCTAATAAACTATCTTTTCTAATATCCTTTATGTCTATCAGATTTATTGATTTGTCAGTAGTTGTTGAATTATTGTGATGTTGTCTATTATATCGGTTATCTGTCATAGTAGTTGTTAAAGATGATCTTTGATGGGGTTCAAAGTTTGAATTTGAAGCTTTAATTCTTTCATAAAGTTTCAAAAAACTATCTAGTCTATCATCTCTATCGTTTTTTCTTTCTATAATAGTAGATCTTTCAATTTGTTCTAAAGATTCTAATTTTTTATTAATTCTGTCTAAGAAACTGTTATTGTGTCTGATAGGCCACAAACGCGTTGACCCCTTGTGATTAATTAAGTTGATTAATTAGCCAAATTATTAATTAATCAAGTTAACATGCAATATCACGTGGCAGCACAAACAAATCACCAAAACTAAAGTATGTAGTGGAAAAATAAAAGTCACAGTGATTTGTTTACGAATGGGGAAAACTTGACGGCAAAAACCCCACCGGGTGATTTAAGGTCACCACTCCCGAAACTCCACTATTATCACAGCAAGCGATTACAAGCAAGGAATCCCAAGTACCTTACCAACCTACAGTTGAACTCTTACCCCAATACCCAATTGGATTTGCTCTGTAGTGACAGTTTCTCCTTTCAATGCACGGCTCCCAAGTACGTGACTAATTAATTGCGTGGATCCCAATACGCGACTTCAATTCATCAACGAGAGAGAGAGTTGTTGGCTGCAAAGTTCTTCAGATCATCTACACGATGAAGATCAAGAAGATGCTCGGTCATAAAATCCTACGGTGTACATTACATAGCAATATTTTTCACAAGAGATGAAGTAGGGCACGAACTTTGTCTTTGATCACAAATTGCATGAACAAGGATTGCTCAATACTTGTGCAATTTGCATCATGTTTGACGGCCCTTAAAACAATCATTTTATATGTCTAGAGTTAGGAGAAAAGAAGTCCCAAAGACACATTCACGGATTGGAATTAAAACAGAACTGAAAATCTATTTTCTTTAAATCTCGACAGATAGAGGTGTTGAGGATCTGTCGAGAAGCTGTCGAGGCTCAGGCTAAAATAGTTTCTTAAAGCTCGATAGATGCATGTGTCGAGACAAGTGTCGAGTTTTAGTAACTTGCACTTTTCCAGCTTGTTTCTTGGACAAACTTGATGACTTCAATACTGAATCTTGAAACTCTGTTTCTTGAAGTGTTAAACACATCCTAAATCTACCCAATTATAAGTAAAGTGCGTTTTGTCTAAGGATAAGCCAATTACATAAACTAGTGACATATGTCAACAACTTGAACTACATATGTCCTAACAATCTCCCCCTTTGGCAATCCGTGACAAAACCACAACAAACAAATGAAGATATGAGAGAAGTCATAAAATACTTTAACTCATATTCACTTGTTACATACAGTAAAATCTATCCTAACACAAACTCTTGAAAAACTTTGCAAGAAGAGAGTTTATGGCAAGTAGACTTTGACAACCTATATTTCTGAAACACTTATAAACAAAACACATCAAGGCATCTTTGTGTGAAGCGGAAATAATAGATTGCATACAAGTAAAAGAAACATGTGTATAAAGACAGAAAAGAAACAACACAGGAGAGATAGATGAAAGAAACATACATCATCATATATATCAAGAAATAAGTACAATGTATGTTAATACATGATCAATGTATCTCTAAAAAGATAGAAAAGAAAAGAAATACATGTAATCCTCACTAATACATGTAATCCTCACTACATCCCTCAAATCAACACTCCCCTTATCAAAATGTCCTATACTAGCTCTCCCCCTAAGTATGACTATTCTCATACATCAAAACTACTCTCCCTTTTTATCACGAATGACAAAGGGTAGAGTGTCAAGTAGACATCTCATCAGAAGAGCTCGCATCTCTATCATCATCATCCGAAGCATCATCGTCATCACCGTCATCATCAGCCTTAGTCTCAGAAGAAACATGAGGTGGCGGAGGAGAAGTCTCTGGAGCAAATCCGCCCAAAGTCGCCCAAAGTCGCCTGTCGCCTGGCGATGCGACCAACACAAACGTTCACCTGATACAACTCTGTGAAGAGAGTATTAAGGCGAGCATCCATGCGCTGAAGTTACGCCATGATGTCTTCTAGAGTGATGTTGCTCGAAGAAGAAGGAGCAGATGTCGCTTGAGCAGATCTGGAAGTAGTTGGACGAGAGGAAGGAGTAGCAGTATCCAACTGTCTCGATCTAAATTGTGCCTTGCTATGTTTTACAGTAGCGGTGTCTATGGCAGACATGACATGGAATGGATCGGACGAAGGGAATGGGATGGAGAAACGGCGAAGTATCCTCGTGATAGCAAAAGGGAAAATGAGCTTATCACGGGTGGTCGTATCTTTATAGACATCTATGATAGAGAAGATAAAGTGTGAAGGGAAGTCTATAGTGAGATGCTCTAAGAGAGACAACAAAAATCGAGCACGAGGCTCTGTGATAGAGTTGTAGTGAGAAAGTGGGTGCAAAACAAAAGTCATCACCATGTTAAGGAAACGAGGACCTTTAGCAAAAGGCCGACATGGTGTGTACTGATGATCTCCCCAAGAGGAAGGACGCTCACAGAATGCCGAGATCATCTCGTCTTTGGACACAGTCCATAGATGGTCACATCCGGGGTAATCAGGATGATCCACCCTCGGAACATGAAAAACCTCGGAGACTAACTCCGGAGTGACAGCAAAGCGCGTATCTCAAACGCTAGAGTAGAAGAGAGGTACTGAAGAATCAATCCTGTGGATGTTGGAGTAAAACTCTTGTATCAACACGAGAGGACAGGTGATCAGAACGTCGCACAGTGACTCCCAAGCCCGACTATGAATGACATCGGGTAGGTTAGTGTTGGCAAAGTCTGCCAGGACAACGTGGCATTCCGAATGAACACCTCGTTTAGAGAAGTTCTCCAAGAAGTCCTTATGGGCTTTCTCAACACGGAACCGGATAGACAACGGAGTAGAATCAGAAGAAGAAGATCCCTGAGAACGCAGAGGGTTCTAGGATGGAATAGACTTACGTTTAGGTGTCATAGACACTACTAATGCAAACATAGAGAGAGGGAGAAGAAGAGAAACACACAGAAAAGTCCCAAACAGTTCAATATAGGAAGAAAACATTGAAAAGATAGAACGTATGCATGGGAAATGCATGAACATGTGACATGCAATAGAAAAACATCATGGGCTCAGCCCAATCCAAACCTAACAACACACAACAAGTTTGCACACATCTAAATGCATGAACATACAATTAGAATGCTAATGTGATGCAATGCATGTAGTTTTAAAGATCAAATCTATAAAACCAACCCAAAAATTTCATGAAATTCTCAACAATTTTGAAAAACCCCAAAAATTTTCAAAAACCTCAAAACCTAGGGTTTTAAAACATGAAATGCATGAACAATGAGAGGATAGATGCTTACCAAGTGAGGAAAAACAAGAAAAACACTTGAACAAGCCTTAGGAAGAGGTTTGGAGAGAGTGAGAAGGGTTTCGGGAGAGAAAACACCAGCTATCGAGTGAGAGGGATCGAGCAAAATGAGAAGAAAATAGCGATGAAAGAATATATAGCCCTTCAATAATTCTCGACAGCTGCAGGTATCGAGAGGTGTCGAGACAGCTATCGAGGTAGGTGTCAAGAAAATGCACGTCGACAGATGCAACTATCGAAGACATGTGTCGAGGAAGAAGGATTAAGCATGAAGGAATCTCAATCGATCCAAAAACTGTCGAGAATCTATCGAGCAGACAGAAAGTTTCTTGATCGATCCACCAGGTGTCGAGAATGTGTCGAGACTGCATTTAGAAAAAGTCTAAGAAGCTCGACAGACAGCTAAGTGTCGAGAGGTGTCGAGAGGTGTCGAGGAGGTGTCGAGATGCCTTTAAAAATAGTTTTTCAAGAGGGAAAAAACACAGACATGAATGCAATCAGGCATGCAACTCAACCAAAGATCCAAACAACACATTTAGCTCTCAAAATCATCTCTCATCAAGAATATAAAGCACATGATTCCCAAAGCACGCACACACACACTAAACAAGTCTAACCAATTTTATATTTCAAAAATGAGTTAAGACAGTTTAGTGAGCATACATTAACGCATATAAACCTTGTGATAATCAAATCACATTGTACCTGTATATGTATCAA
Source organism: Castanopsis chinensis (assembly GCA_032878915.1). NCBI lineage: Eukaryota > Viridiplantae > Streptophyta > Magnoliopsida > Fagales > Fagaceae > Castanopsis > Castanopsis chinensis. The sequence goes on along the minus strand of JAVQMG010000115.1, from coordinate 3,001,575 downwards.
GATTAGCAAAGAATATTGCGTGTTGTATGTGAAAACATCGCAAGATCGCATAAGTGTCTCAATGTTATGACGATTTGAAATATGAGAAAATCACTTTAACTCACACACAATCATAACTGTTTGATGGGGACTATCACCTTCGAGGTACATCCTATAACTCCCACATCTCCTAGAAAACACGCTTGCAACCATATTTTAAAGCATTTTTAATCTTTTTGCTTTTATTTGTTTGCATATTTTCTTTTATTAAGCATATCATGCATGGGCATACAAGAGAAAGAAAAGAAATACCCAATTATGTTAAGCTTTTGACATTGCACTTTTGCTATGCCGAAGCATACGGATGTCATTGACATTGCACTTTTGCTATGCCGAAGCATATAGATGTCATATCATGATTGGCGAGTAACAGTGGTGAGATGGTTATTTATGCCTTTCTTTTAAGATTTTCTAGTCCTACCCGTCAAAAAGAGTGATACGAGTGTTAAGTAGAAGAGATCACTTAACCTTACTCATCACAAACAAAGAGCTACAAAGCTCACTTGCTTAGTTGTGCAGAAGAATGCTCATCTAAGCTACAGGTGATATAAAGTTTAGAAAACTCTGTTTCAATGGCCATTTTAAGGTTCACAAGAACCAATGTACAAAAACACACACTATTTTTGTATTTTTCAATTTTTCAATTTTTTTTTATTTTATTTTATCAGAAAGGCAAAAATAAAACACAAAACTGAAAACACACAAACAAAAAAAGCTAAAGAAAGCAAAACAATGCATAAAACTAGACTGACTCAAAAACAGTAAAGAAACACACAAGTAATGCATAACAGAAAAACAGGGAGAGAGAAAAAGAAGTGAACAGAATCACTTAGAACCCTTTTCCTTCCACACCTTGGAAGAACCTTTCCTTTTAGTCAACCCTTGAACCGGTGATGGGGGGGAAGAGTTTAAACCGTTCAAGTTCGAAAGGAACACGAAGGCTTTGAGAATGTCTCCAAGAGGAGCAAGAGAAGTCTGAAGCTGATTTTGGTTCCCAGATGCTATCATGCCATTGCTTTGTTGAGTGGCTAGCCACTTGTAGCAATTTGGTCGAGTATGACCGGCAACACCACAATGATAACAGAGATGCTGCTTCTTCTGTTTGGGCTTTTGAGAGATAGTTTTCTTAGTCCTAGGGTTTCTAGTTTCCCTTTTCTCAACTTTAGGGGGTGCTCCTAGGATAGACTTGCCCTTATCTACGTTCTCACTTGCTAATTCAGTTTTAACATTTTTATCCTCAGTTTTAATGTTATTAGCACGTGGAACAAAAACAGTAGTACTAGCAGAAGGAGTATTAGAGAGAGAGAATACATACCCCAATCCAGTACGATCTGAAGAAGATTTCTAAACACTTAGCATCTCGTCCAGCTTTGCACTTGATGTTCTCTCCAATTGTGCTCTAGCTTGAAACAGCTCCGCTTCAAGCTTCTTAGTCTTCTCAGCCAAGAAATTGTTCTCGAACCTCAGTGCCCCAATGGTCTGATTTGCTTCATCAACCTTAGTGGAAAGCTCCTTACGGTCAAGTTCCACTTCACTGAGCTTCTTGTTGGCCAGCCTATAGAGCTTCTCATGCTTCTCAGAAAGCTTGTACAGTTTCTCATAGGCGGTATAGATATCATCTTGATCATCCATAGTCTCACACTTGGCATCCACCAATTCTTTTTCTTCATCCACTTCTTCAGTAACCCCATCAGTAGGATTAACAGTGGCAGTGAAGGCATTCAAGATTCCATCATCTTCATTGTCGGAATCATCCTCGGGCTCCGTGTTGCTTAAGGTAACAGCAAGTGCCTTGCTCTTCCCTATGCTCTTGAGGTACGTTGGACACTCTTGTTTCATGTGTCCGAAGCCTTGACATCCAAAGCATTTTGGTCCAGCAGGAACAGTGTACTGATCGCCATTCTTGACATCCTTCTTCCCTTTATCTGAATTCTTGAATTGAGAAGAACTGGATTGCCTACGATCTTTGTTGAAGCCTTTTCCATTGGCATTCTTCATGAATTTCTTGAATTGCCTTGTAATGTAGGACTTCATTTTAGAATCTTCATCATCTGAAGAATCATCTGTATCACTGCTCTTGGCTTTTAGTGCTATGCTCTTGCCCTTGCTTGACTTGCCTATCCTAGTCAGCCCTAACTCGTAGGTTTGCAAGTTTCCAACCAACTCAGTCAGAGGAATTCTGTCAATATCCTTCGATTCCTCTATCGCTGTGATCTTAGCATGAAATCTCTCGGGCAACGATCTGAGCACTTTCCTTATTATCTTGGGTTCAGGAATGGTTTCCCCAAGATTGAAAGCTGAGTTCACTATGTCTTTGAGTTTTGCATAGAACTCATCAAATGATTCATCCTCCTCCATCTTAATTTCTTCAAAGCTTGTGGTGAGCCTCTGTAGCTTTGAGTCTTTGACAGCCTTGGTTCCCTTATAGGTTGTCTGGAGAATGGTCCATGCTTCCTTGGCAGTTTCTGTTGAGAAAATTTTCCTGAACTCCTTATTGGTGACTGCACTGAATAGGGCATTCAATGCTTTGCTGTTGAAGTTTACCACCTTGATCTTGGCATCATCCTAGTCAGCCGGTGCTTCTGTAGGCTTGGTCCAGCCTATCTCCACAACTTGCCACACTTTCTCATCTAAAGATTGCAAGAAAGCTCTCATGCGTACTTTCCAGTATGCATAGTTAGTGCCATCAAATAATAGAGGTATAATAAGATATTGACCTCTATCCATGACAGCAGGGGTCAATGGATCACACATAAGGATTAAACCCTAATCAGAGTGTGCCTGCTCTGATACCACTTAATAGGCCACAAACGTGTTATTAATTAGCCAAGTTATTAATTAATCAAGTTAACATGCAATATCACGTGGCAGCACAAGCAAATCACCAAAACTAAAGTATGCAGTGGAAAAATAAAAGACACGGTGATTTATTTATGAATAGGGAAAACCTAACGGCAAAAACCCCACCGGGTGATTTAAGGTCACCACTCCCGAAACTCCACTATTATCATAGCAAGCGATTATAAGCAAGGAATTTCAAGTACCTTACCAACCTATAGTTGAACCCTTACCCTAATACCCAATTGGACTTGCTCTGTAGTGACAGTTTTTCCTTTCCATGCACGGCTCTCAAGTACGTGACTAACCAATTGCGCGGATCCTAGTACGTGACTTCAATTCACCAACTAGAGAGAGAGTTGTTGGATGCAAAGTTCTTCAGATCATCTACACGATGAAGATCAAGAAGATACTCGGTCACAAAACCCTACGGTGCACATTACATAGCAATCTTTTTTACAAGAGATGAACTAGGGCACGAACTTTGTCTTTGATCACAAATTGCATGAACAAGGATTGCTCAATACTTGTGCAACTTGCATTATGTTTAATGGCCCTTAAAACAATCCTTTTATATATCTAGGGTTAGGAGAAAAGAAGTCTCAAAGACACATTCACGGATTGGAATTAAAACATAACTGAAAATCTATTTTCTTTAAATCTCAACAGATAGAGGTGTCGAGGATCTGTCGAGAAGCTGTCTAGGCTCGGGCTAAAACAGCTTCTTAAAGCTCGATAGATGCATGTGTCGAGACAGGTGTCGAGCTTTAGTAACTTGCACTTTTCCAGCTTGTTTCTTGGACAGACTTAATGACTTCAACACTGAATCTTGAAACACTATTTCTTGAAGTGTTAAACACATCCTAAATCTACCAAATTATAAGTAAAGTGCGTTTTGTCTAAGGATAAGCCAATTACATAAACTAGTGACATATGTCAACAACTTGAACTACATATGTCCTAACAGCGTCTATCAGTCTGTCTGTTGATTTTATCTCCTATTGTATGCCAATTATTTGTGTTATTAAAGTTGTAATTATAATTATCCATATCATTGTCAGAATCAGAGTCTGTTTCATAATCCATATCATTATTTAACCAATTATTATCTATATCTCTCATACTATATGCTTCGTCATAATCTATATCATCATAGTCCATGTTTCAGATTAGTGTGTGCCTAGCCTAAGTGTGAATAAGTGAACAGATAATGAACAATAAACGTATTTATTCTATTTTCAAGCAATTAACAATTACTAGCGGAACCATTACTAACCACTGATTGCCTTGCTATCGGGACCACCATCCCTGGAAACTCCATTGCGGGACCACCCAACACACACGCCTATCCATCGGCTAACAAAAAACGGGCTGACTAACGCGAATCTATAGTTTGCCAACAAGTATTGAGGCTGACGAACGCTACCAAGGAGCCAGTAGTGGCTATGCAGTAATATGTTCCTGATACCATAAACTACCCAGGAGAGAGCACAATAGTAACATAGAAGATAAAATAGATAATAAAGAAGAAAATAGCAAAATAGATATATTCAAAATAAGGTTAAAACGGAGTATGGAATATGAACATAGAGACCGATAAAATTTTACTTGAATAAAAACTTTTGTCTTTGATTAAAACTGAAAATACTTCTGTCTGAAGAGTTACAAGATTACAAAGTAAAATCTGTCTGAGAAAGATTACAAGATTACAAACGAGAAGAAGTACAAGAGTCTATCTGAGAGAGGGAGAGGAAGGCTATCAAAGGCTTTCTTTCTTTCTTGGAATGAAAAGGTGTCAAAGTTAAGGCTTAAAAATTCAGGCTTGCTTCTGTCTTCAAAGTCTGTCCCTTTTATAGACGAGGAGAACCATAGTTAGTCTTCCAAAGTAACCTGAATTTGTAGAAGTAACTCAAGTTAATTTGTCGGTAAAGGCTTATCCTTATTTGAGAATCTGTCAGGTTTCTTTTTACGCGTGCTAGTAAACAGTAGTAATAAATATTTGTCTGTCTGTCGTCTGATTGTGTCTGTTTGTCACTGTCTTGGACTTTTTTGTGCGCGTGCCAGTAAAATCTGTCTGGATCTTGGACTTTCTTGTGCACGTGCTAGTGAATAGTGATCTATCATCTGTCATTTGTAAATAGTAATCAACTACTTTTGTTTACTTCTGTCTCTCTGTTTCTGTCTGTTTCTATCTGAAAATTTGTTTGGACTGTATTGAATCTTATTTGAAATATGATAGTAGATAGTGATCTGCTACTTCTGTCTGTCCGCTTCTGATTGTGAGAGTATTTTATCTTGCTCGGCATATCTATCTTAACTTGTCTGTCAATCTGTATCTGCATAGTTATCATAAACTAGCGGATCATCCTCACACTGCTCCTCATATTGTTCATGCTCATGGATAGTTTCATAATTGCCACATAGAATGTAGTATGAAATAGGGAGACAAATACGAACACGATCATTTGCTGTCATTGATCTGGGATCCTTAACAGTCTTTCTTTTCCCAATAAGCCTTCTTGCCGAAGGTCTTGGACCAGATACGGCAATCCTATCTGTGTAACCATATAAGTGGAAACCCCTGTCTAATTCTTTTTGCATTTCATAAATCTTGCTACTCATAAAATTAGACCATTCTTGAGCCAGAGCGTTTGGATCATCAAGTGATAAGTAAGTATCTCCTGTATGCCAGTTGTATTCAGGGATGCAACCCCAATCGTGGATAAGGACCAAAATATGTACTGACCGAGCTTCCATATAATAGCTATTATCCCAATCTGGAAGAGTACTCTAGATAGTAATCTTCATATAATTAAATCCTCCAATCTGAGCTGCTGCCTCTTGGATAATTTTGGGAAATAAACCAATCTGAACTCTAGAAGTAACAATTAATTTTCTAATGAATCCTGCTTTTAGCATTTCAGATAACCATAAAGGATCCCAAATTATTGGATCCTCTGTCTCTGTATTGATAAGTAATCCCGGATAGGGATTGTATTTGTTACTAGTTCCTTCATAAACTCTGTCTGCTTCTCCAAATCTTTAATACCATGTAGCTTTATGAGATAGCCATGTATCATCTGTCATGTCTTCTGATCTGATGAATGCTGTAGAAATTAATGCTGTAGAAATTAATGCTTTGAAGAGATTTATCCATCTGTCATAAGAACTTGTTATAGCTTTATGGGTTAGTATATTCTGTTGGATTTCAGGGGGTAAGGTTCTGATGGCAAGTCTCGTTTTTTGCTGAATCTTGGGGTAGAGTTTCGAAAAGCTTGTTCCCATAAGATAGCTTTTTAGAGACTGTGAGTTTGTCTTTGTGGAGCTTGAATCTCCATCCTCCTTGCCAAGGAGTTGACAACCAAGTGCTTCAATAAATGCATTGGTGTTAATAAAATGTAATTCCAAAGCCTTAAACGTCTTTTGGAATAAGGATTTCTGTCTGAGGGTAAAGGCTACCTATAAATTATCAAGAAGTATTTTAATGTGAAAAGGAAGGTCTGTAAATTCTCCACATGAATACATTGCTTCTGCTAGCAACATATCCTGAAGGGATATTGTCTCTATTGAGACGCCTTCATGCCTGTCTGAAATTCTTACTGAGGGCTTTGGGAAGTGGTTGGGTCACACCGCTCGTGCTTCACCCTTTCCTGTCATGTCTGCTTGGGAGGTTCTTTTACTCACAGTAGTCTACAAATGGGTTTTGGAAAGCAGAAGCAGTAATTTTCTTGCAAAGCTTTTTTTCAATTTGTTTTTAAAATCTTTTGGCCAATGTCTATCTGTAAATTTCCTTTGAAATACTTTAAAAGAAAATATTTTTTAAGGTTTACAGCATGTAAAAGAAAACAAAAAACTTTTTGTACACTGTTATGCTCTCGCTGAGTAGTGGTAGTGGTATAAGAGTGGTCATAGTGAAGTCTATTAATATTGGAGTAACTAGAATCCAGAAAATTCACAAAATCTGTCATGATTTTATCTCTTTTATAAGTGTTCCTATATATTTCATTCTGCGAGAATATGTGAAATAAAGCTTCTCCATATAGTCTTTCATTAACTACTGTAATTGGAAAATTTGTTAGAGACTGATAATTAACTCTGTATATCAAGAAATTAAATCTGTCTTTACTCAAGAAATTTCCACAATTAATGATTAATAAAGGAGTATCTGTAAAGGCTTCTTTTATTAAAACATCTGTTGCATGAGCATGTGAGAATATTGTAAATTCACTTGGTATGTCTATCAAGCTGTCGGTCAATTCATGTTGACCAAAGGAAATTATAAGCATTATTCTTTCTTTTTTATCAAAGTCTTTCTTATAAGAAGAGTAAGAGCAAATCTCTGTCTCTGTCTCTATAACTTTAATTGTCAATTGGTCGTCAAAATATATTTTTGTCTTTAAAGTTGAAAAACTTGCTATAGTTTTATAGATTCTCTCTTTATCTATATCTTTTAGGATAATGACTTTTTTAGAAGGATAATTTTCTTTCAGGGTAGGTGGCAAAATGAATCTAAAGAACATATCTTTTTTTAACGCATTGGTTTTAATTCCTTCATCTGTTAGTAAAAAGGGGTGAAGTAAAGTCATAAAAGGAATTCCTAAAATAATTTTAAAAGGAATGTCTTTAATTATAACAAAGTCTGTCTTAAGGCATATTCCATCATTACATATGCAAGTATTAGGTGTTAATCTTTCAGATGATTTTTCATAATACTTTGAAGGTATTAATCCTTCTTGTATATAGTTGCCATCTGCACCTGAGTCTATTAAAGTAATTTCTGTAAAAAAAAACTCTTTATTAATTACTGACGTAATTTCTATATACCATTTTTGGAAAATAACTCTATCAATTAAGCTCAAGTAAGTCTATTTATCACTATCATCTTTATTTGATAAAGGGGGGTCAATCATGGGTTGAGAGTCTTCTTTTAGATTTATTCTTTCGACAATATTTTGTTCATTTATGTCTGTCAAATTATCTTCTTTAATTTCTTACTTTATTATTTTTGCTTTTGTCATTAGGTCTTGTAAAGTTACTGGTTTTACATCTTTTTTCTCTTGAGTTCTTTTTATCTTTTCTTTCTTGTCTTTTTCTAGTTTTCTACATTCCGTGACATGGTGTCCATATTTCCTACACCTAATGCAAACAATAGGTATATCTATAGAGTCTTTCAAATTTATTAAATAGTCTTTCTTATCTTTTAGGTGATTAGGTAAATGATCTATCAGTTTCACTATTATGTCTTGTTGTTTCTTTTTTCTTTTATTAATTTTAATGCTTCCTTCTTAACTCGGTCTATATCTCTTTGACTGACGTTAAATATTTCCATTAATTCATTTATAATGTCTTTTTCAAATTCTAATTTACTTACTTGTTTAGCAATCTTATTTTGTCTATCACATTGCTGTTTAGTATGTCCATATTCTTTACATTTATGACAAATAAAATTTTTACTGTGTCTGTCATCTTTCTCACTATCTGATATCTCAGTAGTATTTAAAACTGCTATATTTCTTTTTCTTTCTATATCTGAAGGTGAATTTAAAAGTTCTATCTTTTTAGCTATCTCTGTCAAGCTATCATCTTGGGTAGATCTTTCAATTGCCTTTAGTCTTTCGTCTATTTTTTCTCTTAGACTATCAATTTTCCCTCTTTTGTTGACTTCTTTGACCTTTACTTTACTATCAATATTCTTCTTTTCATTATTATTATTAGATTTCCTTACTTTGTTGACTATTTCTAATCTTCCTAGACTATTATATCTTTCTTGTTCTATCTTTTCTACCTCTAGTTTCCTACGTAGAGATTCTTCAAGAGTGCTATTATTTTTTGGTTTCAATATGTCCTTTTCTATTTCCTTTTTTGACATGTGTTCTCCTATATTTATGTCTCTTTCTTTATGCATTATATTTATAGAATTGCTTTCTATCTTTTCTGTCAGAGTTTCTTTTGATTTTCTCAAACTGCCATGTTCCAGTTCTATCTTTTCTATCATTACTTTTACTATTCATTTCTTTAATATTTCTTCATTTTCCATGCACGTTGTTCTTTCTATAACTGGGCTATCTTTCATGCTATTAGTCTTTTGTCTTCCTATGACTTTTTCTTCTTTCAGTTTTTGTATAAGTCTTTCATCTTTATCTGCTTTTAAGTCTTTATTCAAATCTTCTTCTTTGTCTTTAGATGTTATAGGTGTAGGTCTGTCAGTTACTTTTGAATTTTGAAAACTATTGCTATCATCACATAATAAACTATCTTTTCTAATATCCTTTATGTCTATCAGATTTATTGATCTGTCAATAGTTGTTGAATTATTGTGATGTTGTCTATTATATCGGTTATCTGTCATGGGTTTAGTTAAAGATGATCTTTGATGGGGTTCAAAGTCTTAGTTTGCAGCCTTAATTCTTTCATAAAGTTCCAAAAAACTATCTTGTCTATCATCTCTATCATTTTTTCTTTCTATAACAGTGGATCTTTCAATATGTTCTAAAGATTTTAATTTTTTATTAATTCTATCTAAGAAACTATTAGTGTGTCTATTAGTCTGTCGGTTGATTTTATCTCCAATTAATGCACTCCAATTATTTGTATTATTAGAGTTATAATTGTAATTATCCATATCACTATCAGAATTAGAATCTGTCTCATAACCCATATCATCATTTAACCAATTATTATCTATATCTCTCATGCTATATGCTTCATCATAATCTATATCATTACAGTCCATGTTTCAAATTAGTGTGTGCCTAGCCTAAGTGTGAACAAGTGAACAGATAATGAACAATAAACGTATTTATTCTAATTCTTAACAATTTTATAATTACTAGCGGAACTATTACTAACCACTGGTTGCCTTGCTATTGGGACCACCTCCCTGAGAAACTCCATTGCAGGACCACCCAACACACACGCCTATCCATCAGTTAACAAAAAAAACGGGCTGACCAATGCGAATCTATGGATTGCCAACGAGTATTAAGGCTGACCAACGCTACCAAGGAGCAAGTAATGGCTAAGCAGTAATATTTTTCTAGTAACTTCTTAATTGCAAAGAAATAAGACTCGTACATCTACCATCCATGGCTCTGATACCATAAACTACCCAGGAGAGAGCACAACAGTAATATAGAAGCTTAAACAATGATAAAATAGATAATAAAGAAGAAAATAGCAAAATAGATATATTCAAAATAAGGTTAAAACGAAGTATGGAATATGACTAGCAACATATTACTGCTTAGCCACTACTTGCTCCTTGGTAGCGTTGGTCAGCCTTAACACTCATGGGCAAACCATAGATTCGCGTTGGTCAGCCCATTTTTGTAAGCCGATGGATAGGCGTGTGTGTTGGGTGGTCCCGCAATGGAGTTTCCCAGGGAGGTGGTCCCAATAGCAAGGCAACCAGTGGTTAGTAGTAGTTCTGCCAGTACTTGTTAATTGCTTTGAAGTAATATGCATTTGTTTAATCCCTCATTGTCTATTGCTAGTTCACACTTAGGTCAGGCACACATTGATATGAACATGGACAACGATAGAGTAGTTAACTCTGAAGAATACAACATAAGAGATATAGACAGGAAATTGCTAGAATGGAATAAATGGAATATACCGACAGAAAAAACTGATAAAATCTACCGACAGACTACATTTTCTAAATTATCCTTCTTGACAGATTATACTCTAAAAACTGTTGAAAGAACTTACTCTTTGTTTAATGAATATAAAACAATTCAATTATTTTCAGAGGACTCAATCAACCGACATAAAGAAAAATATGCCTTTTTACATATTGGTTTGGTTCAAGTAGCTATAAAACCATTAACAAGAGAAGCTTTAAGTGCAAGTGTCTTACTTTGCTTAAGAGATGATAGAAATTTAAGATTTGATGACTCACTTCTTGGAATGATGGAAACAAGTTTACATAATGGACCAGTATATTTTAATTGTTATCCTAATTTTGCTTTAAGCTTAACAGACATAAATATTATGGATGCTCTAACTTTGAATGTTAAGACAAACGGTTATTACATGAAAGAAGGCTCAGAACCTTTAACCATCATCCATAGAATTTATTATAAACTCATGAAAACAACCCTTGACCCACAATCCATAGTTGACCCATCTCCTAAAGGACATACTCTCCTTCTTCAAGCCTCAACTCCAAATAGTAGACTTCGTGTCCCTAGATAGATATAATGGAAAGACATAAATCTTCTTGAACGATGGCAATTAGAGGCCATTGCTCCCACACCAAAGATAGAAAACACAGAAGCAGATTTTATTGCCCAAAAGACAGATGGTACAATTATTATTTCTTTCAAAAACAATGACAGATATACTGATATCCTTATTCGACCCAGCAGTTCTTCAGGAAGAAAAACCCATGTGATTTTCACACTTAGAAGTTCTTTTTCCTCAAAGTCGCCCTTTTCAGATTCTAGGCCCTTACCTCCCCAAAACCTTCCCCCAGTCATGCACCTTCCCCCTCCTATAAAGACCAAAAGAAACCCTAGTCTGATTGAACCCGCTTATTATCCAACAGGAACCACACAACCAACCCCTAATGTTCATCAAGCCCTTTATGAACCCCAACCTCAACCTCAACCTCAACCTCATTCTTCTACCCAAACAGACATATTAGGATTTACTGATTATGATAAACAGATTAATGTTTTATCTAAGGAATTTGTTTTAGATAAAGAATTATTAAGACATGATTACTTAAAACCTGAAAATACCGACAGAAAAATCCAGTTTTTCAAAGAATATAATGAACAAGAAAGAAAAAAATTTAAGTACCAAATATTATGGAATGATGACAGATTTACAGACACACTTTGGCTTCTTTGACTTTTTGGACTATCATAATAAAAAGATAAGTGTAATAGATAAAACTTTGTCATGGACTAAAACGGATAATCATGAGAAGGTGTACCAAACCTATCCACCCTTTGAATCAATAATACTGAGCCAAAATGGTGGAGTTCAGGTTTTGGCTACTCCTATCAAAAGGCCTAGTCTAAGCGATGAAAATAAAAACCCAGACAACAAAATTCAACAGAATAATTATACCAATATATATCTAAAGTCAATTGGTCAAAAATTGTAGGAGATAGAGGACATAATTATAACCCCTTCTACTTCTATAAAAAAAGAAAATGAGTCTAAAACCCCTTTATTCATTCCCCATGAAATTCCCCCTCACCTTAGATCACCTTTAAAGAGACCCATGACAGAAAAAAAAACAGATAATCTACTTGATGAAATAAATAAAAAACTAGACCTAATGAAAATAGAATCACAAAAAGATATGGAACCACTAAAAAACAAAGGTCTAATAATGAATACATTAGGAAGAACTGAGTCTTCAAACTCTGAGGAAGAGTCAGACGATAATCAATTGACAGACCTGACAGACTTATCAGACATAGATAATTTAGAATCACAATTTATTGAGAAATTACAAATTAATAAATTAACTTTAGCATCTTCATCACAAGACCGTAAAAAGGGAAGAATTGAAGAAGTATATCCCAAAAAGAATTAGTATCCTAAACCTACTCCCCCTGATTTACAGTTTGAAGAAAGACACACTTTTGTTAATTCATCTTATTCACCAGATTTAATTTATGAATCGAATATTGATGGAATGTCAGAATATGAAATAATAAATCTTTTACATGAAACGACTATGCTTACTAATGTTTACAAGAATCATGGAAAACGCGGTCATCAGATAGCTCATTTAATTGTCACTGGTTTCACTAGCCAACTGAAATGTTGGTGGGATCATTATTTAAATGATGAAGACAGAAATGAAATATTGACAGCTGTTAAAAAAGAAGCTGATGGAAATGTTATAATGACAGATAGACAGCCTTCACAAGATGCTGTTAACACTTTAATTTACACTATAACTAAACATTTTGTTGGAGACCCTAACCAATATAAAGAAAGAGCTTCAGATGTTTTAATTAATCTCAGATGCCCACAACTTTTAGACTTTAGATGGTATAAAGATGCTTTTATTTCAAAAGTTTTAAGTAGAAATGATTGCCAACAATCCTACTGGAAAGAAAAATTTATAGTTGGTTTACCTTATTTCTTTGCACAAAAGGTTAGACAAGATATAGCTAATAATAATGGTACAATAGAATATCCTAATTTGACTTATGGTGATATAATATCTTCTATCAATAAAACAGGTCTATGGTTGTGCAATGATTTAAGATTAAAAAATCAGATAGAGAAAGAAAAAAAATATGCTAAAAAAGAGCTAGGAACTTTTTGTAAGCAATATGGCTTTGACCCTTTGATTGCTCCCTCTAGAAAAAGACAAAAAGAAAGAAGAAATGAAGATAGATACAAATATAATAATAGAAGATATCATAAAGGTAGGACTAAAGATAAGAAAGATGAGTCCAAAAGAAAGAAAAACAATAGATATAGAGAAAATGATGTTACTTGTTTCAAATGTGGTAAAAAAGGACATATTAGTAAATACTGTAATTTTCAAAGAAAGATAAATAAACTTGATATGCCAGGACAATTAAAGGATAAAATAATCTATATATATATATATATAATAGGTGAAGCAGAGAGAATCTCCAATTGCAATTCTAAATTAGAATCCTAATTTTGTGCCATGTGTCAAGATTCATGTGGTTCCATTTGTCTAAATTTAAGTGGATCAATTGTAATTTCGATGTGTTCTTTTTTTTTTCCACACCTGCGTATTTCAAGGTTCATCACACCTGCGTGTTTCAAGGTTCATCTCCCCACATCTGCATATTTCAAGGTTCATCACACCTGCGTGTTTCAAGGTTCATCTCCCCACATTTGCATATTTCAAGGTTCATCTCTCCATCTCCAATACAACTCTCCTATATAAGAAGAGGTTTTCCATAGATTCTTATTGTAATTTTTTGATTTCATGTATTTTTTCTCAAAAAAAAAAAAAAAAAAACACGCCTCCACTACTTATATTCATCCGAACCTCCTCTCTCTTTCTCTCTCTCCCTCTGCAAAATTCAATTTCTACTTCTCTACTAAATCTATTTTATCAAGATTTTTTTTTTGGTTTCGTTCCATCTCTGCAAAATTCAATCTAATCTCTCTTTCTCTCCCTCTGTTTTGCAGATCAATTATATATTTCCTTTACAAAGGCAGGCTTTATATGCAAGGTAATTGTTAATTAGATATGATTTTCTTTTATTATTATTATTATTATTTTTGTTCGCAAGTTTTATGGGGTTTATAATCTGGCCCTCACTCTTTATTTTCATTAGATCTATTTATTTTCGTCCTATGTTCTCAATCTCTTTCTCTCAAGAATTTTTGGTTTATAGGATTGATGATGGGCTCTTTTTTTTTCTTTGGAGTGTTAAAGAGATATATAGTGTTTACTACAAAGGTAGACTTTGGATGTATAGTTTTTTTTTTCTTTTAATTATTAAATATGAGAATCTTCTCAAGATTGAACCACAATCTTCTTAAATCTTTACTTATCAAAACTCAGACTTATATACGATTGGTGAAGACATGAACTCAAGCTATATTGCAGATCATATATACAATTAGCACTTATCCTATTTGTTTGTCTTTACGTTTTATGCTCAAAATTTTAGTGACTTTTAATTGATTAAATTTTTTTAAATGAGATTCACGTTATTCTATTATTATATATTGTTATGAGATGCATGTTATGAGATTCACATTTACTTGATTAAAATATTTTGTTAAAAATTGTTTATGATAAAGCAACTTAATTATAGCTATACGTACCGTCTATGAATCAACCTTGAATATATATATGTTTATGTAGCATTCTTTCTTTAGAATTTTGTATGATAAAAATATTTGTTAAAAAATTACATAATACTAAGATTTATTAACATGAATAAACTAAGTCTTTTAAATATGACTAAACTCATGATTAATAATAATAAAAACAAAAACAAAACAAAACTAATAGTATCACTTAAATAATAAAATGCAATATATTTTTTTTCCATTGTTTTATTAAATTATAATAATTCCCGTGCGGTAGCATGGGTTACATACTAGTTAGTATAATAGAATTGACAGATAATAAAATTAATCAGATAGATAATCATGATACCACCTCATCATCATCATCTACAGATGCTTCTTCATATAATGGAAAGACTAAATTATGCGATTGTAATAATCCTGATAATTGTTATTGCAAGAGGAAATTAAAAATATGTGTCTTAACAACACAAGAAGACAATAATGGATCTGATAAACAAACTCCCAGATCTTCAATCCAAAAAAGATTATTTATCCAAATTAAAAGAATCCTTAACTCAACTTGATAGATTTGAGATAGACCTAAAAGATTATAAATTAACTTATAATTTTGCAGAAATTACTAATAGGTTTAAACCTAATAAACCTATAACAATGATAGATTTACAGAAAAATATTAATAATCTAAAAAAAATGAACTGAAAGATTTAAAAGCAGAAAATTTCATCTTAAAAAATATGGTTGATCAGATAGCTACACAAATAATTAATATAAAAGATAAAATTAAATACTACAATGAATCTTCAATAGATTCCCCTAACATGAATAGACACAATTATGGTGGAGAAAACTCTTATGAGGATGAATTTCTAAATATAATTGACAGAATGATACTCCAAAAATGGTAGACTGAAATAACTCTGGTTGTTCATAAGGAATTCTCGCTAATAGTTATTGCCCTTGTTGATTCAGGATCAGATATGAATTGCATACAAAAAGGATTAATAAATTCTAAATATTATTAATCAACCACAGACAGATTAACTCAGGCTAATGGTGGCAGACTTAAGATAAGTAATAAGTTAACTAAGGCATACATACATAATAATGGAATCAATCTTAGAACACCTTTTTTCTTAACAGAAAAGTTGTCCTCCAAAATTATTTTAGGAAATCCTTTTTTGGCTTTACTCTACCCATTTTACACGACAGATAATGGAATATATACTCAAAGTTTTGAGATAGAAATATTCTTTAAGTTTATCATACCACCTGTTCCTAAAGAAATACAGTTGTTAAAAGAAATTTCCATATTTCAAAATAAGCGCACTGATGAAATTGTGCCACCAACAGAAAGCGTTATAAGCCCCGAAGTAGATGATGCTATACTTTCTACTCAGCAGTAGTAGTCTTTATATATATATATATACACACACACACACACACACACACACATATTATTCCCAAAAGAAACTATTCTCTTTAGAAATTTGTTTTCAAAAAGATCCTTGCCAACTAAAAGTCTTTTCTTAGAATCTCTTTACAATTTTGTATTCTCTTCAAAGACCAGACAGTCGTTTAAAAGCTTTGAAAGATGTCCACTACCTGAATCAAATCCTTTGACGCATGAAGGCCTTCAGTGAAGGTGTACTTGCAATAAATTATAACTTCATTGTTAATTTTAAAATTAAAGGTCAATTGCCTGGCAAGCAAGATAGCCATCCTATGGCTAATAGATCTTTAGACCATATTTTGCCAAAATTTTCAACAATGCATGAAGGCATCTCATTTGAGACAATATCCCTTCAACAAGTGATTATCAAAAAACCCAAAACAAATAGATACTATGAAGGAACTCTAACATGCGGACAAACCAGATAGATCCAAGACAGACCAGATAGAAGGGGAAAGACAATAGCGACAGATCACTATTCACTACCAAGCAGACAAATCCAAGACAACTAAGATAGATAGACAGAGACAGGTGTCCATCCAAGATTCCCCGAATCCTTATGAGATATGATAGACTGACAGAACTGACAGACTCGTGGTAGATATCCAAGAAAGTCCAAAATCTAGATAGATTTTATTAATGTTTACTAGCACACACACAAGAAAGTCCAAGATGGTGGCAGTCCAGATAGATTTTACTAGCATACACAAGAAAGTCCAAGACAGTGACAGATTTTACTAGCACACGCACAAGAAAGTCCAAGATCTAGAAAGATTTTACTACTATTTACTAGCATGTGCAAAAAGAAACCTGACAGATTGACAGACATACTACTGTTAAGGATAAGCCTCTACCGACAGTTTAGCTTGAGTTAATTGACAAACTTAGGTTACTTTTGAAGACTAACTATGGTTCATTTCATCTATAAAAAGGATAGACTCTGAAGACAGAATCAAGCCTTAATTTAAGCCTGAATTTTAAGCCTTAGTTCAAGCCTTTTCATTCCAAGAAAGAAAGAAAGCCTTTGATAGCCTTCCTCTCCCTCTCTCAGACAGACTTTTGTAGCCTTCTCTTTTGTAATCTTGTAATCTTTCCCAGACAGATTTTACTTTGTAATCTTGTAACTCTTCAGACAATCTTTATTTTCAAAGCTTGTATCAAAGACAGAGTTTTTATTCAAGTAAGATTTTATCAGTCTCTGTGTTCATATTCTATATTCCATTTTAACCTTATTTTGAATATATCTATTTTGCTATTTTCTTCTTTATCATCTATTTTATCATTGTTTATGCTTCCATATTACTATTGTGCTCTCTCCTGGATAGTTTATGGTGTAATCTTGTAATCTTTCCTAGACAGATTTTACTTTGTAATCTTGTAACTCTTCAGATAGTCTTTATTTTCAAAAGTTGGTATCAAAGATAGAGTTTTCAATTTTAATCAAAGACAGAAGTTTTATTCAAGTAAGATTTTATCAGTCTCTGTGTTCATATTCCATACTCCGTTTTAACCTTATCTTGAATATATCTATTTTGTTATTTTCTTCTTTATCATCTATTTTATCATTGTTTATGCTTCCATGTGCTCTCTCCTGGGTAGTTTATGGAGTTTATGGAGTTTAGGATATTCTATTGTACCATCATTAGGCTAGGCACACACTAATTTGAAACATGGACTATGATGATATAGATTATGATGAAGCATATAGCATGAGAGATATAGATAATAATTGGTTAAATGATGATATGGATTATGAGATAGATTCTGATTCTGATAGTGATAGTGATATGGATAATTACAATTATAACTCTAATAATACAAATAATTGGAATGCATTAATTGGAGATAAAATCAACCGACAGACTAATAGACACACTAATAGTTTCTTAGATAGAATTAATAAAAAATTAGAATCTTTAAAACATATTGAAAGATCCACTGTTATAGAAAGAAAAAATGATAAAGATGATAGACAAGATAGTTTTTGGAACTTTATGAAAGAATTAAGGCTTCAAACTCAGACTCTGAACCCCATCAAAGATCATCTTTAACTAAACCCATGACAGATAACTGATATAATAGACAACATCACAATAATTCAACAACTACTGACAAATCAATAAATCAGATAGACATAAAGGATATTAGAAAAGATAGCTTATTATGTGATGATAGCAATAGTTTTCAAAATTTAAAAGTAACTGACATACCTACACCTATAACATATAAAGACAAAGAAGAAGGTTTGAATAAAGATTTAAAAGCAGATAAAGATGAAAGACTTATACAAAAACTGAAAGAAGAAAAAGTCATTGGAAGACAAAAGACTAATAGCATGAAAGATAGCCTAGTTATAGAAAGAACAACGTGCATGGAAAATGAAGAAATATTAAAGAAAGGAATAGTCAAAGCAATGATAGAAAAGATAGAACTGGAACATGGCAGTTTGAAAAAATCAAAAGAAACTCTAACAGAAAAGATAGAAAGCAATTCTATAAATATAATGCATAAAGAAAGAGACATAGATATAGGAGAACACATGTCAAAAAAGGAAATAGAAAAGGACATATTGAAACCAAAAAATAATAGCACTCTTGAAGAATCTCTATGTAGGAAACTAGAGGTAGAAAAGATAGAACAAGAAAGATATAATAGTCTAGGAAGATTAGAAATAGTCAACAAAGTAAGGAAATCTAATAATAATAATGAAAAGAAGAATAGTGATAGTAAAGCAAAGGTCAAAGAAGTCAACAAAAGAGGGAAAATTGATAGTCTAAGAGAAAAAATAGATGAAAGACTAAAGGCAATTGAAAGATCTACCCAAGATGACAGCTTGACAGAGATAGCTAAAAAAATAGAACTTTTAAATTCACCTTCAGATATAGAAAGAAAAAGAAATATAGCAGTTTTAAATACTACTAAGATATCAGACAGTGAGAAAGATGACAGACACACTAAAAATTTTATTTGTCATAAATGTAAAGAATATGGACATACTAAAAAGCAATGTGACAAACAAAATAAGATTGCTAAACAAATAAGTAAATTAGAATTTGAAAAAGACATTATAAATGAATTAATGGAAATATTTAACATCAGTCAAAGAGATATAGACCGAGTTAAGAAGGAAGAATTAAAATTAATAAAAGAAAAAGGAAACAACAAGACATAATAGTGAAACTGATAGATCATTTACCTAATCACTTAAAAGATAAGAAAGACTATTTAATAAATTTGAAAGACTCTATAGATATACCTATTGTTTGCATTAGGTGTAGGAAATATGGGCACCATGGCACAGAATGTAGAAAACTAGAAAAAGACAAGAAAGAAAAGATAAAAAGAACTCAAGAGAAAAAAGATGTAAAACCAGTAACTTTACAAGACCTAATGACAGAAGCAAAAATAATAAAGCAGGAAATTAAAGAAGATAATATGACAGATATAAATGAACAAAATATTGTAGAAATAATAAATCTAAAAGAAGACTCTAAACCCATGATTGACCCCCCTTTATCAGATAAAGATGATAGTGATAAACAGACTTACTTGAGCTTAATTGATAGAGTTATTTTCCAAAAATGGTATATAGAAATTACGTTAGTAATTAATAAAGAGTTCTTTTTGACAGAAATTGCTTTAATAGACTCAGGTGCAAATAGCAACTATATACAAGAAGGATTAATACCTTTAAAGTATTATGAAAAATCATCTGAAAGATTAACACCTAATACTTGCACATGTAATGATGGAATATGCCTTAAGACAGACTTTGTTAAAATTAAAGACATTCCTTTTAAAATTATTTTAGGAATTCCTTTTATGACTTTACTTCACCCCTTTTTACTAACAGATGAAGGAATTAAAACTAATGCGTTAAAAAAAGATATGTTCTTTAGATTCATTTTGCCACCTATCTTGAAAGAAAATTATCCTTCTAAAAAAGTCATTATCCTAAAAGATATAGATAAAGAGAGAATCTATAGAACTATAGCAAGTTTTTCAACTTTAAAGACAGAAATATATTTTGACGACCAATTGACAATTAAAGGTATAGAGACAGAGACAGAGATTTGTTCTTACTCTTCTTATAAAAAAGACTTTGATAAAAAAGAAAGAATAATGCTTATAATTTCCTATGGTCAACATGAATTGACCGACAGCTTGATAGACATACCAAGTGAATTTACAATATTCTCACATGCTCATGCAACAGATGTTTTAATCAAAGAAGCCTTTATAGATACTCCTTTATTAATCATTAATTGTGGAAATTTCTTGAGTAAAGACAAATTTAATTTCTTGATAGACAGAGTTAATTATCAATCTCTAACAAATTTTCCAATTATAGTAGTTGATGAAAGACTATATGGAGAAGTTTTATTTCACATATTCTCGCAGAATGAAATATATAGGAACACTTATAAAAGAGATAAAATCATGACAGATTTTGTGAATTTTTTGGAGTTACTCCAATATTAATAGACTTCACTATGACCACTCTTATACCACTACCACTACTCAGCGAGAGCATAACGGTGTACAGAAAGTTTTTTGTTTTCTTTTACATGCTCTAAACCTAAAAAAATATTTTCTTTTAAAGTATTTCAAAGGAAATTTACAGATAGACATTGGCCAAAAGATTTTAAAAACAAATTGAAAAAAAGCTTTGCAAGAAAATATTTATTTTCAAGAAATTATTTCAACACATAATTTTCTTTCCAAAACCCATTTGTAGACTACTGTGAGTAAAAGAACCTCCCAGGCAGACATGACAGGAAAGGGTAAAGCACCAGCAATGTGACCCAACCACTTCCCAAAGCCCTCAGTAAGAATTTCAGACAGGCATGAAGGCGTCTCAATAGAGACAATATCCCTTCAGGATACGTTGCTAGCAGAAGCAATGTATTCATGTGGAGAATTTACAGACCTTCCTTTTCACATTAAAATACTTCTTGATAATTTACAGGCAGCCTTTACCCTCAGACAGAAATCCTTATTCCAAAAGACACTTAAGGCTTTGGAATTACATCTTATTAACACCAGTGCATTTATTGAAGCACTTGGTTGTCAACTCCTTGGCAAGGAGGATGGAGATTCAAGCTCTATAAAGACAAACTCACAGTCTCTAAAAAGCTATCTTATGGGAATAAGCTTTTCAAAACTCCACCCCAAGATTTAGCAAAAAACGAGACTTGCCATCAGAACCTTACCCCCTGAAATCCAACAGAATATACTAACCCATAAAGCTATAACAAGTTCTTATGACCAATGGATGAATCTCTTCAAAGCATTAATTTCTACAGCATTCATCAGATCAAAAGACATGACAAATGATACATGGCTATCTCATAAAGCTACATGGTACGAAAGATTTGGAAAAGCAGACAAAGTTTATGAAGGAACTAGTAACAGATACAATCCCTATCCGGGATTACTTATCAATACAGAGACAAAGGATCCAATAATTTGTGATCCTTTATGGTTATCTGAAATGCTAGAAGCAGGATTCATTAGAAAGTTAATTATTACTTTTGGAGTTCAGATTGGTTTATTTCCCAAAATTATCCAAGAGGCAGCAGCTCAGATTGGAGGATTTAGTTATATGAAGATTACTATCTGGAATACTCTTCCAGATTGGGATAATAGCTATTATACGGAAGCTCGACCAGTACATATTTTGGTCCTTATCCATGATTGAGGTTGCATCCCTGAATACAACTGGCATACAGGAGATACTTACTTATCACTTGATGATCCAAACGCTCTGGCTCAAGAATGGTCTAATTTTATGAGTAACAAGATTTATGAAATGCAGAAAGAATTAGACAGGGGTTTCCACTTATATGGTTACACAGATAGGATTGCCGTATATGGTCCAAGACCTTCAGCAAGAAGGCTTATTGGGAAAAGAAAGACTGTTAAGGATCCTAGATCAATGACAGCAAATGATCGTGTTCCTATTTATCTCCTTATTTCATCTACGTTCTATGTGGCAATTATGAAACTATCCATGAGCATGAACAATATGAGGAGTAGTGTGAGGATGATCCGCTAGATTATGATAACTATGAGGATACAAATTGACAAACAAGTTAAGACAGATATGCCGAGCAAGACAGAATTAGGGATGGCAATTTAGATTCGATCCGCGGATACCCGGCTCAGCCCGACCCTAATGGGCCGGATTTTACACGATCCAATAAAGAATAGGGTCGGGTATGGGTTTTAAAAAAAAAAAAACCCGAAGCGGATCCGGGTCGGGTTCAGATTTTATTTAAAAAATCCGAAACCCGACCCGAAACCCAGCCCGGATAAATACCCGATTACGTTAAATTACTAAAAACCCTCCCTCTATATATATATATATATATATATATATATATATATATCATATTAGTAACCCTACCCTAACTCACTACAGCCCAGCCGCCCTTTCCCATCAACCCCTTCTCATGCCTCATTCCTCAACACTCAACAGCCCTCCTTATGCCTCACTGCCTCAGCAGTAGCCCCTCACGCCTCAGCAGCCCCTTCTCACGCCTCAGCAACCCCTCCTCACGCCTCAGCAGCCAGCAGCCCCTCCTCAAATTTTGCCATTCCATTCCAGTGGGCTCTGTAAGCAGTGAAGGTGTTAATTTGATGGGGTGCTATACTTTAGACTTGGTCAGCTAACTATCATGTTTGGTTTGGTTTGGTTTCATGTTTCTTTCTTAAAGTTCACTTTCAAGATAGTCTTGGTCATTAGCGGATTTGGTCCGTTTTCCAACTCCAATTTTGTTGCGTTCTAGAATAATTATATTATTCAAGCTGACTAATTAATTTCCATTGGAGATAGTCTAGACTGCTATGTTTTTGAAAGCCATGGCAAACAATCTACACTTAGCGCCATGTCAGTCCCTTGCAAACAATTAGCAGCATTCATATTAATATTAAGTCTCAATTGAATGAATTTCTGAAGTTATGCTACCCATTTAACATTGTTGATTTCTGAATTCCTGTCTGACTATTAGATCAAGTTATTGATTGAATTAGAGTAACAATAGTCAAACATTAGGCAGGTGTAGAAATTGCCTAAAAGATGACTGGGCTTTTTTTTTTTTCTTATTCAATAAACAGTAATTTATATTATCTAATCGGAGCTTTGCTGCAACTTGCAATGCATAAATGTCAAATTTTAGCAATTGGGCTACGTTAAATGGCTTGAATGGGCTTGATCTAGGAAAAAAATTGTAATGGGCTTCAATTTTTTTTTTTGGGTTGTGCCAGACTTGGGCCCAAAAGATAAACGGGGCCCAGTGGGGCGGGTTTGGGCCCCGGGAAAAAAATCCGATTAATAATCGGGCCGAGTCTTGGCCCGCGGGTCGGGTCCGGGTATGCAAAAACTAGGCCCGAACCCGGCCCGTTGCCATTCCTAGACAGAATACTCTCACAAACAGAAGCGGATAGACAGATTTTCAGATAGAAACAGACTAAAACAGAGGATAGAAGCAGACAGAAGTAGTTGATTACTATTTACAGATGACAGATGATAGATCACTATTCACTAGCACGCGCACAAGAAAGTCCAAGAAAGTCCAAGATCTAGACAAATTTTACTAGCACACGCACAGGAAAATCCAAGATAGTGATAGACAGACATAGACAGACAGCTATTTATTACTATTGTTTACTAGCACGCGTAAAAAGAAACCTGACAGATTCTCAAACAGACTACTGTTAAGGATAAGCCTCTACCGACAGTTTAACTTAAGTTAATTCTACAAACTCAGGTTACTTTTGAAGACTAACCATGGTTCATTTTTTCTATAAAAGGGACAGACTTTGAAGACAGAAGCAAGCCTAAATTTTAATCCTTAACTTTGAAGCCTTTCATTCAGAAGAAAGAAAGAAAGCCTTTGATAGCCTTCCTCTCCCTCTCTCAGACAGACTTTTGTAACCTTTCTCTTTTGTAATCTTGTAATCTTTCCCAGACAGATTTTACTTTGTAATCTTGTAACTCTTCAAACAGTCTTTATTTTCAAAAGCTTGTATCAAAGACAGAGTTTCAGTTTTAATCAAAGACAGACTTTGTTTTAATTAAAGACATTCCTTTTAAAATTATTTTAGGAACTCCTTTTATGACTTCACTTTACCCCTTTTTAATGACAGATGAAAGAATTAAAACTAATGTGTTAGGAAAAGATATATTCTTTAGATTCAATTTGCCACCTATCCTGAAAGAAAATTATTCTTCTAAAAATGTCATTATCTTAAAAGATATAGATAAAGAAAGAATCTATAGAACGGAAACAAGTTCTTCACCTTTAAAGATAGAAATATCATTTGATGACCAACTAATAGTTAAAGATATAGAGATAGAGACAGAGATTTGTTCTTACTCTTCTTATAAGAAAGACTTTGATAAAAAAGAAAGAACTATGCTTATAATTTCCTTTAGTCAACATGAATGGACTGACAGCTTGATAAACATACCAAGTGAATTCACAACATTCTCACATGCTCAGGCAATAAATGTTTTAATAAAAGAAGCCTTGACGGATACTCCTTTATTAATCATTAATTGTGGAAATTTCTTGAGTAAAGACAGATTTAATTTCTTGATAGATAGAGTTAATTATCAGTCTCTAACAGATTTTCCAATTACAGTAGTTGATGAAAAACTATATGGAGAAGCCTTATTTCACATATTCTCGCAGAATGAAATATATAGGAATACTTATAAAAGAGATAAAATCATGACAGATTTTGTGAATTTTCTAGATTCTAATCATTCCAATATTAATAGACTTCACTATGACTACTCTTATACCACTACCACTACTCAACGAGAGTGTGACGGAGTACAAAAAGTTTGTTGTTCTCTTATATATGCTTTAAACCTTAAAACAGATTTTCTTTTAAAATATTTCAAAGGAAATTTACAGATAGACACTAACCAAAAGATTTTAAAAACAAATTTGAAAAAGGCTTTGCAAGAAAATATTTATTTTCAAGAGATTATTTTAAAGCATAATCCTTTTACCCAATTGCAGATTAATATGGATAAAAGATCTTCCAGAGCAGACAGAAAAGGAAAAGGTAAAGCACCGATGGTGCAACCCAAAAGAAAATAAATATTTGAGACAACATCCCTTCAGGATACGTTGCTAGTAGAAGCAATGTATTCATGTAGTGGCAAAAGTGAAATCCTGCAAGAAGTGCTCCGCACTGATCTTACTTTTCAGGACGGAGAATTTACAGACCTCCCTTTTCACATTAAAATACTTCTTGACAATTTACAGGCAGCCTTTACCCTCAGACAGAAATCCTTATTCCAAAAGACCCTTAAGGCTTTGGAATTACATCTTATTAACACTAGTGCATTTATTGAAGCAGTTGGTTGTCAACTCCCTGGCAAGGAGGATGGAGATTCAAGCTCCACAAAGACAGATTCACAGTCTCTAACAAGCTTTCTTATGGGAACAAGCTTTTCAAAGCTCCACCCTAAGGTTCAGCAAAAGACGAGACTTGCCATTAGAATGTTGCCCCAGAAATCCAATAGAATATATTAACTCACAGATCCCTAACCAGTTCTTATGACAGATGGATGTGTCTTTTTAAACTTTTAATCTCTACAGCATTTATCAAAACAGACATGACAGATGAGGTATGGCTATCCCATAAAGCCAAATGGTATGAAGGTTTTGGAGACTCAAAAAGAGTTTATAATGGACAGCATCCCTATCCGGGACTCATTAACACAGCGACAGAGGACCTAGTGATCTGTGATCCTTCATGGTTATTTGAGATGCTAGAAGCAGGGTTTATCAACAAGTTAATCCTAACTTCTGGAGATCAGATAAGTTTATTCCCCAGAATTATCCAAGAGGCAGCTGAATAGATTGGAGGACTTAATTATTTGAAGCTTACTATTTGGAGTACTCTTCTAGCTTGGGATACTAGCTACTATATGGAAGTCGATTTAGTGCATATTTTGGTTCTCATCAATGACTTCAGTTGTAGCTCTAATCTTTATTGGTATACAGGAGAGACTTATTTATCACTTGATAATCCTCATGATTTGGCACAAGAATGGTCTAATTTTATGAACAATAAGATCTATGAGGTACATAAAGAATTAGATAATGATTTCCACTTATATGGCTACACCAACAGGATAGCTGTTTATGGACCAAGACCTTCAGCAAGGAGGCTCATTGGGAAAAGAAAGATCACTAAGGACCGTAGAATAATCACAAAGAATCGTGCTCCTACCTTCCTTCCTATAGTATACTATACTCTATGCGACAATTATGGAGCATTTCATGAGCATACAGCTAACTCTGATTCTGATTCGTTGGATTATGATAATTACGCGGATACAGATTGACAGATAAGTCAAGACAGATATGCCGAGCAAGACAGAATACTCTCACAAGACAGAAGCGGACAAACAAAAGTAGTATATCACTATTTACTAGCATGCTTCAGATAAGATTCAATATAGTCTAGACAAATTTTCAGTCAGACAAAAATAGACAGAAACAAAGATACAGAAGCAGACAGAAGCAGTTGATCACTATTTACAAATGACAGATGACAGATGACTATTCACTAGCACGCACACTATTCTCAGACAGACTACTCCAAGGCAGTCCAGACAAACAAAGACAGATGTCCATCCAACATAGCCCAAGAAAGTACAGACAGACACAATCCAAGACAGACAACAGACAGACAGATATTTATCACTACTGTTTACTAGCATGCGCAAAAAGAAACCTGACAGATTGACAGACAGACTATTGTTTAAGATAAGCCTCTACCGACAGTTTAACTTGAGTTAATTTCGCAAACTCCGGTTACTTTTGAAGACTAACCATGGTTCATTTCTCTATAAAAGGGACAGACCTTGAAGATAGATTTTAAGCCTTAATTTAAGCCTGAATTTTTAAGCCTTAACTTTGAAGCCTTTTCATTCCAAGAAAGAAAGAAAGAAAGAAAGCCTTTAATAGCCTTCCTCTCCCTTTCTCAGATAGACTCTTGTACTTCTTCTCTTTTGTAATCTTGTAATCTTTCTCAAAACAGATTTTACTTTGTAATCTTGTAACTCTTCAGACAGAAGTATTTTCAGTTTTAATTAAAGACAGAAGTTTTTATTCAAGTAAGATTTTATCAGTCTCTGTGTTCATATTTCTTACTCCGTCTTAACCTTATTTTGAATATATTCTAAATGTTAAATGATGTTACATTAAAGTCTTTTTACATCAAGAAGTGAAAGTCAGTCAGCCTATTGTTGAAGTTGGTACCACTTCCTGCAATTACAATGCTAGATCATCAGACTAAAAATCAGCAAAAAGGTCCCCACTATTTTAGATTAGATTACAATAGACTAACAGAGAGGCACAAACTTTGGACTGCGTGGAACAACAAAGTGGTACTGTGGTAGCAAAAATCACATGCACAATAAAAGAGGATTAGTTTGAAGTACCCACGTTTCATTTCCTCTCTCGGCCAATCAGTGTTTAATGGTTCATGTGACAGTGAGAAACATATTCAACTGTACAAGAAGAACCTCACATCCACCATGGCTTCTCAGCTAGATCCTTAGAGAATATGTACCGGAATCTGGAACTATAAGGCAGCCACTCTATGATCTGAGATGCCTTCTTGCTGGATTTACGATCAATGCATTTCTGTATCGAATCATGTAGCTTCTTATCAACATTTTCAGTGAGCCATTTGAGAATATCATCAGAGTTGAGAGATGCTTCCCTTGCATATCTCTCTAGCACCTTTGGTAGAAACACTTTTCTCGACTTCTTCACAACTATATTTGCTTGAAGAAATTCTCTTTTTGCTGCCTCTAATTCTTCTCCAACATTTGATGCCGTGTAGACTTTTAGCTACATAAATTTAACTACCAACTCTTAATCAACCATGAGCAATATCAGATGTCTTTGGAAGCAACAAGGAGCGATAAATTACAATTAGAGCATATCATAGAAATTACTGCACCATGTTTAATGTTGATTATTTCAAGAATTCCATCACCTAAGTCGGTTTTCAAAATCAGCAGAAATCAGCAAATTTTGGTGAGAAAATCTAGTTCAATAGGTAACTCAAAAATTTGAAAGAGAATTTTAAGTGAAACTACGTGCCTATGCTCTGCCTTTCTACAAACTTAAAAAAAGACATCTGAAAACAGTTTATTCAAATAATTTTCATGATCCTTATATCAAACTTCCCTTCAAGTTGCTTTTCATATCACATCAGAAATGTTCTGGTCCATCATGTAGATGAAGACAAAAAATAAACTAATCCTAAGTTTTACAAAGCTAATAAAAGAGTATAAAGTATACATCATCACAATACCAAATAAATTGATAATTTTATCTACAACAACTTTGGAACAATTTCCTTTTTACTGTAAGAACTCAATTTTATTACAGCTTTACCAATACTAACTGATAGTCTTTTAAAAACAATTCAAACTTCATTAAGTAAAAGAGGATTAATAAAAAATGAGAAGTTACCGCAGGATCAGAAAAAGCTCCAGTACAAAGGGCAAAGCAGACAAGGGGTTGGAACTTTAGAAGGCCCAATTTGGAACTGAGTTGTCTTTCTTCACCCGACTTTTTTCTCAAGGCAGTGGAAAGGATGGTTTCTAGCCACTGTAAATCATAAAAAATCAGATAACTGAAGTTATACATAGGCCTTTAGGCCAAACAACTTAGAAAAGTAGTTCATATTCTCACATATGTTCTCCTTTTCATTCTAGGATTCATTCTGTGAAGGAAAGAAAAAGTTCAAGCAGTAATTCTTGAATGCATGCACACACCATAAATTTTAACCATGACTATATTTCTAACATGTCCAAAAAGAAAGAGACGGAGAGACAAGCAACACATGTGGCAGGCAGTCGTGAAATAATCCTCAATTAAGCTAGCCAACACCAACAATCATCTGAAAGAGTTAATCACGGTGATATAAGAATAATTTTTTAGATGATGCCACTTGTTAGGTCCATCTACATTTTCCCCCTTTAGTGCATACGTATCTTTGTGTGTTCTTAAATGAGATTAAGATGACTACCCGTCCACTTCGAGGTGTTCGGAAGCAAAATATTGCATGCTCTATAGCGTTTGCACTTACGACATGGCCACCAATGTTGTAAGCAGCCTGCACTATACAAATATATCCATCAAAAAAATTTTACATTTCCAAAGATAAAAACAGTAAGATAGGAAATAATATTATGGTTTCTTCAGAAACAACTGAAAGTCCACAAAAACCTGTATTATGAATCTCCATTTTTCTCAAAATTCTATGCCACAGGTTTTATTTCTTCTCAAAGAGTTCAGCTTTGCTTGTATGATTTTTCAATCCTATTTTTATGCAAAATAAAAATTTTATAAAAAATTTAAAAATTATATCCAAATTAAAATATTTTATTCCAAAGAAAAGGGGGAAAAAAGAGTTGTCCCCTTCTTGTAAGTGAGCTGAAGCAGAGTATAGCATGAAAAAGTCAAATTTTGAGAACAAATAAGATTTTGTTAACTTTGGAATTGGAAGAACTGGTGAAACTATTAAAGCATCTTATAACAAACCCTGGTACAGGCAATGGTAGAGATAAGGTTCGGTGGACAGGAAAAAACAAACTACAAATTTGTAGAGTTTTATAGGTTTGCTTAAATTGTCATTTGTTCTCTGCATCCAACAAATTCTTTTGTTCTAGCAGTTTTTCCTATGCACCATAAGAATTTAAAAGAATGATTTTTAACAAACAGCAACATGGCACAAAGAAGTTTACTACCTTATGAAACAAGGCTAACCTTCTCAATGAGTTGTTGGGGATTCCGTATGCTAAATATGCCTGCACAAGCCTCAATGCATGAGAGACAGTAATATGAAGTGCAAATTGGTCAGAGAAAACTAACAGCCAGTACAATTCTTACATGCATAACAAGTGCATTGTACACATTGATCCAAAATGCAGTTTGTGCATCATTTTCCATCTGACTGAAACTCACTCTTTCTAGTTGTTCAACCAAAACTCTGAAATTAGAAACATCATGTACATGTCAAGTCAGTCCTCCTGCATGTGGTTAAACAATAGACGAGATGGCATATGCCATACATGTGACATACATATAGCAAATAAAGATTTGTAGTGCACATTCTAAAAGGAGTGACCCACCATATGACTCAAAAATTGTAAACTTAGATCAGAAAAGATTGTCCAATATGATCAATTGCTTCATTAAATAACATTATGATAACATCGTCCCCTTTATTATGCTCCATCACCACATATTTGGAAAATGATTTCCCCTTACAGGAGATCCAAGATATGAATAAACGTTCAATAATGTTTTTTGTGAAATTATGCCATCAGATGACAGGGCCAGAATTTTGGAAGTCAGATTCCTAAGAAATTTTGCAATGATAACATGTGAGGAGCATTAGGTCCAGCTAAAGAGGGATGAATCCTTAAATTTTTTCCTACCACAGAAAACATCCACCCCAAATTCAAAGATATATCATAAACATAGCCAAACAAGCATGTGGAACATGCTCCAATTCATGCCCCAATGAACACCCCCATGTGCTCAAGATAGAGGATAGAGGACTCGAGTTTGTTTTTACATTTGTTATTATTGTTAGTATTATTAAAAATCATATTAAGGAAATAACCTGTAGTTGTTGATGGCATAAGAAGCACGAGAAAACTGGCTTTTATCAGTTGATATCCAAGATATTTCAATCATTGATTTGCAAGACCAATCTCGGTCCTCTCCAGTACCACGTCGCGGCTGTATAACATTCGTGGATGACCTCGACAACAAAGGTGATCGGTTCGTTTCAGTATTTACAGATGCTGCGCTACGAAGCCAGCTATATACAGCAGCCATGCACCTAACCATCTCCTCGGATAACTTGCTTGGGCACTGGTAAAGATGATCTTTCAGAGTTCGCAGAACAGATGTTTTATCCATGGCTTGAACCTTTTCCCTAACCTGGCAAATAATTGAGATGAGAAGGCTTGGACAACCATATGATATTATATGGCAATCACTAACATGAAATGTATTAATTTTACTTGATAACAAGCAAAAATAAAAGTGTTTTAGAATGTTCCATAGAATGGAAATCTGGCCATTTTGTCTCTCCATAAATGTTGAAGGCACAAATCTATCTACTAATTGAATATATAGACGCTAAATAGATTCGTTGCAAGAGATTCGAGCCTTCATCAAAATTGGTTATAATGACGTGCTCAGTGAAATACTAATATGATCCCATACATGACATGGAATAGATTTACTTCGATGAGTAGGGGGAAGATCAAGAATGTTTTAGAAAGCCATAAACAGAGACAGAATAATTTTCTTAATACTATGATGTCCAAAGACCTATCTAATGAATAACTTTAGTGCTCAGCATGCACAAGCCTGACCTTAGTGATTATTTGATGGCCACACTCACAAGGTGGCATCAACAAGCAATGCACTTTGTTGAATCCCATATTTGAATTCTTTAGGGCCTTGGTCTACTCATTCTATACATTTGGCCATTCATGTGGTTGAAAGACATTTGTTACATCAAAGATACTCAAACATTTGTTATACCAAAGATCTTCAGAAGGTACTTTTTTTTACTGAATAAAGGGGAGACTTTGCCCCCAGAAG
Organism: Castanopsis chinensis; assembly: GCA_032878915.1. Taxonomy (NCBI): domain Eukaryota; kingdom Viridiplantae; phylum Streptophyta; class Magnoliopsida; order Fagales; family Fagaceae; genus Castanopsis; species Castanopsis chinensis. The sequence goes on along the minus strand of JAVQMG010000115.1, from coordinate 2,969,793 downwards.
GTTTCAAACCCAAGCTCACTCCCATGGCAAAGTCAGACATGCCAGTTGACTAAGGGATCACTAGCCCTTCTAAAGGTACTTAGATTCATCTCATGACAAAATTATTTTACAGGTCAACTTTCATATCAACGCTTTTTATTTATCCAAAATCATTGCATGAAACCTGATCAAGGCATCAAGCTTGTATTTTCTTTTCCAGGATCCCTTTTTTCAGTCACCAAACATAGTGACCTATGGAGAATTTCAAAGTTTTGACAGCTACCCAGACTCTTTTTTGTGGGTCCTTTGGGGGCCTACTGGAGTGGAAAAGGTTTCTCTTCAAACTAGTTTAGAGAGAAACCTTCCAAACTCCTCCTATATCTTTTTATTAGATGTGAATTTTGAAAATCTAACCATTTGATTGCATATTCTTATTATGTCCTCCATGCTTGCAAAATTTCAAGAAGATCAAATATCAATAGCTATGTCATTAATAAATTTATTAAATTTCAAGTTTTTGTGATCTAAAACTATGTATAAAAAATAAGTTTATTCATAGAATAATAAATAATATCTGATTTGAACGAGATTTAACATGTGTGTTAAGAACATAAAGAACGTGCATTCACCTGTTAAATTTTCAAAATTCACATTCAATAAAAAGATATGAGAGGATTTTGAAAGGTTTCACTCCAAACTAGTTTGGAGAGAAACCTTGTCCCTTTTGAGGCTTGTGGACCTTATACAACCGAGGTGTTACGGAGACTTGGTTACCAAAAAACACCATCCTTAAGAAAAGTTTGAAACTCTGCCAAGTTTATACCTTGTCATAGGTCCCTAGCTGACCAAAAAATTGTAGAATAAATTCAAAATTGATTGAAAATTCAGCAGACTAACAAATCTAAATGACCTTGCATGTCTCTGGTCCTTACAAACAGAAAAAAAGAAGAGGATCATGACCATTTCTGGACTTTTAAAGTTTTTCGGGCAGCCCAAAGAAGCTTCCTGTCTCCAAAACCACAATGACATAAGACACAATTCATTCTTTTTATACTAGATCATGACAGAAATAGCAGGAATCATATAATCTACATACACCAACACTTTCAAACTACCTTGATAATTTTTCTAAACTACTAGATATATAAAGTAATTAAAAAAATGAATTAGACAATCAAAGCATTTTCAGAAAAACCCAAGATTTTGAATATAAAATTAATAAGATGTTCTTTTTCTTTTTGTGGACAAGATCAATGATTTCAATTAAGGGAAAATATAAAGAATACCAAACAAAACTCAAAGTACGTTTGCAAAATAAAAAAGAAGATAAGTACATATAATACCTTAGTTTGGTCAAAACACATTTTTTCAGTATCAATGTTGTTTTTGCTATTGGACATTGGTGTATGACTAGTCTTATGGGATCTTTTCCATGGGTCATCCAGAGAAACTAGAGCTTGCAAAGGCCGCAAAGGAAACTTTTTTGAGGAACAAAAAGCACTTGAAATGATACATGGATGTTTCCTGGAACCATGTTTTGTATGGGCTGGGGAAACAATGCCTGAATTTTGTGCTGAAGGTGGCCGACTAACGCTGTCAAAGATGTTCCTGTAGAGAGAAAGAACATGCTGCTCACGGTTTGCAACCTCTTCTTCAAGTAATTCAATTTCAGCAATCAATTCCTTTGTCTGAAAATAAGACAATAATTTTAATTTAAAAAAAAAAAAAGGAAAAGAAAATAAAATACGTCAATAATTTGCAGGTTATTCTCTATTTACTCACCATATGCATAGTTAAAAGTATAAAACAGACTTGTGTTATAGCAATAAAAATAAGAAGATATTGCCAATTTCACAAAATATGCAAGTCTCTTTTTGCCAATTAGTAAGTATTGGGAAAATTTCACAAGCTAGATTCTCCAATATGTAAGCAGGTCAAGGATGGAGTGATATGGAAAACTCACAATTGCATCTAAAAGCACCTCTACAGCCTACAAGTTGTGCCCATAGGAAATATGAACATAAAAGAAAAGAGGCAAAGATATCGTTCCCAGTTCTACATCACTGAATTTTATATGTGAGTGCTTTTACAGGAGCTGCATACAAGTACCAAAAACATAATTAAAATGGAAAATAAGTAATCATCAAATGGCATAATTGTATATTTCCTTCAAGTTTCATGGTATGATGTAATAGCTTAGAAATGGCATAATTGCATACAAGTACCAAAAACATCACTGCTTAGAAATTTATTTTCTTGAAGTGTGTTTGACTAATTAAACATTACCACTTTCATCTTGATCATCGTCTAAATACATGATGAGTATGAAACATGGTTCAAGCCTTGGTTGTAAAAATTTATAAAAGAAAATACTCCATCAACATACAGATATATCTACAAACAAATACCTATATTGTGCGTGTGTGTACACAAAAGTAAAAGAAAAGCATAAATTTTTTAAAATCCAGAAACAGCTCTTTGGAAATCAAAGGTAAAGTTACCTGAGCAGCAAAATGCCTATGTCCAGGAGATAAAGTACTAGAAGCTCGACCCATTGTCCTCTCAAGCATCATGCGCATAGATTTTTCTTGCTGTAATCGCAATTGCAGCTGCTCAATCTGTAAAGTAGCATAGACATTTATAAATGGAACAATAATAATGGTGGGGCAAAAAATTTCTACCCAAACAAAACACTTATATTATCTTTAGATTTGTTCATTCAGAACTGTGAATATCATTCATGGAGTATTGTTTTTGTACACACAACTTATCACATAATCACATAAATACTGTATATCATGAAGTGTATATACTTTTAAAGTAATTGTAAAAAAAACACAGTCCTGATGCTTACATCTTTTTCCAAGGAGGCCCTGTGATTTGATGAAATGTTCTTATTAAAATAGTTGGCGTAGTCATGCAGAGGACTTTGTCCCGTAGAAACACTTGCTGAATATGGTAACACCTGTTATATTCATGTTATAAGAACAAAAAAAGGTAATCAATAGTTTTATAATCGGTTCACGTACCAGATTATGATATACAGCTTTAGACTGTGTTCATCTATGATTTTAAGCGTTGTCATTGTTTGCCACTAAAAAAAACGATATGATTACTAATATAATTAAGATCTGTGATCTCACATATGTTTCATCTTGGTCCTGCTTTATGGAACGCAAAACTCCACCTCCTAAAACACTTGCATTCCTGTCTGAAGCACTGAAAGGAAAATCCAGAATTTCTGTCAAAATGGGTGCACTACTAAATATGATGATACAAATGTTTAAGAAAAATTAAGAATCAATATATTGGATTACTGTGCACCCTTAGTGTGGTGGTTACCCCACAAGTACAAGTTCTTGTACGGTGGGGAGAATGGCTGAGGTTTAAGTCTCTAGGAATGAGCTTTTTACATATATACACTTAGGTTATGCTAAAATAGAATTTTATCTTTGAGCAAAAAAAAAGAACCAATATATTGGACTAGTCTACTTTACTTGACATCACTTAGGGTTTATTTGGGATCTGCTTATTTTACTAAAACTAAAAATTTTTTGCTGAAAATACTGTAGATAAAAGTAAAAATTAATTGAAATAATACAGTAAAACTCATGAATAGTACCAAAAAGTGTAGTAAGACCCATAAATAATAGTAAAAATAAGTTGAATAGTAAAATAAGTTAACAAAAATAATTTTTACCAAACACACACTAAATCAGAATTTTTACAGCAATCACACAATTTTTTTTTTAACAGAGTAGTCACCTAGGACTATATTATTCATCAAATCATATGCAAATAGTCACACTCCACAACAAAGGAATGGAAACTCACTTAGAAGAAAACACAAATACACACACAGGTACTAATTGCAAACACAAACGTGAACCACCTATTTTCCTCAGTATATAAGATGCTTTAAACATTTTCTCTGCTGCCAACAGACTACCTACAAAGTTTTTTTATTTTATTTTTAATTTCATATTCAAGTACATGTGCTTCTTATAAATGGACCAACTAATCAATCCACTACTTAAAATTACAGATTTCTCCCCCACAAAATCTAGATTACTCAAAGCAACAAGTTCCAAGATGTTCAAAAAATCTATAAGCCTCAAGTTTTGCTCAAAGACTCACGTACTTAAATAGAATCCACCCATAAATTAGCCCATGAAAGCCAAAAAAAAAAAAACTAAACCCAAAAGCCACAAAATATAGACTAAATATAAGATTTTGAGCCAGCATATAATAATAAGAGCAATTATACAAGTAAAAATATTCAAATTGGGTATGAAAATACACCTCTTAGAGCGTCTGTGTTGGGAATGAAAAAGTGGATTTCCCCAAGTATCTCCATATTCTCTCTTCCCAACTGCTGCTGTTGCTTCCTCAACAACACTAAAACCACCCATTACTATTTCACAAAACAATCTACCACAAGCTCACATTCTTCTTATAGTAAAATAATATCTATGCACTGCCTCTAAAATGTTCAAAATAAAGTATACCCAATAGAGATCATGTGGCTATATTTTGAAGTGAGAGAGAGAGAGACAGTTGTTATTAAATGGGTATGTTTGATTGGATTGACTGGTTTGAATGTGAATTTGAAATTGGAATCCTTTTTTTTTTTTTTTTTTTTAAGAGATGGAAGGAACACGAAATGTGAAGTAATGGCCAAGACTTGCTCAGAGACTGTGACAAAGACGAATCTGTCTGATCTACTTTGAATTGAATTCAATTTGGTCAGTTGGGTTTGTTGAAAGCATTCAATGTTAGAATTTAATTCGTCTAGTCTCTCTCTCACTCACTCACTCACTCACACACACACACACGCCATGTTTTGCTTGAATAGTTGGGAAGCGAATTGGAGACCGCTTCAGTGCTTTATATCATTTGTACGCGTGAACCGCCAGAATTCCCTAAAAACGGTTTTAGGCCCTTCACACAAGTTCACCAAATTTTCATTTCAGTCGTTGCATCTTTTTCAATTTTCAATTGAAACAATTGAGATCAATGTAGGGACAGTCCGGGCAATGCACTTAGTTTTCCTTTTTTTTCTTTTTCTTTTTCGAAAATAAGGTCCCAAATTTTATTCATCGTACTATCAAATTTATAGATTTTATTTTTTTTTGGATTATCTCGCAAGAAATGGATTAATTTGAGAAAGCTCGAATACATTTTTCTATTAAAAAAAAAAGCTTTCAAATTTCAATGGTTACATTTTTATTTTTGCTCTTACTAATTTCTTTATGGTGTACACAGAATTATTCAACCATGGCACTTTTTTTTTTTTTTTTTTTAAGTATAGACGAGATTCATACCTTTGACCATTAATCAAGAATAAAATATTTTGTTAAATGCACAATAATATTTACATTTGACATTTCTAATAAGACTACAACAATCATTTTATCAAAAAAAAAAAAAAACAATCATTAGTTTTTTTGTTCAAAATAAAGCTTTTTTTTTTTTTTCCCTTGTGGGATGTGAATTCCTAATAATATCAATACTTTAGGAGAGTCAAATCAAATATAACAATTCAAGAAGGTTTTATTATTATTATTATTATTATTATTATTATCATTATTACTATTTAGAGGGCTTCTTCAATTTAGACCGAATTTTTTTTAGTTCCAAAATACCCCTATACCCCTAGGTTTAAGTAGAGACAAAACTAAATGATAGTTTAGTAAAAATACCCCTACACCCTTTTTCAAACTCAAATTGCTTCTTCTTCAGTTCTCCAATTCTCTCAATTCCATGTTTTCAAACTCTTTTAACCCACCTCTTTGCTTTAGATTTTACTACAAATGACAACAACAACAGTAGATAGATTTGAGATAAGCTTTTTCTTAGATCAAATCTTAGCCCTCTCTTTCTCTCAAATCTCACTTTTTTGTCTTTAAAGATGATTGCACGAACTGATTTTGGGCCACATCGAACAGGTTTTATTTCCGTATGCATGAAGTTTGTCCCTCAAGTTCGTTTTTTAAGTCTAATTTTTTTTAGGGCCACATCGAATAGGTTCTATTATTTGTATATATTAAGAGGATTCAGAAAGTTAGTTATTGTTTTTTTTTTCCTGTAAAAAATACCCCTAAATTAATTAATAAAATAATAAATTGACAAAATAAAGTTAGTTATTGCTTTTTTTCATTGTCAAAAATACACCTATCTAAAACTTAAAAATGGGATTAAAATAGTAAATTGATAAAAATAATAAACTTCTGCTTCTAATAAACTCCTACTTCTACATTGATTTTAAATTCATACACATACTCACTAACTTCCTACAAAATAAAATTACTCTTTTGTTTGTTTTAAAACTTCTCCAATCTACAAAACTCACCCCATATACTCATCTGACCCTTGGAATTTTTTTTTTTTTTTTTGGTGATTGGAAAAAGTAGAAATTCCAAATTATATTAAATGCAAATTGTACTGGCATTGCCCCCCATTGAAACCATTCATCCACAGAAGCCCATTGCTGCAACACCATGTGTGAAACCTTACGCTGACCGAGCACGTTGGCCCATTCCGTGCAATCTTCGGCACTCGGTATGCCTGGCATCACTCAAGGGAAAGCCTCTGACGAGCAATAGACCTAGCGGTGGATTTGGTCCCAATGCCACTATTACCTTCTTCCTAGCACCAAACACCCACTCCGGAGCAACGGTATTGGACCTCCCCTTCATTGTCTAGGGAAAACCTCTGCCAAATAACAGACCTAGCGGTGGACTTGGTCCCAATGCCACTATCACCACCCATCCATCACCTAACACCCACTCAGGAGCAACGATATTGGACCTCCCCTCCACTGCCTAGGGAACACCTCTACCGAGTAACAGACCTTGCGGTGGAGTTAGTTCCAAGGCCACTATCATTTTTCCCCACTCGCATTAAAAGCGCCCACTTAAAAGAGGGAACATTGGACCTCTCTCTCCACTGACCAAGGAAATTATCGTGACAGTCACACTAACTTGGTTTATAAATAGGCAAGGGAGATTCAGGGAAGGAGGTGGGTGATTCTAGAGAAAAAAGATAGGAGGGAAAGAGCAGTCTCCTTGAAGAAAAAGGGAGGAAGGTGTTAGAGAGAGAAAGAACAAGGGAAGTTTGGGAGTTGGGTTTGTCAAGTACAGTACCGCCCATTGTAGGTAACACAAAAGCCCACCATACAAATAGATTATGAGCCTAAATACACTTTAGGCCCAACAGACGTAATTGGGCGCACACACAAATTATTAATCTTTATCTAAAAAATAGAAGAGTTTCTGAGCACGCGCTAAAATGCATGAAGTTCGTTTCCCTCAAGTTAGTAATGTGTTCAATTATACGTATGCATGAAGTTTGTTTCCCTCAGGTTAGTGACGTGTTTTTTTTTTTTTTTTTTTTGAAAGTCTTGGATTATCGTTTAATTTGTGAAAAACTAAAGGACAATAGGGTCACTTTTTTTTATTGATTTTTAAGTTTATTTATCTACTTATAAATTAGATTCTCAAAATAAAAATTATATATATAATAAAAAACATAGATTTTTTTTTTTTTTTTTTTTGCTACTACCACTAAAAAAAAAAAAAAGCCTCATCTCACGCGTGAAGCGCGTGTGATGAGGCTAGTTATTATTATTATTATTATTATTATTATCTATACTACTATTTAAGTGACTGCCCTTGTTTGGACTAGATTTTTTTTTGTTCTAAAATACCCCTACAGCCTATGTTTAAGTAGGGGCAAAACTTGGTAAAAATGTTTCTTTAACTTCCACGTAAAACACTATCTACAAAATAGGAATACACTTCCAGTACACGTACGTTGGTTTTCAAACTCAAATTGCTTATCCTTCAGTTCTCCAATTCTCTCAATGTTGTGTTTTCAAACTCCTTTCACCTACCTCTTTGCTTCATATTTCACTGCAAACAATAACAGCAACAGCAGATAGATTTGAGGTAAAAATAATGGATTTCAAATAAAAAATATATAATATAATCAATTAACTAAATTAATGGTTGATAAGCTAAATATTATTTAAGTGATGTAAAATTATAGAAAGGCTCATTTGAATATTTTGCATTAGGCCTCAAATTGTATTGAGCCATCCTGATTTCAAAATTATGGCGTCTACTCCATGACTTTTTTTAATATTATCCAGCCAAAACACTAATTGGTTTTTGATATGTGTGTGTGTGAATAGAAGAAGAAAGTTGCATAGATCACTTTTTTTTATGTAAAAAGAAAGTTTACTACAAAGAGTGCATTACATAAATTCACAGATTAAGATCTTTTAAAACTTGTAGGATAATTTCACAATGAAATTCTTAAATTCCGATACACCTATTATGAATAAGTGAGTTGTATTTTATCACATCATCAACATTTAAATAAACATTAATTAGTATCATTTTAGTATAAAAAATTATAAGACTACATAAAATGCTATAACTTTTGTCACAAATGTCCATATGGCAAACTGTGAGTGGTCGAAGAAAAATTTTTGAATTTATGTGAAAGTGACAAATAACTAATTACAATCTGACACATAAAATAGTTGTATTATTTTATAAGGAACTAGAACTACTCTTTTAGTATTTATCTAAATTTCTAACGACATGTAAAATTCAACCCATTCACACATTTCAAATTGAATGTTTGCGGGAAAACATGTAACTTTATGGTCTGTTTGGAAGTTTAGAGAGGGAAGAGAGTAGAGGGGAGGAGAGTAGTGGGAAGGAGAGTAGAGGGGAATGGTTATCCTCCACTTTGTTTGGATGTTTTTAAAATTAAGTAAGGGGGAGGGGAGTAATTAGTCTTTTCATTTGTAATTTTGTTAATATAATAAGGACAAATTTGGTAATTCATTTGGTCAAGCATTTTTATCCTCCACTCTCCCTCCAAATCTCTCCAATTTGGGGGAATTAAAAATGAAGGGTTAGAGGGAGTTGAAATCCCTCCAAACCCCTCCAAACTCCTCCCTCTCCTCCCTTAAAAAACTCCTAAACAAGGTAATTGAACTACTCTCCCTCTCTCTACTCTACTCCCCCTCTTTTTTTTAACTCCCAAACAGGCCATTAATCTGAATGCCTGTCTTTGTATTCCTTCGAGTTGGCCCACTACTACCAGGTTCTAGTTCAGCATCATTGGAGACAAGGAATAGATTTTTCAATTAACAATATGTTGTAAGACTCAACAATATCAACAACCAATATTGTTAAAGCTACTATCATATATATATATATATATATTGTTAGAGCTTTCTCTCTCGAAAATAATAGTAATATTGTTAGAGCTTTTTTGATATTATTGTACGAAGTAGGGTTTTTGTCATAAAGAGCTAACTGAAAAATGCTGTAAAGTTATTACTCCATTTTTGGTAATCACATTGATTATTAGCTTTTAGGTATAAAAAAACACAAAGAATACATAATAAAAGCGTTTTGTATTATTATTATTATTATTAGGAGTGGGATATTACAAATTATACTAAATAGAACTTACAAATTGATGTGTCACTAATTACAAAAAAAATAAATTCAAACATTCATTTATTAGGTAATTGAAAGTCCACCAATCATGCTTATTGTCACATTAGTTTATACTTTATATTGTAAAATTTATAATAATTTTAATATTGTCTTGTTATCTCACTCTCTTATAAAATGGATAGGAATTGGATGTCATAACATTAAAGTTCGAAATTTCAAATTTAGATTGAAGTCATTTTCAACTTTAAGGGGGTCTTTAGAACTCATCAAAATTGTATTCCTTATCATGTGATTGTACGATAGAACATAATTAAAATCACTAGGAAAGGAGAATCATTGGTGTTCGATGAATCAGTTAAATCATAAGATCCTTCGATTTAGCACTAATCCTGATATTTTAGTTAACAATAGCACTAATGTAATTTAATGTTGTATGATATACACATGTGAATAGAAGCAGTGCCAACTCGATATAATTTGAGCCTTGAGGTGATATTTGCTTAAAATAACACTATTATTAAAGGTGACAATTCGAGTTCGCATGTCGGTGGAGCTGTGAGTATTATGTTATATGAATCAACACCTCAATACGAACCCGACCTGTTTAGTAAACAAGTCATGATTCCTCAACCTTAACACAATCTGTTTATTAAATTGGTAACTTGACATGATACATTTAACGTGTTTAATAATAGGTTTGATTAATAGGTCATAACTGACCCAAATAATTTGTTTGATTAATAAGTCATACTTATCTGGAATAACCTATTATCAATTATCATATATCTAAAATTATAATACAGCGATAAATCAAGTAATAAAAATTCAAATAATAACAAAAGCAAATAATTCTCTCTTTCCTTCAAAATAGAATTATTAGTCCAAAAGGACCCAACCTCCATACTATCAAATTCAATAATATTTCAAAGTTCCATAATAATAATAAAAAGAACTAAAATTATTACATGGCATCTAAGTGCCATATCAAAAACTAAAAGACATCTCCAAGCCTAATACTCTACTTTGAAAGTGCTATAAGCCTGTTCTGATACTAATAAATATATGCCAATGATTTATTTTTCTACTAATAAACAATCACATTCCATCTATAAGCCAATGATTTACTGGTAATGAACTTGTTGTGTCTAACAAGTCTACCAAACTATAACATCTATAAACTATTAAATTTCGAATATGCATGAATATGATTTATATAATATTGGTCAACCATACCATCATGCATCATTCAACTCAATTTATTCCATTTAAATTCTCTAAAATATGGTGCATGGGATGGCTAGGGAGTTGAGGGGAAGAGAGAGTAGGGGGTTGAGAGACATGGAACGATTAGGATTTTGATTTTAAATAGTGTAGAATCTGTAGATGAAAGAGGAGCAACTGGAGTTTAGAGGAGAAGAAGAAGATTTAGAGAGTAAAGATTGATAATAAAAATGAAGAGACAAAGTCACAAAGAGTGAGTGAGGTTTGGTTGTGAGAGAGAAGAATAAGTGAATAATAGCTAAGCTTATATACCTAAGTTTTTAAGGGTAAAATGGTGAATTTACCTTTATATATAAGCTATTCGGGTCAAATGGGTCAAACATGTTCACATGTTGAACATGAACACAACTTATTTAGTAAACGGGTCAGCTGTATTAATCCAAATATGACTAAACCAATTTAGCCTTAACTCATGACTTATTTATAAACATGTTTGTTGTATCAGGTTCACGGATTGTGTCGGATTTTGTCACCCCTAACTATTATCCTATATTTGGTAGGCAATATTACATCTATTTTATGTTTAATTCCACGTAAATATGTAAGTTTGAAATATTTCTTTAAAATATACTCATTACATGTATTCTCTTTTATGAGATTAAAACTAATCAACTAATCATGTAGACATGCAACTAAGAGAATCTAAAGGTCAAGATCAATTGGGGCATGAATTTTTAATTAAATAAGTAAAAAACGTGTGAAAATAGAAAGGCAAGAAAAAAAATTTGTTTAAACCAAAATTTGAAAAATCTTGATTCAAAGACATCTTGTGTTGTCTTAGCATATTTGCCATAAATTTTTGTACAAATATTCAATTGACTTGATTCTTGTAGCCATGAAAAGAAGACTCAAAGATCTACAACTTTTCAGTTCACCATAAATTTGGAAAAAAAAAATTTGGAGGTCAAACGTGGGTTAAAAGCTAATCATGTAGATATGAAACTAAGAGTCCGTTCGTTTTTGTGGAAAATAGGGAGGATGGAAAATAGATGAAGGAAAATAAGGTGGAAAATATTGTTTTCCACTGTTCATATGGGGAAGGAAAATAGGAAGGAGAGAAAACTGGGAAGAAAGTTTTCTCTTCGGGCCTACATTTTTTTTTCCTTCCAAATTGGAAGGAAAATCTTGAGAGAAAAGTGTTATGGTAGCATTTTTACAAAAATACTCTCTTCTCACCTAATTTTTTTGAACGTTTTCTTCTCTCTCTCTCTCTCTCTCTCTCTCTCTCTCTCTCTCTCTCTCAACATTACCTGAATGTTTTTTTTTTTTTTTTATGTTACCTGAACATTCTCTCTTTCTTTCTTTCTTTCTTTTTTTTTTTTTTTTTTTTTTCAATATGACCTAATCTAATTTTTACATTATAATAATAAAAATAATAATAATAAAAATTTATATATATGAATTTCTATATATGATGTGATAAATTTTATATTATGTAATGAGTACAAATAAATCTATTTCTTACATTTTATGTAATAAGGGTATAATAGTCAATTTATATAAATTATATTTTTCATCCTTCCATTTTTCTCTCCAATCGAACAAAAGAGTTTTCTACCCTCCCACTCTTCCACCCCTCCAACCGAACGTACAAGAGAAAAAACTAAATATTTTCCATCCTCCTACAATTTTCCATCCTCCCACTTTTCCACTCCTCCAACCGAAAGGACCCTAAGTGAATCTAAGGGTCAAGATCAATTAGGGCATGGGTTTTTAATTACTTAATAAGTAAAAAACGTGTGAAAATAAAAAGGCAAAAAAAAAATTTGTTTAAACCAAAATTGAAAAAATCTTGATACAAAAACATCTTGTGCTGTCTTAGTATTTCTACCATAACTTTTTGTACAGACATTCAATCGACTTGATTCTTGTGGCCAAGGAAAGAAGACTCAAAAATCTACAACATTTCAGTTCACCATAAATTTGGAAAAAAAATATTTTGGAGGTCAGACGTGGGCTAGAAGCTAATCATGCAGATATGTAACTAAAAGAATCTAAGGGTCAAGATCAATTGGGGCACGGATTTTTAATTATTTAATAAGAAAAAAACATGTGAAAATAATAAGACAAGAAAAAAAAAATCATTAAATCCAAAATTTGAAAAATCCTAATACAGAAACATCATGTGCTGTCTTAGTATTTTTGCCATAACTTTTTGTACAAATATTCAATTGACTTGATTCTTATGGCCACAAAAAGAAGACTCAAAGATCTATAACTTTTTAGTTCACCATAAATTTGGGAAAAACAATTTTGGAGGTGTAACGTGGGCTAGAAGCTGACAATATAATTTTTTTTGAAATTTATGGTGTGTTTGGATGACATGCTTTGGGCATTTGGATTTGGATTTGGGTAATCAAAATCCAAATATCTTGTTTAGCAAGTTTAAAAAATTTCAAGGATTTGAATTTGAAAAAGCCACTATGAATTTTAAACCGTTAAAATGAATTAAATATAATCCAAGTTCATATGATAAAATATTAGGTGGATCTTTGAATCTCTATTGTTTTTCTTCATTAATTTCACTTAAATTTATTGTGCTACTTTCGGTTTTAGTTTTAATATTATCTTGCTCCATCTTTATGTGGAAAAATAAAGGGGCAACTATTTTTATTTTTTCTTAATAATAAAGGTTTTTACATTAGTGTCAATCATTCTATGAGGATTGACTTTGGACTCACTGAGATATTATTACTTACGAATAATATATACTTGACCACCATCTTTTCCCCAATCAAACTAATTAATAGCCTAAAATTTGTGGGCCATTTTTTCTAAGAAGGGCATAAGTAATGGCCTAAGTTGCATTGTCTAAGAGCTAAAATTGAGAGGAAGTCCCACATTTAGGGGTAAAAAAATAGAATTTGAGATATGAATATAAAAAAATTTGAACAGAATTCTAAGTTTAAAATTTTGGGTTGAATGATGTTTCTGTATATATGGCAAAACATGTCAGAATCTTTTGACCCGACCTGACCCGAAAAATACCTAACTTGAACCCAACTTTTTTGACCCGAAACAAAAACGGGTTGACCCATGACCCGCTTGTGTTTTTTGCAGGTCAACCTGACCTGAACCACGACACAACCTGAATCATTTTTCAAAACTTTTTTTTTTGGTAAAAAAAAAAAATTAAGACAATATTGGTTCAATTGTTTGTTGTGAGCTTTAAGGAAACAATTGAGACATTTACTTAACTGCATGAAAATTTATTGAAAAATGAATGGTTGAGCATTTTGTAATGAGTACAGATTTATAAATATCAAATAACAAAGTACATGCCAAGATAATCTAATCACAGTAGAGTTAAAAACATAGATTTAGAATTGTAGACATGTGTGAGAAACATTCATAAGTGTGAAAATAGTGAAGCCAAAGTATCAATGCGTAGACTTATTTTTTAACAATATATGTCCAAAATAAACGGTTTTTTAAAATAAATTATGATATTTTCTAGAGTGTGTGTTGCTTAACAATGATATGATATTCATAAGGCGAAAAACCTCTTTTAGTCTCTACATTTTCACGCGATTTCTACTTTGGTCCCTAACTTTTTTTTTCACTGATTTTAGTCCCTATTTTAAAAAACGCCTTTCGTTTTAGTCCCTGGTGTTACATCAGAGACGGATTTTGCACAGCTGGCAAACGGCATACACTGTTGATCTGACGTGGCCATTAAAGTAATAATAAAAAATGCCACGTCAGCATTTAAATTAAAAAAATTAATTTATTAATTTTAATTAAATAAAAAATTTAAAAAGAAAATTAAAAACTAAAATTCAAACCCAAACCCAGAAATTAAAAAAAAAAAAACCAAACCCTCAAATCAAGAACAACAAGAACACGTTTCAAGATCTAGGAACAAAGAAAGAAAACATTTCAACAAGATCCCACCCCACCACCACGGCAACCACAATAAATCTCCAACTCAACCGATCTCCAACTCAACCTCAACACTACCTCACTCTTCTTCTCCTTTACCTCAAAATTCTAGCTCCTCAGTCACTCCCATACCCACCGTTGGTTCGTAGTTTAAGCCTTTACAGCTCTGTTATTGCATTTCGTATTAATCTGGGTGTGATTGACTGATAAAAATTGGTGTTTGATTGGAAGCGACGGCGCCGAAGAGGAAAAAGCCAAGACCGGTGAAGTACAATGATGAAAGCCTGACGATTTTCACAGGCCGGAACAGTCCCATTTCGGCTACAACTAAGGCAGAGATGGATCAGTCAGCGAAAATGGAAACGTCGGAGAAGAACACGGGATCTGCAGCCGAAAATGGTGGAGTTTCGTACGAATTGGGAAGCTCTCAAGTTGTGCAACCACCATCGTTGGAGGCAACACAGCCAGAGTCTTTGTTGATAAAAAATGACATGGTAGATCTTGTTGTTCTTAGATGTTGAACTGTGTTTTTTCTTTGTTCTCAAATCTTGAAATGTGTTTTTGTTGTTCCTGATATGAGAGTTTGGTTTTTTTTATTTTTGGGTTTGAATTTTAGTTTTTAATTTTGTTTTTAAATTTTTTTATTTAATTAAAATTAATAAATTAATTTTTTTTAATTTAAATGCTGACGTGACATTTTTTATTATTACTTTAATGGCAACGTCAGATCAACAGTGTATGCCGTTTGCCAGCTGTGCAAAATCCGTCTCGATGTAACGCCAAGGACTAAAACGAAAGGCGTTTTTCAAAATAGGGACTAAAATCGGTGGAAAAAAAAAGTTAGGGACCAAAGTGAAAATCGTGTGAAAATGTAGGGACTAAAAGGGGTTTTTCGCCTATTCATAAAAGAGACCATGTATAATTAAGTAAACAATCAAACTTTAATATATATCTCAATTTGAAATAGATTGTCAACCACAATTTACAATAAATTATAAAATTAATTTTCAATATTGTAAATTTATTATATATTTTTACTCTTTGTCAAATGAATTATCTAATAAGTCATTTATAATTTTGTTTTATATTTTGAGATGTTGATATTGTGTAGAAATAAAACTTTGTGTATTTGTCTTACTTATTTTTGTGTTATTTTGTTTTATATAGCAATGTTATGATTTGTATAATTTAAAAATATTTAAATAAGTATTAATAAATTTAACTGAGTTCATTCTTGATATAAGTGGTGAATTCAAAGTGATGCATTTTACATCAAGTAATTTGTTGCATGACTTTCCAAATGGTAAATACATATTGTTTTCTTTATAAAAAAAAGATCATGTGAAAAATACGAGTCAACCCGTCCCGACTCGACTCGACCCGCAACCTGATTGACCAAAACCTGTTTTTAACCCGCTAAAATTGACTCGTTTTTTACTCTTAATCCGTTTGACCCGACCCGAATCTGACCCGACTTGCCCATTTTGCCATGTCTATGTTTCTGTATGTTATATTAAAGCATTAATTAAGCTTTCCCGATGTGTTATCTCTCAAATAAGTGGTATTAGAACTAATGGTGCTCTACAGTAAGGTGGAAAGATTGTCAGCACAGTAGGAGCAAGCACTAATGCGTGTACTTGGAGCAGTATATTATTGATAATGGTGCTAAATCAAAGGATAACAACCTAAGAGCTTTCACACCAAGGGTTTTAAAAAATTTTGCATTTAATATCTCAAAAACTAATTATATAGCATTTAACATATCACTTTACAATATACTTAGCATCAAAATTTCTATTTTCTTTTTTACCACTTCATTTAGATATTCTTTCTTTATTATTTTTTTATTCATTTTTTATTCTTCCTCTTTGTCTCTCTCTCTTCTCAACCCAACAATCTTGTTAGCCACCACCATCAGTGTAACAAAACCCAATAGCCGCCACACCCAACAACCAATAGCCAACAACCACCTCACCTAATAGCCAACAACCACCACACTACCATTAGCCACCATGCCCAAAACTTAAACACTACCAACAACCACCGCAAACCCACCACCCACAAACCCAATCATAAACCACCATAGCACAACCATAGCCACCATCACCACCATCACTGGCACTCACAACCTCTGCAAATTAGGACCCCCACCACCCAAAACCAAATCACAAACCCACGTTAGAAATCACAAATCCAAAATCAAAAGAAGCATATTTTTTTTTGACATTTTTCACCCAAAATCAAATCACAAAACCCACCTAAACCAAGCCATACCCATCGAAACTCGGCCATATATACTCATTGAACCATTGCAACATAGCCACCCCGATCAACAGCAGAGACCCACGAACCACAGAATCGATCTCATCTTCTTCACCAATTGCGCCGAACCACTATCCACACCAGTTGTTAGAGTCAAATCATAGCTCAATGAGAAAGAGGGAGATGAAGAGAGGCCGGAGTCAGATCGTAGCTTAGTGAGAAAGAGGGA
Source organism: Castanopsis chinensis (assembly GCA_032878915.1). Taxonomy (NCBI): domain Eukaryota; kingdom Viridiplantae; phylum Streptophyta; class Magnoliopsida; order Fagales; family Fagaceae; genus Castanopsis; species Castanopsis chinensis. Next base: position 2,952,678 of record JAVQMG010000115.1, on the reverse strand, counting down.
GACGGAGAGGCAAAGAGAAAAAGAGAAAAGATAGAGAGAGTGTGAGCATTCTCATCAAGAATGCTAAATATTTTAGCATTTATCACTTCAAAATCTTACTTTATCAATTTTAACATACCATTTTACAATCCACCAAACATCAAACATTCTTTTTTTTTTTTTTTTACAACTTCGTTTAAATAATATTGTTTTTATTTTAACACTTTCTCTCTCTTTCCACCCCTTTCTTCTCAACAACTAGCCACTGTCAGCCACCACCGCTATAAACCATCAACATTCCACAGTAAACCCAGACCCATGGCCAACCCACTGCCACCACAATCAGTATCCATCCAAAAATCAACCCCATAGCCCAAAACAAAAACTAAACTAAACTAAGCCTTACCGTGAGAGGAAGAGAGGGAGGCAGAGGATAGAGAAACCCATCAAACCCAAGACCCACGCCTCAGCCACAGCAACCCACCTCCACCACCACCCACCCACCTCGTTCTCAACCCCAACCAAAACCCACCACCTCGATCTCAACCCCAGCCAAAACCGTTGCCGAGCACCACCGATACCCACCAAACATTACAGCCACAACTTCGGTCACAACAAGAAACCACCACCACAAGAACCACAAAAAACTGCCATAAGACACTGGCCATAAGAACCACAAGAAAACAAACAACACGCCGATTTCCACACCGGTCTCCACGTAAATCTCCTCCACACCGATCTCACGCCATCAACTGTTCTCCTTGCCACCAAGCTGATCTTAAACTTACAAACTTGTTGTGAGGGAGTGAGGAAATAAGAAAGAGAGAAAGAGAGAGGGAGTGAGGAAATGAGAGAGATGTGGGAGACGAAGAGAGAACCAAAGAAAGAGAGAGATGTGGCAGACAGAGAGCTGGAGAGAGAGAATAAATAAATTAATAAAATATTATACAATACTGCTACAGTGCGCTCTCAAAAATGAGAGTACACTGTAGCATTATTGCAAATTTTATAACATTTACCAGGTTTGATGGAGTGGATTTTTAGGTTTAAAATGCTAAAAAATAGGATTTATAGCATATGCAAGGCTTGATAAGAATGCCCTGAGAGATCATAAAGAAAGAGAGAGAAAAAAAAAAAACATAGCACCTTGCTATAGTGAGCTGCTAGAGATGGCAGCTCATAGTAGTTTGGTGTCAAAAATTATAACATTTGACATGTTTGATGTAGTGTGTTTTTTGTGTGTTAGTTGTTATTAATAGCATATTTAGCATTATAGCATTTTTTTTTTTTTACGTGAATGCTCTAACGTGAGGTTTTTATAGATGAACATGAAGAGTTGACATGTGGTTTCCACGATGGTATACAAGGGCTCATGAATGACTCCCAGGGTTAACATGTATTTCCATGTTATGTTCATACCGTTTGATTATTGCATAATGTGTTTTAGCTCGAATATCACCATCTCTTTGTATAAAATAAATAGGCATCAAATAAATTGTTCATGAAGGAAAAATGCATAAAGATATCCACTCATGTAAAACGATCAAATTCTAAAAGTTGAGGGGGAAAAAGCTATATGTTACGTGTTCGTTCAGTATTGGACATATTGATTAGTCGGCATTAAACAAACTTCGGTTATATATTTCCCATTTAAAAAAGAAGATGAAGACTAGACCCTTCCACAGTTCCACTAGACAACCCAACCATTATTATATCATCAATCCAAATTATTAAAGTTCTAAAAAACTATTTGGAGGACAACCTTGAAGCCAAACGGCCCAAACCACATTTTTTTTGGGCATTATCCTTAATCCTTAGATTAATGAGGTTGATGAAATAGTCAAATATTCCACACACACACACACACACACACACACACACACACACACACACACATATATATATATATATATATTATAATTCATGGACAAGTAGAGAATCCTTTCCAAATTCCGACAAAAGTAGAATTTACACTTTTTCTCTTATAGCATTCTCATCAATACTCTTAAATGCTATAAATGTTAAATTTTAGCATGAAAATATCAAAAAGCAAACTCCATCAAAACTTATAAATTCTATTTATTTTGCAATCTTTCTATAGTGGGCTGCTAGAGATAGCAGCCCACTGTAGCAAGATTGTAAAACAAAAACTATTTGTTTAATAAAGAGAGTGACAGAGGATAGAAAGAGAGAGACAGAGGAGAGAGAGAGGAAAGATAAAAAATGAATAAAAAATAATAAAGAAAGAATTTAAATGAAGTGTTAAAAAAAATAGAAGTTTTGATGGAAGGGATATTGTAAAATGATGTGTTATATATTATAAAATTAGTTTTTGAGATAGTAAATGCTAAATTTTTTAGAAGTGTTGATGGGAATGCTCTTAAACATGATCTGTCAAAAGTGTGATGGGAAATTTACTATTGTCAAAGACATATTTACTAGTTGACATTAAAGAAGAAGAAAAAAAAACCAATTTTCATATATATAGCCAAGCAATGAATTTAGTTCAAAATATTTTCGTTTATTTATTTATTTATAAATATTAGAGCATGAAATAATTTTAAATACATTTATTACTAGCTAGTACGTCATAAATATTTAGATTCTTGCTTCATTTGATTTGACGAAAATATTTTCTAAAGAATTAGTACTTGTTTTTTAATGTATTTGATTTGACAAAAGATTGATTTGTTTTCTAATGTATGAAAATGACAAAAATGACTTGGCAAGTATATTTTATTGTTTGGTTAACTCGGAAAATCATTAATATTTATAATAATGTTTTTTGGGGAATATTTTTTATAATTATAAATAATTATATGAATCAGAAGTCAAAACCTACGTTCACAATGTAAATAATACATAAAACAACGAAAAAAATCAACTCTAAAAATATTTTATTTTCAAAGACACATTTACTAGTTGACATCAAAGAAGAAGAAAAAAAAAACAATTTTCATATATATAGCCAAGAAAAAATTAGTTAACTTTGGTAGCTTTGGTTTTAAAGATGTTTGTGGGAAAGTATAATTCACTTTCCATGTCACTAGAAACCAAATCAAGACATTGATTTCAAGAGAAAATTATGAGATTGATTGTTGGAGAAAATTGTATAAGTGGATGAATAAATGTATCATTTTTAGGCTTTTGTCTCATAATACAAATAATAAGGCTGAATCAAGTAACTCTCATATTTTGTCTCTTCCCTTTTCTCTATTACTCTATCACAAACTTTTACAATGTTATTCATAAAAAAAAATTGAAAAATATTTTTATCCAAAACTTACTGTCTTATGTTGACTAAGTATAAGTTTCAATTGACCAGTATTTTTCACTGTACCGAATACTAGAAAATGTTTATAGAGCATCTTTTTCCCAAACCAAACAAAACACTTTATTAATTTGAATGAAGAATTCGTAAGAAAATTAAATTGGATTACGAGGAAAATGACATCATACCTCATAGTGAATGTAAAGAAGCTCAATTATTAATTTTCTACAAGAACATGCTTATCTCCCTACTATTTTTAAATAGTTGTCTGTTCATTAATCACTAGTTAAGTTGGTTGTCTTATGCTCATAATGTCTATAATTTATCAAGAAAAGGCGGTTGTTAGGCACCTAAACCCAATCAGACGGTGACTTTGCATTCATCCGGGTCCCATCGTCGGTGCCGGCCATGGCTCTCTCTTCCTAACCTATGTGTAGCACTTGCTGTATATAAACAATGCAATAGGAATGTGACATGACCAAGTTGTAGCAACTAGCAAAGCCACTCTATTCTCTAATTAAGTAGCATTTGAGCAAAAATGGTGAAGCTAGCTTTCGGCAGTTTTGGCGACTCTTTCAGCGTTCAGTCTCTCAAGTCTTATCTATCAGAGTTTATAGCCACCCTTCTTTTTGTGTTTGCAGGAGTTGGATCCGCCATTGCTTATAGTAAGTGTGTTAATAACCATGAAATCATTGTAATGAAAATGATATACATAGAGTGGTATACATGGAAATTTTACCAAGTGTCAAAACAAATGTAACAAAAAGTTTTGTTATTCCTGTGGGAAAGGTACTTGGAAGGGCAATATATGATTAATTGATTAAGTTTATAGCTCGAAATTTGGTTTTGTATGAGAATGATTTTATGGGTATCTTTGATTTGTATAGGTAAGCTCACAACGGATGCAGCCTTGGATCCCCCGGGACTTGTAGCTGTGGCTGTGGCCCATGCCTTTGCACTTTTTGTAGGGGTGTCCATTGCAGCCAATATCTCCGGTGGCCATTTGAACCCAGCTGTCACGTTTGGATTGGCCGTTGGAGGCAACATCTCCATCCTTACTGGCACTTTCTATTGGATCGCTCAATGCCTTGGCTCCATTGTTGCTTGCCTCTTACTCAAATTCGTAACAAATGGAGAGGTATATTTCTTGGGGAATAAAAGAGAAAAAAATTCATTTCACAAATATTGGTCCAAAAATTAATCAAATTAGTTGGACTTCTAATAACATATATATTTTTCAATGTACTAGCTTTATTTATTTATTTTTATTATAGAATCTTTATAAGGGTACTCTTACACTCTTAGTTATGAGTGGCGAAGTTAGAATTTTTTCTTAAGAGGTTCAATAAGTGAGACTTAAAATATGTTTTTCATTTTAAAGAAAATTTGCAAGAAAGAATAGGTAATTTTTGAAAACCTGGGGGGCCTGGCCCCCCTTTGCCTCCCCTCCCTCCTCCAATACTCCTAGCTCTTCGAACTTGAGAGTAAACGCCAATTATCTTCCTTTCTCTTCCTCTCTCGTCTCCCTCTATCCAAACATAAACGGAAAGTTGGGCAATACCGTTTGAGCTATGAGGCTTGATGATATATTAACTTAATAAAGGTCTAATATAACTAGCTATGTGTTAAACTTCCAAATATCTTAAACAAAGTTTGTGATCTTGAATTTGGCAGAGCGTACCAACACATGGAGTTGCATCTGGAATGAGTGCAATTGAAGGAGTGGTCATGGAGATCATCATAACCTTTGCGCTAGTCTACACTGTCTATGCCACTGCTGCTGACCCCAAAAAGGGCTCAATTGGTATAATTGCACCTATTGCAATTGGGTTCATTGTTGGTGCAAATATCCTAGCTGCTGGTCCATTTAGTGGCGGGTCGATGAACCCAGCTCGTTCATTTGGCCCAGCTGTTGTTAGTGGAAACTTTTCAGAGAATTGGATCTACTGGGTTGGCCCACTAATTGGGGGAGGGTTGGCTGGGCTTGTGTACGGTGACATTTTTATTGGGTCCTATGCCCCAGTCCCAGTCTCTCAAGACTATGCCTAAACAGAGTTCTTTGTGCTTTTCGTCTTCCTGTGATTTGGGTTGTTTCTTTTGGGATTGTGATATATCAATGGCCAGCCTAAAAAGAGGTTGTACGCGTTAATAAAATTGTAAATAAGGAATCAAAAGTTGGCCTTTTGTTTTTGTTACGTTTTAATATTCGTCTCTTGTCATTACAAGCAAAGTTGTTAAAATCAAGATTCTATATAAGATTGGTGAAGGGGCTTTCATAAGATTGAATTAAGATCCTACTTTTTATTTTAAATATTACAAAAAATAGTAATGACTATGTTTGTTAAATAATTTTTAGAATTATCCACAGAAAAAAAATTTAAAATTCAATATATTAAATTTTTATTACTTTATATGACTATGTCCCTCTTAACTAATTAAGAGATATACTTTTTTTTTTTCATTAAGCAAAATTTATTAAAAAATTCATTAATTCAAAACAAAAAGCCAAACTACCAATACGTAAGTAAAAGAAAATATTTTTAAGTTACAACTTGCAACGCTATAATAAGTTAATAATACTAAGTAAAATAGCTCATGCTTCAAGTTTTCAAACTAAATTTATAAGAAGAATTGGACAAAAAATAGTTTAAAGTAAAATTTGTACGAAAAAGGAATACCAAACAATCATTGGAAAATAGCCGTGTAACCCAATTTATGATCACTTATACGTATTAATTGATCTGAATGAAGACGGAAGACCTACAGGAGTTACACAAACTTTCACTTTAATTATTGACCAAATTAAATAGAAGTTCAAATTTTAAAATACCATAGATAAGATAGGAGAAAGATTTGCTCCAAACTAAGTTGCAGCAATTCCTGTAAAATGTAAACATGTCAATGCCTTAGAGAGACACTTGTCTAAGACTTTTGCTTAAAATAAAACTTATGTTAACTCACTTAACCTACTTACCCTTATCAGGTGTTGACACATATGCATTTTGCAGAAGTTGTTGTAAGTTAATTGGCAGCAAATACTTCCTCAATAAGATAACTTTAAAAACTCGTTATAGGAAAGTAAAGAGTTATTCCAAAACAAAAGGAATAAACTTTGAAGTAAAGAGTTCTGATCACATCCATTCATAAAAATTAGCTATGATTGGAAAAGAATGAATTTTTGTAAAAAGAAAAAGACGAATAAGCATAACTAAAGTACAATAGGCTAAGTTGGAGGAATGCCTTTCACTCGAGCAATACCAAGCTAAATTCCTTCTTGGCAAGTTGGGTGTTTTGGATATCCACTCCAACTTGAGAGGGAGTGTTGAGGAAGATCAAATCAATATGGAAAGCTTACCAATTGCATTAGGAAACACATCTCCATGTAATCATCAAAATCGAACTCTTATAGAAAGCAATGGCTGTATTCATCAAAGCGAATTGCGTATGTATAGGGATTTAGTATGCATACAAATGAACATCTATAACAGAACAAAGCAATGCAAAATAGAGATATATTATATAACATAATAACATATCATGGACGTAGGCCCTCGTGGTCGAACCTGCCAAGTTAAAAATCCTTGCCTTCCTTTTTACACCATATTATGCCTTCTTTGAATACAAATCTATGTAACACTTCTGTGTATTTCACTTTATATTTCACAAATTGTGATATGTCACGTGTCTAATTTTTTTTATATTTTAAATTTTAGAATAAGTAAAAAGAATAAATAACAAGTTGTAATTAATAGAGTATAATGTGGAACACAAAAAGTGATACAGAATATTTATATTCGTCTTCTTTATAGTGTCAAAAGAAGGAGCATAATATAGTTATTAGAGAAATGCATAATCCAAAGACTCCAAACAAATATAGTGGAATACGTAAAATTAGAGTTCTACCATGTGGTTTTTACTTTTTTAGGACCTTTGCGTGCTGCAATATGGTCGAACATATTATTAATTTATTATACGAGCTATAATTTACATATTAATGTGTATCAGCTAATTAGCGGTTCATGTTAACATTTTTCACAAAGAATAATGTCTAGAAAAATGAATAGTTACTTTACTACCTATACGTAATGGTATTTTTTTTCCGGAAAATTTTAAATGAAGAAAAAGAAAGAAGGAAACAGGAAAGAAATGAATTTCTTTTGCGCACGTACGCAAAATCTAAAACCAAAATCTAACACACACTAGTTGACAAATTCAATCTAGAAAAGTAAACAAAAGTTAATAATCAATAGAACCCAATGGCCATATATATAAATCTTTTCATCAAAATTATGTAGTTACTTTCTTCTATCTATTTGGATCACAAATATATGTATATACAAACTGAAGGAAATTAAAAAAAGCATGAAAAATTATACCTCTAACTTGCTTCATGAACTTCGTCCTCATCTACAGGAGCTGGCACTACAAAAAACGGGGTCATGATAACTTCATCCTCATGAATCCTATAGAGCTGCGTTTAAGATAAAACAAAACAAAAATCGGAAGTCGAAAATCGAAAATCGAAACCCTAAAACAAAAATCGAAACCCTAAAAACAAAAATCGAAACAAATAATTTGAACAACTTACTGTTAGGAAGATCGGAGAGAGGAGGGAGAGCCGATCGACGGCGGAGATTGAGTGGAAAAGGATGCTGGAAGGGGAGTCGGTGAGGGCGTTGGATGGGTTGGGTTTGGAAGAGGAGTCGGTGAGGGCGTTGGATGGGTTGGGTTTGGAAGTCGGTGAGGGCGTTGGATGGGTTGGGTTTGGAAGAGGAGTCGGGGAGGCCGTTGGATGGGTTGGGTTTGGAAGAGTCGAAGCAATCTGATAGCGATGGAGGATGAAGGAGTCGAAGCGATCTGACAGCGATGGAGGATGGAGGAGTCGAAGCGATCTGATAGCGATGGAGGATGGAGGAGTCGGTGGACGATTTTGGGGTTGACAGCGATATGAAAGCGAATTAGGAATTTGGGTTTTTTAATTTATACTATATATGAAGCCGCGTTGAATTAAACGCAGCTCCACACCTGTATGAGCTGCGTTTAATTAAACGCAGCTTCAATATGACCGGAGCTGCGTTTACCGAACGCAGCTCCAGACGAACTGTCGCTGCGTTTAATCAAACGCAGCTTCAACATGTCTGGAGCTGCGTTTGTTAAACGCAGCTCGACGACATGTATGAGCTGCGTTTGACTAAACGCAGCTCCTCACATAATGAAAAAAATGAAATGAAATCCATGGAGCCGCGTTTAAACACCAAAAAACGCGGCTTCAGAGAGGGTCTATAGCCGCGTTTTTAAAACGCGGCTATACGTCCGTGGGTGGAGCTGCTTTTTTTAAAAACGCAGTTCAAAACAGGGTCTGTAACTGCATTTTACAAAAACGCAGCTCAAAAACGCGGCCCAAAAACGCGTTTTTTGTAGTGGTTAGGATTTTACCTTAGACCACTCATTCACCATTCTTCTTCTTTATTAATTTTTCTTGTTAAAAATTGCAAAAAGCCATTGCTTAAATTAACATGCAGGTAATCCATAAATATCCTCATCACACGATGAAGCTTTTTTCTTTTTTTTTTGAGTTTAATGTAATTTTTTAATTTGAATTTATCTACTGTTAGTGAGGTTACACAAGAAAGAATTTTTAAGAAACTAAAATTTAGGATTTGAAATTGAGTAAACTGTTGGGTTTAGTATGTGCTAATTTTTAAGAAAAAAAAATGTATTAAACGTGAGTGAGATATATTTAAATAGAGAGTGTGCTAATTTTTAGAAAAAAAAATTTCTTTGGTAGGTTTTTTTTGTTTTTTTTTTATTACAATTTTAACCCTTTTTTTTTTTAAGAATAAGAATTCTCTAAATAGATGAAGAGTATTTTGACATTTTTTAAATTCATAACTAACTTTCTGAATTCTACTAATATATAGAGATAATGTCACAAAGATTCTTGAATTAAAGTGAAAGAATAATGTCTACCACTCTAAATCTATCAAAAAAATAATAATATCTACCACTTCGTGGACCGCTTAAGTTTTCAGTAGAGGGATGAATCATATTATTAAGTTAATGCAGTTGCCAACCATTCTGTGCAACCTTCTTCTTCTTCATAATTTTTTTTTTCAAATTTCAGTGTGAGTATGACTTGTGTTGCAAGAATAGGAAAATGAAGACAACGTGTGTTGCAAAAAAATCTCACTCTAATTTGGTAGGTCCAACCGTCCAATTGCAAAGAATTTCAAAGTGACACGACTTGGCAGTGGTCCTAATTAGTTATCACTGTCTTTGTTCTAAATGCTGTGCACTTATGGTCAGCAAAATATCATCTTTTATTTTCTTTCTTCAATTCTTTTCCATTGATTTGGGTGTGGATTCTCTCTACAGCGCTTCTTTAATTTATTCAGTTGGAGCTGATGGTGAAAGGTAAGGAGGGAAAACTTTTTCCTCCTCAGTGGATTTCTTTTTGGAAGTCTAGGAGTTAGTGGAAGATTACAACAATATGTTACAGGCATCTACTCGTGTTGGTGCCTTCTTTATCCTTTTTCCTTTTTGTACGTGTTGTGATGTTAAATCAGGAAGCCATTGTTTGACAGATTGCATTTAGAATCTAATCTTTCTTTACCATGAAGGCACATCTGAATTCTTATTAGGTGTTTAAATTCTTATGGTTCGACCACAATACCTGAAAACTTTTCTTGTAAATGTGCATTGGTTCTACCAAATTCCCTCTTTAGTTACACTCAAAAGGAGTATTTTTTATGTGCACGTGTGGGAACCACCAGTGAAATCATGACCCATTTTTAATCATGAGCAACTTCTTATGATGGAGATTCCAAAACTCAGTATTCATTGGTTTTAAGCATAACGCTTTTGCTTTTTGTGTAAATAAACATGAAACTTTTTATCCGAATATCAGGACGAGATACCTCACTCATACATCAACATGAGATGGAAAAAGTAGTAGAATTTGAAAGAAAGATGCCTTTATGATATGTGCTATCCCACAAAATTAGACTTGGGCAACTTTGAGTCTATGGTAGGTGAGAAGTGAGATACAACTAGGTCCTATTGATGGAATTTGTGACTAGGAAATAATACTTTTTTTTATTTTTTTTTAGGAGGAAATAATACATTTGAGCTAGGTGTCTAGCTATATGTAGTGTGGTATGACTATGAACATTAGCATATTTGTTTCTATCCAATGCGAAAATGGATGTCTCCTAGAGTAAGTGATCAACCAGTGCTTCAAACTAAAAACAAAAATAGAGCACATGGTATGTACCGGCAGCCTAAATTGACCACACCAATTATTTGATAACAATCTGAAATGATGTATTGTTACAGTTAAATGTTCGTAGATAGAATATAGGAATTAATCGTCATGCCTACTTTAGATTTAAATTCTCAAATTCCAAACTATGAATCTGACATATGGCCATTGTAATGTCACAAGACTCACGACTCACAACATTAGTAACAAGAACTGTTTAACATAAAAGCTAAAATAAATAGTTGAGCTAACTAGTTGAGCTTCATAATTATGCTATAGAAAGATGTGGATTCTGGTTAATTCAACTGATAGAGTATCTTGTTATTAAAAAAGAGATCTGAGTTTAAAATTTTGCCTACACCAAAAATCAATTAGTGTCTTAGCTTGATAATAAGAACAATCATCATAGAGGGGTGGGACGTAAAAATTAGCCCATTAGCAAAACCAAGTTATAGGGTCAAATTCTCTCTTGTTGAAAGAAAGTAGCAAAAGCAAGTCATAGGGTCAATTTATGCTACCTAGACCACACATCTGGAAGCAAGCAAGGGGATTACGTTAAGCAAGGTTGGAAGCTAGCAATTCTATTCTTCCAGCTTCAATTCATTCATATTTCACCAAGTTTGATCTTCACCTTTGATTTTAGAACATCAATCATAAATGTGACTAAAAACCACAGAATTGTGAACATCAATTTCACATTAATGGTCAATTTGTATCAGGTGTTTTTTGAGTGGCTGATATCAATCTTGCCCGATGTTGATAAATGTTTCCTTTATATGTATCAATTTAATTTTAGAACTCTATATTCTAACTATCCATTTGAAGCCTTTTTAAAAAATAATAATTGTAGGGTCAATGGGCTCAAGATATGCGTTGGGCCAGCCCATGAGTGTTTTTAAGGTTGAAAATCCAACTCAATAGTATAGTAGGTCCGAGGACGCAGAAAAGATCGCCCATTAAGTGACGTAAAAGAAGGAGAAAGTCATACCCGAGTGAAACGTTCTGAGGAATGATGTCCGAGGAGGAGAATGTCCTCGGTTGCCAGTAGCCGAGGATGAGAAAAGTGATCTGGCAGTTCAAGGGCATCATTGCATAAAATCTTGAGCATAAAGGCAAAGGAAGTGAAGGTAAAAAATAAGGAAAGGGAATGTAAAAAATCTAGGGTAAAGCTGCCACCACCGCATTGAAAGCTCTGCAACTACTTCTCTGGCTACATTAATGGGGAAGTGATGCCTAAGTATTAGAATTTAACCTCATGGCTACCGCCAAGGACTTTGGAAAAAGGAGTGATGGGACAAGTATCTAAATGGAGCATCTGATCCACACGTAGAAGAAGGAAGGGAGAGAAGAAGGCAATATAAAAGGCAAACAGTAAAGAAAGAAGGGGGAAGAAGAAACACAGAAAAGAGACACATAAGAGAGAATTGTAAGAAAAGACCCCGTTGTTGTCCTCGGCGTTCATATATAAAAAGAACTTTCAGTTACATAAAAGAGTTATGCATGCATTCGTGATATAGCTTCAAGTTCATGTTACCCAACGTCTATAGACCTAGACTCGAAGCTCACTCTCTATAAATTCATTGTTTTGGGCCCTTTGAGCTGGTTTCCTTGGTGCAATCGAGGTCCAGTTTAGCTTGTGTCCCTACAATAATAATAAAATATTTTCCTATAAATCAAGTCGAAAGAATCTCCTCTAACGTTATGTGTTGGCTTAAATGCTTATATATATATATATATATATATATATTACTTAGATAATTCATTACCTCACTTAAACAAGTTACATGATTATTACACAAACTACTCGGAGATCCACACGATCTGTGGGAATAGGTAATTATATTTTAATTATTGTATATATAATTTGTTCTCTAAAATTTTGGGAAAATAATTTGTTCTCTAAAAAAATTAAACAACTTTTACAATTATTTTTCATATATCTATCTCAAAAAATATGTCATCATTTTATTATTTGGATATGTTTAATTAATATTATTCATTTTTTAGGTTAGCCATATTTTGATAAATTATGTTATTGTGCGTTATATTTTTTTTTCCTATACAACTAAAATGTTTGAGTTTTCTTTCTCAAAAAAAAAAAAAAAAAAAACTATTTGAGTTTCAAATATGTTATTCAAGAGTTTCATTTTCTTGAAAAGAGATTATTATATTTATAATTTTTCTTATTGTAGGAGTAGTTTCGAACTATTGATTGACTTTTGTTTACTAATATAGATACATAAGATTGAAATTGCATATTTCTTAGACATTCCTAAGAGATTGTACATGCAAGTTAGATTTGAGCTTATATGGGAGATAAAATAAGTTATCTAACAGTACATCTACATGAACAAGTTTATGAGTGACAAATGTACAAGCTTTGACATGACAAAGTTAGAGAAGAAGAAAGTGATTGCAAGAATGTAAGATGGACACAAGATATATGCGGAAAACCCTAAGAAAGGGATGAAAAACCATGGTTTGAGCAAGAATGGAACATTTTTGCTCTATTTGTCTTTGTATTATGTGGAAAGAAGAGGTAACTCTTGCACAATAAGGGTGTTCTTCCTTAAAAGAGAGACATTGTTTTCTATCTTCCTATTTTATCAACTTTCTACTCTCTTCTCAAAAGATCTACTTGGGTTTTTACCTTAAAAGTCCAGTTGCATGTTCCTCTTATAATTTGAGGAATATAGCTAAGTACAAAGACAGGTGTCAAGTCATCATTTTCTTGTTTTTGGACATTTTCATAGCTAGGGTATTTCGTGACAGGAGGAGAGAGAATGTGCCAACATGGCACTATGGCATGTGGATAGGTGACTCTGCCACTGCTTGGGGAATAACATCAGGAGTACTGTAAGTAAAATACGTGTCTCTAAAGTGGTTCGACATGCAATTAGCCAATAATGGGTGTTCTCATAGCTGCTAACCCTAGAAAGTCACTATCTCCCTTTTTGTGAGTGCTTGAGTACCATGTCAAATGCATATTTTACTTCCTTCCCAAGGCAGTCACGCTTTTAGCACGGGTTGATGATAGAATTTTGTAGTAAATGTTTCCTCTTCCTTTGCTCACAGCTACTTCACGTGTAGGGTCTAGATTCAACCACATAGACATTCCCCCATGTCTTGGTTGGTGGAATGTATAGAGACTATACCATATTATAAATTTAATATTTAAAATAATATGTAGGAAAAAAGTAGATTTTATGTCTAAAATTGAACACTTCATCTATTGAAATGAAATAAAATAATTTGTATAACAACATAAAGAGAACGTGATCTAACATTTTTTTACTACATACACATTCATTTATTAAGATTTAATTGCCTTTAACTGGATCTTCATATCACATTATTTGTTCTACGCTCTTGTTGAGCTATCTCATCCGCCACACCGTTATTCTATTTATTATTTATTTTTTACTTTTAATTTTTTGACAATATTAAATATATAAATATATTGGCTTTACAAATTCATTTTAGACAATTTTATCTTTACTTATTTATTTATTTTAATTTTGATGTTATAACTAAATAATAAATCAACGAAAAATTAAAACAGAAATATTGTTTATACATATTCATCTTGAGCGGTTTTAATAGTTGATAGACACATTCAAATACATAGCCATATTGATATAAATTCAAAATCTCATTTCCAAAATAACAAAGTATTATGTCAAAAAAAAAAATCAAACAAAAGCTATGAGAGAGAGAGAGAGAGAGAATAATAACCATTTTTGGGAGAGAAATAAAAAAGAAAATGAGAAGAAACGTCAAAATAAAAAATATAATCAGAAGTCAAACACCTTATTATCCAAGCCATACTATATAATAGAATAACATTATATTCTTGTAAACTATCTTTATATGAAATAACATAACATTTAACAATTATAGAAAAGAAAAAAGATAATGACTTAAAAACACAAAACCAAATTGCATCAACCCAAAGTAAAAGTCTAAAGAACACATAAATTTATCAATCTAAAGTAGAGATACAAAAAATAGAAAATTCACACAAAAATAAAACATGAGAGAGAGAGAGAGAGAGAGAGAGAGAGAGAGAGAGAGAGAGAAATAACATTTTTCATAAGGGAAAATATGTATAAAAAGGGAGAGAGAATGACATATTTATAGTAATAGATAGGAACAAGAAGAGCTAAAATAAAATGAAGAGGAAGAGATACATGAAGAGTGACATTAAGGTTGAGAGTAGTGTAGAGATAAAAGGGTAAAACAAAAATTATGGTTGGAAGTAGTGGAGAGAAATGAGAAATAGTTATGTGATGTGACTTAATAGGAGCGTAGTAACAATATTTGCTACGCTTCAGTTTATATATATATATATATATAGAGAGAGAGAGAGAGAGAGAGAGAGAGAGAGAGAGAGAGAGAGATATTGTGGGTTCCAGTTAGTTTAACTAGTAAAGTCTCTGATGATTATATAAAAAATCTGGGGTTCAATCTTCGCCTATACCAAAAATTGATTAGTGTCTTGGTCTAATGATAAAGATGAGCTATCATCAGAAGCAGACGCCATAGATTGAAACTCTCTTCAAAAAAAAAATAATAAATAAAAAAAAAAGATATAGATTATGTTTTCTATAAAAGAAAAATTATGTGATCAAAAAGTATATTAGATGCTCATTTAAGTTGTCACATAGTAGATTGGGGAACTTTTCTTCAAATTGAGTTGAAAGATAATTATATATTATCTTTTAGAAGAAATCGATGTAATAGGATGTATTGATTAAAAAAAAAATTGCACTTAATTGTTCATTTAATTATGGTAGAATTTCTCATCAGATCTACGCTGTATGGTTTAATGGTTTTCTTGTACTTATTGAATCATTGATATCGTATGTGAAGACACGTTTTAGCGCTTAGACCAATTCATAAGATAGTTCCCCTTTAAAAAAAGGGAAAATTACACTTTACCACCCTAAACTATACACCAGATTACACTTTGCACCATAAACTATTCAAATGCACACTTTGCACCCTAAACTATCACTCTTATCACACTTTACACCCCAATGTTACTTTTACCATTAAGTTAGACATAAATTATCACTCTAATTTACCTGTAAAAGTAATGTTGGGGTGCAAAATGTGATAAATGTGATAGTTTAGGGTACAAAGTGTGCATTTGAATAGTTTAGAGTGCAAAGTGTAATCTAGTGTATAGTTTAGGGTGGTAAAGTGTAATTTACCCTTAAAAAAATAATTAAATAATGACTAAGTATATATATATATATATATATATTTATAAGATTATCGTAACTTTATTAAGAAGAAGATAAAAATATTGCATCTTAAATTAAAATTGACTCAATGATAATCAGATTTTCCTCTATACAAGTTATATAACCATGAGTGCTATTAACATGCTAAGCCATAAGATGTAACTATTTACTGTAAAATAAAATCCAAATATCCACCATCCCTTTCTACACCTTGATAGTTACATTCAACTATTCAAGTCCAGTACCATTTCTTAGTCCATTGCACGTGATGCTAAGATAGACAAGATGGGTGTGATTATGAAACCGAAAATTATTTGAAGGCGATACTTACCCAATTAGCTTGCCTTTGCCCAATTATCAAGCAAACACATCATTTTTATTTGCATCCTGTGTCTGCGTCATCAATGACAATTTACCAATATTTCGTATTATATTGGTGCAACAGGAGGAATTTTCTTGTCTTTGAGATACATAAAATTCTTAGCACATTTGTAGTATATTGGTGCGAAATTTTTATTGGTTACAATTTAAGTGATTGAGTGTAAGGCTGTAAACAAGTTAAGTCTAGTTGAGTATTAAAAGTTCAAGCTTGTTCATTTAATTTTTTTTTTTTTTTTTTTACCATGAGCTGAGTTTGAGTTTATCACCAAACAAAAATTTATGTTCAAGCTTGGCTTATTTTTTTGTTGACCAAATTCGAACTTGTTCATGAGCTATTTGATTAACTTATATATATATATTTTGTATATATTGTGAAAATATGACTTAAGTGTTTTTCCTCTTTACAATTTTATAAAATTTTATTACTAACAGATTGTTTATATCACAATAAGCTACAAATAATAATTTAATATCATATAAATCTATTGACAAACTTATACAATCCAATTTCAAGTCTGTATAAATATATTTTTAGACATATATATGTATAATATTATATATAGTTAAATTGAGCTCTCATGTTCATGAACTTGTTTACAAATACATTATTATATTTGAGCTTGACTTGTTTAATAATCAAGCCTAAACATAAGGTTTGAACTTAGCTTATTTTCTTAACAAACAAACATAAACAAACTTTTTCTCAAGCTGAACTACAATAATTCATAAACAGCCTGATATATTTCCAGCCTTGCTTGGGTGTGTTTTGATTGACTGCAATATTCATGGTGATCCAATATATATTCAGTATTGCTTGGAATTACAAAGGAAACTAAGTAATAGCTGGTATTGAATGGATGAACTCATGTTACCCCAAAAAAAAAGAATGGATAAACTCATAATTCATAGTTTCTTGTCAGCATCGTGACAGACAAACTCTTAATAGATAAAAAAATTTATGAGTTAAAGCCTACTTTTGTCCAAGGCTTTTCCTTCTTTCTTGCTAGATCAGCTCAGGCACAAGTTGAATGGATTCCATTATTTGGTGTACTAGCAACTAACTTATGGACATGGTAAGCCTAAAACAAATATCAATCTTGTTTATTACCCCCCCACGAGGCACACACATATTTGTTCATCATGGTGTCTCAGATGTATGACATGTCACATGCTTTTGATCAAGTGAACCAGATTTGCAGGGCACAACATCAAGTAATAATTAGGTATTCTAGGAATACATTATCTTGGGATTTATTTGCACACAAGGTGACCCACATAGAATATTACTATATTACAACTACCGAGGGGTTGGAATAAAGGTAGGTAATTTCATATTGGAGGTGATTTCAGTCTGATTAAGGGAACAAAATTCTTTCATACTAATGTATTGTTTCGGGATTACTGCTATATATAAAAGTATGAACTTATGAATTTTTATGGTTTTTTTTTTATGAACTATGAATTTTTATGGTTATCAACATAAATTTTAAAGTTCACATATTATATAAGCCTAAATATTAGTTTAACTACATTAATCAATATATTATTTAAATAACATTTTTTATATATAAAAAATCGAAATTTTAACATTTTTTTTGTACGGATTGAAACACCCAAAATATGTCCAATACAAACCAGTACAACTCGGTATTTTTTTTTGGTATATTTTCGAGGAGTACCAATATCGATTTAATGGCTGCTACAATATATTTTCCCCATTACAACTTATACCAATACAATATTGATTTTTTAGTTAAAATGGCATGAACCCAGCCCCTAGGAAAGCATTTATTCCTATTGAATTTTCCGATTCTTTCTAATTTTTAGATGGACATTAGGAAAAAGTATTTTTGTATCAATGATATCACATCTATCAAAACTCAATAAATGAAAGACATATATACAAAAATAACTATCTATTAACATATGTCTTTCAATTATTAGTAGGTTAGTTATATTTTACTATATTTCTCGTACATATTAGATTTTGATAGACATGGTACCAAATGTGAAATACCTTCTTGGACACGAGACATAGGTAGTTTATTTGATTTTTAAATGCGACGTAGACCCTAAACGCTGCACCGTCCCACCGTCAAGTCAAGGATCATCCATTGATGCATGGCCATTGACTGGTCTAGGTTGTACTTTTTAAAACTACAGTACCAACCACCGAAAACCACAGCGCGCTAAACCCACATAAAAAGACGACCATAGTCAGGTTCACATTTCAATAATATTAGTGTATTAGTATTTAATAAAATGCCTTTCTATGGAGATTAGCGCTTCCTAACACGAGTCTAAGGAACCATTCCCGCTTATTCAGGACTTTGTTCTGTGTTTGTTCCTTAACTAAACTTACATTAATTTTTCGAGTCTCGTGAATTCCGGAGGCATACCGGTTCCTCTAATGAAATCACACCTGAATTCATGGGGTTCCAAAGCACTAGGTTTAGTTTTGTGTTCATGTAATCTATTCTGTCACACCTTGTCTGGGTGTCTCTTTTATATATAAGTGTACGTGTTGCAAAGAAGGTGATGGGTTAATTGTTTCATTTCATAGTTGAGACTTTGAGACATTTTGAGGTATCAAGGTTTGTAAGGCAAGTCCCTTTTTAGGCTTATGCTTCCTCTTACTATATTTCTATTTTCTAAAGTTTTTGTTAGAGAAACGTGTGCTTTGCGCTTTGTAATTGAAGTTCTAAAATCAATTTGATCGAATCTCAATTGGGTTTCCTCTTTTTGAACTAAATTCAACAGTTCTTCAATTTTGAGTATTGGATGTGAAAATTGTATAATTCTCTTTTTTTATATATCAATGCATGGTTAATTTAGCATTTTGGACCACTTCTATCCCTTTTTAACAAAGTAAAACTCAAAGCAACTTTACTTCAAGAAGCAAGAAAAGTATTTTCGAATTGACAGCCAAACTATGCCTGGCTTTTTTGGTTCTCTATAATACATCAGTGTACAAAATACTGATTTATTAGTCTCTGCTTCATGGGTCCTTTGTTGTCTACCCCTACCGTGATATGCTGAGCTTTGATTTACTCGATGTCACAGGAAAAGCCAAATTTGTCAACAATTTCATAGGACAAAAGCCTTTACAAAGGAAGGGACTAGAAAAGAACTTTTCAACTGATCGTAACATTTGAAAATTTTTTCCAATATCCAGAAGAAAGAATGGAAACTGGTGTTCAATCAGCTTGGAGGAGTAGCTATTTGCATGGGCTAGAAAATGTAGAGGAAGACCAAGAGCTGAAGATAGTGTCATCTAAGCCTGCGATTGCTCAGCCACAAACACCACATGAGCCTATGGAATTCTTGTCAAGGTCATGGAGTCTTTCGGCTTCAGAAATTTCAAAGGCTCTTGCTGAAAAGCAGAAAGAATTTTTCCATGACAAGAACCCCAACACTTGCCCAGATGTAGTTCTTGTACCACAACTAGTAAGCTTTCCCCACATATGGATTTGTATCATTTTCCTAACTGGTCTAAAATTATTTCATATCTTTGCAATTTTCCCCATTCATCATGGTTGTTAATTTGCCAAGGTTTTGGCCAAAATAAGGGAAGACAAAGTACAGACTTTGTTCACAAAAAGGAATGGATTCTTTCCTGATTGCAGGGTTGCCTGCATATGTGAAACATTTTCTTCATCTGCTTAAAAAAAAAGAAAAAAGAAAAAAAAAACCCATAGATATTCATATATCGGTTCAAAGATAGTACTCCTCAACTGTCATTTGTAAAGTAATCAATTCTTTGGTCTAATTGCCCTGTTATTTCTTGCAGCCTGTCAAATTAATAAATCCTGTTAATGCTCGGAGGACGGGTTCATTTGGAAAATGGTTCCACCACAAAGAGTCCAGTATCGCCACAGTGAAGAAGAAAGACAAGGCACGTGTAGAAAATGCACACACACATTCTGCTGTCTCAGTAGCAGGGCTAGCTGCGGCCTTGGCTGCCGTGGCTGCAGCAGAAAACTCCAGCAGCTCAGGATTGAAAATGAACATGGCTTTGGCATCAGCTACAGAACTCTTGGCATCACACTGCATTGAGTTAGCTGAATTAGCTGGAGCTGATCACGATCGTGTGGCCTCTGTTGTCAGATCAGCAGTTGATATTCAAAGTCCTGGTGATCTAATGACTCTCACAGCTGCAGCTGCAACAGGTATTTGGCATTTTGCTTAGTCTTTCTACTCTGCATGATGTATTAAAAGTATTTCCATAGAAGTCTCAAAATCATAAGTTACTCTTCATCAAAACTTAAAAAACAATTTACCTCTTACAGATACATAGTTAATAATGGTCACAAATACTAATTTTATGTATAATTGTCGAGGGGGAGAAAAACGAAGAAAGAGTTAGCAAACATCTTGGATTATTCTGTTTTGAATAATATCAACAAAAATTGTATCAAGCCATTTTTTTTTTCTTTTGTAAATTAAGTTCTTTAGAGAAATATATCCTTAAAGTAAAATTGAATCTCTCTGTCAATCATACTGTGGGTAGAAAAGTAACATTGCATCTCAGTCAAATCTTCCCAACTGTTGAATTAGCAATAATGGATTTGTCATTCATAGTGTGGTATAATTTTGCTTAATGTTGATTTGATAAAATTTTCTTCCCTACTAAATTAGCTTTGCGGGGAGAAGCAGCTCTGAAAGCAAGATTGCCAAAAGAAGCAAGGAAGAATGCAGCTATAAGTCCCTATGATAGAAGTTTGACAGAGAGCCACTGGTGGAGTGCTGCTTCTCATAGTCAAATGGTGGAACAGAGTCCTCCCTTTGTTGGGGAATTATTGCAAGTCACACAGAAAGGTAATTTGCCATAAAAAATTCAGAATCAGTTTAATAGAGATCTAAAGAATTGTATACCCCATGCTATAACAGAATGCATAAACTGGATGTTATCCGAGTTTTGATAATGCTAGTTGTGTGGTTCACCATTTTCTTATTTCAGTCTACATTTCTTCCTCAATCACATCTTATTATTGGTCGAAATAATAATGTAAGGAAAAGGATAAGACATTTGGACCATAACATTCACATTATTGGTTGATGACATTGAGCTCGGAACATCAAATATTATATTTCATGCTTTCTTTTGCTTTTAATAATTTCGCATGATTAATGGTCTGTTTGAAAGTTTAGAGAGGGAGGAGATTAGAGGGGAGGAGAGTAGTGGGAAGGAGAGTAGAGGGGAATGATTATCCTCCACCTTGTTTGGATGTTTTTAAAATTAAGTAAGGGGGAGGAGAGTAATTAGTTTTTTCATTTGTAATTTTATTAATATA
Source organism: Castanopsis chinensis (assembly GCA_032878915.1). Taxonomy (NCBI): domain Eukaryota; kingdom Viridiplantae; phylum Streptophyta; class Magnoliopsida; order Fagales; family Fagaceae; genus Castanopsis; species Castanopsis chinensis. Next base: position 2,931,243 of record JAVQMG010000115.1, on the reverse strand, counting down.
GTAAGGGCAAATTTGGTAATTCATTTGGTCAAGCATTTTTATCTTTCACTCTCCCTCCAAATCTCTCCAATTTGGAGGAATTAAAAATGAGAGGTTGGAAGGAGTTGAAACCCCTCTAAACCCCTCCAAATCCCTCCCCCTCCTTCCTTAAAAAACTTCTAAACAAGGGTTTTAAATTACTCTCCCTCCCTCTACTCTACTCCCCCTCCATTTTTAAACATCCAAACAAGCCATAAAGAATCTGTATGACTGGTTGAGCATCAATTTTTTTGGGGCGTGCCCCTGTAGTAAGTTTAAGTAGATATATTGAGTCACTTGCCGCTATTGGAATTCACAGGAGTTTTACAATGGAAGCATGTCTCTGTCTACATCAACAAGAAATCCCAGGTACATAGAGGAAAAAATAATGGAAGAGTGCCTGATTAATTTTTTTTTTTTTTTTTAAAAGCATTGTTTGGTCATGTCTAGCTTTCTCATATCACTCTCTTTTCAGGTCATAATTAAGATCAAAAGCAAACATGTTGGAGGAGCCTTCTCCAAGAAGAATAAGTGTAAGCTTCAAGTCTCTAAACTTGGCATTGTTTCTAGTTTTCACTATTGCATATTTTCTCCACTTATTTATTTATTTTTTATTTTGTGATATAAAACAAGACATACACATTGTCTTGAATCCAAAACGTAATCTCCACTCAATTATTTATAAAAGAAGGAGGTGCCATTTGAACTAGAGCTCATTGGCCATGGTTTCTTTACAATGTAGAATTCTCTACACTTTCCCCTCTTTGGGGCACTTGTTATATTGAAATTCCCACACTTAGGTTCTTTCTCACTTCGAATATTTTATGCTGCTTCTAGGTGTTGTTTATGGAGTTTGTGATGAGGTTGCTGCATGGCCATATAGAAAAGAAAGGGAAATTTCAGACGAGGTCTATTTCGGCCTCAAAACTGCACAAGGTCTTCTAGAGTTCAAGTGCAAGAACAAGAATCATAAGCAGAAATGGGTTGATGAAATTCAGAATCTTCTTCGTCGAGTTAGCTGCAATGAAGCAACCGAAGGCTCTCTAGAATTTCTTAGTGTTAGTAATAGTATATGATGTATTTTGTGCATATGTAGTGAGAAGTAGGACAGATAACTTACTAGTGCCATACTCGTATTTCATGTGAGAAGCTTTTCTTTTATACACATAATTTTGGAGCACGCAGCGTACTGTTCCTATGTTTTGTTTTTGGGACAAGAAATGTGAAAATTTTTACATGAGAGTTTTCACTTTCAAAGCCATTATGTAATTAGAAATTTATAATGGAGTAGAATATTGACTAAAAAATTTAAAGTAATTAAATGTATACACAGATCTACCACTTTAAATGATTTATCTCCCAGAAGATAGAAAAAGTTTTGCTTTCCTTATGATGTATAATACTCGTACCTTACAGAATGCTATATTCATTCACAAAGGTGGCGTAATTGCAATTAAGATTGTAGCTCTACATAAAATATAAGCTTTAGTTTTAATTTGAGTTAAAATAAATAGTGGTGGAAGTTTTGGGAAAATTAGATTATAATGAATCAAATGACATGGATTCCAATACTCAATTGTTTTCTCATTATGAAAAGGGAAATCTGCTGGATATGAGTAGATAGAAGACAAATAATGTTGAATTTGGATTCTGAAACCACCGACAAGCAAAAAAATAAATAAAAAAGGAAAAACCCAACTTCAAGGACAAAGGAGGTTTTATTATTATTGTTATTATTAAGTAATAGTTTCCTACAAGGGAATATGTCCAAAACATTAACATATGCCCACCAATATCGTTTCTAAAAAAAAAAAAACCCACAAATATCAAGCTTGCAAAATAAATGGACCCCATTGGATGGGGGAAAAAGCCATAATTCTACGATACAAGACAAATTAACATCTTTTTTCTCTTGGTAATTTTACTTTTTTGAGAAGAAGTGGTAAGGGACTGGGAAGTAAGAAAGGTTTTGTAAAAACTTGACTAAAAATAATAATATAATTTTAAATGCCTTGTTCAGGTTTTATTCAAGGGATAGGTGAAAAGGATGACACTCGACCATCAGTCACATTTCTGCACAACTAAACTATCTGCATGAAGCACATGTTCAACGTCCTTGGTTTTGTTTTCAAATGAAAATTTGCTTGTTGAGATACTTCTCCGCTGCTCGGAATTTACACTCATGCTTTCACCAGAATTGACAGGCCTATAATTCAAACAAAACTCTCTACAAAAATGAAGCTACTTCTGCACACAAATTCCCCTAGTTTAGTCTGATAATATGAACCATTGGCTGACACAGAGTGTCCTCTGTAAAGAAGGCGGGAAAATCAAATGAGAAGATATATGAACCCGAGTAATATAGAAATTTTACAAAATTGACATATTTTTGCATAGAGATTCAAAAAAGGGCGACATGAAAGTATAATGATTGATGGTAAAACTTATGGATTCCGCATCAGGGTATTTACTTCGCTGACAAAGACACGGAGGTGGTCAGAATCTGATTCAAAAAATGCTCAAAATCTTGTAGTCTTCTACAAATGTATTCTAACTCATGTTCAACTCAGGAATAAAGTACAGGTATGAATGTTAATACATAGAGTTTGCAACCCCTCTCTCAACCACTTTATGCACTTCTTTACCCTCAAAATACAACAGTCTTCTTGCCCTCATAAGGTAACACTCGCAGCTCACAGTACGACTTTATAGCCTTTGCAAGGCATTGTTTCTCAAGGTTCTCTGATTTCTGCACAAAACTCAGCAAGTTATCTCTGTGGGAAACTCTCTCAACCTGCAAAATGGATAGAGATGTACTTTAAGCTGTTCATAATTTGAAGAAACAATCATGTATAATTGATGAAATTGATTGCCAACTACCAGTACTCTGTGCAACAGTCAGAAACTATTAACAACGATATCTGAAGCACAAGCCTGCATGATCTTGAGGCAATTACAAAAATGGAGTTTGGCATATAGCACAAGCTGAGTATAACACACACACACACACACACACATTTATATATATTTTTCAAAAATGAAGGTATTTCATAAATCAACAGTTTCATGGCTACGTCAAAGACACTGTACCACCCCCCCCCCCCCCCCCCAAAGTACACAGTAAGTATACATGGTCCACAATTTATGGTTAAACATGCCAGAGGTTTAAGATACTGTGACAGCAAACATCAAGTTTACATCATCAAAGAGTAAACGGAGAAAATTCTAAAAAACATTAAAAATAAAATAAAATTTAATCACCATCTGTTCGATAATAGGCCCCGCATCAAGTTCTTCAGTCACAAAGTGACTTGTTGCACCAATCAATTTCACGCCTGCATCAAAAGCCTGCCAACACAATCTAGCAAATTAAGCATGAATAGACAGTTAGGAAGAGATCATAGAACTGATTGAAACGGTGATAATTATATAACCCATGAAGACGGCAGGATTGCTGAACCTGTCTAGATGGATTCCCACCCTTGAATGATGGCAAAAGGCCATGGTGAATGTTAATAACATCCTTTCCATAGCTCCTTAAGAAATTACCAGATAATATCTGCAAAGACGAATTGATGTTGTACATCTTAAATATTGCACAGAGTGATTCCATTAAATCTACAAATCTCTATAAGGTTTCTATTTCAAATAAGAGCACCAATAAGAATACAGTATAATTCAATGGAACTTCAAGTAATCATCTGTTGACTTTGAGGGTCAAAGGAGGGTACAGAAAGCCTACTCTTCAAACAATATTTGGAAATTCAAATGATAAACATCATCTACTAGCACTTTTTCCTTTTTAATTGTCAAAATAATAGGTGATACAGCAAGAGCACAGAACAACAAAATTTGATTTACCTGCATGTACCTAGCAAGTACTAAAAAATCAGTATTCGGAACCAACTCTAAGATCTCCCCTTCTCTTTTATTCTCCTTTGTTGTGCGTAAATAATGATAAGGAATACCATGCCTTTCAAGAAAACGAATCACATGGGTGTTTGAACCTCTTTCATGATTACTGTTACGAAAAAAACTACATAAATCAACATCATCAAAATGTAAAGGATACATTGAAGGGTGGAAGTCCCAAAACTTCACCTTATTACACAGGTTATATCTACTGGTAGTCTTCCGTCCTGCCATCCATGCAACAAATCAACCAGGCAATGGTCCTGCAGCAAGAAAAAGAGAGCTTAAATATGCACAAAGTTAATTCAAGTTAAAATAACATCATACACCTGCTTTACCCAAAAAGTAGTACCACACTTCATGAGGTGGAGATCATTAGCTTGAATCTCACCTTCCCTCTACCCTTGGGGCCAAACTTACTCATCAAAATAATAGTAGAAAAAATAATAACAAAATGTACCTGTTTTGAAACAAGGACGGCAATTTTATATTTGGGGTCTTGGTCTGGCACCCGGACAACAGATCTCATTGCATTGAACTTTTTTGACAGATTAATAAAGTCTTCATCCATTTGCTCTCGTGGCCATTTAACAGGATCAAAAACAAACTGACTGCCATGTTGCACACATATATATGGTAACAGAGTCAAAAATGATCCACATGCATGTTACCTAAATATATAGCTTTATATTTCAACAAATCAAGTATCCTTAAACATTAAACTTACTTGAAAACAACATTGAATTCTAGACAAACCACTACTTTGAGGATCCTTCCCACTATCACCCTCTGACATGTGCCAAAGCAACAAAAACAAGTGTTTCAACAGCCAAATCAAAGCAACCCAACCATTTACTCACAAATAACGAAAGCCAATTTTTCTTCTCACACACACGCGTGCATACACGATTCCTTGCCTCAAAATTATCTCTTATTAAGAACCCACCTAACACTAAATGGCAAAATTAAACCACTAAGTCAACTCTTTGATTATCACATTTGTTGACAGCAACATTTCACTTGATTCAATTCCACCCCCCAAAACATTGAGGAACTAGATTTTAGTACATAACCAGCACAAACTAAATAGAACAAAGTTTATTTCTTTGTTTTGCTTTCTACATTGGATTAAACAAATTAACATACACATACAAGACAGCATTCCAATGAACTGACAAAATACCTTCTAGAATAGAAGACTCGCTTGTTTTCGGGTACAAAAACATCGGCGCCGAGTATGTTGCCCCCTTTAGAAGCTATACAATCCGACAGCTTGGCAACAATTCCGACCGCATCCTATTACATAATCAAATTCAATTCAATTCCATTCTCATCTCAGAAGCCCATTAAAATTTAACTAAACTTATGCAATATGACAAAAAAAAAAGCTATGCTCCGTTTTGGGTGCCAATGAATTATTGGAAATGGAAGTTGCAATGGCAAATGTGAAATAAAGGGACTTACAGGGCATTGGAAGACGTGGATTCCATGGGCGAGAACGGAAGAGCTTGAGGAATCGAGGGACTGGCCAGGGAATCTCAAGGACTTGAAGGACCTATTTGCAAATCCAATAACTTGGGGGAGGCTTGTTGAAACTCTTCTTGTCAAGCTCATTCTCTCTCTCTCTCTCTCTCTCTCTCTCTCTCTCTACAACGTCCAACAAACTGAAACGAACTCAACCCACCAAACCCACAGTGTGCTGGCCTTTTAGTTTACCACACAATTTGAAGCTCTAGTTGCTGTACCTTACGATGTCGTTCACTGTTTTTTTTTTTTTTTGGGACGTTATAGCTGCTGATCTTTATTGGCCACGTGGCTGCTGTCAACTCCAATTCCAACTCCAACTCTAACTTCAACTCCAGTCTTTCTAATTTTGTTGGAGACTTGCGCTATTTAATTATAAACGGTATTTAATTATTAACGAATCACAGTCGTCAAAGATCTTTGCCTGCCTACTGCCTAGGAATGTTCTCTACATCTGGCTTAATACAATTTGAGGTTTAGGGCAAATTTAAATAAAGTTTTTAATATTTAAATATCACTTAACAAATATTTAATTTATGTTTCGTTAATTTTAGTAATATTCTGTATTATTATTTTTAATTTAAAATCCATTATTCATCTAGTTTGATATTATTAAGTTTCTCCAAATTTTATTACATAAATTTTATAAATTGACGTGTTACCTATGAAAAAAAATTCAATTCAAACATTCATTTTTTTATATCGTTTAATTTGTATCAATTATATTCTTGCCACATCAGTTTATTAATTTTTTTATTTTATTTTTATAATAACTTTAACATTTATCATTCACTTAATAGTGACTTGATTTAATTAAGTCTTTTTTCAAAACTACTATATATGTTTTTGTATTTAGGTTTTATTAACATTTTTTTTTACAAATTAATAATAGTTAGCTAGTCCATTTTATCAACACCCTCGTAACATTTTTTTTTTTAAGGAAGTAATTTAAGGTTTCATTTAGTCAGATTTTTATTGGCTCGATATTTTGGAGGACTTTCTTAGAGATATAAGAAAAAAAGAAAGTCCATCTCTATTTTTTATTCTTTTGAAAAAATTAACTATTATAAAAAATAAATAATAAAAAACATTTTTTTTTTGTACCATTTTAAGGCTTTCTTTTTTCGGCAATGAGGCTTGGGATCTATTTATAATTTTTTCGGGCCATAGGAGCCTAAAGCCAACACCGCACAAGTTGATACTTCATGCTATGAATTGGGTGTGGATTTGGTATGTCCCTAGATAACTCCACATTCTTGACCCTTTCTCCCTCCAAATTCTTGCCCCCCTTCATGGATCAACCCAAACGTCTCTACAGATCAGTCCAAACAACCACATATCAGCCTAAAAAAATTAGCAATCAATTGTTACAAAAATAAAATAAAATAAAATAATCACCCGTCCATATTCAATTGGTTTATACTTTATACTTTAGTCCCTTTAACTCTAAATCTTGGCTATATCCTTGATAAAAGGGCTTCGAGCTATTAGTTCAATGATACCGACACTTTTTATAGTGCCCATATTTTGGATTCAAGCCTCACCTCCTCTCTCTTTCTATTTGCCTAACAAAAAAAAAGAAAAACTAATATAAAAGGTTAAAAGTTCTAAGATTTAATGATATTCATATTACTCAATTTTTATTTTGACTAGAACTAAATTTAAATCATCTGCGCCACTTATTTGAAGCCAAAAAACAGAACCAAGGTAAAAGCAAAGGAAGTAAGTTTGGCCAAGCAATAGAGTCTAATTGCCCGTTTGGATCCGGATTATAATTGCTACGTTTTGCTTTTTGTGTTTTCTCCTTTTTTTTTTTGCTTTTTCTTTCAAATTAGCTGCGGGGGATAAAACTCGCAGTGTTCGCACGTACTGTGCGTACACTGTGTGCGTACTATGCGTATACTATATGCGTGCTATGCGTACACTGTTCACGCACTTTTCAGCAAATTTTTATTAAAAATAGGTTCCACAGTACCAGTGGCAGAGCCAGGATTTTAGTTTAGGGGGGGCAAAATTGAAAGACTAGATTGAAAGTAAAATTAATCTAAATATTACTAATCAATATAAATAACAAAATAGATAAACAATTATATACTCATGTAAGTGTCATACAAGACCAAATATAATATAAACTTTAATTTATATTTGCATACCTAGTTTAATTTACTCAATTGGAAGATTTGCAAAATATACCTCGATACAAGTTCGTTTAGAATTTGATTTGAAAATCATTATTTTGATTAGGCTTCGTCATAATCTCAATTGCTTACAAGTACACATTTTATATAATTAAAATAAATAAAATCACTTCATAGTTAATAACAATCGAATTAAGAGATTAATTTAAAGACATAGAAGTTAAACATGTGATTTGATTCCTTAAAATAAATCAACTTAAAAGTGTTAAGGATATAGAAATATACCTGCAAAGTAGTACTTTCTTGGCCTTGAATACTCTTAAAAAGTTATGTAAAATTCAACATTTCTTTCTCATAAAAAAATTAAAAAAAAAAAAAAAAAAGAACTAAGAAGTTAAAATTTTGGTCTATAGCAAAAATAGTGTTTGAAACTGTGAAAAAGTTAAGATCGAAGAGAAAACAATTAGGAGGCTAGGGTTATAGTTTGATAAAAAAGGTCTTAAATGTTATTTTTTATTATTATGATGATGTGGATACCCTAATTCAAAGGAAATAATTGTGTGACAAAGCCACCAGGGGAAAAAAAAAAATTGCAGTTGCTTAAGAACATGCGGCAAGGAATATGGTTTTTAAGTGGGACCCAAAACACATTGTTTTGTTTAAAAAGACAAATATACCTATGGAACGTTTGTGTTATTTCCAAACGGAACCTAAATGCCTATGGGTTTATCAAGTTGGAATCTCTCTCCACGACTCCTTGTAAGTAAAAAATAACAAAAATTTATTGGACAAAACCTGCCTTAACCAAAAAAAAAAAAAAATTTATGGGGTTGGGCGAAAATAGGCCCGAGCCGAGCCCAAGATGGGCTCAGATTTAAGTTGGGCTAACCACTGTCTGGTTTTCTCGAGAGTACTAGACTACTAACAGTACTAACACACTTCAAGCGTTACAGAATCAGCTACGTGGCTAAAAGTGAGTGGTGAAGAAGCCTCACTGGACCGATTTCACCGGAGAGAGAACCCAGGCCCAGGTCCCAGATCCCCCTCTCTCCTACCAAAACCATCGTCGGTCTTTTCTTTCCTTTCTAGTTAGTCAATCTTCGGTAGAAGAAAGAACTATAACAAACAACTCCTCCAAATCCCTCAATCGCATATAATTTTATCTTTCAAATCAATATAAAAACACACACCACACGTTCGAGGAGCTACAATCTTAAAATGCCTGTAAGTTTATCTTTCTCTTTAAAACGATCTACCTAACCCAGATCTCTATTCTAATCTTCTTCTTTTTAGGTATTTTTACTTACATGGATTAACTTTGATTTTTGTGGGGGGCGGTGGGGTTATGATCGTGCGCAGTTCGGAACTGTAAGAGAGGTGGAACCGCCGAGCCCACTGAGATACATAATCGGAGCTGCCATCATGATGATCGGAGTGGTATTACCCGTTGGATACATGATGCTCCGTACCAAACGTGTTCCTTCCTCGTCTTCTTACTCCAAACAGACGTAGGTATAGGTGTGCCTTTTTTACTGCTTTTTAAATTTTTTTTTAACCGTAACAGTAATTTTCATGTTTTTGAAATTGGTACAATTTGAAAATCCAAAATTCAAACACTTGATACCAAATTATGGTTTTGAAATTAACAGAAATTTAAATTTGGGTTTTAAAAAAAAAAAATCCACTTCACTGTGCCTAATGTAAAATCTTAATGTGAGCTTTGGTACTTTTATCTAGAGGTACTGAATTGGAATAATTTAATTAAAGGATCTTTGGTGTTGCTATTTTCAGGAACAAAGTTTTGATATAGAGAGAGAGAGAGAGAGAATGAGAATTGAGAGCTTTTGGATTCGATTTGCGGGTTGCTAGTGAAGAAGGTGAAAGAGTAAAAAAAAAAAGGATTTAACAGATCTGCAAAGTATAAATGTAAATGCAATGAAACTCCATTTCTGTTATATGGGTTGTTTAGAAAATGATATGCATGCATTTCAATTCAATATTCCTTGTTTCCTGGATTTCATTGTGAGCTGATTTGGAGTTTTACTTTGTACTTACATTTCTTTACTGGGATAGATTTTGTCCATTTTTATGCCTTGGCATTTTTGAGTTACAATAACATTGCTCTTCTCATTAAACAAGTAGAATCATGCATTTATACTTATATCTGTTTTAGCTAGATTGAAACTAAAATTGGATTTGTTGGCAATCATTAGAAGCCAGATTTATCTTCTGTTGTGTGCACTCTTATTTTTTATGCCTAAAGTGGATATGCTTTTTGAGGTATCTTGTGAATTCTTATGTGTGTTAACAAATTGCATATTGTGTGTGAGTTAAAAATAGGGGGATCAAATAAGCTCGGGGAACTTTTTGTTAGGGGTTTTGTAAAGGGCTTTGTCATTCCATTTCATTATCTTGATGATGAACTAAAGGCTCTCAAGAAGAACACACAGAAGATGCTTATTGACTTACTTGAGTGGCCCTTATGTTTTTATGCAGGAAGATGCATTAAATAAGTTGATTTTATCGTCTTGTTCCTTTTTTATTTTTGGGTAACTAGTGCTAGTAACTGTTCATGTTGATGCTTTTCTGCGTGCGATCATACAAATTGAGTAGATCTGTCACTTGAATGGTTTTGTGAAACACTTTATATATCAACGGCCATGGTGATGAAAATGGCTTTATGGAGAAATGTATTCGTAAGGTTTAGGTATATTGATCTGGCTCATTTGATGTAGTATGCAATTCATAGCCTAATGAAATTTAGGGCTACTATGGTTTGTGCCAGGTTTATTCCTATGAACATAAATTAAGCATATAGAGAATCAGTGATCTTCACCATTGCATGGTGTAAGTCACCTATTTGATCTGCTAACTTATTCTAAAGCTTGTGTCCCCAAGTTGCCATGGTGCTGATGCCAAATTAGTTACCAGATTTTTCAAAATTCAGCACTAGAATAAGGGTTGAGGGAGCCCTTGAAATTTAGTTAGGTGGCAAGGGTGGGGTGGAGTTTGGGGGTATGTCTGAAGTTGCCAAGTGGAAAAAGAGTATCGAGTTAGGATTAAAGATTCACTGGCACACTGTCAAACAAGCTCAAAGATGACCTGATTTCAGTGGAATGGGATGTTGGAATTACAGGTGGTTTATCGAGACTGTTTGATGGGTTGTACACGGTGTCAGAGTAGTGTTCAACCTTGAAGAAGTTAAAAATGATAGAGGAAAAGAGGAAGGTACCTAGGCTGTCATTTAAGTTTCTGAGCACCTATGCATGAATGTGGGGGCAATTTCACCCAAAACTTCAGGGCCAGAAATTCTTATTAAAATCGAATCAGGCTTTAAATCAGTCCTAAAAATGGGACTATTTTTGCTACTGCTCAAGATTGGCAGCAGAAATGTCAAAATGTTGGAATCATGTAGAACTCTTATGTCCAAAAATTCTGTGATGCTTATGCCAATTCTCTATTGCTTGCAACTTGCAAGTACGATCACAACTCTGTAATGCTTGCATGTGAATCATTGCTGATTTTTGAGTTTTATTTTTTATTTTTATGATTAGAAGAGTAGAGAGTGCAATTTTTGTTCAGGCAAGGATGCTATGGATGAGTGGCATAATGAAATAATGCTAACATTATGTAACTAGTTCGGCCTCTTGATAATATAATTTGTTCCTTCGTTTTGTAACATACACACTATCCTTTTATTCTCTCTTCTTCTTCTTCTTCTTCTTCCGTTTGATGAGTAAGTTACACCTGTTCTCATGGAAGAAGGAAATATCAAATAAGTTGCAACTGTTTAGCAACATCATTTCCTTCCTTCGGACACATTCATTTCAGGATGATCCTTATAGATAGGTGGTAACATATTGTGAGAAACTGAGAATCAACTGCCAGTAGTGGCAAAGGTAGAGGAGCTGTTAGAGAGCATTTCAAACTTATAACAGAAGTAGCTAACGTCGTGGACGTTGGAGGGATGATATTGACTGAAGTCAGGAAGCATAGACTAATAAGGGAAGCAAATATTTGAGATTTTGCCAATGAAACTGGTGGACTATCATGACCTTCCCGATCATCATTGTAAACCAATAAACTATTCAATTTTTCCCAACCATCGTTACAGATCCAGATATGCGGCTTTCAGTTTGCAGTAGATCAAGACTAGAGCATCCAGTGGTAGTACTGCAACATGCTGCGTGGAACTAAAATGCATACATATGACGTTAAGGGTTAACACCATTAAATCTAGATTTTGATCATTGAAGTCTGCCTTACGAGGACATCCTTGATCCACAAGATTGGAAAAATAATTGAAGCCTGCATCATTTCTGCTCTGCTTGTCCCCATACCGTGTTTTGTAATTTGGTTAATTAGGTTTATAAATTTATGATACCGCACCTCTTGCTAAGGTGACCTATAATTGGGGAGGTCGAGTTTAAAAATTTGCACTAAGACCTTTTTTTTTTCTTTGAATAACTTTAGTTAACTACTAAACGACTTAACTTCACGCAGACAAGCATACAAACAATAGACAAGTTTGATCTCTGCTTGATCATAAAGATATAATTCTTATAACAAAAATCATAAGTATATAATTCTACTTCTATTAGATTCCCCTAACAGTTCATAAATGTAGTGCACCATAATTGTCCTTACAAATCATGCCACCTCCCCAGTGCTTCCCCAACTCGGATTCTATCTCCACGTTTGATGCTAAACTCGAACTCTGAAGACGAATTCCCAAGTTCAACTGATTTTGATATGGGGGCTTGGAAGACAAGTACCACTGTTGATCCCATGTTGAAAGCGGCTACCTGAAAGGGTTGGAGCATAAAAAACAGTAAATAAAGAATGACGAGATGACTGAAGACTGAATAATTTGTTTCTTCTTTAAATATTATTAATAAATTTTGGTAGAGGAGATTCAAATTAGTGACCTCCATTTCATGAGTTTTGTTAACCAGCCAATTTTTGGTCCTTAGTAAAGGAATTAAAGGAGAAGCTATCAAGCAATAAAAAATAAAAAAGAATTAGCGCATCTCTAACCTCATCCCCTTTCTTCAGCATCATACCAACACCTTCAGGTTCATAAAGCCGTTCTTCTGGAGGTTCTGAGGGCAGTAACTTCTTTCTTGGCCGATTTGTCCGAAGTTCCGGTTCAATTGAAAGCTGGCGTGTACAAGTTTACACCAAAGAGAGGATTTAAAAAAAAATTGTTTTGTTTCTTAAAAGTTACACACGCACCCAGTGGATATAGAATCCATTACTTCATGCTTCATCCCATTATCATCGAAGGAAGAGGTGTCATTTGATCTAAAGCTCACTGGCCAAAACAGAGGGAATCTAACAAATTACATACTTCAATTCCAACTGTCAATGTAGCATGGTTACTTCTATTCTAAACAAATCATGATGTTTGCTTAACAAAATTGGGATCATTTGGTAATCTTAGCTTGCACCTAGGCAGAAAGTGGCTCTCATCAACTATCCTATCTCATTTTCCTTAAAGGTACACTAAATGAAGATTTCCATAATTGAGCACTTTTATGAGATAAAACACCATGCACTGCCAGCCATTGGCTTGCATTCTATTTGGTTGTCTACATTTAGCTAAGTTTGTTGCCTGTGAGATTAAATTTCCAATGGTTTCTTTTTTCTAATTGTTAACCCACTAGTGTAAAAAGGGCCTTCCAATGTGTGCACAAAAGGGAACTTTATAAAAAGAACAAAGTTCGGCTCCAAGCATGTTTGGTGCCTTAGGCTAGGAAAATGAAATGTGTCCCTGTCATGTGCAATGCACATCACTTTGAGTCATGTGCATTGCACATGACAGGAACACATGTTATCTTCCTAGTGTGGGTTGAAGATTTAGGCTCCAAACAAAATTTGTCCTTCTTAAAAAACATGAGAGAGAGAGAGAGAGAGAGAGAGAGATTGTATGAAATCATCTGCAAAGAGCCAACCTCAATTGACCCAATATTTGTAGCACCAACGGCAGCCATTGCCATAAACCCTTCTTGCCATAGACCTTCAAGTACAACCTGGTGACATGAGAATTACTGAGAATCCATGCAACCCAAACTTATTCACAAAGATAAGAAAACGATCGTTGAGCCAAACATGACAAATTAAAATTTTGATAAGTTCAGAACGTTAATAAATATTTGGAGGCAGATGGTTGATGGCAATGACAGATACAAAAAGAATCTTGGCAGGAAATCAGCAAATACTGTAGAAATATCCAATTACACAAAACAAGTTGCAGCTGCTGAATCATATCAGCAGTTGATGAACCACACGATTATTCCAAATGAGGAAAAGGGGGCAGTTTGAAAGCACATATTAACTGAATAGATATTGCAAGAAGAGAGTATTGGCATTACTGAACATTAGGAAATGTCCAACATGTTAATATAAAATGAAAATCAGAATTACCCTTTCATTCTCAACATAAAGGTTTTTAATTGTTCTTGCAGCACGTTCATTCACAGGAAATAAGCGACCTGCAAAGTAAATCAACTTATTTTACAGATAACAAGCAAAAAAGAAAATCAGATTAATCAAATATTGACAAAATAGAACTGATTGAAAGTAAAAGGATTATGTGAAATATAAATGAATAGGTAAATTTTACAATCTACATTTTAATACTTAATTACTCTTAATGTTCCAACTGTTAGCTAATGTTGTCTCTATTGCAAGATATGCACATAGTTGCAAACACAAGCAGTCAGTTTTCCAAAGCATATGGACATATCATTAGCTGAAAGATCTTTGTCAGCAGGAAGCACTGTGGATGGAAGGGGATCAAGACACTCATGACAAGGGATAGCAAGAAAAGACATGAGCTATCACTCTTAGATTCCAACACTTACCAACTCAGATTTAATTTTGATTTTATCTCCAGAAAAGAAAAGAAAAGAAAAGATTTCCACAAGATGAACACACCACCTGAGTTTTTTTTACATCTTTGTCCTTCATATTATCATATTCTTTTTTTGACTTTTTGTTTTAACTTTTAATACTATTTTGGTAGGTTTCTCCATTATAAAATAATTCTGTATGTTGTATAAAGCATATTAGTCAACAGAAGAGAGGCACATAACACAACATTTAGAGAGCCAACCACCCGCAGGGGGCAGGGGGGTGGGGGAGAGAGATTGGCAAGTTACACATGCACCCAATGGATTTTCAACCCATGACCTCACCCCCCCACCTAGAACTTAGGGGGGGTGTCAGTTGAGTTAGAGCTCATTGGACTAACCACAGAAAAAATATTGGCCTATGCATTACAAATGTATAAGTTCCTCCAATAAAAGGTTTACCTGAAAAATGCCGGCGGACAAGGATGCTCCAATCAGCTGGAGAGTGTATGCGATGATAGTCTCCAGGCTTCAAGTAAATTACACAGTAAAAGAGGCCTTTCATTGGACTGCAATGACAGTTTTCAATGTATGAATTAGCTTGCATATCGTTTCACCTTGTGGAAGCAGAAAAACTTAGTTGCAGATGGGCATAAAGCACAATGTAAGTAACTTATCCAAAGTGAAGACTAAATGACAAACCAAGTAAACTTAATAACAAAGAGACACAGACTGCTGCACAAAATGCAGGTATGTAACACATGCAAGGAAAAGTTATGTGTTAGATCACGTTTGAAGCTAAATGTAAATTTCTTAAATTGGGGAAGGAATTGATAATTTCATGAATCCATGTTTTGCTCTCATTGAATTGGTTATGTATGACAATTAAAGAATTTAATAAAGAATGACATTTTCATTGCAAAAAGTCAGAATGTGGACTTAATCCATAGTTAACTGAAGTCATGAGATTTCTAAATGAATAAAAAAATATCATATTCCTATAACATGAGATCTACATGAACATTTGGTGGAAGTGGCCACAGTACCTTCCAACAAGCAAGTGAAATGAAGTACATAAGATGCTCTCCTAAAGAACATTATAAATGTTTCCCTTCAAAAGATTGACTCACTTATCTTTACTAGACTTAATAAACCCTTAATCCCAAGTAGATAAGGTCGATCTCAGATTCTACGTTACATAATATGCATATTTTAAAATACTAAAAAACATGCAAAAATTTTAATTGTAAGAATATGAAGATTTGACAATCCAGCTTGACTTTGTTGCCAACATCTGCACTTTGAAAAAAAACATGAAGGGATATTGATGAAATCAATTCATCATTCACATGGTCAGATGCGCCCTTTTTTCATTACTGAACCAAAACAAATTGTGATTGAGAACTTAAAAAAAATATCACTCTAAACCACTTGTTGTTTAAAGCAATTATTAAATCCCCTTCAACAACATGGACCTCAAAAGCCATTTAAGATCCAAAACCATTCAAAGTACATTCTACTTTTACATGAAACCAATGCTCATTATTCCCTATGAAATCCTTAAGAATTAATTTAGTTTTCAAGAAGGCCTTGTGGAAAAGGTGTTCATGGGGAAGGCAAAGGGAAAGTAAAAAAGAAATTTGCATTCTATCATAAGTTTTCTAGGAATTTTCTCAGCCCTCAACTTACTCATGATGTATTGTCATCATTAACAAAAGAAAATGACAAAAATGGATAAGATTTAAAGGAAAAGAAGTTCAACCAAGAAAAGATGTGTTGGCGAGACACACACATTCCTGCAACAAGCAAATGCACCAAAGTTCTATTCTTATGTTTGATTCTCTCAATCAAAGAGAGCCTAGGTTGTCCTAATGTTTTCATTACATCTTTGTCGTATTTTGTATTTCCAATGACATGACAAGTCCAAAACTACAACAAATTTCCTTGAGATAATATGGTAATTATATTGGGGAGTTACAAAATAAGGCTCTATCACACACATTTGCAACATAATAGATGCAGAATAAGTGACATATTCAGATGCTAATCTAGGAAAAAAAATTCTGAAAGAAAAATCAGTTTGTGCCTATTAGTGATAAGCATACTTATACGTGATCATGAATATCCTTATCTGCATCATGTTAAAGATTGAGGAAAAAAATTATCAAACATGAATATCTAATTACCGTGCTGATACAGGATCCCAAACCTTAGGAGAAGCCAATGAAATGCTCCACCATGACTTCTTACTCTTCTCTTTCACAGTACTTTCCTGTTCACTAACTTCTTCTTGCATATCCCCTTGGGCTATCATGGGAAGACAAGAGCTTGCACCAAGAAGAGAAGAAACAGAATAGGAAAACCCTTTGACTTGCTCAATCATAGCCCCCGCTCCTTTCAACTCTCCAAATCTTAAAATGGTACCGTCCACGGGACTAACCTATATTCACATGAAACACAATCATACAGGTTAAGTAACATTTAGCAATGATTTAGAGTAAAACATATTGGACATAAAGGATGTCCAAGAAGCTGGTTACCAGTTACCAGACATCGTGGGTCACTGTCAATAGGCCTGGAACCTTCTTTCAATGAGCGAACAAAGAAGTGCCGTAGAGAAGCATATTCATCCAGAGGCAGGGCTGCTTCTTCTAAATCTGTAAAGCAAACCAGGTCATAATTCTTATGTCTTCTTGAGTATAGCCATTAATGCATACATTCTACTAATTCTATCAAAACAAGAAGGGCTACACGTACACTACACTTCAGTAACTTCAAGTTACACTTATATTTCAACGAGTCTTTAAAGTTTCAATTGGAACAATTAAGCTCTCAAAGGTTCCCTAGTGCTCCAAGTAATTTACCCTATGCTTGGATGCAGGAGATGGAGGGAAAGGAGTTGTGAAGAATGCCGGAATTTGATCATCTTCCCATCCAATCTCCCTCCATATTCCTCCATCCCAAACACATTAGTAGTCTCTAAGAAGCTCTAGTTGAATTGGATGGAATTTGATAGCTTGGTCTTGGTTTTATTTGGGATTATTCTCTAATTTCCACAAAAAAAAGGAACCCTGCACACTATCAAACCTAAAGACTTTCCCAACTATTTATCCCTTATGTGAAATGACAGAGACTTGACGAGTTGAAGAAGAAAGAAGAGCGTGGCAATGGTATGGTTTTTTCCACCAAAGATATAATCCTAAGCTTTCAATATTGAAACCAAAGTTAAAAAAGAAAATATTGAAGTTTGACAGTGCTTCATGCTTTTGAGTTAAAATCATAATGCCTAATTTTTATTTCTTTACTTCTAAGAAGATATAAACAATTGGTGATGAAGATTTTTGATGGAATAAAAGGAGGATTTGATAGAACCACAAAAGAAAGGAATTTTACATACTCAATTAAAAGCTGGGAGAGACTGAATGACATTAAAAAACTAACGAAACTTCAAGCTTAATTACTCAAATCTAAACTTCAATGACTTCATCAAAATTCTAATTGAACTTGGAGGTAGTAGAGTGTCATAAACCTTAAGTAGAGTAACAATAAAGCAGTATAACTAATTGCAATAACAAAGAAAAGTAAAACAATCATACTTGAATGGAATGCCCGAGCCCATGCTCTATATGCATAAGGACGCAGCCAGACAGGAAGTTCCTAAGAACATTTACTTCCACTAAGTAAATTCATATCATATTAACATAATATCATAGAAATATAACATAATTATTGGATAAACATGAGCAAAAAATTACTAAATAAAAAGACAGATGTTTCTTAAACATGTAAAGTACATGTCAAGAAAGGTAAAGCAAGAGTCATAAAATCATCATCAGAAATAGCCACATGAAAACAGTGATTTAACCATAAATAGGAATAAAAATTTATTGCCAACCACTTTAGCAGGAAAAACTATTGGATATCAGATAGCTATCATGGATGAAGGGTAGAAATCTTTTTCTTTTATATAGGTAATAAAAGTTTTATTGAAAAAAAGTACATCATGTTCAGAATTGTGAACAAATTGTACAGAAGACCCTTCTTTAATCTAACAAATGAAATACTCTGATTTTGTCATATTACAGTTTAATTCTGCTGCCAGAGACTCAAAAGAATTTACCAAAAACAAACTTCAAAGAATGACAAAGCCAAGTTTCTGATGCATAAGTATTCCAAGAATCAAAGATAACCAATAGCTTCAAACAGAAGATCCTTGATTCTCATAACTAATGAATTACAGGACACGGCATCCTAAAAGTATTAAGGCTATAGTGGCATTCCTTCTGATCAAATAGTATATGTAGATCCGCCTCCAAATATAATGATCAAAATTTCCTTCAATAGGTGAGAGCATTTTACAGAAGAAACCATACTTGAATGTAACACATCCTAAATAATTTCCCTAAAGTTATCATAGTCAAATCCTTGAAACACATTTTTGAATAATCAAACACCATGAAGTATAATTAGTTTAAAGACAGTTTCTCCAATGATTTTCTCCACAACATGCATTAAAAGAGAAAAATAATATCCAATATGGAAGAGAGTTAAAAATTCAGGGAATAACTTTAACTTGAAATGGCACAGGAACATCATAACTAAGTTTTTCAGCTTACAAAATAGGAAATTACTCACCACGCCTGTCAAGAAACCCCAACATCTAGAGATAGAGCGCAGTGGTAGCAATCTCAAAAATGACGCCTAAGGTTGGCAAGGTAAAAAAAAAAAAAATGATATCAAAGTTAGACATGAAGAGTACATCTGTGTAGATGAAACACATTGGCCACAAAATATGCAAAAGAATCACAAAACAAAAATACATGGGCAGGATTATAAAGATATTACTTTTACATCTGGTTGGAACTCAAATTCAATTCCTTTTTCTCGTGCCTCTTCAACCTATGACCAAAGGGGGAAAGTAGATTAAACAAATGAATGACAACCAAAAAAATTGATAGTAGGGAAAATATATCACAAAATGCACACGCACCCTCTCCATTTAGTGGCAAGCGTTTGTGCTTCTCTGACTCTCAAAACATAACTTTTTAACATTTTACTTATATTCCAAAACATTGATTTTTTGTCTTTTTGGTGACTAATCAGGATAGAATGAAATTTAATGTTACTATGTAGTCTATTTGCTTCTAAGATAAAGATACATACGTTCACCACATTTCCAATTCAAAATTAGTACCACATTCAAAAACTTTTACAAGTACTCTTAACCCAAAAAATTCATGGCATACTGCCCCATTAAAATCAACACTAACGTTTGGAAAATTACAACACTCTGTACGCCAAGTGTTCTTCTATATTTCTTAGGTGGCTCTGAACCAACCTACAAAATTAGTGAGCACTTATACTGACATTATCAAAGAGGACCTAAAACTTAGAAGATAATAACTTCCCAACTGCAATCTAATTCTGAAGCTTTCATATAATAATTTGTTCCAGTTATGAACAAAACTAGTCAGGAGTGGTGCCTGCCTGAAATGTAATTATGTGTCGTACATAAATCTAATTGGCCCATCCATGAGAAGCACATAACTACAGCTATAAAAGCCCAAAGATGTCATTCACCCCTCCTTAGGAAGTTGCAACACATCTATTACCAATGTATACCTTCTTGTCATCATAAAGCCTACGGGCATGGAGAACCCCGAGCATAAGTAAGGTAGCAGCAGTTGCACCAGGTACCAAAAAGGAATCACCTGCATACACCCTCAATGATGAGCTTCACACAGTTCTTATTAGAAAACTAATTAGCTAATCATCATGATCACTTAATTAATTAATTAATTATAATAAAAAGTACAGTATTTAACTTTCTTCTTTAACACTTTTGTATCTTTACCTGAATAAAAAATAAATAAATAAATAAATAAAAAACTGACCTCTTCTTAGTTTTTGAGGATTTCACGAATTTTCTGAACTTCTTCCACTCAAATTTTACAGCAATCATAAACATTTGCTAATAATCTTTCAGGATTAATGGTTTGCTTCCTAAGGCATATATCAGCATTTTAAATTTGCAAAACATTTACTGCTTTTGGTAGCAAAGCCTATCATTATTTTCTCAACAAAAATTTCAATAAAAGTAGCTTTTGGCTTTGAACAAACACTGCCATAGAAAATTAACAGCAGATAATGTAAAGTAAAACTACAAAGTTTCTATTTCAATTTGTTTTTTTAATTCTTGGATTTTCTAAGCAACCAAACAAATAACATGTACAGTAAGTTTCGGAAGTTTCAAGTAAATAGGCGAAGGTCGCAATCGGAGAAGTGACAGGCTGACCTCGAGAAGGGCCAGTTCCGCCATTGAATGAAGTTCGGGCTCGAGTGGTTGTTTGGAGCTTTTTGAAGAATGAAGTGAAGCAGCGACGCTGGTTGTGGAGGTAACCATGGCGTGCACGGTAAAGAAAAATTGGGAGCCCATACGAAACCCTGAATTTCATATTTGTTGAATTAATCAATAACACTCAACTCTGTTTGCAGGGATAGCGCTCTGGTTGGTTAGGGTTTTGTAGCCTGCGTCGTGTGTGCGTTTTATACTTTTGTTATCGGGGGCAAATTAAATTAAACGGCGGAGATACACTGTTCGTGGTGGCGGTTAAAGTTTTACTTGCGGAGCACTTTGGTCCTGAAATTTATGACCCATCATTAGTTGTTGTTGTTGTTGTTTTTTTTTTTTTTTTTTTTAATTATTGAAATTGGGCTTCTTACGATATGGATTTTTTTTTTAATTTTTTGGCTGCTAAATTCTTAGGAGACGGAGAGGGAATTTTCAGACTAGCACAATGAGGGAGGGTAATATAGTAAGTTAACACACGTTTGAAACGTATTAACAAACTAGCATCTTAAGTTTTAGAAACTCGAGTCTCCAAGACTTGCTTTGTACTGATGACTTGGACAGAAATATCAATAAATGCCACATAAATCTCGAGTCTCTCATACTCGAGTTCTACTAAATCAAAATAAAGTCTTACAAACTCGATTTTCTCAGTGAAAAACGTGAAATCAAGTCTATAAGACTCAAGTTCCACAAAGAGACGAACTGCGAACCCAGCAGAACTTTGAAGAAGAGAGAAACCCAGTACCCAGAACGATGAAGAAGAGAGAAATCCAGAACGAAGATGAAGAAAAATCGAGAACGAAGATAAAGAAAAACCCAGAACGAAGAAGATGAAGCCCGAACTGATCGAAAATTAAAGAACAAGAACAGAACGAAGATGAACCCAATAGAAGAAGAACAGAACAAAGATGATGAAGAAACCCAGGAAGATGAAGAAACCCAAAACGATCTGAAGATGAAGAACAGAGGGAAGAACAGAGGAAGAACCCAAAATGCTGGAGCTCCGATTGGACAATCTGCACAAAGAAGAACGATGGGTCTGACTCAGAAGAACGCGAGGAAGACGAAGGATGATCTGAAAGGGAAAAATCGCTAAAACTCGAGTTCTTTATGAAAGGAAAAAATGGTGGAACTCGAGTTTCTAAAACTCGAGTTCTACGTGGAATTTTTTCCATTTCAGCTTCTACCGCTTGGGTCTCAAGTTTTAAAAACTCGAGTTCCACCATTGATCTCGAGTCTTAAGAACTCGAGATGCTAGTTTCCCAATTTATTTTGCAGTAGGATAACTAATGATATTCTTAGAAAATTAATGCTAAATGGAAAAAAAAAATTTCCGAGACTAATATATAAAAGTTCCCAGTTTTCTTTCTCAAAAAAAAAAAAAAAAAAAAAGAAACTGCTTTAAAAAAAAAAAAAAAAAAAAACCTTGTAAGTATAAATATATTAATATATTTTATCTATATATATATACACACTTGTTAACAACAATATTTTTATATTTTTTCTGACAAAAGTTTTTGTCTTTATTAACTTTTATGTCAAATTTTCAACTTATTAAGTACTATATGATGTTCTTTTTTACTTTTTCTGACTTTTTTTTTTTTGGTCATTTTTCACCTTAACAAGCACCGAACCGGTGCTTGTTAACAAATCCCAATGTATAAAACATATATAATTAAAAATTTTCAAAACATTTGGGGGGAGGGGGGTGTGTTTCGGCCCTATAAGGATTCACGACTATTTGAGAGCATGTCTTTAAAATAACTCTTTAGTGAGGAAATTTTATTGGCAATAACAAACTAACAAAAATTCAGCCAAAAAAAAAAAAAAAGAATTCTTGTTTAGGTGACTATTGTTGCCAAAACACCATGGAAGTTTGGGATGATTTGAGAGAGGATGGAGAAGTGAAATTATGTAGGAAAATGCATTTTTACATTGTTTAGTTGGGAGGGGAAAATGTGAGGGACTTTGATAAGGCTTAGGTTTTTACTCATTGAGCCACTAAAAACCAATCCCCCCAATTTGACGATAAAATGAGAAAGGGTAGGGGTAGATGGTAGTAAAAAGATATGATATATCTACAACATTTTTACAACAATTCTAAGTGGCAGATTGTTACTAGTTGTTATTGTTGGAGCAAAAAAGTAATTTTAGTATTAGGTTTAAGTTTAAACCAATAACAACTAACCACCTATAATTTGTTGTGAAAATATTGTGGACGTAGCACTTCTCGGTGGTAAAACACAAAAACTAAGCCTTCCTTTTGTATTTTTGTTTATTTATTTATTTATTTTTTGCTAGTTATTTCCTTAACTGTGTTAGTTTGTAAGTTTATAATAATTAAAAAAAATTTCTTATCAACTATTAAAAAAATTTGTTACACATTTACTTGACACAAAAAATATGTTAGCAATTCTCATATTTTATGGAATATTTAACATATAATATTCCAAACAAAGTATACAACTATATTCTAAACAAAATCACCAACAATTAAAATATAATTACAACCATAAATTTTGAAGGGAAAATTAGTAAAATTGACATTCACTTAAACAAACGATTCAAATGAGTTTCAAACTTGAATTGCTCTATTTATTAAATTGGTCAATTCGTGTTAACTTGAATCTCACACGAACTTGTTAAGCTTAAATCTTGGCATGCTAATTCACATAATGTTTGGAATCAAAGATTGGCCCATAGTCAAATTACATTAAAATTTAAAATAGGTAAATAGCTTACAACAAAGGAACCTTCTCAATCCCCCATT
This sequence comes from Castanopsis chinensis, assembly GCA_032878915.1. Taxonomy (NCBI): domain Eukaryota; kingdom Viridiplantae; phylum Streptophyta; class Magnoliopsida; order Fagales; family Fagaceae; genus Castanopsis; species Castanopsis chinensis. The sequence goes on along the minus strand of JAVQMG010000115.1, from coordinate 2,907,675 downwards.
TGGAGTGAAGCAAAAGCCACTCTCATTGCTATGTCCACAACAATAAATTTTGGTTTCAAGTTTCTGATTTTTGAAGAAGATGCCAAGGTTGTCATTGATTCTATAATTTGCCCATCTTCCGATCCTCCAGGGAAAATCTCTTCCATTATCTCAAACATCCGCAACTGTTTTTCTTGCTTTTTTATTGCAAAATTTTCCTTTTGTTATTGATCATATAATGAGCTTGTTCATCACTTAGCTTGTTGGGCGTGTATTTTTTCAAATTGGGGACTTCAACCCATCTCTTCCATCCCTCAAGGTTCCCCCTTTGTTATCCCGGCCTTTTTTGGGGCATGTGCCTCCGTTTCTTACCTAATAATATCATCTTATTTATATAAAAAAAAATGGTCATGTTAAGGAATGCCCTTAGAACAATTATTAAAAAACTATAATAGGAAAGTTTTGATACCACTTTTATGAAAAATATAAAAAATTGTTAACAAAATTAATTACTTTATCATTTTTTTTTATAAAATGTTTCTAAAAATAGTTCTTAAAATAGTGCCCTTAGGGCTTTCGTTAAAAAAAAAAAAGGGTAAACGGCTTACACAAGGACAAACGATACGGTTCTTTTCGCCTTCATTTGGGAAGAGTGAATGAAATAAAATGAAAAGAACAGAATAATTTTAGAATATTATTCTCTTCCCTTATTTGGGAGTTTTAATGTTTGAGAGTTTAAGTAGGAGAAAATGAAATGAGTAAGAGAAAACACTTATTCTTCTCTATTCCGTTAATATTTCAAATTTTCATTCTCTTGAAATTGAGAGGAATCAGAGGTAATGAAATTAGATTTAATAAATTTTTTACTAAGCCTCCATTTGAGAAGCGCGTTTGCATTTTCCAGCGGGGTGTTTTTCTTTTTTAGTGAGTCTCATGCATTGTTTACGGGACTCACAAACTACTTTAAAAAAAAAACAACTTTAAAATTGAGTCCCACAACACTATTCACACATTTAAAAATTATTTTATTAAATTATTTTTAGTTTTCAGTAATAAGTGGTATCAAAATAGACTCTAAAACTTTCAAAACATCTTGATATATTAAACCTTTTATTTTAAAATAAGGGTATAATAAAAATATTGTCATAAAAGGATTTCATTCCATTTTTTCTATGTTACTCCCAAACAAGATTATTTATAATTCATTTCTTTCTATTTTATTTCCTCTATATTACTCACAAACATCCCATCAATGTTATTTAATTTAATTTAATTTATTTCTTTTTCATTATTTCCCTTTACTTAAATACATTTCATTTCGTGGGTTCTAATCAGCTTAACTGGTAAAATCTCTAATAATTATATAATAGATGTAACATTCAATTTTCAACTACACCAAAACTTGACTAGTGGCTTGTCCAAGTTATCTTGTCATAATATTCCACTCCATTCTTTATAATCTTTCCATTTAATTTCATCCCATTCTCTAGCATAAATCTTGGTCTCCATTGGTCGCTTTTTCTCGTGAAAAAAAGGACGAGACGCCATTGTTAGATGACGGCCAAACCAGCCACTATAAATTAGAATGCAACCGTCACTTTACTTTATATCTGAGGCAAAACTAACGCATGCATAAAGTGTGATAGTGTGTGAGAGAATCTCAAGTCAACTATCAAACCATGGCTGCAGCTGTTGCAATAAGCAGCACAGTGAAGTACGGGATCATAGGTGTGGGAATGATGGGCAGAGAACACCTCATCAATCTGCATCATCTTCACACCGAAGGCGTAGCTGTTGTTGCCATAGCTGACCCCCATGTCCCTTCCCAACAGCTTGCCCTGCAATTAGCTCAATCCTTTAATTGGCCACTCAAGGTACTTTTGCTTTGCATTCGATTTCATGTAAAATAATATGGGAATTTTTTTTGTTTGGTATATTCAATTTTGTATTTTTATTCACAGTATTGTTGTTTAATTAATTGGATCAATGATGGGCACATGAACTTTGGGATTTTAAGTGTGGTAGTTCTTCTTGCCACTACTCATATAGTTACAAAACATTCAAGTCCTGATGAGTATATTTGATTCTTTAGAGGTCTTATCTTGCACACTAGTTTAAGAATTAATGCCTTAATAGAGGTTTTAATGACCTTTAAAAGTTATGAAGGTTTTTTCGGGGCACCGGGAGCTATTGGAGAGTGGTCTCTGTGATGTACTAGTTGTGTCAACACCAAACATGACCCATTATGAGATTCTTATGGATATCATCAACCACCCGAAACCCCATCATGTATTGGTGGAGAAGCCATTATGCACCACAGTTGCTCACTGCAAAGAGGTTAGTAATCTGGTTACGTGGTCATCTCTACACAGAGCTTATCTATTATTATGGCTTGTCATTATATATATTGTATAGTATAACAAATCACACTGTATATGTAAGATGGGGAAGCTGTTTTGGAACATTTTGCCCATTTGTTTAGATGCTCTGTATTAAATACTTGAACTTTGTTCAATTGGCGATTATGGGATTGTCACAAATTTTCTCACTTTTTGGTGGCTAACCTGTGGTGGTAGGGAGTCTGGAATTTGATTTGGGTCAATGACTTATGACTTCAGGAATTAATGGGAAGATGAATATGCGGTTTAAAGGTCACGAAACCAATATGACACATGAAGCAAATAATTTACCAAACCAATTTGTTCCATGAATCCATGATGAAAGTAGCATATGTCACCATTTTTTTTGAATGATATACAATTGGTGGGCACTTGCATGATCAATGTATGAGAATAGAGAACCAAACACTTAGGCTTGACTGAGTTGAGTTTACTGTGAACTTGGGCATTATAGTCATTTGAGGCAGCATTCATTAGATTGTAGCATTTCCATGTCATGAAGGTGATTCTTTAATGAGGCAGTTAGCCTACTTTTGGAAATTTGCATCAAGCAGATAAAATTGTAAGTCATTTTCCTCATTTTAAAGAAGTGCAACATGATTGACAACAAGGTACCTTTGTTTCTGTGCTACGGCTATAATGCTAATGGATATAGTCAATACTGCTTCTAAGGTTTGAATTTCCTTGACAACCAGATGAGCCATGGTGAAAATGTTGTGAACTTTCACAATTTATTTGTTCACCAGAAAATGGAAAATCTCTAGATTTATTTGGTCCAATACTATTTTATCAAAATTCTTGTTTGCAATGTGTCAAAAAGAAGGAAAAAAATATAGAATAAAATGACTGAAGTTTATCACAAACAGAATTACAACTTATTGACCAGCACTCTACATTAGTTAGTTGATTGCCTTCAGCTATCATTTGTAACTGAATTACATTTTAATACAATTGTGTAGCTGATAACTTTAGTAAGACTTGCATGCTCTTCCATTTTGTTTTAGATTCTAGATTTACCCAGTAGTTTAGTTGTTTCTTTCTCTGTTTATTACATATTCAGCTATCTAATTTGTCACATGAGCATACTAAATATATGTTTGAAGACTCCCTGTTATCTAGTTGATTGCCTAGGCTTAATTACTTATTTTTGTTTTTCACTGATTGAGCAGTAGTGTGTGTGTGTAATTCAATTGTTTCAACAAATGGGGGAGGCATTGCCACTGAGCTACGAGGCTTTTGACCTTTGATTGAGGAGTAATTGGGGTTTCAAAAAATTTCTCTTTTATTGCTGAAAGATTTATCATGGATGAACTGTGTCTAAGTAGTGTAGAAAATTGAAGAAAGAGGTATACAGTTTTTGTATATGGATGCAAAAATGAATTTGTGCTTCATTTTAGGCTAGCACCCAAACCTGTGTGGTGTATTATTTGAATTATAGTAGAGATATATTTCTTAGTAATATCCTGTGGCTTCACCGCTTTCATTTCATTGACATACACATTTTTCTGAATTTATTAATGATGTTGTCTAGATATGATAATAAACAGCCAGATTATGCACGGAATTTCTCTCCCTGTTTGTCTTCCGCAAGTTATTGATGTATTTCATATTTTGTCTATGGAGTTAGGTCGTAAATGCTGCTAGAAAGAGGCAGGATATTCTTGTACAAGTTGGTCTGGAGTACAGATACATGCCACCTGTTGCTAAACTAATAGAAATAGTTAAGGGTGGAAGTCTTGGACAGGTTAAAATGGTGGCAATCCGGGAACATCGTTTTCCCTTTTTGGTTAAGGTATATAATTGAACTCTTTCCATGTTTACAGTGTAGAAATCCATCTTACAGACTTATGCTTGTGATAGGTCAACAATTGGAACCGGTTCAATGTTAACTCAGGGGGAACACTGGTAGAAAAGTGCTGCCACTTCTTTGATCTGATGAGGCTGTTTGCAGGTGCAAATCCTGTCCGTGTAATGGCTTCTGGAGCTATTGATGTTAATCACAACGATGAAATATATGATGGAAAGGTAACTTTGATGTGATAAAAATTGGCAAGGATGTTATAAACAAATGGAATGCGTGAAAAGAATTTAGTGTTACAGGTTCAGCTATTTGTTAATATTTTAAAGGTGTTGAATCCTGCAGAAATTAGAAAGTCATACACCCAATTTAATTTGAACATGCTTCCAAACTGCACCACTGGTTCACTAGGTTGTCACAACCAGTCTTCCAATCACTTAGATAAAGCAAGTTGGCTGAGCATAGTCTCATTTTGCCATGCCTTGTTCATGTGGAGCTATTTATTATGTTTATACTATTTCAAGCATGGTTTGGTAGATATTATTGTTTATGTCGTTTGGAGGGGTTAAAAGATGCGCTGCTTTTAGCATTTGCATCCTAATTAATGGATGATATTTATCCAAATTTACTATCAATAAAATAAGATGTTATTATCCCATTATACCAGAAAGAAAATGAAACCTTGATGATGGAACTTCTTTTATTGATTTAGTGAAGTTCAACCAGGTATTGTTTTAAAAAAAGAAAAAATTATATATACTTCTACTGATTTATTACCTCCACCCGAAGGCTTATACAAGGGCAGACAACACTTTTTGAGAGACAGACAACACTTTCCTATAAGAGCATGGACCATAAGGCATGACTGTGGCTTTAGGCTCCCACTTTCACATGCATACCAGGGACTCTAATTTATAAAAATCTAATCACTATTTTTTGTCCGTTGGTAAAATGAAGGCATAAAACAAGCTCAAAGACATACTTTGCTACCACGTTAATAAATGCAGATAATATATGTTTCTTTTGTTGTGCAATGACTGATTGTCAATTAGATAAAAATTGGAATCTAGAAACTTATAGCTTGTTTGGATGGATGGGGAGTAGAGGGGAGTAGAGTAAAGGGAGGGAGAGTAAGTTAAATGACCTTGTTTGGATGTTTTTTAAGGAAGGAGGGAGAGGGATTTGGAGGGATTCTAACTACTTCTAACCCCTCATTTTTAATTCCCCCAAAGTGGAGAGAATTGGAGGGAGAGTAGAGTATAGAAATATTTGACCAAATGAATTACTAAATTTACTCTTACCATTTTAACAAAATTACAAACTATGAAAAGGCTAATTATTCTCCTCCCTCTTACTTAATTTTAAAAACATCCAAATAACGTGGAGGATAACTATTCCCCTCTACTCTTCTCTCCCTCCAAACTTCCAAACATAGCATTAACGTTTTGAATAGAGAATATTGCGCCTGAAGTTTCCGAACAGAAGCTCTGGAAAATATCTTCATTCTACTGAAATCTCAGATCTTTGAATTTCAGAGCCCTTTATGTTTTGTTCACCCTCTTGTTTATTCACTAAGTTTTTTTTTTTTTGCTTAACATTTATTCTTAAGTTTTGTGTTCAGGTACCAGATATAATTGACAATGCATATGTTATTGTTGAATTTGACAATGGTTCTAGAGGGATGCTCGACCTCTGCATGTTTGCTGAAGGCAGTAAAAATGAGCAAGAAATATCTGTTGTTGGTGACATTGGGAAGGTAAAATTCTCTCCCTCTCTCTGATCACTTCCAGTGTGTCCACAAGTGACAAGTGACCACGGGGGCCAGTATAAGACAATGTGACTTATTTCGTGTAGTTGCCCACATGAATTTCCACTTGAATTTCATAATTACCTCCCACATGCAGTTGCCTCTTATGGAATTTCCACTTGAATATCTGGTGGACCAGTATAAGACAGTGTGACTTATTTCATCAGTTGCAACCATTAATTGCATTTCCCTGTGACCTCTCTAGTATTTGCTTTTGTTTTGTGCATGCATGCGGGGAAATGCATGTGTTTTCCCTTTCAGCTTGATTAAAATTACAAGTATGCTACAGGGGGAGGCCTTTGTTCCCGAGAGTATTGTACGTTTTGGTACACGAGAGAAAGGAAGAGATGGTGTCCATACTTTAAAAGCTGAGGATGACCGAATAAAGTGGGTTGCTTTTTCTAAAAGTTTAATTGTTTCAAATTGTGAACATCCATGGAAACTCCAATTTTCATGACTGCAAGGAAAGCCTTTATATATGGCAATCCTTTTAACTAAGTTCCCAATCAATTGGTTTTCAGATATGATGGACTGCATCATGGGTCTAGCTACTTGGAACACCTTAACTTCTTGTCTGCAGTTAGAGCTAAAGGTGGCCAAGCTCCTGCAGTGGGTTTGCAAGATGGTTTGATTTCAGTTGCTATTGGAGTTGCAGCACAGCTCTCCATAGAGAAGGGCCGATTTGTTCCCATCACGGAAGTCATGGATTAATGTTACAGTGCTTCTGTTTGACTTTTGATCAAAATGGTTGTAATTGTATATCGGGTGGCCTACGTTAAAAGGGATTAGCCTATAATAAAAGTCTCCCAGATAATGCAAAATTTTTTTTTTCCTCGTTTCTGCTAACCTTAACAGATTTATTTTTGGGTCAATGCTTTAACCCTGTGCACAAAAAAAGAAAAAAAAAATGCTGTGATATCGTGATTTTTAATTAGCCATCAAGGAACTGTAAATTCTTGAAGTTGTTGAACCAGTAAAAAGGGCAAAGCTATTCCTAACACCGAATAGATAGATGCCCACGTTGAGACTGATGCCTGTAGAAGATGGTGGTTAATTGGTTTTACAGGGGAAGCATGAGTAGGGGAAATTGTTAAAGTCCCTAGGAGCTATGGACTAGACATGGCAAAACGGGCGGGTCGGGTCGGGTTCGGGTCGGGTTAATCGGGTTACGGGTCAAACGGGTCACGGGTCAAAAACGGGTCATCTTAAGCGGGTTAAAAACGGGTTACAGGGTTGCTTCTGGGTTTGACCCGTTTTTTCACATGAATTTTTTTTTTTTTAAAATAAAACATGTATTGTATTTGAAAAGTTATGCAATAAATTATTTTATGTAAAATGCATTATTTTGACTTCACAACTTATATCAAGAATGAATTCAGTTAAACTTTTTTTCTTTTTTTTGGATAGGAAAATTCAGTTAAACTTATTAATACTTATTTAATAATTTTAAAATTATACAAATCCTAACATTGCTATCTAAAACAAAATAACACAAACATAAGTAAAACAAATACACGTTTTATTTCTACACAATATCAACATTCCAAAATATAAAACAAAATTACAAATTACTTATTGGATAACTCATTTGATAAATAATAAAAACATATAAGAAATTTACAATCTTGAAAATTAATTTTATAATCTATTATCAATTGTGGTTGACACTCTATTTCAATTTGAGATATACATTAAAATTGGATTGCTTACTTATTTATACATGTCTCTTTTATGAATATCATATCATTGTTAAGCAACACACAAGGAAATATTATAATTTATTTTGAAAAGCTGTTTATTTTGACATAAATTGTTAAAAAATGAGTCTAAGCATTCATAATTTATGCTAATTTGATACTTTAGCTTCACTATTTTTACATTTGTAATTGTTTCTCACACATGTTTACAATTTTAAATCTATATTTTTAACTCACTGTAACCATATTATCTTGGGTACTTTGTTATTTAATATCTAAAAATCTTTACTTATTACAGAATGCTCAACTTTTTATCTTTCAATTAATTTGCATATGTAAATGTATCAATTGTTTCCTTAAAACTCATAATAAACAACTAAACTACTATTGTCTTAATTTTACTTTTTTTTTACCAAAAAAAAAAAGTTTTAAAAAAGTGATTCGGGTTCAGGTCGGGTTGCGGGTCGGGTTTACCCGGGAAAAACACGAAAAATTCGGGTCGGGTCAGGGTAACCCGTTTTTGTTTCGGGTCAAAAAAATCGGGTTCGTTAGTATTTTTCAGTCCCTTTTTAGGCCAGCTATGGACACAGCCTCATTGCTTGGCCTTGGTGATTTCAATGAAATACTGGAGCAAAGGGAGAAACAAGGTAATACCCCAACAGAAAATGATGGAATTTTTTTACTAGCTGCCATTTGATTGACATGAGATATAGGGGCATGGACTTAAAATAGGGACAACGGTTGAGGTGGGGAAGCAAATATTCAAGAGAGGCTTGATAGAGCAACGGCTACTATGGAGTGGCTTCAATGGTTCAACAGTAGTGTAGTCTATCATGTCCTCATGTCCCCAAATATATTTCCTATCATGTCCCCATATTAGTCGAGACGTGAACCCAAGTAAAGCACAAAAGGAGGGGACACAGACCACAGAGTTTTGAGGAGAAATGGGCCACAAAACCTGAATGCGAAGAGATCATACGTGCTGTGTGAAGCGTGCAGGAGTCAAGAATGGGCAAACAATAAAATTGTGAGTGACGTGGTCTAGGCAATTCAAGAATGAAGAAACCAATCACATCACTCATATATCTATTGACAGGACTGAGCAGTTCGGATTGGCAGGGAATTTTTTTTTTTAACCAATCCGCGATTGATGGGTTGGAAAAAATTCCAAACCACCTTCGAGGCCTCGACCCACCAAGCTTCAAAAAGGCGGGTTGGTTGAAAATTTTGGTTTGGACTTCACAAATTGGGCGGGTTAGTTTTTAGTTATATGTTGTATACTAAATTTTAAAATTTATTTTACTATTTACAAATAAATTTAAGTTGTATTTCCTCTAGATCTTCTAAGTCATTGAAGGAAATTATAGAAAGTGATAAACTTTTCCATATATCCAAATACATACAAACTTAAGTTTTGAATATTTTTCAATTTTCTACTAACAAAAATTTGAGTACCATTTTATATATTACTATATATGCTTAGAAGTAAGTTGGGAAACTATCATTCATTTTTCATGTTAACATATATAAATAATGATGTTAACAAAAAAGATAAAAAAAAAAAAAAAAATTGATATGAGATAAAGACTAAAAAGGGATGAGCATATATATAATTTATAATTGGGTTGTGATAGATATCGTTAGTTTTAAAAAAATTCAACTCGCCACCCAATCTGACTCGTTGTTTTAATAGTTGAATGTGACTAACTCACTTGGAAATCAATATCATATTTGTGCAGGGCAGTGCAGGTCGAACGGTTTGGGCAGATTAAGCAAGTTATTGCACATGCCTAATTGACAGTATGACTAATGTCTAGCAATCAAGGAATTATACATATATAGCTCTCGCATCCTAAGTTTTGAAATTTTGTAACCATGTGAAAGCATAGAGATTTGATGTTATTTAGCATGAAGCATGAAGTATGGAACAATTCAAACGAGTGCGATTAGAAACACCACAATAGTAATGTAGTGCCAATAAGCCCAAGATACGTATTGAGTCGGCCCAAAAGCTCTCACGAGGAGGAAAGCCCAACCCAATAGCATGAATGGTTCGAGGACGTGATAAGTCCCTCATACGAAGTCACATGACAAAAGAGAAGTGTCGTGCATGAGCAGAACACCACGAAATATGACGTCCGAGGATGGCCAAGTCCTCGGCAACATACTGCCGAGGACGAAGCGAGTGATCTGGCGGTTCAAGGGCATCTGTACTGAAGACCTTGGATATAAAAACTGAGAAAACGAGAATAGGGGATAAAGGGAAGTGACAGACAAATATCAAGGATAAAGCTGCTACCACCGCATTGAAGGCTCTATACCTACCTCTCTGGCCGCATTAATGAGGAAGTGACGCCTGAGCATTGGAGTTCAACCTTGCACTTACCGCCAAATACTTTGGTAAGAAAGAATGATGGGACAAGTATCTAAAAAAGAGCATCTGGACTACACGTGGAAGGAAGGAGGAGAAAGAGGCTGGTCTATAAAAGGCGAAGGAAGAAGAAAGAGAGGGGGGCGAGTAAAAAAAGAAAAAGACACACACACACATATAGATAAGAGAGAGAAATTGTAAGGAGAGGTAAAAGATAGTCCTCAGCATTAATATATGATACAGCTTTCACCTATATATGGGGAGAATGCATGAATTCTGTGATTAAATTTATCCTTCTGTGTTATCTGCTATTCATAAACCTAAATTAGAAGCCCACTCTCTATAAATTCATTGTTTTGGACTCATTGAGCTGGGTCAAACGCGTTCAATTTTAGTCCAGCGTAATTTGTGTCCTTACAATTGGCGCCATCTGTGGGGATTCTTGTATTTTGGCGCAAATAACGTGATGGTGGGTTCTAGTCCAGATCATGCAGAATCTTTAGGATCTCGGCACGAAGATCTTTTTCAACATTTAGAGCAGATGGGAGATCGAGAAGGCAGTGTACACACAGGACGAACCGCCTGTAATTATCCACGGGGTAAAAGCAGGGGCTCTAATGAAGGTGGTACTAGGGCCATGTAGAGAGAAATTGACCAGCTAAAGAGGAAGCTGTGACGCGCCAAGCGAAAACGGACGCCTTCCATATCTGATCCTTCCTCAGACGACTCCCAGAGCAGTGGCTATAAGCCGAGGTCGAGAACTCCTCCTAGCGAAACTTTCTCATATCAAGAGGGAAGCCTTCGTGATAGAGCGAGCAAGAAGCCTCTTCCCAGGGGCTTGGGCAGTGACGCCATGGGAAAGGCGCTGTACCAGCTCTCTAAATCACCTTTCACACTTCGTATCGAGAAAGGAAAACTTCCTCGTCGTTTCACGCAACCAAATTTCACCATTTATAATGGCAGAACAGACCCGGTGGAGCACGTGAGCCATTTTAACCAACGCATGGTGGTCTATTCACAGAACGAAACCTTGATGTGCAAAGTATTCCCCTCAAGTTTAGGGCCCGTTGCGATGAGATGGTTTAATGGCTTGAAAGCAGATTCTATTGATTCCTACATGGAACTTACGGTGGCATTTGGGTCTCGTTTTGTTACATGCAGCAGAATACCGTGGCCTCTGGACTCATTACTATCCATGACCATGAGAGAGGGCGAAACATTGAAAACTTACTTGGATAGATACTGGGAAGCGTTCAATGAGATTGACGGTGATTTTGATGAAGTAGCAGTCAACACTTTTAAGGTCGGCCTTCCAATTGAGCACGATTTAAGAAAATCTTTGACCAAAAAACCTGTAAAAACTGTTCGTCAGCTTATGGATCGTATTGACGAGTATAAGCGAGTTGAGAAGGATTAACAGCAGAGCAAGGGGAAAATGAAAACTATCCCTCATGAGAGCAGGGATTTCAAGACAGAGAGATACAACAGCAAATGGCCATGGAGGGATTTTGCTGGCCAGTCTAGGTCAGCTCCTCCTTAGACAGTAAACGCTGTGTTTTGTGAGCCAGTGCAGCAGGTGTTGGAGAAGATTTGTTGTGAACCATATTTTAGATGGCCCAATAGAATGATAGGAGACCCTACAAAACGTAATCAAAACCTCTATTGCAATTATCATCAGGATAAGGGTCAAACCATGGAAAACTACAGGAACTTATGGAATTACCTGGACCAGCTGGTCAAAGAAGGGAAGTTAAGGCAATTTATGAATCGGCCTAATGAACAGGGCACTCAATCTGGTTCCGTGAATCAAGGCAGTAACACTTTAAGACCTCCATTGGGCACAATTAATGTCATCTTTGCTGCACCAGGTCGGACTGGGTCTTGCCCTACCAGAGTAATGTCAGTATTGCGTCACTCTGCCGAGGACCTTAGCTCTGAGCCGAAGAGGATTAAAAGGAATCCTCCGCCCATTTTGAGATTTTTTGAGGAGGATAAGGTTGGCACTATCCAGACGCATGATGGCGCGCTAGTCATCATGCTAAGGATAGGAGGTTACGACGTAAAGAGGGTGATGGTTGACCAAGGGAGTGAGGCTGATATTATGTACCCGGGTTTGTTCAAGGGGCTTAATTTGAGGCCTGAGGATCTCACGGCCTACAACTCCCCGTTGATAAGCTTTGAAGGGAAGGCTGTCATTCCGAAGGGGTTGATCCGACTACCTGTGCAGTCAGGGCCAGTGGTGGTGGATGTGGATTTTATCGTAGTAGACGCCTATTCCCCTTACACGGCCATAGTGGCAAGACCATGGCTGCACGCCTTAGGTGCCGTGTCATCAACTCTACATGTTAAGGTGAAGTTCCCGTATGAGGATGGAGTTGAGGAGATAGTCGGCAGCCAGTCCATGGCGAGGCAATGCATAACAGCAGCTATTACGCATCAGACGAGACAGGAGTCCCAGGCTTTAGCCGAGAGAAACTTATAGCAACTAACATCCTCAGCTAAACCAAATGCGGCCGAGGCTGAAGAGCCTAGATGTGAAGATTTAGAAAAGGTGATTATTGCAGACGATATGGAGAAGTTCTTCCAGGTAGGAAGTCAACTGCCCCTACAAGAAAAAGAGGAACTGGTTATGTTTTTAAAATGGAACATCGATGTATTTGCATGGGACGCTTACGAAGCCCCGGGGGTTGACCTAAGTTTCATTTGTCATCACCTCAACGTTAGTCCAGCAGCAGTGCCACGGAGGCAACCACCTCGGCGCTCATCCTAGGAGCACGACGATGTCGTTAAGGAAAAGGTACTGAAACTTAAGAAGGCAGGAGCAATCAAGGAGGTGTTCTACCCAGAGTGGTTGGCGCACACAGTGGTAGTGAAAAAGAACAATGGGAAGTGGAGAGTATGCGTGAACTTTACAGACCTGAATAAGGCTTGTCCTAAGGATTCATTTCCAATGCCTTGCATAGATCAGTTCGTAGATGCTACTGTAGGGCATCCTCGGATGAGCTTTCTAGATGCTTTCCAAGGTTACTACCACATACCCTTAGCTCTAGAAGACTAGGAGAAGACAGCCTTTGTCACACCTACGGGTAATTACCACTATAAGGTGATGTCATTCGGCTTGAAGAATGCTGGGGCTACCTTTCAGAGAATGATGACGTGGATGTTTGAACCACAACTGGGAAAAACAATCGAGGTGTACGTAGATAATATGGTGTTTAAGAGTAAAACTATCTCGGCTCACATACCAGACCTGGATAACACCTTTCAAACGCTGAGAAAGCATAAGTTACGCCTTAATGCATCCAAATGTTCTTTTTGAGTAGGATCCGGTAAATTTTTGGGCTACATGGTGACACATAGAGGAATCGAAGTCAATCCCGCCCAGGTCAAGGCCATCAATAGCTTACAGCCACCTCGAAATCTGAAAGAAGTGCAGAGGTTGACCGGGATGACTGCTGCCCTCAACAGATTTATCTCACGGTCTGCTGATCGGTGTAGACCATTCTTCCAGTTATTAAACAAGTGGAAAGGATTTGAATGGACAGAGGAGTGTGCCGTTGCCTTTCAGCAACTTAAGGAATACCTTTCACATCCTCCTATCATGTCTCGACCCGAAGTTGATGAAGTTCTATTTGCATATATTGCAGTGGCAAGCCATGCCGTTAGTTTGGTGCTGATAAGGGTCGACGGGGATGTACAGAAGCCGGTTTACTATGTGAGTAAGTCCTTACATGAAGCCGAGGTGCGTTATCCACCATTAGAGAAGGCAATCCTAGCCGTAGTGCATGGTACACGTAAGCTCCTCCATTATTTCCAATCTCATACGGTGGTGATTCTGACTCAATTTCCCCTCAAAACTATACTTCGAAGTGCAGATTATACAAGCAGGATTGCTAAGTGGGGAACCATCTTGGGCTCTTTTGACATCAAGTACATGCCACGCACATCAGTGAAGGGGCAGGTGTTAACTGATCTAGTTGCGGAATTTACTGAGCCCACAATAGAAGATAACGTCAGCAACATGGACATTGATGAAAAATTAGTTGGTATGATTGCGTGCAAAAGTCCCCCAGTGTGGACTGTTTACGTAGATGGGGCCGCTAATCAAAGGAGATCTGGTGTAGGTTTGATAATTATGACCCTAGAGGGTCTTACGCTGGAAAAATTCTTGAGACTGGGATTCTCGGCTACTAACAATGAAGCTGAGTATGAGGCCTTACTAAAAGGGATGGATATGGTTCAGAAATTGGGGGGAAAAACTGTGCAAATGTTCTCGGACTTGCAGCTAGTTGTAGGCCAAGTGGATGGAAAGTTAGAGGCCAGAGATCCGAGAATGTAGGACTACTTAAATCAAGTCAAGATTCTGCAACGTAAATTTGAATCCTTTACTTTGTCACACGTCCCTAGGAGTAACAATACGCATGCCGACTCTCTAGCAACTCTTGCCACGTCGTCGGCACAAGGTCTACCACGGATCATCCTTGTTGAGGACTTACCTAAACCCTCGGGAATGATTGGAAATATTATCCAGGTTCATCAGATCAGGGTGGGGCCTAGTTGGATGGACCCCATTGTATCCTTCCTTAAAGATGATGTTCTGCCAGAGGAAAAGGTCGAGGCGGACAAAGTGCGTAGGAAAGCATCTCGTTTTTGGTTGGCCGAGGATCACAAACTCTACAAACGATCCTTCTCTGGGCCATACCTGTTATGTATACATCCTGAAGCGACGGAGCTGCTTTTGGAAGAGTTACACGAAGGAATTTGTGGAAGTCATACGGGGGGAAGGTCTTTAGCTCACAGGGCTCTAACACAAGGATATTGGTGGCCCAATATGCAACGAGAAGCTCAAAGCTATGTGAAGAAGTGTGATCAATGTCAAAGGTTCGCACCAAACATTCATCAGCCTGGGGGTGTGCTCAATCCTCTGACAAGTCCCTGGCCTTTTGCACAGTGGGGTCTGGACATTGTGGGTCCCTTCCCAAAGGCGCCTGGAAACAGAAGGTGGTTGGTTGTGGGCACTGACTATTTTACTAAGTGGGTAGAGGCCGAGCCCCTAGCAAACATTAGGGATGTCGATGTGAAGAAATTTGTGTGGAAGAATATCGTCACTCGATTTGGAGTCCCTCATACTCTCATTTTAGATAATGGTTTGCAATTTGATAGTAAAGCGTTCAGGCGATATTGCTGTGACCTCGGCATAACTAACAGGTATTCCACCCCAGCTTATCCGCAAGGAAATGGGCAGGCCGAGGCGGTCAACAAAGTTATAGTCAACGGGCTTAAGAAGAGGCTGGATGACGCCAAAGGGAGATGGGTAGAGGAATTGCCTCATGTTCTATGGACGTATCGAACCACATCCCGCCGATCAACGAAAGAGACGCCATTCTCAATGACTTATGGCGCCGAGGCTGTTATTCCTTTAGAAACTGGTTTTCCAACAATGAGAACAAGTTCCTTCGCTCAGGACAATAATGACAGGTTACTAGAAAGAAGCCTAGATCTGGTTGAAGAGCGGAGAGAAATAGCCATGATCCAATTGGCTTACTATCAACAAAAATTGAAGCAGGGGTATGATTCACACGTGAACTCAAGGCCACTTGCTCCTGGAGACTTAGTATTGAGGAAGGTCGTGGGTAATACCAAGAATCCAGCATGGGGGAAGTTGGGACCAAACTGGGAAGGACCGTATCGCATTACTGCAATAGCCGGAATAGGAGCTTATTACCTTGCAGATTTAGATGAAAAAGTTGTGCTCCATCCCTGGAATGTAAGTAATTTGCGACGATATTATTATTAATAAAAAGCACTTCTGCCACTTTAATTCTATTGCTGTCATGCTGCACGTAATGTTATGTTCAAAGTGCCAATATGGATTGTCAAACAACACCATGATTATGCCGGGTCCTCAGACCCTCTATCTTGAGAAATTTAACACGTCGGCACAGATTGTTAGATTCTGGGTTACGCCGGATCCTCAGATCCTCTACCTTGTTCTAAAAAGAAAGGCAAGGTTACGCCAGGTCCTCAGATCCTCTACCTTGTTCTAAAAAGAAAGGCAAGGTTACGCCAGGTCCTCGGATTCTCTACCTTGTTCTAAAAAGAAAGGCAGGGTTACGCCGGATCCTCGGATCCTCTACCTTAGTCTAAAAGAAAAATAGGGCTATGTAGGATCCTCGGATCCTCTACCTTGTTCTAAAAAGAAAAATAAGGCTACGCCGGATCCTCGGATCCTCTACCTTGTTCTAAAAGGAAAAACAAGGCTACGCCGGATCCTCGGATCCTCTACCTTGTTCTAAAAGGAAAAACAGGGTTACGCCGGGTCCTCGGATCCCCTACCTTGGTTAAAAACAGGATCAAGATTACGTTGGATCCCCAAATCCTCTACCTTGATAAATAAACGTTTTAATGCTAGTTGTTAAACATGTATGGAATCGCTAAAAGTACTTCAAATGTGGGTTTCATGTAACTTCATTAGTTACTAAGCATTAAGCGCAGCATTTAAGCCACTCCTAGTTCAAGTGTAGAACGTATCAGAAATGTTAGTGTTTCTTGTCTTGATATTTTGTTATGAAGATAGTTTTTAAGCAGGTCCTAAGCAAATTGGTTTCACACAAATATCTTGTTTCTTAGTGTCTTATTCATCGCTAGAATTGAGTGAAAACTTGTAGTCATCACTTAAAGCATTTGCAAGTATATAACTTTCGCAAATTTTCTTTATCCTTATTTGGTTATTGACATGGAATTATTAATGCGTACAATAAATTCAAGTTGTTATTTTGTCAGACTAAGCCAATAATGATAGAAGGACCTGTTAACAGTTAATATAATACAAGGTAGCAATTCAAACTGAAAGTTCTTCTCATTAAGTGAAATATTCTTCAATACATCCACAACCAAAAGGGCGAATTACAAGAAAGAGAAAGCAAAAAAAAGAAGAAGAAGAAGAAACAAAACGAAACTAAAGCTAATCAGCTACAACAAAAAGGGAAGAAAGAAAAAAATTGCAACAAAAGCTAAGGAACTGTTAAGGTTTGGACTGGACTTGGTCTTTAGGGTCAGCAGGAGCCACTACCGAGGCCGAGGATCCCTCAACCACCTTCTTATCTTTGGGACCCCCCGTTGGTATTATAGGCATGGTCGCCAAAACTAACTCCAGAGTCTCGCTGGCCTTAGGGTTGGGGGGCAGCTCCTTTGGGGCAATTGGAGGCTGTGCATCTTCAGGTTGAGCCTCGGCAACAGTATTGTCAGCAGCAGCTTCTTCCACTTGCATCCCAACTGCAGAAGAACCGGTATCATCCTCGGCTTTACCAGAGGTGGCCACTCGGATGGCAGGGGGAATGTAGGCATTCTTTACCTTCCACAGGGGAGAGGAAGCATCAACCCCGGCCTGGGAGAGAGCTTCCTTCCACACTTGGAGGCAGTAATCCCTACAAACCTCCGGCACTTGAGTTTTGAAGGTGTCAGTAGTTTCTGCCACCCCCACCTCGTAGCCACTCTATTCAGCCTGGTCAACCATCTCCTCGGCCTTCCGTGCCTTAGTGAGTGCCTCCTCCTTGGCCTTAAGAGCCTCCTGCCTAGCTTTCTCAGACTTTATAAGATCCTGTTTAAGATCTTCTATTAGCTTCTTGGCTGAGGCAAAATTTTCATCGGCGTGCCTAAGTTGTAGCCTCTGCTCCTCGGCCTGCCTCGTAGTAGTCCTCAGCTGGGCCTCTAAACCTGCCCTCTCGCTCTCTACCTTGCCTAAATTGGCCGTGACCTCTTGCAGCTACTTCTCCTTCAGCTCTAGGATCTTTTGAGTGTGATCCAACCTCACCTCGCCGGCCTTAAGCGATTTATAGGAGTTGGCCGCGATCTCCTCTGCCCTGTGCGCAGATTGAACAGCCTACTTACAAAGTATTGTAAGTTAGTAACATGCAGCAACAGTTCTTATCAAATAGTAAATAATAATAACAAGTACGACAACACGAAAAACATGGGTAGCAGGAATATTTGATTAAAACCCTTACCATGTCAAGCTCCTTCTTAAGGATCATGAAAACATTCTGATCCCTCATCCTTCGTAGCTCGCCCATGTCCTCGGGCAGCAGAAGCGCTTGCTCCAATGCATCGGCGATGTATGCTGCGGTGCCCTTATCGGATCCCCTAATGGAGGCATCGGCAGTGACTGCCTGATCATCTACATTCATTTGGGGAGCCCAAATAGGTGCATGGACGGCTACAGGCGGTTGACTCATGTCTCTGACCTCGTCTGAACATGACGAGCATGCTTCCCTCTCCTCTCCTGTTCCACCTTTTTGGCGGGGAGGTATTTGCCCCCTTTAACTATCTCCTTTCCCTTAGGCTGATCCCTCTTCCTTTTATGGTCAGTTGGGTCTGGGTGTTGAATTTGGGTTGAAGGAACAAGAGGGAGTTTCACTGAAGGAACCTTCTCGGTGCCCTTATCCTTAGTCTTCACCAGGGGCATTTTAGGAAGCTCCTGGGCTCCAACTTAAGCTTCCAGCACATTCTTGAGGCTGGGCTTAGACCTACGTTGAATGCCCATTCTCACAAGCGGTTGTTCGTCGTTCAAGGATGTCAGTGAAAGCGAGCCGACGACAAGAGATTGGCCTCCAGGTGAGGGAAGCCGGTCAAAAATTTCAAACTCCTCTTCTGAATCTGAGAGTTCAACGATCTCTTCTTCTTCTTCCTTTGCAATTGGTTAGGAAGATGAGCCTTCACCCAATTTGGGTCGAGCCGAGGATGTAGCGAGAGGAAAGGCTCCTGGGACAACCCTTACGGGCTCAGTGATGAGAGTACCTTGAGGAATCGGGGTACCCACAGGGAGCAAGAAACCCTTAACCGCGATGCTAATCCTAGGTAGCCGAGGATCCCTCTCCTTAATAACGCACTTCGGCGCTTGAAAGGCAGATAAGATCGGAGTGTACCCAAGGATTAGGTGCGTCGTGCGAAGTTGACCGTTCGAGTGAACGAACACCTCGACCTTCAAAATCTTGTCCAGGCGGGCGAAATTAATAAGGTGGGCGTGATGAGTAAGGGCACGGCGATCTGCACAATTGTTTAAAGAAAGGGTAAGTAACAAAAAATAAGTAAATAGCAAATAATAAATAATAATAACAAGAACAAAACAAAAAAATATATATATATATATATATATATATGCATAAATATATGTAGCTAAGCGAGGTGCAGTTATTCACCTAGTTCCCCCTCTCTCGTCGGACAGGGGAGACCATCATGCCACTCCCCAGACAATATTAAGAAGTCTTTATTCAAACCCTTGTTGGAATGGGGGAGGCATTGGATTAGCCTAACCTCGGCGTGCCTAGACTTCAAGTAATATCCTTGCCCCGTTAAATGGTGAAGGTTGTAGACCCAATTCACCTCATGGTGGGTAAGTCCTAAACCCACTTTTTCGTTTAGAACATCTACGGCACCTAGGATCCTAAACATGTTTGGGGCGCACTGTGTAGGAGATAACCTAACTGTTCGGAGATAATCCCTAGTGATTGGCCTCATAGGGATTCTCATTCCCCCCTCTATGAAGGCTATCATAGGAATCACTACCTCACCGGACTTTCTCTCAGTATGCCACCCTCCTTGCTTGCAATATTTAACGGACACTCTGGGGGGGATTTCGTACCTAGCCTTAAACACCTCTATTTTTTTAGGGCTATCTACTAAGGGTGCAAATCTACCCATTTTCTAAAAATAAAGAGGGAATATTGTGATGAGGTTGGGATAATTATATGGCCAAGGACGAAGAAACTAAGAATAACGATAGAGATTGAGAAGTAGTAATGAAAGTAGAAAGTTGGAAGACTTACTTTAGAGTAATAAGGTCACCTCGGCTTAGAACTGAGAAAGTGTAAGGACGCGTGTAGATTGCAGGAATAGCTAGGTTCGTTGTACAATTTCTGAAATGAATGGAGAGCCTTTGAACTGACAATATTTATACCATTTAAAATCGTAAAGCGGGTAATCTCCCGCCTACTTCCCTACACAGCGCTCATCCGTTGGATGGGCATCGTGCAGTAGAACGTGGGGAACAGGGAGCCACCAACATTTAATTGAAGCGTGTTCTGCAGATCGAAACGTCAGAAGCGGATTGTCCAGGGTGCGCGTACCGAAATCCTCATTCCTCCCAATAAAGTAGAAATAAGAATTTCAAGGGGCTATTGTAGTGCCAATGGGCCCAAGATACGTATTGGACCGGCCCAAAAGCTCTCACGAGGAGGAAAGCCCAACCCAATAGCATGAATGGTCCGAGGACGTGATAAGTCCAGCCTACTAAGTCACATGACAAAAGAAAAGTGCCATGCATGAGCAGAACACCACGAAACATGACGTCCGAGGATGGCCAAGTCCTTGGCAACATGCTGCCGAGGACGAATCGAGTGATCTGGCGGTTCAAGGGCATCCGTACTGAAGACCTTGGATATAAAAACTGAGAAAACGAGAATAGGGGATAAGGGGAAGTGACAGACAAATATCAAGGATAAAGTTGCTACCACCGCATTGAAGGCTCTATACCTACCTTTCTGGCCGCATTAATGAGGAAGTGACGCTTAAGCATTAGAGTTCAACCTTGCACTTATCGCCAAATACTTTGGTAAGAAATAATGATGGGACAAGTATCTAAAAAAGAGCATCTGGACTACATGTGGAAGGAAGGAGGAGAAAGAGGCAGGTCTATAAAAGGCGAAGGAAGAAGAAAGAGAGGGGGGCGAGTAAAAAAAGAAAAAGACACACACATACATATAGATAAGAGAGAGAAATTGTAAGGAGAGGCAAAAGATAGTCCTCGGCATTAATATATGATTCAGCTTTCACCTATATATGGGGAGAATGCATTAATTCTATGATGAAATTTATCCTTTTGTGCTATCTGTTGTCCATAAACCTAGATTAGAAGCCCACTCTCTATAAATTCATTGTTTTGGACTCATTGGGCTGGGTCAAACGCGTTCAACTTTAGTCCAGCGTAATTTGTGTCCTTACAAGTAACATACAGTAGATTTAGGACATTTAACCATTTTTATTGAAGATAATAAATTAATATGTAAGAAGCACATTCATTAAACATGCCAATATGCCATTGCCAAGTTAAGAGTTTAAACGTGGAATAAAATAAATGTATTATACTTTTTATTATTTTAAGGACAAAGTTTAGTTACAAAATTGGAATGAAATAAAATAAGCATTGCTATGTATTTTGAAAGTCTAACCTTGAATTGCATGTTCTTTATGCTCTTAATACATATGCCAAATTTTGTGTCAATCGGATATTATTTACTATATTATCTATAAGCTTATATTTTATGTATAATTTTAAACTACAAAAACTTACAATTTAAACAATTTATTGATGGCATAGTTATTGATCTTTAATTTTCTAGAAATTTTGCAAGTATAAAAGATATAAGAAGAAAATGTAATCTAATAGTAGATTTGTCAAAATTCATCTCTAATAAAAAGATATTAAGTAAGAAACTCCCTAAAAAAAAAGAGTAAAATTGTAACCTTAAGCTACAACCAATTTTGTAACTAAACTTTATCCTTATTTTATTATCAAACATTATATACCTTAAGGGTACATACAAGATGATGTAATGCAATAACTATTATTATTATGCATTTGGTTCTCTCTCTTTTTTTTTCTTTTTTCTTTTTTGAGAAATAATGCATTTGGTTCTTAAAGAGGAATAAAACCACAAATTTGTATTTTTAGAAACATAATAATTTTATATTTATCATAATTATTATGTACATAGAGATAATTTGTATTTTGGAAAATATAATAATTTTTAAATAATAATAAAACATCATTGAGAAAAATAAATATTCTCAGTTTAAGAAATAGTTATTACTAAAAATCCAACCAAACATGTCATAAATTTTTCTATATTTATGTGTATAATTAAAAAAAAATTTATGTCATATTATTAATGCATAATAGCCAACAATACATACACAATAATCAATTAATGCATCTACAATAATTTATATATATATATATATATATATAAATTAACTATAAATTCCATTCTATATTTAAACTTTCCATTAAAAACTTAAGCACATTATATTTTATGTAAATGGTAAAATATAATAAATGGCTAATGCTGGTAAAATATAATAAATGGCTAATGCTTACATATAGGGGTGTTCACCAAACCGCACCAAAACCGCCCGCAAAATGGTAGAATTGCACCGCACTGCAAGTAATAATGCACCGCACCGCACCACACCACACCGCACCGCACCGCACCCTCTCTATATATTAATATATTTAATTAATTTTAATATTAAATATATTATTAATAGTTTAATAACCCTAGTTTTCAAAAAAAAAAAAGTTTGATAACCCTAGCAAGTGTTAATTAGGAAAGCCAGCCTAAAATAAATAAAAACTGGCTTAATAGTTTAAAACTTGGACCAAAATAAAGGGAAAAATTAGTTTTGGGCTGGGTAGAAAAAGCCCAAAATTTGAAAAATATACCAACTTCAAATCATTCAAACCGCATCTTATAGACCGCACTGCATATGTGATCGCAAAAAATGAGGTGCGGTGTGGTTATGATTTTGGCTAAACTTTAAACCGCATCGCGCCACACCGCACTACACATGTGACCACAAAAATAAGGTGCGGTGCAGTTATGGTTATGGTTTTAGCTAAACTGCATTGCAAAGTGCAGTGCTAAAATGGCCAAAAACCGCATCGCACCGCGAACACCCCTACTTACATATATAGTAATTTTTCATATATAAACTGCAGGGATAAAGGACCCAAGAATACATATTGGGCCATGGGCCTTGTCCAAGGACGATTAGTGGTCCGAGGATAGATAGATGATAGAGAACACGTAAGAGTCAGAGCATCATGAACAAACTATGACTGCGAAGGTTTGGGAAGGTTGTCCGAGGACAAATGCCTCATCGGCTAAGCAAAGTAAAGGTCAGAAGGATTGGTCTACCCTTGAGGGCAACACTTCAAAAGGCTCTACTGATAATGATAAACATCAGGAAAATATAGGATAAAGGGAAGCTAAGAAACATCTAAGGAAAAGCTGCTACCACTGCATTGAATGCCTTGCAACTAACCCTCTGGCTGCATTAATGTGGAAATGATATCTGAACAGTGGCCAGCAGCCTTATAACTACTCCTAAAGATTTCAAAAATGTGTTGATGGGACAAGGATCAAAGCCAACAACTTGACCTACACGTGGACGGTAGAGATAAAAAAGAGAGGGGTATATAATAGAAAAAAAAGCCCCTTACGAAGGGATCTATAGGAAAATTGAGAGAAAAACACTAGATGAACAAGAACTAGACTTGTAGCCAAATTCAAAAGATATATATACAAGAACTAATCTCCTCAAATTGTGCCGAAAACGATTTTCTTTAGGTAAAACCAGTTTATTCTTGTTTTCTTGTCATCTGGATCCACTATAATTGTTATCTAACTCATTAAAGCCTAGTTTTTTAGTCTACTTTTTATAAATTTATTGTATTAGGCTCTTTGGATCTAGATTCTTTTACCTTTTAGGCTTAGGAACCAAACTGTGTCCTTACATAAACATAATCACAAAAAAAATGTCTATCAATAACTATTATAATTATTGAATTTCATATTTAGAAAAGTAAATAAAAGTGAGAAAAAAAAATCATATTATGTTAGTTGTTTACTTAACTGAATTTTCAATTAGTCTAGTCTTTAAAAAAGGAATGGTTAGAATGTCAAATTTAAAATTAATGTTCACAGATATGAATTTAAATTTGAATATAAATAATTTTTTCAATATTTTTTATATTTGAGATATAAATTTTATACTAACTTAATCTAAGTATATAGATATTTTACGCTGACCTAATCTAAGTATATATGTGTGTAAAACTCCTTCATGATACTTGAAGTCTTGAACCCGAGCCCCTACCCCACTCTCTCACATCACAAAAACTTGTATTTGTGGAGTGTTCTTCACGCTAATGATATACGGTGGTAAATAATTACATTTTTTTTTCTTGAATATAAACTTTTTTAACATATGCTACATAACATTTTCCATATAAAATATTGTATCCGGCATAAATAGTTTTGAAATGATTTTACTCTTAAATGAGTATCTTACTCGATTTCAAATTCCTTTCTTAATATGTAATCAGAGGGAGATATATTATGAACAAAGTTTGACTACAAATTTGGATGTAACCCACGACTACAACTTCCTTTAAAAAATTAATACTGTTATATATTTTAAAAATCAAACTATTGAATTGTGTGTTCATTACGCTCTTAACACAAGCAAAATTTTGCATCAATCATACGTTACTTACTATATGATCAATAAACTTATTTTTTATATTTAATTTTATTCTACAAAATTTTATAATTTAAACACTTGATTGATGACATAGTTATTGATCTTTAATCTTTTAAAAATTTTACAAGAATAGAATATATATGAAGAAAATGTAATCCAGTTATAAATTTATCAAAATTTACATTCAACAAAAAAAAATTAAGATATAATTTTAAGTTACAACCAAATTTCTAACTCTGGTCAAACTTTATCTATATTTTATTCCTTGCCAGCCTTCTTTCCTTTCTTTCCTCCCTTTCCTCCTTCATTTGTCTGCTTTCCATGTGAGATTTGGAAACTTTTTCGACAAAAGTTTGACGAGGATGAATCAATTACCAAAAACAGATAAAGATGATCTGTTAATGGACCTTGTCTTAAGGCCCTTTTGATGCAATGCCATACACGTAGTTAGCCCGCCTCAAATTTGTCAATGTGACTGCATCAAAATTCCCAAAAAAAAAAAAAAATCTCAGTTTCCACCTATACTCATTTAATCACGGAAAAGGTTTACTTTCAAATTAGTTTAAAGGAAATTATCTCTGACTTATCACATGATACTTTTAGCCATATGACTTTCATATAACTTAATTAAATAGCACGCGAATAATTTTATAAATCACCGCATAATAAATTAGATGAGATTTCCAAAGACCTTGTCCATCAGTCACCTTCCCAAAAATATTTTGTAACATTCCCATTCATTAGTTTATAAATATTGATTCTATGCTATAGCATCATTGCCCTACATATATACTTGAGGTTGTACAAGCACTTGTTTGTGAGTCAAAGATGGCTTTGACAATATTTGGAGTCAGCAAAAATGCAATTGTTGCAATTGGTCTTGTCTACCTACTGATTATCTGCGAAAACGCCCAGGGAGCCGAATACGTTGTGGGAGGTAAGATAGGATGGGATCTGGATCCTTCGGTTTTTCATTGGCCTGAGGGAAAGAGCTTCAAAGCTGGTGATGTCTTAAGTAAGTCCATTTTATTTTCAACTTCATA
Organism: Castanopsis chinensis; assembly: GCA_032878915.1. Classification (NCBI taxonomy): domain Eukaryota; kingdom Viridiplantae; phylum Streptophyta; class Magnoliopsida; order Fagales; family Fagaceae; genus Castanopsis; species Castanopsis chinensis. The sequence continues at coordinate 2,882,259 of JAVQMG010000115.1, read as the reverse complement.
AATTTATAAAGGAAAAGAGAAAGAGAGAAACAACTAAATAATATGCAGATTGTACTCTAAATTGATTTCTGAAATATTTTTAGCCTTTCAATCCCAACATATACTATTATTTGGTTAATATTTTTTGAAAGTATATTATTTGTGTCCAATAATGAAATCAAAAACAGTTTTTTTTTTTTTTTTTTTTTTTTTCTCTCTTTAAAAAACCATAAATGGTACATAAAAGATATACATAATACCTAAGTCATTATACTCGATGTCTTGTGTTTTCTTGAAAAGAGAAATTTCTACGCCTTTCATGCATGTGTATATCCATTAATTCTCATATTTTCAGAATCAAATATATAATATTTTAATTTTTTGGATATATACAATTGGGCATTGCAAGCCAAAATGAAAATCAATAATAAAACCTGCTTTACTTGTTAATTCAAACTCTTGGAGTACAACTTTGTTAATTAATTGATTTTTTTTTTTTTGGTTTATGGAAACAGTTTTCAACTATTCCAATCCATTGTTCAAAGTGGAGCAAGTGAATAAAACACAATTCGATAGTTGCTACTCAGACTACAATCCGATTAAGACTTACGATTCTGGGCATGACAAGGTTAAATTAGAGAAGGGCACGACTTACTTTATATGTGCTGTCCCGGATTATTGTGGATACGGGATGAGAATTGTTATTAATGCAGCCGAATGAGAACCTTGAATGTCTTGTCAAATATAATAAGTTATTGTATTTTGATATTTTCTTGCATTGTTGTTGGAATAATAAGAAGAACATCGAAGATTGAACCTCTACAAACTTCTCTTGTCTTATTTATTTATTTATTTTACTACTTTTTTATCCCTCTCTTATCAAGTTTAGCTATTGTCCCCTCACGTTTGCAGTAATCCAGTCCTTCCACGTAAAGGCTGTAACATAATATGACCTTTTTTTTATTGTTTGTTTATAAATTATGTTATTAGAATTATAGGATATAAAATAGCACAGTTTTTAAAAGAGACGAATTCCTTGAGAATTGGCTAATCTGACCGAAGGTTATGCGCCATTTTGTAAAAAATTGGCCGAATGATCCAATCCATCGAATATAATATAACCCTTTCTTTAAACTCAATCAACCAAATTTTAGAAATATATCTGACCCCTTCCTTCTCTCTGGCATCCATCTCCACCCCCTCTGTTTATTTTAAATCAATTTTGGTCTCTTATTACTGTTTTAGTTGCTCCAGGTGAAACTTAATCATGTCTGGTTGGGGTGATTTTGGAAGTATCATTTTGTTTAGTTAGAGAAGAAATAGGAGAGAAAACTAGTGGTCCGGAATATTTTTTCCATATATTCATCAAAATGGAAAAATTATGTCTTCTAAATTACGTCACTTGTTCACCATTTCATTGAAAAATTCATATATTTAAAATTACTGAATCAACTTATTATTAAAAAGAAATTTAGTTAAACTATCTCAATAATTTTAAATAAGTGGTGCACCTTTGTGTTATAACACATTTTCCTCTAACTTGTGTCTGTATGTTTGTTTTTCAAAAAAAAAAGTAAGACATGTGGAAGTTTTTTAGTATAATTGAGGACAAGTGATATGGTCTACTATAAGGTCAGTATAATTTCTCATCAAAATGCTATCTCCTCAAAATAGGGAGAGAATTGAAGAAAAAATGCACAACCCTTTGTTTTGGACCCCCCTTTGCAACGGCCCTTGTGTGTGTGTGTGTGTTTTTTTTTCCTTCTTCTTTTATTAACTTCTAGTTCTCATTTGGGTTTTATTTTTATTTTTATATCTGTTTTAGTTTTAGTTTTTTTTTAAATCCATTTTTCTCAGTTTGTTTTGGGTTCTATTTTTTATTTATTTTAATAATGCAGTGCCAATGCATACACAATTTTTTAACCAAAAAAATAGTGTTCTTTTTATTTAATAGGGGTATGAGAGTAAATTTATACAATTTACCTTTTCTATGATTTGATTTTTTTTCTCAATCAAACAAAATTTTTTTTCATCTCTCCATTTTTCCACTTCCAATCAAACACCATGAGAAAAAATTAAAATCTTCTGTCCTCCAACTTTTTCATTCTCTCCCCTTTTTCTATCTTTCCATTTTTTCATCTCTCTAACCAGATGAACCTTAAGATACTACTGTGACCCTAAGGTTTGCAATCTAATAATGCCTCACTTGAGAGGACTATTTGGGGAATGCCCAAGTTAACAATGAAAATGGGAAAATTCAAAGTGATTAGGTTCCTACTAAGTTTGAATTAAAGGGCCTAAGTTATCACTTCAACAATTGATTTAAAGTAAATTGAACTGATTCGAAGTAATTTATGCCTAATTGAACTAAACCGATTCAAAGTGCATCTCAAAGTGAGCTAATCCAAAGCAAATCTTCTTGAAGTAAAGTAAATTATAGGTAGTCCCACGGATTAAAGCCTAAGTGATTATTCTAACGTCAAATTTATTCAAAGCAAATAGAAATTCAAATCAAACATAAACCAACACTTCAATATTGCATCAAACTTTACTAATGCTTAGTTGAATAAGATCACAAGTCCAAATGAAGCAACTTACAGGCGTAAAGTCTCATACAAAGCCTAAAGACTATTTGGTTTGCCTAAGAACTAATAGACCTCCTAAGAATCTAAATATAATTGATCTCAAAAGTGATTTAGTGTCTTCTTGGTTGTGCGTAGTGTACTTTTCTTGCAGAATTCGCCTTCTTTTATACTTGGAAGTTTAATGGTTATGCCTAATTCCGCTTCCACGTGTCACTCTTTAATTGATATCTATTACCAAGTGTCTCATTGCTAGCAAGACTTGGTAACCTCTTATAACCACCTTGAGGCAACTGTTGCCTTTCTTAGGGGTGTACACAGTTCGGTTCGGTCGGTTTTGGAGAGGTTTTTTGGACCACACCTATAGGGTGCAGTTTTACCCTATGCTTGACTGCACCTCACTTTTGGAAGGTAAGAACCCGTCTACACAAGGTGCGGTTAATCTTAGCGGCTCGGTGCGATTTGTTCGGTTATGTGGATAAGTGCAAAAGAGACGAGAAAAATGGTTGGTAAGAGCCTGAAAATTTGAGATTGAGAGGGAAACACTACTAATTGTTCAGCAGGATTAGGGTTTGGAAGAAATATTATGTGGCTGAGAGCAAAAAAGAAGAGAAAAATGGTTAGGTGAGAGCCCGAGATTCAGAGATTGAGTGGGAAGAAAAATGAAGGTGGCTGATGACTAATGAGTGACTGAGTTCTAAGTCTGAGAGGTGAGATCGTGAGAGGAGCAGAAGCCTAAAGACTAAAGAGGAGAAATGAGACTATGAGAGTAGCTGAGTCTGAGTAGGAGACAACTCAAGAGAAAAGATGTGTGTGGTTGAGATCAAAAGAAAAAAAATATATCTTGCATGGTGAACAACAGTGACAATACGACATTGTTTTTTATTTTAATTTTTTTTTTAGAAAACGCAAATGGCAAAATAGTGAGTTAGTGACTAATACATGTGGCATTTTTTTTTCAAAAAACGCAAGTGGCAAAGACTATAACCCATAGGGCCATAAGGCATTTTTTTTTTAAATATTTTTTTTTCAAAAATTGCAAGTGGGAAGACACTAGAGTTACTAGACAAGACCACTCACACTCAGTGATGAGACTATTCGGCTATTCCTCCTGACACACGTTAACATCTTTCTTAATTAATTTTTTTTTTTATAAGAACGTTAGCCCTATTCATGGATAAGAATTCAATTTTTTTTTGGACCTGTTCATGGATGAGAACGTTAGGCTTAGGTGGCCTCTTCTTTTCTTAGAATGGTATGATATTTATATACATACATACATATATATATATACACACACACACACACACACACACACATATATATATATATATAAAACATGCTCTGGTCAGTTCAGTCTTCATCAGTGTGGACATCTCGGTAGGGATGGCAAAAAAACCCAAACCTATGGGTACCTGACTCGGTTCGACCCTAATGGGTCTGGTTTTACCTGACTCCCGAAGCAAATAGGGCGAATTCAGGTTTTATAAACTCAACCCGTAGTGGGTTAAAGTATTATGCATACCGGCCCGAACCCGACCAGTATATATAATATTATTTAAAAAAATTAGGTATAAATACTACTCTATCACTTCTAAAAACATTTTCCTAACCCTAAATTCTCATCTCTCAACTGCCTCTCTCTCCTTCACTCTCAGCCACCCCTCCGTCTCCCTCACTCTCTCTCTTTCTCTCTTTCTCTCTCTCTCTCTCTCTCTCTCTCTTGCTGCTGCTGGTCCCTCTTCCACCTCACCGATCTCATCGATCCTTGCCTCCCTCACTGAGTTGCTCATTCATCCACCTCGACGTAGAGATCGCTAGCTCCCCCCTCACCACGTTGCTCACTCCTTCATCTCGCCCCAAACGTCGCTCACTCCTCCACCTCATCGCAAACGCCGCTCCTTCCTCTCTACCTCTCTTACCTTGCCTTGATTGGAAAATAGAGGGATTTTTGTTGGTTTTTCGTGGTTCTATTCTTGAAGGAGTTAAAATAGTGGTAGGCTTAGACTCTGATTTGATATGTATTAATGGTCTTAAACTTTAATCTGTTGGGGGTTTTTCATGGTTCCGTTTTTGGAGTTTTGGAGGGGTTGAAATAGAGGTAGGCTTAGACTCTGATTTGATTTGTATTTTTTTGTTCTTTTGATGAAACATCTTATTTGTATTTATGGTCTTAGACTCTAATCTGTAGTTTTGAACACAAATTTTGTGCTTTTTACTTGTTTTGCATTGTTCTCGTGAAGGTTTCTGTTCTACACGGTTTAAAGATTCAGACAATTTTTTTTTATTAGGCCACGGATTAGGCCTGAGGTGGCGGGGCCCGTGGAGCCCAATGGGGTGGGTTTGGGGTTAGAAAAATAAATCGATTTAATAAACAGGGTGGGTTCGGGTTTTAGAGTCAAGCCCATGTGTCGGGTTCGGGCGTAAAGACATCTGCCCCGAACCTGACCCGTTGCCATTCTTATTTCTCGGGGCTGATGGCCACATGGCACCGGTCAGACGTCGGTACTAAAGATCTACCTCCGATCACCGTTTTGGAAACCTTCAGAGGAGCCCTGAGTGGGGTAGGGTGGTGCGGTTAAACCGGTTCTATCTGTGCCGGTATATCCGTGAACAGGCGTAGCCTTTCTACCTTCAATCACTTAACACATGTCCTTATGTTTGATCACCTTTGTTAATTGTTCAAGATAAATGCCCATACTTTCCTTAAGGTAACTACCCACCATCTTATAGAATTGCCCTAGATTAGTGCCACTTGTCACTCTTCTGAACTATAAACTTAACTTTACTCTAATTCCACCTAGGTATCCACATAATTTTTACTTTTTACATGACTTCTCCCTTTTTTGTCACGTCTTGTTAATAAATTAATTATTTGGCCCAACACCCTCCCACCAATCCACCATCATTCTCTCAAACCTTCGTTTTTATTTATTTATAAATAACTATAAAGCCAAACAATTTTGTTAGTTAGCAACGTTTCCAAACTATTTAGGAAAGCAATAACTCAAGTCTGATAAACTCAATTTCACTATAGCAAATCGAGTTTAAGAGACTCGATTTCTGTGTGCTGGCAAAGCTGAAGTGGACTAAAAGATCTATGTGGAACTTGAGTCTTTAAGAAAATGAAGGAATTAGGGGAAAATCTTTGCCTGGAGCTTCGTTGCTGTCCCCACCTCCTCCTGGAACCTTTATAGTCGCTGCCTGAGTTCGGTCTGAGCCGAACGGTTTGGGTTAGGGAGATCTAGGTTCGTGGGTTTCTTCCTTCGGTTTGGGTTTCTTCGTGTTTGTTCCTTCTTCGTTTGATCTAGGTTTCTTCATGTTTGTTCCTTCTTCGTTTGATCTCTCAAGTCTGTTTGCCTTCTTCGTGTTTCTTCATTGTTTGGTCTAGGTTTTTGAGTAATCCTTCTAGTTTGTTCTCCTTTTTCATGTAGCTTGGGTTTCTTCCTTCTGGTTTTATGGAACTCGAGTCTGTAATGCTCGATTTAGCACACCAAAATTGAGTTCCTTGCACTTGAGATGTTATTTTGCTAATTAGTTTTGAAAATGGGTTAACTAACGAAATTGTTTGAATTTTAGTATTATTTTGATAAAAATCCTTGTTGTTTTTGTTGATCATGATCTGGGCTTGGCTTCGTTGGTTCTTTTTTTGTTTGGGTTTCTTTATAGAACTCAAGTCTATAAGACTTAAGTTTCATGTGGATAATTTTCCAAACTTGAGCCTCTAAGACTTGAGATATTAGTTTGCTAATAAGTTTGAAAACGATGCTAACTAACAAATATGTTTCAAATATGGCGTTATATGGAAAATTTGGCCTAAGTTTGTGGCACTGGACTTGCTCGTCACCACGTAGTAAAATTGTGAAAAAATTGTGACAAAATTATGGATAAGTTTCTAGCACTAGACTTAGTCTGAGAAGTTTTCTACCCAAACCCACCATAATTAAAAGTAAAAATTATTTCCACATTTCCTTCCTTTTACTTTTAATAATAAGAATGTTGAAAAAATTCAAACAAACAGGCCATTACTTAAGAATTACCGCTAATACAACTCTGATTTCTTAATTCATAAGCCGATTCAAATCCCGGTGCGCACTACGCACCCCCCTCAACGTATCACCAGTAACAGTCACACACTCACACCTCTATATAAAAAACACAAAAAACTAGCGCGCATTCACAGAGCTCGTTGAAGCTAGTGTGTAGTGTGTAGCAATGGAAGACGAGGGAGGAGAGAGATCGAGCATCGCGATTGGTCTCATCGAGAACAGAGCTAAAGAGGTACACTATCGTCTTCCATATAGATAATCTGTGTTTGCTTTCCCAGAAAATGCAAGTAAAGAAAAGAAAGTGAATGAAAGTGGTAGTATTTTCAAATTTTCAGGTATTGCAATATTCGGATCCGAAACACTAAAATCAGCCTAATACTACTATTTTGTTGTAATTGATAAATTTAACTCCTACGTCAAAATAGAGTATGTGAAAAACGATGTTTGAAATTATATTTTGTTTTCCCTTTCCCTCGTCTTTCTCGGCGACCAAACAGATACTTTCAGTGCTTTTTCTACCTTTTTAATTGATATGAAATAGCACATTTGTGAATTTATGGCTTCTCTGATGTTCAACTTTTCATCAGCGTTTTGCACTCGAATTTTCTGGAGTTTCCTGGATAGGACCTTTAATTATTGGTTGAAACTTGAAAGGTTATAGTCGAAGATGATTATGATTGATTTATTTTGTTTAATTAATATAAGTGGGAAAAAAAATTAAAATTACTGGTTAGATGATTTGCATTAAGGTTTTGTGAAGAAGTGTTATAACAATGAAGCCAAATGCTAATTGCGTTTGAGAAACGTGCTTTTCAATCTGAATTCACAAATGGCTCTTTTGTTTTATACTTCTTTTTATCGAAATGCTTATTTTGATTTCTTGGATTCTCTAGGTTCAGATATGTGTTGTTACACGCAATCTTTTGTTTGAAGATTGTAAATGAAAATTGAAAAATTTGCTAGTGTTTTTTTCTTGGCTATATATATATGTGTGTGTGTGTGTGTCTTGGATTTTGGATTTTTTTTTTGGTACTTCCATGTTCAACAATTTTGAGGAAAACAAATATTAGAGGCAAAACCTTACAGTTGTGAATTCAACCTGCCATCTAAGCCTTCCACCATTGTACCAGGGTGTGGTGGATTGCATATTTGATGGAATAGAATGTACCATGGTGAACTGTGTTGCAGGAAACTTGGGTTTCTAAGGAAGTCTCTATCCAAAGATTATGAGAATGGAATCATGATTTTCTGAGTACTATAGTTATGCAGAGAGTCATTACATTTATTTCTGTTGGATTGAATAGGATATTAATCCGTGTGTACATGTGTGTGCGTGTGTGTGTCACGTGAAGTTAAGATTCATTTCCAAATCTTTCTCAAAAAAAAAAAAAAGATTCGTTTTCCAATGTTTATTATTCTGCCCTGAAGGCTGGTTTTGATGACTAATGATTGTCATTATGCATAACTGATTCCAAATTCTCTGGATAGGTTGGAGTTGCTGCTTTCGACTTAAGGTCAGCTTCACTGCATCTCTCTCAATATATTGAGACTAGCAGTTCATATCAGAATACAAAAACTTTGCTGCATTTCTATGATCCCATGGTGATCATTGTTACCCCGAACAAGCTGGCACCGGATGGTATGGTTGGAGTTTCAGAGTTGGTGGATAGATTTTATGCTACAGTAAAAAAGGTGATGGTTCGTAATGATTCACAATGCAAAATTATCTTTATCTCGTGCTTGTATGTGCACTTTGGACAACCAGATTCGTATGTGTCTTTGTTTGTGTATGGTTTTTATTTTTCACAAATTCATATCATATACTGCTTTGTGCAGGTTGTAATGGGCCGTGGTTGCTTTGATGATACTAAGGTTATGCTAGATACCTATTCTCCACTGATTTTTAAAATTTTGGGTGCTAATTCTTGCATCTATCTTCTGGGAATGTCATTGTGGTTTTATGCTCCAGGGTGCTGTGCTGATTAAAAATCTAGCAGCCAAGGAGCCTTCTGCACTCGGTTTGGATACTTATTACAAGCAGTATTATCTATGCTTGGCTGCCACTGCAGCTACTATTAAATGGTACTTTCAGGGCTTGATCTTTTAAGAATTAAGATAAGAAGGTGGAGATGTTTATTCTGAATATGAATTCCTGATTTTACTTGATATTGGAGGTTAATTTGATGAGTTTCACATTAGTGGTTCTTATATCAATGTTCACTTGCCTGTTAAATCTAAGGAGCAGTAAAATCCATATCTAGTTTCAGGCTAGACATTGTTTTTGAGGGGCTATTATTTTGAAAACTAGTTTTCATTTGAGAAGGAAAGTACCATTCTGTTGAAAAATTCAAGGCTTGAATTTTCCATGTGCTCATGTACAACATGCATTTACTAGTGCTATCATATGGATGGTCTTAAAGATCTAACAATTTATTATTGAAACATGGAATGCTAGTAAACTTAGTCAATAATACAGCCTAATTTAGGGCCAATTGCTTGGCCAAGAATGGACATTTGACTTTGAGGTATTAAGCTGGACACCTAGGCCACACTGTTTCTGCTATTTCTGCTCCTGGGCCAAGAAATATTTATGTTTCATTCCTCCTCTTTAGAGTAGTTATCATCCTTGGATTTTTTTAATTTACTTTCTCCTTTCCTTCTAAATGCCCTTTGCAATGTTTAAGATTCTGCCCTAAAGCAATATTCATCACATTTTTTTATTTTCTAAGTTGTTTGCCTAAAATTTCTACCTAAGCATATCATCTATATCTATTTATTACTAAAAGCTAAAACATATTGTTTAATGCCGCTGCGCTCATGTTAAGCCACGTCAGCGTTCACGTCATTATTTTTTTTTTCATTTTCTTATAATTATTTTAATATTTTTTTTATTTCATATTTGTACTTCTCCAACCTTTCTCCCCCCCATACCTTTTCATCTCTCCATTACTTTTCCAACCTTTCTCCTTTCCTCACCTTCTCACTCTCCCCACTATCCTCTACATTAATATCATTCTTTATTTTTCCCTTCATCTTCCTCTATTTTTGTCTCTTTTTATTCACACTTTTACTATAAATTTGTCACTATCTATTTCATTCTATGCATATTTCCCTTACAAAAAAAAATGTTCTCTCTCTCTTTCTCTCTCTCCCTCACACACACACACACACACACACTCACTTTTTGGGTGGATTTTTATTTTTTATTTTTCTTGCATCTTCGCTTTAGGTTGATAATTTTTTATATTCTTTAATCTACTTTAGATTAATGCGATTCAGTTTTGTTTTTTTTTTTATAGTTTTTTTTCTCTCTCTCTCTCTTTGATTGTTAAATGTTATCCTATTGCCTTATAAAGGATTAAATATAAAAATATAATATTATTTTACTACATAGCATGATTTGAATAATTTAATTTGATAGTTACTGTAATTTGATAACATGATTTTTATAATGCTCAATTTATATGTTAAATAATGAGACTTTAATCATTTTTGTTTATTTTTAATTCCTTTGTGGTGAACAAAGTACTCTTAATAATTGTATTAGAAGTATTCTATAATGCCATTTATTTAGAGAAAAGTAAAGGTTGACTAAACAATAATTATTGGATGAGAGACAAATTTTATCTTTTGCAATTTTACAATAATAATAATAATTTTATTATTATTATTATTATTATTATTTTTTTATAGCAATGCATGTATATAAATTTAATTCTTAGATTTTGCTAATAATTGTTTATTTGATAATATGTTTTGGATGGCCAAAATTATAATTTCTACAAAGAAAATAACCTTAGTAGATTATAAATAACAAATTGTTTTCCTAATTGGTCCAATTAATCATAGCTAAGTTTTATTAATTTTTTTAGTTACTTTTCTTAGTATTTTGGATTGTAGGCAGAAAAGATAAGTTTGAGAAAGTTTGTTTAAAACTAAAAGAATAATTTTCAAATTTTATATTCTTTTTAATGATACACAAAATGTTATAAATAAATTTTATTAAAAAATAAATATTTTCGTTAACTTGCCTTTTGAATTTCTGAGAAAATTGTATTTTTTTCAATTTAGTATGAGAAAAATTATTGAATTTATGATTTATGATTGTTTCTATATTACATTTATGATTATTCTTATAATAAATAAAAATATAATTACAAAGTACATTACTCTTTATTAAATTAGTTTAAATTGTATAAAAAAATTTAATAAAACTACCATAAAAATAATTATCATGCGCAACGCAGGTTTGCGGCTAGTAATTATAATTTCTAATTACTAGGCCATTTCATACTTAGGAACAAATTCTTATTTGCCTATGTTTAATTCAATATTAATCTAAGTTTGCTTGAATTTGTGAACAGTAGTATGCATTTTTGTCTATTATAGTGTTTCTTACCCTTGATTACTTATTTTACTTCTAAAAACAAGCTTCAACTGCATCATGCACAGGACAGAAGCAGAAAAAGGGGTCATTGTTACAAACCACTCGTTGTTGGTATGTGTTTAATAATGGATGTTCTTTCCCTTCCTATTTGAACCTTTAAAATAGATTTTGGTGGTTTCTTTATTACCAACATTTTCCTGTCTCCTGAAAGAAAATGTGATGACAGCTATCAGAATTTGACTGTCTTGAGGCAGAGGATATCTAAATCCATTAAAATTCACATTAAACACGAGTTTTGGACCTAGTATCGCCTACTATAAGTCATGTTGCTATGCGTTGTCTGGTTCATTATGAGGAGTCCAAGAAACGTTGATTATACTTACCTGTATGTGGAAATGACTTACCTTAAAAAAAGGTCTCTTGCACTGATATCTTTTGTATGAAATAAAAGTAGTAGATAGTACCTTTTCTATATTTTAGAGCCCAATTGTAAGTTTTCAATTGAATCGTTGTACCTACTAACCTCTTGACCACTGTTTTGTGTGATATCTTAATAAAGACAACAAATGGTCAGTGTTGCTTCTAAAAGGATTTTATGATATTGCTGTGCACTGAAATACTTCCTTAAACCTTGAAAGTAGTATACTACTCTCAAAAAGTTCCATCTACAAGATATGTAATAGTGACCCAGTAAAATTTGTTCTTGCATATGAAATAATGGCTCAAATACATTACTTCATTTTTTCTTCCTCAGTTCTTCCATCTGTTTGCCTTTTTAGTTGCACTATTTTTGGTTTTCTGGATTTTTATTTTATTTTATTTTTTTTATTATTTTTTTTATCACATAGTTATCACTTTCCCAGGTTACATTTAATGGATCATTTGACCACATGAATATTGATGCTACCAGGTACCATCCCTTTCTTTCTTACTATATTAAGGTACTTATTTCGTCTTGCATATATTACCGCACGTTTAAATAGTGGTACCTCCTATTGAAATAATATTTGGTTGATGAGGGTAATGGTCTAGTCTATTTTATAATCTATTGTCATGAAATTTTAAAGTTGAAGTTCGACTGCAGTGTACAAAATTTAGAAATTATTGAACCACTTCATTCAACCCTTTGGGGCACAAGCAACAAAAAAAGAAGTCTGTTCCATATGCTTAAGACAACAAAAACTATTGGAGGGTATGTCATGTCATAAATTTTAGAAAAATTCTCCTTTTTCCCTTTTCATCAATGTAAATCTATAATTTTACATTGTTTCCGATTTCTTGTCCAGGACTAGACTTCTTCGTGCCAATCTTTTGCAGCCTTTGAAAGATATTGAAACCATCAATGCTCGCCTTGATTGCCTGGTTAGTGCCAAATGTGGCACTCTCAAATTTCTCAATAACAGAAGCTGTGTTAAATTTTCTCTATCAAGCTCTCCCCTACCTGTAGCCTTCTCTGTGCTGTTAAGATCCGCCCTTTTAGCTTTTTTGCCTGTTCTTGCTTGAATCCATAATATATTATACTCTTGTATCTCCCATGAATTACCATGTACTCTGCATTTGCTAACTTTGGAAAAAGCCATTTGTGCTTAAATGAAACAGTGCTACCCCTTTTCAATCTATTTTATAATAAAATCATCGGAAATTACATTCCTATATAATTATGTGTGACTTAGTTATGTTTAGTAATTTGCATTATATATTTATTTACTTTTATGGTTTATTCGGGTAGAGAAGGCATTAAATTTTGGGGGGTCTGCAGGTTGTTACAAGCCACATGGCTAAGCTTGAGGATTTCTTGGACATACCATGTAATTTATCTTGTAATGGATATGCACATTCAATCCTGGACAAATTTTCCCAGATTTTTCCACAATTTAACAGTATATGCATGTCAAATTTCTTCTTAAAACATCTCAGGGTTCTTTCTTCTGGTTTTTTTCACACACATGCCCACCATTGTGCTTGCTGAAACGTATATTTTCCTAGAATCAAAGCATTAAACTGAACCACATGTGGCTGACTGCAAAAATCCTTTCTGCCATATAAGCTTTGTTTGGAGCTGCTGTAATTTATCCATATCGATAAAAGCACATATATTATGACACCAAGTTTTATCCTTGTGCCCACACATAGAGAACACTTGTGAAGTATTGTGTTGCACCCTCATCATTCTCTGAAGTTTAATCTGTGTGTCTAAGTTACCTATCATTGGCAGGGTTATTCTATTATCCTTGGTTAAACTCATTAGCTCATTACAAAATTTGCAAGTGCAAAAGAAACCGAGTAATAATCTGCTGAATATTAATAAAATATTCAAAAGTTAATAATTTTATTTTTTGATACAATCCACCATCATCTATTTAATTATTGGTAGCATTATAAATCATGGTGCAGCTCTCAACATTATTGTTTTAGATCCATCATATGTCTCTTCATTTATTTGATTTTAGGATGAGCTGATGAGCAATGAACAGCTGTTTTTTGGACTCTCTCAGGTTCTGCGTAAATTTCCAAAAGAGACAGGTGAGCAAAAAGTAAAGAGAGAAATTTATTCGATTTAAAAAAAGAATTATTAAAAAAAAAAGGTTATTCTTATGATAGACTTTTGGTATTATATTAAATTTTTTCCCTTCATTCAGATAGAGTACTGTGTCATTTCTGCTTTAAGCCAAAGAAAGTCACAAATGGCGTCTTGGGTATTGATTATGCTAGGAGAAGCCAAATGTTAATCACAAGTATTATTCTCCTTAAAACAGCATTGGATGCACTGCCTTTACTCTCAAAGGTAAAAATGTTTGCTTTGCTACACCACTTGGTTTCTATTGGGCTCAAATATGTTTTGAAGTGTCAATTTATTTCATAAATCTCAGGCACTTAAGGATGCAAAAAGTTTTCTTCTTGAAAACGTATACAAATCTATATGTGAAAATGAGAAATATGCGTCCATTAGAAAAAGGTATGTTGCAAGCTTTCCTGTTGATCATGTCATGAAATAGTTTGGACACAATCGCTTTCTTGTTTTAAGTTTTACGAATCCAACTGATGCAAGGAATGTGATGGGTTTCTGTTTAGGCTTGATTGAATTTGGGAATGAGGGTTGCTTAGAACAAATGAAATATTGAAAAGAGTTGTTGAGTTGTGTAATCCAATGGTGGGATTTTCAAAATATTAATTAAAAAATAGTTAAAATTGAACCCAACCCATATATATAAACACACACTAAAATTTCTATATCAAAACTCAACAAACAAATTTTCTGTAGTGTTTGAACTTTGAATTGGCAGCTTTTAGATTTGTGATTCAGGTTTGATTCATTATGTTAGCAAATTTCATGGTTTTTTACGACTATAATCTTTTCTATCTGCTGGTTCCAGACATATGCCAGCTTGAACACCATAGGGCATGCTTGGGCAGAGATATTTTTGTTGATGTAAAATTTTTGGGTTGTCTAAGCTTGGTTTGAGACACTTGTCCTCTAGCCTGTGTTCGGACAAGCAGCCTCACATTGGCTCAGCCCGGCCCATTTACAGGTCTAGATGTAAGTTCACCCCACCTTGATTAGTCACACCAAACTTACATAGTGATGATATCAGTGGTTGTGGTGGTACCGTGGTAGTAATTAGAGATGTTTGAGCTGTTAAGCATTTTGAGATTTGTTTCCACCATGCCACTGATTCTGTATCATAGGAAAAATTTTGTTTGTACCTCTATGATTTAAAGAACATAATTTGTCATGCATCTGATACCCCATAAACACCCATTTTCACAATAAGTTGTATTTACTTAAGGATCGGAGAGGTGATTGATGAAGATGTTCTTCATGCACGGGTTCCTTTTGTTGCCCGCACACAGCAGTGTTTTGCTGTCAAGGCAGGAATTGATGGACTTTTAGATATAGCAAGGAGGTCATTTTGTGATACTAGTGAAGGTATTTGTAATATTGTACAATTGATGAAGTTCGATTTCTTTGTCTTCCCTGTCTTCTTTAATACATTTCACTGCAGTGTAAGGCCATCCTATAAATGTTCAATATTAATTTGACAGCAATACATAATCTTGCAACCAAGTATCGCGAAGATTTCAAATTGCCCAATTTGAAACTCCCATTTAACAGTAGGCAAGGTTTTTACTTTAGCATACCACAGAAGGATATTCAAGGAAAGCTTCCTAGCAAGTTCATTCAGGTCAGGAATAAGGTCTTTGCTCTCTTATTTTATGATTTATGAAAATCTCCTTAGTAATAACTTCTGACCCATATATGATTGTGAGACTTAAATCAGGTCCTGAAACATGGGAACAACATACATTGCTCAACTCTGGAACTTGCTTCTGTGAGTATTTTGATCATTTTAACATTATTCTCTTCTAGCATTAGACTATTCCATGTCAAATGTTTTGGTGAAATGAGATGATTAAAGATTTACGTAACCTATCAGTCTATCAAGTGACGATTTTACTATTTTTCGAGCCTCCTGATATTATCTTAACAATGCCTCCATCCTATCCATTAGAGTTCTATTTCTAATGTTGTTGATGCTTCTGGAACTTTGGTCACATTTGAGATGTCTATCAGTGAAGAGGTGACAATTGAACAATTCTCCAAGCCACCTGATGTTATCTTGAACCCACCGTCTTTCTTAGAGTTCTGTTTGATTGTTCTACCCGTTGACGAGTCGTGCCATATTGAATGTGGGATTATTCTCTTCTTGGATATCAATCCTCAGTGAAAATGAGGTGATAATGATATGTTTAAATTGACTATGGATTCCAAACCTTGACCACCTCGGATTTAAACTGGTGTTGGGCTCTTGCAGAAAACATTTTGTGATACAACCATGACAATGTTGGGGAAATAGCTGTTACGAAAGAAAATAAGTACTTAACAAGATAATCATTAAATTCCAAGTTCTTGATTGACACACATTCTTTCACATAGTAGCATGACACTGACATATGATCTTGGACATGTTTACTTATGTTGGTAGGCAAGGTGGGAGATATTTCATTTAAAATAATTCTTGAAAGTTTGATCAGTATTTGCAATTCTTTGATAAAAATTAGGCATTAAATATCGTTTTTAGCCTATATATTGTGGTTGTTATCAACATTTGTTCGATCAAGTCACTATGATTTTTCATGGTGAAGCCCAAATTTTCATCTTTTAAGTTCCCCCTTGTGTGTGTGTATGTTTTTACCTTTATATATTCATTTGATAAGCCTGTCTGGGTGTGGGAACACTTGTCATTACTTTGATCCATTGAATGAAATTTGCAGCTGAATGTTAGAAATAAGTCTGCAGCTGCAGAGTGTTATATACGAACAGAAGTTTGCCTGGAAGGTTGTGCTAAAATTGCTGATAAGTACAATACATCTTTTGTATCATGAACTTTATGAGTTGACCCTTTCCTTTATCTTTATATGCTAAATCATATATAAAAGTTCTTAAAGATTGAAATCATGAAAGCTGCACTTATTTTGTGTCAAGAGATTTTATTTCTGGGGAATTGAGTGTTATTAGAATTAGCTAATATTAATAATAATTTAACTCCGTGATAATATTAATGTTTATCTTTAAATTGATTTTACATTAAGCTTTCCAGACCATTTTTATGTCAAAACACAGGCAACTTTTTGATACTGTGTTCTTATATGCAGCAGGTTATTAGATCACTGGTTTTTCATGTCCTTTGTAACGCATATGGTTTATTTACAAGTTATCTATAATTTATTTGGCCATATAGTGAGGTTTATATATTTTTGAACACTCCTCTATTTGTGCAATTAGCATCTTATGAATGCACTGTAAATACCAACAAAAGCTTATTGCAATCCTATGCTGATTCACAAATCCATTGATCTGTGGACTTGGGATATGTGTTTTACCATTGGTGTTTATACATGTAAATTTTTTGAAGAATTGAGAAAATATTTAAAACAAAATCTTTAGACTTATGTACCTTTCTTTTAAAACTCTTTATGCCCTTGGTATTATTCCTATATGTTTCAATTGTTGTCATGTTTTGTGGATATAAAGTTATTTATGGTAAGTTATGGCATGCAGCACTTTTAGATGCCATACGGGAGGATGTTTCTGTGCTCACTCTCCTTGCGGAGGTCTTATGCCTTTTAGACATGATTGTCAATTCATTTGCTCATACAATATCAACTAAGCCTGTTGATCGATATACCAGACCTGAATTTACGGGTTAGTAATCTGGTATATTTTGCATAT
Source organism: Castanopsis chinensis (assembly GCA_032878915.1). NCBI lineage: Eukaryota > Viridiplantae > Streptophyta > Magnoliopsida > Fagales > Fagaceae > Castanopsis > Castanopsis chinensis. The sequence continues at coordinate 2,865,030 of JAVQMG010000115.1, read as the reverse complement.
TCTCTAGTGACTATTAGAAGTGCAATGTGGGAAATGCCTAATTGTCACATTGCTGACAGATAATGGTCCAATGGCAATTGATGCTGGAAGACACCCTATCTTGGAAAGCATACACAATGACTTCATTGTATGTAATTTTCTACTTTCATTGATTTGATTGCTTGTACCAGATTCTTTCTTATGTAGGAACTTTTAATCCTTTTTCTTTTTCAACCTTGATTTTTTTTTTACAGATTAGTGCATTAGGAGTTGGACTGAAAATTTCTTGTTTTGCAGCCCAACAACATCTTTCTCTCAGAAGCATCAAATATGGTGATTGTCATGGGCCCAAACATGTAAGAAAAAGCAATTGTTCTTCATATGAGATTGAAGTTTTTTATGCATTGTATCTTTTCCTTGATTTTTTTTTTAATCTTCCTTTTCTTTCTCCCCCCTCCCCAAAAAAAGTAGTTGTGAATCTATCATAGGAAAAAGGAAAAATTGTAGTACTGCTGGCTTTAATTCAATTGATTACTGGTAGAGCCCATGACTTTTCAACAATCTGAATGTAGATTTAAATCCAAGGATGGCAATTATACTCATGAGTATATGAAATTAGTCACCAGTGGCACCAAAGTAGTACCAATCACCTACATTCAAGTTGTTGTGACTCATGTATATAAGAAACAAGATTAATCAAGTCAACAAAATTGTTAAAAAAATTACCTAAATATGTACACTACGGAGAATTAGGACCTAAAAAGCTTGAAAAAAGCCTTATTTATATATTAGTTGGCATCAACTTGTTGATGTTTAATGGTCATGGTTATGACCTATGAGACCTATGGTCTTGAATAAAATAGAGGAGGCTTTTTTTGCAAATGTGGTTTGAGTAACCTATAATAAGAAAAAACAATTCACTTATAATGAGGGAGGTGAATTGTGTTTTTACCATCAAAAGGTACGCTAATGTCTTGAACATCCAATTGGCATATAATCCATATAGGTGTTTGCCTTATACGTGTCTTCTGGATGCAGTCCTTATGACTTTCTTTTCTTTTCTTTTTTATGAAGACAGTCCTTATGTCTTGGACTGTATGATTTATAATTTCTTTTGCTGAAATTTCAAAAAACATACACACACCTACACAGTCACAAAATGTTTATATTTATGAAAATATTTTGCTTAAGTTAGTTTACATATTGTTTGCTTCAGGAGTGGAAAGAGCACTTATCTCCAACAAGTTTGTCTCACAGTTATTCTTGCTCAGATTGGTTGCTATGTTCCTGCTCGCTTCTCAACTTTTAGGGTAGTTGATCGTATATTCACAAGGATGGGTACAGTGGATAATCTTGAATCAAACTCTAGTACGGTAAAATTTACATCCAGCATTGAAATTTTTTATCCCTATTAAATTTCTAATTGTCCCAAAGTTTATAAGCTATTAGAGAATTGTAAATTTAATCATTAAACCATAGTTCTAACACTCCCCCCCCTCACGTGTGGACCTAAGCTCCCCTTTTTAAGTAAGGGCCAACACGTGAATTTTAACATTTTAAATAGGAGGTAAAGTAGTGCTAGGTATCAAACTTAGGATCTTTTGCTCTGATAGCATGTTACATTACTAATTGTCTCAAGAGCTTAAGCTATTAGAAAATTGAGATTATAATCATTTAACCAAATTTCTAACAATCCCTATATTATATACCATATGACTAAATTTCTTTTTCTTTTTTCTTTTTTTTAATATAAGGATCTTAAAAAGCAAAGTCATGTTTTTATTCCTTATGGTGTCACAGTTCATGACAGAAATGAGAGAGACAGCTTTTGTAATTCAGAATGTCTCCAGAAGGTACTATACTAAATGATGTTTATAACACTTGGAATGTGCAATAGTTTCTGCATACATCTGTTCTATTGGTACAGGAGTCTGATTGTTATGGATGAACTTGGGAGGGCTACTTCTTCCTCTGATGGATTTGCGATTGCATGGAGCTGCTGCGAGTATCTGTTATCATTGAAAGCGTAAACTATTTTTTGCTTTACCAATCACCATGCCTTTGATAAGTTGCAAAAGATTAAAACGTACATAAGTTTATGGTATTAGAAAGGCAAAAATGTGGTTTTTGCAATCAAACATTATATGGATACTCTTTTGGACATAGCATGTTTAACAAATGATTAGACAATGCTACTTTCTAAAACTCACAAGTTACAATCCAAAAGAATACTATGTCTTTGATGTAACCAGAGTAATTAATATTAGGTAGACATTAATTTCCCAAAAAAACAATGATTAACATTATCACAGGGAAAATTGTTATTGAGTCATTGACGAGAATACTTAGTAAAGATAATGCATATCTAATTGGTTTGCTTGCATTTGTGAACATATAAATTGAAATACTGTCTTTCTTGATCTTCTTTAGGTATACCATATTTGCTACTCACATGGAGAACCTATCAGAATTAGCAACCATCTATCCAAATGTGAAGATTCTTCACTTTCATGTCGACATAAGAAATAACCGTTTAGATTTCAAGGTAGAAATATCAGGTTTTCTTTACTTTTATTCTAGCTTTTTTACACTGCTTTTTCTTTTTCTTTTTCTTTTTCTTTTTCTCCCCCTGACTGGCAGTCTGATTTACTTACTCAGTTTGAACTCAAGGATGGTCCAAGATATGTACCACATTATGGTCTATTATTAGCAGAAGTGGCAGGTTTACCAAGCTCAGTGATTGAAACAGCCAGAAGCATAACATCCAGGATCACGGAAAAGGTGATTCCTATTGAGACTTGATACTAGAACATTAAGTTATTGTCATGAAATGTCAGTTCTTTGTTCAAAATCTTCTCTTTACAGTAGTGCTTTAACAATGTGAAAACGTAATTAAGCTTCAGCTACAAAACTTTCAGAAAAGTCCAATATATCAGTTGTCCAACCATACGTATGAAAAAATATACATGTATGAAGGTGACACGTGTGAATTAACATTCATGCAGAAAAGTATAGGTTGAAACAGGCAGGAATATTTATTAACATCACAATTCATGTGCCAGTTCAATATTCATTTCTCAAGGAAACTCTGCATATTTATTCATCCATATCCATGGTACAATTGTCCTAAGGAGGTCCTGCACAAAAAGGGGATCAACTAGCTGAAACTATTCCTGTTATCCTGTATAAACCTCTGCTGACAGAAATTCTCCAAAGCCTCAAGCATTCTTATAAGGGTCTAAGTATTATGTTGGTGTCAACATTGATGGCCCAGGCGCACAGTACTTCTGATCTAAGACACAGGATCTTGGTGGTGGTTGGCTTTGTTAAACCTTACGAGCAAGTTATAGATTAAAAAAAAAAAATTACTTCCAAAGCTGCTCACATTTTTCATACTAGTTTTGAAAAATATTGGTTGACATTTACAGAAGCTTCAGCCTTCAGCGAGTGTCCTACCCCTGTGGCTTTTAAAACATATTTACTGGTTTAGTTTTTTAAAATTTTTATTGAAATCCAAATCATGTAGCTGTCTGTGTCTTCCTTTTACTTGATTTGATTTTTTTTTTCAATGAATATTTCTTGATGTATATGGAATGGCCCCTCTTCATGAACTGCAGTAATCTGACATTTTAAACAAATTTCCAATGTCAAGGAAGTGAAGAGGATGGAAGTAAACTGCCTGCAGTATCGACCAATTCAGATGGCCTACCGTGTGGCTCAACGGCTTATATGTTTGAAGTACTCCAGCCAAGATGAGGATTCAATTCGACAAGCATTGCAGGATCTAAAAGAGCAGTATATTGACGGAAGGCTCTAGAGTTTGGTATAAAGCACAATTCTGTATTTTGATACCTACTTGGTACTGAAAGCACAATGTAACTAGTTTGCTATCTGGCCCGGAGATGCATCGCCAACTTTTTGCAGAATATTCATTACGTCTGCGTTAATAGAAAGCCAGAATGTGCAGGTTCAAGTTTTGCCATGGGTTGTTACTGGAAGCCACAAGGCTGTAAGGAGGTTGATATTCTTTTTACTTCTCTTGCGTGCCTGACTGATATTTGGCACATATGGAAGCAGCATTGTCTAGCAAGATTGGAAAAAATACCAAGTTGAGATTTCATGCACGTAAGATTCAATACATGCAACTGGATGAGCAAAAGAAACCAACTACACAACTTACAATGCATTAGATTTGTGCCAACCTGGTTTTCTGGGTGAATTTGTTGATATTTCATGTTTCTAAGACTTACTTTGGAGTATAGAACCTCGATTTGTGGTTAACCCTTGAAACAATCAAATTTATCCACACAAAAACGATTGAGGAGTCGGGCAAAGAATATAATCGCCACATCCAACTGCAAAGCTACAACGTAGTAATGACACAGAGCTCTGGATCCCATTATGTTCAACTCTCAATAGGTAAATTTTGTTGTCAGCTTGTGCAAGAAAAGGTTCCTCTGTAAATTATAGATTATAATCTTCTTTATCCACACAGTTCATACCAGGAAAAACTCATTGGTCACGTCTGGTCGGGTATTTTTCTTTTGGTAATCATATTAGCTAAATTGGGGAGGTAGGGCTAAAACTCCCAACACAACAGAGGCTGCCAGTAACACTCCGCTTACAAAAGCCAAGATCCAAAGTGCTCATGGCAACAAAACCCAGATACTACCCCCAAAATCAAATATACGCAAAAAAGTGCGTATATTTGATAAAATATATATCCATAAAAAAAACACCGTTGAAAAAAGATGTGGGTTAAATTAGAACCCACGCAAATTATGTCGGACACCAAAACAATTTAATTTTGGTTTAAATGACCATACCCACAACCAGCAAAATTAGATAAAATTTCATAGAGACGAACCTCAACTCAAGAATCCAGACGCAAGAATGCTGTAACAAAGCTCAAAATCCAGATTGAAACACGCTAAAGGCAAAAGCTTGAGAATCATTAATTGCACCAGATAAATATCAAAATAACAAATATACCGCAGTGAAGAACCAGCTCAAGATATCAACTGATAAAATTTTCAAGTAACATAATTCGAGTCTTTCAATATCCAAAATTTCAAGCTCCAAATAACCACTACTGTTTTCGCCAGAAAAAATCCAAAAAAGAGACGCAAAAGCTGAAAGCAACAACAAAATCTAACGGTAGCGACGAAGGGAGAGGGTGTTATTTCTCTTCCAGTTTGCCCTACGAGAAGGACGTGCCTTGTGGTGGAGGTGGCCCTTTCCGCGTAATCCCCTGTATTTCTTACCAGCAGAAGTGAGACCACGGAGCTCCCTGTGCTTGTGTTTAGCACCAGCAAGCCAATTGATTCTTGGGTCATTTCTGATTGCATTATGAGCAACATCAACAAGAATTACCTCATAGTACTTGTAAGTAGAGTCCTGTACCAGGAAATTGCAACATACAAGAACAAATCAGAAATCACCCCCAGCAACAATTACACAACAGCAACGTGGTAAATGAAAGAATAGGCAACAAACCTCGTTCAACCAGTATGAATTCAGAACCCTGAGACCACCCAACTGACGACCAGCTCGTTCCTCTGCAACTGACCTCTTGCTGCGCTGAAACTTCAGTTGAGTAACACCCTGGTTTGTGGGCTTCCCGTACACAATACCCTTGGGAACAGGCCTCTTCCGACCACCACGTCTAACACGAACACGATAGACCACATATCCCTGCAAACAATAAAGTGTTCACTCAGAAAAACATACAGATGACATACTGTTTGTGAGCATGTTCACAAAAGACAGATTATATAAAAGAGGATGAAATCCAAGACATGTTGTAAAGTCATGGTGAGTAAATGTCAACAAGGATTCACATTTTTTACTTAACCAAATTTTGGATTTATTTATCAAAAGAAATAAATTTCATCAGCAACATTGAATTCACAACAAAACATGCCTCTGTGCCAACCGCAGCTTAAGCTCCAAAGAGGGACTGGGGCTGCTAGGCATATTGGATCAAGACAAAAGCAAGATTCAGAAGTTGAGAACTTGCCTTGGTCAGAGGATCAATTGTAAATTTAATGTTGCTGGTCTCAGGAAGCATCTTTTCATGTTTCATAAACACCCTCCAAAGGAGAAACGCATTCACATTAAGATGCAGCTAATCCAGCACTAAAGGATCTACACATTGTAAATCTTACAAAATTAAGAGATCACTTGTATTGGAAAGCAATGGTAAAGAGGGTGTACTAAGAGTGTCATATTCCTGGAGTACTACTAAGAAACTAAATCCTTAACATCAAAGTAAGAAGAAAAAAATTATAAACAACCACAGAACAAGTTGCACATACAATGGTGAAGAGGAAAAAGGAACATGCAAGCTAATAAGATATGAGGAAATTTCCATAAAGCTAATAAGATATTTCATGGGCATATATCGCTCAATGTGGATAAAGCTCCAACCAAGCCTAACCATAATTCAATCACAGTCAACATATAATCTCTACAAGGTAACTAAAGCACCTCCTACCTGCTTTGCCTTGTAACCCAAGCGACGAGCCTTGTCAGGGCGAGTAGGCCTGGTGACACGAACAATGGCAGACTGTTGACGGTACTCCCAACACCTCACCCTCTGCAAGAAACGCATAACATCGGATTGTTTCTTCCTCCATAGCTCCGACACATACTTGTAAGCGCCTATTGTCACCAAAACAACAACATAAATAATAATTATACCACATATTATTCACACATGGTATACAAAACCTCCATCTGTTTTAAACAAATGCTTTTCATATGGTAAAAAAGGATCAGATCAGAAAATCAACAAGAGAAAAAACAAACACAGGTTTTCCTTGGTAAATAGATTACATAATATAATCATACTATCTCATTTTCTAGACCCATTATAGTTTATAGAGTTAGCCATAGAATTACATATTCCAAAAAGAAAATTAGCAGCCTGCCATTCACAAACTGATTTAGCAATTAGTTTCAGACAGTAAAAAAATCATAAGCCTGAACTCAGAAAACATTCAGGATATAATTTTATCAGATCTACAAAGTGCCCATTTTGCTCAAACTCAAACAACCCCCAAAAAATAATCTTACAAGCCAAGTATCATACGACACTAGCTACCTTAAAAAACATGAACTCTTTTCTTACATAAAACAAAAACATGTAATAGCATGATTTGTATTTCCCAGAACTTAAATCTCAGCTAATTCTCTGAGTTTCCTTAGACACCAAGCGTGGAATAGCGGAACATATAAAAAATAATAATAATAATAATAATAATAATAATAATAATAATAATAATAATAATGATAAAGCATACGAGTTATGAATGACAAACAAAACAATACATTTGATCGAACAAAGAAAAAAACCATAATGCTTAGAATTTCGAAAAAAAAAAATTCAAGGCTACACAAAATATATTCTGCAAACGTTTATAACTCTAGCAATGGAAGACAAACATGTAATAGAAAATAAACATGAAAATGGAAGTAAATTAGGCTTCGCAGAGTGAGAGTGTGTGTACCCATGGGATCGGAAATGAGCTGCGATGCGCAGTAACGGGAAGGGTTTTTCTCTTTAGAGGGAACTAGGGTTTGTGGCGATTCCTTTACCTTTATAGGGTGGGAGTGGTCAAAGACTTTCCATCTGGGCCGTCCATTTAGTCTTTCAGGCTCCATCTTAGGCGTCTCTTACGACGACGTCGTTTTTTATCATTATTCTCAAAAGTTTGATGGTGTGGGCTGGTGAAGGGCTCAGCTTGTCTTCAAAACAAAGCAAGTTGGGCCGAATAAAGACGAAGGGCCCAAACAAACCCCCTCAATAAAAGTACATGGATCTTAAAAAAAAAATTAGGACAATGACATTATTTATTGGACAAAATTCTCAAAAATAAGTTATAAGAAATAAAGCTTATCAAAAAAAAAAAAAAACAGTTATAAGAAAGAGAGATGAAGTGGGTGAGGAACAGGCTTTGTCCTGAATCTGTTTTTGCTGCTTAGTTTTAATATAATATCCTTTTCTACCAAAAAAAAAAGGAGAGATGAAGTGGGAGAGGAACATCAATGACAATGAAGAGGGACTTTGAAGTCATTTCAGTGACGGTGGTTCATGCGTGGGAAATGAGAAGAGAGAGAGGATTTGGGAAAGGAAAAAGCTAGACTCCAAACTAGTTTGGAGGAAAAAATTTTGAACTCACTAGGTACTAACTGACAAACCTATTCACATGTACTTTAAGTTATATGACCTAAATGAATTATGTGATTTATTTAAGTAGTACATTTGAATAATTTTATGAGGTGTCATGTTTTCTCCAAACCGATTTGAAGGAAAACTTTTTCATTCACATAAAATTTACAACTAAGGATGTGTGACCGATCTATTTAGGGAAAGAGGACTTAATCTAGAGGAAATTTTCAAAATTGGTACAACAATACCACATGTGCCATGTGCACTCTTTTTTTCTTTTATTTTTTTGTAAGCACATGAACAGAATGGGATATTTTGCATAGAACTAAACTATAAGTGCTAAATTGGCTAAATAAATAAAAAGTACACAAGTGCAAATGCAACAACCTCAAAGTTTAAGAGGTCAATTTGTATTTCACCGGGTTTTTTTTTTTAACAATCCTAAGTGTAAGTGACTTTATGCATATATAATCTCAAGAAGCGTTATCAACATGCTCAAGAATCACCAATAATTAATAAAATATGTCAAACTAAGTAGATACTCATTCAAGCCAACATATTATGATGATTGCTATTGCAAAATATGTGTGCTTGGTGAGATATAGGATGAAATAGAGTATTGTAAGGTGTGTAGGAGCCCATTGGCCCATTGGGTTTCTTGCTTAGGGTTATGTACGAGTTTCGACAACCCATCATCATATATGATATGTACTATGTAAGTCTACTTTATGATAAATATGTGTTTGATTATTGCTTGCATTTTGATGATGATGGTGGTTGAAGTTGCATGTGTTGTGGTGTCGAGTGTTTGCGTTGGGTAGTATGAAGTATGAACTATATTATTTCTTTAATGTTTGGTCTATGTTCTTGTGCACACCATTACTTGATTAGTTAGGATCGGCTTTCGCACACTAGTATGGGTTAACTGCTGTACATTATGACTGATTTTGGCATACTTATATGGATTGACTACTCTACCTGGGTAATCAATATAAATATTGTTTGGTATATTTTTTCATTTCCTTTTTCATAATATGGAGATGGATTATTATAAGACAATAGAACGATACTCTCCTATTATGCTGAATCAATCTTAAAAGTGTTAATTCTATATAACCATATTATTTTATATCCTTTTTTTTTTTTTTTTTTGAGAAGGAACTTGAATACTTTTATTAATGTAAATGAGGTACATTTGAATGTAAAATTGAAACAATATGAGAAGGTACATCTTCCATCCATACTTGAAAATCTGGTTTGCTTATAGCATGTTTTGCCATATTATGAGCTACACTATTGCTGTTTCTCTTTACATGAGAATACAACACTCTTTGAAAATGACTCGAGTAAATTTTCACATCCTCCACCCGCCAAGGGAGTGAACACTGTACCGGAGGTTGTACCGGTTTGACCAGTGGTACGATATATTTCGGATACCGGTCAATACCGGTGTACCGTTTCGGGTTTACCGCTATATATATATATATATATATGTATATAAATATAAATAGTGTTTAAAGCCCATATATATAAATTCATAGATTAAACTAATTTGTAATTTTAAACCCAACACAAGCCCAAGCCCAAGCCCAAATTTATACATCTATATCTATAAAAAAAATTAAAATTCAAGTTAAATTTAAAATACTAAGCTCACCTTTCACGCCTCCTCAAAAAAAAAAAAAAAAAAAAAAAAGAAAGATAAAAGCTGACCTTTCACGTGAACTAGCTGATGGCTTAAACAAAAAAAATAAACCAACTGACATTTGAGAGATATTTGAGAGGACTTTTGACAGTTTTTAGGGGCTGAAAAATAATTAAAAAACTGAAAAAATCTGACATAAAAAAGTTGTTTTTGACTTTATTTATAAACTTTGCAAGCTGTCAACTTTATTAGTTGTTTAAAGAAGCTGAAAGTATGTGCATTGGTTGGCTTCGGTTGGACGCACCCAGAAAGAGGAAAGAGAAAGTTAATCAGAGAGGAAGAGAACGCTGGAGGAAATTTGAAAGAGAGAAAGAGAACGCCGGTTATGCAAGTCAAGAAGATCATCCGATTGACGCCGGTGAGTGGAGAGATGAGAGAGTGAGAACGTTATTTTTTTTCTTCTTCTTCTTCTTTTTCTTGTTTCAGTCCGGTATGTATTTACCGAACGAAATGCAGTATTTTTTCCGGTATGGGCGGAACGATCTGGTATGGCCGGTATTTAGACCGGAACGAAACAACTATGATTCTATACCGGCGGAGCTGTCGGAACGATAAATATCGGCGGTACCGGCCAGTACGGTACGAAATCAACTTCCTTGCCACCCGCAGAACCAATGGGCATAGGTTTTGCTCTAGTGATTTCAGAGCTTGAATCACACCTAACGCATCCAAGGCTTAAATGACAAGGCTTTCCGAGCAGCCAACACTTTTGTCTCCTCTGCCTTATACGCCTAAGAAATCTTTTCTGAACATGAAACTAAAACAACACCATTACCATCCCTTATTACAACTCGAACACCTGACTTATTTGAGTCCTCAAATATTGCTCCGTCAAAGTTAACTTTCACAAAACCCGCTTGCGGTGCTTTCCACTTGTTTCATCCAATTCTGTGACTCCTCACCTGCATACCTGATGCTTCTGTGTTGGCTCTGTATTGCGCCAACAATTCAGTAGTTTGTTCAGCAACTTGGTGTAGCGGATAGGCTTGCAAATTGAGCCTCACCTTGTTCCTTTAGTTCCAAACCGTCCAAGCCGTGAATGCAAGCGGCTCTAGTGACTTTCCTTCCTCTATCATCCATGACAGCAACTCCCTTACACATGTGAATTCAATTTTGCACCTAAACCCCCATTTTTCCAGATCAACCCACACTACATCCAGCTCCGGACATGACCACATAGCATGCACTGAGTCTTCTACTACCATTTTACACCTCTCATAGATCAGGTCCTCCAAAAATTTCCTATGCATCAATGCTTGTTTGGTTGGAAGTACATTACGGCATGCTCTCCAAATAAAATTTTTAATCTTTGGTGGAGCTTGCATCTGCCATACTTCCTTCCAAACCTGTTTATGACAGATTGGAGGAGTTTAGGAATTTAATTGCAGCTCCTCTTCTTCTTTGAGGAACCCATATCCGGACTTGCAAAAGTAAGTTCTTGAGGTAGAAAAAGCCCAATACAAAGTGTCTTTTGTCACATGTCAACTTAGGGAAATTTTCTTTATCAACTTAGCATCCTCTTCCACAAATAATCCATCCACCATTTCTTAATTCCATCTTCTTGTGCTTGGGTCAATAAGTGAGTCAATGGTATGATTTCCAAAACTCTCCAATGGGCAAGTAGGTAGATATGTTGTAAGTTTTCTTAGCAGCCAATGTTGCTGCCAAATGTTTATTTTTTCTCCACTTTCTACCCTCCATAATGCCCCCCTCTGAATGATGTTCCTTTCTCTAAGGATACTCTTCTAAGCATAAGACCCCATCCTTGAATCGGCAGCCTCCATAAACGATGAATTTGGGAAGAAACGAGTTTTAAATACTTTGTAGAAGAGTGAGGTTTTATTATGCAAAAGCCGTCATGCTTGCTTTGCTAATAGGGAATCATTGAACATAGCGAGATCTCGAAAGCCCATACCTCCAATAGTCTTAGACTTTGTGATCTCTTCCCATTTAATCCAATGGATTTTTCTATGGTCGCCCCTTTGGCCCCACAAAAATCTTTTGATTAGAGCATCGATTTCATTGCACAAACTCACTGGCAATTTGAAACGTCCCATAGTGTAAGTGGGGATGGCTTGTATGACCGCCTTTAAAAGTACTTTTCTTCTGGCTTGTGAAAGTAATTTTGCTTCCCACCCTTGAAGTTTCTGCCAAACCTTCTCCTTAATGTAGTTAAAACTTTCTTTTTTTCCTTTCCCAACTAAGGAGGGCAGCCTAAGGTATTTTTCATAGTGCAAGATTTCTGGCACACCTAAAGCCGCCTTAATTCCAGGCTTCACCTCCTCCAGAATAGACTTGCTAAAGAACAAGGAGGTTTTACTCCTATTCATTTTTTGACCCGAGGCTTCTTCACACACTTTTAGTATCTCCAAGACATTGTCACACTCCTCCATTGTTGCCCTACAAAAATAAGACTATCATTTGTAAAAAGCAGAAGTGTTAGTTTTGGGCCCTTCCTTCAAAGGAAGTAGCCATAGATATTACCTTGTATTTCTGCCTTTTTAATTAAACCATTCAGCCCCTCTGTACAAAGAAGGAATGGGAAGGGAGAAAGTGAGTCTCCCTGCCTAATCCCCTTTGTAGGAAAAATAATTCTACTGGGCTCTCCATTCACCAAAATAGAATATGATACTATTTTCACACACCCCATTACAAGATTTATCAACCTCTCCCTAAAACTCATCCTCCTCATTATTCCCTTTAAATAATACCACTCCACCTGGTTATACGCTTTACTCATATCCAATTTTAGTGTCATATAACCATAATTACCCCCTTTATAATTTTGTAGACTATGCAAACTCTCGAAGGCCACCAAAATATTATCTACCCTTGGTGAAGGTTGATTGGTGTTCTGTGATAATGTGTGGGAGTAATTTTTTGAAGTGATTTGCAAGAACTTTGGAGTAAATTTTGTAAAGGACATTACATAGGGTAATAGGGAGAAATTGGTGTGCATATTTAGATGTGTTTATTTTTGGAACAAGTGTAATAAAAGTATGGTTTAGGGGAGGTGACATCATGATTTACCGTGCTCCAAAAACGCTAGTAAAAAAGCGGAGGCATGCCATTTGGTCCAGGTGCTCTAAGGAGCGCCATTTGTTGGAGGGCAGTAGTTACTTCACTTGCTTCAAACTCTCTACATAGACTTTCATTCATCTCCTCATTTATCACCATAGGCACATGATTTAAGATGTTTGTGGAGACCCTCCCATCAGTTGAAGTAAATAGAGTCTTCTAGTAATTCACCATCACTTCCCTAACATCCTCCTGTCTAGTCCTCCATACACCTCCCTTATCTCTAATACCTTTCATTAAGTTCTTTCTAGATCTATTTGAAGCACAACTATGGAAATACTTCGTATTTTATCCCCCTAATTTGCCCAAAGAATTCGTGATCGTTGAGCCCACATCATAGCTTCCCTATCCTGCAACACCTCAATTTCTTTTTTAATTTGTCTCACCATGGCTGCCCTCTCTTCTCTAGCTAGGTCCTTTTTCAAATGATTCAATTCCAATCTCACATTCCCAAAAACATTTTTCCCCTATTGCCCCAATTCCTTTCCACACTTCTCCACTTTTCGTAGTATATCACCCTCAAAACTAGCTTCACACCCACTGCCCCAAGCCGAAACTACCACCTCCTCATAACTTGAATTTGAGAGCCACATTTGTTCTAACCAATTTTTTTTTTTTTTTGGGATAGGTGGGTTCAAGCCCAATAATGATATAAGAATTGGAATATGATCTGATGAATTACATGACAAATGGTGCACCCTTGCCTTGAACCTCTAAACTTTAGGAACCAACTATTATTTACCAAACACCTATCAAGCCTCTCATAAATTGAAGCCCCATTTTCAAAGTGCTTACTCCAAGTGAATTTAGAGCACTCAAATCCCAAGTCCATGAACCTACATTCATCAATCACCTCCCTAAATTGCTGCATTTGAATATAAGGCCTTCTTGCACCCCTAAGTTTCTCATCTTGTCTGATAATTTCATTAAAATCCCTATAACAAAGCCATGGCTTTTCCGGTCGTGAGTTTAAAGCCTTAAGCTTTACCCAAGCTTCATAACGTCTCTCTGGATTAGGTTCACCATAAAAACCGGTTAATCTCCACTTATTCTTCGTATTTTTATCAATCACCGCATCAATATAGTACCTATCCGAATCTTCCACCTTTAGATTGATTGATGCTTTCCAATAAAGAACTAATCCTCCACCTCTTCCCACTCTTGGTACAACCCATCTATGATCAAAACCAATACTTCTTTGAACAAACTCTAGCCTTGCATCATCTGTAAGCGTCTCGACTAAAAATACTATAGTGAGATCTTTTGCTCTTATGATTTCCACGAGCTCTCTCCCTGTACATAGGTTCCCAAGCCCATGACAGTTCCAAACTAAACAACTCATTACTTGGCGGGGCTAAACATCAACTCCCGCCACTACAAAAATCTTGTTTTCTACACTGAGGGCTACCTGGAATCATTTTGCTACCTGGAATCATTTTGCTGAAACTTCAGTGTGATCTGCCTCTGTCCTAGCTATTCTCTTCCTTCCTTGTACCTGAAAGCTTTCTGCCGTGTTACCCTTAGTCTTTTTTCTTTCTTTGCGTTTCCAAGTAGGAGATGCACGTGAATTAGGTGCTTTGAGAACCCTACTCTCCTTAGCAGCACGTGACTTGTTAATTGTTGGATTCTCACTTAAGTTGTCACGTGCACTTAAGTTATTGTGTGTACTAGGGCTTCTTATCAAACTCCTTCCTGATCCTAATAAGTTAGCCACCCCAAACTCCTAAGCCAGGCTTAATTCCTCTTTACTAACCTTACCAGCAATTTCGGTTTCCTTAGGAGTCTTCAAATCCTCGATAATTATCTCCTTAACTTTGTTTTGATTGACCAAATCTTCCCTATTAATCCCACCCCCTTCATTACGCCTTAATGATGCATTTATTTTGTTGTCTTCAATATTGATATAATTGTTAGCCGTTACTCCTTATGGCTGCTTCGGTGATCTTCCTTTGCCAAAAACAGCGATCCGGCCTGAATCAATGTCTCCTGGTGTACTTGAAATCCTCTTCTTTTTCTCAACATAGAACCGAGGGACTAGTAACGTACTTCGTCTTGTAGCAACAAACGGTGGATCTCTCAAATATGGGCTAAGTTCACGTTGCTCTGGTGTGAGAGTTCCTTCGCTGTCAATCCACAACTCACAATCTCTGTCATCGTGAGTTAGTCATCTACACCAGTAGCACATATTCGGCAACCTCTCATACTTGAACGATATCCACACCTGCTTACCTCCTTCACCTATCGAAATTAGTTTACCACGGCACAATGGTAATGATAGATCAATGGAGGTCTGAATTTTGATAAAATGACCACCATCAAATATTTTTGGATCCATCAGCGCAAAAACCTCCCCCAAGACATTACCATTTTTCTTCGCAGCCTCTAATGCCATAAATTTCATCGGAATTCCATGCAATTGGACTCATAGTTTTGTCTTCTCAAACCTTATATCTAGAAGTGAGGACTCGTTCTTATATCGGCTCATTACCACTAGGTGTTTATCAAAAGTCCATGGTTCTCCCTCTAAAATTCTATCCGCATCCTCCTTATTATCAAAGGTGAAAAGAATTTTGTGATCTCCAGAACCTCTGGATCTTGAACCCATTCTTGGCTCTCCATAGTGGGTTAAACGTCTTTGCTATGACCTCCATGTTAATGGCTGGCTTTGTCAAAAACTTTGCAGCGATGGAAAATTTCTCCTTACTATCATCATCAAGCAAACACACACCCTAGTCCCTCTTTATCTGACAGCTTAAGCCTGCTCCATGATTGAGCCAACTCGTCCATCCTCACACTCACTCAGACTGTTTCCCACACCCCAAAAAAGAACCCAACAAGCCTAGAAGCTACGGTGTTACTCCCGGCATACTCAGCACCTTCATTGAAGGGACACACGAGTTCTACCGTGAAAGATGAGTTAGGGAGAAAACCCAATTTCAATCCACAGAGAAACTTTATTTTTAAAAATTTTTAGTGTTGTATTTGAGACTTTATTTCCTTTTTTTTTTTGTTCTTCTAGTGATTTTTATATCCACGTAAATGAACATAACTTTTAGAAAATAAAAAGGACTGAATGTGAAGTTTTTTACTATTAGTTATACAAATTAATGTGTTAGCTTTTTAACATAAGACGAAAAATGTTATTAAGATTTATTTTTTATTTTTAAATTTTATAATGATGTTGATGTGGAATCATATTAGTTAACATATCAGTTTGCAAGCCTTCTGTACTAAAATTGGTAGTCTATTTAGTATTTTTTTTTTTTTTTGGTTTGTTAATTGTTGGGGATGTGTTTGTAACAAGGGCAAAAAATGCAGGATCGAACGAAATTTTCATTGGGTTCTTTAGAAGTGTCTATTTGTGAAGAGTCAAGATCAAAATTCTAAATGTATGATATCAAAGGCTAATGGTTCTTTAACAAAAGAAAAATCAAAATGTCAATAACCAAAAAAAAAAGAAAAATGCTTAAAAACAACAAATAGTACAGTAGGAAGAGAAAATTGAGTAGGGATGGCAATTTAGATCCGACCCGCGGATACCCGGCCCGGCCCGACCCTAATGGGCCGGATTTTACCCGGTCCGATAAAGAATAGGGTCGGATATGGGTTTTTTAAAAAAAACCCGAAGCGGATCCGGGTCGGGTCCGGGTTTTTTAAAAAATCCGAAACCCGACCCGAAACCCGGCCCGGATAAAAACCCGGTTATATTAAATTACTAAACCCCCTCTTATATATATATATATATATATATATATATACACACACATATATATATATATATATATATCATATTAGTAACCTTGTGGACTTGACTAAATGGGTTTGAATCTAGAAAAAAAATTGTAATTGGCTTCAATTTTTTTTTTTTTTTGGTTGGGCTAGATTTGGGCCCAAGAGATAAACGGGGCCCGCGGGGCCCGTGGAGCCCGGCGGGGCGGGTTTGGGCCCTGAAAAAAAAACCCGATTAATAATCGGGCCGGGTTCGGGTCTCGGGTTTTACCCCGCGGGTCGGGTCCGGGTATGTAAAAACCCGGCCCGAACCCGACCCGTTGCCATTCCTAAAATTGAGAGAGGTCATGAAGGAGAGAGGAAATGTTCCTTTGTACCGATATTTCCACCTAACGCTTTAGAATTATGAGAATGCTTGCTAGCTGAATGAGCTTTTGCTCTAAAGTTTCCACTCTTAAGGTAAGACGTGGTTGGCTTCTATTGAATCTGATTATGGGTTTTTATATTGATTTTTTAGTGCTCTTAATGACTGATTTTTGGTTAATAGAAGAGGAAGCAATATTCATTTTTAAGTTTGCTTTTGTTTGGATAAAAGGAAGGCTTGATTTTATCATCATTATAGGAAAGAATTGACTAAACCCTCTTTGGCTCCCATTTTTCAGTTGTTTCAGACCATTGGGAGGCTCACCTAAGTGAGGACTGTAGTAGGCTAATGAGAGCCAACAATATTTTAAAGGCAAAAAAAGGTTAGGGCATAAACTTTGCGCCGCAGATAGCAAGAGCTTAAGACCTCTTTTGGGAAGAAAATTTTGGGTACAAGACTTCTTCCATGAGTTTGAGTGTTACTAGCATCCCTTGCCCACTTGGTAGCATGCATGAGATGAGCTCATATAAAAGGTCTGAAAGAAACCTACCTATACCCTCCAAACCACACTTCCTCAATTTCTCAAATATGTAACATGGGCTTGGATCATGCTTAGATGAATAAAATAAAATAAAATAAAATACATGAATTGGGGCCCATAAGAAAGTTGGGCTTAACCAAATTAAACTTATAGGAAATGTGTTGCGGAAAATGGGTATTAACATTAACATTATGTTGTTGGTAAGCTTATGTGTCAATAGTTATAAATTATTGCAAATTGAATTCACAAAAATTAAAATTCTTCAAAATTGACCTTTATATTGTTTACATGTACCAAAAGTCTTGTAACTCAGTGACATTACCCTATTTTAGTTAGAAAGATAAACATAGTTCAAATCTCCATTCCACACTTATTGTAACAATTGAATTATAAATATTAACAACTAATTAATTAATAATTTCTATCTAAAACTCCCACGTGACGAACACTTAACATGACCTAAAATTGTTCTATTGCAAATTTAATTTCATTTTAACCCCACTGTACATGACATCTCAACATGAATGGCCATAATACTTTTCAACATATAAGAAGGACTCCTACCTAAAAAAGCATCCACAAATTCACAATTCGAAAAATTTCCAGCCTATAGTTTTGAGAACACTATAGGCTAGACCGCTAGAGAACTAACATTAGTCTAAAGTTTTCAGCTTTGTTTTGGTAAAAGAGCTAAGTTAAAGTCTTTAAGAAGCTTAAAAACCATCCCTAAAATGTGTTTGTCCTAACTAATCCGTGTCATCCTATTTTCGTCACTTTTTTGTCCCCACTGGAAGTTTCTCATCATACTTGTTAGGGGTGTCCAAACAGACCCAGTACCCGACCCACCCGCTTAACCCGGCCGATCCGACCCGAGAATCGATCCGACCTGACGCCGGCAACGGTCGGCGGCGGATCTACGCTCCCAGAACCCGAGACCGGCGAGTTTGTTGACGAGTTAGAGCAAGGGAAATCGATTTTCAACCGCCCGACCGGAAAACTCACCTGGAAATAGCTTTCTCCACCAATTTAGGTAGTTCACCGGTTTGTTTTGTTCGATTTGTTGAGATCCGGCGAGATCTCGTTGAGATCTGGCCTTATCTCTTCGAGATCTCGCTTGATCTCTTCAAGATCAGGCCTGATCTCTTCGAGATCCACCGGATTGTCGCTTGATCTCTTCGAATCGTCGCTTGATCTCGCCGGATCTTGAAGAGATTCGGCCTAATCTTGTTGAGATCAGCCAAGATCTCTTCGAAATCCAGTCAATCCAGCAAAAATAAGCAAATTTTGGCAATTTTCGGCAATGATTCGCACAGTCCGAGACCGACCGGAAAAAGAGGACGTCCGACCACCCGAACCATCGCCGTCGGCAGCGGGTCCAAATTTAGGAGACCTGAATTTATCGGGTCGGTTCCAGGTTGGGCACAAACCCGACCTGGACCTACCCGTGGACAGGCCTAATACTTGTCAACTCATCACAAATTGAATTTGGGATCTTAAAGCAACTCACGGATTATGTTGAAACCGCTTAAGCAACAACCTTGATCATAATTTCCTTACCAACTCTAGACAAAGGCTTCTCCTTTTAACCAATCAATTTAGTAGCTAACTTTTCCTTGAGATGTATGAAGGTGTTACGCTCAGGGTAGTCGGTTTCGTACCGTACCGGCCGGTACCGCCGATATTTTCTGTATCGGTGCCTGAAACGGTACAAAAACATCCTCATCTTGTACCGGTTTAAATACCTGCAGTACCGGAAGCGTTTCGGCTGTACCGGCAACGTTTCGGCTGTACCGGCAAAAATACCGGATTTTGGCCTAGATACCGGCCTGAAACATAAACACAGATTTTTTTTGTAGTTTTTCACTCACCTAAGATAATTTCTTAACAAATTTCACGGTCTGATGCATCTCTCTTGTATCTCGGCCTCTTTTCTGCTTAGCTTTCCATTTTTGTTCGTGGTCTCTACCATGTCTGTGAGTCTGTGTTCCTCTAATCTTGTTCTTCTTCTTTTTCTTCTTCACTTCTTTATGTCTTGAGTGTTTCTCAGAGAGTCTTGCGGGTGCCCACGTGATGACTGACCGAAGGTAAGGATGTTGGCTTTTAGAAATTTGAAATGAGACAAGACTCAGTAGAGGTAAACATGTGGAGGAGATAAAATCAAGATAAAAATAAAGAAAAATAAATTGTAAAAGTAAGGGAGAATGAGTGGAGGTGAAAAAAAGTGAGTTATTAAAAAATATTTGTTGGCAGAGGTTAGTAGAAAATTCTGATATGTGTATCTAAAAAAAAAATTTATATAATATTTTTATAATAAAATTTAAGTTTTAGGTTGTTATGGGTTTTTATTGGTGGGGTAGAAAAGGTGTTTTAGTGGTAGGTTCAAATTAGAACCAATAAAAAATAGCCACATATGATTTGTTGTATAAATGTTGAGAAAATATTGTGAACGTAGTACATTTATAATATATATATATATATATATAAAATATATAAAATAGCGGTAAACCTGAAACGGTACACCGGTATTGACCGGTACCGAAATATATCGTTTCGCTGGCCAAACCGGTACAACCTCCAGTACGAAATTGACTTCCTTGGTTACGCTTAGATTGACCAACCAAGGAAGGAAGACTAAGCTATTTCTCATGCTGACGAATAACTTAAGCATTAAACTTGTTTTTAAATTCAATCTAAATTTCAATAAGAGTATTTTTGCTAAAAAAAACAATGATGTTTCCATTCTATTCAGTTGTTGTCCAAAAGCTTCCTCATATACCTTCAAAATTCTTTGCAATGCACCACACTCATCCATATAAGCTTTGCAGAAAATTAAACTATCATTTGCAAAAAATAAATGCAAAACTCTAAGACCCCTCTTACAAGGTTATCAAACTCGGACCAAACCGGGCGGTCTAACCGGGTTAATTGGGAACCGAATTGAAATTTGGTTTTTTAAGCCTAAAGAACCGAGCATCATAGGTAATTTTGTGAACCTTTTAAACCGGGTTGGATCGTACCAGCATTAGAACCTAGGCACGGTCAAAGTTGAAGCTAGAGCCAAACCACTCAGCTAAGTTTGCAAGTTGATGCTTAACAATAATCCAAAAAAAAAAAAAAAAAACTTGAAGTAAACTTAACACAATTTTTTTTTAAAAATAACTTAACACAATTCTATTCTACTTAATTAAATTATCCATATCTTATAAGGAATATTAAAAAAATTATAATTAAAATCCTCTAAATGTTTTCATGGGTATTATTTTATTTAATTAACTTTCTTATTTAATTATTAAATATATGCTTGAAAATCATTAAATTTCCCTCACATATATAGATATATTAGTCAATTTTGCTAGTTTTATAAATTTAATATTTATTTTTAGGCTTTAATTAATTATTAAAGTAATTATGACATCATCGAGGTTCGACCTCGGTAATATCTCAGTCCGACCTTAAAACCTTGCACCTCTTCATTTACCGGTTCTTTGAACAATCCGGGTTTGAAAACTATGCCCTCTTACATGCCTGTACTCCAGATAAATCACCCAGTTCAATTGATATTTTGAGTTAAGTTGAAACTCTCACTCTAATCTATCATAAGCTTTACTCATATCCAACTTCAAAGACATCTCCCCAATTTTACCTTTCTGCTTCTGACATGTGGTGCATGGTTTCAAAAGCAACCAACACATTATCAGTAATTAATTTTTTATGAACAAAGGCACTTTGGTTATCACTGATTATAAGAGGTAAATTTTCTTTAATTTATTTGCAAGAGTTTTAGAAGCTAATTTATACACAAGATTACATTGGCTAATAGGGCGAAATTCTGTAGCTCCAGTAGGATTGTTGTTTTGGTAACGAGAGTAATATGAGTTTAATTCAAATTTGGCTGCACAATACCCTTATTAAGAAAATCCAACACTATTTGAGTTATGCAAGTATCTACAAAAAGGCCAAAAATGTTGGTAAAAACAGAGGGGGCATAGCATCAAGGATTCAAGGTGCAGGAGTTGCATAAATTTGTTTTAATGCTTAAGAGACTTCTATAGCCGAACTCCTAAGTACTAAGGGTTTGTTTGGATCAACGGAGGTTGCTCTGTCGCTAGGAAAGTCTTCCTCTGGAAACTTCGCCTAGGCAGTGGCACTGTCGTCCCTTCCTGGTGAAGGTGACTTAGTCCCTTGAGATAACACGTTATCTCAAGGCTAGTGGGTTTTTTTTCCAGGGGTCTGGGAAACACATAGGACCAGTATAGCGTTGCGATTTCATCAATGGAAGACATCACGAAGCACTGGAGCTCACTTTCCCTGTCTGAAAAAGAAGGGTCCGGACTTCGCCTGAGAAAGGAGCAAGCCATAGCGGAGTTTGCCTTTGCTGCCAGATTCCTCACCAAACGCCCCCTCAACATCGAAGCCATTGCCAACACCTTCACCCCTCTATGGAGAGCAAAAACAGGTTTCAAAATAAAAAATCTCGGAAATCACATGATTCTTTTCTCCTTCGATAACAGAGTAGATGTAGATAGAATCCTAAATACGGAGCCTTGGTGCTTCGATAAGCACCTAATGGTGCTATCCCATTATGAGAAGGACACTTCCCTAAACCCCACAGATTTCAAAATGGTCTCTTTCTGGGTCCAAGTCTTCGATATCCCAGTTAGATACCGCAACAAAGAAGTAGCGGAACAAATCTGTGAAGTCCTCGGGTCTGTCACCCACCCCCCTGATGCTCCGGACAGTGATGGAGGTAGTTTCATTAGAGTGAGAGTGGTAATAGACATTTCCCTTCCTCTGTGTAGAGGCAGACTCATCACCCTGGAAGATGGAAAAGAGCACTGGGTTTCCTTTAAATATGAGCGCCTACCTAACTTGTGCTACTGGTGTGGGCTCCTCACCCATGGTGACAAGGACTGTAGTAAGTGGATTGATAGTGAAGGCTCTTTGCAGCAAAAAGATCAACAGTTTGGCCCCTGGCTCAGGGCCCCTCCCTTCCTAGCCTCACGAAAAAATGTGTTACAGGTCCCTGGTTTTTTCTCGAAGAAAAACAATGAAAATCCAACCCAGTGCTCTCCATGTCCACCCCCTCAACCGTCTACGGCGGTCCCAGAAACGTCCTCGGTAAGCTCCCCTCCCCCTCTGTCAGCATTTAATATGAAAGTCCCCTCAAAGTCCAATCACGGAAATTCCGGGGACATACAGGCCAGTTCAAATTCAAAAATTAACCCCACCACAAAAACTCCCCCCACCAAGGACTTTGAGACACTGATTGCAGAGATTGACCAAGACATCTCTCGCTTTGACAAAACTGAGGGCCCCCAATTACAATCTAGTGGGCCGTCTGACTTTCTTGAACAAGGCCCAACCCCTACCACCTTAATAACCCAACCCAACAAACACAAAGCCCTTCAGGATATTACAAACCTATCTCATACCCCCACCCCCAAATTGCAGACCCAAAAAGAGAAGAAATGGTCCCGCATTCAAAGGCCTCCTATTCTTTCAACGGACCCCTCGTTAAATGTAGTCTTGGGCAAACGTTTACATCAATCCACTCTCGAAGATCTTTCTCCAGCAAAACGTAAAGCCTCTCTTGAAGTAAACAACAACGATGTCCTCTCCTCAACGGCGGCGGCTGCATCCCAGCCCCGCCGAGCCCAATGAGTTGGCTTTGCTGGAACGTGCGCGGGCTTGGGAACCGGCGCACCGTTCGCGAACTCGAATCGTTGGTCCGACAACAAGATCCCAGTGCTCTTTTCCTGTCCGAGTCTTGGTCAGGTGAGGATTTTTTGAAAAAATAATGTAGGGAGCTTTTGTTTGATCATTTTTGGATCGTCCCCCAAGTAAACAGAACTGGTTGTTTAGCTCTGTTTTGGAAAAATTCGCTGAACATCGAGGTAATCTCCTCCTCTCCCAATCACATTGATACTATTGTGGGTAGAAATTCGGAAACGAAGTGGCGATTTACTGGTATTTACGGCTTCGCTGAAGCTGAAAGGAAGCTCGAAACTTGGTCTCTTCTCAGGTCTCTCCATTCCAGAGTTTCCCTCCCCTGGCTTTGCGCAGGGGACTTTAATGAAATCCTGTGGTCCCATGAAAAGCTGGGTCTTGGACCGCGCCAGGAAAGAGGTATGAAGTTGTTTCGGGATGTTCTAGATGAATGTGGTCTCAAGGACCTGGGCTACTCGGGTGATAAATTTACGTGGAAAGGAAGGCGGCAGGGTGGTTTGGTTTTTGAGAGGCTTGACAGGGCAATAGCCAATAACCAATGGTCCTTCCTCAACCCAGGCACCTCAATTCACCATATCCATGCCCTCTCGTCCGACCACATTCCAATCCTTATCAACCAAGAAGGTATCTTTCCGGTGCCGAATAGGCCGTTCAAATTTGAAAAGATGTGGCTCAGTGATGGTGGATGTAGTCAGACTGTGAAGGACGCCTGGGGTCACCCCTCTCCAGTTGCCTCAATGGCCATGGTGGCCAGTAAAATTAAAAATTGTGGGGATAAACTCATCTCTTGGAGTCGGCAATCTTTCGGTAGCATTAAAAAAACAATTGATTTGAAATCAAAGAGGCTCAACAAAGCTGAAATGGCTGTGGCAAAAGGAATTGGGGATGCCAAACTAGTCTGGGACTTGAAGTCTGAGCTTAACGACCTTTTGGACAAAGAAAGTCAAATGTGGCACCAACGTTCCAGAGCTTTGTTTTTGAAGGAAGGGGACCGCAACACAAGATATTTTCATAGTAAGGCCTCCCAGAGATTCAGAAGAAATAGGATTTTGGGTCTAAGAAACGAGTCTAACGTGTGGTGCTCGGAAGACTCCCAGATTAAAGAGATTGCGACACAATACTACCAAACTCTGTTCTCCTCCTCCCTTCCCACTGAATTTGATGCAGTTCTTGAGGCAGTCCATCCCTCGGTTACCCAGGAAATGAATGACAATCTGCTCCGGCCTTTCTCAAGGGAGGAAGTCGAGGTAGCCATCAATCAAATGAAGCCCATCACGGCTCCTAGCCCCGACGGTATGCCCCCTCTTTTCTATCAATCTTTCTGGTCTCTGGTTGGCAACGAGGTCTGCTCTGCTGTTTTAGATTGTTTAAATAATTGTAAAATTCCTCATGAGATAAATCATACCAACATTACATTGATCCCGAAAGTAAAATCTCCAGAAAACATCACTGAGTTCAGGCCCATCAGCCTATGCAATGTAATCTATAAACTAATCTCAAAAGTTCTAGCTAATAGGCTCAAGGCTGTCTTGCCCGCTGTAGTTTCTGAAAATCAAAGTGCATTTCAAGCTGGGAGAGTCATCACCGACAACGTTCTCATGGCCTTTGAAACTCTTCACTATATGAAAAACCACCAATCAGGCAAATCGGGATTCAAGGCCTTGAAGTTGGATATGAGTAAGGCCTACGACTGTGTCGAGTGGCTGTATTTGGAGAAGATAATGAGGAAGATGGGTTTTGCTGAAAAGTGGGTAGCTCTAATTATGGAATGCATCACCTCGGTGAGTTACTCCATTATCATAAATGGTGTTCCTTCAAATGTGATCCGTCCATCGAGAGGCTTAAGGCAGGGAGACCCTCTCTCCCCCTATCTGTTTCTTCTATGCACTGAAGGCCTCCACTGCATCCTTCAACAAGCTGATACATCGGGTCATATACGTGGGGTATCCATTTGCAAAAAAGGCCCGAGACTCACACACTTGTTCTTTGCCGACGACAGCTTGATCTTCTGCCGTGCCTCTATGCTGGA
Source organism: Castanopsis chinensis (assembly GCA_032878915.1). Taxonomy (NCBI): domain Eukaryota; kingdom Viridiplantae; phylum Streptophyta; class Magnoliopsida; order Fagales; family Fagaceae; genus Castanopsis; species Castanopsis chinensis. The sequence continues at coordinate 2,839,705 of JAVQMG010000115.1, read as the reverse complement.
ATGTCAAAAAATTCAGTCTCTCCTCTCTAGCTATGAGAAAGCTTCAGGGTAGCTCCTTAATTTACATAAAACGAGCCTCTTCTTTAGCAAGTCCACCCCCACGGACACCCTTAACCAGATAAAAACCTCCCTTGGTGTCCAAGAAGTAAGACAATGCGAGAGATACCTGGGCTTACCTTCCCTAATTGGAAAAAACAAGCGTGCTAGCTTCAGGTACATCAAGGAGAGAGTGTGGGCCAAGCTGCAAGGCTGGAAAGAACTTCTCCTCTCTCAAGCAGGCCGTGAGGTGCTCTTAAAAGCGGTCATCCAAGCAATTCCGACCTACACCATGAGCTGCTTCAAACTCCCGGTCACCCTTTGCAATGAGATTGAATCCTTGATCAAGAAATTTTGGTGGGGTCAGAGGGGTGAGCAGAGGAAAATCCACTGGTCCAAATGGAGCACTCTCTGCAAGCCAAAATCCTAAGGCGGCTTAGGCTTTAGAGATTTCCAAAAATTCAACGATGCGATATTAGCTAAACAAGTGTGGCGCTTGCTAGCAAATGAGGACTCCCTGTTTCACAGATTCTTTAAAGCAAAATATTTCCCAAATGGAAGCATTTTTGAGGCTAAAGAGGGTATGGGGTCCTTTGCTTGGAAGAGCATCCTTAAAGGCAGAGAGGTAATTCAAAACGGCTTGCTTTAGCGGGTGGGAAATGGTGCTTCAATCAGAATTTTTCATGATAATTGGTTGCCTGGCCACAGCTCCAAGAAAATCCTATCTAATCCCCGCCTGCTAGACAGCCAGGACAAGGTCTCTATCCTCATCGATAATACACGGCACTGCTGGTCCCATGAGGTAATTGACGCAAACTTCCTTCCCTCTGAAGCTGCTTTAATCAAAGCCATCCCTCTCAGCTTTAACGATTGCCCGGATATAAGAACTTGGCCGCTCAACAGTGATGGAGTTTACTCGGTAAAGTCCGGCTACCGCCAACTGGTGGACATGGAGATTAATGAACTCCCTGGAACCTCGGACCTCTCATGTACCAAACGGCTTTGGAAGGGTATCTGGAGTCTAAAAATCCCCAACAGAGTGAAGACACTAATATGGAGAGCAAGCTCGAACTCCCTGCCTTCGAAGGAAAATCTAAGGAAAAGGAAAATCCCAATTGATGCAACATGCTCTAACTGCCAATTGGAACCGGAAACAACAATGCATGCAATTTGGTCGTGTCCCTCCTTATTACAGGTTTGGAATGTTCACTTTGGCTGGTTGGTTAATGAGGCGGGTTTGAATCCAAGTTTTCTTGATGTGCTGAACTTATGTCTAGCGAGGTGTAAGCAAGCGGACTTGTTTGCAATGACCGTTGCCCAGATATGGCAGCGTCGAAACAAACTCCGGGTAGGTGATGCTACTGCCCCTCTGGCCGTGATCAACCAATTGGCTGCGACAAGTCTCCGACAATTCCAACAATCTTCCCTAAATCCTCATAAACCTCCTCCCCCTCCTGTCATCAAAAAATGGCTGCCTCCTCCTGAGAATTGGGTGAAAGTTAACTTCGATGGAGCTACTTTCGATGCCTTGAACTCTGCGGGTTTGGGTGCGATAATTCGAAACGATATGGGTCTAGTTATGGCTGCTTTTACACAACCCATTCCACTGCCTACATCAGTAGAGATGGTGGAAGTGTTGGCAGCTCGGGGTGCCATCTGCTTTGCTAAGGACCTCGGCTTTTCCAGGTTAATCTTGGAGGGAGACTCACAGATTGCTATTCAAGCTCTCATCAATGGTGGCCCGTCTTCTTCTAGCTTCGGCCACATCATCAAGGATATCAAGGAGTTGTCCTCATCCCTTGTAAATGTTGTTTTTAGTCATACATTCAGGCAGGGCAATAGAGTTGCCCACGGCTTAGCTAGGATGGCTTGTAACTTTCCTCATTTCCAATCCTGGATGGAGGATGTTCCTCCAGGGATAAACTCTGTATACCTCTCTGATTTGCTTCAATGATATCCTCCCCCCTCCTTCTGTGAGGGTGGATTCTCAAAAAAAAAAAAAAAAAAAAAAAGAGACTTCTATAGCTTAGAATTCTTTGGTCAGCACCCAATTCATCAATTCATCTCCACTGTCGCTTTCGGATGCACAACATCTAAAATTTCATTAAACTTCGTAGGTTGGCCGGTGGTAAAAAGATCAGAATAATATCCTACTGAATCCTTCCTCAATCTCGTGATTCTCCTCTTGCCACATACCACCCGCATCAAAAATGCCATTACCTCCTCTTTGGTTCAGTTGTAACCGACTAGAGGACTTTGCATGGAAAAAAAGAGGTATTTCGGTCACCCAATTGCAACAATGTCATATGAGATCTTTGATTCCGCAGTACCTCCTCTTTATCAAACCATTCATTCACTCAATTTTTTTTTTTTTTTTATCCGGAATAGATTGAATTATTTCTGCTGGAAATGGAATGAGAATATGTCCAAATATTTTTTAAATTACTTTTTAATTGACTAAGCAAAAAAAAGCCAAACATGAAAGGAAGGAAGCCGAACTTGATAGGTGGTCCACATACATTTTCCGAGTGGGTTAAGTTGGGTCCATTTCTTCTTAATTCGGGCCCACGCAGTCTCCTTTGGGGACAAGCTGAACACTTCGCCGGCCCAGACCACTCTCATTAGTCACTCCCACTATAAAGCTGTAGAAATTTAGGATTCGCCGCCAGTCCCCACGCATACAGACGCACGCTCACTCCGCTTTAATAATCGAGCGAAAACGGAAAACAAAGCTCTTTACTGCGCAGTTGGTCTCTGATCCCTCCGGTACTCTCTTTGTCTCTCTGAAACCCTAATTTTAATTCTTACTTGATTCAATTTCCTCCATTGCTAGAGATACGAAAATTATGCATAAAACTTTTTGGATTTTTCTTTAATCAGTCAGCTTTACTGAATCTCTGAAGGTGTTTTTTTTTTTTTTGGTAAATGACTGATCGCATTGACAGTATCGATGTCCTTCCGTCTAATCCTCTTTGGCGTTCTGGTTGGAATCGTTAGCCTGACACGGCGTCTATCCAGACTAATGGCGGACGAAACAAGTGATAGTAGCAGGGGAAGGGGAAGGGGAAGGGGAAGGGACTCTGTACCTCCTCCTCGTCGGCGGTTATGCACAACTTGTCGATTTGCAGAGATACTTAACGGCGGCGGTAGCAGTGACGAAATTCGCCGATTGACAGAGACTCTTTTGAGCGGCGAAACGCGCATTTATTGCGAAGAGTGTAATGGGTGCCCATTGGTATCACACGGGAGCGCTATTGTGGCCGCATTATGCTCGTGGTGGCGCTTGTTCGAACCCGTGGCTTCCCTGTTTTTCCTGCCTTTCACCTTCCTATTCTACATTGTTAAGTCTCCGTTCAGAGCTATGCGCCCTCTGTTTGTCGCCTGGATGTTTATAATGACTCTTATCACTCACGACTCTTGATGTGATATTGGATTCGGATTAGTATCAGAGTGCTCTGTAATTTTCTTTTTAAGATCTTTTCAGGGACCAAGGAAGGAAAATATGAGTAATACCTTTCATTTTTGGGTAATTCTGATTTCTTTCCAAGTTTTTGTGATAATTTCAATTAACAATATATAAATGGCATCACAAAATTAAATATAAATTCCTAAAATCATGAAGTTGAAAAACGTGTGATAAGCAACCTTGGAAGCTGGTGTTGGGGTGTTGCTATCAATGAGAAGTCAGTTTTTATAATCGCAACTAGATGAGTGATTCATGTTTGCCGAATTGCCGTGGAAGTCAAATGCAAAAGGAACCTAAGTGGCTGTGAATGCCAGAACGAACCATCACGATTGCTTTGGATAATTGGATCATTTTTTCTGGCTCTCCACGTCTTCACGTGAATGTTTCTAGTGAATTATGATGGTTCAGAATTTTGCCAATCCTTAAAAACATTTGTAAGGCTTGTGCAGTTTATGGCTTACTCCTGTCTCATTACTAGTGTGCATAACTAGGTTGCTTGGAGAGATCCGAGTACTCATATATCTGCATCTACACCCCAATCTCATTTGGAAAGATGCACAACCCCAGTCGTGATTATATGAGGCATTTTCTTCCCATACTGAAAGGTATGTTCAGGTTCATCTCACTTCCATCCCGTTCTCCTGTCTGGGTGTGTTTTCTTCTTTTTTTCTTTTTCAATGAAATGTCAATCATCAGTTATGCCAAAGATTGCATTTATGAGCCATGTACAGCTCCTCTTAAGGTGGAAAGATAAAAGCAAAGTGCATAATTGGAAGAGATTATCCAAAGCCAGGTCAGTTTTGCCACAATGGTTGTTTTAGTTGTTTGCACTGCCTTACAACCACTGCTCACATACTAGGTCACATATATTCATCTGTTTAGAGCCATGGAAGCACCGATGGTGCGAGACGATAGTGTTTCCTGTTGCTTTAGAGTCCAGCACGTGCAACTAATATTATGTAAAATCCTGCCTGTTGCTCTTGCTTGTTGCTTGTCTGAAGAAGCAGAGAAACAACTTTTGGAGCTAAAACATCTGAATGGCCTAAGCTTGGATTGGATTGGATTTTTTCCCTGGTTAGTGACAAGCTTTTGACAAAGGTACTCTCTGCAATCTGCATGGATAATGGATTCCTTTTGTTTAATAGATAGAAATGCGGGACCTCATTCCTGCTGTGATATCTTATAAATGTGCCAAAAAAAAAAAAAAAAAAAAAGCCTAACTGCCAATGATATACAGTGCTTGAGGCTACGACCACCTCCAACTAGTTTGGAGGTGGTCGTAGCCTCATATGCATGATTATGGAAGTTTGGGTTGGCTTGGAAATGGAGTTTGATATATATATATATATATATATATATATATATATATATTGAGAAATAAAAAAAAGGGACTCGCGTGTGGCAGTCATTATCTCACGCCTCATGGTACATTTGGGGAAGCTTATGAGTACCATTAGCTCAAACCGAAGCTCGGAGATCCTGAGTAGTTTAATATAATTGATGATATATTCCCTCGGAATATGTTTTATTGGATTAATTTCTGCATATTTTCTCCTAGATTTGGGAGTTTGGATTGCTCAATTGCTCTTTGGATCCTCAACCTATCATTACTTGGAGAGAACTTTTTATGCTTTCGTAAGGTGTAATCCCAAGTGTGCTATAGCAAAAATTAACTCACCAAATTTTGGCGTATGACCAGTTACTACTATTTGTACTGGTGGATGAGATGTGGTGATAGCTATATCATGTGCTTTGCAAATTAATGGGAACTAATGAGGTTTGGAAGCTAATGACTCCTTTTTTTTTTTTTTTTGCAGTTTGATGAGGAGACTGAGGAGAGATACTAGAAATTTGAATTTTCAGGAATCTAATCTTCCTCCACGTGTATAGGAGTTAATCTTATTTCGTGCGGGGTAATGTGGAAGAATTGTCCAAGTTAACCCTATGCAAACCATAGACTAACCCAATGTTAATTTGCTTGTTCTACAAATATACCTACAGTTGGTTTGTGCCACTTGAAGCATGATATGTCTAATTATCCTTATGGCTTGCTTGTTGATGAGATAATTTCTTGGGTTCAGAGTTCTACTAGTAGAGATCAAGGTTTTTAGACTTGAACCGTTCATTAAACCGTAAAAAGGAGAGATTCAAGGTTTTTGAGGTCGAACCGGAGTCGAACCGTAATGAAGTCATAATTAATTAAAACCTAAATATAGATGTTGAATTTATAAAACTAGCAAAATTGACTAATATATCTATATATGTGAGGGAAATTTAATGATTTTCAAGCATATATTTAATAATTAAATAAAAAAATTAATTAAATAAAATAATAACCATGAAAGCATTAAAATTTATGATTAATTTTTAAAGTAAAGTTGAATATCTTTGAAGGATTTTAATTATAATTTTTTTTATTCCTTGTAAGAGATAGATAATTTAATTAAGTAGAATAAAATTGTGTTAAGTTGTTTTTATTAAAAAAAAAAAATTGCTAAGGGGTTGGACCGCATGGTTCTTGATCGGTTCTTGCGGTCCAACCCGATTTTAGGAGTTCACGGAATTGCCACATATGCCTGGTTCTTTATGCTTAAAAAATTGATTTTCCAACCGGTTCCTGATTTTCACGGTCCGATCTCTCGGTCCGGTCTGGGTTTGAAAACCTCTATGCCTTTTGTGTGAGAGTTACTTAATGGGATTCTCATGTGTGTGTAGATCTTAATGCATCCAAAGGGAGTTCCGAAAGAAGTTGAGGGTGATGCGGGAAATGTAAAGGAAAGATTTATTTTAATTTAGTCTTATTTGATTTTGGAGTCCGTTGTATTTTGGGATTTCATAAGTTGTTTAGAATTAGGACTCCTTAAGTCAACCAGAATTAAAATAGGTTGACTTTAATATTCCTATTTCAGTTCGAATAAGTGTTTAGATTTAGTAGTCTATATAAGTATATTACTCTTATTTCTCTTGAAATTGTCCTAGTGGTTTTGTGCTCGCTCCATCCGACCCTAGGTGCCTACGCCCAGAGGGAGTGGCTGGCAGGGCTGGGATTTCAAAGTGTATTAATCAACTAAAAGAAACACACCGTATTACATACCCCAAACAAAGTTGTGAATAACAGAGCAATAGACTAGCCCACTTACTAGCTAAACATGCTTTTGGCATTGTTGACTTCATTTCTTGGATTGAAGAGAACCCTTACTTTCTTGAGCAAGTTTTTATTCACGATGTAATAAGTTCATCTAGCTCTTAATAAAATTTTTAGTCTTCTTATCAAAGAAGAAAAAAAAAAAAAAAAACAAGGACATCTCTCCTTTTTTTTTTTTTTTTTCTAAATTTTGAACGCATGTAAAACGAAGACTTAATTGTATTAGTAGTCATCAATTGTAATCCCTCTCTTGAGTACAAGTTATAGAGCTCTAGCCTCTAGCTTTCCATTTCTTTGCTTGTAGTAGTTCATTAGTTTAGAGAAGTAAAATCAAATTCATTGCGTTTTCACAGTGGCTGGAATGGTTTTGGCAGTGTTTGGGGTTTGTTAAAGTGGTGTTGGCTAGTGGTTTTTCAGTCATGACCGTGTTGTGGGTAGTGTACAAGACTTCCGGTGGTTCGCGGTTGTAGAAGAAAGGGAGCAGAAAGAGGAGGTCAAACCAAAAATGTCACATTGGAACAAAAAAAAAAAAAAAAAGGTTCTATTAACAATTAGCTTGTGGTAGTTTATTTCCACGGACTTACTACTTATTTTTCAATTATATTAGGATTTCACTCCTCCAATTATTTATTTGGTGAGACACTAACGCGTAGAAATGATTGATTGAAAAATAGAGAATTAGCAGACTATGGAGTTTAGCTTGAAGAATTCACGACCATTATCCTATCTGATGTTTCATCATAAAGAAAATATGTATAGCTTGTTGGTTAAAATCTGGTTTTGTATTTCATACGAAGCACATAGCGGAAGCAACAAACAAGAATCTATTTCATTCATGATTGACAACATGCACTATATAAATTTCAGAATTTACGAACAAGATAGCATACCTTGGTGTGGAGAAATTCAAAACAAAGATTAGAAGCACTTGGGAAAACTTTTAATCTTCACTCCAATTCCACTTTACGCCCAAGATGTGTGGTCTCTCAATCAGTTTTCAAAGGGAGAATGAAAGTATGTCTCACACTCTCTCTTTTTCTCTACGATTCTTTTCCTCACATTAAAAAATTCTGTATGTTTCTCCTTTTATAACTAATTGATTATCTAATTGGGCCGGCCTATTGGGCATTTACAATTGGGCTTTAGTGTGTGGCTTAGAGTGGGACCAAAAGGGACCAATAAGACACTAGCTCCAATGGGCCTTGGGCTTTTCCGTCAACTCTTGACAAGTCCAAAGTTACCATTAATATTTAATACCACTATATAAATACAATTGCACTCGAGGCCTTATTAATAAATTATATCCCAAGACTTTATTATACACGCAACCCCTTCATAAAATATTCGTAGTAATACAAAGTCATAAATATAGACTGCCACTTTGAAAATTATTACATCTTATCCTTGAGTACCCGGTTTAATCCTTTAAAATTATTCATCATATATTTATGAAATCCAATTTCATAAATATGTACTTTGGTAATTTCTTACCAAAGTGGTTAGGCCTAACTCTCTGAATAACCAAACCCATTAAACTTATCTCAAGGGAATATTTTGTATCTCCATTAAGAGACTATGAATTCCATCTTGAGAATATTTGTTCCATCAACACTAAATGTGGTTGCCCAACATACTGAGGTTTTGACCGTTACTTTAGATCTCACTCCTGATATATCAAAGTAACCTACACCTCATGATCAAGTCCATTATTCTCTCAGGATTAAGAGTTCATGCAAATAGAAGTCGTGAGATTTATTATTCATTTGACAGTCGTTAGAAGAATAATAAATCTCACAGCGGTCCAGTTCAATATATCTTAACTCTTAAAACATATCAACATATCAATTAGAAGTCACCACTTCCATGATCAAGACAAATCATCTTAGTTGATACATTATAGTCTTCGCAGATGAAATGCCCAATTTCATCACTGACTATGAACTATAAATTTTGAGTTTACAAAGAACTTGTGATTTATATCTTCTGTGACTAAATCACATAAATCACATACTATGCATCTCATGGACTATATGATAATGTCCAAATATTCATGTTACCATTATTTTAGATAAAAATAAAACAATTTTATTAAACACAACATTAAGTTATACATAATGTCATACATAGCATCATACAATAGGATTTAAGGATACATATCCTAACATAGCTTTTATCAAAAAGACCGTTTGCTCAACATATCATTAGCTATGTTAGTAAAGAATGGACAAAAAATTAAAATTATGAAAAAGACACTACAGTTCGAACCATAGTTGTCAAAACGAGCTGGATTGAAAGATCCACGAGTTTATGATTCCACCTTACTAAAACATTTAGGATCGCACTAGGATCATAAAAATGCTAGGATCGTACGTAGGATCATAGGATCGTATGGGATTCTACCGATCCTACCAAAAACATAAATTTTTGCTTTTTTTATTTTTTTTTGGGATAAATTTTTTTTTTGTTTTGATGAAGTTTTAAGGGTTTATTTTTCATGTTGTGATGGTATGATTTTTTATTTTATTTTTATAAAATTATGTTAACCTAAGCAAATGTTTTCTAGTTTCTAGTTCACTTGTTTTCAAAATGAAGAAATCCTTCATCATTTCAAAATGAAAATTTTGATGTTGGCTACTTGGCTTTGCTGTTTTTTAAGCTATGATATTGTTAAATTTGTTTGATAAATATACTAATTTGTGTTCAAATGTTATTAAAATATTTTTTTATATATAATTCTATTAGTTATACTTGGATTTGTATATTGATTGATTGATTTTTTTGAGCATGCTCTTTAATTGTTGTTGAGTCGTATAACTTGAATAGTTGAGTGTGAAATTGTATCTTGATGTCTTTTGCAACTCTAGTTTACAAATATATAATGTCTACATGATGATGAAATGGATGATGATGATTAGGAATTTAGCACGGTGGTTATAAGAACTTTAGAATGAGGATAATTAAATGTCCACTTCGCCTTAATATGCATCTTACTTTGGGATTTCATATTGTAGTTAGCTAATTTTCATTTGTTAACTTTTTTTGGATTTCAAACTTGGAACCTAGAACTTGAAAACTATTTTCTATATGTTTTGATAAATATTTTGGTATTTGGCTGCTAATTAAACATTTATTGAACTTTTTAAATACATTGGATCAAAACTTAAATATATTTGTTTCGTCAGTATAAACTTAGCGATGTATAACATGCAAATTACATCATATGATGAAAATCTTAGTTTTTTTATGGATGAATTTATAATTTTACGTGATTATTCAACATACAGAGTCATTATCAATGAGTTTTTTGCTTTAAATCTGAAAATATGTAGGATCTTACGATTCACGATCCAATTCTACAATCTATGATCTCACCTACCTTTAAATATCCTACATAGGATCCTGATTTTGACAACATTGGTTCGAACTCCTCTTCCCCTAACCAGACTAGTATGTGGAGAGAGTACCATTTTGCCTTAAATTTTTAATTGACATGGTAATTTTTGAATGGATCAACTAAGTTAATCAGTGGAAATTGTATATTACATACTGAGTAGTACTAAGAGCATCCACATTGGTGGAGCTATAAATTTAGTTATTTGGCATCACAAAAAACTACTTTATTTATTTTACCTTTTCAATTTGCAAATACCCAAAGTCAGTGGTTTTATTTTAGCTTTTAACACAATAAAATAATATAAACAACACCATAAAATAGTATATTCACTATAATAAAAAACAATTACTGAAAAAAAAAACACCACACAAACCAATTAATGACACAAGCCACGACCATCGCCAACCAAGAACAACCACTGCCAAAAACCCACATTAGCCAAAAACCACTGCACAAATCACCACCAACACAGTCACACCACCATTGACCCACGGAACCTAGCCAAATTGCCACTAACAACCCAAAAATCCACCACCAACACCCACAAACCCCACCACCAACATAGCCACGCAGAGAATCCCACGCCAAGAAACCCATGCCGCCACAATGAGAATCCCTTGCTGAGAAACCCAATCTGCCACGTCGAGAAATCCACTCTAAGTTACCTAGCAACCCACACCAGTGATGGGCAGGGGCTTGGGTTGGCGCTGCGCAGGGGTAGGCGCTTGGGTCGACAAGAGTGAGGAAGAGAAAAAAATATAGAAAGGGGAGAGGGTGGACACTAAGACTGAATTGAAGAGAGAGAGATAAAAAAAAGGAAGAAATATTATTTAATTGGAGGAAGCAATAAAATATAATATATTGGTTTAGCTTTTGAGCTATAGTGCACAACCATTTTTGGTTGTGTGCTGTAGTTGAGAAGCTAAACTTTTTAGCTATAGCTTCACCATTGCAGCCTCACTTTTGTGATTGGTGGTACTAAAAATAGCAATATAGCTTTTTAGCACCACCAATACTAATACTCTAAGTCCTCGAAGTCATTCTCAAAAAAAATAAAAATAAATAAAAAAAAATCCTCGAAGTCCATACTCACACCAAATTTAAGAATGAAATGAGAACTTGTATCCTAAAATATATATATATATATATATATATAAAATAAAATGGAAAAAAAATGAGGACTTGTAAGATATTTTCATAGAACTTGGTTTTTTATTTTTAAATAGCCTATGTTAGAGCATCCACAGCAGTGGAGCTAAAAATTTAGCTATTTATTTCCACAAAAAGTTACTTTATTTATTTTACCTACTCACTTTACAAAACATGCTGCAGCAGTGGATCTATTTAAGCTTTCAATACAATAAAATAATATAAACATCATAATAAAATAATATATCTACTATAATAAAATAATATATCTACTACAATAAAATAATATATCCACTACAATAAACAACAATCACAACCACCCGCAACTGCTATCATTGCCAATACCGCCACTACCGACTCTTCTGCCGCCACCACAATCGCTACCGCTGCCGCTGCCGCTACCCCTGCCATCGTCGCCGCCGCCGCCGCCGCCACCACAATAATCTTTATTTTTTCTTCCTCTATTCATTCTCAACAATTATATTTTTCAACAAAAAGTGTTACATTCACAATATTTTTTGCAATACTTTCACAAGAATCATAACAAAATCTTAAATGAAAAGTTGTTACTAGTTCTAATTTGAACCCACCTTATATTTTTACTCACCAATATTAGCTAATTACTTAAAATTTATTATGAAAATATAGTGCTAGTATTTTTAAATTTCTTATTCTTTGCCTTTCTTTCATCCATACGTTTTCTTCTTCTTCTTTTTTTTCTCTTGCATTTTGTCCACCACACACGTATACCTATAGGATTCTATCTTATCCTTTTTTTTTTCTTTACTTTCCCCTTTCTCCAGAATCTCCTTCACTCTTTCTTTCTCTAGCTCCCTCCTTCACTCTTTCTTTCTCTAGCTCTCTCATTTTCTGCTCTTTTTTTTTTCTTCTTCTTCTTCTTCTTTTTCTACTTGATTCCATAAATTCTCTAGCTCACTCTGTGATACGTCTCACATAATCTTGCTTGCCTTTTGGTGTCATTATCTTCAAACACACACAGACACCCATAGAGCGAAAGGAGAAATCTCCTTTGCTCCACCACACCTCCACCGTTGCTCCTCCTCCTCACTACGGAGTGCATGCAACTAGGGGTCATATCGGCTTCTATTTTTTTTTTCCTTGCTCTTGATTAGTTGTTTCTAATTTTAGATTTGTCAGATCGACTTCTATTTTTTTTCTTGATCTTTTATTGTTGTTCTAATTTTTTTTTCTATTCTTGATCTGCTGTTGTTGTTGTTTTGATTTTAGATTTATTGTTTAAATTATATTAGTTTTATGAGAGCAAGAATTGTTTTGTGAGAGAATTGATCGGTGGTGGGTCTAAGCTGATCGGTGGCTTGGGATGGCGACGAAACAGAGAGGTGAGAGTTTGAGAGAGTGGGTTGGTGATGTTGAGAGAGTTTGAGAGCTTCAATGAGATGAAAGTGACATTGAGAGAGAGGCGTGAGAATAAAAGAATGAAAAAAAAAAAAAAAACCAACCTATATTATTTTAATTCGGGGTTGAATAATTTTTTTTTTTTTTTTTTAGCTCTCAGCTACAGTGCACATGTATCTATACATGTGCACTGTAGCAATGAAGCTAAAAAATTTAGCTATACCTCCACTAATGCAAGGTGATTTTTTGTGTTTTGGTGGAGCTAAAATAATTATATAGCTATTTAGCTCCACTGCTGCAAATGCTCTTAGAAAAACAGGGGGAACACTATAAATACATCTGTATTAGTGTTTTGTGTTTTGCGCACTTTTCTTCGAATCAAAAAATTGTAAGACTCTCTCTCTCTCTCTCTCTCTCTCTCTCTCTCTCTCTCTCTCTCTCTCCTACAACTTAGAACCTGTTCTTGTTCTCGTGTTAGAGAACGGAGATCTGAGATCGAGATCGAGTGCGCTTCTCAACAAAAATGCTGTATCTCTCTCTCTGCTCTTCTCTATAACTAAGAACCCGTTCTCAGTCTTTAGCCATGAATACAAATGCCCCTTTGCCTTCCTTGCTTTTGCCATGTCCTGCCACTAGCAATATGAGTTGCCAATCTTGTTGCCCACTTTGTCTCTCCTTTGACAGGGGCTTAGCTATTGTGGTGGAACTGTCTACTCCCTATATGTAGACCTTGTGATACCTGTTAATCAAAAGGTTACAATATATTTGTGTCTTTTGGATTTGGATTTGGATTCTTACCCTCAATTAGGAACAAATTCCAGCGAGTCCAAATTAGGGATGAATCTAAGATTTTAAGCTAGCAGATGCCAACTTATAAAGAAAAAGAAAACTCCAAATAAGCATCCATATAGTATTAAAAAATTATACATACACAAAATCATTATTTCTAAATAAATTAAGATGCAATCATCTACTAAAAAAGACAAAAAAAAAACAAAATAATGTTTTTTTTTTAATACTAGGCTAGCTAGGATTTTTTTTTTTTTTATTGAAGTTAGAGCATTCATAGTGGTGGTGTTAAAAATTTTAGTTTTTAGCACCTCAAAAAACTACTTTATCTACTTTACCACCTCACTTTATAATACACCTAATATCAAATGTTCTATTTTTTTTATCACTTCATTTAAAATAATATATTCAACTCATTAAAATAATAAAGGAAGAGAGAGAATTTGATTTTTTTAATTGAAGGAAAAGATATAATCTTAATAAAATATTGTATTTTGTTTTTTAACAACTTATTACAGTTAACTAGTGTTTATGCCAATTTACTATAATTGCAAAAATATTTAGCTTTAGCTTCTCCTATAACACATGATTTTTTGGTTATTTGGTGGTAAAATAATAAAATAGTTTTTTTTTTTTTTTTTTTTGTTGCTAAAATACAATCACCATTGTGAATGTTTTTATTATTTTTGTTAAGTTTTTTAGTTGGATAGTTGCTATTTGGGTTAAACTAACTATGCTAATTGGGGAAAAGGGGCCTAAGATTTTGGAAGGAGAGCCTAACTACAAAAATAAAATATATAATAACTACAAAATAAATAAATAAAATTGGACCCAGGAGGGCTTGGGCCCCCACCTGGGTCTGTTCCTAGTCCAAATGGACCATTGGATGATAGTTAGGGTGCTGTCAAACAGGGGAATTAAGCACTTTAGATGCTCCACATCCATCAACCACTTCTCAAGCGGAGAAAATTGCAAACTAATACCAATCCCGAAACAATTTTGTTAGTTAGCAACTTTTACAAACTATTAAGGAAACTAGCATCTCGAGTCCAAGAAACTCGATTTTGCAAAGAACTCGAGCATAAGCGACTTGATATTGCCAAGAACTCAGCCTAAGGAATCAGAGGAAACAAAACCTTCACCTAAGGAATCGGAGGAAAACAAGAGCAGCCAAGGGAAAATGAAACCTTAGCCTAAGGAATCACATGTTCGTGGGTTCAGTCCAAGCTTGGGTTCATGGGTTTCGTCGCTTAGGTTTATGGGTTTGCCACTGGGTTCGTGGGTTTGTTGCTTGGGTTTGTCACTGGGTTTGTGGCGTAGGTTCATGGTTTTTGTTTTGATCTCTTGCTTCGTGTGGTTTCTGCTTTGATCTATTGCTTGTGTTTGTGTTTGTGTTTTTGTTATTTCAGAGGGAGAAAAGGGAGACCAAAAGAAGAAGAATTACACGTTCTTTGATTTCTTGGTTTTCTTTTGTGGAACTTGAGTCTTAGAGACTCGATTTTTATAGAAATCGAGTCTTTCATACTTGAGTTGCTATAGTGAACTCGCGTCTCTTAGACTTGAGATGTTAGTTTCCTAAATAGTTTGGAAACATTGCTAACTAACGAAATTGTTTGGTGATTGGTGTTAGTTTGCAATTTTTTCCCTTCTCAGGCCAATATTGGATTGACCAAGGCTGCAAAAGATAAGATCTAAGATTCAAACTTGACAACAACAAAGCTTTTGCTAAGGAACAATAGAGAAATAAGTGGTCCACATTTTCCTCTTCATTTTGGCACATTATGCACCTTTTGTCAGTTACTATGCTTCTCTGTTCTAAGGTTGTTTTCACAAGTAATGCATTGTCTAACAATTTCCATAATAAAATAACTATCCTAAAAGGAATCTTAAGTTTCCACACCCCTTATTTATGTTTCTCCTATTCCTATCCTGCTGGGGGATACTCATAAGAACAAGATGGATATTCAAAACTATACAAATTATTGGAATTAAATATATGAGCCACACAATGAAACTTTGGGAAAGAGTGATTGAACATAGGTTTCAGCTTGAAACAACGATATCGGAGAATCAATTTGGTTTATGCTAGGACAATCAACTTTGGAAGCTATTTTCTTGCTTAAACATCTAATGGAAAAATTTAGAGAGGTATGTAAAGATCTTCATATGATTTTAATTGATCTAGAAAGCATAGGATAGGGTCCCTAAAGACATTATACAGTGGATTTTGGAAAAGAAAGGAGTTTCTCTAAAGTATATTTAGAAGTGGCAATTCGTGTTCACGTGTCGGGTTCGTGTCATGTCAACTTATGAGTATCTGACTATATAGGTCAACACTAAACCAACATATTTATTAAATGGGTCAAGATTCCTCAACCCTAACATGACCCATTTATGTTTCAAAAAAAAAAAAAAAAACACGACCCATTTGTTAAACAAGTCAGTTGTGTCGACTTGTTTATCAGATTTTATCATAATGAAAAAAGAAGTTATTAAAAAACAAACAAAAAAAATAATTTTAATATGAAATTAAGAACTAATGAGTAACTGCGTCACAAATAATTATTCAAAACTAAAGCATATTCCAAAATTACAAATAATCAATCACAATATGTCAAAGAAAACAAACCACAATAACTAATATATTTATATACCTAAAGTTTTAAGGGTATATTGGTAAAATGTCATTTAATTAAACTGGTCAAACGGGTCAAATGGGTTATATATGTTGAACACTAACCCAACCCATTTATTAAACGGGCCAGTCGTGTCAAGTTCGCGAGTCGTGTCCAATTTCGCCACCCCTAAGTATATTAAGGATATGTACAACGGAGTTGTAACTAGTGTGTGAATAAGTAGAGGAATTGCAAGTGATTTTCCTATCACCATAGGTTTGCATCAAGGATGAGCTTTAAGTCCATTTCTTCTTGCACTAGTGATGGATGAGCTCCCTAAATCGATCCAAAGGGAAGTGCCTTAGTGTATTTTTTTTTGCACATGATATAGTTTTAGTGGATGAAACTAAAACTAGAGTTAATGCCAAGTTAGAAATTTGGTGAGACACTCTGGAATCTATAGGCTTTCGATTAAGTAGGACTAAAATAGAGTACATGGAATGTAATTTAGTAAAAGTAGAAACATAAACAAAGGGGAGGTAAGACTTGAAGGTTAAGAGATACAAAAGAGCAACAAATTTTGATAACTTAGATCAATATTTCATAAAGATGGAGAAATTGAAGAGGATGTGAATCATGGGATAAGTGCAGGGTGGATGAAGTGGCGAAGTGCATTAGGTGTGTTATGTGATCATAGAATACTCATTAAGTCAGAGTAGAATGAAGGCAAAGAATACATTTGGCCAACCTTAACTAATATGTTGAGGATCCATAGATTTTAGGACTAAGGCTTTGTTTGTTGTTCCTATCTTGTTGGGCTACCATAATGGATTGGTAGCCTTTTTTTTACTTCATACTAACTCCCTGCTGTTCGAAAAAGGCCAGATGACTCTATCCTCACCATCTGTCCTTGTAATGAGAATTGAACTAATTGCTTTTGCTTCCTTATAATTATACACCTGTTGGAGGATTTGATAATTCTAAGTTCTAGAGTTCTGATCTATGAGATCGAAAACTCAATGAATATTCAGACTATCTAGCTGGGAAGAATTGAGCTTGGGGGGAAACCAAGCTGTATTATCTATTTCTACACCTCTACCTGTGCCTAGTCTCCATTTGGTCTTTAGTGAGAGGGGAGTTTGTGCAATAGCAAACACTTTTTTAGAACCAAAAGTCCTATGGTTTTTGTGTTCCATCCAAAGGGGAACCTTTGGGGAAATACCTGGCTTGGACTGTTTTTGAGAAGAGTGAGTTGAGTTGGTTGTATAGTTTCCATACCCTTTTGGCTAACATAGCCTTGTTTAGTTAGGATGCTTTTCTAATACCTAATCCCCACAATATTTTGGCTAACACAAAGCTTCCCAACTCATTAAATGGAGTTTTCTCTTATCATTTTCATGCCCCCACAAAAAATTGTAAATGGACCTATCCAATTCTTTACAAACAGGTTCAGGGAATTTAAAACAAAAGAATAGAGGGGGATGTAATTGAGTACAGATTTTAAAGGTTACCTTCCAGCTTGTGATAGTAGCTTTGCCCTCCATCCTTGAAGTTTTGAGTTTACTTTATCTAATAAAACTTGAAAATGAGAGATTTTGTTCCTACTATAATTGAAATTGAAGCCCAAATATTTCCCTAGTTGATTCACAGACCTAACGTTGAGAGTCCTTTCCCATTTTTTTCTTAAGTCTGTGAGAGTATTAGGACTAAAAAAGATTTCAAATTTGGATGTTAAACAACTAGCTTGACATCCTACAGGACCAAGACAGTTTATCTTCTATAAACCAAAGGACTTTATTATTAATTTTGAAGAACAACAGAAAGTCATCTATAGTTTATCTTCTATAAACCAAAGGGCTTTATCATTAATTTTGAAGAACAATAGAAATTCATCTACAAACAGGATATGGTTGATGGCAGGGGCTGATCTTGCTATCTTAATCCCACAACAGAGTTGGAATCCTTTCCTTTGATCAATGTCCACAAGGGCACATTTGCACATAGGAGAAAGAGCTAAAGGGAAAAGGGATATTCCTGTCTAATTCCTCGCTTAGGCTGAATGGGGTAGGATAGAGAACCATCAAGAAGGAATTGGTAGGTCATTGCAGAAACTAGAAAAGCATTCCATTATGTTGGTTATCCAAGGAGCGGGATAATTCATCTTTAAGAGAACTGCTTTCAAGAAATTCCATCTTAGCCTATCATAGGCTTTGTTCATGCCATGCTTCAAAGAGGCATAGTTGGTTTTTTCTTTCTTGTGTTTTCTAAGGTAATTAAAAATCTCACAAGCCAAAATCACATTATCTTGTATGTGTCTTCCCTGTACAAAAGCATTTTTGGAAGGAAGTGATTAGGGAATCCAACAAGGGTTTAAGCCTATTTACAAGTGTTTTTATTTTTATTTTTTTATATAGCCTTATAGATAATGTTGCAAAGGCTTATTGGACAAAATCATTGCATTCTTCATAAGCTAGGGATTTTAGGGATGAGAATCGTGTAGTTTTTTTTAATAGAGTTTTTAGTCATATGATCAAAATTTTCTACAAATTAATCTATTTATTTTTAATTGGTTAGATATTTTCAATAAAAAATTTAAATTTTTAATAGAACCAGTTGTTCGATCGGTGCCCCAATGATTCGAAGACTATACTAGGTCAAGTTCCAACCCAAATTTAATAACTATGCTTAAGAGCATTACATTCACGAGAAACTTGAGAATTGCAAATTGAAAAATAATAGTATTGTTTGAGAAGTCACCAACATGTGGCATTTATTACATTATGAATAAAATCACGAAACATAATCCCCAAGTTTCTATACTTGTGGTTTTATTTCCCCAAACAACAAATTTTGTGACACAAAGTTTTTCATATGACTTTTTGTGAGTGGTAGATAATAAAAAATAGTCTCAATGGTATTGGTAGGCTAATGTGAAAGGTGTTGTTGTCCAAATCAAAGCATGTCACCTTAGCAAGTTGTCGAAAATAATTGTGAAAGGGGCCTCAAGCAATAGCCTAATGGTAATAACATTCTTTGTGGTATTCAAATGTCTATTGTTTGAATTCCACCTCCCCTCTCCTCCAATATCTATCTATAAATAAATAAATAACTAAATAATTAAAAAAATTGTATTCTTAGCACTGCTTTTCCCAAAAATGACTTTTTTTAGTTTAAGAGACATCCACATGCTCACCGATACATATCTTTGTATATACTTATAATTTATATTATGACACTCTTCTTTAATTATAGCAAATTCTTCAATTCTAAGCCACCAAACAGAATTTTTTATGATAAATTAATTACTTGTTAAATTAGTTACTATCATTTATAAATTGCAATTGTGTTTGTTTTTGGCTTAAAATGTTTTTTATTTTTATTTTTTTTCAATTGTTTGGTGGTGTAAAATCCAAATCAAATTAAAAGTGTTTTAGGCTGACCATGATGACACTATAGATATTAGATATATAGATTCATAGATAATTGTGGATGGTTTTAGGTTGAATCTAATCTTTCTCTCCTAAACATATGTAGATTATGATGGATCCAAGAGCAGTGACCTATGAGACTTGTGTCGACAACATACCCTTTCAAGCCCACATATTGCCACCATACCTTTTTTAAGACTTGTGCACTGGTCGAGATGAAGCGTGGGAGACAGCATTGCGAAACTTGTAAGGAACTACTACACTTCTTGGTTAGAGTTATGGATCTATTCAGGAGAACGTTCAAAATTTGAACTATGTGAATGTTGACTTGGTATGTTGCCTGCATGATGGTTATTGTGGACAAAGCATGTTTGGTGACGTCAAGTCTCACCGTTAGGCTAGTTTGGCCTCTACTGCTGGTCTACTTGATGGTTTTCATTGTCATGCATACTATTACATGAGTGATTCTACTAGCCTTCCATGTAGTCATGTGGATCAGGTATGTTGTATTGGTGATTTGTCACCATCTTGCATAGTGTCTTGGCCCTTGAGCCCTTATGCGCTCCTTATTGGTGTTGTTGGGACGACATTTGCATGATGACACTTTAGATATATAGATTGGTAGATGGATATATAAATAGATATATCACTTCAAAAAACTAGACCTATAGTGGACGCCACTATAGGTCCTAAAAATGCCACTATAGGCCAATTTGGGCTATAACGGCTTTTTCTTTAGTGGCGGTTACAAACGTCACTATTGTACTGTGACTATAGAACTATAGTGGTGTTTGTAAAACGCTACTATAGGATGAAATTGTTCTTTTTTAAATAAGCTATAGTAGTGTTTTATAAATGCCAGTATATACTATGGACCTATAGTGGTGTTTGTAAAACGCCGCTACAAATGCCACTATAGCCAAATTAAAAAAATAATAATTTGACCTATAGCAGCATTTGCAACGCCACTATAGCCAATTAAAAAAATTAAAAATTAACCTATTGTGACGTTCAATGAATGCTACTATAGGCAATAAAAAACACCTATAGTGGCAGTCATAAACCCCGCTATGGGCAATTTTTTTTTTTTTTAAATTCGACCTGTAGTGGCATTTTGCAAACATTGCTATAGGTCAAATTTTTTTTTTAAAAAAAAAAATTGCCTATAGTGGCGGTTATGACCACCATTGTAGGTTAATACCCTATAGCGGCATTTCAAACGCTGCTATAGGTCATAAACGATTTTTTTATTGGCTATAGTGGCATTTAAAACTCCACTATAGTTTTGTTTTAAAATTTTTTCCCTAGACTAAACTAGGTACCTGTTTGTTTTTCCCTATCCACAAGCATACATGTCACTTGTCCAGAACCAAATCACCTATCCAAAAAAAAAAAAAAAACGGAAATATATATATATACACATACACATATTTCACTTGTCTTGGACATTTCACAAACATAGGGTACACAAAACAAAGCCTAATATATATATCTGTATATGTCATGCATTCAATTAAACTATATATTCAACATAAACACATGGAGCAACAGGACAATACTCATAACTCCATCAAAATATTCTGTCATCACCATTGTCAAGATCATCACCATTGTCAAGTTCATCCTCATCGTCAAGTGTATCCCCAAGTGCATCCCCATCATCAACATCAGCATGAGCATCATCTTCCCCTTGAATAAGATGGAGGCAACATCATAACAAAGGAAGACACAAAGCCAAATATTGTATCAACTTAATCTTCATACATATATAATTCTATATATTAAGAGGATTTATAAAGTTAGTTATTGTCTTTTCCAATTCCTAAATTGCCCTCAAAATTTTAAAACCACATCACAAAGCAATCGGGTACATAAGTAATTTTTGGTAAAATGACCAAAAAAAATCCTGTAATATATTTTTCTCTATTTCACTTCTAAAATATGACATAAGGGTATAAACAAATCTACATACCCAAATCTGCCCTCGAATAACTCCCACTCATCAGTCTTTAACTGCTTCATAAACTTCCCACTAACACATACATGATACATCCCAGTATGCCACTCACAATCCAAAAAATTTTGACACCCATGTGTAGTTCAAACACTAATTAACTGTTTTTCAATAGTTATCAACAATGTCAAAATCAATTATTCATGAAATGTTAAACAATTTTTTACCCTATTCCAATGATAGAAATTGAGATAGTTTCCAACCATCACTAACTTTTGACAGAGTAGGAAGGTACTTGAAGTTCCCACAGCCACAATTTATTTCCTCACAAACAAGTTCCATGTTTCCAAAATTAAGAAGCAAATGGAGAAAGGTTCTTACAATGGTTTCTAAAATTTGGCCTTCATTTCTATGTTTCTACATTTTCTCTTACTTGCTTATTTTAAATGGTCACATTCAATATATTTTTTCTTCGGCCTCCTTAGTTTCTCTATAGAGCTCCAGGTCTACACTTATCTTATACTGATTACACAAATATGCAGTTCAAAGAGTTGATTGATGAGTTTTAAGAACCTGTGTACTTCCACAAGATCACAACCTAACTAAAGAAACTGACTAAAAGCCAACTTTATAGATAGAGAACTTTAACATCATAATTGATGGGCAAGAGGTTAGCGCACAATTAACAACAGCATTGAGGCAGAGGAGGATTTATTTACAATTATCAAATTATAATGTTATGTATTTATCAATAATCCAGTGTTGTTAAGTGTCTATGTACCTCTATTTCTTAACAAGGTGTTTTTTTTTTTTATAAAAATTTTGATCCCAAATGATTTTTTTTAGTTTTACATGTTTGTCCACCATATTATGCATTTAGAGCTACTAATATGGCCAGGAGTGTGACGAGGCTAACTTCAAAAAATGAACAAATCTCCTAGCCATATTAGTAGGTCTAAAAGCTACAAACCTCAAATATGGTGGAAAAACATGTAAACTGTAAACCTCAAATTGGGATAAATAAAATTTATGACATTAAACCCCAATAAAATAAAAAAATCCTCATCGCATGTGCAAAACGCGAGTGATGAGACTAATATATGTATACATACAAACACACAAACACCAAGTAGAGAGGGATTAAACCAATTTTCAACATAAAAGCCCAAGTCAGATGTTGAAATGACCTATCTTGTCTTTGTATGCATTTTTATCAAAGAGTACTAACGACTAATACATAAAACGGCATTAATAAATTAAAAGGCTATACCTAATTCTACAATGCATGCACATGACGGCTAAATGATTCCATCATTTTCTGAAATTGGGCATCTTGTTCCATCCTTTGATTTCTCTTAAGTGTTAGTAATTGGGTCAGTTCCAATCTTTGATTTCTCTTCTTTGTTAGAAACTAGGTAGTTATGTCCTTTCATTCCTCATTTATGTTAGAGATTAGTTCAGTTCCAAAATTTTATTTGCGTCCTCTGTCGGAGCCTGGGTCAGTGTCTCTATTCGATCCTCCAACTCCACAACCCTCTGGTCACTAGCATAAGAAGGTTGTGGAGTTGTACTGTATGACTGAACATCTCTTGTCTTTCTACTAGATGTGGTCGATCCAAACCTACTCCACGTACACGTCCATAACGTTCTGGCCCCATCATTTGAGCATAGGCATCATCTGGTGCCTAAAGAACGCCTTCACCACTACTACACTCTCTAGTTAATTGGGTTCCAACACTCAACAGTTCTTGCATTCTCTCCTTTTTTCATAATTTTATCAAATGACTTGTTAGATTCCACATGTAATGCAAAAATTAAGTGTATTTATAAACATCAATTTCCTTGTCATTATCTACTATAGGTGTCCCATCTTTACGTTTATAAGCTTTGTCATATACTTCAACACACTCCATGGTGCACTTTCTTTTTCCTACAATACCTTCATTATATCCATTAATTATTGTGCTAAGTACAACTCTTAACAAGTAAGACAACATTCTAAAAAAAAAAAAAAAAAAGAACAAGTAAGGCAAGTTGCCTTATTTCTATGTGCTACAAATCTGAAATCTTTAAGAAAAAAATACATGATGCAAATTGCAATGCTTATATATTGTTTTCAAGACCACTCATGGTTGAATAATAACTTAATGAACTTAGCATGGCATTGCAGAAAATATCAAAATATAAATTTTTCCGTAGTTGAGAGAAAATTTGAAAGAGAGCAAAAAGTTATATCATCAATGATTTTAGAACCTTTATTAGGATCCCTTGATAAAAATATTCCCTCCCATTTACATTATAGCAAACTAGATATCATCTTAACTTGTGGGCCTTCCAACTCCCTTGAGCACTTCAAAAAAACTTGAAGCCCCTTTAGGGGCAAATAATAATTAGAAACATATACAGATAAGTTAATTTTTAGTAAACATAGTTTACAAAAATCAATAGCCTGTAAAATATTAACTTAAATAATAGATTCTAAACAATCTCCCCAAAAAGAATTGCTGTCAATTTCTCAAATTGATCCCAAAACTGTGACTAGATGCCAAGTATGGACTGATTCCGATACCAAGTATGGACTGATTTCCAAAAATTTACCAAAGGTATAAGTAAAAATTCTTTTCTTTTTAAAAAAAAATTATTTGCTAAGTAATTAAGGAGGAGCCAAGTAAGTCAAGGTCTTATGATCTAGAGCTTATTGGCAATAATTTCCTAAATTATTAAGTAAACCAAGATTAAGAAATCAGATTTGCAATTATGGTTGGTAACAACTTTTCTTTTTCGAAATTAAATTTTGAATTTCACAAATCACTCTCTAATAGATGAACTTGTATCAACTAATGCTACATGAACAATACTAGCTCAATTCATAATATGCTTAGCCTAAGATAAGGCTTATAAGCAATGAACCATGATCTAGCTTTAGAGAAAGCCCACGAATAATGAATTACACAACTTTTTAAATGAAATTAACATATTTAACATATTCACTTTTTGATATGCTTATTATAGCAGAAGACTGAATTGTGAGAATAGCGTAAGAAAGAGATAGACATATATCATATTACTAAATCTGATATTTAAATTTATAGCCTATTTAATATTTATGCTTTTTGTTTCTTTATAGAAGTAATGTAAGAAGTAAAGATCATACTAGGATAGCAACCAGCTATGCATAACTTCTTGGT
The DNA here is from genome assembly GCA_032878915.1 of Castanopsis chinensis. Lineage (NCBI taxonomy): Eukaryota > Viridiplantae > Streptophyta > Magnoliopsida > Fagales > Fagaceae > Castanopsis > Castanopsis chinensis. The sequence continues at coordinate 2,815,164 of JAVQMG010000115.1, read as the reverse complement.
TTGGTTGTAGGTATTTCCGTTTGGAGTGCACGATTGGCCTTGTTCTTCAGAGCCTTTGTCTACGAATGCAATCACACAAATCACCACCAAACAACATCATCAATCTAATATCCAAACAACATCATCAATCTAATATAGTATGTAAAGTCTGATAATATCAACCCATTGTTACCGTAAATAGTATAAACGCAAAATATGTTAGTACCCGCATGTCCTTTTTAAACTAGTATTCCACCAATTGCTTCTACTGTTCGTCATCACAAGTCCTTGGTTTCTTGCCTACGGCCTATTGTTGTGTCATACTTGCCAAACAACATTGCGCCTTTAACTTGTTCCTGTGTCCCCTCCTCAAGTTCTTCAATTGTTCATTGCCCAGTCTTCTTGTTTCTTTGGCGCAACTTTGTTTGCAAGGATGTCTCATCGTCTCTAGAAAGAACACGCTTAGTCAACATACATGTCCAAGTTAATCCTAGTCAAATGATAATTAGCACAACTACTAATAATGATACTCTAGTCTATATTACCTCATATAGCATAACTATGCACAACCATAGTTACTGATAATTTGATACTATTAAAGCAACATGCCAAAGTTGTTGTCACTATTACCTTAATCTCCCCCCAACACTCTTGTGTATACTAGATTGGCACATCCCACCAATCAATAGGCACCAGTGGGTACTTATAGTATATCCTTGTAATAATGCCTACCCGCCTTCTAAATGTCACCCCGTTTTCCTCAATTGGTTGGTCTTTGACATTCAAATGTAGTACATGTTTTGTTTTCAACGACAGATTCCAAATTGCTCGCATTGTCATAGTACCATGCTTTTTACAACTTGCAGTAGTAGTAGGGGTTGCTATTACATCATTTGTATATAGTGAACCACAATAAGATACTAGTTTTCAATATTCACAACACAACTAGTACATACATGGAGTAGGAATTTGAAAAGTAGAGTTCATACCTGGATGTTGTGTGGCATCATCATCACATGCAACGTCCTAATCATCAGAACACGCTTAGTCATCATACATGTCCAAGTTGATCCTAGTCAAATGATAATTAGCACAACTACTAATAATGATACTCTAGTCTATATTACCTTATCTTGCGTAACTATGCACAACCATAGTTACTAATAATTTGATACTATTAAAGCAACATGCCAAAGTTGTTGTCACTATTACCTTAATCTCCCCCCAACACTCTCATTTATACTAGATTGGCACATCCCACCAATCAATAGGCACAAGTTGGTACTTATAGTACATCTTTGTAATGGTGCCTACCCATCTTTTCAATGTCACCCCGTTTTCCTTAATTGGTTAGCCTTCGACATTCAAATGCAATACATGTTTTGTTTCTAACGACAGATTCCAAATTGCTCGCATTTTCATAGTACTATGCTTTTTACAACTTGCAGCAACAACAGCAGGGGTTGCTATCACATCATCTGTATATGGTGAACCACAATGAAAAACTAGTTTTCAATATTCACAACATAACTAGTATATACTGGGAGCAGGAATTTGAAAAGTAGAGTTCATACTTGGAGGTTGTGTGGCATCATCATCATATGCAGCGTTATGTGAAATGTCTTCCTCCAGTGCAGCATCATGCGTCTCTTCATGTTGGCTCCCTACTACATGAGAAGAGTTTTACCCATTTTTAACTAACTGTAGCTACCGTCTCCTACCCATTCCTCCCTCTAAAACTTGAAAAACACAAATATGATATTAGTTATACACCAATAATTACATATATAGGAAGTACGAAGGCTATAATGAAACACGTAACAATGAATACCACGTACTTATTTAGGATATACTTCAAGCAAGTAATCATCTACCATATTAAATAACTATCATTACAAAATACCATGTGCTAGATTTAAAGGTTTGAACATAAAGGGACATATGCTACCAAAAATTTAGGAATGCGTGGGTTAGCAAATTGTACATACATGGAATAAATAATATCTACGAATCATCAATGTACTCATACTCTTCTTGGTCCACATCATTCTACCAATCATCAATAATGTCATCCACGCCTATGTCGTCCCATCCAAGAACGGCTCTGTTCCCAATGACTAAGGCATCAATTGTCATGCCCTTTATATCATCTCAAGCCTAGCCTTGGTTGCCATTTGCGCCACCTAAATAATCATTCGCACTTATATTGTAAGGAACATGCTCACAATATGTATATGTATCATCGTCATCACACTGTGGGCCAGTACTAGCATCAAACACATCTCTCGCTTTAGTTTTAACAACATACCAATCTTTCTTCCTATTTTCTTCAACATAAAAAACTTGTGAATCTTTAGATGCTAAGACAAATGGTTCATCAGTCATTTTTTCCTCACGATATATCAAGTGGGTCAAATTTACCATAGGAAATCCAAACTCACCAACCTTATATCCCTTAGCACTATGTACGTCAACCCATCTACATTTGAATAAGACATGTCTTATACGGCCACTATAATTCAACTCAATAATATCTATTAAGATACCATAGTATGTCACACCACCTTCCATGACAACACTAACTCTACTGTTTTGGGCTTTCCTAAATAATATCTACGAATCATTTACACATCTGAATTTAATCCATTTTTTACATAATGCTTCATCCACTTAACTGTCTAATATGGCCATCTAGATGGTGTTATTGTTGTATCACTCTAGCCTTGTAAGCATCAATCATTGTCACTACCTAATAGAATCAAGCACATTTATTATTACTAGTACAATACTAATTATTACAGTGTTACGAATAATTAAGGTGCATGTTTCAAACGTACATGACATGAAATCTAAGCCAACTACAAAACTGCTCCATGTGGTGGTTATTTATAACATCCTTAGATATACGACGGTGGGCATTTTGGAGTTCTACCTCTACCAATTTTCTGTGCATCTTGTCTAGGAAAATATGTTAGTCTTATGATGAGCTAGCATCATTGAATTGACATGTAGCAATATCGGTATACATCTCTATTACTTACTCAATGAAATTGGTAATTTTTTTGCTACTAAATAGAACATATCGATGAGCTTAGGTTAATTCAATATTCACTAGTTGCATGCTCGACACAGCTCCTATAGATTCCTCAATTGGCCTGGTCGGTCAATTGAATATATTTTCAACTCCTTCCATGTACCGTGCACAAAATGTTAAGCACTCCTTCACTAAGTACCCTTTAGCAGTAGATGCCTTAAGAGTAGTTCTATTTCGCACGTAGGACTTAAGTTGAGAGAGGTGCCTAATTAGAATAAGAACATTAAAAATTGAACATTGAATTTGAATGAAACCATGAAACATATAATGTATTAAATATTTCTTACCTTTCAATGGGATACATCCAACGATAGTGAACTAGCCCACCCATCTTGGCCTCAGTGGCCAAATGTATCACCAAATGTACCATAATTGTGAAGAATGATGAAGGAAATATCTTTTCCAAATCACACAGCGTAACTGCAATGTCCTTTTCAAGATTCTCAATTTCGGAAACCTTCAACGTCTTCGAACAAATTTCCCTGAAGAAACATGATAACTTAATTAAGGGCCTGGTTACCGAAGCTGGCAATGATCCACCTAATGCTATTGGGAGGAGTTGCTGCATCAATATGTGATTATCGTAACTCTTCAATCTAAAATCATGCAGTCTTTGAGATTCACACGTCGTGAAATATTAGAAGCATATCCATTAGGAACTCTTACATCCTTCAAAACTTGTAGGAATCCATCTTTCTTTACTGCAATCATCTTAAAACAAGCGTGCGGCTTTGTGTATTTATCGTCGATGCTTGATTTTAGGTGAAATGCACTTCGTATACCCATGGCCTATAAGTCAAGGCGTGCCTCAGGATTATCTTTTGTCTTGCCCTTCAAGTTCAACAACGTGCCTATTATATTGTCTATCATGTTCTTCTCTATGTGCATAACATCAAGATTGTGACGCAATTTGTGATCCCTCCAATAAGGCAATGTGAATAGTATACTTCGCTTATCAATAAGGGTGGCTAACAACAAGTCAATGAATTCAATAGATCTCAATGTAAAAATTATGGCGAAACAAAGAAAAAACATGGTATTTGAATACATGAAAATGATTACCCAAACCATATAACAAAATCTCGTAATAAGAAAATGTCATAAATGCATGTATATTAAGGATGCCTTGTCCTATGTTATTGTTATATAAAAATATATTTTCACAAACCCATTTGTACAACATCTACCATGGATCGTAAAACCTAGAGATCTAACGAAGTGGGTTAGCGGAGGATCAATGGCGGCAACGTGGATTTGATGGTTGGTCGAGGTGAGAGAGTTAGAGAATGAGAGATGAGAGCGAGATATTTCAAATTTAAAATTAAAAATAAAAAAGCTTTTTTTTGCTGGACTTATGGTGGCGTTTGATAAACGTTGCTATAGGTCCCTTATTATTATTTTTGTGTTGGACTTATAGTGGCATTTGAAAATGTTGCAATAGGTCCCTTATTTTATTTGTGCTGGACTCTTTTTTTAACCTTCTTCCTTTTTTTTTTTTTTTTTTTTTTGTGCTAGACCTATAGTGGCGGTTGAAAACGCTGCTATAGGTCCCTTATTATTATTATTTTTTTAGTGTTGTACTCTTTTGTTACATTATATATATATATATATATATATATATATATTTGTGTTGGACCTATAATGGCATTTGCAAACAATGCTAAAGGCCCAAGGCCTATAGTGACGTTTAAAGACGTTGCTATTGGTCCCTTATTTTATTTTTCTGTTGGACTATTATTTTAAACTTTATTTTTTGGTGTTGGACCTATAGAAGCATTTGAAAATGCTACTATAGGTCCCTTATTTTTATTTATATATTTTTGTACTGGGCTTGAATTTTTAATAGTTTTTTTTTTTTTGGTGTTGGACCTATAATGGCGTTCTATGGCATTTATAGAATGCCGCTATAGGCCCAGGACCTATAATGGTGTTCTATGAATAGAACACCACTACAGCTCATTTTAAAAAATAAAAATAAAAAAGACCTATAGTGGCATTTGATGAATGCCATTATAGGCCCTTGTCTTATAAGGTCCTAAAGTGGTGTTCATAAAATGCCAATATAGCTCCTTTAAAAAAAAAAAAGCCAATCGAATTTTCTTTTTAAGCAAAAGTGCACTTTTCGTCCCTACATTTTGGGTCAATTCTCATTTTGGTTCCAAAATTGATTTTGTTACTAATGTAGTCCTTAAAAAAAGAAAATCAATTCTATTTTGGTCTCTGCGGTCGACCCACTAACGGAAACCTACTACGTGGCAGATGGAGTACCCAAGTTGCTGACGTGGTGATGACATAACCATTAAAATATTATTAAAATAAATAATTGGCATTTTTTAAATGCCACAACAGCATTTTAATTAATAAAAAATTAAAGCAAAAAATTTTAATTCCTCAATTTTAATTTTAACTTTAAAAAATAAAAAACAAACAAAAATTTTACTTTTTTAATTTTAAACGATTTTTTTATTAATCTAATTAAATTAATTAGAAAATTCAACAAAAATTTATCTTTAGACCATTTTAATTTTAAGTGTATTTACTTTTTTTTTAAGTGTGTTAGGTAAAAGTGTATTTACTTTAAAAATCATCAAACAATTTTTTTATATTATGATTAAACCATTTTAAACCACGATCTAAGTTTAGAGAGAGAGAGAGAGAGAGAGGGGGGGTGGAGAGAATGAGATGAGGTCGGCAGTTTGGAGCAGATTCAAAGGAAGGGGGCTAGCGGTGGTTTAGAGAGAATGGAGCTCGATCTCGCATTCGTCCTAGTCTCGGCCTTCGTCTCGGCCACCGTCTCAGCGGTTTGGAGCAGATCCAAGAAGAGGTCGGTGATGGTTTACAGAAAATGGAACTTGATCTTAGCCTCTATCTCGATATCGGCCTCCATCTCGGCCATAATGGAGCTTAATCTCGGCCTCTGCCCAGTTTGTTGATGATTGTGAACTCCTTCTTCCTCTCTCTTTTTTGATCAACGATGGTGGTAGTGAGTTTGGTTACTTTGTTGGCATGAGTTTGTTGACTAATCGGTGGGTTTGGTGAATGTTTCGGTGGGTTTGGTGACTGATCGGTGGGGTGGATCGTTGGTTTGGTTGGTGGGGTGGTGGGTGGTGGTGGTTTGATTGTGTTGGTTAGTGGTGGTGGGATCTGGGTTTGATTGTGTTGGTCTAGGTTTGGTCTAGGTTTGATTGTGTTATTTTGAGTTTGTTGTAATTGGTTTCTTGATCTGGGTTTAATCTGGGTTTGATTGTGTTTTTCTAGGTTTGTTGTGATTGTGTTGCTCTGGTTTTGATTGTGTTTTTCTGAGTTTGTTGTGATTGGTTTTTTGATCTGGGTTTGTTGTGATTATGTTTGATCTGTGTTTGATTATGTTTTTTTGGGTTCGTTGTGATTGTGTTGGTCTGGGTTTGATAGTGTTTTTCTGGGATTGTTGTGATTGGTTTCTTGATCTGGATTAGTTTTTTTACTAGGTTTATGGATTTGATTTGCTGAGAATTTGGTATTGATTGTGTTAGAATTTGAGGAAGAATTCGAAGAACTAGTTGTAAAATGAAGAACAACTTGAAGAACACTAAGAAATGTTTTTTAATTAAAATTTTTAATAAAATTAGATTTAAGGTTTTTTAATTTATGCGTAAATGCACTTTTAGTCCCTACAGTTTGACGTTTTTCCATTTTAGTCCCTACATTTTATTTTTACCATTTTTAGTCCCTAAACCAATTAACGCGTGTTATTTTCGTCCTTTCCGTCAGTCAACAGACGAAAATAGCTGAGGTGGCAGCCGAAGACATTAAAATATTATTAAAAATGCCACGTCAACATCTTTTTTTTTTTTTTTAAATTTCAATTTTAATTAAATAAAATCAAAAAACTAAAATTAAATAAAATATTTTAATTAAATAAAAAACAGAAATAAAATCAAAATTCACTAAAATTAAGATAAAAAAACTCTCTTTGGTGTTTTCTCCTCCATTTCATTTTCTTAAATTGGTTTTTCTTCTCTTTGTCTCAACCGTCTCTCACTTTCTCTCAATTTTCTCATTTTCTTCTCTCTCTCTCTCTCTCTCTCTCTCAGTCATGTTTCTCACTCGTGGTAACTGGTGGTGCAGTAGCTCGTGGTGGCTGTGGTGGGTTGAGATCGGGGTGGGGGGGTTGAGATCGGGGTGGGGAAGGGGTTGGCTAGGTTGAGATCGGGGTGGGGGTGGGAGATCGGGGTGGGGAGGGGGGTGGCTGGGTTCAGATCGGGGTGGGGTGGTTGGGGTTGAGCTCGGCTGGGGTGGGTTGTGAGTCGGCTGGGGTGGCGGTTGGGATGGTGGGTAGTGGTGGCTGTGATGGTTTCTGAGTTTGTTTCTGGGGTTTGATTTTCTGGGTTTGTGTTCTTTGATTTTTTGGGATTGTGTTCTTGTGTTCATAGCCATTTGAGTTTAGTGATTTTTTATTTTATTTCTGTTTTTTATTTAATTAAAATTGAAAATTTTTTTTAAAAGATGCTGATGTGTCATTTTTAATATTATTTTAATGTCTCCGACTGCCACGTCAGCTATTTCCGTCGGTTGACTGAAAGAAAGGACGAAAATAACACGCGTTAATTGGTTTAGGGACTAAAAGTGGTAAAAACAAAATGTAGGGACTAAAATAGAAAAACGTCAAAATGTAGGGACTAAAAGTGCATTTACGCCTTTAATTTAATTTAATTTTTAAAATTTTCCGACATGGTTTTTAAAAAAAAAAATAAAATACTGACAAGGCATATAAAAATGCCAAATAATTTTTTTAATAATATTTTAATGGTTATGTCAGTGTCATGTCATCACCACGTCGCAACTTGGGTTCTCTGTTTGCCACGTAGTAGGTTTTCATTAATGGATTGATAGCAAGGACCAAAATAGAATCGATTTTCTTTTTTTAGGGACTACATTAGTAGCAAAATTAATTTTGGGACCAAAATGAGAATTGACCCAAAATATAGGGACGAAAAGTACATTTTCTCTGTTTTAAAATAGTGACATATTCTCATTATATTCTGTTATGTACAAAATAAAAACAGAAATAGAAAAAAAATTATAAGCATATTTGGATATTCCTAGAATATTTGGTTACAAAAATGTTTTAAAATATTTTTAAAAAGACCTATAGTGGCATTTTATGAACGCTCCTAGTATTTGAAAATGCCACTATAGAGGCTCAGAACGTGGCTATAAATAAGCCTATAGCAGCGTTTTTAGAAAACGTCACTATAGGATACCTATAGTGGCGTTTTTTTATGAACGCCGCAATAGGCAGTTTTTTTTGGTAGTGATACTATGATTTGTGATGTATAGATGGTACCTGTATGCTCATGGAGCCATTGGGTTTGGCCTCTGCCACTACCTTACGATCTGGTGTCTATGCTCATGCCTATTTTGTGGTGGTTTTACTTAGCTTCCGTGGATCGGATATTCTGGCTAGGTGATTGGTCACCGTCTTGCATGGTGTGTAGGCTCTTGAGGCTTCATTTGCTCCTTATTGGTGCTATTGGGACGATTTATATATATAGATTCATAGATACTTGTGGATGGTTTCATGGTATTGAGGGATATGTGTAGGCCGACTTTCTTGGATGATTTTACATGATAGCTCTTTAGATATATAGATGGATACTTGTCTATGGTTTGTGATATATTGATCATATATAGATAGAAATGTGGGACCTAATTCCTTTTGTTTGGAAAACATGTTCATATTTATAGATAGAAATAAGAAATATGGGACTAATTCCTGCTGTGATGTCTTATAATGTTTTTAGTATTCCTAGTCCAGATTCAGCAAACTCAAATTTACGGTTGACTTGTGTAATTGGAGGGAACACCTACTAAGGATCAGACTTAAAATATCCGAATTTAAAGCTCATCCCAAACCTCCAACTGCTAGCTGCATTCGTTTGTACAATATTTCAGTTGTTTTGACTTCAATTTTGCAACTGGTAAAGTCTTCCACCTAAAAAGAAAAGCCGAGATATTTAGACCTCCTTCCTACATCTCCTCGCTCCCTATTTGCAATGGTGAACACTTTGTAATTGTAACATTGTGCATATAGAAAATTAGAAACGATCAAATTATTCAAATCATAAACTCTTGTCATGCTTTTCCATGAAATTGCATTACCTTCCTACGAAAAAGTTGTTTTTTTAATATTTGAGGTGTTCACGTATGTCGGATTTGGTATTTTGGACATGGTGGTTGGATTATGTTGAAGCAAAATCAATTGATCATGTATCAAAAAAACAAAAAAAAAAATCAATTGATTATGTTTTTATGTTGGCCGGATTGGTTTTGGTTGTGTTTGGGGCTTGGTAATCGTTGACAGTGTGTGGGTTGAGGAGCTTAATTGGATGTGTAGAATTTGGCTTGAGGAATGCCCGGCCAATATTCGAGCCATTGAGAAAATATGTATTGCTTTTATTAAGAATAAAATTACAGTATGCTCAACATGTCATTAGCCATTGCAGCAAAGAATGGACAAAAAATTATCAAAGCACAAAATTGTTTCCTTTTAAAAAGTTTGAGATACCAAAATAGAACTTAATTAAAATATATAATATGTCTGTTTTTTATTCTTGTAATGTTATTCCTATCATTAATTTCTAGATTTATTTTTAATAATTTCCAATATAATAATTGGGAGACCCATAGAAAGAATAAAATTAGTGAAAAGAAAAAAAAAAAAAAGATAAAAAAAAGAGGGGTGGGGAAGGGAGCATTATATTAATTTTAAAGTTAGTTTTTAGTCATGTCATTAAGAGTATGTCTGTTTGAGTGGATTTTAGGGAGAATGAAGGAAAAAAAAAAAAAAAAAAAGAGGGAAAACTCTTTGAAGGGTATTCGGTTGAGAGAGAGAGAGAGAGAGAGAGAAGAGGTAATAAGACTCGAATATTTTCTAACTGAGCACGTCAAAAAGTTTTATTTCTAAAATAAAAATTAGTTTGTAAAAATGTTATAAAATAATTTAAACTAAAACATTATTTTATCTGCATCTAACCATACAAATGGTCATTTTGATGGTTCGTGAGTATATTGACAATGACAATACTTATTAAGATCTTCTAAAAAAAATTAAGATGATTGATGCATTAAAAAATAAAGAAGAGAAAAAGAATAAAGGGAAGCAGTGAAGCCGTGAAGGGATTTACTTACATTTGGGCCGCCCATTTTGACTTGCACGCTCGATGGCTCGAGGCTCCATCGGCATTTTGTGCAAGGCTTGTCTTAATTCTAAAATTTTTAAACTCTTTTTTTAGCTGATTTTTTAGTCCTTTCTACTTTCACCTGCGGCTATCTGACACTCTTGACAGATTGACTCTCTCCTCGACCAAAACCATGGCAGCCTCCTCAGTGTCTCTCTCTCCAAACCCTACCTTCACCGCCTCAACCAAACTCTCTTTCTCTCCTTCTCATCACACCACTCCTCATTTCGTCAAATTTCCCAACACATCCCAAACCCCAACCCACCTCATTGTCAAACCCCTCACCACCCATTCCCCTCGCGCTTCCCTCTCCTCCATCATCCCACGCGCCACCGCCAGCCCCTCCTCCTCCTCCACCACCTCAAACACCCAAACAACATTCCACGGCCTCTGCTACGTCGTCGGCGACAACATCGACACCGACCAAATCATCCCCGCGGAGTACCTCACCTTGGTCCCCTCAAACCCCGAAGAGTACGAAAAGCTCGGCTCATACGCCCTAATCGGCCTCCCTTCCTCTTACACCACGCGATTCGTTGAACCAAACGAGAACAAAAGCAAATACTCCATCGTGATCGGCGGCTACAACTTCGGATGCGGCTCGTCGCGTGAGCACGCGCCCGTGGCTCTAGGCGCTGCTGGAGTGGCGGCGGTGGTGGCGGAGTCGTACGCGCGGATATTCTTCAGGAACTCGGTGGCGACGGGAGAGGTGTACCCTCTGGAGTCGGAGGGTAGAATATGTGAGGAGTGTAGGACTGGTGACACTATCACCATTGAGCTCGCGGGGAGCCGTTTGATCAATCACACGACTGGGAAGGAGTACAAGCTGAAGCCCATTGGGGATGCTGGGCCCGTCATTGAGGCTGGTGGCATTTTCGCTTATGCGAGGAAAACTGGCATGATTCCCACCAATTAATTCAGCCTAGAATTTCAGGTATTCCACTCACTCACTATCTGCGTTTTCGAATTGAAATTTTGCTCACTTTTCTGTGTGAGTGTTTCTTATGTGTAATCAATTATTTGCTTATTGGGAATTTATGGAATTTTTTACTTTCATTATTTCAATTTTTTTATTTTGAGAATGTGACTTGTTTATGTGGGTGTGTGGAAAACTGGACAGCCAAGAGTGTGGTGTAGGTGAGGATTAGCAAATAGATTATGCGTGTGTATTCATTTTAAATGGTTGTTTACTTGTTTTTATGTGGTCTTATTGTGCATATTTTGTTTGATGAATTATTAGGTTGTTTAGGTGCATTTGCTTCTGCTTTCTGCATATAAAAGTTAATGAATTGAAGTGAATTTGTGTTTTAAGACGGAGAAGAAATGGATATGGGTACTTATTTAACCGGTAGTGCTGAATACTGTCGTGGATCTAGATTGATATGGTTTGTGTTGTAACTTGGAGAAGAAGGCATGGGGCATATTTGTAACTAAAATGTTCCATTTTTTATTTTTTTATTTATTATGTTTAGCCTATGAATTATGCATCGATGATGAGTCTCTTAGTGAGCTCAAGCAAATAAAGGAGGAAATCACTTATACTTATGATACATAACTTCAGCTAGGTGAATGTATGAGCTTGATTTGGCCTCTCCAATGCTTGAACAAAAGATGTAAAAGTGGACAGGGGACCACTATAGCCTATGGGGTTTATCATCTTTAGTTTTCTTTCCTGGATTGTTCAAGTTCCTATAGTGATCTGTGTATGAATTGGAATCAAATGAAAAAATCTCCGCCTCTTTACTGATTTTGTTGTGGATTTAGTAATGCTTGGACTTCACATGACCCAAAATTTAACCTGAGAATTGGATGTCAGTTATATGAATGACATGATAACATGATTCATAGGGGTTAAGATTAATGTAAAGAGTAGGTAGAATAAGATTATCCTGGAAGAAATTTTCATGTTTATGATATCTGTGGGCTACTTTTTTGTTGGACCCTAGGGAAACTTATCGCATTCTCCCTGGGCAACTTATTGATGGTACACGCTACTCCTTCACTTCATCACTTATAAGGCAGAAAGTGGGGGAAATAACTGATGGCACACTACTCCTTCGCTTCATCGCTTATTAGGCAGAAAGTAGGGGAAGTTCTCTTCGATGTGGGATTGCAAAAGTTGCCCAGGGAGAACGCAATAAGTTTCCCTGGGTCCAACAAAAAAGTAGCCCACAATATCCATTCACGTATTATTTTAATGATTATTCATTTGATAAATCATTGTTCAATTGGCTTATCCATTACTAAATTTGATTCTATTATGATGTGCACTGTGTTCAACTTCATTGTTTAGGGTAGGAGCAATGACAGAATCTTTGTTGGGTAAGTGAAATGGGGGGAGACTGGGGTAGGAAGATGATAGTTTCTGGGTGACTGCTAAAGCAGGGCATGTGACTTTGAGGTAAATCAACTAATATAGTAGTTAGTTAGTGTTCTCTTTCTTGAAGGGCATGTGTAAATTTAACGGTGTGTGATGCATGAGATATCAACATTTGTTCTTCTTTCTAAGTTAGACCTTTCTTCTCCATGATTTATGTGCTCTAGGCTTGAGCCTATGGATGGGAGTGGTCGGATTTTTTCTTGTTTGGTGAAAGCTATTTGTACTTGGTTTTCATTGCTTGGAGTAGGAGACATGGTGTAGATTTGGAAATGATCATTGGTGTTCTGTATGTGAGGAAGTTGTGAATTGTATATTATTTTCAGGGTGTAGAATCTTCAATTGAAGTGATTGCTAAATGATTTATTAATGCTGAATTTTTAGATTGAAATATCCAAGGAGTATGTGAATCTTATTGGATGTTGTAGTTTACTACTTCCCCCAGGCTCTTTTATGTCTTTGTCTGCTTATAATTTCATAAGTGAAATATTCTTTTTCTTACGATTAAATTGTTTCAGACATGAAATGGGCTGAACAATGAAGCAAATATCTAGTTTTTGTTTTAGACCTACATATTAATCAATGCTAAACAAATTTCTAATTAATGTCTATTTTTGGTCATGATATTATACTCTTTGAGTGAGATTTTATGTCTCTTTGCTGTTGTATTTTAAGTTCTCAATATTTAATTGTCTGAATGCCCAATCCAATCATATATTATATAGAGAACAAAAATATTTTTGCATGGATCTTATATATGAACTAATTCATTGTTTGTTTCTTGCTTTTAGAGCTTTTATAGGCGATGCATAGCAGGAGGCTTTTGGTTGTACGGATGTTAATGGATCCTTTCTTCCAGATGTTTCAGATGAAGAGTTTGTGTTCCCATGTTTCTCTATATGATAAAGTGCCATTGTCGTACTTATCAAAAGAATAAAGGACTGTTGTCACTGAAACATAGCCATCTCTTCATGTTATGCCTGTTTTCAGTAGGACTTGCAGTTAGTGTGTGTTGTAACTTATCTTCAGAGATTAGTGTTGTTTTAAGTTTGATATATCAACTTAGAAGCTTGTTTTGGTTTCATTACCCTGAACGCACTTTGATCTCCTGCAAGAAAGGCACCAAGGAATCTTTGCATGTGAGATTTTGGTTGTGCCGTTTTCGTATATATCATTGTGCAATATGCAATTTCAAATTCAATGAAGATTGTCAAATTGCTTTTTTTTTTTTCTTTAAAAAAGAAGGATTATGCCCCATGAAAGTATAAATTATAAAGGCGAAAGGCAAGTCTTGAGTCATTTTATGATCTTGGTTTTTATCCGTAGTTCAGTTGTGTATTCAAAAAAGGAGAATAGAACAAAAAATCTATAGGCCATTGCTGTAGTTTTTAACAATCTCAGTCTTAGATATACATTTCATTTTCATCATTGGCGGAGGAAAGCTTTCGGTCTAATATTCACCACATTTAGAACACGTTTTGTATAGCCATTGGATCAAAAGGACTACTATCATCCATAATATACTCTACCGCAAGCTCTCCCTTGGAATGGCTGTCAATGAAGCCTTCTGTCAACAACTTGAGGCCATTACATTCCCTCTTCTATTCGCTATATTAATTATGAAGTTTCCACAGAATGCGTACTCGTTAATTCTGACCAGATTGTCATAATTGCATGGTTCATAACCATTTCAACTGGTTCAAAGCCTACCAATCTTCAGGAAATATTCTGATGTGATATAGGAAGGGTCGATTGGGCTTGGTAAGAACCAAAGATACGAGTGGAATGGACTGGAACCATTAGGGGCTTGTCATGTGTAGTGTGCCTCTTCCACAAGAGATTACCTTCACTACGAGGACTCTTAAGGTGTTGTGTGACCGAGTTTATCATTCTACGAACCATCAGATAGTTGGGACTGCTTGTGTAAACAGGATTTGTTCCTGGGAGGGCTCTCACGTAGACAGATGGTTTTTGTTGGTGTCTGGAAGACCACAAGCTGTGGGTATTGGCCTTGTACTGTAAGCTAAGTTGTTCACCTTGTAGAAGGAGATAAAGAATAGAAAGTGTGCCGTGCGTAATTCATAAAATTCTATAGTAGCACTAGTATATTATTATATTTCACTTAGCCACACCCTATTTCTTACCGTATGGAGCCATCATCGCGTATGGGGTAGCATGTGCCCGGGGCACGTACTAGAACAACAGGTAGTCTAACCAACCCCAAGCCCTCCTTGGAGGGCTCTCAATGATGTTCCTTTCCCCTTCCGGTCCATGTTTCATTTCTGGAACAATCACTGCCTTCTTGTTTTATTGCATAAATACCAAATATCACCAAGGAAGATTTAGGAGCAAGCTATCACTGGTGTACTGGTTTTTGAATAAAAATGCTATACCTAGTTGCCTATGATCAGCCATGTGTTTTTCAGCTTGTGTACGAGAGTTGGGATGATTATAATGTAAGGGAAAAAAAATTTGTGTTCAGTTTAGTTCATTTTAGGTGCTAATAAGTTCTGTTTGCTTTGTACATTTTACCCTATAAACATGATTTAAGTCATGGCCTCATATTTCATGATAGTGCTTTGTTTCTTCATCTTCGGATTTCTACAAGTGAAGACGAAGCTTGTGTGAAATTTTAGTCTTGCCAGTTACGGCCATTGCGTGGCATTGACTTGCACCACACCTTGCTTGCAGTGTAATGGTAAATAGAGAAATGAGGTTTAGTTCGATAAAAAGAAAACCCAAACCACTCGGAAGGAAGCCACAAAACCACAAAGTGAATTCCCCAACCTCCTCAAAGCCTCCACTGCAGTGTAAGAAATTTTATGTATCAAAAGGATGTCTACTCACTATTGCACGTGTGACAATCTCACATCCCCAGTAATTTAAGGGAAGTTTCATATGGGTAATTGTAAAATAATAGCACACATCTGTTATGAATATCTTACGTATACCACTTTTGTACATAAATCGTGATTTGAAAATGTATGTGTATAGTGTGTGTAAGAGATATTTTCCTTGTAAAATAATAGCACACATGTACATTATGAATATTTTAAATACAACACTTTTGCACATGAATCGTGAATTGAACATGCATGTGTATTGTGTGCGTAAAAGATATTTCCCTCGTACAATAGCATTTAATGCATGATAAGTGTATCCATGAAATCCTCAGTTGCGAGGGTCATGTCATTCTACTGATTGGACGTGTGACAACCTCACATCTTCAGTAATTTGAGGGAAGTTACTTATGAGTGATTGTAAAATAATAACACACATCTGTTATGAATATCTTATGCACACCACTTTTATTACTTTTAATTAGTTCATGTAGACGCTCATTTTTAAGCCCAGCAGGAGGAAAAGCCCAAAAACATGGGCAGAAGAGAGTGGGATGGAAATGTCATTAAGCCCAAGTGACAGGAATAATGGATCATGAGTCCATAAAACAAACAAATGGACCCTGAAGAAGTAAATGGGCCTAAGAAGGCCCGGAAGAAAGAAACAACAAACCCATGGGCTGTGTGGATGTAGAAAAGTGAGAATAGGCCACGGCTATCACAGTAGGCCCAAAGCAATGTAAGTAAAGAAAGTAAGGGGACGATGGAGAATCCATGAGCCCTAAGAATAAAGTAAGAAGCACTTGGGCCAAAGAAGCCCAAGAAGTTAGTAAAAGCCCATGAGAAGCATTGAATTAGAAAGGGCCGAGGATGCCCAAAGAAAAGTAGGCAGGACAAGGGAGCCCATAAGTAGTAAAGGGCCCAATAAGCTCATTGGACCATCAGAGAAGAAATGGATAGTAAAGTCCAAAGAGGCCCAGTGACCCTGGGTCAAGCAAATCTCAAGACAGGCACAACAGAATGGTGTGACAGGAAACAAATAACAAGGGCTAGGATTAAAAGCATGGAACAACCCACAACCGGGCAAGGCCCAGCCCATAAAAGAAGCAAGCCATAAATGAGAAGTCAGGGAAAGCAGCCCACGCTATAAGAAGCCAAAGATGAGCTGCAAATTGGATAGATTGACCTTCAGACTGTAGCAGACACATGAGCAGTATGCAGAATTTGGATGAGCATAGAGGCAAGGAATGCGCAAGGCTCAGGCACCACCAGCCTATACCTAGCCAATAAAGAAAATGGTGAGGTCATGGATCAGAGGTAAGGGGGTATGGTTTGGCGGTAGGGAGGAGGAAAAACTCATTTGCGTGTTTCCTACTCAAGCTCTTTTGGAGGCAATGTCCTGCTGGGATGACATACCACCCAAAAGAGGCAAAGCTGAGTTGGAACCATTAGGTGCATGCCATGAGGGACAGAGAGAAAGAGAGTACTTACACCGTGGCAGGTAAGAGTGCTACGGCAAGCAAACAAACAAACAAACAAACAAAAGAGCCTTCTTTGTCTGGTGAGGTAGAGTGGCACAGCTAGTGGAGGTAAGTGGCGCTGGCTAGGTGACTGACCAGTCAGTATTAGTAGGCAAGGACACCCACATCAGACAAAAACAATTAAGGGCTAAAATGGTAAAAGTCAAGCACGACTGACCCTATATAAAGAGCCTTTGTTGTGCACGGCGAGGAGGAGGAACCTTTGGGGGGATATAATTGCTAGAATGAAAAAGACAGTAAAAGTAAAACCGAAGGAAAGAAAGAAAGAATTAAGAAAGAATATAAAGGAAATAACCAAGGAAATAGAGAGAAGAGCAAAAACAAAGAGAGAACAGAGCGGTAGGCATGCATCGAATGGGTTAATCTCCCTCTCCCTCTCCAACTCATGCTCTCTGGTAACGAAGAAGGATCTCGTTAAATACAAGTCATTTAGGCCCGCCCTTTCAAAGTAGCTAATTTCCCATTTCATAGTGATTAGTCGCATTGAAGAGGTGATTCCCCTTCTTGACTTAAACGTGGAAGCGTAACTCAATGCGGCTGGCTGATGTTTATTTCTTTTAATAAGCTCGCTGTTGTTCATTCAATACTTACTCTTTTTTACTGTTTTGTAAAACGGGCACTCCTTATCAAAGCCCACCATTTATTTTATCTGAATCTTAAAGAAATTTTCATTATTGTCTTTTTATTGCATCTGCCTGCCGTAGTTAATATAACAGTTCTGCCTATTATGGGCATGTGACCAAAGCTTGATTAATAAAGGCACTGTTTGCGCACAAGCCGGACCAAGGAGGGTTACTAGTGGACCGGTCCCAACTCTCTGATCCAGAAATCTTTAGGCCTAGTGTAGCTGCTAGCGGCGTAGCCCCTAGCGGCGTACCCCAACATTCGCAAAAAATGCCCACACATTTAAATTGGCGACTCCACTAGAGAGTTAGGAAACAGACGGATACAGAGATCCTCGTAAAAAAATGCCCCAAAATCCAGGATGACTTGTAATATGAGCGTTGTCCCCTCGCAAGCTGAGTCGAGGCCAACAACGCCCCATCAGCCCAATTAGGTAGAAACCATCAACAAATTCGGGGCTAGACCCCAACCGCAGACAAGGAATCCCGCTGATGGTACCAATGCTTTTGTTGAGGTGTTACAAGCACTACAGCACTCCCAACAGCAGATGATGGAAGAAATACGTCAATTAAAGACAGAAAAAACCAAAGAAAAAGAAAGCCAGCATGTTTCAGAGCATGCGGCTGACAAAGAAGAGACACTAGTCGAAGGCGCCTTGCAGATTGATGGACAACGCTACACCACCATGGCTGAGGTGGCAGCTCTCTTAAAACAAGAAAGGGCCCGAGCACCCAAGGAAAGATTCTACGCTCGGAGACCTCCTTATCCCTTAAGGGTGCTTTGCAAGCCATACCCTGAAAGGTATGAGTCACGCACTTTTGCACAATATGACGGCAGGAAGGGTAGTGTTGTAGAATACGTGAGCAAATTCATCGATACTCTTGGCCCTTATGCGGCAGACGACGACTTATGTCTACGAGAGTTTTCCAAATCATTATGTGAAAATCATTATGTGACCGTGCCTATACCTGGTATATAGGCCTAAAACCAGGATCAATCCCAACCTAGGATGATATGGTGGATGTATTTTGCACTAAGTACTTCCACGAAGAGGAAATGTTGACGCTTGCTAATTTGCAAGCTACTAAGCAGAGAAACGGAGAAGATTTGATGGAGTACATCAAGAGATTCAAAGACATATCACTGGATTGCTATGACCATTGCGAGGAGAAGACATTAGTAGAGATGTGTATGACGAATATGATCAGAGAATATAGAGCTGTTCTAGAAAATCTGGAGATTTCCCAGTTTGCACAGCTGTTACAGAAAGCCAAAAAAAAACCGCCCAATCGGTGAAGTCAAGTTCCAACAAAAGGAATGCCCCACAGGCTATGGCGGCATCCACCAAAGAAAGGAAAAGGAAGACAGAAGGAAGGGAGTACAATACCCCTCCGCCAATACCATGCACCCCTAAGGAGCTAGATGTGCTTTTAGACAGGCGAATAGCAGACGGAGTTTTTAAACCCAATCAAGTTGCCAGGGAGCCCACGGAAGAAGAATGAAGGGACCCACACTTTTGCCAGTTGCACAATTATATGCAACATCCTACGGAAGAATGTTGGGTGCTCCACAAGATGATGCACCGCAAGATTAAAGAAGGGGCCCTAGAGCTGACGCAGTAGGAAGTTCAGAGGAACCCACTCCCGAACCACAAAGGGAAAGGCGTGGCGGTAGTGGTAATCTGTGTGGACCCAAGAGAAGATGAGGTAGAGAACCTAACCCTGACTACCACAACAATCACCACCTTACAGAGAAGCTCTAAGTTCAAAAATCTATTTGACCAACTAGGTCTTACAGGGAAGGAGTGGAAGATAGCTACAGAGGCCCTGGTAAGCATTGCTTCTAGGGTAGGAATAGAATGCTTGTCAACAGAAGTTACAGATGATAGAGCTTTCCTACAAGAATCAACTGAAATCATCTTCAGTGATGAAGATATGGAAGTGGGCTGCCCTGACCACAAGAGGCCCCTTTACTTAGCTACGTCTATAAATCAAATCCCCATCAAGAGGACCTTGGTGGATATCGGTGCCTCAGTAAACCTAGTACCATTAAGCACCATATAAGCCGTAGGAATCTTAGAAAGAAAAATCCAAGGGTACCCAATGGAAGTAATGGGGTTCGGAAGAAGCGGTGAATATACAGCCGGCCACATGCAATTATGGTTAAAGGTGGGCCCTATAACCTCGTTAGCCCGGTTCCATGTGGTGAAGACAGAAGTTTCATACCATGTGCTCTTAGGGAGGCCATGGCTGCATAAGCACCGACTGGTGCCATCTACTTACCACCAATGTGTGAAAGGGAGGTTAAATGGCAGGATGATACGCATAGTGGCAAACCCATCACCATTTGAGCAAATGGAGGCTCATTTAGTAGAGACTAAGTTTTATGACCAATGAGCACCGTCTGGAGAAAGCTCAGTATCGAAACCAAGGGGCACCTTTGTCTCTAGGTGGGAGGACGTTCGAGATGACCCAGAACCTGATCTAAGAGAGTTACTCTCTCAGAAGAAGAAAAGAAAAAGAAGAAGCACTTACTGGAGAACCAGGCAATACGCCACAATGTGTCTAGGTCAGAGGACCCAACGACAGGATCGTGTATAAACTATGAATGTACATGGGGCCTATTAGTGAAACACAAGCGGGCCCCAGACAAGAAGGGCAGCACAAAAGCCTGGTGTGTTGCATAGCTCAAGAAGGCTCAGACAGAGGAAACCATAAAGAAAGAGACGAGGAGGTTACGGTAGATAAGGATGAACAAGTTACAGCAGAAGAGAAGATGGAGGAAGTCAACTTGGGACCCGACTTGTATGAGCCGAGGCCCATCTCAATTAGTTCAAAGTTGTCAGAAAAAGAAAAGTCAGAGTTCATACTATTGTTAAAGGAATACAAAGATGTTTTTACGTGGAATTACACTGAAATGCCAGGATTGGATCTTGGGTTAGTAGTGCACACGTTAAATGTGGACCCAGGCCAGTTTTCCAGCCTACCAGAATTTTCCACACTGAAATAGAGGAACAAATAGTCAAGAAAGTACAGAAGCTGTTAGCTGCAGGATTTATTAAACCCATCTAGCATCCACGTTAGTTATCCAACATTGTGCCAGTTAAGAAGAAGAATGGGCAAATAAGGTGCTGTGTAAATTTCAGAATTCTTAATAAGGCCTGTCCAAAAGATGAATTCTCACTGCCAAACATGGGCCTACTAATAGATTCTACAGCAGGAAGTGCCATGCTTTCCTTTATGGACGGGTTTAGTGGATACAACCAGATCAGAATGGCGCCAAGGGATGCAGAAAAGATTGTTTTTAGAACACCTATAGGCAACTTTTACTATACAGTAATGTCATTTGGGTTAAAGAATGCAGGTGTAACTTATCAAAGGACAATGACGGCTATATTCCATAACATGATGCATCGAGAATTAGAAGACTATGTCGATGACATAGTGGTGAAATCAAAGAAGCGGGAAGAGCACATTCAAGTGTTGAGGAGGGTATTTGAAAGATGTAGAACTTTCAAGCTTAGAATGAACCCCCTCAAATGCGCATTCAGAGTATCTTCAGGGAAGTTCTTGGGCTTTCTAGTCCACAGCAGAGGAATAGACGTAGACTCAGCCAAGGCTACAGCCATAGCCACTATGAGGCCTCCAACCACAGTAAAGGAGTTGAAAAGTTTCCTGGGGAAAGTCTCAAACATTCGAAGATTCATCCCTAAACTGGCGTCCATCACCTTTGCCTTCGGGAAATTGCTAAAAAAGGGGGCAAAGCTTTGAATGGGAGGAAGTACAGCAGGTAGCCTTTAAAAGGCTACAGCAGATTATGATGAATCTCCCTACCGTGCAAGCTCCAATCCGCAGGAAGCCATTGTTGTTGTACTTCTCTACCAACCAATACGCCGTGGGTGCACTGATTGCTCAAGAAGATGAAGATAGGGTAGAACAGCCAGTTTATTACATCAATCGAGCCCTAAAAGACGTAGAAACTAGCTACCCAAGGGCAGAAAGGGCATGCTTAGCTATTGTGTATGCCTCGCAGAGGTTACGACACTATTTCCTGGCCTATGAGGTGTGGCTAATGACTAAGTCTCACGCCATCAAAGCCTTATTGCGACAGCTAATTCTCTCCGGCAGGATATCCCAGTAGTTGTTACAATTGTCACAATACGATCTGAAGGCAGGAACGCCCAAAGCAATAGAGAGTCAGGCTATAGCAGATCTGTTAGCACAGTTCTCGGGAGAAGAAGAATTCCTGCTTGATGATGAAGTCCCAGGGGAAGTAGCTACAGAGGAAGAAGTTGGAGAACAGTGGTTGATGAAATTTGATGGGTCTTCTACTACCCTAGTGGAAGTAGTTCTGTACCATGAAGAAAACGAGGCTGTAACACTATCATTCAAACTGGAATTCCCATGTTCAAATAACACGACAAAATATGAAGCCTACCTTACTGGGTTAGCCACGACCCTTGAAATGGGGGTCAAACACTTGAAAGTGATAGGGGACTCGAACCTAGTAGTCTGCCAGACCAAAGGAAGCTTCTCCTTAAAGGAACGTAGCCTAACCCCTTACCGAGCAATGGCCCAGAAGATGGAGGAAAGATTTTTTACCTTTGAAATAAAGCACACGCCAAGAAGCGAGAATCGATTCGCAAATGCGCTGGCCGCGTTAGGCTTACAAATAGTATTTGAAAGGGATAGTGCCAAGATAGAAGTCAGTAAGAGGAAATAATCTATTATCGAAATATTGAAGGAAAAGTTCCAAGAGGAACAATGTGAAGAGGATTGGCGGAATCCCATAAGGGAGGTCTTGATGAAAGTAGGTGAGCCTGCAGAGTTAAAGGTACTAAAAGATTATGCTCTGGTAGGAGGAGAACTGTACTGCAGGATTCCATGAGGGATCCTGTCAAGATGTGTGGCGCAAGAGAAGGTCTAGAGAAAGTTGAAGGAGATACACGATAAGACCTGCAGATCTTGCAAAGAGATCAACCTTTACCGCAAACTCTAAAGGGCAGGCTTTTACTGGCCGAGTATGGAAAAAGACGCGGATCAAGTCCTGGTCCAATGTGAGACCTACCAGTTTGTGGCCGACAGAGAAGAAAGTTACGTTGTGTTCGTCAACGAGGATTAGAAAGAGTCATTCACTCAGTACTTGACAGAAGGTATCCTACAACAAAACATAGCGAACGATACAAGCTTAAAAGGCTAGCAACATGTTACTTTCTACACAATGGCTCTTCAAAAAAGGGTATGATGGAGACCCACTGTGCTATCTAGGCCCTAAGGAACCAAAGAGTATGATAAAGGAGGTACACGCAGAAGAATGTGGAGAGCACTAAGGAAAGAAGAAGTTATACAGATGTCTGTTACAGATGGGCTACTACTGGCCTGCCATGAAAAAGGACACGGCAGAATTTGTAAAAAGATGCCACAGCTACCGAGTATAGGCCATTTGATTCATACCCACCTGCAGCCATTGCACAGTATGGCCACCCCATGGCCATTCCATACTTGGGGGCTTGATTTGGTAGGGCCAGTTAGCCCACCATCGTGTGGATACATATGAATCTTGGTGGCCACAAAATACTTCACCGAGTGGGCAAAGGTAGTGCCGCTTTGCAAGGCCACGGGAGGAGTGGTGGCAAACTTCACTAAGGAAAATATAATCGTAAGGTTTGGGATGCCCCATAGAGTCATCAACGACAATGGCATGCCATTCGTCAACAACAATGTAAGGAGGATGTTGGAATTTTACCAAGTCAAACACCATCGATCATCACCCTACTATCTGCAAGGAAATGGGCAAGCTGAGGCGACAAATAAAGTTCTCATAAAAATCATCAATAAAATGAGTCAAAAGTATACGGGAGGATGGGTAACGCATCTGCCAGACGCCCTTTGGGCCTATAGGAACTCGCTGAAGTTAGCCACAGGATTTTCACCCTTCTCCCTAGTCTACGGAACAGAAGTGATGAGCCCAGCAGAAATAATGACCCTTTCCCTATGGGTTATGCAAATGAAAGAAAAAGAAAGGGAGAAAGAGGTCTTCGTGGCAGAAAAATATGAGGACTTAGAAGGACTTGACGAGAAGAGAGAAGAAGCTCAAGAATGCAGTCGCAGATACAGATAGAGGATGACAGAAGCTTACGGCAGGATGAACAAAGAAAGTGTCTTTGCAGAAGGACAACTCATGTTAAACGTGGCAAATTATGTCAGGAGAGACATGGTAAGACCGTCTAAGTTTGCACCAAAATGGGAAGGACCCTTTGTGATAAGGGAGGCACATTCCACTAGGTATTACCGCTTGGCTTAGACGGATGGTAAAGATCTGATGGATCCCATCAATGGGAAATGACTAAAATGTTGTTATGCCTAGAAGAAGGAAGAATGAGAGGTCACGAAATCACCCTTTGAAGAATATTATGTTTCCCTTTTGTTCTCCCCTTGTTTTCTTTTATCTTTCAAGTGACTATGTCATGAAACAAGGAATTGTAACATGTTTTCATGAAGTACACAATGAAATGTTATGAAGCATTATAAAATATCCCATGTCATAATAGTAGCAAGAAAAGAAAACAGTTACTGAGTGTAGCAGATTATAGTTACAAAACCCAAATTGTGGCAAACCCGCCAAATAAGTGTTAAAAAAAAGAGAGAGAGAAGGGAAACATGAAGGGCGCTAAGTATCATATCATTATCAACGAAGTCCGGAGATAAGAATCTGGTCACCAAAATGGCTAGAGTCACCAGTGATAGAGACGAGACGCTCACGACGACCCTCCAAGTCTGCCACCTACTTCTTCAGAATCTCAAGACGTGAGTCAATGGCATCAATGGTAGGCTGAACTTTCCTCACAAAGACGGCACGAGCAATCTCGCAGAGATGGTCCAAGATAAACTCTATAGCAAACCCCACACTAACGAGCTCCTGAATCGCTGCCCTCCACTGCAAAATCCTGTCAATTGAAATAGTGTTAACAAAGTTATACTTAATGTCATTCATCACACTCCCTAATAGCTTCAGAAAATGCTCCCTGGTAGAACGGCCATACCTGAAATCTCGCATAAAGTCACCGCGGCTACTATAAATCATCACTAGATGAGAAATGCAATCCTCAGGAATCCTAAAGCCATGGAAGTCGACATAGGGAGGCTAGGAACCCCAGGAATCTGCAGGATCTAGGTCGTTAACCTCGTATTGATCGAAGCGGGTGAAGAAGGTTACAACCTTACTCGCCAGATCTGGTACCGCGACAGAACTGCTACCCACCTCGAACTGAGAAGGAACAGTGGGAAGCGAACCTGGCAGAAGGTATAAGAAGAGGAATAAGAATACGCGAGGCAAGCAAATTAGCACGCACATCAAATGGAGGATAAAGAGAAAAGGAAAAGAGGAACTCACCAGGGCCTGCGGGAGTAGGGGCTATAGGAACGACAGAAACATGTGCTACAGGTGTGGTTGAGGAAGTGACTTTAGGCCTATCTTTGTTTGCTGCAACTTCTGGCTCTTCAGATGTCTTTGCAATAAGTAAAAATGGACATGCAAAACAATGGGAGACCGCAGCAGGAGGAGTGTCACTGATAAATACAAAGAAGAGATAACAAAAAAAAAGGGGGGGGGGGGGAAACTTGGCAACACAGGGAGATACGTACCCATGAATTCAACTCTATGCCCAGAAATTTCTTCGTCTCCTTCAGAGTCGTAAACCCTCTTTTTCTTGGCAGGTTCATCGTTGGAGTCCTCCAGAACATCCTCAGACTCTTCAGAGGACAAGTCCATGGCAGGACCACGTGTGGCAGAAATAGGAATGGAGGAAGCAGTCCACTAAAGAAAAGCCATCCTTCACAACCTGGGATAGAGATGCAAAAGGATCACTGGTGGAGATAATGAGAGGGGTGACTAGAGAAACATCCTCGGTCTGAACATCAGCACCAAGAATAGCCTTTTCCTAGGAAGTGGGTGTCGAGGCTGGAATAAGAATGGTCTCACTGACCCCTTCAACAGGAGCTCCTTATGCAGCAACAGGAGTAGCAGGGGTCAGAGCAGGAAACACCACATCCGCCCCATCAAAGAAGCCCTCCATAGGGGTACCTTGGGAGGTAGAAGTTTCTTCAGCTGTAGGACGATACATAGAGATGGGTTGAGGCTCAGCCTAAGAAAACAAAAGACGAGGGTTAGAGATGCGAATATAAAATTAAAATTAAAAAAAAAGGAAAAAGGAAAAGGAAGAAGAAGGCAAGAGATGGGTGGTAGACAAGTCTTCCTTGTACTTCAACTGCAAAAGGAAAAAAAAAAAAAAAAAAAGAAACAAGCCAACAGGGGCACAGGTTAGTTGCAAGAAGAATCCTAAACAAGAATGACAGAGAATAACAGAAATTTAGAGATGACATTCCCTCTGCTCAGTAGTGGTGGTGCTTTGGGAGGGGAAGCTTTCGTTTTACTGCCCCATGTCTTGCTGGAGGGAGGAGCATCAATGGATGGCCGAGGGATGGTAGGCTTGGTCTTGCCTGCGGCTAAACGCTTGCTGGAGCGAGTGTGAATAGAAAGAGGAGTAGTGCTCTCTAATGCTATGTTACTCATAGGAGGCAGATCACTTTCAAAAGGAACAATATCCGAGCAAGTTTCAGAAGAGTCATCACCTATTTTCTTCTTTGTAGGCTTGGACTTGGTAGAACTTTTCTTCGCTGGCACAGGGACATTAATCACTTTCACCTTCTTTCCCAACCCGCAGGGTAATCGCCAGTGTGCCAGTACCACCCTTTTTTCTCTTCAACCCACTCGAATATGGTAGAACAGCTTTGTTTTCTAGCATAAGCCTGCATAGATGCAGAAGGTAGA
Organism: Castanopsis chinensis; assembly: GCA_032878915.1. NCBI lineage: Eukaryota > Viridiplantae > Streptophyta > Magnoliopsida > Fagales > Fagaceae > Castanopsis > Castanopsis chinensis. The sequence continues at coordinate 2,788,660 of JAVQMG010000115.1, read as the reverse complement.
AGCAAGCGGGGGTTGGCGGAGACAACCACGCTAAGCCCATCAGGAGGGATGAGGGAAAATCTACCGCTACCCAATAGCTCCTTCTCAAAAGAAATCATCACTGCCTGCCAATACCTATGCATAGCAGCAGTGCAAATTCCTTCCCTCTGATAGCCTGGAATAGTAACGGCGGTGAAGTGCTGGCTCCAAAACTCAAAAGAAGTATGCCGCAGGAAAGGTCAGACGGAAGTGGGAGACTCCACAAGAAAAGACATGTCATCTGGAATGTCTTGATCCAGTCCAAATTGCCTCCTCACACGGTTGGCAGGATAATGTACAAACCTAACACCTTCATCAGCCAAATAAGGCAACCACCCAACGTTGGTGGCTGCCAAATACGTTATACCCCTCTCGTCAAAGCCAGTCAGCGGGATGGTAGTGCCAACAACATCAACAAATGTGCCCATAACGGAATCCATACATGTATAACCTATACCTAAATTCCTATACGCCCTCTAAGAAAACCCAACTCCTTTATCAAAAAATTCCACAATAAGATGCCCAATCAGTTTTAAACCAGCCCAATGAAAAGCCAAAGGAAAATCAAATCAAACCTACCACAAAAGTTCGTGATAACCTTCGGACACGAACTGTACTTCCCTTTAGCAAAGCGTACAGGCCTACACTTAGTCAGATGCTTAGCGCAACGTTCGTACAACATGTGCTGCAAGATGGTACTGGGAACAGAAGTGGTGATCAAGTGACAAGAGCCTGCCTAACTCTCGTCGCTCCACAGGATGTCTAACTGGACCTACAGATGCCCTAGGAACATGGGTGCTAGCAGCAGACTCACCCCAGCAGATATCTTGATGGCCAATCAAAAGTATAGAGGCTTCATAGCATAGTGGGGGTGAGAACCAAAAACATACTTACATAACCAGAATGTGACAAAGGTTGCACGACTGGCGGCAGTAGAAAGTTTCGAAGGAGAACTAACCCAGAACGACAACTTGGCGTTACCACTCATCTGTTTCTTCAATTCGATCTCTATGGCCTCCTCTTCCGGAGAAAGTTCAAGGGTGGCAGGATCGACATCGCCAAGAATAGGTGAAAGCAACTGATTCGCCACGTCCTCCAAGGTTACAGTGATCTCACTGTAGGAGAGAAAGAAGGTGTGGGTGGTGGTGCACCACCGGCGGACTAAGTGGTGGAGATTAAATAAGTCCCTGAAATTGGCCAAACAACGGGATAGAACGATGACCTTCAATAAACCGCCCTACTGAAGTAAACCCATGAAATTCGTATCTGATAAACCCTCTGTTTACCCATTCCTTCCAATCTACAGCAGCGCCTGACCCAAACTCGAAATGGATGGGTACAGGGAGTGAGACGCCTTGGCAGATAGAAAGATCAGAGATTGAAGAGGCCAATGGAGCCCAAGAAATATCAGGGTTACGCCGGTAGAGGGCAAGCCTCACACGGCCCAGCGGCGGCACATAGTCACCTAGAACTTTAGGGAAGTGGCCATGAACGTCATACCAAGGATCTATGAGGGGGCGCACTTGCTGTTAGGGTCGCTCCATTCTAATTCCTCATCAGAATGGTTTGACTCGGAATAGGCAACCTCTTCGCCGACCTTATGTGCAACAGGATCATTAACAACCTCCTTTCCCTTACGGCAGGAAGAGGTTTGAACTTTCGCCAATGTCATGGTGTATCAGTTGGTTGAGGAAGACGAATTGAGGTGATTGGGAAGAAAGACACAGAGAAGAAAGGAGGAGAGAAAAGGTGTTTGTGTCTGAAATCTAAAGAGACTCAGTCTTAAATACCTATGCCATGGGGAAGGGGGCAAAGGGATGCGATGGGTTAGTTAGCGGGCAAGGGAAGAAGTTAATGAAATGGAGGTTGTGTTTCAGAATAATTACTAAACTGGGAAATTCAAAGAGACAACACTGTTCACGGCAGGAAAAGAAAAAAAATATATATATGAGTTGGGGTCCACTTTTCGAAAAAGCCCGCGAAGGAAAAGAAGAAGAAGAAGAAAAAAGAAGGGATAGGAAAGTCTTATTCACATATGAACTGCAGAAGCATTTCATATGCTCAAGGGACTAAATGTAGATGCTCATTTTTAAGCCCAGTAGGAGGAAAAGCCCAAAGACACGGCTAGAAGAGAGTGGGATGGAAATGTCATTAAGCTCAAGTGGCAGGAATAATGTATCATGGGTTCATAAAGCAAACAAATGGACCCTGAAGAAGTAAATGGGCCTAAGAAGGTCCCGAAAGAAAGAAATAACAAACCCATGGACTGTATGGATGTAGAAAAGTGAGAATGGGTCATGGCTATCACAGCAGGCCCAAAGCAATGTAAGTAAAGAAAGTAAGGGGCGATGGAGAATCCATGAGCTCCAAGGATGAAGTAAGAAGCACTTGGGACAAGGAAGCTCAAGGAGCTAGTAAAAACCCATGGGAAGTATAAAATTGGAAAGGGTCGAAGATGCCCCAAGAAAGTAAACAAGCCAAGGATGCCCAAAGGAAAGTAGGCTGGACAAGGGAGCCCATAAGTAGTAAAGGGCCCAATAAGCTTATTGGGCCATCAGAGAAGAAATGGACAGTAAAGCCCAAAGAGGCCCAGCGGCCCTGGCTCAAGCAAATCTCATGGCAGGCATAACAGAATGGTGTGATAGGAAACAAATAATAAGGCCTTCGAATAAAAGCATGGAACAGCCCACAATCGGGCAAGGCCCAGCCCACAATCGGGCAAGGCCCAGCCCATAAAAGAAGTAAGCCATAAATGAGAAGTCAGGGGAAGCAGCCCACGCCATTAGAAGCCAAAGATGAGCGGCAGACTGGACAGGTTGACCTTTAGACCGCAACAAACACATGAGTAGCAGACAGAATTTGGATGAAAATGGAAGCAAGGCACGCGCAAGGCCCAAACACCACTAGCATGTACCCAGCCAATACAAGAAATGGTGAGGTCATGGGTCAGAGGTAAGGGGGTATGGTTTGGCGGTGAGGAGGAGGAAAAATCCATTTGCATGTTTCCTGCTTAAACTCTTTTGGAGGCAATGTCCTGCTAGGATGACATACTACCCAAAAGTGGCAAAGCTGAGTTGGAACCACTAGGTGCATGCCATGAAGGATGGAGAGAAAGAGAGTACTTATACCGTGGCAGGTATGAGTGCAATGGCAAGTAAGCAAACAAAAAAACCTTCTTTGTCTGGTGAGATGGAGTGTCGTGGCCAGTGCACGTAAGTGACGCTGGCTGGATGACTGACCAGTCAGTAATGGTCTGCAAGGACACCCATACCAGACAAAAACGGTTAAGGGCTAAAATGGTAAAAGCCAAGCACGGCTGACCCTATATAAGGAGCCTCTGTTGTGCACGACGAGGAGGAGGAACCTCTGAGGGGATATAATCACTAGAATTAAAAAGACAGTAAGAGTAAAACCGAAGGAAAGAAAGAAAGAATTAAGAAAGAATAGAAAGGAAATAACTAGGGAAATAGAGAGAAGAGCAAAAAACAGAGAGAGAACATAGAGAATAGAGCGGTAGGCATGTACCGAATGGGTCAATCTCCCTCTCCCTCTCCCTCTCCCTCTCCCTCTCCAACCCATACTCTCTGGTAACGAGGAAGGATCTCGTTAAATACAAGTCATTTAGGTCCGCCTCTTCAAAGCAGCTAATTTTCCCTTTCATAGAGATTAGTCGCATTGAAGAGGTGATTCCCCTTCTTGACTTAGCCGTGGAAGCATAACTCAATGTGGCAGGCTGACATTTGTTTCTTTTAATAAGCTTGCTGTTGTTCATTCAATACTTACTCTTTTTACTGTTTTGTAAAACGGGCACTCCTTATCAAAGCCCACTATTTATTTTATCTGAATCTTAAGGGAATTTTCATTATTGTCTTTTAATTGTATTTGTCTGCCGTAGTTAATGTAACAGTTCTACCTGTTATGAGCATGTGACCAAAGCCTGATTAACAGGGGCATTGTTTGCGCACAAGCCAGACTAAGGAGGGTTGCTCTTGAACCAGTCCCAACTCCCTGATCCAGAAATCTTTGGGCCTAGTGTAGCGGCATGCGGCCTAACCCAACATTCGCAAAAAAGGCCCACACAGTTCATAATCACTCATTGCAAGAGCAAATTGGAACACTTTAGAAAGTTTTTTTTTTAATTCTTAAATATTTTAGAAGTCTAGGACATACTATTTGAAAACACCCCTGGAAGAATTATGTAACTTATTTTCTTCTTCTTCTTCTTCTTTTTTTACCCAACACAAATGGTAATATTTGATAAGCCATAAAGGGTCGAATTCAAATCCTTCAGTTATTGAAATATTATTCGGCTTTAAAGCCATTTCAAAAGAAGAATTAAATGATACCAGAAAGAGAATTGCGGGGTGCCAAGTGGTTATACTTGGATCTAGTTCATTTTATCCTCTTTTTTGAGAAAATAGTTCATCTTGATGGGCATGTTAAGTCATAAGGGACTGTCAAGGTGTAGATCATTTTGTCTATTGTCATTAGTTAATGTTGACTAGCCAGTTATATTAACTAATTAACTTGATTGGAATTAGACTAAGCGTGCATTTGAGAGTTCATTATTAGTTGGCTTAATGCTTTTTCTGTTGCATATGAGAGTTGATTATTAGTTGGCTTATTGCTTCTTCTATTTTTGGGTACTGTTTGTGAGTCCCAAAATACCATTTGTGGTTCTCACATAACCCAGGTTGTCAAAATCAAGATCCTACGTAGGATCGTGAGAGGTAGGTAGGATCGTAAATCATAAGATCCTACATTATTTGAGAAAAAAAAATACACATTGGTATGTTAAATAATCACATAAATTATACATTCATTAATATAATTACCATACAGCACTACATCTATTTATAAGTATCATTTAAAAACGCCAAAAACCTTAAAATGTGACACTTGATTAGGATATTTTTTATTTGGGTCTAACTGACACTCTCTCTGCATTAGAGTGAAAAAACTTGGTCTATTGAGATTTTATTTTTCATTTAGGTCTAACTGAGCCTTCTATCAAGTTAAAGAAGATTATAAAAAATCAAGGTCGTTTGGGATCGTTAGAATCATACTATCCTACCGATCTTGAACAACCGCAAAGATCCTTGAAAGATCCAGATCGTTTTGGGCAGGTAGGATCGTAAAATCATAGGATCCAGATCAGGATTTTGACAATCATACACATAACTATTTTTAACTACCTTTTTCTTTTTGTCTATAAAAAAGTACATGGGGTAGTCTCCATAAATTAAAAGCTATAAAAAGTGATCTTACGAGGAAAACTAGCTCTTAAATTAAACTCAAATAGACTTCTTACACCCTCATTCCATTCTCTGAATTTATTTGTTATAGGACTCTTTACAGCCACTAACTATGATATTCCCTCTAAAATAATAACCTGGATGATAAATAATTGTTTAAAAAACAATCAAGATAACAATGAAAGCAACAAATAAAATTGCAGTGAATAAACAAGATACTTGATGGCTTAGAGGCACATTAAAATCGCTTTCTTCAGGATAATATTTTTCCCCACTCAAAGTTTATAAAGGGTTACAGTAGATTTGTCTTCTATGATCGAACTAAACCAAGAATTCTTCGTATCACAACTTCAGAATTCTTGTGAGTTTCTATTATGGTAATAAAAATTATATGAAGTACTGAAAATGGAATAATAACTATTTATAGACAATGTGGTGTGGCGCTTCAACAGGCACCTTTGTTAAGTCACATTAGTTGATTTAACTGTTTCAACACTAAAAACCATTAAAAAGACCTTTACTATCGTTTGATTCAACAAAATTGTTTTTCTACAAAATTTTGCCAAAAAAAAAAAAAAAAAAAACATTACAAAATTTTAACCAACTTATTTTTTTAAACTTGATATATATATATATATATATATATATGATGAAATAACCTTGATAAGCTAATGAATATAAACTATAAACTTTAATTTATTGTTTAAATTTAGATAAGTAGAGAAACTGTCACAAACAAACCAATCAACCACGTCTACTATCACTTTGGACTCATCCACTTCAGCATTGTCAACCTCGCCTCACATGGGAACTAAACTGAACATGGATTTCTAACAAGTGAATATATAGGAAGGGTAAGAAGTTGGTGGACTTCTGGACAGGTTATTAACATCGAGCATCTATGGTGTTTAAATAGAGAGGATAAGGTTGGAAGATGCTGGCGAATGGTGGTGAGCTTGCCTTAAAGCAATAGAGTTGAATGCCTGGGAACACAACTCAAGGCTAGAGGTTTAGTGATGTTTTGTGGTACGTTCCTAAACGCAATCAAGTAGTTTGGATTGGAGAGGGTTTCAATGTTATTGATTAATTTGAGCCTGTGGTCAACCAACCTTCTAGAAGGATAGAGAGGCTGAGAGGGGGAAGAGATGGAGAGAAAATTAAGGGGAACATAAATAATCGATTGGCTCTTCCTAATCCTACCCAATCGAATTGATTGTTGAGATGAGCATCCTCATCAACTCCTAAACCTAAGGCAATGACACCACTACTCCTAAACTTAACAAAACTACCCTTATTTGATAACATCAATCATTATCAACTTATCAACTTAATCACGTTACTACCATAAAACTCACTACTTCTAAACTTAAGCATTGAAAAGTTAGCATCAACTATTATATACTTTCGAACTTAATCACATTATTATCATAAAACTTAAATCACTACTGCTAGACTTAAAGCAAACCATTAGCATAAGAAAGCACGTATTGTGTGCCTGAGAAAGAGAGCGCAACACAGAAATGGTGGCAGACAGGTGGTTAAATTTCCACAAGAAGAAGAAGAAGATTGGCAAGCATTTATTATTAGAAGAAAATTGTAAATGTCATTATTATAAATTGTAAACCAAGCTTAGAAGCTTAAATACAAGGCCCGAAGGATTTCCAATAACACAAAGTGGGTGTTACTGTTACCATCTATATATATATCCCATCCCCCCATCATGTTCCCATTTACAGTAACATTGAGAATACCCAAATAGGGGAGAGGTAAAAGGAGAGAGACGGAGACAGAAAGCCTTTGCCCCCAACAGCCAGCCAGAGTAGAAGAAGCTCGGCTCAAGCACCAAAGACGTGGACTGGCTTGGCTAGCTATGCCTCGCTCTCATATATCTGTTCCCCATTTCAACTTTAGCCAGCTGCTCCAACCATAATCCATCTCATCTATGTTTGCTCCGTTCCCGTTCTCTTGAACCTCTGGAAGGCCTAACGTCCTCCTCCCACTCAACTGATGGAGGCGGTGACGGCTCGTACCTCGAAGGCTTCCTCTTAAAATGCCTATCATCGTCACTGGACTCATAATCTACAGCACTACTACTCTTCCTTCCGCCGCCGCTAGTCACAGAAGCTGCTGCTTTTGTAGACCCGGATTTATAGTCATCATGATGATGATGATACCCATTTGCCAATGCCTTGGAGGACGCAGGGGCACCGGGGGCTTCTGTTGAGGAGGAGGATAGCTTTCTCTTCTTGTTTGCTTCTTCCGCAGGGAAGCTTATGCGGGAGAACACGCTAGCCTTTTGTTTCCGCTCCGCAGCAGCAGCTGCAGCAGCAGCAGCAGCCGCAGCTGAAGTTTCAGAAGAGGGTGGTTGTGGCGGTCTGGCGGAGGAAGACTCAGAACGATGGCGTTGGTGGTTGCGGTGGTCATGGTCGTGGTAGTCGTAGTCGCGATCACGGTCACGGTCACGATCATAGTCACGGTCGCGATCGTAGTCATGATGGTGCTCTGAAGATTTCCTCTTGACCGGGCGTGGAGCGTCTGGTGATCTCTCGGATCGGTGACGCTGGGGATGGTGCTCCGAGTTTGATACAGGGTGAGGAGGAATGGGCTTCTGCACCAACCAAGTAAACACTACCGTCATTGTTTTTTTAATTCTTAAAAAGACTGTTGTTGACGTGTCAATGGGCAAAAATTAAAAACTACTAGATTTATTTTTTTAGGCCTAGGTCTCCAACACGTGTATCAATGGGCAAAAGTTAAATAACAATATATAAACAACGTTTTCTTTTAATTGCAAATATATTTTTCAGGGTTTAAATCCTGCAAGGTGGTTCTGACTTAAATTCGATGAATGGTATTAGTCCAATACCAGATTTTTTTTTTTTTAAATAAGGTCAGTAATCTTTATAAATCCCAAACCAGAATAGTTTTCACGTGCTATAACATGTCATGATTAGCGTTGATTGGTATATAGTGATAAAAGTGATATATAAAATAAACCCATATAAAAATAAGAATTTTATTAACACGAGTTAAGGTAGGTTTAATATTTTATTAAACAATATTTTTATACATTTTAAAAAAAATCGAATTGCGCACAAGCATTTAAAAAAAAAAAAAAAAGAGCACACAACCACATTCCTCAGTCTATGCTCTTCAATCTATGCCGTTAGAGCACTCATAATATTAAAAAAAAAAAAACATAAATTAATATTACATTAATTACAACTTACCAATTTTGAAAATATTAGTATTTTTTTCTATCTCACGCGAAAAATAAATCTTAAATGACAAAAAAAAAAAAAAAAATTCCTCAAATACCATCCACTCGATTAAAATAATCTATGAACACATAAATAATTGAAAAAATTATATTTTAAACCCTACAGTTTAGGTAACAGGAAATGAATTAGATATCAAATTAAATCCCTCATCATTACACAGTTTTTGATACTGTATGAAACCTCTTTAGTTAATTAATTACTTTTGAAACTATATAATTTAATAAAGTGTTTCAAATACAATTTTCCCTCATTAATTTCATTTCATTATCTCATGAGCTAATTTCCAGTTCCTGGAGGAAAAAATTTCAACGCTTTCTGATTAAAAAAAAAAAAAAAGGCTGAGATCGAAAATGAAAAGTTAGTTAAGGCAGGGGAATAGTGCCACCCTGCCACAGAACCAAGGCATATCATCCATCCTACTCTTCCACACCGAACTCAGTTAGACAACAAATTATTAAAAATGGAACAATATGAGTTCAGAAGCCATTACCACCATCAATTATTATAATTATCAAAATCTCATCTTCAGAGAAAATGCAAATACCATTGGAAGCACGAAAATCATTTTTACTTTACCCAGCTTGAACTGGTACGATTCATCCAAAAAGTCAAATTTCAAAGCCTATTGCATTAAAAAATCCTCTTGATAAACATTATTTAATATAAACAAATTTATGTCTTATTACTAATATTATTACTATTAATTTGGGTGCACATACAGGTAGAACAAACCTCAAAACCAATGCACAACTCAAGCATGATCTTAAGCAAGATACAGAATCAGAAAGACTTGGTTCTGTGCAACTACCAATGCTTAAGGGCCAAAGGAACTTAACAGTATTGTCAATGTCCCCAGAATGATTTTTAAGTATTTATTTATTCAGCCAAAAAAAATGTATTTCAATATAATAGCGAATGAAAAAAGAAAAAGTAAACCACTGCAAAAGATTATATGGTGGGAGAGGAGGTGACTAAATTCTGATTCCTGGCAGGATAAGTTGAAATGAATTCCCGCATGAATGCTACTGGACCGAACACATGTACAGTCATGCAAGTCTACAAAGCTTTGACTTTCTACCATTTTTACTCTATATCTACTTTAGACCCATTTAATTGCCAGACAGAAAGAAAGACAAAAACTTGAAAATGTTCTTGCCCGCTTTTCCCATGATATCTCCCAAAATTAGATGAAGCATCACAAGAAAATATATATTTGGGAAAAAAAAAAAAAAACTATAACTAACTGCAGAACAAAACAATTTCTCTTCCTTTCTTTGTGAAAAAAGAAAAAGGCAAAAATTGCCTAATTGGTGATTTCTTGCCAAAATGTTGCCGGTGACCGTGGAAAGTACTGGCTGCAGTACAAAAATAACAAGCACCAACAGAAAATAGGAAAATAGAAAAGACATACAGATTTCAATTTCATTGATTGAACATCACCGCAGCTCACTTCCCTACCAAAATCCCGATCTTTGGAAAACTCCCTGCTCAAGATAGAGAAAATCATTAGACAAATAATAACTCTAGTATTGTGGAATAAAAAAAAATAAAAAAGCAAGAATTACCATGTAGTGCAAACAACAAAAGAACATAATGAGGAGAGTGAGGGAATTGAATGATTAAACAGCTGTACCAAATGATTTAAAAAGATAACCAACTAGAATTATTGAGGAAGTCCACTACAATAGGCATGGTTCAACTCCCCACTTATTTGTAAAGCATAACTTATAAACATCCACTGTATCCCAACACTTGAGAAATATTTTGATACATCTTACTAACAGTTTTTCTTTTATAATTCAATTGTTGGGAGATTTGAAACCTATACGTCTCCATTAAAAACATTACAAAGTGTCAATTAAGCTACAAGACTCTTAACGTCGTTTCTTACTAACAATAAAAAGAGAATTTATGAAAAAAATTAATCAAAATGTTCTAGACCACTAAATTGACTTCTCCATTACCAGCCAAAATAATTTTAAAATAAATTTAAAAAAAAAAAAAAAAAAAAAAAAACCATGCATGGGCACACGCACACATATACACATTTTATTTTATTAATAAATTTGATTTACACACATAACATGTTATATATTACACATGTTATGAGCAATATACAACTTGAATCACATTGTACTAGGTAGTAGGCACCATACTAAGCTTTCAAGGAAAAAAAGAAAAAAAAAAGAAGGAAAAAAGAAAAGAAAAGAAAAGGTACTATACTTACCAGCACACATGTAAATTATGTGCAACATGCAACATGAATTGCAATCCAATCACCATTAAAATTTCAAAACAAAACACAGCCATAAGATCAAACAAGATTTGTAACCATATCATGTTATAAAAGATACAGATGCACCATATATCGAAAGGAGTATAAAATTTTCTGTTTTACCTTTCACCTCGTCTCTCATTTTCCCGTTTCCTCTTCAAATCAGCTTTGCGTGCCTCAAATTCCTCTCTGCTCATGATCGGAGGTGGAACATTCATACCCATACTGAAATCTGCAAGATCCCTACATACAGATGTCCAAAAAATTTATAACATTAAGCTTACTGGGCAGACAAACAGGCATTGCACAACAAAAGTCACATGACCTCCTTGCTATTAGACACTAAACCACCCACCACATAGAGAGAGAGAGAGAGAGAGAGGGAGAGAGAGAGGGAGAGAGAGAACTAGATTTACAAAAGGACACAACTCATAAATACCTTTGAGGTGGAACAGGAGGGAACATATAGCCCTGTGCAGCAAATGGGTCCTGAGGAGGAATTCCCCCAAAAGGCATGTCAAAGGGCCCTAGTCCATAACCTGAATAAGGCATGGCACCAGGATAATGTGCCATATACCCATCCATACCAGGCTGCATGCCGTTCCAATATGGATTAAAGGCAGAGGGAGCAAAAGGCATCATATAATTCTCAGCTGCAAAGTCTTGAGAGGGTTTCCACTGCATATCTACAAGGCAAACATGAATAAATTAGCCTAATACCATTAAGGGGTGGCAACAGTCCTATTACAATTTTTAATATTAAGGATATTTATATCAAAATTCATTAAGATAAACCCAATTCTCAAAAGAATTTTCATCTAAGCATTAAGACAAAAGCCAAAGAAGAGCACAAAAATACCATTTGTAGGCACACGGACTTTCTTCTTTTTCTTTTTCTTTCCTGAAAAATTAATAAGTGTGAGATAGATCATCCAGAAACCACGTTAAGACAACCAACAAATAAAAATAGGACATGTTAATAGTTTCTGCAATACTTCTTTTAATAATGCTTATAACGTTTCAGTGTCTTATGTCAAAAATTAGCAGCTCCTAATGATACATCAAATACAAAAAAATACATATGGGAAATCCATAGGCTGAAGTATCTAAGACTCTAAGCAGCAGTGGACTCAATATGCATTGGAAGTGGACAAAAAAGAAGTGGATTAGGCTGACAAAAATACCATTAAAAAATACATTACCAGCATCACTGACAGTCAACCTCTGCTGGACTTCTTCCTCAGCCAAGGGAGCACTCCCCTGTGATGCTGCTGGTTCTTTCACACTCATCGACTCATGTGTTGCTTCAGAGATATCAGCTGCTTTTGCAGTCCTTGCTCGCTCTACTGTCCGTTGTGGGAGAATAGCAGCAGCCTTTCCCTCATCTGCAGTCTCCTGTATCTTTGGGGTCTCTTCATTAATGGTTGATCGCTTTTGTTCACCCTTTGATGCAGCAGATAAAGTTGGGGATGGCATTTTGGGCTGTGGACAACGAGCAGACTCCATATCTGAATGTTAAAAGTCAAAAAGTCATCAGTAAAATGTATTATATCACACAATTACGATTAATATAAAGGTTATTAACTAAAACGCATACCTTGAACTTGAAAAGTACTTCCAGCATTTTCAGCACTGCTGTTACCAGCCTCCAATATACGATTGATTGTATCCCTTAGTGTCTTATTTGGCAGAAGATCATCTGCAAGTATATTTGTTGCCCCACATATACACATTGACTTGGAGATTATGTGATCCCTGATACCTGAGTAAAATTATACAAACATAAATTTCAAAGATATGGCAGTTTAAGAACAAGGAGCAGTAAAGTGGTCGAAAGAGTGCTAAAATCACTGATGGATGAAGACAAGCAGATGAAACCATAGTACTGAAGTAAAGATTCTAATTACGTTCTAATGCTGGCAAAAAATAACTGCATTTAAAGGTTTTTTTTTTGGTAAGTAAAAAGAGAGGATAATAATATCATAACTGCATTTAAAGGTTTAAAACATACATCTATCACAAAAGCTCTGAAAACAGCACTTGCTTGTCAGCACAGCATCTTTCATTACGTCCTTGCACAATGGGCAGTGGAGCTCCGGTGGTAGCTCACCAACAGAACGTGTGGATGGTAACCCTTCAATTTCTCTCTCAAATGCAGCCCTGTTTTCAATTTAAATATTATGAATAAATTTCAAGCCTACAATTAACAGTATGGATAGCCACTGTAAACAACTTTAAATCATATCAGCTTACTCATTTGGTCTCAAGACAGCTACAGCACCACTTGGCAATGCGTATGAGCCATCTGGGGTTGCCATCAGCATGGACTTCGGTATACCAGTTGGTGGCTTCACCTTTTTGATGTCGAAATTTGGATCACCATTTGTAGGGCAGTGCTGAATGAAGTGCCCTGAACACAAATTTTCACATAGTGAGCCTTTTTTTGCCACAAAGATAGACCTCTCAGCAAGTAATTTTATCAATAAAAAAAAGGTGGAAGACCAAAAAGGAGGAGGAAAAAGGCATAAAACCATGAACATACCAGGCACCTTGCACCTGTGACATACATAGCCCTGAGGAGGAGTTTTGCGCTCAAATCCTGCTCGACCTCAAAAAGAGATTAACAAATTTCAGCTTATCACAGAAATATATATTAGTAACGGTTGATGTGAAATATAAAACTAAATGCAGTATACGGACTCACCAAATCCACGCCCACCCATTCTACCTCCCATACCCCCCCTTCCAAAACCTCTACCATGGACAAAGCCATCAGGACCTTGACTGCACCATCCAATACAAATTAAGAATATATGTTTCTCAAATTAGTGACTTAACATCTTATAACACAACAAAAAGAAGAAAGCATCTCACCGTTGCCAGTCCAAGGCAGGAGTATCAATTAGAGCTTTAATCTTGCTGTCCTCATCAGCCTTGTTAGTTGGGAGAGCTTCCGGAACTGGATTGTTTGACTGAACAGGGAGAACTTCAGGGATTGCATACAAATCATTTCCAAACTCATCCCATTCCGAGTCTTCAGGCTGTAAAGTCAAATTAAACACATTATTACTTGGGAGCATTACATCTAGGACAAAAGTCAATGTTCAATAATAATGTGATTAAACCCAAGGATAAGCATACATATTTCATGGTAGAAGCATTAGAAATTGGAAAGCTACTCTTTTCTGGTTCAGGGTCATCCATCTTACTTTCCACCTTCGGTCTGCAAAACAAAACGCAGTCCAACTCAACCACACTTTCAGAGGTTGCTTCACTTTAAAAAGGACATAATGAAGGAAGAAATCTGTTACTGCACATATCACCGCCATGATACGGCCTGGGTAGGAATATGACAATAACAGCCCATATCATGCTTGTGAACTAAGTCATGCTGCTAGCTCAAATTTTATAATTGGCTATTCCATAAAATTACTAAACTCAATCAAATGCAACTACGCAGTCAAAGATATTAAAGGTTTGAGATAGTACTCTTGTTCAGTAACAATTGTCATACGAGGCCGTCCGGGAACACGACGAATTAAAACTGAGGTATTTTTAGGTATCAACATTGCTTCATCAAGATACTCTGAAATTGCAAAACAGAGAAACAGACCGACTGTAAAATACAGCTAAAAGATATTAATCCATGAAACCAAACATACAGAAGTTATCAAAATAGAATTCCCCCAACTTGGCAACTCTCTTCTTCCTAAAAGTATGCCTAAACATTCATCTAACTCCAACAATAATCTCACAATCCATCACCTATCAAGGTTCATGAACCAAATCCCCTTACAATTAAATGACCATTCGAAAATTCACCAATACACAAATTATATCTTTATATATGCCAGGGCACGAGGAAGCACTTGTCAATTGGCATTGTAACAGTGCACCCCCAACCCTTTATAATTTCCTTTGGGTAAGTAATTAAAAAAAAATATATATATATATATATATATATTTAAACGAAATTTAACCATTCACAACATTAGAAACCTATAATTATCAAGTGGAGAAGAAAGCCCCAAATGAAAACCATGATCCCAAAATTAATTGAAAGAAGAAAAAAAAAAAAAAACTCTCTCTCATCTCATCGCCCAAAACCCAAATTTTGTTGGAATATTGAAAAGGAATTAATCACTTAAATAATATCTAAGAATCAGAACCAACCTTCATTGGTTTGGGCATTTGTGACCACAAGGTCGAAATCAGTGCCCCTGCCCAAATGCTTGGATTCAAATATTTTTTCTTTCAAAGTACCAACTGAGAGGAAAGGACCATCCATGGGAATTGAATCATAATCTTTTGCACTCTTAAATTTATAATACACCGCCATGCTATTTTTCTTCTAAAAAATATAACAATAACACCAAGAATAAGAACAAGTAATAAAGCCCTAAAGAGCAATAATCAAAGGCCTTAAAAATAAAAGGGCCTGATATTTGACTTGAACAAAATCAAACAGTACAAAATCCAAGCTTTTTTTTGTTTTTGTTTTTTTTTTTTCTATGACTCAAATAAGATGAACATATCGAACCACAGAAGGAGAGCTCTTTAATTCTTCTTCGTGCGCCGCAGATGACAGAAATCTCTTCGCAATCAAAATCTTCAAACAAAAAGTGTAAAATCAGATAGCGTCTGAACGAGAAAAATCAGATCGCAGTGATTATTCTTCTCCTCCGATTGCCACAGTTGCCATGGAATTACACAGATCTCAGCAAAAATCGAAGAATCCCTCTTTATCTTCAAGGCGAAGCAAAACCGGTTATTCGAATAGTGAGAAAACCTCACAAACCCTAAATCTTCCACAATCAGTCCGATGAGGGATGCATCATAATGAAACGAGACCCGATTTGAGGAGCGAGATCTCCGATTGGCCGTACGCGTCTTCAAAATCGCGAACTCGAAGAAATCGTCTGAAATCAAAACCTGAAGGAGAATCGCCGCAAAAAAATCGAGGGCTTGCGAGAGAAGATACGTATATGAGAAATCTTCGATGAATCGCAAGCCCTAGATCAAGTATATAGAAGCCGAAGATTGAAGATCACGATGTGGAGCTAGGGTTAGGGTTTGAGATACATGGAGGGGAGGGGAGAGAAGGGGAGAGAAATAGCGAGAGCAAAAGGAGAACTCAAGAGAAATACAGGAGGGTTTGGTAGGTTTTTTTTTTTTTTTTCCCTGTGTTAAGTTTTAATCATCAGTTACCAATGTAAAAAGAGTTTAAAAGTGTATACATAGAGATCGATCGGACTGGGGTTTTTAGCCTTTCTTTCCTTGCTCGCGAGTGGCTGCGATGCTGCGTCCACACGCTTTTTACAAGCGCGTCTGAAGCAGTTGCGCTGTCAACTTACGCTATGTTTTGCAATTCGACTACTGCTCGGAGTCGGACTAGTCCAATTAAAATAAATAAACAATTAAATAAATCATGTTTTTAGAAACATTAAAATCGTATTAAATAAATCATGTTTTTAGAAACATTAAAATCGTTATATATATATATATATATATATATATATATAAAGGGGGGCTTCCCGTTAACTTTGAAAGAGGTACATAAGTAGTAGACACTATAAATTAAAACTATTTTTAAAAAATAAAATAAAATAAGATGTTAGGTTCTCAAATATTTTGAACAATAATAATTATTTTGTAAATTTTGCCATTTAATCTTTTAGTTTAATTCCCTAAAAATATCTTTAGTTTGAGACTTTTTTTTTTTTTTTTACAATTTCCTAATGTGATAAATAATGATTAGAGTATCAATTCCAAATCAATTCGTCGTGGATACCATTTTACTATAAACTAATCATAACAATGTATGTTAGCAGTTGTTCACAATTTGTCAATATTTTTTGTAAAGTTACAATTTGCACCTAAACCCAAACAGTAAGAAGGGGATAAACCCAAAAAGCCTAATACAATAAAATTTGTAGAGAGTGGACTTGAAATCTAGGTTTTAGTGATGTTAAACAATAAAGATGATGGGCTAAATCACAACATCATACACATAAGATTGTTTATGTAACAGAAATTGTTCTCGACTTAAGTCGAGGATGATTGATATTTTCTTTTACTCTCTTAAAAACAAAATACAATTATGGGTACAAATGTGTACAATGTTTTCTCCTTCTTTTTCTCCGATCTCCCCCCTCCTAAACATCTTCCTTTTCCTTTTATATTATCCTCCTTCTTCTCTCCATCTTCCACGTATGTATCAGATTGCTAATTTAGATACTTGTCTCATCCCACTGTCCCTGAAATCTTTGGAGGCAGCTGTAAGGTTAAACCCTGATACTCAAGCATCACTTCCCCATTAATGCGGCCAGAGAGGTAGTTGCAGAGTATTCAATACGGTGGTAACAGTTTTATCTCAGATATTTCATAGCCCTTCTTCTTATCTTGTACATCCATCATGCCTACCCTTACTAATAGGATCTTCAAGAATATTGCCTTTAGACGTCAGATAGCCCTTTCCTACCTCGGCATTATAAAGCCGATGACATACTCTTCCTTGGACCACCTTCTTAGATAACCTTGATCATATATCACTTCTTTATCTATCAGTATTGCCTTGTGGGTTGATATTCTCACATCTTCGAACCATTCATTGTCCTTGGATTGGACCTTTAGCCCAACACATATTCCTGAACCCATTGACTCTACAATAGCCCCTCAAGATCCTCATTTCTACTGCATCGGGAGGAAAAAAGGATATTGACATTTGACACCGCTAACTTGCATTCGCCACACGTCTTTCTTGACTGTGATGACGTCCCTTAAACTCACTGCACATTCTTGACATTTCAGCATGCAGAACATCCCCTAATTAAATTCTGACAGCTGTGGATTGCACAGGAACCTAGGCGGGAATTTTCCCATTTCATAACTCTCACTGATATAAATATCAACAATTTAAACCATCTTCCTCACCTCAACACTCATACAATGAACCTGCTAACTTTTTTGATCTACACATGCCCTCACAATCACTAAGAATTAGGCCAAGGTGGTTTTTTTGTCTTAAAGTAAGTCTTCCCAAACTTCCCCACTCATTATTTTTTTTATATACTCCTCTTTCTCTTTCTTTTATATTTCCTTCTCCTCGGCTCACCTGTCCTTTTCCATACCCATCAATGACTCTAACCCTCTCTTACAAATGGGTAGATTTCCCTCGTTAGTAGATTCTGATGAAAAGATAGAACAGTTTAAGGCTAGGTATGGAATTCCACCAGGGGAATGCGTTACATACTATACGGAAGGAGAGTGGCATGAGAAAAGACAAACAGGAGAGGTAGTAATCTCGATGATCGCTTTCATAGAGGGAGGGATGAAAATCCCAATAGGGAAGTTACTAGGGACTACCTTAGGGCCTTTAGATTAACTTCCACCCAGTGCGCCTCAAATATGTTTAAGATCTTGGGTTCTGTAGATGTACTAAACGAAAAGATGGGTCTAGGGCTCACCCATCACAACGTGAATTGGATTTACAATCTCCACCACCTAAAGGGGCAAGGGTACTACTTAAAATCTAGGTACCCCGAGGTTAGATTAATCCAATGTCTCCCCGAATCTAACAAAGGAATGAAAAACAATTTCCTGATCATATCGGAGGATTGGCACGATGGTGTCCCTTGTCTGATAAGGGAAGGGGAACCAGGTAAGACTTTTAAGTTCAGATGAATTACTTGCAACCACCCTTCCTTTTCTTTTCTTTTATATGGATTTATATAAAACATTTGCTCGATTTAATCGTGTTATTCTTGATGATTTCGCAGACCCACACGCAACTATTCACCACTTCGACCTTGTCAATCACGATAAATTAGACGAAATATTGAATGCCGAAGTGTTCGTGCACACAGATAACCAACTCCGAGCAGCACATCTGATCCTCGGTTACGATCCTATCTCTAAAGCCTTTCAGGGGCCAAAGTGCGTGATTAGAGCAAAGGACCCACGCTTACACCGGATAAGCGTTGCTGCCGAGGGTTTCTTTTTACCTGCTAGCAGCCTATTTCTCAAGGCACCCTCATCACACAACCCATACTAGACAGTATTCCCCTGATACCTCTTCCAACCCAACACACAGCTAGTGAGGCGAACTCTTCACAACCCATCACAAAGGAAGAGGAAGAAATCGTGGAAGTTTCAGATTCTGAGGACAAATTTGAAGCTTTCAACCGACCCCTTCTCTGGAAAACCCAACTGGTGACCTCGGCACTTCAAGTCCAATAAGTCATCCACAAGGAGAAACTACCAGCCCTGACTTAATGGGAATTCAACGCAAACCAAAACAGAATCTTAGAGACATAATGGAGTCTCAAGTGGGGAGCCAAGAGCTCAAGAAGGCAGCTCAGACCAAGCTTCCCTAGACAAAAGATAAAGGCTCAGAGAAGTCTTCTCAACCTAAACTCCCTTCTCCCCCACCTATTTAACCCCAACGCGTTGACCAAGCTGATCATAAGAGAAAGAGGGATCAGCATAAAGGGAAGGACATAATTGAGGGAGGGAAAAGCCTTCTTCCCAAGGATATGGAGCCCGAAAAGGGAGTTAAATAGGTCCGCAAAACACAAACGAGGTCAGAAAGAAGGACCGAGATCCATGGGCCTGCGCTTGCCCCAATTTGGGCTCCACCAAAGACCATGGATAATTATGCAGTTACAGCCGATGCTTCCATCAGGAGTTTTGACGCCGGAACTGCTGCCTATGTGGCAAACGCGTTAGAATAAGCTCTTCTACTGCCTGAGGACATGAACGAGCTAAGGCAGATAAGGGATCAAAATGTCTTTATGACACTGAAAAAGGAGCTCGCTATGGTAAGAATCCTGTTTAATTGTTACTCATTTCATCTTATGTTGCACTTAGGTTTTTTGCTTTGACCATATCCTTTCACTCCACTCTATTACTGTGTACGGGCTGTCCAGTCTACCTATAGGGTTGAAGAGATTGTCATTAGCACTTACGAAGCTCTAAAGGATGAGGAAATAAGGTGCAACAACGCTCAGAAGACCCATAAGATAAAGGACAAAAAGCTGCAAAAGGTCACTACCCAATTGAACAAGGCAGAAAATGAGTGAAAGAGTGTTGATGCAACACTAAAGACAACCAAGAAACAAGCCGAGACCCAATGTCTACAACTTCGCCAGGCCAACGAGGAAAATGCAGCGGCGAAAAAACAAATAGAGGCACCAAAGAAAAGTCTGAAGAATTCTAAGAAAACTAGGGAGGAGGCCAACAAGGCTAAGGAAGAAGCTGTAAAAGCTAAAGAGGAGGCTAAGAAAGCAAAGGACCAAACTGAGCAAGAAGGGTACGAGGTCAGAGTGGCTGAAATCGAGGAGAATCTCAGATCACAGCTATCAAAGGTATGTACTACTACCTCCAAGTGTGAAATGAGACACTTACCCAAGCTGGGATTGATGCCTCTTCTGCCCTTTGAAGGATAGAAACTGTTTACTACCCCCTAGCCATCTGAGCCTCTGCCCCATCCACCACCAAGGCTGATGTTGCCACCTAGGGAGCAAACACCTAAAAGGACAGCTCCTCTGAAGCCCTTCCTTCCTCTGGACGTCAGTCTGAGGAGGTTAAGAAATTTGAAGCCACCATACAACCCACTGAAAGAACAACAGAAAGGGTAACTCATGATGCTACTCAGCCTCCTAGTGCCCCTAAAGAGTCCACCAAAGAGAGGGGAACTACCGAGACAATGGAACTTGTCCTAGCGACAATTCCTATCACCATCGAGGAGGATCCAAAGGGCAAAGGGATTGCTTTTGACTCCTCGACTCCAATCCAGCCTCCAAAGGATCGTAAGGGCAATTTGAAGATAAAACTGAAGCCGTGATTGATCCTCGTCCTTTCCTCCATCTAGCCTAGTTTTCCTTTTATTTGATGTAACTTGATGTTCTGTAAACAAATTGTCTTTCCAAAAGACTTTAAATTAATGAAAATGCCAAGTTGTGTCTTTTACGTGTTTGACACTTATACTTTTTCTTGGCATGACCTCTACCTTACTTAATGCTTAATTAATAAGATAATGACACACGCCTAGATTTGTCATCTACATAAATGATAACTCCTTTCTAATGAATGTAGAATTAGTTAGTCAATCAAATCTAGTAAATCCATCTTATAACTGAAAAGTCTGATAGAATTTTTAGACCCTTTAAACCGCAATTGGATTAACCTAGTTAACAAACCAAGTTATTACTTAGTCCAAATTCCAGATCTAGGTTAATACAAAACAATCATATCATGTAAAGTGGCAAAAATATAAAGAACACAATGATATGATGACCCAGAAAAACCAAACCGGTAAAAAACCTAGGGAGGATTTTGTTAGGATGTGTGCCTTTAAATCCTATTGTATTATTTATGACATTATGTATGACATTATGTATGACTTAATGTTGTATTTAATAAAGTTGTTTATTTTTATCTAAAATAATGATAACATGAA
Organism: Castanopsis chinensis; assembly: GCA_032878915.1. NCBI lineage: Eukaryota > Viridiplantae > Streptophyta > Magnoliopsida > Fagales > Fagaceae > Castanopsis > Castanopsis chinensis. The sequence continues at coordinate 2,767,372 of JAVQMG010000115.1, read as the reverse complement.
TATTTGGATATTATCATATAGTCCATGAGATGCATAGTATGTGATTTATGTGATTTAATCACAGAAGATATAAGTCATAAGTTCTTTGTAAACTCAGAATTTATAGTTCGTAATTGGTGATAAAATTGGGCATTTCATCTGCGAAGACTATAACATATTAACTAAGATGATTTGTCTTGATTATGGAAGTATAAACTTCTAGTTGATATGTTGATATGTTTTAAAAGTTGAGACATATTGAACTGGACCGTTGTGAGATTTATTATTCTCCTAATAACTGTCAAATGAATAGTAAATCTCACGACTTCTATTTGCATGAACTCTTAATCCTGAGAGAATAATGAACTTGATCATGACGTGTAGCTTGCTTTGATATATCAGGAGTGAGATCTAAAGTAACGGTCAAAACCTCAGTATGTTGGGCAATCACATTTAGTGTTGATGGAACATATATTCTCAAGATGGAATTTATACTCTCTTGATGGAGATATAAAATATTCCCTTGAGATAAGTTTAATAGGTTCAGTTATTCAGAGAGTTAAGCCTAACAACTTTAGTAAAAAATTACTAAAGTATATATTTATGAAATTGGATTTCATAAATATATAATGAATAATTTTAAAGGATTAAACTGAGTACTCAAGGATAAGATGTAGTAATTTTCAAAGTGACAGTCCATATTCATGACTTTATATTACTACGAATATTTTATGAAGGGGTTGCGTGTATAATAAAATCTTGGGATATAATTTATTAATAAGGCCTAGAGTGTAATTATATTTATATGGTGGTATTAAATATAATTAATGGTAACTTTGGACTTGTCAAGAGTTGACGGAAAAGCCCAAGGCCCATTGGAGCTAGTATTTTATTGGTCCCTTTTGATCTCACTCCAAGCCACACACTAAAGCCCAATTGGAAAGGCCCAATAGGCCAGACCAATTAGATAATCAGTTAGTTATAAAGAGAGAAAACATACATAATTTTTTTTGTAAGAAGCGTAGAGAAAAAGAAAAAGAAAGAGTGTGAGACACACTTTCATTCTCCCTTTAAAAACTGATTGAGAGACCACACTTCTTGGGCGTAAAGTGGAATTGAAGTGAAGATTAAAAGTGTCCCCAAGTGCTTCTAATCTTTGTTTTGAAATTCTTTACACCAAGGTACACTATCTTGTTCTTAAATTCTGAAATTTACATAGTGCATGTTGTCAATCGTGAATGAAATAGATCCTTATTTGTTGCTTCCGTTGTGTGTTTTATATGAGATACAAAACTAGATTTTTCCAAAAATTGGTATCAGAACCACGTTCTCATATCATGATTGTATGGCATGTGATTGAATTTTAAAATTTAAGAAAACCGTTATCTTTGTGTTTCAAATTTCTGCATAAAGTTGTTGTTGCCAATGATATATAGTTATTCAATTGGTATTGAAATAACTGTTATGCTTTTTTTGTTCCTATTCGATTCCATATTTACATTGCAAGTCGGCATCATATAGATGTTTAATTATATGGAGATGTCGTGTTTTTAATATGGTTATTGAATGAATAACCATCCTGTACTATGCATTTACAAACCAAGCCGTGCATTTAACAATATGCACTCCAATTGAATGCAGCCGTGCAGAATTGAAAAGGGTACATTCAATGTCTATGGCCGTGATATTCATTCGTAAGGAGTAGTTATATTACAATGGTAGTTATTGAAATGTGGGCACGGATAACTATCATTTGCCCTTGCACCGTTTGGCTTGGTGAATGAAAGTTATATGTAAGTTATATTATGTAACTTACATTGACCAACCGTAAGTTATATATATATATATATATATATATATATTTTGTATGTGATAATATAATATATATATATTATATAATAATATATATTATATTATATATATAATATAATTTGGTTTTATAACGTAATATAATAATATAGTTTTATATTACGTTATATATATTTATATATGTTAATGTTAGTTTAATGAAATTTATTCCTAATGAGATTAGGATTATGTTTTTTAAAGTATCTAGTATTATTATGGTTCTTGATCTTAAAAACCTTTATTTTAAAATATCTAGTGGAAGAGAGATACAAGAGTTGCATCTAACAACCTTCATTGTTGGTTCATAGTAGTGTGAAATATATACTTTGTCTTTGCATCGAGCTTAGTATTCCATATGGAGAGTATTTATTTCATGATCCTACAAGATTGAATTTCCTGATTTATAGTGGTTTGATAAACACCTTATCTTAGCTTCGAGTTTTGCATTCCATCCAGAGGGTGTTTTTATCATGATACTACAAAATAAGCTTGTTAAAGGGATGAAAGTGGCTACACATAATTCTAGACAATGGTCTACACTAGACTAAGTATTATAGTATCCTCTATGCTGAGTTCTTACTATTATTACGTATAGGCTAAATGCAAAACGACATATTATTAGTATTTGATAAGAGTTATCATGATAGCACTAATAATGAGTATAGTTCTCAACCAATTAATGTGTTTATAATAAACTTGCTATCAAAGAATTATAGACATGGATTGGGTTGTCGTTGCATATATTATTTTATGGTTTTATTAAGATTCCATATTATATGCTTATATGCTAAATTGATAATGTCCTGTTTACTTATTGTATTCATGTTTATTATTTTCAAATTTAAATCATGGCATCATTTAGCCCACTTGTTGCTATTCTTAACCAAAACAAATTGACTGGATCCAACTATGTTGACTGAAAAAGAAATTTGAACATTGTTCTTATAGCTGAAGAGCACAAATATGTGCTGACTTAACCATGTCCTAACTTTCCTTCATTAGATGCTCCTCTTGATGAAAAATAATGATATTATCGTTGGCAGAAATCTAATGAAATGACCAAGTGCTTTATACTAACATCTATCTCAATTGTTCTACAGCATCAAATGCAAGATGTAGAACTAGCTTCGGACATAATGCTAAGTCTGAAGGAGATGTTTGGTGAGTAAGGCCGTTCTGTAAGGTAAGAAACCATGAGGCAAATTTATAATATCAAAATGGTTGCAAGAAGTTCAGTGAGGGAGTATTGTCTTAGGATTATTACTAATTTGAACACATTAGAAGTTTTAGGTGCCAACATTGATAGAGAATTTCAAGTAGATATGATACTCCAGTCACTACTGAAATCATTCAAGGAATTCAGACTCAATTATAATATGAACAAAAAGATTTATTATTTGCCTGAATTAATGAATAAGTTAGTGGCGGCAGAAGGTATCCTTGGTACTTCTAGTGTTGAAGCCAATATGGGTAAAGTTTCTACTTCTTAATCTAAGTTGAAAGGCAAGGGTAAGAAGAAGAAGAAGAAGAAGAAGGACTTCACTAAGCAAGATGGTAAACAAATTGCCTCAGGGGTTGTCGACAAAGGAAAGAAAACTAAAGGAAAGTGTTTCCATTGTGGTGAGAAAGAACATTGGAAGAGGAATTGTCCAAAGTTCAAAGCTGCCAAGAATAAGGGTAATAAAAGTTCATTTCTTCTTGATATATGTTTGGTATAAAATCCCACGGATTCCTGGTGTGTGGATTCAAGTTGTACTAATCATATCTGCAATTCTTTGTAGGGGTTTCAGGAGACCAGAAAGCTCAATGAAGGGGAATTATTTCTTACTTTAGCTGATAGGAGCAGGATTCCGGTTGTAGCTATTGGAGTATTTAATTTATGCTTTAAGTCTAGAGTTTTAATATTAGAAGAGTGTTGTATGTACCTAATGTTCATAGGAATTTAATTTCTACAACTTATTTAGGTAAGCATGGATATTGTGTTATCTTGAAAGACAATGTTGTAATAAAGAATGATAAAATGTTTATCTGTTCTGACAATATTGTGGATGGTCTTTATATTTTAACTCCTGATAAGCATGAATTATATAATTCTGAATTAGATAATAATTCACATGTGAAATCATTAAAGAGAAAGTTTCCTTCTACTAGTGAAGCATATCTTTGGCACTTGCGTTTGGGTCATATTAATTCAAGTAGGATTCAAAGACTAATCAAAGATGGACTTTACAGCCCATGGACTTTGATGGTTTTCCAGTTTGCGAATCTTGTTTGGAAGGTAAAATAACCAAACGATCTTTTAATGCAAAAGGTAGAAGAGCTCAATATTTGCTAGAACTAGTACATTCAGATGTATGTAGTCCTATGTCAATCCAAGCAAGAGATGGCTATGAGTATTTTATTACTTTCACTGATGATTACTCTAGATTTAGTTATGTGTATCTAATAAAACGGAAGTCTAAAACCTTTGAAAAGTTTAAAGAGTTTAGGGCTGAAGTTGAGAATCAATTAGGTAAACGCATAAAGGCTATTCGATCTGATCGAAATGGTCAATACCTTCTTGGGGATTTCAAGGATTACTTAACTGAAAATGAGATTATATCCTAGTCGACTGAACTTGGAACTCCATAACAAAATGGTGTAGTAGAAAGAAAGAATAGAACTCTTTTAGATATGGTTAGGTCCATGTTGAGTTATTTAACTCTACCAATTTCCTTTTAGGGATATGCCTTAAATACTGCAATGTATCTTTTGAACTTAACCTTCGAAGTCTATTCCTAAAACACATGTAGAGTTGTGGAATGGGCGTAAACCTAGTATGAGACATCTCCACATTTAGGGTTGTCCAGCACATGTGTTGAAAGGAAAGTCTAACAAGTTACAATCTAAAACTAAAATGGTTTTCTTTGTAGGGTTTTCAAAAAGAACTATTGGAGGTTTATTCTATAGTCATGAGAATAATAAATTTTTTGTTAGTACAAATGCCAAATTCTTGGAAAATGACTATATGAATGATTATACTCCTAAAAGTAGAGTTGTTTTAGCTTAAATGAATGAACCTGCAGTTGAACAACTAATGGATGAAACTAGGAATGATGTGGCTGTATTGGATATACCACAAGATATTACTCATGAGATGTCTAGTACAAAGATGCCTCGTCGTAGTGCGAGAATTATTTGGCTTTCTATAAGATTTATAGGTTTGGGAGAAACCTATGAAGCTATCTCAGAAGAGGCTGAATCGGATCCTTACACTTATGATGAAGTCATGAATGATATAGATGCACATTATCGGATCCAAGCTATGAAATCTGAATTGGATACTATGTATTCCAATCATGTATGGGATCTTGTAAAGGTGTCTAATGGTATTAAACATGTTGGTTGCAAATGAGTTTACAAGATGAAGAGAGGGATAGATGGAAATATTGAAACCTTTAAAGCAAGACTAGTGGCGAAAGGGTATACACAAAAAGAAAGTATTAATTATGATGAAACTTTTTCGCCAGTAGCCATGCTTAAATCTATCAGAATTCTCTTATCCATTGCTGCTCATTATGATTATAAGCTTTGACAAATGGATGTCAAGACTGCATTTCTTAATGGCAATCTTAAAGAAGAAATATACATGTTGCAACCGGAAGGTTTCATAACAAATAATCAAGAGCATATGGTATGTAAGTTGAAAATGTCTATTTATGAACTTAAACAAGCATCTAGGTCATGAAACATCATATTTGATCAAGCAATCAAGTCTTTTGATTTAGCAATCAAGTCTTTTGATTTTGAACAAAATCTTGATGAACCATGTGTGTACAAAAGACATCAGATGTAGTAATGCTCCTAATGCTTTATGTTGATGATATTCTACTCATTGGGAATGATGTAGGGGTAATGTCATCAGTTAAAGTTTGATTGTCAAGCCAATTTGATATGAAGGACTTGGGTGAGACTAGCTTTATTCTAGGGATCAAGCTTTGGCAAAATCGCAAGAATAAGATGTTAGGCTTATCACAAACTAGATATATAGATAAGGTTCTAAAATGGTTTAACATGCAAAACTTCAAGAAATGATTGCTTCCTTTTAGACATGGAGTTCCTCTGTCTAATGACCAAAGGCCTAAGACTCAAAAGGAATAAAATATGATGAGATAAGTTCCTTATACTTCTATAGTGGGAAGTCTCATGTATATCATGCTTTATACTAGACCAGATATTTATTATTCAGTTTTGTTGACACCTCATTTTGCAACTCGCATTTAACCTCACTTAGAGGGTAAAAAGGGTAATTTCACCTTGAAAATATGCATCTTGATCTGGTCATTAGATCCTTAATCTCATTTCACCAAAATGATCTTGATATTGTAACGATTAAATCGACTGGTTATAAGCCCTAATTGGACCATCAAATTGAAAATTATTATCAAATCAAGTTTTAATGGCCGGAATGCACTATCACAAATTGAGTCCGACCTTATGTGATTATGAACAATTGATTCCAATTGTTTATAATTATAATCAATTTGAAATTAACGATGTGTTATAATTTGATTGGTTAGAACTACATTTTATGGTAATGTTGCATACACCTAATTAATTAGATAGTTAAACATTAATTATTCAATGAGTAATTTGTGCAATTATCTTTTAATTAGGGTAAATTTGGAACTAATTAGGTCTGAAATGGGAGTGATTGGAGCCTATTAATGTTAATTGGAAACTAATTTGGGACCTATTAATGTTAATTGTGCTGAAACCATTTTTCTAACAAATGACCTCTACTCACTATTTCATTGATATCTCTCAGAATATTTTGAATCTGTGAATGAGGTTAATTTTCCCAGAAACTAGACATTTGGGGCTTCAATTTGAGCACAAGAACGAAACAATTCCAATCATAATTAAGTCAGATATGATTTTTCGAAGTTGGCTCTACAGGCTATTACAGCAGTTACGGGAAAACCGAATTTTGGCTTGCTCTTTACTCCTGCCAATCTTTTCATTTAATGCACCAAATTTTTCCAAAGGCTAAAATGAGGTCTAGGTTCATGATTCTTTGTCAACCCTCATTAATAGTCTTCCATTCATATTTCCTCTACCACTACTATATAAACCTCCCCTCTCTTTCATTCCAGAGGACATAAAAAAAACCCCCTTCTCCTCTCTTGAGTTTTAGGAAGTTGAGTAGTCTTGTCATATCTTGATCTTCTTGAGACTTAAGGTATTGAGTGAGATTCACTCTTTCTCTCATAACTCTTCTTTTCCTCTACCTTAGGACCTCCCTTAAGAGTCTCTTCATCCACCATATGGATCTTGCATGAAGGTATAATCTCTTTCCCTAACTTGTTTTTTGTGTTGTCATGATGAGAATTTAGGATTAAATCATAATAGTAACTATTTAAATTCTCTTGAATATGTTTAAATGTTCTTATGTGTTCTTCATGTGTTCTTGTTGTTCATCACATATTTATGCATAAGCATTAGTTTTGATCTTAAATCTACATCAAAAAAAAAAAAAAACATGTTTGTTTCATAATTCTCTCAAATCCTTGAATTTAGGATATCACCATACACACACATTCACTAGAATTCATTTTTCAATCCAAATGCAATACTTAATAAATTGAATTAGGGTTCATCACATGCACATACCTTAAATTCAACATACAAATTGATTGACATATTGGATGATATGATATGAATGTTGGCCACCATAGTCTAGAAGACCGGTTTCACCGGGCAAGGTGGGTGCCTAACACCTTCCCACCTTGTAACATAGCCTTCAAACTTAGATCAAGGGTTAGTAGATCAAATGTTTATCCTTGTAATTTTCAATTTTTAGATTGTAACTAGGAAACAAAGTCATGTACTTTATCTTAGATTGTATCTAGGACCAAAGCAATGTAATTTTCCTATGATCAATGTAAATTCAATTGAAAATTAATAAAACGAGAAATTTTTCAATTTTGGTTTTCTTATTTTTTTCTATAATTAAATAAGTGGTGACTCCATTGTAAAATCTTTAATCTAAAGAGGAAAATAACTAGTCGAACCTCCATTTTGAGAGGCAATAACACGACTCCACCCATTCACGTGGGTTTGGCCCAATAACACTCCTAAAAAACGGGCCGGGGGCGCGGTCTCTCACAAGTTGGTATGGTCAGCCGATATCAATTAAATTCAGGACCAAAACATTGGCAAGCTGTAAAGTATATTCTCAAGTATTTACGGAGAACGAGAAATTATATGCTTGTTTACCATAGTAAGGATTTGATTTCCATTGGCTATACAAATTCAAATTTTCAATCTGATCTAGATTTTAGAAAATTTACTTCAGGATGTGTTTTCACATTGGGAGGTAGAGCCATAAGTTAGAGGAGTGTTAAGCAATCTTGTATTGCAGACTCCACATATGGAAGCTGAGTACGTTGCTATTTGTGAAGCAGTAAAGGAAGCTGTTTGGCTCAAGAAATTCCTTTCTGATCTTGGTGTTATAAGAATGGAGTAAGTTCTCATCACATTATTTTATGACAATAGTGGAGCGGTTGCACAATCCAAATATCCAAGAAATCACAAGAAAGGAAAGCACATTGAGGGAAAGTATCACATCATTCGAGACATTGCTACTCGTGGAGATGTTGTGGAAGCAAAGATTGAAAGTGCAAATAATTTAACAGATCCCTTTACCAAAACCCTACCTCAAAGGACTTTCGAATTACATTTGGAGGGAATGGGAATTAGATTAGTGCATAATAGTCTTTAAGGCAAATGAGAGATTGTTAGGATGTGTGCCTTTAAATCCTATTGTATGATACTATGCATGACCTAATGTTGTGTTTAATAAAGTTGTTCATTTTTATCTAAAATAATGATAACATGAATATTTGGATATTATCTTATAGTCCATGAGATGCATAGTATGTGATTTATGCGATTTATGCGATTTAGTCACAGAAAATTTATGTGATTTAGTCACAGAAGATATAAGTCAGAATTTATAGTTTGTAGTCGGTGATAAAATTGAGCATTTCATCTGCGAAGACTATAACATATCAACTAAGATGTTTTGTCTTGATCATGGAAGTGTAGACTTCTAGTTGATATGTTGATATGTTTTAAGAGTTAAGATTTAAGATATATTGAACTAGACCGTTATGAGATTTATTATTTTCCTAATGACTGTCAAATGAATAATAAATCTCACGACTTCTATTTGCATGAACTCTTAATCTTGAGAGAATAATGGACCTGATCATGATGTGTAGGTTCCTTTGATATATCAGAAGTGAAATCTAAAGTAACGGTCAAAACCTCAGTATGTTGGGCAGCCACATTTAGTGTTGATGGAACATATATTCTCAAGATGGAATTCATTATCTCTTGATGGAGATATAAAATATTCCCCTGAGATAAGTTTAATGGGTTTAGTTATTCAGAGAGTTAGGCCTAACCACTTTAATAAGAAATTATTAAAGTATATATTTATGAAATTGGATTTCATAAATATATAATGAATAACTTTAAATGATTAAACCTAATACTTAAAGATAAAATGTAGTAATTTTCAAAGTGACAGTCTATATTCACGATTTTGTATTACTACGAATATTTTATGAAGGGGTTGCGTGTATAATAAAGTTTTGGGATATAATTTATTAATAAGGCCTAGAGTGTAATTATATTTATATAGTGGTATTAAATATAATCAATGGTAACTTTGAACTTGTCAATAGTTGACGAAAAAGCCCAATGGCCATTGGAGCTAGTGTTTTATTGGTCCTTTTTTGTCCCACTCCAAGCCACACACTAAAACCCAATTGGAAAGGCTCAGTAGACCAGCTCAATTAGATAATCAGCTAGTTATAAAGAGAGAAAACATACAGAATTTTTTTGTAAGAAGCGTAGAGAAAAAGAAAAAGAAAAAGAAAAAGAAAGAGTGTGAGACACACTTTCATTCTCCCTTTGAAAACTGATTGAGAGACCACACTTCTTGGGCGTAAAGTGGAATTGGAGTGAAGATTAAAAGTGTTCCCAAGTGCTTCTAGTATTTGTTTTGAAATTTTCCACGCTAAGGTACTCTATTTTGTTCTTAAATTTTGAAATTTACATAGTGCATGTTGTCAACCATGAATGAAATAGATCTTTTTTAGTTGCTTCCGCTGTGTGTTTTGTATGAGATACAAAACCAGATTTTTCCAACAGATTTAACCTAGCTATCCTTAAAGTAAAACTGAATTCACTATGAAAGAATCGAAATTTGTACAATAGCGACTTAGACCACTAACATCCTATTGCTACCTACTAGTAGAAAACTTACTGACACGACCACGTGCAAGATCCGAGACCACAAACTTCTTTCTTGGATTCTCCAGCAAGTACAAGCACTCCCGCTTATATATCTTTAAGCTCTTGAATCTGCAACTGAATTGATCATCAAGCTCTTAACATCAATCACGATCTTAATAACCCTAAGTGTATGTGAAGGCAAACATCTCTAAATCTCACAAAAGATTCACACACAAAGTAAAAAGAGCATCAAAAAGACTCTAGAGAGCTTTTGGGTACAAACCCTAGATATAAAAAGAGGCATACTCTTCTCTCTCTAAAAAACCTTTAAAAACATGCTTAGGGTTTCCTTTATATAGTAAGAGAAGTAGATCTGAAACCCAATCCTTAATGGGCTTGGGCTGAGTTGAAAAAATTTGTAGAAAAAAAATATGCACGACTTTCGATCGATCGAGTCTAATTCTCGATCGATCGAGCAAGGCGGAATTGCACAGTAAATTCTGCAGCAACTCGATTCCGACTTTACATAAAAGACACGTACTTTGAGCATGACTAAACAAGACTTAAAACATTTTGATCATGGTTTGCCAACATCACAAATTAGTGTTCTAATACATTTAAACCTAAAGGTCTTAGAACCTAACAAAGTCTATATGTAACAACAGAACAATAACCTACATCATTTCCAATATAACTTTATGATTATAAGGAAGTAATTAGACTCGAACCAGACAACAAATATGTTTAATATACCTACAAATGCTTTAAGTGATGCTCATAAACTCCCATCTGTTCATCACTATTTTGGGAGTCTTCAAGATACGCGATCAAGATGGCAAAAATAGTGCTAAAATCAAATTTATATATTAGTTGACCCAAGAATAGATCGTTTGAGGACCAGGCATAGTTAAGATTCTGACCAACACTTAGTAAAATATCTATATATAAAAAGTATGTGATCTCGAAGCCAGGCATGACCACATTTTAATTTGATATTTAGAAAAATGAACTGAAGTGTTAATTTCTCTAAAGTAGATGATCCGAGGACCAGACATAACTAAGGTTCTGTTCAACACTTAATAAAATATCAATTTATATTAGGTATGTGGTCCGAGGAGCCAAGCATGACCAAGTTTCAGTTTGATACTTAGAAAAATGAACTGAAGTGTTAATTTCCTCAAAGTAGATGATCCGAGGACCAGACATAACTAAGGTTCTGTTCAACACTTAATAAAATATCAATTTATACAAGGTATGTGGTTTGAGGAGCTAAGCATGACTAAGTTTCAATTTGATACTTAGAAAAATGAACTAAAGTGTTAATTTTCTCAAAGTAAATGATCTGAGGACCAGACTTAACTAAGATTCTGTTCAACACTTAATAAAATATCAATTTATACAAGGTATGTGGTCTGAGGAGCTAAGCATGACTAAGTTTCAGTTTGATACTTAGAAAAATGATAATCCACGTAACACAGTGTTAGCAGAAATAATATGGCAGAAGTGTCTTTCGTTAATAATAATGCTTTCATAAGTTATTTACATTTCAGGAACATGGTACAACATTTTTATCTAGATCTTTTAGATAATATGCTCCTATGCCAGCTATCGAAGTGATACAATAAGATCCTTCCCAGTTAGGTCTCAATTTTCCCCATGTTGGGTTCTTTGCAGTATCCAAAACCTTCCTTAATACCAAATCTCCAGGTGCAAGTGGCCTTAGCTTTACATAGGAATCATACCCTTGCTTGAGCTTGTGCTGATAATAAACCAGTTGAACCATAGCGTTTTCTCGTCACTCTACAACTAGGTCTAAACTTTTTTCTAATAATCGTCATTATTGCTTGGGATGAAAGAGCTTGTCCTCAATGTCGGAAATCCAATTTCCAGAGGGATTACAGCCTCAGCTCCATAAGTCATAGAAAAGGGTGCCTCTCTAGTGGATCTCAAAGGTGTAGTTTTATACGCCCACAAAACATATGGCAATTCTTCCACCCACCTTCCCTTAGAATCGTCCAATCTTTTCTTGAACCCATTAACTATAACTTTATTGACAGTCTCAGCTTGTTCATTCCCTTGCGGATAAGCTAGAGTGGAATATCTATTCGTGATGCATAGATCACAGTAGTATCTTCTGAAGGCCTTACTATCAAATTGCAGAACGTTATCTAAAATAAGAGTATGAGGGATTCCAAACCTGGTGATAATGTTTTTCAGACAAATTTGTTCGCATCTAAATCCCTAATGTTTAACAATGGCTCAGCTTCAACCCATTTAGTGAAATAATATATTCCAATGAGCAACCACCTTCTATTTCCTGCTGCTTTTTTAAAATGCCCTACAATGTCTAAGTCCCATTGAGCAAAAGGCCAAAGACTAGACAGGGGGTTAAGGACACTTCCTGATTGATGGATGTTGGTTACAAACCTCTGACATTGGTCACACTTTCTTGTGTAATCTTATGTCTCTCTCTGCATATTTGGCCACCAATACCCCTATGTAAAAGCTCTATGAGACAAAGACCTTCCTCTTATGCGACTTCCACAAATCCCTTCGTGTAACTCTTCTAAAAGAACTTCGTTGCTTTAGGGTGTATACACAGCAAATATGGTTCCGAAAAATAGCGTTTGTACAACTTCTGGTCCTCAAACAGCCAAAAACGAGGTGCTTTTCTATGTAATTCATCTACTTCAAACTTCTCTTCGGGCAAGATATCATTCTTAATGAAGGACACTATAGGATCCATCCAATTAGGTCCCGCCCTAACTTGATGAATCCGGATGGTGTCACCATTCGTCCTAGTGAGCTTATACAGATCTTCAATAAGGATGACCAAGGGTGGGTCTTGTGCCGAGGATGTCACAAGGGTGGCTAGGGAGTCAGCAAGGGTATTCCTGCTCCTGGAGATATGTAATAAGGTAAAAGATTCAAATTTTGATTGTAAATACCTAACCTAGGTTAGATACTCTTGCATTCTCGAATCTCTAGCCTCTAACTCCCCTTCCACCTGGCTTACCACCAACTAAGAGTCTGAGAACATTTGCATTGTTTTTCCACCCATCTTCTGAACCATAATCATTCCTACCAATAAAATTTCATACTCAGCCTCATTGTTGGTGGCCAAGAATCCTAATTTTAAGGACTTCTCAAAAGTAATTCCTTCACGAGATGCTAAAACTAGCCCCACTCCAAAACCTCTTTGATTCGCCACCCCGTCAACATACACTTTCCATATCAACGGTTCCTTGCATGAAATCAAGCCAACTGATTTTTCATCCATGTCCAAATTATTAGCATTCTCTTCTAATGAGGGCTCAGCAAATTTCGCTACCAAATCAGCAAAGACTTGGCCCTTCATAGATGTACGAGGCATATACTTGATATTAAAAGCCTTTAAAATGGTACCCCATTTGGCAATCTTTCCCGTATAGTAGTATAGATCTAAGAGGAAGTCGAGTTAAAACAACAACTGTATAAGATTGGAAGTAATGGGGAAGCTTACACGTAGCATGCACCACTGCTAGGATTGCTGTTTTCAACGGTAAATAATGCACCTCGGCCTTACGTAGGGATTTGCTCATGTAATAAACTGGTCTCTGTACACCATTATCAACCCGTATCAGAACCAGACTAACAACATGATTAGCCACAACAATATATGCAAACAGAACTTCATCCATTGATGGTTGAGACATAATGGGTGGTCGCGAAAGATATTCCTTAAGTTGCTGAAAAGCTAAAGCACAATCTTCGGTCTATTCAAATCTCTTCCACTTATTCAACAACTGAAAGAAAGGCCTGTATCTATCTATAGACCGAGAAATAAACCAGTTGAGGGCAGCAGTCATCCTTATCAACTTCTGAACCTCTTTAGGATTCCAAGGTGGTTGTAAGCTATTAATTGCCTTGACCTACGCAGGGTTAACTTCAATTCTTTTATGAGTTACCACGTAACCTAGAAATTTACCAGATCCCACACCAAAAGAACACTTAGAAGCATTAAGGCACAACTTGTATTTTCTTAGAGTCTGAAAAGTGTCATTTAGATCTTCCACATGCATGGAAATCGTTTTACTTTTCACCACCATATCATCCACATATACTTCAATAGTCTTTTCCAGCTGTGGCTCAAACATCCTGGTCATCATCTTTTGATAGGTAGCTCCTACGTTCTTCAAACCAAAATATATTACCTTATAATGATAATTCTTTGTAGGAGCGACAAAGGTTGTCTTCTCCTGACCATCCAAAACCAAAGATATTTGGTGATAATCTTGAAAGACATCCAAAAAACTCATCTGAAGATGCCCAACAGTGGCATCCACCAGCTAATCTATACAAGGCATTGGGAAAGAATATTTAGGATAGGCCTTGTTCAAATCTATGAAGTCTACGAATACTCTCCACTTTCCATTCTTCTTCTTCTTCACTACCACTGTATTAGCCAACCATTTAGGACAAAACACCTCCTTGATAGTGCTAGCATTTTTTAGCTTGATTACCTCTTCTTTGACTGCCTTAGAGTGCTTTTTAGATGAGCGCTGAGGTGGTTTCTTCCTTAGCACCACAGCCGAATTGACATTTAAATAATGACAAATGAAACTTAGATCTACCCCAGGGCCTCATAAGCATTCCATGCGAATACATCAACATTCTTTTTCAAAAACTTAACCAATTCCTCCTTCTCTTGAGGTGGCAATTGAACTCTTACCTGAAAGAATTTTTCAGGGTCATCATCTGTAACAACCTCCTCTAACCCCTCACACGCAGGGTCTTCTACTACCGCCATCATGGGCGTGGCAAGTGTCATTGATTACTACGAGCCCCCTTCAGCAGAGGCTGAGGATTCCACCTCAAGCTAATGCAAGATTGCAGTTGCCATGCACTGTCTAGCCACAGATTAACTCCCAATCAGCTCTTCGATCTGGTCCCTGGATGGAAATTTCACCTTCAAATGCAGAGTTAAGTAAACCGCACCTAGAGCATGAAGCTAAGGTCTTACAATAATGGACGTGTAGGGAGAATAGACATCTACTACAATGAAATCCACCTCTACCACCTTAGAACCTAATTGCACAGATAATCTAATTTGGCTCATTGATATGACAGCCTTCCCCTCAAAGCTTATCAATGGTGAGTCATAAGCCGTCAAATCCTCAAGTTTTAAGTTCAGCCTTTTGTACAAGTCAAGGTACATAATATCTGCACCACTGCCCTGGTCCACCATCGCCCTCTTCACGTCATACCCCTATATCCTCAACGTAACCACCAAAGCATCATCATGTGGTTGTATCGTCCCAATCTTGTCCTTTTCTGAGAAACTCAATGCTGATAAGATCTTTCCCTTAGCTCTCTTTAGCTCAAAATTGGAGTCCTCAGTGGGGATTTGTGCCACGGACATCACCCTAGAAGGACGAGAACCAATCCTTCCGGGAGCAGCAAAGATGACATTGATCGTACCTAAAGGAGCCTCAAAGAAGTGTTTCCCTGATGCATAAAACTTGAATGGTTTTCCTGCCCATTAGGCTGATACAAAATCGTTTTAACCTCCCCTCCTTAACTAACTACTCCAAATGATTCCACAGAGTCTTGTAATCCTCGGTGGTATGGCCCCTTCATGATGATATTGGCAATAAAGATTCTGATTACGCCTCATGGGGTCCCCTGCCATCTTGTTGGGCCATTTGAAATATGGTTCATTTTTGGATTTTCTCCAACAGCTGATGCAGCAATTCCCCGAAAGACAGTATTAACTACCTCAGGAGTGGTAGGATCGGATTGTCCTGCAAAATCTCTTCAGGGCTTGTTGTTGTTGTATTTGTCCGACCTGAAATCCTTCATCTCCTGAGGGATAACCTTTGCCTTTCCCTTACCTTGCTATTGATCTTCCTCAACCCACTTATATTTATCAATGCAATCCATGAGTCAACGTACAAGCTTTTTGATCAAAGATTTCCTTAAATTGTACTCAGCAGGTAGGCCAAATTTGAAAGTTCTTATCGCCACATCATCAAAATCTTTGTCAATCTCATTAAACATCTCTCAGTATCTGTTCGAGAATGTTTTCAAGGTTTCCCCTTCTCGCAGGGCCATGGACAGTAACGAATCTAGGGGTCGAGGAACTCTATTACATGTAATGAAGCGAGACTCAAACGCCCGAGTAAGTTCTATGAAGGAATCAATAGAACCTGCCTTCAAGCCATTAAACCACCTTATCGCCACGGGTCCTAGGCTGGATGGAAAGACCTTGCACATGAGAGTCTCATTCTTAGAGTGCACTGTCACCCTCTGATTGAAATGGCTCACATGCTCCACAGGGTCTATTCTGCCATTATATATGGTGAATGTAGGTTAGGTGAACCGCCGAGAAAGCTTCCCTTCTCCACCCTCCGTGTGAAGGGTGACTTGAAAATTTGGTGCAACGCCCTACTCATAGCGTCATTTCCCAAGCCTCTGGAGGAAGACTTCTTGCCCTAACGACCACGAAGATTGTCTTCCTCATAGGAGAAGGAATCAACTAGGAGAGTTCTTCACCTGGGCCTATAATTGCTATCCTTAGAGCCCTTAGAAGAAAGGTCAGAAAATGAAGGAGTTCTCCTTTGCCTTTTGTGGCTTAACTTCCTTTTTAGATGGTCAATCTCCTATTGCATGGCCCTAGTATGTTCCTCATGAGGAAGTCTACTTCCACCACGTGAGTGACTCCTCCCAGTGTGAACTGTATGCACACTACTTTCACGATCCCTTTTCCGCTCTATGTGCAGGAAATGATCCTTACGCTGGGATCCTATAGACTCTACATGGTGTGGACCTGAGCCTACCATGATATTAAATTTTCTAAAAACTCAAGATTTCCCACAGACAGTGCCAATTGTAAGGTCACAATTTGCACCCAAACCCAAACAGTAAGAAGGGGATAGGCCCAAAAAGCCCAATACAATGAAATTTGTAGAAAGTAAGTTTGAAATTTAGGTTTTAGTGATGTTAAACAACAAAATGATGGACTAAATCGCAACATCATACACATAGGATTGTTTATGTAACAGAAATTGTCCTCGAACTCAAGCCGAGGATGATTGATATACGTTTTTACTTTCTCAAAGACAGAATACAATTATGGGTACAAATGTGTACTATGTTTTCTCCTTCTTTTTCTCCGATCTCCCCCCCTGAACGTGTTCCTTTTCCTTTTATATCATCCTTCTTCTTCTCCCTATCTTCCACGTATGGATCAAATTGCTAATTTAGATAGTTGTCTCATCCCATTGTCCCTGAAGTCTTTAGAGACAGCTGTAAGGTTGAACCTTGATGCTCAAGCATCACTTCCCCATTAATGCGGCCAGAGAGGTAGTTACAGAGTATTCAATGCCGTGGTAACAGCTTTATCTCAGATATTTCATAGCCTTTCTTCTTATCTTGTACGTCCACCATGCCTACCCTTACTAGTAGAATCTTCTAGAATATTGTCTTTGGACGTCAGACATCCTTTCCTACCCCAGCTTTACACAGCCGAGGACATATTCTTCCTTGGACCACCTTCTTGGATAGCCTTGATCATATATCACTTCTTTATCTATCAGTATTTCCTTGTGGGTTGATATTCTTAGATCCTCGAACCATTCACTATCCTTGAATTGGGCCTTTAGCGCAACACATATTCCTAGGCCCATTGACCTTACATTTTTTTTTTTGAAAAATAAAATGGCTATAAGATTCTTTTTTTTTTCAATAAGTTCTACTAGGTGTAGAGACATTGCAGTATAAATTTTTAATACTTGCAATACAAAATTATAATGATATCTCAAAATAATATTTACAATCGCCAAAATATAAATAAAAAAATACCGAGAGAAAAATAATATAAATTAAAATTTATCGATTTTTCATATTAATGTATTAAAAATATTAGAATTTTAATATGTAGGATACTATGCTAATAAAATAAACAAATTTGTGCATAGAACTTTAAATGTCTAATCTATAGTTAGGGTGGCGGGGCCTAAAGAAAAACTAGTGAATTGGGCTTAGATCCTGAATTTATTTGTTATGTAATGATGTTCTTGGCTCACAATGGGAGATCCCAAAAATAGTTGGTTGCTATAATGGATCGGACCTTTAAGCTAATCCTTGCTGGTTCACTGGAGGTTGAGCCAAGGATATTATCCTCTTGCCAGGCTCACCGTTCTAGCCCCGAGTTGGGTCTTAGTTCCTTAGCTTTTTAATCTCTCCTTTTATTTGTGTTTCACACTCCAAAATTTTTCCAACCCCTCTCACCTTGACCTCATTTCCCTTTTATACTCTCTTGTTGGTGGAATCCTCATAATGATAGAATTGCTTACCAATGTGTGGGACCTACCAAATCAAGGGTTCAAATGGCTCTCTGGGTCTGTGACATTGTTCATGCTTGTCAAATCGGTTATCAGTGGTGGGACCCATCCTTTGGACATTAGGAGATTGCTTGGTAACTTGTGCCTAATATCAATTTAGGTGCTCAGGCGCATGTTAGTCTTCAAATGGGGCCATGGGTCCGAGAGTCAGGCCTCTTCATAGCTTACTAATCCTCTAGTTGAGCATATTCTCTAAAATGGGCCTCTCAACATCTTCGGCACATTTCTAAAATGGGCCAAAGACCTATCCCACTACAATAGCTATATTTTTATTTATTTATTCTATATTTGTATAATAATTTAAAATCAAAGTCTGACATTTTCATGATTCTAATATTGTCATTTAAACTTTTAAAAATCTTTTTTTTTTTTTTGTCATCATCCTAATATATATTTCTTTTAATAATACTAAATTATGTTAGTTTAAGCTAATTATAACTCACCATCTTTTGTATAAAGAAACTAACAATAAACAAATTCTAACAAACTTGGATTAATATTCTTTAAACAAATTATAATTAAATTAGGTGTGTTCATTTATAATTTTTTTTCAAATTTTCTTTTTGTTTACTGGTCCTTTTAATTAAATCTAAAATCTATTGATCTATCTATCTATCTATCTATATATATATATATATATATATTAATAGGTAAAGTTTAGAGAAAATTCAGTTTGAACTTGAACTTTTTTTTAGAAACAAACACACATACACACAAGGGAAAGGGAAAATGGTTCTAATACAAAGGCACACCACAAACTCCACTTAAAATCCATAATAACTTTTAAGAGAGTGTGTGGCAAGCTATACTACACACAACACACTCTTAAGAAATGTAGGACAATTACCCATTCCTTTTTTTTAGAAACAAACGTACACACACAAAGGAGAGGAAAAAGGGCTCTAACACAAAGGCACATTACAAACTCCACTCAAAAGTCATGACGCAAAATTGGATTCTAATCATAATTTGAAATTAGAATCCAATTTTGCGCCATGTGTCTAAATTTATGTTGAGACCACACCATAAGTATCCACATAAGTTTTTTTAAATTTTTGTGTCAAGTAAATTAATGAGTACAAAATACTAAGAATCTAATATTAATGAACTATAAAATTGAAAAAAAAAAAATCAATCTCATATACTCAATTAAAACCACTGCATAACAAAGATCATCACACGTTCTATCTTATTAAAAATTAGAAAAAAAAAATGATCATAAGTAGTATTAAATTTAGGCAAGCATTTAAATATGTGACTAATTATGTTTACTTAAAAAATAATAATTTGACTAATTATTTATATTTTTATGAAAAAATTGTGTTTAATTTTATATGTATCTATACGTATGTATGTGTTACATACTATTTTTTGAAATAATTTACTAATTATTTATATTTTTATAATAAAAATTGTATTTAATTTTTAAATGTATACATGCATTTGCATGGGTTACGTGCTAGTATATATAAATTGAAGAATTTGAATTTTAGTTGATTTTATAATATTGTGCCGCATGAACTTTTGAGGACACATAATTCTATATATCATTATTTTAATATATATTTTTAATAATATTCTATATTTAAACTCTCCATCAAAATCTTGGAAAATCATATCCTTTAAATAGTAGAATAATATAGTTTTATATACAAACACTATCATAATAAATGTATATTAATAACTATTAGAATTATCAAATTTCATAGTTAGACAAAAATAATAAAAAAAGATGAAGAAATCATATTATGTTATATTTTCTTGTGCATTACTAAGGGTTGTCAATGGGCCGGGCTAGTATATATAAAATGAAGCAATTTGAATTTCAGTTGACTTTATAATATTGTGTCACATAAACTTTTGAGGCCTCATTATTTTACATATCATTTGATGATGTACGAAAATCAATAGGCTAAAATACTTCAAGTTATGATAATGGCTGTAAAATCCTAAAAAGAAAGAAAGAACTGTCAAAGGTGACCGGTATGACCCGACTAAGAACCCTCCGACGGTTAAGTCAATTTTCTCTTTAGGACACAATGATAAAAAATAGTGAATGGTTAGAACTCACCTTGGGTGAATGAGATTTGCTTCTTTTGTAGAGAGTTAGACGTGAGTCTACTTGTTTGGATCTACCACCATTGTGGGTAATGTGGGTGGTTTTTAGAGAAAATGAGGTATATGGAGCATAGTACAAGGAATCTCTTCCACGTGTTAAGAGCAACGTGTCGTGGTTTTTTTATGTAGAACCTTTCGAGAATTCTTTGTAGAATTTACTAAGTATAATTTGGTCGTCCATGGATCTAGTCATCTATGAATATAGTCGTCCATAGACGAGTTCTTCCAACTGGCTCTTATTATTCTTAACAAAGGGTTTTGTTCATGCATTTGTCATTCTCTGATGTTTTTCTTTGGACGTGATCAATTCATGGATGACAACCAAGGACGGGTTCTGCTTTGTTGATCCCCATCATCATTATTATCTTTAATCCATTGTGAGCGTTGTTCAGTCCATTGAAGCCTAGTTTTTAGTCTACTCTCTACAAATTCATTGTGTTGGGCTCTTTGGGCCCTAACCCTGTTACTTCTTAGGCTTAAGATCCAAACCGCGCCCCAACAATAACATTATACTGTTTGTCGACTAGTATGTATCATACATTACATATTGTCATTGGTTTGGATAGAATATTGATCATATATTAGATCCAAGCAATAAAATTAGATTTGAGTTAAAGGTTGCAACTTTAAGCTATGGTTGGCTATAATAAGAGTTGGGTAGAGGAGATCAAGGCCATCAAAGAAAAGGTGGCTGAGATGAGGCATATATTTGAAGATTTAATTGTGAGTTTTACAAATTCTTTAGTGACAGGAACTAACGATAGCATGTATAGAGAATCCTAGAGGAGACTACAAAGCTTTGGACATGCTGAAAGATGGACTCAACGATGAAATCGATGATATAGAATATAAAACTCCTTTCATGATGTCAAACTCGTAAAACACAAGGCAGATTGGATGAGCAATCAGTGTGCGCAATTGAATGGAATGATGAAATTTGTGTCGTAAACTAGGATTCTCCACAAATTTATGATAACTATCCCAAGAAGCATAGCCAATGAGACAAGATGGCCTTGATGAAGATTAATCCATATGCATACAAAGTGAGCACATAACCTACACTGTTGATGAGACTTCCTTTGTTCAAGAAATGTTTTCTTTTTTAAATAAAGTTTCAATATCTAAAAATATTGAATACATTATACATTCAACGTTATGATTATATTGGGGTTGATGAATTTCCCACAAATTTCTCTAGCGATAAAGTTATCTTAATCTAGAAAGATTTAGAGAATGTTCTTGATCCTTTGTAAAGATTTTGTTGAACAAGAATTTATAAAACTGAACGAGAAGCATGCAAGAGTGATGTTGGGTAAACTTGGAGAAAGAGGCACCATGAGATGTATGCATAGAATCCTTTTTAGTATTTACTTCACGCATCCCACCTAGGTGAAAGAGGTCAAGAATAAAAAATTGTTCAATAAGATTTGGCATATTGATTTGTCTTGTCTTGCTTGGGAGATTAGGATGTAAAGAATTAGTTGGACATCCGAGAGAGTGAGATAGGACGGTTTGAGCTTGAAGACGAGTTCTTCTCCAGCCAGGAGAGAACTGATGCAAGAGAATTTAAGCCCAATATATTAAAAAAAAAAAAAAAAGAAAAAAAAAACTCATAAATCTTTTATCCTTTAACTCTATTTTATGTTTCATTTATGAGAAATGTTAACAAGCACCACCAAGTGGTGCTTGCTAAGATTTCTCTATATGAGTCACATTTAATAAAAAAGACAAAATTTATTAATAGAGTTGTCAAAAAGGATAAAAAAAAAAACCACTAAAAATTTGTCAAAAAAACAAAAAACTGCAAAAAAGTTGTTAACGAGCACTGTAAGGTGCCCATTAACACAACCCAAACGTATGTAGTGTTTTAAAAAATCATGACTAGCATGTGAGTTTTAATGATATGAGAAGGGTAAGATTTTTTTTTTTTGGGAGAAGAATGGGTAAGATTTAGTTGTTATATCTAATATGAATGATCATGTTTCTAACATTACTAAAAATTATTATAAATAGTTTCTTATAAGATATTGTGGGGTACAGGAATTCCAATAAGATAATTGCGCTACGGGTCATACCCATAGCCGAGAAGGCCATACTCTCGAACAGTAAGATCACGTCAACAACACGTCATTAGAGGAGATCGTACTGTAGAAAAAGAGTTTCGAGAAAGGGGTTAACACTGACATGACTGAAGGGATGGTGGCTGCCATCACATTCAATGCATTCCACCAAACCTCCTAACTGTTTTTATGTTGAGAAGACCCTTGAACAGTGTTGCCTTGACTTTCGCGACTCACAAGGGGTTTGGAAAGATATCTGATGAGACAAGTACTTAAGTAATGGCCTGGATGATCAACAAATGGAGGGCCAAGATCGTCTAAGGGAAGCGATATAATGTAAGGGACCCTCCGGGGGACAGGGAGGAAGAAATTGGAAAAGAAAATACTGTAATAACAAGAATTGTAATAAGATCTAAGTCTAAGAGAAATATATGCCTGGATCATTCTCCTCAGATGTTGCCAAGGAGGGTTTCCTTTGCTTAAGAGCTTGTTCTCTTTACTTTCTTGCTATCTTTTATTCACCGGGTGTATTTTTGGATTTATTGAAGCCTAGCTTTTAAGCCCATTTTCTACAAATTCATTGTATCGAGCTCTTTAGGCCTTAATCTATTCATCTTTTGGGCTCAAGAACCAAAACCCGCCCCTACAGATGTTATAGCTAGTCTTTTCTTATATTTTCCAAAACAAATCCAAATCTGAACATATCTTACGCTATTTGAGTCCAAACATTGATATTTGATTGTTCTAACTTCACTCCTATTGTGTTTTCTTTGCTTTAATCCTGTTTGTTGTTCAAATTTCTTCTTAAATCCTTGTTACAAGTTAGATATAAGTTCTCCCCTATCACATTATAATTTTTTTTGTCGATGATATAAGTAGAAGTTTTGAAAATTGAAGGTGAAAGTTATAATTGTGAAAGCCGAAAGCTCATTTAGAATAGACACTAGACAGTCTAGAGTCTAGACTTAGGGTGTGTAAATTGTTTTTTTCTTTTTTTAAAGATAAGTAGATAGTAGGAGAAGGGAAAATAGGACCTATCTAGCTACAAACATAAGACACCACAAAAATAAAATATAAAAATAATGCAATTATCACTTTAACTTCCATGTAAAGTGCATTCTAACCCAATTATTTTATGGCTTTCCCCTTGAGAAATTTTGAGCCTTTCCTTAAAAAAAAAAACACAAAAAAAGAAAAAAAAAAAGATCACATATAATAATAGACAATCACAACTTCTTTTATAACTTATTGAGGTGACAAATTGGAATTAGAGCAATATTATTTCCATTAAGACTGCCCCTGACATCACTTTTATTATATACAAATCACAACTTGCCACCTTGACAAATGTAAAAAATATTATGAAATTTATTGTTTCTCTAGACATATCATATTAAGAGTATCTAAAATTCCAAGAACTTTTGTTTCATTTTATGCCATCCGTGCCACATGTTCCCTCGTGGTTAAATGAAGGAAAAGGGGTCAATGTTGTGCACAGGCAGGAACATGAATAATATGGGGGGTAAGATCTGTCCATTGAATCCTCCAATTCCCTCACATTTTTATTCCCTCCAATTTTTTTTTAGATATAAGATATATTACATATAAAAATCAAATAAATATCACGTTTCTCATCCACCAAAGAAACCTACGAATTGAAAAAAATGGGAGGATTCAATAATAATATATAGGCTTCCCCATCAACATATGGAGGCCACCATTCCAACACGACCTTCATGCAAGCTTTTGACAGAACATGCATTATAGATATAAGATAATCAAACAGCAAGAAAACCCCTCCTTTTTTTTTCCTGTTAATTTGTTTCTATTGATATTGAAATCAAACTAACCCGAGCCCATCATTTTAAAATCAGGGGATATATAATATTGGTTTTTAGACGAAATTGATTAAAAAAAGAAGACGAAGAAAGACAACTATAATTCATACATCAGTTAAGATTAATGAAGATACAATCACAACATATGCCAGAAAAAAGAAAATGGCTATCTGAATGAAGAACTTTGGATTTTCCCTCATGTTAGGGGATGTAACAGCCCTGTAAACCAGAAAAATTTTCATTTAGTTAGGATCAGAATAAAAGGAAATGTCTTTTTGGGAGAAAAGTATTTACAGATATAAAGGTGAAATCTAATACTGTGTGTTTTACTGATGGAATTGAATTCAGGCTGAAAGAAGCCAATACCTGGCAATGCGCTGAGAGAATCGGTGAAAGGGTAAACTCTGGATAAAGACAATGCCTGGGCCCGTTAGAATAGCTGTTACTAGATTGTCACCCTGCAAGTTGATAAACACAATTAAGAAAAACTACATTCTTGGAAAGTAGAAACAAAATAATGGATATGGTATTAGGACAGCTATGGGTATCAGTGAAGATGAGGTAATTTTGGGCACCAAACTGACTGGACCCAACAAATGAGACCCTATTTGTTGTGTATAAAACCACACAAAATTAGCTTTTCCAAGATAATGCAACTACAGAAGGGCTGGGTCAACCTTATCTCTAAGGTCCCAGAACCACCTAATTTTTCACCATTGGAGGTAGCAACATATATCTAAGGTGCTACTTATCAAAAAAAAAACCTTGGGCTTGTGTCCCACATCGGGTGCGTGAATGTAGGTAGTCTTCCTTATAAAGAGCTCCGCGTCTCCAACTGCCGCTAGCAGTTTTGTGAGATGGCCTTACTGAAAAAAAAAACTTGGGCTTGTGTCCCACATCGGGTGCGTGAGTGTAGGTAGTCTTCCTTATATAGAGCTCCACGTCTCCAACTGCCGCTAGCAGTTTTGTGAGATGGCGTGTTCTATTATTGAAAAAAAAAGGTGCTACTTATCACAAACATATATACCTAAGGTGCTAAACTTGCCCAGCTTCAATATTAACATTTGAAAAACGATGCATACGTAGAATTTTTCTTTGCTAGCAAGGTTAATTAAAAATATGAAGAACAATGCACTTTATTTTAGAGGTTTTCCAGAATCAGAGTCTCCAACAATAATTGAGAGTAAGGTTGCCTATCAATCACCACTCTCAAACCCTGGGGAGGTGTTTCAGAATATCTTACAGTTACTGCTACACATGGTTTAAACACGAATGACATCATATAAATGGGTGGAGTTGATGAAAAACCACAAGGAAACAAAAAGTAAGATGGATAATCAAAGCTCACCCCAAACACTGCTCTTCTCATAGGACCATTGTACTTTACTTGAACATTGACTGTGGTTGTCAGGGCAACAATACAAGATACATCAACAGCTAATAACTCACCCACTTCAAGATTTTTCTGCACAACTAGCAAACAGAGAAACCCACAGAGGATTAGTCTAAAGGGTGAACATTGAAGCTTGATTTTTTTTTTTGGATGGGGGTTTGTTAAAAAATAAAGGAAGAAAACAGAAACAAGCTCTGATTTAACCACACAAGAGGCTCAGGGAACTATGTTTAAGAGCTCATATAGAAATGCTAAGGTCACCAGTAATCTGAGGGGTAAACAAGCAAAACTTGGTGCTGAACCCACCAGACATGCTTGAACACAGAGCAGGACAAAAGACCTATCTATATTCTGTTCCATTTGTTTTCTCAGCAGAACTCCCCACAGAGCCAAACTCTAAAAAGGCCCTGAAACAAATTTTATAAGCATGCATATTGAATCGGAAAGTTCATACCTGATCCACCCGCAAGTATGAATGCAAGCCCCTGGCCTGATAGCTTCTGTCTCAGAAATCCCTATATTAACATTAACATAATATTTACCCCAAATAGAAACATTTACATGCCACACAAATACATACACAGCAAAATTGGGAGACCAGAAAAAATATGCAGAGTGATAGAACATTCCCACCTAAGGGGGGGGAGGGGGAGAATGAAGAAGAAGAAGAAGAAGAAAAAGAGGAGAGAATGAAGGGAGAAACAAGACTCAACTGCTAGAAGGAGCAATGGCAAGAGGCCAGTCAAACCAAAAAATAAAAAGAAGAGAGAGGAGAGGAAGCAAATCTGAAACTACCAAGTATCTCACCTCAGCACCAGCAATGACATTACGTGCTCGTTGATCAACTGTATTACTGACCTTCACATCATTGACTGAGCAAAGGAATGCATCTGGCTACAATCAATTTCAACTAAGTCACATAAAAATCTTGATGACAGAGAAAGAGAAAGACAAGGTGATAGCAGAAGACAACCACAGTACATTGGTCGCTGCAGAATGGGAAAATACATGAAACAGATTGTAAACTTAGAAGAACAAATGGACAATTAAAGCAAATAATTTAGCTCTACCTGACATAAAATTTCTCCATTAAACATAGCCAAATCAATCTGTAAAATAATGTCCATCAGAAACATATATAAGACTATAGTTAGCTATATCCAATAAAAGAATGGATCGTCAGCCAAGCCCACTTAAAATGAGCAAGTAATGAAGTATTCACAGAAATGTGGTATGTCTGAAAAGCACTAACCGGGAGAATCCTTGCAAGAGAAGGTGCAGCAATCCCAATAAATCCATCAGTTGGACCAGGATTACGAAGAATTATGCTACTTAAACTCTTCCCAAAAAGCCATTGCCACATACCTACTTCATTTTCAGGGACAAAAACATTTTCCATTTCGATGAACCCAGACATGAAGCACATGGAACCTAAAATTTTTTGCAATTCATTAAAAAAAAGAGAACATTTTATGATCTGTAACTCGAAAAAAAAAAAACCCAATACGACTTTGGTCAACTACAGAATGTCAAATTCAATCTATAATCCACTTCATAAAAATAGAAGATAACTATTTGAGATTACAACAATCCCATAAAGATTCTGACAAGTAATTTTCAATGACTCTCCATGTCTTTTCCCTGAAATAAATAAAATTCCATCACTTGAGGAGCCAACAAACCAGCAACAACCCCCTTCTAAATGTATATAACTGCGTTGGCTAGATTGAGGATTCAAGAAGATGATCTGCTGGCCAATGAATGTGGACTATTAAGGATAGCACAGAAAAATAAAAATTACCTCCAGTAACCTTTCCTGAATAATGTGTATCTGGGTGCGGATATGCGAGTCAAAATAGCAAAGGAATTAAGGAACTAAGAACAAAAGTAAGGAGCAGTATTTGCTCTACAAAAGTAAGAGCAGGTCATTCATAAGAACAACATTAACTCAAAGGAAGTGCAATGCATGTGGTACACAACCAGACATCCAGATTGAAGTCAAAGTATGGGAAATCTATTTCTGAGCAAGTTGACATGAACTAGCATCCAAACGACAACAATCCTTAGCATATTATACATAAAATTTGATAAACTAATTAATTGATCCCTTTTCCTTTCTCAGTATCCAAAGTGTGTACAATGCAAAGATTTAACAGTATTAATTCAACAGTAGTGCAGTGCATGTGGAATACAACCAGGCATCCAGTTTGAAGTCAAAGTAAAGGAAATCTAATTCTGGGCAAGTTGACATAAATTAGCATCCAAACAATAACAATCCTTAGCATAGTACACATAAAGTTTAATTAACTAATTAATTGATCCCTTTTCCTTTTCTCAGTATCCAAAGTATGTACAATGAAAAGATTTACTAACACAACGTCCTTCCAAAATAAAAAGGAAAAGAAAAGATGCATTTCCATACAAAGTAATGTCAATCAAACAGCTTCTGAATTGAAGTAAGGCTAAAATAGTAAAATGCAATCTTAGGCAAACCCCACTTCAAGTGAAACCAGTTTGTTATTAAAATCAATCAAGCAAGTTAAAAGCTCTTGGCATGCCTCAAATGGATAGATAGGCCCCTAATCTACACATAGCCATGATCGGCAATGAGAAACATCATAGGATAGGATTATCTATGTCATCCATCACCCCAAAAAAAGTCTCTGACACTATACTTCTTTAATCACTAAGAAATTTTTCTTATTGACTACTTTAGTATCAACTACAAGAATGTAATCCTCAATAGATAAGCAACAAAATTAAAAATTAGCATATAGATGTGCACTGACTAACCCAACTACCCCCCCCCCCCCCCAACCCAAAAAAAAAAAAAAAAAGAAAGTGGGTGAAAAATTAGAAAGAAAAAAAATGGAAAAGTTAGGACAATAGGATAACAAATTGATATCATTTTTCTTAAATAGACCATCAACTAAACCATCCATCAAAAACAAAAACTTACCAGGCTTTGCAACAACCTTTTCTTGTGGCTTCAACATTATCTGAAAATGCAAAAACCATCCAATCAAATGTTTTAAGAGAAATAGAGATACAGGAGCTGAGGAATAAGGGGAAAAACATTATACACTTTGGAGCAATAAGGAACATACCTGAACCACCTGAGCTTCACCACCCAGAATCTGAAAAGGTATCACAGCATCTTGTGGACTCTACAGTAGTGAAATATGAATATCAGCTAGAAAGACATCAAAACCCATCAAGTATTTGCACAATTCACTTAACACGAGCACATGTACTCCTTACGTCAAAACGACAAAAACCAAAAAAATGAGCTTAGACAAGGAGCAACCACAAAATCACATACAAATAAGTTCATAGCAGAGCATTGGATTCAAAGTAGATTATACTTCATCATATCAAATTTCCATCCCTGACTAAGAAAGAAATGGATAAACTACAGAGAACCCACAAAACACAAAAATGACACTCTACGGATACTGTTTGCATACAAGAACATATACTACTCTATATAGAGTAGACTCATATTAAGTCTACAATATGATCATACATGAGTATCCATTTTGTATGCTAGTTATGGTTGAAACTCATATTGAGTCTACAATTTGACCAGTCATTACATTTTGTATGCTAACTGTTGAAACTCATTTTCAACTAAGTAAGATGATCATTCACCATAACTTCCCAGCATTTTTGGTTATCATTTTTCTTTAGTTTGCTTTAAAGTTCAACATTTTCTATCCCCTTGAGAAAGATCTACAGAAGAGATACACATCTTGTAGATTAATTAACTAGAAATAATTGCATTTTCTTTTTACAAGTAAAAGTTTTACTTAAAGGGAAAATACATACAAAGGACGATTATTTTTTGATAGTTACAAATGGGGGAGGGGGTACTTGAACCCTGGACATCTCCATTAAAAATACCAAGAGGTGCCAGTTGAGTACAAGACTCTTGGCCATACAAAGGACTATTATAATGCATCCTCATATAAAATTACATTTAAAGAGTTATAAAAGCAATGAAATCTAAAAAAGTATCACAATCTAAATTTCCAAAAGCATGAATTCAATCATATAATGAGCATAAGACAATGCTCTTCAAAGATTTTTTGCTTTACTCTATATTATTAGGGGTGCGACTATTCCTCACCAAATTTTCCACGTTATGCAAAGAGGGACAGCACCTCAAATCTCACCCTTCTCACTATGGCAAAATCTCCCTTTCCATGAGGCAAATACATATACAAACTTGCAAGGCATTAATCAATTTACTCACGTAAGGTTAACCAGGGAAATATGGAACCCTATATTGGAGAAAATGTAACTGAGGTTAGCGGGGTGGAAGAAGTTGTACTTTTCTAAGGGAGGTAAGCTCACTTTAATAAAGAGCACACTTTCAAGCATGCCTACATATTTTCTCTCTCTTTTTCCCATCCCCTCTATTCATGCAAAACAGATTGAAAAATTGCAGAAAGATTTTCTATGGGATGGTTTAGGAAATGAATTTAAACTCCATCTTGTTATCTGGAAGAAGATCTATGAATCAATTCAACATGACGGATTGGGCATAAGGAGTTCAGAATCTTTTAACCTAGTTCTATTGGGAAAATGGTTATTAAGGTTTGCCATGGAAAAAGATGTTTTCTGGAGGAAGGAATGAACAAAAAATACATGAAGTGGTTGGTGTTTGATGGCAAGCAGGGGCCCCTACTTTATTTGTCTCTGGAAACATATCATAAGGGGCTGGGGAAAGTTTTCTAACTGCATCACCTTTGAGGTTGGTAATGGTACCAATATTCATCTCTGGCATGATAAGTGGCTTGGGGATGGTTGTCTTAAAGACACTTTCCCAGAACCCAGATTGATATAGAAATGCTCAAATAAGAAGGCTACTCTGGTAGACTATATGATCTGGAAAGCAGGTCATCTTTATTGTGATGTCACCTTTCTTTTTCTTTTTTTTGATAAATATTGTGATGTCACCTTTCTTAAAGCTATCCAAGACTGGGAGATGTATGTCTTAATAGATTTCCTTAATTTTATATCCTCCATAAAGGTCAATCAAGATGCTAAAGACTATATTGGTTGGGGACCATCAAAGAGCAGGTCATTCAAGGTCAAATCTTTTTATAGAGAGCTATATGCAGGAGATGTGCAGTATTTCTTGTGGAAAGGTATTTGGAGGATCAAATCTCCTACTAAGGTATCTTTTTTATGTGAACAGCAGCATTGGAGAAAACTCTGACTCTAAATAACCTACGAAGAAGAAACATAATTATTGTGTAATGGTGTTGCATGTATAAGAAGGATGGAGGATCAGTTGATCAGCTGCATCTACATTGAGATATGGCCAGATACTTATGGTCTTCATTGTTCTGTTTATTTGGGCTATAGTGGGTCAGCCTAGGAGGGTATTTGATATGCTATTTTGTTGGAAGGTGAGGTTTGCTAGACATCAGAATGGTGATATTTAGAATGTGATCCCTTTGTACTTAATGTGGACTATCCAGAAAGAACACAGTTGTTGAATGTTTGAAGAATTCAAACATACTACAATTTATCTTAAGCAAATTTTTTATGTGCTTTGTACAAGTAGGTGGCCATACTTAGGAGCCATTCCTACTCTAATTTTCTCGAGTTCCTAGATTCTTGTATTTTCTATTGATTTCTTGCAAATTTTGTTGATTTCTCACTTTTAAGTACACCACCCATATACTTGTTTTTGTATTTTTTTTTTTCAATGTCCATTTGGCATCGGCTTATTTTTCTTTTTGCTGAAAGTTGGTTAAAGTATACTAGTAATTGAAAAGGTGAGGTCATAAAAAGCTGTACAAAACCAAAATAAGCTAAAACTAAACTAAAAAACTCATGGAAAATGGACACTCAATAACCAAATCTCAGCTGCAGCTTTAAGAAAAAGCACGAAGGAAAGAGAATGTATTATGCCATATTAATAATTTTCCTAAGACTTTTGTAGGTTCCATTCTCTAAATCTATACCAATAGATATACTATGTGATTATTGAAACTTCAATATATCTATCCATAACAAGACTCAATATTTAGCATAAGTTTAATTCCTAAAAACATTAACTGGGAAAACCCAATCTAATTAATTCTCATTGAAGTCGACTTGCTTTTATTATTTGTTTTACTCTCCCTAATCTAAAACTTGAATTGTTCACTGCCAAGAGCCTTGTAGCTCAGCTAGCATTTATTGGAGTTTCCAAAGTAGACACCTACAGTTCAAACCCCCCTCCCCCATTATTCGAATTATTGAACTATAAAAAAAATATGAAACCACCAGTCTGGTCATCCCTAAATTTACACAACTTACAAGATTAACAGATACGATTTTTTTTTTTGATAAGCACAGATATGATTAAATATTATGATAAGAAGTGCAACTAGTAATTAGACTTACTACTTCTGCCCTAAATAATTTGCCAAATTCTTGGTTGAATTTGCAAAATGATAGCTGTTGGCAATGCATTCTGAATTCAGTCATCCCAATCTATCAATAGTTTTCCTTGGCTTCGTTTGGGAATTCATAAGGCAATGGAAAAGAATGGAATGTATTTAAACGAGGGAAAGGAATGGAAAAAAATGGAATGGAATGGAATTAAGTAACCTTGATTGGATGTTTTAAAATAAATGAATGGAATGTAAGTAATCTTGTTTAGAAATAACATAGAGGGAATGAAATAGAATCATTTTATAACAATATTACTATTAGACCCCTATTTTAAAATAAAGGGTTGAGCATATAGGGGTATTTTGGGAGTTTTAGTAAAAAATTCATTAAATCTAATTTCATTCCTTCTCGTTCCTCCCAATTTCGGGGGGTTTTAAGGGAATAGAGAGGAATGAGTGTTCCCTCCTATCCATTCCATTTCCTCCCACTTAAACTCCCATACAAAGGAATGGACTTTCCATTTCTCCATTAAAACTCCCAAACAAGGGAAGGGAAGAATATTCTAAAATTATTCTTTTCATTCCTTTCCTTTCCATCTCATTCCCTCCTCTCAAACGAGGGCTAAGTATCCTATTCAATTTATAAAATTCTATTGCTTATAAATAAAAAAATAAAATAAAAAACTGTTGGATGCTTGTAATTTGGTTATTTGATTGTTTTGGTCCCCTGCTATATACTTCTGTATACTTGGGTGACTTTCTTATGATTTTGAATAGAATTTTCTTTACTTATCAAAAATAAATATACAAATAAATAACAGTTTTGTGCCCTATAGTATTGAGTCCACGAATCAAAATCCTAAAAGCAACACGTGAATAATCAAAAAGGCTACACCCTCAAGAACCCTATCTACTCTAGCTAGCCAAGGGATGCCCTCCATGTGGGAAGATGCTAGCCCTCATAAATTCAGATGCCAATACAATGAAACAGATCTAGGAGCAGTTGGTCCAGCCATGTAACTTGCAGTAAGCATGCTTCATAGACATCATGAGCAATACACCCTACTGTTAATGCCAACTTGAATTAGGAGAGGCAACACGAATCTTGCTCCAAGCACAACTCCTATGATGGCTAAATGACACGCCACCAACTCCTATGATGGCTTGGAGGAATCTAATTTTAAGTGGTTGAATTAATAGGCTAGCTGAGGATAATGGCTGTACTGTAAATACAGCAGCAGTGCCTTCTCCAACTTCGGGAATGATTATTATTCTTGCTCCATGCCAAATTCTTGTTTCACCACTTGATGCACTAACAGCCTAATCGAAAGCCTCTCCGAATATCATCTTTGTTGCTCCAGAAGATATATCCCAAACAATCTGCCTTCACTTAGCATTTCCCCTACTGTCATTTTCTTCCTTTGCACCTCTCCCAGTATACTTTCCACTCTCTTTCCTATCAATACAAAATTTTCTTCTTTATTAAAAAAAACAAAATTATATGCCTAATGATCCTAATTTTCCTAGAAAACCTAATTATTGATTAATCTTTACCATTCAGAATATTGCGATTCCCCTCCTTATTGAGATCAGCATGTGCTAGAAAATAGCACTTTGCTATTTTTCTAAAATCTCCATGAACTAACTACATAAATAACTTGAAACCATGGATCAAACTTAGCCAATAGCGTAATTGTCTCACAAACTTACCTCCGCCAAATTAAAACCTAAATAGAAACCGAATATCAAAATCTCCAATAATGCACATGAAGCAAATCGGTAACCGGATCAAAACGCCAAACCAAAAGCATGTCCCTAAATTCACATACAAAATTAAAATAACCAACTCCATTCAGCTACCGCGAGATGTGTTCAAAAATAACAGAAATAATAAATAAATAAATAAAAACTTCAGCTTTCTTCATTTTCCTAAGTTTTCTAGGCAACCAAACAGCAAGCAAAGAACAAAAACCAAAAATGCCATCGAATTGTGGAAGACACATAGTGTTGAAGGAGTGAGCACCTGATAGACGTAAGGTTGGAAAGGCGTTGAGAAAAACGGTGCGGCCATGGCGGAAACGCAGCGAATAGATTTGAATTCAGAGAGATCCAACAGAATGGAATCGTTCAATTTTTCCTTTTGAGATTTCAATAGACCTCCATTGTCGTAATCGGATCGAAAACGAGAGAAATTCAGTGAGGTTTGCTTAAAATGTAAAGGGGGTTTTGGGGGTCTTCGTAAACTAAATGAAAGATACTGAAGTTACCAAAATAACCTTGATTGTCAATGAATTTGCCTGTGGAATTGGCCGGGTTGAGGTGGCTTTTTTGTCAGACTGAGCTTTTAATTACCGGTTCAGGTTTTTGTCTTTGATGTGGGATTCGTTGAATGGAGTACACGTGGTATTAAATGTGAAGTGGCGTCTTTCTATTGGTTATGCCTCAACTCTCGACGTGTTCAAGTAAAACAACTACGTTCATCCTGCTCAGATGTGCTCACTTCTCCGTCGTTTCACATGAAGCCATCGTCGTTTTGGCCTTCCCAAATTTCTTACAGCTGTATTACTGCTTTTTAGGACAATGTTACTCCGTCAATAACCAGCTTCGTAATTATTTACAAGGCTATCCCTATGTAATATTTAAATGAAGGCATAAATGCACTTTTACTCATTATATTTTGATTTTTTTTTATTTTAGTCCCTATATTTTATTTTTATTATTTTTAGTCCCTAAACCAATTAACGCGTGTTATTTTCGTCCTTTCCGTCAGTCAACTGACGGAAATAGCTAACATGACAGCCAGATACATTAAAATATTATTAAAAATGCCTTGTCAGCATCCTTTTAACAAAAAAAATTTCAATTTTAATTAATTAAAAAACAGAAATAAAATAAATAAAAAATCACAAAAATTAAATGGTATGAACACAGTCCCAGAAAACCAAGCTCACAAACCTAGAAAATCAAACCCACAACAAACCCAGATCTCACCCAGCCACCCTAGCCACCCCCACCCCATCCCGATCTCGCCACCCCCACCCCCATCTGATTATAAGTACATGTGAATAGTCTCTATAGCTGCCATGTAGTGAGTTGCAAATAGTTTTCAGCTTGAAGCTAATTCTTTTCCCTCTACAATGGTAAAGTGCAATAAGATTGCTTGAACTTTTATGTCATTGAATTAAGACTCGTCTCTTTTTTTTTTCCGCCAATTTAGTTATTAATTATTGGCATAAATTTTTGAAGGGGTAAAAAAAATTATTCACGATTTTATTATTTTTAGGAAAAGAATAAGTTAATTGGTAGTTCATGAACAAACTGAGCCTGCTAGACAATAAAATGAAAAAGTCTAAACTTTTACCTAAACTTTGATGGTTTACCAAATAGACCCTTATGTTGTGAACATGTCTTTGTGTATTGTACTCTGTTTTGGCCTTCCGAAATTATAAAATACAATACCTATTTATAGTGATTGAAATGAAGAGTAAATGCTAACCTAAAATTACGACCAACCCCTAAAGATCAAATACTTTGACCAAGTTTGCCCAAATGTTTACCAAAGGTCAAATGCTCACTTTTATGGAAAAGACATCAAAGTAGTAAATTATATCCATTTGTAACCAAAACCCTGAATTAACCTAATTTGACTAACTTTTATCGAGCTTTTAACTAAGCTTTGACTAAAAGTCTGACAGTCATATCGGAGCAAATTTGTCACCATATATATTTCGGAATACCTTTGAATTGACTACTCACATGTCGCCAACTTAATGGAAAACGTCTCAAACACTTAGCAAATTTGGCTAAGTGTAGGAAGATCAGATTTTGAGTTTCATTATGGTTAAACTAGGATCAAACGACATTGAACGAGGGTGTTATGTACTCGTGCTTGTAATTATTCATACTAAGAGACCATCACACACTCTTGATGCAGTGGTCACTCCACAAATATAAGTACTTATGGAGTGTGGGGGACCAAAATTGAGGTTCAAGTCTCTAGGAGAGAGCTTCACACACATATGCACTTAAATTAGGCTAGAATAAAATTTTTATTTTGTATAAAAAAAAAAATTATTCATACTAAGAGAATTGAAGTGCAAGCTTTGTATGATTAGAACATAGGCACTACAAGCTTTCCAATGGTACTTCATATGAGCCAAATCAATATCGAGAAGTTTGTCAACTAAGGACACAAAAATGGAAAGATCCATGAGAAATTATGAATTTTTGGTGCAAAGGATAATTGTGGTGCAATATTTGAACCCAAAATTGCTCCAAACCACAAAACGATGTTGCAAAATAGAAAGTCTTTAAGGTTTAAGAAAGTGCCTCATCAACCATGTCACCTAACTTCTTGAGGGTGAAACTTTCTAATTATTTAGCTGAATTGCATAAATTTTGTAACATTATACTTCACTATCTTTTCAATGACAACAAGATTAATCAAAGCATAAGTCAACAAGGTGCCAAAATATGTAGGGTGTACACGGTGCGGTTTTAGGTTATTTTTAGCATCGCACTACTTAGTGCAGATTTTTCAAAACTCTCGTCGCACCTCACCTTAATAGATCGGTGACCATGTGATGTGGTGCGATTTGGTCGGTTCTCATACATATTAAATATGTTAGCATATATTTAATATATATTATGAAACTTATATTTTAATAGGTATGGTGTGGTGTGGTTTCCTGAAAACAATAAAATCGCAAACCACATCGCACTTAGAGATGGTAATGGGGCAGGGCAGGGACGAATGATGGGGTCTTCATCCCCGCCCCACATGGTTTTGTCTTGCCCCATCCTCGCCCCACCCTGCAAAACTCTACTTATTATTAACTTGCCCTACAACTAGTACAATTTTTTTAATAAAACCTATTTCATTAATAAAAATATACTTGAAATTATAACAAATTTATCCCATCAAATCAAATCAATTTTTAGAAAAAAAATGAATAATATATCCAAGTGTTTAACAAGACAATCATAAAAAATAAAAATAAAAAACTCATAGTATAACAAATAACAAAATAAAGGTAGAGAATCACATTGGGTAGAATAAATTAAGCTAATATTAATATGTTTATTTAAATAGTAGAGTTTTAGGGTATGAAAAATTTACAATTATAGCCCTTAGCAATGCGGGGCGAGGCGGGGACGGGGACGGGGACGGGGACGGGGAGAGGTGGGGTGGGTCTAAAAAGTCTAAACTCATTCCTACCCCACCCCGTAGTGCGGGGCTAAAATCTTGTCTCATCCCCACCCTGCCAATTTTGTGGGGCGGGAAAAACTCATGAGAGGTGAAGCAAGAAGGGGCAAGTTAAGGGGGGCGGAGAAAAATTGACATCCCTAATCGCACTTGCACCTGCAAGTGCAGTTTTTGCACCTCCACTATAGCCAATGGTGTGATGACCATATTTTGCCGTTAGAGCGATTTTTTGTATAGTCCTACTAATATGTCCTCAAAATAAGGTGACTGAATTGGTGAAACTCAACGACTAACAGGGAAATATGAGAACTCACTCTACCTTGGACTACGATGATCAGCATGAAGCTTGGTTAAATCAGCCTAAGGCTACATGAATTGAGTTTTTCTCCCACACAACCTCTATAAAATACCCACGCCTCCCCTCACTTCATTCACGCACATTTTGAGAAAGATCTTCATCCTCCTATAGTTAGGGCGTTTAAGAATTGGTGGTGCTCTCAAATTTTGTCAAAACTCTAAAAAAAGTTCTATTAGGACCAAGGGGATGGGAAGTGAGCGTAGAGTTCCATCAGAGGTAGTAATCCCAAAGACAAAACGCGGAAGCTCTGTTACAAATGGCTGCCACAAAGTTGAAGGAGTTAAGAGTACGTATGGTAACTATTTTTTCCCCTTATTTTCTGTTTTCAAAAACAATTTATATTTTTTAGACTAAAAAACTTATTTGACAACCTAAAATAGACAGAAAACAAAAACTGTTCTTAAAACTCAATTTATGAAAGAAATTGAAAACATACAAAATGTTGTTTTCAGTTTCTAGTTTTCAAAAGTCAATGAAAACACGCATTTGATTTAATAAATCTATCTTATTTAATGAGTTAGTATTAGATTCAAATCCTAGTAACAACATACTTTAGTATCTTCTTAATTTTTTTTTTT
The DNA here is from genome assembly GCA_032878915.1 of Castanopsis chinensis. Lineage (NCBI taxonomy): Eukaryota > Viridiplantae > Streptophyta > Magnoliopsida > Fagales > Fagaceae > Castanopsis > Castanopsis chinensis. Next base: position 2,728,932 of record JAVQMG010000115.1, on the reverse strand, counting down.
TTCTAATTTCAACGAACCAAACATGTTTTTAATTTCAAAAATATAAGAAAATTGTTCTTTTCTTTGTATTTCCAAAAACAAGATTTTGAAAATAGAAAACAAAAACTATTACTAAACATAACCCAAGGCTCTAGAGGAGAAAAGAGTCCCGATTTATCAAAGTAGTAGCAATTTTCTCTTCAAAAAAAAAAAGTAGCAGCAATTTTGAAATAGAAATAGCAGAGCGATGATCAATTACCAACCTGAGTTTTTGTCAAGCAAGATCATATCTTATACTCTCTCTCTCTCTCTCTCTCTCTCTCTCTCTCTCTCTCTCTCTCTCTCTCTCTCTCTCTCTCTCTCTCTCTCTCAATTATGCAATTAAGTACTTTGTTATAGTTAATGCTTTAATTGAATCTTTAAAAGCTTCCTAAATAATTAGTGATATAAGTATTATAACACATGCATTATGGAATAGTGATATTCCTAACCTGAAGGGTTGGAGCCTCCAGGCCAATATATTAGGACAAAAGGTCCTTTGCATGCAAAATTGGCTCAAGCCATGGACTCATGTAGGGGTGGCAATTCGTGTTCGCGGGTCGGGTTCGTGTCGTGTCAACTCATACGTATCCGAGTATATGGGTCAACACTAACCCGACATGTTTATTAAACGGGTCAAGATTCCTCAACCCTAACACGACCCATTTATTAAACAGGTCAATCGTGTCGACCTGTTTATCTGATTTTATCAAAATGAAGAAAAAAATTTATGGAAAAAAAAAAGCAAATAAATATTTTAAATATAAAATTTAAAACTAATGAGTAATTGTATCACAAATAATCATTCAAAACTAAAACATATCTCAATATCATAAATAATCAATCACAATACGTCAAAGAAAATAAACTACAACAACTAATAAGTTTATATACCTATAGTTTAAATGGTATATTGGTAAAATTTCATTTAACTAAACGGGTTAAACGGGTCAGACAAGTTCCATAGTTTAAACCCTAACCCAACCCGTTTATCAAACGGGTTCATCGTATCAACCCAAATATGACACGAACCCATTAAGCCTCAACCCATAACCTGTTAATTTCGTGTCGTGTCGTGTCGGGTTCACGGGTCGTGTCCAATTTTGCCACCCCTAGACCCATGCCAGGGGATATGAGGCTCATGGCACATATAAAGGAGGAGAAATTTCAGCAACTAGTGTGATATATTTCCTTTTGCTCATATAATAATTAGTTATGTGATCCTGCACTTAATGCTTATATTATTTCATTGTTCGGATGGTAAATTTTACTATTTGAATATGTAACTCATGCTTTCGTTGTTAGGTGTGTGGATTATATGTTTAAGTTAGTCACTCGATTTAGATTCATTATAATTAGGGTCTCAATCATTCAAAAAAAAAAAGGTATTTGTACTATTAAAATAAAATTCGGCACGGATTAGCGTTTCTTGCATCTCATAAAACTCATAAAAATTATATTGAAAATCTCGTCCATGTCATGTAGAATTATGTCCATGCATCATCTAGAATTCACATCTAGGGATTACATATTGACATATTGACATGCTCAATTGCTCATGCTCATACATAATTTCATTATGACCCATGCATCTTAATTAGATTAGACTGCATTGTGTGCTTTGATTTCTTGTTTATATTTGATTAACATGGCTAACCATTTTTTGCCTTTGATGATTTGATAATTAATTTTAATTATGCAAACATTACATGAGTGGATTTCTTTTATTTTCATTTTGATGTTTGTTATTCCTTCGTTATACAATTGTACGACGAATTGGTGAACTATTTGACCAATGTACCTTAGGAATTCAATTTATGTTGGGTGAAGTGGGTATTTAACACCTTTTCACCCGTTGACTCAAGCACGCAGGTTTTTGTATATTTTGTGTAATTTTTTCTTTCTATGTTCTTTTGAGGAAGTCATTTTTCAAATAATAACATGATTAATCTACTTAATCTTTTTTTTATGACATAGTCAATATTAAATAGGATTTAATCAAAAAGTTTCCCTTACTGTTTTCTCAAAATAAAAAGAGCAGCAAGTAGAGCACGGAAAAAATATATTGAGTTTTAATTTCTTCAAAAATCATGTTATATATATACACACATAAGTGTATATGCGCGCGCGCCTTTTATTCTTAGCGATAGTCATCTCTCTCTTGAGTTGACAACGTTAGATTTGAAGTAATAAACGTTTGGACTTCAGTGATAAATTTGACTAGAAAAGTATTAATTTTAATTATATTGACAGAGAGATAATTGAAGACACTACTGGAAAATTTTCACTTGTGAATAGTCTAAATAGAGAAAAATACATTAACATAGTGCACAACGTTCAAAGAAAAGACAACTTCTTAAAAATAACTTTTACTTACTAAAATTTTCGGGACTTAATGAAAATTTTGGCATTGTGAGACATATAGATAATATATATATATATATATATAATCAAAGTTTCTGAAACTCTCACAATTTTCCACTTCAGCACAATATTTAAATAATATATATATATATAACTGAAGCCTCTGAAGGTCTTACAATTTTCTATCTCAGCATAATATTTAAATAAAATTTTTATTTTATTTATATAAAAATTATTTTTGTTTAGTCCAAACTTAATAAAGAGTGAAACACAAGGTTAATAATCGGAGTTAAGAGAGACACACATTTAGGACTCTTCTCTTTCTATCTCAAAACCCTAGCAATTATCTCAGCGGCTAACACTCTCTAATGGCAATTAGCCTAATTAGTTTTCTTGTATGCAACGTTCTTCCTCCACAAAAAATGACACACTAAAAGATTAACGGATGGAGACACCACTCATATAAAAGTCACTGTTTGAGCGAGCTATTCGGCTATTGTGGCAGCAAAGAATCGTGAGATTGTTTGGTTCCCTTCCTATTCCTTATTTAACTTTTATGCTTTCAATTTGGTCGGGAAGATACTTGAAGCTTTCTATAAAGAATATATTATGAACTACTTCGCTTCATAACAAAACATAGATTCAGTATTTAGTGTGAGAGGTTTAGAGTTTAGAATTTAGAAGTTTAGAGAGAAAGTGATGAGGAGTGGGGACTCACGAGCTAATAATTTCTTGGTGATTTTTATTTTGTTTATGAACTTATCTTTATTTTTTCTTTTTCTTGCCTAAGTTTAGTATGTAATTGTAAATAGTTTGATAAAAAATATATATAAACTTTACATATATAACATATTGTAGGGATTTACATTAGTAATGTGTTATCTAAGCTTCAAATGATAGCTATTTCTATTTCTATTACCAATTTCTATAGGAAAATATAGTATTCTTGAATTTGCAAGCTATATACTTTTCTTTGTATTGTTGTGGTTGGTGACATTGGAGTAATAACTATATTTTATATCAATTAGATTCTCTTTTATATCAAGAAATACATGAAAATCACACTATGTATATATTTTTTTACTTTCAACCTTGGTCGCCCTACGCAAATTAAGAATTAGGTATATTTCTTTGTGAGATAATAATTTTTTTTGAAAGCACTATTTGCAGTAAAATTACTTTTCTTGCAAAATTGACATAAAAGCATTTGATGTGCTAACCTTTTAGGATTATAAATTTTCCGTGCATCACACAGGTTAGCGACTAATAAAATATATAAAATCGAAGTTTTTAAATGTCTCACAATTTTTCACGTCAGCATAATATTTAAATAAAATAAATTATTATTTTTTAGTTCAAACTTAACTAGGAGTGAAACTCTATCTCTCTAATAAGTTCAACTTAAACTCGAACTCATCATTATCATTTTTATAAAAATAAAATTATTTTTGTTTAATCAAAACTTAATAAGGAGTGAAACTCTATCTCTTTAATCTCACAATTTTTTACATCAACACAATATTTAAATAAAATTATTATTTTTAGTTCAAACTTAATCGAGAGTGAAACTCTAAGTCCAACTTAAACTGAAACTCATCATTATCATTTTTTTTAAATAAAATTATTTTTGTTTAATCAAAACTTAACAATGAGTAAAACTCTAGCTCTCTAATGTCACAATTTTCTACACCTGCACTGTATTTAAATAAAATTATCATTTTATTTAAATAAAATTATTATTTTTAGTTCAAACTTAATCACGAGTGAAACTTTATCTCTTTAATAAGTTCAACTTAAACTGAAACTCATCATTATCATTTTTTTTAAATAAAATTATTTTTGTTTAATCAAAACTTAACACGGAGTAAAATTTTATCTCTCTAACAAGTCTAACTTAAATTCAAACTCAAACGTTGATAATCTATATAAAAACAACAAAAATTGTCATTTTTTAAAAAATAAAATTATTTTTATTTAATCAAAACTTAACAAGGAGTGAAACTTTATCTTTCTAATCTCATAATTTTCTACGTCAGCACAATATTTAAATAAAATTATTATTTTTTAGTTCAAACTTAATCAAATGAAACTCTATTTCTCTAATAAGTCAAACTTAAATTCAAACTCAACATTATCATTTTTTTAAAAATAAAATTATTTTTGTTTAATCAAAACTTAATAATGAGTGAAACTCTATCTCTCTAACAAGTCTAACTTAAACTTCAACTCAAACGTTGATAATCTATATAAAAACAACAAAAATTGTAATAGGACTCAAAAAAAAAAAAAAAAAAAAAGACTAACGTTGAAGTAAAAGATACTAACATTGAAAAAAAAAAGATACGTTGATAATCATGGATTTGGTTTTTGAATTGAAATTTCTACTTATTATTTTTTTATATTGTACATGGCAGAAAAAATATCTCTATTTTTTTTTTGGAGAAAAATAAAAATGCAACCTATGTTTTCTAGCTTAAGGAACGATAAATTTTTATTTAGTATGTTATATATAAATTTGTTGAAATTGGTTTGATTCTGAAGTAGAATTTGTGGATTTTATAAATTTTGAAGTTTTAAGTCTTGGGGTTTTCGATATTTGTGTATCAGTAAGTTGATTTTAATTCTTTACCTTAAATGCTTTTTATTTAGGTTCATGTGACTTTTTGTTTTCTTATTAAAAGTTATATTTTTGGTTGACTAATTATTTGTTTGGATTAATTTCAATTAGTTATTTGTTTTCAGAATGTCTATTTACTCATTATTAGCGACTAGTATATTCTATATATTCTATTTTCTATTGCCCAATAGAGGAGGTCTTATTATTATTATTATTTTGGTCTTAATTTTTTTGGTTACTACACTAAAAGATAGATAGATTTAATATATTTTATGGGTTAATAAAGGGACTTCTTTCATTTGAGGCCCTAAACCGTTTCCAAATGACTTTAGAGGATCAATCAACTTTGTTAATAGTTAAAATAATTTATGCTCATCATTCTATATATATATATATATATATATATATACACACACACACATAGATTTTGTGTAAATTTGCTTCAAGAAAATGACTTTGAAATATTATAAAAGAGATCATTATTAAAAACCACATATTATAAAAGAGGTTAGTTTAAATATTCATCTTCTTGTTTTCTCTTGATTTCAACTTTATCATAAAAAAAAAATTTGACAGCTAGAATTGTTAGGGGACTTTCCTAATTTTCTAGAATTTGATAAGGGCTAGTAATTGATTACGATGAGAATAATGCAGAAACCTTTAAACTTAACATGAACAAAGTTTCCTCCGAATTAGGTTGAAAAAATTTTCTTCAATTTTTACTTGATGGTTCATACCATTCATGTATTAAATCACAGTATTTATTAAATTATTTTAAAAATCACATGACTTTTAAGTAAGTTTACATATGAATGCTCTTTTGATTTTTCGCATAACAGGTTGAAGGAACTTTACTCTAATCCGATTGTGATGAAAATTCTATCCATCTAAAAATCCAAAAAAGAAATGGAAGGATGGGCATACATGTTCCAAATCACATGTTGACAGCTCTTTGACAGATAGTACATAGAGAATATGATTAGGAAAACAACCTACCTCTTTTTATAGAGTAATTATTAGGTATTTTCAGAGTACAGAGAATAGTGATCTCTCTTCTCACATTCATGATGGGGTTCACATTCATGATGGGGTTCATTATAAATGTGAGAAGAGGGAACACAATTTCTCTGTGTTTTGGGAGTACTAATAAAATTTTTCTTTTTATATGGAGTAAAATGTAGTTTTTTGTGTTTTTATTTATTTTAATTTATTTTATATAATATACATTGGTTAGACACATATATGTTCGATTTTTTTTTTTAATTATTAGCTAATTTGTTTATGTAGAAATTTTCACTTTTTTTTTTAGATACAATTATGGTTCCCCCCCCCCCCCCACTTTTTACAAATCAACAAATTAATTAGTAAAAAATTAATCCAAACACCCTCTATATCTAACTTAAAAGTGATCTTCTCATTAAATATTAATTAAAATAAACTCACTTTATTCGAAGGGACCAATTTTTATTTTGATCACAAGTCAAAACATCATGTGCTAAACTATCATACAATATATTTTTGAATAACTCATGTGTGAAGTTTTAGCCCTCGTTTGGGAGGAGGAAATTGAATGGAATGAAAATCAATAAAAAGAATAATTTTAAAATATTCTTCCATTACTTTATTTGGGAGTTTATGCGAGATAGAATAGAATGGAATGGATAAAAGAGAACACTTATTCCTCTCTATTATCTTTAAACCTCAAATTTTCATTCCCCTTGAAATTGAGATTGAGAGGAATTAGACGGAATGAAATTAGATTTAAAGACTTTTTTACTAAAATTCTCAAAATACACCTATATATTCAACCATTTTTTTTAAAAAAATAGGGGTCTAATAATAATATTGTTATAAAATATTTCTATTCATTTTCTTCTATTTTAATCTCAAACAAGATTACTTACATTTCCATTTCTTTATTTTAAAATTATTTTAAAACATCCAAATATGGTTACTTATGATTTGTTTGGATACTACTTATTTTACTGAAAACTGAAAAAAATAAAAATGTTACTATTCTCAAAATTTTTATTGTTCACATGCTTAAATGCATTGTTCATGGACAATAAATAGTGCAAGAGACGCTCAGCTAAAAAAAAAAAAAAAAAAAAAAAAAAACCGCAGATATGGGGAGCGCAAAACACGCTTCCCAGACACTCACTTAATTCCATTCTATTTTTTTTTTTCTATTAATTTTTCTTGTGTAAATACATTCCATTCTATTTCATTTCAATAATTATTCCATTCCAACCCAATGTTTGTTGTAATCCTAACTTTACAGTTACTCATAACCAAAAAAATTCATCCATATGTTCTCAAAAAAAAAAAAAAAAACACTTTAATATGTAATCATTGACTGCTTACCCAAATTTAAGCACGAATCTTTTTAATTACTACAGGCTGTACAAATCATCATAGAAGTTTTGAGGTGTTCCAATCAATCTGTAACAATAGTCAACCTTTGCACATCTCATCACACAAGTCATGGGCGGCTTTGTTTTTTGGGTTTTTGTTTTTGTGAAGCGGGCGGCTTTTGTTACATTTATTTGAAAACATGTGTCTGGTTGTTTGAGAATACGTGTGAAAATAAGTATAGGTAAAAAAATGTATAAAAATGTGTGTAATATTGTTTAAAAATTAAAAATGTTTGTTTGAACGGCGTACCGCACACCCTTTTTGTTTTGTTTGTTCTAACCTCTAAACAACCAACAAAATAAAAAGTCCACGGGTCCGATGGTGTCCCTTTCTATTTTTTATTTTAATGGGTCTTCTCAATAATTCAATTATATCACTCAATCGCCAAATCAAACTCAGCACCTTCGGTCATCAATTGGAGTAAATTTTTTTTTGTGCTTAAATGATTAATTTAGTCATTCAATTATTAGAAAAATTTTAATTTAATCCCATAATTATTAATTGTATCAATGTAGTCCCTACATTTAAAAAAAGTCTTTGTCATCTTTATGTTTTTTCTACACAATTAAAGAACTAAATTAGTAATTTACCTATTTCGTTTTGCTTGATTTGGGTTTATTTTATTCACTCGCCCATATAGAAAAAAATAATACAGTGTATAATAAACATGCACTTTCTCATCTCACATGACAAATAGGACATATTATGATTTTTTTAGGAGAGTCATGTTATGAATTTAATTATAAGATTTACTATTACGTGAGAGGAGAGAGTAGATGTTTATTATACGTGAGGGGAGAGTGTTATATAATTACTCCAATAAAATAATTTTATGATGTAGTGATATTCTGGTTATGTAATATATTATAAGCCTGTTTAAAAAATTCTATATACTATTTTCGTGTTTGTGTGTTCTAATAAGTATTACTGTTTTCTAAAAAAAAAAAAGAAATTCTATGATGTGAACATCCATCAAATGAGGATAGTATAATTAATATATTATTTAATTTAATGAGTTGTCAACATAATATGTTATTAAGAATTTTTACTAGTTATAAGAAATGAGAAATAAGTGTTGAAAAAAAACATACATGATATCTCATTTTTAGGGATATAATTATGCTAATTTTTCCAACCAAAAAAAGAAAAAAAAAAGAAAGAAATAAAAATATATACATTCTAGAAGTCGGTACATGTAATTTGCTCTTTTTAGCCGAAGAATATGTGTTTGAATCTCATTACCTGTATTGTGAAAAAAAAAAAAAAAAAAAAAAAAAAAAAAAACAAAACAAAATTTAGCAAGAAAAAGAAAAAAAAAAAAAGAAAAAAAAAGAAAAGCCAGTTGAGTTTTTATTTTTGGATAATTCATAGTTGGAGGATAATATTAAGAAATATTAGTTGAGCTATAAGTTGACAAAATTTAGTTACAAAACTAGACTATAACCTTACCTTATATATTTTTATTAGAGATGAATTTTGATAAATCCACCATTGGATTACATTTCTTTCTTATATTCTCCATATTTGAAAATTTTTTAGAAAATTAAAGATCAATGGCTATCTCATTAATAAATTGTTTAAATTACAAATTTTGTAATTTAAAATTATGTATAAAATATAATTTTCTAGATTATATGGTAAATAATATTCGAGTGACACAGAATTTGACATGTTAATTAAGAGCGTAAATAAAAAATAATTTAACGATTAGATTTTCAAAATATGTAATAATATTAATGATATTAATTAAGATCGTAAGCAGTTCTATAACTAAATTTTGTCTTAAAAATTGTCGGACAAAAAACAGTTGAGTTTAGAATATCTTTGTCCTAATTTTTTTTGTTAATTTTGTACTAGTGAAAAAGTCAATAGAGCCTATATATACCATAGACGTTACCAATTACCGACCGTCTCGCCAGCCTAGCCCATCCCTCTGTTTTCTACTTTTCTTCCCTCCATTCAAATCTTGATGTTCACACACTCTCTCTCTCTCTCTGGAAATTGCTGATTCATTATGTTCTTCAATTTCGTTTCGTAATTCGGTGCCTCTGTTTACAATTCAAATCTCTTCGCTCTCGCTGGATCAAGGTATGGTTATTTTGTCCACTTTACACTTTTCATTTTCATTCTGTCATTCATAATATTTAGCTTCTCTCTTTGGTTTACCATTCTCTTTCAGGTTCTATAATTCAAAATTTACTTGGTATTTCATATTTGTGATTAGTCTCGAATTTATTTTCTAAACTCAACAAGTTAAATCCCAGATATAATTAGATCATAAGCCTGCTAATCGGAACATGCTAATTTTGAATTCCAATATAAATTGAATTCAAAGAATCAGATTTATGCGCCTAATTACATTGGTTATGTGAGCGCATATTTTCCACCAGCTTTGCTCGGACTTTGTCCTTAAGACCCGTTCCACCTGCTTTGCTCAGTAATTATCAAAAATATGTTCTGTAAATTGAATTCAATGTTTTGTATTTTGGTGAATGGTGATGATAATTGATGCTTGACAAGGTTAATTCGAATGATATGAACTCGAGTCGTTTCACAGGCAAGTTGATATTATTTGAAATTGAGTACATGTTCTGCTCTTTAGCAATAAATAAATTCTTGAGAATATAAGCATTTCCTTTTCTTGTAATGGTGTTTAAAAAAAAAAACATATTCAAGAAAGAATTGAGTTAATAATGATTGAGTGCTGAAAGTAAATATCATATTTTGATGGCAGATAACTTCACCTGTGCTAGTGCCTAGTGTCATAAATTGACGCGCCCGACTTGTGTGTTGAGGATCCATAGTTGACCTCATAGTTTTGCAACTGAGGCTTTTTTAGTGTTGTTCTAATTTTATGGAAGATGTAATTTTTATTTTTTTAGTGAATGGCTTTCTTTCAGCCTCTTTAATGTTTTCACTCAATCTAACACAGAAAGCAAGTGGGATCTGCTCTATTTTGGAACCCTTTCACCACATTGATTTTCTTAGCCTTTTTAAAGAGAAATGTTATGTAGGAAGTTGCGTAAAATAATTATTTTCTCAAGTTGCATACACACATGCTGTCACACTGCATTTATGGAAATTGATATGTTATGTCTCCAGATTATGAACATACTTCATAAGCGTGGACAAAAAAAAAAAAGGTTTTCTTTTCAATTTTCCTCTCTTTTTTCCCCCTCATGTTTCATGAACTCATAATTTACTAATTGATTCTCTGTCTCTTGTTTCCACCCTTTGGTGTTTTTATTTCATTTATGTCTTCAAGTCCTTTATGACATGGTTACCATAATTTTTGGCTTTGATCATGACAGAAATTTGATGAAAAACATTTTAATTAATCTTGTAATTTTTATGTGAACAGGTTTAAAAATGATCTTTAATGTATTTCTTTTTTTGGCTTCAGGGGTCAGCTAAGCAGCTGGAATTGACAGCTTTTGGTGAGATGGAATCAATGATTTAGATTTTCAAGAACAGAAATAGATATCAATTTGAGTTGGTGTTTTTAGGCACAACCATATGTTAATACTTTTGATTTTTGGAGCCCTGTCCCATTGAGGAGTATCATATAATGATATGTTCATGTTATGGTCAATGGGACTTGTTCTTTTTGCTGTTTTATAGATGGGCAAGGTTGAAATTCACAGTACAATGAGATGAAAAAATCAATGTGGCACATTGGTGTTATCCTGATGAAAAAATTCGTCCACTGTTGCATAGGGTATAGAGTTGATTGGAGAAAACTGCTTTTTGTTGGGGTCATTTTGACAATATCTGGCATCATGTTTCAAATGTTAACACTTCCTTATCCACTGCACATGTTGTTTCTGTCACCTCCTGTTAAATTTTCATCATATGAATCTTTGAATGGTACAATTCCATTGAGGGAGGCCCTAACTGAGGCAACGGCTGAACAGTTTCAACTTGTTCAAGCTGGCCCCATTGTTTCGGTGAATTCTTCTATTAAGTGGATTGAATCAGTGCCAGTTGAGCAGATGAGTGCGGCCACTCCTCTAAGGAGAAACTCTACATCTAGAAGGAGAAAAAAGATTAAACCAGAAGGCAATCCAAAAGTTCTACCTCCTCCTCCCCCTCCTCGCAAAACCATTCCATCTCACTTGCAGGTAGAATCATTGAGAGTTGTACTTTTGTTTTCTTTTTTGAAATTTAACAAGGGGAGTTATTACCAATGGTTTTACCTTCGTGTCTATATTTTCAGAGATACATTTGGTCCTTGTCACCAAATGAGGCGCTTGCGTATGCCAAAAAAGAGATTGAGCATGCCCCTTTGGTTGTTGATGATCCTGATCTGTTTACTCCCTTATTTCAGAATGTCTCTGTTTTCAAAAGGTATATTTTTATAGAAAGCTTTTCATGCTTGCTGCGTCATGCTTACTGTTGTTTATATGACTTTCATGTTATCTTAAGTAATGCTCTGAATTAGGATTGATATTTTTTTTCCATTGGTTTGACTGACAAAGTTTATTTTCTCACATATTACTTACTTGAACAGATGTAACAGTAATGATTCAGAATGTCGGGTTGAATTTTGAATTTTTAGAGAATTTATCGTTTATCTTGCATGGTATGAGAGACATCACCTAGCAAACCTCAAACTGGGTCATTTATTTTTGAAATTCTGCATCTTCCTGATTGGTTTATCTATTATTGTTGGATCGTATGTTGAGATTTAAGTTGCAAATCTTTAGAAGACAGTTTAGGGATAGTTTAGATTTGAGTTGAACTCACAATCCCACCCTACACCCATTCTTTTCAGAGGACAAAATGCCATTTGAGCCAAAGCTCATTGGCCAAATGATTACATAAGTTATTAAATTTGTGTATAGAGTAATGCATTGCCTGCTTGAAATTATTAACATGAAGGGTGACTTGTGGAACAGGAGGAAATCCAGGATTAAAAAAAAAAAAAATGTAATCACAGTTTTGGTACACATTAGGCAGTAGGTTGGGATTCAATTCTTTTAGTTGATCCTCTCCCTCCTGCTTCCAAAAAAAAAAAAAAATTCTCAAAGATTTAAGCAGGTTCTGTGTGATAGGCAATGTTAAAACATTAGAGCAATCCACTGCATTCTCACCTCCATTATGCTCATAGTATATATTGATTGCTACACACACTCAGTCCCATGCAGTTGTTCTGGCTAAGGATCTCTCATCCAAATAAGAGGTGGAGCCAGTGGGGATGGGGGATTGCTTGCACTGAACAAGATTCCAACTTTGAGAGAGAAGAAAACTAAAGAAATGACTTCAGTATGGAAAATTGTCCCCCTCTGATCAATAGTAAGCACCAGATACAGAAATTGGAGATGAAAGATGGATTTATATAGATGCTATGTTAGACACTGACATTCATTAGTGTGAATTAAAGAATAAAGCCATGCATCTCAAAAGATGACAGTCTTTGTTGGGGCGTGAATAAATTTTTACAAAATATTGATTAAGCTGATAGTTTGTCTTATGAGAAAAGAGGTAGTAGTTGGCAGGTAACAATGAATTGGTGAAAGTTGGTACATTGGAAATATGATAGGTTTACGGGAAAGACAGTCCTTCTTGAGAAATCAAGATAATTTTCATGTCATGTATGAGAATAAGATTTAGTGTTTTCAGCTATGAATACAATTATCCAGTACATTTTTCTATTAACTAGTTCCCCCAGCAACCAACCAAGCCAGCCACATTACACACACATCTACATGAAGGATAATGCTTGAAGGATATTGTTGATGTTGGAGTGAAGAACGGCACTTAGAGATAGGATAGGATAGGATAGGATGGTTTCAATGTTGCTTTGCAATGGTAAACGATGGTTCATGAGAACATGACCCAAAGTTCCACGGGAAGAATTTATGAGAGCATTATGTGTAGGCTCAGGTCCCTTTGAGTATGAAGACTTTGATGAGGTACTTTCCGAATTGGGGAAGACTGGAATAGTATGGTAAAAACAAGCTAGTTTTGGGCGATTAGCAGCACACGTACAAAACTGGCCCAAGCAAGCCTTGACTGGGAGTTTTTTTGGAGGGTTACATGACGAAATAAGAGCAAATATGAAATTATTGACCCATGACTATGATTTATGCCACAAGTCTTGAACTGACCGCAAGAGGAAAAATTGCAGAAGTTACATCAAACAACTCCAAAACTGAAACTTCTACTTGCACCAAATAATGTTGGCACCACCTAGGCGGCATGACTACCATTCAGGAACTTGGGTTGGGTGGAGATGCAAGCCCAACAGGACAAAGGCTTGTATTACAACTGTGACGAAAAATTTGGTGGGACATCATTGCAAGGTACAGCATGTATTCTTATTGGAAACCATGGAAACTATGGAGGAAGAAGGAAATCCAATAGAAGCCAATCCAGAAGAAGATTTGGTGGGGACCCTCGAGAAATCCTTACATGCTTTCTTTGAAATGATCTCCCCCTGATCTGTTTGAGTAACCTTCGTCATATATGGCTGATGGGTGTGCATCCTAATTGCTATAGACTACACGCATAATTTTGTGAATTCTAAGCTTGCACAGAAACTAAAGTGCTGCTCGGATTCATGGTAGCCAATGGTAGTAGGCTACAATGTGAACAGATTTTTCAGGCTGCGCCTATTGAAATCCAAGGGTATTAATTTCATATTATTAAAGATGAGAATAAAATAATATAGATAAGCATAAGCAACAAAGAGAGAAGAACACTGGGGAGTACGTGGTTTGGCCAACGGCCAACATTTACAGGATAAAGCCCTAGCGGCCACATCTTTACTATATAATCAAGTCAACAATTACAGTGAAACCTTAATAGGGTATATGTAGAGACTAGAAGCTAGGATTAGCCCTACATGGGCTTACAACATAACTAGGCCTCTTAGGCCATTATGTCAATATAAACCCAATCTCTTTAACACATACAATTATTACCCTTGGACTTATAGGTGTCAAATGTGGTGTTAGGAATTTAGTGGCTACAAAGCCTTAGATCGACTCTTCATGACTAGAACAATTTTACTATGGATTTCTTAGTAAATAACCAGAAGTATATCATATCCTACCAGAGTATACCACTAGCAAGGCGGGGCATGGATCTTGGCAGTTTATGCAATGATTGGTTTGTCAAGGGTTAGAAGCCTATCTAATGAAGACGGTGGAGGCCTGAGAAAAGGGGTTGGAGGATGAACTGACTCATGAACAAGCTGTAGTATTGGACTATTTGTTAAAAGATTATCAATTGGTGTTCCATGTGCCAATGTCAATTCCACCTCCATGCTCACATGATCATTGCATTAATTTGGAGTCAGGTTCGGGGAACATTAACGTACAACCATACAGCTAAGGACATGTTCAAAGGCCAAGACAAAAAAAGTACTTAAAGAAATGCTAGATATAGGAGTTATAAGGTTTAGTACTAGTCCTTTTTCTTCACCAATCCTTTTAGTTAAAAAGAAGGATGGATCATGGAGTATTTCTGTGGATTTTCGTGCATTGAATCGAGTAATAACGATAGCCTTTACCCTATACCTATGATTGATGAATAACTAGACGAGCTTCATGGGGCTTTCTTCTTCTCCAAATTGGACCTTAAATCCAGTTACCATCAAATAAGAGTACAACCAGAGATAAGATGGCGTTCCACATACATGAACATGATGGTCATTAAGAATTTTTAGTGACACCCTTTGGCATCACCAACACCCTTGCCACCTTTCAATCATTGATGAATGACATCTTCTGGGTGGCATTGCGGAGGTATGTGCTGGTATTCTTTGATGATATCATGGTGTATTGCAATAATTGGTCTGATCGTGCATGCCACATAAACATCATTTTTCAAACTTTGATGGAACGCTAATTATATGCTAACTGTGCCAAATGTTTAATAGGGTGAATAGAAGTCAAATATTTGGGGCGTATTATTAATACAAAGGAGTACTTCTAAAATAATGATAATAATGCTCATGTGGCTGGTGGAAGCAGAATTTTCCTTCCAAACACTTAAGCAGGCCATGACCTAAACCCCAGTCTTGGCCTAATCCAAATTCACAAAAAAATTCTGGGTGGAAGTTGATGCTTGAGAAAGGGTCTTGAAGTACGTGATGGATTTGTTAAAGTGGAAAAATGAAGTTTGCAGCAAGATTATATGGACCATTTCGGGTGGTAGAATGAGAGGGAAGGTGACTTACAAATTAGACTTACCCACAGGGACGTCTCCATCCTGTGTACCATGTTTCTCAACTGAAGAAACAGCTCGTGCAAAGGGTCCAAGCTATGTTGGAACTACCATAGATAATAAATGAAGGGGAAGTGGTTCTGGAGCCACAGTGGATAATCAATTTCCATTGGGTTAAGTTGGGACAGAAAGTTACTTAGGAAGCTTTAGTCCAATGGCGAGGATTGTTGGTTGAAGATTCCATGTAGGAGCCAAATGATTAATTAGAACTTCAATTTCTTGCATGAATCTTGAGGTCAAGATTTGTCTTCAAGAAGGTGGGAATTATATGGGCCAGCAACCAACCAAGCCAGCCTTGTTACCCGTACATGAAGGATAATGGTTGAAGCATAATGTTGATGTTGAGTGAAGAATGGAGCTTAGAGATAGGATAGGATGGTTGAAAGTTGATTAGATTAGGTTATCTTATCTTGGATGATCAGTTGATGATCACTAGATAATGAAAGGAGTTATACTTAGTTACAACTAAATGAGTTGTGACTTAGGTCAAGATGAGTATAACCATGGTGCTGTCCATAGCGACCGGGATTATCTCTGATTAGGAGTCATCTCTTAAATCTTTATCTTTATCTTGTTTCTTGTATATCCTTCTCTTTATTAGTAGAAGGAGAGTATGATACTTATGTAAGGGAAATGTGCAATAATTTTTCCAAACTTCTTCCTTTTCCCTTTAGTAGTATTGGCCGGCCTCAAACTCAACCATACGTACAGTTGCACCTTATATCATTGACAGAATCACTAGGTTTTATCATACTGATATGAGTTGAATATATTAGTTGCAGAGGTTAAGGGCATGTCATCCAGGTAATGGAATGATATAAAAGTTCAGAAACTGCAATGATGGTTGAGTTATTTTTGAGATTTTGGGCCTTTATGCCGTTGTCCTCATTGTATTCTCCAATATTTAGCAACAGTTGCCAGCAGAACCATTGGAGCACAAGCTTGCCCTTTCTTTAAGTATACCGGGCTTTCTATTCATCTTTTACCGACATAAAATATTTTATATACAAACACACACACACACACACACACATGCTATTGCTTTTGCTCTTTTATATATATTTATATATATGTATATATATATATATATTATACTCAGTAAAAATTATATATTTGCATCAATTACAGGAGCTATGAATTGATGGAAATGATACTTAAAGTGTTCATTTACCGTGATGGAGCAAGGCCTATTTTTCACCAACCTCATCTCAGAGGAATTTATGCTTCTGAAGGATGGTTCATGAGGTTGATGGAGGCAAACAGGCAGTTTGTGACAAGAGACCCTGAAAAGGCTCACTTATTTTACCTGCCGTACAGTGCACGCCAGCTGGAGATGGCCCTCTATGTACCTGATTCACATGATATGAAACCGCTATCAATCTTCCTGAGGGACTATGTGAACATGATTGCAGCAAAGTATCCCTTCTGGAATCGCACACATGGGACAGATCATTTCCTTGTTGCTTGCCATGACTGGGTACAGTATCCTGTTTCTTTTGATCATGGAAACGCTTGGATGTGTCTGTCTAATTTTGCTAATGTTGATAACTCTTTTAAGACTTGAAGAGCTGATTTCTCCTTTCTTTATATATGTATCAGGCTGGTTTAAATCCTTTGTGAAAAAATTAAAATGCAATTGAACTTCAAAGTTTCTTGTGCTTAAATGTAACATTAGATGAATGGGGGAACGACCTTAGAAAAAAAATGAAGGGATGGAGGCTGAGGCTTATTTTCTTTGAAAAATATAAGAACCAACTTGATGAAATTTTCTCAAAGCGTTTAGGAAAACTTGGTTGCTCTCATCATACATTGAATTATGCACTATTTGTACTTCCATATTATGCCATTGGCATATTGAATGCAGGGTGTAATATACCCCGGAAGGCTTTCTTTACTTTATATTTTCTATTTTTGAAAATTCTGGCAATACAATTTCAATTTGTCGTTACTATTGACATATTAGAAGTTCCTCCTCTTCTGACACATGCATCCCATTATTTATGGAGGCTGTAGTGTTAACTTTTGTTATAGATCAACCGGGTGCCGTGCATAAAATGCTAGTTTTAGCTTCAATCTGCAAAATTGTACTAATTTGTATTTTTGGTTTGAGATGTGGCTACCTCAATTATGATGGCTAGTAATGTCGGTGGTTCTGTGTCAAATTGTCTACCCGCGGGCACAATCATACCAGCCTTGCAAAATTTGAGAATTCCTGGAATACAGGCATCTTTTTTTATTTTTGGAATACGTGCATCCTCTTATCATGAATATTATTCTGTCAAGATATGGCTATCATATTTACTCACCTAACTTTCCTCATCTTATTTTAAAACTTTGCAGGGCCCTTATACAGTTACTGAGCACAAGGAACTATGCAAAAACACCATTAAAGCTCTATGCAATGCTGACCAATCCGAAGGAATCTTTGTTGGGGGCAAGGATGTTTCCCTTCCAGAAACTACCATAAGGACTCCTAGAAAACCTCTTAGAAATGTAGGTGGGAACAGAGTATCACAACGTCCGATCCTTGCGTTTTTCGCAGGAAACATGCATGGTAGGGTCCGGCCCACACTTCTTAAGTACTGGAGTGACAAGGATGAAGACATGAAAGTTTATGGACCTTTACCAATTAGAGTCTCCAGAAAGATGTCTTATGTTCAACACATGAAAAGTAGTAAATACTGTATATGCCCAATGGGTCATGAAGTGAACAGCCCTAGAATTGTTGAGGCAATTTATTACGAGTGTGTTCCCGTAATTATTGCAGATAATTTTGTCCTTCCTTTTAGTGAAGTACTAGACTGGAGTGCATTCTCTGTGGTTGTGGCTGAGAAAGACATTCCCAAGCTGAAGGAGATTTTATTAGCTATACCGATGAGAAGATATCTTAAAATGCAAATTAATGTGAAGATGGTTCAGAATCATTTTCTTTGGAACCCAAGACCAATTAGATATGATTTGTTTCACATGATTCTGCATTCGATATGGTTCAGCAGGCTGAACCAGATTCAGATCCCAAGTTCATAGTAAATTTTTTAAGTGTTCCTACGAATACATATTGGTTTTCATAGTATGGTGTAGAAATTGAATGGATCCAAAGCTAGCAAGCGCGCTACATCCAAGAATGTAGGTGCTTAGCTACTGAGAATGAGAAGGAATCCAGAAACACCTTGTTGCGTCAAAGCTGGTTTGATTTTCACTAATTTTAAGTGCTTTGAAATGAAAGCTGGAATGCATATATGATGGGAGGAGCACAAAGCCAGAATGGGGATTCATGATGAAGGTATGGTATGGTATGATTAATAATAAGTCAACATATGAAGGCATGTGAATGTCCTTTTGCACAAGTATTTTGACTATCAGTTGCATCCACTAGCCTAAAATTAATGTTCACTATTTTTTTTTCTTGGTAAATAATGTTCACTCACTATTACTAATTTACAATTCCACACATTAATAATTAATTCCGCAATCAATTCCTCTTTGTCCCTTCCCTTTTATTCTTTGGCCCACAGTCATCAATTGTCGTCTTTAATGTACCACTAGTTGAAAGCTCAAATAGTGCTGGTTTAAGTACATGATTTTGTGTCTTATTTGAAATGAAAGTGGTACAATTTGTACGTAACTTTATTTGATGCGCTAAATCACCCATTGACGAATAATTGTACAAAGCAGGAGGGCCTGCTACCAGTGTTTTACTCGGAATCATCCCATCCCACCCATCATCTCTCCTTTTGACATCAAACGATGTTCAATTACGAGAATGACTAAAAATTTTAGGCAAAAATGTAAAATTGACTTTCTAACTTTCAGTTTTTGTCATTTAAGTCCTCTAGTTTTTAGTTTTGTCATTTCAGTCCTTTAAGGGTCTGTTTGAATAGAGCTTATTGCTGAAAACTGAAAACTGAAAACACTGTAACAAAATAATTTTTAAATGTGTGAATAGTACTGCTGCACACTTTGTCCCCCTGCAGCAAAAACGGAAAAAAAAAAAATGGTGAAATGCGTTTGCAGCTGGACGTGGACGCTGGCTGCTCTATCCAAACCCATCTTAAGTTTCAATTTTTGTCAATGTAGTATCCTATTAATCCTAAGTTAGGCTGCCATTAAAGTAACTTTTTTTTTTTAATATTCGAAATTAAAAGAAAAAAAAAACTGTAAAAAAAAACATTTAAGGGGACGCCGTCTTTCCCCTCTCCCTAAAATCAAAAATCAAAACTCAAAGTCTATTTTTCATCTTCCGAACTTCCAAATTCCCATTTATTTCAGTTCCAGTTTAGAGCAAGAAAGAAGTATGGGTGCAACCAAGGTTTTGAAACTCGGACCGTTCATTGAACTGTAAAAGAGAGAGGTTCAAGGTTTTTGAGGTCGAACCGAGGTTGAACCGGAGTCGAACCGTGATGATATGATAATTAATTTAATAATTAATTAAAGCCAAACTATAGATATTAAATTTATAAAACTAGCAAAATTGACTAATATATCTATATATGTGAGGGAAATTTAATGATTTTCAAACATATATTTAATAATTAAATAAGAAAGTTAATAAAATAAAATAAAAACCATGAAAACATTAAAATTTATGATTAATTTTTGAAGTAAAGTTGAATATTTTTGAAGGATTTTAATTATAATTTTTTTTTATTCCTTGTAAGAGATGGATAATTTAATTAAGTAGAATAAAATTGTGTTAAGTTGTTTTTATTAAAAAAAAAAAATTGCTAAGGGGTTGGACCTCATGGTTCTTACACCGGTTCGTGCAGTCCAACCCCGGTTTTAGGGGTTCACGGAATTAACTAAAAATACAGTTCTGTAGGCTTAAAAAATCGATTTTCATCCCGGTTCACGGTTTTCACGGTCCGGCCTCCCGGACCGGTCCGGTTCTAAAAACAGTGGGTGCAACAAGTAAAGCTTTTTGGTTGGTGGAAGCAAGTATTGGTGCAATCGAGGCCTTGAAAGACCAAGGCGTTTGTAGATGGAACTATCCTCCAAGGTCATTTCACCAGTATGCGAAGAACATTATCAGATCATGCTATCAAGCCAAGAAACTCTCATCTCAGTCTTCCACATAGAGCTAACAACCACACATCAAACCAAACAATACAAACAATCACAAAAGCAAAATTATCCACAAAAATCATTGAATCAAACACACTCATCATAATTGAAAATAAGAAAAACTAAATAATTATCCATCCATGTCATCTAATTACATTGAAATATCTCAAAATTCACCAAAATATTTGAAATTTTTTTTTTCCAAAATTAAAATAGAAGAACCTCTATCTCTCTGTCTCTCTTTCTATTTCTCTCCCTCAATCCAGAGGGACTTCCATGTCACCATCAGAGATCTCCTATTGCAAATACTTAGGGTCTTTCCCATCAACCGTGCAACCCACAGAGATGCACGTGCTGAGAATCTCCTTGACGGTTCCACTGAGGTCGTTGGCCATGGATCTAGGGCACATAACCTTGGCAGTCTCGACAATGTTGTCGAGGGATATATTCCCGTTGTGCTTGATATTCTTCGTCTTCTTTCAGTCACGCTCCGGCTCCTTTAATGCCTTGATGACTAGAGCCGCCGCCGATGGCACCACCAACACCTTGGCCTCACAATTCAGTTAGCTTCACCGCAGACTGATCTTTGGGGCCAATGAACTCGCAGTACCAACCTCACCTCCGGTGACTCGATCTCTCTCTCAAACTGACCCAATTTTCCTCAAAATTAGAAATTCATTGTGTGTTTTGGAGGCCAAAATTGAAAATTAATATTGTTTACCAAACAATATAATTAGTAGGCACTGTTTTCAAACTATATATATTACTAACAAATCGAGTCTATTTAAGCTTATAAATCGAGTTTTAGAGACTTGATATTCATGATCTGATCATGTTTGATGTGGCATTTTTCCACGTGATGTCTACCTAGAAATCGAGTCTCTAAGACTCGATTTATAAGCCAACTTAAAATGTTTTACAAATCAGGTCCTCTCTCACTACTCTCTCTTTTCTTTTCTTTCATTTTCACAATTCTCCCCCTTTTCGCTCTCACTTGATCTACACTGTTTTTTTTTTTTTTTTTTAATCTGGGTTTGCGGACTGCATGTAAGTGGTGGTGGTGATGGATCCAAGTAGTGGTTGCTGATCGGTGGTTTTGACGGGTGAGTGGCTGGGTGGGTTTTGATGGTTGCTGATCGGAGGGGTGATGGGTGGGTTTTGATTTTGGGTAGGTGGTTTAGGAGTGGTGGCTAGCTGGGCTTGGATGAAATCGATGGTTGGGCTGGGAGTGGTAGACGAAGTGGTGGCCGGATCATTTTTGGGTTTGCCACCGTGGGCCTACGTTTTGCTCGCCATAGATTTGCCGCTGTGGATTTGGGTTTTGCTCACCATGGATCTGGGCTTGCTTGCCTTGAGGTTTTTTTTTTTTTTTTTTTTTTTTTGTGGTGAGTTTTGCTCAGTCATGATCTTCTACAAACCCGATGGTGGTGGATGGATTTTGATGTAGGATAGGCAAAATGTGGATTTGTTGTATTTATGTGATTTCTTAAATTATTATTATTTTTTTTGGGTAATTTTGGAAATGGATTGTACATGACTTAGACTTAAATTTTTTTTTGGCTTATAAATCGAGTCTTCCAGGTGGACGCCACGTGAAAACTACGCCAAATTAAATGTGATTAGAACATTGAAATCAAGTCTTTGAGACTCGATTTATAGGTCCAAAATCAAATCTTTGAGACTCGAGATGTTAGTAAAAAATATAATTTTGTAACAGTGCCTACTAATTATATTGTCTGGCAAACATGATTAATTCCAATTTTAGCCGTGTTCTAGACCTTCTGGTTTTGATTTCAGGGGAAGGGGAACGTTGTTCCCCATCAATGTTTTCTTTCTTTCTTTTTTTTCACTTACAACTTTTTTTTTTTTAAGTTTCTTTTAATTTTGAAATTTATAAAAAAAAAAGCCAAAACGGCATCGTTTTGGCTCACTTAACAATAGCAAGTAATGGAGGTTTAACAGAATACTATATTGACAAAAATTGAAAGTTAATAACAAAACTAAAAGTTAGAAAATCAATTTTACATTTTTGTCAAAATTTTACATAGCCAAAAATGAAAAGACTAATAAAAAAGTCTTTTAAAGTTTTACTGTGGACCTTTTTTTTTATTTTTTGATGGGGTACTTGTCACTGGACCTTTTTTTTTGTTTTTTTTTATGGGGTACTTGTCACCGGACCTCATTGATAACAGGATGGTGTATGAAATTTATTTCGTTGTGCAATCATATTTTTTTTTTGGTAATCACGAAATTCATTAGAAACTAAGAAGAAAGGACAACATCAGAACATATTCTGTATAATACAGACCACCACTATCCGACCGCATAAAAGATAAGATGTCCACAGGTGGAGCCTGGAGCGTCGTTGTACCATCATATTTTTTTTTTTTGAACAAATACCATCATATTTATATCTAGGGAGAGAAGGTTATAGGAACTAGGGAGAGACAGTGGTCATTTACAGCTGCTTTTAAAAGAAGCTACTTTACGATCTTGTAAAGCAATTCATAATTTCATTTCATACACATTAATTAGGTCATTCAGAAATTTGTATACTGAGCATGTGTTTGATAGTTTCCACGTGTACATTCCAATGTTAACTCGTAATTAATGAAATTTTGGCATTTGTAATGGTTTTTTTTTTCTCGAGTTAATGTGTATTTTTAAAATATTTGTTAATTAATTGTTTTTAAAAAGTTTTAATAACTTTCCTGATAAATATAAAAAGTTGTCAAAAATTTAATATTTTTTTCTTTTCAATAAAAAATTTAAAAATAATATTTCATAAACTAATGTTTTGACTATCAAGGAATCTTCCTAATTAATTAATTATTTATTCAAAATACACAAAATAAATCTGTAGCTGTGTATTGGTTTAGGCCTTTTTAAAAAAAAAAAAAACTGAATATAATCCTTTTTTCTTTTTGGTATCGTACCAGATATGCTCTACCATGCCTTGACATAATAAACCTAAGTAAATCATAACCGTATTAATTATATAACAAAATGAAGTTTTTATGTGTCTAAAATATTTATAATTGGTGTCCTTGGAACAATTGTTAATAAACCAAATTAAGAAAGTTTTAACATCACTTTCATAGAAAATTAAAAAAACTGTTAGAAAAATTAATTATTTAATCATTTTTTAATAAAATGTTTTTAAATATAGTTCCTAAACCAATGCCCTCAAAACATTGGTTAACATATCTCATATTTTAATAAGGGTCATGCTAACAAGTGCCCTAAGGGCATTGGTTAATAATTTATTTTAGGAAAGTTTTGACACCATTTTTATGGGAAATGAAAAGAGCTGTCAATTAATTATTTTTTTCTTTTCCCATAAAAACTTTCTTTAAATGGATTATTAACCAATGCCCTAAGGGCATTCTTTAAGATTTCCCTTTTAATAATTATTACTCATTTTAAGGTAAGGTATAGAAATCTCTCCCCACAATTTTCTCTTCCTCCAAAAAATTTGTACATATGCAAAAATTAGGAAAAATTATACTTTACCACCCTATGTTATACCTTAATTTACACTTTACTACCTTGAACTTTTAAAATGCATGATTACCACTATAAAATATACCCATGTTTATAAGAATTTTTTTTGGAAAGTATCAAATTGTCCATCCTCAATCTCTTAAAGCAAAATAGTTTAACAAATTTAACCAATTTAATGCACACATAACCTTTGTTTTAAGAGATTAAGGAGAAGCAATTTGGTCTTTTCATATGGTGCCATGTATATAGCAGTCATGTGAGTCGCACATGACTTTTTTTTTTATCCAAGTTAACAAGTCAATTGACGGTAGAGTGCAAAGTAAAACAACTTATAGTTTAGGGTGGTAATCATAACAGGGAATAGATTATGGTGGTAAAATACTGACTAGCTTGGTCCCTAAACCTAACTTAGACCCTAAACTATTACTCATTTTTCTCCTCTCTATCTCCCTCACAGTGATTAGGGGTGAAGTTGGTTAGTTTTGAAATTTTTTAGACCCAGCTAATATTAGTCCAAACCTCAAGAGTGATAACTGTATTTTACCTTTTTTTTTATTTATAGTAATTTAAGAATGAAAAATGCACTAAGATTGAAATTAAATAAATTGTGGAAAAAAAAAGTATCCATTCAACATTAATCAAATATAAAAAGGAAAAAAAATACAATAATTGTTTCTTGATAAATTTTAAACGATCAATCAATTTATAAAAACAAAATTTGGCGTTCATTTAAATTCTAAAATTAATTTATATTAGATTTTGTACTAAATTTTTATTAATTTTTCTTTCAATTATATAAAATTAAATATTCCTCCTCTTTGCTCAGATCTCATTCCATCCTCATCAAAATTTTGATAAAAAAAATAAATGTATGTTGAGAAAAGATAAAAAGGAATTTTATGAACATTTTTAAAGCAAGAAACTACCTTCGAAATGAAATAAACGAGTAACTTGTTTTAGACTCTTATTTCTCAAATTGCCTTCTCTTTTTTTTGCTGATTAAGAAAATATTTTTTATTTACTAAACAATTTCAGCTGCATAAGAAAACTAAGAGGTAAGATACTTTAAAAATTATATATATTATGTTAGGATTTTTTTGAAAAAAATAGAGAACCACAAATTATATTAGTGGACCATTTCATTTTTTTTTAACCTATATCATTGAACATTAGCGGCCATGGCCCCTTCGTCCCCACATTTGTCTGTCATTGAACATTGTTTTTTCTATTTATAGTTATAGTCTTATAGATGACAAAGACAGCAAGTTAACAGTAAAGATCCTGTCTTTTCTCTAGCTTGTTTTTTTCGTGAGAGGTAAGATATAATATATAATTTCATAAAATAGCAAAACAGGAAAAGACAGCAGGTTATCAAAAAAGAAGAAGGAAAAGATCAACGTTTTTAATGTTATTAAAGATAGGGCTATTTTAGACACCTATTTTTAATTTTCTTTCTTCTAATGATTTAGAATTAGAAATGATGTAAATAGTATCTATGATAATTTAAATAAATGTTGGTGAAGATTTTTTCTTTTCTTTTTTTGGGGTGGGTAACTTAAGTAATTTGTGCAGAATTCATATTTTAATAGAAGAAAGTTTTTAAAAGTTATGAAGCCATTACTCCCCTCCTCCACCAGCCACTACATTATCACCAAAAAAAAATAATAATAATAATAATAAACACTAATGATAGTACCACATATTTTTTATACACACTTTATCATAACAGTTTAATGTGACTGATGATGATTGACAATCTATTTAAGTATTACAGATATCTACCAAAATTTTTTTTTCTACTATTGAAAGTGAGCAGTGCTAATAGCGTTCTCATTAAATGTGTCAAATGTCATAATTTTTCAAATCTCATAATTTTTCATAAAATGTCGTTTCAAAGATAGAATGACAAATATACTAACTCTTCTCATAAAATGTTTCAAATCTCATAATTTTTAACACATATAAACAATGTCGTTTCAAAGATAGAATGACAAATATACTAAAATAAAAAATAATTTTTTATTTCATTTCTCTTTCTTCATTTATGACTCTTTCTTCTCTGTCACTCTTTTTCTTCTTTCTTTCTCCGCCTTACTTCATCTTCTCAGTTTTTACTCTCTTCCTTTTTTTTTTTTTTTTTTTCTTCTTCTTTTTTTCTCCATAACCCCCCTCCCTTTTTCCTTTTTTTCTTTTTATTTATTATTTTCTGTCACTTTCTCTCTGCGCCTTCTCTATCTCTTTTTTTTTTTCCCTATCATTCTCCCGCTTTGTCTTTTTTTTTTTCGGCCTCCCTGTCACTCTCATAGCCCGTTGCTGTGGAGTTCGGCCTCGCCATGAAGTTCAGCCTCACTGCTGAGGCCGTCGCCATGGAGATGTCTATTCTGATCTCCCTCATTTTTTTTTCCCTTCAATTGCGGATTCCATGTGATTGTGATTATGGGCTGTGCTTGGGTATGGTGGTAGCCGGCTGTGCTGTGCATGGTGGGGTTTTGTTGAAGATTTTGATTTTTTTTTTTTTCTCTCTTTTGTTATGGTTTTGGATTTGAAATTTGTTGGAGGATCTGGTGATTGTGGTTGTAGTTTGTGGCGGTGGTTCTTGGTTCTTGGTTGGTGGTGATTGTCACTGGGCCGTGTGATTGTATATTGCTGGGCTTTAAGTAAATATATTATTTTAATGTGTAATAAATATTATTTTAATATATAAAATTGAAGAATAAAACATTTGATAAATAAAATATTATAAAATAATATGATAAAATAATAAAGTAAATTTTTAATGTGTCAAAATAACATTTTTTATGAAACAACTTATGTGAATGCTCTAATATTATTGGCATGAGGTTGGAATGTTCACATTTAACTATCTCCCGGGTCAAATCTATAAAGCTCAAGCTTTTACGTTGACTTCATGTAAACCGAGCGTTCTTGGAGTTGGAAACTTGGGAAAAAAGGAACCACAGCACCACTCCGTGTGCATTGTTTAACTTCAATTAACTCGTCCAATTGTTTTGGCCTGTTGGGTTTTTTTGGTTGACTCGGAAATCTTCGGCTAAATTAAGTCTATTTAGGGTATGTTTAGATACCACTTATTACTGAAAATTAAAAATATTGTAATAAAATAATTTTTAAATATGTGAATAGTACTGTGTGACCTAATTTTAAAATTATTTTTGCTAAAAAAAAATACTTGTAAGTCTCGTAAACATTATATGAAACTCACTAAAAAAATGTTAGCCGCTAAAAAACGCGCTTTTCAAACGTACACTTAAAGTTGGGCAAAACCAATGCAGGTAACTTGCAGAGATTTTATCATATTATTATACTTAATAATATATTATGGTCTGTCTTGTGAGTTAATTAAGGTGCTCTTATAGGACATTAATTACCCGTAGAAAAGCTAAACTGAAGTTAGTACTCCAGCCGAATCAAGCAATAGGCAACACTATTATAATCTGCTTCCCTTTGCTATGAGTTTCAGTTTCTAAACTTCTAGCCGGTTTGCCCTGTTAGTGAACAACCGCTAACTGTGGCTTTACATAGCCACATCAATTAACAATATACCACAAATACGTGACCAGATTTATGGTAAAATGAGAAAATTTTATTTTAATGTTACATAAAAATTACATTGTCTTATACAATGTACTTCATTAAAAGGAGAAAACAATTATTCTTATTACAAGGCTGACCTTTTCTCAGTGAGCCAAGGATCTTCATCAAGCTCAAGAAACTTGTTTACCCAATCTAAACCGTAGGATCCTTCAGTTGTGAAGTCAAAGAACTCATTTACATCAAAATTGATTTCAGAGTTCCCAATTCCTCTAGCACCCTCCCTGTCCACTTGAGTAAGGTCACAAGTTTTCTGATGCATGGGTTTTTGTGTGTTTGAAGACTCAGGTATTTTCTCCTTCTGATTTATTTTCTTGCTCAAATGAGAATTCCAGTAATTCTTTATCTCATTGTCTGTTCGTCCTGGAAGCCTCCCAGCAATCAAAGACCACCTGCACATAGAAACATGTCAAATATCAAGCTGCTCGATTTGCTTCTCTCTGGATAATTCTGGTGCAATAACAATGTTTTCTAGTCATTATAATGTATTCACTAACCTGTTGCCAAGTAGCCTATGAAGCCTAAGTATCAAGTCCTCTTCATCATCAGATATATTACCCCTCTTGATGTTGGGCCTCAAATAATTCAACCATCTCAATCTGCAACTCTTCCCGCATCGATTTAATCCTGTGAAAACATGAAAACCCATTAGGTCCCTGATTAAATCAACGGGCCATACCCAGTATACAAGCTCCTACTTTACAAAAATGTAGTTAGTGTACTGGGTTTAGGCTTTCTTCTTCTGTACTAGTATATTGAGTACTATTTTTTTTTTTCCACTTTTCCCCTTCTGTACTGATATTGGGTAAAAACATATAAGATATGTAACCTGACTTGGCAGCAACTGTTTTCCACCTCTTTGCACCATGGATTTCAATGAACTCGGACAGTTTACGATCCTCCTCTGATGTCCATGCTCCTTTGTTCATTACTTTTTTTGCTGCTCCATCATTCTTTGGTGCCATTTGTGTGTGTGCGTGTGTGCGTGAGAGAGAGAGAGAGAGAGAGAGAGAGAGAGAGAGAGAGAGAGAGAGAGAGATGGCCTTACTGCAAGGGATAGTGAGAGAGAATGTCCGTTGATGAGAAAGGGAGGGATAGGGAGAGAAGTAAGAATTTAAAAACGATGGAGGATTGGGCATAGATGCCCAAAGAATGTTTGAAGAGTCAGTGAGTCCATTCAGCTACCCTTCCTAGGGAGAGGCAAAGAAAAATAGACAACGCCAACTACCAGTTAGAGCAATTTCTATGAGTATGTGAGAATGGGAAGCAGAAATAATACTATTCTCCTAGTAGCCTAGAAGCATCATAAAGTTAATTTATTCATTCACGTGATGCAATACATCAAAGAAAGATGGAATACATCAACAACGCTAATTATTTTTTGCTATACATCAACAACGCTAATTATTGTTTCACGTTATATCCCACTTTAATACCATATGTTCGCATTTTTCACTACTACTTCATAATACAGATCAGAGTCGCGCAAGGTCGCAACCTCATAATACAGATCAAGATATCATAAAATAGCTATTTAAGTCCACAGGCAGACTTAAAAAAAAAAAGCATAAAATCTTGACTAGAATTCAAGTCATTTTTAGCCAAGGCATTTGCACATTTGTTTATTTTACGGAAGTATTGCCTTATCCTCACTTGAGGAATTTGGTTGACGAGGGTCCTGCAATCCATAATAGGAAAAATATGGTGTAAGTTACTATTAAGTTCTTCACAAATTTTGCTTCAAGCTCAATCTCAACTGTCAAAAAGATTTAAATTAATACACAACGTTAGACTATCCCTAAGTGCCCAAAGTTCAGCATCAGCAGTAGGTGCCACCCCTTAAAACTATGTTAACTCTAAAAAAAAATATTCTATGCTTTGTCCTTCTTAGTTCTTACTACTTGCCGCACGTGAACCCTTATGATAGCTCCTAAATCTTCTGTGTTCAAAGGAAGTTGGGGATGGAACAAAAGACATTGATCCAAAAAGGGCAGGGTCAGTTATGATTAGGGCCAGCTTGATGCATTTGGAGCCTCAGGAAAAAATTGATTATTTTGTTTTATATGCAAAATTACTACTAATTAATATAAACTATGTAGATTTTTTTTTAAAAGAAAATTTATAAACATAAAAAATTTGGCATAACTTTTACATTTGTTGATATAGCAGATTGATGGTGGTAAGTAAAAGAGTGATATTAATAGTATATCTAGATGAAAATTAGTAAAAGTTTGCTAATTTCACTATTGTAAAAAAAAATGTTTTGAATTTTGTGTGTGTTGCTTTTTTCTTTGTTTTTTATTTTTAGAAGTGGTACATTCACAATATTTGTTATAACAAATCTTAGGTGTTAAGTTCCTTTTTGTTTTCTATTTGAACTTACCACTAAAATTATTTTTTTACTATCAATAATAGTCTGTAACAACTTGCTATTTAAGATTTGCTGCAAAAATATTGTGAACGTAGTATTTCTTTGTTTTTATTTTTTTTGTTTGATAAAAAATATTATTTTATTTATGGGTTAATATTTTGGCTTAATTAATATTATTGGTTAAAATTTGAGTGTCTTTTTTTTTTTACTTGGACCTTAATACTGCATCAATAACTTACACCATTTAGCCCTCACTGGTTGTGATTTGTGAATCAGAAGCTCCAATGCTATATTTTTTTCTCCCAACCAAAATTAGTAAGTCCATTTCATAATAAAGTGATCGGATGATATTTACTATCTCACATCAATTAAAAAATTACTTTATTAAATGAAATTAATAATTGTTTTAAATAATATAGACCGTGTATATTCTTAAATTCATAATAAGAAATGGTCTTCCACCGCTTCAAAAACACAATTGAGAGGAACTTACCTAATTTTTGAAGGCAAACTTTATCTAAGTGTAATACATTAAGTTAGACATAGCTCTTTTAAGTGTAATACATTAAGTTCTCCAATTAAATTTAAATTATTTTGAAAAAGTTAACATTTTTATTTAAAATAGGATTAAAAAGATAACATTGTTTGTGCATTATTGGTCAATGTAACCATGTGTTTTAATTTAATTGAAAAAATTAATGTACAACTAAGATAGTCAATATCGTACTGGTATTAGTCGTGCTCATGATATAAATATGTATTTGCTAGCCATTAAACCAGTATATGTATTCTCTCGAAGTATATCGGATAAAATACCAAATTTTAACGATTTGTACCAGAGATTTTTTAAGTGTTTCAATTGATGTTGATGTTTCAGCTAGTATAATAAATAAATATATATATATATATATATAGAGAGAGAGAGAGAGAGAGAGAGAGAGAGAGAGAGAGAGAGAGAGAGAGAGAGAGTAATAACTTTGAAGCGATATATTGGTATGGTGTGGATTCCAATTAGCTCAATTAGTAAAATCTCTGATAGTTAAATAAGAAATTTGTAGTTCAATTTTCGTATATTCAAAAAATCGATTAGTGTCTTAGTTTAATGATAAAAAACGCAATTATCAAAAGTGGACCTTGTAGGTTGAAACTTTATAAAATAAAATAAAAGATATAGTAGTGGGGAAATATTAGGTTGAAACTCTATATAATAAAAATAAAAAATAAAAAGAGATACTGGTATGGAAATATATAGTTCCCCTAACCAAACAAAAACAAAATTTGAAATGGTATTGACTCTCTTATGTACAACACTTGGAAAATTGTATTTAATTTTTTTTTTGTTTTTTTTTTTTTTAACTAATTCACTTTTCAAAAAGGGTAAAACTTAAGTGCATTTTCTTGGGTGCAATACACTAATTCTCCTATTAAATTCAATTACATGGTTGCATTGATCAATAAAATACAAAAAGTGTTATCTTTTCCAAGAATAATTAAATTCAATGTAACTATATCTTTAAATTGAATTAGATAACCTTTTGTTTTAGAAACAATTTAATTAGATAACCTAATATACTAAACTTATGGAATTGTATATAGGTTATTAATTCCATTCAAATATATTTTTTATTGGACAAAACTTAAGTACATTATTTTAAGTGTTGTTCCTTAAATTTACTTCTTAAGATTCAGCTATGTGTCTAATTAACTAAAAAATACACTTTCATTCCATAAGAAAAAATTTCATATAGCAGAATTTTAAGAGAAGAATATTTTGAGATATACTTATGACGAAATTTCACAAGATTTTAAATTAATGATATCGTCAATGTTCGTTTAGTTTTCTTACATTTTTGCATACCTTTTTAATTTGCTTTAGACATGTAATTTTGAGACAGTACTTGTTCGTGCTATATCAAGTCTAGAAGACATAATCCATTCAGTATATGACTAATAATCAAATCATGCACTTTACTCAAAAGACAGTCATTTAAAAACAATATGTTTTATCCTTAAACTCGTGTCTCTTCGGGTGAGTGAGTCAAATTGTATATATTACAAGATGACATATTAAAAAAAAAAATTGAAGAAATGGTGGGCTGCTTCTCCCTCTCTTTTTTTTTTTTTTTTTTAAAGGTCATACAAACAAGTGTACTTAAGAAATTAATTAACAATCTATTTAAAAAAAAAATTAACAACGTATTTATGAAAAATAAAAAAAATTGTCAAAATATTAACTTTTTTTTATTTTTTCTTATAAATACTTTTTTTAAATAGATTATTATATAATATTTTAAAAGTATTTTTTAACATTTTTTTTTCTTTTTTATAAATCATAACTTTTTAATATGCAGCCAAAATCTTTCTAGAGCGACCGTTAGGTTCTGTTATTTTATTTTGAAGTAAGCTTTTTGGTGTTTTGAAAGGTTGCTGGAAAGAGCCATGAATGACGAGGGCGTCACATCACATCATAAAAGATGGTTGGAGAGGGCTATGAAAAGGTTATCATTTTTTTTTTTACAGTTTTTTTAATTTTTAATAAAAAGTAAAAAAAAAAAGATGATTAAGTATCTTGGTTTTTTATTATTTATTTTTAAAACGCATCTAGATTCTTGAACCCGCATGTGACTAGATTGCAATGAGGTAAGGCGGCTGGTAATATAAGACAAATTGACATTAATATTCTAGCTGAGGATTTCAGACTTAAGACTTAAGAATAAGGTTACCCACTTCATGTTTTTTTTCTTTTAATAATAATATTAACTTCATCTTATCAAAAGAAAAACTTAATGGTTTTTTTTTTTTTTTTTGTAGTTATTATGTGACAGAATTCCTTGCAAATTTCTAATAGCAATTCGTACCATTACTTCCTTTTAATTCGGCTGACCAGAATTTTTTTATAATTAGCAGTTATGAAAATGGCATCATTTCGATTCTTGAGTTGTAATAAAGGACAATAGTAGCTACATTATTTTACTTTTTTTTTTTTTTTTTTTTCTGAAAGGGTGCATTATTTTAAGGGTCATGCTAACGAATGTCCTTAGGACATTAGTTAACCATTCATTTTAAGAAAGTTTCTACATTACTTTTATGGGAAATGAAAAAAATTGTCAAAACATTAATTACTTTATTTCATTTTCTCATAAAAACTTTCCTCAAATGGATTATTAACCAATGCCCTAAGGGCATTCGTTAGCATTTCCCTTATTTTAATATGGAGTGGAAATTTTATAAACCATAAAATGACTTTGGATAAGGAGCTGAACCGGTACAACGCCAGAGATAATTGCTGATCTTCTCTGTATAGATAGTTTCAGCTAATATGATATGTTTGAGTGCGTGTTTGGCATTGGTGACAGTTGTCAGCTTATTTTACAATTTAATTTTTTTTTGTTATTATTTATGAGTTTTATTGTATTTTTTGGTATTATTTATGGATTTTACTGTACTAATTTAACTAATTTTTACCTTTATTTACAGTAATTTTAGCAAAACAAATTTTGATTTTAGCAAAATAAATGCATCTAAACAATATCTGAGGGTCTGTTTTTTTGCTTTGTAGTCTGTCTTGTGACCTTTTCCTGCTTTGTGTTTCCGCCTTGTTGCTTTGTTCTGTATTGGCTGTACCGGTTTATTGTTTTGAGGGAAATGAATGTTTCAGCTTCCAAATAAAAAAACTTTGGGTATATCCCAACCCTCACCCAAAACAAGTGAATATCTGGTTAGATTTATTTTTAGAATTTTTTTTTCTTTCCTTGAATGAATTTCTGGTTTGTTAACAAGCTGTAAGATAAGGTTTTATATAATGCTCCCAAACAAATAAACATTTTCACTGCAGTTCCAAAGGGTGCGACATGTACGAATATCTCTACTTTTCTTGACAAAAAGTTGTGCTATTTTGTGTTTGAATGCATAAAAATGTTGTGCACAATTTAAACTAGGAAAGTGACCAGAATATCATCCAGCAAAATATCTGAATAGTATTTTTCCAAAAAGAAATCTATGAATAATGCATATATTTTATCTTTATTTTCACTTTATATAAGTAGATGACAAGAGAAGGGAAAGTGGAGTTTAAACCACAAATAAGGAGCACCATAAATGATATTATTATCGTTGAGTTACCTCTTGAATTGATCTCAATATATATACTTGATCTTAGCAAGTCAAAAAGCTGAGAAAGGTGTATGAGTAACACATACACTTTTATTTTTGCCTAAATGAGTAATACATATACATAACAATATAGGTATGCATATTTTATTTCTAAAAAATGGGGGAACTTTAGACTAGTTTATTTTTTTAATTAAAACACAAAAATCATCTATGAGGTTTGGGCTTATTCTAGATCTAGATACAAACAAAACTTCTCAAAAATATCCAATTTACTCTCTCTAGGCACAAACATTATTTGAAAGTTTATTACTCTCTCAAAGGTAGCGTTTGGATTCCGTGAGTGGGTTTTACATTTTGCGTTTCAGTTTTTTTTTTTTTTAACCATCGCCTATTGCACTGTTCATGAGACATGAACAGTGTAAATAAGCAAATGAATAGTAACTAGAGTGTAAACAGTAATTTTTTTTTATTATTATTTTTTTTAAGCAAAATAAATGGTATTCAAACGCACCTTAAGTCCTTTACTTTTTTTCAACTTCTTTTAACCGCACAAATCTCACAACAATTGCATTATAAAAATTATATGCAAGGAATGTCGAAGTAACTGATGGTAAATATTAGGGTGTACAGTCCACTAGCCAAAACTAACCCGACTCAACTCAACCCAATCCGTCGGGTTGGGTTGGATTTTAAGGCTTGGTAGGTTGGGTTAGATTACAAAATTTTTTTTGATAGCGGGTCAAAACCCAACCTAACCCACCCATATATATTAAAAATATATTAAATAATTAATAAATTTTTTAAAATAACTAGCTCTTCCTATCTTATATAAAAACTAATTAATTCACACAAACCCTAGTAAATTACTATTATTGTTTAGTCATTAGTATTATTTGTCTTTAAGAAGTTACATTAATGCTAATCTTTAGATTTTTTAAATATATTTATATTTATACTTTTTTCTACTAAATTTAATAATAATAATAATAATAATAATAATAAAATTTGTCTAGCCCATGAGTTCAACCTGACTCATGTGGGTTAGGTTGGACTTATGTTATAAGTTAGATTGAGTAGAGTTAAATTTTTTTTACCCATCATTATAGATTAAGTCTAAAAAATTTCTTGATTCAACCCGACTCATTTACACTCGTAGTAGATAAATACTTGTCAAAGCCGGACAAGTAAGCGAGAATCACGAAGAGTAGATGGCTTTTCAAACAGTGTTACGTGACTTTTGCGCTTAGAAAATAAATTAAATACTTTTTAACAGTTTCGATACCATCTGAGGTAGTTGATCAAAAAGATACCATCTGATGTTTAATATTTGAATTTTTCTATTTTTTTTTACTCATTAGGCTTTTTTTTTAATATTTAAATAAAGGCGCTATTTGACTCACGTGTGGCCCCACTTTCTTGTCATCAAATCTGATGTAGCCACGTGGACTCATAATAATAATGCCAGGGGCCCAGTCACATTGCCAGTTGTAACAGTCCGTCCAGCGTCGCTTTTAGGCGAGGCCCATGTCATTTTTTCTCATTGAATATGATATGAATAATTCGTTGGTTACCGAGGCCCAATAGGGATTTTTCTTTTTGGACAAAAAATTAAATTCCAAAAGAAAAAGAACTTAGGGGGCCAGCTCATCTAGACCTCACAAAAAAAGAAAAGAAAAAAAAGGAGGAATGAAAGTAAGTCCAAAAAATACTAATGATATTTTTTGATGGGATAAAATACAAACAATATTATGTTTTCAATTCAAAAAATATGTGTAACAGTCATTACCCAATAATGTCACATAAACAATTGATTAGTTACGGAGGCTTGAAAGGGAATACTTTTTTGGACAAAAAATTAATTTGCAAAAGAAAAAGAAGTTAGGGGCTAGCAGCCTAGCTCATCTCCTCCTCACCAAAAATAATAAAAAAAATAAAATAAAGGAGATGCAGAAATGAAGGAAAGTCCGAAAAAGCCAAAGGAGGACACGAGAAACTTATATATATATATATATATATTTATAGCTTTTCTTATACAATATTCCATCTATTTACCAGTGACTATCAAAAGTGACTTCAAGGATTGGTGAAATTAGCAGTTGGGAGATACCTTTAAAAAATAACGCATAGGAAGACTTTAATGGAAGCTTCGGAGATTGTCACTGGCGCAGCTTCGGCTTCAACCCATACCATAAGTGATAAGACACTTCTCAATCCATTGTTGACTTGTAGCGACGAAGTTGATTCTGACCCAAACTTACTAAAAGAAAACAAGCTAATGAACTAATCAAGGACTGAGGGGGCCATGGCCCCCACCTCCCAACCTTTGAGAGAAAAAAAATACTAGTACGTATATTACCAAAAAAGAACTCTAGTTCTGAGTCTTCTGACTCTGAAATTTATATAGTTGGCCCTCTCTCGCCAAAAAATTTATAAATTGACCTAAGAAATCTCACAAATAGATAACAAAAAAAAGCTAGAAAAAAAATATACATATCCGGATAATAAGAAAAAAATTTGGACAAATCATTAATCCAGTCTAAGTAAAAATAATAACAACAAATCAATTACAAATCCTAGCAAAATAAAAAAAATCTCAAAAACCCAATAACCTCATAGAAACAACTCCCATGCCACATACTGATTGCTCCATCCACATATCAGTTAGAACTTGAAAATATTAGAAAGTGTCAACTGATTTACAAAACTCTTGATTATAAAATCTTATTATTAATTTTTTTCAAAAGAAAAAAATACAAATAATAATTAATAAATTAATGTTAATAATGCAACATTATCAACCTCTAATATTGATATTCCAATTTTTTAAAATTTTTGAACAAAGAATTTTGGCCCCACTTAAGTTTAAATCCTAATTCCGTCCCTGTATACAAGCACATACTTCCAGGATCTTATATGCTAGTATTTATATCATATAATCTCCAACAGTTTTTAAAGTTTTCAATTTTTTTTTTTTAATAACCAATAATAAAAGGTTTTCAAATTTCAAATTATCATTGTTTTAGTAAGATGATTAATTAATTAATATTCAAAAACAAATCTGCTTTCTACAATATTTATCTCATGCGTGTCATTACATCGTTGTTTTAAGAGAAATTTAACCAATGAGATTTTGACATTTAATTCATTTAAATTAATTCTTTTAACAACTAAATTAAAATTAATTTATACTATATGTAAGATGATTTCTCTCTTCCAAGTGGACTTTTATATGGTTTAAAAATATCCTATAAACTTTAGGTTTAACGGGAAAAAACTTAAAAACAACCCGGTAAAAGTATATCTTCAATTCCACTTAAAATGCCTACAAAATAAAACACTTTCCTACTAATTCATGTCTTCAAAATAAACTTATCTAAAAATTTAAAAAAAAAAAAATGACACTAGACAAAAATAAAAAAATTCATCGCACACGCAAAGTGCTGCATGTGATGAGACTAGTTAACTATAATCATATAGATTAAATCTTAACTTGCAATAATGCTTCTTTCCGGTTAAAACTTAAAACCTGATGCAAAAGCTATCTAGGATTGTATCAAACTCCGTGTTTTATTTGTTCTGATTTATTTGCTGATGTAGAACGCTTTTTGAATTATGAATGAAAGCCGCAGAATTTCCATATAAAAAATTAACCTTTAGATAATTATTATAATATTGAATTAACCTTATTTTATTTTATTTTTTAATTTTCTTGCATACCATCAGAATTTATTTTAGAACTACTATTGAATTCCAATTCGTACTTTAAGGATTTGTTTGGTTTGAGGGGTGGAAAAGTGAAATGATAGAAAATTGTGTGAGGATGAAAAAGTGAGAGAATAGAAAAAATTTTAATTAATCTCCTTTTTATTTGGTTGGGATTGAAAAAGTTGAATGATGGAAAAAAATGAATTTGAATAAATTTACTTATATACTCTTGTTAAAGAATGATACCCAATTAAAACCAAAAGAAGTGACAAATAACATTAAAAAAAAAAATCACCCAAATTTATTAAAAAAATAAAAAATCATGTCTCAAAAAAAATCAAGTCTAGTTAAAAAAGACAGCCCATGTGCAAGTATTTTTGTCAATCAAGAAAAATTGCATCCCCACACAGTTTTCTCTCCATTTTGATGGACTTGGAGAGAAAACATCCGAGCCTTACCAATTTTTTTCCCTCCCTTTCAACCAAACATTCACCAAATTTTTTTTTTCCATCATCTCTAAAATCCACCCTACTAAATATACCCAAATAATATTGCGTCAACATTGATAGCGACCTAATTTTTTTGATCTAAGCTTTGTTTTAATTGCGTCTGTGTTTTCACGCAGACGCGTTTTTGACTGTTTTTTTTTTTTTTAATTTCAGCGCCTGTTCCTATGAACAGTGCATTTAGGCTTATGAATAGTAATTTTTAAAAAATGAACAGTAACCAGAAAATAATTTTTTTTTATTTTCAATTTTCAGCAAAATAAACGATATCCAAACGCACACCTAATGGTCTGATTTTTGCGTTGCACATGTTGTTCAAATTGTTATGAGCTCGGATATATTTTGGAATTATTCTCCTGTTCATATAGTATGGAAGGCTAAAAATGTCATTTGAACTTTTCTTTTTCGTAAAAAAATAATAAAGTTCAAATAACATTTTTAGCCTTCCATATTTAAATGACTATTTTGCCCTTGAATTTGTGAGTCCACCTCCTAATAGGGCGTCTACGTTCCTCAATGAAAATAAAAAAAGAATAGGGTGTCTGTGACTCTAATTGGACTCAAGCATTAATATAAAAATAAATTAATTCATAAAATTATCTTAAACAGCTAGCAGGCTCAATGAAGTTCCTATAAAATAATTGCATAATGATTTCCCAAGCAGTTTACGATAAGACTTCTGTTAACAAGAAAAGTGCACATGCAGCAGATGCATGTAATACCCTCTCTACAATACAAGTTAAGTTGCATTTAATTTTCTATTTAATAATGATTTTAAACAATTTTTTAAAAATAAAATCAAACTGTGCACGTATATCAAGAAAAGTGCACACAATTATAATGAAATTATGCCTGTTAAGTGTTAACCAATGAACTATTGATTAAAGTAGTATTTTTTTTTTCTCCTATTTTAAAAAAGATTATGCTAACAAGTGCTCTAAGAGTATTAATTAATAATCTATTTTAGGAAAGTTTTGATATCACTTTTATAGAAAATGAAAAAAGCTATCAAAATATATATTTTTTTTTCTTTTCCTATAAAAATTTCTTTAAATGAATTATTAACCAATGTCCCAAGGACATTCATTAGCATTTTTCTTTTAAAAAAGCATGCATTATAATTCATAAATGTAAAATTTATTATTTCTTAACATGTGATTTATTTATATATAAAGAAGAGGGGAGGGGGGGCCTAGATCTATTTTTTGTGCTGGGATAGTGGGATGGAATAGATGTTTTACAGTGTGTTTGGAAACAATAAAAAAGAGAGGAAGAGAAGGCAAATGATAAGATATGTTGTCTTTTCAAAAGGGTAAATACCATTTTCTTGGGCTCACATATTTGAAATCGGCCTAATTTGGCCGGATTTCATTTCCTTCTCATTATTCATTTCTTTTCTCTTCTCTTCTCCCGTTTGTAACCAAACAAAAAATAGGGTCCCGTTACACTTACCATGGGATGCCCAACCAGCTTGGTTGTTGTGGGCAAAGTAGTTAATGCCACTAATCTCTATGACCACCGGGAAAAAAAATCCCACATATAAGAGAACCTTAAGAAGACCCTTTGGGGTACTCGTTAACAACCTCTCCACGTGAATTATAGTAGATTATTATTCATTAATACATTATAACATAAGATTTATTATCATTCTATTTATTGCAATCAGAAATTTTTATTTAATATTATAAATTTATCTAATCGTATCCTCCACAAATCACGCATACTCCAATAATATCCCTCGACATATTTTTTAATTTCCACTAAAATAAAGACACTATTTTTTTTTTTTTTGAACGCAGGGTACTTTTATTAAAACATATCTAACCATACGCGTCCTCCGTTAGAGCTTGAACACATATCCGTCCAACTCCACATAGAAGACAATCTTTCTCTTCTTTCACTTCATGACGAGTATCATTATTATTAAATAAAATAGAAATTATAAAAATAATATCTTAAATAAAACCAACTTTGATGGCAATAAATCAAAAAAATAATATCTTACAAAAAAAACCTTGATGGCAATAATAAAAATTAGTTGCTAACTCGTGCTATTCACGAGAACCAATCTATTTGTGAGGTAAACTAAAATAATTTTATAAAATCTTAAATCGATTAAAAAACTACACCATTACATGATTTGTTCTTGTATGACTTTAATTTGTGTTACAGTTTGATGAAGAAATCATTACTTGAATGTGCAATGTCTTACAAAAAATTTGTTAGAAAATTTCAGATATTGCGAAAAAATAACTCAGAAATCCAAATATTAAAACTTCTAAAAGACCAAAAAATATTAAAGAATTAGATGATTCACTGCTTAGAAATTATTGAAACAAAACAAAATATATATGACTAAACAATAGAGAAATATAAGAGTAAGATGAGGTACATTTAAAAGAATAATTCATGGTTATAACTATTAAAATGAATCAAAAGATTTAGAACCTACAAATTATAGATAATACATGTGTGTGTGTGTGTGTGTGTGTGTGTGTGTGAATATTCAAAAGAAAAATATAAGAAAAAGAAAAAAGCATATGAACCCATAAAGCAATAAGTTTTAAATTTTAACAAATCTAAACTTTAAACAAACCTTATCAACATGTGACCATGCTAAAAAATGTTGAGCAGGAGCCCACATTGAAATAATGAAAGCCATACCTCCTCTTAATATATCGTATATAAGCATTTTGCTCAATAAATTAACATAATTTCATATCGTGAGGTGAAACAAAGACATGTGTAGTAGTAGCAACCTTAAAT
Source organism: Castanopsis chinensis (assembly GCA_032878915.1). Taxonomy (NCBI): domain Eukaryota; kingdom Viridiplantae; phylum Streptophyta; class Magnoliopsida; order Fagales; family Fagaceae; genus Castanopsis; species Castanopsis chinensis. Next base: position 2,687,651 of record JAVQMG010000115.1, on the reverse strand, counting down.
TTCAATTATTGCGAACTTTTTATATTGTAAAAGACGATTAAAGAGAGTTTGATAGTTCATGTATGAAAATTGCCTTATAAAATACATGAAAAACCATAATTTAAAAAAAAAAAAAAAAACAAAGTAGAGGAGAAGAAAATAACAGAAGATGAACTCATATCTCTACTCAGATTTTAAAAAAAAAAAAAATATCGGGGTTTGCATGGTTTTTATAGTGTTCATGATTAACCTTGCAAATTTGGAGATAAATTATCAATGCTTAAGTTTAAGTTGGACTTGTTAGAAAGATAGAGTTTCACTTCTTGTTAAGTTTGGACTAAACAAAAATAATTTTGTTTTAAAAAAATGATAATGATGAGTTTGAGTTTAAGTTAGACTTATTAGAAAAATAGAGTTTCACTTTTTGTTAAGTTTGGATTAAATAAAAATAATTTTATTTAAAAAAATGATAATAATGTGGCAAGCTTTGGAGGGGTCAATAATATATATATAGATAGATAGATATATAGATAAAATATATACTATATATAAGAGTCCCCTCTTTTGGTTGGACTTTTATGTAAGGGTAACTTCATTTAGAAATAAGGTCATAAATGTCAAATAACAAATTTCATTTTAAATTCAAAAAGAGAACTTCTAAAATTTAGGAGTTTTTTTCCCTTCATGTTCAAAAAAGAAATTATAGTCGTTGTTTATCTCTAAAATTTATCTTTTTTATTTGTTTGAAAATTTTTTTAAAAAAATTCTAAATTATAATAGATGCAAATTATTAATCTTTACAAAAAAAAAAAAAAAAGCCTCTAAGCACATGTGAGAGGTTTTTTTACCTTCACGTTCAAAAAAGAAATTAAAGTTATCGCTTATTTTTAAAGTTTATCCCTTTTTATTTGTTTGAAAAATAAAAAATATATTTCTAAATTATAATAAATGCAAATTATTAACCTTACCCAAAAAAATAAAAAAGCCTCTGAGCATGCACTTGAAAATGTGCTCAAAGGCTAGTATATATTATATTATAATACAGAATTAAATAGAATAATGTTCTAAAATATAACGATTATGTATGTAATTAAAACTATTTATTGGTTTACCAATAAATAATGTAATAATTTATATAAGGAGAGTGATAATTTTTTTTTTTTTATAGAGTTTCAATCTTTAAAGTCCAATCAGTTTTTTATGTAAGCAGATATTGAACTCCAGATTTCAAATTCAAATATAAAAACCTCTATTAATTGAAGTAACTAGAACCTACAAGAGAGTGATAATTATAATGTTGTATGTTGTTAAAATTTTATTATTCTATTTTTCATTTGTTTTATAGGTGTACTCCAAGAAAAGTTATTTTCTATTCATTCCCTTATAGTCATAGTCTTATAGACAATGACATCCAAAGAAGAAAAGAGATATATGCTCCTTTTCGTTCACGTTTCATTTTAATTTTTTTTTCCTATACCTTAATGATCTCTCAAATAGACAGTGGGAAAGAATAAAATTTGGATATTTTAAGGAGAATGGAATGAACCTTCAACTATTTTATTTCTTCTTATAAAACTACAAAACAGGAAAGTAAAAGGAATGTTATTTTATTTTTAATTTTCATTTATTTTCCCCTTCTCAAACAAGCTGCAAATTATTCTAACCAATTGCCAAAGTTTCAGCGACCAACAGGTCATCTATTATTACAAAATATATATTAAATAAGACAATAAAAAAGAAAAGACAATATCCGATGCATAAGAAAATAAAGAGTGAGATACATGGTATTGGTGTTTTATTATTTTATTATTTTTTTAAAAGAGACAGAGAGAGACAGAGAAAGAGAATAAATGTATGAAGTTGAAATTAATAAAAAAAAAAAAAGACTTTTTATTTTAAAATTAGGTTAGATTTTGCAAAAATAGATGTAGATTCTCTTTATAGGAGGAAGTCCATGCTGTTAAATTGTGAGCGGCCATGTTGGCATTTCTAAACTTCCGATAACATGAAGAAGTGAAAAAAATACCAAGGGAAGAAACTACAGTACTGTAAATAAAATGGTGCTAGCCAAGTTATTCTGATCTTGAACTTTGAAATGCCATGAAAATGATGCAGTAAATAAATTAGCAAATTCAACTTATCGATGACGACAATAATCCTAGAACCAACAAGATCGACGCGCACAATATTCTAAATCCATCAAAACCCACTAGTCCGTGCAACTCTTCTCACTGTATGAAATTATTTCTATAAATTAGCATCAACAGTTGCATGAAATTCTTTGGAGTAAGTTTAAAAAGATACAATATTCCCACCCTAAATTCCACAAGTATTAGTGTTTGTGAAGTCTGGGCGGAAAGTGCTGGGGTTTAAGTCTCTAAAAGAGAATTTCACAATTATTTATACTTAGATTAAGTTATAGTAGAAATTTTATCTTATATATAAAAAATAAATACAATATTACAGTATTTTTATAAAAGATATATCAAAATATTACAATATTTTTATTTTTAATTGTGGTGAGTCTCAGTTTGCTATTTTATTATTTTATTTAAAATTTTTATTATACAAAAAATTATCACTTTAATTATTGGAAAAATATTGTGACACTTTATTGTCTTGGTAACACCACCCATTTATTTGTTTGTTGGGTCGGTAGTACCACTCATTTATTTGTATTCCAATGTTGCTAACTTGCTATCAACTTTCGCAATTTTCTTGCTCATGATCCTTTTATTTTACGTGTAAAAAACAATCGCTTGTTCCGATCCTTTATTTTGAAATCCCGTGAAATGATGGGAAAAACAATAATTTTTTTTTTGACGGAACAAACAATCATTTAGCTAACTAGCCAATTTTAGTCGTAATCCATTACGACAATAATATTCGAGAACAACAACATCAACACACTAAATTCAAAGACTTCAAAGTTTCAAACTCAGACTCCATTAGTCAACGTGACTTTTAAAACTAATCTTTGTCCATTATATACGTGACATATAACATCCTTTCCAAAATGGTACGATGTTTCAAGTAAAAGACTAAAAGTAGAGGTCACAATGAAGGAAGGGCCGGCCCGGCTCTTCCCCAGACAATTGTTTTTTTTTTTTTTTTGAATCTCCCCAGACAATTGTTTTGATATGATAGTTTGATTAATTTTCAGAATAATAAAGTTCTAAATAAGTTTTACTTGTAGACAAAAATACTCCAATTAGTATATTAAATTATTTATTATATAATAAAAGTAGTTCTTCTCAATATATATATATATATATATATAAATTTGGGTTCAAGAAATTGTTGTTGTATTAAGTAATTATCTTCTCTATACAACGTTCCTTAAAATAAAAAATAAAAAAAAAATAAAAACTTCGCTTAACGGCAAATGGCTAAATTATTTTTGAGCCATGTGGCTTCATTTTATCAAAGGTTTGTGTTTATTAAATTACATAATTCCCTTATAGTTTGGGATGGTCTCAAATTTAACCATTAATTTAAAAAAGTTTCAATTAAACCATGAACTACTCTTTAAGCTATTTCAATTTGTGCCAACATTGAGCCACTATAAATAAAAATGATAGAAACTCACATAAGTTAGGACTAAAACCTATCTAAGCATGAAACATCATTCAATATGAAATTATATGATTTTCTGGTACACTATATATGTCACGGCCCTAAGCAAGTGGTAACCACATCTATAGTTATTCAAAAGGAATAGTCAATTTCCAATGGGTTCATTATAATCACTTATATACCCAAAATCTACCTAGTAAATATCAAATATAGGAATTAACATATGCCGACATAACACACTCTCTTGCAACCAATCCAAAAAAAATCACAAGATTTGGGATGTCACAATTTCCCTTCACTTAAATTTTTAATGTCTTCATTAAGGCCTAAGTTATATTATAGTTCCCAAGCCACTTAGCATACTAGGTTGCTCTGACGTTGGTTATGCGAGGCCAAATACGTTTATACACAAGGCAAGTCAAAAAAATAATTTTCCTCTTCCTCATAGTGATGGTCATTTGTCGCAATCCACATCTGCGCTTATATCTCCAAAAGTATTAGTCAAGTTTCAATGAGCTCCTTGCAATCAATTATATACCCAAGATTCACCTAGTAAACATCTAATGTAGGTTTCACCATATATCTGCACAATACATACCCTTACAATCCAATTCAATAAGATCCACACAATTTGGGATTGCACAATATTAAAATGCTCCAACAACATGTAAAGCCACTTTTCATCAATATTGACATTGAAGAGGAAAATATTTGATAATCTAGTATGCGTCCTGTTCACCGGATGTTGGGCTTCAGGGCTTTCCAAACAAACCTGGTCACGGCCCATTTTGGGTACTGCGGCTCTTGCTTGATCCGCACGCCTAGGCCCCAAAGGGTAGGGTACCCCTACAAGGAAAGAGGTCAGTAGGTCTACACAACTATAAATACGCCAGAACCCTCACAAATCAAGGTACGCACAATCAGTTAACTCTAACGCTCTCCAGCTATTAAGGAGGTTCAACTTGACCTTCGGAGGGTACCACAGGTGCCAGGCCTTCTCTTGTCGTCTTTCAGGTCTTTATTTCGCATCGTTCAGGACTGTGCAGCTCACTGGTGAACCTCGGCATCATCAGACATAATTGAACATATTTTTAAAAATTGGATTAGTGTTGAGAGTCTACTTGAGACTATTGGGCTCAAGTATGGACAAGCAAAATTGAATCCTTGCTTTCTTGTTCTTCACGGTTAGATTAGGCTTCAAAGCATTTGTGTGTGGCTAAATAGCACCTTCTTTAATCCGTCTGTGGAGTTATGATTTAGCCACTTTCATAATAGCAGCCATCAATCGGATATTAGTATGTCAACGAAAGAGAGTTTATGAATCTTTGTTGTAAGCTATTTGGACTCGTTTTCGAATATCATGTTTTGGGAACTTATAAGACACATCAATAACCAATTTATCATGTTGAGAGGCTTTTCCTTGTTGCCAAAATTTTCGAATGGTTCTGGAGAGTTGGCAGACAATGGTGGCAATGGGACTGATGCAACCTATTTTTAACTTGTTGGGTTACGTGGAGCCTAATTTGTATTTCATTTAAATTATATGATATGAATTATAACCTAACCTAATATTGGCCTGTTTGGGAGTTAAAAAAAGGAGGGAGAGTAGAGTAGAGGGAGGGAGGGTAGTTCAATTACCTTGTTTGGGAGTTTTTTAAGGGAGGAGGGGGAGGGGTTTGGAGGGGTTTCAACTCCCTCCAACCCCTCATTTTTAATTCCCTCAAATTGGAGAGATTTGGAGGGAGAGTGGAGAATAAAAATGCTTGACCAAATGAATTACTAAATTTGCCCTTATTATATTAACAAAATTACAAATGAAAAGACTAATTACTCCCCTCTCCCTTACTTAATTTTAAAAACATCCAAACAAGGTGGAGGATAGCCATTCCCCTCTACTTTCCTTCCCACTACTCTCCTCCCCTCTACTCCCCTCTACTCTCCTCTCTCTCTAAACTTCCAAACATGCCATAAAAGTGTTACTGTTTTTACTTTTTAGTGGGAATTTTGGCCGGAAGAAATTTTTTGGCCCGTTTTTAGCCCATTGTTGATCCTTGCTTCAGGTTAAGATTTTGTGTTTTTCTTTAGAGAGAAAAATTTTACTACTACTTATCCGTTTAGATACGGATTAAAATTTGCTGCGTCTGCGTTTTCACTTTTTTTTTTTTTTTTTTTTTTTCGGTTCTGCTGCGGGGGACAAGAGGTGCAACGCGTACTGTTCATGTATTGTGCGCCCATTCACGTTCTTTTTTAGTAATTTTTTTATTAAAAATAAATTCTCCAATACTATTCACACATTTAAACATTATTTTACTACAGTATTTTCAGTTTTCAACAATAAGCACTATTCAAACGGACCCTACATCTTGTATATGTTTCCAAAAATAGTGACTACACTTTAATTTCATGGATGTAAGCAAATTATCGAACCACATAATTTCTTATGTTGTGTGATTATCTTTATATGTGTGTTATTTTTCTTTATGTTTTCCACATCTAACAGATTTGAAAATTTGTGTATATTCCCAACACAGCTTTCTATTCTCACTTCGTCACTTCGTCACTTTGGTTCAGCAATACTTCAAATATTGCTTGATGTTCTGTTCTAGCTAGGCAATCATTCTTTGTTTGGAAAAAAATAAGAATGACATGACAAGAATTGAAGAGACGAGGCAAGTTACGTGTAGAATTTTATGTTTGCAAGGAAATAACATAAGTTATAAAAAAAATTAAAAATTGGAAGAATTTGTATTGGCCTAGGATTAGGAATACAAGAGAGATGCTGCGTCCATAATATTTTTACAACAAATTATAGGTGATTAGTTATTATTTGTTCAAATTTGAACCTAACACTAAGATTACTTTTTTGTCCCAATAATAATAGCTAGTAAATATTATCAGAAAATTGCTTGGTGCCAATTATAGGAAGAGGGAATTTTTTTTTTTTTTTTTACATTGTGGGAATTTCAAATTTTTGATAAATTTGTTTAAGTGCAGTTTTGAAATTTTCTACCTTTTTATTTAAGAGACAAGGAATTAAATGATATTATCTTAAAAAGTTGGGTTTTCGAAATGATCAAATAAGACTAAACAAATTGGGATGAAGAGAATACAATGAAAATCGTGATGTTGAAATAACTTATTGCAATAAAAACTGTACAGCAATAATCTATTATCGTGACATTTTTTGCAATAAATTTTTTATTACAACGTCATATGTTATTGCATCAAATCAAAGTTTGTTACAATATCTGAAATTTATTGTAACGTAAATTTTGTTGTACAAACTTATTACCTAAGATTTTATCGCAATATTGTAATAACAACTTATTACAATGATTTTAATATTATAGTAACAATTTTTTTTTTAATTTTTATAATTAATTTTAAAGAAAATATGATAATAAAAAAATAAAAAATTATTAATTTATATCTAAAGATTAAAGAAACAATTCACTTAAAATTAGGGATGACAAAAAATCTGTCTTGCTTGACCCGCTCTAACCCTCACAACTTTCTCTGCCCGAAGAGACAGTGGGGGCAGGAATGGGATTTGATCACCTCGCTCTGCGCAGTATGTGTATGCATCCGACCCAATCCAGCATTGAGTGCAACATTAGCGTTGATCCGACCCTATATTCTAGCCTTCTAGAGAGCCGACCTTCCTTGGATCCCATCATTTGGTGAATGTTAGTTGGCCTTCTCCCCTTGGACCACTCATATAATTGAGTTCCTCATAATGGAACCCACTTGCAAAAAGTACAGCCTTAATAAAATATAATACAGTATATCTCAATTATTGCAACGTTTCAAAGTGAATGGCAATTTAAGTTACGACTTTCTGCTGGATACCTTGCACATAGCATCTTTGTATATCAATCTAAAAAAAATCTATGGGGGAGTTTGGTAGGGGTGTTTAATCACTCTTCTACATATTTTTACAACACTTCTTTACTTCTGATTTTTCACAACATTTAAATAACATTATTAAAAATTTCTTACCAAATAAACCCTGTATGTTCACAAAATAGATCATCTCTTTTGATTTTTTTTTTTTAAGTTCTTGTAATATATATATATATATATGTATATATCATTTTTAACGAGCTAACGTAAGAGCATTTGTGCCAGTATGTATATAATATAAAAATATGTCAAATTTGCACATTGAAATCCCAACATCACCCACGTCAATTAAGCTAAAAATGTGCATTTCATTATTTTAATTTTTTTTCTCTCAACTCTTGTCTCATCAAATTCCTCTCTCTCTCTCTCTCCCCTTATGAAGATAATAATAAACAAATAATGCAAATTGATTATTTAAATAAAATAGAAATGTAAAAATCTAAATAGATAATCTGATATGAGTGTTTTTGAAAAATGATTGTATACAATAGAAAAAGTAAGTTTTTATGTTAAAATAGAAAAAACATTTATATGAGCGAATGCAAATGCTCCAAAAAAGGTTAAAACAATATTTTTACTTGCAATTTGGCTCAAATTTTCTGTTTACGGGCAAAGGTAAAACAACAAAGAAAAACAAGCAAACCACAATCAGGGTTAAAAAAGGTCAAGTCCTTTCATTCTTTTTCCTTACTGATGAAACTTGAAAGTTATCGTGATTAATGAATATAAGTTTAGAATTAAAGATTTTTCTATCACATGTCAAAAAAAAAAATCTTAAATCTAGAACTTTCAAGCTAGGAAAATTGGGGCGCACCTTTGGTCATAAGTCAATTTGTAATACAAGTTATCGAGAGTTAAAATAATACTGTATAACAATAGTGAGTAGTGGGGCCTTAATTTGAGCTGAGGTCCGTGGGAAGCTAAAGTCAAGAGTTTTCAAAGAAGTATAACTTAGTCAGAGAACCTGAATTATAAAAACGTACTTTAGGTTATTGTTAGGTACGCAGGAGCAAGAATTTACCTAATGATTATGATACTTGATGTAACCGTATATTATATATATATATATATATATATTATATATTTTTTATCCGAGGATTAAACATCCACATCAAATGCTTAGGTAGAACTAGAAACGTGTCGCTCGTCTCAGGCAATAAATAAAAAAAACGTGTCGTTCGTTTGTGCGACTATTAGTTGCAAGGAAGTTTGAATTGGGGTTACCACTTAACCAGCATACATCTATTATTTGGTACGGTCAGCCAGCCTGACATGAGACATCGATCACAAATTGCATCATTTGCGCTGTTGTGTTGGTCCACAAATTCTGTGCGGGTGCAAACAATATTGCCTATTCCTACCATAAAAAAATATATATATATATATATATATTGCCTTTTCCTATTTATGGCACTTATTACATACTTGTGTTTCACAAATTTCATACTTGTGAATGCAATTATATTCAATTTTATCATTTTAAAAAATTATTTTATTAGTTATATCATATAATTTTACAATACTCTCAATATCTTTAATTTTATTTTACAATTCAACATATTAAAATAATATATCTATACAATAAAATAATATATTTTAAAACATAAATAAAAGCTAGAAATGAGACACAGAGAGGGGCAAAAATTGAGACGTGAGACAAATAGTAGGAGGAGGGAGAAATAAATAAGAAAAAAAATATTATTTTCTTTTACAATTGTGCTACAGTACCATCACAAACCGTAGCACGACTCTAAATTTTTTTAGTATACAAGACAGATACAAGACTTGATATTAGCTTTTTTTTTTTTTTTTTTTTTGCTTTGAATTGTAAATTCCTCAACATATACCATTTACCTTGTCCACCGAATGCTTTTAGAGAAGCACATTATTTACACCTTTTTTTCTCCACTGTTCAAAACTCATCATGTAAAATTATGAACCATTGTTACTTGAAAGACAAAGCCCACAACCGATTGCTAAAGCCCTTGTGTAACATGAGATGGATTGAAAATAGTGGACCTATGCCTTGTCTATACTAATATTTGAAAGGGTTTTTCCTGTTTCGGATCCTCATTTTTTTTTTTTTTAAATGTTCCTACACTCCAATATTTAAGTAAAGACAAATCTAAAAGGCAATTTAGTAAAGATAAAACTCTAATTCCCACTAAAATATTTCCTAAAAAATAAGGTCATTTTTTTCTTGATTTTTAAGTTGCTTTATCCACTTATAATTTAAATAATCAAAATAAATATACAGGTTTTTTTTTTTTACAAAATAAGACAGCTAAAAAAAAGAGTCTAATCTAATACCTGAAGTCCGTGTAACAGGACTAGTACTTATAAGAACGTGCACAAGGACCATAACCAATTGCTACAGCGATGTCATATATGATGAACAGGACCACAATGTACCGGGTTGGTGCCTTCCATTCTCTGCACAGTAAAACATAAATAAAAGCCAGAAATGAGACACAGTTTCTTCACTGCACAGATAATGGTTTGTTTTTAAAAATAATTATGAATCGTTTGTTTACCAAAAAAAAACAAAAAAACAAAAAAAGAACAGGACCACAATTAATTGCTACAGCCATGTTATATATGATGGACTGAAAATAATGGGGCTAGGTACTTGTGGTGTGTGATAAGGCTAATATTTATACAAAAAAGTACACAAGGACCACAACCAATTGCTACAGCCATGTTATATATAATGGACTGAAAATAGTGGGGCCAGTGCCTTGGCAGCACTAGCCACTAAGCCTATTATATATATATATATGGACACACATAGTGATTGCATATGATTGAGTTTTCTTTTTTTTTTTTGGTAATGAGGAAATTTTATTCAACAACAACAACTAAAGGGGAACAAAAAGCTCACCAACGGCCCTGTTACAAACCAACCCCAATTTGTCCAAGCTTATCAGCTCCAACAGATCCACAGGAGGATATTGATACAAAATAAAACTATTAGCCTGATGGGCGCCTTTCCTAGCAAGAAAATCAGCACAAACATTTGCTTCCCGATAGCAATGCCCTATCCGGACTTGAGCAAGCTGAGAAATCATCTGCCTACAGTCCTCAACAATTGGCATAACAATAAGATTAGAATAAGAGACATTCTTAACAGCCTCAACAACAGCTTGCGCATCAATATGGATGTCTACAGCATGCAAATTAAGATTAAGACACAGGTTAAGGCCATCACGAACATATGATTGAGTTTCACTTTTATATAAATTCATCATTTTTTCTTTACTCAGTTATGTGTTTTGGCAATTTTCGTACAACATTGTTTCGAATAGCCAAGATATACAAAAAGTCTAATTAAATTTTAATATTAGATTTCAATTGAAGTTTAATTTTCAGTCATATGTCTATCTTAGTTTTTAATTTTTATGGCAAATGAATTATTGGGTGTAAAAATTGAAGAATCTAAAACCAATTATTGCTAAATTATATTTCGTCCTTCCCAATTTGTTTGTTATGTTTCAAAAATCCAACTTTTTAAGGAAACATTATTTATTGTCATGTTAGGTGTATAAAAATGTATAAGTTTCTGAAACTTCTCTTAAATAAATTTATTAAAAATGGGTTTGGAAATAAAGCAGGAGCATAATAGGAAAATTCGTAAATTAATAGTTTTTAATTTTAAAAATAGGATAATATTTTGGGACATCTCAAAATAGAATAAAGTACAAACAAATTGGGACGGAGGGAGTTATATATATATATATATATATTAATATAATATGAGAATACATGACATATTTTAGAAATGTATAGTTTAAAAAAATGTAAGTCACTTAAAAAAAAATGTAAGCTAATATCATGTATAATTTGAACATCTTCTAAAAAATTGTATAATTTGAACTATATAATTATAATTATTTTTAATTGTACCCGTGCATATGCACAGGACTACATACTAGTATAAGATAATTGTAAAAATATATAAGGTAAAAGTTGTGGTCTTAGAATTACTCTTATTCTTCTTTTAAAAAAAAGTTTCAACTTATGACGTCTATGATAATTACTTTTTATTATCATATCAAGACATTGAGGTTTAAAAAGGAAAATAAAAATAGTGGTCCGCACCTGAAATGACAATGGGCTAAACTAGGTTTGATCAAGTTGGGCCCATTTTTTATTTGCAGAAGACATTGGGTTGGAGCAATGCTCATTGCTTCACATCACAGCTCACCTGCCCCCGGCTAATAGCGCACATTTGAGCTTTTCCCACCCAAGTTGGTATTTTGCTACAGTGTTTCGCCAACTTTGGATAACACTGCAGTTTTTTTTTAAAAAAATAAATAAATATTATTTTCTTTCTCTTCCCCGACCCACTCTCTCTGTCCTTTCCTGATCATTCACTCTTTCAGCCAAAATGAGTTGTGGGCTATAGTCTCCAGTCCCGATCCACTAGCTCTTAATGGGGAGTCCGTTGTCGTAATCGTGAGAGTCCAAGGGGTGATGCACTTCAGATTCAGGAGGGGACGAGTTTGGTTTTCAGCAGTAGAGGAACAAGAGTAGAAGACTGAAGGCAGTGCAAATTGCAGAGAACCACTAGTAGAGGTTTCGTAGAAGAATGAGTTCATGATCCAAATTAGATTTTGCAATGTATACATTGTTGATCTAGAAAATAAAATCTGAACCATAAAATGAATAGTTTTTGAAACGGACAAATTCTCTTAGGCAATCTACCATATCTTGGGTGTTGAGGTTAGAATGGACAAATAAACGAACAAAATATGACTCCAAACTTGTTTGGAGTTATCTTCCTCCAATTCACTACATAGCGATTTAAACAAGACAAGTGATTTATTAAAAAAGCTTGTAACTAAGAATGCGTTTGGATTCAACTTAATTGTGGCTGCGTTTTGCTGTCTTGCGTTTTCTCTTCTTTTTTTTTTTTTTTCCCCTGCTGCTGAGGGACAAAGTGTGCAGTATGCGCACTGTGCACATACTGTATACAGTGCGCTATGCACATACTGTACATGTACTTGTTCAGTAATTTTTTATTAAAAATGAGTTTCGCAATACTATTCACACATTAAAAATTATTTTACTACAGTATTTTTAATTTTTAACAATAAATTCGATTCAAACGGCTCTAAAAGTCACGCAATAAAGTGGTTTGTAGCTGAACTTTTTTCAAACATAAATACAGTATTTCCCGCCCAGAATAATAATGGTTCAAGTTTAATCAAGTTGGGCCTTCTAGATTGCACAAGACATCGGTTGGAGTGATGCACACGGCCCAACTGACCGTGGCCGATTGTGTTTACCCTTCTCAGCTTTTCCAGCCTAAGTCGTGCCTTTCCTTTTCCGGTATAGTTTTAAGTCCATTTTGGTGTTTCTCTAGTCCTCGAAGATTGAAACCATCATATCAGAGACTTTTTTTTTTTTTGACATGCCATCATATCAGAGGCTTGATTCTTCAAAATAGAAGAAAATGACATAATTGGAAATGCCAACTGAATAAAATAAAAAAAAAATTGGAAATGCCAACCATGGACGCTTCACAAATCTTTGACTAAAAGAGCAATTTTTGGGGGGGAAAAAAAAAAAAAAACCCCCCGAAAAATCAATAGTATATTGACCCTAAAAATGATGGCCCAATAATAAAAAGAACGTCAACAGCAGTACCAGCAACAAGGAAAAGAAATTGAGAATAAAGCCAGGCACAGGCACTGATGTCAATGTCATCGGAAGACAAACGTTAAAAAGCCTGTCGATTTTTTCTGCACATCTCGAACTTTACAAAAGGTTAAACAAGTCAATGTAGCAAACCTTGTAAGGAAAAACTTTACATTTTCTTATACTTTTTTTCCTTGTATTTTTGTTCTTCTCATCTACACCCTGTGAAACAGTCCAAAAGCTTTCTTCACTACGCTAAATACAGCAGACAAAAGCAAAAACATCACGACCTTTTTTGAAGCTAACATCCTAAGGTTCACCCTCAGACCATGACTTTTCATTAGCCTCACCACCACTGCAGCCAAAGTAAGAAGCCAAGAACTGATAGCACACAACACCGCCCTCATTGTCTCTGTAGGCCCACACACATTGACCACATCAGTTGACACATCCACATAAGACCATGCTGGGCTGCTCTCTGCTTGGTTCAAGCCAAGACTCTCATTCAGCCAAGCAGAAAACCTGACAAGCAGTTTCGCAAGCCATGCAACCTCATCATCAGAGATTGGGCGCTTCATCCAGTCACCCCTGTATTTGATTTCTGAAGATGCATGGTTGCCAACCCTTCTGGGCTTGAATATATCATCACGGGATTGTGAATTCTGTTTTGGTTCTGGGGAAAATGACAATGTCCTTACGGTATGGCCACCAAACAAGCAGCTAACCTGTGCTTTCAATGAATCTAGACATTTAAGGTTGTTCGCAAGGTTATCACCAGAAATGGCTTGTAACTCTGCTTCTGCACGCAATATAAACAACTGCAAACAAGATCATGAAAAATAAGAAGAGATCATCTAATATAGATAATTATATGATTTGTGTAGTAATTATAAGCATAAACAAATGAATGCTAAAAACCTGAAGTAGCTGTTGTCCACCATCTTCACCATTACTAAAGAGTCGTAAATCTTTATTCCAGTTCTCATGCAAGAACGATCCATCAGCATCACTCTCACATAAGCCATCCTCCCAGTCCTAGTGTCAAGATTAGATAACAAAAAGAGTATCGATCATAATTTTTAATAGTACACAATGAAATACTCTAGTAACGTACAAGATTTAAGAAACACATCGAAGGAGCAGTTCAACTCCCCATTTAGGTATTTACTTTTAAGATGGAGAAATTTGCCTTGGACACAAGAACAGCTTTATATTGGAAGAATGGTAGCAATAAAAAGGTCTTAATGCTCATTTGGTTACTTCATAAGTGAATCACAATGGCATATAGCACAGATGTACAGGAGGTACAGGTGATTCTACCTGCAGCTGTTCGCGAATTGAAGGAACAAATCTACATAAGCTGTTAAGCATTGATTTGCCTGATCCAGCTTGTTTGGAATGAAAGACAGTATCCACGTTCTTTATAAGGTCAACAAGCTCTTTAGATGATGCCAATATATTCATCACCTGTCAATAAAAAGAAAAGAAAAAGGCAGCTAATAAACCATGCAGCTATTTGCAAGTCGTTGCAAAAAGTATTATACATTGAAGTCAGTGCACAAATGCACTGTTCTAATGTGGAAATTCTACTCTATGACCTTCAAAATACTTCAATAAAATTTATGTTATATTATTATTATTAAGTATAGCTACGGGTTACAAGTACAACTAAACCTCACAAACCATACTCAAAAACTCTCATGACCATTCACAAGCTCTCCCGAAATCACAAACTAACCCAAATCTCATTAGACCCAAAACAAACTTGAAACTCACACAAGCCCAAAACCCCAATCCACCCAATGGTGCTCTGATATTAACCTAAAAAACAAACTCCCAACTCACTTATGTGGTTATCTTTCAAAACTAAAGAACTATCAAACTATTCTTTCAAGAATCCCTCTCCATATTCTATGTTTTCTCTCCAAATGGGTGACCAACTTGAGCCAAAACCACTAAACCCTTTACAATACTAAGGTTTTAATTCCTACTCATTGGTGAACATGGAATACAAAGTTATAGCCAGGAAAACGCTTCCTTACACACCCAAAAGTAATAAAAAAATAATAATAAAAAAAGCACCCAGTAGGTAACAACGTCAAAACATGAATTTGAGGAGATTTCCAACAAATCTCCACATTGATTCAAATTCTACAAAGAAATATTCCTTCTTTCATAACAACTCTACCTTAATCCAAACAGGCTCTCCCTAAACAAGACAACCATTATTTCCACAACAAAGCTAAACTTGCACACACCTTTATCAAAACAATTTGCAAACATGCACCAAGCATTATCTTCTCTTGAATTACGCCAAAATTAATCCCAAGAGAATTTCAGGCAAGTAGAAGCATATTAACAAAAAACAAGAAACAAACAACATGCACACAATACAACAAAATTTAATGTAATTTGGCTAACTCCATGCCTAAATCAACTAGAACTGTCAAATAAAATCTACTATCACTGATATGGATTACAATTACACTCAACCAAACCAAACAAATTCATACAAGCAACACTCACAAACTAATCCAAATACCATTACATCCAAAACAAACTCTAAATACTAACTCACAAACTTGACTCTCATAATCCTAAAAGCCCAATATCCTCAATGATACTCTCATGCTAACACAATTCACAAACTCTCAACTCATACACATTAGTATTTTTCAATCTCAAAATAACTATCAAACTACTTTACAAAGAAACCCGCTCTAAGTTCTAAGATTTTTTTCATTGCTCCATATGAATGGACCCTTTGGCTAAAACAACCAATCACTTTACAATAGTGCCTTCATATAAGGCTCCTAAGTCCTAACTCCTATTAGTAGCCAAAGAATGCAAAATTACTTCTTTGTCAAGGAAACACTTTCCTTCCACATAAAGAAAAATCTTAACCAAGTCAAAATACGAATTTTACTTCTTAGGGATTGCAATGGCTTGGGATTTTCACAAGGACCCGATCTACCCCAAGAGTACCCACCCCCCCCCCCCCCCAAAAAAACACAAGCCTTGCCCACTGACCAATAACATGCAAAAAAGGTGTTTTCATGCATCAAATTGCTGCAAAAGCCAATAGATCAACCAAATCTAGGAACTTAATCATAAAATAAAATTAAAATTGACAGAAAAAACAAAATAAAAAGCCAACAAATCTGAACCAAAACTCCAACACAAAACCCAGATCTGAATCATCATACCAATACAATGGTAACAACACCCATATCTTAACCAAAATGAAATATCCACAAGTACAAAGACGCTAAACAAAAAACACAAGCTTCCTAGTATTCTCAATTTCTCATATATCCTTTCAGCCTTGACAAGCAAAGCAGCATCCCAACTGTTGTCAATAATTAGATCAGGCCTTGAAGTCTTTGATGCCAAGGGTTGTGGGGCCTCGATTAGGATGCTGATTAGCAGCTTTGTTCAATCAAGAGACAAATAGAGAGGAACAAGGGGAGGGAGGGGGGCGGTTGGAGGAGTAAATTCCACCCTATCCCAAAACCCCTTAAAATCTTATTCCCAACCCGAATTTTGCAAGTGTGATTGGATGAGCTTATTTTTATTGGATTATTTCATTGAAAATATAAGTGTAAACTGTGAAGTTTTATCAACAAAAAGTCAAAAAGTAAATTTTAAAAACTATACATAAGTTGGTGAGTTGGGTTTTAAGCTAAAACAAATAGACCTTGAATTGGGTGTAGGAAAACCTGCCCCATTCAAGGCAAGGTGGGGTTTCTGCAGACCAGTCCAAAACAGCCATTGCTAATACTTTAGCTATTTTTTTATTTTTTATTTTCTTCCTCAATCCAACTCAATTTCTCTCTGTGACTCTCGACAATGTCTAAACAAATTCTTATCACTTGTCTAGTTTTCTTAGTCTATTGTCTACCTTCTCTTCTCAATTTTACCCTACAAGCAAATAAGGGGAAGGATATTGACACCAAACTGAAAGCGTAGTAGCTAAATATTGTTCTAGCGAAGCACAAACCTTAAAGTCCATATAGGGTTCCTTAAATCCACAAGGAAGAATTATGGAATCAACCAGAAGAAAGAAAAAAATTTTACTAAAATTTTATTGAGAACAGACTTCAATGTTTGTTTACAAATTGCCTACCTCACACCAATTTAAAGGCTCTATAAAAAAAATTTAAAACTTATTTTCTATGTAAAAAAATAAAAATAAATTTAAAAAAACTGCCTAACTGATACAATACCATAATAAGACTCATTTGACTAGATAAGCCTTAAAAGTACTATAATATATTCACTCTTAAAAATCCCATTTCCCAACATTACATAAAGATATAAAACATTAACAAACAATAAAGATTAACCTCCACATAAGGTCCTGGTCCTACACCAGACGCCTTAACTTGAATCAAACTCATCCTCGACTTTAACTTGGAAATTAAAATCTTCTGAAATGAATGACGTAATTTCTTTGATAGGGTTTTTTTTTTTTTTTTTAGGAATGATGTAATTTCTTCACCCCAGTTTTTCTTCACACCGATCTTTAACCGACTCGCAATTTCAATCAAATTAGGAATGATAATCAGATTAAACTTTTCAAATTGAATGAAGTAAACAAACTGAAATGCCTTGTTCTCCCAAAAATCACTGAGATCTTCGTAATTATGAGATATGGACCCATGAAATTTCTATTTAAATTTCATCTTCTGTAGATACTCCATGAAATCTCTTCAGCGACTCAGTCTTCTCATCTTTGGCCTCTTCAATTTCTTGAAAGGCGTCAACCAATAATCTTGCTCTGTTTTATTATAATATTACAACATCATCTGGGGGGGTTGGAATTCAATTGCAGGAATCATTTTCATCCTTGGCCATGAATTCTTCTTAAGTAACCAAATCCATATTAAGAATTAGCAGAAAATCTAAACATATTATATTAATTAGATTAAATATTTAGGTATCTGCAGCATTCCTAATTGTATCTGTCTATAACTAATGGGCGTAGTTAACTACTTTAGGCCATGCCAAGCCATAAGATGAGCTACGACAGCCGCCAAGCAAAACATAACCTTGATCCTGAAATTTAAACACAAGCTTAAT
The DNA here is from genome assembly GCA_032878915.1 of Castanopsis chinensis. NCBI lineage: Eukaryota > Viridiplantae > Streptophyta > Magnoliopsida > Fagales > Fagaceae > Castanopsis > Castanopsis chinensis. Next base: position 2,669,471 of record JAVQMG010000115.1, on the reverse strand, counting down.
ACCATGGAAAACATGGCCCAATGCTGTTGCTCAGGGATCAAGCTTTGATGACCTGATTCCTTATTGCCCCACTAATTTGGTACCTAAACAATTTTTAAAGCCTGCCGAGTCCTACAGCACTTTAATCAGTATTCCCTTGAATTAAGTCTCCATCTAGAAGAATGCATTGTTTGTTCCAAACTTTATTTCACACTAGCACGTAGCCTGATTCCATATGCGTGGAATACAAGCCTATCTCATGGCTCATGCAGGGACTTCTCATCAAGGTGTTCACCATGTAGTATTACAGAAACAGAAACTAAATTGTTAGAATTTTCCCATTCCAGCTGGAATAATACATCACTAAGTACAAGCTAAATGATAATAACTAATCCTCACAATTCACAAAACAAAACGCATTTCCACTGCATGCCATAGCTAGAACTTCTATAAGTGACCATTAATTGTCCATATATTATTAAGCACTCAAATAGTTATAACAAACCTACATCTTCAAAGCCAAATAATAAAAATAAAACGCAAGCAAATTCAATTAACAAAGGCAGATAGACAGTGGAGTAAAAAAGACAATGATCAAGAAACATACCTTCGATACCATCCGGACTATAATTTCGACATCCGAGTGAAGAAACTTGTGTGCAAACCCAATGAAATGCATAACCAATGAACTGTAATACAAGTAATTGGACAACACATATCCCTGCCAAGAAGGGCTATATCCATTGTTACTACCATGAGACCGAAAATCTTCCTTCCTCTCACTCTTATTCGCACCATCCACAATCGCGTCGAGCTCTGCGAAATCAGTCCAGGTTATAATCCAAGGCTCCATGTATGTAATCCAAACATCAAACACCTCGGATGCATTCTTAATCGACGATCCCACAGGGCAAAACAAGAACGTCCTCAGTATAAACCGATACAACGGCCTCTGAATCCACGCGTTCCACGACCCGGCCTGCCGCACCGGCACCGCAACATCTCTCGACTTCGCACCGCCGCCGCTGCTGCCATCGAACGAACCTGAATTCAAAACTCTCCACCTCGGGTTCCCACAATTCTCGGTCCCACCGTCTTCCGTGACGGCTACAGAGCTCAAATTCAAGTACTTGACGAAAAGCTTCACCACCTCTCCTAACCCGGAGGCCGGCGGCGGCGTATCCCCTAACACCGATCGAAACGGAAACGACACGCCGTGCGATTTCAAGACATTGACTGGCAAAGGCGAGAAGTCGTTGTCAACCAACCAGAAGTGTACGAAAGCGTTGACGACGAACTCGGCACGCATTGTGACCGATCCATCGTAACCGGAGGCGTAGTGAAGCAACGAGCTGCGGTACGGCTGGTGCGCATTCAAATCGTGAATCGGCACAAAGGCGCGAAGATAGGCATAGAGAAGACGGAGATAAAGGTTGCACTCGATCCTCTGCTCGTTTCCACGCTTGGAATTTGAAAATCCGGGAATGGAGGAAGCCCAATTCTCTAGCCTGAATTTCCTCGCTCTTTTGACGGAAATGGAATCGGAATTCTCGGAATTGGATTTACAGATAGGGTAATAGGCGAACCAGAAGAGGAAGTATTCGAAAACGTTGAGTTGGATTTGAAGAGCGGAGGGTTTGACAGGATCGTGTTTGAGTTTTGAATTGAATAATGGAGAAAGATCGGAGAGAGCTTGAGCGAATTTATTGGAGGAAAGGGCGAACCGGGTCCACTCCGGGAGCCGTTCGATTGGGAAGACGTATTTGACGAGGGAGAGGCGATCGACGGCGCAGATTGAGTGGAAGAGGATGCTGGAAGGGGAGAGGAGGGAGAAGACTGCGTTGGCGGAATCTGGATCGTTGGATGAGAGGACGGAGTCGATCCAGCCGTTGGATAGGTTGGGTTTGGCGGAGGCGGAGGAGGAGGAGGAGGAGTCGGTGAGGCCGAAGAAGAGCTTGGAAATGAGAGGAGGGAAAGCGAGAGAGAAGAAGTGGCGGGTTTGGTCAGGTGAGTGAGAGAGCAGGAAGGAGTCGATGGAGGAGCAGGTGGAGATGATTTGGGATGATGAGGTGGAGGAGAGGATGGAGGAAGCGAGGTCTTGGGATTTTGATTGGGAATCGACGGTGTAGGAGTGGGGGAGCATGGTATCGTATGGGTCAGTGAGGGTGAGAGAGCCAGTATAGAGTAGACTATAGAGTAAATGGCAAAGGCTAGGGTTTTTGCTTTTTATTCAGAGAGAGAGAGAGAGAGGGTTTTTTGAAAGTTTTAAATGAGAGAGAGTGAGGCAAATGGCGCCCTTTTATGGGGGAAGAGGTGGAAGTGTCACTGTGGCTCTATGCTGCGTGACATTGGGGCTCCGTGTAGTGTATGTGGGGCCCTGCACAAAACGCGGATAATTTATTCACGTTTTCCTTTATTTTTTAAATTTTGCTAGCAATTACTTGTTAGTAAAATGTATTTTTTTTTTTTTTTATAAAACAAACTAACGCCAAAAATTATCTGGAATCCGATAAAATTTTTTTTTTTTCTTTTAAAAAAAAGTTTCCATTTTTTGCGACCATTACTGATGATTTATAAATCTTATTCAACTATTATAAGTTTTACTAGTTTAGCTAATTAGAATCTGTTGAATTCAAATAAGAATTAGTAAAAGTTTGAGAGGTTGATAATCTAGATATCTTATTCAATAATCAGAGACTTTATTAGTTAAGCTAACTGAAATCTGCTGGATTCAAATAAGAATTAGTAAAAGTTTGAGAGTTTTTTTTTTAAATGTTTTGTTCACAGTATTTTTACAGTAAATTTTAATTGGCAACAAACAGGTTGTTACTAGTTGTTACGAGTGGAAAAAAAAAGTAATTTAATGGATGAATTCACATAACATTACTCATGTTTTTGAAGTAGTGTTTTTATAATTTGCCGCATACAACAATTTTCACATTTTTTTTTTTTTAACAAATAACTTGACAAGTTCTTATTAATTCTTATGTGGATTCATCACTGGCAATTTCTTCTTTTACATGCTAATAACAACTTGACATATTCATAATTTTTTTTTTTTTGTTAAAATTTTTGGTGATATCTTATAAAAAAATAAAAAGAAAAATCAAAATTTTAGTACCAAGAATGAAGTCTGATATTATAAACATTGAAGAATTTAGGGTAAAATACTATTTTAGACTTTAAACTTTATTAAAAGTTTGTTTTTCGTCCCTAAACTTTAAAAATAATTTTTTGAATAGTATAGGGACAAAAATAATGATGAAAAAAGAACCTTTTCAATAATTTAGGGATGAAAAACAATCTTTTAATAAATTTTAAGGATATAAATAAAACATTTTCAATAGTTTAAGAACAAAGTTGTTCTCATTCTACCTTTCAAAATTAAAATTTATTTTGTGTGATACTACAACCCACTATAAGTTTCTCTTAAAAATTGGTGTTTTTGTCATCTAATTTATTTATTATTACACTAATTCATGCTTAAAATTTTTGTCCTTATTTAATAAACTAAAATCTTATGGGTTTCATGCTAAACATTTACATGTGGTAATATCGTTAAATATTGTTAGTGATAAATTAAGCAATTCTATTACATTTATTTTCATCCTAAGCATATTAAAATTACATGTGACACATATCTATTAATTTTGGATACAAATTGATAAAATAATTATTTATCTAGGATTTTTTTTTTTTTTTGGAGAAACCAGACAAGGAGCCTAGGATTGTTGATAACATCCATCTTGATGTAATAAATGTTGGAGATATCAATAGGGCTATAAACAAGCCAAGCTTTGTCTAGTAGTGCATGTTCAAACTTGGCTTATCAGGAAAATACAAAAGCTCAAGTTTGGCTCGAGTTCGTGACAAGTCTAAAAATAGTATTTGAACTTGAGCTTATAGGTAAGCCAAAAAACTTAAGCTTGGCTTGGTTTGGCTCAATTAATTAGTCAAGCCAAACTCAAATTTAATATGAAGCTCAAACTTGAGCCCAAGTCAAGTTTTTGAGCTTAAGATATAAAAAAAATTATATTGTTAAATGCTTAAATCTCTAAAATTAAGGAAAAAAATAGTATACTCATTTTATCATGCATCTAGTCCTACTGATGATTAGTCATTATTCAAATTAAAATTTTACATAATTAAATTCATTCATTCATTATTTGTTGTCTATAGCTTTAGAAATTGTTCAAAATACAATTTTTACATTCGCATTTGATGGTGATGAACTAGAAAAATACTTGTTTGTAACTATTATAAATAGGAAAATACTAACATGTCTCATAACTTTATTTTAAATGATTGATAAGGAAGGATCATATGTGGCCCACTTAATTAATTTAATTATTTTTAAATGTAACTATAGTCTAAAATGGTTCTTGGTCAATTTAGAAGGAAAGAAAAAAATTAAGGTAATGGTAGTGGTTTTATGTTGGGTATGCCATTATTAAGATATGTGTAATTAGTATATTCAGCTAACACATATAAACTTATCAATGAGCATATGTTTGAACTGTTTTATATCAAGCCTAATAGCTCACAAGCTTGTTCGTGAACAAAGGTTTTTGCTCAGGCTCGACTTGTTTATTAAATGAGTTGAAAACTTAGACTCAAGCTTGGCTTATATATAAACAAATAAACATGAACGAGTTTTTTATTGAGCCGAGCCTGAGTTGGTCATGATTAGCTTGGTTCATTTATAGTCGATTATGAATGGCAACCAAACATGCCAGAAGGATTGCTTAAAACTTAAAAGCACTATTTTCTATCTGTCATCATCTGCTCTGAGATTACAATTTGAGTACCTTACAGTAAAATATCCGCTAAATTTGTGAAATAACAATCATGGGGCTAATAACTGGGATCGAATTAGAAGGAAGAGCTATAACTAAGGCTCAAACTTGGCTTATTTATAAACAAACAAACATGAACGAATTTTTTATTGAGCCAAGTTTGAGTTGTTCATGATCGACTTGGTTCATTTATAGCCGATTATGAATGGCAAACAAACATGCCAGAAGGATTGCTTAAAACTTAAAAGCACTATTTTCTATCTGCCATCATTTGCATTAAGATTAAAATTTGAGTACCTTACAGTAAAATATCCCTTAAATTTGTGAAATAACAATCAGATGGGGCTAATAACTGTGATCGGATTAGAGGGAAGCTCTATAATGACTACTACTGCATTTCATTCTCTTTGATCTTATCTTTGATTTCTTTTTATGAAGTTGCACTGGGAGATAGTGCTTGCTATCTAAGAATTGCTCCATGGGTCCAATCGAAAATGTTTGATGCTTCTTGGGGCTTCTTTGGTGACCGTGGACACTCGTTAGGAAAAGCTCCAACCTCGAGTCATGATCCTAGAGAATGGCTTCGATTTCTTTCCAAAAGTAGGCCAATGAATTTGTAAAGGTTTCAAAGCATAATCCTGCATATGAAGAGTGGCTTTATAACTCAACTATATTTTATAACATAACTAAAATTCGTATGAATGATGATTTTAGTTGGATGATTTAGCAATAAAAGCACAAAATATATTTAAATGATTTTAGGTAAAACAAAACTAGTGAATTAATTTACAGGAAATCCTAAGTGTTTTACGTACCTGGAGTCTACATTAAATCAAAGAATTATATTGAATAAAAAATGTTCTTGATAGATAAATCAATAAAAAAAAAACAAAAACTTAAGCATTAAAATCATTAAAATATTATTAAGAACATACAAATATAATGTTAGGCCTTACTCATATCTTAGAGTTAGGAACTCATAAGTAGAACTCACCTATTGAGAACTGGTTTGCAAGGGGATGGCGTCCAAGAGCTTATAAACGCATAGTTAAATTTATACTTAATCCATATGGGATACTAGGATCATAACATATTACCATGCTTTATAGCCGACGTCCATAATGACTCACTCTAACGACATTAACTTGATGTTAGCCCTTTCTCTTTTTGGTGGCTCCACTCACCTATCAGGAATTTTAATCTAGCCTCTAGGTTACCCCCTCCAAGATCCGACCACAAAGTTGTAACTAATTTGATCATATACTCAATAAGCTACGTCCTATTACTCGATGTGATGGTTGACTCTAATACCAAATGTTAGGAACCTAAGGGTAGAATTCACCCTTGAAAATTGGCTTGCAAGGGGAGAGTGTCCAAAACTTATAAACACATGGTTAAGCTTATACTTAATCCATGCGGAACACTAAGATTATAACACTTAGCATGGCTTCTAGCAAACCATTACATTAAAGAAAACTATAAAACAAAAAATAAAAAATTCTTAAAAAAAACTTTATTTCGTTCTAAGGCTACTCTCCCTTGAATTTGATTTAAAGATCCTTTAAATAGGCCAAGAAAACTCATTACAAGTAGAATTAGTAGTTTGAAAAAAAAAATGGATGTTCACAATCTATTTAATCGTTTGTTTTGACACATTAAACATTAGAATTTGGAATTTTCATAAGCTACAAAGTTGTAGCCATTTGAGTTATCTTTCTAGCCCAATTTGAATAATCTCAATCCAATATTGAAGCCGAAAGTTATGCCCAAAACAATAAGACTTGTGTAGGTTGGAATATTAATCTGATTTTGACTTGGATTTAGTGGAAGTTTCTTTTGATTCCTTGTACCAATTGGACCCAAATTTAGTTGGCTCGACCTTTTTTTAACTTCATTATAGCCCTTGTCAACATTTAGTCTATTAAAACTGTAAGGACACAAATCACGCTGGATCAAAGTTGCACTTTCGGACCAGCCCAATGAGCCCTAAACAATGAATTTATAGAGAGTGGGCTTCTAATCTAGGTTTTTGGACGGTAGATAACACAAAAGTTGGATTAAATCACAGAACACATGCGCACGTCTCATACATGGATGAAATATTGCTTTAAATATTGATGCTGAGGACAATCCTTAGTGTTTCCTTACAAGTTCTCTCTGTAGTGTGTGTGTGTGTGTGTGTCTTTTTTCTCCTCCCCCCCTTCTGTTTCTTCTTCCTTCGCCTTTTATAGGCCTGCATCCCTTTCCCCTTTCTTCCACATGCAGTCCAGATGCTCCTGTTGGATACTTGTCCCATCATCCCTTCTTACTAAAGTCTCTGGCGGTGAGTGTAAGGTTGAATTTCAATATTCAGGCGTCACTTCCTCATTAATGCGGCCAGAAAGGTAGGTATGAGGCCTTCAATGCGGTGGTAGCAGCTTTATTCTTGATATTTGTCTATCACCTCCTTTTACCCCTTATTCTCGTTTTCTCAGTTTTTGTATCCAAGGTTTTCAGTACGAATGCCCTTGAGCTGTCAGGTCACTTGCCTTGTTCTCGGCAATATGTTGCCGAGGACTTGGTAGTCCTCGAACATCATGTTTCGAGGTGTTCTGCTCATGCATGGCACTTTGCTTTATCACGTGATTTCGTAGGCGAGACTTATCAAGTCCTCGGACCATTCATGATATTGGGTTAGACTTTCCTCCTTGTGAGAGCCTTTGGGCAGGCCCAATACGTATCTTGGGCCCATGGGCACTACAAAAGCATTCACAATAGTGGTGCTAAATAGCTATATTGCTACTTTTAGCATCATTAATACTTTATTGCTGTGATTTATTGTTGTGCACTGTAGCAAGGAGCTAAAAAAATATATTTTATTAAATTTCTCTCTCTTCTCTCATTAAAAAAAATATTTTCTCTTTTCTTTCCTTTTCTCTCTCTCCGGCTTCTCTTCTTTCTTTCTTTTTCCTTCTCATTTTTTTTCTCTCTCCCTCATCTCCTCTCTGCTTCGCCGATCTGTTCTGGATGTTCATCTTTATCGCCAATCTGTTCTAGGTTTGTCTTCATCTTCATCTTCGATCTTCATCTTCATCACCCACGCTACCGACCCATCTCGCCCAGTCCTCCATCTCACCGCTCACCCGACGCCGACAAGCCTAGTCTTCCATCTCACCACTAATCCAAGCTCCATTTCCGACCCAAGCTTCATCGTCAATCCAAGCTCCACCGGCACGGCCTTCATTGAACATAAGAGCGCCGCGAGACTGATCAAGGTAGAAACGAGGCAAAGGAATTCGGCTTGGCTGGGTTTTGTGGTGATGGTTTGGCTAGGTTTCATGGTGACTGGGTTTCGTGGGTCAATGGTGGTGTGGTTGTATTGGTGGTGATTTGTGTAGTGGTTTTTGGATAATTTGGATTTTTGGCAGCGGTTGTGGGTGGTTGTTCTTGGTTGGTAGTGGTTGTGGATTGTGTCATTAATCAATTTGTGGTTTTTTTTTTTTTGTGGTAGTGGAATGTATTATTTTATTGTAGTAGATATATTATTTTATTGTGATGTTTATATTATTTTATTATGTTGAAAGCTAAAATAGATCCACTGATGTTGGATGTTTTGTAAAATAAGTGACTAAAATAGATAAAGTAGCTTTTTGTGGTACTAAATAACCAAAAAAATAGCTCCACTGCTATGGATGCTCTTAGTGTTCTTCATCACACAAATTCAATCATTCATTTCTTGATAAAACCTGCTATAATTAATTTTATTTTTTTACAAAAAATATATATTCATGCATTACAATTCATTTTAAGGACATAATTAATTAATCAACATTATTTCAAAACCAAATATGAAGTGCATGAATTAACTCAAAATAATTAAAATAGTGTTCTCTAATAATGATTAAAATATACAAAATTGATTGTCCCAATCAATGAAGATGCTAAGAAATGATAAATTTATAATTTTCAATTAAAATAATTTCTCACTCAAAACTTAAAACTACTCGATTTAGCCTAGCAGTTGTTGTCTAAGGCCCTTGTCTATCAATGCAAGCAGATTTTCACTGGTGTTGAAATATATTTTGATAATTTGATTAGAGGTTTCTTGCAAAGGTCATGCCTATATGTACGGCTGTAAAAGAAGTATGCAATAATTATAGGGGTGTAATTTAAGTTAATAAATATGGTCCAATAATTACATCTGTTTGGTATCAAGTGATTCTTCTATAATCTTCTCAAATTAAAGAAGAAAGTAATTCTTCTATAAAAGACAATTTTTTTTTTAATGTAACATATAATAGGTACTTAAAATGAAGCAACTGTTAATTTTTTTAATTTTATTTATGGGTATAACTTATAGAACATTAGTATGGGAAGAGAAATTGAACAAAAAAATATGTTTTCTTCGATAAAGAGAAAAGAGAAAAGAGAAAAAAGAAAAAAGAAAAAAGAAAAAAGAAAAAGGAAGTCATGAATTTACACGCAAAACAACCAATATTATTATAACTCATGATTAATGCTAAATATAAAATTAAGAATTGAAAGTATATAATGTCAATGTCAATTCAAAGAGGTGCTTGTAAATTAGAATTTTCTGATATAAAAAAACACTTATTGCCCGTTTGGATGCACGTTACGTTTTGCAAACTTGTGTTTTCTCCTTTCTTTTTTTTGGTTCTGCTGCGGGGGACAAGAGACACGTACTGTGTGCGTACTATACGCGCAATGTTCACGCACTTTTTCAGCATCTTTTTATTAAAAATGGGTCCTGCAGTACTATTAACACATTTAAAAATTATTTTGCTACAGTATTTTCAGTTTTCAACAATAAGTTCTATCTAAACGGACCCTTATTCATAAATTCATATTCTCCTAACCTCTAATCTTTTTTCTTTGAAAACTTCTAACCTATAATCTTGACACGTTTCTATATAAAAAAATCTTGACACTTGTAATTTTTTGTTTTCATATATTCTTCGTCCAAACTATATTTTGTTTTTGTTTTCATAATCTTCTTTAACGTCAATTTTCCCCCTTTCGTAATATGGTGCTTTGTCACTTATCAAAAAATTGATATGTCCTTATCAAAAAAAAAAAAAAAAATGATATGTCACTATCTTGGGTAAATTATGAGAAGGTACTCAAAGCTTTTTTTTTTTGGGGGGTGGGGGGATGAAACAAAGCTTGTATTTTGGGTGCTAGGTAGTTTTTTTGTTGCATAATGTGGGCTCTTATTCCAATGTGATGTTTGACTTCCATCCTGATCACCTATTGTAATCTATTAAGGGCCTTGGGTTCTTAAATTCTTGGGTAAAATATTATTTTTATCTCTAAATTTTATCTATAAAGACGTAAATTGGTTCACGGCCCAACAGACTCGAACAATGGCCCAACAAGCTCACAACAATAATTTGTTAGAGAGTGGATTTAATATTGAACATTCAACAAGTTAAGTAAGAATCACTACGGATTAGTTTAATGTTAGAGTGAATAAGAATAACAAGTTGAAAAGAAAAATACTCCTCCGTCAAATCCAAAGATGGTACGTTCTTGTATATATCTCTCAAACTTATACAGATATTCAAGTTCTTAATTACAAAAAGGTTTTCTTTCTTCTTTTTCTCCGATCCCCTTTCTGTAAGGGAATCCTATCCTTTTTATACTCCTTCCCCTCCTCTCATCTTAGCCTTCCACCCGTTGATCGAGTAACTAATCTTCTTGATACTTGTCCCATCAAAACCTTCTTGAAGTCTTTGGTGGATAGGTATAAGATTATAAGTCACTGTTGATAGGGCAAAAAAATATATTGACCCCTTGCAAATTAATTAATTGCCCAATTTAATTAATTAGTCAAATTACATGTAATAACGCGGTAGCACAAACAAATCACCAAATAATTAAATGCAGCGGAAAATAAATTTGATACAGGTGATTTGTTTACGAATGGGAAAAACCACCGAGGAAAAACCCCACCAGGTGAATTTAAGGTCACTACTCTCGAGAATCTATTATTATCAATCACAAGCAGCAGTTACAAGTATAAGGAATTTTACCAAACCCTATGGCTTATCCCGAAATACCAACTTATAGTTGAGCCCTTACCCCAATTCTCAATTGGACTTGTATTGTAGCAGTAATCTTTCCATTCAATGCACAAATCCCAGTACGTGACTAACTCACCAACTTGAAGAAGATTGTTGGTTGTAAAATTCTTCAGTTCATAAAAAATAAAGATTAGGAAGCTCTTTGGTCATAAAACCCTTGGCGTAAAGATGTAATAGTTTCTTCAGAAAGAATGATGAACTAGGTTACAAACTGCTTGTATTCTCTTGGCATACACTTTGCATACTCTGTGCATAATGCGACAGTCTTTAAAATAAGCCTCATATATGCCTAGGGTTATGAGAAAAGAAACCCTACACAAATATATAAGCATATGCGTGTAATCAGATCAGAGAAATTTGATTTCATAATTCTTGACAGATACAGCTTGTGTCGAGTTTCTGTCGAACTTCAACATTAAATCTCGATAGAAAGGATTCTGTCTAGATTTCTGTTGAGCTTTAATGAACAACACTTCCTTCACTTGTTTCTTGATCAAACTTGCATAACTTCAATACTCAATTTGAAAACTTATTTCTTGAAGTACTAAACCTATCCTAGAACTACGCAATTACAAGTAAAATACTTTTTGTCAAAGGATTAACCAATTACATAAATATGTCCCTAACAATCTCCCCCTTTGACAATCCGTGACAAAACCACAACAAAACCAATAATAAGGAGAGAAGTCTTAAATTCACTCAACTCATAACAACTTGTTGAAATACAGCATAAATCCAACCCTAACATAAACTCTGGAAAAATTTTGCAAGAAGAAAGTTCATGGCATGGTAGACTTTTACAATCTATCTTTCTAAAACACTTAAACAAAACTCATCAAGGCATCATATGTGAAACAGAAATAAAGATTGCATACATAAAGAAACATGTGTATAACGAGAGAAAAGAAACAACACATAAAGAGATAGGTGAAGAAAAACATACATCATCATATATATGAAAAGAAAGCACAATGTATATCATAAATTGTCATAAGACTAGTATACAAGAGGCTAATGTAAAAAGAGAAAGAAGAAAAAAAATGTATACCTCACTACATTCCTGAAAACTATAAACACTCCCCCTATAAAAAATGTCATATATTAACTCTCCCCCTAAGTACAAGACTACTCTCATATCAAAACTGCTCCCCTTTTTTGTCACGAATGACAAAGGGTAAGTCATTGAGAGGGCGTCATCTTGTCATCACCGGAAAAGCCAACATCATCCTCATTAACTGAGACCTCTAGAGAAGGAAAGGGAGAAGATGCAAAGCAAAGCCAACCATGCGAGCTTGTCGGCTGGCAATGCAACCAACTCGGGTGTTCATTTGACATATCTTATTATTGAAATAGTCAAGACGACCACCAAAGTCAACCTCCATCCACTGAAGCTGCGCCATGATGGCCTTCAGAGTCATTCCACCAGCCGCAGAGGTAGAAGGATCCGAGGAAGAAGGAAGATCAGCAAAAGCTACAAGATCGGTCGTCTCCACTCATGGCCATTTAGGACGAAACTAGGCCTTGCTTTGCCAAACAGAACCGACGCTGATGGCACCCATGGTGGTGAAGAAAAGGAGAGGAAGAAATGGGAAAGGAGAAGTGCCGAAGGATCCACGAGATAGCCAAAGGAAAGATGAGCTTATCATGGGTAGTGGTGTCCAAATACATATTTAGATAGATGTGATGAAGTGAAAGGGAAAGTCTATAGAGAGATCCTTCATCAAAGCAAGAAGAAAATGAGCACAAGACTCAATGATGGAGTTATAGTGAGACAAAGGAGTAAGATGTCATCGCTATGTTAAGGAACCTTGGGCCTTTGGTAAAGCCCGAGTATGGGGTGTTTAGCTTACCATCTTATGTGGAAGGACTCTCATAAAAGTGGGAGAGAAGCTCGTCTCTAGACACTATTCGGAGATGCTCACAACTAGGGTAGTTAGGATGCGTTACCTTGGGAACATGTAGTACATCGGATGTAAGATCCGGAATAACTTTGATATGTGTACCTCTGAATGTAGTAGCAAACTGAGGTACAGAGGTATCGATGCCGTGTATATTGGAGTAAACTCATATATAAACACAACGGGACGCCTTAAGGGACTTTTACAGAGAGAATTCCAACCCCGGGTTCGAATGACAGTGGGGAAAGGAGTGTTAGTAAATTCCGACAAGATAACCTGGTGTTTTGGATGAACGCCGCATTTCTCGAAGTTCTCAAAGAAGTCCTTATGGGCCTTCTCATCATAGAATCGAATGTGAGAGGGGGATTAGAGGAAGATGAAGACCTAAAACCACAAAGAGGCTTCTGTACCGGAGTAGATTTGTGAGGCTTGGGTGCTATAGCGCAGTCTATCCGAGAGAGAGAAAGAGAGAGAGAGAGAACTCATAAAAAAAAGACAAAGGAGAACGTATGCATGCAAAATGCATGAACATGTGACGTGCAAAAATAAATAAGAGCATCATGGGTAAAACCCAATCCAACCTAACAACACTCACAATTTTAATTAAGCACACAATCCTAAAATGCATGAAATAATGTTATAATGCATAGAAAATGCAATGCATGAACATATAACAACAATTTCATAAATCCCAACCCAAAAATTTCATGAAAGACTTAAAAACCCCAAATTTTTTTAAAAAACCCCAAATCCTAGGTCTAAATGCATGAAAATAAGGAGGATTAGAACACTTACCACGTGTTTGGAGCAAGATCTAGGCCGAAAACTTGATTGAAGTGAAGATTTAAGAGTGGGATAGGGTTTTGGGTCGAGAGAGAAGTGAATTCTATCGAGGAGAAGAGAGAAAAAAGAAGTCTGGATTACGCCTTAGCTTTATATAGAAATCGCAACTCGATGGATTGAAGATGCTATCAAGGATTTGTCGAGCACTAAATCTCGATAAAAATGAATCTGTCAAGGATTTGTTGACGGCAAAAACACCTCGATGGATCGAGAAGTTGTTGAGAATCTATCGGTCAAACATAATGCTCAGAAATTTTGGCTCGATGGATTGAGAAGCTGTCGAGATGCTGTCGCAGATGCTGTCAAGAAAAAACCCATAAATCTTGATGGATCAAAGATTTGTCGAGATTTTATCGAGACTTAAGAAAGAAAGCTTGATAGAAGTGAAATCTGCCGAGGATTTGTCAAGAAGCTATCAAGCTTAAAGAAGAAGGAGTTTTTTAGAGAGGAAAAATACATAAAGATGAATGGAACAAACAAGCAACTCAATCAAAGATCCAAGCAACATATTAAGCTCTCAAAACGTCTCTCAAAATATAAGCATAGCATCCATATATCCAAAACACATACACACACATTAAACATGTTTAACCAATTTTATATTTCAAAAACAAGTTAAGATAGTTTAGTGAGCATATATTAACACATGTATTCCTCGTAATGGCCAAATCACATTGTACCTACACATATATCAAAAGCAGCAAAGAATTTGAGTGTTGTGTGTGAAAACATAACAAGTGTGCACTAGTTTATCATATTATGATGATTTGAGATATGAGAGAATACAATACACTCACACATAATCACAACTGTTTAATAGAGATTATCACCTTCAAGGTACATCATATAATTCCCACATTTCCTAGAAACACGCTTACAACCATATTTAAAAGTATTTAGAGTCTTTTTGCTTTTATATTCTTTACATATTTTCCTTTTGAACATATCATGCATGGGCATATATAGAGAGAAAATAAATACCCAATTATATAACCAAAAACATCACAATTTTGCTATACCAAAACACACAGATATTATACATGATTGACAGGCTTTAGTGGTGATATGGTTATTTATACCTTTCTCTTATGATTTTTTAGTCATTCCCGTAAAAAAGAGTGATATGAGTATTAAGTATAAAAGATTACTTAATCGTACTTATTACCAACACAAGCCACAAAACTCACTTGCCTAATTGTGCATTAAAATGCTCATCTAAAGAACAAGAGATACAAAATTTAGAAAACTTTGTTTCAATGGTCATCCAAGGTATAAAAATACCAATATACACATACACACACACTGTTTTTGTATTTTTCTAATTTTTTATTATTTTTTAATTTTATTTTATGAAAAACAAATAATGCAAAATTGAAAAAAAAAAAAAACATGTTAAACAAACAAAGCATAAAACTGGACTGACTCAAAAACAAGAAACTAAAACAAACAAGTAATGCAAGATCAAAAGAGAGAGAGAAAGTGACTTAATCACTTAAAGCATTCTTCCTTCCAAACTTTGGATTTGGAGGAAGATCCTTTCCAATAATTGAACCTTTGTTTGGAGGTGAGGGGGAAGAATTGAAACCGTTCAAATTTGAAAGGAACATGAGGGCCTTAAGAAGATCTCCAAGAGGACCCATAGATGGTGAGATCTGACCTTGACCAGTAGATGATAACACACCATTGCTCTGTTGAATGGCTAACCACTTATAGCAATTTGGATAAATGTGTCCTGAAACTTTACAATGATGACAAAAATTCGGCTTCTTAGGTTAATACTTCTAATTTTTAGACTTATTGTTCTTAGGGTTTCTAGTCTCTTTCTTCTCTATATTAGGCTGTGTTCCTCGAATAGATTTGCCATTGTCTATGTTCTCATTAGCTATTTCAATTTTAACTTCATTATTTTCAAGATTTTCATTATTAGCGAGTGATACGAAAACAGTTTTACTAGAATAGGCAATATGAGAAGAGTTAAAGAGGTCATACGCCAAGCCAGTTTTGTCAGAAGCTGATTTTTGGAGGTTCAACATTTTATCCAGCTATTCACTAGAAGTCCTCTCCAACTGAGCTCGAACTTGGAATAATTCTGCTTCAAACTTCTTAGTTCTTTTAGCCAAGATATTATTCTCAAATCCCAGTGCTCTATTGAATTGATTTGCTTCATCAACCTTGGTAGAGAGCTCCTCTCGTTCCATCTCCACTTTACTAAGCTTCTTTTTTTAGTGGATAGCCTATACAACTTCACATGTTTTTAGACACCTTGCATAACTTTGCATAGGTTGTATGGATGTCATCTTGATCATCCATCTTCTTGAACTTGGATTCCACCAAGTCCTTTTTTTCATCCACTTCTTCTACAATCCCCTCAGTAGGACCCACTGTAGTAGTGAAACCATTTAAGATTCCCTTGTCAACATTGTCATCTGACTCAGTCTCAGGCTCGGTATCACTCAAGGTAGCAGCAACAGCCTTGCTTTTCCCAATCGACTTGAAATATGTTGAATATTCTTGTTTCATGTGTCCAAAACCTTGACATCCGAAACACTTTGGTTTAGAGGGAATAATATACTGACCACCATCCTTAGAATTATTCTTTCCTCTCTCTTGACTTTTGAATTTAGAAGAACTAGATTGCTTGCGGTCCTTGTCAAAACCTTTCACATTGGCATTTTTCACGAACTTCTTGAACTGCCTAGTGACGTAGGACTTCATCTTAGAATTTTCATCATTCGAAGACTCATTAGTCTCATTACTTTTGGCCTTTAGTGACATACTCTTACTTTTTATTCCTTTGCCAAGTTTAGTCAAACCCAATTCATAGGTTTGCAAGTTGCCAATCAACTCTGTCAAATGAATGAAGTCAATGTCATTTGATTCTTTAATCGCTGTTATCTTGGCATGAAATCTTTTAGGAAGAGATCAGAGCACCTTTCTTACAACCTTGGGTTCGTAAATAGTTCCCTAAGATTAAATGCTGAGTTGACTATGTCCTTGAGTTTGACATAGAACTCATTGAATGACTCATCCTCCTCTTTTCTTGATCTCCTCAAAACATGTAGTAAGCCTTTGAAGCTTGGAATCTTCAACGGCCTTAGTTCCTTCATAGGTCGCTTGGAGAATAGTCCATGCTTCCTTTGCAGTTTCAGTTGAAGACATTTCTTAAACTCCTCATTCTTGACCGCACTGAATATGACATTCAATGCTCTGCGGTTAAGGTTTTCTGCTTTGATCTTTGCTTCATCCTAATCAGCCAGTGCTTCTTTTGGCTTAGTACAACCAATCTCTACAACTTGCCACACTTTCTCATCTAAAAACTATAAGAAAACTTGAATGCATACTTTTTAGAATGCATAGTTAGTGCCATCAAATAAATGAGGTATAATAAGAGATTGTCCTCTATTCATGACAAACAGGGGTCAATGGATCATACAACAAAGATCAAACCTAATCAGAGTATGCCCGCTCTGATACCACTTGACAGGGCAAACAAATGTATTAACCCATTGCAAATTAATTAATTACCCAAATTAATTAATTAGTCAAATTACATGCAATAGCATGGTAGTACAAATGAATCATCAAATAACTAAATGTAGTGGAAAATAAATTTAACATAGGTGATTTATTTACGAATGAGGAAAACCACTAAGGCAAAACCTC
This sequence comes from Castanopsis chinensis, assembly GCA_032878915.1. Taxonomy (NCBI): domain Eukaryota; kingdom Viridiplantae; phylum Streptophyta; class Magnoliopsida; order Fagales; family Fagaceae; genus Castanopsis; species Castanopsis chinensis. Next base: position 2,652,209 of record JAVQMG010000115.1, on the reverse strand, counting down.
ACCTAGTGAATTTAAGGTCACCATTCCCAATAATCCACTATTATCAATCACAAGTGGTTACAAGTATAAGGAATCTTACCAAACCCTATGGCCTATCCTGAAATACCAACCTATAGTTGAACCCTTACCCCAATACCTAATTGGACTTGTATTGTAGTGGCAATCTCTCTGTTCAATACACAAATCCCAGTACATGACTAATTCACCAACTTGAAGAAGATTGTTGGCTACAAAATTCTTCAGTTTTTAAAAAATGAAGACCAGGAAGCTCCTTGGTCACAAAACCCTTGGTGTAAAGACGCAGTAACTTCTTCAGAAAGAACGATGAACTAGGCCACAAACTGCTTGTTTTATCTTGGTATACACTTTGCATACTCTGTACATAATGCAATGACCTTTAAAATAACTCATATATATGTCTAGGGTTGTGAGAAAAGAAACTCTACACAAATACATAAGCATACGCATGTAATCAGATCTGAGAAATTTGATTTCGTAATTCTCGATAGATACAGCTTGTGTCCAGCTTCCGTCGAACTTTAACATTAAATCTCAATAGAAAGGACTTTGTCGAGCTTTAATGAACAAAAATTTGTTCATTTTTTTCATGGTCAAACTTGTATAGGTTCAATACTTAACTTGAACACTTGTTTCTTGAAGTACTAAACTCATCATAAATTTACCAAATTACAAGCAAAGTGCGTTTTGTCAAAAAATTAGCCAATTACATAAATTTGTCCCTAACAATTGTTCAAGTATCATCTTTACATTAATGCGGCCGGTTGGTTAGGTGTAAAGCATTCAATGCGATGGCAGCATCTTTATTCTCAGATATTTCTCAATTCTCTGTTGACTCTCTGCTCTCCAAAGCTTATTCTCCTTCCAAGCATGGTTGTCCCATTCCTAGTACTTGTTGGGTGATCAGACTTCAGGCTTCCACTCTGTTTCCCGATGAGGTTTCTCTCCTCGGACAACATCGCCCACTTGTCCTGACCAGCTCTCGTCATCGACCTGATGATCTACTTGCTTTTACTAATACTTGTTTGTCCTCGAGCTCTTTGACGTCCTCGGGTGCGGCCCACATCCCAATACCTTTATCCGAGCTATTTATCCCCACATATTAAATGTTTGTTTTTCATCTCTAAATTTTAAGAAATTCAATTTTTGTTCCTAAACTATTAAAAAGTTTATATTTAGTCCCTAAACTATTGAAAATATTTTATTTATGTCCTTAAACTTTACTAAAAGTTTATCTTTCATCCTTAACTATTGAATAAGTTTTTTTTTCATCATTATTTTTGTTGCTATACTATTCAAAAAACTCTTTACAAAGTTTAGGGATGAAAAAAAAACTTTTAAAGTTTAGGAACGAAAAACAAACTTTTAGTAAATTTTAGAGATCAAATTAGTATTTTACCCTAATTTGAATAAGGAGGGATGTAAATATAATAATAGTTCTTTTATGTCCATGCATTTTGTCATAACTTGATGAGTCGGCATGTAGATGTCAATAGACTCAATACAATGAAACTTTTATTTTTAACTTTTTGACATTCACTAGTATGTGGAATTGGAATGGTCTACTAAATTAGCACAAACAAATAGTAAAAGAAAAAAAGATAATCGAATCCATGTGTATGATGGAGTTTATCTTTTAGAATTTTTTGTAGAAAAAATTAGGTTATGTTTGATAACAGTTTTTGTTTTCTATTTTCAAAAACTTTTTTTTTGGAAATATAAAGAAAAAACAATTTTCTTGTATTTTTGAAATCAAAATCATGTTTGGTTAGTTGAAATTAAAAAGATAGGTTTTTGAAGAAAAAAATAGAAAATACTAATATATGTTGTTATTAGGATTTGAACTTTAATGTTAACTCATTAAATGAAACAAATTCATTAAATCAAATACGTGTTTTCATTGACTTTTGAAAATTAGAAACTGAAAATAGCCTTTTGCACGTTTTTAGTTTCCTTCACAAATTGAGTTTTGAAAATAGTTTTTTGTTTTTTTGCCCATTTTGAGTTGCCAAACAAGATTTTTAGTTTCAAAAATAGAAAATTGTTTTTGAAAACAGAAAATAAGAGAAAAAAATAGTTACTAAACATACACTTAGATTTTTATCTTGATTTTTTTGTTTGACAACGAACTAGAATATTTTTCCCCTTTAAACAACGTATACAACTTAGGCAAATATAACGTTAACTGAAAATAACGCAATTTTACTTTTAGAATCAAAACGTTGGGTGTATTTTCGTATTGTACGTTACACATGACTACTAACTAGGAGTGGATGACCACTTGAATAATACAAGAGTTTATATATATTCCTTGTTATTCATCTCTCTCCTTTTAAGCTATTTACTTTATTTTATAGCACCAACAATAAAAAATTAAAAACCACTCATTCTTGTTTAGCCAAAAAAAAAACCCACTCATTCTTAACAACAATAGCGAAAAGAGTCCAACATAAGGCCCAAATGAACTCATTTCCCAAGACCCAAAAAAAATTCCTCCTCTTATTCCTCTAAATTTTAACAATCAATCCATAAATTTATGGGCTGTTGATTTTGAAGGACCGGTGAGCTGAGCTGTCTATGTTAGTGGGTTTTGGGCCTTGTCTCATGAGCCATATTAAAAGCATTTGGGCTTTTAGTTACTGATCCAAAAGTGTACTCAACAAAAGTTGTATTAAAAAACTTCATCAGCTATGGCCGTTGGATCTCTTTAATAATGATCTCGGAGGCCGAGAGAATCAAAGTCGTTTTCAAAATCAAAACCTTCATCAGCAATTCAGCATTTAGGGATAGAGAGAGTTACTAACGGCACGTGGGAAATTGTTCCTTCCATACACTACTACGTGGTCCATTTTTTTGTGTGAAAAGACTACTACTAGTCTACTACTACGTGGTCCAGTAAGTCATAACGTATGATGGTCCAATTTTCATAATGTTGTTGGTGATTGTGCTAGTGAATTAAATGGATCCATGTGTCTGCTTGACAATATTGATGTGTACAGTAAACAAACCCGAAATGAAAAAACATTTAATTCACTTTTACATAGAAAGAGATGTTAAATTATACCTACAACATCACTGAGATCTCTTATTTATGCTGACTCCCTGCTTTATTAAATGGTAGTAAACTCTCTGTATGGGGTTACCTTTTAAAAAAAATTAATTTTTTTTTTTATGTCATTTGTAATATAAGTGATGTCATTACAGGCACAGCCATAAAGTCTTGCAAAACTTCATGCTGTGACTTTATATTTAGTCATCAAATTGGCTAAGGGTAGTTACTATATATTCATAGAAAAAAAAAATAGTTACCATATGCTCTAAAAGCTGGGTGATTAGTTAAGAGCAGCTTAACTGGATTACACATCTTAATATTGATGTGTACAGTAAACAAGCCCAAAATGGAAAAAAAATTAATATGCACGTGACTTTTACATAGACAGATATGTTACTTTTACATCATGAGTAAGTCTAGTGTCACAAACATTTCAACAATTTCATCACAACTTTGTTACATGGTGACTTGTAAATGGTGGAAATAAATTAATGAGTTCATATAAGTCCATAATTTCACCAGTCACGAATCACCATATAATAAAGTTGTGACAAAATTTGTAACATTTGACTTATAACGTTGAGATCCTATCTATGTTGACTCTCTGCTTTACTAAATGGTAGTTTGAGGAAAAACTGTATGGGGTTACCTTTTTATTTTTATTTTGATGTCATTTGTAGTATAAGTGATGTCATTACCGGCCCTGCTATAAAGTCTTGTAAAGCTTCATGTTGTGACTTTATATTTAGCCATCAAATTGGCTAATGGTAGTTACTGTATGCTCTAAAAAGCTGGGTGCTTAGTTAGTTTCAAGACATTCATGGTTCAAATATGAACAATAAAATAGATAATAAAAATAATTTAAAATTATATAATGAAACTCCTATTAAATATATTAGAAACGTTTGATAATTAAGTTTTTATTAAAATGCGATTTATACTCTCTAAGTTTTTGACAATATAAGTCATTGTTGTTTTAATAAAATATATAATGAAACATCTTTTAAATTTTTGGATACTTTTGGTAGTAGAAATTTGGTCGGAATATAATTTTTTAATTTTTTTGTCTCTTCAACAATAGAGTTTCAATTAGAGCAACTATGTTAATTGTAATTTTAATCAGGACTCATAGTGCAATTAATCCATATATTTTTATATAAATATTTTGGTGATAATAACAAAATGACTAAATATTATATAATTTCACAATTTTTATATAACATATAAGGGATCCTATAGTTTCACATAGATGGATTTTCTTGTGTGTTTAGTTTAGGTTTTAATCTTAACTTATACAAATTCGTGTTTCTGAGCCTTATTGAGGCCTGAGGGTGTGTATTAAAAATATTTGAAGTTTCTCTTACTTTTAGAGTTTTAGTGGTAGAGACTTACAGAGATTGAAATGATTAAACACATGTTCATGAGTTTCACTTAAAATTAAAATTTGGGATTTAATTTGAAACCATCCAAACTATAGGGAATTATATATGTAATTTACTTGAGTCTTTAATTAAGGGTAGCTACTTGCCAGTTGCCACTAGCAAAGTGTAGTTACCACAATAAGAAATAATCACTTGGTGCAAATATATATATATATATATATATATATTCAATTGCGAATATTTTGATGACAATATACCTAAATGATTGATTATTATGTATGAGTTATTATTAGGTATTCTAGGAGTATACCATCTCCCACTCACCATAGGGTCCACTTCAATGTGAGAGTAAGGGAGTATACTCTCACACTACCTAAAAAATTTCCATTAATTACTAACACAATTCTGACATGCTATACAAGAGGTTATACACAAGAATGGTTTTGTGTGTGCGTGTTTGGATAGGTTTTAATAAGAACTTATATGACATTGTGTTACTTCTAGGGTTTTTTTTTTTTTTTTTGATATGGTACTTGTAGTTAATAGATATTAGTATAATAGAGGAAATGATTGCAAATTATATATATATATATATATATATATATATATATGAAATCGAATGAAACATATACATATATTAGTGTTAGTCATTTGAGTCATACAAGCATATAGAGAATCGGCTTAATTTTACATAAAATTGGCAAATTATTAAGGGATCATTATCATCATAACTTTTAAATTTATAGAATTATCATCATATATAACTGGTAGTTAGACAATTAGAGGCCATCATCGGTATCATGCACTACGCAGCTCAGACTCGGATCTATATATATGTGGATAGATAATCAGATATCAGCTTAGAACAAACAGCATTGGGTTGGGTACCCTATTAAAGTTATTGTCCTGACGCAAATTATTGTCTGCCTGGTAATTACTTCATAATAGTGTCAAAGTACTCAATGAGGCATGCCACATGCATCAAAATTGTAATAAAAACCCAGTTGTGCAGGCAGATTTATTGTGGAACTTGCGGTAGTTGGGGGTTGTGAAACACTCCAGTGAGGCATGCAACAAATGCATCAAATTTGAAAAGGACAAAATTTAGGTATATCACTTAACTATAGACCTGCATTATTAATATTGAGATTTACTGATTTAAAGAAGTGCACCTAAGGGAAAAGTTATATTTGTTACAAGTAATTGGGGCAAAATCAATTTAAATGTGTTACAAGTAATTGGGAAAAGTTAGTGTGTGTGGCAAAATTGTTTTTGCCAACTTATTTTACTTTTCAACTTATTTTTGCTACTTATTTTACTGCACTTTTTGATATTATTTATAGGCCCCATTGTACAAATTCAGTTAATTTTTATTTTTATCTATAGTACTTTTAGTAAAAAATTTTCAGTTTTAGTAAAATAAGTAAATCCTAAATGGGCTCTTAATGTGTTATAAGTTAGCGAATGTCCTAAGGACATTAGTTTATTAACAATTTTTAAAAACTTTTTAGGAAAAAAAAAACAGTAACTAACTTTTTTTTTATAACATTTTATATTTCTCATGAAAATTGTTAGGGGTGGCTCTACAGTAGGTTGAGGGTGGTCACAGGACCACATTGACTTGTAAGACCTTATGTATTTGCGTGTTTTTTTTTTTTTTTTTTGGGTCAATATATGAAGTTTTTTTCTTATTAAATTTTGTACAATTTAGTTTTTTAATGACGCTCTAAAAATATTTCCTAGAGCCGCCACAAAAAATGATATTAAAACTTCTTAAAAATAGTCTATTGACAAATGACCTAGGAATATATGTTATCTGGACCCTTTTTTTTTTTTTTAAATTAGAAACATATAATTCCTCAAACATGTTTGTTAGTTTTGAACCCGAATTATATCCCATTACCTCATATTTGGGCTGCAGGTCCTATTTAACTTCAAAACCATTATTATAAGAAATAACATGTTAAAGTTATTATAAATTTTTCTAGACAATATTTACAAATTAATGTAGTAATGAATATTTTTGATATTTACTTTAACAACCTAATAAATAAATACCCTAAATTATTATCGAATCATTAAGATAAGAAACATGAGATTCAATATTTAAATGGTCCAAAAGAACTTACCAGTATTATCATTATTTTATTATTATTATATTTGAGATAAAATAATCACATGTAAACTCACAAAAAAATATTAACTAATTAAAACCTAAAAGAAAACAAAATATTTTAAAAGTTAATCTTAACTATTTTCTAGATAGTACCCAACATAGGAAAAAAACTTTTCAATTAGTTTAGGATAACATAATAAAGTTATGACTATTTTTTCTAGAAAAATATTTACAAATTAATGTGGTAATAAATATTTTTTTTTTTTTTGAAAAATGATAATGAATACTATTATTATTTACTTTAACAACGTAATAAATAAATACCTAAATTATTATCAAATTTTCAAAATAAGAAACGTGAGATTCTATATATATATATATATGTATTTGATAGGATGAGATTCAATATTTAAATGGTCCAAAAGTATTTACCAGTATTATCATTTTTTTGTTTTACATTTTCTATTTTTGAGATAAAATAATCACATGTACACTCACAAAAAAAATTACTTGATTAAAACCTAAAAGAAAACAAAATATTTGAAAATTTAATCTTAACCATTCTCTAGATAGTACCCAACAAATTTTTCCACACTTTTTAAGATAGATTAAAAGTTTTGTACCTTAACGATATAACTTGTTCTAAATTATTAAGAAAATAAGGTTCAAATTCTCTCCCATTTATATTAATTAAGATATATTCTTTAGAAGAATAAGAGTCTGTTTGGTACATATGTTTAAACATATGTTTTTAGTTTTTAAATAATATTATATGTATTTTTACACACTTTTTTACTCATTTATATTTCTAAAAACTACAAACAATGCTAAAAATACAATAATTTTCATAACATTTGAGTGCACTAAACTTTTACAAGTTCGTGCATGGATTCATCAATATTTTTCCTACAAATAAAAAATTGTCATTTCTAATTTTTTGTGGTTAACTTGTTGAATAAGTCGTGTCCTATTCCCCTATCATGACTCCTTCACCATGTCGTACCTTTCACTCCGTTGACCAAAGCTCTATTTTGGGCTCCGAGTCCGAGCCTCTGAATTTCTCTGCAAGGATACGATCATATATGATTCTAACTTGTGTTCCAAGTTTGGGCTTGTGGGGCATGCCGTTCCTCTTCTTTATTGTCCCTTTATCCCCTTAGTCTAAATAAAAATTTCCTTTTTTTTTTTTTTTCCTTTTAAATCTTTCTTTTCCTTTTATTGTTGTGTCTTCGTCTTCCTATTCCTTTTTTGTAGAGAAGAACCTTCTTAATTTCCAATAAAAAGAGATAATATACTATATATATATATACACACACATAGTCTATATGGAGGTCTCACTCATTAATCATTACAGCCCAAATTAGCACATTGTTCACCACGCAATGAGAGCACTATGTATGATATTCATATATCTACCTCATAGAAAATTATATGACATCCTAATAGTAATAGCAACCATATCTGGCAAATCCAGAAAAAGAACATCCGCTCATTGAATAAAGAATATCTATATATGAGCAGAGCAATCATTGCATGTTCATGGGATTTGGAAGGTTTCTGTACATAATGTAGTCATCGTGTTGCTTTCTTGGTCAATATATTTATATTTCATACTTTCTTCAATTTCTTTTATAATAGAAAAATTCCAAGGATGTTATCCAATTATATAAGATGGGAGTCGTCCTTTATGGAATGTAGCTTTATTCCAACTAAACTTTGTCTATCACTCTTTAGCCAACTCAAACCACATGAAAATAAGTTATATTCTTTCTCTCTTCCTTTTTGTCTCTCCCATATGAGAGTAATTACAAAATAATGAGATTTAGACTTCTGAATAATCTATTTTATACGTGGTTCACGTGTGCTTTATCAGTAATCAGTGCTTTTGTTGTTTTTAATTTGACATGCATAGAAATATATATCTTTATGCCTCCAATTCTCGAATGATATATATATATATATATTTATATTTATTTTAAATTTTATGAACTAATGAAATATAATATTGAATTTAAATATATGATGCAATCATGAGCTAGAGATGTGCAAGGGAATAATCCTCCTATAGTCTTGTTACTGGGTTCTAGGTGTCATGCCCTTTCGCTGTGGGGACATTAAACCATTAAAGATCTGTTTGTTGTTAGTTTTATTTATTTATTTTTAGATTAAGCATATCTGTACTTTAACCAATTAAAAAAACACTAATTAAGCGTTTTGAGACTGGTATACTTAGAAAAATAAAATAAGAAGAAAGAAATTCTGGAAATTTGTCTGAGTTCTATGTTATTTCTTTGACGAAGCCAAAAGTAATTTGGAATTAATTTTTTAATCGTTAGTAGGTTGTGACTTGTGACTAGTGTTTGCATGCAAGAAGGGGCTTACATGGCCTTTCATCTGATGCAAGCAAAGCGAAGATTTGAGGGCTAATTGGTTTAATAAGTGTTGTGAAAACATGTGTTTAATATAAAAAATGTGCTTAGTATTATATTTCAAATAACATATTTTTAACTGTGAAAAAATATAATTGTGTATTTGGTATGTGTATGTAATTTTTTTTTAAACGGAAAAATGCAATAAAAGTATTAATATATTATTTGAAGAGACAGAAAGTTCGCTTATGTGGTCTGATAAAGTGGGATTTACCATTTTTAATGTATTTGCCAAAGTGTTATTGAACAATGTTATTTGAAAACTAAAAATTAGTGAGAAGAGTTCTTTAAATTCAGTGTTAAAAAACCTTAAAATGAAAAATATATGGCAAACACTCCTGAAAAAAATCTCCCACCAAACATGTCTTTTTTATAACCCCACAGTTTTTAGTACCGTTGTTTGAACTACCTTCCTCAACTCGGCTTAGGAAAATTGCAAAAAGTGAAAAATTTGATCGTCATAAAATGTCAGATTTCTCATTCCAATATATTCCTATAAAAATATATTTAAAATCACTATATTCTTTAGACATAATAATGCTGATTATGCCTTCTTGACCCACTTCACTTTACAACTATGTCCCTGCAAGTAACTTCAGCAAAAGAAAAAGAAAATCCAAGAAAAGGAAGGAAAAGAAAAAAGAAAGAACCAAAAGAGAGGATAAGAAAAGAGTGATTATAATGTGAGAAGACACAAGGACAATGAAAATACAGCATGCAATGCTTCACATGTGATTGAAACTCTGATGTTTTAAGTTTCAACTAATCCACAATTTATTTATTTTGTCTATACCCTGCAATTGAATAATCGGTTTTGTAACTTTCCCACCCCTAAAAAACGACAAAAACAAATGGAATCACTTCAAATTTGGTTAAAAACATCTTATTGAAACTCATTTATAAATGTTTTGAGATGAATATTCTGAATTATTCTCCTAATAGAGCACGTTGATTCTAAATTTTGGCTTGTGAGTGACTCAGTTTAGCAGCTTTCTTACAATCCTTTAAGATGTGTTTGCTATTTACGACCTGTTTCAAAGATATGAAGTTTTTGTTGGCATGTACTCTGAAAGTGATCAACGGTAGCGGCAAGTTTGCAACCTCTAATAATATAATTCGTCTTTATTATTAATATAATTATCTATTAAACTTAATTTGGAGGATCATTTGAAACTCTAGGACGGGAATAAACTATCTATTCATTGTAGACAAAACTTTGAAACAATATTTTAGATATTGGTTTAAAAAAAAAAAAAAAAAACTTACACATTACACCTTTATATTTTCCAATTAATGAATTCAATTATATAATTTATAGGCCAAACACGACACTATCATGTGGCTTATTGATTTGTTGACTAATACATTTCCATGTGAATGGTACGGCTTCTAAAATGATATGATTGAATTTAATTGATTTTTTTTTTTTAAATATGTTACTTAAGAAACTGTTTTTATTTATTTTTATAATTTTTAAATGCATTTATTATTAATTTATTATAGATGCAATAGAATTTCAATTTTATGATATCTAGTTCATAATAATTACTTTTTATCATCAAGTCAAAACACTAACTGATTTTTGGTAAATAAGGTTTAAACTTCTAGTTTTTTAATATAAAGACAAGAAACTTTACTAATTATTTTTTTTTGGAATAAAACTTTTTTCTAATTAAGTTAGCTGAAACCATATGTTTTTATAATGAATGATGAATTTTTTAATCGCTAAATCTATAAAAGAGGGACAGAAAACATGAAAAGTCATGTTTTGTGATAATCATTTTAGTTTATGGTATACAATGCCAACAGTTGCTACAAAACTGTCGCAGACAATTATGGAGTGACTTGTCTCACGCTTGTTGCCTTAGTCCACCCTGCTGGACCATATGTTTGGATAATTATTGCCCTATGTTTGTTTTATGGTAATTAGATCTTCATCTCTCTCTCTCTCTCTCTCTCTCTCTAAGAAGAACTTCAAAAATAAGTGAGGAGAGATGTGGCCAAAAGTATGCAAGTATCTTAATCGTTTAGATAATGAAGTATTACATGCAATTGTTTCCTACTCAAAAAAAAAGGCAAAGGTGACTTGCCATTTCTCTCAATTCCACCCGGTGACTCTTTATGTGGGCCATCATGTCTCTCTCTTATAAACATCAAAAGGGAAAATTAGATAATTAAAAAAAAGAAGCCAAAAAAAAGAAAAAAAAAAATTGACAGTTATCTTTTCCTTTACTTGTAAGCATTTTGTAATTTCCTAATATGTCCCCATATCAAAATGGTTAAACTCCAATACTTGTCAATATAAATTATATTTACCAATTATAACACGTCACGTAGTGAGTTATAGCACAAAATTGTATTAAATTATATATTTCAAGAATTATTCTTTTAGATTATGTAACAAAATATTCATGTTTTGGAATTAGATATTCAAGTTCTAGGCAAAACTTTGACATTAGCAATGTCGAGTTTAATGTGTATTTTGCCACCTTTTTTTTTTTTTTTTTTTTGAAAATTTTGAGTAGAACTTAACGAGTTTTACATAAAAATACACATAAAACTTGACACTGCTAGTATTGAGCTTCAGACAGAACTCAACATTAGCCATATTGATTTCCAAAACAATGATATTTTGCTATATAGTTTAAAAATAGGACTGTTTGACTACATAGTAAAAAAAAAAAAAGTTAAATTAAGGTTAAATAGCCAATTTTTCCCATAGTATTGAGATATAATTCTTTTTTTTTTGGGAGAAACTTTGGGATATAATTCTTGATATACTTGTATCTTATATGTTGCTTTAAGTAAGTTGATCTAATTAACGCTAATGTAATAAAGTAATTCTCTCCTTTATATTTATTTATGGACTAATGTAATAATTCTAACCCAACATAAAAAAAAAATATATATATATATATATATTGGAACAGGATCAAGCACCAAATTCAACGAGCACAAAATTTAATGAGCCTTCAACGTTCACGATTCAAGAATCATCATTGAGGTTTTCTCTTTTGTCAGGTTAATTTTTCTTGGCATTTTAACTTGATCAAAGTTTCTTACCAGCCGGATTAAGTACAGTTGTCCACAACTTATGGAGCGTTCTCACTTCTCAAATGACATTTTCAAACTTTGCAGAAGGACCCAATTCTGTACTACATTATTAGTCTCCATCAAAATTGTATTTCTCTTTAAACCCTAATTAATCAATCAAATCCTTGGTTTGGCGTTCATTTTGTAGCATAGGATGCTCCGTCACAGTCACAGTCACAGTGGTCAATATCTCAGGCACGTCTCATGCTTAGAAATATTACATTTGCATACCTTTCTTTCTTGATTAGGTGAGCATGCTCTTTGCCCTTTTTTTTTTAAGAGATTAAACTATGTTAGCATGTGGTGTAAAACTCATATTTTACACTTTTAATTTTAATATGACACATTATTTTATCATATATTTAAAAATAAACACAATCATACCCAATTAATTCTCATAATTATATATAAACTCAACCAAATTTGGAACTTATTGAGATGTTATTAGGTGTGGTAAAATATATTAAATTTTAAATAAAATATTGAAGTGACAATTACTTATTGAATGATGTAAAATACGTCTCTTTATAAAATGATTGTATTTGTATCGCTCTATCTAGACAATACCAAGCAACTGTCAATTATTGGAGGCTTAGAGCACAACCTATAGGGGTCCAGAATCCAGATACTTCAGGAATTTGGAATTACTACCAACTTCTTCTTTTTTTTTTTTTTTGATAAACGGAATTACCACCAACTTAATTCATTTTCAACTTCGTAACATTAGTTTGTTTAAATTGGTCACTGTCAAATTCGAAAATAACGTCTAGTACTATCAACGCCATGTGGTCCACAAACTTTAAAATCTAGCTCGGCAATTTATTGCAGATGTGATTATTTATGCTTCAATTTAAAAAAAAAAAAAGATTATTTATGCTTCAATTTAAAAATTTTGTACATTTTAGTATAATGCTGCCGATTTGACCAGCAATGGTTTATTAGCCATTCAACATTGTAAGTTAACCTAGCACTGCATCCTCACAGCTTTAGGAGAAATTATTCTCTCCTTCTCCTAAACTATGACACAGAGGACATTGCAAAGGAGACAATGGTAATGACAATATTAGTTTCACTTGATCTGTTGAGTCTTTAGTTTTTCTAATGGATCACAGCCTCCCTCACCAACTTCTACAAATGAAGAAGAATTGGGAAGGAAAAAATTACAGAAATTGGTCTAACAGCTAAAGTAAAGTCTTCTTTTTTTTGGTTGATGTGGAATAGTCAAAATATCGAACCTAGTTAGTGTTCCAACTCTTATTTATTTTTGGATAGGTTTGCCATGGCCAGATTGAATAGTTGATCCTTTTGAAGCCGATTCTGAAGACCAATCTTTACCATTACTAGGCGAGCTTTTTTATTTTTATTTTTTATTTTGAGAAGAACCATTACTAGGCGAGCTGACATGATTGAGTCAATTGTGAATTTCCCTTTGTATTGATTGTTCATATTAATTCAGCACAAAAAAACAAAAAAGGATTGTTCGTGTTTGAGTGAACACAGGAATATAAAAATAATGCTTTTTTAGGTGCTTTGTTCAATTATTAGCCACTTTATTGTTCTTTAATATAAATAACACCAACACCTTTACCCAAATGAAGTAGGCAAAGATATGATCTAATTTGGTGCTTCTTCATATGCAACATCAGCTATATATATATATATATATATATATATATATATGTATATAGATATATTAAAGCATAAAAATATTAGAAAAGAGGTGGAATGATGCTATCAGCACCAAATGATACATTTTTCTGGCAGTTGCATCAAATTTCGTTTATAAGTTAATCAGAATGGCTAAATTTATTGTTCAATACATTAAAGGCACTGAAAACCTTCAATTTGAAAAGGAAAAACAAATACTTACAAAATAAATCAACAAATACTAAGAGTTCTCACCCATACAATTATTAAAATCGATCTTGTCATTTATATCATATTCACAACGTCCATAAAATACGAAAGGGAGATGGAGGTTAAGACTCACTGTCAGTTGAAGGGTGCAATTTAACCAAGGAGGGCAGGACCAACCACCCCTTTCAAATTCTAAGCCCAAAACATTGACTTTAGGTAGCAATACACCAAACCAAACCTGCAGATTTAAACTTGGAACTTCCTCTCATCAATTGGGCATTGTCCAAAAAAATTGAATTAATCAGCGAACAGTTCTTGTATTTTGGACATGTCACATTTGAAACATGGCTAGATATGTGACTGCGCGCGCGTGCGTGTTCTCTAATAACACCCCCATAAGAAAGGCTCCTCAAGCCGGAGACAGGTATCCACAGGCTCAGCTCCATTGATCAGCTGCCATGTTGATGAGTAACAAAACTCATCAATTTGACTGTTCACACCGATCAAGAGGTCCGGGAGGCCCAAAAAGGCGTCATCTTTATCGGTCAATGTTGAAGTTGATGAGTCATGAGTGTCATGGGAGGCCATGGTAGAACTTGGAGAGTGCGGAGCCAGCTCGGGTTCAACTTCATGGCTTCCAGAGAAGTTCATGGCTGCTGCTTTGGCTGCAGCGGCTTGTATATCCTTGGGAGATGAGCTAGCTGGTCGAGGTAGGACTTGAGCTAGCTCAGGGAAATTGAGAAAAGCTGATTGGCCTTTGATTGTAAGAGCAGCTACATCATGAGCTCGAGCTGCCATTTCTGGTGTAGAAAATGTGCCAAGCCAAATTCTTGATTTCTTCCTTGGCTCTCTGATTTCTGATACCCATTTGCCCCATTGACGTATTCTTACTCCCCTATATGTTGGGTGCTTCCCATCGTCTCCATTCTTTGGCTTTTTCCTACTTTCATCACCATTTTTGGCTTCATGACCTCTCTTGCAACTTTTTTGTGCCCTGTATTCTGTAGAAACATTTGTTGAATTAGGGCACGAAGAGGAAGAGGTGGAGGTGTTTGAATTAGAGGAAGAGGAAGAAGAGGTAGAGGTAGTTTTGGCCTCACACTCTAAATTGCTACTCTCTTCCATGGAGGAAGCTTTGGGAGGTAGTAAGAGAAATTGAGCTAAGCAGAGCTTATAATAGAGGCAGAGGGGCTCCTAAAATTCTCTCACACGCTAATAGTAAAGCAGTATATTTAAAGACATGGGGCCGGTGGTCACTTCACCAAAAAGGATAGTACACTCTTGGTTCTTTTTTTTTTTTTGGCAAGCTCCATGTGGATTATTGAACACTGCATCGTTTGTCATTATCCTTTACTTTTTTTTTTTTTTTTTGGATGAAATTGTCATTATCTTTTACAGTCTTTGTTTCTTGGCCTCTCTTCATGTTCCATTAGCCATTAAAGAGACTTCTATGAAACATGATTAAGGTGTTTTTCCAATATATCTCTCATGTGCACATTTGGTCACAAATAGGGTTTTATTCTGGAGTAAAATGGTTGAGGTAAGGTGGGCCAATCATATCGCTCATTCTCAACCCAAAAATAATGTTTCTTTATTTTTCAGCAAATCCGAATTTTATTTTTCAAGTCATGAAATTTACATTAATGGGGCCATCGTGTAGCATATACTTATAATATGTGATGTATATGACCGAACCCTCCCTCTTATCGGAGTAGTTAATCTAATACTCATTTTTTATTCTTTTTCTAGATAAATAAATATGTTGTAGAAGATTAAGAAAAGAAGAAGAAGAAGAGAAATTATACCTACCCCCTTGGAAGTTTTACAAAATAATACTCCCTCCCAAACTTTGGACAAATGTCATTACCTCTTGAAATTTGTATAAATACAATAGAAAATTATGTGTCCAACTTTTCTAATGGGATATCCTTAAAAAAAAAAAAAAAAAAAGATTCCCACCAACACTATATACAAAATACCACTCTTCCTTTATATTTGAAAAATTGAGTATAAATATTTTGTTAAGGAAATTAAGTTATGGTGTGAGACAACATGTATTTATTTGTTACATTAATATAAACCTTAAGGGTCACCTACCAACATTTGGGCAGCCTAGTTGGTAAGATACCGGACCAACAGGTTTCTAAATTAGGATTTGAGTCTCAACAACTATTTGTGTGTTGGTACTTCTTATATCTCATTTTCATCTCAAACGGTTTATAGAATAATAAATGAATTTCTCATAGATCGGAACTATGAGATTTCACCCAAAAGTGAGTAAGATGCTATTATGGTCACGACCAAGTAGGGAAGCTACACAAATCGCCCCCAACTAGCCATTTTTTTTCTACAAAAAAAGAAAAGAAAAAAGGGTCACCCTTTGGTAACTTAATTAAAAGGAATGGAAGAAATGAAGATGAGAAATTATTGTTGAAAATTGCCTCAAATTACTATTTTAGCGTGGTTAATTATTTGGATTTTATTTTTGTGAAAGGAAAATTGGCTTGGTTACTAATTTGTGTTTATTTAGTGTGGAACAAAAGTTCATTCGTTTTTAAAGAAGTAACGTTGCATTTCTTGTGCACACATATAGTACTGTAAATGAATTAGCAAATCCGGCCCAATGGTCTCATTTGTAGAGTGAACACATAAAAAGGAATCTCATGTTTGTTGACTCTGTCCAAACTCACTTTATTCTAGAAGTTGACATGATCCAAACCAAAGCACATAAGCTCTGTTTTTTTTTTTCGCCCCCCGGGGGGGGGGGGGGGGGGGTGTGGACTTCTCTCCGTTCAAAAGCATGAAATTTCTAACATTTTTGTTCATTTAAGAATATATTTTATAATTTAATTTATTCAATTAGTCTCATAACTTTAGGAATTAAATATTCCCACTTGTTATAGAGTTGAGCATGAAACCAAGAGAGAAAAAAATGGATTTTCTCTCGAAAAATAGGGCGAAAAAAGAGAATGAGTTTTGAGTTTTGCAGAATGCATAAACTAAGGAGAAGTTTTAGAGCTTTTTATTGTGTTAGTATGACAGCACCATCGGATATATTAGGGTTTTGGGCTTGAGAAAAAGTTTGGTATGAGTGTGAGATCTTTGGTTGTAAGGCATAAATAAGAAAGAAGAAGAAAATTTGGGTTTTCTCTCAGTGGCGACGCCACTTAGAGTCCAGGGTGTTCCTAGGAACACCCTGGCTTGAAATTTTTTTTTTATATATATAATAATTTAAATTTTTTTATTTGTTTACCTTTAAAAAAAAAATAGGAATACCCTCAAGTAATATCAGGAATACCCTCAAAATTTTTATGCCAAATAAATTTTGAACTAAAATCTAAAAAAAAAAAAAATTGTAACAAAGAATCTAAAAAAATAATAATAATAATAATAATTGTAACAGAACAAGCCCAAAAAAAAACCCAACATCAATCCTAAACAAATATCCAACAGGCCCAACCCAAACGTATTCTCAAAAAAAAAAAAAAAAAAAACTTCATGCTTGGTTTTAAGAAAACTTCGAAGTACAGAATGCAAATTTGTTTTGGTTTTAAATTTTTATTTTTTTTTTTTAAGTACAAACTTCATGCTTGCCAAATCTTGAATTTCGGCCGGTATTTACCGAAACATACTGAAATATCTGAAATAGATCGAAATGACCCAAAATTTTTTCAAAGTAGAATAGGAACACCCTGGACAAAATTTCTAGAGTCGCCACTGTTTTCTCCCGGAGGATATTTTGGGTGCTATGACCTTGGAGAGGTAGTATGAACTATAGACACATAACCACACTTAGACCATATGTATTTGAAATGATACTTTGATTGTTGGTTGTTTGGAACAAAATTAATGAAAATTCAAAGTTTTGGAAATTTGAGTGTTTTTGCTAGTCATGTTGTTTGGCTCCACCTAAACAATTATTTTGTGCTTGTCTCTATCTCTCTCCATCTTTTGTCTTTTGTTCTTTTTTAACTTGGGACCACTACTATAAGACTTCATAGATTATCTGCAAAACTTCAAAGATTATGAAAACTACTATATATTGCTTCACCATCCCGAGCATAAATTGTAAAATTTAATTAAATTATGCTAGTGGCTATTAAGGACTAAGCAATCAATAGCATATGAACTTGTTAGAGAGTGTTTGTGATTTTATTTACTCCTCTAGTTTCTACTAGAACCATGGAATGAACAATTTCAGCCATGAATGTTAATCAAAACAGGATTTCACAACCAAATGATTTTCTAATATATTTTTTAATTTCGTACATTTGAAAGGCGATTGTTACTAAATTAATATAGAATCAATCATAAAAGGTTTCAGAATTTAACAAAATGTTAAGTTTCATTTTGATGATTATAAATAATGTTGTTGAAATGTTTGTGGGGCGTGGGGGATAAAAACCGAGGTTCATGTCTCTAGGAGAGAGCTTCACACACATATACATTTAGATTATATTATAATAGAATTTGTATCTTGTATAAAAAAAAAAAGAAGATAAACATGATAGTTGTTAGTTTTATTTTTAATATATTAATTTAATTTTAAAGTTTACTATTTTTTTAAATTCTTGAATATATGATCAAATTTTTTGGTTCAAGATTTGTCTCCCGATAAAATGTTGGTTTAGTACATTCTCTTACCCTATTATATTCACCCACTATTTAGACGTCTGCAAAAATATATTTTCAGCACATTACTTATGATGTTAATTATTGACTCTTCGTAATGCAAAGATCTGATACTCAATACGGGGTTTAAGCCTTGCGCGTCCCATGTGTCAAATGTAGAATCAGCATGCATGAATAATTAAGATTCATGTAATTTCTAATGTTACCCTTGCCCCAAAAGAGAGAGAGAGAGAGAGAGAGAGAGAGAGAGAGAGAGAGAGAGAGAGAGT
Organism: Castanopsis chinensis; assembly: GCA_032878915.1. Lineage (NCBI taxonomy): Eukaryota > Viridiplantae > Streptophyta > Magnoliopsida > Fagales > Fagaceae > Castanopsis > Castanopsis chinensis. The sequence goes on along the minus strand of JAVQMG010000115.1, from coordinate 2,633,361 downwards.
ATTTTCTTATGTTACTGTACCATATAAAGAATATGTTCCTAACAAATATGTTCACTGCATCTTTTAATATAAATAATTTGTTCCTAACAAATACGTTCACTGCACCTTTTAACCTTTTAGTGTTTAAGGTAAGGACCCTTCAAAAAGGGCTTTACCGAAGAAAATTGACACATCAAAATTCAATGAATGTGACCAAAATCTATAATCTATAGAGCTACGTATGAAGCGTTGTCATGTGGGGTTGTGACATAGGTGTCGAGGCCTTGTCATGTGGGCTAGTCTACACAAAATACAACTATTTATGACTGCATAACATTCACACAACCACACTTATTTGAGACTTTGGGGTACCTTAAAGGAAAATTAGGGGGAAGCAAGAAATGCTGTGATATTATTTATGTGGTTCCCTGACCTATTGGGCAGGTACTTGCATCATAGCTGTACAGATCCATATATGATTTTGCTTGAGCAATGCTAGCGATACATAAAAATGCACAATTTTATACCATAATTCGCTACATGGCAAGTTGTGGATAGTGAAAGTGTGTTTTCACATGGCCCACCATCCCACATTCACTAATTACAATTTGTTGCGTGGCGAGTTGTAACACAAAATTATACATTTTTATGTGTCCATAACATTACTCTGTTTCCTTTCATTGTTAAGTAAGATTAATGTAAGCATGATAAAATTGGACTTGAATTTGTTAATTAAAAATTTCCTCCTACCATTTCTTTCTAATCTTTTATATTTTTTTCTTTTTCTATGGTTTGGATCTTTATTTTTATATTGATGATTAGTGGTGTTTACTTTCGGATATATATAGACATATAGTGTTTTGGTCATGAATTGATTTATAAAATCATATGTGATGAAAAATTAGAAAAATTGATTTTGTATTTTATGTTATAAATATGTTGCAATTGATTGGTAATGAAATATTCCATTTCAATGGACAAATAAAAACGGTCACTAGGATGGCTGCGATAACTTTATTAAATATAAACTAATTGTTCTTCAACAAGCTTGAATAGTTACTAAAAATTAAGTCTTAACAAAAAAAAAAACATTAAAGCTTTTATATGTACTCAATATAATGAAAGTAAGGAAGAAAATTCCCCCCTCGAAAAAATAGGAGAAGTGGTATTCATGAGACATAACCTCCATGAATGTGGTAAACGAGGAAATTATGTTTCACTTTCAAGACATGGAAAGAAAGTGAGAGAACAATATTTCAGCGGCATTCACTTTTTTTTTTTTTTACATGTTCTGCCTTTAGTTTCTTCAAGCGCTCCTATCGCTCAGTCAGCGGCATTCACTTTAATAATTTGCAAATAATATCTAGTCATGAGTCTAGAGGCACACTAGAGTTTTTTTTAAGAGAATTTCAACCTATGGCGTCCGCTCTTGATGATAGCTCTTTATCATCAGACCAAGACACCAATCAGTTTTTGGTGTAGGCGGAGATTGAACCCTAAATCTCTTATACAACCATCAGAGACTTTACCAATTAAACTAACTGAAACCTACTAGAAGCACACTAGAGTTGACAACAAACTTAGCACATGTATAAAGTTTAATGATTAATAATAAAGTAATGTTAGTGGTAAACTCATATGATAATTAATAATAATATGCTAATTCAGCAAGTGTGAAATTTGTTGCAAAAATGGTTGTGTATTATACAATATACAATTAAGAGCAGTGTATCTACTTTGGATAATTAGTCTATTTCAATACCAAAAAAGTTTTGGACACCAAAAGCAGTCATGGAAGCCAAGAGAATATTCTTGGAACTAGGCTATAAGTGTATCTTGGCATCAACCAAAATGTTGAAAATGCATATATGGACAAAAAAACTTATACAACTGTATCTTTGTGTCTCAGGGTACCATGCTAAGAAAAAAGTATGATTTGTCATCAGTACTGGACCATCTTCCTAATAGCAAAGCCAAAAAAGATATTTGAAAACTGTGGTATGGACCGTATGGTAGGTCATAATTCATAAATGATGTACTCGACAAAACTGCTTTTGTGGTGTTCAAAAGGCCACAAGGACTTGTTTTCTTTATGTGTTTTTTCCCGTCTCGGTTCATTATTTACTCAAACAAATGAAAAATTGGCTACCAGAACCAGAACGCAACAGCCACAAGTCTTGTTAGCTCAATTGGTTGTTATTTTCTGATGTTTTTAAATGAGACATCCACTATTCAAATTCCCATTCTTCTCGTTATTGAATGAACAAAGTTTGGGCTTGAGCAAAAACAAATGATGAATTCTCTGTTTAATTGAAAGCCCACTCTAGCCTGACGTTTCAATCAATACATTATTGGGCCTAATCCGTATAAGATCGATGGGCCTACGCCTAGCTTTTAGTATTTAAAAGGAAAATAATGTAATTGCATAACTAAAAAAAAAAACTACAATCTCACATTCTTTTTTTTTTGGTTGAATAATCTCACATTCTCATTTTTTTTGGCTGAATAATCTCACATTCTCACTACTGAGGATTAGACCTCAAGATTGAATTATTGAAAGAGGTCAAAATATGAGTACTAGTGCATTACAGTAATACTTTTAACTTTTTTTTATATGACTACTACAGTACTACTAGTAACTTAAAGTACAAGGGGAACGAAACAAACCACAAAAAAGCAATAAAGTTGCGTTTGAAACTTTACACACAAGTATTTAAAATGATGGGAGTTTATTACAAATGATTTATATATATATATATATATATATTTTTTTTTTTTTCTATGGATTTAAGAAAAGATTTGATTTGGAACTTTACACTAACAAAAACAATTATGATACTTTATTGGATTTTTCATTTTCATGTTTTGGGATAGTTCACAAGTCCCTCTCTTATTTTTGAAACTAACCAATTTTTTCTTTTATGTTTGAGAAATGGACAAATATTCCTAATTTGTTATGTTTTTTTAGTTAAATTCAATAAAATCTTATTAATAAGTTATTAGTTGTACGCCACAATAAAGAAAAAAAAAGTTGAGGATTGCATTGTTGTTTTCTTGAATTCTGTTTTTTATCATTATAATTCCATTGGTTTTAATTGGAAAAATAAAATTGAAGTATTTTTCTCATTTTTCAAATATAAAAGGAGAAATTTGTTGATTTCAAAGACAATTGGGGAAATTATGAACTACCCTACTCCCGCCATTAATAGGAAAAGGTAGTTTGCCTACTTTATTTGGATTTTTTTTTTTTGAATCTAATAATTTCAAATCCATATACTAATAAATCTCAAATCCTTTCTGTCCATAAATTTTATGGAGAGGAAAAAAAATTGCCCCTTCATACTTTAATTTAAGTTATTTAAATGGGAAAAATGAAATCCAAGCATCATTCTAATTACTTCTATCTAAAATCCAAATAGGGCTAGCTACGAGTCCAACTGAGTATTAAAAATTTAGGGTTAGATTATTTAGTTTTATTTAAACATGAGCTGAACTCAAACTCGTCATCAAATTAGGTTACATATTTAAACTTAATTCTTCTTTTTTTGTTGATAAATTCAAAAGTTAAAATGAGGAATGAGAGATTTGAACTCTTGACTTCTCTATTAAAAGTACTAGGTGTATCAATTAACTTACAAGATTCTTGGCAATTCATTTTTTATTTTTTGTTGAATAAGTTCAAACTTGTTTATGAGTTACTTAATTAACTTTTTTTTTTCTCTATATATAATAAAAATAACTAAAGTTTGCTGCCCCTTCACAAATCTATATTAATAATTTATAACTAAATTATATTTAATTACACCATTTGAGTTAATTAAGTAAAATGTTTTTTTTATGAGCTTATGCCGAATTAGATTTATCAATTTTTGTATTGTTAAAAAATATATATCAATGAACTATTTAGATTATTAATAAATTATATATAATAATTTATATAGCCTAATCTCAATTTACACATAAATAGAGGCTCCCACTTGCAAACTTGTTTATGAATATATTATTATACTTGAGTTCAGCTTATTTAATAGTTTAGTTTAAATCTAAGCTTGAGTTTAACTTGTTTTCTGAACAAACATAAGAAAATTTTTTATTGAAATGAAACCAAGCTATTCATAAATAGTTCAATGAATTTTTAACGTTATATCCAAATAAACAATAAAAGAAGAGAACCATACATGATTACTATAATTGGATTTACTTCATGCCATGTTTTTATAAATTCATTTGGTTTCATTGTCTCATATTTAGACCTGAAATGTAGTTTAATCATGTTGGGAATTAAAATTCCAATATATACAAGATTTGAGAATTTGAGGTTCAATTGATACTTCAACAATAATAACATTCTTTGTGTGCCTCATATATATGGTTTGAACCCCTTCTCATTATATACCTATAAAAAAATTAGCAATAAACAGTATTAATCAGGGGAAGAAAATTCGAATCAACACAAAATAGTGAAATAAATTCATTCAAAGTTCAATATGCACATTGTATTCCGACCATTTTAACCAATCAGTGATAGCATCTTTGGAATATAGCACTAAAAGTATAAAACTATTTACAATTAAAACGGAACTTCTAAACACAGAATCATTATAATTATTCTATTTTCTCAAATTCTATTTTTTCCTACTTCCTCGGTGACGGGGGTACGTAAATTCGAGCCCACAAATGTTTGCTATTCACTAAGAACTTGGCTTTCACCTGCCCATTTAAAACCATTGGTATCGCCATGGTTGTCAAAATCCCGATCTGGATCTTACGATCCTACGATTTTACGATTCCACCTATCCAAAACGATCTAAATCTTTCAAGGATCTTAGCGATCATTCGAGATCGTACGATTCTGACGATTCCAAACGATCTTGGTTTTTTGTAATCTTCTTTAACTTGACAGAAGACTCAGTTGGACCCAAATAGAAAATAACATCTTATTGAACCAAGTTTTGCTATTCTAATGTAGAGAGATAAAATTTTAGTTGAACCAAATGAAAAATAACATCCTAATAGAGTGTCATATTTTGAGATTTTTGGTCTCTTTAAATGATACTTACAAATTGATGTAATGATGTATGGTAATTACATCAAATGGATGCAAATTTTTGATATGAATGTTTAATTTATGTGATTATTTAACATACTAATTTTTTTTTTCTTAAATAATGTAGAATCTTACGATTCACGATCCGATCCTACGATCCACGATCCCACCTACCTCCCACGATCTTACGTAAGATCCCGATTTTGACAACCTTGGGTATCGCCAAGGAAGTGGTGAAAATAATACGCCCATATACTGGATCTTGTCCTGGACGAGTCCTTAACAATCACAACCTCTTTCACCACTGGCACCCAGTTCCTATAAACATAACATCACAAAGATAATTAACATATAGTTACTCACCGTGAATAAAACACAATTAAAATTGTGTAATGATTTTACAGGCTGTGTATGACAATGTAACAAGCTATGTGCAACAATAATTAGCATATATATAGACAGAGGAATCCGATAGATAATAAGAAGTAAAATAAAGAAAGTGATATTTAGAGAATAATGAGCATGTATACGAGGTAAAGAGTTGACAATCTCTTCTCGGCTAAGAGGATAACCACTTGAGAATGTCAGGAACATAGACCTAGTTTCCTCTGGGGTCTGTCCTGGATAAAACTCACTTGCATCAGGATTTAAATTTGATTGCTTTAGCACTTCATCACTAGCATGAGCTAATACCTCACCAGGCTCATTGTGAGTCCTAAAAATTCCAAGGGCTGCACCATGTGAACTAGTTCCCTTTCCAATAGGTCTAATAACTGGTCGCATACCCGACTCATCTACCTCAATAGCTAAAGTCTCACCAAATATTTTCTCACAAACAGTCTCCATACAATGCATATAGCTCGTGCATGAACTCTCGGTTATAATAAAAGAACCTTCGGTTCATGGGCTCGTTAAGTAGACCTACAAAAACTTGGGTGTCCTCTGATTCACTTGGTTCAATTGCATTAGGTTGTATGCATTCTAGGCATTGAAATCCTTCGTCGAAAAGGGCTTCGATTGTGTTGTTGTCAAAGGAATGGATCATTCGGATTAAGTCATGGTAACCAATTTCCTCTAGCATAAGCCATAGAGCCAAGGCTTTTTTGACCATTTGAGGATTTTTGCCCATTGAACATACCATTCTATTGAAGAGGAGTCTCTCAATTGTGTAGAAGAGCAAAATGTCCACAAGGCTTCCAACCCTGGCCATGTTTAAACTATGGTGATAAAAAATGAGTTTAGCTTACCTCCAATACTTCTTTAATTGAATATATCCTTTTGTTTTAAATATACAATGGAAAGTGGTAGTGAGTTTTAATCTCCACCTTTTATTTAGTTAATGGGTGACGTGAAAATCTCTCATTAAAACAAAAAGAGATTCCAGCATAAAAAAATACTGAAAGTAAGCCGAAAGCCGAATTTCCCCAAAAAAAAAAAAAAAAAAAAATTGAATGGCTAAAGCCTAAAGATTGGGAGCATAGTAGCATTTTTTGGGAATAGTTGGATAATTAGTAAAGAGACTCGTGCAAGTGATGCTTGGGGTTTTGATATGGCAATATTTATGACTCTTTGGGAAAGAAGTGCATTTGGCGGCAAAGTTGGGAATACATACTTGAAATGTTTGAATATTTAATCCTGTACTTAAATTCAAAGAACTATCATTTTTGTTTACCCTAAATTAGTAAAATGGGAGTATCCTCAATTGCATAAAAAAAAAAAAAAAAAAAAACAAACAAAAACAAAACCAGAAAGAAAAAGAAAAAAAGAAGGTGGATTCTCCTCAGAAAAAAAAAAAAAAAAAGTAAGTTACATATTATAAAAACAAAAACTATTGATCATAAGGTCGTGGATTTAGAAAGCAACTCGTATTTATGTAAGCATGGTGAGAAATAACTCTTGCTTATATCTCTGATATGGAAGATAATTAATGAAGTTGATTGGAATAAGCAATTAATGGTTACAATCAGATTAGTTGTACAAGTTACAAGGCCAAGAACTTCCTAGAAGAATTTGGAAGAGAATATACCAGATTTTGATTAGTAAAAGGGAAATGCTAACGAATGCCCTTAGGGCATTGGTTAACAATTCATATAAGGAAAGTTTTTATGGGAAAATGAAATAAAGCAATAAATGTTTTGACAGTTTTTTTCATTTCCCATAAAAGTGATGTAAAAGCTTTCTTAAAATGGATTGTTAACCAATGCCCTAAGGGCATTCGTTAGCAGGACCCTTAGTAAAATAGGGTAATATTTAAAAAGGCTTGAGCTACCACATGATATAATTAGCTGTAACATGAAGCTTTTTTCTACTAACAACTAATAAGGAATTAATTTAGATGTAATTATAATTTTTTTTTTTGAGAAATGGATGTAATTACAAATTTACCCTCTTGTGATATGATCATATGACTTGATTTTTTTTTTTTTTTTTTTGACATTTAAGAAATTTCTAAACTTTAACAAAATTTGACTCAGAATCTATCAACTCGTTTGAAGCTGTTGCAAGATACATTCTCCCCGCCATTGAAGGTTTGAAGGTGAGTATCATACTATCATTTCCTGGTCGCATTGAGTTCGAGGTGAGAATGGTAGTCCAAGCCCCAAAGAGGGCAAAGACAACTTGACCTATCAACATTCTTACAAAAGACTTCTACATTTTATAAAAGACCTAGTGAGAGATGAAAGAGATGGAATGAGTTTTTCAAGTTGAGGAAAATGAAGCCCATCAGGCTGAAAGATGAGCCATCTCATTTGATGAACTATATAAAAAATTCAAATTCATAGTCAAGAAACAGGAAAGCAGGTTAATATCATAAGATAGGAGACATTTCTCACAGAGGATCAAAATTAGGGCATATGATAGAATCTATGACCACCTTAGCATCACCCTCCAAAATAAAAAATAAAAAATTGAAATTCATAGTCAAGAAACAGGGAAGCGGGTTGCTAATATCAGATAAGATGGGAGAGATTTCCCATGGAGGATCAAAATTAGCGCATATAATATCTTTTTTGGTTAGAGCATATGATCGAAATTTAGCCCAAAAAAAAAGGAGCATATGATAGAATCTATGACCATGTTATGTGATACAAATGGCTGCTCATGAGATTCATGAGACATCTTTCACATGTGGAACCCACACGTTGTGAGAGGTAAGTCTTATAAAACGATCCTAGAAAAATTTTCAGAAAATTTTTCTTTTGGTGCAGGATCTTCCTATTAACAATAATAAAAACCCACAGTAAATAGACCATAAATGTTTATTGTCATATATTCTTCAACCCAACCCCTTCTGGTGAGGGATCATCGCTTTATTAACAATAATAAAACCCCAATATTATTATGTTGGATTGTAAGGAATTATCTGCATAATTGTTACATATTCTTCAAAGCCTTGCATTGCGGAGCTGTTGCTTCAACAGTGGCCGGATATATTCATGGTAGCCATCAGGCACAACTGAGTCATTCAAAGGATCCTTCCATGCCTCCTCATAGAGTTTTGGATACACGTTACCATCGTATCGTCCAAGAACCGAACCAAGGTAGTGGTCAGTGTAATTAAATGCATCAACAAGGGCAACTGCATTCGGACGAACCTAAGAATCCATGTATTTAGTAATTAGATCAGTCGTTTTATGGCACTAAGAGGCTAATATTGAGAAAGAATTGTTTGGGACAAACCTGGGAATACAGAGATCTTAGTTGATCATTTGCAAGAGAAGCTTGCTTGGAAGTGATGCTGCCAGTGGAGAGGAAATCACCTTGATATTTGTGAAGAAGAGACAAAGCATATATGTTGCATAGAATCTCTAACTGTTCTTTCACCCCCTTTCCAGGTATGTCTTGCTGCAGTTTCTCAATGAACCTGAAGTAGAAGATAGAAAGGAATCAAAATTAGAATTTTACTTCAGCATTCACTATTTTTTCTATTTCCAGCAACCAAAAAAATACTGAATTATTTTATTTTTGTCTCTTGAGAGGGACGGCACATCATGGTATAGAGTGGTGCTGCCATTTCATTGGAAAAGCAGGTCAACATAAAAATATTCATCCATTCTACATCAATAAAATGATAGAGTATATCCTTTCATTATGTGATGCAGTTGTACATTAACAATGTGAAACAGTCACAAGGTTGCTAAAGGCTAAACCTCAATCACTAGTCTCAAGAGGATTCCAAGATTGCATCATACAGGATGTTTGACAGGAGAGGCACCACAAGGAGCCAAGTCCAATAGACTTTCAGTTGACAGGATAATGCGGAAGAAACTTACTTGGAAACAACAATTAATTGGCAATGAGCAACAGATGCCTCAGTTAAGTCAGCAGAGAGTTCAGCAAAGCCTGAGGTGAAAAACAAGAGTAAGTAGAAGCACATCTAGATTATGTATATCTTATGCTATAGAAAGCTCTCTAATTTTAGTCAGAAGAAGTCTAGGTTCTGAACTTGAATTTTAGTCTGAAGAAACCTTTGCTCCAAACTTCGACAGATGACATAAAAACACAAACAAGAAGTTCAAGCCACCAAGGATATATTTTATACGATGACTTGTTGATATTCAACCCATCCATGCAAGAAGATTATGTTGGTCACAAATTATATATGTGGTCAAATAACAAATGAGAGAGAGACAGAGAGAGAGAGAGAGAGAGAGAGAGGTACATCTAGTATATACTTTAATCAATGCAGAATTAGGCATACCGTCTTCTGGATTTGCAAACTTGGCAAGGTTTTGAGCACAGGCAACAGACATTCTAGCAGACCTAGCTTCAAATGCTTCCAGTATTACACTGGGCTTTAACCAATCCTCAGCTGCAGGCCATTAAAAGGATACAGATTACCAATCTACGCAAGAATAAACACTCTACCCACTGGCATAAAAAATGTATTACCTCGTCGAGCATCACAGCTGGATTGCATCAAATGTTCCACTCTCCCCATATAAGCTGTTGTCCCAACAGGCTTCTTCCCAGACCCAAGCTGAGAAACAGTCTTCATAAGAAATCTTGCAACCTACAAGAGGATTTTTTAGTAGAATGCCAGAAAAAAGTTTGAACTTTGACGAGCATAATGCTAGCAATTGCATATGTTGGTCTGACAGTGACAAACCCAAAGTGACATCCAGTAATTTACCTAGTCAATGCTGTGCATCAGATTTATAGTATGGTTCTCCACCAATATACAAATGAGATAAATATAGCCTGTAGAGATGGCAGCCATCACCGCAAATGCAACATAAAATAGATAAGAAAATGATCCTAAAACCAATACTCTAACATCATTATGGCAAGTGGCAAAAACTTTCGTTTTTACCATACCTTTCATCCCCTTTCTAGAAAGATTTGTAAGTTCAAATATATAACAAAAATATGCAGTAGAACCACTTAATTCCATGAGATGCACAAACATTACTATATTCTATTAGCCAAGATAGAAGCACCCAATCTCTTTCAGAAATGAATAAAAACATACATTTGTGACCAAACACTCCGAACAAAAGAGCTTAGAAATTATACGCATGACAAAAGAAATATTTGAGTTGGACAGATCAAAACCTTAACCAAAATGCAAAGTAAGATTAAAGAACTTGATATCCCTAAATGAAGCTCACAAATTGAGTTTTGGAAAGGCCAACCAAACTTGTCTTCTGCTTGGGTAGATTATGCTCATATGAAGAGAAAGGTCAAGACACATTTACAAGACTAAATTAAACAAGACAATTATAAAACATCAAACTACATCTAAAAGCCTTTATTAACAAGTAGGCACTCATCATTAACCATCCCAGCTAATGATCTTCTAAGCCACATTTTGAAAGTTCTACATCATACTGCAATATTCAAAGAGAAATCTTCTTCAATGCCAATGCAAACCAACAGCAGACTTCCAATGTATATATATATATAAATGTAAATTAAAAAGAAAAAAGAAATAACAATTCTTTTTGACATACCTGTAAAAGTAGAACAACATTGTCTCCTTCATATGTACAAGCAGGGACGTAAACTGCAAATAACTCTGGTAGCCCACTGCTACAAAGGTAACCGTGGCCACCACATAATTTCCGGCATTCTTCAATTGCATCCTGCAACCCAAGTCAATTAGAAGAATCACAACTAGTCACTGATATATGCATCTGATAAAACACATGCATGAACATGCATGTGCACATGAGAGCAATGCCACAATGATTGCCTATTCAAAGACGTGCCATAAAAACCAATCCAATTTACGACAATGGCAGACAGCTAGATAAAAACAAATGAGAACAAACAGAACATTCTGCATTGCAATTCGATAGTTACAATAATGGGCGAGGGGGGATTTAAAACCTAGACGGAAACACCAAGAGGTGCCAGTTGAGAAGGTATCAGTTGAGCTACAATGCATTGCAATAATAATTGAGTAAGGGTTTTCAGGTGATTTGATTGCAATTGCACTTGAAAAATACAGTACTTATCACATGCCAAACCTTGTACATTCACTTAATTCACAATCTGACTTTCAATTTTCAATATCAGGCACTTTGGTAGATTTTTATGCATTAGAGATCATGGCCTTCAGTATTTGGCTCGGGACTAATAGTTTAAATTCATTACCAAGTTAGTAGTACTTGGATCATCAAATCTGTGAGACATAGTTTGGCTTAAAAGAACAAGAAACAAGATTGACCTCAAACTCAAGCACAACCTCCCTTTAACAGCTTTGCTCATCAAACCTCACCAAGCCCGGGGATCATTGTGGACAATTGTGTGTGTGTGCAAACATGCACATGTGTGAGAGAAATGTCACCAACACTGAATCAAAGCTGATTGATATATTTAAGAAAAGCAAGGTACTGGAGATTAGTAATAATCACATACAGCAGTTGCAGAAGTAGTCAAAGACTTCAAACCCGCAGTACATGCATGAGCCTCGGGTAATGTTGAGAAATCATTGGCTTGCAATCTTTGGGTCACATCCGTATAAAGCCATTTTAGCCACTCACCTACAAATCTGAACGCATAAGCAGAGGCCAGCAAAGGAAAGAGTCTATTCTGTTGTGTTTTGTAATCAATCACCTAAAAACAAAAGAGGCAAATGCATAAGAGAATTTTTTTAAGAAAAGAAGCAAATCAATGTATAGTAACTCATCCACAGGGAATCGAATAAGCATTTTTCAAGACTCTAACCTTAAATTTTAAATAAATAAAAATAAGTATATCCTGGCTAACCTAGCATCATTCTGAGTGGTTGTAAAGGGTGCCTCAATATGGCCAATTCAAGATACCGTTCAAGATCAACAAAGAATTAATCTAATGTGTCCAATGAGCTAAGCTCTAGTTCCAATGGCACTTCCTCCTTCCATAATAGGATGGAGGGTGAGATTGTGAGTTCAAGACTCACCAGATGCGTGTGAAGCAACTTAGGGACCCAAGAGACCCAGCCTGATCATGGGTCACGGATGGTTGCAAACAATGGGTCAGACAGATCTCAGGTCCAAGGTTTTTTAAAAATTGGGTTTTGTGTCAGATGTTGCGTGGAGGAGTTTCTCACCCTCCCAATCCATGATTGAATATTAAACTTACGTGGCCTTTTATGCTGAGGTGGTGGTTTCAAATTGGTTGAAAATCCAACCTTAACTGCCACATGACTAGTGTGCATTGCGAAAAGAAATTGAGTAGTTTAATTTTTGTGTGATTAAAAGTGATCGATTAGTGGCGTGGAGGAGTTTCTCACCCTCCCAATCCATGATTGAATATTAAACTTACGTGGCCTTTTATGCTGAGGTGGTGGTTTCAAATTGGTTGAAAATCCAACCTTAACTGCCACATGACTAGTGTGCATTGCGAAAAGAAATTGAGTAGTTTAATTTTTGTGTGATTAAAAGTGATCGATTAGTCGAAATTTAAACAAATGTTTTTCACTTTAAATCATGTGTTTTTTTTTTTTTTGGTGAGTAACAATATAGTTTATGTTACACTATATTACAACTAAATTCTAATCAAAATGCAAAGCTACCCGTGGCCCATAACTGCTAGCCCAAACCCATAACCCGACCAAACCCAACCCATCCACCTGATTGTCATCTGTGGACAGTTCTGACTGGATTATACAGTCAGCAATGGGCAATGATTTATCTACCCAGACCTGCTTGAGTTGGATGATGAGTGTGTGTAAATTGCCAATTATATATATATATATATAAAATGTGTTAAAAAAAACTCATATGACAAGAACATATCCTATGTGGCGCTCTAAATTACTCAAATCTATTACACATATTTGCAGCTGAGAGATTAAACTGAACACAACAAAGTGTCATAACCTTTTATCAAGAGCAAGTTAACTTGGGACATTTTCTGTCAACAGCATGTTCCCATATAGTACGAATACTCATAATTTTGAAATAAAAAATGGTTTAACCTACCTGAGTCTCAACACCATCGTTATTCGAACCAAATTGTCTACGAACAGCACTATACCGAGTAGCAATACAAACTGCCCGTGATAAAGCACAGGAAGCATCAGATACAATTGTTTGTCGCACATAAACCATGGTACCATAAACAAGCTGCCGCGGAACGTTGGATTGAACAAATTTCCCTTCCCTTGTAACCTGTGAAACCCTGGCAGATATGAAGAAGCTTCAGAACAGCAATCCTATACATGCAAATTGACAAGTACTCTTGAAAGTATAAAATTTAATTGCATTGGGCAGTGGGATTTAGGTAGTTAGGTAAATCATTGCTGATCTTCTCAAAGTCCCTCCCCCTCTCTACCCAAGCAAAATGTTCATGCCACAACACCCAAGACTACCAAATAGAATTAAATCTTCTTTTTTCACACCAAACAAACCCTGATCCAAAAATTAACAAAATCCTTTCAGAGGTTTGTCAAGGGGGTTAAGTTATTTTTACATTAAGAAAATCCAGATAAACATGTTTCATGGTTACAGAAGGGTGAACGTGCAATACTCGTGTTTACTAAATTACTGAGAACTCCCCTTAAATTTTTTTTTGGGGGGGGTGGGGGGGGTGGGGGAACTGATTGCTCCTGTCCTGGTATTCTGGTGGTTTTTCTAGAAATAGAAATTCCCCGTGTAACTTTTGTGCCTGTAAAAGAAGCCATCCATTTTGTACACTAAACTTAAGATGGATTTTCAAAGTGGTTTGCCCAAACCATGTGTAAAATAGTTGGAACCCATTATGAGGACTCATTACAGTATTTACCCAAGGCTCATTTGAAATTAATAAATTTAAATATCTAGGAGAGAGGAAAGAGAATGAAAGCGAGACAGCAAATAGAGAGAGGCTATATAAAATAAATGAACCTCATCAACATTTGATCCCTCGGGATGCGAACATGATCAAATTGTAATACACCATTGTCCATGGTGTTGTATGCTCCATTTCCAAATTTCATTCCAATATCACCAATGGTTATGCCCGGAAGAGGTGAGTGATCATCCATACTCCTCAACTGAACAATGAAACCTAAAAGTGGGAATATTCCACACTTATTACAGAAGAAAAAAAATTCCCAAACTAGAAAATTTTAACGGGTTTGGAAGTTACCATTCACACCATAGTCTTTGCCATCAGTGATAAGTCGTGCATAAACAACAGCATGTGTGGAAACTTTACCCAATCCACCAGGCCACCACTATTCACCAAAGTGGAGGCTGAATGGTAAGAACTTTGTATAACAAGTTCACTCATAGAGACAAAAAATACATAACAATATCTCTTTTTTAAGTACCCTGTCAAAGCATTATACTACACATAGCAGATGCATGGATAAAGAGATAAAAGCCTTCATTGGGTTATGCTTTAGAATATTGTTACAGGAAAAACAAAAAACTAAGGCGGGACTCTAGGAGCAGTTCTCCAATATGTGATTTTCATGATATATATGATTAATTCTAAAAAGATAAGGTTGCTCATTGCACTCATTGCACATTATACTCACTTTGCTTGAAGTCAATGTAGGACTATGAATAATGAACTCGTCTGTTTGCGGATCAAATGTTGCAGTTGTTTCAAGCCCTTGAACATTCGAACCATGACCAAGTTCAGTTTGTGCATAGCAACCAATAATTTGCATCTTGTATGCCAACGGCAACCACTTCTGTTGCTGCTCGTCAGTGCCTTGCCCTTTAATAGCTGGTATAAACATGCCCTGTAGAGAAAATATATAAATTAAGCTTGTATTGCAAACCAAGAAGCTCATTTTTGTATAAGATCATCCTGGAAGCAAACATGAATTGACTTTGGAACATATGAATTTCAAAGAACAAAAATTACAACCAATTTTACCATGTCAGTGAACTATCTTCCCACATATAAGTTAACGTTCCTCATAGATTTGACTAACTATTGGAACATGGTAAACTATAAATATAATACAATCAAGACAACGAATAGAACATACCCAGTGAAGATCTGTAAAAGCAGGCTCGTCCACATAAAACCTTAACCTGGATGCCTCTTCGTCTGTAATAATAACACTTTCCAATATGAATTACAAACGAAACTTGTAAAGGTATTCACTCATTGTCAAATGTAAATAAATTATAATTTTATTTAAAAATAATAGGGAACAGAAGGCAATAACTATAATGCATCAATAATCAAGTGAGGACATACCAGTGAGACGAAGCTCAATGATCCGTTTCCATGCATGAGCTGCTTTTCTCAGAGTATTTTTAAATAACTCTTTTCTACCAAGCATAGCCCTGTTATCCTTTCGAAAGGCCTAAAAGGAAAAGAATTATCAGATTCACATTTTCAAGAAAATATTCCTTTTATTAAAAAAAATTACCATTACTTTCTGCGTTTTTTCATTAATTTTTTATTCCACCCATTAAACAGAGCCAATGCACAGAGCAAGGATTTGCTGCAAACTAAGTTGCAGCAACTCCTGCAAAAATGCATGTGTCAATGCCTCATATAAACACCTGTCTAGGCTTATATTCAAATGAAAACTTCCTTGTCAAGATTTAATTTTTCACCAAATGGCCACTTGACATGTTTGCATTTTGCAGGAGTTGCAGCAGCTTATTTTGCAGCACAAAATACTGAAAGCTTTCAATAAAATCTTTTATTTTTTATTATTTAATTTGAGCAATCAATCATTCCTCATTACTGTTTAGTTTGAATACATTGGCCCGCATAGCAAAAGGTCTGCCGCCTGATTCTTTCTGGTACAATCTGTGTTTGGTTGAAGAAAAATTATAGGAAAAACAAATTAAAGCAGCTGGCTCCACCCTTTTTTTTTTTTTAATTCCTTTGAACAACTATTTCTCATCAAGCAAACGGAGCATTAGAAACACAAGAATACTGATCCAATTAAGAAAAACCAAACAAGAAGTTCACAAATTGACAATAGCAAATATCGGATCCACACAACCTTGATACATTACATAATCACCATAGCAATTCAAACGATTTGGTTTCCCGGTAGCTCACAGTTCTTTCTTTTTTTCTTCAATTTTTCTAATAAAAGTTAAGAGCAAAAAAATCGACCAAAAAAAAAAAGCACAACTTTCTTACACTTTCTCAGGATCCAAACAAAGTCAAACGAATAACTTTTCAAAAAAAGTAAAGTGAAGAAAAATGACCGGATCGCTGGCGACGAGGCGAGAAATTCGATCGGAAATCTCGAAGGCGTGGCGAGAGCCAGCCCAGACGATCTTCATCTCATCCACATCGAACTGAGCTTTGCTCCTCTCGCTCGCTAGCTGATCAACTCTCGCCATTTCCTACAAACGCTCAACAAAAGCCCTAACCGAAGCGAAACCCCAATTATCTAATCTCACAGAGAGAGAGAGAGAGAGAGAGAGAGAGAGAGGCAGAGAGAAATCAATTTCACTACGAATTTCTTTCCTTCCTTGAATGCGCCTTCGATCGGTGTTTTTTGTGAGGAGCTAAAAATAATGTAACAAGTAACAAATTGACATGCTCCCTTTTTTTATATAGGAGTATATTAAAGATAGTACAGTTCAGGATAAGGATCGGTGTTCCTCGTAATTGGCAACTTGACTTTGTGTTTCCAAATATGATTTTCCATTTCCCATAAAAAAAAGAAAAAGAAAAAGATTTTCCATGCTTTTTTTATTTATCTTCTATTTCATTTATTTTCACGTTGTGTTTCCAAATATAATTCAACGCGTTCATAAAAAAAAAAAAAAATGATTCAACGCGTGCTTTGACTAGGCTTCTTATTTTTGTTTTTCATTTTACAGTATTTCGAAACGGCACGTGGGTTTGTATGATTTGGAGTCAAATGTTGGATGGCATAACTTTTAGAAATTAAAAAAGAGTAAAAAACAAACTAGGCAATTTTCTACTTTATGGGTTGGTCGGAAGCAAGCAAACAAAAATAGGATGAAGATTTCTTTCTCAAAAAAAAAAAAAAAAAAAAGGATGAGTATTTTGGGTGTGGATATAGTCGTCTACTATTTCACGCAATTTTCGTTGTTAAGACTTGAAAAACGACAGAGTATGCTGCTGTCCCGGGTTGGATCGATTCTACCGGCCATAGCCGATTGTTTCAGACTCACAGGAATTGAATTTTTTTTTTTTTTTTTTAGTATCAACTATTTGGTATATCCGTATCAATGGACAGTATATGCATGTGTTCATTGGAACCTCCTCCTAATTGGGTATATTTTTAATATAAATTATTGACTTGTTTTTAATTAGATTTTTATTAATACACTTTCTCTTCAAATCATTTTGTACAGTAACACAGGTGTTCTATTTAAATAATATTTGTTATTGAAAACTGAAAATATTAAAATAAAATAATTTTTAAATCTGTAAATAGTATCGTAAGACCTTGTTTTAAAGTTGTTTTTTGAAAGAAGTAGTTTGCGGGTCTCATAAACAGTGCACAAGACCCACTAATTTTGACGCAAACGCAACTGAAATGAACTTTCAGATCTATCCAAACAATTACTAAGGATCTGTTTAAATACCGTTTATTATTGAAAACTAAAAATTGAAAATATTGTAACAAAATATTTTATAAATATGTGAATAGTATCGTGGGACCTAATTTTAAAATTATTTTTGTTAAAAAAAGTAATTTGTTAGTCTCATAAACAGTACACGAGATCCACTGAAACAGTGCAGAGTTGAGAAACACAAAATGCACTTCTCAAATGGAGGCTAACAAGTAGTGAAGTACGCAATGAATTATAGTAGGTACTATCCACATCACATTGAGCAATAAATTTTCCTTCTGAACGAGTTTACACAGAAAATAATCTAGCATGTATGGACTAGTAACTCATATCACGTTGAGTAATTTTTCTAATTATTTTCATTTATTTTTAGTTTTCTTTTCGTATTAGACCGCTAAACCATGATAGGCTTTCATAAGACAGCCATATCCAAATTGATAGTAAGTTATACCACATCACATGCTAACTTATGTGTTTTTTAACTAGTCAATTACTTGTGCAATTTATGGAAAAGTAAAACAAACTATTATTTGTTTCTCTATTTTATTTATTGTCTAAATATGAAATTAAATAATTATATTTTTTTTTTGAGAACAATAATTATATTAGTTATTAATAGGTCATTATGGTAGTTATTAATAGTTATATTTTTAATTTTAATTGTGGTAAGATTCTAATGGAGGGTTAAATATAAAATAAATTTTAAACTGAATATTTAAAAAGTAATTGCGGTGGTTATTAATTGCCTAAATATGAAATTTAAAATGTATGGTGTTTATTAATAGTCTTTCTTTTTCTTTTTCTTTTTGGGTCAAAATATGAAATTTAAAAAGTATGGTAGTTATTAATAGGTGATTATGGTAGTCATTAATAGTCCTTTTATTTTAATTGTGGATTCTAATGGAGGGTTTAAATATCAAATAAAATTTAAACTCAATTAAATAGTGTGTGTATTAGAATAATGACATGTAAAATTATGAGGTCTCAAAACCTTATGTGACAAAATATTATGGTGTTTAATTGTTTATTAATAGTCTCTCTCTTTCTTTCTTTCTTTCTTTTTTTTTTTTTTTTGTCAAAACATGAAATTTGAAAAGTATGGTAGTTATTAATAGTTGATTATGGTTGTTATTAATAGTCCTTTTATTTTAATTGTGGATTCTAATGGAGGGTTTAAATAAACTCAATTAAATATAGTGTGTGTGTGTGTGTGTGTGTGTGTGTTGTAAGGACTAGGAAGATGGTCCAAGCCGACTTAGTGTGACCTAGTACAACAAGCCTAAAATAATATATTTGTAAGAGAATGAGTTCTATGAGCCAATTATAATGTAATGCAGCTCTAGACTTGAAATGATTGAGTTGGTGCAATTATTATAAGTGCAAGAGATATGAGTTTAGCACAAAAATTTTCCTCGAGAAATTCCAAGGAGGAGTTGTTCATTAAAAGTTAATACTGATCCTTCTACAATATGCTATAGTTTTCTCTTCCTTTCTCTTTTTTTTGTACTCAATGTGCATCCCCCTTTTCAGGGGAGTTTCTTGCTTTATATAGACCCTTTTAATTGCATCTCAACGCTCCATTTCTATGTCTCAAGGGAATCATTTGGATACTTGTCCCACTAGGACCCTTCTAGAGGCAATGGAAAGAGCTGTGAGCTGTGAGCTGTGAAGTTACTATTCAAATGTCATTTCGTCATTAATGCAGCAAGCTAAGTTGGTGTAGAGTATTCAATGCGGAGGTGAGACGTGTCTCCCTTAGGAAACTTCCTTCCTCCATCCCTACCTATCTTGTACTCTGTATTTGTCATCTACTCCCTTTCCCCAAGGTATTGGTTGCCATTGGTTTCTTAGTCCTCCTCGGGTAAGTGGGATCATCGGGGTTTAGTTTCATTTGTTTGCTTGAGTTGGCAAGTGTATCCTCGGGTAGGGTACCCTGGTCCTCGGCCCTCACACACACACACACACACACTAGAATAATGACATGTAAAATTATGAAGAATCAACAGCTTATGTGACAAAATATTATGAAGTCAATCAAGTGTCAAGTGTCAAGTGAGGCCTTAATTTTTATTTTATATTTAAATCATCCATTAGAAAATTGTCACGTCACATTTTTTTAAACTGCAGATATGCAAATATAATCATGTAATTGCTTATTAATAACTATCATAATTATTGCATTTAATAGTTAGAAAAAAAGAAAGATAGAGAAAATCATATTTTGTTAAAATTTCACGTGCATAGTTATTAATATGTGCAATGCATGTGAAAGTTTAACAAAATATGATTTTCTCTATTTTTTTTTTCTAACTATTAGATATGATAATTATGATAGTTATTAACTACGTTGCACAGACACGGCATTTTTGGCAACATGTCGGTGTCTGACACGTGTCGGACACCAGAACAGGTACAATTCGTTGGACTCTAGTGTCCGAGAAGCGTTCGTTTTTTTTTTTTTCGTGTCTCCGACACGGCGTCGACATGTCCAACATGCCAGCAGTGAAAAAAAAAAAAAAAAAAAAAGGAAAATCACAGATTTTGACAGATGGACTTACCAATACCACTGATTTCATGCTATACCCTAAAACAAAAGTCTGAGAACTTAGTAGTTAGTAGCCTGAAACCCACATCTCAAGCTCTCACTTCGTTCTTAACCCACCAACCCTCCCTTTGACGTTTGCCCGTTGTGCCTCTGCCCTCTGTCCCTCACTGGAGCTAGGTCGGGCCGATCGACGAGCTCCATAGACGTCGACGCCATCCCTGTCCCTTCCGATCTCTCTCTCTCTCTCTCTCTCTTCTCGGCGTGGACAACTCAGGTCCGACCCATTAAGCTTCTCTCTGTTTTTTTTTTTCTTCAGATATTTGTTTGGTCATTTGGTTGTGTGACTTATAAGTTATAAGTCACCCAACCAAATGGCCTTATAACGTTTTATTTATTTATTTTTTTAATCCCTCTCTCACAGTCACTGTGTGACCGTGAGAGTGGGATATAATATTAGGTTGTTATATTATGTGCTAATGTTGTTAGTTGTTAATCTATAGTTTTATTTATTTATTAAAGTTAAATTACTTAAATATTGTAGGTGATTTACTAAAATGAATACTGAAAGTGAAAAATCAAATGAGTCAATTGCTCCTCTATGGAAATATGTTACTAAGTTAGAAAAAGCTGCTGCTGGTGGTGGGAATGTTGCTTTCAGATGTAACTATTGTGAAAAAACTTTTAAGGGGTCTTATTCAAGGGTGAAGGCACACTTGTTAAAATTGTCTAATTTTGGAATACAACCATGTGCTAAGCTTAATGTTGGAGATGAGTATCTAAATGAAATGCAAAAATTAGAAGATGAGTATGAGGAATCTTCGCGTAGATTGAAGAAGCCTAAGCTAGTGTCTTTACCATCTGATTCTCCTAGTAGTCCTCATTTGGGTCCTATTGAGAGTAGTACGGCTACAAGTCATCCATTTTTTCAAAAAAAAAAAAAGGGGTTGGGAATTCTACTTTAGAGAAGGCTTTTAACAATCAATGTCGAGAGCAATTAGATTCTCTTATTGTTAGGACATTTTATTCTGCTAGTTTACCCTTTCACTTTGCTAAGAACCCGTATTGGATTGAGATGATTAAATTTGCATGTAATAATAATTTAGCGGGCTATATTCCTCCGGGTTACAATAAATTAAGAACAACTTTGTTGCATAAAGAGAAGGTACATATTGAGAAGTTGTTGAAGTCAATTAAAGACACTTGGAAAGAAAGGGATTTAAGCATAGTAAATGATGGGTGGACAGATCCACAAAAAAGGCCACTTATCAATTTTATGGCTACATCAGAGAAAGGGCCACTTTTTATCAAATCCATTGATGGTATCAAAGAATACAAAGACAAGCACTTCATTTCTGATTTGTTTCTAAAGGTTATTAGTGAGGTTAGGCATACTCCTGTTGTCCAAATTATTACTGATAATGCATCTGTTATGAAAGCTACAGGATCTATTGTTGAAGTTGAATATCCTCATATATTTTGGTCACCTTGTGTTGTGCATGCCCTCAATTTGGCCTTGAAGAATATATGTGTACCTAAGAACTCTTTGCAAAATGAGGTTCCATACAATGAATGTAACTGGATTGCACAAGTTTCAGATGAGGCAACTTTCATTCATATTTTCATCACAAATCATTCTATGAGATTAGCCATTTTTAATTCAGTTTCTCATTTGAAGTTACTTGTTGTTGCTGAAACACGATTTGCTTCAACAATCATCATGCTTAAAAGATTATTTCAAGTAAAACAACATCTTCGAAATATGGTCATTAGTGAAGAATGGATGTCATATACAGAAGATGATGTAGGAAAGGCTCAAACTGTGAGGGATTATGTTTTGAATGATTTGTGGTGGGACAAGGTTGCATATATTCTGAGATTCACAAAGCCTATTTATGAGATACTTCGAGTGGCTGACACGGGTGCACCTATTCTTCATAAGGTGTATGAAATGTGGGATTCCATGATAGAAAATGTGAAGAAAGAAATATACCGGCAGGAAGGCAAGGAAGACTATGAGGATTCTCCATTCTATGATGTGGTGCACGCTATACTCATTGAATGGAGGACTAAAAATTGCACACCACTTCATTGCCTAGCCCACTCCTTGAATCCGAAGGAAATTTTCTATCTCTTTAATCTTTTCTTTTATATTCTTTAGGTATTTCTAATTTGCTTTTAATTAGGTATTATACTAATCAATGGCTTGAGGAAGGTAGAGGCCGTGTTGCGCCACACAAGGATGCTGAACTTTCTACGAAGAGAAACAAGTGTCTCAGAAGATTCTTTCCTGATCTTGATGATAAGAAGAATGTTACTATGGAGTGTTTTTTTTTTTTTTTTTTCTTCAGGAATTAGGGCTTATGATGATGATAATAACATGGATGATAGGTGGATCTTGGATCCAATGCTTTGGTGGTCAAATTATGGGTCAAGATTACCAATGCTTCAAACTTTAGCTCTGAAGCTTCTTGGACAGCCTTGCTCATCATCATGTGCTGAGAGGAATTGGAGTACATATGGCTTCATCCATTGTATGAGGAGGAATAGAATTACTCCTAAACGTGCTGAAGATTTAGTGTTTGTTCATTCTAATCTTCGACTTCTTTCAAGGAGGAGAGAAGAGTATACTAAAAGAAACTCTAAGAAGTGGGACATTGGTGGAGATACTTGGAATGAATCATTTGGAGGACCTGGGTTGCTTGAGATTGCTTATCTCACACTAGATGAGCCAGAGATGGAGATAATCCTTGTTGAGAATGATGACTTTGTCGATGACGACGATGTTGTTCTGTGATCCTTTTATGTTTTTAGTTATCCTTTTATGTTTTTAGTTTGATGTTGAACTTATTGTTCTATGGTAATCTTGAAAGTTTAAAACTTGGTTTCCTTTTATGTTTCTAGTTTGATGTTGAATGTAGCCTATTTAAACTTTTGGTTTGTACTCTAAAAATTTTATGTATATTGTTGTATTACTTTGGGTGTTAATTTGCTTATTTGTAGTTCTTACATAATTTAAATTTTAGATATAAATGTATTTTATGTCTACAAATATTAAAAAATATGCCTAAATATTTAATTTAATTAATTATTTAATTGTCGTGTCCATGCCGTTTCGTGTCCTTGTTTTTCAAAAATTGCCGTATTGCCATGTCTGTGTCCGTGTCCGTGTCCATGCATCATAGGTTATTAATAAGCATTTACATGATTATATTTGCATATCTATGATATGTTAAGATAAATACTATGTCCACAATTTTTTCACAACAAATCATAAGTGATAAATTGTTATTGATTATAATTTAAACCTATCATTGAAATTACTTTTTTTACTACCAATAGCAATCCTAATAACCTGTCACTTATGATTTGTTGTGAAAATGTTGTAAACATAATATTTCTCAATATGACAATATTCTAATGGATGGTTTAAATATAAAATAAATTTTAAACTCAATTAAAATAGGTATATTATAATAATGACCTGCAAAACTGCGAGGCCTCAAAACCGTATGTGGCAAAATATTTTGAGTTCTACCAAAAATCAAGCATCTTTTCTTTTTTATTTTATTTTATTTTTTTATTTTAGAATCAAAATCTTTGGTTGAATATATATTATAGAATGTAGATTTTTCTTAAAATCAGTTTAGACATTGAGTAACTTTTTCATATTCACTAGTACCTCATGTTATATTGAGAAGTAACTTAAAGAATTCCTAGAATTACATAAGAGCGTGTTAATTCCGATGGAATACATGCCATGTAGCATGCTATATTGCCAACCCATTTAAAAAAATAAAAAAAAAAACTAAAATATTTTAGTTACTTTGGACAGAGAAATATTTTTTAACTCTACTCATGGTTTCGAAAATTGGATTGGTAAAAAAACAGAAAAATGGTATAATTCTTAGTTTTTATCAAATTTGACATTTTTACTGAGCCAAGTTATCTGATTTTCAATTGAACCAGATGAGCCAATCTAGTTTTTTAAAATCATAACTTTATCACACCCATCGATTTTGTGTACCTTGTAATCAAAGCTAATTGTAAATATAAGGCCATTGAACATATCAATGGGCAATTAGGGTGGTCGGTTTGGTTAGGGTGGCTATGTTTGTCCTCTATGTTTTAGGTCTAAATTTTTAAGCCAAAAATTGATATTCAACAACCCTTTAAAAAAAATCCCAACTATTACTCAATCCCAATTTCTTAGCTTAAAAGTTTTACAAGCCCAGTGATTTTTTTTTTAACTTACAATATAATCAAAACTACCAGATGAAAAATGATTGGTTAAGTGTTAAAACTTAAGATGTAAGATCTAAAGAGTCTGAAACTACGTGGATCAGTTTATCAAATGTTTTTTGCACCCTTTCTTGTGTTATAAAATAACGTTGATGCATGTAAGAATTAGTTAAAAATATACACAAATATCGGTCAAATTCAGTTAGTTCTAATATGCAAAATTTCAACACTAACACCGGTTAAATTTTAGAGACTGATGCCAACTATCGGGATGGAAACACTGATTAGCATCAAATAACCCTAGAGGAAACACATTACGGGTAAAATGGCATACATGCACCACTTTGATTTGGTGTGTGCCATCCTAGGACAGTAGCTTCATGCATTTAAGAAACCATAGATCCTCAATTTTTGCCGTGGTTTTTACTTAGAAATTAAATTCAATAAGGATATGATATAAAATTCAAGTTTTACCTCTGTAATCCCAACATGCCACATAATCAGATTGCATATTAACGAATTGACATAACTACATTCAATCAATTCTAATATTCATTTGAAAATTCAACTTTATCTGTGAGTTTATTGAGATGTTATTATGTGTAATAAAATGTATTGAGTTTTAAGTAAAAATCTGACATGACAATCTCTTATTGTATGAGATTTTATCTCATCTTTACTAAATTCGGACTCTTTTACTTATATAATAATTAATCATTTAACTATTTAAAACTTTTTTCCATGGATAAAATAATTTATTTTTCTGTTACAAGTTGAAAATATGAGATTTTCTGTAATGATAGAATTATTTTAAGGATTAAACTTATTGCACAAAAATTATTTTATATGGTTTCACACATACCCCAAATCATTATTGAAATCATGAGGTACTTTTAGGGTCTCATGATTTTTCAGTTACCTTTTGAAGTGTGTAAAATAGTTGATGTGTAATACTACTCGTAATTTAACTAAATATAGGAATCCCTCTGTTATCAAAAATAAAATAAAATAGAGGAGTCACAAATCAAAACTCAGGAATTCATCACGGAAGGAGGAACTGCCCTGGTAGGAATCCACCAGGCACCAGCCTGAAAAAACTGTTAAAGAGTAAATGACAATAGTAATGACAGTCCCAATAGTGAGTAGTACAATACTCAACAACTGTGCCTACTATTGGTTAAGAAAAATCAATTATGAAGCTCATGCATTCCTAATTATTACAGAAAGTGATGGCAACATCCAATAATGGGTATAAGTATTCAATATCTTGGCTATTGAAATATTTTTGCTATTGGCTATGAAAGAAAATAAATTTGAAGAGCTATGATCCAATTTTTGCCGAAAGTGATGGCAAACTCCAATAATGGATAGTACAAAATACTTTCTTTTTTTTTGAGAAATGGATAGTACAAAAAACTAAAATAGTCAATAGCTTTGCATGTTTGTAGGTTTGCCAGTGGAGTTTGGGTTATATAAGAATATAATTTCGAAGTTCCAAAATTCCAATCCTTTATAAATTTTATGTCTACATCAATCAATTATTTGTTTTTGATGCAAAGCTTGAATTTATATTCAATCAAGCAAAGAAAAGGACTTACAACAGAGCAGAAACAACAGAACAAAAGAAAACAAGAAGAAAACGAAATCACTATTCTATACAATCAGATTGAATAATTTCCTACACTACCATAGGAAGGGCTGCTATCCACACCTACGAACCTTCATTTCTTCTTGCAAGATGAGCAATCTCATGAGCAGCTCTGTTGTAATTCCGTTTCACGTGATTGACTTTCCAGCTGGTGAAGAAGCTCAGCAAAGCAAGGATACCTTGAACCAAGTGGCCTAAACTGCCATCAATGAACTTTTCATTGATACTTTTAACTATTAATATAGCATCAGATTCAACAATAATCTGAGTAAGCTTCATGTGTCGGGCAAGAAGAATCCTGAATTCCACGGCAAGAGCTTCAACCTCTGCAACAGAAAACCAGCCATGAAGGTAATTTCCAGAAGCAGCAACAACGGCTCCACAAGAGTCACGAATGACAGCCCCAACACTGGAATTTCGTCCATCCTCTAACGTCGCCCCATCAACATTGATCTTAAAAACTCCAGGCAGCATAGGAATCCATCCATTACACCTCCTTGCTGGATTCGTGTTCAGAGTTACCAAAGCTCCTCTACAATCTTGTAAAAAGCTTTTTGCAAACCTCCAAATCCGACTCGGTAGATGGCACTTAGACTCAAAGACAACTTGATTTCTATTATACCAAATTGATCAAGCAACTCCAAAGAAAACCTCCAAGTCACAATCAGCTCCACTTCGTAGAATATTTAAAGCTACATCAGCTATGTCAACAAGCCCTTGCCAATTTTCCACAAAACTGACTTCCCAATTTTTCCAAACTCATTTAGCCACTTCACACTTAATTAGTGAATGAATAAGAGTCTTAGACTCAAAGCCACAACAAGGACAAAAATCACTTACCCCAATACCTCTTTTTTTGCAATTTCACCATTGTTGGGAGGGCATCCACACAAGCCCTCCAAGCAAAGATTTTTATCTTCGATGGGATATTCAAGTGCCATATCTTCCTCCATAAGAATTCTCTCGGGTCAGTATAAGAACATTCACCCTCCTCGGATGATTCCACCATATTAAGTGCAACATAATAAGCACTTTTAACAGTGAAATCACCTCTCTTGTTGCCGACCCAAATCATTTTATCTTCCGGAAGACTATAGCTAATTGGGATATTAAGGATTGTCCTTGCTTCAAAAGGCAAAAATATAGATTTCACTAGATCTACTTTTCATCTTCTAGTATCACGATCAATAAGAGTTGAGACCACAAGAAAATTATCAAAATTTTGAGGAGGAGGAAAAACAACCTTATACGTTGTGGGGGAGGCAGTCATTTATCATCCCAAATATGAATCATTCTTCTGTTATCCACTCTCCATCTATACCCTTTCCTCACAACTTCAAGCCCTTGCATTATGCTTCTCCAAGTAAAGGATGGACTAAACTCCAAACTAGCTTTAAGAATATCACCATAGGGATAATACTTAGGTTTGTATATTCATGCTACTAATGAGTTTGGATTCATGAGGAGCCTCCAACCTTGCTTCGCAAGCATGGCAAGATTGAACGCTTGACGATTTCTGAAACCCATACCACCCTTAAGCTTGAATTTGCATAACATCCTCCAACTCACCCAAGCAATCCTAGATTCTTGACCCCGCTGACCCCATCAAAACCTTCTCATCATGCTTTCAGTCTCATCACATAAACCTTTAGGGAGCTAAAAATAGCTCAAAGTATACATGAGAATAGCTTGGGCCATAGCTCATAGTATACGTGAAGTTAGATCTTCTCAACAATGACTGGAGTGGATATTCCGTAAGGACATAGACAGTGTGTGCCTGAAAGTAATGAGGCAGCTTTCTGGTGGAATGCACGAGTGCCAACACCAGTTTCTCCAGCAGTAGGTACCTGGTCTCGGCGTCAACCAATGTCTTGCTGATGTAATAAACCGGGAGTTACACACCACTATCTCTTAATAGCACGGCGCTGGCCGTATGTTCGAATACTGAGAGGTATATACAGGTCTTCTCCCGGTCCTGGGGCTGTCAACATCGGTGCCCGCCCAAGGTAGTCCTTAAGATCTTGGAAGGCCCTATCACACTCCTCATCCCAGTGAAACGCCCTCCATTTCTTCAAAAGCCGGTAAAATGGCTGGCACCGATCAGCAAACTTGGAAATAAATCGATTGAGAGTGGCTAGCATGCCGATCAACTTCTGAACCTCCTTTGGATTGCTTGGTGTTTTTAGGCGTCTCACAGCCTCAATCTGATCGGGGTTGACTTCAATTCCCCTTTTTGTAATTAGGTAACCCAAGAACCTGTCAGAACCTACTCCGAAAGCGCACTTATCGGCGTTGAGGCGCAGTCGGCGTTGCCGGAGTATCTCGAACACCTCCTTAAGTTCGTTGATGTGCTGCCCTTCCTACCTGCTCTTTACCACTATGTCATTAATGTACACCTCAACCGTGCACCCAATCTTATCTCTAAATATCCTCGTCATCATTCGTTGATAAGTGGCTCCCGCGCTCTTCAATCCGAACAACATTACGGTATAGTGGTAGTTGGCGTCGGGTGCTATGAATGCCGTCTTCTCCTGGCCCTCGGCGGCTAGAGCAATCTGGTGGTAACCCTGGAAAGTATCATGAAAGCTCATCCTTGGGTGCCCGTATGTATCGTCTACCAATTGGTCAATTTTGGGCATTGGGAACGGATCTTTTGGGCATGTTCGATTCAGCTCAGTGAAGTCAACATAAACCCTCCATTTGTCGTTCTTCTTCTTCACGACCACCGTGTTTGAGAGCCATTCAGGAAAAAACGCTTCTTTTATGGCCCCCGCCTCTCTCAGCTGCCCTCCTCCTGTCTAACGGCTTCCATGTGCTCCTTTGTGGACCTTCTCAGTCTCTGCTTCTTTGAGGGTTATAGAGGATCTACCTTCAACTTGTGAACTATAAATTCTGGGTCTACTCCGGGCACCTCGTACGGGTTCCAAGCAAACACATCCAAGTTTTGTATAAGAAAAAGCAGCAACTCCACCCTTGCCCGGTCATCCAGGTTTTCCCCTATTTGGAAACTCTGCTCGCCTCCCAGCAGGATCTTCACTCTCACCAGCCCCTCGGCAGCAGTGGACCCCTCCAATTAGGGCTGCTGTAATTGCTATAATGAACTTCCCTCAGTTGAAATCCTTTGCTCGGCTTGTTTGTGGGCTGCGACTACCACGCATTGCCTGGCCGCCTGCTGGTCGCCCCATATCACCGCAAACCCGACTTCGGTTCGAAATTTGACTTTGACGTACAACGTGGATGGTACGGCTCCTATGTCATGTATCCATGGCCTTCCGAGGATTGCTGTGTACGATGAGTAAGAGGCAACCACCACGAATGTCATAATTACCTCCTTACCTCCCATGTTGACCGGGAGTGAAATATGTCCTTCCGGTGTCACCATGTGCCCATCGAATCCCATCAACGACGTATCATACCTGGACAAGTTCGCCTTATTCAGGCCAAGCCCCCTGTACAGGTCCAAGTACATTACGTCTACTCCACTCCCCTAGTCTATCATAATTCTTTTCACTATGAAGTCCTTTACACTAGCCGTGACTACTAAAGCATCGTGGTGTGGCTAGGCGGTTCCTTCTAGGTCGTCTTCGTCAAATGCTATAGGTTGTCTAGAATACCTCAGTTTCTTCCCTGGGGGTTGCTTGCTTGCGCAACCTTCTGTTGATACCACGGCCAATACCTCTCTTGTGATCGGTGCCGTAGGGTCCCTCGGTGCCGTGTGGATGACCTCTATTACTCCCAGAGGGGGTGGGAGGGGGTCTCGGCGCACCCGATCTGCTTGTCTCGTTTCTTGATTCCCGGTCTTTGCAAGAAATTCCTTCAGATGGCCTGCCTTCACTAACTACTCCAAGTGATCTTTCAATACTCTACACTGCTCCGTGGTGTGCCCTTTATCTCTGTGGTAGGTGCAATACAAGTTCTGATGTCTCCTTGATGGGTCACTCGCCATCTTATTCAGCCGCTTAAAATACGGCTCATTCTTTATCCTATCAATGATCTTATGTACGGGCTCCTTAAACACCGCGTTGACTCCCCCAATATCCCAGCCGTGCTCTTGAATTCTCAAATCTTTCTTGTGTCTAGGGACGAAGCTAGTATTCTGAGGATAACTGACGACTGGGGCCTTTCCCTTCGTCTGTAGCTAATCGTCTTCCAATCGCTTGTACTCCTCGATACGCCTCTTCAATTGCCTCATATCCTCGGGAGGTCTCAGGGTCAACGATTCTCTCAGCCCGGATTCTTCCGATAGCCCCATTCGAAAGGTACTTGCCGCGATCTTTTCGTTGCCCCCACCAATCTTGTTGTACAACTCACAATATCAATTGGCATAGTTGCGAAGGGTTTCCCCAACCCCCATCTTCATTGATAGTAATGCATCTACGGGCTGCGAAACCCGGCTGAATGTCATGAACTGCACTCTGAACTCCTGAATTAGTTCTGAGAAACTGCAGATTGAGCCTTTCTTCAATCCGTTAAACCACCTCAAAGCAGTGGGGCCAAGACTCGAAGGGAAAACCCTACACATCAGTGCATCATTATGAGCGTGCAGGGACATCATTTGAATATAGTGACTTACATGTTCGACCGGGTCTGTCTTTCTAGTGTAGGAGTTGAATGGAGGCCGAGTGAACCTGTTCGGCATAGGCGCCTCCTCAATGTCTCTTGTGAATGGGGACCGGGCAGCTTGGCGTAATGCTCGGCTCATTGCATCCATAGCCACGTTTCGTGGTCATCCCTCATCCAGGAAAACCGATCCATGGTCCGCGTACTCACGCGAACGCTCACGGTGTCGACGAAACCTGGATTGATGGGATCCTGTCGCATGGTGATTCCCCACACTGGCCGACCTTTCTCTCCGGTCCCTTTTGATCTCTTCTCCTTCGTCTTCCCCGCGCCTACAACTCCAGATCCCTCACTATCCTACGCAGGAGCTCCAGTTCCTAATTCCTCTGTTCAAGCTCTCGGTCTCTTCTGTCATGGCGGTTAAGCCCCAAGGCATCAGATATTGTTTGGAGGGTTTGGTACGATTCTTCTCCAAGCCCAAACTCCACTGCCCCCTCGTTTCTTCTATCCTCCAGCCTTTTTTGCCTCCTTTCTCGCCATGTGGACCTTCACGAGGACCCCCCAGAACCGCTCTCTGCATGGCTTCCCTGTCTGCTCCCAGACATTCTCCCATGCGTTCCTAGACAGAATCGCAGCTTAGTAGGAGATTCCCACAGACGGCGCCAATTGTGTGTACCCAATTACACCTGTTGGGCCTAAGGTGTATCTAGGCTCACAATCTATTTGTATGGTGGGCTTTTGTGTTTCCTACAATGGGCAGTACTGTACTTGGCGAGCCCAATTCCCAAGTTTCCTTGATTCTCTCTCTTTGTTTAACACCTTTTCCCCTTTTTTTTTTCTTCAGGGAGAATGTCTTTTCCCTCTTGGCCTTTTTTCTCCAGAATTGCCAACCCTCTTTCCCTTGAATATCCCCTGCCTATTTATAGACCAAGTCGGTGTGACTACATGATAATTTTCTTGGTTAGTGAAGGGAGAGGTCCAATGTTACCTCTCCTAAGTGGGTGCTTCAAGTGGGGGAGAATGGCAGTGGCCTTGGAACTAATTCCATCGCGAGGCCTGTTGCTTGGTGGGGGCAGTCCCTAGGCAATAGAAAGGAGGTCCAATACCATTGCTCCGAAGTGGGTATTAGGTGATGGATAAGTGGTGATAGTGGCATTGGGACAAGGTCCACCGCTAGGCTTGTTGCTCAGCAGAAGCATTCCCAAGACAATGGAAGGGAGGCCCAATACCGTTACTCCGGAGTGGGTGTTAGGTGATGGATAAGTGGTGATAGTGGCATTGGGACAAGGTCCACCGCCAGGCCTGTTGCTCAGCAGAAGCATTCTCGTGAGTATTGCCGGGCATAACGAGTGGTGAAGGTTACACGAAATGGGCCAACGAGTCCGAGCCGAGTAATATTCCATACGTGGCGTTGCAGCAATAAGCTTTTGTGGATGAATGGTTTCAACGGGGGGCGATGCCCGTACAAGTACTATATAGGGTTTCAAAAGCTTTGGCGGGTGGGCGGGCGGGTGGGCAAGAAGGGGGGAGGGGGCGGGCTTGGCCCCCCAAGCTTATGTGTGCCTCCACTCCTGCCTCCCCCTCACTCGATTTTTAAAGTTAACTTTGATGGTGCTGTATTTAAGGAGAGTAATTCAGCTGGGATAGGAGTTGTAATCCGAGATGATCTTGGACAGGTTTTGGCTTCCATGTTGGAAACTATTCCTTTACCTTCCTTAGTGGATGAAGTTGAAGCTTTGGTTACTATAAGAGCCATATGTTTTGCTCAAAAAGTTGGTTTTTCTTTCATTATCCTTGAGGGTGACTCTGAGAGTATAAAAAAGTCCTTAGGGAGTGAAGAATCTTCTTTTGCTTCTTTTGGTCATTTGATTGAGGATGCAAAGATTTTAGCAGAATCCTTTGTTGATGTTACTGTTTCTCATGTTAAGAGACAAAGAAATTCTGTTGTTCATATTCTTGCTAGACGTGTTAGTGGTTTAGAGGTGTGGATAGAGGATGTTCCTTCACATTTTAATGTTGTGATTGTTGTCGACCTGGCATCTCTTGTTTAATAATATTGCAGCTGTCTATTTCTAAAAAAAAAAAAAAAAAAAAAAAGAAAGAAAGTGACGCAATATCTAAGTGTATATGTGTGTGAAGTTCACTCTTAGAGACTTGAACCCTGGCCCTTGCCCCCGACACTCCACAATTACTTATACTTGTGAAGTGACTATCACATCAAGAGTGTGCGGTGTTCAGTATTATAGTAGTAGTAGTAGTAGTATTTTATTGAGGATGATTATCAAAAAAAAAAAAGGACAAGTAGTACTTGATAACCTTTGAAATTGCAAATTAAAATTATCTCCGTAACCCTAGTCTTTGATAGAAGGTCGAAAGTTAAAGGTCAAAGCTCCTCCGTGGGTTATGTCAGCCATGATGGGTTCGGGAAAGAGGGAAGCCGTTGTGTCACAACCACAGCCACTGCATCGTGATGGTGGTGCAGGGGATGAGGATGCAGCAAAATCATCGAACAAGCTGTACGTATGTTTTTATTACTATGTTGGCCCGTTAATTTATTCAGTGTATGAGATTGTCGTACCAAACCCTCTCCCATGTTTTTCTTCTCCAATAAAATTAGAAAGGAATCCGAAGCCAATTCCACTTCCAAATTCAAAATCAAACTCAATCTTCCAACTTAAAAGGGGTGAATACCCTCGTAGAATGTGTTGCGGTGAATTGAATTCCAAATTATACTTCATTGGTGGCGAATTTCATGATGGTGTTTTGGATCTCCCATATGTTGATGAAGATGTTAAGATAAAGTACAAATCTGTAACACCAACACGGGATAGATATCCATCAGATGTCTATTGTTTTGACCCAACCACAACCACCATCACCACCGTTGAAAAGATGCATACTGGAAAGAGTTTGCCCTAGGCCTTTGTGGTCGATGAGAAGATTTACGTGCTTGGAAGCACTTACTTTTTCGCACCCTTCCAGTACAGAGACGCAATTAGAAAAGACATAGAAAAGCTTTCTTTGTTTGAGTGCTATGATCCTCAACTTGATAAGTGGACTCTCTTGCCAAATCCCACTCTTCCCTGTCACTAAATGACTAAGTGGGTGGCGCATGCTGTTTTGGGAGAAGGAGAAGGCAAAAAAGTTTTATTTGTAGGTCTTCATCGCCAACTCTACTGTTTTGGTCTCCATAAACCTGAATGGATTCAATACCTAAGCCCCCCTCCCTACCCTCGTGAATTCTGCGGCCGGAGTGAGTTTGTGGACGGTACCCTTTATGGATTGAATCGGGACTACATGGTAGCTGCCATCAAATTCCCATTAGCTGAGCCTGAAGAAGTTCAAAATTCAAAGTACTCTCTCTATTTACCCTCTAAGGAAGTCGGTATGGATTTGTTTTATTTTCCTCGACAGGTTGCTGCCACGGCAAGATTGCTTCACTTGGGGAACAGAGTTTTTCTTTATGCATTGTCTGGCATGCATCCGCATCCCGAATTTAATGATTTCAATCGTGAATTTCAAGATGAGAATAACGTGTTATCAGCATCCTCATTTTTCAGGCCCTCCCACTCCCGGACACGCACATACAAGAAGGATTCTTCCCGGCAAAACTCCTGTATTCTGTCCATTATAACATCAATACCACCTTTCCAAATCAAGGGGGCATCCTTGGCTGCATCCCTCTTGGGCCGGTATGTATATCTTTCATGCCTTCCTTCTTTGCTCTGTTCTTCCTTATTTTTCATACCATTACTTTGCCTTGTGCCTTTCAAAGCGTTTAACAATACTCTATAAGAGCAATCACACCAGATGGTGTAAAAGCTTGTAAAATAAAAGTAAGTGTAATTTTTACACATTTTATGCAAAAAACCACCCACATCAGTGAGTGTATAAACATGCAAAAACGTGAAAAGCAATACACGGGCTACAGTACCCGTGTAAATTTACACGGGTACTGAAGCATGTGAATATAATTTTTTAAGATTTTTTTTTCTCTCTCTCTGTACTGACTCTCACCCTCTCTCTTTCTCATTTCATCAGACGCACATCTCTCCCTTTCTCTCCTCTCATCAATCTGGCTGGCTCTAGCTTCCACCGATCGCCGAGTCGCCGACGAGTCCGTCGCCTACAAGATCGAGCAAGCTGAGTCGCCGACGAGTCCGTCGCCTACAAGATCGACAAGCCGAGTCGCCGACGAGTCCGTCGCGTACAACACGAACGGAGTTCTCTGACGGACGAAGACGAAGACGGACTAGTTTTTTTGGGTTTGTTTCTTTTTTCTGGGTTTTGGTTTTCTGGGTACAACACGAACGGAGTTCTACAAGGCCTTTGGTTTTTTTTTTTTTTTTTTTTTTTCTGGGTTTGTTTCTTTTTTGTTTTTACTGGTTTTTTTGGGATTCCGGTGTGTTGGAGGCCGGAGGCGTCGATCTTGAGAGAGACGGTGGCTGACGACGGTGGCGGACGACGGTGGCTGCGCGGGTTGTGGTGGGTCTGTGAGAGAGAGGAAGTGTGAAAGAAATGAATATTTTATTGATTAAATGTGTAAAATAGATAAACTGATGTGGGGGTATTGTAAAAGTGAATGTGTAAAATATAAAAAGTAGGTTTTTTGGTGTAAAATAGATGAAAATTTTACACGAGCTGATGCGAATGCTCTAACTATTTAGGTGTACGCATAATTACATCACGCCTCTTCTTTATTTTTTATTATTCCATTCCCAGTCCAACAAATATGAGCACCCCTTTTATCTTTTCTTGTTACAGTGCAGTTGGATGGGGGATGGGATTAGAAGGTAGGGGGTGGGACTAGGAGTTTATTCCCTCCCATTTGTTTTTTCAACCAGTACCCCCAATACTCTCCCCCCTCTATTTTTATTTCTTCAATTTTTAATCATTTGTGGTCTTGCAATGTTGAGTTTGTTCCAATATTTATTCAAATGCATAAACTTTGAAACATTTTCTCTGTTATTAACCTTTTTCTTTTGTATAGGCGTTTGTCTTTGGAGATGGGAGTCATCCCACTCATGCTAAGCGCGGGAAAGCACCTGTTTCTGACTTTCCATCCGATCCGCTCTTTGTTCCCCAGACTGTACCCGGTGTGCTGCAGCCTTGGACCAAGGGGGCGATGACTTTGGCCTTACAATCTAAGGAGGCAATGACTACCCAATCTTTGCCTCCCATTTCTGTGGAGGCCGAGGGGCACAAAGATGTGGAGAATATAGTAGTTGCTACCACTAGTGTTGAGGCAGCACGAGTGGATGGTGGATACTGGTGTTGATGACTACTGTGTAGATACTGAAGATGATTTCATTAGGACCACTGGGTCCAGGTTGGTATGTAAGAGAAAGCGCATTTATCACCCTCATGGACCTGGATGGCATCCATTGGGGAGCGACGTAGAGACTGTTAGACTCACTAGGCCATGTGATGCGTCTGAAATCATCAAGCTCGCTCAGACTCACGTATAGCCTCTCTTAAAAATTCTTTAGATCTTGCAAGCCAAGCTTTAATTGAGGAGAGACAAGGCAGGGAGCATTGCCTGCAAGCTCTTCGAAGAGAGCATGACCAGACCAGACCTGGTTTTGCCAACGACCAATAAACATGGACCAAGGAGGCGATGACTTTGGGCTTGCAATCTATTGAGGTTGCCTGTGTGGCCACAGGGCCGGCCCAAGATAATTTGAGACTTAACGCAAAAATTATAAAGAGGCCTTTTATATTTAAATATCATTTAAATAATATAGTTTTTAGTTTATTTTTTATTATATTTTTTATTTTAAATTTATTACTAATTTATATTTATTAATATGGATAATTCATCCAAAGTGAGCTAATGATACTTACTTTATAGGTTTTACAAACTAACATATCACCAATTAAAAAAATATATTTATTCAAACATTCATTTATTATACTGTTAAGTGACACCAATCATATTAGTGTCACATCAATTTGTAAAATTTTTATCGTAAAATTTATATTAGTTTTAGCATTTTTCATTTACTTAATGGAGATTAGGTTGCATTTTTATTAATTCTTTTTTTTTTTTTTTGTGGAGAAAATGCTAAACTTACTATAAATTTTATTGCAAAAAGCTTACAAATTAATGTGACAATGAGATGACACTTCAACGAAAAAATAAATGAGTATTGAATTATTTCATGTGATTTGTGACACGTTAATTTATAGGACTTTATAATAAAACTTGTAACATACTAGCATTACTTTAATATCTTAGGCATTTGTGTGTCAAATAATATCTTAGGCCTTTGGAAAAAAATGTACACTTAACTCATATTTTTTTTAATTGATAATAAATAAATAAATAAATAAAAAACACTTACTGCCCCAATATTTTGGGGGCTTTCCATGTTAGGGGGCCTCAGGCCATGGCCTAAATGGCCTAGGCCTAGGGCCGTGCAGCCTAAACGCGGCTGCACACGTGTCCTCTAACAAATTTTTATTTTTATTTTTATTTTCTGATTCGGTTTGAAATGGTCTGAAATAGGACTTGATATGTGCCGAAATACTTATAAAAAGATAAAAATAAATAAATAAAACGTTAATTTCAAATTGATCTTTTATTTAAGTTTCAAACTTTCGATATTTTATTCTAATTTATGAACATCATGTAATGATTATGCATTCACTTTATTATATACTATTGCTCTTATATTGATATATGTTTATCATTATATATATAAAAAAATGCTTAGTAATATATAGAAAATTTAAATAAAATATATTTAATAATTAATTAATAAACGTATCCTATGACACTCGTGTTCTATTTTTTCAAAAATTGCCGTATCATTGCACCCGAACTCGAATCTGCACTCGTGTTTCCTAGATGCAGATTCTCAAGGTCAACTAAGAGAAGCCAAGTTACTTCCTGATAAGATTTGAGATGGAGAATACATGTTTCCTCAATTGGGATAAGACACAATTTGATCTTTTTTGGGTTTTGCGAGAGACCTTTTGGGATGATGCTAGAAAAGCTGTCTCTAGAGGCAACTCACATGGGTTTTATTTTTTATTTTTTTATTTTTATGAGGGAAGTTATTGTGGAATTTTGTTGGTTTGTAGAGATTTTGGAGGAGATGAGTTTGTGAAGTGAGTGATACTAATGAGAAGCAAAGTTGGGATAATGAATCTCCTACAAATAATTTACTCTCTTTTTTTAAGGGAATAGTTTTAGAGGGGAATATGCAAGAAGGCGTAGGACAATCCAATCACAAAATCTGAAAATTTTGGATTGATTCCGCATAGGAATGAGTGGATAACAATTAATTGGTTTCGTACCTTTGTCACCGCCATTTTATTTTATTTTTATTTTTGGTAATCAAGATGGATATATTAGAGACTACTAAATTGAGTTAAGGTAAAGCCTTTCATGATACATGCCAGTAGCATTATAATACACAACACAAGGAAAGCTTCTTTAATAATAGTTTTGATAATAAGCCTAGTGTCCACAGGAGGGCACTCAAAAATACTAAATTCCAGTTGTTGTGTTCCTCCCAGCCTTGCAAGTTAGTCTGCTATTGGTTGGCTTCTCTATAGTAATGCTTGAATACAACTCTCGGAATGAGATTCATCAAGTACCTACAGTCAAAAATGAGGATAGAATAAGCTGTGTCCAGTTCCACTTCTATAGCTTGCAATTTTTTTTTTCTACAGAGTTGCAAACTTGCAATCCATCCTGCAAAGCCCACAATTCAGCCTCTACACGGCTTGTGATACCTATTGCTCTTGTGAAACCCAGAACTCAGGAACCATTATGGTCTCAGATCACTTCCCCTCCCCTAGCTTCTCCTGGATTGCCAATAGCGGATTCAGAACCTAGGAACCATTATTTTATTTTAAACATTGATAGTTGGGGTTGGAATATTTGAATTTTGGATGTTTATGTGATAAACACCAAAAGATGACAACAATTAGCTACAAGGCCACTCTTGCCGTACTTTTGTCATTAAGAAAACAATCCCTTAGAAGGGCTCTTGTTTCACCGTGGCCTTTTGGCCATCACTGGGTAATGCGGCAACTTTTATCTTGTTAGGTAACAAATTTTTATTATGAATAGAATTTTGTAGAGTATTTGCATCACTCTCAAAGTGAGTTTAGTCAAATTTGGTCCGAAAAACTATTTTAACTAACTCATACTCTTACATCAAATTCAATATTTACTTCTCTACTCTATCTAAATATTATTTTTTCTCTATGAAAAAAAATGTTGCTTCTAGTCTCTCCAGTCCCATCTGCACCCACACCCACACCCACAACCTAGCCGAAGACACCCAATAAGTTTGGGTTTGTGAAATTTCCAAGGTTGTAAATTTCGTTCTGTTCCGGCTAGAATTTTTTTGTTCTGGTGCACTTGCATCCTTGTTCCATTTTGGTCTAAATTCCAATTTGTTACATATTGTTCCAGTATCCTACACAAATTCTGGCTGTTTTGGTCTCTCAATTCCGGGCTGTTCTGGACTATGTTGGATTTTTTTAAATGTTGAAGTTCAAATTCGAACTATATGGCATGTTTTTCTCAGTCGTCAGTGTGGATGCCTCAAAAGAGAGGAGGGGAAAAGGCTGAGGCTTGTTTAGGGCTCCTTTTTTCCCTTCTTTTTTTTTTTTTTATCGCACATTGGGTCTTTGTGTACATGTGTTTCTAGGGTGAAGTGTGTGTGCGCGCGTGAGTCCCTTTTTTCTTTTAGGAGTTGCCACCAATCATTGGTTTTGTATTAGGTGTAATTGATCACCTATTTGTCTAATTCTTTTTAAGTCACCTAATTAACTAAACCAAGTTTAAGGGGGTTCATTAATTAAGGTGTACCAAAAGTCTTGAACCAAAGATCTAGGACTCGAAAGTTCGTTTATATGTGGGTAGGTGTTAGACACCCCACATCGTCTATCTAAAGGATAGTACCACATTTTAATTTAATTCAACGTTATCCTTTTAGTGAAAAAATTAGATACTTGGCATTTTGGTTCTTTGGAAACAGTTTTGTATAAACAATATATACACACACAAGAAAGTATGTAGTTATTTATAACGTAGCATGTGAATATATACAATATATATTTAACATGATTATTTACAAAGTAAAAATAAAAAAGAGGGAGTAGGAAAAATAACACACTGTTGTCATCTACTACATTTTTCTCATTTATCATGCAAAAAAAAAAAAAAACACACACACACTAACAAAAAACATTAGTGACAAGAAGAGGGAGGGAATCATGTAAAGCTTAATTGGTGCCTATTGGTTGAATGAAACTGAACAATAGAGAAATATTTTTAAAACAACAATGTTT
Organism: Castanopsis chinensis; assembly: GCA_032878915.1. Taxonomy (NCBI): domain Eukaryota; kingdom Viridiplantae; phylum Streptophyta; class Magnoliopsida; order Fagales; family Fagaceae; genus Castanopsis; species Castanopsis chinensis. The sequence goes on along the minus strand of JAVQMG010000115.1, from coordinate 2,593,081 downwards.
GAATGTGTAAAATGAGAAGTTTTAAAGAACCTACATAAAAGAAAATGCACAAATTATTTTGAGAAAAATATTGTTTGGAAAAAAAAAAAGTTGTTAGAAGAAAAACAAGTTAAAGGCTTGAGAGTTTTTTTTTTTTTTTTTTTGGTTTCTTTTCATAAAAAGGGCCCTTTTAAAAAAAAAAAATGTTGGCTTTATAGAAAAAAGGTTGAAAAACTTTTTTTATGAGAAAAAGCTTCATTATTATTTTTTAGATAAAAGAGAAAAAGATTAACCTTTAAATTTTGAGTAAATGGTTTCCATGGTTCAATTGGAAACCATGGTTTTGATCCGGATTTAAGAAAAGAAGTTTCAATTTAAACTTATAAAAAATGACATAGGGTTTTCTTTTGAATAAGCAAAGTTTGGATTTTGAAACTTTTTGTGAAAACGACAATTTTTTAAAAAGGTTTTGGAAAAGGGTTGGCTTAAAGGAAATTGGTTCCCATAGGTTTTTTTCTTTTTCTTTTTTAATGGTGGATCCAAAAATTCTCAAGGTTTTTAAGACAAATGAGCTTGTTTTGAAAATATTTTTGTAAAAAAATACCAATTTTGAAAGAAAGAGAAGAAAGTTGCTGCAAAAAATTTCGTGGGTTTTTCCTTTTAAGAAAAAGGGTTTGGATTTAAAAATCCCATGAATTTATTTTGATGAATAGGATTTGGGGGAAAGAAAGTTTGTTTTGAAAATCTCTTTTTTTTTTTGGTAAAAACATTAATTCTGAAAAAAGAGTTTGGGGTAAAAAATTAATTTAAAAAGTTTCATGGGTTTTTCTTTTAAAGAAAAAAAGATTTGGATTTAAAAATCCCATGATTTTTATAGTAAAAGGATGCTTGTATTGAAAACATTTTTGTAAGGAAATCAATTCTGAACCAAAAGAATTATAAAAAAATAAATAATTCAGAAAAAGTTTCCATGGGTTTTATTTTCTTAGAAAAAAGGTTTTGGATCCCAAAAGTCCCATGGGTTTTTATTGTTCTTAAGAAAAGGTATGGCGCCTTTTCAAAAAAAAAAAAAAGAAGGTATGGCGTAAAAAGATTATTTCCTCCTAGAAATTGTGCTCATTCAAAAGTTTTTTTTGTTTAAAAAAAAGGGTTTTTTTTTTTTTGAAATGTGGTAGAAGAAAATCATTCTAGGAAAGAAAAGGTTTGAAAAAAAAAAAAAAAAAACTCTTATTCGGGGTTTTGAGAAAAGAACACTTTTTGAAAGCAATTTAAAAAAAAAAAAAAAAAAAAAAGGAGTAGTTTTCGAAACCATCTTTTTTAGAAAATGCACTTTTAGAGATTTGCTTACCCAGGCTTATATTTTATGGCAACATTGCATATGAGAAAATATGTAAAGCAACAAGAATAAATAAAGGTGCTAAAAATTAAAAGACAAGAAAGTAAAGTGCTCAAAAGTAATGGAATTTAAATACGAGACGTAAAAATAAATTGCTTGAAATTTAAAGACAATAAAAGTAAATGACTAGGAATTTAAAGATAAGGAAAGTAAATTGCTTGGAATTTAAAGACAAGGAAAGTAAATGTTTATTGGAAAAATTATATTTTTTTTAGGGATTCCTCCTAAACAAGCTCTAATCTTGCCAAAGCCTTATGAATTCTTTACCAATAGAAGAAATGGGAGTACAAGCCATCACCATTCTCTAGGTAACATACTCATATGTGCTTAAAGCAAGGTTTAGAATCCATTAGAAAAATGGGTAGAAAATGTAGTTAGGTTATGATATATATATATATATATATATATATATATGAAAAAATATTGAGGACAATAAATAAAGGGGAGGGGTGAACAATATATAAAGATGAACAAATAAATAAATGCAATAAGTAAATAAAAAAGTAATGCAAACAATATAAATGGAACAACAAATAAATTGTTCCTAGATGCCTAGAAAAGATGAGTTTTTCCCCCTGGGGTACTTCTCACACAGTGTCTAGGAAGAGGTTTAAAACCCATCTAGGAAACCCACAAGCATTCAACAATATATACACATAGATATGAACATCAAGATAAATAAAGGAACAAAGAAACAACAAATAATATATACAACTAACACAATATATAAAAGGCAAGAATTATAGGTTCATCAAAAAAAAAAAAAAAAAGACAAGCATTATAAAGATAGAGCAAGGAATTTAAAAGCAAGAATATAAAGAGACAATGAATAAAATAATCATTTTTTTTTATATATAATGTGATGATGTTACAAGGAAAGAGAAAAGGGGAGTGGATATAGCTATAAAGAAGCTAATCCATTCCTTTACAACTTACCCAAAAAAATGTTTTTTTTTTTTTTCTCATGAAGGAAAAGAAGGGCTAGAAATTTTGAGAGGGGTTTTCTAGAGAGAGAGAGAGAGAGAGAGAGAGAGAGAATGAATTTTTGTAAGAATTTTTTTGTGTCTTCTAGTGTCTATTTCCAAGAGGAGGGGGTATTTATAGGGATAGGAGAGGGATAGTCGGCTCTCATTCTACTAAGCACCAGTTATAATGCCAAATGTCACTTCTAGAAGTTTCTCCATTCTTCTTTTCAAATTTTTTGACTTTTCCTCTTTTCTGACTCTATATGTGGTGGTGTTCAAGCAACACCACCATATTGTTCCCTACTTGCTCCTTAAGTTTTCCCATTTCGTCTTTTTCTTGGTTATGGTCCGACTCCAGGCTACTGTTTAGAGGCCTTTCTGAGGTCCTGTTTCTTCAAACTTGATATTCCTGAAAAGCTCTAGATGTTTAGTTTCCATAGACTCTAGCCTTGTTCAATTTGGAGTTATGATCACCAAGATATCGCGTTTGGAAGAGAGGTGACGCAATGCAAGAAATTCTGCAACACTTTTTCTTGAAAAAATTCATTTCTCTCAATTCATGGCAGATATCGTCAAGCCCTTTTTGTGAGGGTAGTCGAGACATCATACTTCAATCTTGTTTAGACGGATTGCTCCAATTGTTGCTTAGTTGGTACAGTTTTTTGCTCGAAAACGGCCCAAAAACAACTCTTTTTGACTTGAAAATAGTGAAACATTTAATCAAGGTTTCCGAATTTTATTGATATCTCTTTCGTTTTAACTCGATTTTGGCTCGTGAACTATCGATTTGAAGAGAAAAATATAACCTATAAGATGGTCCAAAATTTAACCTAATCAAACAATCAAATCAAAAAGTCAATTTTTTTACCATCCTTAATTAGGGTTTTTGGTCTTAGAGCATCCACATTAGTAGATGCAAAATTGTCGTCTATTTTACACGAAAAAACCTATTTTTTCTATTTTACACACTCATTTTTACAAAACACCTACATCAATTTATCCATTCTACACATTTATTCAATAAAATATTCATTCTTTTACAATTTTTTATTATTCTCTCCCTCACTGCCCCTCTCTCTCATAGACCCACAGTCCGTCACTACCAACAATCACTCCACACCTAGCCACCATCATCACCACCCAACCAGCATCATCAAGGAAAACCCACTCAATCCGAAACTCATTCAATCCCAAGCCCATTAATCACCCACCCAACCCGAAACCCAGTCAAGCCAAATCATCACCCACCCAATCGGCGGCAAGATCATCAAAACCCACCAATGAACCAAAAAACCCAAGCCGATCAAGATCAAAACCCATTGACCCACACCCACAATCAACCCAAAAACCAGAAAAAAAAAAAAAAAAAAAAAAAAAAGCAACCAACAGATCGAGGCCTCCTACCTAAGCAAGATCGACACCTCGCAGCACCACCACCTCTTCGCGACGGCCGTCGACCTCAAGCTTAGCCAAAAATGGATCAAAACCCACGAGATTCTAGGCGACGGACCCGTCGGAGAACTTTGTTTATGTTGTAGGCGATGAACTCGTCTGGCGACTCGACTTGCTCGACCTCGTTCTCATTGACAGCGATGGCGATCGGCAAAAGCTAGAGGAAGAAAAATTGATGAGATGAGAGAAAGGGAAAGCTATGTTGTGCGCCTGAGAGAGAGGGAGGTGAGAGTCAAGTAGAGAGGAGAGAGAAAAAATTACTAAGATATTAAATACACATGCTACAATACCCGTGTAAATTTACACGGGTACTGTAGCAACGTGCATTTGTACATGAGTTTACACTCATTGATGTGAGTTTTTTTTACTCAAAATGTGTAAAATTAGTGACTTTTTTTCTATTTTGCACATTTATCCATCCACTGATATGAATGCTCTTAATTCTTATCAAAAGTGACTAAATTGGTCGTAACTTTTGGTCTTCCATCCGATTAGGGTAAATTGGTCTGTTGTAATTTATTTTCAACTCTTTGGCTCTAAAACTTTCAACATTTTTTGAGTTTTAAAACACTATTTTGACACGTTAATCGAAACTGGACAAAATACAGTATTAACAGTTAGCACAGAGACTGATATGGTAAACATATTAGGAAGGGCATATCTTCCAATTTCATCAAGCTAGTAGACTCACTCAGATAAAAATCCTAATGAACCTTCGTAACTAACAAAGTGAGAACTGATTCTCCAAAAAAAAAAAAAAAAACACAAAACAAAAACAAAGTGAGAACTGGCCTGTAGTTTTCTTTGAGATTGATAATATGCTCAGGTATCATAGCAGATTATGTAAGAAAATAACATATATAAGAGAGCTTCATGACATCATATGTAAATAATGTCACTTACAGTGAATGAACACTCAGAATCGCCCCCACGTTCTTCTTGGGGAAAAAAATAAGAAAAAGAAAAAAAAGAGCCCAATTTCAGTTAATTCTACAAAACAAAAAGGCACAATTATGTGCTAAGAGAAGTCAGTCCTCAATGACAAATGCCCCATCTAAATTAATTAATTAATTGTCAGTTATATCAAACAAACTTTCAAATCTGAGCAGCAACCTCTTTCTTCTCCTTGAGAATGTAAGATATTTACATTGACCTTCAATAAGCTGTAACCTCAGTGGAGTTGAATCCTGACATGAGGAAATTTCTTCCTTAACAGTTTTCTGGGCCTTCAACAAACAGAAGATTCGGATGAAATGCTAGCTGGATCACAAGAATCGCGAAAAAGCATAAACAAATATCCGAAGACTGCTGGTACCATCATCTTCTACAACCCTTGACCAGAGAAATTTCTTCTCATAAACTAATACCACCTTCAATGAGTTTAGTTTTTACTTTTTATCATACCAAGCCACTTGTCACAATGCAGTCAGACTTTGGCTTGCACATGTGCCAAATTTTCTCATAAGCTCTACACTCTCTGCAATAGTAGACCCCGCAGTCCCAACGAAACCAAGTGAAGCGCAGCTGCAAATAGCTTCCTCTATGAATAGAAGTACATAAGGTAATCTCTCAGAAGGGCAATGTTTTTTTAGTCCACCCATGCTCTCTGGAACAAATGCAAACCTCAGGCTATGCTTAGCAGCCGCAACTTTTTTGGCTGTTTTTATCACTAACTCATCTTCTTCTCTCAGAAAATGCAGCTTAAAATGATGTGAATCTCTAGCCAAATCTCCCAAGTAACTTCCAGTCCAATTACCTTCAGGAAGATCAGTCATCACAAAAATATGAATAGGGAGTGGACTCTGTCCCAAAGATTCTACTTTCTGTTTTAAACTCAGAAAAGTAGCTTTCCAATGATTCTTGAACTGCCCATCTAACAATCTCAGCTGTGCACAAAGAAAATAGGCATTTATGTTCTTATCAGCAAACTCCTTTCCTGCACTCAAAATTTCAGGGACAAAAGGAAGAAATTCAATCTTTTTAATCAAAGACTGTATCCGTTGATCTCTTGGAGCTTCATGAATATCGATGTACAGCTCTGAACCTCTATATGGAGAGGTGAAAAGACTTCCAAATGCCAGCAGGGTGGCTAATTCAGCTGCAGAACTGGGTCCAAGCGTCTGATATACATCTCTTCGTCTCCTAACATATGAAATTTTCTTCTTCCTCTTAAGCTGTTCATCAGGTTGGAATGAATCTAATACCCCATCCTTTTCGCCATTTTGGTAAGTCCAAACTGTAGTCCTACAATCTTCACCTACTGCATGTACACATTTATCAACATTACCATTTAGCCCAGATAGTAGAGATCCACATTGCTTTAGGCTATCAAACAAAGACGACTGCTCATTTGATTCATTGAAACAATCGAAATCTTTCACCCCACACCATAGGGATGCAAAAACCCTGAAATCTATTGTTTGAATAACAGATGAAGACACTAATGCCGAAATATCAATAATGTCAGCCATCGAGACATACCTGCAACAAGAGGTTCATATAAAGCTATAACTTACAAAAAAATAATAAAAATAGGAAGCTATCCAATAATAGATACCAAACATAAAATTTGATAGCAAAAGGGAATGCCAAATAGACCCAAATTCTAGATTTTCAAAATACAGAGTTAAAACCAAGTTTAGACTCAAGTTGGTAACTTTTACTTAGATTTTAGAGAACAAAAACCTCTATTCCACTAAGCCTAATAAGACCATTGTCCTAGTAATGGAAAAGTTTCAACTTTCATTCCCTCACGAACCAAACAAAAAAGTTGAACAGAAACAACATTTTTTTGTATGCCACAAACATGAAAATTAAAAGAAACCCAATAGAACCCACATTCTAATCTGATCAAATTCACACACTCGCACAGAATGAGTGATCAAAGTGACTCACCTGCCAGTCCTGAGGAGCTCAACCACATGGTTCCAAACGTCAACCCGAATTTTATTCGGATCGGAAACCCGAAACTTGGGGCAGCTTCCGAGAGCAACAGCGTGGTGATCGAGAACCGGAGGAACAATCAAGGTCCGGTTGAGAATGGCGGCCATTAAGATAGCATTCTTGAACTCGGAAACCTGGTTGCTGAACCCACTGTGGGGCGCGTACCAGAGGAATTTTTGGGCTAATTGGGAAATGGGGCGTTGGGGGAATTGGGAATTTAGGGTTTTTGTAGAGGGTGAGATGTGGGAATTGGGGGTGAGGGAATAGTAGGAGAGGAAGAAGAGGAGAGAGAAGAGAAGAGTGAGGAGAGAGAGAGAGAGGAGAGGGGATCTGTGTGAGGGTTTTTTAAGGGGCCATGGTTTAGGGGTGGGTCTGTTGGAATTGAGGAACTGGTTCATGGCTCACTGTCACTGGACCCGTCGGAAATCATGCCGGAAATATCACCGGATCTGAGAATCCATAAGCATAAACAAAGAAAAACTTATATTGATTCTATAAATAAAGAAACAAAAGGGAGAAAATCCATTTCATTTCAATTCAAACCAGACCCATGACAAAAACCCACTGTAGAAATGGCAAGAAAGAGCTCAATATCGAACTACCAAGTCCAAAATCAACCAAATCCCAACAAAAAAGATGAATAAACCAACAAGTGCAGTGCAGATCCGAACCACTTAAACACACACAACCACAACTAGCAATTAGCAGTTAGCTCACACATACAAATACACAAGAAGCCTTTGTTGTTCTTCCGCAATTTCTCAGCCCATTCCTTCCCCCTCTCTTGCAGCTCTGTTTGTGATAGTTTCTCAGATTCGGTGTAGTGGTGTTTGGTGTGTGAGTACTGAGTAGTGGGTTACCGCCAGGGCCGGCCCTAGCTTGGGCCATTGGGCCCATGGGATCAATTTTTTTTTTATATATATAAATATTTTTTGAAGATATTAAAACATTTTTTTTCTATTAAAAAAGCTCAAAGAATTAAGTAATACTAGAAATAGAGATAAGACAAATTTAAATAAATAATTTTTACAAATATACGTGTTACTAATCACAAATAATTCAAATAGAAAAATGTTGAAAATACTATAAATTTTATTACATAACTTTTATTTATTTAATTATTTTTATATAAGATAAAAATTCTCCTTTAATCTAATCTAAGTGCATATGTGGGCGAAACTTTTTTTTAGAGACTTAAATTTCGGTCATTATACTTGTGGAGTGATCACTACACTACACTAAGAGTGTGTGATGGTCTCCATAAGTTTTATAATTTGATGTGACAATGCAAAAAAAAAATCATATTAAAAAGTAAAAAGAATGAATTTTTTAAAAAATTATTATATAAAATGCTAATTAAATATTATTTAAGTGATAATTTAAAGTCCCCATTTGAAGATTTCGCTTTAGGCCTTCAAAACGCTTGGGCCAGCCCTAATTACTACTGAAGAGTGGGGTAAAAGAGAAATAAATGATAATTTGTGGCCTTGTTTTTACCATTAGATTTTATAAACGCCACGTGTCGTTCATCTTTTTAAAAACAAGAGAAAACATGAGAAACTAAACTAAAGAGGAGCCGGACCCTTAAGTTTTTAACCTTTTAGGGCCTATTCTCTTTTTTTGAGAAACAGATAAAAAATAAAATTTCATAACATATTTTTAAAAAGAAAATCTTAATACCACAACTCTATGTAGCATATTGTGAGATGGTGGAGAAAAAAAATGACAATTATATGTGAAATTAATAAGTAGTCATTCACAATTAGATACATCAAAAGTTGTGACCAAAAAAAAATTATGGTCTTAAAACAATTGCAATTTTTAAAATCTTGTTTTAATGTGTTGTATGTTTTATTGTAATTTTTATTTTTATTTTACTTATGGTGAGTTGTTTGTCGTGTCACAATGTACCTCTAGTTTTTAGTTAGATTCAATCATATGTAGTTGTAGTAAAAAATGTATTATTTTCCCAATTACAATTAAGTTCAATTATATGACTTTAGTCATATGGTAGAATGTAATTAGAGAATTTAGATACAATATCTAAGGAGTCTATATAAGTTTTGTACAAAATTTAATAGAGAATATAGGATACAATACTTAAGGAACTCTTGGTCTTGAAGTACCATATCTCAGTGCAATTGATGCTCTAATGTATCTTTAAAATGACACACAATTTGATAGCTTTCTCAATCAATCTACTAGCAATGTACAGTTCTGTATCCACTCGAAGAAGTTGGAATAGGGTCAAGCATGTATTATGTTTGGGATGAAATTATTTTATCCACAATCCATAGTTGAATATGTTGGTGCAAGGTATCTTTCTAATCCACACAATGGTCAATCACAAACATGACAATTGTTCACTTGTGGCAACATTGCTATTTCATATAGATGTCAAGCAAACAAATTAATATCAGCTACTTCCTCAATCACTCAAAAATTATGGCAATTCATGAAGTCATAAGTGCATTTGGTTCAGATTGGTAATTCAACATTTTTGATAAAATTGTGGATTATCCTTAATCAAAGATAGCCCCCACAATAGTATACAAAGACAATGTTGCTTTTATCACTCATACTAGAGGGAGCTATATAAAATGTAAACAAAACCAAACATATTTCTCCAAATACTTTTATGCACACAAGCTTCATAAGAGATAATATTTATGTCAATAAGATAGAATCAAGTGACAATATAGCATATCTATTTACTAAGTCATTTAAGAAATAGTAGCATTGGCATGCGACTTAAGAATCTTTGCATCACAGAAAATTAAGACCCCACATACTCCTTAGGGAGAGTACATTTTTTGAAGAATATGTGCTAATTATACTTTTTTCCGATAAGGATTTACTTTGCAAAGATTGAAAGCGTAAATGCACTTTTTGTCCCTATATTTTGGGGTCATTTCTTTTTTGGTCCTTACATTTTTATTTTACCACTTTTAGTCCTAAATCAATTAACACGTTCTATTTTGATCCTTACCGTTACTCACTTAACAGAAATTGCTGACGTGGCTGACGAAACAGAAAAATAATAATTAAAAATTTTATTTTGACATTAAAAAATTTCCACGTCAGCATCTAAATAAAAAAAAAATTAATTTATTAATTTTAATTAAATAAACAAAATTAAAAACAAAAAATCACATTAATTGAGATCTAAGAGTGCCTTGAACAAGAACAACAAGAAGACAAACCCAGATCTAAGAACACAAACCCAAAAATTAAAATTAAAAAAAAAAAAGAAAAAAAAACACAACAACAACAATAACAAGCCCAAGACGGATTGCAAACCCACCACCACGGCGCCTGATTTGAGCAGAAAAGAAACCCAGATCGGAAAGAAGAAACCCAGATCAGGAAAAGAAGAAACCCAGATTAGAAAAGAAGAAACCCAGATTGGAAAGAAGAAGAAACCCAGATCGGAAGAAGAAGAAACCCAAGACGGATTGCAAACCCACCACCACGGCGCCTGATTTGAGCAGAAGAGAGTGACTGAAACACACCCCATAACAATGGTGGTGACGAACGTGAAATCGGAGACAGTGGCTCTGATGGACGAGGGGCGCCTTGGAGGCCGAGATGAACACCATCATCGACCCCCTCCTCGCGTCCCCCTCCTCCTCCTCCACCGTAGGTTCCGGGGCTGGGTCGTGTGACGTGGCGCGGGCCCGGGCGATCCATTTAGGGAGATGGGTCGAAGGTTTGAGAGGATTTGGGGATTGAGAGAGAGAGAGAGAGAGAGAGAGAGAGAGAGAGAGAGAGAGAGAGAGAGAGTGAAGAAGAAGCATCGGATTCTGACTGGGAAATTGGCCGTGCATTTTTCACTTTTGGGTTTGATTTTTCATGTGATGTTTTGGATTTGCTAGAGATTGAAGGTTAAGTTTGGGTTTATGTTCTTTTTGTTTTGAATCTTTGAAGATCTTTGTATTTTTTAGATCTGTGCCTTTTGATTTTGGGTGTTTCATGTTGGCATGTTCTTGATTTTGAGGAAGAACTCATGATGATTGAGAAGAACATCATGTAAATTTTTTTGTTATTCAATTAATTTAATTTCTTTTTTAAACAATCTGTTTTTAATTTTTTTATTTAGTTAAAATAAATAAATAATTTTTTTAAAAAAATTTATAGGTTGACGTGCCATTTTTAATATTAGTTTATTGACCACGTCATCATTTAATGTGTCAACAGTGGATGTCGTTTGCCACATCAGCAATTTCTGTTAAGTGAGTAACGGTAAAGACTAAAATGGAACGCGTTAATTGATTTAGGAGCTAAAAGTGGTGAAATGAAAATGTAAGGACCCATTATAATGACTAAAAGTGCACTTACACCAAGATTTAACGAAGCAATTCGGTTTTAATGAGGCATATTCTCAATGAGTGGTCATTAAAGAAGAAGTATTATGAATATAAACGGATGAAACTTTTTGGCATGTAGTGCTACTTTTTCTACCAATCAAGATTGCTACCCCTCTTACCAATCAAATTTGCCACCTCTCGTACCAATAACATAGCCTGGCTTCACTATCAAAAACTTGTCAAATCTCTTAAATATATGAGTTCTATTGTAATATATAGATATAGAGATATCTAAGAATCTATAGTGTAGAATACATGACCACTTGACTAAAGGAATTCTATCTATATTATCTTTATGTATAGATTTTTTATCTTATCTATTTCTTTTGCTTTACTACATGCTACTTATCCTCACAGCATTATCATCCAAATTATCCAATGGGCTTTATATTGTACTCCACCATTCATTTGGCGGCTCTGTACAACTAGTGCCACTGAATTCCTTCTCCCCCACGGAATTGGGGGTTAGGGAGAACCTCAAGGAATTCCATAAAAAACGTTCAAACTTCAAATTACATTAATGCCTTTAAAATGTGCACATCGAATACTCTAGAATTTCCGTATTTCACGTCTTCACCTTTAAAAGCAAACGAAATATTTTTGGGACCATATATTTGATGCGTAAACTTCGAATTATACCTTTTTAAATATTCCATTGTTTGGAAGTGCCAAAGGATTCAAAACTAGTAAACCACCATAATCCCAATGGCTCAGGGAGCGGAATCCAGTTGCTTGGGATGGTGTTAATAATTAGAAGTTTCCTTTTCTAAAGTAGTGATTTTGCTGGTTAATCAGTTTCAAATGTGCACTGAAGACATCGGAATTCCTACTTTGTGCTTCGAAATTACGTATCCAAACTATTCCAAATGCTAGAATTGTTTTGGCAGTTTCCAAATAAAATACATCACCGGCCACAAGGCAAAACTCTCCATATGGTTTCAGTAAGGAAATAACAAATAAAGTGCCATAAAAAAGACCACATCTGATCCTACTAGGTGCAGAAGTCTCAGCTGGGAATTCAGCAAGGGAACAACTTCATAACCATTTCCCCCAGTCCCAATATACAACGGGCAAATCCTTTTCTAAACTTTGCAAATGCCTCACTTACACTTCACTCCCTAGTCCAAGAACTCTTTTTATATTTGTGTTACTAGCTAATTGAATTAGTCACAAAGAGATGGATTAAATATATTTTCTGTGAATTAAACATAAAATTAGCCACAACATCTATATGTTCAGATGTTTAGTAGCAGTACCATGCACCTAACTCGAATGGTTGAATAAAGTAGAATGTCACACATGATCAATATTGAAGATTCGAAGTACTGGGGAGAAAAACAAATAATATAAGACACAAAATTCAAGGACTCGAACAATGTCTCTAATGGTGGATACTAAGATGCTGTGACCTACAAGCTAAGAACTGAATTTAGTTAATTAATTTAATTAAAAACAACCTTATTAGTCCAAAACTAAACCAAACCAAACTGCACATTATCAGTTCTGTATTAACAGTAAACTGTAAAGCTCATCCATCATTGAGCTAACCTATGATCTTGAGCTCAGAAAAGCTGTCCATCAAACTGCATGGATTGGGCTGCTACTTGAATTGATGTTTGAACTTCCAGAGGCTGGATTTGCATGAAAGGCAGACTGCCTAGAAGATCCTTCAAGCAGCTTAAGTGAAAGAGAGGATGGACCAGCATGACCAATAGATTCTCCTAAGCTCAGTTTTGACATGCCAACCAGCTCATCAACATTGATCGGGCTTTTCGAATGTACTGCAGTTGGCTTGAGAACCTCATGTGTCTCCTCCTTCTTAGTTGCCTCTGGAGTGTTGTATCCTGACCAATATGGCAAAGGAAAGGGGAAGTATGGAGGGATATAAGCAGGATATACCATCGGGTAGCAAGGTTGGGAGCTCTCTGTCTTTGGAGGAATAGGATCTCCATCACTGGAGTTGATAGACTCCATCGATTCACATTCTTCGTCCAGGGCAGGAGGAGCAGGCAATGGAGGATTGCTTTGTGTTTCAGCCTGTGACTCGTTGACAGATAAGAAGTCATGAGGTACCATCGGAGTGTCGGCTGACTGCAGACACATTAGTAGCAATTATATCAGATACCTAGAAGGGAGTTTATAAAGATAATATTTAAAAAATAAATAATAATTAAAAAATAAATAAAAATAAAAAAGAACTTCAACTTATAAAGATTTTGTTTAAGTGTGCATCATAAGGAAAAGGCAATAGTTGTCTCTAAAGACAGTCAAATAGCACCATCACACAAAGAATGGAGTTGAATTGGACCTGAGAATCAGAAGACTTTGACAAGTCTTAACAACTAAATAATCCTATAACAAAATAAAGGTACAAACATATTGTTTGCACAAAGCCAGTAAAAGATCATTTTAATAACAAGGGGAAATGGGTATATCCTCGCTTCCAGGACAAAAACCATTAAAAACTGGCCCATCCATGTAATACGCATTGCTGTAATGTTTTAGTTCTCTGTTTCTGATGCATGGAGGTTCAAAAAACCAACCAAAACTTATATGCCAGTAACAAATGACAGTAAGTGCATACCAGACAATGTTATCTACAGGCCTATAGAAGCTTCAAGCAGCTTTTTTGTCTCCCCTTTCATGTTTAGTGTGTTGATGTATGCATGTGGATACAGTATACTAGTTTATAACATCAGATGGAAAGAAAGGAACTAACTTCATCTGCTATAATATCAAACAGGCTGGAACGTCTCTTTCTCCGAGATACATTGGTTTGCCTGATGAAATATTTTTGAGCATGGCTGGCCACTTGAGTAGGTGTCCTTGATATAACATAATTGCGAGCTATTCCACGCCAATCACCTTTGCCAAGCTTCTGTAGTCCAAGTAAAAACATCCTATGTTCTTCTTCAGTCCATGGAACACCTGCAGAACCAATATCTAGTCATTTTATAGACAAACGGGGCAAGTACAGTACAACCAACACACAGAGATAAGATTAAAAGCATCTCAAGAGGTCATAGCATAAGAACCACAGATATGGACATGAATAAGAACACAACACTATGACAACATGGCAATTACTATATATATATATATATTGAATTTTTATTCTTTTTTTATTTTTTATAATTCAGTAGTTACAACAATGGGGGGATGAGAGATTTGAACCCTGGATATCTCAATTATAAACACTAAGAGGTGCCAGGAAATTAGAAAGTGAAACCGAAAGGAAATAAAATAGAATTTGGAGTGACGTGAGATCAAGACGACAATAAACACCTATAAGAGCTCGCATCATTTATAGCCAGGGGTTAAGTAATTAATAAACAGTAAGACAGCAATTAACGCCAATTGCTGTACCAGGCCAAGAGAGAGAGAGAGAGAGAGAGAGAGGTTGATCTAAAGGTCAACCCAATGAGTAAGAATTTGGAAGAAGCAACGGATCACATCCTTTCCATGCTTTAATCGAGTAGACAGCCATGTACTGGAAGAGGAAAAAAGAGATCAACAATGAACTTCAATCGGAACTGGTCTAACTGTTCTGAGCAGATGGAGATCAAATGGGAGAGAGCAGATCACATGTGAAGATCTGAGGCATTGATATTCTTTCTCAATTTTTTAACAGTCATGTCATGACCATGTCTCCACAGTACCTTGACTGTATCGGAATTCAAAAAAAATAATTATATATACACACACACACACACACAGACACACCATGAACACACATGCAACCGGGCCCCCAACATGTCCATGTTTGACATGGACACGTGAGGTGTTTTGCCATGTTTGTGCTTCTTAGGTCATTGTTCTATAACATCTAAGCTTCATCTACACTATTGACTTACAGACATTATTCATACCATAATATAGTTACTGACTCACCAACTTAAAAGTGTTTCTCCTTCCTTACAAACACAACACACACACAAAACAACTTGATTTCTTGTTTCTGCTCTTCACCCTAAAGTAAAACTCGAGACACATTAATTGCTCTAACCAAGGAATCATTAACATTACACCTTAAAATTTTCTTTAATTCCTTAGCATTTATTGTTAAAGAGTGCATCTTCACAAAAAAGTAGAAGTTTTTCTCAAGAGACGGACATGTTCCAGATTAGCAGCTACAATTCACCAAACCATATAATTCAAATAATTCCTGTACAGTACAGCTAAATTTTGACAGATCTGTAGTACCTTTTTAAAGGAGACATCATTGTGGAATGTCATCAGGCTCTGAAACGAAAACATTTTTTTAATATTCAAAAAATTCAACACACAGACAGTAAATTCACTTATATTGAATGATCAAAAGGGAGGAGGCCTTATACTGCACATCCCACATTTTAGGAGTGACCTAAAAAGACATTACTTTGTTAATTTTTCTTTAACTGTCTGCATATGGACACCCAATTTCACAACATGCTTGGGTGTCAACATGTGATTGGATTACAATACTTTACACATGGGAGCACCATGGATCCTTGGTAAAAAAAGTGGATTTTGTGTACCAAGCACAAGTTGACACATAAGCTTGTTGTGAATTTGGGTGTCACTACAGTTTTCCCTTGCTTTAAACAAATTGTTTCTTCATAATTCTTTTTTTTCTTTTTGATAGATAATAAGAGTTTTATTGAAGAAAAAGAACAATGTGTTTACGATTGTAAACTCACTACCCCTGAAACAAAAACAAACAAT
Source organism: Castanopsis chinensis (assembly GCA_032878915.1). Lineage (NCBI taxonomy): Eukaryota > Viridiplantae > Streptophyta > Magnoliopsida > Fagales > Fagaceae > Castanopsis > Castanopsis chinensis. The sequence goes on along the minus strand of JAVQMG010000115.1, from coordinate 2,577,275 downwards.
TCATAAGGAAAATCTTATAATTCTTATAGTTAATGCTATGTTTATTGCCATAAAAAAGCTTTAAACAAAAAATGGACTAAATTAAAAGCCTTACATCTTCAATATTTTGAAGAGAGCATCCAAACACACAAAGCGCACGCACACAAGCTCGCAATGCATTTTGCTAGACAGCTAAACGTAAAAATGATTTAATTCTTGTCAAACATGTCGCGTTGTATTATCTCTTTTTCAAAAATAAAACTCAAACACCTGCACTCCAAGATGTCTTTTAATTCAAAGACCATTAAATCTTCCAAAAGTCTTTTGCATATTTCAGCGTTCGAATAATTTTGTTCACATCCTTATCAGACACATACAGTTTTCCTTGACAACCTAGACACGAACCAAATATGAAATACCTCACCCCCACCCTTATTCCCACTTCAGCCACACCAAAATGCTTCCCCAGATTCCATTAATTGAATTCGTCTATCCCCATAACTTATATTTTTGTAAATATCAGCTCAGATCATTTGCTTCCTTAATACTTTTTAATGCTTTCTTAATCCAACATCCCAAAAAACTCAACTTGATAAATTTTTCATTTAACTACTATTTCGAAATCAAATTCTCTCTTTTTCTAGTCTATGGATCATTGGCCTTAACATTCAATTCAAAATTTAGAATTCCAAAACTGGAGCATAACGAATTGCATATTCTATTTAAGATTAACAAAATAAAAATCAATCAATTAATTATAAAAATAAATCATAAACTACCACAAAAAGAAGAAGCAAAATCCAAAGATAAATATACCACAAACAAAACGAAATATGAAAAAAAAAATCTAGAATCTTCATCTTTATTTTGTTTTTCACATTCATTTTTTATTCAAATTCCTCCCAAACTATAAACATAACCATGCAAAAAGAAAAGGAAACAACCATAAATTTCTTTGCGATTTGAAAGAAAAATAAATTTTAAAAACCTTTCTTTCTTTCACGGCAGCTAGAGGAGGAGCCAGGCACGAAGTCCTCAGAGGCGTAACCGTCGGCAGCGGCACCGTGCTCCGGTGTCTCACCGGGCGATCCGGGAGTATTCGACCCGTTCTGGTTCAGACCCGAACCCGACCCGGCATAGTGGCTGAGATTGCCCATACTGGCGCTCTTCCGGATCCCGTCGGTCAACCGGACTCCGAAAAGCTTGACCCCGCGGTTCGGGCAGGTCCGAGAGTTATGCCCATTGTGACTGCAATGCGAGCACCTCCGAGTCATCGCTTCCTCGAATCAAATCAAATTAGAATTCAAGAAATGATATGATAGATAGGATAGGATAGAAAAAGATAATTAGGTTTTGGCTTTGGATCAGCTAAGGATCCGAATGAAAAGATCCGATAGATAGAGCCTTCGTGGGTTTATGGGTTTTTTGGACCCAAGAAAAGGCTTATATTGATGAGAGTTGTGTGTTTCTTCTCTCCCTTCGGCTTTCGCAGATGGGAGAGAAAGAAAGAGAAAGAGAGAGAGGGAGAAAGAGAGAAACACTATCCATATACTATCTGGTCCTAGATTAAAGGAAAATGATTCCGTGCTTCGCGGATATTTCCAATTTTGACGTCTTTTTATGCCAGCCGTCCATTTGGTCAAACAGATGTTCCGTGATCATTTGTGTGTGCGCATTGGGTTACGAGGAAATAACAGAGAAAGCTGAAAAGCGCTTCTTCTTTTTTTCTTATCCTCTTGTTGTTCTGTTCTATTCTATCCGGTTGTTTCGTGCTTCTTGTCTTGTAAGTGAGGTTCAGACTTTAAAAATGTGTTTTAAAAGTCAACTTGGTTTTTCCTTTTTTTTTTTTTTTACAATTTATTTAGATCATCCATTGTGTGATTAGTTTAATATCATTATCATCTAATTTCTCCTTGACACAAATTTTTCACTTAGTTATTATCAATTTTTTTTTATAGACTTTATGTTAATATTTTTTTTTTCTCCCTCAGATAAGTATAGGGTAGCTGAGAAGGATAAATAGATAAGAATTCTAGGTCGGGGATAGCTTTAATGGTTATCAAAAATGAAGGTTGGGGATAACTTAAATCGCTTTCATTTGTCTTTACCCCCAAAAAAGAGACAACACTTACCATGTTGACCCGACACTGTTATAGTACCAATTGGAATTCAGTAGTTCTAAAGTAAATTTTAATAATGGGTATTTATCACAACTTATAAAAAAAATTTAATTGAATAAGAGATTTGAGATTTGATTTTTAATTTTCGTTTATATTAAAAATTAATTAGTATTTTAATTTGATCTTTATCACTAAGAGCGAACGTCACATATTAAAATTCTTTTAGAAAAAAAAAAAAAAGTAAGTTCTAATGGTTGCAAGAAAATTATAAAATAAAATAGTGTTAATTCAAGATTATAATAATTATCTAAAGGTTTTTTTTTTTTAATGAAAATTCTGATACTTCCATTCATAATTCAAAAAGAGTTCTACGTCAGCAAATAAATCAGAATAAATAAAAGTCAGAGTTTTAGATAGCTTTAGCATATTGACCTCTTACAAAAGAAATCTCAAAACTACAAATAGTTCAATGGTAATAACTTTTTTTTTAAAGAATTATAATGATATTTTTTATGGTGTCACATATTTGTGATTCAAACTCCTCCTCTCTTACTTACGATTTTATCTATAATAATAATAATAACAACAACTATATTTTTGCTTTTGTTGGCTAAATCAACTCGGAATACAAGAAAAATTTGTGATGGAGTGGCCTCCATCCAAACTATAAAATCAGAAATATGTTAAACTATACTGAGTTAAATATTCTGCATAAATATCATTTTCTTGTTACAAAAGCAGACCCAAGAGGGGAAAAAAAAAATAGTAATTAAATATAAGAAACTGTAAACTTTCAAACCGGTGTTTGTTTTTTTAAATATTAGTAGGGAATCTAAATGTGGCTCTTTTAGCTTATAAAAGATCAATTTGAAATTAATTTAGTTTTGTAGGAATATGACGTAGAGTTGCTATTCGTCAAGGAGGAAACGAAAGAAGACAAATGACATCATCAACTTGTGTGTGTTCTGTTTCAATTATTCAGATTAATTTAAAATATAAACTTATTTCAATGAGAACTATCAAGTATCAACTAGGAGTTTCTCAAAAAAGTATCAACTAGGGCCAAAAAATGATTGGACGCCCAATAGCCAAAATCTAGTAGCCGCCCATCAAAGTCCAACTCCAAGATTTTAGCTGCAATTGCTTTGCAGTTTACACCTTCACAAGAACTAGCGACACACGCTAAAAGTTGTACAAATTCTAAAAATATCAGTGGTGTTTTTTAAATAGTTATGGTGAGATCTTGATAAGATTCTTATCAAGATTGTCATTCAGTACTTTATGTTGTAACCAATATCATCATAGATTTTATAAACTTTATATTTCTAATATATTTCTTGGGATTTTTTTTTTTGAAAGGATATTTCTTTTTTTTTTTGAAAGGATATTTCTTGGGATTTTGATGATAAAATCAAGATTTTGGTCAATATATACATTATTTTTTTCCAAATATGACATTCATGACGTTTTTAATATTTTGGACAAAATTATAATTTAGATCATGTACTTTAGGGATATTTTCCAAATTAAATCATATAGTTCGAAAGTTTAAAATCAAACTATATAATTTCAAAAGTTTCAAATTAATTCTTAAAGCTTAAAATTGTAACAAACTAGACTATATGTTTCATTAGTTTCAAATAGACAAGTTACTCCATATTATGGATTTTTGCTTATAAGTGTAATGAAATAGACAGTGTGGTGGGCGAAAAGTAGGGTAAAGTCAACCAGTAAATGTTAATTTTATAATTGTTACTACAGTTCACTCACTTAATTAATTTGTAAAGATGGGATGTAAGGTTAATATTAAAAATACCCATTATGTAAAAAGGATATTCAAGGTTAAACTTTGATATACGAGATATTATTCAACTTGACTTCTCATTAAAAATTGCGAAGTGTTCATCCTCAGTCCGAGGATAGAATTACAATTGAATGATCTTTTCTCCTTTTTCTTTTTCTTTTTCTTTTACCAACCTCCTCCACTAATCCAAGTGCTCCTTGGCTTTATATAAGTTGCAAGGATGCATTTGAATCTTATATTTGGAGGGTTGAGATCAAATTCTCTTGATACTTGTCCCATAAAAACCTTACTAGAAGACTTCTACAACAAAATATGAGCTGTGATAAACATTGTTCACGGTCATTTCTCCATTAATATGGCCAGTTAAGTAATTGCAGTACATTTAATGTAGAGGTGATGACTTCCTTGTCCTTCCTTTTTCTTCTCTTCCTTGTTCAAAACCAAATCACCCTTGTCTCCTCAAGAGTCGCAACATGTTACCCTCATTCCGGGCACTCGGTCTTCCCGAGGTCAAGTAGGCACCCTCGGCCTTGTCAACAGTGGCATTATCCCGAACTCCTTACTAATTAAACAAATCCTCTCAGTTTAGTTCCCCTCTTCAGAATTACTCTAATTGCCTCCCTTCATTACCTTTGATCCTCGTCCCCCAACAGATAGAGTTGTGAAAAAAGAGTGGAAGGAAAAAAAATATACTTTATTATACTATTATAACTTTCCCTATTTATTTATTTATCTCAAAATATAGATAAAAATCAATATTTTATCTCTATTTTATTATAGAAATTAATGTTTTTTTTAATAACAATAAGAAAAAGAATAACAAAACCTTAATTTCAAATTTTTTGAGTAGACTATAAGTCCTTAACAAGATTAATTAGGATTGACTACGTATATTTTTTTTTCTTCCATTATATTTTATTTGAAGTTTGGGCTAAAACCAGACTTCATTATGGTAAATTATATGTATGAGAGAGTGTATAAGTGGTCAATGTCAATGATATAATAGATGTAAGTGCAAATTTTATATTATTAACAATTTCTAGTAGTTTCCATAAATAAATAAATAAATAAAAATTCTAGTAGTACGTGATCTTAGCCACAATCATTGGGGTAATTTTTGTATTTTACCCAAAAGATACACAAAGATTATAAGAAAAAAGATTGAACATTCTCCTTCTTCATCCATCCTTATTAACTCTTGATTATTATTTTTTTTCAAATCTATTTTAATCCATTTCATTTCACTCATTTCCCGCCTAAATCAACTAGAGGAAATAAATTGGTAGTTTGTGTAGAAAATTTAGTACCACACTTTTTTTTTTTTTTTGTCACAACTCTAATGTAGCTGTGGGTGGTTGTAAAAATAAAAACAGTTGATTTATGTGAAAGTAATAAATAACAACTCTTGGTATCTCATGTCAGGCTTATGATAAATAAATAAATAAAATTATAATTTTAGAACTACTCTTGTTTGTGTCATTATGAAGGGTGAAAAAAAGATTATTCTAAGATCGTAACATTTATTATTCTTATTATTCTAAGTAGTTATACGTTACTTTCATACAAACCTAATACATTCCCTCTTCCTCGTAAGAAAAAATTGTGATAAAGAATGAGGGAAATGGTGTCGGCCTAGAAAACAAAAGAGTAAAAGAGAGAGAAAGCAGACGTGGACGGTGAGGGATTGGTGTTAGGAGCAGAGCATCAAGGAATCTTGGTTCTAATGAAATGAATAATAAGCAGAGGTCGGTAAGTAAAGAATTTTGTAGAGACAGTCCACGTGGTGCGAGTCAGCGAGTGTTCTCTATTAAACTTTTAAAGGCCGAGGACCGTTGCCGTATATTCTAGAGTATAATCGCCTCCCTATTGAATATCTTTTCCCTACGACCAATTTTATTTTATAACTTATCCACCTTATCCAAACCCACACTCCTCATTTTATTTTCTGGACCCCACTAATTTTTTTTTTGAAACGTACCCCACTAATGTTTGATAGAGGAATATGATCCAAAATTTTTTTTGTGGCCCCATTCTTGATTGACGGCTCACATTTATGTTATCTTTTCTTTGATGAAGCACATTTATCTTATCTGTTATAAAGGTATGGTCAAATTCAAATACCCAAAACCAAAAATTAGCACATATGCAATGAGAATTGATTGAGGAATGAAATTCTAGGTTTAATTGGTATAATTAAAAAATAGACTATGGCTTTGTGGGAGTGGGGAATTAAAAACCAAAACCAAAACTATAACTCTCAAAAAAATTTATTGCATCCCTTTAATTTTCCAAAAAAGAGGAGCGGTTCTATAAAGTCTTAGTATTTTCAAATTTATAAAGATAAGCATAAATATTATCAAATAGGTGATTCTTATATAGTACATCTAGATGTGGTATCTAATATCTATTATCTATTAAATTTGAATTGTTTATGGCTTACCCTTTTGTTTATATTTATAAAAGGGACGATGGACATTAAAAGACCTAAAATACATGATTATGATTAGGATTTTATTTTTTGTAAATTGGATTTGAAATGTATAAAGTATGTATTGCATAGACGCATATTAAATCACACATCAATATAAATTATTTTAACAATTATAAGAAACATTAAATTTATTAAGATTAACACCAATAGACATTTATTTAAAAGTAAAATAAATGGAAATGGGAAGATTCAAACACAAGCTTTCCCTGTAGAAAAAATTGGACAAAACCAAAAAATTAATCATCATATTCTGAATTTGAGTTGGAAGTCATAATTACCAACAGTGTACATGGATAAGTTCACATCTAAAATTAAAAACCTTCAGCTTTTCATCACTGCTCAAGCTATTTATAAATGTGGGTTAACATTATTCATTTTTGCTTTTTCAATTTGTAGTTAAAACCGAAAAGAGTCATAGTTGAGTAGTTGACTGGTTTTAGTAACCTCAGTGTTGGTACTGACTAGTGATTAGGAAGGTTCAGCTTTCAATTGATTAGAAATGCCAACTGTGGAATTTGAACGGTAATAAGCGTAAAGTTGAACGGTCGTCTTCAACCACACCTTAAGTCATTCAAGAAAATCGTGCTGCATGTCGCGTTGTGCCACATTCAAAGTCGTCTGCAATCTGCATACTCCTTTCACGTGCCAAAATAATTTCTAAACCACCATGTGATCCTCAGTCATTGCTAGAGAATGGAAGTAAATGCACCCATCAACTTCATGAATTGCCAACTGCAAACTTAAGCTTCCGAATCAAAATCGGTGCATGCATTTCCTTAGTCTCCATGAATTGCAAGCAACAATAACTACATTACATTTGAAGATCTCATAACTTGAATGGTTAAAACTACTTTATATTTATTAGATTTTGATTCATTGCCGACCCTAACTAATCTGTTGAAAATTCATATTCAACTCAAAAATTTGAAACTAAAGCTTGGCTGTTGTTATGTTGATAGAAATCGGCATCTAAATGCAAGTCTCTTTTTTTGTAAAACAAGAAAGTAACAAGAAAAGTAACAATTTTTTCTAGCGCTGGCAACTCTTAAAGGGGAAAGAGAATACATAATTTCATGCCACAACTGCAATTTAAAGCCACAAATATCTATAATTATAGAGAGTAAAACAAGAAGACCCAAAAAAAAAAAAAAAAAAAGAGAGGCGTGGGGGGTGTCAAATTGCAAAAGCAAAGATTGTATGCCAATTCTTGTCTACAAAGGCTAGAGCAAATTCCCAAAGGAGATTTTGACAATATACAAGTTCTCTTGGATGGGTACGTGCATTTGAAGTCATGAATCATTATTAATTAAGGAAAAAATTAATGGATGCCCTAAAGATATTAGTTTAAGGATGCGTTTGGATATCGTTTATTTTGCTGAAAATTAAAAATTAAAAACAAAAAAAAAAATTTCTGAATTACTGTTCACACCAAAAATACTATTTATTTGCCTATTTGCACTGTTCATGTCCCATGAATAGTGCAATAGGCGCTAATAAAAAATAAAATAAAAAACCAAACGTGGACGCGCTGACCGTGATCCAAACGGGGCCTAACTCTTTAAGAGGTATTTTTAAAAACTTTCTATGGGAAAAGAAAAAAAGTAATTGATTTTTTTAGTAACTTTTTATATTTTCTATGAAAGTGATACTAAAGTTTTCTTAAAATAGTCCATTAACAAATGTCTTAATAACACCCATTAACCAAATCCATTATTTAATATCAAATTCTTGCACAACAATGAAATTGGCAGTGTACACTGACATTATTGACATCATTTTCAATTTTAGGTCTTCAAACATCAATCCTATGAGGCATATGTAAGCCTGAGCCTCTCTTGCACATAGTCTCCGCCACGAATTGGGGGAAACCTGCATACACAATCGATAAACACCATCTTTGATCGTTGATTAGAAATGCATACTGAAAAATATACTTTAATTAGAAGTAATAAAACCTAAAAAAACCCATAAGCACTGAGCAAGACTCAAGAATATTTGTGATACCCCATAAAAACAAACTGAACATGTGTAAGTCAACAAGTGCGCACACACAATAGTCCAGAGTTAACCAGCCTAATTAGTATAGTCTCACCAAAGACTTCTATTGGACACATGCTGCTAAATAAAAATCAGTGAAGATTACAAATTAAATTATAAATGCTTTTGGAGACATCAAAAGCATGATTTCCCTTTGTAGGCTCTAATGATGTACACTGCTAAAAGAATTCTCAAAAAAAAAAAATGTTTACTGCTAAGTGAACTCTCAAAATATATGTATGCATGCATCTAAGTGAACTCCCAAACACTATGGAGAGAAAGGGGGGGAGGGAGAAAATGAAAAAGAGGCAAATAGTCTTTTTCACACCTTGGGGGAGATGACTCGCTGCAACAACTTTCCAGGCATTCCACCATGCAGTCTGGGTTGGGATCCAAGAAGAAAGCTGCCTGAAATATTGACATTTTCAATTTAAAAATTCTCAAAAGTAACAAGGAACTCCCTTGAAGAAAGAGGGCTAACATCAGGAACTATAGCATGTTTGAATATTTCATGACACCATCAAACTCCCAAGTTTTTGTAAATCGTACACAGTAAATGGCATAAGAAAAAACTCTCTTGTAGTATTTGAACAAGAAAAGTTTTTTGCAGGTCAACATTGTTCATTATCACTTGCAAGAATGGATCCACTTATACTAATAGCCCCATTTTACGGGATGGTTTATGGTCTTGAGACCTTATGTAAAGATGCCATATGTATGTATGTATGTATGTATGTATAAACAAAGATATCTGAAGCAAATTATATCTATAATTCTCCTATCCCACAATATGTATGTTCAAATTCCAAGCTTTTAGGTTCATTATGGACTCGCACCTATTTAAGATAATGGGTTTTATATCAAAAAGTAACCCATTACACATCCTGATAAAAGTTCAGCTGAATTAGATCATCCAAACAAAAACAAATTTTCCTGTCATGATCTGTCTATACAATAAATCACTTGACCTGGGGGGTTTTGTCTCCTTTAATAGATTATTTGTTAGGATGATATACTCATCAGAAACATCCCATTAGGACATACAAATAAGTTTTTTTCAATATGTATATCAATCAATCATCCGTTACCATCTGTTCAATCTACTAGGTTCTGAAGCATAACATCTTTTCAGCATTAATTATACCCTACTCATTGGATAACTTAAGGACAAAATTATGAAAGTCTTTAACATATCTATATGTGTGTGGAATTCACTAAATTCTTTATACAATTCATGAATAATTACAGAATATGACGAAAAAGATGTTAAGAAGGAAGTAGTTAAATAATTACAGAATAGCGCTCTTTTCCAGACAGCATCACTCTGTGCAGTGTTGACCTACAAATAAGTGACAAATTAGAGAGAGGCGAGAAAGGGAGGGGAAGGTGAGAGAAGAAAAGCCTCCAGAAAGAAAACTAGTTCACCATCTTTGTTAGATTTGTGAAAAGAAACAAAATTTCATTTTAAAAATATTATAGGTTCTCTAAGAAGTGTTAATAGCAAGGTAAAGAATGATAAATTACCGGAACAAACAATTAGTCCACCTCTCCATTATGTCCCCAATGTTTACAATCAAGGCCCTGCAAATTTAATAAACAAAATCTTAATGCTGATGAAGAAATATAACAACCATGTTAGTTTTTATCGTCAGATGGCATTCTCCATATTCTGTCTGTTGTCCAACAAATATAACTGTCTACTTTACAAAGCTTCTTTTTACCTGAAGATTTCAAAGTGACTCAACATTCATTACACCAAAAATGCTTCCATTTACATAAAAAATTGCAATTGTGGACTCACCCATCCACAGGAAGCACATCCTCCCAAACCCGTGGTTGCTTGAATTTTTCTCGGCAGACCTGTCAACATGAAAAACCCAGCTAATTGACAGCTGTGAGGCTGAATAGGAAATACGGGTGGACACTACAGCTGATCAACAACAAACATGCCTGAAGTCCTTGAACACCATCGGTTGCTAGAAGAGTGACCATTCCATAATCTGAATGAGCAGAGGAACCATATATTTCATCATCAGAAGACCCCAATTCACCTGAAATTAAATTACAGAACATATTGTTAAGACATATAAAGGTCAAGTTAGATGACTGGTTTAAACCTTTGCCTGAAAGTGCTCTACAGTGTACTCAATCTACTTGAGTAAAGTTTAGATTGTAACCTAATACAGAGATCTAATAAATGGATATAGTTCAGTTGAGTTAGTTGCTACTTGCTTGGTATACTCGCCTCCATGTTGAAGGCCATGCAAATCTTGGGTGAGTAAGGTCTGTTTCTGTCCACACTGTTTAGAATTTGCTGATGCTTTAATATGGTCACTCAGGATAATTGGCCATGGATTAGTCCAACATTCAATAGGAACCACAGCTTAAAATTGATCTTTAGATGAAAGCATCTATTTGGTTTGACAAGTTGATTTCAAAAATCAATGCTCCACTCTAAAAAAGAAGCATTAGCATATGACAATTGTAGACCATGAGGGTTAGCTCTTTTAAGTTCTATGGCTTCAAATTTGCACCTAGACTACAACCTAGTTTAACAAAATCAGACTTGGCAAAAAATATTAACTTTTTACAAAAAGTTCACCATACGGATTGGCTATAAATATGCAACCCCCTCAACCCCCCCGCCACCTTTATCTCCAACAAATAAAAAGAAAGAAAGAAGGAAGAAGATCATGGGGAAAAAAATTGCAGTAATTAAGCTGACATAAAAGAACGCAAATCATGCTACTCAACCTGGATAATGCAAAAGGCGAAGAAATGCATTTGGTTTATCCAAGGCCCCCACTTTTTCAAAAAAGTCCTCTTCTACATTCAAAGCCAGAGCAATCAGAGAAAGTAATCTTTTTCCAGCAGACCTGAGGCAGCAAATCCAATGCCTAACAAAGTTGCACTTGTTCTCTAAAATCTATATATTGTCAAACTACAATGCTATTAACTCACAGAATCACTGGTTAATTTCTAGTCTTTTTCATTATACTCAAAACAGCAGCACAACTATCAACAAAAGGGAAACAATAAAATCTTACAGGAGTTTTTTGTAGAAGCTTTCCATCATACGTCTCCAAGAAGGTAAAATTTCTGGAATTTCCTTGCAAAATAATATACCAAGTAATGCTCTACCAATACCCAAGATACCTAACATCTTGAAGTGAACAACAATAATCTTTGGAAGCACTCCAGAAAGATTAATGATGACATACCTTCTGAAGGCCATTGATTCAAATTAACTGGACTTGTAATATCTTCTAAAGGGCCAATATAAAAACTTTCTTTTGGGTCGCCTGCTTGGAAACCATTTAAGGCATATTAGTTTTAACTTACTTTCTTCTGTTCCATTAAGCACAATTAAAAATGCAGCGATGAAACAGATAGCAAAGGAGCTTCTTGTACATAAGAAGCTTTTAGGCTACAATCTCGCAAATCTCAATGTCAGGGAAAAGTTAAGGTTAAAACGCTCAGTGGGTTGCAGATGAGGGTCCAAACAAAAGCTAAGAATAAAAATGGCACATGTATTACTGGCATAAAATCTACGATTAGATTCAAAAAAGCATAAGCCTCAGGCAATTTGGAGAAAAACAAACTTAACATTAGTCATTCTCCTTAAATCCATCATCCATCCAATCAAGAGGTCATAAGACTCGCAACTAACAAATTAGAATAAACAAAATAGATGCAAGAAAATAACAAAAAGCACATATAAGCAGCTTAGCTAACAAAAGTTATAATTTTCCTCATTAAACCAGTAAATTATCGCAACAATCCTAACCATGCTCTACACACAATCGCCAAGTTAATCACATAGGTACCTAAAAGAGAATATTAAGTTTAAATGATAGAATCCCTCAACCTTCGGAGCTTGAAGTGGGATCAAGTTTTTCAGCATACAGCGGCGTGTAGCCTCTATGTTCCTTGCGAGGCGTTTTCATCTTTTCCTCCAAAGGAAGCAAGAAAAACTTCTTGCTCTCCTCAAATACTTTCCCAAGCAACTCCTCCTCAATTCCATGATTCAGAAGGTAGAAGAAACCATAGTCTATGCATGCCTATGATACACATTACACATTTCCACTTTAGAGAATTTGAAAGGAAGCAATATTATACAAACAAACAAATCTTCACAGACTATTTCTACAAACTAATTTGTGACAACATGAAGCTGTTTTGTGTGTGTGTGTGCATATATATTTATGTCCCTTTTGTACATTAAAAAGATGAGCACATAGCTGAAATCATGTTTTGACACGATTTCAGTTATAATTGTGAAATCATTTTTTTTAAAATATGGTTTCAGCTAGAGTGTGTACAGTAGTGTATAACACGGCGTGTGCAACAATAATTAACCTAAAAAGATACTAGTGACAATCTTTAGAACGGACGACGAATAAGTTATTAATAAATGGTATCAAAGCCAACCTAGCAATGCCATGTGGCTGGAGACTCGAGACTCGTAATGTTCACTTTGTATGACTTAGTTTCGATTGCAAATTTGTTACAAGTGATGCCAAGTGAAATTCACAAGGGGTGAGCTCGTGTGATACGTTTGACATAACAACTCAATTAATTTGTAATAACAAACTTATAATAAAACTCAAATTATCTTCACCAAATTTCACGTAAAAAAAATGGCCTTACGACAAGTTAAAAAAGCACAACCTGTTCTAAATGGTATATTATATCCAATTATTCATTTCAATGTGCAAAAAGAAAATAAAAATGGAAGAAGAAGAAGAAGAAGAGAAATTGTTAATGCAATTGACAATTAAAGAGTGCAGAGTGCTTTTGGTTTCGAAAATACTAACAAACATTGCCTGAGTAAAACCAAACGATTTCATTGTAAAATAACAGAATTTTTAGGATGGGCTATGCTAATCTGTTATAAAATAAGTAAGAGTAGTAACCTGACGGATTGAACTGGCGGTAGAGATGCGATCCGGTGAGGTCAGGTCTATTATAGGGAGTTTGAGAGCCTCCGTCATCTCCTTCCACTTCCGCACGAATCAGTTTCCTTTTAGCTTCCGGGCGAAGGTGCGTAGATAAAAATTCGGGGTTTTGAATTTTGATAGGAGTACGTGTAAAGTCGTTTCATTCATTTGTTTATTTTATAAGATGTTTACAAACTACAAGCCACAAACCGCAGTACAGATGGCGATTTAGGTCGTCCATTTTTATTTTTTATTTATTGAGAAATTACATACACCCAATTACCTCACCCTACCTTTCATTTACTTGAAAGAAACCCCTTACATGGCATTTGGTACCAGTTTAAAAAAACAACTTCAAACTCATATCTCTTTTTAAATGTGAATTTTAAAAATCTAACCGTTAAATTTCATGTTCCTTATGTTCCTAACATGCATATTAAATTTCATTCAAATCGAATTTTATTTACTATGTGATCAATGAACTTATATTTTATACACAATTTTAGATTACAAAAACTTGAAATTTTAACATTTATTTGATGACATAGCAATTGATCTTTGATCTTCTTGAAAATTTGCAAGCATAAAGGATATAATAAGAACATGTAATCTAACGGTTAGATTTTTAAAATTCACACCCAAAAAAGAGATATATGATAAGTTTGAAGGGTTTCTCTTCAAACTAGTTTGGAGAGAAACTTTGTTCATTTGGTACCAGAAAATTCACATTACCATCAAGATTCATAAGAGTATGAACTATTCCTATATTTGGTTTCATTGAAATTGTGAGATGATAATGTTCAGTTTATTCTAAGAATTTTAAATGAATTATTTATTTTTCTCATTCTATTCTTAGATTTGAATGTAAACTACCAAGTCCTTAAAAAAAAATCTTCCTCTAAATAAATAATGAAAAATCAAATATAAATTACTAATTATGACAAATTCATTAAAATTATAGTCTAACATTTCAAAATAACAAGTACAATTCAAAAATAACTATTTAAATTCTTAAATGCTTTTATTCTTAATAATAATTTTTACAAGAGGTCAATCCATAACAAAATAACCTGACAACTTTTTTCTTTTCCACACGTGAAACCTAAAGAAAACTTTGTTAAAGAATATATCAACATAGTTGTCTATATTATTTATATTATTTTGGCGGGAAAAGATAAAGATAAAGGAAAAAATATTGATGATTTTTTTTATATTTTATCTTAATTATTTAAATGATAAGGAAAAATAGTTAAAATTGCCAATTTATAAAAAATACAATTTTCTTTGAGTTTGGGAATCTGGATTTCCACCTGTTTTAAAGGGAATCCACGTTCCTACTAAGAGCATGGTTATGAAACCCAAACCAGGAATACAATTTTGTTTTTACGGTTCTTTTAACCTCAAAAACCGTCATAGGGAAAAAAAACAAGGACCCGTGAGAACCGCGGTCGGACCTCACGGTTCTGAGAACCGTGATCAGACCGCTTCTCACGGTTCCCTACTTCCGAATCTGAACCTTAGAAAAAAAAAAAGGGAAAAGGAAGAAGGCGACGACGAAGCAAGGTTGGCGCCATGAAGCAACTGCTTCTTCTTCTTCTTCTTCTTCTGCTTCTTCTTCTTCTTCTTTCTTGTTTTTTCTTCTTCTTCTCTGTCCGTCTCCCTCTCTCTTTTTTTGCTGTATGTGGTCTGATTTCTCACTTTCTCTTTCTTTGTGATTTGTATTTGTATTTGTTATGACTGTACTGTACTGACACCAGCTTTGGAAAATGAAAAATTGAAAGCTTCTAAGCTCTCCACGTGTCTAGACTGTATAGTACTTGACAATGACGTGCTTGCTCTCCACTGGTTTCTCTTATGCTAGACATGGTTTCTCTTTCTTTGTTTGTATTTATTTTTGAAGTTTCCTAAGCTTTCACGTGACTCTGCCTGGCAGTTGTATGGGAAAGGTTGAAAACTTTGAATTTGTGAATAGAAAATGAGCTGAAATTTCAGCTTCAGCCATGACTTCTTTTCACTTTTCAGTATTGAGCCAACGTGATGTGACTTGCTATGACAACTTGATAATACTTTTTTTTTTTTGAAAAAACAACTTGATAATACTAAGCCCTCAGATTATCTTTATTACCAATTTGCCACAAGCACAAAAGTTCTTAGATTATAATAATTATTATACTGCTTCTATCATCATTATTATTATTATCATCAAGGTTTTACTAATTAACATATAAATAAATAAATACTATATCTATATTTGCTTAAGATTTGATTTTTTTTATTTGGTAAAAATTATGACATGGAAAATATATTTGAAATATGGATCTTTTATTTTAATTGAATTATTTTAGTAAAATCTGCTAATATTTACAAATTTAATATATTTATTTATATTTAAATAATTATTAAATTAATTATAACGTCATCACGGTTCACCCCAGTTCAACCTCGGTTTAAAACCTTGAACCTCTCTCTTTTACGGTTCAATAAACGGTCCGGATTTCAAAACCATGACTAAGAGGAGTCTAAGGGGGGAATCTAGATTCCCTTGGCATCTGATTCCCTCGCGCGATTTGCAACCAAATATGAGAATTTTTAAACATTCTTGGGAATCCTAAAATATTACTCCATACCAAACACCACAAGTTTGGTAAATTACACTATTAGGTCTTGAAGTTTACTAGTAAATGCAATCAATTCCTCAAGTTTTAAGTGAGCAATTTTGATCTCTCAAATTTAAAACATGAGTGCTGGTACATGGCAGCTTAAAAAATAAAACTTACAAGTCAGATTTTAGTTTTAAAAAATAGGATTTAAAATAAAAACTTTCAAAATTTCCAAATGTAAGCCAGCTGTTCATCTCCATTCTGCCTTCTTCTCCCCCAGATCACCTATTTTGCAACGAGTTCCATTTGCTTTATTTTAGATTTGAGATTTTTTTTTTTTTTTTTTTTTTTTTTTTTTTTTTTTGCCCTTGTTTTTTTTGTTGGGGTTGAAAAAGGCCAGAGTGGGTTTATTGATAGTGTTGATTTTTTTTTTGGGTTTTTAATGCGGCGTTGGATACCAAAGCAAGAGTGGGTCTTTGTTTGTTTGTTTTTGGGTGTTTTTGAACTTTCACATACCGAAAATGAGTTTAGTATTTGAACTTTCAAACACCATTCTTGGTTTTCTCTTTTAGTCCTTAACTATAATTGAATCTTCTTTCTATTTTTTTTTCTTTTTTTGTTGAAGCAATTGTATCTGAAATAATTGTGGTACTTTAGTACAAATAGGGCCTGAATTTGGATGTATATGCCTATGTGTGGAGCTGTTCCTCTTTCTTCTTTTGCCATATGGCTTCATCATGCCTTGTGAACACATAAATTTGGATTTGAGAAGAAGATTAAGGTTAGATTTAGATTAGAAACCCAATGAAATTGAGATTAAATGGGAGACTTAGATTAGATTCAGATTTGAGAAGAAGATAATTTGAAATTGAAATATTCACTACAAACTAAAAAGGTAATCTCTGGTATTGTGCAAATACACCAACTATATTAGAGTTTGATTTTGGGCATCGCCAATAGATAGCAGAAAAAGAAGATGAGAGATAAGGGGAGACTTTTTATTTTTAAGTTTTTAACTTAATAATGAATTAATTAATTCATTAAAACATGTATGTGTATTTTTATTTTAAAGTTAATTTACATGGCATAATACATTCAAAATCTATTTTTCTTCTTTTTAATAAAAATAAATTTCAATATCAGTGAAAAAATATCACATCATTATTTCGTTAGCCACATAGGCAATAACACTAATGGCATTTTAAAAAAACTAACAGCACTTATGTTTTAAATTTAAGGGACCAATAATGCTAAATTGACACTTGAGGGACTAATTGCGCTTCCAAGGTAAACTTTAGAGACCAATAATGTAGTTTCGCCTTTTTGAAATTATAAATTTGTATATTAAAAAACCATGCATATTATGAAGGTCTAGTCAATTGGTTCCTTTAATACATTTGTTAATAGAACATATTTGAAAGGTTTTAATACCATTTTTATGAAAAATATAAAAATTTGTAAAAAAATAATTAGTTACTTGTTTTCTTTTCCTATAAAAATTTTTATTTAAAAAAAAAATTCTAAGCCAATATCCTTAAGAAATTCGTTAACTTTTTCCTAATATGAATTGGAAAATTTGCATATTAGGTTTTTTATTTTTTTTGCTTTTTGCTTTTTTTAGTTTTTTATTTACAAGGAAGTGGTGCCTTAGACTATCTCACTCCCTACCCATGAAATGTCTCAAAAATCCTATAGACCAATAGTAAAAATGTACAATGAATGAAAACTTAAGAACTCTAAGTTTACGATATGTCTTTCAAGTCCATTAATTCCATTCCTCCACTTAAGGTGAAAAACTTTTATGTAATATTGGAAAACTTCCATGTTAATCCGGTGTTTTTGGAAACAATGGGAAAAGGTAAAATGACTTCCATGATTTGAAATCATAAAAACAGAGTGATGCACATCATTCAGTTTGCCAATGCTCACAAGCCGGGCTTCCCCTCCGTAGGGCTACGAGTAGTCTATGGTTTTTGGATACTTGGGAGGAGGAATCCCTTCACGTTTTCTGAGTCTTTCTTGCTCAGGTTGAATTACCAGTATATTTTTCCCTTTTAATAAAATCTTCCGTCAATTTTTGTCCAAAAGAGAGAGAAATAAGTTGATTGTCGAATTGGACAGAAAAGTGGAAAAAATTCTTATTCTCCACTGTCCACCGTAAATGAGGCGAGAAAAAAAAAAGCATATGAAGCTTTCTTATCATGTTCCACAATTATGTAAGATGCATTTTGTCAATAATAAATCTTGGAACAACATTTTTCATAATTTTTTTTTCAATTGCTGATATAATACGTTGTAATTGGTGTATAAATAAAAGTAGCATCAGTAATTGACCTAAGTGAAAATGATGCTACTTTTTTTCAAATTCAAATTCAAATTTAAAAAAAAAAATGTTACTCCAATCACAACTAGCAATGTCAGCAATCATGAAAAATAGTTAAGAAAACTGTTCCCTATAACACTACTATGTGGCACTAAGGAGCAACAATGGAAGGACAGCGATGTGTTCCACAAAAATATATTAACACATCTTAGCAAAATGTAGAAAACTACCAAAAAGGAGACCTTTAACCATTGAATTACCTAAAGAATACAAAAATGTTGCCAACCCTGCACAGATTGTACCCCCAGAAGACTATAAATTGATCTCTAGTCAGTAAGATAACAAGGAGAAAAGGACATATGACCCGTCAAAGTTTG
This sequence comes from Castanopsis chinensis, assembly GCA_032878915.1. NCBI lineage: Eukaryota > Viridiplantae > Streptophyta > Magnoliopsida > Fagales > Fagaceae > Castanopsis > Castanopsis chinensis. The sequence goes on along the minus strand of JAVQMG010000115.1, from coordinate 2,558,604 downwards.
CATCTCCTTTGCTGAACCATTATAGCAAGACCATAAACCGGTATAATGTTTACTTGAATGGTTACCCTTCCATGGAAACTGAGGAACTCAAGCAGCATAATCCCTTAACTTGAAGTACCAGACTTCTGTTTCATTACTAGCTCTTGCAGATTTCCTTTTTTCCGGACCATACTAAGGAGCAACAATGGAAGGACAAGGATCTCATAAGTTACAAAATAGATAAATGCAATCTTCACCTATTGGCAAGTCTTCTGCTTCTTCTCCTTGCGGGAGTTGTATTATAAACCATTCCCATACTTCTCGCTGGACTTTGTTCCTCTTCCTCATCACTGGTTTCATCAGACCTCCATCTTGGCCCACCATTCATATTGCTGTCCTCAACAGTGAAGTCCTTCCCTCTATGGATAAAAATTTAGGAAATTACATAAATAAGAGTAAGGATGAAATTACAAGAAAAGAATCACAATTTTCAGTATCAGCTATAAACTGCAGAAGCAACCAAGCAGGAAAAGATTTAAATAATGTGAGGAGAAATAATAACATAATTTTTACCTCAAAGAGATGTCCATTGGATCATCTGAAGATACCACATTCCAATGTCTACCATCTCTATCAGACTGGCTCCTTTTACCAGACACATTTGCATTCAGATCCTCTGCATAATCTTTAAACAAGCCATGCTTGCTGCTGGGAGTACTTACCTGATTAGTGGCGACCCTGTACGAATCATGCCGACTAGTATTTTGCAATTGGTTAATAAACCCATTTTCCTCCATTTCTGGCAAGGTGTCCTGGAGATTCCTGTGAGTAGCTTCGTTAATTTCCCTAACCCAACGAGTTCCAGGAGTTACAGTGTCAACCAATTTGAAACCCTTGCTAATGCTATTTAAAGGTTTTAGTCCCCTTTCTGAATTGGTAAGAAAAATTGATGGGGAACCATAGTTAACAAGTTCAGAGCGTTGATTATGGACAGACCCACGTAGTCTTGTTGGAGTTTCAAAATTTGACGGTCTCAAGAGAGGAATTGTATGGTCTGTGCCCAGAACAAGAGAAGAATTGGTAGATGAGGGAATTAATAAACTGGTCGACCTTGCCTCTTGTACCACAGCCAGATCAGATTTTGCTGGCACTCCAACTTCTTCGCCAGAATTAACAGCAATTCCAGGCAATTTTCCTGATTTCACTTGCAGCCTCTGGACTTCTGGCAGCAGCTCCATGCTTTTCTCCTGTTTATTAGAACAATCTAAACAAATTCAGAAATTTATTGTGATTAAATATATTTTCCTGGACAGTATTGCTTATAGCAGAGTATAAACAATATTTGAAACATATACAGGATTTATTATCAGAATCTAATTGAAGGACCAACTATTTCCCATCTCATATGTGTTATGAATACCTGCAGCTGTGTTCTGTGTAGTGTGCTTAGGAATAGTTTGTTGAATTTCAGTTAAAGCGAACATCCTTTGTCCAAAGCTAAATAATATTGAGAAATTAAAGAAAAGCACCAAGCACCAGTATACATGAAGCATGCAAAAGCCCTTCCTAAGAGGGTTAGTCAACTCTTCAGAGAAAGACCATCAAGAAAATTTAAATGGGATACGGCCAAAAAAAAATCTAAAGAACAAATAAGAATAAAATCTTATTTGAACACAAAAATCAAAAATTCAAACATCTAACTAAGCCCATGTTGAGCTTGTGAATAGACAGCTCCTTCCCTGAGGAAGTTCTCTTATGCATTCACACTAAATACACCATATCACATAAAGAGACAATACCTTCTAAGCAAGACCGCACCTTCCCTTCCCCAACCCAACCATCCCTCTCTAACAATCTATAAAATAGACCACCTTTGAACATTCCTTTTACAAGCATAGTTCAACCTGAATTGCTTTGCTTTATTCTTAATCCTTGTAGTTAATTCTAAAAAGTTCAAAAAACTTACAATCAATCTTTCCCTCCAACCACTTGCAGATCTCATTCTAGATAAAACTTCTTCATCAACAATACTCTTTGTAATAAATTCCTTCTCCAAAGTCCGAAGTTTAAGATCAACTTGGTATGCTTCAGTATACCGGTAGCGCTGAAATGAAAAGACAAAAATATTAGTCAAGAAATCCTTCTAAAACATTTTCTTTATTCTAAGATATTATGCCATTATGTTTTAAGAAGCTAAGAAGGAGAGCTCCTTTTATTAACATATAGTCCACTTTTTTTTTTTTTTTTACTCCACCGTATGGGTTTTCAGAAACCAGAAGAGGTACTTTTTTTTAGATGGCATTTAATTAATTAATTCATATTCATTTAAAACTTTTCCACTTATTATCACGGTATAATTGTCAAATTTTAGTTTGATGTTTAGATTTAAGATAAAAATTAGAAATTGTAGGAGTAGCAATATTTTTATGATCAACAACTTATCAGTACTAATGTTAGATGATTAATCCAACAAATCAGTCTGAATCATAATTGAAATCTTGTCAGTACCTGAAGATAGAATACAACAAGAAGACTTCCAGCAGTTGTTGAAGGGTCCTCAATAGCAAAATCTAACAGACACTTATGTATATGTATCTCCTCGTCAGAATTCCATGGCAACTCTATCATTCGATCCACCAAGTTTCTTCGGATACAAAGGCAACAGATTTCAGTTACCAATATCTCCACCCATTGCACCCAACTCCTAAAATCACCTTTAAAATCAAGAGAAGTATCCACGGATGGTCCATGCTTCACCTTCTTATCCCTGACTTTGGTGCAGAGCATTCTCTGATGTGTAAATGCTTCAGTCAGAAGTCCACATTCCACCCTCACCCGAACAGCGGTGACAGCCTCACTAAGTGAAACCATTCGTAATCCACCATCACACCCAGACCATCGTAAAACCATCAGAGCTGTATCAGGATTATTCCTTTCTAACAGCACTTGTGCAATCTTAGGATGGAGTGCTGGTCCTGAGACCTCTGGAAGAAGGCGACAAGCTTCCTAAGTAATATAATTCATGAAGAACAATTAGCATAAAAAGTGATAACGAGCATAAGGTAACAAAAAACAGGCACCTGCATTCCTTATACAAGAATCCTAGCCTCCATTATGAGGTGGTATCTTGTTTAGCAGTTGCATGCAACATCTCTCACACATGGGGGTCGTTCACGTGAGCATGGGACCCATACCCATATGAGAGGGATGTTGCATTTTACTGTCACCAAAAAATAAAATAAAATCCTCCCATACAAGTTTAGTGAGATGATTTAATATATGAAATTTTAATCTAACAAAGGTCTTTCCCACTCTTCTTTCTTATGGACAAGGCATAAGATTCCATTAAAAACTAAGATCTAAAATTTCAAATATCTAGGAACTCCAAGAAAAAAGTTTCATCCAATGATCCAATCAAAGATATCTCTACAATAAAAGGTCTTCAATTTAAGCAGTGAGGCACACCATATCAAACACAAAGGAATGGCATTCCACACATTCAGTCTTCAATGTCTCCTGAAACCATCTCTCCAACATCCCAATAACTCCTTTACTAGATTTAGGCATATCACAAGGAAACTCAAATAAAGTAAAACTAACAACCATAGCTTCCGCAATGCCACAATGCAGAAAGAGATGATTTACTGTTTCCAAATTGGACTTGCATGTAACGCACCAATCGAAAATAATTTTCTTGCACTTTCTTAGGTTGTAACAATAATCTTCTTTTCCTTTTGGCAGAAATTGAAATAGTTTAATTAGAACTTTTTTTTTTTTTTCTTCTTGGTGGAGATTTAACAGTGTAATTTGAATTTCATATTAAGTAAGCAAAGCAATATGACATATTGAATATAAAGCTCAATATGTAATAATTTGAGCTTAGACAAGCAGTATCAAGAACCAAATCTAAACTCTGGCACATATATAATTCAAAACTTTCATAAATGCAACTTATTTCCAACTATCTTTCTTCTATGTCAGATCTCCATATGATTAAGCTGCAACACTTTTTGCTTATTTAGCTTACCTAAGTACAGAATTTTAAAGCTTCACTTTTTTTCTAGCTACAACTGTACTTTTGCTCAGCTTATTTTTTAAGAAAACAAGCCAATGAAAACAAGCTATACCAAACCAAAAATTAAATAAAAACTCTCTTTCCAGATTAAAGTAGGTTGTGATTTCCTTTCCCTAGACAATGAAAGAGGCATATTTAACTGCCACTCCAAGAGTGTGGGGACAGGAATTAAAAGGGGGCCAATGAGGCTATGGAACCACAAAGCCCCCAAATTCTTGTAATTTTATAAGGCTAAAGTGCTAAAAAGCATCAAATCTAATTATGTCCAAAAAGGCATCCAATCCTGATCTAATTCGATGGGGAATTTGGCTTATCCGACTTATCATATAGCAATATCTGATGTTTAAGGTTCAAATGAATTAAAAACAGTTTGTTTAATGATATATCAAATGCTCTGACACAGAGCAAAATGACCATTCAAACTCAATAAGCATCTAAAAAGTGTTACCTGCAGAGCCTCCTCTGTGTGGTCATCCAAAAGATAAAATATTAAAGATTCCAGTAATGAATGCCTGGTTATACTAAAGGTAGCTGCAAAGTCTTCCACAGTGTATCTCCATATTTCATCAGGCATTGTCCAATGTCTATCAAATAGATAATATAGAAGCTGCTGTAAATTAAGGAAACCAATAAAATCCTGCACAATTACATTTTTGTGTGAACAACAGAATCATCCAAAATGAGTGGAAGTAAACGAAGGATACAATTGCTTGCTTTGCAACCACCAAATCTGAACTTCCCAATAAAAAGAGTATATCGACTGCAGTTCGAAGATTTTCAAAAGGATAGCACCCTGCCACCCCTTCTATCTTAGACCTGAGAATCGACGAGACTCCATCTTTCAGCAAGGATGCAACCTCTGACTCCTCCCCCATTTCCTGCGTATTTCCCTGTTCTATATCAAGATTCATCAACGCATCTTCAATGAACAAGGAACCATCATGTTTGGTAGGCTCCGAAGAGTTATTTACTGCATCAGGCCATGAACGCTTAATTGCAGCCGATTTCCGTTCACGGACACGAGAATGCCACGATGAAAAATTAGAATATCGAGATTTCACATTCTCAAGAAATTGATGTCTTATGCACCACATCATAATCTCCATATGCTGAAAAATTAAAATATTGAGAGAACCAATCAATTATATTCAGATATAGAGAAATTGTTATTTACAGTTTAGTTGAAGTCCAACCGGACCATAAAATGTTTATTCAGGGAAAACTACACGTAGCAATCTTGCCACCAAAAAATTAAGGCTGCCAAATCAAAATACATGGCACACAATAACTACAATCTATAAAATTTAATCCCAGCAACTGTGAATTCACATATCTATAAAATTTAATCCCAGCAACTGTGAATTCACATGCTTGGATGGCTCTTCAAAACTGGGCTTTTAAGACTTCTAGCCGATAAAACTATTAGTCATTAGTACTACAAAATTAATATTGCATATGAAACATAAATTACATATTTCTTTTGATAAGAAAGAAATTTGTTGCCAAAATCACCTCAAAGATAATAAATTAAACAAATAGAAACAGGTCAACCATCAAAGCTAAACCTATTAAGAGAGTGTGTGTGTATGTGCACGCACACCACTAAAACTGAATCTTAATTAAAACCTGCTTTGTCTTCAATATGCTCTCTTGAAGGTGGTGTAAGTCATGAAGCTGTGCTGAAAGAGTATCCTTAAAAGATGACTCCAAAACTTCAAGCACATTGCAAATGCCAGCCAACTGTATGGATAACTTAAGTAGTAAAGTCAGGCTAGTTTTCATTCCCTCTAGTTCAAGATTATCTAATGAAAAATGTTAAGTGCACACCCTGACATTATGGAAAGTATGCACATGGACAAAAAGAAGAAAACAGAGGACTTTATATAACCAAATATTTTCAAAATTTTAAGGATACAAATTCCATGAAGTTCTTTTGCAACGTTTCTGAATGTCCTCTTGCACCAATCCTTAACAACCACTTCATCCAACAAGAAAGCGATGACAGGATCACTGGACACAGCACTTTCATCCATACAAACATCTGTAACATCTGTTAACTCTTTGTTAAAGAAGCATCAACAATCAACAGAATGACAATAAATTTTGATAAAATGACACAACTCTAAAATTGGATATCTTGTTCAAGGTATCCACCTTATTATTGTTTTTACTTTTCAGTCAAAATTCTCAGGGAAAGAAAATAATGACAAAAAAAGAGGATTCACCATGTCCTAAGTAATTTTCCTGAAAGAAAGTCATAAATCAGGGAAAATAGCATTAAAAACTCATTGTCTGATAAGTAAAGCAAAGAGAATAGTATCAAATTTTAAAATAATCTATAAGCCTTTGACAAAAAGAAGTAAAGATATTAGAAATGTCATAAAGGATACATTGGCATATCAAAGAAACTAAGTTATTCTCCAAGGCAACATCAAACAAAGAATAAAGCCGTTGGACATCAGCAGTTAGTTGCTTTTCCCCATCTTTCTCTTGAATTCTCTCATCACATCTTTTGGAGATAAGGCCAGCTTCTATGCATTCATGGTAAAGGCGAAGCCGTAGTCTATTGCCATCCATTGGAATTGGGATTCTACAAATAGGGCAAAGATCGCACCGTTGACTACACTCTGCACATAAAGAGGCATGTCCACATGAGATCAAAGCATATTCTACATAACGTCCACAGCTTCTCAAGTCTCTAGTAGCCCGACAATGTTCAACTTTTGCTTCATTGCACAACTCAAACAGATCAACAGATGCCAAGTGTTCCAATGCTTCCTGAAATTCAAATTAGAAGCTAGGTATAATTTCTCACGAATTAATTACATTACATTCAGCAGAAGTCATTTCATTTTCCTACTCAATGAAAAACAGCACATGTTATGTTATGGTATACCCCCTATGATGCAAAAATGAAAATTAGAAAAGTTAATGGTGCATTGAACTATACACTGTTTATCCATGTTTGGATTGGTACAATCCAGACCCAGAATTCCAGATTGAGATTATCTTCAAGGAAACTCAAAATTATACAAAATGGATTATTCAATATCAGAGACCTTTGGTTCCAACGTTTATATACACCCAAAATTCAACATCAATCAAACCAGATTCCATTTTTGCCATTTCCTTCACTCTAAATTAAAGTTCTATACAAATTCGGACTAATTTATCAAAATAACCTTTTACTAAAGCAAAGTACAAAAATTGTAATAACACATCCATGCCAATGAACTGAGGATAGCCTTTCGAAGCTCAGATCAAAGCATTTCTAGCAGATATTTTATCCAATAAAATCTCAAAAAATCATGTTTGGCAAGACTAAAGTTTAGTACTCAACTATAACTCAACCTTCAAATTGGTACAATCTCTTAAACAACCCTTTTACAGATGTAAAGGACTGGATCTTTGTAACCCAATCCATGCAAAGGAAGAGCAAATAGCCTCACCATAAGCATATCACAATATGCAGGCACATCTCCAGTCCAACTCAATCTCAAAATACATGCTCGCCAAAATTGAAGTTTAAATCCTCAGTTCAAAAGAAACCAGCACTCGACGAAACCCTTATACACCTTGCAGACTCTCTCTCTCTCTCTCTCTCTCTCTCAAAAAAAAAAAAAAGAAAACACACGTGCACACACATGTATATTTCTAAGTTAAGGTCATGTTCAACGTATTATAACTTTTGCTAGTAGAATTAAAAAAATAATAATAATAACAATAATAATTGCTATTATATGTACTCATGATACTCACCATTTTTGTCAAATATCAAGATAACCAGCAATTAAGAACTATCTTATCTAGAAAATGTTCAAAATAGATAGTAAATACCACCCAACTAACATGAAATATGATGTGCATAATAAGTGTGGAGGACATATAATCCAGCAAAGGGTTTGACAAAATACTGAATCAATAAAGTAATTATGTGGTGTAACATTAACAAAGAGTTATACCATGTGTAATTTAAGCATAAAATTATATATGCATGCGTGCGTGTGTGTGTGTGTGTGTGTGTGTATAAAGATTAAAGAACAAACAAAATCATTGAAACAACATAAGAAACAAGTATACAAGAGGTACACCTCTCAAGAAGTCACAAACAGAAATCTGAATGAGCAATAAAATCTAAGAAAGAGACACAGTTGATACTGCCTGAATCACTCAGCCGATCATACTATACTTTTAAGAGGCAGGAAATTTATGCATCTTATTAAATAAAACATTGCTTAATCCTGAAAATTTTATGTAGATTTATTTAAGATGTCTACAAGACAAATATATACATATAGACAACAACATAGCAATTTAAACCTTAGTAATTTTTTTAAACCAGCAGTCCAACAGTGTTCCAATTTTCAGTTCGCTAAAGAAGGATTAACAAATTTAACATGGAAAATTATCATTTCATATTAATGTTTTACATAATCCACATTACTAAATATTCAACACACTAAGCATTAAAGAAACTCACAGAACTGACTTTCAATTTAATTGAGACAAGCACAAACTAGTTTCAGCTAAATGCATTTCTCTAAAAAAAAATTTCTGATTTAAAAACAAGATGAGGTCAAAACATGGTATATCACATATTTTATCATCTATGACTCCCAACCAAACTGAAGACTATCTTCCTCTAGTAAATTTAAAAATAAAGTGTAGGATAAGTATTAAATAGTTGAAGCTTAAAATCTCCATAATGTGGGACCTAAGAAAGCAAAAAACTCAACTAAACATAATACATATACTTGGACATACTTAACATGTAATCTAATTTTTTGATAAGTGGATAGTTATATTAGGAGGTGCCAATTGAGCTACAAGGCTCTTAGCTACTTACCGTGTTATCTACTTCCGATACTCTTTACTATGCATTTGATCCTAAAACCCCAAAATATTGTAGTGAGACCACACCAAATAGTTTGTCTAATTGTGTTTCGACGCATAATTGATACTAAAAACCTATTACAACAAATAGGATTTAAAACGCTCTGAACAAAATGTAAGGGTTATCACTCAGTACAGGTCCCACCCAAATGGGATCAATAATTTAACAGTGAGAACACGAAATTGTATATGAACATACGTTTGGAACAATCACAGAGAAGAATTGCACTTTACTTCATAGTGTAATAATGGATCCTAAAACCCAGAATTGCTGCTTAGTTTTCACTAACCATAAGACTTAAAAATAGTTAAGACTTCCGAAACACTTCCATTGCTTTTGGAAGCACAGTTTGATCCAGCTTAAGCCCAAAGCTAAAACCCTAACGGATCACTGAAATAACATTTTCAAAACAAAAAAGAAAGCACTTCTAGTGCTTTTGAAGCAAAATTTCGCAGTCACTTCACGTTCCAAAAAACAAAACAAAAAAATGTTAACTGGGAAGAAGAAAAATAGCGAATGAAAACAGAGAAAAGCAACAGAGAGAGTACGTATTGAAACAAAAAAAAAGGTTAGTGTATGTGAAATTAGACGTGAATGTATAGGTTTAAACCAAAAATAAAGAGTACCTTAACGGCTCGGCTACTGTAGTTAGGTTGTGGAGGCAGAGGAGTCGATTTGGCGGCGGCGGCGGCGGCGGCGGTGGAGGTAGAAGGTGTGGTTGGGCCGTTGAATCTCCGGTCCATTTGTTGGAGATTGTGAGAGCTGATTGATTGATTGTATCAACAAAACCTAATGAGAGAGAGAGAGAGAAAGAGAGAGAGAAATGGGTATGTTTAGGGTTCAGTAGTGAAGGAAATCATTGGTGCTCGTTAACATCAGAAAGCTTGAAAGAGTGAGAGCGCAAGAATTGGAGGGGTTTTGAAAAAAGAGGGGTACCATGGGATGAATTCGTTCATATTTTATCAAACAAAAAAAACTAAAATGATACAGTGAATTGTGGGCCCAACGTAGCCCAACCCAGTTGAAGTTTTGTTTGGGCCTGAACCTGTAAGGATCATTAGGATAGTAGGAGATAATTGAGTACGGAAAAGCCCTTTCAGGGTCCATAATCTTTTAACTAGTAATTTAGAGACTATTTGGATTTTCAGTTTCTATCGCCCATAACTCAAAATATGTGGGTCTCATAGTTGAAAAGTGTGTTTGGCATTATTTTCAGTTTTTGTTTTCATCACTCAATTCTCTGATTTTTTAGTAATGAGTTATGAAAACTGAAAACACATTTCAGGTGTTTTAAGTTATGGAAACAAAGTTATGATGATATTTTCGTAATTAAACTCACATACATGAGACCCACTATCAGTGCAAAGTCACACCAGGCGCTGCTTTTGACATCAAGACCAACGGCTCTCTTTACCAATATCACTATACACTCCATTTTCTACCAGAGAAAGTCCTCACATGAATTGAAGCTAAAATCTGCCTACCCTCACCTTCACTCAGATCAGCATACTCCATCTTCACGCACGCAATGCCTGATCCGAGCTCAGCCAACCCGCTTCGCCGTGTCATGGTCACATAGTGCTTCACGCGCCAACCAAACCGATCTCCCCGACCTCTTTCTCAGCTTTTTTCATAGAAATCCGAAGTTATTCTTTACATTTAAGTTGTTTATATATATGATTTGTTGGTAATAACAAGGTATTTCGCATCTTTTACATCGAATCAAGGATTGGTGATGAAGTTTGCTTCTTCTTCTTTTTTTCTTCTTTTTTTCTTTGTTTGATGTTTGGGTTTTCGCATCTGATTTAACTATATCAACCCGTGGTGATGAAGTCTACTTCATTGTTTTTTTTTTCTTTGCTTGATGTTTGGGTTTTCCCATCTGATTTGATCTATTGAAACCCATGGTGATGGGTTTTCAACCCGTGGTGAACCTGTTTGCTTCTCTCTCTTTTTTTCGTTGTTTGATGCTTGGGTTTTCGCGTCTAATTTGTTCCATTTTGGTGCTCGTGATGATGAGTTTTCAACCCGTGGTGATGAAGTTTACATCTTTTACATTTGGGTTTTCAGACCCATGTTAATCTCCAAAATCAAGCGACCAAGGTATCAAATAGAACAATACCCACAAGCAACCACATTTCCTTGGTTTATTTATCCCTACCCATGAGCATTATTGTCTTTTTCAAAACTTTTGTTAAACTTATTTAAGTTCTATAAGAAAGAACTTCTCATATTTGCATTGAAGTAGTTCAAGGTAAAAGGACCAAATGCTACAAAAAGAATAAAAGAATGTGGCTTGGGAAGCTACACACTAGCCTTACATGAAAGACCTTATACTGACCTTACATGAGAGACTTACAAGAGATTGTACAAGCTAAGTTGATTATAATTTGGAGGTAATTAAGTTGTAATAGCTGAGTTAAACAAATATGCATTGATAATTTGGGAGAGGCACTCTATTGAAGGGGTGAATGGGAAATGAGAAGTGAAGAAAATGGGAAATGTGTTCCGCAAGTAGGCTAACAGAAGGATCTAACTTGGTGATCAGGTATGGGTCCTACAAAATGGTTGAAATATTTGAGTGATGGGAAGTGAAAACAGTGTCCAAACAGGTTAGGTTGGGAAATTAGGGAATTTTAAGTGATGAGTGAATGAAAAAAAAAAAAAACCAAACGGCCCCTAAATTTTCTCACATCAAATTTCTACCTAATCTTTCTTTACACTCTTTAGCATACTAACTTGATAGTTAGGCAGCAGGTAGGTTCAACCGCAAGACTCCTTTAGCCTCTTTCGTAACATGTTAATTAGAAGTTAGCAACAAATTATTATATTCACCTCAATCAACCTTTTTATATTGTGGTATTTTGGGATGACATCCGATAAAATTCGGCCTTTATTTTATGAGTTTAAAATTTGACTTTTATTTTATAAGTTTAGACTTAAATGAAATGACATAATAGCTAAGGAGTAGAAAATTAAATATTAAATATTTTATGGGTTCTAATATATATAGAACAAAGTAAGATTGTCAAAATCAGGATCTTACGTAGGATCGTGTAAGGTAGGTGGGATCGTGAGAGGTAGATAGGATCATGGATTGTAAAATCCTACATTATTTGAGAAAAAAACAAAAAATGCATATTGGAATGTTAAATAATCACATAAATTATACATTCATTGATATAATTACCTTACATCACTACATCCATTTATAAGCATCATTTTAAGAGGCTAAAAACCTCAAACATGACACTCTATTGAGATATTTTTTATTTAAGTCCAACTGAAACTCTATTTCTCTGCATTAGAGTGGAAAAACTTAATCTATTGATATTTTATTTATCATTTGAGTCCAACTAAGTCTTCTATTGAGTAAAAAAAGATTATAAGAGTCTTAGGTCATTTGGGATAATTAGAATCATATGATCCTACCAATTCTGAATGATTGCAAAGATCCTTGAAAGATCTGGATCATTTTGGGTAGGTGGAATTGTAAAATCGTAGGATTTTGATAGGAATTTTGTCAACCATGAGACAATGTTTAGTTACACCCTGACTCAAAATCTTTTTATTGGAAGTAAATTTTGATAAATCCACCATTGGATTACATATTCTTCTTATATCCTCCATACTCACAAAATTTATTAAAAATTAAAGACCAATAGTTATGCTATCAATAAATTGTTTAAATTGTAAGTTTTTGTAATTTAAAGAATTATGCATAAAATATAAACTTATAAATCATATAGTAATTAATATCTAATTAACACAAAATATGACATGTGTAGTAAGAGTGTAAAGTATATACAATTTAACAGTTAAATTTTCAAAGTATGTAATAATATTTATTTTATTACGTAAGTTTATAACCTTAATTTTATAGCTAAACTTTGTTCATAATATATATATATATAGAGAGAGAGAGAGAGAGAGAGAGAGAGAGAGAGAGTAGATTTTCTTTCCTTTTTTTCTCACTTAACTTATGAGAGAGAGAGAGAGAGTTTTGACACATGTATTAATTTAAACCCTTTGACTCCCTTTCTTTGACCGTATCAACAATTTTTTTATTTTTAAAGCGGATACATTGTATAAGGTTTAGGAAGGATAAAGAAGTGGTCAAATATAAATGGGGAGGTGTTTTTTATTGAGTCCTCTCTTCAGCCTCCTCATTAACCTCACAATCAAATAATTGAATATTTTTTTTTTCCTTCCGTATTTTCTTCTCCTTATTCCCTTGAATCCCTTCAAATCCCCTCACCTCATCCAATCGAGGCTTTGTAGTGATTTTTCTTCTCTCTTTTTTTTCTTCTTTTGGGACTTCATACACAGATTTATTTCGCTCTTTTTTTTGGCTGAATGATAGGCAGATTAAACTCTTCTCCAATATATATTTGTTAATCAACTGCTCATGTGCTCCCATGTCCCATCCATTTCATTCTTCTTTTTTGTTTCTTTTGGGAACCATATATGTTTTCACATAATAGTGTTTGCAAGATTATCACATCAAATGACAGTGTTCTTGTCCAAGTAAATCACGGGAACGTTAATTGTTGCATGATCATTTTCATGTTTCTTTTACCAATCTTTGTTTCTTTTTTTCTTTTTCCTATGGGGTTGAGATTTGAGAAAGAGAGTGCGTTGGCTTTTCTAACCATTTAGTATAAAATAAGCGACATAATCTTTGTTGACCATGGTTGCCATAGTCTCAACTCTTACCGCGTTGGCTTTTCTAACCAAAGGAAGCAGTCAAATTTGTGTCATTGTGTGCTTGGACAAACCACACACAGGAAGTTTCAAATGTGAAATATGTCTGGAAAACAAAACACGCGTCTCCTGAGCTCATATGAAACATTTTCCTAGTCGGTCTGGTACCTCAGAATGTTTAATTTCTTTTTTAAAAAAAGCTTTGTGATTTTGACATAATCCTTATTTCACATGTGCTCACAGCAGCTCTTTTGATGTTAACAACGTCCTCTAAATTTTAAAATGTTTGCCTTTTCTCTTGGAAAAACTCTTTCTTCTTTTTTAAGTTAAACTCTCGAAAACTTTTTGTTTGGTTTTGTTGTAAGAATTGGGGACCTCCTGCTACTGCTAGGCTGCTTCAATGGATAGTAATCTTGTCTTCTTGGGACCAAAAACCAAGAAACTTTTGGGACAAAAAAATGAAGAAGAAGAAGAAAGGAAAGATAAAAATGTTAAGAGCAACGGCATAAGTACTTGTATAATACAAAAATGACCCTATTTTAGTTAATTATGTCCCAAATTCACATACATCAGATCATGTAAAATTACGTAAAAATATATAGTTGCTATAATAACGGTGTAAATTTACACTTGCACTATTCATTTTGCAATTAATTTTTTATTCTTTCATTACTTATCTGGATGGTGAACGAAAAGAGTGAATAGTAGCTGTTGTGTGTGAAGAAAAAAAATTAAAAATAAATGAAAATTAATATTTTAATGAAATATAGCATAAAGGTAATAGTCTGATATAGAGTATTTTGAAAAGTAGAGTTGTAAACAAGTTGAGCTGTGTCGAGTAGTGCATGTTCAAGCTTGGCTTGTCAAAAAAAGTTAAAAACTCAAGCTTGGCTTAAGCTCGTGACAAGCTTAAAAATAAGGTTTGAGCTTGAGCTAGTGAAAAAACCAGAAATCTTGAGCTTGAAATTGGCTTGGCTTTGATTAATTAGTCAAGTTAAGCTCAAGCTTAATGACAAGCTCAAACCCAAGCTCAGGTCAAGCTTTTGAGCCTGAAATCTAAAAAAATTACATTACCAAATGCTTAAATCTCTAAAATTAAGAAGAAGAAAAAATAGTATACTCATTTTATCATTTGTCTAGTCCTACCTTTGATTACTCCTTATTCAAATTAAAAATTTACATAATTAAATTCATTCATTTATCATTCCTTGTCTATAGATTCAGCAGTTATTCAAAATACAATTTATAGATTCACTTTAGATGGTGAACTAGACAAAATACTTGTTTATAATTATTATGAATGAGAAAATACTAACATGTTTCATAATTTTACTTTAAATGACGGATGAGGAAGGGTCATATGTGGCTCACTTAGGGTCCGTTTGGATTGAGCTGAAAACTGAAAACTGAAACTGAAAACTGAAAAACACTGTAGCAAAATAATTTTTTAATGTGTGAATAGTATCGTGGGTCCCATTTTTAATAAAAAAGTTGCTAAAAAGTGAAATTTGTGGGTCCATGAACAGTGCACGGTGTGCACTGTTCACAGAAAAAGTCAAATATGGCAGCTCAGAAAATAATAAAAAAATAAAAAAAATTTCTGAAACGTTAAACGTGCGTCTGGGAAGCGCAAAACGCGCTTCCCAAACGCACACTTAATTTATTTTTAAATGCAAATATAATTTAAAGTGGTTAAGGTAATGGGTAGTAGTCTTATGTTGGCCATGTCATTATTAAGATATGTATAATGAGTATATTTAGTTAACACATATAAACTTGTAAATGATTTTATACTTGAATTATTTTGTATCAAGCCTAATAGATCACGAGCTTGTTCATGAACAACTTTTTTTGGTTGGGCTTAACTTGTTTATTAAACGAGCCTAAAACTAAGGCCAAGCTTGGCTTATTTATAAACAAACAAACATGAACGAGTTTTTTATCGAGCCGATTCCAAGTGGTTCATAATCAGTTTGGTCTATTTACAGTCCTATTGAAAAATGAGTTTGTAAAATAGAAAAAATTTGATTCTTATACTAAAAAATATATAAATTTTTGCACGAACTAATGCAAATGCTTTAATGTACCTTCTGAATTATAAGCAAAACAGGTTGTTTTTATATTTATCTAATAATTCAAGTGCTTGTCCAATTCTTTATGCAATGAAAGCATTCTCCTTCCTCTCCTGTAAATATTTTATCAGTTGCCTTGAAAAATAAAGAATACGGTAGGAGTAGATAAAGTGATGAAACACACACTTAGAAGAGAGCCAGGGAAAGAAGTGAGAGAATTTTTATTTTTATTTTAAATAAAATATAAATCTACAGTAATCATATATATTTACGTAGTTACTATAGAAAAAATGGAAATATACAGTGTTATAGATAAACTGATGTAGGTAATTTTTGAGCAAAAGTACCGCATAAACACAACAAAATTGTATCTATTCATATGAAATCCTAGTTAATGGTTACAATCATTTGAATTGTTGGGAGGGGGGATCTTGCTCGTTGGCAGTAGAATGTTTAAGGGACCGTTTAGTATGGTTATTTGAGTAGCACTTTTCAGTTTTTAAACAACATTACATGTATTTTCAAAAAATATAAAAAACGTTACTGGAACAACGTTACTAAACGGCCCTTAAAGCACTTGGAAATTGTGACTTTTTAGTTTGTTTATCCCGTGTATGTAAAGGTGTGTGCATAATTTACATATGTGCAACAATTTTTATCATATATTTATATAATAGGATTTTTTTTTTTTTTTGAAATTACACCTTATCACCATAAATTATATTACATATTACACTTTGCATCCTAAACTTTTTGAATGCATGTCTTGCATCCTAAACTATAACTCTTGTTACACTGTAAACCTAATATCAAGTTTTCCGTTAACTTAGATGGAAATTCAAATTTTTGGGTAAAGTGTAATTAGGAGCATAATTTAAGGTTGTAAAGTGTAATTTATCTTTTATTTTTAAAGCATTGAGAAAAGTGACAATTAGATATTTTCACGTGATAACCTATTTTCCCATTCAAGTTAACGTAAAACTTTAACATTAGGATGCAAAGTGTAACAGGGGTCATAGTTTAAGGTGTAAAATGTGCATTAAAAAAGTATAGAATGCAAAATGTAATTAAAGGTAAAGTTTAAAGTGGTAAAGTATAATTTTCCCTATTATTTTTAGAGGATTTAAAGCATTTGCATCAAACAATGCAAAATAAAAAAAATGTATCAATTTTACATGTTCAACCCCTAAAATCACCCACATCAGTCAAGCTAAAATTTGTGTAAATTTTACAAAACTATTACAGTAACTTTATAAATTTACACTGACACTATTTATTTTACATATAGTCCTTATGTTGAAGGAAGAGAGTAGATGGTAATAATTAGGGATATCCACCACCCGTCTAGGCCTAAAGACCCACCCAAACTCGATGCTGTCCACCCCACAACCGCTTGATCCAAGCAGTGGTTCGGTCGGCCTTGAGTCACTGGCACTAGGACCTGATGATGTCGGTTAAAGTGGTGGTTTGGCTGTTTGAGAAACCAATAAACCTAACCTGCGTGAAGACTTGTTCTCTACTCATAAAAAATTGCGAGTTTTAGCCAAAATTTTGGTAAGCCTAAACTCTAACTCTGCCAATACAAGGAGATCTCAGCTAAATCTCACAGGTCCAGCAAGATCTCAGCCAAATCTCAATAGATTCGGAGGAATATCAGCCAAACTCATTAGATCCAACAAGATTTGCAAACCCAAAACCAAGTGATACACACTTGAAACTGATACAACCTGATCCGGTTGATCTGAAAACTCCATTCGGGTCGGTTGCAAGTCAAATTTGCCCCACTCGATGCTATCAGGTCAAGTCTGAGTTGGGCACGAACCGATCCAGTCAAACCCGTGGACAGTCCTAATAATTATTATGTGTAAAAAAAAAGAAACAATTTTAAAATATAAAGAAATTTTGATATTTTAATGTAATGTAGTGTAGAATAGATAATCTGATGTAAAGTGTTTTAAAAAGTGAACATGTAAAATAGAAAAAATAAGTTCTTAATTTTTATTCTAAAATAGACGGAATTTTTTTTTTCTCTTTTTTGGTAGAAATGTAAATTACATTGTTGATGGTTTAAAATGTCCTGGACTTGCTATATATGTCTTTTTCTACTTTTTCTCTCATATTGTTGCTTATGGATGCGAAAAAGGAGCCGTGATCTCATCGACCGAGCTTGATCGACCTCTTTCAAGACACATCACTTTGGGTTTCAATGCAGGTTCTCTCCCAGCACGTTGATCATATTAATTAAACTCAACCGCTAAAATCATTCATCCAAAGTCAATCAAATGTGCCGGCCAAAATTGAGAAAACTTTATAAGTCAGACCTCAATCAAATGACAGAAAGTTAAATCGTTGACTAGTGCTTTTATTGTCATTTTATAGACATTAAAACAAAATTGAGGATACAACATAGTTATGTTATTTTAGTCAAAGTACATTTTACATGTGAGTAAGATTGATTTTATAAGAATAGATGATTTATATAAATTCATTATCAATACAAAATATTAGCGGTTGTTATATTTATTGTAATCGTAGACAGGGCTAGGAGGGCCATGGCTCCCTAATTATTAAAATTTTTCATTATTCTTCTTTTACATTTGGTAATAAATTTAAAAATTATACAAAAATGTATTCACTAGTCCCTCAAAAAAATTTTCTAACTCTGCTACTGATTTGTGATCATGGTTTGATATTCTAAATTAATAGATATATTATTGTGCATATAATTACTTGCAATACTGGCAGTAAAATTTTGTAAACCCAATTTAAGAGATTCAAAGTTCCCTCCCAAAAAAAAAAAAAAAAAAGAAGGAATGTCTCGAAGAAAACGGTAGGTAAAATTATGAATCGATTATTTATTATCAGTGAAATACAGGTAGTAAAATTAAATGGCAGTGATGCAGAGGGTGACATACATTATTTAATATTTATTTCAAACTGGAATGGAATATTTCGTTGTTTTAAATCCAAGGTTTGAGAATTGAGAGGGATGGGAGGAACAGAAGAAAAGGAAAAATCGAAATTCTGTATCTACTCTGTTTGTAGGTGGGCCCTTATCTGTGGGCCCAATATAGTGCCACGGTCGCCTTTGCACTGCCCTAAAACCACCATACAATTGGACTCTCCTTAGCCTTGACACGATTATTATGATTGTGTTTAAATATTGGGTATTGTTAAAAATAGAAAACTGAAAATATTGTAGTAAAATAATTTTTAAATGAGTAAATAGTATCGTAGGACTCAATTTTAAAGTTGTTTTTTTGAAAACACTGGACGCGGCCGTAAGTGAGTGTTTCAGCTAATCCAAACACTCACTACAATGATGCCAACATTTCAAGCACCGCTGTTTTTGCCATTGTGGATGACTGCATGGACAGGAACCAGAACTTGGAATATGAGGGGCAACTTTGCTGTTGATTGTACGTAGAGTTTTAGCTTTTGGCTTTGTTACTTAACTATTAATAAGTTTTATTTATTTATTTTTGTATGTTTTTGATGCGTGCCTTTGCTTCTAAGTAAGTACAAAATTATTTCATTTAAATTTTTTTAAAGAATTGGGTTGTTTGTTTTGAGTAATATTGTTGATTAAGCTTAATTGTTTTTAGCTTTATTATTGATAATTTTGTTGTTTGGCTAATATTTTTGGACTTGTATATTATGTAGTTTCTTTTTTATGGCCTTTAAAATGAGTAAAATGTTAAAACTACAAACTTTTTTTACAAATTGCTAATGTGATGAGTGATTATTGATAAGTTATAAAGTGATATAAGTGGTGAGCCTAGATGCCAACTAATAAGAAATTACTACCTCAATAGTTTATAAAAAATTTTGTAGAAAATTTTGTGACTATATCATTTCTCGTAAAAGAATTAATAATATTGTAAAAGAGGGCAAAGTGTAATTTTATATAATAAAGTTGCTAAAATTAGTACTTATATAATACTTGCATTTAAAAAAAAATTAGGACGGGCCATTGCCGCACCCCCCCCCCACCTTGGTCCAACTATGCCTCGTCCTTGACTGCACACCGTTGATTTTTCAGTTTCTCCAAGCTTGCATTCGTGCTAATAAGTGTGTCAATGAGTGAGCGAGGTTGGGTACCGTCAAGCTAGTGATTTTGTGTTGTATAATATTCCACCTATGAACTTTTTGAAATATTCAACTCGGATTTGAATAGTTTTTACTTAAACAAGCAATGTCCTGAACCAATTGTTGTTCTCTAGTTTCAATTCAATGCATTTCCAGTTCTACCAAAAAAAACATATCTTCCTATAAAATAAAATAAAAAACATATCAAGCCCAAAATATCAGCAGTCTGCAATTAGGAAGTAAATCAAATGGTCAGTCAAACAGTACAAGCCAAATTCCATCATTTTATCATTTATGACAAGATTAATCTTTTGTAAATGAACCATACTCTGCATTCATTCCTATAAATTTTTTTAAAGAAGATTCATTCCTAAATAATTTGTTCTTTTTTTTTTTTTTTTTTTTGAGAGGGAATTTGTTCTTTTAATTGAAGGGAAAATTACAAATTTTTTTAACCTAAACTATTTTTTCCATTATTAGTAATCAACGATTGGGTCAGGGTCTCCAAAACCTCTTGTTCATTAAGGACATATTGAACTTTACAATGCCAAATGTTGGAGTTACTCTCATCCAATTTTTCTCCTTTATTTCAGAGAACAATAATCCCTTTAGAATCGTAAAAAGTAAAAATAAAAACCTAAAAAAACAATAATCCCTTTGCAAGCCATATCACTGCATATAAATGCATACATGAATATTATTAATATGCACACACATTCCCATAAATTTTGCTGCATCAAATTTTTTTTTTTTTTTTGAGAATTCAAATAAAAAAGTACAAGTAGCAGGATTGAAAATTCATTATGCTCCTATTCATATCTCGCGTGATAACTACCCATTATAAAGTTTTAACTTGATTTCACGCAAAATTATGGATGGGAGAACCATATCATCAACCATATGATATTTTTTGCAAAGAATTTAGCGTCTTAATTAGATTGTGCTCATTCCAACATTTTTAACAATATGCATATGCCAGGAATGATATAAACAATGACGGAACCACTTGAAGACTGAGGGAGGCTTTGGCCCCCCAAACATCTTGAGAAAAATTAATTTTTTTTTTTGAAAATATCATAAATAATTTCAAATTTTTGTTATAACCTTATCATTTTGGCCCGCCATACTTGATAATATACATATATATATATATATAAGAGTCTAAAAATAAACATAATTTTCATTTAAAAAAATACAATCCATAAATACACATGTCAACAAATTACAATAATTAAACATTCGGCATCTTAAAAATGAACACGTAGGTATTTTAACAATTACCTCAACAAATAAAAGGGGAAAAAAATCAATTTTCATCCCAACACATCTGGGGTTTACTTGTACACAGCAGTAGAAAAATTGAAAAATAAAAAACTTTGTTGATGTGCCACACCACCAAGTCCCCCACACAATTGTAGAAACATTTTGCCTCACACAAGTCTCTCTCTCTCTCTCTCTCTCTCTCTGTGTTGGCGACTTGGCGTTCTTCTTCTTCTTCTTCTTCTTCTTCTTCTTCTTCTTCTTCTTATTTTTTTCCAGATCTTTCCTTTTCCTCCTTCCTACTGTTGATATAGTTTGTTTAAAACTAATGTGGCATTTGGTACAGGGTAATATTTTAGGATTCCCAGGAATATTTAAAGATTCTCATGTTTGGTTATAAATCACACTAGGGAATCAGATGGGGAATTTGGATTCTCCTCTTAAACCCCTCTCAGTATGAATGTAGATTCCCTTTAAAAACAGGTGAGAATCCAGGATCCCAAGCTTATAGGGAATTGTATTTTTTATAAATTAACAATTTTAACCCTTTTTCCTTATCATTTAAGCAATTAAGATAAAATATAAAACAAATCATCAATATCTTTTTCATTATCTTTATCTTTTCCCTCAAAAATAATATAAACAGGATAAACAACTCTGTTGATATATTATTTAACAGAGTTTTATTTAGGTTTCACGTGTGGAAAAAAAAAAAAGTTGTCACGTTATTTTGTTATGGATTAAACTCTTTTAAAAATTATTATTAAGAATAAAAGCATTTGAGAATTTAAATAGTTATTTTTGTATTGTCCTTGTCATTTTGAAATGTTAAACTATAATTTTAATGAATTTGTCATAATTAATTGTTTATATTTGGTTTTTCATTATTTATTTAGAGGAAGATTTTTTTTTTTTAAAACGACTTGATAATTCACATTCAAATTTATGGATAGAATGAGAAAAATAAATAATTCATTTAAGAGACCTGGGATTAAACTAAACATTATCATCTCACATTCCCAATAAAACCAAACATAGAAATAGCTACATTTCTTAGAAATGTGATTCCTATGTTTAAGCAATTAAAATAAAATATAAAACAAATTATCAATATCTTTTCCATTGTCTTTATCTTTTCCCGCAAAAATAATATAAACAAGATAGACAACTCTATTGATATATTCTTTAACAAAGTCTTATTTAGATTTCACATGTGGAAAAAAAAAAAGTTGTCAGGTTATTTTGTTATTGATTAAACTCTTTTAAAAATCATTATTAAGAATAAAAGCATTTGAGGATTTAAATAGTTATTTTTGTATTGTGCTTGTTATTTTGAAATGTTAGACTATAATTTTAATGAATTTGTCATAATTAATAGTTTATATTTGGTTTTTCATTATTTATTTAGAGGAAGATTTTTTTTTAAAAGGACTTGATAGTTCACATTCAAATTTATGGATAAAATGAGAACAATAAATAATTCATTTAAGAGACCTGGGATTAAACTAAACATTATCATCTCACATTCCCAATAAAACCAAATATAGGAATAACTACATTTCTAGAAATGTGATTTCTAGGAATCTGGGTATCAGGAGCAATGTGAATTCCCGCGTACCAAATGCCACATAAAGGTTATATACAATGTTACTAAACTAGATAAGAAAGAGTGAAAGATTGAAGTTTTCGTGTCATGGCCCCTCATCCCCTGACTGTACAGTGCTCCATGCCCCTAGCTAACTTGTTTTTAACTCTTTCCCAGCTACTTTGCATTTACTTTAGTTTGGTTTTTTCGCTTTACTTTTCATTACTTTCTTTTTTATATTCCTTATAATATATTATTTTGTATTATGACAATCAATATATTATATACCAAATGGAATTATAAACTATAATTGTCCTTGATTAGTTGATTAAAATATACAGTATATACTATTATATTAACATGTATTTAGTTGTTGTTTATTATATTTTTTATGCATTGACATTTGAATGATTTTTTGTCTTTTATTTAGCAATCTTTGGACTATTAGTGTTTTTTTAGTATATTTTTTAAAAAATTTCAGTCATTTTATTTAATGAGTGATTATTTAATTTGATAAATCTAGGTTCATGGGCAAGTTTAGAACTATTGACTCATTGTTCGAAAAAAATGAAGATGGTAATTCAGAAAATAGTACACTTTTATGTTATTATACGTTTTGCAACTATGCCCATTTTATAGTTGATTAAATATATTAAATCGTTTTGTCAATCTTGTCTCATAATTGTTTAATTTTAATTAAATACACTTTTGTTTATAGTACAAATTAAGTTATGAAATATTGTACATTACTATTTTACATTTCATACACATTAAAAAAAATTATATATAGCCTCTCAAAAATAAATTCCTAACTCCACTACTGAATGTAAACATATAATTACTATTATCATATTGGGACTTACTTTGTAAAGATTACATCTGCACCAAATAGCAACAACCATGTCGTTTAACTTGACTAAGAAATTATCATGGATTTAAGTATATATCATCATAAAATTAAACCCATCAAATATATACATATCTATATATAATTAGAAACATTTTTCATACCAATAATCTTTTACGTTTTATACGCATTTAACATATAAATTCATCATTATATAATTTGCATGTTATTTATAATTAATATAAACAATTAGCATGAAAATAAATAAATAATAAACATTTAAAAAAAATTAAATGATCCGAATGCTTTTTATTTAATACTTGTTTATTTATTATCCCAAAAACAAACAAACAATAAATTTTATATGAAAATAATAAATCACCACTCATAGCCATCGATGTTGTATTTCATCACCACAGATATACTCCTCACACACTACCACGTGTAGTTGTGAGAGTGGATGTCATCTAAAGTTAAAGTAAATTGTTTTGTTTCGTTTTTGTTTTTTTTTTTTCTTTGAGTTAGAAACATTAAAATATATCCAAGAATGGCGATGAAACCACGAATGTTCTCTAGAGAAGAAGAGGCGGAGCTAGCTCGAAGCAATAAGAAGGTTAAGGATTGGCACCATGCTGACTTCAATGATGGATCCAACGATGACTCCTCACCCCTTGATAGTATGGGCCATTGGAGTGCCACTAAAACATCCTTCAGGGATAAGCTAGTATGTGCAATTCCAAGGGCATATTCAAAAGCTTTTGACTTCGCCGATCAAATGGACGAGGACATGGAATCTGATGATGAGAACGCAAAAGCTAACATCTTGCACCGAGAAGGGACTGTGGCGGTCAAGCTAACTGAGGAAACCAAGCTCCGCATTAGAAGGTCTTGGTCAAAAGATATCATTGTGAATTTGGTGTGTAGATTAGTAAGCTTTAACTATATGCAAAGTAAGCTAACATAAATATGAAGGCCTCCGGGGAGGATGTATTGTGTAGACCTAACCTATGGGTTTTTCTTAGTCCAATTCTACTCCAAGGAGGACCTTGACTCGGTGTTGGGGGCCATGGTTTATAGGAGATTTCTTTCTTTCCTTGAGGCCATGGGAACCGTTCTTCAAGCCGTCGACGACAAATGTGTCCTTAATAGCCGTTTAGGTCAAGCTAAATGAGCAACCCATTGAACTTTATAAGACAAAAGTCATGATACATATTGGTGAGTCCTTGGGCAAAGTGTTGAGGATTGATGCTCACAAGGCCATGGAAGCACGTGGGAAACATGCCAAGGTTTGTATTCAAATCGACATTAACAAGCCTTTGGTTAACACCATCCTTATAAGGCGGTTTGAGTAATCGGGTGACCCATGAGAGCATCCAAAAGCTTTGTTTCTCCTGTGAAAGAGTGGGGCATAGGGTAGAAGCCTATCCGTACACTGTTCGGAAGGACAAAGATCTAACAACACCGGCGGAGGTAGGCCAAGACACACAACCTAGCAATTCATGCAATAGGCATAAAGACCAACATACAATACTTGACAGTGCCACGCCTAATGCAAATGGAGTAGTGGAGGCCGAAGGATAATACAGTCCTTGGATGATTGTGACCAGGAAGAAGAGCGGGTACAAAGGTACAAAACACAACCCTAACATGGTGGGGACCAACAAATCACCCTGGGATTCAACACCTCGCCAACCTGGAAGGAGTGTGAAGCAGATGGATATAGGTATGGATGGCCCCTCTAAGGCCTAACCTTCGACTTGTAAAGGGCCCAAATACGAAAACACAAACCAAATAGGTCCGTTCCTTGTTTCCTCGAACTAACCTTCAAGTCTCACTAGTATGCCAGATTCAGTCTCAGGAGCAGAAGCAATGATGTTAAGCCCATCACCAAAGGCAAACTCAGCCTATAAGAACCCCTCTGCTTCAGTTAAAGGCAGGAAGGTTCTTTCAAGAAGCAAACCTTCTGATACTATACCTAAAGCTGCCGCCACTCTTCAAACTAAAGCTTTCCTATCTAACTTACCCACCTTCTTCTTCAACCTTACCACTCTCTCTAAGAATGTTTCTAGACCATCATTCGATGCCACTTTTGAATTCACGACCCCTGCAAAAGCCGAGGTGGCCGATTGGCACAAATGTGAGATTCAGCTCGAGGGCTCCTGGATTTAGATATACCTTACCTTTTATGATTTTTTAGAGATAAGGATGCGTCCAAGTTCGTATTCTAATCATTCAACTCATTTTTCGAACATCCCAGCCTCTATAAATGGAGGATGCCTTTTAAAATTCAGCACACTTTTTCATGCTTTCTGGCCTTCTTCTTTCTAGCTCTTCTCTTCTCTTCTTTTCTTTTCCCTCATATGTTAAAGACGTTTTGGAGGCTCCTGCCCTAGGAATTTCTTTTCTGTAAGTAAAATATTTTAGGCTTCAAAAAGTTAAATAAATTTCTTTGAATCTTAAAATATCATTTCACAAAGAAGAGCATGCTCATGCAAGAGGTAGTCTATTTCTTTTCCTTGTCTAGTCTTTTCTGTTAATTTTGTTTGATGAGGCATGAATAAGTTTACGATGTTTTTATTATTTTTTATTTCTGATGTAATTGCCATGTGTTGTTTAAACTTTTCTTTAAATATGTTCTCAGTAGATTTTTGTTGTTATGATTTCTCCATTGAATCTCAAAATAAGTTAATTATCCAAGATCTTTTTTAACTAAAAACTAATCTGATTTTTTCAAGTCTAATTTGTATTTTCATTAAATACAAATTTGATTTTTTTAAAATAATAAAAACTTATATGTATTTTCATTAAATACATATTTGATTTATTTTTAAACATTAAAACTGATGTGTATTTTCATTAAATATAGATCTAATTTTTTTAAACACTAAAAACTGATCTGTATTTTTATTAAATATAAATATGATTTTTTTTAAACACATAAAACTACTCTGCATTTTCATTAAATACAGATTTGATTTTTTTAAACTCTAAAAACTTATTTGTATTTAAATACAGATCTGATTTTTTTTTTAACACATAAAACTGATATGTATTTTCATTAAATATAGATATGATTTTTTAAAGAAAATTTTCTTTTTCACAAAATAGTAGGTTTTAAAATTTAAAAGAAGAAGTTAAAAGTTAAGATGATTTTTGATTTATGCATGTAACATAGATTTATCTCATGGGTGTAGTTCCTCTTCTAAAAAAGTCTTTTTCTTATTTTATTCATAAAAAACAGATCTGATTTTTTCTCTAAAAATCTAGATTTTCTTATTCACAAAACAGATCTGATTTTTCTTAATAAAGATCACCATTTTAACTTTGCTCCAAAATAGATCTGATATTTTTAGCAAAAACCTTGTTCTTTCTTTATATAAAAACAGATATGATTTTCTTTACAAAACTAGTTTTTTTATTTACACAAAAATAGATCTGGTTATTTTTTTAATGAATCAAATCAATTTTTTTATTTACAAAAACAGATTTGAATTTTTTCTAAAAAAGAGGATACATTCATAAGATAGATTTTTGTGAGTTAGTTTTGGTTAAGTGTTTGTTGTGTATATGCAACATATCATTCACATCATGCAAAAAGGGTATATAGGTCATTAGAGTCTAGAAGACTAGACCGTCTAGGTGGAATAGGTGCCTAACACCTTCCCATTTCGTTACCTAGCCTTCAAACTTAATTCTTTTGAATAGGTAGACATGTGCTTTGTCTTTCTTTTTTTATCTTGAGTAGATTGTAACTAGGATTCAAAACCTTGTAAGATTCAATTTATTAAGATTGCATTTATTTCTATTCAATCAATGATAATGACGTATTTTGATCATGTAATTTTGTAGTTATTTATTTATTTATTTTTTGTATATAAAAACAAATGGCAACTCCACACCATTTACCCAAAAAGAGAAGTGCCCTTAAAAGTATCCAAATCTTTTTTTTTAAAGCACCCTCTCAAGAAGTGCGGCCTCTCACACTTGGAGTATTTCAGAAGAGGATTCATTGCCCTATAATATACTTCTCAAGTGACTGCCACTCGAGTTCCTCCCCAGGTTGATCAATGGCAAGCTCGAATTCCATAGGAAGTTAAATGCTTCCTTAGTGTCATAGTGTCTATTGAGCAAATTAAAAATGCTCTTTGGTCCATGAAACTATACAAAGCCTCGAGGCTAGATTGTTTGCACACTGGATTCCTTCAAAGATTTTGGCTCATAACCAGTGATTTAGTCAAAAGGGAAGTTGAGAGGGCTTTTGCAAGGAAGAGGGTTTCGGATTACCTCAACAAGACCCACATTGTTCTTATTCCGAAGATGTAGGGATCAGAAACTATTGGGAACTATAGACCCATAAGCCTTTGCAATACAGCTTATAAGATCATTACGAAGGTGATTGTTGCTCGACTTAAACCTTAGTTGGACAAGATTATATCCCCCTATCAAGCTGCATTTGTCTCGGGCAGAAGAGGAATGGACAATATCATCATAGTCCAGGAGCTAATTCATTCAATAGGAAGATTCAAAGGGAGGAAGGGCTATATGGCTATCAAGATCGACCTTGAGAAGGCCTATGATAAGATGAAACGAGGATTTATTAGAAAAATGCTAATTAAGTTCAACTTCCCAGATAATATTATTGAGCTCATAATGAGCTGTGTGTCATTAGTTTCTACATCCCTGCTCTTTAATAGGGGCTGCCTAGAGCCTTTTCATTCCACTAAAAGCATTAGGCAGGGGGACACTCTCTCCCCATACCTTTCTATCTTTTACATGGAGTATTTGGGCCATCTGATTGAAGAAAAGTGTGCTTCAAATCACTAGTTCCTTGTTAAAGCCTCTAGAAGTGGACCTGCTTTTTCACACATTTGCGGAAAATTTAGTCCTTTTTGTTAGAACGAATCATGAAAATTGCTATGCCATCAATGAGGTTCTCCAAGAGTTTTGTAGGAGGTTTGGCCAGACCATAAGTGAAGAAAAATCTCGGGTTTACTTTTCTCCCAATGTTGATCCTAACTAAAGGGATATACTGGTTGACATTCTTGGCTTCAGATCGACACCTAATCTTAGCAGATATCTTGGCTTTCCTTTAAAGCATCTTGGAAACTGAGGGCATGATTTTGGCTTTGTGTTGGATAGAGTAAAAAAGAAGCTAGCTAGTTGGAAAACAAATTTGCTCTCCATGGCAGGCAGAATGGTCCTTATTCAAGCATCCTCATCCACCATACCTAGTTATGTTATGCAAAATGTCCAACTACCAAATACGATTCTCAAGGGTATTGATAGGGTAAACAGGAACTTCCTTTAGGGATCTTCAGACCACTCTAGGAAAATATATTGGGTAAGTTGGAACAAAGTCACTACTCTGAAGAAGTTAAGAGGCCTGGGTCTCCAATTAGCCAAAGGTAGAAACACGGCTCTCCTAGCCAAGCTTAATTGGAGACTACACTCAGAGAACAATGCTTTTTGGGCCAAGGTTCTAAAGCTGAAATACTGCACTAGACAGTGAATCACCTCTAGGAATGAAGCAAAACTGCCAGGATCCCCTATTTGGAAGGGCTTAAAAAAGGGAGAATATGTTTTTAAGGAGGGAATGAAGTGGATACCGGGGCATGAAAGTAGTCTGAACTTCTGACTGGATTATTGGTTGGATATTGGTCCATTGAGGCCTATCCTTCAAGGCCCCATCCTTCAAGGCCCCATCCTTCAAGAGTCCATAAACCTTATAATTAAAGATGTGATCTCCCCATATGGCTGGAATTGGTTAGTTATCCCTTTTGACTTGCCTTCAAATATAAAAGTGAGCATCCAAGCAGTCCCAGTTCCTATTGCAACAAGAAGTAGTGATAAGCTGGCTTGGAAAGGGTCCTTAAAAGGTGATTTTAGCTCAAAGATTGCCTATTTGCTAGCTACAAATCCATCAGAAGCTGAATCCTTCTCCAATTCATGGATATGGAAGCTACATACCCTTCATAAAATCCAGATATTCATCGAGAAATATATGCACAATAGTGTGGGTGTGCGGAGTTGCTTGGTTGAAAGAGGTATGCCAATCCCCACAAACTACCCAATGTGTCACACCGAACCCGAATCTATTAGTCATGCTCTTCAGGATTGCAGATTGATTAAACCTATATGGCACCAATTGGGCTAGCAAAGCTTGAACCAACACTTCTTTTCCCAAGATCTCAGAGATTGGCTAACCTCAAATGCAAAATTCAATGCTACACATTCTATGGGCAGGCCCCTATGGAACATCATTTTCCATTTTGCCGTATGGCTTATTTGGAAGCAACGTAATCAAGTTTTTAAACACAAGGGACCCAACCTGAATCTTGCTAAGACTATCAAGATGCAAGCTTTTGAATTCTTTCTTTGCATTAATCGCCCAAAATGCAACAATTACAGGATCATCAAACAAGTTAGGTGGGAAAAACCTAGGTCGGGTTGGTTGAAGCTTAATACCGATGGGTCTTATGATGACTCATTGGGCAATGTTGGGGGAGGAGGGGTGATTATAGATGAGTATGGAAATTGGGTGGTGGGGTTCACCAAGAAAGTGGAGAGGGCCAGCAGTTTTATTACCGAAGCCTGGGCTCTCCGAGACGACCTTTTGCTATGTCTCCAAATGAATTTGTCTGATGTTATTGTAGAGCTAGATGTTAAAGCCTTAGTAGATGCTTTGAATAACTCGGTTTAAGCTAACTCTATGATCTCCCCTCTCTTTGATGATTGCAGGCAGTTGGCTACCCAAATTCCCTGAATAATTTTTAGACACATCTATCGTGAAGAAAATTTGTGGACTTGCTATCTTTTGTTGAGGCTAATTGCCAGGGGATGTACTGTAATAGAATTTGTCCTGATACTCTATTCTTTCGTTAGTTTTAAATATGATTTCCTTTTTACCAAAAAAAAAAAAAAACTGTTTTTTTTCTTTGGTAATCTCTACTTGTTGAGGTGTGTGGTGCTGTTACATGCACCTACTTGGTGGAATTTTTTGCCGATGTGGCTACCTCTAATAGGCTGGTCTTGGTGAGTGGAGATTGTTGGTGGCGCATGATGCTGGAGGAAACTCCATTTGCTTCACACTCTAGTGGTGCGAATGGGTCTCAACCCCCAGGGTTGTCTTCAATCTCTAAACCCTAATTTTCAAGGAATAAAAATTATAGAATTTTTAATCTAAATTTCAATCCCTTATATCTCTCTAATTTCTTATCCAAGTTGAACAATCTATATGTCATTGGAAAGATTTTGAGATGTAGATTCAAGCCATATAAATTTTGGCTTTTTATGAAATGAACAACATAATATATATATATATATATATATATAACCATGGCATAAAGTTTCTGCCCATTCAACTATGGTTTGGTTTTTCTCTCAAATCACACAACCAATTGTCATGAAATTTAGGATAATGTTTTACATAACTATGTACAACATACTTCAATTTCGTGCCTAACTCAAACAAATGAGGTGTTTTCCATGTGAGACTTATCTATTAAATGAAAATCATGAAAAAAATGGGTTTCTTCCCTTTTTTTTTTTTTTTTTTTTTTCTTGTTGAGAAAACATTTAGAGACATAAATGTAATGAGAAACACTTAATCAAAGCTCTGATACCAGCACGGATGGACCCAAGATTTCAAATTAGGGAGGCCAGAGTATAAGTAAAAATAATCATGAAATTTCAAATAAGCATTTATTTAGTATTAACAAACTATCAACAAAAACAAATACATAAATTTATTTTTTCATAATACATTATAATGCAACCATCTACTAATGAAGAGAAAGACACAAAACATTGTTACTTACTACATTAGAGCATTTACATTAGCTTATGCATAATTTTTTTTTTGTCTATTTGACCATAATAACCTAATTTTTAGTTTTGTTTTATATACCCGCTTTCAAAATACTCCACATCAGATTATTAATTTTACATTACATTCCATCAAAATACCATTTTCTTATCAAATTTTTTTATTATTATCTCAAATCATCTCTCTCCTCCTCAACCAAAAATCACTACCTTCGATTTGAATAATTTCTAAAACATTCATTTTGTTGTATTAAGAAAGATTGACCCCGATTGGTATATATCCCTAGATAATCAAAGGGCAGTTGGATTTTTGTTCAAGCAAAATGAGAGAAAGCCCAAGTCCTTGCAGCTTTAGGTACAACTCCTCTTTGGCCAAATTGAACGATCACGACACATGCATCCACACCGATCAATATCTTATTGTTTGGAGAATAAAATTGTATTAGGCTTTTTTTTTTTTTTTTTAAAATTTAAATTTATTTATAACTAAAATATACTTTACACCCTCGTTGTTTTTAAATCTCTTTATTGACTTTGAAAACCTACAATTTACACTATTAGCACTTGCATCAGTTAATAGAAAAATGTGTAAAGAAGCAGAGCATTGATGATGGCTAACTGAGACTGAGAGGAGAGAGATTGTGGGTTTCGGAGGAGACAGAGGTGAGAGGCGAAAGGTTATTTTTTAGAAGAGAGAGAGAGAGAGATTGTGGGTTTCGGAGGAGAGAGAGGTGAGAGGCGAAAGGTTATTTTCTAGAAGAGAGAGAGAGAGAGAGAGAGAGAGAGAGAGATTAAATAAATAAAAATAAAAATTAGAGAAAGATTAAATAAAAAAAGATTATTTAAATAAAATAGAGTGTAAAATTGATAACCTGATATATGTTTTTTGAGAAGTGATGGTGTAAAATAGAAAAAAGTAGGCTCTTATACTAAAATAGACATAAAATTTTACACAAACTAATGCGAATGCTCAAATAACAAAAATAATGTCAATTTGCCCCTTTCGTTATACTCTTTGTCACATTTTTACCTTAAATTCACCTAAAAATGATATCATTTTTTTCCTTTCTTATTTTTTACACTTGTTTGTTTCGATATTAACATTCCTAGAAAATGAATTAATTTTCAAAATGTGTTTTATAGAAAACTATCTCATTTTCCTATATTTGGTGATGACCTTAAAATGAGTTGGAAAACTATATATTTACTTTCCTTATTTAGCTTACTGTGAATATAATTATTTTCCTTATTTAGTTTCGTGTGAGATAGAGTTGTTTTCCATAAAATTTTATTGGAAAACAACTCTATCTCATGTCAAACTAAATAAAGAAAGTTAAGAGATAATCTTTTTTGACTCTTTTCTTTTAATGAGAAGTGCTATGTTTTCAATATTTTCACAATATTTTTTTACAATAAATCATAGGTGGTAAATTATTATTGGTTCTAATTTAAATACACGACTTAAATTACTTTTTTACTCATCTATAACAACCAATAACTACTTATTACTTAAAATTTGTTGTGAAAATATTGTGGACATAGCATGAAACACAAGAAAATGGGAAAAAAATATTTTCACATTAAATTTTCTATCAAAACAAACGAAGTCTATAGTGATGTCGTTTTAGATAAATTAAGTGTCTGTTTGGAAACTGTTTATTTCTAGTAGCTTATTTACATAATTTTAGACAAAAAGCTAATAGCTAGCTTATTTTCAATTGGTTGATTTTTTATTTATTTCCTAGACGAGGTGGAAATCTAAATTATTTTAAATAAAGAGAAGACAAAAGTCAGTGTGGACCTACAAACAATACATCAAATAAACAAAAAACTAGCTTAAAATCAAATATCATTTGACATCTAGATAAAAGTTAGTTTTTGCTTAATTTATTTGCCGTTTGTGAGTCCTACACTACTTTTTGTCTAAACTTTATTTTTAAGGTAAATGTTATGGCATTAACATTTCCCTTGAGATAAATATTTTTAAAAACTTTTTATAGAAAAAGAAAAAAAAAGTTTTTTTTTAAAGGTTTTTATATTCTCCATGTAAACAGTAAAAAAAAATTCCTGTAAATGGTACATTCATAAATACCCTAAAGCCATCCATTAATGAGATCATAAGGTTTAAATTTTTAAAAATAAGTTTGTTTTTAATTTTTTATCAAATTATGCAAATAAATTATAAAAAATAAGCAATTCTCAAAGGGATTAAACAGTAAGATAATAACAAATGTTGATAGAAGTGATAGATTGATATATATATATATATATATCATAATATCACAGTTGTAAATTACAAATTTTCATAACAAATAATTTGATTTAAAAAGGAAAGCCAAAATTCCGTACCAGTTTTGGACGAATAGACGAGTAAAAATAAAAAAGACAAAGTTTAGCTACAAAATTAGTTATAGCATAAGTCTATAATTTTACTCAATAAAATAAACATTACTGCATATTTTGAAAATCTAAAAATTGAGTTGCATGTTCTTTATACTCTTAATATACATGTAAACTTTTGTGTCAATCGAATGTTATTTATTATGTAATCTATAATCTTATATTTTATGTATAATTTTAAATTAAAAAACTTGCAATTTAAACAATTTATTGATTACATAACTATTGATTTTTAATTTTCTAGAAATTTTGCAAGCATGAGGGATATAATAAGAAGAAGTAATCCAACTATGGATTTGTTAAAATTTATATCCAATAAAAAAGATATTAAGTAAGGTTGTAGTTTTATACTACTATAAATACTGTAACTAAATTTTGTCTAAGGCTTCGTTTGAGAGTTCATAAGGGAATGGAATTAAATGGAATGGAATTAAATGTAAGTAATATTATTTGGGAGTAACATAGATGGAATGGAATGAAATCATTTTATGACAATATTACTATTAATCCCCTATTTTAAAATGAAAAGTTGAATATATAGAGATATTTTGAAAGTTTTAATAAAAAATTCATTAAATTTAATTTCATTCCCTCTCATTCCTCCCAATTTCAGGAGGAATAAAAGTTTGAGGTTTTAAGGCAATAGATAAGAATGAGTGTATCTTTTTACCCATTTCATTTATTTTCACTTAAACTCCCAAATAAGGAAATAAATTTTTTATTTTCTTTATTAAAATTCTCAAATAAAATAAAATAAAAATATTCTAAAATTATTTTTTTCATTCATTTTCATTATATTTTATTCTCTCCTCCCGTACGAGTCTTAAATGGAAAAAAAGAAAAAAAAGAAAAGGAACGCGGATGCTTCAAACGTACAATACACGGAAGCAGGGTTTTGTGTGTTTCACTTTATGGTTGGAGGCCCCCCCAACCCCTTTGGTAGAGGACAGCGATGGAAACAAACAAGAAATCAAGGGCAAAATCGGTAAAGAGGAGCGAAACCGTAAACGTATAGTATAAACCAACTCCTTACGCCCTTTTTTTGTTCTTTGTTTTTGTTTTTGTTTTTTGGTTTTCCTGTACTATATAAGTAGTAGTGGCCTGAAGAGAGAGAGAGAAATTCAGTAATTCTCACACACAAAAAAAACCTCTCTGCCTCTCTCTAGTCTCTAAACTCTTCTTCTCCACACCGTCTCCCTCTCTCTCTCTCTCTCTCTCTCTCTGTGCGATGTTTAGGGTTTTTCTTTTCAAGGTAGCATAGGAGTTTCAGACTAGTAGCTAGGTAAGAGAGAGAAGGAGAAGTGAGTATAGGAAGCTAAGGAAGGTTTTGTTTTGGTTTTTGGTTTTTGGTTTTGAGTTTGTGCAATGGCGACCGCACCAGTGAAGTCTCAGCCACTTCACAACTTCGCGCTCCCGTTCTTGAAATGGGGAGGAAAGAGCCACACCAACAGCACAACCCGTTGCCGCCGCACGGTTTCTCCTGCTTCGTCCGAACCCGACTCCGACTACCACCACGACTCGGACCCGCCGTCTCGGGTCGGATCCCGGTCCGCTCGCAACCGATTCGGATTCTCTCCTTGCTCTTTCAACAACAGCAACAACAAGCAGGCGGCAGAGCATTCGGGGGCTGATGACGTGGCGGATGCGGAAGCAGTGGCGGAGGCGGAGGAAGGGGTGCAGAAGCCGTGGAAGTTGAGGCCGAGGAAGGCGGTGCAGAGGAGCGCGATGGTGGAGATCGAGAATACGACGACGACGACGACGACGGTGACTACGGTGCTTGCGATTCCAGCTCCACAGGCGCAGAACGAGAATCCGAAGTCGATGAGGCTGAGAGGAGATCAGTCGCAGAGTACGGAGACGAAGAAGAAGAAGGAGAAGAACAAGTTCTGGATCGCACTCTCTAAGGAAGAAATTGAGGAAGACGTTTTCATCATGACTGGCTCCCGCCCAGCTCGCCGCCCCAGAAAACGCCCCAAGAATGTCCAGAAACAACTCGACGTATTTAACTCTAAAACTCTCTCTCTCTCTCTCTCTCTGTTTTGATTTCTTGCTTTGGTGGCTGAGTTTTTTTTTTGAATGGTTTTGATTTTCAGTGTGTTTTTCCGGGGTTGTGGTTGGTGGGGACCACGGCCGATTCTTATCGGGTGGCCGAAGCTCCGGCGAAGGTTCTATATCTTTCTATATCATTCCTTTTTTTTTACTATGAAATTGGTTTTCTTGGTTTTTTATTTTTTTTGGTGTTTGGGTGTTAAAGGTTTTTGTATTTATCTTATTACAGCGGTAGATATGCTCACAGCTCATGCTTGCTTACTTAAATTCCTCATACAAAGGTTTGTTCACTCTTTTTCCTTCTCTCTCTCTCTCTCTGTGAAAGTATCTTCAATTCTTTTGGAAAGTGTTTGTTATGGGAGTTGATGGTTTGATGATGATGGGCCTTGCAGGGGTAGATATGACACAGACAAAAAAAAAATTGTGATTTTGTGAAAGCTTGGTAAGGTTAGAGAAAGAAATCGCGCCTGCAGAGTTGACACCTCAATTTGAGGTATAATGCCCTGAATTTTGTATAAAAAAAAAAAGGGAAATGAAGATGTCAATAGAAGAAAATGAACAAAGAAAAAGAAAAAGAAATGCCTGATTTCTTTGCCTTTTTCTTTTCTTTATTATTATTTTTTAAAAGTTTTTATTCTGTATGTTGCACATTTGGGGTTATGATGCAGGTGCAGACTTTAGTTGGTAGTTTTAAGTTGTAAACATGAACATATAGTGGAATGAATAGCGTGAATTTTAGTGCTTTTTTCTTAAAAATTGTAAAGCGTTCTGAATGGTGGAATTTTGATTTTTGGGAGATTTGTGCTTTTGTTTGAAGGAATTCTGATTATGTTGGTTTATTTACGATCTTTGACAGGCTTCCCTACATCGTTGGGGGGCAGAGAGTATCAAGGGTGTAGTTTTTTTGCAGAACCATTATTCCCATACAAGATTTATTATTGCAGGCACTGCTTGCTTCCTTCCTTCCTTGGTTCTCGAAGAGCCATCTCTCTTTCAATTGGGCTTCATCAAGAGGTCGAATATTTATATGTTGACTGACTGCATTTCTCTTTTCTATTCTTTCATATTTCATGTTGGTAATCACATGATTGACATCCACTGTTAACATTGGTTGGAAGTATTCTGAGCAATAATAAGAGTTTAAAATTGGTCAAAGGATTGACATTTCAGGCATACATAGGGTTTAAAGAATTCTGATGTTTAGGAAGGTTGGCAAATTATTATTAAATTTTCTATAGATTTCTGTTATAGTTTTTGTACATTTATCATGTTGGGGATGGCATCTTCCAGGGGTAGTATTTTTTATAAAACTTCTAGGCTTGAATCTGGTAAGTACTGTTTCCCGATTAGGATTTCAAGTTTCTGAGTAAGCAAGTATATATATATATATATATTAAGTGTAGAGTAAATAAATGCTCATTAGTTTTATCAACCTAATGATGTTTAATTGTTCTTGATTAATATGGTTTTTTGGTCCATATTTTACCCTTGAATACGTTAACTATTGTCTACATGCTTGATTGTCTCACTATTACAATTTTACCAAGCAAGATGCCAGCTAGCTGCTGCTGCTAGCATATGATGGTAACATTTAGAACTTGAGGACTTGGTTCTACGTTCACGTATCACCATTGAACATCATCTTCATCGGTTTCCTTCTTGGCTGACTTCCTTGAACGAAGATTCGGCTTTTCTTTTTTGGGGGGGGGGGGGTGGTCTTTTATCCGCAAAGTATTGCCTTTCTACCTAGTTTGTTACCTGTCCCTAGTCAAAATTATCCATGGTTGGATATGATGCTGTGTATGTTGGCCTCTTTTTGCCCGAGTTACCTGCAATGGTGAACTAACCGTTGTGCCATATAGATTGTATGTATAGTGATGCCAGATTGTAGATTGCATTTGACTGGTGAAACACGTAATTTCACCAATTAAATCTCCATGTGGAGAAACTTTATATATATATACACCTGATGGTTGAAATATTTAGCTCTATGTTTATTCATTTTTCTTAGGTGATGTGTTCTTCCCAGTCTCCTGCGTTAATAATTCACAGCACTTACCTTTTTCCAGCCAGTCCTAAGATAATAACACAATTAATCTGGAATATTTGCCCCGGTCTCCTCATTCTTTTTTTCCAAGTTTGATATCAAATACCATTTATTAAGTCTCTACCTGAATCCTGTCTTTGTTGAGTCACATTTGTTGAAAATTCAGTTGTGATTCCTATTGGCCTGGTCTTGCTGTATACACCAAACATGATAAGTTTATAAACTTATGACAGTGACTTCATCTATTAAAATGATGATATGTTTCCTTTTTCTGTTGCTCTTCTTTCTAACAATGACTGATGTAGTTGTTGATTCATTTGCATTCAGCAATAGAAATGAAAGCATCTGGAGACTATTGCTATATATATATGTTGCATTCAGCAATAGAAATGAAAGCATCTGGAATTAATCGTTATTTCTAGACAGTCATGCTTATCTCAAAGTTGGAAATCTCATTCTGAATAGCCCTGATGAATTGGAGCAGCAATTCCATCACAGACTTGAGATGCAAGCTTGGGAACGTAGGTTTTGAACTTGTGGAATCACCCTTGCTCATACAAGGTAATGAATATATACACATTGTTATATGACTAAAAAAGTGATTTTCGCATAAATTATTTCTAGCTCAAGTTATCTCATTCATGGTGTTTCATGATAATTGTTTGATTATGTTTTTGTGGTGTGGGGTTGTATTGATTTTTTAAGTGTGGGCTTTAATCTTTATGCAGAAATCCAAAATAGAGTTTATGGCACTATTTTGGGTTGTGGGTATTTGTATGATTATCAGTTTTCACTTGATGAATTCATTAAGGTCTCAATAAGCTCCTTCTGGATAATTGCCCAAATATATAAGTAATATTACATTCTCAAGGGAATATAATATATGCCTTGCTTCCATCCTATTTAACTTGAGAAAAATACCAAAGATAGAGAAAATGCAGGGAATGACTTTTTAGCTCGACTCATGAAGCTTATCATATTCTCGCATCGGTCTTAGGCCGGTGGCCATAATGTTCCAGTATAGGAATCTTTAAAAAAAAAAAAAAAAAAAAAAAAAAAACCTCTCGGTTGATGGGAATGAACATTGCCTCGAATGTATTTTGTCATTGACCTTTTTTTTTTTTTTTTTAAGGGTCTACTATTTTAAAGTTCTAGTTAACGGGCATTTTAGAGAAATTTTTAATATTACTTTTACGAGAAAGATGAAAAATTGTCAAAAAAAAAAAATAGTTACTATTATTTTCTTTAAGGATAAAAAGTTTTTTAAAAAATATTCTTTAAACTTTTCCCAATCAATTGGGTGCTGGATCCATGGTACAGTCTATAGCACCTTGGCAAGATGAAGACGAACCTAACGGATCTTTGAAGTGATATTTTTCTTTTCCGTTTTTTATAAGATTCTGTCATGCTCGGACTGATGCGTCCTACCTGCCGCCGCTACCCAAAGTCCCAATTGGGCCCAAAGATAAATTGAAATTGCCAGCGTAGACCAGTTGCTTTTCTGTATTGGTATAAAAAAAAAAAATTTGCTTTTGTGTATTCAACTATTCATTGGGTCTTTTCTTAAAAAAAAAGAAAAGAAAAAAGTATTCAACTATTCATTCGGTCTTTTCTCCCAAAAAAAAAAAAAAAAGTATTCATTGGATCAGAAAAACTATGATGTGACCATTGGTGAAATTCGTCTCGGGTTGATTGCCTAGTTGAAAGACGATATCCGGTTATCAAATCAGCAGACACTTGTTTGACAATTATCTGCGCATGACTGGAAGGAATATTAGATTATTTTTGGCAGGAAAAGACTAATATCTATATAATAAAAGCGGCAATGCCGCTACAGTATTTTTGTACTGTGCGTTGCAGAATGGTAGCGGTAACAGTGCTTCGGCTTAGTGAGTTTTTTTTTTTTTTTTTAATTTTTTTAAATTTTTTATTTTTTAAGTAATCAGTTTATGATTTATATTATTATATAGACACAATAAATTTTATAATATTTTCATAATTATTAACGTGTTAATTTTTTACAAGTTGAAATAAAATAATAAAATAAAATATGAGATTGGTTTTTTTTTTTATTAGTAATTGGTTTGTGTTTTTTTTTTTTTTTTTAATATTGATTTAAGCTGACATTTATATTGTTATACTGATACATCAAATTTTACAATATTTTTATGGTTATTGACGTATCAATTTTTTATAAGTCGAAATAAAATAATAAAATATGAGATTGTAGCCATCACAACTGAAAATAAATGTTTTAGAAAAAATGTTTTAACACTTATTGTTATCACAATACACTGTAGTATTGTAGCTACAACAGTACTTTGATTTAGTTTTCATAATTATTAACATGTTAATTTTTTACAAGTTGAAATAAAATAATAAAATAAAAACAGTCTCCATTTAAAGCTTTTTCATGTTTGCTTATCTACTTTTTCTTTTTGTCTCAATTTAAAAAAAATAAAATGAGTGAAGTTTGTTGTTCCATATTTAATATAAAAATTATAATTTTTTTTTTATCTTAAGTTTAGCAAAAAGCTATGGGCTTGTTTTGTATTGTCTAAACAATAGTTTTCGTTGTTTAAATAATAGTACACTTTTTTTTACAATATGTTTTTTTTCACACATTTTTACAACATTTAAATAATGTTACTAAAAATCTCTTACCAAATAGATCTTTTATTGCCAAATGGACACTTAATAATGTGATGATAGACAATAAATTTCAAAAATGAAAATAAATGTTTTAAAAGAATGCTACAACATTTGTTTTCACAATACACTATAGTACTGCAGTTACAACAATGCTTTGGTTTAGTTAGTTACTTTTTTTTTTTTTTTTTTTAATTTTGATTTAAGCTGACATTTATATTGTTATATTGATACAACAAATTTCACAATATTTTTACAATTATTGGCGTGTCAATTTTTTACAAATCGAAATAAAATAATAAAATATGAGACTGTAGCAATAATTATGAGACTACAATTGAAAATAAATGTTTTGAAACAATGTTACAATAATTATTGTTATCACAATATATTCACAATAGTTGAGATCTCAGTTTTTTATAAATCAAATAAAAAAAATGCTAAGTCCAGCATTTTAACATTAATTTATACAGTGCTTGAAGTTTTTTTTTTCTTTCCCCAATAATCAGTTTGTGTTTTTTTTTTCTTTTAAATATTCATATAAATTGGTATATATTTTGTTATACTGACAACAAATTTTACAATATTTTTATAATTATTGAGGTATCAATTTTTAACAAGTTAAAATAAAAAAATAAAATATGAGATTGCCACAATTGAAAATAAATGTTTTGAGAAAATGTTACAATACTTATTTTTATCACAATATTTTCACAATTGTTGAGATTTTAGTTTTTTATATATCAAATAAAAAATTGCTATATCTACAATATTTTAATATTAATTTCATAACAAATCATAGGTAAGTTATTTTACAGTACTTTTGGTTTATTCAATTGGCATTGTAGCTACAATGCCTAAAGGATTTTTTTTTTCTTCTTCTAGTAATTGGTTTGTGTTTTTTTTTTTTTTCTTTGAAATATGTAGGTAAGCTGGCATATATATTATTATATTGACATAACAAATTTCATAATATTTTCACAATTATTGATGTGTCAATTTCTTATAAATCAATATTAAATAATAAAAATATGAGATTATCACTAATCACAACTGAAAATAAATGTTTTGAGAAAATGTTACAACACTTATTATTATTACAATATTTTCGCAATTGTTAAAATCTCAGTTTCTTATAGATCAAATAAAAAAATGCTAAGTCTACAATATTTTAACATTAATTTCTATTGTGCTTAAAGTTTTTTTTTTCCTAGTAATCAGTTTATGTTTTTTTTTTCTTTTAAATATTTATGTAAGCTGGCATATATATTGTTATACTGACACAATAAATTTCACAATATTTTTACAAATATTGAAGTATCAATTTTTTACAAGTCGAAATAAAATAATAAAATATGAAACTGTGACTAATCACAACTAAAAATAAATGTTTTGAGAATAATAATAAGAATGTTATCAGTTTAAAACTAACAATAACTTGTCATTTAAAATTTGTTCTAAAAATGTTATAAATGTAGCATTTTTCTCAAATAAAAAAAAAATCTATTTGAATCCTAAAAATGAAGATGTGAAAATATTTGTGATATTTTGTTGTATTCTTAGACTTTTTTTTTAACATAGTCAAATTGGGTGAGCTAAAATTTACAGTTTCACACACAAAATTTATATTAATTTTCTCACTACTGGGGCAAAACATGACTTGCACGTGTAGCGAACACTAGTAAAGTAAAAAGGGGCGGATATACATTATTATTATTATTATTATTAATATTATTATGAAGAGGCACCCATGAGGCCAAGAGGGGTCTTTTCCGGGTAGTCTTTCAAGGGTTAATATCAAATGATTCAAACCCCGACGAATCTGTGGATTTTGCATTTTTAAACAATTAAATGTATTTCCCACATTTTTTTTTATATATTTAGATTTATTAATTAATAAAAAAATTCTAACTGGTTTTACAAAAGAAAAATGAAAGGGCTAACTTTAAAAAAATCTTTATTTTATTTTATTTTTTTAAGTGGAGGAAGGGAAAATCCTAATTATATATAATAGACTAATACTAGTGTATTTTATAACTTACAAATGTATTTCATACAAAATTATTTGAATACTTAATTTTTGAAGAAAATTTATCAATTTATTTTTATTATAAATCTTATTGAGAATATTGTTGATGCATGAATTTTACACAGTCAATTTGGGATTCAAACACTTGCAAAAAGAAGAGATGAGATTGAAGGAACCATCAGGGTTAGCCCCAATGGGGCGAAGTCTGAATTAGTATCCATAGTGTTTTTTATTTTTATTTATTTATGATAATTAGTATTTTTAAGGGTGTTTATTTATTTATTTACATCACATATAAATTTATCCAGTTCGGGACATGTCATTATTATTTTATTGTAATTTTTTATTTTTAATCTCTCAGTCCTTTGAACACTATCTTCCATAAACATATAATTAAATCTCCATTATTTAGTTATTCCTTTAAGCAATATAATAAATTAATATTTTGAATCTCAATAAGTGTTTGTATATCTTACGATACACAATACGATACAATATGTGATAAAAAAAATAATAATCAATTCACGATACAATTTACATTACAACTATGTTTTGAGTCTCAATGAAATATTAATAAACAACTGAAAATTTAGGTAAATATAAATATTTATGCAATTCTATATGTTACACGTTACTTATAGTCTATAGATCATAAGCGAGGAAAAAAAATCCAATGAAACGAATTAATCTAGAGATTGTTTTTGTTAAAAAGTATTGTTTGTGTTTTTTATTTTTTAAGAAGATGAGTAAAAAAATTTTGTTTAAAACTTCATTTTGATTTTCTTAAGGGTGTTATGGAAACAACAAAATCTCACAAGTTAGATGTTAACCTACCATAAATACCAGACTCACTACAACTCAAAGTAAGGGTGGTTAAAAATATTGAGAGATTCTATTGTAATCTTATTCTTTTTCTATTTCTATTTGAACCATTTATTTAAGGTGCTAGGCCAATTGACCAATTTTTTTTTTTTTGGAATCCGTAATTTTCAGGGGCCAATTTCTAAATATTGAGGCATAATCCTTATAGAGTGCAGAAATACACTATAACAAAAAATAAATTAAAAAAAAGAGGTGGGGGTATGTGGCTCCACAAAATCTATGTACTTGGACCTGCCATCTTAGCTTTTTAGTGCCTGACAACCCATAATTCAGCTCTTGTAGAGTACAACCTATATAACAAATTACAATATGAAAATCCCATTAATCATTGTCAATAGTCAATTGTGATCCTGGATTACGACACTGACTCTGGAAAGGTCAGGATTGCCCCTGGAGGCTGGAATCATCATCCGTATTTAGCTTAAGAATGTTTACGGTTCAGAGAAGTTTA
The DNA here is from genome assembly GCA_032878915.1 of Castanopsis chinensis. Taxonomy (NCBI): domain Eukaryota; kingdom Viridiplantae; phylum Streptophyta; class Magnoliopsida; order Fagales; family Fagaceae; genus Castanopsis; species Castanopsis chinensis. Next base: position 2,514,768 of record JAVQMG010000115.1, on the reverse strand, counting down.
AGGGATCCATCATCCATGCATGAATTTTCTCTAAAGTTCACGATAAAAAAACATAGTAAATTTTGTTGCATTTTGAATTGAAGGTTATCATTTCTCTGTATAGCTTATTTATGGTTATTCATATCGTCTTGACGGTCATCATTTCTTTCTTGGACTTGTCTACGCTGGAAAAAGGTTCAGCATCTAGAGGTCAGAGTTGATGTCATGTCAAACTTCTCTAGCCCAATAGCAGTTACGAAGTAAATGCAATGGAGATTACCGAAGTGATTTTTTTATTTATTTTTTTCATTTTTAAATAGACGTAGCTATTATGAGATTTACCAAACAACAAGACCTACTATGTAAGATTTTATATTTTGCCCGAACTTGAAAGATTGCACCTGATAAATATTAGTAATGAACTTTTGATATTTTCTATGTTGGATATGTTAAAAAAACTAGTTTGGCATCTTATACAAAACCTAAATTGGAATTAATATAAGGATCTACTTCATTCATAAGAGATAACGTATAATCTTAAATTCTAGAATAAAGAAGATAAAGCATATCTTCATACAGTGAAATTAAAAAACAAAACTTGAGAATAACTTCAATCTTCATCTCAATTTCATACGATATCCAAGATGAATGATATCTCAATTAGTTTTTAAGTATGTTGATTCTCCATAGGGAAGGTGTATTTAAAAGATATTATAGAGAAACTATTTTCTTTTTTTAATTATACATTCATTTTAACTACCTTTTGGAGTTACTTTATTCAATATATAAAAATTGATTATCTAATTGGGTTAGTTTTTCAGGTCAGTCCAACTAGGCTTAAGTGGGTGGCTTGGGATGAGATCAAAGGGACTGATAAGGCTCTTATTCCAATGGGCTTCATACTTATCTGTCAACTTATGACAAGCTCAAAGTTACTATTAATTATATAAAAAATACCACTATAATTATTTCTCAAGACTCTAATATGATATCATTTGACCCCTTTATAAAATATTCATTGTGAGCAAAGTTATAATAAACGGCCACTTTGTAAATAATTATTTTATTCCTTGAGTACTGAGTTTAATCTTTTAGTAATTTATATTTATGGAATCTAATTTCATAAAATATGAACTTTAGTAACTCCTTACTAAAGTGGCCGGTCCTAAACAACTAGCTCTATTAAACTTATCTCAATAGGATATTTCATGTTTCTATAGAAAGAAATTATGGATTCCATCTTAAGAATATGTGTTCTCTCAACACTACGTGTGGTTACTCAATATATTGAGGTTTTGGCCATTAAACTAGATCTCACTCCTAATATATCAAAGTAACCTACATTTCATGATTGAATTCACCATTCTCTCAAGATTGAGAGTCTATGAAATTAGAAGTTGTGAGATTAATTATTCAAGTGACAGTTATTAATTGAATAATTTATCTTACAGCTGTCCATTTCAATATGTCTTACACACTTAAGACATATCAACTAGAAGTCTCCACTTCCATGATCAAGACAAACCATTTTAGTTGATGCGTTATAGTGTTTGTAGATGAAACGCCCAATTTCATCACTGATTATGAACTATATTTTGAGATTTATATTTTCTGTAACTAAATCACATACAATATATCTCAAGGACTATGATAATGTCCCATTAGTTCATTTATAAATAGTCACATACAATTAAATAATTTAATTATTTATAATATGCCAAATAATTGGATTTCAGGGCATAAAACCTAACATAATATGCTTGAATAAATGCGGAAGAGAGAAGCATAAAATAGGAACACAAGAATATTAGGGTTACGTGGTTCAGCCTTATGGTTTACATCTATGGAGAAAACCTTTAAGGGTTACATCTTTATTAGATAAGAGTGTAGTACAAAACTTAAATTGTTATAATAAACCATAACATGGGTATATATGGTAGACTAAACCTTAGACTAATAGACTTCTAATACAAGTAGAAAATTTGGCTTGCACACAAAGTAGAATTAAGTTTAGGCCTATGCTAATGGGTTAATATATCTCTAATAGTACTAATATTGAATTTGACATTCAAAGTCCTGTTATGTAGCCATGGTTGAGCATGGGTTAGAAGTTCTAATTCTAACGCTAATAACGATAGAAACACAAATAAATAGTCTATTTGAAAGAGAGTTTTTTTTTTTTTTTTTTTGACCGAAAGAAAATTATATGAAAGAAGAAAGCTATATTTTCATGTGCTAGTTCCTTTCATAAATGATTCGCATATTTTAGTGTCCATTTGGGAACAACTTATTTATCTAAAATTGAAATTTTTTTGCTGAAAGTATTATAAATAAAAGAAAAAGAAAAAGTTAAAATAAAAGAAAAAGAAAAAGTTAACTGAAATAGGACAGTGTGTTCAGTAAATAGTACCAAAAAGTTCAGTAAGACCTATGAATAATAATAAAATTAAACTGAATAGTAAAATAAACTAGTAAAAATAATCAATGCTAAACGCAAAGTTATATAGAAAAGGTGAGAATGGAGATAAGTTACAAAATAGATAGTAACATCGAGTAAAAGAAGACAACTAGTACATCGCTCTCCTGAATGATAGTTATGTAAACACACACATGTCTTGGATGAATAGTTACTTAATAGTTGTCATGACTCATGAGTAAAATTTTACCCAAAAAAAAAAAAGGATTCATGAGTAATCATATACATTAGTACATAGCTGTCCTAACTCTCAAAAATATATAGGTTTTGGCCTTTGTTGTTTGCAAGAGTTTACCAAGCTTCTTGAGCACTATTACCTGTGGTTGAAACCAGGACTTATAGTTAGGGGTGATTTTGTTGCTAGTTGTGTGCGGTGACTTAACTATTGATGTGTGTGTGTGTGTGTTTGTGTGTGTTTTGTGTGACTTTGATGCATGCTGTTAGGTAAGGACTATTATTTTGTTTGAAAATTTTTAAAAGGTTAGGATGTTTGTTTTAGGTAAAATTGGTTGATTAGACTTAGTTTTTTTTAGTTTAATTATTGGTAATTTTTGTTATTGGGCCAATTTTATTGAGCTTGTATATTTCGTTTAAAATTTAAATTTATAGATTTTTTTATGGTCTTTGAAAAGAAGGAAATTCTAGAGCTGTAATTTTTTTTTACAAATTACTGATGTGGTGAGTGGTTATTAGTAAATAAAATGCGTAAATGTACTTTTAGTTCCTACATTTTGCACTTTTTCCAATTTGGTCCATATATTTTATTTTTACCACTGTTAGTCCCTAAACTAATTAACTTCTGACATTTAGGTCCCTTCTGGCACTCAATTAACAGCAAAAGTTGACGTGGCTGACGGTGGAATAAAAAAAATAATATAATCACACACGTTAATTAATTAAATTAAAAACAAATATTAAAATAATTTTTTTAAAAAAAAAACTCATTAGTTTTTAGGAAGATCACGAAGATCACAAGAACTTAAACCCATATCAAAGATCTCAAGAACACAGGTCTCTCTCTTGCTCTCTCTCTATCCGTCATGCCCACTACCAGTAACCACCCCCACCACCAACAACCCCCCAAAGCCAACAACAACCTAAACTCAATCCATCCACCAAAAGCTGGCTGCTACTACCACCAAGACACCACATAATCCTAAATTTTTACAGATACCTACATGAAAAAAACACATTTGATCCGAACTACATCAACACACTTCCCAGACATCTTACAATGGAAATCACACACACAAATAAAAACAAAAACATGTCATCAGCTTAGATCTGAACCCAAAGACAGCAAAAAATAATAATAGTATACAAGAAAAATAATTTTCTAGGAGCTGATAAATATTGTTAGCAAATTTGGGTTCGTGAGAAAGAGAGAGAGAGAGAGAGAGGGCAAATTTGGGTTTGTGGATATTGTTATGGATTTTTGTTGTTTTTTACTTTTCTTTGTCTCGACTGGGTTCGATTGGAAAAGAGAGAGCAAATTTGGGTTCGTGAGAGAGAAATCGCGAAGGGAAAAATGGGTAGAGGGGTTAGAGTGCTGGGCTGAGCGACGGCGGAGTAGCAGCACCAGCAGCAGAGCATCAATTCGAAACCCAGAAAAACTCAAAAAAAGCATAGAAGCATCGATCTATAACCAAAACCAATGCGAGCAAAACCCAAAACCCAAAACAACCAATCTTCAAGCCGCTACTGCTGTCACCTTTAGTCTTCAAGCCTCTGTCGTCGCCTTTGCCGTTGTCAACACCCTTGTTGAGAGAGCGAGATCGAGAGGTAGAGATAGAGGTTTGGAGAGATTTGATGGGGACTGTGGAATAGCTCAAAGAGTGGAGTAGAGAATTTTTTTGATAAGTGGAGAAGAGAAATTGGTTTATAAGAATTTATTTGGTTTTAGTTAGGAGTTGTAACTGGAAATGGAATTGGAATTGGAAGAAAGAGATACTCTTAACATGTTTCCAACCAAAGATGGGGGGGGGGGGGAAAACATGTTCTTCCGAATTTTTCAAATATTTTGTTTTTACAACTTTGTTCAAGATACTTTTTAGATCTTAATTTTAGGGGTTTGTGGGTTTTAATTCAGTTTTTTTATTTAGTTAAAATTAATAAATTAATTTTTAAAATTTTTATGCTGACGTGGCATTATATTATGTGTGATTATATATTTTTTTATTTCACCGTCAGTCACATCAGCTTTTGCTGTTAGTTGGGTGACGGAAAGGATCTAAATGTCAGGTGTTAATTGGTTTAGGGATTAAAAGTAGTAAAAATAAAATATAGGGATTAAAAGTGTATTTATGCCTAAATAAAAAAGTGGTGTAAATGGTAGGCCTAGATGCAAACCAATAAAAAATTTCTACCTCAATAGTTTGTAAAAATATTGTAAAAAATTTTGTGCCTATATCATCAATCTTAAAAAAATTAATGATATTATTAAAAGGGTAAAGTGTAATTTTATAGAACAAAATTGCTCAAATTAATACGTAGTATATATTCTAATATTTTTTTTAAAAAAAAAAATTTAGACTAGTCCCCACTAGTACCATATCAACGGCAAAAAAGAGTGTTTTGTCATTCTACGAAATAATGTAATTTATTGTTAGTGTGAGTTTAAGTTTTAACAAATAAACGATTTGTGGTAAGACTAATAGCTTTAATAAAGGCCAAAATGGGCAATTTGCCCATTTTGTTCAAAGGATGTAGCAAAATGCTTATGCTTTGAAACTCGATTTTTAAAATATTGAGTTTTAATGAAAAATTCGAGTTCCATGTATTTTTTTTTTTTAGTTTGATTTCATATAACTCGATTTTCTAAAAATTGAGTTTTTCATTGAAACTCGATTTTCTAAAAATTTAGTTTAAAACATGGGTATTTTGCTAGATAATTTTAGAACATAGGCATTTTGTTGGAAAGTTTTGGTGAAAGGGGCAAATGTCCATTTTGGCCTTAAAGCCTTATAATTGAGCAATTTGGGTTGTCGATAGACCCCAAATTGACATGTTATTCAATATTCAAATTCTTCTCCCCCCCCTCCCTCCCTCCAAAAAAAAAAAAAAAAAAAAAAAGAAGAAGAGAAAAAGATTTAATGCTTCTTTTGTATCAGTAGAAAACTTTATGTGAAGATAGTTTTATTACATTTTTTTTTTTTTTTTTTTTGTATTTGGTAGTATCAGGAAAAATAAGCCTGAGAAAAACTATCTCTTAACTTCTCTTATTTAGTTTGACATAAGATAGAGTTGTATTTCACTAATATTTTTTGAAAAACAACTTTATTTCATCTCAAGCTAAATAAGAAAAGTTATCAAATAATTTTCTATTTGAAGTTGCTACCAAACGAAAAAAAAAAAAAAAGTTTAAAAAAAAGATTTATGAAAAATGATTTATTTTCCCAAAAAAAAAAAAAAAATGGTAACGTGGAAACAAATTGAGTATAAAGTGCATACCTAAACGCAGTGTTGGATGAATGATGGGGTGGTTTCAAAATTTTCTGTCAAGGAATAAACTGTAAGAGCATTAGCATCTAGGGATGTAAAAAAATAACCTATTTTGCATCTTCAAAACAAATTATCTATTTTACCAACTTATTTACAACTCACCCTACATCGCACTTTATTTTTACATACAACCCAATAAAATAATATAAACTACCTAATAAAATAATAAAAAGTATTATTTTCTCTCTTTTTTCCCACTCACTTTTTCTCTTCACACACACAATTGGGGAGTGTATACACCCCCAATGCAACAACTCCAAATTTTTTTTAGAGTTGCTATAGTAGCTCTCTTGACATGGGGAGTATTGTAGCAACTCTAGATCAATATTCTTTCTAAAAGAATACCCAGCTCAATAAAAATTTATTCTTTCTCTCTCATCCTCTATTTTTCTCTCTCGTTTTTGTCTCTCAAATGTCTCTAAACAAAGACAATTAGTCAAAACACAAAACTAAAAACTCAATCTAGTTCTCATAAAACAAATTGTAACAACAAAGTGAATTAGAACAAGAAAAGAAGGAAGAAAAAAAAAAAGAAAAAAAGAGAGACAAAAGCCGATCTGACCCAACCAGGTTTGCATGCACTTGGTGGTGAGGAGGAGGACCAACAATATTGAGCGGATGATCTCCACCAGCCTTCGCAACGGCGACCTCTCTCTCGGCTATTTCTTTTTATTTTTTATTTTTGGGAAGGAAACTTGAAAACTTAATTGAATCATAAATTGGCAATCAGACATTACAGAAGGTTCAATATCCATTGGAAAGGACTCCAACCAAATAGAAAGAGGGAAACAATGCCTAGCTCTCTGGGCTAATTCGCACGCAACCGCATTGCCCTGCCTACATATGTGAGAGAAAGAAGTACTCAAAAAACAGTTTACAATATAAGAGATGTCTTCAATAAGATGACCACCCGAAGCAAAATCCCAACCATCCTATTGAAGGGCTTTTATTACTTGCTCAGAATCCCCTTCAAGTATCACCTTCTCAAGACCAAGTTCCTGGGCAAAAAGTGCAACCCGTTTGGCAGCTAGCACCTCTCTCGGCTATTTCTGTGGGGCAATTTCTTTGATTTTTTTTTCCTCTCTGTTTGACGATAATGAAACAAAAAATGAATGGGGTGGAGAAAAAAAAGGAAAACGTGTAGTGTGTGCCGGGAAATTATTGTTTACTCTCGAAGTACCATAAATGCGTACTCCCTCTTCTCACATGAATGGTGGGTCTTAGTAATTAAATTCATGGTGGGACCCACCATTCATGTGAGAGGAGGGAGTACGCATTTATGGTACTCCGAAAGTACCTAATAATTTTAATTGTGTGCCTGTGTAGTGGAATTGTTTTTAATGACAATATGTATGTTAAGTTTTATTAAGGAAATTAATTATAATTTAATGAATAATAAAAAATAAAAGGAATTGGTCTAATCCGTGTGGTGTGTGGTGGACTTTTTTTAATGAAAAGTATGGTAAGCTTTTTTAAAAGTAATTAATATAAACATTTGGTGGACTTTTTTAAAAGTTAATGAATAATAGGAAAAAAAATGATTGATCTAAACATTTGGTGGACTTTTTTTTAATGATAAGTTGTTTTAAAAAAAATTAATTATAAGTTGATGAATAATTAGAAATAAAAATCCCTTATGAGATATTACCATTTGAGAAATATGATTATTGAAATATTTGAAAAAGTTATTATTGAAATATAGTTGTTGGAAATGAACAGAGGAAGAATAAATGAAAATTAAAAAAATAATAAATAAATAATATTTAAATGAGATGGAGAAAGTATAGATAGTCTGTTGAAACGTATATTTGAAAAAGTAAGTAGGTAAAAAATAATTGTCACTGTTCATTGTCCAAATAATATACAAATTTAAAGAAGCCGTTAGAGATGCTCTTAAGGTGGTTTACCCTGATCTGAATATTCTAGAGAATAAACCGTCTTATAATATTGTCCTCTAACAATTATTTGGCCCTTGCTAATTTTAAATACAGTTCAGTCTTCGTACAAATGATCACACAATCGTTTGCCCAACTTGTTTTGTATTTAAAATTTACGTTCTACGTCACAGCAATTGGTTGGAGTCTTGAGAATGATTTTACAACGCTTTTATTTCCAATGAATACTAAATTATTATGTCCAAATAAGTTACGTACAAGATTAAAACTTAAATATAGAATTGCTATGTTGAAGTAAAGTGATACTTATCAAGGACAGTAGGGCATAAAATTTATATTTTGTGTCAGCCATGAATTCCAACTACTGCTAATGAAAATCAACCCGTATAATTTACCAAGCCAAAACCGTGAGAGCAATGTAAAAGCTGTGAATATTATTTTGAATTATTTAAAATCAATTATAGGAATGACCGGGTTGCGAAAATTCATTTTCAGCAATAATTGACAGTATGGTCTACAATACAAATTTCAAGAGTCTTCAAAACTTGTGTTGTAAGTGACATCGATGATAGTTGTGGCTATGGAGTGAGGGCGGCTCAAATAGAGTCCGATTTGGATGAGAAGATTCATGGTGGTGGATCGATGCATACACTCAATTTTGCTGATGTGATAGAAAAAGAAGCGGTGGTGAGCTTGATACAAGTAGAGAGTTGGGTTGGGTTGGATTTATAATTTATTTATTTATATTATTTTTTAGAAAATAATTTTTCTTTAATATGTAGTTAATTTGTACATAAGAAATTTTGTTGATTTCTATAATATATATATATATATATATTTTGTTGATTTATAGGGGACGGATTCAAAAACAAAAATTTCAGTTGAAAAGATTGAATTTAACATAATTTAAATTTATGGCAAGTAACCATTTGCTTAAATAAGTTGGGATATTGCTCGAGTCTATATTAGTGAAGCATTTGCCAAGAATGTTGTAACTTATTTGACATCTCTTAGTATTTTTAAACAAAAATATATAAGGTTTAAATTTTCCTTTCCTGCAATTATCGAATTAAAAAAGAAAAAAAGAAAAAGATGAATCTATATAGTTGAAAGCATGGTTGAAAAAGCTTCCTACAAAGAAAATTGGGCCAGCTTGCAGTTGTTGTTAAAGGACTAGGGAAAAGCTCAGCTGAGCCATAAGGCCCATATTTATGGTACTCATTAACAACAATTTTTTTGACTGTATTTTACAGTAATAATAGGTTTTTTTGGTAGCTTTTAACAGTTTTTTTTTTTTTTTTTATAATCTATTTTGACAATTTTTTTTCCTTTTTTAAAATAAGACCCATAGGGAAATATAAACAATCACAGCATGGTACTTGTTAACATCTTCCTAAGTTTATTGATGATGCATTCAATTGGACTAAAATTGTGCAGGCAAGTTTGTCCTAGGCAGGCTTGTGTCATCACAATTGGCCCAAGCCTAATAATGAAAGTCCCCAAGCAGGTCTATCTGGGCTCGAGAGAAGATTTAAATTATTCTAGATTGTTCATTTTCTGGTTTCACTACATTTTTGCCAAGGGATCAAATATTCCAAAATTTATCCATACCCAAGAAACTTGAAGAAGGAAAAACTCTTGGTATATGGATTAACCATAAAAAAGTAGATCTTCTTAGTTTCCACGGGCATCACATTTAATTAATACACACTAGTCTCATCACACGCACTCCGCACATGCGATGAGGTTTTTTTTTTTTTTCTAAGTTTAATATAATTTTTTAATTTGAATTTATTTATTGTTAGTAAGGTTGCATATGAAAGGAATCTTATAAAACTAAAATTTAAAATTTGAAATGGAGTAAACTGCTGGGTTTAGTGTGTGCTAGTTTTTAAGAAAAAAATCTATCAAATGTATGTGAGATATGTTTTGATAGAAAGTGGGCTAATTTTTAGGAAAAAAGTTTTTCTTGATAATTTTTTTTTATAACTTTATTGAGTTACAATTTTAACCCTATTTTTTTTTATTTTTTTAAGAATAAGAATTATCTAATTAGATTAGGGGGTATTACGATATTTTTTGAAGTCATAAGGAATTTTCTGAATCCTCTTTATATATAGAAAAGAGATACACTATATTTATTGTTACTACTTTCTAGGTTTCATTTCTTGAACAATTAGATTCAATATGAACCAATAATGTAGTAGATGGAATTCAAGACTTTCAAATATATGACATGTTTTTCAAGTACATTAAACTTATTATAGTTTAATTATAGTTTACACTTTCTTTTCCCTGAGTATAGTTTCCACTTTTCAGTATAGCCTTTTGGAGTTGGGCCTCGGTGCACATCATGTGTCCAGAGGGATTGGGAGAGTCCAATCTATTTAGTTATTTTGGGCTACCACGGCATAGGATTGTAAAGTAAAATTGTTTTCTTGCCCAAGGCCATGGTAGGCCCCTTCTCACATGCACTTGTGAAGCCCATTAATTGATCACGTAAGTGAGACGGCTCAAGGGTTTGTTGTTAAGGAGTTATTTATCGAGTACTCCTAACATTAAATATAGTTCCATGACTTCCATCTACCTGCCTTCTTCTATTTATAGTTAAAATAAAAGAAAATTTTTAGGTATTCTCAGTCTACGGAGAAATGATACTCTCTCCTCTTACATTCATGGTGAACTCTACCATAAATTTAATAAGTGGACTACATCATGAATGTTAAAGAAACAGGCACCATTCTTGTACTTCGGGAGTACCTAAGAATTACTCTAAAATAAAAATGTCTTCAATTTGTAAAAAAACACATATAGATGTTAAAAATAAAGTTTGATTGAGAATGAAAGGTTTACTTGAAATGTGTAAAGTTTGGAATATGTAAAGATGTATATCCATGGAAGATGTATATTCATAATTGGATTCATTATTATAGCCTTATCTCTTAAACTCAAGAGTCATCCTAAGGCTATATACATATGTGGAACTGCTTTACTAGAAATGTATTGATTTAAGAGAGATCAACTTAAAATTGTGGTTGACCGCTTAAATACAAGAGTCTTATCTATTTCTCTTTGAAAAAGATTACGAGCACATAGTCTTTACACTAAATAACATTATCTTTTTATTTTATAAAGAGAACCATGGTTTAAAGTTTTTATCAAAATTTCAAATTTTTATTCTCCCAAAAATTGAGAGGAATCAGAAAAATTGTAATGAGATTTAATAAAAAATTTCACTAAAATCTCAAACTAATCCTATGCATATAGTCATTTATTTTAAAATAAAATTTTAATAGTAATATTGTCATAAAATAATTTCATTTATTTATTTTTATGTTATTTCCAAACAAAGTTACTTATTTTTCATTACTCTATTTTAGAACTTCCTGATAAGATTACTTAATTCTATTTTATTTCATTCTTTTATGAACTCTTAAAAACCCTTGATTTGTTTAGTCTTACTCTTAAGGACAAGTTTTGCCTCAAATCAAGCATTACAACACATAACGGACTGCTTATGTTCAATCGTTGGCTTAACAGATTCCTTTTGTATGAGTGAAAGCTTGCCGGTCGATTATGTGTTGTAATGCTTGCCTTGAGAGTTGATTGAATGTCAGTTGAAATTTAATCTTGATCTATTGAGAATTGATCGAAAGGCAGTCGAAATTAAAGCCTGATATTTTTCTTGAGCTGCTTTAAATGCACTTTAATCTTGAATACTTGACTAATAGTAACATTATATTTATGGGTGACTGTATGTTGTCCTTAGGGTTCAAGTGAAGCCCCTGACTTGAAATAAAAAATATTATATAAATAATTTTTTTTTTATTAGTTTGATTACACTTAAAAGTATTTTTGCACCTCATGATTAGTTCAATCCAAAACCAAATAACAACACAGATCAACCCATCTCGAAACCAAACAACAACATAGATTACTCTCACTTTCTCTCTTTGATCTGATCTGATATCTAATTTTATCCTCATGAATCTCATATCATCCCTCTTTTTTACCTAACTATCTTGATGTATGTGTGTGCGTGTGCGTGTGCGTGATCATGATTGTATGCGTTATTTATTTATTTATTTTATTATAATATTATTTATGTGAATTGTGTGAATGTGTGCATGTATAATATTATAAATATAATATAATTTTATATAATTTAATAATTAGAAAATACAAACAGTTTGTTATGTGTGTGTATTATTATAATATTATAATAACTTTTTGTTATAAAGTTAGTGATTCAAGAAAAAAAATGTTAGTAATGTTTCGAGTATTTAATTGGTTAAGTAAACACTTAGTATATTATATATGTATAGATAAGTGTGATTGTGCGGATCATTAATAAATACAGTGTCAATGGGTTGAGTTTTGTCATTTAGTTAAAAATATTTTTTATAAAAACAATGACAAATAAGTAATGAAAATTGCATAAACATAAAAATATAATACAAACTTTTTTTTTTTGAGGGGAAATATAATACAAACTTAAAAAAATAAAATAGTCACACTTATCCACATTGACAATAGATAATGACAAATTAAGAATAAACTATCATCTAACTATTTCAAATATGAAAATTTGTAAATTTGTGTATTTTTTTGTCAATAATTTGATATATTTAAGTTTTATTTTTATTAAATTATGTTTTATTTAAATTTCTTAATAATCTCCTAAAAAAATTATGGAGGAATCTACAGATTGTTAGGTTATTATGGAATTTGCCAAATTTAAAACCTAAGAGAGGATAGATTACAATTGTTAGGCAGACTAATAAACTTGAGCCCATTATTGCATTTATATATTGATTCGGCATACATCAATTTGAAGGCCATGAAATCATGGTACTCATTATGGTTGTGGCCCGTGAGATTGCTTTATAAGTCGACATTATGAGTTCGACGTGTCTCTCTATGTTGGTGTTTGGATTATTAATTACTTGCCTAATCTTATTATTTTGATATTGTGAGGGCCAAGCATTTAGTTTGCGTGGGCATTTCCGTATTTGTATATATATGAAGTTAGGAGTGGGTGGTCCATGATGATGTTACTTTTGCATGGTGATGTACTTGCATGGATCACACACGTGAAGCACGGTTTTATTGAAACACTCGTGACTTTACTTGAGAGGAACCAATTCATGCATCGATGAAATTCACGTGGCGATACATATGCCATATGGGAGTCATTTTAAAAATATGCAACTTATTCTGAAATTCATTATAGTGACACTAAGGAATAGATAGTTGTTAGAGGTTGAAATATTGTGAATTGCGATCTAAATGATAAAGGCGGTGGCAGTACTACTCAAAAGGGGAGGTCTCTAAAACAATTTCACAATATTATCGGCTTGTATTTTTATGTTTAGTGTTTTTTATCAGTTTAAATATGTATTAACCCATTTGGCATATTAATTAATTAATTATCAAAGTTAATTAATTAAGTCAATTTTAACATGCAATAGCGTGATAGTACAAACAAATTACCAATTAAACTAAATGCAGTGGAAAATAAATTTGACATAGTGATTGTTTACAAATGGAGAAAACCTCCAAGTTAGAACTCCACCGGGTGAATTTAAGGTCACCACTCCCGAGAATCCACTATTATCAAAACAAGCAGTTACAAGTAAAAAGAATCTCAACATCTAATACTAACTTACAGTTGAACTCTTACTTTAATACCCAATTGGACTTATATTGTAGTGGCAATCTCGCCTTCCAATGCACAAATCTCAGTACGTGACTAATCAATAATACACGGATCCCAGTACGTGACCAACACACTAACTTGAGGAAAATGTTGATTGCAAAGTTTTTCAGTTCATCAACATGAAAATCAAGAAGCTCCTCAGTCACAAAACCCTTGGCGCAAAGACGGGTTGTGAGAAAAAAAACCTTACATAAATACTCAAGGATATGCGTGTAATCAGATTTGGAAATTCTGATTTCATAATTCTCGACAGATATAGTTTCTGTTGAGATTCTATCGAGCTTCAACATTAATCCTCGATAGATAGGTTTCTGTCGAGACATCTGTCGAGATTTAATGAACTGCACTTTTCCACTTATTTCTTAGACAGATTTGCATGGTTTTAATACTTAACTTGAAAAACATGTTTCTTAAAGTCTTAAATCATTTTAAATCTACCCAATTACAAGTAAAGTGCGTTTTGTCAAAGAATTAACCAATTATATCAAATGTCTCTAACATTTTTTTTTATATCATTGTTACAGCTAACGATGTCCCTTAATTAGTACTATTAAAGAACTATTGTCGGATGTTATATTAGCATGTTAAATTGGCATTTGGCATAGAGCAATTAATTTTTTTAGGAGTAGTTTTAGCGATTCTAGTCAAAAGTCTATTGAAGACTAAAGATAAGGAGAACATGTTTCTTCCTCACCATTTTCTGTGATTTTCTATGCTTTGCCTTCTCTTACTCTTGTTTTCAATATTTGGTAAACAGATGGTTTTCTTTTTTCTTTTTTTTCTTTTTTTTTTTTTTTAAAGGACCTGTCAAAGTTTTTGTGCCGTCTAATTTTTGCCTAGAAGGAGAAAAAAAAATCCAATTATATTTGTTTGGAAAATAAACATATAAATATAAAATTACCCGTGAAACTGTCAAAATCAAAGAAAGCAGAAAGCATGGAATACGTTTGACATGTGGAAGAAAGCAGATCAAATACTATTCCATTTTTCGAATACGGAGAGACGAGTGAAAATTTATTAGAAATAGTTAGAGTTGTACCAATTTAATAAAAGACAGAGAGAAAAAATATGGCTAAAAAAAATTTAATTTATAATGGACAGGATTTAATCTCTGTGAGCCTCTATGATCATATCATGTGGAAGATGCCAACAAATTGTAATAACTTTGCCAGAAATGAAAGATACAGTAATCTTACCTTAAAAGGTGAATATTTGATTCTTAATTGGGCATAATGGCAAAGAACACTTCAAATTGCCAACCTTAGGCAATTATAATATGATCTGCCGTTTATGAATAGGGGTTGAATTAAGGTACTTTTGAATGGAAAAGTTCATGCCAGCTTCAGCTTATTTCACTTAATATAATAATGCAAGTAGACCACGTTTAACCCAAAATTAAAGTTCACTATTCAAAGCCTATAGGAGAGACATGCTTACGAGGAACCTAGAAAAACTAAGGATTTCTTATTCAACTTGGTCACTCTCATGCTCACAAACCAAACATTATTTTTGTCGCCCTATCATCATTAGTAGTCTCTCTCTAGATCAAATCATTATTCAATATATGCTGGATTTTCAAATTAAAATATCTTCAATTGGGGATTTTTTTAATCTACTGTATCACAGGATTGATGGAAGCAACTATCATCATTTTAAGTAATGTCATGATTTGGTAGGTGTGTATGCCACTAATAATCATACAATTTAATTTAAAAAATCATATGCACAAAAAATGTAACACTTTTTGAATAATGAAACTATCATATATATGCTATTATTATATATTCTGCAATTACATTGAAAAGTCCACCAGCCCACCAACCAAACATGCTTTCCAATTGAAATTCTCAAAACACAACACATTCTTTTCTAGGTTTCCAAAAGTACCCTTGCTTTCCACACGTGAGGTTCACTATTATGATAAGCTTGATATGGGTATAATCGACCATGAAATTAAAAAAAAAAATACCCAAAATCATCCGTACAGAAAATACACGTGCAACCCAACTCGAAATTAGTCATCGATTAACGGAAAAACCGATTTGAGCAACGATTTGGGCTAACCGTTAATCACATGTTGACCAGCTCAGCCGGTCACATGGCCCTTGAATGTTGGGACCCACCGATGTTTCCCAAACGAATATCTAAGCTGAGCTGGTGATGATGCCTCTTTATTCTTTTCCTAGAAATGCTTGCACATGCACGTGTGGAAAATCCCGTGATAAACGGCTAGAATTGTTTATTGGTGATCGATCAGACGGCTAGGAGAACTCCCGTACGTGTGGTGACCGACTATGCCGGTAAAGAAGGTGGGAGGAAGCTGTGTTTTTGAAGGGTACATTCGGTAAAATTGGAAAAACAATAAGAGGCAAATGATTTGTGGTTTGACCATTGACCAGATCCAGCAAGACAAAGTAAGTTTGACCGAAATGCACGTGTGTGGGAAGGCAAGCCACACGTGTGCTTTGCTGTCCGTCGGCTGTATAGAAATTCGTGCGCCACGTAGGAAGCACATGAGTGGTAATAATAGAGGAGAGAACAGAGCAAGTTGGCATGGAAGGGAAGCCCGAGGTGAAAAAATAATTTGCCAGCACATCTTGTTCATTTACTGAATTACAGTATCAGAATTTATAATCATTTTGCTGATTAGACACTTAATCACAATGTACAATTTTTTTTTTTGGATAGGTATGTACATTTTTTTTTTTTTTTGATGAAATCACAATGTACATTTTAATATCAAACTTTGATTCTGGCCCTTATTTTTAATGAAAAAACTATAATAATTTTTATATTTAGTGAGCATTTGGATTGGTGTTTCACGCATTTCACATTTATGTTTTTTTTTTTTTTTTTTTGAATAGCACCTTTTGTACTGTTCATGAGACATGGACAGTGCATTAAAGTAAATGAACAGTGTTTTGTGAGTATGAACAATAATTAAAAATTATTTTTCAGTGTTTTTAGTTTTTAATTTTTAGTAAAATAAGTGGTAGGAAATGTCAATTGGTATAATGAGAAATAGAATCGGTTTGGTTAAACATTTTAGGAGCTTAAAAGTGCATTTTTAAAATTCAAAACTCTGTTTCGCAACAAGAACTCCTTGTACCTTTTTTTACAAATTTTCATTTTAAACAAAAAAACACCTTTTTGCAACAGTTTATCAAAAAACACTCATAGTCGAAGTTCATATAAGAAGTTCTTGTGGGTCTAGTTAATCGGTTCGTTCTTAAGTCTTAATTTAAGATGCTTACCAAGTTGGTCTTAAAAAAATCACCATGAGTTCGTAAATGAGGGTTACAACCTACAAAGGCTCTAATAGGACAAATGGCACGTAGCCAATCCTTATAGTGAAGATTAAGACTTACTCGAACGGAAATATAAAAAAATGTAAAGTTAAGATATTTGTAATTCTTTCAAACAGAATAGATTCTCACTTTGACATCAAAAAGAAAAGAGAGAGAGAAAAAAAAAAAGATTCTTTTTATTGTATTTCATTTATCTATATTATTATTATTACCTTCCCTTTATAAGGGAAAGTACTAATATAGATTGTAGAATATATAGATTTACGATCTTTCACAAGACTGAGAAATGGGTGGAAAAATAAATAATAGAAAAAGGAAAAGAAAATAACCACAAATCAATTAAGCAAAAAATGCTAGTGTGATCATATCCTTATGTCCCATTTCGAGGCTAGCCACTCGTCCTTTAATAAGTTCCATGTTTGTTTTAAAAAACCAGTAGTGATCTAATAAGGTTCACATATCATTCACATGAGACCATATTACCTACAATTTATTAATATACAATCTATGCAATGCGTCTTAATTGAACTAATAAACAATTCTCACATTAAACTCTAAGTCAATTGATCACTAACAGAATTCCAAATGCCTCTCTCTCTCTCTTAACCATTCTCTCTTTTTGTTAACGCCTTTTTCTCACACCCACATACATTGTTCTCTTCACTGCCGCAAGTGTTGACAATAGTGAAGGCAATGAAAGATAAAATGTACGAGGATATATCATCTAGCCCTAAATCGAATAAGACATTGATGATGTAGAGGCCTTGAGAGAAAGAGAGAGAGAGGACGTTGCATTTAAGAAAAAAATCATCAAGAAGTAGAGCTATTCTCTCTTCTCTAGCCTTCTCAGGAAGGAATTCTTCTCTGTTGTTAAGGCTGACGACTGCTACGACTGCCACTTCTATTGAGACAACTGGCCTCATTATGTTCATTTCGTCATTTCTCTCATTCTTTCTAATATATATGTAGCTCTCTTTTCTCATGATAAGTTGTTCTCTCCGACATTTAAATGTCTTATAAATTTAACCATCAATTTCTAGTAAACCATGTGATCTAGTTGTATTGTTTTAAGCATTAAACATTGCTTTATATAGATTTTAAAAAATAAATAAAATAAAAATGTCCATTAATGGCAACTACTCTCTAGATTTGGGTTTGACCACATAGTTTTGGGGGTGTGGCGGTTGTGACGATGAAGATACCAATCAATAAATTGAAGGTTATATGATCCCCTTCAATAGTTTTTACGATGAAGTTATAGGGCTCTTAGTTTGTGAGCATGACCTTATCATTGGTTCACGTGCATGAGACAAAAAATTAACAGTGGTGGTGGTGATGGAGAAAATTGTGTGGTTGCGGTCGCCAAGGAGAGAGGACAACAATGAGAGAGAAGTGTTAGGATTTCTGTTAGTGACTTCGCTAATTGGATTTGATGTGGTAGCTTTGCTAATCCATTTACTACATATCGTAGAAATTGTATATTAATAAATTGAAGGTTATATGATCCCCTTCAAACTCATTACCAACAACTTTTATTTTCCCTAAATTATTTTTTATGTTATTTAAAAAATATATTGATCAAATTATATTATCAAATCAAATTAAAAAATAACTAAAAATCCTTTAAGGCTTCAAGCATTATTGACATCACCTAAAAACTCTCACGCTCTACCTTGCACCTTATGAAGTGATTCAAAGATTTTGTTTCCCAACTAAAATTTAACCTGAAAATTGATATTGATGGGGTAAGCCACAGATCTAGTAAGCAATTATACACAATACACAACAGAATAGAGTCAGGCAAAGCACAATTATTTTGATTTCGCAAATTCACTCAATAGTATCAAATATAGTTTTCCAAAACATATAATGAGTCATTTAATACCTATGTAATCAAATCTTAAAATCATTCAAAAACACATAAATAATTAATTAGAGCACAATGTCACATATACACATATCGCATATTCTCACATACAATCCTATGAGTAGATACCAACATCTAACCCCAGTTGGTGAGAGATCAACATTTATTCTCACATATAATCCTGTGAGCGGGTTTACACAAATACTTGATCAATTCTAAAAACACTTATTTTGAGTTACATATCACAAAAGTAAAGCGTAAGGACTAGAGTTTGACCCCCTTCCCACCAGCAGTGGATGATGTCCCAACGAGCCCAACACAATATATTTGTTAGAGAGTGGATTATATAAGAGATCAGCTCAGCAAGTCAAGTATGGACCTTAATTGTTTGGATTCAAGCCAGGAAGACAAACACAATGTTAAGGAAAACTCTCCTTGGTCAATTCTGAGTATGAAGTGCTTTCATATTTACTTAAGTTTATCTAAGTACAAGGTATTCTTTTTTTTTTTCTTCTTCTTTCTCATCTCTCCCAGATTACCTCCTCATTTTTTAAGGAGGCCTTTTCCTTATATAGTCCTTCCATCCTTCATCCCCACATTCCACTTGTTGATGTTGTAAGTGATCTCTTGGATGTTTGTCCCATTAGAACCCCCCTGGAAGCTTTGTGAGTATCTGTAAGCTAAAATATCATTGTTCATGTGTCATTTTCACATAAATGCGGCCAGCTGATTAGGTGCAGAGCTTTTAATGTGGTAGTAGCAATCTTCTTCTTAAATATTTCTTAGTTTACTATTGGCTCATTTCCCTGAAACTTATCCTCAAAAGAATGGTTGCCTTTTGCATAGTATTCTCTAGACGGCTGGGTTCCAACCTTCCATAATACCTTTCTAAGGAAGTTTGGCTCTTCAGGAGACACCATCCGTTCGTTATTATTTGTCCTTGTCCTCGACCAATTGACTTCCTTACTTATTTCACCGTTTGACCATCATCGGGCTCCTATATGTCCTCGGGCATGGCCCCCGGCTTAACACTCTTACTCTGCTCATTTATCTTTACACAAAGTTTATAGAATAATTTTCTTAATATTAACAATTACTCCAAATATAAAGGCATATCGAATATCACAATATCGAATTGAACATAAATCAAATGATGTTTGACTCTCTTAGGGAATGAATAAAAATTGAGCAGTTTATATAAATATTTTACAATTCTTGAGTAAGTTTGAAAGCTCAATTTGCTAAAGAAAACGTTTTAAATACCATATGGAAAAACAAAAAGGAATATAACTTTGAAATCACTTGGTTTTAAACAAATTTAATAAACAAGAACCTTTTTAGAAAACTTACTTTGAAACTCAATTATTTTCTAAAATAGTTTAGTTTAGAAATCATCTTTTAGATGAGATTTGGACTTTAGAAATGTTATTTAGAATTCAAAATTTCTCTTTAAAACATTATTTAAAAGTCAAAGTTTATCTTTTAATGATGTAAAAATACTTTTGATAAACTTTAGAAAATATAAGTTTGAAATACATTACTTTTGAAGACTTTTAACTTTTATGAACCTAAAGGACAAAACTTGTGCATATTATGCATAATTACTTACCTCTCTTGCTAATATATCCGAACATAGCTTAGCACTTTTAGTCTTCCGTAAGCTCTAAACAGAAAATTACTTCAATCATAAACATGAAATTTCATGATCATAAACTACTTCCTAAAAACACTATAATCCTCCACAACCTTCTCTTTTTCCTAGAGTCATAATATAGGTAGAACTATTTCCCATACGTAGAAACATCAAATCCGAATATACCTATTAATTATTCTAAAATAATAGACCAATATTTCAAATATCAAATTAAACCAACTACAAGACTTTGGGTTTTTATTGAATGCCACCTTGTGAAGATTCTCTTTAGGTTTAATCCTAAACAAGTAATATAATCAAAGTATTCAAAGTCTAGTCAAGTCCTTCAAACCAAAATGTTTCACGCTCCAAAGTCTGATAACCAAATTAAATCATGGCAGTAATACACTTAAACAAAAATTCTGTTAATCTTTAATCACAAGCCAATATTATATGACAATATTTCTAATAAAAATTATAGTTCTACCCTTGCCAAGACGAGGGAGTAATTACTTGATGAGAGATCAAGCTTTGACCACTAAATATAGTTTATAGATGATGCCTCCAGCCGTCTCTAACCTTTTTTTTTTCCTTCGAATTTTCGTTAATGCATATAATGAAGAAACCCTAGAGCCTCCCAAGATTTCATAGCTTCTAATTAACCTCAATTTAAGGTATTATTAACTACTAACCTATTTAGGTAAGCTGGAACTCCAAGGGATTCCAATAACTTTTAGACTTCTTATCCGAATAGGTTTTTTTATTCTCTCATTCTTTTCCTTAACTGATAAGGAGACTAAATGTTTTAAGTCCTTAATCTTTTTGTAACTGAAACAAAAATAAATGAGGACTACACATTACCTAATTGTGTAGTCTATTGTTTCATCTCTTACTTTGGGTAGTAATCTTTGTTTGGCCACAAATTTACACCTCACATTTAGCATATTCAAAAATTAACTATATTAATAATCCTATCATAACACTACGTGTTTATCCACATCACCTCTCAAAGCTAAAATAATAATATTAACAATAATGATAAAATCGTTTCTCAAAAAAAAATTAATGATAAAATCAGGGTGTTACAAAATTGTGTATGATGTAATTAAGTAATCAAAGAGATTTGAAACACATAGATTTAACATATACCCTTAGGTTATTTGTTAATACACTATTTTAGAAAAAAAAAAACCACTTTTATAGGAAATATAAAAAGTTGTCATTAAAATTTTTAAAACATTCCATAAATTTTTTTTATAAATCAATGCCCTTAAGACATCAATTAAATTTTCCCTTTAAACAAATAGCACATGTCAATTGAGACTCTAGGCTTTTTGGCTTGGCTGGTCAATTGTACTATGTATCTACAACCTGTTATTTATTTATTTTTAGAACTCTATGTCTCTACAACATTAAAGTAATATTGTGATAAGTGTTGGATTGAATGATTACACACATTTTCTTAATAATTTAAATCTTGTATCTTACTCTTCTTGCTTTCATCATTTATTGCTCTTAATTAATAAGAGTCTGTTTAGCGAGTGCTCTGAAGGTATTCGTTAATGCACTATTTTAGTAAGGGTCACGCTAACGAGTGTTCTTAGGGCATTTATTAAAAATCTATTTTAGGAAAATTTTTATACCACTTTTTATGAAAAATGAAAAAAACTGTTAAAATATTAATTACTTTTTTTTTCTCCATAAAAACTTTCTTTAAATGGATTGTTAACCAATATTCTAAAGGCATTCGCTAGCATTTTCCTTCTAGGAAAGTTTTGATAACACTTTTATAAGAAACATAACAGTTATCATTAAAATCAATTTTTTTTCATAAAAAATTTCTATAAATATTTGTAAACATTTTTTAACTTTTTCCTTTAAACAAATAGCCTATGTGAATTGAGTCTCTAGCTTTATAGTTTGGCTGGTCAATTTTACCATGTATCTTCAACATCTTCTTCTTTTCTTTTCTTTTCTTTTATATATATATATATATATATATATATATATATATATTATTTTAACGTTTGAGAACTCTATGTATCTACAACATTAAACTAATATCATATTACCGCAGGATCACATAGGTATTTTACTTTTCCTTGTCATGATCTTGTCACTACTCACGACAAGGGAAAGATAAAATAGTTACAATTTTTTATAGCTAAACAGTAAAAGGAATTTTCAAATATGGTAAAAGATCTAAAGCTAATATAAATATAGGGCTGTAAACGAGTCGAGTTTTGTCGAGTTGTGAATATTCAAGCTTAGCTCAATAGCAAAAGTAGAATGTTTAAGTTTGAACTTGATACGAGCTTAAAAATAATGTTCAAGTTTAGACTCATTATAAAGTATAAAAATTCGAGTTTGGTTTGGCTTGGCTTGATTCATTAGTCAAGCCAAGCTCGAGCTTAATATCAAGCCCAAACTCAAGTTCAATAATACTTTTGAGCTTAAGATTTAACACAAGTATAATATCAAGCGTATATTAAGTTTATTATCTAGCCTATTTGATTTAGATGATTGCTCTTAACTTATAATTAATTAAAGTCTTAAAAATAATATGAATTTATTTGTCAAGTTTATATCAATTTTATTACCAAACTCATAAATAAGTCTAGGCTTAACTTATTTTGTTACTTTGATATTGAGCCTTAACGTTCATAAGCTTGTTTATAAGCAACATTTTTTACTTAAGCTCGACTTATTTATTAAACAAGTTTAAAACTAAAGTTTTAGTTTTAAACTTGTTTATAAACAAACAAATATAAACGAGTTTTTTATCGAGTTAAATCCGAATTATTTACAATCAGCTTGGTTCATTTACACTCTTACATAGACACAAAATAAAGAAAGATGCCTGAGTGACATCACAAAGCAACGAACTATGATGTACAAACTCGAATATTATTTTCAATTAAACGTCTTGTCAAAACACTCTTTTCAAGTGTTCTACTCACCTCATGCTGATGTCAATAATAAATAGTTGTCATTGGTTTTTCACTTTTGCTTGTATAGTGCGTGGTTAAGGATTGCGCACGGTTATAAGGCTAATAACATAGAACTGGTTGCGCGCTTCGCTTATTTAGTAAAGTCCGTCAATCATGGTACTCAATGTGTAAAATATGGGAGAGGCAATCTCGTAATGGAGGGTGGATTGATTTAACTAATGAAATGATATATTTTGATAACGGTTAATATCGATATACCATTTTGAGTTTATCATTATTTTTTATATTTATAAATATATATGTACGTATGTATATTATAATAAATAGAAAAGTTTACCATAAAATATTTTTTTAATTTAGAACAATATTTATGATTTTAGACTTTAACATCAATTAAAAAAAAAACACAATATAAAAAATAGAAAGTTTAATTTTTATTGTATACTAAGAAACCAAATTATATTAATAAGTTAATGCAAATAAGTTACCATTTTGTTTAACAAAAATTCAAAAATTACCAAACTTAAAAAAAAAAAAAAAAAAACTTTTTTTGTACTAGCCAGTATTGCCAAAAATTAGCTAGTATGGCTGGTACATGGTCAGTACGGCCATAATTTAAGCCGGTATGAAACGTTGATGTTTCGATACTGGTATATGTACCGGTACGATATTGACTACCTTAATAAAATAAGCCAAAATTAATATTATAATTTTATTTTTTGGGTTTACAACATAAAGGTTTTTATTTAAAAAGAAAAAAACATAAAGGGTTTTATATACAGAACAATTGGATTTGCTTTAAATTCTAGTCCAAAGTCAATCTATTTTTTTTTTTCCTTTAAAATTATGGATTTTATTAATGTACCGTTTAAAAATATAACTATTTTTTTTTGACAATTTTTTGACTTAAAAAGAATTGTCTAAAATGGATGACCTACAAGCATTAACCGGTTATCTTTTGATATAATCTAGAGGTTCTATAATCCAAAAATTAAAAATTATCCCTTTTTTCATTATTTTCATAAAAATCACATTTTTTTTTTATAAAAAAAAATTGTTCAAAAAATGTGAGTACAAAAAAAAAAAAAAAAAAAAAAGGAGTATAAAATAACTGATTTACCGCTTATAGCCCAAGTAACTAACTGACACAAAGTGGTTGATGGGACAGAAAGGACGAAATGAAATGGCTAAAATTCTTTGTCATCATGACATGACTAAGCCAACTGAGAAGTCTAATCAGTAGACGTTGGACCGGTGTGGGGCCCACACTTTCAATTTGGAGACCTCCTGAAACGACAAGTACTTATCAAAGCACCAATGATTGGACACCAAGAAGGGGAGGGGGCAACATGGTCATTTTAGCGCAATCGCAAGTTGATAAAAACAAGCAGCAATGGTCAGGTTCACGTGCAAATCACATGGGATTGAACCTTGTACGGCCAATGGTGAGATGGTTGGGACCATGACGATTTGTCGTATAATGTAGTAGTCGACTCCAATTATATACATATATGCATTGCATGGTTTGAGAAAAAAAAAAAAAAAACACACGCACACAACTATCTAACAATATTTTTTGATATAAAGTCTAATAATTATTAATTTTATGCAGTCGATGTGTGAATCTTTGGTGGAATTTTCTAAAATTAAAGCAGTTTTAGCAAGAGATTGATTATTGAATATCTAAATTGACAATCCCGAATAAAATCCCATTAAAAACAAATGAATTGTGTGTACCCCAAGTAAGGATTATTTACCGTGTTGTTTACATGTGGTAGTTACTAAGGAGTCTCCTGTAAGTACCCTATACTGAATGATATTTCAGTTATTTAAATGATTAAATAAATGATATCACTGATTTCTTAGAAATTGGCTTGTTGAGATGAATAGGAATTAACAGATTTTCAAATTAGATTCAATTTCATGACCATATTAATTACATGACATACTATTATAACTTTCCCCAGTGCCCACAAATTAAATTGATGGGAAATAAAGTCTTCAATTATTTAATTATTATTTTATCATAAACAATAAAAAAATTGCTCATTATCACAAACCTCAAAATTATGGCAGGTTAAATTAATACTTCATGAAGCTATTAGCTGTTAGTTATAATCAGAAATAGTCACAATTATTGCTCATAGCTAGATTTCAGTATTTCACAATCCCACCCCAACCAAAAAAAAAAAAAAAGAAAAGAAAGAAAGAAAGCCGTCATGTAACAATAGAATGACTTCAATTTTGGATTGTACTTAAATAAGTGTTTGGACTTATATTTTAACCTCTTTAATCTAAAATGATTAGATGCAAAATTAATAATACACAACCCTCTTGCAATTTCTTTATAAAACATAGAATCCAATGAAATTTTGAGTGTACCGCTTACTCTCTTATGATATTGTCTTATGTGTAAGAAATTTGAGTATAACACAAGCTCGTATAGTTTTGCTTTTATGTAAAGATTGAGTTCAAAATTGAAAGGTTTATGTTGCACTCAAAAATATATTTTTTGTGAAGAATAAATGTTGTACTAAAAAACAAACTTAAAAAAGTTCCAATACTTCCATGTTTTACTTGAAAACCACAAGTTTTTTTATACAAAATTTCTTATAAAACAGAGAATCCAATGAAATTTTAAGTGTATCGCTTACTCTCTTATAATATTGTTTTGTGGAAGATATTTGAGTATAACACAAACTTGTATAGTTTTGTTTTTATGTAGAGATTGAGTTCAAAAAAGAAGAAAGGTTTATGTTGAACTCAAAAATATATTTTTTGTGAAGAAAAAATGCTGTACTAAAAAAAACTTAAAAAGGTTCCAATACTTCCATGTTTTACTTGAAAACCACAAGTTTTTTTATACAAAATTTCTTATAATATTGTTGTGGGTGCCTGAGGACCGAGGAGAATCTTTGGTGAAGAATCCCATGTAGGCCCCCCATAGAAGTGTGACTTACTCGAGGACTCCCTTTATCCAACCCGAAGTATCAGGGCAATGGAGGAAAGCTTCTTGAAGAAGGCACACCTCTCCCTTTCACATTGAATGCTAATGATGTGAAGAAAATTAGTAGGTTAGGTGCTTCGGATTTCAAAGAACTAGTGACTGTCTTGATGGCCTGAAAAAGAAAGAATAATGATCAAAGGTGACCAGGGTTGCCGGCCAAGAACCCTCCGTTGCCAAAGTTAGTTTTCTCTCTTAAATTCTATAGTTCCCACTTTTTAGGAATTGTAAAAACGTACATTTGTCTGGTTTGAATGAGCGTTTATGTAGTGCGCCCCAGGGACGGTTATCAGTTTTGTAACTTCCCCTATATTTGAGGAAGTCTGAGGGTTCAGGGATAACTTCCACAACTGTTTAGGAGTTACACCTTTTCATATAACTGTCATTGGAAGTTATGCATTTTGATAAAGAGTTGTAGCACTAGACCTAGATTTCACTCATGTCCTGGAACACTAGCATGTAGGCAAGTTCACACTTGGAAATTTTCCAAAGTGTTAGGGGCTCATCCAGGAGTCTTCCTGATGTGCGTACCTTGTTCCCACGGAAGGTCGTCCTGGCACGGACGACCTTCTCTCGGATGGCCATCCTTACATAGACGACCTTCTTATGTGGGATATCCCTTCTGTTCTAGATGCCTCATTTGGACGAGTTGGAGTTAGTCAGATTTTTAATTCACTATCAGTTGCCCCATTGTCCAAAGGTCATCCAAAGCATTGGAGGATTTATTGTTGTTCATTGGACACGTGTCTCCATGTTAGTGATCATATTACTCTAGGTATCACCATCTTAATGGCCGAATCCTATGGTCTCAAATTGCGCCACGCGTCACAATTTCATTGGCAATTTGTCTTGTCAATTCAAGTTTTCCAGGAAAATACCATGTGGCGCTTCCTGGTTGGTCATGTCGTTCCAGATACCATTTTTCAACGCCTATAAATAGGGGAATTCCTTTCGTACCCTTTGCATTTCTCGAATTTTCTTCTTTGACATCCCTTGTCCATCGCCTCGTCTGGAAGTTTTCCAGTGTTCTTAGTACTTCCTCGTCTATAGCCAGGTGATTTTCTCATCCCCTTTCTTAGGTTCTTCGAATTTCAGTATGTCTGAGGTTGTCGTTTCCTTGTCTAGCGATAGTGTAGAGAAAGCTATAGACGAGTATTGTGACTCTAGCTATAGTGGTTCTAGCAATGAAAGTAGCAGCAGTAGTAGTGGGGATAATGAGGAATACATATCTGGGGTCCTTGGGATTCTTTTAGAGGTCTTTCAAGAACACCTTAGGACGAGGGCAGCCTCTGGGTCTCTGGTTGGCACCTCTACAAGTGTTCCTCCGTTCGATCTTGTAGACAAGGTAGAGACCATATATAGTTGTGCTGTAGGTATCCCCTCCAAGACAGACGAGAAAAGATTAACTGCCCTTAGGAGTTGGTACCAAATCCCTGACGAGCTTAACCCTAGGTTAGCCGTCCTTGATGAATGGTGTTGCCAGCCTCGTTTTGGAGTTGGCATTTATGAGGCCTATCTTATAGGGGGTCTTAGGTTACCTTTGAATGCCTTCGCTAGAGAATTACTGACTAGATTAGGCTTAGGAGTTTGCCAATTTAACCCTAATGCGTGGAGACTTATTGTCGCTATAACATTTTATGGAGAGAAGTGTTTGAAGGGAACCATTCTTTTACTGTGGACAAGTTCTTTTACTGTTATAAACCCTCGAAAATTAGCCAATCCTTTGGTTTTTACCAATTCACAGCTAGGGGGAGAGATTGTAGGTTAATTAAATCTTTGCTTATCTCACAAACTCACTGTTTGCAGGTGTTAGTTCTTTATCCTTTCTTCTTCTTTTTTTTTTTTTAAAGAGATTCATAATTTTATTATCTCTTGGATGACTAAGTCCTTTTCTTTAGGGATGGCAACCATGAAAGAGAACAAAGGCAAGGAGGTAGTGGACGAGGCAAATAAGCAGGAGGTTGAAAATCAGCCACGTCCAGCTGTTAGTGATAAGAGAAATTTATCAAAAATCGTCGACTTGGAGAATCTCCCTAGTCATCATAAGGAGAAGAGGGCAAAACATAGGCCGTCCAGGGCTGGGGTTGTCACTCCTAGTCTTCCTATTCCCCCTCCATCTCAACAATCATCCATTCGGATCCATGATGTAGAGTCGTCTGAGCCTACTCACATCCTATCGTCCAAAACCACTACGCCTACCTCCTCCCAACCTCCTCATAAGGTTGCTACGAACATCATCGAGAACGAGGATTTGGCTTGGGAAAGATTCGAGAAGGCTGTGACTGGTGAGGACATGGCCGCATGCTACGTCATGTCCTTGAGAGAATTTGAGCACTCAAGTGTTCATGATCTTTTCAGGGTAATCAAAACAAACTTCTTTCCCTTCTTTTATCTCGTTCATGTCTTCAAAGCGTCAAATGCTTTATTTATTTATTTTAACAAAAATTTCTAACTACTCATGCAGGCTATGTCAAAATTCATTACCGCGTCCAGACAGGCTACAGAGTTGGATAAGACAAGGATCTTACTAGAAAAAAGGATCAATGAAGTCAAGGAGGACTACAAGGGTTGGGTTGAAATAGCAGCCAAGGCTAAGGACGAGACTAAGGGGCTGCGGAACCTCATCGAGGAGCTGAAAATGATATTGTAGAGAAAGACACTTGTCTTGATCACCTCCAGAAGAAAACCGATGAGCTAAGCAGTTCTCTTGAAAAGGCCAAAGAAGGTGCAATGGAGGAGTTCAAAGCTTCTAAGCAATTGACTGACCTGCTGGACGTCAACTATGCAGTTGAGTTTGAAGACTTCCGTATGGACTCTAAGGAGAAGTTTCCTGATGTTGAATTTAGCTCCATTGTGTTTCAATTTGGCGGCACTGCTAGCTCTTTCCTTCAAACTAGTTTTGAAGATGTCAACATTGAAGACGACACCACAACCAAGCCAGCCCAATACGAATCTAAGACCAGAGAAGATTCTTCAGCCAAAGCATGAAAATTTGACTAGTTTATTACCTTTATATATATATATATATATATATATATATAAGGTCTGTTGTTTTAGGACCATTTTAAGATTTATTTGAGTACATTTCACTCGTCCAGAGTGCTTTGGACGAGTTTATTAACAATTGCCCTTTAAGGCTTACCTTGTAAGGGTTTTTGGACGGTGGTCGTCAACCCTTTTTAAACTTTGATAAATGTTTATTTTTACCCATCGTTGAATGTTATTGTATGGACGAGTCCATCCTTTATTTTCGTTATTAATATTATTGCCTTCTAAGTGGCCTACCCACTCTTAAGTGTTGGAGGGTCGTCTACGTGTTTTTCTTATGGATAACTTGCTTATGCATGGACGACTTGTTTGCCATTTAAATTTTCATGAGTATAACTCATCTTAGAAGTGGCAATGATGATTTTGCCAGTTCTTTTCCTCGCCCATGGGCTGGACAATTGGCATTCATCTTTTGTCAATACGTTTCTAGTGTTTCGCTCGTCCAGAACACGGGTGCGTCTTGACCAGATGCTCGTCTATGGAAAGCTTATTAGATGAGTATGCCTTAGCCTATTTTTCTTTGCTTTATCCTCATTTCAAGAAAAGTTTATGAGCGTTACATCCCTACGTCTAGAGATTTTCATTCATCTTAGGCTTTAGCCTTTTTGTGGGTCCTATTATGGAAATTAGATTCATGCATTAAATACATTGAAAATCCAAACCATATTTATTATATAAACATCGTCCACAAATATGGCACACGCTTAGAAGCTAGTGCTTTAGGAAATTAAAATATTTATGAATACATAATCTCGTCTTTTACAAATTTGTCTGTAGATCATGCAAAAGTTTAGGAATTAGTGAACTTTTTATTTTTAAAATACACAATAGCAGTAAAAACACCAACAGTAAACATGAGTAAACACGTAGACTATAGTTGTAACTTCGTCTATAACTCTTGTCCCTTGTAATTCTCGTCTAAGCTCATCATTGATAGTACCTCCTCAGGTGCTCTACGTTCCAAGGATGTTCTAACTTCCGATCGTCCAAGGCTTCCAAGTAGTACAACCCTTGCCTTTTGTAGTTGATTACCCTATAGGGTCCTTCCCAATTGGGTCCTAATTTTCCATAAGCTGAGTTCCTAGTTGCCAAGGACACCCTTTTAAGAATGAGGTCCCCAACATTGAAACGCTTGGGTTTTATCATGGCATCATACTGCCTAGCCATAAGATTTTTGTATTTTGCTGTCCTTTGCTCTACATTCATCCTTACCTCATTAATGAGATCAAGATCAAGACGAAATTGTTCCTTATTTTCTTTCTCCTGATACTTTATCACTCGATGATTAGCCATATGAACTTCCGCAAGAATGACTGTTTTGCTTCCATAAGTTAGCTTGAAGTGGGTTTCTCCTGTTGGGTCCCTCACAGTCATCTTGTAGGCCCAAAGAACACCTAGCAACTCATCTGGTCATACTCCCTTTGCCCCTTCGAGTAGAGTCTTGATGATTTTCAGCAGGGATCGGTTTGCTAATTCTGCTTGTCCATTCACTTGTGGGTAAGAGGGTGAGAAATAGTGATTCTTGATTCCGAATTGTTCACAAAAGTCCCTGAAAAGTGCGTTGTCAAATCGTCGTCCATTATTAGATACTAGTACTTTAGGTACCCTGAACCTACAAACAATGTTCTTCCAAACGAAGTTTTTAACATTTTGCTGAGTAATTTTTGCAAAACATTTGGCCTCCACCTACTTTGCAAATTTGTCAATCCTTACTACCAAATTTTATTTGTCTGGTTCATAAGGAGAAAGGATCTAGGAAATCCAGTACCCATTGTACAAAGGGCCATGGGGCCATCATTAGGGTCTGGTACTTTGAAGGCTGTTTAGGAACGTCGCTGAAGCATTGATACTGGTTACACACTTTGACATAAGCAACAACATCTGCTTGAATAGTAGGCTAGTAGTAGCCTGCATGGACAACCTTATGAACTAGCAATCTTACTCCCGAGTGATTCCCACATGCTTCTTCATGGACCTCCCTCAATACATAGTTTGACTCGTCTGGAGCCAAGCACCTTAGGTAGAGCTGAAAAAAGCCTCGCTTGTATAGCACTTCATTTATAAGGACGTACTTGGTAGCCCTAACCCTCAGCTTCCTAGCCTCGTGTTTGTCTTCAGGAAGCCTTCCATCCTTAATATAGATTATTATTAGACTTATACAATTTTCTCCTCCTCCTATTTGCTGTATATCTGGAAGGTTTATACTTGGCATGTATGGGATTTTGTCATAATCGTCCATAACTCCTCTAGCTGAAGCTGCTCTCGCCAAGGCATCCTCTTCCATATTTTCCTCCATCAGGAGTTGAACAAAACTTGCTTCTTTAAAACTCTGGATGAGCCGCTTCACCTTGTTGAGATATTTCTTCATTCGATCTTCCTTAGTTTCAAACATTCCATTCACTTGATTGATAACAAGTTAAGAGTCTCCCTTGGCTATTATTGATTTCGCTCATAAAGATTTAGCCAATTCTAGGCCTTTGAGTAGAGCTTCATACTCAGATTCGTTGTTGGTGGTTTGGTATTGTAAACAGGCTGCGTACTCTAACTTGTCACCTTTTGGGACTTTAGTATAACTCAAATTCCTCCTACGTATAGTGTGGACGATCCATCTACCTTGATAACCCACATTTAGCTCCTACCTCTTTGTCCAGCTTGTCTTGGTTGAGAGTGAACTCCACAATAAAATCTACCAACGCCTGTGCCTTTATCCCGCTCCTTGGCTGGTACATGACATCAAACTTACTAAACTCCATTGCCCATTGGATTAGTCATCCTGCAGCTTCTAACTTATTCATTGCATTCTTTAGGGGATGATCTGTTAGGACGTTGATAATATGAGCTTAAAAATAATGCCTCAACTTCTTAGAAGCCGTGATCAAAGCAAAGGCTAGCTTTTCTATCATCGGATATCGTCCTTCCACTCCTCTTAGTGCCTGGCTCATATAGTAAATTGGTTTTTGAATCCGCCCTTCTTCTCTAACCAATGCTGAGCTCACTGCGTGAGGGGACATTGCCAAATACAAATATAATTCCTCGCCAGGTACAGACGGGCTTAGCAATAGTGCCGTTGTGAGGTAAGCCTTCAGGTCTTGGAAGGCCTTCTGACACTCGTCTGTCCACTTAAATGCCTTCTTGAAGACTCTAAAGAATGGTAAACATTTGTCGGTAGCTTTTGAAACAAACTTGTTAAGTGCGGTAACTCGTCCGGTAAGAGACTGAACTTCTTTGATATTTTTCGGTGGTTCCATATTTAATATCACCTGGATTTTGTTGGAATTTGTTTCAATTCCTCTATGTGAAACCATGAAGCCCAAAAACTTCCTTAACAAAACTCCAAAAGCACACTTGCTTGGATTCAATTTCATGTTATATCACCTAAGTGTGTCAAAGGTTTCTTGAAGGTCGTCTAAATGCTTCTCCTCATCCAAACTCTTTACCAGCATATTGTTAAGCATAGTCTGTTGTATGATGGGTTGTATGTGTAGGGTAATGTTTGAATAATAATGTGGTGTGTTAGTGAATTGAGTGCATAGTTGTACATAAGAGGCTGGAGGTTTGTATATCAGTGTGGGAGGCTATACGGGTTAGTGGGGTTAGTTAGTGACATTGGTTAGTAACTGTGTAAGGGCAGTTAAGGGTTAGTTAGAGTTAGTGGGTTGGGAACAGCTATTGGGTGGTTTAAGAAGCCACAGAATTGTACAAGGGAACTAAGCCATTTGTTAATTTGATATGAGTTTTCTTTTTTTTCCTTCTCTTTCTTGCTCTCTCTAATTCGTTCCCAATTCTTGGAGGCCATAGCTGACCTCGAATTCAGCTAACCCATCACAACAATTTGTAATTCTAACACATATCATCTACGTAAATCTCCACATTTCGCTTGATTTGAGGACGAAACATGTGGTTAACCAGTCTTTGGTAAGTCACCCCTGCGTTATTTAGTAATGAAGGAAGTTTTCTCTTGATCTGTCTCGTCCTTCATTATTTGGTTGTAGCCTGAAAAGGAGTCCATGAAACTCAGCAGTTTGTGACTTGCTGTTGAGTCCACTTGCTGGTCAATGCGTGGTAATGGATAACTGTCCTTGGGGCAAGTTTTGTTTAAGTCAGTAAAGTCCATGCACATCCACTACTTGCCATTAGCCTTTTTTACCATGACCACATTTGCCAACCAATCCGGATAATAGACTTCCCGGATAAACTTCGCCATAATCAGTTTCTGGACTTCTTCTTTGATGGCATTGTCTCGTTTAGGAGCAAAAACCGTTTTCTTCAGATGTACAGGTTTGGAGTATGGATATATATTTAAACGATGGATAATGACATTTGGGTCAATACCCGGCATGTCCTTGTGACTCCACGTGAACACGTCAAGACTTTTCTTCAAAAACTAGACCAAAGTCTGCTTCGTCTTCTCTTCCATACTCGCCCCAATTCTAGTTAATTTCTCGGGATTGCTTTCGTCCAAAGGAATATCCTCCAGTACCTCGGTGGGTTCCGCAGTAATTCTTCTCTTGTCTATATTCATCGCCTACACATGCTCGTCCATAGCTAGCATGGCTAAATAATATTCTCTGGCGGCTAGTTGATCTCCTTGTACTTGGCCCACTCTATACTTAGTTGGAAACTTGGCAGACAAATGATAGGTAGAAGTCACCACCTCCTAACTATTTAAAGTCAGCCTTCCAATGATAGCATTGTATGATGATAAACAATCAATAACAAGAAAGTTTACCTCTTTGGTTATCTGTTATAGGTGACTACCATAGGTAATGTAATGGTGCTCACATGTTGCACTTTCATCCCTCCAAATTCCACCAAGGTTGAATTCACTAGACGGAGCTGATCTCGTCCTAACATCATTTGTTGGAAGGCGGGATAATACAAGATATCCACTGAGCTGTCATTGTTTACCAACACCCTTCTGGTCGTATAATTGGCAATGATCAGGGTAATCAAGATTGCATCGTCGTGTGGGTGGTGAACTCTTTCAGCATCCTCGTCCATTAATGTGATGGTTTATTCGTCAACTATTCTCGTCCTAGGAGATTGTCTAGGCAGTTGAACATTCTACACCACCTTTAGGTATGTCTTTCTCGATTTAGACATCTATCTTGTTGAGGTTCTTCCTATAATAACTCTTATTTCTCCAAGTAGGGGTCATGATAACTCTTTTATCTTTGCCTTCAACTTCTAATCCTTATGGTCTCGTCCAAGGAAATTCCTCAACTTTACTTACCCGATGAGATTCTTTATCTGTTGCTTCAAATCAAAACACTCGTCCGTATCATGCCTATGGTATCTGTGGAAGCGATAATATTTGTTCCTATTGCGCTTGTTAGGATCTTTTTTTCATTTTTTCTGGCCACTTTAAGGACGGATTATCCTTGATTTGTATAAGCACTTGCTCGTTGAAAAACTCGCTTTCTTACTGCCTCTATCTTTTTTCTCTTCTGCCCGAGCCTTCTTTGGACGAGGACCTTAATCTGGATGATGCAGGAGACCTGCTTCTGATCGCTCTTCTCTCTTCCTCTTCTTGGCTATGATCGTGTCCTCAGCATTCATAAAATTTTGGGTCGAATAGATGAGTTTGGCTCTAGTTTGTAGCTCTTGCTCGTAAAGCTTGTGAATGAACAAGTCAGAGTTGACCCCATTATGGAAGGCGGCCAATAACAACTTGTTGTCCATCTCATCTACCGTCAAGGTTTCTCTGTTAAACCAGGTAATGAAGGACTGCAAACTCTCATTTTCTCCTTACTCTATAGTTAGCAAACTGGAAGAGGAACGCTTGTGGCGTTGTCCTTCAATAAAATTATTGACGAACAACTTACTCAACTCCTCAAATAAGCCCATCGTATTTGGGTGTATCCTGCTAAACCACACTTGCGGTGGTCCTTTAAGGGTAGTAGGGAATGCCCTACACATAATCTCGTTCGGAACCCCTTGAAGGTGTATGGCAGTCATGAAGGTAGCGATGTGATCACACGGGTCACGAGTTCCATCATATGAATCTAAGGAAGGCATTTTGAACTTCAGGAGTTAGGGATGACTGTTGATGGAAGCTGTAAAAGGGGAGCCCGTTTGGTGGATTAAGTCATCCACGGGGTTCACCCGTCTTATATTCTTCTTCATTTCATCCATAACTTTTCTCATCCGGTCCATCTCCCTCTCCAAGTGTGGCACTCTTCTTGAAGTAGTACCCCTTGACTGATTTTCGGACTTAACATTTTCTCCTTTACCTTCTTTACTCTAGGCTTGCCCTTTCCCATATCTTTCATGGTGCTGCCTCCTTAAATTGATCTCCCTATTTAACTCTTGGTTTTGACGGGTTTGTTTCGCCATAGCGGCAGCCATGGACTGTATATGTTGAATGGAAAGCGGTTGCATGACAGGCGTTGACTGACGATCACGGTAGGAATTACTAGAAGCATCCCTACTCTTCTAGTGACCTGGACTGGTAGCCCTTGATCTTGTTCGAATCATACAGCCTTTTGTCTGGGAAAGGCGAATCCCTGAAAACAAATAATTCGAATGAAAAGAACGTCCCCATAGATGGTGCCAACTAATGATGCGAAGAAAATTAGTAGGTTGGATGCTTTGAATTTCAAAGGACTAGCGACTGTCTTGATGGCCTGAAAAAGAAAAAATAATGATCGAAGGTAACCAGGGTTGCCAGCCACGAACCCTCCGATGCCAAAGTTAGTTTTCTCTCTTAAATTCTGTAGTTCCCACTTTTCAAGAATTGTAAAAACGTACCTTTGTTTAGTCTGAATGGGCGTTTATATAGTGCAACCCAGGGACGGTTATCAATTTTGTATCTTCCCTTATATTTGAGGAAGTCTAAGGGTTCAGGGATAACTTCCACAACCGTTTAGGAGTTACACCTTTTCATATAACTGTCGTTGGAAGTTATGCATTTTGATAAGGAGTTGTAGCATTGGACCTGGATTTCACTCATGTCCTGGAACACTAGCATGTAGGCAAGTTCACGTTTAGGAATTTTCCAAAGTGTCAAGGGGCTCATCCAGGAGCCTTCCTGACATGCGTACCATATTCCCACGGAAAGTCGTCTTTGCATGGACGACTTTCTCACGGACGGTCATCCTTACATGGATGACCTTTCTATGTAGGATGTCCCTTCTGTTCTGGACGCCTCCTTTGGATGAACTGGAGTTGGTCAGATTTTTAATTCACCATCAAATGCGTTGCAACAACTTTATCAACCACATTAATGGAGAAGTGACCTGAACAGTGGTACCACATTTATCAGCCGCATTAATGGAGAAGTGACCTGAACAGTGGCATCACATTTATCAGCTGCATTAATGGAGAAGTGACCTGAACAGTGGCACCACAGCTAGCAGCCCCCACTTTACCACCTAGAAAGATGCTTTGATGGGACAAGTATCCTAAAAAGGTGCAAAGAATCTTCTAATGAAGGGCTGAGATACAAAGGAGGGGGAGTATAAAAGGGGAGGGGGCTCCTCAATTAGGGGGATTTGAAATTCTTTGGAGGAGGGGAAAATGTAAGGAACACAAAGACCGGAATAGTAGCAGGTAACACAGTGTAGGATTGGTATAAAATCCCTGTGTAAGACCACATCCTCAGACTGATCTAAGGATATATTTAATACCAATTTCTCTTCGAAATACTCTCCTCTATCCCTACTGGGCTCTTCGGCTCTAAACTCAATCGTTATTAAACCCCCAATGGAATTTGTTTCTCGCTCTCTATACAAATTAGTTTGTTTTGGGCTTAACTCCAAAGCTAAGGCCTCATTATTCTCAATGAGTTTGGGCTTCCAAGATTTGTCCACTCACAATTTTTTTATGTGTATGACATATGTGTATAACACAAACTTGTATAGTTTCGTTTTATGTGCAAATTGAGTTCAAAATTGAAACGATTATGTTACACTTAAATTTATTTTTGTGATGAATAAATATTATAATAAAAAACAAACCTAAATGGATACATTACTTCCATGTTTTACTTGAAAACCACAAGTATTTTTTTGTACAAAATTTCATCCAATAGTTTTACAAACAAATGATATCACTGATCTATTAGAAATTGGCTTGTTGAGATGAATAAGAATAACAACTCTTGTTTTAGCTGAAAACTGTCAAATTCAATTCAATTTCATGACCATATTGATTACATAACATACTATTATCTATCCCCAGTCCCCACAACTTAATTTGATGAGAAATAAAGAATTCAATTATTATTTTAACATAAATAATAAAAGAATCTCTTATTATCACGAATCTCAAAATTATGGTAGGTTGAATTAAGACTTCATTCAAATAGGATGCCGCCAGAAGTACTATTAGCTGTTAGGTACACGGGTTTTATTAATATATGCGCTTGGGTAAACTATTTTGAAAAAAAAATTATTGAAAATTAAAATAGTTATCAAATTTTTATCAGCTTTTTCAATTCCCAAATTTTTTCCCTTAAAATAGATTGTTTAACCGGACCTTAGCTATAATCCGAAATAGTCACAATTATTGCTAATAGCTAGATTTCTTCCCCCCCCCCCCCCCCCCCCTCCTCCCATCCCAACCCAAAAAATAAAACACAAAGAGACAAAGAAAGTCATCATGTAACAATAGAATGACTAGAATTTTGGATTGTAATTAAATAAATGTTTGGACTTATATTTTAACCTCTTTAATCTCAAATGAATAGGTGCAAAATTAATAATGCACACAAGCCTCCCACTATTTCTTTTTTTTTTTAGAAACACACACATACACATATATAGAGGAAGGGAGCTGAGATAAGGGAATACACATACACGCCAACATCAAAACTGCATGCGATAGTTAGTGTTGCGGCGTAAGTGATAAAATACAAAATCCTATGAAATTTTGAGTGTACTGCTTACTCCTCTTATAATGTTGTTTTATGTGTAAGACATTAATTATGTCACACTTAATTATTTGAGATTTTGAGCAACACAAATTTGTATGGTTTTATTTTATGTGAAAATTGAGTTCAAAATCGGTAGGTTTCTGTCACACTTAAATATTTTTTTTAAGGAATAAATATTAGGGTCATGCTAACGAATGCCCTTAGGGCATTGGTTAACAATCCATTTTAGGAAAGTTTTAACATCACTTTTATGGGAAATGAAAAAAGTTGTCAAAATATTAATTGTTTTATTTCATTTTCCCATAAAAACTTTCTTTAAATGGATTGTTAGAAACAAACTTAAAAGATTCCATTACTTCCATGTTTTCCTTGAAAACCACAAGTTTTTACGGACAAAATTTCATCCAATAGTTTTTACAAACAAAAATTAGAGTTTGACGTTGGACGTTTTGGTAAGTTGATGGGAACGAACAAGATCGTTGAGGGGGGGCCAAGTTCACGTGAGAATCACATGGAGAATGAGCCTCGTACGGGCAGGAAGGGCAAGCAGGGAGGGTGGGCAATGCCTGATAGAGATTGTCGGGTAGTGAAGCAAACTAGCCTATAAATAGGGGTAAAAAATCACACTCTATTAATTAATACATAGAGAGATCTATTATTGGGGGTTGTGTTATGTTGTGTTGTGTAAGTTAGGAAAAGGGAACACGTGGGACAGCTATCACGCACCTCGTGGGGACACCATAATCATCATCCGACATCTTGTCGGTCCCGCCTCTCCCTAAAAATCCTAACTCTCATTATATTTTATCTATTATTAATTGTTTTCATTTAATAGGTTTATTAATTATTATACACTACACCACTATCATCATCGTCGTCATCATCATCATATTTCGTACAACTACACTCTGTATTGTAGTGCGTTTGATTCACGCTCTAATGATGGTGCTTACTGCTTATTTTGTGCCTTGGAGATGGAGAGGGAGAGTTAAGCTTGGAGATTGATTAATGCGTCTGGGGTTTTTTGGGTTTCCCTTAATTTGGATATTTTTGGTAAATGTTGACTGTCACATTATGCTAAGCCAGCCTATAATAGTATCCTTAAGACAGTATCCCCTTTCCAGGGAGGGCATGCATGAATGCATGATTTTTTTTAATCACATTATTTATTTAATTGGAAGAAATCTCATCACTTATGATTTGAGAAGGCTCTTTTATTTACCTATTTATTTTTATCTTTATTTACTTTTATAAATACGCTAGTAATTGAATGTATAATGTCTGCTCTAAAATTATCGGTCTTCATCATTAAATTAAGATATTTATTAATTTTTAATGTAAATAAAATTTATGTTCTAAATATTTTATTTAATAATAAAATATTTTATGAGTTGAATTAATTAAAACCCGAAACTCTCATTGTTTTTTAACATTTGAGAGTATATTAACCAAAAAAAAAAAAACATTTGAGAGTATCTTTCATGCCTTTTTTGTGGGAGGGGGGTAGGGGTAGGTTGAAACTGCCAAGTGGCGTAGACAGGCACTGGAATCTAAAGGGGATAGGCATAGGTTGAAGATAATAAGCACTATGTGGTGGAAAAAGTCTCAATGAACTTGAGTACAAATAATTGCCATGTCCCTTTCTGGTACATATAGATGCCATGCTGTCATGATATCACCAAAAGTTTAGTCATGAATATTGCGGAAAGAAGATGATCTTCTCAGAGGACAAATAAACACATACTTTCTAGGTGTAGGATAATTAATTGCTCCAGGTCTATCATATTGAGAAAAGGAAAGAAATGATAACTAATTAATTGTATCAAATTACTTCATTTTGTTAATATTTTACACAAACTAGTGTTTCATTAGAGTTAGAGAATCTAACAATGATAAGGGTTTGAATTTTTTAAGCAAGCCTGGAATAATAGTTGCA
Organism: Castanopsis chinensis; assembly: GCA_032878915.1. Taxonomy (NCBI): domain Eukaryota; kingdom Viridiplantae; phylum Streptophyta; class Magnoliopsida; order Fagales; family Fagaceae; genus Castanopsis; species Castanopsis chinensis. The sequence goes on along the minus strand of JAVQMG010000115.1, from coordinate 2,474,576 downwards.
AAGAAAAATGAAGTTGAAACAACCCCACAAATGTTCCAAAGTTTAATGGGTCCCTAAACCACTTATTAATATGTGAATAGGACACTAAACTTTAACAATTTGCTATATCACCACATTATTTGATCTTTCAAGAAAAGATAAAAAGTTATCAAAACACTATCTATCAATAAGCACTACTCTTTTGGTCTCCTCCTCATCCAGAAGAAAAAAAATTCAAACTCTTTTGAAAGCTAATCTATTGCATTTAGGTTAGGAGGGAGACAAGAAATGACACATATCTAACTCTAGATAGCCACTCTTCCACCTTAAAAATTGACAAAAGTTAACTTCTTTTGGGATGATTAGCACTACTTGTATTGCCATAACACTCATTTTGGGTATGCAAAAGTTGATCAACACGTGTCTACTGTGAGAAAAGTTAATTGGAGAGCCAATAGAGTTTTATTTAAGTGTAAATCAAAAAATTACAATCCAACACAAAGCATTCAGATGATATTAACAAAAAAAAAAACAGAAACCCTTAATTATTATTCAAAAGAATAAAAAAAGAAACAAAATTTGTAGTGATTGTCGTCTTTCTCAATGATTAAAACAAGCAACTTTTTAATTTGAGGCAAATCATTAACAAATATATTAGGGATTCTTTAGTCATTTTACAAAAAGGGACTTCTATGTGAAATGAACATAACCAAAATTGGGAGTTGGGACCATAGTGCACCAGAACCTGGTGATAGAGATGGGACAAAGTTGTAGATAGAGATAAACAGTTATCATAATTCTTGACCCATGCTAAATGAGGTGTCAAGGCCACAACATCCATGGAGTAATATAAGAGATTAAAAAAAATTATCACTCTAGCGTGTATTGTAATTTTGGCTTTAGCTAATTTATTGTTCGCTCGCTTGTTAACAATGAGATAAAAACGGACTTTAAACAAACAAATTTGAGGTTCCAAATAACCTTGACATTTTTACGTAGATTCATTTTTTATGTCATCTTTTTAAAATAACTAAATTGATAGTAAGTTTGCCTAAGTGCCATAACATGCCTTATTAACACTATCTATACTGGTTTTCAAAAAAAAAAAAATTTATCTATAATGAATACTAATTAAAATATAAAGTAATGTTGGATTTACAATATCTTCGCAATTAGTGAATTAGCGGCAAATAAGTAAGCTTAATAATATTATCTATAATGAATACTAATTAATATATAAAGTAATGTTGAGTTTACAATTTTTTCACAATAAGTTATGTCAATGGTAAGCTTAGATTAAAATAAATAATAGTCTACCACCTATATAGAATTTATTGTGAAAATCTTGTTGACATAGTATTATTCATAAAATATATAAGCTCATCCATTATCGACAAGATTATTAAACATTATTCTCCTCTAAAATAAGATTGATTTTTTTTTTTGTTCTGATTTTTTAAAATCTCTTATGATATTGATGATTTATCTTTTAATAATTTGATAGCTAGAGGAGATAACTAAATCTGAGATATGTCCATAAAAAAAAAAACTAAAATATACTAATTAGTTGATCCAAAAATATATTGTAGTTTAGATTTTTTTTTTTGTTGAGAATTTATTATAATTTAGAGTTAAGAGTGAAGAGTGAAGGAGCGCGGGGAGGTGTAATGAGTGAGGGTATGATAGAAGGGTGAGGGTGAGGGAAGGAGTTCAAATGATTGTGATGAGGAGGGTGTCGGGGCGTGGAGAGACAAGATGACAAGCACGACTGTATGGGTAGGGGAGTAGGGGCCCACATGTAATAGTAGAGTGTAAGACCACGTGTCTCCCAGCAAGACATGTTGGTCCACGTGAGTTGCGGAGGGCCTGATTTTTCCTCCACGCTTCCCTCTTTTCCGCTAACTCCCCCTTCACCTCTCCCCCCCACGTGAACTCCACTCTCCTTTGTCCCCTCTTTCTCTCTCTCCCTCTCTCTCAAGCTACAGTAGTCTTTGGGTACTTTAATTAACTCAATATTGGCCAAGGCCAAAATGACAAAACAAGTTCGCTTGGCTCATCTTGAGTCTTGACTCGGCTGCAATGATCACTCAGCTGGAGAGTATATACATAATGGGAAAGAGTGTTTAACCTTGCATTTCATCAATGGAGTGGGCTAAATATTGTTGATAAAATTTGAACAGAAATAGTATAAATTAAAGAATTATAAAAAGGTTAAAGTGATTTTTAGTGCATGTATGATACAGCCTTTTTTTTTAATATAATTTTTGTAAAAATAATATTATTATTTTACTTTGTGAGTGGTGTATACTAACGTGAAAAATGAGAGTATGAGACAAATTTTAGTTATTTGTCACCAAAGAAAAAGTTATTTGAGTGAATTCTTATTTATTTATTGGAATCACTAAACTAAAATTTGATTGGAAAATTGAGTTTTAGCAAGTATTTAGTTGGCTATTAATGTCTCGTGGTCAATTGTCAAAAAATCATTTAAGGATTAAATGAGCAATTGAATCATAAAGTGCCTAATTGAAGGTGGATTAAATTGGCAGAATCCGTTAGTACTACATAGGATGAAATTTGACTTCTATAAATATCTATAAATATGGGCTAAAGTTCATATGGGTTGTCCCAATATTAGATAATTATTTATTATTTTTTTTAATGTATGTTTTACTATGCATAACTCTGTTCAGATGGAAAAATATAAATAGAATCCCTCGTTCATAAATGTTGGGTTTTTTTTCTTCTTCTCTTGAGTTTCCTATAATATATATTTTTATGCATGTAGTTGCAATAATTAAAAGAGAGAAAGACACACAGTTTGGTTCATTGTGCACGGAGAATGTAGTACTTTTTATGCGTGTTGTTGATCGTTTTGTCTTGAGAGGTAGATGTTCACGAGTCTTAAAATACCATTGATGAATAGTGTGAGGGGCGAAATCTGTTTTTAGGATATTGTGTCAAACACAAGCATTGATCAGGTTTGCATTATTCATTCGTCATGCATCTAGTTTGTGAGTTATTTAATAATTTTACATATTGATTTTTATCTACTGATCTATATTTTTTATTCTTGCCTATTGATTTTTATGTGTTTTTGTTTATGATTAAATTTGTATGTTGTTTTTGTTTACATAATCACAAAAAAAAAAAAAAAATTCCTATATCATAGCTAACAAAGACGATAAAATTGCTTTATGACGATTATTCTTTATAATCAGGATAAAATAACAATTGGTTTTTTATGTAGGTAAGGATTGAATATTAAATATCTTATTTGCCCATTAGAGATTTTATTAATTGAGCAAACTGGAAAACACTAAACTCAAGTAATTAATTAAAATTTATGCTTGGTTACATTTGATATATACATCAAAGTCTCTAGTCTTAATGTATATGACAGACAATGCAAGTCATGAGAGGGATGTATAATCGATTTTACTTATGTATGGAAATTTAATTATAACGCACAAGATTTTGTACCTGGTTACCTTAAACTTGTGTATACTTTTTAAAATGTTGATGTCATTGTTTGAATTTTTATTTGATTATTTGATATTTGTGCTCATCATTACGTAGACGACCTTGCAATACATATGTCCTCATTGCAAATTATTATGAAGACACACCCTACTACTAAAAATTAAACACTCTCTATTTTTCAAATAGCATAATCTATATTCATTGACTTCTAACATTCTTTCATTTTCAATCAAATGTCATTACTAGCGAAAGAGATGTTCAAATTGTGATAATTGATTTATTTTTTTAATCATCTTAAATGGTCTTTCACTAACACTCTTAGTTAAATCAACTTAAGACTGACAATGTGTTGATTTAGTCCATCTTATCCATCTGGATTTTAAGATTTCAAATTATTATGAGTTGGTTTAGTAGTATTAGTTTATTAATCGTTTAGTTGACTAAAAGGCCACTTTCTTCGTGTGTCAACAGAATAATATTGAAGCCATCATTAGAATTATTAGCTACGATTACTTTATAGTAGCGGTCTATTGAAGGCCACTAAATTTACTTCGTCACTCGCAGATATGTTATTTTTTGCTTAAAATGAACAATTAGAAACACATGTGATTTTTCTAAAAAAAAGAAACACATGTGATTGTGACCTCTTCTCTTCTTTTATTGTGGAAGGCAAATACATTTTCTAACTTTCTTTTCTTTTTGTTTTTAAATTTTCCCATTTCCTATGTCGTGCCCTCCTCTCTTAATTCTCTCTTCTCTATACCATATCTTCTTTTCATTTATCCAGCTTGAAAATGAAAAATAGCGTGAGAATTAAGATATAAACATATGAATCTAGAAATTAATTATCAAATTCTCTTCAATTGGCAAACAGCATATTGTATTCTAGCATCAAATCTTTCATCTTTGATTTTGGATTCCAGGATGTTACTCAATTAAGAAAATGGTTTTCAAACCCGGGCCATCCAAAACACCGGTAAAGAGAGAGGTTTAAATGTTTTAAGGTTGAACCGTGATGATGTCATAATTACTTTAATAATTAATTAAAGCCTAAATATAGATATTAAATTTATAAAACTAGCAAAATTGACTATTATATCTATATATGTAAGGGAAATTTAACGATTTTCAAGCATATATTTAATAATTAAATAGGAAACTTAATAAAATAAAATAGTAACTATGAAAACATTAAAATTTATGATTAATTTTTGAAGTAAAGCTGAATATCTTCAAAGGATTTAAATTATAGTTTTTTTTAATATTCCTTGTAAGAAATGGATAATTTAATTAAGTATAATAGAATTGTATTAAGTTGTTTTTATATAAAAAAAAAATTGCTTTAAGTTTACTTCAAGTAATTTTTTTTTTGTTATTGTTGAGCATTAACTTGCAAACTTAGTTGAGTGGCTAGGCTCTAGCTTCAACTCTGACTATGCCTAGGTTTACCTGGTCGAACCGTCCGATCTGGTTTGGGTCTGATAACCTTGATTAAGAATGAATTTGAAAAAGCAAATAACGTGACAGATGAACTAACAAAAAAGGAATGAGAACACTAATGCAGTGTCAGATAATACAATAAATGTCCAATTTTTTTTTCAGTTAACAATGTCTAAATTTTATTTACGTAAAATATGTGTGCGCTATTTTATAACTAGACACTCCTTGCAAGTGCCCAATGTACAATACTTGTAAGAGTACTTTTTAGTTAATAAATAAATATTCTGTTTTATAAATAAAGAAAAAAAGAAGAAGCAAAATTAGAGATTTTGTTCATAATACCCAATTGATCTTAGCCGTATAAAACTTGGCTCTAAAGCCATCTGATGAGTTAGATATACAACAATTATTTGTGACAACTCCAGCTCAAACGCTCTCTCCTTACTCGTTAACGACACGCTTCATAGAGCAATACAATGCTAAAAGCATGTTGAGTTTTGTTCTAGCGTGAATTACAAACGCAAAGTTGCGATGGGAAATAAATTCAGAGAGATTTGAGAAGGCACTGCGTTTTCGTTTTACCAGAAAAGTTGAAGAAAGCGAAGGCTTTTGTCCAGGGAACCCCCTTGTGCCTGTGGTGGAAAATCGCATCGCATGGGAAAAGATTTTTCAGTGTGGCAAAAAAATAAAAAAAAGATTAGATAAGTGGGGACCCCACTTTGTCCAACTTGAATAAAAGGTTATCTGTCTGGTTCCAATCATAACCATCCAGTCTTTTGATTTGATGGTTGTCGACACCCTTCATTGGCTCACCTTGGTTTGGTCCTTTTAATTATCATCACCAAGTGAAGCACAGGATAACGAGGCCCCATTAGTTTTTGACTTGATCTCAGCCGCTGATATGGTGCTATGTAGTTAATGGTGGATAGTGTTAATAAGTTGTGTTTGGTGGTTCATGATTTTAATGCTTTACGATACGCATCAGATTTTCTCTTATTGTGAATTTTTGATTCAGGACAAATTATACTACTAGTGCAGTAATGCTACAGTGCCAGCTGCAAACTAGTTGCATTAATTTGAAATAGGTGGGTAGAGAAAATACTAGCTCATTTAATAATGGATACTTTCTCGAACTCCCTCATTTTGTACGTATTTGGTATGTGATACAAAGAGGTATTATTGTGCATTCTTTGAAGAATAAAGAATACGTAATAATTATGTTTGGAACAAATTGATTATAATAAATACATACCTTATTTGGAGAGGAATAATGGTACAGACACAAATATTTTATAATATTTGTATAGATGTTGATGTGGTCAATATTTTATTAAATTTTATTTAAACTCATTATTAATATCATTTTTTTCATTTACTAATAATCACTCATCACATTAACAGTTTGTAAAATTTTTATAAAATTATTTGTATTTTTAGCATTACTTTTTTTTGGAGAGTTTGAAAGTGAATTTGGGATTATGTTTGAATAGATTTTTTTCCACATTTCTCTTTTTCCCACTTCATTTAGGAAGTGTAAGAAAAAATGCATAGTTTTTCTTTTGGGTAATTGGGTGTAAATTAACCTCCTTATTTGAAAAAAGAAAAAGAAAAAAGAGAAATTACTAATTAAAAGAAAAAAAGAAACTACTAATTGTAAATGGTTTTCTCCTTTGAACCAATTGATACAGATAACCTATGTTTAAGCTTTGGACACAATTTTTTATTTCTTGTTTATACAAATGAATAAGTTCAAAAATAAAAAAAGCTAAACATAGTATAACCTTTAGAAAGTACAGAAGATGTCCATGATAGTATTCTCCTATGTAAAGATACTCAAGTGAATAGTTTCCTGATCTGAACATGTTGAAGGCACTCATGGTCATGGTGACAATACGGAATAAAATTTATTAAGAAACCGTATCTAATTGAGCTTTAATTTTATGCATTAAATTTGTGGAACCATTTGCTCAAAAAAAAAAAAAAAAAATTTGTGGAACCAAAGTCCAACTAGCTTTCCTCTAATCAGTTAAGATGCAATTATAATGATTTTTTTCTTTTGAAAAATGCCTTCTTCATCACTCATTCAATTATCATATCCATCTATACAGAAAAAGTAAAGTAGTCATAACTCAAAACTCATAAGTCGCAAGTCATAATTTACTGTGTCTTGTTTTCTTTTGGCCCGGTCAATAGTCAGCAAAATGGTTAAGCAGCTAGCTCAGCTTACCAAACAAATACGTGAATGGTGCAGATGAGATAAAGAAAAAGGCCCTCTGTTTGTTTACCATGGTTAAGGGTGTAACTTGTGGTAGTAAATGTAGAGAAGACAAACAAAGCAGAGTTAGGTCCTATTTTGGGGGCAAAAGCTATGATTGAGATAATTGGCCTCCTGACACCAAGTCATGATTGAACTTATACACCACTCCTACCAGTTTCTCTTCTTTCTATATAACCCCCACCATACCACCAGTAGTCCCCTCCAAACTATACCTATCACTCCCAAACTCTCTCTATCTCTCTCTCTTATGATACCAGAAGCTTAAAACTTCAACCCTAGTTGTCCTTTGAATACGCAAAGTTTTCTTTTTTATTTTTTTGGGGTAAAAAATACACAAAGTTCTTCAAAGGCAGGAACTTTTCTTTGGTTTTTATTGCAAAGAGAAAAGTATGATGGTTGAGAAGGAAGATCTGGGTTTGAGTCTGAGCTTGACCTCAACTCAGAACCACCACTCTCTACACTTGAATCTCATGCCTTCCCTGGTCCCATCTTCTGGGTTCAATCCAAAGCCCTCTTGGAACGAGGCCTTTCCTTCATCAGGTGCGTTAATGGACTTTGTAAAATTTGCATGGCTTTCATTCTTAGATCTGAGCTTTGCTCGTATTAACCCTTTCAAGGAAGCCATTTTTGCCTTTTTCTTTCAACTTTCAAGGAACTTAGATAAAAATAATACTTTTTTTCCTTTGCTTTTTTATCTTTAATTTCTTTAACAACCAACTTTTCTCTTATTCACACTCTAGTCTACATCTTTTTCACAAGTCATGGGGTCCTATTCTTTAGATCTGTCCATCAAAATTCAATCTTCTTCATTGATTCTAACTCACAATCCCACATGCAGATCGAAACTCTGAAACATGCCGAGCCGAGACTCGCTCTTTTCTACGAGGCATCGACGTGAACCGGCTTCCATCCACGGCTGATTGCGAAGAAGAAGCAGCCGTGTCATCTCCAAACAGCACCCTATCTAGCGTGAGCGGGAAGCGAAGCGAGAGAGAAGCTCTCTGTGAAGAGCTCGACATTGAGAGAGCTTGCTCTCGAGGTATCAGTGATGAAGAAGACGGTGAAACCTCGAGAAAGAAGCTAAGGCTCTCCAAGGACCAGTCCGCTGTTCTTGAAGAGAGCTTCAAAGAGCACAACACCCTCAACCCAGTAAATATACTATGCACTGAAACTCATTTAGTTGAATCATTATTAAGTTTGTCTGATTGCTGAGAAAAACAAAATAGTATCGTAAAGCAAATAAATTATTCCCAAGCGAATTTCTACGTTACACAGACTTGATGGAGAGTCTTCAGTCTAACAGTCCTCTACCAATATTTTCAAGGAAAAAAAAAAACATTTGGGGTACAAAACAAGCGAGAAAAAGTTGATGATTTCTAATATTTTCTCGGCAAACAAACAGAACTCTGTCATCTAGGTATAGTCTGGTACTTTTACTGATACATAGGTGGTGTTTCTATGCTTGCAGAAGCAAAAGTTAGCGTTGGCTAAGCAGCTAGGCCTCCGACCTAGGCAAGTAGAGGTCTGGTTTCAGAACAGACGGGCAAGGTGAGAAATTAATTTCGCCCTTTTATTACTAGGGTATTTTTGGTATTATGAACTTAATATATTTAGAATTACTGTTATACCCATTCGGAGTAGCTTTATTTACGTGGACTTTGAAATATAATTTACAGGACCAAGCTGAAGCAAACCGAGGTTGACTGCGAGTTTCTAAAGAGGTGTTGTGAGAATCTGACGGACGAGAATAGGCGGTTGCAGAAGGAAGTTCAGGAGCTGAGAGCACTGAAACTTTCCCCACAGTTCTACATGCAAATGACCCCACCTACAACTCTAACCATGTGCCCCTCATGTGAGCGTGTCGGGGTCCCACCTTCTTCAACATCAACCGTTGATGCAAGGTCCCACCAGATGGGCCCAACTCACCAACGTCCGATCCCCATTAACCCGTGGGCCCCAACAACTTCTTCCATCCCACATCGACCGTTTGATGCAGTACTCCATCCACGATCGTAGATTCGCTACAAAGATCAACATGAAAAAAAAACATTTTGGTCCTTAAACTAGGTGTATTGTAATGTAATCTTATTCTTATTCTAGCTAATAGCAAAGCTTGTCATAATGTGTACGGAAAAAAGATGCAAATATATTCAGTTCTTAACAGCGTACCAATTTTTAGGTTCAACGTTCGGGTCTAGATATGGTTGGTAGAACGTGATTTGGTGGGTCTTCATGTTTTGTATTATTGGACCCACCTTCGTCCCTGTGGGGTTGGGGTGACCCATTTATTAGTTTAGTTTTATTTATTTATTTAGGAGGGTAAGGACTAAGGAAGGAAGACTTTGTCTGTAAAGTGCATTTCTAATTAGTAATTAATTGTTTAACTTTAAAAGTCAAGGAAGTTTGTGACTTTTTGTTCTAATCTCTAATGGAAAACCACAAATGATTATTGCTTATAATGACACAGGAATCTTACTTTATTATGTCCTTTATTTAACTTTTTAAACATGTTGGGTTCATATTTGTAGACAAGAAAGAAGCATGTGGGATTGGTTGTTGAAAGTTGGGGTCAGATAAAGGGTTTTATTTCTCTCAATTGTGGCCAAAGTCCTTGTTCAAGGAGATTTTCAAAGCAAATTGAGTCTTATTGTTTGACAAAGAATTGCTAAGCGCATTTGAAACCCCATCCTCACGCGTTTTTCCATACTTTCGAAACTTACTTTTGGAAAGCAAGTGATAGTGGATTATGGTTAGACGTTCCACTTTTGATGACTATTGAATTTGACCATGGAAACTGGTCGCTGTTCATATTGTGGCTTGGAATATGGCTGTGCCGCCATAGTTAATTTTTTGGGATTTTTTTTTTTTTTAAAGAAATACTTTGGGGAAAAAAGAGAACAAAAAGCAAAGGCCTGTTTTTAACATCCAAACTCCAAAGTCATGAGTAAAATGGGTTCTGATTCTTTTCTGTCAGCCTTCCTTTAAAAGCATACTTGATTTAATTGAAACCCACCAAATGAGAACCATACTAGATCCGTCCTAAAAGACTTGGTCATTACGCTTTTCCTCGTAGTCTCAAATGGAAAATAAGCTTTGTCAGGGCCAAGAATTTTTTTATATTTTATATTTTTTTTCATGCCAAGATTTGACCAAAATATGCTAGGAGTGAACCATAGATTTGCCGAAGTATTTGTCTTGGAAATGCATAGGGCTTTCAACATCTTACTGGACCCCATGAAATTGTCCGACCTGAAGCCATTCGATCTGATCAATATGGCGGTTGGCGGCGGTTTTGTGAGAATAAAATCTGACAAAGTTGGTCCAACTCGTGGTTTTGGCTTCTCTCAATCCGTAGGAGCTAATCCGACTGATATCACTCCCTCCCTTTTTCCAATGATTTTTCCATCAGTATTTGGCAAAGATCTTGAGATCTCAAACTAGATCTGGCGGGGACTTACTTCAACATGAGAAGCAATATTCGTGCTCTCTTTGTTAGTAATTTGTAAGTGGACTATTTGAGAAAGATAGAACCATATAAGGATTTCAAATTAGATCAAGCATGGATGACTTCAGTAAACAAATCAATGCTTTGTTAGGGGTTGGGGAACGTCTTTATTATAACCAAAGATGCTTTGATAGCTAAGTTAATACTTAATACAGAGGATTTGAGTGTATGGTAATAGAGTAAAATTAGTTAAAAATGACATACTTGGTTAGTAGAGTGACGAGGGAATTCTTAAGGCAAACGAGGGTTGGATTTGACGAGAAATGTTCCCAAAAAATTTGGTTTTTTGTCCTATTACGTTATTGTTTTCTTCGATCGACTAAGAGAATGGATGTTAGGATAATGCCTTTGAAATTGCAAGCATTGGGTGTATGTTCAATCGCATTAAATGTAATTAATGATTGGTAGAGGGTAACAAATATTAATTTGAGTAAGAGTTAATAATATTCGGCGTGCTCTCATTTTGACAAAGATTATACCGATTGACCTATAAAGGGGAGATGCCCTTGAGAGTGTAGCTATGTGACTATGTCATTTCATAATAAGTTAATTGTTAAGGATCTTCAGGGTTGACAATTGAGAAAGGTCGAGTTGCCGAACATCTATAGTGAGTACACTAATTCTTTGCCGGAGCTATAGGATAACATAACAAGACAAGAGCAACAACAGAGGTGTAAGAAAATTTTGAACAAAGGTGTAAGAAGATTATGGGATCAGAAGATTAAAACTGGTTAATTGCATATATTACTAAGAATATATAAAATATAAAATTTACGTAAGGAATGGAACACAAAATAAGATACAACAAACATAAGGATATTATTAGGTTCAACAATTTTTTTACAACAGGCATAAGAGAAACTGAAACATATATTACAATGGATTTTCTTTCTCGCTCTGCCTTTCTAAGGATACAAGGAGCTTATTTATTGGCAATATGATACAGCAATCTTTTACATTATGAGGATAAGAACTTTTTTACAGTAGATGGTAGGGGCTGACTGATACATGACAGATGTCAAAAAGTGTGGGGGATGTAAAAAACGGATTGACCAATTTATCTTCGTCCGGATATGTTGCTGACTACCAGATATAAGTTGTCTGGGGGGAGAGGATAGAGTGCTAAGTTGTTGCTGCATGGGTGACAAGTGTCACAAGAAGGACATATGGCCTGAGAAAAGAAATAGAAGTTGCTTGAAGAAGTCCACAATTGTAGGCCAAAAAGTCTTGTAGTTGTTGGAGAAAGTTTTGCATGGGAAAGAAAATGTTCTGAGAATGGATCTGTGATTGGATATACACATAAAGGTGGAGGAATGATTGTGGTGGTAAGGACCGGAGGTTTTCTAGAATGGCCACTAGGAAATGCCAATTTCACCTCCTTAGGCATAACTTCCTAGTAGAAATGGACATGTCCTCATTTCGATTGGGTCAACTCTCACTTTGGGTCAAGATATTCTATACGTTTGACCTTGATAGGTTTGGAAAGATGGGCCTTGCCATGGGCCCAAAGGTTTCCTTAGGTAGGCTGACGTCCCAGCTTTGCACCTTTAGTCACAAACCCAGCGTGAAGGTTTTATGTTGTGTTAACAAATTAATCATGAAATTGGTTGGTTGTTTTCACTGCAATATTCGTAATTTCACATATTGTTAGTCCAAAACTAATTAATTGTGATGAATAGAGCAGTGCACGTGCTCTGTCTACTAAGGAAATTGAACCAATCAACATAGGATTGTACATGCAATCCATATTTGTCATTAGGATGCTATTTGATGTGAGCTTTGCCCTGCGCAGGCCTGGTTATTCCCTATGCCGGTTATTGCCCATACCGTTTGAGTTGATGCTTGCTTGTTCTTTTGGGTTGAGAAATGCCATTGCTTTCGTACAGTAATTGATGCCATATTTCCATCTTGATTTAGTTCATATTCTTATGCCTTTTGGAGCGTCTCCGTACCCTCCAAATAACTATGTAAATTTTGTGCAGGATATTTTTTCCCCCTTCTTCTGTTCCTAATAATAATGAAAGACAAGCAGTGCTAGATTTTTTTTGGCTTCTTTTGGAGAAAACGGGCGTTGAGCATATCATAAGCTTGCATTTCAATCTAGCCAACTTTTTTTTTTTTTTTTTTGAGAAACAGCCCCAACTAGGCTGGAAAATATATTAAGGCAAGTCTTTTACAACAAGGAAAGAAATGTTTTGAGGAACAACTTCTCCCCAAACTCTTAACGGAAAGGAAAACCTAGCATCCCTAGCTAAAGCATGGGCAACTTGATTACCCTGCCGCCTTACATGGATGATAGAGTAGGATTGAAAAGAAACCCCAATAGACTTAAAGTCTTTTACTAAGTGACCCTCCTGCACGTTCAAGACTATCCCTGGCTGCAAGCTCTTCACAACCAATTCAGCATCTCCTTCAAAGCACACCAGGCTGAAACCAAGCTCCCTGGCAAACATTGCAGCTCTCCTGGCAGCCATCAGTTCCAAGCATTCCACTGATACAAGCAGCGGCACCTTCTCAGACAGAGTAGCCAGCACTTGCCCTTCATCACTGCGAATAACAACCCCAATACCACCTACCCGCTCCTCTGCAAACACAGCTCCATCAAAATTTACTTTCACAAAACCAGCAGAAGGGGGCTGCCAACACACAACAGAAGCCCCATCCCGATGAATAGTCCCCTGTTTCCCCTGCTGGAACTCAGCCACAAGAGACACCGCTGCTTGAGAGATCTTCGCGCATGGAAGAGTACACTCGTTGGCCCTTAATTTATTTCTTCGGTTCCAAATTAACCAGGCTGTCATAGCAAACACCTCCAGGTCCTTACCCTCAGCTTGGATGATACCAACCAGGTCACACACCGAAACAATGCGAGAGGGATTGCTTCTTAACGCAGCAAAGGAAGGCCCCCACCCCTCGTGGACATGGACGCAGTCCCAAATTGCATGAAAACCATCTTCCACTCCCACCTTACACTGATCACACAGAGGATTATCCAAGACCTTTCTACTCATAAGATTTTTCTTAGTTGGGAGAGCATTGGAGCATGCTCGCCAAAGAAACACCTTGACCTTGCTAGGAATTTTCATCATCCAAATTTTCTTCCAGAAAAGTCTAACCTCATTCAAGTTAGAGCTAGACGGAAGGCCATGTAATTCTGATTCACAGAGCATCTGATAGCCCGATTTTACTGAATAGTCACCGGTCCTGCACCTTGGCCAAGTGACACAGTCCTCCTGGTCAGTTATAGGCAGAGGGATGCCCAAGATCCTTTGGGCTTCAAACGGCACGAATAAAGCATCAACAAGATGAGCATTCCAACCCTCACCCCGATCATTCATCAATTTTTCAACTGTCCAGTTTGAGGCAGCCCCATCCCTTGGTGAAACCACATAGGCTGAATCACCTCCAGGCAGCCACCTATCGCCATAGATATGGATCTTTCTTCCATTTCCCACCCTCCACAGCAGCCCGGATTTGACAAGGTTTCTACCCCTCAAGATACTTTGCCAAGCATACAAACCCACAGCGCCTTTTGCATCAAAAATTGACCCCCTTGGGAAGTACTTTGCACTAAAAACCCGGTACAACAGAGAGGACCTATCCACCAGCAGCCTCCACACCTGTTTTGCAAGCATTGCCTCATTAAATTTTTCTAATTCTTTAAAACCCAAGCCACCTAGAGCTTTTGGTTTGCACAAGGTTTCCCAATTCTTCCAGTGGATCTTGCGTTGCTCGCCCTTTTGCCCCCACCAAAATTTTCTAATCATCATCTCAATCTCCTTGATTAAACCGGAGGGGAGTTTGAAGCAACTCATCGCAAAGGTGGGGATAGCTTGAACAACCGCTTTTAGGAGCACTTCCCTTCCCGCTTGGGAAAGAAGCTTTTCCTTCCACCCTTGAAGCTTACTCCACACTCTCTCCTTAATGAAATTGAGGCTTTCTTTTTTTTTCCTCCCAACCACCGCCGGAAGCCCCAAGTACTTTTCACAGTCTCGCACTTCACTTCCCCCCAAGGGTACTAGGATCTCTAACTTCCTTTCCTACGAAATATGCTTACTGAAAAACACGGTAGTTTTGTCTCTATTTAGCACTTGCCCCGATGCTAGCTCGTACAACCTTAGAATACAAAGGATGGCATCCAATTCTCGTAAAGTTGCCCGACCAAAGAGGAGGGTATCGTCAGCAAAGAATAGGTGGGTAATTTTTGGACCATTTTTACAAAGAGAGAATCCCCGAATATCCCCTATCCTAGCTGCCTGCTTCAGCATACAATTTAAAGCTTCCGAACAAATCAAGAATAGGTACGGAGAGAGGGGATCGCCTTGTCTAATACCCCTTGATGGTCGGATATCCCCCTTAGGCTCACCATTTACAAGAATTGAGTAGGAAGCTGAACTTATACAGCTCATAACCAAAGCCACCCATCTCTCATTAAAGCCCATTTTCACCATAGTTGCTTCCAAGAAACTCCAAGCTGATTGGGTTTTTCTCACTAGTTTTTCTCACCTTGTCTAATACCCCTCTAGCCAACTTAAATGGAATACTTACCCCGCAAGCTGATTGGGTTTTTCTCACTAGTTTGGGGGCAAAGACACTGTGACTTTGTGAGGTCCGGTTAACCAAAATTACTTATACAAAAGATGTTATTACCACTGCGCCATCATTTGAGTCTCATGACTGGTACTTAGGACGAGGTCATTAGCACTGGGGAACTATTTTCCACGAATTAGTTAGAGATAACTGGAAGGAAACAGTGTTGTGTCGACATTGAGCCCTTTGATGCTTAAATCCGAGAGGGTGTTTCTACTTTCTTTGTATCAATTTTTTTTTTTTTTTGGGGTAAAATACGAGCATATCTTTTGCATGATATAGAGCGCTTTTTACATACGGCTAAACGAGAGCTCTAGTTAGGTGTTTTATTAGGAATCTTTCTCAAATTTTCTTGTCCAACCCACCAAGAATTCTTGTAGGTCAAGGTTGTTACTTCCCAATCAAGTAATTTCCTTCTTTGGAGTAGCTTAAATATAAGAAAGTAGTTGATCAAAATCTGTAACTACTAACTTACTTGGCTATGTCTCATGTGCTGGCCGAACTTACATATTGGGATTAGATTTCCTTTCGAACCAAACTCTTTAATTATCTGGGTTGATTCAATATCTATGATGTGCAGCTTCACCATCACTAATCAATTATTTTTCTTTGTTTCATACCAGTACCACGACCTTTCCCACTTCCTAGCGGAGGTGACGAGGTGTTTCGAGATCAGAAAGATGTATGACCAATGATTTCTTTAATTTGTTTTTGGGAAAAATTTACTTGCCACTATTTGTTTGTTTGTGTGTGTGGCTAAAATGCAGAATATATATTAATATTACTTCCCCACCTCAAATTGTTAGTCATTTATTTTATTTTGGAAGGTGTCAAAATGAAGTTCTCTTTGAAAAGTCGGTGATAAATTTCCTAATCTACCATTTCATTAATTTATAAAGCCAATACTTCTCTTTTATGAAAGTTTTTAAAATTCATGATTTTAAAAACCACTAAGAACTGAAAAATGGACTGTTTATGTAAAAGATGCTAGTTTTGAAAATTTATACATTTTTAGAGCATCCACACCAGTGGGTGTAAAAGCTTTTAAAATACAAATAATTACTAATTTTACACATTTTGAGCAAAAAAATACCCACATTAGTGGGTGTAAAAATGTCTAAAAGTGTGCATATCCATCCACGAGTTACAATAACCGTGTGTATCTACACGACTACTGTAGCTCGTTTATCCCATTATTTTACAATTTTCCCATTCGCTCCTTTTTTTCTCTCTCCTTTCCGTGCTCAACAACCCCAATTAAAACTCAACACAGAGATACACTTTAAAAAAAAAAAAAAAAACAGAGATACACACAGATCGGAGTTGCGGGGAGTGGATCGGAGCTGCAGGGAGTGGATCGGAGCCGCGGGGATCGTAGATCGGAGCCACGGATCGTGAATTGGAGCGGTGGGGAGTTGATCGGAGCGGCGGATCGTGGATTGGAGCCGCAGGGAGTGGATCGGAAAGGGAGAGTTGATCTAAGATGGTGGATCGGGGAGGGAGAGTTGATCGAGAGAGAGAGAGAGAGAGAGCAACAAATCAGATATGTAAGGAGAGGGCACGCGTATTATATGTGGGTAATTGAGGAAAATAATAAAAAAAGTAAAGAAATTGACTATTTAATTAAAAGACGTGTAAAATAGATGAACTGGTGTGGCTGTATTGTAAAAGTGAGTGTGTAAAATAGAGAAATAGGTTTTTTGGTGTAAAATAGATGGGAATTTTGAACAAACTGATGTGAATGCTCTTATGTAAAAGACAATGTATTAAATAATGTTTCCCTTAAAAATTTGAATTTTCTAAACAATCTTAATAAATTAGGACAAAAGGAATATAAATCACAATAAAGCAATAAGAGACTGCTTAAGCTCTAAATTAAACAAGTAGAAATATCTCAAAAAAAAAAAAAAACAAGTAGAATACTACCAAAATTCTCGAAATAATAGTAATAAAAAACCTTCACTTTGCTTTAGAAGCCACTACGTTAAGAACAAGTAAATGTGGTATTGTGTGCATAGTTACATACTTTAAGACACACCATAACTTGATTAAAAAGTGAATAAAACAAATTGTGTAGTAAATAATCAAAAGAAAAAGAAACAAATAAATTAGTTTTCAAGCTTATAAAACTTAAAAATTTGATAAAAAGCCAAAAATGTGAAAATAATGGCTATATGATTCACCCTTAAAGGTGTAGCTCAATACTTCCAACATTCAAATTATAGATACCCATGTTCTTGTCCTCTCATTTAGCAATAATTATCTTATACTCCTTTATAAGTTCTTGTTTACGAGATGTGAATGATACATATATCAATGTATGAGATATATTCTCCTCATTTAGGAGTTCTTGCTAACAAAAAAATCAACCTTGAAGTATAGCAATTAGGCTTTCATCCAGAATAGTCCAAAGGCCTCGATAGAAAAAGGAAGAGTTATAACACAAAAGGATAATGCCCTATTCAGTAAGCTCTTTAGCTATAACAACTTTCCATTATTTAGAAGCATGAATGAAAATTATGAGATGAACCAGTGCAGTGGTACTGGTATCATTGAAAAATAACACTTGATTCAACTATGTCAAAAACCCAAAAGTTGCCAACAGTATATAAGTGCCCCCATGCAAAAATATCACATCAAAGACTGTTGGATGTTGGATGTTGCATTGAACTTTATCATGTTCCATTTATCATCCTCTGGTCCTGCAATAGGTGTAGGTCAATTTGCGAGTGCCCCCACAATACAAATAACAACCACTATATGTCAAAGACAAAGGACTAGGCGATGAAACATTTAGAGATGGAATCAGCTTACAAAGTAGTCCACGCCAAAACCCTCATAATCTTCACATTTGGTTACATATGTGGGAGATTGATTACACAAGAAAGCACCGCTTTTGTTTTAACTTTGGGCAGGACATGTCTTTTTTTTGTCTTACCTTTCGATTTTTTGTTTGATTGAATTGTTTTACCTGTTGATCAACTCGCAACTGTATCTGTTTACTCTATTTTTTTCTCCCCCACAATAAATTATTATTATTATTTTTTTTTTCTAGTAAGGATATAAATTTCATTTCTTTTACAAAAATTATTTCACACCTAGCGAGATATCAGGTGGTGAGCAGTATAATATTACTTTCATACAACTCTACATCTATTATCACTTTTCTTATCTATTAATCACAATATGCTACTTTATTAGTTATGAAAAAGTCGTGAAATTTTTTTTTGTAACTAGAAATAGTGTTTCATCCCTCTCTAATCACTTGGTAATAATATTTTTTAAATATATTATTTATTTTTTATTTTTATATAATGAATTAATAATATGGTAGATTGTGTTGATATGCCAAAAATCGATAACTTTAAATGACGTATTTCCTTGTTTCTTTATGAAATTTTTACTTAATATTTTTGGATACATTTCATTTATTGTTAGTAAAAATTTTAATAATAAAATCACTCAACAACCTTAACCTTCTTAAATAACGACAAATTCACTTTAAAATCAATTAATTTTTTTTTTTTGTCAAATTAATATTATAAAAGTATATTGTACCAAAAAAAAAAGAAAAAATGAGGGTGAAGGTGTGAGGCGGCTGAAGTGAAATGTAGAGAGTAGGGTTTTTTTTTTTTTTTATGTTTTAAGTTGATGAAGGAAATAAACTTGTGACCAATGCGAATAAGTTTAAGCGTAAAAGAGTTGTTTGATGATGACTTGTTGTGGGGGAGGGGTGCGGGGAGGAGAGTGAGAGAGAGAGTTGATTGCGATTGGGCCTTTGGTAATTGTCTAAATTGCCAAAAGGAAGAGCTGAAACTGCCTAATGCTTATTGTTTGGATCCACATCAAAACAACATTAAAATTGGGTAAGAAAAAAATATGCAAGATCCAAACTAAGAGCCCAATGACTTTGCTACAGAGGTTGGGCTTTTGCCCACATCTTCGTCATATAGACCCATTTGAATACTTATTTTACAACACAAGGACAAAACTCACTCGCAAGGCTCAAGCCCATGCACAAAAATCTCTCTCTCTCTGCTTTATTTTCAACAATAAATACACCTGAAAACTTGTTTTATGTTTATTACATCAATGCAATCGACATTAAATGCTGGTTGTCCTTTTTATTTATTTATTTATACAATATAAAAATTTCACTTTAACATAATTTAAGTGTATATATGTGTAAAGTTTTTTTTTGGAGATTTGAACCTCAGCCCTTACCCCCCTACGTGTTACAAGCACTTATATTTTTGGAATGACCATCATACCAAGTGTGTGTGGAGGTAATGTTGGTTGTCCTTGAGTCTGCCAAGTCCAGCAACAATATTAAACGTTCCATTTTATGGTGTAAACTAACTCTTTTCTCATACCAACTTTGTTTCCGAGTATAAAACTCTAACTAGCCCATAAAGGCCCAAAAACTTATAATTGTCCATCAAAACAAGCAACTTACTCAGGGAGCTTGTAGAATGGAAGACTAAAGGAGAATGGTAGATCGATGATAGAGAAGTAATTGAGTGAGATTGATCGGTCAAGTTCATAAGAATAGTATTAGGGTTCAAATCACCCCTCCCCTCCCAAGAGCCTTATTGCTCAATTGCACATTTTGGTGCTTCTAAGAAAGACATTCAAAATGCAAATCTCATCTTTTCCGATTATCGAATTATTTATAATAAAAAAAATCACATCTCTTCCCAATTATTTAACAAAGGTATGGAGAGAATTGCCTTAACTCTTTGACATGCACCTTTGAAATCCTAGGATGCATGGACACTTTATTAAAGGTGTCGTACTGTGTCATACTGATGTCGTATCTGCCATTTGTTATATAAAGAGGGTTTACCTTTTACTCTTCCAATTATGATATACCATGTGTTTGATTCTTTTTTTTTTCCTTTTTAAACTTGAGTATCTTATAAGAAAAGTAAAAAGATTACATGAAAGGCTGTGGTTGGTGGAAATGAAACATAAAAAATGAGATTGAGAATTTGCAATTGGAACTTGAGGGGTTTAGTGAAGTTCTCTTTGATGGCCGATGATAGGTATACACGTGTGAATAAAATTTCACATGAAATAATAATAACAAGAGAGTGATTAATATAACCTAGCTCGACTCAAATTCATAGTTTAAGGTTTTTGGATAAATATTATCTCTATGGTAATTATATATCATGAAGTACAAATTGCATTAAAACAATTAAGGTAGAATTTTATACTGCAGAATCCTCCAAGAAATTTCTTATAATTTTATTAGTTGATGCTATTTTTAAATACAAATGGGACCATTTTCAAGTCTCCTTAACCGGTGCATGAGGGCACCCATTAACAAAAGCCATTGTAGAATGGTGAGTGGAAATGGAAGGTAGGCAATGTCTGATGAGGCAGATGTAATTCAGTGCTATTTGAAGTACATAGCTCAATAGAACCATTTGACTTGGGTTCCATCTAAATTTGAGCACTATAGAAACCTGGGAAGCTATCAAGACTAAATCGCCTTAAGCTTATTTGTACAAGTCGGTTTCTAAAGCAATTCCAAAACATGCTTTTATATCTTATTCTAAAGAACAAACTCAAGCTAGAGAGACTTGAAAATTGAGATTGTGTCGGAGATATATTGTGTACGTTTTGTAGTAGACAAGAAAGCAGAGACTCTCTCCTTGTTTCAAGAAAAGAATATGATACGAAGCATTGAATCTTGATAAATAGGGTTGTTGGTGATTGGGATATTAAATTAAATTGGTCAATTACTAATTTACTAGAAAAGATAGAAGTCTATACTCTATAGTAAACTAGCTTGCTTGGGTAGCTATTCTATGTCACTCACAGCTTTACCTAAATCCTATAATATGTAAGGGAAAAAACCAAATATGGAGAGGGATTTCTGCTGGCTATAGAGCATGATGTGAGATTTAGAATTACTGGATGTCCAGAGTAAAATAACCCCATTAAGAACAAAACTATATATTGTGCTTGAAGTGTTCGCTTATGTACTATTTCGCATATGGTAAATTTAATCACATATTTCTAACACTTCTTCTTACGTGTGAGTTCAAATTCAACTTTAATAGATGATACTCAACACATGAGATTTCAAATAAGATGTAGAGTGAAGGAGATGGAGGTCGAATTTAGGATCTCTTACTCTGATATTATGGTAAATTACTAATTATCCTAAAAATTAAGTTATTAAGATATAGAAAATTTAACCATTTAAAGCATATATTGACGCTAAAGTTGCTAGAGGTTGCAAGCTTATTTTAATTTGTATAAATAGCTAAACTCTCTTTGTAATATATAAGCAGTTTATAATACAATTTCCATTTTATTGGAAATCTCATAGTTTCTCTCTAGAATCACTTTTCTTTTCAAGTTTTTGGGAAGCTTTAAATTTTTTATTCTTATTTTATTTTTTTATAGTTGTGTTACTGTTATTTTTGTAGATTTTTTTGTATTTCTACAGTTCTACCTAGGTTGGTTGAGAAATTCTTATCTCCAAGAAAATCACCCTTTTGGCAATATCAATTAAAATACCATGCTGAGGAAAGTTTGAATAGGACTTTTGTAACTGGAGAACCACAGTACTTAAACTTGTGATATGTAAAACAACTATTGCTGGGCTGTGAAATGTTTTGTCACGGATCTAATTGAACTCAACTTTGGGTCTGGAAAGGTCTATAGTTCAGTCTTCCAAAAATAGTTCTCACTTGAAGATTTTGGGCTGAATAACCTTGTCTCAATAAACAACTCACGCCATAACCTTGTGTCAATAAACAACTCACAGTTCTTACCCTAACTTAATTCTTTTTTTATCTGATTGATACGTTTTATATGGTTTTCTAAAATGTATTGCCGAAGAAGGTTCAAAATTAATTATTGCTGCAAAACAACAAATTTTGCTACAATTTTTTCACACTTGACTCTCAAAGAGCAACTTCCAAGTTTTGAAGCTCATCAGCTCCAAGTAGCCTAACCTATTAGATTATGCAGTTAAATAATTAAGTTTATCATATTAAGCTCTTTTTACGTGTTGAATCTCACGTATTAAATTATGTGGTTAAATGATTAAATTTACGGTATTAAACTTTTGGGACAAAATTTAAAATTTGAGATTTTGAAATGGAAGAGAATATGACAAAGAAAAGAGAATGTGATGTGAATATACTAAATTAAATTATTTGCATTGAACATGTTTTTGCAAAACTTCCTTTCAAATGACAACAGCTTTGCAATCTATTTATAATTCTAAATACAATGGATTCACGTTAATTATAAATAATCTACCTATAATAAGAACTACTACCAAGTTCTAAATAGTTTTTGCAAGGTTTAATAATCCAATATGAAAATATTACTAGGTTAGAAAACTAAAGAAGTTACAAAATCTGTAATTAAACTAATTAACTGACTCCCTGCATGATGTGTGGTAAATTTTGAAATTGTATTGAAAAAAAATCATTAACATATTATTAGTTTCCTTCAACATTTCTTCTCAAAAAATAGTACTCTCCAATATTTCATTAATTTTCCTTATAAAAGATTGTAATATTTAGTGTTCTTTTTATAGCTAAAAGCGAAAGACAAGAAGAGTGGTGTAGTGATTTAATCATACTATATGTCTTTACAAATTTGAAAATTGAATGATATATAGATAGACATATTTCATGACTACTTAAGAATGCAAATATTGTTTTGAGCAAAACTATCATATTTCAAACAAATTGTTGCTCATATAAATTTTAGAAAAATGATATCAAATTTCATTATACTTAAATAATTATTGAAACACTTAAAATAATTTATATAACAAAATAAATGTATTTATCTTTATCCAATCACTACTTTTTAATTACATATAAAATAAATATGGCAACTACAATGTTAGTTCCACACACAACTACAATTACATGTCACTAAATTGTTAAAATTAATTTTAGTAAATTAAAAAATATTTTTTATGGCTTTTATGTCAATTGTTGTCAAAGCAACTAAATATGAGGAGGCCATATTCTAAATCTATTATTATAATAATAATAATAATAATTTATTATTATTATTATTCTTCTTCCAAAAAAATAGTTTCTTACATAAAATTTATAAATATAATAATATAAAATCCTTTAATATAAATAATTAGATAATACATATATATATATATATATTATATTTTCTCCATTGGCTAATTCAATGAACTAACACTTTAATATAAACGTAAACTTTGCTGAGATAGAAGCCTAAAAAAAATAAAATCTCAATGAATGCATTGTATGGTAGAACATTATGCTCTCCTACACAAGATCTCTACTGTTATATATAAAAAAATAATGCAAACCTAACGTGACAGTTAATTTCTACAAAGCTGCTAACAAATCTAGTAAAATGATGTCGTATGAGTGATAGTTTTATAAATATTACAATACATGATGCACCAACTTGACCAGAAAAAAGGGCTAGACTTGAAGTAAGAAAATGATAATTCACCCAAACTTTTTTTTTTTTTTTGAGAAAAGATAATTCACCCAGACTTAAGAGGGTCTAATTTGTATTTTGATCAAAAGTAATTACAAAATTAAACTTATGGTTTCAGCAAACATGTAAATAGTGTTGCTTTCCAAGGTTCATGTTAATTGCTCCAACATCTACCACCAGGATATGATCTAAGAAATTGTAAAATGATTAATGTTGGGTTCTCAGGTATAGAATTAGATTTGAGAAATAAATTTATAGCATCTCTAGAGAACAAAAATAAAGATCTTGTGAAAAAAGGTACTTGGTTTGCATTTATCAATTGAATGACATATTAAAATGACTTCAAACAATGAACTGAAAAGGAAATTGTATTTGTTCAGAAGAGACTCTGGAAATCGTTGGTAAGTGGTAACTGAAACAATCAGAGCTTTATAATGCTGCACTGTTAACTTCCATCCAAATACATAAATTTACCCCCAAAAAAAAATAGGGCATGACATATGGTGAGAAGGATGTCAGTTTTATTACAACAATGCGGAAATGAAAACCATAATATAGTCTGGACAAAAAAGAAAAAACATAATCGAGAAGATGCAAGTTTAATGATCATCAACAATTCCGGTGCAATTGGCCATTACACAAATGTAAACCATGCAAATCTCTGTATACCATACCCAGAAAAGAAACATAAAACAAAGGGAAAAAAAGAAGGGAAGTTTTTTAACCCCTGATTTGAATCCATCCTATTGAACTCTTGGGGAATGGATGAAGGATCTTCAATTTTACCTCAAAGACTTTTTCTTCAATTGCCCGCTTGATCTCTTGATGGACTCAATTCTCTGAAGCCTAATTTGCTCTCTGAATTTGGCAATGAACTCATCAGCCTTCTTATCCACGTCAGGTCCTACATCATTGACACTGCTTGAAGCAACTTTCTCATTGTTTGAACTTGCTCCACTGCTTGAACTTCCTCCAATACCAGTTTTGATAAAACTCTCTCTAACATCATCATCCTCACTTTCCGTGTCTTCATCAGATACCATGGTCACCGTGTCAACAAAATCTTCTTTCTCTTCCTCTTCAAACTCCATGAAAGTTGGTTTTGACATCACGGGTCCGCTTTCACGGCTCAATTTCTCAGTCCTGAATGAAGTTTGATCAAATCCCGTAGTCTTTCTTCCTGATTTTTCCACAAAATTTGGCTGAGCTTCCTTTGGCCATGTCTCCAAATTTCCATTCATTGCATCTTCTCCGAAATCTTCAACTTTCCAGGCCCCTACCACTGCTTCACCAGCTCTTGTTGCTCTGACTGACTTTCCCATTGACAAACCATCAATCTGGCTTCTAGATATCGATTCCACTCCTGAATTCACTCTGCTCATCAATTGTTCACCTCTGCTTCCATTCAAGTCCTTTGGCACACTCGTGAAGCTTCGCCTCATACCCTTCTCCAATGAAAACTCTTCATTAACCGAACTAGAATACAGCTTCATCGAAGATGCTTTAGGAATCATTGGTGGGGGCGGTGGAGGTGGAGGAGGGGGAGAAGACTTGTAAAAGTTTTTCTTCTTCACCGAATCCTCTGCGTTCTTGGCTTGTGATTCCGCTGACATAGAAGGCGAAGCAGATATCTTCCTTGGCGAAGAAAGTGATGTTGAAGGAGACAGCTTTGGTGAAGAAGTACTGGAATTGGTTCGCGATGAGCGAGAGATTTGGGACCTTGAAGACCGAGACTCAAGCCGATTAAATTCCGATTCCTCCATTGAAGGAGGCTGAGTATACAAGGGAGGACTATCAACTTCTTCTGTCATTTCCATTCTTCCAGACCTTGATCGCCATGGAATAGGCGAAGGAAGCACATCATTTTCCATCATTTCGTCCTCCAAGTCTACATGAGTTGAGCCTCCAGATTCCCCGTTTCTACTTCTATTATTCGAATTGCCCGAAAACCTTTTTGAACTCAGTTTTGAATTAGACCTACTAATTGAACCTCCAGAGGAGCCACTAGATTCAAATTCATTAACAGATTCAACGACACCTGGGTCGGGCACACGTGATTTTAAGCTCCTAACAGGCAAAAGCAGTGGCTTTTCGCCAATTATTGAACTTGTACTTCTCTGTTCATCAAGAACAGAGTTCTCTTGAGCTACAACCACCATTGGATCATTCCTATGGTACTGACTACTCCATGTTTGAACCTTGTTCTCATCCAACCCAGATGCAATTTCGGCCTCATCATCAAAAACCGATGATACCTGAAGGAATCTAGACACATAGGAATGCGCATTATCGAATTTAGAGTTGTTAAAATCTTTCTCTGTTTCGTCGTTTCGCCGGCTAAATAGCCCGTAAGAAACGGCTATACCGACAAAAACAAGGTGTAGAAGCTCCCAGCTTCTGGTGAATACAGTTTGGTTTATGAATTCAGGGGCTTGGGAAGGAAACAGAGGAAGAATGACTAAGAAAACTGTAACTATGAGTGCTTTGTATAGAAACTGTGAATAATACTTACTTGGGTTTGTTTGGTTTTGCTCTGTAACTAGCTTTTGGTGTTTGATCATGTTGTTAGGCTCTGTATCTGCCATTGAAGAACACATATAAAAGCTTTTGTTTTGGATGCTCTTTGTGTTAGAGAATAAAGAAGAAGAAGGAGGAGGAGGAGGAAACTTAGGGGTTAAGGAAAAGCGAAGAAAGTGGGGGATCAAAGTTTTTGGGAGACGTGAGCAGATTTCAAGCTTAGCTTTGCTTGCTTTTAGCGGCTCTTGCAAATGACATATATGGCCTTTCCTTTATGCTCAATTTTCACAAGGTGGTTTTCTTTTCTCCCATTTTCTTTTTCTCTCCGTGCTAAACCTAAATGGTGAACAACCTGGACTACTAATCCTAACTAAGAATCTGAGATTCCTGTAAGATGTGACTGGAGGCAAAAATTTTAAACCTCTTGTTTTCACTTTTCATAACTAGTGTCGTATAATTATGATTGCACTTCCTCAAATGAACTAACACTTTACTGTATTATTATAACGTTACACAGGAGTTTAACAGAGATGATTGATAATAAGTCTGATTCTAAAGTTTATTTTCTTTCTTTTTTGGAAAGACGAATTTGTGGACTCAAAAACCTACGATTCTCTTTTAATTGAAGACACTTGTTATTTTTTTTTTTTTTTTTTTTTTTTTTTTTTTTTTTTGAAGACGCTTGTTATCTCAACAAGATCTAACCTCTAAATTCATATAACAAAATATATCATTAAAAACATTTTCACCATGAAATAGAATTGTAAAATTGAAAGGATTTTGTTCGGAAAATGGCAAAATGCAAGAGAATCTAAATTGGGAATTTGGGACATCTTGGAAAATGCAAGGGGCAAATAGGTTGCGTGGATGTGGTCAGGATTCTTCTTTTGGGCTGCCTACGCTAGCTTTTTGTGGAAATTATTAAAAATTCAAAAGGATTAAAATAAAAAGAAGAGTATTTTCATATTTTACGACTTTGGAAGGAAAGCTTTTTAATTTTTAATTTTTTTTTTAATTTTTATAGTTTTCTTTCTTTCTCTGTTCTTCAATTTCCATATTTGTGGTGATTTTAGAATTTAGATGCTCTTAAGGGCCACGCAATAGTGACATGGATTTGCTTAATTTAATATTTTTCTTTTTACAATTAATGGAAACGGAATAGAGAGAGTACCAAGGTCTTAGTGATTTCTACATCAAGCATAATTGGAAGATCACAACAATCTGATCCAAAAATTTGCTGACTAAGAAAGGTCTAGGTTTTTTATATTCTTATTAAAATAGAATCATTCAAGCAAACATGGGCTTATTATAACCATGGTCCACGACAAGAGGCAAGGTATTTTGCTTTCTAGCAAATTCTATACCTTGCACTTGCCAGCTCTTATTTATTTTTGAATAATCATATTCTTTTTTCTGTAGAAAGAATAAGAAACGCCAAAATCGACAGGATGTGTGCCCAAAATCATTCGGTTAGTATTTTCTATGTTTTAGAGATAGAGTTGAAGAAATTCCAAACACTAACAAAGACTGACTGGAAGTATGGGAATCTATGTAAAGGGTAGCTCAAAACTCTAAGCAACAAAGTTCCTTTGGCATATCTGGTGGTGTTGGTGTTGCATTTTGCTGCACCTTGACCTTTTCACGGCCAAAAACAAAAAGCTCGTGGCCTTGTCTTATTCTGAATTCCTTCTTGTCATAGGTGGGGTGCAAGATGTGAGGAAGTGAAAAAAAAAATCATTTGTGAGCTTATGTATGGAATTGGCTGATGCTAAAATGACTTCATTGTTTATGAAATGAAAATAACCTGATATATTATCATGAAAATAAACGTCATGTGGATTTTTTTTATATACATCAATGGTTAGGGGTGACGGCGTATGAAGTTGAATGTCTTCGTTGAAAACTTTAAGCATAAATTTCACAAGGCATTTTGGGGTTAGGAATTGTGATGGTCAGTTTTTTTTTACCCAAACTTTAAGAGATGCAAATTAGTTGAGCTATATAATATTCTTGACATATCATGTGAAAATTGATAATTAGGGGAAAGTCTAAGATTTAGGAGGGAGTCTCAAATGTAAAAAAACTACCTTCTTGTCTAAAAAAATGATTAGATTAGTGTAGAATTTTCATATCACATTAAAAGAAAAATGTGATTAAGTGGTGTACATTACACCACTGGGCCTGGGAGAATGCATATGTGGTTGGATTTGGACCCTACATGTGGAGTGGATGTGAGCAAAGGAAGAGGAAGTGTTGGCTAAAAGACTATATTCTTGGTCCGTGCCAAAGGTGTCACTGCCTTGGGAAGGAAGTAAGATATGCATCTAACATGGTACTCAAGCACTTACAAAAAGGGAGATAGTGACTTTTCAAGGTTAGCAGCTATGAAAACACCCCTTATTGGTTGAATGCATGTTGAACCACTTCAGAAACATGTGTATCATTCACAGTACTCTTGATGCCCCTCTCATTGTCCAGGGCTTGTTTCCCAAGCAGTGGCAAAGCCACCTACCCATAAGCCATAGTGCCACATTGGCGTGTTCTCTCTCCTTTAGTCACCAGATAATACCACAGCTGTGAAAATGTCAAAAATAAGGAAATGATGACTTGACATCTGTCTTTGTACATAGTCATATACCTCAGATTATAAGAGAAACATGAAGCTGTATTTTGAGAGCAAGAACCCAAGTAAATCTTTTGAGAAGAGTGTAGAAAGTTGATAGGATAGGAAAGTAGAAAACAATGTCTCTATTTAAGGAAGAACACCCTCATTGTACAAGAGTTACCTCTTCTTCCCACATAATACAAAGCTGAATAAAGCAAGAATATTCCATTTTTGCTCAAACTCTGGGTTTTCATCCCTTTCTTAGGGTTTTCCACGTATAACTTGTGTCCTTTTTTACATTCTTGCTATCACTTTCTTCTTTTCTAACTTTTGTCATGTCAAAGCTCGTTCCTCTATCACTTAGAAGCTTTTTCTTGTAAATGTACTATTAAATAACTTATTTTATTTCTTTATATAAGCTCAAATCTAACTTGCACGTACAAGTGGTTATTACCTATTAGTTTAGTACCGACCAAACCAAAAAAATAAATTGGACGGTTTTATTTATCGAGTGTGTTATCACAGCTTCAATAACCATTTCATTTATCCTTGGGATAGTTGTACCTTAATGGAGTAGTGAAATTTAGATTCAACTCTTATATTCAACAAAAAATCGCTTGAGTTTATTCTTGAATTTCACTGTTTCAAAGCTGTTCAATCAATGCAAATGAATTACGAGCTCCATTTCTTATTGATTTCTTTTGTAATATTTTTATAATTGTCTCATGTTTTTCAAGAATGTAACTGTATTTACATTGTTAAGAGTTTTGTAGATTAATTAGTACCTTTTGGTATTTAAAAAAAAAATTCAGAATTTAAATCTTTTATCTTGTAACCATCAAATTATCCAAATATATATATATATATATATATATATATATTTACATCAATTTTAATTTCTTTGTAATTAGCTCGAGAAAATTCTATTGGGGACGCCCCTTCCCAAATTAATTTAGTTATACTAACGCTGAGATCTGATCCGGATCTAAACCTTCGCCAATGAAAATATATTTCCACCAAACAAACACAACAATTCCGACACATATTCGATAATCGCTATCAAAACACGGTGGACTGACTTCAATCCCACGTAAAAAGGACGATGGATAACTCAAAAAGTATTGTGTTTATAGTTCGAAATATGATAAGGTTCCTCTAGTGCACTTTGCTTATCCTGAAAATTTGTACATTTATAGGATATCATTTAACACATAGCTACCTTTCTTTTTAATTAATACAAAAAATAAAGTTTTCTTGAGAATCACCCATGCAGTGCAATGCGTTTGTTGGTGAATGGTGACTCACTCCTCCATTAATGCTTAAATTTTGAACATGCAAAGAAGAATGCGTAGGGTCATTGAAAAAAAGTCTCTCTTTTTTTTTAGAGGAAAAAAAAGTTCTCTTTTAACATTAATTATACCCAATCACTCGTATAACAACCCAATGAATGAAGTATGTAGAAAGGTTAGTAGAACGGTATGTGGGACGTTTCTTGACTGTAATGAATGTGATGGTTTGTTGTAGGGCACAATAAATGTTTATATGAAGGGAGATAGACATGAATTGATTTTGAAAATAACTTAAGGGAAGGATCTGCAAGTCGACAACCAAAGTTGACTAAGATGACTGCATAGCTCGATCTAATTCGGTCTAAGGCCCGATTATCTCCTAACCAACTCCCACATGAACCATAATCGTAAAGGAGTATAAATTTAAATTATATGACATTCTCTCATTAGGATTTTACAGCGATAATTTGGTATTATTGTTACAAGTGATACCACTTTCTCATGCCTTTGTTGAGTCACTCCATTAATCATAGGTGTTAAACGGACTGTTTGGGGTAGGGAAAGGAAGTAAAAGGGAAATTAAGAGGACAATCCTCATAAGATGATGAATTGATAAGGCATCCTTCTTTTCTATCATTTGTGGCCGAAAGTATGTAAGAAAGATTTGTAGCCAATGGATCTGATTCCCACACTTTTAAATGTTTCAAAATTTACAAGTTAGATTTTGGTATACTTTTTTATTTTATTTTATTTTATTTTTTTTTTCTGAGAAGATTTTGGTATACCTTTCTAACTAAAAGAAACTATGAAAAGGAAATTACCTGCGTACTCAAAAGGCCATCTTAATTATAGTTAATGACAATGGTCCATTGGTTGGGCTTCTCTAACATCGTTGTAAAAACGCACTTATTATTACTTTTGTTCCACACCCATTGTATAAGAGCATCAAGGAGTGAGTAGCATATATTAGATATATTTTAATGGTTTGTGGTTGTGATTAATATGCCTTGAACTTAATCCTTTAGTGAGTAGGAAGACAGAAGGAATTTATTCATCCATTACTAAACCATTTACTTTTTAAAATATGAGCCAAGGCTCTCTCTCTCTCTCTCTCTCTCTCTCTCTCTCTCGTATTGGTTTTCTTTTTTCCTTTGGTCAATCCAAGAGGGGGAAAGAGGTATTAAAAGTAGTTTTATTTATTTGTTCTACGCTAGGACATGTATATATCTAATACATGAGATATGACTCTATTAACACAATTACACATTAACTTGTGCTTTATTAATTATTTTGGAATTCTTAAAATAAGTTTTAGATCACACATAATTTCACTTGTGACTAACGTGCCAAGTTATCTTTGGTGCACTATAAAAAATGTCTAATGAATATAGAAAAATAAGTTCTCTAAACATATGGACGACTTTCTGCCCTCAAATACCCAACATTAAAATCTATATTAAGTAAGGACGTTCTTTTCAAGAAAAAGAAAAGAAGAAAGGACGTAGCCAACAAACATTTAACGCCATAGAGGGTTACTCAATGGTCATTAGGATCCATCAAAGTGATCAAACTAGCACACATTACAGACAAGACCATAATTATCTCAATAATGTAGAGAGACATAAATAACTTCCAACGGTCATGCATATACAAAGCCTACCCACCTCTCACTAGCAAAGGTACTCAATACTATCAACAATTCTAGAAGTGCTTTCTTTATGGTATCCTTACTCAAGCATTGGAAACATTTAAGCTGGTACCACACCAAAACCCTCAATTAGTTTCATTTTTCATGTTTACAGGGACAGAAGACCTTCAACTGTAGTCTTTTTGGACAAGTAACCCAACTAGAGATTCCTACATCAATAGTATTTGTGGTAGAACTATGTGAAAGGAGCAATGCTACGTACACAATATCTTTCAAAACAAATTTCACAATTGTTGAGTTGTCAAATTGTTATTAATTTTTATCTAGTTATCATTGATATTACTTTATTGTCTACTATTTACAACTTGTCTTCTCAACAGTTATGAAAAAAATTGTAAAAAAAATTGTGACTCTAGACTTATTAATGTGGATGTAATGTTGCTCTTATTAAAGGTTTTTAAGAAAGTTTCAACTTATGACGTCTGTTCTTGATAATCAAGACACTAATCAGCTTTTGGTGTACACTCCTATTTAAGGTTAACAACTCCATTCAGCAAAAAAAAATATAAATAATAAAAGTTAACTACTCAAGAGGTGTAAATTTGAGTGCATTGTAGGATTATGTAATTCTTAAGGTAAATTCTGAAGCACACTCCTAAAGTTTGTGGTTGTTTAAATTTTACACCTTAAAGATTGAAAATTTAGATTTTATACTTTGAAATTTCCTCCATTAGCAAAAGCAGCTCTTCTATTAGTAGACTTGCTTATGTGAGCGTCAAGTGACACGCTAGCACCCGAAACACACACACTGGAGCCATCCGACGTGTAATTTTTTGCAAGGTCAGCCATCCCAAAAAAAATCCACTGCTGCCAACCCAAGAGGCAAGAACGACGCCATTTAGCAGAATGAAAAAAAATAAATAAATAAAAAACCCACTCTAGAAATAATAGTGGAGTAATATTATTTTAGGCTAAGCTATAAATTATATACTCTGATATGTTTTCAATTTAGTACTTCAAGTTTTATTTTATATTTTGATTTCCGTACGAAACTTTAACAACATGCTGCCGAATTGTTACGTATACACGTCTGATTCAGATTATTTGTAGATTCAGTGAGAAAGGTCGGCCAACAGAGATTATAGAGAAGCTTTTGGCAGCGCGCCAAACGCAAGCTAACACTTTTCGAATTGTATAAGTTAGATTCCAGAGCTGATAAAATCAATTACAACTCAAAAAACGATAATTTTGTTTTTTCTTTTCACGAGATAGAGAGAGATATTGCATCTTTGCATAAGATTGTCAGGAAATATGCTCACACTGATAATAATCATTTTTGGGACACCTGTTCCTATTCCTATTCCTGGCTGCACTCCCACTCCCAGTCAGTGTAAGCGAATTTTTTGGAGGCACTTAATCACGTGTGAGAGGAATTTGTGATTTTGTGGTTCACAGCGCTCCTAAGACGGTAGGGAACTTCTGATGATTACATTGGTGCAATCTTCCATGATATCATCATTTATTTATTCGGCTCATAATGCTCAACTTTCTTACATTTCATTCAAGAGAAAAGTTAACAACTCAATTTACATGGGAGAAAAACCAGAGTTTCAGAACTGCCTAAAGTAAAAACATTATTTGCCTTTTTCTGTACGCAAAGGGAAATGTTAAGAGGACAGAAAACTTTATCAAACATTTTCTATGCAATTTCGGAGGTTTGTCTCAGTAGACTTGGATGTCCACACTAATTCCTCCCAGCTGACCAGCACCGATTGAACAGCTACTCTCGCTGCACAACTTTTCCCCTGAAATCCTCTCTTGTGCACGGCAGCCAACCCACATGCATGAGATTCTTGCCAGAGCCGCCTGACCGGCAACTCGAACCCGATAGATCACACTTAAATCTGCCCATATCTCACTTCCCACAGCACCTGAATCAAGACTTGAGTCATACCCTTCAAGATCGGATTCAGTTACAACAACCACGGATCCATCATCAAATGCAATAAGATCTTGTGACGCTGCTGATCTTGGGGCTTTCATTATTAGATCAGTCATGTGGGTGTAGATAAAAGCTTTTTTCACAATAAGATGATAGTATTCCAAGACAGCCTGTAATTACAACCAACAAAGAGTTGCTTAGAAAAACAATAATTATTTCCCCCACCTAAATATGGATTAAATGGCAGCAACACACACACACACACACACACAAAAAAGTCATTAATTCATAGCCCAGAAATAAAGAATATCATTGGGTGAAAAGAAACATTTTGGTAATTCAAATCCTTGAGACCTACAGTCCAAACAAAAATTAGTTCACCAATTTTAAAATATGTTTTCAAAAAGGGATAAAAACTGGTTTTCAAAATATTTTTTCCAAAGCATACATACATGCATATATTGATAACTAACGTAAGATCTTTATTAAAAAAAAAAATGCAAACCAAGTACACTGGAAATGTACTACAGTGGCAGAAAACCCTGTTTGGTTTAAGTTATTAAAAATTGGATTTTAATATGCGAAACAAGAAAAAACCTGTTTGACTTAATTTTCTTAAAACTTTATTTCATGTCCTTCCTCACACAGCAAATCCCTCCTCGCAGACCCAAACCTTCCACGCAGAACAACACAAAGCAAATCCTTCCTCACACTCAAACCAACAACAATTACCAACAAAAATTGCAGGAAAAAAAATGCTTCCAACAAGCACATCATCCACCCAATTTTTTTCCACAAAACATTGCAAGAATCAGAAAAATATTAAATAATAATAAAAAATGAAGAAATACTGCTGTGACAGTTCAATTTGCACAGGTTGCGATTGATTCGACCCCAAATCACAAAATGGCAAATGGGCTGGATACATTCGAGTCAAGACCTGTTGAACAATTCTGGGAAGAGAGAGAGGTGGAAAGGGGGGGCAAGCAATGTGCAAAGGCAAGCGATGGAATTTTGCAAAGAGAGAAATATAATGAAGAAGATGATGAGAATAGATCAAGGTGAAGAAAAGAAAAAGCCCTGTCCAATGCAATTTGAAGGTATGACGGCTTTTATTTTTAAAATTGCCACTGCTTTTGTAAAAAATACAAACCTAATCTTGAAAACATCTACAAGATGTTCTGTTTAGGTGTTTGCAAGTAAAAAAGAGTCACCATTTTTAAGTTGTGTTTTTTGAAAGCATCTAGACTAACAAGTTTTTTTTTTAAGTGGGACCCACACCAACCATACAGCCTGAAAGCATCTCTTAAATTATAAACCTAAATGAAGCTTAACTATAACATGGTTCAGTTACTATGTGTGGTCAAACACATAGTAAAATGGAAATTTAGCAGTCCTTCTAAACAAAGAAAAAACAAGAATTCCCGAGTTTCAAAAGTCAATTCTCAGATAATGACCCAGACATCAGATGCAAAACCTTCACCAAAAGTTTAATAAATACCTGCCACTGGGAGGATGCTAAAAGCACCCTCGGCCGAATTGATCTCACATAGTCATATGCAGCATCAGGTGTCATCTGCTTGTGTTGCACCTATAAAATAAAATTGAACCTCAGGTTATGAGGAAAAGTTTCAATAGATTAGCTAAATAATTTTTCTTTGGCGGGGAACTGACCAGGTAACATATTACAACAGTAGTGCTGCGTCCTCGTCCGGCTTTGCAGTGAACATATGTAGTTCTTCCACAAGACGCATTTTCTGCAGAATAATGACATGAGAAAGCTCAGATATTCATAGGAAACATCTCCTGGAAGGAAATTTAAGGTTTATTTTATTTTATTTTATATATATTGAGAATTAAATAGCCACATCCCTGACATTTGGAGACAAATTTCTGCCAAATGATAAAAAAGCTGACATTGTTCTACATAATCCAAAGCAGGAAAAGGATGGTGCAAAGAATGCTTACCATGAATGAAGTTTACAGCATGGCATATATCATTAAGTGATGGGGCAAAGCAGTAGTCTCTTGTTGGTATCACCAGATGGTCAATACCATGAGCCTGCAACAATTTTAAAAAATTAGATTGTAAATTATATAGAGGAACTTCATAAACATCCTCGAATTAGGATGAAAGCCTAGGATGGAAGTTTACAGATGTGCCTAGGAAAACATAAATGATTATCAAACACATCAAAGAGAGACTTATGCTGAGGAAAACATAAATGATCAGCATCCCACCACAATAGTTACCAGATCATATATTCAAGGTGGAAAAATTGACTTTGTTGACTATGCGTTAAACCCCCAAGGAAAAATGTCAAAAGATGACCTATTTTGTTAAAGTGGAAAAATGCTTTATTGAACAGGATCTTCTTTAATTGAAAGAAAAAATATTTTTCCCTTTAATATTGAATACTTGAAAAGAGTATTAAGAATCAGGCTGGGTTATATTGGTGACCTCATCCACCAAATGTTGTTCACTAGGGGAGTGGATATGCCATTAAATTAGAGAACAAATGGCTCTTAAATATTCACTAACCCGGTCTTAAGATTATTTTCATACAGCTTTAGATTCTTCCAGAAGCAGCACAGACATGAGAAACCAAATTATTTCTCTTCCACAGATTTTACGTTCACATTTAAACAAAATATAGTTAGTTAAACAAGAATTATGATGACTCTCCTCAAGTATAGAGGAGTACAAAACTGAATCAGCCTCTTTTGCCCTATTAATGAAGGCATTAAAGAGTACAGAAGTATCTAATGCTCATACCAGCCAGAAAGTTTCATCATTGATTAAAAACTTATATATATATATATATATATATATAAACATTAAAATAAATAAATAGATAAATAAACATAAAGCCTAGAAAAGTTGATAAGTACGTTTAGGCCCCAAGGGGAGACTCAATCTAGTGACCTCTCTTTTGTGAGGCATGGTCCCCAGCCAATTGTGCTACCCCTTGGTGTTAAATTCTAAAACCATTTTAGAATTTTATCATTTAAAATTTAAGAAAAGGTATCCAGCTGCATACTGACCAAGGATAGAACACTCACATAATATAGAGATCTTGGAACCAGAGTCTCATAGGGTTCATTAAGTGTGACCACTCCGCAAACACCAAGCTCCTTTAAGCGGGGAACATCAGTAGGGAATGGAACAGCACCTAACAGTATAAACTGAAAATAGGAGCATTAGATCTGGTTTCTAACAAATAAGTACTACTCTCAAATACAAATAAAAATAAATATAAACCACAGATACCCAAAAAATAGTCACCAGTGAAACAAATGCATATGAAACTTGTAAGCCTAAAAAAATGTTAATATCATTAACAAAAGCATGAATCTATTTCCCATTACTTACAGATAAAAAGAGAAAAGTAGTTAAAAGCAGCTAGCAGCAGCTATAGAATTTAAATTTGCAATAAAGGACTGTGGAAAACAGAATTAATCAGCACAGTACTTGGGAGAATTTTTTTAAGGGAAAAGAATATATACAATGTATAGGAATGAAAAATTCAATTCAATAAACTGCACAGCTCACACAAGAAATTCCATGAATATCATGTAACACGGATAAAAAAAAAATGAAACAATTTTAACTGACCAATAATTTAGGGGAAACAACAAGAAATAAGCTGCCATATGAAGTGCAGTGCAATAATATATCCTGATAGAGACCACAAAAGATTATCATAATGAATAGTACATGTCATTATAATAATCTAGTTTTAATAAAAAAGGACATGTCAATTAACAATTAAGAAGTTTCCATTTTCTTTCAACTATACTTGATTAAAGATGGGGGCGGCCTTAATCATGAAAAGATAAGGGAGAGTAACTAGAGATTGTTTGGTCATGTTCAAAAGAGAGTGATTAATGCACTGGTAGTGGCAAGAAAGAGTGGATTGATTCAAGTTGAGGGAGCGAAAAATAGAAGAAGAGGAACACTAAAATTAAATTAGTATTAATAATATAAAAAAGGACATGTCAATTAACAAAGTAACAATGAGTACGACTTCAAGTAGAATAGAATGGAAGAAAATAATACATGTGACCAACTCAAACTAATCTGTCAAGGATCAATAACCGACCGCAAAATAATTGGGGCTAAGCCGCTAAGGCTTTTCTCTTATTGTGGCTGTTGTTATACTTGCTTCTCTACTTTCCACTTACTATAGAAGATTTGTGATATGTGGTCCCCATTTCTGCTCATATAAAATGTCAATCAATTTCAAATGAGTAAGGGGGGAGACAGATTTTGCAATGGAATCAAAAGGTAAAAGTATATTTTGCATATCATAGTGGAATGAGTTGGCTATAATAATCAGCCCTATATCCCATTGTAGATCTTCATAAAAAGAAAACACCAACAAAATTCCTGGCTTTTGAGCGATTTCATCTTCCTTAATATTTGGTATTAAAAACCTCTGGCCATTGCTATATTAATACCTCTGGCCATTGCTATACATTTTTTTCACAAAAACAGAAATACCCACATAAAAAAAAGCTAAAAAAAATGCAACCCATACTCATTCGAATTAAAATAAACCACAGAAAAATCGTCAACACAGCAAGCAACCTATATACCTATATATCATCCAAAATCAATCAACAAATACTAATATGAAAAATACACCATTCATAACACTCTTCACAACACATAAAAAAAAAAAATTAATAACATTCTTCACAAAATGCAACTCATTGCAACACACCATCCAAAATCAATCAACAAGCACAGATATTATATATATAGTGTAACAGCTATAAGGAATAAACAAATTCAAGAAAATTATACCTCAGCGACCCTATCCCACCACCTGAACTCGGCCTGAATCTTATTCCTAACAACATTGTATAGCAAAGTCGGGTAGAATAGAGCACGAGCCCCAGCTCCGATCAAAACCCGCTTCGTATCCGAAACGACAACGCCTTTGCGCCCGAAAGCGACACCTAAATCGAAATCACTATCGCCAACACACCTACTATTCACTTCTTCACCACTTCCCACCTCCCCTCCCCCCTTCAATTCCTCAATATACATAATAATAATATCCACAAACAGATACACACACTAATCAATCACTGAAACACCGAATTCTGACACGAAATAAACCTAATTACCTCACAACATAATTACAATTCACATCACCTTAATTTTTCACACCATAACCCTAAAAAACAAAAAAACCCTAAAATTTTCTTCTTTTTTCTTTAAATTTGTGGAAGAATTTACTGAAGTGGTAGACAAAAACTGGAATTTCTACAATGAATCGAAGAGCGGAGGATCGGGATGGAGTTTGATCTGGAATCGAAGTTTCTGAAGGAGATCATCACCATATTTTGCGAAAATTGGATCGATCGGACGGAGAGGATGGGCAGAATTTGAGAATCGAAAATTTGAGAGGGATTTGGGATTGAGGAAACCCTAACCTAAGGCTAGAGTTTTGCTTGGATGAGAGGATGGCCTGGGTTCTACTCCACCTTTTTGGCTCAACAAACTCTGTGAGAGAGAGAGAGAGAGAGAGAGAGAGGGTACAGAGGGAAAGGAATGGAAAATAACGTGGAGGGATTGGTGGGAAGAGAAGGTTAAAGTGTGAAAGGCGGTGAGGGAAACAGTTGTGAAAGTCAGTTTTTCAATTGCCACGTTGGGTAAGGAAAGCAACACTGACTGAGTTTTAAGATTGGTTTTTTAATTATTTATTTATTTTATTATTATTTTTTACCAACGAAAGTTCTGGTTTTGTCCTATATATACCAAATGCTGACATGGTACTAAGTTTGCGTAAGGTAAGAGGTAAACTTTGCCTCCGTTTCTGGTAATTAAAAAAGAAAATTATTTTATTATTTAATTTATTACTTAGTTTATTTTTATTATTATTTATAAATTTTTTGTACTTTTTTATATCATTTATAAGCTCTATTATATTATTTTAACTAATTTTTATTTTTATTTATAATATTTTTAGTAATAAATTTTTAATTTTAACAAAATAAGTGGTATTTAAATAGACTTTTAATTTTATTAATTTTAAAAATATTTGTTAGTAAATTATTTTAGAAAAATATAAATATCACCTTCGTAACAAATAAAATACAACTATTTCTCAACAAAAATTAGTTACTTCTTTTCTTTTTCTATAAAAAGTTTTTAAAAGTATAACATAAATGAATCTCTTTAGAGCATTCTTTAACAAAATCTTTTAATTTAATGAGATCCACAATAAGTTTGAGAGGAGTTCTGTGTCAATGTACTTCTAGATCGCCTTATAATTACTCTTGGTTGTAAGAAAATTATAGAAGTCAACAAATTATTCACTTCTTACTATTTGAGTAATGACATTTTCTTTAGAAGGTTTTTAGTATAAAATGATATCACATCATTCGTATTAGAATCTAATAAGTAAGATATATACACAAAAATAGCCACTCTACTAACACCCTTCTGATGTGAGTAATGACGGAATGTTGATATAGACATTTTATGCACATGTCTCTTAATTATTGATTTTGATATGATTATTTTGTATTAAATAATTTTTCCTCTTCGTATACATCGTGCATATGGTAATAAAAACTCAAGAAGTTTAGGGAGATGATAAAATTCCCAATAACTTTTACAACATTCTATAGTGGCAAGTTTAATAGAGAATAATAAAATAGTCTCGGTGTGAGTCTGTACATGTCAATCAATAATAACATGCAACCTTAGCGGTTATAAAATTTGTTGCGTTTATAGCCTAGCTCAAAAAAAAATGTAAAAATTATTCATTTTATCCTTAAAATAAAGTACATGTTTCATTTTCATCATTAATTTTTGTTTTAAGTTTTACTTTCGTCCCTAAAACAGTGTTTTGATTTTGTGTGAAATATTTTGCCTACCCAAATAAGTTGTAATGCAAGTTTGATCACACTTTAGTAGTGGAAAAGTGCTGTTATAGTTTTGAAGAAATAGAGTAGAAGAGAAACTAGAGAAAAGAAAGTGAAAAATACATTTGTTGTGATTTCGTCACTCTTTCGTAAGACATTAGCCTTTTTATTTTTTATTTTTTTGAGAATCCGTAAGGCATTAGCTTGAGAGAGTGGCTAGCATTAGTTTCTATTGTGACAGTTTTAGTATTTCTATTAGGCACTTGCTCGGCTGACTGTTAGGTGAGATTAATTATAAATTCTGTAGAATTTATTGTCAATCACAGTTGCATCACTTCATATTTAAGTGTCTGTGGACGTAAGGAGATTGTGTAAACTAAGGTTGTGTTTGTTTTGGTTTCAAACTGTTTTAGGAAATCGTTTTGCATAAAATCGTGTGTTTGGTTGCGCATAAAAAATAAAGTTTTCTGGAAAATCACTTCTATTAACCAAAAAATTAGAGGGTTTGACTGGAAATGGTTTGAAGTGAAAATTTTCACTTC
Organism: Castanopsis chinensis; assembly: GCA_032878915.1. NCBI lineage: Eukaryota > Viridiplantae > Streptophyta > Magnoliopsida > Fagales > Fagaceae > Castanopsis > Castanopsis chinensis. Next base: position 2,433,407 of record JAVQMG010000115.1, on the reverse strand, counting down.
AAACCATTTTCAGGAGAGAGAGAGAGAGAGAGAGAGAGAGAGAGAGAGAGAGAGAGAGAGAGAGAGAGAAGGCGACGCCGGTAAGATCGCACTGACGCTGCCTTCTCGATCGCCATCGCGAGGCGGTGCGATCTAGAGATCGCGATCGCCCCGCTTCGCGATCTCGTGATCACGAGATCGCATTGCCTCCTCACGATTGCGCCGACGGCGAGATCTTCTCTCCCAGATTTTATGATTTTTTTTTTTTTTTTGGGTTTTGTTTATTGTGTTTCTCTGAATCGTGATGTTATATATTTGTTTGAAAGCTGAGAAAATGTGAGCAACAAGTAGAAAATGTAATTTCTATAATATTTTCAAGATTACAATCAAACACCTGAAAATATTTTCCAAAATATTTTTTAAAATGTCATCAAACACCTAAAAATATTTTCCTTTCCCGAAAACATTTTCACCTGAAATTATTTTACAATTGAAAAATATTTTACACCCAACCAAACACAACCTAAGGCGTTCTTCTAAATTTCTAATAGTTATATCACTTTTTTTTTTTTTTTTACAAGATAAAATTTCTTATCTAGCTTATCATTTTTTTTTTTAACTCAAACTCTTTAAAATGGAAAATTTTTTAACATTTAACTTTTTTAAAATGTTAATAAATGTTCTTAAAAGAATAATCTAAATAAGAATGTCATGATAGCAAATAGCAATGCGAGTGTGGCAAATGCTATTAAACATGTAAAATGATGTGTGCGTGATCATCATAGTGTTATATGAGTATGCATGTGGGCAAAGATAAGATACAATTCAAGGATTATGTTGATTTAATGGTAATGAATTGTGGATTAATGGCAATGAATTGTGAATAGTGAAAAAAAAGTTAGTTTTAACTAACATTCTTTGTATACTGTAACCCTTAACTCAAACTCTTTACCCCCTAAACCCTTAAACACTTTATACATGGGGATATGTCAATTCAAGAAGTTTTCACCTGAAATTATTTTACAATTGAAAAATATTTTATTTGAATTTTTGCTATTTTTTTTTTTTTTTTTTTACAAGATAAAATTTCTTATCTAGCTTAATTTAAGTGTATATGTGTGTGAAGTTTCCTCTTAGAGACTTAAATGTGAATCTTTGCCTACCTACAAACACTTAATACTTGCAAAATATGTTGGTATATAATTCAACTTTTATCATCACCAAAAAGTGTGATATTACTTGTAGACAAATTTGTATAGGGACAAATATTGCCCAAGGACAATGTCCATTGATGACTTTTTGAGAAATATTTACAATATGCTGCTAACCTTCAACTCAAACTCTTTCCCCCTTAAACTCCTAAGGACTTTGTATATGGGAATGTGTCAATTTAACTACAAGACCTTTGGGGTCCATTAATGCCTTTAAGCCATTGTTTTTTGTTTATTTTATTGTTTACTCCTTTGTTCTTAAAAAATCTTCAATAATATTTCAGAGAAATGGAAGAAAGGATATGAAGAGGCTTTCATAGTGATGCATCAAGCATTGTGAAGAACATTATTATGAAAATCCAATGGAACAATACATAAAGAAAGAAAGATTGGTCAATGGCAAGCGAAAAATGACGCCTCTTTTTAATTGTAGATGCATCGGAGGAAATCTTCATGATTGAACATTATAGGCACGATATAGAAGCATTTTTTAAAATGTTAATAAATGTTCTTTAAAGAATAATCTAAATAGTCTCAAAGGCTGTGTAATTTGTTGAAAGAATGACCTCAAATTCATGAATGCAGATTCTTAGAATCAAAAGAAAAGGAATGATAGCAAATAGCAATGCGAGTGTGGCAAATGTTATTAAAGAATTAGTTCATGTAAAATGATGTGTGCGTGATCATCATAGTGTCATATGAGTATTTCATGTGTGATTTGATTCTAGTGCAATCTGCCAAAGCAGTGCAACATTAAGGCAAGAGAGCCAGTGACATTTTTTTACAAGCAAGACACTGCTTATGGATGTAAAAGTAAGAGTAAAGAGGAAAGCAGCAGGAAAGTAGGCTAAGTGTATCAATTGTAAGCTGTTCAAAAAAGAAAATGCATGTGTGCAAAGATAAGATACAATTCAAGGATTATGTTGAATCCAACCGATGAACAAAAAATTAATGGTAATGAATTGTGGATCAATGGCAATGAATTGTGGATTAATGGCAATGAATTGTGAATAGTGAAAAAAAAGTTAGTTTTAACTAACATTCTTTGTATACCAAGAAGTTGAATTCTTATTGTGAAGGAATGTGAATCTTTGAAAAGGATTATTCCAATCTTTGTTTGTTTACATTCAATGTTATGAGATTGCAAAATATGTTGGTATATTTAAGTCAACTTTTATGGCATGAAATCATCTTTGTTATGTATAACACTATTTAGCATTGCTGCCATCCTTTGGAGAATAATTAGACACAATGCTTGATGCCTACCATTTCCAAGTAAAATTGAAATAGAATAAGCACTACACGAAAACAAAATAAGAAAAAGAAATAAGCACCACTTAGATTCTTTTGTTCAACCAATCTCTAGGAAAACTGAATCCAACATATCCAGCATATATATTACAATATAAATATACCTCTTCCTCTGAATCAAACTCCATTCCAATAATAACACAAATTCATTAACCAAAGCAATTACACAGACCAATTAACCAAAATTGACGCCCAAATCAAAATCAACAAAGGAAAATTCTAACAAACCTCAAAATAACACAAACCCAAAAACTAGAATTGAAAACCCAAATCAAAACTAACCAAGGCAATAATAACACAGACCCATTAACCAAAATTGACACCCAAATCGGAATTAACAAAGAAAAACTCTACCAAACCTCAAAATAACACAAACCCAACACTAGAATTGGAAACCCAAATCAAAACTAACTAAGGCAATAATAACACAGACCCATTAACCAAAATTGACACCCAAGTCAGAGAAAAACTATACCAACCTTAAAATAACACAAACCCAGCAACTAGAATTGAAAACCTATAATGAGATTTAGTCGATACATACCAACGAATCACTTTGGTTCCAGCCAACCAATATGTGAAAATAGAGCGAGAGAGAGAGTTCAGAGAGTTGGATTCGATAACTCAAACAAACTAAGCGAGAGAGAAGGAAAGAGCGAGAGAAAGAGAAGAAAAGAGAACGTCATAGGAAATCTAGGAGCTGGTGAGTTTTGGGGTTTTCTTGTGGGAGTTCTTGAGTCCGAAACAGGGGAAAAATAAAAAAGAGAAGGAAATAAACGGAGAGGTGATTAAACCCCAGTTAAGCATTAAACTCTAGTTAAAAGTGTGTGTTTTCCTATTTAAATGACGTGGCAAAGCGTTGAGCGTGGGATCTGTTTTCAAAATGGAGAGGATCCGGTTCCTATGTTTAACATATTTTAACTTCGCTAGTTGAAACATAGTGGGGAATTGCACTATGTTAATCTTAAGAAGCACTTGGAGTGGTAGATGGCTCAGTATGCAAGCATCGTTTGCACAGCTGATAATTTAGCAAGCACAAGGCAGGAATCTGTGGTTGCTACTAGGAGTGGGGAGCTCAAGTATGTTTTCTAACTACATATACAGGAAGTTGTGTGACTATCGTTTGCAGTTTGCACCACATCCATCAATAATGAGTCTGTCTGCATGTGTTTATGGTTTATGTGCTCTCTGATTTGAATCTGTATGTCCATCAGGCATTGTAATTTGAACCTTGATTAATTAACAACCCATTTTAAGAATTGAACTCAATCAATTAAAATTTGATAGTTAAGAGGTTTGAAACAAAGTTTTTCACATGCAATAGGAGAGGTTCACAGAAAATGGATAGCATAATTACAAGCATACGTTCAAGAAAAAAATTTATAAACAATGGGCCTTATAAATCTGCAGTAGAACCAGATATGAATTATCCCTTAACCATATGAATGCCAATAATGATGCTATGTTTTCATCGTTGTATAACATACTTTGTTCTTGCTTATGGAAACATGTTTTCCACAACCATAAACTGAGTGCTTCAGCGAGCTTCAACCAGAGATGGTGAGGCAAGCGTGGAAAAAAACAAGAAAAAGAAAAAAAGAAAAAAGAAAAAGAAAAAACTGTACATGAAAACAATCCCCACCAAACGTATAAATTGATTCATGGTTTAATTAAACAGGGTAATCTAAATCAAGTGTGAGGCACCGACTCCTCTGTGAGCCTGAGAAATTCATTGATGAAGCTCTTAATTGATGAGGGCCATGAATAAGATGATGATCCTTCGAGAATCAGTTAAATTGAGGCGCTTTCCTCAAATTGAGGCACAGTTTGCTCTCTCTTGTTGCCTTGCACAACTCTGCCACGGACTCCATGCACCCTAATGTTACTATCCTTTTCAGCGCTGTTCTTTCTTGATGCACTACCGTCCAAATAAGGCACAACATACTTTTGCATATCACTTCTGGAGATTCCAAGATGATTTCCAGGAACACTGATGTACTTGACCCTTCCAGCTTCATCTAAGGTTTTCAAACCAATCCAATCCTCTATGTAAAGCGGTGTCTGCACAACGAGTGACAAAAAACTAAGACACCACATAAGCTTAAAACAAAAAAATATGTTGTAGCACATATGGAATTTTATATTATAGTGCTTAATTTAGGTGATAAAAACTTCTTTATGTTCCAAGGAAAAAACAACTGTTGTCTTTATCATGCTAAACTCATGTTATACACTGCAGAACTATGTTCTGGCCATTGATCATGCCACATAACTCTCATAGCCAATGTTTTGCATTGTCTGCCACAAATTTCTTCTAAAGAGTTGGACAACCCTTAATTAATTTTTCACCTTGAAATTCAATGCAATGTATCATCAATTTATTGTGACAAATAATCTAATTGTTTCCTTCACATTCTCAATGGTCAAAACAAAGTCTGCTTCACCTAAATGCACTGTTAGCATTGTATTGTTTTTCCAAAATTCTACTACCAACGTGTCTTTGGTCATGCTTTTGTCATGATTTGCAGTCATCGTTTACTGTTAGTAAAAGTGCTAATACTGGCAATTTAAATGTCTTAGCATTTCAGCTAAATGATGGCTATGTCCTGCTATGTGTATCTGGGCACTGATCGGGTTGGTAATTGCAGTTATATAACTCTCTCTCTCTCTCACACACACGCACAGAAATAACAGTAAATGGACCAGGTTCATTTAAAATAAATGCAATGCCACCCATTTTCGGCAATGGGATTCCATGTCAGCAAACATTAAAATTTGGAAAGTAAACTTTCTGTTTCAAGATAAAAATAATACCTGTTGCGTAGGTAAAATTGGCTTGAAGGCCCCATCTGGATAATATCCAAACCAGGCAGTTTCCTTAGGTATCAAAACAGTGTCATGCTCAAACTGTTGAACATACAAGGGGAAATAAAAAAGGACGGAGAAGGTTGAGAGGCAGCATCATAATCTAAAATTTTCTATTTCTGAGAAAGTCTAAGAAATCTGAGAGGACCAAGAATGCTGCTAAATGGAAATGTACCTCACCAATTTGCCATGATAAGCCTGTTCAAAAAATGAAAAAAACTGAAGAAGAAAAATACTTTACCATAATAAGCACCAGGTTCTGTAAGCTAATGAACCGTTCCTTATAAGTGGAGTTTCTCTCGTCAGGGAGTTCATTGTTAAGCTTTGGAAGAAATCTGCATTTCTCTAAATAGGTCGGAATAGCCTGGAAATGTAATGGTAAATTCTGATGTTTAGGTTTTCAGCTATTTCAGAAAAGACAGAAATATGATACGATGCAAAATTATCAATGCATATAGATGCATGGCTATATGACCAAGGCCAAGAATACCAGCTACGCCCCCTTTGACTACAGGATAATTTCAAAAAGAACACTGAGCCAAAAGCAATTGAAAAGAAGATCACTGCAATATTTGTAATGGTTCATCAGGATATACTACTCACATTTGGTAATTTGAGGTAACCACTGGGAGCTAAGTGATCCTGTGATTTTAGAAATCAAAGGTCATGCCTTATTAGAGACATTGTAAGATTACAGAATTTTACAGCAAAAGAGTGACAAGAAGAAAGAATCCAACTTCAATAGAGGAATAAAAATGCTATAAAAGTTCAGAGAGAGAGAGAGAGAGAGAGATTTATACTTGGACATAGTCAGTGTAGATCTCAGACTTGAGTAGTCTGTCCGCAATAATGCACAAAACACCAGACTGTAGAAGCGAAAAACCACATAAGAATATTGGACAGACCTGAAGATAGGAGTTAATTTAAGAATACATCTACTCCTTACCATGTCTTTTGCCATGATTGTCCTAGGTGCTCATTATCCGAGGCAAGCATTAGTAGTTAAATAAATGGTTGTCAAAATTTAACAATATATAATATGCAGGAACTAGCCATTAACCCAAAAAAAGAGAGAAGAAAACTTTAAAGTTCTCCAGAATAGACTTCAATGACAAAATGCAGAAGAGTGGTGGAAAATGAAGACAATGGATATTCTCTCTGAAGGCCCCATACTTTTCCCTAAGTCTTGAAATTATGTTTTTGAATTATTTAAACAATGTGATTGAGTGAATTGATGTAAGACACCTGGTGAGACGTAGATATTCACAATAAGCACAGGGACACTGCTACTTTGGTTGGACCATTAGAAGTGCATACAAAGAACAAAAACAATGATCTCTAGATATAATTATTTACATTATATTTTATAACAACTCTTAACTTCAGTAATACTTACACCACATAGAGGAACGGAAGCAGTACCAGCGTGAGGTCCCCCTAGAGATATAAAATTTTCAACCTGTTTTCAGAATTAATAGGGACAATTCCATTACTTTAGTCCAAACATGTATGAGGAAGAAAAAATCTCATTGAATACTACGAACTGTATTATATAGACAATATCCACTATTTTTTTTGATAATTTAAGAAGGCAATGTTCTGTAGATAGATTTATGAACCTAAGCAACATATGCTCGGAGAATGTAAGGATGAGATAGCCCTTATTTCATTAGCAAAGGAATAACAATATCCTATATCCACAGCTTAATGCAAGAACAAAATGATGTAATTTCATGGCTGAAAATGGAGAAAAAAACTATTGGTCAATTACTCAAGAAGGGTTGACTAGAACTTGGGATGGCATATAACAGCAGAATATAGATGACAAGATAGTTATTTAGAGTATTCAAAATTTTCAAGAAAAAAAATTCTTGCACAGAGACTTGGAGTGATTTTTTGCTTCATCTATCACAAATTTATTTCATCATCATTTCAAATTACACAGGTGTTAACTCTAAGCTTCAACTGTCTGTTTATTGATTTATATTTCAGGCAGAATCAATGGTTATAACCTCACATTTCCATCTCCCGCTACTGAACAAGGAAGAAAAAAAGAACCCCAAAAATAAATAAATATATATATATATATATATATAAGCAGTACAGTTTATCAAGTCAAAATGCTTTCAAAATATTTATACATAAATCTAACGGATTATTATCTTATAAAAAAAAAGTTATCCAGCAGAATAATGAACTTATGACCACCATTCATTATGCCGATTTCACATAATTAGGCATACAAATGTATAGTCAACAAAAATAAAAAATCTAAAAGGTCATTATAAAAAAAGTTCATACAATGAGTTGAACAATGATTAGAAACCCTAAACTAGCACAGTTTATCATAAAGACTGGTTCTTACAGGAGGTCCTCCATTGCAAAATTCCAAAACACCTCGACCTATTAAATTACCCTGTTAAATCAAATAAAGTGAAATGAGAACCAATACATAGAGACTCCTGCTGAGAATCAAAAGCGAATATAAGTTGCAATTTCTATGAAATATTTTAGAGGTATCAATTTCAACTTTCTGTCATTATTCCATTAAATTTGTGCCAGGCCATATAAGCCTTTTAATGTGCCATGTCAACACTCAATTTTCCATGTATGCAATTTCTTTAATGTCAAACTAGCTGAAGGTCGAACTTAATCCCTATTACAAAACTCCAGGACTAAGTTGATTTCAACTTTCTAAATTTGGGGTAAGAAAATTGAACCACCAAATTTCAAGGACAAAAAGTGAATTTAACCATTAATCTACTACTAGATAGCAATGAAATGAAAAATTAATGCAACATGATAGGTAGATTAGCATATTCTAAAAATATATTTCTTCCCCTGATAAGATCAGAGAAACAGAAACCTGTTTCTGAGTGTACCAAGCATGATTAGAGAGCATCCCACCTAAAACCATAAGGTGCAAACTAACATGTATTTAACATTTTGAGTTATTTCGTATGTATTAGGATCACCTTGACACATAAAAATGAAAAGAAGACCTTAACCACAGCAATTATCCTTGAACAACAGCAAATTCAAAAAATCATCCCCTAAAGCTGGAATGTAAGTTGTTCTGTAAATCCAATAAAGGTATATAATAAAAGTTAAGACAGGCTACCTAGCACAATAAGACAAACTAAACAACAAGCGTAGTTATGTAGATCAGGCAGATCAAGGAATAACATTGAGTTCACCTGAGTGATACAATTCGGTTTGGAATCACCAGAAGTTCAAGAGGAAGCAAAAATGAAACATGTTAGAGGTGGTGGAAAAAGACAAGATGATATATTATTTACTGGAGGGGTTTGATTTTCTTGGAATAAGATGGTAAAGAAGGAAATCGAGAAGCTGATTCCTGTTGTTGGGAATTAATATTGCACAGTTGAGTTGAATTGAGTTTATGAGTAATGACTCATTCATTCAATGTCTAGTAGCCAATGAAATTTGCCTCAAATCCTCAAGGTCATTTGTTACTGTTAGGTATGATAAAATTGCTTGACTATAAATGTAGACAATTAGTTTCACATTTTTTGAGATATGTAAAACTGCAAGAAAGGGTCCCTGAGAGGACTTTGAAAATCTGAGTGGGCTTTTTAATTAAGGTGCATTCAAAGAAGCTATACCTGAAGGAAGGGGACAGCAATACAAAGTTCTTTCATCAAATGGCTAACTCACATAGAAGAAACAATGCAATTACCAATCTCAAGGTTGATGGGGTACTGACTTCTAATCAAAAAAGTATAGAGGATTGCGTTATTCAGTTTTATAAAAATTTATTTACGGAACATAAAGTCTATCGCCCACATCCGGATGTGCTGAATTTTCCTAAAATCTCTAATGACAAGGCTGGCTGGTTGGTGAGGCCTTTTGATGATGTAGAAGTTTATGGGGTAGTTAAAGACTTTGAGGGGGATAAAGCTCTTGGCCCAGATGGCTTCCCTATGGCTTTTTTCCAAGCTTGCTGGGATGTTATCAAATCAGATCTCATGGAGATTTTTCAAGTTTTTTTTGAGAGGTCAGTTCAAGAAAAGTTTAAACGCAACCTTTATCTCTCTAATTTCCCAAAAAGTCAGATGCAGTAGAGGCGAAGATTTTCGGCCTATTAGTCTAATAGGGGGGGTTTACAAAACTATTGCTAAAGTATTGGCTAATAGGTTGAAAGAGGTGATCAGGGATGTTATTTCGGAGTCTCAAAATGCTTTCGTCAAGAATAGGCAGATTCTAGACTCATGTCTCATTGCAAATGAATGTTTGGACAGTAGGCTGAGATCAGGAATTTCAAGGGTGTTATGCAAGTTGGATGTGGAGAAGGTTTATGATCATGTGAACTGGGGTTTCCTAATGTATATGCTTGAGCAGCTTGGGTTCCCCGAAAAGTGGAGAAAATGGATTTTTTCCTGTATATCCATGGTCAAATTCTCAATTCTAATTAATGGAGCTCCATGTGGTTTCTTTGAGAATTATAGAGGCTTATAACAAGGTGATCCTTTGTCTTCATTATTATTTGTTGTTGTTATGGAGGCAGTTAGCAAAATGATGGATAAGGCAGTGACGGTAGGTCGATTGTCTGGATTTAATGCGAGTACCTCCACAGGTGATCACTTACAGGTATCTCATCTTCTCTTTGCGGATGATACATTGGTTATGTGTGATGTTGATATCGACCAAATGCTGTTTTTGTGCTTGATTTTGTCATGGTTTGAGATTGTATCGGGAATGAGGATTAATTTGGATAAGTCTGAACTAGTTCTTGTGGGAGTGGTTCCAAATTTTGAGATGCTAGTAGATGCGATGGGTTGTAAGCAGGGCTCACTTCCTACGAAATATTTAGGCCTTCCATTGGGTGCAAAATGGAAAGACAAAGCAGTTTGGAATCCCATCATTCAGAAGGTGGAAAGAAGGTTAGCAGGTTGGAAAAGATTGTATCTATCCAAAGGGGAGACACTTACTCTCATAAAAAGTACTTTATCCAATTTACCTACTTATCTCCTTTCCCTTTTTCCAATTCTAGCAGATATAGCATACCATATAGAACAACTTCAACGAAATTTTCTATGGGGTGGTCTAGGAGATGATCCTAAACATCACTTGGTGAATTGGTCCAAGGTATGCTCTCCAATCCAGTCCGGGGGTCTAGCAATTCGAAACTTGAGATACTTTAATGAAGCACTATTGAGAAAATGGTTGTGGAGCGTTGGGTATGAGAGAGAAGCGCTATGGAGAAGGATTATAACGGCTAAATATGGAGATGAGGAGGGAGATTGGTGCTCTAATTTGGTTCCAGGCTCCTATGGGGTGAGCTTATGGAAAACTATCAGTAGTGGTTGGTCTACTTTTTCTTGCTACATTCAGTTTTAGATTGGAGATGGGACTAGAGTGAAATTTTGGCATGATGTTTGGTGTGGGGATAATCCTTTGAGTATGAGTTTTCTAGATTTATTTAGAATCAGTAATGATAAGGAGGCTTATGCGGCTGATCTCATGTAATTTCCTAATGGGGTTCTTTTTTGGGACTTAGAAGTCCTGCGAGAAATTCATGATAGGAAATCAGATTCTTTGTCTGTTTTTTGGAATGTTATATATAGAGTCTCATTGAGAGGTATTGGTGAGGATTTAGGAACGATCTTGACTACGGATAATTTACTTAAGAAGGTGTTGATTGTATATTGGTGTTTTATGTGCAAAAGTAATGAAGAATCGGTAGACCATCTTTTACTACGTTGTCCTATTGTTTATGAATTGTGGTCTATGGTGTTCACGTTGTTTGGTATCCACTGGGTGATGCCAAAGACTGTAGTTGAGCTCCTTGCTTGTTGGCAAAAATTCTTTTGGTCATCATCGTAATGGTGTTATATGGTTGGCTGTCCCTCATTGTTTGATGTGGTGCATTTGGCGGGAGAGAAACAACCGGTGTTTTGAAGATTTTGAGAGGACTATAGCTGGTCTAAAACTTTTCTTCTTTAAAACTCTATCGGACTGGATGTCTATCATAGGAAGTCATTCTATTTCTTCAATCTATGGTTTGATGGATGCTTGTAGTTTATGTATTTAATTATGTTGGTCCCTGGCTGTATACTTCCTGTATACTCGGGTGACTCATCATTAAGTTCTTGAATAAAAATTCCTTTACTTATCAAAAAAGAAAAAAGAAAAAAAAAGAAGCTATATACAACTCATTTCTTAAATGCTAAAATACATTATATGTACAAGGTTATGTTGATTAATGAATCACCAAGCAAAACAAAGGATGCACAAGTACAACCAACATATAGGAACAGACGCACAAACCAGAGAGAGAGAGAGAGAGAGAGAGAGAGAGAGAGAGAGAGAATTACTTAAAGAAGCAAATTTATTTTGAATTATCATACGGAAAAAGGGATAATGAATTTAAACATGTTACGTTCAAGCTATTAATGAAAGTACATGAGTGACATCTCTTTTATTGAGAGGGGTGAGATTAAAGACTGGTTCTATTTAATAAGTTCCATAAGAACTGAGTTTCAGTTCCAATTGATTGTATCATGTAAAAATTGGATGACTTTTAAGAGTTTGATACTATGTCGTAAGAAAACATGAATACACTATTAAATAAGTGAACAAATGATCATTACATAAATCATGTTACATTAAAAAAACATTTAAAACAGGAAAATCTGATTCTCAAATCACCTGGGAGAGACCAACGATGTTGTAACCCTGTTTCAGTTCATTCATTTCCATCACCTGTAGTATAATAATGACCTTGAATTAGTTGAAGGGAAATACAAACCTCAAGATCCATGAGAGGTAAACAGCCACTCTAACCAAGAGAGAGATATCACCTGATCGCAAACAGTTTTAGCCTGCAAAAATGTAAAATAATTTAAATTACAACCATGCAATGTAAAACATAACTTCCAATAAGATGGGCCTAGTTCTATTAAGCACATGCCTGTTCCTCGAGAGGCATAAACCAGGAATCCCATGTTCCATCTCCAACTTCTCTGCAGTATGGAAAGAAATGAACATATGGAGGTAATACACTACATTTGCAACTTTAGTTCAAAAAAATTGACAAATAATGAAACAACCACTTGGGTGAACTATTATACAGAGTCCTGGAATAAAATGTCCCAAAAGTAAAATGTACTGAATGACTTTTAAGATAAAAATGGTTCTAGAAAATTTTGAAATTTCCCAGAATACATACGATATGTTTGTGTGTGCGTGTGCGTGTGCGCATGATTACTTTTTGTCCCTTAACTCATAGACCAATTTAAAATTTTATGAGTAAATCCAAAAAGTAAAAAGGATATTAAGATAAAAAAGGAATAACACAATTTTATTTAGTAAAAACTAGTTGATGAGGTAATGGGTAGTTTTCCTATGACATTTTGCATATGTTGTTTTCTATGCCCTATAGATTTTGTATTCCAGCCAATTTGGATGCTAGGAGCCATAGACTCCTTATATAGGTACATAATCATCTACAATGATATAATGAATTAAGAGTGAAAAATCATGCCTCCTTTGACCGTCTACGACATTAACGGTTTCCCAAGTACTATCTTAAACACTGAAAACTAAGTCAATTTGACATTTTGAAGCATAATTTACTTTTCTACTGTCCAATTTCAAGCATGTATCACCGCAAGGGAAGTTTCCAAACTCAGAAAATTAAAGGAGTTAGATTAATGTAAGAATGGACAAACATTAAATATAAATATCCCTTTAACCTCCTTCAACTAGATGAGAATAAGACTAGCCTATGTGCAGATTGACACCTACAACAAGGCTTTAAGAGGATAACACTGTATGCATGTAAGTTATTGGTTTATTATCAAATAAATAGAGCAGCTACAGAAGGACCACAAGAACTGAATCACAATCATATATAACAGACAATTTTCTTGGATACAATTTGACCCATCCTCAGCAAAAATTGTTCGAGAGGATAACATAGAGAATTTCTTTTAACATTACGAATGTATGATGTTGTGGGCACTTACAAGCAATATCCTTCAGCGCCAGAATAGTTGCTCAGTAGCTCAGTGAACTGTTTAACTCCTCGATTGGAGCACTGATCTCCAATGCCTGTCATGAAAATTAGAATAAAATAAGGACTTCACAGAACATAAAGTATTAACAACAATAAGAATCAATATATAACATCATTTACAATGATCAGCTAATCCATTAAAGCACTAAATTAGGCAATATTTCTGAAAACAAAATCTAAAATACTAAAATCCTCATAAAGAAATGTTTTAAGTTTGATTCTGATACCCATCCAGAAATTTTAAGAGAGGAATTGTAAAATCTAATGAATAGACGCATGAAACTCAGGACTGAAAATACTGAAACTTCATATAAAATATGACGAAATTATGTACTGATTAGAGCATCATTAAGATGAGTACAATTATGTACTCATGTTAATGATTTTTTACCCTCTTTGTTTAGTGAAGCACAGTAATAAACCAACAAAAATTTTGTAGATGCAGCTAACTGCGACTCTAAAAATCTACTTTATACTAAAAGATTAACAGAGCTTGTACTTGTCTGCTAAGATGAATAATCATGCAATAAGCACAAATGTAAATAAAAAAAGCATTATCGTTCCTTTTGGCTAATTTTTTATTCTGCTTCCAAAAGAAAAGCATACTTTATATAACTAAAAACTAATTTGCATAAATTTTAAGAGAAATATGGATATTATGGGACCCTCAGCTCACAACCAACATGTATGTTTTCAAGCTTTTGCAAAGTAGATCAGTCAAGTAGGGTGTTGTGTGGTGTATCCAAGTGAGAAATGAAATTTTATCAGTTATGATACCATTGTGCAATCAGTAGTTCAGTACATACCCTCTTTCCTCTATATGCCATTTTCTTCTCCTATTCCTCAGCAACTCACAAATATTGAATTTGTTACATTATCAAACCCCTGAATTAAGATTTTTGTAAGCTCATCCTCAAGTTCTATTGAGCTTTCACTAATTTTATAATAAACAGACGAAATACATGAACTGCAGAAGGATTTTAATATCTCTAATTCTCTATGCTCCACTATCTTCCTACTGTTTTGGAGATTTTTAGTACACCAACAAAAAAAGGACTTGCAAAAACCTATTTGTTAGTTACCTTCGTAAGACACTTGTTGAAACATGATGTTGAATTGACTTTACTAGTTTAATTTATCAAAAACAAATAATCATATCCCGACTGATCCTATTACAGTTTAATTCGCATGGAAACTGGAAGACTCCTAAACGATCAAATAAAATGAAGACCCACTTGATTTCTTGCCTCAACAGTCAGCTTTACACTTACAGACACGCATATACACACACGTGTACACACCGATTAATGATAGAATTTTAGATTGCAGATTCTATATAACAAAAACTACAATCACAACAAAGAACCTTCCTTCATAACAACAAAGACATCAATTTGTTCATACCCAGTAAACCAAAAAAAAAATTGAAACAGAAAATCCAATAATACCCAAATACAAAAACATATTCAACAAACAATCTAATTAAAGAGAAAAATGTAGAAAAAAAAAATTAAAAATTTACCATGAAGTACTATGAAGGGTATGGAGTATGAAAGTTGGAAGGTCATGAAGACCAAGATGGAGATGGAGGCAATCATTGATGAAGGAAAAGCCATGAAATTTATGGGTTTTTGTTAAAGAGAAGTGAACAATAAGATCCAAGGGAATAAATAAATAGTAATGACTCCAGGAACTTTTGAAGGATTTTTTTTTTTTTAGGTTTTATGGTTTGGTTGTTTTGGTAGGTTGGCTTGGAGTGTTAAGGTTGTTGGTGAGGTGGTGGTGAGTGAATGGTGAAGAAAAACGCAAAACATGGAATCTGGGAGGGAGGGACGAATGGGATAATGAGACAGAGATACTGTTACTGTTGCTGTAGCAATTATTGTCATCGTCACTCGTCAGTTTCCTTCTTCAAGTCACCAATGGGTAATCACTTTGGGTCGGATTTGAGTGTCGGATTGTGGCAAATTGGATTCTCTGCGGTTATGCTCCTGTTTGTTACTATGTGGCTTGGGTTTTTTTTTTTTTCCTCAAATTACGCCTAAAGTTTTAGAGTGAAAATTTGAAACATAGAATTTTAAGTTTGGTGCTGTTAGCAAACCTCACCTCTTTTAGTTTTTAATGTTGGCATACAGGTGCGTTTGGAAACGCCGACGATGCTCTTTGTTTTAAGTGAAATGAGGTCATTTTACGAGGTGAATTTGGCCCCCAAACAAAAAAAAAAAACACATTGACATGCAAGAATATCACTTAATAATCAAAACCAATGGAGAGTGAGGTTTTGCTAACAAAACCAAATTTCATGACGTGAGATCCAATTTTTTACACTTCAAGATATAAAATCTAAGCAATATCAAACTATAGTGGTGTACTTTACAATTTGCCATTTTTTTTTTTAAAAATCTTTATTTACGATTCGCTTGTTTCAATGCTTATGTGGAAATAGTTTTTTGTTTTTTGTTTTCCTAATAGTACCAAATAAAAATGTGCCAACGGAAAATTATCTTCTAACTTTTCTTATTTAACTTTATATGAGATAGAATTGTTTATCGCTAAAATTTTCTAGAAGACAACTCAATCTCACACAAAGCTAAATAAGGAAGACAACTCTATCTAACATGAAATTATATAAGAGAAATTAAGAGATAGTTTTTTTTTAAAAAAAAAAAAATTATTTTAAGATTGCTACCAAATATAGGAAAATAAGATATTTTTCTAGAAAATGCTTTTTATTTCATAAAATTATTCACTTTCTAGAAAAATGTTAATGTCGGAACATTTTCTTTGATTTATTTTTATTTCTTCTATATTAGAAAAAAAACAGCCTTTTTTTTAGTTATGTAAAAAATAATTTGTATTTTGAAAAATAAAATTTAAAAATTTATATATATATATATATTTATTATGAGTTCCAATTAGCTTAATTAATAGAGTTCATTGTCTTCAAATATGAGTCTTGCATATATGAGAATAAAACGCATTATCGTCTTAGGTTGATAATAAAAAGCAATCAACTGTATGGATACATCACACAACTTGTGTTGTTAGTTATTGATAAAATTGTTAGTTACAAATACACGCTTTTTATTTTTTAAATTTATTGAAGTATCATTGTATCGAGTAAGATTGGTCTAACATCACAATCACACATTACCGCTACTACAGCACTTTCTCTACATAATTAGAACTTTTCACTTTAGTAAATTGTGAAAAAATAAAAATAAAGATGTAAAACTGAGAAGTATGTGTAAATACACTGTTTAGCTCTACTTTTAGTGGAATTAAAAAGCTTAGCTCCATAAAGCTCTTTGGCATAATTTGCCACCTGGTTTTCAATTTTGTTAAAGGTTTTTTTAGGTATAAGCTAAAGGTTGGAGTTCTACTATGTTGTTTAGAGGGGCTAAACAATTATACCCACAATCAGCAGGATTTACTTGAACCAGAGCCATCGTATTTGAAATCTGTTTTCTCCAAAAGTTGGTTCGATTGACAGAGGGTTGACACCAGATAACCCCAATCAGATTGGGAAGCATATCGAGTTTTCCATGTGGAAATTCGACAAACCTAACTTGTCTAAAGAGCTTTACCTAGCTAGCTAGTATCTACTTCTTTTGTCACCGTCTTCTCCTTGTGTCAAGTGTCAACAACTTCACGTGCAATTGTTCCTTTATAACTTGATCTTTGTGTACCGTTGTTCCTCTATGCATGGCTTGATTCTTGCATGTTGCCATTTCTCTTTGACGAAGATCGCTACTAAATCCACTACCATCACATGGTGCCACCACCCAAATCACAAATTTTTGAGATGACCCACGAGTTTAACCTATCCAACCACTGATTTAATAAGCTCATCAGATCGGTCGACAACAATTTCAAATTCTTCAAACTCGATGTGATCGGTCGACGGGTTGGCACTAAATTAGAGTCTGACTGACTCATGAAGAGACACTAAACTTGATTTCTTCTCCCGCCGCTCTATTTATTTGACCTTGCACTTTGTTGTGAGTAAAGAATGAACATCTTCTAATTTTAGCACAACAATGCATTTTATGGGAATGCTTGATAAACTATAAAATTGGTTCAAATTTGATAAAAGTTTAACAAATAATAAAATTAGTTCAACTTTGAACTGTTTTTATTTTATATTTAGTGTATTTAGACTTTAGTTGGAACCAATTTTGGTGGGAACTAATATTATGCCCGTGCAATGCTTGTAAACAAAAGAAAAATATTTTAATAATATATTAAAATTGAATAATAAGTAGATAGTAAATATAAATAATAAAAAAATATTTTTAAGTCACATGATAAATGCACATAGTGTAAGTGTAATTAAGTTTTGAATCTTTTGATAAAAAAAAAAACAAAATATAATAATAGATTATAAAAAATATATAATATAAATAATGAAAAAACTTTTAAAATATATTGAAACCTTTGATAAATGAGTTTTAATCAAAGTCGTATTTTAATTTACTTTATGAAATTTTTGGCAATAGAGTTTCAATTGAAGTAGACTATGTTAATAATTTGACATGTAGTACTTTCTTCGTTTTTTTTTTCTTTTTTTTTTTCAAAAAAAAAAAAACTTGTAGTACTAGATTGAACTACATAGTGCAAGCATGTTATGTATGCTCAAACTTTTATTATTAAAACAAAAAAATAGGGTAGACAAAAAAATATGGTAGATTATTAAAACAATATAGAATAATAATAATTTCTTTCAACTTAAAAAAATTCTTGTTAGTATAATTTTAATGAAATAGCATTTTTTATACATTTAGAAATTTTGGTAATGACTAAGAGAGAATGTGTAATTTTTTAATTATTAGTACATCACATGACATAAGGAGAACACATTCATTTGGTACAATCACAACGTGCAGGAAACAACTTCCTTCTAGTGATGGCTAATCTTGAGAAAGAGAGTGAAGGAACTATGTGGTTTGGTGGTTAGGACCAAGTTATATAAGGTGTAACTTTTACACCATTCAATAACTTTACATGATGTTAATATTTTGAAATTTTATTGTTGAATTACATGTTATATATGTTTAACATGCATACCAAATTTCATGTCAATCAAATATTATTTGATGTCGATCGGTAAATTCATGTTTTATGCATAATTTATAACATAAAAAGTAGAATTTTAAACATTTTATAAATAAGATAGTTATTAATCTCTAATCATCTTAAAATTTTGCAAGCGTGAATGACATAAGGATAAGATGTAATCTAGATGTGGATTTGTCAAAATTTGCATCCAATAAAAAAAAATATTAAGTTGTGTAATATTGTTTAAAGCTACACTTGATATAACTTGAACCTCTGTATATATATATATACACACACACACACATATATAATTTGCATTAAGATGCTAATGTGGGATTTTTTCTATGTTAATTAAATATTTGTTTTCATATTATTCTTTTAATCATGTTATTATTAGGTGTGCCATGTTAACATTCCCTTAGTCCGTAGCTAAGTCATTGAATTCTATAGGTGAGATAAGTGAGATAATGGCAATGACCAAAATGAAATATGATAAAAAAAAATTCAAGGACTAAAATGAAATATATAAAAACACAAGGATTAAAATGAACACACCCCCTAAAAACAAGGATGAAAAGTTTATTATATGATACATATTTAAATTTAGGGTTTACTTTGAAACCGTCTCAAATTATATAAGAAATATGTAATTTACTAATTTCTTTATGTTAGGACATATGTGGTTTATCTGTTAAGAATATATGTTGTTCTTTTATATAATTGGCTAATTCTTTGACAAATATACTTTGCTTGTATTTGGGTAGATCTAGGATGTTTTTAATATTTCAAAAAATAAGATTTCAAGATCAAGTGTTAAAGCCATGCAAGTTTGTCCAAGAAACAAAATGAAGAAGTGCCTGTCATTAAAGCTTGAAAGCTAGCATCTATCGAGCTTAAGAAACTGTTCCAGTCCTGAGGCTCGACAGCTGCTCGACAGCATCTTGACACCTTTAGTTGTCAAGGTTTAAGAAAAACAAATTTTCAGTTCTGTTTTGATTCCAACCTGTGAACATGTCTTAAGGCCTTTTTTTTTTCGTAACCCTAGACATATATAAAATTATTTTAAGGACCATATTTGGTAACACAACTGAGGCACAAGTTGTACAAGTATTGAGCAAAGTCTGTTCAAGCAATTTGTAGTCGGAGACAAAGTTTGCCTTAATTCATCTCTTTGTGAAGAAGCTGCTATGTTTGTGCATCGTAGGATTTTGTAATCAAGCATCTTCTTGTTCTTCATTGTGAGGATGAATTGAAGAACTTTGCAACAAACATCTTTTTCAAGTTGGTGATTGAAGTCACGCATTGAGATCCACACAATTTGTTAGTCGTGTATTGGGAGCTGTGCATCAAAAGGAGAGATTGTCACTATAGAACAAATCTAATTTGGTATTGGGGTAAGGGTTTAATTGTAGGTTGGTATAAGGTACTGAAATTTTTTTACTTGTAACCGCTTGTTATGATAATAGTGAATTTTCGGGAGTGGTGACCTTAAAATCACCCAGTAGGGTTTTTGCCTTGGAAGTTTTCTCCATTCGTAAACAAATCACCATGTCAATTTATTTTCAGCTGCACTTTAGTTTTTTGGTGATTTATTTGTGCTACTACGCATTTGGATGTTAAATTGATTAATTAATTGAACTTGGCTAATTAATCAATTAATCTATCACAATGAGTCAATAAGTTTTTGGCCTATCACTTTATTAAATAGTAATCATCTGGTGCAATCACAACATCTATCACTTAACTTGATCTCGTTAGACTTCTTGGACTCCTTTCATATGTTAAACAACTTTTGAGAAGTCGGATTGAGTTGGAATGTCTCATACAACAAAATGAAGTAAGGGACGTCAGCTATCTCCTACTCGACCTCATCATGCTCTTGTTGTGAAGAAGCCTCGTGAAGGCCCTTATGAGACGTCACATTGATGATTAATGGCCCCCCTTCTTTGTGTGTTTCACACCTTTGGAGGCATGACTTTCTCAGCTCCAACTGCTTAACTCCCACCCCCCACGTCAACTACTTAGGATTTATTTTATCTTTGCAATTAGAGAGTAAGGTGAGTGAAGTTAAGTTTAGGAAAAAAAAAATAAGACTGCTAGAAGATTAGTTAATGTTCTATGGTATTAAATGTTGTTAAAAAATATTATTTATAAAATGAGTGTATCTAAAAGAGAATGTTAAGATGGATAAATGATAATACAACGAAAGTTAGGATTCAAAATGTAGAAATTTGCTTAAAGACAAGGACAACCATTCTTAATGATGTAAGCCCCTTGGTTCAGGTTCCATTAATTTCAATAAGGGTCTCTAATGATGGATTGCGATAAAACGGGCTAGGTTGCCCAGTGTTTTGCCCTGCCTACACATGGTTGGGAGAGTAAGCCACATGCCTCAGGGGTCACAGTGGAGAGTAGGGATCACCACTTGGTTTTTAATGGATTGAGAACCACTTTGAACCCAATTTGTAAAGACCTTGCTCTTAATAAATGAAAGATCAAACTATATTGAATTATGAGTAAACTCGGCCCAATGGCAAATAGGCAGGCCGAAAGTGAAAAAGGGTTATTTACTCTCTTTTTTTCAGCCAAATAGCAAGGAAGGTGAGGCCGAAAAAAGAAAAAAGAAAAAAGGAAATAAAACTGTAAATGAAGATAATCCTTTGACTAAACTCTTTATTGATGAGGGCCACCTATAAGTTGATGATCCTTTGAGAATCAGTTTATATGATGCGCTCTCCTCAAATTGAGGCACAGTTTGCTCTCTCTTGTTGCTTTGTGCAACTACGCCATGTACTCTGTGCACCCTAATGTCACTATCCTTTTGAGTGCCGTTATGTCTTGATGCCTTAGCAACAACTCTGGCAAAAATTTGGGTTTATTTTAGTATAAGAATTTAATTTAATTTTTTTACGCAATCACTTTTCAAAAATACCAATATTAGATTATTTATTCTACATTCTATTTTATTTAAATAATCATCTTTGCTTTTTTTTTTTTTTTTTTAAATTATTATCTTCATAAATAGTGAGAGAATCTAATGAGACATGAGAGAAAGAAGAGAGAATAAAATAAAATATTGAAATACAATGTGAACAATGCTTGTGTATATATTCTTGGTTACTGTAGTAACTGTGTATTTTTACATAATTTTGTATGGTCTGATCATGCAGGTGAATTTTGGGTTTGGTTGGTTAAATGTGGTCCTTGTTATATTATACAAGCATTGATACAGGTGTTCTTACCCTTCAAATAAGGCAGAACATACTCTTCAATATCACTTTGGGAGATGTCATCCAGGAACACTTTCGTACTTGACCCTTCCTGCTTCATCTAAGGTTTTCAAACCAATCCAATCCTCAATGTGAAGCTGTGTCTGCACAACGAGTGACAAAGACTAAGATACCTCTTAGGCTCAAAACACAAAAAACTATGTTATAGTACATATGAAGTTTTAGATTATAGTGCTAAATTAAGGTGACATAAACTTCTTTTTGTACCAAGTAAAAAACAACTTATGTTTTTATCACGCTAACTCGTGTTATACACTGCAGAACTATGCCCTGGCCCTTTATCATGCCACATAACTCTCATAGCCAATGGTTTGCATTGTCTGCTACAAATTTCTTCTAAAGATTTAGACAAGCCTTAATTAATTTTCCAGCTTGAAATTCAATGAAATGGATCATCAATTTATTGTTACAAATAATCTGATTGTTTCCTTCACATTCTTATATTCACCCAAGAAATGGTCAAAACAAAATCTTCCCTCGCTTCATGGAAATGAACTATTAGCATTGTATTGTTTCTCCAGCAGTAATAATAACCAATGTGTCTCCAGTCATGCATTTTTTTTTTGGTTTCCCACAGTGTATTTTCAAAACTTTTAATCAGAGACTAATCATTGTTCGCAATGGATGAACCCTAGTGGGGTAAGTCGCTGACCCAGGGAGTTTTTTCAAAGTGCAGGTACCCAGACTCAAACTGGGGAGCACACTCTCTTTCTCTCACACAAACACACACACAACAGAAAATACAGAAAGTAGACAAGGTTCGTTTAAAAGATATTACTTAAAACCCATTTTGGCAATGGGATTCCATGTCAGCGAATCATTCAAATTTGGAAAGTAAACTATGTTTCACGCTAAAAGCAATACCTGTTGTGGAGGTCAAATTGGCTTGAAGGCCCCATCTGGGTAATATCCAAACCAGGAGGTTTCCTTAGGTATCAAAAGAGTATCATTCTCAAACTGTTAGGCATACAAAAAAAAGGACAGAGAAGGTTGAGAGATGCTTCATTTAAAATTTCTTATTCTGAGAAAATTTAAGCAATCTGAGAGGACCAAGAACGTTACTAAATGGATATATTCCTCAGCAATTTGCAACGATAAGTCTGTTATTAACAAAAAAAGAAAAGAGACTTTACCATGATAAGCACCAAGCTCTGTAAGCTACTGAATCGTTCCTTATAAGTGGAGTTTCTCTCGTCAGGGAGTTCATGTTAAGCTTGTTAAATTATCAATGCATGTAGATGGATGGCTATATGACAAAGGCCAAAAAACCAGTTTCACCCTCTGTGACTACAGAGTAATTTCAAAAAGGACACTCAGCCAAAAGCTATTGAAAAGAAGATCACTGCAATGTTTGTAAGTGTTCATCAGGTTATTCTACTCACATTTGGTAATTTGAAATAATTGCTGGGAGCAAAGTGATCCTGCCATTCCAGAAATCAAAGGTCATGCTTATTAGAAGCATCTAAGATAACATAATTTGACAGAAAAATAGTTACAAGATGAAATTATCCAACTTCAATAGAGTTAAGATGTTATACAAGAGAGAGAGAGAGAGAGAGAGAGAGAGAGAGAGAGAGAGAGAGAGAGAGATTTATACTTGGAAAAGGTCAGTGTAGAGCAATGACTTGACTAGTTTGTCAACAAGAATGCATTTAAAACCAGAATGTAGAAGCAAAAAGCCATATAAGAATATTAGACAGAGCTCAAGATAGGATTAAACAAAAAATTTTAAATTTTATATAAGAATACATCTATTCCTTACCATGTCTTTTGCCATTAGTCCTAGGTGATCATTATCAAAAGCAAGCATTAACATTTATATGAATGGTTCTCAAAATTTAGCAATATATAAAACGCAGAACTAGCCATTAACCCAAAAAAAGAAAAAGAAAATTTGAAGTCACCAGAATAGGCTTCATTGACAATATGCAGAAAGGTGGTAGACAATGACAACAATGAATCTTAAAATTATGTTTTTGAATTATTAACAATGTGATGGAGCGAATTGATGTAGAGAATCTGGTGAGACCTATATATTCACGATAAGCACAGGGACACTGCCAGTGGCGGCTCCAGGAATTTTTTTCAGGGTGTTCCTGGGTAGGCTTGCTCTGTAACAATTTTTTTTTTTTTTTTTTTTTCAGATTCACTATTACAATTTTTTCTTTTTTATTTTGGTTCAAATTTTTTTTTTTTAGCTTTCTCTTTTCGCTCGAAAGCAATATTTGAATACCGTTTTAAACCCTGTTTTGGTTTGTTTAGTGGAACAGAATATTTCGATGCCGATCTATTTAGACGTATTGTTTTAGGATGTTTCGGGGTTGTTAAAATATTTAAAATAATATATATTTATATTTTCTTATACAACATAAAATTATTGATCCAAATAAGTAAACCTCAAATAAATAAAAAAATCATTTAGTTTTTCTTTTTTGACACTCAAATCATTTAGTTATTATATAACAATTATTTTTTTTAGAATATTAAAACATAAATATGTAATTAAACAATGAAAAACAACAACAAAAAATAATACAATATGAATATATATATATATATATATATATATATATATATATATCAAGCTACTGCAAAATTGCATAACTTAAATTTTTTTTTTGTATTTTATAATATGTATTTACTTACTTTTAAGGGACTTTTTTTTTTTTTTTTTGAAAAACACTTTTAAGGGACTTAAGACCACAAACACTGCCCCAATTCAATGCCTGCCCCATCCACCCCACAATAAGTACACAAAAGCATATCAGCAATTTTAACACACTTAAAATATTTACATTCACTTACACAAAAAGACAAAAACAAAAGCTATGCAATTTATATTGCAAAAACTAAAAAGATAAGTCTAAGCCACAATACAAGTCAGAAAGAATGAGATAGAGAAAAACAGAGAGAGAGAGAGAGAGAGAGAGAGAGAGCAGAGATGAGATAGGGAAAAGGAGAGAGATCTGAAATACCTTGATGTCGCCTGAGGTCAGGGGCGGTGCCACCGCAGCACGTTGAAGGCCAAGGTTCTTATTTCCCGATGGACCCGCTCTCGCTTTTGCTGTCGCCGATCTCGCTTTGCTTTAGCCGTCGCCGATCTCACTTCGCTTTAGCCGTCGCCGATCTCACTTCGCTTTAGCCGTCGCCGATCTTGCAATCTCCGATCTGGGCCAAGTCAATCTGCAATCTCGCCGTCGCAGAGCTGCTCTGGATGTTCAGTGTTGCTGACTTGCTGTTGCTGCCTTGCTGAGTTTTTTTTTTTGGAATCGTTGCCTTCATAGCCTTGCTAATGCTGAGTTGTTGTTGCTGCTGCTGAAATGTTACTAAAGTTAGAACGTGAGGTTCTTATTAGGTTAGGAATTGGGTAATAGAATTTGTAATGGGTATACCGTATTCGTATTATGTTTATGTGGGTTTGCTCTTTGCTGGGCTTGCACCAATCATTTTGTTTTTTTTTTTTTTTTTTTTTTTTTTTTTTTTTTGAGAATCCATGGGTTTTTGTTTTCAGTATATTGGGCTTTTTTTTCCGGTGGGCTTGGCTGATACAAATTTTTTTTTTTAGATTTATTTCAAATTTTTTTGGGTCTTTTTTTTTTTTTTTTTCTTGAAAGTAGAACAAATTTTTTTTTTTTTTTCTTTGAGGGTGTTCCTCATCTTGATTGAGGGTGTTCCTCATATTTTTTTGGAAGGTAAACAAATAAAAAAAAATTAATTAACATATATAAATTTTTTTTTTTTTCAAGTCAGGGTGTTCCTGGGAACACCCTGACATTAACGTGGCGCCGCCACTGGACACTGCTAATCCAATTGGACAATTAGAAGTGCATACAAAGAACAATAACAATGATCTCTAAATAGAATTATTTTGCATTATATTTTATACAACTCTAAAATCAGTAATGCTTACACCACATTGAGGAACTGTGGCAATACCAGCATGAGGTCCTCCTAGAGATATAAAGTTTTAAACCTGTTTTCAAAATTAATAGAGATAATTTTGTTACTTTAGATCCAAACATGTAAGAGGAAACAAGTTCTCAAAGAAGACTAAGAACAACATTATATAGAGGATATACACTAATTTAAAAAAAAAAAATCAATGTTCTCTAGATAGATTTATGAACCTATGCAACATACAGTCAGAGTATGAAGGGATCAGACAGCACTAATTTACATTAGCTAAGGAATTCCAATTTCCTATATACACAGCTTAATGAGAGAACAAAATAATGTAATTCCATAGCTGAAAATGGAAAAAAAAAAAAAAAACTACAGGTGAATTACTCAAGTATGGTTGACTAGAACAGGGATGGCATTAACAGCGGAATATAGATGATACCATAGTTATTTAGAGTATTTAGCAGTTTGAAGAAGAAAAAAAATCTTGCACATGGACTCAGAGAGATAATTTGATTCATCTATCACAAATTTATTTTATCATCATTTCAAATTACACAGTTGTTGCTCTAAGCTTGAATTGTCTGTTATATTTCAGGCAGAATCAATGGTTATAACTTATAACCTCACATTTCCATCCCCCGCCACCAAACAGGGAATAGAAAAAGAACCCCAAGTGAAGGAATACAAAGAAAAGCAGTACAGTTTATCAAGTCAAAATGCTTTCAAAAAATATATACATAAATCTAACAGATTGATATCTAAAAAAAGTTATTCAGCTAAATAATGATCTTAAGAACACCATTCATTATGCTGATTTCACACAATTTAGGCATATAAATGAATGTTCAAAAAAGAAAAAAAAACTAACATTTCACGATAACAAAGTTCATGCAATGGGTTGAACAATGAATTAATGACACTAAACTAGCAAAGTTTATCATAAAGACTGGTTCTTACAGGAGGTTTCCAAAACACCTCCGCCTATTAAACAACCCTGTTAAATCAAATGAAAGTTGAGAATGGGAATCAGTAAATAGAGGCTGCCTGCTGAGGATCAAAAGCCAATATTAGTTGCAATTTCTATGAAATTTTAAGGGCATCAATTAACAATTATGACTTTTCCGTCTTTATTCAGTTAAATTTATTCCAGGCCATGTTAGCTTTTCAATGTGCCATGTCAACACTCTATTTGCTACATATGCAATTTATTTAATTTCAAGCTGACTGTTTGTTGAAATTAATGACCTCTTTGGTTAGAAGAGTGAAAAAGTGAGAAGATAGATAATAGTAAGGGGATGGAAAAATTAGAGAATAGAAAAGATTTTATTTTTTCTCATTTTTGTTTGGTTGGGAGTGGAAAAGTGAAAGGATGGAAAAAACAAGTTTGAATAAATTTACTCATATATCCTTACTAAAAAATAATGTCCAATTAAAACAAAAAAGTGACAAATAACCACAAAAAAGAGCAATCACCTAAATTTATTAAAAAATTAAAAATCATGTAAAAAAAATCACATTTATTTAAAAAAAAAAAAACAACTATCACGCCTAGACTCTAGAAAATCAAATGAAAAAAAAAAAATAGAAAAAAAAAAAAAAAAAAAAAAAAAAAGGGAAGGGCAACCTTACTGCCCAGAAGAGGGAAAAATAGAAAGGCGGCAAGCCTAGAAAATCAAAAAAGAAAAAAGAAAAAAAAGAGGCAATGTTGCCCAGAAAAAAAAAAAAAAAGAAGAAGAAAAGAAAAAGGCAACCAGGCAACGTTCGGGGAGAAGAAAATAAATAAATAAAGGTAATCTATGTGAATTTGTACATGGGTATTTTTGTCAATTAATAAAAAATTTATCTCCACTCAGTTTTCTTTCTATTTTGGAGAAAAAAAACATTTTGGTGAACTTGGAGAAAAAACACTTGAACCTTATTATTTATTTTCCTTCCTTCCTACTCAATCAAACACACTCTAAAAAAGTTTTCCTTCCTATTTTTTCTTCAAAATTTTCTATCCACCATATTTCATCTCTAAACAAACACACCCTAAAGGAAAATACTATCACACACACTATCACACATACTCACAAAATACAATAGAAAACGTGACTTGAAGTCACGATTTTGTGTAAAATAAACTGTGCTCCGAAATTAATATCTTTTACAATTTTCAGGGACTAATGGCTTGTTTGGAAGTTTAGAGAGAGAGGAGAGTAGAGGGGAGTAGAGGGGAGGAGAGTAGTGGAAAGGAGAGTAAAGGGGAATGGTTATCCTCCACCTTATTTGGATGTTTTTAAAATTAATGGTCTGTTTGGAAGTTTAGAGAGAGAGAGGAGAGTAGAGGGGAGTAGAGGGAGGGAGAGTAGTGAAAAGGAGAGTAGAGGTGAATGGTTATCATCCACCTTGTTTGGATGTTTTTAAAATTTAGTAAAGGGGAGGGGAGTAATTAGTCTTTTCATTTATAATTTTATTAATATAATAAGGGCAAATTTGGTAATTCATTTTATCAAACATTTTTATCCTCCACCCTCCCTCCAAATCTCTTCAATTTGGGGGAATTAAAAATGAGGGGTTAGAGAGAGTTGAAACTCCTCCAAACCCCTCCAAACTCCTCCCTTAAAAAACTCTCAAACAAGGTAATTGAACTACTCTCCCTCTCTCTACTCTACTCCCCCTCCTTTTTTTAACTCCCAAACAAGCCATAAGTAAATCTCAACTCTCTAAATTTGAGGTAAGACAATTGAACTTGGACCAAATTACAAGGGCAAAAATGATTTTAACCATTAATTTACTAATAGACAGCAATGAAATGAAAATTTAATGCAACTTGAGAAATAGAACAGCACACTCCATACTAACATAATTTTCCTCTGATGAGATCAGAGAAACAGTAAACCTGTTTCTGAGTATACCAGGCATGATTAGGGAGCATCCTACCTAAAACCACAAAATGCAAACTAACATGTATTTAACCTTTTCATTTATTTATCATGTATTAGGACCACCTAGACATAAAATGACAAGGAGAGCTTCATTGCATCAGTCATCCTTGACCAACAGCAAATTCAAAATATCATCCCCTAAAGCTTGAACATAAGTTCTGTAATTTCAATAAAGGAATGAAATTGAAGTTAAAACAGATTACCTAGCACAATAAGGCAAACTAAACAATAAGCATAGTTACGTAGATCAAGCAGATCAAGGAAGAATATTGAACGCACCCTAGTGATATAATTGAGGTTGGAATCACCAGAAGTTCAAGAGGAAGCTAAAATGAAATGTGCTAGAGGCGGTGAAAAAGAGGCAAGATGATATATTATTTGCGGGTGCTACAATTGAGATTGGAACCACCAGAAGTTCAAGAGAAAGCTAACATGAGATGTGCTAGAGGCGATGAAAAAAAGGCAAGATGATATATTATTTACTGGAGGGGTATGTTTTTGTGGAACAGGGTGGTAAAAGAAGGAAATCGAGAAGCTGATTCCACATTCTTTGAGAGATGTGAGAAACTGCAAGAAAGGATCCCCGAGAGGACCTTGAAAGCATTCAAAGAACCTACATACACACACAACTCATTTCTTACCTACAAACTCATGGATAGAAATTACTCTTGAAAACCGGCTTACAAGGGAAAGGTGACAAGGGACTTGTATACACATGATTAAGTTTGCATTTAAACCACGTGGGACCCTTAGATCGTAACATATCGTGTTAAAATTGGATGACTTTTAAGAGTCTGTTACTATGTCATTAGAAACAATGAAGACACGTTAATGAGTAATCAAATGATCGTTGTGTATGTCATGCTACATTACAAATACATTTAAAACAGGAAAAACCTGATTCTCAAATCACCTGGAAGACACCAACGATGTTGTAACCCTGACTCAGTTTGTTCATTTCCTTCACCTGTAGTATAGTAGTGACCATGAATTAGTTGAAGGGGAAACGAAAAACAGACCTCAAGATCCAGGAGAGATATATTACCTTGTCGCAAACAGTTGCAACCTGCAAGAAAATGTAAAATAATTTAAATTACAACCATACAATGTAAAACATGGCTTCCAATAAGATGGGTCTGGTTCTATTAAGCACATGCCTGTTCCTCAAGAGGCTTGAAAATGGAATCCCATGTTCCATCTCCAACATCTCTGCAGTAAGGAAAGAAATGAACACATGGAGGTAATAAACTGACATTTGCAACTTTACTTGAAAAAAATTGACAATTAATGAAACAACCACATGGGTGAACTATTTTACAGAGTCATGGCATATAATGTCCCAAAATTAAAATATACTTGGGTTGTGTTTGGGATTAGAGTTTAAAGCTAGTCTATTTTAGTATATAGTTTATTTTTTATACTATTCAGTTTATTTTTGTTACTATTTATGAGTTTCATAGCACTTTTTGGTATTATCCATGAGTTTCACTGTATTGTTTTAACTAGTTTTTACCTTTATTTATAGTACTTTTAGTAAAAATTTTTTAGTTTTAGCTAAATAAGTTATTCCCAAATAAACCCTTAGTCAATGACTTTCAAGATAAAAAAAAAAGGTTCCAAAAAATTTTGAAAATTCCCAGAATACATATAATGTGTTTGTGTGTGCACGCACGACTACATTTCAATGACTTTTAAGATAAAAAAATGGTTCCAAAAAATTTTGAAAATTCTCAGAACACATATAATGTGTTTGTGTGTGTGCGCGTGCACGACTACATTTTGTCCATTAAATCATTGACCAATTTGAAATTTTATGAGTAAATCCAAAAAGTAAAAATGATATTAAAATAAAAAAGGAATAACACAATTTTATTTAGCAAAAAATAAAAATAACAAATGGTTATTGAAAAATAATTAAAAATGCAAATAGCACAATCATTGACAATTTTTTTTATTTATTTTTATTTTTTTCATATTTCCCATAAAAGTAAGGCAAAACTACATTATTGGTTCCTGAAATTTACCCTGTGAGCGTTATTGGTTCCTCAAATTTCAAATGAGCGTAATTAAATCTTTAAGTTTAAAAAACTAATAATGTTAGTCCCTTTGTTAACTACCGTTAATGTTAATGTCTATGTGGCAAACGGAACATTGTCATGTCTTTTTTTAATTAATGTGGCATTTTTTATATATGAAAATGTTAAAACCATTTCAAGATTTACTTTTACTACAAGATCTTTACAAACGTGTAACTATGACACATAAGCTATTTTGAAGAAAAACTTAGAAGTCAATTTTAAGTTAATAATCTATTCAAATTTAAAATAAAAAAAGTAAAACACGAAAACATTTAAAAACAAACAAAACAATTTTCACTGTCGGCGTCTCTTCAGTGACCACCCATTCAGGCAAGCTAGACTGTCCATCTCAGACAACGTTCTACCAAAAACTCCCCTGATCTTATTTTCTTTCTTTTGGATGTTTTTATGGTTTTTTGAAGCATGAAGTTCTCTTTATTTTATTATTAAGATTTGGATCTTTTGGGGGTGATAGATTGTGAGCTAAGGGGGAGCACAGATTAGAAAAAGGAAGGAACAAAGTTTTTGTAGCCTAGTGTAGCCTAGTGTGAAGGCAGTTTTTTTTTTTTTTTTTTCAATGGACAAAGGGAGAAATTCTTTGTAATTCATAATGACGACTATTCATTGGCTTCTAAGAAACCCATTACTTCTTCATTATTGTCATCATCTCCTTTCTCTCTTTGGTGCTAGTCTAAGTGCAAGAAACCGAAGATTAGAGCTTGAAGTGACACCGGCGATGAGAAAAAGGAATTAATGCTAACACTAAACAAAAAGGACTAGTATTAAAAAAAGAAAAAAGAAATGCCATGTCAATTAAAAAGATGCCACATCAATGTACTGTTAGCCACATAGGAATTAACACTAACGGTAGTTAACAAAAATACTATCATTGCTAATTTTTTTAAACTTAAGGACCAATAACGCTCACTTGAAACTTAAGAGACCAATTGTGCTCATAGGGTAAATTCTAGGGACCAATAGTGTAGTTTCATCTAAAAGTAATATTAAAACTTTCTTAAAATGATTCATTAACAAATATTCTAAGGGCACCCATTAATTGAATACTTTAAAATTTAATTGCACACTAGAAAATGAGTTGGTGTTGGGTTGAGGTGAGAAAAATTAATTATAAATATCCTAGCAAGGCAATTTTTATCCAAAAACATTAACCTAATCATGAACCACCTAATTTGGATAAGTCATCATTAGGGGGTGACAATTGAGCAGGTTAGGTAGATTTTGAGTTGGGTCTTAAATGCGTCAGGTATATAATTACCCATTAACCCATTTATTACCCATTTAAATCTATATTATTTACTCATTACCTGCCTAACCCATTTAATAATCTAACTCATCCATTTAACCATTTAACCTATTAAAATCAAAGACTTGAAATTTCCTACAATCTCTCTTTAGTTTCTCAGCATCCAAGCAGAATTTAAAGAAAATGAATGACTTAAAATTTCTCATTCTCGTGCTAGAAAACAAAGTAAAAAAATTGTTAAAATAATTAAAAATTAAAAAAAATAGCATGAAAAATACTGAAAGTGAAGAACATCTTCCTCCTTACCATTTCTTGTATTTTCTTTGCCTAAACCAAACACAACTTTTAGAAAGCAAAAAAGAAAAATTTCATATGCTTTACAAAGATGAACAAGTCCTTCGTGATCTAGCTCAATTTATCTCCATGAGTACAAGGTTGCTGTCTAGCGAGTCCGTCAAGAACACCGCTGTCGACCTAGTCTGTTGAC
Source organism: Castanopsis chinensis (assembly GCA_032878915.1). Lineage (NCBI taxonomy): Eukaryota > Viridiplantae > Streptophyta > Magnoliopsida > Fagales > Fagaceae > Castanopsis > Castanopsis chinensis. The sequence continues at coordinate 2,400,993 of JAVQMG010000115.1, read as the reverse complement.
AAGCGAAGAAGACCCACTCACAGAGAAATAGAAGAAGAAGAACGACTAAAAGGCCAAGTCGTGGAGCTCAATTTATCTCGTTTATTGCTGGTACAATCTGAGAGGTTAAGCAATGTTTGGAGGAAAAGAAAATTTTGATAGGAAGATGAAGGAAAAATGAAGAGAGAGAGAGAGAGAGAGAGAGAGAGAGAGAGAGCTATGAGTTTAGTTTTAGGGTTTAGATTTTTTTTTTCTTTTAGAATTTAGATTATAAAAGTTAAAAAAAAAATAAATAAATGGGTTGGGTTGGGTCATGATTTGTAATTTTGTATACATGCAAGTTCTTTAGTTATTATCAAATAAATGCAACTACTACATAAGGACCACAGGAACTGAATCTGAATAATATATAACAAGCTATTTTTTTTTTGGATACAATTTGACCCATGATCAGCAAAAGTTGTTTTGAAAGGATAACATAAAGAATTTCTTTTAATATTATGAATATATGGTATTGTGAGTGTTGTATATATAGGTATATACAAGAATAAGTTGTAATAATGATATTTGAGTTTGGAGAGTATGGTTTCATAAAGTGAAAATTCAAGTTTGGAATTTTCTAAGTGAAAATTAGAAAATCAATATCTTTGATCGGTTGAAGGTTTGGCTCGATCGATCGAAAATAGTAAGAAAATAATCATGGATTTTCTAGATGTCTCGATCGCTATTCGATTCCTTTTCGACTGATCGAAAAGAGCATTCGATCGATCGAAAGTAATTTTCGACCGATCGAAAATCGTGAAACGGGATTTTCTGCAGAGTTTTCTGGTGATTATTTAAAAAGGTTGAAGAAGTCTCAAGTTTTATTAATGGTTTTGTGAAATGTTTTAGCTCTCCATACGTGCCTTTTGATGAAATATAACCCTATGAGTATAGATAGAGGCCTATGGTCACCTAAAAAATATAACTCCACAAAATAGTAAGTTAGAGAGAAACACAAGAAATTTTGCGGTCATTCTCCAGGTTACTATCTATAGAACCCAACATCTTGGTTGTATTCTGGGGACAAATTTGCCTTGTTCTTTAATTATTACTTTCTGTAATATCCCCAACAGTGAGCGCATACATGCAATATCCTTTAGCACCAGATTGATACCTCAGTTGCTCAGTGAGCTTTTTACTGGAGCACTGACCTCCAAAAGCTTGTCATGAAAATAAGAATAGAATAATTACTTTACAAAGCAACCATACTAACAACAATAAGAAATCAACACAAAACATGATTTACACTAATCAGCTAATCCATCAAAGCACTAAGACAATATTTTTGAAAACTAACAAAGGGGAAAAAAAGAGAGACCAAAATCCCCATAAAGAAATGTTTTAAGTTTGATTCTGATATAGTAGTCAAGAAATTTTAAGAGAGGAATTGTAAAATCTAATGAATAGATGTATAAAAACTCAAGACTGAAAATACTGAAACTTTTTATAAAATATGAAACCGCTTATGTACTCATTAGAACATCATTAAGATGAGTAAGTATTCATCTTAATGATTTTTAACCCTCTTTGATTGGTGAATCACATTATTTAACCAAGAAAACTTTTGTAAATGCTGGACTCCAAAAATCTACTTTATACTATAAGATTAATAGAGTTTGTACCTGTACCAAGCTCAACTTGTTTGCTAAGATAAATAATCACACTATAAGCACAATTGTAAATAAAACAAGTGTAAAGTTGTGATTTCCAACTAGCTTGTGTTGGCTTTAATCTTCTGCCAAATTTGACTGTAATTTCTTCAATTATTTTTCCTGTATGTATGTGGATTTATTTGTAAGAGATGAGTGTGAGAGAATTCATTGAAGAACCAAGTTTCAAAAATGAATCAGTGGAATTCGCGACTAGCTCGCGATAAGCAATCCATGAAAATGCCATGTGTGAAGTATATGACTAGAAGCTGAAGAGTCATGCCAGGCTATCAAGTTTGCGAGTGTTTTGTGAGAAGGACTATCCTACGAAGTATCTGCGAAACTCTTCTTTTGGAAAAAAGTTAAGTTTCTTTACAAAATTCTTTACCCACACTATAAATACCCTCATTACCCACAAATTGTAAGGAGTGTTTTTCAGAGAGAAAGCCTTAGCAAATACACTTGAGAGTTAGAGATTGTTATACTCACAATCATCTACACATTTGCTTGTGGTTTTCCTCAACTCCTATCTCTCTATCTCTAGATCCTTGAGAGATTATTAGCCCAAATACTTACCACATCTATTTTAAGTGTTAAGTGAGATTTTGGTACTGTTGGGAGGCATTGGAAAGAGCCATTCATTGGCGGATGCAATCAGGCTAAATTACGAGATCTAGAAAGCTAGAGAAGACAAGACTCCGAGAAGTCTGTTGATAGCAAGAGATTCGAGAGCTCAAGTACATAGGGTAGATTAGGCTTGGAGGGTCTTTTCTTATTCATGTACTGCAACTTTATTTTCTAGTGGATTGATTTTGATTTGGAGGGTCTTTTGTTATTCGTGTATTCCAACTTTATTCTCTAGTGGATCGATTTCGACTTGGAGGGTCGCAAAGAGGTTTTTCATCGAATTCTTCGGTTTCCTCTTCGATAACACGCTTTGTTGTTATTTTGTGTTTGCATCTCTCTTCCCTAATCTTTAAGCTTTCATTTTAATGTTGATGATGGATGAATATGGCTTAGGGTAGTGTTATTGGTTCACTGTGCACATTTACTATCGTTCTTTTTGGCTTATTTTTCGTTATGCTTCCAAAAGCAAAGCTTACTTTATATAACTAACAACTACTTTGCATAAATTTTAAGAGAAATATGGAGATTTTTATGGGACCCTTTAATTTGCCCACAATCAACATGTATATGTTTGCAAGCTGTTGCAAATTAGATTAGTCAAGTAGGGTGTAGTGTGGTGTATCCAAGTGAGAAATGACATTTTATACCACCCTGCAATTAGTACTCAGTCTCTTTGGCATTTTATCATTTGTGGTACCATTCTGCAATTTGTACCTACCCTCTTTTCTCTGTATGCCATTTTCTTCTCATTTTCCTCAGCAACTGAATTTCTTACATTATCAACCCCCTAAATTAAGATTTTTGTGAGCTCCTCCCTAAGTTCAATTGAGCTTTTACTAATTTTAAAATTAATAGAAAAAATACAAATGAACTGCAGAAGGATTTTAGTATCTCTAATTCTCTATGCTCCACTATCATCCTAGTTCTTACTATTTTTGCAGTTTTTTAGTACACCAACAAAAAATAGCAGACTTGCAAACCCCTAACATGACCGTGTCAAATGCAATATAGGGATGCTTGATCTCTATTAGTTAGTACAACACTTGTTAAAACATGATCTTATTGCAACATTATTCACTGATATATTATGTTAACTGGTAAGAATTCTAAATGATCAAATAAAATGAAGATCCACTTGATTTCTTGCCTCAACAGTCAGCTTTACACTTACATACACTCATATACACATTGATTAATGATAGACTTTTGTTTGGATTGCAGTTTCTAAATAACAGAAACTTCAATTACAACACAAAACCTTCCTTCATAGCTACTGTAAAGTTGTAATTTACAACTATGTTTTTGTTGGCTTTAATTTCGTGTCAAATTTGATCGTATTTTGTTCAATCATTTTCCAGTATTTTCTGGGATTTAATGTAAGGGTTGAGTGTGAGAGTTTGGTGAAGACTTGGGAAGAAAGTGAAGTTCGTGATCGTGACTGGCTCGCGAGTAGATAATCCACGAAAGGTCACGTGAGAAGCACATGCTAGAATCTAAACAGTCTTATGCCAAGCTGGATTTTGCGAGTCACTTTGCGACTCAGGCCAAGTCGCGAGTGACTTGTGAAACTCATTGCTTGAACCTTTTTGAAATGTGTTTTTCTCATTTCTTTACCAATACTATATAAGGCCACATTACCCATGAAGTTGTAAGGAGCTTTTGAGAGAGAAAATCCTAGCAATACACTCGAGAATTAGAGATTGTAAATCCACAATCATCTACACAATTTCCCTTAGTTTTCCTCTACTCCTACCTCTCCAATTACAAATCCTTGAGAAGTTTTTAGCCCAAACACTTACCTTATCCAATCTGAGTGCTGAGTGAAGTTTTGGTGCATGTGGGAAGCATTGGAAGAAGCCATTGATTGACGGAAGCAATTTGGAGCTAATTGCGGAATTCAGATAATTAGTGAAGAAAAGGCTCGGTGAAGCCCGTTGGTAGCTAAAACTTTGAGGGTTTAAGTACATTGGGTAGATTAGGCTTGGAGGATCTTTTTGATATTCGTGTACTCCAACTTTATTCACTAGTGGATTGATTTCAGCTTAGAGAGCCGCAGAGAGGTTTTTCGCCAAGTACTTCGGTTTCCTCTTCGATAACATGTCTCTATGTTATTTTTTATTTGCATTTCTCTTCCTTTACTCTTTGAGCTTTATATTTATTGTTGCTTGCTTGTGGTTAACTGGTTATGGCTTAGAGAGTTGTTCCGATTTTTGCGTATTATTTACTCTTGTTCCGCGCTTAAATAAAATAGAGTAAAAGCAATTAAGCCGTGTTATTAAAATTGGAAGTCTAAACAAGTTATAGTGTTTTACACTATTTGAGCTTTCAGCTACAAAGATATCAATTAGCCAAAGCTTGTATGTCAAATATAATATAAATTAAACACCCAAAAGAAGAAGTAAACAAGAAATTTGTTAAAATTAAAACTTTACCATGAATTTCAAGATCATGAAGGGTGTGGAGAGTGAAAGTGGAAAGATCATGAAGACCAAGATGGAGATGGAGGCAATCATTGGTAAAGGAAAGGCCATGAAATTTATGGGTTTTTGATAAAGAGAAGAGAAAATATGATCGAAGGGAACAAATAATAATGAGTCCAGGAACTTTTGGAGGAATCTTTGTAAAAAATTTTGTTCTTGGTTTTATGGTTTGCTTGCTTTGGTTGAATGTCTTGCTGGGGTGTTACTATATGGCTTGGCATGTCAGCTTCTTCTCCTTATTCTATTTTTTTTTTTTTGGTGCTTGCTTGCGTGAGTTTATTTTCTTTGATTTATTTTTAGTTCTTCTAAAACAAAAACCTTAAGTTTAAAAACCAGTCAAGTAGAAAATAAATTAGACTTTAATAAAAAATTTGATGTAGATTCCAATTAATTTAATTGATAAAATTTATTGTCATCAAATGAGTGGCTAGATATGAATCTCTCTTTTAAGAAAAAGTGAGTTGATGATAAAAAGCAATTAAAGGTAAATGGGAAGTGAAATGTGTAGTAAGTTCCAATTATCTCAACTATTATGGTTTGTTGTATCAGGTTCCTCGTAACTCTAAATTGAGATTATAGTGAAAATATAGTTTCCCTTTGCAGATGTCGACCGCTAAGCCAAATCATGGAAACTTTGTGTTCTCTCTTTAATTTATATTTTCTTTCTCAGATCCAACACTAAGGGTCTGTTTGGGATCTATTTATTTTACTAAAATTGAAATTTTTTGCTAAAAGTAATGTAGATAAAGGTAAAAGTTAGCTAAAATAGTACAATAACACCCATGAATAGTACCAAAAAGTACAGTGAGACTAAAAAATAATAGCAAAAATAGGCTAAATAGTAAAATAAACTACCTTTTTAATTAGTAGACAAATGCACACTAACTAATTAAAGACAATGAGGACAAAGAAAGATAGACGAGGATGTATATTTTTCATTATGTTTCTAGAAGAATTCAATGACACTCGTGCTGCACTAACTATTTAGTAAGCTTCAGACTATGCAGTACGTGGGTGATTTTAGATAACTAACCACTGCTATTACAGAATAACCTTACATTCACAAAACCCAAAGTAACAAATTAATTATTAGATTTGAACTCTATTATCATCATTGGACTATTTGATTCGAAATTTTTTGCTCATATACTTTTGGACTCGGGAATCCTCTTTTTGATGGATGAGTTTTCTTACCAACCACGCAAATTGTTTCTTTCCCACTTCAGCATATGTTCTTACTACCGACGAGACAATATAACAACCATAGGAATTTTTTAGACTCAAATCAAGATTTTGCTCTCTAAAATAAAGCTTATAAAGTGATGCGTGAAGACATCAAAATGTTTTTTTTTTTTTTAATTTTTAATTTTTTTTATAGAAGACTTTATCTATATCTATAGCTATATTTATAACTAAAAGATGAATTGTAGCATTATTATTACTACGCTCTTGTTGAGTTATATCAATAGTCTCTTTATTCATCTATTTTTTATATTTTCTTTTCTCTATTTAAACTTTTCTTCCCCCTATTTCAAAAAAAAAAAAAAAAAAAAAAAAAAAAAAACTCTTCTTCTCCCTATTAGTTCACATACCTACTGTTACACTTCTTTTAATAACCTTTTCCTTTCCTTTTTGCCTTTTTATCTCCCCACTACTTTGCCGTTATACTTCATCTTTTTTATATTTTAACTCTTTTTCTATCAATTTTATTTTGTATAAATTTGATAACATTTTCCAATTCAATCTATATTTTTCCCACACAAAACTGTGAGTATTCTCTCTCTCTACTTTCTTTCGGTGAATTTTTGTTCTTTTTTATAACTCTAATTAAGGTTGATGGTTTTTTTTTTTTTTTTTTTTTTTTTTTAAATATGTGTTTTGGTATTGTGTGTGTGTGTGTGTGTTTTTTTTTTTTAATATCCTATCAAAAAGTTTTCTCTTTTTCTTTTATAGTTTTGGTTGAATTTTAGTTTGAGTTAATACTTAGTTTTTTTGGAAACAAGAATTTGAATAAGCCTAACAATTGTTTGAGTAATAAATTATTATAAAGCCTATTATTTATTCCTTTAGTTTCATTTTAATTTTGACTAAAATAGCATTATAATTTTCCAATGAGTTTTGATTATTATGATAATTTCCTTATTCTTTAAGAGATGAGAAATTTAAATAATAAATTTGAAACTTATAAAGTTTAGTTCTATATTAAGAAAATATAATACATTTATATCTATATATTATTTAAGTGTAACATTTATTGTTACTACGCTCCTATTGAGCCACATTAGTAGCCACGTTATTCATTTATTTTTTATATTTTCTTTTCTCTATTTAAACTTTTCTCCTCCCTTTTTTCAAAAAAAAAAAAAAAAAACAAAGAAAGAAAAAAAAAAAAAAACTCTTCTTCTCCCTATTAGTTCACATTCCTACTGTTACACTTCTTCCAACCTTTCCATTTCCTTTTTGCCTCTTTATCGTTATACTTCCTTCCTCTTTTTAATATTTTGACTCTTCTTCTACCCATTTTATTTTGTATAAATTTGATATCATTTTCCTATTCAATCCATATTTTTCCTGCACAAAACTATGAGTACTCTCTCTCTTTTTGAATTTTTGTTCTTTTTGATAACTCTAATTAAGGTTGATGGGTTTTTTTTATTTTTATTTTTTATTTAAATCCCATCAGGAATTCTTCTCTTTCCCTTTTATAGCTTTGGTTGAATTTTAGTTTGAGTTAATACTTAGTTTTTTTGAAAATAGGAATTTAATATGTCTACCAATTGTTTGAGTAATGAATTATTATAACGCCTATTATTTATTCCTTTAGTTTCATTTTAATTTTAGTTAAGATAACATTGTAATTTTGTAATGAGTTTTGATTGTTATGATAATTTCCTTATTCCTTAAGAGATGATAGATTTGAATAATAAATTTGAAACTTATAAAGTTTAATTGTATATTAAGCAAATATAATACACTACAATGAAGTTAGAAGAATATGGTTCACCTTAAAATATACTAATCAAACATAAAAAAAACAATAATAATAAAATGATATATTTGTAGAGATAAAAAGACAAAAAAAATACTTGTAGAAATCTTTTTTTTTAATTAAAAAATAGACAATACTTGAGGTAATGGTTATTTTTATATAGTACACCTCATTACATAATATTTATATTCTCAAGCATTGTGTGGGTCTGTGGCTAGTAAATCTAAAAGTTAAAGTGTAGCATTTAATGTTGTTATGTTCACCTTGAGTTGCATTAGTAGTAATGTCATTACCATCATTTTTCTTGAATTTCTCCTACAATTTTAAAATAATTTTCCTAAATTTTAAAATACTATTAAAAAGAAAATAATTCTTAGCCCTATCTCCACCATAAAGCCAAATCTTTATAGCTTTAATTCCACCATAAAGCCCAAACCCAAGCTTGTGTTTCTTGGCCTTCATATCTCCCCACCTTTTGGTTTACTGTGTTTAATGGTTTGAGAAAAACAACCCTTCAGCGTTTCAATTTTTTAACGGCAACCCTTTATGTTTCATGGATTCAATTTTAAATGGCAACCCTTTAGCTTGCTAACACCAGCCTCTCTCGATGTTGCAGAAACTTGAAGAAAGAACACATGATACTTTGTTGATAGAACATAAACTAAACTATTAGCTTCTGGTGGTAAATCTCGAATTCTTGAGGGGTTTCCCTAAATCCACAAGGAGATAAACCAGAATCCACCAAAGAAAGAATTTAACAAAAAACCTATATTTATTGATAATAGTCTAATCTAGCTCTGACGGCTACAAAATATATAAATACTAAAAAAAACGTCTGCAACCCTAATTTGTAGTAATTACGCAATTAGGTGACACAATTCCAGAATTTACCAAAAATGAAAAAATTGAGTTAAATGCAAAATCATAAACTACTGACTTTAAGGGTTGTCCAAAAATAAGCGAGACTTTATTTTGACTTTTGAGTAAAAAATTATTAAGGAAACAAAAATTACTATAAACGGCCAAATCGTAGTTTTTGGGGCCTAAATGAAGGAATTCACCATTTTCAAGGGGTACCTTGTGGCAAAGCGACAACTATTGCTTAGAAGGTCGTTTCGCTTCAGCTTTTCAAATTTCATGTGATTCCAGCTCCATCGCTCAAATGATTTGCATTTTTGCCTTGTGCAATTTTAGGCATGGTTGGGACTCCAAAAAGGCCATGAAGGTTTGTTCTACATTAAAGACAATTTCAAATCTTCAGACTTTGGCTTTCTAATGCCAACCTCTCTCTCTTCCCCCTTTTGTCTCTTCCTCTCCTCATAGTATATTACTACTGATAGAAGCTGGATGATTCAATTTAGGTATCTCTACATCCCAGTTGCTCTTGAGCTCTGATTTCTTTGTGTAGTGCTGTGGTGTGAATGATTGTTGTGTAGCTTTTTATTTCTACCTGACTTTTTTTAGGATGGTGAATTTTCGATTGCTGGGTTTTTTAATTAACTGGTTAGACATAGATGTATATATTGGATAAATGTGATAGTTCTTACACTATTAGAATCTATAAATTTTTAATGTCTTTGTTTCTCCATTACTTTCTTTGGGGATTGATTTAATTTTTATTTGATTTAAGGTTTGATTGGGTGGGTTGTTGGGATATGAGTTGCATTACGATATAATCCTTACCAATTTAAACTTTGCTCTTGCAATATGCCTTAACGGCTCTCCCTTTTTCTTTTTTTTTTTTTTTTTTTTTTTGTAGAATTACTTCATGCTTCCCGAATCTCATTCGAAGTAATTTGTTGATTGATTGATATTTTTTGGCAACATGTAAAACCCAAAAATCTAGAATCATTGATTCAATGAAAATTTTAATGCAGAAAGACTGATTGCGCAATTTTTATGCAACCATGAAATGCAACAACGACTTCCGTACATGAGCTATGATGCCACTTACGTTGTGTAGACACTTAATTTTGCACCCATAATTTAATTTTGGAAGATGACTAGAGTGGCCATTCATATACCCAAAAATTTAGAGTTGCATTACATGCATTAATTCATTTATTATATATCATAAAAATGATCTTGAGATTCAAACAGTCGCGACAGTATGTCCGATTCCTAAATCGGACCGTCAGAATGAATGATATCATAAGATCAAGTTTTCATGGTCTGCATGCATGGGGTGAAGCCGATCACTTGTGATTAATTGAAATTAATTTTGATTGGTTAATGATTAAAATAAATTAAATGTTTTTTGTGATTAGTTAAGTATTTTTCTTAAATTAAGATTTGTTGCATGGGATTAAAACAAATAAGTTGATAATATTTAAAGACTATAGATAATTGGACTTTTGGGATAATTATATTCAAAATAATTATTTTAAAAGTCCTAATTATCACTTTAGAATGAGGTTTATCATGAAAATAACTTTGAAATTCATCCAAATACAGTTTTAGTGTTGGAATACACTTCAAAAACGTGTTAATCAAGTAATAGATTTTAGATTCACGTTCCATGACACTTTTAGGCATAGTAGAACTCAAAATTTGGACTAGGCTATTTTCTAGAAAAGTTGTAGAGAATCGAATTTCCCTTAGGTTGTCAAAATTTTAGCTTCATCCAATTTTAAGTAAAAAGATTTGATCAAAATATTGAAATTGGTTCTGATCTGAAAAATTCGCTTACTCTTATCCAAATCTCCTTTTTTTTTTTTTTAATAGAATTTTCCCCATACGTTTTTTGCTTATTTTTTTAAGCATTCCCACCACTATAAATAGGGGATACCTCTCAAAATTCAACACACTTTTCATGCTCTCTGACTCCCCTCTTTCTGGCTCTTCTTTTCTTTTCCCTCTTACGTTAAAGACATTCTGGATTCTCAAAGAGAATTGAATAAATTTCTTTGAACTCTAAAATATTCCTTCACTAAGAAGAACACCCTCATGCAAGAGGTAGCTTTTCTTTTCTTTTTCTGTTCCTTTCTATTTATTCTACTTGATGATGTATGAATAGATTTAAGGTGTTTTTATTATCTCTGATTTCTGATGTTATTGCCATGTGTTGTTAAACTTTTCTTTAAAACATCTTCTTAGTATATTTTTGTTGTTATGATTTCTCTTTCGAGTGTCAAAAATTTTCTAATTAACAAAGATTTAAAAAAAAAAAAAAACTAAAACTAATCTGAATTTTTTAGATCTGATTTTTTTTTTTTTTTTCAAAACTCAAAACAGATTTGTATTTTCATTAAATACAAATCTGGTTTTTTTTTATACACAAAACTGATCTGTATTTTCATTAAATACAGGTTTGATTTCTTTACACATAAAAACTGATCTCTATTTTCATTAAATAAATATTTGATTTTTTTGACTTTGTCACAAAATAGCAGATTTTGAAATTTAAAAGAAGAAGTCAAAAGTTGAGATATTTTTTGTATGATGCATGAAACATAGATTTATTTCATGAGTGTATTTCCTCTTCTTAAAAAAAAGATTTTTCTTATTTTATTCATAAAAAAGAGATCTGTTTTTTTTTTCTTTATAAATCTAGGTTTTCTTATTCACAAAACAGATCTAATTTTTTTTTACATATAAGCCAAAAATCAAAATTTTTAACTTTGCTTCAAAACAGATCCGATACTTTTTAGCAGAAACCTTGTTCTTTCTTTACATAAAAATAGATATGATTTTCTTTACAAAACTATTTTTTTTATCTACACAAAACCAGATCTGGTTTCTTTTTAATGAATCAAATCAATTATTACTTTTTTTTTTTACAAAAACAGATTTGATTTTTTTTTTTCTCTAAAAAAAGAAGATTCATGACTTAGTTTTGGTTAAGTGTGCATGTATGTTCATGTTGGATAAAAAACTGGTTTTGTATCTCATACAAAACACATAGCAGAAGTAACAAACAAGGATCTATTTCATTCATGATTGACAACATGTACTCTGTAAATTTCAGAATTTAAGAACAAGATAGCGTACCTTGGTGTGGAGAAATTCAAAACAAAGATTAGAAGCACTTGGGAAAACTTTTAATCTTCACTCCAATTCCACTTTACGCCCAAGATGTGTGGTCTCTCAATCAGTTTCCAAAGGGAGAATGAAAGTGTGTCTCACACTCTTTCTTTTCTTTACGAAAAATCGCATTAAAAAAATTCTGTATGTTTCTCCCTTTATAACTAACTGATTATCTAATTGGGCCGGCCTATTGGGCCTTTTCAATTGGGCTTTAATGTGTGGCTTGGAATGGGACCAAAAGGGACCAATAAGACACTAGCTCCAATGGGCCTTGGGCTTTTCCGTCAACTCTTGACAAGTCCAAAGTTACCATTAATTATATTTAATACCACTATATAAATATAATTGCACTCTAGGCCTTATTAATAAATTATATCCCAAGACTTTATTTTACACGCAACCCCTTCATAAAATATTCGTAGTAATACAAAGTCATAAATATAGACTACCACTTTGTAAATTACTACATTTTATCCTTGAGTACCCAGTTTAATCCTTTAAAATTATTCATCATATATTTATGAAATCCAATTTCATAAATATATACTTTAGTAATTTTTTACCAAAGTGGTTAGGCCTAACTCTCTGAATAACCAAACCCATTAAACTTATCTCAAGGGAATATTTTGTATCTCCACTAAGAGCCTATGAATTCCATCTTGAGAATATATGTTCCATCAACACTAAATGTGGTTGCCCAACATACTGAGGTTTTGACCGTCACTTTAGATCTCACTCCTGATATATCAAAGCAACCTACACCTCATGATCAAGTCCATTATTCTCTCAGGATTAAGAGTTCATGCAAATAGAAGTCGTGAGATTTATTATTCATTTGACAGTCGTTAGGAGAATAATAAATCTCACAGCGGTCCAGTTCAATATGTTTTAACTCTTAAAACATATCAACATATCAATTAGAAGTCACCACTTCCATGATCAAGACAAATCATCTTAGTTGATACGTTATAGTCTTCGCAGATGAAATGCCCAATTTCATCACCGACTACGAACTATAAATTCTGAGTTTACAAAGAACTTGTAATTTATATCTTCTGTGACTTTTCACATAAATCACATACTATGCATCTCATGGACTATATGATAATGTCCAAATATTCATGTTACCATTATTTTAGATAAAAATAAACAACTTTATTAAACACAACATTAAGTCATACATAATGTTATACATAACATCATACAATAGGATTTAAGGGCATATATCCTAACAGTTCAAAATTTCATTCATATCATGCAAAAATGGTATATTGGTCATTAAATTCTAGAAGACCAGACTCTGTTTGGGCGGCATGGGTGCCTAACACCTCCCATTCCGTAACCTAGCCTTCGAACTTAGTTCTTTTAGATAGGTAGACCTATGCTTTGTCTTTCTTTTTAATTTTGGTAGATTGTAATTAGGACCAAAAGCTTTGTATTCTTTTGCATAGATTATAACTAAGGTTCAAAGCCTTGTAAGGTTTAATTTACCAAAATTGTACTTTTCCTTATTCAATCAATGATAGTTAAAGTTTTTTGAGCATGTAATTTGTATTTATTTATTTCTTATTTTTTTTTGTATAAAAAAATAAGTGGCGACTTCACACTACTTATCCAAAAAAAGAGGTGCCCTAAAAAAGCACACAAATCTCTTTTTTGAGAGCACCCCAAATTTCCGCAGTCTCTCACAGGTTGATTACTTGATGGACAAATTAGTCTCTTATCGGTTTTTTTAGTTTTTTATTTTACCACTAGGTTGATTAATTATCTTTTTATTTAACTATCTCGTGCATTGCACGGTTAGCAACTAATTAGTTTAATTAATAAAATCCAGGCTTAAAATGATTTTGTAACCCTTATAGATATTGAACATATGACATATCAGCGAAATATCAAGTGAGACAAAAAATTGGACAGAAATTTTGTATTAAAAAATGTTACAGTGGGACAGGGAATAAAGTGGAACACAAAATTGAAATAGGGAATTTGCATTCTACATGTTCCCAACCAAGCTCACTGTATTGTGTTCTGCTTTCCATTGTAGCAGTTGTAAAAACACATTGTTTTCTATAGCCAACTTGAGAAACGGAGAGAGAGGGAAAAGAAACCAAAGAGAGACTATGATAAACCCAATTCCTGATAGATTAAAGGACATATGGGACGAATGGAACATCAAGGCGATCATTCTCGTAAGCCTCTCACTGCAAACCATATTGATTTTGTTTGCTCCCTTCAGAAAATGCATACCTAAAAATCCAGTGATCTTGCTCATCTGGTCATCTTACTTGCTGGCTGACTGGACTGGGTTGCAAGCTTTGCTGTTGGACACATCGCCAATAGTCAAGTCCCAGACTCCGTGAATCCCATTACTAATGATAAGGGATGCCACCTTGTTGGTAAAAACTCAATGATCTGTTAAGGCAAAGTCTCTCATGCCAGTGGTAATAAGGGAAACAAGTCCTCAGAGAATGCTGATCTTCTGGCATTTTGGGCTCCCTTCCTTTTGCTACACTTGGGTAGATCAGACACAATAAGTGCATTTTCCCTTGAGGATAATGAGCTCTGGCTTAGGCACCTTTTCAGCCTACTAGTCCAAGTTATTGTCACTGGTTACGTGTTCTTGCTTACACTTCCTGAAAAAAAGTTATTGGTCCGAACATTGCTCATGTTTGTGGTATGAATAATCAAATATTTTGAGAGGACACGCGCATTGTTTCTTGCAAGCTTGGATAGGTTCCGAGAATCCATGCTTAAAGCACTTGATGCAGGGCCCAACTATGCAAAACTCATGGAGGAATACTCTTCGAAGAAGGAAGCAGGATTGCCAATAAGAATAGAGATGACACCAGAGCTTGGGAAAGACTCAAAGCTTGCAACTGCTGTGAAGGAAAAGCTAAAGGAACTTGATGTGGTGAGGTATGCTTACAAGTAATTCAACATATTCAAGGGACTCATCGTTGAGCTTATCTTCAGCTTTCGTGAGCGCAATGAAAGCCGAGAGTTTTTCCTAAGGATAGACGAAGAAGATGCGCTTAAAATAATAGATTTAGAACTCAAATTCATCTATGAAGCTCACTATACCAAGGTGGTTGTGGTGCATAACAAAATTGGATATGCATTCCGAGCTGTATCCGTTGGTTCAATTGTGGCGACCTTTGTAATCCTTGCTCGCTTGAACAAGATTTGTTTCACGAAGTTTGATATAAATGTTACCTATGCTTTGTTAGGTGGCGCCATTTGCCTAGATTTTATTGCTCTCATCATGCTGATTTTCTCTGATTGGACTATGGCTGCTATCAGTAGCAACAAGAAGGCAGCGGGAATATTAGTTTCAATTGCCGAAACATATCTTAAATTCAAGAAGATGAGGTGGTTTAAAGACCCCAAACATAAGGGGGAGGAAGTATATTGTACGTGTATCATAGTTTTGAAACCCAGACTGGACCGTACGGTCCGACCGAAAAAACCTCGAACTGCTCATATTAATCTTTCTTTTAGCCTCAAGAACCGTTCAACGTGAAAAATGCAGGGACCCGTGCGACCCGCGGTCGGACCTCACGGGTCTGTGAACCGTGAACGATTCTCACGGGCGGACAAAATCCAAACAGAAAACGTAAAAAAGAAATTAGATCAGACAACAAATTTAATAGAAATCAGATCGCACAAAACAAAATCCAGTTCTTACAATAAATTTGAATCAAAACAACCAAATATGAAAAAAGAAGAAGAAGAAGAAGAAGAAGAATAACAACAACAATCCGATCTGACCCAGTCGGTGGTGGGGAGGAGGATGAACGGTGGTGGGGCGGCGGACGAGGTAACTTGCTCTTTCAGCGACCTCGATCTCCTCTGATCTCACCGGCACAATTGGATCTCCACCGATCTCCACTGGCGCAGCTTGATCTCCACCGGCGCAGCTTCGGATTCTCCTCTCTCTCTCTCTCTCTCTCTCTCTTCTCTTTCTCTTTTCTCTGAGTGATAAATGTGGGTTTACTGGTTTTATGACTTTTATCTTTTAAGTTTTATTATTACTATGTGGTGGAGGTTAAAACCTTTAAGTTTTATTATTTTTTTTTATGTAATCGTGTGGTTTTTTTTTTTTTTGTTTATTCAAACTGGTGGTTTTTTTTTAGAATCAAACTTGTGGTATTTAATATTAAGAAATGAGAATTATGAAATGCTACCACAATATTTTCACAATAAATTTTAAGTAATAGATTGTTATTAGCTAATATTGGTGAGTAAAAAAATAACTTCAGTGGTGAGTTCAAATTAAAACTAGTAACAACTTTCCACATAATTTTTTGATGTGATTCTTGTGAAAATATTGCCAAAAATGTTGTGAATATAACATAACAATTCTTTCTTCATCTGCTTTTGTTTGTATTTCTTTTTTATCTCTTCCTTTAATTTCATTCACTTTGTTTTTAGTGCTTTTTTAGGTTTGTGAATGTGAGCTAGACAACTGGTCACGTGGACATTATAAAGTGAAAATTAGAAAGGCAATACTTTTAATTTTTTTAATAAAAAAATAGTTATTATTATTATTGGATAGATATTTCATATTTGGGTTTGAGATGGATATAGATATATTAAACATAGTTAAAATATGGATTTATAGTTTTAATTAGTCTATTTTAGTTAATTTTTATATTTTTTACTAATTTAATATTTTTATATATATTTAAAATAATTATTAAATTAATTATGACGTCATCACGGTTCGACTCCGGTTCAACCTCGGTTCGACCTCAAAAACCTTGAACCTCTTCCTTTTACGGTTCAATGAACGGTCCGGGTTTGAAATCAATGACGTGTATACTAATTCGAAGGTGGTAAAAAATATCGATTGTGTCCAATTTTAATTTGATAAAATATTGCCTCAGGCTACGTCCATATCCACTCAAAGACAAATCTACCCTTATTAAGAAAGGCATTCATTATTTGAGCTCTGTTAGAAATACTAAATGATTGTATATTGTATTTCTTAACTAAAGAATATACATGTGTGCCTTTATATAGGAGACATAGGAGTGTAGTACAAGTAAAGGTGTAGTACAAGAATGAGTGTAATATAAGTAATTTAGTTGGGTTTAAAGCCCATAACACTATACACGTTAACAGCCTCCCTCAAACTCAAGGTGGATGTGAGACCAACTTGAGGTTATCAACCAAAGTATGAAGGCGTCCCTTAGGATGTGACTTGGTGAAGATATCTGCAAGTTGATCTGTAGAGGAGACTGAGATTAGCTTGAGAGCACCATGGACAAGATGATAACAGATAAAATGACAATCGATCTCGATGTGTTTAGTCCATTCATGGAAGACATCATTGTGAGCAATATGAATGGTACTCTTGTTGTCATAATAAAGAGGAGTTGTAGAGGATGTAGACATACCTAAGTCTTTGAGAAGCCATCATAGCCAAAGAAGCTCAGATATGGTATCAACAAGGGCACGATATTCTACTTCAGTACTAGAGCGGGCAACATAAGTTTGTTTCTTGTTTTGCCAAGAAATCAAAGAAGAACCAAGAAGAAAGCAATAACCAGTGGTGGACTTGTGATCAGTGGGATCTCCTACCCAATTAGCATCAGATAATGCATAGAGAACAAGAGGAGACTGAGCAGAGTAGAAAAGATCATGGACGAGAGTGCCTTTTAGGTACCGAAGAATGCGCAGAACAGCAGTATAGTGAGTCGATCATGGAGCAGATAGATACTGGCTCACCTGGTGAACAACATAGGAAATGTTTGGATGAGTAATAGTGGGATAAACTAGGCTACCAACTAAGCGTCTATAAAGAGAGGGATTAGACAATGGTTTCCCTCCTAAGGGAGTTAGATGCGCATTAAACTCAACTAGAGTGTCAACAGTCTTGCTATTAGTAAGTCCAGCTAGAGACAAGAGTTCAGAGGCATACTTGGCTTGAGTAATGTAAAGTCCATTTGTAGAATGAGTGATTTCAAGATCTAAGAAGTAGCTGAGATGTCCAAGATCTTTCATCTTAAACTGCTGATTGAGAAAATCCTTGAGTTCTTGAATGCCACTGAGGTCATCACCAGTTATTATCATATCATCAACATACAGGAGAAGTAAAATAGTGTCTTTGTCAATGCGACGAAGAAATAAGGCAGAATCATAATGACTGGCCATGTAACCCAAGTGAGAGATGGTAGAGCTGAATTTGGCAAACCAAGCTCGTGGAGCTTGTTTAAGGCCATAAAGTACACGCCGAAGGTGACAAACCTTATTTGATTTAACAGAGAGACTAGGAGGAGGTTGCATATAAAATTCTTCACTTAAATCCCTATTAAGGAATGCATTTTTGACATCCATCTGGAAAGGGTCCCATTTATTGGCAGCAACAATAGCTAAGAGGGCACAAACAGATGAGATACGAGCAACCGGAGTAAAGGTCTCTTCATAATCAATCTCATACTTCTGTGTAAAACCTTTTGCAACAAAATGAGCTTTGTATTGCTCAATGGACCCATAGAGCGAGTCTTAATCTTGTAGATCCATTTACAACCAATCACAGATTACTTAGGGGGGAGGGTGACCAAGTCCCAAGTACGGTTTTTAGATAATGTATCAAGTTTCTCTTTCATTGCAATCTACCATAAAGGGTCAGTGGAAGCCTCACGATAGGTGTGAGGCTCGTGCAATGTAGCAAGGGCAGTGTAACAATGATAGTCAAGTAAATGCGCAGGAATGGATCTTACCCGAGTTGAGTGACGAGGTGGAATGTCTTGTGCAAGATCTTCAGGCGGAGCAGGAGTAGGGGACCCAAGCTCAAGGTTGGGTAGCTCGTCTTTGACCGGTTCATCTTCCACCTGTTCATTAAAGGGGGAACTAGGGAAAGGATCAAGTATATCTGGTGGTTGGATAGAGAAGTCTACAGGAGAATCAGGAGCAACTATAAGGAGGATCAGGAGCAGTTACAGGAGGGTCAGGAGTAGTTACAGAAGAAATATGTGCCTCATTTAGAAATAGATCTAAGACAGAGGACGATGATAGAGAAGCACAGAAGTGAAAGAGTTCGACAAAGAGGCGATGTTTCCAAAAGACAACATTGTGGGAGATACAAAAACGATGAGAACAGGATCACAACACCGATACCCTTTCTAAGTTTCGCCATAGCCAAGAAAACAACAAACCCTTGACTTAGGGTCAAGTTTGTTATGCTCATGTGGCTGAAGAAGAACAAAACTAGCAAAATCGAAGGAGCGAAGGTGGTGATAGTTTGGATGTGACCTAAAAAGGCGCTCATATGGACTTTAATTTTGGATGACAGGACTAGGAATGCGATTAATAGCATGAACATCATGAAGAGCAGCTTCACCCTAAAAAGGAGCAGGAACCTTGGCAGAGAAAAGGAGAGCACGAATAATGTCAAGAACATGATGAAGTTTTCGTTCGACTCTACCATTTTGCTGAGAGGTACTTGGACAAATTAGTTGATGAATAGTGTCATAGGAATGCAAAACAGCTTAGAAAGCATATTGAGTATACTCAAGAGCATTATCAGATCGAAAAATTTTGATGTGTTTGGAAAATTAGGTTTCAATCATTTTTGCAAAATTAGAATATACTTGCAATAATTCAAAACAATATATCATATTAAAAATCTAGTTATAGCGAGAGTAATCATCAACAAAGACAACAAAATATCGAGATCCACCAATACTAGAGACAGAGGAAGGTCCCCATACATCAGAATAAATAAGGTCAAAGATATTAGTGGATATTAATTCACTAATATTGAAAGGCAAAGCTGGTTGTTTTCCTAACTGACATGAAGCACAATCAAAATTTTTTGTAAACATTAAACTTAACAAACCTCTAGAAGCCAATTGTTGTACCCGAGAAGAAGATGCGTGACCAAGTCAAGCATTCCAAAGTGCAAGGGAAGGAATAGAAGAAACTGCAGCAGTTGCGGCAATATAAACAGGAGCAACAAGTGGAAGACGAAGGTTGTCAACGAGAAACATACGCCCAACTTTAGGACCAGTCCCAAGCTCTTGTCTCATCCTTGGATTCTGCATAATATACCCAGAATAATCAAATATAATACCATAACCCAACTCAGCTAATTGTCCAAAAAAAAAAAAAAAAATTGTAAGAAATGTCAGGAACATTAAAGACCCAAGAAACTGAGAGGTTGGAGGTCGAAACGGGACCTATATTATGACCAGACATTGTGGAACCATTAGCTGTACGAATATTAAGAGGGTGTAGTGTAGGTTTACGTTCAGAAAATAAGGATAAGTGAGGTGTCATGTGATTGCAACAAGCAGAATCCATAAGCCAAGAGAAAGGAGACATACCAAATAAAGCTAAGAGAGAAAAGGAATAAGATGCATTACCAACCATACAAATGACATTGGCGATGATGTTTTTAAGGTCATCTGTGGACATGGTGAAAGTGCGACTTGAAAACTTAGATTGTTCAGAGACGGGAGCCATTGGTTGGACACTCTCAGTGTTAGCAACTGTGGCAGCAGAAATTGAAATAGCTGATTTATTGCGCTGATAACAAGTCTAAATATTATGGCCAAAACGTTTCCAAAAATTACAAAAACGTTTGCTGGATTGTCAGCGACGATTGTTGCAAAAGGAAGAAGACATATCCTTATTCTTCATTTAAAAGAAAAATATGCAAAAATGGATTGTAAAAATGAAATCTACGTGAAAAACTCGGTAAGGAGCACTTAGGTTGCAAAAAAGTCAACTTTGGAAAAAGTCAACGGTTAACCTTGTTGAAGGTCAACGTTCAAACCAGTTAAAAGTCAACGGTCAAACTAGTAGAAGTCAAACGATGACGTCTTCGGATGACGTAAGCAAGTGATGTAAGCAATGACACAACTCCAGCTGACGTGGCAGGATGACGTCAGCGGGAGAGTTTAGACGCATGAGAGCATGTGGAGGTGCGTGACCGGCAGACGTGGGGTGTGGTTCGACAACCCAGCTGTGCAGTGACGCGTGGAGGTGCGTGGGCGCATAAGCTGCAAAGCAAAATCTTGTGGCGGCGCATGGGGGTGAGTGAAGTCTTCTGTTAAGACATATGTAGTTGTTCAAGCTTGTGAACATATGTCGCTATTTTATGTAATTGGCTTATCCTTAGACAAAACGCACTTTACTTGTAATTGGGTAGATCTAGGATGTGTTAAACACTTCAAGAAACAGTGGTTCAAGATTAAGTGTTGAAGCCGTCAAAGTCTGTCCAAGATACAAGCAAGGAAGTGCAAGATTTTAAAGTTCGATAGCTACCTCGACAGATACATCTATCGAGATTTAAAGAAGCTGTTTAGCCCGAGCCTCGACAGCTGTCTCGACACCTCTCGACACCTCTATCTGTCGAGAATTAAAGAAAACAGAATTTCAAGTCTGTTTCAAGTCCAATCCGTGAGTGTGTCTTTGGGACTTCTTTTCTTCTAACCCTAGACATATAAAAGGATTATTTTAAGGGCCGTCAAAGAGAGCAACAAGCAGAAATCACAAGACACAAGTTGCTTTTTCTCTGTTCATGCAAATTGTGATCTGTGAGACAAAGTTCGTGCCCTAGTTCATCTCTGATGATTTGAAGAACTTTGCAGCCAACATTCTTTCTTCCTTAAGTTGGTGAGTGAGTCACGTACTTGGATTCGTGCAACAGGAGTAAGACGCGTACTGGGATCCGCGCATCACATTGGTTAGTCACGTACTGGGAGCCGTGCATTAAACTGGAGAAATTGTCACTACAGAACAAGTCCAATTGGGTATTGGGGTAAGAGTTCAACTGTAGGTTGGTGAGGTACTGGGATTCCTTACTTGTAACTGCTTGTTGTGATAATAGTGGAGTTTTGGGAGTGGTGACCTTAAATCACCCGGTGGGGTTTTTGCCTTAGGGTTTTCCCCATTCGTGAACAAATCACCGTATTCTTTATTTTCCGCTGCATAACTTAGTTTGGTGATTTGTTTGTGCTGCCACGTGATATTATCTGTTAATTTGATTAATTAATAACTGGACTAATTTAATTAATCTAAATTATCACAAGGGGTCAACGCGTTTGTGGCCTGTCATCTTCGATGTCTTCGAGGCTTCCATGAGGTTATAGATCAGAGTAAGGTGAACTCAATGGTACCTTTAGAAATTTGATCGGAGCGAGATGCGCGGCGGTGTTGATTGGGCAGTGGTCTTTGCAGTGTGGAACTCCTCATCGACGACTTCTACAGGTCCAGAACCAAAGGATGATGTTTGGAAGACGTCAGAGGTTCAACGGCGAAAGGCTGCAGCAGCCGCTATGACAGCGAAAGCGATGGAGTAACACTAATAAAGACAAGACTCCTAAAAAAAGGTTAGAGCAGTGGCTTTGATACCATGTTAGAAATACTGAATGATTGTATATTGTATTTCTCAACTAAAGAATATACATGTGTGCCTTTGTATAGGGGATATAGGAGTGCAGTACAAGTAAAGGTGTAGTATAAGAATGTGTGCTATATAAGTAATCTAGTTGGGCCTAAAGCCCATAACACTATACATGTTAACAAGCTCTATCTTTGAGTGTTGTTTGCCTTACATCGATAAGGTCATTGATTATTTGGGTGCTAGGGAGTTAGTAACCGAGTGGAGGTATGTGTCTAGCCAACGACTCCCTAGAAAGCTATAGAAATTTATCTTTGATGAGCTGAATAGGAAATCAGAAGATGCCGAGGATACCGAAACTACCAAGAGGATATGCTCAGCTTGGGGTGCTTATGTAATCCAAGAGGGATAATGGGAGGGCGGGGGGGCCGAAGTGTATCAAAAGATAACAGAGGAATATATTGAAAACGTTACTTTTGAAGAGAGGCTTCTGCTGTGGCATGTTGCTACTGAACTCTGCTTTCAAAATGAAAATACCAAAGTCGCCAATGAAGGAGCCAAATCCTGTTGGTTGGGGCGTGTTGCTACTCATTGCTTTCGGAATACCTGTTGGTTGTGGCACGTTGCTACTCAACTTTGCAAAGAGAGCGCCCCCAAAAGCGGAGATGGCAGTTCTTTTAGTTTCAAAGAAACAGATTACATCCATTTCAGCAAGCTCCTATCAGATTACATGATATATCTTTTAGTGATGCGGCCTACTCGATGTCCGCTGCGGCTGGTATAGGGCAAATAAGATTTCGGGATACCTGTGCCGAGGCTGAAAAATTCTTTAGTAGAAGGGCTTTAGAACAAGGTCAGGTAAACGAAGCCTGTAAGAAAATCCTTGAAGTGAATACAAAAGTTAAGCCTGTTCATGTAAAGGGAGATAGAAGCAAATCTATATTGTTTGACGCATGTATGCTGGCCAAAGAGCTGAATAAACTGGATAACAAAAACAATGACAATGATGACAAATGGAAGAAAATAAGCAAAGTTTGGGTGGAAATGTTGTCCTATGCCGCTACTCATTGCAGGCCAGCTACCCATGCACAACAAGTAAGTAAAGGTGGACAAATTTATTTCTTTTTTTTGGTTACTCATGGCTCATTTTGGCCTAGGGGAGCAATTCCAAATCAACGAGGGCCATGCTAGGGAGAAACTGATTGTGGGTAAGTAGTTGAATCAGTGTTCTATATAATGGTCTTGATATCTGTGAGAAATAATAACATGGGTTCTACACCGCCACGTAAACCGATTTCTTGATCAATCAGTGTTTAACTTGTTAGTGTTGCATTGGTCTTGTTATCACTGTTGTATTCTCCTTCTTTTTTTTTCTTTTCAACCAAAGACTAGGTTGCGTTTGAGATAAGCTTATATTGGGCAGCTTTTTTACTATGTAGTTTATTTTTGCTATTATTTATGAATTTCATAATACTTTTCGGTAATATTTATAGGTTTCACGGTATTATTTCAGCTAACTTTTAGTTTTATTTACAGTGTTTTTAACAAAAAGTTTTTAAGTTCAACTAAATAAGTTTTTCTCAAACAGACCTTAATATGTAGAGTCTTTTAACAGTGCTCAATAAGTGGCACTTGCAATTTATTTACTTGTTTTATTATTATCCCCAATACTTCTAGTTAATAATATAAGTCTCTAAGTGGGTGAATTATATTAAATAATTTAAAATTTTAGGGCTATAATGAAAAAATTTAATTTCAAATCACCCCAAACTAATGGGAGGTATAGTTTTAATTTATCAAATTTTTAGATATATGTTAATTTACCTAATTAATGGTCCCCGTAATTTTTTTATACTCATTTGATTGACCAATATGGAGGGGGGGAGCTGAGGGCAGGGGCTACTATATAGATTTTTATTTTTTGATAATTCAATAATTAACTCAAGCAGAGAAGAGGATTTGGATCATGGTTTTCCTCACGAAGGAGATCAAATGATGCTACCTATAAGCCTCTGGGCTACTGCATTTGATTTCAGCTTTTTTAGTTCTTTTTCCTATCATGCATAATATATAACTCATTAAGACCAAATATATTCAATGTATATATCCCAAACACAAATAAGCTAATCTATATCTACTATAATGATTAATATTGTTTCTGTTTGATCAATGCATGAGAGAGAGAGATATTAAAAATATGTTGCTCTTATTGTGTAGATAAAAAAGATGTTTATTATCTAAGGGGTCTGAAATTAATTGACTTTCTTACATGTGTTTATTACCTCTAACTTTGTAAATAAATTTACAATTAATTTGATCCTTACTGTTAACTCACAAATGGAAAATATTTACATGGTAGATGGAGTGCACAGTTAGCACACTTGAATCTTACATGGCTAATAAAATATTATTTTAAAATTTGAATTAACATTAGAAATAGATTATTCCATATGCATCTGTAAAGTTTTTAAACCCCTTAAACACAAACAAATTAACCTAGTTATTTAGCTAAGTGATTAACTTAGATAAATTAATTTGGTCCTCACTAATGGAAAATATTTACATGGTAGATGGAGTGCACAGTTAGCGCACTTGAATCTTACATGGCTAATAAAATATTATTTTAAAATTTGAATTAACATTAGAAATAGATTATTCCATATGCATCTGTAAAGTTTTTAGACCCCTTAAACACAAACAGTTTAATCTAGTTATTTAACTAAGTGATTAACTTAGATAAATTATTTAGATATAGGTTAACACAAGTAAATCATATCATTGACAAGTGCGAAAAATAAAAAACACAACGATATGATAATTCAAGAAAACCAAACCGGTAAAAAATCTAGGGAGGATTTAACCTAACTATCTTCAAGGTAAAACAAGATCCACTATAAAAGAATTGAAGTTTACACAATAGCGACTTAGACCACTAACATCCTATTGCTACCTCGAGTAGGAAACTTATTATCACGACCACGTGACAGCTCCGAGTCCACAAACTACTTCTTTTTCAAGTCTACAACATCCACAAGTACACCACTTGTATATCTTTAAGCTTTTTATGTAGCAACCGAAACAATCACCAAGCTCTCGACATCAATCTCGATCTTGATAACCCTAAGTATGTATGAAGGCAAACACCTCTAGATCTCACAAGAGATTCACACACACAACATAAAAACATGGCTAGGGTTTTCCTATTTAAATGAAACATAAAACATAAAACCCTACACATCAAACGGACTTGGATTGAGTTGAAAAATTCTGTAGAAAAACAATATGCACGAGCTTCGATTATTCAAGTCTAATTTTTGATCGATCGAGCCTTGTAGAAAGTGAATAGTAATTTTCTGCAATTACTCGATTCCAACTTTACATTAAACATACTTTGAGTAGCCTAAATCTAGACTTTAAGTTTTGATCATGGTTTGCCAACATTTCACATTGAAGTTCTAATACATTTAGATTCTAAATCCTTAGAACCTAACAACATCAAAATCAAAACTCATATCTTCTCTATTCAACGAGTTCTCACCAACGAACCCGAAATTTTTTCATACAAATTAGATCCGTCGCAACTAAAACTAACCCAACTACCCATATGGCAAACCTAGTATAGTTGCAACCTAGATCTGGTCTTTATGCTATCACATAACTTGTGGGCTTGGATCTAACTGTGGTGGTGTGGTGCTCACTTCGTCAGATTTGCACAGATGAGAGAAACCAAAGAACAGGACAAAAGGAAAAAAAAAAAAAAAATGAAATGAAGGATTTTTGTGGTTTGGGTTGAAGATTGAAGGTTAGAAAAGATTAGATCTTTGTTGATTTGTGTGATTTGATTTCGGGGAATTGATCAGCAAGTCTTTCTCGGTAGAGTCACACCGTCGCTAGTTAGGAAAAGAAGAACAATTGCCCAGATTTGGGTTTTCATTTCCCTTTCACTTATTCCAAATATTGAACAAAGCCGTTGAAATTTAGATGCACATTGATGTTGCAATGATTTTTCCAAATATTCTCAAAAATGAAAATCAAGATAATGTTTAGGGAATCTGGGTTGTCATTTCCAGACATGGGTTATTGCAAATCTCAGTTTTGGTTGTATATTATTTGAAACTGGCATGTAACTCTATGCAAACGCATGGATATATGTATTTAGAATTAAACAAAATTTTTATTAGAAAAATATAAATAATTAGTCAAATTTTTTTTTTAAAGAATGTAACACATGCATTCTTGTATACATATAGATACATCTAAAATTAAACAAAATTTTTATCATAAAATATAGATAATTAGTCAAATTATTATTTTTTAAGTAAACGTAATTAGTCACATATTAAATATCTTACCTAAATTTAATACCACTTATGATCATTTTTTTCTAATTTTTAATAAGATAGAATGTGTGGTGATTTTTGTTTTGTGATGATTTTTATTTTATTTATTTTTTGAGAAACATGTGGTGATTTTTATTGAGTATATGTGATTTTTAAAAAAAATATTTTTATAGTTCATTAATATTATATTCTTAGTATTTTGCACACATTAACTCACTTGACACAAAGATTAAAAAACTTAAGTAGACACATGGCACAAGCTTAAGTGAATAATTATGATATAATTCCTACATAAATTTAGACACATGATGCAAAATTGGATTATAATTTCAAATTCTAATTCAATTTTCTCTAAGTCTTGCCTATTAATATATATATATATATATATATATATATATATAGATGACTTATAAATTTGAATTGTTTTAGTTATATGGTTATGTTTTTTATGGTTTATTATATTGGACTCTTAGTTTTTTACACTAAATTAACTAATTTGGCACATAAATTTAAAAATTTAGATTAGATGGGACATGTGGCGCAAAATTAAACTTTAATTGAAATTCAATTTTACACTAAATTAACTCATTTGACACAAAATTGTAAAATTTAGATTAGATGAGACACATGACGTAAAATTAGACTCTAATTGAATTCTAATTTGAAATTTAATTGGATTTTCTTTTTGCTTTACCCATTATATATATAATATATATATATATATATATGTACATTAGTTAAATTACATGTTTAAAGAAATTTTTGGTTGAATTACATGTTTAAAGAAATTTTTGGTTGAATTGATGTAGTTGATTGTTTTTTTAAATAATCTGTACATAAATTTTGTATTAAGATAACGAATTTTGAATAAAGAGTTCAACTGTTCAAGATTACAAATTGTGTCTTTCCTATTTAATTATATTTGTTTTCTTGAAGATTAAATTAATTTTTGTTTATGACTTATTCTTTTTGATGGGTTTGATATGTATTTTTTAATTTAAATTTTTGTTTCTGACGTAGAGTTTCAGTTACTCAAATGCTCATGTGGACCTTTTTATTTTTATTTTTTTTTTATTGTTAATCAAATCCTTCGTCCACAATATTTTCACAACAAATTATAAGTGGTTAGTTGTTATTGGTTCAAATTTGAATCTAAAACTAAGATTACTTTTTTGCCCTAATAATAATAACCAATAACAACCTGCCACTAAGATTTGTTGTAAAAATATTGTGAAAATGTTGTGGACATATCATTTCTCATTATTTTATTGGCCATGTAAGATTCAAGTGTGCCAATTGTACACTCCGTCTGGCACGTAGACATTTTCCATTAGTAGGTTATTGGTAAGAACCAAATTGATTGTAAGTTGAAAATAACAAGAACAAGATTAATTGCTACCAAAACGTAGGGGTTAAATTAACTATGACTCTAAAATGTGAATGTAAGGACTTAAATGATGTTTTCGCTTTAATAAAAAGATATATTTGATATATTTGTTTATTAGGTAACGAATGATTTTTTTTTTTTTTTTTGGGCTATAGAAAGAAAACAATATATATTGAATTATGTTAAAGGCGTACTTGTTGTTTATTTATTTTCTTAAATAAGATGAAATTATTATATAAACCTTTATATGTTTACATTGTATTTATAATATAAATTTATATTGTAGACACACAAAAATAGCAAATATTGTACATATTTATAAAAAGTGTACAATATATATCACTTTTTGCAAATATATACAACATTTGTCACCTTTTTTATGTGATTGTACTGCACAATATAAAAGAATAATTTTTTATTATATAAAACGGAAAATTCTTAGTTCACAAAAATTCCTAGTTAGCTAAATCAAGCCGTGCAAACATAGATTAGTACAAAACAAGCCATTGAAGGCATACCAAACAGTATAAGACACTTTCAATCCAAAAAAAAAAAAACACTATATAACACGCACAATATAGATAGCATCATATCGCGCACGTACACAATTGATTGCCTCCAGCAAAATCCTGGAGACAAAATTGTGAGGCCTAACTAATTGTTAACTAACTAAAACGCATACAAACATAGCAAGGTCCTCCATAGAACCCTGATACACATCCTCGGTCACCGATCAGATTCTTGATACTCTCCCTCTTTGGACAGTTTAATTTGACCAAAAAGCTCTCCAAGTTTTAAGGGGAAAAAAAAAAAAATAGTTGGTGCAATTTAGTTATTTTTTTTATGCATTTCTCGCATTGGATACAAGAAGGATACCGATTGTACTAATAAACAGAATATTAATCAGCAGTACTGACAAGCAAGAATAAACAGTATGCACAGGCAGCACAGCAAGAATATTCAAATTTACATATATCATTGATAACTCAAACTCAAAAGTAAACACAGAAATCACGATTTGGTTGAGCACATATATAGTTCTAAACCTCGACTGCCAAGTAAAGAATAGCAGCAGACATCTCTCATTCGCACAAAAGAGATATGCCTGAAAGTGGAATCGAAAATAAAAGCAGTTAAAGTTTATCTTTCATATGGCAAAGCAATCAACTAAGATAAGTCCAGGAGAAAAAATTCAATTGCCAAGTCAAGAATAGTTTTAGAGCAGCACAAAGAGACTTGCATTGCAAATTGAAGAAAAAGTAAGAAAGCAGGACAGAGACACTGGTGAAAGTAACATTAGCAATTTAGAAGATAAAAGTGAGGAAAGAACTCCGAATGCCAAGTAAGGAACACTCTACCAGCTAGCAGAGAGCTCATCTTCACGTAAAAGTCAAGAAAAAGTACACGAAGACTTTGCACAAATTAATAGACCATGTTGCAAATTAAAAACGGTCTTGTTAACAATCAGTAGTGTCCAAATTCATTGTTTATGTTCAATTACAAATTGCAATGCACACTTTTCCAACAAAAAAAAAAAATTATCAATAATTTATTACTTTGCACTTACAAATTTATTGTGATTAATTTAGTTTTTCTTCGTATTTGTATACATTCAAAATTTTATTTAGGTGTAGGTTCCAGTTAACTTAACTAATAAAATCTCTGATGGTTGTATAAGAGATCTGAGGTTCAATTTCCGCTTATACCAAAAACTGATTGGTGTCTTGTGTCTAACGATAAATACACTTTCAAAAAAAAAAAAAAAAAAATCAATAATTTATTACTTTGCACTTACAAACTTATTGTGATTATATTAGTTTTTCTTCGTATTTGTATACATTCAAATTTTTATTTAGGAGTGGGTTTCAGTTAGCTCAACTGATAAAGTTTTTGATGGTTGTATAAGAGATCTGAGGTTCAATCTCCGCCTACACCAAAAACTGATTGGTGTTTTTGTCTAATGATAAAGAGCTATCATTAGGAGCGAACGCCATAGATTGAATCTCTTTAAAAAAAAAAAAAAATTATTTAAGAGAATTACACTTTACACACTTAAGCTATATTCATGTTATACTTATCCAATAAACTTTTTTTTTTTTTGAGAGGAAAACTTTAATTCATTAAAGCTGAAAAGAGAAGAACAACAGGGGCCAAATAACTCAAAGAAAACTATCTGAGACCAGATTGATACAGAGGCAGCACAGGGGCCGGAATAGCATCTACCCAGACCTTTGAACTATGAGAAAATTTGGCAAATTGGGCCAGCTCATGAGCTGCCCTGTTGCAGTCTCTTTTCACATGCTGGAATAAACTATAAGAACGCATATTGCTCTCATAAATTATTACCCTCTGGCCTTTGCACACTACCAATTAGTTGGCTGTTAATTTAGACAGAATTTAGAGTCATATGCAAGTAACGTACAACTGCAAAGGTGGCATATAATTAAAAGACCAAATTGGCCCCTCTTAATCTCTCAAAACAACACTGCTCGATCTCCCTCCCATGTTCAATTTCAGTTCTATACTCCTATCTTTCTCCTCTGTTTCTTTTTCTTATTAATTTCTTAAACCATGTGCTTATCACAAAGGTTAGGGATCAAGAAGATAACGTATCGATGTTGAGCAAAAATTGAATTTGGATTTAATTTATAGATTGTCAAACATTTCTGGAACCGTGGCTACGC
Source organism: Castanopsis chinensis (assembly GCA_032878915.1). Lineage (NCBI taxonomy): Eukaryota > Viridiplantae > Streptophyta > Magnoliopsida > Fagales > Fagaceae > Castanopsis > Castanopsis chinensis. The sequence continues at coordinate 2,370,439 of JAVQMG010000115.1, read as the reverse complement.
ATAAAAAAAAAAGCCAATTGTATATGTATATCAGAGGAGAGCATGTATATCAATCAGAATATGTATTAACCCAATATGTAAAGGAGAGCATGTGCTTGTTTAAAAGAAATTAAAATGAAATAAGAAAAAGAAACAGTCTTTTAAAAGGGGGTAATCTAGTCTTTTAATTATATACCACCTTTGCAGCAAGGAAGTCAATTTCGTACTGGATACCATTTTGGTTTGGTTTATGGGATGAAATATTTCGGTATTGGTCAATACTGTTGTACGTTTCAGAGTTACTGCATTATATATAAATCTTATATATTTAAATTAATATATTTAATAAAAGGGCAAGGTCTTCAAAGAAAACCATAGCCAAATCCCTTTTCTTTTCTTTCTTTAATCTATACGGTATATTTCATAAAAAAAAAAAAAAAATCCATACTATATAAGTATATATAGTATTTTATTAGCCTGAGAGTGGGAAAAACTTTAATGAATTTCAAATGCTTATGCCGTTTAAAAATAAAAATAAAAACTACTATTTGGATTTGACCATCTAATAGAAAGTTGAAACATAAGGCTCTATTTGCTAGAAAAAGAACACGTGACACTCTCTCATGCACTCATTATGCTAATCCTCATTTAATTGGAAAAGTCTTGTGCCACATAAAGTGGCACTAGAAGAACTCCATTTAATTTTCAACAACCCCCACCTACCTCCATGCTCTTTTCACCTACATTTCGTCTTCTACTCCTCTTCTCTCATTATCTTTTCTTTCCTCTACATAGATCAAATCTAAACAGAAGCTCTACATCTTTCTTTTTGTTGCGTGAAGATTGAAGAACATACAACATTAAGAACAGATCAACAACAGATTTATCTCTCTCTCTCTCTCTCTCTCTCAACGTTGTGCAGATAAATTGAAGAATTTTGTTTTGGTCTGTTATGAATTTACCGGCCGAAATTAGATATAAGTCTCCGGTACAGCCAAAATGACCCAATAATGCCAGTATTTACATCGGAACGAAATTATCTTGTTTCTATACCGACATAAGTACCGGTACGACAAATTCTGACTGCACCTGCCAGTATGGTACGCAATTGACTTCCTTGCTTTGCAGCTGTTGCATGACTTGCACGTGAGTCTAAATTTCATCCAAATTAACAGCCAAATAAATTGTGGGTGCAAAGTGTGCATCAACTAATAGTTTAAGGGGGGTAAGCGTGCACATTCATAATTTACGGGGTAAAGTGTAATTTTTTATTTTTAGAAAAATGTATAAAAACATTATTTCATACAATACTAAATTCCAAGGTTTTAAATTCCGTCCTACTATAGTATTATAACCAAACTTTTCCATTTTAGTGCATAATCCCTATTTCGTTTCAGTCTAAATTCTGGTCTACTTAGGTGTTTCAAACAAATTTGGGAAGAGAACAAGAGCGGGGCTAATAGTTTAGTGGGGGTAAATGTAAAAAGGGTTATAGTTTAGGGGAGGTGAAGTGTGCATTCTTATAGTTTAGGAGAGGTAAGTGTAGAATGAGGTATACATCAGGGGGATAAAGTGTGCATTTTCATAGTTTAAGGGGTAAATGTAAAATGAGTCATATATATTTTAAGGGGATAAAATGTAATTTCCCCCAAAAAGAAACATATAGAAATTTGTTTTTTTACCATGAAGTACCATGAAGGGTATGGAGTGTGAAAGTGGGAAGGTCACGAGACCAAGATGGAGGCAATCATTGTGAGGAAAAGCTATGAAATTTATGGCTTTTGTTAAAGAGAAGAGAAAAATAAGATCATAGGGAATAAATAATAGTGACTCTATGAAATTTTGAGGGATTTCTTTTTAATAAAAAAAAAATTGTTTTTTGTTTTTAGTTTCTTTTGCTAAAAATTTTTTGTTGAAAGTATACTAAAATATTTTTGTATTTTGAAAAAGTGAAAAAAAAGAGAGAAAAAAGTAAGGTTTTTGTGGTAGTAAGTGATTGGTGAAGAAAATGCTAAACATGGAATCTAGGATGGAGGGAAGAATGGGATAGATGATACTGATTTTGTTTTGTTTTGTTTTTGCTCTAAGATAGAATTCTGTTCTACCCTAATCTAAGTAAATGAGACATATGCTATTGTTTCTGTTACCATTGTTGTTGTTGTAGCATTTATTGTCACTATCAAGTTCCTTCTTAAAGTGACCAATGGGTTAATCACTTTGAATAGGATTTGAGTGTCAGACTGTGGCAACTTTGATTCTCTTTGGCAATGTTCTCTGTAAGAGCTAGAAATGTACAGGCCCAAACCCGCTTAGAATGGTATTGACTGGATCTTCAAACCAAGCCCAAACAATGAATTTTTAATAGACTAGGATTCTAAACTGACAGGCCACAAACGCGTTGACCCCTTGTGATAAATTAGATTGATTAATTATCCTAGTTATTAATTAATCAAATTAACATGTAATATCACGTGGCAGCACAAACAAATCACCAAAACTAAGTTATGCAGCGGAAAATAAATGACACAGTGATTTGTTTACGAATAAGGAAAACCTGACGGCAAAAACTCCACTGGGTGATTTAAGGTCACCACTCCCGAAACTCCACTATTATCACAACAAGCAGTTACAAGCAAGGAATCCCAAGTACCTTACCAACCTACAGTTGAACTCTTACCCCAATACCCAATTGGACTTACTCTGTTGTGACAATTTCTCCTTTTGATGCATGGCTCCCAAGTACGTGACTAACCAATTTGATGCGCGGATCCCAGTACGCGGCTTACTCCTTTGCACGAATCCCAATACGTGACTAACTCCACAACAACCCTTTGATTGTTGTAGTTGATTTGCAGCAGCTTCACATAGAAACACTAATAAGATCTTCAATGTTGGTGCAAGAGACTTTGCTTGGTTACAAAACCCTAAGGCGTACAAGAAACGCAGCAAGAACTCTTTCTTCTGTAGGAGGAGGCTAGGGTTTCAAAAAGAAAACCTTATGAAGCTGTCTAGGGTTAGGTTTTTCTTTTTCCTCCTCCTTTAAATAGGAGCTTAATGGGCTCTCCTATTCTAAATAGGTTTACACAAACCTTGGGTTTTCCTAGTCCAATAAGAATTATACAAACCCATAAACAATTAGCCTTTTAGAATAAAAACGTTGCTGGCTATAATCTGAAACCCGTAAGCTCGATCGATCCAGGCATCTGTTGAGCTTTAATGAATCTCGACAGATCGAGATTCTGTCGAGGAGGTATCGAGACCTGCAGTTTGCACTTTTCTTGAGCAGCTCTTGAGTAATTTTCATGTCTTCAATTTAACCACTTGCAATGATCATCTTGAATCTACTTATATTTACCCAAGTACAAGTAAAGTGCATTTTGTCAAAGGATATGCCAATTACAAAATATGTCCCCAACATAAACCAAGTACAATACTAAGATTTTTCCAAGTCTAAAGCTAACAGAGCTTAAATGAGAAATAGAAGTAAAAGAACCAGGGATTCCATGAAAATACTTCCTCGGGCAAGTCCGAGGAAGGGTTTTATATTGATAAGTCAGGATAACATTGCTTTACAAGGTCTGTCTTTGCTCTCTTACTTGTTCCTTTTTTCTTGGAAAATTTTCATCCCCTTTTTCTAGGGGGTTCCCTTCCTTATATAGCTCATTTCCTTGCACCCTAACACTCCACCTATACGTCTTAGGGGATTCCTTAGGATACTTGTCCCATCAGGACCCTTATGGGGGTGGTAGAAAGAGTTGTTAGCTGTGAAGTTACTATTTAAGAGTCATTTTCTCATTAATACAGCTGGTTGGGTTGGTGCAAAGCATTAAATGCGGAGGTGGGAAGTGTCTTCTTCAGGAAACTTCCTCCCACCACCCTTGCAGGTCTTGTACCCTCCCATTGCTATCCCTTCCCTTTATCCTTGGGCATTTAAGTGATGCTAGTCGTCCTTTGGTTCTCTTGTTCTTCTTGAGTTGGCATAGTCCTCGGAGTTTGCTTACCTATCTTTGCCTGAGGGACTCCTTGGTCTTTGGCGCCCCCCCCCCCAACATTCTCATTTGTTACTATGTGGTTTATTTTATTTTATTTTCTTAAATTTATTTTTAGTTCTAAAAAACCCTTATTTTTTTAGTTTAAAAAAAGTTAACTAAATATTAAAAGTTTAAAAACTGTACATATTTATTATAAGTTCCAATTAACTTAACTGATAAAGTTTAGTGCCATCAAATGAATGACTTAAATCTAAATCATGCTCTTGTATATGGCTATATGAAAAAGAAACTTATTGTCATCTTGGGATGATGATAAGGAGCAAATTAGCACTAATGGAGTTCTTATCACATCAGAACACTGGATTTGATAATCAAGTAGAGCACTAAAGAGTTACTCTTAATATTTTTAAAGAACCCAGTTTTCCTGAGTCATCTTGTGGACATGTAAGCCTAGGTGTGGCGTTTGTGTCCTGTCAGATCTTAGGTAAACAGTTCTTTCTTTCAAGAAATACTTATGGCTAGTTCATCAGAAGCAGTTCTTGATACCACAATACCTATTGTTGACCCTCCTCTTCGTACATCTTCTGCAAACAAATTAGACTACCTGTATGAAATCTCTCATGTACCTGAAGATAGTAAAATCCCTATTACTGATTTCCCTATTGTAAATCCCTATACTGTGTTTGATAAACCTCAAAATTCCTTCAAAAAATCCATAAAAAAGTTCTTAGGTCCTTCTCATCCTTCTACTATTAAAGAATATGTTCAAGCCTCTAAGTTTGACCAGTATAATATTCCAGCCACTGAAAATGAAAATTTTATCACTTTAACCCTTCCAAGAGAATTTGTCATTCCATGGCAAAAACAAGGATACACACATCTCCATTTTGGTGCAGTTAGACTAGCACTAACTTTCCATGGCAGAAAAGGACTCCCTGTAGCCTCTAGAATTTCACTTCTTGATTCTAGGTTCTTGGAGTATCATAATGCAGTCATTGGTACAGTCCAGACTACCTTAAATGCGGGAACAGTTTTTGTTACTCTTTTTCCCAATTTCAACATGTCTCTCAAAGACCCTCACCTTTGTGATGCTCTTAAGGTGCAAGTTCAAATTACAGGAGCCTCCTAGGTGCAAGATACTTTTGCAGCCACACTCCACTACCAGTTAGCCTACAGACTTCAAAACCATGCTTTTGATGTAGCAGTTCCGGAGATGGCCCAATCCAACGAAGCCTTGCTAATCCAAGTTGATCCAGGTGTGACACCTATGTGTACATTTGTTCCAAGGCAGTTAGACAGAAACCAAATGACCTCTCTCTTTCCAGAATCATGGATTACAAAATATGAGATGCTTCACCAAGCAGTCAAGCCAGTACAGTCTAACAATTCTTTCTTTGTCAAAAAAGAAAATGGTGATGTTGAAGTCAGATTCCTCACCAATACACAAGAAAAGAAGGAAGTCACAGTCTTTCCTACTCAGATTGCTATGATCCATCCGGTGTCATATGAAGGTCTAGATGGTCTTCAAATTAAAGCATTCAGAGAAGACGGACAACCTTGCTATGAAGGAAAATCATCCTCTGGACATATATGGTGGGATGTTTGTGATTGTGATGATTGCCGAGAAGAAGAAGTTTTTGAAAAAGATGATTCAAGAAAGAAGAAAAAGTCCTCCCAGCAGATTCTTAAAGAAAGATATGATGCAGGAGATCCAGAAGTTGACCTTCTTGGAGAACCTTTGGGAAAGTTTGATTACTATGTCCTTTACCCTCGAACCAAAAAACAAAATCTATCCTCTTCCTCTCCATGCAAACAAAATCCAAGTCAAAATCGCAAACCTCCTTTGACCCCTCCTTTGATTCCATACTACCAGAAAGTCCTCCCTCAAATTCCAAAATGTCAGCCCAAACCAATCAGTCAAACTCATGTTCAAAAACCTCTACCTTGCTATATGTTTGACCATGCTTCACCCTCTTACTCACAAAATTTCCCTCCTCTTGAGAATTTTGACCACCCTCAAGCCAACACCAAACATGTGTGGAAAATCAAAAATCCTGTTGGAACTAACCCAGATGGAACCAAGAAGCAGGTTTCTTCAGCTGAAGCAGCTTTAAATTGGCAAGCAGAAAATGCTGTGGCACAAAACCAGGTCCTTTCAAAGATTCTTGATAACCAACAAAAAATGGCAGAAGCAGTTACTAATACCTTCTCATCCTCAAACTCTCTCATCGAAGATTTGAAGAAGAAAATACAGTCAGTTGAACAAGAATTGGCAACCATCGCCTCTACAGTAAGAGATTTCTCTGTCTCATTTCCACTCATTGGACAGAAAGAAAAAGAAAGAAAACAGCTGCTGGCACAACTTCAGTCTATGGAAAATCCAAGAAAAGAAGTAATCCAAGCTCTTCCAATGCAAGTTTACATGCCATACCAACCCCGCCAATCATTGTATAAAGACTTACCCATACCCCCAGCTTCACCCTTCTCCCCAATTTCCCCTTACCAAAACCTCCAACCATTAACCATGGCACATCCTGACCATAACCCGTTTCGACCAAGTGGAATATTTCCAAGTACAACATACTCTCCACCACTCCAACTACAACCCCAAACCAAACCACAAAATCCTCCCTCTTTCATGAAAAAAGACAAAGAACCATTATACCAACCTCCAGACCCAATTGTAGGTGCTTCCTCACGACCTCCAGACATGAACATGTTGTCTACAAACCCTGACCCCCCAAACCCAATATCATCATTCCTCAAATCCCTTACACTTCAAGACCCACAAACTCCTTTTGTGCTCCCAGTCATTGCTGACACAGATTTAGATTTGACTGATCTTGGTCTAGATGAAGTATTTATGACAGATCCAAAGGTAGAAGAAGATGATGATGTCCTTCACCATGACCCACCTCCACCTCCACCAATATTTCCTCCACCGCCTATAATTCCTGACTTCCAAGCAAAATTAACCTACTCATCCACCACAGATTCAAAACACCTATTCACCATTGACAATATCCCTCCTTCAAAATGGCATGATGAAATTTTTAACATGTATTCATGGTGCACAGCTGAACTCCAAGCCCCAAATAACACTGTTGCACAAATTATTGCTAAATTTGTTGCAAGACTCACAGGAAGATTAAGACAATGGTGGCTCAACTTTGGAGAATACAGACAAAGACAAGCAGCCCAGTCTCCCACTTTCGAAGATTTTTTCACAATCATTCATAGTGAATTTCTTGGCTCTGTCGCTCATTATACAGAAGTTGCACGAGAAGAATTTTTGCTGATGAAATGTTGCTCTTTTGAAAGAAAAGACTTGGAGAAACACTTTGACAGAATGTCAAGCCGGTACTACTCCTTCAATGGTATGGATGATGTCAATTCAAAGCACACCTTTCTGAACTCTTTTCCAGAACCGTTAGGAGATGAAACTCTTCGAATGATGAACCTCCAAAAAATAACTCTGCAACAAGCCTCTTTAGGTGAAATTTACCAGCATGTGCTCATTGCCCTTGAAAAGCTCTGCAATCAAAGAAAGTTTCTTTCAGAAATTGACAAGGTCCATAGCAAGCTCAAAGATAATTGCAAAAGAAAAGATTTACAGATAAAATGCTATGACAAAAGCTGTACTTGTTCCACAAAGAAAAGAGATCATTTCAAGAAGTATCCCTGGAAGAAAAGGCACTATGCAAGTCAGAAGAAGAGATCCTTCAGAAAAAAGAAATGGAAGTTCCTCCGAAGAAAGCAGTTCAAAGGAAAAACCTCAAAGGTCTGTTTTGTATGCAGAAAAACAGGCCATTTTGCAAAGAATTGTCCGAAGAAAGAAAAGGCAGTAAAGCTTCTTGAACAAGCCCAGATTCATGCAGATGACACTCCTTTCTCAGATGTAGAATCACTCTTTTCACTAGATGATGACTACTCTCCCCAGGCCTTAGCAGTCATGGCTTATTCTACCTCAGAAGATGATTCAAGCTCAGAAGACTCAGACCCAGAAATCCAAACCATCTACACATCTCAGCCTCTCATAGTCCCCTTAACCAGCCCTACACCCATAGCCCAAGTACATATCCTCCTTGACACCTATTCCAGACCTATTCCAGCAATAGCTTTGTTTGATACAGGTGCAGCAGCTACAATTCTCCATCCCAAAATATTACCTGAACAATTTTGGCTACCCCACAATCAGATGTTCAAAGCAGCCAATGGCGAAACATTTGTGATCACCTTGAAAAGCAAGCCTATCCTCATTAGAATTTTTCCAACCCTTACCATTAAACACCAAGTCCTTGGCTCCCCTCTCACAGGCAGAGATCTCCTTATAGGATTTGATCTCCTCCACCAGATACCTAGTCTCAGATGGTCCTCAAAAGGACTTTTGCACAAACAACATCTTCTCACATGGACTCAGGTACCTCATTTATTCACAATAGACCCATTTGATTCTCTCAGACTCCAGATTATAAAAGATTGTTGTGCAACCACCCACTCAGAATTCCTCCTCAAAAATCCAAACCCTTTGTGGAAAAATCCTTCCTTCTTCATATCCTTACCCTTCAAAAAGAATGAAGATGTCAATCCCACAAAAGCCAGTCACAGAGGAATGAACCCAGACCACTTGAATTTGGCCAAGCAAGAATTATCCACTCTTCTTTCAGAAGGCCTCATTGAACCAACAACCTCTCCATGGGCATGTGAAGCTTTCTATGTAAATAAGCATGCTGAACAAGTTCGTGGAAAACTCAGATTGGTAATCAACTACCAAGATCTTAACCATTTCCTTGCTGATGATAAGTTCCCTTTGCCAAACAAAAGTGCTCTTTTCCAGCATCTTTCACATGCTAAGATATTTTCAAAGTTTGATCTCAAAGCAGGATTTTGTCAATTAGGAATCCACCCAGAAGAAAGGTAAAAGACAGCTTTTTGCATTCCAGACCACCATTATCAATGGACTGTTATGCCTTTTGGTCTTAAAAATGCTCCTTTTGAATTCCAAAAAGCAATGGTAACTCTGTTCCAACCACTCCTGACAAATGCCTTGATCTATGTTGATGATATCCTTCTATTTTCAAAAGATACAGAATCCCATGAAAAACTGCTTACTGAATTTTACAATTTAGTAAAAACTCAAGGGATAATGCTTTCAGAAAAAAAGATGATCATAGGAGTCTCCTCTATAGACTTCTTGGGAGTAAACATTTCAGATGAAAAATACACTTTGCAGCCCCACATTGCAATTTCTCTTGCAGAATTTCCAGACAAGCTCATGAATACTAAACAGATACAGCAGTTTCTTGGAATTGTGAATTACATGTCAGATTTCATTCCAAAAATCTCCATATACAGGAATTGTTTAGCTCAATTGTTGAAGAAATCTCCCCCAGATTGGAATCCCATTCATACAGAAGCAGTTCAGCAGTTGAAAAAGTTAGCAGAAAAACTTCCTCCCTTGCAGATTCCAGGACCAGGCAAAAGAATTTTGCAGACAGATGCAAGTGATGAATATTGGGCAGCAGCCCTCTTTGAAGAAGACAATGGCAAAAGAAACATCTGTGGATATAAAAGTGGTACATTCAAGCCCTCAGAACTCCATTATCATTCCACTTTCAAAGAAATTTTGGCAGTCAAGCATGGCATTGAAATGTTCCAGTTCCACCTTCTCGGGCATAATTTTCTGGTAGAAATGGATATGTCCTCATTCCCAAAAATGCTCCAGTTCAAAAGAAAAATGCTTCCACACCCTCAGCTACTCCGATGGTCAAATTGGTTTTCACAGTGGTCTTTCCAAGTCAAACACATCAAAGGTAAAGACAATCTTATCACTGATTATCTTTCTAGAAAACCCCCAGTTCCTGCCACAACCATCATTCCTCCTCCTTTATGTGTATATCCAGTTACAGATCCATCCTCATCCTCAAGCTCCACTTCACCCCCTGATGAAATCCTTAAAATGATAGAAACCCTTCCTCCAGAAATAAAAGACCAAATCAAGAACCTGACCCTTCAAGCCAGATCCAAAAGAATCATTAGAACCCTCCATGATTACCTCAAAGAACAACAGAGTCATTTCCTTGCCATTTTCCCAAACATAGATGAACCATGGAAAACCCCTTTCGCCTTTTGGATAACCAATTGGATAGTTGCTCATTATCTCTACATGTGGTACTTACTCAATGAGTACTACTTGTGTCTCCATTTCGAACCAGAATTTTACTCATACATTTTTCCTCGTGAAAATAAGTATTTTTACAAGTTCTGGTCTGAAATCTTGAAAAATGATGCTCATAATGGTGATTGGTCCAAATATCCCAAAATAGAGCACCCACACTTTGGAGAAAAACTCACTTCTGCCTGTCTAGTTGCTAAGCTCAATTCTAAAAATGATGTCCGAGCACAAGGAATCCTTCACCCTGCAGACATGCATTGGGTGACTAATGCTGATGGTACCCTTCATAAACATATGGACATATCTTGGCAATCTTGTTACTATTCCCTCACAATGGCTGAATCTCTTAATCAAGGAATTCTCCCTGAAATAGTGCCTATAGACCCAGATATATGCAGACAACAATGGCCACATGAAGATCATTGGGAAATGCCAAACCCTTTAATGGGACATGACGACCCTTACTACCATAACCATGATGGACATCCTGATTTTGAAGACATTGATGAAGAATGGTTCCAAGGAAGAGATGGATGGGATGATTAGAGTATTGTAAAAAGTTTATTGTAAAAAAAAAAAAAAAAATATATATATATATAATATAATAATAAGTATATAACTATATAGTACTATCCATACTTATGCTCCAGAAGATTTCCATGCAAACAAGATTTCTCCATGCAAAGACTTTTTCTCCACAAGACTTGGTCCACCTTCAGAAGACTTAATGTCTTATGCAAGCCTTTTTCAACAAAGCCAAGACTTTGTTGCCAACAAGACGGACTTCTCCCAACAACTCATGCTGTTGTCCCCGTCCATATCTCCCCATACTGACACTTGTCACTCAAAGCTGCACACTTTGAAATTCTACAAGATATCTCCAGAAATAGCAACAAATTCGGACAAAGGAAAAATTTGTCTTTGGCGTCCCCCACTTCTTTCGACATCTGTCCCATGCCAGACAACAGACACTATTTACTGTATAAGACCTTATCCTCAGATTGTAATATAATATTGTATCATATGCCCTTCCTCTTATAAGTTTGCAGAAGACTCCTACTATTGCTGAGAACCAAAACAAGCTAAAAGCCTTGCTCATTTGCAGTCAGAACAGCTTCAAGCATAGCCTCCAACAGTGCTCCTGTTGATGTTCTAGCATTACTACTAATAGCCCCAAAAAACACCTTCTCCCCTTGAACTGTTATAGCTTCATATGTAGCACTATATCTATGTGGAACCTTGCTTCTACCATCTGCAAGCTTGCGAATCAGTGGCCACTCCCCTGGCTGCACTTTGTCTCATTGACCTGAAGCCTCTATCCTCCCTGCCTCCTGAGTTGCCAAGGTTTGAGTTTGTGTCCCTGTACCCGCAAGATAGTTGTTGAGCAGTTAGTATCACTTCCACTGGATTTGGAGTAGTTCCTTGGTGAATCACGTTGTTCCTATGAGTCCAGATAGTCTAAAGAAAAGTAAGAACATCCTGCACATAGCACGTTGAATTCACATCATTCCCATTATGCCTTGAGATGAGTTGCTTAATCCACTGTTGAATAGAAATATTGGTGAGATCAGATGTGTGAATGGACAAAATAGAACCATGCCAGCAAGCTCTTGCAAAGGGGCAATGAAGGAAAAGATGAGTATGACTTTCTTCCTCCTCATTACGCATAGGACACCATTTAACACTTGAAATACCCCTATTGTATAAATTGAGAAGAGTAGGAAGGCAGTTATGCAAAAGTTTCCAGATGAAGGTACTAATTTTCAAAGGAATCTTAATCTTCCGAAATGACATCCACCAGCATTTGTGTGCTTGAAAATGTCTAGGTTGACTTGCTACATCCTGGGTTATAATTTCGTAAGCTTTCTTCACTTGATAATCCCCCTTACTTGAGAATTTCCAAAGAAGTTGATCCTGCACAAAATCAGTCTTGGATATAGGAGTTTAAAGAATTTCAGCTGCGTAAGAAAACGGATACAAACTTCTCACTAAATCTACCTTCCATTGTCTATTACTGTGATCAATTAGATCCCCCATAGTACCTGTGGGGAGTCGAAACTCTGATCTTTGAAGATTTAAAATTGGGGTCCAACTCCTATGATTTAATGGGATTTGATACCCATTCCCCACTCTCCACCTACCTTCCTTCAAAATATGATTCTCTTGTTTTAAAATGCTTCTCCAAACCCATGATTGATGAGGTTTTGGCCTACACTCTTGAATAGTACAAGCTGGAAAGTACCTAGCCTTAAAAGTTTTGGCTAAAAGGGTTTTTGGATTTTGAATGATTCTCCAGTACTGTTTATGCAGCATAGCCTGGTTCATATACCCAAATTTCTTAATACCCAACCCACCAAGTTTCTTGGGTTGACTAACTTTATCCCAGTTGATCATGTGGAGCTTATTCTCACCATATTCATGTCCCCGCGAGAAAGCACGAATGATTGAATCCATCTTGTTGCACACATACTCAGGAACTTTAAAACATGCAAAAGAGTACAAGGGTAAGGATTGAAGAACAAAAGTAATTAAGGTTGTTCTACCAGCTTGTGATAGAAGTTTGGTCTTCCAACCTTGAAGCTTTGAATTTAATTTATCAGTGAGGAATTGAAAATCAACAATCCTATTACCTCTCAATTTAAAATGAACACCAAGATACTTACTGGGTTGTTGAACCAAAGTAACCTAAAGGGTTTTGGCAAGGTCCCTCTATTCCTCTATAGGCATGTTTGGTGAGCAAAACCCATTAGATTTGGCTAGATTAATGGATTGACCCAAGATTGAGTAATACCAATTCAGAATGAGATGAAAATTATGGACAATAGCATTGTCATTCCTAAAAAACAATAATGAATCATCAGCAAATAGTAAATGAGAAAAAGAGAGACCACTCCTACCAACTCTTACTCCTATGATTTTCTTAAGATCCTCAGCTTGGGTTAGGGAAATGGAGAGAATGTTGGCACACAATAGGAATAGGTATGGAGATAGAGGATCTCCTTGTCTTAAGCCTTGAGATGGTTTAAAGGACTTGGTCATGCTTCCATTTATCAGTAAGGTATACTTAACTGAGGACACACATTCCATTAGCCAATTAATTCACTTGGAATCAAAATTCATGATGGTGAGCACAGCCTTAAGAAAATTCCAATTGACTCTATCATAGGATTTAGACATGTCTATTTTCAACACTCCAAATTTATCCCTTCTCCCTCTTTTTTTCCTAATCACATCAAGGATCTCATGTGCCAACAGGATATTATTTGAGATATTTCTACCTTTGATGAAGGCATTTTTGTATGGTGTAATAATGCTATCCATGATGGGCTTCAATCTATTAACAAGAACTTTGGAGATCACTTTGTAAATCACATTATAGAGGTTGATAGGCCTAAAACGAGAGACCTCCTCCGAATGAGGAATCTTTGGAATAAAAGTGATAAAGGTTTGATTGACGGCTTTAAGGAGAGAGCTTGAATGAAAGAATGCTTAGACAGCATTACACACATCAACCTTAATAGTATCCCAAAAATGTTGATAAAAGAAGATAGGAATGCCATCAATACCTGGGGCTTTGTAAGGCTCCATCTGAAAAACTGCCTCTTCAATTTCTTTATTTGATATACCCATGTTTAGGGATTGCAAATGTTGTACTGTGAGAGTAGGAATTTGAAGTCCTTGAAGTTCATGAATGATACTCTCCATAGATAAGATATCATTACCACTAAAATTCCTTTTGAAAGAGTCCACAAAAATATTTTCAATCTCCTTTGATTTATCAGTTAAGACCCCTCTCTCATCCTTAATTTGAAGAATCCTATTTTTTGACCTCCTTTGCCGAACCACTGTTTGGAAGTATCTCGTGTTCCTATTGCCATGTAGAAACCAATTAGTTCTAACTTTTTGAGCCCACATCAAATCCTATCTATTCAAAAGTTCCTCAAGTTCCTCTCTACAAATTCTGTCTCTCCTAACATCCTCATTTGACACAATGGAATCCTGAAGTGCCTATAATTGGTTTTATTTCCTCTTAATTTCAATCTCCACCCTGCCAAACACATGTTTATTCCATTCCAAAGCCTTACGTTTGACATTGATGAGTTTGTTCCTCAACTAAGAAGCTCTAGACCCTATGGAGTGACTTTCCCAAGCTTTTTCCACCATCTCCCTACATCCTGCATGGGTTAGCCACATATATTCAAAACGAAAAGGCCTTCTTCTAAAAGGTGTCTAAACTTCCAAGTCTAGAATAATCGAACCATGATCAGACTTGACAATAGGGAGATTCCTAAGAGAGTATAAGAGATACTTGTTAACCCATTCTACACTACCAAAGGCTCTATCCAGTCTTTCCACAACGAAATCTTCTTCCTCCCTCTTATTCATCCATGTGAATCTCTACCCTGAAGCACTCAAATCACATAATCGTAATTCCATGAGAACCTGTTAAAACTCATCTGCTCCAATAATATTCCCATTCCTAAAGGATAGTTTTTCTTCCCTTGACAGAATTTGGTTGAAATCCCCTATATAGAGCCAACTAGGATGTGAGTGATGTTTTAAAAGTTTTAACTGTTGCCATACCTCCCCTCTCTTAGCATGATCAGGATCTCCATAGACAAAAGTGATCGAATGTGAGAAACCCCTATCATCTAGTAAATTGATATGTATTAAATTTGGTGACCCATAGACTACCTGCAATCCTTGTCTTGGTAGCCAGGAAAGAATAAGGCCACCACTAAAACCCACCCTAGGAACCTCCCACCTCTCAGAGAATCCACATTTTTGCCACACTTCAGAACCCTTACCATTAGCTAACCGAGTTTCCATGAGAAATAAAATATCAGGCTTTAAATCTAGGGCTTTTTTCTTGCATTGTAGAACTGCAGAGGATCTGCCCAAATGTCACTCCCCAAACGTCAAAGGGTCCAAAGTGTGAGAAAGATGTCTCAAGTACCTGTAAATTTTTACTTTTTTTGAAAATTCAATCCACATAAATCCTATCAGGTACCAACATCAAGAATTATCATAATAATTCCATTGAATATACTCTCAAAGTAAGTTAGAGCTCTAAGCATTAATTACAAGGACAATTGGCCACAAAAGAATAGAGGTCTAAATAAACAATTACATATCAATAGCTTGTCCCATAAGTGAAAATACAGTTACAACCACTATAATATACAAAAAAATGAGTTAAGCCTATTCTAAGATGTACAACATCAAATAACTCCATTTCAAAAGTTTAGCTTCTAACAGCAGTTAGTCTAACTACTATTAGCCACCAAAAAGCTGTCTCAAAATATTGTTGCCTATTCTGAAAAATTTATAAAAATAATGGGATAAGACAGAGCCCAGTAAGTAGCATAATTAATGGGAGTGGGGGAAATGCAAGTTTTATCTTCAATAATAATAATATGACAAAAATGATTAAATAATGAAATACAAAATTTCTCTAAGTAACTACCTTGAAAATATATACTATAATATGAAATTTGTGAGTACTAACAATATAATTTTCAAGTCATAAAATCTAACATACAGTAAATTATCACAAATATACCACACTACCACATAGACTGGTCAGGGGATCCACCCATTCACAACTGGCATGATATTGTCCTCTCTGGTATACAGACTCTTGGCTCCATGGACAGCAGTCTCACCCATACCCTCAAGGTTTTTCTCTCTCCCCATGGGCAGCAGAGAGAGCACGTCAAATAGGACCTCTATTGCGTATAGTCTCTTGGTCCCATGGACAGCAGCCTCACCTACACACAATTATGGAACCTCTTCTCCCCATGGGAAGTAGGGAAGAACGCGTCATCCAAAGTGAAAGGGCACTGATTTGGATTTGATTTCCATTGTCACAAAGACTATGAAAATCAAATCGGGTGATCACCAGGAAATCACACATGGCATGGCGTTGAAACCACATAAAGCTCACAGGTTACATTACTTCCAAATACATAGTTTATATCTAGGTAATTTTAGGAAAACCTTAAATAATCTAACTTTCACAAGGTTTGTAAAGTTTTCAACTTCATTCTTGTCAAGAAGATTTTATATCAATTTCCTAATAATGAGACAAGATAAGCATCTTTAGATTTTCTAATAAACCATAAAAATCCATAATTTCCTTATCAAAGATTAAATAAAAGATGCTCATATTTTCCATGTCAACAATTCATGCATTTCTCAAATGCAATACCAAATATAATGCATTTTCATATATAATAATATATAATAGGGTCGCAACACAACACTTTTAAGAAAATATATATCCATATATAATTTTCCAAAATGTGTTTGACCCAAAAACATTATTTATGAAACATGATTATTTTCCAAAAATATTCCATTAAGAAGCTACTTACCTCGCAACCACTTACCTCGCAGCCACAAAAGCCTAACTCTCCAAGCTCCAAGGAGATTAGCTAGAACCTAAACAATATCAATTAAACCTATCACAATAAGTATAGAGCTTGAAATTGTATCTAGCCACAATTTAGGAATTGCCAAATAAACACTTAATTAGGGAAGCCTAGTATTTAACCTCATCAATAGTACTATATACCACTTCCAAAGTTTCTCAACAAATTGATTCACAAGGCATCAATTCCAATTTATAAAGTTAACCCATTTAATATCATCTCCAACATTATGACTATCTTCCATAAAATTTACACTATATTATTAAGAGACCCATGAAAGCAAAATTCAAAATATCCACCAAGACAAGAAATTTAGGACTTCAACTAACTCCAAATAAACCCAATGACAATGGAAAAATTAAATTTACCAACCATCACATGTCACAACTTAAAACCCCTAAATTTTCCACCATACATAAACCTTAAGTTGCCATTTTTAGCACAAAATATATACCCACTCATCAAAAATTCCACCAATACAAAACTCATACATAAAAAACACATAAATATCACTTCCAGTACCTATAAATCACATGGGTATCATTATCAAAGCTTAGATAAAAATAACTTCAAGCAAAAGTGTAAAACCCACCAAAAAGATTAGAAATTTTTACCTCAAATAAAATAATGAAGATGCTTAGGGGCTCCTAAGTATTTTTTCAGTGATCTTGTCGGAAAAATGATGGTGAGATTCTGTGGTTTGGAGTGGAGGCCGGCGGGTGAGCTTGAGAAGTGAGTGTATGTGTGTTTAAGTAAAGAGAAAAGAAAGAAAAGAGAGAGCCAGCCAAAAGAGAGAAGAGAGGTGGGTGAAAAGGAGTGGTGGAGAATGGTGGGTAGTGGGGTTAGGTGGGGCATTTGGGAACCATTAAAAAAATCTGAATTTCATTTTTTTTTTCCTGGTTTGATTGACTGGGACGTGACACCAAACCTCTATAGTTCCAACTCATGATCCTCATTGTGATTGGGGAAGCTGATTAAGGTCAGCTTCCCAACAACCCTTTGGATTATATTGGGATTCCACAACATGTATGTATTGAAAGAAAGAAGAACAACAAGGCTAATTAATGAAATGAGGATGAATGTTACCTTCCTTGGCGAAAAATCCACACATCAACTTCTAACTGATGCTCCTCCCAAGCCTTCCAATTTCAATTCCAATCCTCTGTCTTGAAGGACCACCATTTTTTCCCAGCTCCTGATCACATCCCAAGCAGCCTAAGAAACCAGGATCTGATTTGACTGATGTGGGTAAAGAGGCACTCGATTCTGTATTAGCAACACCTAAAGTCCACATGTCCAACCCCGTATCAAGACTGATAGAATGGGTTAGATTGATTTCCACTTGTGGTCCTGCCATGGATTGGTTTGAGGTTTGGGTAGGGGCCACAACATTGGGCTGACTGATACTAGGCCCAATACTTGAATCTTCAACTTCAGTCCGTAGCCTATCTCTACCTTTCCTGTTGACCAAAGACTCAATTAATCCCTCAGTTGACTTAGGAATTTGACCTCGTGCCCATGCATTCCCATGTAACCACCCAGGACTGTTAGGACATATGTAGTTCAAGTCTGTGAACATATGTCACTATTTTATGTAATTGGCTTATCCTTAGACAAAACGTACTTTACTTGTAATTGGGTAGATTTAGGATGGGTTTAACACTTCAAGAAACAGTGGTTCAAGGTTAAGTGTTGAAGCCGTCAAAGTCTGTCCAAGATACAAGCAAGGAAGTGCTGTGTTTTAAAACTCGACACATACCTCGACAGATACATCTATTGAGCTTTAAAGAAGCTGTTTTGCCCGAGCCTCGACAGCTGTCTCGATACCTCTCGACACCTCTATTTATCGAGAATTAAAGAAATCAGATTTCCAAGTCTGTTTCAAGTCCAATCCGTATGTGTGTCTTTGGGACTTCTTTTCTCCTAACCCTAGACATATAAAAGGATTATTTTAAGGGCCGTCAACAGAGAGATCACAAGATACAAGTTGCACATTCATTGAGAACTTGTTGTTCATGCAATTTGTGATCTGACAGACAAAGTTCGTGCCCTAGTTCATCTCTGATGATTTGAAGAACTTTGCAGCCAACATTCTTTCTTCCTCAAGTTGGTGAGTGAGTCACGTACTGGGATTCGTGCAAAGGAGTAAGCTGCGTACTGGGATCCGCGCATCAAATTGGTTAGTCACGTACTTGGGAGCCGTGCATTAAACAGGAGAAACTGTCACTACAGAACAAGTCCAATTGGGTATTGGGGTAAGAGTTCAACTGTAGGTTGGTGAGGTACTTGGGATTCCTTGCTTGTAACTGCTTGTTGTGATAATAGTGGAGTTTCGGGAGTGGTGACCTTAAATCACCCGGTGGGGTTTTTGCCGTAAGGGTTTTCCCCATTCGTGAACAAATCACCGTGTTATTTATTTTCCGCTGTATAACTTAGTTTCGGTGATTTGTTTGTGCTGCCACGTGACATTGCATGTTAATTTGATTAATTAAAAACTGGGCTAATTAATTAATCTAAGTTATCACAAGGGGTCAACGCATTTGTGGCCTGTCAAGGACGATCCTCATTTAATCTATCAAGATTGAACATAGCCACAGTCTCAGAATCATTCTCCGTTGCTGATGAAGAGTCTGTCACCTCCCTGATTTCTCCATTAGTCATAAATGGTCCAGTTCCATTAACCCACATCCAGTGCACTGCATTATTCTCCTGAATCCCTTGTTCTAGCGGCAAAGTATTGGTTACATTTTTAGAAGGGCATTGGTTTAGAGGAGGTATTGCATGTGTGTTTTGGTTCGAAATTGGGGGGTGTGTGACATCAAGGGACGATCGTGGAGAATTGACAGGTGTGGGTGGTACAGATCCTCTGTTCAAAGACATAGATAGAATTGCAAATTTAGGGTTGCATGTTCATTATCATGCTGCACAAGGGGAGGATGAGGTTCATGTATGGGGTAAGGTGTTGGAGATACCAGGGTATTCTGATTAAGGGTGGAAGCAGGGAAATTTGGTGGTTCAGGATTAAAAGAAGCAGAGGATGGGTGACCATCTGTGGGAAACTCAGATTCCATATAGCCAAACCAAGCTCTTGTAGTCCTATTCCACCGCTTGTTACAAAATGCCCTTAGCTTTTTGTGAAAATGAGGTTCTAAAGTATCATAGGCAAAAGGTACATGGAATAGCCGTTGAATCCTATGCCTTTGACAGATGAGCATTCGTTCCACCTCATCCATACTCTCACTGCACTGACTCCGTGCATGTCTAATGAGACCACATTTCGTACACAACTTGTTCACCCGCTCATACCTACACTGAATCCAAGTCTGAGTGCCATCATCCAAACACAGCATGAACCCCGAAACTACTGGCATCCACGGATTTAATCGCACCTTTTTCCTCATAAACCTGATATTTCTAGGCAACCTATCCTCCTAGTCAATTTTCTCAAAATACCCAATCATATGACCCATTCTTTCTGCTAACTCTGGATCCTGATATTCTAGAGGTAACCCATGTAATTAGACCCAAATTGAC
Organism: Castanopsis chinensis; assembly: GCA_032878915.1. Lineage (NCBI taxonomy): Eukaryota > Viridiplantae > Streptophyta > Magnoliopsida > Fagales > Fagaceae > Castanopsis > Castanopsis chinensis. The sequence goes on along the minus strand of JAVQMG010000115.1, from coordinate 2,350,325 downwards.
ATAGAATTCAAATGCAACTTACTTAGTACCAGATTGGGTTGCCATTTTTCAAGTACTAGAAATGCTCCATCAATGGACCAAGGACCCTCGGAGCACATATGCTCCAAATCTTCCAAACTTTCAAAATGTATCATGTAAAAGAAGGAATCCCTCCCCATGACAGTAACCTCACCTCAGGTACACCATGCAAAGCGAATCAAATGTTGAAGGTATGCCATTGAAAACTTCCTGTAGTCCAAGACAAAACCCATAGTACAGTGACCCCAGGAAAGGTGTTGCATGTGTACTGAGTTAGGGTCTACTTCAATTAATGGACCATGTCTCACGAATGGCACTTCCAGATCATCGATGCTCAATGAAGACTGATCCGATTCATCAACAAAGGGGTCCTCACCATCATCGGACCCACTACTTTCAGTCCAAGCAAAGTCCCTAAGGACAGAAGAGTCTCCCATGGAACAACTGACAGAGTTGAGGAAGCACAAAGAAAAACAGAGACAGAGGAGCACAGATAAGAAAAAAGGATAAAAGAGAGGAAGGTCAGCAGAGTTAAAAGGAAAGAAAAAGAAACAAAAGTGCAAACTTGTCTTGATATGAGAGAGGGTGTATGTTGCTTGGTACTATATATATACCCCATATACCCGTCAATTCTAAAGCAAGAACAAAGAAAAGAAATACAAGTAAAAAAGAGTGTTCTTACTCTTTCCTCTCCACCGTCTCACCCTTTGTGTGCTTAATTTGCGAGTGTGAGTAACTTCCTTTAAATGGTGTGTGAGTGTTTGGGAGTGCAAGTGAGAAAAGAGCCACCAAATTTCCAACAGATAGTAAACAAAAATAAATAAAGCTTTCCAATCTCAATAGCAATTTATTTATATATAATAAACAGTGATCCTATATGAGAAATCAAAAAGTGAAGTCCTGGAGAATGCAAAATAAAACAAGAGAATGAATTCAAATAATGCACTTATTAGCAACAAAAATAAAATTGAAGATTTACTTTGCTCTCTAACTTAGTTAGCAGTGTTATGAAATTATTGCAAATGATAATTCTTGCGAGAAAACCAAAATGAACAGTTAACTTTGCAAGTTGGATTAGAACTTAACTTTCCTTGAGATAGAAGAAAAGTAGAAAGGGCCTGTATAGTTTTATTTATTTAGGAATTCCAGGTACATGATCTATATATTAAATCAAATAAATTAAATATTTCCAAACTCAATAGAAATTTAGTTAGAGAAATAACTGATCATAACGAAAAATATAAAAAGAGTCTTTTAGAATGTAACACAAAACTAGAGAATGAAATCAGGTAATGCACTTATTGACCATGGACCACACAAGAAAAATGAAGGTTTTGCTTTGCTATTTGTCGGGGGTGGTTTTTATGCGTAGCCATGTGTCTTTCGCTGGAGGTGTGACTCCCTGCTAGACTCAAATTCGTTTTGGAGAGTCTAATCTGGAACTCGACATTGGGCCGCATAGACCAATGACTTCCGGTTCATTTTTAAGCCTACAAAATAGATAAAATCCAAAGTCTTAGAATCAGGATAATGGTTGAAATAAATAAATAATATATTTACTTAAATAGCTTTGATTAAATGATTAGTTGAACATCATTATTATGTTTATTAAGTGATGTCCAATATTAGAAAAAAATTAATTAAGTGTCATATGTCCAATAATAGGATGAGTCCAATAGTCCATATCTAGTTGTGGTATAGTTCATGTTCAATATAATAAGGTATGTCCAGCAATGGTCTATGTCCAAATAATGTATGTTCATCAATGGTTCATGTCCAAATAATACATATCCAGCTGTGGTTGATGTCCAAAAATTACACATCTAGCAATGGTTCATGTCCAAGTAATATATGTCCAACGGTAGTTCATGTCCAGCGGTGGTTTATGTCCAAATAATATATGTCTGGTAGTGAGATGGATTCAATTTATAAATATATGTGTTTATTAATGAAGCATTAGTGAATCCATGTTTACTAAACAGTAAGATAATATTAAAGTAATTTGCATCCAGCGGTGCAATAGTAATGAGTTAACTTATATTTAATAACGTAATCTTGAAGATAGAGAGATATTGACTTATCTTGTATATTTTTGATTTTAGTCGTATAACATCACTTTATTCTTTATATGATTTATGACTCCAGCAGTATAGCATTGGTGAGTTGATAACATTCCAGTGGCAAAATAACATGAGTACAACATCACAATGGTAATAAATTAAAATATACTCAATTGTATAATTTTGGAGATAAAAATATAATGACTTATCTTCATAGTTTTTGGCTCTAGCCGTATAACAGCAATGGACTTATAACGTTTTAGCAGCATGATAACATGAGTCTAGCGGTACGATATAACATTATGAGTACTTTCATGGTGACTTTATGATTAAAGGGGAAAAATGGGTGCAACTGAAGGGAGAGAGAATGTGTCTAGCCATGTGCATTGGTTGGTTAAGTTTATCCTATTTATCATGCACTTAAATGATTTTCCTCATGTAATATTCTTTTAGTTTTTAGTCAAATATAAGTGTTATTGCCTTCCATAAGAAGGACTTTTAGTATTAGAAATTTATGTCTTTCATGAGAATGACTTTAATATGAGATCATTGTGCCTTCTAAGAGAAGGACTTTTAGTCTTTAATGTTTATATGCCTTCCATGAGAAAGGGCTTTTGTAATATGTTCTTGAAAAAGTGTTTGGTATATTTTAAGATGTATGAAGATGGTAAGAAATATATATGTTTTGCGAGATATGATGTTTGTAAGATAGATGAGAAATATATGTGAAAAGTATGTATAGATAATCTGTGAGGAATGGTTTGTAAAATATATGGAAGTATGAGATAGATAATTTAAAGGTTAAATAAAGTAAATACATGAGCTTATAGTTGTTGCTGGAGTTTTGTGTTATGACATTGGTTATGTTCCTTTCTAAGAATAGAGGTATTGTAAGAGAATTAGAGAAAGAGATGGAGATATGTTTATGGGTAGCAAAATGATGATATTTCAGAATAATAGAGTGTGGGAGAGATGGGTAGTGGATAATGGTGTGGTGAGTTGTGTGTTGCTTGGTCCTCTTTATATAGAGCCTAGTATGTAACTAAGTTTGAATTCATTGGAGGGAAAATCAGCAAATAAGGAAATATTTTTGGCAAAACAAGTGATTTCCTTAGTTGGTTTTTTTGTTTTAGCTAAAAGAAGAAAATCTGAGCCTTTAATGCTACTGGAGCTGTTGTTACAGCTGTCAGTCACAGTTGTCAGCTTTACAGCAGTAGCTATTATAGCAGCTGACACTACTGGATGATGTCACCTGAATTATAGCTTCTGCTAGAGGAAAAATTCAGCATTAAATTCATGGGTTTGGCTAAAAATGGTAAAATAACTTTTATGAGATCCTTCTATTTCTTGTATTGTAGTTGGAGGTTAAATATTTGGCTTAAAATAGTAGGATTTCTTTTATGGGATCCTTACTTCTTTTGGTATAGCAGGTAGTGCTGGGATTAGACATTAATGGGTTGATAATGTCACTTTTGGATATGTGTTAATTGCCTAAGCTGTTGTTGGAGCTATTGCAGTTGCTGCTGGAGCTATTGCAGCTTCTGCTAGAGTTGTTGCTATTTTTGCTGGAGCTGTTGCAGCTTCTGCTGGAGTTAAGACAGTTTCTGCTGGAGTTGTTGCTGATTTTTTTGGCTAAGTTTCCTCTTTTGAAAAATTATATGTTTAGTCCATAGTTTAATTACAATATAATTTTGGTAAGTAATAGACTAGTTGGTTGATATTTGATGAAGTTTTAGAGATGTAATTATGATCTCTTTGTATTTTGACCAAATCTTGAAGAGTAAGAAGAGCATTTAATTCTAGATATGAGATATTAATATAGATTTAACCATGTGCTTGGGATTGATTTAAATGAAAATAATAATATAATTTATATGAAATAATATAATTACATTTTTAAATTTATATTATATGATGAGCATTAATTTTTTATGTAAAGAGTATGAGGAGTTTTATCATTTTAAGTGTTATGTGATATGAGAGGTTTACCATATGCTACCTATTGCATACTGACTCGTCAGAGTTCAGGAAATTGGGAAAGACATGCTAAGCAACATGTTTTCCTTCATCAACTTTGAATCACTGGAGTTTTATTGAACATACTTCTTGGCTCTCCAAACCACGACTCCCAAAATTCCCTTGATGAGACTCATGAGCTTGAATCATGAGCTAAAAATGAAATATTGTGCCATGAGCATGAACTATGGGCTTTGATGAGATAATCACCATGGGCTTTGGACCATGGGCTTCGGTGTTATTTTGTGCATATGGACTCTTTTGGGCTTTAAAAGAGATTTTTCCAAAATTCATAATTTGTTGATGTGATGTGAGTTGCCAATAAAATAAATTCCATGTGGTGTGAAAAATTTGTTCTCAACACTATCTAACTTAGTAAACAGTGCTATGAATTTAACGTAGACGACCATTCTAGTGTCAAAATAACCAGAATGAATAGTTAAACCAATTAGTGATGTTGCTGCTGGGCATAGATGATTTACACAATTGTAAGTTGTAATTTTGAATTATTTATTTGGTCACATGTGTTTAGATTTAATGTGTCATTGTAGTGCTCAAAGTAATTTTACAACTTGAAATAGAACTTTACTCATAATAGATGCTATGAGTAAAGATATGTAATTCTTGATCATATTAAAATAATAGCTTTAGAATTTTCTCTAAAAAAAAAAAAAAAAACCTTTACTTGTGAAGGAAGTAATTATATATAGAAAGCAGGAAGGGACTTGCATAGTTCATTTCTTTTTAGGAATTCTTGGTTCAAGATCTTGATATCCAAACTCAACATAAGTCAATGAGAATGCAAAAGAAAACTAAAGAATGGTATCAAATAATGCACTTAATTTAAACACAAGAAAAATGAAGAATTACTTTGCTATCTAGCTTAGACAAAAGTGCTATGAAATTAACATAGTTGACATCTCTAATGCCAAAATTAGAATAAAAAGTTAAACTAATCAGTATTGTGATTGCATGGCATAGTTAGTCTACGCAAGAGTAACTCTGAATTATTTATTTGTTCATGTGGGTTTAGATTCAATATGTCACTGCAATGCTGGAAGCAATTTTACAAGTTTGAATACAACTTAACTTTTCTTGATATGGAAACCAAGCCTGTAGGGAGAGCCTTCAAATTGAGAAATTATATAGTTTTCATGGTGGACTATGTCACTTGCCCACTATTCCGTTAACATACTCTCACCTATTTAAAATTTTTGAGTCTATAGTTAGTTTTTGTTTTTGTTTTTTTTTTTTTTTTTTCAGATTCAGCAAGTTCAAACAAGTGAGAGTCTTTTAATGAAATAGTAGACAAATAACGTGATCTACCATGAAAATATTATAATTTCTCCTTCAAATTAAGCTTTTCAAATTTGATAGAAATTTAGTTATAGAAATAACTGTTCCTAATGAATATTGAAAAAAAAAAAAAATCTGGAGAATGCAAAAGGAAGCTAAAGATTCAAATTAAATAATCACTTATTATTAGGAACACAAGATAATTGAAGATTTCATTTATTAAAAAAAAGTAACTTATATTTTAAACCCAAAATTTTAAGGTGGTATCAAATTAAACATTAAACCTTATACTTTCGTTAGTTTTAAATTAGATTATTAACTTTTAAAATTGTATCAATTTAAATCTTCAATCAAATTTGAATATGAAACTCCAAATCTATGGTTCAAATTTATACAATTTTAAAAATTTATGATATTTGAAACTAAGGAAAGTATAAGGTTTAGAGTTTAATTTGAAATGTTATAAATTATATAGGATTTAATTTGAAACCACCTTGGAATGTTGGATTTAAAAGCAATTTACTTAAAATGAAAAGTAGTGGGTACACACGAAAACTAACACCAACTTCAGACAGAGTAGGAGAATTTTGAAGCTAAAAGAAGGGCAAGAAGAAACCCATTGGAAAACACAAATGCGATTTAATTTGTTCCTGAAGCTGCTTCTTCAATGATTTCACTGTGTGCGGCTCCCTCTTGATGAGGTCCGGGTTCTGCTTCTGCTGGATGTTCTTCTGATTTAATCTGCTTATCATCTTTGGAGCCAATGGAACTTCTTGGGTCTTTCTCCTGTTGTTTTATGGGTTTTGCCTCTGGACCTTCTTCAGATTTAATCTTTGCATCATCTTTGGGACTTGTTGCGTCTTCACCTTCAGGTTGAGCTTCTTGTTCTGCTGGAAGTTTAGGTTCTTCAGATTTAATCTTTCCCGGTTCTTTAGATTTAATCTTTCCCATCATCGTCGCAGCTAATGGAAGACCAGCGCACTTTCTCAGAAATTCTTTCTTTTCTAGGTCTTTTTCTAACTTCTGGTCGTCCTTTATGTGGTCATTGAAAATTGAGGCGCAGCTATTTCGGTCTAAAAGTGGCCGAAGATGAAGCAAGTTTTTCTCTCCAACCATCATCTTCGCTAATTTTTCATCCCTACTCGTAACGATGACTGTTCCCCCATGTCCTTTGGGCAATCCAAAGGCAAGACATTCACCCCATTTCTCTTTTTCAGTTATTGGGGAACCCAAATTTGCGAGCCACTTGTTTCTCTCCTTAAAAGCATCATCAGCCTTCTTTTCTTTTTGATCAGCATCATCACCCTCCTTAATAGCATCATCAAGCACAATCAGATATTTCTTACCAGTCAATTGCAAGTGAAGGGCATAGAGTAGCCTTTTGAGGCGATCAGCCTCAGGTTCTGAAATTGATTTAATGATTTGGTCATCAACTCCAAGACAGGTCAGCATTCTCTTAACAGTTATTGTCATGCGGTCTTTATGTTCAGTGGGCCGGGGTATGCAAACCCAAATCCTGGGAAGGAAGTCGGCTTGTACCTCTAGCTTGTTGAAAAGTACTTGGCAAAGAGTTGTTTTGCCAACACCACGCTTCCCAACGACCGCAACTGCCTTGAACTGATCACTGCTTTGCCTCTGCTGAACCATTTTTTCCAAAGAAATCAATTCAGTGTCAAATCCGTGAACATTGGTTGCTAACCGGGAACTCCGACGGTATGATGAGTTTACACCAGGAGCTACCTTGGAATAGCTATTCTCGCTATCTTGCCCTTTGATCTTACTTGAATTGCTTAAGTCAAGGCTCGTACCATGCGTACTCTTGTAGGACATTTTCAAGTCTTCAGCTCCTACCTTCAATCAATATTTAGAGCAGAGAACTTGAGAGATTCTTTCAGGCCCAAGGAAATGCCTCTTGGTTGAAGTTTTCGTTGGACCTTTTTTTTTTTTTTTTGGTGGAGAAAATTGAAATTTTATGTGGACTATTGCTTGGCAACGATCATTATAGATATGCTTATGAAAACTGTGGTTATGATCCGAAGATGGTTTTGTAGTTCCGCATGGAGAATGTGGTGTCTAGGTTATTGATGCCGAGCCTACTTTTGAAGTTATTTGCCAAAGACGCATAAGAAGAATACTTGACTAGGTCATAAAATTAAATTCCATACCTTACCTCTATCCACCCTCACAAGGATACTTGCGTGGTGAGCTTTCTGGCATGAAATAAATTCGAAGATTTTAGATTTAATTTACCACACTATTGTTTCCTGGGATTTCAAGAATATCTCATGAGCAAGGAGTAATTCGGTCAAAGGCTAGCTAGGACACCACATCTTTATATCTATAAAAACTCACTTTTACTCCTTTGCATCATGACTCTAGTGAGCAAGTGTTTGGTCAAGCTCCTTAATCCTGGCAAAATTGGACTCAAATCCATTAATCCGCCAAATACTAAAGATAAAAATGAGTATGAGTGTGGATATTTTTGAACTTGTGAAAAAATAGGTTTAATGAATCTGATAAGCTAAAACAAGCAAGATCGTGTAATCCCCCAAAACTACTTGTTTGAGTCAAATATATGACAGAAAGGACTTACTGTAAATTTTTGGCTTACAGTGCGCAAGGAGGCTTTACTAAACATAAAAAACTATTCTCCCAAAAATAACTCTTCAAGATTACCGCCCCCCCCCCCAAAAAAAAAAAAAAAAACTCTCAAAAAATAATTCAACATTTGAAACCTCCAAACAAGATCAAATCAAACTAAAATAAAACTCATATATTACAAGAATTCCGAAGGTCATACAAAACACCAAATGTATGATATAATACAATCCTAAATTGGGTGGGCTTCTATTATGTTGAAACCCAAGCCTATTATTCTCTTAAAACATAGAATTTTATGTTCTTTTCACTTTTGTCTACTTGGCCCAAAAAGCTAACAACTCATCCCGCTACGTACTTTTTGCGCCCAAGTCTTACTCAAACGAAAGGCACTGGACTCCTAAGAAAAACAATTTTCTTCTATTTTATTCCAGCATATTCTAGTTTTTTCCTCAAAATTAAATAGGATTTTCTTTTATAATATTTTTAATCCTCTTTTTATGCTATGTGGAATACATGATTGATAGAATAATATTCATCAGGTAAAAATTTGCAGGGTGTTACACTTTGGCACTATGAAAAATGGGTTTTTCCGGTTATTCTAATTTTAATCAAAATGTTGGTTGCACAGTAATGTTGAAGGATGTGTGGTATGTTCAAGATTTATGCTTCAATTTGTTTTCCACACATGCTACAGATCAAGCGGGTTATTTTAACTGCTATATAGCAATGAAAGATGAAAACTTATTGTTAGAGATATATTAGACATATTAGCCCAATTTAATAGGCCCAAGCTCAGTCCTGCTTGTACTAGTAGTCTAGGGTTTAGTCACCTATATATACACATGTTAAGGTTCATTGTAACACAGGTTATTGCACTATATTCTTATACAATAAAGATGTAACCCTTAAGGGATTCCTCCGTGGATGTAAGCCGACAAGGCTGAATCACGTAAACCTCGTGTTCTTGATGTTCCTATTTTATACTTCCCCTTCCGCATCCATTCTAGTACATACAACATGGTATAACACATTGCGTTGCTAATAATAATGTTATTTAACATGGTATCAGAGCCAGGTTTCGTTCTTGGCATCAAACAAACATCTCTACATAGTAAAGAAGATTCTCACGTGCACACCACCATCTGAAGTCACACATGTTTGTCTGCTGGATCTAGACTTCACGGCATCTCGCAGCCACCATGGCTTTGTGCTGTGTCAAAATCCAACAACCAAGCAAACCGTGACTTAACTTTTCAGATCTGCACAAATCGAAGCTTTGCTTGATGAAACCAACACCACAGACGTGCTCCACAACCTACCGCGACCAAAACCCAGAAATCCAGTCTCCCAAAGCCTTGCCATGCGCCTCCACTTGCTGCAGTTGTCTCCGGAAATCTCCCACGCGCCGCCATGGATTCCTGACTTCCAGATCGTCTTTTGGGTACACGTGCCGACATATCGGCCTGTTTGTTCACTGATCTATGAAGCACGAAAATCTAGTCCTCATCCGAGCCAGCGCGCGCTCTCACGTGCCTCTTGGATTCTTGCGTCGTCCACACCCGCCGGAGGACTCTCGCAAGCGCCGAAGAACCATTGCTGACGTCATCAGATGACATCATCACTCCACGTCAGCAGCCACACAAGTACGTCCACATTAGCCCTAGCCATGTTAGTGCCATGTCATAGGATGACGTCAACTTCTGTGTAACCCGATCCGTAGACCAACTCGAAAAACCGGAACTAACTCGGACCATGTGCAGCTGACCGTTGACTTTGACATTTTGGGTTTGACTTTTGCGTAGACCGTTGACCAAAAGTCAAAATTTCCAAAAGGACCTATCTTGCTCAGTTTTTCGTGTAGATTCCAATTTTGGACTTCGTTTCTTCATTTGAAGCTCCAAAATTGGTCAATTGACATATTCTTTATAGTGGTTTCTTCAAAGACATTATTCAAGGCATCTTCAAGTGATCTTCTCATACTTATACAACCTCAAGTCTTCATAGAGCTTTTGCCTTGAGTTTGAGGGAGGGTGTTAGAGATATATTAGACATATTAGCCCAATGTAATAGGCCCAAGCTCAGTCCTGCTTGTACTAGTAGTCTAGGGTTTAGTCACCTATATATACACATATTAAGGTTCATTGTAACACTGGTTATTGCACTACACTCTTACACAATAAAGATGTAACCCTTAAGGGATTTGTGGATGTAGACCGACAAGGCTGAACCACGTAAATCTCGTGTTCTTGATGTTCTTATTTTATGCTTCCCCTTCCGCATCCACTCTAGTATATACAACATGGTATAACACATTGCGTTGCTAATAATAATGTTATTTAACACTTATTAAAGGATCTTTGTTTGTTGAAAGAGGGTATGCTTGCTATGATATGTATATCACTCATGTGAAGGCCCGTAAGAAAAAACTAATTTAATGAGGTTAAATATTTAGAGAAGACTCCATGTTTGATAGTTTGCATTAGTAGTGTTGCTACCAAGAATAAAATTGTCTCTACCTGACAATGCTACATATAGGAGAGCTACATGTGATAAAGAATATGGAGATATCAAGTTGGCTGCAAGGGATTAGGATGGACTGAACGATTTTGAACTCTTGCACAAGGAGAGTAGCCTTCTCCACTAGAGATGGATGAACCTCAGAAGATCTGGTTTATTAGAGAACATTATATAGCTAGTTTTGATAATATTAGGCTTCTGATGTGGGGTGGGGGGTTTAGGGAATTGGATTAAGGGTATCCAAGATAAGATTAATTCTTTGAGAAGAAAGGTATTTTATAAAGGATTTGTTTAGGATCCCTTTGTTGATTACGTACTGGATCAATTTGTGATATACCAACTATGCTAATTATACTTATAAAAAAATGCTAATTATATGATCATAACTTAAACATTATTAACCAAACACATCAAGTCACCAAATCTAAAACTAAAGCAATCAAAGCAATAAACACAATGATATGGTGACAAAGTGGAAAATTGATAGAGAACATTCCAAAGTAAAAACCACTATAACAACACCCTTACCCCCATGCAACCACTATTTAATTATTTTAATCAATTATCCATATTTAGTGATGCACACCCTAACGAGAGAAATTTAAATTGCATCAACATGTTACTTTCGAGGCGAAGTGTACAATGACAACAGGGGAAAAAATACAAAAGCCCATTGCATATTTACGTGGGTCCAAGGAATGGGATAATTAGCCCAATGGGCCAAATAGACAATAGAAAGTGGGCTAACAGTCATGGGAACCGACCACTAGTTATTATATTACTTTTTCCTTTACCTGGTGTCAGCATTTTTGTTTGCCGTGATCTTTGAAGGGACAAGACGAAATTTGGGTAATTGCGTATAGGTTGACGAAATCAGAGATCATTTAGGACTTCTTTGAAAATGGAACAGATTCATAAAAAATTAGTCGCTAACCCGTGTGATGCACAAAAATTTTTTATAAAAGATATATATATATATATATATATATATATAGATATATATATTACGATACATATTTAAATAATATGCATTTACAAAATTTACAATAATCGTATTTCTCAAGTTCAAACTAATACAATAATAAAAACACTAAATAAGAAATGTTGCATTAAAAAAATATATATGACAAAAGCCCCAAAACCAAAAATACAAACCCATTTTTGAGAAAGCTAAGAACTATTTGAAGAAATGGAACAATTAGGACATATGTCATGTGAAGAAACTCTCACTGTCAAACTATTGAATTCCATTAAGCAGAAACATATAAAGCAAAGAAGTTAACACTATCATATTATTATGAGAAGATAAATTTAGTATTTGTGCACAAAAAAAAAAAAAAAAAAAAAAAAAAAAAAAAACTCATGGCTCTCAATAAATTAAGATGCGATTTTTGTAACATCAAATGCGAAAAGGGTCTTCACTGCCCAATCAAATGAGGAAGCAATCTTTGTAACATCAAATTTGGAAAGGGTGTTCACTGCCGAATCTAGAATACAAATTGATTTTCTCATTAATACTTAATAGTCATGAAATTAATAGAAAAATAAAAAAACCTTAGCATGTAGTAAACAAACCCACCCACAAAGTGAGCCTTGTATCAAAACTGAAAACCTATACATGAAATCTACCTCAATTTTGGACCCCTAAAGTCACCAATTAATAAATAAGGAAGAAAAAAAAACCAATGTAATGCAAGATGAATGAATGATATAAGAATTTAAATCATTTAGCATATTTTTTGTGTACTTCCAAATACCTATGACCAAATCTAATTCACCTTATTCACCCCTAATGTAAATAAAAGTAGAGAAGTTTTGTAATTTTGTTGACCGTAAGTTTTAGGCATTTCTGATTTAGAAAGGTATATGTTTTAAACAATGCTTGTCTAGAATTCATGGTAAATGCTAAATGGACTACTATTAAAAACATCTTCCTCTTTGCCTTATTCTAAACTGATTTTTTAATTTGAAACCAAAGCGTGTCAATAAAAGAACTATAACTACAAAGAATTAATAGTCATTTGTGAGATATTGAAAAAGATGACCGTAAGTCCGGTTAAATAACACAGACCAAAGTCTGAAATTCCCTATAGCAAAAACTTAAGTGCCAAATCTGTTTTACTTGGCAGTATTAAGCAATGACCATTCACCAATTTAAACTCTAGCATCAAGATTGATGCAATAATCTAAATATATAAAAATTGCGTAGAATGTTGTTAACTACTACAATTAGTCATATGCAAGAGAACTTTTTGAGAACACTGGTAACACAATTAGATTTTTCATATAATGTTAACCCAACATTTGCAAATCAGAGGGCATAAAACCAAAGTCTTATTAGTCTAATTTATGGATTTAACAACACATAAAACCATTAAAAAAAAACCAATTACAACAAAACTTAAATCTCACCATGAAAACATAACAAAACTAACAAAAAAAAAAAAAAAAAAAAAACCAAAAATTGAACATGCATAACAGAATGAACAACACATTCATTACAGGAAAAACGACATCAAAAGGGCCTAAAACAAAATTGGAACAAAAAATGAATAATTTCGTTGATTTACAATGAATACCCAAAACTTAACCAATATTTTTTGTAATTTTCTTAATCTATAAAAATAACAAAAGCGAATATATTGAATTGATAAGGCTTATTATACATTAGATTGAGAAGACAAACATTTTGAGAGAAACCCAAAAGCCCAAAACAGAACTGAGTCTACACAAATACCTAAAACTGAGTTGTACTTAATACTCAAATCTGAAAAAGTGTTAAAAAAATAAAAAATAAAAAAACCTTCCCTCTTAACAGTTTTGACGGTCTGATGGTGGGTGGTCGACTGGCGGTTCGTTCATATCTCTCTGTGTTTGCCTACTGTTCCTATACAGTAAAAAATATATATAATTAGACCCATATCCAAAACCCTTTTTTTTTCCTTCTCTTTTCTCTCAGTTTCTCACCAAATAAAAACCTGCATCAGAAAATTGCAAAGAGCAATTAATTTTGGGACTTACAGTGGACCTTTGGACTTGCTTTGGCACTTTGCTATAAAGTGAAATCTTGCTTTCAGTATTTCTGCAAATAGAAAAAAATTTATATGGAGAACTTGGCTCAAAGTTAAGCAGGAAATGAAGTATAGAGAGGGTGAGAGAGAAAGAGAAAGAGCGTATACAAAGACAAAAGAAGTAAGTTTTTTTCTTTTGGGAAGGAATTTGAAACTTGCAAAATTTATAACTACCCACAGAAGCAGAATATTGTGGGTTTGCTGGCTGTCGGTGGCGGCAGCCTCTGTTCTCTCTTCAAGTTTCACTGAGTATCTTCTAGTAGGGTAAAAAGGGACACTGCTGAGAAGGAATAAATTGGAGAGAAATTAAAAATATATGTATAGACACAGTGGTTATCCACGGAAATGGTGTGGGGCTTTTAAAGACAAAGCAAAATTTGGTGAACATGTGTGAGGAGTGAGGTTAAGAATTTTTTTTTTTTCGTTTGGTGAACGTAGTTACTATTTGCTTTTTTTTTAATATAGTTTATTTTTTAAAAGGCTTATTTGCTGATTTGTTGCTATTTTATAAAAGTGTTTGTTTTTTTTTCCCTATAACTACTACCTAAACGAAAAGACATGTTGTTTTGGTGATTTTAAATGTGATTGGGAGTTATCTGTGTAATTTATAGTTAATTCTTAAAATGAGTATTTAAAAGGAATTGAATTAAATGGTTAGTTAAAATCCCGAAAAGTCATAATATTTGGTGTTTTTAAATGTAATGGTGGCAATAATTTATGTAGCCAAGTGGCGCAATGTGAAACGGTCAATAAAAAGTCAAACGTTTCGGCTATTAGTTATTATATAGATTGTAAATGGCACAAAGTCAACAGAAAAGTTACGTTAATAAGGGCAATCACACCGTTCCATATTTATTTTAGTATAATAACTTTTTTTTTGATAAAATTATTTTTTTAAAATACCATGTGAGTTTATCTATTTTAAAAGATATTGCTTTTATTTTTTTTTAAATAGAAGATATTGCAGTAGAATATTAATTTTTCATTATCTATATATATAATAATAGATAAAATTGAGAGAAACTCAAATTAGAATTCTAAATTAGAGTTCGAATTTTGCGTCATGTGTTCTAAATTATTTATTCTTAAAGAGTTTTATTTCTTAATTTTAGAATCAAATGTGGGATCATATCATAACTATTTATCAAAGTGAAGAGTTTAGAATAAATAAATTTTAAAAAAAAATGCTTCACAATAATTTAAAAAAAAAATGGACAATTGACATTTTGTACCTAATAATATCTTTACAAAATTTTTTAAAGAGTTAAAAAAATATAAAAATGACTATCAATTGTATTTAAATTATATATATAAGAATTATATTATGCATCTTATTGTATTTATCTTTAAGTGTTTCCATATATATGCATGAGGTTACAAGCTAATTTTCTCTGATGGCCATACTTTTTTTAATTTAAACTTATATTTCAAGTAACCAAAATTGGTGGCCCTGCTAGTCGAGCCTCCTGTGCCTAAGGTTCGATGGTCGAATCGTTGGATTGGTGGCTCTAACAACCGCCACCAGATTGATGTCTCTATGCACCGTACTACTAGAACCAGTAGCTGAACCATTGGAATAGAGGCTTCAGCGACCTTCATTAGATCAATGGTGAATGATATAAAATTTTAATTAAAAAAATAAGTACTGACTTGAATTAATGAATTCAATATTGTATTTTAATAAAATTCCAAATAAAATCATCAACTTTGTTTGGGGAAAAAAAAAAGAAAAAACTCAAATTCTGGTTTTTTTTATAAACCATTGTTGAGATCCGCGAAGTGTACAGATGAAACCACGAATTCTCTCTAGAGAGGAGGAAGCTGAATTGTTTCGGAGCAACAAGAAATTGAAGGATACTCACCACGTCGATTTCAATGATGGGTTAAGTGAGGGATCCCTCTCTCGAGATAACCAGAACCCTTAGGGAATGCCCAAGGCATCCTTCAAAGATAAGCTTGTAGGCAAAATTCTTGGGGCATTCATGTAAGCTTTTGATTTTCATGACTTCATGGACGACAATGTGGAGTCCGACATTGATGAGGCCGAAAGGGAACTACGAGAGGGCTTAGTTGCTATCAAACTAACCAGAGAAACCAAGATGCGTATAAGGGAGCCTTGGTCAAAAGCCATCATTGTTAAGCTTGTTGGCAGAGCTGTTAGTTTTAGCTATCTCTAAACCAAATTGAGTCAGCTATGAAAGTCCTCAAGGAGGATGGACTGTGTAGATCTCGAGGACAAATTCTTTTTGGTAGGGTTCTATTCCAAAGAATATCTTGATGTTGTGCTGAGGAGAGGTCCTTGGTTTATAGGCAACCATTTTTTGTCCTTGAGACTATGGGAACCTTTCTTCAAGCCCTCCATGGCAAACGTTACGTCGATTGCTGTCTAGCTTGTTAGGATATGTGCCCTTAAATCCTATTGTATGATGTTATGTATGACATTATGTATGACTTAATGTTGTGTTTAATAAAATTGTTTATTTTATCTAAAATAATGGTAACATGAATATTTGGACATTATCATATAGTCCATGAGATGCATAGTATGTGATTTATGTGATTTAGTCACAGAAGATATAAATCACAAGTTTTTTGTAAACTCAAAATTTATAGTTCGTAGTCGGTGATGAAATTGGGCATTTCATCTGCGAAGATTATAACGTATCAACTAAGATGATTTGTCTTGATCATGGAAGTGGTGACTTCTAGTTGATATGTTGATATGTTTTAAGAGTTAAGACATATTGAACTGGACCGCTATGAGATTTATTATTCTCCTAACGACTGTCAAATGAATAATAAATCTCACGACTTCTATTTGCATGAACTCTTAATCCTGAGAGAATAATGGACTTGATCATGAGGTGTAGGTTGCTTTGATATATCAGGAGTGAGATCTAAAGTAACGGTCAAAACCTCAGTATGTTGGGCAACCACATTTAGTGTTGATGGAACATATATTTTCAAGATGGAATTCATAGTCTCTTAATGGAGATACAAAATATTTCCTTGAGATAAGTTTAATGGGTTTGGTTATTCAGAGAGTTAGGCCTAACCACTTTGGTAAGAAATTACTAAAGTATATATTTATGAAATTGGATTTCGTAAATATATGATGAATAACTTTAAAAGATTAAACCGGGTACTCAAGGATAAGATGTAGTAATTTACAAAGTGGCAGTCTATATTTATAATTTTGTATTACTACGAATATTTTATGAAGGGGTTGCATGTAAAATAAAGTCTTGGGATATAATTTATTAATAAGGCTTAGAGTGCAATTATATTTATATAGTGGTATTAAATGTAATTAATGATAACTTTGGACTTGTCAAGAGTTGACGGAAAAGCCCAAGGCCCATTGGAGCTAGTGTCTTATTGGTCCCTTTTGGTCCCATTTCAAGCCACACATTAAAGCCCAATTGGAAAGGCCCAATAGGCCGGCCCAATTAGATAATCAGTTAGTTATAAAGGGAGAAACATACAGAATTTTTTAATGTGATTTTTTAAGAAAAGAATCGTAGAGAAAAGAAAGAGTGTGAGACACACTTTTATTCTCCCTTTGGAAACTGATTGAGAGACCACACATCTTGGGCGTAAAGTGGAATTGGAGTGAAGATTAAAAGTTTTCCCAAGTGCTTCTGATCTTTGTTTTGAATTTCTCCACACCAAGGTAAGCTATCTTGTTCTTAAATTCTGAAATTTACAGAGTGTATGTTGTCAATCATGAATGAAATAGATCCTTGTTTGTTGCTTCCGCTGTGTGTTTTGTATGAGATACAAAACCAGATTTTAACCAACAATTGGTATCAGAGCCAGGTTTTTATATCATTATTGTATATCATGTGATTGAATTTTAGAATTTAAAAAAAAATTTATTTTAGTATGCACATGGTTTGATAATCATTGTTTTATGAATTAACGCTATTAGCGTTGG
Organism: Castanopsis chinensis; assembly: GCA_032878915.1. Lineage (NCBI taxonomy): Eukaryota > Viridiplantae > Streptophyta > Magnoliopsida > Fagales > Fagaceae > Castanopsis > Castanopsis chinensis. Next base: position 2,332,809 of record JAVQMG010000115.1, on the reverse strand, counting down.
AATTCATATAAAATGATTTATATATATATATAGTCATTTCTGTACTGCACGGCAACCTTCAATGTCCATTGCCTTTATTGTTTAATCGAGAATGGATAGTTATTCATGGGTAGTTATTCTCATTTCAATGCACCGCTTGACCCATTATTCACGGATTAGACTTTTTGCATGGATGGGTTGTAACGCATGGTTTATGGCTTGGTCATTCAAGTACTTTTTTGTCTTATATAAATTATAAAGCCATGGTAGGTACGGATTGGACGAAAGTGGCCAACTTGCATGCCATTATATATATAAATATCATGTGCCTTTTGAAAAGAAGAATCCGTACTTATATACATATTATGGATTCTAAGCATCTGAGGCTTATAACGTAATATATATATATATATATATATATATATATAAATTTACGTTACGTTATATATATTTAAATATATTAATGCTAGTTTTATGAAATTTATTCCCAATGAGATTAGGATTATGTTTTTCATGTGTCTAGCATTATTATGATTCTTGACGTTAAAAACCTTTAATCTAACATTTCTAGTGGGAGAAAGATACAAGGGTTGGATCTCACAGCCTCCATTATCAGTTCAAAGTAGTGTGGGTAAACACCTCGTCTTGGCGTATATGCCTCACGATCCCAAAGGAGGGTGTTTACTTCATAGTACTACAAGTTTGAACTTACCTGTTTAAAGTAGTGTGGACAAACACCTCGTCTTGACGCATATGCCTCGCGATCCCAAAGGAAGGTGTTTTGTTTCATGGTACTACAAGTTTAAACACTATAAAAGGGAGATGAAATGTGGCTACACATGACTCTATATAATGGTGTACACTAGACTAAGTGTAATGTTAACCTCCCAAATGAGCTATGTCATTATTACTTAGAGGCTGAAGGTAATACGACATATTATTAGTGTTTGATAAGAGTTATCATGATAGCACTAATAATGAGAATAATTCTCAACCAATTAATGTGTTTATAATAAACTTGCTACCAAGGAATTATAGACATGGATTGGGTTGTCGTTGCATATATTATTTTATGGTTTTATTAAGGTTCCATATTGTATGCTTATATGCTAAATTGATAATGTCTAGTTTACTTATTATATTCATGTTTATTATTTTCAGATTTAAATCATGGCATCATTTAGCCCACTTGTTGCTATTCTTAATCCAAACAAACTGACTGGATCCAACTATGTTGACTGGAAAAGTAATTTGGACATTGTTCTTACTGCTGAAGAGCATAAATATGTGCTTACTCAACCATGTCCTAACTTTCCTTCATTAGATCCTCCTCTTGAGGAAAAACAGCGATATGATCGTTGGCAGAAATCTAATGAGATGGCCAAGTGCTATATCCTAGCATCTATTTCAAATGTTCTACAGCATCAAATACAGGATGTAGAACATGCTTCAGACATCATGCTAAGTCTGAAGGAGATGTTTGGTGAGCAAGGCCGTTTTGCAAGGTAAGAAACCATGAGGCAAATTTATAATACCAAAATGGATGCAGGAAGTTCAGTAAGGGAGCATTGTCTTAGGATGATTGCTAATCTGAACACATTAGAAGTTTTGGGTGCCGACATTGATGGAGAATCCCAAATGGATATGATACTCCAGTCACTACCAAAATCATTCAAGGAATTCAGACTCAATTATAATATGAACAAAAAGATTTACTCTTTGTCTGAATTAATGAATGAGTTAGTGGCGGCGGAAGGCATCCTTGGTACTTCTAGTGTTGAAGCCAATGTGGGTGAAGCTTCTACTTCTCAACCTAAGTCGAAAGGCAAGGGTAAGAAGAAGAAGAAGGACTTTACTAAGAAAATTGGTAAACAAATTGCTTTAGGGGTTGCCGACAAAGGAAAGAAAAGCAAAGGAAAGTGTTTCCATTGTGGTGAGAAAGGACATTGGAAGAGGAATTGTCCAATATTCAAGGCTGCCAAGAATAAGGGTATGAAAAGTTCCTTTCTTCTTGAAATATGTTTGGTACAGAATCCAACAGATTCCTGGTGTGTGGATTCAGGTTGTACTAATCATATCTGCAATTCTTTGCAGGGGTTCCAGGAGACCAGAAAGTTGAATGAGGGAGAACTATTTCTTACTTTGGCTGATGGGAGCAGGATTCCGGTTGTAGCCGTTGGAGTGTATAATTTGTGTTTTAAGTCTAGAGTGTTAATATTGGAAGACTGTTTGTATGTACCTAATGTTCGTAGGAATTTAATTTCTGCAACTTATTTAGGTAAGCATGGATATTGTATTATCCTGAAAGACAATGTTGTAATAAAGAAGGATAAAATGTTTATCTGTTCTGGCAATATTGTGGATGGTCTTTATATTTTAACTCCTGACATGCATGAATTATACAATTCTGAAATAGATAGTAGCTCTCATGTAAAATCATTAAAGATAAAGTTTCCTTCTACTAGTGATGCATATTTATGGCACTTGCGTTTGGGTCATATTAATTCAAATAGGATTCAAAGACTAATCAAAGATGGACTTTTACAGCCCATGGACTTTGATAGATTTCCAGTTTGCGAATCTTGTTTGGAAGGTAAGATGACCAAACGACCTTTTAATGCAAAAGGTAGAAGAGCCCAAGAGTTGCTTGAATTAGTTCATACAGATGTATGTGGTCCTATGTCAACCCAAGCAAAAGGAGGTTATGAGTATTTCATCACTTTTACAGATAATTACTCAAGATATGGTTATGTGTACCTAATGAGACAGAAGTCCGAAGCCTTTGACAAGTTCAAAGAGTTTAGGGCTGAAGTTAAAAATCAATTGGGTAAACGCATAAAGGCCATTCGATCTGATCGAGGTGGTGAATACCTTCTAGAGGATTTCAAGGATTACCTAATTCAAAATGGGATTATATCCCAATTGACTGCACCAGGAACTCCCCAACAAAATGGTGTAGCGGAAAGAAGGAATAGAACTCTTTTGGAAATGGTTAGGTCCATGATGAGTTACTCAACTTTACCAGTTTCTTTTTGGGGATATACACTAAAAACTTCTATGCATGTTTTGAATTTAGTTCCATCAAAATCTGTTCCCAACACACCTAAGGAATTGTGGAGTGGGCGCAAGCCTAGTATGAAATATCTCCACATTTGGGGATGTCCAGCACATATGTTGAAAGGGAAGTCTGATAAGTTGGAAACTAAAACTGAAGTATGCATGTTTTTAGGGTATTCAAAAGAAACTAAGGGTTATTTATTCTATAATCATAAGGATAACAAAGTGTTTGTTAGCACCCATGCCAAATTTTTGGAAGATGATTATATGAATAATTTTAATCCTAGAAGTAAAGTTGTCTTGGCTGAAATGAATGAACCTGTAGTTGAACAACCAATGAATGAAACTAGGGATGATGTGGTTGTATTGGATACACCACAAGATATTACTCATGAGATGCCTAGTACACAGATGCCTCGTCGTAGTGGGAGAATTATTCGGCCTCCTATGAGATTTAGAGGTTTGGGAGAAACTTATATAGCTATCTCAGAAGAGGCAGAATCGGATCCCTACACTTATGAGGAGGCAATTAATGATATAGATGCACATCATTGGGTCTTAGCTATGAAATCTGAATTGGATTCTATGTATTCCAATCATGTATGGGATCTTGTAAAGGCGCCTAACGACATTAAACCTGTTGGTTGCAAATGGGTTTACAAGAGGAAGAGAGGGATAGATGGAAAGGTTGAAACCTTTAAAGCAAGACTAGTGGCGAAAGGGTATACACAAAAAGAAGGCATTGATTATGATGAAACTTTTTCGCCAGTAGCCATGCTTAAATCTATCAGAATTCTCTTATCCATTGCTGCTCATTATGATTATGAGATTTGGCAAATAGATGTCAAGACTGCATTTCTTAATGGCAATCTTGAAGAAAGAAAATACATGATGCAATCAGAAGGATTCATAGCAAAGAACCAAGAGCATATGGTATGCAAGTTGAATAGGTCCATTTATGGACTTAAACAAGCATCTAGGTCATGGAACATCAGATTTGATCAAGCAATCAAGTCATTTGGTTTTGAACAAAATCTTGATGAACCATGTGTGTACAAAAGACATCAAGACAAAGTAGTAATGTTCCTAGTGCTTTATGTTGATGATATTCTACTCATTGGGAATGATGTAGGGATAATGTCATCGGTTAAAGTTTGGTTGTCTAGCCAATTTGATATGAAGGACTTGGGTGAGGCTAACTTTATTCTAGGGATCAAGCTTTGGCGAGATCACAAGAATAAGATGTTAGGCTTATCACAAGCTGGATATATAGATAAGGTTCTAGAACGGTTTAGCATGCAAAACTCCAAGAAAGGATTACTTCCTTTTAGACATGGAGTTCCTCTGTCTGATGACCAAAGGCCTAAGACTCAAGAAGAAGAAAATATGATGAGACAAGTTCCTTATACTTCTGCAGTAGGAAGTCTCATGTATGCCATGCTTTGTACTAGACCAGACATTTGTTATTCAGTTGGCATGGTCAGCCGATATCAATCAAATCCAGGACCAAAATATTGGCAAGCTGTAAAGCATATTCTCAAGTATCTTAGGAGAACGAGAAATTATATGCTTGTTTACCATAGTGAGGATTTGATTCCTATTGGCTATACAGATTCAGATTTTCAATCGGATCTAGATTTCAGAAAATCCACTTCAAGATGTGTTTTCACCTTGGGAGGTGGAGCCATAAGTTGGAGGAGTGTTAAGCAATCTTGCATTGCGGACTCCACCATGGAAGCCGAGTACGTTGCTGCTTGTAAAGCGGCAAAGGAGTCTGTTTGGCTCAAGAAATTCCTTTCTGATCTTGGTGTTATAAGAATGGAGCAAGTTCCCATCACATTGTTTTGTGATAATAGTGGAGCGGTTGCACAATCTAAAGATCCAAGAAATCACAAGAAAGGAAAGAACATTAAAAGAAAGTACCATATCATTCGAGATATTGTTGCTCGTGGAGATGTTGTGGTGGCAAAGATTGAAAGTGCAAATAGTCTAGCAGATCCTTTTACCAAAACCTTGCCTCAAAGGACTTTCGAGTTACATTTGGAGGGAATGAGAGTTAGATTAGTGCACAATAGTCTTTAGGGCAAGTGGGAGATTGTTAGGATATGTGCCTTTAAATCCTATTGTATGATACTATGTATGACATTATGTATGACTTAATGTTGTGTTTAATAAAGTTGTTTATTTTATCTAAAATAATGGTAACATGAATATTTGGACATTATCATATAGTCCATGAGATGCATAGTATGTGATTTATGTGATTTAGTCATAGAAGATATAAATCACAAGTTCTTTGTAAACTCAAAATTTATAGTTCGTAGTCGGTGATGAAATTGGGCATTTCATCTGCGAAGACTATAACGTATCAACTAAGATGATTTGTCTTGATCATGGAAGTGGTGACTTCTAGTTGATATGTTGATATGTTTTAAGAGTTAAGACATATTGAACTGGACCGCTATGAGATTTATTATTCTCCTAACGACTGTCAAATGAATAATAAATCTCACGACTTCTATTTGCATGAACTCTTAATCCTGAGAGAATAATGGACTTGATCATGAGGTGTAGGTTGCTTTGATATATCAGGAGTGAGATCTAAAGTAACGGTCAAAACCTCAGTATGTTGGGCAACCACATTTAGTGTTGATGGAACATATATTTTCAAGATGGAATTCATAGTCTCTTAATGGAGATACAAAATATTTCCTTGAGATAAGTTTAATGGGTTTGGTTATTCAGAGAGTTAGACCTAACCACTTTGGTAAGAAATTACTAAAGTATATATTTATGAAATTGGATTTCGTAAATATATGATGAATAACTTTAAAAGATTAAACCGGGTACTCAAGGATAAGATGTAGTAATTTACAAAGTGGCAGTCTATATTTATGACTTTGTTTTACTACGAATATTTTATGAAGGGGTTGCATGTAAAATAAAGTCTTAAGATATAATTTATTAATAAGGCCTAGAGTGCAATTATATTTATATAGTGGTATTAAATGTAATTAATGGTAACTTTGGACTTGTAAAGAGTTGACGGAAAAGCCCAAGGCCCATTGGAGCTAGTGTCTTATTGGTCCCTTTTGGTCCCATTCCAAGCCACACATTAAAGCCCAATTGGAAAGGCCCAATAGGCCGGCCCAATTAGATAATCAGTTAGTTATAAAGGGAGAAATATACAGAATTTTTTAATGTGATTTTTTAAGAAAAGAATCATAAAGAAAAGAAAGAGTGTGAGACACACTTTTATTCTCCCTTTGGAAACTGATTAAGAGACCACACATCTTGGGCGTAAAGTGGAATTGGAGTGAAAATTAAAAGTTTTCCCAAGTGCTTCTAATCTTTGTTTTGAATTTCTCCACACCAAGGTACGCTATCTTGTTCTTAAATTCTGAAATTTACAGAGTGCATGTTGTCAATCATGAATGAAATAGATCCTTGTTTGTTGCTTCCGCTGTGTATTTTGTATGAGATACAAAACCAGATTTTAACCAACATAGCTAAGGCTCAATGAGTTGCCCATTGAGTTATATGAAGTTGAAGTTCTTAGACAGATTGGTGAATCCATCAGGAAAGTTCTGCGGATTGACACTTACACAACCATGGAAGCTCAAGGAAAATACGCAAGGTTATGCATACAGATTGACACAAGCAAACCTCTAGTCAATACTAGGGATGGCAATTGCTACCCGACCTGACCTAATAAAGAATAGAGTCGGGTTTGGGTTTTTAAAAAAAACCGAAGCGGGTCCAAGTCAGGTTCAAGTTTTGATAAAACCTGGCCCGAACCCAGACCTAAACCCGATTCGGTTACATCTTAAATTACTAAAAAACTCTTATACATACATACATACATATATACATACATATACATATATATATATAGAGAGAGAGAGAGAGAGAGAGAGAGAGAGAGAGAGAGAGAGAGAGAGAGAGAGAGTTATAAACCCTAAACTCTAATCCTCTCATTTCATCTTACACTCACAGCCGCCTCATTTCACCGTACTCCCCTCTCCCACTCTTACTCACTCTCAATCTCACTGCTAGCCCAAGCTCTCACCACCGGTCCAAGCATTCACTGCCGGTCCAAGCTCTCACTCACTTTCAATCTCACCGTCGGCCCAAGCTCTCACCGCCGGTCCAAGCTGTCACTACCATCCCAAGCTGCCACTGCCAGTTTAAGGCCTGTCACCTACTAGCCCAAGCTCTATCACTGCCGATCCATTCTATTCTATTCTCTACTTGTCTTCAATCTTTTTTTTTTTTTTTTTAATATTGTATTCAGTTTGAGTCTCTGAGATGTTTGTTTCATATGAATCCCATTTGCGGAGCAAAGGTACAAAGAATCACGTGACACCATTGCCAAGTACCCAAATCGAGTCCCATTTGCCGAGCAAAGGTATGTTTTCTTTTATTTATTTATTTATTTTTTCCAAAACTCATCAATTTCTATTTTGTTGATTCATATTATTTTTGTACCCAAACCGAGTCCCTATATTCATCAAAGAGGGGTTTTGTTGATTCATATTATTGATTTATATTATTTTTTTTAAAGAAAGATTAAATACGTTGATTCATATTATTTAAACATAAGATTAAAGTCCTTGTATTCTATTTTGTTAATTCATATTATTTAAAATAATATTAAATACGTTTTTCAGTTATTAAAGAGGGGCTTCTTAGTTATTTACAAGAAAGGGAAATTGTATGATTTATCAATGCTAAATTTTGGGTGTATAGTTTGGTTTGTCAATATATGTTAATGTTGGAAAAAATTTGGTTTTGTATCTCATACAAAGCACATAGCGGAAGCAAAAAATAAGGATCTATTTCATTCATGATTGACAACATGCACTATGTAAATTTTAGAATTTAAGAACAAGATAGCGTACTTTGGTGTGGAGAAATTCAAAACAAAGATTAGAAGTACTTGAAAATACTTTTAATCTTCACTCCAATTCTACTTTACGCTCAAGATGTGTGGTCTCTCAATCAGTTTCCAAAGAGAGAATGAAAGTGTGTCTCACACTCTCTTTTTTTCTTTTTCTCTACACTTCTTAAAAAAAAATTCTGTATGTTTCTCCCTTTATAACTAACTGATTATCTAATTAGGCTGGTCTATTAGGCCTTTCTAATTGGGTTTTAGTGTATGGCTTAGAGTGGGACCAAAAGGGACCAATAAGACACTAGCTCTAATGGATCTTGGGTTTTTTCCGTCAACTCTTGACAAGTCCAAAGTTACCATTAATTATATTTAATACCACTATATAAATATAATTGCACTCTAGGCCTTATTAATAAATTATATCTCAAGACTTTATTATACACGCAACCCCTTCATAAAATATTCGTAGTAACACAAAGTCATGAATGTAGACTGCTACTTTGTAAATTACTACATCTTATCCTTGAGTACTCAGTTTAATCCTTTAAAGCTATTCATTATATATTTATGAAATCCAATTTCATAAATATATACTTAGTAATTTCTTACTAAAGTGGTTAGGCCTAACACTGTGAATAACCAAAACCATTAAACTTATCTCAAGGGAATATTTTATATCTTCATTAAAAGATTATGAATTTTATCTTGAGAATATATGTTCCATCAACACTAAATATGGCTGCCCAATATACTGAGGTTTTGACCGTTACTTTAGATCTTATTCTTGATATATTAAAGCAACTTATACGTCATAATCAGGTTTATTATTCTCTCAGAATTAAGAGTTCATGCAAATAAAAGTCGTGAGATTTATTATTCATTTAACAGTCGTTAGGAGAATAATAAATTTTACAGCGGTCTAGTTCAATATGTCTTAATTCTTAAAACATATCAACTAGAAGTTTCTACTTTCATGATCAAGACAAATCATCTTAGTTGATACGTTATAGTCTTCGCAGATGAAATGACCAATTTCATTACCGACTACGAATTATAAATTCTAAGTTTATAAAGAACTTATGATTTATATCTTCTGTGACTTTTCACATAAATCACATACTATGCATCTCATGGACTATATGATAATGTCCTAATATTCATGTTACCATTATTTTAGATAATAATAAAACAACTTTATTTATCATAACATTAAGTCATACATAATGTCATACATAGCATTATACAATAGGATTTAAGGGCATACATCCTAACAGTTAAAGCTTTGTTATGTTAGCTATAAAAAAGTGAGTGGGAAATTTCATTTTTTATGAGTGAATAATTGAGTGTAGTTTAATGAAAAAATAAATTCTATGGGAAAATGTTTTTCAAAGAAAGTGTAATTGTTTAATAGAAGAAATTGTGTTTATTGTTTTTTGTGTTTGGTGTGAATGTAGTGCCTAAAACGAAGATGGGAGACATAAAAAAAATCTGGTTCTCCTTCGCCAAGTGACTTTCCCTTGAGAATCGGATGTTGTCCCTTGCTAGCTATGCAGTCTCCTTCACCATTTTCACAATCACCCTCACCATTGTCACCTTCTGGCAGCTCACCCTTAGGATCACCATCACCTTTATGCCCATTGAACAATGAGTAAATGTTTGAATTTGTAGTTAATCATGTTTAATTATGATTGGATTGATAGAATTTGGGAATATTTGTGAATCAATATAATTATGAATTTGTGCCCATTAATCAATAAGTATGTGTAATATGAATTTGTGAATATTTGTTTTGATTAATAGAATTTCTAACTCCCAAACTTTTGAACCAATTGGGAGTTTGAAATCCCTAATGGTAAACTTCGTGGGAGAGGACTTAAAGGTAGAGGAATAAGAAGGGACAGAGGAAAAGGGAGAGCAAGAGGGTACAAATGAGGATGTGGATACAAGTAGAAAATGAAAAACTACCTCAGAAGTTTGGGAGTATTTTACAAGGAAGAAAGTTTATGGGAAATTTAAAGCCCAATTCCATCATTGTGGCAAGCTTTACTTGGGTGAGTCTAGCCAATGTACAACTCATTTGCGTAATCATTTAGCAAGATATCCACAGTTGAAGTTTAAAGATATAAGGGATATGAGACAACAAGTGTTAATTAAATAACAAAATAAGGTGGATGGAATGAAGAGTTTAAATGCTTACCAATTTGATCAAGTCAAAGTGAGGAATAATCTTGCTCGTATGGTCATCCTACATAAATACCCACTTTCAATGGTTGACCACATTGGGTTTAGAGAAATTGTGGGTTCTCTTCAACCTTTGTTTAAACTTATCACACTTTGAAGAGTGACATTCTTAAAATTTATGATAATAAGAGAAAGCTT